>CM060941.1:270641879-280641879 GCA_030765085.1 Allium cepa | reverse complement strand
CAATACCATGTCAGTTTATCTTGTTTAAGAGTTTTGAAACCCCTATCGAAACAGTTGGCCAGACTGCACCAACCAGAATCTATAAACAATCAACCGTTAAGTTAACACAATACAAAACAATTATTTTTTATATTCACTAACAAATACACGCTCATAGCTATTATTACACTCACACTCATTCTAGAGCACTACTGACTCTATCTCTAATGAGTAATTCCCAACAGAGCCAAGGTTGTCACTTAACCATATGCTCTGATACCAAATGTGACGATTGCGATTTTTCGACTCACGAAAGTCGACATTAATACGTCCACTGTATCAACTGCCGAGCAATCGAAGGCCAGAAAACCATACCGTTAGGGTTTAAGAAGAAGAAAAAGATAGAAGAAGAAAGAAAGAAAAAGCAACCGAAACAATATCCGAATCTCACAATCGCAGTGGAACAACATATAATAGATAAATGAATAATCTTTAAATCAAAAGAACTGTACATTTTATACATTACATCACATTACCTTACATTATCAGAGTTTACAACAACAAATAGCGGAAAAGAAATACTATATACTAGTTGATACGCCATGCCATCCAGCTTGCCTCCAGATCTCTACAGCAACTCCTGAATTCCAGAAAGACCTGATAACCTGACTCTAGACTGCCCGTGTGGAAATTGGTGGGCACCCAGAGTTTAGGAAGGAAACAATAAACTTCGGGTCAGTCATGGGACTGGTGTGAGAACTTAAAAAGGTTATATCTTTAAAAACAAATAAAGAAATTTTAAGATAGATCCGCAATGCTTTTGGAAAATGTAACTACCATAAGTCCTCCCGCACACACACAATGCAAACGCAGAATCAGAGGAGATTTCTCCTTATGATAGTCAAACATGCTTGATACGAGAAATTTTCTTTGATATTATTACTATAAGTGCAAAGTGTAGGAAAAATTTTCGAAAGTATAATATAAATCTTAGCCAACATAGACATTTCAAACTATGCCTACTATAGCTACCATCTAAACAGTGGGGTGCCACCATAAGTAAATGGCAGGTTCTACACTAAAACCGTACAAGGTTCGTATTGTTTCTTTGGATTTCCAACAAATGGTCAGGCCAAGGAACTTCCCATTGCCACATGGGTACCCCCCTGGAATGACGCCCCGAGAACCTAACCACTCTCTACCAACACAAGGTCGGGTTACCCCTAGCTGGGTAACAACTGACACAAGTATGCCATCCCCTGGTCGTAACCGACCTAAATCCCAGGATTCACCAACAACCACAAAATAATAAGTTTGCAGCAACAACATAGGTTAAGTATCTGGGCTCCATACCTTGATACCACCTTTATCCAGAAGGAAATGACATACACTAAGGGGGCGCTATCCCCTAATAACCTTGCCGCATCTTTCCTGTTTTGACCTATACAGGGTGTGTGGTCCGACGAAGTCTCTCCCACAAAGCTACGCTTTTCATAAAATCCACGCTTTGATCAACAAATGCTCAACAGCACTTCGTATGCCACATTACCAAATTGGGAATGTATCACTAGTAACCATCAACTACATAACCTCTGAGCTCGTACGTCTCAGAGAAGGGTGTTAAGCTAAGAGAATAAATTCTCCGCCACCAACAGAAATGTATTTGATAGAAACCAGCTTTACATCCCAAATTGTAACGCCAGACACATATCCATACAAGACCGTTCCGGGATCGAACGTAACCGAAGGAACTTCCAAAGAAGCCCTTGCAATCCGGTTATTCACTAATCACGTCCGGACTTCCCATCACAAAGGGTGATAAAATCTTTATATCGGAGATCAGCCGATGCAGAGACATTCGACGGTGATCCTTCCGTTTTCTAAAATATCCGTTCTTCAACACCGGTCTTCAAATGCTATCCATTTCGATATGTCACTATTTGGAATGGGATTTATGACCCAAAAGTCCTCTCCCGGCTAAACGAAATAACGAGCGCTTATTTTTTTAAATAAGTGTAGCATTCAAATTCAAGCAAATCACAACAAATACCCATTTAAAGGTAAATATCGATAGTCGGTTATTTAACTATCAAAGCAAACCAACAAATATTCAGCACCATAACAATCACTAGGCCCTTTTTTTAATCTTCCATAAATTAAATAACTTGCCAAATATTCACTTCAATTTATCTTTAAAAAGATATATTCTCTAACCATTTCAATTTCTACATTGGAAAACATTTCCAAATACTTATTTAACAATAAGTAATTCACAAATCTATTTATTTTCAATACTTAGGAATATTCAATATACTTAAAAGACAATTAAGTATATATTTTATTCTTTGAGGAAAACGTTCTCTTAAACATATTCATTTGAGTCAAAACGAATGTTGCGTAAAACATCGTTACGACAACCCAAAATCACTAGTATAGGGATTCGAATTTTAGATAGATATATAAATCCCAATACTATACAAAAACATTTCCTTTCGAAAATCATTTACTATAACAACAGTGTTATAGTCCATCTTTTCGTTATTCCTCGGAAATGTCTATTTCAACAATGAATGTTGAAATCTATGGTTTCGATCTTTAACACATTTCAAAACAACTTCAAATCATTTTAATTCTATTTAAAAGATCACTTCCTAAGACATTTCTTTAATATATTATTCACTGTCTAAAATCGTGAATATACTTCGTTAACCAAATTCAACCTTTCTACACATTTTATTTAAAGGATTATCCACTGTCCAAAATCGTGGATATATCTCGTTAACAAAATTCAACCTTTCTACACATTTTATTTAAAAGATTATCCACTGTCCAAAATCGTGGATATATCTCCTTTAATAAGCTATAAAAATTAACTTATCAAAATAAGTCGATTTCGGATTTACAAAACAAGGTTTATAAATTCCATTTATATTTTATAACAACTTCAACTTATAAAAGCACTTTATTAACAGATTCTATCTATATCCCATTTACACGCCAAAATCCAAATTATAAGCAAATTTTCTTATAATTCTCTATTTACAAATTCATCATTTTATAACTTCACAAATCGTAGATTCTATTCTTTTATAAAATCTATTTCCAACATCATTTTAAAACATCTTTAAAACTCCTTTAAAATTTCATCACATTGATTTATAAAAATCAAATTTTATAAATCTTATATATAAAGCTTTATAATAAATTCAAAAATATCTATTTAATCTATTTTTTAAAATCATTAACTCCATATTTCAAAAAAAAATCAATTTTCAACTATATTTCTCAAAAATCATAAATTTTATAACATTAAAATTATAACGTTTATTTATTTAAAATGAATCAACTGCAAAATTCAATAAAACATATACTTTTAAAAATCACTTTAAAAATCCTTTTAAAATTTGAAAATCATCACTTTAACACTTTTAGTTTTCCTAAATAGGCCCAATTCTGCAACAGCACTAAATATAACAATCACGGCATCCAAAACATCATATATCATATGATAATAGAATATATCGCAAATATCTGTAAATAAATCAATACGAGTGAGGAATCCAGTTGGATCCCTCCAACCTATTTTCCTGCAGCCACAGATGTTAGCACAATACCAATACCGTTTCGAGATGGAATATCGCGGTACATGAGTTTATATAAAATATTATCCATTATTATGCGGCGCAATAGGGTCTCATCTGCTATATAATGTGGGAAAATCAACTCCAAGTACATATATAATACCAATTCCACTTCAAGATGGAATATCGCGGTATATGTGTTTAATAAATAACATCCGCTTAATGTACGGCGCATAGGGTCTATTTTCAAAACAATAGATAATGTTTATCATCCAAACACACAATCAAGCAATTTTAAATCTAACTATTTAAAATTTATATCGAAACAATTTCGATTGAGTGAGAAGTTCTCACCTTGCTTTCAATAACGGTTGCGGTGTTTTATTTCGAATAAAATTAAACGCACGTTTAATTTTATCCAAAAATTTTACTAGCTCCAAGCGATTACAATCCAAATCCAACGCTTAATATTCGTCCATACGAACCCGTCGCAATTCGTTTTGTCCAAAATGGACCTCGTATGAAAGAGTTACAGCTTTTTAAAGTTTACACAAATTAATATACAATTTATTTTCAATTTATATTTCTATTTAACCTCTAATTTCATCTGGGCCGCACGTTTCCTAGATGTAGATCTCGGCCACATATCCCCTTCTCCTTCTTCCCAGTGAAAACGCGCTCATCAAACCCATAGCCACCATGCTTTGGCGAATTATCGCGCCCTCTACGATCGATTGCAAGTCGATCAACCACCGCCACATCGAAGCTGACCCAAACTCCATGCTCGGCCAGAGCATAGGCAAGCTCGGCCCTCATCTCTTCTCGAATTTCGGGCGTGAACGATGAACGAACGTGGCCCAGTTGTGCCTCCATCAACACACTGATGACGATCACAGCCGTATAGATTCGAAGCTCTCATGAAGCTCTACGTTTTTGTAGTTGATAAATTTCTCTAATTGTTGATGGATTTGAAGATATTAGAGGAAGAAGTTTGGAAATTTTCGGCCATTGAAAACCTAAGTGGCGGCTAGGGCTGATACCCTAATTTGTTTGCAAATGTGAAAATGTGATGTCCTTATATAGAAAATTACGCGACACTATTCGCCCGAAAATTTTCCAAACTCCAAATGAAGCATGTCGCCTGACGTTTATAATGTTTTACCCCTATTCCGAATGCAATGGAATATATACCAGGAGCCAATTCGATCAAATTTGAAAGATAAGTTTTCGAATCGAATTATTTAAATTTAAAAAATCACTTAAACTGATTTCTGTGCGTTTTAGCTTGCCCGGGACAAACCGTAAATCGAATTGACACGAAATTTGGAACCATATAATAATATAACATTACGGATCCGATGAAACTAGTTTTGTCGAAATCCGAGATTGTTTGAAAAATGGCTATTTTTACTCGTCAATTTAAATATTAAAATATTCAATTTCTGCAAATTAACTTTTAATTCAATTTTAAAAGTTCTATAACATCATTCTATCTCCAATATGATTTAATACAAGTTTACAAATCATTTTTAATCACATTAAACCCAATTTCCAATAATTTCTGTAATTTCATATATTAATTATCGATTTAATTATCCAATTAAATCTTTATACTGGAAATAAAATTTATTCGACTTACAAATTTTACTTGTTAATATTTAAAATCAATCAAATATACGAATTTCAAATGACAGAAATTCTGGGTCGTTACAAGAGCGGAGGAAAGGTGCTGGAGTCATGGATGAAGGCGTTGGCGAAGTTACAGTATCTCCAGTGGTTGGAATTGGCATGTTAAGGCCAGTTTCTGATGAAGACGGTTTCCAGTTTTCAACTGGAAAGCTTGAATTTGTTTTGGTCTTCGCGGCATTTGTTCAACGGTCGGAATCGATTGTGTGGTCGATCGTCGACGTGTGTAGTGAGTCGTCGGAAGTCGCAGTGGTATGGTTGAACTGTGCATATGCAAGGTGACGTCATTGGTGTCAGGGAGTTCGGTTGCTGTCTGTCTCAAAGTGGGTCATGGAATAGAGGAGGATTAGCTTGAGTTTTAGTTCGTGTTCGTGTGGGTTATCTTCAGCAGTTTTGTTTAAACTAAAACTTGAACTAAATTTCAAAAGAAAGGGAAGATGAAGACAAACCCGAGTGGGCACTCGAGTCAAGAACGGGGTGAACCCAAAGTAGAGCTTGTAATTGTTTTTAAGAGTTTGGTAAAGCTAATTTTAAATTTTAAATTTAAGCCGTTTTGAACTATTATGTTTAAACTATTTTGACTAAAAAGATTTTATGCTTTGTTAAACTTAAATTTGAGAAGTGTTAAGTATTTTAAAAACTTAATTTAAAAAAAAAAAGATATATTTAAGTTAAATTAAAATGAAATGTTCTTTTTAAAACATGTATTAATTATGTTAAGTAATTAATGTAAATGTTTTATTTAGGAATTTGTTAAGATTTTTATGATTAATGATTACTTTAATTAATAAGGTAATAAAAGTTAATTAAATTAATAATTTAGGATTAATTAATTTATAAAGGTTTTGTTAATTAATTTAGGATTAAATAATTGTTAATTAAGAATTAATTAAATAATAAATAAGATTAACAAATTGATAATTAGAGGTTAATTAATTAAATAATTACTTGATGATAGTAATTAGAGGTAAATTACTTAGGGGAAGTAATTGAGAATTAATTACTTAGTGTAATTAATTAAAGGGTTAATTAATCGAGGTAAGTAATTATAGGATAATAAATTTGAGTAATTAATCAAGGATAAATGTGATTAATGTGAATGGGTAAAGGTTAACTAATTTGTGTAATTAATTAAGTTAATTACTTAATATAATTAAAGGATAATTAATCAAGGGTGATTAATTAAGATAATAATTAAAGAATGATTAATTAATCGGTTTGTAATTAATAAATGTTAAGTAAAGGTAATTTAAGTGATTAAAGACTAGTAATTATTTTAATTAGAGATAAATTAAATTAATTTTGGAAGTAATCAATCTTTCTTATGAATGACTGAATGATGTTGAATGCCTTGAGTTGGTTGACACCTCTGATATGAAATGTTTTATGATATGATTGGGTTGAACAGTGCTAATGTGGTTATCTGTCGAGATGAATTGCTGTGTAAAATGTGACATTTTGTATTTAAAGTTGAATTGTATTTCACTTGAATAATTTGGGTTGAGATGGTATTGAAGTCGAAGAGACCGGGGTCGGGTATCAGTAAATACCCGAACCCACTTCGATTTGTAATCTACTATGATTCTTAATAGATTGATATGTGAAATAAATAGGCTGGAATGGAATAATTTAAATGATTGGACCATTTAATCTAAGATTTGATACTTAGAAATTGATGTGTGAAATAAGCGTTATCTATAACCAATTATGCATTTGTAAATTGATACAAGTTACCCCGGGTTTTATATAAGTTTTAATGTGTTAGATGAGTTTACTCACGTTGGTTTCCAGCCTGACCCGAGTGTTACTTTGATGTAATGCTCGGGCCAGACCGAGTATTACAGATTTTCAGGCAAGGACGTTCTGGAGATCAGGAGGCAAGCTGGATGGAAGGAACGTATGGAGAATATTCCGGTGTGATATATTGTTATTTGTTTGGGACAAGTTATTTTAACTGTCCAATGATTGTGAAATGTTGTAACTCTGATGTATTAAAAATGTAAATTTACTTATATAGCTTTCTTTGTGCAAAGAATATTATTTGATATTATATTTTATCAGCTGCGAATGTGAGATTCTGTGTCTTGTTTCTGTTTCTTCTTCTATCTCTTTCCTTCTTTTCCTAACTATTTGGAATTTTCGGGATCGAAAAATCCGGGTTGTTACATTTACACCAGTTATCTTCATCAAAACTATATCATATTGGGACTTATGATATTTGGTTTTGGATATATTTCCAATATCCTCCACATTCAATCGTTTTGGCTAGTGACTTTGACTTTGAATTGACTATAATTTATCATGATACATACTTCAAATAAGCGAGAAGATGAATTCTCTATTAAATAATGTTTCACTTCGAATGCTTCAACTTATACCCGACTATAGTCACTCGACGGACGTCATACCAAGATTTAACTATAATCAAAGTGGAGTTTTTACATTGAGGTTTAATAGTATTCTTTAGTCTAGAGAACTGTGCAGTGTCAGCGTTTTAAGATTTTCCATTTGACCGTAGTTATATTAACCAACATAAAACTCTTAATCGATCCATTCCATAGTTATCCAATAGCTATTAATACGTAACCTCTTGATGTCCTTTTAGGCATGAATGGTACACTATCCAATATTTTAAGATGGTTACATTCTCTAGTCTTAGAGAATGTATCAATGTCTTATCTTGAAACATCCTGATTAGGAATATTTAAAATAATTATTGTTTTTAATATGATAATTTTCTCATGATTACAACACATTGTAATTACTATGACATTACATATTATTGAAGGATTTACATTTAATATACCTAAATTAAGTAATTAGTTAACATATTGCAATATGACAAGGATATAATAGAAAGAAAAACACATTTTATTTCGCATGAGAACATACTATAAATTCATTAATTTATAATAAATTACAGAATTACCCTATGGCATACCCCTTGCTCTAATTGAGTAATAACGTCAAAATAATGCATTGAACAAACGAATAGACATGACACAAACTCCATAGCTCACATTCCAATCCTATTGGGCCTCATATGGTCATTACCTACCATAAACAAGTTGGTACCGATCAAGTCAGGTATGCGACGACTTATATACTTAGTCAATACCCAAATCTCTCGTTATGCAAGGTTTTCTAAAGCTTCATCTTCATTATCCCAAAGTAGTTGCATCAATACCATACGTAATTCATGTTGGCGCTAAGCATTCTCCAAAGGCATAAAATTTCGAAGTCCAAAATGTGAACCTCTCGTCAAACAATTCTGGCTCGGAGTGGAAGTCCCCATGCCCTAAAGTCTCTATATCATTGCCTCAAAGCCAAACTCAAAACCCCTTGGCTGAAAGTTCTTGATGGTAATAGCACTTAGCCAATTCCACTAGTTCCCTAAACCATCTCATACTTAGCTTGACCTGCATTTCTCCAACGTAAGTTCCGAAGAAAATCTTCCCAAGACCAAAAGTCATAGCATAATTTTCATCGAGTAGCACCAACCCGATATGTTTTGCTCCATCACCGACTTATTTTAAACCATCCCAAAACGTCACTATTTCTCATCTAAATCCAATGTGATAAAAACTGTAGAGTTTTAGGCTATCATTTAAGTGCAAAATCAATCGCATGCAATTCTGAGCACCTTTGCTATCGAATCACTCAAATGACGACCACTCTCATACTCCTTAAAAAGGGGCTCAAAATGCAGTAAGTAATCATGTATCAGTAATGCACAATATCCATACACCATTACAAAGCAATACAAATGACATCCAAGCATTTATGTTGTTTTAGATCTAACCATACACATAAACGATGAGTGGTACGATAAAATGGTCAAAAATTATCAGACACATATTTATCTTTTCAAAACCATTTCAAAAGTGTTATTGGAGTTCAATCCTAATATGAAATTTGAAACCATATTAGAAATCATCATTTTACAATATGAACGGGCATAAAATAGTGAGAAGTGTAATATCACTTACATGAGTCAAATCAATATCCATAAAAATCTAGAGTGAACGGTGCCTTCTTGAATCTTAAGGTGCCCAAATCAGCGGTTTAGTTGATCCTTTCACTAATGTCCCTCTAATAGCAAAATTTGACTAATTAAAGTAAGGTTTAATGGTGCTTTTGGTAAAAAAATGAGTTAATAGAGGGTTGGTTCAGTTTTGGGAAGTAGGAAAAGTGATTAGGAGTTATCACGTCTCCCTTATTAGACATAAAGCCCAAAATGGGTTAATATGTCTAATCCAGACCTAGTTAGTTACCTACTAATCTACCCTAAATCTGCCAAATTTAAACAGCCATATCTTTTAGCCAGTAAGTTCAGAAAGCTATTATAACCATTGTATAGAAAGAGAAACCATCATATCTTTCAAATTGAAGTGGTCACGGCCACTAATTCAGCTAGTATCAAAAGTTATATAAGTCTTATAAACTTTTAGGGTCAAATCATATGATAAAAATACTAAGGGTCAAAAATGTTATTGCTTAATATTTCCCAAATCTATAGCATTATACAACACACTATGAATTTAGAATAATATTTTATGGTTCTTCGATATTTAAAGTACATATCATTATATATCTGGTCCATATGTTGAATTTGGGTAGAAGTAGTCTTACATGAGATTTTTATGGAACGCAAAATGATTACTATTTATATGTTTCGACTAAAGATTAGACCACCATGTTTTTGGATGTTGAGCCATAGGATTCTTGGTAAAGGTCTGCTATTTTTTATGTTTCCTCGACTACGTTTCACAAAATCTCTCCCTCTTTAGAATCATTATCGAAAGCCATAACACGTTTAAGAAAAGATGAAGTATCCATTTTAGTATATGATTGTCTAATGTGTGAGAAAAGATAAGATTGTAATGTGTCATTTGAGATAAATGTTGGATTCATTATATAAGAGAAGTTGGACACTCAATATGATAGGAGTGGGATCTTCTTTGGTAAAGTTTGTGGACATATTTGGAAAATTATTTCAAAGTATTATCAACTTAGCTATAACACACTGTGCGGTATACTATATCAATTTGACATAATGTAACAACCTGAAATTTAAGCTATAATAATTAATTAACGAATTAATTAAATAATTAAATAACTTTGTGAAATTATCATAATTGATCCTTGGAAGTTGCACCATTGTCTCTGTGGTAATTTTCTGATCAATTTCTATATATTGATCATCAAAATCCGAGCTAGTATGAAGAAGATATGAGTTAATGAAGAATCGAGAAAATGAAAAGGAAAATAAAAGGCTAGGTCGACCCTCACCATGGCTAGGTCGAGCCATAGGTTGACCCTAGCTAGTGGAAGGTCAACACAAAGGTCGACCTGCGTGCATTCTTGTACGTGGCTTCATCCAGTTGATTCGAACACGTCATTTTGCAACTTTTATCCAATCCTGTGCGTTAGTGCTTCCATCTGACGGTTCCTATCGAGCTTATGACGTGGCTGCACTAGATTTAATCTCCAAATACAACGGTCTGAAATACACAAGTACCACTATAAATAAGACCCTAGGCCTAGTTATTTTTCTCATTCAGATTTTCTCCATCTGGGTTCATTGCCTTAAGCTGGACCCTAAAAGGAATATATTTTCGAGGAGAATATCTTTTTAATTAAAATATTTTATACCCTTCAAGTGGATCCGAGAAGGCCAAGGAAAAAAGCTATGGACCACAGGTGAGTGTTTAAGTAATTATTTTAGATTTTTAAGTAATTTAAAATAATAGATTTTCCAATAGTTGTAGTTTTCCTATAATTGTGGGATGACCTTTATGCAAGTATGTTTACAGCTTAGTTTAAGTAAATTTTGGACTTGTTTTCCAATCTATTTTCTTTTAGCTATTCGATTTCAGTTATTTGCAATTCTTTACTGTCAATTATAGCTTTTCCAATTATTTATAGTTATTTACGGTATTTATAGTTATTCACTGTTATTTACATTGTAATTACATCTATTTTACGTTGGGATTTCTTCTGATAAATGTCAATTTGTTTTTAATCCCTTTTTTACACGAATGGAATAAACAGAAGAAAATAATTCATTAATATGGATTAAAATATAAGAACACTGAATTTACAGAAAATGGGTTGTAAAATAAAAAAACTGTAATAAATTGGAATTAGATTGAAATAGGCAAATTTAAGACATTTGCAAGCATAGTTATAACATGTAATTATAACTAAAAAGAGAGAGAAAATAGAAGAAATGGTAGTAGTAGTAGTTAATGTTTTTACTTAGATCCTGGGTTAAGTTAATAAGCAGGATTATAACACACAAGTTATAATTAGAGATAACAGAAAAGAGTTATTTTAAGACTTAAATTAAGTTAATAAGCAAATAAAGCATAAATAAAAGAAGAGGCTTATTTTAATAAACATAGATCTTGGATTAAGTTAATAAGAAAGATATTAAAGATCTGCATTGTAGGCCCAACGGTGTAGTCCTTTACAGAAATAGAAGATCGGTATTGTAGGCCCAATGGGGTAGTCCTTTATAGATATAGAGACTTATTTTAGAACTTATACTTAAGTTAATAAGCAATGATTGTTGTAAGATCTGTACCGGCCGCGTTCCCCTTGGGGACACGCTTATGCCGTGGTGATGGTAAATAAGTGGCCAGTAAATAGAAGCTCAAATTAGGGGATTTGGGCAAGGGGCACAACTAAATTTTGTTTGTTAGGACCCATACCAACAGCATTCCCTTCAGTCAGACATAGGTGGTCTTACAATAGTAGAGGTGATGCTAGGGCACGCTTATGCTGAAGCTATGGTAAATAAGAGGTCAAAAGATGGAGCAATAGGTAGCGCGAGCCTAATGGTGGTCGATCGTGCGGCCTCAGTGCATGCTGATAAGTCATTATTGAGTTCCAAGCACTAAGTATGTGACTTTTGCGTAGGGACCAACAAGATGAGTCTAGTCCGTAGAAGTGGGTGTCTTTTATGTAGGGTCCAAAAGGATGGGACTAGTCTGCAGCAGGCATAACAGAGATAGAAGGCTGGTCAAAGGGTAGAATTAGGACTTCGGCCTAATTAAAGTAGGATTAGGAATTTGGCCTAATCAAAGGTGTTATCTGAGACAAGTGCAAACAATCAAATCGAACTATCTAAGTAAAGTGAACAGTTCAACCGTATTTTATTCCAGCTTTATCTTTTCTTTTATTTTCTTTTATTTTCTTCAACCGTGGCAAAGTGTATTACCTTTATCTTGCTTAAGAATACTGGTAATTACTTTCATTCATTGGACTTTTAGTTTGACCCACTCTTCTATTTTCCTTTTTCACCCCATAGGCCAGAAGAGGCAGGGACAGTAGACTTTGGATTTCTTGGGAGATTTCAGCTGCGGAGATTTTCTTCATGTGTTCTACTTCTTATTTTTCATTTATTATTTATTTGATGTACCGGTACTATTCTTTGAGAGGGATAGTTATTTTATGTACTCTGATATTATGACTGAGATAATGTCATTCGCTAGACATGGATATTTGGTATTTTGAGACATATCTGGTTTTGTAAAAATTTGTGAAGTTTGATCTTTAAGTAAGTTATTAATGTTTTTGTTGTTTTATTTATTTTTTCTTGTGAATCTTAGTCTCTGTACGGTTTTATCTATACCTATAACGCACCGTATCCTTTAGTGTGCCCTTTTTGGGTATACTAAGAGGCGTGGTGTGTTTCACATGACATTGTGGAATTTGCTTTAGTAAATCTTGTGAACATGTTTGGACAATTATTTCATAGTGTTGTCAGCTCAAGTTTTAACATATTGTGCAATACATTGTACAGATTTGGCAAGGCATGGTGGAATCTAATTTGGTAAAGTTTTTGGACATATTTGTACAATTGTTTCAAAGTGTTGTCAAATCAACCTTAGCACATTGTGTTGTATACTGTACCGATTTGACATGACATTATGGAATTTGCTTTAGCAAAGTTTGTGAACATGTTTGGACAATTATTTCACGGTGTTATCAACTCAACTTTAATTAATTGTGTGGTATACTGTACTAATTTGACAAAGCATGTGAAAATTACTTCAGTAAAGTTTGTGAACATATTTGGACTTGTTTCAGGGTATTGTCAACTTAATTTTAACACACTGTTCGATATACTATACCAATTTAACATGGCGTTGTGGAATCTGGTTTAGTAAATCTTGTGAACATATTTGGATAATAAGTTCAGAATGTTGTAAACTCAACTTTAACTTGCATGGTATAACATACCGATATAACATGGTATTGTGGAATTTGCTTTAGTAAAGTTTGTGAACATATTTGATAATTATTTTAGAGTGTTATCATCTCAATTTTAACAAATGAAAGGGTACAAGATGCAGTATATAGTGAACACCTTACATACACTACAAGAAAATCAGCCTTTGGTTGTAGAAATTCGTGGCGTTGAATTATAAGTGCAACTAATAATATTTCACCTTGTATTATAATTGTAAAAAAAATATTTTACTTTCGCCTTACCAAAAATTCTCTGCCTTAATTTAATATAGTTAACCAAACATTTTCCCTTTGGTTATTCCTCTATCACTTATAAAAATTTCTCTTGATCTCTCATAACCTAATAATCATAATAAAAAAAATTCTATTTTCGCTTCAATAAAACCCACCTCATCCTCCATTTTTGATTCAACCATTCCTCTATTTTCATCGTCATTATAACACCCCATCCATCTACTCCTCTCCACATCATCATAATAGCTCTGCAGCTAGATTTCTACTTGTGATGCCTTAAATAGGTATATTTAGGTACGAATTTTATAAATTAATTTTGTGATTCTACTTGGAAGTTGGAAACATATAATCAGTAAACATGTAATTAGTAAATGTTTAATTAGTTGCTAGTTTTATAAAGTTGTAGGGTTTGTAAAGGATGGTTAAACTTTTTAAGGAAGGTGTTTAGCATTGTGTATTACAAACTTACTTTTTGTTCACCGACATGATTTTTTCTTTCTTCTTAAGTGTCAAATTATATCTATCCAAATTTTGTATCTTAGACATTTGCGATGGATTTTTTTTGGTTGTCTATTGATTGTTAATGTAAACTAGATTTCGATCATTATGAATTTTCCAACTTCATTATTTGATTGGTGCATTACTAGTTTTTTTTCTTACTTATGTTTTGTCACGTAGAATGAATTAGATAATTATAATGGATTTAAGAGACCACCCACTTATCTATTTTATTTCGGGAAATTAATATTATTGCAATAGCAAATTACAACTCCTCAATTATTATTTTTATCTAATTTGAAAATAATTGGATAATTTAGTTTTCTATTCCGATCAACATATAATTTCCTTGATCGTTTTAGTTTGCTGCTACATCGTATGAATTAAGGCATGTTTTGAAATAGGTAATCAGAGTTATTTGTATATCTAGGAATTTAAATGTTTGCTTTTCTCGTTAATTACCAAATCCCGTGTTTTTTCCATGAGAATTAAATTCAAAAAAAATTGTAATGTTTTAATGAGTACATAGATAAAATTAAGTGAATAGTGTTTAAATTAAGTTTGCTACTAAGAGCATCTTGATTTCCTCCTACTAATATCATTTCTAAAACATATTGGTTGCTTGGTAATCAGTATACACAACAATACAAGGCTTTTAGGTAAAAGTTATAAAAAATAAAGATCATACAATTAGTTGCTAGGTATTACAGGCAATTATGCACGCTGGAGACTGCCCATAGTTCATCTAAAGTTTAATTTAACTATAATAATACATTTTCAATCTGCACTGGTTTCATACAATGCTTAGCTTAATATGCACTTATTTCATATAATATGATATTTTATTCGTATTAACCTTATCCTTCCATATGGAACTAAATAGACTTCATACATGTTTATATTTTATACGATAATAGGGAATTTCATTCCATATTTAGTAATTCAAATCCCTATAATTCTACTTAATATCTAAAGAAAAAGTCAAAGAATGGTATGGACTATGCTAAAATGTACTATTTGTTTCACAATTTACATCGTAATTTAGCAAGATATGGTTGAAAATATATAATAGATCAAGATCCAGACCTTTTTCACTACGAGTAAAAAGCAACCCAACCTTCTATTGAGTTATGTATTCGGTCACTTCTTATAAGAGAGACTGTCAACAAAGCAAGATCTTTCACTTGATAAGTACTAACAGACTACGGATCTATTTCACTTTAAAGTGTCAGTAAAGGTGTTGGAGGCATCAATTTTCATTATAAATTGCTAGATTTGATCTATTTTAGGATTATTTGTTACTAAAAGTTATAGGGTTTCTAAAGAGGAAGAAGTAAAGGCAAATTTTGGATCGCATAAGTTGAAAAGTACGCAAATGATTTGAACGAAATTTTTTTATTAGAGATAGGTAGAAAGGAGAAATGCATCCTGCCATTAATTAAAAAAAAATATAGTACCAATAATAAAAAGTTCTCTAAAAATAAAAAGCTAAAACATAATGAAACAAATAGTTGCACTTAAAACTCAAAAATTGTAATAAAACACAAAATAAAACGAAATTATGCTAACAACTCAAATAAGGTAAACTAAAAAAGTGCTTTGAAAATAAAGGTCTAAAAAGCATCCACCAGCAAGAACAAGCATCTACTTGATCTTCTTCTTAGGCCTCAACTGCGAAACATCAAGAAGACACAAGTATGTTAATGTTAATACTCAGATCAAAGGTTTAATCAAACCTGATTTTAACGGTGTAAAATGAAATTACAAAGATTGAAAAAAAGCTTACATGTTTATTGTGGTCACACTTTTCTTCCTGCAATTGATTACTCTTGGATGAAGTCTTGCATAGCACATGTTACACAAATTTCCATAAAAAAAGCATTCAATGTACAATGCGATCATATATGTCGCTGAATAAAAGATGTTTGGTAGCAATATAGCTATTATTGAATAAAAGTCAATTCATAATAGAGGCTCTTAAGGTAAACAATATTAATTACTTTGGTAAAGCATTCTTCAAAAAAGAAAAAGTCTTAAGTTAGTTCAAATTTTCTTGAGAATGAGCTTTGAACTTAAACGCCTATTTATTGTCAAAACCAATAACTTCACCAACTATACCAAGATACTTTGTTAACATTGCTAGCACACATGCAAATAAGTATATTTTATAAGCACATATATGATTTAGAAATATGGAGGCCATTTAATGCATAGATAGATGGAGGCCTAAGCAACCACCTTGATTGCCTTGGACTAGGGCATGCCCTGAATATACAAAACATTAATGCATTTCAAGTTCATTTTTTTTCTTCTTTTCACAAATCAAGATACCAGATAAAAAAGACTAATTAAATTTGCAATACGCAGCAGCGAAGAAAAAAAAGTGGACAAACAACATTGTCTTAGTGGTTAAGTGATTTGACTTTGGTGCGATAAGTCACAAGTTCGAAACTTGCGTAGTGTGATTCGAACATTTATTGACAAAGTGTGATTTGTGATATGTTGTATCTAAGTAACATTTCAAAATAAAAGTGTCGTGTTAATAAAGCAGTGTTAGACTGCTGCTATGGTGCAACACTTAATATAAAAGGTCATAATTCTGTTGGGCTATGCCCTTACGTGTGTGTTATATTTGTTTTTGGGCTTTCCTTTTTTCATTGAACTTGTTATAATTGCATGCTCAGTTGCAGCCAGTTCTATTTGTTTTAGCTTCAGTGTCATATGACTTATTACATTCCTAGATGTAATAGTTAACAATGCGTACTTGGATGCAAAATTACATACCTAAGTATAATAACTTCAGTGCATATAGTTATGTTTTTATTATAACAGATAACCAGTTTCTACGTCAAAGTTTGGAAATGTATTTGCCTTCAATCTTTTTTATGCTTAAATTTTTTTTTGTAGAACTATTATAGAGTAACGATAAAGAGCGTTGAATTTCGCGCATGCTGCAAAGAGGAATGAAGAAATGCTGGAAAAAATCTATGCCCCTACAAAGATTGTCAGAATTCTAGTTGTCATGGTGACCACATCATTGTTGAACATTATGAAAGGAGTGGATTCTAGATACACGAGCAGTATATGGTATAACCATGGTGAAGAGATAAATGTAGAGAACAAATTAAAATCGTTTGACATATGTGATTTATCCAAGATGATTCACTATAAAGATAAAGAATTTTTGAATCTTGAACTTTTTGATGGTGATAAAGATAACGCTGATAGAGAGGATGAGTTACTCAAGAACTTGGAAGATGCAGAAACTCCATTGTATCCTGGATGCACATATCACACAATATTATCTGCCATCACCGTCTTGTATAATCTTAAGTGTGAGATTGACTAGTTTGATAGTTGGTTAGACAAGCTTTTAACTGTATAACATTTATTTTTGCCGACGGATAACGTGCTTCCCAAAACTTTATATCAAGCAAATAAATTTCTTAAAGCATTCGACATGGGTTTTAAAAAGATACATGCATGTGAGAATGACTATTTCCTTTATAGAAAAGAATACAAAGATTTAGATACTTGTCCTAAATATGGTTCTTTGAGATGTAAGGAATACAAAGATACTAAAGGGAATATAAAAGGTGTTCCAGTTAAAGTATTGAGATACCTTCCAATAATCCTATGAATTAGAAGAATGTATAGATCTCGAAAGATGGTAGAAGATTTAAGATGGCATTTTAATAATAAAAGCAATGATGGAAAATGCATCATCCCATGTGTTCTATGACATGAAAAATGGTGGACGAAAAGTGGAAATCTTTTTCATCTGATACACACAATCTTAGACTTGGTCTTGTTACAGATGGATTCAACACATTTTCCATGTTGAGTTCGAAATATAAATGTTGGCCAGTAATGCTTGTGATATATAGTCTCTCGCATATGTTGTGTATGAAGAAGGAAAATATTATGTTAACTTTACGTATTCTAGGCCAAAGCAATCCAAGAATGATATTGATGTATGTTAGGCGCCTTTGGTGGAAGACATGCATCATTTGTGGTGTAATGGAGTTGATGCTTATGATGCATTTAGTAAAAAATTGTTAAACCAAATGCAATTTTGCTATGAACGATTAATGATTTTTCGGCTTACGAAAATCTTGCTGGATGTTGTGTGAAGGAAGAAAAGCTTGCCCATTATGTGGTATCAACACTCATTCTCCTTGGTTTAATCATAGTTGAAAGAATGTCTACATAGGTCATAGAAGATTTCTATCTATTTTAGATTCTCGAAGGAAACAAAGGAATTGTTTGATAATACCATAAAGAAAGGTAGTGCCCTAGAACTCTAAGTAGGAGAAACATTATGAATTGTCAAAGGATTTTCCAAATGATTTTGGAAAAAGAAAAAGAAAAGAAAAGTAAGAAGAGGAAGCATGCTCATGATATAGAAGACGAATATGATAGGATTAATGATCCTATAAAATAGAAGCTATCAAGGTGGAGAAAAGATCGATTTTCTTTGATTTGCCATATTGGGAGTTAGTGGTTAATTTATTTATCTTTCATTGTTTTAACAGAAGAAAATATAATAATGCATTAGATTTTTGGTTTTCTTAGGAACTTCCATTACGTCACAATTTAGATGTGATGCAAATGGAGAAAAGCATTGGGGAAAGCAAATTGGGCATGATGTTGCATGGTAATAAATCAAAAGATGGAACGGACTGTAGAAAGGATTGAGAAGATTAAGGAATTTGACATGAGCTTCGTGCACAATCTCGTGAGAATAAAACATATGTTCCATAGGCTCCATATATGTTTTCAAAATCTGAGAGAGAAATATTTTGCAAAAGATTGTATGATTTCAAAGGACCAGATGGCTACTATTCAAACTTGAAGAATTGGATTTCCTTGCAGGATTGCAAAATTATGGATTGAAGTCACATGATTACCACGCACTAAAGAAACACTTATTTTTAGTAGCATCGAGAGGATTAATAGCAAATCAATCTTGAGATTATTGAAGTTCATGCAAGCTCAAAAAAAATTCCACCATCTTTTTTTGATATAATTGTACATTTGATAATTCATCTCGGAAAAGAAGCACTAATGTACAGATGGGTTCATTTTTGTTGGATGTACCCATTTGAAAGATATATGAAGGCACTTAAAGATTATATAAGAAACTATGCAGAACCAGAGGGATGTATTGCAGAATCCTATCCTGTAGAAGAATCCGTGAGGTTTTTCAATTAAATTTTGAAAAAATCATGACATATAGGGGAGAAAGAAGCTCGACGTGAAGATTATGAAAGTGGTGTAATACTCGAGGGACGTCTGATTTAAATGTCAAAGACAGTTACATTTGCAGTTAATGAAAATTAAGTGCTCATTTATCCATGTTAATGAATATGGCTGTGGTGGGAACATTTATAGAGTAATTTTATATTATATTGTTTTAATTATTTTGAAGTGTTCGTAAAGAAAAATATAACTTATAATCACTTGTTTGATACTAGTTTGCATTTGGTGGAATTAGAAAATTCAGACCAGCACATGAGAAAAAATGCGACCTTACATTGGGAAACACATAAAAAAATTGCCGATTGGATTAAAAGCAAGTTAGTTAGATTCTACATATATTCTCATTTGACTAATAGTATTACTATAAAATATTCATGCTAAATGAAATTTGTTGTAGATACCTATTAACTCCAAGGATCACAATGAAATGTTAAGATGGGTCACTTTTGGTCGGAAGAATGATGCCTTGTCTTACAAAACATATATCATCAATGGGCGGTGTTTTAATAATAAATATGGAGAAGAAACTTAAAATAATAGGATACTTTTGATGCGACTACTGCAAAAAATATGTCCTAAATGGTTGATGTAGTCACTTATTATGGAATATTGACAGATATAATTTTTTAGATTATCATTTGTTTTATATTCCTAGTTTAAGTGTCGTTAAGCATATAAAGGAAATGGCGTAAAAGTTGATGACCCGACCATTATCGTATGCCTACTATAGCTACCATCTAAACAGTGGGGCGCCACCATAAGTAAATGGCAGGTTCTACAACTAAAACCGTACAGGGTTTCGTATTGGGAATTGGATTTCCAACAAATGGTCAGGCTAAGGAACTTCCTGGGCCACATGGGTACGCCTCTGGAGGGATGACCCGAGAACCTAACCGGATCTCTGCCAACAAAACGCCGGGTTACCTCTAACTATGTAACTACTGACACGAGTATGCCATCCCCCGGTTGTAACCAACCTTTATCCGGGGCCCTAGCAACAATCACAAAGTAATATATATATATATATATATATATATATATATACACATATATCTGCGATATCCACATAAGTTAAGTATTTGGGCTCCATACCATGATACCACTTCTATCCAGAAGGAAATGCACATACCCTAAAGGGCGCTACCCCCAATAACCTTGCTGCATCTTTCCTGTTTAGACCATTCCGGGGTGTGAGGTTCGATGAAGTCTCGTCCACAACGCTACGCTTTTCACAAAAGCCACGCTTTGATCAACAAATGATCGGCAACATTCAGCATGCCACATTACCAAGTTGGGAATATATTACTGATAACCTTCAACTACATAACCTCTGAGCTCGTACGTCTCAGAGAAGGGTGTTAAGCTAAGAGAATGATTTCTCCGCCACCAACAGAAATGTATTTGAAAGAAATCTGCTTTATTTCTCAAATGTAATGTCAGACATATAATTCATACAAGTCTGTTCTGGGTTCGAACAGAACCGAAGGCACTTCCGAAGAAGTCCTTGCAATCCGGGCGTCCACAATCCCGATCGGATTCCCCATCACATATGGGGAACTCTATACCGGAGCAACTCAGTGCAGAGTCATTCGACAGTTTATCCTATCATTCTCGAAGATACCCCGTCTTCGCCACCGTCTTCCAAATGCTCATCCAATTCGTCATATCACTTATTTGGGATGGTTTATATGACACAAAGGTCCTTTCCCGGTTAAACCGAATAGTGAGAGTCAATTTTAAAAACATGTGGATATGTCGTTCACAAAAATTTACAGGTTTGATGTGGGTTTCGGATAACTAACCGAAATCTGATTCCCTGTCGCATCGAAGTTTAAATGCCATTTTACGGCTAACAGGGTTTTCACATCAATACAGAACAAAAACACAACATAGTGCAGTACATAGCAATCTACATCACACAGTATCACAACCACAACAGAAATAACAATTCAGTACGGAACAATTATTTTAAATCAATGTGAGTGCGATTTAATATATTAACCGCATAATTTTATTTTTATTGATTGATTTAAATTAATGATAAATTTGGATAAACAAATTAAATCTAAATTAACTCGTTTAATTGTGTCTTAATTAGTTATTTTAATTAGCTGCCAATAAAATAAATTAACTTAATTTTTCTAATTAATATATTCTTAATTACCAATTAATTTAAATACTTAATTGTTTATCAATCAATTTTAATTACAAATTATAAATTATTCTTAATTTCTTTTCAAAACTATTAATTTATAAAACTCATTTACCTTAGTTATCATTTGAAAATCTGCTTTCCATTTTAAAAATCAATTTATTGTTACAATGAACATTTTAATGTAAATTAACTTCAATTCTTATTTTAAATTTAATTACTTAATTAAAAGGTTAATTAACTTTTTAAAACATTGTTAACAAATTTTAAACTTATAGTAAGTTTTTAACTTAACAAAAGCAACATTAGTTTACCCAATAAATGCAGAAATAAACTTAACATTGTAATTTAATTTTTTTTTGATTGGGCTTAGCCCATTATAAAGCACACCCGAGACTTCCAGGCTTTTACTCGAGTGCTTCCCCGAGTCTTCCTCCTTTCTTCCCCGTACTCTCTTCTCCTTCCTGTTCTTCTTTTTTTCTCTTTCTTTTCTTAATCTAAGTTAAACTTTAAACTAAGTAATAATTTCACGCATCAGGCAACTCACTCGAACTCGCGTCCTACCCGAGTCACAAACCCCACTCGCTCGAGAATTCCTCTGAGTTTCATCGCATGTTGAACATCGACAACACCCTGACACCAAAGTGATGACGTGCATGTGCACATCAATGCGCCGCCGTTCTGGCGAACGTCGCAACCCTCGACAAGTCGAAAAACTCACAAACACTCGAATTCAAACATCAATTCGAAGCCATCGTCCCGAAATCAAAATGTAGCAATTAACTCGACCATGTAACTTAAACTTACCAACACGAAAACGCCTCGCCACCTCGCACAGTCCACCAGAAAATCCATGCTTCCGGCCTTGCCATGCTAACCCTACGTTCTTCCATTTCCCTCAACCTCATGAAGCTCGATCCACTCGTGGTGACAAAATCACCACGTTTACCAAACACTGCAAAACCCAGGGTCAAACCCTAAATCGAACTCGTCCTCCTGATCCACGCAATGGATAATTTTTTTCACATTTTTCCGAAATCATGGATGGTTAAACTTGCTTCAATTCAAGTTTCAACAACTAAAATTGATTCAGTCATCCTAAATTTGTAAAAATGTAGTTTTTATTCAAATACGAACTGTTCACAAAATACCCATTTAAAAATCTTCATTTTTTGTTTAAAAATCATGATTTTCAGTGAGGATTCAAACTATGAAGTTGAATTAACCTTTTATGACAATCGAATTTATCAAAAAATTATTTGATTACCTGTAAACAAAGTTCCAGTGGGGATTCACTACATATTTAAATAAGCTTTGCAAAAATCTTGTTTGAGGATTAAACATCTTGATTAATTGAAAAATCAAAGCTTGACAATGATTAACAGCAAATGAATTTTAGTTTTGAAACAAATATACACCCTGTATAAATTTGCAGAGAAACACAGAACATCACAACAATATTTTCATACGGAAGCATGTACAACCAGACCATCACCGAGTTTTGAACTATTTTTAATCAACTTAAAGCTTTTAAAAATTATGTTTACTCACCTGGACAAATTTTGAAACAGAGACTATATTGGTTTTTTGAAACTGCAGTTCTGATCTTTGCTACTTTTTTCCTTTTCTATTTTGTTGTATAAATTGGATTTGAAGTTGTAAACAAATAGTGATGTTTGCTTTTATTGTTCTTTCAGGGTTTGCTAAGTTGCTTGAACGAATGAACTGAGACAAATGTTCATGTATATAAAGGAGAAGGGTATACAAGAAGGTGTGCAGGTTTTCCTTGTGTTTTGCTGAAGCAAGATGTTTTTATTGTACTTTGTAACTATTTGCACACTTTTAATTCGAGAATTTTTCTTCTTTTTACTATTTCGAATTACTTGTTTATGGGCTGAGTTTGAAAGCATTAAATGAAAGCATGTAATGTAATGCTTCCTTGTATGTTTACAGCAATCTTATTTTATCATTTGTGCAAGTACTATTTTATTTTGTTAATAGATTTTTTTTCTTTGCCTTCCCTAAGTCTTAGTTTTCCTGGTTTGTTTCTTGGGTTATAAATTTATATGCACTTATGTGTATATCCATATGTCTTTTTATTACAACCATACTCTCAAATTTCATTTCTATTTTTAAAATAAACTATTAATATTTAACCCATCATATATATTTTATTTTATTGTTTAAAACAATTTCTTATTCGTTACATAATTTATTCATTATTTATTTAAAAAAGTTATACTATCAATATTTATTTATATCAATGTATCTTCGAAATATTAACAATATTTTATTCCTCTTGAAATTTCTCAAATTAAACTTTTGGAAGTTCAAATAATTTACCGAATTTTAAATTCAAAATTTTGGGATGTTACAATATCCCCTCCTTAAGAAAATTTCATCCTCGAAATTTGAAAGAGAGAGAAACGCAAACAAGAATATACAAATTCAGAAAAATAAGGAAATGGCTTGCCAGTTTAAGCCGAGATGTCTACTCTGCAATTTGGATATGATTTCTTCGTATTATCTTCAGTTTTCCAAGTGCAGTCCATTGGATTGCCACTCCACTGAACTTTGACCAGTTTCACAACTTTGTTTCGCAACCGCTTTTCATCACGATCAACCATTTTTATCGGTTCCCTTTTAACTGCCAAGTTAGGAGTGATCTCTAGATCCTGCTGAGCAGCTTCTTCAATAATACTATCTGGGTCGTGCATATACTTCCTAAGATTAGAAATGTGGAACACATCATGCACGCCAGACAACCAGCTAGGTAGCTGCACTCAATATGCCAAAGGACCTATCCTTTCCGGAACAGGAAAAGGACCAATATAACGCGGTGCTAGCTTTCCAGTTTTCCCGAATCTCAATACACCCCGCATCGGAGACACTTTTAGAAATACAGAATCTCCAACTTGAAATTTCAAATATCTTCTTCGACGGTCATAATAGCTCTTCTAACGACTTTGAGCAGTTATTAATTTCTTTCGAATAAAATCAGCCTTCTCCGTGGATTCTTTAATCATATCTGGTCCAAGGATGAGTCTATCACCTGATTCGATCCAGCATGTAGGTGATCGACACGGACGACCATATAAAGCTTCGAAAGGAGCCATTTCTATACTGGCCTGATAGCTGTTATTATATGAGAATTCGACCATATGCAAATGGTCCTCCCAAGAACCACCAAAATCGAGAATGCAAGTACGTAAAAGGTCTTCTAGAATTCGATTAACCCTCTCAGTCTGCCCATCAAATTGTGGGTGATAAGCAGTACTGAAATTTAATTTTGTTCCCAAAGCGGCTTGGAATGCCTTCCAAAATCTACTAGTGAAGATCGGATCATGATCACTCACTATACGTCTGGAAATACCATGGAGACGAACAATTTCCTTTATATATAGCCCTGCTAAGCTGGCTGCAGTCCGAGTGGATTTCACTGGAATAAAGTGAGCAGTTTTGGTTAGACGGTCCACTATAACCCAAATTGCTTCATTTCCCTTCTTCAAATTGCTTCATTTCCCTTCTTGGTTCGTGGAAATCCGTCGATGAAATCCATCGATACCTGATCCCATTTCCATTTTGGTACTTCTAAAGGTTGAAGTAAATCGGCCACTTTCTTTTGATCGCTTTTGATTTGTTGATAAGAAGCACAATGACTTACGTAAATAGATATGTCTCTTTTCATTGTCTTCCACCAAAAAGTTCTTTTAATACCTCTATACATTTCATTAACTCCTGGATGGATACTGAGTTTTGATTTGTGACATTCATATAGAACTTCACGTTTTAGATCAGGAATGTCAGAGACACAAATTCTGCCTTTCATCCTTATAACTTCTCTATTATCCATCTCAAAACTAGCGTCTTCACCTCGACATATTCTTCTACGAATTTCCCGAAGAAACTTGTCTTCAGTCTGCTGTCTTGCAATCTTTTAAAGAAGAGTAGGAGCAATAACAAGATATGCGAGAACAGCATGTCTTCTGCTCAAAGCATCGGCAACTACATTGGCTTTTCCGGGTGTATACAGAATATCTAGGTCATAAGATGCCATAAATTCCAACCAACGTCGTTGTCGCAGATTCAGATCTTTCTGAGTAAAGAGATATTTCAAGGATTTATGGTCGGTGAATAATTCAATTTTTTCACCCAGAAGATAGTGTTGCCAGATTTTTAAAGCGAAAACAACAGCCAAAAGCTCCAAATCATGTGTTGGGTAGTTTCTCTCGTGCGGACGTAATTGTCTACCCGCGTAGGCAATTACCTTCCCATTCTGCATTAATACTGCACCTACCCCATCACCGCACGCGTCAGTATAGACAGATAACCCTTGGTTCCCGTTAATGATAGCGAGAACAGGAATAGTAGTCAATCTCTTTTTCAATTCCTGGAAAGCTTCATCGCATTTTGGAGTCCAATCGAATTTAGCATTCTTCATTGTTAGCTTAGTCAATGGCCTATCCAACTTAGAAAAATCATGTACAAACTTTCTATAATATCCCGCTAAACCCAGAAAACTTCGAACTTCTCAAGGAGTAGTGGGTTGCTTCCAGTCCAGAATTGTAGAAATCTTGCTTGGATCAACAGAAATTCCTTCTTCATTAACAATATGACCCAGAAATCTTATTTCTTTGACCCAAAAGTGACACATAGAAAATTTAGCGAATAAGATATTCCTCCTTAATATCTCTAAAATAGTTCTGAGATGTTCAACATGCTCTTCTTCGGTTTTGGAGTAAATCAAAATATCATCAATAAATACAAGGACAAATTTGTTCAATACTTCTCGAAACACTCAGGTCATTAAATCCACGAAGTATGCGGGAGCGTTGGTCAGTCCGAAGGGCATAACTAACTATTCGTAGAACATGTCAGGACCCCTAAAGGAAGTTAAATGTACACAATCCTCGGCTATTCGCAGCTGATAGAATCCCTGAGCTAAATCCATCTTAGAAAAGAATCAAAAGCCATGAAGTTGATCGAATAGATTGTCAATCCTAGATAGAGGGAATTTGTTTTTGAGAGTTTGTTTATTAAGATCGCGGTGTCTACACACAATCTCAAAGATCCGTTCGATTTAGCCACAAATACAACAGCTGAACCCCATTCGGAAACACTAGGGCGAATCAATCCTATCTTTAGCAAATCTCGAGTTTGATTGACTAATTCAATTATTTCCCTAGGTGCCATTCTGCGACTTGCGTGAACGACAGGACGGGCATTGTGTACTAAGTCAATTCGAAAATTTATTTCTCTGTGTGGAGGTAAGGATTTTACTTCTTCAAATACGTCGTAAAATCCCCGAACAACAGGTATAGACTGCAAACTTGGTTTAGGATATCCCAAAGTATACATCAATCTATCTCTCTTTGGACTCGGATCGTCACAAGAGATTTCAGTAAAATTTCCAAGGCTTGTTTTGACTAAAACTGTCTGATTATTACAATCCAATTTAGTTCGTATCTCGATAACCAGTTCATTCCGAGTAAGATTTCAAATTCATTAAATTCGAGGACATAAAGGTTGATAGGAAATTGGTAGCAAGCATATAAAATAGGAACTTTCTTACAATACAAACAAAGATTTGCGGGACCTCCAACTGGATTTTTCATGCAAATAGGGTCGTCAACAAATTCAGTTTTAAGTTCTAATTCACTCACGGTTTGTTGGGAGATAAAACTATATGAAGCTCCCGTGTCAAATAAAATTCTAACAGTTCCATCATAAATAGTAAGGTTACCTTCCAGAACACCTTTTCCTTTATCTGCTTCCGAAGTTGAAGGATCTTTCTTTATCGCATAAACATTTGCCACCTATGCTTGCTTCATTACTAGGCAATCTTTAATAACATGTCTAGGCTTGTGACTTATAACATTCTTTTGCTCCTTTCACGGGTTGTTCCTTCTTAACTTGCTTCTTCGGGTTTTTACAGCTATTTGAATAATGGCCCTTCTCTTGGCAATTGTAATAAGTTATGTTCCTAGCCGAATTTCCATGACTACTCTTTTTATCCTTGTCTTGTTGTGACCTCTTGCCCCCGAACTTCCTTTTCTTCCAATTCTGATTACTTGAATTTCCTCCTTCCCTTGGAATCTCCTGCATATCCAGTGTGGCATACCTATATCCCATATCAATAAGATCATAAAAAGATTCTTTGACGTGTGTTGTCATTCTTTCGTGATACTTCTGGTTCATTCCACGGATGAACCTTTCATTTTTCTTAAGAGGCATGTTTAACAACTCCGGACAAAAACAGGATAGTTCGTTGAACTTGTTTAAGTACTCTTCAAATGACAAGCTTTCTTGCTTTAAATCCAAAAATTCTTGATACATTCTGGAAATTCCCACCGATGGCATATAACGCTTTTCAGACACCTCCTTAAAACGATTCTAAGTAAACTCTTCCTCTGGTTCATCTATAATGACTGTTTCCCACCAGGCTGAGGCTTCTTCTTGGAGTTCCCAGGAAGCTATAAGTCACATCTGCTCGTCTTGCAGCTTTATCCCTTTAAAAAAATTCTCACATGATCTTACCCATGCTTGAGCCTTAACAATTGACTCCTTGCTGGTGAACGGTTTGCCACCAAGCTTTGAGAAATTTTTATACAAATCAGCTAAATCCGGCTGCTACTGGATATCTATTGCTACTACTGCTGTTGGAGGATCTTGATTAGGTGTTGCAGCATTCCCTTGACCCCTAGCTCTTCCTCTTCTTCCGCTTATTCTTACTATCTGTAATTAGTAAGAAAAATCGATTTAGATATACGGACGAGATATCTTAAGGAATATCAGCAGTAAAAGGAAATGAACTTAGAAAATTTAGAGTTTCAGTCTTGGTTATACTCATTCTAGGGCATACTTCACCCTATCTCTAATGAGCCATCTAATGTGTTATACTCCGTAGCTAAAGTTCTTACTCAACCTTCATCTTTGACACCAATTTGTCACGACCCAAAATTCAGCGTTCAAAAGTCGACATCAAATACCTCACTTGTATTTAACTACCGAAGATTCGCACGTCAAATTTCAGTTCGGATGGAGCTTATAACAACATCATATGAATATAAAACAGCGGAACAGAATGAATATCATGCATATATCACAGATACAACAGTGTAATATCCATTTCTACATCAGAGTATTTAATACATACATCACAACTCCGAATAAACATCATAATAACACAAAAGTGCTCATACATCCAAAACGTTTTCAAATGAAAGAAGTGATAACGAACTCCCAAAAGCTAAACACCTGGGATCTCCAAAAGCTCCTAAGATATCTCCAAAGCAAAAGCTCCAAAATACTGTTAACTCTAGAGTACAGAAAACCTGCTACTAGGCTGCCCGAGTAGAAATTATGGGCACCCAGAGTTTAGGAAATAAACAATAAACTCCAGGTCAGTCATGGGACTGGTATGAGTAAACAAAAACAGTTGCTTTTTAAAGAAACTAGATTTATAAAGAATTCTAGTATGCTTTTAAAAATGAAACTACCATAAGACCTCTCGCCACACACACAATGCAGTCGCAGAATTGGAGGAGATTTCTTCTTATGATTGTCAAACATGCTTGGTACGGGGAAATTTCTTTGATATTATTACTAGTGCATAGTGTAGAAAAGTTTTCGAAAATAAAATATTAATCTTAGCTAACATACGACCATTATCGTATGCCTACTATAGCTACCATCTAAACAGTGGGGCGCCACCATAAGTAAATGGCAGGTTCTACAACTAAAACCGTACAGGGTTTCGTATTGGGAATTGGATTTCCAACAAATGGCCAGGCTAAGGAACTTCATGGGCCACATGGGTATGCCTCTAGAGGGATGACCCGAGAACCTAACCGGGTCTCTGCCAACACAAGGTCGGGTTACCTCTAACTAGGTAACTACTGACACGAGTATGCCATCCCCCGGTTGGAACCAACCTTTATCCGCGGCCCCAGCAACAATCACAAAGTAATATATATATCTGCCATATCCACATAAGTTAAGTATCTGGGCTCCATATCATGGTACCACTTCTATCCAGAAGGAAATGCACATACTCTAAAGGGCGCTACCCCCAATAACCTTGCTGCATCTTTCCTGTTTCGACTATTCCGGGGTGTGAGGTTCGACGAAGTCTCGTCCACAAAGCTACGCTTTTCACAAAAGCCACGCTTTGATCAACAAATGATCGGCAGCACTCAGCATGCCACATTACCAAGTTGGGAATATATTACTGATAACCTTCAACTACATAACCTCTAAGCTCGTACTTCTTAGAGAAGAGTGTTAAGCTAAAAGAATAATTTCTCCGCCACCAATAGAAACGTATTTGAAAGAAATCTGCTTTATATGTCAAATGTAATGTCAGACATACAATCCATACAAGTCTGTTCTGGGTTCGAACAGAACCGAAGGCACTTTCGAAGAAGTCCTTGCAATCTGGGCGTCCACAATCCCGATCGGATTCCCCATCACATATGGAGAACTCTATACCGGAGCAACTCAGTGCAGAGTCATTCGACAGGTTATCCTATCGTTCTCGAAGATACCCGGTCTTCACCACCGTCTTCCAAATGCTCATCTATTTCGTCATATCACTTATTCGGGATGGTTTATATGACACAAAGGTCCTTTCCCGGTTAAACCGAATTGTGAGAGTCAATTTTTAAAACATGTGGATATGTCGTTCACAAAAATTTATAGGTTCGATGTGGGTTGCGGATAACTAACCGAAATCAGGTTCCCTGTCGCATCGAAGTTTAAATGCTGTTTTACGGCTAACAGGTTTTTCACATCAATACAGAACAAAAACACAACATAGTGCAGTACATAGCAATCTACATCACACAGTATCACAACCACAACAGAAATAACAATTCAGTAACGAATAATTATTTTAAATCAATGTGAGTGCGATTTAATAGATTAACCGCATAATTTTATCTTTATTGATTGGTTTAAATTAATGATAAATTTGGATAAATAAATTAAATCTAAATTAACTCGATTAATTGTGTCTTAATTGGTTATTTTAATTAGCTGCCAATAAAATAAATTAACTTAATTTTTCTAATTAATAAATTCTTAATTCCCAATTAATTTAAATACTTAATTGTTTAGCAATCAATTTTAATTACAAATTATAAATTATTCTTTCAAAACTATTAATTTATAAAACTCATTGACCTTAATTATCATTTGAAAATCTGCTTTCCATTTTAAAAATCAATTTATTGTTATAATGAACATTTTAATGTAAATTGACTTCAATTCTTATTTTAAATTTAATTACTTAATTAATGGGTTAATTAACTTTTTAAAATATTGTTAACAAATTTTAAACTTATAGTAAGTTTTTAACTTAACAAAATCAACATTAGTTTACCCTATAAATGAAGAAATAAACTTAACATTGTAATTTATTTTTTTGATTGGGCTTAGCCCATTATAAAGCACACCCGAGACTTCCAGGCTTTTACTCGAGTGCTTCCCCGAGTCTTCCTTCTTTCTTCCCCGTACTCTCTTCTCCTTCCTGTTCTTCTTTTTTTTCTTAATCTAAGTTAAACTTTAAACTAAGTAATAATTTCACGCATCAGTAAACTCACTCGAACTCGCGTCCTACCCGAGTCACAAACCCCATTCGCTCGAGAATTCCTTCGAGTTTCATCTTTATGTTGACCATCGACAACACCCTAACACCAAATTGATGACGTGCACGTGTACATCAACGCGCCGCCGTTCTGGCGAACGTCGCGACCCTCGACAAGTCGAAAAACTCACAAATACTCGAATTCAAACATCAATTTGAAGCCATCGTCCCGAAATCAAAATGTAGCAATTCACTCGACCCTATAACTTAAACTTACCAACACGAAAATGCCTCGCCGCCTCGCACAGTCCACCAGAAAATCCATGCTTCCGGCCTCGCCATGCTAACCCCACGTTCTTCCATTTCCCTCAACCTCATGAAGCTCGATCCACTCGTGGTGGCGAAATCACCACGTTTACCAAACACTGCAAAACCCAGGGTCAAACCCTAAATCGAACTCGTCCTCCTGATCCACGCAATGGATAATTTTTTTCACATTTTTCTGAAATCATGGATGGTTAAACTTGCTTCAATTCAAGTTTCAACAACTAAAATTGATTCAGTCATCCTAAATTTGTAAAAATGTAGTTTTTATTCAAATACGAACTGTTCACAAAATACCCATTTAAAAATCTTCATTTTTTGTTTAAAAATCATGATTTTCAGTGAGGATTCAAACTATGAAGTTGAATTAACCTTTTATGACAATCGAATTTATCAAAGAATTATTTGATTACCTGTAAACAAAGTTCCAGTGGGGATTCACTACATATTTAAATAAGCTTTGCAAAAATCTTGTTTGAGGATTAAACATCTTGATTAATTGAAAAATCAAAGCTTGACAATGATTAACAGCAAATGAATTTTAGTTTTGAAACAAATATACACCCTGTATAAATTTGTAGAGAAACACAGAACATCACAACAATATTTTCATACGGAAGCATGTACAACCAGACCATCATCGAGTCTTGAACTATTTTTAATCAACTTAAAGCTTTTAAAAATTATGTTTACTCACCTGGACAAATTTTGAAACAGAGACTATATTGGTTTTTTGAAACTGCAGTTCTGATCTTTGCTACTTTTTTCCTTTTCTATTTTGTTGTATAAATTGGATTTGAAGTTGTAAACAAATAGTGATGTTTGCTTTTATTGTTCTTTCAGGGTTTGCTTTTATAAGTTAATTTGATTACCTGTAAAATTTTAGAAACTTCCTTTATTTCAAAATATTGTTTTCAAATTGAAGTTTGATTCCAGATTTAAACTTATGTTTAAATCTCTACTTAAATTTTAAAGTTTTATCTTTAATTTCAGATTTATTTAAACCCTTTTTAAAGTTGTTTAAATATTTTGTTTAAAAGTTTAAATTAAATTTCAAACCTGGATTCAAATCTCATTTGAAATTCATACCTTAAATTTTGATTTAAATTCTGTTTCAGAACCCTGGTCCAGATTTAAACAAATAGAATAAGAAATACAGGTTACTCTGAAAACTGTAACCTGAATCCAATAGAAGCATACCCAAGCCCTCCCCCTGATTTACATCGAGTAGAACCCTCTGAAACTTCGAGCAAAACTCGAATTGACTCGAGTATAACCTGAGTAAAACAAAACACAGCAATTCCCAAAACAATAACCTGACACTCTTTCTTCACCGTGCATATGCACGGTGGCTGTAGCCACCTCCGGCGACCACCTAGTCAACAAGCAAAATGCCGACCAGCATCACCTCGCTAACATCAAAACCACCCAATTCACTCGAAAATGAAATCGAGTTCCCCAATTCAAACCTGACAACAATAACAAACACTCCTTCACCCAAACCTGGAAACTTGCTCGTTTCCTCAATTCCGACCACCGTGTCGATTGAAACTCCGGCCACATCAACATCAGTGCTCCAGCAACCAATTCCTTGAATCCCAATACGCTCGGTCCACTAGGAAGAACGAGATTAACAAAAACTTCGAACCATGCCAAAACTAGGTTAACAGATCTTGTCAACCTCCCATCGCCTCCACCGCACACTATACATCTTCCTGGCATTTTTGCCACATTCCCTGATCACTGCTCTACCATCACCAAGAATCCCAAACACTTAAATCAACTCGATCACCAGAGTTTGCTTAAAACCCAATTTCTGTTCAAAAGAGTACTGCAATTCCAATTCCTAACTAAACAATATGATTTTAGTTTTAAAAATCATCATTTTGTTTAAGATTTCAGTTTACAATACTGAATTTATAATTTATAATGTTTGAGTTTTCAACTTTATTAATCATACTCTGATGTTTCAAAATTTTACAGAGTAAATTACCAATTTTGTGTTTTTACTTAATAAGTTTTAAACTAAACTATGGTATCTTTAACATAATTATTTCAGGACCTTAACAAAGTATTTAACTACAGCAAAGGAATTTTTTTTTACTTTTTAGAAACAGGACCTGGAACTAGAATCAGAGGAAGCACAGTCACATACATTCAAACATTTATATGCATATATTCAGCAATACATTTAAAATCATATGCACAGGCAAACAAATCAACATGCAATCCAAATAACATGCAAAAACATACCTATTTAAGCAACAATTTATATTTAAATTTCAAAAAGAGTTACTCACCTGGATACTGTGATGAAACGGAGCACTATTATTTTTTTCTGAAAGCCTTTGATAAAAACTTGAATTGCTAGCAGATTTAAACTTGCATGCAGGCTTGATTCCATATGTATTTAAATCTTTAATTTGAAAAACTTGAAAATGCAGGCTTGATATATGAGAGGTTTACTGGTTTGATTTCCTGATCTTAAAAGAATGCAGAGGCTTTACATTTGATTCTCAGATTCAAGGAAAATGAATTTCAGGTTGCAGGCTTTTAGAGATGGATTTTGCATTTGAAAAAGATTGTACAGAGGATTGCAGGATTAATTTTGAAAAAGAATTATAGGGTATTGATTTGATTTCAGGTTTGAGAGGAAGTAGAGTTGCAGATTTGTTTTGGAAGTGAATTACAGACTTGCATTACAGATTTAGTTCTAAAGAGGAATTACAGGATTAACATGCAAGCTTGATTTATTTTATTTTTGAGCAAGAGTTTCAGCTGAGATTTATCTTCTTCTTAACTTTGAAAAAATGAAGATTTAGAAAAGAATAGAGATGAAGGAAACATGTTTATATAAGTATGAATGATTTATTTAAAAAAATTAAAAGAAAATAAAATAAAATGAAAAGGACACTTGTAAAAAGAACTAACACTTGTCAAATTAAGTAGATTAATTGTAAACTTGTCTCATTAATTGCTTAAAATGTTAACATTTGTTTTATACACATGTTACTTATTTTTATTTAATTTAAAGATAAATAAAATCCTCTTCCTTTATTTAAATACATATAAAGTAGTTTACATAAATGAATGGATATGTATTTCCTTTTAATGAAGTAAAACAATTTACATAAAAGTGAAAACTTATTTACAAGATCTATATATATTTATTAATTTGAATTTCAAAATTAAATCAAATTCAAATGTTATTAATACCTTTAAAAATTCTAATTTAAAACTAATTTATCAACATATTTTAATTTTAAAATAATAACATTATCTTATAAAAATCCTATCTATATTTATATTTATACATTTATTATTTGAAAATAACTCATTTATCAATTTTAAATCATTTATAAAAGAAATTATAAATTTCTTATCTTATTTATCTTAATTATATACATTAATGTTTAATGTTTAAATGTTATTTTAAATTTTTAAATAATTCCAAATTATAATTACTAAGCTATATTTAAAAAGATATAAAATAAACTTTGTTTTATCATATTAAAATTTAAAGTATGTTTAAAATACAATTATACAATTTAAAACAATTTCTTTAAGTATTTTAAACTAGTTAGTTATTTATTAAATAAAATAATAATCTTCAAATTATCAAATGAATTTTAGAATTTTAAAAACAAGATTTTATTTGTTCATTTAACTTCATATCAAACTTATCCATTCACAATATATATATAAATATATATACATACCTTATACATAGGAAAACAATTATTAGCTTTTAAAAGATAAAATTCATCAATTACACATTTATTTAATTGGATTATTAAATCAAGTAAATTTTTATTAAAATTTTATCAAATCAATTTAATTTTAAATATAGATTATTAAATTGATATTGCTAAATTTTTTGGGATATCACATTCCTCCCCCCTTAAAAGAATTTCGTCCCCGAAATTTAAAAGCAAAAGTAATTTAATAATCTCATTTAAGATTATAAATTTAAACACCAGCATATATCAATCATATGCTAACAACCATAGCAACCAATTTATCAAATCAAACAAATTTAATTATCCAGATAAAATTCTGGATGAATTCCCACGAGTTTCCCCAAGTGTGTGTATATATATATATATATATATATATACATACACACACACACACACACCGGGATACTCGCCCTACAAAATACAAACAATCTAAACTATGAAGCTACAGAGCTTCTACTCATCTAGATCTATAGAACTAGACAAGATATCAGACTACAGACGAGTCTGACTCAACCACTATACCTTCTTGACAGCTGGTTCAATTTCCAGAGATAACTTATACACGTATTCCCTCAGAGATACGTGAATCTCATCGAATCTCAGTTATCCAAACTGGCAATTCAATTCTTGAAAACCAAACACCACTCTGACCAAAACACAGAAGAGATCCAAAACAAATCTCTGACTCCGGAATCTACATTCCTTAGTTTCTTATTCATAAAAATCTTCTGACGATCCTGGGCTGTCTACATCCAAGCTGATCAGCTCAACTCTTAATTATTCCTCTAGAAACAATCAGAATCAAAAATAATCCAACACAACGATCTCCTCAAGATCAATCCAAAACCGGATACACAACTTCACTCTTCAAACCTCAGAAGAACAACCTCACTTCTTCTATCCAGAAAAGGCAAAACAGAAATACTCCCAAACTGCTTCCGCTGCACAACTCTGATCTATCCTAAGCTGCTTCACCTAACTCTATCTATAAGAATCATCCTTCTACTAGCTGATTCACCGGTAGCACTCCTGGAATCCGGTCGATAAGAAAACTCAATCTTCAGAAGTGGACAAACCTCCGACTTCTCAAAAGACAACCAAAAAATCTTCAATACCTCAAAAGAAAACTCAAACTATCGCAAATCACTTTTGCGATCAATATAGACCAATTCCCAAACAAAACCGTTCTCCCTTTACCAAACAGAATTGCTTACTCTTAGTTAGCCAATCCAATAAAGTATTGGGTCCACTCTGCTGCTTCTGAACTCCTTCTTCAGAAACTACCAGCCAGTCAACTTCTGCCAACAAAGACACTCCGAGGTGCACTGCTGACACCAATGCCAAAACTTCCTTATCTGAAGTCCTTCGAGAAACTCGGCCCTCAAAGCCAACCACCACATCCTGCTGAGCTCAGCCACAACACCGAAGTAGACACACTTCCTAACTCGTTCCAATGAAAACATCTTCGGAAATATCCATATTTACTGCATCTCATCATGCAGGTACCACTTCCTGAGGTATCAAAATACCATCACATACTTCTACTAAACCGACAGATTCAAACTCAACTCATCCATCCTCAAAGATGAACTCTGAACCTTAACAGGTTACCTTCAGAGATCGATGAAATCTCTACACCACTGCACAACTTACTCGAGATGGTATTAGGTCTACAGTCTCGACAAATACACTTCCAACCTCAAACATTCAAACTCCAACCAATGGCAGTAATCATGTTACACACACCACTGCCCTATCTACCTTTATAACTTATGTTGGAAAACCTGAACAGGTAACCCAACAGATAGGTAGAAATAATATATATATATATATATATATATATATCAAAATTACAAATATGCTCTCTCAAGATAGACACCACTCCAGAGCCTAGGTATTCACTCAATCTAATGCTCTGATACCACTTGTGACGACCCAACTTCCAAACTCCAGGAAGTCGCATCGCTAATAAGAAAGAAAGGGTAGAGAATAGAAAGAAAGAGAAGAAGAAGAAAAACAACACATCAGAATCTAAACAGCGGAACGAATAAATTATATTAATAACCTAAAATATTACACAGTTTACAAACACTATCAGAGTTACACAGATAATACAACACATACTAGACAGTTATAAACACATGTCTAGTTATACAACTCAATACAACATCACAAATAACTCAGAGATACCAAACACAGCGGACTACTATATAACTACAACGCAGAAGCCTCCTGCTCCATTTTCTCCTCCATAATTCGTCAAAGTTAACCTGAATCCCTTGGCTACTCGTAAAAATTTGAGTACCCAAGAGTTTATGGAAACAAAAATAAACTCCGAGTCAGACATGGGTATGGTGTGAGCAACAGGTTAAAGTTGCTTAATTTTTTAAAACCTTTGAAAAGAAAGGTATCACGTAAGACTTCCCACACATAAACATGGAAAAGTTTTTACCTTACGCTAACCAAAACATTTGATAGGAAATCCGATGATATTATAATAGTGTCTAGGGTTTTCAAATAAATAAGAAATAGCCGAAATTGTTACATTCATTAAATTCCAGCTACTAGCCACAAAAGTGGGTAATACAATCAAAAACCGTTGGCACTTATTGGATTTTGGATTCCATACAATGGCAGTGCTACTGGGGTACCGCCCGTCACAGTACGTGGCCTAGATCACCGTATCGAGGAGTACTCCCACTCCCCTGCAACACATGGCCGGACCCATTCCTTACTGAACAGTTCCGAACAAGACAACCCCGGCAGTTGTCGCGAATCAACCGCCCACACAGCCGAATAAAAAGGGACCTCTAGACACGGGTAAATCTTGCTCTCAAGTGGGGGCTATCCACGAAGCCTTGCTGCACCTCCCCTATTTTAGCCATTCCCGGTTGATGAGGCTTGAGGCTACGATTACCTTTATAGGACATCAAATCTTAGAATGCTCATCGTCCACCTGACGATGTTCTGAAAGCATTCAATCCATACAAGTTCGTTCCGGATTCGAACGAAACCGAAGGCATTATCTCGTTACACTCATTACGGAATCACCCACAGAGTTAACGACGATAACCCTTGCACTCTAAAACTCCATCTCGAACCTATAAGTACTATTCCGTCAAACTCATTACGGAATCACCCACAGAGTTATACTGACGTATAGCCCTTACACCTTGAGTCTTCACTTGCTCCACTTAGATTCACGATCTAACGTTTAATTGGAATCGATATGGTTTTCGGATTCCAAATATGGAAACCCGATCCCGGTCTCATCGAAATCCAAAGCGTGTCTTTTAGGTCCAAGTTGATTTAAGTTTAAAATAATTCAATCTAATTATCCATATACACACAGATAGATAATTCATATCATCATAATAGATAATCGATATTATCATAAACAGGTAATCATCAAAAATTGATAATCTATATTATCATCATCCATAGATAACTCATATCATCATCATAATGCAACCAATGTATCCATACCACACAATAGTAATCTCATATCTGGGATTCAAACCATTCAAGATAATCCATATCATTCATTCATAAGCAAAGATCTATAATCACACCATCTATAATTAATTTAAAATGAATTAAATTAATTATTTCTATTTCTAATTAATTTAAAGTGAATTAATTAATTACCTATCTTTAGTTAATTTAAAATGAATTAAATTAATTACTTCCTTATTTTAAATCTTCCTTACTTAACCCTTAATTGATTACCAATCAATTAAATAATTATCCTCAAATTAATCACCTTAGTTAATCACCCTTGATTAATTATCCCTTAATTACATTCAAGTAATTATCCTTAATTTTACAAATTAATTATCCTTAACCAAAATCAGTAATTAACCTTTAATTACTTCATTAATTAATTAATTATAATTAATTACTTTAATTCTTAATTAATTACATTAATTAATTACTTCCTTAATCACTTATCATTGATTAATTGATCTTAATTAATTAATCCTTAATTACATCATTAATCATATTAATTAATAATCCTTAATTAAATTTAAATTAATTACTTATTCAAATTAATTACATTAAGTAATTAACCTTTAATTAAATCACAATTATTAATCATTCTTGATTAATTACATTTAGTAATTAACTACCCCTAAGTACTTCCTTAATTACTTCTAAATTAATTATATTTAATAATTAATTATATTTATTAATCAATCTTGATTAATCTCATTAGTAATTAATTACTCTTAATTAATTACATTACTCAATTATTTCAAATAACTTAATTAATAAATGCTTAAATTAATTACATTAAGAAATTAATTATTAATCACTTCATAAAGAAATTATCTTCACATTAATTACACAAAGTAATTAATCCCAAAATACCATATTTCAATTAATTATCTTTAGTAATTTACTTATCTTAATTACTTCTCTAAGTAATTATTTTTCACTGATTACTCATCAACCCATCTAAAGACTTCTAAATTAATTAAACTTACTTAATTAATTTAAACTAATCCAATTAATAAATTAATTGCATTGAGTAATTAATATCTTTAATTATTTCCATAAAGTAATCATACTTACTTAAGTTTCATAATTGATTATTTAAATTAATTAATCCAATTAATTATCAAAATTAATTACATTAATTATTTAATAAATAATCACAAGTTAATGATCTTTATTAACTCATCAACAATTCTTTAATTACCTTTTCTAAGTAATTAACTTAAATTAATTAATATTAATTACAAATTTAATTAACCTTCATTAATTTATTTCAAATCTTTAATTAATTAAATAAATAAATTAAATTATTTAAATTATCTCACTAATTTTAATGAAACAAAGATTATTAAATCTTTAATTTAAAATAAAACTTTTCTTATTAGTGATTACTTTATCATTAACAAAGTAATTTAAAACAATTTAACTTAAAACTTGTTTTCAAATCACATTTTAAATTTAAAATTTAAAAAGAAATCAAACTTAACCTTAACAAAGTTTTAAAAACAATTTAAAACCCTTTTTAAAATTTCTACTAAATAATTTCTTATTTATAAAGAAGTTTAAAGGAAATTTAAACTCAATTTCATTTAAAATACAAATCCTAATTTAAATGAACTTAAACATTCAAAGTTGTTTTTAAACAATTTAAAATTTTAGAAACTTCCTTTATTTCAAAACATTGTTTTCAAATTGAAGTTTGATTCCAGATTTAAACTTATGTTTAAATCTCTACTTAAATTTTAAAGTTTTATCTTTAATTTCAGATTTATTTAAACCCTTTTTAAAGTTGTTTAAATATTTTGTTTAAAAGTTTAAATTAAATTTCAAACCTGGATTCAAATCTCATTTGAAATTCATACCTTAAATTTTGATTTAAATTCTATTTCAAAACCCTGGTCCAGATTTAAACAAATAGAATAGGAAATACAGGTTTCTCTAAAACCTGAAACCTGAATCCAATAGAAGCATACCCAAGCCCTCCCACTGATTTACTTCGAGTAGAACCCTCTGAAACTTCGAGCAAAACCCGAATTGCGTCGAGTATAACCCGAGCAAAACAAAACACAGCAATTCCCAAAATAATACCCTGACACTCCTTCTTCACCGTGCATATGCACGGTGGCTGTAGCCAGCTCCGGCCACCACCCAGTCAACAAGCAAAATGCCGACCATCCCTGCATCACCTCGCTAACATCAAAACCACCTAATTCACTCGAAAACGAAATCGAGTTCCCCAATTCAAACCTGACAACAATAACAAACACTGGTTCACCCAAACCTGGAAACTTGCTCGTTTCCTCAATTCCGACCACCGTGTCGATTGAAACTCCGGCCACATCAACATCAGTGCTCCAGCAACCAATTCCTTGAATCCCAATACGCTCGGTCCACTAGGAAGAACGAGATTAACAAAAACTTCGAACCATGCCAAAACTAGGTTAACAGATCTTGTCAACCTCCCATCGCCTCCACCGCACACTATACATCTTCCTGGCATTTTTGCCACACTCCCCGATCACTGCTCTACCATCACCAAGAATCGCAAACACTCAAATCAACTCGATCACAAGAGTTTGCTTAAAACCCAATTTCTGTTCAAAAGAGTACTGCAATTCCAATTCCTAACTAAACAATATGATTTTAGTTTTAAAAATCATCATTTTATTTAAGATTTCAGTTTACAATACCGAATTTATGATTTATAATGTTTGAGTTTTCAACTTTATTAATTATACTCTGATGTTTCAAAATTTTACAGAGTAAATTACCAATTTTGTGTTTTTACTTAATAAGTTTTAAACTAAACTATGGTATCTTTAACATAATTATTTCAGGACCTTAACAAAGTATTTAACTACAGCAAAGGAAATTTTTTTATTTTTTAGAAACAGGACCTGGAACTAGAATCAGAGGAAGCACAGTCACATACATTCAAACATTTATATGCATATATTCAGCAATACATTTAAAATCATATGCACAGGCAAACAAATCAACATGCAATCCAAATAACATACACAAACATACCTATTTAAGCAACAATTTATATTTAAATTTCAAAAAGAGTTACTCACCTGGATACTGTGATGAAACGGAGCACTATTATTTTTTTCTGAAAGCCTTTGATAAAAACTTGAATTGCTAGCAGATTTAAACTTGCATGCAGGCTTGATTCCATATGTATTTAATTCTTTAATTTGAAAAACTTGAAAATGCAGGCTTGATATATGAGAGGTTTACTGGTTTGATTTCCTGATCTTAAAAGAATGCAGAGGCTTTACATTTGATTCTCAGATTCAAGGAAAATGAATTTCAGGTTGCAGGCTTTTAGAGATGGATTTTGCATTTGAAAAAGATTGTACAGAGGATTGCAGGATTAATTTTGAAAAAGAATTATAGGGTATTGATTTGATTTCATGTTTGAGAGGAAGTAGAGTTGCAGATTTGTTTTGGAAGTGAATTACAGACTTGCATTACAGATTTAGTTCTAAAGAGGAATTACAGGATTAACATGCAAGCTTGATTTATTTTATTTTTGAGCAAGAGTTTCAGCTGAGATATATCTTCTTCTTAACTTTGAAAAAATGAAGATTTAGAAAAGAATAGAGATGAAGGAAACATGTTTGTATAAGTATGAATGATTTATTTAAAAAAAAATTAAAAGAAAAAAAATAAAATGAAAAGGACACTTGTAAAAAGAACTAACACTTGTCAAATTAAGTAGATTAATTGTTTACACTTGTCTCATTAATTGCTTAAAATGTTAACATTTGTTTTATACACATGTTACTTATTTTTATTTAATTTAAAGATAAATAAAATCCTCTTCCTTTATTTAAATACATATAAAGTAGTTTACATAAACGAATAGATATGTATTTCCTTTTAATGAAGTAAAACAATTTACATAAAAGTGAAAACTTATTTACAAGATCTATATATATTTATTAATTTGAATTTCAAAATTAAATCAAATTCAAATGTTATTAATACCATTAAAAATTCCAATTTAAAACTAATTTATCAACATATTTTAATTTTAAAATAATAACATTATCTTATAAAAATCCTATCTATATTTATATTTATACATTTATTATTTGAAAATAACTCATTTATCAATTTTAAATCATTTATAAAAGGAATTATAAATTTCTTATCTTATTTATCTTAATTATATACATTAATGTTTAATGTTTAAATGGTATTTTAAATTTTTAAATAATTTCAAATTATAATTATTAAGCTATATTTAAAAAGATATAAAATAAACTTTGTTTTACCTTATTAAAATTTAAACTATGTTTAAAATACAATTATACAATTTAAAACAATTTCTTTAAGTATTTTAAACCAATTAGTTATTTATTAAATAAAATAATAATCTTCAAATTATCAAATGAATATTAGAATTTTAAAAACAAGATTTTATTTGTTCATTTAACTTCAAATCAAACTTATCCATTCACAATATATATATAAATATATATACATACACTATAAATAGGAAAACAATTATTAGCTTTTAAAAGATAAAATTCATCAATTACACATTTATTTAATTGGATTATTAAATGAAGTAAATTTTTATTAAAATTTTATCAAATCAATTTAATTTTAAATGTAGATTATTAAATTGATATTGCTAAAATTTCTGGGATATCACATTTTCCAAGCTTTGTACGTACTCACAACCAAAGAAGACTGAAGAGGATTCCCGAAAGTATAACTCAAAGTGGAAGTATAATCAAATGGAAAATGTAAGAAGCCAGCTGGTGTTTGCAATGAAGGGTAAGAACAAGAAGTCAATGGTCCAAAGCTAGCTAGTGCTTACATGGAATCCAAGAACAAGCAGTCAACGCTAAGAATGCAACTAGTGCTTGCAATGAAGGTGAAGAACAAGCATTACATGATATAGAGAAAATGCATTGTGAAGAAAGGGCTTTGTCAGGAGAAAAAAGACTCCACTCAAAAAATGAAATCCTTCTGACCAAAATGATAGGGATGAGATGGAAATTGGATGAGAAAGTGAAGCTGAAACTGCAGGTACATCTAGAAAAAGAAGCGATAGAGGTCCAACAAAAGGAAAAGGACTCTCGTTAAACAATCAAAATCGTGAAGTTGATTTTAATGATGTAGCCATACAAATAGGGCTACGGTTGGTATATTATCTACTTTTCTTGGGCCGCTTGTGCGGGAGCACATTCCATATGCACTTGATGATTTGAGGCTTCTAGGTGATGAGTTCAAAATTTTTTTGTGGGAATCGATACCTTTATGGACAAGCAAATAATTACACTCGGCTATATTGGATATAAGGTCAGTTTATTTATTTATGCATTTACATATATTGATTCCTGTACAAAGTCATATAGTTTGAGAATGCGGTTATGTAATGATAAATATGAAACAAAAAATCAAATTAGATGCATGTAAAATTATAGAGAACACACGCGCATGCTGAGAAATTAATAGATCAAGTTTTATTTAATGTATACCATTTAGTTAAATTTTTGTTGTATTCGTGTTATGCTGAGAACAAGGGACCATATTGATGTCTAGTGTTATGATCAAGTTACTTAAACTCTGACAACGAAAAAATGAAATCAAGTTTGATATCATAAACTAGCACAGGTTCTAGGTACTGCTACATTAAACAGAACTACTAATAACCAAAGAATAAAAAGCTGGAATTGTTGTTCATGCTATGCTAAAATAGATACATTTTAAAACATAGAGATGAACAATGTAAGCAGTAAGAACAATACTTTAGTACTAAAAATAACCAAATTGCAGTTTTCTCTATTGACCTTTGCTTGACAAACTAGTTATGAAGCTCCATATATAGTTTTAACTTTGTCTAGTTATATCATAATTTATCTTGATAATCCCCTGATCGCTCTATAATATATTTGGTTTGAAAGCTTCATCTTCATTATCTGATTTCATGTTCTCAAAGTTATTTGGACGAATAAAAGAATAACTACGAAAATTATATAAAATCTGAAAATTTTCATTTAGAACTAAATACTTATTTTCATAATACATCAAATTATGCTAAGAAATCTAGTTCACTGTCAAAATACATGTTTTTATGTATTGTTGCAGATTAGAGTTAAATTGGAAAAGGATTGGCATAAAAAGCCGTATTTCAACAAATGAGATTTGGAAATCCTCAAAATGAAAATTGGTTCGAAAATTAAATAAGGCAGAGTTCGAAGAGGAAAGACTTATGTTGAAACCTACAAACATCAAAAGCATGAACGAATGATAAAGTTTGTGAAGGCCAAAAAAAGTCTAAAGTTTAAGGTAACATTAAGATATTTTTACAATAATTTTTTTTTGTTATGTTATAATTTATTTCAACCGTGTCAATGATGTCAAATTTATGGTTATGTTATGGATCTAGTTAAAACTTGTAGTTTCTGCTAGTTTTAATAAAATCTAACTATAAAAAATAAAGCTCTTAAAGTTGAGCTAATATGACATTGTAGACAAAATAAGTATATATAACATTGTAAATGATTTTAGAATATGAAATATCTAATTACCATAATAATTTTGCCTGTTATACATATCCAAATGATCATCATATTTTCAAAATTGCATTCTTTCTTTTATATATTAATTTCAATTCTGACATTGCATTTACATTTCAAAGAAAATGTAATATACTTATTTATTTATAATTATAATAAAGTCAATGTTCATAAAATTCACCACATTATTTATAAATTCACCATGAGCAAATGTTATGTATATTGCGTTCACTTATTTGAGTATACTATTTACACTTACTTATTTGAGTACATCATCTTTTTATACTTCTGGTTACTAAATTCTAACCCCTTCCAATATTTACCGAAATGAAGTGAGAAATATTCGGCCCTTAGGGAAAAATAACTTCCACACACATCTGGTCGTAGGAGAAGGCTAGATTGACCGAGGACATGGTTAGTTAATTAACTGCGGTGTTATGTTATGTATTTAATACCTTGCAGTTTAATTGTTTAATGTTATTCTTAATTTAGGAAAAGCAAAGTCTAGATCGAGCGTCTGTAGCTAGAGTTGATGTTTGGATTGAATCTCACATTCAAAAAATGGTGAACCAGTGACCATGGATGCTTCAAATTCTATTGTAAGAATTTTTTATTTTATTGGTATATTAAAAATTGCCTGAACAAAAATAGTTCATCCTCCAATTTTTCTTTTAAAAATGGGGACCGCTCCAATGTTTCTTTCCCATCCCGCTAACCCATCACATCCTCCATCATCTCTTCAGCCTTGTTCTTCCTCTCCAATTCTTGTACCTCCTTCTACACCACCCATACTTCCTCTCCCAAACTTTTCTTCTGTTGTCCCTTCCTCTGTCAGTGTTGAACTTGTCCCTCCTATTCCTGTTCATGCCACATCTCAGCCTTCACCTCCTCAACTCTCTAAACCAACTATGTCAACTCCTTCACTACCTAAACATCCGCAAGCTTGGAACTCTCTATTCAAAGCAAGACCTAATAACGCTAGCTTCTATGTGCCTCGTGATATTCAACTTGAATTTCAAGGAGAAGCTATTGTGCCACCTGCTGAAGTCGTCAAGGCAGGTAGTTCATTGTGGTGTGATTATCTTGTTGGGTTTTTCCTTGATAACCCACTACCGTACACAACTGTTCCATATTATCTCAAGCGTGCTTGGAAGCTTGCAGGGTCTATTACTATTAAATCAGATGGTTTCCTGTTTTTGTTCAAGTTTAATAATGATGATGACAGGAAAAAAATTGCTGAAGCAGATCCAGTTGTTATGGGAAATAAGTTATTCATAGTGAAGCCGTGGGATGAAAATATTGGGAACAGTTGTAGTAGTATAAAAGCAGTGCATGTGTGGATAAAACTATCGAATATACCATTGTATGCATGGTCTCCTTTGGGTATTATTGGTTAACTGCCAGAGTTGGTAAGCTTCTTTGTATGGATACATCAACTGAAAATTTTGAGCGTATATCCTTTGCTAAATGTTTAGTTGAAGTAACTCCAAACAAAGAACTACCAGATAGTTTCTCAGTGATGTTGCTAGATGGAACTGAACAAATTGTGAAAGTAGAATACTTGTGGAAACCGGAAATCTGCACTTTTTGTAAAGAGTTTGGGCACTTGATTAAAAGTTGCAAGAAATATGAAAGTGATGAAATTGTTGAGCAATGTGCAACTGATGAACAACATAAACTTAGTGATGATAAAAATAATAAGATGAAAAAGGGGAGAACAAATGAGAAACAAGAAAGAGTAAAGCAAGTTTGGCAAAAAGTAAGCAAGAACAAGGATAAAAGAAGAAATATGAGTGAAGATGTGGGAGTAAATGACTTGAATATGCAAGGTGAAAAGATGGTTTCTGAGAATGATGGAAGTGGGAAAATAAAATTAGTGAATTATGATGTGCATAAAACTCAAAGTGGTGATCAGGCTTGTTCTGTTTCTACACAAAATAAGTTCCACTTGCTGCACACTGAAGTGGGTGAGTATGACACACTGGAAATTATTGATGTTGAGGAAGGTGAAATAAAAAATGAAGTCTTTAGAAAAGAACAATGTAATGGTGGACACAAAAGCAATACTCCTCGAAATGTTGGCAAAAAAATTGCAACTAATGATCTGAAAACAACTGATGTAGATCAAAATTTGTTTTCTAAAGATACAAACAGCTCTGAAATTTGCCATTCTACTGGAATTGGTAAACATGTAGTGCATGAACCCACTGATACACATGTAACAGAAATGGATAAAGATTGGTGCAATATTTTTGAGCAACAAGTAACACAGGTAATAACTACCATGTATGATAACCCAGTGGATGTTCAAGCTACTGCTCCAACACTCTACAATTTTTCTATTGACTTGCCAGGATGGCCAGCATGCACTACCAATTCCAAACTACAATAGATCCACTTGCTGATCCAATCACCTCCCAAACTTGTTCCCAACCTCCTTCTCCACATTCACAGTCACATAGGATCATAGAAACAAGATCTCTTTCTGCTAAGAGAAGAAATATCATTTCCTTTCCTCAATAATTATTATGTTTAAAAAAATTGCATCTTGGAATCTCAGAGGAGCACACAGTAACTTGAAACTTGATCAGGTGAAAAGTATTATCACTGAGTACAACATTTGTCTTTTTGGTCTTCTTGAAACAAAATTAAACTTATCTTTATCTACTAAAGTTGTTTCTTATATCAATCCATCGTGGTCCTTTCATCATAATCTTGATAGTGCCTCTTATGGTAGGATTCTAGTTATCTATGATCCTGCCGTATTAACACTTTCTCCCCTTCTAACAAATAGGCAGCACATCCACTTTCATGTGCATGAAACAAACACCCTTTCTTCCTACTATACTACCTTTATATATGCTGACAATTCTGCCAACTCCAGGAAAGTTTTTTTGGATGCTTTGCCTCCTTTAAGACAATCCACCCACCCCTGGTTTGTGTTGGGTGATTTTAACTCTTGCTATGAATATAGTGACAAATCAGGTGGAACTCCTCTTACATCAAATGATCTTGATCCTATCAACCTAGCTGTTTATGAATATGATTTGATAATGGTTAACAAAACTGGAGCTAAGTATTCATGGAATAATAGAAGTCATAGTGGTATACGTACTTTCACTATAATTGACCACACCTTTTGCAACCTTCAAGCTATCACCCACTGGCCTTCCCTATCTGTATACCTTCCTCAACCTATAATGTCTGACCACTCCCCTTTAATCTTAACTCTTGGTCACCATTTTAAAAAGGAAAAGAGAAGTTTTAAATTTTTTAATGCATGGGTTAAACATGAACATTTCCTTATTTTAGTTACTAAAGTCGGCACTGATTTTTCATGTTTTGGTAACCCAATGTTTAAGTTTTGCAGGAAGCTAAAATGTATTAAGCAGGAGATTAAATTGTGGGCATCCACAACATTTTGCTCTGGTTGCCTGCTGTCATCTAGCCTAAAGGAAAAACTGAAGAAGCAACATGAGTACATGATGGAGCACCCTCATGATGTACAAGCTGCTGAAGAAGAAAGTAAACTATTTAAAGAGGTTAATAATGCTTTGTACTTGGAGGCTAGCATGAAGAGACAACAACTGCATACAAAATGGATTGCTGAAGGAGATAAAAACACCAAGTTTTTCCATGATTCAATTAAGGTAAAGCATGCAAGGGAGAACATTTATAGCATTTTTGATGAACATGGTTCTTTTCTTTCAACTGCTGATTCTGTTGACAAGGCCTTCATTGACTATTTCACAAATTTGCTTGGTAACTCTGATGGTTTTATTCCTGATCTTGAACTCTTATCTTCTCTTGCACTTCCATGTATTTCTTCCCTGGAAGCAGCAACTCTTATTAGCCCTGTCACTGATGAGGAAATTAAAACAACACTCTTCTCTATGAATCAGCAATCATCAGGGGGGCTGATGGTTTAAATGTGATTTTTTTTTACCTCTACTTGGAGTGTGTTGGGTAGTGAGTTCTGTAGAGCCATTCACAACTTTTTCAACAAGTGTAAGTTGTTAGGTGAAGTTAATAGTACTAACATTGCCCTTATTCCCAAAGTCAACAATCCAACTAGTGTCACATCTTTCAGACCTATCTCTTGTTGTAATGTTGTATACAAATGCATATCTAAATTACTTGCTTCTCGTTTAGTTAAAGTTCTTCCCTCTGTTTTTTCAAGAAATCAGGCTGCTTTTATTCCATCTAGGAGTATACTTGATAACCTTCTTCTAGCTCAAGAATTACTGAAAGGTTATGGTAAAAATAAGGTTCCTACTGCTGCAGCAATTAAAATTGATATATCCAAGGCATATGATACCATTCACTGGTCTTCTATCGTTAGGTTATGGCTGAGATGGGTTTTCCTAAAATTTTTGTTTCCTGGGTGTATGTGTGTATTTCCACTGCATCTTTCTCTGTTGTTATTAATGGTAGACCAGTTGGCAACTTTAGAAGTAGTAAACGAATAAGGCAAGGTGACCCTATATCTTCATATTTATTCTTGCTTGTTATGGAGGTTTTCACTGTTGTACTCCAAAAAAGGTATTCACTGAAGACTATTAAGTACCATCCTAAGTGTGCTCAACAGCATATTACTTCTATCATGTTTGCTGATGATGTGATGTTGTTTACAAAGCCTGAGTTACCTTCCTTAAATGCTATTTCTGAGGCATTGCATGAATTTTATAGTATGACTGGACTTAAAATAAATCAAGATAAATCTTCCTTGTTGGTTTCTGGAGTTAGTGATGCTCAAGCTACTGCCTTACAAAGACACATTGGATTCTCTTCAATGGACACTGATATGAAGTATCTTGGTCTACCATTAATTTCAAAAAGAATTTCTAAAGTTGACTGTCTTCCTCTCTACAACAAAATCAATTCTGTTATGAATGCTTGGGAAAATAGGCAGCTGACACAAAGTGGTAGATTAGTGCTGATTAAATCTACTGTTTTTTCCTCCCTTGTTTACTGGGCTCGAGCTATGATTCTCCCAGTAAGGCTACTGCAACAAGTTAGGTCTGCTATGAACAGATTTTTTTGGACAGGAAGCATTCATAATAAGAAACTGTTGCCTTGTTCCTTTTCAAAGTTTGAAGCCTCTAAGAATATGGGAGGTCTTGGGGTTATTAATGTCAGGAAGTGGAATCTAGCAGCAATAATAAACATATTGATGACTTAATCAACAACAGAGGTAGTTTATGGGTTGACTGGGCTTGGCAACACAATATTAAGAATAAGTATTTTTGGTGTATCGTCAATCCTCTGTCTAGTAGCTGGATTTGGAGAAATATTTTGAAATTGAGAGATTTTATCCTACCTATGATACTATATCCTGTCAAGGCTAACTCTTCTGTCAATTTCTGGCATGACCCATGGGTCAGTAAAGGCCTTATCTTGTCTTATTTGTGTGACTATAACCAGATTATGCAGTCTGGTATACACATTGATGCCAAGGCTATTGATTATATACATGATGGAAAAATTGTGCTTCCATACAATAGTAACCAATAATTAAGACAACTGTGGGACAAAATGCAACAGCTTTACCTTCCTGATACACAATATGACTTTGTAGTATGGGATATGAAGCCTCATACTATTAAAGGAGTTTACAACCATGTCACTGTGTCTGCTCCTTTGCCTGCAACTAAATGGAGCACTGTTATCTGGTCATCTGATTCACAACCTAAAGTAACTTGATGCTATGGAAAGTAATAAACCAAGCCTTGCTAACTAGAAACGTTCTGAGCAAATATGGCATGGGATGCACTGTGAAATGCCTGTTTTGTGACCTATATGAAGAGTCTCCCCAACATATTTTCATTGAATGCCCTGCTCTTCTTTTTCTGATACATAGAATTGGATTAAAAATTGGTATTAGTCTTCTTTCTGCTAACTCTGGTGAAGTTTGGGAAGTTTTCTACAATGTTGCCAAGAAGAAAGATGTGGTGGGTAGGTTGCTTGCTTTGTGCATGAAAATTTACATGACAGTCATATGGAAAGAAAGAAATGCAGTTTTTTTTGAAAATCAAAGAAAGAATGGGGATGAGCTTTGGTATGAAGTGAAGAATGCTACCTACTGCTAAATGAAGATCTGTCATACTGTTTTCAAACCTGATCTGTTGCAATTTTGGGAATGATCCCTGTTTTCATTTTTCCTTTTTTGTTGTTTTCCCTTCCTTGTTATCTCTTTGTATCTGTTGTAACATTTATTGTCTATGCAATAAACTGGTAGGGGATCAGTTAACCCCGCTGGCTTTGCCAAAAAAAATTGCCTGAAACTATGATAACTTTACCATCGTACATTATTTGTATGTATTTATTTATATTGGAGGAGATTAAAAAAATTGATAACCTTGATAACCTATCACAGTCCAGCTCGTCACAGAGTGTCAAAGGAGATGCTCTTGCACATGTATCGGGATAAGATAAACTAGGATGGTTAAGGGCATTGGAAAGGGGTTGCACCTTAACCAAGCTATTTTGTCATAGTTTAGAGATAAACAAGTATCTCGATGTCAACATAAAATAGCAGAATTGTAGAGTAGTGTACATATCCTGATGGACAAAAGGGAAAACATTTAAAGTAATTTATATGCGTAAAATATAAAATATGGGATATTTTAGTTTCTTACCAATTTAAGAACAATTTAAATATGTGAAACTATTAGTAAACTAATTTTCAATAAGACGGATGAGCAGAGATGAAGTTTATTCTTCACATCATAAAAGAAAAGAGTTATTTCATTCAAAATGTAATTGATGTAATTATATTATAATTTATCAACCAATAAATAGCACAACAAGACTGAGAAGAAAATTGTACTATATGAGATGAGGATACCATGATCCATATAAGTTACACGGGATATTGGGGAAGTCCTTCAAAGTTTCTTAATTGTTGCTGCCAGTAAATTTTTGGTTGGATGCATTGTTTATCACTGCTAAAAAAGATTAGATAATCAAATCTTCTCATTGTTACCCGTTTCATACACTAATAGCTCCCAAAATTTTATTTCTTCTTACCATATTTTAATTAATGCATCAAATCAAGATTCACTTTTAGTAAAGTAAAAATACTAAGCATATGATTTGGCTGGTATAAATTATTGTGATGGTTAATGCAAGAACAACTATGCCAGTCAATAATTCAGTTGGTTATTCATACTAGTTCTTTATGAATACGAACAATGTATGTTTAGGTTGGAAATAAATGCAGCTATCATTTCCATTGATCTTGAACTAATAAATCATAATTTATAACTTGCATGCCTTACGTCCTAGAGATTGGAAAGGCCAAGATATAAAATGTTAGCAAAACTATTGGTATACTAACTACCAATATAATTAATAGTTATTTGTAATCTAATTGTGCATATCCACTTAAGTCTCCAAAGATTAAAATATTCTAATACTAGTGCTTTGGCGTAGGGTAAAGAAAGTTCAAAATAATCGAGCACACCTAAATTGGTAAAAAATAATTATATTACTGAAGAACAGCATTTAGATTTTAGTTTAATTAATATAATTTTTGGTTGAATAATTGTAGAGCAATGACAACTGTTGAATTGGGATGGAACTTCTAAAGTTGTAGCCGAAGGGAGAATGTTGTCCACTGACCCAAATGAGGTTTTCCATGGCATTCGTATAGTACCACATGCTAATAGTATTGTTATAGATTGCGTGGCTAAACCAGATGCTTATTTGTGGAGGCCTACACCTGACATGTCACTATTAGAAAATGCTGAGAATAAGGTAGTAACATGGCCAGCTAATTGCACTAAGATGGCGCTGTGAGGGCACTTGAATGAAGTTAGTACGATAAATTTTACAATTCACAATAATCTCGTAGCTCCTCCACAAATTTAATATAGAAATATGTCATGTACAAGATATTTACTTAATTAATAAACCCTTGATTTACACTTCTCCTTTTTAGAGTAACAGCAGCGCCCCAAGACCAGAAATGCAAGATTTATGGTTGGAATAAGGGTAAGGGGGTAGTTGCCAAAGGAAGAATCTACGCTAGTGATCCAGAACATACTGTTAATGATATTCTACTGGGTCCGTCTGCCGTTGCGATTTGGGTGGACAATGTAAAAAAAGGAGATGCTTACTTGTGGTAACCCACAATTAGTATGTCATGCATTAGTGATGCAATTGATAGGAAAGTAGTATGGCCAAAATTAAAAGTTGAAGTTGATAAATAAAAAGGAAATGGAAATGGTGCGGCTTCTTCTCCTATAACCACACCCATAATTTTGAAGAAACCACACAATCTGTAAATAATATTCTGAAGTTTTTTCCCATCAATCGGTTTTTTCACCATTGTCTTTTTCTCCATCTCCATGTTTTTCTTTTTATTTTTTGTTTCTTTTGTTTGAAATTGAATTTGAACTTGAATAATTAAGGAGAGTTTATTGCACTATACTTATAGTTGGGACTATAGATGTTTGGTTGAGTTGTTTGTATAGAGAGTAGGGAGAAGCAACTACCAATTTATAAAAGAGACTATTAGAGTAAGTTGGGTTGAAGCTTGAATTGAGGAAATAAGTTTGAATGGTCTTGTTCAGCGATGCATGATAAATGAAGGAATGCTGATTAGTTCTTCTTTTTGTCAAAGAATATAATTATGGTTCTTGTGTGTCAATGTTGTTAATTTTTTTCATAGGTTTATTTTACAAACGAATGAATGAAATACCTAAAGTATAAAATGTGTGTGAATTATGTTGCGATTTTGATACAAAATCGCATAAAAAAGAAGGCAATAATGCATGTTTATTGCAGCACTTTAGCATCGGAATTTCTTAAAATAAGACAACGTTTAATTTCTTAGCATATGCATTTATACATGATGGACCCACTTTATTAGGTATCTAATGTATCTGTGATTGAGGGTAGCTCTATTATTTAATAATGCATAGAAAGCAAAAAAAGTTTAAGACGTTGCGTTAGCTTAAGCTGTACAAAAAATATAAATATTATATATAAATATATTTGTTATTTATGCGTATGTATATATTCTTCATAATATGCTCTATTTTTGCCAACCGATTGCGAAGTTGATAAATGGTTATAAATGCAAGTTGATTGATATAGTGAAACAGACAAAGTAGTGGCAGAAGGAACTATCGCTTCAATGGATCAAATAGTGATGGTCCATTGTCGTCCATTGGGACATGATGATGTAAAAGTTTGGGTTGTAATTATAAGAGTTTCAAATGCAATGCTATGGAGACCTACAACAGAGTTAACGTGCATGGAAGATGCCTTTGGTACTAAATAGCTTGGCTAATCGCAAAAGTCATCAGGGAAACAAAATGAAAGGTATGTAATTCTATATGTGTACTTTTGCATGTGTAGATACCCTTATATAGTCTTGTTTTTTCTGTGAAAATAGGAGATAAAAGGATAAACAAATATTTTCTATTTTGATAATGATAAAAAATGTAATTTGGGCAACAAGGAGGCAAACATAGAGTTTAAGTGCATGTCTTGCTAGTTATTAAGGTACTGCCGTCTTGATTTACTATTAATATTCTCGTCCCTACAGATATAAATATAAATGTTATATACATGTACTACTAGGTATTACTGCTAACTTGGATATTTAACATTATGGCATAATAATAACAATTACCATGGAAATTATAGCAATACTCGAACATGATGGATCATCTATTTGAGAAATCTTAGGCAAGGCGCATTTATGGACTGGGTAGAAATAAGAGACCCGAATCTGGTGCTATTTGGTATAAAAGAAATTGTTAAACTTAAAATAAAAATAGTACTTTGATTTATGGAGAATTAAGTAGTTAACAAACTGGTTCCTTCCTGTTTTTTATCTACCACGGACAATCAAAAAAAATCAAGGAAATGGAACATCATGAACTAATATGGCTATTAAAACCAAATTGTATGATAAAAAATAACATTGAGACCAAAATTACATTTATTATGATCAACCCTGCACTAACTAGTATGCATTTGTGCAGGTTAGCTAGTATGCATGTTTGAATGCTTTTCCATTTTACATTGATTAGCATAAGACTATACCGGTAACAATCTTATATGTTTAACCATACAGATTCATTTGATAAAAACCTATAGCTAGACATCTAAGATGAACTAATATATTTATTATGATCTTTCAAATAATGTATTTATATACAATGCTAGGATCTTGACTTCTAAAACATTCATGCATACAATGGGGTGATAATTTGCTTCTATCGGGTAAGTTGTTGATCCCCTAAAAAAATTGGTTCTATTAGATAATATACTTCAACATTTGATGCCTTTCCTTATGCAGAACATTTAACATTAATGCATATACTACTATGTTAAGTATTTCATACCTGAATTTGAGATACTCCTTAAGTTATGACTATCACATGGTTAGTTGGAGTTGTTCGAACAAATAAAGTAACTAATATGTACCATATCTATGTAGACAACTCATATATCTTTCAGGTGTTTCTACACTTGGGAAAAGCATTATGTTAAACCTTTCCATTCATGAATTATCATCACTTGCCTAAATGTGTAATTTTGGTCTCAACGTATTAAGTTTATTTCTGAATGGTTTATGGACTGAATTATTTGACCTTTCTACTTTTTGTTAGCTTATCCTGTAATAGCATTGGCCTTTTCTTTTGTAAGCATATTTGATTGTTCGTTTGGAGATAGTTTAGACTTGGTACTGACATCAGTGGTGTGTACTGATTTTCTTGTGTTCTTCCAATAGCTGTGTTTAAAATTGTACAATGAACCAAGTATGATATGATTGATAGTCATCACATTTTAATAAAGCTTCAATTTTCCTATGGTTTGATTATTTATTGGCTACTCTGCAATTATTTATTGGCTGCTTTACAACGATGTTCTCTGGGTTTCAATTTTCCATGGGTTCAAATAAAGTCTCATTATTTATTATAACTTGAGTCTTATTGTTGATTATTACTTTTTTACTGGTAAATCAACTGTTCCAAAGAAATGATCAGCAACAACACTAGTTGTTTATGGTACTTGTCTATAAGTAGTTCAGTTGTTTATTGTACTTTCTTAGTTCAGCTATTTATGGTAGTTCAACTGCGGCACTATTATGACATATTGTTTATGTAGTTTAGTTGTGTAAACTTCTATATATATGGATTGTACGTTAACTTCTTGTTTTGAAATTACTATATTTATGAATGGTTATGTGATAATCCGGATTTTTGAACATCTGGTAACTGGATAATTTACTATTTTTATTTGAACAAATAAATGAATTCTGATAATTTAAAATTATCTAGAAATAATAATCCGTATGGCAAAATTAAAATATGTTAATAGACATATGCAAACGTTATTGAAAATTTAAGTGTGTTCATATACAAGTGAATATACGTATATATAGAGGAAGCTATTGTGTAATCCGAGCCATTCCTTTGTAATTTGAATTAAATTTGAAATTCAAAGTAAAAAAAATAAATATGTTTCCTATTATAATATATATATATATATATTGTAAATGGTTAGCTATAGTTTAAATCCAATATTAATTTTCAAAGCTACTAAAGGTAAAATCTATATTTTTACAACTACAAAGATAAAATATATGTCTATTTATTTGTTAAGGAATTAGAGCTCAAGTTTAAAGTGGAATTAAAATAGATTCAAACTTTCTTTAAATATATTTATAAGATATATTAAGTATTAAACATATGAAGGCATAACATATGAATTAAACATGTGTAAACACTTAGTTCTTGCATCTAAACAAATGTAAACCAAATAAGATCATGTAGAAACATGTGTAAGCATATCTTTATTTGTAAATAAAAGTGGCAGACCATGTTCTTTTCTTTGAAATAAAATTTTTTTAGACCTTATATTGGGAAAAATGAACCAGGCTTCAATTTCTTTCATTTGAGAAATCTGAAGAAAAAAACGAAACATCCTCACAAAGAAATCAAAGAAGATCAAAGTCTTATCTTGTTTCAAACTAAAATCAAGAAATCTCTAACCTGATTCAAAAGCAAGTTTAAACAAAATTCAAAGCTTCATTAGCAATCAAATTCAGATCATCAAGCAGAATGCAAAAGAAAAACAAATTTAAAAACCTGGTAACTTATAGCAAACCAGAAAACAAAAGCCAGATAAAAAGCAAGGCAGCTAATTCAACTTAAAAAGCAATGCAAAGGTCAGGCAAGTTTAAAAGCAAATCCAGTTCAATCAAAACGCTAATTTCCCAAGTTCTCAAAGCATTTCCAGGTTTCATTATCTCTGCCTTCCGAGACAAGTGAGTAACAATACTTTTTAAAACTTAAGTATAAAATTGGTTGCATGTTTATATCTGGAAATAAGTATGTTGTGAATATATATAAATGAGTTCCTATTTATAAATATGAATGTTTAAATGTGTGCATGTTTCTGTGTTTCCTGTTTTTAGTTTCCAGGTTCAAATTTTACCAAAATTTCAATATCTGTTGATCCAATTACTGTTAGGATTAGGATATAAACTAAAGTTGTTTGTTTAATCATGAATTAGAGTTTACATTTTTATTTAGATGAATTACATTGAAACTGCTCTAGAAAACAAATTAGAACAGGGAAGGTTGAGTTTTGTAGAAATTCAAATATCTTAAATCATTGTTTCAGGCATATGATCTGAAACATTTTCCAAATTCATGATTTTTAGAAGTAAAATTATATTTTTTAGTTTGTATTTGAATGTGCATTCTGGGTTTGAATGGGATTTGAGTTTTTGGGAATTTCTGATGATCTCAAGGGTTTAGGAGGTCGGGGTTTCTTTCGGTGATAGACGAGTAGTAGGAAAGTTTGGCAAAATTGTCAGAAGTGGTGGAAGATCAATGTAGTGGAGGCGGCGATCATTTTAAGTCTATAGACCTAGTTTAGTGGGTGATCGGGAATTGGTGCACCACAAAATCTCTGGTGGAACTCTGGGAATGGGAAAAGGGGATGTTGGCGAAGTCGGGGTCAGAGTCTTTAGCGTTCTGGTGATCAGCAGGGGGAGGATGAGGAGGTTTTCTAGGTTTGGGTTGGTTCCAGGTTAGAGCTTGAAAGCTCGATTTCGATTTCGAGTTTTTGTCGAAGTTCTGCTGATCGAGTTTTGGTATGAGCATGATCGTCGACTTGTGAGGATCATCGCTGATGGCCGGAAGCGGCGGCATCGCTGGTACATGTGCACGGTGCACATTTTGACCTCTGATGAAGTTTTGGGTTGAAGAAGGGAAGTGGAATCGAGTTTTCTCAAGTAAATTATAGGGATAGCTCGAAGATGTGGGGTGTTTGACTCGAAGACTTTTAGGTGTGGCTCGGGTCAAACTATTGGTTACAGGTTTTTAAGCCTGTTAGTGTTTTAAATTTTGAAATGAATTTGAAATTTAAGGCAAGCTCTTAAATTAAGTTTTAAACCTAGTTTAAAGTATGGATTCAAACTAACTTTTGCATCCTAGTTTTAAAAATAAATAAAGTTTGGAAATTTAAACTGTTTAAACAAGTTTAAATGTTTAAGGTATATATTTTCAATGAAATGTTTAAAACTTTATTTACATAAAATTCTTTATAAAGGTTTCTTTAACATTAGATTTTAAAAAGGTTTTATAAAATTGAATTAAAAATTGGTTAGTGTTTATATTTGTTAATCATTTTAAACCTTAAATTTGAAATGAAATTTGAAAGTAGATTTTAAAATGAAATGTTTTAAATGCATATGTTAATGAAATTAAGTCATTAATAAAAGAATGATTTATCTTAAAAATAATTTAGGTTTAATGATTAATGTTGATTAAGTCAATTAATTAATTAATGATTTAGTATTAATTAATTAGTAATTATGGACTGTTGTTAGTAAATTAAGGGTTAATTTGTTAAGTAATTAAGGTTTAAGTTAACTAATTAAGGAATAAATAATTTGTAATTAAGAAATCATCAATTGGATAAGATTAGATTATTAATTAATGATTTAAGATTAATTAAATTGTAATTAATAATAATTAATTTAAGTTTAAGTTCAATTACTTAAGAAAAGTAATGAAAGAATTGTTAATAGTTAATGAAGATCACTAACTTGAGATTATTAAATAATTAATTAATGTGATTAATTTTAATAATTAATTAGATTAATTAATTGAAGATAATAATTTGTGGAAATTGTTTAAGTATAATTACTTAATGTATAATTACTTAGTGAGGTAATTAGTGATGATAATTACAGGATGTAATTAATTATAGATTGGAAATAGTTTTGGGTTGGAATGGTTAAGAATAATTGATCTATGTGATCAATTAAAGTTTAATTACTTAATGTAATTAAAATTAATCAAGGACGATTAATTAAGATGAATGATTATTGGATGATTAATTAATTGGTTTGTAAATAATTAATAAGCATGATTTAAAAGTAATTAAAGTAATTAATTTAATTTAATTGAGGTTAGTGCTTATGAATGATTGAATGATATTGTGTGCCTTATATTAGATGATATCTATGATAAGTGATGTGCGACGCTATGTGATAAAATATGTTGGGATCAACAGTGACATCATGTATTTAAAGTTGAATTGTTTTTCATTTTAAATAACTTAGTTAAGATGACATGGAATTTTTAGAGACCAAAGTCGGGTATTAGTAAATACCCGAAACCACTTCGATTCTTTAAAAATTGATTTGTGGAATCAATAGGCTGAAATGGAATAATTTAAATGATTGGACCATTTAAAACTAAGTAAAGGTACTTAGGGTTTGATTTGTGAATATAAGTACTGACTATAACAAGTTACCCCGGGTTTATGTAAGTTGTATGCTTTTGTATTCCTTGTTAGATGGGTTTACTCACGTTGGTTTCCAACCTAACCCGGGTGTTACTTTGATGTAATGCTCGGGTCAGACCGAGTATTATAGATTTCCAAGTAAGGACGCTCTGGAGCTCAAGAGGTGAGCTGGATGGTAGGAACGTATGGAGAGTATTCCGCTGTGTTATATTGTTATTTATCTGGGACATGTTGTTTTAAACTGTCCAGTGATTGTGAAATGTTGTAACTCTGATGTATTAAAATGTAGTTAACTGATACAGCTTTCTTTGTGTAAAGAATATTATTTGATATTATATTTTATCCGCTGCGAATGTGAGATTCTAAGTTTGGTTTTCTGTTTCTTCCTCTTCTATCTCTTTTCTTCTTTTCCTAACTATCTGGAATTTTCAGAATCGAAATTTCCAGGTCGTTACTAGTTATGTACTAGTTGTGTATCTATGTACAGTTATGTACTAGTTGTGTTTATGTTAGTACAGTTATTTATGTATTTTGTCATTATTTGAATGTGATAATCATATAGTTGTTTGTTGGTTTCATATTGAACTGTCTATTATTACAGTATAATATAAGCTATGAACAAAGTGAATTGGAGAGTGAATGAGCTAGCAGAGCATAGGGAAAATGAACAGACCATTAAATTTTTTAGCAGCGTCTAGCAAACGCTACGAAAATATCAAGCACTAAAAAGCACTAACAAAAAAATATGGTGGCAAATTAAACGCTGCAAAAAATATGTAGTGCATATAAAATACTACAAAGTATAAGTTGTAGAGTTTAATAAACCAAGCTGTAGGGTTGGTTTAAAATGAACCCTCTATAACAGCGTTTAAAAAATGCTCCTAAATTATTTTGTAGCCGAACAATACCTTTTGATGGCATTTTCGAAACACTACGATAAAGATTTTTAGTAGCGTTTGACAGACGAGGTAATAAAAGAATTTATAGTGGCATTTAAAAAATGCAGCAAAAAATCTTAGATTTTTAGTTGCTGTTTTTTAGCGGCGTTCTCTACAACGCTACCATAAGATATGGTAGCATTTTTTGTGCACTGTTAAAATATTTTTGGTGTAGTGATAGCAAACATAAAAATGCAAACAAATGAAAGAGTAAATGATCCATTACATTGCTGAGATAAAACACATTAATACTCTCATAAATTATTAATTATGTCGAGTAAAAAATGCATAAGTTAGTGTTTAATCGGAATAATCTCATGCCTTAAATTTGAAGCAAAGTCTTTAGCTCTTTAAAGGGTAGTTTACAAAGTTTCAAATCTTGGATTTTGGAGAAAACCTTAGGCTAATATCTTGGCTAAAATGAACGAGATTTAAAACTGTGATGACTAACCAAGCTGCTAAATCTCGAATTTCAAAGAAAAAAATTAGATTTCTATCTTGAGCGAGATGTAAGCGATCATTTAAAACCTTGGTGGTTTATTGATCCAAAAGTGAATAATGCACCTATGTTGGAGACACCTAAAGAAACGACATCAGGTATTTGGAGCTGCTATTGTAATAATACCAATATCAGCCATAAGGCCATAGTTGTAGTAAAACACGTTGCGGTTCATCTCTTCCAAAATAGTTAACTCTTGCTCCTGAACCAATACTAGACTCACTTGGTTTTATAGTGAGGCTAATTCCTTTTTTATTTCAACTACACAATCAACTAAATGTTGAGGTAGAGCGTCATAGATCCATGGTTAAATTCACATATGTGGAAGTTCCACCTCGGTTTATGACGCCCAACATCAAGGCCATACTTCACAATAGACACTAGGCTTCATAAAAAAAGAAACAGTGGATTGTTACTAAGTCCCCCACTACAATGCCATCCTATTATTGTTGTAAACAAGTAATTTCTACCCTAATAGGTCATAGTGGGCAAGGGTATGCATATACATTGATTGACAATGTATGAAAAATGAAAATATTTTTTCTTTATAAAAACTTGAGAAGTGGTTTTGAAAGAAAGGACAATATCACTCTTATTTATAGGGTCTCAAAAGCAAGAACAAGTATATGACACTACCTTTTTACTTATAAACTATATCACTATGCATTATGCAAATATAGACATGAAATAGAATCAATAATAGATCACTCTACAACATGCTAATAAAAGTTGTATCATAATCAATAACCTAACCAATATCCATGTAATCTATGTAATGCGAATACAATAACCATAATGAAAAAATATGCATGTTTGTACGTACTCAATCACATAAATAAACACTCATCTTAAGTTGATTGTGCCATCATTGCATTTTAATCCTCCATCGGGTCCATCATCATCATCCCCTCAATCATCATGTATACCATTAAAATGAGTCGGACAACCATAATCCACCTGGACTGCGACTAACTAAGCTTGCGACTTGTCGATCTTTACCGGCCAAAGTTGTAACGACCCAGAATTTATGTCATTTGAAATTCGTATATTTAATTGATTTTAAATATTAACAAGTAAAATTTGGAAGTCGAATAAATTTTATATTTCGAATATCTAGATTTAATTGGATAATTAAATCGATAATTTAATATTTGAAATTACATAAAATAATTGGAAATTGAGTTTAATGTGATTTAAATTGATTTGTAAAGTTGAATTAAATCATATTGGAGTTAGAATGATGTTATAGAACTTTTAAAATTGGATTAAAAGTTAATTTGTAGAAATTGAATATTTTAAGATTTAATTAACGAATAAAAATAGCCATTTTTCAAACAGTCTCGGATTTCGACGAAACTAGTTTCATCGGATCCGTAATGTTATATTATTGTAAGATTTCAAATTTCGTGTCAATCGGATTTACGGTTTGTCCGAGGCAAGCTAAAACGCGTAGGAATCAGTTTAAGTGAATTTTAAATTTAAAATAGTCGATTCAAAAACCTATCCTCCAAATACGATCGAATTGGCTCTCGATATATATTCCATTGCGTTCGGAATAGGGGTAAAACATTATAAACGCTACGCGGCATGCTTCGTTTGGAGTTCGGAAAAATCTCGGATGAATAGTGTTCTGGCAATTTTCTATATAAGGCCCCCTATTTCTTTCATTTGCATACAAAACCCTAGGGTTCACAGGCCGCCACCTCAAATTCAATGGCCGAAATTTTCTTATCTTCTTCCCTCAAAATCTCTCGATCCGTGAAGAACTAACAAAAACTTCCAACTGCAAACTTGTAGAGCTCGACGAGATCGTTCAATCCAACGGTGGATTTTCCTTATCATCGTCGTTTAGAGCCACATTTCAACTGCATTCATCACAAAGTTGCATGCGTTCTTCCATGTGATGGCACAGCCAAGCTCGACGTGGTTATAGCTGAAGGGAGAGTGGAGCATGTGCTTTTGTTTGACGCTAGAAGATCGTCGTATAGCTCGATGATGATGGAGCATAATTTAATTTACATACGGCGGCTTGGGTTGTTTGCTCGCGTGATGGAACGATGGGGAAGAAAAAGGAAAGGGCGGCCAGATTTTCATCACATAAACGAGTGGCCGAGATCAAATCTAGGGTTTGAAATTAAAAATTTAGTTGTAAATTATTTTATTTTTAAACCGAACAAACTTTAAAATTGCATAACGTTTTCATATGAGGTCCTTTCACACGAAACGAGTTGCGTCGGGTTCGTATGGACGAACACTACGCGATGGAGCTGGTTTGGAGTTGATTGGAGATAGTGTGAATTTTAGGTAAAATTAAACGCGCGTTTAATTTTATTCGGAATAAAATGCTGAAACCGCTATTGGAAGCAAGGTGAGAACTTCTTACTCAATCGAATTGTGTTTCGATTTAAAATTTTAAATAGTTAGATTTAAAATTGCTTGATTGTGTTGATTGTATGCTTGGATGTTAAATTGCTATCTGTTGTATTGAAATAGACCCTATACGCCGCATATTAAGCAGAGGTTATTATATTAAACACATACACCGCGATATTCCACCTTGAAGTGGAATTGGTATTATATATGTACTTGGAGTTGATTTCCCGCATTATATAGCGGATGAGAACCTATTGCGCCGCATAATAGCGGATGATATTTTATATAAACATATGTACCGCGATATCCCGTCTTGAAACGGGATTGGTACTGTGCTAACATCTACGGAAATAGGGAAATAGGTTGGAGGGATCCAACTAGATTCCTCAAATAATTGAATTTTTTTCAATGTTGTGTGTTGATTATTTAGAATCTCTGTGTGATTATCTTTGAGATTGAAATCGTTGAAGGCTAAAATTTAGCCGAATATAATTTTAGTATCATTGGATACCGGAAATAAATAAATAAAATTGATTTTTGAAAATTCAGGTTGAAAGTTTATATTAAAATTTATTTTTGAGAATTGGATAAATTTAAAAGAATGAGTTCTAAAATAATAAAGTTTTATTTTCAATCTTATTGAATAAAATTTCAAAATATGGAAAAAGCTTTAATAAATGAATTTCGGGTAATATTGTTCAAATGTTGAAGAATTTATTCAAAATAAGGATTTTAAAGAGTTTGAAAAATAAAAGAATTTGTTTTCTTTAAAAGGAATTTATTTTTTTAAAAGGAAATAAAATTTGAAATCCATTTGGGAATTGATTTTCTGTGATTGAATTTAAATCTTTTGAAAATCCATTTGGAAATTTATTTGGTGTTTTGAAAAGAATTTGGAATCAATTTGAAAATTGATTTGGGGTTTAGTAGAAATTGATTTCAATTTGAGCTTTGAATGAAATTCACTTGGTGTTTAATTTCTTGGAAAAATCAATATGGAATTTGATTTAGTTGTTTTTGAAATCAATTGAAAATTTTAATTGTTGTTGAAAGTGAATATTTGAAATCGATTTGAAAATCGTATATTAGTGGATATTTGGAAATTTAATTTCACCATAGAATTTATAAAGGAAAGGGAAATTTGTTTAAAAATAAACATTGATTTATTTTTGAAGTGTGGAAATAAATTTATGGATTTGGAACGTAAATTTAAAGTAAATCGGTAAGGATTTATTTAATAGGTTTAAATGAACCATTTTGAAATGAAAGTGTATTCTCCCTGGAAAGCCGAGTAAAATTTCTGAATAGCTTTGATATATATATATATATATATATATATATATATATAAAATTCTAGAATTGGTTTTGAAAAGGATACTTTGGAGAAATTAACTTCTTAAATTGTTTTAAATCCTTTATGTAATGATTTATTAAGTTGATATAGAAATGATTATTTCTAAGATTTAATCAATAATTGTTTTAGAAAATAGTTATTTAAGTAGTTATACTCTATCTACAAATTTTATTTTGAAAATTAGTTTGGACTTAAGTTATATGTAATATTGGTATAACATTTTTTTTATATATAACTAATATTTTAAGTAAAGTGTTTAAAGAAAAATAGTTTTATTTCAAAGAGTTTTCCCGATATATTTTGGATAAGTGTTATAAATTATTTTAAAATATTTGAACTTGGCAGATTTCCAGTGAAAATGAATAAATACTTGGAAGTGTTTCCGCGTAAGGAAAATGATTTGAAATTTGTTTTCAAAAGTTGTAAAGGTGAAAAGTGATTTGAAATTTGTTTTCAAATGGTTGAAGTGTGGAAAAATATATCTTGTAAAGATATTTTCTTTGGAAAATAAGTAATTTGGAAAATTATTTGGAATCGGGTGATGTTGTGCTTATCTATTGATAGTTAAATAACCGACTATCAATATTTACCTTTAAATGGGTATTTGTTGTGATTTGCTTGAATTTGAATGCTACACTTATTTTAAAATAAGCGCTCGTTATTCGGATTAGCCGAGAGAGGACCTTTGGGTCATAAATCTCATTCCGAATAGTGATACATCGTAATGGATAGCATTTGAAGACCGGTGTTGAAGACCGGATATTTTCGAAAATAGAAGAATTAACGTCGAATGTCTCTGCATCGGCTGATCTCCGATATAGAGATCTTATCACCCTTTGTGATGGAAATTCCGGACGTGATTAGTGAATATCCAGGTTGCAAGGGCTTCTTTGGAAGTGCCTTCGGTTTCGCTCGATCCCAGAACGAACTTGTATGAATGTGTGTCTGACGTTACAATTTGAGATGTAAAGCTGGTTTCTATCAAATACATTTCTATTGGCGGCGGAGAATTTATTCTCTTAGCTTAACACCCTTCTCTGAGACATACGAGCTCAGAGGTTACGTAGTTGATGGTTACTAGTGATACATTTCTGATTTAGTAATGTGGCATCCAAAGTGCTGCTGATCATTTGTTGATCGAAGCATGGCTTTTGTGAAAAGCGTAGCTTTGTGGCAAGACTTCGTCGAACCTCACACCCCGGAATGGTCAAAACAGGAAGAATGCAGCAAGGTTTTAGGGTGTAGCGCCCTTAGGGTATGTTCATTTCCTTCTGGATAGAGGTGGTATCATGGTATGGAGCCCAGATACTTAACCTATGTTGTTGCTACAAATTTATTACTTTGTGGTTGTTGGTATTGGGGATCCTCGGATAAAGGTTGTTTACAACCGGGGGATGACATACTCATGTCAGTAGTTACCTATTTTTGCATAGGTAACCCGGCCTTGTATTGGTAGAGATCCGGTTAGGTTCTTGGGGCGTCCTTCCAGAGGCGTACCCATGTGGCAATAGGAAGTTCCTTGGCCTGACCATTTGTTGGAAATCCAAACTCCAATACACACCTTGTATGGTTTTAGTTGTATAACCTGCCATTTACTTTTGGTGGCGCCCCATTGTTTAGATGGTAGCTATAGTAGGAATACGATAATGGTCGCATGTTGGCTAAGATTTATATTATACTTTCGAAATGTTTTCCTGCACTTTGCACTTATAGTAATAATATCAAAGAAATTTTTCTACGTATCAAGCATGTTTGACTATCATAAGGAGAAATCTCCTCCAATTCTGTGTTTGCATTGTGTGTGTGGTGGGAGGCCTTATGGTAGTTTCATTTTTCAAAAGCATTGCGGATCTATTTTAAAATATTCTTTGCTTGTTTCTTAAAGATATAACTATTTTAAGTTCTCACACCAGTCCATGACTGACTTGGAGTTTATTGTTCCCTTCCTAAACTCTGGGTGCCCATCATTTTCCACACGGTAGCCTAGAGTCAGGTTATCAGGTCATTCTGGAATTCAGGAGTTGCTGTAGAGATCTGGAGGCAAGATAGATGGCGTGGCGTATCAACTAGTATATAGTATTTCTTCTCCGCTGTTTGTTGTTGTAAACTCTGATAATGTAATGTAATGTGATGTAATGTATAAAATATACAGTTCTTTTGATTCAAAGATTATTCACTTATCTATTATATGTTGTTCCGCTGCGATTGTGAGATTCTGATATTGTTCTGTTTCTTCTTCTTTCTTACTTCTTCTATCCTTTTCTTCTTCTTAAACCCTAAGGGTTCGGTTTTCCAGCATTCGATTGCTCGGTAGTTGATACAAGGGACGTATTAATGTCGATTTTCGGAAGTCGAAGAATCGGGTCTTGATAATTTGGTATCAGAGCAATTGATTAAGCGACAACCTCGGCTCTGTTGGGTGTTACTCATTAGAGATAGAGTCGGCAGTACTCTAGAATGAGGGTGAGTGTAATAATAGATATGAGTGCGTATTTGTTAGTGTATATAAAAATTGTTTTATATTGTGTTGATTGATTTGTTGAGTGGTATATGGATTCTGGTCGATACGAGTAATTAACGTTATTAGTAGGAATCTCTAAACACTTGTGCAGAACAAATTCGACACGATATCATTTTAAAATAGGGTAAATGAAATAATTTTACCTAAATTATTTTCGTATATAAAAGAGAAAAAATTTCTGTGAATTATTATAATATATGATTGCTTGGTTGCTAGAAAGTGATGATATTAAATTATTATCATTAAAATTGAAAAAGAAATTGAAATCGTAACTCCAAAGTTAAGAAATATATTCACATAAATATAGAATTGGGGAATATAAATTGTAAATGTGATTTGTAATTTGAAGTAAAATTGTAGAGGAATATTTGGAAATGTTTTGAAAGGGTTCGCAATTTGGAAAAGATTAAATTCCTTTTTGAGTTTGAAAATGGTTTTCAAGGGTTTGGAAAAATGTTTTTGGAGGGATAAAATCTCTAAACTCTTTTCGGTTGCTGGAAAATAACTTCGGTGATGACTACAGCATCATCGGTGTTCATTTTTGGGTTTCCAAAAGAGGGATTGCTGCTAAGTTGTTTTAAATGGAAGTTATTTGGAAAATTTAGGTTTGGGTTTTGAAATTCAAAGGATAATTTGAATTAGTTTCAAAAATGGTTTTGAAATGTTGGAAAGACTCTGGAATTTGATAAAAATAATTATGGAATAAAATTTATTAAGTTGAAAATAAATTTGGGGTAGAAACAAATGAATTTAAATTGAGTTTGAATTATGGAAATAAATTTATGAGTGAATGAATTCACAATTGCGAGTAAATGAAATTGGAAACTAAATGTTGAAATTCATCTTGAAATTGCAAGTAAATTGAAAATTTGTCAAGTTGGAACAAATGAAGATAAGTATTAAAATAAAATTAGTAAGTAAAACTAATTGAAGAAATGACAAAGTTAATATGGGTTGAAATGAATTGAATTCAACATTTATAAATAAAGAGTAAATTAAATTCATATGGAATTTGAAATCCAGTTTAAATAATAAGTGGTTATAAACCGAAATAGTGAATTGAATTGTGTTTGGGAACGAACAAAAGAATAAAAAACTGAAATTGAAAACTGAATGTTGAAAACCAATTTGAATTGTGCGAGATGAAATGAGTTAGAACTTGTAATGAATTAGTAAAAGAAACTAATTTAAAATAGCAAGATGAATCGGTTGTGAACGAAAAATAATTGATAAAATCAATATTCAGAAGGTAAATTGAATCCAAATAGAATTGAAATTGTAAATTGAATTCAAATGAAATTGATAATGTGAGATTGAATGAAAATGGATATTATGGTTAGCAGGATATACAGGTGGATTAAAGGAAATTGGGATTTTGATTTCGAAGATAAAAAAAATTGAATTGCTCGACAAAAGGTATGTATTTGAATTTCAGTATGAAATTTGATGATTTTTTTGTCCAGCCACTTGGCTTTTTCTTTTTGTTTTGAAATCTGGGGGCCATGGTGCCATTTTTGTAGTCGTACCGAGCTAGCCGCACAAGGAGACACTGGCGTAATTTTTCGAAATTTAAGGCGTTAGAATATTTTTGAGAAAATTGGAAATTTTTGAAAAGTATAACTTTGATTTTGGGGTGAAAAGTCAAACGATATAGTTGGTTTTGAAAAGATAACTAAGTATGATTTGAAAACTTAGTAAAGTTATTGTAAGAAGTTTAACTATGGATTTTGGAAAAGTTAAAATGTTTAAATGAATTCGAAATTTAATTTGAACAAATGGTTTTGAAAAGCTAATGGATTTCAAGACTTTTTCTTACTTGGCAATTTCGAGGACGAAATTCTTTTAAGGGGGGAAGTTTGTAACGACCAAGAATTTTTGTCATTTGAAATTCGTATATTTAATTGATTTTAAATATTAACAAGTAAAATTGGTAAGTCGAATAAATTTTATATTTCGAATATCTAGATTTAATTGGATAATTAAATCGATAATTTAATATTTGAAATTACACAAAATAATTGAAAATTCGGTTTAATGTGATTTAAATTGATTTGTAAAGTTGTATTAAATCATATTGGAGTTAGAATGATGTTATAGAACTTTTAAAATTGGATTAAAAGTTAATTTGTAGAAATTGAATATTTTAATATTTAATTAACGAGTAAAAATAGCCATTTTTCAACCAGTCTTGGATTTCGACGAAACCAGTTTCATCGGATCCGTAATGTTATATTATTGTAAGATTTCAAATTTCGTGTCAATCGGATTTACGGTTTGTCCGCGGCAAGCTAAAACGCGTAGGAATCGGTTTAAGTGAATTTTAAATTTAAAATAGTCGATTCAAAATCCTACCTTCCAAATACGATCGAATTGGCTCCCGATATATATTCCACTGCGTTCGGAATAGGGGTAAAACATTATAAACACCAGGCAGCACGCTTCGTTTGGAGTTCGGAAAAATCTCGGATGAATAGTGTTTTGGCAATTTTCTATATACGGCCCCCTATTTCTTTCATTTGCATACAAAACCCTAGGGTTTCACAGGCCGCCACCTCCAATTCAATGGCCGAAATTTTCTTATCTTCTTCCCTCAAAATCTCTCGATCCATGAAGAATTAACAAAAACTTCCAACTGCAAACTTGTAGAGCTCGACGAGATCGTTCAATCCAACGGTGGATTTTCCTTATCATCGTCGTTTGGAACCATATTTCAGCCGCGTTTCATCACAAAGTCGCACGCATTCTTCCATATGATGTCACACCCGAGCTCGACGTGGTCATAGCCGAAGGGAGAGTGGAGCATGTGCTTTCGTTTGATGCTAGCTGATCATCGTATAGCTCGATGATGGTGGAGCATAATTTAATTTACAAACGGCGGCTTGGGTTGTTTGCTCGCGTGATGGAACGATGGGGAAGAAAAAGGAAGGGGCGGCCAGATTTTCATCACATAAACGAGTGGCCGAGATCAAATCTAGGGTTTGAAATTAAAAATTTAGTTGTAAATTATTTTATTTTAAAACCGAACAAACTTTAAAATTGCATAACTTTTTCATACGAGGTCCGTTTCACACGAAATGAGTTGCGTCGGGTTCGTATGGACGAACATTACGCAATGGAGCTGGTTTGTATTTGATTGGAACTAGTGTGAATTTTGGGTAAAATTAAACGCGCGTTTAATTTTATTAGGAATAAAACGCTGAAACCGCTATTGGAAGCAAGGTGAGAACTTCTCACTCAATCGAATTGTGTTTCGATTTAAAATTTTAAATAGTTAGATTTAAAATTGCTTGATTGTGTTGATTGTATACTTGGATGATAAATTGCTATCTGTTGTATTGAAATAGACCCTATACGCCGCATATTAAGCGGAGGTTATTATATTAAGCACATATACCGCGATATTCCACCTTGAAGTGGAATTGGTATTATATATGTACTTGGAGTTGATTTCCCGCATTATATAGCGGATGAGACCCCATTGCGCCGCATAATAGCGGATGATATTTTATATAAGCCTATGTACCATGATATCCCATCTTGAAACGGGATTGGTATTGTGCTAACATCTGTGGATGCAGGGAAACAGGTTGGAGGGATCCAACTAGATTTCTCAAATAATTGAATTTGTTTCAATGTTGTGTGTTGATTATTTATAATCTCTGTGTGATTATCTTTGAGATTGAAATCGTTGAAGGCTAAAATTTAGTCGAATATAATTTTGGTATCGTTGAAGGCTAATATTTAATTGTTGTTGAAAGTGAATATTTGAAATCGATTTGAAAATCGTATATCGGTGGATATTTGAAAATTTAATTTCACCATGGAATTTATAATGGAAAGGGAAATTTGTTTAAAAATAAACATTGATTTATTTTTTGAGTGTGGAAATAAATTTACGGATTTGGAACGTAAATTTAAAGTAAACCGGTAAGGGTTTATTTAATAGGTTTAAATGAACCATTTTGAAATGAAAGTGCGTTCTTCCTGGAAAGCCGAGTAAAATTTCTGAATAGCTTTGAAATATATATATATATATATATATATATATATATAAATTCTAGAATTGGTTTTGAAAAGGATACTTTGGAGAAATTAACATCTTGAATTGTTTTAAATCCTTTAAGTAAAGATTTATTAAGTGCATATAGAAATGTTTATTTCTAAGATTTAATCAATAATTGTTTTAGAAAATAGTTATCTAAGTAGTTATACTCTATCTACTAATTTTATTTTGAAAATTAGTCTGGACTTAAGTTATATGTAATATTGGTATAATATATTTTTTATATAACTAATATTTTAAGCAAAGTGTTTAAAGAAAAATAGTTTTATTTCAAAGTGTTTTCGGGATATATTTTGGAAAAGTTTTATAAATTATTTTAAAATATTTGAACTCGGTAGATTTCCAGTGAAAATGAATAAATATTTGGAAGTGTTTCCGCGTAAGGAAAATGATTTGAAATTTGTTTTCAAAAGTTGAAAAGTTAAAAATTGATTTGAAATTTGTTTTCAAATGGTTTGAGTGTGGAAAAGTATATCTTGTAAAGATATTTTCTTTGCAAAATAAATAATTTGGCTGGTGATGTTGTGCATATCTATTGATAGTTAAATAACCGACTATCAATATTTACCTTTAAATGGGTATTTGTTGTGATTTGCTTGAATTTGAATGCTACACTTATTTTAAAATAAGCGCTCGTTATTCGATTTAGCCAGGAGAGGACCTTTGGGTCATAAATGTCATTCCTATTAGTGATACGTCGTAATGGATAGCGTTTGAAGGCCGGTGTTAAAGACCGGATATTTTCGAAAACGGAAGGATTATCTTCGAATGTCTCTACATCAGCTGATCTCCGAGATAGAGATTTTATCACCCTTTGTGATGGGAATTCCGGACCTGATTAGTGAATATCCGGGTTGCAAGGGCTTCTTTGGAAGTGCCTTCGGTTCCGTTCGATCCCGGAACGGACCTATATGTATGTGTGTCTGACGTTACAATTTGAGATGTAAATTTGGTTTCTATCAAATACATTTCTATTGGTGGCAGAGAATTTATTCTCTTAGCTTAACACCCTTCGCTGAGGCATATGAGCTCAGAGGTTACGTAGTTGATGGTTACTAGTGATACATTCCCGATTTGGTAATGTGGCATCCGAAGTGCTGCTGATCATTTGTTGATCGAAGCATGGCTTTTGTGAAAAGCGCAGCTTTGTGGACGAGACTTCGTCGGACCTCACACCCCGGAATGGTCAAAACAGGAAGTATACAACATGGTTTTAGGGGGTAGCACCCCTTAGGGTATGTTCATTTCCTTCTGGATAGAGGTGGTATCTTGGTATGGAGCTTAGATACTTAATCTATGTTGTTGCTGCAAATTTATTACTTTGTGATAGTTGGTATTGAGGATCCTCGGATAAAGGTTGTTTACAACCGGGGGATGACATACTCGTGTCAGTAGTTACCTATTTTTGCAGAGGTAACCCGACATTGTGTTGGCAGAGATCCGGCTAGGTTCTCGGGGCGTCCTTCTAGAGGCGTACCCAAGTGGCAATGGGAAGTTCCTTGGCCTGACCATTTATTGGTGTGACGACCCAAACTCGATGTCCAATAAACGACATCAAATTCGCATCGCCGGAGCTTATAACAACAATTAGATGAATATAAAACAGCGGAACAGAATCAATATCATAAATAACACCACTGTTACAACATCAACATAATATCCATACTATAACAGAGTACATAGTACATATACCACAATCTCTAAATACAACATCATGATAATACAACAGTGATCATATATCCAAAAATCCTCAAATGAAAGAGGTGATAACGAACTCCAAAAGCTAAAATCTGAAATCTCCAATAGCTCCTAGGATATATCCAAGATAAAAGCTCCAAAATACTTCTACTCCAAAATATAGAAACCTGCTACTAGGCTGCCCGTGTGGAAATAATGGGCACCCAGAGTTTAGGAAGAAAACAATAAACTCCGGATCAGTCATGGGACTGGTATGAGTAAACAAAACAGTAGTTACTTTTAAATAAAACAAGATTTATAAAAGAATTTTCGGAATGCTTTTAAAAATGGAACTACCATAAGACCTCCCGCCACACACACAATGCAAACGCAGAATTGGAGGAGATTTCTTCTTATGATAGTTGAATATGCTTGATACGAGAAAAAAAAATTCTTTGATATTATTACTAGTGCATAGTGAAGTAAATTATTTCAAAAGTAGAATATTAATCTTAGCCAGCATAGGTACCATTATACTATGCCTACTATAGCTGTCACCTGAGGTGACAGGTTATACAACTAAAACCGTACAAGTCTCGTATTGTTTCTTTGGATTTCCAACAATTGGTCAGGCTAAGGAACTTCCTACTGCCACATGAGATCGCCTCTGGAGGGACGTCCCGAGAACTTAACCAGCTCTCTGCCAACACAAGGCCGGGTTACCTTTGTCACTAGGTAACTACTACACGAATATGCCACCTCCCGGTCCTTTGGGACCTTTATTAGAGGGCCCTCTATCCAAAACAACAACCACACAGTAAATGAGATTGGAGTTACCACACAGGTAAATATCTGGGCTCCATACCATGACATCACCTTTTTCCAGAAGGAAATGACATACCCTAAAGGGCGCGGCCCTCATAACCTTGCCGCACTTTTCCTGTTTCGACCATTTCCGGTTTGTGAGGTCCGATGAGGTCTCGTCCACAAAGACACGCTTTATACAAAAGCTGTGCTTTGGGTCAACAAATGATCATAGAAATGATCACCAAGATAGATGATCAAACTAATGATCCTATCATAAACGATCAACACAATGATCATTTCACAGCAACACTCAGCATGTCACATTACCAAATTGGGATTATATCGCTGATACTTCAACTACATAACCTCTGAGCTCGTACGTCTCAGAGAAGGGTGTTAAGCTAAGAGAATAAATTCTCCGCCACCAACAGAAATATATTTGAAAGAATCTGCTTTATATCTCAATTTGTAATGTCAGACACACAATCCATACAAGTCTGTTCTGGGTTCGAACAGAACCGAAGGCACTTCCAAAGAAGTCCTTGCAATCCGGATATCCACAATCCTGATCGGATTCCCCATCACATATGGAGAACTCTATACCGGAGCAACTCGGTGCAGAGTCAATCGATAGGTCATCCTATCGCTTTCGCAAATACCCGGTCTTCAACACCGGTCTTCAAATGCTATCCAATTCGACGTATCACTATTCGAAATGGGTTATACGACACAAAGGTCATCTCCCGGTTAAACCGAATAGTGAGCGTTAATTTTAAAAACAATGTGGATGTCATTCATAACAATTCATAGGTTCGATGTGGGTTTCGGATAACCAACTGAAATCCGATTCCCTGTTGCATCGAAGTTTTAAATGCCGTTTCACGGACAACAGGGTTTTCACATCAATACAGAACAAATCATAATCACAGTGCATCACATGGCAATTACATCCTACAGAATTACAAACAGAACAAAGAGATCAATGAAATTTAACAACAGTAGTTGATTACTTTCCAATGTGATTTAAATACATGTGCCACTAAATTAATTAAATTAAATGATAAGAATTTGGATAAATAAATTAAATTTTGATTACTCAATTTATTGTTTCAAAATTTACAAATTCTTACTTACAAATTTAAAACACTTAATTGTTTATCAATCAATTTAATTACAAGTTTGTAAATCATTCTTAAAATTTCTTTTCAAAATTATTGATTTATGACAATTATTCACTTTAATTATCATTTTAAACTACAATTCAATTTAGATCTCAATTGAATATATTAATTTATTATCCTTTAATAAATTATTTTAATGTAACTATCAATTTTGAATTAATCAATTTAAATTATCAACTTAATGATTCTTAATTTATAATTAAATTTTTTTTTTTTATTGCTTTTATTTATTTATTATTATAAATACTAAGTAATTTTAAACCATAAATTATTAAATCATAGAGTTAACAAAATTCTAAACATTGTTTAACTTGCAAATGCAAAAGTTTTATGTAACATGTGTTAACTTGAAATTTTGGGCTTAGCCCAAACACGCAAACAAGCCTATTTAAACAAAATTCCTTCGGCCTTCTTTCCTGTGTCATCTCCTTTACCTCTCGTTCTCTCTTCTCTCTTTTTTTTTTTTTTTTATTTTACTTTATACTGAAGTAACTAAAACACGGTCCCAAACCAATTGGCACGAGCCCGAAACGACAACCCTATCGCTCTCGAAAACGACTCGAAGACAATTTTATAGTACCCCGATACTTCGTCCCCTTCTCGAGTCAGACGTGCACGTGCACGTGTCCCAACGCCACCGCCCTCAGATGATCGTCGCGATGATGCTCCACGACCCCACGAACTCCCTCGAACACAAAATCGTGCCCAGTTTCCATGGAAACCCATTGAGTCGAAATCGAGCTCTCTCACCACCAACCGAAACCAACCCAGTCGCCAAACTCCGCCTTGAAATCGACGCCTCGACCACCTGAAAGCTCCTAACTCCGGCCAATGACTCGTCACCCACCCAGTCATCATTCCCCCAGGCCATGTGCCACTCGAACAACCACAGAGGAAAAACGAATTAAACTAAAAGCTATGAACAAAACTAGGGTTCTGGGAAGAAATCACTTGCCGCCGCCGCCACGTCGACCTTCCGACCACCCTAATATTTTTCTCCGATACCCCATAAGCTCCTCTACCTTCTCGAGAAACTCCGGCCTCCCCTGTACCTCCGACCACCTGAATTTGACCATAAACCCTTTTTCCTTCATCACCGATCTGCTCTTGAATCACATGCTTAAAAATCATCAAACACGGCTTAAAATTCCTATCTTCTAATGTAGATTCGTAATATATAAACCAATCTCAAAATTGTGATACTCGAATTTTATCAAAATTTAAGATTTCCTCTGAAAACATAAGTTTTCATACTGCATATACTTCTGCTCCATGAAACTATTTTTATTTATAATTCATACATAAGCACTGCTACTTAGTTTTGAAATCAAAGGCTAATTCAAATCAGATGATAAGGATTTAAATTATTTTCTTGTGTAATACAACCCTGTGCTTCAATCAGGGAAGAAAATGGGAGTTTCAGACAGTTTGTTATGTATATATATGTAGAATAAAACTGAAAGAAATTTATAGGCAACACAATATAGATCATTCCCACAATCTATTTAAATCCTGAAGTAAATCTATTTACTCACCTGTATATATTGATAAGCAGAGAGTATATTGGCTTTGAAGTTGCAGTTCCAAATCTTATTTTCTGGTTTGTTTTTGTTTCCTTTTCTTTCTTCAGCAAGTTGTTTTGAACTTGTATATTTTTCAAAGTTTATTTTATGTTCTTTTCTAAGTTGTTGAATGAAATAAACTGAAACAAATGTTCTTGTTTATAGAGGGAATTGTGTACAGTTTAATAGAGTACTTGAAACATTATTTTGCATTGTTGCTAAATACAGGTTGATGTGATCTTTATTTATGCAAGACAGTAAATGCATTTAATGAAGCATGGATTCATAGTTGATGTCTTACTTGAGGTTGCTAAAGTAATGGCATTAAATGAAGCATGTTTGTAATGCTTCCCTGCACACTTGTATGTTACAGCATACTGGTTTGTTTATTATATAATAATTTTTTTTTCTTTTTTTTTTCTTTTATACTAATTTACCTTACTTTACTTTGTTATATGGGAGAGTCTTGTTTACAGCAACTTGTTTCAGTTTTATATTTTCCTTATGTCTACACATTTGTTTACAACTTGTTTTAGTTACATTGTTAAATGAGAGTGTTTTAGTTAAGGTTTTATTTTGTCTATATGTAAGATTTTGTCTTATTTTATTTAATTATGATTATGTTATTTAAATTTTCAATTTCATCATATCTTACCTTAACAATTTGATTTCTATTAAAAGTTTTAACTACAACACTAAACTTTGTTCATATTTTACTTCTTTATAAATTTTTCAATTTAAATTTCAAAAAGTTTAAAATATATTACGGAAATTTTAAATTCAAAACTTCCGGGATGTTACAATATCCCCTAACTTAAGAATATTTCGTCCTCGAAATTGAAAGAGAGAGAAACTTAAACAAATTATATATGAATTTATAAATAAGGAAATGACTTACAGTTTTAAGTCGAGATGTCAATTCTGCATTTGGGATACGATTTCTTCATATTATCTTCGGTCTCCCAAGTACAGTCCTTTGGATCGCCACTCCATTGAACTTTGACCAGCCTCACAATCTTGTTCCTCAATCGCTTCTCATCACGATCTACAATCTTTATCGGTTCCCTTCTAACTGCCAAGTTAGGAGTGATTTCTAGATCCTGCTGAGCGGCTTCTTCAACAATATCATCTGGATCGTGCACATATTTCCGAAGATTAGAAATATGGAACACATCATGTACGCCAGACAACCAGCTGGGTAACTGTACTCTATATGCTAGAGGACCAATCCTTTCCAGAATAGGAAAAGGACCAATATAACGCGGTGCCAACTTTCCAGTTTTCCCGAATCTCAACACTCCCCGCATCGGAGATACTTTCAAAAATACAGAATCCCCAACTTGAAATTCCAAATTTCTCCTTCGACGGTCATAATAGCTCTTCTGACGACTTTGGGCAGTTAATAACTTCTTTCGAATAGAGTCTACCTTCTCAGTGGCTTCTTTTATCATATCTGGTCCAAGAACAAGTCTATCACCTGATTCGATCCAGCATATAGGTGATCGACACGGACGACCATATAAAGCTTCGAAAGGAGCCATTTCTATACTGGCCTGATAGCTGTTATTATATGAGAATTCAACCAGATGCAAATGGTCCTCCCAAGAACCACCAAAATCATGAACACAAGCACGCAGTAGGTCTTCTAGAATTCGGTTGACCCTTTCAGTCTGCCCATCAGATTGCGGATGATAAGCAGTACTGAAATTTAATTTCGTTCCCAATGCATCCTGAAATGCTTCCCAAAATCTACTAGTGAAGATCGGATCACGATCACTCACTATACTACTGGGAATACCATGGAGGCGAACAATTTCCTTTATATAAATACCTGCCAAGCTTGCTGCAGTCCGAGTAGATTTAACTGGAATGAAATGGGCATTTTTGGTTAGGCGATCCACAATAACCCAAATTGCTTCATTGCCTTTCTTGGTTCGTGGCAATCCGTCGATGAAATCCATCGATACTTGATCCCACTTCCATTTCGGTACTTCCAAAGGTTGAAGTAAACCGGCCACTTTCCTTTGGTCGCTCTTGATTTGCTGACAAGTAGCACAACGACTCACATAAATAGATATGTCTCTCTTCATCGTCTTCCACCAGAATGTTCTTTTAACATCACGATACATTTTGTTGACTCCTGGATGGATGTTGAATTTGGACTTGTGGCATTCATTCAAAATTTCACGTTTCAGTTCTGGAATGTCAGGGACACAAATCCTGCCTTTTAATCTAATGATTTTATTGCCATCAACTTCAAAACTCGTATCTTCACCATGACGGATTTTCTCATAAAGTTGATGAAGGAACTCGTCCTCTTTTTGTTTACTGGCAATTTTCTCAAGAAGAGTAGGAGTGATAACCAGATAAGCAAGAATAGCATATCTTCTGCTCAAAGCGTCTGCAACGACATTGGCCTTTCCGGGTGTATACAGAATATCTAAGTCATACGATGCTAGAAATTCCAACCAACGTTGTTGTCGCAGATTCAGATCCTTCTGGGAGAAAAGATATTTCAAGTTTTTATGATCGGTGAATAATTCGAATTTTTCACCCAGAAGATAGTGTCGCCAGATTTTCAAAGCGAAAACAACAGCTAACAGTTCCAAATCGTGCGTCGGGTAGTTCTTCTCATGCGGACGTAATTGTCTACTCGCGTAGGCAACCACCTTTCCATTTTGCATTAATACTGCACCTACCCCTTCACCACTTGCATCAGTATAGACAGATAAGCCTTGGTTCCCGTTAACAATAGTGAGAACAGGAGCAGTGGTCAGTCTCTTTTTCAACTCTTGAAAAACTTCTTCACATTTCGGAGTCCAGTCAAATTCTACATCTTTCATTGTTAGCTTAGTCAATGGGCTAGCCAACTTAGAAAAATCTTGAACGAATTTCCGGTAATAGCCTGCTAAACCCAAAAAGCTTCGAACTTCTTTTGGAGTAGTGGGTTGTTTCCAATCAAGAATAGCGGAAATTTTGCTAGGATCTACTGAAATTCCTTCTTCATTAACAATATGGCCTAGGAATTTGACTTCATTGACCCAGAAGTGACATTTGGAAAATTTTGCGTATAGAACACTTCTCCTCAAAATTTCTAAGACAATTCTAAGATGCTCGGCATGCTCATCTTCAGTTTTGGAGAAAATTAAGATGTCATCAATGAATACAAGCACAAATTTATTCAAAACTTCCCGAAACACACGAGTCATGAGATCTACGAAGTATGCTGGAGCATTGGTTAGCCCGAAAGGCATAACTAACCATTCATAGAACATATTAGGACCTCTGAAAGCGGTCAGATGTACACAATCTTCGGCGATTCGTAATTGATGAAATCCTTGGGCTAAATCCATTTTTGAAAAGAAACGAGCGCCGTGCAACTGATCAAATAAATCATCAATCCTGGGCAATGGAAATTTATTCTTGAGAGTTTGTTTATTTAGATCGCGGTAATCTACACACAATCTCAAGGATCCGTCTGATTTAGCAACAAATACGACGGCTGAGCCCCATTCAGAAACACTGGGTCTAATTAATCCTTTTGCTCGTAGCTCATCAGTTTGATGAACTAATTCAATCTTTTCCCTGGGTGCCATCCTGCGATTTGCATGAACAACAGGACGAGTATTAGGTACAAGATCAATTCGGAATTCTATTTCTCGATGAGGAGGTAAAGATTTCACTTCTTCAAATACATCAGAAAAATCCCGAACAACAGGTATAGACTCCAAACTGGGTTCAGGATAACCCAAATTATACATCAACCCTTCCCTTTTAGGACTAGGGACCTCACAAGAAATTTCGATGAAATCCCCAAATTCGGTTTTAATCGAAATCAATCGATTGCTGCAATCCAATCTGGCTTCATATTTTTCTAGCCAATCCATTCCGAGTAAGACTTCAAACTCGTTAAAATCTAGAACGAAGAGACCAATGGGGAATTGATAATGAGAATATGAGATAGGAACGTCTCTACATCGAAGACAAAGATTCGCAGGACCTCCAACTGGATTCCTTACGCATATAGGTTTATCAACAAAATCGGGTTCAAGATTCAATTCCTTAATAGCTTGTTGAGAGATAAAACTATGTGTAGCGCCCGTATCAAATAGAACTCTAACAATATTATCATAAATGCTAAGATTACCTTCCAGAACTTCTTTTCCTTTTGCTGCTTTGGAAGTTGCAGGTTGGTCCTTGACTGCGTATACCTTTGCTGTTTGAGCTTGTTTCATGGTTGGACAGTCTTTAACTTCATGCCCCACCTTCTGACAGTAATAGCACTTCCTAGGTTGTTCTTGAGTGGATTGACTGACTTGTTTCTTAGGCTTCGTACATCTGCTCGAATAGTGGCCCTTCTCCAAGCAATTATAACAAGTAACATTTTCTGCCGCGCTTCCCTGAATGCTCTTCTTCCTCTCATTGCCTTGCCAAGGTTTCTTGCCTCCGAACTTTCGCTTCTTCCAATTTTGGTTGCCTGAATTACCTTTCTCCACAGTTGCTTCCTGTATATCAAGAGTAGCGTACCTGTAACCCATATCTACTAAATCTGAGAAAGATTCTTTAACATGACCCGTCATTCTTCCATGATATTTCTGGTTCATTCCTCGGATAAACCTTTCGTTCTTCTTCAGAGGTGTATTTAGCAATTCCGGACCAAACCGAGATAGTTCACTGAATTTATTCAAGTATTCTTCAAACGACAAACTTCCTTGTTTCAAATCCAGAAATTCCTGATACATTCTAGAAACACCTGCCGATGGCATGTAACGTTTCTCAAACACTTCCTTGAAACGATCCCAAGTAAATCCTTCCTCGGGTTCATCTACAATGATCGTTTCCCACCAAGCTGAAGCTTCTCCTTGGAGTTGCCAAGAAGCTATAAGTCTTTTCTGCTCATCCTGCAATTTTAACCCTTTAAAAATCTTTTCACACGATCTTACCCAAGCTTGAGCGTCAATAATTGACTCTTTTCCAATAAATGGTTTGCCACCAAGCTTTTCAAACTTCTTATATAATTCAGCCAAGTCCGGCTGCTGCTGAATTTCTATTACTGCTTCTGCGGCTGCGGGAATTTGATTTGGTGCTGCAGCATTGCCTAGACCCCTAGTTCTTCCTCTGCGTCCACTCATTTTCACTATCTGAGATTAGTAAGAAAATTTGATTTAGATATACAGACGAAATATCTTAAGGAATATCAGCAGTAAAAAGAATTAGACTAAGAAATTTTTTTAAAGTTTCAGTCTTGGTTATACTCATTCTAGGGTATACTTCACCCTATCTCTAATGAGCCATCTAATGTGTTATACTCCATAGCTAAAGTTCTTACACAACCAACAGCTCTGATACCACTTTGTGACGACCCAAACTCGATGTCCAATAAACGACATCAAATTCGCATCGCCGGAGCTTATAACAACAATTAGATGAATATAAAACAGCGGAACAGAATCAATATCATAAATAACACCACTGTTACAACATCAACATAATATCCATACTATAACAGAGTACATAGTACATATACCACAATCTCTAAATACAACATCATGATAATACAACAGTGATCATATATCCAAAAATCCTCAAATGAAAGAGGTGATAACGAACTCCAAAAGCTAAAATCTGAAATCTCCAATAGCTCCTAGGATATATCCAAGATAAAAGCTCCAAAATACTGCTACTCCAAAATATAGAAACCTGCTACTAGGCTGCCCGTGTGGAAATAATGGGCACCCAGAGTTTAGGAAGAAAACAATAAACTCCGGATCAGTCATGGGACTGGTATGAGTAAACAAAACAGTAGTTACTTTTAAATAAAACAAGATTTATAAAAGAATTTTCGGAATGCTTTTAAAAATGGAACTACCATAAGACCTCCCGCCACACACACAATGCAAACGCAGAATTGGAGGAGATTTCTTCTTATGATAGTTGAATATGCTTGATACGAGAAAAAAAAATTCTTTGATATTATTACTAGTGCATAGTGAAGTAAATTATTTCAAAAGTAGAATATTAATCTTAGCCAGCATAGGTACCATTATACTATGCCTACTATAGCTGTCACCTGAGGTGACAGGTTATACAACTAAAACCGTACAAGTCTCGTATTGTTTCTTTGGATTTCCAACAATTGGTCAGGCTAAGGAACTTCCTACTGCCACATGAGATCGCCTCTGGAGGGACGTCCCGAGAACTTAACCAGCTCTCTGCCAACACAAGGCCGGGTTACCTTTGTCACTAGGTAACTACTACACGAATATGCCACCTCCCGGTCCTTTGGGACCTTTATTAGAGGGCCCTCTATCCAAAACAACAACCACACAGTAAATGAGATTGGAGTTACCACACAGGTAAATATCTGGGCTCCATACCATGACATCACCTTTTTCCAGAAGGAAATGACATACCCTAAAGGGCGCGGCCCTCATAACCTTGCCGCACTTTTCCTGTTTCGACCATTTCCGGTTTGTGAGGTCCGATGAGGTCTCGTCCACAAAGACACGCTTTATACAAAAGCTGTGCTTTGGGTCAACAAATGATCATAGAAATGATCACCAAGATAGACGATCAAACTAATGATCCTATCATAAACGATCAACACAATGATCATTTCACAGCAACACTCAGCATGTCACATTACCAAATTGGGATTATATCGCTGATACTTCAACTACATAACCTCTGAGCTCGTACGTCTCAGAGAAGGGTGTTAAGCTAAGAGAATAAATTCTCCGCCACCAACAGAAATATATTTGAAAGAATCTGCTTTATATCTCAATTTGTAATGTCAGACACACAATCCATACAAGTCTGTTCTGGGTTCGAACAGAACCGAAGGCACTTCCAAAGAAGTCCTTGCAATCCGGATATCCACAATCCTGATCGGATTCCCCATCACATATGGAGAACTCTATACCGGAGCAACTCGGTGCAGAGTCAATCGATAGGTCATCCTATCGCTTTCGCAAATACCCGGTCTTCAACACCGGTCTTCAAATGCTATCCAATTCGACGTATCACTATTCGAAATGGGTTATACGACACAAAGGTCATCTCCCGGTTAAACCGAATAGTGAGCGTTAATTTTAAAAACAATGTGGATGTCATTCATAACAATTCATAGGTTCGATGTGGGTTTCGGATAACCAACTGAAATCCGATTCCCTGTTGCATCGAAGTTTTAAATGTCGTTTCACGGACAACAGGGTTTTCACATCAATACAGAACAAATCATAATCACAGTGCATCACATGGCAATTACATCCTACAGAATTACAAACAGAACAAAGAGATCAATGAAATTTAACAACAGTAGTTGATTACTTTCCAATGTGATTTAAATACATGTGCCACTAAATTAATTAAATTAAATGATAAGAATTTGGATAAATAAATTAAATTTTGATTACTCAATTTATTGTTTCAAAATTTACAAATTCTTACTTACAAATTTAAAACACTTAATTGTTTATCAATCAATTTAATTACAAGTTTGTAAATCATTCTTAAAATTTCTTTTCAAAATTATTGATTTATGACAATTATTCACTTTAATTATCATTTTAAACTACAATTCAATTTAGATCTCAATTGAATATATTAATTTATTATCCTTTAATAAATTATTTTAATGTAACTATCAATTTTGAATTAATCAATTTAAATTATCAACTTAATGATTCTTAATTTATAATTAAATTTTTTTTTTATTATTGCTTTTATTTATTTATTATTATAAATACTAAGTAATTTTAAACCATAAATTATTAAATCATAGAGTTAACAAAATTCTAAACATTGTTTAACTTGCAAATGCAAAAGTTTTATGTAACATGTGTTAACTTGAAATTTTGGGCTTAGCCCAAACACGCAAACAAGCCTATTTAAACAAAATTCCTTCGGCCTTCTTTCCTGTGTCATCTCCTTTACCTCTCGTTCTCTCTTCTCTCTTTTTTTTTTTTTTTATTTTACTTTATACTGAAGTAACTAAAACACGGTCCCAAACCAATTGGCACGAGCCCGAAACGACAACCCTATCGCTCTCGAAAACGACTCGAAGACAATTTTATAGTACCCCGATACTTCGTCCCCTTCTCGAGTCAGACGTGCACGTGCACGTGTCCCAACACCACCGCCCTCAGATGATCGTCGCGATGATGCTCCACGACCCCACGAACTCCCTCGAACACAAAATCGTGCCCAGTTTCCATGGAAACCCATTGAGTCGAAATCGAGCTCTCTCACCACCAACCGAAACCAACCCAGTCGCCAAACTCCGCCTTGAACTCGACGCCTCGACCACCTGAAAGCTCCTAACTCCGGCCAATGACTCGTCACCCACCCAGTCATCATTCCCCCAGGCCATGTGCCACTCGAACAACCACAGAGGGAAAACGAATTAAACTAAAAGCTATGAACAAAACTAGGGTTCTGGGAAGAAATCACTTGCCGCCGCCGCCACGTCGACCTTCCGACCACCCTAATATTTTTCTCCGATACCCCATAAGCTCCTCTACCTTCTCGAGAAACTCCGGCCTCCCCTGTACCTCCGACCACCTGAATTTGACCATAAACCCTTTTTCCTTCATCACCGATCTGCTCTTGAATCACATGCTTAAAAATCATCAAACACGGCTTAAAATTCCTATCTTCTAATGTAGATTCGTAATATATAAACCAATCTCAAAATTGTGATACTCGAATTTTATCAAAATTTAAGATTTCCTCTGAAAACATAAGTTTTCATACTGCATATACTTCTGCTCCATGAAACTATTTTTATTTATAATTCATACATAAGCACTGCTACTTAGTTTTGAAATCAAAGGCTAATTCAAATCAGATGATAAGGATTTAAATTATTTTCTTGTGTAATACAACCCTGTGCTTCAATCAGGGAAGAAAATGGGAGTTTCAGACAGTTTGTTATGTATATATATATGTAGAATAAAACTGAAAGAAATTTATAGGCAACACAATATAGATCATTCCCACAATCTATTTAAATCCTGAAGTAAATCTATTTACTCACCTGTATATATTGATAAGCAGAGAGTATATTGGCTTTGAAGTTGCAGTTCCAAATCTTATTTTCTGGTTTGTTTTTGTTTCCTTTTCTTTCTTCAGCAAGTTGTTTTGAACTTGTATATTTTTCAAAGTTTATTTTATGTTCTTTTCTAAGTTGTTGAATGAAATAAACTGAAACAAATGTTCTTGTTTATAGAGGGAATTGTGTACAGTTTAATAGAGTACTTGAAACATTATTTTGCATTGTTGCTAAATACAGGTTGATGTGATCTTTATTTATGCAAGACAGTAAATGCATTTAATGAAGCATGGATTCATAGTTGATGTCTTACTTGAGGTTGCTAAAGTAATGGCATTAAATGAAGCATGTTTGTAATGCTTCCCTGCACACTTGTATGTTACAGCATACTGGTTTGTTTATTATATAATAATTTTTTTTTTCTTTTTTTTTTTCTTTTATACTAATTTACCTTACTTTACTTTGTTATATGGGAGAGTCTTGTTTACAGCAACTTTTTTCAGTTTTATATTTTCCTTATGTCTACACATTTGTTTACAACTTGTTTTAGTTACATTGTTAAATGAGAGTGTTTTAGTTAAGGTTTTATTTTGTCTATATGTAAGATTTTGTCTTATTTTATTTAATTATGATTATGTTATTTAAATTTTCAATTTCATCATATCTTACCTTAACAATTTGATTTCTATTAAAAGTTTTAACTACAACACTAAACTTTGTTCATATTTTACTTCTTTATAAATTTTTCAATTTAAATTTCAAAAAGTTTAAAATATATTACGGAAATTTTAAATTCAAAACTTCCGGGATGTTACAATTGGAAATCCAAACTCCAATACGCACCTTGTACGGTTTTAGTTATATAACCTGCCATTTACTTATGGTGGCGCCCCACTGTTTAGATGGTAGCTATAGTAGGCATACGATAATGGTCGTATGTTGGCTAAGATTTATATTATACTTTCGAAATGTTTTCCTACACTTTGCACTTATAGTAATAATATCAAAGAAATTTTTCTACGTATCAAGCATGTTTGACTATCATACGGAGAAATCTCCTCCAATTCTGCGTTTGCATTGTGTGTGTGGCGAGAGGCCTTATGGTAGTTTCATTTTCCAAAAGCATTGCGGATCTATTTTAAAATATTTCTTTGTTTTTTTTTAAAGATATAACTGTTTTAAGTTCTCACACCAATCCCATGACTGAACTGGAGTTTATTGTTCCCTTTCTAAACTCTGTATGCTCATCATTTTCCACACGGGTAGCCTAGAGTCAGGTTATCAGGTCATTCTGGAATTCAGGAATTGCTATAGAGATCTGGAGGCAAGCTGGATGGCATGGCGTATCAACTAGTATATAGTATTTCTTCTCCGCTGTTTGTTGTTGTAAACTCTGATAATGTAATGTGATGTAATGTAATGTATAAAATGTACAGTTCTTTTGATTTAAAGATTATTCATTTATCTATTATATGTTGTTTCGCTGCGATTGTGAGATTCTGATATTGTTCTGTTGCTTCTTCTTTCTTACTTCTTCTATCTTTTTCTTCTTCTTAAACCCTAAGGGTTTGGTTTTCCGGCCTTCGATTGCTCGGCAGTTGATACAGAGGACGTATTAATGTCGATTTTCAGAAGTCAAAGCATCAGATCTTGACAAAAGTTGTCATTGGACACATGCTGCTTACTGAGTATTTTAGAATGAGAGAGTAACATGCGTTGAAGAATGACAATATATCATCTTTGCTTTTCAGCCTAGGTGGATACTGTAATTACAAATAAAGTTTTAGTAGACGACATTTATCAAAGATGTTATAATGAATTGCTAAATTATTAAATTACCTCAAAAGAAGGGTATAAGTTTGTTTGACGAATTCCAGCAATCTCATAGTCTGAACATTAGACAATTAGATGTTTTATAAGAATATCGATGTTATGTATACTCTAAAATTGGAATCAAGACCAATCTCCATAGGATGCTACAACTACCTAGATGACATTGGATTAAAAGAAAATAGAGGGTCTGACTGTACCATATGCTAAATGAGGACCTACATGATTGGAGTTCACTCCATGAGAATAGTCAAGTGACATGAAGTATCATGGAACAACTCTAACCCAATAGAGGTCAAAATCACCAGAAGAATTTTGAATCATCTACGCATCCATCCTACCGCGGTTCTAAGAGATACGGTGATCCAAAATATTACGTCTCCCGAACATTTCAAATCATGGTACATGATCTATTGGTATACGCATGTCACCAGTCTTATGAAACAAACCTCTCTCCTTCGAATTCCAAACGGAAAGGAAGGCCAGTGTATGCAAAGCAATCCTCCATTTTGAAGCATGATATGCGATAACAAGAGGATGAACATCATATTTTCAACATCGTAAAATTTTCATGTTTGTTTACAACAAAATATCCATACATTAAATTTAGAAATTTGAAATACACATTCTAGACAAAATAGTAAAAGAAAATTATTCTCACAACTAATATTTTACTTTAATAAAATGACAAAAAAATTATACACTACATATAGGTATATATACCCTCATGTGAAAATTGTAGTTAAGATTCAAATCTCAAATACATATAAGTTACTAAATAACAAGACATTGAGTATATTAATCTAAAGACAAAGTTAACTTTGACTAAAGGAATCAACTTGATGCTAATTTATAGTTTTGGATAACATAAAAGTAAAGCACATGAATACATACATACACAACTTGATTATTTTAAACATTAAGACCACCTTAAATGAATTAAACTGTGAAAAAAATGTAAATTTTACAATAAAACAAATCTACATAATTGATAATTTTAAATCTAATAAAAAATATAAAATACAAAATAACTCAAACAAAAATTGTTTTATAGTTAAATGACAATACACAGGAGGCTTTCAAAATAAATTCAATGAGTAGCAATTCAATATACATATGTATATGAATTATGTAATTGTTTAACACCATAAATGACTAAAATAAAATAGAAGAATTGAACCCAAAGATTCTTGCCGTTTATTACCACTTCATTTGAGGTCTCTCCTCAATAGATCAGCACATAGCTTTGCAAGAAAAGGACGAACCACTTATTATACTAATTTAATGTATTAATTTATTTTTGATTTGAAAAGTTTGGAACTATGCTATGGTATTTTCGGCCATTAATGAGAAGAGGAAAGAAAAGTAAATGAGAAATGAATAAAGAAAATAAGTTAATGGATTTGTTTTAATTAAAAAAAGGAAACATTTACTAATCTTTTTACTAAAACACCCTAAATAATTTCCTTAATTTTCTCTTTCTCAAAATCCTCTATCTCCACATGACATGATCAACCAAAATTTCCATTAAATGGCATATAATTTGCATAAATCCATTTATACAATTATCTTTTGTTTAAACTCATTTAAAGTTACACCGATTATACCGATGCGCGTAAATAATACATTTATATATGCATTCAAATAATCACAAACAACTCCTAAACATAAAATAAATTTAACAATAATCATTTGGAAAATATTAGTTAATTTAATTAATTTACAACATTTTATAAATTTTAATCATGTGGTTTTTCAGAGAATTCACAAATATGGTTGTGTGACTCAGAGGTGTGAATTCAGTGAGCGATTCGATTTGAACAATTAAAATATTAACGTTCACATGTCAACTTAGCAAGTGGTGTGATAGTTTGGATGACTTTATCGATAACAGATTAAAATCAAATTTAACAAGCGATGCCTTTTAGCAATGATTAATTACACACTCTCTTCGCTAACACTATATCACTTTTGAATTTATGGAATTTAGTTTTGTCCAAAATTATAACGTCATCCTTATTCAACTTAGTTAGTTTATAAACAAAATCCTTGTTTCAGTGATAACACTTATTATTAAACTACAACCCTAGCCAGAGATACTGACTTTGAATTGGTTGTCGTAGACTATAATATTAACCTTATACAACTAAAGAGACGAATTCTCAATTGAATATGTTTCACTCCTAATGGTTCAACTCAAACCGAACTATTTTCATTTGATGGGATCCATGCTACGATTTAATTATAATTAAAGTATGAAATTAACATTAAAGCTCCATAGTCTTTTCAAGTTGAGGGAACTTGTAACATTGTCAACCTGAGATTTTTTGTTTGATCCAGTTGTTATTGGCGAACAGGAAACGCTCGAGTGAGTCATTCCATAGTTATCCAATAATTATCGGTACGTAACTCCTAGTGCCCCCAACAACCATGTGTAATACACTATCTAACATTTGGAGAGTGTTACTATTTTTCGGCATTCTAGCTCGGCTAAATTGAACTGATTGCACGAGTTAGATTCGATTGCCATCAAGACTGATGACTCCAGAGTGATGATTGTTGGGCCCAGAAGTCAAGTACAAATGATAATACGAAGTCGGGATTGAATGGGGTTGATAGAGGGGCAATGTATAATGTTTAAAGTATGAAATATCGGTCAAAGCATAGGAGGGATCAACTTAGATTGGCTCCAACAAAAGGGATCGACAGTATTAAAGTACAAGAGCATTCTTATGTGAAATAATGAAATCTTAAGATCTACAAGTCCAATGCCTATGAATTTTAAAGAGCAAGATATAAGGACCCTAGGGAAACTACCCTAGGCATTGCATATCAAAAGGACAAGGTTGGAGGGATTGGTATATATCCCTTGACAGGGATCGCCAGAAAGCTGCATACAAGTCATGTTGAATCAAAGATCAAGCAATAACTCTAGCTCCAATGATCCAAATGACAAAAAAGTTGGAGGCTAAACATATTTTAGCATGAGGAAGCCGTAATAACGATCGCTCCTTAAAATTCGACCAAATAAGGGATCAGTACCAATCCCTCCTCTTTGGGAATTGGGCCTAGCGATCCCTTTTGTGGGCCCATATAGTTTTGAAGGTCCTTGGCCAAGATTTCAAAGAATATTTGGCCATCTTCATCTGCAAATACTGGCTTGATGGGTCATTCTAAGGATCTTTACATTTCTTATTACTCTAGACACCATTGTAATCAAGTGCTATCTTATATCTACTATTGTAATCCGATTCATATGGGAGTAATAAAAATAGTCTTCGAAGTGGATATAGGCATACAACGCCGAACCACTATAAACTTCTATGTCATTGATTACTGCTTATTCTGAGTTGCTTACTAATTCACTACTCAGTTTAATTTTTATTTTCTTTAATTACTTCTCTAAAAAACTATTCTTGGGTGTTTGTTACTATTTCACGTGCAAACATTTTGGTGCTTTCACTGAGAACATTGATTCTCAGCCTATTAGAATCCTTTTGTTAATACTGGATTGCATAAATCTCTCGAAGGAGATCCATAATTATCTTTAGAAAGTTTGCTTGTTCTACTCAGGTTTGCAAAAATCTAAGTGAGGTTATCGACAATGGTGAGGAACACTAGATCTGCTTCTCAAAACATGAAAGGATACGAGAACGCTAGCATCTAGTAAGAAGGCCCAAGCAATCAACCAATGGATGTGAATGCTGAACATGTTGAAGTTCAGAATCCCACTGATTCTATTATGAGAGATGAATTTCAGAATCTAATGAGAGAGCTGATGGGGAGCCGTCAATAATTAAATCAACAGATTGAGACCAATATAAACTTAATGAACCAACTCAATCACAGCAACGAGGGAAATCTAAGAGGGACCCCACTCCTTACTCGGCATCAGAGAGTTCTAGCTTATCAAACAAGTATCATAGGCATAGGCATCGTAGAACAGACGAAAATCACATGGAAACATCAAGGCATCAACTGTCGGGCCATCATAGTTTGCTAGGATCGATCAGTGCTATTCCCTCCTCCAAAATAGGGAACCAACCCATGCATCATGGGAATCAAGTTGAAGCTGCTTCAGTTGATTTGGATGTTGGAGTTCAATTAATTGTTGACCAAATTCCCTGAATTGACGATGAAGTGGATTAACAAGATATACATCAGGAAGATGGTGAAACAAGAAGGCGTGGAACAGCTCGTAGACATCGGCCGGACCATTCACATGAGGTGGAGCACGACCATCGCTTGGTGGCAACTACCCAAACGCCGGACTTATCGGCTATGGTCAAATAGTTAGTGAGAGTGAGCCAAGGCTTGACCAACAATGACTAGGGAATATTGAGAAGCAATACCCTATGGTCTACATGCGAAGCATCCAAGGAGGTTCAACATGCCATCGATGCCCACCTATGAGAGAAAAACCTACCCCAGCCAGCACATTATAAGATATGAATGGCCGATGGATTCTGCATAAATTGAGGACGCAAACAAGTGTAGATGCTTTCCCATAACCCTCTTTGGAATAGCAACGATGTGGTTTACTAGGTTACCCTCACGATCAATTTCTAGATTCGGTGACTTGGCAACAAGGTTTGTGGATCATTTCCTGAATGCAGGCAACTCACCCCAAGGATGTTTGTCCCTGTCCAGCGTGATCTAGGCTCTAGGAGAATCGTTGAAAGGTTATTTGAAGAGATTTCATACAACTGTTACAGAAATCAGTATTCCGAATGACCATCCAATATTTATGGCTGTGACGAGAGGGATAGATCTAGATTCTTATTTCGATGATTGGTTGGCTTGCAAGCCACCCACAACATTGGAACGCTTTTACGCAAAGGTGGCTCGGTATTTGCAAAAGGAGGAAGGCAGGTCCTCGATTAAGAATAATGTTGTAGGACCGAGTGCAGAGGGAATATAGAGTAATGTTGTAGTAAAGCAGTTTGATGGTAGCTTTGGAAAAATTCAAGTGAATGTCCAAAACAAGCCGAATCAATAAGAGAAAGGCATAGATAGGGGTCGAGAAGAAAAGAAAGATTTTGGGAGAGGGAAGCCTAAGATTCCAATGTACGACATTTACACACTGTTGAATACATCCTTGGAGAATATCTATTTGTCTACCCGCAATACCATGCAATATAGGAAGCAGCCTCTAATAGAATCAATAGAGAAGCAAAAACAAACCGGAAAATATAATCGATTGCACGAATGCTATGGACATAGCACGAATGGATGCAGGAATCTCTAGGATATTATCGAAATGTTGATTCAAGGAAGGAAGTTGCAGAAATTTGTAAAAACCCCACATGACAGCAGACAGGGGACATCCGACCCTAATCAAGGATAAGCACTGTGCAGGGTTGAGGAGCCTGTATGAACTAGTAGAAGATTGGTAATAAATACAATCGTCAGAGAACTGCACCCGGTAGATAAGAGTTGTTATGAGATGGAGCGCTATGCTAACACGATTAAGCATGTGGATTTTGAATATTGTTCGAACATAGAAGATGAGCTCCGGAAAACAGCAATGCACAATGGTAGATGATATCGTATTTAGAAATAAAGATGGAGACAAGGTGGAGGCTTCGACAATCAACCCGATGGTCATTTCGGCCATGATTGGCTGCACTTGGTGAGAAGGATACTGATTGATTGTCTAAGTTATTTAAATATAATTTTCAAAAAAGCCTATGATCAGATGATATTAGAAGCCAAGGACTTGAAGCTGTCTAAAGCCCACATACATGTTTTTAACAGAGCTGCTACTAAAGCAATTGGCTATATTGAATTACCTGTAGAGTTAGGAGAAGGTGGCCGTAGGAGAGTGTGAATCTTGTCGTTCGTTGTTCTGGATGTTGACCCTCTTACAACATTTTTCTACGCCGACCGGCCCTAGCCGAATCTTGGGCAGCCCTTTCCCCGAGTGTTTGACTTTAAAGTTTCCGACAGATAACGGTATTGGAGTTGTTCATGAATTAGGCATGCCTGTTATGTAGCTGGTTTGAGGGATGCTCAATGCAAAGAGAAAGGTAAGGGTGCAAACAAGATTGTCCGCATCCAAGCTACCGAAGATTGACAACTAGCGCCTGAGCCTTGTCTTGGGCCCCACAATCGGTTCTATAGAGATATAGATCTAAGATATGATGAGGAGGAGCCCAAAGAGACCACGGTTGCACCGACTAAGCTGACATTGACATCTTAGTTAGCCATGATGACCCATCACGGATCCTAAAGATTGGATCACAGCTCAGCCTCTCCGATGATAAAAGAACTTGCTAGATTTCACCAAGCGAATCTAGACGTGAATCCACTTGTACTCACTATAACATGTGTGGAATCTCGCCTACCATTGCGATCCGTGCATTAAATATCGACCTAAGGCTTGTCCCGGTGAAACAAAAAAGATGTGGCATGGATCCATAGAAATCTGCCGCTCTCATAGAGGAGGTAGAGACTCAAAGACAACGGGTTTATTCACGACACCCTCTACCCTAAGTGGGTATCTAATCCTATACCCATGAGAAAGGAAAATGGGAAATGGTGGATATGCTTTGATTACTTGGATTTGAATAAGGCATGTCCAAAAGACAACTTTCACCTTCCGAGGATCGACCAGCTACTAGACTCAACCGTGGGACATGAATTGCTATGTTTCATGGATGTGTACTTAGGATATAACCAAGTCCTGATGCACATTCTAGATCAAGAGCACACCAGTTTTATTACCGATGTTGGAATATATTGCTATATGGTGATGTCGTTTGGGCTAAAGAATGCAGGATCAACCTACCAACATTTAGTCAACAAAATGTTTAAAGATCAAAATGTAAAAAACAATGGAGGTATATGTGGATGATATGCTTGCAAACACTGGTTAAGCAACCACTCTCGTAGAGATGTTCAACATTCTCCGACATTATAAGATGGAGATCAATCCTTTGAAGTGTTCTTTTCATGTAGCATCGGGAAAGTTCTTGGGTTTATCATTAACGTCGGTGGAATCAAAGCTAATCTCGAGAAGATTCAAGCTATCCACGATATCCAAGCGCCAAAGACAATCAAGGAAGTACATATCCTAAATGGCAAGGTTGCTGCCCTTAGATGATTTATTTTTAAAGCTACCGACATATGCACACCCTTCTTTGACTTGATTAGGAAAGGAAAAAGGAAATATGAATGGACATGGGATTTTAAAGACGCATTTCAAACTTTGGTGAATCACTTGGAAAGACCTCCCATCTTGTCAAAGCTGGTGGGTCTTGAAGATTTATACATCTATTTGGCCGTGTCGGTACATGCTATAAGTGTCGCATTACTTCGAGAGGATAATCGAACCCAGAGGCCAGTTTATTACATCAACAAGCAATTGATGGGAGATGAAAGTAACTATCAAAAAATAGAGAAAGTGGCATACTGCTTGCTGATTGCATCGTGAAAGCTCTTTCCATACTTCCAAGCACACCCGATCAATGTTTACACCGACGAGCCGTTACAGTAGGTCCTATAGCGACTTGAGACGTCTGGAAGGTTACTCAAATGGAATATCATGCTTAGTCAATTCGATATAATTATCTCCCTCAAAGGTATATCCAAGGTCAGGCACTGGGAGATTTTATAGCAGAATTTACTGCTTAAGATTATTCCCCAGAGAGCAGAGAAATCCCTACCATATGGTGGAAATTGTATACAGATGAAGCATCTAATGATCATTGTTCTGGAGTTGGAATTGTGCTTGTAAATCCCAAAGATCGATCGATCTGTTTTGCTTTAAATCTTGATTTCCCAGCGACAAATAACAAAGCTGAGTATGAGGCTCTGATTTCTGGACATAAACTCACTAGCGAACTGTGAATAAAGTCTCTTGGAATCTTTTGCGATTCACAATTGGTAGTATACCAAGTCAGGGGAGATTACCAAGATAAGGACAACGGTTTGCTCCATAACTTACCCAAGTCTAGTAGTTGTTGACTGAGTTTGAGTATTGTGACATTACGCATATTCGACGAGATCAAAACAAAGAGGCTGATTCATCAGAAAAGTTTGCTAGCACCGGGGACGCACAACCGATGGGCTTGGTTCCGATCGAAGTATTAAATACCCCGAGTATAAATATGGTAGAAATCGACCGAGTACTAGAGACGGAGCCTAAGGGGGAATTATAGATGACTCCGATTAAAAACTATTTGTTACAGGGAGTCCTACCTGAACAAAGGAATGAAAAGCTACATGTCCTTCGTAAAGCTTCACAATATATCATTCAGGATGGAGTTATGTACAAAAAGGGTTTCTTTTGTTCCCATACTCTGGTGTATCATTCGTGTTGAGATAAAATGGATTCTAAAGGAGATTTATGTGGGGGAATGTGGCAATCATACTGGGCGCATACTCTAGCAAAGAAAATACTCTGTTAGGGGTATTATTAGCCACCGTCAACCGAGATGCTGCTGACTATGTAAGATGATGCGACAAGTGCGAGATATATGCAAAAGTTCCAAGAGCTTCACCAATGGAAATCACGCAAAATGTCAGCCCATGGCCATTTTCCATTTAGGGAATATATACTATCGGTTCCTTACCAATCTCTAAAGGTGGTGTAAAGTACACTATCATCGCAGTTGATTACTTCACCAAATGGACTGAAGCAGAACCTTTAGCCATGATCACAACAACAAAAAAATCAACCTCATCGTCAGGTACATCATTTGTCATTTTGGTCTTCCATGAACTATTGTAATAGATAATGGGACTCAATTCGAAATACTGATTTCAAAGACTTCTGTCAAAGGTATCATATTGAAAAGAGGTTCATAGCAGTCACACACCCTCAAGCGAATGGGCGAGTTGAAGCTGTGAACAAAATTATAATGTCCATTCTGAAGAACAATTTGGAAAAGGCTAGAGGCAAGTGGGTGGATGAACTGCCGACAGCACTATGGGCTTACAGGACCACCCATAAGTCTGTGATTGGCCATACTCCATTCGCTCATGCTTACGGTTCCGAAGCCATTATTACTGTTGAGCTCGAAGTTCCTTCTCGTCGAGTGACTTACTACGATCCCAAAATGAATAAAGGTCACCTCTTGGAATCTCTAGATTTTATAGATGAGAAGCGCAAGAAAGCTAGTTTGAAGGCAGTTGCGCATCGACACCGATTCACCCGATACTACAACAATAAAGTCTGACCTATAGCCTTTGAAATCAATGATCTTGTCTTAAAATAGGTTTTTCCTGCCTCGTCCCACATGAATCCAACCTAGGAAGGACCATATGTCATTGAGCAGAGGCTTGGAGTGGGAACTTCCAAGCTAGCGATTGTTGATGGCATCACACTCCCAAGGGCGTGGAATAGTGAGCATTTACGATGTTGTTTCACTTAATTTATTTCTTTTTCATTCAGTTGTATATGGTTTCAGAATTTTCTTTAGCATTTGACTTTCTAGATATGTAATAAAACAGATTATGTCATTCCTATCCATTTAGCAAATAAAGTTTTGAACTTCCTTTATATTTATTTTTGTTGTAGCATTAAGTATTAGTTACATTATGAAACTGATTGATGTCAATATGTCCGAACAGGAACCCGGAGTTTGGAACTAGTTAATTGTGCTAGTTCTCAATGGAACTAAACAAGATAAGCGTGGCCTGACCGTTCATTTGATAACTCTCATTCATGACCCGATGGATGGGATACATAATAAGGAATGGATGTAACTCGACCATGTGATGATCAAATAAGTCCCACTGACCGATGAGATTGAAATAAAACAAGAGCAATCATGACATGACCATTCGCTCGCTAAATCAAATCCCAGACCATGGGGGGAAAAATCAATCAATTAAGGAAAGTATGATTCAACTGTTGTCCTAAATAACTCTAAGTCCCCAAAGTGCCGGCTAGAGTCTAAACATAAATCGGGTGTAAATCCACCACCCGTAAACTAACTATAAGTCCCCAAAGTGCGGACTAGAGTATAAACATTAACTAGGTGTGAATTGACCACCCGCTAACCAACTCTTATCCATAGAGAGTGAAAATGAGTATAGATAAGTATATGAGTGTGATTCAACCACCCACTATTCCACAAACTCCGGCCTGAAATCAACAGGAGGAGTATAAACTCGCTATGGATGGAGTTTGACCGTCCACTATCCAACTCCCCTAAACTGAGACTGGGGGAAGGAGTATAATTACTCAAACCGCTGAATTCGACAGCGTAACACTAAGGCTTGAGCCCAATGTTTAATGTGACTCAAGGCCACGACCGCATGGACACCTTGGGATAGAGTTAGTGGATCGTTATTAGAATTAACGAACAATGAATTACAAGTACATTGAATAGAAAGTAATAGCTAAACTATTTAAATAATAGTTCACATGAGAGCTCAATAGAAAAAGTATTATTCACATGATAAGCTTCAAAATTATGGTACATGTTTATTCAAAAAACTGGGGGTCGTACCTGCACAACCACGACCAACAAAGGAAAAAATAGCTTGACAAACTATGTACACACCGAGCCAAATCGACGGCTATTTCTTTTGTCTTTTCTCCGTTTTGGATTTCTCTACAGTGGTGCTATATGAACTTTCGCTTGTTCTTTTCCTTGATCCTTTTACCACCTTGGGCGAGAGAGCGTTTGAAGATTGGAGGAAGTTCTCTAGGAATCGAACCACCATGGAACGACTTGTAGTGGGACGTGATTTGGATCATCAATTTCCACATCGGCAGGATTAGCTTTGGCTTTTCTCTTCAGTAACTCCCCCTTTTCGATGTGATCCTTCATGTTGATCTCATTAGTGTGTTCGAAAGCGCCGGTAATCACAACCTCATCAAATTCATCCATCGGCAGCGGATTTTTAGCCTTATCATCATCGAGTGCTCCGATGACATGAGCATCGAGCTTCGAAACATTGGTGCTGTCAAAATATCTATCGACACCGCTTGCTGCTCCACGGTGGCATCACTTTTAGGAGTTTGGTCGAGACTCGGAAGACCTGTGGATTTGTCAAAACAAGGAGATAATCCTAAAACCATTGGGCATGAAGAACGAAACCTCTTGAAAAGTGGAGAGTAAAGTGGAATACCTACATTCGGTTGGCTTTCGGTTATCGTTGGAGAGCCCCTTCCAGAATAGGGGTTAGCACTATAGATTAGTAACCAGGTTTATCAGGATCGTAGCTCAAATCTTGCCCCGGGCCAAAAGAGCTGAAGCTCCACCCACTTGGAAAGAAGAAGGGCCCTTGGGATCAGACTTTGAGGATTCTGCAATATTTTTCGACTAACTGGAAAGTGCTAAAATGTCGAAATATCGGAGTCTCATGGGGCAAGGTCTAGTGGTTCATTTTTGCGAAGGATCTCCCTCACTAATTTCTCCTTATCTAACTCAGCTTCGCCCAACTCCCTCTTCGACAATACACTCCCAGGCTTCGGCAAGTGACCCAAGATAGCCTTCACTAAGAAATATCAAGTCACGGTAGGCAAGGACTTAGCATTGTATTCGATTATCATGGGATAAAATATGTCCTTAATTTCATTCCGATCAGACTCTTTAGCATCCTCTACCTGGGTTTCGATTTTTTATCACCTCCTTGAGGCCTACCTCTCCCACCTCTTCTTTGAGGGCTTTTATTTTAGCAAGTTGCTCATCAGGTTCGATTTTCTAACACCTGGCTTCAATAGCCTCTTCGCAATATCTCTCTGATTCTTCTTGAGCCTCGATCCTTTCTTTCCTTTCTTTTCTAAGAAGCTCTTCAAGCTCCTCAACATGGCGGGCCAAGATATCATTCTCTGTTTGCAAGGGATCCTTTTCCAGAGCGAGTGTGCTGTTACGATTGAGAGCATGATCAAGATTTTTCTTATGGCCAGTTTCCAAATGACTCATTGTCTCATATGTTTCCTTGGCACTCTTTTCTACCTTAGTTAGTTTTTTTCCACTCCGATATCTCATTATCTTGGTGATTGATTATATCTTTATCGTGGATCGCCTCTAACTTGAGACGATCTATGTCATGTTGTCGCTCGATTGACACCTCGGAGACCCTTTCTCTACAATAAAATGTCATTAACGCATGCGAGAGAGCTTGCTTTGACGTGCCGTGGGATCATATGAATTGAAGGAAGGAACTTAAGCTCATCAAAATAGAATTTTAGGAAAGTGGCCTTAAGTTTGGTCAATTTCTCTACCGTGGAAGTATCAGGAGCAGCGGTCGGCAAAGATGGATCGAAAGTGGCAATTGGATGCTTGATTGATCTGCAATCGTGAGATTGCCTAGAGCTGGAAGAACCAGAGTACTGCTCTTGTGATATGGCAACTTGAGGTCCCTGGAAGGAAGTCTGATCTCCACTATAAACAGGAAGATTGGGCTGATATTCCTAGTGGAATGGCTGAGAGTGGGACTTACGCTTAGAAGAAGAAGGTTCCCTTGAATGACGACTTTTTTATGGGTCGTCGTCTCTTTCCCTACGCCTGCCTGATTCTGAACCGCGACTAGATCCATAATGCGTCGAAGCGCCCCTTACGCAAACAAAAGCTCGAGACAGAGTCATTGCACCTGTAAATACCAAATGAAAATGTATATGTAACCATTATATAAAAGATATATGAAGAGCGTGTAGTGGAGTGCACATGATGGTAAGTGTCCTAGTGTCCCTCCTTGACAGATCAGTAGCCATAGCCTTGCTTATAAGCGCTTTCTCTCCTCTATCAGTAGGAAGAATGTCATCACCGCTCCTAGCGGTAGAATTGAGCCCTTCGATATTGATATTTGGGAAGTCATAAGTCATAATGTCAATGGGGATCTGGAGATTTGAAAATCCTTTCATCCAACTTTTTAATGTTGGGAAGATGACTCTTCGTCAACATAAATGATATCAAATTCTGGATCCTTGGTAGTGTTTCTTCAACGAAGATTATATGCTAATTTCTTCCTTCTCTTAGCTAGCATTTTGGATTGCGTGCCTTGTAACGGTTCCACCACAAGCGCATTTCCTTGTCCTGCATCAGCGTTGCCAGGCTCATTGGTCTGGGCACCCCTAATTTCTCCTTCTTCGACGTCATCCTATGTCCCCTTGAATGGGGTCATGATAGGGTTGTTGGCATCCCCTTCTTTCTCTACAGCGTTTCTCAGTAATGCAGCACTTCCAAGAAGCCCAATGCTACAACCCTCTTCTAGCAACTCGAATAGAAATAACAACACGTCAGTTATGAGAAGTCTAATGCCCTGTCTTTGATAAGGATGGCACGAATTACGTAGATTGCACTTGAAAAACTATTGCCCTCGGGACATAGGTAGACACCTGTAGATATACAGGATGTTAATTGATTCAAAAATATGACTTGAATTAATGGATTTAAGAGAGAAGCGAAGAAAACATGTACGTCCTTCCAAACATCGCCTTGCGAAGCCAAGTATTTGACGAACATAGAACCACTCGTGTTTGAAAAGAGAAAGTTTATTCCAAGCACCCATTAAGACTTGGCAGTTAGGTGAAAACTCAAGGAAAACATAGGAAGGACTTCCTAACCGTCGTTTAAAGTTATAAATGAACCTTATTTCTTCACGAGTTGGCGGGCGAAATAGAACGTTCATGAATAGTAGAAAAGTTCCATGGAGGAAGACGTAGCTATTGGGTGAAGTTGAGTTGGAGCCATTCCAAGATATCTTAACATTTCTCGAATAAAAGAGTTGAATGGCGGCAAACATCTGGCCTAGCACATGAATTTGTTGCATGTTGTGTACCTTTGCTAGGGTAAGTGAACCCTATCATTTATCGAAGGAACCAGGATGTCTTTGAATGGAATTCCTTGTATGAAACATAGCTTGCGAATGGCAGCCTCACCAATTCTAGAGGCCTGAGAATATATCGGATTATCTAAAAGAAAAGCACCTTCTACGGCTTTGGGCATAGGACTTGTATCTTCCGCTCGGAGGATGTGTACATTAGAAAAAAAGGTTGGCCGATGGGCCAGAAACTTCTGTTTGCTCAGTTTGATGACCAGGAGAAAGCCTGTCAAATATGATCATGGAACTCGACTCTGCTTTGGGAAGGCTGGTCTGAAGGACATTGCAACTAAACGCTTTAAGCGCCTGAGGTCCATATTAGCTATACTCAGCAAATAATTGAGAATGGAAAAGTTTACCTATCCCCCCGTGTGAAGTGCGAGCTAGCGTGGTGTAGTGTAGTATATAATAGAAATAAACGGCTTTAAATAAGAAAACGAAGTTAAATGATGGGATTTTAGATTCTGTCCAAAGTGACCGTCATCACTGACCATCTCAACTGGCGAAGAAATTGATAAGTTGTGAAAGATTTAGAATCAACTATCGACATATCAAAATGTGAAATCTGTCATTCAAGTCCATATGCTAAGTTTTAGTTAATGCTGAAAGTTCCAAGGGTTTGATTGTTCAGTCTCTAGTTCAATAGTGATTATGCTAGTTCTATTGCTCATCGTCATCATATATTCAAGTTCATTGAGGTGGATTAGTAGTGATTGCTCAAATAAGTAAGTTTGGATTGTTTCAAGTTCAATTCAAAAAAAATATGTATGTCGATCCCTACAAATGCTTCTAAAAAAGATTAAAAAAGGGAGAATAGAAAGTGAGGGATCGGCCATGAACATGTACGCAAATGAATATGAGCATGAGAATTATAAAACACATGAACATACAAAATGCAGAGAAAGTCAGCGAAGATCCATAAACATATGAGTACGTCTGGGAGCCAACAACAAGAACGTGTATACGAACATACACGTATATGACCTAGAAATTTCAATTTTTGGAATTGATGGGAATTGAAATCAAACCTAAAGCCTTCAAGTTCAAACCTAGACCAAATAAACAAATCTTGTCAGTCTTGCAAGGCTGGACTTACATGTGTCAACTAATGGAGTGTAGCCCTGGATTTATACAATAGGAAGTCGACCAAGCATCATGACGATCAATGAGAACTTCAACACCTTAGAAAAATAATTCAACAAAAGGATAGCAACTATTCATGAAGCTGGATGAGTTTCTTTCCAATGACTCTAACCTACTTCGATTCAAACCATGTCACATTCATTACATGATGTATTTTGGAGGGCAAGTGTTATCCGTCATTCTGGCCTCGCTATATTAAAATGATTGCACGAGTTAGATTCGACTGCAATCAAGGCCGATGAATTCAGAGCGATGATTGTGGGGTCCATAAGTCAAGTATAGATGATCATATGAAGTCAGCATTGTATGGGATTGATAAAGAGGCAATGTGAAATGTTTGAAGTATGAAATATGGATCAACACAGAGAGGGATCGACATAGATTCGCTTCAACAAGAGGGGTCGGCATGTTTCAAAATACAAGAGCATTCTTGTGGAAAAAATTAATATCTCAAGATCTACGAGTCCAATGCCTATGAAATTTGAAGAGCAAGATATAAGGACCCTAGGGAACCAACCCTAGGGGTTGCACATCAAAAGGACAAGGTTGGAGGGATCGGTATATATCCCTTGAAAGGGATCGACAGAAAGCTTTGTACAAGCCATGTTTAATCAAAGATCAAGCAATAACTTGAGCTCCATTGATACAAATGACATGAAATTTGGTGGCTAAACATATTTTTGTATGAGGAAGCCATTATAGGGACCACTTCCCGAACTTCGACCAAAGAAGGGATCGTTACCAATCCTTCCTTTTTTGGAATTGAGCCTAGCAATCCCACTAGTGTGGCTATATGGTTTTGAAGGTCCTTCAGCCAAGATTTCAAAGAGACATTTGGCCATCCTCATTTATAAATACTGGCTTGATGGATCATCCTGGGGATCTTTACGTTGCTTGTTACTCTAGATTCCATTGTGATCAAGTGCTAACTTATTTCTACTATTGTAATCAAATTCATAACAGAGTAATATAGGATAATCTTTGTAGTAGACATAGGCATACAATGCCGAACCACTATAAACTTCTGTGTCTTTGATTACTGCTTATTCTTTGTTGCTTACTTATTCATATGCTCAGTTTAGTTTTTCTTTTCTTCACTTACTTCTCTATAAAAACTATTCTTGGGTGTTCGTGACTATTTCAAGCGCAAATAGTTACTACAATGACCCGCTCTTCGTAATACCTTAAATGAACATCAAATGACAATGTCTGACTCCTGAATACCACAAAAGACAGCTTGTAGGAGTAATATTAAAAAAAAAACACCAAACAAATGCACAATGATGGAATCTCATAGTGGAATGATAATATCTAATATACTGAATATACATAAACATAACAGAAAAGAAAAATATATAAGAGACTGTACTGATGTAAGTAATTGATAAATATCAATACAGAAAGTCAGAATACAATATCTGATATAACAAGTCTCATATATAAATATCATATCTTTCGCGTACTGCCACAGTATCAAGTATATACCCAAGTATCAACTTCGCCCCTAGAGTGCCCCAATTATCCTAGAAGCGTATCCCCAAAAGTATCTAGCTCCCAAACTACTCAATCAAGTACAAGAGAGTTGTCACGATACTAATAAACAAAGACAAAATGCGGGTATGACATAATGCATGGTGCGAGGGGAACGATCTCAAAATATTGTATATCAAAAGCATATACAAAAAACATAAAATTACTGAATTACACCCAGCCTCTCTACAAACATGGCTCGGGGATAATCCGAACTGCCTATAAACAAGTAAAGTAAACTCAACTCAAAGATAGGGAATCATACCATAACCCGCTCTTCTTTCGTCTTTAATAGAGCAACACAATAATCTAATCTAACCGATACATAACAGTATACATGATGAAGATAACCCAATATACAAAATGCAGGGGTAATATAGATATCACAATAATACTAACAACCGACTAATATGCTACACTCAACATAATTGTAAATGACAAATAGAGAATAATATGATACCCATCATTAGTGATGGGTGGAGTCCACTACGGACACCAATGATCCCTATTGAAGCATCTAAAATGCAAAACAAATACAACGATATAACAATGCTACTAACATAGCATCTCCATAGACAAAATTGATATATATATATATATATATATATATATATAAAACTGATACCCATCTTGAATTGCCATTAGCTACCAACGAGACTTATCGAAAGTAGAAGTATATCGTGGACTCCTCTAAAAACGAACATCAAGTCGGTATGTAGTTCTGTCGTAGCACCCAAGAGTACTACAAAATAGTATGTTACCTACCGAGACTAGCATCCCAGTCTCTTTTTGCCCCTACTCTAGGACCGTGTGTGCAAGTCGTGCACCTTAATGGTACAATGGATTCCTTTTACAAAGCTGGTATCATCCGATTGTCTATAGATAGACAATCCAAATTCAAGCTACCCAACGTACATCCTTCCCACACTTATATAAGTTACCTTAGTGGGGACCGTTATTCGTTCTTGAAGTTCCTTGCACTACTTGGTTACCCCAAGTCAGGCATACCAAACCAATAAATATAAAAATCGTCCAAACCATGAATTTATCATTATATATATATAAAACCACGTATTTATATACCTGTATAATATATGCATCCACTATTTGGTAACACTAAGTCAGCATATCGAACTATACGTATACTTAAATTGCATATTGATAAATCATCTCAAATTGCCATTAGCAACCAAAAAGACTTATCGAGAGCCACAACTATGTTGTGGACTCCTTTGAAAACCAACACCTCAAAAGAAGTTAGCCTGTAGGTCCTATAGCAGCAACCAAGAGTAGTACGAAACAGTCTATGACATACTCTAAACTGACATCCCAGTCTCTCTCCACTCACCGTAAGAGATATGAATTAAATACATGTCCAATGATTAATTTACTAATTAACTATAATTAAAAAGCTAATAATCTTTAATTCCTCAATCATTTCGTCTTCCTTAAATTTAAAATTCCCTTCTACACACATAAACCCAACAAATCCAAAACTTCTCACCTCCACCTATCCCTCTCTGGTAAACAAAACAGCGTGCAACCACTTTCAATCTCTACGTTGAATGATGACAAACATTGAGGTGCCTCATATGCCATGTCCGCACCACCTGCAACCTCTAAGATTCATATGCCCTACGGGACCTAACATGGACGCATTTTGCTTAGCTCCACCGAAGCTCTAATGCTAATGGACGCTTCTTCGCACCAAACTCACAATGACACCCGTCATTTCTCCAACCGTGACCTCAATCTCCGCCACCTCTCCCCAAATTCAATAAGGCAACTAAAATGAGACTCGATCAAGCATGAAGGTGCACAACAATGCCACCATGGATGTGAATCCCTCCACTCTACGAGTCTAACGGATATGTTCTCGTGGCATAGAGCTATTGATTAAATTGAAGGAGGAACATCCTTTATTCATTTATAGGGAGGAGGACATATTATGTAGGAGTGAAAACATATTAGGTAGGAGAGAATATGTGTATATAATAATATTTATTTTACTTGATTTCTTAGACAAATTGCCACACGTATCGAGCTTGTACGATCACAAGGTACATTAAGTCGTCAAGAAACTCATCAATGCACATCTCCTCATTTTTTCGGTCATGATGGTATAAATTTTATCGATATTCAAGATAGTAATTTGAGAGGATAATTTTGTGCATTTTGATGTCTTTTGGCCATCCAAATTTCAAAAAATTCCTCAACTGTACGTCTTATAATGAAGTCCTCATCCTAGAAACACAAGTTATCGATCGTGATCCCACTGGACTTGACTACGGACGTATTTTTATAAAATATGCATAACAATACACAAATCGTATAATAACTTGACTTTAAATATAGTGATATCTATACTCATTTTGATTCGCAATGTTGGTCAATACTCAATAGAAGTGGTCTCAAGTCCTAATTTGACCGTATGTGAAAAATCGGATTTTAGACCTTCAATGAATAAACGATTCAATATTTAAATTAATTATTTAAACATCTATCATTAAAAATGTGATTTTTTAATTTCTCTCCTCTTTAAAAGAATTTCACCCTCCAAATTCTGTGAGTAAAACAAAGCAACACATTGCCTAAAATTTCCAAGCAACCACTTTCGTAAATTTTGGCACCTATATAGTTCTTTCTTATAGACACATGTTACCTCAGTATTTTGATCGAAATTCAAACCATTTGATTTTTCTACCATAATATTTTCTCAACTCTGATGCTTGTTAAACAATATTTTCGTACTAGTACTTAAATCCTATCGGAAACCCTTAAACACAGTATCGCTCTCATTGACTTCGGGAGACTCTGGTTGTTATGTGCAATAACATATTTTGAATCATTATTTAGAATTTTTGTTTCAACTTATGTGTACAAAAACTCATAATCATATCAAGCAATAATTTTATGAGTAAAATCTTAATTAATTTAAGCATACTGGATGGAAAATATGTTTTTTCAATTTCAACAACAGAAATTTACGGTGTTATTCTCATCAATATTGTTTAATATATTCTACTACATTAGTTTTCCTTTAGAAGACACACATATGACTCATGGATCATATCCCTTTGTGTATAATCATTACAATCGTATTTTGATAATTATAACAAACCTGTTTTCTGTGTTATATAAATAAATAAATTTAATTAAAATAAAATTGTTCGAATTTGATTTTTGATAATCTAAACTTTGAAAATAAATTTCAATTAGTTAAGTTATATTTAATGAGAGATTTTTACTTAATAAATTGAATATTAATAAATTATTTCAAAGAAAATTTATTGACTTAAATAAAGTGGTGTAATTTCGGATTATACCTCGTAAAATGAAATGTGCATTGATTTGAACTAGATCAAAATTTACTAACCAATAAATATATAGGTTATTTAAAAGGATAGGAAAGAAAATGAAATTAAATTAAACTAGCCCATTATAAATCAAGCCCAAATGAAATAATTAAACCTAATCCTAAACATTTCCTTTTATTCTAGAATCTTATGCTATTGCTCTAGGGACAAGCTTGAATGCCTCTATTTTCCCTAATCCCAATCAAAAGAACAAGCAGGAATTTTTTTTTTGAATTGCAATCGCTCAAGGTCAGGACGACAAAGCTCATGCAACGTGAAGCGTTGCAAGGGGTACGATGGCACCACGACAGTTGCTGATGCCAAATAGAAGCTGAACTTCGATGTTGGAAAGGAGGATGGATGCGAGCATTGATGGCGACCCGGAGAAGTGAAGCAACAACGTCGAAGTGAAAGCGACTTGAGAGGTTAGTTGCTATCTGGTCTACTACAACAACCCACCTTTCGTAATACCCAAAAGTCGGCACCCTACATCATCGCATGACTTTTTAATAACACGAAAATAGATCGTCGGGATAAAATTAGAACAAAACACTAAACCAAGATATTGATAAGATCTCAAAACGGAGTGACAATATATAATATACTGAATATACATGAACAGAATAGAATAACAATATATAAGAGATCGCATTAGCAGAAGAAATTAACAAATAGGTATAAGTACAGAAAATTAGAATATATCAACACCTAAAAGCATGGAGTTTTGAATGAATATCTGAAACAACGGTCTCATATTCAAATAAAAGGACTGTCATGTACAAATAAAACAACAAGTATATATATCTATAAACATCGATGACACGCCTCCAAAATGCTCCACATACGCACTCTGTTGGGTGTCTCCAAAAGCACCTGACTCCTAAACTACTCAATCGAGTACGCAGTTGTCATGACATAAAAAGACAAGACCAAACGCGGGTCAGTCATAAAATCTTGTGTGAGGGGAACTATCTCAAAATACTAGATATTAAAACTATATACAGTTGACAAGAATAAAAAAATCACAGCTAGCCCTCTCCACAAACGCGGCTTAGGGGTAATCCGGACTACCTATAAATAAGTATAGTAAATCCATCTTAAAAGTAGGGGATCATACTAAAACCTGCTCTTTTCATATAATAACAAGTTAGCACAATATCTTCCATCGCACTACACTAGCCCAAAACTACTAATAATATAGACAAATATACTATGATGAAAATGTGATCCCAAAACAACGATCACTACTGCTAAGATCGATAAGAAACGCCCCCAATGTGTATGGTCACTACTGTTAAGACCAAATAGGTATGCCACAACGCTTATGGCCATTTCTGCTAAGGCTGAAAACGATATGCCACAATGCATATTATTACTACTACTAAGACTGAATAGGTACGCCACAACGCGTATGGTCACTAATGCTAAGGCCGAATAGGTACGCCACAACGTGTATGGTCACTACTGCTAAGACAAAACGTTTGTAAGGTTATGAACGAGGGACCCAAAATGTCCGAACAATCACACCAAGATAAAGCTATTCACGGTCCTTCTAAGACTGTGTCAAGTGTATCATGGCCATCAACAACACTGTAAGTACACCAAAACAAGGTCGATGGCTGGGTACGTCACATAAGTCTATATCCTTGGTTTGTCATAATAAGTCAAACCCAAAAGGTCAAAATCTTAGAGTACGAACTCAACCTGTACATAACGTATACAATCTCCATGCAGGACTCCTATCGCCATTTCCTAAAAATCACCGAACAACTTTAATAAAACTCCATACTAACCCAAATTGCATTCCAAATGGAACACACTATTGGAATTGGACTAGCCCGCAGTAGAAATTATGGGTGAATTTCAAAATTATTACCCTATTGGATCTTTTATTGGGCCTATGAATCTAACTGAATTAGAACATTTCTAAATTTCATTTAAATAAAATCATTTATTTTATTCAAATTCAAAAATATTAAGATATGAAATTAATTTTTGGTTTAGTTTACACATAAATGTATCATATACATATACGTGTGAGTGCATGTATAACATAATAATATGTGAAAGGTATAATATTCCCATATGTGGATGTTGGGATTTACATTGCAACAGACATATTAGCTCATTTTGTATGTCATGTATGTTATCCAAATATGTGCATGTATATGTGTTACAAAATTCACACACACACATGTATATATAAATATATTATATACAATATATGAACCTAGAATATTTATATACAGATAAATATACATATATATAGAAAGAGAGAGAACAATTATTAAAAATTATTTATAATTCAAAATTAACTTAGTTTTGCAAACATAATAATTTTAGTATTTTAATTTGTGTATATTATGAATAAAATAATGTTTTCATCCATAATTAATTAACATAAAATAATCTATTGATGAAAATTCAAATTTTATAATTTTCAAAAATCTAGGATCATAAAATAAAGCTTAGTGAAAATATGAAGATTTTTCAAAGTTGAAATATTATTTTTAAGAACAAATACATTAATTTTGGCAATAATTATTTAATATAAAATAATACATTATTAAAAATTCGAATTTTAAAATTTCAAAATTCTAGGATAATGAATGAAAGGTTACGAAAAATTTTAAAGAATTTTTTAATTAATTTATTATTTCTAATAAATCATAAACAGTTTTTCGAAATAATATTAATTATTAAAATTAATATACTTTATTGAAAAATTCCTAATTTTTTATAAGTTTTTGAAATGACATAATATTTTTTTAAATATTAAATTAAATTTTTAATGTAATAATTATTTTATATATAATAAAAAATTCAACAAATGTTAATTTAAAAAATATGAATATATGTATGATAATTAATTTTCAAATTTGTAAATTCATATTATATATAAATAAGTGTACTAAATTTTTTAAATCATATACATATATATGTATATCTTATATATGCATATATGTTATTACGGGAGAGAAATATACACTAATATATATATATATATATGAATTTATTAATAAATATATAAAAAAAATTATTAACAACAAAAATTGGTTTTTTACAGTAAAAAACATTTTTCTATACATATATCAAATAGTATAATAAATAAATTATGCACATAATCAAACTGATATGTTACAACCATATCTTCTTACAAAAATCTCACCCAACTAAACATATAGTAGCAATATATTTAAACATGTATGAAATTGCTCATTATACGATCAAAGAATAAAATTTAATTACTGTAATATAAATTAAAATTACCAATTTAATGATGCCTTTGAATCCACGTTGAAGCAATCCCTTCCTTTTACTGTTCTTGATTCGTTGGATTGCAAGTCAAGAATCACCGACCTCTAACTATCGAATAGTATTATCTTAATTTGAAATATATTTGAGAATTTTGGAGTGGATCAAGAGTTATGTTTTAACTAGCAATATAGAAGGTAATAGCGGCCAAAAAATGGTTAGTCGTTATTTTAGAGATACATATACATACATAAACACACACACACCAAGGTTGTATTAGAGAGAAACGAGGAAAACCTTTTTACTCATTCTCACTTGATCTCAACCCATTATCTCCAAGCCAATTCCCTATGTTTCACCACCCCTAGATGCAGCCCTAATGGCGGGCCTTAAACCCATCTAAGCCCAAGCCAAATTACTACGCAATTAAATCTATTTTAATCGCTTGTCGGTATTGTATATCGATCGATATATTTATAACTGTTATAAATATTATAACATTATTTATTTCTTTAATCATATTCAAATTTTATAATTAATATTTCATAAATATTAGATAATTTAATTAACTTATAACAATTATAAAAAAAATTAATTCGTTCAGTCTTAAGGGAATACATCATTTCGGCTGTGTAACTCTTGGGTGTAAATTCGATTAGCGATTAACATCGAACTAATATTAACGTTCACACGTCACCTAGCAGGCGGTGTGACATTATAGCCAAATTTATCGCTTACTCATTTTCGGTAAAATCCAATTTTAGTTTGACAAGCTTTACCTGATTTTGACATTTGCTTACACCAATTCTCTTCATCAAAACTATATCACTTTAGACTTACGGAATTTGGTAATGATCAAAATTCCAACCTCATCCACATTCAACTTTATAGTCCAAATACAAAGTCTTTGGTTCAATAATAACAATTATTATTAATCGAAATGCTTTGGTTAAAGACTTTGACTTTGAGTTGACTTGAGTTGACTGTGATACTAACCGCATATAACTAAAGAGATGAATCCTCTCTTGAATAATGCTTCACTTCCAATACTTCCACTCGACCCAACTATAGTCACTCGATAGATGCCATGCCATGGTTTGGCTATAATCAAAGTGCAGCTTTCATATTGAAGATCCACAGTATTCTCAAGTCGAGAGAACTGTGTAAATCAGTCACATTCATATTTTCCATCTGATCTTAATTATATTGACCAATAGAAAATTATCGAGTGAGTCGTTCCATAGTTATTTAAGACCTATTTGTACGTAACCCCTAGGTGCCTCCAATAGCTATGAGTAATACACTGTTCAACATTTGTAGAGCGTTACGTACTCAAATCTCAACGGATACATCGATATCCAGTCTCAATGCATCTTGACTATGAACATTTAAAATGGCGCATTTATTTCGTTGTGATAACTACTCACGGTTACAACACTTTGTATCTACTATCATAAAATAGACTATTTATGGATTTATCTATTAAATATACTTTTAGTTAATTAGTTAATATAATCACATTATGTTAAGTATATAATAGGAAGAAAATACCTTTTATTTCGATCAAGATTGGTCAACTAGTTTGATATATGTAACAAATTACATAATTTCCCCTAGGGCTACCCCTAACTCTATCAATCTCCCACTTGCACTTGGGGTCAATTATGAAATCTAATTTCAACTTCTCCAATCAATTTTCTCACAACCAATTAGGCCAGTCCCTTAATGAATGGGTATGCCATTATGTTTTAATTACCTACTTTGTAGATTAACTCTCCCTTACATTGATAAACTGCCTTTATCATATGGAACAATTCGAAATATGTCTTTCGACTTCTAGTGAGCTTTAAATTCTATCATGACCAATTTCATGGCAATATTGTCTTATAACAACATTATGGGATTCTCAACATTTGGAATCACCTTTGGCTCACTTATAAATTTGTGCATTTATATTTATATAGATTGGTGTATTGTAGCGCTATTCAAATTAATGTTCTTAACATTTCGTTGAATCGACCATAATCACTTTCATTTTGAAACATTTTTGAATTAAAGATTTTAACTTGAATTTTATCATTGACATGTTATACTCAATATCGCTTACAAAAGGTTGTGTCCAAACGTTCCATCATAAGAGTTCATTATTTCTATAAACAATTCTCTTATTTCATAAATACGCGAGAACGCCTCAAACAACCATTTAGTGATATCAATTTGCATTTTATATTTGCTCCATGTATCAAATACGAAAAAAAACATAATATCATACACAACATAACCTATATGATAATTCCTATTGCTAATGCATAAGGAATCCAACTTACATGTTCTCTTTTTGATAGAGTGCTTTTGTATATCGTTTTGGGAAAATCCCTATATCTTTTATACTCACCAAAACAGACATCACATATAATCTAAAATTGAGTAATAAAACAACTAAAGTTAATTTTAATACAAACATATTGTTAAAATCAACAACCTGTTGTTTACTTATAGTTTAGAAATATCAATGTACATTTTAATGTTCTTTCTTATGAACACATGCTTCCTATGCACTTTGATTGAAAATCAAACTATGTGATATTTCTATCAAAATACTTGTTCAGTCTTGATGCTTATAAAATGATACATTCATATCATTTCTTGGATCAAATCCAAAGACTCACAAACCCAACATCGCTCCCACTGACTTCGAGGCATTTTGGTTAATATGTGTAAACAGCTTACTCTAAATCATTATTTAGAATTTTCTGTTTCAATACATAAGTACCAAACACAAAGTCTTGTTGAGCGATAATTTTGTGAGTAAATCTGAATTAACTTGAGCATGTTGAATACCGAACCTGTCATGCTAATTTCAACAACTGAAATTTGTGAAATTATTCTTATCAACATTGCTCATTTAATTCCAACCACATTAATCTTTTCAATAAAGGCACAATCTCGGCCGATGGATCACATCTCTTTGGTTACGACCGCCAAAATCATATTCGATAGTGTACTTGGAATTCTTTCAGATTTGCGCATCATACCATATAGAGTCAACAATCTTAATGGCTTAATTGAACAACTGAGGGTAATGTATATTTTCGACATTAATAAGAAACTCATAGTTTCTCTTCGATGTACGAGAATACTCGTTAGACATTCTAATGCTATGTGTTCATTTAGGTTAATTAATCTCACTTCATCTCATATAATCATTTTTATCTATGGATCAGATCCAATTCCATTTAACTATCAAAATTTTCTCAAATAAATTCCTTCACAATGAAGTTGATATATCTTAAGAAAATAATTGTTTCTTAGTGCATATAGAATATGGATTTATAAGTGCTTTATAAACCTTTTTATTTTTAAAGCTATTCAAAAATTATATTTCAAACATAAATATGTTATTTGATGACAGTCCTTTCCAAAACTTTTGGAGATTCACACAAGATCCCTCATGAATAATTATTACGTGTAATCATTCGACTCGCACAATCTGCCAACTCCTTGGTCTAGGATATGTTGGGGTTTCTTACAAACCCTTATCTTGTATGATTTTATAACTTGTTGTTTAGATGAATTAATATCAACCTTGTGTACTAATCTTAAGTATATGACCTTATAGAAAGAAACTAACTCAACTTCACTCACAATTAATCGTAAATTGTCCAATAATGTCCGTTACTCCTTATCGATGCATCATTATGTATCACATAGAGGAGTGACTTTTAAGATTGAATCTATATTCATTTTTAGGTACATTTGGAAATCTTTCCAGTATACTCGCGTATTCGACCAAATCAAATCATTTTATTCTATTGCATGTTATTTTATTTACTTTTCTTTTATATTGTACGATTTTATCATAAACTTACTACATGTGTATCTAATGCATATGTTCATGTTGGTAATAAATCATTGATGAATATAACAAAGTATGTGGAACCCTTTTGGTATTAATAGATTTGCGATTGCATACATCAATATGTTTTAATTCAAAGAGTTCATCAACTCTTATGATGCTCCCACTGAACGGGTGCATAGCCATTAATTGTTTGAGATATAATTAACCTGTATCATATGATTCATAATCATATAGTAAAATTATTTCTCAAAACTATGGCTTAGTCTATAATTCCAAAACAACTGTAAATAGTATTAGACATATATGTATTTTTGTTGCATCACTTTTACTATGAAAAAAATTCCGTAATATAGTTCTATTTCATAATGAATATTCATAATGTGCAGCTATATCTATTTTTCAGTCAATACCAAAAATATTTCATAAATAATGTTCGGTACATTTTACGAAAATAATTTTCACAATTTGATGCAATCATTAGGTGCTATATGGCATGCTCCCATTATTTCCGCCATTACTATAATAGCGTACTAAATTTAGAGGTCCACTATTCATTTAATATTGTTAATGTTGTTTACTTATTTCATATGCTACAACTAGTTTACAGTTTAAAGTTCTTTGATCAAATATCTTGAACTCAAAGAAATAAATGTTATAGAAAATAATTTTCTATATGAAATACATTTTGGAATAAAAACCATATTTCATATTCAAATATTAAGCATCAATTATTATTACAATTCATGTTTCCAGTGTTGCTCTATGAAGCAAAAGTGACTATTCATTCTCTTCATTCCAACTTTATCTTAAATCAAATCTATTCTTATACATTCGTTTTTCTTTCAAATGGTCAAACTATTCAAAAGAAATCCTTACTACAATATCATAACAAACTTTTTACAAAAGTGCATTCGATTTTTTACCATTTAATACATCAAGTATGTTGCACTTTATGTAAACCGATCAAGATGACATTTCAACGATCGTGTTCTTAGATGTATTTCATAACTTATGGTCTTGTGTTATATTAACACAATATGGTCCTTTTGAAATAATTCAAGTTGAATACATGATCTTAAAATACTATTTATTGGCTTGCTTCGAATGAACTAACTTCATCGAAATATTGTACCACACAAACTATGACTATTCACCATATAACATATATATGTGAAAGTACATGGATCAAATATCCATAGTATTGAATTGCATTTAAAGTTCAAAAACTCATGAAATGCAATGCATGGTCTAAACCAAATAAACATATAAGTGAGCAGCTTACGAATGTATTAAGTAGTTGAAATTAGGCACTTGCATGGGTATAGAAACATTATATAACATGCAATTAGAATTATTAGTAAGTATATATTATATTTTCATTTGTCAACTTTTAATTCAGTTTGTATATATAATTAATTGACAAAGTTTAGTCAATCATATTAAATGCACAAATTTATCGTTGTAGGTAATTATAACACTATATAGCATATGTTTTTATAATATTAGAAAGGTTAAATGTTACCATTTCATTTTTCTAATAAGACTCCCACTAGTCTTTTTGTTTCTCCAAACCCTAAGATGAAATATAGAAGTCTTACAACTTCACTAGTGGGTGTTAGGACACGTTTGTTTTGGTATTCAGACCTTGAGTTGCTCAACAAATCATAGCCCTACAACGATGGATAACTCCTTATCGGTTGTATCACATACAACTCCAAACCAAATTTTCCTTGTTCTAATCTCATTTCGACCTTGAGTTTGCTCAACAAATCGAAAGAGATTATTCACTCATACCTACCATATCATGATGGCCTAAGTATAGTATATGTACCTTGAGTTTGCTCAACAAATACGTATAGTTATCTTACCACATCTGTTCAATGTATTAATAATACTATGCCTAACATCCCTAGCTTGAGTTTGCTCAACAACTAAGGAGTATGCAAGTAATTTATATATATGTATGTATGTATGTATGTATGTATGTACGTACGTACGTATGTATGTATGTATGTGGTAGAGGACAACATTACATTGAAGAATCTTCAATATATATATTGAGTGATATCGACTTATAGAATAATATATTTCTTATGAAATACCCCAGCGATTCAAGTGTCGGACACATCAGAAATCACGGTATATGTACATTTACGTATGTATTTATTTCTCAAGTCTTTTTGGGTTTCTTTAATGTTCCACATTTATTTTATACACATATCATATAAGTTTTATTGCTATATAACTTTTATATTTCATATTACCTATATGACAGTCTTACTTACAATATATCATTAATTAAATCTTATCTAATTAATTTTAATCGATTAACTATTTAATTAATTTTAAATTAATATTCAATATAACTTTTATATTAGACATATATACTATAACATTTATATTGTATACTATAACCTTTATAGTGTAACACACATATATCATATATGTGTGTACTTTATTTAATTAATTAGCCTTTAATTAATTTATTCAATTAAAAAAAATTATTAAAATTTATTAATTTGAAAATTTATCTTGTATACATACATGTATACTTATATTATCTTAAACATTTTAAAATAACATAACATATATCAACATATATAATACATGCATATATACATTAATTCAGTAACATATCTAATTAATTTATTTTATTAATCTTATTAATAAATTTGAAATTTGAAATTATTATAAATATTTTTAAACATTTTGAATATCATTATTCTTTCAAACATTTTGAAAACTTATGTAGTATTATAATTTTTGAAGTAAACATGTTTTATTTTAAATTTAACTATTAAATTTAAAATATTTAACATTAATTTTCAAAATGATTTTAAAATTAGCCCAAAGCCCAAATTAACTTGGGCCTTTTCTATTAGGAGCAACCTTTGGGCTCACTTCACATCTCGGGCCAGACTAGTAACCAGGTAGGACAGGGTACTTAATCATCCAATTCCAATCCTAGACATTGCATTTCTAGACACCATACTAAGTAAGCGAGCTTAATTAGTTAGCTCTAATATGACTAAATTAGACCGCATAGGCTACTGGTACCATTTTTTGAACTGGACTAGCCCGTAGCGGAAGTTATGGGTGAATTTCAAAAAATTTACCCTGTTAGATCTTTTATTGGGACTATGAAGTCTAACTGAATTAGAACATTTCTAAATTTCATTTAAACAAAATCATTTATTTTATTTAAATTCAAATATATTAAGATATGAAATTAATTTTATTTGATTTAGTTTATACATAAATGTACCATCATATATGTGTGAGTGTATATGTAACATAATAATCCGTGAAAGGTATAATATACTCATATGTAGATGTTGGGATTTACATCACAACAGACATATGAGCTCATTTTGTATGTCATGTATCTTGTCCAAATAGGCGCATGTATATATGTTACAAAATACACACACGCACAAACATGTATGTATAAACGTATTTTATATAATATATGGAAATAAAACATTTATATATAGATAAATATATATATATAGAAAGTGAGACAACAATTATTAAAAATTATTTATAATTCAAAATTAACTTAGTTTTGCAAACATAATAATTTTAGTATTTTAATTTATATATATTACGAATGAAATATTGTTTTCATCCATAAATAATTAACATAAAATAATCTATTGATGAAAATCAAAATTTTACAATTTTCAAAATCTAGGATTATAAAATAGAGCTTTGGAAAAATCTAGAGTTTTTTATAGTTGAATATTATTTTTAAAAATAAATACATTGATTTTGGAAATAATTATTTAATATAAAATAATATATCATTAGAAATTCAAATTTTAAAATTTTAGAAATTTTAGGATAATGAATGAAAAGTTACAAAAAAATTTGAAGAGTTTTTCAATCAAATTAATACTTTTAATAAATCATAAAATGGTTTTTCGAAATAATATTAATTATTAGAAATAAAAAAATTTATTGAAAATTTCCTATATTTTTTTCTATATGTTTTCGAAATGATATAATATTTTAAAAAATATATAAATGATTTTTTAATGTATTAATTATTTTATATATAATAAACAATTCAGAAATTTAATAAATATTAATTTAAACATATGAATATATTTATGATAATTAATTTTTTAATTTTTAAATTCATATTATATATGAATAAGTATAACTAAATTTTTAAATCATATATATCTTATATATGCATATATCTTATATATGCATATATCCTATTATGAGAGAGAAATATATACTTATATATATATATTAATAAATATATATAAAACAATTATTAATGACAAAAATTGATTTTTTATGTAAACAAAAATTTTCTATACAGAAATCAAATAGTATAATAAACAAATTATGCACATAACCAAACTGATTTGTGACAACCACATCTACTTACAAAAATCTCACCTAACTAAACATATAGTTGCAATATATTTAAACAGATACGAAATTGCTCATTATAGGATCATAGAATATAATTTAATTACTATAATATGAACTAAAATTACCAATTGAATGTTGCCTTACGTTGAAGCAATGACTTTCCTTCCTTTTATTGTTCTTGATTCGTAAGATTACAAGTCAGGAATCACCGACCTCTAACTATCAAATAGTATTACTTTAATCTGAAATATATTTGAGAATTTTGGAGTGGATTGAGAGCTATATTTTAACCTGCAACGAAGAAGGTAATGGCAGCCAAAAAAAAGTTAGTCGTCATTTTAGAGATACATATATATAGGGTTATATTAGAGAAAAACGAGGAAAACATTTTTACCCATTCTCACTTGATCTCAACCCATTATCTCCAAGCTAATTCCTTATGTTTTAGCCACCCCTAGAGCTTCCCAAAACCGAATTTTACAGCCCTAATGATGGGCCTTAAACCCATCTAAGCCCAAGCCAAAATACTATTCAATTAAGTCTAATTTAATCGCTTGTCGATATTGTATATCAATCGATATATTTATAACCGTTAAAAATATATGTAACATTATTTATTTCTGAAAGAAAATTCAAATTTTATAATTAATATTTCATAAATATTAACAAATTTGATTAATTTAAAACAATTATAAACTAATTATATCATTCGATCTTAATGGAATTCATCATTTCGGCTGTGTAACCCTTGGGTGTAAATTTGGTCAGCGATTAACATCGGACTATTCTAATGTTAACGTTCACTCGTCACTTAGCAGGTGGTGTGACATTATGGCCAAATATATTGCTTAATCATTTTTGGTAAAACCCAAATTTAGTTTAATAAGCGTTACCCAGTTGTGATATTTGTGTACACCAATTCTCTTCATCAAAACTATATCACTTTGGACGTATGTAATTTGGTAATGGCCAAAACTCCAACCTCATCCACATTCAAATTTATAGTCCGAATACAAAGGCCTTTATTCAATAATAACAATTATTATTAACCGAAATGCTCTGGCCAAAGACTTTGACTTTGCGTTTACTTGACTTGAATGTGATACTAACCGCATATAACTGAAGAGATGAATCCTCTCTTGAATAGTGCTTCTTCCAATACTTCCACTCGCCTAACTATAGTCATTCGATGGACGCCATGTCATGATTTGACTATAATCAAAGCGGAGCTTTCATATTGAAGATCCACTATATTCTCAAGTAGAAAGAACCGTGTAAATCAGTCACATCGATATTTTCTGTTTTACCTTAGTTATATTAACTAACAGAAAGCTATCAAGTGAGTCGTTCAATAGTTATCCAATAACTATTGGTACCTAACCCCTAGGTTCCTTTAGCAGTCATGAGTAATGCACTATCCAACATTTGAAGAGCGTTACTTACTCCTGTCTCAACGGATACATCGATATCCAATCTCAATGCATCTTTATTAGGAACATTTAAAATGGTATATTCGTTTCGTTGTGATAAATTACTCACGGTTACAACACTTTGTAACTAATATCACAAATATACCATTTATGGATTTTTCTTTTAAATATACTTTTAATTAAGTTAATTAATTAATATAATCACATTATATTAAGTATATAATAGGATGAAAAGTATTTTTTATTTCGAACAAGATTGGTCAACGAGTTAGATATATGTAATAAATTACATAATTGCCCCTAGGGCATACTCTTAACTCTATCACATATAACCTAAATTTCATAATACTTTTTCGGTGTACTGTAACGATCCACATTTTTTAGAAATCGACACTAATACATCCACTATATTCATATGTCAAACAACAATGTGCCTGAAACACAGATGGTTAGGGAAAGAAGAAGAAAGAAGATAAGAAGATAAGAAGAAACTAAAAAACACAAAATCTTACATCGCAATGAATAACTTATAATATAACAATGACCTTAACAAAAGAAAACTTTTACATACGTACATCCATCAGAGTACTAACGTATCATCTTACTAGGCAATTATATCACTTATCCTTACAATTTCTGATATATATAACAAAGCCATGCAGCGAACATAAAGAAATACGTAGATATGTCATGGCCTCCAGTTTGTCTCCTAAGCTCCAATGCATTCAGATCTAATCTGGAAAATATGCTTGATCTGACTCGAGCATTATAAGAAAATAACGCCCGGGTTAGTCTAGTAAAACCAGCATGGTAAACTCAAATCACAAGGAATTTTATTATAATTTATAGTATCCTTTTAAATCGAAGGTATCTCATAAGACCACGCCACACATAAACAAGGATGAATTTTTACCTTATGATAATCAAAACATTTTTATTATAAAATCCCATGATATTATAATAATATCTACGGGTTTAAAGTAAATATATCAAGTAGTTGCGATGCATGTACGTGACAGCAATAATAAGTGCAAAATCAAAAACCAAAGGAACTTATTTGATAATGGATTTACAAAAAATGGCAAGGTAAGAGGCTACCTTTCGAAAATCTATACACTCTAGATAAAGGTACAATGAGATCGAAAACCTTTTGATCTTGACATGACAAGACCATCCTACCCCTTACTAGATAGTACCAAATATGATCATCCAATGGATGTGATCAACGACCAAAAATGGACCCCGAAGCATACATAAAGATATCGACACTAGATCTTGGGATGATCATACCCTAATTGGTGTGACCCACATAGCCTAACGGCCTACCCTGTTTTTTCATTTCTCGATGTATGAGGCTTTGAGAGGCCACGATTACCTTTTCCTCATCGCAGACTATCTTTGAGCGCTAACACTGCCCTCCAGGTAGAAATTCAATGCTAGCATTAATCCATACAAGTTGTTTCGAGATTGAACAAACATTTAACATTTATTATCTTCCATTTTGGGATCACCCTCGGAAAGAATAGTATAGCTCCATAGCATACATCAAATTGATCCATCACAAATGTTATTAATTTGGAGTGGTTTAGATAAATCATACTTATCAGAAACTGATATCTGCTAACTAATCAGTAATTTCCTGCTAATTCTTTGGAAGTATGCAACAAGTATTCAAGTCCTCATCAAGGAACTCAAATATACACAACATACTTCTTGAGTTAAAACAGGTCAAGATTCAATAGTCAGTTATTTAACTATCAAATACAGAACCAAACAATAATCCAGAAATTTAATTTTCCCATAGCAACCACTAAGCCTCAAAATAAGTTTCATTTATTTAAATTTCTTTTCAAAATGTTTTTAAAAATATTCATACATTCATCTCACTGACATAAGTATATTTAAAAAACATCTATGAAAGATTTCTTATTTCAAAATATCAAACAAATGTAATTTAAATTAGAGATAAGAACAACCCCAACATTATTCCTTCGCTATTAAGCATGGAATGAAATTTCCACACTATCATAATTAAGAAGGCAGTGAAGGGAAACCCAAATCTCAATTTTTTTGTTTATAAATTTCTTCAATAAATCCTTTTAATAAGTCCTTACCATTTATAAATCCCCTTTGCTTAAATTCGAAATCCATTTATAAAACTCTTCTATAAATATCTAAAAATCATTTACAAAACACCTTCATAAATAGCCAATAATCATTTACAAAACTCTTTTAGAAATATCCAAAAATCGTTTATAAACTCTTTTATAAATCATTATTTATAATTCGATTTTTAAAATATCGTTTACCAATATCATTTGTAAATCTTCTTTAAAAAAATCCTTTATAACATATTACTTATAAAATATCATTTGTAAACATCTTCATCAAAATAATTGGACAACTTACAAAATCATTTAAGATAATTAGAATTAAAGTCAATTTAAGAACCATAACTTTTACAAATTTGAAAAGAGCCTTAGTGACCACAATGGTACCAAATCAAGTTACCATTTTAATTAAATTTTGATTCAAAGTTACGTAACAGTTATTTACATAAGCTAACATATATGTAAATAAAATCCATAACAAAATCAGGGAATAACATTTCAGTACAAACCAACTAGCAGACACATGTCCAAATAATATAATAGTGGGATGGTGATTTGTCCTGCTAAATAGATATCCAAACAATCTATTAAGTTCAATAAAGAAGAATGGAGATTAATTTAGCTAAGAGATGTCTAATAATCTACTAAGTTAAGGTATATTAGAATGAGGATTTATTTTGCTAACAAATGTCATAGTTTAGGATAACCTGTTCACATTTGTATGGTTACTTCATGGTATCGACAATAGAATCCCTTGTGTTCAAAACTATTCTTTATAAAAGAAAGTTGCCTTTAAATAAATTGGTCCTTTGGAAATAAAGCAATTAAGAACTTAAATCTCTTTTTAAATAATTAATTACAAGGTAAATACTTTTTTAAAAACATAACTAAATCTTGATTAAGTCTTAACTTAACTTAATTATTAATAAAAAAAATATTAACCTTTAATAAATAATTTGTTTATAAATAATGTATAATTAGAATAATTAAACACGTACCTAATAATTAATTAATAACTAACCCTATACATAATTAATAATTAACTAAAAATAAATCATATACATAATTCATAATTAATTAAAAATTAATCTTACTTAATAAAAGATTATTTAAAATGAATCTCACTTTTAAAAGGTAATTAATTAGTAATTGCTACCCCGCCTTTGGTCAAGGCCGGGATATCAACAAGTAGGATGGAAAGGATGGTTATGAGGATCGAAGATCGATTGGAAATAAAGTTATGATCGATATTGTCAAAATTTGACCGAGCTCTAATCGAGATGGGATCGATTGGGAATGATGAACAAGACTAGGTGAGGCTATGTTTCAAATTTCAAGTCAATCGGAGTTTGCATGCTCGAGATACGGATGTATCAATATAGGTGAGGAATGGTTTGCATCGATACCTTCGTATCGATATGGTTCACATCGATGTGGTTCGTAACGATCCACATCGGCTCGGCTATCTACTTCGAATCGATACTCTCGTATCGATCAGGCAGCATGCTTCGAATCGATATTATTCGTATCGATCAATTTGGGTTACTTTGGATTGATGGATGTCGTTCGTATCGATACGGCTCGTATCGATTGAGGGGTGTCAACAGATGGATGCGAATGTGGATAGCATACATGGATTTAGATCGGTGGTAGTTCGTATCGATCAGGGAAGGACTCGGCGGTTCAATTAGATTAGATAGCTTTCATATAAATGCAGTATGCATCGATTTGGTTGGACAATGCATCGGTATGGCAGCATACTTCGTATCGATCAAGGATGAGATCGATACGAAGAAGGAAACAACAATCACAGGAATTTGGGAGAACATTTCGTATTGATCGGGTATTGGATCGGTAGGAAAGACACACCGGAAGCAATATAAATTGGATCGATACGAACAGCATGGATACGAAGGGGGATTGGTTGATGAATACGAAAATAGAATGATGGATGGACACAAAGTTTATGGATGCGAAGCTACCAGCCTACCTTGGAAAACACAAGCTTCCATCGATCATAACTCACCATCTACAAGTCCAAATGCTATGAAATTTTCAAAAGAGCTTCCTGATGCACTCGAGAAACTCCATGATCGATCTAGGCTCGATTGAACCACTTTTGGATCGATACGAATTGAACACGCATCGATATCAAATCGCTCTACATCGATCTGGTGGGCCCACTTGCGCAAGAGAAGAGGTATTCTAGGTTTTGGGGCCGATATTTTTGAATCTACACCTATAAATAGGAGTCCTATGGCAACTAAATAGGGGATCTTCTTCCTTTCTCCTTGGCAAAGCTCTTCCATTTTTGCTATTAATTTTCAAAGGCTTGTAAACTGTAATTACAATATAAAATGAATAAAAGGATTAATTCAAAGTTAGCGTATGCCGGAGATAGCCGAACCACTATAAACCTTGTGTTCTTTCTTACCTTCTTCCATTTTAACTTTACTGTTTCATCATTTTTATTCTCTACTTTGTCTGGATCTGAGATCTGTATTGGAATATTGTGGATCTGTGTGTAAACACTGGTGCTTTCATGGCTTTTAGGGTTTGTGACCAATTTTGGCGCAAACATTTTGGTGCTTTCACTGAGAACGACCGGCACCTACTACACTGGATTTGGAATTCATATTTGTAAACCAAAAGATAAGATCTAAAAGGAACCATGACAAAGCAATCGATAAGAAGACAAAGAACTGAATGGAGTCAGCATGAAGGGAGTCAGAAGGCTTCCTTAGGAGCAAATCAGACCTCGGCTTTCATCACCAGAGATGAAATGGAGATGATGATGGCAGCTATGTAGGAAGAATTGTTGAAAAGGTAGGAGGAAATGATGCAAAACCTTCTCAAACGATTTGGACAGGCAGGAACAACTGGTGCCGTTGGAGTTTAGATCCACAGGGCCGGAATGGAAGGACCCGGCAGGCAATCGGATGGAGCAGCTCAATAAGGCGCAGCCCCTAATCAGCATACAACTTTTAACCTAGATGGACCCAGGCTCAGTGGAACACCACCAGGTAAAGTTGGACCGATTCATGGAGGACTTCTAGGTGACACCACACAACAAGATGCCGGCAGAAGCGCAAGAGTACGTGATGAAGAGTAAGTACCAAAATTCCATCAAGGACTTGGGGGGAACCCTTGGTGGACAACACTGGATTAGCTGAGATTATCAGGCGAACTATGCGCGGAGGTTTAGTAAACAGAGATCTGAAAGGAGTAAACAGGAGCTCATTTACCCATGAAATCAGAATAGCTCGGAATCCACCAAAGTTCAAGCTACCTACTCTGGAGGTATACAATGGCAAGGCTGATCCTACTGATCATCTGATGAGATACACAAGGCATATGGAAGAGCTGGGGACATCGGAGGAAGTAATGGCCTGGTATTTCCCTTCGTAATTAACGGATATAGCTGCAATGTGGTTCAGGCAGTTGGATTATGGATCTATCTGGACATGGACGGAATTGGTGGACAGGTTTTTAAACAATTTTAGGTTCATATCAAAAGGCCAAAGAATGTGATGACGCTAACATTGGTGAAGCAAAGGATAGGAGAATCGTTTAGGGCTTTCTTGACTCGGTTCAATGCAGCGGTTGCTTCGGTGGATCGATCGGATCCATCGATGGTTTTAATGGTGGCAGTGTCAGGAGTCAGGGATAACTCGGACTTCAAAGTATCATTGATATGGAACCCACCAATGGATCTCGGTAATTCTTTCACGAGGTCTAAAGATTCCTTCGATAGGAGGTTGCATGTTCGGATATGAAGTTAAAGGAAGTAACTGTGGTCAAGGACGAAAAACCATCCGATGAAAGCTCATGTAAGGATAAGGAAAAGGAAAGAGAAAGTTAGATGACAACTTTAGCAGGATAAGGAAACGTTGGGGAGAGTCAAAATTCTCCACTTACACAGGGTTGAATGAAACATTGGAGCAGATATTTATGGAAACTCGAGATCACCTTCCATACCGAAGGCCAGCAAGGAGGGAACCCTTGGAACGTGAAAGGGCATCAAGAAAGCACTGTCTCTTCCATGATCTGGACGGGCATGATACCAACAGATGCAGGAACCTAAAGGATATAATCGAGAAGCATGTAAGGAGTTGTCAGTTGCGACAATACATTGGAACTCAGAATGCGGTGGTGGAATAGGAGCAGCCACCATGTACCTCAAACGATGATGGCACGAGGCCCAGGAATGATGGTTGATTGGTTGTCGACTGACACGGATGATATGGAATAAGTAGCAAACTCTGGGCAAATGGCCAAGTCACTTACTTATGTACAGGGACGGAGATAGCCCCTAGGCATGCTCTGAGATAATGATAAACCGCGATGCTATAATTTGTGAAATCTATCTTTTCTTTTTTGGTTTGGACATTTGCTTTTTTCTGGTTTGGTTTCGGAGTTTGGTTTGAACTCCTGGTTTTGTTTGTTTTATTGTTTGGACTTTAGTTTGGATGCTTATTTTCTAGTTTGGATATTGGTTTGGATTTTTGGTATGGTTTTTGGTTTTCCGATTTGATATGGATTTTGGATTGGATTTCAATTGGATTTTTTATCTGGCTATTGGTACATGGTTGTCAGGTATGGATTAAGCCTAACAAGGGGTAAGTCACTTTGTCCGAGCATGGTGAATCGACTTTTTCAGGTCGTCAAGTATGGACTATACTCGGCAAGGGTCCAGAGCGACAAGAATTCAGCCTAGGACTTAGCCATATATTATCGGTTACTCTTTTAGGTCGTCGAGTATGGACTGTACTTGGCAAGGGTCCGGAGCGACCAAGATTCAGCTTAGGAGTTAAGCCATGGCATTACTCAGCATTCAGGGACACTGAACCAAGAACACCATGGCGTTGTTTAATGCAGGTCATCGAGTGTGGAAGGCGCTTGGCAAGCCCAGAGAGGTTATGGATTCGGATATCGGCTATGAACAGCTTAGGATTTGGGTATGGACCAGGAGTGGTCCCGGATTTGGATATCGAACCTGAGAGATCCTGGATTCAATTATTGGATATGGATGAATTAGAACTTGGTATTCGAGTTCAGATGGATATGAAATTGGCTAAGGATTTGGTTACTGGATTCAAAATCGGACATCGACTCGAAGCAGTCACGGATTTGGATCAGGATATGGTTGTGGCACTCGGATAGGATGGCTTGGCAATGGATTGGATTATGGATCGGATGGTATGGCTATGGATGTAATATAGACTTCAAATGTTGGATTCAGAGCTTAGGAGTTAAGCCGTGAAAGCACCAGTTTTACTCACCAAAGCTATGAAAGCAAACTAAATATTTCCTAGAACTTGAAAAGAGCGTAGGTCTTACCTTCCTTTTTGTAAAAACTTGATTTTTGGACCATGGAGGTGAAAGTTGGGTCTCGACCCTAACATGATAGAGCTTGATGATGGTTGCATAGGCTTAGCCTTGGATGGTGGAAGGAAGTACAAGTAAGAGGAAGGTTTTAGAAGTGGAAAGAAGTCATTTTTAAGTGGTTTTAAGAATTAAAAAGATGAAAAGGAGATATTTTTTTAGAAATATATAAGGAAGTCAAAAAAGAGGGTTTTGAAAGCTTAAGGAAGAAAAAATAGAAATTTGAAAAGTTGAAAATGAAATGAGAATTGAGAAAGAGAAATTAAAATTTAGTTTTATAGAAAATGAATTATGAAAATTACATAAATTCCCCTCAAGTACAGACCTTCCATTCCTTAAGTACCGCATCATCACCCCATTACCTCCACCTCTTATTTTACACATTGGTACAAGGGGCGGCCCTTATATCCACTAGCTAATACCCTAATGTGTACTTAGGATATGGAATGACGTAACGACCCACCTTTTTGGATGGTTTAAATCGACAATAATCCACATATGTCAACTCAAACCATTCAAAACGGAGGATTTTTAATAGGGTAAATAAGAAAATAAGAGAAAAGAAGGAAACATAAAACACAGAATCTCACAGTGAATGATAAAATATAATAATCAAATAACAGTTTGTGAAGTTGTTTTATAATATACTTGTGACTATACTTTTTACAACAATCGGAGTACAAACAATGACATATCAATAATGATGCAGCGGAAAATTCTAATAATATAATATATACCATACTCTGTCTTCGTCCTCCAGAAATAAAGTCTTCAACACAAAAAAGCATGAGTGTAATGGCTTCAGAGATGTTTACGGGATTTTACATCTCCTATCCAATGTATAATGTGCGTGCAATAACTTAAGAGACTTTTCAGGATTTCCATCTCATAAGTATCTGTTAAAATAATTATATGTAGGAATATACGCTATATATGTAGTCTCTCTCAGTAAAGTTAAGTATTAAAATAGCGTTAAGGCGTTACTCATATCCTGCTTAACATATTTTTATAGATGTCGTCTACACGGTACTGCAAACTCACCAAACCGGTGGGCTATCAGGGAGCACTCCATAGATACGACACAGTTCAAAATTCTAGTGGGCTCGATAAGGCATATGACAAGGCATGCGGGGCAATGCCTAGGGTAGGATTCTACCATTTTGTATGCTAGGACTGGTGGTAACGCATAGCAGCTACTACCTCCTACCTCAGAATACACTCGCATAATCAAATCGAAGGTGGCCACAAATCAATCACAAAGTAATAGATATGGTATCGAAGAAGCATGTCCGATCGGAGGAGCGACTTCACTTTGCTCGAGATAGCTTCTGTTTTAGTCATATAAAGCTGACCCGGAGGTCAGGGTTGCATTCTTACCTCATACCAGTAGTGTTCGCCAAACCATCCTACTTCTTTCTAGATATTCCACCACGTGCATAGTTGTTAAAGTGGTTACGGAATTGGTAGAGAGCATGACAACATCCGACACCAGTCTCTTTAACAACCAATCGTTATATTTTTCACACCGTGGTCATTTTATAAAACATTTTTAATATAAATACAGAAAATAGTTTATACATTCATATCAAGATATCCATTTACTTATTCCAACAATATAAATATATTCATAAATACCGACGAATATTTCTTTCAATCAATTTCGAAAATAATTTATAACTCTTAAACTGTTTATAAACTATTTATATGCTTTAAAACCATTTATAAAGCTATTTATAAATTCCAAAATAGTTTACAACTCTTCCTTTTTTATAAACCTCTACGCAAATTCCTTTAAATGCTTCCAAATCCCTTTGTACAAGTTCTTTTATAAAACCCTTTATAAAATCCTTTAAAACCTTTATAAACTCGTTTATAAAACCATTATAAAAATCCTTTATAAAAATCCATTATAAGATCCCTTATAAACCTTTTATAAATTTCTTACAAAACTTTTTACAAAATTCTAAAAATCTTTTACAACAACCTTTTATCTATTAAAGTTATTAGAAAAGTCTATATTTATTATCTTCAATCAAAACAATATTTATTCATATTAATTTAATTTAAAATATATATGTATTAAACTACATTAAAGATTTTATTAAATTAAATTTTAAACTATTAAAAATATATTTTAAAAATGAATAAAATTATAAGTTAAAATCTAAAATTTACATTTAAAATCATATATTAACCTATAATTTGAAACTTTTAAAACATATAGAACATATTATTTTCCAAATATAAATTTTAAATAAAATTTAAATAAAATTTAAAAATCAAATTTATAAATCAAACATACTTTACCATTTAGAAAATAATTTAAAACTGACCAACGGTTTCCGTACATAATTTTCTACTTTATGGTCAAGTGATTGAGTATATCCATTTCAACCAAAATAGTTAAATTTCCCAGGTACATATCATTTCAACTCGTATCCTGTATCAATAATTTTTAAATCAATAAAATTTCTCAGCTATGTATCATTTCAACCCATAAAGATTTTTCCTAATCTATAAGATAATTCGGGTATGTATCATTTCAACCCCTAATGATAACAGGGATATATAAAACAAATAAACATCTAATCATCTAAAAATGTCAAAAATAAACAACCACCACAATCATCATCCACATCAGCCAATAAATCACAACAATTAACTAGTTATCATTATCATGTATTTAACTAACAATTTAAATTCAATATTAATTTAAATGGCAATTTAATTCAAAAAAAATCAATTTTAATTAAAATGCAAAATTAAACTGCCAAACAGCAACCAATAATATTTTTATCACATTATAAGTTTAATTCAACTAACATAAGAAGGTTTTAGTATTTGTGAGTGGATTAAATCACTCACCTTTGATTTCTAGTCGATTTAAAATCCAAATAAAGCATAAATTTTGAAAGTCTACAAAACAAACCAAACCTATTCCGTGTTGTTTGAAATTTCAATACGATCCTAATGGAAGAACTGCATCCAAATCCGTGCTCGTATGCAATAGTTATCGATGTTAGAAGGTTGAAATTTAAAATTTTAACTAAAAAAATTATACAAGGGGAAAAATTGTAATTTATGTTACCTTTGCAAACCCTAACTCACTTGAATGTAACAGAACCCACCTCGATCATCCACCGTCGATCTTTGTGGCCATGTCGCTGCCTTCATAATCATATATACCACGATCCAACAACACCACGCCAAGACGCGCCCCTGACAGCCGCCTGACCACCTCCGCCGCCACGTACAAGCAGCAGCCGCGGTGCCTAGTTTGAGATTTTCTGGTGATCTATGGAGCATCGAGATCAAACCAAACCGATAAATCAATAGCCCATTGCCTCCTCTACAAGCATGAACCCTCTAATCGACCCGTCGACTAAGATCCATAGTTAAATCCCAAGCCCTAATACGAACAGCTGAAATTTGTTCAATGATTTCTAGCCAAACCGAGACTCAATTGCAAAAAAAATGCAGATGTAGATTACGCTTATCGAGAGCTTTGCAATGATATATTATTTGATAGGTTTTGAGGAGTTTGAATTTTCGATTTGATTTCGAATTTGGGAATTAGGGTTTGACATGTTTGAGAAGGAAGAAATACTGAAGGAAGGAACATATGAGAAATAGAATTGTACGTATAGGAAAAGAATAAAAGACTACTAGGGTTTCAGGAGAAATCTATTTATATAGACAGAAATGAATAAGACGAATGGACATATCGATTTGGGTCAAAACGATAACAACGGCCCGAAAAGCCCGATTCGTTCCCGAAACGAAAGTAGGTCTTCCGATATATAAAAATATGGGTTTCGATATTTTTAAACTCAATGGAACTAGTTTCAAACCCTAATTCTATTGTATACAGAAGTTAGCTTTCAAAATTTACATTTAAATTCTTTTAATTGATTTCTACGTGTTTCGAGCAAGCACGATCAGACAATACGCCCAATCGTCGCGAAAATTAAAATCCTACAATAATTACGGGTCTGATAAAACTGATTCGTCAAAATCCGAGACGGTGGCCAAAATGGGTAATTTTCACATTTAATTAATAAATTAATATTAAATTAATTTAATCACTTTTAAATTCAAATTTTAAAGTTAACAATTCTATCATTCTTGATTACACAGAATTTTATAATGTTTAAAAATAAATTTTCCTTGTTAAATCCAATATTTAAATATTACATAAATTTTAATGTTAGATTACAATAGGAATAAAAGCTATTTTATTATAATTTAAATTCCCATAAATTCTTTTATTTTGATTCTCACTCTTATTATTGAACCAACTATTACCTTATGAATATAATTAACTTTAGTTTACATTTGATTACATTCATATTCTGCTGCTATCATCTTAACTCAAATTAATGACAATATTTAATTATATTAAATTCACATTTATTCCAAATTATTTCAACGGATTAAATAATAAAATAATAATTAAAACAATTATTTCACGTTAGTAATCAAAACACATTTCTAAGTCTATTATTTACAGACAAAAGCTAATAAATTTACATACTAATTAATCGATGTCATATTCCATAATAAACCTATTTCATTTGATAACATATAATTGTTGCGACTTTTCAATTGATTAGAAAAGCACAAATTTTAATAAATTCTGCAAGCGCACAGGCGTGTAGTATGCAGGTCGAACACAGGGAATTGTATTTTAAAACAATTAATATCCATAGTTAAATCTTAGGCGTGTTAAACGAATTCGACGGTGAATTTTGAACAGAAAATAAAAACAATAATATACTTCGGATCGATTTCGAAACTAATCGAAATTGCAACCAAAATATAGAATTGTAAAAAAATCAGAACAGAAATTGAAATTGCGGAAAAGAAGATAACGGAGCAAACAACTGAAATAATTATTAACTAACTGAAAAGAGTGCAGAAAATAACTAAGAACAAGAATAAATAAATTGCTAAATCTAATCAACAATCCTACGTATTCTCTTCGAAAATAAAAACAGTGCTGAATTTAAATCTAAACTTGAAGAAAAGTGATGAGGTAAGAGATGATTTCAAGGTGCTGTATAATGTTGTATATATAGGCCTCAGCCCCTAAAATCAGTCCATCTTTTTAGCAATAGGACCGGTTCTATTCTTAGTATTTGCCAAGATAATTGTACTGACTGGGTCCATTCCTTGAATTGGTGAAGAGTCAAGTTGCAACGTCATTGCTTGAAATACTTTTATATGTGAATTGGTCCAAATTCATACGTAAGCTACTTTTGAATGTGTCCCATTTTGCTTCATATCATGGCTATGTATTATGCTACTTTTTAGGAGGAACTGGTCCTTTGCTTGAATTGGTGAAAGAGAACATATATACGTCCACATCATTGCTTGAATTGGTTCATATTGCTTTGATTTATTTCAATGCTCAAAATGTTGCACTCTTTGCTGCGTGATTTTTGAACCAATGGACGGCATAACCGATTAATTTCAACGTTGCACTTTGGAATCAATAATCTGCAAAACCACAACAAAATACCCGTATAATACCGCTTTATTAAAATAAAAATATATGAAATAAACGGTTTAAATTGCAGAGAAATACGTTCATCAAATACCCCCACACTAGAACTTTATTCGTCCTCGAATAAGCAAGAAAAAAAACTAACTAAATCCTTTTTCGTAGGAAACACGATTGCATTGAGCGTATGCAACAAGCCGTTAAACCTCTAGGTGTCCCTAGTAGGACGAGTGGTGTCTCATGAGGGTTTTCAGCGGATACTACCCACAAAATCCAAATGCAGTATGTGATGATTCTAATGTACTACATGAATGCAAAATTCTACACAAATGGAGACTCGATTTACTTCAAAATAGTTGCAACAAAGTAATGTATATCAGTTTTAGTCAACTTCTTCAAATTTTTGGTTCCTCACTAATCACAAATTTCAATGTAACTCAAGTTTTCATACATTAGATTCTAGTTTGGCAGTTGTTTCGGTCGATAACATAGTGCAGCCATGAAATAAATTCTTCACTGTTGATCACAGTTTTTTTCAAAATGGTATTTTTCATTTCCATTTGTATAACAAGCCAAATCAACAAAGTCAAGAAGTGTTTGGGTTTCAAAGCTTAGTCACTCTTTACTAGTTTTTTTTCTTCTTCTCTTTTTTTTTTACACCTATCCTTTGGACCAAGGTGTACCACCCATGCACTGCCTCGCGGGCTTACGTGAGAGTTGGGACAGAGCTTGGCGGATTGTGAAAACCGACGCTGACTATGTCAGAAAAGGTCGGTAATCCTTAGGTGATTATTTATTTAATTATTTATACACCTAACTCAGAATGCTGAGGCCAGATATACCATCCATGCACTGCCTTGCGGGCTTACGTAAGAAGAGTATTGAGCGTGGCGAGTGCACACACTTTCACAAGTGTGCACACCTATCGACTGTAGGTGTTTCTTATTAGTTTTTTTTTTGAGAAGAGAAAAGGAGTGTTATGCAAATCAACTTAGCACCACTTAACTTTAATGATTTGAGATGTCAACGCATGTACTTTAAATCTGCCATTTTTTTTAAACAAAGACTACAGTTTAGAAAAGATTTCATAACCATCACCTATGAATCCCCCTATATACTAACCTCACTATTATCGCTTGTAATTCAACTTTTCATTATATTTTACATTTGAAATTAGTGATTCACAAAAATCTTCATCAATTGACTTCAACTGCTTACTTACTTTGTCTTGACTAATTAAAAATAGATCGAAGTCCTAAAAATATTGGGAAATGAAAAAAAAAATTGAAAGGAAATTTGAAAACAAATAATGAGATGATTTTTTTTTAAAAAAATGATGCTACACTATGAAATATGAACAAACAGAATGAGATATGCGTCCCTCCCACACTGGAATGAGACAGTGTCCCAACTGTCAAATAGAATGCAAATGCAAAATAGAAGAAAAAACTAAAAAAATACAACCTGATATGTGCAAGATAGTGAGCAGCTCATGCCGAATAGCTAGGTTCGTGAAGATCCACGAACTCATCGTCCTCGTGCTGTTCAAACTCTAGAAATGGATTCAAGCGTTGTCCATTGACCTTTGAAATGGAACCGTCCCTAGGATTTTCAATTTCAACTGCGCCATAAGGGTATACTGTTTTCACAATATATGGACCTGTCCAACGGGATCTCAATTTTTCCGGAAATAAATGAAGTCTGGGATTATATAAGAGAACTTTCTGACCTACTTCGAATGTCTTACGAAGTATGGATTTATCATGATAGAATTTTGTTTTCTCTTTATAAATCTTTGCATTTTCGTACGCTTCATTTCTTAGTTCTTCTAATTCTGACAATTGTAATTTACGATGCGATCCGGCTTTTTCTATGTCAAAATTAAGGTATTTGATTGCCCAAAGTGCGCGGTGCTCGAGCTCAACGGGTAAATGGCATGCTTTTCCAAAGACTAATCGGTATGGTGACATTCCTAGATTGGTTTTATAAGCTGTGCGAAATGCCCAAAGGGCGTCTATCAATTTAGATGACCAATCTTTTCTGTTGGAGTTAACCGTCTTTTCAAGAATTTGTTTAATTTGTCTATTGGAAATCTCGACTTGACCGTTGGTCTGTGGATGATATGGAGTAGATAGTTTATGAGTGATAGAATATTTCTTAAGAAGAGATTCAAAAGCACGATTACAAAAATGAGAACCGTTATCACTTATAATGGCTCGAGGTGTGCCAAAACGGGAAAATATGTTTTCTTTCAAAAATTTGACAACAACTTTATTGTCATTCGTTTTGGTAGGAATGGCCTCAACCCATTTAGACATGTAATCTACTGCAAGTAGGATGTAGAGATTTCCAAAAGAATTAGGAAAAGGACCCATGAAATTGATGCCCCAAACATCAAAAATTTCGATGACAAGGATCGAATTTAGGGGCATCATGTCACGTTTGGAAATACGACCTGTTTGTTGACATCTAGCGCATTTGGAGCAAAATTCGTGGGCATCATGAAAAAGAGAAGGCCAATAAAAACCGCACTGTAACACCTTGGCAGCAGTTTTCTTTGCTCCAAAATGTCCTCCACATGCTTGATTATGTGAAATAGAGAGGATGCTATGGAATTCATGTTCTGGGACACATCTGCGAATGATTTGATCGGTGCAATATTTGAAAAGATAAGGATCGTCCCAGTAAAAGTTTCGAACATTGGAGAGAAATTTTTGTTTATCTTGTTTTGACCAATGGGAAGGTGTTTCATTTGTGACAAGATAATTTACAATGTCCGCATACCATGGTGCACTAGAGAATGAAAGAATTTGTTCATCGGGAAAATGATCGTTGATTTGAGAGTTATCATAGTTTTCATGAACTATACGAGAAAGATGGCCAGCTACGACATTTTCAAAACCCTTTTTATCTCTTATTTCTAGGTCAAACTCTTGAAGAAGGAGAATCCAACGGATTAAGCGGGGTTTGGTATCCTTTTACGTGAGTAAATACCGCAAGGCGGCATGATCGATGTAAACTATGACCTTAGAACCTACGAGATATGATCTAAACTTATCGAGGGCAAAGATAACTGCTAAAAACTCTTTTTCTGTGGTTGAGTAATTCAATTGAGCTTCATTAAGAGTTTTGCTAGCATAATAGATGACTCGAGGAAGTTTATCGATTCGTTGACCTAAGATGGCTCCGATGGCATAATCAGAAGCGTCACACATTAATTTGAAAGGCAAAGTCCAATTTGGAGGTTGGATGATAGGTGCAGTGGTCAAGATCGATTTGAGGGTTTCAAAAGACTTTTTACATTCATTGGAAAATTCAAATTTGACGTCTTTAGCCAGAAGATTTGAAAGAGGTTTTGAAATTTTTGAAAAATCTTTAATGAACCTCCTATAAAATCCTGCGTGGCCGAGAAACGAGCGAATGTCCTTTATGGACCTTGGAGGAGGAAGGTCAACAATAAGATCAACTTTAGATTTGTCAACTTCTAGGCCATTTTTAGAGACAACATGACCTAAGACTATTCCTCGCTTAACCATAAAATGACATTTTTTCCAATTAAGAACAAGAGATTTCTCCTTACATCGCTTTAAGACACGTTCTAAACGAAGGAGGCATTGATCAAAAGATGACCCATAGATTGAAAAATCATCCATGAATATTTCCAAGAAATCCTCCACCATATCAGAAAATATACTCATCATACATCTTTGAAAGGTAGCGGGAGCATTACAAAGACCGAAGGGCATGCGACGATAAGCGAAAGTTCCAAAGGGACATGTGAATGTTGTTTTATGTTGGTCCTCTAACGCAATGGGAATTTGATTATAGCCAGAGTAACCATCAAGGAAACAATAATATTCATGACCGGCTAAGCGTTCGAGCATTTGATCAATGAAAGTGAGGGGAAAATGATCTTTTCTTGTTGCAGCATTGAGTTTTCGATAGTCGATGCAAACGCGCCATTTTGTTTTGACGTTTGTCGGAACAAGTTCGTTATTCTCATTTGTTGTCACAGTGATTCCAGACCTCTTTGGTACAACTTGTACCGGACTTACCCAAGTACTGTCAGAGATAGGGTAGATAATGTTATTGTCTAAACATTTGATAATTTCTTCCTTTACCACTTCTCTCATATTAGGGTTTAATCGCCTTTGAGCTTCGCGAGTGGGTTTAGCCTCGTCGACTAAATGTATTCGATGTTCAATAATTGATGGACTAATTCCCTTAATGTCAGCGATTACCCATCCTATTGCCTCTTTATTTTCCCTTAAAATTTTCAAAAGTTGTTCTTCTTGGTCCTTAATGAGATCGGATGCTAAGATTACAGGGAAATTTCTTGAAGAATCTAAATATGCGTACTTAAGATCGTTTGGAAGAGGTTTGAGGTCTAATTTAGGGCGTACTTCTTTTGAGGCTTCAGTAGACATCAACTGATTGAATTCCAGTGAATTATGAAAAGAGCATAGCATATCATTTAATTCATAAATGTATTCATCTTCGTGGAAGTTGGAATTAAAATGATCTAGGCGCATGCTAAGAAACTCCGTAGTATCACTAAAATCATTTTCAACAATTGTTTGGATCATGTCAACTTCTTCTGTTTCAAAATCCCTTGGTTGTCTGTTAAGATTGAAGATATTTAGTTCAATGGTTAGGTGCCCAAAGGAAATTCGGAGTTGACCATTCCTACAATTTATGATAGCATTTGATGTTGCTAAAAATGGACGACCTAATATCAAAGGAATCTGACTATTGGGATTTGAGACAGCTGCAGTCTCTAGGACTATGAAATCGACTGGGAAATAGAATTGCTCGATTTGTATCAAAACATCTTCAACTGTGCCCAATGGTTTTTTGACAGATCGATCAGCTAGTTGAATTGTGATGTTTGTAGGTTTTAATTCCCCTAGTCCAAGTTGACAGTACACAGTATAAGGCAAAAGATTCACACTCGCTCCAAGATCGAGTAAGGCATGACTAATGTGAGTGTTACCGATTTTACAACCGATCGTAGGACATCTGGGGTCCTTATACTTGATTGGGGAGGGATTTGAAAGAACAGAGCTAGTGTTTGCAGTTAGAAATGCAGTCTTAGGAACGTTAGTGGCACGTTTTTGAGTACATAGCTCTTTCAGACATTTGGCATATTGAGGAATTTGCTCGATGGTATCAAGAAGTGGAATATTGACTCGAACTTGTTTGAAGATTTCAAGAATTTGGTCAAAATTAGCGGGCTTCTTCTTTTTGTTGAGTCTATGAGGAAATGGAGCTATGGGTTTATAGACTCGTTCGGAAGTTTTTTCATTCGAAGAAGAAGGTGTTGTATTAGAGGGTGAAGATAAGGGAGCTGGAATGTTGGGGTTGCCAACATCAGAAGGTGAAGAGTGGTCGGGATTGCCAACCTTAGATGAAGAATTAGAATCGTTTTGATTGACAACCATGGTTGTCAACTGAGTTTCAGAATTTGGAACATGGGAAGATTTAAGAAGGATGTCGGGGTTGCCGACATGGTTGTCCACCTTCTTTCCAGACCTTAATGTGGTGACAGCATTAACCAGATTTACATCTTCGTTCTCACAAAGATTTACTCCTCGAGAATTATACTTTGGATTCACTTCGGTTTGACTAGGCAATTTACCTTTCTCATTGATTTTCATGAGATCCTTCATCATTATCAACATTTGTTCATTTTGTTTGGTAATTTGCTCAATTCTTGCATCTTGGTTAGTGATTTGTTCATTTTGTTTAGAGAGTTGTTTTTCCAGTCGAGCAATTTCTTGTGAAGGCTGAGAAGGTTGGGTTGATGGATTGAAATTAGGATGCCTGTATGGTTGATTCGAAGGTTTTGTTTGAGGAGCGGGTTGAGAATTTTGAGCATTAGAGGTTGGGGCTCGATAATTCGGATTTGGTATCATTGGATACATATGTGATGGATTAGCCACATTGTTAGGATTTGACCATGAAAAATTGGGGTGGTGCTTCCAGTTAGGATTGTATGTGGATGAATAAGGACTATTTTGAGCTATAGCATTGATTTGGTCTTGTGTGTAGTAATGGGGTAGTCCTTCTCCTTCTTGAGGAGTTTGGGTATCTATAGGAAGATGTGATGGGTCAATGGCATGTACTCCTCTATTTGGAGCACGAATTGGAACACGAATTGTTTCCCATTGCATATCCTTTTCCGAATATTCTTCTAGAAATTCCCAAGCTTCCTCGTCGGTTTTTGCCATGAATTCTACTCCGCACATTGATTCAAGTTGGGATCTTGTTTGATAGTTAAGCCCTTCATAAACGATTTGGCACAAAACGTGCTTAGGGATTGCATGATGTGGGCAACTATATAACAGTTGATTGAACCTTTCAAAGTATTTTGAAAAAGTTTCTCCTTCATTCTGAGAGAATTGATTGATTTCAGTTTGAATTTTAAGAGTTTTATGGAAAGGAAAAAACTTTTTCAAAAATATAGTAACGAAATTGTCCCAACTTTTAATTGAATTTTTAGGAAGAGAATTAAGCCATCTTTTCGCGCTTTCTAGAAGTGCGAATGGAATAAGTCTTAGCTTGATGGATTCATTAGAAAGCTGTTGCATTTTAGTTGTAGAAGCATATAACTCAAATTCACTAAGAAATTCATATGCATTTTCAGACCCAGTGAATTTTGGTACCCCTTGGATAAAAGAATGTTTTAGCTCAAAATTATTTCCTTCGGCAGGTGGAAATGAAATAACCGAAGATTGAACAGTCCGTGTTGGATAGCATCGGTCTCTAAGGGATAATGGTCGGTTCTCATGAAATTCATTATTTCCAACATGTGATTTAGGTGATAATTTTGGTGAATTGTGGTGTGAACTGTGTTGTGAACCGTGATTGCTCATATTTGTTTGATTTGAAATTTCCGTTGATTTGTTTAATGAAATATTTTGGCTTTCTAAACGATTAAAATTATTTCTTACCCAAACGCGCATAAACAAAACAATGTGTAATAGCCCAAAGTAGATTTATAATAGTTTTTAGTTGGGCACCTGTAGAGTAGAAAATTACTTACAGAGAGGTATGGCTGTCCGTCCAGTGCAACCGAGCAGTGCTAGCGATTCAAACACCACTGTTTGTAATAACTTGATAGCTAGATCCTTGTTGTTGAATGGATGAGATTTACGGAGTTGGAGCTGTTTGATTTGGTTGATTGTTGTTTACTTGATGCCTTAGACTTGATTCACGCAAATCTGCAAATGTGAACAAATGAAAAGCAGCAAATGATTTAAACGAAAGCACAGGGCGAAAAGTATAACGTGGCAAGGTGGCACTGCAAAGAAAAAAATGAAATGCACAATATTAAACACAAGCTGTGAATCACAAAAAGCTACTGACGTAAAAGCTAAAACATGCATAAAAACATGAATGACAACTAACGTGGTGGACAAAGTTTGAAAGTATGCAAACTGCAAACTAATGTGAATGCTTTTGTTTTGTTTTGGTTTTTGGTTTTTTTTTTTTTTTTAGCAAATCTGTAGAAAGTTTAAAGCAAGATTAAAGAATGGTTTATGTTAGATGCATGCGTGAATTACAGCAGTTCACTTAAAAATGATGTGTTAGTGAATGGAAATGCAGCAAGAGGCAAGTATGTATGCAAACGTGACTGAAATAATGCAATGAAGTATGCTTCTGTTATGTGAAAATCTATGTGTGAAAATAACGTGGTGAAAATGATTGCAAAGTGAATGCAGAAAAATAAGGTGGTTATGCGTAGATAATGAAAGCATAAACAGAAACTAAACAAAACAAAATGCAAATATGGTGAATGTGAACAGACGGGTGAATAAATATTTAACTGATATATGAATGAAACCAAAATAGCAGTTGCATTAAAACAATTTAAACAAGTTTTTGGTTACGTGGAAACCAAAACAGCAATGGAAATAACATGCAAAATGTAACGTGAAAAGCAAACAGAGCTAAACCAAATGAAATAACTTTGGTGAAATGAACTGAAAAACGAAAAAAAAACGATTTTTTTTTTTTGAAAACTAATGCAAAAAAAAAATTAACACGAATAGACTTAAAAACGAAAAATCAAAAATTTCAAAAAAAACAACTCCCCGGCAACGGCGCCAAAAACTTGTTGCGACTTTTCTATTGATTAGAAAAGCACAAATTTTAATAAATTCTGCAAGCGCACAGGCGTGTAGTATGCAGGTCGAACACAGGGAATTGTATTTTAAAACAATTAAAATCTATAGTTAAATCTTAGGCGTGTTAAACGAATTCGACGGTGAATTTTGAACAGAAAATAAAAACAATAATATACTTCGGATCGATTTCGAAACTAATCGAAATTGCAACCAAAATATAGAATTGTAAAAATATCAGAACAGAAATTGAAATTGCGGAAAAGAAGATAACGGAGCAAACAACTGAAATAATTATTAACTAACTGAAAAGAGTGCAGAAAATAACTAAGAACAAGAATAAATAAATTGCTAAATCTAATCAACAATCCTAAGTATTCTCTTCGAAAATAAAAACAGTGCTGAATTTAAATCTAAACTTGAAGAAAAGTGATGAGGTAAGAGATGATTTCAAGGTGCTGTATAATGTTGTATATATAGGCCTCAGCCCCTAAAATCAGTCCATCTTTTTAGCAATAGGACCGGTTCTATTCTTAGTGTTTGCCAAGATAATTGTACCGACTGGGTCCATTCCTTGAATTGGTGAAGAGTCAAGTTGCCACGTCATTGCTTGAAATACTTTTATATGTGAATTGGTCCAAATTCATACGTAAGCTACTTTTGAATGTGTCCCATTTGTCTTCATATCATGGCTATGTATTATGCTACTTTTTAGGAGGAACTGGTCCTTTGCTTGAATAGGTGAAAGAGAACATATATACGTCCACATCATTGCTTGAATTGGTCCATATTGCTTTGATTTATTTCAATGCTCAAAATGTTGCACTCTTTGCTGCGTGATTTTTGAACCAATGGACGGCATAACCGATTAATTTCAACGTTTCACTTTGGAATCAATAATCTGCGAAACCACAACAAAATACCCGTATAATACCGCTTTATTAAAATAAAAATATATGAAATAAACGGTTTAAATTTCAGAGAAATACTTTCATCAATAATTTCAACATTAAATCCAACATTTAATTTATCCTCTATTTATAATTATAACCAAATTAACTTTACAATTATTTCAATTGATTGAAATCGCATTAAAATAGTTGTCAATAATCATTCAAGCAATAAGACTAAATTATATTTTAATTAATTTTCTCATTAATAAAACATAAATTTCAAATTCTCATAATATTAAATTCCAAAATCTTGTTAAATTAATATTTTTAGTTATAAAAAATACGGGTCGTTACACTCTTCCCCACTCAAAACTTTTCATCCTCGGAAAGGAACAAGAAGGAATTAAGAAACTTGATATAATTTTATTTAAAATAATCAATTTATAAACAATTAATTTTCATAATTTAGTTTAATAAGAATTTGAAAATAACTCAACTTTCACAAAATTTTCTAAGCCCTAAATTCACGAAAAATTTCGGCAGAGTCTCTTTTGTGCGGTTAGGTCCGAAAAAAAATATCAATAATTACAATGTATATATCCTATTTCAATAATAAACATCACAAACAAGGGGAAAAAACAATTAAAATATCATTGCAAAACCGTAATCCAAAAACGTACCTATTTGTCGGGCAAACAACTTTATTTTATGAAACCAAAAGCAGTAGTGTTGCTTCCATAAACCTGTATTTTACTTACATGATCCAAAAGAGTTAAAATTATGTAAAAGATTAATATTTTAGTTGTTACCATCAATAATAAAAGCAATACAACACAAATAATAAACATATGCAAACAAAACAACACGACCATTATATGCAACAAAGGAATCTACCATACATCTATAACAACCAAAAATTAATGGATTGCTCAGGTCCAGAAACTTTTCATCGTACAAGGGTGATAAATAAATTAATAAGTGTATCTTACGCTCAACAGCCTTAGATAATTACTTAATAGATTGTTCATACAATCTCAAATAATTAGAAGTTTCCTTTCTCGAGCACCCCATAAGCCAAAACAACCAAGAATTTAAATATTATTTAAGTTTATTCTATTGGTTTCCATTCACATCATTTATTGTTCATTTATTTTCATTCATTCATACAATGATTATTTTTTGTAAATTTACTTTCATTACTTACATAATTTATTTCCCATTCAATATTTAAAATCATCAATGAATAAAATTCTTGAAGCACTACATACTTTTCCTTGCAATTTAATTCATATTTATTATTATATATAACTTGATTTCAATTTAATATTAATACTTACTAGTGAACCAATTCATACTTAACTTTCTCTATTCTCTGATTCCCATTTATTTCTTCATATATAGTACCATTTAATATTAAAACTCTTTATAAATCATTTCAATATTTTTTTAAGTTTACAATCATTTACTTAAATAGTATTCACTTTTAAGTATTCAATTTAATTATAAATCGCTTCAAAACATTAACTTAAATTTGTAATATTCTTGTAATATCTTAATTCTTTTATTTATAAACATATGTTCATTTTGAAGCACTTTTGTTATTAAGCTTTTTATTTGTATATTATTCCATTACATATTCATGTTAACATTTCAACTTTTAAACATATTTGGTAAGTTACATATATGTTTTTAGAATGTAAGTGAGTGTTAGACAAATTTGCCTTAATCATTTTAGTTAACAAAAATGTTTAATAGTTTACATCTTCTTAATTTTATCATCTTTTAAACTAAAAGTTAAAAATCCCAACTTCTTTATATTTTCAATAAAAAATTACCTTTTAATTCAGATTTCAAATTTTTTTGGAAGTTTGCAACTTATTAAAATAGTCAAGTTTCCATTCTGTTACAATAACTGAAAATCATTGATTTACCAAAAAACTTAAGAACTAAATAACAGATTTCGTTGTAAATCATCTCAAAATAATATTACTTATATCTTTGTACAGCAAAACATACTTAGAAATTTAAACTACAATTTTTTTATCAAAAGTAATGTGTAGCATAATTACTACTATGGTCTTCCCATTTGAAACTCGAAAATGAATGTCAATGATACCGTGGTCTTCATCGAAATGATTTTCCAATGACAAAAGAGGGGAGTATAGAACTTATTTCATTTTAAAATTCTCTTAAAACATTTCTTTCAGATCGCATTGGAAATATTTATATCCGAAAATACTTTTAAATAATACAAATATTATATTCCAAAATCTTTGAAAACCAATTTCAAAACTTTGGAACTTAAGTTCTCAAATTTCCAATTCATATTCACTTTATCTGCAAATCCTATTTTGCAACCAATATTTATAAAATTTCACTTCCTAACAAACAACATATCACATACAACTATATCCATTAATAAAAATTATTATTTTATATACAAAATATGACATTAGGTAAAATTATTTCATTTACCTATATTTAAAAAAAAATTGTGTCGATCGGCTCTATAAGTGTTCAGAAATCCCTATCGATGCCATAGCGTCCTATGTACTGACCAGAATTTATAAATACTAAACAGAACAAATTAACATAATATAAAACATTTTTTTATAACACTAACAATATGCTCTATTATACATATGCACTCAGACTCATTCTAGGGTATTAATAACCCTATCTCTAATGAGTTTAAACCCCAACAGCTAAGGTATATATAAACCAAAGCTCCGATACCAACTATAATGACCCATCTTTTTAGACGGTTTAAATCGATAATAAACCACACATGTCGACTCAAACTACTCAAAAGTGAGGATCGTTAATGGGGCGAAAAAGAAAATAAGATAAAAGAAGGAAAATGAAAACACAGAATCTCACAGTGGAATGACAAAATATAATAATCAAATAACAGTTCATGAAGCGGTTTTATAATATACATTTGATTATACAATTCTTACAACAATCAGAGTACGAACAATGACATATCAATAATGATGTAGCAGAAAATTTTCAATAATATGATATATACCAAACTCCGTCTTCGTCCTCTAGAAATGAAGTCGTCAACACTGAAAATCTCAAGCTGACCCGAGCGTAATGAAATGACAAAACACTCGAGTCGGAACTAAAAGATCTTAGGCAAGTTAAATCAATAGTAAATAGATATGAGTGTAATGGCTTTAGAGATGCTTACAAAATTTTATATCTCCTTCCAGCGTATAACATGCATGCAATAACTTAAGAGATGTTATGGGATTTCCATCTCCTAAGGATCCGTTAAACTATTTATATGTAGTGATATACGCTACATATGTAGTGTCTAACAGTAAAGTAAAGTATTAAAACAGCGTTAAGGCATTACCCATATCCCCCTTAACACATTTTTATAAATTCCATAGTCTATACGGTACCATAAACTCCACCAAACCAGTGGGCTATCAAGGAGCACTCCATAGGTACGACACAAATCAAAATCGTAGTTGGATCGATAAGGCATATGACAAAGCACGCGAGGCAATGCCTACGGTAGGATTCTATCGTTTTGCATGCCCGAACTGCTGGTAATGCTTTGCAGCTACTACCGTCCACCTTGGAACACTCTCCCATAATCAAATCGAAGGTGGCCACGAAATCAATCACGAAGTAACAGATATGGTATCGAAGAAGCATATCCGATCGAAGAAGCGACCTCACTTTGCTCGAGATAACTCCTATTTTAGTCATATCAAGCTGACCCGGAGGTCAGGACTGCGTTCTTACCTCATACTAGTAGTGTTCGTCAAACCATCCTACTTCGTTCTGGACTCTCCACCACGTGCACAGTTGTTAAAGTGGTTTCGCAATTGGCAGAGAGTATGACAATATACGACCCCAGTCCCTTTAACAACCAATATTTATATTTTTCACACCGTGGTCATTTTATAAAACATTTTTAATAATAAATCCAAAAAACAGTTTATACCTACATATCAAGATATCCATATACTTTTTCCAAAAGTATAAATAAATATATTCATAAATACCGATAAAGATTTCTTTCAATCAATTTCAAAAATAATTTATAAATCCCTCTTAAACCATTTTTAAATTATTTATATGCTTTAAAACCATTTATAAAGCTATTTATAAATTCCAAAACAATTTATAACTCTACCCATTTTATAAACCTCTACGCAAATTCCTTTAAACGCTTCCAAATCCCTTCATACAAATTCTTTTATAAAACCCTTTATAAAATTCTTTAAAATCTTTATAAACACCTTTATGAAACCATTATAAAAATCCTTTATAAAGGTATTTTATAAAAATCCATTCTAAGATCTCTTATAAAACTTTTATAAATTTCTGACAAAACCTTTTACAAAATTCTAAAAATCTTTAACAAAAACCTTTTATCTATTGAAGTTATAATAAAATTCTATATTTATTATCTTTAATCAAAACTAAATTTATTCATATTAAATTAAGTTTAAAATATGTATGTATTAAAATATATTAAAGATTTTATTAAATTAAATTTTATACCATTGAAAATATATCTTAAAACTAAATAAAATTATAAGTTAAAATCTTGAATTTACATTAAGAATCATATATTAACTTATAATTTGAAACTTTTAAAACATATAAAATAAATTATTTTTCAAATATAATTTTTAGATAAAATAATTAAATTAAATTTATAAATCAAATTTATAAATCAAACATACTTTATCATTTAGAAAATAATTTAAAACCGACCAACGGTTTCTATATACAATTTTCTATCTTATGGTCAAGTGATTGAGTGTGTATCATTTCAACCCAAAATAGTTAAATTTCTCGAGGATATATCATTTCAACCCATCCCCGTATCAATAATTTCCAAATCAATAAAATCACTTTGTTATGTATCATTTCAACCCATAACAGTTTTCCCTAATCTATAAGATCATTCGGGTATGTATCATTTCAACCGATAGTAATAACAGGGATATGTAAAATAAATAAATGTCCAATCGTCCAAAAATAAACATCCACCACAGTCAACAACCAAATCAGCCAATAAATCACAACATATCACGCCCCGAAATTCAGCATTCAAAAATCGACATCAAATAGCTCACTTGCATTCGACTGCCGGAGATTCGAACGTCGAATTCCAGTTCGGATGGAGCTTATAACAACGTTAGATGAATATAAACAGCAAAAACAAAATGAACTGTCATACATCAATATTTCAGATACACCATCATCATAATATTCATTACAACATCATCACCAACATCAGAGTATTCTTATACATATAACACAACATCAAAATAGACCATCACGACAGAACAACAAGTGATTGCATTCCAAGAAAGTCTTCAAAGAAGAAAAAAAGCGATAGCGAACATCCAAACTAAGAACCTTGAGATCCAAAAGTTTTCAAAAAATCTCCAAGTCAAAAGCCTTCAAAAACCGATAGCCTCCAAACCATAAGACTTCAAAATCCAGCCAGCACCAAAAACATGAAAGACCTGCTACTAGGCTGCCCGTGTGGAAATTATGGGCACCCAGAGTTTAGAAAGGAAACAATAAACTCCGGGTCAGTCATGGGACTGGTATGAGTAAAAAAAAATATCTGCTATGAATAAAAAAAGATTTTTAAAAGAAAAACCGTTCATGCTTTTGAAATATGAAACTACCAAAAGACCTCCAGCCAGACACACAATGCAATCGCATAATTGGAGGAGATTTCTTCTTATGATAGTCAAATATGCTTTATACGGGAAAAATTCTTTGATATTATTACTAGTGCATAGTGAAGAAAGCCATTTCTAAAGTATAATATTAATCTTAGCTGGCATAGACATTCCGAACTATGCCTACTATAGCTACCATCTAAACAGTGGGACGCCACCATAAGTAAATGGCAGGCAATACAACTAAAACCGTACTGCATTCGTACTGGTAATTGAATTTCCAATAAATGGTCAGGCTAAGGAACTTCCTGGGCCACATGGGTACGCCTCAAGAGGGACGCCCCAAGAACCTAACCGGATCTCTGCTAACACAAGGTCGGGTTACCTTTGTAACTAGGTAACTACTACACGAGTATGCCATCCACCGGTTGTAACCAACCTTTATCCAGGGCCCCAACAACAATAATCACAAAGTAATATATATTTGCGATATCCACATAAGTTAAGTATCTGGGCTCCATACCATGATACCACTTCTATCCAGAAGGAAATGCACATACCCTAAGGGCGCTACCCCAATAACCTTGCTGCATCTTTCCTGTTTCGACCATTACCGGGTTGTGAGGTTCGACAAAGTCTCGTCCACAAAGCTACGCTTTTCACAAAAGCCATGCTTTGATCAACAAATAATCAGCAGCACTCAGTATGCCACATTACCAAGTTTGAAAGAAATCTGTTTTATATCTCAAAATGTAATGTCTACATACAATCCATACAAGTCTGTTCCGGGTTCGAACAGAACCGAAGGCACTTCCGAAGAAGCCCTTGCAATCCGAGCATCCACAATCCCGATCGGACTCCCCATCACATATGGAGAACTCTATACCGGAGCAACTCAGTGCAGAGTCATTCGACAGGTTATCCTATCGTTCTCGAAGACGTCCGGTCTTCACCACCGACTTCAAATGCTCATCCATTTCGTCGTATCACATATTCGGAATGGGTTATATGACACAAAGGTTCTCTCCTGGCTAATCCGAATAGTGAGCGTCAATTAAAAACATGTGGATATGTCATTCACAAAGATTCACAGGTTCGATGTGGGTTTCGGATAACCCACCGGAATCCGACTCCCTATCGCATAGAAATCCAAAAGCCATTTTACGGGCCAAAGGGGTTTCATATTCACATAGAAAAAAATACAGAATCACAGCTCAGCACAAAGCAATTCATATCTTATAGCACCACAATTACAATCAAAGATATCAATCAATACTCATCATACAATAGTTATCAATCATCTACAACTAAGATGAATCAATCGTGTGATTTAAACTAATTAATCACATAATTAATTTCATTAATTATCTTTAATCAATGATTAGTTATCCTTAATTAATATCAATTTAATCTTAATCATCTTCATAAATTAATCTTTCCTTAATTAATTACCCTAATTAATTAATCCTTAATTGTTCATTAATTAAATCTTAATTATTCCTTAATTAATCAATAAATATTAAGTAATTAATTTAAATATTTATTTCAAGTTAATCATTTATTACTTAATTAAATCATAAATTACTTATAAAATTCAAAAGATAAACCTTCTTATCTTTATTAACCATTTTGATTTTCTTGTAAATCTAATTTAAATTCATCAAGTGAATTTTCTTGAGAGATTAAAATTATTTTATATAACATTTTATCTTAACATCATTCTTAATTACATTTTATAATTAATTTTATAAAGTAATGCGACAAAATTAAATTAAATTACTCAAAAAAATGTCTTACTTAAACTTTAATTTGTTTTAAATCCAAATCAAAAGTTTCCTTTAAAAACATGAGTTTAAAATTGTTTTAAAAGTTTTGAATTTTATTGTTTTTATTTGAGCAAACTGCCCTTTATGCTGACTCCCCTGAAGCTACTTCGAGTCTTCCCCGAAACTTCATCCTGTTTGCTTCGAGTTTTCATAAAAACTACCCATGTGCTTTATTTTTTTTCAATTTATTTTTCTAAGTACAAACTCGTGCAACCCCCAAATCACTTCGAGTCCATACTCGAGTTCAAACCCCTATCACCCGAAAGCTGCTTCGAGTTTTCCTTTTCTTCCCCAATTTGCTTTCCCCTGACACAAACCAACTATGTGCACATGCACAACTCCTCCGGCCGCCTCCCGTTGAATTGCTGGTCGCCAACACATCCTCGATGATGCTCTCGAACCTCTCAAACACTCAAAAGTTCAAACCAATCACGATCTCGCATTTTCGTCCTCAAACCCAAAACTGGAATGAACAAGTGACTCAAAACAACGCCTCACTTCCCCCTCTTCTGATCATCAAAATTCGCGACGCCTTGTCCAAAGCTCCACTAGCCTCCCACGCTTCTGATGGACCCTGCCTTATGACTTTCGATGGTCTATAGATGGCGTGGCGATCCCATTTCTAACCCTGACTTGTTTAACACCTTAAACCCTAACACGATCAAAATCAACACCCATGTTGATTTAGAATTAAACCCAATATTTTTCCCAAACCCCATAGTATTCCAGCAAGCCTCGATCACGATTTCGAGCGCCCAAACGCCATAGATCGCCAGAAAAGCCCAAATACGTATCTCCAGTTCAACGTCAAAATGCCCACTCCACACGTAATTTAAAATCATGATTTTAGTCTTAAAAATCAACAATTTCAAAGATGATTTAGGTTATATGATCAAATCGAATAATCAAAGAATTTAAATTTAAATTATAAATCGAGTTTTACATTGTTTTCCTGTTCCAGACTCTATATCCTGGGTATTAGTCTTTTAAATGTTTTTAAAATTCAATTTAAATGAATTTAAAAACTTCTTGTTTTGACACTTCAATCTAACAAAACTGGAAATGAAGAATTTGGGGTTTTTGACAGTTTTTCTAAAAACCTGTAGCTAGAACAGGATTAGCAACCCTGTACATCAACATGCACAGGCAAGATGCATAAACTCATTCACAGATTTCGCATGCAAACCCATATTCAAACTTTCTTACATCATTATGTTCAGACAACAGATCAAAAATCAAGTTTTTTTGAAAGATTTACTCACCTGTATAATTTTAGCAGAGACAGTTTTCCTATTTGAAAATCAAAACCTGGAACTGCCTTTTTTTCTTCTTAGCTGATTTTGAATTTGTTATCTGCAACAAATTTTGTGTGAACTTGCTTAAGCTCTAATGTATTTTACTTACTAAAATTTTTTAACAACAAATCAAAAATTAAATTTACTTACAGTTAATTTTTAGTTGAAACAGAGGGTAGAAAAGTCTCTGGCCTACAGCTTAAAGCTTGTGTTTGCAAAAAAAAAATTCTTTTTAAGTTAAGTCCTAATTCTCTCTTTAATCTTTGAAGTTCTCCTGCTTGATTCTGTAGTATTTGTGGAAGAGTTGAAATTATCTTTGAATTCCTTCTTTTGGCTTAAGATATTGAGAGCAAAGTTTTGTTACAGATTTTCTTTTTTTCTAGAAATTTGTTTCTTGATTTCAAAGTTGAGGAAAATAGGCTTGTTTTTTATGATATATTTTTTTCTGATGTAAAGATTGCACAGAATTTTTCTTTTGAAATGAATAAAAGATTAAGAGGAAGAAGATAAAATGACTTATATAATTTATTTCCTTTTCTATAAATTTCCTAAGAAAATGAAAATAATGCAATGATACTTGTTTAATTTTTCTTCTCATGAATCACACTTGTCTTTATAGTCATTGCAAGCTTAACACTTGTAATTAATTTTTTTATTAACATAAAGTTTTACATTATTTAAATTGTATTTAAACTTACATTTCCCATTAAAGATATTTGCTTTATATTAATACACATTATTAAAAAGGGAATGTTTTGAAATTAAATACATATTAAATAAAGTACATAGATATATATTTATAAATTCAAATTATTTTACTAAAACATTTATTTTCAAATTTAAATTCAAATTAAAAATCAAATTCAATATATAAATTCAAATTTACCCATATATGCACACATACATATATATTCACATATATGTATAAAATTTAGATTCAAATGTTTTTGTTTTTATGTTTTTGGTATTTCAAATTTTTATACTCAAAGGAAATTTGAAGTTTAAATTATCACTTATTATTTATTTATTTTGAACTTTTCAAATTATATTATAAAAGTTCAACAATTACCAAATTTAAATTGATAAAATTTTGGTATGTTACAGATTCCCCCCCTATGAAAATTTCGTCCTCGAAATTTTGAAAGAGAGAGAAAAGCAAACAAAGAATATACGAATTCAGAAAAGGATAGAGAAATGGCTTACCAGTTTAAGCTGAGATATCCACTCTGCAATTGGGATAAGACTTTTGCATACTGTCTTCTGTCTCCCAAGTACAGTCCTTTGGATCACCGCTCCACTGCACTTTAACCAGTTTCACAATTTTGTTCCTTAATTGCTTTTCATCATGATCCACAATCTTTATTTGTCTCTTTAACTATTAAATTTGGTGTGATCTCGAGATCTTGCTGAGCTGCCTCTTCGATAATACTGTCTGGATCGTGCACGTACTTTCGAAGATGTGAAACATGGAATACATCGTGTACGTCGGATAACCAGTTAGGTAGCTGTACTCGATATGCTAGAGGACCAATCCTCTCTAAAATAGTAAAAGGACCAATGTATCGTGGTGCCAGCTTACCAGTCTTCCCGAATCTTAACATACCCCGCATTGGAGATACTTTCAAGAAAGTGGAATCTCCAACTTGAAATTCCAAAGCTCTTCTTCTGCGGTCGTAATAATTCTTCTGGCGACTTTGAGCGGTTATTAACTTCTTTCGAATAAAATCAACCTTTTCAGTGGCTTCTTTAATCATATCTGGTCCAAGAATGAGTCTGTCACCGGATTCAATCCAGCGTGCCGGTGATCGACACGGACGACCATATAAAGCTTCAAAAGGAGCCATTTCGATACTGGCTTGATAGCTATTGTTATATGAAAATTCAACCAAATGTAAATAGTCTTCCCAAGAACCACCAAAGTCGAGAATACAAGCTCGCAAAAGATCCTCTAATATTCGATTTATCCTTTCAGTCTGCCCATCAGACTGTGGGTGATAAGCAGTGCTGAAATTTTGTTTTGTTCCCAACATGGCTTGAAACGCCTCCCAAATTCTACTAGTGATGATCGGGTCACGATCACTCACTATACTGCTCGGTATACCGTGGAGATGGACAATCTCTTTGATATATAACTCAGCTAAACTTGCTGCTGTCCGGGTGGATTTCACTGGAATGAGATGTGCTTACTTAGTCAAATGGTCCATAATAACCCAGATTGCTTCATTTCCCTTCCGAGTGCGAGGCAACCCGTCGATGAAATCCATCGATACCTGATCCCATTTCCACTTGGGTACCTCCAAAGGCTGGAGTAAACCCGCCATCTTCTTCTGATCACTTTTAATTTGTTGACAAGCAGCACAGCGACTCATGTATATAGATATATCTCTTTTCATTGTCTTTCACCAAAAAGTTCTTTTGATATCTCTATACATCTTATTAATTCCTGGATAGATACTGAGTTTTGACTTGTGACATTCATCTAGAACTTCACGCTTTATTTCTGGGATATCTGGCACACATAACCTGCCATTCAGCCTAATAACTCCACTATGATTGGTTTCAAAACTAGTATCTTTGCCTCGAAGAATTCTCCCATAAATATCTCGAAGAAATTTGTCTTCATTTTGCTTGCTGGCGATTTTCTCAAGGTGAGTAGGAGTGACAACAAGATGAGCAAGAGTAGCATGCTTCCTACTTAAAGCATCAGCAACTACATTGGCTTTACCGGGTGTATACAGAATATCTAGGTCATATGACACTAGAAATTATAACCATCGTTGTTGCTGTAGATTTAAATCTTTCTGGGTGAAGAGATATTTCAAAAATTTGTGGTCGGTGAATAATTCAAATTTTTCACCTAAAACAAAGAGAGTTCATTAAGTATATTTATTTAGTTAAGTTAAATTTCTTATATCGTTAAGAAAGCTAAAAACGGTTCTTACCCGGAAGATAGTGTCGCCAGATTTTCAAAGCGAAAATAACAGCTAAAAGCTCCAAATCGTGCGTTGGGTAATTTCTCTCATGCGGGCGTAATTGTCTACTCGCGTAGGCAATTACTTTCCCATTTTGCATTAGTACCACACCCAAACCATCTCCACAAGCATCAGTATAGACAGGTAACACTTGGTTCCCGTTAATGATAGTGAAAATGGGAGCGGTAGTTAATCTTCTTTTCAATTCCTGGAAAGCTTCATCACATTTTGGAGTGCAATCAAATTTAGCATTCTTCATTGTTAGCTTAGTCAATGGACTGGCCAACTTAGAAAAATCCTGGACAAACTTTCTATTATATCCAGCTAAACCTAGAAAACTTCGAACTTCTCTAGGAGTAGTGGGTCGCTTCCAGTCCAGAATTGCAGAAATCTTGCTTGGATCAACAGAAATCCCTTCTTCATTAACAATATGACCGAGAAATCTAACTTCTTTGACCCAAAAATGACATTTAGAAAATTTAGCGAATAGGATATTCCTCCTCAATATCTCTAAAACAATTCTGAGATGTTCAGCATGCTCCTCTTCAGTTTTGGAGTAAATCAAGATATCATCAATAAATACAAGGACAAATTTGTTCAATAACACACGGGTCATTAAATCTACGAAATACGCAGGAGCGTTGGTTAGTCCAAAGGGCATGATTAACCATTCGTAGAACATGTTAGGACCCCTAAAGGCAGTCAAATGAACACAATCCTCGGCTATTCGCAGCTGATGGAATCCCTAAGCTAAATCCATTTTAGAAAAGAATCGAGCGCCAAGAAGTTGATCGAATAGATCATCGATTCTAGGTAAAGGAAATTTGTTCTTGAGAGTTTGTTTATTGAAATCGCGGTAATCTACACACAATCTCAAAGATCCGTCTGATTTAGCCACAAACACGACAGCTGAACCCCATTCGGAAACACTAGGACGAATTAATCCTTTCTCTAGCAAATCTCGAGTTTGATTGACTAATTCAATTCTTCCCTAGGTGCCATCCTGCGACTTACGTGAACGACAGGACGGGCATTGGGTACTAAGTCAATTCGGAATTCTATTTCTCTGTGTGGAGGTAAGGATTTTACTTCTTCAAATACGTCGAAAAATTCCCGAACAACAGGTATAGACTCCAAATTGGGTTCAGAATATCCCAAAGTATACATCAATTTATCTCTCTTTGGACTTGGATCCTCACAAGAGATTTCAATAAAATTTCCAAGGTTTGCTTTGATCGAGATCGTTTGATTGTTACAATCTAATTTGGCTTCGTATTTTGTTTGCCAATCAATCCCGAGTAAAATTTCGAATTCATTAAAATCAAGAACAAAGAGACTGATGGGGAATCGGTAACAAGAATACGAGATAGGAATGTCTCTACATCGTAGACAAAGGTTTGCAGGACCACCAACTGGGTTTTCCACACAAATGGGCTCGTTGAAAAAATTAGGTTTAAGTTTTAATTCATTTACGGCTTGTTGTGAGATAAAACTATGTGTAGCGCCCGTGTCAAACAAAACTTTAACAATTTTATCATAAATAGTAAGGTTACCTTCCACAACACCTTTTCCTTTATCTGCTTTCGAAGTTGAAGGGTCTTCCTTTATCCCATAAACATTTGCCACCTGTGCTTGCTTCACCACCGAGCAATTCTTAACAACATGTCCAGGCTTGTGACAATTATAGCATTCTCTAACTCCTTGATCATTCTTCACAGGTTGTTCCTTCTTAACTTGCTTCTTCGGGTTTTTGCAGCCGTTTTAATAATGGCCATTTTCTTGGCAATTGTGACAAGTTACATTTCTAGCCGAATTTTCCATGATTGTTCTTCTTATTCTTACATTGATGTGGCTTCTTTCCCCCAAACATTCTTTTTTTCAATTCTGATTACTTGAATTTTCTCTTTCCCTTGGAATCTCCTGCATACCCAGGGTGGCATACCTATATCCCATATCAATAAGATCAGAAAAAGATTCTTTAACGTGTGTTGTCATCCTTTCATGATACTTCTTGTTCATCCCACGAATGCACCTTTTATTTTTCTTTAGAGGCGTGTTCACCAACTCTGGACCGAAACGGGATAGTTCGTTGAACTTGTTTAAGTACTCCTCAAATGACAAGCTTCCTTGCTTTAAATCCATAAATTCTTGATACATTAGGGAAATTCCTGCCGACGGCATATAGCGCTTTTCAAACACTTCCTTAAATCGACTCCAAGTAAACTCTTCTTCTGGTTCATCTATAGTAAATGTTTCCCACCAAGCTAATGCTTCATCTTGAAGTTGCCAAGAAGCTATGAGACGCATCTGATCATCTTGCAGCTTAAGCCCTTTAAAGATCTTTTCACATGATCTGATCCATGCCTGGGCCTCAATAATCGACTCTTTGTCGTTAAACGGCCTACCACCAAGCCTTGAGAAACTCTTATACAAATCAGCCAGATTCGGCTGATGCTGAGTAGGCATAGCTGCTTCTGCTGTAGGGGAAACTTGACTAGATGTTGTAGCATTCCCTTGACCCCTAGCTCTTCCTCTTCGTCCGCTCATCCTTACTATCTGTAATTAGTAAGAAACTTGATTTAGATATTCGGATGAGATATCTTAAGGAATATCAGCAGTTAAGGGAAATAGACTAAGAAAATTTTGAGGTTTCAGTCTCGTTCTATACTCATTCTAGGGCATACTTCACCCTATCTCTAATGAGCCACCTAATGGGTTATACTCTGTAGCTAATGTTCTTACTCAACCTTTAGCTCTGATACCACTTGTCACGCTCCGAAATTCAGCATTCAAAAATCGACATCAAATAGCTCACTTGTATTCAACTGCCGGAGATTCGAACGTCGAATTCCAGTTCGGATGGAGCTTATGACAACATTCGATGAATATAAACAGCGAAAACAAAATGAACTACCATACATCAATATTTCAGACACAACATCATCAAAATATTCATTACAACATCATCACCAACATTAGAGTATTCTTATACATATAACACAACTTCAAAATAGACCATTATGACAGAACAACAAGTGATTGCATTCCAAGAAAGTCTTCAAAGAAAAAAAGCGATAGCGAACATCCAAACTAAGAACCTTGAGATCCAAAAGTTTTCAAAATATCTCCAAGTCAAAAGCCTTCGAAAACCGATAGCCTCCAAACCATAAGACTTCAAAATCCAGCCAGCACCAAAAACAGGGAAGACCTGCTACTAGGCTGTCCGTGTGGAAATTATGGGCACCCAGAGTTTAGAAAGGAGACAATAAACTCCGGGTCAGTCATGGGACTGGTATGAGTAAACAAAAATAGTTGCTTTGAATAAAAAAAGATTTTTTAAAAGAAAAAACTTTCATGCTTTTGAAAAATGAAACTACCAAAAGACCTCCCGTCACACACACAATGCAATCGCAGAATTGGAGGAGATTTCTTCTTATGATAGTCAAATATGCTTTATACGGGAAAAATTCTTTGATATTATTACTAGTGCATAGTGAAGAAAGCCATTTCTAAAGTATAATATTAATCTTAGCCGGCATAGAGATTTCGAACTACGCTTACTATAGCTACCATCTAAACAGTGGGGCCCACCATAAGTAAATGGCAGGTAATACAACTAAAACTGTACTGGGTTCGTATTGGCAATTGAATTTCCAACAAATGGTCGGGCTAAGGAACTTCCTGAGCCACATGGGTACATCTCTGGAGGGACGCCCCGAGAACCTAACTGGATCTCTGCCAACACAAGGCCGGGTTACCTCTGTAACTAGGTAACTACTACACGAGTATGTCATCCCCCGGTTGTAACCAACCTTTATCTGGGGCCCCAACAACAATAATCACAAAGTGATATATATTTGCGATATCCATATAATTTAAGTATCTGGGATCCATACCATGATACCACTTCTATCCAGAAGGAAATGCACATACCCTAAGGGCGCTACCCTAATAACCTTGCTGCATCTTTCCTGTTTCGACCATTACCGGGTTGTGAGGTTCGACGAAGTCTCATCCACAAAGCTACGCTTTTCACAAAAGCCATGCTTTGATCAACAAATGATCAGCAGCACTCAGTATGCCACATTACCAAGTTGGGAATATATTACTGATAACCTTCAACTACATAACCTCTGAGCTCGTACGTCTCAGAGAAGGGTGTTAAGCTAAGAGAATAAATTCTCCGCCACCAACAGAAATGTATTTGAAAGAAATCTGTTTTATATCTCAAAATGTAATGTCAGACATACAATCCATACAAGTCTGTTCCGGGTGCGAACAGAACCGAAGGCACTTTCGAAGAAGCCCTTGCAATCTAGCATCCACTATCCTAATCGGACTCCCCATCACATATGGGGAACTCTATACCGAAGCAACTCAGTGCAGAGTCATTCGACAGGTTATCCTATCGTTCTAAAAGACGATTGGACTTCACCACCGTCTTCAAATGCTCATCCATTTCGTTGTATCACATATTCGGAATGGGTTATATGACACAAAGGTCCTCTCTTGGCTAATCTGAATAGTGAGCGTCAATTAAAAACATGTGGATATGTCATTCACAAAGATTCACAGGTTCGATGTGGGTTACGGATAACCCACTAGAATCCGACTCCCTGTCGCATCGAAATCCAAAAGCCATTTTACGGGCTAAAGGGGTTTCATATTCACAATGAAAAAAATATAGAATCACAGCTCGGCACAAAGCAATTCATATCACATAGCATCACAATTACAATCAGAGATATCAATCAATACTCATCATACAATAGTTATCAATCATCTATAACTAAGATGAATCAATCATGTGATTTAAACTAATTAATCACATAATTAATTTCATTAATTATCTTTAATCAATGATTAGTTATCCTTAATTAATATCAATTAAATCTTAATCATCTTCATAAATTAATCTTTCCTTAATTAATTACCCTAATTAATTAATCCTTAATTGTTTATTAATTAAATCTTAATTATTACTTAATTAATCATTAAATATTAAGTAATTAATTTAAATAGTTTATTTCAAGTAATCATTTATTACTTAAGTAAATCATAAATTACTTATTAAATTCAAAAGATAAACCTTCTTATCTTTGTTAACCATTTTGATTTTCTTGTAAATCTAATTTAAATTCATCATGTGAATTGTCTTGAGAGATCAAAATTATTTTGTACAACATTTTATCTTAACATCATTCTTAATTACATTTTATAACTAATTTTATAAAGTAATGTGACAAAATTAAATTAAATTAAATTACTTAAAAAAACGTCTTACTTAACTTTAATTTGTTTTAAATCCAAATCAAAATTTTCCTTTATAAACATGAGTTTAAAATTATTTTAAAAGTTTTGAATTTTATTGTTTTTATTTGAGCAAACTGTCCTGTATGCTGACTCCCCTGAAGCTACTTCGAGTCTTCCTCGAAACTTCATCCTGTTTGCTTCGAGTTTTCATAAAAACTACCTGTGTGCTTTATTTATTTTTTTCAATTTTTTTTCTAAGTACAAACTCGTACAACCCCCAAATCACTTCGAGTCCATACTCGAGTTCAAACCCCTATCATCCGAAAGCTGCTTCGAGTTTTCCATTTCTTCCATAATTTGCTTTCCCCTGACACAAACCAACTGTGTGCACATGCACAACTCCTCTGGCTGCCTCCAGTTGAATTGCTGGTCGTCAACACATCCTCGATGATGCTCTCGAACCTCTCAAACACTCAAAAGTTCGAACCAATCACGATCTCGCATTTTCGTCCTCAAACCCAAAAATGGAACGAACAAGTGACTGAAAACAACGCCTCGCTTCCCCCTCTTCTGATCATCAGAATTCGTGACACCTTGTCTAAAGCTCCACTAGCCTCCCACGCTTCAGATGGACCCTGCCTTATGACTTCCGATAGTCTATAGATGGTGCGACGTCCTATTTCTAACCCTGACTTGTTTAACACCTTAAACCCTAACGCGATCAAAATCAACACCCATGTTGATTTAGAATTAAACCCAATATTTTTCCCAAACTCCACAGTATTCCAGTAAGCCTCGATCACGATTTCGAGCACCTAAATGCCATAGATCGTCAGAAAAGCCTAAATATGTATCTCCAGTTCAACGTCAAAATGCCCACTCCACACGTAATTTAAAATCATGATTTTAGTCTTAAAAATAAACAATTTCAAAGATGATTTAGGTTATATGATCAAATCGAATAATCAAAGAATTCAAATTTAAATTATAAATCGAGTTTTACAGTGTTTTCTTGTTCCAGACTCTATATCCTGGGTATTAGTCTTTTAAATGTTTTTAAAATTCAATCTTAAATGAATTTAAACACTTCTTGTTTTGACACTTCAATCTAACAAAACTGGAAATGAAGAATTTGGGGTTTTTGATAGTTTTTCTAAAAACCTGTAGCTAAAAAAGGATTAGCAACCCTATACATCAACATGCATAGGCAAGATGCATAAACTCATTTACAGGTTTTGCATGCAAACCCATATTCAAACTTGCTTACATCATGTATTCAGACAACAGATCAAAAATCAAGTTTTTTTTGAAAGATTTACTCACTTGTATGATTTTAGCAGAGACAGTTTTCCTATTTAAAAATCAAAACCTGGAACTGCCTTTTTTCTTCTTAGCTTGATTTTGAATTTGTTATCTGCAACAAATTTTGTGCGAACTTGCTTAAGATCTGATGTATTTTACTTACTAAATTTTTTTAACATCAAATCAAAATTTAAATTTACTTACAGTTAATTTTTAGTTGAAACAGAGAGAAGAAAAATCTCTGGCCTGCACCTTAAAGCTTGTGTTTGCTAAATTTTTTTTCTTTTTAAGTTAATTCCTGATTCTCTCTTTAATCTTTGAAGTTCTCCTGCTTGATTCTTAGTATTTGTTGAAGAGTTGAAATTATTTTTGAATTCCTTCTTCTGGCTTAAGATATTGAGAGCAAGTTTTGTTACAGAATTTTTTTTTCTGGAAATTTGTTTCTTGATTTCAAAATTGAGAAAAATAGGCTTGTTTTTTATGATATATATATATATATCTGTGTGTGTGTGTATATTTCTGATGTAAAGATTGCCCAGAATTTTTCTTTTAAAATGAATAAAAGAGTAAGAGGTAGAAGATAAAATGACTTATATAATTTATTTCCTTTTCTATAAATTTCCTAAGAAAATGAAAATGATGCAATGACGCGTGTTTAATTTTTCTTCTCATGAATCAAACTTGTCTTTATAGTCATTGCAAGCTTAACACTTATAATTAATTTTTTTATTAACATAATATTTTACATTATTTAAATTGTATTTCAACTTACATTTCCCATTAAAGATATTTTCTTTATATTAATACACATTATTAAAAAGAGAATGTTTTGCATATTAAATAAATTACATAGATATATATTTGTAAATTCAAATTATTTTACTAAAATATTTATTTTGAAATTTAAATTCAAATTAAAAATCAAATTCAATATATAAATTCAAATTTACCCATATATGCACACATACATATATATTCACATATATGTATAAAATTTAGATTCAAATGTTTTTGTTTTTGTATTTTAGTATTTCAAATTTTTATACTCAAAAGAAAAATATAAATTCAAATTTACCCATATATAAACATTTTTTTAGTATTTCAAATTTTTAGTATAAATCACTTATTATTTATTTATTTTTAACTTTTCAAATTATATTACAAAAGTTCAACAATTACCAAATTTAAATTGATAAAATTTTGGTATGTTACACAACAATTAACTGGTTATCATTATCAGTTATTTAACTAACAATTTAAATTCATTATTAACTTAAATAACAATTTAATTCAAATAAATCAATTTTAATTAAAATGTCAAATTAAACTACCAAACAATAGCCTATAATATTCTTATTACATAATTTAATTCAACTAATATAAGAAGGTTTTAGTATTTATGAGTGGGTTAAATCACTCACCATTGATTTCTAGTCAATCTAATTTCCAAATAAAGCACAAAACTTGAATAGTCTCCAAAACTAACCATACTAGTTCCATGTTGTCTAAAATTTCGATAAGATCCCAATGGAAGAAACCGCGTCCAAATCTGAGCTCGTATGCAAAAGTTATCGATGTTAGAAGGTTGAAATTTAAATTATCAATTAAAAAATATACGAGGGGCAAAATCATAATTTATATTACCTTTGCAAACCCTAACTCACTCGAACATAACAGAACCCACCTCAACCATCAACCACCACCCTTTGTGCCCACATCGTCGCCTCCACGATCATGTATCCTACGATCCAACAACACCATCGCCACGCCCATGCCAAGACGCGCCCTTGACACCCGCCTGACCACCTCCGCCGCCATATATATGCAGCCATCGTGGCGCCTTGTTTGAGATTTTCTAACAATCTATGGAGCATCAAGGTCAAACCAAACCGATTGGTCGATAGCCCCTTGCCTTCTCTGCAAGCGTGAACCCCCCGGTCAACCCATCGACGAAGATCCACCGTTAAATACCACGCCCTAATACGAACGGCCAAAACTTCTTCAACGATTTCTGGCTAAATGGAGACTCAATTGCAAAAATGGAATGCATATTCGAATGGTTTTGAGGAGTTTGAATGTTCGATTTGATTTTGAATTTGGGAATCAGGGTTTGACATGTTTGAGGAGGAACAAATACAAAAGGAAGGAGCAGATGAGAAATAGAATTGTACATACAAGAAAAGAATAAAAGACTGCTAGGGTTTCAAGAGAAATCATTTTATATAGACAAAAATGGATAAGACCAATTGGCAGATCGATTTGGGTCGAAACGATAATAATGACCCGAAAAACCGGTTTCGTTCCCGAAATGAAAATAGGTCATCCCATATATCAAAACATAGGTTTTCAGTATTTTTAAACTAATGGAACTTGTAACGACCCAGAATTCTGTCAATTGAAATTTGTATATTTAATTGATTTTAAATATTAGCAAGTAAAAATTGTAAGTCGAATAACTCATATTTCGAATATCTAGATTTAATTGGATGATTAAATCGATAATTTAATATTTGAAATTACTGAAATAATTGGAAATTGGGTTTAATATGATTAGAAATGATTTGTAAAGTTGTATTAAATCATATTGGAGTTAGAATGATGTTATATAACTTTTAAAATTGAATTAAAAGTTAATTTGTAGAAACTTAATATTTTAATATTTAATTGACGAGTAAATATAGCCATTTTTCAAACAGTCTCGGATTTCGACGAAACCAGTTTCATCGGATCCGTAATGTTATATTATTGTATGTTTCAAATTTCGTGTCAATCGGATTTACAGTTTGTCCGTGGCAAGCTAAAACGCATAGAAATCGATTCGAGTGAATTTTGAATTTAAATAGTCGATTCAAAAACTTATCTTCCAAATACGATCGAATTGGCTTCCGACATATATTCCATTGCGTTCGGAATGGGGGTAAAACATTATAAACGCCAGGCGGCACGCTTCGTTTGGAGTTTGGAAAATTTCAGGATGAATAGTGTTTTGCAATTTTCTATAAAAGAACCTCGTATCTTTGTTTTTGTAACAAGCCCTAATCAGAAACCCTAGCCCCACTTAGGTTTTTAATGGCTGAAAACGTGTCTTCTTCCTCCCTCATTTTCTTCAAATCCACTCATTAATTCAAGAAACTTTCAACTACAATAACGTAGAGCACGTCAAGATCTATATTCTCAACAGTCGTGATTGGAAATGACGCGACGGATCAACGGCAAAAGGGGTTTGAACGCACGAATTTCGCGCATGATTTTTGAGGTCAAAGTGCGACCGAGCTCCACCTTGTTTCGACCATGGGTAGCTCGTGTGAGGTGCTTCGAGATGGCGGTGTTTGATCGTGTTCAAGTTGGTCATATTGGTCGCGGCAATTAGGTTTAAAGTGGCGGCTATGGGTTTGTTTCGTTCGACTTTGAACGATGATGGAGAAGAACGTGCGAACGGCCGGGATCTGTAGTACCAAAACGTGCGGCCCTGATTCGTTGTAGGTTGAAATTATATAAATTTGTAAGTTTATTTATATTAAATTCGTGTAAACTTTAAAATATAATAACTCTTTCATACGAGGTCGGAATTTGACGAAACGAATTGCGTTGGGTTCGTATTCGCGAATACTACGCGATGGAGCTGGATTGGAGCTAGTGAAAATTTTGGGTAAAATTAAACGCACGTTTAATTTTATTCAAAATAAAACACTGCAACTGTATTTGAAACAAGGTGAGAACTTATCACTTAATCGAAATTGTTTCGATTTAAATTTTAAATAGTTAGATTTAAAATTTCTTGATTGTGTGATTGAATGATAAATTATTATCTATTGTTTGGAAATAGACCCTATACGCCGTATATTAAGCCGATGTTATTTATTAAAAACATATACCGCGATATTCCATCTTGATGTGGAATTGGTATTATATATGTACTTGGAGTTGATTTTCCCGCATTATATAGCGGATGAGACCCTATTGTGCCACATAATAGCGGATAATATTTTATAAACCCATGTACCGCGATATTCCATATTGACACGGGATTGGTATTGTGCTAACATCTTTGGATGCATGGAAACATGTGGGAGGGATCCAACTGGATTCCTCACCCATATAGATTTATTTACCGATATTGTGATATATTCTGTTATCATATGATATATGATGTTTTGGATGCCGTGATTGTTATATTTGGTGCTGTGCAGCATTGGGCCTATTTTGGAAAATTAAAAGTGTTGAAGTGATGATTTTCAAATTTAAAAGGATTTTTAAAAGTGATTTTTTTGAAAATATATGTTTTATTAAATTTTGGAATTGATTCATTTTAAATAAATAAACATTATAATATTTATGTTATAAAAATTATGATTTTTGTGAAATATAACCGAAATGTAATTTTTGAAATAAGTGGTTGATTAATTTGTAAAATGGTTTAAATTGAGATTTTTGAATTATTATAAACGATTTATATAAAAGATTTATAAAATTGATATTTGTAAATTTAAAATATTGGAATTATAAAATGAGTTTTGATAAGTGTTAAAATGAAGTTTAAATGGATTTCATAAGTGAATGAAATTTATAGATTTATAAATTGTGAAGTTATAAAATGAATAGATTTTGTAAAATAAAAGATTTATAAGTAATCAACTTATAAATTGGATTTTGGCATTTAAATGAGATATAAATAGAATTTATTAATTAAGGGATTTTATAAGTTGAAGTTTTATAAAATATATATGTGTGTGAATTTATAAACGTTGTTTTATAAATCCAAAATCGACTTATTTTGATAAGTCAATTATTTTAGATTATTAAAGGAGATTATCCACGATTTTGGACAATGCATAATCCTTTAAAAATAAAATGTGTAGAAACGTTGAATTTGGTTAACGACGTATATTCACGATTTTGGACAGTGAATAATATATTAAAGAAATGTTTTGGGAAGTGATATTTTAAATAGAATTAAAACGATTTAAAGGTGTTTTAAAATGTATTAAGCATCGAACCCATAGATTTGAACATTCATTGTTGAAATAGACGTTTTCGAGAAATATAAGGAAATGGTGGACTATAACACTATTGTTATAGTAGATGATTTTCGAAAGGAAATGTTTTTTTATATAGTATTGGGATTTATATACCTATCTAAATTTCGAATCCCTATACTAGTGATTTTGGGTTGTCGTGACGATGTTTTACGCAACATTCGTTTTGACTCAAATAAATGTGTTTAAGAGACTGTTTTCCTTAAAGAATAAATTATATACTTAATTGTGATTCAAATATATTGAATATTTTCCAAATATTGAAAATAAATAGATTTGTCAATTACTTATTATTGAATAAGTATGGAAATGTTTTGTTTTCAATATGAAGTGAAATGTTTGAGATTATATCTTTTAAAGATAAATTGAAAAGTGATTTGAAATTTGTTTTCAAATGGTTGAAGTGTGGAAAAATATAGATCTTGTAATGATATTTTTGAAAAATAGATAATTTGGGCAATTATTTGGAATCTGGTGATGTTGTGCATATCAATTGATAGTTAAATACCCGATTATCAATATTTACCTTTTAATGGGTATTTGTTGTGATTTGCTTGAATTTGAATGCTACACTTATTTTAAAATAAGCGCTCGTTGTTCGAGTTGGCCGGGAGAGGACCTTTGGGTCATAAATCCCATTCCGAATAGTGATATGTCGTAATGGATAGCATTTGAAGACCGGTGTTGAAGACTGGATATTTTCGAAAATGGAAGGATTACCGTCGAATGTCTCTGCATCAGCTGATCTCCGATACAGAGATTTTATCACCCTTTATGATGGGAAGTCCGGTCGTGATTGGTGAATATCCGGATTGCAAGGGCTTCTTTGGAAGTGCCTTCGGTTCTGTTCGAACCCAGAACAGACTTGTATGGATGTGTGTCTGACGTTACAATTTGAGATGTAAAGCTGGTTTCTATCAAATATATTTCTGTTGGTGGCGGAGAATTTATTCTCTTAGCTTAACACCCTTCTCTGCGACATACGAGCTCGGAGGTTATGTAGTTGATGGTTCCTAGTAATATATTCCCAAATTGGTAATATGGCATATGAAGTGCTGTTGAGCATTTGTTGATCAAAGCACAGCTTTTGTATAGAGCGTAGCTTTGTGGACGAGACTTCGTCGGACCTCACACCTCGGTAATGGTCAAAACAGGAAAGATGCGGCAAGGTTATTAGGGGATAGCGCCCCCTTAGTGTATGTCATTTCCTTCTGGATAGAGGTGGTATTATGGTATGGAGCCCTGATACTTAACCTATGTTGTTGCCGCAAACTTATTATTTTGTGGTTGTTGGTGAATCCCGGGATTTAGGTCGGTTACGACCGCGGGATGGCATATTTATGTCAGTTGTTACCTAGCTAGGAGTAACCCGGCCTTGTGTTGGCAGAGATCCAGTTAGGTTCTCGGGACGTCTTTCCAGAGGCGTACCCATGTGGCAATGGGAAGTTCCTTGGCCTGACCATTAGTTGGAAATCCAAAGAAACAATACGAGCCCTGTACGGTTTTAGTTGTAGAACCTGCCATTTAAAATGGTAGCTATAGTAGGCATAATATAATGGTACCTATGCTGGCTAAGATTTATATTTTATTTTCGAAACGGTTTTCCACATTTTGCACTTATAAAAATAATATTGAAAAGAAATTTGTGTATCAAGCATCTTTGACTATCATAAGGAGAAATCTTCTCCAATTTTGCGTTTGCATTATGTGTGTGGCAAGAGGCCTTAGGGTAGTTACATTTTATAAAAGCATTGCGAATCTATTTTAAAAATATTTCTTATTTTTTTTAGATAAACCGTATTAAGTTCTCACACCAGTCCCATGACTGACCTGTAGTTTATTGTTCTCTTCCTAAACTCTGGGTGCCTATCATTTCTACACGGGCAGTCTAGAGTCAGGTTATCAGGTCATTCTGGAATTCAGGAGTTGCTGTAGAGATCTGAAGGCAAGCTGGATGGCATGGAGTATCAACTAGTATATAGTATTCCTTTTCCGCTGTTTGTTGTTGTAAACTCTGATAATGTAATGTGATGTGATGTGATGTAATAACTGATATAGTTCTTTGTTTTAAAGATATTCATTTATCTATTATATGTTGTTCCGCTGCGATTGTGAGATTCTGTTATTGTTTCTGTTTTCTTCATCTTTCTTTCTTCTTCTATCTTCTACCTCTTCTTTAACCCTAACGGTACGTTTTTCCGCTCGGTAGTTGATATAGTGGACGTATTAATGTCGACTTTCGTGAGTCGAAAATCCTGTTCGTTACAATTTGGTATCAAAGCTTTTGGTTAAGTGACAACCTTGGCTCTGTTGGGAATTACTCATTAGAGGTAGAGTCGGCAGTACTCTAGAATGAGTGTGAGTGTAATAATAGATATGAGCGCGTATTTGTTAGTGAATATGAAATTTTTTGTATTGTGTTGACTTATCGGTTGATTGTTTATAGATTCTGGTCCATGCAGGCTTGCTAACTATTTCGATAGGGGTTTCTAAACTCTTAAACAAGATAAACCAACATAGTATCATTTTAAATTGGGTAAATGAAATAATTTTACCTTGATTATATTTTATATATATAGGAATAATTTTTCATAATTATTAAAGAGTATATAAATTGATTGTTTGGTTGTTGAAAATGTAAGAATATATATAAGTTAATTAAAGGATGTTTGAATAATCTAAATAAAAACAATTTAAAAGAATAATTGTATAAGCAAATGAATTATTAAGTATGGAATTATAATTAATGTGATTTACAATTGTGAAATAATCTTATATATACAATAAGTGAAATTTTATAAGAAAAGATTTGTAAATGTGATTTATGAGTAAAAGGAATTTTTTTTTGAAAGTATATAAACCACTGAATTCACTACTATTACTGGGAAATGATAAGGGTGATGAACGCAGCATCATCAGTATCATTTTCAAGTTTCTGTGTGATGGATTAACTACCATGGTAAATTGAAAATGGATGTTTTGTTGTGATAAACAAATTTGAAGTTAAAAATCCAAGCTGTAATTGTTGAATATAAGTAATCAAGTTTTGAACTTATAATATGAAATAATAAAGATTTTACTTTGGTAAAGTTAAATAGAATTTACTTTAGAATTGGAATCTGAATTGGATTTATAAGTGAAAATTTAAGTTAAGTTAAACAAATGATGTTTGAAATGGAATATAACTTAAGTAATGTTAAATGAAGTTGATTTTGGTATCGAACTAAATTAATAAAGTGAATGAAATGCCTGTGGACTTGAGTTATATAAATGAAACTCAACCTTATTTGTTAAATGAATTAGCAATTGAATTAATGAATGAATTGAATGTAAATCAATTGACTATGAATAAATTGATATAAAATAATGGATGTAAGTGTTAATTCATTAAAGCTAATTAAAAGTGATGAACCAAATTGAATGAATGTAAGCAAAGTAAAGAAATTTGGTAATGTTGGATATACATTGTTTGTTGGATGATTGTCAGTTGATTGAATAAAAATCCATATGAAGCTGAATTAATGAAGTTGAAAGCTAAAGTAATTGAAATCAAATTGGAAGTTAAGTGAATCTTAAATAGAATTGAATTTGATTTGGAAGTGAACCAACTTGAATATGAATTAGCAAATGTAAACTAATTGAATATGAATAAATGAATGTTAGTAAAAAACATCCAATGTTAATGAATCAAATGTGATTTAAATTGAAAAACCAATTCATTTAATATTAATGAGAAGTGAAAGTGTATTGATTTGGTTATGGATGTTAGTTGAATGCTAGTTGTTTGATGATTGCATTTATTGCTTTTTGTTGCATTTGCTATATTGGCACATATTGTTGTTGCTTCTGATATATGTTGTATATCGATATTATTTTCATATATGCATGTTTCTCATTATTATTGAGTGTTTAGTAGGTGCGGATTGCGCTTGCTTCACTTTTGGAGCTCGCTTTCACGCTATATTAGCCGTATATGCTTGCTAATAATATATAAGGTACATATCTCGGATTACATATCGTACTTTTACACTTTTTCCCTACGGGATGCCTCATTACTTTGATGAGATTTATATTTGTGATATATATATTGCCTTTTTTTTGGATCGAGCCGCGCAAAGGAGACGCTGGTGAAATTTTTCGAAAATTTGAGGCGTTAGAATATTTTGAGAAAAATTGAAAAAAATTTGAAAACTAAAGTTTTGATTTTGGAGTGGAAAATTAAACGATATAGTTGGTTTTGAAAAGATAACTAGGTATGATTTGAAAACTTAGTAAAGTTATTGTAAGAAGTTTAACTATGGATTTTGGAAAAGTTAAACACTCAAATGAATTTGAAATTTAATTTGAACAAATGGTTTTGAAAAATAAATGGATTTCAAGACTTTTTCTTACTTGGTAATTTCGAGGACGAAATTCTTTTAAGGGGGGTAGTTTGTAACGACCCAGAATTCTGTCAATTGAAATTTGTATATTTAATTGATTTTAAATACTAGCAAGTAAAAATTGTAAGTCGAATAACTCATATTTCAAATATCTAGATTTAATTGGATAATTAAATAGATAATTTAATATTTGAAATTACTGAAATAATTGGAAATTGGGTTTAATATGATTAAAAATGATTTGTAAAGTTGTATTGAATCATATTGGAGTTAGAAAGATGTTATAGAACTTTTAAAATTGAATTAAAAGTTAATTTGTAGAAACTGAATATTTTAATATTTAATTAATGAGTAAAAATAGCCATTTTTCAAACAGTCTCGGATTTCGACGAAACCAGTTTCATCGGATCTGTAATGTTATACTATTGTATGTTTCAAATTTCGTGTCAATCGGATTCACGGTTTGTCCGGGGCAAGCTAAAACGCATAGAAATCGATTCGAGTGAATTTTAAATTTAAATAGTCGATTCAAAAACTTATCTTCCAAATACGATCGAATTGGCTCCTAATATATATTCTATTGCGTTCGAAATGAGGGTAAAACATTATAAACGCCAGGTGGCACACTTCGTTTGGAGTTATGAAAATTTCGGGATGAATAGTGTTTTGCAATTTTCTATAAAAGGACCTCATAACTTTGTTTTTGCAACAAGCCCTAATCAGAAACCCTAGCCGCCATTTAGGTTTTAAATGGCCGAAAACGTGTCTTCTTCCTCCCTCATTTTCTTCAAATCCACACATTAATTCAAGAAACTTTCAACTACAATAACATAGAGCACGTCAAGATCTATATTCTCAACGGTTGTGATTGGAAATGACGCGACGGATCAACGGCAAAAGGGGTTTGAACGCATGAATTTCATGCACGATTTTTGAGGTCAAGGGGCGACTGAGCTCCACCTTGTTTCGGCCGTGGGTAGCTTGTGTGAGGTGCTTCGAGATCGCGGTGTTTGATCGTGTTCAAGTTGGTTGTATTGGTCGCGGTAATTAATTTTAAAGTGGCGGCTATGAGTTTGTTTCGTTCGACTTTGAACGATGATGGAGAAGAACATGCGAACGGCCGAGATCTGCAGTACCAAAACGTGCGTCCCTGATTCGTTGTAGGTTGAAAATTATATAAATTTGTAAATTTATTTATATTAAATTCGTGTAAACTTTAAAATGCAATAACTCTTTCATACGAGGTCGGAATTTGACGAAACGAATTGCGTTGGGTTCGTATTCGCGAATACTAGACGATGGAGCTGGATTGGAGTTGATTGGAGCTAGTGAAAATTTTGGGTAAAATTAAACGCACGTTTAATTTTATTTGAAATAAAACACTGCAACTGTATTTGAAACAAGGTGAGAACTTCTCACTCAATCGAAATTGTTTCGATTTAAATTTTAAATAGTTAGATTTAAAATTGCTTGATTGTGTGATTGAATGATAAATTATTATCTATTGTTTGAAAAGACCCTATACGTCGTATATTAAGCGGATGTTATTTATTAAAAACATATACCGCGATATTCCATCTTGATGTGGAATTGGTATTATATATGTACTTGGAGTTGATTTTTCCGCATTATATAGCGGATGAGACCCTATTGCGCTGCATAATAGCGGATAATATTTTATAAACCCATGTACCACGATATTCCATATTGACACGGGATTGGTATTGTGCTAACATCTATGGATGCAGGGAAACATGTTGGAGGGATCCAACTGGATTCCTCACCCGTATTGATTTATTTACCGATATTGTGATATATTCTGTTATCATATGATATATGATGTTTTGGATGTCGTGATTGTTATATTTGGTGTTGTTGCAGCATTGGGCTTATTTTGGAAAATTATAAGTATTGAAGTGATGATTTTCAAATTTAAAAGGATTTTTAAAAGTGATTTTTTTTGAAAATATACGTTTTATTAAATTTTGGAATTGATTCATTTTATATAAATAAACGTTATAATTTTTATGTTATAAAAATTATGATTTTTGTGAAATATAACCGAAATATGATTTTTGAAATAAGTGGTTGATTAATTTGTAAAATGGTTTAAATTGGGATTTTTGAATTATTATAAATGATTTATATAAAAGATTTATAAAATTGATATTTGTAAATTTAAAATATTAGAATTATAAAACGAGTTTTTATAAGTGTTAAAATGAAGTATAAATGGATTTCATAAGTGAATGAAATTTATAGATTTATAAATTGTGAAGTTATAAAATGAATAGATTTTGTAAAATAAAAGATTTATAAGTAATCAACTTATAAATTGGATTTTGGCATTTAAATGAGATATAAATAGAATTTATTAATTAAGGGCTTTTATAAGTTGAAGTTTTATAAAATATATATAAATGTGAATTTATAAATGTTGTTTTATAAATCCGAAATCGACTTATTTTGATAAGTCAATTATTTTAGATTATTAAAGGAGATTATCCACGATTTTGGACAATGGATAATCATTTAAAAATAAAATGTGTAGAAACTTGAATTTGTTTAGCGACGTATATTCACGATTTTAGACGGTGAATAGTATATTAAAGAAATGTTTTGGGAAGTGATATTTTAAATAGAATTAAAACGATTTAAAGGTGTTTTAAAATATATTAAGTATCGAACCCATAGATTTCAACATTCATTGTTGAAATAGACGTTAATATAAGAAAATGGTGGACTATAACACTATTGTTATAGTAGATGATTTTCGAAAGGAAATGTTTTTTTATATAGTATTGGGATTTATATACCTATCTAAATTTCGAATCCCTATACTAGTGATTTTGGGTTGTCGTGACGTTGTTTTACGCAACATTCGTTTTGACTCAAATAAATGTGTTTAAGAGACCGTTTTCCTTAAAGAATAAATTATATACTTAATTGTGATTCAAGTATATTGAATATTTTCCAAATATTGAAAATAAATAGATTTGTGAATTACTTATTATTGAATAAGTATGGAAATGTTTTGTTTTTCAATATGATGTGAAATGTTTGAGATTATATCTTTTAAAGATAAATTGAAAAGTGATTTGAAATTTGTTTTCAAATAGTTGAAGTGCGGAAAATTATAGATCTTGTAAAGATATTTTTGGAAAATAAATAATTTGGGCAATTATATGGAATCTGGTAATGTTGTGCATATCTATTGATAGTTAAATAACTGACTATCAATATTTACCTTTTAATGGGTATTTGTTGTGATTTGCTTGAATTTGAATGCTACACTTATTTTAAAATAAGCGCTCGTTATTCGATTTAGCCGAGAGAGGACCTTTGCGTCATAAATCCCATTCCGAATAGCGATATGTCGTAATGGATAGCATTTGAAAACCGGTGTTGAAGACCGGATATTTTCGAAATTGGAAGGATTACCGTCGAATGTCTCTGCATCGGCTGATCTCCGATATAGAGATTTTATCACCCTTTGTGATGGGAAGTCCGGTCGTGATTGGTGAATATCCGGATTGCAAGGGCTTCTTTGGAAGTGCCTTCGGTTCTGTTCGAACCCAGAACAGACTTGTATGGATGTGTGTCTGACGTTAAAATTTGAGATGTAAAGCTGGTTTCTATCAAATGTATTTATGTTGGTGGCGGAGAATTTATTCTCTTAGCTTAACACCCTTCTCTGAGACGTACGAGCTCAGAGGTTATATAGTTGATGGTTACTAGTAATATATTCCCAAATTGGTAATGTGGCATACGAAGTGCTGTTGAGCATTTGTTGATCAAAGCACAGCTATAGTAGGCTTGACCGTTAGTTGGAAATCCAAAGAAACAATACGAACCCTGTATGGTTTTAGTTGTAGAACCTGCCATTTAAAATGGTAGCTATAGTAGGCATAATATAATGGTACCTATGTTGGCTAAGATTTATATTCTATTTTCGAAATGATTTGCCACATTTTGCACTTATAAAAATAATATTGAAAAGAAATTTGCGTAGCAAGCATTTTTGACTATCATAAGGAGAAATCTCCTCCAATTCTACGTTTGCATTGTGTGTGTGGAAGGAGGCCTTATGGTAGTTACATTTTATAAAAGCATCGTGAATCTATTTTAAAAATATTTCTTATTTTTTTTAGATAAACTGTTTTAAGTTCTCACACCAGTCCCATGACTGACCTGGAGTTTATTGTTCTCTTCCTAAACTCTGGGTGCCCATCATTTCTACATGGGCAGTGTAGAGTCAGGTTATCATGTCATTCTGGAATTCAGGATTTGCTGTAGAGATATGGAGGCAAGTTGGATGGCAAGGCGTATCAACTAGTATATAGTATTTCTTTTCCGTTGTTTGTTGTTGTAAACTCTGATAATGTAATGTAATGTGATGTGATGTAATAACTGATTTAGTTCTTTGTTTTAAAGATATTCATTTATCTATTATATGTTATTCCGCTGCGATTGTGAGATTCTGTTATTGTTTCTGTTTTATTCTTCTTTCTTTCTTCTTCTATCTTCTACCTCTTCTTTAACCCTAATGGTACGTTTTTCCGGCATTTGATTGCTCGGCAGTTGATACAGTGGACGTATTAATGTCGAGTTTCGTGAGTCGAAAATCCCATTCGTTACAGAACTAGTTTTAAACCCTAATGTCATTGTATACAGAAGTTAGCTTTCAAAATAAAATTAGATTCATTTAAATTCTTTTAATTGATTTCTATACGTTTCGAGCTCATGATATCAAACGATATGTCTGATCGCCACGAAACTTGAAATGCTATAGTAATTCAGCGTGACAGATTCAATAATACTAGTTTCGCAAAAATCCGAGACAATGGCCAAAATGGCCAATTTTCACTTTAGTTAAATAAACTATTATTAATTTGATTTAATCACTTTTAAATTCAAATTTAAGTTAACAATTGTATCATTCTTGATTACATGGAAATTTATAATCGTAAAAATAAATTTTCCATGTTAAACCAATATTTAAATATTACATAAATTTTAACATTAAATTACAATAGGAATAAAACCTATTTTATTATAATTTAAATTCCTATTAATTCTTTTATTTTGATTCTCACTTATATTATTGAGTCAACTATTACCTTATGAATATAATTAATATTAGTTTACCTTTTATTAATTCATATTCTATAATTATCATCTTAATTCAAGTTAGTGACAATATTTAATTATATTAAATTCATATTTATTTCTAAATTATTTCAACGGATAAAATAATAAAATAATAATTAAAACAATTATTACACATTAGTAATTCAAAGTCTATTGTTTACAAACAAAAGCTTATAAATTTACATACTAATTATGTGATTTCATATTCCATAATAAACCAATTTCAATTAATAACAGATAATTTCAACATGAAATGCAATATTTAATTATCCTTTGTTTACAATTATAACCAAATTAACTTTACAATTATTTCAATTGATTGAAACAACATTAAAATAGTGGTCAATAATCATTCAAACAATAAAATTAAATTATATTCTAATCATTTTTATCATTAATAAATCATAAAATTTAATTTCTCACAATATTAAATTCCAAAATCTTATTATTTTAATATTTTTAATTATAAAAAATACGGGTCGTTATAAATGAATCGATGTTTCATATTTTCTTTTATTTAAATTATATTTTTCACTAGAAAATGGTCACATCATCTTACATAAGTACATACATATATTTACATTTTTTTAACACACTTAATTAAATACACAACGTTTATACAAGTGTGTGTTTAAATATATTAAGGTGTTTACAATGTTTTTAATAACTTTAAGATCAAAAACCGAGATTTTTGAAAAAGCTTTCAGCTCACATTTTCTAATGTTCTTTGAATTAAATACTTTTGTAAACAAAATTAAAAAATGAATTTTTCTATCATTAGTTTTTAATTAAATAGGGTTATTTAATTATTAAAACCATTAATTTAGATATTTAAAATAAACTAAGTATTCTCAAATCAAAGGTATAAAATTACGGGTCGTTTCATATACCCTTCCAGTCTACCTCAAACTAAAGGAAAAGAAATATGCAATGCTTTTTGGAAAATGAAACTACCATAAGGCCTCCTGCCACACAAACAATGCAAGCGCACACTTGGAGGATTCCTTATGATAGCCAAACATGCTTGATACGCAAAATCCTTTTTGATATTATTATCAGTGAATAGTGAAGAAAATATTTCGAAAGTATAATATTAATCTTAGCCAGCATAGGTACCACTATATTATGCCTGCCATAGCCACCACCTAAGGTGGCAGGTTATACAACTCCAATCGTAAAGGGCTCATATTGTTTTGTTTGGATTTTCAACAAATGGTCAGGCTAAGGAACTTCCTCACCGAATGGCTACGCCTCTGGAGTGACGCCACGAGAACATAACCGGCTCTCTACAAATACAAGCCCGGGTTACCTCTGTAACTAGGTAACTACTGACACAAGTATGCCATCGCTCGGTCGTCATCGACCTTTATCCGAGGATCCTCAACACCAACAAATTCCAATAACTGCATAAGTTAAGTATATGGGCTCCAAACCGTGATACCACTTTTTATCCAGAAGCAAATGCACATACCCTAAAGGGCGCGACCCTCATAACCTTGCCGCATCATTCCTGTTTCGACCATTTCCAGGTTGTGAGGTTCGACGAAGTCTCGTCCACAAAGCTATGCTTTTCACAAAAGCCATGCTTCGATCAAAGAATGATCAGCAGCACTTAGCATGCCACATTACCAAATTGGGAACATATCACTAGTAACCATCAACTACATAACCTCTGAACTCGTACGTCTCAGAGAAGGGTGTTAAGCTAAGAGAATAAATTCTCCGCCACTAAATAGAAATGTATTTGATAGAAACCATCTTTACCTCTTAAAGTGTAATGTCAGACATACAACCATACAAGTCCATCCTGGGTCTGAATGGAACCGAAGGCACTTCAAAGAAGCCCTTGCAAATCCGGGTATCCACAATCCCGATTGGACTTCCCATCACATATGGAGATCTCTATATCGGCGCGACTCGATGCAGAGACATTCAACAGTTAATCCTTTCATTCTAGAAAATACCCGGCCTTCACCGCCGTCTTCAAATGATATCCATTTCGTCGTGTCATTATTCGAAATGGGTTTTATGACATAAAGTCCTCTCCCAGCTAAACCGAATAATGAGTGCTTATTTTAAAAGCATATGGATATATTGGAATCTTAGTTAAGTCACAACTTTTAGCCTAAAACCTTTCCTTTTGAATGGTTTAAACAAATTTCCACTTTTTATCTTTTAAAAAGACTCACCCTTTAAGATCCACTTCAATTTGAAACAATGTTCACCAAATCTTTAACAAAGATTTATTCATAGCTTTCAAAACTATTTCCACTTCAAACTTGATTTACAACTCGTAATCCTTTCAGCAAAACCGGAAGTTCTTTCTTTATATGAAAGCTATTATCATTTGAAAACAAATGTCTTTCATTTCGGGAAAATCCGATTTAATACGCTCAAGTTATAGCACTTAAAGTATAAACTTGGATTAAATTTAAATTTCCAAAATAATTCATTTAAAAATGGTTAAATCCATATAACCTATATAATCCCTTTAAATCATAGTTTTCAAACAAACATATATATATATGTATGTATGTATGTATACCAACTTCAAAATCTTGAAATCAAATTCAAACTACTTTAACAAACCATGTTATATCTAAAATAATTTTAATTCCAAAATTCCCCTTTCAAAAGTTTAACCCAAACCACCTCCAAACCATTTTATATTCAAAATTGAACTTTTAAATCATTTTCAATTCAAAAACACATGACTTATCCAATTTCCCATGAAATCCATATTTGTGGTCGTAGTCCAGTGGTTTTTGCATACAACAATACAACATCACAATCATCATCAATTCAAGCATAACAATATCGATAAGCGGTATAATCCTATAACGCTTTTCTTTCATTCACAGATTAAACAAGTAAATTTATCACGGATAAATAAATCACAGTTCATAGCTCAATTCAAAACAATCACATCACAGAACATCACACATCAGAGATATCAAATAATTCAAAGCATCTAATACAATCCAAACATCAATAAGCAAGATAAATTAATCACCTGATTATAACTAATTTAAACTAGATTAACTACTTATGAATAAATTAATAATCCTGGTTAATTAACATTAATTAATTACAAACCTTTAATTAATTATCCTTTAATCATTTATTAATTAACCTTTAATAAATTAACTAACCTTTAATTATTAATCAATCAACCTTAATTAATAAATCAATCAACCTTTAATCATTAAAAAATTAAGCTTTAATTATTTAATTATGCTTTAATTAATTATATTAATTAATTAACCCTTAATTAATTACCATTTAATTAATTATCCTTAATTAATTACCATAAGTGATTATCCCTAATTACTTATATTAATAAATCACAAATTAATTACATTGAGTAATTATCCTTAATTATTAATCAATTTTCCTTAATTACTTTCATTAACTAATTTACCTTTAAGTAATTAATTACCCTTAATTACTTATCATTAATTAATCAACCTTTAATTAATTAATAAGTCAACCTTTAATTATTTGAATATCCTTTAAGTAAATTTTAAAATCAAAACAATATTTAAGACAAACCATTTGTCTTTAAAATCTCATTTAAATAACCTTGAAAATTAAATTTATTTCTAACATATGATTTAACTTAAAATTCTTAAGTTAACTAAAACCATCATCTTTTAACTACTTAATATAACATTTAAATTTAATTCAAATAAATTTAAGAATTCATTTCAAAAATAAAGAATTAAAGCACTTTAACTTAATTTATTTAAAATAATTATTTTAAAACTTTAACTAATTAACAAAACTAGTATAAAACATTTATTCTCAATTAAGAAAGTGTTTTAAACTTGATTAAACTTCTTCATACTCTTCTCTTTAATGGTTTCCATACCATACAAAAAAATTAGAAAGAAAAAATGTCAGAATATTTATAAAGTATTCAAAAGAAATCAATGTTCATTCTCTTCAAATCAAAATCATTTTTTCTCCATATTTTACCTCTACTTTTGTTGACCATAACTTTATCAAAACTGAACCAAAATACAAAAAACTTTAATACAAATCATGTATTTTTCTAGTGGCTGAAACTTTCATGTTGGCCACTTTATCTCATTCTAAAGGTAATTATGTCAAAAATACACTTCTTTCCAGTGCATTCTCTGACCCGGTTTTTAAGCCAGAGAATAGGCTATTTTGTTTTGATCGTAACTTGATCATAACCGATCCAAATTAAGAAATTATTTTTTAAAACCATATGATATTCCAGTGGCTACAACTTTTATGTTGATTACTTTTCCAGTTTTGAGGTTAGCTATACCTGAAACTCAATTCTTTGAAGTGCATTTTTGGGCTTCATTTTTGTCAATCCGACAATACCTCTTCTTCATTCTATCATATCTTCCTCAAAACTAATCAAAGTAATGTGATTCTTTTTTTAAAAATTTAATAGAAAAGAATTTTCAATAACTTTTCAGTTAACAAATTTTTCAAATTTTGAGAGTAAGGGAGTTAAAAACAAGAGAGAAGATGACCTATTTTTCGGATCAAATCCTTAGGAATTCAAATTCAAAGCTCTACCTTTTCTACTCTATACTTTCGACCAACCTACATTCAAGCCTCGGCCAAGCTATTGGAAGGGAGAGGGTGTTGTTTTCTAGTGTTTAATGGCGTAGGAAGTAGTTAGTGAAGCGTAGATTAGTTTGAATGTCGGTAGAAAGTTAATCGCTTTGGTTTATGGTGAGAAACTCTATTCAACATCTCTATTTATATATATATATATACACACACATGTTTGATGATGTGTTATGATTGCTATGGATGCTTATATATGCTTGGATCATCAAGTATTGATTGTTTGATATTATTGTTAAATTGTTTTACCAAGTCAAGTTAATACACGTCGACAACCACAAAGGAAATCACTTTCCTTTTGAAAATGAAATGATGCACATGGAATGCTTAAATCCTTTGGAAATGGTTTTAAAATGAGTTAGAAATTTTTTATAAACATTTAAATGTATTTAAAGAAATAAAGGATTCATCTTGTACATTTCAAATATGTCTAAACAATTTTTCAGAAAAATCACGCTTTTATAGTAAAGTGGCCAAAGTTCAAAATTGATATTTTTAAATGACTAAAAATATGAAATAAATTTAATGAATCTATTAAAATGGTTTAAAAGAGATTTAGAATGGAAAATATGAATTTTCAAATATTAAAAAGTTATTTAAATCAAATAAGCTTATATAGCACTTTCCACAACACTTTTATGCTGCGAATTCTATAACCTTTTGAATATGAGTTTAAACTTAACGATTTTTCCTAGAATCTATTGTGAATGTTTTTAAAAGGAAAATCAATTGTTTTAAAGATAAGTGGTTATCTTATAATGAATTCCAAAAATAAGCTAATAACCGAGTATGCGGAAACGACTAATACGTTTGTTCCGTCTGTGAGATTTGGGAAGATAAAACAAGGTGGTTAGGGATGGAGCAACCAGTGCCCTGAACTTTTTTGGCCTATGTTTCTCTTTTAGGCGAGGGGTGGAATAGATCGAAAGAAAAGCCCGGATGCTCTAAAAGCTCATATTTAAGTTTTTTCAAAATAGAAGAAAAGAAACAAATTCTTTGAATGTTAATTAACCACTTAACATCTTTTATTCAATGATTGGTAAGAAGGAACTGGGACCAGATTTGGGTGATTCCTATTCGAAAAAACCGAGATCGGATTTGGATGATTCCTATCCAAAAAACCGAGATCGGATTTGGGTGATTCCTATCCAAAAAACCGAGATCGGATTTGGGTGATTCCTATCCGAAAATCACATCAAACTAATTTTCGAAATCCCATATGAACTTAACATCTTTTTATCGATGATTAGCATGAAGAAACCGTGATCAGATTTAGGTGATTCCTAACCGAAAAACCGGGATCGGATTTGGGTGATTCCTATCTGAAAATCCCTTCAAACTAATTTCGAAATAAAATACGTTAAAGACAATAATCATTGATGACAAAGAACTTCATGATGCAGGATTACTTGTCATTAGTCCCTGGCGGCGAAATTTACCATATCTAAGGTAGCAGTAGTACTCCGTTATAAAAAACATAGATTTGCAAGAATATGATCTGAAATTAAGAAAGAAATCTTTGATTAAGATTTAATAAATGATTTAGGAATATTTTCTCTAAGTTAAAAATTATAGCTTGAATATAAGAAATCTTTGATTAAGATTTAATAAATGATTTGGAAAGGTCTTCCTAAGTAAAAGAGAAAATGATTTGGAATTATTCCAAGATTTAAGAAAGGTTTAAATAAATCAAATGATTTGATAAATGAAGCTTAATGATTCCATATACTCTTGGAAAGAAAAAGGAATAAATTGAAAAGAACATATCTAAGAAACATATCTTATAAAAGATAAAGTAGTTGATTGATGATTGATATCCACATATGAACTTAACATCTTTTAAATCAATAATAGGCTTCGAAGGAACCGGGGTTGGAATTGGAAGATTCTTATTTGAAAACCACTTCGAACCAATGTATACGTTCGAAAGTGAAGACATGTTGAAGATGATGATTATTGAAGACCGTGGATCTTCATAGCATGAGGGCTGCTTGTTGACATGCTTTGGGTCGCTCCCATTATAGAGTTATTTATAAAAGTGGTCTCTTGTTATGGAGATTTTTCGGATTGCAAGGACTGCTCGCTACTAGTAGTAGGAGGAGAGTGCTTTTGGTTTCGTTCAATCCCAAAACGAACTTGTATGGAGTTTGTCTGACATTGTATAATATATCACAATTGAGTGGTATCTATAAATGTATATCAGTTGGTGGCGGAGATGGAAACTTCTTTTAGCTTAACACATTTTTCCCGAGACATACGAGCTCAAGAAGTTATACTTTTCTAGAAAGCAGTCATGTGCGTGGAATGATAGTGTGGCATTCAAAGTGGAATATGTTATGATCAAAGCGTGGTTTTGTATGAAAAGCGTGGCTTTGAAGAAATTGATCGTAGCCTCGTGAGCCTCACACCCCGATTATGATAGGATTGTATGTGGTCAGATGTATGTTCGCATTTCGAATAGTAATGATTTGGGTTATCAGATGTTCTAAGCCTTAAGTACCTAATACGTCTAGGCCTCATGGAAGGGATGCGCGAAGTCCGAGTCCTTGGATGTTATTCGTAGATTGTATCCACTTTTAGCCATTTTTGTTGTTGTATAACGGCGTTTGAGTCTTGGACGTAAGCCATGGATAAAGATTGATCTTTCCAATAGTTCCTTTCATGTTGGAAATCAAATCCCAATACGAGAATTACGGTTTTGATTGTATTCCTAAAATAGTTATAATGACTTGCAAACATTTTAGCTACCCTTTTTTGGTATCTTATATTCCGTTTGGTATATTCCGTTAACCTAGTTCGAATATATTACCTTAGACTTAGTCCAGGTATTGATACATTATTTGAATAAGTTTATTTGAAAGTGTTTTCGAAGGAATGTCATCAAAAATATTTTCAAGTGAATTTTGGTATAAAAGTGTTTTTGTTATCATAAGGTCAAAACATGTCCGTGTTTATGTGTGAGCGTGGTCTTATGACCTACCCTTCTTTTCAAAGGTTTTGATAACATGGTGATTTTAAATTTTGAGTATCTCATGCTGGTATATCAAGCCTGATCCAGGTATTTTTAATACTTGGGTTAGATCCGAGTAGTTTCAGGTTTAATCAAAGACGATTGGAGTTTCTAGAGGAGAGCTGGAGATCTTCATCATCGTATGGACGTATTCAATTATCTGTTGCATCTATTGTATTTGTTTTGTTGTTTTCATCATTTGTAAGAACAAGGGTTTATAACTGTTCAGGTGAATCTAGGTTAGACTCTGATTTTATATTTATAATTTTCCGTTGTAAATATTATTATTGAAATAATATATGTTATTCCATTCGTTTGAGATTGTGTTCTGTCTTTATTTTCTTTCTATCCTTAATGGTCCGCCTTTTTGTGCAATTTGAGTTAGACATGTGTGATTTATTGTCGATTCAAAGGGTATGGAAAAATACATTTGTACCAGAACAGAAGGTTAAGCGAGAACCTTAGCGTTGTTGGGGGTAAAGTCTCATCAGAGATAGAGTAAGTAATACCCTAGGATGAGTGACCCATTAGAAATAGGGTTAGAAACACTTAAAATGAGTTTGAGTGTATTATATATGAGTGAGTATTTGTTAGTGACTAATAAATTGTTTTGTGTTGATTTATCTGTTGAGTGATTTATAGATTCTAATAGATATGCCTGATCACGATTATCGACGAAGGTTCCTAAACATTTAAACAAGACGAACCGATACACTGATTTGGAAGAAAAAAATACGAAATGAAATAATTTTGCCTAGGATTATATTTTGAATATAAAGTATATATTTTGAAAAGTTGTATAGTTAGAAATCAGGATTAGTGAAATTTAAGTATGAACATCTTATGATTAGAATTTCACAATTTGACTGTAAGATGTTTCGTAAAGATAATCGATAAGTAAGAAATATGATAAGGTAATTAAGATCTTTAATACTTATTCCAAAATAAGAAATTAAGAATGATAATGTTAAGTTACTATCATAAATTGATCAGTTGTTTGATTTAAGTTTAAGTACAAATACCTTATGAATTAACACGATTTGACTATAAGGTGTTTGATAATAAGATTTGTTTTAAGGAATGAACATATAAGATAATAATGTATTTAAATAATAGGAAATGATTGTGTAAAAAGATAAACATAAAAGGAATAAGAATTTAAATTCGAGTAAATGATTTGTGGTAATTTAAATGAAGTTAATTAATATAAGATAAATTTATAAAAAGAATTTATAAAATAGGTTTTATAACCAAAAATAAACTCTAAAGGATTTTGAAAATGGTATTATTTCAAATAAAAATAGGTATTTTATGATAACTAATTCGATTGGCTCAAAAATAAACTAAAAATGGGTAACAGATGTGTTCGGATGGTAAGCACTTCTCTTAAATATTACTCTTCTTGTTAAGTGGATATATCACAATATTGGTAGTACCCAATTCCCTGGACTATTTTAGAGTTACTCGATCTATATAATTTTCTTAAGTTAAAGAAATAATGTGAATCATTGATTAATAATCTTTATAAAAATGTTTAAACCAGAGATAAACTGGGATTACTAATTGATAAGATAAAACAAAATTCTCGATGATTTTGGAGAGTTGAAAATTTCTGAATCATACCTATCTCAAAGCTAAGAAATTTGTGAAAACTTTTGGTAAAGGATTGTGAAATACTCCGAGTAAATGAAATTGGATAAGTATATTTTATAAGTGTGATTATAAATAAAAAGGATTTAAAAGTGGAAAAAATTATAATAACATTAAATTGGAAATAAATATTTTGTAATTATGAATTTGAAAAACTGTAATTCACCCGGATATTGAACCGATCAGGAATTTGGGATGTGTATATGTATGCTATTAGGATGTAAAAAGGTATTATACAAAACTAGATTTAATCATGAACTATTAAGTAAAATAATGACAACTAAAAATGGTAATTATAACCTAGAAAAGTTTTATTAATGAATTATGGCGTTAATTAAGGATTTGGACTTAAGTCTTTAAAAGTGATTGATTTGCATAAGTTATAAGATGAAATAAACTTAAGTAATAGTTTTATGAAATGATTCATAAATAATATTAGTGTTAAAGGAAGTATATTGAGTTAAAAGTTTATGGGAAAACTTTTTGAAGATAAATCATCCTTTGAGTGGAAAATGGTTTCTTTAGAATATTTTCCTTTAATAAAAATATTTGGAAATAAATAATTGAAGGGATTATGTAAAGAAGCACCTTTATAAAATGTTTGAACTTAAGATAAAATTTTATGAAAGTTTTGAGGGTTAATAAATACATATGTTATATGTAGATCATTTCATCACACAAATTTTGATCTAAGATTCGAGTTCGGAACTTTGAGGTGTTTACACTGGCCCAAAAAAGGATTTATCACTCGATTCTTCGCGACGAACATTGATGAGGATTTTTGGCTAGGTGCTTGAGTTTTCTACCATAGTTGAGAGCTATGTAAGGAAAGCAAAGATTTTTGAGCAAAGAGCCCGATTAAAGTCCGCGCTAGAGGATCGGGGGATCGATACCAATTCGAAAATAAAGTTGTGAATCAAATAGGAGATCGAATAATATATTTCAAATAGATGATCTGTGTATATTATGTGGAATTAAGTTTGAAGATAAATATTTTGGGCAAACTTTTGTTTTGAGTAATTTCGAGGACGAAATTCTTTTAAGTAGAGGAGAATGTAACAACCCATAATTTACCACTTTGAAAATGGAATATTTAATTTATTTAAATATTCAAATGTAGAATTTTCAAACTTAAACAAACACATATATATATATATGTATGTATACCAACTTTAAAATCTTGAAATCAAATTCAAACTACTTTAACAAACCATATATCTAAAATAATTTTAATTCCAAAATTCCCCTTTTAAAAGTTTAACCCAAACCACCTCCAAACCATTTTGGATCAAAATTAAACTTTTAAATCATTTTAAATTCAAAAACCCATGACTTAACCAATTTCCCGTGAAATCCATATTTTTGTGTATGTGTGTGTGGTGTAGTCTAGGGGTTTTTGCACACAACAATACAATATCACAATCATCATCAATTCAAGCATAACAATATCGATAAGCGGTATAATCCTATAACGCTTATCTTTCATTCACAGATTAAACAAGTAAATTTATCACAGATAAATAAATCACAGTTCACAGCTCAATTCAAAATAATCACATCACAAAACATCACACATCAGAGATATCAAATAATTCAAAGCATTTAATACAATCCAAACATCCATAAGCAAGATCAACTAATCACCTGATTATAATTAATTTAAACCAGATTAATTACTTATGAATAAATTAGAAATCATGGTTAATTAACATTAATTAATTTCAAACCTTTAATTAATTATCCTTTAATCATTTATTAATTAACCTTTAATAAATTAACTAACATTTAATTATTAATTAATATCTTAATACCTAAATTAATAAATCAATCAACCTTTAATTATTTAATTATCCTTTAATTAATTATCCTTAATTAATTACATTAATTAATTAACCCTTAACTAACTATCGTTTAATTAATTATCCTTAATTAATTACCATAATTGATTATCGCTAATTACTTATATTAATAAATCACAAATTAATTACATCGAGTAATTATCCTTTAATCACTTAATTAATTATCCTTAATTATTAGTCAATTTTCCTTAATTACTTTCATTAAGTAATTTACCTTAAGTAATTAATTACTCTTTAATTACTTATCATTAATTAATCAACCTTTAATTAATTAATAAGTTAACCTTTAATTATTTGAATATCCTTTAAGTAAATTTTAAAATCAAAACAATATTTAAGACAAACCATTTGTCCCCAAAATCTCAATTAAATAACCTTGAAAATTAAATTTATTTTTAACATATGAATTAACTTAAAATTATTAAGTTAACTAAAACCATCATCTTTTAACTATTTAAATATAACATTCTAATTTAATTTAAATAAACTCAAGAATTCATTTTAAAAATAAAGAATTAAAACACTTTAACTTAATTTATTTAAAATAATTATTTTAAAATTTTAACTAATTAACAAAACTAGTGTAAGACATTTATTATCAATTAAGATAGTTTTTTAAACTTGATTAAATTTAAAATTTGAAAAAACTGTTTTTATTTTAAAAAAAAATCAAAAACTGTTTTAATACAAACCCGAGACGACTTCGGGTTTCAACCCGAGTAAAATACCAAATCCCCTAAGACCTTCTTCGATTTACTTCTTCTTTGTTTAAAACTTTGTTTTAATTCTTAAACGTAAAAAAACCGTTAACACACCCACGCGAACCAACCCGAGAAATACCCCGAGCCAACTACCCAAATTCCTAAGATGCCACCCGAGTTCATCTTACATCTCAAATTTCTAACACCCAAGTGCACACATCACCGCCGATCTTTTGACCATCGTCACCATTGCCTTCAGGTCACCGATGACCTGCCTGAGCCTCCCGACCACCCAGATTCCATCGATTCACCATGAAACCTAAGTTGAGAAATTAAGTAACCCACACACCCAAAACCAATCAACGAAACCCTCCTCGTGCCACCAATCCCAGTCACCAGAGATCATATGATCACGCCTGAACCACCGCCTCAATCCCCTACTTCGATTCCGCTGGGTCCGATTGACCCCCAATGCACCGACGTCGTCGAAATTACCTCATTTACCACCTTACCAAAATAGTACCATAAATCCTAAATAGATTAACCCAAGCCACTCCGACCATTTATAACAACTCTGATCATTTTTCCCATGGTCACCATCCTTCAAGCTACATTCGACAACAAGCACGACCTACAGTTCGTCGTCGTTCATCGGAATTCGACCAAAATACATTTTCCGTTCAACTTGCAAATTCTCGCAATTTAATAAATTAAAAATCATGAATTTTATTTTAAAAATTATGGTTTTCGATGTCGAACCCAGTGATGTAGGTGAATCAAGAGGATATGACACTTGAATTTTTACATGATTTTGAATTTTACTGTAAATTTTATTCCCAGTCTAAATTTTCTTCAAATTTAACTTGAAAATATTTTTAGAATTTTGATCTTGATTATATATACACATTTCATTTATATCTTAAAACATAAAATGAATTGGAGGAAGAGAATTTAAATTTTGAACAAGTTTAATTTTTGTAAAACCTGGAAACAGAGATGTATGCCTGTATAACATACATGCTCAAACATATCTACACACACACACAAATTTGTATACATGCAAGCAGATTCACAACTTTACTTCAAGCATGATCACAATCAACAAGTTAAAATCCAGTTTTCAAAAGGGTTTACTCACCTAATTTGGAAACAGAAAGCCTGGAACTGTTGTTTTTGAACTCTGGTATTTGAAACTTGATGCTGAGTTGATCTGATACTTTGATTGTATTCTAGTTGAATCTGATTTGAATTTTCTAGCTTCAAGGTTGTAGTTGTTTTGATCGGGTTGAAATTTATTGCTTTGAGTTTTAAGATGCTACAGGTTGAATGAATTTGAAATGGAACTTGATTGCTTGATGTTTTTCTTTGATACTTTCATGTTTTGATCTTTGCCTTAGATCTGAAGCTTTTGTAGTTGTTTGATTTATATTTTCTGGTTTATGTTTTTATTTTCCAAGCTTTGATTTGAAGATAAAAGAAAATGGGAGAGAGTAGGAATAATGATATATACCTAGTCTGATTTCTTTCTAATACATTTTATAATTTAAACTAAAAGAAAATATAACTCGCCACTTGTTAATTATGCTAACACATGTGATACAAATGTTAATACATGTATTCTATAACTTACAAAGTTTATTCATGAATTTATGTTTTTTAATTATAGTTTTTTTCAATTTTAAAACGAAATATATTTGGCACTTGTAAACTCATATGATAAAATAGCTACACTTGTTTTAATACTTTTTAAAATGTTTATAAATGTTTAAAGCATGAAATCCTTATTTTACAAATGTCGTGACAATGTATTTTTATGGTTTAAACCCTTTATAAATGTTTTCTTATTTAGTTTTTTTTATATTTTCATATATTTATGTAATACATTTCCTTTTATATATTTTTATATAACCTTAAAGAAATTGATTTTAAAAATCTAATGATACATTAATAAATAAATAAACACATATATATATTATGCATAAGTCTTAAAAACATAAAATTTATCTTTTAAATAGTTTTTGAAAATTTATTATGTTAAATTTAAATCATAACTTCCCAAATATATATTACATGTATATATATATATATATATATTAAAATTAGAAAACAAATTTTGTTAATTTTAAAATGTAGAGTATTTAAAATCAATTTATTTTAAAAATATTCATTTTTGAGTTTCAAATTCAAAATTCAATTCAAAATCAATTTGTATACACATATATAAATAAACAACATATATTATTTATTTTGGAAAATTTCAAATTTCAATCTATTTATATATTAAACAGGAACATATCTTATTTAATTTGAAATTTTCAAATTAATTACAATTTAATTCAAAATTTTATATTAATTACCAAATTAAATTTGACTCATGACCGGGATCGTTACAGATTCCCCCTTTAAGAAAATTTCATCCCCGAAATTTGCTAGACAGGGAGACTACTCAGAATAGATGAATACACCAAAGACAAAGAATTGGTAACTAGATCAAATTGAATACCTATTCTATATTTGGCTTACCAAATCAGAGTATCATCAATAATTATGAGAACGAACTCATTCGATACTTACGAAATACTCGGTGCATCAGTTCTACGAGACATGCAGGGGTCCGAAGGGATAACTAACCATTCGTAGAATGTATCGAGACCCCAAAGAACAGACAAATGGATACTCAACATAGGTCAGAATATCCCAAAATATACACTAGCTTGTCCCTCTTCGAACTTACAAAATTCTCAAGTTTAGTTTTGACTGAAATTGTCCTATCGGTACAATCTAATTTAATTCCATATTTTGTTAATCAATTATTTCAAATAAAATTTCAAATTCATTAAAGTTAAAACGAAAAGACTTATAAGAAACTGATGATTAGAATACGAAATAGGAATTTAGAACCTTTTCTACAACGATTCGCAGGGCCGCCACCACACCAAAGCTTCTTCTTGTAGCTGCCAGGAAGCATCAAAGAATTGAAATTGAACGATGATCAAAGAGATTGATGATAAAAGTTGTTTCCTTGTTGTTACAAGGTATCGACCATTTATAGTGGTACTTCCCTGTCCCCTATCTCATCCTCTTCTTGCACTCATTCTTACTATCAGTGAATAGTAAGAGAATTAACTGAGGCATACGGACAAGATATCTTAGGGATATACTCATTCTAGGGTATTTATAACCCTATCTCTAATGACCCATCTAATGTGTTATACTCTTGAGCTAAAGTTCTTACTCAACCTTTAGCTCTAATACCACTTGTAACGACCCTGACTCGACCTTCGAAAATCGACACTTAAATACATCACCCGTATTCGAATGCCACAGATTCAAACGTTGAGTCTGGTTCGCTGGAGCTTATAGCAACATTAGGCGATAACAACACAGTGGAAACAGAAGAATAATTTATTGATACACAACATCTGATATAACAATGATGCAAATGAATTGATTAACATTATCAAAGATACACAACAGCGGAAAGATAATAGCAACAGCAGAAGAGATAACATCAATAGCAGAAAGATATCTTCTCAAATGCCAAAGCTCCAAAGACTCCAAAGAACAATAAGCTCAAATCACCATCATGTTGAAGTAAAGCAAATCCGGTGCACAATGTGATTGCCAAAATCCAAAAAAAACTCAAAAGATACCAAATCTACACCTACTGGTTGACTATCTGATAACCTGACTCCAGGCTGTCCGTGTGGAAAATTTTGGGCACCTAGAGTTTAGAAAGGGAACAATAAACTCCAGATCAGTCATGCGATTGGTATGAGCAATCAAAAACTGTTGTTTTAAACAAAAACAAAACAGAAGGAAATAAAAAGAAATCCGCAATGCTTTTTGGAAAATGAAACCAACATAAAGCCTCCTGCCACACACACAATGCAAGTGCACACTTGGAGGAGATTTATCCTTATGATTGTCAAACATGCTTGATACGCGAAATCCTTTTTGATATTATAATTAGTGCATAGTACAAAAAACATTTCGAAAGTATAATATTAATCTTAGCCAGCATATGTATCATTATACTATGCTTGCTATAGCTACCACCTGAGGCGGTAGGTTATACAACTGCAATTGTGAAGGGCTCGTATTGTTTTGTTTGGATTTATAACAAATGGTCAGGCTAAGGAACTTCCTCACCGAATGGGTACGCCTCTGGAGGGACGCTCCGAGAACCTAACCGGCTATCTGCCAACACAAGGCCAGGTTACCTCTGTAACTAGAAAACTACTGACACGAGTATGCCATCCCCTGGTCGTCACCGACCTTTATCCGAGGATCCTCAACACCAAAAAATCCAACAACCACATAAGTTAAGTATCTCGGCTCCATACCATGATACCACTTTTCATCCAGAACAAAATGCACATACCCTAAAGGGCGCGACCCTATAACCTTGCCGCATCATTCCTGTTTCAACCATTTTCGGGTTGTGATGTTCGCTGAAGTCTCGTCCACAAAGCTACGCTTTTCACAAAAGCCATGCTTCGATCAACAAATGATCAGCAGCATTTAGAATGCCACATTACCAAATTGGAAATATATCACTAGTAACCATCAACTACATAACCTCTGAGCTCGTATGTCTCAGAGAAGGGTGTTAAGCTAAGAGTATAAATTCTCCGCCACCAAACAGAAATGTATTTGATAGAAACCAGCTTTACATCTCAAAACTTAATGTCAGACATACAACCATACAAGTCCATCCTGGGTCTGAATGCAACCGAAGGCACTTCAAAGAACCCCTTGCAAATCCAGGTATCCATAATCCCGATCGGACTCCCCATCACATATAGAGATCTCTATACCGGCGCGACTCATTGCAGAGACATTCAACAGGTAATCCTTCCATTCTTGAAAATGCCCGGTCTTCACTGTCATCTCAAAATGCTATCCATTTCGTCGTATCATTGTTCGGAATGGGTTTTATGACAAAAAGTCCTCTCTCGGCTAAACCGAATAATGAGCGCTTATTTTAAAAGCATATGGATATATTGGCATCTTAGTTAAGTCACAAATTTAGCCCAAAACCTTTCCTTTTGAATGGTTTAAACAAATTTCCACTTTTTATCTTTTAAAAAGACTAACCCTTTAAGATTCACTTCAATTTGTAACAATGTTCACCAAATCATTAACAAAGATTTATTCATAGCTTTCAAAACTATTTCCACTTCAAACTTGATTTACAACTCGTATTCCTTTCAACAAAACTAGAATTTTTTTGTATGAAAGCTATTATCATTTGAAAATAAATGTCTTTCGTTTGGGGAAAATCCGATTTAATATGCTCAAGTTATAGCCCTTAAAGTATAAACTTGGGTTAAATTTAAATTTCCAAAATAATTCCTTTAAAAATGGTTTAAAATCCATATAATCTGTATAATCCCTTTAAATCATAGTTTTCAACAAACATATATATGTATATCAACTTCAAAATCATGAAATCAAATTCAAACTACTTTAACAAACCATATTATATGTAAAATAATTTTAATTCCAAAATTCCCCTTTCAAAAGTTTAACCCAAACCACCTCCAAACCATTTTGGATTCAAAATTCAACTTTTAAATCATTTTAAATTCAAAAACCTATTGCTTAACCAATTTTCTAAAGAAATATGAATAAAAGTGAGAAGGAGGTGGGTATTTATAGAAAAAGAAAGAAGTGGTAAATTTACCAAAATAACCTCTTACCAAATTACCAAACTGTCCTTACTTCAACCTAAAGCAATCTCCACTTTTTCAGTATTTAACATCATCTTTCACATCCTTACTTTATGTCGTGGTCACTTAAAGATTAAGTAAAAAATATCATAATTATGCTGGCTTTGATTTGATGTAATTTGATGTTTACTTTTTCTTACTTTTGTTAATTCTTCTTACCTTTACTAATGATTTCAAGAAGTTTTCTAGCCTTATTTAGTAAAAGTAAACATGTTTAGTTATTAAAATGTGTAATATATATGTTAAAACATGTTAACAAAGGCGCGACAACGTTGCGGCAACTTATTTTGAACAAAATGTTGAATTTCGACAAAAATTTTACAGTCACATTTTGACATTTTTGTTAATCTATTTATTTATGTAAACCAAACTTCAAAATTGATTTGTTATTATATTTAAATAGTTAAAACAAGTATATTTGACTTATAAAATAATATCCAAATCTATTTATGAAAATACGACATCGATTTATCGGTAAGCGACGAAATTTGTCAACTTTTATAAAACAAATTTTATATATTTATCGAAACATTATAAATTAAATTGCTATTATTATCAAATGAGTTTGATATTGATTATATACATATTGAAAAGGAGTTATTTACCCTTTAAATGAATTTCATGAATATTTATCCTATTTTATTGGAATCCGACTTTTGTCAATTTTACAATGGAAATCCAAAAAATTTATTCAATATCAAAAATAAGTTTACCATTCTTATTTATCATATAAAACATGATTGTTTAACTTTGAAAATTCAACATTTGAATATTTAAATAAATTAAATATTCCATTTTCAAAGTGGTAAAATTACGGGTCGTTACAAAATCCGTCTGCATCCAAGTTATCGAAGATTAACAAATGGCACCTGAGCCTTGGCTTGGGTGCAAAGTCAGTTTTATTGAGATATAGATCCAAGAGATGACAAAGAGGAGCCCAAGGTGACCAAGGCTGTGTTGGCTGAGCTGACGATTGATATGATAGTCAGCCACGACGACCCCTCACGGGTCTTAAAGATTGGATCGCAGCTCAGCCCGTCAATGATGAGAGAACTTGTTGATTTTCTCCGAGCGAATATGGATGTATTTTATTAGAATCATTCTAACATGTATGGGATCTCGTCTGCCATTACGAGCCATGCATTAAACATTGATCATAAGTACATTCTGGTAAAACAAAAAAGGCGAGGCATGGATCCGGAGAGATCCGTCACTCTTAAAGAGGAGTTGGATAAACAAAAAGTCAATAGGTTTACTCACGATGCCCTCTATCCTATATGGATATTTAATCCTGTGCTGGCGAAGAAGGTGAATGGGAAATGGAGAACGTGCATCGAATATTTAGACTTGAACAAGGTGTGTCCTAAAGATAGTTTTCCTCTTCCAAGGGTTGAACAACTAGTTGATTCGAATGTAGGCACGAATTGTTGTCTTTTATGGATGCGTACTCGGGGTATAACTAAATCCCGATGCATGTCCCCGATCAGGAACACACCAGCTTTGTGACGGATGTTGGATTATATAGTTACATGGTGATGCTGTTTGGATTGAAGAACACTGGAGCAACTTATCAGTGTCTAGTTAACCAGATGTTTAAAGAACATGTTGGGAGGACAATGGAAGTCTATATTGATGATATGATCATGAAGTCATGATGATCAAACGACCATATTTGAGACTTGGCAGAGATGTTTGACGTCCTTCGGTTTTATAACATGAAAATCAATCCTTTGAAATGCTCATTTGGTTTTGCGTCAGGAAAGTTCTTAGGCTTTATTGTTATTGCTGGAGGAATTGAAATTAATCCAAAGAAGATTCAAGCTATTCGAGATATTCAAGCGCCAAGAACCATTAAGCAAGTGCAAAATTTGAATGGAAAGGTTGCTGCTTTAAGTCTATTTATCTCTAAAGCAACTAACAAATGCATTCCTTTCTTTGATTTGATTAGGAAGGGAAAAAGAAACTTTGAATGGACGTAGGATTTTAAAGACGCATTTGAGCTCTGGTGAACCATTTGGAGAGACCCCTTGTCTTGCCAAAGCTGCTAGATCATGAGGAGTTGTACATTTATTTGGCTGTATCAGCACATGCCATAAGTGATGCCTTGATTCGCAAGGAGAACCAGATTCAAAAGCCGGTGTATTATGTCAGTAAGCGACTGATAGGAGCAGAATGGAACTATCCGAAGATAAGAGAAATTGAAGTATTGCTTGCTAATCGCATCATGGAAACTCCGTCTATACTTCCAAGCACATCCGATTAACAGTTATACCGACCAGCAGTTACGATAGGTCCTACAATGACCTGAGACGTCTGGGAGGTTTCCTAAATGGAACATCAAGCTCAAGAAATTCGACATTACATGTATGCCTCAAAGAGCTATCCAGGGTCAAGCGTTGGCAGACTTTATAGTAGAATTTACCATGCAAGACGAGCTTCTAGAAGGTGGCGAAATCCCTGCTGTACGATGAAGTTGTACACATGGAGCATCTAATGATCACTGTTCCAAATCTGGGATTATAGTTGTAACCCTCGAGAACCATTTGACTTTCTATGCTTTGAAGCTTGATCTTTCTGCTACGAACAATGAGGCTGAGTATAAGGCTTTGATTGCTGGACTTAAACTTACTAGAGAACTTAGGGTGAAGTCTCTTGAAATCTTTTGCGATTCACTGCTAGTGGTGTATCAAGTTAGAGGAGAATATAGGGCTAAGGGACAACGACATGCCTCATATCTTACTTGAGTTCAAGAGTTGTTGGCATAATTTGAGTACTACAACATTCACATATCCTATGCGAGCAAAATGAAGAAGCTGACTCATTGGCCAAGTTCGCTAGTATGGGAGATGCACAACAGATGGGCTTGGTTTCAGTCAACATATTACGCTCCCTAAGTATAAATATGATGAAGATTGAGCAAGTACTGGAAGCGGAATCCTAGAGGGAATCATGGATGACTCCATTTAAAGATTATTTATTGCATGGAATCTTGCCTGAAAGGAGGAATGAATGGCGACTAGTTATTTGCAAAGCTTCGCGGTATATTATGCAAGAAGGAATTATGTATAGAAAAGGTTTTTTTGTTCCTCTACTCCAATGTATCGCTCACGATGAGAAAAAGCGTGTTTTGAAAGAAGTTCATGAGGGATAATGTAATGATCACAATGCAGGTAAACTACGACAAAGAAAATACTTTGTTATGGGTATTATTGGTCAACTGTAAACCGGGACGCTGCTTATTATGTGAGATGATGTGACAAGTGCCAAATATATGCTAAAGTCCCAAGCGCTCTGTCAACAGAGATCATGCAAATGGTCATTCCATGGCCATTCTCTATGTGGGATATTGATATAATAGGCTCTTTACCAATCACTAAGGGTGGTGCGAAGTACGCTATTGTCGCGGTTGATGACTTCACCAAATGGCCGAGGCGGAACCGTTAGCAACGATCACAACTAAGAAAGTGATCAACTTCGTTGTACGAAACATCATATGTCATTTCAGTCTTCCATGCAATATCGTAACAGATAATGGGACTCGCTTCAATAGTGCTGAATTTAAAGAATTTTGTCAGAGATATCATATTGCGACGAAGTTTGCAGTGGTCGCGCACCCTCAGGCGAATGGGCAGGATGAAGATGTAAACAAAATTAACAAGTCTATTCTGAATATGCATTTGGAGAAGGCTAGGCAAGTGGGTGGATGAACTTCCTATGGCATTTTGGGATTACAGAAGCATTCACAAGTCTGCGACTGGCCATACTCCATTCACTCTTGCTTATGGATCCAAAGCTGTTATCCTGATGGAACTCGAGTCCCTTCTCATCGAGTGACTTACTACGACCCCAAAATGAACAAATATCTTCTTTTGGAATCTATGTACTTTATATATGAGAAGTGCGAAGAAGTCGATTTAGGGGCAGCAGCACACCGACATCGAGTCTCCATATATTACAACACTAAATTGCAATCAAGATCTTTCGAAGTTGGTTATCTTGTCCTGAAATGGGTTTTTTCGGCCCCGTCACTTGTGAATCTGATATCGGAAGGACCTTATGTCACTGAACAGAGGCTTGGAGAAGGAACTTTCAAGCTAGCGACCGTTGATGTCATTACACTCCCAAGAGCAGGAATAGCGAGCATTTCTGACGCTATTTCACTTAGAACATTTCCTTTGCATTGCAGTTCTATTTGCTTTTAGTATTTGCTTTAGGATTTGGTTTTTCAAATATGTAACAAGACATATTAGTTTATTCCTTTCCATTAGGTGAATAAAGTCTCAAACTTCCTTTTCATGAATGATTGTTGTTGAATTATATGCTAAGTACAAAACGAAATCGATTGATATCGATATGTGTGAACAGGTTCCCGGATTTCGAAATCGATTAGTCGTACCAATCCCCTACGGGATCAAACAAGATGAGCTCCATTAATTTTCGCGATTAACAGTATCCATAGATGATTCAAAGGATGGGATACGTAATAAGTAACAAATGTTGCTGGCAATTCGAAGATTAGAGAATTTCCTGCCCGGACTGTGGGATTGAAACGAAAACAAGGCGACCATAAGAAGTGTAAACATCAAACGGGCATGATCCGACCACCGATCGACAACTCTAAGTCCCTGGAACATGAACTGGAGTATAAACATAATTCAGGTGTGACTGACTGCCCATCGACAACTCTTAGTCCCTAGAGCACGGATTGGAGTATAAACGCAATTCGGGTGTGACCGACCGCCCATCGACAACTCTAAGTCCCCCGGAGCGCAGACTGGAGTATAAACACAATTCGGGTATGACTGACCGCCAATCAACAACTCTAAGTCTCCGGAGCACGAACTTAAGTATAAAAACAATTCAAGCATGACTGATCGCCCATCGATAACTCTAAGTCCACAAAGCGGGGACTGGAGTATAAACACAATTCCGGCATAACTGACCACCCATCGACAACTCTAAGTCCCGTATCGCGTACTAGAGTATAAACACAATATGGGAGTGACTGGCTGCCCATCGACAACTCTAAGTCCTCGAAGCATGGACTGGAGTATAAACATGATTCGGGTGTGATCCGACCATCCACGAGACAACTCTAAGTCCCCAGAGCGTGGTCTGGAGTATAAAATGATTCGGGTGTGATCCAACCACCACGAGACAACTCTTAGTCCCCAAAGTGTGGACTGAAATATAAACATGATTCAGGTGTGATCCGACATCCCACGAGATAACTCTAAGTCCCTAGAGCGCGGACTGGAGCATGTACAAAAATTGAGCGCGAACCGCCCACTCGCCAAAAAACACTAAGTCCCCAGAGAGTATACTGGAGTAGAAACACAGCTGGATAGGTGGGTGGATTTCAACCGTTCTCTATTCCACAAACTCCAACCTGAAATTGACGGAAGGAATACATATTACTAAAAGCTGAATATGACTTCTCACAGCAACTCCTGCTTAATGTTCTTTACGATTTAAGGAAAAGAGCGGAAGGAGGCCTTGAGATGAAGATAGTGAATTGTTAACAGAATTTGCAATCAACAAATTACAAGTACTTTGGAAGGGAAGTAATCATTTAACTATCAAAGTAACAATTCACACGATGTCTAATCGAAAACAAACAACTTATATTCACATGTGTCAAAATTCCAATATGAATTACTTCAAAAAACCGAGATTCATACCCACATACCTACAACCAGGGAAAGAAATAATTGTGCAAATTATATACAATGATTTGAAGTAACAGTTACTTCTTCGACTTTCTTTCCCTTTTGGATTTTTCAGGGGTAGAGCCGCTCAAGCTTCTCTTCCGGGATCCTTTGCCATCCTTAGTCGAAGTGCTTATGGAAGGAGGTGGGTTTTCATTGGGGATTGACCCTCCCGGTGGAATAATTGCAATGGTACGAGATCAAGATCTTCGAATTCCACCTCGACGGGATGTCCTTTAAATTCTCGCTTCAACTTTTCCTCCTCCTTAATCCTCTCCTTCATGCTGGTTTCAGTAGTATGTTTCAAAGTGCCAATAATTATCACATCATCAGGGTCATCGGCAAGGAGTGGATCTTCAGTTTTGTCTTCATCAAGAGTACTGATGATTTGGGCATCGGGCACTGGAACTTCAACAAGAGCTGGGTCCTCGACCGCTTTCCCATACTGTTCTGCAGCAGCATCAATTTTTGGAGTCTGATCAAGGCTCGAAAGACCTTCAAATTTTATCGAAACATGGACGTTAGCTAAAGGCCGTTGTGTGCAAAGAACAAGAACTATTCGAGCACGAAGTTTAGTATGATACCCGCATCCGGTTGACTTTCCGTCATCGCTGGAGTGCTTGCTTCGAATATGGGAGATAACAACTGTGGCCGGAAGCCAGGCTTAACTGGATCATAACTGAGATTTTGCTCCATATCATGAGAAGATGATGGACCGACTACTTGAGAGGGAGAGGAACCCTTAGGATCAATTCCAGAAGACTCGACAATATCCTCTCCATCTTCATCAGGTGCAGGAGCTTTGAAAAATTGAAGTTTAGCGACAGCCAGATACGACGGTTTGTTTCCTCGAAGAACTTCTCTCACTAGTCCTTCCTCATTGAATTCAGCTTCTCCGAACTCTTCTTTATTTATCTTGATGATGTGTTCCTAGGCTTCCGCAAGTGATTCGAGGTAACCCTCGCCAAGAAAGCTTAAGTCACAGTGGAGAAGGATCTTCGCGTCATATTCGATAATTAGTGGATCGAACAAGTCATTAATTTCATTCCTACCGGACTCGATGGCAGCCTCCACCTAGGTGTTGGCATGTTCAAGCACTTCACCGATTCGAGAAGCTTGTGAATCGACAGGATTATCCAGGACAATGGCACCCTCAACGACATCAGGAGCAGGGTTGATGGTTTTCATGGGAAGAATTGGAATATGGAAAAGAGATCAATTTGTGGATTAGAAGCTTCCAGTTTTTCTACGTGATGGCTTGGAGAAGGCCTTCTGGATATAGTGGCAAAACTTGACTTTCCTTTAGAATCGATGTGTTTTGCCACTGAATCAGAAGACATGTTGGTTGAATGCTTCGTGCATCTAAAATCTATGTCAGCTATACTCGGTAGATAATCAAGATTAGAAATAATAACCTATTTCCCCATGTCAAGTGTGGGCTAGTGCAGTGCAGTGAAGTGTGAAACAAGTATAGGCAGTTTAAAATTAGAAAAGAAAAAATAAAACAATGAGACTTGGAGTTTTGTCCATAGAAACCAACATCGCTGACCATCTTAATTAACAAGAAAGTTTATCGACAATGGAAGCTTTGGGATCGATGGAAAACCATATTGAATTATGAAGACTATTATCCAAGTTCGTTAGCAAATTTATTACTTAATCCAAATTGAGAAGTCCATAAGTTTGATTGTTTAATCTTAAGTTCGACAGTCCAAGTATGGAAATCGCATTGTCCTTTATCGCCTTATATTCAGGCAAGGCAATATGATGTCAAGTGCTCAAATGACTTAGATTAGATTAGTCTTTACTGTTAATACCGATCTCTTCACTCTGTATCGATCCCTTACCATAACCATTTTATAGTGATCCCTAATACAGACCAAACAACTCTGATCCCTCAACTTAAGACATCTACATCGATCCCTCATCAATGCTACAACCTACCGATCCCTCTACACAAACACTTCCTACTGATCCTTCACCAAGCGACCACAACACCGCTCCCTCATCAGTACAACTTCCTACAAACCTTTTCCTAAACCAGCATACACCGATCCCTCACCAAATTATTCTCCACCGATCCTTTTCATTCAATCTTACACTGATCCCTCTCCAACCAATTCCAAAAAACAACTCTCCTTCATTCCTTTAAATACAAAGCACCCTCTCAGCCGAACCCTACTTCTCCATCTCCTTCTCCTTCTTCTTCTTCTCCTTTACCTTATATCCTAAGTAAATGCATCAATCCATCTTCCTAAAAGATGCTCGAACTGACCAAGCTCATAATTCACAACTCAATTACATGGTTAAAGGAGATGTAATACCTATGTATATCGGGTTAAGCCGAAGGTGAGCATTCGAGTTTGTGGATTGAAGAGGGAGGAAAGAAGACTTTGAGGAGGTACTTAATTTCGTGTTTTGATTTAATTTTAAAGTTGGAGAATTTTAGTTTGTTAAGGAGATTTGGCAATGCCCAGAGTTCGGCAGAAAAGCTTGTGCATGGGCAAGGGAAGTAAGAATGGTAAAGTAAAAAAGTGAAAGATAGAAAGGAATAAGACTTATATTTGTATATGAAACTACGGCGCATGAACCGGTCGTAGTAAGTGGAACAAATCAAAAATTAAAAGGGATCGGTATATGGACTTGCGGAACCCTATTCGCGTGTACCTAGTAAGGGATCGACATGTCAAATGTCAATCCCTCCGCAAAAAAAAAGAGGGGAAATGAATGAATTGAAAAAAAAGGGTAAATGTTGGATGATGAATAATTATGAAGGGTCGACTGCAGACACGAGCGTATAGAGTACTATAAAAATTAGCAATGACTTGTGAACATTCGAACACGTCCAGGAGCCAATAACAGAAATTTGTATGTGAATATGCATAAGAACGATTTGAAAATTCAACTTTTTGAAACCAATTGAAATTGCAATCAAGCCTGAAATTTTCAAGTTCAAGATCGGATCAGATAAAAGGAGGCCTATAAGTCCCACATGATAGAATTTGTATATGCTAAGGAATATGACATCGAACTTGTATTATTAAAAGTCGATAAAGGAATAGCAATCAATCAGGAAGCTGGATGTAATTCAGACTTTTTTCAATTCAAAGCAAGTCATGTTACTCACAGGACGTACTTTGGGGGGCAAGTGTTATCTGATACCCTGGCTCGATTATATTGGACTGATCACGCAAGGCAATTTCGACTGTTATCAAGAAGGATGACCATGAAGCAATGGTTATAAGACCTAAATATAGAGTTCAGACAGTTACACGAAGCCTGGATTGAACGGAGTTGGTAGATGGACAATATAGGATGCTAAAAATATGGAAAATGGTTTGGATTAGCAACGGATCAGCATAATTATTTAGATGGATAGTTAGTATGGATGGAATATTAGAGGGATCGGCATAGGCAATGAGGCTTAGTTCAGCATGACTCATCAGCACTCGAGGGATTGGTATAATATTCTGGAGGATGAGAGGCTTCGGCATAATGTGTTTGAGGTAGATGGATTGGCGTAGTGTTGAGTTGGAGGAGGGATCGGCATGTTATGATGTAGACCAAGGGATATATGCAAACGAGTAAGAATCGGCATAGTTACATAGACAAGAAGGGTCAACATTTTTAATGGTGCTTGGCTTGGTAGTTAAGTTATTAGAGGGATCGGCACGATGGGCCATCAGATGGATCGGCAAGTGAAACACGAAGTTAAATAAGGGGGATCGGCATTACATAATAGGGTACAAAAAATACGAAAAATGGAGGGATCGGCATGATCTAACATGGAGGGGTCGGGAGAGATAACTCTAAAGTGAATTTGAACCAAAGATTAAGCAAAAATTCGAGCTCCATTCATCCAATCAACATGAATTTTGGAGAGCCATCACATCTAAGCATATAGGAGCTACTATAGGGATCGCTGCCCCAAATTCGACAAATAGATGGATCAATACCGTTGCCTATCCATTGAGATTTGGCCTAGCGCCCCCTATGGTGAGCCATATGTATGGAGAGGTCCTGTTGCCGAAGTTCCAGACAGATTGGTGGTCACCTTCACCTATAAAGACAGCCCTAGGGGTTCGTTCTAAGGATCTTCATGCTGCTGGTTGCATAACACTTTTATTGTAATCAACTTCCTCCATTATTCTTTTATCTCTTGCTGTTTCTTATTGTAATCAAGATTAAAGTGAATCAATAAAGAGAATATTCAAAGTTGACATAGACAATCAACGCCGAACCACTATAAATCTTGTTGTTATTGTTTTATGTTGTGTATTCCTTTATTTTCATTTATTTTCTTCATTTACTTTGCTACACAAACCTATTCTCGAGTGTTTGTGACCAATTTGGCTGCAAACATCTCGTGATTCACGTGTTGGACATATCTGAAATCATGGTATACATACGATAAGCATGTACTCATTCCTTAAATCAGAGTTGGGTTTCTTATAATTATACTTATGTGTGTATATATGTATGTATGTATATGTGTGTATGTATGTAAATATGTATGTATAGTTAAATAAGTTTTAATTTATTTATAACTTCTATAATTTAATTAACTTATAATGTGTGTATCATATTGATTAAATTGTATTTAATTAACTTTAACCTTATTAATTAAATCATATATATATAGTTTTAGTTCTTTAATTCAATTAACTATTTTAATTAAATTTTATTTAAAATTTCAAATTTTTTATTTTATCCATCTTAAGCTATCTAAGAAAAATATTCAGCTATAAGTATTGTAATTTCTCTTTTATATATTAATTAGTTAGTTAATTAAATATTTAATAAATTTCAAAATTTATTTAGTTTAATTTCTTAATTTAAGAAAATCAAACATTATAAGTTAACATTTAATTAGTAAAATTATAAATTTTTTAGTTTTACTTGTTAGCAATATAATTTAGTTAATTAATATTTAATTAATTATTTATCAAATAAATCATTAATATGACTAAACAAATTTAATAAAATACAAATTTTTAGTTAATTTACCTTATACAATTTAAGATAAATGTTCAACTATAACCTTTGTAGTTGCATTTAATATCACTGAATATATGTAAACTTTAATTAATAAACTTTTAATGAATTACTGATTTAATCAATTAAATATTGGTAAATTTTAAAAAATATTAAATTAATTTCTCAAAATAATTTTGAATTTTATAGATTTGTTATAATATTTATAAAATATCCTTTTATAATTAAACTTAACATTTAAATTTGAAATATCTTTTAAAATTTTAAACTTAATTTTGAAAATTAGCTCAAAGCCAAATCAATTTGGGCCTTTATACATGGGCCTACCTTTTGGACTTAGTTTGCCCATTGGGTTAAGCTGGTAGCCAACGAAGAGAGAAATACTTGGCTATTTAATAGGAGGGCTCAATTAGTTGGCCCTAAAGTTGCTAATTAGACTACATAAACCATTTAACCTCCAATACAATTGATGAAACCGGCCTGGTCTGTAGCTGTTGTAATGGGTAGATTTTAAATTTTTTTTCCCGTATTTATATCGTAGTAGGCCTATGAACTAGATCTAATCTAGTTATTAAATAAAATCATATTTTATTTAACATTATTTATATTTCTTAACTAATCATATTATATACCATAGAAAAATATTTATTTGATGTATCACATGCGTATCCAATGATATAACAATATAACATATGTACCATAAATATATATATATATATATATCAATACCTATATGTGTGTGTGTCTATATATATATATATATATATATATATATATATATATATATATATATATATGTTTATGTTACATATGTTTACTTACATATATATATATATGACAATTTCATATAAATATCGAGATAATAAATGCCTAAATATATACATATGTTTCAATATGCTATAATATGTGTATATGGTTTGTATAAAGATATTTATAATACTATATATATTGTTTAGACATATATATACATATATATTTTACTTTATTACCACTTGTATATATTTAATATGTACAGGTATAAAAAACTGAAAACAAATCAATGTAATAAAATCAAATAATTTCAAAGTAAGAGAATGCTTGATTGGAAATGAATGTAGAAATAAAGTTTCACATTGAATCAAGATTTAACCAAATTAGAATTGAAAGAAAACAGAATTAGGTCTATTTTGATTTTCTCTTTTGTAGACACTAATTGATAATGGATTAATGCCCTAAAAATTTCATGCTTATTCGCAACAAAATATCCAAACACTAAAATCGTAAATTTGAAATGCACATTCTAAACAAAATTGTAAAAGAAAATTATTGTTACAACTAATATCTTACTTTACTAACATATTAGCTTTTTTTATACATTGCACATGGACATATACACACATGTGAAAATTGTAATTTAAGATTTAAATTTGAAATACATATAATGGACTAATACCAAGACATTGAATATATTAATTGAAAGACAAAAATAACTTAACTAAACGATTCAACTTGATGTTGATTTATAATTTTGGATAACATAAAATAAAAGCATATGAATATTTACATACACAATTTAATTAATTTGAACATTAAATCCATAACTTTAAATGAATTAAGCTTTTATAACAAAACAAATCCACATAACTGATAATTTCAAATCCGACAAACAATATCAAAAAAATCAAACACAAATTGATTTTACAATTGAATAAAAATATACAAGTGGCTTTAAAAATAAATTCAATAAATGATAATTCAATATAGACATATGTGTGAATTTTCTTAGGGTTGAACACCATGAACGAGTAAAATAGAATGGAAGAATTGGACTTGAAAATTGTGTCCTTCGTAACACCTCTATTTGAGATGTCTCCTCATATCTCTAAGTAGATCAGCATCCAGCTTTGTAAGAGAATGATGAATCACTTTTTTTTTATTTACTTTGATGTTTTCGTTTGATTTGGAGTTCAAAAAAATTGGGATTATATAATGGTATTTTTGACCATGGATGATGCAGAGGATAGAAAAGAAAAGTAAAGTAAAAATCAATGAATGAATGAAATGAATTAGTGGATTTGTTTTAATTGAAAAAATGAAACATTTCACATTCTTTTTATCAAAACTTCCTAAATCAATTCCTTAATTTCCTTTTACTCTAAGCACTCCATCTCCACATGATACGGCCATCCAAAATTGCTATTAAATCGAATGAAATCTCCATAAACTTCTTCATACAATTATTTTTTATTTAAACTTGTTTAAAATTACATTAATATCATATATTGATGCACGTAAATATAACTTTCATACATGCATTCAAATAATCACAAACAACTCTTAAATATCAAATAAATTAAATAATAATTAATATTTCTCAAATACTAATTAATTTAAAACACTTAATAAATTAATTAAATTATATGGTTTTTCAGAAAATTCACAGATACGGTTGTGCGACTCGTAGGTATGAATTCAACCTTAATTTTGAACAAATTAAATATTAATGTTCATATGCCAATTTAGCTAGCACTGTGATAGTTTAACCGAATTCATCGCTTACGGACCTTTTAAGTAATCAAATTTCACATTTTCTTAAATGGTACATTTAGCAATGATTATTTACACGCGATCTCTTCACCAACAGTATATCACTTTAGAATTTATGGAATTTAGTATGGCTAAAATTCTCATATCATCCTTATTTAACTCAGTTAATCCATAAACTAAATCCTTGGTTCAATAATAATATCTATCATTAGTCGTATTACTATGAATAAAGATTTTGATTTTGAATTGACTAAAGTTTACTGTGATATAAACCTCATACAACCGTGGAGATGAACTATCTATCGAATAGTGTTTTACTTCCAATGCTTCAAGTCAGACCCAACTATAGTCGTTTAATGAGTGTCATGCCATGATTTAACCATAATCAAAGTTGAGAATTCACACTGTAGTTCCACAGTAATCTCAAATCGAAGGAACCCGTGTAACATCGTCACCTGTAGATTGTATGAATATGCGCTTATATGTTTTTGTTTGATGATAATAAACATGTATATATTCATTTAAATGTATTTGGTAATGTACTATTTTGTTTTTCATAGATTAAATAAATATTTGTTGAATAAAATAAATTACACAGAATTTGAATTCAAACAGAACAAGTTACACAGAATTTGAATTCAAACAGAAATTTTATTCAAACAAATATTTATTACAATCTTGAATAGTACAAATCAAGCTCTCACTATACATATACATTTTTGATTACATCACAATTACATCACAATTCAGTTTACATTAATAACCTCACTACATATCACTCGCACTTATATTTTGTCTTCAACTTCATTCCAGTTTGAATCCAGCATCTGAGCAATCTGCAAAAATATTCACTAACGCAGTAAAATTGAAAAAGAAATATTTTTGCAATATAAAATAAAATATGATTTTTGAAAATATGATTTGCCTCAGTTATTTGGGTTGTTCGTCATCATTCACACTTGAATTCATCACACACGAACAGTGTGACATGCACAGTGTATCACTGTACATGCCACAAGACCGTGCACATCGATATACACTTGATAATGCTACAGGGACAGGTGAGCACAGGTCAAACCCAAATGAAAAGCCGAGTTCAACGCACATGCAATATATCACGTCATTAGCACAAGGTCAAATCCGAGTTTTGAGACTGGATTCAACACAAGGCAACTTGAAGAATGCAAAGCTTCGACAAACCAAAACAGCATGCAAGCTCGACTAACAGCAGACCAAACTGCCACAAGATACAGTAATGCAACAGTGGCCAACCAGAAGTTCAAGGCAACAGTGACATGCACAACTAAACCAACATGAAATCAACACAGTGAAGAGACTCAGTGAAGTCAAAGTGTGCAACTACAGGAACTCAACAAGGCAGACTCAAGTGAATGAAAACATGTACGCAACATGGTGTGCAACACAGTGAAGAGACCAAGTACACGACTAAACTAACAAATGCAACAGACTCAACTAAACCAACATGGCCAAGACGACAGCAACTCAATGAATACAGTAGACATGTGCAGCAATAGTGAAGAACACAAAGCATAGCAACTGCATAGGACTGCAACAACCAACCTGGATGTCATGACCAAATGTTCTCATAAGACAATACAGACATAAACAACATCAAATGCAAGACCAAACTGCAAAAGTGACACAGCAGGTTTGAAGAAGAACTCCACTGACCATGAAGCAATACCACAAATGCACAATTCAAGTCAACACAACAAGAAGCCCAAATATACAGAAGTCAATGCCAAGAAACAATGAGTACAACTACTGAAGCTCAAGAGGTGGTATAAATACAACTCAAATGAATGCAAGTTCATATGTATAGCAACCCAACAGCAATACTGCAACAACCAGAGTGCAACTACAGAGAGTATGCAACGTGTCCACTTACAACTACAAGTCCAAGTTCGAAATCGAAAAATGTAAACAAACAGCTACATCAGAAGTAAACAACAACTCACATGTTTGAAACCAATCGAGTTCAACAGAGAAGAAAACATATGAACCAGCATAGGCCAAAGTTTAACAAAGGCAAACACACCAGTATGCAGTGATACAAATGCAACAATCAAAGTCAAGAGCCGAGCAACAGAATTTATTTATGCAACAGAAAATCAAAGCATTATAAATATACAATGCAGACACAAGTCAGTGCAGCAATGAAACATATAAAATGCTCAAGTCACGTTCATGTTAAACCGACCAGAGAAGATGGACAGAGACAAAGACATGATGACCACGAGATTCAACAATGCAGAGATGGGTCGAAGACAGAATTCAATGAAAATCAAATTCGTATCTTTGAAAAATTCAGCAATGAAAAAGGGGAAAGTTGTTGCCGTGTGAATCAAGAAAATCGAACGCAACAAAATCAAAGCCGTGCGTATCAAGGTGAAGTGATATCAGGAAAGCCGTGTGTATCAAGTTGTAAAAAATTAGGAAAGTGATGAAGCCGCAAGTGAATACGAACGAATCAAGTGATTCGAATTCATATAAATACTGAACCAAAAATATCATCATCGGCATCGAGTGAAAAAGGCAAACAATCAAACCAACAAACAGAGAAATTACATACCAATCTCTCAAACTCGATCAAAGGAGCAGCTGCAAGTAGAATCAATCATCAGAGAACAAGCACAAGCAAGTCAACCAGAATCAATCATCAGAGAATGAGCGCAAACAAGAGCATCACAATACAGAGCCGAAGCCCTAATTCGAGAAAGAAGAACAAAGCCGCAATTTTACAGTAGCAAAGAAATAGGGGAACGATGCCCTAATTTCAAGAGGAACGACCGCCATCATTTTCTCAAAGCAAGAAAGAAGGATCAGGTTCAAGAATTAGTGGGCCGGACTTGTTTATTATAAAAGGGGATTATTTGGTTTTAGGGTTTTAATTGAAGAGTTTTTTATTTTGAGCAAAAATTAGGAATTAAAGTTTATATTTTAATTTTTGCTCCTGGTTTTATTTTTGAAGTTGTTTTTTCTTTTCGAGTCAAAAGAATTTGTAAATCACCACCTAGGTTGTAGGTAGTGTCAGATTGTCTAGTTAGAATTAGTTCAGTGAGCAGGGTGTGCGAGTTTGCAAAACTCTATAGGCGGGAGCAGAGTTTGCGAGTAAACGAAACTCTATAGGCGGAGCAGGGTGTGCGAGTCTAGTAGAGTGTTTGTGAGCGGGAGCAAAGGTTTGCGAGTCTAGTAGAGTGTTTGTAAGCGGGATACTATTTAATTCTAATAGAAATCTGGGAATGCAACAGTAGGCAGGGGTTGCCGAAGCTGGGTAAATTTTGTGTGTGATTTACTTTTCAGCATATTTATTTCTGCATTTTAAATCGAGAAAATTTGCTATAACCCTATTCACCCCCCCTCTAGGGTTAATCTAGATCGTACAAGTGGTACCAAAGCCTGGTATTTTTATTTAACTCTAGAGTCATGAATTCATCAAATAATGCTTTTTCTGAGGGGCAATCTATTGTTAGGCCACCCATGTTTAACGGGAATGATTATGCTTATTGGAAAGTTAGGATGAGTATTTACCTTAGTTCCGTTGATTATGATGTTTGGGATATTATTGAAACTGGCTATAAACCTCCCACTATAACTATTGGTGGTACTGAGATTCCTAAACCAAAGGATAGGTGGGATGCTAACGATAAGAAATTAAAAACTACAAATGCCAAAGCAATGAACGCTTTGATCTGTGCTCTTGATAAAAATGAATTTAATAGAATTTCTCATTGTACAACAGCACAGGAAATTTGGCACACTTTGGAGGTGACACACGAAGGAACTTCTCAAGTCAAGGAGTCTCGTCTAGCCCTATTCAGTAACGAATACGAAAACTTTGTGATGGACAAAGGCGAGAGCATAAAGGATATGTTTGGACGCTTTTCAACTTTGGAATACAACGCTAGAGCGCTCGGGAAGGTATTCACTGAGGTAGAGCTTGTGAGGAAGGTGTTACGAGTTTTACCGATGAACTTTGAGGCAAAAGTCACGACAATACAGGAATCGAAAGATCTGAGTAAGCTAAGCATGGAGGAGTTGATTGGCAAATTGATGACATATGAGCTTGAGCTAAAAGCAAAGGAGGAATGCAACAACTCCGAATCAAAGAAGAAGACGATTGCCTTAAAGAGCAAACAAGAGAGCGATGAAGAAGGAGAAGATCCAATTGAAGAGCTTGCAATGGCTGTCAATAATCTTAGAAAATGGTCAAGATTCAAGCCACGCAAGAAGAAAACTTCTGGTAATAGGTCAAGAGAATCTAACAATTCTGATAATGAATTGACGTGTTATAACTGCAACAAGTCTGGCCACTTCAAACAAGAATGCCCACTTCTCAAATACAACAAAGGAAAGAAAAAGAAGAAGAAGGCTTTTGCAGCGACTTGGGATGATGAAGAAGGAGAGGAAGTTTCGGATAGCAGCTCAGAGGAGGCAAACTTGTGTCTTATGGCGAAATCAGAATCAGAAGCAAGCTCTGAGGAATCTAGTGAGGCAGGTGAGTATTCCTATAGAGATCTTGTCTTTATGTGTCTTGATCTTACTAAAGTAGTTGATGCTCTTGAATCTAAAATTGAAAAACTGAAATCTGATAGGAGAGAACTTGCTCGTGAAAATTTTAGGTTAGAAACTGAACTTGAAAATATTCAAAACCTAGAATGTAAAAAGTGTAAGATTTTAGATTCAGAATTATCAAAACTTAGGAATAACTTTGAGAATCTTGAAAAAGAAAACTTGAATCTTAAGGAAATCATTGACACTAGGAAAAAAGATTTTATAAATCGATGTACCTCACTTGTCACTGAAAACACAACACTAAAAACCAAAGTCCAAAATCTTGAGAAATCTTTGAATAACTTTTCAAGAGGCGAAAAATCTTTCAACATGCTATTGGGAAATCAAATTTTTGCTAACAACAGAAAAGGACTAGGTTTTGGGAAAACACAAGTTAAGGATAATGCAAAAGGTAAGAGCGTCTTTGATAGATGTGAAATAATTGGACATCGTGTTGAAAATTGTAGTCATAGGAACAAGAACACAAAATTTATACAAGTTTGGGTTCCTAAGAATTCTACAAACAAATTTCATGTCTATTGGAACAAGAATGAAAGGACTAAACAAGTTTGGGTTCCAAAAGGTTTGTTTATTCATAATGCTTCTGCCACTAACAATCGTGGACCTATAAATAGGTCACAAAAATCTTTCATCGTGTAGGTGTGGTGGCAGGCTAAGGAACAACAACGGTGTTCTCTGGATTTTGGCTGTTCCAAAAACACAACGGGCAACAAAGCAAAGTTCCTTAGCCTAGTACAAAGGTGACGGAATCACAATGGGAAATCATGAGAAATTATCGTAAAGGTAAAACAGGTAAAGGTATATTAATTATGATGATCTGCACCATATTCTGCCAATATTGAGATGTTGTAAAGAAGTGATGTCTTTAATTCTGACTTATTCTTAATTGATATGATTTTTCTTTTGACTTGTTCTTATTTATGACCTTTATTTGTGCTTAAATGATAACCAATCAGATTTTCAACTTTGAACTAATCCGTATAAATTTGTTCGATCAAATGATGGTATTTTATTGATCTTTGATTACTCATGCTACACGTAGATATATTTTGACATTTTGGTCACTGCTTGTAAATTTGCACGATTTCAAATTTCATGTGAAAGCTGTTAGAAAGGATTTTAAGAAATTGTTGAAACTTCAAGAAATTGTTTTTGAAATAATTATGATGTTGATTGACTGTTGATTACTCATGAATATAACTGTTTATCCTACGATTTCTGAAATTAACACTATGATATTTGTTTGAGTGCTAACATGGCTTCATTTCAAATTTCATTCTGAGATAGTTTGTTAAAATTTTTGATGCACACTTCATGGTCTGGTTTATCAATTTTAGTTAGTGATATTTTGGATTGAAAGAGAAACTCAGATGCAGATTACACTGGTAATATAGTTGATAGAAAAATTACTAGTGGAACGTGTTAATTTTTGAAACATTCATTTGCTGCATCGTTTTTCAAAGAAATTATCTGCATATTTTTCACTTGAAATAATTTTTCAAATAGCAGAATTTTCTCATATAACCCCTTCGAGAAAATAATTGTTTGACCATATTTTCGGAGTAGTCATTTTTATTTGATTTTAAATGATAAATTTTGACTAATCTGACTCCCTACTAATTATCAAAAAGATAAATAGTGATTGAAAAGGTGATAAGTGTTGATATTTTCATACATTACTCAAAAGAGTATATTTTAGAAAATGTCTTTAGGAATTAAAACAAGAATTATAAAACTTTTTGTTGGGTAAAGATTCCATGACCATATCTATATCTATCATTATTTCTATCGACCATGGTTTATCAAATATTCAATATAGTTTGTCGATATGTGGTACTATAATCAGGAACCATTTGTTTTTCATGTCACATTTTTTTTAAAAATAAATAAATATCCAAAGTATTCACTCTCATTTAAAAGTCCTCACGGTTATGCATGGGTGAATTACTTGGATTTTTGATTATGTGCTTCCATGCTCATTTAAAAGTCCTTACGGTTATGCATGTATGGGACGCATATCAAAATTAATTGATTAAATAGACAAGTTGATTCTAATCCCATTTGCGTGGTTAGAAGATACTTGATTTCATTTTTAAAATTAAAATCGAATACTACTAATCTCATTTAAAAGACCTAACGGTTATGCATGATTAGTAGATATTCAAATTCCTGATATAAATGTACCACAAGAAGATTCAACTGTATGATTTTATATGAACATCATATCCATCATTTCTAAAAGTGGAATATGCGCCTAATAAGGGTAGTTATGGTTTTTGTTTGATTCTTATTGAAGTTTAATATTTATATTCAATTTGAGTTTAATGTTGGATTAATATCGATCACTTTATCTCTATTTTTCTCTCACACTATTATTCTTTTGCTGATAACAAAAGGGGGAGAGAAAAGTTAAGATTTTGTCAAATAGAATCAAGCAAAGGTCAAATAATTTTCCATTTGCATCTAGGCTTATTTGAATATTTCTATTTGTATGCATATATGTAGGGGGAGCATCATGTAGAGAGGAAGCATTTAAATAGGGGGAGCAATTAGAGTATATAATTGGTCAAATACATTTAACACGGTCAAAATCTTAAATATATGTTTGTTATCATCAAAAGGGGGAGATTGTATGAATATGCGCTTATGTGTTTTTGTTTGATGATAATAAACATATATATATTCATTTAAATGTATTTGGTAATGTACTATTTTGTTTTTCATAGATTAAATAAATATTTGTTGAATAAAATAAATTACACAGAATTTGATTTCAAACAGAACAAGTTACACAGAATTTGAATTCAAACAGAAATTTTATTCAAACAAATATTTATTACAATCTTAAATAGTACAAATCAAGCTCTCACTATACATATACATTTTTGATTACATCACAATTACATCACAATTCATTTTACATTAATAACCTCACTACATATCACTCACACTCGTATTTTGTCTTCAACTTCATTCCAGTTTGAATCTAGCATCTAAGCAATCTGCAAAAATATTCACTAACGCAGTAAAATTGAAAAAGAAATATTTTTGCAATATAAAATAAAATATGATTTTTGAAAATATGATTTGCCTCAGTTATTTGGGTTGTTCGTCATCATTCACACTTGAATTCATCACACACGAACAGTGTGACATGCACAGTGTACCACTGTACATGTCACAAGACCGTGCACATCGATATACACTTGATAATGCTACAGGGACAGGTGAGCACAAGTCAAACCCAAATGAAAAGCTAGGTTCAACGCACATGCAATATATCACGTCATTAGCACAAGGTCAAATCCGAGTTTTGAGACTGGATTCAACACAAGGCAACTTGAAAAATGCAAAGCTTCGACAAATCAAAACAGCATGCAAGCTCGACTAACAGCAGACCAAAGTGCCACAAGATACAGTAATGCAACAGTGGCCAACCAGAAGTTCAAGGCAACAGTGACATGCACAACTAAACCAACATGAAATCAACACAGTGAAGAGACTCAGTGAAGTCAAAGTGTGCAACTACAGGAACTCAACAAGGCAGACTCAAGTGAATGAAAACATGTATGCAACATGGTGTGCAACACAGTGAAGAGACCAAGTACACGACTAAACTAACAAATGCAACAGACTCAACTAAACCAACATGGCCAAGACGACATCAACTCAATGAACACAGTAGACATGTGCAGCAATAGTAAAGAACATAAGGCATAGCAACTGCAAAGGACTGCAACAACCAACCTGGATGTCATGACCAAATGTTCTCATAAGACAATACAGACATAAACAACATCAAATGCAAGGTCAAACTGCAAAAGTGACACATCAGGTTTGAATAAGAATTCCACTGACCATGAAGCAATACCACAAATGCACAATTCAAGTCAACACAACAAGAAGCCCAAATATACAGAAGTCAATGCCAAGAAACAATGAGTACAACTACTGAAGCTCAAGAGGTGGTATAAATACAACTCGAATGAATGCAAGTTCATATGTATAGCAACCCAACAGCAATACTGCAACAACCAGAGTGCAACTACAGAGAGTATGCAACATGTCCAGTTACAACTGCAAGTCCAAGTTCGAAATCGAAAAATGCAAACAAACAGCTACATCAGAAGTAAACAACAACTCACATGCTTGAAACCAATCAAGTTCAACAGAGAAGAAAACATATGAACCAGCATAGGCCAAAGTTTAACAAAGGCAAACACACCAGTATGCAGTGATACAAATGCAACAATCAAAGTCAAGAGCCGAGCAACATAATTTATTTATGCAACAGAAAATCAAAGCATCATAAATATACAAAGCAGACACAAGTCAGTGCAGCAATGAAACATATAAAATGCTCAAGTCACGTTCATGTTAAACCGACCAGAGAAGATGGCCAGAGACAAAGACATGATGACCACGAGATTCAACAGTGCAGAGATGGGCCGAAGACATAATTCAATGAAAATCAAATTCGTATTTTTGAAAAAGTCAGCAATGAAAAAGGGGAAAGTTGTTGCCGTGTGAATCAAGAAAATCGAACGCAACAAAATCAAAGCCGTGCGTATCAAGGTGAAGTGATATCAGGAAATCCGTGTGTATCAAGTTGTAAAAAATTAGGAAAGTGATGAAGTCGCAAGTGAATACGAACGAATCAAGTGATTCGAATTCATATAAATACTGAATCAAAAATATCATCATCGGCATCGAGTGAAAAAGGCAAACAATCAAACCAACAAACAGAGAAATTACATACCAATCTCTCAAACTCGATCAAAGGAGCAGCTGCAAGTAGAATCAATCATCAGAGAACGAGCGCAAGCAAGTCAACCAGAATCAATCATCAGAGAACGAGCGCAAACAAGAGCATCACAATACAGAGCCGAAGCCCTAATTCGAGAAAGAAGAACAAAGCCGCAATTTTACAGTAGTAAAGAAATAGGGGAACGATGCCCTAATTTCAAGAGGAACGACCGCCATCATTTTCTCAAAGCAAGAAAGAAGGATCGGGTTCAAGAATTAGTGGGCCGGCCTTGTTTATTACAAAAGGGGATTATTTGGTTTTAGGGTTTTAATTGAAGAGTTTTTTATTTTGAGCAAAAATTAGGAATTAAAGTTTATATTTTAATTTTTGCTCCTGGTTTTATTTTTGAAGTTGTTTTTTCTTTCGAGTCAAAAGAATTTGTAAATCACCACCTAGGTTGTAGGTAGTGTCAGATTGTCTAGTTAGAATTAGTTCAGTGAGCAGGGTGTGCGAGTTTGCAAAACTCTATAGGCGGGAGCAGAGTTTGCGAGTAAACGAAACTCTATAGGCGGAGCAGGGTGTGCGAGTCTAGTAGAGTGTTTGTGAGCGGGAGCAAAGGTTTGCGAGTCTAGTAGAGTGTTTGTAAGCGGGATACTATTTAATTCTAATAGAAATCTGGGAATGCAACAGTAGGCAGGGGTTGCCGAAGCTGGGTAAATTTTGTGTGTGATTTACTTTTCAGCATATTTATTTCTGCATTTTAAATCGAGAAAATTTGCTATAACCCTATTCATCCCCCCCCCTCTAGGGTTAATCTAGATCCTACAGAGATTTCCTATTTGGCATAGTTGTTATTAGCGCATGAAAAAGTCTCGAATGAGTCATTTAAGGATGTATTGACATCCTTTCTAGAAACATCTTGACCAAAAAAATTTAAGATAAAATGTTATTTTAAATTGTGATTAATTAGTCATGATTGCAACTATTTGCAACTGCAATAACCTAACAATTCATTTAAGGATTTTCTTATTTATATACTTTAAATTAATTACTTAATTAGTTATATCACCATATAGCAAAGTATATAATAAAAAACAATACTTTATTATGAACAAGATCGATCACAGAGTTAGATATATAACAAATTGTATAATTATCCTAGGGCATACCCCTAACTCTACCACAAATAGTGTCACATTTGTCATGTATCCATTGTACCAACACGGTAAAATATATCAAAATCCAAACATTTACTTAACCTCCCCGAAGTCATGCTGGTGGAGAGCTTGTACAAACATTCAAGTATAGTCGTCCCCTAATCTATAGTATGGAGTTGATCAAGATCGGCTACCGCTGTAAGATATCCTAATTTAGTGATCCCATTTTGGTTCAAAAACAATATCGACTTAAATAAATATAGTAGAAAGGCCTTGATGATTGCATCATCCATAACATCATTGTCCCTATGTTGTGTAATGTGCCACTGAAGGAATGTCAAGTGAACAATACTGGAATTGATCTCTCCATTGTCAAAATGGGTAGACATACGGTGTATAAAGCAGGAGTCTCGTACTCGTTAAAAGAAAAAGTGGTGTATAAAGCAGGAGTCTCGTACTCATCCTTAAAAGGAAAAAGAATCATATCTAGCCCTCCAAACTCAATACCAATCATTATCGTATAAAAATCATTGGAGCAATGCCTAACTCCATATCAGTAAAATGGAACATATGTGTGGCAGGTCATCACCTCTCAACTGAGGCCGAAATGAGTGAACAATCAGAAGGCTGGACATGTCTAATCCATAGGAAATATGCAAATGGACTGATCTGTAGCCTATTTACTAAAGCAAGAGTGAGTGTATAACATAACTAATACACTTGGACCAACTACGCCGACGATCGATATATTAGATCTATATAATAAACAATATTTCATAATTAATATTTAATTAATAATACTTGAACTATTTAAAAAACAGTAATGATGCTTAGACTATATAATTAATAATAATAAATACTAATGAATTAATATACATATATAACATGACATTGATGTACCGACTGACCGTTATTTAATATTTATCTTTTCATAGGTTTATGATTTACTATAGGGACGTGTGTGTGTGTTTAATTATGCCTCGGTTGTATCCAATGTGGTCCACATGCGATGTGCGTATCCGTTTGGAAGCTCACAAGATCCGTAAGTTGAAAATCATCATATCATGACCAGGGCCAATGATTCTGACCAGTTTGCTTTTCTGTTCATCTTCCAATGGTACTTCTTGCGATTTGATAGCATCCGATGATATTTCGACTTTTTTTCTTGTTAAAACAAAATGAAAAAGTAAAAAATTATGAGAGATTGGCTATGTGCTCTTTTTATAGACGTCTGGAGTCAAATGTTTGTTTAATATGTGCCTATTAAATTAAAGTTTGAAGTGTCATGGCTGTTACCGTAGGTCATTAAGTTTTTTTTGTTAATAGATATTTATTTAATATTCTCACCAAATTCCAAAAGAAAAAAGAAATATCTTTTTTTCAAAACCATATAAAATGTCACTTCCTCAGATTTATTCTGATCCATGCTGTCCAATATCTGCTGCAGTCCCAAAAACAATAATACTATAATAACAATAGAATCAGGAAAAAAATGGAGAGAGGAAAGAGAGGTGAAAAGGATGCTAGCATACTGAAAACGACTCTAGTAGTACTGGGTGGCTTGGCGCTGAGCTGGCTTACACTGGAAACCGCTTTCAAACCCTATTTGGATCGGATCCGAGGCGCCATCGACAAATCTGATCCGGATCATGATTCCGATTCTGACTACGACGATGCTAAAGGCGAACCATCAACTAAAGGGGACAATTAAATATGGATTTTTAAGGTATATTTATTTTATTTTATTTTGAATTAGGGTTTTATTGCCATTGCTTAATTAAATTGAGCGGTTAGTTGCAGTAGTAGTTTTTTATTATGTGTTTATTTGATCATTTGTGTTTATTTTGAGGGAGCTAGGGTTATTGGGATTCGTGACTGTTAGTTTCATCGATAACTAAATATGATCAGAATCGAGTTAAATTTAGCTTATTTAACCATGTTAAATATCCGTTTTTAGTTATTTTATCATGCGCTGTCATTACTTTTTGTGGTCCTATTTTGATCGTTGAGAGTTTAGACGGAACTATTTTGGTATTGAATTTGACACAGTAGATCAGAGTCAGTGGTATATAGAATATGTTTTTGGCGAACAGGTACAGTGAGCTCTTAATGTACAGTTATTCAGATGTATATCAGTTTCTTATTCTGACTCATAAAAAAAGCTTGTTCTATAAATGTCCAATATGTGCATGTTTTCGTATGTGGACATGTAGTCTTAAGATGGATTTTAGATTGAGCCGATTTGCTTGTCATCTTGTCAGACTTGTTTAGCAAATATCCCTTTTAAGGACTTGACTGACAATAGGCTGCCAATGAGTACTCGGAAATCCACAAGTCTATTCACATCTGTTTTTGAGAAAAGAAAAATATCTGGTATTCGGAAAGCAGGTACAAACATGGATATGATTGTATTCGCTTTTGAAAAATATTTGTTCTTTTTTCATGAAGATAATAACATATATCACTTGTTTTTAGTGAGACAATTGATTGAGATTTGTGCTGTTCTACTACATTTTAGACACAAATTTACTGCGAAATATTGGTTTTGTTATCATATCTTTTCTTTCTTGTAATTATTAAGAGTTGACACCGATACGAATCTACACACACATACATATGTGTGTGTGTATCCACGAATATATGTGTTTGATATCTAAAAATGATTTTAGATGTGGATATAAATACAACTGGTTCTAAATTATGACGGTATTTCAAATATTTTGGTAATTTCAATCCAACTTGGGTGATAACGAGACAAATTTTGATCAAAATTCCAGATTTGACTCGAGTGTTGGAAAATTAGCTAAAAATATCAAAAAATGAAAAAAAATCACAATAAACATGTACATGATAACAGAATGAACAAATAAAAATGGATAAATAACCAATTAATTTTCGAAAACATTGTGATGCTTTTACCAATTCACACCCGATTCGGATGAAATGTCATGGACAAAAGTAAAATTTGGTGATTGAATCAACTTCATGTGTATAATATATATATTTTCGTAAATGCAGATTCTAAACGATATCTATTATGGACTATCTGATAATGTATAATTTTTTTTTCTCATATGGATAAAAATATATACTATCTACCAATGCATTTTTATAAAAAAAGTGTACCAGATTATAAAACGTAATCGTAATTGAACTTTTCGAAATTGTATATACTATATTTTAATGTATTTCTATAAAAATGTATTTCTATAAAAAAAGTACACCAGATTCTACAACGTAATCTTAATGCAATACCCGATTCTACAACGTAATCTTAATGCAATACCCGATTCTACAACGTAATCTTAATGCAATACCCGATTCATATATCTGTTAATGTATTTCTATAAAAAAAGCACACCAGATTCTACAACGTAATCTTAATGCAATACCCGATTCATATATGTGTGCGCGCGCGTGCGTGCGTGTGTGGAAAAAAGTATCTACTATCTGTTAATGTATTTCTATAAAAAAGTGTACCAGATTCTAAAACGTAATCGTAATTGAACTTTTCAAAATTCCCAAAATTACTGAAATTTTGAAAATTGTAAATGGCAAAAATTGAAACTCTGAACCTTAAGATCTAGCAGCATTCGGACGTATGTGCTGATAGGTGTAAATGATGAAAGCAATGAAAACCTATATCTTTAAATCTCGTTGCTGTACAAATCAAGGTATGAGGCTTTGATCAGAACCCCGAGATTATTGTCATCCTAGTTTGGTTCTGACCAGAACCGGAATGGAACTTGGGGAAAAAATCGGTTTTGGTCGTAATCCAAAAATAATATTTTTAATATTAGTTATACATGGTAAGAAACTAGAAAATCGAAAAGAAATGATTACAGATTTCGAAAGCAAACAACAAATAGTTGAAATTTATGAAACAGATGGAAGAAGAAAAATCTTATAACAAAGGTAACCTGTGCCGCAGATAGTTGAAATCGATGTTTGCCCTATTTCCCCCCTTTTTAGTTGTTGATTAAAGTGCATACAGGCTGTAAAAATAAATCGAGGTGTTGAAGTGATTAGGTGTAAAAAGTCACAAATGGGTTGGAAATATGATTGTCTTGGAAATAAATGTTGTAATCTAGGCTGGAAATAAGGTCACAAATGGGTTGGAAATATGATATGGTTTGGCAATAAATGTTTTAATCTTGGCTGGAAATAATTTGTAGCCGGTTATTTTTGTGCTGAAAATCCGAAACCGAAACCGCGATCGAAGCTTTTGAAATTTAGCAAGCTTTTGAAAATTCCAAACAGTCGAAACCCAGTCGAAACCTCAAACATTGCATATTTTTATGAAAATAATTTTTTTTTTTTTTTGAAAAATGTGCTTTATTATATACCAATTCATATACTTTCATAATATACCTCGTCAAAACCTTACAACCCCTAATCTAAATGGGTATCTTGGAAGGAAAAAGAGTACATTGTTTTCATATATTGACTCACAATGTTTAACAATTGATCACATACAAAAGGGACTAGAATTTCAAATAAGAGGAGGAGATATGAAACTCTCAAAACCTCTCATACAAAATACAATTCCCTGAAGACAAACCTGAAACAAAAACAAACTAAAAATGAAAACTATCAAAAATAAACTTTTTTACCTATAAGAAGTCACAGTAAGTTTTGAATAACTACATTAAGCAATCACCATACAAGTATTGCATTAAGAGCGAAATAAAGTGCTTTTATTGTTTTGGAATACAAAGTGGACTCAAATGCACAAACGATTTGACAATTGTTGAGAACCATTCATAAAACTAGTAAATGAATAAGTTTCTACAATACAAATGTGGTGTTCAGTAGGACGACTGAATTAACATTTTTTTTCTCCATTGACCTATTGCATAGAGGATGTCAATTCTTTGCTATATGATAATTTGCCCATCTATGTTCTTTCATTTTTTCCCCTTAGGAAACTAATTCGAGAACAAAAAACGTTCAAACTCAAATGTGTCCAAACATAAACTATACCCCATCCATGTTCGTTTTGATTTCTTAACAAACTAAACATAAACACATTCACATTTAATCCTATCCAATCAATCAACACCCTAATAGTAGGTCATCAGAGTTTGTAAACGTTTTCTTCATTGTCCGATGGTCAACCTGGTAAAAAGGACATTTTTACAGATGCAGTTATTTCTTGGCAATTTTCACCTTTATTATTTTGTTATCTGAAATCTGAAAATTCCACTGATCTTAGTTTAGTCACTTCTTACCTTCAAACAAATTTACAAGTGCAACATTATTTTGTAGAAACGTCTATTGAATATTGATTATACCATTCAATCGTATATTTTTTGGGATTTCCAATGAGATACATACTGGTGGCTGACCCATGCTACGCTTACGGGCAATTGTCAAGTTTATATGATCTTGTGAGTGTGCAGGTTTGTTCAAGGGTGTGCTATTGTTGAATTATTTTATTTGTTCTTCTATTTACCATGCATACAGAGTACATTTGTATTAATTATTTTTTTGCTCTAACTGCTTATTTCTTAACTATTTATAAAGAATGAGTTTGAGAGAGGTTAGATGTAGTTTCCATAGACGATGAATTTAAGCGTTTAGATGCATGTAAAATGAACACCAAGTTCATTGAACTTACCACTGTAATGAGCTAAATGCTTTGGAAATACTTGGAATGACGTCAGTAAACACAATTCGACTTATTGTTTTTGGATCATATAAAACACCAGTAAAAAATTTCTGAGTATTTCTTCTCTCTTTAAGAACAAGAACTATGATAACTATTGAAGAATATAGAGCGAGGGGAAACAATACTCACCTCTTAGTCAACCTTCGAAAACAATAGTGCAACATATGAGAGTATAGAGTAACTATCAAACTTGGTCTCAATACTGCACTTTAGTTAATGTATGCAAAAATTTACAACATGCATCGTCAAAATATCCTCCACAGATGCTAGAAATATTACTTGGTTAAATTTAGTAACACACACCCGCAATCTCTAGTACAAAATTACATTTCCTCCATGTCCTGCTCACTAAGCTTGCTATATGCCATATGTATTCAAGCTTGCTATGGCCATATGTATTGATTGTTTTGGTCAAACAACAGCGTTCTATATATCATGTAAAGTGAGTGTAAAATGGTCTTACAAATGCAGCAAGCTTCTGACCTTTTTATGCTTTAGTTTTGCACAGCTTCTATTCCTCTTAGCTCTTTGTGCTACCCTTTTTTTTTCTTTTTTCACAGCATTCTGCGTGTGTGTGTTTATATATATATATATATATATATATATATATATATATATATACATATAATATATATTATATATATATAACATAACATAACAATATTTATTAGAATTCTACAAGTGACGCATATGCATATGGTATGCTAGTTACTACACCAGAAATAGCTACAAAATTGTAAACAAAAATAACTATAAGGTTGGTTATAAGACTCAAATTTGTTACTTTCTCTTACTTATTGATCCTAACCTGTTTGGTTCAACTTAAATAGGCTATTTTTTTTGGGCTTTTTGAAAGCCAAAAAGCAGCTTATTTAAGTCGATCCAAATGGGCTGGCAGCAAGTGTAAATAATGTATGCATTGGCCTAGTTGTGTGTGTAGTTGCAGGCACACGCTTGTGTGTACGCACACATGTGTGTGTATGTGTATATAATCACAATTTTAGTTTACTTTGTAACAAAAATTAAATATACGATTTTACAATTTTGCCACCTTTAATGTGCTTATACAAAAATCTAAAATTGATTATTTTGATTGTTATTTAACAACGTAAAGTACGCTTTGTGAAAATTTCAATGTGCTAATCATAATAGAAAACAATGATAATCGTCTAAATAATCAATTTTTTTTAATGTTGGACGTCAACTATCATTTCTAGTCATTTTTCATGTAGTAATCATTTTGATTAGAAATAATTAAATAAATGGCAATTTTAGTTTATTAATTATCAGTCAAATGTAATATGTTAAAATACCTGCAGTTTTATATGCTAAGCTACACACATCCAGTAAGACTTACCGATACAATTAGTAATGTTACATGTTATGTTTTAGGTATATTATAAGTACGTTTTACCTGAAGTTTAAAACATTTATACATCATTGCCTTAGAATCCATTTCTCCCAAAAGCGGTGAATATTTGGTCAATATAACGGTGTTGATGATCTGTATTTGAATTGTGCATCATTATATTAGTATTCTTCTGTTCTTTTTGCTAATTTTATAACTTTTTGTTGCCTAATATTATATTTTGTTATACTGCATCCAGGTGACAGCTCCAAAAAATAAATTGCTACCATATTCTTGACTTCTTGCCATATTTGGAGTGGCATATGCTAAAATCTCAAGTTGGTGCTTATGCACGAAAACTAAATCTAATGTTGCGGTTTATATTAAAGATATCTTAATGTTAAATATATTGGTGATGTGAAGGCTATAACAAATTTTTTACTTTGCTGTATACTCTTTCATTGCAATTTTATCTTTATTTTCTATATTTTCATGCGTTAATATTTTGATCACATAAGATAGTTTAGTTTGCTCAGAATTATTCGGGTAGAATCCACTTTTTTAAGTCATGGTTCCTAGCTAAGTTATTGTAGAAAAAAGATTAGATTATGAAATTCAATATTTGCTATTGCACTATTCATTGTAATTACTACTGCTTTTTAACTTGTCATGCATGCAAAATCAATTTGCTAAAATGATTGATTTGATTGAAGCATGGCCTCTAGTGTTAAAGATATGTCGGATGATGTTTGTTTTTTATATTAGTTAATTGATTGGTTAAATTAACTATCAAAAGTATCATATTTGATTTAGAAAGAAATATATCTCTCTTCTTCATTTTTTAAGAAAACAAGTAAATAAATATATGGTCAAATATGTTTATTTATTTAACTGATTATGAGAGATATATTAACAAGTATACTTACATTTTCTATTTGTTGGTAGTAGCTATGAATATGTATGTTATAAAAGTTATTTTTACTAATTGGTTTTAGTATTGAGATCGATTCTTAATTTTTTAGGCTTTTCTTGCAATTTTTTGGTAAATTAATCAAGGTTTTGTTTGAAATATTTTACGTATCACTTCATATTTCTTCTAAAATATAATTATTTAGGGATTTTAGAAAACACCTAAACAGTTGGTATCAGAGTCTGCCATGTAATTTTTTTCAAGAGTGGTTATGAAAATATGAGTGTGGAAAAACTTTGAAAGAAATTAAGAGCTATGAAAGGTAAAGACTTCAGATAAGAAGACTACGGTGGCTATTCGGTGTTTTTTTAAGTATTCGATGTTTCATATTGTTGCTAATGAAACATTTGCTTATGCGGTATGGAAATTGAAAGGAACTCATGCAAAGAACTCCGCAACAAACAAGGCTCTTCTTACGAAAAGATTGGTGAATCTAAAGCTTAAGTAAAGTGAGTCAATTGAAGAACATCTTAATGATTTTCAAGCAACTGTGAACCAATGGACTGCTGTAAATTACAAGGTGGATGATGAGACACAAATTTTGATGTTGACTAGTTCATTACCAGAGAGTTAGGAACGTTTGTGGTTGCATTGAACAACTCAAATTCGGATGGAGTTGTTTCAATGAGGTCGATGGTTAGTAGCTTGCTCAATGAGGAGGTGTGAAGGACGAACATAATAAAAGAAAAAGAAAATAGAAATTCGTTTGGAAAAATCAATCTTGCTAGGAGGGGTAACCGTTCAATTATGGAAATACGATCGAATAAATCGAACATGTAAAGAGATTTCATATGCTATTACCGTGAGAAATCCGTTCACCAGCCGAGATTTTGCAACAAGCTTAAAAATGACAAAGAAATGATTTTGGTAGGGATCCTAGAAAAAACCATAATAACAGGTAGTTCAATTCAGACGCCCTGGAGGGAAGGAACTAAAATCCTATGGGTCTTAAATGAAATGATTTTGGTTGTAAATGTTACCAACTCGCTTTGAAGTTACGTTAGAAAGTAATAATAAAAATGAGCTTTGGTATCATGATTTTCAATATGCACGATGATAAATATTGAATCGAGCGTCACGACACGCACCGTGCGCGTGATGATGCATGCACTTTGTGAAATATTTTTGTACAAATTATATATGTTGTGTATTTAAAATAAAATGAGTTGCATAAATATTTAATATGTTGCAAAAATATATGTTGTAGTTAATTTTTTATTTTATTTTTAAGTTACGATGTCTAAGTTTTTTTGTTAGACAAAATTTAGAAATTGTAAAGAAAGTTTATTTATTACATCATATTGTTAATCGATAAATAAGATTTTCGTAATATATGTAGAGATGCGTTTTAAATTAACAGATCTTTAAGTAATTTTTGGGACTTGATAGTATCGGTAAAAGGGCGCTTTTTATAGTTTATGTTGACACGGAAAAAGTATTATATAAAAGGTATTACGACTATTAAAGACTAGTGCGAATCTGTGCTACGCACACAGGGTCCGCATAGTTTGTTTAACATATTTTTTTCAAATTTTTTAAGTTACGAAAATGAAAATGCATGTTTATAGGATTTTTTAAGAATATTTTTCTTGGACGCTATTGATAAATACTTGTTGATAAATCTATTTACGTAATCTTGAAGCACACATCGTATAACTACATTTTTAAAGCATAACAGCTTCATAAACTAAACAATAACATCAACCACCAATTATTCTTAACTTGGTAAGCTGTAACATCCCATATTTTGCGAGTCCATAATATAAGAAATTAATTTAAATTGAATTGAATTAAATCGAATTAATAATATAAAGACATGACTAAAGTGATTTAATTACAAGAATTGCCTAAGAAAATTTTAGTTAAATAAGTGAAAGTCGCCTTAAAAAGTTAATTGGATGGACCAAGAATGATTAGAACAAATTTTGGTTGGTCATGACTAATGAAAGAAGACAATTTAAAATTTAACAGGAATGATTTAAGTAAGAGAAATAAGTTAGTAAGACCCAAATGTAATAACCCCACAGTGATGTTCAGTTTAGCAAAAAACATTACAAGTAATGTATCTGCTAAACCGGATAATGCGGCTTAATAAGGGCGATCGAATGTGAATATATATTTATATTAATACTGACATGTCATTTATACCTTTTTCACTTAATATATGAACTGAATTTGACGTGTACAGTATTAATACGATGTAATAGGCACACTGATTTCTTAGAATCAGAACAATACATAATATAAATAACAGCCACATATCACAGCGGAATAAAATCTCAACTTATACATATACAAATTTTGAGTTTACAGAATGAAACACTAAATTCAATTAATATACAGGTTATGGTTTTCTAATCTTAATTATACATCTCAGTTTCAAAAAAAATTCCTAAGTGATATAATAAAATATCAAAGGTCCAACTTTTGCTAGCCCAACCATTCATAGGTCTACTCGTCTTGTAACATGAAAGTATCGGTCTGACCCAACAAAATAACACACTGGTCATACTATCTTTAAATATCCAATAGAAGGAGAACAAAATATAACACAAGAATAAACAACATATAGGTAAATATAGATGTCCAGGATATAACAAGTTAGGAATTAATTTAATTTAGAGCAGGGTTATAAATTTAAGTCACAAACACGAACTAGTCACTAAACATAGAATAACAGAATTAACTTAACTTAGCATCCATCACAAGACATAAGAATATATATTTATTTCACGAACACAAGGCACAAGAATATATATTTATTTCACTAACACAAGTGACAAGAATATATATATTTATTTCATGAACACAAGACCCAAGAATATATATTTATTTATTTCACGAACACAGAATAGTCACAGAATCCATATATCCAGAATCTAAGAGATCATACCCAAAACGATCGTAATGATCGTACTCAGGCCCGAGGAAAACAAGCAAACAATTTGGTATCACTCGAACCGATCCGATATCAAGGATCGTACTCACGACGGGAATCACAGGATCATAAGATGATCTCAAGAAAAATTCAGGATGATCAAAATGATCATAGCAACCATGACTCGAAATCCAGATTATTTATTATTATTATTATATTTCTATGTTCGAAAACAAATCCAGAGTAAACTTCTTAAGGATCTAGCAACCACTTACCGCACACCAAAAGAGAGTAGGCTCTAAAATGTCAAATACTACCACCTTTAGTAATCAATATAGCTTAACCAATACGTCTCATACTGTATGGTGAAATCCAAGTATTTACTAAAAGTTAGTAAATATCACTTATTACGGATACCATCGGAAAACCTGAACTAAGTTGTCTTAAAGATCTAGCAACCACTTGTCACACACCAAAAGAGAATACAACTTTTGTAACGACCCAGAATTTCTGTCATTTGAAATTCGTATATTTAATTGATTTTAAATATTAACAAGTAAAATTTGTAAGTCGAATAAATTATATTTCGAATATCTAGATTTAATTGGATAATTAAATCAATAATTTAATATTTGAGATTGCAGAAATAATTGGAAATTGGGTTTAATGTGATTAAAATTGGTTTGTAAAGTTGTATTAAATTATATTGGAGTTAGAATGATGTTATAGAACTTTTACAATTGAATTAAAAGTTAATTTGTGGAAATTGAATATTTTAATATTTAATTGACGAGTAAAAATAGTCATTTTTCAAACAGTCTCATATTTCGACGAAACTAGTTTCATTGGATCCGTAATATTAAATTATTGTAAGATTTTAAATTTCGTGTCAATCGGATTTACGGTTTGTCCGGGGCAAGCTAAAACGCGTAGAAAATCGTTTAAGTAAATTTTGAATTTAAATAGTCGATTCGAAAACCTATCTTTCAAATACGATCGAATTGGCTCCCGATATATATTCCATTGCGTTCGGAATGGGGGTAAAACATTATAAACGCCAGGCGGCACGCTTCGTTTGGAGTTTGAAAAAATTCCGAATGAATAGTTTCGCGAGAATTTTCTATAAAAGGACCTTTATTATTTCCATTTTCACCAAAACCCTAACCCTATTCTTCGGCCGCCGTTTCAAACATTTCAATGGCCGAAATGTTTCAATCTTCCTCCTCATTTTTCTTTGCATCCAAGCGATATCGAGCCTCGTCTTCAACTAGAGAATTCAAGAGCGTATGAAGATCTACCATATCAACGGTTGAGATCGTGTTTGGCGCGATGGATCGACCAATTTTCGAGCTCGAAGGCGACAACTTCTTTCGCGTTTTTCCATACGAGGAGGCAACCGAGTTCGCCTATATTCAAGCCGAGAGTAGAGTGGGTGACGTGCTTCAAAGTGGTGGAGCTCGATCATCGTCGAAGTGATGTAGTAGCGTGCGTTAATTCGTGGATTGATGGCGGCCGATGGGTTCTCGAACCTGGACGCGCGCATGAGAAAGAAAGAAGGTGGCGGCCGAGATCTGCTTGTTTACAACGTGTGGCCTGGATTGATTCTTGGTTAAGAAATAAAAACAAAAATAGTAAATTAATTTATTTAAATTTGTATAATGTTTAAAAAGCTATAACTTGTTCATACGAGGTCGAAAATTGACGAAACGACTTGCGTTGGAATCGTATTGTCAAATACTTCACGATATAGCTGGATTGGAGCTGGTTGGAGCTAGTATGAATTTTGGGTAAAATTAAACGCGTGTTTAATTTTATTCGGAACGAAACACTGCAACTGTTATTGGAAGCAAGGTGAGAACTTCTCACTCAATCGAATTTGGTTCGATTCAAATTTTAAATAGTTAGATTTAAAATTGCTCGATTGTGTTGATTGTATGTTTGGATGATAAATTGCTATCGTTGTATTGAAATAGACTCTATACGCCGTATATTAAGCGGAGGTTATTTTATTAAACACATATACCGCGATATTCCACCGTGAAGTGGAATTGGTATTATATATGTACTTGGAGTTGATTTCCCGCATTATATAGCGTATGATACCCTATTGCGCCGCATAATAGCGGATAATATTTTATATAAACCTATGTACCACGATATCCCGTCTTGAAACGAGATTGGTATTGTGCTAACATCTGTGGATGCAGGGAAACAGGTTGGAGGGATCCAACTGGATTCCTCAAATAATTGAATTTGTTTCAATGTTGTGTGTTGATTATTTATAATCTCTGTGTGATTATCTTTGTGATTGAAATCATTGAAGGCTAAAATTTAGCCGAATAAAATTTTGGTATCATTGGATACCGGAAATAGATAAAAATTTGATTTTGAAAATTCAGGTTGAAAGTTATATTAAACTTTATTTTTGAGAATTGGATAAATTTAAAAGAAGGAATTCTAAAATAATAAAGTTTTATTTTTAATCTTATTGAATAAAATTTCAAAATTTGGGAAAAGCTTTAATAAATGGATTTCGGGTAATATTATTCAAAGGTTGAAGAATTTATTCAAAATACGGATTTTAAAGAGTTTGAAAAATAAAAGAATTGGTTTTCTTTAAAAGGAATTCATTTTTAAAAAGGAAATAAAATTTGAAACCCATTTAGGAATTGATTTTTGGCAATTGAATTTAAAGTATTTTGAAAATCCATTTGGAAATTTATTAGGTGTTTTAAAATGAATTTGGAATCAATTTGAAAATCGATTTGGGGTTTAGCATAAATTGATTTCAATTTGAGATTTGAATGAAATTCACTTGGTGTTTAATTTCTTGGAAAATCAAGATGGAATTTGATTTGGTTGTTTTTGAAATCGATTGAAAATTTTAATTGTTGTTGAAAGTGAATATTTGAAATCGATTTGAAAATCGTATATCAATAGATATTTTGGAAATGTGAATTCACATGGAATTTATAAAGGAAAGGGAAATTTGTTTAAAAATAAACATTGATTTATTTTTGAAGTGTGGAAATAAATTTACGGATTTGGAACGTAAATTTAAAATAAACCGGTAAGGATTTATTTAATTGGCTTAAACAAACCATTTTGAAGTGAAAGTGTATTTTCCCTGGAAAGCCGAGTATATTTCCACAGCAGCTTTTAAAGCATAAATTGGAAGTTCTAAAGTTGGGTTTTAAAGAATACTTTGGAGAAATTACTTCTTAAATTGTTTTAAATCCTTTATGTAAAGATTTATTAAGTTGATATAGAAATGATTATTTCTAAGATTTAATCAATAATTGTTTTAGAAAATAGATATTTAAATAGTTATACTCTATCTACTAATTTTATTTTGAAAATTAGTTTGGACCTAAGTTATATGTAATATTGGTATAATATTTTTATAACTATTATTTTAAGTAAAGTGTTTAAAAAAATAGTTTATTTCAAAGTGTTTTCCCGTTATATTTTAGATAAGTGTTATAAATTATTTTAAAGTATTTGAACTCGACAGATTTTCAGTGAAAATGAAAAAATATTTGAAAGTGTTTCCGCGTAAGGAAAATGATTTGAAATTTGTTTTCAAAAGCTGTAAAGGTGAAAAGTGATTTGAAATTTGTTTTCAAATGGTTGAAGTGTGGAAAAATATATCTTGTAAAGATATTTTTGGAAAATAAATAATTTGGGAGATTATTTGGAATCTGGTGATGTTGTGCATATCTATTGATAGTTAAATAACCGACTATCAACATTTACCAATAAATGAGTATTTGTTGTGATTTGCTTGAATTTGAATGCTACACTTATTTTAAAATAAGCGCTCGTTATTCGGTTTAGCCGGAAGAGGACCTTTGGGTCATGAATCCCATTCCGAATAATGATACGTCGTAATGGATAACATTTGAAGACCGGTGTTGAAGATCAGATATTTTCGGAAACGGAAGGATCACCATCGAATGTCTCTGCACCGGCTGATCTCCGATATAGAGATTTGATCACCCTTTGTGATGGAAATTCAGGACGTGATTAGTGAATATCCGGATTGCAAGGGCTTCTTTGGAAGTGCCTTCGGTTCCGTTCGATCCCGGAATGAACTTATGTGGATGTGTGTCTGACGTTATAATTTGAGATGTAAAGCTGGTTTCTATCAAATACATTTCTGTTGGTGGCGGAGAATTTATTCTCTTAGCTTAACACCCTTCTCTGAGACGTACGAGCTCAGAGGTTATGTAGTTAATGGTTACTACTGATACATTCCCAATTTGGTAATGTGGCATACGAAGTGCTGCTGATAATTTGTTGATCAAAGCATAGCTTTTGTGAAAAGCGTAACTTTGTGGACGAAACTTCATCGGACCTCACAACCCGGTAATGGTCAAAACAGAAAAGATGCAGCAAGGTTATAGGGAGTAGCGCCCCTTAGGGTATGTGCATTTCCTTCTAGATAGAAGTGGTATCATGGTATGGAGCCTAGATACTTAACTTATGTGGATGTCGCAAATATATATGACTTTGTGATTGTTGTTGGTTGAGGATCCTCAGATAAAGGTTGTTTACAACCGGGGGATGACATACTCGTGTCAGTAGTTACCTACTTTTGCAGAGGTAACCCGGCCTTGTATTGGCAGAGATCCGGTTAGGTTCTCGGGGCGTCCTTCTAGAGGCGTATTCATGTGGCAATGGGAAGTTCCTTGGCCTGACCATTTGTTGGAAATCCAAAGAAACAATACGAGCTATGTACGGTTTTAGTGTAGAACCTGCCATCTAATATGGTAGCTATAGTAGGCATACTATAATAGTACATATGCTGGCTAAGATTAATATTGTACTTTCGAAATGTTTTTCCCGCACTTTGCACTTATAATAATAATATCAAAGAAATTTGCGTATCAAGCATGTTTGACTATCATAAGGAGAAATCTCCTCCAATTCTGCGTTTGCATTGTATGTGTGGAGGGTGGCTTTATGGTAGTTACATTTTCTAAAAGCATTGCGGATCTATTTTAAAATATTTCTTTGTTTATTTTTAAAGATAAACTGTTTTAAGTTCTCACACTAGTCGCATGACTGACCTAGAGTTTATTGTTCCCTTTCTAAAATCTGTGTGCCCATCATTTTCCACACAGGCAGTCTAGAGTCGGGTTATCAGGTCATTCTGGAATTCAGGAGCTGCTGTAGAGATCTGGAGGCAAGCTGGATGACATGGCGTATCAACTTGTATATAGTATTTCTTTTCCGCTGTTTGTTGTTGTAAACTCTGATGATGTAATGTAATGTGATGTAATGTAATAACATATATGATTCTTTGTTTTAAAGATTATTCAATGATGTATTATATGTTGTTCCGCTGCGAAATGTGAGATTCTGATATTGTTTCTATTGCTTCTTCTTTCTTTCTTCTTCTACCTCTTCTTCTTTACCCTAACAATTCGGTTTTACGGCCTTCGATTGCTCGGCAGTTGATATAGTGGACGTATTAATGTCGATTTTCGGAAGTCGAAAATCCTTGAAACGTTACAACTTTATAGTGTAAAATACTTCCTAATAGCCATCACGCGAATTTAACTAAGGCATCTCGTACTATCCGGTGAAATTTAAGTATTTTCCAATGGGCTAGCAAGTTGCACACCAACATTCTACTCAATGAGTTATACTGTATCCAAACGAAGCGTTATTCGAAAGTACTTAAACCAATCAATAGCACTAAGTCAATTATTACTACTTCTTAAGTTATAGAATTAAGGTTCTCAAAAACATCTATTTGATTTATCACATTTTAAAGTGTTCTGTAAATCCGAGTTGTTCCAAAATCATAAATATATAATTTTGAATATCCCTTTATTTGATAAAAATATATATTTATAGTTAATCAAAGCTTATCCCTTCGTATTCTTAGAAATCAGCTTCTAAATATTATATATTTTGCAACAAAGCTTGAATCAATATATATGTTTAACCACGTTCTAAAATACATATGAATATGCATAGGCAATGCTACTATTTCAAAAGAAAACGTGTTAGGCCATCCATATATACAATTGCTTGAATATAGAATAGTAGACATGAACAGGCATGCGTCCTATTTGCATTTAAGAGATGCCAGGCTACTTAAATAAACAAGTGCAAAGCATAGTTCCAGGTTACATACGAAAACTGCTATATTATCAAATTATATATATATATATATAGTCAAAACTTGAATCAATATAGGGTTGTGCACTCGTTTTCTGCTTTTACAGTTTTACTAACTAGGAGTGTAATTGAAAATATAGCCTTATATATATAACTTCTTTAAAAACATAAAAATCCCTTCTTTTTAAAAATAAAAATAAAATTCATAACCCATGTTGTTACTAAACTATGTTTATTAACTATAAGTTCCTTTTTATTGCCGCATTAGTTGATACTCAACTCCAAACATTGTAAGACAGACATATATCAACGGCTACCAATAAACAAAAAAAATCCAACGGGCTAGAAATTATTCACTAAATATTCCAAACTATATTATATCTATAACAACCTAGCAACCGAGAATATCACAAGGCTACAAATCAATATACTATTAAGTATATCATGCATAACTACAAAGGAATAGAGCACGCAACCTGAAGCAAAGCAACAACAATAAAACTCAACCTTATAGACTTGTAATTGGATTTAGAGATAGTAATTGTGAGAGTGAACTCACCATAGAAATCGAAACCACCTCCAAACCCTCGATCATCTCGCTGAACGTGCCACCTCCATCCGCCTCGACCTCCCTTTGCTACTTCTCCTTCGATCGCCACCATTGTCGCCAGCAATCGTCTCTGTCACCATCAATTTGCCGCTCACCAAAATCATAGCACGCCTCCAAGTCACGCTCTCCCTCTTTGTTCACCTCAGTCTTGACGTCGCATCTGCCCCGCCTCGCATGAGCTCCCGTTCACCGATTAGTTAGGGTGTTTGTTGTTTATTTGTTTTTTTTCTTTTTAGCTATTGAAATTTTTTTGTATGAGGAAAGAAACATATTTGAGAATTTATTATCAGGAAGAGAAAATAAACGGTTTAGGAGATAATGAGTACTAGAATGCGTTTGGGTTTGTATTAGCTAGGCCACTAGAATTTAAATAAAAATGTTTTACTTTTCTTTAAGTTATTCCTCTCATTTTCTTATTAATAATTTCAATTTAATTTAAACTGCTTATTGCTGCAATTTACAGTATATAATTCGATAATTATTCAATTTCATTCAATCCAGTATTATTTACTCTATTTGATTCTCCATTGAATTGTAAATAAATTTATACATTTTATTGACATTTTCAAGTCAATCACCCGAACAAAGATTTAATTCCTCGATTAAATTCCCAAATTACCATTTAAAATTAATTAATCATTTATTAATCAGGTAATTAAACACAGAGTTGTTATACTAAACCCACTAACCCATATCCCTTAGCCCAAGCCCCTCATTCCATCTTTCATTCATTTCATTTTACAAACAAAATTCCTGAAAACTCTAAGCAATGCCTACACTTTCCAAAGAAGAAGAAGAGGATTTCAAAAGTTAAAAGATCAAAAGCTCATAAACTTAAGGAAATGGAAGATCTCTTAAGCTAGGCGAGTAAAATCTTTTTCTTATTTCATCCTACACTACAACAAAACAGCCATTTTACAACGGGCAATCCCCGTTGTAATATGGATTTCTCAACGGGCATGAGCCCGTTGTATTAGGCCTCGTTGTAATAGGTCGACCATATTTTACAACGGGCAATGCCCGTTATAATATACCTTTTTACAACGGACAATGCCCGTTGTAATACATTATAAATTTTTAACAGTAAGCATATGATGAAAAGAGCAACAACACACTACCAAATACAATCTGAATTAGAAGAGTAATTTGTATAATTTAAGAAGGCAATGCTGACACAGCACACAACACTAAACAATTTGTAGCATAAAAGTAGTCACACCATAAACCATTGTTTAAGAATGTTTGCTACAATAAATTTTTGAAAGTACTATAAAACATTTAACAAATTACAAACTGGAACTTCACGAAGGCACCAACAACAACAAAGTCAATGAATATATCACAATTTTGGGATAAAAGAATAATAGATTAATAAAAGTCGATAATCACATCAAGAGCAGCACCCACCAGATTGAGATGTTGCACCAGCTTGACCAGTCGATCCACCTTGCATCCCACCATATCCTTCCATATGACTGTAAATTATACAAAAAACTTCGACCAATTAACCATTAGATATGCATGTTCAGAAACTATTTTAAAGTTAGTTTATCTACTTGTGTTCCTAAGTTACTTCTTCAAACAACCATAAAGAAGATTATTTACCTCAGATACCACAAACATGTATACATTCGATTATGTAAACTTTTTGTTTGGAAAGAGTTCAAGTTAATGTTTCCAGTATTGCAGCAAGTAATGACAAACCTCATTTGAAACATCAAAAACTCCATCATGATTCTTCTTGTAAATTGTTGATGTTGTGCTAATGAACGCCTGAAACATACAATAAACGTACAAAAATAGTGAATTCAAAGTTAACCAATTTAACTTACATGTTCAACCAAGATATAAACAGTGTGACAAAGTAAATTTACCTCTTCGACGTTCTGAGCAGTTTTGGGCGATGCTTCCATAAATATTAACCCATTCTCTTTAGCAAATTTCTCTCCTTCTTCATAGCTAACAGCTCTTCTCACTACAGTAAACATGCTGTGCATTTTCAAACTGTGCAATCACACTTCATACTGTGCAACATACCCACATAATGATCATCTATGATCAATGTCACCCTCTGCCTGTAGCCCTCAAACAACCACACCCTTGTCATACTCTGTTGCATCCCTGTGCATCCCTTTCAAACACTTCACCTATACATACAAACTTCTCCACAACATCCCTATCAGTCATCCACCATCTCAGTGCAACAGCACACGCCATCAACTTCACATAAAAACCAAGCCTCTCACAACCTCATATCAACATACATCCCTGACCACCAACATTTGCATTCAACAAACTGTCACATACCACATCACAGTAGCCTGCAGCATAGTCATCACCTCCATATCAATACACTCTTCTAAGCACATTCATTCCTACCCGAAGACAAAACAAATTCCAAATATTCAACCACCTTTCTCTTCCAATTGAATCACCAGCCTATGCACTGTAACCTCCCCTGATTACCACATCAAACAACCACCATACTTCTAAACCATCAACTTGCCACAAACTATGACCAAACACTGCCTCACAGCCACCATCATACTTCAGCAACTACCACATCTACTTCTGAACAACTAAACTGACAATCACCCTCTACATTACTGCACACTGCCACACTTGTCACCTCTGCCACTTCATCATAGAGCCTCCTTCTACAACTGCTACCATCATCAATCCATACTTCCCCCATCACCACTTTCTCAACTGCCACCAGTGCTATATCATAGCCTCTCAAAACCAAACTGAACCATAAATATTTAAAGTCAAAATAACATAGAATTTTTTTTAGAGTATTTGAAGCGAGAATAGAGGAGGTAGTTGATGAGATAAATATCCAAAATACACATTTAAAAACAGACTTTTTTAATATATATGTATGTATGTATGTATGTATGCATATTACTTATGAGCTTTTTTTAATTTTATAAGAATAAAACATACCATGGGGATTGGTATATCATAAGAAGGTACATGAGAATGTACGTTATTTTATTCTGTGCTCTTATAACTCCAGATCCAGTAAATCCAACCTGCATATACAACAAATTAGAAAGACCGTGTTAAAATAAAAAAACAAAAGATAAATCTGGTTAGCAAACCAAACAAATCACCGCGAATGGAGTGTCACGAACTCTATCAGGACCATAAGTATCGAGCAAACCTTTAGATATCTACATAAACAAACTAATAGGGTTTTGCTATGCGCATATTAATAAAAATAACTAATGGAAGTTCTCACATTACATCCATACGAATAAAACCAGTTATAGTAACATGTTGCTGATAGAATTTCAAATACCAACAAAAAAAGAGAAGGAAACAAGTTTTAGCATGTTGTAAATTATGATAGAATTTCATAAGTTGATTTAACCAACAAAAGGACTAAAGTAGACCTGTTATTTAAAATAGTTAAAAGCAAACTGTCACTAATTGATGTTCACTGTACTTTCACATTCATATATTCAAATATGCAATTGTTACCCGTTCATTATAGACAAGTCATGTTACCCAATCACCAACTTTAATCTGATAGTCAAATTACATCCCATTTCACAGATTTAAAAATTACATAAACTTCTTTTTAAAGATTTAATCTAAGTAGGTGCGAAATGAGCTATGGAGGAAACTAATTCAATTCTGGAAATTAATGCATTACTAGAAAACTAACCTACTTCATAAACTTTTTCAGCTACTTTAGCAGCAATGTGAGTAGCAATCTTCCTAATATTTGTGAATGGTGGATGCATCAGTCCCTTGTCATAGTAGTTCTCTTGTGTTCCCTATGATGCTAAAGCTTCAGCTTAACTCAAAAATCAAACGATACCAAGATAAATTTAGTATAATAAGAAGATAAGATGGAATTTACTACAGATTTGATATTTTAGGTACCCGCTTTAAGGAGCATATCAACATGAACACGGATTGCCTCAGGCATTATTAAACCAAGACCAAATCCTGGGAAGATATATGCATTGTTTGCCTAACCACAAATGATAATAGCTTATCACGAAATCACAGTGCAGAAAATGTAAACTAAATCAAGGCAGTGAGAAGAAAGTTGTAAAGAAAAACAGAAACAAAAACAAAAATTGAAGTTATCTGGCCAGAATAGAAAAGTTTTACCATCATATTGTCAGTGAATTACTTTGGTTTTACTGGAATGCTTAAATGGACTTTTTTGGGATATCCTTAGTAAGCTGAGGATTTTTAACTTAAATTGGGATATCCTTGGTAAATAAAACGGATCATTTTCATGTTATAAAACAAAATATAATAAGACAAGCAAAATTTATAAACTTCAGACAAATCAATATATCATATAAGAATTGTTTATTTTTCACATTTTACGAAACTGCAATGAATTTCAAAAACAGAGTAACAATTAAAGTCATGTTGCAATGATTTTTTTTATAACTTAAAATCATAATGCCTGGATGATATTTAAAAAAATTATAAACTTCTGAAAATGAGAAATTAATGTCAGAAAGCAAAAAATGCAATGCGTCATTGACTTTTACAAAAGAAAATATGTATTTACTACAACCAACGTTACCCTACTATAAATAGACAAAATGATTTTAAAGCAGTGTTGTATATATTGAATTATGCAAAAGGGTAACTAAAATTAAACCAAAAAAAAATCTGTTAATGAAAAAAAAGCACAGTAATGTACGTATGAAGCAAAATCGAATACCTGAATCTCCCAATCCAAACTTTCGCCACCAAAGACTTCGACGCAGCGACAATTGATCCAACCTGCAACCTCCAACCTGCGAAAAGTTAAAATGGAAGAAGAATACACACAAATTAAAATTATTTGAAAGCAGGGTTATAAAAAAAGGAGATTCGTACCTGAATAATGAGTAGGCGGAGCGAAATCGAAATTACGAAACTTGATTTGATTTCGCGTTCTCTAGGAGAAGAAATGATTTCATTCGCGTGTCGAAGCATTAGCGACAAAACCCTAGTTTTGGCAAAAGAGACGAACGCCATTTTTCACAAGCGCTGCCGAAGAAAGAAAAGAGAAGGGGAGTGTGTCTTATTATTTGATGTTGGGCCGGCTAATATTTTTTTACCACGGGCATGCATTACAACGGGCATGCGACCGTTGTAAAGTTGGCATCTATTACAACAGGTCTGAATGAACCGTTGTAATAGCCTTCTATTACAACGGGCAACCAATGCCGGTTGTAAAAAGAAGTTGTATATGACATCTTTTACAACGGACGCAAATGAACCGTTGTAATAGTTTTCTATTACAACGGGCAACCAATGCCCGTTGTAAAAAGGACGTTGTAATGGGTATTTTTGTTGTAGTGCTAACATATTGGGTTCAGATTTAACTTTCATATTAATGCTTTGATGATGCTAACGCTACAACAAACTACCCATTTCACAACTGGTAATGTCAGTTGTAATAGGCTTGTTACAAATGGCAGCTGTCAGTTTTAATATGTGAAGTTGTAATATGGTCATTACATTTTTTAACTGTTTATGACAGTTGCAAGTGACCATCGCAGTAAGAATTCTTTTACAAGGTTAAAAACAATTGCAATATATTCTTTTACAACTGTAAATATCAGTTGTAAGTCTGTAAAATTATTTGCAAAGTATGATACTACAACGATTAAAGACAGTAGTAGTAAACTGTATTACAACTATCTAAAGCCGTTGTAATATGATTCAACCACAACTGTTTAAAACGGTTGTCATCTTATCTTTGTAACTGTTTTTGATAGTTGCGAAACAAATGCAAAAAAGAAAAAAAGACAATTAGCTGTAGCTTATATATCATAATACACACGTAACAGTATCTAATAATTTAAAGCCAAAAACACACAATTCAAAAGGATGACAATCTCAAATATCTAAGGCTAGATAAGATTACATTCACGAAGTTCTAATCTTAGTACAACACATAGTCCATAAATATATACCTAAGCAATAGTTTCAAAATATATTAAAGCAATGAACTCCAAACTTCAACAAATTGTCAACGCCCTCCTCACTACATTTTCACAGACCCAACCAGGAAATACAATGGCTGCAAACCTGATTTCATTCCACAAGGCAGTAAATCAGTTTTCTATTTGAAACAATTAAGAATCTGGATTTGGCCATTAGCTTACTCCACCAAATGAAACCCAATGCCAAGATGCGTGCTTGGATGATTGGTTTTGTTTTGCGGATATATATACTTGGTATAAAAAGAAGTGCCTACTTTCTAACGAAATATCATGTCAAAGTGTGAATACAGTGGCTTAAATCAAGAGTGATAAACTAAAACTTAGTTTTTAAGATAAAATGTCTGTCCTAAGTGTGATATTGGACTTAACATCCAATATTCATTTTTATTTAACTTAGTCTTCAGGTGATTAGATTTGATAGAGTTGTCTCGCATGTTATAAAAATGAACGACGGTTTGAAATTGGAAGAATTCCACATCACAAAATGAATTGAAGAAGCGATGTATAAATATGAGTTGGTATACACATAACATTGAGGATTTTTTTTGTTACAATAAAGTGTGTACCAACTCATGTGCGTACGCCACGTGTCGGTGATAGAGAACTTGGTACGACCGCTCTTACGTAACTAGTTTGTTAAAATAAACAAGGAAGCTCAAATCTAATATTCCAATATCTTGTGGTGATAAGTAAAAATACTTTCTCAAAACAGTCTAACATATAATGCAAAACGTACAAGGGAACAAATGATATCAAATACAGTAATATGTAACCAAAAAACGATGACACAATCCTTCAGAAAGTTGGAAAATAATATTTTCAACATACCTTACCATGTTTTGCCTTTGCCTCTACAATCTTCAGAAGCAATATTCACTACATTAAGATACCAATATTGTCAAGATGCACAGTTCTTTCCCAAACTACTACTTCTCTGATTGCTAGTCCTTTTGTACCAACAAAATAGTGTCAAATAATTATAAAACCAATAATAGGAAGATAAAAAAGGAACGATCATAAACAAAGGGCAAACCTAAAACTCATGTGCATACATGCATAAATATTATTATTTGCATGAACTTGATTCTGAAATTTTAGGAATATTACGAAAATATATGAAATCGTTATAACACAGTAGAAACAATCAGCTAATTAATTACAATGCATGTAAATAATAATCATCATCATGTTTGTAATGATAACCAACTTCAATAATGAACAAAACAGACATAGCATCTGCCTATTATAACATGTTGGTTATATTTCAAAATTATGATGTGGAAAAACTAGAAAGAAAGAAATTGCAGCCGTTGACATTTGACATATAAATATAGTAAGGTACTACGAAGGAAAGGGAAATACAAAATTGTCAAATTTTCCCATAGACAGAAGAAAATAGAGAAATATATACAAGTAAATCGAATATTTTCAAGGTCCATGATCTAGAAAAAACACTTTTGATGATTCGAGGGAAGAAAATCTAAAAAGGTTAATTTGATCCATTCTTTGTCTCATGTTCGTTAAATAGTTAAATAAGAGCAATTATATTACATAGATATGTATGCATGCATGCATGCATACGTGTGTGTATCTAAGTACCCGTTTGGTAACTTCTACCAATTATACTTTTAAGTGAAAGCAGCTAAAGTACTTGAAAATAGCTGAGATTTCACAAATTGTCGTGTATTTTCCTTACTGACTTGATCATTTGGAGTTCTCCGTTAATTAATTATATATGATAGCTCTCAATTAGTTTGCATGAGCAGCTCAGTACTTAATACATATTATCATATTAAATTGGAACCAATACTACTGAAAGCTTTAAGTTTGTTTATATGAAAGGCTTCTTAATTTCATATAAATACTCGAGGCATCTCGTTATAGGGACTTCTACTTCAAATAACTCAAAGTGGAACAATCAATATGTAAATTGTAATTCAGAACATTTTTAATAGAGGTAATATTCATTGTGTGTTTCTACACAAGCAACAAAATTGAAAAACCAAGAAATGTACTTTCAAATGACTAGTTGAAGACAAATGTAAATACTGTTAAATTGTAATTTGCAGGTAATTAATGACACTAAAATAAATGAATAAATGAACCATGTTTTGGAAAATGCATGTATGTATAAATGCAGTGACTTTTAGAAATATGAAATGGTGTGTCATTTCACGTGAACAGCCAAGTTTCATGTGTATTTATATCCATGTAATCAAAGTTTATGAAGTGGGAAAAAAAGTTTGATCTGCAACTCTTTTCTCTGACTCTTGTTATTGCCATCATTCTCCAACAAATTAGTGGTATCAGAGCCAGTCTGTATCAATCATAGCAGACTCAAAGATGACATCAGAGCAAGTCCCCCCTTCAATGTTTTTCTATACTCCTAATCAAGTTTCCATTTTTCAAGGAGAGCATTTCGATTAATGGAGCAGTCAGATGGAAACAATATTTATCTCTCAAGACTTGTGGGAAATTGTGGAAGATGGTTTTGCAGAACCACCACAGCAACCTACTGAAGCATGGACAAATGATCAGCAAAAAGAGTACAAGAAAAACTTAAAAAAAGATGCAAGTGCTCTCAGGTATATTCAACAAGGATTGAGAAAGACCATATATCCGAGAATTCATGGTGTCAAAAGGGCGAAGAAAGCTTGGGATATTCTGAAAGATGGATTTCATGGTAATGACGAGGTAACATCTATCAAGCTTCAATCTCTTTGGCGAGAGTTTGATAATTTATCAAAGAAAGATAATGAAGTAATGCAAGTTTTTTTAACTCGAGTTGCGGAAATCGTAAATCAAATTAGAAGCCTTGGAGATACAATAGAAGAGAAGAAAGTTGTTCAAAAAGTTCTTCGTAGTCTTCCACCAAAATATGATTACGTTGTTGGTGCCATAGAAGAATCCAAGGACTTATCTACTTATACATTTCACGATTTGATGAGTTCTCTTCAAGCATATGAAGAAAGAATTAATAGACTATCGAACCAATCACTTGAGCAAGCATTTGAATCAAAGATGGTTTTTTCTAATAATAATTCTAGATTGCAAAAAGATAGAAGGGGCTTTTATCAAGGAAGAGGAAAATCAACTGCAGGAAGAGGTGGATCATTCAGAGTAGGCATAAGAGGAAGAGGACAAGAAACCAGGTCAAAAAAACCATGACGAAAATTCAGATAACCAGTCTAGCAAATCATATCATTTCTGCAAAATTTGCAGAAAATCAAATCGTGACACAAATAGCTGCTACTTCAAATGCAAAAGATGCAGAAATCCGACTCACTCGCAGCGAGATTGTTATTATCAAAAGAAAGCTGAAAAGGATGAAGCAAATTTCTCTAAAGATGAAGGAAAACAGCTTTTTTCTTGTATGACAGTCCAACAGCAGCCCCAAAATATTTGGTATGTGGACAGTGGTTGCAGCATCCATATGACTGGAAATAAAAGTTTTTTCATCAACCTTGATCAAAATTACAATTCTGAAGTGAAGCTGGGTGACGGAAAGCTACATTGCTCCAAAGGAAAAGGGACCATAGCAGTTCAAACAAAAGGAGGTAAAGAAAAGATGATTAATGATGTTCTTTATGTGCCAGATCTGACTAGTAACCTCCTTAGTGTTGGACAACTATTACAGAAAGGTTACTCCGTCTTCTTTGATAATGGGAAATGTAAAATATTTGACAAGAAAAACAATAGCACAATTGCTACAGTGCAAATGAGCTCAAACAAAGTATTTCCCATTAACATGACACATGAGCAAAATGTGACATTTTCAAGTGAAAGTATAGATCAGTTTCAACTTTGGCACTTAAGATATGGACATCTTAATGGAAAAGGGCTGCAACTACTCAAGCAAAAGAATATGGTGATCAGGCTCCCAAAAATTGAAATAAAAACTCAAGCGCGTGAAGGATGCACATATTGGAAAATGCATCGACTACCATTTCCAAAAACAGCATGGAAGGCTAAACATCCTCTAGAACTCATTCACGCTGACATTTGGGGACCTTCAAGAACTCTCTCATTTGGTGGAAAAAGGTACTTCATTTTATTTGTTGATGATTACACAAGAATGATGTGGATCTATTTTTTAATAGAAAAATCTGAGGCCTTCTCCGCATTTCTAAAATTCAAAGCATTGGTAGAAAATCAATCAAGCCAACAAATCAAGGCTCTCCGAACGGATCGTGGAGGAGAGTTTATCTACACTCCATTTATGGATTATTGCAAAGAAAAAGGCATTCAAAGACAACTTACCGTTCGAAGAAGTCCTCAACAAAATGGCGTAGCTGAGCGCAAAAATCGTACGATTGTTGAAATGGCTAGAAGCATGTTGGTTGGCAAAAATTTACCAAAATCATTTTGGGCTGAAGCTGTTCATACAGCTATATATATTCTAAATAGATGTCCTACGAAGGTTGTTCTTAATCGAACACCATTTGAAGCATGGCACAAGAAAAAACCTGTAATTGATCACTTGAAGATTTTTGGCTGCATTGCGTATTCACATATCTTAACACCAAGTAGAGATAAATTTGATAGAAAAGGAGAAAAACTCATATTTGTTGGCTACAGTGATGAGTCAAAAGGCTATAGTCTTTACAATCCTATATCTAGCAAACTTGTGGTTTCAAGGGATGTGTTATTTGATGAAATGGCATCTTGGAATTGGAATGGAAACTCTCCTAATATCATAAGTCAAGACGCGTCTAATGAATTAGATGCGGAAAATGAACTTGTTGATGCTGTACCTGAAAGTTCAAATCCTGGTCCCTCAAGTTTTTCAAATGAAGATGAAGGTTCAAGCTCAGAAACACCTATAAGAAAGACAAGGTCCTTGAAAGAGATATATGAAACATCGGAGTTTGCTCTTTTTACTTGTGAACCACAAAATTTTGAGGATGCAACAAAAGAAGAAAGTTGGAGAAAAGCTATAGAGGAGGAGATTTCTATGACAGAGAAGAATACAACTTGGGAATTGGTGAATATACCGATTCACAAAGATATTATCGGACTGAAATGGATCTTTAAAACAAAGTACAACGAAGATGGCAGCATACGAAAACACAAAGCAAGGCTCGTTGCAAAGGGGTATTCTCAAAAACCTGAAATTGATTATAATGAGACCTTTGCACCGGTTGTTCGAATGGAAACCATTCGTGTTGTTCTTGCTCTTGCAGCACAATTGGAACTTCAAGTATTTCAGCTCGATGTCAAATCAGCATTTCTTAATGGAGAGCTAGAAGAAGAGGTATATGTCCAACAACCTCCAGGATTTGAAGTGAAAGGAGAAGAGAATAAAGTTTACCGTCTCAAGAAAGCACTCTACGGACTAAAACAAGCTCCAAGATCTTGGAACAGCAAGATTGGTAGTTATTTTCTCAAAACAGGTTTTCATCGAAGTCCAAATGAGCCTTCTCTCTATGTAAAGAAGGAAAATAATGATTTTTTAATCGTGTGCATTTATGTGGACGATCTTATTTATATGGGCACCAATATGAAGTTAGTTCAAGAATTCAAACAAAGGATGATGAATGATTTTGAGATGACTGATTTGGGAGCAATGAAGTACTTTCTAGGAATTCAAGTGAAGCAGTCCAAAGGAAAAATATTCATATCCCAAGAAAAATACACAGAAGCACTTTTAAAGAAGTTTCACATGGAAAATTGCAAACCAGTTTCAACTCCCATGCCAGCAAATGATAAGTTAATGAAAGATGATGGAAGTGGAAAAACAGATGCTAAACTATTTAGAGTCTTGTTGGTTCGCTGATTTATCACAAACACAAGGCCAAATATTGTTCATGCTGTAAGTATGGTTTCAAGGTTCATGAATGAGCCAACTAAATTACATTTTGCTGCAGCCAAAAGAATCCTGAGATATTTGCAGGGATCAAAGAGAATGGGAATAAAATATGTCAAAGAAAATGAATGCAAGCCAATTGGTTATACGGAAGTGACTGGGCTGGATCGCTAGGAGATAGAAAAAGCACTTCGGGTTATGTCTTTTGCGTTGGAACTAACATTGTTTCATACAGTTCAAAGAAGCAAAAATCTGTGGCGTTATCGTCAGCTGAAGCAGAATGCATCGCTTGTGCAGATGCAACTTGTGAAGCCAATTGGCTAAAACATTTGCTTGTAGATTTGCAGGAGATTCAGAAGCAACCAACAAAAATTTATTGTGATAATATGTCAACAATTGCAATGACAAAGAACCCTATGTTTCATTCAAGAACAAAGCACATTGAACCGCGACATCACTTCATAAGAGACATGGTGAGCAAAGGCGAGATCAGTTTGGAGTTTGTTAAATCAAATAATCAACTTGCAGATTTTCTTACAAAGGCTGTCCCTGTAGAGAAATTTCAAAAGGCAAGAGATATGCTCAAAATTGCAAATTACGAGGGGGTGTTAAATTGTAATTTGTAGGTAATTAATGACACTAAAATAAATGAATAAATGAACCATGTTTTGGAAAATGCATGTATGTATAAATGCAGTGACTTTTAGAAATATGAAATGGTGTGTCATTTCACGTGAACAACCAAGTTTCATGTGTATTTATATCCATGTAATCAAAGTTTATGAAGTGGGAAAAAAAGTTTGATCTGCAACTCTTTTCTCTGACTCTTGTTATTGCCATCATTCTCCAACAAATACTAGAAACTGGATGGAGAACTAACATAAAAATACAACGAGGAAAATGACCACTTATTTATATAACTTTTAAGATGGGCTTGCTTTTTATGGTTATGGTAAAATAACAACGGCATGCCCTTTTGATTCTACCGTGTACATAAACATCATGACGATTGATGAAAAGAAGGTCCATATCAATGATGTGCTTATGAGGCTCACATAATACCCCATACAATGTTGATTAATTGATTATATATTCAACATAAGATTAATGGTTTACAATTTTTTAGTTCTAGCAGGGGCCCCTACTGCTATTTATAATTGAATGATATGTTGTGTAGTCACCAAAGGCATCCTGTTTCCTATTATCGTATGGTGACTAATGACAATTTTAAGCAGTTACCAAATATTTCAGATGGAGCCTTTACAGAATAAACGAGATTAAGACATGCTTACTGGATATACTGGACTGCAATCGACATAGCCTATGTTTCTTAAAAGAAAATCTAACTGATAACAATCACATTCAAATTTCAAAGGTGACTAAGAATGCACATAGCTTATGAAGCAGACTCAAAACCAACATATCATTATGCTTAAAAGCGTAGCTTCTACAATGATTTTTTGACTGTAAGAATACGCAAAAAGATTCGAATGCTTAACTACATTGAGGAAAAGTGAAAATTTTAAAACTACACAAAAGCCTGTCTAATAGTATAACATATTATTATAGTTTACTTTTCGATGAAAAGGTGTGTATATATATTCCTTACATATACATACATACATACATACATATATATGTATGTATGTATGTATGTATGTATGTATACACACATGTAACATGTGTGTATATATATATGCATGTGTGTGTATATATGAATACATACACAGACTCTACTTTGGAGAGGTTTCATAATTGCTTGCTTTTTGTTGTTGAAACAAACGATTAATTTTGATAAGATTTTTTGTCTTACAACGCTCAAACTGATGATGAAGTAATTATCGTACTAATTATCTTAATGATTTTTAATTAGCAAAGTTAAGTAATATTCAATTGTCCGTTATGCAGCAATTACGTCGTTGAATGCTTACACAATCAGGTAGTTACACTTTAACTGTTTGCTAGAATGCCAGCCCACTAATATTTAATTACAATACAAATAGACAAGATTTAGTATAGAAAACTAGACGGGTAAATAACAAAATGCAAGAATTAGTAAAGAAAACAAAGAATTTACGTGGTTCAGATGTTAAGTATCCTACATCTACGGAAAAATTTCTCTTTCTTCCTTTATATTTTATGGTACAGATTATTATGGCAGAGAGTACAATAATTTCTTCTTTTTAAACCTTAAAAGTATCGAAAAGTGGAAAAGGTTCCTTTCTTGCTACAGTACATTCTCTGTTTGTAGTATGAAGATGCATCCGGATCGCTACATTTCTTTTCGTGCTATTGTGCTTCTGCCCTTGGATCGTGCCAGGTGTCATCTATCCGCGTCGTCTGCTTGATAAAATCGGATTGCTGACGTTTCTTTGGTAGGAAGTTTGAGACGAAGGCGGGAACTTCTTAAATTGAAGTAGAAATATCTAAAATTGGAGTGGGAATATTTTAAATTGTGGTAAATTGGTTTTGCATGTGAGTCCTTGGGAGGACAATAAGAGTTACTCGTTGGTCTTGAGGTACTGTCGACATATTTGGAGTAAGGCTGTACTCATGGATGTGCGTTAATTGCATGATGCTGCCGCTTTGGGCTTCAAGATGTGTAATTTGCTTAACACAGAAGTTATTTCAATAGACGTGCGAACATGGTCTAAGCTGACTGCAATCTGAGCTGATGCGATTTGAGTTTCCCCTGATGCTGATATGCACGAGTTATTTGAAATAGAGATTTATATTTTTGTTGTCTACTTGTCAGTGTGGATCTGTGTTGGAACGTTATTTGAGTGGCCCTATGTACAGCCCTTTGGAATGATTTACTAACTCCATGCACTACTGCTCAGGTAGACGTCAGCATGTGCGGTGCGAGTTCGCTTCTATAGGTGTTAACAAAGTATAAGTTTTATGAATTTTGATAGCGTAGTTCGACTGTCGATGTATTTTGGTTTGTGCGCATCTTTTTGATCAAGATGTGTCATACTTTGACATCTCCAAAGTAGCTTTTAACATCGTTGCGTAGTACCTGGGCCTTTCTATGGTCCTACATAATATAACTGTGGATTGTTTCCCACTACCTGTGACTATATCAAACTTTGGGTTCAATATAATATAATATTGAAATTAAGGGATAGGCGTAAATCTGATATCATTGTTTCCCGTCACATGAGCGCAACATTTTATTTCATTGTAACTTCCTGCTTTTTGGCCGTAGTTCTTTTGATTGGATCAAGCGTCATGACCGCAGGATGGTTCTTTGTGCAGTATCAGTTGGATTGCTTTGACTTCTTCTCTTTTCATCTTAACTTTTATTCATAGGGCAACGCTCTCAGCTCTGTACCTTATTTAATTCTCCTTTAACATAATTTGAAAAATATAGGTTTAATATTTGCTTCCCAAGTCTACGTCAATCGCAGTTTGATGTAAACTTATCTTTACTCAAAAATAGTCTTCGCATCCCATAAGTTATTTTCTAGACGTTGAATTTTACGTAAGCTTTGCGTGCTTGGCATGGCATGCCTTGTTGTTTTGGGATAGGCTGTTGTCGTTCATATGCTGTGTGGTCGGCATGAACATTGGACGACAACGGCGACTGTAAAGAGTCGTTTATTTTTAGTTTAGCATCACCGTTCTTATTTCTGAGATTGTCGTTGTTGTTCATATGTTGTGTTGTCAATACAACTATCGAACAACAACGGCGAGTTGTGAAAAGTTGTTTGTTTTTACTTTAGCATCACCGTTCTTATTTCTGTGATTATTGTTGTCTGTCATATGATGTGTTGTCGGTACAACTATCAAATGATGACGACGAGCTATGAAAAGTCGTTCGTTCGTGCGCTTGGCACAGTTTTCCTCGCTATTTAGGGGAGGACCGAGGTTTGACTGTGAAGTCAAATCGCGTATTTGCAGCCTTTTAAATCATGTGCATGGTTTTTTATATAGGTTCTAACTGTCCAGTATCCATATGTCCGGTGTGCTACGCTAACAGAATTAACATAGAGGAACTTTTATACGAGTTCAGGTCATTCAATATCCCTATGTCTAATTAGTTGGCTAAGGAAGTCGAGCTATGTTGTTAGCAGCTCTGTTTTGATTATTGGTTCAAGCAATCTAATATCCCTACATCCCGCATGATTAATTAGCTATGCTAGAAAAATATTAACAAAGAGAGATTTTTATACTGATTTGGATTGTCTAATATCCCTATGTTTAGTTTATTGCGTTATTACTTTATAATAATAGTTACAATGTACATTACATAAGAAATGTAGGTCATACATGTAAGGTCTAAGGTGCTCTGAGTTCCGAGTCCTTGAACTAGGTTGCCATCAGGTCTTGATAGTCGATATTCCCCATTCGCTAAAACTTCTACTATGACTGACGAACCTACACTATTCGGAAACAACGCTCCATCTGCTTTATCTTTTGTGTTGGCCTTTACTCTTCACATTTAAATCCCCTTTGCAGAAGTTTCTTTTTTGAGCCTGGCATTATAACTTCTTGTCATCCTTTGCCGATATGCGATCGATACTACCATTGCCTCATCCTTTCTTTCTTGAATGAAATGTAAGGTAGTTTCCTTCAATTTCTTATTATTTTTTGCTATATATGATATTTTTCTATGTGATGGGACCTTTACTCTGACAGGAAGCGTGACCTCATATCCATAGGTTAGAAAAAGAGGAGTATGTCATATTGGAGATGTGGTTGAAGTTCGGTAGGTCCATGGCACTAAAGATAGCTTTCTTGCCACTTTCCTTTAGCTTTCTACAGTCTTTTCTTAAGTAGCTTCTTTGATGGTTTTTTCTCCAGCTTCGACCTGCCCCTTTATTTAGGGCGAATGACTGGCGTGAAACTTTTTATTATATCGTTCTTCTCATAAAGCTTTGTAACCTCTTTAATTTCAAACTATGTGCCATTGTAAGAAATGATTTTATAGGAAATCTCATATCTAGTGATTATGTTCCTAACTACGATAGTGACTTTCTTCTTCGCAGTGATTGTGACTAGGGGTTTTGCCTCTACCCACTCGGTGAAGTAGCCTATCGCCACTATGGCAAATTTATTTGCTCCCGTTGACATTGAAACTAGTCCTATCAGATCTATGCCCCATATGTCGAACAGCTATGAGCTTGCAAGTAGGATGGGCTCATAGGATGGCTGCCGGGGGATACTTGAAATTTGTTGACATCTATAACATCTCTTTACAAATTCTTTTGCATCTTGAAGTGTCATGGACCAACAGTAACCATGCCTTGGTACTTTTCTGCTAATTTGTTTCCTCCTGAGTGATCTTCGCATTGGCCCTCATGTGCTTTCTTCATGACCCGTATCCCCTCTTGTTTGAAAACGCACCTAAGATAAGGGATTGAATACACATTCTTGTATAATGTGAAATTAAAGAAGGAGTAGTATGAAGCCTAGTATCTTATTTTCGAGCTTTATTCCTGTTCGAGCCTATGGTTCCATTTAGCAGGAATTGCTTCATGGGAGTCATCCAGTTATTCTCCTCAGTTTGCTAAGGCGCGGGTTCAATTGAGGGATGTTCTCGATTTATCGCTGTTTCCTGACCTTGTGTGCCTTATATGGTGGCCCACTGGGCCCGAGTTAGGACCATTATTTTATTTTATTTTGTATACCTGGCTCTGATTGATTCTTAGTTGGCACAGCCTTCATTTCATTAGCCACTTTGGTACTTGCAATTTTTGCTAAGGAATCTGCAGATGAGTTGTTTTCACGTGGGATTTTTTTCTATCCCAAACCATTCGATCCGCTCTAGTAACTTCTTCGACAATTCGTCATATTTGGCTAAGATTGGTTCCTTTTTTGGTAATTGCTCTACGCTTGGTTCACAACTATTTGGGAATCAGCGTGAATTTTAATGTAAGTTACCTTCATTATCTAGGCTGTTTTTAGACCTACGAGGAGAGCCTTATATCCCGCCACATTGTTGGTCGCTGTGATACTGAGTTTCACTGCTCCAAATAATTTTTTCATATTCGGAGTAACCAGTACTACCCATTTCATGCCCCTTGTTTATTCGATGGTCCATCTACGAATAGCTTCCATAACTACAGGGTGTTTGCTTCTTTATCTGATTGGGCCAGCTGGTAGGGTGCACTTTGTGATGATATCTGTAAGTGCCTTGCCTTTGATTGCCTATCTAGGACAATAGGTGATGTCGTACAGACTAAGATCCATCACCGATTTTAATAAGTGGCCTGATGTCTCTAGCTTCTGCAGTATCTGCTTGAGGATTTTATATGAGGACTTTAATGTGATGTGCCAAAAATATGGCCACAATTTCCTTACTGTAAGAAACAGTTTGTAGGCCAGCATTTCAATGGATAAGTAGTTTAGCTCTGCTCCTGAGCTTGCGATGTAGATGGGTCTTTAGGTCCCCTCGTCTTATACCATTGCAACACTAACAGCTTTATTAGTTACTGCTAAATAAATATACAAGTTCTCACCTGCCATCGATTTTGATAATATAGGGGTATTGACCAAATGATCCTTTAGGTTTTGAAATGCAGCTTTGCACTCTTCTATTCATTCGAAGTTTCGCCCTTTCTTCACCTGGATGAAAAATGGGATGCTCTTGTTGTTGCTTGGATACAATCTATTTACTGCCGCTACCGTGCCATTTAGACTCATCAGATCCTTTGGCTTCTCTAGGATTTCCATTCCTCTTATGGCATTAATCTTCTCAATATTTGCTTTAATGCCACGTGCGCTTATTATATATACTAGGAACTTGCCTAACTGGGAGGCGAAGGTGCACTTTAGAGGGTTCAACTTCATATTATATTGCCTTGGGACTTTAAATGTCTGATCTAAGTCTCAGATGTAACTTGGTGTCGCCTTAGATTTAACCAACATTTCATTTACATATACCTTAACGTTCTTTCCAATCTGTTTTGTAAACATCATATAGCCTCTGGTAGGTTGCTCCTGCGTTTTTGAGCCCAAATGGCATTACCTTATATTGGTATAATCCTTTATCCGTTTAAAAACGAGCATGCTTATGATCAGGCTTAAACATTGCTATCTGATTCTACCCTAAATATGCGTTAATGAACAAGAGCAGCTTGCGCCCACTGGTCGCGTCTACTAACTGATCAATATTAAGCAAGGGAAAACTATCCTTTGGGAAAGCCTTGTTTAGGTTGGTGAAGTCTATGTAAGTTCCCCATCTCCCATTAGGCTTCCTTACAGGTACTGGGTTTGAAATTCACTTTAGGTAGTATACCTCCCTAATGAATCCATTCTCTATCAACTTCTTAATTTCCTTATGCGGAGCGTTGTTCCTTTCTTGGTCAGAGTTCTAAGCTTTGGTCTAACCGGATGGGCATCGAGGTTAATGTTGAGTGCATGATTGATAATGGCTGGGTCTATTCCTACCATGTCCGAGTGTGTTCAGGAAAATACATCTGTTGATTTCTTCATAAAGTCTATTAGTTCTATAGGCACATCTGCACTGAGGTTTTTTTAATTTCGAGAATCTTCATAGGGTCTTCTGGATCTATTTATATGTCCTCTAAGTCATCTATCAGCTCTAGCCTTTTCTTTGATGCTCCTAATTTCGGGTCTATCTCACTTTCTATTTCCTCTTTTGGTGGTGAGTTTACCGAGGATGCTTATCTTTAGGCCTCTTCGAGGAAGTACCATGCATAAACTGAATTATATTCAATAGCGTCAATCATGTGCGTATATGTTCTTTTGTTTTTGTTTTCTCATGTTCTAGGGCCTAGATTACTTGCTTCAGCACTAGTTTGGGTATCTAGTACCGACGCAGTTTTATGAACAAGTTCATCTTATTTTTCATTATAATCATTGCAAATATTAGAAGAGACACCTGAACAATTTAAAATAATTTTATTGTCGGAAGTAAGGTTTACATTGTATAACTATCTAGCAAAATATTGTTTGCTTCATATTAACTTTAATCCTGCAGGAGTGTTGAACTTTATTAGTAGGTTTTTTGAGTGACAATTGCTTGCATGTCTATCAAAGCAGGCCTTCCCAGGAAGGCATTATATGGTGAAGGTTGGTCAATGACTAAGAAGCTTACATAGAATGATTTTTGCACTAAGGTAGTTCTAAAGGTATCAAGCAAGCGCGTTAATCCTACTGGGATGGTAGCAATGTTGTTGAAGCCAAAGATTGATTTAGGACTTAGTTTTAGCATTTCTGGTGGAAGCCTCATCTGATCATATGCAAACTTGAAGATAACATTGACCGAGCTTCTAGAATTAATGAAAACTTTCTTCATAGTGCAATTTGATATTTACACCATAATGATGAATGGGTCTTGGTGAGAGAAGACAACTCCCTCCGCATCAGCTACTGTGAACGTAATCTCTGGAGCAGGCTTTTATTTGACATGGAAGATTGACTTTTGCTGGACTCTCGCCTCTTGCACGTACCTCTCTTGTATGTTTTTACTTACACCTGCTGGGTGTGGCCCCCAATGGATTGATGCTATTAGGTTAAAAGGGTTTCCAACTTGGTTCTCATTTAGGTCAGGAGTTAGATTTCATATTTCTCCTTCATCATTATTCTTCTGAAATGTGCTTAGGTATCCTTTCTAGATCAGCCTCTCTATTTCGTTCTTAGATGTCGGTAGTTGTCGGTATGATGGCCATTGGCTTAGTGGAAGCAATACTATGCCCCCCTTAGTTCTGTTCTGGTTTCTTCCTTTAGTTGGGAAAGTTGTATGCAAGTTCTACCCTGCTCATCTCGTATATCTTACTAGGAGTGTGAGTAAGGGGGGTTTCTACTAGGAAGCTAAATTTACTCTGTCTCTTTGTTGAAGAGTGATACTCTTCTTTCCTCCTTTTCTTATCATAGTTGGGAGCAAAAGATTTATGAATCTCTAAAGTGGAAACATCTTCTTCCATCCTAATATATCTACTAGCCCTTTCGTAGAAAGCCTTCATGCTGTGACATGGCTTTTTGTTGTTCTTTTTCAAAATTGAGGTCACCCTTCTGACCCCGGCATGGGCCACCTTCAGTAATGCTTCTTCATACCTTACTCTAATCCTGAGGGCCTCAAACTTGAAACACTTAATAAAATTGCACAGACTCTCGTTCTTGCCCTGCTTAACATAGGACATTGTGTTCGCATCAAGGGAAGCTTCTCTTCCTGAATTGAATTGTCTCAGAAAATCAATAGATAACTGTCACCAGGAACAAATCTCTCCTGATCCAAACCTCCTAAAGCATCTAGCTCCAACTATGGCTTAGTAAAATGGGGAAATATTACATCTAGTCATCCTTCCTACTTTGAGAATATCCATATGGCACTCAAATGTACAAAGGTGGTCGTCTGGATTTATAGTCCCATCGAATTTGTCAATCAATGGAGCCTCAAGGTTGTTAGAGAAGTCTGCTTCGATGATAGTCTCGCTGAATGGGGAAGATCCTTCCTCCCTAATCTTATCCTTAGTTCTCTATGGGTAAAGTTTAGCCAACTGCTCTACACGGGCTCCTAATCGACAAATTTGATCTTCTTTGGGTTCTAACTGTGACGATTCATCCTAGAACAATAATGTGGCATCATCCTCTTCCACAGAATATTGAATTTGTTTCCTAAGTAGTAAAGGGTTAATATTGGCTGCTTTTTTCATGATTTGTGGGTTTGCTTGGATCTTGATTTTCAACTTGGTATCGGTTATTAGGCCAGCATCACCGTTCCCATCTCCGGAAGTGCTGTTATCATTCCCCTGTTGAATAGTCAGCATAGTAAGTGAACAAAAGCGGTGAGATATGGACCAAGGGGGAGAGGATGGTCTTAGGATAGCATGTTGAGCTATAATTTACTTTATTCCTTCTATATGTTGATTAATTTGGTTTATGAAGGATTGGAATGCGACCAGGAGAGGGTCTGGAGGGACTTTAGTCGGAGCTCCTACTTAACTTTGGGCTTTCCAAGTTACGAGTGACTTATTGGAAGTCTTTAAAGCCAAGTGTAAATGCTCTTAAATAGGAGGGGCAAGTGAATTGGTGGGATTCATGGTGTATAAAGAAAATTCAAGTTTGTTGGAAATTAGGAAAGGGAAATGGAGGTTCACACCCTTTTTCTAGCACCAAAGCTGTTGGCAAGATTTTTCATCTTATAACACTTAACCGACGATGAAGTAATTATCATACTAATTACCTTAATTATTTTGAAGTAGCAAAGTTAAGTAGTATTGAATTTGCCGTTAAATAGTAGTCATGTTGCTGGATGCTTACACAGTTAGGTATATGCATTTTAACTATTTAGTAAAATGTCAAATCCACTAATATTTAATTCCATTACAAATATGGAAAGATTCAATATAGAAAACTAGGTAGGTAAATAACAATAAATGCAGGAAATAGCAAAGAACATGATGAATGTACATGGTTCAGATGTTAAGAAATGGTACATCCATGGGGAATTTCTCTTTCTTCCTTCGTATTTTCAAATATAGATTTCAGTGCAGAGAGTACAATAATTTACTTTTAAACCTTGAAAGCATCGAAAATGGAAAAAGTCCCCTTCTTGCTACAGTCCTTTTTCTATTTATAGTATGGAGATGCACGTAGATCGCTATAATCCTTCTTTTGTCCTTGTGCTTCTGCCCTTGGATCCTGCCAAATGTTATCTACTTGCATCGTCTGTTTAATGCATTTGGATTGCTAATGTGTCTTTGGTAGGGAGTCTGAGATGAAGGCAGAAACTTCTGAAATTGAAGTAGAAATATCTAAAATTGGATCGGGAATATTTGCCAAAGATCTCAAATTTGAATTGGCTTGCATGTGTGTCCTTGAATAGACAAAAAGAGTTAGTCGTTGGTTTTGAGGTATTGCCGACATATTTGAAGTAAGGTTGTACCAATGGATGTGCGTTACTTGCATGATGTTGCGTGCTTGCCTAATACTTAGATACGATGATCCCAAGCTGCTTTAGGCTTCAAGGTGTGTAATTTTCTCAAACCGAGAGTTAGTTCAATACACCTACGAACGTGGCTTAAGTTGATTGCAATCATAGCTTATTTCGATCTGAGTTGCCTCTGATGTTGATATGCTCGATTTATTGACAATGGTGATTTATTTCTTTGCTGTCAACTTGTAAGCGTGGATCTACGTTGGATCATTATTTGAGTGGCCCTTTATGCTGCCCTTTGGAATGCTTTTTTAACTCCTTTTGACTCCGTACGATACGGCTTCGGTAGCCCTCAGCATGTGCGATGCAGGTTCACTTCTAACGGGGTTAACAAAGTATAAATTTTGGGGATTTTGATAGTGCAATTTGATTGCCCATGTATCTTGGTTTATGCGTGGCTTTTTGATCAGGATGTGTTGTATTTGACATCTCCAAAGTAGCTTCTAATGTCGCTGCGCAGTACATGCGCCTTACTTTGATCATGTGTATTATAACCGTGGATTGTTTCCCGCTCCTTGTGACTATGTCAAATTTTGGGTTCAGTATAATACAATATTGAAATTAAGGGATGGGTGCAAATTTGATATCTTTGTGGCTTGTCTTATGAGCGTAGTATTTTGCTCCGTTGCAGCTTCCTGCTTTTTGGCTGTAGTTTTATGGTTGGATCAAGCGTCATGACCGCATGCTGGTCCTTTGTGCCATATTAGTTGGATCGCTTCGACTTCTTCTCTTTTCATCTTAACTTTTATTGTAAGGGTGGCTCTCTCGACTTTGTACCTTATTCACTTCTCTATTAACATAGTTTGAGAAATACGGGTGTAACAATTAAAGTGAGAAGTTCATCTTTATATTCACTTTTCTTCCAATAAGTAGTAACACCATGATATGTTCCCTATCGTTTCCTATCACAAAATTGTATGTCAATTATCGGGCAAAATAAATATCATATCGTGATCAAAATAGCCTAAGAAATCGTCATAAGTTATATATTCGAGAGTGCAATATGCAAGAGTATCGAACAATTTCAAGATTATAGGCTTAAGAAACCTTAAGCAATAGTGACAAAATGTGTTATGTAAGGTAAGGACAAAATTTGGATTAAAAATGGAGGTTAGCATCACTTTCATGGACGATGAACCTCAACTTTGAGTCAGCTAAAATGCAACGATGTGTTGGATTGGCTTCAAGTTAATTCCGTAGTTTTAGTAATAATAATTTGCTTTAAATAAACAAAAAGAAGGGTTCATATATAAAAGGTAAATTATGAAATAATAAAATGATTGAACAATGGCAAAAAAATACTAACACTATATCCTGAAGATGAATGACTTTTATAAAAAGATAAAATATGACCATAAATATACATATATAGGCACAATTTATAGTTGTGTAAGAATGTGTAAAACCAATTATAGATATACATATATAGGAACCACTCATAGTTGCATAAGAATATGTAAAAATAGCGCACTACTCAAAGTTGCTCATAATCCTGTTAGTTATAAAAATACTAAGTCGACTGCTGATTAGGTCAAACTACCCTGTTATGATGATAAATTTGCAAACCAATACCATTATTTTACTAAAAGTTATTTTGCAGCGGTCTATTTTAAAACTATGTCCTAATCTATTAAATAATAGTAAAACGGAAGAATTCTTGCTCTCTCATTGAATCTAGGGATTTACAGCTCTCTCCTTAATTCTCTATAGATGGTTTATTTTCAAATTTCATAATTTTTCATTATTATAATTATTACAAAACTCCTCTTCATTAACATTTTACATTCAAATATATAATTTAAATAGTTATTTACAAAATTCACCTAGGTATTATCCAATTATTTTACATTCAATTCCATATACTTAAATTAATTAAGTGATCTAAAACTTGGATTTATAAAATAAATCCAATTAACAAATACTTATTATTTAGTCTAATAAGTCATAAAAAAGACAATTCAACGCATTGTATACCACACTTAGATTGACAAAGAGTGTAAAACTAATATTTCATTCATGTCCATATAACTTAAAATTCCACGGTTATATACAAAATTATTTTCAGTTCTCTAACATTATTCTACGTTCAAATTTACATAGTTTATTTTTACAATCAGCACTTTATTGCAGTGGTAAATATATGCAAAATTTTGTTTCTAAAGTTGGTCTTTCGTTATAAACAAACATATAATTGCTTTTCTTTCTAAAATAGATATATTATTACACATACACGTTTTTTCATTTTAAATTTAGTACAATAAGTGAATTCTTTCACTAACAAAAAATATATTGATAATGACACTAAATTAATGATAAGTGACGAATACTATAGTTGGGAATTTAGAAAAATAATAAATAATTTTAGTTAATATGTTTAATGAAAACGTTAAATTTTAATCATGTATATTCGTTACATTAAAATGGATAAGAATATACGATATCTTGATTAGAAATATTTTTCTTTATTATTTAATTACCTTTTTGAGGCAGATAACGATCATGTTGTGAATTTTTTGTTATAAATTAAAATTATTGAGGTACAAAATAATGTTTTAAAAGCCAAATTATCAATTTTTACATAACTGAAATACAAATATGGTTTGTAACGTCTCCTTTAATCGATATTTCTTTTAGTCATTAAATATATTTATTTTATTTATCTCCTTGATAATGTAATATATTTATTTCCGATGATATTAACTACAAAAGCTTTTAATCATAAAATATACCGATTCATTATGGTACACTTTCATTTTAAGGTATTCTTTCAAGCAATATTTCAAATATAATTAATATATATATCTTTTAAACAGATGTACTAAAATGTAAAAAATAAATGTTAAAACTCAAAATCTAGGCATATAAATATTTAGGGGGAATTAATTTGAAGGACAATTGAAATTTATAAAAATATTGGTTTTTAAGAAAACTAAGAATACCAACTTTCATTTATTTTTCTAAAAATTACTAAATGCTAAAAAATTAATAAATCTATATTTAACTCATTATAATCGATAATTTATATTTTTACACAATACGAAAAAACATAAATCATATAACAAAAATTACATAATTATAAATAACAAGTTTTATGCATAACTTATTTATCTTAACAGATTCACCATATATTGCATTATAAATTCAGTTTTTTAAATACACTTATAAAACTATTTTTATAAAACATATAGTGTGCAACGCACAGGTTACACACTAGTAATATACAATAGTCAGATATTTTTTAATGCAGATAACTGAATATTGGAAGCAGATAATATGATTTAAACATTTGCATGAGGTTTAAAATTCTTTGGCAATTTGAGCTAAAAACTACAAAGTTAATTAATTGTCTCAGCTTCAATATCAGTTTCAGCTATCTTTTGCTTTATATCTCTAGCAAATGAAAAGAAACCTCCTCAACATTGAGATTTGTCCCTACATTCTGTTGTATGATATTGAACCAATTATGTCAATGAAATGATTTACTAATTGATCATAGTTAAAAGAAGAAATAAAATTATTATATTAAATTTCGGAAAAGGAAACACTTGCAGCCTCAAGGAACATGATTCCATATTCAACAGCAAGTGCTATCCCTTTGGAAGTTGACATGACATGAGAAGATGCATATTATCAAATATAAAATTATCTTGTTACATGAATGAGATAAGCACAAAAATATAGTTTGAAACCATTATTTACCATCCTTTAGATTGTATCAAACTCCTTATAATCAACCAAAATGCCAACATTGTTCTGCATCTTATTCACGTGAGTATTTCATATTTCATATCAAGCATTGTGACCCAACACATAAGACTTAAAAGCGAAGCAATCACACCAACTTATAAAACACATCAGGCCTCAGAGCAAGATAAGCATTGGGCATAGTGAGTCCAAAAGTACATCAAAGTAGGTAATGGAAAGTAGGTGGCTCAAGTTGTAGATGAAAATAGTAGAGTAAGCATCAAGATCCAACATGATTTAGGGATTTTGAGCTAAGCTAACTGATTTAGGGAAGTGAGACGATTTTTGAGTTTAGCGAAATGACTTAAGGATTTACGAATTTGAGTTATTTTGGGGTCAGCTGTTCTTGGTATAAAGCTGTTATGCATATAGGTTGAAATTTTGCTTTGGAGCCAAAATTTTGCAAAATTTTGGTCTGGAGCTAAAATTTTGATTTAAGAGACAAAATAAAATTGTTTATATATAAAAGAATTTTTTTTTAAATGTGTATGAAAGTATACTTTATATCATGGGTATTTATAAATTTATTTCAAAAAATTTAAAAATTATAATTTTTTAAGTATTAAATATAATTATTAATTGTAATTACAAAATATTAAATACTGAATGTTATTTTTAATTATTAATATTGCTTATTAATAGAATGATTAAATATCTATCTTAATTATGGATTATTATTTTTAATAGTCATGATTAATTGATAATTATTTAAAATTAACCATTAAATACCATAGATCACTTCATAGTTATTAATTTAAACATTATTCTTAATTATTATATAACTTTTAGTAATTAATTATTTAATAGTAATCGTTAATTAATAAATATTAAATATTAATTATTAAATTATTAAATATTACTTATTAATTAATAATTGTCAAATATTAGTCTTGATCATTAATTATTAAACATTAGTTTTAATTATTAATTATAGTTAATTATTAAATATTGATTATTACATATTAGTCTTAATTATTAATTATAATTTGATTATTCACTATGTGACATTGTGAATTGTCTGAATATTTTTCATCTTACAAGTTGCCTTAAATCAGAAATAACATTTTCAACCTTAAAACTCATCAGTTGCTATGATATAAGGACAAAATGGTCAAATCAGAAGATTGAAAAAAAAGGTTCAAGGTTTTTGCTATGAGCATGAGCATATCAATAAAACTTTGCACTACGAGAAATAATGACGAGAGCCTCCTAATCGCGATCCGATTGAAAGATTCCAAAATAAGGTTTAAGGTGTTGAAATTTTAGAAAATTTTAGAATTTTATTTCTAAATTTTATGTTTTTTTAATTTATTATAGAAAATTTAATTTTTTTTAAATACTAAATATTATTATTAATTATAATTCTTCAATACCAAATACCAAATAGTATTATTACTTCTTAATTATTAAACACCAAATACTTATTAATTATTAGCTACTAAATTTAGTCTTAATTATTATTAATTATTAACTATTTAATAGAAATGACTAAAAATCAATTATTAAAAACTACTTATTTATTAATTATTGATTATTAATTATTTAGTAGTAATTATTCAATATTAGTTATTAATTATATTTATTAATTATTAAATGTAATTAATAAATATTTACTATAATTTACTAATTATTAATAATTAAATATAATAAATTATTAAACATAAAAAATAATCATTGATTATTAACAGTAATAAGTAACTATAAACTATTTATTAATAATCATTAATTATAAAATTATAGATAATGAAATATATAAGTTTTCATTTATATTGTTAGTTGTAAATTAATATTTGCAAATTATTAAATAAGTATTAACTATTTGTTATTAATTAGAATATTTAAGCAAAAACAATTGTGTTCACTCAGAATTTTATTTCTAATTAACAATATTTACTTGAAAATGGTTGTACAATCACTTGAAACTTATGATTATGACAATGGGTATAAACAAATATTTGCAATGATCAAAATTAATTAATTGTTATAGATTTCTACTGCAATTGGCTAAACCAAACAATTGTTAAAAATACGTTTATTATAACTGTAAAAAAACTCAGTTATTGAAAATACATTTATTATAACTGGCAGAAAAATTCATTTATTAAAAATATGTTTATTGCAACTATTAGAAAAAATCAGTTGTTAAAAACCTTCTATTACAAGTGTCAATTAATACCAGTTGTTAAAGACCCTTTATTACAACTGTCCTCTGGTGCTTGTTGTAAATAACTAGTCGTAATAGGGTCATTTTCTTGTAGTGAAACATGTTTTGATGTTTTAATATTATTTTAATTATGATTTAAAATTTAATTAAAATGATTAGTTCATATTCAAGAGCAAATCATGGTCTATTTACGTTCAAAATCAATGAAATTTTGATATGATATGCTTAATGATAAAATAGAGATGGGCTTTTAATTTCGTACTGTTTTGAGTTAATGATAATATTTTACGAATTTCCTAAATTGGGAAATATGGTTAATTTCGGGTTAATTAACTAAAAAATTTAATAAAATTTATTATATTTGTCTGAAATTTTTACAGGAGGTAAAATACGATGAAATAGATTTTTGGTGAACTTTTGGGATTTGTCCCACTAGTTTTCTATTTTATACAGATTATTTTGTGAAGGAGAATACTAAATAATTAGGGGATATTAAATCAATTAGTTTGAGTGATTAAAATTTTCTGAAATAAAACTGTAATGATTAGAAAATTATCCTTGGCAACAAAACTGGTTAAGTAAATAGTTGTTGCTAAATGAGGGCAGTAAACCATTTTTTAATTTAATTACAAAATCGCCATTGAGCCATTTTTGACTAAGTAAAACCAATCAACCAAGACTAAGCATTATATTTGATAAGTAAAAAAGCTATGTCTTAAAGATAGAACAAGAATAGTGAGTACCACATAGGGACCCGACATTTCAATTCATATAGCCAAACTTTCAATGATGGCTTGATTATTCTTCGCGACATCACACAAAAAGATTCAAGGCGACGACTCATATCAATTGGTCATGGTGGCTCATACTAAAACTCCTAGTGACGACAACAAATGAACAACATTACCATGTACTTAATGAAACGACAACACCAAACAAATATTTTATTTGTATCTCGCAATAGTTAATTGCACGTAACAACATACATACATACATACATACATACATGAATACATACATAATATATATTCATTTAACAACTCGTGACAATTAACTTCATGCAACAACAACTCAAGACGATAGCTTTTTATGACTCGTGATAGGTATACTATTGAAAGGAATGGGTATAATTAATAGCACACGCTAGAAGCAAATTGAAACGTGACAGCTATAAGTTTCTATAACCAACTTTTGTACACACGGATGTAAAAATATTAACAAGCACATGAAGCTATGCGCATGGAAATAGGCTACAACAAATTAATTAATATGAGTGTCACGACACACGCTTCACGCGCTTCGTGTGTAAATTATTTTTCTACAAAATTGTATACATTTAGCACGTTCTAAAGAAATTATTTCGCATAAATATTTAGTAATATTTTTGCATTGAAATCATGTATAGTTAATTTGGAAATTCTAAATTGCAACATCCAATTTTCATATTAGTTTGAATTTTTATTTGTTGGATCCTATTTTTATGTGATATTGTGATTCGATAATATTTGAGGACTAGCGTGCAACCCATGCGTTGCATACGGTAATGTCGCTAAAAATTGTATTTATTTTTTAGTTATTACTAAAATATGTTTTATTATGGAATATATGACAAATCTACTATGATATGTTAATTATAAATTAAAATGGTATGCAATGCTCAGATATAATGTGGAAGGTTCAATCCTCATTAACTACATATCTCGTAAAAATTTAATTTCCCAACTAAAAAAAATTATAAACTAAAATTGTTAATACTGTATATGTAAACAATTTATGTTATACGACATACATTTTCATATGTACAAGTGAATAAATAATTTTACCATTTTTGTTAATTTGATTGTTGTATATATATTGAATGTTATTTTTTCAAAGGATTTATAAATGGATTAATGAACATTGAATGATTAAATTTATTTAAATAAATTGAAGTAACGATCAATGTAGCTAATTAAAGATAAAGAGTTGAATGCAAAAAAGTTAGAGAAAACTGAAAAGGGTTTTTTTTCACACATTTGTAACTGAGAAGAACATATTATGGTTAGCTTATCTATGTGAGCAATAGATCTCTTATTGTTGTAGGAGGGTCATGCTTACAACTTTGGTAATTGCAAAATAATGTTACGTAGCATTTAGTTGAATTGTGATTGGGCATGGTTTAATAAATGTTGAAAATGAGAGTGGTTATATAATCTAATTTTTATCGGTATAATAAGTGCATTCACATTGTAATGCCGTAAATTATAAATTTATCTTTTAAAGGTTGTTAAAAATGAAATTACGTTATGTAATGTACGATAAGTTTTTGGAGATAAATGAATTAGAAATTAATAGAGTTATCATCATGGGGGAATTAATTTAAAGGACAAAGATTTGTATATTTTTTGCCTCAATGACACGACCTCAATATTTTTACCACAAGGACAAATATTCTTCTAAAAATTATTCATAAGGACAAACATTTTCCAAAATTATTCATAAGGACAACAAAACTGCTACCGAGCTAAAAACTGATACCTAAAAACTGCTACCGATAACTACAAACTGATACCTAAAAACTGCTATCAATAACTAAAAATGATACCTACAGAAAGTTGTCCTTCAGGATAAAATATTGAAGGTCTATCCTTGAGGCTAAAAAGCTGTGAAATTTTGTCCTTGACAATAATTTCCTGTTATTATTATTTATGTATACATTTTATATTATATGATTTAAATATCTTTACATCTGAATAGAGAAATAATTTTATTATTTCTCTAATATATATGAATATTGTATATATTGAAATTTCCATATATTTAAGATATATTAGATGGATTAATAAGTATATTTTTTATTTTTAAGTAATTTAAATTTAAGATTACATAATTTGTTAAATAAATGGACTTGAATGTAAAATATTTAGAGATAATTGAGACGGGTTTCTATGTAGCTGTACGAAATATAAAATTTAGGTATTTGAAGTTAATAAATTTTAGATTGCAATGTATGATTAATTCATTTAGTAAATCAATTATAAAATAATTTTTTTATTGTCATGAATGCATATAATTTATGTTATGTTATTTATATCATTTGCGTGGAAATGATTTTTTTACCAATTTGTTGATGTACATGTAGTATACGTACTGAAACTTGTATTTGTTTTAGGATTTATTGATAAATATTACTTGACTAAGTTTATCAATTAGTTTAAAGTTTGGATTATGTAATACTTTAATGTAAAATTTTGAAAGAGAATTGTCAAAGACCTGTAAATAATATTTGATTTTAAAAAAAGTAGGCATTTGAATGTAAAATGACATGAGAAGTTTAGTAGAATAATTGTAAAGTGGTAAATTGTAGCATTTTAAAAATAAATATCTAAACTTGAAGAGAATTAAGAAGGATAACGATAATTCTTAGAGCTAAGGAGAGAGCTTCAAATTCTTATGCGTTACTATTTAATAGATAAGCATTTTAAATTTGTAAAAAAGTTTATTTGTTGGATCTTATTTTAAGTAATATTAAAATTTGATAATATCAATAGAGGGACATTTTTGGTTGTTCATGTTGACACCAAAAAAGTGCGATGCCAAGATATTATGACTATTATTAAAGATTTTTAAGTAACATTTAAATTTGATAATATCTGGAAATGAGCGTTTTTGGTAGTTCACGCTGATACCACAAAAGTATGATATCAAGATATTATAACTACTATTAAAGATATGAAACCAAATTGTGCGCAACAACTTGCAGCTGTTAACTTGCTTTTTCGCAAAACAGATTTCAGCTGGACTTAGAAAATCAAAATAAGAAATAAAAGATTCATGAACTTGGAAACACACTGAGAAGGACTAAAGAAACAACTTAAAGAAGTTTTAACCAAAATGAAGCTAAGTACATAGCCCAATGCCGAGATATCATAAGTCTATACTGACCTATAAATCTTCCCCGTTTCACTTTGCAAACTCTATATACCTCTTGTGCTACTTTAATAACGCTTGGTCAAGTGATTTTCCAATGATATTGACGAGCAATTCTAAGGATTAACAAGAAGAAAGCTAGAAAAGAAGCTTTTAGAAAGATCGCAAGAATCAACTTAAAGCCGAAGGAAAAGGACCTAGAAAAACTTGAGTAGACGAGAGAAAGATTTCAACTTCCACCAAAAAGTATAGGTCGGTAATGACCTATAGTTTTAAGACGTGTTATCCCAGTTTCCCTTGGGCAACTTCGAGCCACCTTTTGGACGTCATTGCAAGTGGGCTTTTCACACTATACCTTCATTTCTCTACAAATCGAGCCTATCCGCAACCAAAACAGGATCTAATTTCTCTGCCATTGGAGATTCCTTCTTCTTCACTCCTATCCTCAATACTCTAGAAATTTCATTGTAAATTTGAGATCCACTAGATTGTGGTCAGATCCGATATAACTCATTGTAATCCGGAGAGAAAAAACGAATAGAAAACAATAAAGTGGATGTAGGATGAAGATTACACTGAACCACTATAACAATTCTTGTGTCTCATTTTGCTTTTTCTTTTTCTTTTTCTTTTCCTTTACTTTTAATAGAACTAGTGCTTTCATCTGATTTTAGGGCGTTGATCCATTTTTTGATTTAACATTTTGGTGTTTTCACTAAGAAGAAAGCTATATTTCAACAACTAAAGCTTGGATATGATATTTAGAGAAGATGAAGAGATCTTACACTAGATCTAAGTTTGAAGCAAGCCAACCAGAGCATAGGCACCTAGGAGATGTTCCTAAATTCACATTAATCCATCTACGTGGCCAGAGAAGAGATGGAGAAAATGAAGAAGGAGATGCAGGATGGTTTAATGGCTCGACAAAAGGAAATGCTTGAAAGATTTTTTCAAAGGATGAGAAAATAAGGAATAGCTAGAACTGATGGAGAGAGCCAAGAACGGAGAGATAATGTAGGAACAACTTAAGTTGGAGCGGAGTAAACTGGAATGATGCCTTGACAATCAGAACAACTTGGTACCGACCCAAATGAACTCACTACCGAGAGAACTATACTAGGGGTAGTGTTAGTGGATTACTAGGATGTCGAAAATGGATAATGCTGGAGCTAAGAACGCAAACCAAAATATGAATGAGCAACGATCAGAATAGTATGTACCAGTGCTTCCCCATAGGAACGGGGGTTTGAATGAAACCAGAGGAGTAGGTCATAACACTAATGTGCAGTCAGTGGAGTACATGCCAGAGTTTGTGTCGGAATTCCCTACAGGAGCAGGGGCTGAATACCGCTTTTGGTTGAAGACAATCATTGGATGGTGAAAACTGAATTGTCAAATTGATAGAAGAATAGTTAGAGGGGGACCCCCACATCAGATTTTAGAGGATGTAAATAGGAATCTATTCACATCTAATATCTGAAATGCGAGAAATCCTTTCGATTTCAAGCTTTCAAGCTTTCAACACTGGAAATGTACAACGGAAAGTCGGATCCGACGGTTTTTATGATAAGATACATCTAATATATAGAGGTGTTGGGTACTTTAGAGGAGGTAATAGGGTGATGCTTCCCATTTTACTTAATGGATTTGGCGGCGATGTGGTTCAGACAACTGGAGAATTGGTTCATAAGCACGTAGACCGATTTGGTGAATAAGTTCTTAAGGCAGTTTATAGTTCATGTCTCACGATCGAAGAATGTGATGATACTACAAAGCGTGAAACAAAGGCTTGGAGAAACCTTTAGAAGCTATTTTACAAGATTAAATGTAGCAGTAGCTATAGTCGATAAGCCGGATCCATCAATTATCTTAATGGCGGCAGTATCCGGAGTCGTGAGCAAGACTGGCTTCAAAGTTGCACTGGAAAGAAATCCAACGATGGATCTTGTAGAATTCTACTATGAAACTAAGAGATATTTGCATTAGGAAGACATCAAAGTCGAGGATGCTGAAATTAATGTTGTGGGTGACAGAGGATTGTCCGAAGCAGCAAACGAACAGAATGAGAAAAGAGAAGAGCTAATGATGACTTCAGAGAACTGAAATAGAAAAGGAGGGAACCGAAGTTCTCTTCAAACGCTGAACTAGCAAAAACCCATGAGAGGATATATCTGGACACTAGAGGTGGATCCCCTATTGGAAGCTAGCTAGGAGAGAGCCTAATGATCGGGAGAAAAGATCTAAAAAATTCTGCATCTTCCATGAGCTGGACGGACATGAAACGAACAAGTTTTGACACAATTGTGATTTGATAGAAGAACTAGTTCAGAGAAACAAGCTGCAACTGTACGTGAGGAACCGAATTGCAGTAGTGCAACTGGAGCAGCCACCATCTGCAACGAACATCAAGGAACAACCAGGGATCTGGTCTGAGACTTGAAATCCTATGATCGGGATGGTCAAGAGTCAAATTCGACTCCCTTGCTTTGCTTTTTCTTGCATTGAATAATTAGGATAGTAATAAACTAAGAACACTTACACTATATAAGGCTAAGATGGGTCTCTAGGCACATTTTGAGTCGAATGTCTACGATGACTATTTAGAATAATAATAACCTTGGGTCGCTTACACATGTACGGAATCTAGACTGGTTCTTAGGCACGCTCTGAGTCAGACATATGGGATGGATAATTAGGACTTCTGCTTGCTTGCATTGATTTAGATATTTGACTTTTGAAAGATCCACATTGAATGTGATAACAAATATTATTCGCTTTAAGTCTCATCCGGACAGGTGAAACTGGAGTGCAAGGTACAAGTCCACTCATCGAAGAGTGAGTGGGTGGACTTGTATGATATTGATCGTTTTAAGTCCCATCCGGAGAGATAGGACCAGAGTGCACGGCGCAAGCTCTCTTGTCGAAGAGCAAGTGGATGGGCTTATACGAAAAGTAAGTTCACTCATAGAAGAGCAAGAAGATGGGCTTACTTAGTCATTGAGTTCCTTTACCGGAGAGCAAGCGGATTCAGTAAGAATTTAGAGAGATCAAAACTTAGATAGGGAAATAAATAATCTGAAGAGATCGAATCTTAGATTGGAAGTTAAATGGTCTGAAGAGATCGAATCCTAGATTGGATTATGAACAATTCAGAGAGATTGCACGTTAAATTGAATTTAAAATGATCCAGAGAGATCAAACTATAGGATTAAAATAGATTTAATAAAAGGATTTGAACGCCTTTTTATTAGAGTAAAACAAATAAATCTCGGATGAACATGGGACAATTTTGATATGTGATATGATAACTCCGACAGAAATCGAGACGATAAGGATGTATGAACAACACTTAGGAAAGAGTTGGAGAGCTATAAAAGATTTGAAATGACCTATGATATTCTAGAGAAGCCAAATGAACTAGATGATTCACCAAGATTGAAACAGCTGAAGAGCTTAATTATCGAAAAATGATTGTTGATGGAACTTGTTCTTGAGCAAAGCACATCTTACATTCGGAAGACGTACTTAGGAGGAAAGTGTTAACTCACTTTTTAGCAAAGCAAATTTCAACTGGACTTAGAAGATCAAAATAAGAACTAAACGATTCACAAACTTGGAAACGCACTGAGAAGGACTAGAGAAATGACTCGGAGATGTTTTGGCTAAAATGGAGCTAAATTTATTGGTTGATACTGATCTATCATAGGTCAGTACCGACCTATAAGTCTTTCCCGTTTCACTTTCCAAACTCCATACACTACTTGTGTTACTCCAATAACTCGTTGTCAAGTGATTTTCCATGATTTGGATAAGCAGTTTCAAGGATTAACGAGAAGAAAGTGAGGAAAGCAGCTATCAAAAAGATCACAAGAATCAACTCAAAGTTGAAGGAAGAGGACTTAGAAAAACTTGAATAGATGAGAGATAGGCAAAAAAAGTGGAAGACTTTAACTTCCACCAAAAAGTGTAGCTTGGCACTGATCTATAGTTTTAGGTCGCGTGACCTATATTTTCCTCATGCAATTTCGAGCCGCCTTCTGGACTTCATTACGAATGGCTTCTGACTCCATACCTCTATTTCTTTATAAATACCAGCCTACTTGCAACCAAAACAGGATTCGATACTCTACCATTGGAGACTCCTTCTTCTTCTTCACTCCTATTCTCTATCTCTAAAAACACTCTAGAAACTTCATTATGAATCTAAAATCCACTAGATATGGTCAGATTTGTTACAACTTATTATAATCCGAAGAGAAGACAACGAATAACAAACTATAAAGTGGACATAGGCCGGAGATTACGTCGAACGACTATAAAATTTCTTCTAACACCTTTTACCTTTTCTTCTTTTTCCTTTACTTTTAATAGAACCGATGCTTTCATCTGGTTTTAGGATGTTGATCTAATTTTTGGGTTAACACAACAAATAGATAATATATGGCCAAATTACATACGGTAGCCTACATGTTAATAATGTTAATATGTGTAAGTAACATCTTATACATTTGTATATGTGTAAGAAACAAAATTCAAAGAAGAATATATGTAAGTAACATCTTATACATCTGCATAAATAAATAAAATATATTACATAGAGGAAAAATCATGTGCCTGTACGAATGCAAAAGATGTTATCAAATGTGAGGGTATATGTGTGCGCGCGCACGATATGGCACACTTAAATAAAATGTAAATATATAGGCACATATTTCGCAAAGGCATAATTAGACATAAAGTGCCAAATGTCCTTTCTGAATTTCCATATGCTCATTATTTATAGAGAATTCGCCTAACGAAGTTGGCAGGTCTCAAAATACCAAGTCTAACTCCAGACCAAAAATTCAAGAGGGAAGACGAAGTCCCCTGACCAATAAAAGCATTCTGGTACCAATCAAAAGTTATTGGTACCGATTTGATTTTTCAAATAGTTGTGCCATCTTTTTCTTTATTGTCTTCCTATTTCATCCATCAAATTTTGAGTATCTTTGCCTTAGAAATCATGTTGTTATCGAGAGATTCTGATATTTCTAATACTTGTACTTTTCTTCAGAGCTCTTTGGAGTTGTCTACCTATCCCTTCAGAAATAGGCCCTAGGTGTAGCGACCCAACTTCCATAACTGCTAGAAGTCGTATCGCTAATAAGAAAGAAAGGGATAGAAAAGAGAAAGAAGAGAAGAAGAAGAAACAACACATCAGAATCTAAACAGCGGAACGAATAAATTATATTAATAACATAAAATATTACATAGTTTACAACCACTATCAGAGTACACAGATATACAACACATACTAGACAGTTATAAACACCTGTCTAGTATTTACAACATAATACAATCCAGAGACAACACAGAACACACAGCGGAATACTATATATCTAACGCAGAAGCCTCCTGCTCCATTGCTCCTCCGATATTCGTCAAAGCTAACCTGAATCCCTTGGCTACTCATTAAAATTTGAGTACCCAAGAGTTTATGGAAAACAAAAATAAACTCTGGGTCAGACATGGGATTGGTGTGAGTAACATGTTAAAGTTGCTTAACTTTCAAAAACCTTTTGAAAAGAAATGTATCACGTAAGACTTCCCACACATAAACATGGAAAAGTTTTTACCTTATGCTAATCAAAACATTTGATAGGAAATCCAGTGATAATATAATAGGTCTAGAGTTTTCAAGTAAATATGAAATAGCCGAAATTGTTACATTTATTAAATTCCAGCTACTAGCCACAAAAGTGGGTAATACAATCAAAACCGTTGGCACTTATTGGATTTTGGATTCCATACAATGGCAGGGCTACTGGGGTACCGCCCGTCAAAGTACGTGGCCTAGATCAACGTACCGAGGAGTACTCCCACTCCCCTGCAACACAAGGCCGGACCCATTCCTTACTGAACAGTTCCGAACAAGACAACCCCGCAGTTGGCGCGCGATTCCAACTGCCCACTAAGCCGAATAAAAAGGGACCTCTAGACAGGGATCAATCTTGGTCTCCAGTGGGCGCAACCCACGAAGCCTTGCTGCACCTCCCCTGTTTTAGCCATTCCCGGTTGATGAGGCTTGAGGCTACGATTACCTTTAGTGGACACATTATCTTAGAATGCTCATCGTCCACCTGACGATGTTCTGGAAGCATTCAATCCATACAAGTTCGTTCCGGGTTCGAACGAAACCGAAGGCATTATCTCGTTACACTCATTACGGAATCACCCACAGAGTTAATGATGATAACCCTTGCACTCTGAATCTCCATATCGAACCTATAAGTACTATTCCGTCAAACTCATTACGGAATCACCCACAGAGTTATACTGACGTATAGCCCTTACACCTCGAGTCTTCACTTGCTCCACTTAGATTCATGACCTAATGTTAATTGGAATCGATGTGGTTTTCGGATCCCAAATATGGAAACCCGATCCCGGTCTCATCGAAATCCAAAGCGTGTCTTTTAGGACCAAGTTGTTTTAAAGTTTAAAACAATTCGATCTAATTATCTATATACACACAGATAGATAACTCATAGATTCACAATAGATAATTATCATTATCATAACCACAGATAATCCATATTTATCACTATCAAAGATAATCCATATCAATATCACAATGCAACCAATGCATTCATATTAATCAACATAACTAATCTCATCTCTGAGATTCAAACCATTCATATCAACTAATATTATCCATCTATAAGCAATGACTTAATCATAACATCTATAATCAATTTAAAATGAATTAAATTAATTACATCATCTTTAATTAATTTAAATTGAATTAAATTAATTACTTACACAATATAAATCTTGCTTACATTATCATTAATTACAAATTAATTAATTGATTAACCTCTACTTTATCATCTTAATTAATCAATCCTGATTAATTATACTTTAATTAATTTCACAAAATTAATTACTCTAAACCCAATACAGTAATTAACCCTTAATTACTTCATAAATTAATTAACTATAATTAATTACATTTAACCTTAATTAATTACAATTAATTAATTATACTTAATCATTTATTATTAATTAATTAATCTTAATTAATCAATCTTAATTACATAATTAATTATATTAATTAATGACTCTTAATTATATTTAATTAATTACTCCATTAAATTTATTACTTTCAGTAATTAATCTCACTTAATCCATAATTATCAATCACCTTTGATTAATCTCATTCTGTAATTAATTACCCTTAATTACTTATCAAATTAATTATTCCTTAATTAAGTTCTTAAATTAATCACTTGATTAATTATACAAAATAATTTAATCCAAATTATTTCACAATCCCAATATCATCTATTAATTACATTTAGTAATTATCTTTAATTACTTCACTGAGTAATTTCACTTCATTAATTACATCAGGTAATTATTATCAAATTCCATGTTTAAAATTAATTAAACTTAATTAATTAATTTAACCAATCTCAATAAACTCATTAATTACATTAAGTAATTAATTTCTTAATTACTTTCATTTAAGTAATTAACTTAAATAAATTTTACAATTTATTATCATTAATCAATCTAATTAATTAAAATTTAATCATATTAATTAATTATCAAATAAACCTTAGTTAATGACCATCATTAACTATTATTAATTCTTTAATTAATTTTCTTTAATTTCTTCTTAATAAATCTTTAATTTAAATTAATCCAAATTATTAATTAAATAGATTAAATAAATAAGTTATTCCTTAATTATCCAATTTATTTAATTATACTTAATATCTTAAAAATTTCTAAGATAATCCATTTCTTATTATTAATTTTATTAATATTGTGTACTTAGAACATTTCAATATTAAAATTAAAATCAAATTCCATTTTGAATTTAAAATTCAAAATGATATTTGTTTAAGCATAAACCAAATTAAATTCCATTTATATTCTTCTAAAAAAATGTAAACAACATCTATTTCTTATAATTAAAACTTGTATAAGATAAGTCTTTAACTAATCTGCTTAATTCATTTGAAATTTAGTTTAAAGTACATTACCCTTTTAAAATTTAAGTTAAAAATCACTTAACTTTCTTTTATAAACTCTTTATCAAGACTTCATTCATAAAGAAAATCAAATTGAAATATTTGATTGGAAACAATTTATTTCTAATAAATAATTTAAATTTGAACTTGTTTGAAAATATTCAAATTCAATTTTTTTTATTCAAATATCCAGATTTAAATTCAATACATTTGAACAATTCCTTATTTAATCATTTGAATTAAAGCTTGAATTAAACCTTTTTGAATTAAACCTTGATTTCAAAATCCTTTGTTTTAAAAATACAATTTATTTTCTTAAAACCTGAAGATTCAAAAACCTTAAGAACACTGAACTTAGATTTAGATTCAACTGCTGTTTTGAATCATGATTCAAATTCAAAACAGAATTAATTTTACAGAAAACTGCAGGTTTAATATATTTTTATTCTTTATTTTAAAAAAAATCTGAAACCGCTTTTAAATTTTTTAAAAAAACTTATAGGATTTCAAACTTCCTTAAAACCAAACTCTTCTGCAGATTTAAACTTATTCAAATCTTATCCCAACTACTGAAATTTATTTAAATTTTGATTTAAATTTTTTAAAACTGCAGACAGTTTCTACTGGAAACTGTAATATTACAATTACCCGAGCCCACCTCAAAATGCTTCGAGTCAGTCAGGCCATTCCTTCAAGCAAACATCCAAAAATCTCGAGTAAAACTCGAGTCAAAAACACTACCAAACCCAGAAAACATAAGAAGTTAAAATTTGCACGGTGCACATGCACCGTGCCTCTGGTCACCATCACCCACCTCCAGCAAACTCCAATCATCATCGACCGTCATTACCATCAACCACCATCATCAGTTCTCCTCCAAAAATACAGAATTGAATTTGAGACGTAAGCTCAAACCTGGAATAGAAATACAGGTTCTAAACCCAAACCTGTCAAACCTTCCCCCTCCACCTTCTGCCCTCCGACATGTTAGTGACTCCGGCCACGAGTCCATCCACCAACATATTATCATTACCCAGAATTTCAAACCACTCGATCACTTCTTCGAGCAGAACCTGCCAAAGCAAACTACCTATCTAAAACTAGGGTTATATCAAAAATTTCATCACCGCAACCACCTAGCTGAACTGCAGCGCCACCGAATATATTTCCCGACATTAGTGACTACTCCTCCACCAACCAGAAGAACCTTGTTACCCCCAAATTGCCTAGATCACCCAAAAACCCAAAAATCCCCTTATCTGTTCTAACCAGGTCTGCATGTTAAACCTAGTTTTAAAAATTGTGAATTTAGTTTCAAAAAATCATAATTTTGAATATTGTTTTAGATCTTATTCCTGGAACAATGAATCAATGTGTTTGATATTTCATTTATGTACAATTTAATCCTGTTACCCTGAGTTTCCAGAGACAGTTTCAAACAATTTTGATTATTAATTTGAACAAAATCTTAAACTATGATTCCTGATTCTACAACACATTTGTGTGATCCTTGAAAACACTAACATATATTATATTATGTGTTAATGGTGTTAGAACAGATTCTTGCATTTGGAAAAGAAAATACAGAGACATCATAATCAAGTTCCTCAAAACACTTCTATAGAAAACAACCGATACAAGTGCATATATCATTCATACTAAATCATGAAAATCAATCAGCAACTTTCTAAAATGCTTAAACTTCATTAATTAAGATGCTACTCACCTGGTTTTAGTATGAAGATAGGTCTTCCAATTTGAAAAAAAAAACTTGAAAGCTGGTTTTGCGGAAGTGCTTTAAAACTGGAAAGCTTCATTTTCTTAAATCTTGAATTGTTTTCTTAATTTGATTAAAACTTTGCACTCTTCTAAACTGATATGCCCCATAACTTGAATGCTTTGAAAATGCAGGTTTTAGGATGTAACTGATCTTGCATGCAAGTTCTTGAATATTGTTTTCAAAACAGAAAAGGACTGCAGGCTTTAGAGTTGCAATTTGATGATTTTTTTTTCTTTTCAGGTTAATGAAATTAAAGAGGTACAGGTTTGGGATGATTTGCATTCCAGGTTTATATGATTTTGGTTTTTGGAGAGATTTAGATAGTTTGATTTGGTTAGAGAAAAAAAATATTGGTTTTAGTTTTGGTATTTGAGGGGGTTGCAGGAATTTTTCTTTTGAACCTAAATTTTCTGTTTTAAATGTAGATTGATCAAAGGATTTAAAACTTGGTTTGAATGTTGATTTCAGAAATTTGTTTTCCATTGCTTCTTAGCTTTAGAATTTTTAAAAAGAAATAAGATCGAAGAGAATGTGCTTTATAAAAACTGAAATAAAATAAAAAGAAACCTAAAACAAAAATGCCACATGTCCCCAATATTACATTTGTCATATTAGTATGTTAATTACTTAACACATGTTCTTTTAAATTTGTAAAAAGTTTACATTTGTCTTAAATTTTAATTTGTTATAATTATGTAATTTAGTTATAGTTAAATGCTAATTAGTTATTTAGTTATCATGTTAATATAAGATGCAAGTGAATCTTTGTTTAGTTCATTAGTTAACATGTATTTATTTATATGTAGATAAAATTTTAAAATGAATAAATATTAAACTTATACAAATGATTCAACATCAAAATAAATTAAAAACAATTATACTTTAGATTTAAAACTTTGAATTCATGTTCAAATTGAATTTTTTTGAAATCCAGTTTATTTACAAATACAACTACAAATTTGAATTTTGGAAAACAATTATTTTTATTGAAAAATTATTTGTTGAAACAAGGTATTATTATATTTTTAGAAATAACAATATTAAATAACCATAAATAACTTATAAAAGAAATTATTTCTTTATTAATAAATTATTTATTTTATCACATGATATTTAAAAGATAATCAAAATAACCTTATTGTTTTTTTTTAAATTTTAAACTTGAGTTACACATATTTTAAATCATATTTTATTTATTAAATGGCTTTTAAAAGTTTAAATTTTAAATAAAATCATAATTTCTAATTTTACTAAAGATGTAAATTTTATAGAAAACATGATTCATTTAAAACAATACCTATTTACAATATATACAATATTCTATATATATTATAAATATAAAACAATTATTAGATTTAAAAAGATAAAATCTTATCAATTAACTACTTATTATATTGAATTATTAAATTAATTCAAATCTCATTACAAAGATTATCAAATCAATTTAATTTTTATTTCAGATTATTAAATTGATATTGCTTTAAAATTCCGGGTCATCACATTCCTCCCCCCTTAAAAGAATTTCGTCCCCGAAATTTAAAACAAAGGTAATTTAATAATCTATTTAAAGATTTAATTTTAAAACACAAGCATATACCAATGATATGCTAACAACCATAGCAATCAACTCACCCAATCAAACAAATCTAATTATCCAAAAAAATTCAGGATAAAACTTCCACGAGTTTCCCCAGTAAAAATATCGGGATACTCGCTTTATAGATTCCAAACAATCAATACAATTAAACTACAGAGCTCCTATTCATCTAGATCTACAGAACTTGACAGCATATCAGACTACAGACAAGTCTGACTCAACAACCAAACTCCATAACTGCTGGTTCTAAAACCAGAGATAGACCATATACGTACTCCCTCAGAGATACGTAAAACTTATTGAATTCCAGTTATCCAAACTGACAATTCAATTCTGAAAACCAAATACCAATCCAACCAAAACACCGATAAAAGATCCAACATTACCGAGCTAGCTTCCCAGACTTATTCAAAACTTATAGCTCCTGAATTAGAAAAAACTCCAAAAACAACGAAGTCTCCAACTTCGAATTCCAAATTTCTCCGTCCCTTATCCACAAAAGTCTTCATACAAATCCTAGGCTGCCAACATCCAAACTGATCAGCTTAACCCTTGCTGATTCCTCTAGAAACAAGCTGAACCATAAACAACCCAACATAATGATCTCCTCAAGATCAATCCAAACCAAAACACAATCCTACTCCATAACCAGCAGAAGACAACAGACTTCTCCTAATCCGTAAAAGACAATCAGAAACACATCCAAACTGCTTCCGCTGCACAACTCTGATCCATAGTAGATAAGAAAATACCGACGAAGAACAAGAGCACACACTGGACATTACTTCCCAGAAATATGGTTCTACAAATCCATAAAGAAAACTCAGAAATTCCTCCAAAACTGAGTTACTTCATCAAATTCTATCTCTAGGAATCATTCTTCAACTAAACACAACCACCGGTTCCACTCCTGGAATCCTAGTCGATAAGAAAACTCAATCTCCAGATGCTGACGAACTTCCGTCTTCTTAGAAGACATCCAGAAAAATCTTCAACAATCCAAGAGAACACTCAAATAATCGCAAGTCACTTTTGCGATCAACCCAAATAAATTTCCAAAGAAAAACTGTTCTCTCTTTACCCAACAGAACAACTTACACTGGTCTAGTCAATCCATTGAAGAAACGGGTTCACTCTGTAGCTTCAGAATTCCATCTTCAGAAAAACTACTCAGCTAAGACCTCCCTGTCAGCTCACAGAATACTCCGAGTTGCACTATTGACACCAATGCCAAACTTCCTAATCCAAAGCTCTTCGAGAAACTCGGACTTCAAAGCAGACAGAAACACCATAACATCCTGCTGAATCCAGCCACAAAATCGAAACAGACTTACTTCTCAACTCATTCCAAAGAAATATCTTCGGACACAATCCATAGTCACTGCATCTCATCACGCAGTTACAACTTTCTAAGGTATCAAAATACCATCACTTACTTCATCTCAACTGAACAGATCAAACTCTACTCACCAAACTCTACACTTCAAAGATGACTCTGAACCTTAACAGGTTTCTTCAGAGATCGATGAAATACTTCAATACAACAAAACTTATTCGAGATGGTATTAGGTCTACAGTCTCGACAGATAAACTTCCAATCTCAACATCAGACTCCAATCAATGGTAGTAATCGTGTTACAAACACTACTACCTTATCTACCTTTATAACCTATATTGGAAAACCTGAACAGGTAACCCAACAGATAGGTAGAAATAGATAAATATATAAATATATATAAAATTACAAATACGCTCTCTCAAGAAAGACACCACTACAGAGCCTAGGTATTTACTCAACCTAATGCTCTGATACCACTTGTAGCGACCCAACTTCCATAACTGCTAGAATTCGTATCGCTAATAAGAAAGAAAGGGATAGAAAAGAGAAAGAAGAGAAGAAGAAGAAACAACACATCAGAATCTAAACAGCGGAACGAATAAATTATATTAATAACATAAAATATTACATAGTTTACAACCACTATCAGAGTACACAGATATACAACACATACTAGACAGTTATAAACACCTGTCTAGTATTTACAACATAATACAATCCAGAGACAACACAGAACACACAGCGGAATACTATATATCTAACGCAGAAGCCTCCTGCTCCATTGCTCCTCCGATATTCGTCAAAGCTAACCTGAATCCCTTGGCTACTCATAAAAATTTGATGTGAAGACCCGCAAATCCATACTCCTTGAATATACACTAATCTCCATAGATTAACTCAAGATGAACAGAAATACGAATTATCAATGTTTAAGAAAAAGAAAGAAGAAGGTAGAAAATAGAGAGAAAAGAAAATAGAAAATAAAGAATACAACTGAACAACAACACAACAATATCAGAATCTCACAATTCGCAGCGGAACAACATATAATAAATAAATGAATAATCTTTAAACAAAGAACTATATTAGTTATTACATTTCATACATTACATTTCATTACATTAGAGTGTACAACAACAGACAACATCAAATAGTGTAGCGGAAAAAGAAATACTATATACTAGTAATACGCCATGCCATCCATCTTGCATCCAGCAACTCCAGAATATCCTGATAAAGCTTAACTCTTGACTGCCCGTGTGGAAATTGGTGGGCACCCAGAGTTTAGGAAGGAAAACAATAAACTCCGAGTCAGTCATGCGACCGGTGTGAGAACTCAAAACAGTTTATTTATCTTTAAAATCTAAATAGAGGAATATTTTTAAAGTCAATTCGCAATGCTTTTAAAAATGAGACTACCATAAGGCCTCCCGCACACACTCACACATAATGCAAACGCAGAATCGGAGGAGATTTCTCCTTATGATAGTCAAAGATGCTTGATACACATTAAAAAGAACATTTGATATTATTACTAGTGCATAGTGTAGAGAAAATTCATTTCGAAAGTAGAATATAAATCTTAGCCAGCATAGACATTTCGAACTATGCCTACTATAACTACCATCTAAACAGTGGTGACCACCATAAGTAAATGGCAGGTTCTACAACTAATACCGTACAAGTTTCGTATTGGGAATTGGATTTCCAACGAATGATCAGGCCAAGGAACTTCCCATTGCCACATGAGAATGCCTCTGGAAGGACATCCCCGAGAACCAAACCGGATCTCTACCAACACAAGGCCGGGTTACCCCTAACTGAGTAACAACTGACCGAGTATGCCATCCCCCGGTCCTTTGGGACCTTTAACCGAGCGCTCGTAATCAATTCACACAATCATAAAGTGTTTTCAACATGAGTAAGTATCTGGGTTCCATACCATGATACCACCCTTTTCCAGAAGGAAATGCACATACCCTAAAGGGCGCTACCCCTCATAACCTTGCTGCATCTTTCCTGTTTTGACCATTCCCGGCGTGTGAGGCTCGACGAAGTCACGTCCACAAAAACATACTTTATACAAAAGCCATGCTTTGGGTCAACAAATGATCATAGAAATGATCACCATGATAGACGATCAAATAAATGATCCTATCACAAATAATCAACACAATGATCATTTCACAGCAACACTCAGCATGTCACATTACCAAATTGGGAATATATCACTGATAACATTCAACTATATAACCTCTGAGCTCGTACGTCTCAGAGAAGGGTGTTAAGCTAAAAGAATAAATTCTCCGCCACCAACAGAAATATATTTGAAAGAAATCTGCTTTATATCTCAATTTGTAATGTCAGACATACAATCCATACAAGTCTGTTCCGGGCTCGAACAGAACCGAAGGCACTTACAAAGAAGTCCTTGCAATCCGGATATCCACAATCCTGATCGGATTTCCCATCACATATGGAGAACTCAATACCGTAGCTACTCGGTGCAGAGTCAATCGACAGGTCATCATATCGCTCTCGCAAATACCGGGTCATCAACACCGATCTTCAATGCTATCCATTACGTCGTATCACTATTCGGAATGGGTAATCCGAATAACGAGCGCAATAATTTAAAAATAAGTGTAGCATTCAAATTCAAGCAAATCACAACAAATACCTTTCAAAGGTAAATATTGATAGTCGGTTATTGAACTATCAATGGATATGCACAACATCACCAGATTCCAAATAATTTTCCAAATTATTTATTTCCCAAAAATATCTTTACAAGATATATAATTTCAATATGTCAAAAATAAATCAATATTTAGCTTTAAACAACTTTCCTTTTTCATTCATAAATTCTATAGTGAATTTATATTTCAAAATATTTATGAATAAACGATTTCAATTATTCATTTCAATTTATCTTCAAAAAGATAAATTCTCAAAATATTCACTTTATATTGGAAAACATTTCCATACTTATTTATTCATAAGTAATTCTTAATCCATTTATTTTCAACACTTGGAAAATATTCAATATACTTAAATCGAAATTAAGTATATATTTCATTCTTTTAAGGAAATCATTCTCTTAAACATATTTATTTGGGCCAAAACGAATGTTGCGTAAAACATCGTTACGACAACCCAAAATCACTCGTATGGGGATTCAAAGTTTAAATAGATATATAAATCCCAATACTATACAAAACATTTCCTTTCGGAAATCATTTACTATAACAATAGTGTTATAGTCCACCATTTCCTTCTATTTCTCGAAAACGTCTATTTCAACAATAAATGTTGAAATATATGGTTTCGAATCTCAACACATTTAAAACATCGTTAGATCGTTTTAATTCTATTTACAATATCACATCCTAAACATTTTCTTTAACATATTATTCACTATTCAAAAACGTGAATATACTTTGTTAACAAATTTCATCATTTCTATTCATTTTATTTTAAAGGATTATTCACCGTCTAAAACGTGAATATAACTCCATTAATAAATTACAACAATTTACTTATCAAAATAAGTCGTTGCGAATTTATAAAACAATGTTTATAAATTCCATTTCTATTTATTTTATATCAACTTTCTTTAATAAATTTCCTTTATTAACCTATTCGATTTATAATTCAATTATATACCGAAAGTCCATATTATAAGTTAAATGCTTATAATTTATTTGTTTACAAAATCGTTCCTTTGAACTTCATAATTATAAATCTTATAACTTATAAGATTCAATTATTTATCCAAAACCATTCTTTTAATAACTTTATAAATTTTATAAACCTACTGCTTATAAAATTCCATTTATAACTTCACCGTTATAATCCTATAGATTTCATTCATTTATGAAATTCATTTACAATTCATTCTAACACTTATAAAAAAACTTGTTTTATAATTCAAATATTATAATTTATAAATATCCATTTTATAAATCTTTTATATAAATCAATTTATATTATTATTTCAAAACGTCTTTAAAGTCCTTTATAATTTCATCATTTTGATTTATAAGATAATCAAATTTTATAAATCCTATATTTAAACTTTTCACAATAAATTCAGAAATCCCGTTTTAACTATTTTGTAAAATTATTAACCCATATTTTCAAAAATCAGTTTTTAACTATATTTCTCAAAAATATAATTTTTATAACATTAAAAATTATATCGTTTATTTATTTAAAATGAATCAATTTCCAAACATATAGTATATTTTCAAAAATCACTTTAAAAATCATTTTAAAATTCCAAAATTTGGTCCAATGATGCTACATACCAAATAGTCAATCACGACAACAACGACATCATATATCGATATGATAGTCCATCAAATATCAAAATATCTGAAATCAAATAAATACTGTTGAGGAATCCAGTTAGATCCCTCCAACCTGTTTTCCTGCATCCAAAAACATTAGCACAATACCAATTCCGTTCCAGTACGGAATTATCGCGGTACATGGGATTTAAAATATTATCCGCTTAATAGACGGCGCAATAGGGTCTCATCCGCTATACAAATGCGGGAAATCAATAACTCCAATATATACATATGCCAATATATATATATTGCTATTATATATAATACCAATTTCACTGTTTATGAAATATTCGCGGTATATGTTTTTAATAAATAACATCCGCTTACTAACGGCGCATAATGTCTATTTTAACAATCAATAGATAACAATCATCATTCAAACATGCATTCAAGTATTTTAAATCTAACTATTTAAAATTATATCGAAACCGATTCGATTGAGTGAGAAGTTCTCACCTTGATTTCAATTTCGTTTTTAGCGATTTATTTCGAATAAAATTAAACGGACGTTTAATTTTACCTGAAATTCTCACTAACTCCAAACTACTCCAATCCAATTCCATCGCGTAGTGCTCGTCCATACGATTCCAATGCAACTGGTTTCGCGTGGTTTCGACCTCGTATGAAAAAGATATCAATTTTCAAAGTACACGATTTATATATATATAAAATTTATAACATTTATTTATATTTTTAAACCACAACCAAATCATCACCATTTAAAATCCTTATGCAAAAATATGGGCCGCACTCACGTCTTCATCCCCAAACGCAACATCTACAGGCTACAACACGCGAGAACCCATATGCCGTGATTTAGGGTTTCATGCCGCACCACCAACGTTGATCAAAACGTCATCATACCACCACCAACACGAAGGCCTCACCTTGCTCCTTCACCGCCTCCAACCCCATAGCACTCGGCTGCCCATATCCATCAAAATTCGTGCCCAAAGCCGGCCACTTTAAACCCAATTTCATGACAATCCAAATATCCATTTCCCATCATAGCCGTATAGATACGAAGCTCTCCCCGAGCTCTTGAACTTTCATGTTGAAGATTTCTTGAAATATTGCATGGATTGGAAGTAATTGAGGGATGAAAGCAAACAATTCTCGGCCTTTGGTTCATAGCCGGCGGCTACACTAGAAAATTAGGGTTTGTTATATTATTTTTTTTATTTGTGAAGGTGGCTATTTATAGGAAAACGAACGAAACACTATTCATTTCGGAAATTCCAAACTCCGATTCACGCGCTGTAACCAGCGTTTCTAGGGTTTACCCCGCGTTCCGGACACAATGGAACAGGTTTCGGAAGCTAATTCGGTCATCTGTGCGAGTTATGGCAATAAACGTTCAATTTAAATTAAACCGATTTAAACGATTTTCCAGGCGTTTTAATTTGTACCGGACAAACGGTAAATCCGATTGACACGAAATTTGAAACCTTACAATAATATCACATTACGGATCCGATGAAACTGGTTTCGTCGAAATCCGTGACTTTTTGAAAAATGGCTATTTTAACTCGCCAAATTATTATTAAAACAAATTCGATGCGTTTCGAGCTGCCACGATCAAATGATAACTCCGATTGCTACGAAAATTGAAATCCGATAATAACTAACTATTACGGATCCAATGGAACTAGTTTCGTCCTATTCTGAGACTGTTCAAAAATTGACTATTTTCACTAGTCGATTTAAATATTAAAATATTCAATTTTCACAAATAAACTTTTAATTCAAATTTAAAAGTTCTAAAATATCGTTCTAACTTCAATATGATAAAATAAAATTTTACAAATCATTTTCAATCATATTTAACCCAATTTTCTATTATTTCTGTAATTTAACATATTAAATTATCGATTTAATTATTCAATTAAATCCAATTATTCGAAATAAAATTTATTTGACTTATAAATTCACTTATTAATATTTAAAATTAATTAAATATTCAAATTTTAAATTAATAAAATTCTGGGTCGTTACATACTTCCCCCCTTAAAAGAATTTCGTCCTCGAAATTAACAAGTAAGAAAAGTTATAGTATTTATTAATTTTCCCAAAACAAATTTAAACTTCTTACAATAACCTTACTAAGTTTCCAAATCATACTTAGTTATCTTTTCAAAAACAACTGCTATTGTTTAACTTTCAACTCCAAATCAAAGTTATAGTTTTCAAAATTTTCCAATTTTCTCAAAATTTTTTCTAACGCCTTAAATTTTCGGAAAAATTCGCCATAGTCTCCTTTGCGCGGCTCGATCCGAAAAAAAATGACAGTATATATATCACAAATATACATCTCATTAAGTAATGAGGCATCCCGCAGGGAAAAATTTGTAAAAGTACGGTATGTAATCCGAGATATGTACCTTATATTTTATTTGCAAGAATATACGGCTAATATAGCGCGAAAGCGAGCTCCAAATGCGAAGCAAACGCAATCCGCACCTACTAAACACTCAACAAACAACATGAGCACATTCATGTAGACAATAGTATCAATATACAACATATAGCAACATAATAACTATATATGCCAATATAGCAAATGTAGTAAAAGCAACAAATTCAATCATCAATCAACTATCATTCATAACCAATAAATATTCATTCATATTCTCATTAATATTCAATGAATTGGGGTTTTAATTTAAATCACATTTGATTCATTAACAGTGGATATTTTTACTAACATTCAATTTCAATTAGTTTATAATCACTAATTCATATTCAAGTTGGTTCACTTTCAAATCAAATTCAATTCTATTTAAGATTCACTTAACTTCCAATTGAATTCCAATTACTTTAGCTTTCAATTTCATTAATACTTAATGAATTATATACAATCAACTAACAATCATATAACAACCAATGTATATCAATTACAACCAAATTCCTTTGCTTTCAATTGGTTTAATTAATTGATTTTTATTCAACTATTCAACTTTCCATAACATTAGATTTTAATAAATTAACTTATATTCATTATTCCATATCAACTTTATTTGCATTCAATTGATTAACATTCAAACCATTTTTTTTTATTTACAACTCACATTTATAAATATATTCATATAGTTTCACTTCTTATATATATAAGTTTATTTCACAATTGTAAATCACTTTAATTATAATTCAATTCTTATACAATTATTTGCTTATACAATTCTTCTTTTATTTAGATTATTCAAACAACTAAACAATCAACTTATATACACTTTAATAATTCTGAAAAATTATTCCCTTATATATAAAAATAATCAAGGTAAAATTATTTCATTTACCCAATTTTAAAACAATATTGTGTCGAATTGTTCTGTACAAGTGTTTAGAGATCCCTATCAACAACGTTGATTACTCGTATTAACCAGAATCCATACACCACTCAACAAACCAATCATCACAATACAAAACAATTTTACATTCACTAACAAATACGCTCTCATAGCTATTATTACACTCAAACTCATTCTAAAGTACTACTGACTCTATCTCTAATGCGTAATACCCAACAGAACCATGGTTGTCGCTTAACCATATGCTCTGATACCACCTGTGAAGACCCGCAAATCCATACTCCTTGAATATACACTAATCTCCATAGATTAACTCAAGATGAACAGAAATACGAATTATCAATGTTTAAGAAAAAGAAAGAAGAAGGTAGAAAATAGAGAGAAAAGAAAATAGAAAATAGAGAATACAACTGAACAACAACACAACAATATCAGAATCTCACAATTCGCAGCGGAACAACATATAATAAATAAATGAATAATCTTTAAACAAAGAACTATATTAGTTATTACATTTCATACATTACATTTCATTACATTAGAGTGTACAACAACAGACAACATCAAATAGTGCAGCGGAAAAAGAAATACTATATACTAGTAATACGCCATGCCATCCATCTTGCATCCAGCAACTCCAGAATATCCTGATAAACCTTAACTCTTGACTGCCCGTGTGGAAATTGGTGGGCACCCAGAGTTTAGGAAGGAAAACAATAAACTCCGAGTCAGTCATGCGACTGGTGTGAGAACTCAAAACAGTTTATTTATCTTTAAAATCTAAATAGAGGAATATTTTTAAAGTCAATTCGCAATGCTTTTAAAAATGAGACTACCATAAGGCCTCCCGCACACACACACAATGCAAACGCAGAATCGGAGGAGATTTCTCCTTATGATAGTCAAAGATGCTTGATACGCATTAAAAAGAACATTTGATATTATTACTAGTGCATAGTGTAGAGAAAATTCATTTCGAAAGTAGAATATAAATCTTAGCCAGCATAGACATTTCGAACTATGCCTACTATAGCTACCATCTAAACAGTGGTGACCACCATAAGTAAATGGCAGGTTCTACAACTAATACCGTACAAGTTTCGTATTGGGAATTGGATTTCCAACGAATGATCAGGCCAAGGAACTTCCCATTGCCACATGAGAATGCCTCTGGAAGGGCATCCCCGAGAACCAAACCGGATCTCTACCAACACAAGGCCGGGTTACCCCTAACTGAGTAACAACTGACCGAGTATGCCATCCCCCGGTCCTTTGGGACCTTTAACCGAGCGCTCGTAATCAATTCACACAATCATAAAGTGTTTTCAACATGAGTAAGTATCTGGGCTCCATACCATGATACCACCCTTTTCCAGAAGGAAATGCACATACCCTAAAGGGCGCTACCCCTCATAACCTTGCTGCATCTTTCCTGTTTTGACCATTCCCGGGGTGTGAGGCTCGACGAAGTCACGTCCACAAAAACATACTTTATACAAAAGCCATGCTTTGGGTCAACAAATGATCATAGAAATGATCACCATGATAGACGATCAAATAAATGATCCTATCACAAATAATCAACACAATGATCATTTCACAGCAACACTCAGCATGTCACATTACCAAATTGGGAATATATCGCTGATAACATTCAACTATATAACCTCTGAGCTTGTACGTCTCAGAGAAGGGTGTTAAGCTAAAAGAATAAATTCTCCGCCACCAACAGAAATATATTTGAAAGAAATCTGCTTTATATCTCAATTTGTAATGTTAGACATACAATCCATACAAGTCTGTTCCGGGCTCGAACAGAACCGAAGGCACTTACAAAGAAGTCCTTGCAATCCGGATATCCACAATCCTGATCGGATTTCCCATCACATATGGAGAACTCAATACCGTAGCTACTCGGTGCAGAGTCAATCGACAGGTCATCATATCGCTCTCGCAAATACCGGGTCTTCAACACCGATCTTCAATGCTATCCATTACGTCGTATCACTATTCGGAATGGGTAATCCGAATAACGAGCGCAATAATTTAAAAATAAGTGTAGCATTCAAATTCAAGCAAATCACAACAAATACCTTTCAAAGGTAAATATTGATAGTCGGTTATTGAACTATCAATGGATATGCACAACATCACCAGATTCCAAATAATTTTCCAAATTATTTATTTCCCAAAAATATCTTTACAAGATATATAATTTCAATATGTCAAAAATAAATCAATATTTAGCTTTAAACAACTTTCCTTTTTCATTCATAAATTCTATAGTGAATTTATATTTCAAAATATTTATGAATAAACGATTTCAATTATTCATTTCAATTTATCTTCAAAAAGATAAATTCTCAAAATATTCACTTTATATTGGAAAACATTTCCATACTTATTTATTCATAAGTAATTCTTAATCCATTTATTTTCAACACTTGGAAAATATTCAATATACTTAAATCGAAATTAAGTATATATTTCATTCTTTTAAGGAAATCATTCTCTTAAACATATTTATTTGGGCCAAAACGAATGTTGCGTAAAACATCGTTACGACAACCCAAAATCACTCGTATGGGGATTCAAAGTTTAAATAGATATATAAATCCCAATACTATACAAAACATTTCCTTTCGGAAATCATTTACTATAACAATAGTGTTATAGTCCACCATTTCCTTCTATTTCTCGAAAACGTCTATTTCAACAATAAATGTTGAAATATATGGTTTCGAATCTCAACACATTTAAAACATCGTTAGATCGTTTTAATTCTATTTACAATATCACATCCTAAACATTTTCTTTAACATATTATTCACTATTCAAAAACGTGAATATACTTTGTTAACAAATTTCATCATTTCTATTCATTTTATTTTAAAGGATTATTCACCGTCTATAACGTGAATATAACTCCATTAATAAATTACAACAATTTACTTATCAAAATAAGTCGTTGCGAATTTATAAAACAATGTTTATAAATTCCATTTCTATTTATTTTATATCAACTTTCTTTAATAAATTTCCTTTATTAACCTATTCGATTTATGATTCAATTATATACCGAAAGTCCATATTATAAGTTAAATGCTTATAATTTATTTGTTTACAAAATCGTTCCTTTGAACTTCATAATTATAAATCTTATAACTTATAAGATTCAATTATTTATCCAAAACCATTCTTTTAATAACTTCATAAATTTTATAAACCTACTGCTTATAAAATTCCATTTATAACTTCACCGTTATAATCCTATAGATTTCATTCATTTATGAAATTCATTTACAATTCATTCTAACACTTATAAAAAAACTTGTTTTATAATTCAAATATTATAATTTATAAATATCCATTTTATAAATCTTTTATATAAATCAATTTATATTATTATTTCAAAACGTCTTTAAAGTCCTTTATAATTTCATCATTTTGATTTATAAGATAATCAAATTTTATAAATCCTATATTTAAACTTTTCACAATAAATTCAGAAATCCCGTTTTAACTATTTTATAAAATTATTAACCCATATTTTCAAAAATCAGTTTTTAACTATATTTCTCAAAAATATAATTTTTATAACATTTAAAATTATATCGTTTATTTATTTAAAATGAATCAATTTCCAAACATATAGTATATTTTCAAAAATCACTTTAAAAATCATTTTAAAATTCCAAAATTTGGTCCAATGATGCTACATACCAAATAGTCAATCACGACAACAACGACATCATATATCGATATGATAGTCCATCAAATATCAAACTATCTGAAATCAAATAAATACTGTTGAGGAATCCAGTTGGATCCCTCCAACCTGTTTTCCTGCATCCAAAAACATTAGCACAATACCAATTCGGTTCCAGTGCGGAATTCTCGCGGTACATGGGATTTAAAATATTATCCGCTTAATAGACGGCGCAATAGGGTCTCATCCGCTATACAAATGCGGGAAATCAATAACTCCAATATATACATATGCCAATATATATATATATATATATTGCTATTATATATAATACCAATTTCACTGTTTATGAAATATTCGCGGTATATGTTTTTAATAAATAACATCTGCTTACTAACGGCGCATAATGTCTATTTTAATAATCAATAGATAACAATCATCATTCAAACATGCATTCAAGTATTTTAAATCTTACTATTTAAAATTATATCGAAACCGATTCGATTGAGTGAGAAGTTCTCACCTTGATTTCAATTTTGTTTTTAGCGGTTTATTTCGAATAAAATTAAACGGACGTTTAATTTTACCCGAAATTATCACTAACTCCAAACGACTCCAATCCAATTCCATCGTGTAGTGCTCGTCCATACGATTCCAACGCAACTGGTTTCGCGTGGTTTCGACCTCGTATGAAAAAGATATCAATTTTCAAAGTTACACGATTTATATATATATAATTTATAACATTTATTTATATTTTTAAACCACAACCAAATCATCACCGTTTAAAATCCTTATGCAAAAATCTGGGCCGCACTCACGTCTTCATCCCCAAACGCAACATCTACAGGCTACAACACGCGAGAACCCATATGCCGTGATTTAGGGTTTCATGCCGCACCACCAACGTTGATCAAAACGTCATCATACCACCACCAACACGAAGGTCTCACCTTGCTCCTTCACCGCCTCCAACCCCATAGCACTCGGCTGCCCATATCCATCGAAATTCGTGCCCAAAGCCGGCCACTTTAAACCCAATTTCACGACAATCCAAATATCCATTTCCCATCATAGCCGTATAGATACGAAGCTCTCCCCGAGCTCTTGAACTTTCATGTTGAAGATTTCGTGAAATATTGCATGGATTGGAAGTAATTGAGGGATGAAAGCAAACAATTCTCAGCCTTTGGTTCATAGCCGGCGGCTACACTAGAAAATTAGGGTTTGTTATATATATTTTTTTATTTTTGAAGGTGGCTATTTATAGGAAAACGAACGAAACACTATTCATTTCGGAAATTCCGAACTCCGATTCACGCGCTGTAACCAGCATTACTAGGGTTTACCCCGCGTTCCGGACACAATGGAACAGGTTTCGGAAGCTAATTCGGTTATCTGTGCGAGTTATGGCAATAAACGTTCAATTTAAATTAAACCGATTTAAACGATTTTCCAGGCGTTTTAATTTGTACCGGACAAACGGTAAATCCGATTGACACGAAATTTGAAACCTTTAAATAATATCACATTACGGATCCGATGAAAGTAGTTTCGTCGAAATCCGAGACTTTTTGAAAAATGGCTATTTTAACTCGCCAAATTATTATTAAAACAAATTCGATGCGTTTCGAGCTGCCACGATCAAATGATAACTCCGATTACTACGAAAATTGATATCCGATAATAACTAACTATTACGGATCCAATGGAACTAGTTTCGTCCAATTCTGTGACTGTTCAAAAATTGACTATTTTCACTAGTCGATTTAAATATTAAAATATTCAATTTTCACAAATAAACTTTTAATTCAAATTTAAAAGTTCTAAAATATCGTTCGAACTTCAATATGATAAAATAAAATTTTACAAATCATTTTCAATCATATTTAACCCAATTTTCAATTATTTCTGTAATTTAACATATTAAATTATCGATTTAATTATTCAATTAAATCCAATTATTCGAAATAAAATTTATTTGACTTATAAATTCACTTATTAATATTTAAAATTAATTAAATATTCAAATTTTAAATTAATAAAATTCTGGGTCGTTACATTTGAGTACCCAAGAGTTTATGGGAAACAGAAATAAACTCCGGGTCGGACATGGGTCTGGTGTGAGTAACAGGTTAAAGTTCCTTAACTTTCAAAAAACTTTTGAAAAGAAAGGTATCATGTAAGACTTCCCACACATAAACATGGAAAAGTTTTTACCTTACGCTAACCAAAACATTTGATAGGAAATCCAATGATATTATAATAGGTCTAGAGTTTTCAAGTAAATATGAAATAGCCGAAATTGTTACATTTATTAAATTCCATCTACTAGCCACAAAAGTGGGTAATACAATCAAAACCGTTGTCACTTATTGGATTTTGGATTCCATACAATGGCAGGGCTACTGGGGTACCGCCCGTCACAGTACGTGGCCTAGATCAACGTACCGAGGAGTACTCCCACTCCCCTGCAACACAAGGCCGGACCCATTCCTTACTGAACAGTTCCGAACAAGACAACCCCGCAGTTGGCACGCGATTCCAACTGCCCACGAAGCCTTGCTGCACCTCCCATATTTTAGCCATTCCCGGTTGATGAGGCTTGAGGCTACGATTACCTTTAGTGGACACATTATCTTAGAATGCTCATCGTCCACCTGACGATGTTCTGAAAGCATTCAATCCATACAAGTTCGTTCCGGGTTCGAACGAAACCGAAGGCATTATCTCGTTACACTCATTACGGAATCACCCACAGAGTTAACGACGATAACCCTTGCACTCTGAATCTCCATCTCGAACCTATAAGTACTATTCCGTCAAACTCATTACGGAATCACCCACAGAGTTATACTGACGTATAGCCCTTACACCTCGAGTCTTCACTTGCTCCACTTAGATTCACGACCTAACGTTAATTGGAATCGATGTGGTTTTCGGATCCCAAATATGGAAACCCGATCCCGGTCTCATCGAAATCCAAAGCGTGTCTTTAAGGTCCAAGTTGTTTTAAAGTTTAAAACAATTCGATCTAATTATCTATATACACACAGATAGATAACTCATAGATTCACAATAGATAATTATCATTATCATAACCACAGATAATCCACATTTATCACTATCAAAGATAATCCATATCAATATCACAATGCAACCAATGCATTCATACAACATAACTAATCTCATCTCTGAGATTCAAACCATTCAAATCAACTAATATTATCCATCTATAAGCAATGACTTAATCATAACATCTATAATCAATTTAAAATGAATTAAATTAATTACATCATCTTTAATTAATTTAAATTGAATTAAATTAATTACTTACACAATATAAATCTTGCTTATTTTATCATTAGTTACAAATTAATTAATTGATCAACCTCTACTTTATCATCTTAATTAATCAATCCTGATTAATTATACTTTAATTAATTTCACAAAATTAATTACTCTAAACCCAATACAGTAATTAACCCTTAATTACTTCATAAATTAATTAACTATAATTAATTACATTTAACCTTAATTAATTACAATTAATTAATTATACTTAATCATTTATTATTAATTAATTAATCTTAATTAATCAATCTTAATTACATCATTAATTATATTAATTAATGACTCTTAATTATATTTAATTAATTACTCCATTAAATTTATTACTTTCAGTAATTAATCACACTTAATCCATAATTATCAATCACCTTTGATTAATCTCATTCTGTAATTAATTACCCTTAATTACTTATCAAATTAATTATTCCTTAATTAATTTCTTAAATTAATCACTTGATTAATTATACAAAATAATTTAATCCAAATTATTTCACAATCCCAATATCATCTATTAATTACATTTAGTAATTATCTTTAATTACTTCACCAAGTAATTTCACTTCATTAATTACATCAGGTAATTATTATCAAATCCCATGTTTAAAATTAATTAAACTTAATTAATTAATTTAACCAATCTCAATAAACTCATTAATTACATTAAGTAATTAATTTCTTAATTACTTTCATTTAAGTGATTAACTTAAATAAATTTTACAATTTATTATCATTAATCAATCTAATTAATTAAAATTTAATCATATTAATTAATTATCAAATAAACCTTAGTTAATGACCATCATTAACTATTATTAATTCTTTAATTAATTTTCTTTAATTTCTTCTTAATAAATCTTTAATTTAAATTAATCCAAATTATTAATTAAATAGATTAAATAAATAAGTTATTCCTTAATTATCCAATTTATTTAATTATACTTAATATCTTAAAAATTTCTAAGATAATCCATTTCTTATTATTAATTTTAATAATATTGTGTACTTAGAACATTTCAACATTAAAATTAAAATCAAATTCCATTTTGAATTTAAAATTCAAAATGATATTTGTTTAAGCATAAACCAAATTAAATTCCATTTATATTCTTCTAAAATAAATGTAAACAACATCTATTTCTTATAATTAAAACTTATATAAGATAAGTCTTTAACTAATCTGCTTAATTCATTTGAAATTTAGTTTAAAGTACATTACCCTTTTAAAATTTAAGTTAAAAATCACTTAACTTTCTTTTATAAACTCTTTATCAAGACTTCATTCATAAAGAAAATCAAATTGAAATATTTGATTGGAAACAATTTATTTCTAATAAATAATTTAAATTTGAACTTGTTTGAAAATATTCAAATTCAATTTTTTTTATTCAAATATCCAGATTTAAATTCAATACATTTGAACAATTCCTTATTTAATCATTTGAATTAAAGCTTGAATTAAACCTTTTTGAATTAAACCTTGATTTCAAAATCCTTTGTTTTAAAGATACAATTTATTTTCTTAAAACCTGAAGATTCAAAAACCTTAAGAACACTGAACTTAGATTTAGATTCAACTGCTGTTTTGAATCATGATTGAAATTCAAAATAGAATTAATTTTACAGAAAACTGCAGGTTTTATATATTTTTATTCTTTATTTTTTAAAAATTCTGAAACCCCTTTTAAATTTCTAAAAAAAACTTATAGGATTTCAAACTTCCTTAAAACCAAACTCTTCTGCAGATTTAAACTTATTCAAATCTTATCCCAACTACTGAAATTTATTTAAATTTTGATTTAAAATTTTTAAAACTGCAGACAGTTTCTACAGGAAACTGTAATATTACAATTAACCGAGCCCACCTCAAAATGTTTCGAGTCAGTCAGGCCATTCCTTCGAGCAAACATCCAAAAATCTCGAGTAAAACTCGAGTCAAAAACACTACCAAACCCAGAAAACATCAGAAGTTAAAATTTGTACAGTGCACATGCACCATGCCTCCGGTCACCATCACCCACCTCCGACAAACTCCAATCATCATCGACCATCATTACCATCAACCACCATCATCAGTTCTCCTCCAAAAATACAGAATTGAATTTGAGACGTAAGCTCAAACCTGGAACAGAAATACAGGTTCTAAACCCAAACCTGTCAAACCTTCCCCCTCCACCTTCTGCCCTCCGACATGTCAGTGACTCCGGCCACGAGTCCATCCACCAACATATTATCATTACCTAGAATTTCAAACCACTCGATCACTTCTTCGAGAAGAACCAGCCAAAGCAAACTACCTATCTAAAACTAGGGTTATATCAAAAATTTCATCACTTCAACCGCCACGCTGAACTGCAGCGCCACCCAATATTTTTCCCGACATTAGTGACCACTCCTCCACCAACCAAAAGAACCTTGCTACCCCAAATTGCCTAGATCACCCAAAAACCCAAAAATCCCCTTATCTGTTCTAACCAGGTCTGCATGTTAAACCTAGTTTTAAAAATTATGAATTTAGTTTCAAAAAATCATAATTTTGAATATTGTTTTAGATCTTATTCCTGGAACAATGAATCGATGTGTTTGATATTTCATTTATGTACAATTTAATCCTGTTACCCTGAGTTTCCAAAGACAGTTTCAAACAATTTTGATTATTAATTTGAACAAAATCTTAAACTATGATTCCTGATTCTACAACACATTTGTGTGATCCTTGAAAACACTAACATATATTATATTATGTGTTAATGGTGTTAGAACAGATTCTTGCATTTGGAAAAGAAAATACAGAGACATCATAATCAAGTTACTCAAAACACTTCTATAGAAAACAACTGATACAAGTGCATATATCATTCATACTAAATCATGAAAATCAATCAGCAACTTTCTAAAATGCTTAAACTTCATTAATTAATATGGTACTCACCTGGTTTTAGTATGAAGACAGGTCTTCCAATTTGAAAAAAAACCTTGAAAGCTGGTTTTGCAGAAGTGCTTTAAAACTGCAAAGCTTCATTTTCTTAAATCTTGAATTGTTTTCTTAATTTTATTAAAACTTTGCACTCTTCTAAACTGATATGCCCTATAACTTGAATGCTTTGAAAATGCAGGTTTTAGGATGTAACTGATCTTGCATGCAAGTTCTTGAATATTGTTTTCAAAACAGAAAAGGACTGCAGGCTTTAGAGTTGCAATTTGATGATTTTTTTTTCTTTTCAGGTTAATGAAATTGAAGAGGCTACAGGTATGAGATGATTTGCATTCCAGGTTTATATGATTTTGGTTTGTGGAGAGATTTAGATAGTTTGAGTTGGTCAGAGGAAAAAAAATATTGGTTTTAGTTTTGGTATTTGAGGGGGCTGCAGGAATTTTTCTTTTGAACAGAAATTTTCTGTTTTAAATGTAGATTGATCAAAGAATTTAAAACTTGGTTTGAATGTTGATTTCAGAAATTTGTTTTCCATTGCTTCTTAGCTTTAGAATTTTTAAAAAGAAATAAGATAGAAGAGAATATGCTTTATAAAAACTGAAATAAAAAGAAACCAAAAACAAAAATGCCACATGTCCCCAATATTACATTTGTCATATTGGTATGTTAATTACTTAACACATGTTCTTTTAAATTTGTAAAAAGTTTACATTTGTCTTAAATTTTAATTTGTTATAATTATGTAATTTAGTTATAGTTAAATGCTAATTAGTTATTTAGTTATCATGTTAATATAAGATACAAGTGAATCTTTGTTTAGTTCATTAGTTAACATGTATTTATTTATATGTAGATAAATTTTTAAAATGAATAAATATTATACTTATACAAATGATTCAAGATCAAAATAATTTAAAACAATTATACTTTAGATTTAAAACTTTGAATTCATGTTCAAATTGAATTTTTTTGAAATCCAGTTTATTTACAAATACAACTACAAATTTGAATTTTGGAAAACAATTATTTTTATTAAAAATTTATTTGTTGAAACAAGGTATTATTATATTTTTAGAAATAACAATATTAAATAACCATAAATAACTTATAAAAGAAATTATTTCTTTATTAATAAATTATTTATTTTATCACATGATATTTAAAACATAATCAAAATAACCTTATTGTTTTTTTTTAAATTTTAAACTTGAGTTACACATATTTTAAATCATATTTTATTTATTAAATGGCTTTTAAAAAGTTTAACTTTTAAATAAAATCATAATTTCCAATTTTACTAAAGATATAAATTTTATAGAAAACATGATTCATTTAAAACAATACCTATTTACAATATATACAATATTCTATATATATTATAAATATAAAACAATTATTAGATTTAAAAAGATAAAATCTTATCAATTAACTACTTATTATATTGAATTATTAAATTAATTCAAATCTCATTACAAAGATTATCAAATCAATTTAATTTTTATTTCAGATTATTAAATTGATATTGCTATAAAATTCCGGATCATCACACTAGGGCGACCTCTTTAGCTAACCATTGATAAACCATATCTTCACAATCCACCAAGGTGACTAGAATTAAGTTAATGCCGACCTGAAAAGAGGTCGGTACCGATCACTCCCTTAGCTTATCTTTGTGCTCTAACTCCTTGAAGCCGCTTCCACCTTCCTTCCAAGCATGCCTCCTAGTCCATGAACCACTTCACTTTATCCCGACGTTCATTTTGATTTGAAAGCTACCTGCTCTAAAAAAGGGATAATAGTAACAATCCGAAAATTTGAGTATTTAATATTAATTAATTATCAACAGTCATTAAATTCGATGGCGAGATAAAAGAAAATTTTGAGAAAAAATTCTTTTTGAAAAATTTGACATTTCCATTGCGTTAAAATGTCCGAGAAATTGATTTTGTTGTATAATATTTATAGTTTGGATATGTTGATCGAGTTAGGTATTTTTGAGTCTAGAACTGTTTTAGACTAAAAGCAGGAATACTTGCAATAAATATGAGTTTACCTTAACTTTAGCCATAATGAGATCTAATGCTTCTCCTAAGCCTGAAATGCTCCCAACTTTTATTTTAGTAGACAATTTTCTTTAATTACAAATAATTTCGTAAATTCACAGTGTCCAAATCTTTACGTATTATATATCATATGTTCATCTTGATGTTTTTTGCTTACTAATTATCTCCCTGACTGATATTTGCATGACCGATATTTTCCTAGTAAATATTTGGATAAATTAATGGCTCATATTTGAACGGAAAACATTTTTCTAGTGTTGGCATGGTTAAAATTTTAATTTGTTAAGATTTTAACAAAGCATATATTTTGTGAAGATTAATATTTTGGTATTTCATTTGGTTTTTATGATCCATCAGTAGAAAAATACCATCTAATATTTATGCGTGAAATTTTTGTTTATTAAAATTTTGACATGCTTTGGATGCAATAGTTACTAGCTAATATTAAAATATCATCTGTATTTTGTAGTGACTCGGGATTTTCGACCCTTAAAGATCGACAATAATACGTTCACTGTATAACATGCCGAATATTCAAGTGTCGGAAATACTGATTGTTAGGGGTAAAGAAGAAACGGGTAGAAGAAAATAGAACAACAACATAGAATCTCACAAACACAACGGAATATAAAATATATTAATAGATTTTTGTAAAAAAGAACCTGTAGTTGTTAATGAACAATCATTAGAGTACAATAACCAACCATAAATTTAGATAGCTATGATAACTTGTCCTTACAAACACTGGACGTTTAGTTTAACACACACACAGAAGAATATAAATCAAGTACGTGGAATATGCCCGAGTCTCCTCCAACTCTTCTCTTAAGCTCCATAGCATTCTAACCTGAATCTTTAATACTCGATTTGACCTGAGCATTATAATAAAATAACATCCGAGTCAGTCCGGAAAATCAGCGTGAGAAAACACACTCAATTTCAATTATTAAAGTTATCAAAATCCTTTGGAAAGCAAAGGTATCTCGTAAGACCACGTCACACATAAACATGACGAGTTTTTCCCTTACGATAGTCCAAACATTTGGTATCAAAATCATCGGATATTATAATAGTGCCCATAGAAAGTAAATTAGAAAATAGCTCAAATGCTTCCATCCCATGTTTCATCATAGTTGGGTACAATCAAAACCGTATGGTACTTATTGGAGAATGGATTCCATATAATGGCTGGGCTACTGGGGTACCGCCCATCCTGTGCAGTTAAAATGCTCGGCAGATTCGAAGCGGTGGAGGTGCAAAAAGTCATAGCGGGGATACAGCGAGGATACAGCGGGATATAGCGGATGGCTCTAAAATAGCATATAAAACTCGTACTTAATGTTTTTACAAATATATAAATGGTAATTTAATGAAAAATTATCATTCAGTTGAATTATAATCAATACATAAATAATTTTAAACAAAAAATATGTGCGAATATACTCTAAATAAACATAAAACTATTATATAACATAATTGAATTTAGTAGAATATTAGAGTATTTTCATTTCTAAAAATATATTAAAAATTAAATCAAATAAATTAGTTTCATAATTTTTATAATGTATAAATCCAATTTTTTAATTCATTTTATTAAAGAGGATATAGCGGAAATAGCAAAATATAGCGGAATAACGGGATATAGCGGAAATAGCGGGGATTAAAGCGGAAAGGCTATATTTTGGGGCTATATGGAAAAATCGTAGCGATAGAAATCTGCTAGGAGATATAGCAGGGTTATAGCGGGGTAATAGCGGGGCAATAACTACACAGCGCCAATCACAGTACACCTCTAGAAAAATGTACCGAGGACCTCTCTTAGATCCTATGCCAATATAAGACTGGCCTACCCCTAACCTAGATAGTACCGAATATGTTATCACCCTGGGTGTTCCTACCCTTATCGAGCGCTCTCTTTTCCATACATAACCATATCCAAAAAAATTATATATCTGAGAGTATCTAGAAAGGTGATGTAACAACCCTGGTTTTGATGATTACCTATGAAATTAAATTATAACGTTGTTTATAATTTAGTAATGGAGGAATAAAATGAATTGGATATGAAAAGTTAGTTGAAATGGTTTATTTTAAATAAACATGGATTTTGGCAAAATAAAATAGTATGGGGTTGGTTGGCAATAAATTGAGATTTATAGAAAATGATGTTTTGGTGGTAAATTAATTAAATAAGTCAAGTAAAACAATCTAATTCAATATCATTTATTGTAAATAAATAAATAACGTTGGAAATAAAGTTTTAGAAACTTTGTTATGAGAATTTGTGATAAAAATAAGCATTAGATGATTTTATTTTGACAAAATATAATAATTGTGAAAATAGTGATAACATATTGATTTCTATTAGCTTTAATGAAGCATTAAAATCTAATATAGCGGATACTGTAAATAAAAAGGTGGAATATTGTTTAAAAATAACATTTGGATGTAAAATTAATGTTAAAATGGTTTGCTATGTCTGATTGGATAAGCAAATGATTCTTGTGGAAATTTTGATGTTAAAATATTATTTTATGTAAATAATAGTGTAAATTGAAGCATTTATATAAAAACAAGAACTTAATGATGGAAAGTAATTTTTAAATGGCTAAAATTAATTTTTGTATGTTTTGAAACAATTTTGTAAACATAGAAATATGTTTTACAAATTCATTTGGTTAAAATATGTGTAATTATGGTGAAAATAAAAGTTAATACATGAAATTAACTTAGTTAAATTTAACAAAGTATTAACATGGCCATATTGGGTGGTTTTGGGTCCAAAACTAAACCCAACAACCTAATTAAACCTTTTTTAGTTGCAAAGAAAAAAAAGGGTACGTACAGTACTCTTTCCTCTTCTTCTTCTTGTAAAAGAAAAATGGCTATCTTCTTTTAATTTTCAAATCTAGCTTCAAAATCAAGCAAAATCAAAAGGGAAATTCAAGAAAAATTAGTAATAAAATTTTTAGTAGGTAGTTAACATCAAAACCACAAATTATCTCATCCATTTTCTTATTTTTGAGAAGTTGTGTTGTCTGTAACTTTGATCTCCTTTGTTGCATGTTTGTGTATCCCCTTTTTACAGGTTCCTAAAGCTTCTCAAGACCAAAAAGTCATCAGCTTGCTATTCAAATTGCTTAAAAACATATCAAGGTGAGCATAACTCACATTTCTTGCTAAATCTAATTGCCTATAAGAAATTTGGTCAGTTTCTGTTGTGTCTTGATTTACTGTAACTTGTAAACGTGAGATTCTAGTTTACAGTATAAAGCTTGTCTGGGTTCAACTTTGTAAACCCGTATCTCTTTGGTTTCATACCAGAATTGAGTGAAATATTTTCCATATCATTGTCTATGTTTAGTGTACGTGTATGTCAAATTTCATAGCTTGAATCACTGTGAAAGCACCTGAAATTAGTGCTGAAAGTTGCAAACGATACAGGCAGAATTGCCGGTAAAGTTCCCGACCTCTAGGTCGACGTAGGTTCATTGGAGGTCAAACCAAGGGTCGACGGACCTAAGGCATATATGGGTCATCACCAAGGTCGACCTTAGCCTTTTCTAGGTCGACCCATTTATGTTTTATTGTCCAGGTGATTTCTTTTTGTTCCTGTGCACTATTTTGCTTCTTCTGCTTATTCCAGTGAATGTTGTGATCAATTCTTGCAATATTTTGAGGTGTTTTTGAAGGGCTTAAACCTATCAATAGGTAAGCCAACGTTATTGTTTACCATACTCTAGATTAACATGTTTTTGAGTAGATTTCATATGCTGATCCTATGGCGCTATCAGTGATTTTAGTTGTTTCCGTGCACGTGTTTTCTAAACCGATTTTGGAAAGATTTTTTATAATAAAATAGCTATTGAAATAAATATTTTACAACATTTAATTATTTTTGAAGCTATTTAATATATATATTCTCTATAATAAAAATGATTTCAAAGCCATATTTCCAAACGATTTCAAAAATTATTTTATAAACTGGTTTTCTCGAAGCAAAGTGTTTTCTAAATAAAATAAACATTTTTGCACTCTTCGAGCGAACGAGGAAGAGATTTAAACGACTTAGTAAAACATGGTATGGGACACATACATTTATTTATTCGATTAATTCCGGACTTGTTCGATTGAGATTATGCACGAGAGTGAAATTAACTACCTTATAGTAAATGGTTAAGTGAGAACGTGTGGTGTGGGACACACTGTTGTCACCGATTTCGTTACTGTCGAGAAGTTGTTGACACTTTATATTGGACCTTCGGGTTATTTTCCATTACCGGATCTTTGGGTCATTTGGGCTTTTTAGCCATTTGTCCTTCAGGATTTTTGGCCTTCGGATCATATTAGGCGCCATATTCGTGATACAGTACTTGGCGGGCTTCGGCCATTTTGTTGAGCATATGCATCTTTTGTGATATGGATCCATCTTTTGTGATATTCATTGATTTATTTGTGATTTCTGAATGTTTTCGCCATTTCGAGATTATTGGGCCATCGAGCCATTTGAGGATTTATTATATGATGATTACATTTTAGAGTTTTGAACTCTTAACCGAATTCTACGTATTGGGATTTGTGGTTGCCATCCCTTGGCATATTTTTGAGATTTGTGATTTCCTATTTAGGTGTTATTTGTGGCTGCCAGCGTTTAGTGTTTATTTGAAACTTGTGATTTCCTATTTAGGAGTTATGGTGTTGATGGACACCATTATATTGGTTGTTGTTAATGCCGATGATATGAGGTGAATATATGTGACTAACTGACATTGTAGTTGTTCTTGCCTCTTTCGAGAAACCCTCATATGATATTTTGGTAGTTGATATGTATGTTTAGTGTTGCTTCTTCTCTTTCGAGAAGAAATACTATCATTTGTCCCTATAGATCATCTATCATATACTAATCGGTTTATTTAAGCTAGACTGACCTGTGTATTTTTTATACTGGGGTCAGATCGAGTTGTTTCAGGTTAGTCACATACTTTTGATTTCTCCTATGCTGCTTTCGCTATGAATTTTCGTGCTTTCTTTTGATGCTAGTCATCTCTTGTGTATCCTTATAGTTATTTTGTGTACTCTGATATGTACATAATCTTTTGACTCGATGTTTATATTATGGTCTATGTACCGCTACTTGTGTCTCACTATGTAGTGTACTATGATGTATCTATATATATGTATATATATATACGTGTGTGACTGCTGTTCTATGATCTATTGTATTTGTTATTGTTATATTTTGTTCTGATAGATCCCTTACCCACCATAATTTGGTGTTAATCATTTATTGAGTATGTCGATCCACTTGAGAAAGGTAGAAGAAAAAATAAAATTAGAGCACCCAATCGACGTATTCGATACTTGTTTAAGACAAATCTTACGGATGGTCGCTCCTAACCAGCCTTATTCTCTGCATTAACAAACAGTTTTACTCCATAATGCTCTTTGTTAATATGGATCTTAGGATGGGGCATCATAACTTGGTATCAGAGCAGAGTTCAGAACAAATAATGATAAACACATAACATAGCATATACCGTAGTACATCGAAGTATAATACAAGTGTTAATATAGTCCCCAATCGTCGTTATCCTTAATCATGCCTTTAATCTTTTCGTGTCCCTGGGGGTAGATAATAAGTTTTTAAAATACTATAAGATTTTAAATGTCACTTTTGATAAAATGTGATATTTATAAAATAGTAGAAATTAGACCTCATATGATTTAGATTTAAATTGTTTGTGCCGATTTTGGAGTGATCAAAGTTACGCAGCGGAAACAGTAGGACAGTTTTCGCCAAGCACCTTTAGTAGTTGTTTTAAGAAATGTTTGTTTGGTTAAGAGTTACATAAATGTTTAATAAAATAGTAATTGTTAAATATATATATATATAATATTTCAAATTGAGTAGGAGTTACAATAGAGAATTAGAAATCTACTCAATAAGAAATTGCAGTATCACTAAAGTGTGGCTACCGCAAGGAGTATTAGAGAGATTAAATTTCAAAAAAGAAATATAATTCATAAGTGAAATTAAACCAAGGGTTAAATTATATATATATATATATTAATGTTTTGAAAATTGTATGGATGCATTATAAAAGTGATTGTTTGTAAGAATTGGGATTATTAAAAGAGCTTTTGGAAAAAAATGATGATGAGTGAAAGCAACAATTTAAATTGCAAATCATTCTAATAGAAGATATACTTATAAATAAATGGAATTTGTTTATTGAGGCATGTTTATCGTATAGAAAATGATTTTTTGTTGAATTTTCCATTGAATGCTTTAAGAATTCCGGTCGATGCGTCTGATCAACGTCATCAGTGGGAATTTTCTAAATACTATGATGAGACAGTCAGACACGGTAAATTGAGTTGTAATAAATAAAACATTGAAAATAAATTAATATAGTATTAATTTTTATTTTAGACGTCAAATGCAGGCATCGAACATTAATGATTGTTGAGATCAGTGGCGAGGCAGTTTTGAACATTTGCTCAACTCTGCAGCCAGTTGATAAAGTCATTCACTATAAGTAAATGGTGAGACAATGCCATTATATTATTTGGTAATTGTGAAATTGAATATGGTTATGCTTTTAATTGGTTATGTAAGTATAACCTATAGGAATCTAAATAATGATATCATATGGTAATCCTAGTAAGTAGAGTAAATAATTCTAATTAAGGAGATATATTAATTGGAAGAAAACATCATGTAATGCAATGATTTATAAAAATTTGTTTGACACTTAGTTGTTTGAACAATAATAGATGGTAAGGTATAAAATCTATTTTAAAGAAAATGAAGAAATGCTAATTTTAGACTTTTGGCATGAATTTGTGAGCAAGGTTTTGTTTTTAAATTTTGATAGTGTAAAATTTTTTTGGTATGAATTTGTAAAGTTCTTTTGAAAACAAATTTAAGTTAATTATATCCCCTAGCTAGTTTTATATCGATAATAAGATGAAAATTTTATTTTGCGATAAGAGGAAATATGAGTTTGAATGGTTCATTTGTAATGAAATGCTATATTAAGAAGTGCAAGGTATAATAAATGAATAGGGCATGAGATACAGTCATTTTAAATTGTGAGAATAATTTAACAATTCATATGTAAATCCAAAATTTATTTTGGATGTATAATTATCTCTTAATAATGGAAGAGATTAGTTCTCGCATTCAAAATGAGTTTCAAAGTTAATTATTTGAAAAACTTGATTATGTAAAGTGATAAAAGTGCTTCCAATTAGTGAATTGTTTCTTTTAAAAGATAATTACATGAAGTTAATTATAAATTTGAAAGTCTTAGCTTTTCAAATAAGAGGATCATGTAATAAATGATTTAGCATAAAAAGCTTGTTTAGAAAATGTGGTTTGGAATAAAAATGGTTTGGAAATTTCAAATTTTAAATTGATTTTAAAAGCTGAATATCATTTGGAAAAGTGCTGTACTAAAACAGCGATAACTTGAGAATTAGAACTGCAAATGAGCTCAATTATTTTGTAAATGAAAGTACTTTCAGTAGTCTATAAATTTCTCTTTACCACTTTGGATGATTTTGCATTTATTCAGTCTAAAACGGATTTGAAAATGGATGGACATCTTTGTCCTATTATAAAATTTCTGAGATTTAAGCTGAAAATAAATTTAGCAAAACTTTCAAACCATACGTCTGATTTTGATGACCTTTACTAGAAATCTTAGACTTAGTAGAACATCTTTCATTTTATAAGTGTTTTCAGATTTTGAAGTTTGCTAACGTCAAAACCTGAGTTCTGTACAATAGGTATGAAGTAGAATAAAATGATTTGTTTCCCTTAATAGTCAAATGTAGTGCTTCATATTTTATGAACGTAACTTAATATGATTTATTTGAGTTAAGTACAGGTGAAAGTGGATAGTTGGACTTTATTTTGAACAAAAGGCTCATATATAAGATTAAGCTAACTTGCTTTAAAATATACAACACCATAGTAGAGATTATATAACATAAAAGTAAACTCAACAGGTACACTGTCTCATAATAGCAAATCAACACTGTCAAGGATGTACAGTGCCACACAGCAGAAATATGATAACAAATGCATATATAAGTATAGATAACCGCCATCTCCTACGGTCCACCTGTAGAACTCCAAATCATCCACCCGCTCTCAATCTACTGAATTAAGAGTACCCAAGATAATAAGTAAAGCGTAAAATCTCGGGTCAAAGAACAGTCTGGTATAAGCAATATCAAATCTCAAAATACTATAAAACTCAAAAATATACGGAATAGAGGATATATAAACCATACCTGGCCTGTCCTTGCAACAACAGAGTCAGTACATAAACATAAATAATATGCTACTATATAACATCATAAAAAGGGTATACCATACTCAGTATCGGTAAGGGTGCCTAGGTATCTCCACCTATAGTCCCTACTCCATATTAAGTAAACTTCATGTATCTAGGTATCTCCATCCATACCTACTCCACACTAGGTCAAGTCAGGGTATCAAGATATCCATATCACAACACCTACCAAGTGTGACACCCCTAAGGTGACAGGTGACTAGTGAGAAAACCATAACAAACATAGTATCCATCAAACAATACTAACTATCAACCAATGTGCCAGATATATAATGACTAATATGACCCTCTACAACTGTTTAGGACTAGTGGAAATTCTGATTCTTTGTCATACACACGTAAAGATGGGTCTGTTTCAACCCTAGTATGCTACCACGGCCCAGTACACTCCCGTTTCTGCTTGACACTAGACCTCCTCAGGGCAATGCGGGGTACATGATCATTGTTATCAGCCCTCGGGTACCACCCACATATAGTACCCCTTCTCTGAGCATAATAGAAAACACTCTGAGTCATCAATGATCCCTAGGCACAAACACATCCATCCAGTCTTACTCACTCGATACAGATACGAACCCTACTAGCTCTCTACAGTTTCTTAGCACGAGCCCCTAACACTCAACCAAATCTGCTGCTCGCAGCCTCACTCCAATCCGAGCCGTCATCCTTAATCCTGTTCTCCTCCGAGTCCTCAATGGAAGAGCCCTACTATCATGCCATCCGAAGCCTAAGGTCTAGAATGATCCATACATCCCTTATACTATCATCCCGAAGCCTACTCCATACAACATCGAATCACTATTTGCAGTATCAGTCTACTAGGTCGAAGCACCACATCCCTGCCTCACCATCAAAATCATAGGTCAAAGCATCATATTCTGCCCCACCATCAATATCACTCGTCATAGGGTAATAACACCAATTTCTAAACCGATCACACGAATAAATATCATGTCGCACACCATGATACCTTATCAACGTCCAAACCACTATGGACAAATCACCAAACGAAAATGGTGATGGACATTAACCACTCTATTATGGTCAATACTACCCACCTTAGTCTCGTACTTAACCGAGTAGTTAAATACAGACCAAATAGAAACGCCAGGCTTCCACTTTGAAATTAATATCCATCGGCACGTAACCCAAACACTCTTCTATAGCTCATCTCGTTCACACGCATGCGAAACTCCAACGTACAAGATGCTACCTAAAATCAAATCACCGCTAATCAGCATTTTCAATCAAAACTTTCAAATAACAAACAATCCAAAGAATCAAACATACATCCATACATCCATCCAAAATAACATACATAAAATATAAAAAATCCATCCATATCAATTAGTGTGGGAAAATAACATCAATAATCGATCTAATCTACTAATTACCTAACTGATTCACAATGAGGGAAATTAAGTGATATTCTTTATAAATCATTTAAAAATTATTATATGTTCTTTATAAAAATATAGCTGCTATAAATATATAATATCACGTTTAAAAGCCAAAATCATTCCCGAATGTCAATATAATACTAAATAACCAATCATGGTATAGTGAGAGACAATATCACCCACCTTCATAAAATCTATCCAAACCAACCCCAAAATGTATATCTTACCATCACGAGCGCAACGCAAGAAACTGCATCCAAAATGGACCTCGCATGCAAAAGCTATAGACAAGAATCGAGATTATTTAAACAATAAATTCACTAATTACAAACACTAATTACCCGATAGGCTCTCTAATCCTTCTTCCCTAATCACGTTTCTAGGCCATGCACGTTTGTTCATCTCAACCTATAGCCGCCCACTTCAAACACTGATTTCCCCCTCGTTTCTCGACGAAGTGATGAACGAATTTCGCAAAAACACACCATTATGTAATCTCTTTGATATGCATACCAAGATAGCCAACTCAATTGACCTAAGCAATGCCCAACCTAATGTTGCACATCCATATCACGCACGAATGCGTTTTGGTATGCTCCGTCGAATCTAACGAGATTTTGCATGCAAGTTCCATTTTTGAAGATAAATCTGACGACGATATCCATTTTGCCTATCTTCGACCGTAGCTTCAGTCATCTCAAACCTTAGATCATCCAAGAAGAGGTCATCATTGCCAATCGCCATCAATTGAAATTCTGCCGTGATCATCACGAAGATCTCTTCTAACGAACTCATCAGATGTGGTTTCATGATTTTTAGTGCAGCGGATCTTGAGATATTAATTTTTGAATGTGGATTTGAGAAGTGGTCATGATTTTCTAATCACAGAAATGCTACAGTAAAGGGAATGTGATATTTGGAAGGAGAAGTTTGATTTTGGGATTTATATAGTTTTACATTATTCCATTGATTTAATTCTCGAATAAATAACTGCACGTTTTGAGTCCGTACGATCATACGATGTACTCGATTGCCACGAAACTCATTTGCATATATCACCTCATTTTTCTAGATCCAACGACTCTAACCGCATCTCCATTTGAGACTACATCATGGAAGGCTAATTTGTACATTTCAAGATCGTCTTGGCCATCGGATCGTCTGATCTCCAAATATAGCCATCCTTATACTCATTTCAATTTGCAATGTCAATCTGAACTCAATGGAAGTGGTCTCGAGTTTTGATTTGGCCGTATGCAAAAAATTGCATTTTCGTGCCTTCATTAGAATTAACGATTAAATACTTAAATATCCGATCATTAAAAATATGAGCCGTTACCTTCTTCTCTCCTTAATGAATTTCATCCTTGAAATCACAAAGCAAAGAGAACGTGTCCTAAACCATCGACCCTTGGAAATCTGTCAGATTGCAGAAAATTTGATAAAACCTCCTTTGGATGACTAAGTCGAGAAAACTCTACTACAACAAAGATATGTATACGACTCATATCTTTAACCATACTAGATCATCAATAGCAATCATGAAACCAAAATTCTTTATCAAATAATAGCTATCCCACATGTATAACAACCATACATCATAAACTATCATCTCAAATGCTAACAATCAAATCAAACATGCATACATAAGATCTAACATCCAAAGTAACATCCATGCCTATCCTAGCATGCGGAATACTAAACCATCTAGTATAATTATCCAATATGATATCCATAATGAAAGCTGATGATAAAAACAAAATCTCATCATCTAAAGAGCTCTAGACTAATGATCCTCATGCTCCCCACAGTCTACTATACACTATCACCTTCGCTTTTATTCCATTGAACCCTATTACTCCTTTGACCTCCTCCTAACCTGATTCTTATCACATCTATCAGCACGAATATTCTTATAAGGTCTTCAAGTCCATGGTTCAGTCTCGATATTATCTAATCCATTTAGTTCCAAATATCCAAATGCCTCTTTTAAGTTCTTCTAAAACCCATTATCGCACAATGGGTCTTGGCCACTTACAATGCTCTTAGAACACTATAGATTCAAACCAACCACCCCTTAAACAACTCAATAAAAAAGGATGCCGTAATTTTGGACTTGAGGAATAAAAATCTAGCATCAATTGTCAAACAATCAATCGTGGCTTTGATGCTATCTCGCTATCCTTAGTCATCAGCAATCCTTCGATGCAGCCCCAAAATATTTATTCTCACTACTCGAGAACAAAAAATCTCTATGGAACCAACAGCCTCTGTTGGGTCCGTACTGCATCATCTCTTCAAACACTACTCACTCTTTTAATTTAGCTACGATCCACTAGTCTAGTTCAATGCCTCCGACTAGTTCCAATCAGTTAAATCAAAGTAGGTTTAGCTGTCAAACTAGCCATTATCCTTGGACACAACTCATCGAGTCCTGGGGTCCTAACCAGTATAAGCTCGAGAAATGCCCACTATAGGAATATCGCCCCTCAACTGTTACATCGCCCACTCGAATACCAACCACCACATTTCCCTTCAAATGTCTAGGAAATTTCAAAACCATATGAGGCTAAGAAATCCAACCATTGGTACAAGTGAAGGTCGAGATCCTCTTAGATAAGAGATATCACACTAACATCGAATCGCTAAATAGCTCAAACTCCTCTCCTAATAGAAGTGCCTCCATATATCCAAAGCAAACTTTATCGCCTCTAAATCCAAACCAAAAGTCAATACTACCTCTCATGCGGTTTCAGTTGTCAACTATTATGCAAAAACCTAACCTATCGCCATCAACAATGCAGCTAAATAAGTACCAAAGACAAATGCATATTATCGTCCCCTCATTCCCACTCGAAATGAGTACCATCAATGCGCTCATTGACTCTCGGTCAGACTCACTAAAATGTGCCTAAACCTCACGTCTCAAACAAAAGTCTGATCCTCTACCATATAATAGGTCAACAATAGAACTATCATGAGAATATCCGGATTTCAGATTACCATAACTAAAGGATCTACAGCGACGTCCTACTCTGAAACAACATGACCCAAGCATCTCATTCCCTACTTCAAGAGTGTTACCATCATAATCTCATCACCATTCTTGTCTTGTGCTCCTCTTCCATCCATGGATAGACAAAAGTATCGTCAAGGAACACAAGCATAACCTACTCAAGTGACCACACTAATAACGGTCCATGAGATCCATAACATATGTTGACATATTGGTTAGCCCGAACGGCATAACTAACCTAAAATCAAGGTAGTGTGTGAAACACTATAATCGGCACACTCATCCAAATTACTCTCAGTTGGAGCAACCTCACTGCAGGGTCCAACTAAGAGAACATCCTCATGCTATAAAGCTGATTGAACAAATCATCAACAAATGGGAGTACGAACATGTTCGTCATCTCATCCAGCTCACAATAACCAACAAACAACTCCAAAGAGCCATTCGTCCTACAAATGAACACAAAAAATGCATCCTACCCAAAATATACACCTATGGATGAACCATCACCTAACGGGTCATCTGATCGCACCTCTAATCTTCTAAGCTCTTTTGACACCCTGTGCCTTAAAGCCTTATCTACTGGTCCAGCTCTTGTGACCAGATTGATGCGAAACTTATCTCTATATGGTGGTAAGCCAGTCATCTCCTCGAGTATATCCGGACACTGTCCAGCTACAGGAACATATGACATCCTATCTTGTAGAATATTGAGCGAATATATGTGGCTCCTCTATTGGTAGCTAATCACTACCATTCGCTCTTCCACAACCCTGATCATCATCAATGGCCTCGATCAGTCCGCCACTGTTCCGTATCCCCTTTAGCCAGTCCATTCTTAAAATATAATACCGACCCAACTAAATCTCGAACAATTAATACCTAATAAACAAACAACCATGACTCAAAAGGGGAATGGCTCAACAAACCACGTATAGACTGGCTGAGCCTCTAACTAGGTCTGCCATGATCAAAGATTGGTAATTTCTCGAGTCCCTATCATAATATCTAACCATCAGATCTAGATATGAAGGAATATGAAACTCGAAGTCAAATAAAACATGTGTGGAACCACCATATATGGAAAGCATATCTCAAATGGTGATGCCATTTCCCTTCTCTTTTGTCGATAAAGCAATCGATCAAACCGGAATGGTGATCAATACATATGCTTCCTGATCGACTCTACACAACTGATACAGGATAATTCTTCAATACTGAGTAATTCAAGATCTTCCTCTCGAAGCCCTCGTCAATGTGACAAATCAAACGACCCCCAAGATGATCTCTCTACCCATGATAAACTTCAATCATTTCTATATGGAGTATCAACGGGAATAGACGGTACCTCAATATTATATCTAAGCCGACCATATATTGCAATATAGAATATCATCGTACTTCAAATTGGCGAACTCTCTAACCATCCCCAACTTTAAAAAAGTCTAGATAAATCTTCTTCAAAGTGAACTATGAACTAATCCTAAGGAAATCAGTCCTCCACAATAAGAGCTACATAAACAGTCCATTAGTTCATCGTCAATCCTTGGAGTTATCTAGAGCTAACTTCTACCTCGTGCATCATCTAACTCCATGTCATCGAAGATCCTTATGCAAGCAACCATCCAAATAATCCTCCCACTAGCCAACTTCATTCCAAGGAATGGCTTGCCTCCCAGACTCTCATAGTCTATGTACAGCTCGGCAAAGTCGACTTTAGCCAATTGCACTTGGGCACCATAACCATCCAGAACGAATCAGGCATCCAGGAAATGATCCATACCAACTCTACGAACATATCTTATCAATCATTGATAGCGGCCCTGATCCTTCCCAATATTCAACTCTAAGGATAGATTCAATAGCAGTTTTTCTTCCATGCTAGATCATTCATAGCCTATAATAAGGATGATCCGTCTCTCACAAAAAAAACTGGACCAATAGTGCTAATGTGTGCACTCAACTAATGTAATATATATACTATTATATAGTTTTGAAAACCAAAATATATGACAAATATGAACTCCTGTGTGTATATATACTCTCTAGATCCAGTCTAAGGCAATAACTCCTACTCTATCTCTACCGTATCGTAATATCAACTAAGGTTAATCGGGAAACCATTGCTTTGATACCAAATGTAATGACCGCCCTACACTTATGGTGCAGAACCGTAGTCAAAGGAAATAAAAAAGAAATAAGATGAAGAAATAGAAGAGAAAAGAATAGAAAAGAAGAATAAGGAAGCATCAAATTACCAAATTACTTGTCGTATATCTCACATTGTATCGGAGTAAATATAATAATCAATACAAGTATAAAACAATAGAGACAGTAATAACAATGTGAAATAATCATTCGAATATAAGATACACAAAATTATACAACATCATAGGAGTTTATACAATGGGAAAGTAAACTCAACTGGTACATTGGGTCATAATATTAAATCAACACTGTCAAGCCTTTTGATGTGCATGTAAAAGTATATATTTATACTATCATATTTAGTCTTCTTTTATTAAAATAAATGAGCATATAAGGGCATTTTACATATATTAACCAAAATCTAAATTGTTTCCAAATCATCATTTATTCATCTACATTTGGGAGAAAAATAGTAATTTTGTGTATGAATTAATTTTGAGAAAATTTATTTGCGTACTTTTATTTTTATTTGTAAGAAGTCGATGCAAATTGGACGGAACTTCATGGATATATGCATGCACAAATACTCAAAGCTAAAGAATGAAGGGAATAAAAAAATTCATGCAAATGGAGGAGCCCACATGCCCACTAACTAATGACCATAGTTAAAAGCATATGCACATGTTAATGGATATTTAAAGGAAAAAGCACATGTTTATGGGGACTAATCAATTTCCTAATGATCACTTGGAGGATACACAAAATCAAGGGCATTTTTGGTAGTCCTCTAAAAAGAAGATTAGGGTTTTAGGCATGTATAAATATCCCTTTTTGTTTCATGTAATGATCTCTTCTTTTACGCAAAGTTGTAGCACAAAATCAATGTTAAATAAATATCTCTTTAATGGCTTCTTGGACTTATTCTTTGCTTTCATGCACTTTCATTTCATGCTTTCTTTTATTGTTATCTTACTTTATGCTCTCTTTTAATTCATGCAATTAGTTTAGATTTATTTATGCAAGTAATTAGTCCTCTTTTCTTTTAGTTAGCTCTCATTTTCCTTTCTTTTTATGTTTAAATCATTTTATGTTGACATAAATTCAATTATAAGAAGCTAAACCCCTTCAATTCAGGGATAATGAAGCTCTCGTGAATCATATTGAATAAACATATTATGGTTTCATTAATAATCTCTTATTTTATGCTTAATAGAAATTTAGATGTTGATGTAAGTTTATTAATGAATTTGATAGCCTAGGTTGTTCATACCAAATAGGCTATGCTTAATCAAATATAAACCCAAATTACATCACCATCTAACAAATATTTTTGGATAATGAAAGTCAAAATAGAATTAAAATTTGATGATGTATGTTACTAGTTCATGGTAAATAGATCATGCTTAAAATAGATTTTATTTTTAATTTCATGATTTTTTTTCATCAGAGTCTAGCAGTGGGTTTAAATGGTGTACTAGAGTTTGATAGTTTAAGTTATGCCGATTAATAGTACAAATAGGCCATGCTTATAATAAGCACATCAATCATTCCTACTTGAATTTATATAATTGATTATGGATTAAATTTGGTGTTATTTTATGAATGACTGAAAGTGGATTTACCCCTAAATTGCTCCTTAATCTCATAGTTTTATTCCCCTTTTCATTCTAGTTTTAGTTTATTTTTCAATAATTTTTAGTTAATAATCTACTTTCAGCTTTGGGCTAATTTGATTTATACTATTAGAATTTTTTCTTTCTCCATGGATCGACCCATACTAGCATATATACTACGATTGTATGTCATGCGCTTGCAGTTTGTATAATGGTTAAATTCAGCAGTTTTCTAATCGATAGAAATACTGTCATGAACAAGTTTTTGGCATCATTGCCGGGAAAAGAAATTTAAATTTAGTTTACTCTTCGAATTATTTTTAGATTTGTTATTATTTATTTGTATTTTTTTTCACTATTTGTTACATTTTGTGTTTTGTTCACTTCTGTTGGGAACCATTGGTGCATTTGATGTAATATGGTTTTATTTGTTAGTTTTCATATATATAAAAAAATCATTACATTTGTTTTCTTCTTTGTATTGCAAACAAAGCTCCGCTAACATATTTTGTCTGTATTGCATTTGTTGTTTTGCTACAGGCATGTTCACTTTGCATTGTCTCCTCTATTTATAAAAAAATTCTGTTGTTCTGTGTTACATTTTCACAGATCAAAATAATAAGTGCATATTCTATTTCCTATTTCCATTTACTTTGCATTTCATTTGTGTGTTCTTGTTATGCTCATCTCCCCTCACTGCAAGAAAAACCCCTTCCACACCCTACATGCGACCTGCGTTATCAAAGAAAACCCGCCATATTGGAAAAGAACCGCTATAAATCCTCTACACCAACAACTACTTCATCCTAGATCAACAACTCTTCGATCATACTTTGTAGCCCAACCTACTCCTACTTTACTCCATTTAGCACCTCCTCACCAACATACTCCCACCGTAACTAGAACTTCACTTCAACACCCGAACCCGACTATCACGACGAAACCAAAACCAGAACCACCCAACCCCAGCAGCCACATCAAGTTCCCGCCAACCCCGGCAACCGAGTCAATCCAACCTGCAACCAATAGCATTGAATTCTCTCTTTAACCCACACCTCCATCTTCCTGTAACCAAATCAGTATACTTTACTTTGTCGAACTGAACCACAAGTTTAACCAAACTACAGTCCATCGAAAAGTACACTTCATCACCATCCTGCAGTCCATCAACAATTCGAACAACCTACAGCACTTCTGTTAGAATTCTCAAAATAAGGGTGAATGAGATATGTCCCACATCGCCAAAAATATGTTCATTTTTTGGTTTATATAGTATACTCTCAATCCCTATATTGGCCCTTAGGGTTAGGTAATTTTGTGCGAGGGAAGGACCTATATGGCCATGGACTAACACATGCGTGCGCCGCTGCCCGCCCGTCCGACCGACCGAACCGGGCCGGGTCGGGTGCGGGTCCAATAAGAGTGGACCGTGTTATATTTTTGCTATATAGAAGTGAACGGTTTTCTACCGTTTAAATTCAAAAAGAAGCGACTACTGGATTGGATGCGACTGTTGCAAATTTCTGGTCGTTGCAAACAAAGAGACGCGACTATTGCAAACTGCAACGTTTTCTGGTCGTTGCAAATGAAGAGACGCGACTGTTGCAAACCATTACAGTTTTTGGCTATTGTAAAAGAAGAGACGCGACTGTTGCGAATAGCAATAGTTTTCGGCCGTCGTAAACAAAGAGGCGCGACTGTTGTGAACAACAACAGTTTTTTGGCCGTTGCAAAATGAAGAGGCGCGACTGTTGCGAACAATAATGCTTTTTGGCGTTGCAAATGAAGGGATGCTACTTTTCTCAATGGGTGTAGCCATTGAGAATTCGGCTATAAAAAAGGAGGGAACCTAATCACTTTCCTCACTCAATCAATTTCGAATTTTCTCTTCTTCCTCTTTGTTTCTTAATATCTACAATCCGTGCGCTTTGCATACCACACAAAAGATCATACACATCACAATCTCGAGCAGATCACGTCTGTTGTATCTTGGAAGACTTTGAATAATGTCTTAAGGAAATTGTTACGACAAGCCTTATATGTAATTTCCTTCTTCAACTGGTTAGATTTCTAGTTGATTTATATATTTATATATATAAATATCATTTTCTTTCTATGTTGTACTATTTCTTTAAATAGTATAATGTTTAATTTAGCTCTATAGTTATTATTGCTATAGTTGTTACTTTATTGTAGTAATTAATTACAACATACTTAGTGTTAAAATAACTAATACAGAATTCCAGAGTAGTGGAAATCTGAGTTGTAAACTTGTGAGACAAGTTTATTATTGGTTAGTCTTTGTTTTGGTATACTAGGCGTATAACATCTCAAGACTTTCCTGCTTTCGCTAAAACAGAGATGACAACAGTTGAACTATCAACAAAGGCAACTACTACTAATGGAAGACATGTGTGGAAGAAAAAATGTTTAAAAAACCATTTCAATCTGTTGATAGAAGCACCGAACCACTAGGTTTGGTTCATATAGATTTATGTGATTTTAAATCGTTACCTACAAGAGGTGGGAAAAGTACTTTATCTCATTTATTGATGATTATACACAATATTGCTATGTATATCTTTTGAATAGTAAAGATGAAGGAATTACATCATTTACAAAATACAAGGCTAAGGTAGAAAATCAGTTAAATAAAAAGATCAAGATATTGAGATCTGATCGAGGTGGAGAATATGAATCACCATTTGAACAGTTCTGTACGAAAATTGGTATAATTCGTCAATCAATAGCTCCATATTCACCCTAAAAAAATGCTGTAGCCGAGAGGAAAAACAGAATGTTAAAAGACATGATTAATGCCATGCTTTTAACCTCTGGTCTACCAACGAACTTGCGGGGGAAAGCCTTAAATATGTCTAGTCACATATTAAACAAAGTCCCTCACAATAAAACAGGAAGAATTCCATATAAGTTATGGAAAGGACACAAACCAAGTTTTAAATACCTCAAAGTGTGGGGGTTCTTGGCAAAAGTTCCAGTTCCGCCTCCCAAGAAAGTCAAACTTGAAACAAAAACAATAGATTGTTACTATTTACGGCCAGCCCAAAATAGTAGTGCCTACAGATTCTTAGTATTCAAGTCTGATATAGCTGATATTCATGTAAATACAATCATGGAATCTAGATATGCCTCATTCTTTAAAGACGTGTTTCCATACAAAAGGAATGAAGGGAATAATGTCCCTAAAAGGACAAGAGAAAAATCAAGCAATTCACAGGATGAAACTCATCATGAGATTGAGGAAGTTGAACCAAGAAGAAGCGTAAGGGCTAGGACTTTCAAGACATTTGGTTCATATTTTTTCACATATGTTTTAGAACACGAACCTCAAATGTACAAGGAAGCAATGTCATCTTCAGAATCTTCATGTTGGAAAGAAGCAATCCAAAGTGAAATTAATTCAATTCTAAGTAATGAAACTTGGGAGATTGTTGATATTCCACCAGGAATAAAACCTATTGGCTGTAAATGGATTTTCAAGAAGAAAATGAAAGTAGATGGCTCTATCGACAAATATAAAGCCAGATTAGTAGCCAAAGGATATCTTCAAAAAGAAGGAGTAGGCTTCTTTGATACATATTCTCTGGTAACATGAATAACCTCTATAAGAATTCTAATAGTAATTGCATCGATCTATAATCTAGAAATTCATCAGATGGATATAAAGACAGAATTCTTAAATGGAAATCTCGATGAGGAGATCTACATGGAGCAACCTGAAGGTTTTATTTCTAAATGAAATCAGAACAAAGTCTGTAGATTAGTAAAATCATTATACGGACTAAAACAAGATCCAAAACAATGACACGCAAAATTTGATAGTGTCATGATGAGAAATGATTTTCGTATAAATGAATGCGATAAGTGTGACAATCATATGTGACGATTTGTTTATATGTAGGCGATATGTTAATATTCGATCTAAATACGCAGGTAATAGAGACCATAAAGAAGATATTAATTAGCAATTTCGATATGAAAGACTTAGGAGTTGTAGACATTATTTTGGGAATCAGAATAATAAGAACACCTAATGGAATTGAATTATCTCAGTCAAGCATGTAGACAAAGTGATTGAAAATTTTCAAAATTTTGAAAATAAAGGAGTAAGAACACCTTTTAATCCATAGGAAGTACTGGATAAAAACAATAATGAGAATGCAATGCAACTGGAATATTCTCGTGTAATAGGATGTCTCATGTATCTCATAAATTGAACAAGACTAGATATAACTTATGCAGTAAGTCGACTGAGCAGGTATACAAGCAATCCAGGAAAGGAACACTGGAACGCACTAATTAGAGTGCTTGGATATTTAAAAAATACCACAAATTATTCCTTACATTATGGAAAATATCATGTCGTCTTAGAAGGATATGGTGATGCAAACTGGATTGCTGATTCAAAGGAATCAAAATCAACGATTGGTTATGTATTTACCATAGCAGGGGAAGCGGTGTCATGGAAATCAACTAAACAAACATGCATAGCTCAGTCCACTATAGAATCAGAGTTCATCGCTTTAAATAAAGCAGGCGAAGAAGCTGGATGGTTTCGTCATTTTTAGAAGATATTCCATGTTGGCCTAAACCTGTACCGGCCATATGCATACGCTGTGATTACCAAGCTGCGCTAAGCAGAGCGCACAACTTTATGTATAATGGAAAGTCATGACACATTCGTCGACGTCATAACATAGTTAGGCAGTTACTCTCAAACGGAACTATTTCCATAGATTATGTAAGAACAAATGATAACCTAGCAGATCCATTTACTAAAGGTTTATCAAGAGAGAAAATTGAATGCGCATCGAGGGAAATGGGTTTAAAAGCCTAAATCACCAAGAGTTATCTTATACAGAAACCTATCCTAGCGACTGGAGATGCCACGGACTAGGATCAACAGGCAAACCAGTTCTGAGTAACTCAATACGTAATGCATTTACTTGGACATAGTCCAACCCCATTTCGATGGTGCATAATATAAATGCATGTCTACAGAAGTATTTAAAGGTTAAAACTATGTTTTTTAATGATGGCCATATCTTGAAAATAACAAGTGTAGTATATGTAGGATACTCTTAATGGTTGCGATCACCTATATTAGTGTGAGCTGGGCCGGCTCTTTGAGAATATTAAAGCCTTTTATTCTCTAAAAACACTCGTAGAACCAAAAATTGTTAAGGACCATAATGAACACAACCAAGAGATTGGATGTGAATGAAAATAATGCTTTGTAAAGCTTATTGTCTGGTTATACAATAAGGGCTAACGGTTCATGAAACAACCCGCATATTTATCGATTTTATATTTAAATATTTTATCATTCGTCGGATTTTAGTCCGAAAACCTACTTTTAGCATACGGTCGAATTAGGACTCGAGACCACCTCCATTGAGTTCAAAATGCCGTTTGCGACCTTTTTGAGTATAAGCTTCGATATGTTTGGAGAAAGTTGATTTTTGCTACTTTTTCCCGCTTAGGGCTTTGGTTGGGCTGAGCCAATTAACCACTTAACTCAGTTCCAACACTCTCCTCTTCATTCACTTCATTTCCAATTCCTAACCCTTCAAGCTTTAGCAACAATGGTGGAGAGGAGTGGAAATTAAAACTCCAAGCCCTAGTTCCATAGCAAAATCCAAGTTCTTGCTCCAAAATCTATGAGAACCCATTGGTAAGCATCTCCTTCTTCTTCTCCAACTCATTCTCTCTTTGATTTCAGAAATTTCCTAAACCTAATTTAGGAAATGCTTCTCTTTTAAGCTTAGATTCAAGCTTCTAGTGAGAGGTTGAGGTGTGGTTGATTTCCATTTGCTTTCAAGCTTCATCTTCATAAATTTAGTTCAAAGGTGAGATTTTTAATCTCACATCTATGTCTATATCTATCTTTGTTGTTAGGTATGAATCCCTAACATTTATTCATGTGCAATTGCTTTTGATTTGGATTGGTTTTGTGAATATTTCCATTTTTGGTGTTTGAAGCCAATTCTCTAAAAATCATAACTTTGATGTTTGATCATGCTTTAAGAGGTGTTTTGGAGAGCCTATAAGACCGGGTTGTCGCTAGGCATAAATCCTTAGTCGTCGTTACTCGTCCGATCGCTTCCGTTTGGATTTTCGCCCATTGTTGGGCAAGGCTGATTTTTGCCTACCAGGCAATTTCAGACGTCTGGTGACCAAGTCCAGACGTCTGGTTTGGACCTGAAAGGTAAAAATGTATGCACACATATTATAAAAAAAAGCCAGAGACTATTTTCAGACGTCTGAACCATCAAACCAGACGTCTGGATAGGTCTCAGACGTCTGACTTGAGGTTTCAGACGTCTGAGTGTTCTCTGGGTTATTTCCAAAGAACAAATCCAGACGTCTGGATTCCAAATCAGACGTCTGGAAATGTTTATTTTTGCCTATTCAGGCTGTTTTGTGTGAATTTCCATTGTTTATTGATTTTAGCGATCCTATTAATCGTTATCACTTATTGTCGACTTTGATGACTTCTTTTTATGGATCTTTTTGGAAATATCCATTTCTATGGATTTGGTATCGATTTCTTTAGATTTTATTCACGTCTTCGAATGTGAATTTAGTAATTGGTTGTTCTTACAATCTTCTTTGTGATTTGTCACTTTAAAAATATAAAGGTTTTCTATACTAGTAGTAAATATCAAAACTCTTTCTTCAAATGATTTCAACTCTACTTTAATACCAAATTCGTTTATAAAACAGTTTTCCAATCTATTAGTATATACGAACCTTTACCTCACTCGTATGAGAAATCTAATTAAACGACTTAGTACAACAAGTGGTATGAAACGCTTGCGTTTACTTCGTTGGTTAATTCTTGGACTTGTTCGATTGAATCTCTTGTGACAATTTTCTAGTGGAGATCTACAATTTTTTCGTAAATATTTAAGTTAAGCTAGTGGTTATGGGACATGAAGCTAAGCTCATATATTTACTAGCTTATTGTAATTAACACTTCTCGATGATCATGATGATCATCTTATGGTTTAGACTAGCAATGTGCGATGTCTCTTTGTCTATGTGGAGGACCGTACCTCATTAAATCGAGCTTCGTCTCATTTCTTCATGGGCTAGCGACCCATGCACTTTCTAATGTGTTTCGATTCATCGGATGTACCGTTTGTACTACATCGATGTTTTGGCTTTTGGATTCATTGGATGTACCGTTTGTACTACATCAATGTCTTGACCATCCTTTTTATTGTGATTTCTGGATTTCTTGAGATGATTTCTAGAATTTGTGTTTCACCAATTTTCGTGATTTCCATTGATAAGCTTTATCAATATTTGTGCATTGGTGAATTTGTGTGTCATTGACTTTTGTGATTGACGTTGATATTATCGTCAATATTTGTGGTTTGGTGAACGAAATAAGGAGTATGACATTTCTTTGATTCTTGTGCAGATTTGGTGATATTGATTAATCTCTTGTTGATTTTCAATTACTTATATATATCACAGCTTGGCATAGTGATTATTATGTGTTTAGCCATATCTCCTATTCTATATCATTTCTTCTGATATTTATAGCTAGACTGATCCGTTTATTAATTTCTTCTTAAATAATACTCGGGTCAAACCGAGATGTTGCAGGTGCTTCTGCTTGACTTCTCATCCTGGATCATTACTCTGACTTTTGGCAAACTACTTAGATTAGTAGTTTATTTTGTTGTATACACTTGAGATATAGACTCATAGTTGTATTCCTTTGTATAGCACGTGTTGCTATTCTTTTGTATTATCGTGGATCTTTTGACCACTACTCTGATATACACTTTTATGTGTAATATTCATATCTATTTCCGCCTTTGTGATATGAATTGTCTGTGACTGATTTATGTTATGTTTATTTCTATATTTTTTTCCGAAGACCTTTATAGCCACTGTGTAGTAGCTTTGAGTTTGTGTCGGTATGTCGGATTTCCTCTTGAGATGAAAAGTTATATTTTTATCCGGTATATCGGTACTCGCACAAAGCAATTATACAGATGGTCGCTCCTCAACAGCCTTATTCTCCGTGCTAGTTGACAGCATTCACAGTAATGTTCTTGGCTAGCGTGGGTATAGAGGTGGGGCGTTATAGCTTGGTATCAGAGCCAAACTTCGGAACAATATGGAATATTATAACAAGGATCATCGTCCTAAGTCCATCTTAGGAGTCGTGCTTTAGGATTTTATTCGGGTCTACGTACCGTCCCATCCTGTTTTCTTTTATGATTCCTTGTTTTGTCTATCAAGATTGCTTGATATTCAATTTGGTGAATAACCTTTTTCTTCTTCTTCTTTCTTTCTAAAGGAAGAGAAATGTCTAGACCTGGCCGCCCCAGAGTCGTGCCATCTAGCACTCCGCCCCAGGATGGAGTGTTTATGTCTGCCCAGCAGCTTTTAGATCTTGTCAAGAACGCTCAAACAGCGGGTCCCAATCAGGAGCCTACTCATCCTAGATCCGGTTTTGCACGCTTGTGCCGAGACTATACCGATTTGGGTGGAAGGCCATTCACGGGATCCGAGAGTGTTATAGAAATTCAAGCTTGGCTCAAATCATGCGATCGCATCTTTTCTCGCATGAATCTTATTGACCTTCATCGAGTCCAAGTGGCTTCTAGCATGCTCCAAGAAAGAGCGTTAGATTGGTATGAGCTTTTAATTTCTGAAATCGTTGAAGCGGATCTTACTTGGGAATGATTCCGGGAACGATTCGAACTAAAGTTTGTGCCGGAGGCTGAAAAAGTAACTTTAGCACGGCGTTTTATAGACCTTGTTCAAGGTCAATCCTCTGTGACTGATTACGTCGCATCCTTCGAGTCGCTTTCCAAATATGGGGTTGAATACATCAATACCCCATTGAAGAAAAATCAGAGATTTGTCTATGGCTTGAATAAGAATCTTAAAAAGCCATTACTTCTGAAACTTGAGGTTTCATTTGATCAGCTTATTGATATCGCTCTTTGTCTTGAAGAGGCCGATAATGAAGGTGATGTTGAAGTTGTGCGTGCCCAACAGAACTTCAACAACAACATGAAGAGGCCTATCAAAGTCAAAGGCCCCAATTCTAGTAAGAAAGGGAAGCAACAAATTCCGGTAGCAAAGACTCCTACCTCTAGTCGTGGTCATTGCTACAATTGTGGTTCCACGGACCATTATGCAAGGGAGTGTCCGAAACCCCTCTTTTGTCGGTACTGCAAAGTTTCGGGCCATCTTTTATCTTCGTGTCCTAAGCTTCCAAGCAAGAGAGAAGGAAGGCTGCAAGTTCCTAGCAACTCTTCTCGTGGTCAAGGTATTTCTCATTTAATCCTTGATTACATTTATTTTGTGATCTTCTTATTCGAGTTCTTTTTGATATGAGTTTCATCTCATTATTTTTATATCAAAAGAACTTGTCGATTCTTTTTCTTTGAATATTTTGGGCTTGATGACTTCTTTGAGGATTGCGAATCCGGATGGAAGATCCGCAACACTCAATTTGCTTTTGTTTTGATGTCGAGATTGTTCTATGTGACTTTTTTTTCCGAGCCGATATTTTTGCTTTGGCTTCGGAATTGACCTTTCTGTAAGGATTGGCTTAATCATTGTGAAGCCCATATCCTATTTTTCCGAGTGGATTATTCATCTTCGACATTTTCAATCTGTTAAGCAGATTTCTATTTTTCCTTTATGATTTTGATTCCAACTTGATGGCATCATTTTATTCCTTAAGCCCACTTATAAGGAAAGCGTTATTTCTCTCATTCATGTAGTTTGAGAAATTTTCCGGTATTTTTGAGTTTGTCTTAGGATTATCACCTAAGTAATCTTTTGTGTGATACTAAGGTCTTTTCAATTTGACTTTACCACCGGTTTTCGTTTGCTACGAGTTGCGGAAATTACAATTCCACTTACCGCATTCCGCACTTGTTATGGTTCTTATGAATGACTTATTATGTCATTCAATTTGTCCAGCTCATTTCATCCATTTTATAAATCGAATATTCTATGAATATTTCGATGAGACCATTCTTGTATTTATTGATTTTGGATGAAAATGGTAATTTAAAATTTTGCAAATCTTTTTCATAAGATTTATTTATAAGTAAAACTGGATTTTTGTTCTTGAAACGAACAAAGAATATTCTTAAAACTTTTTAAGAGATTTATTTATCCTATAAAAGGTGATTTTGTGATTGTATTGCCCGTTGAGTGCTTTAAGAATTTTGGTCGTTGCGCTTGATCAACGTTATCGATAGGAATTTCCTAAACGCTTTGATGTGACAACCAGACACGATATATTAACTTGTAAAATGTAAATTCTTCTAGAAATAATTTTTACATTGAAATAAATGTAATTTTGAAAGTTTTAATTTTTCGGGAAAGAGGATTATTTAAAAGAACACTTCCTTTCAACACTCTTATTCTTGTGATTCCTGAAGGGGAACCAAGACTTTGCTATTTGTACCGATACTAGTCGTATTGGTTTGGAATGCCATTCTCTTGCAAAGGAGAACGTGCTATCACTTGTGCTTCTAAATCATTATAGCTTATCGAGACTAGATATGCCACTCATGATCTAGTGTTCGTGGCTATTGTTTTTGCTTTTGGAATTTGGCATCATCATATTTGGATGAGAAATTTGTTCTCTACCTCGATCATAAATCTTTGGAATATTTATGTTCTCTTAAGGAACTGCATGTTGACTCGAGTTCCTAGCTTCTTATGATCTTGATATTCTTTTTATTCCCGAAGGGGAAATCGTGTTGCCAATGCGTTTAGTCGTAAGCAACAAGGGGTTGTTTCTTTGTTGATGACTAAATGAAATTATCTTTTCATCAAGTTCATCGGGCGTTTTGATGTACTTCGTTTTATTGAGTTTCATCTCATTTCTTTTACGAACTTGCGTCCGATGTTCCTTTATTGTGTTCGGTTCATTGGACATACCGTTTTTGTACTACGTCGGTGTTCCGAAAATCATTCGGGCTTCGGTTCATTGGACGTACCGTTTTTGTACTGCGTCAGTGTTCCGAATTATTTGGGTTTTGATTCATCGAATGTACCATTTGTACTACATCGATGTCTTTGCTTTTGATTCATCGGATGTACCGTTTGTACTACATCGATGTCTTTGCTTTTGATACATTGGATGTACCGTTTGTACTACATCAATGTCTTTTCTTTTTTTGGATTCATTGGATGTACCGTTTGTACTACATCAGTGTCTTTGATTCATTGGATGTACCGTTTGTACTACATCAATGACTTTGATGTTTGATTCATTGGATGTACCATTTATACTACATCAATGTCTTTTCTTTTTGGATTCATTGGATGTACCGTTTGTACTACATCAGTGTCTTGGGTTCATTGGATGTACCGTTTGTACTACATCAGTGTCTTGGATTCATTGGATGTACCGTTTGTACTACATCAATGACTTTGATGTTTGATTCATTGGATGTACCGTTTGTACTACATCAATGTCTTCGCTTTTTGATTCATTGGATGTACCGTTTGTACTACACCAGTGTCTTTGATTCATTGGATGTACCGTTTGTACTACATCGATGTCTTTGCTTTTGATACATTGGATGTACCGTTTGTACTACATCAGTGTCTTTGATTCATTGGATGTACCGTTTGTACTACATCAATAACTTTACTGTTTGATTCATTGGATGTACCGTTTGTACTACATCAATGTCTTTGCTGTTTGATTCATTGGATGTACCGTTTGTACTACATCAATGACTTGGCTTTTTGGTTCACTGGACGTACCGTCTTTGTACTACGTCGGTGTTCCAAATTATTCGAGTTTCTAGTTTCTCGGGCGTATCGTGATTGTACTACGCCGTTGCACCGGCTCAACTTTCTGCTATTCTTGACGTTTTCCACGTCTTTTAACTATGGAAATGCTTTTATGTTTCCGGTTTTTATTCTTGAGCCCGGTGTTATTGAGGGATTGAAGTTTCACCAAATTGGATTTATGAGCAACATTCCATTCGCATCATTGCTTCGGAGGTTGAGCGCCTTCGGAATAAAGATGTTCTTCTTGTGAGAGTTCAATGGTTCTCAAATCCTAAGGATTTCTCATGTGAAATCTTGAGAATTCATCGAACGAAAACTTTCGGATTTACTCCTTCGTGCTCTTTATGGTGAACTCCTTGATTCAAATTTTCTTTTGTGTTAATATGCTTCTATGGTTGTTACTTCTTATATTTCCTTCTTAATTATTGCGAGGACGCAATTTCTTTAAGGAGGGGAGTCTATAACAACCCGCATATTTATCGATTTTATATTTAAATATTTTATCATTCGTCGGATTTTAGTCCGAAAACCTACTTTTAGCATACGGTCGAATTAGGACTCGAGACCACCTCCATTGAGTTCAAAATGCCGTTTGCGACCTTTTTGAGTATAAGCTTCGATATGTTTGGAGAAAGTTGATTTTTGCTACTTTTTCCCGCTTAGGGCTTTGGTTGGGCTGAGCCAATTAACCACTTAACTCAGTTCCAACACTCTCCTCTTCATTCACTTCATTTCCAATTCCTAACCCTTCAAGCTTTAGCAACAATGGTGGAGAGGAGTGGAAATTAAAACTCCAAGCCCTAGTTCCATAGCAAAATCCAAGTTCTTGCTCCAAAATCTATGAGAACCCATTGGTAAGCATCTCCTTCTTCTTCTCCAACTCATTCTCTCTTTGATTTCAGAAATTTCCTAAACCTAATTTAGGAAATGTTTCTCTTTTAAGCTTAGATTCAAGCTTCTAGTGAGAGATTGAGGTGTGGTTGATTTCCATTTGCTTTCAAGCTTCATCTTCATAAATTTAGTTCAAAGGTGAGATTTTTAATCTCACATCTATGTCTATATCTATCTTTGTTGTTAGGTATGAATCCCTAACATTTATTCATGTGCAATTGCTTTTGATTTGGATTGGTTTTGTGAATATTTCCATTTTTGGTGTTTGAAGCCAATTCTCTAAAAATCATAACTTTGATGTTTGATCATGCTTTAAGAGGTGTTTCGGAGAGCCTATAAGACCGGGTTGTCGCTAGGCATAAATCCTTAGTCGTCGTTGCTCGTCCGATCGCTTCCATTTGGATTTTCGTCCATTTTTGGGCAAGGCTGATTTTTGCCTACCAGGCAATTTCAGACGTCTGGTGACCAAGTCCAGACGTCTGGTTTGGACTTGGAAGGTAAAAATGTATGCACGCATATTATAAAAAAAAAAGCCAGAGACTATTTTCAGACGTCTGAACCATCAAACCAGACGACTGGATAGGTCTCAGACGTCTGACTTGAGGTTTCAGACGTCTGAGTGTTCTCTGGGTTATTTCCAGAGAACAAATCCAGACGTCTGGATTCCAAATCAGACGTCTGGAAATGTTTATTTTTGCCTATTCAGGCTGTTTTGTGTGAATTTCCATTGTTTATCGATTTTAGCGATCCTATTAATCGTTATCACTTATTGTCGACTTTGATGACTTCTTTTTATGGATCTTTTTGGAAATATCCATTTCTATGGATTTGGTATCGATTTCTTTGGATTTTATTCACGTCTTCGAATGTGAATTTAGTAATTGGTTGTTCTTACAATCTTCTTTGTGATTTGTCACTTTAAAAATATAAAGGTTTTCTATACTAGTAGTAAATATCAAAACTCTTTCTTCAAATGATTTCAACTCTACTTTAATACCAAATTCGTTTATAAAACAGTTTTCCAATCTATTAGTATATACGAACCTTTACCTCACTCGTATGAGAAATCTAATTAAACGACTTAGTAAAACAAGTGGTATGAAACGCTTGCGTTTACTTCGTTGGTTAATTCTTGGACTTGTTCGATTGAATCTCTTGTGACAATTTTCTAGTGGAGATCTACAATTTGTTCGTAAATATTTAAGTTAAGCTAGTGGTTATGGGACATGAAGCTAAGCTCATATATTTACTAGCTTATTGTAATTAACACTTCTCGATGATCATGATGATCATCTTATGGTTTAGACTAGCAATGTGCGATGTCTCTTTGTCTATGTGGAGGACCGTACCTCATTAAATCGAGCTTCGTCTCATTTCTTCGTGGGCTAGCGACCCATGTACTTTCTAATGTGTTTCGATTCATCGGATGTACCGTTTGTACTACATCGATGTTTTGGCTTTTGGATTCATTGGATGTACCGTTTGTACTACATCAATGTCTTGACCATCCTTTTTATTGTGATTTCTGGATTTCTTGAGATGATTTCTAGAATTTGTGTTTCACCAATTTTCGTGATTTCCATTGATAAGTTTTATCAATATCTGTGCATTGGTGAATTTGTGTGTCATTGACTTTTGTGATTGACGTTGATATTATCGTCAATATTTGTGGTTTGGTGAACGAAATAAGGAGTATGACATTTCTTTGATTCTTGTGCAGATTTGGTGATATTGATTAATCTCTTGTTGATTTTCAATTACTTATATATATCACAGCTTGGCATAGTGATTATTATGTGTTTAGCCATATCTCCTATTCTATATCATTTCTTCTGATATTTATAGCTAGACTGATCCATTTATTATTTTCTTCTTAAATAATACTCGGGTCAGACCGAGATGTTGCAGGTGCTTCTGCTTGACTTCTCATCCTGGATCATTACTCTGACTTTTGGTAAACTACTTAGATTAGTAGTTTATTTTGTTGTATACACTTGAGATATAGACTCATAGTTGTATTCCTTTGTATAGCACGTGTTGCTATTCTTTTGTATTATCGTGGATCTTTTGACCACTACTCTGATATACACTTTTATGTGTAATATTCATATCTATTTCCGCCTTTGTGATATGAATTGTCTGTGACTGATTTATGTTATGTTTATTTCTATATTTGTTTCCGAAGACCTTTATAGCCACTGTGTAGTAGCTTTGAGTTTGTGTCGGTATGTCGGATTTCCTCTTGAGATGAAAAGTTATATTTTTATCCGGTATATCGGTACTCGCACAAAGCAATTATACAGATGGTCGCTCCTCAACAGCCTTATTCTCCGTGCTAGTTGACAGCATTCACAGTAATGTTCTTGGCTAGCGTGGGTATAGAGGTGGGGCATCACAGCTTGGTATCAGAGCCAAACGTCGGAATAATATGGAATATTATAACAAGGATCATCGTCCTAAGTCCATCTTAGGAGTCGTGCTTTAGGATTTTATTTGGGTCTACGCACCGTCCCATCCTATTTTCTTTTATGATTCCTTGTTTTGTCTATCAAGATTGCTTGATATTCAATTTGGTGAATAACCTTTTTCTTCTTCTTCTTTCTTTCTAAAGGAAGAGAAATGTCTAGACCTGGCCGCCCCAGAGCCGTGCCATCTAGCACTCCACCCCAGGATGGAGTTTTTACGTCTGCCCAGCAACTTTTAGTACTTGTCAAGAACGCTCAAACAGCGGGTCCCAATCAGGAGCCTACTCATCCTAGATCCGGTTTTGCACGCTTGTGCCGAGACTATACCGATTTGGGTGGAAGGCCATTCACGGGATCCGAGAGTGTTATAGAAATTCAAGCTTGGCTCAAATCATGCGATCGCATCTTTTCTCGCATGAATCTTATTGACCTTCATCGAGTCCAAGTGGCTTCTAGCATGCTCCAAGAAAGAGCGTTAGATTGGTATGAGCTTTTAATTTCTGAAATCGTTGAAGCGGATCTTACTTGGGAACGATTCCGGGAATGATTCGAACTAAAGTTTGTGTTGGAGGCTGAAAAAGTAACTTTAGCATGGCGTTTTATAGACCTTGTTCAAGGTCAATCCTCTGTGACTGATTACGTCGCATCCTTCGAGTCGCTTTTCAAATATGGGGTTGAATACATCAATACCCCATTGAAGAAAAATCAGAGATTTGTCTATGGCTTGAATAAGAATCTTAAAAAGCCATTACTTTTGAAACTTGAGGTTTCATTTGATCAGCTTATTGATATCGCTCTTCGTCTTGAAGAGGCCGATAATGAAGGTGATGTTGAAGTTGTGCGTGCCCAACAGAACTTCAACAACAACATGAAGAGGCCTATCAAAGTCAAAGGCCCCAATTCTAATAAGAAAGGGAAGCAATTATACAGATGGTCGCTCCTCAACAGCCTTATTCTCCATGCTAGTTGACAGCATTCACAGTAATGTTCTTGGCTAGCGTGGGTATAGAGGTAGGGCGTCACAGTTCAAGATGAAATAATTCACCGATTAGCCAAGTATATCCGATAAGTTTTAACTAGGGAAAGTTCAAAGTGAAATATCTACTTATCCTCGACATAGTATTATTTTCATATGAACTGTGTGATATTACACTTTGTGTGGGTGAGACATATATCGTCATTCATGTGGGGGATTGTTAGAATTCTCAAAATAAGGGTGAATGAGATATGTCACACATTGCCAAAAATATGTTCATTTTTTGGTTTATATAGTATACTCTCAATCCATATATTGGCCTATAGGGTCAGGTAATTTTATGTGATGGGGAGGACCTATATGGCCAGGGACTAACACACACGCGCACCGTCGCCCGCCCGTCCGTCCGACCGAACCTGGCCGGGTTGGGTGTGGGTCCAATAAGAGCAGACCGTGTTATATTTTTGCTGTACAGAAATGAACGGTTTTCTACTGTTTAAATTCAAAATGAAGCGACTACTGGATTGGACGCGACTGTTGCAAACCGCAAACGTCTCTGGCTGTTGCAAACGAAGAGATGCGACTGTTGCAAGCCACAACAGTTTCCGACCGTTGCAAACGAAGAGACGAAACTGCTGCGAATAGCAACAGTTTTCGACCGTCGCAAACAAAGTGGCGCGACTGTTGCGAACATCAACAGTTTTTCGGTCGTTGCAAAATGAAGAGGCGCGACTGTTGCAAACAGTAATGCTTTTTGGCGTTGCAAATGAAGGGATGCTACTTTTCTTAACGGGTGTAGCCACTGGGAATTCGGCTATAAACAAGGAGGAAACCTGATCACTTTCCTCAATCAATCAATTCTGAATTGTCTCTTCTTCCTCTTCATTTATTAATATCTACAATATGTGCGCTTTTGCATACCACATAGAAGATTATACACATCACAATCTCGAGCAGATCACGTCTGTTGTATCTTGGGAGACTTTGAATAAAGTCTTAAGGAAATTGTTACGACAAGCCTCAGATGTAATTTCCTTCTTCAACTGGTTAGATTTCTAGTTGATTTATATATTTATATATATATACAGCTTTCTTTCTACGTTGTACTATTTCTTTAAATAGTATAACGTTTAATCTTGCACTATAGTTATTATTGCTATAGTTGTTACTTTGTTGTTGTAACTAACTACAACATATTTAGTGTTAAAATAACTAATACAGAATTTCAGTGTAGTGGAAATCTGAGTTGTAAAGTTGTGAGATAAGTTCATTATTGATTAGTCTTTGTTTTGGTATACTAGACATATAACAACTTCTTTTGCCATCACCATCCTACAATCAAAAGTCCACCTCCTACATAATCCAACACCCTCCTATGCAACAAGAAATAACAATCATCAACACCTACTTCTTCTGCTCAATCGCTGAACCAAATGGACACCATGAATTCCATTGACTCTCGACTGAACTGCTTATAACTAGATTCACCAATCCACAGACAAAAACACGATCCAATTTCGGACCTCCAATCGAGAATCACCTAAATCCAATCACCGCCTCTACCTCAACCCAACCCATGACCACCAACGATCCCCTATCACAACCTTTAATCGCATCAATAACCTCAATCCTAATCAAACTTCTGTCGCCGTCCAAACGCGAACGCAAAACTGCAACAGCACAAGCACGACTTCAACGAACCAAATAATCAATTCTGGAACATTGATTTCTGTTTTTCAAATTTTGATTTCTTTTTTTTTCATTTCTGCGCATTTGCCCACTTTTCTTTATTTTGATTTCTATTTTTATTTTTTCGGAGAGGATATAGGAAATGGGATATTACTTGTGTGCTTTTGATGGGCTCTATGTGTGTGTTGTTCTATATTTTTTAAGTTTAAATTGTGTTGTTCATGAGTGAGTGAGATGGAAAAATAGTTACTTTTGTTTTAGTTTTCGTTGTTACTTCCGTTTTTTTAAAAGTGAAATTTCAAATTTTATTTTCTTAGAAAAGAAATTTACAAAAATACTCGTATTTTTTTCGTTTGCTTTGTGTTTTCTTTGTTTGTCTTTACAAAAAAACACTTATATATATACATAAAAAAAATATTCGAATTTCCAGGTTGTAAATTGCAGGAAATCGAAAAGAAGTGCTTGCTAGAAGATTTCTTTGCTTGCTATATAAATCACCACTTTAAAATAAAAATGCTAGTAATTCTACACGTAATGATATCAGGCTCTTATCTTTTGTTTTTATTTTCTTTGCATTGTTGTGTTGCTTGCATTTGAAAATCCAAAAAAATTCTTATTTGTAGTTGCATGTTAATACATGTTTAATTTCAGTTTTGCATCATCTCATCTTATTTTCTTTTCTAAGGCCAATACCCGGGGGATTTCATCACCCCTTCCTTATCCTATAAATTTCATACCATAGTAGAATTTGACTAATAATAACGGTTTGAGTTCGACTTAAGGGAGTCACGAGCTCATCTAGGACAAATTGCATCTTGGAAAGTTGATTTGTTTTAACTATTTATTTCTTGGTGTCTAGACTACGACAGGGAAATAATCATTTATAAATAGTATCGTGATTAAAAAATATTATAGTGATTGTTTCTATGAAGGTATTTAAACCTTCGGCTGCATTGCTATAGTGATTCGTGGTGTACCGATGACCCATATCCATTACCTGGCTAACAACTATTTTATTGAATTAAACCAAAGTGTGATCATACAATTTTACTTTAGGAGCTACTAAGGACCGAAAATTTGTAATTAAGTTTTTGCATTCATTCAGTTGCATTAGTTCATGCATATATATAAAAAATTCCAAAATTTAAAAAAAAAATACATTTTCCTTAATTTAGTATTTAAACAAAAATCCAAAAAAATCCAAAGACAAGCATTTTACTTAATTTAGTTTTTTTAAAATAACAAAAATCCAAAAATAAATTTCAAAATCAAAAATTAAAAAACTGAAAAAATGTTTCAAAAAAAAGAACCATAATTTAAAATCCAAAAAACAAATCAAATTTAAATTTTCATTTTGAAACTAATTTTTTTTAGGAAATATTTTTCTTCAAAAATAACGAAAGAAAGAAAATTTTCACTTTATTTCATTCCCTAAACCATATTTTATTCTCTTAACCTTTATTTTCACATCTTTCTGTCCTTGATCTTTTCGATTGTGTGGGAGTACTTGGACCCGTGACACAACGACAAATCGTTGAGCTCGAACGATCCACCAACAATGGCTAATGAAAATGCTCCCCGAACTTCCATGGATAGAATCTTTCCCGATCGAGTTTCTATCCCTTCTTGTATCACTTACCAGCCCTAATGGGTAATCACTTCGAAAATCATTTAAATCATACTGCCACGCTCTCGAAATTTGGCAATTTTGAACATGATGACCTATACATATTCTTAACAAAATTGAGAAAAGTCTTTGCAACCATTAAACTTCAACAATTATGTGATGATGAAATCAAACTTTGGTCAATTCCATTCGCCCTTACCGATTATGCAGAAAAATTGTTGTATAGCTTGCCTTCAAACTCAATCAAAACTTAGGACGAAATAGTTAAAAATTTTACCCCTTTGAAAAAAGCACCAAAATACGAAAAGAAATTGTAAACATTCATAAATTCAGGGGTGAACCTTTCGGGAAATACTTTGAAGTATTTGAAGAGCTTTTGATAAAATGTCCACACCATAATTTTGAAAAATGAACTCTTTGCTAAATATTATATGATGGACATGAAAATAGTCCACGAACCATGCTTGAATCAATGTGCTAAGGTAATTTTCTTGCCCAACATCACGTCAATGCTTGGCAGTTCCTTGAGAACTTGGTCAAAAAATCATCCCAATAAGAACGTTCTAATGAGAAATCCATTTATTCACAATCAAGCGCACAATCGGTGGGATCATTATTGGATTTGGAAGCTAAAATCGATCCAATGACCAACAAATTAGACAACATTTTCACATCCAAAAAAATAAACCAAGCTTCCCAACCATTGTGCTATAAATTAACGATTCGAATCACACTGCCGATCAATGCCCTCAATTGTTAGAATAGCTCAATGCTTTTAACAAGGTTAAGAATGACCCATTTTCTTCAATGTACAATCCCAGTTGGAGAAATCATCATAACTTTGCATGGAACCAAAATAATTCAAACATGAATTATGGTTCGGCACAATTTTTTTTTGGAACAATGCTTTGAATCCTCCTTTTCATCCCAACAACTTTCAACAACATTTTCGCCTCCTTTTCAAAATCAAGTGCAACAATCTTTCGCTCCCCAAGACGATAAACGAATGACTTCACTTGAGAAAAGGTTTGAAACTTTGGCTAAAGAAACCTCTCAAAATTTTCAATCAAATAGCAATTTGCAAGATTTTTTACCCTCATACATGCAAAATACGAGTCAATCAATTGCTAAACTCAAAATGCAAGTGAGACTTCTATGAGTGAATGTGAATGAGGCACATTCCCAAGTCTACCAATTCCAAACCTTAGAAATCAAAACAAGAACTCAAATCAAGCTCATGTCATTCAATGTAGCAATGTGAACCAAATGAATGCTATCATGACTTTGTGTTCCAGTAAACTAGTCGATAACCAAGTTCTCAATCCAAAACGATTAATCGAAAGCTCCTCTAGACAATTCAAATATGACAAGCGATTCTGAACAAAACATCCAGTCAAATATTGAATCAAATTCCAATACAAATTCTTCTCCTACTCAAGTTGACCAACCTATCGAATATCGAATTCCATTTCCATATAGCCTTTGACCTAAGAAACATTTTGATTAATTGGAAAAGATGTTGGATATTTTCAAACAAGTTAAAGTGAACATTCCTGTGACGACCCTGAATTTTGAACATTTCAAATTAGAATATTTGATTGATTTTAAATATTTGAATGATAAGTTTAACTTGAATTTCAAATAGAACTATGAATTTGGAGATTAAATTATTGAATTTAATTTATTGAAATTGGACAAAATGTTGAATCTTGATTTTTAAGCTTGTTAAAAATAATTTAAAGGCTAAGAAAATTCATATTGATAATACTGAAGATAATGGAAGCTTCAAAATTGAATTTAAAAGTAGTTTGTTCAGTTTTGAAATATTATCGTTTAAATCGATATTTAGAAATAGCCTTTCGAGGCACAGTCTCCGAATTCGACGGAACTAGTTCTACTGGATCCATAATATTATATTATTATCGGATTTCAATTTCTGTAGCATTCGGAGTTGTCGTGTGATCGTACGATAAGTAAACACGCTGAAAATTTTATCGAAATTTAATTTAATAACTGGGTTCGAAAAGCTATCTTCTCCATACGATCGAATTTGACTCGCAACCTTTTCCATTGCGTTCGAAATAGGAGTATAACATTATAAACGCCTGGCGGCACGCTTCGATTGGAGATTAAAATTTTAGTCACGGAGATCGAAGCGATTTGGATTTAAATTTAGATTTGAAAATAATATATATAGTATTTAATATAATATTGTTTTCCTAAGGCAAGTGACACGTTTCTTCAATTCTCCAACACTTGGCAAATGTTTTAACATGTGTTGAAATTTTTTATCTCGTTCAAATGAAAGAAAAAAATATATCGAAGGAAGACTATTTTCTTTTGTTCAAAACTAAATACAGTGACCTCAGAATTAAAATGGCTGATCAAAATCAAGACAAACCCAATTCAAAACGAGATAAAAGAAAATTAATAGCCGATCGAAATCACAGTCCTCTTCCCTTTTCTTCCGGTTATTCGAAATTGTGAATCCCCTCCCTCTCATTTCTCAATCCAATCAAATCGGTGAAAAGGGGGTAGCTCGATTTCGAGCATAGTAGGTGGGCTTGGCATTGTAGCGTGGCTCATGATGGTGCGCTCGATTCTTGAGATCGCGGTAGCGCATCTGGGTCGATGAGGAGTTTGCATGCATGGTTTAGGGTTTCGCGAGCTGTCATTTTAGGGTTGGAACTTCGATCGAGTGGTGTGCACAGTGGCAAGTAGGGTAGTCTGGGCCACGAGCAGTTAGGGCATGGAGCAATGGCAGATGTGTGGGTCACGATTCATAACCACATTCGAGGCATCTGGGGGAGTCTCGACCAGCTTAGGTCGCAGGTGGATGTAGCCGCGGGGTCGAGTGCTGCGAATAGCGTGTTTCGTCGTGTTCTTGTAAGCTGGGGAGGGGCTTGTCGAGATTATTTTGGGTACAATAAGGTAAATCAAAATTTTTAGTTAATCCTAATTTAATATATATATATATATATGTATGTATTATAGTTTTTACAGTAAAGCAAATTCTGTTTTGTTTATTTACAGAAAAAAATATTACATGTAGTTTTTCATATTGAAAAAGGAAAATTTTACAGAAAAGAAAATGAAAATACAAATATATCAAGGAAAATATATTCTTGCATGTTTTGATAATATTTAAGTGTAACGGGAAAAATATATGGATAAGATTTGGGGAAATATAAAGGTGTATGAAATTAGATTTTAAATCTATATGGATTTTTCTTATAAAAATATATAGTGATGATAAACAAGTTCAATTAATTTACTCAATTATTTTAGTCACTAAGAAAATTATTAAAAGGAATGGATTTAAAATAAAGATATTAGTTTAAAATAAAATAAAAATCATTGGTAATTAAATTTATAAATGGAAATTTAATGGTTCAATTTATTTGAATATTAATAAAATTGTATAATTGTTTATACAAGGTCAAATACAATGAAGAAAACAATCCGGAATGAAAATGGATTGCATGCAAAGCAAAGGTGAGATCTATTCACTCAAATTTTAATAATTGAGAATTTCAGTTATTGATTGATTATTGAATTGTGATAGTTAAATTTAAATAGTTGATTTTGTGCTTGGATGATTAATTTATTATCAGTTATATTAGTTTTGACCCTATGTGTCGCATTACAGCGGATGATATTATATTAAACCCATATACTGTGATATTCCACCTTGAAGTGGAATTGGTATTATATATGTATTTGGAGTGATTGATTTTCCGCATTATATATCGGATGAGACCATATGCGCCGCATAATAGCGGATGATATTTTATAAATCCCATATACCGCGATATTCCACCTCGAAGTGGAATTGGTATTTAATTGTTGTGCTAACATCTGTGGATGCAGGAAAACAGGTTGGAAGGATACAACTGGATTCCTCAAGTATTTGAATTTGTTTCAATATTGTATGTTGATTAATTATAATCTGTATGTGATTATATTGTGATTGAAATTATTGAAGGCTAAAATTTAGCTGAATATATTTTTGGTATCATATGATACCATAAATAAATAAAATTGGATTTTTAAATTTAAGTAGAAAATCTATAGTGAAATCCTATTGAATAAAATTCCAAAATATGGGAAAAAGTTTAATAAATGGATTTCAAGTAATAATATTCAAAACGTGAAGAATTTATTTGAAAAATACGATTTTTAAATAATTTGGAAAACATAGGAATTTATTTAAAAAATAAATTCATAAATTGATTTGGTGTTTGAATGGAAATCGATTTGGTGTTGAAATAAATTTAGACATCAATTTGGAATTTGATTTGGTGTTTAAAATAAAATTTGAAATCAATTTGGAAATTGATTTGGTGTTTGTAAATGATTTTTGAAATTGATTTAAAAATCATATATCAATGGATATTTGGAAATTTGAATTCACAATGGGAATTAAAAAGGAAAGAGAAATTTGTTTAAAAATAAATATCGGTTTATTTTTTAGTGTGGAAAGAAATTTACGGATTGGAATGTAAATTTAAAACAAATCGAGGAAGGCTTATTAATTGACGTAAATGAACCATTTTGTAATGGAAAGAGAATTCTTCCCTGGAAAGCCGAGTATATTTTTAAAATAACTTTTGAAGTATAAATTGATTTGGAAGAATATTGTTGGAGAAATTATTTTTTTGGAAATCATTTTAAACCTTTGAAGTAAAGATGTATTTAAATAGTTATAGAAGAGATTATTTTAAAGATTAAACTGATATTTTATTTAGAAAATAGTTATTTAAATATTTATACTCTATCTACTAATTTTATTTTAAATTTAGTTTGGACTTGAATTTTTATATGAGATATTAGTATAATATTTTCATAACAATTTTAAATAAAGTGTTTAAAAATAGTTTTATTCTAAATATTTCTAAGTATATTTTGGATAAGTGATTTGAATTATTTTATAAGTATTTGAACTTGGCAGACTTTCAGTGGAAATAAATAATATCAGGAATCTTATTCCGCGATGAAATTTGTTTTCAAAGGATTGAAATGTGAAAAGTGATTTGAAATTTGTTTTCAAAGGATTGAAATGTGAAAAGTGATTTGGAATTTGTTTTCAAAAGGTTGAAATGTGAAATTATATCTTGCGAAGATATTTTGGAAGTAAATGGTTGGGGGAAATTATTTAAAATATGTGATTATTGTGAATATTGATTGATAGTTAAATAACCGACTATCAATATTGGCCTTTAAATGGTATTTGAATTTCGATGCGACCAGGGTTTGGAATCCAAATGGATATTCGAAAACCACATCGAACCTTTGTGATTGTGATGGATCTTTTGTTTAAAAGATCAAAGAGAATTTTTTTTGTGATTTGTTTGAATCTAAATGTAACACTTATTTTTAAAATAAGTGCTCATTATTCGGATTAGCCGAGAGAGGACCTTGTGTCATAAAACCCATTCCAAATAGGGATATGACGAAATGGGATTGCATTTGAAGATGGTGCTGAAGACCGGGTATTTTCAAAATCGAAAGGATTACCTGTCGAATGTCTCTGCACCGAGTTGCTTTGGTATAGAGATTTTATCACCCTTTGTGATGAGAATTCCGGATGTGATTAGTGAATATCCGGATTGTAAAGGCTTCTTTGGAAGTGCCTTCGGTTCCGTTGATCCCGGAACGGACTTGTATGGATGTGTGTCTGACACTACACTTTGAGATGTAAAGCTGGTTTCTATTAAATATATTTCTGCTGGTGGCGGAGAATATATTCTCTTAGCTTAACACCCTTCTCTGAGACGTACGAGTTCAGAGGTTATGTAGTTGATGGTTACTAGTGATATATTCCCAATTTGGTAATGTGACATACGAAGTGCTGCTGATGATTTTTCAATCGAAGCATGGCTTTTGTGAAAAGTGTAGCTTTGTGGACGAGACTTCGTCGGACCTCACAAACAGGAATGGTCAAAACAAGAAAGATGCGGCAAGGTTATTTGGGGGTAGCGCCCCCTGAGGGTATGCCATTTCCTTCTAGAAAGAGGTGGTATCATGGTATGGAGCCCAGCTACTTAACCTATGTGAATGCTGCAAATTTATTACTTTGTGGCTGTTGGTGTTGAGGATCCTCGGATAAAGGTCGGTTACGACCGGAGGATGGCATACTCGTGTCAGTAGTTACCTAGTTACAGAGGTAACCCGGCCTTGTGTTGGCAGAGATCCGGTTAGGTTCTCGGGGCGTCCCTCCAGAGGCGTACCCATGTGGCCCAGGAAGTTCCTTAGCCTGACCATTTGTTGGAAACCCAATCTCCAATACGCGCCTTGCACGGTTTTAGTTGTAGAACCTACCATTTAACATGGTAGCTAAAGTAGGCATACTATAATGGTACGTATGCTTGCTAAGATTAATATTATACTTGTAAATGTTTTTTCTACTATGCACTAATGATAATATTTGAAAAAAAGAATTTTGCATATCAAGCATGTTTGACTATCATAAGGAGAAATCTCCCTCAAGTGTGCATTGCATTGTGTGTGTGCCGGGGGCATATGGTAGTTTTATTTTTCAAAAAGCATTGCGGATTTCTTTTAAATTATTTTGTTAAAGAATGACTATTTTCAAGATCTCACACCAGTCTCATGATTGACCTGGAGTTTATTGTTTCCTTTCTAAACTCTGGGTGCCCATAATTTTCCACACGGGCAGCCTAGAGTCAGGTTATCATTATTTTGGAGCGAAGTCGAAAAAGAGTTGCTATGGAGATTTGGAGTTAAAGCTGGATAGCGAGACGTACCTCTTTACTATGTAGTGTCCGCTGCATTGGGATTGCTATAAGTTTAGTTTTAATATAGATTAGTTATTGTAAATGCCTAGTGTTGAATTGGGTCGTTGTAAACTCTGATAATGTGATATATAAACTGATATAGTTTTTTTGTTTTAAAGATATTCATTTATCTATTATATGTTGTTCCGCTGCGATATGTGAGAATCTGTTATTGTTTTTGTTTCTTCTTCTATCTTTTTCTTTAACCCCTAACAGCTCGGTTTTTGGTCATTCGATTGTGCGACATTTGATACAGTGGACGTATTAATGTCGACTTTGGGAATTCAAAAAATCGGGTCGTTACATATTTGGTATCAAAGCATTTGGTTAAGCGACAACCTTGGCTCTGCTGGGTGTTACTCATTAGAGATAGAGACAGTAGTACTCTAGAATGAGTTGAGTGTAATAATAAATATGAGCGCGTATTTGCTAGTTAATATAAAATTGTTTTATATTGTGATGATTGGTTTGTTGAGTGGTATATGGTTTTGGTCGATATTGTCCGTACAGCTCTATCGATAGGGATCTCTAAACACTTGTACAGAACAATTCGACATGATATTGTTTTAAAATTAGGGTAAATGAAATAACATTACTCAAACTATTTTCTTATATAAAGGAAATAATCTCTGTAAATTATTATAGTATATGGTTGCTTGGATGTTAGGAAGTGATAATATTAAAATTATTATCAATGTTATTGAATAAGAAATTGAAATCATAACAAAGTGTTAAAGAATAAATTCATATACAAATGGGATTCATAAATGTAAATTGTAAATGTGATTTATAATTTGAAATAGAATTCCAAAGAAATATTGAAAATGTTTTTGAAAGGGTTTGAAGTTTGAAAATTTGGAAAAGTTTAAAATCCTTTCTGAGTTTGAGAATGATTTTCAAAGGTTTTTGGAAAAATGTTTTGCAGGGATGAAAAGCTCTAAACTCTTTCCGGTCGCTGGAAAATAATTTCGATGATGATCGCGACATCATCGGTGTTCATTTTCGAGTTTCCAAAAGAGGAATTGCTGCCAAAATATTTTAATTTGAAATTATTTGGAAAATTGGGTTTGGTCTTGGAAATTCAAAGGATAATTTGAATTGGTTTCAAAAATGGTTTTGAAAAGATGGAAAGACTCTGGAATCCTATATAAAGTATTTATAGAATATAATTGAGTTTGACAACTTATAAATTTAAAGTTGTTAGAATAAAAATTTAACTTGAAGAAAAGTTAAAATTAAAATAGTTTGATTTTGGAAATAATTGATTTCAAGGGTGATTTTGAAATATTGGGAAATTGTTTAAAACTCTGAAAGATTTATTAAAAGTGTTTATGAGTTGATAAATTATATAATTTGAATTTTGATAGAATGAATTTAACATAAAGAATTGAGTTAAATTAAAGCGAATATGGAAACAAAATAAGTTAGGAAAGTAAATTTATTAAATGAAATGAAAATAAGTAAGAAAACTTATAGAAGTTTAAAATTGAATTTGAATTGTGTGAAATAAAATGAAGTTGTAAAATTTAATCAAAGTAAACTAAAGAATTAAGGTGAAAAAAATGGTTTGAGATAAAATGAATTGGAATTTGTAATGAATTAGTAAATGAAACTGATTTAAAATAGTAATATAAATCAGTTGTGAATGGAAGAAAGTTGATAAAATTCAACATTCAGAAGGTAAATTGAATCCATACAGAATTGAAATTGTAAATTGAATTCAAATAAAATTGAAAATGTAATATTGAATGAAAATGGATATACAACTTCTTTAGCGAAGTAAAGATGGTATAAGAAGTAAGTATTCAAATTTTTATAATGGATTGTGCAAAATGATTTTTGAATATAGAAATTGGATATGGTTGTTAAATAGCATACAGGTATTATGAAGGAAAACGGATTGGAATTTTGATTTTGAAGACAAAAATTTAAATTTCTCGAAATGGTATGTATTTTAAATTTTCAGTATGAAATTTGATGATTTTCTTGTCTAGCCTCTTGGCTTTTCATTTTCTTTTGAATCTGAGGGCCCGTGATGCCATTTTGTAGTCGTACCGAGCTAGCCACGCAAAGGAGACGTTGGCGAAATTTTTCGAAAATTTAGAGAATTAGAAATTTTTTGAGAAATATTGAAAGTTTAAATTTTGAATTTAAATTTAAATTTGAATTGTTAAAGAAAATGAGGTTGTTTAGAAATTATGGAAGACTTGGAAAGTTAGTTGAAATGATGGTTTATTTGATTTTGGAAAGATAGCGAATGGGTTAAGGATCATTCTTCTTAACTAGTAATTTCAGGACGAAATTCTTCTAGGGGGGAAGGATGCGACGACCCTGAATTTTGAACATTTGAAATTAGAATATTTGATTGATTTTAAATATTTGAATGATAAGTTTAACTTGAATTTAAGATAGAACTATGAATTTGGAGATTAAATTATTGAATTTAATTTATTAAAGTTGGGCAAAATGTTGAATCTTGATTTTTAAGCTTGTTAAAAATAATTTGAAGGCTTAGAAAATTCATATTGATAGTACTGAAGATAATGGAAGCTTCAAAATTGAATTTAAAAGTAGTTTGTTCAGTTTTGAAGTTTATATCGATATTTTAAAATAGCCTTCCGAGGCACAGTCTTGGAATTCAACGAAACCAGTTCTATTAAATCCGTAATATTGTATTATTATCGGATTTCAATTTTCGTAGCATTCGAAGTTGTCGTATGATCGTACGATAAGAAAACGCGCTGAAGTTTTTATCGAAGTTCAATTTAATAGCTGGGTTCAAAAAGCTATCTTCTCCATACGATCAAATTTGGACTCGAAACCTTTTCCATTGCATTTGGAATAGGGGTTTAACATTATAAACGCCTTGCGACATGCTTCGATTGGAGATCAAAATTTTTAGTCACGGAGATCGAAGCGATTTGGATTTAAATTTAAATTTGAAAATAATATATACTATATTTAATATAACATTGTTTTCCTAAGGCAAGTGACACGTTTCTTCGATTCTCCAACACTTGGAAATTTTTTTAACACGTGTTGAATTTTTTTTATCTCGTTCAAATAAAAGAAAAAATATATCGAACGAAGACTATTTTCTTTCGTTCAAAACTAAATACAGTGGCCTCAAAATTAAAATGGCCGATCAAAATCAAGACAAACCCAATTCAAAACAAGATAAAAGAAAATTAATGGCCGATCGAAATCACAGCCTCTTCCCTTTTCTTCCGGTTGTTCGAAATTGTGAACCCCTCCCTCTCATTTCTCAATCCAATCGAATCGGTGAAAAGAGGGTAGCTCGATTTCGAGCATGGTAGGTGGGCTCGACATTGTAGCGTGGCTCGTGATGGTGCGTTCGATTCTGGAGATCGCGGCAGCACATCTGGGTTGATGAGGAGTTTGCGTGCATGGTTTAGTGTTTCGCGAGCTGTCGTTTTGGGGTTGGAACTTCGATCGAGTGATGTGCGCAGCGGCATGTAGGGTAGTCTGGGCCGTGAGCAGTTAGGGCATGGAGCAATGGCAGATGTGTACGTCAAGATTCATAACCACATTCGAGGCATCTGGGGGAGTCTCGACCAGCTTGGGTCGCAGCCGCGGGGTCGAATGCTGCGAACGGCATGGGTCGTCGTGTTCTTGCAAGCTGGGGAGGGGCTTGTCGAGATCATTTTGGGTACAGTATTGTAAATCAAAATTTTTAGTTAATCCTAATTTAATTTACATATATATATGTACTAGAGTTTTTACAATAAAGCAAATTCTGTTTTGTTTATTTGCAGAAAATTTATATTACATGCAGTTTTTCAAATTGCAAAAGGAGAACTTTACAGAAAAGAAAATGAAAATACAAATATATCTGGGAAAATATATTCTTGCATATTTTGAATATTTAAGTTTAAAGGGAAAAATATATGGAAAAGATTTTGGGAAATATAAGGGCATATGAAATTAGATTTTAAATCTATATGGATTTTTTTTTATAAAAATATATAGTGATGATAAACATGTTTAATTAATTTACTCAATTATCTTAGTCACTAAGAAAATTATTAAAAGGAACTGATTTAAAATAAAGATATTAGCTTAAAATAAAATAAAAATCTTTGGTAATTAAATTTATAAATGGAAATTTAATGGTTCAATTTATTTGAATATTTATAAAATTGTATAATTGTCTATACAAGGTCTAATACAATGAAGAAAACAATCTGGAATGAAAATGGATTGCATGCAAAGCAAAGGTGAGATCTTCTCACTCAAATTTTAATAATTGAGAATTTCAGTTATTGATTAATTATTGAATTTTGATAGTTGAATTTAAATTGTTGATTTTGTGCTTGGATGATTAATTTATTATCTGTTATATTAGTTTAGACCCTATGCGCCACATAATAGCGAATGATATTATATTAAACCCATATACTGCGATATTCCACCTTGAGGTGGAATTGGTATTATATATGTATTTGGATTGATTGATTTCCCGCATTATATAGCGGATGAGACCCTATGCGCCGCAAAATAGAAGATGATATTTTATGAATCCCATATACCGCAATATTCCACCTCAAAGTGGAATTGGTATTTAATTGTTGTGCTAGCATCTGTGGATGTAGGGAAACAGGTTGCAGGGATCCAACTAGATTCCTCAACTATTTGAATTAGTTTCAATATTGTGTATTGATTAATTATAATATGTATGTGATTATATTGTGATTGAAATCATTGACGACTAAAATTTTGTCGAATATATATTCGGTATCATAGGATACCAGAAATAAATAAAATTGGATTTTTAAAATTAAGTAGAAAATCTATAGTGAAATCCTATTGAATAAAATTCCAAAATATGGGAAAAAGTTTGATAAATAGATTTCAAGTAATAACATTCAAAAGCTGAAGAATTTATTTTAAAACTATGATTTTTAAATAATTTGGAAAAGATAAAGGAATTTATTTTAAATATAAATTCGTAAATTGATTTGGTGTTTGAATGAAAATCGATTTGGTGTTGAAATAAATTTAGAAATAAATTTGAAATTTGATTTGGTGCTTAAAATTAAATTTGAAATCAATTTGGAAATTGATTTGGTGTTTGTAAATGATTTTTGAAATTGATTTAAAAATCATATACCAGTGGATATTTGGGAATTTGAATTCACAACGGGAATTTAAAAAGGAAAGGGAATTTGTTTAAAAATAAATATCGGTTTATTTTTAAGTGTGGAAAGAAATTTACGGATTGGAATGTAAATTTAAAACAAATCGAGGAAGGTTTATTAATTGACGTAAATGAATCATTTTTGTAATGGAAAGAGAATTCTTTCATGGAAAGCCGAGCATATTTTTAAAATAACTTTTGAAGTATAAATTGATTTGGAAGAATATTGTTAGAGAAATTATTTTTTTGGGAATCATTTTAAACCTTTGAAGTAAAGATGTATTTAAATAATTATAGAATGGATTATTTTAAAGATTAAATTGATATTTGATTTAGAAAATATTTATTTAAATATTTATACTCTATCTGCTAATTTTATTTTAAAATAGTTTGGACTTGAATTTTTATATGAGATATTAGTATAATATTTTCATAACTATTTTAAATAAAATGTTTAAAAATAGTTTTATTCTAAATATTTCCAAGTATATTAAGTGATTTGAATTATTTTAAAAGTATTTGAACTCGGCAGACTTTCAGTAGAAATAAATAATATCGAGAATCTTATTCCGCTAGTGAAAAGTGATTTGAAATTTGTTGTCAAAGCATTGAAATGTGAAAAGTGATTTGAAATTTGTTTTTAAAACCCATTCCGAATAATGACACGATGAAATGAGATTGCATTTGAAGATGGTGTTGAAGACCAGGTATTTTCGAAAGCGAAATGAATACCTGTCGAATGTCTCTGCACCGAGTTGCTTCGGTATAGAGATTTTATCACCTTTTATGATGGGAATTCCGGACGTGATTAGTGAATATCCGGATTGCAAGGGCTTCTTTGGAAGTGCATTAGGTTCTGTTCGATCCCGGAACGGACTTGTATGGATGTGTGTTTGACGCTACACTTTGAGATGTAAAGCTGGTTTCTATCAAATATATTTCTGTTGTTGGTGGAGAATTTATTCTCTTAGCTTAACACCCGTCTCTGAAACGCACGAGCTCAAGGTTATGTAGTTGAGGTTACTAGTGATATATTCTCAATTTGGTAATGTGACATACGAAGGGCTGTTGATCATTTGTTGATCGAAGCATGGCTTTTGTGAAAAGCGTAGCTTTGTGGACGAGATTTCGTCGGACCTCACAAATCGGAATGATCAAAACAGGAAAGATGCGGCAAGGTTATTTGGGGGTAGCTTGAGGGTATGTCATTTCCTTCTGGAAAGAGGTGGTATCATGGTATGGAACCTAGGTACTTAACCTTTGTGAATGCTGCAATTTTATTACTTTGTGGTTGTTGGTGTTGAGGATCCTCGGATAAAGGTCGGTTACGACTGGGGGATGGCATACTCGTGTTAGTAGTTACCTAGCTACAGAGGTAACCCAGCTTTATGTTGGCAGAGATCCGGTTAGGTTCTCGGGGCATCCCTCCAGAGGCGTACCCAAGTGGTCCAGGAAGTTCCTTAGCCTGACAATTTGTTGGAAACCCAATCTCCAATACGCGTCTTGTACGGTTTTAGTTGCAGAACCTGTCAGTTAACATGGTAGCTATAGTAGGCATACTATAATGGTACGTATGCTGGCTAAGATTAATATTGTACTTGCAAATGTTTTTTCCACTATGCACTAATGATAATATTAAAAAAAGAATTTTGCATATCAAGCATGTTTGACTATCATAAGGAGAAATCTCCCCCAAGTGTGCGATTGCATTGTGTATGTGCCGGGAGGCCTTATGGTAGTTTCATTTTTCAAAAAGCATTGCGGATTTCTTTTAAATTCTTTTGTTAAAGAATAACAGTTTTTAAGATCTCACACCAGTTTCATGACTGATCTGGAGTTTACTGTTCCCTTTTTAAACTCTGGGTGCCTATAATTTTCCACACGGGCAGCCTACTAAGTTTATCATTATTCTGGAGCGAAGTCAAAAAAGAGTTGCTGTGGAGATCTGGAGTTAAAGCTAGATGGCGAGACGTATCTCTTTACTATGTAGTGTCCGCTGCATTGGGATTGCTGTATGTTTTATTTAATATAGATTAGTTGTTGTAAATGCCTAGTGTTGAATTGTGTCGTTGTAAACTCTGATAATGTGATGTATAAACTGATATAGTGTTTTTGTTTTAAAGATATTCATTTATCTATTATATGTTATTCCGCTGCGATATGTGAGAATCTGTTATTGTTTCTGTTTCTTCTTCTATCTTCTTCTTTAACCCTAACGGTTCGGTTTTTCGGCATTCGATTGTGCGACATTTGATATAGTGGACGTATTAATGTCGACTTTTGAAAGTCGAAAAATCGGGTCGTTACAATTCCACTCTTGGATATTGTTCAACAAGTTCCAACTAATGCCAAGTTTCTAAAGGACTTGTGTGCTCAAAAATGACACATTCATGTACCCAAGAAAATTTTCTTAGTTACCGGTCTTGTCGAAGTTTTGTCTCAATAAATTCTTGTAAAATATAAAGGTCCTGGATGTCCAGCCATCTTGTGCATGCTAACTAGACTTGGGTGCGAGTGTCCATTTTGATTCCTTATTAAATTTACCAGCAACTTGGCTTGGGTGAACTAAAACCTATGAAAGTTGCTCTTTAATTTGTCGATCGTTTAATAGAGAAACCTATGCGAGAAATCGAGGACATATTTATAAAAATTGGTTAATTCATTTTCCCCGTCGATTTCATCGTCCTTGAGACACAACTAGTGAACAATCCGATGAGTCGAATTCCATTTATTTTAGGACAAACTTTCTTAGCTACTTCGAATGCCCTAATCAATTGTCGAAATGGTTCAATGAAAATTTCTTTTGGTAACATGACTTTGGATCTTAACATCTTCAATCTCGAAAGTCATTCGAACAAACCATCTGACCAAACATTGGAACTTAGCTACATTCAAAAAAAATTTAACAGTGAAACGGCTGACCTTAAACAACGAATACGAGACTGAGTATGAACAATTGTTTCAATACGAACCTAACGAGATCGAAAATGCACTTCCATTTAAACCCAACACTGTTGAGTCAGACCTTTAACCAAATTCTTTGACGGAGCAACATCCTAGGTTGAAACTCAAACCACTTCCCGACCAACTTAAGTGCAGATACTTAGGTGACAATGAAACATTTCTATCATAATCTCTTCAAATCTTTCCCTTGATCAAAAAGCTTACTTTCTTTCAATTCTATCGAAAAACAAAGAGGCAATTGAATGGTCAATGATGTGCAAGTAAATGTGCATATATTTACATACATATTTTATCCCTTTTTATTTAAATAAATATCATATTTGGGCATTTTAGCATTAAAACCAAAATTCATTTATTTTTAAATTATCATATACCCATCTTCATTCAGAGGCAAAATGATCATTTTTGTGCATGTGTCAATTTGAGAATTTTTACTTGAACATTTTTTATAGGAAGCCTAAAAAATTTCCTGCAGATCGACTAGTACTCACCACGTACTAAAATTGTACGCCGAACGATTGTGGTTAAAATTAATTCAAAATTTATCGGCATTTTTCTAACTCAATAGAAAATTTGTCTTTAAACAAGTTTTTGGCGCCGTTGCCGAGGAATCGCTTTGATTTTAGTTTTCTATTCTTCGGATTAGTTGTTGCTTGATTTTTGTGTTTTATTTTATGTGTTTGTTTGCATTTAAAAAATATATCGTGTGTTTGTTAAATTTTTGTATGCCTTGTGTTTGTGTGCTTGTTTCTTTCTAGTTGCATTTGAATATACATTTATAAAAAATAAACTACACAATTTCAAAACAAAAATATTTTATTTCTTGCATTTGCATTTACATTTTCTTTACTGTTTTATAAAAAAATATTCTGCATTTAAAATTATATGCATCTCTCTGCACTGTGACTGTGCACTATCAACACTCTTTTAACCACCATATACTTAACTGTCCAATTCAAACAACCAGTGTTTATATCACTTGACCAAAGCAACATCAACAACCACGACCATATCACCCCCTTACCAACACTCGTCAACTGCAGACCATCCCTACATATCACTCACTGCCCATTGCCTGACAACCACTGTAACAGCAGTTCAACTCCCACTCCAACCAACCACTCTCATACATCCCAATTGCTTACTCTCCAGTGTGCAAATGTGCATAGTATTGCCCACTTCAAGCATGGCCTCTTCTGCTCATCGGACATTTCTATTCAACTACCACTACACCCTTCTTTCACTGTCACTCCTCACATATCACTCTGCACTTCAAGTCATCACTACATACAGCAGCCCCATCTACGGCATCTCACGACCAAACGACATCAGCACTCCTGTTCCTTAATCCTGGCCTCATCACAATATTGCTGCCTTAATTCTGCCTCACACCCAGACCACAGCAGCACACAACATCTCCACTGTCATCAATTCTTTGCCACACTGATTCAATCACAACAACAAAAAAACAAACTGCTCATATAAAACTACTGCCTTGCTCCTCTGTAAACACTTCACCAATCATCTCCACAACCCAGATGCTCCCCTGTACAAACATCAATACCAACACATCACTTTAACTTAATACATTAACTCATCCACCACTTCTTCATTTAACAGCCAACTTAACTTACTTCACCCCTAACTATTCAAAACAGTCACCATCCTGCCTTATCACATCACTGCTGAACCACTTCCAGTCGACCAAACTACGTAACAACCTCTTGATATTCAACTGTGCACCTTACTACCATACAACATTAGTGTCAAACATACCAGAACCATTTCAGCTCCACTGATATAACAGAACCGCTACAACCTCCCTGAACCTCTCCATCATCTACCACAACCACTTCCCCACCATTATCTTACTGCATAGTCTGCGAATCATCTTCCAACCTCACAACAAACATCTCTGCACACCCACATACTCCACCATACTTGACAGTCACCATACCAGTCACCAGCAAATAACCAGACATCAAAAAAAAATCACCACTCCATTACACTATTCAACCAAACCATTATTGTGCCATTACCCACTAATACACACACAACTGTACCACTACAACCATACAAACAGCACCTCCTGACAATCAAACAACTCGGTTACTTCCCTGAATCACCTCCACCGCAACCAGAAACCACTTCGATCACCTTCAATTCAACCACCTGAAACCAAGTCGCTACCACCCGAACCACCTCCACCACCGCAATCATTTCTCTCCGCTTCAAGCCCCGCGTCACCACAACCTCACCTCTGCACTCGACCAATCGCAGATACTTCACCGCCCTCCTCGACCTGAATTCCAATACCTCCACAAACCCGCATCCAAATCATCGAATACCCCACCACGCTCAAACCACCAGCGGCTTCATTCCTTTCACCGCACGCATCCACTTTAAACCCCGACTTCGAATTGCGAAGTTTGATTAGCAAATTATGATTTTGAATTTGAAATAAAAAAAAAAATCATTTTTTTTTTATTGCTGATTTTGGTTTGATTTGAACTTGAGATTAAAGTTTTATTTGCATTTGGGTATTTAGGGGTCTGGGATAACGAATTAAGCTGTCGTATATTTTTGGTTTGGGTCGAGTTCCTGTATTTGGTGAAGTGGCCTTCTTCTTTTTTTTTTTTTTTTTTTTTTCCAAACTTTTATGAATATGTTTTGGTTTTATTTTGTTTTGTTTTAAAACTTTTTGAGTTTGTGTGTTTTAATTTTTATTTCATTGTGTATTGTTTTGATTTTTGTTTTGAGTTATGTGTTTTGCTTTGAGTTTGCGAGTTTGTGTGATTTATTTTCGCATTAAAAAAAGAGTTCAATTAATTTGTTTTTAATTTAGTTGTGTTTTATTTGAAAAAAAATTAAAATTTTCCTTTTGTTTTAAATTGTTTTGTTTTAAGTGTTTTGAAGTTCCATCCTTACATTTCAAAAAACAAAAGAGGAAAAAATAACTATATATATATATATATATATATATATATATATATATATCTTGTTTTTATTTTCAGCTTGCAAAAGTAAAAAATCGCAAGGAGAAGAATAGCTTGCTAAAAAAAATTGCCGTTTAAAAAAAATTGCTAATAATCTACATGCTCTGATATCGTTCTCCTTTCCCCTTGTTTTTATTTGAATTGCATTGTTGGTTACTTGCATTTGCATTTATATGTTTTATATATTAAAAAAAAAATTCAAAATCCAAAAACAAAGACAAACTTCATTTCAGCTGCATTGTAAATTCACGTTTAATTTTTGCTTTGCATTCATCTTATTTTTCTTTTCTAATGGTAATATCTTAATTCACGTAAGGTGAGGGATTTCATCACACTTTCTTTAGCCCACAAATCGTATTTCATCATAGAACTTGACTAATAATAAAGGTTAGACATTCGACTTAAGGGTGTCGCGAGCTCATCTAGGGCTTAATTTTATATTCACAATTGTTTTCTTTGAACAATTTTGTTTCTTGGTGTCTAGACTACGGCAGAGTAATAACCGGTTATAAAAATTACGGTGATTCATAAATATTATACTGGTTGTTCCTCCAAATGTACTTAAACCTTCGGTTGCATTGCTACGCTGATTCGTGGTGCACCGATAACCCCTGCTCGTTACCTGACTGAGAAATATTTTTGTTGATTTAAGACAAAGTGTGATTATACAATTTTGGGTTAGGAGCTACTAAGGACAAAAAATTGTAATTAAGTCCTTTGCATTCATTTAGTTGCATTAGTACATGCATATTTAAAAAAAAAATCAAAATCCAAAAAAAATTGTATATTTTACTTAAAAAAATCCTTTTTACTTTCCTTTCCTTTGAAACTTTTCAATCAAAAACAAAAACCAAATATATATATATATATATATATATATATATATATAATCTTTTCAATAACAAAAAAAAATTAAAATTTGAAAACAAAAACAAAAATCAAATTTCCATTTTCTAAAAAGACAAAAATCCTTTTGGTAAATATTTAAAAATTTAAAAACAAAAAAAATTAATAACAAAAACATATAAAAAAATTTTGAAAAGCCAAAAACAAAATAAAAATCAAACTTCTCTTTTGAAAATAAACTTCACTTGGTAAATAGTTTCCTTCGTTGTAAAAAAAACCAAAACAATTTTTCACTTCATTTTCCAAATCATATTTCATTTTCTAAACTCATTGCTAACGTCTTTCTCTTCTCGACTTTCACTGGTGCGTGAGTACTTGGACTCGTGACACAACAACAAATCGTTGGACTCGCGACTCAACAACTAATCATTTAACTCGAATAAACGATCATTCTGAAATAGCAAACGAGAATGCCCCTCGAACTCTTATGGATAGAATCTTTCTCGTTAGAGTATGTATTCTATCTTGCATCACGTTACCCGCCCTTACAGGTAACCATTTCGAAATTCACTCGAACCATATTGCCACGTTTCCGAAATTTGGCAATTTTGAGCACGATGACCCCTATATCTTTTTGACGAAATTCAAACAAGTTTACGCAACCATAAAACTCCAACATCTTTCCGATGACGGAATTAAACTTCAATTAATCTCATTTGCTCTAATGGATTACGCTAAAAAATGGTTGTATAGCTTACCATCGAACTCGATTAAAACTTGGGAAGAATTTGTAAAAGCTTTATTAAAATAGTTCTACCCCTTGGGAAAACAAGTAGAATCCGAAACGAAATTGTAAATTTTCATTAATTCAAGGGAGAACCATTTGAAAAATATTTTAAAATATTTAAAGAGCTTTTGATAAAATGTCCACACCATAACTTTGAAAAATGGATGATTTGCCAAATCTTATACGATGGACTTGAAAAAAGCTCATGAACTGTTTGCGCAAAAAAGGGGCAAACACCTCAAAGTCGTACGATTCCGTTGATTTTAAGTTGTTTTTAGTGATTTGGGTGATTTATGCAAATATATAAAAAGTAGGGACTAAACTGTAAAAGACACACAGATTTATAGTGGTTCGGCCAGAACGTGCCTACGTCCACTTTATATGTTATTCTCCTTTTCTCTTCAGATTACAAGTACAAAGCTTTGATTACAAGTCACTGAAAGTTGTTTTAAAGTTCTATCCGTGCTTGAGCTCTCAAACTTGTCTCTCATTGTTGTACCCCTGCCCCTCTATTTATAGAGTGAGGCTGGGGGCAGGGGTCCTGGATGTATATACTTGCTGGTGGGCCTGGGCTGAAGCAATCTGGTCTGGCGATGTTGGTTCGGTATCCACTTGGTCCGGTAGTGGTTAGAGTGAGTTGGTTCGGCATGGCTTGGGTGGAGAGTTGGTTCGGTGGGACGTTGGTCCGGCAGTGGCTAAGTGGAGTTTGGTCCGGTGATGGAGGAGAGGGGATCTGGTTCGGTGTGGGTTGGTTCGGTGATGGAGTAGAGGCGGTTGTTGAAGGTGAGGCTTGGTTCGGTAGGAGGTGGCCTGGATCGGTAGTTGTTGGAGGTGAGGCTTGCTTGGAGAGCCGGTCCGGTTGTCACCTGGTTCGGCAGGAGATGGGAATGCCGAATGAACTATATTTGGGAGTGCCGAATGAACTCTTGTATTGGGAACACCGGATGAACCAAGGCATCTTGAATGCCGAATGAGATTTCGCTGCTTGCTGGCTGCTTCTTCTTGGTTCGTTCGTGGTGGAAATGCACACAACATTGATATTCCAGTTTTGACCAAAAATGGGATAACACTTTGCCGCTCAAAACATGACTTGCGATAGGAAGGCGTGTTTTGTAATCCCATGAGCTGGATGTTCATATCCTGTTGATGTCCTTGCGGTAGGAAGGCGTGTTTTGTAATGCCATGAGTTGGATGTTCATATCCTGTTGACAACCTGTAAAGAGCTTGATATTTTATATGGCCCCAAATGACGACCGTTCGGGATCGAGCTATTTGGGATGAAGCGCGGCCGTTCATGGTCAAGCGCCTAACTTCAAATGACGACCGTTCGCGATCGAGTCATTTGAGGTGAAGTGCGACCGTTTGCGGTCAAGCGTATAAATCCATGCGACGATCGTTCGAGGTCGAGTCATTTGCGGTGGAATGTGATCGTTCACGGTCAAGCGCTTTACTTCAAATGACGACCGTTCGGGATCGAGCCATTCGAGGTAAAGTGCGACCGAGCCCGGTCAGAGGGCGGACCTCAAATGGCGACCGTTCGCGATCAAGCCACTTGGGGTGAAATGTGACCGTTCATGGCCGGTGCCGTTCGCGGCAAAAGATGAAATGGGACCGTTCGCGGTCAAGCACCTTACTTCAGATGACGATCGTTCGAGATCGAGCCATTCGTGGTAAGGCGCGACTGTTGGCGGTCAGGGGGTGGACCTCAAATGGCGACCTTTCGCGATCGAGTCATTTGTGGCGAGATGAGTTGTGCCGTTCGAGGCGAGTTTGTGACTGTTCGGAGTCGGGTGCCGTTCGAGGCGAATTGTGACCATTCGAGGTCGGGTGCCGTTCGAGGCGAGTTGTGATCGTTCGCGATCGGGTGCCGTTCGAGGCGAATTGTGACCGTTCGAAGTCGGGTGCCGTTCGAGGAAAATTGTGTGTGCCCGAGGGGGGGGGGGACTTAATATTATCAGTGTCGGAGTTATTGTTTGGGGGAGTCTCCGAATCAAAGACTTCGGCAGTTCGCTGTCATGCAAGAGGTGCTCGTGGACCGTTCGCGATCCAACGGGCATACAAGTAAATTTTTCCATAGAATTGTAAATGTTAAAGAAATAATCATATGAACCTTACGGCAGAAATGTCCAAACAGGAAGAATTTAAATGTTCAAATCAAAATCAAAGCAAAAGGCAGAATGAAGATGTCAAAGTGCAAACTCTTACTATAACGCGGTTGGTAGTCATTCAGAGCATGCCTATGGATCGTGCGCGATCGCTCACATGTGTAAATGATTTAACCGCGTTAGCGAGAGGTTTACAATTTGTTCATCGTTATTTTAATCAAGCAATCAATGGATAATCAAACGGTGCCCCGATCCAGGGTCACCTCTAGCCGATGTAGACGGTGGTCGCTCTGGCTCCACTGTTGGAGTTCGCCTCCTCACATACTGAAGGAGCATACCGTTCCTGATATGCCCTTCCACCTCATCCTTCAAATGTCTACAATCATTAGCGTTATGACCGTTTAATTCATGGAATTCACAAAACTTATCTGATTTTCTTTCGTCAGAAGTTGGATCCCTTCGCATTGGTCTACGATACGGAACCTGCTCCTTGGTATCCTGGTAAATTCGTTCCAGACTCTCATTCAGCTCAGTGTGAGTGGTGAATCGCGGCTCCCTCCGTTGCCGCTTTGTCCTGTCATCATTATCCTCAGCCTTTCTCTTTCCTTTGTTAGTCTCCGCACCCTTTCCAGGTGGGTTTCCGCTCTTGATTGCGTAAACGTCATCTTCTTCCTCTCTTTCTGCACTAACATCTTCCAAACGCAGAAACTTTTCAGCCTCATGATAGAACTCTCCCAGATTCATAGGCGGGTCCTTGGTTGATGAATTCTTGAACTCTGTACTAGCAGCTATTCCAGATACAGCCGCCATCATGACCATAGATGGATATGGTCGATCCACAGATGCTGCCGCCGCATTAAATCGCGTTAGAAAGTTCCTTAAAGTCTCTCCAGTTTTCTGCTTCAAGGTTGCCAAAGTCATCACATTCTTGGGTCTCGCAATATGAACCCTGAATTGCCTCATGAATCTCTCAGTTAAATCTGCCCACGTTCCTATGGAGCCGTTCTCTAGTTGCCTAAACCATAACGCTGCAATGTCCGTCAAATACAGTGGAAAGCACCGGGCCATGATCTCCTGTGATGCCCCCAGCACTTCCATGTGCCTCATATACTTAGTAAGATGGACCGCAGGGTCTGTCCTCCCATCGTACATCTCTATTGATGGTAGCTTGAACTCTGGTGGGTTCCTAGCCATCCTAATCGCAGAAGAAAAAGGACTCCTGTTTACATCTTCCAAGTCTTTGTTTACTAAACCGCCTCTCATAGCTCTTCTAACCATCTCTGCTAATCTGTCATTGTCTCCAAGCTGTAGTCCTCGTTCACTGCCTTCGAGCTGCCCCCCGAGTTCGCGGGAGTTTTCATGTGCATGCCTCCCTGGCTGAACGTTCATTCCTCTATTGCTACCAGGTGGCTCGGACGCCCCCATCTCTCTTCCCGGGGTCGGATCAACATGCTCTGCGTGAGTGCCCCCTAGCTCTGGTGCTACGCCAGATGGTCCTGCTCCGTTCTGAACTCCAGTTGCTCCTTGGTTTTGTGCTCCAAGTTGCCCAATTTGCTGAAGCAAGTTCTGGATCATCTCTTCTTGTCTTCTCATCATAGCCTCCATCTCATCCCTGGTGATGAAGGCTGAAGCTTGGTTTGCTCCTGAGGAAGCCTCTTGACTCCCTTCCTGTTGACTCTGCTCTGGCCTTGGCCTTCTGCTTGATTGTCTCACCATGACTCTTCCAATCTGAATCTCTAAACCCTCAAATTCAACTTCCAAGCGGTAGGTCCCTGAGTTCAACTCTCGGTGGAAGCACCAAAAATGTTTGCGCAAAAAATGGGCAAACACCTCAAAGTCGTACGATTCCGTTGATTTTAAGTGTTTTTTAGTGATTTGGGTGATTTATGCAAATATATAAAAAGCAGGGACTAAACTGTAAAAGACACACAGATTTATAGTGGTTCGGCCAGAACGTGCCTACGTCCACTTTATATGTTATTCTCCTTTTCTCTTCAGATTACAAGTACAAAGCTTTGATTACTAGTCACTGAAAGTTGTTTGAAAGTTCTATCCGTGCTTGAGCTCTCAAACTTGTCTCCCATTGTTGTACCCCTGCCCCTCTATTTATAGAGTGAGGCTGGGGGCAGGGGTCCTGGATGTATATAGCTGCTGGTGGGCCTGGGCTGAAGCAATCTGGTCTGGCGATGTTGGTTCGGTATCCACTTGGTCCGGTAGTGGTTGGGGTGAGTTGGTTCGGCGTGGCTTGGGTGGAGAGTTGGTTCGGTGGGACGTTGGTCCGGCAGTGGCTAAGTGGAGTTTGGTCCGGTGATGGAGGTGAGGGGATCTGGTTCGGTGTGGGTTGGTTCGGTGATGGAGTAGAGGCGGTTGTTGAAGGTGAGGCTTGGTTCGGTAGGAGGTGGCCTGGATCGGTAGTTGTTGGAGGTGAGGCTTGCTTGGAGAGCCGGTCCGGTTGTCACCTGGTTCGGCAGGAGATGGGAATGCCGAATGAACTATATTTGGGAGTGCCGAATGAGCTCTTGTATTGGGAACGCCGGATGAACCAAGGCATCTTGAATGCCGAATGAGATTTCGCTGCTTGCTGGCTGCTTCTTCTTGGTTCGTTCGTGGTGGAAATGCACACAACATTGATATTCCAGTTTTGACCAAAAATGGGATAACATGAACCATGTTCGAATAAATGTGCCAAGGCAACTTTCCTGCCCAACATCATGACGATGCTTGGCAATTTCCTGAAAACCTCACCGAAAAATCGTCCTAATGGGAATGTTCGAACGAAAAATCAATTTACTCACGATCGAGTGCACACTCGATAGGATCTTCTTTCACTTTGGAAGCTAAGATCAACTCAATGATTAAAAAATTCGATAATGTTTTCTCATCAAATCAAATGAACCAAGATTCTCAATCGTTGTGTTATAAATGCAATGATCCTAATCATATAGCTAAGTAGTGTCCCAATTCTATTGAACAAATCAATGCTTTCAATAAAGCAAAAAATGACATGTTTTCTCCAACGTACAATCCTGGTTGGAGAAATCATCCAAATTTTGCTTGGAAACAATCCCAACACGAATGCGGTTCGTTCAAATTTTCAAGCATTCCCAAATAATGCTTTGAATCCTCCCATTCAGCCCAACCATTTTCAACAAAACTTTGCAGGTCCGTCTCATAATCAACCGCAATAATCAAATTTTCAACCAAATTCTTCCATCCTCCCCAAGACGATAATTTTTTAAGTTCATTTGAAAAAACTCTTGAAACATTGGCTAAAGCAACTACTCAAAGCCTTCAATCAAACAGCAATTTGCAAAATTTATTGACCTTGTATATGCAAAAAACAAACCAATCGATTGCAAAACTCGAATTGCAAATGAGTCAATTAGCCACGTCTGCAAGTGAACGCGAACGAGGAACTTTCCCAAGCCAGCCCATTCCAAATCCCAGAAATCAAAAAGAAAATTCAAATCAATCCCATGCTATTCATGATAGCGATGTCACCCAATTGAATGCTATCACAACTCTACGATCTGGTAAACAAATCGATAATCAAGTCATTAATCCAAACGATTTACCAAAAACTTCTCTCGACACTTCTAAAGCAACAAACGAATCACACGTGGAGCCAATCATCAAATCAAATTCCATTCAAAATTCTTCTTCTTCTACTCGAGTAGATCCGCCTGCCAAGTATCGTGTTCCATTTCCACATCATTTTTGACTAAAGAAACGCTCAGACCAAATGGAAAAGATGTTGGAAAATTTTAGACAAGTTAAAGTGAACATCCCGCTTCTTTACATCGTTCAACAAGTCCCCACTTACGCGAAATTTATTAAGGACTTGTGCATCCAAAAGCAACACACTCAAATGCCCAAAAAAGTCTTCTTATCTGCCAGCTTGAGTGAAGTCTTGTCCCAATCCATGCCTGTCAAATACAAAGATCCTGGTTGCCTTACGATTTCGTGTACATTGGAGACAAGACGATTAACAAATGTTTAATTGACTTAGGCACGAGTGTCAACTTGATTACATACTTCATGTCCGAACAATTAGGCTTAGGTGAGCTCAAACCCACAAAAGTTACGCTTCAATTTGCCGATCGTTCCATTAAGAAGCCCGTGGGAGAAATCGAGGACGTGCTCATTTGAGTAGGGCAATTCATATTCTCCGTTGACTTATCGTTCTCGATACACAACCCGTGTCAAATACCGCGAGTCAAATTCCATTGATTTTAGGCCGACCATTCTTACCCACCTCAAATGCCTTAATCAATTTTCGTAACGGTTCGATGAAAATCTCTTTTGGAAACATGACTTTGGATCTTAATATTTTCAATCTTGAAAGCCAATCGAATGAACCTCGTGACTAAATGTTGGAAGTTAGTGCGCTTCGTGAAAACTTCGAAAACGAGACACTTGACCTTAATGAAGATGCGGGGCCAAGTATGAAAAATTGTTTCATGAAATTCCCAATGAGATTGAATATGATCTTCCTTTTAAATCGATTCCAGTTGAGTCTGAAGCTCAACCCAATTCTTTGATCGAAAAAAATCCCGAAGTTGGACCTCAGACCACTTCCCGATCACCTTAATTATGCATACTTAGGTGATAACGAAACATTTCCCACCATAATTTCTACGATTCTCTCTCTCTCAATCAAGAAACATCTTTACTTTCAATCCTGTCCAAAAACAAGGAAGCGATGGGATGGTCGATCTTCGATATAGGGAATTAGTCCCGCTCTTGTTCAACATCGCATTCATTTAATCGACAATGCCAAGCTTGTTCGTGAAATGCAACGAAGGATTAATCCAAAAATGACAGATATGGTGCATGATAAAATTCTTAAACTTTTTGACAATGGAATCATTTACCTAATCTCTGATAGTTCATGGGTTAGACCAATTCACATTGTACCGAAAAAGTCTGGGCTAACCGTGGTCAAGAACGATTCAAACGAACTTATTCCAACTCGTACTCAAACGGGTTGATGTGTTTGCATTGACTATCAAAAATTAAATTCCGTAACACGTAAGGATCACTTCTATCTTCCTTTCATTGATCTAGTGCTCAAACGTTTAGCCAGCCACGAATTCTACTGCTTCCTCCATGGTTATTTTGGCTATAACCAAATTCCAATCGCTCCCGAAAATGAAGAGAAAATAACTTTCATGTGTTCATTCGGTACCTTTGCTTATCGACGTATGCCATTCGGACTTTGTAACGCTCCTGCTACTTTCCAATGATGCATGGTTGGCATTTTTTTTGACATGATTGAATGCTTTCTAGAAGTTTTTATGGACGATTTCTCTATATTTGGTGATTCTTTTTCCCAATGTTTACATCACCTTGAATTGGTTCTAAATTGATGCAAAGAAAAATATTTAACTTTGTTAGGAAAAATGCCACTTTATGGTCAAACAAGGCATAGTCCTTGACATATCATCTCACATAAAGGCATTGAGGTACATAAAGAAAAAGTTGACGTAATTGCAAACCTACCCATTCCTTAATCTATTAAGGACACTCGATCATTTCTAGGACACGCTAGCTTTAACCGATGCTTTGTGAAAGACTTTAGCAAAACTGCTCGTCCTTTGACAACTCTCCTCAGAAAAGATGTTCCTTTTGGTTTTAACTCTGATTGTATCTCTTCTTTCGAATATCTTAAGAAGGAATTCATTTCTGCTCCATTCATTTGCGCACCCTATTGGGATCTTTCTTTTGAAATAATGTGTGATGCTTCTAACTTTGTGGTTGGTGTTGTCTTTAGACAACGCATCAACAAAATCCTTCATGTCATTTACTACGCGAATATGACTTTAAACGACGCTCAACTCAACTACACAACAAACGAAAAAGAGCTTCTAGCTGTCATTTTGTGCTCGAAAAGTTTTCACCTTACTTGATAGGTTCACACATTACTATGTACACGCACCATTCTACGCTCAATATCTCTTCTCTAAAAAGGATGCTAAATCCCGTTTGATTCATTGGATCCTTTTACTTTAAGAATTTGACTTTATAATCAAAGATAAAAAAGGATCCGATAATGTCACAGCCGATCACTTGCCTCATCTTTCGAATGCACCTTCTTTTTTGACAATCAATGAAAACTTCCCCGATGAACAACCCCTTTCAATTTCTATCGATCCATGGTACGCTGATATAGTGAACTAATTAGCCACTAAAGAAGCTCCCTTATCTTGGTCCAAACAGGACAAATGCAAATTCATGTCCCAAGTGAAATATTTCTTTTGGGACGATCCATACTTGTTCAAATATTATCCTGACCAAATCATCTAACGTTGCATTCCGGATAATGAGATCATGAGTGTTCTTTCGTTTTGCCACGATCAAGCGCGGTGGACATTTTGGTCCTTGAAAAACTATGGAAAATGTGCTTCAGTGTGGTTTCTATTGGCTTTCTCATTTTAATGATTTGTTTGAATTTTGTAAAACATGCGATCAATGTCAATTGCTTGGGAGTATTTCTCGATGAGATATGATGCCTCTAAACCTTATTCTTACGATCGAAATCTTTGATGTTTGGGGTATCGATTTATGAGACATTTTCTCAATTCTTTTGGAAACTTGTATATTCTTCTCGTTGTCGATTATGTCTCAAAATGCGCCGAATCCGTTCCGTGCAAAGCAAATGACCATAGAATTATTGTGAAATTTCTTAAAGAAAACATCTTTTCAACATTCGACACACTTCACACAATAATCAGTGATAGCGGAACCCATTTTTGTAACCATTCTTTTGAAATTTTAATGAAAAAAATACTCGATAACCCACAAGTTATCCACACTGTACCATCCTCAGACTTGTGGTCAAGTTGAAGTTTCAAGTCGACAAATAAACAAATCTCGGAAAAAAATGATAACAAAACTCGAAAAGATTGGTCTCAGAAATTGACTGACGCGCTTTGGGCTTACCATACTGCCTTTAAAACTAACCCTGGGATTTCCCCATTTCATTTAGTTTACGGTAAAGCTTTCCATTTACCCATTGAAATCGAACACAAAGCGTCGTGGACAATAAAAAACTTAAACTTTGATCTTGAGAAAGTTGGAAAAAATGGAAAACTACAACTCAACGAACTAGAAGAACTTAGGAATAATGCGTATAAAAATGAGAAAATTTGCAAAGAAAGAACAAAAGTTTTTCATGACAAGTCAATCCTAAGAAAAACATTTTCGCCTAACCAGAAAATTCTTTTATACGACTCAAGACTTCATTTATTCCTTGGGATACTTAAATCGAGATGGACTAGACCATTTATGGTACGAACCGTTTTCCACATGGTGCCGTAGAAATAGAGAACCCCAGGGATGGATCGATTTTCAAAGTCAATGGTCATCGTTTGAAACCTTTCTTGGAATTGCCAAGTAACCAATAGGAGGAGCTCATGATTCTTCACGAGCCAAGCTACATATAGTAAGAATGTTATGCTCTTTTGTAAATATGTACATATTTTTCCCCATACACTCATAATATCATGCACTTACTATGAGGACATAGTAAAAATTAAGTGTGGGAGGAGTATCATTTTCATTTTTTTAAAGGTTCATGGCATTTTTGAATTTTTATTTTCTATTAACTAAAAAAAATCTCAAGATTTTTAAGTCTCAAAAACATTTTTCATTTAGCATTTTGATTTATTTTTGAAGAAACACTATAGGATAAGTATAAGTTTTGGTTAAACAATTGAAATTTTTTAAAACTTATTTGTCTTAACAAAAATAAAAATGAAGTTTTATTGCAAATAACAATGGTTTAAATAGTACATAGGAAGGTTCATATGTGTTAATTATGAAGAATATTCTAAATGAAAATCTCTGTTTAAAAAATGTGGTAAAATTAAAGTAAAGGATATAGCATTTTTATCTTCTAAGTTAAATGGTGCTAAGATGATTCTGCAAGACTCTCTCTTTCTAAAAGAAAACATAAAAAAACATTTGTATATATGTATATATTTTTAACACCTAGAGTCATGTGTTCACACTTGTGTGTTCACTCGTCGTGCTCTGTACCCTTCTCACATAAGTCCGAAAGGCAGTGCACGATCGGTATATGCCATAGTTTGTCTGAGTTAGGTGTATGTATATAAAAATTCTTTTTAATAACATCTACAGTCGATAAGTGTTCACACTTGTGTTTTCACTCGCCACGCTCTATATTCCCCTCACATCAGTCCGCAAGGCAGTGCATGGGTAATATATCTGGCCTCAATTTATCCAAGTTAGGCATATGTAAATATTATTAATATGAATAAAATTTTCAAACAGGAGAGAGTAAGAAATTGAAATCCAAGGATCATTTTAACTTGTTTGATTTGACTTGTTATTGGAAAGAAATGAAAATACCACTTTGATAAACTTTGGTAGTCAACTAAGGATCTATTTTATAGTTACACTTTCTTATCGATCGAAACAACAAGTTACACTAGTGTCTATTTGGTATGATAACTTAATTTTTGTTGGAAATTTTGACGAGTAAATGACTTAAATTTTCAAGATAATGGCCAAAACTTATATTTAACTTGTTTGTGTCTATTTAAAAGTAATTCTTTCATTTGTAAATATTTTTAAAAATTCGCATTCATCCCATTATAAATAGATCTTGCACTTTGTAAATATTTTCACTTTGCATTCGGATTTTGTGGGTAGTATCCGCTGGAAACTCTCACGAGACCACTCGTCCTACCGGGGACACCCAGAGGTTTAATGGCTTATTGCAGACACTCATTGCAATCGTGCTCCCTATGAAAATGGATTTATCTTTGTCTTTTCCTTTATTCGAGGATGAATAAAAAGAAAAGTCTGGGGATATTTGATGTGCACGTAAATGTGCATATATTTACATCCATATTTTATCTCTTTTTATTTAAATAATATCATATTTGGGCATTATAACATGTTTAAAACCAAAATTCAATTATTTTTAAATCATCATATATTCATCTTCATTCAAGGACAAAATGGTCATTTTTGTACATGTGTCAATTTGAAAATTTTTACTTGGACATTTTTTACAGGAAATTATGATGCATATGGAAGAGGAATTCATGAAGATATATGCATGCACAACGGAATGCGAAGGAATGAAGAGGAAATAATTCAAGTTCATGATCATGGAGGACCCCACTTACTTGCCTAAATCTACAATTAGAAGCTAATGGACAACCAAGAGGAGGTTAAAGCTTCATGCACATTAAATGATGGATTAATTAGTGGCTAATGGTTACTTGGTGGACACATTTCCTAAAGGTCATTTTAGGAAGCACCAAAAAAATCGAGTTAGAATTTTATGCATGTATAAATAGCCCTCTTATGTACATGTAAATATCTTTTACTCTTTGACACTAGTTAGGAAATTAATAAAGCAAGGTGTAATGGCAATGATTCAAGAAATAAAAATGGCTTCCAAGCCTCTTTCTCTTTTCTTTTCTACATGCATTTCTTTGCTTTTATGTTAATGTTTATTTCTGTGCACTTTTTCTTTTAATGGTTATAGATTAAATTTACATTCATGTAAGTGGAGTAGCTTTGTTTTTATGCAAGTAGTTAGTAGTTAATCTCTCTTTCATTTTTTGCTTAGTTTCCATCTATTTGCTTTTTAATGTTGAAATTTACAAGTGTTGATTTGATAACGCAAATGAGTAGCTAAAGCCTTTCAATTTAGGTGCAATAAAGCTTTCTAACCTTATATAATTTCAAAAAATTTATGATTTATGATCTCTTTTGGTTTGTGTTTCATGAAAGTGAATTTTGATGTAAGTTTATACAAGTGGGATTGATAGCTTATGTTTCCTCTTCAAATGAGCTATTCTTATTCAACATAAACACAATTTCCATCATCATTTGCTAATTGATTTTTGATTTTGAAAATAAAGTAAAAACAAAATTCGATGATCTATCTTACTAATTACAACAGCAGATAGATTGTACTTAAAATAGCTTTGCTTTGGCTTCATTTTCATGAGAATTTATAAGTGGTATAATTATTGTATTATAGTTTGATGGTTTAAGTTATGTTAATTAATAACATAAATAAACCATACTTATGATCATGCAACAATTATTTCACTTAATATCGTAACTAGAGATCATAAATTATTTGTTCGTTGATTTACAAAAATAGAAGAGTGGATTTGCCTCTAAATTGTTCTCTAATCTCATAGTTCTTTTAGTCTCATTTTCCTTCTAATTGTAGCTTCATTTTGTTTACAAATTGGAGTTAACAATCTTCTCTCCACTTTGGTCTAATTTGATTGATTAGAAAATTCTAAAATCTAAAAAATTCCCTGCGGATCGACTCGTACTCGCTACGTACTAAAATTATACGTCGTGCACTTGCCGTTAAAATTAATTCAAAATTTATCGGTATTTTTCTAACTCAATAGAAAATTTGTCATTAAATCGTCAATTAGCGATATTAAGGGATTAGTCCCACTCTTGTTTCACATCGCATCCACTTAGTTGACAAAGCAAAGCCTATTCGTGACGTGCAACAATGGCTTAACCCCAAAATGAAGGATGCGGTTCTTGACGAAATTCTTAAACTCCTCCATAAAATCTATTTTTGATAGTTCGTGGTTTAGCCAAATTCATGTAGTGCCTAAAAAGTCCGGACTTACTGTTATCACGAACAACACTAACGAACTCATTACAAATCGTACTCAAACGTGTTAGCATGTTTGCATTGAATATCAAAAATCAAATGCTGCAATGCATAAAGATCACTTTCCTCCTCCTTTAATTGACCAAAAGCTCAAACATTTAGCCGCCCATGGGTTCTTTTGCTTTCTTGATGGTTATTCTGGTTATAACCAAATTCTAATTGCTCCGAAGATCAAAGAAACTGACTTTCATGTGTCCATTTGGAACCTTTGCATAACAAAGTATGCCATTTGGCCTTTGCAACGCTTCTCTACTTTCCAAAGATGCATGTTCAACATCATTTCTGACATGATTGAATGTTTCTTAGAAGTATTTATGGATGATTTTTCCATCTTTGAAAAATCTTATTTCGAATGCTTACACCATCTCAGGTGGTTCTTTGTCAATGCAAAGAAAAACATTTAACATTAAATTGGGAAAAATGCCATTTTATGGTCAAACATTGCATTGTCCAGGGGCATACCATTTCAAAATAAGGCATTTAGGTAAATAAAGTGAGAGTTGATGTATTTGAAAATATATCCATTCCTAAATCTGCCAAGGACATTTGTTCATTTCTAGGACACGTTGGTTTTAATCGACACTTTCTGAAAGACTTTAGTAAAATTGCTCGACCTCTAACAACTCTTCTAGGAAAAGAAATTCCATTTGAATTTAATTATGATTGCGTTTCTACTTTCGAACATCTCAAAAATGAACTTGTTTCTGCTCACATTATTTGCTCACCCAAATGGGATCTTCCTTTTGATATAATATGCGACGCCTCTAACTTCGCAGTTGGTGCTGTCTTGGGACAATGCATCAACAAATTTTTTTTATTTCATCTACTATGCTAGTATGACTTTAAACAATGCTCAACTCAATTACACGACCAATGAAAAAGAGCTTCCAGCGGTAGTCTTTGCGCTCGAAATGTTTCAACCTTATTTGATTGGCTCACACACTATGGTTTATACTGACCACTTTGCTCTTAGGTACCTTTTCGCCGAAAATGATGCTAAGTCTCATTTGATCCATTGGATCCTATTACTCCAAGAATTTGACCTTATGATCAAAGAAAAAAGGTTCTAACAACGTCATTGCCAATCATCTATCGCGTCTTCCAAACACACCATCTTCTTTACCGATCAAGTAGAACTTTCCTAATGAACAACTCCTTTATGTTTCCATCGATCCATGGTATGCTGATAAAGTGAACTATTTAGTCACTAAGGAAACTCCTTCATTTTGGTCAAAATAGGATAAATATAAATTTCTTTCCCAAGTCAAGTACTTCTATTAGGATGATCCATATATGTTTAAGTATTGTTCTGACCAAATCATTCTATGTTGCATCCCAGATTGCAAAATTAAGAGTGTTCTTTCATTTCATCATGACTAAGCTTATGGCGGTCATTTCGGTCCAAAGAAAATGGTGGAAAAGGTACTTCAATGTGGTTTTTACTGGCCTATACTTTTCAAAGATGCATTCATGTTCTATAGACCTTGCGATCGCTACCAAATGTTAGGAAAAATCTCTCAATGAAACATGATGCCTTTGAACCCTACTCTTATAATCGAAATCTTTGATGTTTAGGGTATTGACTTTATGGGACCATTTACCAACTCTTTCAAAAATATGTATATTCCTCTTACTGTTGATTATGTCTTTAAATGGGTTGAAGCCATTCCATGTAAAACAAATAACCGTAAAGTTGTTATGAAATTCAGAAAAGAAAACATCTTTTCGAGGTTTGGAACACCTCACGCAATAATAAGCGATAATGGAAGCCATTTTTCAAATCGAACATTTGAAACTCTAATGAAGAAATAAGCCACAAGTTATCGACTCCTTATTACGCTCAAACTTGTGGCCAAGTTGAAGTTTCAAATCGCAAAATCAAGCAAATTTTGGAAAACATTGTAAATAAAAATTTAAAAGATCAGTCATAAAAATTGACAAATATGCTTTAGGCTTATAGAACTGCGTATAAAATAAATCTAAGGATGTCTCCTTATAGGTTAGTATATGGCAAAGTGTGCCATTTACCTGTCGAACTTGAACATAAAGCGTTGTGGGCGATTAAGAACATAAATTTAGATCATCAAAAAGCTAAGCAAAACAGAAAATTACAAATCAACGAGTTAGAGGAGATTAGGAACGACGGGTAAGAAAATGAGAAAATTTACAAAGAAAGAACAAAAGTTTTTCATGACAAGTCAATCCTAAGAAAAACATTTTTTCCAAATCAAAGAGTTCGTTCGTATGACTCTCGGCTTCATTTGTTCCTTGGAAAATTAAAATCAAGGTGGATAGGACCATACATGGTATGTATAATTTTTTCACATTGCCATAAAAATAGAAAACCCTAGTTACGGATCAATTTTTAAAGTCAATGTTTATTGTTTAAAACTTTACTTGGAGTTGGCGAGTGATCAAAAGGAGGAGGTCATGATTCTTCATGAGCCACACTACGTCTAATAGGAAATTTTAACCTCTCTTGTAAATATGTACATATTTTACTCCGTTACACTCATTATAACATACGTTGACTATGGGGACACATTCCAATCAAGTGTGGGGGGGCAGTCTCATGTTTATTTTGATTTTTCATGGTTTATTTTTTGCATTTTATTTCCAAAAAATTTCCTTTAGCATATTGATTTACTTTTGAAGAAACACGATAGAATAAGCATGCGTTTTTGGTTATTAAATTAAAATTTTTGGAAAATTACTTGTCTCGAAAAAATAAAAATAAAAGTTTGATTACAAGTAACTACGGTTTAGCTAGTATATAGGAAGGTTCATAGGTGATAATTATGAAGTCTATCCTAATTGTAATCTTTGTTTAAAGAGTGGTTGATTTAAAGTAAAGGCGATAACATTTTTTATCTTCCATGTTAAGTGGTGCTAAGATGATTTTGCATAACTTTCTCTTTTCAAAAACAAATATATCATAATAATAAGAAACACTTAGAGTCATGTGTTCACATGTAAGTGTGTACACTCGCCATTCTCTGTACCCTTCTCACATAAGCCCGAAAGGCAGTGCAGGGTCGGTATATCTGGCTTCAGTATATCTGAGTTAGCTGTATGTAAATTAAAATAAAATAATAACAATAAAAACCTAGAGTCATGTGTTCATATGCATACGTGTACACTCGCCACACTCTGTACTCCTCTCACTTAAGCCCGAAAGGCAGTGCATGATCGGTATATCTGGCCTTGGTATATTTGTGTTAGGTGTGTAAATAATAATAATGTTAATTGTAGGATAGATTTCACCCTAGAGGGGGGAGTGAATAGGGTGATACTAATATTAATAAAATTAATGTGGAAATATATATATATATATATATATATATATATATATATTAATTGTAGCACAGATAATAACTGAATAATAAAAGAAGAAATAGAACAACACAGATATCCAGCTTCGGCAAAATCCTGCTACGTGCCGTTCCCAAGATTTCTACTAGAAATTAAGTAGTCAGACGCTTACACACATAAAGTTGCGACACCCGCTAATGACTAACCTAACTCTATGCTCAAAACCTTGCCACAACTCAGATACTGAGTTGCGAATTCTCAAACTACGCCTCGTAGTTTGTCCCTAGTCACACAACTAAAATATTACACAATTTTAAAAGGAATTCAAAATAAAAATTAAAACTAAAAACAGTAAAAAACCTTAATTAAAATATAGGCCCAAATAAAAGATAAAGAGACCGGCCCAATGAAAATAAAAGAAAATGTCTCCATTTTTCTTTTTTCTTTTTATCTGCCGACCCCTTTTGCTTCTCTTTGTGGCCGCTTTATTTTCTCTTCGATCCGAGTTAGCGCTTTGTGCAAATTTGAATATGCCACTTGTATTTGATCAATTGCAGCGATTATTTTGCTTTTTTTTTGGCTTGGTTAATCGATTCTTTGGCTTTTATAGCTTGGGGTCATTTCAATTTTTGAGTTCAAGTGAATAGAAATTAGTATGTAATTTTTTGCTTTGATTACACTGTTGATTTGCATGAACTCGATTGCATTCGAACTTGATTGGAGTTATTAGTTTTTGTTCAGAGCATGCTTTCAGGATTTTTTGTTGTGAACTCCAATGCTTAATATGCCGATGATGAATAGGGTTTTATAAGGTTTGAATCCCTTCATTTTGTTCATATATTTCTCAATTGAATTCTTTATGATAATTTTGTACGGACATTTTATTTTGATTGAATGCCGGTGATTAATCTGACTTGTTTAGCTATGATGCTTTAACTTGTTTGAATTGATAGTTCTGTTCTTCTCTAGTTCCATTCTTTGTTGGCAGTACGATTTGTTCATTGCCTTGTTTATAACGACCCACTATTTTAGACCATTCAAATCGACAATAATCCACACATGTCAGACTTGAATAATTCAAAACAATAGATCGTAATAAAATTTGGAGCAAATGAAATCACCACAGAATCACAGATACAGAAATATCAGAATAACTCGCAACATAAATAAAATACCATAGTAGTTCATGAAGCTACTATAACAAACTCTCAAAGAAAATACATAATATCAGTATGAAAACAAATACAATTGAAATTCCAAATACACAGAAGTTCACTAGTACAAGCTGAAATAGAACAACTGAACTGAAATAAATAGATAATCTAGATAGGCAAATCTCCAGTGATTCCTAGCTCTAGAAAGAAAATCCAAATCTAGGCTGTGAATACTCAGGCTGGCCCGAGCGTAAAGCAAAATACAAAAGCTCGGGTCAGGACATATATACTTATATAATGTAAACCAACTCAAGTAAACTGTAATAAAGTACAAGTAACTGAAAGGATGCTTGAGACCGCCCATCCTCTAAGGATCCGTTAAACTATTGAATATGTAGTAATATTGCGCTATTATAATAATGTCTACAGTAAAATAAACTTACTTTAAAATAGCGTCGAAAGGGTTACCCATATAGCCTCCAACACATAATAGTCCTAGTAGTCCATCCAGTATCAGCATATCTCCAGATCGGGAGACTACCCTGAATATTCCATGGGCTACGGGAGAAAAACAAACTCGTAGTAAGACTTGATATGGTAGGTGACACGGCACAACTAGGCAATGCCAGGGTAGATATACCAATTACGCTTCCGGGCTGGTGGTAACGCATAACAGCCACTACCGTCCACCTCGGAACACTCTCCCAGTCAAAATCGGAGGATGTACATCAAATCAATCACAAGTAAGAGTATAGTATCGAAGGAATGTGTCCGATCGGAGGAGCTACCTCACTTGGCCCGTTGATCGCTTCTGTTTTAGCCACCTTAAGCCAACTCATGGGAGTCGGGTCCACGTTCATACCTCAAGAGGATCTTCGCCACCATCCTACTTTGTTCTGGAATCTCCACCATATACACAGTTGTTAAAGTGGTTTTCGATATCGACAGAGAGTATGTCCATATCCGATCCCGGTCTCTTTAACAACCAATCGTTATTATAACCCGTGGTTATAATTTAAAAATCATAGTTTATAGTTCAAAATAAAGTATCATTTTCAAATTCAAAATCTTTATCAAAATAAAATCAAATGATTTCCAAACAATTTCAATATATCAAAATATCATATCTTTTCAAAACTTCATTTTCAAATCATTATTCGAATTCAATCAAAATATTCAAATTTAAATATTCCTTTTTTAATTCAAAGATATCATTCATTTATTATCATTTCAAATCACTTTTCAAATAGTTTATATTTAAATCAAAATAATTCATTTAAACCATTTAAAAGTGAAGTTATCATATTTACAAATTAAGTATTCAATTCCCCAAAAAATTTAACCAATTCTGAGCCCATTTATTAGTTAAAAACCATAATCATTGAAAATTTCAGCCTTTCACAGCATTTAGAAAAAATGTTGTAAGTTATAATTGAAAATAGTTAAATCCAGCAAAGACATCATTTAAACAAAACTGCTGTAATAGTTCAGTTTATTTGAAAATAGTTCATTTCAGCCTACCACATCACTTATCAAGTGCTACTATAGCCCTTTATTTAGTTTCAGATTTTAGTTATCTTTCTGCTACCACAGCACTTACCAAGTGCTGTAATATTACTTAGTTAAAATTTAGCCATAGTTCATTTGTATCAACCATAACACTTACAAAGTGCTGTAATATCATTTACTTCAGATTTAAGTTAACATCAAAAACAATAGCATTTCTAAAGTGCTGTTATTTAATTTCCAGAATTTCAATGTAATTCCAGCAACAAATAAACTTTGATTTAAACCTTTTAAACATTATAAAAATCATATTTTAACACTAAAAAATGTTCATTAAAATACCTTTAACTTATGATTTTTATAAAGTAAATTTCCTGTAAATAAAATCAAATTTTCAATAATTCACTTAATAAATTCAAGTGCAAAATTTTCTATTCTTGCATTTACTTTACACTTTTATTTAAATTTACAATTTCATAATTTAAACTTAATTTCCATTTTATTTGTACAATTAAATTCCATTTTTAAACCAAATTTCACATCTCCAAATTTAAATTATATTTCGGGTTACACTTTAAAGTATTCATTTATTTAACCATTTTAATTCATAGAAAAAATAAATAACACTTTATAAAAATCATTTTGAATTCAAATTTAAATCAAATTATCATATTTTCTTACTTAGCTTAAATTCCATTTATAAACAAAACCATAAATTCCAAAATTAACTTATATTTCAAATTCTACTTTACCATTTATTTATTTCACTTATTTGACTTTTAGAAAATCACTAATATTTTATAAAAATAATTTTTAATTAAATTTAAATCAAAATATCATAATATTTACATTTTTAAAATACTTTAAAATTCTAGAAAAATATATATAATAACCATAGGTCTTTATATAATTTTCTAGCCTAGGTTAAGTGATACAGATAATATATCATTTCAATCCGTAATTTATAAAGAAAATCCGGGTTCTATCATTTCAAACCCGCAATCCTAAGTCAATTAAAATAAATAAAAATCATTCAGGCCTATCATTTCATCCCATAACGATTTTTTCCTATTTTAAATTCCGTTTGAGTATGTATCGTTTCAACCCATAGTGATTCTATTCTACAAGGAAGTTGCAGTGTGATAAACAGAAATAAATGAACAATATAATAACATATAGCAGTAAAATATGATATGACAGGTTTATAAATAGCGCGATCATCATATAAACAATATCACAGGCAGGTATAACATGGTAATACAATATTCTACATATTCACTTGCGATCAATTCACTATTATATTATAAATGTCAAGCGTGATTACTCACATGTTTCAAGCTGGAGATAGCAAAACAAAACACATAAACAAATTCCAGAAAGCACGATAACACTTTTGACTTGAGTGGGAAGAGAACCAAGCTAGTGATCTTGTACACAACCAATAAAACAAGACAAATATAAATCTTGTTTCAACACCAAATATACTTATGAAAACAATTTAAAATAAAAGCGATAAATCACAACATGGTTTTCCCATGCCTCAACCATCATATCTGCTTTGTCTATGGGTCTAACATGCTTGGCCACAGTGGTGATTTAGGCTAAGATATGGCATGCATGTCCACGACTACAAGGAGTTGAAGTGGTGTAAGTTACAAGGTTGGGAATACAAAGGGTTACGGCAAATAAGTGAGTTTTTGTGCAAACTTTGGGTTCGGCCTGTCATGGTTTGGGCTCGGCCAAGCAAGGTGAAGGTCAAGCGATGTATAGAGTTGTGGCCAGAGGTGGTGGAGGAGCAGCGGCGGCGGCTAAGGAGGTGCTAAGGTGGAAAAATGAATGCTAGGTTGCAAATAAGGTCGGCTATGGGAATATTCAAGGGGTTTGTGGAGTTTTTGTGGTGCAAGCAACATAAAGGGGTCATGGCCTTGCACTGGTTAGAGGGGAGGAGGGTGATGTGGCCATGGACGTGGTGGTGCTGGACGTTGGAGGTGGTGGAGGAGCTATGGCCGATCATGACAAGGAGAGGCAAGGCAAGATTTCAATGGAAAATTAAATAATATGATAAGAAAAAGTAGAAAATTTTTAAGAAGCCATTACCTTTTTCTTCACATCTGAAAATTTGCATGAAAAGTGAAGTGAGAGAAGTGTTTTTACGTGAAATGCCAAAAAGAAAGACACGGCTATGAGCTAGGGAAAGGACGGCCCAAAGTATGAAGTGGTGAGTAGATGGAAGGTCAAAAGTTTAAAGCATTAGTCTCTTGAAATTTCTCTTTTCATATAAGCAAATAAACTAAAATAAAATCATGTAAATAAAATAAAAATGAATAAAAAATAAAGTGAAAATGAAATGAATAAATAATTTTTAGGAAAAATAGAAAATTATAAGAAAATAGTTTATTATATGTAAACTATTATTGAAAATTGAAAACAAAATATAACTAGTTTAGGAAAAATAACTACTGCACTTAAAATGTTTATAAAAATTAAATATATACATAGCATGACATATTACACATACATACACAAATTAGAACAAGATAAGACAAACAAAAATATTATTTATATAAATTAAAATAAACAATATTGTTAAATAAATAAATTTACACACAACATTGTAGAAAGCATAACTTTCACAATATTAATCAGATTTCAACGAAATGAAAAGCAGTACACTTAAAATTTAATCTATGTTTCATAATAAAAGATAAAATTCAAAAATTGAAATATTTAATTTTAAATTTAAAAGTCTAAGTTTGACCATATTGACCAAAATCCACTTTTCTGAAAACTATTCTATTTATTCATGTTTGGAATTGTAATTCACATAAAAATCAAAATTTATATTTAAATTAACAAAAATTATTCATTTTAATAAATAAACTAAGTTTTTAAGTCAGGAAATTCAATGAAAATAATCACAAAATACAGGGTTATTACACTCTCCCCCACTCAAAACTTTTCGTCCCCGAAAAGGGAGAAGTACGGGGAAAAAACAGAAAAAGATAGAATGAAATAGGATTAAGACAAGATGACAAGAAAATTGAGATTATACCTGATAACTGTTGTTATAGGTAAGTTCAACAAGATGGAGATGATCACATACACGAAGAAGATCCTCAAGAAATCTGATTCACTCTTTCCATTTGACCATCGGTCTGTGGATGGTAAGCAGTGCTCAAATTCAGATGAGTACCCAAAGATACCTGAAAAGCATTCCAAACTGACTGGAAAAGATAGGATCACGATCACCAATCAATACTGAGAAGTACATCATGGAGACGAATAATCTCCCTTATGTAGATCTCAGACAAGCTAGAAGCAGAATGAGTAGACTTGACCGGAATGAAATGAGAGGACTTAGTTAGTCTATCCACAATAACCCAGATAAACTAAGTAGTGAGAAGTGCAACAATCTAATAAAATTCTCAATGAATCTTCGGTATAACCGACAAGGCTCAGAAAACTACGAAATCTCAGAAGTTTCCCAATCCTGTAACAGAATAGGAAGAAGTAAGAACAACAGAAAAGATAGAATAATTGAATGACTAAGGAAAAAGAGAAAGAAAGAGATTTTCATTGATCGCAGCTATCATGATTGGATCAACAAAAATTCCATTACTAGAAATAATATGTCCAAGGAATCGGACTTCATTTTCCCAGAAATGACATTTTGAAAATTTATTAAGCACAGCACGAAAAACAAGATTCATCAAATCAACAAAGGAAGCAGGAGAAATAGTCAAACCTAAAGGTATGAATAACCATTCATAGAACCCATTCTCAGAGCTCCAGGAATAAGATCAATACGGAAATCAATTTCCCGCTTAGGAGGTAAAGCAGTGACTTCACTCAATACATCTGGATAGAATATGACTACAGGAGTCGAATGAAGATCACCACTAAAGCAATGATCAGAATAGAGAAGTTGCACATGCTTACAAATCCTATTAAGGTTTGTGGGGCCCCAATTGGATTTGAAACACATAAAGATACAAAAGCAAACTCAGGAGAAAGGAGATATTCAAACTTATCACACAAATCAACAGAAATAAAACTATGTTAAATTCCAGTATCAAATGAAACACGAACATGATACAGAAATAAAGAAAAGGTTGCACTGAAGAGTACCTTGGTCATCCCTAGAAGTGTTAGGAGCAGGAGCCGAAGAAGATGCAGAGTTGATAGCAAATATACCTGAAGGCTTACCCAACTGAGCAGGAGTAGGAACAACAGCACCAGCTAAAGTAGGGAAACTATTGGCATAATGTCCCTTCTGATCACAACTGAAGCAGGTTATAGAAGAAAGATCAACAGGTTGCCTCTGAGAAGGAGAAGATGATGAAGATCCCTAACCCGCATTCTTAAGCCAATTCTGCTTCTGCTGTTGGAAATTAGTCTTTCTCTTCTTAGAGTTAGCAGAGGAAGACTGAGATAAAGGAGTACCAACAACTGTAGGACCCTTAGAAGTAGGGTTCTTATAACAAATAGCCATATCCATAAGATGGGTAAAAGTGCCATGAACATGAGAAATGAGATGACCATAATACTCGGGACGAGCATCAGAAATGAACTTCTCATTCTTCTTGAGAGGAGTGTCTATCAAGCTAGGACCAAACTTAGAAAGTTCGTTGAACTTCCTCTCATACTCGGAAAAAGACATGCTTCCTTGCTCGAGATCCATGGACTCCCTATAAAGCTGGGATTTCCCGGCTTCAGGCATCCACTTAGCAATGAAAGCATCCTTAAAAAAGGTGATAGATAAGCTTAGAAAAGGCACGAAAGAGACAGAGAAATAGAATTCCAAGAAACATAAGAGGATACCTAAACTGTTCCCAAGAAAGATCATCCTCGACGGTGTTAGCCGTAACAAACTCCCACTAATCTACGACAGCCTCCTGCAACTGCCGTGTAACTGACGCTTTTGGGTATCAGTAATCTTAAGACCAGTAAATATCCTCTCTAAACTCTGCAACCACTACTGAGCTTCTATGATGCTCTCTGAACCTGAAAACTTGGTACCACCAAGTTGAGAGAATTCCTTACATAGAACAGTGAACTTAACAGGTGCAGCAGGTTAAGGAGCTAGGGCACAACCCCTACCCTGGCATTTCCACGATTCATCCTGAAAATATCAAGAATGAATTTATGACAAGGTATAGAGAAGACAAAGATAAGATAAGATAAAATTCACTTGGATGAATATCCTAAAGAAGAAGATACTAATAAGGTAGATACGAAAGGAAGGAAGTTTAGAAAATTTTCCTTTAAAATAAGAAAAGTTTATCTCAAAATAATCTTTCAAAAATTCTTCGAAAATTCATTTCAAAAATCAATTTATACTTTGAAAATACGTTCTCTCATAAAGAAAGTGATTCTGAGATTGATTTCACTCATTATAGGGTATTTCTACCCTATCTCTAATGAATTTTTGCTCCGTAGGCTAAGGTTTGCCTAAAAACCAAAGCTTTGATACCAAATCTAACGACCCACTATTTTGGTACATTCAAATCGACAATAATCCACGCATGTCAGACTTGAATAATTCAAAATAATAGATTATAATAAAATTTAGAGCAAATGAAATCATCATAGAATCACCGATACAGAAATATCAAAAAAACTCGCAGCGGAAATAACATACCATAGTAGTTCATGAAGCTACTATAACAAACTCTCAAACAAAAACATAATATCAGTCTGAAAACAAATACAATTGAAATTCCAAATACATAGAAGTTCACTAGTACAAGCTGAAATAGAACAACTGAACTAAAATAAATAGATAATCTTGAGAGGCAAATCTCCGGCGATTCCTAGCTCTAGAAAGAAAATCCAAAATTAGGCTGTAAATACTCAGGCTGACCCAAGCTTAAAGCAAAATAAAAAACACTCGAGTCAGGACATATATACTTATATAATGTAAATGTAACATTCCTGATTTTTAAGCTATATTTAAATTGGTAGTTAATTTAATTTTTGGAATTTAATTATGGAATTATTGGTAATTAATTTTAAAATTTGGTTAAATGATGAATAAATTGGGTGTTTTCCAAATTAATAGATATTTATTTGTTTATTAATACAAATGTAGATAAATATGATTTTTAAATAGAATTTGAATTTGAGATTCAAAATAAATATTGGAAATAAACTGAAATTTGGATTTGAAATTCAAATATAAATATATTGAAAAATAAGTTGAATATGGAAAATACTTATAGATTGTGAATGAATAAAATATATATTTATAAACATTTTTGTTGTTTATTCATTTATAAATACAAATTCATTGTATATTAAATTTTCAATTTGAAAATTTAAAAACAGATGTATTGAACAATATTTGGATTTAAAAATTCTATAAATTAATACCAATAGAAGTTAATACTGTATACTTTAAGAAATAATGTATATATATGTATGATTATTTATTAAGTGCATAAATTGTTTTTAATTCATTCTCTTTTAAAAGTTATATAAGTATTTTATAAATAATGTTGGATTTAAAAATAAATGTGTTTTATACATAGATTGAAAATAGATTATGAATTAGGAATTTAAGAAGAAAATTTTAAAATAAGTAATTGTTAATAAGTTTAATATCTTAAGTTTAAAAATATAAATGTATTAAAAATTGTATTAACTAACATATAAATATTTATTTGTAATGAATAACTTTTCAAATCATTTGTTATAAATAAGAATTTAATTTGAACATTAAAAGAAATAGATGATAAATGGAATATACAGATATATTTATATAAAGGTATTTGATTATTTATTCATTTATAAGTATAAATTGATTTTTTATATTAAATTTTGAATTTGAATTTAAGATGTAAAATTAGATTTGAATATAAAATTAGATTTGATAAAAAAAATTTGGAACATAATTTATTTTAACATATGGATTTCAAACTAGAAATATAAATAAAATGATACAAGGGTTCAATTTTTTTTTTTAAATTTATGTGGATTAAACAAGTGCAACATTTTAACAGCCATACATTAACAAGTGTAAAAAACTTAAGCTAAGTGTTTACAAGTGTTAAAACAAAACAACAAGTGGCATTTTATTTTATTTTATTTTATTTTTCTTTTAAAAATTAATTTTAAAACATAATGTTAAAAAAAGAAAGAAATCAGGCCATTTTATTTCAAACATTTGAAAATCTGAAACAAAGTGATTCAAAAACTTAAAGCAAGCTTTAATTCAAGCCTGGGAAACATGCAAGTTCAGGCAAGCAAATTCAAACATCAGAACTGCAAATTATTTTCATTTCCAAGTCCTGTGTTTCAAATCTGAGATGAAAATCATCTAGCCTGCATTTATTCAAAACCTGTGCATTCTTCTCCTTCTACCCAAGTTTGAAGCTTCAGGAAATTAAAAAAATTGACAGGTGAGCAAATCTTTATTTTTAAAGCCTTGTATCTATAATTAATTGCTTGTGATTGATTCTGGAAATAAATAGATGCATGAATATAAAGATATCTACCTGTGTAAACATGTTGTGTAGAAATGTCCATGTATGTTGTAGATTCATCTCTCTGTTATATGGCCAGCTTCAATTTTCTTAAAAGAGGATTCAAATTCTTTATCTATATTCAACTTTAGGCTTTAATTTCTAAATAAAAGATAATGGTAGGAGTGTGAATTAAATTTTAAAAATAATTAAAAGTAAAATTAGTTAAAAGTTTACTGAAAAATCTGAATCTCAGTCAAAATGTATAATATCAGAAAAACCCAACCCTGTAAATTTTAAATTTAAATTTTATAAGCTATTTCGCATGAGCCAATAATGAATTTTGGTATGAAAATCCTGATTTTTAGTGTCGTGTATATTGTGATATTCTGTGTTGACCAAATTTGGAATATTCGCTGATTTTCGACGATCTATGATGAATGAGATGTCGAGACTTGATCGTAAGGGAAGCAGGTAGGAAGGAGATTACTGGAAAAATAGGATTTGGATTTATTGAAGAACGAGGTGGCGTAGCAGCGGCAAACTAGGGTTTTTCGACCTACTTGGGTTGATGTTATAATCGAAGAAATTTCGTCAACGTCATAGCATCGAGTGTAATCGCGACCGGGGGAAAAGAAGTAGGGGCTATGGCGGAGATTTTTGGTGGAGTGGCAAAGACTCTGATGATCGGGATTGGTGTGACAGGCCACATTTTGGCGATCGGTATGCTTCAGGTGGAGGAACAGGATGCTCGAATTCGATTCCAGGTTGAATTCGATCGATCTAGGTGGTCATTCGACATGAGATGATCGTTGATGACTCTTTGAGGGTAGTGGCGATGATCGGAGAGGCTCCGATCACCTGTGCACGTATACACGTGCATCTGGATGTCAGGTGGTTTTTTTGGAGAAGAAAGAGGGTTGAACTCGAGGACGCGTTTGAAGATTTTCGAATCAGGCTCGAGTTTATTATCGGTTGGTTTGTTGGATAGCAGGTTTTAAATTTTTACAATGATATAGTGTGGTTTTGGGTTTACTTGGGAAAGGCTCGAGAAAAATGGTATTTTGCTTCGAGATGGACACGAGGTACCTCGGGTTAAAGCAGTAGCAGGTTCAAATCTTCAAACAAATAAAGTTTTAAGTTTCAAATTAATTAAAAGTTGAATTGTCTTCTTAAACAATTTATTTTTTAAAATGGATGAGTATTGTATCCTTAGTTTGAATTAACTAAGGATTTTAAAATGAATTATTTCCCTTAATCAAGTTTTTAAGTGTTTAATATATGTATACTTCCATTTGTTAAGATTATTTTGAATAAAAGTTAATAGCTTAATTAAGAATGATTAAATAGATAAATGGTTTATTTTAGATAATATTTTAAATCATTAGTTAAATTAAAAGTTTTAAGTTAAATTATATGATAATGATAATTCATTTTGAAGGTTTAATTAATGTGATTTCTTAAAGGTCGATTACTTTAATTAAAGACTGATTAATTTATTGTAATTAACCAAAGGTAATTAATCTATGTGATTAATTGGTTAAGGTAATTAATTGGAGAATCATTAGTTAATTAAAGGTTAATTAACTAATGAAGTTGTTTAAGGGATGATCATTAATTAAGGGTAAATTAGTTATTGTAATTAATTAAGGATAAATTAAATGGTAATTAATTAAAGGTTAATTAATTTATTAAAGGTTAATTAATTAAGATGGTTTGTAATTAATTAATATTAATTAACCAGGATTAGTGTTTATTCGTAAGTAATAAACCTGATTTAAATTAATCAGATAATTAATTGATTTTGCTTAATGTATAAATTGTGTGAGTGCATTGAATTGACCTACAATGATTCTATAATGTGAATTTTTTTGATTGAGCTATGTGTGAATATTATTTACCTGTAATGTATTTACATATTATCTGCAATGTATTTGGATATCTATCCGTGAATATGTGAATAATGATAAGCGTTATTGGAATATACCGCTTATCAATATTGATGTGCTTTAATTTGTGATGTGAGGATCGTTGTTATTGCACTATTATGTGTAAAAACCCTGGACTACACTATACACACACACAATATGGATTTGACGAGGAAATCAGTTTAAGCCACAGCTATTTGAATTTAATAATATGGTTTTAAAATTTGAATTTTGAATTCAAATGATTTTGGAAATGAAATAAGGTTGAATTTGAAAAGTATTTGAAAAGGTGTTTTTGAAGATAAAAGTTAATTAAATAAATCGATTTAGTTTGAAATTTGAAATATTTTGATTTGAGTTTGGATTCAATATTTGAAAATGGAATTCAATGAATTTGAAACGAGTTTGAAAACTATTGATTCAAAGATAGAATGAGTTAGTCCAAACTGAAATGGAAATTGTTTTGAAAGCTTTGAACAAACCTTTGAGAAAGATTTCTAAGCTTTGTTTTGGAATCGACGAGGATTCCAAATGGTGTATCTTTTATTTTTGAAACGGGAATTGTTTTGAAAGTTATGAATGTATCTTTGGTAATGGTTTCGAAAGCTTTGAAATAAGTCTTTAATTCAAAGACCGGATGAGTTAATCTAATTTGAAATGGAATTATTTTGAAAGGCTATAAATGAATCTTTGTTAAAGATTCGTGAACCTTGTGTTTAAATTAAAAAGGGATTTTAAAAGTGAATCTTTGTTTAAAAGATTTAAGTGTGGAAATTGTTTAATCCATTGAAAGGTTTCTGGAAGAAAATCTTTTTGTTTAAAAGATTTGTAAATGGCACTTTGTTTAAATCATTTGAAAGAAAAGTTTTGGGTTTTAAAGTTGTGACTTAACTGGAATCCCATTATCCATATGTTTTTAAATATTGTGCTCATTATTCGGTTTAGCCGGGAGAGGACCGTGTGTCGTATAACCCATTCCGAATAATGATACGACGTTATGGATAGCAATTGAAGACCGGTGGTGAAGACTGGATACTTTCGAAAGCGAAAGGATGACCTGTTAATGTCTCCGCACCGAATGGCCCCGGTATAGAGATTTGAGCACCCATTTTGATGGGAAGTCCGGACGTGATTAGAAATTATCCAGATTGCAAGGGCTTCTTTGGAAGTCCTTTGGTTCTGTTCGAACCCGGAACAGACTTGTATGGATGTGTGTCTAACATTACACTTTGAGATGTAAAACCGGTTTCTATCAAATACATTTCTGTTTGTTGGCGAAGATTTATTCTCTTAGCTTAACACCCTTCTCTGAGACGACGAGCTCATAGGTTATGTAGTTGATGGTTACTAGTGATACATTCCCAATTTCGTAATGTGGCATACGAAGTGCTGCTGATCATTTGTTGATCAAAGCATGGCTTTGTGAAAAGCGTAGCTTTGTGGACGAGACTGCATCAGGTCCTCACACCCCGGAAATGGTCGAAACAGGAAGGATGTAGCAAGGTTTCAGGGCTCACGCCCCTAGGGTATGTCCATTTCTTCTGGATAGAGGTGATATCATGGTATGGAGCCCAGATATTTAACCTATATGGTTACTACAAATACATTACTTTGTGGCTGTTGGTATCGAGCGCTCGGATAAAGGTTGGTTACGGCTGGGGATGGAATATCTTAGGTGAAACTCCAGGGCGGGGGGTACACTGGCCTTGTATTGGTAGAGAACTGAGGGATGGTTCTCGAGGCGTCCCTCCAGAGGCGTACCCATGTGGCAATGGGAAGTTCCTTGGCATGACCATTTGTTGGAAAACCCAAAGAAACAATACGCGTCCATTATGGTTTTAGTTGTATAACGTGCCATGGAATATGGTGGTAACCTACTATTGAACATGGTAGCTATAGTAGGCATACGACGAAATGTTATATGCTGGCTAAGGTTAATATTATACTTTCGAAATGTTTTCCACTATGCACTAATAATAATATCAAAATGGTTTTCACGTATCAAGCATGTTTGACTATCATAAGGAGAAATCTCCTCCAATTCTGCGTTTGCATGGTGTGTGTGGCGGGAGGCCTTATGGTAGTTTCATTTTCCAAAAAGCATTGCGGATTTCAAATTTAAATTATTTTGTTTGTTTTTAAAGATAAACTGTTTTTGTTTGCTCATACCAGTCCCATGACTGACCCGGAGTTTATTGTTCCCTTCCTAAACTCTGGGTGCCCATAATTTTCCACACGGGCAGTCTAGAGTTGGGTTTTGCAGATAGTAGATATAGAATCGATTCTGTAGCTTTCGTCTTTCTCTTTGGTATTCTTTGGAGATCCTGGATATTGGAATTGAGTCTTTGGATTCATGGACGAGACTTGCTTGTCTTAGTGAAACGTGATGGTGGTTCAAGCTTGTGGTTTGGAGTTTTAGCTTTGGAGCATTGGATTCAAGTTATCTCTTTTGCTATTTGTTTTCCGCTGTTGTTGATTGTTTCTGATATCTTGTATCTCTGATATTGTATCATTGTTGTATCGAATGTTGTATATCAATGATATTCATCTCTTTTCTTCCGCTGTGTTGTTTACTTGATGTGTTATAAGCTCCGGCGAACCAGATTCGACGTTTGGATCTGCGGCATTGGAATACGAGTGTCATATTCGGTGCCGATTTTCGAAGGTCGAGTCAGGGTCGTAACATCTGGTATCAGAGCTGAAGGTTGAAACTTTAGCTCAGGAGTATAACACATTAATTAACTCATTAGAGATGAGGTGAAGCATACCCTAGAATGAGTATATGTCTAAGATATCCATTCGTATGCCTCAGTAAAATCTCTTACTATCCACTGATAGTGAGTATGAGTGCAAGAAGAGGACGAGATAGGGGACAGGGGAATACCACTACAAATGGCCAGTACCCTGCAATAGTGGAAACAACTTTCTCTATCAATCTCCTTTGATTCTTCTTTTCAATTCTTTGATGATTCCTGGCAGCTCCAGGAAGGAACTTTGACATATTTGCATGGGACATAAACTCCAAATGGGTCAAAATTGTTTGTTTCGATGAAATATTTTCTTTGATTGTTATGGTTGATAGATATATTTTGGTTGTTTAAAACTAAAGGTTTTGGATTGCATCCATATATCTGTCTATTCTTTGGGGTATTCCGACTTGAGCTTGGAATCCATACCCAGTGTTTGAGAATTTTGGAAGACTAAATTCATTTATTTGTTTCTTTGGGGTCCAGATACGTTCTACGAGTGGTTAGTTATTTTTCGAACTAATCAATATCACTGTATACTCGTAGATCTGGTGACCAGAGTATCTTGATTCGTTCATGTATCCATCTTTTGTTATCTCCCTACTTTTAAATTTCGAGGACGAAATTTTCTAAGAGGGGAATCTGTAACATTCCTGATTTTTAATCTATATTTAAATTGGTAGTTAATTTAATTTTTGGAATTTAATTATGGAATTATTGGTAATTAATTTTAAAATTTGGTTAAATGATGAATAAATTGGGTGTTTTCCAAATTAATAGATATTTATTTATTTATTAATATAAATGTATATAAATATGATTTTTAAATAGAATTTCAATTTGAGATTCAAAATAAATATTGGAAATAAACTGAAATTTAGATTTGAAATTCAAATATAAATATATTGAAAAATAAGTTGAATTTGGAAAATGATTATAGATTGTGAATGAATAAAATATATATTTATAAATTTTTTTGTTGTTTATTCATTTATCAATACAAATTCATTGTATATTAAATTTTGAATTTAGAAATTGAAAAATAAATGTACTGAACAATATTTGGATTTAAAAATTCTATAAATTAATACTAATAGGAGTTAATACTCTATACTTTAAGAAATAATGTATATATATGTATGATTATTTATTGAGTGCATAAATTATTTTTAATTCATTCTCTTTTAAAAGTTATATAAGTATTTTATAAATAATATTGGATTTAAAAATAAATGCGTTTTATAAGTAGATTGAAAATAGATTATGAATTGGGAATTTAAGAAGAAAATTTTAAAATAAGTATTTGTTATTAAGTTTAATATCTTAAGTTTAAAAATATAAATGTATTAAAAATTGTATTAACTAACATATAAATATTTATTTGTAATGAATAACTTTTCAAATCATTTGTTATAAACAAGAATTTAATTTAAACTTTAAAAGAAGTAGATGATAAATGGAATATAAAGATATATTTATAAAAGGTATTTGATTATTTATTCATTTATAAGTATAAACTGATTTTTTATATTAAATTTTGAATTTGAATTTAAGATGTAAAATTAGATTTGAATATAAAATTAGATTTGATAAAAAAGTTTTGGAACATAATTTATTTTAACATAAGGATTTAAAACTAGAAATATAAATAAAATGAAACAAGGGTTTAAAATTAAAAAAAATTAAATTTATATGGATTAAACAAGTGTAACATTTTAAAAGCCATACATTAACAAGTGTAAAAAATTTAAGCTAAGTGTTTACAAGTGTTAAAACAAAACAACAAGTGGCATTTTTTTATTTTATTTTTCTTTTAAAAATTTAAAAGCATAATGTTAACAAAAGAAAGAAATCAGGCCATTTTATTTCAAACATTTGAAAATCTGAAACAAAGTGATTCAAAAACTCAAAGCAAGCTTTAATTCAAGCCTAGGAAACATGCAAGTTCAGGCAAGCAAATTCAGACATCAAAACTGCAAATTATTTTCATTTCCAAGTCCTGTGTTTCAAATCTGAGATGAAAATCATCTAGCCTGCATTTATTCAAAACCTGTGCATTCTTCTCGCTCAACCTGAGTTTGAAGCTTCAGGAAATTAAAAAAATTGACAGGTGAGCAAATCTTTATTTTTAAAGCCTTGAATCTATAATTAATTGCTTGTGATTGATTCTCGAAATAAATAGATGCATGAATGTAAAGATATCTACCTGTGTAAACATGTTGTGTAGAAATGTCTATGTATGTTGTAGATTCATCTCTTTGTTATATGACCAGCTTCAATTTTCTTAAAAGATGATTCAAATTCTCTATCTATATTCAACTTTAGGCTTTAATTTCTAAATAAAACATAATGGTAGGAGTGTGAACTAAAATTTAAAAATAATTAAAAATAAAATTAGTTAAAAGTTTGCTGGAAAAATCTGAATCTCGGTCAAAATGTATAATATCAGAAAAACCCAACCTTGTAAATTTTAAATTTAAATTATATAAGTTGTTTCGCATGAGCCAATAATGAATTTTGGTATGAAAATCCTGATTTTTAGTGTCGTGTATATTGTGATATTCTATGATGACCAAATTTGGAATATTCGCTGATTTCCGACGATCTATGATGAATGAGATGTCGAGACTTGATCGTAAGGGAAGCAGGTAGGAAGGAGATTACTGGAAAAATAGGATTTGGATTTATTGAAGAACGAGGTGGCGTAGCGGCGGCAAACTAGGGTTTTTCGACCTACTTGGGTTGATGTTATAATCGAAGAAATTTCGTCAGCATCATAGCATCGAGTGTTATCACGACCGGGGAAAAGAAGTGGGGGCTATGGCGGAGATTTTTGGTGGAGTGGCAAAGACTCTGATGATCGGGATTGGTGTGACAGGCCACATTTTGGCGATCGGTATGCTTCAGGTGGAGGAACAGGATGCTCGAATTCGATTCCAGGTTGAATTTGATCGATCTAGGTGGTCATTCGATACGAGATGATCGTTGATGACTCGTTGGGGGTAGCGGCGATGATCGGAGAGGCTCCGATCACCTGTGTACGTATACGCGTGCATCTGGATGTCAGGTGGTTTTGTTGGAGAAGAAATAGGGTTGAACTCGAGATTGCGTTCGAAGATTTTCGAATCAAGCTCGAGTTTATTATCGAGTGGTTTGTTGGATAGCAGGTTTTAAATTTTTACAATGATATAGTGTGGTTTTGGGTTTACTCGGTTAAAGCAGTAACAGGTTCAAATCTTCAAACAAATAAAGTTTTAAGTTTCAAATTAGTTAAAATTTGAATTGCCTTCTTAAACAATTTTTTTTAAATGATAAGTATTGTATCCTTAGTTTGAATTAACTAAGGATTTTAAAATGAATTATTTCCCTTAATCAAGTTTTTAAGTGTTTAATATATGTATACTTCCATTTGTTAAGATTATTTTGAATAAAAGTTAATAGCTTGATTAAAAAGTGATTAAATAGATACATGGTTTATTTTAGATAATATTTTAAATCATTAGTTTACTTAAAAGTTTTAAGTTAAATTATATGATAATGATAATTCATTTTGAAGGTTTAATTAATGTGATTTCTTAAAGGTCGATTACTTTAATTAAAGACTGATTAATTTATTGTAATTAACCAAAGGTAAATTAATCTATGTGATTAATTGATTAAGGTAATTAATTGGAGAATCATTAGTTAATTAAAGGTTAATTAACTAACGAAGTTGTTTAAGGGATGATTATTAATTAAGGGTAAATTAATTATTGTAATTAATTAAGGATAACTTAAATGGTAATTAATTAAAGGTTGATTAATTTATTAAAGGTTATAATCTGATTTAAATTAATCAGATAACTAATTGATTTTGCTTATGGATGTATAAACTGTGTGAGTGCATTGAATTGATCTACAATGATTCTATAATGTGAATTGTTTTGATTGAGCTATGTGTGAATATTATTTACCTGTAATGTATTTACATATTATCTGTAATGCATTTTCATATCCATCTGTGAATATGTGAATAATGATAAGCGTTATTAGAATATACCGCTTATCAATATTGATATGCTTTAATCTGTGATGTGATGATTGTTGTTATTGCACTATTATGTGTAAAACCCCTGGACTACACTAGACACACACAATATGGATTTCACGAGGAAATCAGTTTAAGTCACAACTATTTGAATTTAATAAAATGGTTTTAAAATTTTGAATTTTGAATTCAAATGATTTTGGAAATGAAATTAGGTTGAATTTGAAAAGTATTTGAATAGGAGTTTTTGAAGATAAAAGTTAATTTAAATAAATCAATTTAGTTTGAAATTTGAAATATTTTGATTTGAGTTTGGATTCAATATTTGAAAATGGAATTCAATGAATTGGAAACGAGTTTGAAAACTATTGATTCAAAGATAGAATGAGTTAGTCCAAACTGAAATGGAAATTGTTTTGAAAGCTTTGAACAAACCTTTGAGAAAGATTGTTAAGCTTTGTTTTGGAATCGAAGAAGATTCTAAATGGTGTATCTTTTATTTTTGAAACGGGAATTATTTTGAAAGTTATGAATGAATCTTTGGTAATGGTTTTGAAAGCTATGAAATAAGTCTTTAATTAAAAGACCGGATAAGTTAATCTGACTTGAAATGGAATTGTTTTGAAAGGCTATAAATGAATCTTTGTTAAAGATTTGTGAACCTTGTGTTTAAATTAAAAAGGGATTTTAAATTGAATCTTTTGTTTAAAAGATTTAAGTGTGGAAATTGTTTAAACCATTGAAAGGTTTCTGGAAGAAAATCTTTTTATTTAAAAGATTTGTAAATGGCAATTTGTTTAAATCATTTGAAAGAAAAGTTTTGGGTTTTAAAGTTGCGACTTAACTGAATCACATTATCCATATGTTTTTAAATATTGCGCTCATTATTCGGTTTAGCCGAGAGAGGACCTTGGGTCGTATAACCCATTCTGAATAATGATACGATGTTATGGATAGCAATTGAAGACCGATGGTGCAGACCGGATACTTTCGAATGCGAAAGGATGACCTGTCGAATGTCTCTGCACCGAATGGCCCCGGTATAGAGATTTGAGCACCCATTGTGATGGGAAGTCCGGACGTGATTAGAAATTATCCGCATTGCAAGGGCTTCTTCAGAAGTGCCTTCGGTTCTGTTCGAACCCGGAACAGACTTGTATGGATGTGTGTCTGACAATACACTTTGAGATGTAAAACCGGTTTCTATCAAATACATTCTGTTTGGTGGAAGAGATTTATTCTCTTAGTTTAACACCCTTCTCTGAGACGTACGATCTCAGAGGTTATGTAGTTGATGGTTACTAGTGATACATTCCCAATTTGGAAATGTGGCATACGAAGTGCTGCTGATCATTTGTTGATCAAAGCATAGCTTTGTAAAAAGCGTAACTTTGTGGACGAGACTGCATCAGGTCCTCACACCTTGGAAATGGTCGAAACAGGAAAGATGCAGCAAGGTTTCAGGGGTCGCGCCCCTAGGGTATGTCCATTTCTTCTGGATAGAGGTGATATCATGGTATGGAGCCCAGATATTTAACTTATGTGGTTAATGCAAATACATTACTTTGTGCTTGTTGGTATCGAGCGCTCGGATAAAGGTTGGTTACGACTGGAGATGGAATATCTTAGGTGATACTCCCGGGCAGGTGGTACACCGGCCTTGTGTTGGTAGAGAACTGTGGGATGGTTCTCGGGGCGTCCCTCCAGAGGCATACCCATGTGGCAATGGGAAGTTCCTTGGCCTGACCATTTGTTGGAAAACCCAAAGAAACAATACACGCCCAGTACAGTTTTAGCTGTGTAACCTGCCATGGAATGTGGTGGTAACCTACTATTGAACATGGTAGCTATAGTAGGCATACGACGAAATGTTGTATGCTGGCTAAGGTTAATATTATACTTTCGAAATGTTTTCCACTATGCACTAATAATAATATCAAAATGGTTTTCGCGTATCAAGCATGTTTGACTATCATAAGGAGAAATCTCCTCCAATTCTGCGTTTTCATGGTGTATGTGGCGGGAGGCCTTATGGTAGTTTCATTTTCCAAAAAGCATTGCGGATTTCAAATTTAAATTCTTTTGTTTGTTTTTAAAGATAAACTGTTTTTGTTTGCTCATACCAATCCCATGACTGACCCGGAGTTTATTGTTCCCTTCCTAAACTCTGGGTTCCCACAATTTTCCACACCGGCAGTCTAGAGTTGGGTTTTGCAGATAGTAGATATAGAATCGATTCTGTAGCTTTCGTCTTTCTCTTTGGTATTCTTTGGAGATCCCGGATATTGGAATTGGAGTCTTTGGATTAATGGATGAGACTTGCTTGTCTTAGTGAAACGTGATGGTGGTTCGAGCTTGTGGTTTGGAGTTTCAGCTTTGGAGCATTGGATTCAAGTTATCTCCTTTGCTATTCGTTTTCCGCTGTTGTTGATTGCTTTTGATATTCTTGTATCTCTGATATTGTATCATTGTTGTATCGAATGTTGTATATCAATGATATTCATTTCTTTTCTTCCGCTGTGTTGTTTACTTGATGTGTTATAAGCTCTGACGAACCAGATTCGACGTTTGGATTTGCGGCATTGGAATATGAGTGTAATATTCGGTGCCGATTTTCGAAGGTCGAGTCAGGGTCATCACAATAAACCAACTCAAGTGAACTGTAATAAAGCATAAGTAACTTAAAGGATGCTTGGGACCACCCATCCTCTAAGGATCCATTAAACTATTTACAATGTAGTAATATTGCGCTATTATATAATGTCTATAGTAAAATAAACTTACTTTAAAATAGCGTTGAAAGGGTTACCTATATAGCCCCCAACACTAAATAGTCCCACTAATCCATCCAGTATCAGCATATCTCCAGATCGGGAGATTACCTTAAATACTCCATGGGCTATGGGAGAAAAACAAACTCGTAGTAAGGCTTGATATGGTAGGTGACACGACACAACTAGGCAATGCCATGGTAGATATACCAATTACGTTTCCGGGCTGGTGGTAACACATAGCAGCCACTACTGCCCACCTCGGCACACACTCCCAATCAAAATCGAAGGATGTACATCAAATCAATCCGAAGTAAGAGTAGAGTATCGAAAGAATGTGTTCGATCGAAGGAGCTACCTCACTTGGCCCGTCGATCGCTCCGGTTTTAGCCACCTTAAGCCAACTCACGGGAGTCGGATCCACGTTCATACCTTAAGAGGATCGTCGCCACCATTCTACTTCGTTCTAGAATCTTCACCGTGTACATAGTTGTTAAAGTGGTTTTCGGTATCGACAAAGAGTATGTCCATATTCGATCTTGGCCTCTTTAACAACCAATCGTTATTATAACCCGTGGTTATAATTTAAAAATCATAGTTTATACTTCAAAATAAAGTATCATTTTCAAATTCAAAATCTTTATCAAAATAAAGATCAAATCATTTCCAAACCATTTCAATATATCATAATATCATATATTTTCAACACTTCATTTTCAAATCATTATTTGACTTCAATCTAAATATTCAAATTTAAATGTCCTTTTTTAATTCAAAGATATCATTCATTTATTATCATTTCAAATCACTTTTCAAATAGTCTATATTAAATCAAAATAATTTATTTAAACCATTTAAAAGTGAAGTTATTATATTACAAATCAAGTATTCAATTTCCCAAAAAATTTAACCAATTCTGAGCTCATTTATTTAGTTAAAAACCATAATCATTGAAAATTTAGCCTTTCACAGCATGTACAAAAACTGCTATAAGTTATAATTGAAAATAGTTAAATCCAGCAAAGACAACATTTAAACAAAACTGCTGTAATAGTTCATTTATTCGAAAATAGTTCATTTCAGCCTACCACAGCACTTATCAAGTGCTACTGTAGCCCTTTATTTATTTTCAGATTTTAGTTATCTTTCTGCTACCACAGCACTTACCAAGTGCTGTAATATTACTTAGTTAAAATTTAGCCATAGTTTATTTGTATCAACCACAACACTTACAAAGTGCTGTAATATCATTTACTTCAGATTTAAGTTAACTTTAGAAACGATAGCATTTCTGAAGTGATACTATTTAATTTCCAGAATTTCAATGTAATTCTAGCAACAAATAAACTTTTATTTTAACCTTTTAAACATTATCAAAATCATATTTTAACACTAAAAAATGTTCATTAAAATACCTTTAACTTATGATTTTTATAAAGCAAATTTCCTATAAATAAAATCAAATTTTCAATAGTTCACTTAATATATTCAAGTGTAAAATTTTCTATTCTTGCATTTACTTTACACTTTTAATTAAATTTACCATTTCATATTTTAAACTTAATTTCCATTTTATTTATATAACTTAACTTCCATGTTTAAACCAAATTTCACATTTCTAAATTTAAATTATATTTCAAATTACACTTTAAAGTATTCGTTTATTTAACCATTTTAATTCATATAAAAATAAATAACACTTTTTAAAAATCATTTTAAATTCAAATTTAAATCAAATTATCATATTTTCTTACAACTTAAATTCGATTTGTAAACGAGATCATAAATTCCAAAATTAACTTATATTTCAAATTCTACTTTACAAAATTTACCATTTACAAAGAAAACCCGGGTTCTATCATTTCAAACCCACAATCCCAAGTCAATTAAAATAAATAAAAATCGTTCAGGTCTATCATTTCAGCCCGTAACGATTTTTCCCTATACTAAAGTCCGTTCGGGTATGTATCATTTCAACCCATAGTGATTCTATTCTACAGGAAAGTTGCAGTGTGATAAACATAAATAAATGAACAATATAATAACATATGGCAGTAACAGATGATATGACAGGTTTATAAACAGGGTGATCATCATATAAACAATATCACAGGCAGGTATAACATGATAAGTATAACATGATAATATAATATTCTACATATTCACTTGCGATCAATTCACTATTATATAAGTATAAACATCAAGCGTGATTACTCATATGTTTCGAGCTGGAGATAGAAAAACAAAGCACACAAATGAATTCCAGAAAGCACGATAACACTTTTGACTTGAGTGGGAAGAGAACCAAGCTAGTGATCTTGTATACAACCAATAAAACAAGACAAATATAAATATTGTTTCAACACCAAATATACTTATGAAAACAATTTAAAATAAAAGCGACAAATCACAACGTGGTTTGCCCATGCCTCAACCATCATATATGCTCGGTCTAGGGGTCTAATGTGCTTGGCCATAGTGGTGATTTGGGCTAAGATATGGCATGCATGTGCACGGCTACAAGGAGTTGAAGTGGTGAGTTGCAAGGTAGGGAATACAAAGGGTTAAGGCAAATAAGTGGGTTTTTGTGCAAACTTTTGGTTGGGCCTATGATGGTTTGGGCCTGACCATGCAAGGTGAAGGTCAGGTGATGTCTAGAGTTATGGCCATAGGTGGTGAAAGAGCAGGTGGCGGCGGCTAAGGAGGTGCTAAGGTGGAAAAATGAAGGCTATGTTGCAAATAAGGTCGGCTATGGCAATACTCAAGGGGTTTGTGGAGTTTTTATGGTGCAAGCAACATAAGGGGTTCACGGCCTTGCACTGGTCAGAGGGGCTGAGGGTGATGTGGCCATGGATGTGGTGGTGCTGGACGGTAGAGGTGGTGGAGGGCTATGGCCGATCAAGACAAGGAGAGGCAAGGCAAGATTTCAATGGAAAATTAAATAAAATGATAAGAACAAGTAGAAATTTTTTAAGAAGCCATTACCTTTTTCTTCAAATATGAAAATTTGCATGAAAAGTGAAGTGAGAGAAGTGTTTTTACGTGAAATGCTAAAAAGAAAGACACGGCTGTGAGCTAGGGAAAGGACGGCCCAAAGTATGAAGTGGTGAGTAGATGGAAGGTTAAAAGTTTAAAGCTTTAATCTCTTGAAATTTCTCTTTTCATATAAGCAAATAAACTAAAATAAAATCATGTAAGTAAAATAAAAATGAATAAAAAATTAAGGTGAAAATGAAATGAATAAATAATTTTTAGAAAAAATAGAAAAATATAAGAAAATAGTTTATTATATGTAAACTAGTATTGAAAATTGAAAACAAAATATAACTAGTTTCGAAAAAAATAACTACTACACTTAAAATGTTTTAAAAAATAATATATATATATATATAGCATGACATATTACACATATATACATAAATTAGAACAAGATATGACAAACAAAAATATTATTTATATAAATTAAAATAAACAATATTGTTAAATAAATCAATTTACACACAATATTGTAAAAAGCATAACTTTCACAATATTAATCAGATTTCAACGAAATGAAAAGCAGCATACCTAAAATTTAATCTATTTTCATAATAAAAGATAAAATTCAAAAATTCAAATATTGAAATTTTAAATTTAAAAGTCAAAGTTTGACCATATTGACCAAAATCCACTTTTCTGGAAACTATTCTATTTATTCATGTTTGGAATTATAATTCACATAAAAATCAAAATTTATATTTAAAATAACAAAAATTATTCATTTTACTAAGTAAAATAAAGTTTTTAAATCAAGAAATTCAATTAAAATAATCCCAAAATATAGGGCTGTTACATTGTTCAAACGTATGACTTTGTTTGATTTTCTCTGAGTCGGTTTTGCTCATTTTGCCTTGACTTCGGCCATTTGAACTTTTGAGATAATATTTTGACTTTTAAATCATTGTTCAATTCACCAACTTGTTCAAATCGTATATGCACTGCTCCATTCATGACTCATGGCTTCTGTTCTGACATTATTTGAACTGCTACTTGCACTGTTTTGTAAAACTGTAAATTGCTTCATTGAACTAATATATGTGTATACATATACATATACATATACATATACATATACATATACATATGCATATACATATACATATACATATACATACATACATACATACATACGTACATAGATATATATATATATATATGTGCATATTTGTATTCATGTGTATGTGCTACAGGTTGTCTCTGGAGTAGTTCTTGTAATCTAGGCCTGCTTGCATCTGAACTCTGTTTTTATGTTCATGCAGTGTTGTACTTGACCATATGTGCTAGTTGTTGTATGAACCACTTTGGTCTGGTCTGGTGATATTGATATTTCATTGTTTTGAACTTGCATTTGCTCATTGATGGTCTGATGTACATATTCATGTATATATATGCATACATATGTGAGATGCATGTGTGTATATATATATATATATGTATGTATGTATGTATGTATGTTGTGTTATTCCTGCTTCTGGTTACTGAAGTTGTACATTGGGTTATAGTCTTGGTTCTGATATTGTAGCATTTGTTGAGACTTGAACTCTGTTGACTTGTATATGGTTGCATATGAACTTGTTGTGTTTGAGTCCCTGGTGCACCTTTCTCTGTTGCCTTCTTTCTTGTGTTTGGTCTTGACCATAACACTTGGTTCTTGCATATGGTATCATCTACATGTTGAATGTCGAGTTATAGTGACCTGCGTTGAATTAGAACGGTCTGGTTCATGTTGTTATCATGTATGCTGTCATGTGAACCATTTGAATATTGAGACTGTGTTGCTTGTCACCATGATGTTTGGTGGTAGCTGCATGTTTTTATTGCTGTTCATTGCTTTGATCGAGCATTTTCACTTGAGTTGAATCCAGCCTTGGCTCGGGTTTGCTCTTGTGCTCACCTATCCCTGTAGTTTTAACACTCTAGTGTATATTGGTGTGCACGGCCTTGTGGCATGTATAGTGATACAGTGTGCATGTCACAAGTTGTTTGTGTAAATGAATTCAAAGGAAATAAATGATGAACAACCCAAATAACTGAGGCAAATAGCATTGTCAAAAACACACACTTTAATTTGCACCGTAAAATATTTTCTTTTTCAATTTTACTGCATCAGTTTTTATTTTGCAGCTAATTCAGATGCGGGATACAAACTGGAATAGAGTTGAGGATAAATATGAGTGTTTGAGTGATATATATAGCAGGGTCAAAATTGTAAATTGAAATTTTTACTGTAATCAAAATTGTAATGTAATTGAGAATGCGTAAATGTAATGAGAGCTCAAATTTGCACTATTTGAATTTGTAATAAAATATTTGTTTGAATTTGAATTCCTTGTTATTTATTTTATTTATCAAATATTTATTCAATTATGTGAAAAATAAAATAAAATAATACAATAGAAAATACATTTAAATGAACATATATATATGTGTGTGTGTGTATGTATATATATATATATGTTTATTATCATCAAACAAAAATCATATACTAGCATATTCTACAATCTCCCCCTTTTGATGATAACAAACATATATTAAGATTTTGACTCTATTAAATGTATTTGGTCTTGATGAATTCCATGAGCTCCCCCTATTTGAATGCTCCCCTTACAACAAAGCTTCCCTTACACGGATGCTGTAGTTAAAACTAAAAAATTAGTTAAAAATAACTTTGAATAAAAACACCCTCGAATATTAGTAAGGATATCGTTCAAAAATCAAAATCTTAATCTATCTCCCCCTTTTGTTGTCATCAAAAATAATAATAGTAATTGAAATAGCTAAGATTTTGATTAAAAATATAAAATCAAATCAAGAGAGAAGTGTTAATTTCAAATTCTAATTAATTAAACAAAAATCACAATATTTTATTAATTAGAAACAAACTCCACTTTAGAGAAATTGTAGGATTATGGAAAAATTTCATATAGTGACAAGAGTTTGATATTATCAATAAAGGAATAATTTATGCATTTTCTCATTTCATATATTATACAAAAAATGTGAATCATTTACTAACCATCCATAACCGTTAGGACTTTTAAATGAGGTTGTAGTTACTCCCTTTTTTTTAAAAAAAATATGTCAATTATTTTCTAATCATGCATAACCATGAGGACTTTTAAATAAGATTAGAATATACTTGGTACTTATCCCTTTCTTATATGTGCCTCATCCATGCATGATCATGATGACTTTTAAATGAGAATGGAAGCCCATATATAGAAATTCAAGTAATTCGCCCATCCATAACCACCAGGACTTTTAAATGAGAGTAAATTCTTTAGGATACAATTATTTTATAAAAAAATATTTCATTATTTTGAAATACCAGATTCTGCACAATACATTATGATGTATGGATTGACAGAAAGGTGAAAGTGATAGAAATGATCATGGAATAAGTACTAATCTAAAAATATTATAAAATTTGTTTAATTTTCATGGAACTATAAAATTATACTTCCTCTTGTTATGAAATATAACTTAATCACTACCCATTACGTTTCAAGTACTATAATAATTTTGATAGGTTCCAAAAATGTTCAATTAGTCAATGATTACCTTTTCTAGAGTACATCTCTTACCGAAATAAAGTAGAGTATTTTTACATAATGGAAACCCAAGTTTCCAAAGTTAAAATAAGTGAAAATCAATTTTTTATAAGGGGGTTTTGTGAAAAAGACTTCTAGTTGAAAATCAATATGATTAATTAAATAATTGCAAAAATGATTTCAACATGAGATGATATCAGATACCACTTATATTTGAGATATTCATGGTGATATATAGTGGTATATAAGAAAAACATGTACTCCTTAACATTTAACTGTTTTTTTTTTGGAAATTTTTAGCACATCCATTTATATCAAGCACAAGTAATCTATATTAATCAAAAAAGACACATTCAAAAAATCCATCAAAGCCGTTTTTCATGACATTCCAAAGTGAATCAATAAAAACTAAAAACAGAGAAGTTGTGGCATTATCGATTAGCTTTCCAGAATTTCAAGACTTCACAAACCAAAGTTGAGATGATAAAGTTATGGCAGAAATACTTCAACAATGTCAATCTGAACAAAATTGAGTTAAGAGATCATACCTCACTTTCCTTCAATTCCGTGATATCCGAAATGAAATGATCTCCATCTAATCTTTATAGGCTAAGGAACATTTAAATTTTAGTAAGCAATTACCTAGAACAACTCGAAAACTATCTCCATTTTGTTCCTTAGCCTACTTATGTGTCTAAATTGTAGAGAAGGCAAGTGGTCTAACTAAGGATGTAGGACCACTATTATTATCTATTGAAATCTTTGGCATCCAAATTTGTCTATATAACAAACTGTTAGCATCTACAATTGTAACTTTGGGAATCCAAATTTGTTTAAATTTCAAACCATTTATATTCGTACCTTTTGGAATCCATATTTGTTTAACGGCTTTGTGTTTGTATATATTTCGAAAATTGTTCTTCCCATGTCCAATATTTCCACACTTTACCCATTTAGGTATCATACTTTTCCCTTTAACAATGTTATTATTCGTTTGTCCATATTTTGACACTTTTGCAAATCCAAATCCTTTCCTTTTATCCATGAAGTGTTGATTTTCTAAGAGCATATAAAACGACTTTTCTCTAGTGAAGAATTTCCAAGTAATCAACTCAAGTTTATTAACTTTGGATTTTAAAATTTTATTTTCATTCATTAGCTTCGAACAACAACTAATGGTACTATCTCTCTTTTCAAAATTATTCATTTTCAAGCCCTTATTTTCATTTTCAAACTCTCTAATTTTAGTCTCAATCTTTGGCATCTCATTTTCAAAGAGTTCGAATTTTTTAAATTCAATTTTTTTCAAAATCCTTGATTTTTTCAGTCTCCTTTCCAAATTCATGATTTAATCGAATAATTTTAGATTTGTTCAAAATCACGTTTCTTTTTCAAAGTTTTTGAAAGTTTCGTTGAACTAATCTAATTTACTTTCAAAAATCACATTTAGAACTTTCTGACCTCTTAAAACTTGCCAACTCTTTTTCCAAAATATTATTTTTACAAAATAACTCAATTTTGTTTTTCTCCCAAATCAAAATTTCATTTTCTAACTTTTTAATTTTTTTCATGAAAACAAGAAAATTCCTTTTTATAGTTCAAACTACTTTTACAATTAGAATTTCTATTTTTCTTAATATTTTTAAGCTCATTTTCCAAATAATTTTTTTTCTTACGCAGTTTAGATTGCTCCGTTTTCATCTTATTATTTTTCATCTCAAGAGCTTCATTATTTTCAATTAATTTTTGGCACAAGAGAATTAAATCATTGAATGAATGATCACTTATCTCATCGGCTACTAAATCTTCATCGCTGCTATCTTCTGCGAATCATGTCAAGCACATTTCTTTAACTGAGTTGATTATGGAGGATTTCTCACCATTGTTGACTTTTTCACCATAGATTATATTAAAAGCATTACAGATTTCCTGTGCACTTTCACAATGTGAGATAAAGTTAACATTATTTGATTAATATGAGAATATAGTATATGCACCGTAAGCGAAGTATTTTTCTCGTCTACTATATCACACCCATTTTCAATAATATCCAACATTTAAAATTAAAAGATTTAAAATAAAATTTCATTTTAATTTCCAATTTAAGAAAAATCGGTTCCACCAAAAATAGGGGGAATAATACTGGACCGACTCTCGCTAGATTTGCAACTAGGTTTAGACATCCTTGCTATTAACCTTGCTCTGATACCACTTGTAGGATCGATTTCACCCTAGAGGGAGGGTGAATAGGGTGTACTAATATTAATAAAATTAGTGCGGAAATATATGTATATATATTAGTTGCAACATAGATAATAGCAGAATAATAAAAGAAGAAATAGAACAACACAGATTTACCCAGCTTTAGCAAAACCCTGCCTATGTGCTGCACCCAAGGTTTCTACTAGAAATTAAGTAGTCATGCGCTTGCTTATGTAAACTTGTGACATGCGCTAAGGACTAACCTAACTCTACGCTTGTAACGACCCATAAATTTTTGATAATTTAATTTGTTAATTTAATAAGGTTTTTTAATTTAATATTGAAGAAGATAAAAATTTGTGAATTGTTAATGAGAATAACAACTAGAATGAATTGTAACAATATAAATGTAAGTTAATTGTTAATAAGTTGAATGAAATTCCAGTGAATACTGAAATAATAATTAAAACCAATCATTAACAACTGAAATGAAAGGTTAGGTGAAATAATGAAAATTGTTATAATTGGTTATGAGATTGAAATGTAAGAAAACGAATGTAAATATTTAATTAGCTAATGTAATAATAATATAGTTAATGGTAATTAGATAAAATTAGACATATATAAGAATTGTAACATTTTTTTGATAATCGAGAATTCATATGTGTAATTAAAGTTATGGTAATGCTTGTTACAAGTTACATGTTTATTTGTTTTAATAATTAAAATGGAAATCAATTAGAATTAAATGAACCTTAATGTTATATTAATGAGAACTAATGCAATAACTAAAGGTCTGAATGTAATAAATACAAACCAATGTTAATTGTAACTATGAGATAAAAATTTAGCGAATAACAGGATTTAAAACCAAATAAGCGAATTTATTGGGAATTTAAAATTTTAATTACTGGATAAATTGTAATTGAAATTAAATATTGTAAATTAGGAAATATTCAATGATAAATTGATATAGAAATTTGTTTAAAGGATTCTAAATTTACCAAGCAATCCAAGCTGATAAAATTTGTAAAAATTTAATTTGAATTGTAAAATTGATTTAATTAACTTATTATTAAATTATTTAATTAATTTGAAAATAGCCAATTTGGCCACCGACTCAGATCTTGACGAAACCAGTTTCATCGGATCCGTAACGATGAATTATTGTAGGATTTCAAGTTTCGTAACAATCAGACTTATCGTTTGATCGTACGAACTCGAAACGCCTAAAAATCTAATCAATTGAAATCAATTTGAAATAACTTTATTGTAGCATAACTTCTTCATACGATGGAATTTGGAGTTTATTCCTATTCCATCGATTTTAAAATATTCAAAAACATCTATTTTGATATATGGGTTGACCCAATTTCGTTCTGGAGTCGAAACGAGCTTTTCGGGTCAATTATCGTTTAAAACCCAAATCAATCGTATCCACTTCTCTATTTTTAGCTCTACCTATATATATCTGGTTATAAACCCTAGCACCCTTTCTATTTCTCATTTCTGTATGTATAGAAACTTATGTTGCTCCTCTTCCTCAATGGCTGAAATCCTAACACCTCAATCCAATTTCAAATTTCAAATCGAAATCAAAAAAATTCAAACTCCTCAAAAAAATTCAGAAAAATTATATATCGAATATCTTAACAATACGAATTTGCATCAAGTGTTCATTTTCGGAATTGATGTTTGAATCAATGGCAAATCACGGTCAAAGCCAAAATTTGGGCTTTTGATTTTGGCATCAATCCATGAAATTGTTAGGGGGTTTTTGCCGTGCTCAATGGCTGGAGTGGATTGGAGGTGGTCGCATAACTAGATTGTGGTTGTGGGGGGCCGTAATCAGCGACTTATGATTTTTAAAACCCTAAAGGGTGGTGGCGGTGGCATTGTTGGGGGAGGCCGCGATGGTGCGGTCGACGACAGTGAGGAGGAGAAGATCGAGGAAGGTGGAGATGCGACGTACGGTGGCCGAAGGTGTGGCGAAATCATGGTCAAAGGTCGGTGATATTTTATGTACAGTTCTGGTTTGAGGTGCGTGCTCGCTAAGGAGAAATGCTGGTTTGGTGGAGTTTATTGGTCTGGGTTCATTTTTTTACTTTTATTTATTTAATTTTAAATTAAAACATACTAATTGGCATAACTTTCACATATGAGGTCCGTTTCACATGAGGTTTTCTCCTTGCGATCCTACCGATATTCCAGACATTTCGACGCTGGTTTGGACGAATTCTGAGACTGTCCAAATTTTGGGTTTAAATTGGATTTAAATTCAGTTTAAATTCGAAGGTGAGTGTTTTAACTCACTCACAACTTCTAAAATTTCTTATGTTTATTAAATTGATTTATGATGTGATTAGAAATTTATTCATGACCGTTTGGCATATTTTGGATCATCACCTTGTTTATTTGAATTTATTTGGATAAAATAGTTATTTAATTTATTATTGAATTTAAACTGCCAGTAGATACATATTATTTATTATATGTTCTATACTGATGTTATTGGTTGAATTGGATGATGATTGTGGTAAATGTTTGATGACTGATATTAGATGAATGGATGTTGCATTTTATATTATTATAAACTACAAGTTGTTATGGATTTTTATTTCATTCGGGATTGTGATTTGAAATGATACATAACCGTATTTATATTTTAAATTGCAGATTGAAATGATAAGTATCCATATCACTTAACCATAGGACAGAAAATTATATACGGACACCGTGGTCTATATATAAAAATATTTTTAAACGATTTCAATGGTTTTGTAAAGAAATATATGGTTTTAGATAAATATTGATTTTAGATAATATATAAATGTTACTTTGTCCTTGATTTTATGCTATGTATAATTTGTTTTAATACAGAATAAGCTTAATAATAAGTTTGATTTTTTTAAAGATAATACAGTTAAGTATTTAAATTATATTTTAATATAGAGTTTATAATGATTTAAATAAAATTAAGGTTGGAAGATAAATTTGAGATTTATTTTAAATGAATTAGTTTAAGAATTAAACTCAAATACGATTAATGTGATATTTATTAAATTTAAAATTTTAGAAGGTATGATTTTTTAACTGATTTTGGTTTGAAGTGAATTAATGAATATTTCAAGCATAAATAAATTGTAGGAAATATTTAGTTATTGGTAATTTGAGTTTTATTTAAATGATAATGGATTTATTAAGTAAAATATTTCAAAACAAAATAATAGAAATTTGAATTGCTGAATTATAATTATCAAACTTAGTTTTGAAATGCTTGAATACTTAAAGCTTGAAATATACTGAATTTGAAATGGTTTATTTTGTGGATCAATCAGTTTAAAAATCAATATAATTTGAAATGGTTTATTTGAAAACTGAACTGAATTGAAAGTTTGGATTTGAGATTTGGTTAAATCTAAATTTTTGGAATTCGAGTTGTTTTGGAATTGATTTGTGAAATTGAAGAAGCTATTGTATTATATAAAGTATTTAAATTTTTAAACCATTTAAGTGGTGGAATTTATGTTTCAAAGTTATGATCAAAATATTATGATTTGAAAGTGTGATATTTCAAGTGTTTTGATTTCGAAGTGTTATAACTCTGAAAGTGCTATGATTTTGAAAAATGATATATTTGAAACAAAAATGATATTATATTGATTTGGGTTTTTATAAAAATGATATCATATCGATTTGGTTTTTGAAATGGAAATGATATCGTATTTATATGGTTTTGAAATGGATATTATATTCTGGTTTTGAAGTATGATTATTTTAAAATGACCGCGGTGTTATTATAACATTTGGTTGTTGAAAAGACCGCGATCGGAAGTCGTCATACTCTCTGCCAACTCCGGAAACCACTTTAACAACCATGTACGCAGTGGAGATTCCAGAATGAAGTAGGATGGCGGCGGCATTCCTTTGAGGTATATACGTGGACCCGACTCCCGTGAGTTGGCATAAGGTGGCTAAAACAGGAGCGATTGACGGGCAAATGATGTAGCTCCTTTGATCGGACACATCCCTTCGATATTATACTTTGAATTTTGGATTGATTCGGTGGCCACTTTTGATTTAGGGATGTGGCTCGAGGTGGGCGGTAGCTGCGCGCTACGCGTTACCACCGGCCCAGAGGCTTAATTGGTATATCTGCCCTGGAATTGCCTAGATGTGCCGTGTCACCTACCCTAGCGTGTCTTGTACGAGTTTGGTTATCTTCCGTAGCCCGTGGAGTATCCTCTGGTGGCTTCCCGATCAGGAGGGACTATGATATTGGATGGACTTCTGGGACTATTACGTGTTAATGGCTATATGGGTAACCCCTTAACTCTATTTAAAAGTAAGTTTATTTTACTATAGACATTATTATAATAACGAAATATTACTACATAGTAAATAGTTTAAGGGATCCTTAGGAGATGTGAATCCTGGGCATCTCTTAAGTTACTACACTCACATTAGACACTGGATAGGAGATGTCAAATCCCGTAAACATCTCTGATGTCGTTCCACTCATATTGTTTACCATTGATTTAACTTACATAAGATCTTTTAGTTTTGACTCGTGTATTTTGTTTTTTCAATTTGTTCGGGTCAGTCTGAGCATTTCAGGATTTGAGGACCTCATTTCTGGAGGACGAAGACGAAGATTGTATTACCATTATTTACTATATTGTTCCACTGCATCACCTTGTTCTGCTGCATTATTATTTATTACTCTTTGGTATGTGTAACTTTGATCTATGTTGTATAATTATAATCAGATGTTTTGTAAAACAGCTTTATGAACTAGTATTTGATTATTATATTTTGTCATTCCACTGTGAGATTCTGTTTTGTTTTATTTCATTCCCTGCTTTGTTTATTCACCCCAATAACAATCCGCTTTTTTGTATGGTTTGAGTCTGGCGTGTGTGGTTTATTGTCGATTTAAAGTGCACAAAAAGGCGGGATGTTACATTTGGTATCAGAGCTTTGGTTTGCGATAAAGCTTAGCTTTATGGGTCTGACTCTTTATTAATAGGGTAGTAATACCCTATGATGAGTCGCTTAGTGTATATATGAGAGAGCGCATTTGTTAGTATTATAAAAAGTTTTTATATCGTGTTAATTCGTTCCATTTTGTATTTATAAATTCTGGTTGGTGCATAGGACGCTATGACATCAATAGGGATTTCTAAGCACTTAATAGGACAGACCGACATAATATTTGTTTTGAAATATAGGTAAATGAAATAATTTTGCCTATTATATTTTCTGTATATAAAGTAATAAATTTTAGAAAGGTTATATTTGGTTGTAATATATTGGTTGTTAGGTAGTGAAATTCATAAATATTGATTGGAAATAAGATTTGAAGAAAATAAATAAATGAAATATGGAAATTTTAGAACTTAAGTTCCGAGATTTTGAAATTTGCTTTCAAAGGATTTTGTGAATATAATAATATTGTTTATAAGTATTTGCTAATATCAATATTCCAATATTATTTGAAAGAATTGTTTTAAAGAAATTTTAAAAAGGAATAAGTTCTATACTCCTCTCTCTGTCGTTGGAAAATAATTTCGATGATGAGTGCACGCGTCATCGACATTCATTTTCGAGTTTCTAAGTGGAAAGACTATTGTAGTAGTTTTACTGCATATTTATTTTGATAAACAAATATAAATTTTTAGTTGTTTTAAATATAATTGGATATATAAGTTGTAAGTATTTATATTTATCTATTATTTTAAAAATGATTTGAAATGCAACCGGGTATTTAGCTTTTAAGTTTCCACTAATTAATAGTTTCAACTATTATAGTGAAATGGAATGCAACTAATTAATAATTAAAACCTCTAACTAAAACAAGAGACTAAATGCTAGGGTATAAATGAAATAACAAGAAATTTGCAATTTATAATCTATAAAAAGCAAAAGATATGATTATTGAACATTAAATTAATTAAAGAAATGAGAAAACTTGTATAACTTCCAATTGCATTCTTAAAGCATATATATATATATATATATAACTTACCAAATAGTAAAAGTTGTAATGTTTAATAAGAAAATGTAACAGGATATTATACAAGTAAAACTTGAAATAATGAAAGTATTCAATGAAAATCTTCAATAAATAAGTATTGATGTTATAGAGTTATAAACTTAATTTACAATTGAAATGTTACTAAATAAAATTGATATGCCAAGTAACCGAATTGAACATGAATACTATGGATAAATGAATGGAAATAAATGAAATTGAGAAATGAATGAATGTAATGCAATAAAAAAGAAATTTATATGACATGAATAAATAAAAATGAATTTATGTAAGTATAAGTGCAAATAAGTGAAATAAACATTGAATCAATGGATGGAAATGAAAATTTGAAAGTAATAAATGTAGAATAAAATATAAATCATTATATGAATGAAAAAAAAATCAAATAACAAATGTTATGAAATGAAATTAATAAGAATGAACTTGATCTATTGTTGGAATTGTGTTTGCTTTGTTTATGGTTGTTTGAGCAAGGATACTTTAAAATTGTTTGGATGTATGAATAATCTATTTAGTTTCATCTAAGACTGTTGAGTAAATGGTGCACTTAATAGTTTATTTTTTATTCTGTACAATTAAAAGTTTTGAACCAGAACAACTATTTGTTTTGTTTGCTATGGATGGATGGTTGGTTTTATTGAGTTCATGTGATGGTTGTATGTTGTGGTTGCAAATGATCGTTGTTTTATTGATTTGTTTGTTAGTGGTTAAAACAACTGTAAATATTTCATTCTGTATAATTATTAACTCCTTTTAGATTATATAAGTGAAATATAGGTTATGGAAGCAATTATCACTACTTTTGGTTTCATAATTAAGTGTTAATTGCCCAACAAATAGGCACGTTTTCAGATTACGGTTTTATAACGCTATTATATTATTTTTCCCATGTTGTTATATATTATTTTGGAAGATATATGATATATATTTTTATATTTGATATTATATTTTCTCCTGAGCCTCTCCGTACAAAGGAGACTCTGCCGAAATTTTCCATAAATTTTAGACTTAGAAAATTTTTGAAAAATGTTTTCCAAACTTTATTAATTTGAGTATAACAAGATTTAATGTTTATTAATTGGTATATTTTATTTTAATTAATTAGTTTTGTAAAATTTTTTTATAAAGTTAATATTTTGAATAAGATGTATTGTTCGTTTAATTCTTTCTTTTCCCTTCTTTTTCCTTTCCAGGGATGAAATGTTTTGAGTGGGGGAGAGTGTAACGACCCGTAAATTTTCGATAATTTAATTTTTTAATTTAATAAGATTTTGTAATTTAATATTGAAGAAGATAAAAATTTGTGAATTGTTAATGAGAATAACTACTAGAATGAATTGTAACAATATAAATGTAAGTTAATTGTTAATAACTTGAATGAAATTCCAATGAATATTGAAATGTTAATTAAAACCAATCATTAACAATTGAAATGAAAGGTCAGGTGAAATAATGAAAATTGTTATAATTGGTTATGAGCTTGAAATGTAAGAAAACGAATGTAAATATTTAATTAGCTAACGGAATAATAATATAGTTAATGGTAATTAAATAAAATTAGAAATATATAAGAATTGTAAAATTTGTTTGATAAAAGAGAATTCATAAGCATAATTAAATTTATGGTAACGCTTATTATAAGTTACCTGCTTATTTGGTTCAATAATTAAAATGGAAATCAGCTAGAGTTAAATGAACCTTAATGTTATATTAATGAGAATCAACGTAATAACTGAAGGTGTGAATTTAATAAATAAAAACCAATGTTAATTGTAACTATATGACAGTTTAGTGAATAACATGATTTAAAACCAAATTAATGAATTTATTGGAAATTTAAATTTTTAGTTAGTAGATAAATTGAAATTGAAATTAAATATTGTAAATTGGGAAATATTCAATGATAAATTGATGTAGAAATTTGTTTAAAGGATTCTAAATTTACCAAGTAATCCAAAGTGATAAAATTTGTAAAAATTAAATTTGACATGTAAAATTGATTTAATTAATTTATTACTAAATTATTTAATTAATGTGAAAATAGCCGTTTTGGCCACTGATGCGGATTTCGACGAAACCAGTTTCATCGGATCTGTAACGATGAATTATTTTAGGATTTCAAGTTTTGTAAGAATCAGACTTGTCATTCGACCGTACGAGCTCGAAACGCCTAAAATCAAATCAATTGAAATCAATTTGAAATAACTTGATTTTGGCATAACTTCTTCATATGATGGAATTTGGACTTCAAACTTGTTCCATCAATTTTAAAATATTCAAAAACATCTATTTTGATATATAGGTTAACCCATTTTCGTTCTGTAGTCGAAACGGGCTTTTCGGGTCATTATCGTTCAAAACCCAACTCAATCGTATCCGCTTCTCCATTTATAGGTCTACCTACCTATATATATATATATATATATATATATATATATATATATATATGGTTATCAAACCTAGCAGCCTTTCTATTTCTCATTTCTGTACGTATAGAAACTTCTGTTGCTCTTTTTCCTCAATGGCTGAAACCCTAAACTCCTCAATCCAATTTCAAATTGCAAATCCAAATCAAAAAATTCAAGCTCCTTAAAAAATTTTAGAAAAATTATATATCGAATATCTCAACAATATGAATCTGCGTCAAATATTCGTTTTCGGAATTGATGCTCGAATCAACGACAAATCACGGTCAAAGTCAAAAATTGGGCGTTTGATTTTTGCATCAATCCATGAAATTGTTTGGGGGTTTTTGTCGTGCTCGATGGCCGAAGTGGATTGGACGTGGTCGTGTGACCAGATCGTGGTTGTGGGGGGTTTCGAAAACCCTAAAGGGTGGCGGTGGCGGCGTTCCTGAGAGAGGCCGCGATGGTGCCGGTCGACGGCAGTGAGGAGGAGAAGATCAGGGAAGGTGGAGATGAGGCGTACTATGGCCGAAGGCATGGTGAAATCGCGGTCAAAGGTAGGTGATGTTTTGTGTGCAGTTCTGGTTTGAGGTGCGTGCTCACGAAGGAGAGATGCTCGCGTGGCGGGAGCTTATTGGTCTGGGTTCGTTTTTTTACTTTTATTTAATTTAATTTTAAATTCAAACATACTAATCGACATAACTTTCACATAGGAGGTCCGTTTCATGCCCGTTTTCTCCGTTGCGATCCTAGCGAAATTTCAAACATTTCGACGCCGGTTTGGGCGAATTCTGAGATTGTTCAAATTTTGGGTTTAAATTGGATTTAAATTCAATTTAAATTCAAAGGTGAGCATTTTAATCCACTAACAACTTCTATAATTTCTTATTTTTGTTAAATTGATTTATGATGTGATTAGAAATTTTTTCATGACTGTTTGGCATATTTTGAATCATCATCTCAGTTTATTTGAATTTATTGGATAAAATAGTTATTTAATTTATTATTGAATATAAACTACCAGTAAATATCTGTTATTTATAATCTGTTCTATATTGATATTATTGATTGAATTGGATGATGATTGTGATAAATGTTTGTTGATTGATATTGGATGAATGGATGTTGCATTTTATGTTGTTATAAACTGCAAGTTGTTATGGATTTTTATTTCATTCGGGATTGCGATTTGAAATGATATATAACCGTATTTATATTTTAAATTGCGTATTGAAATGATAAATATCCGTATCACTTGACATAGGATAGAAAATTATATACAGACACCGTGGTCTATATATAAAAATATTTTGCAATGATTTCTATGATTTTGTAACGAAGTATATGGTTCTAGATAAATATTGATTTTACATATTATATAAATATTATTTTGTCTTTGATTTTAAGCTATGTATAATTTGTTTTAATACAGAATAAGCTTAATAATAAGTTTGATTTTTTTTAAGATAATACGGTTAAGTATTTACATTATATTTTAATATAGAGTTTATAATGATTTAAATAAAATTAAGGTTGGAAGATAAATTTGAGATTTATTTGAAATTGAATTTGTTTAAGAATTAAACTCAAATAAGCTTGATGTGAAATTTATTAAATTTGAAATTTTAGAAGGTATGATTTTTTTAACTTGATTTTGGTTTGAGGTGAATTAAATGAATATTTCAAGTATAAATAAATTAAAGGAAATGTATAGTTATTTGTAATTTGAGTTTTACTTAAATGATAATGCATTCATTAAGTAAAATATTTCAAAACTAAATAATAGAAAATTGGATTGCTGAATTGTAATTATCAAACTAAGTTTTGAAATTGTTGAATACTTAAAGCTCGAAATATAATGAATTTGAAAAGGTTTATTTTGTGGATCAATCGGTTTTGAAATCAATAAAATTTTAAATGGTTTATTTGGAAACTGAATTGAATTAAAAGTTATGATTTGATATTTGGTTAAATATAAATTTTTGGAATTCGAGTTGTATTAGAATTGATTTGTGAAATTGAAGAAGCTATTATATTATATAAAGTATTTAAATTTTTAAACCATTTAAGTGGTGGAAGTTATGTTTCAAAGTTATGAGTTTCAAAATATTATGATTTGAAAGTGTTATATTTCAAGTGTTTTGATGTTGAAGTGTTATAACTCTGAAAGTGCTATGATTTTGGAAAACGATATATTTGAAAGAAAAATGATATTATATTGATTTGGGTTTTTATAAAAATGATATCATATTGATTTGGTTTTTGAAATGGAAATGATATCGTATTTATATGGTTTTGAACTGGATATTATATTCTGGTTTGAAGTATAATTATTTTAAAATGACCATGGTGTTATAATAACATTTGGTTGTTGAAGAGACCGGGATCGGAAGCTGTCATACTCTCTGCTAACTCCGAAAACCACTTTAACAACCGTGTACGCAGTGGAGATTTCAAAATGAAGTAGGATGGTAGCGGTGTTCCTTTGAGGTTTATATGTGGACCCGACTCCCGTGAGTTGGCATAAGGTGGCTAAAACAGGAGCGATTGACGGGCTAATGAGGTAGCTCCTTTGATCGGACACATCCTTTCAATATTATACTATAACTTTTGGATTGATTCGATGGCCACTTTTGATTTTTTTGATTTAGGGGTGTGGCTTAAGGTGGGTGATAGCTGCGCGCTACGCGTTACCACCGGCCCGGAAGCGTAATTGGTATATCTACCCGGGCATTGCCTAGTTATGCCATGTCACCTACCCTAGCTCGCCTTATACGAGTTTGGTTTTCTCCCATAGCACATGGAGTATCCTCTGGCGGCTTCCCGATCAGGATGGACTATGATACTGGATGGACTACTGGTACTACTACGTGTTAAAGGCTATATGGCTAACCCCTTAGCGGTATTTAAAAGTATGTTTATTTTACTATAGACATTATTATAATAGCGAAATATTACTACACAGTAAATAGTTTAACGAATCCTTAGGAGATGTGAATCCCGAGCGTCTCTTAAGTTACTGCACTCACACTAAACACTGGATAGGAGATGTCAAATCCCGTAAACATCTCTGACGCCGTTCCACTCATATTGTTTACCGCTAATTTAACTTACATAAGATCTTTTAGTTCAGACTCGAGTGTTTTGTCTTTTCAATTCACTCGGGTCAGTCTGAGCATTTCAGGTTTTGAAGACCTAATTTTTGGAGGATGAAGACAAAGATTGTATTACTATTCTTTACTATATTGTTCCACTAAATCACTTGTTCCGCTGCATTGTTATTTATTATTCTTTGGTATGTCTATCTCTGATCTATGTTGTATAAGTATAATCAAATGTTTTGTAAAACAGCTTCATGAAATGTTATTTGATTATTATATTTTGTCACTTCGCTGTGAGATTCTATTTTGTTTTATTTCATTCTCTTCTTTTCTTATTCACCCCAATAGTAATCCGCTCTTTTATACAGTTTGAGTCTGGCGTGTGTGGTTTATTGTCGATTTAAAGTGTACAAAAAGGAGGGATGTTACGATGCTCAAAACCCTGCCACTACTTAGCCACTGAGTTACGAATTCTCAAATTACGCCCTGTAGTTTGTCCCTAGTCATATGACTAGAATATTACACAATTTTAAAAGGAATCTAAAATAAAAATTAAAACTAAAAAAAATTAAAACCCTAAATTAAAAAAATAGGCCCAAATAAAAGAAAAAGAGACCAGCCCAATTGAAAATAAAAGAAGATGTCTCCCTTTTTATTTTTTCATTTTATCTGCTGACCCCTTTTGCTTCTCTTTGTGGCCGCCTTGTTTTCTCTTCGATCTGAGTTAGGGCTTTTCAAATTTGAAGACGCCGCTTGTATTCGATCAATTGCACTAATTATTTTGCTTTGTTTGGCTTGGTCAATCGATTCTTTGGCTTTTATAGCTTGCAGTCTTTTCAATTTTCGAGTTCGAGTGAATAGAAATTGGTATGTAATTTTTTGCATTGATTACACTGCTGTTTTGCTTGAACTCGATTGCATTCGAACATGATTAAAGTTATTTCTTTTTGTTCAAAGCATGCTTTATGGATTTTATATTGTGAACTCCAATTCTTAATATGCCGACGATGAGCTGGGTTTCATAAGGTGCGAATCGCTTCATTTTGTTCATATATTTCTCATTTGAATTCTTCATGATAATTTTGTTAGGCAATTCGATTTTGATCGAATGCTGGTGGTTAATTTGGCTTGTTATTCTCTATGCTTTAACTTGTTTGAATTGTCAGTTCTATTCTTCTCTAGTTCCATTCTTTGTTGGCCCTACGATTTGTTCATTGTCTTGTTCAAACATATGACTTTGTTTGATTTTCTATGAGTTGGTTTTGTTCATTTTGCCTTAACTTCAGCCATTTGAATTTTTTAGATAATATTTTAACATTTAAATCATTGTTCAATTCACTGACTTTTTCAAATCGTATATGCATTGCTTCATTCATGAATCACGGCTTTTGACATTATTTGAACTTCCACTTGCGCTATTTTGTAAAATTATAAACTGCTTCATTGAAATGATATATGTGTATACATATATATATGCATATATGTATACATGTGTATGTGCTACATGTTGTCTCAGGAGTAGTTCTTGTAATCTAGGCCTGCTTGCATCTGAACTCTATTTTTATGTTCATGTAGTGTTGTACTTGACCATATGTGCTAGTTGCTTTGTGAACTACTTTGGTCTGGTATGGTGATCTTGATATTTCATAGTTTTGAACTTGCATTTGCTCACTGAAGGTTTGGTGCACATATTCATGTATATAAATGCATACATATGTGAGATGCATGTATATACATGTATGTTGTGTGATTCCTGCTTCTGGTAATTGAAGTTGTACATTAGAGTATAGTCTTGGTTCGGATATTGTTGCATTGTCTAAGACTTGAACTGTGTTGACTTGTATATGATTGCATATGAACTTGCTATTGCGTTTGAGTCGTTGGTGCACCTTTCTCTGCTGCCTTCTTTCTTGTGTTTGGTCTTGGCTATTGCACTTGGTTCTTGCATATGGTATCATGTGCTTGTTTGACTGTCAAGTTATACCAACCTGCCTCTAGTTAGAATGGCCTGGTTCATGTTGTTATTTCATATATGCTATCATGTGAACCATTTGGATATTGATGCTGTGTTGCTTGTCACCATGATGTCAGGTGGTAGCCGCATGTTTGTGTTGATGTTTATTGCTTTGATCGAGCATTTTCACTTGAGTTGAATCCAATCTTGGCTCGGGTTTGACCTGTACTCACTTGTCCCTGTTGTTTTAACGTGCAAGTGTATATTGGCATGCATAGCCTTATGGCATGTATAGTGGTACACCGTGCATGCCACATGTTATTCATATAGATGAATTCAAAAGAAATAAATGACGAACAACCCAAATAATTGAGGTAGATAACATTGTCAAAACACACACTTTAATTTGCATTGAAAAATATATTCTTTTTCAATTTTACCGCGTTAGTGTTTATTTTGCAAATAATTCAAATGCTGGATACAAACCGAAATAGAATTGATGATAAATACGCATGTTTAAGTGATATGCAGTGAGTTCAAAGTTGTAAATTGAAATCTGTGATGTAATTGAAATTGTAATGTAATTGAGAATGCGTAAATGCAGTAAGAGCTCAAATTTGTACTATTTGAATTTGTAACAAAATATTTGTTTGAATTTGAATTCAGTATTATTTATTTTATTCATCAGATATTTATTCAATTACATGGAAAATAAAATAAAATAGTACAATAACAAATACATTTAAACAAATATTATGTTTATTATCATCAAACAAAAATCATATACTAACACATTCTATATTAGTATTATTCAAAATAGAGAGAGCAAGCAATTGAAACCCAAGCACTATCTTCACTTAATCGATTTGACTTGTTATTCAAAAGAAATAAAATTCCACTTTACAGAACTTTAATAATCAACTAAATGATTCATCTCGTAGTTGCACTATGTTATCAACTGAAACAACTAGCCAAACTAGATTCCAATTGTGATGATAACTTAATTTTTGTTGGAAGTTTGATAAGTAAAAGGACAAAAATTTCTTGATAATAACTATAACGACCCTGACTCGGCCTTCGAAAATCAGTACCGGATACGACACTCATATTCAAATGCCGTAGAGCCAAACGTCGAATCTGGTTCGCCGAAGCTTATAACACATTAAGTACAACACAGCGGAAGAAATGAAATAAATATCAATATATACAACATTTGATACAATATCCAGATACAATGATGATACAATAGAATGGTACAATACATATCAATACTATCAGAGATACAAGACACAGTGGAAAGAATGTCTTCAATGCCAAACTCCAAGAACTCCATCTCCAATCCAAACTAGCTCGAACCCTCACTAAGTTACATAAAGATAAGCGAGTCTGATCCTTGTGGATGCTGGAGTGTAGCAAAAGCGATCACAAATCCAAAAGGCTTCGAAGGCTATCGAATAGATTTCTACTATTCAAATATCTAAAAAACCCAACTCTAGACTGCCCGTGTGGAAAATAGTGGGCACCCAGAGTTTAGGAAAGGAACAATAAGCTCCAGGTCAGTCATAGGACTGGTATGAGCAAACAAAAACAGTTAGGTCTTTTGAAACAAACAACGAAAGCTTTTAAAGTTCAATTCCGCAATGCTTTTTGGAAAATGAAACTACCATAAGGCCTCCCGGCACACACACAATGCGATCGCACGCATGGGGGAGATTTCTCCTTATGATAGTCAAACATGCTTATTACGAAAATATCCTTTTTGATATTATTATTAGTGCATAGTGGAAAACATTTCGAAAGTACAATATAAATCCTAGTCAGCATAAGTACCATTATACTATGCCTACTATAGCTGCCATGTTAAATGGAAGGTTCTACAACTAAAATTGTACAAGGGGCGTATTGGATGGATGGATTTCCAACAAATGTTCAGGCTAAGGAACTTCCTATTGCCGGGAACGCCTCTGGTAGGACGCCCCGAGAACCTACCCGGCTCTCTGCTAACACAAGGCCGGCTACCTCTTTCTCGGGGAATAAAACCTAAGATATGCCACCCCCGGTCCTTTGGGACCTTTATCCGAGAGCTCTCAACACCAACAACATCACACAGTAATAAATATACTACAGTGTCCACATGAGTAAGTATCTGGGCTCCATACCATGATACCACCCTTTTCCAAAAGGAATGGTCATACCTAGAGGAGCTACCCCAGAAACCTTGCCGCATCTTTCCTGTTTCGACCGTTACCGGTTTGCTTGGCTCGATGAGGTCTCGTCGACAAAGCTACGCTTTTCCACATAGCCATGCTTTGATCAACAAATGATCAAAAAATGATCATCAACATACAACAGCACTTAGCGTGCCACACTACCAAATTGGGAGTATATCCCTGATAACCTTCAAATACATAACCTCTGAGCTCGTACGTCTCAGAGAAGGGTGTTAAGCTAAGAGAATAAATTCCCCGCCACCAACAGATATGTATTTGAAAGAAATCGACTTTACATCTCAAAGTGTAGTGTCAGACACACAACCATACAAGTCTGTTCCGGGTTTGAACAGAACCGAAGGCACTTCCGAAGAAGCCCTTGCAAATCCAAGTATTCACAATCCCGATCGGACTTCCCATCACTCAGGGAATCTCTATACCGTAGCTACTCAGTGCAGAGAGAATCGATAGGTCATCCTATCATTCTCGCAAATACCCGGTCTTCACCACCGGTCTTCAGATGCTATCCATAACGATGTATCATTATTCGGAATGGGTTATATGACAGAAGGTCCTCTCCCGGCTAAACTGAATAATGTGCGCAATATTTAAAAACATATGGATATGGGATTTTAGTGAAGTCACAACTTATAAAATCCAAAACTTTTCTTTCAAATGGTTAAACAAATTACCATTTCAAATCTTTAACTAAAAGATTTATTTCACAAAGTTCACCCAAATTCACAAAGATCTATTAACTAATTTCAAACAATTTCCATTTTAATTGGATTAATTCATTTAATCTTTAAATCAAAGATTTTACTCATAGCTTTCATAACCGTTTCCAAAGATTCATTCATAACTTGGAAAATCATTTCAATTCAAACTTGAAATTTCTTTTATACAAATTGAAAATTCATTTCTTATATGAAATCTTTTATCATTTGAAAAACAAACTGTTTTCATTTCTAGAAAAATCCGATTTTAGTTATACAAGTTAAAATCTATGGGTTAAATTCAAATTTCCAAAACAACATTTCCAAAATGGTGTAAAACCCATATAGGCTTGTATAACATTTTTAAATCTTAAATTCTCAAAATAGAATTCAAATTTCAAATTTTCAATTCAAATTTAAATCAGATTTCTAAACTAATTTAAGTTCAAAATAACTTTTTATCTTTGAAATTCTTTTTCAAAAGCTTTTCACTTTAAATCCGATCCATTTCCAAAACCATTTGGATTAAAAAATTCAATTTTAAAATTATTTCAAAAATCTGTGACTTAACCAATTTCCACGTGCAATCCATCTTTGTGTGTGTATAGTGTAGTCCAGGGGTTTTACACAATAGTGCACAACATCAATCATCACAGGTTCAATCATATCAATATTGATAAGCGGTATAAACCATAACGCTTATCATTGTTCATAGATGCATAGATAAAATAAAGTTATCAATCACAAAGACTCATCATTATGATTCGATGTGGGTTTCGAATAACCAACTGGAATCCGACTCCTAGTCGCATCGAAATTCAAATGCCGTTTTACGGGCAAAAAGGTTTTTTTCATATACATATAGGAACAAATCACAAATCACAGTTCTTCACAAAGCAATCATAGTATCACAACAGAAATATCAAGCCAGTACAGGATATTTGGTGATGGTCAATCATCTTTGATTAAGGTGATTGTGATTAAAGCGAATTAACCGTATAACTATACTTATTAATTATTTTAAATTAATGTTTAATTTGACTTAATTATGTATTAATTTAATCTTAATTGGCATAATTAATTAATTCTTAATTGTTAATTAATTAAGTTTAATTACTTTTATAAATTGCCTATTCTTTAATTAAATTAATTTTAAATTATAAAATCATTACAAACCTTAATGGTTAATTATTATTTCATTATTATAAATAAGTTTGGTTTTTAAATTAACATTTAAACGTTTGATTTACTTTTAAAATTTTATTATGTAAAATTTTAAAACAACTTTTGTAAAATTTGAAATATTCTTGAACTTCATAATTTTTAAATAATTAACTCAATATCATTTACCTGAAATTCCATCTATAATTATCACTAATTTATTCGGAAAAATAAATTTAACTTGTGTTTCCAAAAATGTAGTCAAAAATTGGGTTCCCTTGCTGTTTTTATTGACTACCTAAGTCTTCCTCGAGTCGCACCTGGGGAAAACACTCACTTGCTTCGAGTTTTAGCCAACATTGACTCGATTAACATTTGACTTCAAAAATTTGTTTCAAGTTTTAAAACCAACCCGATACAACGCTAAAACAACTCAAGTTCGCCTTTGAGTTTTTCCCTCAATCCCCTGCGTACTGCTTCGAGTCGTCTCCCCTTCTTCCTGAAACTATAAACCTGACACACTACCAACACGTGCACGTGCACGTCGCCGCAGATCACCTCCCGACGACACCACGTCGTCGAGCAAGTCGACGATCATCCACGCCCCAATCCCCAGTCATCAGAATTCACTCATTCCCTCGTAATCATGTTTTGATCTCTAAGTCGCAACCTGGAACAACTGGAACTACCTCAACCCTAAACCTGGAAATGCGTCGTTCTCGACATCCCGATCACCAGAAAACTCAAAGCTCCGGTCAACTACTCGTCGATGCTCCCCCTACCATCACACAAAACCACATAGCTCTCGATTAAACGTGGACGTCGAACCAATCAAAACACTCACACTCGACAAAACTAGGGTTACCAATTTCTAAAGCTCGTCGTATCGATTCTTGCAAATAATTTTTTAAATTTTTTTTCCTGTAATCATTGGTCAACAAACTACCTTCAAACCACAATTCAACATTTAAGATTTGCTTGATCACCAGAAATTGATTTAAAATCATATTTGGTTCTAGTAGCAACTACACCTTGTACACTCAACTAGAAATCATCATATTTGTCTTAAAAATCCTATCTCGCAGCGAGAAATCAAGTAATATTACTGAAATTGAAATTTGTAGAGTTCGAATTTTTGCAAAAATCAAGTGGTGACTGTATTTACTAAATTTCCAATGAAAACTAGATAAAATTTGTTTAATTCATTATTGAAATGAAATACAGGTTTAAATAATATTTCTAACTTGTTTACATTCTTTTTCAGAATCAAGAGGGAGAGAGATGTAGATTTGTTTTGATATGGGATAGTCTGTAAACCAAAACTTAGGAGTAACCGTTTTTATTTAGTCTCCAGTAAAAAGAAAATTTCCAACCTGCTTTGATTAATTACTGGAGAACGTAGTGCAAGTTCAAAACAAAAACTCCAACTTATTTTCAATTTATTTTCAACTTATTTTCAGAAGTAATGAGGAAGAGAGAGAGGTTTGAATTGGATCTTGATATAGTTTACTCTTGTACTGATACTTAAATGAAACTCTGTTTCTAGTAAAAGAAAACCATATGATCTTGCTTCCACTTGTTACTGGAACACAATGCAATGTCACAACATACGTTAATTTGTTTTACTATCATTTTCGGAAGAAAAGAGGGAGAGATTTTAAATTTAGTATGGTTTACACTGTAAACCAATGTGTTACAGAAAAATAGAAGAAAGACATCAACATTTTCAGGCAAAGAAAAAAAAAACTCAAGCATGGCAATCCATCCACAAGTAAAAGCTATTTTCATTCATACAGGCATCTAAACACAAAAAAAATGAATAAAGCATGGGGTTTACTCACCATTTCCAGATGACAAAAGGCTCTTGACAGTTTTTTTTTCAAAACAGAGAGGAAAGCCTGCAACCCTTTTTTTTTTCTTTTTTCATCTACTTTAATTCTTTTAAATTTAGATCTGCAAATTATAGTTACAGACCTTTGTTTATTCCTTGTTATATTTATTTTCTTAATCATTAATAATAGCAATCTTTAGATTACTTACAGTTTGAAAAATCAGAGAAGTTTTCCTTCTTTTTTTCCTTTTTTTCTTTCTGCAGTTTTGAAACCAGAAACCTAACCTAGCCTTGAACTTGATTCTTTCTGCAATTGATTGAATGTTGTTGTATTACATTCTTTCTTCATTAAAAATTATGACTTTAAGTTCAAATCTTTAAAAAAAAAGTTACTTGCCTTTTAATTTATTTCAAGAAAAAAACTGCACTGCTCTGAAACATGAAACTTCACCTCTAAGGCAAATCTGCAGTTTTTATTTTGAATTGATTATTAAAAACTTGATTTTAAAATCATAATTTCATAAACTATAAAGTTTTTTTAAAAAAATTTACCTGAGCCTAAAGCTTTAAGATGATGCGGATATTTTTATTTTTCTTTTGAATTGAACTGAAATAGGCTGTTTTCCTTTTCTTTCTCTTTTTCTGATTTTTTCTTCTCCTTCTTGAATGTTGGAGTTAAGATTGCAAATCTTTTGGTTACTAAACTTTTTAGAGATTAGGAGATTTAAAATCTGAATTGGGAAGGTGAAGAGTTTCTGAATTTTTTTTACTTGATTATTTTATTTAAACAATGATGCCTTCATGCCATTTGTAAAGAGATATCATAAGCTTTAGATTTTTGTTAAACTTTTTACTCCAAACCCATGTGCAATGTATGTTTACATTTGTGATTTTTACAAGACAAAAGAATATTTTTATAAAATTTATTTTCTATATTATATACACTTTTATAAATAACTATATTCCTTTATGCATTTGTATATATATGTATACAATTGTTAAAGAAATTGTTTTTAACCAATATTTATATATATAAATTACATATATTACATCTTAAAATTTTTAAATGCTACTTATTTTTAAAACATTTATTTTAAATTTAAATTTAAATTTAAATTCTAAACTTGAAATACAAATATTTATGTCCATTTGTTATATTCACACATATCCTAAGTAATTTAAATTAATTTTCAATATGTATTCAATATTACTCATATATATAATATACATATCTATAAGATTTTAAATTTAAATGACATTTTAAAACATTCATTATTTCAATATTTTAATCTCAAAATAAAATTAGAATTTATTTATATATTATTATCACTTATTTTACTTGTTTAAGATTTTTTTTTCAATTTATTTCCAAATTAAATTCCAAAAGTTTAAAATATATTATTAATTTAAATTGATAAATTTTTTGGGATGTTACATTTTTTCTTATAAGATATTAAATATCCAATTTCAAGGCCTCAATTAAATTTTAAAATCAATACCCAAATAAGCAAATATCCTATTTAATTTGAAAAATTCAAATTAATTTACAATTTTATCCAAAAATTTATTTTAATTATCAATTAAATTTTAATTAAAAATCGGGTTCGTTACAGATTCCCTCCTTATAAAATTTCGTCCTCGAAATTTGCAAGGAAGACGACAAAGAATAGGTGATAGATAGAGAAATATCATTCCAAATCAAACTGGATATCAATTCTGTATTTGGCTTACTAAATCAGAATATCAATATGAGAACAAACTCATACAATTATTTTACAAGATACTCAGGTTCACCAGTCTACGAATATGCAAGGGCATTGATTAGTTCGATGGATAACTAATCGTTAGTAGAATATACCCGATCCCAGAGAATAGATAGATAGATTCAATCTTCTACAATTTCTCAAACACTAGATATGGATTCCAACTCCAAGTCTAAATAAATATACCAATTTGTCCCTCTTCAGACTTCAGTCTACACGAGAAATTACGATGGAGTTTCAATTGGGTTTTAACCGATATCGTTTTATCGATTCAATTCAAATTTTTCCCTATATTTTTTAACCTATTTATCTCAATTTATTTAAAATTTTCAATTTCAAATTAAATTCATTAAAGTTTAGATCGAAAAACTGATAAGAAACCGATTGAGATACGAAGTAAGGATTTCCTACAACAATTCGTAGGGCCACCATCACACTGAAACTTCTTTCTCGAGCTGCTACAAAGCAATCAAAGAAATTGGAAAGACGAATCAAAGGAGATTGATAAAGAAATATATAACGACCCGCCTTTTTGACCGCCCCCAGTCGGTAATTAAACCAACTTGAAACGTTCAAAATGACGGATTGTTATTTAGTTTATAGAGTTTAAACAGAATAATCCACAAAATCACAGAACAATAATAATATTTCACATAAATGACTTTTTTTCTTTTATACAAATATCAGAGTTTATACAATGCATTTGAATTTTATACAGCGGAATATTTTGTTTTAACTACAAAATCTCTGAAAGCTAAAGCGGTATCCCCCTCTCTCTCTAACTTCGCTGCCTGAAAATCTTCAAGCTGTAAAATACTCGGTCTGACCCGAGTATTACATTCAAAAGAAAATAATACACGGGTCAGTCTAATTCAAACTCAGTTATTAGTGCATAGAGGCAATGATAATTAAATAGAAATTAGATGACAATCAAAGATAAATTTACCTATCCAACCCTTTTAACAAAGAAATCAGATAACGGTAAATATAACACTTAACAGTGTTAAGGAATAAATCAGTAGATTCAAATTATTAACAAAGATGGATGAAAGGATTATTAACGAAGATAATTTAGAAAACCACAGAATTGCCAAAACGGCAATTAACAACAAAATCATCAATTTAAATCAAATCAAATTAAACAATTGAAATATCATTTAAAACATCAATATCGATTGGCTGCAGTACACGCACGCGTGTACTGCCTCGCCAATACGTCATATGAAACACGCAAAGGTCATTGAATCAAAAGCAAGTGAAGGATCTAATTTCAATGCCACTGCCCCAACAATCAAGATATCATATATGCAATTGTGCTCAAACAACCGAGCTAAATATGCAAACAGAGGTGACAACAGTGAATGGTTAAAACAGTGAGCATATACTAGAATGAACAAGTAAAGACAGGAGATAGTCTGACAATGGCTACACAAGGCGTATATGAGACCCAAGACTACAATATTCTCAAGAGAAGTCAACAACATCTGGAGTGAATGCAAGTCAACGATCGAACTAATCGAACCAGTTATACACATGAATGAATGCTAGCATATCAAGCTTCAGGTAATATGCAAGTGGTGCAGAAAAATAAACAGTGAAGCAAATGCATGCATACTTGTATATATATATGCAAGAAACAATATATATGAACTCAGGTGAACTGCAAACTGGAAATGCAGTAATGGATCAAAGAATCCAAGTTTATATGTAATTAAACAGTGTAGTAAAAACATGCACACTTATATAAACGTATGCAGGAACACTACAAATATACTCAGGTGGTAAATTTGCATGATGCAGTTGCTTTAATTTTTACTTTGAAATTACACAATAATTTATTTACCCAAGCAAAGATCTGCACATAGTAGGCTAAAATAATGAATAGGTCATGACTTCATAAAATTTCAAGTGCTAGAAAACCAACCACCAGGTAATAGATAGTAAAAGTCCGCAGTAAAACAATAGAATCATAAGATGGGTGCTAGGAATCAAATTGTATAAATCCAATCATCTTTTAACTCCATACTGTGCTTTTACTTACAGCTATATGGTAAAAATGATACAGAGGCTATGAATAAGTTGGCAAGTAAATATCAATTCACAGTATGATACCAAATTAAATAACAGGTACGCACATGCATGCAACTACAAAACTGGATTCAAGCAAGTTCAACAGGTCACGGCAGTAGCATTCATTCTAACATAAATGCAAAGTGAACGACTCCAGTGAAACAACTAAATATGCAAGACCAGAGTCGCAGTGAAACAACTAAATATGCAAGACCAGTAATGGCTTTGTCCAACTTTTACAAAATTATGCAGTTGTTTTACAGTAAGGCTTTAAAGGTCACAACAGAAAATCAAAGGGTTGCTAGCTTCCTCTCTCTGTTTTACGCAACCATCTATTCAATCCTGATATTGCTATTTAACCTTTAACATATAAAGAAAATTAGATTTATGGAAGTGTTTACTCATATAAAAAATGCAGAGATCCCCTTTGAAGCTAGAATGAAATTTGCATGTTCATGTTTTTGATTCCAGAAACTTTGAAAATTTGAAAATTGCATCTTGATGTTTGATTTCAAAAATTTAAGTTGCTTGAAACATTAAGACAGAAATGCTTTGAAGCTTGTTTTCAGGTTGAATTCATAGACATTGATTTTCCTTTATTATTTTTATTTTTACTGTAACCTTACATTTATGGACTGCTTAGTAAATAAAATTTTACAAAACTATTTTAAAAACAAGATTACATAGCTACAAACCATTTCCGGTCAAAATCAAAGACTAAAAGCTATGTATTTGGGAAATGTGGATTCATTTGTACTAATTTTTTTTAACTTATGATTTGTTTAAACAGAGACACAGATCCCTGTAACCATTCATGCATACAATTTCACACACATACTTATATAACAGGAAATATTATCATTCATGCAACCATATTACTTCTTGAATCAATCACAAACATCAAGCTGTAATAGGGATGAAGACCAACTAGACTAGTGAAACAAGCACAAATCAAAAATAGCAGGTAAATGTGCAGACCCAACCAAAAGGAGGAGAACCAAAATGACACTAAAATAATTAAACTGCAAGAATGCAGTAATGCATATGCAATCTTCTCATGGCACAGACATAAGGCAACAAAAGCTCCAAGCAGACTCGCTAGTTTACCAGAGATGTGTGGACACAAGAAATCCATTAACCAGGAAGTGCAAGTGACCATGCAAGCTACAGGTCAAACTCAAGTATAAATGGAGGTGCAGAACAACTACGCTAAAGAGCAGTGTCTAGTACAAGTGACGATGTAGTTACATGTATCAGAAAGCAAATGCAATGTGTAACCAAAATCGAGACCGCAAGTAATAAAAAGCCCAAGGATGTCGAAGTCAGGTGACTTCAACTCAAAATACCAACCAAAGCAGTAATTGTCAAGCACCGTTAATTGAAAACTCAATCCAAGGCCAAAGCCAGCAAACTCATGAAATCAGAGAGTGGAGTGAAAATCATCAAACACAAAGTCAAATCAAATTCTCATCAAAATTATGTTTTCCCAAAAATCATACTTGCAGAAAACATACAGAAATTGAACCAAGGCAGATAAAAATCAGCAGCATCGAAATGAATTTAAACAGTTGAAGTGCGAGTTGAAGGAGATGTGAGTGAAAAAGTTCACTCACCTTGACCCAAATCGAAGCGGCCGTGTTCAAATAGAAGAAGAATCGATTGCTGAAGCAAGCCACTAGAATATCATCGATCGAGCTACTGAAGTTGTCGCCTACGAATTAATCAAGCCCTAATTCTGAAGAGGAACAAGAAGTACTAACGGCTTCATGAGTTTGAAGACGAACAAATACCGTAATTTGATTTAGAGGGACGAAAGAGGATTCGTGGCCGCCATTTTTAATTTTCTTTCGTGTGTTTAAGATCTATGGTTACGAATGAAAATAGAGAGAGGATCGAGTATAGCCTTAGATAATATTACATCACTTAAGCAAAACCATGGGCTAAGAAAATTATAAAGCCCACCTAATTCCTTAATCAAATTATTAAAGAATTGTAACTCAATTTTTTTAGAGGAATTCAACCGTTTAAAATTCCAACAGCAATTAGGCACAATTTATAATTGTCATTCTTTCATTATCTAGATATTAACTCAAAACAATTTATAAAAGAAACTATCTCTTTATAAATAAACAACATAATTTATTTGAATTTGGAAAAACTCAAATCGATTAACCAATTAATCACACAATTTTAAATCAAGAATTAAATCAGTTACCAATTTAAAATAAATTAAAATTCGGAATCATTACAGTCGAAAATATTTTTTTTCTTTAGTAAGCTTCTTAGATATATATCTGTTTGAAGTTCAACTATCAAACATAAATTTAAATTAATATGTTTTACAATTAGAATTTATACTTGTATTTTGTATTGATAAAATTTATTCCATTTTATTTAAGTTAAAGAAAAAAAATGCTATTTAAAATTATCCATCAATTTATTAATTTACATAAATAATAATTCTTAAATCCAAATTATTTTTTTTCAACCCATTAGTTCGAATTTTTATATACAAATTTAATATTCAGTTTCAAACTCCAAAGTCAAATTTAAATTTTATTCAACTTTCGATAGATTAAAATTTAAAATTTAATCGCCAAATTCATAGTTATATTGGAAATTCAATTCAAACCATCATTCACATATTTAAAATTAATTAAATATTTTCAATTTGAATTGTTAAAAATTCAGAGTCGTTACAATCTTCCCTCCTTAAAAGAATTTCGTCCCGAAATTATAAGTTAGGAAAAATGATTGTTAAAATCTCACCGATATTTATACCCTACGCAATTTTACTAAGCTCGAAACTTATTAAAAATAAATATAGAATTCATTCCATTTATTTTATCTCATTAGCTTTGTTCATTATCTCCTTTGTTCATTGATTTCTACAATCATGATGCAAAAGTCTTTTACCAAAATTTTCAACTTAAAAACTCAAATTTAAACTTGAAATTCTTCATGTTAGAGATTTGCATATTATATCTTTTCCAAAGCTGTGGACTTTCAAAATATTTCAAAAATCCTCTTCCTTAGTTTATTAGGTTGGAATTATGTAATTTAAATTTCAGACTATTGATTTTTGCTATTTAAAGTTTGAAAATACTTGCTAACTCGAAATTTAACAAGTCTATCGTCGTTCTTACAGACATTAGTCATACGCTGGCCACGCGCAGGACTAAATGTCTCCAAGTACTAAATATACTTGCTTCAATTCCCAGTGAAAATACTTTTAAAAATTCTTTTAAAAATGGATATGGAAAGCACGTTCCCCCATGGATCACAGTTACCCGGCGGTTACGCTACTATCCCAGTAGAATCGCTTGTAATTGTAGATTTCTCATCTCTCTTGAATTTCGCCATGGTTGTTGCCATAGATCGCGGTCCACACGGCGGTTACTCTACTATCCCAGTAGAATAGCTTGTGACCGTAGGCATCTCGCCCCTCGAATTTCGCTTTGGCATCTAGATTGCAGTTTACTCGACGGTTGTGCCACTATCCCAGTGGAATCGCTTGTAACTGTAGGCATCTCGCCCCTCAAATTACGCTAGTCACTCCAACTAATGGAATTCAAATGGTCATTCCAACTAATGGAAATCAAATGGCCAATCCAACTAATGGACAAATGGTCAATCCAACTACTGGAATTCAAATGGTCAATCCAACTAATGGAATTCAAATGGTCAATCCAACTAATGGAATTCTACGTAGCTACGATTTTCAATTGGACACTCATATCGAGTTCCAATACCTTCACAAATTTTAATTGGAAGGTACTTTTCCATATCCTCAGTTTAGAAAAACATAATATTATACAGAGATAGTACTTCATTACACATTTCGTACATATCATACCTATGTAAACGTACATAAGTTTTCCATACCAATTACTTTCTAAACTGATGGTTTTCGAGTTTACTACATTCTCATATATAAGTTCCGAAAACCTCAATATCTCATACCCATAACAAATAGAGGATTCATGAGTTTCCCATCTCATTACCAATTTAAAATTTTCCTCTAAGTCGATTTAGAATTTTAAGGTTATCTCAAACCCAATTCACATTCATAATCCAATTTATTATCGACTTCACACTCGATTTGGATTCCACGTTACATCGTCAATTCTCAACACATAATTGATGTCTACCGATATATAACCTCTGAGCTCGTATGTCTTAGTGAAGGGTGTTAAGCTAAGAGAATAAATTCTCTGCCACCAAACAGATATATATTTAATAGAGATCAATTGCTATGTCGTCAATTCACAATGTTAGACATACAATCCAAATCAACCATCTGAAATTCAAAACTCAACTTATATTGTTTTCGGTGTCGAAGTTAAACTCAATTTAACTCAAGATTCAATCTTTTTGAAAAATTTCAAGTTGAACTAATTGTTCAAATTTCCCATTTAACCTTTTCAACTTCGACTTAATTCATAGTTTGAATTCCACATACTTTTCACAATATTGGTTTTAAACCAACTTCAAACTTTCCCATAGCCGAGGTTTAGAGTTCAATCCTTGCCTTCCACACTTAAACGGAAACAAATTTTCCACACTTAACCATTTGAAAACAAATTTCAAATCATTTTTTCACCTTTCAATCTTTGAAAACAAATTTCAAATCAATTTCCTTAAACGGAAACACCTCCTAATATTTATCCATTTTAAACTTAAAATGGTTCATTTAAATCAATCAAATAAATCCTTACCGATTTATTTTAAACTTACGTTCCAAATCCGTAAATTTATTTCCACATTTCCAAAATAAATCAATATTTATTTTTAACAAATTTCCCTTTCATTTATAAATTCCATAGTGAATTTACATTTCCAAAATATCTATGAATATACGATTTTCAAATCGATTTCTAATATTCATTATCAATTTATCTTTAAAAGATAAAATCTCAAAACATTCACTTCATGTTGGAAAACATTTCCATACTTATTTAATAATAAGTAATTCACAAATCAATTTGTTTTCAACACTTGAAAAACATTCAATATACTTAAATCATAATCAAGTATATATTTCATTCTTTAAGGAAAGCAATCTTTTAAACACATTTATTTGGGTCAAAACGAATGTTGCGTAAAACATTGTTACGACGACCCAAAATCACTAGTATAGGGATTCGAATTTAAGATAGATATATAAATCCCAATACTATATAAAAACATTCCCTTTCTTTCTCTCCAAAACGTCTATTTCAACAATGAATGTTGAAATCTATGGTTTCGATTCTTAACATATTTTAAAACATCTTTAAAATCATTAACTTCATTTCATAATATCACTTGCCTAAAACATATCCGTTTTATTTAATAATATATTCACTGTCCAAAATTGTGAATAAAATTCCCAACCAGCTTTTATTATCACAATATTTAACTTAAAAGATAATTCGCTGTCCAAAATTACGAATATATCTCCTTTAATAACTTCTATGTTTCATTTATCAAATTCAGTTTGTTTCAAATTTATAAACAATTTATAAATTCCATTTCTATTTATAAAACTTCGATTTATAAATCTCCTTTATTAATTCAATTTATATAACTCAATTATATACCAAAAGTCCATTTATAAGTTAAGTACTTATAATCCATTTATCTACTAAATCATTCTTCAAAACATTTGAAATCAATTTTCAAAAGAATTCAACAATCAAATTCCCAAGTCATAGTTCAATAATCCGCTTGATTATAACTAAATTGACATGTCATCTTATTTCCCAATTATTACTTTGGAGATATTCAAAATATTTGATTTAAACCAATTCATTAGTTCACTTAACTTATATTTTATTCTTTCATAAATCTCACCAATTCGATAATGGGTTTTTGGATAATCAAGACTCAAATCTAAGGAGACCTTACCGAAAAGAAACTATCGCAACCGTAAATTTAGAGAGGTAAATTTCTGAAAAAGATTTGAATTTTTAAAATACCTTTTATTTTCCGAAGAAAACAATTTTATACTTTCTTTAGTTTTGGAAAACGTTTTCTTTACAGTGATTCTAGTAACTATTCATATTAAACGCCGTAAACTAAGCTTTGTGTAAACCAAAGCTCTGATACCACTTTATAACGACCCGCCTTTTTGACCGCCCCAGTCGGTAATTAAACCAACTTGAAACGTTCAAAATGACGGATTATTATTTAGTTTATAGAGTTTAAACAGAATAAGCCACAGAATCACAGAACAATAATAATATTTCACATAAATGACTTTTTTTCTTTTATACAAATATCAGAGTTTATACAATGCATTTGAATTTTATACAGCGGAATATTTTGTTTTAAGTACAAAATCTCTGAAAGCTAAAGCGGTATCCCCCTCTCTCTCTAACTTTGCTGCCTGAAAATCTTGAAGCTGTAAAATACTCGGTCTGACCTGAGTATTACATTCAAAAGAAAATAATACACGGGTCAGTCTAATTCAAACTCAGTTATTAGTGCATAGAGGCAATAATAATTAAATAGAAATTAGATGACAATCAAAGGTAAATTTACCTATCCGACCCTTTTAACAAAGAAATCGGATAACGGTAAATATAGCACTTAACAGTGTTAAGGAATAAATCAGTAGATTCAAATTATTAACAAAGATAGATGAAAGGATTATTAACAAAGATAATTTAGAAAACCACAGAATTGCCAAAACGGCAATTAACAACAAAATCATCAATTTAAATCAAATCAATTAAAACAATTGAAATATCATTTAAAACATCAATATCGATTGGCTGCAGTACACGCACGCGTGTACTGCCTCGCCAATACGTCATATGAAACACGCAAAGGTCATTGAATCAAAAGCAAGTGAAGGATCTAATTTCAATGCCACTTCCCCAACAATCAAGACATCATATATGCAATTGTGCTCAAACAACCGAGCTAAATATGCAAACAGAGGTGACAATAGTGAATGGTTAAAACAGTGAGCATATACTAGAATGAACAAGTACAGACAGGAGATAGTCTGACAATGGCTACACAGGGCGTATATGAGACCCAAGACTACAATATTCTCAAGAGAAGTCAACAACATCTGGAGTGAATGCAAGTCAACGATCGAACTAATCGAACCAGTTATACACATGAATGAATGCTAGCATATCAAGCTTCAGGTAATATGCAAGTGGTGCAGAAAAATAAACAGTGAAGCAAATGCATGCATACTTGTATATATATATGCAAGAAACAATATATATGAACTCAGGTGAACTGCAAACTGGAAATGCAGTAATGGATCAAAGAATCCAAGTTTATATGTAATTAAACAGTGTAGTAAAAACATGCACACTTATATAAATGTATGCAGGAACACTACAAATATACTCAGGTGGTAAATTTGCATGACGCAGTTGCTTTAATTTTTACTTTGAAATTACACAATAATTTATTTACCCAAGCAAAGATCTGCACATAGTAGGCTAAAATAATGAATAGGTCATGACTTCATATAATTTCAAGTGCTAGAAAACCAACCACCAGGTAATAGATAGTAAAAGTCCGCAGTAAAACAATAGAATCATAAGATGGGTGCTAGGAATCAAATTGTATAAATCCAATCATCTTTTAACTCCATACTTTGCTTTTACTTACAACTATATGGTAAAAATGATACGGAGGCTATGAATAAGTTGGCAAGTAAATATCAATTCACAATATGATACCAAACTAAATAACAGGTACGCACATGCATGCAACTACAAAACTGGATTCAAGCAAGTTCAACAGGTCACGGCAGTAGCATTCATTCTAACATAAATGCAAAGTGAACGACTCCAGTGAAACAACTAAATATGCAAGACCAGAGTCACAGTGAAACAACTAAATATGCAAGACCAGTAATGGCTTTGTCCAACTTTTACAAAATTATGCAGTTGTTTTACAGCAAGGCTTTAAAGGCCACAACAGAAAATCAAAGGGTTGCTAGCTTCCTCTCTCTGTTTTACGCAATCATCTATTCAATCCTAATATTGCTATTTAACCTTTAACATATAAAGAAAATTAGATTTATGGAAGTGTTTACTCATATTAAAAATGCAGAGATCCCCTTTGAAGCTAGAATGAAATTTGCATGTTCATGTTTTTGATTCCAGAAACTTTGAAAAATTGAAAATTGCATCTTGATGTTTGATTTCAAAATTTTAAGTTGTTGAAACATTAAGACAGAAATGCTTTGAAGCTTGTTTTCTGGTTGAATTCATAGACATTGATTTTCCTTTATTATTTTTATTTTTAATGTAACCTTACATTTATGGACTACTTAGTAGATAAAATTTTACAAAACTATTTTAAAAACAAGATTACATAGCTACAAACCGTTTCTGTTCAAAATCAAAGACTAAAAGCTGTGTATTTGAGAAATGTGGATTCATTTGTACTGATCTTTTTTAACTTATGATTTGTTTAAACAGAGACGCAGATCCCTGTAACCGTTCATGCATACAATTTCACACACATACTTATATAAACAGGAAATATTATCATTCATGCAACCACATTACTTCTTGAATCAATCACAAACATCAAGCTGTAATAGGGATGAAGACCAACTAGACTAGTGAAACAAGCACAAATCAAAAATAGCAGGTAAATGTGCAGACCCAACCAAAAGGAGGAGAACCAAAATGACATTAAAATAATTAAACTGCAAGAATGCAGTAATGCATATGCAATCTTCTCGTGGCACAGACATAAGGCAACAAAAGCTCCAAGCAGACTCGCTAGTTTACCAGAGATGTGTGGACACAAGAAATCCATGAACCATGAAGTGCAAGTGACCATGCAAGCTACAGGTCAAACTCAAGTATAAATGGAGGTGCAGAACAACTACGCTAAAGAGCAGTGTCTAGTACAAGTGACGATGCAGTTACATGTATCAGAAAGGAAATGGAATGTGTAACCAAAATCGAGACTGCAAGTAATAAAAAGCCCAAGGATGTCGAAGTCAGGTGACTTCAACTCAAAATACCAGCCAAAGCAGTAATTATCAAGCACCGTTAATTGAAAACTCAATCCAAGGCCGAAGCCAGCAAACTCATGAAATCAGAGAGTGGAGTGAAAATCATCAAACACAAAGTCAAATCAAATTCTCATCAAAATTATGTTTTCCCAAAAATCATACTTGCAGAAAACATACAGAAATTGAACCAAGGCAGATAAAAATTAGCAGCATCGAAACGAATTTAAACTATTGAAGTGCGAGTTGAAGGAGATGTGAGTGAAAAAGTTCACTCACCTTGACCCAAATCGAAGCGGCCGTGTTCGAATAGAAGAGGAATCGATTGCTGAAGCGAGCCACCAGAATATCATCGATCGAGCTATTGAAGTTGTCGCCTACGAATTAATCAAGCCCTAATTCTGAAGAGGAACAAGAAGTACTAACGGCTTCACGAGTTTAAAGACGAACAAAAACCCTAATTTGATTTAGAGGGACGAAATAGGATTCGTGGCCGCCATTTTTAATTTTCTTTCGTGTGTTTAAGATCTAGGGTTACGAATGAAAATAGAGAGAGGATCGAGTATAGCCTTAGATAATATTACAGCACTTAAGCAAAACCATGAGCTAAGAAAATTGTAATGCCCACCTAATTCCTTAATCAAATTATTAAAGAATTGTAACTCAATGTTTTTAGAGGAATTCAACCGTTTAAAATTCCAACAGCAATTAGGCACAATTTATAATTGTCATTCTTTCATTATCTAGATATTGACTCAAAACAATTTATAAAAGAAACTATCTCTTTATAAATAAACAACATAATTTATTTGAATTTGGAAAAACTCAAATCGATTAACCAATTAATCTCACAATTTTAAATCAAGAATTAAATCAGTTACCAATTTAAAATAAATTAAAATTCGGAATCGTTACAGTCGAAAATATTTTTTTTCTTTAGTAATCTTCTTAGATATATATCTGTTTGAAGTTCAACTATCAAACATAAATTTATATTAATATGTTTTACAATTAGATTTTATACTTGTATTTTGTATTGATAAAATTTATTCCATTTTATTTAAGTTAAAGAAAAAAATGCCATTTAAAATTATCCATCAATTTATTAATTTACATAAATAATAATTCTTAAATCCAAATTAATTTTTTCCAAGCCATTAGTTCGAATTTTTATAAACAAATTTAATATTCAATTTCAAACTCCAAAGTCAAATTTAAATTTTATTCAACTTTCGATAGATTAAATTTTAAAATTTAATCGCCAAATTCATAGTTATATTGGAAATTCAATTCAAAGCATCATTCACATATTTAAAATTAATTAAATATTTTCAATTTGAATTGTTAAAAATTCAGGGTCGTTACAAAAGATATTTCCGTTGTTGCAGGGCATTGACCACTTGTACTGGGATCTCCCTGTCCCCTATCTCGTTCTCTTCTTGCACTCATACTTACAGTCAGTGAATAGTAAGAGAATTTACTGAGGAATTCGAACGGGTATCTTAGGGATTACTCATTCTAGGGTATACTTCACCCTATCTCTAATGAGCTACTTAATGTGTTATACTCCTGAGCTAAAGTTTTAACCTTCAGCTCTGATACCAATTATAACGACCCTGACTCGGCCTTCGAAAATCGGCACCGAATACGACACTCATATTCAAATGCCGCAGATTCAAACATCGAATCTGCTTCGCCGAAGCTTGTAACACATTAAGTACAACACAACGGAAGAAATGAAATAAATATCAATATATACAACATTTGATACAATATTTAGATACAATGACAATACAATAGAATGGTACAATACATATCAATACTATCAGAGATACAAGATACAGCAGAAACAATGTCTTCAATGCCAAACTCTAAAAACTCCATCTCCACTCCAAAACTTGTTCAAACCCTCATCAAGTTGCACAAAGATAAGCAAGTCTGGTCCCTGTGGATGCTGGAGTGTAGCAAAAGCGATCCACAAATCCAAAAGGCTTCGAAGGATATCGAATCGATTTCTACTATTCGAATATCTGAAAAACCTAACTCTAGACTTCCCGTGTGGAAAATAGTGAGCACCCAGAGTTTAGGAAAGGAACAATAAACTCCAGGTCAGTCCTGGGACTGGTATGAGCAAACAAAAACAGTTTGGTCTTTTGAAACAAACAACGAAAGCTTCTAAAGTTCAAATCCACAATGCTTTTCGAAAAATGAAACTACTATAAGGCCTCCCGACACACACACAATACAATCGCACTCATGGGGGAGATTTCTTCTTATGATAGTCAAACATGCTTACTACACAAAAATCCTTTTTGATATTATTATTAGTGCATAGTGGAAAACATTTCGAAAGTATAATATAAATTGTAGCCAGCATAGGTACCATTATACTATGCTTAGCTGCCATGTTAAATGGCAGGTTCTACAACTAAAACCGTACAAGGCGCGTATTGGATGGATGGATTTCCAATAAATGGTCAGGCTAAGGAACTTCCTATTGCCACATGGGAACGCCTTTGGCGGGACTCCCCGAGAACCTACCCGGCTCTCTGCTAACACAAGGCCGGCTACCCCCTTCCCGAGGAATACACTAAGATATGCCACCCCCGGTCCTTTGGGACCTTTATCCGAGAGCTCTCAACACCAACAACATTACACAATAATAAATATACTACAGTGTCCACATGAGTAAGTATCTGGGCTCCATACCATGATACCACCCTTTTCCAGAAGGAATGGCCATACCCTAGGGGAGCTACCCCTAAAACCTTGTCGCATCTTTCCTATTTCGACCATTACCGGTTTGTGAGGCTTGATGAGGTCTCATCCACAAAGCTATGCTTTTCCACAAAGTCAGGCTTTGATCAACAAATGATCAAAAAATGATCATCAACATACAGCAGCACTTAGCATGCCACACTACCAAATTGGAAGTATATCGCTGATAACCTTCAACTACATAACCTCTGAGCTCGCACGTCTCAGAGAAGGGTGTTAAGCTAAGAGAATAAATTCTCCGCCACCAACAGATATGTATTTGAAAGAAATCGGCTTTACACCTCAAAGTGTAGTGTCAGACACGCAACCATACAAGTCTGTTCCGGGTTCGAACAGAACCGAAGGCACTTCTGAATAAGCCCTTGCAAATCCGGTTATTCATAATCCCGATCGGACTACCCATCACTCAGGGAATCTCTATACCGTAGCTACTCAGTGCAGAGACAATCGATAGGTCATCCTAACGTTCTCGCAAATACCCGGTCTTCACCACCGGTCTTCAAATGCTATCCATAACAACGTATCATTATTCGAAACGGGTTATATGACACAAGGTCCTCTCCTGGCTAAACCGAATAATGAGCGCAATACTTAAAAACGTATGGATATGTGATTTTTGTTAAGTCACAACTTATAAAATCCAAAACTTTTCTTTCAAATGGTTAAACTAATTACCATTTCAAATCTTTAACTAAAAGATTTATTTCACAAAGTTCACCCAGATTCACAAAGATCTATTACTGATTTCAAACAATTTCCATTTTAATTGGATTAATTCATTTAATCCTTAAATCAAAGATTTTACTCATAGCTTCCAAAACCATTTCCAAAGATTCATTCATAACTTGGAAAATCATTTCAATTCAAAGTTGAAATTTCTTTTATACAAACTGAAAATTCATTTCTTATATGAAAGCTTTTATCATTTGAAAAACAAACAGTTTTCATTTTTAGAAAAATACGATTTTAGTTATACAAGTTAAAATCTTTGGGTTAAATTCAAATTTCCAAAACAACACTTCCAAAATGGTGTAAAACCCATATAGGCTTGTATAACCTTTTTACATCTTAAATTCTCAAAATAGAATTCAAATTTCAAATTTTGAATTCAAATTTAAATCAGAATTCAAAACTAAATTAAGTTATTCAAAAATACATTTCTATCTTTGAAATTCTTTTTCAATAGCTTTTCACTTTAAATCCGATCCATTTCCAAAACCATTTGGATTAAAAAATTCAATTTAAAATTATTTCAAAAATCTACGACTTAACCAATTTCCACGTGCAATCCATATTTGTGTGTGTATAGTGTAGTCCAGGGGTTTTACACAATAGTGCACAACATCAATCATCACAGATTCAATCATATCAATATTAATAAGCGGTATAAACCATAACGCTTATCATTGTTCATAGATGCATAGATAAAATAAATTTATCAATCACAAAGACTCATCATTATGATTCGATGTGGGTTTCGAATAACCAGCTGGAATCCGACTCCCAGTCGCATCGAAATTCAAATGCCGTTTTACGGGCAAAAAGGTTTTTTTCATATACATATAGGAACAAATCACAAATCACAGTTCGTCACAAAGCAATCATAGTATCACAACAGAAATATCAAGCCAGTACAGGATATTTGGTGATGGTCAATCATCTTTGATTAAGGTGATTGTGATTAAAGCGAATTAACCGTATAACTACACTTATTAATTATTTGAAATTAATGTTTAATTTGACTTAATTATGAATTAATTTAATCTTAATTGGCATAATTAATTAATTCTTAATTATTAATTAATTAAGTTTAATTACTTTTATAAATTGCCTATTCTTTAATTAAATTAATTTTAAATTATAAAATCATTACAAACCTTAATGGTTAATTATTATTTCATTATTATAAATTAGTTTGGTTTTTAAATTAACATCTAAACGTTTGATTTACTTTTAAAATTTTATTATGTAAAATTTTAAAACAACTTTTGTAAAATTTGAAATATTCTTGAACTACATAATTTTTAAATAATTAACTCAATATCATTTACCTAAAATTCCATCTATAATTATCATTAATTTATTCAGAAAAATAAATTTAACTTGTGTTTCCAAAAATTTAGTCAAAAACTGGGTTCCCTTGCTGTTTTTATTAATTACCTGAGTCTTCCTCGAGTCGCACCCGGAGAAAACACTCACTTGCTTCGAGTTTTAGCCAACATTGACCCGAGTAACATTTTACTTCAAAAATTTGTTCTAAGTTTTAAAACCAACCTGATACAACGCTAAAACAACTCAAGTTCGCCTTCGAGTTTTTCCCTCAATCCCCTGCGTACTGCTTCGAGTCGTCTCCCCTTCTTCCCCAAACTATCAACCTGACACACAACCAACACGTGCACGTGCACGTCACCGTAGATCACCTCCAGACGACACCACGTCGTCGAGCAAGTCGACGATCATCCACGCCCCAATCCCCAGTCATCAGAATTCACCCATTCCCTCGTAATCATGTTTTGATCTCAAAGTCGCAACCTGGAACAACTGGAACTACCTCAACCCCAAACCTGTAAACGCATCATTCTCGACATCCCGATCACTAGAAAACTCGAAGCTCCGGTCAACTACTCGTCGATGCTCCCCCTACCATCACACAAAACCACGTAGCTCTCGATCAAACGTGGATGTCGAACCAATCACAAACACTCACACTCAACAAAACTAGGGTTACCAATTTCAAAAGCTCGCCGTATCGATTCTTGCAAATAATTTTTTTTTAAATTTTTTTTCCTGTAATCATTGGTCAACAAACTACCTTCAAACCACAATTCAACATTTAAGATTTGCTTGATCACCAGAAATTGATTTAAAAGCATATTTGGTTCTATTAGCAACTACACCTTATACACTCAACTAGAAATCATCATATTTGTCTTAATAATCCTATTTCGCAGCGAGGAATGAAATAATATTACTGAAATTGAAATTTTTAGAGTTCGAATTTTTGAAAAAATCAAGTGGTGACCGCATTTACTAAATTTCTAGAGAAAACTAGATAAAATTTGTTTAATTCATTATTGAAATGAAATACAGGTTTAAACAATATTTCTAACTTATTTACATTCTTTTTCAAAGTCAAAGATGGAGAGAGATGTAGATTTGTTTTGATATGGGTTAGTTTGTAAACCAAAACTGTGACGCCCCACCTCTATACCCACGCTATCCAAGAACACTATGGTGTAGTGTTGTCAACTAGCACGGAGAATAAGGCTGTTGAGGAGCGACCATCCATGTGATTTCTTATCACAAGGTAGCTATAAATAATCTTCGAAAACAAACATAGAAATAAGCATAACACAAATCAGTCACAGACATCCATATCACAAAGGCGGAAGAAGATATGAATATATAACTAACACGTGAAAGTATACATCAGAGTAGTGGTCAAAAAGATCCACAATAATACAAAAGAATAGCAACACGTGCTATACAAAAGAATACAACTATGAGTCTATATCTCAAGTGTATACAACAAAAACTGCTAATCTAAATAGTTAGCCAAAAGTCAGAGTAGCAAATCTCAGGAAGAAGTCAAGCAGAAGCACCTGTAACATCTCGGTCTGACCCGAGTATTATTTAAGAAAATAATAAACGGATCAGTCTAGCTATAAATATTAGATGACATGATATAAAATGAAAGATATGGCATAAACATAAAATATCCATACAGACATACTACTATAAGTATGCAAATGATGATCAACAGAAGATCAATCAATAAGAGATAAATCAATATCACTAGAATCTTCTCAAAGATCCAAAGAAGGCATCATACCCTAAACTTTTACTCCTAACAAGTCAATGACATAAATTCCAGAAATCAACACAAGAAATCCAGAAATCACAGAAAAAGGGAAAGAGGCCTATCACATGACGGTCCGAAGACCATGGGGAGCTACCCCATATGGGTGAGTATGAATCACCCAGATGAGGTCTAGGCTAACCAAAAGCAAAAAGGTATGTGTGAGTGGAATCAAACAAATGGTGTCTAGCCTAACCTTGCAACAAAAAGGTATGTGTGAGTGGAATAACACAAATGGTGTCTAGACAAACCTTGCGGACAAAGAGATATGTGTGAGTCGGAATCACACCCATGAGGTCCAGTCAAACCTTGCAAACAAAGAGACATCGCACAATTGCTAGTCTAAATCATAAAATGATCGTCATGATCAACGAGAAGTGTCAATTACACTAAGCTAGTAAATATAAAAGTTTATCTTTGTGTCCCATAACCACTTGCTTAACTTAAATATTTACGAACAAACTGTAAATCTTCACTAGAAAATTGTCACAAGAGGTTCAATCGAACAAGTCCAAGAATTAACCGACGAAGTGAACGCAAGCGTTTCATACCACTGTTTTATTAAGCCATTTAATTAGATTTCTCATCCGAGTGAGGTAAAGGTTTGTATATACTAGTAGATTGGAAAACGGTTTAAAAAAAGAGCTTTGTTATTGAAAATAGAGTTGAAATCATTTTGTTGAAAGAGTTTTGATATTTACTACAGTATTGAAACCTTCATATTTCTAAAGTTGTTATCCCGCCTTCTTAGCAAGGCCGTGATACCATAAAATCGACCGAGAAGCCAAAGATAGTTTGTCTCGAAGAATGGTCAAATCAGCATCTCAACAAAGTAAGTTCTGTTGAATGTTTTTCAGATAAGATCCCCTAAGGAGGGGGGTCCAGGGGGTGGCAACCCCCCCAAGGTGAATGGTACGACCTAGTGAAGACCTAAGGGAGGATAGGATCGAGCGACTTAAGAAGCTCACGACCTATCATTAGCACGGTCGAGCGACCTAAATAGAACGACTTAAGGTTGTAAGGGGACAAGCGACCTATGAGTTTAAGGGGTCGAGCGACCTAGAGGTGTTCGCGACCTAGAGGTCGAGCGACTTAAGGGGGTACGCAACCTAGTGGTCGAGCGACTTAAGGGGGTACGCGACCTAGTGGCCGAGCGACTTAAGGGGGTACGCAACCTAATGGAAGAAAGGCCGAGCAACGACCTAAAGTGCAAGCGCGACTTAATGGGTTAAAGATCATGCGACCTAACGGGTTAAAGGTCATGCAACTTATGGTGCCACGCGACCTAAAGTGCCACGCGACCTAAAAAGGGAACGACCCAACGAGATAAAGGCCGAACGAGATGACACAAGGAGAGACCTAGCAAGACGACCTAAAAATGATAAGGCCGAGCGAATTAAGGGGATTGCGCGACCTACGGCCTTGCGACCTACGACCTAACGACTTAAAGGCTTAAACCATGCGAACGACTCAAGGTCATACGACCTAAAAAGGAACGACCTTAGGTCACGCGACCTAACGCTGCCGATGCGACCTACGACCAAGGGGAAACGACCTAATTCCGAGGCGTCATTTCGAGGCAGTGCGACCTAACAGCAGTTTTTCACCAAAAACACTAAAAATTGGAGTTTTTCGCCATTCCAATCCAAACCAAATGCAAATGCACATGCTAAAGTGATGGGAATTCATTCCCAACAGTCCAAAATAGTTATAGACAAGAATGTGAGATAAAAATCTCACCTTTGCACCAAAAATCAATGAAAATGAAGACCAAAGCAAAGCAAGAATCAATCCACTTCAATCTCAACACAAGAAGCTTGAATCAATGTCTTCACTTTGATTTTGGAGTTGGATGTTGAATTTGCTAATGAACTTGGGCTTGGAATTTTAATTTCCCTTTCCACTCACCATTAATGCTAAAACTAGAGTTAGGTAGGAATTATGAAGAGTGAGGAGAAGGAGAGAAGTGGGTTTGAGTTATAATGGCTAATCTAACCCAAAGTCCAAAGCGGGAAAAGTAAGTGAAATTCCACTAACTCCAAACCTATCAATGTTTATACTTAAAAAAGTTGTAAACGGCATTTCGAACTCAGTGGAAGTGGTCTCGAATCCTAATTTGACCTTTTGCAAAAATAGATTTTCGGACCAATATCCGAATAACGACAAAATATTTAAATAAAAGATTTAAATATAAAATCGATAAATATGCGGGTTGTTACAGACTCCCCTCCTTAAAGAAATTGCATCCTCGCAATATATAAGATGGAAATAAAAAGTAACAACCATAAAAGCATATTAACACAAAAGAAATTTGAAATAGGAAGTTCACCTCAAAGAGCAAGAGTAAGCAAGTCCGGATGTGTTCGCTCGATGAATTCTCTGGATTCCCAAGAGCAATCCTTAGGATTTGAGGACCATTGAACCTTCACAAGCGGCACATCTTTATTTCGAAGTAGTTTGACCTCCGAAGCAATAATTTGAATAGGATGCTGCTCGTAAGTTAAATTTGGCGAAACTTCAATTTCTTCCACAATACCAGGCTCAAGAATAGAATCGGAATCACGAAGGCATTTCCGTAATCGAGAAACGTGAAACATGTCATGCATGGAAGAAAAATGAGCCGGTAATGAAAGGAGATAAGCCATGGAACCAATACGTTCAGTGATAGGAAATGGCCCAATATATCGAGGCGCTAACTTTCCCGACCGACTGTAACGTACAACACCTTTCATAGGTGAAACACGAATAAAAACAAGATCTCCAACAGAAAATTCTAATTTCCTTCTTCGATTATCGGCATAGGATTTTTGTCTACTCTGGGCTTCTTTCATCCTATGTCGAATAAGTTCAATCTTTTCTGTGGAATCACGAATGAAGTCTGGACCTAAAACCAGCCTCTCATCGGCCTCAAGCCAACAAGAAGGAGATCGACATGGCCTTCCGTAGAGTGCCCCGAAAGGTTCCATACCAATACTAGATTGGAAGCTATTATTATAGAAAAATTCGACAAGTGAAATATGATCTTCCCAACTTTCACCAAAATCGAGCACACAAGCACGAAGAAGATCTTCAAGAATTTGATTCACACGCTCGGTTTGTCCATCGGACTGAGGGTGATAAGCAATGCTAAAATTAAGCTTCGTTCCTAAAGCTTTTTGAAGACTCTTCCAAAATCCACTAGTAAACAATGGATCTCGATCGCTAACAATAGAAGTAGGAACTCCATGCAGTTTAACAATTTCTTTGATAAAGAGTTTGGCCAAAAGAGGAACGGTTCGGTTAGACCGAACAAGAATAAAATGGGCAGATTTAGTAAGTCTATCAACAATCACCCATAAGCTATCATGACCCGAACGAGAACGGGGAAGGCCATATATAAAATCCATGGAAATTTGGTCCCACTTCAAAATTGGAATTTCTAAGGGTTGCAATAATCCACCAGGCCTTTGATGTTCGGCCTAAACAAGTTGGCAAGTCATGCAACACTTAACAAAGTTAGCAATATTAGATTTCGTTCCCTCCCAATAATAAAGTCGCTTCATATCAGCGTACATTTTACTACTACCGGAATAAATGATGAATTTAGAACGATGGGAATCTTCTAAAATATCTTTACGAAGATCACCAATATTTGGTATGATAAGTCTACCAAATTTTCAAATGCCGCCACGAGAATCAATATCAAAGTCTTTCAAACCTTCAATATCACTTCTATCCTCAATATTTTGGCCAAGAAGAACCAGTTCAGGATCTAGCCTTTGTGCTTCAAGAATGCGGTCTAAGAGAGAAGGATGAGCCTCAAGGCTACATAAAACAAGTGATGAGCATAAATCGGATACGCGCTCTCGGATCTCACAAGTGGATAAAATCTCGAGATTGTTCCATTCGGATATCATCATAGAAACAACCGCTTGTTGTTTACGGCTAAGAGCATCGGCGATACGATTACCCTTATCGGGGGTATAAAGAATATCAAGATCATAAGGTGCAAGGAACTCGAGCCAACGCTGTTGACGCAAATTAATTTCCTTTTGAGAAAATAAATATTTTAAAGACTTATGATCCGTGTAAAGAATAAATTTCTCTCCCAATAGATAATGACGCCAAATTCGAAGGCCGAAAACAATAGCCGCGAGTTCTAAATCATGTGTGGCATATCTAGTCTCGGCCGGCTTCAATTGCCTAGAAGCATAAGCAATAACACGTTCTTTTTGCATAAGAACAGCACCCAAACCAACGTGATTAGCATCAGCATAAACAACAAAATCTTGATTCCCCTCGGGAATAACAAGAATAGGAGCATCGGAAAGGAGTTCTTTCAATTTCTGAAAAGAGGCTTCACATTTGTCCGACCAAATGTATTTAAATCCCTTCTTAGTCAAGCCAGTAAGAGGCACGACAATCTAGAAAAGTCTTTAATGAAACGACGGTAATAACCCGCCAATCCGAGAAAACTACGAATCTCTGTCACACTCTCCGGTCTCTTCCAATCTTGAATTGCCACGGAAATTCCGGATTCGGAGATAATATGACCGAGAAACTTCACGCGAGATTGCCAAAAGTGGCATTTAGAAAATTTCGTCTTTGATTGATTACTCCTAAGAGTCTCCAATATAATCTGAAGATGCTTTTCATGTTCCTCCTCGGTTTTAGAATACACAAGGATATCATCAATGAAGATGAGAACAAACCGATCGAGGAAAGCCTTGAAAAGTCGATTCGCGAGGTCAACGAAGTAAGCCGGAGCATTCGTTAAACCAAATGGCATAACAAGCCATTCATAAGATCCTTAACGAGTACGGAACGATGTCAAAGGAATACTATCCTCAGCAATACGAAGCTGATGAAAACCGATAGCCAAGTCCAACTGTGAAAAGACCTTAGCTTCGCTAAGCTGATCAAACAGATCGTCAATCCGAGGTAAAGGATATTTATTTTGTAATAGTCAGATCGTTAAGCTTGCGATAGTCAATGCAAAGCCTAAGCGTACCGTCAGATTTCTTCACGAAAATAGCCGAAGCTCCCCAAGGCGAGGAGCTAGAGTGAATAAATTGCTTCGTCTCCAATTCAGATAATTGTTTGCGCATCTCCTCATTTTCCTTATTAGACATGCGATAAGGAGGACGAGTAATAGGTTGAGCTTCACGGGTAAGATTAATTCTGAACTCAATTGCTCGTTTAGGTGGTAAACCTAAAACGGGCTCAAATATGTCGGAAAATTCACAAACGACGTGAATTCAAGAAATGACATCTTCCTCCTCCTCATCATCATCATTATCATGAGGATTTAAAGAATATAAAGATGCAGTCAACGCAGAATCCGAATCTTTAAGAATAATAAAAATCTGATTTACAGATTGCGGATGTCGGAGATAAATAGTCCACTCAGGACATACGATATGAGCTTCATAACGATTAAGCCAATCCATTCCCAAAATCATTCCAAAGCCTAGGTAACGCATAACATGCAAATCAGCTAGGAATGGAAAATCACATAAAATAATCTCCATATTTTTACAAAGCAAATTAAGAGTTGTGGATCCACCAACAGGATTCGCAATTCTTAAGGAAGTCATTAAAGCATCAACATTTAAAGAGAAAGTGTCGACAAGTTCCTTTGATATAAAAGAATGGGATGCACCCATATCAAAGAGAACTCTAATAGGTTGATCATGAAATAAAATAATACCATCAAGAATGGAATGAGAAATACCTTGGCCATGAGATGAGCAGCTTTTTTTGGAGTTGTAGATTTCTTAATAGATATTTACGATAAATATCTACAGAATTGACCATACAATAAGCAGTCTGGGATGGTGTTATATTTTGTACCATCGGATCGAAAAAATGCGTAGAGTCACATGGTTCAAGAATCATCTTGATCCAAGTTGGCTAGAGCTCGTGCAAGTCGAAAACAAGGAGTGAAAATTGAATATATATATATATATATATATGTACACATTATTTTTTAATTTTAGTTTCATAAAAATAAAATAACATTTTGTCTCCCATTCTCTTTCTCTCAGCCATCAAATTTGAATGGCCGCCACTTCTCGGCCTTAGATCTCCTCTATCAAGGCATTTCAAGCGGCGGCGCCTGAAGGGAAGGCATGGGCTCAACCAAGGGCGGCATGTGGTTAGAGTTGATTGAGAGATGGTGGTCGGTGGAGTAACTTGGGTTCGAACTACGAATATAGGCAATAGTTTCAAGGCATCTGTGGTGGACTGGAGGTGGTGAGGCCGGTCATGGTGTATGCACAAGGCCACGGTGGTTCACTTAGGTATCTTTGATTGGACTAGGGTTGGTGGTAGCAGCGTCGATAATGTGAAGCAAAAAGGTAACAATGGTAATCTCGTAGACCTGGAAAATATTGAGAAGGGTAAGTTAATTAGGGTTGATTAATTAGCTAATTTAGGTTTGATGTTTGAAAATTCATATCTTGCGCATACGAGGTCAGATTGAAATGTGGTTTCTTACATTTCATGGAGACATCACCTTTGCAATGGAGTAGCTTTAGTGGAAATTTCAATGACTGAAAAATAGGGCTAAGGTTAGCAGAATTATAACTCTGAAATTATTTCTTAGTACAAATCCCTATGATTTTATATATTGAAAATGTTATCCAATAGTGGTAGAAAATATATACACATATGAAATTGTTTCCCCATTTGATTGAATTTGTTTGAGTAAATATCAAGGATAATTAATTAAGATCACGTGCATATATATTGTGTTATACTTGTGTCGAATAGAGGCAGATATTAATGATATTAATTTATGGTGATCATAAATTAATTAAACCCAAATTAGGAGTTATAAGTGATACACATATCATTATATGTTTTATTGCTAATATTTGGGATAATTGATTAATATCTTGTATATGTAGATACTGAATTCTATTCATGGCTAATAGATGTAAATGGAGTTGATAATAATTTGTAACATGGTTATAAATTAATCAACACCCAAACTAGGTGTTATATTAGTGATAGAAACATTATTATATATTTTATCACTAATCAGAATATTGTTGTAGAGTTTGATAAAGTTAATATATATTAAATATTTTACCTAATAGGGTTTGATAAAGCTATAAAATCTAGAATATTGTTGTAATGGGATTTATTAAATTTAGACCCTAAGAAATGATTCAAAACGTATGTGTATACATACATAGAAATTGTATACAGGAGCTATATAACATTTTAAGGCATTATTGATAGCTAAACTTAATTTTAATAGAATAATGAAGTGAAATTTAACTATATTTGATTGATAGGCAAGGGTATTATTTTATAAAATAAGTTTTGGGAGTTTTATTAAATAATACGAAGAATATATGATTTGAGTATATAAATAAATAAATAGATCATCAAATTAGATTCTCAAGTAAGATGAATGCAGCTGAGTTGGATGCTGGGATTTATAGAAAATTCTTAATGTTGTGGACAGGCTTATTAGTCATTATAATTGTATAGTATGGATTACATTAAATAACTAAATTATTTAAATGAGTAAAACGGCATAAAAGAATGTGTATACATCTATACGTAGTCTTTATATACTCAATGTTAGATATGGGAAATATATTTAGTGGATTTTTAACATTTAAGAAATATATTTGGAGAAGCTAAATAAATCAAAGGAGAAAATGTAGTAGATTGTAATCTAGTTGTCACTGATCGGGTATCGAGTTTCGATGGCAAGAAGGTATAATAGATATTGTCGAGACAATGATTGAAACGAGGTGGAACTTGTATAGTGTTCTCACTCGATGCGAGTGAGATGTTATCTCGAGAGGTTATGATAATATGACTTATTAGGGAGACGAGAGTTATATGTTAATGTTGGTTATTCAATACATATATTTAAGATTTGATACGTTCTATACATCTTCAATGTATTGACTTGAGCCACTGAGAGCATGTTATATGAAATATGCCAATTATCCATGGTATGGATAGTAGTGATTACATGGATAATCCATGATACCATAGGAGAACTACATGACATACATACGAGATTTCGGAGCATGTTCGGAGGGAGATGGCGATGACTATCTAAGATAGATCACATATTACCCATGCCTTTAGTAGCGGTCAAGGTGAGATCTATACGAGTCTATTGCCATATGATGCGACTCGAAGTCTATGGTATATCTAGATATTAACTTATTCTTGTTTGTTCTCTAATGGATAGTCAATGGAAGGACAATTAGTAATATATCATGTAGTAGATGATTAGTGATAGGCCATATAGTAGACAATTGATATTATATTGTATAGTATATGATTAGTAATTTGTCGTATCGTAAGCGATGGATACTATATTGTATAGCAGGTGATTGGTAATTTCTCATGGTAGGTGATTGATGTTATGATACTGAACAGATGATTAATAGTATATTGTATAACAGATAGTTTTAAAATAGATATTGAACAGATGATTAATAGGATTCCTACAACACCATTAGTCTCAAGTGAGTGTAGTTTTTGCCATACACTCATACAGTTGGATGTGCCTCACATTTCACTATTGTGCATGCCCATTTTTAGTTACAACATTATGTTTGTAATAGACTGATCTAGGAATGCAAGAAGAAAGATTAGGTATAACACCTTATAGTTTAGGAAGAGTTTACTTTACTTATTTATAGGTATTTTGGATTTCCCCTTATCCATGTTTGTGGAGAAGGTCGGATGTGATTTAACTATCGCAGTTTATTTGTATATAGTTTTAATATACAATATTCTGAAATTGTTCCTCTCACACTAGATTTTATGTTTGAACTGTGTTTTGTCTTTGTCTGCTTATGTCATGACAACTCTCAGATACTCGATTAAGTAGTTTGAGACTCAAGTGTGTTTGAGGATACGCTTACAAGATGCAATTGGAACATTTTGGAGGTGTAGCATTGAGATTTTGAGATATATATACTTGATACATTTGTAATACATGACAGACTTATTTTTTATATATGGGACTGTATATCAAACATTTATTCAAAACTCCATTCTTTTGGGAGTTGATGTATTTTGATTTCTATATTGACATTTATTTATTTGTTGCTTCTGCTGCTATGGTCTCTTATATATTGTCATATTTTTCTGGTTCATAATATTTAGTGTATTATATGTTGTCATTTCATTGTTAGATCTTATTGATGTGACATCCCGGAAATTTGTGGCAATATCAATATAATAATCTACATTAAAAATTAAATTGATTTGATATATCTTTGTTAATAAGTTATGAATTGATTTAATAATTTTCTTTTAAATAAATATTTAACTGATAAATTATCTTTTAAAAGCTAATAAATTGTTTTCTATTTATTTATATATATATTTGTATATATTGTAAATAGTTAAGGTCTGTTTTAAATTTTAATAAATAAGGATATGTTTTCAAACTCTAATCTTTTTGGTAATTTGGAATTTGATTTAATTTAATATTAAATAAAATAACTATATGGCTTAAATTACTCAAGATAAGTTTAATTTGTTTAAAAGAAATTCTGGTTTAAGTTTAAATTTATTCTAAGGGGTGTTTTGTTCTTTTTATAATATGGTTGATAAATAAGAAGTTTATTAATATAGAGATAAAATTTTTATAAATTATTTTCATGTAATAATGGGTTATATTTAAACAATACAAAATAAAATATCTTTAGAAATGAGTTATAGTTAGACAATATTAATTTTTGTAATATCTTACAATGGATTTTTAATAAATAGAATTTGTTATTTTAAACTTATGTCTATACATATACACATGCTTTGGTAAACTATGATTTAGAATATAAAATGAATCTTATAAAAATTTACATAGGTTTGAAGTAATTTTAAATAAATTAAGTATTTAATAATATGAGTTTTAAAAGAAAGTAAAGGAAAGATTTTTAAAATTGTGTTAAGTATAAAATTATGTTTATACTTGAGTAAAAACTTTATAAACAAATAGCTAATGACTAGGCAAAATATATAAAGTTAACTAAAATATGCTTATACAACAAAATGGAGGTATGCTAGACTTTGTATAGTTGTAGTTTTAAATAAAGTATGTTGTTAAGCAAGTGGTTATACTAGAGTTAAATATAGGCTAGGCAAAATGAAATGTATATGTAACATGTAAGTAGCTTTAGCAAAGCAAGTGAAACAAGAAATAATATTTATAACTTGGAAGAAAAAGTATGCAGGCAAGAAAAATTCATTTCAATGCATACGAATAGAAATAGAGTATGTATGCTTAGCATCTAAGTTAAAATAAAATAAATAAATAAACATATGTAAGATTTGTAAGTACATACGAAATTTGGTTTGTAAGATAAGTAAGTGAATAAAATATCTATGTACATAAGGTACATTAGCATTTAATGCTTTCCATCTTATCACAAACCAAAGCCTGTTCCAAAATGTTTTCAGCCCCCAAAGAAAAATAAAAATCTCTAAATTGTGTGCACTTGAACATTAAACAATTCTCTTTACCTGGTTATTTATCAACTTGCCTCATTTCATTTCGTATGCAAAAGACTTTGCATTTCCAGTTTCTAAAAGTCTTAGACAAATACAAACCTAAGAAAAGAAAGAATAGAAGAAATATACAAACCTGAAAACAACTAGAAAGCCAAAAGCTTCAGTTTCAAGATTTCCAGCATTCATGTTCAAGTTTAAAGCCATTTCAAAGCTTTCTGGGATCAACAACAAAACATGCAAAGTTTTCAAATCCCAGTTTTCAAGCATTCCTGTTTTCAAACAAAAAGAACAAGCTTTCTGTTTTAAATGACAGGTGAGTAAACTTTTAAACTAAAACTTAATACTCTGTGAATTTCTATGTTGATGTTTGTTTATATGTATGTGTATGTGCAATGATTGTGACTTTATGTAAGTGTGCATATCTGTAGTTTTAAACATCTCAGATCTTAGTTTCAAGCCTCTGCTTTAAACTGTTAACATGAGACCTCTTTTGTTTTGATGTATATGACTTATGTTTTAAGAAAACTTGTGATGTATGTTTGAAATTTGTTGGTAGAATGGTTTTTAAAACCCTGGAACATGTGAGAAGGTCTAGATATTTACAGGGTTCATCTCTGTTTAAAAGACCCAGAAATTTAAAACTTAGTTTTAACTTCAATTTCTTCTCACTCAAATTTCCTTTAGGCTTAAGTATGTAAACCAAAGTTTGTTGTTTTAATATAAACTAAGCCTTAAAAATATTTGCAATAATTTAGGATAGGAAACATTGTCTGGTAGAAGAAAACACAGAGCAACTTGAAATATGTCAAAAATCAAATCTTGTAATTTGTTGATATAATTATATACCTGAAATCGTATATGGAAGATATGATTTTTAATAACAAATTTATAATTTTTAATGTAACATTGGACGTGTTACTTTGTGATGTCTGGAAATCGAGTTTTTGGGCTTCTCTGGTGATCTAGACGATCTGGAGAGTTGTAATTCTTTCTGGAGATGGATGAACGATCAGGGTCTTCGGTAAAATTGCCTGATGGTGTTATGGTGTTATACATCGGTGGGGAAGTGGTGGTTGGCATTTGAAGTCTAGAACCCTAATTTTACTAAGCTAAGGAAAATGATCACCGTGGTCCCTATTGTTGATTGAGTTCGACGAGTCTTTGGGGATTGGTAGTAGGCGTGAAGGGGAAGTCGAGGCCGGAAGGGTTGACTTTCAGGTGGTCGGAGGTTGGCGAACGACGCGTTGCCAAGTTTGGGCGAGTTCGAGATGTTGGGTTTCCAGGCTTTGGGAAGTAGGCGTTCGATTTTGATTTTTGGGTGATGGTCGAGATTTGATGATCGGGAAGGGATGCAGAGACGATCTCTGGTGTGTGGCGATCGACGTTGTTGATCAATGGAGGCCGGAGCCACCTTGCATATGCACGGTGCATGTGTGTTTCTGGTGAGAGTTTGGGAGTAGCAGGAAAATGGTACTCGAGTTCCTCGAGTCAATTGAAGAATGGCCCGAGTTTTTACGTGTTTGCCTCGAAGTAAAACAGGGTAGCCTCAGGTCATATTTGTGTTGCCAGTTTTAAAGCCTGTAAGGTTTTAAAATTTTAAATTTAAAAGCAGGGTTTTAAAAACAGAGTTTAAAACCAGAATTTAAGAGATGGATTCAAATTGACTTTTGTCTCCATAGTTTTAAAAAATAATAATAAGTTTTATAAAAATAAAATGTTTTAACAACTTTAAAAATGTTTAAGTATATTGTAAAGTGTGTTAAATTTTGTAATTATTTTGAATCTAAATTTGAAATGAGAATTTGATCATTTATAATAGAAAATGTTTTATCCTTTAAACAAGTGAAGATTAAGGATTTGAAATTATTAAGTTAATTAAAATGAATAATTAACTAATTTAATAAATTAATGATTGGATTAGTTAATTTAATAATTAAAAGTTAAGTTAGTTAATTAAGGTTTAAGATGATTAATTTAGAATAAATAAATGGATAATTGAGAATCATTAATTAAATAAGAGTTGAATTTTAATCTATGATTATTAATTAATAAAGTAAGCAAGAATTAATTAAGTTATATTGAATACTTAATTAATTAAATAATTAAGGATTTATTAATGAGTTATTAAAGATGAAATTTAATTGTAATTAATAATAAATCTTAATTTAATTACTTTAGAAAAGTAATTTAAGAAGTGTAAATAATTAATGAAGATTATTAACTAGTATTATAAAATAATGGATTAATATGATTATTTTGATAATTAATTAGATTTATTTATTTAAGATAAACAGTTGTGAATTATTTAAGTATAATTTACTTATGAAAGTAATTGAGGAATTTATTTCTCATTGTAATTAATTAAGTTTAATATGAATTGTTTAAGTTAATTAATTAAGTTTAATTAATTTAAATAACCATTTGTTGATGTAATAAGTATAATTACTAAAGGAAGTAATTAATTGTGGATGATTTAAAAATGAAAGTAATTTGGGTATAATTACTTTGTATAAATTAATCAAGGGATTAGTAAGAGAATAATTAATTATGGAGTAATTAAATTATTTATTAAAGTAATTAAGGTAGTTAATTACTGAATGGAGTTAATCAAGGTGATTAACAATTTGGTTTAATTGAAGATAAATTACTAAATGTAATAAATGTAATTAGAGATCATTAAATATTGTAATTAATGATGTAAGTTAAAATGAATTTATTTGGAAATAATTAAAAAATGAAGGAATTCATTTATGTAATTAATTAAGAAGTAAGGTAATTGATTTTAGTAATTTAAAGATTACTTTCTATATTTGGTATAAGATAGTTAATTTGTATAATAATTAAAGGATAATTACTTAAATGTAAATAAAAGATAATTAATCTAGAAAGATTAATTAAGATGGGAAGTAGGAAATGATTAATTAATTCACTTGTAATTAATTAATGGTTATATAAGCAAGATTTATAATGATGAAGTAATTAATTTAATTTACTTTAAATTAATTAGAGATTAGTAATTACTTTAATTCATTTTAAATTAATTATAAATGATATGATTATTAAATCCTTGTTTATATATGATGGATGATATTGATTTCCTTGATTGATTGTGATCTCAGATATGAGATGAATAATATCTATTGTGTTATGGATGCTTGGTTTAAGTATGATAATATTGATTATCTATTTGAGTTGATAATATGGATTATCTGTTTATGATGATAATGTGATTTCCCATTGTTATATTGTGATTTATCTATCTGTGTGTATATAGATAATTGAATTGAATTGTTTTAAACTTTAAAACAACTTGGCCTTAAAAGATACGTTCTGGAATTCGATGAGACCGGGATCGGGTTTCCACATTTGGAACATCCGAAAACCACATCGATTCCAAATTAAAGATAGGTCGTGAGTCTGAAGTAAAGATGGAGATTCAGAATGCAAGGGTTATCATCATTAACTCTGAGGGTGATTCCAAAATGAGTGTAACGAGATAATGCCTTTGGTTTCGTTCGAACCCGGAACGAACTTGTATAGATTGAATGCTTTCAGCACATCATCAGGTGGGCGATGAGCATTCTAAGAAATATGTTCTCTAAAGGTAATCGCAGCCTCAAGCCTCATCAACCGAGAATGGCTAAAACAGGGGAGGTGCAGCAAGGTTAGGTGGGTCATGCCCAAGCAGGACAAGGATATTCCCCTGTATAGATGTCCCTTATTTTCGGCTGTGTGGGCGGTTGATCATGACAACTGCCGGGGTTTATCTTGTTCGGGACTGTTTAGTAAGGAATGGTTCCGGCCTTGTGTTGCTGGGAGTCGGGAGTGATCCTCGGTACGTTGATCTAGGCCACGTACTGTGACGGGCGGTACCCAGTAGCCCTGCCATTGTATGGAATCCACAATCCAATAAGTGCCAACGGTTTTGATTGTATTACCACTTCTGTGGCTAGTAGCTGGAATTTAATCATGTAACAATTTCGGCTATTTTCTATTTAGTTGAAAACCCTAGACCTATTATAATATCACAGAATTTCCTATCAAATGTTTTGGTTGGCGTAAGGTAAAAACTTTTCCATGTTTATGTGTGGGAAGTCTTACGTGATACCTTTTGTTTTCAAAGGATTTTCAGAATTAAACAACTTTAACCTGTTACTCACACCAGACCCATGTCTGACCCGGAGTTTATTTTGTTTTTCATAAACTCTCGGGTACCTAAATTTTTACGGGTAGCCAAGGGATTCATGTTTGCTTTGACGAATTCTGAAGGAGCAATGGAGCAGGAGGCTTCAGCGTGTGTGTGTGTGTGTGTGTATATATATATATATATATATATATATTGGTTCCGCCGTGTTAGTGTTTATCTGTATTTCCGCTGTGTTGTATCTCTGTGATGTTTGAGTTGTATTAACTAGACAGGTGTTTATAACTGTCTAGTATGTGTTGTATTATCTGTGTAACTCTGATGTGTATGATACTATGTATTCTCTTATGTGATATATTATATTTTATTCGTTCCGCTTTTGAGATTCTGTTGTTGTTTCTTCTTCTTCTCTATCTTTTCTACTTTCTCACTTCTTTTCTTAAAAACGATACGTCTTCCTGGGCGTAGGAAGTCGGTCGTGACAATTGATGTCTTGCTTTTGTGTTTTGTTTCAATTCTTACCCGAAGGACTATCTTTTGTGGTATTTGAGAGTCTGACATTGCCATTCGATGTTGATTTAGGGTATTATGAAGGGTGGGTCGTCACAATCGGGAGTTATCCTTCCCGACATCACTAGTCTCTAGGCAGTGTCATATTCCTGAAAAACTAGTTATCTCCTTCAGAAATCGAAGCTATTCAGGCTATAATGGATTCTTGCAAGTTTGGGTTTGAAGACTCAATTGAGCACCTGCTTCTGTCTATAGGATCTAGTGCGTCGAAGATTTGATTTTGTAAATGCCTTCCATCCTCGCCTATCTCTAGGCCATGATTAGTTCTTCATGTTATCGCCTATTTTTGGACGATGCTGAATTCTAAAGAGTTCGATTCTCTTGTCAATACGACAGACTGAAACTTTTAATGTTGCCTGGGTAAAATTGGTGCCCAAGAGAACGAACCAATTTCCTTTCCAATTTTGCAGTTATTCAAAGTATTACATTGCTTAGCTTTGTTGTGGTTACCAAAGTACTTCGCTCAGCGTATCAGAACTATGGTGTATCTTGATTTAGCCAACTCCGCGGCTGTTTTCTATTTAAGTTTCATAGAGCTCACCCTGAACAAGTGTTAGTGTATGTGCTTCCTATTCCATAGGGCTGCTTACTTAGAATACTAAATTTAATTGGATTGAAGCTCTTTGTAAAGAATCGAGTACTCTAGGCAACTTGCTATGTTGCCCCCCAATGTCCTTGGATGGCTTATTTGCAAAAATAGAAAATTAAAGATTGGTTGTTCTGGGCCCCTCGTTCAGCTGCCTCCATTTTGGGTTGCATGGTAGGCCCTAATCTCTGGGAACTTTGGTTTTTATTTTCGATTTTGAGTATTCTATTTTGACTTTGATTGATTCCTTCCAAGATCGGTATTGAGGTTCCATCCGTGTGTTAGTTTTAGTCTCTAGAGACCTGTATCAACTCAATCTCTTGGATTTTCTTTCCACATTGCCGATATTTGGGCGATGTTGAGTTTCAGGAGGTGGGTATTCATTTTTTTCAATCCCACAATTCATAAATTTTTGAATGTTGCAGAGCAACATCGGTATTTAGGATATTTTGACAAACTGTTGATGTTACTATGGTAACATTGACGATTTGGAGTGTATTTAAACGTAGCTCCATTGGTTCATGCAACGAAGGAACATGTACTTACTTGGGATGCGGTTCCATCGATCCAAGAAGCGAAAGAATGGAGCGCACTTGAACGCAGTTCCATCGGTTCAAGCAGCAAAGGAACGGGTACTTACTTTAGACGTGGTTCCATTGGTCCAAGAAGCGAAGGAATGGAGCGAACTTGAATGCAGTTCCATTTATTCTAGTGGCGAAAGAATGGATGCTTACTTGGATGCGGTTCCACTGGTCTAAGAACCGAAGGAATGTAGCTCACTTAAATGCAATTCCATCGGTTCATGTGCAGAAAGAATAGATGCTTACTTGGACACAGTTCCATCAGTTCATGAAGCGAAGGAATGGAGTAATCTTAAATGTAGTTCCATAGGTTCAAGTAAAGAAGGAATGGATTCTTACTTGGATGTTGCTCCATCAATCCGAGAAGCAAGGAAATGGAGCACACTTGAATGCAGTTCCATCAGTTTAAGTGCGAAAGAATGGATGCTTACTCGAACGTGGTTCCATTGGCCCTAGTAGCGAGGAAATGGAGTGCAGTTGAATCCAGTTCCATTGGTTCCACTGGCAAAAGAATATATGCTTACTCGAATGTGGTTCCATCTATCCAAGAAGCGGGTGAATGGGGTGGATTTGAACGCGGTTCCATTGGTTTAAGTGGTCAAAGGATGGATGCTTACTTAGATGTGGTTCAACTGGTCTCAGTAGCAAGGCGTGGCTTATGAATGCATGCAAAGGTTGGGGCTTCCCAATGTTGCTGGAGCAACACCAGTTCTTAGCAGGCTAGGATTGATTTTCCAAGTTGAACCAACGGTTTGAGTCGATTTGCTTCCATCGAATCGGTTGGGTTGCTTTCAAGAAAGCGGCTCCATTGGTTCAAGAAGCAACACGCAGCATAGGTAGTGCATGCAGGGGTTTGGGCATTTTAGTGCTGTCGAAGCAACATCAATTGTTAGAAGGCAGAGATCGATTTTTCCCACGATCGGGTAGTTTGAGCCGATTTGACAGTCAACTCAGTAGTTTAGCTTACAAGAATGCAAATCCATTAGGTCAAGAAGCTAAATAACTTTACTAATAAAATAAAGGGACAGGGGCATGTCCTGCCCATTTACAATGTCCCTATGTCCCTGGGTGGCTTATTTGTGAACATACTAAATACATAGGTATAGCCGAGTGAAGTTGCATTTTAATTGGATGATGCTTCGATCCTAGATGACTAGTGAATGACTAGTCTTCTGTCAGTTTGCCAAATTCCCTCTCCGCTGGGTCCTGGCATTATCCCCTGAGAAGTTAGATCCTGGAGCCCTCATAGCCCCTCGCCCTTTTTTTGTTTCTTAACATATTGTTGGAGTTTATTGTTCCTTATTAACTCCACAATCACGTCCATCAGATGTCGGCATTCATTGGTGTTATGTTCTTGTGTCTCATGGAAGTGGCAGTATTTCCTCGATTGCTTCTATCGCCTAGAGGCTTCCTTCCTGGGTGGTTTGTTATAGTGCTTAGTTCCCTAAGATAGATATTCTCCAAATTATTGTTCGACGAATTATATCCTCTAGTCTAAATTTCCTTACGTATTCACATTCCCGTTTCACCCTTCACTAGAGTTTTGGTTTCTCTTTTTCTGGTTTGCTTTTTTCCCTACATCTCCCGCAATATCTGTACGCTTTTTCCATCCTGCTTGACCACTACATTTTTTGAACTAACTCCTTTGTTTGTTTGTTAGAGATCCTACCTTCCAAAATGTTTGACTCTTCCAGTCACAGATATTGTCTCGCTTTTGGATTAGATTCTTTCATGGTAGTTGGTTGTTTCATCTTAATCCATTTACGAAAATCCATGTCCAAATAAATAGCTTGGACCTAGGCCATAAACTCCGTATCCTCGTTTGGATTGCTTACTTCGGTAACTACAATGTTGAATCGATTCATAAAGTATTTCTATGATTTGTTGGGTCTTTGGAAAAAGCCAGATAGAGACATCATGTCTTTTGGCTGAGCCTTGTGAAGTTTAAAATCTTCCATGAATTTCCTTGCCTATGGATCAATAGTGGAGATGGATCTTAGTGGGAGTCTAGCAAACCACACTGAAGCGACTCCTTCTAAGAAGGTAGTGTAACATCTACAACGGACAACATTCGTCGCCCTGGCTCTATGCATATGCCAACTATTTTTGTACAAGTGTGGTTTAGGGTATCTTGCCCATTATAGGATGGTATAGTGGGCATAGTAATCTTCCCTTAGGATGTTTTGAGTGAATGGAGAACGACTTAGTGAAAAACCCTAGCCGTCGTATTTTTTGTCTTCACTTTCTTCCATTAATTGTTTGACCATATTCGCGATGTATGCCTCACTAGTCTGGTAGTCCATAGCTCGCTGTCAGGGGCTATGCCAAGCGTCTACTCTGCAAATGCCCTTCATTTGCCGACTAAAGCCTAGGTCCTCCATTCTCTGAGAGAACCACTCATGTAGAACCCTATGGTTGTGCAGGTGGGATTATAGTGGTAATTTGAACTTCTTTTCCTATAGTTTTCCTACCTTTGTTACCGTTCAACTCCAATCCCTTGTCTTTAATTTGCAAGTCATCTTCAGAGTCCGAGAGGAGCATTGGAACATTTCATGGTGCTCCAGTAGGTGGAGTAATTTTATTCCCTTCAACAAAAAATTTAGCACCTCCAGTAACCATCTCCTTTCGTATTTGCTTTACATCCCTCCTATGTAGGCCTGAGATGGCGGAATTCTCTTGTTCCACAATGACAGTAGTTTCTGGCCTAGTTCTTGGAGGAGTTGGTGGTTGTAGTGCAATAAAGCGTCTATCTTATCCATAAAAGCTTTTTGGCTATTATCCATTTTTTAGTTGAGCCAACCCCCAGTTGAGCTCGTCGACCATCTGGTTATGTTCTCCTTTGGTCACCTACCTCTTATTGGTTAGAGGATCCCAAAGTTGCGTTACCGGTATATTTTACTTTAATTTGTTGGGGGTTGGCTTCATTACCACGAATATTGCTTTAACTAATATCCCAGAAGCAATTTTCTTCCCACCCTCCATTAAAATTCAATTTCAAGTCTTCAACTACTTTTTAAAGTATAATTTTTGGACCCATCCAATCCAAAATTGAGAGCTAGAACTAAGCCTGGGTTTATTGGTTCTCAGAGAAAGCACTAAAATATTAACCTAAAAGACGGATCAACGCCTTGGAGTATGATGTGAAAGCACCAACCCTATAAGAACAGAGAAAATATAACAGAGAATGACTGAAAATTAAATGAGACATAGAGATTTTTATATTTGTCTGGCTATTAACCAAGTATATTTCCATTTTATAACTTTCCTTATCGATTTGAATCAGATTACAAAGAGATAGAGAGAGAATTTATCATAAGTACACGGGCTAGACAAGTTCTAAGTCCTAGATATGTTTATAGTTGGTGCCCTGATAACTATGATGTAGAGGAAAGAGTTGAGGAATAGATGGAGATCCCGTGTAATGATAGCAGCATTCGGATCCTTTCTTGGTTGCTCTATTGTTTATATTTATAGAGGTAGCAGTCATACTAGATCAGAAGCTCATTGCCAATAATGTCCAGAGTTCGGCTCAAGACATCACAAGAAATATCGTGACTGCCCGAATTAAGGTCTAAATTTAGGGCTGAATCAAGCCGTTAGATTTTAAGCCGAATCTAATCCTTAGCCATAGGATGGATAAATCCTCTTGTGTTGAGTTTCATGCTTCATTTAGATGTCCTCAATGAAATTTGGTAGATTTTTAACGAGTTTTGATCTAGTTCTTGCTTGACTTGGATTATCATATAGTTTGACCACCATGTCTTCATTCTTGATGATTGGCTCTTTAGAACTCTATGAAACTTCACGAATATGCGTATGAAGAGTACGAGATCACTTGTCAAAAGTATGAAGGTGCAAAAGGCAAGCAACTCAATTCAGTGCCGAATTAAGGTCCTTAATTCAGGGATGAATTTAGTGCTTGGCTCAATCACGGTGAAACTTTTCCAAGTCCTTCTTTACCCTTTTCTAAGTGCTGTTGCCAAATTTCAAATCATTTTGATTTCATCTCAATGTTCTCCTTAACTCGGGATAAGTGAAGGTCCTTAATTTGGGGGTGAATCTATTTGGTAGAGCCAAACCACTCCAAACTTTTTCTAAGTCCTACCTTGTGTTTTTCTAAGTGTATATGCCAAGTTTCAAGTCATTTCAACCTAAGACCTTAATTCAGGGTTGATTTAAGGCCTTAATCCGGGGGGTTGATCTAAGACTTTAATTTAGGGGTGAATTAAGGACTTAACCAATTTTTCTAAGAGAAATTCTCTAGTCCTTTTGAGTACCTTTACCAAGTTTATTGTCATTCTGTCTTCGTAACGACATTCTAACTCCAATTGACTTCCGCTTAGTTAGAAACCCAATTAATAGGAGGCAGATATTCTCATTAGAAGTGGTAAGAGCGTGAATTCTAGGATATCAAAAACTTTTAAGGCATGGTGCTTTCATTCCCATTTAACTTTCTTGTACCATTGGATTGTCACTTTATCATCATTTGTAAATTTCCTCTATAAAGATTATTGAGTTTTTACTAGAGTGGGAGGATGATCAGTTATTTGATTCCACCTTTTGACAAATTTGTCCAAATCTCTTGTTATTTCTTTTTCAAAAATAGTTCCCTTGGAATGGAATTGTATGATCTTTTTCCTTTTTTTTAAGTAAGCTATCCTTATTTGAGCTCTCCTTTGCCGTGATAGGATAGTAACTTTAAGTTGGGATAGAGCCTATATGGAACGCATTTATGCTCCACTTATCAGGATTATTAGGAACCACTTATCTCTTTTCTTCCGTAATTTTCAAAGATAACAACCTTAATGTTTACACCTTATGAAATTAATGGTCATATGTGATTTGATAAACTAGCTTGGTTGCTCGAGGCTTAGAGGATCCCTGTTCAGAGATAGTCGTTACGCTGTTCAACATGGTTAAGCAAGATTCAGAAAGTCCTTTAAGGAAACATGAAGATTGGGGAAACCCACTATATACTTTATATGCAGGCTAAAGAAAGTTCTTTATAGTAATATAAAAAGAGTCGGAAGTTCGACCCCTCCTTTTAGCGCTAAAATGTTAACAAGTTTCTTTGTAAAACTAATATGCAAAGGGAAGTTAGTCCAACTCTATCAAAGGCTTGAATAGCCTAATGCAAAGCACAAGTAAAGTATGTAAATGAAGGTTCTAATCCAATTACAATAGAAAAGAGTATGCACTTTCATGGCCCGAGTCAAGTGTTAGAAGTCATATGCATCTCGAAAATTTAACAATTGGTAAAATTGCTTTATTTGATTGAAGTATGCTATGTAGTGTTCACTGTTTATGTCCTTATGTACGAAATTCACAAATTTACAGTCGGCTCTACAAAAGCCCCTATTTGATTTATGGTTTACAACTTGAGTATGTAAAAAAAACGAGATGAGAAAAAATGCCCCCTCCCTCATATCCATGGGTTCCATATTCATAATAGTAGGCGATATGGCTGCCACATGTCCTTTGACATGTTGCATGAATTGCTAATATTCGGTATCCCTTTATATTGCTAATATTCGACATCTTTGTTGTACTGATGACATTCGACATCCTTCTTCATATTGATGACATTCTACATCACTTTTCATATTGACGACGTTCAGAATCCTTCTTTGTCCTTCGACATCCTTTTCACTTTTCATATGTCCTTTGAAGTTAAACATACATTGTTGCTTGTAAAAATCGAGACCGCTTGCCGCTTATGGACGTTTTATAATAGTCATAGTTGTAAAGGCTAATTATCTATTGCTTATTTCATAGAGTCCCGATATAACCTCTTCATTGCTACGTATTAGATATCTCTTAATAATGCGGCACCTCTCTTTACTCCTCATTCTATTATCACTTTATGATGTAGTGGTTTTAGCAACTCCCTTTGATTGTCTTCAGCCTTGATATCCTTTTCGTAGTATCTTGTTACCTGTTGATATTTGACACAACTTTGGGATTTTTATATGCTCAATATCTTTGGAAATTGTTTAGGACACGATATCTCTTGCTCCTTACATGCTCGACAACTTCTATAGTTCTTGAAGCTCGATACCTCGTCTTCCATCATTTAAGCTCAACATCACTTGTAGCTCAACATCCTTAGAGATTAGGTACCCTTGTGGTATCTTTTCGATTTTTAACGCATAATAGCCTTCTTATCATTCTCATGTTCAGTACCATCTGGGTTTGCCAACTGCTTGGAATCTGATACCTTCTCACCATCCCTACTTAAATATTTAACACCTTTAATTATATAGGTTCGAAATCCCCTGAGTTTGCTTAAAGTTCAATTCCCCTTACTGAATGCTTGATTGTTTTTCTTTTTCACATTGACATCTTGAATTTAATATGTTCTTCGTTGGGTTTTGATATCTTTATTTTTAGTAACAGAAGGCATCGTAAACTTCTTGGGATACTATTTCCACGATAAGTTTTCGATGAATGGAGTTGTACTAGGCACAAAACCCTAATCTTCGTTCTTTCTCCAAATGTTTTTTCATCAACCACTTTATCATATCAGCAATATGCTCCTCGCTAGACTGATGATCCAAAAAACAATTCTTAGGAGTTACATCAAGTGTTTATCTCCATAAACGGTTTTCTTTTCTTATTGATGTCTAGGTTCCCAGGTCTTTGGAAGAACCACACCTTCAAACCTTCTGTAACGTCTAGTTGGCTCAGTAGTGGTCGTTAACACCATTATCTTAAATTCTAAAATTTGGTCCGACTATACTGCTAGTGTCCCGGTATCACCTTTGGAATATGATAAAATGAAGGCTTTGGCCATAGCACCTTAAAATTTATTTTGATTCAGGTTGATACTAACCTAATTCTAATCAATATGAATTTGAATTCCCTTATCGAGGACTTGGTTGCTTCCTCAAGCATTCCTCCCTACTCCCTAGTGGTCTTCTCCTTCACCTTTTTATTTCCATCTCTTTTGAATAGACCAAAAGCGAATGAGTTTTCCTCTTCAAACTTAAAGGCGATGCTTCTCTCATGTTCCTTCTGGGTCTTTGAGAAAACTAGGTCAGCAAGGCAATGCTAGCATCCATCTTGCAAAGGAAAGCTTTCTGACTATCTTCCATCCATTGACTCAGCTCTGACATCAATTGTCATAATCCACCCTTATCGCCATCTCTTGAGTAGCCGATGGCTTTTTCAATGTGGTTACCAGTTGGTTAGCCACCTCATCATAGTGGGAATTTCCGTCTTTTCCACCAGCAACTACTCCAAAACTTCTAGATCTCCTTGGTACCATTACTTCCAATATGAAATTCCTTCAGATTTAAGATAAAAACCTTTTGGATCAAACTCCTGAATGCTCTAATCCATAATAGATAATTAGATCGATGCTTGAGAAGTTCTGTTCTCATTAAAACATCAAAAAAATTTATCCAGAAAGTGGCATAACACCCCAATCTAGGTGATAAGAGATAGATCTAACTATATTCAGTAAGTAAGAACAGAAAAGGCATGAATTTATAGTGGTTCGACTAAGTTGACGCCTTAACATCCATTTTAATCTTATTATGGAATGTTTTTGTCATGAATACAAGAGGTTTATGATTCAAAACAACAAAGAACAATATGGCCTACTTAGGGACAAGCTCGAGAAAAGAAAGAAGATGAAGAGTAGAATGGTTCAAATTCCTCTCCAAGTTGCCATAAGCATGGTATTTATAAAGGAATTGCCCAACGAAGTCATTGGATGATTAAATACCAGTTAAAACTTAAAATTGTAAGAAGGGAGATGAGGTCCTATGAGTGGTAAAATCATGTTGGTACTGACCTAATCATGTCGGTACCTATCTAATTTACTAACTACAAATCAAGTTATCTTTTTCCACTTTGTCTTCTTTCTTCGATCCATCAAGTTCCGAGCACTTTTGCCCCAGAAATCAGGTCATTGCCAAGAGATTCTGATACCTTCGGTACTTGTTTTTTCTATTTAGAGTCTTTTGAAGTTGTTCAACTAATCCTTCAGAAATGGATTCCAAGACGATCACTTTACCCAACAACACAATGACCATAGCCCCAAAGTGAATTAGAGCACTATGATTCATATCGATATTGACCTGAAAAGAGGTCGGTACCGATCGCTTAATTTAGCCTACATTTACGCTCTAAATTTTTGAAGATTCATCCATTGTCCTTCCAAGCATGCCTCTAAGTTTTGAACCATTCCATACTCATCTCGACGTCTAGGTTTTTTTAAAGTCAGGGTAAAAAGGTCGGATAACAATAAATACACACACGCGCTATCTTTAATGAATTCCTTTTTCAACTCCAAAAGTGTTTGGAATGTGGGTTTGGTCAACAATTGGTAAAGGGATCCTAAGCGAATAAGCTAGGACGACATAAGCTTTATGTCGAATCCATGAAAGTCTTGTGCATGTTCAATATCAAGGTCGGAGTCATGTCGCATGTCATGTAAGGATAAGTAGCTCAAACTATACAGAGCAATCGAACTCGAGATTATGAGTGCTTTTGGAATATGAAGCAAGTTATGATGTAGGAATCACAAATTCTTTGGAACTAAAAAGCAAGCCATAATTCAAGTCGTCTTATTCATACTACATGTAATAGTTGAATGTACAAGGTTCTATGTGCAAAGGTACAATCAGCACTAAAATTCCTAATTCGATGAAGGGTTACAAAGTTTAAAATATAAGAGATGATAAAAGAATGATCGACCCTTTCCATAATGCTCCTAGTCTGTATTTATAGGGGTAGAGTTGGGGCATAATGCTTGATTCCGGCATTCACGAGCTTCGACATTAATACTGCATAGCGCTAGCTTTGTTTATTAATTTCCTTTCGACATTCTTGGATATGTAGTTGAGCTTTTGCACTACTCCAATAGAGGTGCTATTCAGCACCAATAAGGAGTGACAATATTTTAAGCTTATTCCATCTTGAATTAGCATTAATTGGAGCAGCATTATTGTGGTGCGATACTAACATGTGGTGGCACCATTTTGTACGATGTCATCCTTGACAACTCATATGAATGTTGATGTCTTTCGTCATCAATATTGCATGTATTAATGCATTGCATCAGTTTTAAGCGATAATAGTGTGAAGTGGTATTGATGAGGAGCGACATTGAGAAGAAGTGGCATTATAACCTTCATGGAAATTGATGGCTTTCGGCATTAATATCGCATTTATAGATGCACAGTGTCTTCTCTTGATTGATGAGATGCGACATCTATATGAGCGACATTGGTAAGAAGCAATAGTATTTGAATATCAACACTAGCATGAGGTGGCATTGAAGAGGTGTGACATCGACGGGAGACAACATTGACAAGGAGTGGTATTGATGTGGTGCGGCATCATTTGAAGGACAGCACCAGGATGGGGTAGTATTAGAAAGACGGGGCATTGATTCTTCTTTATACTTCGACATTGGCTCATCTTCATATTATTTACATTTCTTTATACCTTCGGCGCTACTCGCTGGTACGATATTATGACCATGTCGTGTATCTTCAGGATCAATAATAATAGTAACGATTGCTATCTTAGTGCCTTTATATGCTTTATAATGGTTGCTATTATAAAGGCTTCGACACTTCTTGTAATGACGTTTGATATAACCTCTTTGAAGCTTTGAGTTTGACATCAAACTCCACTTATAAATTATGTGGATGACATTTGCCCCCTCCCTCCAAAGTGCAGTGGAAGTTCAAGTCAATAATCTTGAGAATAGCGCTTGCTGACTACTAGTAATCCTTGTAGATCTAACCAACCTTCAAAATTGATCCAATAGAAATTGCACATCTTTTCTTCCACTATAAATAGTCAAGTCATTTTCCTTTATTCTTTTTTTTGCAATTAAAAGCTCAAGCAAGCAAACTTAAAAATGCACAAGATCATTTACAGATTCTAGTTTTTGACACCAAAGCTTAAATTTACAACTCTCACTTTTATCGATTAGATCGATGAGTTAAATATGGAGGTTTTGTATCAAATTTGTGATTATGGTTTACTTACATAATTTTGATGTTAATATTCATATTACTGCTTAGGTTAATGGTCAATTGTGCTTATAGACTGAATTAGACAAATTTCTATGTCGCTTGGTGTAATGACACGTAATTTTCAATAATTGAAAATACTTAATTTAATAAAGTTTTGGTGGTATAATGTTGAAATAAACAAAAAAAATTGATGTAATAATAAGAATATAACTGGAATAAAATGAAATAGTATTAATTTAAGGTAACATCTAACTGCTTTAAATGTAATTCCAATTAATTAAAAGAATTAAAGAGTTATAATTAATATAAATTGTCAATAAATTATAGTAATGTATGTATTAATTGATAATTGGATTTATTGAGTAATTGACAATTTAAATGTGGATTAATTAATGAAATAATTTGTAATATATTTGAAATTGAATAAAATTAGTGTAGTGTGAGTTGTTATAACATTTGTTCGTAAATAATAAACTTGCAAATGTTATTAATGTAGCAGTGGTAAGAATTGTTGTTTATTACCAATATATTTAATCAATTGCAATTAAATGTAGTAAATGTTACATTAACGTGAGTGAATAAAATAACTGGAAAATGTGAATGTAATAGAAGGTATAGAAATGTTAATTATATTTACCTAGGCAATAATTGATTTAATAAAATGAGTGAAACCAAGATCAATTAATTTTGTTCAATATGATATTTACAAAGGTTAACTACGTCTATAGAGTGATAATTGATTGAATAAAAAGATTGTAACAAAATTTGATCAATTTATTGAAATTAAATTATAACTAATTGGATTTAATTGCAGTTGGAATTGAACACTGTAATTAGTGTAATAACCAACACTGAAAATTTATTTAAACTTGTTTTAAATTATTGTAAAATGTCTATATAATCAAAAAGGTTAAAAATTTGCTAGTTTACAAATATTGAATTAAAAGGTGATTAATTAATTTAATATTAATTAATTTAATATTAATTTTGTGACGACCGCCCATGACTCCCGCCCAAAACAAGGGAATGGTGCGCTGAAAGGTGTGCCAGGCAACCATGGACGATAGTCAGGGTAAGATTAAACAGCGGAATCTATCATATTACTCACAGCGCATGGATAAAATACAATAGATAATATACATAGTGAAGCTCTATAGAACAGAAGTCTCATCATATCAACGCATAATTGTTAGATACAACAATCAACAAAGTCAATACATCAAGCCTCACTACATATCACTCAGAGTATCAAACAAACAGCGGAACATCCAGTATATATAGTAAGAAAACAATATGCAAAAGCCTCCAGCTCGTCTTCGTCATCAACAGCGTTGGTAGCCAAGAACAGCATATGTCACCTGCTACCTAGTCTGCCCATCCCAACATGGATGAACAGCCCAAGGTAATAAGAGTTGAACATAAATCCTTGAGTCAGACAACAGTCTTAGTGAGCAGTAAATTAACTATCAAACATACCAAAAGAGCATAAAGGATAAAAGGAATAGGAACTCAACCATCCCGCTCCACCTCATTCTACAGTGATAGCCCCCAGACCCACTAAGCAGAAACAAGCATAGCAAAGCAGACAATTTAGGTAAAGCAATTATCACTCGAGTCAAGGTCGATGTTTTCCAAATACAAACCCCCAAGGCCTAAACCAAGATCAGATAAGCACTCAGAAAACACCGCTCTTGAGGCCGAATGATGGTAAAATCAAACTTCCATGACTCTGGCTACCACTGTTATCATTGCCTCGATATCACCGTTAATTGAATGACCGGCACCTTCTTTCATCCGTCCGTCAAGGGCTAATGGCAACCCCGGTTCTAGACATAACTCCGCACGTCATCATGACCCATGCCTAGGACTATCGCATCTGCCCAGAGTACTAACACGTCATCATGACCCGTGTCTGGAACGTCATCGTGACCCGTTCCAACTGACTCTTGCTTTGAGCATGCTAGAACCTTCAATAACGATAAGAACCAAGCCTCCTAGTCATCCTCCTCGACGACTATTCTCACACTAGCTCAAGCGCCTCTCGAACCCACCATTATCAACCAACTCGAACCGCATCATCGAGTTATCAACATACTTGGGATGATCCCGTCTGGATTAAACCAAGACTTCACACATCATGCTTTGCTTCATCGCATCATAGCAAAGTCCCATCTCAACATCATGGTTTGCCCCATCGCATCATGGCAAAGTCCATCATCATCAAATCTATCCATATGAGCTTCCATATCCGCTTCATATGCCACAAGCAGCTTTCACCATTCAAGAGCCTTTCCACTTAGCTTTTGAATCATCTTAGACCAACTTGTCCAAATCAAGTTATCAATCAACTAATCAATCAAATCAAACATCAATCCAAGTAATCAATCATTCAAACAAGATCAAAATAGACAATAACAACAATAATGGCAATTTCGTAATTAAAGTGTCCAAATCTAACAAGTATGAATCATAGGCAAATGTCCCTACAACTTGATGAATAAACTTATACAAGTAATCATGTAGTAAAATAGGTGTCAAAACTTCATAGATGATAGATCTACATGCGAACTTTAGGAAAATGCAAGAAATCACTATCTTTAACACACAAACAAGTCACCGATCCAATCTACTCCTTTGGGTCCTTGTGAGAGAAAACTACCACTCACCGAATCACCTAACACCTTAAAAACAAACAACTCTAGATCTGGACAGCAAGGAACCAAGCTTGATCCGGCAAAATCTCGATTCAAACGATGAAATCTCTCTTTGCTGGATGAAGATCTTCAACTTAGATGGAAGAAATCACTAGATTAGAGTGGAGAAAAGAAGTGAAGAAGAGTTGTAGTCGAGCTCTCAAAATGGCAGCACTTCGTCGCTTCAAAATCCGGTGCCAAGAAGTGAAGATAGGCTCCCCTATTTATAGCTGAAATCCTTAAGTCGCACGGTTTTAAGTCGTTCACTCGGTTTTAGGTCATCCACGACTCATCGAAACCCAACGACCTACGACCTAAAACTCCGCCGACTTACTACTTAACGACTCACGGCTTCGACTCATACGACCTAACACTAAGCCGACCCAACGACTCAAGCCCCTAACGACTCAAGCCTTCGAATGACTTATCACCTATACAACCTAAAGACTAACTATATTGCCGACTTAACAAAATCAACGGTCCAGATGTTATGCGACCTAAAATGAACGCGGATCTACGATGCCGCGACTTAACTAAGTCATTAACGACCCAAAAGCATCCCGGGTTAACAAATGTTTTGACTTAACTTCCTAGCGACCTACCTTAAGTCGTCCAACGACCTAACTCCATTAACTCGTGTTAACGACCTAACTCGCTAACACACTCACAACAGGGTCTCCACGACCTAACCATACTTAAGTCGCTTATGACTTAAGCCCTAGCACTAAGTCGTTCACCACTAACCCGCTAACTCGTCCCAGTTCTTAAGTTGTAACCCGTTAACCCCCTTTATGTCGTAACTTGCTAACCCGCTACACCACTAACTCGTTAACCTATTACAACTATTAACTCGATAAGTCATTTACCACTATGTTAACTTTTATAACTCGCTAACACATCTAAACTGCTAGGTCGTAATCCCCTAAGTCGTTCACGACTTAAAACCATCTACGACCTAACCAAGAGCCGATCTAAGGACCCTATGCAACCGAGTTAACTTCCTTATGAGCCATCTTTTACACGACTTAGGCTATGGATGACATAAACAATACTAATGACCTAATAATTCTACGATTTATCAACACGTACAAATACGGGTCGTTACAAATTTATTTAATTAACGTGAAAATAGGCATTTTGGCCACTGACTCAGATTTCAACGAAACTAGTTTCATCGGATGCATAACGGTGAATTATTGTAGGATTTCAAGTTTCGTAGCAATCGTACTTTCGTTTGATCGTACGGACTCGAAATGCCTAAAAATCAATTTAACTGAAATCAATTTGAAATAAGCTGATTTAAACCTAACTTCTTCATGCGATAGAACTACGACTTAAAACCTATTCCATTGAGTTTAAAAATATCAAAAATATCTATTTTGGTATATGGTATGACCCACTTTCATTTCGGAACGAAACGGGCTTTTCGGGTCGTTTATCGTTCAACTTTCGAATCGAACTAGCCCATTCATTTCTATTTTTGATCTTCCAATAAATACCCCATTAAAATCCTAACTATTTCTTTTCTCATTTGTCCAAATGTACAATTCTATTTACTTCTTTCTTTCCAATGGCAGACAAAACCAATTCCCAATTCCAAATTCAATTGCTAATCAAAATAAAATCGAAAAATAAAACTCCTTAAACTATATCATATTATATACCGATTCGAAGCCCTCGACGACTGCAAGTTAAATCTGCAGTTTGTTTTTTGATTTGGTTCCATTTGTCTAGAAATTAAGGATGTACTTCGACCGTTCATTTTAGGGTTTTGACGATCCAACAGTGGATCGTCGCCCGATCAACAATCAAGAGGTGCCGTTGGAAAGAGGGGAAGGAGCATGTCCCTGGGGTAGCAGCTGTTTATCTCAATGTTGCTTAGATCGCTTGGGATTGGAGGTGTAAGCTAGGCGGAGGCGCTGTCCATTCTCAGCGCCTCAGGTGGTCGCGGGTACGGGGGCGCGGCTCGAGGTGTGCAGCGCCATGGTATGGTCGGATTGTGGAGATGATAAATGGAGGCGCAATGGAAAGGGCGATGTGTCGCGGCTGTACGTCTCTTGTAGGGTTTCGAATGCGATGAATGAAGGCTACGTGGAAGCTCGGTACTCGTTAACTTATTTAATAATATTATTATTATGTTTGAAATTTTAATTATTCATCTACGCTAATTTGATCATATCTTTTGCATACAAACTCAGATTTGAACGCGATTTGTTCCGCTGGGATCGTATCGAAGTTTCAAACTTTTAGACGCTGCTTTGGAAGAATTTTCAGGCTGTTTGAATTTTGGGCCTAAATTGGATTTTAATTCGACTTAAAATCGAAGGAGATTGTTTTAACCCACTCACAACTACTAAATTATCTTATATTAGTTATGTAACATCCCACCTTTTCGTACGGTTTAAATCGACACACGTGCCAATTCAAACCCTACGTAAGGGCGGATTGTTATGGGGTAAATAAGAAAAAACAAGAAAGAAATAAAAACAAAATAGAATCTCACAACAGAAGCTAAAATATAATAATCAAATATACAGTTTATAAAGCTGTTTACAAAACATTTGATTATATTTATACATTACATATCAGAGTTACACATACCAATAATAATGCAGCGGAAAAATATGAGGGTAGTGGACTATAATAAATAATTAATAATAGAAATCTTCATCTTCGTCCTCCAGGGCTAAAGTCTTCGAAATCCTGAAATACTCGGACTGACCCTAGCGAATCTGAAAAGACAAAACACTCGAGTCAGACTAAAATATCTTATGTGAGTTAAATTAACAGAAATAAATATAAGTGCAATAACTCAAGAGATGCTCGGGATTTACATCTCCTAAGGATCCGTTAAACTATTTACTATATGGTATATTTCGCTATAATAATAGTGTCTAATTGTAAAATAAACTTACTTTAAAATAGCGTTAAGGCTTTACATTTTCCAGCTTAACACGTAACAGTGCCAATAGTCTATACAGTTCCTGCATATCTCCCAATCGGGAGACTACGAGAAGACACTCCATAGGTATGACACAAATAGAAACTCGTAGTAAAGGCTCGGTATGGTAGGTGACACGGCACAACTAGGCAATGCCAGGGTAGATATACCAATTACGCTTTCGGGTCGGTGGTAACGCGAAGCCGCAGCTACCGCCCACCTCGAACAAACTTCCCCAAATCAAAGAAATCAAAAGTGAAGGTGGCCACCGAATCAATCCAAAGTCAGCGTATAGTATCGAAGGGAAGTGTCCGATCAGAGGTGCTACCTCATTAACCTGTCGATCGCTCCTGTTTTAGCCACCTTATGCCAACTCACGGGAGTTGGGTCCACGTATTTACCTTACAGAAAACGCCGCCACCAACCTACTTCATTCTGGAATCTCCACCACGTACACGGTTGTTAAAGTGGTTTTTGGAGTTGGAAGAGAGTATGACATCTTCCGATCCCGGTCTCTTTAACAACCAAACGCTATTATAACACCGCGGTCATTTAAAAATAATTTTAGTTTCAAAACCAAAATATAATATCTATTTCAAAACCATGTAAATACGATATCCATCTCAAAACCCAACTCATTTGATATTATTTTTATAAAACCCAAATTAATATAATATCATTTTATTTCAAATATATTTCTTTTCCAAAATCATATTACTTTAAAATTTATAACAATCGGAAACCGAACATTTGAATTATAACTTTCAAACATAAAACTACGAAATTTGTAGCTTTAAAACCATAACTTTCAAAACTTAAATGGTATGGATATTCAACAGTATGTAAAATAGTTGATTTTAAATTACTTTATAAAGTAAATAATTTCCACGCCTTTAGCGTCATTCACTTCAAATTAAGTCTAAACCCATAAATTTTTAGATTCACTTCCAGTTCCAATAAAAACACTTCGATTCTAATATATTTCAAACTTTGAGTAATTAACAATTTCAAACTAAGGTTGGAAATTTCTATTCAACAATTTATTGTCATATTATTTAGTTTGAAATATTTACATAACAAATCCAAAATCATAAAAAATAAACTCAAATTAGTAACAACTAAATATTTCCTTCAATTTATTTATACTAGAAATATTCATTCAGTTTATCTTGAATACAAATCCAGTTATAAATATATACCTTTAAATTTCCAAATTTAAATAAGTTTACATCAACTTATGGAGTTCAATTTTTAAATAAGCTCAATTCCAAATAAATTTTCAATTTATGTTCCAATCTTAATTGATTTGAATTATTTAAAACTCTATATATATACAAAATTTAAACCTATACTTAAACAAAAATATAAATTATTGAACTTCATTTTTCTACTTATTCATTTTTATTTAACAGATTTAAACATAGTTTAAATTCAAACATTTAACTATATATGTATATATATAATAATATTTATATAATATCAAATTTTTATATTTATTAAACCGTATCCTATCCAAACCATAGAAATTATTTTCAAAATAATTATATATAGACCGACGGTGTCCGTATAGAATTTTCTATCCTATGGTCAAGTGATACAGATATTTATCATTTCAATCCGCAATTTAAAAATAAAAATTTGCGGTTGTATATCATTTCAAACCGCAATCCCGAATGAAATGAAATGCATGATAACTTGCAGATTATATAATATAGAACACATCATCCATTCACCAAACATCAATCATCAACCATTTATTACAATCACCATCCAATTTGGACAAAACATCAGTATATAGCATAAAAAATATAACAGGTATCAACGAACAGTTTATATTCAATAATAAGTTAATAACTGTAAAATTGGAAGTTTATACGCAAAAATAAATAAATTTAACTGTCAATTTATATGCAATAATAAAACTAAATAACACTTTAATTTAAATAAATGCAATCTAACTGAGATGATGAATGATATATGACAAACAGTTATAAATGAATTTCTACTCATATCATAAATCAATTTAACATAAGAACTTTTAGAAGTTGTGAGTGGGTTAAAACACTCACCTTTGGGATTTAAATTGAATTTAAATTCAATTTAAATCCAAAATTTTGACGGTCTCAGAATCCATCCAAACCAGCGTCATCAAGTCGGGAATTTTATTACGATCCTAACAAAAAAATTCACACGTGAAACGGAGTTCGTATGCAAAATTTATTCGAGCTAACACGAGTTGAAAATTAAATATAAATTAAAACAAAACAAATAGAAAATAAAAAAAAGAAGTCCATGTCACTTACATCTTCTCCAGGAGCACGCACGTGAATACCGAAACCCTACAGCACAACCACCCTTGACCGACCTCTTTGACCACGCTTTCCACCCGCTACGCCGCCTTACACATCAAATCGACCCTAGCCGTGAGATCGCCATCGCGGGCTCCACCCCCACCATGTCGCGGTCCCCTCCGGTGATCGTTGCCACCGCCGCCAATACCGTGGTTTCGAACCCTAATTTGAAAATTCCGGCCAACCCAAGCACTTTCAGACCACCAAACAACCACTAATCAACTCCCCTCGACGAGAACTACAATACCCAGTTTTCAAATTCACCGATAGAGGTCGAAATCAAAAACGCCCAATTTGACTTTGACCGCGATTTCTGATCAATCCGATCACTGTCTCAAAAACCAAATAGCAGACGTAGGTTCGTATCAGTTAGATCTTCGATATGTATATTTTTTGAATATTTCTGAGGAGTTTAGATTTTCAGCTTTGGATTTGATTTTTGAATTTGAAGTTGGATCTAGGCTTTGCAGCCATTGGAAGAAGAGGATGAACTGATGAAATTTTACGCGCAGGCAAATGAGAATAGGCGGAGGCTAGGGTTTAGCAGGGTATTTATAGATAAATTGAAAAATAGATGGATCGGGTTGATAGATATACGTGCTACCGCTAACGTGGCCCAAAAAGCCTTTTCTGACCTCAGAATGATATTGGTTAAACCCATATTTCAAAATAGGTGTTTTAAAATATTTTGAACGCAATGGAAAAAGTTTCAGGTCCAAATTGCATCGTATGAAGAAGTCACGCTGAAATCAATATTTTCAAATTGATTTCAATTTATCGATTTCAAGGCGTTTCGAGCCCGTACGATCAAACGACAATTCCGATCGCTACGAGACTAGAAATCTTACAATAATTCACTATTACAGATCCGATGAAACTTGTTTCGTCGAAATCCGAGTCAGTGGCCAAAATGGCTATTTTCCCATAAATTAAATATTTAATAATTAAATAAAAAAAATCCAATTCTTGGTTTCAATTCTAAAATTGACCAATTTTATTACCTTTATATTTCCCAAACATTTATAATGCTTTAAACAAATTTATATGTCACTTAAATGTTGATTCAATCATCAATTTTAGCGTTAAATTCCAATTTCGTTAAATTTAGAAATTATAAATTAAAATTTCAATAATTGCTTTGAATTAAATATTCATTCATATTATTCAAATTTATTATTACAAACAGATGAAATAAATATCGGAATCACAATCCATTATTTTAACATTCTCAATTTTCATCTAAATCCTCACTTATGTAATATTTTAATATTATATTCCACTTAATTGTAATAAATCCTTTTATTAGATTTAAAATTAATAAATCTTGGTTTTCACTTCTTAAATCAACGAGTCCTCATATTATAAATAAAACTTACATTTATTGCATCTTATAGAATTTACCATCTTAAATGACAAATCAAATCTACCCTAACTGCACAAATTAGGGCAATTAATTGCAATTGATTTTCCATTAAACTACATAAATTATCAAATTGAAACCTAAATAAAATGTTTATTTATTTAAAATCTTGCTGTTTAAATGAATTGACCCTTCACGGGTATAATTAACATCGATTTCCAATTATTACTTAAATTTACACCCACAAACGTTAAACTTATATTTATTACAAATTTTTACCATTCACTCTATCGAAGCCTCAGATTACATCTTTACTATTCATTTATTCGACTCAATTAAGCATTTCTTACCTTGCATTAACTTCGTTACTTTAAACTCTATCCAATTGCAATTAATACTCTAAATAAATACATTTACTCTTTTCATTATTCTATAAATTTTCGTTAACGTAATATAAAAATAAAATTTTATTGTAACTGATTTTCAAATTTTAAATTAACAAGCTACCTCAATAGGCAACATACAGTTACTATTTAATTAGGTAATTTAAAATAGTCGCGATACTACTCTTAAATTTATTTCCAAATACCGCACTACCTGATTACCTAAATTTACGATCAAATACTGTTACAGTGGTTATCGCATTAATCAATTAATCCTTTCCTTTATTTCAATTAATTGGGTTTGCGCAAATTTAATTTTCATTAACTTACATTTATATAATTTCATTTGTAAATTAAATGCTTACCTTTATAAGCTTTCATTCCAAACAATATTTCGATTTCTACCGGACATTGATTTAATTGAATTTACTATTTAATATTATTAATGCATTAACTAAATTCACTACTTACCTTTGTTCTCTTATATGCAATTCTTAGCCTAGTATAACAATTTACCTCACTTCAATTTATTCGTCATTTTGTTTCAACTGTAAATACTTAGCCTTAAATTCCCATGGTTTCATTTCATTTTCAGCATTTGCTTCATTATTAATTATAAAATCTTTATTTCTTCTAAATTAAATTTAAATAAATCTTATTAAGATGAAAATTTTAATTTATGAAAATTATGGGTCATTACACTCTCCCCCACTCAAAACTTTTCGTCCCCGAAAAAAGAATTAAGAAATCAATATCATATTAAATATTAAATTTATAAACAAATAAATTTACCAAATTAATTAAATTAGATAAAATATACTAATTTATAATCATTAATTTTTTTTTATAAAAGTTTGGAAAGCATTTTCAAAATATTTTCTAAGTCCAAAATTTACGGAAAAAATTTGGCAGAGTCTCCTTTGTACGGGGAGGCTCGGGAAAAAAATATAATATCAAATATATCAAAATATCACATATAATATCCAAAATATAATATCCCAACACGGGAAAATATACAAAATAGCGCTATAAAACCGTAATCCGAAACGTACCTATTTGTCGGACAAATTTACTCTTAATTTATGGAACTAAAAGTAGTAGCAATTGCTTTCATAACCTGCATTTCACTTATATAATCTAAAAGGGTTAACAATTATATAAAATGAATATTTAAGTTGTTCAACCACAAACAAACAATCAATTCAACAACCAATTGCAACAAACAGCATATAACCATCACATATAAATTAACAGAAATCAAACATTCATTTATATCAAACAAAGCAATTGGTTGTTCGCGCTCAAAACTTTAAATTGTACGGAGAGAAAAATAAACTACTAAGCGTACCCTTCACTCAACAGTCTTAGGTGACACTAAATAGATTATTCATACCTTCCAACATATGTAAAGTATCCTTGCCCAAACTACCATAAACCAAACAAACAACAATTTCAAATAATAAATCAAGGAATTTTTTCAATTCTATTTGTTAACATTTGTTGTTTGATTTCTTTTTCATTCATATAATGGTTTATCTTTTTATTTTACATTTTATTTCTTACAGTTTTCGTTTATTTATAACATTCAAGTTTAATTCAATTTCTTTGCATAATAATTCATTCAATCACCCCTAATTAAATTATTTCATTATTTAATACACTATTCACATTTGTTCAATGTTTATTTCAATTTTCATTTATTACTTATTCATATTGAATCAAATTTCTTAGCAGGTAAATTTATTGACTTAAGTAACTTCTGCCTATTTACTTAAGTTTATGATTAGTTACTTACAATACCTACTTCCCATTATATTTAATTAGTAGCATTTTCAAATATACTTAAATTTACAACACCCACAACATCCAATTCTTATTAATAAAAGCAATATATATTTACACTTCATTAATATTCTTACTTGTACAATTTCCCTTACATTCTCTTATTAAACATTTCAACTTTTAATATCTGGTAAGTTATATATGCTTGTTAAGAATGTAATTAAAACATACAAGTTTGTCTTATTTCTTTTAATTAATTAAATGTTAAATAATTTAATCTTTAGTTTTATATATTACAAATTTCAAACATCCTTTAATTTCATTTATATCCAGGCATTTAATCTCTAAATTTATTTAAAGGTTCCAATTATTAGTTAACTTCAATTTCACTACCCAAATTAAAACTATTAATTAGCGGAAACTTAAGAATTAAATACCGGGTTTACTTTCAAATCATTTTAAAGATAATAGATAATGATTTATACATAAAAAAATTAAAAATTTATATTTGGTTATCAAATAAATCCGTAGTAAGACTACTACAGTGGCCTTCCCACTTCGAAACTCGAAAATGAATATCGATGATGCGTGCACTCATCACCGAAGTTATTTTCCAGCGACAGAGAGGGGAGTACAATTTTATCTTTCCAAAATTTCTTTTAAAACATTTCTTTCAAATTATATTGAAATACTTATATCAGAGAACACTTTTTTTAATAATATTATTATTATATTTCAAAATCATTCAAAAGAAATTTCCAAAAATCCCGAAACTAAAGCTTTAAGTTTCCAATTTTATTTATTTTTTTTCCCAATTTTTTTTCAACTATTATTTATAAATTCATTTCCTAACAACCAATATAATACAACCAAATATAACCTTTATAAAAATTTACTTTATATATAGAAAATATAATAGGCAAAATTATTTCATTCACCCATATTAAAACAAATACTATGTCGGTCTGTCCTATTAAGTTTTTAGAAATTCCTATTGATGTCATATCGTCCCATGCATCAACCAGAATTTATAAATACGAAACGGAACATATTAACACAATATTAAAACCTTTTTATAACACTAACAAATATGCTCTCTCATATACACTCAGCGACTCCCATAGGATATTACTACCCTATTAATAAAGAGTCAGACCCCACAAAGCTAAAGTTTATCGCTAAACCAAAGCTTTGATACCACGTTGTAACATCCCACCTTTTCGTATGGTTTAAATCGACACACATGCCAATTCAAACCCTACGTAAGTGCGGATTGTTATGGGGTAAATAAGAAAAACAAGAAAGAAATAAAAAAACAGAATCTCACAGCAGAAGGCCAAAATATAATAATCAAATATACAGTTTATAAAGCTGTTTACAAAACATTTGATTATATTCATATATTACATATCAGAGATACACATACCAATAATAATGCAGCGGAAAAATATGAGGGTAGTGGACTATCATAAATAATTAATAAAAGAAATCTTCGTCTTCATCCTCCAGGGCTAAAGTCTTCGAAAACCTGAAATACTCGGACTGACCCGAGCGAATTTGAAAAGAAAAAACACTCGAGCCAGACTAAAATATCTTATGTGACTTAAATTAACAGAAATAAATATAAGTGCAATAACTCAAGAGATGCTCGGGATTTACATCTCCTAAGGATCCGTTAAACTATTTACTATATAGTATAATTCGCTATTACAATAGTGTCTAATTGTAAAATAAACTTACTTTAAAATAGCGTTAAGGCTTTACATTTTCCACCTTAACACGTAATAGTGTCAATAGTCTATAGAGTGCCTGCATATCTCCTGATCGGGAGACTACGAGAAGACACTCCATGGGTACGACACAAATAGAAACTCGTAGTAAATGCTCGGTATGGTAGGTGACACGGCACAACTAGGCAATGCCAGGGTAGATATACCAATTACGCTTCCAGGTCGGTGGTAACACGTAGCCGCAGCTACCGCCCACCTCAGACAAACTCCCCCAAATCAAAGAAATCAAAAGTGAAGGGTGCCACCGAATCAATCCAAAGTCAGAGTATAGTATCGAAGGGAAGTGTCCGATCAGAGGTGCTACCTCATTAACCCGTCGATCGCTCCTGTTTTAGCCACCTTATGCCAACTCACGGGAGTTGGGTCCACGTATTTACCTTACAGGAAACGCCGCCACCAACCTACTTCATTCTGGAATCTCCACCGCGTACACGGTTGTTAAAGTGGTTTTCGGAGTTGGCAGAGTGTGTGAAACTTCCGATCCTGGTCTCTTTAACAACCAAATGTTATTATAACACCGCGGTCATTTAAAAATAATTTTACTTTCAAAACCAAAATATAATATCTATTTCAAAACCATATAAATACCATATCCACTTCAAAACCAACTCATTTGATATTATTTTTATAAAACCTAAATTAATATAATATCATTTTATTTCAAATATATTTCTCTTCCAAAATCATATTACTTTAAAATTTATAATAACTGGAAACCAAACATTTAAATTATAACTTTCAAACATAAAACTATGAAATTTGTAGCTTTAAAACCATAACTTTCAAAACTTAAATGGTTTGGATATTCAACAGTATGTAAATAGTTGATTTTAAATTACTTTATAAAGTAAATAATTTCCATGCCTTTACCATTATTCACTTCAAATTAAGTCTGAACCCATAAATTTTTAGATTCACTTCCAGTTTCAATAAAAACACTTTGATTCCAATATATTTCAAACTTTGAGTAATTAACAATTTCAAACTAAGGTTGGAAATTTCTATTCAACAATTTATTGTCCTATTATTTAGTTTGAAATATTTACATAATGAATCCAAAATCATTAAAAATAAACTCAAATTACTAACAACTAAATATTTCCTTCAATTTATTTATACTAGAAATATTCATTTAATTTATCTTGAATACAAATCCAGTTATAAATATCATACCATTAAATTTCCAAATTTAAATAAGTTTACTTCAACTTATGGAGTTTAATTTTTAAATAAGCTCAATTCAAAATAAATTTCCAATTTATGTTCCAATCTTAATTGATTTGAATCATTTAAAACTCTATATATATATACAAAATTTAAACCTGTACTTAAACAAAAATATAAATTATTAAACTTCATATTTCTACTTATTCATTTTTATTTAACAGATTTATACATAGCTTAAATTCAAACATTTAACTATATATGTATATATATATAATAATATTTATATAATATTAAATTTTTATATCTATTAAACCGTATCCTATCCAAACCATAGAAATTATTTTCAAAATAACTATATATAGACCGACGGTGTCTGTATAGAATTTTCTATCCTATGGTCAAGTGATACGGATAGTTATCATTTCAATCCGCAATTTAAAAATAAAAATTTGCGGTTCTATATCATTTCAAACCGCAATTCCGAATGAAATAAAATGCATGATAACTTGCAGATTATATAATATAGAACACATCATCCATTCAGCAAACATCAATCATCAATCATTTATTACAGTCACCATCCAATTTGGACAAAACATCAATATATAGCATAAAAAATATAACAGGTATCAACGATCAGTTTATATTCAATAATAAGTTAATAACTGTAAAATAGGAAGTTTATACACAAAAATAAATAAATTTAACTGTCAATTTATATGCAATAATAAAATTAAATAAAAATTTAATTTAAATAAATGCAATCTAACTAAGATGATGAATAAAATATGTCAAACAGTCATAAATGAATTTCTACTCATATCATAAATCAGTTTAACAAATATAAGAAATTTTAGAAGTTGTGAGTGGGTTAAAACACTCACCTTTGGGATTTAAATTGAATTTAAATTCAATTTAAATCCAAAATTTTGACGGTCTCAGAATCCATCCAAACCAGCGTCATCAAGTCGGGAATTTTATTACGATCCTAACAAAAAAATTCACACGTGAAACGGAGTTCGTATGCAAAATTTATTCGAGCTAACACGAGTTGAAAATTAAATATAAATTAAAACAAAACAAATAGAAAATAAAAAAAGAAGTCCACGTCACTTACATCTTCTCCAGGAGCACGCACGTGAATACCGAAACCCTACAGCACAACCACCCTTGACCGACCGCTTTGACCACGCTTTCCACCCGCTACGCCGCCTTACACATCAAATCGACCCTAGCCGTGAGATCGCCGGCTCCACCCCCTGCCCTGTCGCGGCCCCCTTCGGTGACCGTTGCCGCTGCCGCTAATACCGTGGTTTCGAACCCTAATTCAAAAATTCCGGCCAACCCATGCACTTTCAGACCACCAAACAACCACTAATCAACTCCCCTCGACGAGATCTACAATACTCAGTTTTCAATTTCACCGACTTAGGTCGAAATCAAAAACTCCCAATTTGACTTTGACCGCAATTTCTGATCAATCCGGTCACTGTCTCGAAAAACGAACAACAGACGTAGGTTCGTATCAGTTAGATCTTCGATATATATTTTTTTGAATTTTTCTTAGGAGTTTGGATTTTCATCTTTGGATTTGATTTTTGAAGTTGGATCTAAGGTTTGCAGCCATTGGAAGAAGAGGAGGAACTGATGAAATGTTACGCGTAGGCGAATGAGAATAGGCGGAGGCTAGTGTTTAGCAGGGTATTTATAGAGAAATTGAAAAATAGATGGATCTGGTTGATAGATATACGTGCTACCGCTAACGTGGCCCAAAAAGCCCGTTCTGAGCCCGGAACGAAATTGGTTAAGCCCATGTATCAAAATAGGTGTTTTAAAATATTCTGAATGCGATGGAAAAAGTTTCAGGTCCAAATTGCGTCATATGAAGAAGTTACGCTGAAATCAATATTTTCAAATTGATTTCAATTTATCAATTTCAAGGCGTTTAGAGAGCCCGTACGATCAAACGACAAGTCCGGTCGCTACGAAACTTGAAATCCTATAATAATTCACTTTTACGGATCTGATGAAACTTGTTTCGTCGAAATCCGAGTCAGTGGCCAAAATGGCTATTTTCCCATAAATTTACAATGCTTTAAACAAATTTATATGTCGCTTAAATGTTGATTCAATCATCAATTTTAGCGTTAAATTCCAATTTCGTTAAATTTAGAAATTATAAATTAAAATTTCAATAATTCCTTTGAATTAAATTTTCATTAAATGATTCAAATTCTTTATTACAAACAAATGAAATAAATATTGGAATCACAATCCATTATTTTAACATTCTCAATTTTCATCTAAATCCTCACTTATGTAATATTTTAATACTATATTCAACTTAATTGAAATAAATCCACTTATTAGATTTAAAATTAATAAATCTTGGTTTTCACTTCTTAAATCAACCAGTCCTCATATTATAAATAAAACTAACATTTATTGCATCTTATAGAATTTACCATCTTAAATGACAAATCAAATCTACCTTAACTGCACAAATTAGGGCAATTAATTGCAATTGATTTCCCATTAACCTACATAAATTATCAAATTGAAACCTAAATAATACGTTTATTTATTTAAAATCTTGCTGTTTAAATGAATTGACCCTTCACGGGAATAACTAACATAGATTTCCGATTATTACTTAAATTTACACCCACAAACGTTAAAATTATATTTATTACAAATTTTTACCATTCAGTCTATCGAAGCCTCAGATTACATCTTTACTATTCATTTATTCGACTCAATTAAGCATTGCTTACCTTGCATTAACATTGTTACTTTAAAACTCTATCCAATTGCAATTAATACTCTAAATAAATACATTTACTCTTTTCGTTATTCTATAAATTTTAGTTAACGTAATATAAAAATAAAATTTTATTGTAACTGGTTTTCAAATTTTAAATTAACAAGCTACCTCAATAGGCAACATACAGTTACTATTTAATTAGGTAATTTAAAATAGTCGCGATTCTACTCTTAAATTTATTTCCAAATACCGCACTACCTGATTACCTAAATTTACGATGAAATACCGTTACAGTGGTTATCGCATTAATCAATTATATCCTTTCCTTTATTTCAATTAATTGGGTTTGCGCAAATTTATTTTTCATTAACTTACATTTATATAATTTCATTTGTAAATTAAATGCTTACCTTTATAAGCTTTCATTTCAAACAATATTTCGATTTCTACCGGACATTGATTTAATTGAATTTACTATTTAATATTATTAATGCATTAAAATAAATTCACTACTTACCTTTGTTCTCTTATACGCGATTCTTAGCCTAGTATAACTGTGACGCCCCACCTCAATGCCCACGCTAGCCAAGGACACTACGGTGTAATGCCGTCAACTAGCACAAAGAATAAGGCTATTGAGGAGCGATCATCTGTGTAATTGCTTTGTGCGAGCACCAACATGTCAGATAGTACAAGGAAGTCCGACATACCGATACAACTCAAAGCTACTACAGTGGCTATATATATTCTTCAGAAACAAACATAGAAATAAACATAACACAAGTCAGTCACAGATATCCATATCACAAAGGCGGAAAAAGATATGAATATAACACATAAAAGTGTACATCAGGGTAGTGGTCTAACAAGATCCACAATATCACAAAAGAATAGCTACAAGTGCTACACAAAAGAATATGGATACATCAAGGAGTCTATATCTCAAATGTATACAACAAAAACTACTAATCTAAGTAGTTAGCCAAAAGTCAGGGTGATAATCCCAGATGTGAAGTCAAGCAGAAGCACCTGTAACATCTCGGTCTGACCCGAGTATTATTTATAAGAAAATAATAAACGGGTCATTCTAGCTATAAATATCAGATATAATGAGATAGAATAAGAGATACGACATAACATATGATAACCATGAAGCCATACTGTGATAAGTATGTAATTGAAAATCAACAAGAGATTAATCAATATCACAAGAATCTTCTCAAAGATAAAAAGGAATGTCATACTCAATATCTTCATTCACAAAAAGTTAATGACACACAAATTCACCAATGCACAAATATTGATAACACATATCAATGAAAATCACAAAAATTGGTGAAACACAAATTCTATAAATCATCAATGGAAAACCAGAAATCACAAAAAGGGGGAGTCCTATCACAAAACGGGAGCGTAAAAACTCACCAACACGTGTATCACAAAATGGAACGCTATTCCATGGTTGCTAACCATTAATTTTTGAGCCGAAGCTCCGCAAAACGGCCCGAAAACCATGGGTCACCACCCCACCAAATTGAGCCGAAGCCCCACAGAAACGGGGTTTAGTCTCCCTCGTAGACAAAGAGACATCGCACATTTGCTAGTCTAAATCACAAAAATGATCATCAATGATCATCAAGAAGTGTCAATTACAGCAAGCTAGTAAATATAAAAGCTTGGCTTCATGTCCCACAACCACTAGCTTAACTTAAATATTTACGAACAAATTGTAGATTTCCACTAGAAAATTGTCACAAAGATTCAATCGAACAAGTCCAAGAATTAACCGACGAAGTAAACGCAAGCGTATCATACCACTTGTTTTACGAAGCCGTTTAATTAGATTTCTCGTTCGAGTGAAGTAAAGGTTCGTATATTTTTAAAATGACAAATCATAAATATGATCGTAGAAACGATCAACCACCAAAATTCACATACAAAGACGTGATTAAAATCCAAAGAATACGATTCCAAATTCATCAAATTGGAGATAGCCTAACGACTCAACACGTCGTGACCTAGTAGTGGAACGACCTAAGGAGGTAGCGGCTCAAAAGAGGTCGAGCGACCTAACATGTTGCGACCTAAAGTTGGTGCGAGGCATAGCAGGTGCGACCTAATGAATGGCGCGACCTAACTGCATGGCGCGACCTAAGAGGAAATGAAGTCCGAGCGACCTAAGGTGCATGCGACCTAAGGGCTAGGTGCGACTTAATCAGTACAAACGACCTAAGGAAAGGCGAGCGACTTAAGAAACTCACGGCCTAAGGGGGTGAGCGGCCTAAGGATGGTGCGACCAAAACGCACGCACGTCTTAATGGGCCGAGCGACCTAATTGCACGAGCTACAAAGCCGAGTGACCTAACTGAAGTGGCCAAAGCCAAGCGACCAAAGGGGAAGCGGCTTAACAGGGTTGCGAGCTGAAGTAGGCTGAGCGACCTAACGACTTAACATGCGAACGACCTAGCTTGTCGCGACCTAAGCTTGAGCGACCTAACTGCAGGCCGAGAATTTAATGTGTGCAGGCTGAGCGACCTAAGGGTTTGAAGTGCAAAAACTCTCCCAATTCGCAACCGATCGAGCACGGACGCTAGAGAATTATGCCCATAGGCTACCCGGTCGTATTGGCTCCTCGATGCATCACCAAGAACGTGTTCAAACATCAAAGTTAGGATTTTTAAAGATTTGAACCCAAAACACTAGAAATTGGGATTTTCACCAATTCAATCCAAATCAATGGCAAATGCATATGTAAAAGTGTTAGGAATTCATACCCAACAATCAATGATTGTTATAGACAAAGATGTGGGATAAAAATATCACCTTTACACAAGATCTATGAAGAAGAAGCTTGAAAGCAAGGAAGAATCAAGGGCTTCTCTTTGAATTTGGATTTAGATGTTTGGATTTGCAAATGAACTTGAGCTTGGAGTTTTAATTTCCCATTCCTTCCTCTATTTTTGATGAAGCTTGAGTGTTAGAAAATGAAAGTAAAGTTATGAAGGGAAGGGGGTTGAGCTAGAGTAAATAGTTTAGGCTAATGGGCCAAACCAAACCCAAAGTCCAAAGTAAAAAAGTGGCAAAATTTCACTAACTCCAAACACATCAAAGTTTATACTCAAAAAGATCGCAAACGACGTTTTGGACCCAATGGATGTGGTTTCGAGTCCTAATTCGACCGTATACAAAAGGTAACTTTTCGGACTAAAATCCGACTAACGGTAATATATTTAAATAAAATATTTAATTATTCAATTGTAAAATATGCGGGTTGTTACATACTCCCCTCCTTAAAGAAATTGCGTCCTCGCAATATTTGAGAAGAAAATACGAGGTAACAACCATGAAAGCATATCAACACAAAAGAAATTTGAAATAAATAGTTCACCTCAAAGAGCACGAGAAAGTAAGTCTGGATGTGTTCGCTCGATGAACTCTCTAGATTCCCAAGAGCAATCCTTAGGATTTGAGGACCGTTGGACTTTAACAAGCGGAACATCTTTATTTCGAAGGCGCTTGACCTCCGAAGCAATAATGCGAATAGGATGTTGCTCACAAGTTAAATTAGGTGAAACTTCATTTTCTTCCACAACACCAGGCTCAAGAATAGAATAGGAATCTCGAAGACATTTCCACAATTGAGAAACGTGAAACACGTCATGAATAGCAGAAAACTGAGCCGGTAATAAAAGGCGATAAGCCACGGGACCAATACGTTCGGTGATGGGAAATGGACTAATATATCGTGGTGCTAACTTTCCCGATCGACTGAAACGTACCACACCCTTCATAGGTGAAACACGAATAAACACAAGATCTCCCAAAGAAAATTCTAATTTCCTTTTCTGGTTATCGGCATAGGATCTTTGCCTACTCTGGGCCTCTTTCATCCTATGACGAATAAGGTCAATCTTTGCGGTGGAATCACGAATAAGATCTGGACCTAAAACCAGCCTCTCACCGGCCTCAAGCCAACAAGAAGGAGATCGACATGGCCTTCCATAGAGTGCCTCGAAAGGTGACATACCAATACTAGATTTGAAGCTATTATTATAGGAAAACTTAACAAGAGAAATATGATCCTCCCAACTTCCACCAAAATCAAGGACACATGCACGAAGATGATCTTCAAGAGTTTGATTCACACGCTCAGTTTGTCCGTCGGACCGAGGATGATAAGCGGTGCTAAATTTAAGCTTCGTTCCCAAAGCTTTTTGAAGACTCTTCCAAAATCCACTAGTAAATAATGGATCACGATCACTAACAATAGAAGTAGGAACTCCATGCAATTTAATAATTTCTTTGATAAAAAGATTGGACAAGAGAGGAACGGTTCGATTGGACCGAACGGGAATAAAATGGGCGGATTTAGTAAGTCTATCAACTATCACCCATGAGCTATCATGACTCAAACGAGAACGGGGAAGGCCATCTATAAAATCCATGGAAATTTGATCCCACTTCTAAATTGGAATTTCTAAAGGTTGCGATAACCCACCGGGCCTTTGGTGTTCGGCCTTGACAAGATGGCAAGTCATGCAACACTTAACAAAGTTAGCAATATCAGATTTCATTCCCTCCCAATAATAAAGTCGCTTCATGTCCGCGTACATTTTACTACTACCGGGATGAATGGTAAATTTAGAACGATGTGAATCTCCTAAAATATCTTTACGAAGATTACTAATATTTGGCACGATAAGTCGACCAAATTTTCGAATATCGCCACGAGAATCAATATCAAAGTCTTTCAAACCTTCAATATCAATTTTATCCCTAAGATTTTGGCCAAGAAGAGCCAATTTGGGATCTATCTTTTAAGCTTCAATAATACGGTCTAAAAGAGAAGGATGAGCCTCAAGGCTCCATAAAACAAGGGATGAACACAAATCGAAAACACGATCTCGAATCTCAGAAGTGGATAGAATTCCGAGATCATTCCATTCGGATGTCATCATAGAAACAACTTCTTGTTGCTTACGACTAAGTGCATCGGCAACCCGATTTCTCTTTCCAGGGGTATAAAGAATATCAAGATCATAAGCTGCAAGAAATTCGAGCCAACGTAGTTGACGCAGATTAAGTTCCTTTTGGGAAAACAGATACTTCAAAGATTTATGATCAGTATAGTGAACAAATTTCTCTCCCAAAAGATAATGACGCCAAATACGAAGGGCAAAGACAATAGCCGCGAGCTCTAAATCATGAGTGGCATATCTAGTCTCGGCTGGCTTCAATTGCCTAGAAGCATAAGCAATAACACGTTCTTTTGGCATAAGAATGACACCGAAATCTACGCGACTAGCATCGGTATAAACAAACAAAATCTTGATTCCCCTCGGGAATAACAAGAATAGGAGCATCAGAAAGGAGTTCTTTTAATTTCTGAAAAGAAGCTTGACATTTGTCCGACCAACTGTATTTAACACCTTTCTTTGTCAAGCTAGTAAGAGGCACGGCAATTTTAGAAAAGTCTTTTCTGAAACGGCGGTAATAACCTGCCAATCCAAGAAAACTACGAATCTCCGTCACACTCTCCGGTCTCATCCAATTTTGAATCGCTTCAATCTTTGAAGGATCCACGGAAATTCCAGATTCGGAAATAATATGACCGAGAAACTTCACATGAGATTGCCAAAAATGGCATTTAGAAAATTTTGCTTTCAATTGATTGCTCCTAAGAGTTTCCAACACAATCCGAAGATGTTTTTCATGCTCCTCCTCGGTTGTTGAATACACAAGAAATCATCGATAAAGATGAGAACAAACCGATCGAGGAAGTCTTTAAAAGCTCTATTCATAAGGTCAATGAAATAAGGCGGAGCATTCGTTAACCCAAATGGCATAACAATCCATTCATAAGATCCATAACGAGTACGGAACGATGTCAAAGGAATGCTATCCTCTGTAATACCAAGCTGATGGAAACCGGTAGCTAAGTCTAGTTGTGAAAAGACTCTAGCACCACTAAGTTGATCGAATAGATCATCAATCCGAGGTAAAGGATATTTATTCTTGATAGTAAGATCATTAAGCTTGCGGTAGTCTACGCAAAGCCTAATTGTTTCATCTGATTTCTTCACGAAAATAGCTGAAGCTCCCCAAGGCGAGGAACTGGAGCGAATAAATTGCTTCGTCTCCAATTCGGATAATTGTTTGCGCATCTCCTCATTTTCTTTATTGGACATACGATAAGGAGGACGAGTAACAGGTTGAGCTCCAGGGATGAGATTAATTTTGAACTCAATTGCTCCCTTAGGTGGTAATCCTAAAACGGGCTCAAATATATCGGAAAATTCACAAACAATGTGAATAAGAGAAATAATATCCTCTTCATCATCATTATCGTCATCATGAGGATTTAAAGAATATAAAGATGCAACCAAGCTGGAATCCGAATCTTTAAGATCAATAGAAATCTGCTTAACAGATTGAGGATGTCGAAGATGAATAGTCCGCTCAGGACATAGGATTTGGGCTTCATAACGGTTAAGCCAATCCATTCCCAAAATCATTCCAAAGCCTAAGTAGTGCATAACATACAAATCTGCTCGGAAAGAAAAATCACACAAAATAATCTCGACATCTTTACACAATAAAATGATCGTTGCGGATCCACCAACCGGATTCGCAATTCTCAAAGAAGTCATTAGACACAAAACATCCAAAGAAAAAGTATTAACAAGTTATTTTGATATAAAAGAATGGGATGCACCCGTATCAAAAAGAACTTGAGTAGGATGATCACGAAATGAAATAATGCCATCAAGGATAGAATGAGAAATACCTTTACCACGAGATGTGTTGCCAGAGGCCTAAGCAACATTAAGCTTTCCCTCCTTCCTGTTTTGATGTTTGGGACAAGAAGATAAATAATGATCCGGGCTTTTGCAATAGCGACAAATACGATGCTTTGAACACTTGTTTGCATAATGGTCCTTAGAACCACAATTGTAGCATTGCCCACTACTAGATGTAGAAGTCATAGCTGCCGGAGAGGCTTGCTTCCCTTTCTTATTGGGATAAGGACCTTTGAACTTATTAGGCCATTTCTTGTTGTTGAAGTTTGGTTTTGCACCGACAACTTCAACATCACTCTCTCTATCTTCCTCTTCAAGTCGAAGAACGATATCAATGAGTTGATCAAAAGAAACTTCTAATTTTAGAAGTAATGGCTTCTTGATATTTTTATTCAAGCCATAGACAAATCTTTGGTTCTTCTTCAATGGGGTGTTTATGTATTCAACCCCGTACTTAAAAAGTGACTCGAATGATGCGATATAGTCTCTCACGGAAGATTCACCTTGAACAAAGTCAATGAAACGGCGAGCCAAAGTCACCTTCTCAGCTTCTGGCATAAATTTTAATTCGAAGCACTCCCAGAATTTCTCCCAAGTAAGATCTGCTTCATTTATTTCAGAAATCAGAAGCTTATACCAATCTAATGCTCTATCTTGGAGCATACTAGAGGCCACCCGAACAAGGTGAAGATCAATAAGATTCATATGAGAAAAGATTCGACCGCACGATCTCAGCCAAGCCTAGACTTCGATAATAATCTCAGAACCTTTGAATGGATTCCCACTCAAATTGGTATAATCGTTGCACAAACGTGCAAATCCAGACCTAGGGTGAGTAGATTCCGGATTAGATCAGGCTGATTGAGCATTCCTCACTAGATCAAGAAGCTGCTGGGCATACATAAATACTCCATCCTGGTGAGTAGCACGAGATTGACTGGCGCTAGGACGACCAGGTCTAACCATTTCTCTTCCTTTTTGAAAGAAAGAAAGAAGAAGGATAAGGTTATTTGCCAAATGAATATCAAGCAATCTTGATAGATAAACAAGGAATCATAAAGAAAATAGGATGAATCGGGACGAAGACTCGAATTAAATCCTAATGCACGATTCTTAAGATGGACTTAGGACGATGATCCTTGCTAGATTATTCTACATTGTTCCGAAGATTGGCTCTGATACCAAGCCGTGATGCCCCACCTCTATGCCCACGCTAGCCAAGGACACTACGGTGTAATGCCGTCGACTAGCACGGAGAATAAGGCTGTTGAGGAGCGACCATCCGTGTAATTGCTTTGTGCGAGCACCAACATGTCAGATAGTACAAGGAAGTCCGACATACCGATACAACTCAAAGCTACTACACAGTGGCTATATATATTCTTTGGAAACAAACATAGAAATAAACATAACATAAGTCAGTCACAAATATCCATATCACAAAGGCGGAAAAAGATATGAATATAACACATGAAAGTGCACATCAGGGCAGTGGTCTGACAAGATCCACAATATCAAAAAAGAATAGCTACAAGTGCTACACAAAAGAATATGGAAACATTAAGGAGTCTATATCTCAAATGTATACAACAAAAACTACTAATCTAAGTAGTTAGCCAAAAGTCAGGGTGATAATCCCAGATGTGAAGTCAAGAGAAGCACCTGTAACATCTCGGTCTGACCCAAGCATTATTTATAAGAAAATAATAAATGGATCAGTCTAGCTATAAATATCATATATAATGAGACAGAATAAGAGATATGACATAACATATGATAACCATGAAGCCATACTGTGATAACTATGTAATTGAAAATCAACAAGAGAATAATCAATATCACAAGAATCTTTTCAAAGATAAAAAGGAATGTCATATTCAATATGTTCATTCACAAAAAGTTAATGACACACAAATTCACCAAAGCACAAATATTGATAACAAATATCAATGAAAATCACAAAAATTGGTGAAACACAAATTCTAGAAATCATCAATGGAAATCCAGAAATCACAAAAAGGGGGAGGCCTATCACAAAACGGGAGCATGAAAACTCACCAACACGTGTATCACAAAATGGAATGCTATTCCATGGTTGCTAACCACTAATTTTGAGTCGAAGCTCCACAATACAGCTCGAAGACCATGGGTCGCTACCCCACCAAATAGAGCCGAAGCTCCATAGAAACAGAGTTTAGTCTCCCTCGTAGACAAAGAGACATCGCACATTTGCTAGTCTAAATCATAAAAATGATCATTAATGATCATGAAGAAGTGTCAATTATAGTAAGCTATAAATATAAAAGCTTAGCTTCACGTCCCATAACCACTAGCTTAACTTAAATATTTACGAACAAATTGTAGATTTCCACTAGAAAATTTTTCACAAAGATTCAATCGAACAGTCCAAGAATTAACCAACGAAGTAAACGCAAGCGTTTCATACCACTTGTTTTACGAAGCCGTTTAATTAGATTTATCGTTCGAGTGAAGTAAAGGTTTGTATATTTTTAAAATGCCAAATCACAAATATGATCGTAGAAATAATCAACCACAAAAATTCACATACGAAGACGTGAATAAAATCCAAAGAATACGATTCCAAATTCATCAAATTGGGGATAGCCTAACGACTCAACACATCGTGGCCTAACAGTGGAACGACCTAAGGAGGGAGCGGCTCAAAAGAGGTCGAGCGACCTAACATGTTGCGACCTAACGTTGGTGCGAGGCATAACAGGTGCGACCTAATGAATGGCGCGACCTAACTGCATGGCGCGACCTAAGAGGAAATGAAGGCCGAGCGACCTAAGGTGTATGCGACCTAAGGGGTAGGTAAGACTTAATCAGTACAAACGACCTAAGGAAAGGCGAGTGACTTAAGAAACTCGCGGCCCAAAGGGGTGAGCGGCCTAAGGATGGTGCGACCTAAACGCATGCACGTCTTAATGGGCCGAGCGACCTAATTGCGCGAGCTACAAAGCCGAGCGACCTAACTGAAGTGGCCAAAGCCAAGCGACTAAAGGGGAAGCGGCTTAACAGGGTTACGAGCTGAAGTAGGCCGAGCGACCTAACGACCTAACATTGGAACGACCTAGCTTGTCACGACCTAACTGAAGGCCGAGAATTTGATGTGTGCAGGCTGAGCGACCTAAGGGTTTGAAGTGCAAAAACTCTCCCAATTCGCAATCGATTGAGCACGGACGCTATGGGATTATGCCCATAGGCTACCCGGTCGTACTGGCTCCTCGATGCATCACCAAAAACGTGTTCAAACATCAAAATTAGGATTTTTAAAGATTTGAACCCAAAACACTAAAAATTGGGTTTTCACCAATTCAATCCAATCAATGGCAAATGCATATGTAAAAGTGTTAGGAATTCATACCCAGCAATTAATGATAGTTATAGACAAAGATGTGAGATAAAAATCTCACCTTTACACAAGATCTATGAAGAAGAAGCTTGAAAGCAAGGAAGAATCAAGGGCTTCTCTTTGAATTTGGCGTTAGATGTTTGGATTTGCAAATGAACTTGAGCTTGGAGTTTTAATTTCCCATTCCTTCCTCCATTTTTGATGAAGCTTGAGTGTTAGGAAATGAAAGTAAAGTTACGAAGGGAAGGGGGTTGACCTAGAGTAAATAGTTTAGGCTAATGGGTCAAACCAAACCCAAAGTCCAAAGTGAAAAAGCGGCAAAATTTCATTAACTCGAAACACATCAAAGTTTATACTCAAAAAGATCGCAAACGGCGTTTTGGACCTAATGGAAGTGGTTCCGAGTCCTGATTCGACCGTATACAAAAAGTAACTTTTCGGACAAAAATCCGACTAACGATAAAATATTTCAATAAAATATTTAATTATTCAATCGTAAAATATGCGGGGTGTTACAATAACAATTTACCTCACTTCAATTTATTCGTCATTTTGTTTCAACTGTAAATACTTAGCCTTAAATTCCATGGTTTCATTTCATTTTCAGCATTTGCTTCATTATTAATTATAAAATCTTTAGTTCTTCTAAATTAAATTTACATAAATCTTATTAAAATGACAAATTTAATTTACGAAAATTACAGGTCGTTACAAGTTAAATTAAATTTATGATGTGATTAGAAATTTAGCGATTGCTGTTTGGTATATTAAATTGTCATTATGGTTAAATTTGATTTTTATTGCATTTAATCATCGTTTAATTTAATGTTGAATTTAAATTGTCAACTTAATACCTGTTATTGATTATCAATTATCTATTGATGTTTATTAATTGATTTGGATGATGATTGTGATGGATGGTTGATTGTTGATATTGGATGACTGGTTGTTTTATTTTATATTGTTATAACAGAGCAAGTTCCCTATGGGTTGAAATGACACATACCCGAACGATATATAGATTAGGTAAGAGTCTTTATGGGTTGAAATGATAGAATCGAGCGAGTTTATGGATTTTTATTTAATTCGGGATTGCCGTTTGAAATGATATATAACCATAAAATTTTAAATTGCGAATTGAGATGATAAATATCTGTATCACTTGATTCTAGGGTAGAAAATTATATACGGACATTTGATTGGTTAAATTAAATGATTTTTTTATTCTTTAAATTTTGAATTCAGTTAACTGGTAAAATAGAAATTGATTTATATAAAATGAATTATTTTCAATAATCCAAGTGTTAAATGTTGAAATTGGAATTGGTTCAATGAATTGCTCAAAGAATTTAAATTGGTATTTTAAAGTTGAAGTTTCAAATATAAATGAATTTATTGGAATTGAGTCATTGAAAATGTTTGGATATAACTTTGAAATCTATTTAAACTAATTTTAACTATTTTAATTATATTAACTATTTTAATCAATTTAAAAATATTTTAATTTATATTAATATGCTACAACCTATTTAATCCAATTTTACCTATTTTAGACTAATTAAATTTATTTACTCTATTTTAAATACATTTAATATAATTTAAATCTACTTAATCTATTTTAAATTTATTTAATCTATGTATATTCTACTTAGCATAATTTACATCTATTTAATCTATTTAAATCATCTTAAAACTAGTTGAATCAAATTTAAGTCTATTTAAACTATTTTACTATTTAAAACAATTTTAAATCTATTTAAACTATTTTCAAAACTATGTAAACTATTTATAATTCCCTAGACTATTTTCTAAAATTTCAGACTGTGAAAAGTTGAAGTAATTATATTTAAATCCTTGATGATGATACAACCTAAGTTGGAATTTGGAATTGATACTTTTGATAAAATGATATATTTAAATAAGTGTGATGACTTTGGAATGAGGATTTAGTTAACCTATCTTATCGGTAATTTTGAAAGTGAATATGGTTTTGAAAGTGAATATGATTTCGAAAGAAATGTGCGAAATCGTATATGATATTTTGATATAAATTATGAATTATTTTTGAAATTATAAACGAACCATCCGTTGTGAAATAAGCATTTGGTTGTTAAAGAGACCGAGGTTGGATATTGTCATACTCTCTGCCAATACTGAAAACCACTTAACAACTGTGTACGTGGTGGAGATTCCAGAAATGAAGTACGATGGTTTGGCGACAGATTTCTGTATGAGATATTGACGTGACCCTAACTTCCGTGAGTCAGCTTAGACGTGACTAAAACAGGATCTATACGTGGGCCAAGTGAGGTCATCCCTCCGATCTGACATGCTTCTTCGATACCATAGCATGACTTTGTAATGATTCGGTGGCGACTCCTTGATTTTTGATTTGGGAGCGTGTTCGGAGGTGGGCGGTAGTAGCTGCTATGCGTTACCACTATCCTGGTTCTACAATTGGTAAATCTACCCTGACGTTGCCTCGATTGCCGTGTTTACATGCCCTTGAGCGCCTTCTATGAGTTTGGTTTGTACCATATCTATGGAGTGCCCTATAATAGCCCTCTAGTTCATGGAGAAATTATGATACTGTATAGACTATGAGAATATATAAAAATGTGTTAAGGGGGATATGGGTAATGCCTTAACGCTATTTTAATAATTTACTTTACTGTAGACACTATTATAATAGTGTATTGTATTACATAGTAGATAGTTTAACAGATCCTCTGGAGATGGTAATCCCGAACATCTCTTAAGTTATTGCATTCACATTAGACACTGGATAGGAGATGTCAAACCCCGTAAACATCTCTAACACTGTTACACTCATATATATTTACTGTTGATCTAACTTACATAAGATCTTTTAGCTCTGACTCGAGTGTTTTGTCTTTTCTATTCGCTCAAGTCAGTCCGAGCTTTTGAGTTTATCGAAGACTACTTTCTGGAGGACGAAGATGAAGATATAGTAATATTATTATTTGTTTTATTTGTTCCGCTACATTTATTTATTATCTATTCTTGTTGTAGGTAACTCTGTTCTGTGTTATAAAAGTATAATAAAATGTATTGGTAAACAGCTTCACGAACTGTTTATTTGATTATTATATTTTGTCATTCTGCTGTGAGATTCTATAATTATTTCCTTTCTTTCTCTGCTTTTTCTTACTACCCCATAACAATCTACCCTTTTGAATGGTTTGAGTTTGATGTGTTTATCAGCTTAAAACGTCCAAAAAGGCATGTCGTTACACTTGGGTGATGTTAGGATTAATTAGTAGTTAGGCAACATTAACTTTTTAGCCCAGTCAGTTTTAGTTTAATGGTGAATCAAATAATCTATCAAACCTAAATTTAACATTGCTTTGCTCTATATCGATACTTCATTGTCACGACGTTTTATATTGATTAATTTTTGCTTTGTTTATTATTTCAACAATCATCCCCGTAGTTTAGGAAATTAATAGAGCAAGGTCCCTATGTCGCTAATATACAAAGATGCAATAACTAGTTTGAATTATAATTCGGCATTTTATTATGTCGGTATTAGCCAAAAGTGTTATTTTTTGAATTCGGCGTTGCTTTATGATACCAATTACCTTATTATTACTCTTCTTCGGTTACCATTTCCGACATTCTTATTTAAACCTTACTACATTATTCTCTTTCAAACCATAGTTGTCTTAGTGGATTTAGGGATTTCTTATAAACAAGTGCTTTTTCATGAAAATATTTTTAACTGCTTCGACATTACTTGTTGATGTCGGTTATTTCTTATCTTATCACTAAGTATTATTACCACATTACATTATAATTTCTATAGGGCCTATAATGCGACACTTTATATCGTTCAGCCTATTCCACATTAATTTCTTTGGTGCAACATGAGATTCATTATATAATTAAGATAGTTCTTCACTCAAGTTATTACTAAATAACCATAAATTTATTTTCTTTCAATGATTCTACATCTATTTATGTACTTTCACCTGGCTTAAAATTTTAAGCATATTTATGAATTTCGACATAGATTACTCTATGGTAAAAGTATTATAAATGTATTTTAGATCTTAACACTTTTATATCGTATCTAAACAGTCTATAACTAATGTGCTACCTTTTGTTATAGCATATAATAGCCTATATTTCATTTCTGAGCATTTTAAATTTTGTAAAATATGCAGTACTTCCCTAGTTTGGATAGCGACCTATCCAGCAAAAGTTCCAGAATTTTTCCTTTGAGTAGATCCTTCTTTGGTTGTTAGGGACATGGAAAACATGGCATAAGGTCTTGGCTCTTAGTAGTGAGTTGCATATAACCCCTTAACTAGATCCCATTTTATTCCTACAATTCTAATTCATAGTGTATTAAATAAAATTATACTTGAACGATTGTTAATTTGAATGTAATATATATGCATTCTATTACTTTCTAAAGTATTAATTCGATGCAATATGGTACATAATCCTTGGTTTGTCTTCTTAGCATAATTCTTGTTTCTGAACCTAAAATATTTTTCAACAAAATGGTTAGCAATCTAATAAATTAGAAATTCATTTAATCAAGCACTAAAAATTATCTGATACTAATTTTAAAGAGTAGGCCATAAAACTACTTGACCTTAAGAAGATCAGAATTTCATCTAATAATAAGAAATTCAGAAAACCATATTTGATAGTAAGAAATCTAGTATAGCATATGGTAGTAAGAATTCCAAAATAGCATCTGATCATAAGAAATATGGTATACCATTTGGCAATAATAAGAGATCTAAAATATCATCTGATAATAAGAAATCCAGAGTATCATCTAATAATAAGAAAACCATGAATCCTTTGATAATAAGAAGAACAGAAAACTATTTAGTAATAATAATCTAATAGAATACCAGAAATCCATTAGATAATAATAAGAAGACTAGAAAACAATCTAGCACTAATAATCTGAATAGAAGACCATAGATCGATATAAAGATAGTAAGAAGTCCACAAAACTATCTGGTAATAAGGAGATTACAAATCCAACTGGTAGTGATAATCCGAGAAAGACCTATAACAAAAAACCAGAAACTCTATCTAGTAATTTCCTTTTTTTGAGAGACTAATACTTTGAATAGCAACGAAGATTCCCGTTGTTTAATGGAATGTCTCTTATTAAGAGTTATGTCATCATTAAGGTGTTTGTTATTTATTGTTATATCAGTTTTTAGTTTTATGTTGGAGAAAAATAATGCCATTCGGCAAAGTAGTTCCGTTCAGTCGTTTAGGTACTCAACCATTCAGCAAATTAGTTTCGTTTAGCCATTCAGCTATTCAGCCATTTGGCCTTTCAGCATGAAAAAGGTCTAATTACTTTATTGATACTCTTTACACATACCTTCCTTTGAAGGCTTTCCTATCTTTGGGTTAGGACCGAACCTATTAGAAGTTTGTTTCGATGTATCCTTTGGGAAGAAATTATTCTTACCCTTCTAGTAAGGATTTAATCTTTGCTTAATTCCCTTTGCCTTTTCATTAGGCTACGAACTTTTTCATCTCTTCTATCTTTACCCTTTCTTCGGCTTTGCCTCTCTTTGGGCTTTGGATATCTTAGTCTTTTACCTCTTTGCCTTTGTTTAGGCTTCAAACAATGTAGTCCCTTTTCTCTTCGCCGCTCCTTGGGCTTTTCCCCTCTTTGGGCTTTGGACATCTTAGTCCCTTTTCATTTTACCTTTCTTTAGGCTTTGGATTTCTTCGTCCTTTCTTATTTTTGCCTTTCTTTAGGCTTTGAATTTCTTCATCTGTTTAGGAGTTGCTCTGAAATGCATCGGAGGGTTTGTCCCTCCCTCCAGGGGGTGTTTCAGAAATGCATTGGAGGCTTTGTCCCTTCCCTTAGCAAGTGCTTCGAAAATGAGTCGAAGGCTTTGTCCCTCCCTCTATGAGGTTCTTGAAAAATGCATCGGAGGCATTGTCCCCCCCTCTATGAAGTGCTCCAAAAATACATCAAAGGCTTTTTAGTAAAATGAAGTTTTTGGAAAACTTATTTGTTAAAATGATTTTGACCAATTAATAAGTCTTGGAAAACCTTTTCTTAATAACAAAACTTCAACTTTTTTGACGTGAGATTTCCCTAGGATTTTTCGAAAAGGAACGTCTTTTGGAAATTTTTCCTTAAAATTGGTCTTTCTTTTGAAAAGATTTTGGATATTTGAATTCTTTGATAAAGAAACCCCTTCTTAATGCTGCCACTAAGAAGGTTTTTTGATCCAGTCTCATAGTAGAAGAGCAAATCCCAAATAAAAGACAGAGTGGTCATGATTCATGAACCAATAGCCTTTAATCGAGAATAGTCTCTTCTAATTAGAGTTTTAGCGGCTCTAATAGGCCTCAGTGATTCCAATAACTTTTATTTGGGAAATATGTATAGGTTTTTTCTTTTTTTAATAATTTATAAAAGCTTTGATAATGCTTTTATCAGTACATGCTAAACAAAACCTTTTATGTGCATTTATTGATGCTAAGTAATATTTCTTTAAGATTTTATAAATCTTCCTTTAGATAAATAAATATGCGCTTTCCCGTATCTGTAGGGTGATTGGTAATAATCCTTTTGATTTTTGGAAATATTTTTCTCATAGACGTGTTTAGTAAAACTTTTGCAATAAATTGCTTGTTAAAAAATAAGGTTGGTGATTATTACTCCACCCTTGTATGATATGTATAATTGCACTGCTTCAAAATTTTCTTAGCAAAAAGGAATATCTTGTTTGTAAGTCTAAAAAGTCATAATCCACGAATTGATAAGCTTTGCAAACAAGAACATGCATTTCTTTAACAATCGGTTCTTTTAGGAGGGTTTTGCGTATTTACCTCTTTCCCAGAGATCGGCTTGCACCAGAGAATTTACTGTAACTACCCGTAATTTCACTACTTCGAAAATGAGAGATTTCGTTTGTTTTAAATTTAAAAAGGTTTAAAACTTAAATAAACAAGTTATATATAATAGATAATAATAGAGAAATTATTTGTTCATATAGTTGATAATTCAAAAAAGTATAATTTGAATTTTAGAACAAATCAACAAAAGTTAAATTTTGTTAAAAATAAATAAATACTTAAATAAATAGGTTTAAATGTTTATTTAAAAAGATAAATATTATTGAAAACATCAAATAAAGATAATAAAAGTATATTAAAATACTTATAAGTATGTCAATAATCATTTTACAAAAATAACCAAATTTTGTCGCATTTTGTCAGTTTCACATTAACTGTAAAATTAGAGATTTTGATATTATTTAAATATGATTTTAAAATATAAAGAGACATGTTTTAATTTATTTAAAGAAGTAAAAAGTTCATTTTTAAATTTGGTTTACATAAATAAATAGTTTACCTAAAACGTCAAAATGTGACCGTAAAACATTTTGTCGAAAAACGATGTTTTGTTGATTAAAAGTTGTCGCAACGTTGTCGCACCTTTATTTTCTTATATAGAAACATATATTCAAATAGTGTAAGTATTAATTAATTCAGTAATCAAGTTTACTTTTATTAAACAATGTTAGGAACTTCTAGAAAACAATTAAGAAAAAGTAAGCACAAAAAGACAAAGCAAAAGTAAAACATCAAATCAAAGAAACATAATTATTACTTACTTTACTTAATATTTAAGTGAAAATGACATAAAGTAATGATTTGAAATGTGATGTTAAGTGTTGAAAAAAATAAGATTACTTTATAAGTAATTAAGGGTATTTTGGTCTTTTTACAAAATATTATTTTAATCCAAAACTTTTTCTATAAATAAACATCCACGTTTTCACTTTTTTTCACTTCTTCTTTCTTTCCCAAGCTTTTCTCTACCTCTTTAATGGCTTCTTCTTCTCTTTCTAATGCTTACTAACTTTTTCAAAACCATATCAAATCAACTCCAAACTTTACCATTAGAATACCATTTAAACATGGTTTAGCATCTAAGAAGTGAAAAAATGATGGAGGAAGGCAAGGATATATGTATAGTCGAACCTATAAAGAAAAGGAAGTATGTTGGAAAGCTCCGGAGCAAGAAAAAGAGAAGGAAGTGCCGCCGATTTCATTCTAATGAGTTAGAAGCAAATTTAAGGTGCCGCAGAAGCTCTGCCAGATTTTCGGGAGTTTGAAAGAGGAGGTCGATAGCATAAAGAAAAAAAAATGGAGTAGAAGTTGATTAGTTGAGGTTTAAGTGAAGCTTTGTTGCATATGAATGTTGATAGGAAGAATTGGTTAAGTTAAAGGTGAGTACTCTTATTTACTAATAAATCCATAAATTATTTCAAGTATAATGATTTGAAAGTTTAAATATGTTGAATGAATGATTTAAGTTGGTTGTAAATTGGTTGATTATGTGATTTTTTATTTGGTTGATAACTTGTTTGATAAATGAAAAGAGAAATTATTGGTAATTAACCATAGTAAATTAAATGAGAATTAAATCCATACAAATGTGTATATGGAAATTATTTAGCCTCTTAATGATTTCAAAATATCTAAAAAGATTGAAAATGATATTATGATAATATAATATTATAATATGAAATGAAATGAAAAATGAGTCTGAAATGATGTAAATATTGTTTAAATATAGTTTAAAATGATTCAGAAATGTTTTATAAACATTGGAATGTGTTTTCAAGAAGTTTGAAAAGAAATTGAAAAACAAGTCAAAACTATGCGCGTCGCATAACGGTAGTTCGCGATTTCGCACCATAAAAGTTAAATGTGTGTACAAAGTGAAATATAGCTCGGAATTCTTCGAGATAAGAATTTTTCGGTCTATTATATAATAGTTTTCCAATGAAGAAAGAAAATTAAGATTTCATCAAGTAGAGTTTGAAATATGTTCAGAATAATTTTCTAAAAACATCACGGTTTTGCGGTATGGAATTCAAAAGGGGATTTCTTTATAAATGATATTTTTAAATGATTAAAAATATGAAATAAATTTGATAAATCTAATAAAATGGTTTAAAAGAAATTTGGAATGGAAAATATGAATTTTGAAATATTAAAAAGTTGTTTAAATCAAATAAGCTTATACAGCATTTTCTACGGCACTTTTATGCTACGAATTCTATAACCTTTTGAATATAAGTTTTATACTTAACAATTCTTTCCAAAATCTTTTGTGAATGATTTTAAAGGAATAATTAAGTAATGTAAAGATGATTTGGAAGTTTAATAAATCATTTCTAAAATGAAGATTAATAACCGAGTATGCGGAAACGACTAGTACATTTGTCCCGCCTGTAAGATATGGGAAGATAAAACCAGGTGTTTCACTAAGGTTAAGGATGGAGCAACCAGTGCCCTGAACTTACCTGGCCTATGTTTTCTCTTTTTAGGCGAGGGGTGGAATAGATCGAAAGAAAAGCCCGGATGCTCTAAAAGATCATATTTAAGTTTTTCCAAGATAAAAGAAATAAAATCTTTGAATGTTAAATAACCACTTAACATCTTTTATTCGATGGTTTGTACAAAGGAACAAAGATCGGATTTGGGCGATTCCTATCTGAAAACCCCTTCAAACAAATTTTTGAAATATAATATATTGAAGACAATGACCATGGATGAGAAAGATCTTCATAATGTAGGATTACTTGCCATTAGTCCCTAGAGGTAAAACTTGCCATTAGTCCCAGGAGGTGAAATTTGCCATTAGTCCCTGGAGGTGAAATTTATCATATTTATGGTGGCAGTAATGTTCTGTTATGAAAATCTTTGATTTGCAAGAGTATGATTTGAAGATAAGAAAGAAATATTTGATTAAGATTTAATGAATGATTTGGGAACATTTTCCCTAAGTTAAAGGTTATAACTTGAATATAAGATATCTTTGATTGAGATTTAATGAATGATTTGGGAATATTTTCCCTAAGTTAAATGTTATAGCTAGAATATAAGAGATCTTCGACTAAGATTTAATGAATGATTTGGAAAAAATTTCCTAAGTAAAAGAGAAAATGGTTATGATTTAAGAAAGGTTTAAATAAACCAAATGATTTGATAAATGAGGCTTAATGATTCCATATACATTTGAAAAAGAAAATGGAATAAATTGAAAAGATTATATCTAAGAAAGATATTTGGTTTAAAAGATGAAGTAATTGATTGATGATTGATATCCACGTATGAACTTAACATCTTTTTAAAGCGATTCTTGGCTTCGAAGGAACCAGAGTCGGATTTGGATGATTCCTATCCGAAAACCATTACGAACTAATGTATACGTTCGAAAGTGAAGACATGTTGAAGATGATGATTATTGAAGACCGTGGATCTTTATAGCGTGAAGGCTGCTTGTTGAACATGCTCTGGTTGGCCCCCATTATAGAGTTACTTATAGCAGTGGTCTCCTCGTGATGGAGATTTTTTCGGATTGCAAGGGCTTCTCGCCTAATAATGGCCGAGGAAAGTGCCTTCAGTTTCATTCAGTCCCAGAATGAACTTGTATGCATGTTTGTTTGACATTTTATTCTAAATCGCATTTGAGTGGTTTCTATAAACGTATATCAGTTGGTGGCGGAGAAGGAAACTTCTCTTAGCTTAACACCCTTTCCCGAGACATATGAGCTCAGGAAGTTATACTTTTCTAGAAATCAGTCGTGTGACGTGAAATGGCACTATGGCATTCAAAGTGGAACCTGTTATGATCAAAACGTGGTTTTGTATGAAAAGCGTGGCTTTGAAGAAATTGAGTGTAGCCTCAGGAGCCTCACACGCAGTTATGATGGTATTCTATATGGTAAGATGTATGCTCGCATTTCGGGTAGTAGTGATTTGGGTTATCAGATATTCTGAGCCCCAGGTACCAGATACGTCTGGCCTTATGGTAGGGATGCGTGAAGTCCGTGACCTTGGATGTTATTCGCAGATTGCATCCATCTTTAGTCATTTGTGTTGTTGTATAACGGCGTCTGAGTCATGGACGTAAGCCGTGGATACAGATTGATCTTTCCACTAGTTCCCTATCATGTTGAAAATCCAACCCCAATACAAGATTTATGGTTTTGATTGTATTCCCAAAATAGCTGTAATGACTTTCAAACATTTCAGCTACCCCCTTTCTAGTATCATATATTCCATTGGTATATTCCGTTAACCTAGTCTGGATATATTACCTTAGACTTAGTCTAGGTATTGATATCTTATTTGAATAAGTTTATTTGAAAAGTGTTTTCAAAAGAATGTCACTAAAAATAATATCAAGTGTATTTTGGTATGAAGTGTTTTGGTTATCATAAGGTAAAAACCCGTCCGTATTTATGTGTGGGCATGGTCTTATGAGATACCCTTCTTTTCAAGATTTTGACGACAACTTCATTTTAAATTTCGAGTATCTCACGCTGGTTTATCAAGCCTGATCCAAGTATTTTCAATACTCGGGTCAGATCCGAGAAGTTTCAAGTTGAGATAAAGACGGTTGGAGTTTCCAGAGGAGAGCTGGAGATCTTCATCATGGTTGGACGTATTCTACTATTGTAACAACCCTATATTTTATGATTATTTTAATTGTATATTTTAGTTATTTTAATTGAATTTATGATTTAAAAGTTTTATTTTATTTATTTGAAATGGATAAATTTTGTTATTTTAAAATATATACTTTGATTTTGATATGAATTATCATTCCAAAAACAGGACTAAATAGAATATTTTACAAAAAAGTGTACTTTAGTCAATATGGTCAACTTTGAATTTTAAATTTAAAAATTTGAAAGTTTGAAACTTGAATTTTATATTTTATTATGAATGTAAATAAAATTTTACGAACGCTACTTTTCGTTTCGTTGAAATCTGATTTATAATGTGAAGGTTATGCCTTTTTAACTATTGTTTTAAATTTGCTGTATTTAACAAAATTGTTCATTTTAAATTATATATATAATATTTTATTTGGTCATGTAATGTTCTAATTTATGTTTATATGGGTAAAATAACATGTATTGTATATATTTTGGTTTTAAAACATTTTTGGAAGTGTAATTGACATTTTCTAGGGTCAGTTGTATTTTTTTTTTACAATTTCTAATTTCCAGCTTCAATTAATTTAAGAAATTCTTTATTTATTTTTCTACTTTCTTAAGATCTGATTTTATTCTCATTCCCACTTTATTTTATTTCTCATTTATTTTAATTATTTTACTTTTTATTTTCTTTAAAGTGAAATAGAAATTCTCTAAGGCTAAGTGGTATTTTATTTGTATTTTTCATGTCCTATTTCCAATTTTTAAAATAATTTCTTTAATTGTTTTTCTATTTCTCTAAATTTAATTATTTATTTCACTTTGAATATGTTTAAAAAATTATTTTATTTCAAAATTTTGCTTTAGTATATTTTTAAAATGAAGTAGATATTTTTCCAAAGCCAATAATGATTTAATTGTAATTTTTGAACTCTGTTTCCAATTTTTAAGAAATTTCTTTAATTCTTTTTCTATTTTCTTTAAATTTAATTATTTATTTTAATTTTATTTTACTTTGTTTCAGATTTTAAATTCATTTATAGATTTTATTTGTTTTTATTTGATTTAAAAAGAAAGGAAATTTGAAGAGACTTAGCTTTTAACTTAAGACCTATCATTAGCCAAGACCTTTCACTTTCTCTTGACCTTTCACTTGCTTGTTTTTGGCCGTATGTTTTCTTAGGCATAGCCATGAGTTTTTCCTTTTTTCTCACGTGAAAACTTCACATATCATTTTATCTTCATGGCTAGAAAGGTTTGGTAATGGCTCTCTCTTCTTTTCTACTTTTTCTTCTTCCTTTTGCCTTGTTTTGACCATGATTCCTTCACATATTTGCATGCTCTCCACTCTAGTTGCCTTGGCCATCACCTCCACCACCTCCTCCTCTTCACCATCAACCACCTATCACTTCCATCCTCTCTGACCAGATCAGGCCATGGCTTTTAAATGAAGACAAACACCTCAAAAGTTGCACAAAACCTTCCAAAATGTATGTAGACGAGCCTAACTTCCTCTCCTCTTCAAATATCACCACGGCCACCACCTCCAGCCACCGCCACCACCACCTTGCTACCACACATCACCCGCTTTCCAGATCTGACCTAACCTGTTCATGCATTGGCCGAGCCCTGGGACCTTGTAGCTGAGCCCAAAAAGTTGAACCAAAACTCGTATACTTGCCTTGACCACTTGTATTCCTCACTTGTAACTCCTTTACAGTTCCTATTCTCTTGTAGTTGTGCCTACATATGTCCAAACCTGATTCAAAGTCATGCCAAACCTAAGCCAAAACATCCCCTAGGCCTTGCAAGCAATTGTAGAAAACAAGGCAAAAGATAGTGTATTCATATTGCTTTTTGTTTCAAAATTATTTCTATTCAATGTTGTATTGAATTCTAATTTTATTTGTCATGTTCATGAGTTTTTTACAAGATAAATAAGCTTGGTTCTCATCCACTTGAATCCATCATTGTGTCATCGTGCTTTCTAGTACCCGTTATTTCGTTTGAATTGATATCTCCAGCACAAGAGGTGAGTAAATCTCACATGACATTTTATACTTATGCAATTGTGAAGCGACAACATTTGAATGTGTAGAATTATAAATGATGCTATAACTGCTTGTGATTATTTATGTATGATGTTAAACCTATTAGTCATCTCATCTGTTACTGTTATATGTTGTTAACTGTTCATTTATATCTATTTATCACACTACAAGTTCCCTATAGATTAGGTTCACTATGGGTTGAAATGATACATACCCGAACGGACTTTAGAATAGGGAAAAATCGTTACGGGCTGAAATGATAGGCCTGAACGATATTTATTTAATTTAATTTAACTTGGGATTGCGGGTTTGGAATGATAGAACTCAGATTTTTCTTTTTAAACTACGGATTGAAATGATATATCCGCATCACTTGACCTAGGTTAGAAAACTATATACAGGTCCGTGGTTATTTTATAAAGTATTTTGGATATTTTTAAGTATTTTAAAAATATAAATTTATGACATTTGATTTAAATAGATTTTGAAATGTTTTAAAATAAAGAAATTATGTTTTTTTCTATGAGTTAAAAATGTATTTAATGAATGGTTAAATTGGATTATTGAAATATAACTTTAAGTTTGGAAATTTGGTTAAAAATGATATTTAAGTTATATAAATAAAATGGAAATTTAATTTAATTTGGAAAATGGTAAATACGATAACTTGATTTGAATTTGAATTTAAGTGATTTATTAAAGTATTATTGATTTTTCTACGAATTTAAATGGTTAAATAAATGAATGCTTAAATGTGTAATTTTAAAAAACAACTTTACTTGGAAATGTGAAATTTGGTTTAATGAAAGGTTTTAGTTAAATGAAATCAATGGGAAATTTAGTTTAATTTGTGAAATGGATAGTTAAAAATGCAAGTGTTAATAAATTGCCTATGTGATGGAATGGAAATTATACACTTGAATTTGTTAAGTAAATTTATTGAGAAATTTGATTTATTTATAAGAAAATTATTTTATAAAAATCATATGTTAAAGGTATGTTAATAAACATATTTGAATGTTAAAATATGATTTTATAATGTTTAAAGGGTTTAAATTGAAGTTTATTATTTGCTGGATGTAACGATTTGATATTTTCAGCCATTCGCATCCAAACATGCCGGAATTGAATTGCTCAAAATACCAGATTATAAGTTTATATTTGGCAAAACTCAGCATATACAGTAATAAATAATCACAGATCACAGACATAGAGTAATAAATGCAGTGGAAACAAAAGATAGTAGTTTATGAAGCTACTATATACATATCAGAGTTAAATAAGGTACGATAGAAGTCTCGAATACAGTAATCAAATACAAGATCAGAAAACATCACTAGAATCAACTGAATATCTAAAAGCTGGATAGATAGTTGGATCTCTGTGACAGCCCGCGAATCCATACCTCTTAAATCAATACTATTCTACCTCAGTTAACTCAAGTGGCACAGAAATACGAACCATTTTGGGTTTCAGAAGAAGAGATGGAAGAAGAAGAAGCTAAACAATGTCAGAATCTCACTGTCACAGCGGAATAAAATATAATAGAAAATATAGAACTTTACATAAAATGAAATCTATAACTGTTTATACATCATATCATCAAAGTATCTCATACATCAACTATTACAAATCAGACATACCATACAATCATAGCAGCGGAATATATATATAGGTACAAAGAATACGTCTCGGCTCCAGCTCCTCTCCTGCTCCATAGCATCCTGTCCTGAATATATAATACTCGGTCTGACCCGAGCATTATAATGAAATAACACCCGAGTCAGTCTGGAATACCAGCTGATAATAATGCATCCAAATTGATTATTTAAGTTCCAAAAATCCTTTTGAAAACAAAAGCATCTGGTAAGACCACACCACAAATAAACATGTCGGGTTTTTACCTTACGATAGCTAAAACACTTTTTATAGAAATACTCTGCTATTATAATAGGGTCTATATACAAATACTTATAAAATAGCCGAAATTGTTACATGATTAAATTCCAGCTACTAGCCACAAAAGTGGGTAATACAAACAAAACTCGTACAAGGCTCGTAGGGAGAATGGATTTCCAAAAATGACTAGGCACTGGGGTACCACCTGTCACAGTACGGGGCCTAGATCACCGTACCGATGACCACTCCCGATCCCCTGCAACACAAGGTCGGTCCCATCCCTTACTGGATAGTTCCGAATAAGATCACCCCGCGGTTGGGATCAGCAACCACACCACTAAGCCGAAATAAAAAGGGACATCTAGACAGGGATGACCTTACTCTCCAGTGGGGGCTACCCACGAAGCCTTGCTGCATATCCCCTGATTTTCAGTCATTCCCATTTGATGAGGCATGAGGCTAAGCCTTACCTTTTAAAACGTTTCACTTAGAATGCCAATCGCCCACCTGACGATGTTTCGCAAGCATTTATCCATACAAGTCTATCCGGGGTTCGAACGGAACCGAAGGCACTACTCCTACTACATCCATTTTGGAAATATCCTCAGGATTAGTAGCGACTAGCCCTTGCACTTCACTGCTCCATCTTCGACTCCAAACACGTTTTTCGCACGAAACGTACAAACCGGATCGAAGTGGTTTTCGAGAAATAAATCTCGATCCCGGTCTCTTTGAAACGATCAGCGCATTTGTCCAATATTGATAGTCGGTGACTTAACTATCAATTCATATTCACAAACATCCATCACACAATAAATAATTTCCCACATTATCTATTTACCTCAGATATCTTTAAAAGATATATTTTCAAATTTCCATAACTCATTTGAAAACAATTCCCAAAATCCCTTCCTTTACAAGGTAAATCCTTTACCATTTATTCCCATTGGAAATAACCAAGTTCAAAACATTTAGATTTAAAACCAATTTAAATCACTTTATTCTGCAATATACTTTAAAATATGTAAATTTACTTCTAGTTATTACTCAAAATATAAATTTAAAATATGTGAAGTAAAACTACTTATTAAGAGACATAAACTTGAATTTTAAATAAAGGTTTAGTTAAACTAAATTTAAAGGTAGAGTTCTAAAGGGATTAATAACAATTTCAAATAACTTTATTCAAACTAACTTTTAAATAAATCCATTTGTAAAAATAATTTCTAATGTATTCGTAAATAATTACTATTGCAAATTTTCTAATTAGTTACTTAAAAATAATAATTTCAAAAATACTCTTTTAATCAAGTTTAAACTTTAACTTATTCTTAAATAAAATCTGTTAAAACACGAACTTGGTTTCCCAGGGAAAACATTTCCATTCAAACAACCCAAAGAATCTTTCATATAGATCCCGCCCGATCTATTCCAACTCAAATTTACGTTAGTTATCGTAAGTTTATTTCCAAGATTACAAATAAACTCCCTATGAAGTTTAAGCACTTTTTCCCATTTCCGAAATTTCAATTTTTTGAAGTATATTTTTAATACATTTTTAAATAAACATTTGGAGATTTCTTCAATGGAAATCATACTTACAAATTACTTAAATAAATTCCCATAGTGCAAAATTATATTTCAGAATATTTTATATACATTTCAGATAGTTGTATATTTAATTTCCAGCAATTTATATTTCCGTAGTCATCAATTGATAAAATGTCCTCTTCGTTAATAATTCCAAATTTTACCAAATTTTTTTTTAATGTTTATCCAAACAAGATTCCAAATTTTATTCTTTTAAATTCTTATTTATCAATTTCCTTTATTTCCTTTAAAGCCCAATTTATTCTACTTATAATTAAAATTCTGAGTTTATAATTTATTCAACAATATCACAGCACAATTAAATTTCAAATTTATCAATCACAACATATAGACAGACATCATCATCAATTATAAAAATAACTACTACATTGCGAGGAATCCAGTTGGATCATCCAACCTGTTTACCCTGCATCCACAAATATTAGCATATCACATATATGAATATCAATCCAGACAGATTAACAACAATTATATTCAGCCAATCACACAAATATTTATTTTAACCAGCTAACATTCCAGATGTGAGTGAGATTAACGCACCTTGGATTTCGGTGAGCGTTCAAAATTTAAATTAAACCGAACGACGTTCGATTTAACTCAAATTTCTACTTGCCCGAAATGGTTCTCGAACTGCACTACTGCGTAGTACGCATCTCTGCGATTCCGGAGCCGCAAATTTCGTCGAAATCTGACATTGTATGAGTTAGATACGAATGTTTAAAGTTCGAACAAGATTTGAAACAAATTTTCTTTTAAATTTTAATTCAAATTATACCCAAACACACACAGGCCACACATCCTATAGCACGGAACCAAGACCATATCTCCTTCCTTCCCCACGCAAACATCTCCAGGCTCTCACAAACCTATAGCCTCCCATTAGGGTTCCATATCGCGGCTACTTCGACACTCCATCGTTCGATCAGGAACCACCACTTCAATGCTCGTCACCCACTCCCTCTTCGGTTGAAATCCTGATGAACTCGAGCACCCTATGGTCACGCGATTTGTGTGCAAACGTACAACAAACGGGCCCCTACATCTTCACCATCGCCATGCGATAAACCATCACGACCGCACAATCTCAAGATCCTGTCGAACTCGTCGACTTTCCAGTTGGGAGTTTGCAAAATTATTAAGTGGATTGATAGATAATTTGAAAGAGAACATCGAAGAGTTTTGGCCATTAAACCTAAAACTGCGGCGGCTCCTATTTAAGCTAGGGTTTAGAAAATATAAATTTATATATAATATTGTTTAATATTATTTTAATCTCGTTCCTTAAACTTTTACAACTTATGCAAACGAACTCCAATTCTTACGTTCCAATAGGCGTTCCTAAGGTTTTTCCGCATTCCGGACACAATGGAACAGGTTTCGTAAGCTAATTTGGTCATACGTGCGAGTTACGGAATTAAACGATCAATTAAAAATTAAATCGGTTAAAACGATTTCTATGCGTTTCGAGCTGTTATGGTCAAACGACAACTCCGATTGCTACGAAAATTGAAATCCGATAATAACTAACTATTACGGATCCAATGGAACTAGTTTCGTTGAATTCCGAGACTATGCCCTGGAAGGCTATTTTAGCTCGTCTATTAAGTCGAGTGATTTTTAAAATTGTCGAAAACGCTTAAAATTTTACTTTTAAAATTTTAGTACCTTAATAATAAATCATATACAATATATAATCACATTACAAATCATTCTGGCCCATTCCGGACCAAAATCTGATTAAATTGCATTTTAATAACATTAAATTCATTTTTAAATTAATATAAAATCCCAAATATTAATTTATCAACTTTAAAATTCTTCTAAAATTCCGACCCCGCTATTTACACTCAAATAACTCAAAATAAATTTTTAAAACCATTTTTATCACTATTTACATCCAGATTTACTTTTATTTCAATTCCGAATATTTAAATTATTATTTTCCCATTATTCAAATTCAACTGGAATTACTGCAATTAAAAATTATAGCTTATTTCATTGATTGAACCCAAATCCATTCATTTCAAAATCAATTAAGAATCCACATTAAGCATTTAAAACGAATTAAATGTTCAAATTCAATGGCTTAAAAATACGGGATGTTACATTCCTTCCCCCTTATAAAAATTTCGTCCCCGAAATTTGCTAAGGTAGAAACAATGCTCAAACTCACTTACTCATCCAATTTTCTTAGTTAAAAGCTTATATTCACTTTCCAAAATCCTTTAGCCCACTCCCACATTTATTTGCTTTACTTACTGTAAAGCTTTAAATTCTAACGTATTTCAAAATAACTTTCCAAGTTAATAAATTTTCCCAAAAATTTTCTAACTCCCAAAATTTCCGGAAAATTTTGGCAGAGTCTCCCCTGCACGGAGGAGCTTTCGCGATATCGCGATACAGATAAATATATATACATCGACCCACACGGTCGGAAACCAAAATATATCACAACAACTATATCATTTCCCAATTATATTTGCGTAGGCGTACCTTTTTAGCAAATTTTAATAGCAAACAGCTAATATAACTCATATACGCGCTCCAACTCTCTCGAACGCCTCCCGTACCTGTACTTACTCAACAAACTCATCAGTTTCCAAAGATATGAACATGTTAACAACATTTCCAATATAAATGTAAGCCAAACATATCCATTTCATAATCAAATCAACAATTTGCATGGTTTCATAAGTACACCATATTTTATAACATGCATAAAGTTTCCTTTTCTAATGCCAAATCCTACTTTATTTCACACAAAGGCTTTACATACAAGTTTCGCTATTTCAATTTATACTTTACCCAATTTCCAAATTGATTCACGAAGCAAATTTCATTTCAATTTGTTACATTTTCATTTCTATTATAACTCTCTTACATTTATACTCAAATCCATTTATTTAGATTTTAGCCCATTCTACTTTCATCCAAACCAACTTCATTTTATTTCACCTGAATGATTTACATTCAAGTTCACTATATACCATTCATATTTATTACAACCAATTCATTTCTATTTCAATATGATTAACATATGCCTTACTTGCATTTCTTTACTTTAACTTACATTCCCAATTTGATTTACAATCCAATTTTATCTTAAACTTGAAACATTTGCATTTCTTTTATGATCCATTTTCATTCATATGCAAAATCACTTAATTAGATTGCATTTATCTAATTAATTTAAAACCATCTTTATTTGCTTCCTCAATCAATTCACTTGCATCCATATACAAACTCTTTGAATTTTACTCCAATCCATATCAATTTATTTAAAAAAAATCAATTTCAATTGCTTGTTAAACAACTCAATTTCGAATACATGTAATTTTCATGTCATTCGAGCAAAATAACTACCACTTAAGCTTATAACCATTAAAAATTAATTCTACTTAGATTATATTAATTTTATTCAATTTTGCTGTAACGACCCCACTTCCCACCCCCAAGAAGAAGTATCGTTTTTAAGAAAGAAAAGGGTGAGAAAATAGAAAAGATAGAGAAGAAAGAACAACAACATCAGAATCTCACAGCGGAACGAATAAATTATATTAATCACATATGTATTTACATAATATATAACATCAATCAGAGTGATACATATAATACATCACATACTAGACAGTTATAAACACCTGTCTAGTTATACAACTCAACACAATAGGATACAACTCAAACAATAAGACTCAGAGATACCAACACAGCGGAGCTATATATATATTTATAACGCTGAAGCCTCCTGCTCCATTGCTCCTCCAGAATTCGTCAAAGCTAAACCTGAATCCCTTGGTTACCCGTAAAAATTTGGGTACCCGAGAGTTTATGAAAAACAAAAATAAACTTCGGGTCAGACATGGGTCTGGTATGAGTAACAGGTTAAAGTTGCTTAACTTTGAAAATCTTTTGAAAAGAAAAGGTATCACGTAAGACTTCCCACACATAAACATGGAAAAGTTTTTACCTTACGCTAACCAAAACATTTGATAGGAAATCCAGTGATATTATAATAGGTCTAGGGTTTTCAAGTAAATAGAAAATAGCCGAAATTGTTACATTCATTAAATTCCAGCTACTAGCCACAAAAGTGGGTAATACAATCAAAACCGTAGGCACTTATTGGATTGTGGATTCCATACAATGGCAGGGCTACTGGGGTACCGCCCGTCACAGTACGTGGCCTAGATCAACATACCGAGGATCACTCCCGACCCTCTGCAACACAAGGCCAGAACCATTCCTTACTGAACAGTCCCGAACAAGATAAACCCCGCAGTTGGCTGCAGACCAATCGCCCATACAGCCGAATAAAAGGGACATCTAGACAGGGGTATATCCTTGTCCTGCTTGGGCATGACCCACCTAACCTTGCTGCACCTCCCCTGTTTTAGCCATTCCCGGTTGATGAGGCTTGAGGTTACGATTACCTTTATAGAACATATCTCTTAGAATGCTCATCGTCCGCCTGACGATGTGTTGAAAACATTCAATCCATACAAGTTCGTTCCGGGTTCGAACGAAACCGAAGGCATTATCTCGTTACACTCATTTTGGAATCACCCTCAGAGTTAACGACGATAATCCTTGCATTCTGAATCTTCATCTTCACTTCAGATTCACGACCTATCGTAATTTGGAAACGATGTGGTTTTCGGATATTCCAAATAAGGAAAACCGATCCCGGTCTCATCGAAATCCAAAACGTGTCTTTTAGGGCCAAGTTGTCTATTTAGTCTTAACAGTCAATTCAATATTATCAATATGCACAGATAGATAATTTACATCTCATAACAGATAATCACATTATCATAAACAGATAGCTAATATCATCATCCAAACAGATAATTAAATATTATCATACTTAAACTATACATCCATATCACATAGACATTATCCATCTCATTACTGAGATCACAATCAAACAATGAAATATCAATATCATCCATAAGCAATGATTTATGAATCACAATATATAATTAATTTAAAATGAATTAAATTAACTACTTCCATTTTTAATTAATTTAAAATAAATTAAATTAATTACTCATTCCATAAATCCTGCTCTCACAACCATTAGTTAATTATAAATAAAATTAATTAATCTTTTTCTAATTGCAATAAGTAATTTAGTCTTTAATTAATTTCTCAAATAGGTTATTCTAAATCATTTATAGCAGATTAACATTTAATTACTTACCTATTAATTATTCCATAATTTACACTTCTTAATTACATCATTAATTATATTAAGTAATGATCTTCAATTTATATCAAATTACTTTATTTAAATTAATTATATTATTTGGTTAATCTTTAATTAAACACAATTATTAATCACCCTTGATTAATAACAAACCAGTAATTAACTACCCTTAATTACTTATTAATCATTCCATGATTATTTATTCCCATATATTAATCCCTTGATTGATTACAAAAGAAATTACCCAAATTACTTCACTTACAAATCATCTTGTATGAATTTCATCAGGTAATTATCATCTAATTACTATCCTAAGTAATTATACTCCATTAATTACACTAAGTAATTACACATACCAAATCCTCAAATGATTTCTTAAATTAATTAATTAACTTAATTTAAATCTTATTGTCCATTACTTATATATTCAAATTAATTATCTTTGATTTAAATATCCTTTGCTACATTCCAGTAATTTCCTTTAATTTATTTTCAGAAATTAATCTTAAATAAATCCATTAATTAATTACATTTATATCGATTTATTACCATTTAATTATCTTGTTGATTTATTATTCTCAAATAAATCAATCTCTAATCCCATCATTAATTATTTTAATTAATTATTTCTAATTACATTTTCATTTGTTAATTATATTAAGAATACACATCTTCAAATCATAAATATTAATCCTCTTAATTAATATATACAGTAATTAATCGTTCTTAATTAATTACATCCTAATAACAAGCTTAATTAATCTCTTGATTAATTTCAAGTAATTATACTCTTACTTCCATTAACAACATCTTCCAGTTAATTACCTCCAGTAATTATCCATCAATTACTTCTCTAAATAATTTAATTCCGAAATATCAGTTAAGTAAACTAAATTAATTAACTCAAATTAAATCAATTTACTCAATTAATAAGTAATTAATTTCTTAATTACTTTCCAAATAAATAATTTACATTTAAATTATTACAATGATTATTATTGTATTAATTAATCAAATTAATTAATTAAAAATCAATTACATTAATTAATTACCTAGTTAATGATCTTCATTAACACTTATTTAATTATTTTCTTCTAAAATAATTAACTTAGTTAATCATTATTAATTATAAGTTTGATTAACCATTAAAATTTATTAATTTAAATCAAAATCTAATCTATGGTTCTTAATCACAAATTAGTTAATTAATTAATTAATTAACTTTAATTACTACTTTTAAAACTTATAATTACTAAATTAAGTAATATCCATCATTAATTATTCTTACTTAATTAACTTAAAGATTAATGCATATAAAATTCTAAAACTTCATGAATTAAAGTAAAATTCCAACATGTTTAAAACATTTATTTTAAATTACTTTCTAAATAAAACCAATTTATTCTTAATAAAGGTTTAAATGATTACAGGCTAATGGTTTGATAAAAATGAAGTCTTTGATCTGGTTTGCAAAGTTGATTGAATTGTTGTTTTATTTGAAGTTTGTTTGGATATAAAATAGTGTTTACTCAGTTCTTAGAATGGTCGAACTGATGCAGATTGATATATGCAAGAAGCTTACAAGTTGATATTTATAAAACAAGTTACAGGGCATATGCAGACAGGCTTAAACAGACAGTGTATATTATTATGTCTCATACTACTAAGACAATATTTGTACAATAAAACATAACAATCTTGTTTGTACAGATTTTTACCAGAGATATTTGTTAATGGTGGCTGATATGAAATATAATGGTGTGCTAAAAAGATTTTACATTAATGATTTTTGTTTGTTTGCTTAAGGATATATAATACTGTCTTCCTTAACAAGCTTTATATATACAATTGTTTAATTTCTGTCTTTGTTTTGTTTGTATAACATGTATATTCTTATTACTGTCATTTACTTCTAGATATTATTCTTTTGTTCTTAATGCTTTAAACATATTATATATGCTGCAGTTTGCTCATGTTGGTTTACAAATTTGAAAATTCTTTTGTTTCCAGTTTTAATTGTTGATTTATTATTATATTTGAAATGTATGTGACTTGTTATTTCTTTTGTTTGCTGTTTGAAAACTAATTGAACTTTATAGTTATTTTGTTATTGTAATTTAACTTATATACTTACTTATATTTCTTTTCCAATTTATCTTGTAGTCTTGTATTTTATATGTATATTTTTATTTTATTTATATTATAAAAACACATTTATCAATTTGAAATGATAGATAGAACAAATTATCTTTTTATTATAAACTACATATTTTATAATATATGTTAATGTATTGTTTTACAAAAAATTACATTAAAACTCATATATCATTTTAAATTCATATTTTTAAATCAAGCTATACTAAAAGGAAAGTAAACAAATCTTTTTGTTAATAAAATAAAATTTAAACTTAAGTTAAAATAAGTTTCAATCTATTTAAGCATTTATTCTATATATTTAAAACCCTGTATTTATTTATTTATTTAGCTTTGAAAAGTTTATATTAAATAAAACGTAATTTCTAATCCACTAATATATATATTAGTATTTAAAACATAATTTATTAGTTAAACTTTAAAACAAAATCTCATCTATTTGCAATGTATACAAATATATACATATATAAATAGAAAACAATTCAATTAACTTTTAACAGATATCATTTACCAATTAAATATTTATTAAAAGAAAAGTATCAATTCAAGTCTAATAAATAAAGATATATCAAATCAATTTAATATTTAATGCAGATTATTAAATTGATATTGCTAGAAAATTCTGGGTCATCACATTTGCCTAGTTCACAAGCCAAGTATTTTATTCCAATGCAATTGTTAAATTAAATTTTCCTTACATTTTTATTTCATTAACCAATTCAGGTTTATATTAATTTCATTCCATCCTGGATTATTTACAATCCATACATCCTTAATTTATCACAATAATTAATTAATACCATTTCAATTGCAATTCAATTTTATTATCTACATAAATTTCATTTAAAACTATTTCATAAGCTTAATCATAACCATCTCACCATGTTCTTAAATGATTTCAATTCCATAATATCTCAATTTATTTCCATTTTAATTGATTCTTACCCAAATCAAACCATTTATAAATTTTAATGCACTTTGTTTATTTATTTTATCCATTTTTAGATTTATTTTATTAGCAAAGAAACCACTTTAAATTATTTCATTCCTTTGAATTTATTCACAATTCAAACTATCACCATTATAATCTAATTTCATCTTCCATTCACACTTCAATATTTGTTACCGCAAATTTAAATCCCATGCCACAATTGGATTTTTATTTACTTTTCAAATTTTGACCAAACTATCAAAATTCTATTCATGCCCATACAAATTCCATTTAATTTAGTTTACACTAAATTCATCTTCAAGCTTCTTTTTATTTAATTTAGCTTACGCTAAATTCATTCTCAAACAATTCCTTTAAAATTTAGTTGAGTGAGGATTTAATTATCCAATATCATTTCAATTAATTTAAACCTTCCCTCAACTCAATTGTTTTCCCATTTAAATTCAAGTTTCAACTAAACTTATTCATCCAACTTAAATTTATGCTATTTCTTTTACCATTTAAATAAGAATTTAATTCTATTCAAAATTATTTACAACACAGCTGAATTTTAATTTTACTTCAATCCAAATTTATTTCTCCATAAATAAGTTCAAAACTTATTTTCTATTTTAAATTCATTCACATCCTTTTATATCTCACTTCTTCTTATCTTAACTCACATTTCATTCAGAATTAGATTTGAATTCACCATACCATCCAACTATTTCCCAATTGTGCTCATAATTCCATTTCCTATTCATAAGTTCATCAACTTAATTACTTAGAAGCTCATATTGCTCATTTAAATCCATCTACATCTTATAATCACAATTCCAAATTTATATATAAATATAACACTGAATTTTTAAGGATACATCAAGTTAATCCTTTGCACAACTTTAAATCCACAATTTCAGACCATAAGTATAGTACTTAATAGCTTGTGGATATAATTCATTACACAATGACTCACAATTACAAAGTCGTCTTACATTTCAATTTAACCCAAACCAATTTAATTCTAAGTTCAATTTATTTAACTTATCCCAAGTTAAATTCAAATCCACTTCAATATACTTTATTCACATGTAATAACTCAAGTTAAAATTTTAATTCCAAGATTAAGATTTGCATTTCCTTCTTATCAGCATCAACTTCACCAAAATAAGTTCATTAGTTGATTCATTTTAACTTTACACACCATTTAAATAGAATGTTTCAGAATTCAATTACCCGGTTTTATTCCAAAACCATTTTGAATAATAATCAATTCATACACTCCTGGTATATCAAATCAAACTTCCAGATTTTCCAAAACAACTTGTTTATACCAAAACAAATTTCCTCCCTTGAAATTTCCAAAACAACTGGAATACCCAACCAATTCAAACAATATCATAACCAACCATTTTGGTAGCAATCCATCACTTTAGAAACTCGAAAATGAATTCTAATGATGTGGCCAGCATCATCAGGATTATTTTCCAGCGACTGAAGAGTTCAATGCTTTCTTACCTCCCAAATTCATTTCAAAACAGTTTCCATTCAACATATTACTCCAAAATAATATTCCATCATTGCCTTTAAACACCTTAGCAAACATTTCAAACTTCCCTAGGATTTTTAAATTTCCAAACTTTGTTTTCAATACATTTAAAATCCCTTTCAAAATCCCCGGGATTTAAATTCTGGTTTAGTTTAAATTTAGTTATTCTTCCTTTTATATAATTTATATTTGTAGAATTTTATTTTCATCATAACTATTTCAAATTTCAGATTAAATTTTAGATTCTTATTTGATTTAGACATTAACAACCAATCATCCAAATAGATATAATAATTTCATAAAATTATTTCTTTTATATCAAAATATCTTTTGGGTAAAATTATTTCTTTTACCCACTTTAAAAACAATACTATGTCGGTTTATCTTGTTTAAGAGTTTAGAAACCCCTATCGATACGGTTGTACTTCCGGCACTGACCAGAATTCATAAACACTCAACCGATAAGTCAACACAGTATAAAAATTATTTTATATTCACTAACAAGTACGCTCTCATATCTATTAATACACTCAAATCATTATAGAGTACTATTGACTCTATATCCAATGAGTAATTGCCCCCACCAAAGCCTAGGTTGTCGCCAACCTAAGCTTTGATACCAAGTGTGACAGCCCGTGAATCCGTACCCCTTAAATCAACACTATTCTACCTCAGTTAACTTAAGTGGCATAGAAATACGAACCATTTTGGATTTCAGAAGAAGAGATAGAAGAAGAAGAAGCTACACAATGTCAGAATCTCACTGTCGCAGCAGAATAAAATATAATAGCAAATATAGAACTTTACACAAAATGAAATCTATAGCTGTTTATACATCATATCATCAGAGTATCTCATACATCAACTATTACAAATCAGACATACAATACAATCATAGCAGCGGAATATATATATAGGTACAAAAATACGTCTCGGCTCCAGCTCCTCTCCTGCTCCATAGCATCCTGTCCTGAATATATAATACTCGGTCTGACCCGAGCATTATAATGAAATAACACCTGAGTCAGTCTGGAATACCGGCTGATAATAATGCATCCAAATTGATTATTAAAGTTCCAAAAATCCTTTTGAAAACAAAAGCATCTCGTAAGACCACACCACAAATAAACATGTCGGGTTTTTACATTACGATAGCTAAAACACTTTTTATAGAAATACTCTGCTATTATAATAGGGTCTATATACAAATACTTATAAAATAGCCGAAATTGTTACATGATTAAATTCCAGCTACTAGCCACAAAAGTGGGTAATACAAACAAAACTCGTACAAGGCTCGTAGGGAGAATGGATTTCCAACAATGACTAGGCACTGGGGTACCACCTGTCACAGTACGGGGCCTAGATCACCGTACCGAGGACCACTCCCGATCCCCTGCAACACAAGGCCGGTCCCATCCCTTACTGGACAGTTCCGAATAAGATCACCCCGCGGTTGGGATCAGCAACCGCACCACTAAGCCGAAATAAAAAGGGACATCTAGACAGGGATGACCTTACTCTCCAGTGGGGGCTACCCACGAAGCCTTGCTGCATATCCCCTGATTTTCAGTCATTCCCATTTGATGAGGCTTGAGGCTAAGCGTTACCTTTTAGAACGTTTCACTTAGAATGCCCATCGCCTACCTGACGATGTTTCGCAAGCATTCATCTGTACAAGTCCATCCCGGGTTCGAACGGAACCGAATGCACTACTCCTACTACATCCATTTTGGAAATATCCTCAGGATTAGTAGCGACTAGCCCTTGCACTTCACTGCTCCATCTTCGACTCCGAACACGTTTTTCACACGAAACGTACAAACCGGATCGAAGTGGTTTTCGAGAAATAAATCTCGATCCCGGTCTCTTCGAAACGATCAGCGCATTTGTCCAATATTGATAGTCGGTGATTTAACTATCAATTCATATTCACAGACATCCATTACACAATAAATAATTTCCCACATTATCTATTTGCCTCAGATATCTTTAAAAGATATATTTCCAAAACTCATTTGAAAACAATTCCCAAAATCCCCTCCTTTACAAGGTAAATCCTTTACCATTTATTCCCATTGGAAATAACCAAGTTCAAAACATTTAGATTTAAAACCAATTTAAATCACTTTATTCTGTAATATACTTTAAAATATGTAAATTTACTTCTAGTTATTACTCAAAATATAAATTTAAAATATGTGAAGTAAAACTATTTATTAAGAGACATAAACTTGAATTTTAAATAAAGGTTTAGTTAAACTAAATTTAAAGGTAGAGTTTTAAAGGGATTAATAACAATTTCAAATAACTTTATTCAAACTAACTTTTAAATAAATCCATTTGTAAAAATAATTTCTAATGTATTCGTAAATAATTACTATTGCAAATTTTCTAATTAGTTACTTAAAAATAATAATTTCAAAAATACTCTTTTAATCAAGTTTAAACTTTAACTTATTTTTAAATAAAATCTGTTAAAACACGAACTTGGTTTCCCAGGGAAAACATTTCCATTCAAACAACCCAAAGAATCTTTCATATAGATCCCGCCCGATCTATTCCAACTCAAATTTACGTTAGTTATCGTAAGTTTATTTCCAAGCTTACAAATAAACTCCCTTTGAAGTTTAGGCACTTTTTCCCATTTCCGAAATTTCAATTTGTTAAAGTATATTTTTAATACATTTTTAAATAAACATTTGAAGATTTCTTCAATGGAAATCATACTTACAAATTACTTAAATAAATTCCCATAGTGCAAAATTATATTTCTGAATATTTTATATACATTTCAGATAGTTATATATTTAATTTCCAGCAATTTATACTTCCGTAGTTATCAATTGATAAAATGTCCTCTTCGTTAATAATTCCAAATTTTACCAAATTTTTATTTTTATGTTTATCTAAACCAGATTCCAAATTTTATTCTTTTAAATTCTTATTTATCAATTTCCTTTATTTCCTTTAAAGCCCAATTTATTCTACTTATAATTAAAATTCTGAGTTTATAATTTATTCAACAATATCACATCACAATTAAATTTCAAATTTATCAATCACAACATATAGACCGACATCATCATCAATTATAAAAATAACTACTACATTGTGAGGAATCCATTTGGATCCCTCCAACCTGTTTACCCTTCATCCACAAATATTAGCACATCACATATGTGAATATCAATCCAGACAGATTAACAACAATTATATTTAGCCAATCACACAGATATGTATTTTAACCAGCTAACATTCCAGATGTGAGTGAGATTAACTCCCTTGGGTTTTGGCGAGCGTTCAAAATTTAAATTAAACCGAACGACATTCGATTTAACTCAAATTTCTACTTGCCCGGAATGGTTCCCGAATTGCACTACTACGTAGTACGCATCTCTGCGATTCCGGAGCCGCAAATTTTGTCGAAATCTGACATCGTATGAGTTAGATACGAATGTTTAAAGTTCGAACAAGATTTAAAACAAATTTTATTTTAAATTTTAATTCAAATTATACCCAAACACACACAGGCCGCACATCCTACAGCACGCAACCAAGACCATATCTCCTCCTTCCCCACGCAAACATCTCCAGGCTCTCACAAACCCATAGCCGCCCATTAGGGTTCCATATCGCGGCTACTTCGACACACCATCGTTCGATCAGGAACCACCATTTCAAAGCTCGTCACCCTCTCTCTCTTCGATCGAAATTCAGATGAACTCGAGCACCCTATAGTCACACGATTTGCGTGCAAACGTACAACAAACGGGGCCCTACATCTTCGCCATCGCCATGCGATAAACCATCACGACCGCACAATCTCAAGATCTTGTCGAACTCGTCGACTTTCCAGTTGGGAGTTTGCAAAATTATTAAGTGGATTGATCGATAATTTGAAAGAGAACATCGAAGAGTTTCGACCATTAAATCTAGAACTGCGGCGGCTCCTATTTAAGCTAGGGTTTAGCAAATATAAATTTATATATAATATTGTTTAATATTATTTTAATCTCGTTCCTTAAACTTTTACAACTTATGCAAACGAACTCCAATTCTTACGTTCCAATAGGCGTTCCTAAGGTTTATCCGCGTTCCGGACACAATGGAACAGGTTTCGTAATCTAATTTGGTCACACGTGCGAGTTACGGAATTAAACGATCAACTAAAAATTAAATCGGTTAAAACGATTTCTATGCATTTCGAGCTGCTATGGTCAAATGACAACTCCGATTGCTACGAAAATTGAAATCCGATAATAACTAACTATTACGGATCCAATGGAACTGGTTTCGTTGAATTCCGAGACTGTGCCCCGGAAGGCTATTTTAACTCGTCTATTAAGTCGAGTGATTTTTAAAATTGTCGAGAACGCTTAAAATTTTACTTTTAACATTGTTGTACCTTAATAATAAATCATATAAAATATATAATCACATTACAAATTATTCTGGCTCATTCCGGACCAAAATCTGATTAAATTGCATTTTAATAATATTAAATTCATTTTTAAATTAACATAAAATCCCAAATATTAATTTATCAACTTTAAAATTCTTCTAAAATTCCCACCACGCTATTTAAACTCAAATAACTCAAAATAAATTTTTAAAACCATTTTTATCACTATTTACATCCAAATTTACTTTTATTTCAATTCCGAATATTTAAATTATTATTTTTCCATTATTCAAATTCAACTGGAATTACTATAATTAAAACTTATAGCTTATTTCATTGATTGAACCCGAATCCATTCATTTAAAAATCAATTAAGAATCCACATTAAATATTTAAAACGAATTAAATGTTCAAATTCAATGGCTTAAAAATACGGGATGTTACAATCTCCAAGCGATGCTCCAACTCCAAAGGTGAGTCTCGAAAGCTGAACCACTCAGTCTGACCTGAACGTAAAGCAAAACACAAAACACTCGAGTCAGGATTAACATTCATATATCAATAAATCCAACTCAAGTGAAATAACAATTGAAATACAAGTAACTCAAAAGATGTTTAGGATAACCATCCTCTAAGGATCCGTTAAACTATCTACTATGTAGTAGTGTACGCTACATAGATAATGTCTATCAGCAATTTAAAGTATCAAAATAGTGTTAAGGCGTTACCATTATCCCCCTTAACGCATTTTATATAAGCATCATAGTCTATGCAGCACTGTAAACTCCACCGTAAACTAGTGGGATATCAGGGAGTACTCCATAGGTATAACACAAAACAAATCGTAGTGGTCGCGTATAGGGATACAAGTATGACAAGGCACATGAGGCAATACTCAAGGTAGTGAAACCACCGTTTGCCTGATCCGGACTGGTGAGAACGCATCGCCGCAACGATCGCAACACCGCGAAAAAACACTCCCAAATCAAGGGTGCGCACCAATCAATAACAAGTAATGAGTAGTTTACGAAGAATGGTGTTCGCTCGAGGTGGCTAACCCCATTTGGCCCGGCACGGCTCTTGTTTTAGTCATTTCCAATTTGACACAAGTATCAAGGCTATCCATTATCGTTCTCTTTCTTCAGTCATCACGTACATCATTCCAACCACTTCATTCTGGATCACACTCCGCATATAGTTATTAAAGTGGTTTTCGGTTTAGGCAAAGAGTTTGTCCATAACCGATCCTGGTTTCTTTAATAACTTCCGTAGTTATTACACGATTGGTCGTTTAATAAATTTCAAAAACCAAATCAATTTCAATCTCACTTAGAATTTGAAAGCCAACATTTCATTTATCTTTCTATATCAATTTCTATAATTTACGTTTTGAAACTTCCAAATTAACCATTTCAAAACTCTATAATTCAACTTCAATTTTCATTTAAAACAATTCAAATATTCATTTAAATTCATATGTAGGTTTAATTTAACATTCAAAGCAATTTAAATTCATTGATGGATTCATTAAGTAATCATTTAAATTAAGTAAATTTATCATTTTAAAATAATTCCAATTGAATTAATCAATCACTTAAGTTTACCTACATTATATCAAAACTTATGAATTGAATTAAATTAAATTCGTCAAATTAAATTCTTTAAATTATAAGTCCCATATTAATTTCTATCAATCACATTTTATTTCTTATTAAAGAAATTCAATTTTACTTATCTACTTATTTAATTTAAACAAATTTCAAACTTAATTATTATCGAAACTCAATTTCACTTATTAAAGAATTCAATTTCACTTATTAAGCAATTCAATTTTATTTATTATTAAATAATTTCCAATATTGATTTAATAATTTACTTAAATTTAAACAACATTCTTTCATCAAGCACTTCGTTAATCATAATACTTTGGAAATCAAAATTTAGTAATCATAATGCTTGGAATCATAACACTTCCCACTTAACTATTTAAATATAAATAATAGTACATATAATAAAATAGTTTATAATTTAAAATAGTTTATATAAAATAGTTATAATTTAATAAAGTTTATAATAAAAATAATTTATATTAAAATAGTTTATATGAAATAAATTTATAAAGTAACATATACAAATAGTTTAAATATAATTTAAAATACCTTATATAATAAAATAGCTTTCTCAAATTTCATAAATCGATTCAATCAACTCAATTTCCAAAATTCAAATTTAATCAAATTCCAAATCATCAATTTTAATTTATTTCAGCTTCTCAATAGACCATTTCAAACTATATCGTTTTCAAATACAGATTTTTAACCATACAATAAACCATTTCAATACTTTCAAGCTTTAAATATTCAAACATTTCAAAACGAGAATTGATAATTCCATATATACATACATACATATATATATATATATATATCAAATTCACTATATAGCTTAAAATCAAGAATTTTACTATATATAAAATAATCATTTATATAATATTAAAAATCAGTATTTAAATAAAACTATATATTTCTTTCCAAAACCATAGAAATCATTTTCAAAATATTTATATATTGACCAACGGTGTCTGTATATAACTTTCTATCCTATGGTCAAGTGATATGGATATTTATCATTTCAATCCAAAATTTAAATATATACAAGTGTGTGTGTGTGTATCATTTCAACTCGTAATCCCAAATTCAATACAATGAAAATCGCTTGGGTTTATCATTTCAACCCATAACGATTTTCTCCTATTCTAAGGATCGTTCGGGTATGTATCATTTCAACCCATAGTGATTTCTATACTAACAGGGAACTTGCAGAGTGATAACAGATATGATAATAATATAACAGGCATATATCATCAATATAAATAACAGATAATGGTGTCAGATGTCACAGGTGAACTGATACAGGTAATAGCAGATATATAATGGTGTAAATAACTAACAGCAGCATATTTCAATTGTCATTCCAATTGAAATCAAATTTAATAAATAAAAGAACATTAATCGTTAGTGATTGCTCACCTTTCGGGGCTAGAGAGAAAAACAGAATGAGATGAGTTATGAATCCAAGCACAAATTCCAAAGCAAAGCTAGATTGGCACGAATTTGATGACAAAGCTGAAAGTTCGGAATAGATGGAAACGATCCAAATCAGTTTGATAAAACAGCAATTGTATGTATGTATGTATGTATTATTATTATTATATTATTATTATTACTATTTTCATAAAATCAATATTAAACTTTAAACAAATAAAATAACCTATAAAAATTTAAAATAATTGTTTTAATCAAGTACACTTATAAACTTATCCAAAAATCTGAAATACAATTATACAACTTAAAACATATCCAACTATGCACCACTCAAGTTAGCATAACATTGACTCGTACCCCACTCATAAAATCTATAATCAATGTTACCCTAGGCTGAACAAACTTAAATGTGTCCGACCAGTCCAGAATTGCCTTATAAAAAGTTATTAGCTTAGCAATATACAAAGTAATATAAAACTAGTATAACCACCTTTGCTTCAGCTATACACCAGCTCAAAACTTTTTTCCTTTTTTTCATAACAATATACTAACTTTACTCAAATATACATGACAGCAGACTCACTTTATACATAAACTGAAACCTCTTTTACAAAGCATGAATTTGATATGTGTGTGTATATATATATACACATACACGAATTTAAGCTCATATTATAAACCCACCTGACTCGCTAACTTATAAAAATGTTGCTATAAAAAATACGAACTGCTGTCAAGTTGAGCCAGTTTAGCAACTGAAAACAAATGCAACGCACGGATGACATATGTACATTATAGTAATATATATAAATTTTTTATAAAACAATTGAAATACTATAACATCATGCGAAATGTATACTAGCAAAATATAATACTTATAAACAACAGGTTATTATAACAATATTTAATATTATATATTGCACACTTACTGTATATAAGCATAATCATGTATATTTTTAAACCGTCAGCCTTACATCATGTTTCCCATATAAACATACTCTATCTATTAGCAGAACTTAACTAGATAAGGTATGATAGGAAAGTAAATTTATATTAACAAGGTAATTGTATTAACAGAGACAAAATTAAAAAACAGTTCTAAATATGAGAAAACTCTATTCCAGCAACCATTTACAATACATATATACATCAAACATATGACAAACGATCTTTAAACATATATATTACCTACAAAAAGATGCAGATGGAAGCTTGGGATGCATGGGCGGCACGGAAGGAGGGGAAGAATGAAGGCTAGGTTGTTCATGTGGTTTACTCGCCTGGGGCGGTTGTAGGTCATGCATGAATCTGGGCTGTTGACTAGTGGCAGGCAGGCAAGAGAGGGGTGGAGGAAATGAAAGGTGGAGCGGTTGAAGAAGTGGCGGAGAAGAGGAGCAATGCATGGCCATGGATGATGATCATGTGCGTGAAGATGGATGAAGTTCGGTTGCTGCGGTTCTATTTTGTGGATGAAGTTTGGCCATGCCTGAAGGAGAGGCAGCAGCTTCGAATAGGTAGGAGGAGTATGGATGTGAATAAATGTTATAAATTTTATATTATAAATTTTCTTTAACCGAAAATAGAACTTGTAGAGTCCCTAAATGAGCCGGAGATAAAATAGCCAATTAAATTGAAAAGTTGGAAATAGCAAAGGTCAGGCAATGCATTCAAGAATGTAAAATTTTCAGTGACTGTTCGTTATATCTAGTGATAAATTGAAAGGTTGGAGAGCCAAAAGGTTCGAAAGCGGAACCAGTACGATAGTCTTTTCGTCGATTGCACTGCACACCAGACTCCGAAACAGAGAGATGAATATATCATAGAGATCAACATGACGAGACAATCAAAACGGTATATGGACATTAGTGGTACGATTGAATTATAAAAATTCGAATTTTCTACTAGCGGAAAATGCACCAAAAACGCAGAAAAATAAGATCGACGGAGCTAAAGAAGTCCGAATTTCGAAGAAGAAAAAATGACGTCTCAGTCAGAAGAGATTTACAATTTTTCTATGTAAAAATATTCTGGTTTCGAAAACATTTTATTTTTATCAATTCCTAACTGACTAAATTAAAATAAAATTACACACGAAATAAACTTTCATATTTTTGAATGAAAATTTACCATCTTCTATATTTAAATATACGTATTCCAAATATAAAATTTTAATTTCAAATTTTATTATTTTAAATTTCTCCAATATTCAACTAAATACGTTACTAAAACAATTAAAATTTACAGGTCGTTACACTGGAAATACACTAAAATCTGGAAATTACTTTTAATAGCATTCAGAAATGCTATGGTTTCTGTAAATGAACTAAAAACCTAATAAAAAGGCTATTGCAGCAGTTTTGAAATGTTGTAGTTGCTGAAGTAAACTAAAAGGCTAATAACTTAATAAAGGCCTATTACAACAGTTCTGTAAATGTTGTAGTGGTCTGCTGTCTTTGCTAAAACTAATAAAAACCTTTAATTTGAAACCTGAGCTATTACAGCATTTCTGGAATGCTGCCTTTGCTGTTTTAAACTAAAATTCAAATTAACCGAGATTTAACAGCAGTTTTAAATGTTGTCTTTGCTGAATTAAAATGTTTTCAAGTATAACTTATAACAGCTTTTTCTAAATGTTGCGTAGGCTGAAATTTTCAATGTTTATGGTTTTTAACTAAGTAAATGAGCTCAGAATGGTTTGAAACTTTGGGAATTGAATACTTAATTTGAAAGTATAATCACTTTTAAATGGTTTATATGAATTAATTTGATGGAATATAAATTATTTTAAAAGATGATTTGAAAGGATAATAAATGAATGTTATCTTGAATTTAGAAGGTATTCAAAGTTGAATATTTGGATTTGAACTTATATAATGATTTGAAAATGAAGTTCTGAAAGATATGATATTTTGATAAAATGTTTTGAAAATGAAGTTCTAAAAGATATGATATTTTGATATTAAAATAATTTGAAAATGAAGTTATGAAAGATATGATATTTCGATATTAAAATGATTTGGAAATGAAGCTTTAAAAGGATATGATATTTTAATATATTAAAATGATTTGAAAGGAAGTTTTGAAAGGATATGATAATTTAATATATTGAAATGGTTGGAAATGACTTGATATATATTTTGATAAATATTTGAATTTGAAAGATATGGTATGTTAATATATTGAAATGGTTTGGAAATGATTTAATCTTTATTTTGATAAAGATTGGGATTGACATGATATTTTATTTTGAAGCATAAAATATTATTTTAAAGTTATAACCACGGGTTATAATAATGATTGGTTGGCCAAGAGACCGGGATCGGATATGGGCATACTCTCTATCGATATCGAAAACCACTTTGACAACCGTGTACGCGGTGGGGATATCAGAATAAAGTAGGATGGTGGAGACGTTCTTGAGGTATATTACGTGGATCCAACACCTGTGAATTGGCATAAGGTGGCTAAAACGGGAGCGATCTCAGGCCAAAAGGGGTAGCTCCTCTGGTCGGAAACATTTCTTTGATACCATTCTGTTGCTTTTGTGATAGTTTGGGCGCCCCTCCGATTTTGGGAATGTGTTTCGAGGTGGACGTATGTGGCTGCTGCGTTACCACCAGCCCATGTGCGTAATTGGTATATCTACCGTGGCATTGCCTTGTGTGCCGTGTCACCTACCCTATCGAGCCTTTACTACGAGTTTGGTTTTCTCCCATGGCCCATGCGTATCTTTTCGTAGTCTCCCGATCAGGAGATATGCTGATATTGGATGAACTACTGGGACTATTAAGTGTCTGGGCCTATATGGGTAACCCCGTGATGCTATTTTAAAGTAAGTTTATTTTACTATAGACATTATTATAATAGAAAAATATTACTACATAGTAAATAATTTAACGGATCCTTAGAGGACGGGTGGTCCCAAGCATCCTTTAAGTTACTTGTACTTTTACAACAGTTCACTTGAGTTGGTACACATTATATAAGTATGCATGTCCTGAATCGAGTGTTTGTATTTTTATTTACGCTCGGGTTAGCCTGAGTATTCACAGATTTGGATTTCCACTTTCTGGAGATTGGAATCGTTGGAGATTATTTACTTGTCTAGTTTTACCTTTTTCAGTCTGTTGTTCCTTTTCAGCTGTTGTATTAGTAGACTTCCATGTATTGAGACTTCTGTTGTACTCTACTTCTTCTGTTGTATCTTATGTAACTCTGATATATTTACATAGTAGCTTCAAGAACTACTATTTCTTTTACTTCCGCTGCACTATTATTATTTTGTGTCTGTGATCTGTGATTTTATTAACTGTATACTCTAAGATTTGCCAAATTTATTTACAACACGGTATTTTGAGCAATTCAAGTCCGACATGTGCGGATGAAAATGGTTGAAAATATCGTGTGTTACATTTGGTATCAGAGCTTTGGCTTTGAGGCAAAACTTAGAATATAAGGTAAATTATTTACGGAATCACTTTAGTTCGAGTTTAAACTTTCCTCTTTGATTCGAATTTCCTTTGAATTTGGAACCTTCTCTACGGTTTCAAAATCCATTCGTGTCCCTCATTATTCATGTTCTTTTGATTCTGGAGTATCCTATAACTCTGCTTCGAATGATCTTTTTAGTGAGTCTGCGGTCTTGCCAATTTCAAATTGAATTGTAAAAGGGGAAACTCCTTTACAATTAGCATTGATTCACCAGAGATTTATATCTATCCTTGGTTTAGATGCTAATATCTTTTGTTATTCCAAACTCTATCTCATGAGATCGAAGGTAGATTTACCCCAGAAAAATCCACATTGATCTTATTCTTTAAGTCACAGTTGGCCCAGTTAAGGTTGCCCGCGATTTACTTAAGCCTACCCATCTCTCTACTCTGTTATTTAATCATCTTGTCTCTTGTTTCCAACCTATCTTCAAACATTTTGAATTGTACTTGTAAATCTATGTTTTGTTTTATATATTGTGTTCTTTGAGTTGTTGATGTTGCTTTGGGTTTACGAACGATTCGTCCTATCAATGCTATCGATAAGATTTCTAAAATACTTGGGCAGAACAAACTGATACAATATTATTTTAAAATTTGGTTAATGAAATAAATTTTGATATGTAAGTAAATCTATGGAACTTAATAAATTGATTTAAGTTGATTATTTGAAATGATAATACTTGATTTATCATTTATTGTTCTATAAATGAATTTATAAATAGTTATTTATAAACTGATTTGGGAACTGAAATGAATTTAAAACAAGAAATTTAAGAATTTAATTTCCGATGGTTTCAAACCTCGTGTTTAAGTTTTAAAGTGTATTATTTAAAGTATTTTCGAATAAGAATATGTTTCCAAAGAATTTTAAAGTTTAAAAATCAGTGCTCTTCTCTTTGTAGCTGGGAAATAATTTCGGTGATGACTGCAGCATCATCGACGCATTTTCAAGTTTCAAAGTGAAGAGACCGATCTGTAGTCTTGCTACAACTTTGTTTTGGAAAATCAAATTGATTTGAATTTCTAAAATATGACTTGATTTATAATATATGTAGATATATGATATAAATTTGATTTGATAAATTATATACATACATTTATTTATCTTTAAATGGTTTGAAGAAATAAGAAATTTTATTCTTAAATTTTATTTTAAAGAATAAATTCAATTATAGAAAGAAAATCAATATTTTGGATGAATATTTTTTTTGGCAAAGCCGACAGGGTTGGATGGACCTCGACCATTTTATTACAGCACCAAACTGAACTAAACACATACAACAGGGAGCAAAAGCTCAAAGGAAACAGAGGAATACAAGGTGCTACAAGCACCGAGGGAAACAAAAACAAAGAAGGAAAACTAAACAATACCTAAAACACATGGAAGGACAAATATATTCCAGGGTCGAAGGAGAAATTAAGCATCCCCAGCATTTGTTTAATCTCTTGTATTATCCACAGCTTGAGCAGAGCATCAGATTTTGCATTGACGGCGTCAAACACTCTAGCATTACGCTCTCTCCATATTGCTGCTATGAAACACTTCAACACAGCTCAAAATATTCTCTTTCCTTTCTGCTTGTACCCAGTATTCACACGGATATGATTCCACTCGACCTGATTGTCATGCGAAACATCATATCTACGCAACTTAGACTTCACAGCAGTATACTCATGCATAACTACTGGGCATTCAAAAAACAAATGTTCAACTGTCTCCGATTGATCTCTGCAGAAAGTACAATATATGTTAACACTCATTCCCATGCATGCTAGTTTAGCTATCGTTAGTATAGCACGATTTAGCACTTTCCACATCATAAAGTTCTCTCTCAAACTACTGTCCTTGTTCCACGTTCGCTTCCACCATTCCACGTTGGCAGAGCACTATTCTTCATCAAGAATTCATATGCGGCTACTATATTAAATTTAGCCTTTTTATCTCCCCAAACAAGCTCATCAGATGTAGAAGTCAGAGGTGTAAACTTTCTAATAATATTCCATATTTGTTGTATTCTCTGATTGGATGAAATGGAACGAAAATTATGGTTAGTATAAACAACATCCTTAACCTTTGCCACTGAGTGAATTCCAGTTTGCTGCATCTCACTATGTGTGAGTAGTCTTCTAAGTATCATCCCCTTATCAAGCCATGGGTTATCCCGGAAACTCGTATTGTAAATTGGGTTGTGTTCATTTGAATGTGAGGGAGAAAAATCTCTTTCAACTTGAAAATACTTTGCCATGTCCAGCTTAAATTTTGAGGCTTTAGCATATTCCATAAACTTCTACCTCTAATCACATTTCTTTTAGACCATTCAGCCCAAAGGCTGTCAGAACAGTTAAAGTAGGTGTCTACATGTTTCGCAAAGGCTGCCCTGTTCCATTGAGTCAAGTTAAAAATACCAAGACCACCCTTGTTCATAGGTCGCTCCACCCTGTTGAATTTTATTGGTGCAATGTATCTGCCCGTAATATTGCCCTTCCAAAGAAATTTCATAAAGGCACTTCTAATCATCTTAATTGGCTTAAAGGGTTGAACGAAAGTCCTAGCCCAGTAAATTTGCATTGCAAAGAGTACCGACTTAATTAAAGTAATTCTCCCGACTTGACTGAGCTTCCTAGTTGTCCAGCAATATAATCTTCTTGTAATCTTCTCATAAAGGGAAAGACATTGGATAGTTGTAATTTTAGATGTTGCGAGCGGCAGCCCCAAGTACCGACTTAATTTTGGATGAATATTCAAGCATGAAATGATTTAACTGGAAAATTTTATTTGTATAATACAATTGCATTCATATATAACTTACCTTAATTTCAGAAGTTAACAATGTAAACTGGATAATATACAATATAAAATGATTTTATAGATGAAATTTGAGTGGTTATAATAAATGTTATACACTTAAATTTTAGTTATAAAACGATTAACAGAGGTAAATATAATGAAGAGTAATTGAATAACTTATAATAAAATAATGTTAAAAGAACTAAGAATAAAATAAAGCAGTTATAATAAGTGTAAGTATATTTAACATAAGTGATAAATATATTAAGAGGAATAGATTTAATTTTTATTAGGTATAAAGAAGAATTAAATTTACTAAGTACATTATGAGTATAATAAATGACTATTTTTCAAACCCACGGTTTTAAAATTTGTTAATTTAAGATGATTGGATGATAAGATAATGAAATTTGAGATAGTTAAGATTTCTTTAACTTGTGTAAAAATTTATTTTCTATTTAAGTTGAAATTTCCATGGTTTCAAACTTATTTCCTTATTTTGTTTTTCAAACTATCTTTTGGTTGTCCTTATTATCCTTATCTTGCTACAGACTGGTATAGGCATCTTTCTATAGTCTTTCTATTTAGAAATCTTTCTATTATCTTTGATAATCTTAGGTACTCATTTTGAATCCACCTTTTTCGTGCTTGTGTTCTTGATTCTGGAGGATCTTGGAAATATCATCTCCACCTTGTTAAACTTTCCTATAACAACAGTTATCAGGTATAATCTCAACCTTCTTGTCACCTTGTCTTAATCTTATTTCATTTCTATCATTTCTGTACTTTCCCGTACTTCATTCCTTTTCAAGGACGAAAAGTTTTGAGTGGGGGAGAGTGTAACAACCCTGTATTTTATAATTATTTTAATTGTATATTTTAATTACTTTTATTGAATTTCAGATTTAAAAGCTTTATTTTATTTATTTGAAATGGATAAATTTTGTTATTTTAAAATATATACTTTGCTTTTGATATGAATTATCATTCCAAAAACAGGACTCAATAGAATATTTTACAAAAAAGTCTATTTTGGTCAATATGGTCAACTTTGACTTTTAAATTTAAAAATTTGAAAGTTTGAAATTTTAATTTTATATTTTATTATGAAAGTAAATAAAATTTTAAGAACACTGCTTTTCGTTTCGTTGAAATCTGATTTATAATGTGAAAGTTATGCCTTTTTAACTATTGTGTGAAATTTGTTGTATTTAACATAATTGTTTATTTTAAATTATATAAATAATATTTTATTTGGTCATGTAATGTTCTAATTTATGTTTATATTGGTAAAATAACATGTATTGTATATATTTTGGTTTTAAAACATTTTCGAAAGTGTAATTGACATTTTCCAGGGTCAGTTGTATTTTTTTTACAATTTCTAATTTCAAAGCTTCAATTAATTTAAGAAATACTTTATTTATTTTCTACTTTCTTAAGATCTTATTTTATTCTCATTCCCACTTTATTTTGTTTCTCATTTATTTTAATTATTTGACTTTTTATTTGCTTTAAAGTGAAATAGAAATTCTCTAAGGCTAAGTGGTATCGTTTTGCAATTTTCATGTCCTGTTTCCAATTTTTAAAACAATATCTTTAATTATTTTTCTATTTTCTCTGAATTTAATTATTTATTTCAATTTTAATATGTTTAAAAAATTCATTCTATTTCAAAAAAATTCTTTAGAATATTTTTAAAATGAAGTAGATATTTTTCCAAAGCCAATGATGATTTAATTGTAATTTTTGAACCCTGTTTCCAATTTTTAAGCAATTTCTTTAATTTTTTCCTATTTTCTTTAGATTTAATTGTTTATTTTTATTTTATTTTACTTTGTTTCAGTTTTTAAATTCATTTACTAATTTTATTTGTTTTTATTTGATTTAAAAAGAAAGGAAATTTGAAGAGACTTAGCTTTTAACTTAAGACCTTTCATTAGCCAAGAGCTTTGACTTTCTCTTGACCTTTCACTTGCTTGTTTTTGGCCGTATGTTTTCTTAGGCATAGCCATGAGTTTTTCCTTTGTTTCTCACATGAAAACTTCACATCTCATTTTGTCTTCACGGCCAGAAAGGTTTGTTAATGGCTCTCTTTTCTTTTCTACTTTTTCTTCTTCCTTTTGCCTTGTTTTGGCCATGATTCTTTCACATATTTGCATGCTCTCCACTCTAGTTGCCTCGGCCATCACCTCCACCACCTCCTCCTCTTCACCATCAACCACCTATCACCTCCACCCCCTCTGACCAGAACAGACCATGGCCTTTAAATGAAGACAAACACCTCAAAAGTTGCACAAAACCTTCCAAAATGCATGTAGATGTGCCTAGCTTCCTCTCCTCTTCCAATATCACCACGGCCACCACCTCTAGCTACCGCCACCACCTTGATGCCACCACATCACCCACTGTCCAGATCTGACCAGACCTGTGCATGCCTTGGCTGAGACCTAGGACCTTGTAGCCGAGCCCAAAAAGTTGAACCAAAACTCATATATTTGCCTTGACCACTTGTATTCCTCACTTGTAACTCCTTTACATTTCCTAGTCTCTTATAGTCGTGCCTACCTATGTCCAAACCTGAGCCAAAGTCATGCCAAATCTGAGATAAAACATCCCCTAGGCCGTGCAAGCAATTATAGAAAACAAGGTAAAAGATAGTGTATTTATATTGCTTTTTGTTTCAAAGTTATTTCAATTCAATGTCGTATTGAATTCTAATTTTATTTGTCATGCTCATGGGTTGTGCACAAGATCAATAAGCTTGGTTCTCATCCACTTGAATATATCGTTGTGTCATCATGCTTTCTGGCGTCCATTGTGTCGTTTTGAATCGATATCTCCAGCACAAGAGGTGAGTAAATCTCACACGACATTTTATACTTATGCAATTGTGAAGCGACAACATTTGAATGTGTAGAATTATAAATGACGCTATATTTGCTTGTGATTATTTATGTATGATGTTAAACCTATTAATTTACAGGTCATCTTGTCTGTTACTGTTATATGTTGTTAACTGTTCATTTATATCTGTTTATCACACTGCAAGTTCCCTGTAAATCAGGTTCACTATGGGTTGAAATGATATATATCCGAACGGACTTTAGTATAGGGAAAATCATTATGGGCTGAAATGATAGGCCTAAACAATTTTTATTTATTTATTTTAACTTGGGATTGCGGGTTTGAAATGATAGAACCTGGATTTTTCTTTTTAAACTGCAGATTGAAATGATATATATCTGTATCACTTGACCTAGATTAGAAAAACTATATACAGGCCCGTGGTTATTTTATAGTGTTTTGGATATTTTTAAGTATTTGAAAAATACAAATTTATGAAATTTGATTTAAAAAGATTTTGAAATGTTTTAAAATAAAGAAATTAAGAGTTTTTTCTATGAGTTAAAATGTATTTAATGAATGGTTAAATTGGATTATTGAAATATATCTTAAGTTTGGAAATTTGGAATTTTGGTTAAAAATGATATTTAAGATATATAATTAAAATGGAAATTTAGTTTAATTTGGAAATCGATAAATATGATAAATTGATTTAAATTTGAATTTATGTGATTTATTAAAGTATTTTTGATTTTTCTATAAATTTAAATGGTTAAATAAACGAATGCTTAAATATGTAATTTTAAAATACAACTTGACTTGGAAATGTGAAATTTAGTTTAATTAAAGGTTTTAGTTAAATGAAATCAATTGGAAATTTAGTTTAATTTGTGAAATGGATATATAAAAATGTAAGTGTTAATAAATTGCATATGTGAAGGAATGGAAATTATGCACTTGAATTTGTTAAGTAAATTTATTGAAAAATTCGATTTATTTATAAGAAATTTATTTTATAAAAATCATATGTTAGAAGTATGTTAATAAACATTTTTGAATGTTAAAATATGATTTTATAATGTTTAAAATTTGCTGGAAATACACTAAAATCTGGAAAATACTTTTAATAGCATTCAGAAATGATATAATTTCCGTAAATGAACTAAAAACCTAATAAAAAGGCTATTACAGCAGTTCTGGAATGCTGTAGTTGCTGAAGTAAACTAAAAGGCTAAAAACTTAATAAAGGCCTATTACAGCAGTTCTGTAAATGCTGTAGTGGGCTGCTGTCTTTGCTGAAATTAATAATAACCTTTAATTTGAAACGTGAGCTATTACAGCATTTCTGGAATGCCATCTTTGCTGTTTTAAACTACAAATTCAGCTAAAATGAGATTTAACAGCAGATTTAAATGTTGTCTTTGCTGAATTAAAATGTTTTCAAGTATAACTTACAACAGCTTTTTCTAAATGCTGTGTAGGCTGAAATTTTCAATGTTTATGGTTTTAACTAAGTAAATGAGCTCAGAATGGTTTGAAACTTTAGGAATAGAATACTTAATTTGAAATTATAATAACTCCACTTTTAAACGGTTTAAATGAATTAATTTGATGGAATATAAATTATTTTAAAAGGTGATTTGAAAGGATGATAAATGAATGTCATCTTGAATTTAGAAGGTATTCAAAGTTGAATATTTGGATTTGAACTTGTATAATGATTTGAAAATGAAGTTCTGAAAGATATGATATTTTAATAAAATGATTCGAAAATGAAGTTCTGAAAGATATAATATTTTGATATTAAAATGATTTGAAAATGAAGTTCTGAAAGGTATGATATTTTGATATTAAAATGATTTGGAAATGAAGCTTTAAAAGGATATGATATTATAATGTATTAAAATGATTTGAAAGGAAGTTTTGAAAGGATATGATAATTTAATATATTGAAATGGTTGGAAATGACTTGATATTAATTTTGATAAATATTTGAATTTGAAAGATATGGAATGTTGATATATTGAAATGGTTTGGAAATGATTTAATCATTATTTTGATAAAGATTTGGATTGAAATGATATTTTATTTTAAAGTATAAAATATTATTTTAAAGTTATAACCATGGGTTATTATAACGATTGGTTGGCAAAGAGACCGGGATCGGATATGGGCATACTCTCTGTCGATACCGAAAACCACTTTGACAACCGTGTACGTGGTGGAAATTCCAGAATGAAGTAGGATGGTGGCGACATTCTTGAGGTATATTACGTGGACCCAACTCCCATGAGTTGGCATATGGTGGCTAAAACAGGAGCGATCTAGGGCCAAAAGGGGTAACTCCTCTGGTTGGACACATTTCTTCGATACCATTCAATTGCTTTTGTGGTTGTTTGGGCGCCCCGCCGATTTTGGGAATGTGTTCCGAGGTGGGCATATGTGGCTGTTGCGTTACCACCAGCCCGTGTGCATAATTGGTATATCTACCCTGGCATTGCCTTGTGTGTCGTGTCACCTACCCTATCGAGCCTTTACAACGAGTTTGGTTTTCTCCTATAGCCCATGCGTATCTTCTCGTAGTCTTCTGATCAGGAGATATACAAATATTGGATGGACTACTGGGACTATTACGTGTCTAGGGCTATATGGGTAACCCCGTGATGCTATTTTAATGTAAATTTATTTTACTATAGATATTATTATAAAAGCATAATATTATTACATAGTAAATAGTTTAACGGATCCTTAGAGGATGGGCGGTCCCAAGAATCCTTTAAGTTACTTGTACTTTTACTACAGTTCACTTGAGTTGGTTTAAATTGTATAAGTATGTATGTCATGACTCGAGTGTTTGTGTTTTTATTAATGCTCGGGTCAGCCTGAGTATTCACAGATTTGGATTTCCACTTTCTGGAGATTGGAATCGCTGGAGATTATCTACTTGTCTAGTTTTATCTTTTTCAGTCTGTTGTTCCTTTTCAGCTCTTGTATTAGTAGACTTCTATGTATTGAGACTTCTGTTGTACTCTATTTCTTCTGTTGTATCTTATGTAACTCTGATATATTTACATAGTAGCTTCATGAACTACTATTTCTTTTACTTCCCTGCACTATTATTACTTTGTATCTGTGATCTGTGATTTTATTAACTGTATTTTCTGAGATTTGCCAAATTTTATTTACAACACAGTATTTTGAGCAATTGAAGTCCGACATGTGCGGATGCGAATGATTGAAAATATCGGGTGTTACAATTATCCGCTTTGCTTAGTGTATTTTGTTTGATGTTTGTTAGCAATTGTAAGGACAGATGTTTATAACTGTCCAAGCTGATCTAGGTTAGACTCTGATATTATAATTAAATTTTTACGCTGTAAAGATTATTATTGAAATAATATATGTTATTCAATTCGTGTGAGATTCTGTTTTGTCTTTATTTTCTTTCTACCCTTAATGATCCGCTTATTCATGCAATTTGAGTTGGACATGTGCAGTTTATTGTCGATTCAAATGGTATGAAAAATGGGATATTGCATTTGGTATCAGAGTCGAAGGTTAAGCGAGAACCTTGGCTTTGGTTGGGTGAAGACTCATCAGCGAAGTAATACCCTAAGATGAGTAACTCATTAGAGATAGGGTTAGTAACACCCCAGAATGAGTTTGAGTGTATTATATATGAGCGCGTATTTGTTAGTGACTGATAAATTGTTTTGTGTTGATTTATCTGTTAAGTGATTTATGGATTCTGATCGATGCATCTGTTTCACAGTTATCGATAAGGGTTCCTAAAAACTTAAACAAGTCAAGCCAATACACTGATTTAAAAAAAATGGTAAATGAAATAATTTTACCTAAGATTATATTTTGAATATAAAATATATATTTTTAAAAGTTATACAATTAGAAATCAGGATTAGTGAAATTTAAATATGAACATCTCGTGATTAGAATTTCACAGTTTGATTATAGGATGTTTCATAAAGATAATCGATAAGTAAGAAATATGATAAGGTAATTAAGATCTTTAATACCTATTCCAAAATAATAAATTAAGAAATGATAATGTTAAGTTACTATCATAAAATGATCAATTGTTCGATTTAAAAGTTTATGTACAAATACCTTGTGAATTAAGTTTCACGAGTTGACTATAAGGTATTTAATAATAAGATTTGTTTAAGGAATGAACATATAAGATGAAAATAATAGAAAATGATTTTGTAAAAGTTATGTATAAAAGGAATGAGAATTTAAGTTCGATTAAAACAATTGTGGTAATTTAAATGAAGTTAATTAATATAAGATAAAATGAATTTATAAGATAGGTTTTACAAAGTAATCTGTGAAGGATTTTGAAAATGTTACTATTTAAAATATATAGAAATAGGTATTTTATGATAACTAATTTGATTGGATCGAAAATAAACTAAAAATGGGCAAGTGATGTGTTCGGATGGTAAACTATTCTTTTAGGTATTACTCTTCTTATTAAGAGGGTATATGATACTATTGGTAGTACTTAGTTCCTTAGATTGTTTCGGAGTTACTCGATCTATATAATTTTATTAAGTTAAAGAAATAACGTGAATCATTGATCAGTAATCTTTATAAAAGTGTTTAAACCGAAGATAAATTGGGATCGCTAATTGATAATATAAAGCGGGATTGTCGACGATTTTGGACAGTCGAAAATTTTCGAATCATACCGAACTCGATGCTAAGTTATTTATGAAAACTAAAAGATTGTGAAATATTCTGAGTAAATGAAATTGGATAAGTATAATTTATAAATATGATTATAAACAAAAAAAGGAAATTATAACCTACAAAATGTTTTATTAATGAATTCTAGCATTAATTAAGAATTGGACTTAAGTCTTTAAAATATGATTGAATTGCATAAATTATAAGTTGTAATGAATTTAAGCGTTAGTTTTACAAAATGATTCATAAATAATATTAGTGTTAAAGGAAATATACTAAGTTGAAGAATCGTGGGAAGAAAAATTATAATAGAGATAAATTATCTTTTGAGTAAAAAATGGTTTCTTTAGAATATTTTCCTTTATAAAAATATTTGGAAATAAATAATCAAAGGGATTATATAAAGAAGTATCTTTATAAAAGATTGATCTTAAGATTAAGTTTTTATGAAAGTTTTTGTGGGTTAATAAACAAAAATGTAATATGTAAATCATTTCATCACACAAATTTTGATCTAATATCGAGTTCGGAACATTGATGTGTTTACATTGGTCCAAAAAAGGATTTATCACTCGATTTCTTGACGGCGAAAATTGATTAGGGTTTATGGTTGGGTACTTGAGTTTTCTATCATAGTTGAGAGCTATGCAAGGAAAGCAAAGGTTTCTGAGCAAAGAGCCTGATTAAAGTCCGCACTAGAGGATCGGGGGATCGATACTAGATCGGAAATGAAATTGTGTATTCGAACAGGAGATCGAATAAGATATTTCATATGAATGATCTGTGTATATTATATGGAATTTAATTTAAAAATAAATGTTTTAGGTAAACTTTTGTTTGAGTAATTTCGAGGACGAAATGCTTTTAAGTATGGGAGAATGTAACTACCCGTAATTTCACTACTTCAAAAATGAGAGAGTTCGTTTGTTTTAAATTTAAAAAGGTTTAAAACTTAAATAAAAAAGTTATATATAATAGAAAATAATGGAGAATTTATTTATTCATATAGTTGATAATTCAAAAAAGTATAAATTTGGATTTTAGAACAAATCAACAAAAGTTAAGTTTTGTTAAAAATAAATAAATACTTAAATAAATAGATTTAAATGTTTATTTAAAAAGATAAATCTTATTGAAAACATATAATAAAGATAATAAAAGTATATTAAATACTTATAAGTATGTTAATAATCATTTTACAAAAATAACCAAATTTTGTCGCATTTTGCCAGTTTACATACACCGTAAATTTAGAGATTTTGATATTATTTAAATATGATTTTAAAATATAAGGAGACATGTTTTAATTTATTTAAAGAAGTAAAAAGTTCATTTTTAAATTTTCTTCACATAAATAAATAGTTTAATTAAAACGTCAAAATATGACAGTAAAATATTTGTTCGAAAAACAACGTTTTGTCAATTAAAAGTTGTCGCAACGTCATCACACCTTTATTTTCTTATATAGGAACATATATTCAAATAGTGTAAGTATTAATTAATTCAGTAATCAAGTTTACTTTTACTAAACAAGATTAGAAACTTCTAGAAAACAATTAAGAAAAAGTAAGCACAAAAAGACAAAAATGTCATTTCAAAGCAAAAGTAAAACATCAAATCAAAGAAACATAATTTGTAACGACCCGGAAATTTCGATTCCGAAATTTCCAGATAGTTAGAAAAAAAGAAGAAAAGATAGAAGAAGAAGAAGAACAGAAAAGAATCACACAATCTCACATTCGCAGCGGATAAAATATAATATCAATAATCATAGTATTACCCAAGAAAACTGTATCTATCAATTTACATCGACATATTAGAGTTACAATAATTTTATACAACATTGGACAGATATAATTTAACATGTCTCAGATATATACGATATCATAGTAGAAACTCTCCATACGTCCCTGCCATCCAGCTCGCCTCCTGAGCTTCAGAACGTCCTTACCTAAAAATCTGTAATACTCGGTCTGACCCGAGCATTACATCAAAGTAACACCCGGGTCAGGCTGGAAACCAGCGTCAGTAAACCATCCAACATAAATTTCAAAAGCATACGACTTATACATAACCCGAGTAACTTGTATCAATTACAAGTTCACAAATTGTTATCGACATCATTTATTTCACTTACCAAATTCTACGTATTAAACTTAGATTAAATGGTCTAATTTACTTAAGTTATTCCACTTCAGCCTATTGGTTTCTCATATCAAAATATAAGAATCGAAGTGGTTTCGGGTATCTACCAATACCCGACTCCGGTCTCTTCGAATCCAATATCATCTCAACACGAGTTATTTAAGAGCAACTCAGTTTAATTTTGAATACAATACGTCACATTTACACAACAATTCATCATCGATAGATAACCACATTATCATTGTCCATCCAAACATATCATATCATGAATCATTCCATATCAGAGATATCAATCGACTCAAGGTATTAATCATCATTCAATCATTCATATGCAAGATTTAACACTTCCAACATTAACTTAATTTATCTCTAATTAAATTAATAACCAATCTCGAATCACTTAGATTACCTTTACTCATCAATAATTAAATTCAAACCAATTAATTAATCATCTTTTAATTTCCATCTTTAATTAATCACTCTTGACTAATTATCCTTTAACTAATCATACCTATTAATTTTTTATCCCTTAAGAAATTTTCTTAATTAATTACGCTAAGTAATTAATCCTTAATTTCTTCACTTAAGTAATTTATCTTTACTAACCTTCATCAAGCAATTATTCCACTGGTTAATTATCCTCAATTTGTAACGTTGATCATTAATTAATTAAACCTCAATTTATCACATAGATAAATTAGCCTTAATCATTCACATTAGATAAATTTTTAAATTACTTTCATAAATCAATTAACTATATTTGACTTATCTTTAATAAATCATACTCATTAATAAACCTTAATTAATCTCATTTGTAATTAATTATCCCTTAACTACTTATATGAGATAACTCACTTAATTAAGTTCATAAGTAATTATCATCTCATATTCCTTAGTTTAAATCAAAACATTAACTACTCTCCAATTACTTATGCTAAGTAATTACCCTTTATTATCATTATCAATTTATTAATCTATGAATCTCATTTAATGATAAACTTAAAATTAATTCATAACTTAACTTAAGACCCTTTGAGTTAGATTATCGATAAAACTTTTTTTTTTCCTCAATTCCCACTCAATCACATTATTGATAATGTTAAAATAAATTTATGAACAATCTTGATAAATTTTAAGTTCAAATAAATTACTTATCTCTTAAATTAACTAATCATTTTAAATAACCTTATTATTTTAATGAACGGTTTTAAAAAAAATCAATTGAAACTTGATTATCATTTAACTTAAATTTGTGGGCCTTAACATTTACCGAGCCCAAATTTCCAACCTCTCTTGAATTCGTACGCGAAAGCCCTTTCCCAAACAAACATGGAAGCTCGAGTATGAACCCATTCCATTCCTCTTCTTCCCTGAAGGCTTCAGAACCAAATCATTCACGTACACCTATGCACGTGCATGGTGGGAACTCGCCGTTCCGGTCATCAACAACAACTCCAACATACCAGCGATCATCTTCTCAAATGGAAAGACTGCCCATATTTCTGAATTTCACCAGGAAGAACAAAATCGAACTTCGACCTCACACAGGAACCCACCATTACCCAAAATTGACTCGCGCACCCCAAAACGTTCACCAGAAAATTCGCCCTCCCAACCATAGATGTATCACAATCCCATCCTCCATTTTCCCCATATGCGGTCGTCTCTGGCGATCCATCGGCTCCACACGAAGCTCCGAAAAACCCATGACCAAAACGATACGCTAACCCTAAATCATCACAAACCGATCACCACGGCCAAAAATAAATCATAAACTCATTTTTCCCAATTTCGTGAATCATCAAACTAACTATAGAACAAATTTCAGCATTTACTATTGATTCAATCACTAGGAATTTGTCAAAAGGTAATTTTTGTTCAAGCGCAAACTATTCTTCGTATACTGATATAAAAATCCTAGTTCTAGTTCCAAAAATCATGATTTGCAGTAGGAATTCGAATTATGAACCTGGATTAATATTTTGCAACAATCGAATTTATCAACCTTTCACTTGATTACATATAAACAGGGTTACAGTAGTACATTTCTTCAAAGATGGTTTAATCAACTAAAAAAAAATCTTAGTTTAAGCCTAAACATCATGATTCAGTGGAAAACTTAGGCTTAACAAAGATTTGATGAGAATCATGTGTGTTTTGAACAAAGTATATAACCTGTAACAATTTACAGAGATGTACAGAGAAACACAGAAACATATTCCAGATCTAAAGCATATACAACCATGTTATCAATGATTCTCCTAAACTATTTACAAATTAATCTAGAAAGTCTAAGGATTATGTTTACTCACCACATATTGCTACACAGAGTTGATACAGGATGTTACAGACAAGTATGCAATATTATTACATATATATATATATATATATATATATATGTTTTCATCCTAAACAAACAGGCAACCAAACTACTCAACATATCTTAAGGTTTATTTCATGCATTCACATAAATAAGCAAATCAGGCTTAAAGATGAGGTTACTCACCTATTGTTATTAAAAATCTTTAAATTGCAAATTGATTTGTTTAAATAAATGAGAAATGGAGTATGGTAATCCATTGTTGAGATAAAAGAATTCTTTTGAAACTAAGGGTATGGAATTAACTTGAACTAAAAATTTGAGTAATTGAATTTGTAAATTAAAATTGTGTAAAAGCTTTTGATAAAGGTTAACTTGGTTTAAAGGGGTTAAACCAACCTTAGTGAATTTAACTCGAATTTATATAGTTCAAGATGGTTTAAATCTTGAATTTGAATTGAAATTAGTTCAAATTGAATTTGATTTGAATTAATTGAAATTGTGATTGAAGATGTGTAAGTATAAAGTTCAAATAGAAAATTTGAATTGGATTAATTTGAAACAATTTGAAATTGAAGTGGGTTCAATTTAAAGTTAGTCCGAATTGATTTGAATAATTTGGAATTGTAATTAAAGTTGAATAAGTTTTAAATTCAAATGGAATTTGAATTGAATTTGGGAAGAAATCAAGAATAATTCAACTTGATTTGGAAACGGAGTTTGAAATTGAGATTAGTTCAAACTGGAGTTGAAATGAATTGAAATCTGGAACTAGTTCAACTGAAATTTAATCGAATTAGTAGAATTTGAGATCAAGGTTGAATAAAGTTAAATTTGGAAAGAAACTTAGATTAATTCAACTTGAATTGGGATTGAATCAATTCCAATGGAAATTGAGGTTATTTAAATTGGAATTGGGTCAATTTAAATGGAAGTGGAAATTTAAATTGAACCGATGAGAATGGAGATTGGGAAGTGAGCAGTTTGACTCTGGACTATTTTTAATATAAATTGTTTTAATATAAACCTATTTTTCCAAGCTATTCATTATATAAACAACCTTTCTTTTGAAAAGCCAAACTATCTTATACCTGTTTTACATTTATTTTTGAAACTGTTTAACAATTTTCTAACTATTTTATAAACTAATTGCTATTTTCACTAACTATCTGGAATTTCAGGATTGAAATTCCGGGCCGTTAAATTTGGTATCAGAGCTGAAGGTTAAGCGAAAACCTTGGCTCTGGTAGGATTACTCATTAAGATTAGGGTAAGTGGTACCCTAGAATGAGTTGAGTGTGTGTGTGTGTGTGAGAGAGAGCATACTTGTTATTTTCTTATATAAAGATTTTAAATGATTTTATATAAAAATATGTTTTGAGATATAAAGTAACATATCTTTCTAATAAATATTAAGGTAATTGGATGTTGAATATTGGAATTAAATTAAGTGGTAATAAAAATACAACCAAATTTAAATTAAATTAAAGATAAGTTTGAAATGGATTCAAATTGAAATTAAGATCTTAAATTTTGAAAAGAGTTTCAGAAATAAATTGGAATTCAGGTATGATAATTTGGGTTATTATCGTAAATAATTGTTGTGTTTAATAATATAATGTGTATTAATGAGTAAGCAAAAATAAAATGTTTTAAGGGGGTAACCTTTAAATAAGCATGACATGTAAATTGAAGTGGGTTTCAAACTGTGATGTTCTAAATTCTAAATTTAAACATTTGAAAATTGTTTTCAAAATTTTAAAGGAAATAATATTATTCAAACTATTTTGAATGTAATCTTATTCTAGAACAAGAAGTTGTTTGTAAACTTTAAAAGAATTTGTTTTGAATTAAAACCAAAGGTGGTTTAAATTTTAAAATTTTGGCTGGGTGGGCCAAGGAATAAATATGTATATGAGGGATATACATAATATCAAAGATGGTTTGAAATAAACTCTAAATATTGAGTTTTAAATCTGGAATGAGATATGATACCCAAAGTGATAAGTTTTTAAACTTAATAAGTGGGAAAATTATTTATGAGAAGTTTAAAATTTGAAATGGAAGTTCAAATTGGGTAAGGTTGACTGGATTAAGTGAATTAAGTTTAACTGGGAAAACGTTAAATAAGTTGGAATGATCAACCTGATTTGGAAATTTTATTATGAAATTAAGATTTAACTTGGGAAATTAAACGGTTGATTGGAATTGAGAGTTTGAGTGATCTCAAATTGGGTTTGAGATCCGAAAATTGGAAATGGATGGATGTTTTGAAATAATTGGATGATATCATCCTATTGTTATAAAAAATCTTTAAATTGCAAATTGATTTGTTTATATGAATGAGAAATGGAGTATGGTAATCCATTGTTGAGATAAAAGGAAAATTAACCTTTCTTTTGAAACTAAGGGTATGGAATTAACTTGAACTAAATATTTGAGTAATTGAATTTGTAAATTAAAATTGTTTAAAAGCTTTTGATAAAGGTTAACTTGGTTTAAAGGGGTTAAACTAACTTTAGTGAATTTAACTCGAATTTATATAATTCAAGATGGTTTAAATCTTGAATTTGAATTGAAATTAGTTCAAATTGAATTTGATTTGAATTAATTGAAATTGTGATTGAAGATGTGTAAGTATAAAGTTCAAATAGAAAATTTGAATTGGATTAATTTGAAACAATTTGAAATTGAAGCGGGTTCAATTTAAAGTTAGTCCGAATTGATTTGAATAATTTGGAATTGTAATTAAATTTGAATAAGTTTTAAATTCAAATGGAATTTGAATTGAATTTGGGAAGAAATCAAGAATAATTCAACTTGATTTGGAAATGGAGTTTGAAATTGAGATTACTTCAAACTGGAGTTGAAATGAATTGAAAACTGGAACTAGTTCAACTGAAATTTAATTGAATTAGTAGAATTTGAGATCAAGGTTGAATAAAGTTAAATTTGGAAAGAAACTTAGATTAATTCAACTTGAATTGGGATTGAATCAATTCCAATGGAAATTGAGGTTATTTAAATTGGAATTGGGTCAATTTAAATGGAAGTGGAAATTTAAATTGAACCGATGAGAATGGAGATTGGGAAGTGAGCAGTTTGACTCTGGACTATTTTTAATATAAATTGTTTTAATATAAACCTATTTTTCCAAGCTATTCATTATATAAACAACCTTTCTTTTGAAAATCCAAACTATCTTATACATGTTTTACATTTATTTTTGAAACTATTTAACAATTTTCTAACTATTTTGTAAACTAATTGCTATTTTCACAAACTATCAGGAATTTCAGGATCGAAATTCCGGGTCGTTACATAATTATTACTTACTTTACTTAATATCTAAGTGAAACTGACATGAAGTAATGATATGAAATGTGATGTTAAGTGTTAAAAAAAATAAGATTACTTTATAAGCAAGTAAGGGTATTTTGGTCTTTTTACAAAATATTATTTTAATCCAAAACTTTTTCTATAAATAAATATCCACTTTTTCACTTCTTCTTCTTACTTTTCCAAGCTTTTCTCTACCTCTTTAATGACTTCTTCTTCTCTTCCAAATGCTTACTAACTTTTTCAAAACCATATCAAATCAACTCCAAACACCACCAAACTTTGCCAAAGACCTTAGAATACCATTTAAACATCGTTTAGCATCTAAGAAGTGAAGAAATGATGGAGGAAGGCAAGGATATAGGTATGGCCGAACCTATAAAGAAAAGGATGCATGTTGGAATGCTCCGAAGCAAGAAAAAGAGAAGGAAGTGCCGCCGTAGAAGCAAATTCAAGGTGCCGTAGAAGCTCAGCCGAGTTTGAAAGAGGAGGTCAATAGCATAAAGCAAAAGAAATGGAGTAGAATTTGATTAGTTGAGGTTTAAGTGAAGTGTTTTTGCATATGAATGTTAGTAGGAAGAATTGGTTAAGTTAAAGGTGAGTACTCTTATTTACTAATAAATCCATAAATTATTTCAAGTATAATGATTTGAATGTTTAAATATGTTGAATGAATGATTGATAACTTGCTTGCAAATTGGTTGATTATGTGATTGTTTATTTGGTTGATAACTTGTTTGATAAATGATAAGAGAAATGACTGGTAATTAAGCATAGTAAATTAAATGAGAATTAAATCCATACAAATGTGTGTATGGAAATTATTTAGCCTCTTAATGATTTTAAAATATCTAAAAAGATTGAAAATGATATTATAATAATATAATATTATAATATGAAATGAAATGAAAAATGGGTTTGAAATGGTGTAAATGTTGTTCAAAATGAGTTGATTCAGAAACGTTTTATAAACATTTAAATGTGTTTTCAAGAAGTTTGAAAAGAAATTGAAGAACAAGTCAAAACAATGCGTGTCGCGTAACGGAAGTTCGCAATTTCGCGCCATAAAAATTAAATGTGTGTACAAAGTGAAATATAGCTCGGAATTCTTCGAGATAATAATTTGTCGGTCTATAATATAATTGTTTTCCAATGAAGAAAGAAAATCAAGATTTCATCAAGTAGAGTTTGAAATATGTCCAAAACAATTTTCTAAAAACATCGCGGTTTTGCGGTTTGTAATTCAAAAGGGGATTTCTTTATAAATGATATTTTTAAATGATTAAAAATATGAAATAAATCTGATAAATCTAAGAAATGGTTTAAAAGAGATTTGGAATGGAAAATATGAATTTTTGAATATTAAAAAGTTGTTTAAATCAAATAAGCTTATATAGCATTTTCTATGGCACTTTTATGATGCGAATTCTATAACCTTTTGAATATAAGTTTTATACTTAACAATTCTTTCCTAAATCTTTTGTGAATGATTTTAAAGGAATAATTAAGTAATGTAAAGATGATTTGGAAGTTTAACAAACCATTTCTAAAATGAAGATTAATAACTGAGTATGCGGAAACGACTACTATATTTGTCCCGCCTGTGAGATCTGGGAAGATAAAAATAAGGTGTTTAACTAAGGTTAGGGATGAAGCAACCAGTGCCCTGAACTTACCTGGCCTATGTTTTTTCTTTTTAGGCGAGGGGTGGAATAGATCGAAAGGAAAGCCCGGATGCTTTAAAAGATCATATTTAAGTTTTTCTAAAGGAAAAGAAATAAATTCTTTGAAAGTTAAATAACCACTTAACATCTTTTATTCGATGGTTTGTACAAAGGAACGGGGATTGGATTTGGGCGATTCCTATCCGAAAAACCCTTCAAACAAATTTTTGAAATAAAATACAATGAAGACAATGAACATTGATGAGAAAGATCTTCATAATGTAGGATTACTTGCCATTAGTCACTAGAGGTGAAATTTACCATATTTATGATGGCAGTAGTGTTCTATTATGAAAATATTTTATTTGCAAGAATATGATTTGAAGTTAAGAAAGTAATCTTTGATTAAGATTTAATGAATGATTTGGGAACATTTTCCCTAAGTTAAAGGTTATAACTTGAATATAAGATATCTTTGATTAAGATTTAATGAATGATTTGGAAATATTTTCCCTAAGTTAAATGTTATAGCTTGAATATAAATAATCTTTGATTAAGATCTAATGAATGATTTGGAAAAGCCTTCCAAAGTAAAAGGGAAAATGATTAGGATTTAAGAAAGGTAAATAAACCAAATGATTTGATAAATGAGGCTTAATGATTCCATATACATTTGAAAAGAATATGGAATAACTTGAAAAGATTATATCTAAGAAAGATATTTGGTTTAAAAGATGAAGTAATTGATTGATAACTGATATCCACGTATGAAATTAACATCTTTTTAAAGCGATATTGGCTTCGAAGGAATCAGAGTCGGATTTGGATGATTCCTATCCGAAAACCACTTCGAACCAATGTATAAGTTCGAAAGTGAAGACATGTTGAAGATGATGATTATTGAAGACCGTAGGTCTTTATAGCGTGAAGACAGCTTGTTGAACATGCTCTGGTTGGCCCCATTATAGAGTTATTTAGAGCAGTGGTCTCCTTGTGATGGAGATTTTTTCGGATTGCAAGGGCTTCTCGCCTAGTAATGGCCGAGGAAAGTGCCTTCGGTTTCGTTCAGTCCCAGAACGAACTTTTATGGATTTTTGTCTGACATTGTATTCTAAATCACATTTGAGTGGTTTCTATAAACGTATATCAGTTGGTGGCGGAGAAGGCAAATTCTCTTAGCTTAACACCCTTTCCCGAGACATACGAGCTCAGAAAGTTATACTTTTCTAGAAATCAGTCGTGTGACGTGGAATGGCAGTGTGGCATTCAAAGTGGAACCTGTTATGATCAAAGCGTGGTTTTGCTTGAAAAGCATAGCTTTGAAGAAATTGAGCATAGTCTCACACCCCGGTTATGATGGGATTCTATGTGGTCAGATGTATGCTCACATGTCGGATAGTAGTGATTTGGGTTGTCAGATGTTCTGAGCCCCAGGTACCAGATACGTCTGGGCCTCATGGTAGGCATGGACGAAGTCCGAGTCCTTGGATGTTATTCGTAGATTGTATTCACTTTTAGCCATTTTTGTTGTCGTATAACGGCGTCTGAGTCATGGACGTAAGCCGTGGATACAGATTGATCTTTGCACTAGTTCCCTATCATGTTGGAAATCTAACCCCAATACGAGATTTACGGTTTTGATTGTATTCCCAAAATAGCTGTAATGACTTACAAACATTTTAGCTACCCCCTTTCTGATATCATATATTCCATTGGTATATTCTATTGACGTAGTCTGGATATATTACCTTAGACTTAGTCCAGGTACTGATACTTTTTTGAATAAGTTTATTTGAAAAGTGTTTTCAAAAGAATGTCATTAAAAATAATATCAAGTGTATTTTGGTATGAAGTGTTTTGGTTATCATAAGGTAAAAACCCGTCCGTGTTTAAGTGTGGGCATGGTCTTATGAGATACCCTTCTTTTCAAGATTTTGATGACAACGTCATTTTAAATTTCGAGTATCTCACGCTGGTTTATCAAGCTTGATTTGGGTATTTTCAATACTCGAGTCGGATCCGAGTAGTTTCTGGTTGAATGAAGACGGTCGGAGTTTCCAGAGGAGAGCTGGAGATCTTCATCGTCGTATAAACGTATTCTATTATCCGCTTTGCTTAGTGTATTTTGTTTGATGTTTGTCAGCAATTGTAAGGACCGATGTGTATAACTGTCCAAGCTGAATCTTGGTTAGACTCTTATGTTGTATTTAAATTTTTCCGTTGTAAAGATTATTATTGAAATAATATATGTTATTCCATTCATGTGAGATTCTATTCTGTCTTTATTTTCTTTCTACCCTTAATGATCCGCTTATTCGTGCAATTTGAGTTGGACATGTGCGATTTATTGTTAGTTCAAACGGTACGGAAAAACAGGCCATTACATTTACTATGATTCAGAAGATTATAAAGAAACACTATATACTACATAGATTTGGTCCTTGGGAAAGAGAGTTATTTTATCTTGGATATTTGAGCTAGAAAACGAGAAATCTATTATGCATTGACAAGATAATTCAAAACCTAACGGATATTATCCATAATAGATTAGTCTTTGTTTTAACTTGTAAAGAAACTCGAATTTTATGTTAGCACATGATGTGTTTCAAGTATAAATCGACTTAGGAATTTAATGAGCAATTGATCACTGTAGGCAACTGCCATAAAATTTCATAGTTTGACTAGAATCTAAGTTTGAAGTTGTAAAAGCTTGCTTTTCTCTTATAGTAAAAGTTAAGTTTCAAGGGCTTAGACTATTCTCTCTAGAGTAAGAAATCTTTTATGTTTCCTTAATGAGCTCCTTTAGAAATCATAATTTGATTATATTCTGAATTATTCCTGCCACGATATGGCATTCGTCGGTCTTATGTCCATTTGCTTAAAGGTAGGCACAATAATCTCTTCCTATATTTGGTTCAGGATGACTACATATTTTATAAAAAGTGAGGAAATTTTCATCATCCTTTCCATGGCAAAAGTATGGGAGAAGGGTTCATTTAAGTCTACATAATTGGGTTTTGAAATCTTCTTCCGAGTCTCTCTTCTACATTCATCCCATTTTGGCCTTTTGTTAGTGTGATTAAAATCAAACCTTTCTTCCTCATCTTGTTGAGATTTCTTCTTGTCATGGTACATCTCGTCCATATGGATGAATTTCTCCACTCAAAAATGAAAGTATTATTGATCTTTACCTCCTTGAATATAAAGTTCCTTCCAAAATGGAGTCTTCTCAATTATCTCTAAGCAAACTACCATAAGCTTTTCTTTATCAGTTATATTTTTTGCTCTTAATACTTCGGTATTAAATCACTTTAGGTATTCTTCAAGAAATTTTCATGGCCTTTTTTTAATATTAGCTAGAACATAGGAATCTATAATCAAATCTCTATACATGAAAAACTATGCCAAGAATTCATAAGAAAATTGTTCCAAGAGTATATGGTCTTTCTTGCTAATGCCTATACTATTTGGCAACTGCTTCATGAAAAGTTACAGGGAAGAGCCTACAACGAGCGGCCCCAAAGACGTTATACAAATCCATTTGACTTTCGAAAGCTAAAAGGTGATCGTCTGGATCGATGTTTCCATCATACTTTAGTAAAGGAATTTTTATGTGGGACAGAATCCTCATAGATATTATTTCCTTTGTAAAAGAAGTTTTTCAAAAACTACTAATATTCCTTGGGTCAAGGGTTCCCTTCTCCTTAATAGCAAGCATATCCTTTGTTATTTGGTTGGGCATACCCCTTTGGTTGGTTTCATCATTATAATAGTTCCTCTTATAGGGCTTATACTCTTTATGCAAGATTAAGTTATTTTATTATTCAAGGTATCTTCCTGCTTGAATTTCTTGATTTTTGTTTTGTCAACTCATTTTATCCTTGTTGTTTCTTTTGTTTACGAACTCAAAGAATGCATTTCCAGTCCTCATCTTTGGTTTTACTTAGAGATTCCGCTTCATCTCCTTCTTCCATTAAGCTTAGCCTCACTGCTAGCAAGCTTTGTTAAAGTCGAAGGTTGTCCAGCCACCATATTCTTTATATTGAATTACAGAATGATATTGTCTTCCAAAGTCATTTTTTATGTGACTTATTTAATGGGATGTTATTATTTCTTCTAAAATAAAAGAACTTTATGTAATCATTTTATGGAATGAATTATAAGGAATCAAAGGTAAAGCACTCATAGCGCAAAAATGTAAACGAATTTATTCGTCAATTCCAAAACTGTTAGGTTGGTCAAGAAATTGCTAAGGTGATGCTAAGCCAATGGCTAGGACGATGTAGGCTCCATATTGAATCCATGGAGTTTTGTGCATGTTCAATATCAAGGAAGTAGTCATGTCACATGTCATTTAAGGATCAATAGCTCGAACTATGTAGAGCAATCAAACTTGAGATTATGAGTGCTTTCGGAATTTGAAGCAGTTTATGATGTAGGAATCAAAAATGGTTTGGAACTCAAAAGCAAGCTATTATTCAAGTCATTTTATTGATATTCCATGTAATAGTTGAATGTACAAGGTCCTATGTGCAAAGGTACAATTAGCACTAAAATTCCCAAATTGATTTAGATTTATAAAGTTTAAAATGTCAGGATGAGAAAAGAATGATTGACCCTTTCCACAATGCCTCTATGTCCGTATTTATAGGGGTAGGGTTATGACACGGTGCTTCATTTTCGACATTAATACTACATAGCGCTAGCTTTGTTTTAAGAATGTCCTTCGGTATTCTTGAATGTATAGTTGAGCCTCGGCACTGCTCCAATAAAGGTGGTATTTAGCACCAACAAGGAGCCACATTAGTTTAAACTTATTCCAGCATGAGTCGGCACTGATGTGAAGCAGCATTGCTGTAGTACGATACTAGCATATGGCGGCATCATTATATATGATGTCGACCTTGATAACTCCTGTAAATATTGATGTTTTCCGACATCAATATTTGCATGTATTGATGTATGGCATCGGTTTTAAGCAATAATATTGTGAAGCAGTATTGATGAAAAACAGCCTTGAGAGGGAGTGGCGTTGTAACCTTCATGGATTTTGATGGCTTTCGCCATTAGTATCACATTATAGATGTGCAGTGTCTTCTCTTGATTGACAAGATGTAACATCCATAGAAGCAAAGAAGCAGCAGTATTTGAAGGTCAACTCTAGCATGGGGTGGCATTTAATAAGTATGGAATCAATGGAAGACGACATTAATAAGGAGCAATATTGATGAGGTCCGACAGCATTTGGAGTATAGCAACAGAATAAGGCGGTACTAGAAAGACATGGCATTGATTCTTCTAATTACTTTGGCATGGGCTCATCTTCATACTATCAGCACTAGTTTATATCCTTGGTGCAACTTGCTAGTAGGATATCATGACTATGTCACATGTCTTTGGGATCAATAATAATAGTAAAGTTTGCTATCTTAATACCATATTTATGTGCTTTATAATGGTTGTTATTATAAAGGCTTCAACACTCCTTATAGTGAGGTTTGATATCATCTCTTTAAGGCTTTGAGTCCGACGTCATACTCCTCTTAGAAATTATGTGGATAACAATTATTAATAAAGAGAATTTGGTGAAAGGATTTCCACTATGTCTTTTTGAAATTTCAAAAATGCCTCCATCCATCAATGGAATCTCACCACTGTTTTGCAACCTCCACCACCATCCCCTTGATGACTATCTATTAATGGAATTTACTACCAATTTGCCACCGACACCCTAACAAAAAACCAGAACGAAAGCGTTGTAATTACTCAAAATTCTGCACTTACAATATACACCCATCTAGCCATTCATTTATCAAATAAAAACTGAATATCTCCACATATTAGATCATATACATGCGGTTTATCATATACACACACACACATACATAATATATATTAGACATCACATATGTATAAGAAGGGTTAACATGTCTGTTGTGGTGTAAATCCAGCACTTATATGTGGGCATGTTAAACCATGTACATTATATATATTGCATGTGCACGTACACACAAATGCATCTATGATACGCATATTCATATTATATAAAATAAATATAATGTCAAAATAAACCTTTTTTTAAAAAACAAAATAAAATAATGATTTTATTTTAAAATAGTTTTGGATTAGATCTAACATAAATTTAAATTTCATTGGCCCGATAAGATCCAAAATGGCAAAAAATTCTGAAATTTACCTATTTAACCCATCACGTGCAGGCCCAATCCGGCAATGGTATGAAGCCACATAGGCTATACAGCCTATAATAGTCATACTAGGGCTAAATACTTAAGCTTACACATTTAGTATGATGTCTAGAAAAGTGGTGTCTAAGGTGGGTTTGGATAATCAAGTATCATGCCAAATCTGGCTACCACCTGGCCCGAAAGGTGAATTGAGCCCAAAGGTTGTCCCTAAAAGAAAATGCCTTATTTGAATTGGGGCTTAGGCTGATTTTCGTAATCACTTTAAAATTAACATAAATTCTAAATTTTAGAATTAAATTTATAATAAGAAATATAATATAAATGTCATAATATAGTTTTCAAAAATGTTTTAAAATCGATAAATATATTTCAAAAAATTTTAGAATATTAATTAGATTAATAAATTAATCAAACAAATTAAATTGTTAATAAATTAATGTTATATATATTATGTATACTGATATATGTTACATTATCTTGAATAATTTGAGATATGTAAGTACATATATATGTAAAAAAAATTGAAATTAATAATTAATTAAAATTATTTAATTAAATATATTAATTAAAATTATGTAATCAATAATAAATTACATTTACATAAAGATATATATGTATAATTGTAAATGTTACAGTATGCATATTTAATGTAAAATATTTAATTAAATAATATAAAATTAATTAAATAAAATTTAGTTAATATAATGTTTACATAAGACTATTATATAAATTAATTAAATTATAAGTTATATCATAGTTAAAACTAGTGTAATATGAATGTATAACTAAAGGTGAAACTATAAGATACCCAAAATAGACTTATGAGATAAATATATGCATAAAGAACGTATGCTGTGATTTCTGATGTGTCCGACACTTGAATCACAATTGTATTTCATAAGAAATTGTTATTTCATTAGTCGATATAACTCAATTAAATATATTAAAGATTACGAATCTTTAGTATAAAATTGTCCTCTACCATTTATATGTTAAAAATTACTTGCATACTCTCTAACTTTTAAGCATACTCAAGCTAGAGATGTTATGTGTAATATTATTAACATATATAATAGATTAGGTAAGATGGCTATATGTATTAGTTGAGCAAACACAAGATACATATATTATACTTACGCCATCCGGAAATGATAACTATGAATGAATATTCTATTCTGATTTGTTGAGCGAACTCAAGGTCAAAATGAGATTAGGACCGGGAACCACAGGTCAGGAGTTGCATATGATACAGTCGATAAGGTGTTATCCATCATTTGTAGTGCTTTGACTTACTAAGCAAACTTAAGGTCAGAATTTCAAGAAAACGGTGTCCTAACGCCCATTGTGAAGTCGAAAAGACTTCAATGTTTCATCTTAGGTTTTGGGAAAACATAAAAGACTAGTTGGAGCATATTAGTAAAATGTAACATAATGTTTAATATTACTAATATTTTGAAAACATCTACAATGGAAATGTCATAACATACTAAATCAAAATTTGCAAAATTGTCTACACCCAATTTTTTTTCTTCTGAAAATGACCAACTTACTACACCTAACTATGTTGATTGGCTAAGAGCGATAAATATAGCATTAACCTATAAACTTCTTTGGTCGTCAATGACCAAACCTTCTTGTTTAGACCTACTGATCTCGAACTAAGATTAGCCTATAGCAAATAGGTCTTGGACCTTGAAATCACCTATTTTTTCATGTCGTCTACATTAGACAAGGCATTGTAGAGGCAACATGAAAACATGTCTATCCATGAAATTTTCAATAGTCTCAAAGCTTTTTTTAGGGAATAGTTTTTTTCTCCAAGCCACGAACGTATGAAGAAACTGTTCAATATGAAAATTATAAATAATAGAAGGTGAGCGATTATGTTCTAATGATAAAAGGTTATATTGATAGAATTCTCAATTAAACGTAATGATGGTAATGAGTTGCAAGTAGATTTTATTCCTGGTTCTCTTACTCCCTAGTACATGTGATGACCGATGTATACCACTAGCACCAATAGTATATAAATAGCGCGCTGCTGTCGTACTCGGCTTATATAAGACGATCATCGGGTTGAAATAAATCAATGTTACCTGTTATATCTCACACTCCATGGATAAAATATAATATCATATATATAACAGAAGGGACGGTAATAACAATGTGAATAGACCATCAACATTAGAGTATAATATCCACAAAGTTATACATCAATAATAGAGTTTATACAACAGGAACGAACTCAGATAAACTATCACGATAAATAGTAAACAGCGAGCATTGTCATAGGTTCCGCAACATTTCTCAACAAAATAAGCGTAGACTCCATATTTGTACATAATACAAAATAGCTCCTTCAAGCTCATCCTCGGAATAGCTACTGTGTCGCCAAGGCCTGTTATCTAGTCAACTCATCTAAGAGTACCCATGATAATAAGAGGATAAGAATAAAACCTTATATCAAACAACATTCTAGTGTGAGTGGTAAATGAGCCTCAAAATACTAAATAGGTAAATATAGTAAGGAACACGAGTACATGAACCATATCTAACTTGTCCCTGCAACTAAAAGTTAGCACATAACACTAATATGCTGCTCTACGATATCGTAATGATATATTACCAACAATTAAAGGACATCAGTCTTCCAGGTATTACTATCCCTAATACCTACTTTCCATATTATCTTCGAGTGATAACCTACCTAAGAAAGCAACCAAATCAATTATAAGCAAACATAGCAGTGATAGCATCCATCAAGCGATCCTAATTATCACTTCACCCTTATGCCCTGGATATATGACAACTCGTATGACCTCCAAGCCAGGGACTAATTGAATATCCCGGTTCTCTGTTGCACTCTCGTATCTTGTAGCCTAAAGATGCATACATGTCTCGCAGCCCAAAGCTAGACACTAGACCTAAAACCACAATTCCCATGTATACAGGTCCCTCGATTGACCTATGGGTGTCCCCACTTACAATACCCATGCATCGAGTATAACTGAAAACTCTCTAAGTGTCAATGATTCCTTAACCCCTATAACCAAGCTCTCCTTTGCTCCATTTGGACATCGAGCCTTTGTTGCTCAATCCAGTTTCCATTAGTCATAAGGAATAACACCCACGTTCCCCAATCCTATGACTCCCTCATTTATGAGCCACTATCTTTGGAACTTACTCCTAACATGAGACAACATCCAAAGACCATAGCTTTTTATCATGTTGTTATATCATCATCCAACTTGGTACGAACGAGCCAACACATCTAGCATGACCTACAGAGCACCGTGTTCCTGCCTTGACAGTTCCACACCCATAACAGTCAATATGATAACTCGGTACCGACTTGAGCCCTTAACTCGATACCAAGTTAAGCACTTAGCCAATAATTTTCTGTCTCCTCTTTCCTTGTCTCAACTACTCTTCACTAGGTGCCTTAGACCTCGAATCATCCCTCTTTGTTAACTTCGCCTCCAATCCAATGTTCCCCTTCCAAGTTATAGAGACAACTTGACCCCCACTATAACACTTTGCTAAATTTCTACACCAAGCCATAGACAAGCTCCTTTGATCATGCTCTATCCACCCATAACAAAGACTGACTCGTAACCACCATTCCCATAACTTGATACCGAGTTATAACATTAACTCGGTGCCAAGTTATCACTTCAACTCAAAATGCCTTGCGAGTTATCATGTAGTCTCCTTCCATAATTCAGAGTCTATCTGCTAAGTTTCCTCCAATTCAGGCCAAATTTGCCTTTAATTTGCTCAACTCTCCGACCTAACTTTCTATGCAATCACAACAGTAGCAAACGACATCAAATCATATCATCCAAGCAAAGAATAACAAGCAATTCCATCCATTTAATCACGCAATCATGCAATACAAAGAAATGAAACAAACAAGTCAATTTTAAACATAGACCTACATATAACATGAATATATGAGCATAAGCAATGGTGATGTCCAATCAATGTAGATCATATTCATAATTTAACATGAAATTAATGTTTTAAAAGATTTTATGGCCAAAAATCGATTTAAAACATGTTAAATCCTCTAAATTTACCATATAAACATGTATAGTATACTGAGAAGGCATAAACCACTCATTGATTCCCAAATTCAACCAATTCTTGTGTAGATCTAATCCGGACAGTGAAGATCCAATCTAGACAGTGAAGTTAAGTGCTCTAAATCAAGCAAATCAATGATCTTTTTCTTCTAATTGAAGATCTAATCGTCAATCGATAATCTAGTTTGATCTAAGGAGAATTTGGATGAACTAGTATGGATTTAGGTCTAATTATGATCTAGATCTAATTTGAAATGAAAGGGAAAAGTTCTCGTTTGACTCTTACAGCCCCTATTTAGAGAGATTCTCTAATTAGACTAATGGGTTAATTAATAAGCATCACTAATTACACACTAATTCTTACTAATAGTTTTTAAAACTTAAAATCGGCATAATTCCCTAACTATAAGTCTTTTTTTCTATTACGATCACTCTACAAAGTGGAAAACTATCATCCTGAAGTGATGAAACTAATTTGACGCCCTAGTTAAACTCTTATCAAAAATTATAGGCCAAATAAAGTTTTAAGTGTCAAAATGATCACATAGAAATTCGAAAACAATCATAGGTGTATAAAATGCCTCAAAAAGTCATATCCATATTTTTAGATTCATACGATCTCATATGAATAAAATAATAACATTTTACAATCCTTTGATACGTTAAATATGGGTCGTTGCATTTTCCTCCTCCCTCCCACTTTTAGGAATTTCTCCCCTCGGTTCCTTTATTAAGCCAAGGTATAAGAAATCAAAGTTATTCTGCATGCCTACTGACCATGAGCAACCATCAACTATATGGAACAAACAACCATGCAACCAATTACTTATCTTAGCATATAGAATATATTAATTATAATGGTGAAAGTAGATAGGGTATACGGTGGATCTCAACATTCAAAAAGCTCCAGACACTTAGTCCTCATGCCCTTTTTTGTCTCCCGCATACAATCATCATCACTTTCGCTCTATTGTACCTTCACTAGCTTCATCATCTTCCTTCTTAGTTATTTCGTATCATACCCAACAATACGAACCTACCAACGAGATCTAACAACTTATGGTTCTACTTCAACGTCTTCTAGCTGAATCGATGTAATCATAATGCCTGAGTCATGCACAAACTTCCATAGATAAGAGATGTTAGAAATACTGCGCACACCTGCCATTCTTTGAGGTAATATGACTCTATATGCAAGCCTTCTGATCCTCGTGACTATAGGAAAAGGTACTATAAATCTTGGTGCCAACTTCCTATTTCTGCCAAATCAAACGACATTCCTAAAAGGACAAACCTTTACAAATGCCATATCGTCGATAGAAAACTCTAAATCTCTTCGTCTCTTATCAGCATAGCTTTTCTGTCGATCCTGGGCAGCATTCATTCATTTCGAAATGACCTCAATCTTCTTCGAAGTTTCTTTAATCATATATGGTCCAAGTATTAGCTTTATGCCCGCTTCCCACCGACTGAAGGAACGTTACATGGTTGGCCATATAAAGCTTTATATGGAGCCATACTAATATTCAATTGATAAATATTATTGTATGCAAACTCCACCAAATGCAAATGATCGTCTCGTGATCTTTTGAAGTCTATAATGCATGCCCGTAAGAGATCTTCTAATGTACGATATACCCTCTCGGTTTTCCCATCCGTTTATGGGTGATAAGCTGTACTAAGATGTAGCTTGGTCTCTAATGCTTCTTGCAAGCTCTTCCAAAACCCAATAGTGAGTAACTAGTCTCAGTCACTCACAATGCTCTTTGGCACACCGTGAAATCATACTATCCATTTCATATATAACTCCTCCAATTTAGGGGTCGTTCTACATGACTTGATAGGTATAATTCTTGCACTCTTGGTCAGTCGATCTACTATAAGCCAAATGCCATCGTACCTGCTCGAATTTTAGGCAATCCATCTATAAAATCCATTGAAACTTGCTCCCATATTCACTCGTGAATTTCTAGTGGTTGCAAAAATCCACTAGGTTTCTTCCGCTCTGCCTTTACCAACTGACAGTTCATGCACTTCGGTGTGAGAAATGCGGATTACAGATCTTAAGGCTAAGATTAACACTAGAGGAGGGGTTGAATAGTGTTAATAAAGAATTACTAAATCTTTTTAATTTATGTTAATTTAGGCACAAAAGTATGCAATATACAGACACGGATATGATCACAGAAACAATCACAGATGCAAAAATAAAATAAAAGCAGTAAAGGAAAGAACACACCAGATTTTATACTGGTTTGGAGTTACCCTACATCCAGTCCCACAACACAAGTACGGATTTCCTTTCAAAAGCAATTGTACAATTACACCCTCGGTTTCAAGGCTACGAGGTACACCCTCTAGAATTTCGATCCTCTGGGTAGAGATATTTGATTTTTGGGCCACAAGTTTACCCAATTGATTTACCAAGGCTACAATCACACCTTTTCCCTTTTGATTGATTTTCAAGGCTACAATTACACCTTTTCTCACTTAATAGATTACAAAGAAGTCTATAACTCTAAATAGCACTGAGAATCTTGTAGAGATAGTGATAGAGAATCAAACTAGAAGTAATCGAGTATGATTCAATTGTTGATTTCGGCAGAGTAATGATAAGAATATGCATTAAGAAATGAGGAAGAAGAAGAGGAGTGAAAACCATAAAAAAGTGATTCAAAATTCGATGAAACTGTCCCCTATTTATAGAAGAACAACAGCCATGACCATTCATGAAGAGTTATGGCGAATAGACACTTCTTTTGAAATTTGAATTTTTGAATCAAACTGTCACCATGTCGACATGGTCATGCTAGGCATGTCGACATCCCAAAGGATTTTTTTGGTGTTTTTGATTTTCTTTGAAAATAACCTTTATCTTATATAAAAACTATTTTAAACTTTATAAATATACATGACTATAGTTAAAATTCATAAGTAAATATAAAGAATAATATATATAGATTTTAACTATAATTTTGTATTTAAATCTAAGTACAAATATTTAAAAGTTAAATATATTATTTGAAAAGATAGTTTAAAATCAAGAGTAATTTGACTTTGAAAATAAAGATGTTTTTGAGGCTAAAATTATTTAAAATCAGGACCGAGGGTTTTGAGTCTTTTAAAAGGAAAGTTTTGAAAACATTTTGAAAATAGGATATAATTTTGAAAAATCATTTTGAATAAAAGTTAGGGGATACAAAACAATGTTCCACTAGATTTTTGATAGGTTCCATCCTACTTAGGGTTCCATCCCTTTAACGGGCTCGAAGTGGATTTCATTCCACGAATAAATTGGATTTTAAGATGCTAGTCCATTTCTACGAGTTTTAACAAAAATTCCTAATAATAATAAAAAATACTTATCCTTGAAATCTTGAACTCTTGATAATCTTGATACTCATGAGTCTTCTATCTTGATATTTTATCTTGATATCTTGAATCTCTATACTGTCTTCATTCTTAGTACCTGCATGGTTAAATCTTGCATATACATATATATCTAAACTATAATGTTAGTATTTATATTTTATAATCTATTCTAAGGTTGTTGTCATCAAAACCATCATCTCACGGACTAACAATCTCCCCCTTTTTGATGATGACAACCTCTGTTTATAAAATATTATTTCTATTCTAATAACTCCCCCTAAAACTAACAACTCCTCCTTAATCTCTACCTAACTACCCTATTTATATTTCTCCCCCTTTGTCATCAACAAAAACTTACTCCCCCTCATTCTTGGACTTCAGTACCTGCATTGATAAACTATACAACGGAATATATAGAGTAGGAAATAATTATACTTCTAAGCATGATCACTAATTTAGAGATTATATACATTTCAATGTGTGTAAATATATATATATATATATATATATATATGTATATGTTTTACACACCAATCTTCAAATCAATAAGAAATCAATCCACACAAAGTATCAATTCATACCAAATCAATTCAAACAAATCAAACAAAGTAAATAAAAAATCAAACGTTACGTGGAACTTACACCCATCCTTCTTCTCCAAAGATTGGGTCTGCCTTAATAGCATCCCAATTATCATTGTCATTGGTGAGAGAGACAGGAGGATGTGCTTCGTTATCATCCTTGTGCAGAGAGGACATCATCCATCGTATCGCATCGAAGTGCCTTTCTTGTTCCTTTATCATCTGCATTTGACTTAATTCTAAATGACGCTGGTTTCGTAGAATAAATGAGAGAATATTCTTGAACGAATTAAGAGTTCCTTCAAAATTTTCGGATAAATTGTGAATAGGATTAGCCATAGTTGAATTTGTGAAAGAAATGGAGGATATAGATGATAAGAAATAAATTTCAGTGAAGAATTCTGGAAGAAACAGGTATATATAGGTGTAGAAATTCGTTTGAATTGAATATACATGTGGTAGTCATTCAAATTTCAAATTCAAAATTACTTGCCATTTCTGACCAGTACATGTCGACATGGTCACATAAGGGATGTCGACATGGGTTAGTGAAATGTTATGACTAATTTGATTTTGTGAATAATTGTGCGTGTGTATATATATATATATAATATAATAACATCTATTCTAGAGATAAGATAAGTTAGATAACAGAAAGGAAATTTCATTTCATTGCATACTACGATAATACAATGATTAAGCACACAACAAACTACATGAACATTCGAAATAAAGCAAACTAAAACAAATACAACAAGATACGAAAAGATAAAACTAGTTAGAGGATGAAGATGATGAAGATAGTTCAAATTTCTTGCTGACTTTGGAAAAGAACTTGTTCATCTTCAAAAAAATGTTATCCAACTTTTTACTAATGGATCGTTTTAGAATCCGTTGATTCTCCACAATTATATTTTGGTTTTTGAGAAGGGTTTTGTTGGATGGATTGGAAGGATATTCAATGCTTTGCAAAGAAGTTTCACCTTCTTCTTCTTCTTCAATTTCCATTGCATCCCCTTCTTCTTCTTCTTCTTCAACTTCCTCTTCTTCCATTTCCTCATAAGCCAAACGCTCTTCCTTTTCAGTAAGTATCTCATAAGGTTGAAAAACAAATGGAATTTTCATAAGCGAAATGTTGGAATGATTGAAAAGTTTTTCAGAAACAAATTCTTCGCCTTTGAAATCCACTACAAAATAGTTAAAAATCCGAGTGAGATAAATTCCATGGTATAAAGTATTCTCACCCATTTCAAGATTTTTAGGGCGAAGTTCATCCAAAATAACTTGCGCCCAATTTATGTCATAGTTTTCGAAAATAGCAAAAAGTGCTTTGCAAACTTTTGAAGTAGGATTGTTAAAATTTCCCGATCTTGGGGTCAAAGCATGTTGCAAAAGAAGATTAATAATTCTTGCTTTTGGTCGAAAATTTCTATTTTTAAAATCAAAATCATCATCTCTTTCGAAAATGTGATGAAATGTCTCACGGTCATGTTCATCGATTTTAAAGTTAGAAAGATCCATTTCCGAACTCTTGCAATTGAGAATGGTACCCAAAAGGTCACAATTCAAAACAATTTGAGTGCCTTTGACACTACTCCAAATTTCATCTTCGTTTCCAACATAAAATCCGTGATTTAAATTTGCATGGAAAATTTTGACAAGATTAGGATAGCAAAAAAAATCATTTTGAGAAGCATCAATAAGACTAAGAACACCATTGTTTGCAAAAAGAGAATCAATTTCATAAGAAGAAAAATCTTGAAAAATAGAAAATTTTCCGGGATGGACTTTGGCATAGTTAGCATAATTGATGTATGCTTTAATTGCCTCCGGATCATTGAATAATTGCTCTTTGATTTTTCTGGAAATTCTCATGGTTGAGGGGTTGCTTGAAGAAGCCATTAGAGTAGAGAGTAGAGAGCTTGAAGTTATGAATAGAGAGTTTGAATTTGAAAATGAAAGTGAAAAGATATGATAAAAGATAGTGAATAAATAGATTCTTAAAGGACATATTCTCTGGTCAAAAGTTATCTTTTTAGAGAATTGAATGAAGTGAAAAGGTGGAGGGAAATTCAAACATTTGAATTCAAATCTTGAAATTCAAATTCAGGTAGCCATGTCGACATCATGGTAGGGACCGTGTCGACATGTGCTTTTGAATTTTCATGAATTGATTTTTCCTAAAATTATAATATGTATTATTATTATTAGTGTCTATTATATATTTCTGAAATATTATTATACTTATAATATATTTCAGAAAGTATTAAAAATAATAATAATAATAAATAGAAAATAAATTTTAAAATTCAAACAACACACCAATTCAAAATCAATCAATCAAATAATCAAGCAACTAATCTTAAGGAAGCAATTTCAACCAATTGTATTGTAAACGTGTACCTTTTTCTGAGTCCGTTTCTCTGAATTCGTCGGAGTCGTGAACAGCTGTGTAACACAAATTCGAATTATCCATCTTCTGATCATCATCGTTTGAGGATGAGTCTGAGTCATCTAGAGTAGCAGTAAATGCACGCTTCCGTTTCTTTGTTGGTTCATTGTTCATAGGAGGATTCTGCCTTTCTGGATATGGATAGTCTCTTTTGAAGTGGCCTGGTTTATCGCAGTTGTAACACTTGTCATTATTTAGCACTATATTCTAATTTCTAGAATCCTTATAGTTGTTTCTCTTGAGATTATTCATCTTTCTGTATTTTAGGAATCTCCTAAAATTTCTGGTAATAAAGGCTATCTCTTCATCATTATCGCTGTTTGAGTCTGATCTATCGGTAATGCATTGAATGCCATTGATTTCTTTTCATATGCTTTACTTTCTCTTCTCTCGATCATTTGAACTTCATACGATATTAGATTTCCAATTAATTCTTCTATCTTCAAAATACTGATGTCATTTTCCTCTTCGATCGCAAGTGTTTTTTGATCCCATTCTGGAATTAGAGAATTTAAAAAATTTCTGACTTGATCTTCTTCAGAAAATTCCTTTCCCAAAGATATTAGAGAATGCACAATATCCTGAAATCTACTATACATATCTGAAGTAGACTCATTAGCATTCATTTTAAATAATTGAAACTGATTTGTGAGCATGGAAATTATGGTCTGTTTAACTTTGCTTGTTCCTTCGTGAGTAACTTGCAAAGTTTTTCAGATTTCATATGCACACTTACAAACTGACACTCTATTGAATTCATTTCTATCTAGTGAACAAAACAGAATATTCATTGCCGTAGAATTATTTTGTGCAACGGTCTTTTGCTCAGCACTCCACTGCGCAAAATCAATTGTGGGTTCAGAATATTCAGCTTGTGTGATATTCCAAGTGTCTAATCCTATAGATTGTAAATATATTTTCATCCTACATGCCCAATATGCATAGTTACTTCCATTAAAAAGTTGTAGTCTGACAGTAGACTGACCCTCTACAAATGAACTAGTGACAGGGATACTAGTGTTAATAACGGTACCAGTGTTGGTAGCCATTTCGAAAACTTTTCAAAAATCATATTATGAAACTTTGAAAACCTTGCTCTGATATCAATTGTGAGAAATGCGGATTACGGATCTTAAGGCTAAGATTAACACTAGAGGGGGGTGAATAGTGTTAATAAAGAATGACTATATCATTTTAATTTATGTTAACTTAGACACAAAAGTATGCAATATACAGACACAAGTATGATCACAGAAACAATCACAAATGCAAAAATAAAAAAAAGCAGTAAAGGAAAGAACACGCCGGATTTTATACTGGTTCGGAATTACCCTTCATCCAGTCGCGCAACACAAGTACGGATTTCCTTTCAAAAGCAATTGTACAATTACACCCTCGGTTTCAAGGCTACGAGGTACACCCTCCAGAATTTCGATCCTCTGGGTAGAGATACTTGATTTTCGGGCCACAAGTTTACCCAGTTGATTTACCAAGGCTACAATCACACCTTTTCCCTTTTGATTGATTTTCAAGGCTGTAATTACACCTTTTCTCACTTAATAGATTTCAAAGAAGTCTATAACTCTAAATAGCACTGAGAATCTTGTAGAGATAGTGATAGAGAATCAAACTAAAAGTAATCGAGTATGATTCAATGTTGATTTGGCAGAGTAATGATAAGAATATGTATTAAGAAATGAGGAAGAAGAAGAGGAGTGAAAACCAGAAAAAAGTGATTCAAAATTCGATGAAACTGTCCCCTATTTATAGAAGAACAACAGCCATGACCATTCATGAAAAGTTATGGCGAATAGACACTTCTTTTGAAATTTGAATTTTTGAATCAAACTGTCACCATGTCGACATGGTCATGCTAGGCATGTCGACATCCCAAAGGATTTTTTGGTGTTTTTGATTTTCTTTGAAAATAACCTTTATCTTATATAAAAACTATTTTAAACTTTATAAATATACTTGATATAGTTAAAATTCATAAGTAAATATAAAGAATAATATATATGGATTTTAACTATAATTTTATATTTAAATCAAAGTATAAATATTTAAAAGTTAAATATATTATTTGAAAAGATAGTTTAAAATCAGGAGTAATTTGACTTTGAAAATAAAGACGTTTTTTAGGCTAAAATTATTTAAAATCAGGATCGAGGGTTTTGAGTCTTTTAAGAGGAAAGTTTTGAAAACATTTTGAAAACAGGATATAATTTTGAAAAATCATTTTGAATAAAAGTTAGGGGATACAAAACAATGTTCCACTAGATTTTTCTTAGGTTCCATCCTATTTAGGGTTCCATCCCCTTAACGGGCTCGAAGTGGATCCCATTCCACGAATAAATTGGATTTTAAGATGCTAGTGCTTTTCTACGAGTTTTAACAAAAATTCCTAATAATAATGAAAAATACTTATCCTTGAAATCTTGAACTCTTGATAATCTTGATACTCATGAGTCTTCTATCTTGATATTTTATCTTGATATCTTGAATCTCTATACTGTCTTCATTCTTAGTACTTGCATGGTTAAATCCTGCATATACATATATATCTAAACTATAATGTTAGTATTTATATTTTATAATCTATTCTAAGGTTGTTGTCATCAAAACCATCATCTCACGGACTAACAATCTCCCCCTTTTTGATGATGACAACCTCTTTTTATAAAATATTATTTCTATTCTAATAACTCCCCCTAAAACTAACAACTTCTCCTTAATCTCTACCTAACTACCCTATTTATATTTCTCCCCCTTTGTCATCAACAAAAACTTACTCCCCCTCATTCTTGGACTTCAGTACCTGCATTGATAAACTATACAACGGAATATATAGAGTAGGAAATAATTATACTTCTAAGCATGATCACTAATTTAGAGATTATATACATTTCAATGTATATATATATATGTTTTACACACCAATCTTCAAATCAATAAGAAATCAATCCACACAAAGTATCAATTCATACCAAATCAATTCAAACAAATCAAACAAAGTAAATAAAAAATCAAACGTTACGTGGAACTTCCACCCATCCTTCTTCTCCAAAGATTGGGTCTGCCTTAATAGCATCCCAATTATCATTGTCATTGGTGAGAGAGACAGGAAGATGTGCTTCATTATCATCCTTGTGCAGAGAGGACATCATCCATCGTATCGCATCGAAGTGCCTTTCTTGTTCCTTTATCATCTGCATTTGACTTAATTCTAAATGACGCTGGTTTCATAGAATAAATGAGAGAATATTCTTGAACGAATTAAGAGTTTCTTCAAAATTTTCGGATAAATTGTGAATAGGATTAGCCATAGTTGAATTTGTGAAACAAATGGAGGATATAGATGATAAGAAATAAATTTCATGAAGAATTCTGGAAGAAACAGGTATATATAGGTGTAGAAATTCGTTTGAATTGAATATTCATGTGGTAATTATTCAAATTTCAAATTCAAAATTAATTGCCATTACTGACCAGTACGTGTCGACATGGTCACATAGGGGATGTCGACGTGGGTTAGTGAAATGTTATGACTAATTTGATTTTGTGAATAATTGTGTGTGTGTGTATATATATATATAATATAATAACATCTATTCTAGAGATAAGATAAGGTAGATAACAGAAAGGAAATTTCATTTTGATTTCCGGGCCACAAGTTTACCCAATTGATTTACCAAGGCTACAATCACACCTTTTCCCTTTAGATCGATTTCCAAGGCTACAATCGCACCTTTTCTCACTTAATAGATTACAAAAAAGTCTATAACTCTGAATAGCACTGAGAATCTTGTAGAGATAGTGATAGAGAATCAAACTAGAAGTAATCGAGTATGATTCAATGTTGATTTCAGCAGAGTAATGATAAGAATATGTATTAAGAAATGAGGAAGAATAAGAGGAGTGAAAACCAGAAAAAAGTGATTCAAAATTCGTTGGGGCTGACCCCCTATTTATTGAAGAACAATAGCCATGACCTTTCATGAAGAGTATGGCGAATAGACACGTCTTTTGAAATTTGAATTTTTTAATCAAACTGTCACCATTTCGACATGGTCATGCTAGGCATGTCGACATCCCAAAGGATTTTTGGTGTTTTTGATTTTCTTTGAAAATAACCTTTATCTTATGTAAAAACTATTTTAAACTTTATAAATATACTTGACTATAGTTAAAATTCATAAGTAAATATAAATATTAATATATATAGATTTTAACTATAATTTTATATTTAAATCTAAGTATAAATATTTAAAAGTTAAATATATTATTTAAAAAGATAGTTTAAAATCAGGAGTAATTTGACTTTGAAAATAAAGATGTTTTTGAGGCTAAAATTATTTAAAATCAGGATCGAGGGTTTTGAATCTTTAAAAAGAGAAGTTTTCAAAACATTTTGAAAACAGGATATAATTTTGAAAAATCATTTTGAATAAAAGTTAGCAGATACAAAACAATGTTCCACTAGATTTTTCGTAGGTTCAATCCTACTTAGGGTTCCATCCCTTTAACGGGCTCGAAGTGGATTCCGTTCCATGAATAAATTAGATTTTAAGATGTCAGTGCTTTTCTATGAGTTTTAACAAATATTCCTAATAATAATAAAAAAATACTTATCGTTGAAATCATAAGCTCTTGATATTCTTGATACTCATGAGTCTTCTATCTTGATATTTTATCTTGATATCTTGAATCTCTATACTGTACAGTCTTCATTCTTAGTACCTGCATGGTTAAATCCTGCATATACATATATATTTAAACTAATAATATTAGTATTTATATTTTATAATCTATTCTAAGGTTGCTGTCATCAAAACCATCATCTCACGGACTAACATTCGGGATCAATTCCCCAACATCCATCTTCAAGGCTTCCCAACAATAGATCGCTTCATATCTCAGTACATCTTGTTACCACCGAGATGAATAGTTAACCTGTAATGGTGACAGTCTCTAAGCACTTTATCTCGTAATCCATTAACATTGGGGACAAACAATCTCCCATCTTTAAGAAACCAACCTCCTCGGTCGAGTTCGTATTTCTTCATATCTTCATATTCTACTCCTTCCTTTATCTTTATTATGTTCTCTATTAGCCTAGCATCTCGCTTTTGACCAGTACTAATCCTTCAATAAGAGTAGGTATAATCAACAAGCTTGCCAACATTTCAGGTTCTAGCTCATAGTGAGGCCTAAAATCGAATTCAGCAATATATTATATCTCTTTCCATTCCAAGAACAATGCTTCAACCCAACATGTCTTCTGCTAAATGCATTAGCGATTGGATTCCCTTTTCCTGGAGTATAGGAAATACCAAAATCATATGAGGCTAAGAACTCTAACCACTGTAGCTAACAAAGGTAGAGATCATTCTCAAAGAAAATGTACTTCAAGGATTTGTGGTCCGTAAATAGCTCAAACCTCTCTCAGTAAATAGTGCCTCTACATCTTCAAAGCAAAAAAATTGCCGCCAATTCCAAATTATGATTTAGGTAATTCCATTCGTGTTGCTTGAGCTGTCGACTTACATAGGCAATAACTTTCCATTTCCGCATTAAAACCACACCAAACCTAGTACCATTTGCATCTATGTATACTGTCAACTCTTCATTTCCACTTGGAATGGTTAATATTAGCGCACCCATCAACCTCTCCTTCAGACTCACAAATGCAAGCTCACACTTCGCATCCCATACAAAGGTCTGATTCTTGTTTGTCAAATTGGTCAATGGTGCCGCTACCTTCAAGAAGTCCTTTATGAAGTGTATGTCGTATCCCTCCAATCCTAGGAAACTTCTTACATCCATAGCATTCTTAAGTTGATTCCAATCTTGGATCACTGCCACTTTCGCAGGATCCATAGCTGGACCTTTTCCCGACATGATATAATCCAAGAACCTCACTTCTTCTCTCCAAAAGTGACACTTTGAGAACTTCGCTCTCAACTTGTGCTTCCTCGATATCTCTTGCACAATCCATAAGTGTGTCTTGTTCTCCTCTTCAGTCTGGGAGTATATCAGAAAATCATAAATGAATATAAGTATAAACTTACTCTACTGGTCTCTGAAAACCTGATTCATGAGATCCATAAAGTATGTTGAAGTGTTGGTCAATCCAAATGGCATCACTAACCACTCATGGAAACCTGACGGCATACAAAATGCGGTAATAGGCACACTCCCCTTCACTACTCTCAACTGGTGAAATTTGATTGCCAAATGCTTTTGGGAGAACAACCTTTACACCGTGCAGTTGATCATACAAGTCATCAATGCATGAGAGTGGATAATTATTCTTCTTCGCCACTTTATTCAGCTTACATAATCCATACACAACCTTAAAGAGCCATCCATCTTTGTTGTGAATACTACTGGTGCGCCCCTCTCAGATATGCTCCTTCGAATGAACCTTTTTCTTGATAGATCATTCACTTGCACCTCCAATTCCTTCTCTCTAGGTGCCATATACCTCAAAGGCTTAACTTTCGATGTGGCTTCCTTCACCAAGTCTATCTGAAACTCAATCTCTCTATGCGGCGGTAATTCAGTCACTTCCTTGATCACATCCGGATATTCTCTAGCGATAGGCACTGATGACAATCCCTACTATGGAGCTTCAAGTGAATATAGAAAAATAACCATCATCCCATCCTCTGGTAGGCAGCTAATCACTACCGTTCGCCCATCCACATCCCCAACTGTCACCAACAACTTCTCGCAATCCTCTATGGCTGCATATTTTCTAAGCCAGTCCATATCCAAGATAATCTCGAACCCAACAAATTTCAAAGCAAAACAATCACAGACCAAAGAACGTCCACGACTCGATAAAACCAAGCCATGACAACCTATGTAAAGACAGTAGAGCCTTCGATAGGGTTCGTCACGATTAGGGGTTGGTCTACTATCCCAAATTCCAATCCCAGTCTATCTTTTTGGTTATTATAATGAATGATTAGGAGGACCAATATAAAACAAAACTCAAACAAGAACATCACCAATAGAAAGCATACCTTGGTAACGACTCTTTTCCCCTTCCCCTTCGTCGAGGGAGCACTCGATGAAGTTGGGACTGCATCCAAAGCATACCCCTTCACATCCTGCCTATCCATCACCGGTTCCAAGTAATCCTTCTTCAAATGTAGGCTTGTCATAGTTATAGCATTTCCTCTTCTCACTCACATTGCAATCCTTAATCAAATGACCCTTTTTGTTACATCCAAAGCAAGTAGGTTCCCATGTACCCTTCTTCTTACTGCCCTTTCCCTGGGACTGCTTTCTCTTCCCATTCTACTTCTTCTTGCCATCGCTGCATTGTTGCAACTTTGCATCCTTCTTCTTAGTATAAATAGCAACAGCCGTCTTAGCCTTAGGGTACAAAATTTTCAATGCAAAGTGCCTTCCCTAGCAGCTTCTCAAAAGGCTCTTCAATATGGTCTGCTAGCTTTTCTCCAAGATAGTTATCCAACCCAATGATGAACTTCTCATTCTTCCTTAATGAAGTATTACTGAATGACATCCCATACTTTGACAAGGCATCGAACTCATATTTTGAGACCGACATATCTCCTTGCATCAGCTCGACAAACTTTCTGAACAGAACTGATTTCTGAGAAGACAAAATATAACTTCTCCTTGAACATCATCTTAAACTGATCCCAACTGAACTATTCCTCCAGAGTAGCAATGGTAACATCATTCCATCATTTCATAGCTTGCCCTTAAAGTGCCTAGAAGCCAAATTCCTCTTTATAGCATCTTCTACCTCCATATCTCCGAAGATGCGCTTACAAGTGTCTAACCAATCTTGCACTTCTATGGCTGACTTCATCCTATGAAAGGGCTTCCCTCCAAGAGAAGAATAATCTCTTCTCGGCTTAGTGAAGTCAGACATAGGTGCTTGCATGGTAGCACCTCATCCTATCACCACTCTTGGAGCATTCCTTGTCATATTTTTCATTACAGTATTGAATATGGCTTGGAAAATAGGCATAGCAGCTTCTGAGCCCGCTCCTTACACCACTCATGAAGCAGAATTCCTTACAGTATTCGTTGTATGTTGGCTCATTCTTATCTAAAACAAGAATGATCAGTCTTTCATAAGGAAAACCATGTCTATAGTGCTAATATGAATGAGACTTATACTATATAATATACTATATATAGTTTTGAAAACCAAAATTATAACAAGTATGCTCCCTCTTGTATACATATATACTCTGGATCTAGTCTAAGGCGATAGCACCTTCTGTATCTCTACTAGATCATGGTATCAGCTTCAGTTAATCATGTAACAAAAGCTTTGATACCAAATGTATACCATCCGCAACAATAATTCATAAATAGTGCACTGCTATCGTGCGTTGTCGTTATAAGACAATCATCATGGTCGAAATAAGTCAATATAACCTGTCATACCTCATAGCGCATTGATAAAATATAATACGACAGATATAATCATAATCATCAGAGTACAATATCCATATAATTATAATCAATAGTAGAGTTTATACAATAGGAATAAACTTAAATAAATTGTTCTAACAAATAGTAATAAGCAAGCATTGTCAGGAGCTCCACAATGTTGCTCGGTGGAATAAGCATTGACTCCATATATATATTGATAGAGATAACTCCATCCAGCTTATCCTCTAAACAGCTACTACATCATCTAGACTTGTTACCCAGTCTACTCATTTAGAGTACCCAAGATAATAAGAAGCAAAGCATAAAACCTTGGATTAGACAATAGTCTTCTATGAGCAGTAAATGAGGTTCAAAATACTAAACAGGTAAATGTAGTAAGGAATAAGAGTACACGAACCATACCTGACATGTCCCTACAACCAAAGAGTTAGCATATAACACTATAATATGTTGCTCAACAATATCATAAAGATATACAACCAACCAAATGAAGGATACCAGTCTTCCAGGTGTTCCTATCCCTAATATCTACTTTATATGATATCTTATACTGATAGCCAATCTAAGAAAGCAACCAAAGCAATCATAGTAGCCATAACATCCATAAGCAATCCTAGTTATCAGTTCACCCGTATGACTTGAATATACGACAACTCGTATGATCACCAGGCCAGGGATTGATGGAAATTCTGATTCTCTATGGTACTCTCATAGCTCACAGTCTAAAGATTGATATGTATCTCGTAGCCCAAAGCTACATACTAGAATTAAAGCCACAGTTCCAGGGAATACAGGTCCATCAATTGACCCATGCACAACCCTACTTATAATATCCCTGCATCGTACAGCTGTAAACTCTCCGAGTGTCAATGATTCCATAGAAACTATAACCGAGCGCTCCTTTGCTCCATTTGGACGCCAAGACCTTCTTACTCAATGCAGTTTCCATTATTCACGAGGAACAATACCCACTTTCCCCAATCCTACAGCTCCCTCCTTTATACGCTGCCATCTTTGGAACTAACTCCTAACACGAGCCAATATCTGAAGACCATAAATTTTAATCATGCAGTTATATCATCATCCAACCTGATACGAACAAGCCAAAATGTGACGACCCGAAAATTTTAACATTTGAAATTGAAATATTTAATTAATTTTAAATTTTTGAATGATAGTTTAACTGGAATTCAAATATCAGGATGAAATTAGCAATTTAATTATCAAATTTAAATACAAAAATTTGGGTAAAATTGTAAATCTTCAATTTTGAGCCCGCTAAAAATAATTTGATTGCTTAGAAAATTTATATTGATAATACTGAAGATGGTAGATGCTTCAGAATTTAATTTGAAACTATTTTGTTCAGTATTGAATTTTATCGTTTAAATCGATATTTAAAAATAGCTTTCCGAGGCACAGTCTCGGATTTCGACGAAACCAGTTCTATTGGATCCGTAATATTGTTTTATTATCGAATTTCAATTTTCGTAGCATTCGGAGTGATCATTTGACTATGCGGTAAGCAAACGTGCTGAAATTGAATCGAAAATTTAATTAAATAACTAGGTTCGAAAAGCTATCTTCTCCATACGATCGAATTTGGAGTCGGAACCTTTTCCATTGCGTTCAAAATAGGGCTATAACATTATAAACGCCTGGCGGCACGCTTCGATTTGACATCGAGATTACGAGTTGCGTAATTGTAACAATTTAGATTTAAATTTGAATTTAAAAATATCGTATATATGTGCATTTCATATAATAAAATCTCAAATAAAAAATATATCACGTCTCCATCTTTAAACACAAATGTTCGTCTATTTATATCACGCGTTCGAATTTTTTGTACATGCATTCATTTTATAGAAAAAAGAAATCGAAAGAAAAAAAAACCTAAATCTATCGTCTTCATTCAAATTAAACAGGAACTTCAAAACAAAAATTTATGGCCGAAGATTATCAAATTCCTTTTTCGAAAAAAAATGGCAGAACCTCAATTCATGAAATCAAAATCCACAGCCGCCTTCGTTCATCTCTTAAGGTCGAGTTCGAAGCATAAGGCAGCAAGCAAATCGCGAGGCAAGATTCGCGATTTCGAATCAATGGCGAACAAAGGCCGATATCGAGGATTAATCGCATTCAATTCCTGAATTCTCGAGTGGATCCAGCAGTTTTTGCTTGCACGATAGGAATCGAAGCGCGAAGGAGGATGATTCGCGATGTTCGTTTGTCATAGAGAAGGGATTATCGAGAAGAAGAAAAATTCAATCGACCTGGGAATAGTTGGGATGGTGGCGCGACGTTCAGGGGAAGCGGCGGCTTCGTAGTCATGGGGCGCGCGAGGCAGCACCATGGAAGTCGAGCTGAGGGCGGCAATTTTTGGCTTCGACGAACGGGTGGTTGCGATTCGTTTGGTTGATGTTCGACGTGGTGTTTGGGGTTGCGACTAGGGTTGTGGGATTGATCGAACTGTATCACGTGAGGTATATTTCTGTTTTGGAATTTTGGGTTAAATTTCATATATACAAGTTGGAAGTTTTATATACAAGCAGAGAAAATGATTTTCAAACCAGATTTCTATATATATATATTAAGAAAAATCTACTTTAAAGTTTTAACAATTAGCTAAAGTTTTGTTTCAAATAAAAAAAATATAAAGGTGTCTATTTGAATATATAAAAGCTGGAAAACAGTAAATATACTTAGGACAGTTTTAAAAAGGTTATAGGGGTTTTAAATTTGTCCGAAGAATTTATAAAAGTTGGATTTTAAAATCTATAGAATATGATACATAAATAAAGGTTTGTATACCTATTTAAATTTATTGAATTTGGTAAGTGATTTGTTCAATTTATTCGAATATTGATAAAGATCATATAAATTGTTTGTTACAAGGTCTAAAAAAATAATAGTAAAGGATATGTACATTACATCATGTTAATAAATTTATAATTTTGGTCAGCAAATTTTATTTATCATAGGGCAATTAGTTTAAAATTAAATCATTAGTCAATTAAAATTATTACATGGAAATTGATTATTAAATTAATTCAAAATATTAATAAATTGTATAAATTATTTATACAAGGTCAAGAACTGTAAAGAAATCAAGCTGGAATGAAAATAGATTGCATGCATAGGCAAAGGTGAGATTTTCTCACTCAATCGCTGATTTAATTTTTATAGTTAAATTTAAAATTGATTGATTGTTTGCTTGGATAATTAATTTATTATTATTTATATTAATTTAGACCCTATGTGCTGCATAATAGCGGAGGTTATTATATTAAATCCATATACCGCGATATTCCACCTTGAAGTGGAATTGGTATTATATATGTATTTGGAGTTGTTAATTTCCAACATTATATAGCGGATGAGACCCTATTGCGCCGCATAATAGTGGATAATATTTTATAAATCCCATATACCGTGATATTCCACCTTGAAGTGGAATGGGTATTTAATTTTTGTGCTAACGTCTGTGGATGCAGGGAAACAGGTTGGAGGGATCCAATTGAATTCCTCAAATATTTAGTTTGTTTCGTATGTTGTGCGTTGATTATTTTTAATTCGTGTGACTATTTGTGATTGAAACCGTTGAAGGCTGTAATTTAGCCGAATATATTTTTGGTATCGTAGGATACCAGAAATAAATAAAAATTTGATTTTGAAATTTGGGTAGAAAATTTATAATAAATTCACTCAGAGGAATCAGGTGAATTTTAAAAGAAGGAAATTTAAAAAGATAAAGTTTTATTTTTGAAAACTTATTGAATAAATTCCAAAAATATGGGAAAATATTTTAATAAAGGAATTTCGAGTATTGTTTAATAGTTGAAAGATTTATTTAAGATACTTATTTTAAATAATTGAAAGAGATAAAGAAATTTATTTCAAAAGGAAATAAATTTAGAAATTAAATTTAAAATTTAATTTAGAGTTGAAATTAATTTTAGAAATCGATTCGGGAATCGATTTGCAAATTTGATTAGGTGTTTTGGAAATAACTTGGAAAATCAATTTGAAATTGATTTGATATTGAAAAATTAATTTGGGAAATCAAATTGGAATTTGATTTCGTGTTTGAAATAAACTGGAAATCAATTTGGGATTTGATTGGGTTTAAAGATGATATTTGGGAATCGATTTGAAATTCGTATATCAGTTGATATTTGGAAATGTAAGTTGACAACGAGAATTTGTAAAGAAAAGGGAAATTGTTTAAAAATAAATATTGGTTTATTTTTAAAATGTGGAAAGAAATTTACAAATTGTAAGGTAAATTAAAATAAATCAAGAAGATTTATTAATTTATTGGAATGGTCCATTTTGTAATGGAAAAAGAATTCTTCCCTGGAAAGCCGAGTATATTTTTAAGTTAGCTTTTGAATAAAATTTAAAAGTTTTAGATTTGGTTTTAAAATAATATTGTTGGAGAAATTAGTTTGGAAATTGTTTAAAGTAAAAAAATTATTTAATTAATTATATAAGGGATTATTTTAAGGATTTAAATTGATATTTGATTTAGAAATAGTTATTTAAATATTTATACTCTATTTACAAATTTTTATTTTAAAATTAGTTTTGGACCTGAATTTTTATATGAGGTATTAGTATAATATTTTTCATAACTAATGTTTAAGCAAATATTCTAAAATAGTTTATTTTAAACGTTTCCAAGTATATTTTGAATAAGTATTTTTATATTATTTTAAAATATTTGAATCGGCAGATTTTCAGTGAAAATGAATAAATGTTGGAAATGTATTCCGCGTGAGAAGAGTGTTTTGAATTTGTTTTCAGAAAAAAAAGATTGAAATGTGGAAATTGATTTGAAATTTATTTTCAAAGGATTGAAGTGTGAAATTTTATCTTGCGAAAATATATTGAAAATAATAATAATTGGGGGAAAATTATTTGAAATCCAGTGACTATTGTGAATGATGATTGATATTAAATAACGGACTATCAATATTGGCCTTAATTGGCAATTGAATTTCGATGCGACCGGGAGTCGAATTCCAACTAGATATTCGAAACCCACATCGAACGTTTTTGAATGTGATGGATCTTTTGTTTAAAAGATCAAAGTGAATATGTTGTGATTTGTTTGAATCTGAATGTAACACTTATTTTTAAAATAAGCCCTCGTTATTCGGATTAGCCGGGAGAGGACCTTGTGTCAAAAAACTCATTCCGAATAATGATACGACGAAATGGGATTGCATTTGAAGATGATGCTGAAGATCGGGTATTTTCGAAAGCGAAAGGATTACCTGTCGAATGTCTCTGCACCGGGTTGGTCTAGTATAGAGATTTTATCACCCTTTGTGATGGGGATTCCGGACATGATTAATGAATATCCGGATTGCAAGGGCTTCTTTGGAAGTGCCTTCGGTTCTGTTCGATCCCGGAACAGACTTGTATGGATGTGTGTCTGACGTTACACTTTGAGATGTAAAGCTGGTTTCTATCAAATACATTTCTATTGGTGGCGGAGAATTTATTCTCTTAGCTTAACACCCTTCTCTGATACGTACGAGCTCAGAGGTTATGTAGTTGATGGTTACTAGTGATACATTCCTAATTTGGTAATGTGGCATACGAAGTGCTGCTGATCATTTGTTGATAGAAGCATGGCTTTTGTGAAAAGCGTAGCTTTGTGGACGAGACTTCGACAGACCTCACACCCCGGAATGGTCGAAACAGGAAGAATGCAGCAAGGTTATAGGGGTAGCGCCCCTTAGGGAATGTGCATTTCCTTCTGGATAGAAGTGTTATCATGGTATGGAGCCCAGATATTTGACTTATGTGGATATCGCAAATATATATTACTTTGTGATTGTTGTTGTTGAGGATCCTCGGATATAGGTTGTTTACAGCCGGGGATGGCATACTCGTGTCAGTAGTTACCTATTTTTGCAGAGGTAACCCGGCCTTGTGTTGGCAGAGATCCGGTTAGGTTCTCGGGGCATCCCTCCAGAGGCGTACCCATGTGGCCTAGGAAGTTCCTTAGCCTGACCATTTGTTGGAAATCAAATCACCAATACGCGCCTTGTACGGTTTTAGTTGTAGAACCTGCTATCTAATATGGTAGCTATAGTAGGCATACTATAATGATACGTATGCTGGCTAAGATTAATATTATACTTGCAAATGTTTTCTGCACTATGCACTAATGATAATATTAAAAAGATTTTTGCGTAGTAAGAATATTTGACTATCATAAGGAGAAATCTCCCCCAAGTGTGCGATTGCATTATGTGTGTGCCGAGAGGCCTTATGGTAGTTTTATTTTCCAAAACGCATTGCAGATTCCTTTTGTATTCTTTTGTTAAAGTATAACTGTTTTTTTAGATCTCACACCAGTCCCGTAACTGACCTGGAGTTTATTGTTCCCTTTCTAAACTCTGGGTGCCCATAATTTTCCACATGGGCAACCTAGAATCAGGTTGTCAGTTATTCGGGAGCGAAGTCAGAAAAGAGTTGCTGTGGAGATCAGGAGTTGAAGCTGGACTGCGAGACGTATCTCTTGCTATGTTGTGTCCGTTGCGTGTGGTTAGTACAAGTCAGTTTTCGTATGGTCAAGTTTTAAAGACTGCAAATGTCTGTATGATGTCATTGTAAACTCTAATATTATGATGTATAAACTGATATAGTGTTTTGTTTTAGAGATATCCATTTATCTATTATATGTTGTTCCGCTGCGAAATGTGAGATTCTGTTTATTGTTTGTGTTCTTCTTCTATCTTCTTCTTCTTCTTAAACCCTAACGGTTCGGTTTTTCGACATTCGATTTTGAGGCATTTGATACAGAGGACGTATTAATGTTGACTTTCGGGCGTCGTAAAATCGGGTCATTACAAATTGGTATCATAGCTTTTGGTTAAGTGACAACCTTGGCTCTATCGGGTGTTACTCATTAGAGATAGAGTCAGTAGTACCCTAGAATGAGTTTGAGAGTAATAATAGATATGAGTGCGTATCTGTTAGTGAATATAAAAATTGTTGTATATTGTGATGATTGGTTTGTTGACTGGTATATGGATTCTGGTTGGTATAGTCCGTACAACTCTATCAATAGGGATCTCTAAACATTCGTACAGAACAATTCGCCACGATATTGTTTTAAAATAGGGTAAATGAAATAATTTTACCCAAATTATTTCGTATATAAAAGGAATGATTTTCCATAAATTATTATAGTATATGGTTGATTGTTTGTTAGGAAGTGATAATATTAAATCATTATCATTGAAATTGAATAAAAAATTGAAATCATAAAAAAATGTTTTGAAGGGATAAAAGCTCTGAACTCTTTTCGGTCGCTGGAAAATAACTTCGGTGATGACTGCAGCATCATCGATGTTCATTTTCGGGTTTCCAAAAGAGGGATTGCTGCCAAATTGTTTTAAAAGAAAGTGGTTTTCCAAACTTATTTGGATTTTTGAATTATAATTTGAATTTCTTTCAAAAAAAATGATTTTTGAAAGGTTGAAAAGACTCCGGAATGTTATATAAAATATTTATGGAATATCATTAAGTTGATAACTTGTAAAGTTTAAAGTTGTTAAAGTAAAATCTAACTTAAAGAGAAGTTAGATAAAAGTAAATGTGGAAACAAAACAAAATAAGTTGGAAGGGAAATTTAATTCAAGTAGAACTAAAGAATGAAACCGAAGAAAAAAATTGAGATTGAAAATTTGAGTTAATTTGTATGAAAGTGAATTTGAGAAGTCTTATAGAATAAACGATTGGAATAAAAATCTATAAAGGTGGAAATTAAAATTGTAAATGAATAAATGAATTTGTAATTGCAAATTAATGAAAGTGAATTGAATGTTGAAATTCATTTCAAATTTGTAAGTAGAACTGAATTGGAATTGAATTTGATTTGTAAAGCAAAGTATTAAAAAAAAATTAGTGAGTGAATCTAATTGAAGGAATTACAAATTTGATATAGTTTGAAATGAATTGAATTCAATAATTATAAATAAAAGGTGAATTAAATTCATATGGAATTTGAAATCCAGTTTAAATATAAGTGGTTATAAACCAAAATAGTGAACTGAATTGTGTTTGAGAATGAACAAAAGAATAAAATTGGGATTGGAACTGAATGTTGAGAACCAATTTGAATTATGTGAAATAAAATGAAGTTATAAAATTAGTTCGATGTGAACTAAAGATAATAAAGGTGAAAGAAATGCTTTGAGATAAAATGAATTGGAATTTGTAGTGAATTTGTAAATGAAACTAATTTAAAATAAGTGATATGAATCAATTGTGAATGAAAGACAATTGATAAATTCAACATTCATAAAGTAAGTTGAATCCAAATAGGATTGAAATTGTAAACTGAATTCACATGAAACTGAAAATGTAAGACTAAAATAAAATGGATATATAAGTTCAATAGTAAAGTAAAAATGGTATAAGAAGTATATATTGAAAATATTGTAAAGGAAGGTGCAAAATGATATTTGAATGTTGTAATTGGATATTATGGTTAGCAGGATATACAGGTGTATTAAAGGAATTGGGATTTTAATTTTCGAAGATAAATTTGAAATTGCTCGACAAAAAGGTACGTATTTGAATTTCAGTATGAAATTTGATGATTTTCTTGCCCAGCCGCTTGGCATTTTCTTTTCTTTTTGAAATCTGGGGGTCGTGGTGCCATTTTTGTAGTCGTACCGAGCTAGCCGCGCAAAGGAGACGCTAGCGAAATTTTTTGAAAATTTAGGGAGTTAGAAAATTTTTGACAAAATTTTGAAAATTTGAATTTAAATTTAAATTTGAACTGTTAAGAAAACAGTGTTGTTTGGAATCTATGATTAATTTTGGAAAGTTAGTTGAAACGATAATGGGTTGTTAATAAAAAGGATTTGTTTGGTAAGTTGATAAAACTGTTTAGTTTTGGAAAGATAGCAAACGGGTTAAGGTCCATTCTTCTTAACTAGTAATTTCGGGACGAAATTCTTTTAAGGGGGAAGAATGTGATGACCTGAAAATTTTAATATCTGAAATTGAAATATTTAATTAATTTTAAATGTTTGAATGATAATTAAACTGGAATTTCAAATATCAGGATGAAATTAGCAATTTAATAATCAAATTTAATTACAAAAATTTGGGTAAGATTGTAAATCTTCAATTTTGAGCCCGTTAAAAATAATTTGATGGCTTAGAAAATTTATATTGATAATATTGAGGATGATAGAAGCTTCAGAATTTAATTTGAAACTGTTTTGTTCAGTATTGAATTTTATCGTTTAAATCGATATTTAAAAATAGCTTTCCGAGACACAGTCTCGGATTTCGACAAAACTAGTTCCATTGGATCCGTAATATTGTTTTATTATCGAATTTCAATTTTCGTAGCATTCAGAGTGATCGTTTGACTATGTGATAAGAAAACACGCTGAAATTGAATCGAAAATTTAATTAAATAACTGGGTTCGAAAAGCTATCGTCTCCACACGATCGAATTTGGACTCGCAACCTTTTCCATTGCGTTCGAAAAAGGGCTATAATATTATAAACGCCTTGCGGCACGCTTCGATTTGAGATCGAGATTACGAGTTGCGTAATTGTAAGAATTTAGATTTAAATTTGAAATTAAAAATATTGTATATATGTGTATTTCATATAATAAAATCTCAAATAAAAAAACATATTACGTCTCCATCTTTAAACATACGTGTTCGTCTGTTTATACCATGCGTTCGGATTTTTTGTACACCCATTCATTTTATAGAAAAAAAAGAAATCGAAAAGAAAAAAAAACCTAAATCTATCGTCTTCATTCAAATTAAACAGGAACTTCAAAACAAAAATTTATGGCCGAAGATTATCAAATTCCTCTTTCGAAAAAAAATATGGCAGAACCTCAATTCACGAAATCAAAATCCACAGCCGCCTTCGTTCATCTCTCAAGGTCGAGTTCGAAGGATAAGGCAGCAAGAAAATCACGTGGCAAGATTCGCGATTTCGAATCAATGGCGAACGAAGGCCGATATCAAGGATTAATTGCGTTCGGTTCCTTAATTCTCGAGTGGATCCAGCAGTTTTTGCTTACATGATAGGAATCGAAGCGTGAAGGAGGGTGATTTGTGATGTTCGTTTGTCACATAGAAGGGATTATTGAGAAGAAGAAAAAAATTCGATCGACCTGGGAATAGTGGGGATGGTTGCGCGATGTTCAAGGAAAGCGGCAGTATGGTAGTCGTGGGGCACGCGAGGCCGCACCATGGAAGTCGAGTTGAGGACGGAAATTTTTGGCTTCGATGAAGGGGTGGTTGCGATTCGTTTGGTTGATGTTCGACATGGTGTTTGGGGTTGCGACTAGGGTTGTGGGATTGATCGAGCTGTATCACGTAAGGTATATTTCTGTTTTGAAATTTTGGGTTAAATTTTATATATACAAGTTGGAAGTTTTATATACAAGCAGAGAAAATGATTTTTAAACCAGATTTCTGTATATATATATTAAGAAAAATCTACTTTAAATTTTTAACAATTAGCTAAAGTTTTGTTTCAAATAATATATATATATATATATATATATAAGGGTGTCTATTTGAATATATGAAAGCTGGAAAACAATAAACATACTTAGTACAGATTAAAAAGGTTATAGGGGTTTTAAATTTGTCCGAAGAATTTACAAAAGTTGGATTTTAAAATCTATAGAATATTATACATAAATAAAGGTTTGTATACTTATTTAAATTTATTGAATTTGGTAAGTGATTTGTTCAATTTATTCGAATATTGATAAAGATCATATAAATTGTTTGTTACAAGGTCTAAAAAAAATAGTAAAGGATATGTACATTACATCATGTTAATAAATTTGTAATTTTGGTCAGAAATTTTATTTATCATAGGGCAATTAGTTTAAAATTGAATCGTTGGTCAATTAAAATTATTACATGGAAATTGATTATTAAATTAATTCAAAATATTAATAAATTGTATAAATTATTTATACAAGGTCAAGAATGGTAAAGAAATCAAGCCGGAATGAAAATGGATTGCATGCATGGGCAAAGGTGAGATTTTTTTCACTCAACCGCTGATTTAATTTTTATAGTTAAATTTAAAATTGATTGATTGTGTGCTTGGATAATTAATTTATTATTAGTTATATTAGTTTAGACCCTTTGCGCCGCATAATAGCGGAGGTTATTATATTAAACCCATATACCGCGATATTCCACCTTGAAGCGGAATTGTTATTATATATGTATTTGGAGTTGTTGATTTCCCGCATTATATAGCGGATGAGACCCTATTGCGCTGTATAATAGCGGATAATATTTTATAAATCCCATATACCACGATATTCCATCTTGAAGTGGAATGGGTATTTAATTTTTGTGCTAACCTCTGTGGATGCAGGGAAACGGGTTAGAGGGATCCAACTGGATTCCTCAAATATTTAATTTGTTTCGTATGTTGTGTGTTGATTATTTTTAATTCGCGTGACTATTTGTGATTGAAACCGTTGAAGGCTGTAATTTAACCGAATATATTTTTGGTATCGTAGGATACCAGAAAGAAATACAATTTTGATTTTGAAATTCGGGTACAAAATTTATAATAAATTCACTCAGAGGAATCGGGTGAATTTTAAAAGAAGGAAATTTAAATGTATAAAGTTTTATTTTTGAAAACGTATTGAATAAGTTCCAAAAATATGGGAAAATATATTAATAAAGGAATTTCGAGTAATGTTGTTTAATAGTTGAAGGATTTGTTTAAGATACATATTTTAAATAATTGAAAGAGATAAAGAAATTTATTTCAAAAGGAAATAAATATAGAAATTTAATTTGGAATTTAATTTAGAGTTGAAATTAATTTGAGAAATCGATTCGGGAATTAAATTGGAGTTAGAATAAATCTTAGGAATCGATTTGGAAATTTGGTTAGGTGTTTCGGAAATAACTTGGAAAATCAATTTGAAATTGATTTGATATTGAAAAATTAATTTGGTAAATCAAGAATTTGATTTTGTGTTTGAAATAAACTGGAAATCAATTTGGGATTTGATTGGGTTTGAAGACGATATTTGGGAATCGATTTAAAATTCGTATATCAGTTGATATTTGGAAATGTAAATTCACAACGGGAATTTGTAAAGAAAAGGGAAATTTTTTAAAAATAAATATTGGTTTATTTTAAAGTGTGGAAAGAAATTTAAAAATTGGAAGGTAAATTAAAATAAATCAAGAAAATTTATTAATTTATTGGAATGGTCCATTTTGTAATGGAAAAGGAATTCTTCCCTGGAAAGCCGAGTATATTTTTAAAATAGCTTTTGAACAAAATTTAAAAGTTTTAGAATTGGTTTTAAAATAATATTGTTGGAGAAATTAGTTTGGAAATTATTTAAAGTAAAAAATTTATTTAATTAATTATATAAGGGATTATTTTAAATATTTAAATTGATATTTGATTTAGAGAATAGCTATTTAAATATTTATACTCTATTTACAAATTTTTATTTTAAAATTAGTTTTGGACCTGAATTTTTATACGAGGTATTAGTATAATATTTTTCATAACTAATACTTAAGCAAATATTCTAAAATAGGTTATTTTAAATGTTTCCAAGTATATTTTGAATAAGTATTTTATAGTATTTTAAAATATTTGAAATCGGCAGATTTTCGGTGAAAATGAATAAATGTTTGGAAATGTATTCCACGTGAGAAGAGTATTTTGAATTTGTTTTCAAAAAAAAGATTGAAATGTGGAAATTGATTTGAAATTTATTTTCAAAGGATTGAAGTGTGAAATTTTATCTTACGAAAATATATTGAAAATAATAACAATTGGGGGGAAATTATTTGAAATCCAGTGACTGTTGTGAATGATGATTGATAATTAAATAACCGACTATCAATATTGGCCTTAATTGCCAATTGAATTTCGATGCGACCGAGAGTCGAATTCTAACTGGATATTCGAAACCCACATTGAACCTTTGTGAATGTGATGGATCTTTTGTTTGAAAGATCAAAGTGAAATTGTTATGATTTGTTTGAATCTGAATGTAACACTTATTATTAAAATAAGCGCTCGTTATTTGGATTAGCCGGGAGAGGAACTTGTGTCATAAAACCCATTCCGAATAACGATACGATGAAATGAGATGGCATTTGAAGACGGTGTTGAAGACTGGGTATTTTCGAAAGCGAAAGGATTACCTGTTGAATGTCTCTGCACCGGGTTGCTCCAGTATAGAGATTTTATCACCCTTTATGATGGGGATTCCGGACGTGATTAGTGAATATCCAGATTGCAAGAGCTTCTTTGGAAGTGCCTTTGGTTCCGTTCGATCCCGGAACAGACTTATATGGACGTGTGTCTGACGTTACACTTTGAGATGTAAAGCTAGTTTCTATCAAATACATTTTTGTTAGTGGCGGAGAATTTATTCTCTTGGCTTAACACCTTTCTCTGAGACATACGAGCTTAGAGGTTATGTAGTTGATGGTTACTAGTGATACATTCCCAATTTGGTAATGTGGCATACGAAGTGCTGCTGATCTTTTTTTGATCGAAGTAGGGCTTTTGTGAAAAGCGTAGCTTTGTGGACGAGACTTCGTCGGACGTCACACCCCGGAATGGTCGAAACAGGAAGAATGCAGCAAGGTTATAGGGGGTAGCGCCCCTTAGGGTATGTGCATTTCCTTCTGGATAGAAGTGGTATCATGGTATGGAGCTCAGATATTTAACTTATGTGGATATCGCAAATATATATTACTTTGTGATTGTTGTTGTTGAGGATCCTCGGATATAGGTTGTTTACAACCGGGGGATGGCATACTCATGTCAGTAGTTACCTATTTTTGCAGAGGTAACCCAGCCTTGTGTTGGCAGAGATCCGGTTAGGTTCTTGGGGCGTCCCTCCAGAGGCGTAACCATGTGGCCCAGGAAGTTCCTTAGCCTGACCATTTATTGGAAATCCAATCACCAATACGTGCCATGTACGGTTTTAGTTGTAGAACCTGCCATCTAATATGGTAGCTATAGTAGGCACACTATAATGGTACGTATGCTGGCTAAGATTAATATTATACTTGCAAATGTTTTCTACACTATGCACTAAATATAATATTAAAAATATTTTTGCGTAGTAAGCATATTTGACTATCATAAGGAGAAATCTCCTCCAAGTGTGCGATTGCATTGTGTGTGTGCCGGGAGGCCTTATGGTAGTTTCATTTTCCAAAAAGCATTATGGATTCCTTTTGAATTCTTTTGTTAAAGTATAACTGTTTTTTTAGATCTCACACTAGTCTCATGACTGACCTGGAGTTTATTGTTCCCTTTCAAAACTCTGGGTGCCCATAATTTTCCATACGGGCATCCTAGAGTCAGGTTGTCGGTTATTCGGGAGCGAAGTCAGAAAAGAGTTGCTGTGGAGATCAGGAGTTGAAGCTGGACGGCGAGACGTATCTCTTACTATGTTGTGTCCATTGCGTGTGGTTAGTGCAAGTCAGTTTTCATATGATCAAGTTTTAAAGAATGCAAGTGTCTGTATGATGTCATTGTAAACTCTGATATTGTGATGTATAAACTGATATAGTGTTTTGTTTTAAAGATTATTCATTTATCTATTATATGTTGTTTCGCTGCGAAATGTGAGATTCTGTTTATTGTTTGTGCTCTTCTTCTATCTTCTTCTTCTTGAACCCTAACGGTTCGGTTTTCTGACATTCTATTGTGCGGCATTTGATATAGAGGACATACTAGTGTCGACTTTCGGGCGTCGTAAAATCGGGTCGTTACACAAAAACTCTAGCAAGACCTAAAGAGCACCCATTTCTTTCCTTGAAAGTTCCACATCCATAACACTCAATATGATAACCCGATACCGACTTAAGCCTTTAACTCGATACCTAGTTAAGCATTTAGCCAATAATTTGCTATCCCCTCTTTTCTTGTCTCAAGTACTCTTCCCTAGTTGCCTTGGACCCTGAATCATCCCTCTTTGATAACTCTGTCTCCAATCCAAATCTCCACTTCCAGATTCTAGAGATAACTTGGCCCCCACTCTAACACTTAGCTAAATTTCTACACTAAGCCATAGATAAGCTCCTTTAACCAAGCTTTATCCACCCATAACAAAGACCGACTCATAGCCGCCATTCCCTCAACTCGACGCCGACTTATAGCCTTAACTCGGTTTCGAGTTATCACTTTAACTCCAAACGCCTCATGAGTTATCATGTAGCCATATTTTGTACTTTAGAGCCTGTCTACAAAGTTTCGTCCAATTCAAACCAACTTTGCCTTCGATTTTCTCAATTCTCCGACCTGACTTTCTATGCAATCACAACACTAGCAAGCAACATCAAGTCATATCGTTTGAGCATAGAATAACAAGCAATTGCTTCCATTCAGTCATGCAATTCATAGAAATATGATAAATAAGTCAATTTCTAACATATATCTACATATAGCATGAATATATAAGCATAGGCAATGGTCATTTCTAATCAACTTAGATATATTCACAATTTAACCTGTAATTAAATTCAGAGAAGTTTTTATGGCCAAAAATCCATTTAAAACACGTTAAATACTATAAATCTATAACATAAACATGCATAGTACAGGGAGAAGGTATAAACCACTCAACTATTAGCAAATTCAACCAATTCTTGTTTAGATCTAATTCGAACAGCAAAGATCCAATTTGGAAAGCCAAGAAAAGTGCTCTAGGTTAAGCAATTCAATGGTCTCTATCTTCTAATTAAAAATCTAATCACCAATCAACAATCTAGTTTGATCTAAGGAGAAATTTGGTTGAATTAGGATGGATTTAAGGCCAACTAGGATTTAGACCTAATTTGAAATGAGAGAGAAAAAAATTTCATTTGACTCTTCCAACCCCTATCTATAGGGATTCTCTAATTTGACTAATGGGCCAACTAATGAGCTTCACTAATTACACACTAATTCTGATCAATAGTTTTTAAACTTTGAAATAGGCATAATTCCCTAATTGTAAGTCTATTTTTCAATAATGACCACTCTACGAAATAGAAAACCATCATCCTAAATTAATGGATCTAGTTTAGGACCCTATCCTATCAAAATTTATAGCCCAAACAAGGTTTTTAGAGTTAAAATGGTCATATGAAATTCGAAAAAAATAACAGGTCTATAAAATGCCCCTAAGAATTATATTCCAAATTTTTAGAATCATACGACCTCATATAAATAAAATAATAATATTTTACGATCCTTTGACATGTTAAATATGCATCACTACAATACGAATCATTCATATTAAGTTATAATATAAACCATTTGAACGTAAGTCTTATGGAGCTCCTCAATATGTTAAGGTTGGTCGAGTCTTTATCCAAGGATCAAGGGGATGTACTTGCTATTATGGAGGATGCATCATCTTTAAAAGGATTGAAGAAGTGAAAAAGGGTTGATAAGAAAAATAAGAAGACTGCTCCAACTAACATAGGTGAATGTCGTCACTGTCTCAAGAATGGTCACTGCAAATGGAACTATTTAGGGGTACTTAAAGATTGTTAGAGTAAAGAAAATAGAGTTGTTCTATTGTTCCTATAGATATGTTTATGATTCAAAATAGATTTGCAATCAATAAACTATTTTGGGGTTTAGATTCTGGAATTGGAACTTGAGTCTATAATTCATTACAGGGGCTTAATAAAAGGCATTATGTAGCGAAAGAGAGATGAGGCTTCAAGCTGTTGATAAATCTCTAAAGATGCAATAACAATTGGAGATTTTCATTTAATAATAGATTGGTTTTGATATTAAATAATTTCTAAAAAACATCATTTATTGTATTATATCCATATCTAACTGTATGAGACTAGTTATATTTTTCACTTTGCTAATGCTACGAACATTATGTTAGATGATAATAAAGGTTGCGATGGTATTTTAGATAATAGCATTTATGTTTTCAATACTAATTATGTATGTGCGATGAGTAATTATTCAAATGATGATATAAATAAAATTAATTTTAGCATTATAGGCTAGATCATATAAGTGTGAAACAACAACATAAATTGAAAACTGGCGGTTTTCTATCGTCATTCGATTCTAAATCATTTGTTACATGTGAGTCATGTATCAAAGATAAAATGTCCATGTACCACTTTAGTGGAAGCAATGAAAGAGTTAAGGAAAATTTAGGCCTTGGCCCGATGCCTATAGCTAGTAAAGATAATTATTCTTATTTTGTAATCTTTATGAATAATTTCTAAATACTAGGATATACGTTTCTAATGAAGAGAAAATCCGATATTTGTGAGAAATTTATTTAATATAAAAATAAGGTTGAAAATTGGGCGAAATGAAATACTAAATACTTTAATCTAACGGAGGAGGTGTGTACGCTAGACAAGAACTACAACAACATTTAAAATACTATGGGATTATCTCTCAGATTACTCCATTGTATATGCTACAATAAAATGGTGCTTCAGTGGGTAGGAACTGAACCCTCTTAGTATTGTTCATTCTATGATGAGTAAGGCAAAGTTACCTCTGTTATATTAGAGATATGCCTATAAACCACAATGCATATGTTGAAAAAAATGGCCACTAAATCTATGCCTAAAACACCATATGAGGCATGGTGTGGGAATAAAACCCAACTCAAGGACTGAAGTTGGGTTTTTCCAGCTTATGTTAAGAATATTAGTCCTAATAAACTAGGGATAAGATCATAATTGTGGAATTTTATACAATTTCCTAAAATCTTGATGGGATATATTTTCTACAATACCGTGTAACAAAAGGTCATTATTTCCTGGCATACAATATTTCTAGAAAAGGAAATTCTGCCAAAGGAAACTAACAACGAGGTTGTAGACTTGGATGAGATACACCAAATTAACATTTATGCCGAACCAGTGGGAGAATCAAGTTCACCCATACGCGAAGACAAGCAAGCTATTAAAAGGTCTAGGATGGAATTTCATGGTGCAGAGAGATATGGTAGTTTTCACATGGATGGCGAGAAAGAGGACTATGTTTTAGATGATGACACTACCCTATCATTCCAAGAAGTGTGGTAAAGTAAAGACTCTGCACTTTTTTTTGAATATACTTAGGAGAACCCGACGGAACGGTAAACTCCTGAGAGGAATTAAGTTATGCATATCTGCTTCAACTCATGGCATCTATAACCCATGAGTACTATTTTTTCCGAGAAGCGTGTGCGAGACAGGGCTTGAACCTGGTTCTATTACTAGAACTGGGCGCCCATTTCTATATATGAAAATAAAATATGGACTTTGTCTGTCATACCCAAAGGAACGAAATCCATCAGTTGCAAATGGATTTTAAGAAAAGGATAAATCGAGATGGCCAAATGGGAACTTATAAGTTAAGGCTTGTTGTGAAATAATTTTTTCAAATTCGAGGTGTTAATTATGATGAGAATTTTTCACCTCTAGCAATGCTTAAGTCCATTCGGATAATGATAGCTATTTCTGCATTCTACAACTACAAAATTTAGCAAACGGATGTAAATCTAGCATTTCAATATGGTGATTTAAAAGAGGCCATTTATATATGGCAGCCTGAGGGTTTTGAGATTAGTGGGAGTGAGGGAAAAGTTTGCAAGTTGTTAAAGTCGATTTATGGAGTCAAACAAGCTCCAAGGTTTTGGAATAAGTGCTTGAATATAGTGATCAAACAGTTTTTTTATCAAAATACAAAGGAAGCATGCATATATCGAATGGAATATAGAAAAGCTATCGTATTTATAATGTTATATATTGATGATCTTCTATTGATTAGCAATGACATTTCATTATTGCAATCATGATATCTTGGCTTTCCAAGAATTTTTCCATGAAGGATATGGTAGAAGCAGCCAATATACTAGGTATAAGCATCCATAGAGATAGATCTAAAAGGTTAGGGATTGTCCTAATCCCTTTACATATATACCATACTAAAAGGTTCAATATGGGGAAACCCAAACATGGAAATATTCCAACGTAGTCAGGGATTGTCCTGTCTTAGAAGGATGCTCCTCAAACTGATAAGGAGAAAGAGCTTGAAGAGGATATCGTATGCATCGAAAATCGGGTTCCATAAGTAAAAATGTTATGCTATGCACTAGGTCAGATATTGTAACGACCCGCTATTTTGGACTATACGCATCTGCACATGTTGTACTTGAATAATTCAAAATACCGAATTGTTAATTTAAATTTGGCAAAACTCAGATATACAGTAAAATAAATAATCACAGATACAAAGTAATAATATGCAGTGGAAGCAAAGATAGTAGTTCATGAAGCTACTATATTATATATAACAGAGTTAAATAAGTTACAACAGAATTCCCGAATACAATAGTCGGATATAATATCAGAATACATCACTGGAATCAACTGAATATCTGAAAGCTGGATAGATAGCTGGATCTCCATGCGAAGCTCCAACTCCAAAGGTGAGTCTCGAAAGCTGAACCACTTAGTCTGACCCGAGCGTAAAGCAAAACACAAAACACTCGAGTCAGGATTAACATTCTTATATCAATAAATTCAACTCAAGTGAAATAACAATTGAAATACAAGTAACTCAAAGGATGTTGGAATAACCATCCTCTAAGGATCCGTTAAACTATCTACTATGTAGTAGTGTATGCTAAATAGATAATGTCTATCAGTAATATAAGGTATCAAAATAGTGTTAAGGCATTACCAATATCCCCCTTAACACATTTTATATAAGCGTTATATTCTATACAGAACTGTAAACTCCACCGTAAAATAGTGGGATATCAGGGAGTACTCCATAGGTATAACACAAAACAAATTCGTAGTGGTCGCGTATATAGGGATACAAGTATGACAAGGCACATGAGGCAATACCCAACGTAGTGAAACTACCGTTTTCCTGATCCGGACTGGTGAAAACGCATCGCCGCAACGATCGCAACACCGCGAAACAACACTCCAAAAAATACGAGGGTGCAGCAATTTAAAAAAATAATGGGTAGTTTACGAAGAAGTGTGTTCGCTCGAGGTGGCTAACCCCATTTGGCCCGACATGGCTCATGTTTTAGTCATTTCCAATTTGACACAAGTGTCAAGGATATCCATCATCGTTCTCTTTCTTCAGTCAACACGTATATCATTCCAACCACTTCATTCTGGATCACACTCCGCGTATGGTTATTAAAGTGGTTTTCGGTTTAGACAGAGAGTATGTCCATAACCGATCCTGGTTTCTTCAATAACTTTCGTAATTATTACACCGATTGGTCGTTAAATAAATTTCAAAACAAAAACAAATTCAATTTCAATTAGAATTTATAAATCAACATTTCATTCGTCTTCCTAGATCAATTTCCAAAATTTACGTTTCAAAACTTTCAAATTACCATTTCAAGATCTTATAATTCGATTTCAACTTTTATTTAAACAATTTAAATATTGATTCAAGTTCTTATATAAAGTTCATTCCGAAATCATTTAAATTAATTTATTTTGACATTCAAATCAATTTAAACTCATTCATCAATTTCATTCAATATTCGTTAAATTTATTTATCATTTAAAACAATTCCTATTTAAATTCTAATTCATTAATTTACTTAAGTTCAACTTCATTATAAAAGCTTACAAAATTAAGTTAAATTCGTCAAATCAAATTCTTTAAATTACAAGTCATACATTTACTTCAATAGAACGATTTTGTTTCTTGTTAAAGAAATTCAATTTCATTCATTTATTACCTTAGTTACAATTTCAACTCAGTTAATAAAGGAATTTAGTTTCACTTATTCGAGAAATTCAATTTCACTTAATAAAGAAGATTCAATTCAATTTAATTATAAAATAATTCAGTCTCATTAAATTATCAAATAATTTCAAATCTTAATTATTACTAATTCCAATTAATTATTAATAATTGTAAAACTTAATTATTAACAATTTCAAACTTAATTATTAACGATTTCAAAACTTAATTGTTAATTCCAACAACTTAATTATTAAATTAATAATTTTTAAACAACGTTCTTTCATCAATTACTACGTTAATATTTCGTTTCAGATTTCCAATATTAACATTTTCTTTTTATCAAAATTTACATTCCAATTTAATTTCAAAACCTTATTATTATTCAAATAAAATATTTATTATATTTCAAATCAAATTATTGACCAATCGGGTTTATTTAATTCTCTATCCTAAGTCGAGTTCATTTGCGTATTTATCATATCAACCCGATTCCATTTCAATTCAAAATCAAGCATAATAAAGGGAACTTGCAGTGTGATAACTGGAATGGTGTCAAGGTAAATAAACAAGCAATAACAACAATCAATAACAATCCAATAATTAATTCAATAATCCCGAAATAATCGTATTAGTTCACATTGTTGTTTGTGCAAATTAATATAACTATTTCTAGAATCTACACTATCATTTCGTGTAGAATAAAGATTATTACACTAATATTTATACGGTTCCACTCTTGACATTAATTATTCAATTTCATACTTCATCACTTAATACAACATAAATTCAAATGGTTCAAGGGTAATTAAACATTTTTCTACATGTCAAATAATTAAACATTTAAGGGGGTCATATTATACAAATTTAACTAATCAAATTCAACACATATGTCGATTCAAATTTTTAACAATCTTACGTCTAATTCAATTGCATAATTTTTATCACTTATACATTACAATTTAACATCCAATGTCAACATCAATCAATCAATCAATTATCAACCATCTGGATTATTATTGTGTAAATAACCGATAATGGTGTCAGATGTCATAGGTGAACTGATCCAGGTAATAACATATATTTAACAGTGTAAATAACTAGCAGCAGCATATTTCAATTGTCGTTTCAATTGAAATCAAATTTAATAAATAAAAGAACATTAATCGTGAGTGATTGCTCACCTTTCGAGGTTGGATAGAATTTGACAAGAATTGGCTACGAATCCAAGCACGATTCCAAAGCAAAGCAGGATTGAACTTGAATCGATGATGATCGAAGCTGATAATAAAGAATTGACGAAATCAGGTCAGAACTAGATCGATGAGGGAAAATGGTATCAATGAACCCATATATAACTATATATAGCTATATCTAAAAAGTTATATTCTAAATTTTAGCATATATTAAATTAAATATATATATGTTTTCAAAAATCATAGTTTTAAATTAAAGCCCATAAAAAAATTAAAAAATAAAATAAAAAATCAAACATATACACATAAGTTAAACTCTTAATAAATCAGTTATATGATATAGATATATACTAGAAATGTATGTATTAAAACATATCAATATTAATATATGAAACCGACAATATATGTATAGACAAATATACATATACAGCATAATATATTTTGATACTTCAAATCAAACGTAATATATTACATTTCAAAAGTCTATAATACACTGACCCCAAGCATCAGCCCAATATTTATAAACAGTAACCTATATACTACATACACTTTAAAATTTACAATGTATTTACAACTTACGATCTCATAGGATATATGTTTCAAATAGCAAATTTTATGCAACTAATCGACATATATATTATAATTTATATAAATAGATAATAGATAATATTATTTAGTATTTGAAACTAGTCAAAGGTGTTCATAACTTGTATATATAAAACAAGCAAGCCCGTATATAATTAATGTTATCTGACTTACATATTATTTGCATAACGTAATATACTTATATTTTGAAACATTGTATATACAATAATTTATATATGCGAATATAGCTTATACATTATATCCAACACCAAAACGAAATATCAACAAATTTCGTTTTGTAACCAAAATGTACATATTATAGACAACTACAAATATACTCATATACTCAGTTAAGAGCAAAATTTAACAACCAATATACTGAAATAAAAATTATAAAACCAATAACCCAAAGCTTACTACAACATGCAACACAGACTGACCATGGTTTATAACATATATATATATAACCATACTAATCTATATATAGCTATAATATAACTAAGTATAAAATGTAATAAGACTGCAAAAATAAAAATAAAATAAATATGCAAATTAGTATATACTCACGCAAGACAGGGGATGAGGAGTGGAAGAAGGCGATGGTGGAGATAGGCGGATGTATCGTGGGAAAGGTGGAGGAGTGGCCATGACGTCTTGGTCAGTGTAGGCGGTTGAAGGGATGAAGTCCGGTGGTGTGTTGGCCGTTGCGGGTAGTGGGATGAGTTCAAGGTAGGGAGAGCATGGGCTGGCATGGCGGCTCAAGGGTGCAATGAGGAGAGGGAATGCTCAGTGGTAGCAGGTGGCTCACGACAAGCTGGAAGGGAGTAGAAGCTGACGTGGTGGAAGCTTGCGTGGAGGCTCGAAAAGGAGGGCACATAGTGGAATAGTGAAGGCAAGGTGGTCGCGCAGCATTCGCGGGTGTGGAGGTGGGGAAAAGCTTGCGTGGGAGGCCATTGGGTACGGCGGAGCTCGTGGAGGCAGTGGTGAGCGAGAGTGAAGGCGAATGGAGGGGCTGGCTTCGGCGAAGGGTGGGAGGTGATTGTCGGCTGCACGTGCGTGCTCTGGTGTGGGAGTTTTAGTACAGCAGAAGGAGGGGTGGTGGTTCGGTGGCCGCAGTCTCAAGGTGTAAGGAGTGGCCGTGGGATGGGGAAGCCGTGTTTTCTGGTGACCGAAGTGGTGAGATGAGGGGGTGTTGAGACTGACATGGAGGAGTGTGTTTGTTCAAGCATGAAATAAGTGAAGCAGCAGGGAGATTTCATGCGGCCACCAGGAAGGAGATGTTTTAGCAACAGTAATCAAAGTAACAAAAGTGAAAAAAAATTCTTCATTTTCTTAGAACAGATCTGAAAAATAAGAGAGAGGAGAGACACCGAAAATGAATAGCCATATAAAATGGAAGTGGTGATAACCAAAAGTCAGTGTGTGCATTCCAAAAATAGTAAAGTTGCCGACCGTTGGTTTCTCAACAGTGGATAAACGAATGGACTTAGGAAAAGTGAAAAGGCTCGATACGCGAAACCGCTGTGACTGATTGTTTCACAGCTTTATTCATGTCTCGAATCTCGAAACACACGAATGAATATACAACAGAGATTAACACGATAAGACGATCAAAATGGTATACAGATATCAGTGGTACGATCGTCCGATCAAAAGTCGATATAGGTACGAAAATGTTGCTATTTCATCGAAAATAAGATCGACGGAGCAATAACCATTCAAATCTTGAAAAATGAAATATAACGTCTTGCTCAGAAGATAATTTAGAATTTTTCTATGTAAAAATATTTAGGTTTCGAAACGCTTTATTTTCACTGATTAAATTGACGTAAATTTATGCACAAAAATAAACTTCATTTTTCAGACAAAAATTTACCACTTGCTATGTTTAACTAGACGCATCTCAAATATTAAATTTTTATTTCAAAATTTTATCGTCTAAAATTCCTTAAAATTTCAATCAATAACGTTATTAAAACTAGTTAAATTTACGGGTCGTTACACTCTCCCCCACTCAAAAATTTTCGTCCTCGAAAAGGAAGGAGGTAGGAGAATAGAAACAACTAGAAAGATAATAGATTGAAAATAGAGTAAAACGATTAATTCAACCATACAAATTTCAATTTACCTTAATTAATACTCAATATTTGAATTAAAATTCAAGGTATTTCAATAAGTTGATTTAATTTCAGTTTATTAATATTTGATACCAAAAGATTCCTTCAACAAAATTTTATTTATTTATCTCATTTATTCATTGTTTTATTATCCAATTATCCTTTATTAACAATTTTCTAAAATCATAAATTGGAATAATAATTTATTATAATCATATTTTATTTTAATTTTTCTTTGTTCCAAATTATTATTAAATTTATTTCACTTAATATCCTATCACATGTATTAAGTATATCTACACTTATTATAACCACTCAATTCATTTATAAATTCCTTTAACATCATTTTATACTGTATAATATCCAATTATATAGTTAACTTTTGAAAATTTAGGTAAGTTGCATAAATTGCAATTGAGTATTATCCAAATAAAATTTTACAATTCAGTTATTTCAAGTTAAGTATTTAGTTAAACTTTTGGCTTCATTGAAAATCGTCCTTAAATCAAAATTTTAAGAATTAATTTTCAATTAACTTCAAACCATTTTATAAATGAAATAGATATATCAAATTTAAAATCTTCAATATATATTATAAACGAGTCATGTTTAGAAATTCAAATCAATTTATTTTTCAGAACAAACCGTAGCAAAGCTACAGGATAGTCTCTCCACTTCGAAACTCGAACCGTCATCACCGAAATTATTTTCCAGCGACAAAAGAGAAGAGCTCTAATTTTATCATTTAAATTCTTTGAAAACCATTCCTATTCGAAAATATTTTAAACAATATACATTTTAAACTTTAAAACCATAACTCGAAATTATCGAAAATTAAATTCTCAAATTCTAATTTATATTCACTTCAAATTCCAAATCAAACTATAACTAAGTTTTATAAATTCATTTATTTATATTGCCAAAGTCAATGATTTACAAAACAATAAATAATAATCAAATATTATCATTTCGGACAACAAATTCATTAACAATTTAATTTCAGAAAAATTTATACTTGTATAATATAATCAGTCAAAATTATCTTATTTATCACATCTGAAACAATATTGTGTCAGTTTGCTCTGCTAAAGTGTTTTGGAAATCCTATCGATAGCGTTGATCAGACGAATCGATCGGAAACCCAAATCAACATTAACAACTCAAACAACACAATATATAAAACATTTTTAATATTAATTTACAAATACATTTCCTCGCTCAACGATACAATAATAGATTTCAAAGCTAGGATAGAGGTTTAAATTTTGATGGACTCAATCAAAGAGAATTTTGATTCGAAGGTAGATTCGAAACAAGATAAAATGATTAAATCACGAAACAGGAAGATGAATAGGTATACTAAATCACAGGCAACCTTAACCGGGTCGACCATGACTTCAAGAATAAGATCAATGCAGCATTCCGAGGCGAATCGACATTTAATCTTAAGAAATAAAATTCAGGCATAGTAGGAGATAAATAACATCGTAAACCGAGGATACAGAAATCTCCAGTAAATCGATGTCTATTGTAAAGGAGATTCACCCATTTACAAATAATTCGAAGTTTGGAGAGACTGCCGATTCATTGTAAGGGTCATTCGAAGTGGAGTTGTGGGATGCTCCAGAATTGAAAGAAGACGAATAGTGAGGGACACGAATGAATTTCGAAACCGAGGGAACGTTCTAAAATTCAAAGGGATCGAGTCAAAAGGAAGAGATTGAAACTTGAATGAGAGTGATTATGTAAATACATTTACCCTATATGCTAAGTTTTGCCTAGAGCTACCAAAGCTCTGATACCAACTGTAACGACCCGCTATTTTGGACTATTCGCATCCTCACATGTTGGACTTGAATAATTCAAAATACCGAATTGTTAATTTAAATTTGGCAAAACTCAGCTATATAGTAAATAAATAATCACAGAATCATAGACACAGAGTAATAATATGCAGCGGAAGCAAAGATAGTAGTTCATGAAGCTACTATATATATATATATATATATATATATATATATAACAGAGTTAAATAAGTTACAACAGAATTCCCGAATACAATAGTCGGATATAATATCAGAATACATCACTGGAATCAACTGAATATCTGAAAGCTGGATAGATAGTCGGATCTCCATGCGAAGCTCCAACTCCAAAGGTGAGTCTCGAAAGCTGAACCACTCAGTCTGACCCGAGCGTAAAGCAAAACACAAAACACTCGAGTCAGGATTAACATTCTTATATCAATAAATTCAACTCAAGTGAAATAACAATTGAAATACAAGTAACTCAAAGGATGTTGGAATAACCATCCTCTAAGGATCCGTTAAACTATCTACTATGCAGTAGTGTACGCTAAATAGATAATGTCTATCAGTAATATAAGGTATCAAAATAGTGTTAAGGCATTACTAATATCCCTCTTAACACATTTTATATAAGCGTTATAGTCTATACAGAACTGTAAACTCCGCCGTAAACTAGTGGGATATCAGGAAGTACTACATAGATATAACACAAAACAAATTCGTAGTGGTCGCGTGTATAGGGATACAAGTATGACAAGGCACATGAGGCAATAGTCAAGGTAGTGAAACTACCGTTTGCCTGATCCGGACTGGTGAAAACGCATCGCCACAACGATCTCAACACCGCGAAATAACACTCCAAAAAATACGAGGGTGCAGCAATTAAAAATAATAATGGGTAGTTTACGAAGAAGTGTGTTCGCTCGAGGTGGCTAACCCCATTTGGCCCGACATGGCTCCTGTTTTAGTCATTCCAATTTGACACAAGTGTCAAGGATATCCATCATCGTTCTCTTTCTTCAGTCAACACGTATATCATTCCAACCACTTCATTCTGGATTACACTCCGCGTATAGTTGTTAAAGTGGTTTTCGGTTTAGACAGAGAGTATGTCCATAACCGATCCCGGTTTCTTTAATAACTTTCGTAATTATTACACCGATTGGTCGTTAAATAAATTTCAAAACAAAAACAAATTCAATTTCAATTAGAATTTATAAATCAACATTTCATTCGTCTTCCTAGATCAATTTCCAAAATTTACGATTCAAAATTTCCAAATTATCATTTCAAGATCTTATAATTCGACTTCAACTTTTATTTAAACAATTCAAATATTGATTCAAGTTCCTATATAAAGTTCATTCTGAAATCATTTAAATTAATTTAGTTTAACATTCAAATCAATTTAAACTCATTCATCAATTTCATTCAATATTCGTTAAATTTATTTATCATTTAAAACAATTCCTATTTAAATTCTAATTCATTAATTTACTTAAGTTCAACTTCATTATCAAAGCTTACAAAATTAAGTTAAATTCATAAAGTCAAATTCTTCAAATTACAAGTCACACATTTATTTCAATAAAACGATTTGATTTCTTGTTAAAGAAATTCAATTTCATTCAATTATTACCTTAGTTACAATTTCAACTCAGTTAATAAAGGAATTTAGTTTCACTTATTCATGAAATTCAATGTCACTTAATAAAGAAGATTCAATTTAATTTAATTATTAAATAATTCAATCTCATTAATTATCAAATAATTTAAAATCTTAATTATTACTAATTCCATATTTAATTATTAATAATTGTAAAACTTAATTATTAATAATTTCAAACTTGATTATTAATGATTTCAAAACTTAATTATTAATTCCAACAACTTAATTATTAAATAATTAATTTTTGAACAATGTTCTTTCATCAATTACTACGTTAATATTTCGTTTTAGATTTCCAATATTAACATTTTCTTTTTATCAAAATTTACATTCCAATTTAATTTCAAAACCCTATTATTATTCAAATAAAATATTTAATTATTAAATAATTCAATCTCGTTAATTATCAATTAATTTAAAATCTTAATTATTACTAATTCCATATTTAATTATTAATAATTGTAAAACTTAATTATTAATAATTTCAAACTTAATTATTAATGATTTCAAAACTTAATTATTAATTCCAACAACTTAATTATTAAATAATTAATAAACAACGTTCTTTCATCAATTACTGCGTTAATATTTCATTTCAGATTTCCAATATTAACATTTTCTTATTATCAAAATTTACATTCTAATTTAATTTTAAAACCCTATTATTATTCAAATAAAATATTTATTTTTTTTCAAATAAAATTATTGACCAATCGGGTTTATTTAATTCTCTATCCTAAGTCAAGTTCATTTAGGTATTTATCATTTCAACCCGATTCCATTTCAATTCAAAATCAAACATAATAAAGGGAACATGTAGTGTGATAACTAGGATGGTGTTAAGGTAAATAAATAAGCAATAACAACAATCAATAACAATCCAATAATTAATTTAATAATCGCGAAATAATCGTATTAATTCACATTTTTGCTTGTGCAAATTAATATAACTATTTCTAGAATCTACACAATCATTTCGGTTAGATTAAAGATTATTACACTAATATTTATACGGTTCCACTCTTGATATTAATTATTCAATTTCATACTTCATCACTTAATGCAACATAAATTCAAATGGTTCAAGGGTAATTAAACATTTTTCTACGTGTCAAATAATTAAACATTTAAGCGGGTCATATTATACAAATTTAACTAATCATATTCAACACATATGTCGATTCAAATGTTTAACTATCCTACGTCCAATTCAATTGCATAATATTTATCACTTATACATTACAATTTAACATCTAATGTCAACATCAATCAATCAATCAATTATCAACCAAACCGGATTATTATCGTGTAAATAACAGATCATGGTGTCAGATGTCACAGGTGAACTGATATAGGTAATAATATATATTTAACAGTGTAAATAACTAGCAGCAGCATATTTCAATTGTCGTTTCAATTGAAATCAAATTTAATAAATAAAAGAACATTAATCGTGAGTGATTGCTCACCTTTCGAGGTTAGACAGATTTTGACAAGAATTGGCTACGAATCCAAGCATGAATTCCAAAGCAAAGCAGGATTGAACTCAAATCGATGAGCGAAGCTGATAATAAAGAGTTGACGAAATCATATCAGAACTAGATCGATGAGGGAAAATGGTATCAATGAACCCATATATAACTATATATAGCTATATCTAAAAAGTTATATTCTAAATTTTAGCATATATTAAATTATATATATATATATGTTTTCAAAAATCATAGTTTTAAATTAAAGCACATAAAAAAATAAAAATAAAAATAAAAAATAAAAAATCAGACATATACACATAAGTTAAACTCTTAATAATTCAGTTATATGATATAGGTATATACTAGAAATGTATGTATTAAAACATATCAATATTAATATAAGAAACAGACAATATATGTACAGACAAGTATACATATACAGCATAATATATTTTGATACTTCAAATCAAACGTAATATCTTATATTTCAAAAATCTGTAATACACTGACACCAAGCATCAACCCATATTTATAAACAGTAACCTATATACTACATACACTTTAAAATTTACAATGTATTTACAACTCACGATCTCATAGGATATATGTTTCAAATAGCAGATTTTATGCAACTAATCGACATATATATTATAATTTATATAAATAGATATTAGATAATATTATTTAGTATTTGAAACTAGTCAAAGGCGTTCATAACTTGTATATATAAAACAAGCAAGCCCGTATATAATTAATGTTATCTGACTTACAGATTATTTGCAAAACGTAATATACTTATATTTTGAAACATTGTATATACAATAATTTATATATGCGAATATAGCTTATACATTATATCCAACACCAAAACGAAATATCAACAAATTTCGTTTTGTAACCAAAATGTACATATTATAGACAACTACAAATATACTCATATACTCAGTTAAGAGCAAAATTTAACAACCAATATACTGAAATAAAAATTATAAAACTAATAACCCAAAGCTTACTACAACATGCAACACAGACCGACTATGGTTTATAACATTTATATAAAACCATACTAATCTATATATAGTTGTAATATAACTAAGTATAAAATGTAATAAGACTGCAAAAATAAAAATAAAATAAATATGCAGATAAGTATATACTCACGCAAGACAGGTGCCAAGGAGAGGAAGAAGGCGATGGTGGAGATAGGCGGATGTCTCCCGGGAAAGGTGGAGGAGTGGCCATGACGTCTCGGTCAGTGTAGGCGGTTGAGGGGACGAAGTCCGGTGGTGTGTTGGCCGTTGCGGGTAGTGGGATGAGTTCAAGGTAGGGAGAGCATGGGTTCACATGGCGGCTCAAGGGTGGAATGAGGAGAGGCAATGCTCGGTGGTAGCAGGTGGCTCACGGCAAGCTGGAAGGGAGTAGGAGCTGACGTGGCGGAAGCTTGCGTGGAGGCTCGGGAGGGAGGGCATAGAGTGGAATAGTGAAGGCAAGGTGGTCGCGCAGCATTCGCGGGTGTGGAGGTGGGGAAAAGCTTGCGTGGGAGGCCAATGGGTACTGCGGAGCTCGCAGAGGCAGTGGTGAGCGAGAGTGAAGGCGAATGGAGGGGTTGGCTTCGGCGAAGGGTGGGAGGTGGTTGTCAGCTGCACATGCGTGCTCTGGTGTGGGAGTTTTAGTACGGCAGAAGGAGGGGTGGTGGTTCGGTGGCCGCGGTCTCAAGACGAAGGAGGGTCGGAAGGTGCAAGGAGTGGCCACGGGATGGGAAAGCCATGTTTTCTGGTGACCGAAGTGGTTAGATGAGGTGGTGTTGAGGCTGACGTGGAGGAGTGTGTTAGTTCAAGCATGAAGTAAGTGAAGAAGCAGGGAGATTTCATGCGGCCACCAGGAAGCGGATGTTTTAGCAACAGTAATCAAAGCAATGAAAGTGAAAAAAAAATTCTTCTTTTTCTCAGAACAAATCTGAAAAATAAGAGAGATGAGAGACACCAAAAATGAATAGCCATATAAAATGGAAGTGGAGATAAGCAAAAGTCAGCGCGTGCATTCCAAAAATAGTAAAGTTGCCGACCATTGGTTTCTCAACAGTGGATAAACGAATGGACTTAGGAAAAATGCAAAGGCTCACCCGGCTATGACTGATTATTTCACAACTTTAGTCATGTCTCGAAGCTCGAATCTCAAAACACACGAATGAATATACAGCAGAGGTTAACACGACAAGACGATCAAAACGATACACAGATATCAATGGTATGATCGTCCGATCAAAAGTCGATATCGGTACGAAAATGTTGTTTTTTCATCGAAAATAAGATCGACGGAGCAATAACCAACCAAATCTTGAAAAACGAAATATGGCGTCTTGCTCAGAAGATAATTTAGAATTTTTCTATGTTAAAATGTTTAGGTTTCGGAAACGTTTTATTTTCATCGATTTTTAACTGATTAAATTGAAGTAAATTTACGCACAAAAATAAACTTCATATTTTCGGACGAAAATTTACCAGTTGCTATGTTTAACTGGACGCATTTCAAATATTAAATTTTTATTTCAAAATTTTATCGTTTAAAATTCCAAAAAATTTCAATTAATAACATTATTAAAACCAGTTAAATTTACGGGTCGTTACAGATATGGCATTGGTATGCTCATACCAATCTAATCCTATAGAATAACATTAGATAGCTCTAAAATATATACTTAAGTATTTAATAAATACTACCAAATTATTGTTGATATAAAGCAATGAAGACCTCCTTCTAAAAGGGTATATTGACACTAGATTTTAGTGTGATATCAACAATAGTAAGTCGGTGTTGGTTCACACCTTTACTATTAATGATGGAGCTATCAGTTGGAAAAGTTCAAAATATGAAATAGTAGCTAACGCCATGATAGAAGTCGAGTACATCGCCCCTAAAGAAGCGATTTGGATGTGTAATTTTTTAAGTTACCTAGGAGTGGTTTCCGACATGAAGAATCCAATGGCTTTGTTTTGTTACAACAATGCGCCGATATAGATCACAAAAGAGCCTAGACCACATAAGAAATCATGACATATTCTTTGAAATTTCCACCTAATTAGAGAACTCGTTGAGAAGAAAGAGGTCGTGTTACAAAAGGTATATACCATGGACAACAAAGCATATCCATTCAAGAAGGGACTAGCTCAGCTATCACTCTTCAAGCTGATCAAAGGGATGGGATTAATTTCATAATTATCACGAAGTGCAAGTGGAAGATTGATTGAGTTAGGGACATACTCTAGAAACAATTCTATAATTTATTATAAACTATTAGCATTGTGATTAAATATCTTTCGAAATAGAAGTTGTTTTCCTTTTTGTTATATACATATTATAATGTGTTATGGTAAAGTAATTATTTAATTTAATTATATTTAATAGAAAATCATAAATGGCATGTTTGTGGTAGTAATTACTAGGTGTTGTAATCATGAGTAATATATAATAATATAATAAGTACATCACTTTAAATATTCCTAGTTAAGATATATCGAGACAAAAATATTGCTGCATCCATTGAGAATAGAGTACGTAACACTCACCGAGTGTTCGATAGTGTATTATTTATGGCTATTGGAGGTGCTAAGGGGTCATGTACTTATATTTATTAGACAGCTATGGAATGACTCATTCAATATTTTTGTTCATTAGTATAACTAAGGTCAAACGAAAAATATTGATGTGACAATATTACGCAGTTCTCTCAACTTAAGAATATCGTCAGGCTTGAATGTTGAAACTCCACATTGATTATATTTAAAACATGGCATGATATCCATTAAACGACTATAGTTGGGTTGACTGGAAGAATTGGAAGTTAAACACTATTCAATAGCGAATTTGTCTCCTTGGTTGTATAGAATTGGTACCACAGTCAATTGAGGCTAACTTAAAGTCAAAGTCTCTGGCTAGAGGAATTCGGTTAATAAGAATTATTGTTATTAAGCCAAGTACTTTATGTTTGGACTATAAATTTGAATATGGATGATATTAGAATTTTGATCATTACCAATTCAATAATTCTTAGTGTGATATAGTTCTGATGAGAAGAACTAGGGTAAGTAATTATCACCATGGATAATGCTTAAAATAAGTAGAATTGAATTTCATTGAAGCTTTGTAAGTGAATTTTTTTTCCATAATGTCACATCACTAGCTGAGGTGACGTGTGAACGTTAATATCTGAATTGTTTGATATAAACCGCTGACCGAATTTACACCCAAGAATCGCACAACCTAAATGTTGAATACTCTGATAACCACCTGATTTAATCAATTATAATTATTATAAATTAATTATTTTAATTCGTATTTATGAAATATTAGTTATAAAATTTTATTTTATTAGCATTGAAAATAGTGCATACATAAAAGTTGTATACACACGTATTGATAACGATATATGTTAAATTCGATTTAAATATACTTTATTTGATCAGGCATGAAGTGATTGGGAGGCCTATAAATCAACTGATTTGGCCAACCATAGGAGTAGGATAAGGAGGTTGGATATGATTCAAAAAAGAGGTTTGAATTAGTAGAGATATTTATGGATCCGCGTTCACTTTTTTCTCCTCTTATTCTATGTTATTTAAACACCCATAACACCTCGTTTGTTGGATTCCCTTTTAGCACCTCCTATCATCCACATCAAGATAAACCCTCTCCCTTAAAACTTTATTAATTCAAGCTTTAACCATGTAACAACCTGCACCTTAAGAGACCTAAATTTTGACTAAACCAAAACTCAAATCTGTTAGAGTACATCGTTGGTTTGGTAACCTACAATAAACATAAGTATATCAGAGTGCAATCAATATAATCTCACTGCGGAATAGAAAATATAATAGAATATAAATAGTGACTAAGGCTACTACCTTGGAATCAATAGTATGCCTTATGTACCTAATTGCCTTATCAGCGCCGAGCATGAATAAGAAGACTTCTCCATCTACCATTCCTGTCTTGGTTTAGTAACTTATCCCTCTAATCTATCATGTGGATTGTAATGAGGAGAGGATCAGAACAATGTTTTAGTGACTGGAAAATTATATATTTTACTTGTAATATTAATTTATGTGAATTGATTTCCATTTTAGTGTTATATCTGTTATTTACAGCTAATCTGTTAAATCGTATGTACACGTACGATATGCCTAACCTCCTCCGAGATATAACTATAGGTAGATATGTCTACATACATATATATCTAAATGGCTTATTACCCAAAAAACCTAACCATTTAATACTTGTTAAATTGGGAGGAGGCAGACCCAATGGCTCTTTAATCCATCAACCTCTAAATGGGCCCTTTGCAACATAAACACTAGCCAGTCGGTCCTAGCTACAAGGACTGATGACCCTACATACCAAATAATTTAATTGTCATACTGCTAACACATATCAAAGACTCATCTAAGGGTTAACTCGCTCGCCTCTAATGAAAAACAACTAATAATTAAACTTTGAGGTCTATGTGCATCCCATACGGATTCTTCACTACTAGGAAGCAAAATCCATCAGACAAAACCCGAGTCTTTGCTACGATCGCTTGGGATCGATAGTGGCCATAACTTATATGCCAGTCTAACTACTAAATACCGGTCCAACAAAATACTGACATAGCCCATCGACCATCCATAACCAAAATCTTTTTGGACTAATATAATGTAAGTCAAGGAAAATGGACATTCTATTTACTTAAATACCTCCTAGGAATGTAATAGGCCCCATTTCCTTAAAGTACTTCGCCATTTTATACTTCAAATCCAAGATGAACCCTTGGTATGTTTCGCCTTACCTATACACAATTGTATAACACTTCCTCAGGGGTCCTATGACTGGAGGTATCCCACATCAGCAGTAAGTATACACAACTGCTGCTAGCCACTAGGTAAAAGGAGGACTTCTATTGTTTTACTCTACTGACCTCGCATCCCAACCCACTAAACCAAACCAATCATCACAAGCCTAAATGTTAGGCTAGGCCTACAAATTCATGTCCTTCATAAACGTATTATTAAAGTTATATAAGTTCTTACTATGAAAATTATATTGCTTCCTACTATTTAATTCCTACCATATACACTTGTTACATATATTCCACAAATGTTAGTTGTCCATAATGAATGGTCATTATCCTAATTAGACAATATTCAATGACATTTGTTTATTCATTCTAATTAAATTTATTGCGCACGTTTCCTTTTACCCATATATGTCTTATTAAATCCTTTAACCAGTCCTATTAAAATGTATTTATGTCAACGTTTAATTCCTACAACTCCATATTAACTCCCAATTGATTACCCTATTAATTTAGGAGTTACTATCACTTTTACGTCTGCACCTCCTAGTCCTATAAAGTTATTAATAACTAGTTTGGTTTGTCATAATGATAACTAATATAAATATCGTCATAAATTACAATATGTATATACTTTTATTTTTAATCGGAAAGCATGGTTATATGTATGTGTGTGTGTGTCATATGTGTGTGTGTACACACAAACAAACATATCCCTATTCCTAACTATTAATTCTTAAACTAGAACATTCTTTTCCATATGTTCATTTATCAAAGCTATGCTTCCAAAGTGGATTATCGTTATAACTTTCCATAAACTAACCTAAAGTGGAACCTTTCTTTGTTTAAAATTACAAGGAATTATTTCTTTTCTTTTATTGAAATAGATAGTGCAAACTATATAGGCGAATATCATGAAAGTACTTTGCACATCACTTTCTTTTTTGTTATATTCCTTATTATTTCAAATGATGCATTTTATTTTATACATTTGTAGAATTGGATAACTTATGGAATTACACGGAAGTATATACAATTAAACTTTACCCATAACCCTCCCATAAACTAAAGCATAGAAATTCATATTTCATGTCAAATTAGGGCAATCTAAACTAATACTAACTTTTTACAACCCAATTATCATAAATTTGGAATAAATCTTATAATCTTATCAACATTCAACTTTATAAAAATTAGGGACTGATTTTAAAATTTCCAAATTAGCATGTAAATAACATTCCTATTCAAACCACCTATCTTATAGGATATGTAGGCGATATTCCTGTATGCTTGTTTTAAGACTACCACTCATTAGATCTTATATCGGCAAAATAATTAAATAAAATCCAATGATATAAATTTCAATGTTATAAATAAATTACATACTTTCCCACTTAGATTAAGGCTTTTCGAATCTTTAAAATATTTCTTTGATTTGAATCCTTCTCCTTTCCAATCCAAAAGAATATGTATAATAAGCTATATACTTACTATTATAATTATATATCCAAGAAGAGATTTGGGGTTATGGGAAGTACAAATTTATAATAACGAAATTTAAATTTTTCTTCACTCGCTTCTTGTCTTTAATTTTCCTCCCTTCTCTAAATCTTTATTGTGTGTGTGTAAATATATATAATATATTATAAATTTAGAAATAGTGAAGAAGGGAAAATGGAAGAGCTTCATTGCTTTGATCAGAAAATAAAAGAAGAGAAGGGTTAGGTCTATATTTATAGGCACACGAATCAATCATATTTGTTAGATTAAAATAATTAAATTTGGACCATTCGGCCAAGGTTCAATCCTAGCCGCCACTTCAAGATCGACTGACCGCTCCCCTAAAGGTAGCCGACTACTGGCGGTCGATCTGTCCAAGGAGGGGTCGAATGGTAGGGTCCCGCATTTAAAAATATTTATTTACTAATTTTCAATTTAATTATTTTTATTCCAAAAGTTTCAAATGTCTATAACTACTTCATTTAAGTTATGATTGCATAAATCCAAATATGAAAGATGCTAAGAAAATTGCAACGAATACGATGGTGCAAGTCTCATGGCCAAATTTTGACATTTTCTCAAATTCCATTTTTGATCCTAATTAATTATCTATTAATTACTTTAAATTTTATGGGAAGTTACATTCTCCTCCCTTAAAAGAATTTATTCGCCAAAATTCCCCAATGACTAAATGATGGGGCATAGTGCGCAACCACCCTAAACTATCCAACCAAATAACCAATTTGGCAGCAAAATGTTTACGGTGTGTTTGTTCCAAAATTGGCAACAAATCCCAAAATCCATGAAAGCACCAGTGTTTACACATAGATCTATAATATTCACACACGGATTACAGATCTAGATAATGTAGAGTGTAAAATTGAAGAAACAGTCAAATTAAAAATGGAGGAAAGCAAGAAAGAACGCAAGATTTATAGTGGTTCGGCAATCCGACCAACGTCCACTTTGAACCAATCCTTTTTATTCCTTTAGTGTTGTTGAGATTACAATTACAAGCTTTTTTGATTAGTAAACAAAATAGCAGAGTTTCAGCGTCCAGAGTTGAAGAAGATCCCGTTTGTAGTTGCTATAGTACTCCTATTTATAGGTGTAGATTCGAAAATATCTGCCAAAAAACCTAGAATACCTCTTCGCTTACGCAAGTGGGCCTACCAGAACGATCCAGAGCGATTTGGGATCGATGCATGTTCCTTTCGTATCGATCCAAAAGTGGTTTAATCTAACTGAGATCGATCATGGAGGTTCTCGAGTGCATCAGGAAGCCCCTCTGAAAATTTCGTAACGTTTGGACTTGTAGATTGTGAGATATGATCGATGTAATTTTGCATTTGCGTGAAGGTTGAAGCATTCGTATCCATGAATTCGTACCCATCCCTCCTCCTACTTTCGTATCATCCACAATCGTGTCGATGATGTAGCTTGAAAACCCGGGAAGATCAACTTTTGACGCCGAGTTAACCGCTTCTTCATTCAAACGCGTCTCCTTCGTATTGATCAAATGTTATAATATTCTTATCCATACACCAGCTCCTGTAGGCTTATTCGTATCCATCAGCTGTGCCTCTGTTCGTATCGATCCCAGCCATACCATTTCGTACCGATACCTTGCCCTTGTTCACATCCATTTTCTTCGTATCGATCCAGCTTCGTTCCTTCATATCCTTCGGTCACTCCACCGTTCGTATCGATCCTATGCATACATCTTTCGTATCGATCCAGTACTTGATCGATACGAAGTGCTCTTCCAAATCCCTACTCATACTTCATATCGATCCCGGCCTTGATCGATACGAAATACCCTGTCATACCGATGCCGAGTCCAGCCAATTCGATGCACGTTGTATCGATCTGAAACCATCGATTCGAAGCATTCTTCTATTTCCATCCTGACCAATATTGAGTACGTTCCTAATCGATATGACATTATCGATCTGAAGTAGATAGGCAAGCCTACGTTCGATCGATATGAACCACCTTGATGCGAATCAACATCGATGCAAACCATTTCTTACCAATATTGATCCATTCATATCTCGAGCATACGAACTCACTCCGATTGACATGAAATTTGAAACATAGCCTCACTTAGCCTTTTCCATCATCCTCAATCAATAACGTCTTGATTGGAGCTTGGCCAAATTTTGACGACATTAATCATAGCCCTGTTTCCAATCGATCTCCAATCCTGATATCCATCCTTTCCAGCCTATTTGTTGATATCCCGATCTTGACCAAAAGGTGGGATAACATTTTCCACCCAAAACATGCCTTGTGGTAAGAAGGTGTGTTTTGAAAAGCTCCGATTCTGACATCTGAAGTCCATATTCCATTCCATATCCATACCATCTGATACATAATCCAATCCATTACCGAGCTAACCTATCCGAGCGCCATAGCATATCCTGATCCAAATCAGCGACAGCTCTGAGTCGATGTCTGATTCTGAGTTCAATAACCAAATCCCTAGCCAATTTCATATCCATTTGAACCTGACAACCGAATTTTAATCCATCCACATCCAATAACCGAATCCAGGACCTCTGCGGGTCGATACCCAAATCCAGGGCCACTCTCGGCCCATACCCAAATCTTTAGCTATTCATAGCTAATATCCAAATCCACAATCTTTCCAGGCTCTTGCCAAGCGTAGTCCACACTCGACGACCTGTATTGAAGAACACCTTGATGTCCTTGGTTCAGTGTCCCTGAACGTTGAGTAATACCATGGCATAAGTCCTAAGCCGAATCCTAGTCGCTTCGGACCCTTGCCAAGCATAGTCCACACTCACGACCTAAAATAGTTACCGATAGATATTATGGGGCCCAAGTTCTAGGTCGAATCCTAGTCTCTTCGAACCCTTGTTGAGCATAGTCCATACTCAGCAACCTAAATAAGCCAATTTGCTATGTTCGATGAAGAGACTTACCCCTTACCAGGCATAATCCATACCCGACGACCATTTACCAAAAACCAGATAGAAATCCAATCAAAATCCAATCCAAAATCCCGATCAAATCAGAAAACCAAAAATTCATATCATAAATCCAAACCAATATCCAAACCAGAAAACAAGCATCCAAACTAAAGTCCCAACTAGAAAGAAAACAAAACCAAGAGTTCAAACCAAACTCCGAAACCAAACCAGAAAGAAGAAATTGTCCAAAACTAAAAAAGAAAAAACAGATTTCACAAACTATATTGTCATGGTTCATCATCGTCTCAGAGCATGCCTAGGGGGTATCTCCATCCCCATATATGATTAAATGACTTGGCCGTTCGCCAAAGTTGGCTACTAATTCCATATCATTCCTGTCAGTTGATAACCAAACCATCATTCCTGGACCTTTTGCCATTGTCATTTGAGGTAGATGGTGGTTGTGCCTATTCCACCCCTGCGTTTTGAGCTCCGACATATTGTTGCAATTGACCGCTCCTTACATGCTCCTCGATTATATCCTTTAGATGCCTGCAGCTATTGGTATCATGTCCATCCAAATAGTGAAAGAGACGGTGTCTTCCTGATGCCCTTTCATGTTCCGAGGGTTCTTTCCTTGCTGGCCTTCGATAGTGAAGGCGTTCCCGAGTCTCCATGAATATTCGTTCTAACGGCTCATTCAATCCTGTGTAGGTGGAGAATTCCAGCTCTTTCCATAGCATCCTAGCTTTCCGCGATTCGTCATCCAACTTCCTCTTTCCTTTATCTTTATCTTAAACCAAGCTTCTACTAGATGGTTCTCCATCCTCGGTCGCATTCACTTCCTTCAACTTCATATCTTAACATGCATCCTCCTGTCGAAGGAATCTAACGGCTTTGTGAAAGAATTCCCTGAGATCCATTGGTGGGTCCCATATCAATGACACTTTGAAATCCGAATTATCTCCGACTCTTGACACTGTTTCCATTAAAACCATTGATGGATCTGGCCGATCCACCGAAGCGACCGCTGCATTGAACCGAGTTAAGAAAGCCTTGAGCGATTCTTCTATCCTTTGTTTTACTGACGTTAGCATCATTGCGTTCTTCGACCTTTTTATATAAACCGAAAAATGCTTCAGAAACCAGTCCACCAATTCTATCCATGTCCTGATAGATCCCTTTTCCAATTGCCTGAACCACATAGTAGCTATATCCGTCAAGTATAGAGGGAAACATCGAGCCATAACTTCCTTCGATGCCTCCCAACACTTCCACGTGCCTCGTGTACCTCATCAAGTGATCAGTAGGACCAGCCTTGCCAGTGTATACCTCTAGAGTAGGTAGCTTGAAATCTGGGGGGTTCCAAGCCATTCTGATGTCCAAGATAGACGGACTCCTGTTTACTTCTTCAAGATCTCTGTTTGCTTAACCTCCATGCATAATTCGCCTGATAATATCAGCCAATCTAGTGTTGTCCATCAAGGGTTGCCCCTCGAGTCCTTGAGGGAATTCTGGTACATACTCTTCATCACGTACTCTTGTGCTTATGCTAGCATCTTGTTTTGTGGTTTCACCTATAATTCCTCCATGAATCAGTCCATCGTTACCAGGTGGTGTGCCTCCGAGCCTCGATCCGTCTAGATTAATAGTTGTGCGCTGATTAGGGGCTGTGCCCCTGTTGAGCTGCTTCGTCCGATTTTTGGTTGAGTTTATCTGCTCCATCTTCATGGATCTGGACTATAGCAGCTCCAACTTTCCTTCCTGTCCAAATTGTCTGAGAAGGTTCTGCATCATTTCCTCATGTCTCTTCAACAATCCTTCCTACATAGCTCCCACCATCATCTCCATTTCATCTTGGTGATGAAAGCTAAGGTCTAATTTACTTCTTAGGAAGCCTCCTAACTCCCTTAATGATGACTCCTTTCTGGTAATGTCCTCCTGGCTGATTCCCTAACCATGGTCCCTTTTAGATCCGATCCTTCAGCTTTCCAAATATGAATTTCGAGTCTGGTATAGCGGGTGCTAGTCTTCTTAGTCAAAGCACCAAAATGTTTATTCCAAAATTTGTCACAAACCCCAAAAGCCGTGAAAGCACTAGTGTTTACACACAGATCCACAAAATTCACACATAGATTTCAGATCTGCATAATGTAGAGAGTAAAAGTGAAGAAATAGTCAAATTATAAATGGAGGAAAGCAAGAAAGAACAAAAGATTTATAGTGGTTCGGCAATCCGACCTACGTCCACTTTGAACCAATCCTTTTTATTCCTTTAGTGTTGTTGTGATTATAATTACATGCCTTTTTGATTAGTAAACAAAGTAGTAAAGTTCTGACGTCCAGAGTCGAAGAAGATCCTTTTTGCAGTTGCCATAGAACTTCTATTTATAGGTGTAGATTCGAAAATATCCACCTCAAAACCTGGAATACCTCTTCTCTTGCGCAAGTGGGCCTACTAGACCGATCCAGAGCGATTTGGGATCAATGAGTGTTCCTGTTGTATCGATCCAAAATTGGTCCAATCGAACTGAGATCGATCATGGAGGTTCTTGAGTGCATCAGCAAGCTCCTCTGAAAATTTCATAACGTTTGGACTTGTAGATTGTGAGATATAATCGATGTAATTTTTTGTTCGTGTGAAGGCTGAAGCATTCGTATCCACGAATTCGTATCCATCCCTCCTCCTGCTTCGTATCCATCACAATCATGTCGATGATGTGGCTCGAAAAATTAGGGGAGATCCTTTGACGCCGAGTTAACCGCTTCTTCATTCAACACGTCTCCTTTGTATCGATCGAATGTTATGCACTTTGTATCCATCCACCAGCTCTTGTCGGCTTATTCGTATCCATCAATCGTGCTTCTATTCGTATCGATCCCAGCCGTACCATTTCGTATCGATACCCTGCTCTTATTCGTATCCATACTCTTTGTATCCATCGAGCTTCGTTTCTTCATATCCTTCAGCCACTCCTCTGTTCATGTCGATCCTATGCATACATCTTTCATATCGATCTGATACTTGATCGATACGAAGTGCTCTTCCAAATCCTTGCTCGTACTTCGTGTCGATCCCGGCCTTGATCGATACGAAATACCCTGTCATACCGATGCCGAGTCCAGCCAATTCGATGCACGTTGTATTGATGCGAAACCATCGATTCGAAGCATGTTGCTATTTCCATCCTAACCGATATTGAGTATGTTCTTGATAGATACGACAGTATCGATTTGAAGTAGAGAGCCGAGCCTACGTTCGATCGATATGAACCACCTCGATGCAAACCAACATCGATGTGAACCATTTCTTACCAATATTGATCCATTCATACTCGAGCATACGAATTCCGATTGACCTGAAATTTGGAACTTAGCCTCTCTTAGCCTTGTCCATCATCCACGATCGATCCCGTCTTGATTGGATGATGTGCACATAAATATGCATATTTTTACCACCATATTGTTTTAACCAAAATCCATATTAATTCCAAATTGTCACTTATTCATCTTCATCCAAAGGCAAAATAGTCAATTTTGTGCATAAATTAACTTGAGAAAATTTAATTAGAAATTTCCATACTATTTTGTAGGAATTTGATTTCAATTACAATTGGTTTCATAAAGAAGATATGCATGCACAAAAAGAACACAATAGAATGATGATGGAAATAATTCAAAGTGAAGATCATGGAGGACCCTACCTACCCACCACCTTAATTTACAAATTATAGGCTAATGCACATGCTTATGGAATTAATGGCTTCATGTACACTTCAATGGGGATTATGACATGCTAATGATTACTTGGTGGCCACACTACCTCAAGGGCATTTTGGTCATTCCCCAAAAATATGAATTAGGGTTTCATACATGTATAAATACCCATATGTTTAATGTAATCTCTCCCTCTTCTTAGCCTCTCTTTAGTTAGTTTTAGGCTCAAAATAAAACTAATCTCTATTCTTTCTTTTCATGCCTACTTAGCCATTTCTCTTTATGTAATTTTTTTATGCAACTTCAATACATGTTCTTTTCCTTTTCATGCTTATTTACTTTCATATTATAGTGTAGATTTATTTTTCATGCAAGTAGAATAGTTTTTCTTTATCTTGCTTTCTATTTTCTTATCTTTTTCTCTCATGTTGCAAGCTACATTTGTTGTTTTAATGACAAATATGAGAGGCTAAACCCTTCAATTTAGGGGGTAATAAAGCTCTCCAATTATGTAGCTTCAACTATTTGTTAATTCATGCTCTCTTTTTGTGCTTAATGATGATGATAGAAATGATTTACTAGTTGTTTTTTCTTTGAATTTAATAGCCTATATTGTTGACACCAAATAGGCTATGCTTAAACAATCACTAATACTAATTGCCTCTTCATCAAATATGATTATGAAAAAAGAAAGTGATTTGAAACTAAAATTTGATGGTCTATATTTCTAATCAATAGTTAATACGCCATACTTAAAATAGATTTCATTTTCTTTGTCAAGTTTTATGAAAGTTAGTAAGTGCTTTAAGGGATGTGTTATAGTTTGATGGCTTATGTTGGCTAATCAATAGCACAAATATGTACTTATGATAAGCACATCAATTAAAGCACTAATGACAATAAAAGAGAGATCACGATTTCATGTATGTTGAACTACATGATCTACAGAGTGGATTTATTATCTAAATTTCCACTTAACCCTTATATTTGCTTCTCTTTTTTTAGTTACTTAATTCTCTAATTCTCTAGCTAAAATTTCCACAGACTTTGGTTTAATTTGATTGAATAGAATTTTAAAATTATCAATTTCATGCGGATCGACCCATATTCGCCACGTACTACAAGTGTACGCCGTGCGCTTGCGATTATTTTTATTTTCAAAGTTTTCGACTATTTTCTAAACCGATAGAAAAGTAGTCGATTAACATTGGAGCTCGACCAAATTTTAAGGACATCGATCATAGCCCTGTTTCCAACCGATCTCCAATCCTGATATCCATCCTTTCCAGCCAGTTTGTTGATATCCCGGTCTTGACCAAAAGGTGGGATAACACAGTGCATGGTGTATCATAACATATAAAACGTGCATATTGAAAAGATCTAAATTGACGCCTCCTAAATGAATGCATTCTTTCAAAAACATTTATAAAATATGATGCAAACAATCTATACATACTGGCGGTCTTATATGTATGCAGGTTTTCAAAAATCAAAAATCTTTTTTTCAAACAACAATTTCCACACTCCAACGAGTAGGAGTATGGTCGAACTAATTTTGCATCTATTTCCTACAATCCAAAAATCTAACACATCAGATTTTTCATTTCTTAAACCTTTACTCCAATCCTAAAAAAGGATTTAAATAGAGAATGTTACATTTCTACACTTCTGAAGGGTACCGATTCTGTTATACCTTGGAACTTTTTCTGTTGCCTCAGAATCTTCTATAATTTTTTCCAAGCATAATATGCACAAGGAGGTTTATTTTTAGATTCTAAACCGGATTAATTTTAAAAATGAATTTCATTTTATATCACAAAGTACAGATATGGAAATTTTAAGACTAAAACATCTTTATTTTCCCTTGTTATCATCTACGCTTAACTTGCTACCAATCTTAATACACCACCAAATTTATATCCACTAACACATCAATCCTCTATATGCTAATCATATAGCATTTGAAAATCAAAAATTCTCATTTCCCATAAAAACCACTTTCCCTCTTCCAATCAAACTCTCAAAATGATTTGAATATTCAAATTTCCAAAAGCATTTAAGCACCATTTATCTTTCAAGCATTTGAACAAAAATTTCCAAAAGCATTTAAATAATTAAGCCACACCTTAACCTAATCGGGATTCGATCAACGAGTTGATGCATATAATTAACCCTAGTATTGCACAATAAATACTAGACTTTAAAAAACATATTCCTTTATTCTAAACGATGACACACAAGCCTATTTACAAATTTATTCTTTTAAGGCACAGGTATATTGATCCACGATTTCGCAATAAACTTAGCCTTTCCTTCGCTCATTAAAATTTATTTTTATAAATTTTTAGTCTTACATTGCATTTACCTTTATTTAAGTGTCTTGATGAGATTTCCATATAAATAATGTTTCTCCAAAATATACAATAGCGATCAACATATCCTGAAACAACTGTGCAGTAAATAAAAAGGAACACTCTTATAATATATCATACATATCTTTTATACAAAAAGCCAAATAATGATTACAACCCAAACATCCTAAAGAAAAGAACAAATGATGGAAGAAAATAAACAATAATGCTAATACTAAATCTAAATGTTACCTTATGCTATGGGATGGTCATGATCCATTATCGGAGCTCGACCCATTGCTATGACCCCTAAATCGGCGTAGCATGGCAGCTATGCACCCAATCTCATAGCTCGAGCATCGCTGCTTAGGTCATATCTCCTATAGTTTAGCCTTAATTCGAAGCTGTGAGAACCCTAGAACACCCTGTCCCTGCCCCGCCTTCTGATGCACCTGCAACTCTACCACAGGTGATGTTATCTCCACCGATGGCTCTATACTCCACATTCTCCTAAGATAGGCTTTATCAAAAAGGAAGGGCCTTCTTCTGAACTTTCTGTCCAGGGAGGTTCTCTCAATGTCGCCTAAAGATGCAAGTGAAAAGATGGCAATATGAAATGTAGCTCCATGGAGTCGCTACTCCTGGCTCTACATTGTTGCTCATGAGAGTGCGAGCCTACTACACTACTATACCACTCATAATGGCATAGGTTGAATTCCACACAAGCGGATAAATATGGTCGAAGCTCTATGTCTGTGGAATGATGTTCTGTTGAATAATGCAAATGACATGGCTGGCTATTAGCTGCAAATTGTCTGGCCTTCAAACACCAATAGCTCCAAGAAAGATCTACTGCAAAAACTTCGGATCTGTTGTCTCAATATATGCCAAATCCACTCCTTTCATAGATATCCCAGAATATCTCTGAATAATCGTCTAAAAGATCAATTTATACCCCCATTCACCTCTGATACAAGACTATTTATATCTTCATTAAACTAATGTTGCAAATTGGCATCAAACAATCGCATGCATCATTGTAGCTCTCTCGCTCGAAAATGCTATGATTTTGGATCGATGCTAGTCCTAGTTGTGAACGGATCCTCTAGTCCAAGGAGGTCAAATCCCCAAATTTCGTCTATCATCCTTAAAGAAAGATGAAGTTTTTTTAGGCTTCGTAGGTGGAGATTTTTCAGCCATTCAAGTCAAGCCAGGTGATATATTGAGGAGTAAGATTCGAGTGGCATGTGGAGGTGCTACCGGCTCGAGGTGGTTTCACGGACTGAGTTGTGGTCGAAGATGGGGAATTTGGGTTCAGATTATAGATAGACAGGAGGGGTTGGATTTAAAGTGTGTCGTGGCTGCCGGCATTGAGGGGGCCAGTGCTTGCTACTAGGTTGAAGAAGGAGAGGCGACGAAGGTCCCTAAGAGTTTTGGAGGAAAATGGGTGGAGGAGGGTCGAGGATAGAGGAAGATGAAGGAAATGGGAGGTGTCGAAGCCCAGACGTAGCTATGCCACGCTCGAGGTTCGGGTTGCGCATTTTACGAGACAATTAGTTGATCGTTCTAGGGTTACTAATCGACTACTACCGATTGACCAGTTATCGAATTTCAAGCCCAAGTTGACCTTGACCCTATTCGAGCAAGTTAAATTTAATAATAATAATATTGATTAATAATATCATTTCACTCTGTCTTTGTCTTCTTCGATCTGATACGATCTACACTGCTTCGAGAAATCCCTACCTTCTATATGATAGTACCTTAGCTTGTTTTCAAGTTTGTTAGGCTCCCTTCCTCTTCAATCTCGTTGTACACTCACTATACTACGTTGACCATCAATCTTCTTCAAAAACGCAAAATTATTTCAGTTGTTATTTTCTATGCTTTCATTATATGGGAATATTCCTCCTATCTTGGTTATTGGGCATTCCTACCCGTCCTTGTACCATACCTTATCTAAATCGAGTACCGATTCCATTTACCTAACTCTTAAAGAAAGAATTTTAAAAACTTTCGATTTTATAAATAGGAAAAATTTGTCAAGCCAAACATATAATATCTTTTCCATTTATTTCCAAACGAAGAAACTTTTTGCCAAAACCATTAAATTGAGAACTTTTAACTTGACCGATTTTAAACTAAGAACTTCAAGTTTTCTTCCCTTTCAAAACAACAACTCTTCAATAAATTCTTTAAGAAACCATTTAGAACATTTCAAGAAATTTTCGAAAAACATTTTGTCAAATTTTTTCATATAGAATCGGACTAGGAATGGACTTCACTTTTCCTTTCTCTGGACTTTTCTTCTTTTCTCTTTATTATAAATTTCTTTCTACTCACCTTCATAAAAATTAGATTTATCATCTTTTAGTGGTTAATGTACACCTTCTTGCTGGAACATGCTCCACACCTATTTTATTTTACTTTTGAATATTTGCAACATATAGTTTCTTACTTTCCATTTGTTTGGATGAAATGTGCATATTTAATCAGTACTGCTTCAAAATCCATAATCATAAGAGAGCCTAGGCCCAACAAAGGATTCAAGAATTATCCAACCATGTGGATCCTTCTATATGTCATGCTCAGTGTCTCCTTGATCAACACCTTATGGTGTAGCCAACACTCCATGGGTGATCAGGTAGGTGTATAATTTTAACTTTATTAATTTTTCCAACTCATAGTTGCCTAGTCTATCCTTTCAAAATATGGTCGCAACTACTTTAATAGTAGGAATTAATAGAGTTTGGTGTATAATATATATAGGTAAAAATACTAATACGTTCTCTCAGCTTTTCCTAATTCCTACGATCGACTAACCTAGTGCTCTGATACCAAATGCAACAATCCGCACCTTAACGTGCCTATGTTTCGACTTAATCGAAACCTAAGTTCATTAGAGCACAGATCGTTAGTTTGGTAATCTACAATAAACATAAGTATATCATAGAGTGATCGATGTAATCTCTCAGTGGAATAGAACATATATACTAACTGAGGCTACCACCTTTAAATTAATAGTATTACTTGGATACCTAATTTCCTTGTCAGCGCCTAGAATGAATAAGATGATTCTCCATCTATTGTTTCCGTCTTGCTCCCTTAACCCATCCCTTAATCTATCGAATCGGTTGTAATGATGAGGAAGTAAGAACAATGTTTTGGTGACTAGAAAAGTGCATGCTTTACCCACAACACTAGTTTATGTTAATTGTTTTCCATTTAAGTGTTATGTCTATTATTTACGGTTAAACCATTAAATCCCATATGCACATACGATATGCCTAGTATATACATACAAACCTAAACGATGTACTACCAAAAAAACTTGGACACTTAATACTTCTTAAATAGTGAGGAAGCAAAACAAATAGCCCTCTAATGCCACACCCCCAAAGTGGGCCCTCCGTAATGTAAATACTAGTCAATCAGTTTGATAATGCTAAGTCAGAGGAATAAGTAGATGTTCGCACAAAAAATGGGCAAACACCTCCAAGTCGTATGATTTAGTTGATTATGTGTTGTTCTTAGTGATTTGGGTGATTTATGCAAATATATAAAATAGATGGACTAAACTGTAAAAGGCACAGATTTATAGTGGTTCGGCCAGAATGTGCCTACGTCCACTTTATATGTTATTCTCCTTTTCTCTTCAGATTACAAGTACAAAGCTTTGATTACAAGTATCTGAAAGTTGTTTGAAAGTTCTATCCGTGCTTGAGCTCTCAAACTTGTCTGCCATTGCTGTACCCGTGTCCCTCTATTTATAGAGTGAGGCTGAGGGTAGGGGTCTTGGATGTATATAGCTGCCGATGGGCCTGGGCTGATGCAATCTGGCCTGGCAGTGTTGGTTCGGCAAGGCCTTGGTCGGTGGAGAGTTGGTGTGGACTTGGTCCGGTTGTAGAGGGTTGAGGTTGGTTCGGCTGGGTATTGGAAGTAGGTTGGTTCGATAGCAGGGGGTTTGGCAGCAGGTGGTTCGGTAGTGAGTGGTATGTGTGTTGGTCCGGTGGTGAGGGCGTAGCTTGGTCCGGTGGTGGGTGGTTCGGTGGTTAGTGGAACTGGATCGGTGGTAGCTTGGGAGTGAGTTGGTGTTTGGTTCGGAGGGATTTGATTCGGTGGCTTGGTTTGTGCTGGTTCGGAGGTGAATGAAGCGGTAGTGGGCTGGTTCAGCTATGCTTAGGAAGAGACTTGGTTCGGTGGTGTTGGACCGGTTGAAACACACCCAACACTTGCCCCCCAAAGTAGGGCATGTGTATGCATATGGCGTGCTTTATTTTATCTTGGATATCCTCATCCGGCCTTGTGTGCCGAGCCAGTTGGTCCGGTTATTTATATTTCGCCTATAAGTATGGGCCTAAGATTTTCGTTATTCCTTATCAGCCGAATCAACTGAATACCGAACCAAACTTGTTTGCTTGAAATAGCCGAACCAATCAACTACCGAATCAACTCATCTGCCGGATCTACTCAACTGCCGGACCAGGTGAGTTTTCTTCTGCCGATCGATTTTTTATGATGGGACTACCGAATGAAACTTATGGAGGATGAGTACCGAATGGGCATTTAGGCTTGAATTACCGAATGGGGGTTTTGGGAGTGCAAGGGCCGAATGGATCCTTAGGCTCACACTACCGAATGGAATTTTGGGAGTGTGAGTTCCGAATGGATTCTCGGACTCGTACTATCGAATGAATCTTGGTGTCTTGAATTACGAACGAAATTTCAGGCTGTATACACGTGCTTGTTTATATCTCTACACCCCTTGTTCTAACGACGTACTTCTTTGTATTTGCAGATAAATGTCTCATAAAGTGGAAACTCGATCAGATAAGAAGAAATCTATGGACAGAAGAGAGTCCACCGTAGTGCCCCCAGCTCAGGCAGGACCGGAACGCCATGGACCCACCACGAGATCGCTAGTAGATGGGTATGGTCCTCAAGAGCTTCTGAATTCTCCGCCTGACTGCTTTCCTAGCTCTCTCAAAGAAGAGCAGCTTGATGTTATCTCCCGCTCCTTTGGGATTGATAGAGCACGCATGCTGTTGCCAGGGAAGGGGGTCATGCCATATAATCCCCCTGAAGGATACTTCGCTTATAGTAGGTACCACTACATGTGTGGGGCCATTCCTCCAATCAATGCTTGGATAGTTAGCTTCGTCACCTATTTGAAGGTGGCCCCTTTCCAGCTCCAGCCCAACTCCTACGCTATCTTGGTGTGCCTATTCGTGATTTTCCAGAGAAAGTACGGGCGCCCCCTTCCAACCGGGAGATTCGGTACCTATATAACTTGAGGGGTTACAAGAAGGGGTCTCCATACATCAGCTTGGAATCGGCCGTGTCCTTCAAGCCGGTCCTGGACTTGTATTCAAAGTTCATCATGTTTAAGAAGGAATGGTTCTTCGTCCAGGATGACTCTGTTTTTATCCATCGCTTCACCTCTGGCTGTAAGTTGAAGCTTATTTATAATCTCCGTTCTGACTGAAATGCTTCTTCTCATGTGTTTTTATTTCCTGCTAGCGACAGGTGGCTTTGCGGTCGTGGAGAACGATCACCTGGTTCAGATGGCCGCGGAGATAGAAGCCATTTCGGGAAGGGATAGGTCAGATTCTTACCTGATCAGGAATGCCACTCTCCTGGGTCACAACTTGATTCTACCTCATCAGTCTGTGGTCAAGCAGAGGGATACGGCTAAGGAAAGGGCTGCTAAATCCAAAGGAGGGGCCACGACAAAGAGCAGCAAGAGGAAACCCTTCTCGATACCTCCAGTCGTCGGGGGGAAGAAGCTCAAGAAAACTGATGGACCCTCTCCCAGCACATGCCCAGATGTTCCGGAGGAGGAAAGTGGAGAGGAGGAAAGAGGCGAGGAGGAGAGCGGAGGTGATGGAGAGGTGATGGTGGCGAAGGACAAAGTGGTAGTGGCGTTGGTGCCTTGACCTCGGGGCAAGCAGGTGAGATTCAAGAGTGGACGGATGATGCTTTCCGCCAAGCTTTTGAGGGGTTGGAGGAAGGGTCGGCCTTGGTGGAGAAACCCGAAGAAAACTGATAAGGCCGGGACTGGTGCCAGTCCATCTTCTAAGAGCATTTCAGCTAGGGCAACTCCAGCGGTTCAAGGTGAATTTTAGACTCCTCTTTTAACTTCACATGTTTCTTGGATTATAGTCTCATGCATGCTTGTAACACTTGGTTTTTATTCCAGGAACGGGTGAGGCGGCCAAGACATCAGACATTCGGCACCGCCTCGAGCAATTCAAACTCCTCAAAGCTTCTACTAAACCGAAGCCTTCGACCAGCCGTTCCGGGGACGTAGTCGGCTACCGTCCTCTTCTCGGAGTTATTGAAGAGGATATTCAAAAGAGAAAGAGGAGTTGCTCCATGTTCGAACCTTCACTTGGACCTCAGCCCCCAACCCAGCCTATTCATGATATCACGGAGGAGGATACTGAATCCATACCATCTCCGCATCCATCAGAGAATCCTACCGTTACTCATGTTGATCGTCCCGACTTGGCTCGTAACCCATTTGCGGGTCATTCAGATCTGGACCCGAGTTCTCATGATATTTCCTTCGATGAGGTTACCGGTGAGCACCTCCTACCCCGCAATCCTATGGTATAGGTGCTTGATAAGGCTAAGTCTTTGGATCTCGACTTGTTGACCACTCAGATTGTGACTATGGGGGATGAGGCCAAGGCAAACATCGATCGGGTGGCTGAGGAGACCAGGAAGTTGATGGGGCATCACGCCCGACTGGTCAAGGCCGGGGAGGAAATTGGGAGTGCCAACATAAGATTGCGGCTAGTGATTGCCGACCAGGCTAAGCAACTTGCCGATCAGGACATCCAGATCTCTCAGCACGAGGCTGCCTCCAGACGGCTAAAGAAAACTATGGAAGAGGCTAGCAGAGCCGAGCTGCGAAAAATGGAGGCCATCTGCAAGGAACGGATCGATATAGCCATTGCAACGGTAGATGATGTTCGGAAGGCAGACCTCGAGCGGGTAGAGGAGTTATCCGGGAAGCTTGAAGCTGCGGAGCTTGCTCAAGCCAAGTTGAAGGAGGAGATGGACGCGATGAGGAAATCCCTTCGGGCTGACCACTCACGATACCGATCGGAGAGGGATGCTGCTGCTGCAAAGCTATTGGCTTCTGAAGTCCGGATGAGGGAGTTCGAGGAAAATGAGGGGATGATGGATGAGATGCTCCAGGATATGTATTTCCGTACTTGGAAGCAGGGCAACTTATCCTGGATGGATGACTATCTCCGGATCATGGCCAGGATTTATCTTCGGGCTTTGGAAGAGGCCAAGGCTGATGCGGATAAGGAGGGTGGTATGGCCTTCAGGATGGATGTGGTTACTGCCCAGTTTACTAAGGAAGAGGAAGTGGCGGTGAAGGAGGGCATGCGGCTGCTTACTGCCGAGGAGGTAGGCGTGCAGTTGGGAGACGACGATCAAGGAACGTATGTTGGTAAGTCTTCCCTTTTAGCCTTTTCATAGCTTGGTTGCTTATCGTTTATCTAATAGATTATTCTCCTGAATTGGACAAGTGGGACCTCTGGTCAGCATGCTGGGAGCTCTGATCCTGCAGTCAAGTAGATCTTGGGGGGTCGGAAGGATAGAGATGAAGTTCTGATGTTGCCGACTATTTTGGCTTGATCCGGATATTTTTGGTTTTACTTGACATTCCTGTATATACTAGTTTCAAAACATTAATGTACTTTCAGGTTGTAATTATGTCATTGCAACGAATGCCTTTATTTTTTACATGTAATTTTATAACATAAGTTGATTCTGTCATATTTGGATGCTGTCATTATTTTGATGTGTTGCATAAGAAATATAGTTGTGCATGTGCTAGTGATTCAACTGTGTTTGATGTCAAGTTCTTGCTTAAAGTATAATTTCATGTCTTGCAATGTTAATGTGATGTGTGAATATATCAGAGCTACTTATTTGTATATAAGAGAAGAAAGTACCGCCCATTCGATTTTTAGTTGTAGACGGTAGCTCTGAATGCCTTGTGTTATCGAGTAAGGGTTGAGTGACTCGTCATCCAGCTGAGAGTTCTCATTCCCATTAGTGAGTGCATCCTATTTGGTGTCCTGTACTTTAAGGGTTGTTATAGAGGATAGGAGGAGAGTTTTTATAAATAAAATGGAAATATAAGGAATAGTAAAACTTCCAATCACGGAAGGCCTTCGACGTGCTTAAGTTCGTGACAAACGGGTTTTGTAGTCACTTTCCCTGACTGTGGGTCTTGGAGACATTCGTCACCCATCTTACGCCTCCACGGGGAGTTTTCTTTTTTACCACAGCCGTACTTAAGACACATCGGAGCCGAGATCGCGCAAAGTAACTAACCGGGCCATTATGGCCCGTAATCGTGGGTATTATTCGATTTACCGTGGCCGGCTAGCGTGGGTGCCGATCGTCAACTGTGAACTGCCCCTGGCTGGCCACACCTTATGTTGGGGCTTATAATCGGTTCACAGTCGCCGGCGAGCCGAACGCCGTAATGAGCTGCCTCGGCTATATTCGGCCTTCTCGGTGGCTTATGATCGGCTCATTACAGTTGGCTTTGAGGGCCGTCGCGCGCAATGAGTGAACCCGCAGCAGAGGGATGCTGGAGCAAAAGTGTCTCATTGACGAGGGCATAGATTCATATAGTACCTGTTAGGTCTTGTCCAGGTGAGGTTGTGCCGTGAAGTGTCCAGAATGGAAATGTCGTTGCACAGGATTTTTTTCAACAGAAAAGGATAAAGCTTAACAAGCAGCCAAGATATAAAGGAACAAGTTAAAAAGAGACAAGATTTTTAAAGTGGTTCGGCACGAAAATGCCTACGTCCACTGATTCTCTTCGTTAATTCACCTCATATGGGTGCTACAAGTTAAGAAAAGTATCGACGAAGGTGTTGGATGTTCCATGCCCTCTGGAACACCTCTCCGTCCACTGTTGACAAAATATAAGCTCCGTTGTGGAGATCTTTATGAATTACATAGGATCCGTCCCAGATTGGATCTAGCGCTCCGGGGCGCGGGAAGATCCGTTTGAGAACAAGATCTTCTTCTCGTAAGCTGCGATGCTTGAACTTGGAGTTGTATCGTGCTGCCACTTTTTTCTTGTGAGCTGCCGCTTTAAGTGCTGCATCATTTCTTCTTTCTTCAATTAGGTCCAAAGACATGTGTAGGAGTTCTTCATTCTCTTCTGGGTTGTAGTGGATCCTACGGTAGGAGGGCACTACAGTTTCAACTGAGAGCATGGCCTCCGATCCATATGCCAAAAAGAAGGGAGTATGCCCTGTTGATGTTCTGAAAGACGTGCGGTATGCCAAAGTGCCGTAGGAAGTTCATCCACCCAAGCGCCTTTTGACTTTTCAAGCTTCTTCTTGATCAGAGTTTTGAGAATTTTGTTGACATCTTCGACTTGTCCATTTGCCTGGGGATAAGCCACAGATGAGAAGCTTTTGTGAATTCCGTGCTCTCGGCACCAGTCGGTGAACTCCTCGCTGTCAAACTGAAGTCCATTGTCCGATATGATTTTGAGCGGAACCCCGTACCTGCATAGAACATTTTTGATCAAGAAGTTAATAACTTTTGCCGAAGATATATTATTTAAAGGTTCCGCTTCCACCCATTTGGTGAAATAGTCGACTGCCACTATAGCATATTTGGCTCCGCCTCGGCCCATCGGTAGTTCGCCAATCAAGTCGATTCCCCATACTGCAAAGGGCCAAGGGCTGGTCATTTGAGTAATCTCATTTGTTGGTAGTCGAGGAATCTTAGCAAATTTCTGACATCTGTCATATCTTTTGACAAAGTCTAAGGCGTCTTTGTTTAAAGTGGGCCAGTAATACCCATATCGGAGTACCTTCTTTCCTAGAGTCTGCCCTCCAGTGTGATATCCACAACTTCCTTGATGGATGTTGGATAAGACTTCATTGGCTTCCCTTCCAATGACACGCCTTAATAAGGGGTTAGAGAAGCCGCGCCGATAGAGGATGCCTTCTTGTATTGTGTAGCGGGAAGCTTTCCTCAAGATTTTCTTGACTTCGTTACGCCCGTCGGGCAGTGTGCCATCTTGTAAGTATTTCCGGATGGGAGTCATCCAAGTTTCTTCTTCGATTGCAGCTATCAGATTCATTGGCTCGAAACTCGGGGCTAGTTTGCTTTGAGATGGTTATTGTTCCAGAGGTGGTGTCGTCCTTCATGCTAGCTTGCTTTGCCAGTTCGTCGGCCTCCTGATTCTCTCCTCGAGGAATGTGTTTGATTAAATAGTGATCCAATTGATTGAGTGCAGCTTGGTCTTCTTTAGATATGCTGTGAGTCGTTCTCCTCGAGTTTGGAATTCTCCCAGTATTTGATTTACAATAAGTTGAGAATCACTATAGAGACATAAAGAACCGACTCCAATCTCTAGGGCAAGTTCTAATCCGACTATCACTGCTTCGTATTCTGCGTCGTTGTTGGTGGCAGCGAATTCCAACCTGAGGGCATAGTGCAGCTTCCTTCCCCTGGGGGTGATTATCACAATACCTGCCCCCGAGCCTTGTTCGTTTGATGCTCCATCTACAAAGAGATTCCACTTGATATCTTTTGTTATTTCAGATCGATCTTTACCTTCGTTGGTAGTGAATTCGGCAATGAAATCGGCCATGGCTTGTCCCTTGATGGCGGTGCGAGGATGGTAGGTGATATCATATTAACTCAGTTTAATGCACCATTTGAGTAGTCGCCCAGAAGTGTTGGGGCGATGGAGTACCTGCCTTAGCGGTTGATCGGTTAAAACTCTAATGGAATGAGATTGGAAATAGTGTCGCAGTTTCCGTGACGCGATTAGCAAACAGTATGCTAGATTTTCAAGTTTAGAGTATTTGGCATCTGCCCCTATAAATCTCTTGCTTACAAAGTATACGGGCCACTGCGCGCGGTTGTCTTCTCTCACCAAAGCTGCGCTTAAAGCATGGGACGATACAGCAAGGTATAGGTATAGTTCTTCGCCTTCGTTTGGAGTTGAGAGTACTGGTGGTCTCTGAAGGTGTTCGATTAGGTTAAGGAAGGCTGTCGAGCATTCGTCAGTCCATTCGAACTTTCCTTTGTCTTTCTTTATAGCTTCGAAGAAAGGGAAGCATTTGTCGGTCGCTTTAGAGATGAACCTGCTTAGGACGTCTACTTTCCCGTTTAGGCTTCGCATCTCTCTTCGAGTGGATGGTATCTTGATATCTTGCAAAGCCCGGACTTATTCGGGGTTTGCTTCAATCCCCTTGGCATGGACGATGAATCCCAAGAACTTTCCCGACGATACTCCGAACGAGCACTTTAGAGGATTCAGCTTCATTCCATATTGGCGAAGTACTTGAAACATCTTGTCCAGGTGGTTTATATGATCGTTGGCTTTCCTCGATTTTACCAGCATGTCATCCACATAAACTTCCATAGTTCGTCCTATTAGTTCCGCAAACATCTTGTTAATGAGGCGCTGATAAGTAGCTCCGGCGTTTTTAAGTCCAAAAGGCATTACTCTGTAGCAGTACAATCCCCGGTCAGTGATGAAACTAGTGTGGTCTTGATCGGGGGCGTGCATAGGGATCTGGTTATATCCTGAGTATGCATCCATAAAGGATAAGAGTTCGTGTCCGGTTGTGTTGTCCACGAGTTGATCGATTCGGGGGAGTGGGAAGCAATCCTTCGGGCAAGCGTCATTTAGGTTGGAGAAGTCGATGCATGTTCGCCACTTCCCATTAGCCTTCTTTACCAGTACCGGGTTGGCGATCCATTCTGGGTAGATGGCTTCTCGTATGAAGTTATTGGCAAGTAGGTTCTTTACTTCTTCCTCGAGGGCTGCTGATTGTTCTGCCCCCATGCTTCTCTTTTTCTGCTTTACTGGCACCTTGGTGGGATCGATGTTCAGTATGTGGCATGCTACGTATGGGGAGATTCCAGTCATATCAGCGTGCGTCCATGCAAATACATCCAAGTTGTGGCGAAGAAAATCGACGAGTTGATCCTTCAATTCCGCTCTTAACTGAGACCCGACTCTCAGCAGTCTACTTGGGTCGTGTTTGTCTACAGATACAAATTCCATAGCCTCTGCAGGCTCGGTGGTGGCCTCCTCCTCCTTGTCCCTGGGGTCTAATTCGTTGAAAGGATCACTGGTATATCGAGGAGGAGGGGCTTTCTTTAAATGTTATGCTTCCATGTTTTTCTTGCAGAGAGAAGTCTCTGCATCCTTCCCTTTATCCTTCATGCGGTTATTGCGAAGTTCAGTCACATAGCAATCTCGAGCGACGTCTTGATCTTCCTCTATTTCTCCTATTCCGTTTTCCGTTGGAAATTTCATCTTCAGGCACCATGGGGCTAGGACAATTTGGAAGTCAGACAAGGCTGGTCTTCCCAAAAAGACGTTGTAGGCTGAGTGGTTCTCTATTAGCACAAAGGTTTGTTTTCGCACAACGGAGCGGGGATGACTTCCTATTTCGACAAAGAGGTCCAGTTGCCCGAGGGGCATCTTCGCATATCTAGTGAAACCATGTAGCGGTTTGCTGTAGGGAGACACATCCTTCATTGATAGCTTCATTTTGTCGAAAGCATGCTTGAATAGGATATTTACTGAGCTTCCAGTGTCTACTAGAATTCAGAAAACCTTATCTGGACCAAACCAGGCAGAGATGACCATAGGATCCATGTGAGGGTACCGCCTTCCCTCTAGAACACGCCTACTGAATGTGATGTCATCATTCTCTTTCCGTTTTGGGTGGCGTTCTTCTGTAACGAAATTAACATAGCCTTCATTGTTTCTAAGTGACTTACCATATCTTTCCTTCTCTGCCCAGCTTCCGTCGGCGATGAGTGGTCCTCCTGATATGGTAAGGACCACTATCTTCTCTTGACTGGAGCCGCTGGTGTTGCGATTTCCTCCGCCTACTTCCAGGAGGGGTAGCCCCGGGTTCTCATTGGCAGGAGCTGAAGTCATGTTCTGACCTTTCACATAGCGCTCTAGTCTCTTCCTTCTGATGTGTTCTTCAATCAAGTCCCAGAGATGATGACATTCATTGGTGTCATGCTCATGAGATTCGTGGAAGCGGCAGAACTTTCCAGACTTAATTGCATTATCTGATTCCTTCTTGTGCGGGGGGCGCTAGTATCTAACTTCGTCTTGGGTGGCCAAGAAGATGTTTTCGATTGTTTCATTTAAAGGAGTGTAAGAGTCAAATCTCGGTCCTGGCCTATATAAGCGCTTTTCCCCCTTCTTGCCCCCATCACTATCTCTGGAGTCATTTCTTCGAACGTCCTTTGCTACTGCAGGTGTGTTGCCATGAGCTGCCTTGGTTTGTTGCCTTGTCTGCCTTTCAATGGCAGCGTCTTCAAGTCTCATATATTTCCCGGCTTCGTGGAAGAAATCGGGTAAGGTAGCTGGCTTTTCTTTCGTTAATCTCCTAGCAAACTTAGTATCCGGATGCACACCACTGCAGAGGGCCATTAGGATAAGTTTCTCGTCGGCATCTTGGACTACGGCCGCTGCGGCGTTGAATCGGGTTAGATATTGTTGCACTGTCTCTCCGGGCTTCTATTTGATATTAGATAGGGAACAAGCGTCCTTGGGTTGTTCCACATGAATGCGGAACTGGCTGATGAACTTTTCTTTCAACATTTCCCATGAGCTGATGGATCCTTGGGGTAGATGGCAGAACTAGGAGGTAGCTAGATCTGCCAAGAATAGCGGAAAGCATTTACACAATACTCCCTCTGTTGCTCCGCTCATGAGCATATGCTGTATGTATCTCTACAAGTGTACAACGGGGTTAGAGGTTCCCTTGTAAGGTTCCATTGTTGGCATTTTCCATTCCCGGGGGATGATGGCAGTTTCGATATTGCGGGTGAAGGGGCTGGTTACCCTAGTGCCTATCCCCCGATCCCGTTGGACGCACTCTCTGAACAACCGAGCCCATCCTTTCATCAGAACTTGGAGCGGATAGAAATGATTTTGGTTCTTCCCTACGGGATTGATTCCGTCCAGATGACCTGCAGGGATGGTATCGTCTATCACTCCTAACATTCTCCAATGACGGCCTCTGGTCTTCCGGGGGCACATTGGGGTCAGCCACAGTTGGCCCTTGCTTTGATCTTCCCCTGCTGGGTTCTATTCTCAACACTTCCTCGGGTCCAACTTCGGGCTGGACTCCAGCTCGGTCACGTCTATTGGTGTTTCCATGGTTAGGTAGCATGGCAGGCTCAGCTACATCCAAACCCTGCCTGGTACCTCCCCTGTTGGGTTCGGTTCCAAGTGTTTCCTCGGGTCGGAATTCGGGCTGAGTCCGGGCTCAGCTCCTACCATTTCTGTTTCTGTTGTTAGCCTCTTCGAAGAAGAAAGACCTTTGTCGTCTCCCAGATCCTCCAGACGGGGACTCACCCCATGATTCAGTGTTGCGGTTGGATTCTTCAACATCCCTTAAGCGTGACATGAGTTGATCCACCAAGGCTTCTTGTTGAGATGCGAAGCGGTTAGTTACTTCAGCCACAACCCTGTCCAGATCTGCCCTTGTAATTGGTTGTTCCGTAGCAGGGGCTGTCGGATTTGCCTGATTTCCATTTGTTGTTGGAACCGGACGATTGTCTTGATCTCTGATCACTGGATCTAGGATACTGCCAGTTGTGATGTTCTTTCCTTTGTTAGCATCTTTCTTCCGTCCGGGAGGCATGTTTTCCAAGCAATGAACGATGCTGATAGGAAAAGGGTTAAGTGGGAGGAGCTGAAGCTTCGAGCTCCTGCTCTCAGTGAAAGCACCAAAAATGTTTGCACAAAAAATGGACAAACACCTCCAAGTCGTATGATTTAGTTGATTATGTGTTGTTCTTAGTGATTTGGGTGATTTATGCAAATATATAAAATAGATGGACTAAACTGTAAAAGACACAGATTTATAGTGGTTCGGCCAAAATGTGCCTACGTCCACTTTATATGTTATTCTCCTTTTCTCTTCAGATTACAAGTACAAAGCTTTGATTACAAGTATCTGAAAGTTGTTTGAAAGTTCTATCCGTGCTTGAGCTCTCAAACTTGTCTGCCATTGTTGTACCCCTGCCCCTCTATTTATAGAGTGAGGCTGGGGGCAGGGGTCTTGGATGTATATAGCTGCCGGTGGGCCTGGGCTGATGTAATCTGGCCTGGCAGTGTTGGTTCGGCAAGGCCTTGGTACGGTGGAGAGTTGGTGTGGATTTGGTCCGGTTGTAGAGGGTTGAGGTTGGTTCGGCTTGGTATTGGAAGTAGGTTGGTTCGGTAGTAGGGGGTTTGGCAGCAGGTGGTTCGGTAGTGAGTGGTATGTGTGTTGGTCCGGTAGTGAGGGCGTAGCTTGGTCCGGTGGTGGGTGGTTCGGTGGTGGGTGGAACTGGACCGGTGGTGGCTTGGGAGTGAGTTAGTGTTTGGTTCGGAGGGATTTGATTCGGTGGCTTCGTTTGTGCTGGTTCGGAGGTGAATGAAGCGGTATTGGGCTGGTTCGTCTATGCATAGGAAGGGACTCTGTTCGGTGGTGTTGGACCGGTTGAAACACACCCAACAGTAGAATCTGTAGAGCTGATGTGGTGTGGATCCGATCGAGACAGTTGGCTCCGTAAGGATGAGAGATCGGAAGAAGGTATGATAGCATTTGGGTCATCGTTGATAAATTGATGAGGAGTACTAAATTTATACCCGTAAACCACAATAGAGTAGCATCCAAAATTAGCCGAATTGTATGTGAAGTGCATTGTCTGATTCCATGGTGTGCCAAAAAGCATTATAAGTGACCAAAACCCGTTGTTTGCTGGTGGGTTTTAGAAGAACTTACAAGAGGCATTAGGAAATTGGCACCAAATCAGTTAGATGATATCGAGATTGAATCTGAAAATTAGAGTCCTTGCAGGCCTATTTGTATCGTAGGACGTGATACAAATTAGCTTTGGAGGAAGAAGGTGAAGTAGTAAAAGTTCAGTAGAGTGAAGGCGAATTCGATTGCATATGAAAGATCAATGAGAGCATGAGGACCGCTTATCCGGAGCATTCCAATTAGTAAGATTTACATTTTTCATTGTCTTTCATAATGGATATCAAATTTGATGCTTTATATTAGATAGTCTAGTATCTAGCATGCTAGGATAAGCATAGATATTATTTTTTGATGTTTGATCTTATATGTGCATGTTTGGTATTTGATTATTGGAATTTGATATGACTACTTACGCTTATCTGGTTGTTAAGCATATGGGATAGTCATGTTTAATATAGCATGTTTATTTGAGACGATTGTTATATATGATAGCATGCTTAAATACATGATGATGTTGCAATGGTGCTTCATCCTCTTTGTTGAGTACATGTTCGGGTACATGGAAGAAAGCAATTGCTATTTTGATGCTTACTCCCTTTTATTTACATCTAAATGGTATGCTCATAAGATTTGTAGTATATATGCTTCATGTCCTTAAAACTTAGATGTATATATATTTATGTTGTTTCGCGATTTTTCGGACCTAGCCGCACAAAAGTGGTGCTGCTGAATTTTTTGAAACAAGAGGAGCTTTGTAAGCCTATGGGTTGGTAGGTACTCTTTTACTTTGGGAATTTCGAGGAAAAAATCCTTTTAACATGGGAGAATGTAAAAGCCCTCATTATTAACGATAAGATATTTAAATAACCAATCTAAATATTCAATCGTTAATTATTTGAATGTCAAAAATATGACATTGCATACGGTCGAATTAGGACTCGACACCACTTCCATCGAGTTCGGATCGACGTTGCAAACTAAAATGAGTATAAATATCTCTATATTTGGGATTGCGTAATCCGCTGGCCAAGATGATCTCGAAATGCATGAAATTATCATCTCGGAGTGTAGTCTTGTGTGGTGGAAAAATTTAAACCGTCGAGACCGAAAAATGAGGTGGTGTACGCCGAAAAGTTTCATAGCATTGGATGTCCCGTATGGTCATATTAGCTCAAAATGCATGGCAGGTTATTTGAGAAATCAAGTAAAATATATATACACACACATCTCGTTTACCAACTACTTTTCCTCGCTTTGCTTTTTCCATTTCATTTTTCCTTCTTATCTTTCCACTGAACGAAATCAAAGCCCAGACCTTCATAAATTAAAATACAGAGCTCCATTCCATGAAAATCAACGAAACCAGATTCGTTGAGATGGTAGTGAGGAGGACTTTGAATCTATATGGGATTTGGATGGTGCATCATATGTTGGTGGAGCTCGTAGTGGACATTGAGCTTGGATTTGGGTTCACTGGAGTTAAAGGAGGATATAGGAAAAATAGAGAGGGGGATTGTGCTTCTCGTGCATAGACGAGTCGATGGTGACTTTTAGGGAGGTGTTGCTGCGTCTTGGATGGTTCGACCTTGTGGATCCGTCGAGGCTAGGAGTAGGTCATGTTTAGTATAGGAGAGCCAAGCGAGGTTATTTTGGGTGCGTTGCGAAGAGGACATGTCCGTTGGCGAAGATGGTTGTGATGCCCCACCTCTATATCCATACTACCAAATAGGATTACTAGGTAATCCTATCTGTTAATATAGAGATTGAGGCTTGTCGACCACACGTGAATATTCCCTTGGGCTAACATCAGTGTGTTTCTCACATTGAAATATATCAACAATATACGTACCTGGTATCATCACAAAGCAATAAACATGTGGGCTTATCAGGATAAAAAAATATATAACATATGCAAAGAAACACAGATTCATAGATCATGGTTGAAAAATATAATAGTTCACAAACTATAATGTCTGTCTCACTACGACAATATACACAGGTTAAGTTCACAATGCAAAAACTCATAGCAATCTTAATACAAAAAAATACAAGGAGACATTCAAATAAAATACGCATAGTCAACTTCTCAAAATATTGATATAATATATATTGCCTCCTCTAAAGCCCATCATCCAAACAGCTAATGTCCCTGAATCTGAAAATCTCGAACTGACTCGAGTATTATATAAATAATAAACAGGTTAGACTATATTTAAATCCAAGGTGAATACGTAACTATAAGCATGGTAACGAAAAGCAAAGTACGAACACGACTCAACGTAACATCCATCACAAACATCATAATGATATACCATGTTATACATTCCCAAATATCACATAATTATACATACAACAAGTAAGAATCACAACATCTATAAATTAGGGGATAATAATCAAATCCGTCAATATCTCAAAATAATATGGATAAGCACATAGTGTATCCGTAAAACCACAATAAAGGAATGAATCCTGAATCAAACCAAATCCAAGATTCAACAACCAAAAATATCTATCTTGATTTGCGGTCCTAGAGGAACTGAAAACTTCCAACTGCCAAACCTTAAGAATATAAATCAAGAAGGTATAGTCCCTAATAAATAATCCAAGTATTGAATCTTGACTTACAGCCCTAATGGAAGCAATAACATCCAACCGTTAAGTTGTAGAAAATAAATCAAAAAATATGGAAACCAAATAGAATGAAATATAAACCAAATATAGAAATCAATATCCATGAATATTACCTTGACTTACAGTCTTGATGGAAGTAAAATCTTCATACTTTAAGTCCTAGGAGATAGCAAGTACCAATCCTATAAAAGCATAACCCATACAAAATATCGAAAGTAATATCAAAACAATTATCTTTACCTGTAGTCCTAATGGAATGATAACTTCCGAGTGTTAGACCCTCAAGGGTATCCAAAAATACAAATTGAAATCAATATTAAAGTCAACCAAATACATAATGTGCAAAATAGATATATCTCTACCCCTAGTCCTTGGAGAGGTGAAACCCTTAACTAAATGATCCTAGGAGATAAAAACAACAAATAAAAAAAAGTAGATCTCTTAGCCATAAGCTCTTATGAGAGGATGACAGACAAACTCATTGCATATCTCTAATATCATCAATAGACAGCATGCAACTGTCTCGTGTTAGGCACCTCATAGATAGAATAACACGCAGCCAATCTCTAATGTTAATGATCATTTCTCTAATGAGGTTATGACGTAAAATATATCAAATATTATGATCTACCTATGTCATCTAGATGGGAGACAAATGTACCATAGCACAGCTCTAAGAAACGCTAATGACCATGGCTCGTTTTCGATGGTCCCTTAGCTACTCCCATAATCGTGACACTGGTATCTATCGCATGTCATAAACACAATATCGGCAATACCGAGCATTATCCACTATTCCTACTTTCCCTTGGTTATGGATTGTTGGTCCTTAAGTGATGTCGGAGCAATAGCTCTAATAAGAGAAAAACTCTTGGCCTGTAAACAGAATAAGGTGACATCACGGATGTGGGGAGTGACCTTGCAATTAGGACCGCTAGGATGGATAACTAGCCTATGTAGTCGAACTACTTAACATACTCACCATAGTGGCATATAACATGTGACGTAGATTCCCATAAATACTCTCGACTATATAAGTCCTAATGAGAGTGACAACTAGTACTCTCAACTCTGGGAGTCATAATGAGAGTGACAGCAACTACTCTCGACTTAATAAGTCCTACTAAGAGGGATAATTGATACTCTCGACTTGATGACTCTTGATTAGAGTAATCGCTCTCGACTATAGGAACCCTAATGAGAGCATCTCAACTTAACAAAATCCTTGACTACTATCCCAAAGAGTAATAGCGATACTTGACTAGTAAGTCTTAGAAGGTGCAAAAAATATGTTCTCAATGAGATGAGTCTTAATGAGAGTGATAATAAGTAATCTCGACTTCATACATCCTAATGAGAGCGTCACAGCACATTAATTCCTTGACCACTATCCCTGAAAGTAATATAACATAACTTAGCTAGTCGGTCCTAAGAGGACAAATTTATATATCCCAACATATCTCCAGCTTATAGCCCTTGGAAAGTAATAGAACTCTTGACTACTAAGGTCTAAGGAGTCACCTCTAGACGATATCACAATTCTTAACCCATCTACAAAATATAAGTGACATATACCCACTAATAATAATTGAATAACTATTAGTTAAGCATCGTATCCACTCAGTATTACCCAAACATATATTAAAAGCTAGTAAACTGTACTCATCAAACAATAATTATTCTAGAATATGAGTCAACGGAATAACTAGAAAAATAATACTGGATTCCTCATCCCAGACAGTATTACTAATTTTTTTATTCAACATCCACATTACATAAAATTAATCACAACACAAACAAGATATTCTTATCATATAGTTCTCATACGATTCAAATAATTATTTTTGAGCCATTAAATATATGTACAAAATGGGATTTGTATTTTAATACTCTTAAAACCATTCCAAAATGTTTCAAAATTAGTTTATCTTCAAATTAGGCTCATATGCTTAAAAAACCCTTTCCAAAAGTATCTCTTAAATCCTTTTCGTTAAACATACACTTTAAAAAATAAATTCCCTTTCAAATATATTGCCAAAACCTTTCAATTGTACAAAATCATCAAATAGACTAATTTCGAATCAATAAATATGTAAAAAGGGGAATATATTTCGAAGCTCTTAAAAATAAATTTTTATAATCAAAATACCCTTTTTAAAGTTACCCGTGAATCCTTTTATTATTTATTTTTAAATATAAACTTTAAAAACGAATTTCCCTTTCAGAAAATAATGTTTAAACCCATCATTTAACTTATGAAATTCCATATCTTCTAACACTAATGAAAATTCCCTATTTTCATTTTTAAAACGACTTTTATTCCCAAACAATTTCCAATAAATTATTTTATTTTCCAACCACTTTTATTTATTTCTAAATATCATTCAATTTATTTTTAAAGCACTGTAATAATTTTCGGAGCTTTCAAAAATATTTTAAAATCAGAAAATCATTCGAACATCCAAAATAACAATCATGGAGCGAAATTCTCTAAAATCATAAACATAAATTATATTGTTTTTCCCAAGTCAATTTACATCGAATTCCGGCCATCGTACAATGTACATACATATTATAAATTACAACCAAATTCTATTGGACAACATCTCCTTTGCATTATGGAAGTCCAATAACACAATCTCAATAGCAAATCCAAATTCACATCTAATAAAACACAATAAATCAAATATTTTTAAACAAACATCCCAACCAAATAATTCAATCAATATATGGGACTATTATCTCTCAAAAATAGGAAATAAATGTAGTAGTGAGTTTATAAAACTCATCGAAATGATACATGAACTACCAAAACAAAGACGACTAAGCTTCATCCTCTATCAGCTGCTATCATCATCGCCGCCAAAGAATGCGACCATCCTAGCTTCAGTCGTCAGCCCATCACACAACCACCCCATGGCTTGTAGCCTCCTACTTTGAGTCACCAAATCATAGCTCCATCCATCGACAGCCGCCAAGCACGCATGCGACCATGCCTCCATGCCGCACCACCAAGGCCGATCGTATGCACCTTGTCGCCTACACCTACTCGCACACAAACCCTACAGCCTCATTGTAACAACCCTGTATTTTCTGATTGTTTTAATTGTATATTTTAATTATTATAATTGAATTCTTGATTTAGAAACTTTATTTTTATCTATTAAAATGAAAAAAAAATATTTTAAATATAAATTTTGATTTTAATGTAAATTATAATTTCAAACATGTATAAATTGAATAATTTCCAAAAAGGTGAATTTTGGTCAAAATGGTCAAACTTTGACTTTTAAATTTAAAATTTGAAAGTTTGAAAATTTTGAATTTTACCTTTTATTATGAAAATAAATAAAATTTTAAGAACACTGCTTTTCGTTTCGTTGAAATCTGATTTATAATATGAAAGTTATGCCATCTTAACTATTGTGTGAAATTTGCTGTATTTAACAAAATTATTTATTTTAAATTATATAAATAATATTTTATTTGGTCAAGTAATGTTCTAATTTATTTTTATATGGGTACAATAACATGTTATGTATAAATTTTGGTTTTAAAACATTTTTAAAAGTGTAATTGACATTTTACAGTGTCAGTTGTATTTTGTTTACCATGTCTAATTCCAGCTTCAATTAATTTAAAAAAAATTCTTTATTTATTTTTCTATTTTCTTAAGATCTTATTTTTTTCTCATTCCCACTTTATTTTGTTCCTCATTTATTTTAATTATTTGAATTTTATTTATTTTAAAGTGAAATGGAAATTCTCTAAGGCTAAGTGGTATTTTATTTGTAATTTTCGTGTCCTGTTTCCAACTTTTAAACAAGTTCTTTAATTATTTTTCTATTTTCTCTAAATTTAATTATTTTTTTCACTTTTAATATGTTTAATAAATTATTTTATTTCAAAAAATTTCTTTAGAATATTTTTAAAATGAATTAAATATTTTTCTAAAGCCAATGATGATTTAATTGTAATTTTTGAACCCTGTTTTGGAATTTTAAGCAATTTCTTTAATTCTTTTTCCATTTTCTTTAAAATTTATTATTTATTTTTATTTTATATTACTTTTTTCGGTTTTTAAAGTCAAACTACTGTAATTTTAGTATGTTTTATTTAATTAAAAGAAAGTGGAAATTTGAAAGGACTTAAGCTTTAAATCTTGTGACTTTTCATTGCCTAGTCTTTTCACTTGCCTTGGCCTTTCATTTTCTAGCATAGCTGTACATTTCTTATTGATAATTCACGTGAAAAATTCTCATCCTCCTAACAACTCATAGCTAAGTCCATTTCTGAAATTATTTTCAAGTTTTTCCAATGGCTTCTTTCCACTTTTTCTCCTCTCTTTCATTGTATTTTGCCTTCCTCCTCTTCTAGCTTTGCTTGGCATCTACCACCTTCATCTCCACCAACCACCTCCTCCACCATCTACGTCAGCTACTCCTCCCCCTCCTTTGACTTTAACCAAGCCTTGCCCATCCATGGATGTTATCTCGCAAACTTTGCACTAAACCCTTCCAAATTGCCTAACCAAGCTTCATGCTTCACCATTTCCCTTCCTATTCACTTTGGCCACCCCTTAGACACCACCACCAGCTGCTACTTCACCTCTGGCCACCTCTAACCATTAATTCTAGATCTGACCTGACCCATATATGACATGGCCGAGCCTTTTTGTGCCCAAAAAACTCCAACTTTTGCACTTGACTCTTTGTATGCTTCATGTTGTATCTACTACCATCAACATCTCCATGTTGTTGTGCATATATGATGCATACCCGAGCCTATAAAATGGTCATTACTGAGCTATGTTGACACCTAGGCTGAGCCTAGTGTGGTGTGATCAAGCCCATTTGGTCAAGTGCCAAGCCATGTTGTCATCGTCAAGCAATTTGTTATAAAGCTGGGTAATGTTCTTTGTTGATTTAAAATTTCCATTTCGTTTCAATTCATATTTTTATTGTCATATATATTTATATTATCTTGTTTATTTGTTGTATACAAGATCAATATCAAGGCTCTCCATCCATTCGAATCAAATCGTACATGTCGTGCCTTTGGAATCGCTCTTGTGTGTGTTGTTTGTCTCTAGATTTGATTAAGGTGAGTCTTTCTCACTCTGACATATTTACTTATGAAATAGTAAATTGATGGCAAGTGTATAGTAATATAAAATGTTAATGCAAGTTAATGATGATCATATGACATGCTATGCCATGTTATTAACATGTTAAAACTGTTAGTTATCACCTGACATTTGATATATGACATTATATTGCGACATTGACATTGTTTATATTATTTATGCATATGTTCACACTGCAAGTTCCCTGTTAGAATAGAATCACTATAGGTTGAAATGATACATACCCGAACGGACTTTAGAATAGGAAAAAATCGTTATGGGCTGAAATGATAGCCCTGAGCGATTTTTATTTATTTTTATTTACTTGGGATTGCGGGTTTGAAATGATAGAACCCGGTTTTCTTTTTAAATTGCGGACTGAAATGATACATATCTGTATCACTTGACCTAGGTTAGAAAATTATATACAGACCCCATGGTATATTTTTAAATGATTTTTATTAAAATATGTATTTTTTTTAATTATGAAATTTTGATTTAAAAATATATATTTTATGGTTTTAAGAAAATTAAATATTAAGTCTTGAAATTGTGAATTTAAGTACGTAAATTTGAAGTAATTGTGATTTTTGACTTTAAATTTTATTTTAAAATGTAAAAAAATAATGGAAATTAAATTTAAAGTTTTGAAATGATATTTGAAGTAAAATGTTAAGTTTTATTAAATTTATAAGTTAATAAACAGTGAATTTTGACTTAATAAATGAATGGAGTTTTTAAATTGAATATTTGATCTTAAAATTTTATTATGATAAATCATATGTTAAAATGATTTAAATGTGAAATTTTGAAGTGTAGAAATATGATTTATAAATTTAAATAACAAAAATTTGGAGTTTTATTGTTTCTGAAAGGTTATAATAAAATCTAGAATTTTATAGCATTTCAAAAATGCTATAGTCTTTTGATAGCATTTTTAAATGCTGTTGTTTTTTGAATTTAACTATGTTTGAAATAACTAAATATCTATTACGGCATTTTATAAATGTTGTTATTCTTGAACTAAACCATTTTGGAAACTATAAGCTACGATAGCACTTTATAAATGCTGTCGTTGCTATAATTTGACAATGTTTGAAATGTTATAGATTTTAACACTATTTGAGTTACATTTTAAAGTGTTAAATGATTTAACTTTTGGAAATTTATTAATTGTGAAATTTAAGAAGTTTTAATATATTTTAATATTTAAATTGGAATTTTTAAAGAATTTGAATTTGAATTTGAATTTAAATAGGGTTTACTAGGTTGTGTGTTAAATGGAATGAAATGTAATGAGATAAATGAACTTTTGAATGGAATTTTTAATGTATTTTGTAATGATACTTGAAATAATAAATGAGTGAATTATTTGATTTAAAAATGGTATTTAAATTTGAATATTTGAATTTGAATTCAAATAATGATTTAATAATGAGGTTTTGAAAGGATATGATATTTTAATGATTTTGAAATGGTTTGGAAATGATTGATCTTTATTTTAATAAAGAATGTGAATGTGGAATGATATTTGATTTTTATTTATTTGATAAAGGAATATTTGAAGTTTATATTTGTATGAAAAGATATTTGGTCTAATTGTAATTTAAGTTTATTTAAATAATATTGGATTTATGAAATGAATATTTCAAAATTAAGTAATAATGAAGTTAAATTTGGGATATATGAAATTATAGAATTTAGTTTTGAAATGCGGGATAATAAAGCTTTGAAATATATAAAAAAAATTGAATAGTTTAATTTTTGGATCAAATCTATATTTGAAATTGATATAATTTGAAATGGTTGTTGGGAAATTTAATTGAAACTAATGGTTTGAATTGAATTAAGTTGGAAATTGGAAATTGGAAATTGGCGATTAATTGAATGAATTGTAAAATGTAAAGAGTTAAAGGACAGTTTCATGATTTCAAATGTATGATTTTGAAATGTTATGATTTTCAAAGTGTAATTGTTTCAAGTATTTTTGGTTTCAAAAGAGTTATACTTTGAAAGTATTATAATTTTGAAATGAATATATGTTTTGAAATGTTTTGGTTTCGAAGTATAAACTATTTTGATTGAATAAATAGTTTTGAAATAAAAAAGGTTTTGGTTTCGAAGTATAAACTATTTTGAAAGGAATATAGTTTGAAATGAAATGGTTTGATCTTTTTTGAAGTATAAACTATTTTGAAATGACCACAGCATTATAATAACGTTTGGTTGTTAAAGAGACCGGGATCAGAAGTTGTCATACTCTCTGCCAACTCCGAAAACCACTTTAACAACCGTGTACGTGGTGGAGATTCCAGAATGAAGTAGGATGGTGGCGACGATCTTGAGGTATATTACGTGGACCCAACTCCCGTGAGTTGGCATAAGGTGGCTAAAATAGGAGCGATCTCGGGCCAAGTGAGGTCATTCTCCGATCGAACACATTCCTTCAATACTGTACTCTTACTTGTGATTGATTAGATGGCCATCCTCCGATTTTGATATAGGAGTGTGTTCCGAGGTGGGCGTATGTGGCTGCTGCGTTACCACCAGCCCGTGTGCGTAATTGGTATATCTACCCTGGCATTGCCTTGTATGCCGTGTCACCTACCATACTGATCCTTTACTACGAGTTTGTTTTTCTCCCGTAGCCCGTGGATTATTTAGGGTAGTCTCCCGATCTGGAGATATGTTGATGCTGAATGGACTACTGGGACTATTATGTGTGAAGGTTGATATGGGTAGCCCGGAATGCTATTTAAAAGTATGTTTATTTTACTGTAGACATTATTATAATAGCGCAATATTACTACATAGTAAATAGATTAACGGATCCTTAAAGGATGGGCGATCCCAAGCATCCTTTAAGTTACTGATGCATTTTTGTTACTGTTCACTTGAGTTGATTTACAGTTCGTAAGTATTTATGTCCTGACTCGAGTATTTTGTGTTTTGCTTTACGCTCGAGTCAGATTGAGTGAGTTAGCATTCAAGCTTTGGAGTTGGTGCTTTCCATGAAGATCCAGCCATCTATTTTGCTTTCCGATCTAGTGATTTCAGTGATGTATTCTGGTTTGTACCTGATGCATCTTGTTACTCTTCTGTTGTATCTTATTTAACTCTGATGTATCTTATTTTTATGTAATAGCTTCATGAACTACTATCTCTTTTAATTCCGCTGCATTATTATTTACTCTGTGTCTATGATCTGTGATTATGTATTTACTGTATATTTTGATATTTGCCAAATTTTATTTACAACGCGGTATTTTGGGCAATTCAAGTCCGACATGTGCGGATGCGAATGGTTGAAAATACCTGGTTGTTACAATTGGTATCAGAGCTTTTCAAATCGTAATTTCTTCGCTCCTCCAGATCATTGTCAATGCTCTCATCGCCTCATGTCGCGCGAGCTTCATCGCCCTTCCATGGAGCGACCATAGTTCATTCCTATTTTTATTAATTATGATTTTAGAACTAGGGTTAGAAAATGGAAACAGGCATACCGGGCTTGCAATAGAAGCATCTGAGGGCTTTTTAGAAAATGGGAGATATGAATTGAAATAGCCATGGGTTTCGTTTTATAAGAGATAATTCATCCTTTTTATTTAATTTCATTTTTATATTCTTTTAAACTATCTTTTCCTTTCTTTCTAAATAACCCGATTATTTATTTGTAAATAAATTATGATCTAATTTGAATCGATTTGAACCTAATTGTATACAATATATTTCTATAACCAAACAATTTCATTCATTTCAATACTCATTTATTTTTATTTAATTATTCGTTATTCCGACATAAAGTAAATTTTTATTTTTAACTATTTCAATTACATAAAATTTATTTCCACTTTAAAGATATTTTACATTTAGTTAAAATATTTTATTTGACTTCAATATAATATGTAGAAAAAATTTATTAAGTTTAATTCAATTTACTTAAAAATTATTTTATTAAAGTTGTATTTAAATATAATTTTCAATTATCGAATATCGAATCCGAATAATTTTATTTTAATTGAATTTATGTAATTTATATGGCATAAAAATCAAGGTACTTACAATGGTGCATCGATCCATGACTATGGAGTGAGAAACGAGGAGAGAGGATGTGCACGTGCGGGTTGTGTATGTACGGCATGTACAGGATGGATTTGGGGAAGAAATATTAAAAGGTAATTAGGTAATTAGGTGATTAATTGAGTGAATTAATTATTCTAATTAATCTTGTTTCTTATAAAATTCATATTTTTTACATACAAGATTCGATTTGGATGCAGTTTCTTGCGTTGCGCTCATATTACCGCACTCTACAACTTGGCATAGGATTTGGATAGCATTTATTTAGGCTAGTTATATTTTCTATGGTCATCCTATGATTGTAAGTGTAGTATAAAAATGATATTTCGAAATGATTTATGACTTCAAGACATGATTTCTAATTTATTTAAGTCTATACCATGCTTTACAAAAAGAATTTTGTCATATTTTAAAATGATTTTAAATGGATTTTGCAAACGTTATTACCAACATGGTATTTTTATAAAATCACTAGATTTAGGCTACTTTTGGTGCGAATCCTTGAATCAATTGATATAGATGTGTTATATATGTTGTATGTATGCTATAATAGATGGATGTATGCTAGTTGGCTGCATGTATGCTTATTTGCTGTTTTGATTGAAAATGCCAATCGATAGGTGATATAGTGTTAGGAAATATCCCATAGGATAGAATTTTGTGCATAGAGTTTCATGCATACCGACTGATCTAAAGACGAAAGGCGATGAACTTGGGTAAGTACTTCGGACTTCTGGATGAAAATCGGATGTTTTTAATGGATTGTACTTAGCCATTTTTGGCTAAGTACACGTCAAAGTGGTCATTATCGATTACTCTGGAGTGATTGGTATCTCCGACTATTGATGATGGTCGATTTTTCCAATTTTTGACATGGATGATAAAGAGGCTTCGGTGAGCATGATGTAATGATTCCTTCGACATTTGATTTCAATATTGTGGCTCTTCGACGAGCGATTTTGGCGGGGAAGTGAGGACGCGACGCTTTGAAGCTACGACTTTAGGATTTGGTGATCATGACTCGGGATGGGGAGTGATGGCTTCATTGATGGGATAGCTATGCTTTAAAACATAGAGCATACGACTATGAGCCAGACTTAAGAACATGTTAGTGGATGATTGTGGGACAAATGATGATATTTAAAGACTTGTGATGATTGTCGAGAATCATCTCAACCTTGATGACTTCAGATGGGAGGTGTATGATCGTTAAGAGATCGGTTCCAAAATGTGCTCTACTATAGATGACATGTAACAACCCGTAATTTCAGTAAATATTTTTAAACAAAATTTTATTTGAAACTTTAAATTTAAATAACTTAAAATTGATAAATTTGGAATTTTGATATATATTTTTGAGTTTTGTGGTGAACTATTTTTCCAAATATAATAAAATAAAAAAAATTCTAAAATTTCAAATTTTAGGCAAATGTGGTCAAAGTTTGACTTCCTGTTAAAAATTTTAAATTTGAATTTTAAATTTTTATTCTTTTTTATGAAGCTGTATTTGATTATAATATACTCTCTACTTTCTATTTATTAAAATCCGATTTATACTTTTTAAATCTATAATTTTTCAGCATATTACACGTGGTTATTTTTCGTATTTTATTTTCCTATTTTTATTTCTGATTTTGGTCTAGAATTTGATTTTTTTTGTTTGTTTATTCTAATGGGTAGGCTAATGGGCTTGGAATTCAAAAGGTTCGCATGAATTTATGTTACGAAATGAGAAGCCATCCGTTCATTTGAAATGTATGTTCAAACTTTTGGGATGCTCATCACGTTCATTTTTATTTTGCCTGACTCCTGTTCTTCTCATTTCTCATTCTTTCTCGTCCTCATTTTTCTTCCACAAAACAAAGAATTCAAAGTAAGTTCTTCTCCTCTTTTCCATTTTATCTCCAAAATAGTTTTCCTTCTTCCTCTTTTTCATTTTTCTACTTTCTTCCTTATGTAATTCGACCACTATCCTTATTTACCATATCTCCTCATCTCCGTTAGCCGGCCACCATCAGAACATTCCTCCTTACCAAAAAGCAAGGCCGAAACCCTAGTCGAGCCTTGTTTGATCATCACCACTCCATTCTGCCTTGTCAAAGCATAGCCGAGCAACACACTATAGCCGAACCACTTCACCATCACCACTTGCTAGACAAACCACCATTCAAGCCACTGCCATGACCATCTCATGACCCACCACCTCCTCACCATCAGCTAGACCGAAGCCTCCACCATCATCTCATGATCGGCCACATCTCACCATCGTACTAGGTCGAAACCACTCCACTCTACCTCGTCTAAAACCGTGACCGAATACTTATCATCATCACCACTTCTACTTGACTTTCCTGACCAAAAACATCCCATGGCCGAGCCTTCATGACCCTTCACCTTGCCTAGCCATGACCTATGGCCTTCTCTAACTCTTTGCCTTCCTCCTGCCTAGCCTGACCAAGCCCAAACCATGTGGCCGAACTCATTTTCCTAACCTGGCCAAGCCCATGCAGCACGTGGCCAAGCATTTTAGCCTTTAGGCTACCCATTCTTGTGCTTTATAAATTGTATTTTTGTATAATTTATTTTTATTTTGTTTAGTGATAATTGTTTACATATATTTTATTTATATTTTCTAAGATTTGGATTGAGTTCTCTTCCCACTTGAGCCTGTTCGTGTTTATCGTGCCTTTCCAGAGTTACTTTGTTTTATTTGAATCATCTTCTCTAGCCAAAGAAGGTGAGTTATCACTCTCGACACACATACTTATATTTTGTGAATTGATGACATTTGAATTGTATGATATGTATATGCATGTTATGTTAGTAATTAATATATGCTTATGTTATGATATCACATGATGTTATACATGTTATGATTATATGATATGCCATGATATATGTTATCCTACTGTTTTATTTTCTCACACTGCAAGTTCCCTCACTATGGGGTTAAATGATACAAACCGGAACGATATTTAGAATAGGGAAAAATCGTTATGAGCTGAAATGATAAGCTCGAGCGATTTTTATTTGACTTGGGATTGCGGGTTTGAAATGATATAAACCCGGGAATTTAATAATTACGGATTGAAATGATACACATCTTTATCACATGATCATAGATTAAAAAAAATTACAGACCGGTGGTTGGTTTTAAAATAATGTTCTAAAATTATTAAGTATTTTGGATTTTCAAATATATGAATTTTGACTTAAAATTTAATTTAATGATTTTATAAAAAGTTATGTATTTATTTTATATCTGGAAAAAATTATAAGTGAATAATGTCTTAAAATGTATATTTTGGAATTTAATTTATGATATAAATTTTTAATTTAAATTATTAATCCAATTTAACTTAATAATAATATTTTAAATTTTAACCTAATAATATAAGTTTTAGTTAATGTAATAATATATTTTAAATAATAAAAGTAATAATTTTCCTTAGTATAATAATGATAAAAGTTAAGTTAATAATTTATTTTAACTTAAATTTTATTTAACAAAATTATAGTTTAATTAATATCCAAATAAATAATTTATTTTAGCAAAATAGATTTTTGTAATAACTATGCTAAAATTTTAAGTATATACACTATGATTTCATATAACTGTTATAGTGGTAAAGATAATGTTTTAGAAATGCTATGGTTTAAAGATCACGTTTTCAAAGTGTTACGATATCTAAATTTGATGATTTCAAAATGTTATAATTAAGTGTATAAATTTTAAAGTGTTACGACTTTGAAAATTGAAAATTATTTTAAAGAATAATGACATTGGATTTAAATGGTTTCAAAATGAATATATTGGATATGAAATATAAACCATTTGAAAATAAATAACCATGGGTTATAATAACGATTGGTTATTAAAGAGACCGGGATCGAATATTGTCATACTCTCTACCAATACCGAAAACCACTTTAACAACTGTGTACGCGGTGGACATTCTAGAATGAAGTAGGATGGTGGCAACGTTCTATTTGAGATATATACATGGACCCGACTCCTGTGAGTTAGCATAAGGTGGCTAAAACAGGAGCAATTGACGGGCCAAGTGAGGTAGCTCTTCTGATCGAACACACTCCATCGTATGCCATTCTTTTACTTTCTGATTGATTTGGTGCACACCTTTGATTCGGAAGTGTCGCTCGATTAGGCGATTGCTGCTGCTCTGCCTTACCAACAGCCAAGAAGTGTAATTGGTATATCTACCCTGGCATTGCCTAGTTGTGCCGTGTCACTACCATATCGCGACCACTATAAGTTTGTTTTATGTCGTACCTATGGTGTATCCTCTGATAGCCCCATTTTACGGAGTATCATGGTATTGTATAGACTATGGCATTATAAAATGTGTTAAGGGGGATATGGGTAACGCCTTAATGCTATTTTAATAGATTATTTTACTTTACACATTATTATAATAGCGTATATTACTACATAGTAGATAGTTTAACGGATCCTTAAAGAATGGGTGATCCCAAGCATCCTTTAAGTTACTGATGCATTTTTATACAGTTCATTTGAGTTGTTTTACATTTTAAAAGTTTGTATGTCCTGACTCGAGTGTTTTGTGTTTTTCTTTAAGCTCGGTTCAGCCTGAGTATCACAGCTTTGGATTCAACTTTGGAGCTAGAGATCTGTTGGAGATTTAGCTATCTATCTATATTTATATTTCGGTTATTTCCACTCAGCTTTGCTTTTGTATTAGTGGACTTATGTATTTGTATTTCCAGTTATTTTCTTTCAGACTCTGGTATTATGTATTTGGTTTGAGATTTTGTATCTATTAGCTTCATGAACTACTATGTTTATTTTATTCCACTACAAGTTATTCTGATCTTCTGTGTCTGTGATTCTGTTATTGGTTTTTATTTGCTCCAAAATTGTATTAACAATATGTTGTTTTGATTTATTCAAGTGTGAAATGTGTGGTTATATTATCGATTTGAGTGGTACAAAATGGCGAGATGTGACAGTTGGTATCAGAGCTTTGGTTTTAGGCAAACCTTAGCCTGTAGAGCAAATACTCATTAGAGATAGGGTAGAAATACCTTACAATGAGTAAAATCAATCTTAGAATCATTCCTTGTGAGAGAACTTATTTTCAAGTATAAAATGGTTTTCAAATGATTTTCAAATGAATTTTTAGATTATTTTGGATAAAAAAATTCTTTGTTTTAAAATCTAATTTTCGTTCTTGGAATTTTCTTCCTTTTAAATCCACCTTGTTAATAGAATTCTTTGATTAGGATTTCCATTCTAATTTGAATCTTTCCTTATCTTCTTTATTACCTTTGTCCTAACATTTATTCTTGATGTATATCCAGAATGAGTCGTAGGAATGGAAAAGGTCGAGGTCATGGTGTTGCCCAGTTCCAGCACCAGTTGCAACCATTAGTTCATCACTCTATGTAAGGAGTTCACTCGGCTTGGTGGTACCAAGTTTACTGGAGCAGAGAGTATCATTGAGGCTTAGCAGTGACTGAGGAGTTTAGAGAGGATTTTCATTGGCCTTGATATCACCGACGCTCAGAAGTGCCTGTTAGTAGCTTGGCAGTTGCAGGAAGCAGCCCAGGATTGGTGGGAGTCTGTTATGACTCGCACTAATGAGGCAGATATTTCTTGGGAGCAGTTTACGTATTATCTTGAGTTGGTTCTTCTTAGATTTGGTTTAGTTATCTCTTTGGAATTTTTCTTAAGTTTGGATATCTTGTTTCAGGGATGGTTTTGTGGCTAAGCGGATGCCCGAAGCTAAGAAGTCTCAGCTATACAGGGAGTTTATGGATCTTAAGCAAGGGAATATGTCATTTTCTGAGTATGAGTGGAAGTTCAACGAACTTTCCCAGTTTGGTCCTAGCCTGATTGATACCCATCTTAAGAAGAACGAGAAGTTTATAGCTGGAGCTCGTCTAGAGTATTATGATCTTTCATTTCTTATGTGCATAGCCCTTTTACTGGATTGATGGATATGGCTATCAGATATAAGAACCCCACTTCTAAGTATTCATCCGTTGCTCGTGCATCTTTATATCAGCCTGTTTTTGGCAACTCTAAGAAGAGGAAGCCTACTTTCCATCAGTAGAATAAGAATTGGTTTAAGAATCCAGGTTTGGGATCTTCTTCTCAGAGGCAACCTGTTGATCTTTCTTCCATCACCTGCTTCAAGTGTGACTAGAGGGGACACTATGCCAATAGTTGTTCTACTTCAATTGGAGCTGCTGTTCCTCCAGTTCAGATGACTAGGCGCGACCTTTTCTATATTTGTTTGCAGCCTGGCCACTTCAAGAAGCGTTGTCCTACTCAGCAGAAGAGCAAGCCATTTGGTATCTTTGTAGTTACTTCATCCACTCCACCTACTCCTAGTGATATTCAAGGTACTCTCCAGGGCACCTTTACTTCGTTTAATTTTCCTATTCGTGTTCTATTTGACACTGGATCTTCTTATAGTTTCATTTCTGTAGATCTTTGTGATAAGTTTGAGTATATTCTTTTACCTAAGTTTGCAGTTGAACCTTTTGTGTGTAAAAAATCCTATTGGTGGTCCTGTGAAGCTTAGTAGGATTTGTAACCAAGTGAAACTCTTCTATTTATCATCAGTTTTGTGGTGATTTCTATGTTCTTGGTTTTAATGCTTTGATTTGTTGCTTGGAGGTGATTAGCTGAGGAAGCATGAAGCCGTAATCTCTTGTAAAACCCAAAATGTTTCTCTTGTTGATGATTGTGATAATCCTTTGGTTATTCAATGTCATATGCCTCAAGATTTTGCTGGTTGTTTTATTTACTCTCTTGATTCTTCACTTGGTGATCTTGATTCTACTCCTGTGGTTAAACTCTCTCCTGATGTATTTGATGAAGTTACTTCTTCACCTCCTAAGCGGGAAATCAAATTGTGTATTGATCTTATTCCTGGATCTCGACCTGTAGTTCTTCCTTCTCGAAGATTGGCACCCCGTGAGAAGGTTGAGTTGAGGAAGAAAATTGTAGAGTTGTTCTCCAAGGGTCTGATCAGACCTAACCATTTCGAATGAGGAGCTGCTATGGTTTTTGTCACTAAGTCTGATGGTTCTCTATGGATGTGTGTTGATTATAGGGGGTTGAACATGCTCACTATGAAAAACATATAATCTATGCCTCATATTAATGATATGTTTGACCATCTTTATGGAGCTAGGGTGTTCTCTCAGCTTGATCTTACCACATGTTTCTACCAGCTTAGAGTTACTGAGGAAAGTATTCCCAAAACTACTTTTCGTACTAAGAATGGCTTCTATGAATGGTTAGTATGCCTTTTGGTATGGCTAATGCCCCAGCTTTCTTTGTTATATGACGAATCGTACTTTTCGATATGTTCTTAACAAGTTTGTTCTAATCTTCGTCGATGATATTCTTGCCTTCTCTAATTCGAAGGTAAAGTCCATTTGAATTCTATTCTGGAGACTTTTAGGAGTCATCAGTTGAAAGCTAAATTCTCAAAATGTCAATTCTGGAAAGATGAAGTCCGATTTCTTGGGCATATTGTTTCTGGTAATGGAGTTTTTGTTAATCTAGTTAAGATCGCTGCGATCAATGCAGGTCTATTCTTCTCTTCTTTCTTCTGTAATCTAATTATTCTTTCTCTGTGGTTCTTATTTTCTCTATTCTATTTTAGGATTGGGAAACTCCTAGGACTCCATCTGATATCCGTAGCTTTCTGGGCCTTATCGGTTATTATCAAAGATTATTGAGAATTTTGCTCGGATTGCTGCGCCTTTAACCACTTTAACTTGTAAAAATGCTAAGTTTATATGGAATGATAAATGTGAAGCCGCATTTAATGAGTCAAACCAGAAGCTTATGTCCACACTAGTTCTTGCCATTCTAAATGGAAATGAGGGATTAACGATATATACTGATGCAAGTCGCGAAGGTTTGGGAGCTGTTCTAATGCAGGATAGGAAGGTTATTGCTTGCGTATACACTGATGCAAGTCGTGAAGGTTTGGGAGATGTTCTGATGCAGCATAGGAAGGTTATTGCTTATGTCAGTCGTCAATTGAAGAAACATGAAGCCAATTATGCAGCCCATGATTTGGAATTGCTTGCCGTGGTTTTTTCTTTGACGCTTTGGAGGCATCATCTTTTGGGAACTAAGTTTGAGCTCTTTACAAATCATCGGTCTTTGAAGTATATTTTCTCCTAGAAGGATTTGAATCATAGGCAGGTTAGATGGCTTGAGTTTTTTGCTTCTTATGACCTCGACATCAACTATACCCCAGGGAAAGCAAATGTTGTGGCCGATGCCTTGAGTCGGAAGAAGGAGATGTTGTGTCAGTTTGTTATTTCTTCTCCTCTTACGGATCGCATTATTACTAAGCAGGATGAGGATAGGATGCTTAGGCTTATTAAGGAGAATGCTCATAGCAGCGTTAGTGGTAGCCAAGATGGTAGTGGAGCTCAAATCGATGATAGAAGTATTTTGAGGATTAATAATCGGATTTGTGTCCTGAACGTCGATGGATTGAGGCAAGAGTTACTTCAGGAAAATCCTTGATCTAGACTTTCTATTCATCTAGGTGTGACGAAGATGTATTAGGAATGAAGCGGTTGTATTTGTGGAGTGGTATTGTAATATCCTGGAATTTCAGAGAATTTAAAATGTGATAATCTCTTAATTAGATCATTTAAAATTGATAAAACTGTTATCTTCAAATATAAATCACCAAAATAAAATTTATATGATGTTTTTAAATTTAGAAATAAATTGATTTTAAATGGAATAATTATTTAATTTGTGTTATTTTATAAATTTAATTTTTAATAGGCTTAACATTTTAATTTAATAAGTGTTGTTTAAATATATGTTTATTTAAAAAATTAACTTTAAAATTATAATTTAATATTTCTTAGTTTAATAGTGTGTTGTTTAATTTAATATAGATATATTTGATTTGATTTTAAATTCAAGTTTAAATTGAATTTGAATTTAAAATTTGAAATTTGAATTGGAATTTAAAATTTAAAAAGAATTTATATCTTGGAATAATTTTGTATACAAAAGGATTTATGAATAAAGTTTTTATTTTAAATCTAATATTTGTTTTATATTAATTTAAAACAAAAGGATTTTATTTATATAAATTTAGAAAATATTTATTTAATAGTAAATAAATACAAAAGCATTTAAATTAGCATGTAAAAATGGATTAAATAATTTTATATTATTTTATTTGGAATCTAATTAGTTTTTATTTGATTTTCTTATAAAAGTTTTATTTTTATAAAATAAGAAAAAGCATTTATAAATTAGTAAAGTATTTACATATTAAGAAAATTAATAATAAAGGCTATTAAAATCATTTAAAAATAATTTAAAAAATAAGAATGACATGTGTTCGTTTCTAAATTTCATTGATTAACATGTGTAAATAGATTAGGATTAGTAATGAAAAATGTAAACAAAATTGGACAAGTGTCTTCCTAATTTTCTTTTTCTTTAATTTTAATAACCATAAATTTTATAAACTCCCATTCTTTCCTTCTTCATATTTCTTTTCTTTCAAACCAAGCAAGAATCCATGGCCTCAAAACTGAAATGTTCTCATATGCAAACCAAAATTCTCAAAACCTTGCAATTTCTTCTAAAACCAGAATTTATATCTCCTCTTAAACAAAACCAAACCCTGTAACTTCAAGCCTGAAACAATATTCAAATCCTCAAGTTTAAAAAACAAATTTGCTCTTTCACTCTCACTACCGATGCTATCACTTCACTATAGCCGAACCATAGCTGAACTATACCCCAGGGAAAGCGAATTTTAACATAGCCTACACTCCACTCCTCCTTGTCAAAGCATAGCTGAGCAATACACCATAGCCGAACCACTTCACCATCACCACTTGCTAGTCCACCACCATTCAAACCATTTTCGTGACCATCTCAGGACCCATCATCTCCTCACTATCAGCCAGACTGAAGCCTCCACCATCATCTCATGATCGACCACATCCCACCATCATCCTAATCTGAAACAACTCCACTCTACATTTTCTAAACCCATGGTCGAGCACTTATCACCATTACCACTTCCACTTGAATTTCCTAACCAAAAATATCCCATGGCCGAGCCTTCATGACCCATCACCTTGCCTTGCCATGACCTGTAGCCTTCCCTAACTCTTTGCCTTCCTCCTGCCTAGACTGACCGAGCCCAAACCATGTGGCCAAACTCATTTTCCTAGCCTAGCCGAGCCTATGCAGCATGCGGCCGTGCATGTTAGCCTTTAGGCTAACCATTCTTGTTCTTTACAAATTTTATTTTTTTTAAATTTATTTTTATTTTGTGTAGAGATAATTGTTTGCGTATATTTTATTTATATTTTCTAAGATTTGGATTGAGTTTTCTTCTCACTCGAGCTTGTTCGTGTTTGTCGTGCCTTTCTGGAGTTGCTTAGTTTTTGTTTGAATCATCTTCTCCAGCCAAAGAAGTTGAGTTATCACTCTCGACACACATACTTATATTTTTGTAAATTGATGACATTTGAATTGTATGATATGTATATGCATGTTATGTTAGTATTTCACATATGCTTATGTTATGATATCACATGATGTTATACCTGTTATGATTATATGATATGCCATGATATATGTTATCCTGTTATTTTATTTTCTCACATGCAAATTCCCTCACTATGGGGTTAAATGATACATACCCGAACCATCTTTAGAATAGTGAAAAATCATTATGAGCTGAAATGATAGGCTCGAGTGATTTTTATTTGACTTGGGATTGCGGGTTTGAAATGATATAAACCCGAGAATTTAATAATTACAGATTGAAATGATACACATCTGTATCACTTGACCATATGTTAGAAAATTTTATACAGACCCTTGGCTGGTGTTAAAATAATTTTATTAATGGCTTAAACTAATTTAATAAATGGCTTAAAATAATTTTCTAAAATTATTAAGTATTTTGGATTTTAAAATATATGAAATTTGACTTAAAATTTAATTTAATGATTTTATTAAAATTTATTTATTTATTTTATATATGAAAAAAAATTATAAGGAAATAATTGCTTAAAATGTAACTTTTGGAATTTAATTTATACTATAAATTTTAAATTTAAATTAATAATCCAATTTAACTTAATCATAATATTTTAAAATTTAACCTAATAATATAAGTTTTAATTAATGTAATAATATATTTTAAATAATAAAAATAATAATTTTCCTTACTATAATAATAAAAGTTAAGTTAATAATGTATTTTAACTTAATATAAGAAATACTATTTTAATTAGATATTATTGTAATAAATTTTATTTAACAAAATCATAGTTTGATTAATATCCAAATAAAAAATTTATTTTAACAAAATAAATTTGTATAATAACTATGTTAAAATTTTAAGCATATAACACTGTGATTTCATATAAACTGTTATAGTGGTAAAGATAATTCTTTAGAAATCCTATGATTTTAAAGATCACATTTTCAAAGCATCCTTTAAGTTACTGATGCATTTTTATACAGTTCACTTGAGTTGTTTTACATTTTATAAGTTTAAATGTCCTGACTCGAGTGTTTTGTGTTTTGCTTTACCCTCGGGTCAGCCTGAGTATCATAGCTTTAGATTCATCTTTGGAGCTAGAAATCTGCTGGAGATCTAGCTATCTATCTATATTTATATTTTAGTTATTTCTACTCAGCTTTGCTTTTGTATTAGTGGACTTATGTAATTATTTTTCCAGTTATTTGCTTTCAGACTCTGGTATTATGTATTTTGTTTGAGACTTTGTATCTAGTTGCTTCATGAACTACTATGTTTATATTATTTCACAATGATTTATTCTGATCTTCTATGTCTGTGATTCTGTGATTGGTTTTTATTTGCTCCAAAATTATATTAACAATCTATTGTTTTGAATTATTCAAATCTGACATGTGTGGTTTTATTTTCGATTTGAATGGTATAAAATGGTAGGATGTGACTTGACATGTGCAAAGGAATCATTGATACTCGAAGGTTCGTGGAGTACTCGTAAAGCCTGGGCAATTTGGGGATACCCACTTGGACCATGACGGGCCCTGATCTGCATGATGAGCTATTTGATATCTATGACGGGAGGTCTTTACTTTGGATCAACCATGATAGGTGATCTTTTTATGGTACACTAAGTGGTATGGATTAGAGTACAGGAACCGGGACATTGAGTAGTCTTTGGCTCTGACGGGTTATTCGAATTATCTAGTATCCAATACACTGAGTGAATGAATATAAGGATGGATGATGGAGCCTTGTTTGCTTTGATTTCTTATCATCCTTGGTATGTCACATGATGCCGATATTACCCATATAAATATATAGACACCTAAAGTACTTCGATGTATAATACACCCATGATGGTTATGATGTAGATTAGCATATAATTATGTGCTAACTTTTTGGATGCAGGAACGGATTAGATATGAGTCTCCATACCTTATGTCCTATACACTATATCGACTTTTGTAATATTTGAGAATATTTATCACTCATGCTATACTATTGTCTGACTCGACGTATTCTAAAATGGGTAGACATATAGCAAGTGTAAACTGCACATGAAATTGTGCATATGTACTAGCAGGAGGCGACGCTTTCTCGTATTTATATTTTGGGCTTATGATTGCTTATTCCGCTATGTGACACTTAGATCCTTGATAGCATTTGACATACTAGTATTTGAGATAGTTTATCAATTAAGTTTATTTATCAGTTGTATAAATTTTATTAATATTTTGTATGTATATGAACTTGTGTACTCTGATTCTGTGGCTCATGTTGTTACTATTATCTCACCTGTTGTGTATCTGTAGTGATTATTATATTTTATTCGACGAGCGGTAAGATATTCAACAGGTTCTATGATTGTTTTATTTACTTTACAACCTTGAAGGTTGCTCTACATTGGTCGGGCACCATTTCAGAGCACCCTATAGGTTGTTATCATTATGGGTGCCGATAGTGTAGGGCAGTCATCGTATCTCCCATGTCAAGAGATAATTTAAGTAAATTTGTCAGATTAAAAAGGACTTTTAAAGAAAATAACTCCTTGAAAAAGTCCTGCCTATTGAAATACTACTTCCTTCACAACCTCCATCACGTGTACATTCAATTCCTAAATTTAGACTTCACTTTCTTATGGGACCACAAAGACTGATTCATGTACGACATTCGAACTAATTATGCCAAGTTATTGTGCATCGAACTTATCCCTCCTTCTAAAGAATGGAACTATCATGGGTTCCTCCCAGTTAATACCCCTTTGGGTATCGAGGCACCATTTATACTACATTTTCCATCTCACCCTCCTCCTTTTAGAATATTCAAGATGTCCTTTCTAATCCTAAAAATTAGTTGTGTTCTAATTTTTGTTACAATTGTTACTATAATTATAATGGTTCTTGTTGTCTTTTGGTCACTGACAGAAACTTCATTATCTTTTATATTTTTTCTTTTTTCTTTTTCTTTTATTAAAAGTTCGTTATTTCTCATTTTCTAATTAGGGTAAGGAATTGTCTTTATTCCTTGATGATACCGACTATAATCAATGCCTCGAAAATATTCAAGATAGGCTAACATTAACCTTGAAAGGTCGATCTACTCATTTTCTCTTTAGTCTAGAATCTATTAATGATGCCAAAGCTAATAAATCATATAAAATGTATATCTGATTCCTTGTGGCAATGAAGCAAAAATTGTTTAACTGAATCGGCGCATTTTTGATTCCAAAATTAATGTTATGAAATACAAGAAATAATGTCAGTCATATGAACTTATACTGACTAAGGGTGAAAATAAGTAACCTACTCTTATTGAGTCTCCTAAGGGGCATTTAATGCACAGCAGCGGCATGTCCGACCTATCTTCAGTAAACATATCGAATGAACTAGCGTGGTTCAGTGGGTCCTTCAAATTGGAATGCACTCAGAAAGTAAAAGATAAACAAAACAAGAAGTTCATTTAAACATTCCAAGGTTAAGATTGGAAGTTGAGACTTCGGAATGTCAAAAGAATGAGCTTACACTGAAGTTGCAAATGCTTGAAAATGATAAATGCAGTTTGACCCATAAAGCTTCTCAACTACAAAGTGCCAACAAAACTAATGAAAAGATGCTATTAATTTAGATTGATTTCATTGATTACTCGACCATCATTCGCCGAAACGAGAAGAAATTGAAGAAATACCTTCTTGTAGTTTTTCAACATATTATTGGGCCCCTTCTATGCTAGTAACAATGTTAAATGAGGTATAAAGATCAATCCAAATTAATGCGATTTTATTCTATTAGGGCTTCTCAACTTGGTTCTCTTATTGATTATTTATTTGGAGTTATAATGGCTTTGATTTGAAAATTGACTTCACATATTTATACATAGAGAGAAATTGTAGATTGAGGAAGACGGTTGCCCTTAGCTATCAATATTATCAAAATTCCTTCTGGTATAGGAGTTCTGATGTTTTAAATGAGATTGAAGGGCCTTCAGTTTTATATAAGGGTGCAGATTTGACTAGTCAGCAGCATCTCTGCACCTAAGTGTTAACGGAAAAGGAAAGGAGCATGTTTATCAATAACATCCACTTCCTCATCTTCCAAGACCATGAGTTTAGAAGAGAACTTTTTTTTATTAAAGGAAATTATTATGTAATATCATTGTGTAATCCAAAACGTTGTGAAATACTATATAACATTTATGTATAAAGTAATATAATGTAATGTCATTGAATTGTGGCACATAGCATGACAGTTTCGTAAAATAGAATTTTTTGCACCTAACGTCTCATGGTGCACTACTACAAAATGCTTCATTTTTCTCATCATCATAGTTTCTGTGTTTATAAATACTTAGACTAACTTTGGATGATCGATTATTCAACTGATTTCCCTTTTGGTAGGTCTGGACACTTTTTAGATGGGTGCTTCAGTCCAAAGGCTTTTCATCCATCTTCCTTAGATGGGTGCTTTGGCCAGGACTAATGATGGTACCAATGGCTTTACCGACCATCAATCTTTGAATGGGTGCTCTATTCAGACCACATGGGCGAACCAAAGGCCATTCGTCCACCTACCTTGGATTGGTGCTTTGGAAAGGCTTGACGATCGGACCAAAGGTTTAATTGACCATCACTCTTCAAATGTGTGCTCCAACCAAGTCTTGTGGTGGGATTGAAGGCTTTATCTATCTTCCTTGGAAGGATGCATTGGCCAGGCCCGGTGGCAAGACAAAAGGCTTAGTTGACCATTAATCTTAGGATGGATGCTCCAAACAAACCTTATAGTGAGACCGAAGGCTTTTCATCCATTTCCCTTGGATGGGTGTTTTGGCCAGATCCGACGGTGGGACCAAGGCTCAATTGACCATCACTCTTTGGATGTATGCTCAGGTTGGCATTCTAGTGGGAGCGAAGGCTTTTCATCCATCTCCTCTGGATAAATGCTTTGACTGGGTCCAATGGTAGGACCAAAGGCTTAATTGACCATTGCTCTTTCGATGGGTGATTCAACTAGGATTCGCGGATGAGCCGAAGGTTTTTCATCTATCTCCATTAGAATGGTGCTTTGGCCAGACCGACGACAAAAGTAAAAGCTTTTTGATAGTCCAACAAAGCCCTCTTTTGTTCGAAGATAGAATTTTATTATTATCATCCTTTTAAATATGGCTTTCCTCACTTCTTATTTAACACCTTGAACATTCATATTGGAAAAACTCTCGTAGTTCCCCTTCTCAAACATAGTATTAAACAATCCTTTATAGAGCTTGATAATCATTAGTGTGATGCCCATTCACTCTATGATAGTGGCAATATGCTCCTTCCTCACTTCTCTCTTCCCTTCTTGAGTATTTCTTAGATATATAATATTTTAACCTCTTTCTAGTATAGAAATACACTTCTTCTTAAGAAATGAGAATAGGGGTGAAAACTTTACCATCTGGCCGTATCGTTGTGGGATTCCCTCACTCATCTATATACCTTTTCTAGACATTTTGAACTTCAAAGTCCTTTTTTGGTTTTCATTTTCTTAATTAAATGTGCCCTCTTATGAAGGTCAAATGAACAAGATCTTGCCATTGCTAAGAAAAATCTTCAAAATTATGGTTCAATTTAGTTTTAAAAATAGTTCCCCATGCTTTATGCTAGACGCTTTGCCCGGCTAGTGAAAGTGCGTCATTTCTTGGTCTTATATTATTCCTATATTTTTGGCTTGTCCTTTCAGATCTTATTTTATTGGCTAAGGCATAAATTAGGTTCCCTTCTCACATGAAAGGGGTTTAGACTCCATTTAATTAGGCTATGTTAAGCCACCCTTTTCTTTTCCTCTAAAGTTTGAAGAGCTAGTTTCTCAGGTTTAACTGCTGCTCTATGCAAAATTATTGATCACTTTAAGGATAAGATAAGGGGTTCAAATGTGACTTAGTGGACCCTTGTTGAGATCAATTGGCATAGCAAAATTTCTAATGGGATAGGTTTAACTTTATGCTTTGAGTAGATAAGGAGTCTATCAAAAAGGAGAAGGGGAGAGAAACCCTGAGTTCAGCTCTCAAAGAAAGCATCACTTAATGTTAAGGTAAAATTGGGTCATTATGTAATCCATAGTCTTGTATGATTGTACAAAACTGAGACTTATATATTCAAGGTATGGGAGTAGTCATATGCACACATCAAGATCTAAGGTAGTCAATTAGGCAAATTATTCTAAGTACAAGTACTTGATTACAAAATTATCAATTCAATTTGCCCTAGTGGCAATGAATCCCCAATTTAAAGCTCACTTTACAATGTTAAATAAAAATGAAAAATGAAGGAAAAGATCTGGAAAATTGATGCCTTTTTTGGTGCGGGTACATGCTTATTTATAGAGAACTCGGAACATTGGATCCTTGACACATGCTACCTTCCCTTGAATGGATGGTTGTGATCTACTGAGATGGCACATGTTTGAAAGTACATATGGCTTGTCTCTTATAATTCGATGGCTTTATCCATCATCTCATGATGGCTACAGAATCATCACATGATGGCTCTACGTCATCTTCTTTTGACTACTTGATTTATCATCCCACAATGGCTCTGCTTTGCCTTCTTTTGATTGCTTGATTTATCATCTCACATTGGCTTTAGAATAATCACACGATGGCCCAAACATCACACAGGGGGGTGAATAGGGTGATACTAATAATAATAAAAATTAATGCATAAATATATATAATAATTGCAGCACAGATAATAGTAGAATAATGAAAGCAGAAATAGAATAACACAGAATTACCCAGCTTCGGCAAAACCCTGCCTATGTGCTGGCCCCAAAAGTTTCTACTAGAAATTAAATAGTCAGATGCTTACACACGTAAACTTGCTACACCCGCTAATGACTAACCTAACTCTATGCGCAAAATCCTACCACAACTCAGCCATTGAGTTGCGAATTCTCGAACTACACTAGTCCATCCTAGTCACACGACTAGAAATTTATACAATTTAAAAGGAAAATTTAACAACTAAACAAAATAAAAAAACAAAAGCCTGTTATTTTAAAAGCTAAATCCTAATATTAAATAAACGATGGCCCAAATCAAAGTAAACAATGGTGTGTTCCTTTTTCTTTTTTTAGTAACTACAGCCACCTCTTTTATTTTCGTTCTTCTTCTCAAATAAGATTTTGATCATTTGAGCCGCCACTTGAAAAATTGATGCTCGAAACATTTGTTGTTATGCTTTCAATTCACTTCGATGCTTCCTTGATCAGTTGAATTATTCACGACTGCTTCAAAATTGTTGAGCTCGAATGTTAAATGGAATGCTATTTTTCCCTCTTTCGATATTCGATAATACTCAACTTTGATTCAAGTTATTGGCTTGTGATTTATTTCAATGGCTTGCTCTGGTAATTGCTTGAACTCGAATACCTACTATGCCGATGATGAATTGGATTTTATAGGGAACGAATCCCTTAATTTTCATTCGTATTTTTGATTTGAAATCTTCAACTAATTTTGTTTGGCCGTCCGATTTTGATTGAATACTTGTGACTGTACTGACTTGTTCAAGTCATACTCGGTTGGATTTGGTTCCATTCTTTTCTAGCTATGACTTCGGCACTTTGAATTCTTGAGATAATTGACTTCGTTAATTCGTGTTTATCATATTATCTACTGCGAGATAAAAATTGACTACGGTATTTAAGTTCGGTGATATTTAAAACACCTCTGACTTGTTTGAACTCCTTTTTTCTATGTTGGTTTGTACTTATGTTAATTTGGGACTTCATGTATACATCATTATGTTGCGGTCTTCTCTGTTTTATATCTTCATTCTTATTATTGCCTTATTCTGGTTGCATACTTGAATGCCTGCACTTAGTTGCACTCTACACTTGCATTGACTTGCACTACTTTGTACTTGGGGTCCAGTCTTTACTGTTGGTTCCGATCTAGGTTCACTTTACCATGTTGTACTGATATGTGTCTGGTCTCATATGAGATGGTTGATGGTTCATGTGTACTCGAATCTCTTTGAACATGTCTTGATTGATTCTGGTTACTTGTTAGTAGTCTAGTTGTTGTGTGAACCTGATTTGTGTTCATGAGAATATATATATATATAGTAGTTTGATATTGAATCTGGTCGTATTGCAATTTGGTTTAGACTGGTGATCTTGACATTTCATTGTTTTGAACCTGCATTTGCTCATTGAAGGTCTAGTGCACATATTCATGTATATACATGCATATATATGTGAGATGCATGTATATATGTATGTTGTATGGTTCCTGCTTCTGGTAATTGAAGTTGTACATTAGAGTCTGAAGCTTTTCGTTTCACTGGTGGTTTGGGTTCATTGATGCGGTGAGCCTTGTTGTGTTCTCGAGCTTGCATTTTCACAACATATATATGTCTAAATGCATGCATATCCTCTATTCTCTTTGAATGCTTTCATATGAACTTTGGTTTTTGCATTTGAGTCTTCATGTATATGGACCATTTCATTGAACTTGTTTATTTGGACTGGGCTGATTTGGTCGGAACAAATATATATTCATACTTTGTTCTGCGATTTGAGTCTTTTTTACTTTATGCTTGGATTTATTTTTTAATTCATGCCTCATTATTTGTTGGTCATCATTTTTTCATTCCTTTTCATTGTTAACTCATTGTCGAGTTGTTTTGGTGTACATGACTCCTCTTGGCTCAAATTTGAGATGCTGAGGTAATGCATACGTTTACGTGTACATATATGTATATGCAGTCACTTGTGCTCATGTCATGACTTTATTTGTATCGCACCTGAATATTTGCACTTGAGTTAAATCCATCTTTTGGTTGAGTTTAACCTTGTGCTCAGCTATCCCTGCAACTTTATCAAGGGTACTTTGGTATGCACGGCCTTGTGACATGTACAGTGACACACTGTGCATGTTACAAGCTGTTTGTGTAAGATGAATTCAAACGAAAATGATGACGAACAACGCAAATAACTGAGGCAAATAAAATTTTCACACACACACTTTTATTGTACACTGCAAAATATTTCTTTTTCAATTTTACTACATCAATGTTTATGTTGTAGATAATTCAACTGCTAGATACAAACTGGAATGGAGTTGAAGAACAAATACGAGTGAATGAGTGATAAATTGAAAATTGAAATTTATGATGTAATCGAAATTGTATCGTAATTGAAGATGTATATATATAGTGAGAGCTCAAATTTGTACTATTCAAATTTATAATAAAATATTTGTTTGAATAAAATATTTGTTTGAATATGAATTCTATGTTGTTTATTTTATTTATCAAATATTTATTTAATTATGTGAAAAATAAAACGGTACAATAACAAATACATTTAAATGAATATATATGTATGTATGTATGTATGTATGTATATGTTTATTATCATTAGTCAAAAATCATATAGTAGCATATTCTACAATCTCCCCCTTTTGATGATAATAAACATATATTAAGATTTTGATTCTATTAAATGTATTTGATTTTGAAGAATTCCATTTGCTCCCCCTATTTGAATGCTCCCTCTCTACAACAAAGCTCCCCCTTCATATATGCATGAAAATAAATAAAAATATGCACATGAACCTAGATGAGAATATGCAAATAAAAAATAAAATATTTGAACTTTATTTGCCAAAATGTTAACTTTTCTCTCCCCCTTTTGTTATCAGCAAAAGAGTAATAGTGTGAGAAAAATAGAGATCAAGTGATAAACATTAATACAACATTAATACCCAATCGAGTATAAATATTAAATTTCTATAAAAAATCAAATAAAAATCATAAATACTCTGTTAGGTGCATATTCCACTTTAGAGTGATAGGGGTGATGTCGGCATATAAAGCCACATAATTGTGTCTATTTGTGGATATTATATCTGGAATTCAAATACTTACTAGCCATGCATAACCGTTAGGACTTTTAAAAGAGATTGGTAGTATTTCCAATTTCAAAAAAAACGAAATTCAAGCATCTTCTAACCACACATAACCGTAAGGACTTTTAAATGGGATTAAAATCAACTTCTCTATTTAATAATCAATTTTGATATGTGTTCCATACATGCATAACCGTGGGGACTTTTAAATGAGCATGAAAGCACATAAACAAATATTCCAAATAATTCACCCATGCATAAACCGTGAGGACTTTTAAATGAGAGTGAATACTTTTAATGTTTTTATTGCTAATTAATTAAAAAACGATTAATTTTCCATTTAAAATAAAACATTTTGACATACTATATTGGATTTTAATGAGTGATGGTCGTTAGAAATACGACAGAAATAGAGATGGTTATGGAATTTTTACCAACAAAAGCTATTATAATTTTTTTTTTCATTTTTAAGATATTTACTAAATATACTGTCTTAAGTCATAATATATGATTAATATCAACACTCATCACTTTTTCAGTCACTATTTTTCTTTTCAATAATCAGTAGGGAGTCAGATTAGTTAATGTAGTCATTTAAGATCAACTCCAAAAATAAATATAAAATCAAATTTCGAAAATGTCTAATCTGAAATGAAGTCGACAAAAACTATTTTTCGAAAGGGTTTTATAAAAAAAGTCTGCAAATTGAAAATCGGTTGAAATGAAAAAATGCAGATATTTTCGTTGAAAATGTGATGCAACTAATGAATGTCTCAACATAAAATATATTCTACTAGTAATTTTTCTATCAACTAGGTTACCGATGTAATCTGCATCTGAATTTCCCTTTGACTCAAAGTTAACATTAGATAGATATCACAGACCAAATTATGGAGTGTGCAACAAATACCTTAAGTTCCTTTTTATAGTTTTTAAATTAAATTCTTTTGGATTTGAATTGAAACCGTCCAAATAAACAAACAATGAACATAATGTCAGATCTAGAATCAGTAAAATACACAAATATAATCATGTGTATCTTGAATAATCATCAACCAATACCAAACAACATCTCTTACCACCTAAACTTGCAATATTGTTAGTTCAAACAGATCTATATGAACTAGTTCAAGGATGAAAAGATGGTTGGTCAACATTTTTGCATAAGTTAGAATCAAAATCACCTTTTATTTCCTTATTGCATAGCTGGCTGAATTATATCAGACTATGGAGCATATTTTCAACATTTAATATATCGTTCAAGATAAATGTACTATTACCTATTTTATCTTTATCGAAAAAATTTCATTGTTGCCCATTGTGATTATGTCACCAATGTGTTAGGCTAAGGAACTTTGATTTGTCGCTCATCGTGTGCCTGGAACAGTCGGAATCTAGGTAACACTGTTGTTGTTCCCTAGCCTACCATACCTCCTACACGAGGAAATATTTTTGTGGCCTATTTGTTTTTATAAGTCCATGATTGCTAGTGATAAAAGATTTTGAAAAATATGTTTGTACAGACCGAAGACAAATTATATTTGTTCCTTTTGGCATCCAGATTTGTTTGACTTTAAGGAATTTTATATTCATGCCTTTTGGAATCCAAATAGGTATGGTTTTCACGTGTTTGGGTCTATACCAGCAATTATTGTGATTATGTCCAGTTTTTCCACAAATCGTGTACTTGTAATTGACTTTATTAATTTCGCTTCTAACACAATCATATTGATTATACCCAACTCCTTGTCTAACAGTATTGACTATTTGTTTCCCTATTAAGATATTTAGCATCTTTCTCCTTTGGAAATTTTTTCTAAAGTTGTAGAAATTGTTGGACTTGTGTTTTGAGAAATTCATTTTCATTCAATTACAAGGTGCAATAGAATTTTCTCTCCTAGTGTTTTAACTGTCTTTTAAAATCAGAATTTCATTTTCAGATAATTTAATTTTAGTTTTTGTTTTTTTAATTTCTTCTTCAAGTGATGGACATTTATCAAATTTAGGGCTCTTATTTCGATAGTTTTTAACCAATTGATCAAGTTGTTTATTTAATTCTATCAAACTATCTCTTTGTGATTCAATTTTAGCGTACTTCTCCCTTAGTCATTCAAAACAGCCATTTACTTCATGAAAATATATAAGTAATTCTGAATGAGTAAGTTTTTATACCTTGCTTGGCTCGTCATCATCACTATCAGTTGTTTCTCCTTGAAGAACCAGATTTCCTTTTTCACTCGCTACCAGTGCTTTTATCAGTTTCATCCGAAGTAGTTGCAAAACTTCTCCTTTTCGGTTTATTTCCTTAGCTGAGTCGATTCTGAGGATAATTTGGCTTGATATGACTTAGTTTATTACACTTGTGGCAAATGATCTCCTGTTTTTCTAAGTTGTCTAGTACTTTGACTATTCTGTTTTTCAATTGTTGATTTAGAGTTGGATTTTTGTATTTATGATTCCATCTTTTGAATTTCTTTATTATCAGCACCAGTTCTGCTGCTCCATCATCATCATAATCTTCACTTTCAGTTGTTCCTTTTAGAGCTATTGATTTCTTTTAAGTATCACCTCATTCACATTCTTAATTGAATTTCATTTCTATCTCATAAGTGGTGAGATTTCCAATGAGTTCTTCAACTTTAACTTGTTTCAAATCCTTTGATTCTTGAATGGTAGTAACTTTTGCTTCATAATTCATGGAAAAACTCTGAGGATTTTTTGGACATTTCCAATTCTGTGTATGGTTTTCCAAGTACTTTTAATTTATATACGAGATTAGAAAGTCGTCCATACATCTCTTTGAATTTCTCATCCTTAGCCATTGTGAAGTTCTCGTATTCGCTACTAAGCATGGCAAGGCGAGATTCTTTGACATGGGAGATTCCTTCGTGAATCATTTTAAGTGTGTTCCAAATTTCCTGCGTAGTTAGACAATGTGACATTCGATTAAATTCAATTTGATCTAATGAACAAATAATAAAATTCATAGCTTTAAGCGTTATCATTCTGCATTTTATTTTCCAGATCTGTCCATTAATCCATCGTTTTTTCAATTTATTGATTATCTACCACTACAGTTGGTGTCCTATATCCCGTCTCAACAATATTCCATGCATCTATGGTTTTCAAAAAAAATTCATTCTATATTTTTAGTAAGCATATTCACCATTGAACATGGGTGGTCTAACTATGGGTTGACCCTCAGCAAAAGCATTATTAAAAGAAGCTGTTTAAAGAATCAAATTTTTAACACAAAAATTGGTTTTAAAAAATCAAATTTTTTTTAAAAATGGTTTTCGTTCCTAGCTCTGATACCTCTTATAGGACCGATTTCACCCTAGAGGGGAGGTAAATAGGGTGATACTGATAATAATAAAAATTAATACGGAAATATATATAATAATTGCAGCACAAATAATAGCGGAATAATAAAAGAAGAAATAGAATAATACAGATTTACCCAGCTTCGGCAAAACCCTGCCTACATGCTTCCCGAGGTTTCTACTAGAAATTAAGTAGTCAGACGCTTACACATGTAAACTTGCGACACCCGCTAACGAACGCTTAAAACCCTGCCATAACTCAGCCAATGGGTTGCAAATTCTCAAACTACACCACTGTAGTTCATCCCTAATTACATGACTAGAAAGTTATACGGTTTAAAAGGAAAATTAAAAAAAATAAACAATATAAAAAAAATAAAATCCTATTATTTTAAAAGCTAAAGCCCAATATTAAATAAATGGTGGTCCAAATCAAAGTAAACAATGATGTCTTCCTTTTTCTATTTATAGTAACTTCGACCGCCTCTTTTATTTTCATTCATCTTCTCAAATTAGGTTTGATCGTTTGAGCTGCCGCTTGAAAATTGATGCTCGAAACATTTGTTGTGCTTTCAATTCACTTCGATGCTTCCTTGATCAGTTGAATTGTCCGTGGCTGCTTCAAAATTGTCGAGCTCGAATGTTAAAATGGTATGCGATTTTTCCCATTTTCGATATTCGATAATATTCAACTTTGATTCGAGTTATTGGCTTGTGATTTATTTCAATGGCTTGCTCTGGTAATTGCTTGAACTTGAATACCTAGTATGCCGACGGTGAACTGGATTTTATAGGGGACGAATCCCTAAATTTTCGTTTGTATTTTTGATTTGAATTCTTCAACTAATTTTGTTTGACCGTTCGATTTTTCTTGGATACTTTGATTATACAAACTTGTTCAAGTCGTACTCGGTTAGATTTGGTTTCGTTCTTTTCTAGATATGACTTCGGCACTTTGAATTCTTGAGATAATTGACTTGGTTAATTCGTGTTTATCATATTATCTACTGCGAGATAAAAATTGACTACGACATTTAATTTCGATGATATTTAAAACACCTTCGACTTGTTTTAACTCCGTTTTGCTATGTTGGTTTGTACTTATGTTAATTTGGGACTTCATGTATACATCGTTATGTTGCAGTCTTCTCTGTTTTACATGCTTGTTGTTGTCTTAGTCTGGTTGCATGCTTGAATGCCTACACTTGGTTGCACTCTCCACTTGCATTAACTTACACTGCTTTGTACTTGGGGGCCAATGTGGCGATCCGGAATTTCTAGATATTTGAAATTGAAATCTTTAATTGATTTTAAATATTTGAAAGTTAGTTTAACTTGAATTTCAAACTCACTATTTATTTGGCAATTAAATTATTGAATTTAATAATTGGAAATTGGTTAAAATGTTGAATCTTGGCTTTCTAGCTAGTTAAAAATATTTCAAAGACTTATGAAATTTATATTGATAATACTGGAGATAATAGAAGTTATAAATTTGAGTTTGGAAGTGTTTTGCTAAGTTTTAAAGGTATATCATTTAAATCGATATTAAAATAGCCTTCCGAGGCACAGTCTCAAAATTCGACGAAACCAGTTTTGTTAGATCCGTAATATTGCATTATTATCGAATTTCAAATTTCATAGTATTTAGAGTTGTCGTGAGATCATATGAAAGACAAATGCACTAAAATCTATATCGAAAATTTAATAAATAACTAGTCCAAAAAGCTATCTTCTCCATACGATCGATTTAGGACTTAAAACCATTTCCATTGTGTTTGGAATAGGGGTTTAACATTATAAACGCCTACCAGCATGCCTCGATTGGAGTTCGGGATTTTAAGTTAAGAAATCGAGATGATAAAATTTAAATTATATATGTTTTAATAGGTCACTTCAGTCGTTTTCTTCAAATCAAAACACTGCAGCTTGTTTATTTTGACACGCGAGGGAAATTTTGACACTTGCCTCTTACTTTACATGCGTCTTCTCTTAATCCAGAAAAAAGATAAACAAAGTGGCCGAGTTTTTTTAAAATCTATGTGTCCTCTTCTTTCTTTCTACAGATTCAAAATCAAACAACGGCCGATCAAATAAAAAATATAACAGTCCTTCCTACTCTTTTCATTCAAAGCTACTCATTCCTAAATTTTTAAAGGATCGTTCGAACAGAATTGGAACGAATGAAATGTAAAATCGTTCGAAAATTAAAAATTTCAAATCTTACATCTTAAAATAAATCGAAGAGCGAAATCGTGGCCAGGTCTGTAAATGGAGTCGAGCTTGTTCGTTTACTGGAGAGGATTGAATTGCGATTTGTATAGAGGTATGGATAATGGCGTGCGGCATCGAAGTGGGGTCGGTGTGGGTAATAGTGACGTAAGGTTGTGGGTTGGGTGGTGGGATTTAGCGACGGTAGCAGCGTTCCGAAGAGTAACTTGGCGGCTCAATTGCTGGGTCACGGTGGAAGGAGCAGACTCGAACTCGAGGCCGGGGACGAGTTCGAGTGGCGTGGTCGTGATGGCATGTGGCGAGTGGTCGTGGTGGGCTCATGGAGTCTGGGTATCGATCAGTTAGTGAGGTATCCATATTTTTGTCAAGTTAAATCTAATATATATATATATATATATATGTATGTATATGTATATGTATATATAATTAGGAGCATAGAATGGTATTTGTATACATGCATATAAGGATTTTGAAAACAGATTTGTTTATATATAGGTATTAAAAATTGTACATTGAAGAAACCCTGTAGGTTATTTATAGAAAAGTAAATACAAATATAGATATATTTTGAATATTTGTACATGTATAATACAGTTAAGGAAAAATAGAATACAAGTATAAAAATATATATATACATACCTTTTTTCCTTTAAAAGAATATATAGAAACTATTATAGGTAAAGTCTGGTATAATAGGAATTTAACATGTTTGAAAGCCTATGTAAAGTTAAATTTTTAAAAAACCTATATAAATTATTTTTATAAATATATATATGTAATTTCAAAATGAAATATAAATAAATATACACAAAGATTTATTAAAACTTACTAGTTCATTTTAAATGGATTATGGTGATTAATTTGTTAGTTAACCTATTTAATGATTTAATTACTAAAATATTTATAGAGGAATTATTAGTTAAATTAGATTAACAAATGATAATTGATTATTCGATTCTTCGAAATATTAATAAACCATGTAATGTTGTTACAAGGTCTAAAATTTGGAGATAATAGTCGAGATGGAAATGTGGTGCAAATAAAAAAGGCAAAGGTGAGTTAATCTTACTCATTTGGATACCTTTTAAATTTAAATAGTTAAATTTAAATTATTGGTCGTTTGTTTTGATTGATAATTTAATATCAGTGGGATTAGGAATATATATATCGGAGTGATCGATTTCCCGCATTATATAGCGGATGAGACCCTATGCGTCCCGCATAATAGCGGATCACTCTTTATACCACGATATTCCACTTCGAAGTGGAAATGGTACTTTATTTGTTGACTAACATCTGTAGATGCAGGGAAATAGGTTGGAGGGATCCAACTGGTACCTCAAAGTAGTGGAATTTATTTTTATAGTCTATGTTTTATTGATAATCTGTGATAAGTTATTGATTATATTGGGAATTGAAATATTGGATGCCATGGTTGGATTTAATATATTTGGGTTGTAACGACCCACCTTTTGGACGGTTTAAATCGACAATTAACCACACATGTCAAATTTAAACCATTCAAAGGGAGGATTGTTAATGGGGTAAATAAGAAAATAAAAGAAAAGAAGGAAAAATGAAACATGGAATCTCGCAACGGAATGACAAAATATAATAATCAAGTAAACAGTTCATGAAGCTGTTTTACAAATAACATATGACTACACTTTTAAAATTCAAATCAGAGTTATACATACAGCAGGAATAAACAAATAATGCAACAGAATACATGATGTAGTGGAATAATTACAATAAACAGTAATAATATACTGAATCTTCGTCTTCGTCCTCCAGAAAATAGTCTTCAATACACTGAAAAGCTCAGACTGACCCGAGCGTAATGAAAAAAAACACTAGAGTCAGAACTAAAAGATCTTATGTAAGTAAAATTGATCCAAAATAAGATGTGAGTGCAATGGCTTCAAAGATGTTAGGGGATTTTCCATCTCCTATCAAGTGTACAACGTGAATATAATTATCAAAAGATTTAAAACAATTCGAGGTATTAATTTTAACCACTTTAATTTTAAAAAATTCGAAATTTAACTTAAACCTTTTAAATAATTCAATTCCAATACATAATCCAAATTCAAGAAATTTTATGGATATATATATCATTTTAACCAATATCTAAAATTAAAATTTTCAAATCAACGAAAACCGCTCGGGTTTATCATTTCAGCCCAAAACGATTTCCCTAATATACAAGATCATTTAGGTATGTATTATTTCAATCCATAGTGATAACAGAGATATAAGCATAAATAAATGTCCAATCATCCAAAATTTCAACCAATAACATACATCACAATCAACATCCTAATTAGCAAATAAATCACAACAATTAATTGGTTATCATTATTAGGAGTTTAACTAGAAATTATATTCAATATTAATTACATGGCTATAAAATTCAACATCAATTCAAATTAAATCTAAATGACAAACTAAAACACCAAACAACAATTAATAAACTTTTAATCACATCATAAATCTAATTTAACCAATATAAGATAATTTAGTAGTTGTGAGTGGGTTAAAACAATCACCTTTGATTTGTCGACGATTAAAAATCCAATTAAATGCCCAAATTTGAACAGCGGACAAACCAAAACCTAGGCCATCTTTAAGAAAATATAGACCATCATATTATTTCTGAATCTATAAAGGTGACTAAATAGAAAGTTGTTACAAATTCTTTTCTCTCCATTTCAAAAAAATAATCACTCAAAAATCTTGTTTCTTGAGGAAGCTATGGTCAAAACAAACAGAGGTGTTTTCTGAGTTGAAAATCTGAGTTCAAATATACATCGAAAAGATTTGAGTTTTTGGCATAGAAAGTTAAGAAATTTGAAGTACTGGTCTAATGAAAAGTTGAAGCCATTGGAAAAACAAATTATTTGAAAAAAAAGTATCACATAATTTGTGTGACGCCCCACCTCTATACCCACACTAGCCAAGAACACTACGGTGTAGAGTTGTCAACTAGCACGGAGAATAAGGCTGTTGAGGAGCGACCATCCTCGTGATTTCTTATCACGCGGTGGCTATAATAATCTTCGGAAACAAACATAGAAATATGCATAACACAAATCAGTCATAGACATCCATATCACAAAGTCGGAAGAAGATGTGAATATATAACTAACACATGAAAGTGTACATCAGAGTCGTGGTCAAAAAGATCCACAATAATACAAAAGAATAGCAACACGTGCTATGCAAAAGAATACATCTATGAGTCTATATCTCAAGTGTAAACGACAAAAACTGCTAATCTAAAAGGTCAGCCAAAAGTCAGAGTAGTAAATCCCTGGGGGAGAAGTCAAGCAGAAGCACCTGTAACATCTCGGTCTGACCCGAGTATTATTTATAAGAAAATAATAAACGGATCAGTCTAGCTATAAATATCAGATAACATGATATAAACAATAGATATGGCAAGAACATATAGTAACCATAAAGACATACTATGATAAGCATGTAAATGAAGATCATCAAGAGATCAAACAATATCAAAAGAATCTTCTAAAAGATCCAAATTCACCTAAACATAAAAGTTGGAAAATCATAACAATGAAAGTCATGAAAATAGGTGAAGCACAAATTCCAGAAGACTACACAAGAAATCCAGAAATTACAATATAGGAGCATGAAAACTCACAAAATGGGAGCATGAAAACTCACCTACACATGTAACACAAAGCGAGAAGCTATCTCATGGTTGCAAGCCATTAATTTTGACACACGAATGGCCCGAAGACCGTGGGGCGCTACCCCACATATGTGATGGCGAAACATCACACAAATGAGATGGCGAAACATCATAAGAGCGGGGTCTAGTCTCCCTCGCAGACAAAGAGACATCGCACAGTTGCTAGTCTAAAACACAAAAATGATCGTCATGATCATCAAGAAGTGTCAATTACACTAAGTTAGTAAATATAAAAGTTTAACTTCATGTCCCATAACCACTTGCTTAACTCAAATATTTACTAACAAACTGTAGATCTCCACTAGGAAATTGTCACAAGAGATTCAATCGAACAAGTCCAAGAATTAACCGACGAAGTAAACGCAAGCGTTTCATACCACTTGTTTTACTAAGTCATTTAATTAGATTTCTCATACGAGTGAGGTAAAGGTTTGTATATACTAATAGATTGGAAAACGGTTTAAGGAAAAAGCTTTGTTATTAAAAATAGAGTTGAAATCGTTTTGCTGAAAGAGTTTTGATATTTACTACTAGTATTGAAACCTTTATTTTATTAAAGTGACAAATCACAAAAACTTCACGTTCAAAGACGTGAATGAAATACAAGGAAATCAACTCAAAATGCATCTTTCATCAAAGAGCCCCTACGGAGGGGGGTCCAGGGGGGTGGCAACCCCCCAAGGTGGGGGTGCGGGGGCAACGCCACCGCTTACGGGGTTCGCGACCTAACGGAGGCAAGCGACTTAAGGGACTCGTGACCTAATAGAGGTGAGCGACTTAAGGGACTCGCGACCTAACAGAGGTGAGCGACTTAAGGGACTCGCGACCTAACAGAGGTGAGCGACTTAAGGGACTCGCGACCTAACAGAGGTGAGCGACTTAAGGGTTATAAGGTGGAACGACCTAACTGATACGCGGCTTAAAACCCACGCGACCTACCGACCTAACAGGTCATACGATCTAGTGGTCGAGCGACCTATCGATTTTAACTCGCGAGCGACCTATCAGTTCTACGACTCAAGGGGTCAACGACCTACGGGATATAGATCACGCGACCTAACGTTTTAACACGCGAGCGACCTAACGTTATAAAGGCCAAACGACCTAAAGCTTAACTCGCGAACGACCTACGGCTTAAGACTCAACTCGCGAGCGACCTAACACTGCAGAGGGGGTTTAAGGCCAGCAACGACCTAAGTGTTAGCGACCTAACGACCTATGGGCCAAACGACCTACGACTTAAAGCCCAACGACCTAATTCCGAGATGACAATACGTGCAGTGCGACCTAGCGCGTTAACACGCGAGCGACCTAAGCGTTATGTCGCGAACGACCTAACTCCGAACACACGAAAATGGCCAGAACGACCTAAATGCAGAAAATTCACCAAAACGCTAAAAATTGGAGTTTTTCGCCAATCCAATCCAAACCAAATGCAAATGTGCATGCAAAAGTGATAGGGAATCATTCCCAACGGTCCAATATAGTTATAGGCTAGAATTGTGAGATAAAAATCTCACCTTTGCACTAAAATTTATGAAGATGAAGCTTGACAGCAAGGAGAAGCAATCCAAAGCTTGAATCCAATACCTTCTACTTGAATTTGGAGTTGAATGTTGGATTTGCAATTGAATTTGTGCTTGGAGTTTTAATTTCCCATTCTCTTCACCATTAATGCCAAAGCTTGAGTTAGTTAGGAAATTTATGAAGAGTGAGGAGAAGGGGGTTGGAACTTGGGCTTAATAGGCTAAATAACCCAAAGTCCAAGGCGGAAAAAGTTAGTGAAATTTCACTAACTCCAAACCTATCAATGTTTATACTTAAAAAAGTTGTAAACGGCATTTCGAACTCAATGGAAGTGGTCTCGAGTCCTAATTTGACCGTTTGCAAAAAGTAGCTTTTCGGACCAATATCCGATTAACGACAAAATATTTAAATAAAATATTTAAATATAAAATCGATAAATATGCGGGTTGTTACAATTTGGTTCATTTCTTGAGGATATATGTTTGATACAATATGGTGTATTTTCGTTCAAAACTGGACTTGGGAAAGGACTTGAAAAGTAGAGTTTTTGATATAGAAATATTCGAAATGGGAAGAAGGTTTCAGCAATAAAGTTGTTGCCATTGAAATTATACACGGTTTCAAAAAATATATTTGATTTGGAGTAGTTTATTGGAATATAGAAGCCATGGAAATAAGGAAAAAGAAGGAAAAAGAGAAAGAAGAGAAGAGGAAAGATAGGGCTTTGGCCATGGGTTACTGTCGTGGGTTGTGATGGAGGTGGGTGGAAGTAAGAGGAGAGAGGTAGGCTAGGGTTTTGAAGGAGGAAGGATGGAAATTGAATTGAAGATTTATGATTTTTTAGGTTTGGATTTTTCTGTAGATTTAAGGAAGAAGAAGAAGAGTATGTAGAAAGTTTCTCAAATGAGCAATTTTTGTAGGTATTGGTTTTAGTCAGGGAGGAAAATAGAAGATCAATGTGTGAGAAAAGGAAGGATCCAAAGTCTCTTAAGGTTCCTAGGGTCTCTTGGTTTACTAAGGAGCCCATTAGTTTAAAACAAACCCGATAAGACTTTGCCAAAAAAATAGAACACAAATATACAAAACAAATGAAAGAAATAAGCTGCAGGTTATTTAATAATTAGGAAATTAAGGTGGAGAAAAAATAAATTTCACATTTTATTTTGAAAGCTTTAGGCATTAATAATGCATAAAGAAATGTACATAGAAATGGAAAAGTTTGCAAACCAAAGGAAAGTGAAATTTTTTATACGCGAAAATAAGGTGCCAATAATTAAATATAACCTAAAAGTCTTGGCTTATGTATTAAATAGAAGGAGAAATAAATGGATCAAGTATTAACAATGAGGTCACTATTTTAAAACGTACATGCAACAATTAATAATAAAAGAAATGAAGGGACCATGTACATTGCACAACCTTTTTGAAATTCAATTTATGAAACGTAACCAAATTAACTTCACTAACTCATATAATATTCAAATTCGTACGCATTTAGTTTTTTCTCTATGCATAATAAATAAAATTACTTACCATAAAAATGAAAATATTCAATTGGTTTTCTGAAATGCTCTTTTATTTAAATTAAAACATCTTTTCTGTTTAACACAAAATGTGCGTTTCTTTTATTAAATCTATTAATTGCAATCAACATTTTCTTTCCTTCTAATTGAAATATTTCAATTACATTATTTTCAATTACTTACAAAGTTAAATTTCAAAACAGACAACTAAAATGGATGAAAAGTAGAATAATTGTTTTCTTTAGTCATTTAAACACGTTTGTAAATTTGTTGTTCATACAACAGAGTAATAAATAACTTATTTAAATAAATTATTTTTCTACTCTTGTAATCCATCTATATGCTAATACACAGTTCAAATATACATATATTTCTTCCTTTAAATCAATTGTTCTATTCTATATTTTAATGAAACTAAACGTGCATTCACAAATGAAACATTCATTTTATTTGACATAAATGTTCTTTTCATTAAACCAACTTTCCTTTTATATTCACAAAACATAAGCTGCGTTTAATTACACCTATTAATTTACAATTCGTTGTCCTCTCTATCATTAATTGAAATTATTCAATTACATTAATTCAATTGTTTACAAAGATGAATTTCAAAATGGACAAAATAAATGTAATGAGAAATAGAATAATTATTTCCTGTCTAATAGTAATTTAAACATATTTATACACTATTGGATACAAACAAGAATTATGTATTTCTTACCAAATAATGTTTCTCATCTCTTCAACTAATCTTTCAACTACCAAACATTTCAAATAAATAAACATATGATTTCTTCTTTTATAAAGAAACATTTATTATTCCTTATTAACATTTATTATTCCAACCAATTGGAAATTTACATTCAGACAATAGTTAATTTCACTCAAACCAATGTTATTAAAATACACACTAGAATTTCATATCATCCTTACATTATTGCAAACATGTTTCATTAATAGAAATTTTACTCAAGCTCATAACTTGTATTATAATTTAATTTGTATCAGTAAATTCTTAATTTTTTTCCTAACAATTTTATTCAAAAATGTTATTTAATTTAATACTTTTAAATGTTTACAAATATGGGTCGTTACATTCTCCCCCACTCAAAACTTTTCGTCCTCGAAAAGAAACAAGAAGGAATCCAAAATTTTGTTATATTTTATATAAACTGTCAATTTATAAAGAATTGATGTAATCAAATATTTTAAATAAAATATACTAATTAATAAATGATCAAATCTTTATATTCAAGTTTACTAAAGTTCGAAAAAATATTTTCACTTCTATAAAAAAATTCTATGTCTAGAATTCATGAAAAATTTCGGCAGAGTCTCCTTTGTACGGAAGGGTCCGAAAAATAATAATAATAATAATAATAATAATAATAGTAATAATATCAATAATAACCATATATTTAACATATTTGAAAATAAAATATCTCAGTCTCGAGAAAACAATATAATACCGCAAGAAAACCGTAATCCGAAAACATACCTATTTGTCGTTCAAACAATGCTTATTCTATAAAACCAAAAGCAGTAGCACTTGCTTCCATAACCTGTATCCCACTTATATAATCCAAAGAGGTTAATAATTATATAGAAGTGAAATGATCATATTGTTTTAAATTAACAACAGACAATCAACATAACATAACAACAATCACTTTCAACCAAAAGCATACCATCATCGTATAAAATCAAAATAAATCAATACAACATAACAACAATCTTTGCAAACAAACATACAATCCTTACAAGGGATCAAGGTAATCAACCATTTCTGAAGTTACAATCATTAAATTTAATATAGTATTCATTTTATTATTTACTTTAGTTATCTATAGCTTCAAACATTCACTTAAGTTCATAATTCTTTGCTTACAATATTCACTTTCTATTTCATTTTATTTATTAGCACTACAATTATAACTCGTTTATAACTACTTTCATAAAAAATTTCTTATTTATAAAAGTAAATTCCATTGAACACTTTCATTATTTAAGTTTTTCTTGTATAATATTCCCTTACATATCCTTATTGAACATTGCAACTTCTAATATTCTGGTGAGTTATATATATATATATATATATATATATATATATATATATATACTAAGAATGTAATTGAAAGTACACAAGTTTATCATATTTCATTTTAGTAAATAAATGTTCAATGGTAATCATTTCTTATTTTCTTATGCTTTTTGTTTACAAGTTGCAAATTTCAAATTCCTTGCATATTTCATTTATAACTTAGCATTTAGTTTCTTACTTTCAACTTTAGAAGTTCCAATTATTAAACAGTTAAAATTTTATTCCATTACAATAATTGAAATTCTAATTTAAATTTACTTTAGTTTATTCTACTGCTTTTTTCTCTCTCGTTATTTACTTTTCCATTCATTTATTTATATAGTGATTAATCGCTTACATAATTTGTTTTCCATTAAGGATTTAAGCCATTAATGAATCATTTCAAAAAGTATAACCTAAGCTTCTACTGCCTTACTTAAGTTTATAACTTAATTCGGTAATTGAATGAAAATTTAAGTTTTTGGCATTCGCCCTTGAAGAGAAAGGAAATATTTCAATATCTCTGAAAATTCAATTAAAACATTTAACCTTATTCACTTAGTAAAAATATAAGATATATTTAAAGCATCCTCATAGCATTATGTAAAGGTTTTCTTGAAGTCTAAAGCAATGTTTGAAATTTATATTAAAACATTATACTAAGCTTTTAAAATAAAGTTCCTTAAATTCAAGGATTTATTAGACTCATTACTTTTAAAATAAGTATAAACTCAAGATCATTAAACTGAAACTAATAGTATACTGAAATCTTCCATTAAATTCTAAATTAAAGTATAAAATTTCATATCTTCATAATTAATTTTACACACTTGTTTTAAAATGAGTATTCTAATCATGAAAAACAATTATTATGGTTTAATACAAAATTCAAACAGTAAGTAAACCAATAAATTTACTATTAGTACTTCGAAATCAAGTAAATATTCCAAACTATACTTCCAAAATAGAGATTCAAATTTATTTGTCAAGTATATTACTATGAATAAACTTCGCAAATCAAATTTTTTTCCATTTATATAATACTTTAAATTATACATTTAAAGAAACTTATATAAATTTTACTTGAAATATTCATTTGAAAGCTTCATTTGCAAATTAATTATCTTTAATACTTTAATCCTTTTCAAAAATTAATTTGTAAAATTTCTTGCCTTATTTATAAATACCATTTAAATATTTAAATAACACCTTTATAAATATATGTAAACTATTTGAAAATAATTATTTACATCATTACTTATATCTACAAAGAAGCTATTGAAAACATTAAATCCATTATTTATAAATTTGTTAATTTTATCCCAGGATACTTTTCAAACATTATAAATAAATTAATAAGCATTTACTTTAAATATGTTTTATTTAATTAATAACTTCTAAAATATTTACAACATTAATAGTTTACTATTAAACCATGTAGTATATAAATAAACAATATTTTAAACATTTTAGATTATTTAGAAAGGAAAAAATGATCAAACTATCCTTTATATAATACATTATCAAAATACTTTTATAACTCGATGTCTTAACAAGTTTATCCTCGTTCTTGCAGACCCTGGGCATGCGTTGATCAGACGCAAGGCTAGAATTCTCTAAGTACTTAGTAGACCTGTTTCAACACCCAATGAAAATACTTGAAAAACTTTCAAAACCGATATGGAATGTACAATCCAAACAAATCACCTGGATCATAGATACACAATGGTTACGCCTGGATCCCCTAGGAAACATCTGTACCTTTAAGCAATCACTACCTTACAAATTACGCCAAGATAACCAAAACTGTGGACTGTAGGATACATAACGATTATTACGCCTGGATCCACCAGGAAACATCCAAACCCTTCAAGCAATCTCTGCCTTGCTAATTGCGCCATGACAAAAAAAACAGGTAGACTTCAGGATACATAACAATGGTTACGCCTGGATTCCCCAGGAAACATCCATATCCTTTAAGCAATCCCTGCCTTGCAGATTACGCTATCCAAAAAATGACCATAGGTTACGCCATGGTAGGACACTCGAGTATCACATCCGAAAAACCAAAATCAGAGAGAATAATATCGATAGAATTTATCCATAATGTGGCTACAAAGCGGATATCAAGCAGAAGGCACTTTTCATATCTTTACTTCGAAAATATGTATCATATTGTACCTTTTCAAATCAATTTAAAATATCATACTTATATAAAGTCCATTATATATAAGATTCCATTTTCAAATCGAATACTTTTCAAAATCAATAGTATCAGATCACACTTATATAGACTTTGATTATATAAGATTTCGCTTTCAAATTAAGTACCTTTCCAAATCAATAGTTTTCAAATCAACTTCATACTTAATATTTGTTTGATAGAATTTCTCCTTTTGATATAAACATTAATATATCCATTCTCATAATATTTCCTATATTTCTCTTTAATTTAAATTACATTCATTTCACATGTAATATTTCTCATTTAATACTACATTTATTTGCAAATCATTTCATAAGGAATTTTTTATGTTTATAACCAATTTATTAAACTTAATTCCTTTTTATAAGACATTGTTCGAGTTTAAAGTTATTAGAACTTTATTTATAACCATTTATTGCAACATCCATTTATTTCATAACAATTTACAAGTCATGACTTAATTTGAAATCATTTCACTTTTAATTCATATTTGCTTATTCCATTTAATTGCACCTTTACCTTTTAATTTATTTATGAGACATTTCATAAATGTTAATTAAGTTTATAAACATATTTTTCCACTTTAATCTCATTTGCAACATTTCCTTAATCACAATTTCAATTTAAAGATCCTAAGACTTAAAGTTCGCACTTTCATATTATTATATTACATGCTAAGAATGTATACCCCAATTCTATTCATTTACTAAACACAGATATAACAAATTAAACCTTGATTTACTTGCTTTAAAATTAAGGTTATCAATTCAACTATGTAATTCAATCCAACTATCAAGTTCCATTCATGTATTAATTCAAAAGGTTTCGATTATCCAAAATATCCAAATATTCCATTTTTTTCAATAGTCGAAGCTACATGTCAACAAACAACAAAATTCATAATAACATTTCAATTTCATAACAAATATCCTAATTATTCATTTTATTATCTTTAATACACCATTATTAAACTAGTGTTTAATCCATTAATTCAATCAACAATAATTATCCAATGTTTATAATATGATTAAATACAACAAGTTAACAAAAATGATAATAATTAAATATTACCATTTCATAAATCAAACACATTACAAGTAACTATATTAGTCATATATTCCTTTATATATATCATATAATATTAGGAAAAATAACTTCATTTCAAAATTTATACAAAACATTTTTATAACACTAACAAATACGCGCTCCCGTATATACACTCAGACAACTCATTCTAGGGCATTACTACTCTATCCCTAATGAGTCAACCCCAATAGGCCAAGGTATGTCTAAACCTCGCTCTGATACCAACTGTAACGACCCACTTTTTGGACGGTTTAAATCGACAATAAACCACACATGTCTAATTCAGAACATTCAAAATGAAGGATTGTTAATGGGATAAATAAGAAAATAAAAGAAAAGAAGGAAAAATAAAACACAGAATCTCGTAGCAGAATGACAAAATATAATAATCAATAAACAGTTCGTGAAGCTTTTTTACAAATAACATATGATTGCACTATTACAATTCAAATCAGAGTTATACATACAACAGGAATAAAAAAAATAATGCAGCGGAATACATGATGTAGTGGAATAATTATAATAAATAGTAATAATATACTGAATCTTCGTCTTCGTCCTCTAGAAAATAGACTTCAATACACCGAAAAGCTCAGACTGACCCAAGCGTATTGAAAACAAAACACTCGAGTCAGAACTAAAAGATCTTATGCAAGTAAAATTAATCCAAAATAAAAGGTGAGTGCAATGGCTTCAAAGATGTTAGGGGATTTTCCATCTCCAATCAAGTGTACAACATGAATATAATTATCAAAAGATTTAAAACAATTCGAGGTATTAATTTTAACCACTTTAATTTTTAAAAAATCGAAGTTTAACTTAAACCTTTTAAATAATTCAATTCCAATACATAATCCAAATTCACCAAATTTTATGGATATATATATATATATATATCATTTCAACCAATATCTAAAATTAAAATTTTCAAATAAATAAAATCGCTCGGGTTTATCATTTCAACCCAAAACGATTTCCCTAATCTATAAGATCACTTGGGTATGTATTATTTCAATCCATAGTGATAACAGCGATATAAGCATAAATAAATGTCCAATCATCTAAATTTCAGCCAAGAACATACATCACAATCAACATCCAAATTAGAAAATAAATCACAACAATTAATTGTTTATCATTATTAGGCGTTTAACTAGAAATTATATTCAATATTAATTACATGCTATAAAATTCAATATCAATTCAAATTAAATCTAATTGACAAATTAAAACACCAAAGAACAATTAATAAACTTCTAATCACATCATAAATCTAATTTAACCAACATAAGATAGTTTAGTAGTTGTGAGTGAGTTAACACTCACCTTTGATTTGTCGACGATTAAAAATCCAATTAAATGCCCAAATTTAAACAGTGGACAAACCAAAAACTAGGCCATCATTAAGAAAATATAAAGACTAGCATATTGTTACTGAATCTATAAAGGTGACTAAATAAAAAGTTGTTGCAAATTCTTTTCTCTCCATTTCAAAAAAAGAATCACTCAAAAAGCTTTTTTCTTGAGGAAGCTATGGTCAAAACAAACAGAGGTGTTTTCTGAGTTGAAAATCTAAGTTCAAATATACTTCGAAAAGATTTGAGTTTTTGGCATAGAAAGTTAAGGAATTTGAAGAACTGATCTAAAAGTAAGTTGAAGCCATTGGAAAAATAAATGATTTGACAAAAAGAATCACATAATTTGGTTCATTGCTTAAGGAGATATGCTTGATACAATATAGTGTATTTTCGTCCAAAATTGGACTCGGGAAAGGACTTGAAAAGTAGAGTTTTTGATATATAAATATTCAAAATGGGAAGAAGGGTTCAAAAACAAAGTTGTTGCCATTAAAATTATACACTATTTCAAAAAAAAAAAATTTGATTTGAAGTAGTTTATTGGAATATAGAAGCCATGGATATAAGGAAAAAGAAGGGAAAAAGAGAAAGAAAAGATAGGGTTTTGGCCATGGGTTACTATCGTGGGTTGTGATGGAGGTGGTTGGCGGTAAGAGGAGAGAGGTAAGCTAGGGTTTTGAAGGAGGAAGGATGGAAATTGATTTGGAGATTTAGGATTTTTAGGGTTTGGAGTTTTCCGCAGATTTACGGAGGAAGAAGAAGAGAACGCAGAAAGTTTCTCAAATGAGCAAATTTTGTACGTAATTGGTTTTAGTCAGGTAGGAAAATAGAAGGTCAATGTGTGAGAAAAGGAAGGATCCAAAGTCTCTTAAGGTTCCTAGGGTCTCTTAGTTTAATAAGGAGCCCATTAGTCTAAAACAAACCTGATAACACTTTCTCAAAAAAATAGAACACAAATATACACTACAAATGAAAGAAATAAGCTGTAGGTTATTTAATAATTAGAAAATTAAGGTGGAGAAAAAATAAATATCACATTTTATTTTGAAAGCTTTAGGCATTAATAATGCACAAAGAAATGTACGTAGAAATGGAAAAGTTTGCAAACCAAAGGAAAGTGAAATTTTTTATACGCGAAAATAAGGTGCCAATAATTAAATATAACCTAAAAGTCTAGGCTTATGTATTAAACAGTAGGAGAAGTAAATAGATCAAGTTTTAATAATGAGGTAGCTATTTTAAAACGTACATGCAGCAATTAATAATAAAAGAAATAAAGGGACCATGTACATTGCGCAACCTTTTTAAAATTCAATTTATGAAACGTAACTAAATTAAATTCACTAACTCGTATAATATTCAAATTTGTACGCATTTAGTTTTTTTTCTATGCATAATAAATAAAATAACTTACCATAAAAATAAAAATGTTCAATTGGTTTTCCCAAAATGATCTTTTATTTCCATTAAAACATCTTTTCTGTTTAATACAAAAGGTATGTTTCTTTTATTAAATCTATTAATTGCAATCAACGTTTTCTTTTCTTCTAATTGAAATATTTCAATTACATTATTTGCAATTACTTACAAAGTTAAATTTCAAAACAGACAACTAAAATGGATGAAAAATAGAATAAATGTTTCCTTAGTCATTTAAACACGTTTATAAATTTGTTGTTCATACAACAGAGTAATAAATAACTTAGTTAAATAAATTATTTTTCTACTCTTATAATCCATATATATGCTAAAACATAGTTCAAATATACATATATTTCTTCCTTTAAATCAATCGTTCTATTCTATATTCTAATGAAACCAAACATGCATTCACAAATGAAACATTCATTTTATTTGACATAGATGTTCTTTTCATCAAAATCAACTTTCCTTTTATATTCACAAAACATAAGCTACGTTTAATTACACCTATTAATTTACAATTCGTTGTCCTCTCTATCATTAATTGAAATTATTCAATTACATTAATTCAATTATTTACAAAGATGAATTTCAAAATGGACAAAATAAATGTAATGAGAAATAGAATAATTATTTCCTATCTAATAGTAATTTAAACATATTTATACACTATTGGATACAAACAAGAATTATGTATTTCTTACCGAATATTAGTTTCTCACCTCTGCAACCAATCTTTCAACTACCAAACATTTCAAATAAATAAACATATGATTTCTTCTTTTATAAAGAAACATTTATTATTCCTTACTAACATTTATTATTCCAACCAATTGGAAATTTACATTCAGACAACAGTTAATTTCACTCAAACCAATGTTATTAAAATACACACTAGAATTTCTTATCATCCTTACATTATTGCAAATATGTTTCATTAATAGAAATTTTACTTAAGCTCATAAATTGTATTATAATTTAATTTGTATCAGTAAATTCTTAATTTTTTTTTCCTAACAATTTTATTCAAAAATCTTATTTAATTTAATACTTTTAAATGTATACAAATACGGGTCGTTACATGGGTATATGGAGTTATCAAAATATAAAGATTGGATTTTTGAAGGGAAATAAAAGAGAGAATTTTTAAGTAAAATAATTATAGAGTATTTGGATAATTAAAGAATGAATTGGAAAAGGATAAAAGTTAATTAACTTCAAATAAATAATTCCGAGTACGGGTAAGGAGATTTTTGAATAAATGGGAATAAATGATTTTTTAAACTTAAGTGGTATTATTTAAAGGAATAAAGAATTTATTTTTAAATTTCAAGGTTTAAACTTGTTTGGAAAAGATAAAGAAGAAATTTGGAAAAGTATGAAATTTGGTATTTTCAGTTTAAATAAGATTTTAAATTATAATAAATAAGTTAAATCTGAAATTAATGAATTCTTAAATTGAATAAGGAAAGGAATTTATTTCTAAAATGAAGTAAATTTGAAAATCGATTTGAAAATTGATTAAATTTTTGAAACTGCGTTTTAAAAAGGAGGATGAGACAATGGATATTATAAATTGGGCTTATTAAGTGAAATAAGATATCAGTGGATATTTGGAAGTATAAATTCCCAGTGGGAATTTATAAAGGAATGGGTAATTGGTTTTAAAAGTAAATAGTGGTTTTGTTTTTAAAGGTGTGGAATGTAAGGAGTATTTTCCTGAAAAGTCAAGTATGTTTTAGAAAGATTTCCAAGTATAACTTAGAGGTTTTAAAGTGGTTTTAAAAGAATGTTTTAGAGAAATTTTATTATTTTAAATTGTTTTAGAATTTTAAAGTAAATTTCTGTTTAAATTAATTATAGTAGTAATTATTTTAACGGTTTAACTAGTATTATGTTTTAAAAGGTAATTGTTTAATATTTATAGCTTATAGAATAACTTTTATTTTAAATTAGTGTTAGCTTAAGTTTTACATGACAAATTATTATAGGATTTCATAACTAGTTTTTTAAATAAAGTATTTTAAGTATTTTCTGTTTTTAAATTTTTTTAACAGTATAAATATTCTTGGACAAAGCGATTTAAATTATTTTAAAATCTAAAGTATTAAGACTTGGTGGTTTTCAACGGAAATAAAACAATTGGGTAGAAATTAATTTCCACGAGAAAGAAAGCGATTTGTAAAATATTTTCAAAGGAATTAAAGTGTAGAAAATATCTTGCGAAGATATTTTGAAATAAATAATTTGGAAATTATTAAGACTGATGGTTGTTTGTGGATGTTAATTGATAGTTAAATAACCGACTATCAATATTGGCCAATCCGCTGATCGTTCGAAGAGATGGGGACCGGGATTAATTTCCCGGAAACCACTTTGATCCGGTTTGAATGTTTTTATGAAGAAGACAAGAGCTTGTAGTCGAAAATGGAGAAGTGAAAAGCAAGGGCTAATCGCTACTAATCCTGAGGGTGATTCTAAAATGGATGCAGTAGGAGTAGTGCCTTTGGTTCCGTTCGGACCCGGAACGGACTTGTATGGATGAATGCTTTCAGAACATCATCAGGAGGACGATGAGCATTCTAAGTGAATGTGTGCTTAAAAGGCAACACGTATCCTCGAGTCTCATCAACCGGGAATGGCTAAAACAGGGGAGGTGCACATAAGGCTAGGTGGCTAGCAACTAATTAGGGTAAGGTCACCCCTGTCTAGATGTCCCTTTTTATTTGGCTGTGTGAGCGGTTGCTGATCCCAACCGTGGGTGAACTTATTCGGACTACCGAGTAAAAGGTCGCTTGTAACGTCCCGAAAATTTTCGACTTTCGAAAATTCAACATCGATACTCACTTTATCGACTGCCGAGAAATCGAAGGCCGGAAACTCGAAATGTTAGGGTTTAAGAAGAAGAAAGAGACAGAAGAAGAGAGTAGAAGATAGAAAAATAGAGAGAAAAGAAAATAGAAAATAGAGGGAAAGAGAATAGAAAATAGAACGGAAAGAAAACAACAGAACAACATCAGAATCTCACAATTCGCAGCGGAACAACATATAATAATAGATGAATAATCTTTAAACAAAGAACTATATTAGTTATTACATTTTATACATTACATTACATCATCATCAGAGTGTACAACAACAAACAACAACAACAAACAGCGGAAAAAGAAATACTATATACTAATAATACGCCATGCCATCCATCTTGCCTCCAGCAACTCCAGAATATCCAGAATATCCTGATAAACCTAACTCTTGACTGCCCGTGTGGAAATTGGTGGGCACCCAGAGTTTAGGAAGGAAAACAATAAACTCCGAGTCAGTCATGTGACTGGTGTGAGAACTCAAAACAGTTTATTTATCTTTGAAAACAAAATAGAGAAATATTTTTAAAGTCAATTCGCAATGCTTTTAAAAATGAGACTACCATAAGGCCTCCCGCACACACACGCACAATGCAAACGCAGAATCGGAGGAGATTTCTCCTTATGATAGTCAAAGATGCTTGATACGCATTTAAAAGAACATTTGATATTATTACTAGTGCATAGTGTAGGAAAATATTTCGAAAGTAGAATATAAATCTTAGCCAGCATAGACATTTCGAACTATGCCTACTATAGCTAACTATGTTCAATAGCAGGTTACCGCCACATTCCATAGCAGGTTATACAACTAAAACCGTACAAGTCTCGTATTGTTTCTTTGGATTTCCAACGAATGATCAGGCCAAGGAACTTCCCATTGCCACATGAGAATGCCTCTGGATGGACATCCCCGAGAACCAAACCGGATCTCTACCAACACAAGGCCGGGTTACCCCTAACTGAGTAACAACTGACCGAATATGCCATCCCCCGGTCCTTTGGGACCTTTCACCGAGCGCTCGTAATCAATTCACACAATCATAAAGTGTTTTCAACATGAGTAAGTATCTGGGCTCCATACCATGATACCACCCTTTTCCAGAAGGAAATGCACATATCCTAAAGGGCGCTACCCCTCATAACCGTGCTGCATCTTTCCTGTTTTGACCATTCCCGGGGTGTGAGGCTCGACGAAGTCACGTCCACAAAAACATACTTTATACAAAAGCCATGCTTTGGGTCAACAAATGATCATAGAATGATCACCAAGATAGACGATCAAACAAATGATCCTATCACAAATAATCAACACAATGATCATTTCACAGCAACACTCAGCATATCACATTACCAAATTGGGAATATATCGCTGATAACCTTCAACTACATAACCTCTGAGCTCGTACGTCTCAGAGAAGGGTGTTAAGCTAAAAGAATAAATTCTCCGCCACCAACAGAAATATATTTGAAAGAAATCGGCTTTATATCTCAATTTGTAATGTCAGACATACAATCCATACAAGTCTGTTCCGGGCTCGAACAGAACCGAAGGTACTTACAAGAAGTCCTTGCAATCCGGATATCCACAATCCTGATCGGATTTCCCATCACTTAGGGAGTCTCTATACCATTGCAACTCATTGCAGAGACAATCGATAGGTCAAGGTCTTCAACACCGATCTTCAATGCTATCCATTACGTCGTATCACTATTCGGAATGGGTAATCCGAATAACGAGCGCAATAATTTAAAAATAAGTGTGCATTCAAATTCAACAAATCCCAACAAATACCTTTCAAAGGTAAATATTGATAGTCGGTTATTGAACTATCAATGGATATGCACACATCACCAAATTCCAAATAATTTTCCAAATTATTTATTTCCCAAAATTCATATCTTTAGAAGATATATAATTTTCACACTTCAAAAATAAATCAATATTTATTTTTAGACAAATTCCCCTTTTCTTTTATAAATTCCTTAGTGAATTTATATTTCACAATTATCTATGTATATACAATTTCAATTATTCATTTCAATTTATCTTCAAAAAGATAGATTCTCAAAACGTTTCATTTCACATTGGAAAAACATTTCCATACTTATTCATTCATAAGTAATTCACAAATTTAATTTATTTTCAACCATTGGAAAATATTCAATATACTTAAATCGAAATTAAGTATATATTTCATTCTTTAAGGAAATCATTCACTTAAACGTATTTATTTGGGCCAAAACGAATGTTATGTAAAACATCGTTACGACGTCCCAAAATCACTAGTATAGGGATTCGAAATTAAAATAGATATATAAATCCCAATACTATACAAAACATTTCCTTTCGGAAATCATTAACTATAACAACGGTGTTATAGTCCACCATTTCCTTCTATTTCTCGAAAACGTCTATTTCAACAATCAATGTTGAAATCTATGGTTTCGAATCTCAACCCAATTAAAACATCGTTAACTTGTTTTAATTCTATTTAAAACATCAAATCTAAACATTTTCTTTAACATATTATTCACTATTCAAAAACGTGAATATACTACGTTAACCAATTTCATCCTTTCTATACATTTTATTTTAAAGGATTATTCACTGTCTAAAACGTGAATATAACTTCATAAATAAGTTATAAAAATTAACTTATCAAAATAAGTCGTTTGCGAATTTATAAAACAACGTTTATAAATTCCTTTTCTATTTATTTTATAACAACTCCTTTTATAAATTCCTTTATTAACCTATTCAATTTATAACTCAATTATAAAACAAAAGTTCATATCATAAGTGAAATACTTATAATTTATTTGTTTGCAAAATCGTTCCTTTGAATTTCATAATTATAAATCTTATAACTTATAAGATTCAATTATTTATCCAAATCTATTCTTTCAATAACTTTATAAATTTTATAAACCTACTGCTTATAAAATTCCATTTATAACTTCACCGTTTATAATTCTATAAATTTCATTCGTTTATGAAATTCATTCATAATTCATTCTAACACTTATAAAAACTCGTTTTGTAACTCAAATATTTTTATTTATAAATTATCAATTTATAAATCTTATATAAATCAATTTATACTATTATTTTAAAAATGCCTTTAAACTCCTTTATAATTTCATCATTTTGATTTATAAAATAATTAAATTTTATAAATCCTATATTTAAACTTTTTATAATAATTTCAAAAATCCCGATTAAACTATTTTATAAAATCATTAGCCTCATATTTTCAAAAATCAACCTTTAACTATATTTCCCAAAAATCATAATTTTTATAACATTAAAAATTATATCGTTTATTTATTTAAAATGAATCAATTCCAAACATATAGTATATTTTCAAAAATCACTTTAAAAATCATTTTAAAATTCCAAAACTTGGTCTAATGATGCTACATACCAAATAGCCAATCACGACAACAACGACATCATATATCGATATGATAGTCCATCAAATATCAAAATATCTAAATTAAATAAATACTGTTGAGGAATCCAGTTGGATCCCTCCAACCTGTTTTCCTGCATCCACAAACATTAGCACAATACCAATTCCGCTCCAGTACGGAATTATCGCGGTATATGGGATTTAAAATATTATCCGCTTAATAACGGCGCAATAGGGTCTCATCCGCTATACAAATGCGGGAAATCAATAACTCCAATATATACATATGCCAATATATATATATATTGCTATTATATATAATACCAATTTCACTGTTTATGAAATATTCGCGGTATATGTTTTTAATAAATAACATCCGCTTACTAACGGCGCATAATGTCTATTTTAACAATCAATAGATATCAATCATCATTCAAACATGCATTCAAATATTTTAAATCTAACTATTTAAAATGAAAATCGAAACCGATTCGATTGAGTGAGAAGTTCTCACCTTGATTTTAATTTCGTTTTAGCGATTTATTTCGAATAAAATTAAACGGACGTTTAATTTTACCCGAAATTCTCACTAACTCCAAACGACTCCAATCCAATTCCATAGCGTAGTGCTCGTCCATACGATTCCAACACTTCTTGTTTCGCGCGTTTTCGACCTCGTATGAAAAAGATATGGATTTTACAAGTTTACACGATTTAAACTATAATTTATTTACAATTTATTTTTATATTTAAACCTTCAGATGGATCCTGGCCGTCTATCCCCCCAAGCAAAATCACGGCCGCACCTAGCTTTCCCCCCTCCCAGTTTCTTTCACGCACACGAACCCATGATTCACGGCCACAACCTGCAAATCGCGACCACCATTTGACGTCGAGAAGTCATCATTCCACCACCGTTTGAAAGCTCGTGCAACACTCCACCACCGGTCCAATATTCATCAAGCTCGGCCCCCCCCCATCGTCACGAAAAACGTGACCGAACACGCAGCCTTCATTGGCCAATTTCGGCGAATCCAAACCACTTCAACGCGAATCCACCGTTGGATCTGTAGAGCTCGTGATGCTCTACATCTTTGCTGTTGGAAGATTTTCGAATTGAATTGTGGATTGGGAGAAAATTGGAGGAGAAAGTGAATCAATTTCGGCCATTGAACCTAGGGTGGCGGCTGATGAAGTTAGGGTTTAGTTTTATTTTATTTTTTTTATTTGTGAGAGGTTAAGGGTTATTTATAGGAAATTATTCAAAACACTATTCATTCCGGGTTTTCTAAACTCCGATTCACGCGCCGTAACCAGCGTTTTTAGGGTTTACCCCGCGTTCCAGACACAATGGAACAGGTTTTGAAAGCTAATTCGGACATCTGTGCGAGATATGGTAATAAACGTTCAATTTAAATTAAACCGATTTAAACGATTTTCTAGGCGTTTTAATTTGTACCGGACAAACGGTAAATCCGATTGACACGAAATTTGAAACCTTACAATAATATCACATTACGGACCCGATGAAACTGGTTCGTCGAAATCCGAGACTTTTTGAAAAATGACTATTTTAACTCGCCAAATTAATATTAAAAACAATTCGATGCGTTTCGAGCTGCAACGATCAAACGACAACTCCGATTGCTACGAAAATTGAAATCCGGTAATAACTAACTATTTTGGATCCAATGGAACTAGTTTCGTCCAATTCTGAGACTGTTCAAAAATTGGCTAATTTCACTAGCCGATTTAATATTAAAATATTCAATTTTCACAAATAAACTTTTAATTCGATTTTAAAAGTTCTAAAATATCATTCTAACTTCAATATGATAAAATAAAATTTTACAAATCATTTTCAATCATATTTCACCCAATTTTCAATTATTTCCATAATTTCACATATTAAATTATCGATTTAATTATTCAATTAAATCCAATTATTCAAATTAAATTTATTCGACTTATAAATTCACTTATTAATATTTAAAATTAATTAAATATTCAAATTTTAATTAATAAAAATTCTGGGTCGTTACAATCTTCCCCCCTTAAAAGAATTTCGTCCTCGAAATTATCTAGTAAGAAAGTTACAGAATCTATTAACTTTCCCAAAATTCACAATTAAACTTCTTACAACACTTTACTAAGTTTCCAAATCATACTTAGTTATCTTTTCAAAACAACTACCATTGTTTAACTTTCAATTCCAATTCAAAGTTTAAGTTTTCAAAATTTTCCCAATTTTCCCAAATTTTTTCTAACGCCTTAAATTTTCAGAAAAATTCGCCGTAGTCTCCATTGCGCGGCTCGATCCGAAAAAAAAAGACAGTATATATATCACAAATATACATCTCATCAAGTAGTGAGGCATCCTGAAGGGAAAAAAGTATAAAAGTACGGTATGTAATCCGAGACATGTACCTTATATTTTATTAGCGAGCATATACGGCTAATATAGCGCGAAAGCGAGCTCCAAATGCGAAGCAAACGCGATCCGCACCTACTAATCACTCAACAAATAGATGAGAACCATGTATATAGACAATAGTATCGATATACAACATATAGCAACATAATAACTATATATGCCAACATAGCAAATGCAAACAAACAACAAATGCAAACATCAACCAACTATCATTCATAACCAATAAATATTCATTTATATTCTCATTAATATTCCATGAATTGGTTTTCAATTTAAATCACATTTGATTCATTGACATTGGATGTTTTTACTAACATTCATTTTCAATTAGTTTATATTCACTAATTCATATTCAAGTTGGTTCACTTCCAATTCAAATTCAATTCTATTTAAGATTCACTTAATTTCAAATTGGATTTCAATTAATTTAACTTTCAATTTCACTAACTCAATTTCATTAACACTTAATGAATTATATACAATCAACTAACAATCATATATACAACCAATGTATATTAATTACAACCAAATTCCTTTGCTTATATTCATTCAATTTGGTTTATCACCATCACTTTCAATTGGTTTAATTAAATTGATTTTCATTCAGTTATTCAAATTCCAATAACATTACATTTTAATGAATTACACTTACATTCATTATTTCATACCAATTATTCATATTCAATTGATTTACATTTAATCCATTCATTCAATTCAATTTCTAAAGTTGAATTTCATTTATAAAACTCAAGTTCACATTTATCACTTAACATTATTAATTTACTTTGATACCAATATCCATATAGTTTCACTTCTTATATATATAAGTTTATTTCACAATTGTAAATCACTTTAATTATAATTCAATTCTTATAATTCTTTTGCTTATACAAGTATTCTTTTATTTAGATTATTCAAACATCTTATTCAATAACCAAACAATCAACTTATATACTTTAAATAATTCTGAAAAATTATTCCTTTATATATAAAATATAATCGAGGTAAAATTATTTCATTTACCCAATTTAAAACAATACTGTGACGAATTGTTCTATTCAAGTGTTTAGAAACCCCTTCGGCATAGTTGTCAAGACCGTGCTGACGAAGGTTCATATGCCACTCAATAAACCAATCATCACAATATAAAACAATTTTATATACTCACTAACAAATACGCTCTCATAGCTATTATTACACTCAAACTCATTCTAGAGTACTACTGACTCTATCTCTAATGAGTACTACCCAACAGAACCATGGTTGTCGCTTAACCATATGCTCCGATACCAGCTGTAACGTCTCGAAAATTTTCGACTTTCGAAAATTCAACATCGATACTCACTTTATCGACTGCCGAGAAATCGAAGGCCGGAAACTCGAAATGTTAGGGTTTAAGAAGAAGAAAGAGACAGAAGAAGAGAGTAGAAGATGGAAAAATAGAGAGAAAAGAAAATAGAAAATAGAGGGAAAGAGAATAGAAAATAGAACGGAAAGAAAACAACAGAACAACATCAGAATCTCACAATTCGCAGCGGAACAACATATAATAATAGATGAATAATCTTTAAACAAAGAACTATATTAGTTATTACATTTTACACATTACATTACATTACATCATCATCAGAGTGTACAACAACAAACAACAACAACAAACAGCGGAAAAAGAAATACTATATACTAATAATACGCCATGCCATCCATCTTGCCTCCAGCAACTCCAGAATATCCAGAATATCCTGATAAACCTAACTCTTGACTGCCCGTGTGGAAATTGGTGGGCACCCAGAGTTTAGGAAGGAAAACAATAAACTCCGAGTCAGTCATGTGACTGGTGTGAGAACTCAAAACAGTTTATTTATCTTTGAAAACAAAATAGAGGAATATTTTTAAAGTCAATTCGCAATGCTTTTAAAAATGAGACTACCATAAGGCCTCCCGCACACACACACACACAATGCAAACGCAGAATCGGAAGAGATTTCTTCTTATGATAGTCAAAGATGCTTGATACGCATTCAAAAGAACATTTGATATTATTACTAGTGCATAGTGTAGGAAAATATTTCGAAAGTAGAATATAAATCTTAGCCATCATAGACATTTCGAACTATGCCTACTATAGCTAACTATGTTCAATAGCAGGTTACCGCCACATTCCATAGCAGGTTATACAACTAAAACCGTACAAGTCTCGTATTGTTTCTTTGGATTTCCAACGAATGATCAGGCCAAGGAACTTCCCATTGCCACATAAGAATGCCTCTGGATGGACATCCCCGAGAACCAAACCGGATCTCTACCAACACAAGGCCGGGTAACCCCTAACTGAGTAACAACTGACCGAATATGCCATCCCCCGGTCCTTTGGGACCTTTCACCGAGCGCTCGTAATCAATTCACACATCATAAAGTGTTTTCAACATGAGTAAGTATCTGGGCTCCATACCATGATACCACCCTTTTCCAGAAGAAAATGCACATATCCTAAAGGGCGCTACCCCTCATAACCTTGCTGCATCTTTCCTGTTTTGACCATTCCCGGGGTGTGAGGCTCGACGAAGTCACGTCCACAAAAACATACTTTATACAAAAGCCATGCTTTGGGTCAACAAATGATCATAGAAATGATCACCAAGATAGACGATCAAACAAATGATCCTATCACAAATAATCAACACAATGATCATTTCACAGCAACACTCAGCATGTCACATTACCAAATTGGGAATATATCGCTGATAACCTTCAACTACATAACCTCTGAGCTCGTACGTCTCAGAGAAGGGTGTTAAGCTAAAATAATAAATTCTCCGCCACCAACAGAAATATATTTGAAAGAAATCGGCTTTATATCTCAATTTGTAATGTCAGACATACAATCCATACAAGTCTATTCCGGGCTCGAATAGAACCGAAGGCACTTACAAGAAGTCCTTGCAATCCGGATATCCACAATCCTGATCGGATTTCCCATCACTTAGGGAGTCTCTATACCGTTGCAACTCAGTGCAGAGACAATCGATAGGTCATCCTATCGCTCTCGCAAATACCGGGTCTTCAACACCGATCTTCAATGCTATCCATTACGTCGTATCACTATTCGGAATGGGTAATCCGAATAACGAGCGCAATAATTTAAAAATAAGTGTGCATTCAAATTCAACAAATCCCAACAAATACCTTTCAAAGGTAAATATTGCTAGTCGGTTATTGAACTATCAATGGATATGCACACATCACCAGATTCCAAATAATTTTCCAAATTATTTATTTCCCAAAATTCATATCTTTATAAGATATATAATTTTCACACTTCAAAAATAAATCAATATTTATTTTTAGACAAATTCCCCTTTTCTTTTATAAATTCCTTAGTGAATTTATATTTCACAATTATCTATGTATATACGATTTCAATTATTCATTTCAATTTATCTTCAAAAAGATAGATTCTCAAAACGTTTCATTTCACATTGGAAAAACATTTTCATACTTATTTATTCATAAGTAATTCACAAATTTAATTTATTTTCAACCATTGGAAAATATTCAATATACTTAAATCGAAATTAAGTATATATTTCATTCTTTAAGGAAATCATTCACTTAAACGTATTTATTTGGGCCAAAACGAATGTTATGTAAAATATCGTTACGACGTCCCAAAATCACTAGTATAGGGATTCGAAATTAAAATAGATATATAAATCCCAATACTATACAAAACATTTCCTTTCGGAAATCATTTACTATAACAACGGTGTTATAGTCCACCATTTCCTTCTATTTCTCGAAAACATCTATTTCAACAATCGATGTTGAAATCTATGGTTTCGAATCTCAACCCAATTAAAACATCGTTAACTTGTTTTAATTCTATTTAAAACATCAAATCTAAACATTTTCTTTAACATATTATTCACTATTCAAAAACGTGAATATACTACGTTAACCAATTTCATCCTTTCTATACATTTTATTTTAAAGGATTATTCACTGTCTAAAACGTGAATATAACTTCATAAATAAGTTATAAAAATTAACTAATCAAAATAAGTCATTTGCGAATTTATAAAACAACGTTTATAAATTCCTTTTCTATTTATTTTATAAAAACTCCTTTTATAAATTCCTTTATTAACCTATTCAATTTATAACTCAATTATAAAACAAAAGTTCATATCATAAGTGAAATACTTATAATTTATTTGTTTGCAAAATCGTTCCTTTGAATTTCATAATTATAAATCTTATAACTTATAAGATTCAATTATTTATCCAAATCTATTCTTTCAATAACTTTATAAATTTTATAAACCTACTGCTTATAAAATTCCATTTATAACTTCACCGTTTATAATTCTATAAATTTCATTCGTTTATGAAATTCATTCATAATTCATTCTAACACTTATAAAAACTCGTTTTGTAACTCAAATATTTTTATTTATAAATTATCAATTTATAAATCTTATATAAATCAATTTATACTATTATTTTAAAAATGCCTTTAAACTCCTTTATAATTTCATCATTTTGATTTATAAAATAATCAAATTTTATAAATCCTATATTTAAAATTTTTATAATAATTTCAAAAATCCCGATTAAACTATTTTATAAAATCATTAGCCTCATATTTTCAAAAATCAACCTTTAACTATATTTCCCAAAAATCATAATTTTTATAACATTAAAAATTATATCGTTTATTTATTTAAAACGAATCAATTCCAAACATATAGTATATTTCAAAAATCACTTTAAAAATCATTTTAAAATTCCAAAACTTGGTCTAATGATGCTACATACCAAATAGCCAATCACGACAACAACGACATCATATATCGATATGATAGTCCATCAAATATCAAAATATCTGAATTAAATAAATACTGTTGAGGAATCCAGTTGGATCCCTCCAACCTGTTTTCCTGCATCCACAAACATTAGCACAATACCAATTCCGCTCCAGTACGGAATTATCGCGGTATATGGGATTTAAAATATTATCCGCTTAATAACGGCGCAATAGGGTCTCATCCGCTATACAAATGCGGGAAATCAATAACTCCAATATATACATATGCCAATATATATATATATATATATATATTGCTATTATATATAATACCAATTTCACTGTTTATGAAATATTCGCGGTATATGTTTTTAATAAATAACATCCGCTTACTAATGGCGCATAATGTCTATTTTAACAATCAATAGATATCAATCATCATTCAAACATGCATTCAAATATTTTAAATCTAACTATTTAAAATTAAAATCGAAACCGATTCGATTGAGTGAGAAGTTCTCACCTTGATTTTAATTTCGTTTTAGCGATTTATTTCGAATAAAATTAAACGGACTTTTAATTTTACCCGAAATTCTCACTAACTCCAAACGACTCCAATCCAATTCCACAGCGTAGTGCTCGTCCATACGATTCCAACGCTTCTTGTTTCGTGCGTTTTCGACCTCGTATGAAAAAGATATGGATTTTACAAGTTTACACGATTTAAACTATAATTTATTTACAATTTATTTTTATATTTAAACCTTCAGATGGATCCTGGCCGTCCATCCCCCCAAGCAAAATCACGGCCGCACCTAGCTTTCCCCCCTCCCAGTTTCTTTCACGCACACGAACCCATGATTCACGGCCACAACCTGCAAATCGCGACCACCATTTGACGTCGAGAAGCCATCATTCCACCACCGTTTGAAAGCTCGTGCAACACTCCACCACCGGTCCAATTTTCATCAAGCTCGCCCCCCCCCCCCCCCCCCCCCCCCCCCCCCGTCGTCACGAAAAACGTAACCGAACACGCAGCCTTCATTGGCCAATTTCGGCGAATCCAAACCACTTCAACGCGAATCCACCGTTGGATTTGTAGAGCTCGTGATGCTCTACATCTTTGCTGTTGGAAGATTTTCGAATTGAATTGTGGATTGGGAGAAAATTGGAGGAGAAAGTGAATCAATTTCGGCCATTGAACCTAGGGTGGCGGCTGATGAAGTTAGGGTTTAGTTTTATTTTATTTTTTTTATTTGTGACAGGTTAAGGGTTATTTATAGGAAATTATTCAAAACACTATTCATTCCGGGTTTTTAAACTCCGATTCACGCGCCGTAACCAGCGTTTCTAGGGTTTACCCCGCTTTCCGGACACAATGGAACAGGTTTCGAAAGCTAATTCAGACATCTGTGCGAGATATGGCAATAAACATTCAATTTAAATTAAACCGATTTAAACGATTTTCTAGGCGTTTTAATTTGTACCGGACAAACGGTAAATCCGATTGACACGAAATTTGAAACCTTACAATAATATCACATTACGGATCCGATAAAATGGTTTCGTCGAAATCCGAGACTTTTTGAAAAATGACTATTTTAACTCGCCAAATTAATATTAAAGACAATTCGATGCGTTTCGAGCTGCAACGATCAAACGACAACTCCGATTACTACGAAAATTGAAATCCGGTAATAACTAACTATTACAGATCTAATGGAACTAGTTTCGTCCAATTCTGAGACTGTTCAAAAATTGGCTAATTTCACTAGTCGATTTAATATTAAAATATTCAATTTTCACAAATAAACTTTTAATTCGATTTTAAAAGTTCTAAAATATCATTCTAACTTCAATATGATAAAATAAAATTTTACAAATCATTTTCAATCATATTTCACCCAATTTTCAATTATTTCCATAATTTCACATATTAAATTATCGATTTAATTATTCAATTAAATCCAATTATTCAAATTAAATTTATTCGACTTATAAATTCACTTATTAATATTTAAAATTAATTAAATATTCAAATTTTAATTAATAAAAATTCTGGGTCGTTACAATCTTCCCCCCTTAAAAGAATTTCGTCCTCGAAATTATCTAGTAAGAAAGTTACAGAATCTATTAACTTTCCCAAAATTCATAATTAAACTTCTTACAACACTTTACTAAGTTTCCAAATCATACTTAGTTATCTTTTCAAAACAACTACCATTGTTTAACTTTCAATTCCAATTCAAAGTTAAAGTTTTCAAAATTTTCCCAATTTTCCCAAATTTTTTCTAACGCCTTAAATTTTCGGAAAAATTCGCCATAGTCTCCTTTGCGCGGCTCGATCCGAAAAAAAAGACAGTATATATATCACAAATATACATCTCATCAAGTAATGAGGCATCCCAAAGGGAAAAAAGTATAAAAGTACGGTATGTAATCCGAGACATGTACCTTATATTTTATTAGCGAGCATATACTGCTAATATAGCGCGAAAGCGAGCTCCAAATGCGAAGCAAACGCGATCCGCACCTACTAATCACTCAACAAATAGATGAGAACCATGTATATAGACAATAGTATCGATATACAACATATAGCAACATAATAACTATATATGCCAACATAGCAAATGCAAACAAACAACAAATGCAAACATCAACCAACTATCATTCATAACCAATAAATATTCATTTATATTCTCATTAATATTCCATGAATTGGTTTTCAATTTAAATCACATTTGATTCATTGACATTGGATGTTTTTACTAACATTCATTTTCAATTAGTTTATATTCACTAATTCATATTCAAGTTGGTTCACTTCCAATTCAAATTCAATTCTATTTAAGATTCACTTAATTTCAAATTGGATTTCAATTAATTTAACTTTCAATTTCACTAACTCAATTTCATTAACACTTAATGAATTATATACAATCAACTAACAATCATATATACAACCAATGTATATTAATTACAACCAAATTCCTTTGCTTATATTCATTCAATTTGGTTTATCACCATCACTTTCAATTGGTTTAATTAAATTGATTTTCATTCAGTTATTCAAATTCCAATAACATTACATTTTAATGAATTACACTTACATTCATTATTTCATACCAATTATTCATATTCAATTGATTTACATTTAATCCATTCATTCAATTCAATTTCTAAAGTTGAATTTCATTTATAAAACTCAAGTTCACATTTATCACTTAACATTATTAATTTACTTTGATACCAATATCCATATAGTTTCACTTCTTATATATATAAGTTTATTTCACAATTGTAAATCACTTTAATTATAATTCAATTCTTATAATTCTTTTGCTTATACAAGTATTCTTTTATTTAGATTATTCAAACATCTTATTCAATAACCAAACAATCAACTTATATACTTTAAATAATTCTGAAAAATTATTCCTTTATATATAAAATATAATCGAGGTAAAATTATTTCATTTACCCAATTTAAAACAATACTGTGACGAATTGTTCTATTCAAGTGTTTAGAAACCCCTTCGGCATAGTTGTCGAGACCGTGCTGACGAAGGTTCATATGCCACTCAATAAACCAATCATCACAATATAAAACAATTTTATATACTCACTAACAAATACGCTCTCATAGCTATTATTACACTCAAACTCATTCTAGAGTACTACTGACTCTATCTCTAATGAGTACTACCCAACAGAACCATGGTTGTCGCTTAACCATATGCTCCGATACCAGCTGTAACGTCCCGAAAATTTTCGACTTTCGAAAATTCAACATCGATACTCACTTTATCGACTGCCGAGAAATCGAAGGCCGGAAACTCGAAATGTTAGGGTTTAAGAAGAAGAAAGAGACAGAAGAAGAGAGTAGAAGATAGAAAAATAGAGAGAAAAGAAAATAGAAAATAGAGGGAAAGAGAATAGAAAATAGAACGGAAAGAAAACAACAGAACAACATCAGAATCTCACAATTCGCAGCGGAACAACATATAATAATAGATGAATAATCTTTAAACAAAGAACTATATTAGTTATTACATTTTATACATTACATTACATTACATCATCATCAGAGTGTACAACAACAAACAACAACAACAAACAGCGGAAAAAGAAATACTATATACTAATAATACGCCATGCCATCCATCTTGCCTCCAGCAACTCCAGAATATCCAGAATATCCTGATAAACCTAACTCTTGACTGCCCGTGTGGAAATTGGTGGGCACCCAGAGTTTAGGAAGGAAAACAATAAACTCCGAGTCAGTCATGTGACTGGTGTGAGAACTCAAAACAGTTTATTTATCTTTGAAAACAAAATAGAGGAATATTTTTAAAGTCAATTCGCAATGCTTTTAAAAATGAGACTACCATAAGGCCTCCCGCACACACACACACAATGCAAACGCAGAATCGGAAGAGATTTCTTCTTATGATAGTCAAAGATGCTTGATACGCATTCAAAAGAACATTTGATATTATTACTAGTGCATAGTGTAGGAAAATATTTCGAAAGTAGAATGTAAATCTTAGCCATCATAGACATTTCGAACTATGCCTACTATAGCTAACTATGTTCAATAGCAGGTTACCGCCACATTCCATAGCAGGTTATACAACTAAAACCGTACAAGTCTCGTATTGTTTCTTTGGATTTCCAACGAATGATCAGGCCAAGGAACTTCCCATTGCCACATAAGAATGCCTCTGGATGGACATCCCCGAGAACCAAACCGGATCTCTACCAACACAAGGCCGGGTAACCCCTAACTGAGTAACAACTGACCGAATATGCCATCCCCCGGTCCTTTGGGACCTTTCACCGAGCGCTCGTAATCAATTCACACATCATAAAGTGTTTTCAACATGAGTAAGTATCTGGGCTCCATACCATGATACCACCCTTTTCCAGAAGAAAATGCACATATCCTAAAGGGTGCTACCCCTCATAACCTTGCTGCATCTTTCCTGTTTTGACCATTCCCGGGGTGTGAGGCTCGACGAAGTCACGTCCACAAAAACATACTTTATACAAAAGCCATGCTTTGGGTCAACAAATGATCATAGAAATGATCACCAAGATAGACGATCAAACAAATGATCCTATCACAAATAATCAACACAATGATCATTTCACAGCAACACTCAGCATGTCACATTACCAAATTGGGAATATATCGCTGATAACCTTCAACTACATAACCTCTGAGCTCGTACGTCTCAGAAAAGGGTGTTAAGCTAAAATAATAAATTCTCCGCCACCAACAGAAATATATTTGAAAGAAATCGGCTTTATATCTCAATTTGTAATGTCAGACATACAATCCATACAAGTCTATTCCGGGCTCGAACAGAACCGAAGGCACTTACAAGAAGTCCTTGCAATCCGGATATCCACAATCCTGATCGGATTTCCCATCACTTAGGGAGTCTCTATACCGTTGCAACTCAGTGCAGAGACAATCGATAGGTCATCCTATCGCTCTCGCAAATACCGGGTCTTCAACACCGATCTTCAATGCTATCCATTACGTCGTATCACTATTCGGAATGGGTAATCCGAATAACGAGCGCAATAATTTAAAAATAAGTGTGCATTCAAATTCAACAAATCCCAACAAATACCTTTCAAAGGTAAATATTGATAGTCGGTTATTGAACTATCAATGGATATGCACACATCACCAGATTCCAAATAATTTTCCAAATTATTTATTTCCCAAAATTCATATCTTTATAAGATATATAATTTTCACACTTCAAAAATAAATCAATATTTATTTTTAGACAAATTCCCCTTTTCTTTTATAAATTCCTTAGTGAATTTATATTTCACAATTATCTATGTATATACGATTTCAATTATTCATTTCAATTTATCTTCAAAAAGATAGATTCTCAAAACGTTTCATTTCACATTGGAAAACATTTCCATACTTATTTATTCATAAGTAATTCACAAATTTAATTTATTTCAACCATTGGAAAATATTCAATATACTTAAATCGAAATTAAGTATATATTTCATTCTTTAAGGAAATCATTCACTTAAACGTATTTATTTGGGCCAAAACGAATGTTATGTAAAACATCGTTACGACGTCCCAAAATCACTAGTATAGGGATTCGAAATTAAAATAGATATATAAATCCCAATACTATACAAAACATTTCCTTTCGGAAATCATTTACTATAACAACGGTGTTATAGTCCACCATTTCCTTCTATTTCTCGAAAACGTCTATTTCAACAATCGATGTTGAAATCTATGGTTTCGAATCTCAACCCAATTAAAACATCGTTAACTTGTTTTAATTCTATTTAAAACATCAAATCTAAACATTTTCTTTAACATATTATTCACTATTCAAAAACGTGAATATACTATGTTAACCAATTTCATCCTTTCTATACATTTTATTTTAAAGGATTATTCACTGTCTAAAACGTGAATATAACTTCATAAATAAGTTATAAAAATTAACTTATCAAAATAAGTCGTTTGCGAATTTATAAAACAACGTTTATAAATTCCTTTTCTATTTATTTTATAACAACTCCTTTTATAAATTCCTTTATTAACCTATTCAATTTATAACTCAATTATAAAACAAAAGTTCATATCATAAGTGAAATACTTATAATTTATTTGTTTGCAAAATCGTTCCTTTGAATTTCATGATTATAAATCTTATAACTTATAAGATTCAATTATTTATCCAAATCTATTCTTTCAATAACTTTATAAATTTTATAAACCTACTGCCTATAAAATTCCATTTATAACTTCACCGTTTATAATTCTATAAATTTCATTCATTTATGAAATTCATTCATAATTCATTCTAACACTTATAAAAACTCGTTTTGTAACTCAAATATTTTTATTTATAAATTATCAATTTATAAATCTTATATAAATCAATTTCTACTATTATTTAAAAATGCCTTTAAACTCCTTTATAATTTCATCATTTTGATTTATAAAATAATCAAATTTTATAAATCCTATATTTAAACTTTTTATAATAATTTCAAAAATCCCGATTAAACTATTTTATAAAATCATTAGCCTCATATTTTCAAAAATCAACCTTTAACTATATTTCCCAAAAATCATAATTTTTATAACATTAAAAATTATATCGTTTATTTATTTAAAATGAATCAATTCCAAACATATAGTATATTTTCAAAAATCACTTTAAAAATCATTTTAAAATTCCAAAACTTGGTCTAATGATGCTACATACCAAATAGCCAATCACGACAACGACATCATATATCGATATGATAGTCCATCAAATATCAAAATATCTGAATTAAATAAATACTGTTGAGGAATCCAGTTGGATCCCTCCAACCTGTTTTCCTGCATCCACAAACATTAGCACAATACTAATTCCGCTCCAGTACGGAATTATCGCGGTATATGGGATTTAAAATATTATCCGCTTAATAACGGCGCAATAAGGTCTCATCCGCTATACAAATGCGGGAAATCAATAACTCCAATATATACATATGCCAATATATATATATATATATATATATATATATTGCTATTATATATAATACCAATTTCACTGTTTATGAAATATTCGCGGTATATGTTTTTAATAAATAACATCCGCTTACTAACGGCGCATAATGTCTATTTGAACAATCAATAGATATCAATCATCATTCAAACATGCATTCAAATATTTTAAATCTAACTATTTAAAATTAAAATCGAAACCGATTCGATTGAGTGAGAAGTTCTCACCTTGATTTTAATTTCGTTTTAGCGATTTATTTCGAATAAAATTAAACGGATGTTTAATTTTACCCGAAATTCTCACTAACTCCAAACGACTCCAATCCAATTCCATAGCGTAGTGCTCGTCTATACGATTCCAACGCTTCTTGTTTCGCGCGTTTTCGACCTCGTATGAAAAAGATATGGATTTTACAAGTTTACACGATTTAAACTATAATTTATTTACAATTTATTTTTATATTTAAACCTTCAGATGGATCCTGGCCGTCCATCCCCCCAAGCAAAATCACGGCCGCACCTATCTTTCCCCCCTCCCAGTTTCTTTCACGCACACGAACCCATGATTCACGGCCACAACCTGCGAATCGCGACCACCATTTGACGTCGAGAAGCCATCATTCCACCACCGTTTGAAAGCTCGTGCAACACTCCACCACCGGCCCAATTTTCATCAAGCTCGGCCCCCCCATCGTCACGAAAAACGTGACCAAACACGCAGCCTTCATTGGCCAATTTCGGCGGATCCAAACCACTTCAACGCGAATCCACCGTTGGATCTGTAGAGCTCGTGATGCTCTACATCTTTGCTGTTGGAAGATTTTCGAATTGAATTGTGGATTGGGAGAAAATTGGAGGAGAAAGTGAATCAATTTTGGCCATTGAACCTAGGGTGGCGGCTGATGAAGTTAGGGTTTAGTTTTATTTTATTTTTTTTGTTTGTGAGAGGTTAAGGGTTATTTATAGGAAATTATTCAAAACACTATTCATTCCGGGTTTTCTAAACTCCGATTCACGCGCCGTAACCAGCGTTTCTAGGGTTTACCCCGCGTTCCGGACACAATGGAATAGGTTTCGAAAGCTAATTCGGACATCTGTGCGAGATATGGCAATAAACGTTCAATTTAAATTAAACCGATTTAAACGATTTTCTAGGCGTTTTAATTTGTACCGGACAAACGGTAAATCCGATTGATACGAAATTTGAAACCTTACAATAATATCACATTACGGATCCGATGAAACTGGTTTCGTCGAAATCCGAGAATTTTTGAAAAATGACTATTTTAACTCGCCAAATTAATATTAAAAACAATTCGATACGTTTCGAGCTGCTACGATCAAACGACAACTCCGTTTGCTACGAAAATTGAAATCCGGTAATAACTAACTATTACGGATCCAATGGAACTAGTTTTGTCCAATTCTGAGACTGTTCAAAAATTGGCTAATTTCACTAGTCGATTTAATATTAAAATATTCAATTTTCACAAATAAACTTTTAATTCGATTTTAAAAGTTCTAAAATATCATTCTAACTTCAATATGATAAAATAAAATTTTACAAATCATTTTCAATCATATTTCACCCAATTTTCAATTATTTCCATAATTTCACATATTAAATTATCGATTTAATTATTCAATTAAATCCAATTATTCAAATTAAATTTATTCGACTTATAAATTCACTTATTAATATTTAAAATTAATTAAATATTCAAATTTTAATTAATAAAAATTCTGGGCCGTTACATCGCTCCAGTCTTATGATGTAGGGGATCTGGTTGGATCCTCGGTACGGTGATGTAGATCACGTACTGTGACGGGCGGTACCCCAGTTGCCCTGCCATTGATGGAAACCCAATCTCCAATAAGCACCTTCGGACTTTTTTGTATACCTATTATGCTAGAATTCAATGAATGTAACAATTTCGTCTATTTGAATAAGTATTTGTATATTGACACTACTATAATATTAGAGGATTTGATAAGAAAATATTTTGGTTATCTTAAGGTAAAAACTCAGCTTTTTTATTTGTGGCGTGGTCTTACGGGATACCTTTGATTTTAAAGGATTTTGTATACTTTAATAATCCAATTGAATGTGTTTTCTCACGCTGGGTTCCCATGCTGACTCGAGTATTGTTTTATTATAATGCTCGGGTCAGACCGAGTATTATAGATACAGGAAAGGATGCCGTGGACCTCAGGAGACGAGCTGGATGGCAAGACGTATCACACATACTTGATGTATTTTCCACTGTGTAGTATTAGCTGCGTATTCAGTTTTGTGGGGATAAGTAAATATAACTGTCCAGTATTTTGCTATTGATTGTGTTGTACTCTGATGATGTAATGTATAAAACAAATATGGTTCTTTTTGTTTAAGGATTAGTCATTTGTCTATTATATATTGTTTTGCTGCGATTGTGAGATTCTGATATTGTTTATATTTCTTCTTCTACCTCCTTCTTCTTTAAACCTAATGGTTCAGTTTTTCGGCATTCGGTTGTTCGGCATTTAATACAGTGGACGTATTGATGTCGATTTTTGGATGTCGAAAAATCGAGTCATTACATTTGGTATCAAAGCAGAAGGTTAAGCAAGAACCTCGGCTCTGGTAGGGATTACTTATTAGAAATAGAGTCTGTAGTACTCTAGAATGAGTTTGAGTGTTGTAATAGATATGAGATCGTATTTGTTAGTGAGTATAAATTGTTTTATATTGTGTCGACTTATTGGTTGAGTGTTTATAAATTCTGGTCAGTGCAGTCTGGCCAACTGTATCGATAGGGATTTTTAAACTCTTAAACTAGGCAAACCGACACAGTAATGTTTTTAAAGGTGGGTAAATAAAATAATTTTGCCCAAATTATTTTTGTATATAAAAGAAGTACTTTTTGTAAATTATTATAGTTGCTTGGTTGTTAGGAAGTGATAATATTAAGTTATTATCATTATTCTTGTGAGAATTTAAATAAGAAATAATGTTATAACTAGAAAGTTAAGTGAAGAATTCATATAACCAAATGGAATTTGTAAATGTGAATTTTAAATATTGGAAACAAATTCCAGAGTAATATTTGAATATGAATTGAAAGGATTTGGAATTTGAAATTTTAGAAATTAAATTCTGTCGAGTTTGAAATGATTTTCAAAGGTTTTGGAGAAATAATGGTGATATTATTTGAGAAATATTTTTGAATTGGATTTGAAATCTGGTGAGATTTGGAATTTAAAAATATTTTAAGGGATTTGAAGTTTTATCATTGAACTCTTTCGTTCGTTGGAAAACAACTACGGTGACGACTACAACATCATTGATGTTCATTTTCGAGTTTCCAATGGAGGAATTGCTGCCTAAATGTTTTGAATTGGGATTTTCTTTTGAAATTAGGTTTGATTTTGAAATATATTGATTTGGATATATATGTTTTCAAAATTGATTTGAATGTTTAAGTAATTTCTTAAACTCTGGAAGTTAATTAAAAATGTTTATGGAATAATAAACGGGTTTGAAAATTTATAAAATTTGAAATTTGTTGGAATAAGATTCAACATAGAAAGGGTTAAATAAAAGTAAGTGCGAAACCCAAATAAGTAGGAAGGTAAGCCAATTAAATGAAGTAAATTTAAAGAAGTTAGCAAATGGAATTCAAATAAGCGGGAAATTTATAGAAGTTAAAATGCAACTGAATCAAATTAAATAAAGGTGAAATTGGGGAAAAAGTTTAAGCAGACTTAATGGAATGAATATTGAAATAAAATTTATTAGGTTGAAAATAAATTTATGAATGAACAAGTTAATTTAAAATATGTAAATATATGGAAATTAGTAAAATTGGACTCAAAGGATTAAAAATAAAATTAGTAAGTAAACAAATAAATTTAAATGGGTAAGCAAACGAATTGAAAATGAATATTGGGATGATATTTAATTTTGTGAAGAGTAAAGTGAAGTTGAAGGATTAATTGGAAGTGGACTAAGAGTAATAAGGGTTGGAAATTGGGTCCACTAAGATTTAAAATAAATTAGTAAGTGGAACTATTTAAATAAATGATTAATTAAGTATGGTTTGAAATAAGATGAATAGAAATCAATATTTAAAAATGAAAGATAAATTGAATTCAGAATGGAATTAAAGTTTGAGTTAAATGAAAATAGATACAAAAGCTTAGGTGGTGAAGTGAAAATAAATATAAGGGGTATATAAAATATTTACATTGAACTTAAGTAATGAATGGTGAAATTCTCAAGTAAAAATTAGTATTGGAAAAATATTCCAAGTTAATATTTGAATGAAGATTAAGTAAAATTGTCAAATGGGATAATTGTGAATAAGTGAATGGGAATCAAAATGAATGTGAAAAAATCGATATAGTTAATAATCAATTGAGATAAGTACATAGGATACACGTGTATTATTTTATTCGCATAACGATTCGAATCCAAATTCGAGCACAGAATTTCGAGGTAGTTATACTGATTCAAGTTGGAATTTTTCACTTGATTTTCGACGGCGAACCCTGGATATGGATTTTTGATTGATTCTGAAAAATCTCTATCATAGTTTATGGCTATGCAAGGAGAATGATGGTTTCTGATCAAGAAATCAGATCTAAGTCCGTACCGGGAAGTCGGGTGGACGATACTAGTTTGGAAGTGAAATTGTATGATCGAGTGAGCGATCGGATTTGGTATTGCATACAGATGATATGTGTACATCGTACGGACTTGAATGAAATAGATATTGAAAATTTTGTATAGAAGTGAACAAAATGATTTTGAATTCTGTGGTTGGATATTATTGTTAAGTAGGATATACAGGTGTTATAAAGGAAAAGGGAATTGGGATTTTTTACTTCGGATGATAAATTGAATTTCTCAACAAGAAAGATATGTATTAAAAAAATTGTATGAAATTTGTTGATTTTCTGGTCTAGCCACTTGGCCTTTTTTTCTTTTGGAAATTTGGGGGCTCGTAGAGGCATTTTGTAGTTGTGCCAATCTAGCCGCGCAAAGGAGACCCTGGCGAAATTTTTTGAAAATTTAGAGAGTTAGAAAATTTTTGAGAAAACTTTGATAATTTAAAGTTTGAATTTGGATTTAAATTTGAATTGTTGAGTAAATAATATTGTTTGGAAGTTATGGATGAGTTTAGGAAGTTAGTAAGAGTGATAGTGTCTTTGATAAAAATTGTTTGGAAAGTCGAAACTGTTGGGTTTTGAGAAGTTGTTAAAAATTATTTGGGTTAGGAAAATAGTAAATGGGTTATGGATCATTCTTCATAACTAGTAATATCGGGGACAAAATTCTTTTTGGGCGGGAGGAATGTGACGACCCAAAATTTCTGGATATTTGAAATTGAAATATTTAATTGATTTTAAATATTTGAAAGTTAGTTTAACTTGAATTTCAAATATCACTATTTATTTGGCAATTAAATTATTGAATTTAATAATTGGAAATTCGCTAAAATGTTGAATTTTGGGTTTCTAGCTGGTTAAAAATATTTCAAAGACTTATGAAATTAATATTGATAATACTGGAGATAATAGAAGTTTTAAATTTGAGTTTGGAAGTGTTTTGCTCGGTTTTAAAGGTATATCGTTTAAATCGATATTTAAAATAGCCTTCTGAGGCACAGTCTCGGAATTCGACGAAACCAGTTCCGTTGGATCCGTAATATTGCATTATTATCGGATTCTAAATTTCATAGTATTTGGAGTTGTCGTGTGATCGTATGATAGATAAACACACTAAAATCTATATCGAAAACTTAATAAATAACTGGTCCAAAAAGCTATCTTCTACATACGATCGATTTAGGACTCGGAACCTTTTCCATTGTGTTCGAAATAGGGGTTTAACATTATGAACGCCTATCGGTGCGCGTCGATTAGAGTTTGGGAATTTAAGTTACGAAATCAAGACGATAAAATTTAAATAATTATATATATGTTTTAATGGGTCACTTCAGCCGTTTTCTTCAAATCAAAACAGTGTAGCTTGTTCATTTTGATACGCGAGGGAAATTTTAACACTTGCCCTCTTCTTTTACACGCGTCCTCTCTTAATCAAAAAAACAGAGAAATAAAGTAGCCGACTTTTTTTAAAATCTACTGCCTCTTCTTCTTTCTTTCTACAGATTCAAAATAGAACATTGGCCGATCAAATAGAAAAAAATATAACAGTCCTTCCTACTCTTTTCATTCAAAGCTACTTATTCCTAAATTTTTGAACGATCGTTCGAACGAAATGGGAATGAACGAAATGTAAAATATTTCGAAAACTTAAAAAATCGAATCTTACATCTCAAAATAAATCAAAGAGCGAAATCGCGTCCAGGTCTATATATCGAGTCGAGCTTGTTCATTTAATAGAGGGGATTGAATTGCAATTTGTATAGAGGCTTGGGATGATGGCGTGCGGTGTCGAAGTGGGGCCGGCATGGGTAACAACAACGTAAGGCTATGGGTTTGGTTGGTGGGATATAGCGACGGTGGCAGCGTTCAGTCTAGTATCTAGGCAGCTCGATTGCTGGGTCGCGGTGGAAGGAGCAGACTCGAACTCAAGGCCGGGGACGAGTTCGACTGGCATGGTCGCGATGGCATGTGGCGAGTTTCTGAGGCTTGTGAATGGTCGTGGTGGGCTCGAGGAGTCGTGGGTGTCAATCATTCAGTGAGGTATCCATATTTTTGTCAAGTTAAATCTAATGTATGTATGTATGTATGTATGTATGTATGTATGTATGTATGTATAATTAGGAGCATAGAACGGTATTTGTATACATGCAAATAAGGATTTTGAAAACAGATTTTCTTTATTTTATAAATATATAGGTATTAAAAATTGTACAGTAGAGAAATCCTGTTGGTTATTTATAGAAAAGTAAATACAAATAAACACATATTTTGTATATTTGTACATGTATATATATAGTTAAGGAAAAATAGAATACAAGTATAAAAATATATATACACATACCTGTTTTCATTTAAAAGAATATACAAAAATTATTATAAGGTAAAGTTTGGTATAATATGAATTTAACATGTTTGAAAGCCTATGTGAAGTTAGATTTTTAAAAAACCTGTATAAATTATTTTTATAAATATATATATGTAGTTTCAAAATGAAATATAAATAAATATACACAAACACTTATCAAAACTTACTAGTTTATTTTAAATGAATTATGGTGATTAATTTGTTAGTTAACCTATTTAATGATTTTAATTACTAAAAGATTTTTAGAGGAATTATTAGTTAAAATTAGATCAATAAATGATGATTGATTATTTGATTCTTCAGAATGTTAATAAACCATATAATGTTTTACAAGGTCCAAAATTTGGAGATAATAGTCGAGATGGAAATAGAGTGCAAATAAAAAGGGTAAAAGGTGAGTTTATCTCACTCATTGGATACCTTTAAATTTAAATAGTTAAATTTAAATTATTGGTTGTTTGTTTGGATTTATAATTTAATATCAATTGGAAGTGGTATATTATATATGTAGCATATGTATATATGTATATATATATATTGGAGTGATTGATTTCCTGCATTATATAGCGGATGAGACCCTATGCGCCCCGCATAATAGCGGATGACCCTTTATACCGCGATATTCCACCTCGAAGTGGAATCGGTACTTTATTTCTTGATAAACATATGTGGATGCAGGGAAACAGGTTGGGGGGATCCAACTGGATTCCTCAAAGTAGCGGAATTTATTTTTATAGTCTATGTTTTATTTGATAATCTATGATGGGTTATTGATTATATTGGGAATTGAAATATTGGATGCTATGGTTGGATTGAATATATTTGGGTATATGGAGTTATCAAAATAAAAAGATTGGGTTTTTGAAAGGAAATAAAAGAGAGAATTTTTAAGTAAAATAATTATAGAGTATTTGGATAATTAAAGAATGAATTGGAAAAGGATAAATGTTGATTTTATATTCAAATAAATAATTCCGAGCATGGTTAAGGAGATTTTTGAATAAAGGGGAATAAATGATTTTTTAAACTTAAGTGGTATTATTTAAAGGCAGAAAGAATTTAATTTCAAGGTTTAAATTTGTTTGGAAAAGATAAAGAAGAAATTAGGAAAAGTATGAAATTGGTATTTTCAATTTAAATAAGATTTTAAATCATAATAAAGAAGTTAAATCTGAATAATGAGTTTTGAAATAATTGAATAAGTAAAGGAATTTATTTTTAAAATGGAGTAAATTTGGAAATCAATTTGAAAATTGATTAAATTTTTGAAACTGTGTTTTAAGAAGGAGGATGAGACTATGGAAATTATAAACTGGGTTTATTAAGTGAAATAAGATATCAGTGGATATTTGGAAGTATAAATTCACGGTGGGAAATTATAAAGGAATGGGTAATTGGTTTTAAAAATAAATAGTGGTTTTATTTTTAAAGGTGTGGAATGGAAGGAGTATTTTCCTGCAAAGCCAAGTATGTTTTAGAAAGATTTCCAAGTATAAGTTAGAGGTTTTAAAGTAGTTTTAAAAGAATGTTTTAGAGAAATTTTATTATTTTAAATTGTTTAAGAATTTATAGTAATTTTTATTTAAATTAATTATTGTAGTAATTATTTTAAAGGTTTAACTAGTATTATGTTTTAAAAGATAATTATTTAATATTTATAACTTATAGAATAACTTTTATTTTAAATTAGTTTTAGTTTAAGTTTTACATGAAAAATTATTATAAGATTTCATAACTAGTATTTTAAATAAAGTATTTTAAGTAGTTTTTATTTTTAAATGTTTTTAAAAGTATATATATTTTTGGATAAAACGATTTAAATTATTTTAAAATCTAAAGTATTAAGACTTGGTGTTTTCAGGGGAAATAAAACAGTTGGGTGGAAATTTATTTCCACGAGAAAGAAAGCAATTTGAAAAATAATTTCAAAGGATTTAAAGTGTAGAAAATATCTTGCGAAGATATTTTGAAATAGATAATTTGGAAATTATTAAGACTGATGGTTGTTTGTGGATGTTAATTGATAGTTAAATAACCGACTATCAATATTGGCCAATTCGTTGATCGTTCGAAGAGACCGGGATCGGGATTAATTTCTAGAAAACCACTTTGATCCGGTTTAAACGTTTTCGTGAAGAATACAAGAGCTTGGAGTCGAAGATGGAGCAGTGAAATGCAAGGGCTAATCGCTACTAATTCTAAGGGTGATTCCAAAATGGATGTAGTAGGAGTAGTGCCTTCGGTTCTGTTCGGACTCGGGATGGACTTGTATAGATGAATGCTTTCAGAACATCATCAGGAGGACAATGAGCATTCTAAGTGAATGTTTGCTAAAATGGTAATGCATAGTCTCGAGCCTCATCAACCGGATGCTAAAACAGGGGAGGTGCACGCAAAGTTAAGTGGCTAGCAACTAATTAGGGTAATGTCACCCCTGTCTAGATGCCCCATTTTATTCGGCTGTGTGGGCAGTTGCTGATCCCAACCGTGAGGTGAACTTATTCGGACTACCCAGTAAGCGGTAGCTCCGGACTTGTGATCTAGGGGATCAGGGTGGATCCTCGGTATGGTGATCTAGACCACGTACTGTGACGGGCGGTACCCCAGTAGCCCCACCATTGATGGACACCCAATCTCCAATAAGCGCCATTTGACTTGTTTGTATACCTATTATGTTGGAATTTAATGAATGTTACAATTTTGGCTATTTGAATAAGTATTTGTATATAGACACTACTAAAATATCACAGGATTTGATAAGAAAATGTTTTGGTTATCGTAAGGTAAAAACCCGACATGTTTATTTATGGCGTGGTCTTAAGAGATGCCTTTGATTTCAAAGGATTTCGAAAACTTTAATAATCCATTTGAGTGTGTTTTCTCACGCTGGTTTTTCAGACTGACTCGGGTATTGCTTTATTATAATGCACGGGTCAGACCGAGTATTATAGATACAGGAAAGGATCTGTGGAGCTCAGGAGACGTGATGGATGGCAAGACGTATCACAAGTACTTGATGTTTTTTCCGCTGTGCAGTATTTGCTGCGTATTTAGTTTTGTGGGGACAAGTTAATATAACTGTCCAGTATTTTGCTATTGATTGTGTTGTACTCCGATGATGTAATGTATAAAATAGATATGATTCTCTTTTTTTAAAGATTAGTCATTTATCTGTTATATATTGTTCCGCTGCGATTGTGAGATTCTGATATTATTTCTGTTTCTTCTTCTACCTCCTTCTTCTTTAATCCCAACCACTATAAGAAATCCAATTTATAGTTGCATAAATTGCCAGCGTTTTTAACTAAATGCACCTATAGATACTTAGGTTTGCTTTTATTTATGATGAAAATGCAACGATTAATATTTGGTTAACCCGCCAAAACTGTTCGCTAAAAATTTCTATGTCTCTCTTTTCTCAGATTTTCTTATTCTCATTATACTTCTCTCAAAACCAAAAATCTGTATTCCAATTAAAACCTAAATCCATAACTAAAAAATTCATCTCTTTTCACCTGCAATCACATCGCATAACTCACCGATGCCCCTCAGCTCTAATGTATCCTATCACCAAGTCTCCAATGAATCTCGCTCTCGCATCTACGCAATTGAAACTTGTTAGGTTTGAAAGCTGAACTAGCTGATTTTATTCAAATTGAAAAGGTAATGCTTTTAATAATTAGTTTTTGTTTAAATTCAAGCTGAAGCATTAATAGTATGACGTGAGTACTGGATAGGAATCATGTTGTGGTTCCCGAGACAAGTATGATTATTGAGTTTCATCTTTATTTTATACATGATTGTGACTGTTGTGGTTAGGATTCAAATTTAGATTATTATTCAATTACGCTAATGAAAAGATTTTCCACTCTGCATCTGTGCTTGAATCATTTTTTGTAGTGTCAGTATCTCATCATTAGGCAATATAGCTCATAAGTACTGTATGCATATGATTATTGATTAAATGATGAACTAATGTAGTAAGTCTTATATTTTACCCACAGTCTCTTCGAAATTTTGTAGAATTTGGTTAGTTCTATTGAAGCAAAGATTAATGAAATAGAGAAGTAATATGAGAAAAAAAACTAGAGTCGGCGAAGTAAGGTTGAAGAAAGCTTAGAGGCCGAATCAAAGATATCTAAACTGAATGATTCCATTTGAAGGTTGAAGAATGCAGGTTTACTTCCATAGTTTGTTGTTTGTAATATTTTTAGTGATTTTTAGAATGACAAACAAAATTATTAGATATTAGTTACTTGATTTGTAAAATCTAAAATATGGTTTGTGCTACACGCTTTATAAATAAACACTATTTAATTTGCGAAGATAGAAAGAAATTAATCAAGATATTACATGACTCAATTCAAATTGAAACTACAAGCTGTTACATGGAAAGTTAAAAAAATTACTATAGGGAAAAATAATAATAAACTTAGTCTGATGGTGACAGTAGCAAAAAATGATTTGGTATTTCTTCTTTGTTTATAGGCTGTACAGGAGTGTAGAGTGGTGGGTACTAGTGACGTTGCAAGTAAATACACAGGAGCAACAATTTAACCATCTTGATAAAGATTATGCATATCAGTATTTAAAATTCCTAGAAAAGTACCTTGCGTTGCATGGAGCAAGAACCATGGTCCAGGACATTAAATTTGATTGTTTATAAATTAAAACGTAGTCATGCATATTAAACTCTCCTTTACTATGCGGAACATATGGCAGATTATTATCTTCTTTCCAATAAGGTTATATAGAGCTATTGTCAATGCCTCTAATTCAAGTAAAATGATCTAATAGTCTATTCTGTTTCATTGTTATATTGATAATTTCTTCAATTACAAGCATCAGTTGCCTCAAAGCAAGAACAAGAGGCTTCTGCGTCTGCTGGTATGAAGTCCATAAGAGCCTTGGCAATTATTGGAGTTAGCGTGTCTGGAATTTTGAGCTTAGGTACTGTTGCATCTATCGATGAAGCAGAGCATGGTCTAGCATGCCCAAGCTATCCTTCGCCTCATAAAGGCATTCTTAGTTCCTATGATCATGCTTCTCCAGTATCTTATTATTTCTATTTTCCATGATAATTTCGAACGGGTATTTCACTAATATCATACAATCTTTTGTTTGTTGAATTGACGATGTTCATTCTAATAGTGGTAATTGTTTAAAAAATGACCTTTTTGTCTTACGTAAGGTCAAGTAAATATTGATCTTTACTGATACCATATAGAGTTCTTAAGCTTTATACTTCTGGTTATATGAGCTCAACATTTTGCACCATTGAAAGACCAATGAGATACATAAATGTCCAGGGCTCTATGCAATAATTCGTAACATAACATTTTATGTGTGACGACCCGGAATTTTTGAGCATTTGAAATTGGAATATTTAATTGATTTTAAATGTTTAAAAGTTAATTTTTAACTTGAACTCAAATATCCCTATTTATTTGATAATTAAATTATTAAATTAAATAGTTTAAATTTGGGTAAATTGTTGAATCTAGAGTTTTAAGCGTATGAAAAATATATTTGAAGGCTTGAAAAATTTATATTGATAGTACTAAGGATAATAAAAGTTGTAAAATTAAATTTAACAGTGATTTCTTTAGTTTTGAAATTTTATCGTTTTACATTGAATTTACAAATAGCATCCCGAGACGCAGTCTCGAAATTCGACGAAACCAGTTCCATTGGGTCCGTAATATTGTATTATTATCGAATTTTCAATTTTCGTAGTATTTGGAGTTGTTGTGTGAGCGTACGATATATTTTTTTTTTTTTAAAAAAAAAAAACTGTAACAGGCTCTGCTTTTATACTAAAACCTGAAACATTTACCTACCCGAGCCTCACTTGTATTTACTTCGAGCTAATCACGAATCTACCCGATACAAAACACGAGAACCCAATTCCAGTTCCCCTTTCTTCTTCTCCCACGCATCATCACCCAGATCAAATCACGTGCATGTGCACATCATCCCGTCCATCTCCGACCCACCGTGCCATCTTCAACGTACCAACAACGATCATCTCACCTCAACAATCCCTCGAGATTGACAAATATGAGCAAGAATAAACGCGCTAGAATTAATATCGAAAATTAAATACTTTAATTCGATTCAAAAAGGCTATCTACTTCATACGATCGAGTTAGGACTCGGAACCCTTTCCATTGTGTTCGGAATAGGGATATAAAATTAGGCCTAGCGGCACGCCTCGATAGGGATTCAAATTTTTAAGTTACATCTATCGAGACGATTTGAATATAAAAATTTTAAAAATATATATATAATTGGCATATGTCTTATTAGCCGAAATTTTAGTCAAACATATTTTATTCATTCTATTTCCTTCCGTAATACGCTTCTTTCTTCTTTAAAAAAAAGACGTAGCAAACAAATTTGGAAAAGGGATATCCTTATTAACTGTGAGCTTCCCTTCCCTCTTTCCCTCTTCTGTTTTGTAATTCTCGAAACCCTCATTTTTCTTTTCGTGCCTTAATTAAAAAAAACTAAACAAAAGGGGGATTTCGAAATCAAATCAGGGGAGGGGCAGATTCGACTTGAATTTAATCGCGAGCCCTTCGTCTTGCTGTATGAGTTCGTAGGCAAGTTGCGCGAGTGGAAGCAAGGCCGTGAATGGGAGCAAGGCCGCGTAAGGAAGCGAGGCGACCTAGAAAGAGAAGTTCGCGAGCTCGTCGATGCGTAGGAAGGTTGCAGTTGTCTTCGCGTGGGCAATTTCAACTTCGACAGTGAGTCGCGATTCAGTGAATAGGGTTTCACGATAGCACGTAAGGTTTCTGTGAGCATAAGCTTCGAGATGGAGTGCAAACGATCGAGGTGAGTTGTATTTTCTGTTTATTTACATTTATTCTTGAATGAGAAAAACTTATATCCAGAAAAAAAATAGATTACAGTAAGATGATTATAAAGTTATTTTGTTTTATAAAAATAAATAAAATTTTGGGTTGTTTGATTTAAATCTTTTATAGGAAATTTTTTGATTTATAGGATAATAATATAAAAATAATATCAAATTTTATAGTTTACTGTAATAAGATTTGGTATATGTAAATTATTTTTGTATACAATTTGGATGGGAAATTGTCAGTTTAAAACTAGATTTCTTATTTACTTAAATTAATAAATAATAATAAAATTGTTTGGTCAATTCAAATTATTAATAAAACCGTATAAATTGATTATTCAAGATCAGATCGGGTAAACCAAGGCAAATATTGAAGTGGATTGCAAATGAAAATCAAAGGTGAGTTAATCACACTCAGCTGAAGTTAAATTTGAAATTTAAAGATTTAATTTAAATAATTATTTGAATGGCTGAATTGATTGATGTGCTATAGTATGGTATATTTTGGAATTGGCATTTTATATTGTGCTAATGTCTGTGGATGCAGGGAACACAGGTTGGAGGGATCCAACTGGATCCATCAACATTTATTTAAATTATTTAATACCCTCTGTTGTGATTATTTGATATTCTATGATGAATTATATTGGAATATTGAACGCTATGGTTTGACTGGATATAATTGGATATAATGAATTACCAAAAATATATAAATTGGATTACGGAAAGAAAATAAAAGAAGTGAATTGGTAAGTAAAATAATTATAGAATAAATTTAAGAATGAATTGGAAAAGAAATAAAGTGACTTCAAAATTCTGATAAATAAATCTAGAGTATGGAAAGGAAAATTTGGATAAACAAAAAGTTAATGAATTTTAAAATTCAGTGTTATTATTTAAAAAGAACAAAACATTTATTTAAAATTTAAGATTTAAATTATTGAAAAGAATAAAGAAGAAATTAGGAATAACCTGAAATTTCTATATTTCAGTTAGAGGGTTTAAAATCAAACGGAAAATAATAATAATAATAATAATAATAATAATAATAATAATAATAAAGTTCATGGTTAATGAACTTTGAAATGAACTGAGTAAGTAAAGAAATTATTTCAAATGGAATAAATTGGAAATCGATTTGGAAAATTGATTTAAGTGATTGAGAATGGAAATTCTCCCTGAATGACCAAGTGCATTTTTCAAAGTTAATTTTTAAATATAAGTTAAAAGTTTTAAGGTTGTTTTAAAAAGCAAGTTTTGAAAATTTTATTATTTCTAAAATATTTAAATTCTAAAGTAAATGATTTCTTTTATCAATTATAGAAGTTATTATTTAAAGAGTGACTTAGTATTTTGTTTTTAAATAAAGTGAAAATCTAGTTTTATATTTTATTAAATAACCTTATTTTCAAATATTCATATAGTAAGTATTTTAACAAATTATTAAAGTAGTTTTAACTTAAATGTTTTAAAGTATCTTTCAAAGTAAAGTGTTAAATTATTTTAAAAAAATCTAGTTTTGTACTGGGTGATTCCAAAGGAGACAGAAAAATATTTGGGAAATTTTATTCTGAAAAGAAAGATGGTTTGAAACTATTTTCAAAGGATTGAAAATAGAAATATATCTTATGAAGATATTTTTGAGGTTAATAAATAATTTGGGAAATTATTTATTGTTTGATGGTTGTTTGTGAATGTTAATTGATAGTTTAATAACCGACTATAAATATTGGACAAATGCGTTGATCGTTTCGAAGAGACCGGGATCAAGATTTATTTCTCGAAAACCACTTCGATCCGGTTTGTACGTTTCGTGGGAAACGAGTTTGGATTCGAAGATGGAGCAATGAAGTGCAAGGGCTAGTCGCTATTAATCCTGAGGATATTTCCAAAATGGATGTAGTAGGAATAGTGCCTTCGGTTCCGTTCGAACCCGGGACGGACTTGTATGGATGAATGCTTTCGGAACATCGTCAGGTGGGCGATGGGCATTCTAAGGGATATGTTCTAAAAAGGTAACGCTTAGCCTCAAGCCTCATCAAATGGGAATGACTGAAAATCAGGGGTTACACAGCAAGGCTAGGTGGGTAGCACCCAAGCAGGGTGAGGTCATCCCTGTCTAGATGTCCCTTTTTATTTCGGCTTAGTGGGCGGTTGCTGATCCCAACCGTGGGTTGATCTCACTCGGGATTATCCAGTAAGGGGTAGTCCCGGTCTTGTGTTGCAGGGGAGCGGGCGTACTCCTCGGTACTATGATCTAGGCCACATACTGTGACAAGTGGTACCCCAGTGCCTAGTCATTAGTTGGAAATCCATTCTCCCTACGAGCCTTGTACGAGTTTTGTTCTACTACCCACTCTGTGGCTAGTAGCTGGAATTTAATGATGTAACAATTTCGGCTACTTTTTAAGTATTTGTATATAGACCCTATTATAATATCAGAGGATTTCTATAAAAAGTGTCTTAGCTATCGTAAGGTAAAAACCCGACATGTTTATTTGTGGCGTGGTCTTACAAGATGCTTTTGTTCTCAAAGGATTTTTGAAACTTTAATAGTCAACTGAGTGTGATTATCTCACGTTGGTATTCCAAACTGACTCGGGTGTTATTTAACTGTAATGCCCGGGTCAGATCGAGTATTATAGGATACAGGATGTGATGCTGTGGAGCTTAGGAGACGAGCAGGATGACGATACTTACTTTCATACTTGTTTATGTATATTCCGCTGTGTTGTTTAGCTATGTACGCAGTTGTATGTTATTGATGTTGAGCTGTGATTGATGTACTTTGATGATGTACTATATAAACTGATATATTTGATCTTTGAGTAAAGGTTATTTATTATCTAGTATATTTTATTCCGCTGCGATGGTTAGATTCTATAGTTGCTTTCTATTTTCTTCTTCTACCTCTTTTCCTTTAACCCAAATGGTTTGTATTTCTGCACAACTTGAGTTGATTTAGGTAGAATAGTGTTGACTCAAGGGGTACGGATTTGCGGGTCATTTCACTTGGTATCAGAGCTTAGGTTGGTGATAACCTTGGCTCTAGTGGGAAATTACTCAAATAGAGTCTGCAATACTCTAGAATGAGTTTGAGCGTATTAATAGATATGAGCGCGTATTTGTTAGTGAATATAAATTGTTTTAATATTGTGTTGATTGGTTTATTGAGTGGCATATGAACCTTCATCGGCACAGTCTGGGCAACTGTATCGAAAGGGTTTCTAAACACTGAATAGAACAGTTTGACACGGTATTGTTTTAAATGTGGGTGAATGAAATAATTTTACCCAAAAATATATTTTTGACATAAAGAAAGTTTTTGTAAACTATTTTAGCTAATATATGGTTGGTTGGATGTTAGGAATGATGATATTTAAATTATTATCCTTATTGTATGGAAATTTAACTAGAAATTGAAAATATAACCAACGTTTAAGGGAATAAATTCATTATAAAATGAAATTTATAAATATGAATTATAAATGTAAATTATAAATTGAAATATAATCAAATGGAAATGTGTATAAGCATAAAGTATACAAATGAATCGTAGTTAAAATTGATATAAGCAGGATTTGGAAATTTAAATCCCGTAGATTTTGGAAGTGTTTATCGAAGTGTTTTGTAGATAAATAATAGCATTATTGTTTTGAAGGTACTTCTGAAAGGAAATGTATTTTGAATGGATTGTGAAAGTGATATAGCATTTAAATCACTTGGATTATTGGGAAATAGTTCTGATGATGACGGCTGCATCATCAGTATTCATTTTCGAATTTCTTAGCGACGAATTGCTGCCTAATTGATTTGTTCAGAAAAGCTAGTTGTTTTTGAAAATCTCAAAGGAAATTTGTTGGGAATAAAACCAAGATTGGTTTGACTTTTGAGAAATGTGATTTGAGATGTTAAAGATTTCAAAATAATTTGAAACCAAAGTCGGGTGTTTAAAAATCCTTATGAGATAGGTTGTAAGCTTATAAATTGAGATGGTTTAATCAGGAAGGAAATATAAGCTTTGAATGTTGGAAATTTAAATTTAAAGTGAAGGGTTAAAAACAAAATAAACATGGATTGGGGGAATAAAAATTTAACTGGATTGAAATTAACTGGATAGGCTGAAAATAATATCCAGTTGTATTCGAATTAAGTTGAAATCAAATTGGGGTAAATAAATCTGAGTTAAAATAAAATTGAATTGGAATAACTTATAAAAGAATTAAAAATCCATGGAAATAAAAAAAAAATGCTTGGTTATAAATAAGCATAAGGCTTGAGTTAAAAGTAAAAGAAGAATATATTTAAGCATATAATGAATGGAATTGTGTGTGAATAATAAGTTGTGACTTATAAAATTTGAAAAGTGGGAAAAAAATCCAAACTTGAATTATAAAATAAATTGAACTTAAGAAAATTTAATGAAGAGATTTTGAGATTAAAATCAAGTTCTGGATTACACGTTGGGGAAAAAACTATTTAGATAATAAATTAGTTAATGAAATATGTAAATGAAACCTAATGTAGTTAAATAAAAGCTAATTGTGAGTGTATGATGAAGTTTGGAAATAAAACTCAAGTTATAAATTAAATGAATTGAGAATGAAATTGAATTGTGAGTCAATAAAATTGGACGGTAAATTTAAAATGGATAGTGGAATCAAAATTTGAGCTATTAATTAACATTCAGCTTAAGTGTTAACAAATTTAATGTAATTGGAAATGTGTCGAAAAAAAATGAATTTGGATTAAAATAGTAATAGTTTGAATTGCAAATAAAATCCAAATAAGTGGAAATAAATTGGAAATGGCCATGTAATCAATTGAATGAGCTGAATCTGAAAGGTTAAATTTTATAATAACTAATCAAAAGAAATTGTAGATTTAAAATGAGATTTAACTGAGATAGAATTAAGTTGAATGGAAGAGAAAAATTTACTCGTAAGATGAAATGAGCTTAAGTATAAAATTGAAGTAAATTGACTTAAGCTAAATGAATGGAGGAGAGTTGAATTGAAATCAACTTAAACTAAGTTTAATGATATTGGGCTGGATTTAAATCAAGTGAAAATAAATTTTAACCGAAATAAAATTCGGTGAGTTATAGATAATATTTAATGGAATGAAATTCATAAATTAATAATTGTAAACCATTTAAATTGTTAAGGGATTGAAATAACTTGGAGATAAAAAGAAAAATAGTATGGTTTTAAATGAAACGCAAATGAATGGATTGTGAATAAAATTGAAATGGAATGTGCCGAGCAAAATAAATGGTCGTGAATGAATTAAAATAAAAAGAAAATTTAATTGGTAATAAAGATGTACCTAAGTTGTTAATGGTTTTGAATGAACTGGTTTGGTTAGTAAAATGAAATGCAAGTGAATGGATTCAAATTTAAAATGCATTGAAAATGGGGATATATGGAATGTGAAAAAATTTAAAAACGAAATAGAATGAATTAAATAATAAATTGAGTTCAAATCAATTTAAAATAGTCATCGGTTTAAGTGGTTATTTACTTGAATGAATATTACCAATTTGCATGAGGAAAACTGGTCGTTGGACGAAAATAGAAGGAAATAAATTTCTATGAGTCATTGCAAGTAAATAAAATTGACTTTTAAATCAATTGGAATAATATGGGTTTGTTGGAAATTAAAAATGAATTGAATGTAAGCGACTGAGCTTTAAACCATTTAAATTGAATGAAAATGGCTTATAAAATAATTGAAACAGTTGAGTTAGTATGAAAACTATATAAATTGCTTACGGAAAGTGTTTGATGTACATTTCTTTTAAAATTCATGTTTTTAACTATTGCAAATAAGTAAAATATTGTTAAACTTCATATATTTGGCACTTACATGTTTAAATTGAGTAAATACATGTACTTGGAAGTCGTGTGGTTGGATTTGGTTGCGCTAATTGCTAAAATAATAAGCCGCTTGCTTATAAATGCCAAATAAGGTACGCCTACGCAATAAAAATAGGAAATATGAACTGTTTTTTGTTTTTCCGACCGGGTGGGTCGATGTATATATATTTATGTCTTTTGTCAAATTGCAAAAGCTCCTCCGTACAAAGGAGACTCTGCCAAAAAAATTCAGAAATTTTTGGAGTTAGAAAATTCTGGAAAATTTTGTTAACGATAAACGTTTTCAAATTGGAAATTGAAATAAATTAGTAAATCAAACTAATTTTAAATAATGACATGAATTAGTTATAAATGGAAAATAAAATTTCTAATATTCAGAGTTGAAGAATAAATTGAATTCATATTGAAATGGAAAAATCAATTTGAATAGAAACAGATATAAACTAAAGTGGTAAGATGAAAATAAATATAAGAAACACATAAAATGCTTATACTAACTTAAGTAAGCAATGATAAATTCTTAATTGGAAATTGAATATTACAAATATAATCGAAGTCAATATTTGAATGAATAAACATTGACATTTTGTAAGAAAGTCGATAAAATGTTTTTTGGAATATTGTGATTGGATATTATTGTCATGAAGGATATGCAGGTATTATAAAGAGAAAAGAGAATTGATTTTGATTTCAGAAAGATAAATTTGAAACGCTCGACAAAAAGGTATGTGTTTAAATTTCTGTGAAATTGATTGGGTTTTTAGATCTGGCCACTTGGCCTTTTGTTTTCTTTTGGAATTTGGGAGCCCGTGGAGGCCTTTTGTAGTTGTACCAAGCTACCTACGCAAAGGAGACGCTAGCGAAATTTTTCGGGAATTTAGGGAGTTAGAAAAATTTTGAGAAAATTTCGATAATTCAAAATTTGGTTTTAAATTGGAACTTGAATGGTTAAACAAATAGTATAGTTTGAAACTATGGGAGAGTTGAGAAGTTAATAAGAATGATAATGGGTATTTTATAAAAAGATGGTTAGATGTTGAATTGTTGGTTTTGGGGAAAGGTAAAGGGGTATTGGATCATTCTTTATAATTAGTAATTTCGAGGACGAAATTCTTTTAAGGGGGAGGAATGTGACGACCCGGAATTTTTGAGCATTTGAAATTGGAATATTTAATTGATTTTAAATGTTTAAAAGTTAATTTTTAACTTGAACTCAAATATCCCTATTTATTTGATAATTAAATTATTAAATTAAATAATTTAAAGTTGGGTAAATTGTTGAATCTGGAGTTTTAAGCCTATTAAAAATATAATTGAAGGCTTGAAAAATTTATATTGATAGTACTGAGGATAATAGAAGTTGTAAAATTAAATTTAACAGCAATTTGTTTAGTTTTGAAATTTTATCGTTTTACATTGAATTTAAAAATAGCATCCTGAGGCACAGTCTCGGAATTCGACGAAACTAGTTCCATTGCGTCCGTAATACTGTATTATTATCGGATTTCAATTTTCGTAGTATTTGGAGTTGTTGTGTGAGCGTACGATATATAAACGCACTAGAATTAATATCGAAAATTAAATACTTTAATTCGATTCAGAAAGGCTATCTTCTCCATACGGTCGAATTAGGACTCGGAACCCTTTCCATTGTATTCGGAATAGAGATATAACATTAGGAACGCCTAGCGGCACGCCTCGATAGGGATTCAAATTTTTAAGTTACATCTATCGAGACGATTTAAATATAAAATTTAAAAAAAATATTATTGGCATTTGTCTTATCAGCCGAAATTTTAGTCAAACTATATTTTATTCCTTCTATTTCCTCCGTAATACGCTTCTTTCTTCTTTAAAAAAAAGACGTAGCAAACAAATTTAGAAAAGGGATATCCTTATTAACTGTGAGCTTCCCTTCCCTATTTCACTCTTCTGTTCTGTAATTCTCGAAATCCTCGTTTTTCTTTTCGTGCCTTAATTAAAAGAACTAAACGAAAGGGGGATTTCGAAATCAAATCAGGGGAGGGGCAGATTCGACTTGAATTTAATCGCGAGCCCTTCGTCTTGCTGTACGAGTTCATAGGCAAGTTGCGCGAGTGGAAGCAAGGCTGTGAACGGGAGCAAGGTCGCGTAAGGAAGCGAGGCGACCTAGAAAGAGAAGTTCGCGAGCTCGTCGATGCATGGGAAGGTTGCATTTGTCTTCGCGTGGGCGATTTCGACTTCGACGGTGAGTCGCGATTCAGTGAATAGGGTTTCACGATGGCGCGTAGGGTTTCTATGAGCGTGAGCTTCGAGATGGAGTGCAAACGATCGAGGTGAGTTGTATTTTCTGTTTATTTACATTTATTCTTGAATGAGAAAAACTTATATCCAGAAAAAAATAGATTACAGTAAGATTATTATAAAGTTATTTTGTTTTATAAAAATAAATAAAATTTTGGGTTGTTTGATTTAAATCTTTTATAGGAAATTTTTTTGATTTATAGGATAATAATATAAAAATGAATATTAAATTTTATAGTTTACTCTAATAAGATTTGGCATATGTAAATTATTTTTATATACAATTTGGATGGGAAATTGTCAGTTTAAAACTAGATTTCTTATTTACTTAAATTAATAAATAATAATAAAATTGTTTGGTTAATTCAAATTATTAATAAAGCCATATAAATTGATTATTCAAGGTCAGATCGGGTAAACCAAGGCAAATATTGAAGTGGATTGCAAATGAAAATCAAAGGTGAGTTAATCTCACTCAGCTGAAGTTAAATTTGAAATTTAAAGATTTAATTTAAATAATTGTTTGAATTGCTGAATTGATTGATGTGCTATAGTATGGTATATTTTGGAATTGGCATTTTATATTGTGCTAACGTCTGTGGATGCAGGAAAAATAGGTTGGAGGGATCCAAATGGATCCCTCAACATTTATTTAAATTATTTAATACCCTCCGTTGTGATTATTTGATATTCTATGATGAGTTATATTGGAATATTGAATGCTATGGTTTGATTGGATATAATTGGATATAATGAATTATCAAAAATATATAAATTGGATTTTGGAAAGAAAATAAAAGAAGTTAATTTGTAAGTAAAATAATTATAGAATAAATTTAAGAATGAATTGGAAAAGAAATAAAGTGACTTTAAAATTCTGATAAATAAATCTTGAGTATGGAAAGGAAAATTTGAATAAACAAAAAAGTTAATGACTTTTAAAATTCAGTGTTATTATTTAAAAAGAACAAAACATTTATTTAAAATTTAAGATTTAAATTATTGAAAAGAATAAAGATGAAATTGGGAATAACCTGAAATTTCTATATTTCAGTTAAAGGGTTTAAAACCAAACGGAAAATAATAATAATAAGTCCATGATTAATGAATTTTGAAATGAACTGAGTAAGTAAAGAAATTATTTCAAATGGAATAAATTGGAAATCAATTTGGAAAATTGATTTAAGTGATTGAGATTGGAAATTCTCCCTGAATAACCAAGTACATTTTTCAAAGTTAATTTTTAAATATATGTTTAAAGTTTTAAGGTTGTTTTAAAAAGAAAGTTTTGAAAAATTTATTATTTCTAAAATATTTAATTTCTAAAGTAAGTGTTTACTTTTAATCTATTATAGCAGTAATTATTTAAAGAGTGACTTAGTATTTTGTTTTTAAATAAAGTGAAAATCCAGTTTTATATTTTATTAAATAACGTTATTTTCAAATATTCATATAGTATGTATTTTAACAAATTATTGAAGTAGTTTTAACTTAAATGTTTTAAAGTATCTTTCAAAGTAAAGTGTTAAATTATTTTTAAAAAAATCTAGTTTTGTATTGGGTGAATCAAGAGGAGACAGAAAAATATTTGGGAAAGTTTATTCTGAAAAGAAATATGGTTTGAAACAGTTTTCAAAGGATTGAAAATAGAAATATATCTTGTGAAGATATTTTTGGGGTTAATAAATAATTTGGAAAATTATTTATTGTTTGATGGTTGTTTGTGAATGTTAATTGATTGTTAATTAACCGACTATCAATATTGGACAAATGCGTTGATCGTTTCGAAGAGACCGGGATCGAGATTTATTTCTCGAAAACCACTTCAATCCGGTTTGTATGTTTCGTGGGAAACGAGTTTGGATTCGAAGATGGAGCATTGAAGTGCAAGGGCTAGTCACTACTAATCCTGAGGATATTTCCAAAATGGATGTAGTAGGAATAGTGCCTTCGGTTCCGTTCAAACCCGGGACGGACTTGTATGGATGAATGCTTTCGGAACATCGTCAGGTGGACGATGGGCATTCTAAGGGATATGTTCTCAAAAGGTAACGCTTAGCCTCAAGCCTCATCAAATGGGAATGATTGAAAATCAGGGGTTATGCGGCAAGGTAGGTGGGTAGCACCCAAGCAGGGTGAGGTCATCCCTGTCTAGATGTCCCTTTTTATTTCGGCTTAGTGGGCGGTTGCTGATCCCAACCACGGGGTGATCTCACTTGGGATTATCCAGTAAGGGGTAGTCCCGGCCTTGTGTTGCAGGGAAGCGGGTATACTCCTCGGTACTGTGATCTAGGCCACATACTATGACAGGTGGTACCCCAGTGCCTAGTCATTAGTTGGAAATCCATTCTTCCTACGAGCCTTATACGAGTTTTGTTTGTATTACCCACTCTGTGGCTAGTAGCTGGAATTTAATCATGTAACAATTTTGGCTATTTTATAAGTATTTGTATATAGACCCTATTATAATATCAGAGGATTTCTATAAAAAGTGTTTTAGCTATCGTAAGGTAAAACCCCGACATGTTTATTTGTGGCGTGGTCTTACGAGATGCTTTTGTTCTCAAAGGATTTTTGAAACTTTAATAATCAATTGAGTGTGATTATCTCACGCTAGTATTCCAGACTGACTCGGGTGTTATTTAACTGTAATGCTCGGGTCAGACCGAGTATTATAGGATATAGGATGTGATGCTGTGGAGCTCAGGAGACGAGCAGGATGACGATACGTACTTTCGTACTTGTTTATATATATTCCGTTGTGTTCTTTAGCTATGTACGCAGTTGTATATTATTGATGTTGAGCTGTGATTGATGTACTCTGATGATGTAATATATAAACTGATATATTTGATCTTTGAGTAAAGGTTATTTATTATCTATTATATTTTATTCCGCTACGATGGTTAGATTCTGTTGTTGTTTTCTATTTTCTTCTTCTACCTCTTTTCCTTTAACCCAAATGGTTCGTATTTCTGTACAACTTGAGTTGATTTAGGTAGAATAGTGTTGACTCAAGGGGTATGGATTTGCGGGTCGTTTTGCTATGTATGGGGAAATATAATACTTGCAGTTCATGGTTCAGATCATGGAAGAAACACACAGTTCATGATAGTTTACTGCAATTTAATTAAGCATATGGCTGATGATAGCTGAAAGAAATTTATATTAAATTGTTTACAAGAACAAGTACACAATCTTAATTCTTAAGAGTCAACATTATGATATATACACAATTTGCTTCGGAAATTGTATGCAGCTCAATTTGTTGCAAGTAAACATTAAAATATATAACTATATATGAACAGGATCCGACATAGGTCATCAAGTGTGCCAACAAGTTTGTGCTTCTTGCCATTCAATGTCTCTAATATCATCTAGAGATCTTGTCAGTGTATCTTACACTGAAGAGGAGGTTAAAGCTATGGTTGTTGAAATCGAGGTGGTAGACGGCCCTAATGATGAAGGTGAGTTGTTTATACGACCTGGTAAATAAGCGACCGATTTCCTCAGCCATATCCAAATGAACAAGTTGCAAGGTTTGCAAATGGTGGGGCCTATCCTTTGGATCTATGTTTGATTACCAAGGTAAATTGTCATCTGTTACACACTATTACAATGCGTTTGCATACTTATGCACTATCGATCTTATTTCTTTTTTGTAGGCATGACATAATAGGTAGAATTATGTGTTTGCTCTTCTCACTGGCTACCGCGATCCACCTACTAGTATCTCGGTAATGGTTTTGCCTTTGTTTTTTATGCAGTAAATTTGATAGCCATTTGAATGCAATAATAATAGTTATAGCACTATTTAGACACACGGTGTAGTGCAAGGTTTTCAATGCGGAAATCAATGCTTAAATCCGCAGCATTCAAATTTAAATCACAACCGGACTTCAATAGTAGATTGTAGATTGTAAATTTAATGAATTATTATTAATATTATTATTATTACTATTACTACTTTGCGAATACCAATTTTCGAAGTTAATATTTTCTTTTCTTTTTTCTTTTTTCATTTTTAATCCCTTTTTAATATTCCTGTTTTTTTGACATCTTGGAACATTTTTTCTGATTCTGTTTTTTTACCGCTCTCTCTCCCCTTCTCTCTCTTTAATGCTTTATGAAAGTTTTAAAAGAACTTAGAACTCATAATTTTGAAACTTGATTATCTTGAAATTATAAATTTTATTGTAAACAATGACCTGGTGGAACTAAAATTTTCACTCTCACATCAAATGAAAAGGGTTAGTTCTTCATAGTTTATTTTGTTGTACATTATTTAACAATGATTAGTAGTCTTGTGTGTATTCCTATATATTAAAAAGGTAATTGCAGGCTAAAGTCATAGCAAACAGTTCATTTTGGCTATTAAGGTCGCTAGATCAGTGCAAGGGATTTATCTTCAAAACATTAAACATGAGTTGCTGCATTTTATCTCTAATAAAGATAGATAAAAAGAGTTCATATCATGCGATATACGAGCTATGTCACATGTCCCTGCACTTCCAATACAAATCATGTATAGCGGGTTGCTATATCTGTATCCAAAAGCCAAAACAAAAGTAGTCCATTGTTTTTTCTTTTTTCTTTTCTCAAGAGTTTATGAGTTATATAGTTTTACAAACTGTGGACGGACGAGTAATACATGCAATAATAAAAAAAATACGTCTTAAGCTAAAGATCATTTTGATAAGGTTTGTAAGTTTGTAGCTCAATCACTTAAACCACTATGAAACCTATTAGTGAGTTGACATTTTAATTTTTTTTTATGTACCTCTCCTATGTGTTCACATCTATTGGTAGTCAAAATTAAGATCTAAGTTTAATAGGCAATTGTAATGGTTTGTCCAAGCTTCGCTGGCTGAAAGAGCTTTATTGTTTCCTTTTTATTACTGAAAAATTCTACACTTTCCGATAGTTAGTGTTTTCTAGAATAATTACTTTGCTAGCTGAAAGAGCTTTATATGGACAATTGCCGCTATTTTTCATTGTTAGCTTTCTATGTAAAGTTGTCATGCCCATTGCATATGTACTTTTATTTTTATTGTTGCCATATGTAGTTTATTCCCGCATGCACATGATCTATACATGTGCTTCGTAGAGTAATGTCTTACTATGTTAATGTTTGAGACATTCATTCACTTGGTACCTAGTTGATATTGCTTACTGTTAAAATATATGTCATATAAGCATGATTAACTATTTCGAAGAATTTGACTTTAAGGGATAAATTCTATTTTTGCTACAAAAGTTTAAAATGCTTAGTTGAGAATATAGAGGCATTACAAAAGACCAGAGTTAGAAAGAAGGAATTATTATTCTTCGGCATATGCATTTCCAATATCTGACTAATTAGTTATGCAAGCTCATAGCCGTAAATTTGTTCATACAGGTGAATGGTGAAGATTATAAATCTTAGTGGTCTACTTAATTAAGTAATAGTTGGGTTTGGTTCGAGAGGTATGCATGTGAATGATATTGATATGGAATGTGTGAAATATAAGTTTTTCCTTCTTTTGTATCTTGATATGTGACCAACTAATATGATGGATAATGCAAAATTGGTGACATATGTATAAACTAGTTAATCATGTTATTAAATTTTAGTGGGCTAAACACAGTGAATATCATTTGTTGTGCCATTTACTAGTTACTAATTTAAATGTCGATGATCTCTTTTGTCAGTAATAAATCAAGATATTTTATTAGCATTTTAAATTTTATACAATAATGACATCAAAGTGTAAATGAGTAATTTAACTTGAATCATTTCTCAAGATGTGTCCATATATTTTAATCATTAAAGGAATAGGAATATCTGTGCTTCTTTGCTTGATACCACGTATGATAAAGTTCTTTGCACTTAAGATGCATTTGATACAGTATTTAAGGATGATAGTAGAAAGTATTAAACAATAATGGAGATTGAGCTCTGACGATTAGTTCAAGTTCATATTCTTTAAATGCTTGGTTCATTATGTGATATTGTTTTGTATTCATGTGGGTGCTATTTATGCAGCTTGCAATAAAGATACAACAGCTCTCTATGTATGTTTATATGTTTACATCTCATTTTATTGTCCACATCCACCATTCATTCCAAACTGCATGGTAAGATCCAATGGAGGGCAGCGATTGCTAGTGCTGAGAAAATTGCCGCAGCAACTGCTCTGTATCCATCGGCTTTTGGTTTTAGCAAGGGATCTAATTTGAGAACTTCCTTGCTTAATACTGCTCACTTTAATCATAGATATATTTTATTTATTTTTCTACAAGTCCTTTATTGTTTGGTGAGCGCTTGTTATGATCGTTTAGTTTACGTTTTTAATGAAATTTGATTACTGGCTACTAGAAATCATACAGATTGAATGAACAGTCATGGTAGATAATGTGAATTTCTTATCATGATTTTTTATGTTGATTTTAATGAATTAGCTTACATTTATTATTTGGTAAGTTTTATAAAATAATACTGATGATAATAATGATGATGATGAATTAACTATGTTTATAATAATACTAGTATTAATATAATTAAGTTAACTAAGTTTAATAATAATAATAATAAATTTACTAAGCTAACCAAGTTAATAAAAAATTGACAAGTTTTTTTTAATTAAGCAAGTTCTATAAAATTAACTAAGTTTAAATTAACCAAATTTTATAAATAATAATAATATAACTAATTTAGCAAAGTTTTATAAATAATGATAACGACGATAATGATGATGAATTAACTAAGTTTATAAAAATTAACTAAGTATATAATAATAATAATAATATAATTAAGTTAACCGGGTTTCAATAATAATGATAAATTAACTAAGTTAATTAGGTTAATAAGAACTAAATAAGTTTTGTTAAAATTAAACAAGTTTTATAAAATTAACTAAGTTTAAGTTGACTAAATTTTATAAATAATAATACTATAACCAATTTAATAAAGTTTTATAAATAATAATGATGATGAAGAAGAATTAACCAATTCAATAAAAATTAACTAAGTTTATAACAATAATAACAACAACAATAATAAATTAACTAAGTTAACCAAATTAATAAAAATTAACTAATTTTTGTTAAAATTAAACAAGTTTTATAAAATTAACTAAGTTTAAGTTAACTAAATTTTATAAATAATAGTGTGATATACTTGTACAATGTTGTAGATGTTCGATATCATATTTAAAGTCCTACGAATTAATATAATTGTTTGACTATATGTTGTGCTGTCACTTGTGCAGGCATTGGACTTTCGAAGAGAGAGGATGGACTTTTATGGCATTGGACTTTCAAAGAGAGCAAGGTTGGACTTTTATGGTGCTAGCTTTTACTTATGCAAGCAACAAAGAATTATGGGTGATCAAACGTTTTGCTAGCACTAGTTGGGTATAACATTTTATTAGTACTAGGTGTGTAAATTTGTATACGAATGGTTATTGTATGTGACCTTGGTAAATTTATCAAAAACCTATTGTATTAGAATAGTTGTGGATAACTTATTTGATTATATGATTAATATGTTTTCTAATTGTTCGAATACGATGATTATGTGAGTGATTGTTGATTGATATAGTATAAACAAAATAGACCATCAACAGGAAATAATAGCATGAAAAAATGGTGCAAAATGATCAAAAACTATTAGTAGCGTTTCAAAATAGTTACAGAAATACATATAGTGGCGTTGAGTAAGTGCAACCGTAAAGTAGGGGTAAAGTTAGAAACTCTATTGGTAGCGAAAAACACTTTTGGTGGCGTTTTAAAATGCTACAAAAAGATTTATGGTAGCATTCGATAAACGCTGCAACAGAGGATTTATAATGGAGTTTAAATAAATGCAACTAAAAATCATGGATTTTTAATTGCGGGCTTTATCACGGCGTTTATCAAAACGCTACCATAAGTTTTGGTAGCATTTTTTATGTGCCACCAAAAACAAAATTTCTTGTAGTGAACGGTTCAGTTTTCCGGCATTCGATTGTTCGGCATTTGATACGGTGGACGTATTGATGTCGAGTTTTGGTCGTCGAAAAATCGGGTCATTACATCCAGTCTTCACTGTTGGTTCTGATCTGGGTTCACTTTACCATGTCATACTGATATGTTTCCGGTCTAATATGAGATGGTCGATGGTTCATGTGTACTTGAATCTCTTTGAACATGTCTTGATTGAGTCTGGTTACTTGTTAGTAGTCTAGTTGCTGTGTGAACCTAATTTGTGTTCATGAGCATATACATATATGTATGTATGTATGAATGTATGTATATGTATGTATGTATGTATGTGTGTTTGTACAGTAGTTTGATATTGAATCTGATTGTGTTGCAATATGATCTAGACATTGTTTTGAACCTGCATTGCTCATTGAAGGTCTGGTGCACACATTCATGTATATACATGCATACATATGTGAGATGCATGTATATATGTATGTTGTATGGTTCCTGCTTCTGGTAATTGAAGTTGTACATTAAAGTCTGAAGCTTTTTGTTTCACTAGTGGTTTGGGTTCATTGTTGCGGTGATCCTTGTTGTGTCCTCAAGTTTGCATCCTCACAACATATATATATATATATATGTATATATGTATATATATATGTATGTATATATATATGTATATATATGTATGTATGTATGTCTAAATGCATGCATATCCTCTGTTCTCTTTGAATACTTGCATATGAACTTTGTTTATTGCATTTGAATCTTCATGTGTATGGACCATTTCATTGAACTTGTTTATTTGGATTGGGCTTGTTTGGTCTGAACAAATATATATATGCACACTTTGTCATGCGATCATGTTGAACTCCATTGACTCTTGATGCTTGGATTTATTTTTGAATTCATGCCTCATTATTTGTTAGTCATCATCTTTTCATGCCTCTTCATTGTTAACTCATTGTCGAGTTGTTTTGGTGTACATGACGCCTCTTGGCTGAAATTTGAGATGTTGAGGCAATGCATATGCTTACGTGTACACATGTGTATATGCAGGCTCATGCACTCATGTCGTGACTTTATTTGTATTGCACCTGAATATTTGCACTTGAGTTGAATCCAGCTTTTGGTTGGGTTTGACCTTGTGCTCACATATCCCTGCAATTTTATCGAGTGTATATCGGTGTGCATGGCCTTGTGACATGTACAGTGATACACTGTGCATGTTACAAGCTGTTTGTAAAGGCCCGCAAATCCGTACCCCTTTGAGCTGGCAAAATCTCAAAACAATTCATCCCAAAGTGGAACAAAAATACGAGTCTTCGGGTTTAAAGAAGAAAGAGGTAGAAGAAGAAGAATAAAAACAACAATAGAGTCTCACAATCGCAGCGGAACAAAATATAATATATAATAACGGCTTTTAAATACAAATAAATCTGTACTGTTATATATATACATACTATCATCAGAGTACAACAAACATCCATACAGAGACAACTTAATAGTTGACCATACACAGCGGAAATAATAGTCAAATACGGAAGTACGCTTTGTCATCCAGCTCGTCTCCTGAGCTCCTTGGCTTTTAACCTGATCATGTTTAACTCGGTCTGACCCTAGCATCATAGAAAATAATACCCGAGTCAGTCTGGAAAACCAGCGTGAGAAATCACACTCAATTGGATTATTATATTTTCAAAATCCTTTGGAAATAATAGCATCTCGTAAGACCACGCCACAAATAAACATGTCGGGTTTTTACCTTACGATAGCCAAAACACTTTTTATCAAATCCATCTGATATTATAGTAGTGTCTATAGAAAGTAAAATAGAATCTAGCTGAAATGTTTGCATCTCACATTTCAGCGATAGTTGGACACAATCAAAACCGTACAGGCGCTTATTGGAGATTGGATTCCATACAATAGCAGGGCTACTAGGGTACCGCCCGTCACGGTACCTGGTATAGATCAGAGTACCGAGGATTACTCCCAATCCCCTGTAACACAAGACCAGGACTACCCCTTACTGGATAATCCCGAGTAAGATCACCCCGCGGTTGGCGCGACCAACCGCCCACTAAGCCGAAATAAAAGGGACATCTAGACAGGGATGACCTCACCCTAATGGGTGCTACCCACTTAGCCTTGCTGCACCTTCCATGTTTTAGCCATTCCCAGTTGATGAGGCTTGAGGCTACGATTACCTTTCAAGAACGAGTCCCACTTAGAATGCTCATCGTCCCCTTGACGATGTTCTGAAAGCATTCATCCATTCAAGTTGCACAGGGTCTGGACAAACCGAATCACCATCTTCATCAACTTCACGGTCTTCATTCGTTGTCGTTCAAACCGGATCGAAGTGGTTTTCGGATAATTAAACCCGATCCTGGTCTCATCGAAACGATCAGGGCATTGGTCAATATTGATAGTCGGTTATTTAACTATCAATTTACATCCACAAGCAACAATTAAGTCTTAAATAATTTTCTCAAATCATTACCACAAAATATCTACTTAAGATATTATCTTCATATTTCAACACCTTGAAAATTAGATTCAATTTCCTCTATTCTCGTGGAACCATTAAGTCGTTGCCAATTACTTCTAATATTTTCCCACTTCATTAGTTTCTCCAGGCTTGGAAAATATTTCTTTATCTCCTATTTCTTTCCTCAAAAATCATTTATAATTTCATTTGTAAATTTCCCAAACTTATTTCTCATAAATCCTATAGATCCCAGGATTCCCTAGTTGATTCCCGTTTATATTTCCAAAGCCAATTAGCTTATTAAAAATTCAGGTTTCACTCCTGCTCTTCTTGTGAATTTTATCTCACCTCGAAATTCACTTATCCTATACTTGAGATTTTATTCAAGTTCCCATAACCCTCTAAAAATTTTATTCAAATTAAATACACTTGCTTTCCTTCCCAAGAGGATTTATAATTAGATTTTCAAAACGTTTAAAAATATATAGGCCAGTAAAAATACTGGTTTATTTCAAAATATGGTTAAAGGTAAAACTAAATATAGATATTAAAATTATATCCGGTTATTGATAAATTTACAAAACCGATTTAGAAAACTAGAATTTATTTTAATAAATACTAAGCATTAAAATAACTATTTCGGAATATTTTAAATCTAGATAATAGTTATGTACAAATTATATAGTATATTAATTTTTAAAAATATTCCAATATTTATCCATAAATTACTCTTGATTCCTATCTCAACGGCCATATTCACATTTCTCACCTTCGAAAATATTCTACTATTTCCTTTCAAAACAAATTTTCATAACTCTATATAAGTTCTCGTCATGTATCTCATTTATAAACCCCGTTTATAAATTTATTACTCCCCTGAGTTTTCCATTTATTTATAAAAACAATTTTATTCAAAAATCCTATCTTTATAATTTTACTCCTCAATAAAATCCCATATTGTTCCTTAATAAAATCCCATTTCATTTCTTAATAAAATTCCTTCTTATTTCTTAATAAAATTTCGCTTTACTTCAAATCCACTCATCGATTCCAATATTTGTTCGAGTCTTTTATATATAATTTAAATTCTCCCAAAACTAAACCTTTAACCAATTTAAGTATAACCAAAGCAATAAATATAATTTTTATTTTTCTTTATTCTCAATAGAAGTAAATCCAAATCCTCAATAAATACTTTCTATTCAAGTTATATTTTAACTTCCTTCAATTAAATTATTTATAGTATTTAAAAATCACCAAATTCCAACTTCCAAGTTATTTAACACTTAATAATTCAATTCGCATGCAAACCCATATCAATTCATCCATCTTGTCTTATGACAATATATATAATCAATAAATATTCTTGAGGAATCATGTTGGATCCCTCCAACCTGTTTCCCTGCATCCACAGATGTTAGGACAATAAAATACCATCTCAAGGTGGAATATCGTGGTATATGGGTTTATATAATATCATCCGCTATTATGCGACGCATAGGGTCTTATCCGCTATATAATGCACGAATATCAGTCACTCCAATATATATATATATATATATATATATATATATATATATATATATATATACACTACTATATATAATATCATCCAGTGGATAAATTATTATAAATCAACCAAGCACATCCAATGATTTAAATTTAACATTTAATTAACAAGGCATCCATATGAGCAAGAAAATCTCACCTTTTCTTTTAAGTTGCAATCCTCTCCAATCTTGACCCGATTTCTCGACTTTTGACCTTACATAAACAATCATACGATTTTATTAACATTCGAACAAATTGAACAATTAATCCCATTTAGTAATTGCTTAACTAATGATTTATTTTAATTACTTCCCTTTTTAAAAATCCTTTAGTAAATAAAATTAATTAAATAAGTAAATTTCACCCTAATTAAATAATTTTAAAATAAACTAGTTAAGGTGAAAATATGTATATTTTATTTTTCTTTTGTTATACACTTGTGAAAATATTCTATATAGATTTCATCAAATCCAATTTATATAACATCTTATATCTTCCAACATCTCATATATATACATACATATATTTACTGTTTTTACCTATATATATTTAAATTAAAATAGGATTAACTTAAGATTTAAAACTGCTTAATAGTTAAAAAAAATTCAAAACCAAAACCCTAGCTTACTGTAAAAATCTTAATTTTCGTATAAAAACAGAGATATACCTCACTGCCCACTGAAACCCTAGCCCACGGCCTCTCACATGCGACTGCCTCCTTCACTACCACTACCCATCACATTCGCCGAGCCACTCGATTTTGCTCCTACCCAAACCATTCGTCTTCGCCGAGCTTTGTTGTTTCCAATCAAGGCTGCTTCAATCCACGTACCACTAGCAACGCCGCCTCCTCCAACGTCGATTGGGCCAAGCATCTCGAGCTCCCTTCTCGCGATCAATCTCAGGCACCCCTGCATGCGATTTGATTCGATCGCAAGCCCTCACTTCAAACGAAATCGATTTCATTCCTACGATTTTTATTCAGAGGCCGAATTGATTCATTCAATTTGATTTTGAAAAAAAAAGAAAAAGAAGGGAAAGGCTCAGTTAAATTGAAGTGTAAGAGAAAGGATTACGTGAATTCATTTGGGAATAGGAAAAGGAAACTACGTGATTTCTTTCCTTCATCTCGTTCGGCCATTAATTGAATTTTATTTCTGATTGAAGAAAGGAATGAGATTACTCGGCTAGAACTGGTACCTTGCGATTTATAAAGGAGAGGCAGGAAGCATGTTCGCGATATAAAGTTGGAGAAGGGCGGCTTCGATTTGATTTTAGCTTCTGAGGAAAGACAAAGAGTACGTGATTAAGTAGAGAGAAGTAGGTTGGCTTGCTCAGGAATAAGATGGCTGAGATGAAAGTATGGTGGCTGATGGAAAGAAATCTCAACTGCTGGCTAAAATATTTTAATATATATATTAATTAAATTCAAATTCAGACTATCTTGGTAAACGTAGGTCAAAATCTCAAAACCCTATCAAGAGGTGCCGCTAAGCGCTGATAATGTTATACCCCTATTCCGAACGCAATGGAAAAGGTTTCGAGTCCTAATTCGATCGTATGGAGAAGATGGCTTTTTGGACCGACTATTTAAATTAAATTTCAATATTAATTCCAGCGCGTTTATATTTCGTACAATCACACGATAACTTCGAGAGATACTAAATTTGAAATCCGATAATAATTCAATATTATGGATCCAACGGAATTGGTTTCATCGAATTTCGATACTGTGCTTCGGAAGGCTATTTTTAAATGTCAATTTGAAAAATAAATTTTTAAAACTGAACCGCTTACTCCCAAATTCAATTTCAAAAGTTGCATTGCCTTCAGTAATATTGATATAAATTTTATAAGCCTTTGAAATATTTTTGACAAGCTTATAACTCCAGATTTTATATTTTACCCGATTACCAATTATATAATTCAAAATTTGAATTTCCCAATAAATCATTATATCTTAGATTCTAAATTCAGTTTATAAATGAAAACCATACTTTTCATATTCAAAATCAATTCATAATCCAAAATAGATATTTAAATCCATTCAAATTAACCGTTCAAAAATCCGGGTCGTTACATTCCTCCCCCTTAAAAGAATTTCATCCCCGAAATTACTAAGGCAGAAGAATGCCCTAACCCACTAACGTTTTAAAACTTACTTGGTTAGACTTTTCATTCACCGTCCTAATCTTTCCCTTTAACCAACAATTGGTTTTTAATTCTAACTTCAAAATCCTTTATTCCAATTCCAATTTGAAATCAATTCCTTGTTAACAAATTTTTCAAAAACCCCAAAATTTCTGAAAATTTTTGGCGGAGTCTCCTTTGTACGGAGGAGCTTTTGCAATTTTACAAGAGAGATAAATATATATACATTGACCCACGTAGTGGAAAAAACAAAAACCAAAACAATATTCATATTTCCTAACTTTTATTGCGTAGGCGTTCCTCTATTTAGCATTTTTAAGCAAGCGGCTTATTTATTTAGCAATTTGCACGTTCCAAAATCTAGCCAAATGGCCCCCGGTACCTGTATTTACTCAAATTAAACATATAAGCACTATTTATAAGAAGTTTATAACATTTCACTTGTATTTAAGTAGCTAATACATGGATTCTATAAACAATGCATGTTATCTTCTTTCATAAGCACAAGTGTAATGTTTCGGCACTTATTTCAATTGTTCTCAATCAATTCTCAAACCATTCCATTCAATTTAAGTGATTTTAGAACTCTCTTACTTAACTTCAATTCATTTCATTTTTTTAAAGTCCAAACAAACCCATTTTCAATTTAATTGGTTTCGCAATCAATCTATTCCACTTCTATCAATTTATGGTATCTCATTCAATTCCGTTTTCGTCAAACGGTCCATTTTAAATTTAACATTTCCACACTCAGTTTATCCCGCGTTTATTTTATTAACAACAAGGCCATTTTTTTATAAGCAATATACAAAAATAGGTTTCATAAGCAATTAATAAGGTCTCAATATTAATTCAATTGCTTTTGCTCGATTTTTATATCATCCTATCCAGTTCGGAATGATTTTCAACTCATTTTCTTACATTCAATTCATTTGTAATCTAAACAAACTCGTATTCATTGTAATTGGTTCAAAAATCAATTTTATTTACTTCTGTTTACATCGAAAGACTAATTTATGCAACTCGACGCCATTCATTCAAACAAACAATTTCTTTCATTTTATAATCATTTTAAAATTGATTCCAACTCAATTTATTTAATTCCATTCCATCCTAATTATAACTCATTCTCCACCAATTTATTTTGCATTTGTCTCCCTCTCCGCATTGGTTTCATTTAAACCATTTCATAAAGCGTGACAGCCTCCATGCTTATAAATTAATAACTGTAACGACCCGCCTTTTTGGACAGTTTAAACTGATGATCAAATACACATGTCGATTCCAAACCATTCAAAAGGGCAGATGGTTATTGGGATAAATAAGAAAAGAAAAGGAAAGAGAAATAAAAGAAAGGAAACAACACAGAATCTTGCAGCGGAACGATAAAATATAATAATCAAATAAACAGTTCATGAAGTTGTTTACTATACTTTGATCATTATTTATACAACATTTATCATATTTATACATATTCAACAGAACAAATAAAATAATGCGGCAGACAGCATGATGCAAGGATAATAATAGTAATAGTATACCAAATCTTCGTCTTCATCCTCCAGAATAGATCTTCAAAATCTGAAAACTCAGGACTGACCCGAGCGTAATGAAAAGACAAAACACTCGAGTCAAGACGAAAATATCCTTATGAAAGTTAAATCAATCATAAAATAAATATGTGTGTAACGGCGTTAGAGATGTTTACGGGGTTTGACATCTCATATCCACTGTCAACGTGCGTGCAATAACTTAAGAGATGTTACTGGATTTTCCATCTCTTAAGGATCCGTTAAACTATCTACTATGTAGTAATGTACGCTAAGTAGATAATGCCTATCAGTAATATAAAGTATCAAAATAGCGTTAAGGCGTTACCATAATCCACCTTAACACATTTTTATAATGCCATAGTCTATACAGCACCGTAAGCCCCACCGTAAACTGGTGGTTATCAGAGGGTACCCCATAGATATAACACAAAACATAACGCAGTGGTCGCGAATAGGATAATCAGTATGACAAGGTACATGAGGCGGTACCAACTAGGATACTAGTAGTTGCGTGATCCGGACTGATGTTGAGCATAGCCAGCAGCTACCCCAACACCGTGAAACAACACTCCCAAATCAAGGGGTGCACCCAAATCGCATCACAAATGTAATAGATATGGTATCGAAGAAGTGTGTCCGCTAGAGATGGCGAACCTCAATGGCCCGGCGCGGCTCCTGTTTTAGTCATGTCAGGGGTCACCCAATATCGTTCTCTTTCTTCAGTCAGCGCGTTCACGAAACCATCCACTTCATTCTGGATCAACACTCCGCGTATAATAGTTATTAAAGTGGTTTTCGGTATTGACAGAGAGTATGTCCATATCCGATCCCGGTCTCTTTAATAACTACGTATTATTACACCGTTGGCTCTTTTACATTTCAAATCGATTCATAATTGATATCAAAATATCATATTCGCTTCAAAAATCAAATCCGTTTCAAAAATCATCGCATCTATTAAAATGTCAGATTCCGTTTCAAACATCATTTTTCGTCTCAATATCTTATTTCGATTTCAAAATCAATTCGGATTTCAATTTAGGTTGCAACTTCATTTAACCCAATTCGTATTTAAACTCCAGATTTAAATATAACATTTCACCTTATTGACCAGCTTAGAATTTTAGAAAATAGTTTTAAGGAGTTTAAAAGTAGTTTTAAATAATTAAAATAGTTAAAAATACTTAAAATCTTAAAATGGATTTGAAATAGATAAATTAGTTTAAAATAATTTAAATCGGGTTAAGTAGATTTAAAATAGATTAAAATAGTTTAAGTATTCAAAATGGTTAATATAACTGAGTAATTTGGAAAAAAAATAAAACGGCTTCAAAACCAAACCATTTCAATTATAACTTCCCAATTCAAAACAATTTCAATTTTTGTTCTACCGATTCGATTTCGATTTCGATTCAATCAACGTCAACTTTGACTTCAAATTTATTCAATTTTATATTCACTTTCAATTAATTCAATTTCAATTTATATCGATTTGGAGCTTGATTTTTCAAAAATATCCATTTATAACACTTAACAAAATTATCCATCAATATTCAACTTTAAATCCAAATTTGAAATATGGTTCAATTCCATGCTCGATTTTAAAATATCATTTTTATATCACTTTTATTAGTAATATTCAAAGCTCGAATTAGGGTTAAACCTTTATACAAATCAATTTTTGAAATTTAATCATATCCCGATTTTAAATTCCAAAGTCTCCACTTTAATTGTTTAACAATTTCTTTTAACCAAAATTTATTTCAACATTCCAAACTCAATTTTTTCGATAAATTCGATTTCTATAAATTGATTTCTATTTATAACTTTTAAATCAAAACATTTAAATAAATTTCAAATCGACGATTTTTAAAATTATTAATTTAGCCAATTCGGTGTCCGTATATAATTTTCTATCCTATGGCCAAGTAAATATCTATTTCAATTAAATGTCAGGGATGAGTATATATTATTTAAACCAATCACAGTTTCATATGTATGCATAACAGTATATATAAGCAAATAAACATCCAAACATGTAAATATCAACCAATAACATCCATCAAAATACATCATCCAATAGACAATACAATTCATGGCAGTTTCATAGTTATCAATGTCAGGTAATTTTAATCGCAATTCAATTTCAATTTCAATTTAACTGTCAATTAAATTTTCAACGGTGAATTCAAATGACAATCTATATGACAATTAAATTTTTATCAAACAACGACAAATAAAATTCATGTCACTTCATAATATCGAATTTAACTAGCACAAAGATATTCAGTACGTTGTGAGCGTTATAAAACACTCACTTTGATTTCAATATAGTTCCAGCGTTTTATTTCGAATAAAATTAAACGAGCGTTTAATTTTACCCGAAATTTCCACTAGCTCCAAACGACTCCAATCCAGCTCCATAGCATAGTGCTCGACAAAACGAAGCCAACGCACTTCGTTTCGTCCAAAACGGACCTCGCATCAACAAGTTATGGTATTTAGAAGTTAATACGAATTTATATATAAATTTTTACACTTTATTTTTAAATTAAAACCCTAACTCACATCATAACCATTGATTCCCATCCCCATCCATCAGGCCGCATGCACGCCTTTCTCTTCTCCCCCTTACGTACGTTCTACAGGTCACGAAGAACCCATCACGCACGTTCTAGGGCTTAGGACCGCCCCCTCCACGACGCTCGAAACTCCATCACTCCACCACCATTCAACGGCATGTCGCCTCCCCTACCCACGCCGGCCGACCGCACCCCCCTAGCGCCACCACCGGCGAGGAAAACGCAACCAAAACCGGCCCCTTCAACCACCAATTCACGTTGATCCGCTGACCCAATCACGATCATAGCCGTTGGATCTGTAGATCACAACGTGCTCTTCAACTTTGCAGTTAGGAGTTTCTGGAAATAGCGTGTGGATTGGAAGGAAATTAAGGAAGAAAATCGAGCAATTCTGGCCTTCGAATTTGAAGTGGCGGCTGCGTATAAGGGATTAGGGTTTTGGAATTTGTGAAGAGGATGGAGCTTTTATAGAGAATTTCTCGAGTTACTATTCATCCGAAATTTTCGAACTCCGATTTACGCGCGGTGACCGGCGTTTCTAGGGTTTATCCCGTGTTCCGGACACAACGGAACCGGTTTCGGAAGCTAATTCGATCATTTGTGTGAGTTACGGCAATAAACGATCGATTTTAAATTAAATCGATTAAACGATTTTCTAGGCGTTTTGGCTTGCCCCGGACAAACGGTAAATCCGATTGACATGAAATTTGAAACCTTACAATAATATAACATTGCGGATCCGATGAAACTGGTTTCGTTGAAATCCGAGACTGTTTGAAAAATGGCTATTTTAACTCGTCAATTAAATATTAAAATATTCAATTTTCACAAATTTACTTTAAATTCAATTTTAAAAGTTCTACAACATCATTCTAACTTTAATATGATAAAATAAAATTTTACAGATCAATTTTAATCATATTAAACCCGTTGTTCAATTATTCAATAAATTCCAAATATTAAATTCTTACTAACTCTATTATAATCCCGATATAACTTACATTCATTTTGGAAACCAATTTGAATCATATTAAATCAAATTTCAACTATTCACTCTATTTTCATATATTAAATTTCAATATCAAATTAATCATATCAAATTCGGAATTTAATTATTCAAACATTTGTAATATTAAATTTAAACAAATTTGCTTATTCTTAAATCAATCTTTTGAAATATTCAAAACGAACTTTTAAAATTTAACCTTTAAACTTATTCACATCTTAGAACCCTATTTTCATTTTACAGTTATTCAATTATTCAATAAGTTTTAAATATTTAATTTAAACAATTTACCTATTCAATATTCAATATTTGATTTAAATAGATTTTACTTATCTATCAATTACTCTATTATACCCAATGGATTCAACATTTATTATTATTCCAAACGACTTATAAATTTTTTTCTAACATTAAATCACGAAATCTTATTAAATTAGCTATTTTAATTATCGAAATTTACGGGTCGTTACACTCTCCCCCACTCAAAACTTTTCGTCCCCGAAAAGGAAAAGGAACTAAGTATAGAATTCAACATTAGATATATTTTATTCAAAGTTACCAACTTATAAAATAATGAAATTCTATTTATAAAGTCATAACTACGCTTCCACTAAGTTACTCCGAACGGCTTTCTAACTTTAAAAGTTAGTTATCAAAACAAGTTATAAAAAAAATTAAAACTTGAAAAATTTTCTAACACCCAGATTTACGGAAAATTTCGGCAGAGTCTCCTTTGCGCGGCTCGATCCGGAAAAAAAATGACAGTATATATCACAAATATACATCTCATCAAGTGATGAGGCATCCCGAAGGGAAAAAGTGTAAAAGTACGGTATGTAATCCGAGATATGTACCTTATATATTATTTGCGAGCATATACAGCTAATATAGCGCGAAAGCGAGCTCCAAATGCGAAGCAAGCGCAACCCGCACCTACTAAACACTCAACAAACCATGAGAAACATGCATATATGAAAATAATATCAATATACATCATATAGCCACATAACAACTACATATGCCAACATAGCAAATGCAACAAAAGCAACAAATGCAACCATCAATCAACTATCATCCAACTATCATCCAACAAATCCATAACCAATCAATATAAATTCACTTCTCATTAATATTTATTCACTTGGTTTTCAATTTAATCACAGTTGATTCATTAACGTTGGATTTTACTAACATTCATTCTCAATTCAATTAGTTAACATTCACTAATTTATATTTACATTAGTTCACTTCCAATTTGAATCAAATTAAATTCTTTTAAATTCATTTAACTTCCAATTTGATTTCAATGATTTATAGGTTTCAATTTCATTAACACTTAATGAATTATATACAATCAACTAACAATCATATAACGACCAAATCATACCCAACATAACCAAATATTAATTATACATTCAATTTGGTTTATCTCTTTTATATATATATATCCTGTTATATAATTTTAAAAGAATCATTTTATATTCTGCATCTTAAATTTCCAAATATTAACCTTAGTTAAGTCCGTAAGCCATACATATATCATTCGTGAGCAATATCAATCTAATCGCTTATTCGATCACACAATTTCACTTCCAACCAGTATCGTTCACCCGACTCTCTAGTGCGGACTCAGATTTGGTTCCTTGATTGGAAACTATTACTCTCCTTGCATAGCCATATACTATGATAGAGAATTTCAGAGTTAAATTAAAAATCCATATCCAGGGTTCGCCGTTGAAAATCGAGTGAAAAATCCTAACTTGGATCAATATAAATCATCTCGAAATTTTGTGCTCGAATTTGGATCAAATCGTTATGCAAATAAAATAATATACGTACAATCTCACGTATTACCTTCCAATGTATTTCTATCCAATTTATCTATACTAATTTTTTTTTTACTTCTATTTTTTCTCACTTAATTACTCACAAGTCATTATTCAGTTAGTATATTCATTTCTTTACATAGCATATTCTTTAAAATTATCTTTTCTCAAACATGATATCAAAGAATTTGCTTACTCAAATTCATTTTAAACATTCTATATAATTTAATTAAACTCAATTTCTTTTCCCAATTGATTCTTAGCTATACCACATTCTTTTGTTTACATTTACTTCAATTTCATAATTTTAGTTAATAACAAATTTATTTATGGAACATTTTATTAACCAGCGCTTTAGTTTATTAATCATCCTATAAAAGTCTAACCTCTCATAAATGACTTTTCTTAGTTTACAGTTATCTTAAAGGTTACAAATTCAATTTTTTTTCAATCCCTTTGCAATTTATATTTATTTTCTATAACCAATTTTTAAAGATATAATACGATTCAGTTATCTTCTCTCTTAAGTTCACTTACTAGTTCCATTTATCCATTCATCATTTCATGCTATATTTAAGTATAAAACATTTTTATCACAACCAAATTTTCCATTTATATACATCTTAATTCCTTTTGAGTTTTCCTTACTTGTATATTTCAATTACTTTCAGGTTCTATTTATTTGTACAATATCTCATTACCTATCCAAAACATCATTTCAACTTCTTAATATTTGGTAAGTCATATCATATGTTATTGAATGCAAATTTGGTATTATACAAATTTATAGAATTTCATTTTACTTAATTAGAATGTTCACAAATTTAATTTGTTTAAATCCTCTTTATCTTTCAACTTTAAAGTTTTCCCAAACAATAGCTTAGATATCCTAATCCTCTTATTTTATAAATTTTGGTTATTCACATTTCATTTGAAAATTACTAATTTGCATAACTTAGAATTTTAAATGCCCGGTTTTTCCAAATCGTTTGAAATAAACATATACACTTATATCTTTAATATATCAAATCATACCTTTGGAGTTTAAACCAAAACCCATTTACCCAAAATAATTTCGAAGAAAAACAAAGCTTCCTTAGAAGTCTCCCCCACTTTGGGACTCGAAAATTGAACGTCGATGATGTTGCGCAGTCATCACCGAAATTATTTTCCAGCGACAGAAGAGAGGAGTACTGAATTCATTCCTTCTTAAAAATCCTTTCAAAATATTTCCCATAAATATTTTCCAACAAATATCACAATATATTTTCTTCAAAGCTTTGAAAACCATTTTAAAACCTCCGGGTCTTAAATTCAATATTTTTCAATTTAAATCTATTTTAATTTATAAGTCACCTTTATAAAATATTCTTATAGGATTTTCTTTCTTAAAACATTCCACAAGTGTTTTATCATTGTTTATTTTGTAGTTCAGCTTATTTATTAAATTACAATATGCAATTAATGATAATAACCAATATTTTCATTCCTAACAACCAGGTAAGCTAAATAAGTCACAATAATTTCTGAAATTTTTTTTCCTTATATACAGAATATAATTAGAGCAAAATTATTTCATTTACCCAATTTAAAAACAGTACTATGTCGAATTGTTCTGTTTAAGTGTTTAGAGATCCCTATCAATGACGTTAATTACTCGTATTGACCAGAATCCATAAGCCACTCAACAAATCAACCGACACAATATAAAATATTTTATATCACTAGCAAATACACTCTCTCATATATATACACTCAGCGACTCATCATAGGGTATAACTACCCTATTTATAAAGAGTCAGACCCCACAAAGCTAAGGTTATCGCTAAACCAAAGCTCTGATACCAACTGTAACGACCCGCCTTTTTGGACAGTTTAAACCGACGATTAAATACACATGTCGATTCCAAACCATTCAAAAGGGCAGATGGTTATTGGGGTAAATAAGAAAAGAAGAGGAAAGAGAAATAAAAGAAAGGAAACAACACAGAATCTTGCAGCGGAACGATAAAATATAATAATCAAATAAACAGTTCATGAAGTTGTTTACTATACTTTGATCATTATTTATACAACATTTATCAGAGTTATACATATTCAACAGAACAAATAAAATAATGCAGCAGACAGCATGATGCAAGTATAATAACAGTAATAGTATACCAAATCTTCGTCTTCATCCTCCAGAATAGATCTTCAAAAATCTGAAAACTCAGGACTGACCCGAGCGTAATGAAAAGACAAAACACTCGAGTCAGGACTAAAATATCCTTATGAAAGTTAAATCAATCGTAAAATAAATACGTGTGTAACGGCGTTAGAGATGTTTACGGGGTTTGACATCTCATATCCAGTGTCAACGTGCGTGCAATAACTTAAGAGATGTTACGGGATTTTCCATCTCTTAAGGATCCGTTAAACTATCTACTATGTAGCAATGTACGCTAAGTAGATAATGCCTATCAGTAATATAAAGTATCAAAATATAACACTGTTGTTATAGCAAATGGTTTTCGAAAAGGAAATGTTTTATATAGTATTGGGATTTATATATCTATCTTAAATTCGAATCCCTATAGTAGTGATTTTGGGTCGTCGTAACGATGTTTTACGCAACATTCATTTTGACTCAAATTAATGTGTTTAAAGAATGTTTTTCTTTAAGAATGAGATATATACTTAATTATGATAAGTATATTGAATATTTTCAAAGTGTTGAAAATAAATGGATTTGTGAATTACTTATTATTAAATAAGTATGGGAATATTTTCCAATATGAAATGAAAGGTTTGAAATTTTATCTTTTAAAGATAAATTGAAAAGTGAATATTTGAATTTGTTTCAAATGGTTAAGTGTGGAAAATTATATATCTTGTAAAGATATTATTTTTGGAAAATATGAACAACTAGTTCAACTTGGAAATTTTCAAAGGATTGAATTTTGAGTTAAACTGAGTTTAACTTTGACACCCAAAAACAATATAAGTTGAACTTTGAATTTTGAATGGTTGATTTGGATTGTATGTCTAACATTGTGAATTGACGACATAGCAATTGATCTCTATTGAATATATATATGTTGGTGGCGGAGAATTTATTCCCTTAGCTTAACACCCTTCTCTGAGACGTACGAGCTCAGAGGTTATATATCGGTAGACATCAATTATGTGTTGAGAATTTACGATGTCACGTAAAATCCAAATCGAGTGTGAAGTCGATAATAAATTGAATTATGAATGTGAATTGGGTTTGAGATAACCTTAAAATTCCAAATTGACTTAGAGGAAAATTTTAAATGGATAATGAAATGGAAAATTTATGAATCCTCTATTTGTTACGGGTATGAGATATTGAGGTTTTCAGAACGTATATGTGAGAATACGATAAATTCGAAAACCATTAGTTTGGAAAGTAATTGTTATGGAAAACTTATGTAAGTACATGCGTATGATATGTACGAATTGTGAAATGAAATATTATATATGTATGTATGATATTATGTTTTCCAAATTGAGGATATGGAAAAGTACCTTCCATTTAAAATTTGTGAAGGTTGTTGGAACTCGAGATGAGTGTCCATTTGAAAATCGTAGCTACGTAGAATTCCATTAGTTGGATTGACCATTTGAATTCCATTAGTTGGATTGACCATTTGATTTCCATTAGTTGGATTGGCCATATGTTTTCCATTAGTTGGATTGGCCATTTGTTTTCCATTAGTTGGAGTGACTAGCGTAATTTGAGGGGCGAGATGCCTACGGTCAGAGCGGCGGGTCGTTACACAAAATAGCGTTAAGGCATTACCATAATCCCCCTTAACACATTTTTATAATGCCATAGTCTATACAGCACCGTAAGCCCCACCGTACACTGGTGGTTATCAGAGGGTACCCTATAGGTATAACACAAAACATAACGTAGTGGTCGCGAATAGGATAATCAGTATGACAAGGTACATGAGGCGATACCAACTAGGATACTAGTAGTTGCGCTATCCGGACTGATGTTGAGCATAGCCAGCAGCTACCCCAACACCGCGAAACAACACTCCCAAATCAAGGGGTGCACCCAAATCGCATCACAAATGTAATAGATATGGTATCGAAGAAGTGTGTCCGCTAGAGATGGCGAACCTCAATAGCCCGGCGCGGCTCCTGTTTTAGTCATGTCAGGGGTCATCCAGTATCCTTCTCTTTCTTCAGTTAACGCGTTCAGCAAACCATCCACTTCATTCTGGATCAACACTCCGCGTATAATAGTTATTAAAGTGGTTTTCGGTATCGACAGAGAGTATGTCCATATCCGATCCCGGTCCCTTTAATAACTACGTATTATTACACCGTTGGCTCTTTTACATTTCAAATCGATTCATAATTGATATCAAAATATCATATTCGCTTCAAAAATCAAATCCGTTTCAAAAATCATCGTATCTATTAAAATGTCAGATTCCGTTTCAAACATCATTTTTCGTCTCAATATCTTATTTCGATTTCAAAATTAATTTGGATTTCAATTTAGGTTGCAACTTCATTTAACCCAATTAGTAGTTAAATTCAAGATTTAAATATAACATTTCACCTTATTGACCAGCTTAGAATTTTAGAAAATAGTTTTAAGGAGTTTAAAAGTAGTTTTAAATAATTAAAATAGTTAAAAATACTTAAAATCTTAAAATGGATTTGAAATAGATAAATTAGTTTAAAATAATTTAAATCGGGTTAAGTAGATTTAAAATAGATTAAAATAGTTTAAGTATTCAAAATGGTTTATATAACTGATTAATTTGGAAAACAAAATAAAACAGCTTCAAAACCAAACCATTTCAATTATAACTTCCCAATTCAAAACAATTTCAATTTCCGTTCTACCGATTCGATTTCGATTTCGATTCAATCAACGTCAACTTTGACTTCAAATTTATTCAATTTTATATTCACTTTCAATTAATTCAATTTCAATTTATATCGATTTGGAGCTTGATTTTTCAAAAATATCCATTTATAACACTTAACAGAATTATCCATCCATATTCAAGTTTAAATTCAAATTTCAAATATGGTTCAATTCCAAGCTCGATTTCAAAATATCATTTTTATATCACTTTTACTTAGTAATATTCAAAGCTCGAATTAAGGTTAAACCTTTATACAAATCAATTTTTGAAATTTAATCATATCCCGATTTTAAATTCCAAAGTCTCCACTTTAATTGTTTAACAATTTCTTTTAACCAAAATTTATTTCAACATTCCAAACTCAATTTTTCGATAAATTCGATTTCTATAAATTGATTTCTATTTATAACTTTTAAATCAAAACATTTAAATAAATTTCAAATCGACGATTTTTAAAATTATTAATTTAGCCAATTCGGTGTCCGTATATAATTTTCTATCCTATGGCCAAGTAAATATTTATTTCAATTAAATGTCAGGGATGAGTATATATTATTTAAACCAATCACAGTGTCATATGTATGCATAACAGTATATATAAGCAAATAAACATCCAAACATGTAAATATCAACCAATAACATCCATCAAAATACATCATCCAATAGACAATACAATTCATGGCAGTTTCATAGTTATCAATGTCAGGTAATTTTAATCGCAATTCAATTTCAATTTCAATTTAACTGTCAATTAAATTTTCAACGGTGAATTCAAATGACAATCTATATGACAATTAAATTTTTATCAAACAACGACAAATAAAATTCATGTCACTTCATAATATCAAATTTAACTAGCCAAAGATATTCAGTACGTTGTGAGCGTTATAAAACACTCACCTTGATTTCAATGTAGTTCCAGCGTTTTATTTCGAATAAAATTAAACGAGCGTTTAATTTTACCCGAAATTTCCACTAGCTCCAAATGACTCCAATCCAGCTTCACAGCATAGTGCTCGACAAAATGAAGCCAACGCACTTCGTTTCGTCCAAAACGGACCTCGCATCAACAAGTTATGGTATTTAGAAGTTAATACGAATTTATATATAAATTTTTACACTTTATTTTTCAATTAAAACACTAACTCACATCATAACCTTTGATTCCCATCCCCATCCATCAGGCCGCACGCACGCCTTTCTCTTCTCCCCCTCACGTACGTTCTACAGGTCACGAAGAACCCATCACGCACGTTCTAGGGCTTAGGGTCGCCCCCTCCACGACGCTCGAAACTCCATCACTCCAACACCGTTCAACAGCATGTCCCCTCCCCTACCCACGCCGGCCGACCGCACCCCCCTAGAGCCATCACCGGCGAGGAAAACGCAACCAAAACCGGCCCCTTCAACCACCAATTCACGTCGATCCGCTGACTAAATCACGATCATGGCCGTTGGATCTGTAGATCACAACGTGCTCTTCAACTTTGCAGTTAGGAGTTTATGGAAATAGCGTGTGGATTGGAAGGAAATTAAGGAAGAAAATCGAGCAATTCTGGCATTCGAATTTGAAGTGGCGGCTGCGTATAAGGGATTAGGGTTTTGGAATTTGTGAAGAGGATAGAGCTTTTATAGAGAATTTCTCGAGTTACTATTCATCCGGAATTTTCGAACTCCGATTTACGCGCGGTGACCGGCGTTTCTAGGGTTTATCCCGCATTCCGGACACAATGGAACAGGTTCCGGAAGCTAATTCGATCATTTGTGCGAGTTACGGCAATAAACGATCGATTTTAAATTAAATCGATTAAACGATTTTTTATGCGTTTTGGCTTGCCCCGGACAAACGGTAAATCCGATTGACATGAAATTTGAAACCTTACAATAATACAACATTACAGATCCGATGAAACTGGTTTTGTCGAAATCCGAGAATGTTTTAAAAATGGCTATTTTAACTCGTCAATTAAATATTAAAATATTCAATTTTCACAAATTTACTTTAAATTCAATTTTAAAAGTTCTACAACATCATTCTAACTTTAAAATGATAAAATAAAATTTTAAAAATCATTTTTAATCATATTAAACCCGTTATTCAATTATTCAATAAATTTCAAATATTAAATTCTTACTAACTCTATTATAATCTCGATATAACTTACATTCACTTTGGAAACCAATTTGAATCATATTAAATCAAATTTCAATTATTCACTCTATTTTCATATATTAAATTTCAATATCAAATTAATCATATCAAATTCGGAATTTAATTATTCAAACATTTGTAATATTAAATTTAAACAAATTTGCTTATTCTTAAATCACTATCTTTTGAAATATTCAAAACGAACTTATAAAATTTAACCTTTAAACTAATTCACATCTTAGAACCCTATTTTCATTTTACAGTTATTCAATTATTCAATAAGTTTTAAATATTTAATTTAAACAATTTACCTGTTCAATATTCAATATTTGATTTAAATAGATTTTACTTATCAATCAATTACTCTATTATACCTAATGGATTCAACATTTATTATTATTCCAAACGACTTACAAAAATTTTTCTAACATTAAATCACGAAATCTTATTAAATTAGCTATTTTAATTATCGAAAATTTACGGGTCGTTACACTCTCCCCCACTCAAAACTTTTCGTCCCCGAAAAGGAAAAAGAACTATGTATAGAATTCAACATTAGATATATTTTATTCAAAGTTACCAGCTTATAAACAATGAAATTCCATTTATAAAGTCATAACTATGCTTCCCCTAAGTTTCTCCGAACGGCTTTCTAACTTTAAAAGTTAGTTATCAAAACAAGTTATAAAAAAAATTAAAACTTGAAAAATTTTCTAACACCCGGATTTACGAAAAATTTCGGCAGAGTCTCCTTTGCGCGGCTCGATCCGGAAAAAAAATGACAGTATATATATCACAAATATACACTCATCAAGTGATGAGGCATCCCGAAGGGAAAAAAGTGTAAAAGTACGGTATGTAATTCGAGATATGTACCTTATATATTATTAGCGAGCATATACGGCTAATATAGCGCGAAAGCGAGCTCCAAATGCGAAGCAAGCACAATCCGCACCTACTAAACACTCAACAAACCATTAGAAACATGCATATATGAAAATAATATCAATATACATCATATAGCCATATAACAACTACATATGCCAACATAGCAAATGCAACAAAAGCAACAAATGCAACCATCAATCAACTATCATCCAACTATCATCCAACAAATCCATAACCAATCAATATAAATTCACTTCTCAATAATATTTATTCACTTGGTTTTCAATTTTAATCATAGTTGATTCATTAACGTTGGATTTTACTAACATTCATTCTCAATTCAATTAGTTAACATTCACTAATTTATATTTACATTAGTTCACTTCCAGTTTGAATCAAATTAAATTCTTTTAAATTCATTTAACTTCCAATTTGATTTCAATGATTTATAGCTTTCAATTTCATTAACACTTAATGAATTATATACAATCAACTAACAATCATATAACGACCAAATCATACCCAACATAACCAAATTATTAGTTATACATTCAATTTGATTTATCTCTTTTATATATATATATATATATATATATATATATATATATATATATATATATATCCTGTTATATAATTTTTAAAAGAATCATTTTATATTCGGCATCTTAAATTTCCAAATATTAACCTTAGTTAAGTCCGTAAGCCGTACATATATCATTCGTGAGCAATATCAATCTAATCGCTTATTCGATCACACAATTTCACTTCCAACCAGTATCGTTCACCCGACTCTCTAGTGCGGACTCAGATTTGGTTCCTTGATTGGAAACTGTTACTCTCCTTGCATAGCCATATACTATGATAGAAAATTCCAGAGTCAAATTAAAAATCCATATCCAGGGCTCGACGTCGAAAATCGAGTGAAAAATCCTAACTTGGATCAATATAAATCATCTCGAAAGTTTATGCTCGAATTTGGATCAAATCGTTATGCAAATAAAATAATATACGTACAATCTCACGTATTACCTTCCAATGTATTTCTATCCAATTTATCTATACTAAATTTTTTTTTTGACTTCTATTTTTTTTCACTTAATTACTCACAATTCATTATTCAGTTAGTATATTCATTTCTTTACATAGCATATTCTTTAAAATTATCTTTTCTCAAACATGATATCAAAGAATTTGCTTACTCAAGTTCATTTTAAACATTCAATATAATTTAATTAAACTCAATTTCTTTTCCCAATTGATTCTTAGCTATACCACATTCTTTTGTTTACATTTACTTCAATTTCATAATTTTATTTAATAACAAATTTATTTATGGAACATTTTATTAACCAGCGCTTTAGTTTATTAATCATCCTATAAAAGTCTAACCTCTCATAAATGACTTTTCTTAGTTTACAGTTATCTTAAAGGTTACAAATTCAATTTTTTTTCAATCCCTTTGCAATTTATATTTATTTTCTATAACCAATTTTTAAAGATATAATACGATTCAGTTATCTTCTCTCTTAAGTTCACTTACTTGTTCCATTTATCCATTCATCATTTCATGCTATATTTAAGAATATAACATTTTATCACAACCAAATTTTCCACTTATATACATCTTAATTCCTTTTGAGTTTTCCTTACTAGTATATTTCAATTACTTTCAGGTTCTGTTTATTTGTACAATATCTCATTACCTATCCAAAACATCATTTCAACTTCTTAATATTTGGTAAGTCATATCATATGTTATTGAATGCAAATTTGGTATTATACAAATTTATAGAATTTCATTTTACTTAATTAGAATGTTCACAAATTTAATTTGTTTAAATCCTCTTTATCTTTCAACTTTAAAGTTTTCCCAAACAATAGCTTAGATATCCTAATCCTCTTATTTTATAAATTTTGGTTATTCACATTTCATTTGAAAATTACTAATTTGCATAACTTAGAATTTTAAATGCCCGGTTTTTCCAAATCGTTTGAAATAAACATATACACTTATATCTTTAATATATCAAATCATACCTTTGGAGTTTAAACCAAAACCCATTTACCCAAAATAATTTCGAAGAAAAACAAAGCTTCCTTAGAAGTCTCCCCCACTTTGAGACTCGAAAATTGAACGTCGATGATGTTGCGCAGTCATCACCGAAATTATTTTCCAGCGACAGAAGAGAGGAGTACTGAATTCATTCCTTCTTAAAAATCCTTTCAAAATATTTCCCATAAATATTTTCCAACAAATATCACAATATATTTTCTTCAAAGCTTTGAAAACCATTTTAAAACCTCCGGGTCTTAAATTCAATATTTTTCAATTTAAATCTATTTTAATTTATAAGTCACCTTTATAAAATATTCTTATAGGATTTTCTTTCATAAAACATTCCACAAGTGTTTTATCATTGTTTATTTTGTAATTCAGCTTATTTATTAAATTACAATATCCAATTAACGATAATAACCAATATTTTCATTCCTAACAACCAGGTAAGCTAGATAAGTCACAATAATTTCTGAAATTTTTATTTCCTTATATACAGAATATAATTAGAGCAAAATTATTTCATTTACCCAATTTAAAAACAATACTATGTCGAATTGTTCTGTTTAAGTGTTTAGAGATCCCTATCAATGATGTTAATTACTCGAATTGACCAGAATCCATAAGCCACTCAACAAATCAACCGACACAATATAAAATATTTTATATCACTAACAAATACGCTCTCATATATATATACACTCAGCGACTCATCATAGGGTATAACTACCCTATTTATAAAGAGTCAGACCCCACAAAGCTAAGGTTATCGCTAAAGCAAAGCTCTGATACCACTGTAACGACCCGCCTTTTTGGACAGTTTAAACCGACGATCAAATACACATGTCGATTCCAAACCATTCAAAAGGGCAGATGGTTATTGGGGTAAATAAGAAAAGAAGAGGAAAGAGAAATAAAGGAAAGGAAACAACATAGAATCTTGCAGCGGAACGATAAAATATAATAATCAAATAAACAGTTCATGAAGTTGTTTACTATACTTTGATCATTATTTATACAACATTTATCAGAGTTATACATATTCAACAGAACAAATAAAATAATGCAGCAGACAGCATAATGCAAGGATAATAATAGTAATAGTATACCAAATCTTCGTCTTCATCCTCCAGAATAGATCTTCAAAAATCTGAAAACTCAGGACTGACCCGAGCGTAATGAAAAGACAAAACACTCGAGTCAGGACTAAAATATCCTTATGAAAGTTAAATCAATCGTAAAATAAATATGTGTGTAACGGCGTTAGAGATGTTTACGGGGTTTGACATCTCATATCGAGTGTCAACGTGCATGCAATAACTTAAGAGATGTTACGGGATTTTCCTTCTCTTAAGGATCCGTTAAACTATCTACTATGTAGTAATGTACGCTAAGTAGATAATGCCTATCAGTAATATAAAGTATCAAAATAGCGTTAAGGCGTTTCCATAGTCCACCTTAACACATTTTTATAATGCCATAGTCTATACAGCACCGTAAGCCCCACTGTAAACTGGTGGTTATCAGAGGGTACCCTATAGGTATAACACAAAACATAACGTAGTGGTCGCGTATAGGATAATCAATATGACAAGGTACATGAGGCGATACCAACTAGGATACTAGTAGTTCCGTGATCCGGACTGATGTTGAGCATAGCCAGCAGCTACCCCAACACCGCGAAACAACACTCCCAAATCAAGGGTGCACCCAAATCGCATCACAAATGTAATAGATATGGTATCGTAGAAGTGTGTCCGCTAGAGATGGCGAACCTCAATGGCCCGGCGCGGCTCCTGTTTTAGTCATGTCAGGGGTCATCCAATATCGTTCTCTTTCTTTAGTCAGCGCGTTCACCAAACCATCCACTTCATTCTGGATCAACACTCCGCGTATGATAGTTATTAAAGTGGTTTTCGGTATCGACAGAGAGTATGTCCATATCCGATCCCGGTCTCTTTAATAATTACGTATTATTACACCGTTGGCTCTTTTACATTTCAAATCAATTCATAATTGATATCAAAATATCATATTCGCTTCAAAAATCAAATCCGTTTCAAAAATCATCGTATCTATCAAAATGTCAGATTCCGTTTCAAACATCATTTTTCGCCTCAATATCTTATTTCGATTTCAAAGTCAATTCGGATTTCAATTTAGGTTGCAACTTCATTTAACCCAATTCGTATTTAAATTCAAGATTTAAATATAACATTTCACCTTATTGACCAGCTTAGAATTTTAGAAAATAGTTTTAAGGAGTTTAAAAGTAGTTTTGAATAATTAAAATAGTTAAAAATACTTAAAATCTTAAAATGGATTTGAAATAGATAAATTAGTTTAAAATAATTTAAATCGGGTTAAGTAGATTTAAAATAGATTAAAATAGTTTAAGTATACAAAATGGTTTATATAACTGAGTGATTAGGAAAACAAAATAAAACAGCTTCAAAACCAAACCATTTCAATTATAACTTCCCAATTCAAAACAATTTCAATTTCCGTTCTACCGATTCAATTTCGATTTCGATTCAATCAACGTCAACTTTGACTTCAAATTTATTCAATTTTATATTCACTTTCAATTAATTCAATTTCAATTTATATCGATTTAGAGCTTGATTTTTCAAAAATATCCACTTATAACACTTAACAGAATTATCCATCAATATTCAAGTTAAAATCCAAATTTCAAATATGGTTCAATTCCAAGCTCGATTTCAAAATATCATTTTTATATCACTTTTACTTAGTAATATTCAAAGATCGAATTAAGGTTAAACCTTTATACAAATCAATTTTCGAAATTTAATCATATCCCCATTTTAAATTCCAAAGTCTCCACTTTAATTATTTAACAATTTCTTTTAACCAAAATTTATTTCAACATTCCAAACTCAATTTTTTCGATAAATTGATTTCTATTTATAACTTTTAAATCAAAACATTTAAATAAATTTCAAATCGACGATTTTTAAAATTATTAATTTAGCCAATTCGGTGTCCGTATATAATTTTCTATCCTATGGCCAAGTAAATATTTATTTCAATTAAATTTCAGGGATAAGTATATATTATTTAAACCAATCACAGTTTCATATGTATGCATAACAGTATATATAAGCAAATAAACATCCAAACATGTAAATATCAACAAATAACATCCATCAAAATACATCATCCAATAGACTATACAATTCATGGCAGTTTCATAGTTATCAATGTCATGTAATTTTAATCGCAATTCAATTTCAATTTCAATTTAACTGTCAATTAAATTTTCAACGGTGAATTCAAATGACAATCTATATGACAATTAAATTTTTATCAAACAATGACAAATAAAATTCATGTCACTTCATAATATCAAATTTAACTAGCACAAAGATATTCAGTACATTGTGAGCATTATAAAACACTCACCTTGATTTCAATGTAGTTCCAGCGTTTTATTTCGAATAAAATTAAACGGGCGTTTAATTTTACCCAAAATTTCCACTAGCTCCAAACGACTCCAATCCAGCTCCTTAGCATAGTGCTCGACAAAACGAAGCCAACGCACTTCGTTTCGTCCGAAATGGACCTCGCATCAACAAGTTATGGTATTTAGAAGTTAATACGAATTTATATATAAATTTTTACACTTTATTTTTAAATTAAAACCCTAACTCACATCATAACCGTTGATTCCCATCCCCATCCATCAGGCCGCACGCATGCCTTTCTCTTCTCCCCCTCACGTACGTTCTACAGGTCACGAAGAACCCATCACGCACGTTCTAGGGCTTAGGGCCGCCCCCTCCACGACGCTCGAAACTTCATCACTCCACCACCGTTCAACAGCATGTCGCCTCCCCTACCCACGCCGGCCGACCGCACCCCCCTAGCGCCACCACCAGCCAGGAAAACGCAACCAAAACCGGCCCCTTCAACCACCAATTCACGTCGATCCGCTGACCCAATCACGATCATAGCCGTTGGATCTGTAGATCAAAACGTGCTCTTCAACTTTGCAGTTAGGAGTTTCTGGAAATAGCGTGTGGATTGGAAGGAAATTAAGGAAGAAAATCGAGCAATTCTGGCCTTCGAATTTGAAGTGGCGGCTGCGTATAAGGGATTAGGGTTTTGGAATTTGTGAAGAGGATGGAGCTTTTATAGAGAATTTCTCGAGTTACTATTCATCCGGAATTTTCGAACTTCGATTTACGCGCGGTGACCGGTGTTTCTATGGTTTATCCCGCGTTCCGGACACAATGGAACAGGTTTCAGAAGCTAATTCGATCATTTGTGCGAGTTACGGTAATAAACGATCGATTTTAAATTAAATCGATTAAACGATTTTCTAGGCGTTTTGGCTTGCCCCGGACAAACGGTAAATCCGATTGACATGAAATTTGAAACCTTATAATAATATAACATTATGGATCCAATGAAACTTGTTTCGTCGAAATCCGAGACTGTTTGAAAAATGGCTATTTTAACTCGTCAATTAAATATTAAAATATTCAATTTTCACAAATTTACTTTAAATTCAATTTTAAAAGTTCTACAACATCATTCTAACTTTAATATGATAAAATAAAATTTTAAAAATCATTTTTAATCATATTAAACCCGTTCTTCAATTATTCAATAAATTCCAAATATTAAATTCTTACTAACTCTATTATAATCCCGATATAACTTACATTCACTTTGGAAACCAATTTGAATCATATTAAATCAAATTTCAATTATTCACTCTATTTTCATATATTAAATTTCAATATCAAATTAATCATATCAAATTCGGAATTTAACTATTCAAACATTTGTAATATTAAATTTAAACAAATTTGCTTATTCTTAAATCACTATCTTTTGAAATATTCAAAACGAACTTATAAAATTTAACCTTTAAACTAATTCACATCTTAGAACCCTATTTTCTTTTTACAGTTATTCAATTATTCAATAAGTTTTAAATATTTAATTTAAACAATTTACCTGTTCAATATTCAATATTTGATTTAAACAGATTTTACTTATCAATCAATTACTCTATTATACCCAATGGATTCAACATTTATTATTATTCCAAACGACTTACAAATTTTTTTCTAACATTAAATCACGAAATATTATTAAATTAGCTATTTTAATTATCGAAAATTTACGGGTCGTTACAATAACCATTTTCCACGTTTATATAAGCCATGCTTCTCTTAATTTTAGACCTAAGTTAATTTACTTCAATGATTCCAACTTCACTACTCAAGTTCATTTCCATTTCAATTTGATTTTCATCTAATCAAATTCCATTTAATTCAATGAGCCATTCTCATAATCCATTTAAATTTTTTTAGCTCCATTCTCAATTCATTAAAATAATATCCAAGGCCATATTTAATTCATTCATACTCGAATAGGACTTATTTGCAACTCAATCATCTCTATTTTAATCCCATTCCATAACAACTTTAATTCATGTTTAGTTCACTTACAATTCCAAGTTGAATTTCTATTTATAACTCGGTTTTCATTTCCAAATTCCATTATTAATTCAAATTTCAACTTTATTTATCCAACTTAGGTTCCATTTCCATATACATTAAATAATTAATTATTCAATTAGTTCACTTCCCATTTACACTTAAATATTTGATTTTGATCTTCCAAAAATCTCTTCATTACTTTACTTGAATTCCTATTTTATAATTCAAGATTAGATTTTTATTTCATTCATCAAAATATCAAACAATTCTATTTTGGGTTTTCTTTCACTCTTTTAGATTTATAAGTCACATACTTATTCGTATTCACACCTTCATCCATTTACAATCAATCCCACTCACATTCTACTTTTAACTCGGGATTATATATTTTCACTTAACCAAGTATATTTTTATTTCAGTCCTTTCAACCTTTATGGGCTATTTTCAATTCACTTACCCCAATACAAATCTTATTCAACTTACTTTCACTTATAGAAGTAAGGATTTAATTCCACTCAATATTTCTATAACTCAACTGAATTTTATTTCAATTCAATTTATTTAACTTAACTTCCGTTAAATCGAGCATCATGCCATTCTCTTTAATCCACCAATTCAATTGGATTTAATTAAATAAGAACTTACTTTCATTTAATATTATCCATATCTCAATTCATTGCATTTCAACTTAATTCAAATTCAAACATTAAACTTAAGTTAATCTCAACCCAATTTAATTTCTATTAAATTTCCCAATCCAATTCATTTACATTCTAAATTTTATTTACTTCACCAATTTATTTATATTACTATTATTATTTTTCGTCGTTAGTTAAATTCCAAAAATTAAATCTTCAACTTAATCCAAGTTAAATCCTCGTTTTAACTTCAATTTTAATTTTAATTCCAAATTTCAATCTCATACTTTCCTTGGTTATATAAGCCATTTTAAATCTTTATAATTTTATTTGACTATAATACTATCATCCAAACACTTTAATAATATATAATAATTTGCAGAAAATTATTTCTTTTTATATCAAAATATATTTTGGGTGAAACTATTTCATTCACCCCTTTTCGAAAATAGTATTGTGTCGAATTGTTCTATCCAAGTGTTTAGAAACCCCTTCGATACAGTTGTGCAGACTGTGCCGACGATGGTTCATATGCCACTCAATAAATCAACCAACACAATATAAAACCGTTTTATTCACTAACAAATACGCACTCATATCTATTAATACGCTCAAACTCATTCTATAGTACTACTGACTCTATCTCTAATGAGTAATCCCCACCAGAGCCAAGGTTCTCACTTAACCTTTCAGCTCTGATACCAACTGCAACGGTCTAGGCTTTTCAACCATCGACAGCGGCCACAACTGGTAGGCTTTTCAACCACCCCATCCCCACCGTGGCTGACATTGGTACCTCGGGTTTGCTTTTACGGCCAGCCTCTTGACTCGCAACCAACCCCAAAAGGCCTTATACAACCCCCGGGGACATGTAGGGGTAAGAGTCTCCCGTTCGCCATCAAACGCGAAGCGAGAACCCCCTATCATGCTGTAATATAGCAAACCCGACCCCGATCTCTTCGAAATGATCAGCGCATTGGCCAATATTGATAGTCGGTTATTTAACTATCAATTTACATTGACAAGAAACAATTAAGTCTTAAATAATTTTTCCAAATCATTTATCTCATAATATCTACTTAAGATATTATGTTCCTATTTCAACACCTGGAAAATTAGATTCAATTTCCTCTATTCTTGTGGAAGCATTACGTCTTTGCCAATTACTTATAATATTTTCCCACTTCATTAGTTTCTCAAGGCTTGGAAAATATTTCTTTATCTCCTATTTCTTTCCTCAAAAATCATGTGACGCCCCACCTCTATGCTCAAAATAACAAAGAGTATTAAAGGAAATACTGTCTGTTATCGCGAAGAATAAGGCTGGATAGGAGCGGCCATCCGTAGTTAGGCCTTACGCTAGTATCGGTTATCTCGATAGGAGTGGTATATATTTTTATTTTTCATCTCTTATTTATTTACTCCCGTCGACATACCCAATTCCAATATAAAATGAACTACGATGGTTCATAATAGTTTAGGACAATATATATAATAAAAACACAAATAATATAAATGCGGAACACAGATAAAACATAAAGTCTAATATATATAATAACTGATGTCAGTTACAATACATTTGACACAATACATATGATACAACTACAACAGTCGACTCAGGAAGTTATATATACAAGTACATTATCGACTAATATACATGAATACATATCAACCTATACTACGACACGACAACTCCAAAAGATATGAAAAGTCTTCATAGCTCAAACAGCAACCCAAAGCAAGATATCTACAACCTGAAATAACTCGTGTGATGACCCGTAAATCCGTACTCCTTGAATATACACTAATCTCCATAGATTAATTCAAGATGAACAGAAATACAAATTATCAATGTTTAAGAAAAAGAAAAAGACAGAAGAAGAGATAAGAAGATAGAAAATAGAGAGAAAAGAAAATAGAACGGAAAGAAAATAGAACGGAACAGAAAACAACAGAACAACAACAGAATCTCACAATTCGCAGCGGAACAACATATAATAATAAATGGTTAATCTTTAAACAAAGAACTATATCAGTTATTATATTACATCACATTTCATTACATCATATCATCAGAGTGTACAACAACAAACAACAACAAACAGTGCAGCGGAAAAAGAAATACTATATACTAGTAATACGCCATGCCATCCATCTTGCCTCCAGCAACTCCAGAATATCCAGAATATCCTGATAAACCTAACTCTTGACTGCCCGTGTAGAAATTGGTGGGCACCCAGAGTTTAGGAAGGAAAACAATAAACTCCGAGTCAGTCATGTGACTGGTGTGAGAACTCAAAACAGTTTATTTATCTTTAAAAATAAAAATAGAGGAATATTTTTAAAGTCAATTCGCAATGCTTTTAAAAATGAGACTACCATAAGGCCTCCCGCACACACACACAATGCAAACGCAGAATCGGAGGAGATTTCTCCTTATGATAGTCAAAGATGCTTGATACGTATTAAAAAGAACATTTGATATTATTACTAGTGCATAGTGTAGAGAAAAAAATTCATTTCGAAAGTATAATATAAATCTTAGCCAACATACGACCATTATCGTATGCCTACTATAGCTAACTATGTTCAATAGCAGGTTACCGCTACATTCCATAGCAGGTTATACAACTAAAACCGTACAAGTCTCGTATTGTTTCTTTGGATTTCCAATGAATGATCAGGCCAAGGAACTTCCCATTGCCACATGAGAATGCCTCTGGATGGACATCCCCGAGAACCAAACCGGATCTCTACCAACACAAGGCCGGGTTACCCCTAACTGAGTAACAACTGACCGAATATGCCATCCCCCGGTCCTTTGGGACCTTTCACCGAGCGCTCGTAATCAATTCACACAATCATAAAGTGTTTTCAACTTGAGTAAGTATCTGGGCTCCATACCATGATACCACCCTTTTCCAGAAGGAAATGCACATATCCTAAAGGGCGCTACCCCTCATAACCTTGCTGCATCTTTCTTGTTTTGACCATTCCCGGGGTGTGAGGCTCGACGAAGTCACGTCCACAAAAACATACTTTATACAAAAGCCATGCTTTGGGTCAACAAATGATCATAGAAATGATCACCAGGATAGACGATCAAACAAATGATCCTATCACAAATAATCAACACAATGATCATTTCACAGCAACACTCAGCATGTCACATTACCAAATTGGGAATATATCGCTGATAACCTTCGACTACATAACCTATGAGCTCGTACGTCTTAGAGAAGGGTGTTAAGCTAAAAGAATAAATTCTTCGCCACCAACAGAAATATATTTGAAAGAAATCGGCTTTATATCTCAATTTGTAATGTCAGACATACAATCCATACAAGTCTGTTCCGGGCTCGAATAGAACCGAAGGCACTTACAAAGAAGTCCTTGCAATCCGGATATCCACAATCCTGATCGGATTCCCCATCACATATGGAGAACTCTATACCGGAGCAACTCGGTGCAGAGTCAATCGACAGGTCATCCAATCGCTCTCGCAAATATCCGGTCTTCAACACCGGTCATCAATGTTATCCATTACGTTGTATCACTATTCGAAATGGGTAATCCGAATAACGAGCGCAGTAATTTAAAAATAAGTGTAGCATTCAAATTCAGCAAATCACAACAAATACCTTTCAAAGGTAAATATTGATAGTCGGTTATTGAACTATTAATGGATATGCACAACATCATCAGATTCCAAATAATTTTCCAAATTATTTATTTGCCAAAAATATCTTTACAAGATATATAATTCAATATCTCAAAAATAAATCAATATTTATTTTTAACAAATTCCATTTTCTTTTATAAATTCCATAGTGAATTTATATTTCACAATATCTATGAATATACGACTTCAATTATTCATTTCAATTTATCTTCAAAAAGATAAATTCTCTAATATTCACTTTATATTGGAAAACATTTCCATACTTATTTATTCATAAGTAATTCATAAATTTTATTTATTTTCAACACTTGGAAAATATTCAATATACTTCAATCGAAATTAAGTATATATTTCATTCTTTAAGGAAATCATTCTTTTAAACATATTTATTTGGGCCAAAACGAATGTTGCGTAAAACATCGTTACGACAACCCAAAATCACTAGTATAGGGATTCGAAATTAAAATAGATATATAAATCCCAATACTATACAAAACATTTCCTTTCGAAAATCATTTACTATAACAACAGTGTTATAGTCACCATTTCCTTCTATTTCTCGAAAACGTCTATTTCAACAATAAATGTTGAAATCTATGATTTCAAATCTTAACACATTTTAAAACATCGTTAGATCATTTTAATTCAATTTAAAACATCACATTCAAAACAATTTCTTTAACATATTATTCACTATTCAAAAACGTGAATATACTTTGTTAACAAATTTCATCATTTCTATTCATTTTATTTTAAAGGACCATTCACCGTCTAAACGTGAATATAACTCCATTAATAAATTACAACAATTTACTTATCAAAATAAGTCGTTGCGAATTTATAAAACAATGTTTATAAATTCCTTTATTACCCTATATTCAATTCATAACTCAATTATATACCAAAGGTTCATATTATAAGTTAAATACTTATAATTTATTTGTTTGCAAAATCGTTCCTTTGAACTTCATAATTATAAATCTTATAAATTATAAGATTCAATTATTTATCCAAAACATTCTTTTAATAACTTTATAAATTTTATAAACCTACTACTTATAAAATTCCATTTATAACTTCACCGATTATAATTCTATAAATTTCATTCATTTATGAAATTCATTCACAATTCATTCTAACACTTATAAAAACTCGTTTTATAATTCAAATATTTTAATTTACAAATTATCAATTGATAAATCTCTTATATAAATCAATTTATACTATTATTTTAAAACATCTTTAATCTCCTTTATAATTTCATCCTTTTGATTTATAAAATAATTAAATTTTATAAATCCTATATTTTCAACTCTTTATAATAAATTCAATAAATCCCAATTCAAACTCTTTTTATAAAGTTATTAACCCATATTTTCAAAAATCAACCTTTAACTATATTTCTCAAAAAACCATAATTTTTATAACATTAAAATTATAGCGTTTATTTATTTAAAATGGATCAATTCAAAAATATTTTATAAACATTTTCTTTCAAAAATCACCTTGAAATCCTTTTTAAAATTCCAAAACTTGGTCCAATGATGCTACATACCAAATAGTCAATCACGACAACAACGATATCATATATCGATATGATAATCCATCAAATATCAAAATATCTGAATTCAAATAAATACTGTTGAGGAATCCAGTTGGATCCCCCCAACCTGTTTCCTGCATCCAAAAACATTAGCACAATACCAATTCCGCTCCAGTACAGAATTATCGCGGTATATGGGATTTAAAATATTATCCGCTTAATAGACGGCGCAATAGGGTCTCATTCGCTATACAAATGCGGGAAATCAATAACTCCAATATATACATATGCCAATATATATATATTGCTATTAAATATATAATACCAATTTCACTATTTATGAAATATTCGCAGTATATGTTTTTAATAAATAACATCCGCTTACTAACGGCGCATAATGTCTATTTTAACAATCAATAGATAACAATCATCATTCAAACATGCATTCAAATATTTTAAATCTAACTATTTAAAATAAAATCGAAACTGATTCGATTGAGTGAGAAGTTCTCACCTTGATTTCAATTTCGCTTTAGCGATTTATTTCGAATAAAATTAAACGGACGTTTAATTTTACCCAAAATTCTCACTAACTCCAAACGACTCCAATCCAATCCAATTTATCCGACTTATAAATTTCACTTATTAATATTTAAAATAAATTAAATATTCGAATTTTAATTATCAAAAATTCTGGGTCGTTACAACTCGGGTCTGACCCGAGTATTAAATTCAAAAGAAAATAATAGACGGGTCGGTCTAATTCAAACTCAGTTATTAGTGCACGGAAGCAATAATAATTAAATAGCAATTAGACGACAGTCAAAATAAATCTCGTATATCCAATCCTTTAACAAGGAAATCGGATAATGGTAAATGTAACACGTAACAGTGTTTAAACAACAAATCAGCAGATTCAAATTATCAACAAAGATAAGTGAAAAGATTATCAATAAAGATAATTTGGTAAACATCAAAATTGCCTAATCGGCAATTAACAACAAAATCATCAAATTAAACCAGTCAAAATACAATTCAAATCATATTGAATTGAATAAACGAAACAGTTCAAACAATTGAAATATCAATTAAAATAACTATGCAGGTAGGGCTGCAGTACACGCACGCATGCACTGCCTCGCCACTACAGCATATGGAATACGCAACAAATCAATAATCAAAACAAAATAGGATATCAATAAAAACAATACGGTGTGGCTGCAGTTCACGCTTGCGTGCACTGCCTTGCCACTACAGTGATGATGTACCCAAAAGATCAACAAACCAAAATCATATGAAGAATCAAATATCGATGTCACGGCCTCAACGGTCAAAGCAGACAGACATGGACAATGTGCACGGCCACTAGCACATACAGATATACAGTGTGAACTAAAACGAATGAGGACTCAATGCACTAATTTGAAGAACAATGGACAACAGACTGTACATGATCAGTGCATTGAAACCAAGGCATGGATGTAGACAGAACTACACATGAAGTTCTAAAGTGACGACACTGCATCATAAAAGTATGTGCAGACAGACTCGAAGCTTGTTAACCAGACACAAATACAACATAGATCAATTCACATACACTCTCAAAGTGAATGGTGAACAACAGTGAAGTACCACATCAAGACCATAAGCCACCTGATAACAGTAAATGCTACATGAAGTCAAAAAGGCAAAATTGAAGACTTCATGAAGCACACGTGCCCAGACTCAACAATAAATGCAAATACAATGTATCAGTACATATGAGAACTAACTAAGTGCATATAGACCGAGTAGTGTTATATATATACACAATGAAAACATGTACTCGAGGCAAGATGTACTAGTGGAGAGTGAATGCAACAAAACAACTCCTGATCAATGCATATGAAACTGAATATAAGTCAAAATACTCAGCTCACGAAGATAGATGCAGTGTAGACAGCGAAGTGCAGACTGACTTAACAATGCAAGCAAAGCTAGCAACTACCTATAACAGTGGTGCAGCATATATCAAGCATACACGACCCAGACCACAAGAAGTCAGGCAACAACAATATAAATACAATTATTGACATTCATCTACATATCAAGTGAAGCAGTAGCAGCCAACAAGTGGCACAGCAAGTGGCACAGCAAGTTCGAAAAAAGACAAAGAAGATTTCAAAGCAATTAACAGTTATAACATAATCAGGCAGCAGTTTTGAACCGACATGCCAAAGTCTAAAAATCACTTCGAATGGACAAAGTCACAAAATGAAGTTCAATTCCAAAAGGAAAAAGCAGCAGTATGCAAGTAGAGACCAGAAAGGCAAAGACTCGAGCATCAGATCACAAGTCAAAGGCATACACAAGTACAGCATAAATCAGACTATCAAAGAATGCAATGACTACAGTGAACAAAAGATCAAAGGAAGCGGTAATGTACTGAACAGAGTGAATGCACAATGCAAATGAACTCGATCAGTGAACCAGGCTATACAATAAAAATCAGTGTAACCTGATTTGCAAATTGACAAAGCTATGAACAACTCAAAACTACAACAATGCAAACTGCAAATGCAATCCAGACCAGTTCAGGTATGAACACACTCAAAGCTCAACTACCAATGTACTGTAATTAAACAACATGACACTACCAATCAAAGAAGCAAACTAATTCAGGTAGTACAAGTATGGCTGACGTCGAATACCAGAAATCGAACCAAGTCAATGATAAACGAACGGGAACGAAATCAACATCAAAATCCAAACAAACCAAATAATCACGAAATCACAAGCTGAAAATTGATAAAGTTTGAATTAAGTGTGAGTGACGCTTAAATCACTCACATTTTTCACGAATCGAAGCAGCCGCAAGCAGAGAAGCATCGATCGCCCGAGCTACAGAAATCGAGGCCTTCGATTTATCCAAGCTCTAATTTTGAGAAGAGGGACGAACGGCAGCCACCATTTTTATTCTCAAGGAACGAACGAAAGAAAATCACGAGGCCGCCATTTTTTTTCTTTTTATCTCGTTAGGGTTTTTGGAACGAGTGAAAGGAGAGTGGGGATGGGTTTGCCATTATCTCAACCGAAAGGCAATGGGCCTTTGCCTTGACAAGTATCACGGCCCCAAAATAAAAGATGGTTCACGATTTAATTTTCAAAGCCCACTTAACACTTAACCATTTTTTTTTTCAAAAGGATTTCAACTGATTAAAAACTCCAATAAGCAATCAGCTAGCAGATTAATCGTTTAATGGCGATAATAAAATAATTGCGAAACCCCGGTTTGTTATAGACTCCCCTCCTTATAAAAATTGCGTCCCCGCAATTTTTATAATTAAAGTCGTCAATAACAATTATTTTTCTAACATAAACTGGTTAAGCTAGAAAAATAAAGGTCGAGAATACAAACGAAAAAGAAATCTTTTAATTTCATAAAAGAAATTCACAAATTCTCAACAAAATCTAATTATCAAGTAGATAATCAGAAAACAACAAAACCGAATAAAGGCAATTATTTTTCAACAAATATTTAATTATCACAAACGATAATCAAATCTCAATTTAACAAATATTTAATTATCACAATCGATAATAAGAAACAACAAATATTCGATTATCAAAAACGATAATCAAAAATCTCAAATATCTAATTATCAAAAACGATAATTAGAAACAACAAATATTCGATTATCAAAAACGATAATCAAAAATCTCAAATATCTAATTATCAAAAACGATAATTAGAAATAACAAATATTCGATTATCAAAAACGGTAATCAAAAATCTCAAATATCTAATTATCAAAAACGATAATTGAAAAAAACAAATATTCGATTATCAAAAACGATAATCAAAAATCTCAAATATCAAATTATCAAAAATGATAATAAGAAACAACAAATATTCGATTATCACATCAAAAATCTCAAATATCTAATTATCAAAAACGATAATAAGAAACAACAAATATTCGATTATCAAAAACGATAATCAAAAATCTCAAATTTCAAATTATCAAAAACGATAATAAGAAACAATAAATATTCGATTATCAAAAACGATAATAAAAAATCTCAAATATCTAATTATCAAAAACGATAATTAGAAACAACAAATATTCGATTATCAAAAACGATAATAAAAAATCTCAAATATCTAATTATCAAAAACGATAATTAGAAACAACAAATATTCGATTATCAAAAACAATAATCAAAAATCTCAAATATCTAATTATCAAAAACGATAATTAGAAATAACAAATATTTGATTATCAAAAACGATAATCAAAAATCTCAAATATCTAATTATCAAAAACGATAATAAGAAACAACAAATATTCGATTATCAAAAACGATAATCAAAAATCTCAAATATCTGATTATCAAAAACGATAATAAGAAACAACAAATATTCGATTATCAAAAACGATAATCAAAATCAACAAATATCCGATTATCAAAAACGATAATCAGAAACAACAAATATTTGATTATCAAAAACGATAATCAAAATCAACAAATATCCGGTTATCAAGAACGATAATCAAAAACAACAAATATTCGATTATCAAAAACAATAATCAAAATCAACAAATATCTGATTATCAAAAACGATAATCAGAAACAACAAATATTCGATTATCAAAACGATAATCAAAATCAACAAATATCCTATTATCAAAAACGATAATCAGAAACAACAAATATTCGATTATCAAAAACGATAATCAAAATCAACAAATATCCGATTATCAAAAACGATAATCAAAATCAACAAATATCCGATTATCAAAAACGATAATCAAAATCAACAAATATCCGATTATCAAAAACGATAATCAGAAACAACAAATATTCGATTATCAAAAACGATAAACAAAATCAACAAATATCCGATTATCAAAAACGATAATCAGAAACAACAATTATCCGATTATCAAAAACGATAATCAGAATCAAGAAATATCTAATTATCACAAGCGATAATCAGAACTCATATCAACAAATATCCAATTACCTGCAGATAATTGGAAACAACAAATATCTAGAATCAATTAAGATAACTAGAAAATCAACATAAAAGGTGGATCGATCCCAACAAATAGCGAGTTTTTAAGCTACGCCGCACGTGCATCAACAAATGGCTGAAGCCTACCAAGTACCCAACATAATTTTTGGCGCCCAACAAATGACCCGGAGATCCAACAAATGACCCGAAGGTCTGGTACTGGTATTGACCCGAAGGTCCAACATATGACCCGAAGGTCCAACATATGACCCGAAGGTCCAACATAGTGGCTCGAAAGCACACGAAAATCATCAAAATCATCAAAACAGCAAATATTTCAATTAACGAATCCGGAATTAACCAAAATAGCAAACGCACATATCCCATAACCATGAGTTTTACTAAATCGTTTAATCCTCTTCATCGTTTCCTTGAAAGTGCAAAATTGTGTATTTCAAAAATAAAATCACATTCTCAAACGGACATGCCGGAATTAAGCGAATCAGTAAAAGAAAGGGGTCATAGTCCTCGATTTTACTGAAACATTTAAAATGCTTTCTCATTCTTTTGAAAACACAAGCTGCAAAACTTCTAAAACAATTTCATTTATTTTATAAAAGTAGTAATTTACATTCTCAAACGAACAAGTCCGGAATTAAGCGAATCAGTAAAAGAAAGAGTACATAGTCCTCGATTTTGCTGAATCGTTTAAATCGCTTCCTCATTCTTTTGAAAGCGCAAACTATAAAAATTTTGGAAAACAATTTTATTTTTAAAATGATTTGCAAATCCGTGATAAAAAAACGGCAAAATTAGTGACAATTTCGATAATAAAATTGTACTTCTCAAAACACCATAAAAACGGATCTTGAAATCAACATTGCGGAATAACCGCTTGAAAATCCACTTTAAAAATTGACGGTTACTGAAGTCAAAGCAACAGTAATTTTTAAACGTCAAAATCTCATCAAAATAATTTGCATCAATAATATCAGTGAATTTCCATTCATCAAAATGTCAACAAAACACCGTGATTCAAAAATCTAGCACCGGTGTGAAAATCCCGTTATAAAAATAACGGCAACGAAATACGTTTGAAACCAAACATCGGTTTTACATAAAATTAATGCAGTAACGTGCAACACAAATTTGCATGTATACCACAAAATGCACAAAGAAATCATTCGAATATATCTTCAACGAAGATAATTGAAAATGGCAGAAATCTCAACAAATTCACATAACTGCAATCACTTTGGATCCTCAATCGGATTCGAAATTTTCAAAGAAAACAAATTAAATACAGCTATGCCAACAACAAATGAAATTTATTTCAATTTCATATTTTGATTTTCAAATCAAACAGGTTATCAGCCGTACTCAGCGAAGACAGTCTCACTGTTTTCGCTGCGCACTCTGATAAACAAAACACAAATCAATCAATCATCAAAACACAGTTTCACTTTTTATTTTTAAATAAAGATATTTAAAAATTTCATCTAAATTTCAAAACTTTAGTTTTGACTCAAAGCACAACGAAAAACATCGACAAATAGTTGTAACACATGTTCTATCTAAGTTATGTTTTATATTATGTCCATAAACTCCAAGCTCCGATACCAACTGTGACGCCCCACCTCTATGCTCACAATAACAAAGAGTATTAAAGGAAATATTGTCTGTTATCGCGAAGAATAAGGCTGGATAGGAGCGGCCATCCGTAGTTAGGCCTTACACTAGTATCGGTTATCTCGATAGGAGTGGTATATATTTTTATTTTTCATCTCTAATTTATTTACTCCCGTCGACATACCCAATTGCAGTATAAAATGAACTACGATGGTTCATAATAGTTTAGGACAATATATATAATAACAACACAGATAATATAAATGCGGAACATGGATAAAACAAAACGTCTCATATATATAATAACTGATGTCAGTTACAATACATTTGACACAATACATATGATACATCTACAACAGTCGACTCAGGAAGTTATATATACAAGTACATTATCGACTAATATACATGAATACATATCAACCTATACTACGACACGACAACTCCAAAAGATATGAAAAGTCTTCATAGCTCAAACAGCAACCCAAAGTAAGATATCTACAACCTGAAACAACTCGGGTCTGACCCGAGTATTAAATTCAAAAGAAAATAATACACGGGTCAGTCGAATTCAAACTCAGTTATTAGTGCACAGAAGCAATAATAATTAAATAGCAATTAGACGACAGTCAAAATAAATCTCGTCTATCCAATCCTTTAACAAGGAAATCGGATAACGGTAAATGTAACACGTAACAGTGTTTAAACAACAAATCAGCAGATTCAAATTATCAATAAAGATAAGTGAAAAGAATATCAATGAAGATAATTTGGTAAACATCAAAATTGCCTAATCGGCAATTAACAACAAAATCATCAAATTAAACCAATCAAAATACAATGCAAATCATATTGAATTGAATAAACGAAACAGTTCAAACAATTGAAATATCAATTAAAATAACTATACGGGTAGGGCTGCAGTACACGCACGCGTGCACTGCCTCGCCACTACAGCATATGGAATATGCAACAGATCAATAATTGAAACAAAATAGAATATCAATAAAAAAAATACCATGTGGCTGCAGTTCATGCTTGCGTGCACTGCCTTGCCACTACAGTGATGATGTACCCAAAAGATCAACGAACCAAAATCATATGAAGAATCAAATATCGATGCCACGGCCTCAACGGTCAAAGCAGACAGACATGGACAATGTGCACGGCCACTAGCACATACAGATATACAGTATGAACTAAAAGGAATGAGGACTCAATGCACTAATTTGAAGAACAATGGACAATAGACTGTACATGATCAGTGCAGTGAAACCAAGGCATGGATGTAGACAGAACTACACATGAAGTTCTAAAGTGACGACACTGCATCATAAAAGTATGTGCAGACAGACTCGAAGCTTGTTAACCAGACACAAATACAACATAGATCAATTCACATACACTCTCAAAGTGAATGGTGAACAACAGTGAAGTACCACATCAAGACCATAAGCCACCTGATAACAGTAAATGCTACATGAAGTCAAAAAGGCAAAAGTGAAGACTTCATGAAGCACACGTGCCCAGACTCAACAATAAATGCAAATACAATGTATCAGTACATATGAGAACTAACTAAGTGCATATAGACCGAGCAGTGTTATATATATACACAATGAAAACATGTACTCGAGGTAAGATGTACTAGTGGAGAGTGAATGCAACAAAACAAATCATGATCAATGCATATGAAACTGAATATAAGTCAAAATACTCAGCTCACGAAAATAGATGCAGTGTAGACAGTGAAGTGCAGACTGACTTAACAATCTAAGCAAAGCTAGCAACTACCTATAACAGTGGTGTAGCATATATCAAGCATACACGACCCAGACCCCAAGAAGTCAGGCAACAACAATATAAATAAAATTATTGACATTCATCTACATATCAAGTGAAGCAGTAGCAGCTAGCAAGTGGCACAGCAAGTGGCACAGCAAGTTCGAAAAAAGACAGAGAAGATTTCAAAGCATTTAACAGTTATAACATAATCAGGCAGCAGTTTTGAACCGACATGCCAAAGTGTAAAAATCACTTCGAATGGACAAAGTCATAAAATGAAGTTCAATTCCAAAAGGAAAAAGCAGCAGTATGCAAGTAGAGACCAGAAAGGCAAAGACTCGAGCATCAGATCACAAGTCAAAGGCATACACAAGTACAGCATATATCAGACTATCAAAGAATGCAATGACTACAGTGAACAAAATATCAAAGGAAGCGGTAATGTACTGAACAGAGTGAATTCACAATGCAAATGAACTCGACCAGTGAACCAGGCAATACAATAAAAATCACTGTAACCTGGTTTACAAATTGACAAATCTATGAACAACTCAAAACTACAACAATACGAACTGCAATTGCAATCCAGACCAGTTCAGGTATGAACATACTCAAAGCTCAACTACCAATGTACTGTAATTAAACAACATGACACTACCAATCAAAGAAGCAAACTAATTCAGGTAGTACAAGTATGGCTGACGTCGAATACCAGAAATCGAACCAAGTCAATGATACACGAACGAGAACGAAATCAACATCAAAATCCAAACAAACCAAATAATCACGAAATCACAAGATGAAAATTGATAAAGTTTGAACTAAATGTGAGTGACGCTTAAATCACTCACCTTTTTCACGAATCGAAGCAGCCGCAAGCAGAGAAGCATCGATCGCCCGAGCTACAGAAATCGAGGCCTTCGATTTATCCAAGCTCTAATTTTGAGAAGAGGGACGAACGGCAGCCACCATTTTCATTCTCGAGGAATAAACGAAAGAAAATCACGAGTCCGCCATTTTTTTCTTTTTATCTCGTTAGGGTTTTTGGAACGAGTGAAAGGAGAGTGGGGACGGGTTTGCCATTATCTCAACCGAAAGGCAATGGGCCTTTGCCTTGACAAGTATCATGGCCCTAAAATAAAAGATGGTTCACGATTTAATTTTCAAAGCCCACTTAACACTTAACCATTTTTTTTCAAGAGGATTTCAATTGATTAAAAACTCCAATAAGCAATTAGCTAGCAGATTAATCGTTTAATGGCGATAATAAAATAATTGCGAAACCCCGGGTTGTTACAAATCATTTACAATTTCAGTTGTAAATTTCCTAAACTTATTTCTCACGAATCCTATAGATCTCAGGATTCCCTAGTTGATTCCCGTTTATATTTCCAAAGCCAATTAGCTTATTACAAATTCAGGTTTCACTCTTGCTCTTCTTGTGAATTTTATCTCACCTCGAAATTCACTTTTCCTATACTTGAGATTTTATTCAAGTTCACATAACCCTCTAAAAATCTCATTCAAATTAAATACACTTGCTTTCCTTCTTAAGAGGATTTATAATTGGATTTTCAAAATGTTTAAAAATATATATGCCAGTAAACAAAGTGGTTTATTTCAAAATATGGTTTAAGGTAAAACTAAATATAGATATTAAAATTATATCCAGTTATTGATAAATTTACAAAACCGATTTAGAAAACTAGAATTTATTTTAATAAATACTAAGCATTAAAATAACTATTCCGGAATATTCAAAATCTAGATAATAGTTCTATACAAATTATATATTATATTAATTTTAAAAAATATTCCAATATTCACCCATAAATTACTCTTGATTCCTATCTCAACGGCCATATTCACATTTGTCACCTTCGGAAATATTCTACTATTTCCTTTCAAAAAAAATTCATAACTCTATATAAGTTCTCGTTGTAACTTATCTCTTTACATATCTACTGATACCTTTCTGTCTCATTTATAAACCTCGTTTATAAATTTATAACTCCCATGAGTTTTCCATTTATTTATAAAAACAATTTTATTCAAATATCCTATCTTTATAATTTTATTCCTCAATAAAATCCCATAGTGTTCCGTAATAAAATCCCATTTCATTTCTTAATAAAATTCCTTCTTATTTCTTAATAAAATTTTGCTTTACTTCAAATCCACTCATCGATTCCCATATTACTTTGAGTCTTTTATATATAATTTAAATTCTCCCAAAACTCAACCTTTAACCAATTTAAGTATAACCAAAGTAATAAATATACTTTTTATTTTTCTTTATTCTCAATAGAAGTAAATCCAAATCCTCAATAAATACTTTTTATTCAAGTTCTATTTTAACTTCCTTCAATTAAATTATTTATAGTATTTAAAAATTACCAAATTTCAACTTCCATGTTATTTAACACTTAATAATTCAATTCGCAGTCAAATCCATATCAATTCATACATCCTGTCATAAGACAATATATATATATATATATATAATCAATAAATATTCTTGAGGAATCCTGTTGGATCCCTCCAACCAGTTTCCCTGCATCCACATATGTTAGCACAATAAAATACCAATTCCACTTCAAGGTGGAATATCGCGGTATATGTGTTTATATAATATCATCCGCTATTATGCGGCGCATAGGGTCTCATCCGCTATATAATGCGGGAATATCAATCACTCCAATATATATACTACTATATATATAATATCATCCAGTGGACAAATTATTATAATTCAACCAAGCACATTCAATGATTTAAATTTAACATTTAATTAACAAGGCATCCATATGAGTGAGAAAATCTCACCTTTGCTTTTAAGTTACAATCCTCTCCAATCTTGACCCGATTTCCCGACTTTTGACCTTATATAAAAAATTATATGATTTTATTAACATTCGAACAAATCGAACAATTAATCCCATTTAGTAATTGCTTAACTAATGATTTATTTTAATTACTTCCCTTTTTAAAAATCCTTTAGTAACTAAAAATAATTAAATAAGTAAATTAAACAAATTAATCGCCCTAATTAAATTATTTTAAAATAAACTAGTTAAGGTGAAAATATGTATATTTTATTTTTCTTTTGTTATATACTTATGAATATATTCTATATATATTTCATCAAATCCAATTTATATAACATCTTATATCTTCCAACTTATATATAGACACATATATTTATTGTTTTTACCTATATATATTTAAATTAAACTAGGATTACCTTAAGATTCAAAACTGCTTAACACTTATTATTATTTTTCAAAATCAAAACCCTAGCTTACTGTAAAAATCTTAATTTTCATATAAAAACAGAGATATACCTCACTGCCCACTGAAACCCTAGCCCACGGCCTCTCACGCGACTGCCTCCTTCACTGCCGACTACCCATCGCGTTCGCCGAGCCATTCAATTTTGCCCCTACCCAAACCATTCGTCTTCATCGAGCTTTCTTGCTTCCAATCCAGGCTGCTTCAATCCATATACCACTAGCAACGCTGCCTCCACCAACGTCGATTGGGCCACACATCTCGAGCTCGAGCTTGAGCTCCCCTCTCGTGATCAATCTCAGGCATCCCTGTGTGCGATTTGATTCGATCGCGCGCCCTCACTTCAAACGAAATCGATTTCATTTTTGCGATTTTTATTTAGAGGCTAAACTGATTCATTCAATTGGATTTAAAAAAAATGAGAAAGAAAAGGCTCGGTTAAATTGAAGTGTAAGAGAAGGGATTGCGTGAATTCATTTGGGAATAGGAAAAAGGGAACGATGCGATTTCTTTCCTTCATCTAGTTCGGCCATTAATTGAATTTTATTTCTGGTTGAAGAAAGGAATGAGATTGCTCGGTTAGAACTAGTACCTTGCGATTCATAAAGGAGACCAAGAAGCATGTTCGCGATATAAAGTTGAAAAAGGGCGGCTTCGATTTAATGTTAGCTTCTGAGGGAAGACAAAGAGTACGTGATTAAGTAGAGAGGAGTAGGTCGGCTTGCTTAGGAATAGGATGGCTGAGATGAATGAATGGTGGCTGATGGAAAGCAATCTCAACTACTGGCTAAAATATTAAATATATATATTAATTAAATTCAAATTCAAACTGTCTCGATAAACATAGATCAAAATCTCGAAACCCTATCGAGACTTGCCGCTAAGCGTTTGTAATGTTATACCCCTATTCCGAACACAACGGAAAAGGTTTCGAGTCCTAATTCGATCGTATGGAGAAGATAGCTTTTTGGACCGACTATTTAAATTAAATTTCAATATTAATTCCAGCGCGTCTATATTTCTTACAATCACACGATAACTTCAAGAGCTACAAAATTTGAAATTCGATAATAATTCAATATTACGGATCCAGTGGAACAAGTTTCATCGAATTCCGAGACTGTTCCTCGGAAGGCTATTTTTAAATACCAATTTGAGCAATATATTTTTAAAACTGAACCGCTTACTTCCAAATTCAATTTTAAAAGTTGCATTGCCTTCAGTACTATTAATATAAAGTTTATAAGCCTTTGAAATATTTTTGACAAGCTTAAAACTCCAGATTTTATATTTTACCCAATTACCAATTATATAATTCAAAATTTGAATTTCCCAAAAAATCATTATATATTAGATTTTGAATTCATTTTATAAATGAAAACTATACTTTTCATATTTAAAATCAATTCATAATCCAAAATAAATATTTAAATCCATTCAAATTAACCGTTCAAAAATCCAGGTCGTTACACTGTTCGTGTAGGATGAAACGAAAATGATGACGAACAACCCAAATAACTGAGGCAAATAAAAATTGGTCACACAAACTTTTATTGTAAGTTGCAAAATATTTCTTTTTCAATTTTACTGCATCAGTGTTTATTTTGCAACTAATTCATAAGTTAGATAGAAACTAGAATAGAGTTGAAGAATGAATACGAGAGTGATATGTAGTGAGATTAAAAAATTGTAAATTGAAATTTATGATATAATCGAAATTGTAATATAATTGAAAGACGTATATATGTAGTGAGATCTCAAATTGGTACTATTTGAATTTGTAATAAAATATTTGTTTGAATATGAATTCTGTGTTATTTATTTTATTCATCAAAGATATATTTAATTATGTGAAAAATAAAATAGTACAATAACAAATACATTTAAATGAATATATATATATATATATATATATATTATGATCAAACAAAAATCATATAGTAGCATATTCTACAAATTTTCTTTTGATAGCTCTAGAAAATATTTCACGATGACCTCCACCTTCGATGTAACGATGGTTTGGTCTCCATATTCTTTAGCATATGATAACTTCATTAAATCAACGCACGATAGCTTTGTTAGGAGATCATTCACGGTGGCTCATCAACCTATAATAGACATAAGGATCATTCCTCGATAGATTCTTCATTTTCATCCATGATGATTATTGGAGTCACTTCACAATAGTTTTTGTACATTATCCAATTAAATCTTTCTTTGTTAACATTATTTCATGATAGCACTTGTACATATCCTATGAAAGCTTTCATTGTTACCATTATCCCAAGATAGCTCTTGCATATATCCCATAATAGCTTTTATACATATCCCATGATAGCTTCCTCTTTTGCAATGTTTCTCCATTCTCGTCCTACGATGACTAATATATTTATCGTATAACATGTTTTATGCCTTTGAAAAATAAATATTTATTTATTTAAAAAATAATTTAATGAATAAAATGTTTTTTTAATGAATTAAATTTTTTTTATGAATTAGATAATAACCATATTTGAAGGTACGTTTAAAACATTGTACACACACATTCAAGTCTTTTATAAATAAGTATATCAAAAAGGGTATATTTTACATATATTTTGAGAATAAATGTATGCTTTATATATAATATTCATACATTTAAAAAAGTTATCTCTTTAGCTAAATTTATTCTTGTGGAATGAGAAATATAATTAAACAACTTAACCGAGTGGTATGGGACATTCAGTATCGCTTTTTCAGTTAATTGTTTGTGTAGAATATTTTAAGTGAGTGGAATTTAATAACTTGTAGTAAATATTCTAGTAACACCATGTAGTCTGGGACACTCGAGCGATACTTGAGTAATTACTATTTGGAAGTATAACACTTTTTGATCAATATTATCTTAGGGAAGGTTTCTTTTTCTATAGCTTTCCACATACGTTAGTGCATTCTAAAAATTGACTTATAGGCTAGTTGTTTTCCCTAGCAGCTTGACCACCATGGTTAAGCCCCGAATCATGGTATTGGTTTCGTCTTGCTTCATGCTCGACTTTCATTGGTTACTTTCCCAATACTACAATGCCAGAATTAGCACAAAGGGCAATTTTTGTTGTCGTTACACTTGCGTCATTCATCATTAGATGCAACACTTCATAAGTACATTTGAGTAGGTGAAACACACGTTATGAGGATCGGGTATATTATGACAGTAAGAGTGTTTCTTTCTTTACCATTTTATTTTAGGAAATCTTAGAGATTTTCACATCAGCTTCCCTTTGGAAGAGAGAAAATTGCGCTTAGGATTTCCCTTTAAGATATCTATAGGATCGGCTACTTTACATCGACTTGCTCAGTGCTCATCCTTCTGATTGACTTTCCTCGTGCTCTTCTTTACGGTTGACCTGCTTTCTTGCAATCTTACAATTTTTTCGAGGATTGACTATCTTTCATTCAGACTTATGTTTCAATGGAATTGACTTGCATTCATGCGGTCTTCTTTTTCTTTGAGGATTGACCCGCTTTCATGCAGTCTTATGTTTCTTTGTGGTTGACATTCTTAATGCAATCTTATGTATCTTTGAGGATTGACTCGCTTTTTTACGGTCTTTTGTTTCTTCAGATTAGCTTACTTTCATGCTAGTCCTTTGATTTTATTTTTTTATTCTTGTTCACCATATTTATGATGATTGCCCGTGATAGGCATGATATGACTTTATGACATGGTGATCTTATTATGCCTATTTGATTTGAAATGTTTGCATATTATATAACTATTACTATATTATTGAGATTTATGCATGCATACTTATGTGATCTCACCCTTTATTGCATTCAAAGATAGTCTGACTCAGTTATTACTTTATAATAATCGGATCAGAACGAGACTTAACAGGTACTGGGACTCACTGACTATAGATGTTGGGATAGCATTTGGATATAGATATATAATTCTATTCTAGTTCTTTTATATGTGAGTGTATGTGTGTGCGACAATGTTATGAGATGTGTGACTCTAGATGTATATTTTATATTCATCTAATGATGGTTGTGTATGTATTATATATGGGTTTAGTGTTTCTATTTGCAGACTCACTTTATATATATAAATAGTCATGGCATGTATTATATTTACCACCATTACCTGTGGATCCGTACTCTTTGATATTATAAATTTTTTTATTTTAAACTAGCCTATGTATACATTGGTTTTTACTGATATCGTTCACATCATTTATAACTATATAAGAGAAAAAAATGTTGGTGTTAGCCCAAAGCAATGTTCATGGACGGTCACTATTAACCAGTCTTATTCTCCATAGTAGTAAACAATATTACTATTTAATATTCTTTAGTAGTATGGATATAAAGGTGGGGTGTTACACTTGTGGAATCGAGATTCCATCAATAGTTACTAGCTTGAAAGTTCCATCTCCAAGCTTATGTTCTATTGCGTAAAGACCTGCCTAATTTGGCCCAAGTGCCGCCAGACCAGGAAAGACCCATTTCTAAATGAGGTCGTCTATCTCTAAGGTATGATTTATAACCTAGGCATTGAATGTTGTGCTACTATCATCTGGTGAGCAGCTATGCTCAAATTAACCTCTTTTTTCTTCTCGTCGAGCAAGTGGAAGGACATAAGCAAGAGCTACTCATTAATCCTGGGATCATTGTGAATTGTTCAATGAGAAGGGACTATCAATTCAATTGGAATCATGGCATTAGATCTGTAGGCCAAAGCGAATTGAGTATGCCTGGTCGCGAACTTGTGGGTTTCCTGGTAAGCCTACAATGCTAGTGGTGGTTCATCAATCTAGTTGCCTTAGCTTTCATCAATCGCTTCATTAGGACATATTTGATTATCTTGTTCATCGCCTTCATATTTCTATCTCTTATGGGTGTGTTGCTGCCAAAAACTTTGTTTCAATTTGATATCGAATGTAGAAATCTATGAATTTGACACTTTCAAACTGAGTTCCATTATCGGTTACAATCTTCAATGGAACTCCAAATTGGCATATAATATTCTTTACCCTAAATTTGGTCACCATGTTAGCAGTGATCATGACTAGCGGTTCCGCTTTAGCCTACTTTGTAAAATAGTCCACTGCAACGATGGTATATTTTGCTCCATCTTTCGATATAGGTAGCACATCAATTATGTCAAGTTCCAAAACTACAAATTGCCATGTGTTGACCATTAGCTTAAGCTTATGGATGGGACTCTTAGGTTCTCCATAAGCCATTAGCATATATCACATTTTCTGGTATCAGTCGCATCTCTGTTGATTGTTGGCCAAATCCATAACGAAGAACCTTTCTATCGAAAGTTTGCCCTTCAATGTGATCACCATAACTTCCGTCATGCATATAGGTAAGGATTTTCTTAGCTTTTTCCTTAGTGACACATCACAATAGGGGAGCATAGAATCCTCTCATGTATAGTACTCCTTCCTGAATGACAAACTATGGTGCTTTGCGTAGAAATTTTCATCATTTGTTTCATACATTCGGGAGAGTTCCATTTAGTGAATACTCTTTAATTGGAGTCATCCACGACTACTACCCTAGCTTGGCCTCCAAGATCCAATAAACATTCATCTGGTCGACACTAGGAGCTAGAAAAACCTCCATTAGAATAAGTCCCATGAGCTATGCATCCCAGAGCCGACCAGCTTGGCCAATGAATCAACTTTAATATTATTTTCTCTATGAATGTGCATTGCTATATAATATTCAATATCATTTGGTAATTCAAGAATTCACATTAGGTAAAAGGAAAGTCTCACTCCCTTAGCCTGAAATTTCTTCTTTACTTAAGATACCAACAATTAAGGGTCGCTAAATTTGTGTAATATTTTATCTCCTGATTCCTTGATTATCCTGAGTCCCACGATCAGAGCTTCATATTCAGCTTTAGTATTTATTGTCGAAGATTCTAGCTCTAAGGCGTAGCATATCGTTCATTGCTCTAGGGTCACCAAGATCACTCCTACCTCTGAACTATGTTCATTAGATGCTCTATCTGTATATGATTTCCACTAGGCAAGCCAAATCACATATTTCTCCACTTCTCCATCCCAGATGGTAAACTAGGCAATGATATCAGTCAATGCCTTTCCTCGTATCACCCATTTAGGATGGTAAGTTATATCACATTGGCTTAGCTCTGTATCCTACTTCAATAACCTTCCCAAAGACTCAATTCGGTGCAATAATTTCCTTAAAGGTTAGTCGGTCAATAGTTTTATCGGATGAGCCTAGAAGTATGGTCGCAACTTCCTTAAAGTAGTCAACAAACAATTAGCTAGCTTCTCTTACTTTGGATAATTATTCTTTGCTCCATAGAATCGCTTGTTGACATAATATACATTACTTTAATCTTGGACTCCTTACATACTAAGGCTAGTCTAAGTGCATAAGATGATAGTGCCATGTAATAAAATAAGTCTCTTCATCTAAAGGCTTTGACAAGACTGGTGGTCTCTCCATATGATCAAGTAAGTCCTGAAAATCTTTCTAACACCCCTTCCTCCAAACAAACTTTTTTTTCTTTCTTAAGGGCATCAATGAATGGCACGCATTTATCTATCGCCTCTGAAATGAATCAACTCAATGTAGCGACTTTTCCATTCAAGCTCTGTATTTCCCTTCTCTTTTTCAAGAACAACTTCCAATGCTTTTATCTACTCTGAATTAGATTCTATGCCCCTTAAGTTTACTTTAAAATCCAAGAACTTGGCTAATGTACATTTCAATGGATTGAGCTTCATCCATACTTCTGAAGTATAACATCTCCAAGAGGACATGCATGTGGTTCAGGAACGCTATGACTTCCCTAGCATATTATCTACATAAAACTCCATTGTCTATCCTTTCTGATCTTCAAAAATTGAGTTTACCAATCATTGGTAAGTAGTTCCAATGTTCTTCAGACCGAATGGCATTATACGATAATAATATATTCCCAAATCAGTGATGAAACTTGTGCGCTCTTGATTTAAAATGTGCATTGCTATTTAATTGTAGTCGAAGTATGCATCAATGAAGGATAATAGTTCAAGTCTAAAGGTTCCATTAATGAGCAGATCAATTTTGGGCAGCGAGGTCTTTTAAGCACGCTTTACTCAGATCTAAATAATCAATTCATGTCTACCACTTTTCATTAGGCTTTTTGACTAGTACAAGATTTGATACCCATTTAGGGTATATAGCATCACAGATAAAGCCATTTTCCTTCAATCCAATGCATCGCTTTTTGGAGACAAGTTGCACCTCTTCTGGTTCACAGGAGGGCATCTGTGTCAACATCCAATATATGGTATGTTGTCTTTGGCGATATTCCATATATATCTATATGTGTAAATGAAAATACATCCATGGTTGCCCAGAGAAACTCTATGAACTTCTTCTTCATCTTTACACCACGCTAAGATACAATCTTTATGACTTGAGTAGGGTTATCTTCATCGATTGGAATGTTGATCGTTCGCCCTATTGCCATCATCCTTACATCTTCTGGCTCTTTTCATGGGTCCATAAATGTTAAATTAAGTATAGCACTAGAGCTAGGTCTTAGGAGGTGGATATTATGCATCAACTGTCATGATGCAAAGACTCTTCTCTATACACTTTCCCTTCTCATACCGCTTTGCCTTTATGAGTTCGATAATGTAACACTCTCGGCCATTACGTTGATCTCCTTATATTACTCTTAGCCCACTCTCAATGGAGAATTTCAGAATTAAGCACAATGGGGGAAAGATCTATTCAAAAACTGGCAATGGCTAGTCGACCTAAGAAAGCACTGTAATCTAAGTATGTATCAATCACAATAATATCTGAACCCACACCATCTAGCATTTTCCTTCAACAAGCTCAACCAACAAATAAACACAACTAGCCTCTCCAATGGATCCCTGATATGGGATTTATATGACATCAAGTCCTACCTACTCATCCTTATCTAGTCAAACATCTTCTTAAGTAGAATATTAACTAAGCTACCATAATCAATCAGGACTCAGTGCATAGTCGCCAGCCCAACCACGACCGTAATCACCAAAGGGTCAAGCGTTGGTGCTTTTACCCCTTCCAATCTATGTTTCTAAACACAATGTCATCATCCATTGTCTTTAGTTGTTTCAACATGGCTCCATCTTCCACAGCAAAACCGAACTCCAGAAGAACATGCTTTAAAAAGTACCATACCTCTCCATCCCATTCCAGCTTTTCGTAGGCGAATGGGTTCCATCAGTAATAGGGTTTATCATAATTCTCTTTTCAAGCTACCTAGGTCATTTCCAATAGGCTCAGCTTGATTCCTTTGGGCCATCTACCCTTGGGGTCTACTATCCATATGCCTGCTATTATATAGGTTTTTCACATACTGCTGCGGTTTTTTTAATTGGGTCATCGATTATATCCCTTGGATAATGGCACTCATTGGTATTGTCCCATGTATCTCATGGTAGCGGCAATACTTCCCTAAGCATCATTCTTGTTTAGATACCACCCTTTGAGGCAAATTCGTATAATTTTTATTCTATTGCATAGCAAGATAAATATTCTTAACAAACTCATTTAATAGAGTATAATATTTAGGTTTTATATATCTCAGATGCTTGTTGAAATATACCTTCTTTCCACTAGCATCCTGATTAATTCCATTTCAATTGTTATTATTATTTCCAATATTGACTATAATGTTTCTAATGCTCTAACTAGTTTTCCTAATTACAATGTTTGTTCGCAAAACATTATTGATATTTTACCGCCAATTGGTCCCACGACCAGGTCTGCCTCTTCCAAGCACAAATACTGAGATGCTTTTCAATTGAATTCTTCCATGATAGGAAGTGTAACGACCCGTATTTTACGTGTTGATATATCGTAGAATTATTAGGTCGTTAGTGTTGTTTAGGTCATCCATAGCTTAAGTCGTGGGAAGCTTGGGTCGTGTGACCGAGTTAAGGTGGTGACCGACCTATAGATAAGTCGTAGACGACTTAAGGAGGGTGCACGAGTTAAGGGTTAGCAACCTGGTGGTGTTAAGTGATAGGTCGTGCACGAGTTAAGTGAGAGGTCGTGTACGAGTTACGAGTTAAGAGATGACCGAGTTTAGTGTTTACGACCTAAGGTAGATAGGTCGGTAGAGCGACCTAAGGTAGATAGGTCGGTTGAGCGACCTAAGATAGTTAGCGACCTAGGGTTAACGACCTAACAGTTACGAGTTATGATTTCTGACCGACCTAAGTATGGACCGACCTAAGGAAGTTAGGTCGTAGACGAGTTATGGCCTAGTAGTTAAGTCGTCATGTTTTAGGTCGTAGCATAGTTAGGTCGGTAGGTTAGTTAGGTCGTTAGATGACCTAAGGAAGGCCGCTATGAGTTATTAGGTCGTAACTCGTGTTGCTCGATAGGTCATGATTAGGTTAGGTCGTATAGAGGCTTATGTGTTAGGTCGTAAGCTTTTAAGTCGGCAGCTAGGTAGGTCGTGTAAGTGCATGTGTGTGCTAAGTCGGCCTTGTTTGTTAGGTCGCGTAGGAGTTAGGTCGTGAGATCTTGTGTGTTTGGATAAGTCGTAGGTCGTATGCCGTGTACCCAGTTAAGCCGTTGTGTCATGAGTCGGCAGGGTCTTAGGTCGTAGGTCGTTGGTTCGAGTTAAGGAAGGCGGCTGTGTTTTAGGTTGCATGTACTATTGAGACTTAGGTCATAAACGACCTAAGTTAGGTCGGGGATCTTTAGGTCGGCAACGACCTAAAACTGGGCGACGACCTAAGGGTGAAATCAGCCTATAAATAGAGGAGTTTGGCTCACTTTTTGGCACCGGTTTTTGAAGCGACGAAGTGCTGCCATTTTGAGAGCTCGACTACAACATTTCTTCACTTCTTTTCTCCACTTTGATCGAGTGCTAACATTCATCCAAGATCGAAGAGCAAGATTTAAGATTGAAGAGCCAAAGTTGAAGATCTTCATCCAACAAAGCTAGATTTCATCATTTCAAGCGGGATTTCGACGAATCAAGCTTGAATCTTCGCTGTCCAGATCTGAAGTTGATAGTCTTTGAAGTGTTTGGGTGATTCGGTGAGTGGTAGTTATCTCTCACGCGGACCCAAAGGAGTATATTGTATTGGTGGCTTGTTTGAGTGTTAAAGTTAGAGATTTCATGCATTTTTCTTAGTTCCAAGACTAGATTCATTACTTTTGAAGATGTTTACCTATGCAAGTTCAATTAACAAGTTATAGGGACAAAACCCATGTTTTATATTTGATAGATCTATGCAAAAATCCATGATTTCATATATGTTAGACTTATGCTCATTTATTTACGAAATTACCATTATAGTTGATATTGCTTGATTAGATCTTGTTTGAATGCTTGATTGTTTGGATGTATGATTGATTTGATTGTCTCGAGTTAGCTTGTAGTTGATTTGGGACAAGATGGTTGAAGATGATTCAAAAGCTAAGTGGAAAGGCTCTTCAATGGTGAAAGCTGCTGTGGCATATGAAGCGGATGATGAAGCTCATATGGATGGGTTCGAGGACTTTGCTATAGTTAGAGGAAGCGAAGTATGATGACGAAATGGACTTTGCCATGATATGTTAAGGCGAAGTATGATGATGAGATGGACTTTGCTAAGATGCGTTGGAGCAAAGCATGATGTGGAAGCCTTGGTTTAATCCAGACGGGATCATCCCAAGCATGTTGATTACTCGATGATGCGGTTCGAGTTGGTGGATAATGGTGGGCTCGAGAGGTGCTTGAGCTATAAAGGGAATAGTCGTCGAGGAGGATGACTAGAAGGCTGAGATCTTATCGTTATTGAAGGTTCTAGCAAGCTCAAAGCAAGAGTACGTTGGGTAGATCCGTTATACCCAGGCGCGGGTCATGATGACGTGCTAGTACTCTGGGTAGATCCGTTATACCTAGGCACGGGTCACGGTGACGTGCGGAGTTATGTCTAGAACCGGGGTTGCCATTAGCCCTTGACGGATGGTTGAAAGATGAGTTGGTCATTCAATTAACGATAAAATCAAGGCAATGATAACAGTGATAGCCAGAGTCATGGATGTTTGGTTGTATCATCATTCGGTCTCAAGAGCGGTGTTTTCTGGGTGCTTATCTGATCTTGGTTTAGGCCTTGGGGGTTTGTATTTGGAAAACATCGACCTTGACTCGAGTGATTATTGCTTTACTTTAATTATCTGCTTTGCTATGCTTGCTTCTCCTAAGTGTGTGTCTGGAGGCTATCACTGTAGTATGAGGTGGAGTGGGATGATTTGGGTTCCTATTCCCTTTATCCTTTATGTTCCTTTGGTATGTTTGATAGTTGATTTACTGCTCACTAAGACTGTTGTCTGACTCAAGGTTTTATGTCTCCTCTTATTACCTTAGGCTGTTCATCCATGTTTGGGATGGGCAGACTAGGTGACAGGTGGCAGGTGCTGATCTTAGTGGCTCACGCTGATGATGACGAAGACGAGCAGGAGGCTTTACATATTATTTTCATATTCTATGTACTGGATATTCCGCTGATTGTTGATTACTCTGAGTGCTATGTAGTGAGGCTTCTTGTATTCATGATTCAGACCATGTATAAAGCTATTATGATTAGATGATGATATTCTGTTCTATGCGAGCTTCACTATATTATATTTCTCTGTTGTATTTTATCCATGCGCTGTGAGTTTTACGATAGAGTCTGCGATGTTTATTTTACCCTTGACGGTCACTCATGGCTGCCTGGCACACTTTCAGCGCACCATTCCCTTGTTTCCGTGCGGGAGTCATGGGCGGTCGTCACATTTGGTATCAGAGCTTTGGTTAATCGATTTTAGCCAACGCTCGATGACGTAACTACGTAAGAGAGACGTAATTGTATTTTGATGGATGATTACTATATATAATATAGTAGTTTAGATGGATTTGAACTCCTTATGTAGTTGTTCCTCAAGGTGTTCTAATCAGTCCTTTTTGTAGATACTAAGGATGAGTCGAAGAGGGAGACTAGTTGCAAGGGAAGGCCGTGCCGCTGAAGGAGTTGCTGATTATGGAACTATGTTTTAAGCCATGATGACTTCTATCATGAGACGGATACCAGCTCCAGGGCCATCTGCAGATGTTGGAGTTCAAGTTCAAGCTCCAAGACCGGTGGATTTTGCTAAGCTTTGTAAGGATTATACTGCTCTTGGAGGGAAGGCTTTCTTAGGGACAGAGTCAACCATTGAAGTCCAAAGATGGATAGATGCTTGTAGAAGGATCTTTGGTGACTTGGGAATTGAGGATGCAACTAAAAGGAAGCTTGCATCAAGACAGCTTCAAGGGAGAGCTTCTGATTGGTGGAACTCTATCACCATTGATACTCCGGAGGAAGAAATTACTTGGGTGCTGTTCCAAGCTAGATTTGAAGCTAAGTTCATTTCTACGGCTCAGAAGTCTATCTTGTTTAAGAAGTTTGTTGAGCTCAAGCAAGGTGGGAGATCGGTTCTTGAGTATGTTTCTGAGTTTGAGGCTTTGTCCAAGTATGCTAGATCGTATATTGAATCTCCCTACCAGAAGAACGAGAAATTCGTGACAGGCTTGGACAGTTATCTTGGAAGACAGTTAGTGGATCATCTGGACGATCCATTTGAGAAGCTGGTGGAGAAAGCTCTCAGGCACGAGAGTTTGTTTCCTAAGGAAGTATCTGTTGTTGCTGTGACCAAGGAGGAGTCTAAACCACAGCAGGGTGGAAACAAGAAGAAGAAGCAGCAACAGCAGAAGGGTAAGGATGGTCAGAAGAAGCTGAAGGGGGAAAAGACCTGCTATAATTGTCGGCAGAAGGGCCATCTCTCCAAGGATTGCAAGAATCCGAAGGTGTTGTTGAAGTGCTACAACTGTGATAAGCTGGGGCACATTAAGAAGAACTGTCTGTAACCGATAAAGGACAGGCAGATTGTGAAAGCTTATGCTTTGGGGGCTGTTCCATCATCTTCGAAAGCTCCTACTGCTGAAGAGAAGGGGAAGAGTGTGGTGGTTCAAGGTACTCTTTCCATTTGTGGTGTTCCAGTTAGGGTGTTGTTTGATACTGGAGCGTCTCATTCTTTTGTTTGTAATGAGTTGGTAGACCGGTTGGGCTTGGAACCGGATATTGTTGATAGACCATTGGTAGTGACTAATCCAGTTGGGGGTTCGTCTTGTTTGTGTATGCTATGCCGTGGTCTAGTTATATCGAGTCATGATTGCTCTTTTGTTTGTGATTGCTTTGTTCTGAACTTTGCGGGGTTCGGAATTATTTTGGGTATGGACTGGCTTAGGAAGTATGCGGCAAAGGTTGATTGTGAGAGATTGGAGGTGACAGTCGAGAATGTGGAGGGGCGAAAGGTTGTGATACGATGTAAGCATGAAGAAGGCGTCTTCATGAGCTTCATGTATTCGCTGGTTGTTCCACGGGATGGACTGTCATCGGTGCCAATCGCAAATGGATTTGAGGACGTCTTTGAGGAAGTTAAAGGGTTACCGCCGCATAGAGAGATCGAGTTTCGTATCGATCTAGTTGAGGGAGCCAGACCCGTTGTGATGCCGCTTAGGCGGATGGCGCCTAGGGAATAGCAAGAGTTGAAGATGCAGGTTGATGACCTTTTACGGAAAGGATTCATTCGGCGTAGTGTGTCCGAATGGGGTGCACCAGTTGTGTTCGCAACCAAGGCGGATGGATCGTTGAGGTTGTGTGTTGATTATCGTGAGCTGAATAAAGTGACTAAGAAGAACAAGTATCCATTGCCGAGAATAGATGACTTGTTTGATCAGCTTCACGAGGCGAAGGTGTTTTCTCGGATGGATTTGGCAACGGGATTTCACCAGTTAAGAGTGGCGAAGGATAGTGTGCCGAAGACTGCTTTCAGGACACCATCCGGTTTTTATGAGTGGCTGGTAATGCTGTTTGGATTGACTAATGCGCCAGCATATTTTGTGGATCTTATGAATAGAGTATTCAGGGATCAGTTGAACAAGTTTGTAATTGTGTTCGTGGATGATATTCTGATTTATTCCAGAACTGAAGAAGAGCACAAGACGCACTTGCGTATTGTTTTGGAAATCTTGCGGAAACATCAGCTGAAGGCTAAGTTTTCGAAGTGTCACTTCTGGAAGAGTGAAGTGAGGTTCTTAGGTCATGTTATCTCTGGAAATGGAATAGCGGTTGATCCCGCTAAGGTGGCAGCAATACAGGATTGGGTTAGACCTAAGAATGCATTTGATGTGAGAAGTTTTCTTGGATTAGCAGGATATTATCGTCGGTTTATCAAAGACTTTTCCAAGATAGCTGCACCGTTGACAGGATTGACGAAAAAGAATCAGGTATTCAGTTGGGATGCTAAGTGTGAGCAAGCTTTTGAAATCCTGAAAGAGCGACTGACAAGTGCTCCTGTTTTGACTATTCCAAGTGGGAATGATGAGATGGTGGTTTACACCGATGCATGTGGTACTGGATTTGGAGCAGTGCTGATGCAGAAGGATAGAGTTGTTGCGTATGCAAGTCGACAACTGAAGCCGCATGAAAGGAATTACCCGACTCATGATTTGGAGTTAGCGGCGATTGTTTTTGCTTTGAAGATGTGGAGACATTATCTATTGGGAGTTCGATTCGAGTTGTTTACGGATCATAAGTCGTTGAAGTATCTTTTCTCCCAAAAGGATTTGAATCTTCGGCAGCAACGATGGCTAGAGTTTTTAGCATCATATGATTTTGGTATAGCCTATACTCTGGGAAAAGGAAACGCGGTAGCAGATGCGTTGAGTCGAAGACATGCAGGATTGGGAGTCATGTTTTTGGAATGAAAGAGTCTCGAGTATCTGGCTGGATCTGATTTCAGGCCTAGATGTGAATTGGAACCTGAGATGTTGGCAAACTTATCGATAAGACCTACTCTTGTGGAAAGGATTGGCGAGAGCCAAAAGCGAGACGATAAGCTTGTCAAGATTATCCGTGATTTGGAATCTGGATCGGAACCGGAGAAGGATATAGGATTCGAAGTCGATCGAGAGGGTTGGCTTCGGAAACAAGGACGACTGGTTGTTCCTGATATGGATGGATTGAGAGATGAAGTTCTGAGGGAAAGTCATCACTCAAAGCTAACAATTCATCCAGGTGGAAATAAGATGTATCGGGATATGAAGAGAACCTATTACTGGGAAGGTATGAAAAGGGATGCTGGAGATTTTATTTCCAAATGTATGAACTGTCAGTTGGTAAAAGCTGAACAGAAGAAGCCAAGTGGATTGCTTCAGCCATTAGAAGTTCCTACATGGAAGTGGGAGCAAATATCGATGGATTTTATCGATGGCCTACCTAGAACCAGAGCGGGAAATGAGGGGATTTGGGTCATAGTAGATCGTTTGACCAAGAGTGCAAGATTCATTCATGTTCGATCAACTAGGACTGCATCGAAGTTGGCTGAGTTGTATGTTAAGTGGATAGTTCGTTTCCATGGTATTCCGAAGAGTATAGTGAGCGATCGAGACCCATTGTTCACTAGTGGATTTTGGAAGAGCTTCTAGGAAGTTTTGGTAACCGAGTTGTGTTTGAGTACAGCTTATCATCCCCAAACAGATGGTCAGACTGAGAGAGTCAACCGAGTTTTGGAAGATCTCTTGAGAGCATGTGTTTTGGATTTCGGAGGATCATGGGAAGATCATCTTCATTTGGTGGAATTTGCGTATAATAACAGTTACCAGTCAAGTATTGGTATGGCACCATATGAAGCCTTGTATGGAAGACCGTGTAACTCTCCGACATGCTGGTTGGAAGCTGGAGAAAAGTTGATACTTGGGCCAGAGATGATTCGTCAGACTTCGGATTGTATAGAGATCATTCGGCAACGAATGAAGGCAGCCCAGAATCGTCAGAAAAGTTATGTAGATAAGCGTCGAAAAGATTTGGAATTCGACGTAGGGATATGGTTTTTGTGAAGATTTCTCCTCTAAAGAATGTTATTCGATTCGGGAAGAAAGGAAAGTTGACTCCGAGATTTGTTGGACCATTCCCGATTATCGGGCGAATTGGAAAGCTCGCTTATAGATTGGAGTTACCGAAAAAGATGGCGGGTGTGCACAATGTTTTTCATGTATCTTATCTATGGAAGTATGTGCACGACTCGAATACAGTGGTTTCTGCTGATAGCTGTGAAGACTTGGAGGTTGATCCAGTGATTACGAGACCTCGTAAGCCGCTTCGTGTTGTTGAAACCGACACGAAACAGCTTAGGAGGAAGACGATTACGTTGCTCAAGATACAATGGAGTGATGATGTTAACGACTGTACATGGGAGGAGGAAGAGAGGATGAAGGCAGCTCATCCTGAACTCTTCGAGGTATGGCCCTAAGGTGTCGTGACATCTCATGAATTTGTAGCTTGTTCTAGTTTTAGAATTCTGCATGCTAGGCTAGTAATTGGATGCATGGTTTGTTGATTGCTATGGATGGTAGGCATGCAGAATAGTTTAGGTTGCTCTTGTTTGCTTGGAATTTCGGGGGCGAAATTCCTAAGGGAGAGAGAATGTAACGACCCGTATTTTACGTGTTGATATATCGTAGAATTATTAGGTCGTTAGTGTTGTTTAGGTCATCCATAGCTTAAGTCGTGGGAAGCTTGGGTCGTGTGACCGAGTTAAGGTGGTGACCGACCTATAGATAAGTCGTAGACGACTTAAGGAGGGTGCACGAGTTAAGGGTTAGCAACCTGGTGGTGTTAAGTGATAGGTCGTGCACGAGTTAAGTGAGAGGTCGTGTACGAGTTACGAGTTAAGAGATGACCGAGTTTAGTGTTTACGACCTAAGGTAGATAGGTCGGTAGAGCGACCTAAGGTAGATAGGTCGGTTGAGCGACCTAAGACAGTTAGCGACCTAGGGTTAACGACCTAACAGTTACGAGTTATGATTTCTGACCGACCTAAGTATGGACCGACCTAAGGAAGTTAGGTCGTAGACGAGTTATGGCCTAGTAGTTAAGTCGTCATGTTTTAGGTCGTAGCATAGTTAGGTCGGTAGGTTAGTTAGGTCGTTAGACGACCTAAGGAAGGCCGCTATGAGTTGTTAGGTCGTAACTCGTGTTGCTCGATAGGTCGTGACTAGGTTAGGTCGTATAGAGGCTTATGTGTTAGGTCGTAAGCTTTTAAGTCGGCAGCTAGGTAGGTCGTGTAAGTGCATGTGTGTGCTAAGTCGGCCTTGTTTGTTAGGTCGCATAGGAGTTAGGTCGTTAGATCCTGTGTGTTTGGATAAGTCGTAGGTCGTATGCCGTGTACCCAGTTAAGCCGTTGTGTCATGAGTCGGCAGGGTCTTAGGTCGTAGGTCGTTGGTTCGAGTTAAGGAAGGCGGCTGTGTTTTAGGTTGCATGTACTATTGAGACTTAGGTCGTAAACGACCTAAGTTAGGTCGGGGATCTTTAGGTCGGCAACGACCTAAAACTGGGTGACGACCTAAGGGTGAAATCAGCCTATAAATAGAGGAGTTTGGCTCACTTTTTGGCACCGGTTTTTGAAGCGACGAAGTGCTTCCATTTTGAGAGCTCGACTACAACATTTCTTCACATCTTTTCTCCACTTTGATCGAGTGCTAACATCCATCCAAGATCGAAGAGCAAGATTTAAGATTGAAGAGCCAAAGTTGAAGATCTTCATCCAACAAAGCTAGATTTCATCATTTCAAGCGGGATTTCGACGAATCAAGCTTGAATCTTCGCTGTCCAGATCTGAAGTTGATAGTCTTTGAAGTGTTTGGGTGATTCGGTGAGTGGTAGTTATCTCTCACGCGGACCCAAAGGAGAATATTGGATTGGTGGCTTGTTTGAGTGTTAAAGTTAGAGATTTCATGCATTTTTCTTAGTTCCAAGACTAGATTCATTACTTTTGAAGATGTTTACCTATGCAAGTTCAATTAACAAGTTATAGGGACAAAACCCATGTTTTATATTTGATAGATCTATGCAAAAATCCATGATTTCATATATGTTAGACTTATGCTCATTTATTTACGAAATTGTCATTATAGTTGATATTGCTTGATTAGATCTTGTTTGAATGCTTGATTGTTTGGATGTATGATTGATTTGATTGTCTCGAGTTAGCTTGTAGTTGATTTGGGACAAGATGGTTGAAGATGATTCAAAAGCTAAGTGGAAAGGCTCTTGAATGGTGAAAGCTGCTGTGGCATATGAAGCGGATGATGAAGCTCATATGGATGGGTTCGAGGACTTTGCTATAGTTAGAGGAAGCGAAGTATGATGACGAAATGGACTTTGCCATGATATGTTGAGGCGAAGTATGATGATGAGATGGACTTTGCTAAGATGCGTTGGAGCAAAGCATGATGTGGAAGCCTTGGTTTAATCCAGACGGGATCATCCCAAGCATGTTGATTACTCGATGATGCGGTTCGAGTTGGTGGATAATGGTGGGCTCGAGAGGTGCTTGAGCTATAATGGGAATAGTCGTCGAGGAGGATGACTAGAAGGCTGAGATCTTATCGTTATTGAAGGTTCTAGCAAGCTCAAAGCAAGAGTACGTTGGGTAGATCCGTTATACCCAGGCGCGGGTCATGATGACGTGCTAGTACTCTGGGTAGATCCGTTATACCTAGGCACGGGTCACGGTGACATGCGGAGTTATGTCTAGAACCGGGGTTGCCATTAGCCCTTGACGGATGGTTGAAAGATGAGTTGGTCATTCAATTAACGATAAAATCAAGGCAATGATAACAGTGATAGCCAGAGTCATGGATGTTTGGTTGTATCATCATTCGGTCTCAAGAGCGGTGTTTTCTGGGTGCTTATCTGATCTTGGTTTAGGCCTTGGGGGTTTGTATTTGGAAAACATCGACCTTGACTCGAGTGATTATTGCTTTACTTTAATTATCTGCTTTGCTATGCTTGCTTCTCCTTAGTGTGTGTCTGGGGGCTATCACTGTAGTATGAGGTGGAGTGGGATGATTTGGGTTCCTATTCCCTTTATCCTTTATGTTCCTTTGGTATGTTTGATAGTTGATTTACTGCTCACTAAGACTGTTGTCTGACTCAAGGTTTTATGTCTCCTCTTATTACCTTGGGCTGTTCATCCATGTTTGGGATGGGCAGACTAGGTGACAGGTGGCAGGTGCTGATCTTAGTAGCTCACGCTGATGATGACGAAGACGAGCAGGAGGCTTTACATATTATTTTCATATTCTATGTACTGGATATTCCGCTGATTGTTGATTACTCTGAGTGCTATGTAGTGAGGCTTCTTGTATTCATGATTCAGACCATGTATAAAGCTATTATGATTAGATGATGATATTCTGTTCTATGGGAGCTTCACTATATTATATTTCTCTATTGTATTTTATCCATGCGCTGTGAGTTTTACGATAGAGTCTGCGATGTTTATTTTACCCTTGACGGTCACTCATGGCTGCTTGGCACACTTTCAGCGCACCATTCCCTTGTTTCCGTGCGGGAGTCATGGGCGGTCGTCACAGGAAGTTGCTTTCTCTTAAGCCATTTACGAGAGTCCATAATTAGGATGGACTCCTCTAATCGATGCCATCAAACTATATCTTCATTCAAATTGCTGATTTTAGTTACAGCAATGTGGAATTCTTTAGAAAATCGTTCAAAGTATTTTCGGATCCTTGATATATGTTTGACAAGGACATTGCATCCTTTGGTCGAACTATATGGAGCTTGAACTACTCCATAAATTTTCATACTAATTGGTCAAAGGAAGATATGGACCTCGGCATGAGCTGAGTAAACTACATTGTGACCGCCCCTTTGAGGAATATAGGAGAGCATCTATATTTCACTGCATTAGTAGCTCTAGCACTATCCATGTGCTATTCATATTTCATTCGACACTATCTTGGATCTATCATTCCATTGTGAGATGGCATTGTTAGCATAAAGAACCTCCCAGGATAGCTTTCCCACAGCACATCATCATGAACAGGGTCCACTGGATGACAAGCCCCAATCATTATTATTATTCTGTCGATTCTCATTCACCAGCCTCCTTACCATATCAGTTATGTATTGTAGGTTATTCAGATTGATTGGACGATGATCGTCAGTGATAGCCCTGATGTTTAACTCGCAAATGTCCTAAGTTAGTCCCATGATGTCTGGTCTTTCCTGTCTCCGGGAGAGCTTTAGTTTGTCCGGCTCTTTGTTGTATGTGTGCGTTCCCAGATGGCACAATGGTATTTGTTTAAACACCATCACTCTAACCATTAAAAACCTGCTCAACACCATCATCAACCTCCTTATCAAGTTCATTCTTAGATTCGTTAACCATAATTTGGTTTGATAACTAGGTATCGAGCCAGGGAGGTTCAGTCCGAGTTGAAGTTTTTGAATTAGGGCATTTCTAGGTCCCTTTTTTAATGTCCTAGCCTCTCCCCATTACATCTTCTTCTTTCCATCTCTCTAATTTTTTTCTGATGAAGAAGAAAAGTCAACCTCCATGTCAAAAGATGATGATTATGCATGACTTTTCCTTCGCATTTGGGTAACTGAGTCATCAAAGCAATGCTTCTCTCCATTTTCTTTAGAATGGTAATTCGACTATCTAACATCTTTCTATTAATCATGGTCGTCGTTCAATCCAAATCCACCCATGTAGACATCTCTAGTGCACTTGGAACTGCAGTATGAGAGGGTTGATTTGCCTTTTCTCCATGTTGAGAGCCAACGTTTTCAGCATCACTAGTGGATTTTGAGGTGATTGACTTTTGTTTGTCCTTCTTAAGTGTCGTGACTCTTCTACATAAAATGATAGAATTTTTGCAAATCTAAGTGATCAAGGATGTCTTAGTAACAACTTTCTAGACATAGCATATGGATTGTTTAAATCTACTGAGTGAAAATCTAAAAAAAATCTCAGTGAATGCAACAATATCTATGCACCAAAAATGGAACAAACACCTAGTCGATTAATAAGTGATATTTATAAAGATAAAGAAATTAAAATAAGGTGGACCATAAAAGAATTATAATGGTTTCAACGAAAATCACAATGTACGTTTGCTGTCAACTTTTTTATTGATTTTTTATTTTTCAACGGTGATTTTACAAATCGATTGCTTCCAATAGAGTATCAAGGTAAAATCAGATAATTCAAAAGGTACAAAGAAGATTCAAAAATATCCCCTTTCATTTGCACGGCTCCTAGTATTTATAGATGATGACCATCGAAGTAAGCTTTGAGATTTGTTATCCATGTTCTCTGCTTTGGCATGAAGCTCTAGGTAAGACCATGGACAAAACACCAATTGTTGATAGCTCGACCCTAAATTATGCTCATAAGTTGGTATGAGTTACGAAATTTCTTGCCTTTATGCACTTTATTCCATCCATATTCTTTTGAGCATGCTTTGCTAACTCATTACTGAACTTCGAGACTCGATACCGAGTTATGGCCTCAACCTAGTACCGAGTTGTAACTTCGAGTTGTTATTTCACTTTTTCCTTTGGTCATTTAATTTGCCTAAAAATAGCTTGGTATCATCTTGTTGTAGACAAGGTTTTTATACCAATTTTTGTGACTTCATTTGAATTTTTCTTTCCACGTCTTTACTTTTAGACTTTTGGTTTGTTTCATGACCATTCAATGGTTTTGATTCACTGAGATATTGTATGGTTCAAATGTAGGATAACACTTATTTCAAGCAGCAAGCCTTCTAACTTGAATTGTTGTTAAAGGACGTAGCTTCCATTGCTAATGAATACAGTAAGAACAAATGTCAAAAAAATAAAGGAAATATGTACCCTTCTTTGTCTATCTCAGTTGCAGTAGTGTAATTTCCATTTAAGCGTTGGGAAATAATAAATTTCCCAAAGGTATGTGACAAAGAAAATGGATTTAGAGCTAACATCCAACTATATTTAGTTGACTCTTTCTTTTGCTAAGCACAATTCTAGACGATCAAAGAATTGAACCACTCTCAATAATTGGAGAAGGAGAAAGTCACTCACTTGACTCTACATAGAAAACATAAGTACTTGAATTTTTGAATGAAAGAGGATGTTTATTAGAGCTATCAGGTATATCCAAAAAATCAAAAATCCATTCGCATCTATATAGCAGATAAATATCTAATATTTGGGAAAATGGATAAGGACGAAGGTGCGAAGGCATCCACATCCAAAAATTATCCATCCTATTTTTTTCAGATTATATATTATATTATGTGTACTTTGGTACAATGAAAGACTACATTTATTGTTTAGCAAATTAATGGTTCATGTTACGAATTTGATGCATATTAACTACTCAAAATTATTTATTATCATCATATTAGTTTATTTTTAATTCATTAATCAATGGGACAGAAAAAAATTGTTAAATTGAAATTATATATATATGTCTTGATTTAGCTATTGTTAATAAATAAATAATCTAAATTCGTCTGTATCTACGGATTTGGATATTCAATGTCCGAAAATGACTTCAAATGTAGATGTGCCATTATGTGCATCGAAAACTATCCATTGATATATATACATATATATATATATTTACTTTTATAGAAGATAAGGTAAGTATTGGGTCAAAAAATGACATAACACCTTAGATAACTCACAAATGAGATGAACAGAAGTAAAAATGATTAGAAGTAAAAAGTGCATAGAATTTTAAAGTTTCCTCAAATCAATACCTATGTCCACTATAATTTTATTTCAGATATTTTTTCATAAGTACAATCAAACTATGAAGTTTTATATCTACAAATCAAAGAAAATTCTATTTTAATGGCATTTTCTAGCAAAAGGGAGGAAGAGTATCTAAGATCAGAAAGGAAGATCCAAGAAGATCCTTTTTCATTGCCCAATGATTGGTTTTTATAGATGAACCAATCCATTAAAGTCGCTAGCCCATGGAAGACCAGTTAAGAGATCAGATCCATGCTTTTAGACATAAAAAAAAGAGTAAAAATCATAACTCAAATCATGTTGGCACTGGAAGAAGTCAGTGCTGACATGATTTTGCAACTATTATCTTCACAATTACCTCATACTTGTCCAAATCTTCAATTTTCTAAACCTAGTTGTCAAAATCATTTCTACACATCAAGCTAGTGTCGACATTTATCCTACATGAATCTTTTTTTTCAAAGTACAAAGCATTTTCACATACTATTCATAAGTGGGCCCCCACATCCAAACATTTTGGTGATGACATGTTCGATCATGTCGGTGTCGACATGTTCGATCATGTCGGTGTCGACATGTTCGATCATGTCGGTGTCGACATGATCAATCATTTCGGTATCGACAAGATTTACTTGCGTAATTTTATTCAAACTTCTTGTGCTCCACAATTTCATTGCTCCAAACAACTTCGTAGATTCTTCATCCATTTATTCATCATCTTGAAGACCAGATCAGTTAAAATGTCGTCTAGTTCAAATGCTGGAAAATATTTGCCCCTCCCCAACCAAAGTATACCTTCTTGAAACAAAGCATGCTTTAGACTGAGATAGGCGACCGGATGCTAACTGTAGAAGGGTCATCAATTGACTAAAAGTCATCTTAAAGCATCATGTCTATTCCAAGAGCATATATTCATTGCTTCAAGTAGCATTGAATTATCTCTTTTCTACAGTAAAGTTCGAGCCTTCGACTTTTTTAGAAGCTACATCATATCTTAATCAGGTAGACTCTCTCTTCCTTCTCTTCTTTTATTTCTCTTTTTAACATATGGGGACCAAAACACGTCAGTGCTAACAAGATCATATCGGTACAAACATGGTTTTCTTTTTTAGCGTAAAAGAAAATACTTAGTTTTTAATCTCCACTTTCATTAGTTCGGTATCCTTGCCTTCTAGCCTTTGCAAATTTTTGAGCTCTATATCACTCCGACCTGCTCGATTTCACTACCACTGACCTTCGGTGCCACCATCATCGAGTTCCTGCTACCAAGCCATTAGCGTTATTTTCATTAAGTTGACCTTGACATTTTCAACACATCCCCACCAAATCTTGAGCTAAAATCTAGGTAGGTTTTGACCATGACCTTTGCATCCCGAATGCAACTGCCATCTTGTCACTGCCTTAACGCAGCTAATGTCAAGTCTCGGTCGTTGATTCGTATTTTACCTTAAACTCAAGCCTCCATTTTCTTTACTATAGCCACCTAAAAAGACTACCCAAAGATTTATTATAAGTTGACTCCAAGTTTTCTTAGGCCTAACCTTTAAGTTATTTCTCTTATTGATTACTTAATGTCTACTTTGGGTTTCCAAGGTTTAGCACTAAGAATTTCAAGGCCCACTTCGAGTTCTTAAGATGTGAACATTCTTGTTGGTTTTGACAATTTTAACATATAAGAAGGGGAGAATTCAATTTTCACCAAATTTTGATTGAATATGGATTGGCGACTCAATTCTAATGGGATGGTTTCAAGAAATGGTCACATCGAATGTACTTTGGCGCCAAACAAAATTTCTTTCTGAAGCTTCGAGTCGAACATCAAAATCATGTGATCTTGTAAATAAAAGATCCATTTCATCCTAGACAACAGTATTGTTATCGTTCATTTCATGATAACATGTAAAATCTAATACAGGGGTGCGTAGCATAGTGGAGCTCGTTGGCCGAAACCAGTCAGTTATCTACTCAAAGTGTTTTCGTTCATCATGCCATGAACAAAGGATGCATACTGCATTGGTTAACACATTGCACCACCTTAGTCAATATACGAAATTTGTTCACTCAACACACTTTGACATCCGTTGGATCTTGTACATTGGCTACGTAGGTATTGATCAAAATAAAATATCAAAATTAAACGTACTTGATTGCAGTTTTCATAGATTTTTTCAGTATCAAATGGAAGACCAAGATGATGTCTTAACCTTTAAATAGTACTAGCCCTTCTAAACTGCTAAAGGAAAGTTCATCCACTGCCCTGGCTTCTACATCTACTCCATCAGGAATAAAGTGCTCTATCACGCATGAACTTCTGCTTCAAGCTATTTCAACAGTCCAACCTCATGGACTTGCCCCTTGGAGGGTTGATCAACCTATCCTTATGGTCTTGGATAATCCTTCCAAATCAAACATCATCTTGGCTGACTACCAAGAATTAAGGCCGATCTGCCTCAAGCATGGGATTCCCAAAGACGAGGTCAAGGGTCATCTTCCTCCAGTAGGCTATACTGCATGAAAAACACATACACACAAAGATATATGTGTGTGTACACATATAAATATAAGAAGTGGTGCCCTCTTTAAGCAAATTCCTTAAATTATTTCTTTAAGAGCTCGGGTTAGTTCTAACCGAAGTGCACCCAAATGTTTACTCACTACTGGGCTATCTTTAAATCATATTTATGATGCATTTGGGTCATCCATCCACTTTCTAAAAGCTTACCTACTTGCTCAGCTTAAGAAAGAGACAAGAGAGCCTTTCACTGCAAATAACCGAAGCTTTCAACCACTCCAAGGTTTTTCAAAGGATCCACAATAAGAGAAGTTACATTAAGGGTGAATGTTTCATCATTTGATGACCTGAAGGCTTCAACCACCTTTAGTTATTTGGTTGTAAGCAGCCTCCTTCAATGCATCTATCACACTTAGGCTTTCTTTGCCCATGATTAACACCTTCTCTATATTTCTACCAGATTCACTGAAACAAGTCCCAATTGATGATCCCATAAGTACATTACATTCCTAAAGGGGATCAATCTGGACTTGAGAAAGCTTCATACCTCCTGTGAAAATTCCTTTTTTAATGGAAAGAGCATCGTTCTCAATCATGTTCCTACTAGAATGAATCAAACCACTATGGAACCCTTTGTTTTAGTAAATGACTATGACCGCGACCATGATGAACTCAAGAAGGAAGAAAGCCAAGGAATCGAAATGGATCCTGAAGAGGAAGAATGGGACAGGGGGTTGAGAACATAGGAAAAGAGGGGATATATGGAGAAGAGAATATAGAAAAAGCAGAGATAAAGAAGTGATGAAGGGGAAGATGGCGAAGAAGGCAAGGAAGATGAAGATGAGGACTAGGATGCCAGTGGAGATGGATCATTCCACAAGAAACCCCTTGAGGGCACCATGGTCACTGCACCTCCTAAACCAAAATGATTACTAATCAAGTCTTCCCAACTTGCATTTAAAACATGAAATATCCTGTTAGAGAGTCAACTCCTCTAGTAGATGAATCTGATAACATATTTGATTCTCTAATCGATATTGGGAACCTCTCTGACTGCCCTTTTGGTGGGCTGAACTTTGAAGCTATCTTGAATTCCACCCCATACAATTTTAGCTTTCCCTCAGATGACGTGCCCTGGTCCACTAAGGGTGAAGAAACTCCATCTTTTGACCCTCTTGAACATTTTCCATTGGCTACGTAGGACGTCAACACTTCACACACCTTTAGGATCAAAAAGTAAGCACTCTGCATTAGTTCTTAATTCATTGACTCAATTCTGATATTTATCTTCTTTTTCATATACAATGGGGAAATGCATCTGTATGGATAGGCTTTGAGAATATATTGAACAACATCGTTTCTAGACTCCAAGGGCCTCTTATACTTATCATGGCTCCTACAATGAGTCAAACAACGAAAGATTAAGAAGGAGGGATCAAGAACGGCGTGATGCCAAGGAAACGCAGTGTCACTGCGATGAACAGAGGGAGCTCCAGGCATGACTTGGATTCCTCTCATCAACAGCACTAGCACTCTCAGTCTTTCTAGCATTGACAATACTTCTACCATGAACTTCCTCCATCATCTTAACCTCTTGCAATCACTATATCATCCCTCTATCAATCTAAAATAGTCATCCTTTCAGATTCTTAGCAATCGCATAGGGCCAGTAAAGAAATTACTTCATGCTATGTTGCTCCTCCACCCCCTCCCTTAAAGGCCAAACTATTGCTGTTGTTACAAAGACGCAAGCAACTCTCCTTATATTCTGCCTTGATGGGGTAGATTTGATCATAATGTCAGGGAATTCCCGTGAAGTTATGTGAAGAAGGCATTGTTGGGCACAAGGATATCGTGGAGCAACTATATTAATGGAAGAAATTGGCGAAGGGCCTCGTCGGTGTCAATCGTACCAACCAGTTGATCACTTAAGCTTTTGATATGGAGAAAACCAACCATAACCGCATATGCAAGGACTAAAAATTGAGTTGGCAACAATAAAAAAGGAAAGAGATGAAAAAGCCAAATATACTAAGGATTCCCAACAAAGGCTGTATGAGCTGGCCAAGGCCTATGCGATTAAAAATTTAGTTCTAAACAAGCAGCTGAAAAACGCCCATGTGCTGGTATCAACCTTGAGAAGAAAATTAAGGTGGAAGAAGCCAAGAATGAAGTAGTCTAGGCTAAGGTCTAAAACCTCAAAGCTGGTTTGAAGGCTAAACAATGATCAAGGAAGCATGCTTAAGGTATGTTCGCTATCATAAAGAAAGAAAACGTTGACTCGGGGCCAAAGCAATCCAAATCGAAGAAGAAACGGAAGCTACACTCCTCAAGTTCTTTACCAATGTTATAGAGATGAAGAATTACAAGTGGATGGGAGATGGCTATCCTGAGATAATAGCTAAAGCATAGGATGAAATTTTGAAAAAAGCTGGAGACTCTTGCAGTGATGTTGATGAAATGGCGCTAAAAGAAAATTTTGGATGAAGAGAAATTGGTACACCTGGAGGAGGATAAGATATCTTGGCAACAGGATCCATAGTCGAAGAACCGGTGCCCACTTATCCCAGCTCTCATGATCATCGGACGACTCCACTGTAGCTTAAAAAGCGTCTCTAGTAGATATTGTCATTTCCACTTCATCTACTCTAGAGGTTTTCGTAACTCAAACATCTGTATCTACATCTCAGATATTAATACTTCTGAGGATATGTTGCCGATGCTCCAGCCTTTTTTCCTCTAGCAAGTCCTCTTACTCCACCTACGTCTTCAAAAATTCCAAGGGAAGGGGAAATTGCTAAGTACCCCTAGAAAGAATCTTTGACAGCCAAAGGTATATCTCTAACATCCATGATTTTTTAAAAGCTTCAGCTCTTGCTTGAGAACATTTCCACTATCTACGTTTTTGTTTGTAATCTTACATGTCAATAGCCAACACTACCGCCTTTGCCACATATCAAGTATGCAATTAAAGCACTTAACGGTTCCATAACAGTGGAGGTGCAAAAAGTTCTAGAAGGGATGTAGAAGAAAATAGTGGAGGTATAAGAAGCTTCCTTAAATATAAATCAAATATTTAAGGTTATTTATTGTCATTCCCGTATCATTTTTGTGTAGAAAAAAGAAATATTGTTTATTCTTATATAATAAAACCAAAAAAATCATAATTTATGTAGTCTAGATTTTGTGACTACAATAGATTTCCAACAAATGTTCAGCACTTATGACTTAAAATTAGGTCTTCACCCTAACCTTTTGATTTAGTTCAAAAGAGAATTAGTCAAATCAACATTTTTATATTAATATCGTTAAAGCGGGGGTTAAAAAGCCTTGATTAGAGGACGTAAAGGAAAATAATGAGGCTTAAAGCAAATATACCATATAAAAGTGTTGTATTGAAAAAGCATAGTGGTCGAACAAGATATGCACTATAGAGGGGATTTTGCAAGGCTTTGTAGGGCTTTAACTACACTGCCTGTCATATTCGCCTTACACTCGAGTGCTTCAACAACTGAATCAACCACTATCAACATAGTGTTTGCCTCTCTTGTGCAATCTATCAATTCTAGCTTGACCCTAACTTTGAGAAAATTAGGGCCTTGGAGAACTTAAAGGATGTTGAAGGTTCTATCGATGATGAATTGACTATATTTAGCGAGAAAAGGCTTGAGACAACACCCACTTGTTTTTTTATTGTCCTTTTTCCAAGAAATATAGTGCATTACTTAGACATGGAAACCTCCCTCAACCAGCAGTTAACTCCTATGATGAATGGCGTAGAATTTTTCTTCAAACCAGATGGAGAACTCCTAAGTCAAATGCTCTACTCATCCTTCTAAAGAGTTTCGTGGCTGCTATTCGGCTTGAACACAACAAACGAAGCTCTGGAAATATTTTTGGTTCTGATCTAAGTATCCCGATGTCTTTAATTTTTCAAATAAACTGGGATCTTCTGAGATTGCAGAAGTGTTTGAAAACTCTTCGATGAAATGGGATAGGTTAAATATATTGTCTTTGTTATAGCCTTTTTGTCTTCAGCCTGTTAGGTTTAAACTTTTACTTCAGATCCTTTTTATCTTTAGCCATATTTCTCATGTAAATAATCTTTATTTAATTTAATGGGTAGGGTTCCCTTAGCCCAATTACCTTTAAAAAAAGGCCCGAGATAACTTCGACGGTAGAGAGGTTGAAATTTGACTTTTCGAAAATCAAGGTTAAGCTTGAGCCAAGTGCGGGGAATCCTCCTCCTCTGTTATTATAATATGTGCCAACTTAATAATCCAAGTAAATCCTCCTGTTATTCCCACTTGAATTCCTTCCACACCTACACTCGAAACTATCTTCAATGATCCAAAGTCTAGCTTTGATAACAATGACAAGAATCCTCTTTCGGAACCTATTAAGGGAGGAAATCACAAGCCTTTAAAGAGGAAGGGCAATATTCAGTGAAAAAACCAAAGAGGAAGTTGGATGTTCAACTTCATGGAGATTGATTTTAATACTATATTTTGTTCTTTTTGGCACATCATGGAGTTTGACGTTGTATGGAAGCGGCCCCCTCGACTTTTGTATTAAAAGATATAAAATAAAAAGAATGTTTTATGTCCAACCTTTTCCTTATTTGCATTGTTGCATCTTTTATTTCTGTTTCTCATACACTTGCCAACGTTTATAATATAATCATATGTAATTCGACTACTTATATATTACTCATCCATGTGTATGTGATATGTGAAATACCATTATTTATTGCAACTCATACATATAAATGAATTTTTGCAATTGCTTGGTATTATTATGTTACTTAATTTTGTTTACCATAGGCAAAAACATTCCCAATTTGACTAATCAAAACCATATTTCATTGGTAGCTCTATTTATCTTTGATTGAATGTACCTCGCTTGGTCTTAAAGAGTTGTACCTACAAAAGACTTGACTCTGCACTAACTCCTATCACTGGGAGTTGGTATCTCAAATGCATATTTTTGGGCATCCATCCTTGATTCGCTTATCTTCGTGTGACGACTAAAGATACTTCGTCGATCAACCTTGTTTATTATCGGCCAAACGTATTATATTGGGCCGGAAACATTGTTGCATCAAGAAATAGGTTCAATTCTACATTGGGTCCTATCTTTGGATCTAATGTCTTAGATGCCTATCTCCAAGCATCGATCCTTGACCTTACCTATCTTCGGGCATTGCTCAAAGATTAGATGTATAAGGGCAAATCATCCGATCGACCCTATATGATTATACTTCAGCAATCCTATCATGAATCGAAGGAGTTTATCGGTACCTATCTCAAGATACATAGACATTTGGTTTTTCAACACATAGAATGTCTGATTTTGTCGCTAGCCATGCAGCACAAAGTTGGACTTTAAGGATACGGTTCCATTGATTTTAAAAGAAAATCTTATTTATTTATGAAATAATAGCAGACTATGCCTTATTACATTAAGTCAATCTATAGGATGTATTATTTGGAAAAAATGAATCTAAGTGAAATAGTGCCATAATTTTCACTATTCAATGCCCATGGAATTGGGAAACGATCAATGGTCGATGGCTTAAAAGTATTTCCAAGCTTCTGTTTAGTCATGTAGGGACCTTCCCAATTTGAGCCAAGTGCCCCGCTAACAAGAAATTCCATTTCAAAATGAGCTAAACTATTACAAAGGTACAATTTCTAAATCGGCGTTGAATTATTTTGCTACTCTTATCTAGTGAGTAGCTACCTTTAGATTGGGTTATTCTCTCTTCGACTAAGTCGAGGGACTCAAGCAAGAGTTACTCATTCATCTTGGGATCATAATTAGTCTTCGGTGAGAAGGGACTTCAGATTCAATTGGTATCATAGCCTTTGCTCTGTAGGCCAAAGTGAATGGGGTATAGCTGATCGTGGACTTGTAGGTTATCCCATAAGGCCACGGTACAAGTGGTAGCTCATAAACCCAGTTTCCTTGGCCCTATTCAATCTCTTGCTGATGATGGATTTGATGATCTTATTCATCACGTCCACCTATCCATTCGCCTATGAGTGTTCCACTATCGGAAGCTTTTCTCGATTTGATATCAAGCATAGAATTATTTGAACTCGACACTCTCAAATTGAGTTCTATTACTAGTGATTATCATCTGTAGAACTTTGTATCTATAAAGAATGGTCTTTATTACAAAGTTGATTACTTTATTCAAAGTGATCTTTGTTAGCTGCTCTATTTTGGCACATTTTGTGAAATAATCCACAGCGGCTATAGCACATTTCGTTCTGCCTCTCAACATTGGCAGCTCACTGATAATGTCAATATCTTATACCATAAATGACCATAGGCTAACCATTGTGTAAGCTAAATGAATGGGGATTTTGATATCATTGCAAACCTCTTGCACTTGTCATATCTTCTAGAATAGTCGGTCGCAACCCCGTTGACTATTAGTCAGAATTATCCATAGCGAAGGACCTTCTTTGCTAATAATTTCGTCCCAATATAATCACCACAACTACCTACGTGCACTTCTATAAGGATTTTCTTAGCTTTGTCTTCGGTGTCACACCACATCAAGGGAGTTGAGAAGTCTCTCTTATATAGCACTCCTTCTTGCATAATGAATCGGAATACATTACGTAGGAGTTTCCATCGTTCATTTCTTTCACTGAGAGAGTCCCTTTTACCAAGTATTCCATAATTGGAATCAACCACAACTCCTTCTCTTACTCGATATCTAAAATCCAATCAACATCAATCTCGTCTATACTTTGATTCGTCAAAGTCTCAACTGGAATGATACCCAAAAGTGTACATTCCCAGAGCGAGCCAGCTTGGCTAGTGAATCGACTTTCATATTTTCCTCCTTAAGGATGTGCGCTATCGTGTAATGTTCAATATTGTTTAGTAATTTTGGTACTTTTTCATGTAAGGGGCAAATCTCACTGCCTTAGTTTAAAATCTCATTTTCAGCTGATTGGCCACCAACTGAGAGTTGCTGAATATATACAACGTCTTGAGTCTTAGTTCTTTTTCTATCTTGAGTCCTGCAACCAATGCTTCATATTCGTGTTCGTTTTTTGTCGCTGGGAACTCTAGCTTTAAGTCGTAACAGATCCTCTTTTTCTCTAGGGTTATAAGAACTACTTCGATCCTAGAATGGTGCTCATTGGAGGGTCCATCTACATATAACTATCAATGAGAAAGTTGAACATTCTCTTCTTCCACTTTGTCATCACGGATAGTGAATTGGGCATTGAGATCCATCAATGTCTATCCTTAAGTTGCCTTCCTAGGATGGTAAGATATATCGTACTAGCTCAACTCTAAGTTTCAATTTATTAATCTTCTTGAAGTCTCGGATCGATGCAATACTTGTCTCAAAAGATGATCAATCAACACCCTAAATAGATGAGTATGAAAATATGGCTTCGACTTCCTCTCAACTATTAACAAATAGTACGCTAGTTTTTTCCAGTTTCGGATAATTCTTTTTTGCTTTGATAAACCATTTGCTAATTTAATAGACTAATCTTTGGATTTTGTTCTCCTCACGCACCAATACTACACTTAGTAGGTGAGCAGAGACTACTATGTAAATGAACAAATCTTCTTCTTCCAAAGACTTTGATAACAACAGTGGTCTCTTCATATGTTTTAATAGATTAAGGAAAGCATCATAAAATTCCTTTGTGCAGACAAACATTCCCTTCTCGTTTTTTAGGGCATCGAAGAATGGTATGCATTTTATAGTTGCCTTTAAGATGAACCTACTCTATGCTACGACCATCCAATCCAAACTCTACAACTCTATCTCATTTTTGGTGTGGTAACCTCTCTTAACGCTTTAATCTTTTCCAATTTAGCTTTAATGCCCCTTGAATTTACAATAAACCCAAAGACTTTCCTGATGTAACTTCGAAAGAATAATTCAACGGATTGAGCCTATTCTATACACCAAAGCACATCGAACATTTTTCAGAGATCTCTTATGTGATTCGTCGGTTATTGTGACTTCAAAAGCATATCGTCTACATAAACCTCCATAGTTCGCTCGATCGGATATTTATAAATTCTATTCACGGTCTCTGGTAAGTAGCAAGTAGCTCTAGCATTCTTCAGACTGAATGGTATAACTCGGTTATACAACACCAAATCAATGATGAAGCTCGTATGCTCTTGATCTAGGATGTGCATCACTATCTGATCAAGCCGGAGTAAACATCAATAAAGGATAATTGTTCATGTTTGATTATTCCATCTACAAGTTTGTCAATCCATGGTAATGGAAAGCATTCATTCAGGCACGCTTTATCCAAATCGGAATAATCAATGCATATCTGCCACTTCCATTAGCCTTTTTGACAAACGCGGGATTTGATACCTACTCTGGATATAATACATTGTAGATAAAGCCGATCGCCGTCTTTGATGAAATACCACACATCGACATGCGTTCAAGAAAATATGTTCCTTTTTGCCCATCAAAACCCTACCAACTCCTTTCTCATCATTAGGCTGAGCTGAGACCCGATCTTGAGAACTTTTGTCAGATCCTCATTGTCGATCGAAATGTTGATTGCCAACTTAGTTGGGGCTGCCCATGCATCATATGGCTCTTTTTGTGGGCCCATCGGTTTATAAAACTTGATGTTGGGCCCGAATCAGGGCTTAGGTGGTAGTTTCTATTCATCGGAAGGCTTAATTAAAAGAGGCTTCTCTACATCTTTTCCTTTCTCATGTCGCTTTTCCTCTCTGAGATCGGCAATATAGCACTCTCAACTTATGCTTTGGTCTCCTCCGATCATCATGACTCCATTCGTGGCTAGAAATTTCATCATCAAACGCCATGGAGAAATTGCAATCTGAAAGCTTACGAGGGTTAGTCAGTCCAAAAAACATTATTAAATGAAAAACCAACCACCACAACAAATGTCTGCACTTTAACAATCTTGCGGTCAACTTGTCCTAACTTAACCGGCAATATATGCACTCCCTTAATTTGTTAGCCTCTCCAGTAAGTCCAGAATTTACAAGCATTTAACCCTTTTCGTTGAGGCACATCTTGTCAAAGGTTTATCTGAACAAGATATTCACCGAGCTCCCACAGTTAGACCTGATGCACTATAGTTGGCCCAATTTATCACCATCGAGTAAAGCGTCGGCGCTTCGATCCTGTCAGAATCTTTATTTCTGAATACGATATCTTCATTCATTGTCTTCTATTACTTCATTGGAGTCTTATCCTCTATGGCAAAACACATTTCTTGAGGCATATACCTCAATGAGCTTCCATAGCACTCCATTTCATTCCATGTCTTCTCAGCTGGATATGGGCCTTGAGATATAGTATTGATCAAAATTCCTCTCATTTTTTGTCTTGATCTCTCTCCGTTGAATCACCTTGATTCCCTTGGGCAGGCTGGCCTTGGGGTCTGTTATTCGTCTGCCCGCCAGCCTAGGCTGCCTGACATACTGTTGCAACTTTTTATTTCAAATTAAATCCTCGATGACATCTCCCATATGTGCACATTTATTAGTATCATGCCTAAGGATTTCACCGAACCAATAATATTTTCCCGAATGCCTTTCTTCCTCAATTGCCCCTCTTATTGGCAGTTTCATATAGTGCATGGTACGTTTCATGGTAAGGTAAATATTTTCAACTATGTCATTCAAGGGAGTATAATCTTTCGGTCTAGTGTACCTAATGCGCTTCTTGGTGTCTTGTTTCCTTCCATCAGTGTGTTGATCCTTGCTCTTAGAATTGCTATTACTATTCCCAATGTTTTCCAACGTTGCTCTGTATCATTGTACTTGGTCCCTCTTCACCATCAGCAGCTATTCCATCAGCCAAATCTATATCCTTCAAGCATAGAAATTTATATGTCTTTTGATAAAATTCCTCCAGGTTAATGGATGTTTTCTCTAAAGCCAACTTTTGAAATCCATTCTCGGATGAACCCATTGATCAATGCCATCAAAACAATCTCATGTCTGACGTTGCTTACTTCACTAACTATAGCATTGAACCTCTTCAAAAGGTTTCATAGTCTGTATGGTATTCTGATGCACATTTGACAATGACATTGAGTCCTTCGGTCGCACGATTTGGACTTGGAACTATTCCATAAACTTCTTTGCCAATTGACCAAAGGATGACATGGACCATTACGCGAGCCGAGAGAACTACATCATAGCAACTTCATCCAAAAATATAGAAAAGCACCTACATCTCACACCATCTATCACCATTCGTCAAAGTCAACATACTCGGTCTCACACAAAATTTCGGATACCTCTCCGTCAGAATGTTTTCAATGAATGAGGTTAGACTTGGTGATGAACCTCAGTCATCGTTGTTTCTATGTTGATCTTTGTTGAACAACCTATTAACCATATTAGTAATGAACTCCTCGCTACTTGTGTCACTAAATGGCGTGCGTCAAGAACAGGCCTGAGTGTTTTTACATTGGAAATGCTTTCGATTCGTTGCATAACATATAAGCTCTCCTATCTCTGGAGAATTCATTTACCCAGGCCCTTTCTATCGATATATGGTTAGTTCTGTAGCATTCATATGAAAATGTCAGTCTAAGCACCTATAGCTTGTCCATCATCGGCACCAACATCCTGCAACTCCTTTTCACTATCCAGCAAATTCACCGTTGTAGCATTTATGTCGATACTGACTTGATTGGACATTTTGGTACCGACATTTTTTATCTCTACTTGATTTGTGACATATTTTGCAGCTCTCTTCTTTGCTGCCCCAGCGCCTCTCTGCATAGGTTGTTTCCATCTTTTATGTTTATTTCAGTCGAAAACGAGCTTTCTTCGCTAAAATCAAAATTCTTCACCTTAGCGATTTAGTCTTTTGCCGAGGTTGAGCCAAGGCTGCCAATTGCTCTTGCATGGCTTTCATCGGATCCTTTAATTCTTTTGTTGCTCCATCATCCTTGTATTCATATCAAAAATCATCTTTCCCAATTAAGCTTTTATTACAACTTAAATCAGCTGAGATAGGAATGCTGGTGAGTAGATACAAATTCATTAGTCTCTCTTTCAGCATATTGAGATCCTTCATGTTCTCCTTCAATGGTTGTTTAAAATTTCGTACCTTTCCTTGGGATAATATCTTATCAAATTTGTTAGTAAATTCTTCTTCAATCTAAATAACCACATAACTTCAACCAAAGAAGCTCTCTATCTACTTTTTAAGTTCTTTAAATTCAAAGTTAAGTATAGATCTACTCTTGAGAATTTTCTTTCTCGATAAAGCACCAAAATGTTAGATTAAAAACTGATATAACGCCCCAGATCGGTCACAAACGAGATGAGCAGGGGTAGAAAAAATTAAAAGTAAAAAACACACGAAATTTTAGAATGGTTCGACCTTAAATTACTGCCTATGTCCGCTATAATGTTATTTTAGATAGTTTTGAAAGGTACAATTACGATGTTTCAGATCTAGAAATCAAAGGAAATTTGAGTTCGGTGGCACTCTGTAGCAAAGGTGAGGTAGAGTGTAAATGATCAAAAAGAAAGATCTAAGTTAATCCTTTTTTGTTGTCCAAGGATGAGTTTTTACAGTTGAATCCATCTATCAAAATGGCTAGCTCGTGGAAGATCAAGTAAGTGATCAGATCCATTTTTAAGCACGAAGAACAAGTAAAACCCATAACTCAAATCCTATCGGCGCCGACACAATTTTGCAATTTGCATCTTCACTTTTCCCCCATGCTTGTCCAAGTCTTCAAGTTTTCAAGCTTCGTTGTTAGAAATTCTTCTACCAATCATGTCGATACTGACATGATTAGTCCTCTGTGAATTTATTTTTTCTACAAAGTACAAAGCATCTATACCTACTATTTAGAAGTGCACCCACATCCAAACATATCGATGCTGACATGTTCGATCATGTCGATGCCCACATTATTTACTTACACAAATCTTACTCAAACTTCTTATACCCTATAATTTCATTACTTCAGACAACTCCATAGATTCTTGATCCATTTCTTTATCATCTCTAAGCACATATCCATTATTAACCCACCTTTTGCCAAGGCAGTACAGGCGGATTTAGCCTAACAAACTTCACAACGAGGCCGATGAGTCAAGAGTGATGATTGTGGGACCCAGACATCAAGTACAGATAATAACATGAAGTTGAGATTAAATGGAATTGATAGATATGCAAGGTAGAATGCTCGAAGTATGGAGTATGGTTCAACACATAGGAGCAGGTGCATTTCGATAAAAACAATTAATAACTCAACAATCACAAGAGTGCTCGAAGTGAAACTCTACGAGCAGGAAGAGGAGATCCTAGGAAGTTCACCCTAGGAACCGCACCCCCAAAACATGCAAATTAAAGAGATCGATACTGATTCATCCATAGGGATCGGTATTCTTCCGTTATATAGATCCACTATATCCAATTCTAGCAGTGATCGATCAACATCTCAATATCTACACATCCAATTATTATGAAATTGGAGGACAAGCTAATTACAGCAAGTGGAACACCCCATAGGGATCGTATATCATTTGGAGCAAGCTGAAGGGATCCATACCTATCCCTCGATAGGGATCATCTATAATCAGCGTTCACGATATATTGCAACAGAGGTTGATCAATAACTCGAGTTCTGCTAATCTAATTAGCGTTAAACTTGGAGGCTAAGCATAATACAACATTAAGAAGCTCCCTCTGAGATCGCATAGCATTTGGAAGAGATTGGAGGGATTGGCAGAAATTATAATTCAAGCTACACTACTTCATGAAAAATACGATATCACGCAAAGCGTAAGTCGAAATTGCACGAAATTCGGAAGCAAGTAGCTAACATCATAGAGCACCCCTCATAGGGATCGCATCCCATTTGAACACACCAATAGGGATCGGTACTGATCCCTATTGTTGGCCTAATGGGCATGGAAATTTTTGATTTGCCTCGTCTTGGTCTGTCGAACTTTCTCTCAAAATTTCAGCCCAATCCGTGCATGTCTTCCTTTATAAATACAATAGGCATGGCGTCAGAAAAAGGATCTTATTTATGCTTCTCTTTATCTTCAACCTAGGTTACACTCTGCCAATTTTATTCTTGATTTTGAATTGTAACTGTAAATAAACTTCAGTATAATAAAAATGATTATTTGGAAGCGGACGTAGGCCGGAGTTAGCCAAACCACTATAAATCTTGTCTCTTTTTGCTTGCTTTCTGATTGTTTTAATTTTGTTCTTCATTTATTTCTCTTCATATTTATGTGATTGAATTGGATATTGGTACTTTTACATAATTCGGTGTTGGTGGCCAATATTTATGTCAACATTTTGGTGCTTTCATTGAGAAAGCTAGCCCACGTGGATTTGGAGTTCAGATTCAGAATCAATTAGAGAGCTTGGATTTGGAGCAATGGTGAGACAATCAACAAGGAGATAAGTAGTAGATAGGAGCCATTATGAAGGGAGTCATTAGGCTTCCTAAGGAGCTGGAGCTAATCAAACATCTATCTACATCACCAAAGATGAAATGGAAACAATGATAGACGCTATGCAGGAACGGATGCTGAAAAGACAGGAGAAGATGATGTAGAATCTACTCCGACAGATCGGACATGCTAGAGCCATAGAAGCTGCTGGAATGCAAAACTAAGGAGTTGGAACGATAGGGACTACTACAGTTATGGATCAAGGAGTTGAGGGGGCAAGATTCACTGGAAATCAAAACCGGGAGCATGGAAACAGAGCTATTGGACAAATGAGTGGAATAGAGCAACCAGGGGAAGTCCCCGGCCATCTTAGAGGGATCGGCACCGATCCCCAAAGACTTAGGGGCATGCCCCCGGGTCTGGTCGATGGTGATGCTGGAGGATCTGTGATCAATCCCATGAAGCTTCATGCGAATCGAAATTTGGATGCTAGTCCAGAGGAATACATTACAGATTTCCTTCGTAGACACAAAGGGCAGCTTGGACATGATGATAGGAGATTACCGCTAGAAGACCATGATAGGTTTGTAAAGACGATCGGGCAAACTCTTGCATGGAGGATTAGTGGACAGTGATTTGGAGGATGTAAATAGAAGCTCATTCGCTCCTAATATTAGGAATGCTAGGAATCCACTAGAATTCAAACTACCAACACTAGAAGTTTATGATAGAAAGTCGGATCCAACTATGCATATGATGAGGTACATACGGCACATGGAAGTACTGGGGGCTTCGGAAGAAGTCCTGGCATGATACTTCCTCTTGTACTTAACGGATGTACCTACGCTATGGTTCAGACAGTTGAAGAGCGGTTCTATTAGCACATGGACGGAATTGGTCGAAAGGTTTATAAAGCAATTTCGAGTTCACATTACAAGACCCAAGAATTTGATGGCATTGACATCAGTAAAGAAGTGGGCAGGAGGATCACTCAAGAATTTCTTAACCAGGTTCAATGCGGCAGTTGTTTCGATGGATCAACCAAATCCATGGATGGTTTTGATGGAGGCAATGTCAGAAATTGCAGATAATTCAGATTTCAAGATATCACTGAGACGTGATCCACTGATGGATCTCAGGGAATTCAACCATGAAGCAAAGAGATTTCTATGACAAGAAGATGTGAAAGATGATAAAGAGGCAAGATGAGTTAATACGGTATAGGGTGGTGGAACACGAGCAACCACCATCCACCTCGAATGAAAATGACATTGGATCAATGCATCATCAACTTGTCAGCAATGATTGGGATGGCATGGAATAAGTAACAAACTCAATAGTGGGATGACTAAGTCACTTACACATATACGGGATCGAGAACGGTCCCTAGGCATGCTCTTAGATGATGATAAACCGTAATGCTCGGGTTTGTAAAATTAGTTTTTCTTTTTCTTATTTTTTCTTTTTGTTTTCTTCGAACTCTGGTTTACTGGTTGTACGGGCTCTTATTTTATATTTTGGCAAATAGACTTAAGAATGTTTAAATTTGGATCAATGTAATAGATAATACAGGTCGTCGGGTACGGACTATGCCTGACAAGAGGTAGGTTGCTTCACTCGAACGCGATGGATCGGCCTACTCAGGTCATTGAGTATAGATTGTGATCGGAAAGAATCCGGAGAGATCAAGGTCGTCAGGTATGGACTATGCCTGGCACTGGATAGGTTGCTTTGCTCGAACGCGATGGATCGACCTACTCAGGTCGTCGAATATGAATTGTGTCGACAAGGATCCAGTGAAATCGATGCTTTGGATTTGGCAAACGACCTGGTAAGACCACAGATTTGGCTATTAGCTTTGGTTAGATATGGATTCGGGATTTGGAATGTATTCGAAATTGGATATCAACTCGGAACAGTCATGGATTTCACTAACGATCCGAAGAGATCGTGGATTTGGATTGGCAACAGATTGGTTTCTGGATTGAAAAATACGGCTATCAATAGATCGTGAATTTTGGATTTTGAATTTACGGCAATTCAAATCATACCTTCCTATCACAAGGCATGTTTTGGGGGGCAAAGTGTTAACCCACCTTTTGCGAAGGCAGTATACAGGTGGATTTAACCCAACAGGCTTTACGATTATCGAGGCCGATGAGTACAGAGTGATGATTATGAGACTCAGAAATCAAGTATAGATAATCTCATGAAATCGAGATTGAATGAAATTGATAGATATACAAGGCAGAATGCTCGAAATATGGAATATGGTTTAACATATAGGAGCAAGTGTACTTCGATAGAAAACAATTAATAACTAACACCACAAGAGGGATCGAAGTAAAACTCTACGAGCAGAAAGAGGGGACCCTAGGAAATTCACCATAGGGATCGCACCCCAAAACATGCAACTTGAAGGGATCGGTACTGATCCGTCCATAAGGATATGTACTCTTCCCTTATGCATCCACTTATTCAGTTCTAGCAGTGATTGGCCAATATCTCAACATCTACACATCTGATTGATATAAAACTTGGAGGACAAGTTAATTACAGCATGTGGAACACCCCATAGGGATCGCGAGTTGAAGGGATCGGTATTATCCCTCCATAGGGATCGGCTATAATCAGCTTTCACAACATATTGCGACAAAGATTGATCGATAACTCGAGTACTACTAATCCAATTGACGTTTAAACTTGAAGGCTAAGCATAATATAACATGGAGAAGCTTTTGTAGGGATTGCATAGCATTTGGAAAAACTTGGAGGCTAAGCATAAATGCATAATACAACATGGAGAAGCTTCCGTAGGGATTGCATAGCATTTAGAAGAGACTGAAGGGATTGGTACCTATCCCTCTAGAGGGATCAACAGAAATCAAAATTCAAGAAACACTACTTCACGAAAAATACGATATCTTACAAACCGTACGTCGGAGTTGTATGAAATTTGAAGAGCATGTAGCTAACATCATGGGGCACCCCTCATAAGGATCACAGCCCATTTGGACACACTAACAGGGATCGGCACCGATCCCTGTTGTGGGCCCCAATGGGCTTGGAAATTTTTGGATGGTCGCGTACCTTCTGTCAAAATTCGAGCCTAATCCATGCACGTCTTCTCTTATAAACACAGCAGGCATAGCGTCAGAATAATGATATTCTTTCTACTTCTTTTTATCTTCAACCTAGGCTACGCTGTCAATTTTATTCTTGATTTTGGATTGTAGCCGCAAACAAACATCGATACAATAAAAAGGATTATTTGAAATTAAACGGAAACCGGAGCTACCCAAACAACTATAAATCTGGTCTCTTTTTACTTGCTTTCTGATTGTTTTAATTTCGTTCGTTTTTTTTCATATTTCTATGATTGAATTGAATACTCATACTTGCATAATTGAGTGTTAATGGCCAATTTAGACGCCGACATCCATCTAGAAGTCGCATTGTTCAAATGCTAAATAACAGTACGAAGTCGAACGCTTACAATGTCTTACTTCTTTGGTTGGTCAGTGACAGGTGCCACAGGCAATACATAATAATAAATAGGCAAAATAACGCTTTTGCAGACTACTCTATTATTACAAAATTGTAGCATTACAAACTAGTTTTCAACTCAAGCATGCTCTTAAATGCATCTTACGGGTTCACAGTGCTACAAATTCATCTGAAATAAAAAAACAAAAACAAAAAACACCGATAATGAAAAATGCACTCTGGAACTGTTGAAAAGAAACATCTTTTTTATTTTGGGTAACATTATAATGAAGAATCAGCATCAGGATTTTTTCTTTTCCGGCCCCATCTTGGCATGGTTTCAATAAGTTGATGTGGGACCAGCTGTTTCTCTTTTTTTGTCAGTTTTTTGTAGTTGCTTACTCTTAATCTTGCAATTTTCGCCTCTTCTTCGGGTGTAGTTTCCCTTACAACAACTGTCAATCGGCATCTGGGTCTCACTCTGATTCCAGACCTCCCTTTTGCATGGTAGGATAGACGCTTTATGTACAGTCCTTTTCCAACAAAGGCTTCAGCTAAAAGAGGAAAACTTTCAGATTAAAAATGAAAGTTTATATCAAGTCCAAATCAACTATTTGCTGAAATTTGGAATGTTGAATGCACAGCAAATTCAGACCTATCATGAACAACCAAAAAGGATATTTTCAACGCATTAAAAACTAATACAGATATGATTTAGGACAAATTTTTGCAGTAAACTATTGTTAGTCCATTATTTATATCAACAATCAAAGGTAGTTTGCTATTAGCATAAAACATAGATTGAAATATACTTGCAATTTTGGAGTTCCCTGACTATTAATTTTAAAAGGTAGTTGTATTGAGTTGTAGACCAATCTGCTTAATTTCTTATATCATATCAATTGGGAAATTGCCTACCTGCATACACATGATGAATCTTGTGCACGTTTATAAGCTTTCTTTTTATACTTTTTCTTTCTAAATCAGCATTTATCTAAACATCTTATTATTGTTTTCTTGCAGTTAAAATTGATTTGAGGTCTATTGGCATTTTCTTCATTTTCTGACAAACGCAGGTATTTCAAATAAATATCATACAACATTTTGATGGAAACAGAAATAAGGAGGAAAAAAAAGTTGACGCATTTTAACGGTTTACCGTGTTGGACTTATTTGGTCTTGTCGTTATCCAAATTATAGTTGTTGGTACCATTTTATTTATTTTTAAAGACTTCAGAAAACTCTCAAGGTTTATGAGTGATGGAACAATCATTTACACAACTTGGATCCATCCCAAACTCAAATGAAGTATTGGAATTTAAGGTGTGCAGTATTTCATTAGATGTAATCTAAAGCGAGCAGCATTAGAGATTTCACCAATATTTTCATTAGTATAGTTAAAATCTACCCCTAATATATTACTGTTTGCCACTTAAAAAGATGGAAGTTTCTAAGTTTTATGTTCATCAAAGATACCGAGTTTTACAAATTTGTGGTTGTAGTTAATAATCAAATGTATGAAAAAGTAAAGCGTGTGAATGCTGTTTTATTGAAAATTGTGCTTGTAGATAGGGAGTTCAAAGCTAAAACTTATTTCTTTATGCAACAAAAAGGAATTATCGGTATGTCAATGTATGGGGCAAATATATAGTCATATGAGTCATCGGATAAAATATAACAAACATTACATTCAGTAGATTATATGATAGTGGCAATTAGTCAAACAAAATATGACAAACATTACATTCAATAGGTTATATAATAGTGGCGATTAGATTAACATCTCTGTTTATTTATTTATAAATAAACTATAACAATCGCATGTTTACTAATACAAAATGGGTACCCTAACAGGGACTTGATTCATATTTTATTCTTATCGATCCCTTCGTCCCATTTCTGCTTTCTCTTCAATATTAGGATTAGGATGCAAAAATAGAATTTGAGGGGGTAAAGCAAATAGGTTTGGGGAGAAGAATAGTAAACTGAGGACGAATTGAGATGGATTTAAGTCAAATAGAAGTAGAGGGGGGGAAGAGAGAGAGTATGAGCTGCAGGAGGGAGAGGGGAGGAGAAAAAAAGTAATGACACAAGAGAGAAGGTTGATTGGCGTGGAAGGAACTCTAAAACTTTTCATACTGTAGTCTGTAGTAGATGAATTTAATTAAAATGCAAGCCAATTTAATATAATTCAAGCTGTGTTTAATTACAGTGCAAACCTATTTTTATATGATGCAAGCGAACTTTCAATTCTAGTGCAAGCGAGTGTAACTAAAATCCAATTTAGTTTTAATATGACTCAAGCGAGTTTAATTATAGTGCAAGTGATCTGGACATGCAAGCGAATTTGAGTACAGTGAAAGTGAATATGCATGATGTATCGACATGAAATCGGATTCAATTATTATTTATTTTTTGTTCGATCCATAAATTTTAATATCTTAATGAAAATTCAGCTCAAAATTTCTGTTCAACTCAAAATTTTTAATTTATTTCAAAAATTCAGCTCATATAAGATAAATATTGAAAATTTGAAAACTCGACCTAATGATATTTTAGTCTCTTTTTTTTAAACAGAGTGACCTGATTTGTATTATCACAAGTGGAAGGCCATTATAATCTATTAATTTCTAGTATAGGGACCTCTAACAAAAAAAAAAGCCTCTGTTTTATATTAGCATAATCCTTGAATCAAACACCATAGGTCCCTACTATTAACACAAATAAATAAAAAGATCCCTTTGGTTACTTTCATACCATAATCCTTGGATTAAACATTCACACTCAAATGACTAGTACTTTCTCAAATAAAATCTCCTAAAATGTTTCCTCCATTTATAATAGCATTCTTTACTTTAAAATGGAGATTAATTTAGTAAAATCTCTCCTTTTCTATAATTTCTAAAAAAAAAGTGAACTTTAACTTCTTGTCCTCTGCGTCTGCGCTTGTGCGTGCACGCGTGTGTGTATTGTCTTTTTAGATACAAACTATTGTAAACAGATAAATATTTTGAGCCCATATAAAATTTGAAATGATGATGTATACCTAAAATAAAGTTTAACTGCCATTTTAATTATATCAGCAAATTAAAAAAAGTCTAATTTCTTGAATAAAATGCCGACTATTAGCAAATTAAAGAAAGTCTAATTTCATTTCTTGAATAAAATTAAAGAAGAATCATCAACTTCCTATAAATCAAAACAATATTTTACGAATAATCCATTTAAGAAGCAAGTTTAGAGTCCATTTCATTTAAGAGCAAATTCTGACTAAAAGAAAGTTCAAATTCATTTTCCTAGTGAAATTAAACATACAAAAATTACTAACTTCTTACGAATCAAAATGGATATTTTATGAATATATTTTTCTAAATGGATGTTTAGTTTCCTTTTCATCAATATATATATATATATATCAGCAAGTTTAACTAAAAGGAAGTTGAGCAATATTTTTCTAATAAATTAAATAGGAAAGAACAATTAAATTTCTAAAGGAATGTTCAAAACAATATTTTACAAATCTTTTTATCAAAATAATATATTACCAAATTATGACTAATAGAAAGTCTAGATCTTCTTTTTTTTGATAAAATTGCTAAACGGACATAATTAGCCACAAAAAAGAGTAAATATGAAAAATAACACTAGTTTATTCTACTTCAGTTTTATTTGCATTACAAATCAAAATGTACAAATTATATTCTCGGTAGATTTTCTGTTATAGCATACAAAATGAATTTAATTGGAAGAGTACATAATGGTATGAAAAATGATGCAAATAAAAAACAATATTCATATTCAAACCACCAACAACAAAATTCAAACTCTGATTGGATAAAAAATCATTATAAACCAAAATTCACAATCTTTGATTGAACTAAAAATATGTCAAAAAATTTGAGACAACTATTTTAATAATTGTTGCTTAACTTGTATTCTGATAAAAAAGAATGGTAGATCAACAGATTATAAATAAACAACCATACGGTTAGGAAATATTTGTTGCACACTGAAAGAAGTTTGAATTCTAACCAAATAATATACAGGATGAACTGTAATTTAAAAAAATAGGATGTAAGTGAGAAATGTTGATACAAAAATTAATTATCGAATGGACTATAATTATATGTCATACATGTAAGTGGTTTTTATTATTGATATCAGCAATAGAAAGTTGGACCGAATAATCAGGGATATTTGTGTTCCAATTAACTCGAAAAGCTTACCAACAAGGAGGCGGTCAGGGTCCAATCCATGATTATGAGCTGCATTGGCACGTGCAGAGTGAATGACCTGCAGAATACAAAAGAACTGAATAACACAAAATGCAATGCAACCAATTGATGAAGTAAAACATTAATTTGACGAACCACATATGATAAGACTTTAATACCTGATAGACATCTTTCGCAGCTCTTTTAACTGTAACTTGTAGCTGCAGGAGTGCATCTTCAACCCGCATACCTCGCACAAGTTTAGCCACCAGATTGACTTTCTTAGGACTCTGATAACATTAAATGTATTAGAATAACAGAAATACACAAGTGTAAGTTTTTATAGTTATTAGTTTATTCTAGTAAATAAAACATCGCTAATGTTATTATATTCACAATCATTGCCCTTAAGTTCTTCAAATACACTATCATCACGTAGCATGGAATATGCTTCTAAAACATTTTATAAACGAAATCGTTAGTAGCCTTGGTTGAAGCATCGAAATGGGTATATTATAAAATGGAAAAAAAAAAATGCATCAAGGACCTACATTGACAAAATATTAGTCAAAAAGACATCAAATTTCAAAAATAGTCTCTAAGCACAAACCATTCTCCGAAAATCAACCAGAAATCCAAAAAAAATTACTGTTAGGTCTGATCCCTAATTTTCTTGAACCTGAAAGGGTTTTGATTACTGTTCACGATGCACCCTGTTGATGGAGTGGAGCGGCAGACTGGCGGTGGTGCAACGATCGGGATTGGTAATAATGATGGCAAATCAGCAACGTAAAGATGTTGCCTGATGAAGAAGGAAATATTAAGGACATAGGGGCGATGATGATAAGATCATGGTTGGAGCAGCGGTTAAGATGGGAGGAGCAGCGGTTAAGATGGAAGGTGGAACAATTATGTGAAGGAGCTGTGTCAAAATGGGAAAGATGTAATTACATTATATTATAGTAGCATATTATGAACAAAATTTTCAGTTAAGTAGATGAATAAATCAAATCATAATGCTATTTGTTAACATTCTATTGCTAGAATTTTTGTAGAAGCATAATCTATACTGTAATTTTTATACGAATTTTGAGTTGAATTTATCAATGATAAATTTGTATTAGCTTTGATGTAATATATTAGTACGATGAGGTTATGTAACCAAATATCATCAAGCATTTTTGCAGAAGTTCATACTATATTTGTAATACCACTTGTAGCATTTGAAGAAAATGTTTTTTTAAATAAAATCCTATGTTGCAATTCAACATTTTGATTTAAATATCATTGTACATTATTATTACATAGCAATACATGTTTTAATGGTACTTATAATTTATGCTTTAATGTTATTTATAATATTAATTAATAGTATTATGTGAATTGGAAAATCGAATATAGCAATTCTGTTCTAATGTTACCACGTAGTGGCATTTTAATCCTCGCTATATATTTGCATTTTTTTGTACGGAGTGGAAACTAAGTATCAATAAAATTTTATGTATGTACAATCATACATTTACGTAATTTTAGTTCATGTTTCTGTACTTTTTTAATTTAAGTGACTGCATTTTGTTATCTATTATATAATGGTAGAAGAGAAGAATTTTCTGCTCTCTTAATAATTCTAGGTATTTCCTTCTCTCTCCTTAATCCTCCCTAGGTATTTTATTTTCAAATTCCTACCATTTATCATTGTAATAATATTACAAAGTTCTACTAATTCTCCCCATTATCATTTTACATTTAAATGTCAATAATTAATCATTTCTACAATTATTTTTAACTATATTATCATGTTATTTTACATTTATGTCCATATATTCAAACTAAATAATGAGCTAAAAATTGAACTTCAAAATAAATCCAAATAACTAATATTTATTATTCGGTCTAATAGGTCCTAAAAAACAATTCAGTGTATTGTATACCTTACTTATATTGACAAAAACTAATATTTCATTGAAGTCCATATAGCTTAAAATTTTCACAATCATATACAAAAGTACTTTCGGTTCTTTTGCATTATTTTACATTCAAATTTACATGGTTTGTTTCTTTTAAATTAGTGCTTTATCACAAAGAAAATGCACGTAAATTTTCGTGCTCAACTTGGTATATTACAAACATTGACATGTTCTTTCTTTTCAAAATTGATACATCAAGTGATTCTTTATCATTAATAAAATATACTTTTGTAAAGAATAACATCAATTTGATGATAAGCAATGAATACCATTGTTTGTAATTTTGAAAAGAATGAATATTTTCAGTTAATATCTTTTCTGAAAATGTTAAATATTACTCATGTATATTCATCATTTACGTTAATCAATAGATTAAAATATACTATATTTCGATTAGAATTGTTTTTTTTCTGTATTTTTATTGTCTTTTTAATTCAGAAGTCAATATTTTTATAAAAAATATATTATAAACTAAGCCTAATGAGGTATGAAACAATTGTTTAAAAACCAAATTATTATTTTTACAAAATTAAATTAACAATATAATTTGTAGTGTTTCTTTTAATCAACATTTCATTTAGTTGTTAAACAAATATTTTATTTATCACTGAAACAGTATTATGTACTAATTTATGAAGTTGATAATGACTATAAGAGCTTAAAATGCATAGAAATATATTGATTCATTACTATTACACTTTCAATTTTAAGTATTTTTGTCATTTTCAATAATAATATTTGACATACAAACATATATATCTATAAAAGCAAAACCTTTGATCAACCGGTCAAAGTGAAACCCTTTTTGCAATGCCTAGAATGACCCTCCCTGTAGCACCACGTAAGAAACTTGCTAATGATACTTTTGTCATTTCTCCTTCAATGTGAAAAACAGTTCCCTCTGCACGATCCGTTCTTTCTCATTTCTCTCCTCCACTTTCCTCAACTTTCCGCTCTTCTCATTCCATTCGGCAATGCCGATTGTATTTCCCATACTAACTTACCAATATACTTTCACTCATTTTAATTTACCTCTGATTAAAATCGTCATGTTATGTTTTATTGCTTTTACAGACAAATCACAGCATCACGAATAAATTTCAACTCGATCTCCATCAATGAATTGATCTGCCAAACCAAACGCTATGAATTCGAAATCAAACGGAGGGCTTCTTGGAAAAAGTGATTAACTGGAGGAGAAAGGTCAGTATATTTTGTTTAGGGTTGGTTTACCTTTTTTTGTTTGATTTTTTTTATAAACTGTGAATCTTCTTCTCTATTGAATTGCAGTTATGTTGTGACTGGGAAAAGCAATATCTGGATCTCAAAATTGGCGATCAAAGGTGAAACATTAATTTTCTGAGTTTTGTTTCCATTTTTTCAGTTTGTTGTTTTCGGCTTTTTGAGTTATATAAATATCAATTCTAGGTTCAAATTCGTACTTGCCAACCAGTAAAAAATTATGAATTTTTTTTTAAACAGAAACACCAAAGTTTAGACATACTTTGTTGACAAAAAGTGGAAAGATAGTTTTAGAAAACAGAGGACATGAATATAGCTGATGTATTAACAATGGAAGCCTGCTCCGACTTTCCATTTTTGTTTAAACAACCTCTTCACAATTATATACTAGGAACACTACTATATGAAACTACCTTCGGTCTTAGATGTCGAATTTTTACACCATATCTCAATTCTGTGTTATGTAAGCTCATGCATGGCTAAGTTTTTACCATATCTCAATTACACACATGTACGTGCAGACATACTCACACTTGCAGTGATGTTTTCCAAACATAGATGTAGCATATTGCACTTCAATTTATTATTACCATATACTTCAAGGTATCATTCGAGAAAGATATCTCAACGCAATACAGTTCACCCTATTATGTTTTAGACTATTAGTTTGATTAATTTATGTGGCTGCTGTCAAACTATCCTGGGGGCAATATTCAGATGCATTTGATTATTTCATTTTTTAGATTACCATGCTGTCAGATATTACAGTTGACGAGGAAGTAGAATGAACTGAATTAAGCACAACCCAAGTAAGGTATCGGACTTTTTAGGCTTAACCTAAGTCATTTTTTATATGAAAAATGGTGGTTATTGTGTATGCAAAGATAACTTATTTTTTCCTTAATATCTTGAAATAAACTATATACAGGGTGGTCATTGTGATTTTATACTGAATTATTAATATGAAGCTTTGCTTCACTTGAATTTTGCATGTGACAGTTCTGTATACTTATTTATAGGATCTTTGCATGTGTTAGAGACTTGAACTGTAAATTTTGAGGACAAATGAAAAAGTGAGAGCTAGAATGATAGTTGATCCTGAAAATGATAGGTAAGCCTAAGATGTTACCCCTATATTTCATTATTTAGACAAACAAGTGGTATCATTGTAGAAATCTTTACAGTGGGTTGTGATTATTGCAACTAATTTTTATCCAAATTAATAACTTTTTTCTTTCGGTAGTTTGCAATTGCTAAAATTATGGATGATTTACTGTTGAGAGGTTGATTCATTATGTTTTCTGCTGAAATTTCTATTCTTTACGCTTAATTTGTTTATTTTAAAACTCTATTTCGTCGATGTTATTTCCACATGCAATATAGTGATTTAGATGGTTCTACAGAAGTGGACGATCTACGGACAAGAGCACTGCGGCGATGGCGCACCAGGGCATCCTCACTCATGGTATCGATTTTTTAAATTCAACTAAAATCTGTACTCTTTAATCTTCATTTGTTTATTTTAAAACTTTATTTCATTGATGTTATTTCCGTAAGCAAAACTGTGATTCAGATGGCTCTAAAGCAGAAGCGGACGACGACCAGTTTATTGAGAGACATATACGAAATTAAGGTACTATTTTTTTTACTACTACAGTTTGTATTTTGTTCATTGCCAAAACTACTGCATTTAAAATTAAAAAAAAAATTATTTACGGTTGACGCTACCCTCATGATCCTGTTAGAAAGTAAGAAGAAACTGAAAAAATTATAACTGGAAGATGTGAATGGATTAACAGCGATTTGGGTATCACCTTCTTTATTTGATTCTGCTTAAAGCTTTTCTTCTTACTCATTTGCATTTGCAAATTTATATGACGAGTATTATTACATTATTCTGCCTATTTTAAGTCTGACTGTCACAAAACTTTAATTCACAATTTATTCACAGTTTTTGACCATAAATTGCTTGATTAAATGATGTGCACCCTTAGTAATTATAATATTAAACGTACCAATCCTATAAAGAGCAAAATATAGATATTTTTATTTCATATTTGATATTAATCCATTAATTTGGTTTGGTTCTCAAATTTCTGTGGATAACACTCTGTGCTGTACTTTTCGTACACTTTGATCATGCAAAATGAATTTAAGCATTTACTATTCTCTTTGTTACGATAAGGTTATAGTGATTTCTAATTTTATGTCTGACGTTCATCATGGTTGGGAAATCCAATTACAAATACATGTAACTAATAAGTAATTAATTTTTTACTATATTGGATTGGTACTTGATGTCCACATATAAATATAACATTTCAAAAAATAGTCTTCACCACTTTCAAAAAATAGTCTTCACCACTTACTTTGGACAGTCAGTAGACAGGTTTTCCTAATTGTGTATTTGTTAAAAAATTTGTCAGTTGGACTATTTTGTGTTTTATGTAGCTAAGCTGATTTTATGTGCTGATGTTTTAGATATATATTTATGGAAATATATCTTTATTTTGGATTGATTTTTCATCAAAATTATTACTTACTAAGTTCGTCGTCTATCCCCCTATTTGGTAAAGTTTGTTTTATTACGAGCGTTCTATAAATCGATAAACAATCAAATTCTTAATTGCCTTCATAGTATAAATTTGGTTCTTAAATGACATGCGCCGATTATAATATCAACTGAAATATTAATCATGCAATTTAAGTATCAATTTTATACAATGGAGGCAATTAAGAATTTAATTATTTATCCAGTTTATGTTACATGCTTGAACAATTTGAAAGATGAGATTCTTAAGCATAAAAGCAGCCTCTCCTTTCGCGATCATTGTTGCCTCAAAAAGGAAAGTTGACTTATATTTTGGTGCTATTTTTTGTTATCCATTAGTTCCCTACTAACTTCAAATGCAACCTTTCCAATTTATTAGCTATTGATTTCTTACTATTTCTCAAAAGAAACCTCCAAATCTTAACTATTGGAATCAAATTTAACCATATGAGATATATACTGATAATTATTTCTTTAATGTTTACCTTTTATCTATACATAATCCCTTTTCCGCCGCAGTTCATTCTTCTGCATTTAAAATGCTTTTGAACATTGGAGGCATATTTTTCCTTATTTATTTAAATTTATTCTAACCGTTGTCCACTTCCACCTAAAAGACAGTTTCTTTAAAGTCAACATTTGAATGAATCAAATTTTTGTCTGTTACGTATGTTTCCCAACATCTTTCAATTATGTATTTAATTTTTTTCTTTTATAATATAATTTCCTTTATTGTGTTAAGGTTATGGACATTTAATCTTACATTTTACCATCAATGCTAATTTTGGTTCAGTCAAGCTTGCTTCCATTCCAGTCCAGCATCGCTTCTTATCTATATTTCTTGTTTAAAACAACATTTGGAATGTAATACTATGAATAATCAAGGATACAGAGGTACCCGATGATATGCCTACTAATAATGCTAAGAATAAAAAGATAATCACCAATTGATTGTTTTTTCCTAATTCTCATGGTATTGCAAAAAGTCTTAACACTTATTCTGACAATCAATATATGAATTATTCCAATTCTGTATTTGTTAAATAAGTTTCCCAGTTAGTCTATTTTGAATTTTTATGTGGCTAAGTTGATTTTATACATTGAATTTTTACAGATATTTTTTTTACGGAAGGGTGAAATTTTTATGCAAGTTTTAAACCACGAATCAAGTGATTTTAGGGTATTGGGTATGTTATTCCCTCGCCTAATAAGCCAGGGGCTGGGTTACATGGTTGTAACTGATTACTCTTAGCTGTTAATCATGTTTAACTATCTTTTCAAGATCAACTTTAGATATAAATATGCAGTTTTGTTTGGTTCTGTAACAGAACATATCACTAGCAACGAGTCTATGTATAATGAGAATTTGGTAGACAGTTCATGGTGCACTTTTTTGCTGCATAGATATATTGAAATATGCAATATAACTGCAACGAAACATGAATTTATGTAACATTTCTTTTCCTTCCTTCCTTGGCATCTACATTTTTATTTTACAATTTCCACCTTTTGCCCTTTTAGCTTTAGTTTTTGCAAGAGTTTTTTTTATACATAAAGATCAGTTTTGGTCACTGGAAATAAATAAAAAATATGTATCTATATTTGATAAAAATTCATCATGCATTAGCTACTTATATAACATCATAAGTGTGTTGAACTAACACATGAGCAATGACATAGATTGAGTTATTGAAGTGGAAACCTCACTTGCAATGGGAAAGGATTACTGCGAACATTGTAAACATTTTGCTAATGCTTTTAAGATTAGGCTAGATTTGGTAAGATCATGTAAAATAAATTACAATTTCTACATTTGGACTTATGTTTACACAGTAATTTTTATACTGATCAAAGGTTTAGTATTCTTTTTTTAAAGGCCAGTCGAAACCATGGAAAATAATATTTAATGCATATGTTATTTTTGCAAAAATAAATGATATCTTATCCTTAGGATAATAGAAAATAATTGCCAGGTTTACTCGCACAACATTGTATTTACATAAAAATGTCTCCTTACAACATTTTCAATTCTGCCCTTTATAAATCAATGATGTCATTCTCAAGCCCAAGAAAAGAAGAAAACAATTGCCATAATTACAGTTTAGCTCTTACAGATTATTTTTAGTTTATTGATGTTGAACTCAACCTTGAAAAAAATGAGAATAATTATTATAATAATTTAGTTCTTACAAATTGTAATAATGATGTTAATTTAAAAGGAAACTATTTTAGTGTTATCTACAGCCTTGCATGCTCAAAAACCAACATGATACCTTTTTGGCACATAAAAGTTGTTTTGTAAGATCCAAAAATCTTACAATTGGTGTTTTGTAAGATTTCTACTGCTTTTTATGCTTACTCAGGGGCCTTTTTTGCTTCATCATCCATGTGTGTTTAAGTTTGTACTTTGGATAATCCATTTTACCAAAGCTTCCTTTCAAAAATACAATCTATGACTTAATCTTGATGGTTGATGAGATTAAGAAAAGAAAAGCCTTTTTGGAATAAAGGATTGAAGAGCTTGCAGAAAAGAATGAGGATGAGGATGTTAGAAGAGCTGAAAATCCTGAAAATTTGAGCAACTTGGGTTTGGTGCTCTGTAAGCAAAGGTTATTACTATGGCGAACAGTTGTGGTAATAATCAGTTTACAGTAACTTTTACGTCAGTTTTCGTTTTATATTTAATGTATTATACTACTGTTAATAAGTACTTGCATTACGAAGGATCCTACTACCACCATGCAAAACTTTTCTGGAGGAAGAACAACTGCAGCATCTGATGTTTCTCACTTGGAGTATTATGATAATAAGGGCTGCCAACGTTTATACACACACACACATAAATATAGGCATTAAAGGACTGTAGCATTTTACTCTACTTTACACTGTCATAATACAATGAGCTGATTTTTTCTCGGAAAATTATTAAATTTTAGTTGACTTTGTTGTGATTAACTTTAATGAGCCGAAAGCGACGCTACTTCTATTACAGTGACTAAGTATCTTGGTGAAAACTAAAGACAGCAACAAAGCATGAGTCAAAAAGGTGCTGCATTTGCTGGCTAATGAGGCAAGCATGATGATCAGAGAGTGCAATACGCTGGTGAAGCATTGCTAAATGCAAAATGTAATATTCACAGCGATGGATGCGAAAAGCAAATTGCTGCAAGTATATGAGTTGTTCAATATGTTGCTAAACCAGCTAAGGGGAAAGAATGTGGACTAAAGGCAAAGACTATACTAAAATCCGTGCAATTGTTGGGGGAGAGCAGTTTTTTAAGAAGCATGAAGAAGCAACAACCTGTTTTATTGTAATGTTTACAGTAATTTTATTGTAATTTTTCAATGTGTTTTCATACGTGAAATTTATTAGTATATAAGACCTCTTATATAACAATTACACGTCTGAAATTCAATAACAAGAATTTACGAACACTATTTGCTCTATAGATGCCTATATTTTAATTTCTTCGTATACTTGATTACCCAAAAATTAATGCATGGACGATTTGAAACCCAAAGCTTATCTGAACTGGAGATTTATGCATGTTTAATGATGTTATAGCAATTATGTTTTCTTTTCAAAATAGTTGTAAAGCCAGTACAAAAGAGCTCAATATATTAATATGGTGAGTTAATGCTTTTTAAAAGAGAGATGATGTAAGCCTTTTAAGTTCCAAACCATTGGAAACATTAATTTTAGTATTCTTTACATTAATTTATATATTCATATAATATTTGATTACTTTCTTTATCTGTTTGATTATTTCATAAAATAATTTAGTCTCATTTATATTTTGATAAACGCTTGATTTGTGCATATACACGCATAGAAAAAAATCCAACATTATATGCATGTCAAAAAAAAATTATTTTCTAATTGTAAGATATAAGTAATTCTTATTTCATTGACTTGACCGTCACTTATACCTCACTTACATTATTTCAGTTGCAAAAGTATTACAACTAATATTAAAATAATTTAATCGTTAGATCTGATTTTTAGGTGATATTAAAATTAAATAACCTTTGTAGCATTTGGAATTTGTAACAAAAATTTAATTATTGGATCATATTATCAAGTTATATTAAGATTTAGTAGGGGCGTTTTTGGTAGTTCACGCTGACACCAAAAAGTGTTACACCGAATGTATTACAACTATTATTAAAGATACACACACACATATCTGTGTACATATGTACGTATGTGTCTCTGTGTGTGTGTATATCACTACCACACTACCATAACTGTAGCGCACACAAAAATTTCACCCTTCTTGACACACGTCCAACGGACGTGCCACCATACTCGTGTGTATATATATATATATATATATATATATATATATATATATATCCTTCATCTTTTAAAATGTACTAAAAGCAAAATATTAAACTCAAAATATATGTATTTTATGTATATAAATAATCATCTATTGAAATATATAAACTCAATATTATCTACAAAATGAAAACTAAAATATATTTATATAAATAAAATGCATGAATCACAAGACAAAAATTAATACTTAAAAAATAATAAGGTAAATACATTATTCAGTTATCATATGTTACACAATAAATTCAATTCTTTAAAAATATGTTTTAAATTATTTTTCTAAATCATACCGTGTGAAACGCATGAAATTCACACTTATACTAATATATGCAGGGTTTGCACTTATGGCAATTTTCTCTCTACTTAATCCTCTCATGGAATTTATTTTCAAAATACTTCAATATAATTTATGATTTTTCAAATTATTACTGTTCAACAAATTCTCACCAACTACATTACATTCAAATGCACATCTTTTATAATTTTTAGAGTTAAATATTTTTACTCAGTTTTTTGCAATATTGTATATTTAAATCAATACATTAAAGTTAATTAAATATCATAATTTAAACTATTCAAAATAAATTCAACTACATTCATTGTTTTGTCCATTAAATCACAAATAATAACAATTTCAATATGCATATAATATTTATATCAACAAAAATGAAAAGAAAAAAAATTGTTCAAATGTAAGAATATATAGCATAATAAACATTACATGCGTAAACGTTGCAAAACAACTTTAATTTATATTTTATTAATCTCAATAAATTATTTACGAAATAAATAATAGTAAGGCAAAGAATTTCTAAGCCTCTCAATAGTAATGGAAGTTAGTTATAGAAGTTTTGTCAACTCTATTTAGTTCTATTATATTTAAAAAATAAATTTACGTAAGTTATCATTTCATAATTTTACACAATGTTTACTAATTCTTTTCATATTTTATACTTAAATACCTATATTTTTATGATAATGACAGTAAAAGGTTCTCTTCGATTTGTATTACTGTATTACGCTTAATGCGTATATTTAAATTAATTAATTAATTTAATAATTAAACATGAATTATTTAAATAAATTTGAGTAACTAATAATTATTAATTTGTCCAATAAATCTTAAAAGTTGTCAATTTTTATCTGTATACCATATTCTTATTAATAAAATGATAAAATCAAATTTTAGTTTGAATTTAAATTATATAAATCTCTTAACAAATGTTATGTACATAAAGAATGATAAAAGGTTTGATTTATAATTAATAACACGATATATTTACTATATACTACGTAAATAATTTCTTTTTTCCCATATTTATCAATACAATACTTTTACAACTTTACCGTGTACAACGCACGGATTACACACTATTTTAATTATTAAACACCAACATTTGAACTTTGAATGCTACCTAAATGTAGCATTTCATTTTCTCAATGCAGCATTTCATTTTTTTCGTAGCATTTTATTTTGTTCGATCTACAGCATATCACTGTCAATAGGACAATTATAACAACGTCTTTAAAGTAGCATTTCGTTATATATGTGAAGCATTCTATATCATCTTATTAATTTTGCTAAAATTGTATAATGTTGTTAGATATAGCACTTCGTACTTGTGTGTGTGTGTATATATATATATTTCAATAATGCCTCTGTATATTAGCATTTTATACATGGTGCCAGGGTTATCGTCGATGATGACCGACGAAGATGTATAGTGAGAGAATGTAAATAGTTGCATAGTGATATAGTGAAATGAGGCAACATGACAGGTGGGGTGAGATGAAGTGACACAGTTCAGTGTTAGGGTTGAAATGGTGTCACACATACTCACTGTTAGGGTTGTGTGAAGAGAGATGGCAAGGGATGATAACGGAAGTAACAACATGGATGGCGACGATGATTAAACATTAAACCATTGTTCTATTTACACAACACACACACACGAGAGTATGAGCTGCCCTACATGATTAAGGATATATATTAGGCTATTGGCCATCAAACTATTGAGGTCGTTTAAATGTCAATTTTTTTTTACAGAAAATACTGTACTTTCAAATGAAGATTGAAGTTTTTACTTGAGATCCAAATCCACTAATGATTAAACATGAATTCCAAACGTATGGACAAAAATATGACACTACCAGTTTACCAAATCAAGCTGACCGTGCAAAGAAATACTTCGGACATTAAAACAGATATAAAAGAAAGTTTACACATACGGTAAAAATAACATTTTGCATGGAGTATTATTGCGTAACTAGTTTCTAAAACAGAAAACAGAGAGAGAGAGAGAGTGATGTTCAACTGGCTAATTTATGTAATAAGTATCATGGTTTATGCTTAGAAATTCTAAGCTAGAAGCTGCAGTAATTTTATCATACCTGTTTTATTCCTTTTTTAATAGCTTGAACAGATGATTTTTTGATAATATCTTTTCCATCAGCTTTTCCATCTCCTAAAAGTGGCATGAGAGGAGAGGAAACTGGCTCCATGTTTGAGACATCTGTTGAAAACTTTCTTGAACTGAAATATCCCTGTCCCAATGTAAAAAGAACCTAAAATTAAATTTGGAATGACAAATTTCCAAAAAAATTCCAAAGACTTGAACAGATGATGAAAACAGAACAAAGGTGAGCATATGCATACATTTATACCAAGATAATAACTTGTATCAAATAGAAACATCTAGGATATCTCTCTTGCTTTGCATACTTCAACAATTACTAATATTTTGCTGGCGCGCAATTAAAAGTGCCGTAGAAATTTTTTATCAATTTTTGTCTGTATCATCGCTGAATCATGTTTGTCACCTTCATATTTTACAAAAAATATGATTTTTTAACAATGAACTAATAAGTTGTTACTAGAAGTAAAATAACCCAGTAAAAAATATACTATGCTCCTTCATTGTATACAAGAAGGTTCAAGATTTCAATTTCCATTTGGATCATGTGAAGCTTTCAAAATTGCGATCGACTTCAAAATGCGATATTAATTCTGGTTTCGGATTTCGAGATTCTTTTCTTTTAAATACATTAATGGATATTTCATACTTGTGCTTTTGCATCAAAAACAACACTTCTAAGTAATTTAAAGCCTGAGGCCACAGTTTTTCACATAAAAGAAATAGGTGGGTATTTGTGTGAAGAGATTTTGTTAATTGGCAGTTTAAAAATCAAATACAATAACCGTTAAATTTTATAACCCTAGTTCATTCCTCAAATACCTAGCCGCAGCAGCAACAAAAAAAAAACTGCCCAATGTTAAAAACAAAATCTTCTCCGTGATAATAATCAGTTCAGGTAAAATATGGTTTCCAGCACAGAAGTCAAAACGAAATTAAGACTTAGGCCTCCAAGGAAGAATGAGACGAAACGATAAGCGTTTCTGCCATGGATTCAAGAATGTTTCGTATCTTTCTTTCTTCTTCTATTTTCCATTTTTTGGGACTTTTCCCACTGTTTTGTTCTTCATTTTTTATTCTTTTGAGGATTTTTCCTTGTTCCTTGTTATTATTTTGGAATGATGCTATGTTTTTATTGGTTTATGATGATGACGTTATGATAATTGCTGTTTTATACAAGTTTATCGATGACCAAATTTCCCCGTTAGATTTCTTCCCAGCTCCGATGGAATGAAACGTTATGATGGAATAACGAGGTTCCAATCGAACCTTCAAACCTTGCTATATAATTTAAGTACAAGTATTAATACTTTCATTAGTGCATAGCAAGATGTTTGATAATTATTCACGTGAATCAGATACATCTAGATATTTAAATCGCTGTCAACTTGCCAAGATCTCATTTTCAACTGAAGCAAGACAAAATTTCAGACGTAATTTTTAGCTGGTTAAACGCTTATTTCACCCGAGATACGGACCCAAGATTTCTCTAAAATCTGAGATTTGAAGCCTTGAAGACCACAATTTTAAAAATAATGTGTCGTTTCAATCGTCAAATATTTTGCTGTTTCCATTATCAATCATAAGGTTATTCACTTCTTTATTTGTTATGACCCCACCATGAGGATATTTGAAAACATGAAAACACAATTCATCCACGTGAAGTAACCGTTTGAATCTTGATTTATAAAAGAACGTTTTGAAATTCAAAGCAACGCAGCTTTGATATAATGGATGCAACAAATACAATCCACGTACGAAAATATTAAGGCGTCCCCAAATCTCTTGCATTATGATCTTATAAAATAATTCTGCGGCAATATGCTGTTACAAGAGACTGAAATCAATTCTTTCTTTTTTTTTCAATAATGAACCAGCTTTGCTTTTGTGTCATTGGAATAGTGAGGTTCTTAATTGGCATTGTAAAGTATAATGTATAGAACTGGACATTACATTTCACAATGTGTAATACAAAATATAACACTTGATAGTCTACATTTCAATCAACATTGTCATTGTAGATGCAAACTAAAATAAATTTGTCTGAGTATCTATGTGGCATTAATTTTATATCACAATTACATCTGGGTTTGAGAAGCTCTTAGCATAAACCAGAATATAAAATGATAAGGTACCAAATGGTGTAGAGTTTGATAACTAGATAGCTTGATACTTTTACTAAAATGATCAGCGACTTCAAGCTTTGCGATTTTACCTGCATCAAAAAAAGTGATTTGCACACAGCCAATTTATATTTAAAAGGAAAAAACAAATTATTATTACTATGACTTACAGTAAACGTTCATAATTGATAGTTTCAATGCAAGATTTTGATACATGCAGAAATCAATTTTCTAATGAGTTTTCATGACGCAAGAAAACATCATAAAAGAGACTCATTTTACATAACTCCGATGTTTATAATAGCCACTACAACCAGTCATGGATTGGTAAAAAACTCAAATCTCTAGTGGCGTCACAAGCTCCAACCTTACTTTCTCATATTCCAACAAAACCTTGGTCTCAGCTCCTCATTTCTCTCATTCTCAACTTACTGAATCTCAGGTCCATATTATCAATCTCTCGATTTGTATCCACAAATTATAACCAAACCTATAACCCTAATTCTTTCAGCAATAACATGAATATAAGTAAGAAACAAATGACAAGGGTACAAATGTCATAACAGGAAGAAAAAAACACATTCCAATGCAAGGGGAGAGCTAGGAGGTAAAGTAGTTTCGAGCAAGCCAAAATATTGTTAGTATTTACCATAAATACTTGAAAACAGCGAAATTATGCTACCAGGATTTAAATGCACATAAACATACCCAAGTTAGCATATACACATCTACCATGTTTCAATGGATACGCTAATATATCTTATAGATTTCTAAGTGACATGTAAAGCCACATACAAAGAATAATATGCATGCAGTATCGATAATAAAAACATACAACCCATTACATGGCTCCCTTACTGTTACCCAATGTAAGCATTAAAATCGACACCAAACTCTATCATTATGAGTACAGGTCAATTGTTTATTAAGAAGCTAAACGTTAATAGAAGAAAATATGACTTATTTCATAGCTATTAAACTTTATCATATTTCACCTTGCAATCCAGATGAGCACGAAGTTGTGGTATTATTACACATGTGTGTTGGTTGGTTTTGCCCAATTTTGTTGGAAACATTACGAATGGCTAATCGTATACACCTTTGCCATGCAACCATCTCTGTGAATTAAGACATGGCTGAGATAATTAAAACAAATATAACAAATCATAATACAAATATTTGATTTGAATCAAATTAGTCAAAAAAGTTGATGGTTTTATGCCTCGTTTCATGCATTCATACATGTAACCATTTATATGCATATCTGGTTTCTTATCTTGAATGACACAAATTGTTCACACAGAGGCATTAACACAAGCAAAGCGTCTAAATGAATGTTTTCGCAAACAATAATACAAACAGTGATTGCAAAAATGGCGAGATCGTACGTTCCAAATAGCGATTTGGTAGAAATCGCAGCCTTCCCGATCCAAGAGTTAAATTGGATCGCAACCAGGGTAAAATGTGCGATTCTATTTCAGAACGAAAATATTGATGTCCAGTACTGAATCGCGATTTCAATTTAAACACCGAATTGAAACAAAATCAAAAGAGATTTAGTTCGGCATCGTGATCTCAATTCGGCAAAAAAGGAAAAGAGAAAAGGAGGAATAGGAAGAAGCGGCAGCAGCAAACCTGGAATTTTTACAAACCCTAGGCTTCAGGTAGGAAGATGATTAATAATATTAGTATCGGGACGCATATAAACTATTCCTAATGTCACTTAAACGCTTATCAAATCTAATCTAATTCCAATATAATACTACAAACACCTTATTAAATCTAATTCGAATATAATACTACGAACACCCACTTTGGTTGGTGATGCAAAACTTAACTAAAAATTAGCCATTCGGTTTTGCATAACTGAACGATGCGAATATAAAAAAAAAGCCAAAACAAGTACATTGGTTCCACAAGTTCATTTCTCCATTTCAAAAAGGAAAAAAAAATTAAAATTTATGTTTATTCATATCAATTAAATTCTCAAATTGGGAGTGTTACACCCAAATATCTGAATAAGAAGAGTAGCGGTTATTTTCCCAAGTAAGCCTCAAATCAACAATCATGTACATAAGAAAATATTACACCACTTAGACGTATAAAATCGAGAAACTCGACTTGTATCGAAAGGATAAGTTGGCATGCCGAAGGCAAAGCCCATCGATATGTTCAAGGCCCGAAGCTTCAACCTTAATCAAACAAGAACCAATGGACGAAGTGAGCATCAAGATAGCAAACGTCTCAGATGTGAATGGGCCATTTGCGCCCGAAACAAATCACCAATCTACGCATCCTAAGCAGCATCGTTGGATGTTCAGAACAAACTCAAATCATACCCCTCAGTAGGTCAGTCGAGCAATCCAAGGAGATGACTCTCCACTAATGGCGTTACGTCATACTGGCTATAAATAGATGGCAATCCCAAGGCGCAAGGATCTTCGAACACTAAAAACGAATTAAGAGACAAAATCATATTGTACCTTCCTATATTAGTGCTCTCTTTACAAACTCATTAATGGCGAAAATACACACACACACACACACAATGTAATAATCCACTTGGTTGGATAAGAGTGACTAAATAAGGAAAGGTAGTGGAGGTAAGGACTTCGGCCCGAACCACTGTAAAAGTCTCAGTACCTTCTCTACATTTATTATTGCGACTCTACGGTTCATCATCTCATTACCTAAACTTGATTGCATCACAACTCGATAATCTCTCCATCGGGTTCAATAATCCAACCAGCTTCTCGAGTTACACCTTTGGATCTTGGGGTATTGGTATAGATAAAATTTTCCACTAACATTTTTTACGCTGGAAGAAGGGCCCCAACCTCCGCACCTTGTTTCCTCTCAGAAATTCGATAGATCATTCCAGTCAATTATGTCTAGTTCTGAAAATGAAGAAGTCATCTCGTGTGACGACCCGAAAACTTTTAACATTTGAAATTGGAAATATTCAATTGATTTTAATATGTGAATGATGGTTTAGCTTGAATTTCAAATATAACTATGAAATTTGCAATTTAAATTATTGGATTTAATTTATTGAAGTTGGGTAAAATTTTGAATCTTCAATTTTAAGTTTGTTAAATGTTAACGCTAAAATGTGAACGCTAACACCCTGGTGTGTGAAGTGTAGTTGTGAAAGCACCACCCGATAGATCGGGAAAGAATTACAAGCAAGTAATAGCAGAAAAGCAGTAAACAACAACAATTTTATAGTGGTTCGGCTTAAGGGTATAGCCTACGTCCACTCTAAGTACTTTTATTAATAATCCCGTTACAAGCTGATACAATTCTTCTCAAGTACAATATATTTCAAGTTACAAGTGATTTGGAACAAGTCTTAAGCTTCAATGTCGATTAAAGTCCTTAAATTCATGTTGAAGATGTGTGGTTTCTTCGTGAATTTCTTTGATGTATTCCTCTAATCTTGAAAGCTCTAAGTGTTGATGAAGTTCTCAATGCAGCAAGGTAACGGTGTATGAAGAGAATGTGCCAAAAAAGTCCTTTGAATGTTGGAGGTGGCTATGTATTTATAGGCAAGCTTGGACATGAATTCTGCGCATAAGTCCTGAGTCGTGACCGACTCAAGCTAAGTCGTCCCCGAGTCAGGCTAAGTCGTGGTTGACTTATAAAACCAACATTTCCCCTCTTCATGGCTTATTCCTCTGCTGGATTTCATGTCAAGTCTTGAGTCGTGTCCGAGTCAATTTTCCTAGGCATTGTGGTGATGGGTTACGACTCAACGATTTTGAGTCGTGGACGAGTCATGGTGAGTCGCCCCATGTTAACTCAAGGTCGAACTGCTGGCTTGGTCCCAAGAGATAAGTCGTTCCCGAGTCAACTTATCATAACTCCTCTCATATTAGCATGTGTCGTACTCGACTTATCATAAGTCGTAGGTATCCATAAGTCGTGACATTCCTTAGGTCGTTCCTTAGGATGAGTCGCGAACCTGTTGAGTCGTTGAACCATGAGTCGTTGAGTCATGAGTCGCTGAGTCATGAGTCGCTGAGTCATGAGTCGCTGAGTCAAAAACTTCCATAAGTCGCACAACAGTTGAGTCGGAGACTAGCTGAGTCGGTCTTTGATGAGTCGGACCTAGATCATATGAGTCGGTGAGTTCCTTCTTCGGTCATTGAGTCGTACGTGAGTTAATTGTACTTTGCTTTCTGATTTGCACACTTGAACCGCTAACGACTCATGGTGAGTCGTAAATCTTCTGAGTCGCTTAATGCTTTATCTGATGAGTCGGCCCAAGCTTCAGTGGGGTTAACATTTGCCCCTCGAAGCACACGCCTAAGTCGTAGGTCGCGTGCTTCGACTTATCTTACCCCGCGTGTGCCGACTCATATCCAACTACCTTGGTATATAAATAGCATGAATCGTCATTCTCCTCCGATTAACACATCTCCAAGCAATTTCCGCCATTAACACATCTCCAAGCTCCCAAAAGCAATTTCAACTCAAAATCTCCTCCGATCATCTCTGACATCACACCACGTAAGCAATTTCGCCTCCTTTCTGATTGTCGATCATCATTTCCCTGTGCGCACCGTCCTTATCTTCAATTTATCCCCTTGAGCTTTGCGAGTTAGGTTGCCCTAATCATTGATGGATTGAGGATTGTCTGATCCAATGATCTGCGACTCGAGGCGATCTACTTGATGCGATAAGACTAGGGTTGTAGAATGAGGGTTTATTGGGTTAATGGGTCGGATGGTTGATTCGAATGCTGCTGTAGGTTTGACTCGGCTCCTTTCGTATGACCCAGTGACCCTCACGATTTAATCATGGTACGACTCATCATGCTCCTCGACTTGAGCCTTGAGTCGCGACCGAGACAGAACCCCTGAATTGTGGCCGAGATAAAACCTTTGAATCGCGGCCGAGATAAAACCTTTGAGTCGCGGCCGAGATAAAACTTAGAGATTTCCTTATTATTTTGACCCAGAGCTCCTTTAACATACTCCACGACCTAAGCCCTGAGTCGTTGCCGAGATAAGATTTAGCCTTGAGTCGTTGCCGAGATAAGACTTGGAGATAATCTCCTTATCTCCACGACTCATGGCTTAGGGCACTGCCGACTCAGAACTTTTGAACCGTTGATGGGTTATGACTTGTGTAAATTCTGTTTGAACATTGGACCATTGCATTAACTTCGAACTATTGAATTTTATTGCACTCATTCACAGGTTATTTTGACTTGCAGGCTAATAACCTGTTCAATACAACATTCACAGAAAACTGGGACGAATATACTTGTCATTGACTGCCCACATCGAATGACAGATTAGTTAACAATAGATGATTAATTTGAATAAATTGTGTGTATGAAGTGCCTTTAACTTATCAATTTCAAACAAAATACCAAAGCAATGCTGAAATAGTCAATAGAAATCGACCCGCTTGCACTAATATTATGCTTGAGCTTTAGATTAACAAGTTCTGAAATGTTTACAATCGATCAAGCATCGATCAGTATAATTCCAGTTAAATATACTTGTCACTTTTTATTAGTCTTGCACAACACTTCACACTTTTTAGGAAACGCGCACCTTCGCATTTGAACATCCAGTTGCTTGTGTAGAATGACCTCTCATCAAGAAGAGCCGATGGGCCAGGCTGAAGATGTCTTCCCAATAGCTATCCCTGTAGATAACCCTCCGGAGAGAACATCCACAACTTTGAATCAGCGGGTGTTTAACCAACTGCGCGTCCAGTTTGGCATTGATGATGCTGACGTCTTACTTCCGGGGCCAAATGACACCGCGGATAGGCCCCCTCTTGGCTTTGTTGCTGTTAATCGCCAAATGTGCTTGAACGACGCCATTCCTCCTTTTAATGACTTTCTTCAACAGTTCCTGCTTCGGTTGTCTATCTCTCCATTCCAATTACACCCCAATGGCTACGCCATTCTGATGGGGTTATGTGTTCTATTTAGGAGAGTTTTGGATCGATTACCAAGCTTCGGGGAGATCTGCTATTTTTGCTCATTCACGAAAATTAAAGACCATCCCTCCATCGTGGTTATAAGAAGCGCTCGAAACCGCAAACTTATTACTGATCTCTCCGAAAGCGCTCACGGATTTTTGAATCAGTTTTTCTTTGTTCGCTGCCCTCCAGGGTTTTATGCCATCTGGAGAGTGGGAAGTAAGATTTTCTGTCTTTACTTTTTCCGTTTTGAAACTTTCTCGAGATCTGAACTCTCAGTTGCTAATTTCATTCTTTTCCTGTTTTAGCACTTCCACCCCCTGCTAGGGACCCAAGTCTTAAGCAAATTTTTGAAAGATTAAATGCCGTGCCGGTAGAAGAGAGGAGCATAAAGTTTCTGCTAAACGATGAATTTTTACATCAATACGGACTCCTCCATCCCTCTCGCTTTACTCAGCCTCATGAAGCTCCAACGGAGGTTCCTGATTCTCCAGTAAAGACTCCTGAGTCTTCGCTAGTGAAGTGCTCCACTTCTGTTGATGTTGCAGGGCCATCTGATAAACTTGCCCCGGTCATCGAAGAAGAAGAGCCTCTGGGATCTTCCCATCATTCACAAGATTCTGGTGAAAGGGCTAAGAAATCCAGTCCTATCAAGCAAAGCAGGGACGATACCTTCGAAGAATTGAGCGACCTCTTCGCTACTTCACAAGAGATCTTCAAAGATGACCCTACTACTGCCGGGATTTCTTCTTCAGTAGTTGAAGCTACTTCTATTTTGCAACAGTCGCCGTCGACTCAAGAGTTGACGTTAACTATTACACCCACAACCACTCCCCAAATAAAGAGTGGTTCATAGATTAATGCGCGTAGTTTGCACATCACACACACTTTAGAATTTCTCATCACTTTTGTGCACTTATCTTCTTGTACTTTAAAGATTTCTAAAGCTTATTATTTTAATTCCAGATTCTCCTATGGGGCGCAGCGGCTCGTACTATGACGATTTCCAGCGCTACGGGAGGCGTAGCCAGTATGATTACATGCGTTACCTTCCTTCTTACAGAGAGTCGGATGAAGAGAGGGCTGCCCGAAAGGCTCATGAAAGGAGGACTGAAGAAGAACATCGTGAAAGAAGGGAGAGAGAAGAGCGCCATGATTCTTGGCAAAAAGGCGATGATTCCCACAAGAGAAAATCTCATGACGATCGAGGAAAAGGTCACATGGGTGAAGACTTAAGCAAACGAGCCCGTCACAGTGAAAAGCAGGCCTCTACTACTCCTGAGAAAGTTACTACTCCTGCCTCGCTCGACATTCCTTCTGACTCTCCCGCTCTTGGGAAATCAGACATTCAAACGATAATTAGCAGGCCCAAATTTCAAGTTGGACCGGGTCCTGCCACTCTGCAGAGCCGGTTTCCTCAATGGTGCCTTAAGGGAGTGAGGTTCGACCTAGACTTGGTCCCCATCGACAAGTCTGCCATGTTGCGCAATCTTGATGCCGTCAAGCTCGATATTGAGAGGATGTCGAACTGGCAAAAACTTGTTGACGAGCTTCAAAGGGTTAACCGTGCCAACATAGAGGCCATGCTTACTATGGAAAATGATAAGGCCGAATGGCAGAAGGTCGTTGAGCAACACGACACCGAAATGAGGAGCATTGCTTCTTACAATGAGGAGCTTGAAGCAAAAGTCGAGGAATTGAAACATGAGCTTGCTGCTTCCTCTACTTCCTATTCTCAAAAAGAAGAAGTGCTCCTGAAACAAGTGAGAGACGCTCACGCTAGCCAAAGGAATGCCGAAGACAGGCTCGAAGTACAAAAAAGAATCAGTGAAGGCTATGCTACTGATATTGCTGAGCTCCGAAAGAAAAACAACTCCCAGGAGGCGGAGATACAAATGCTTAAGCTTCAGCTTGCCAAAACTGAAAGGGAGCGTGATGAGGCTGTCGCCGGCAGAATCGCAGCTGAAGAATCTCATGAGGCGACCAAAAACAGCATCAGCTCAACATTATTCGACTTCTACTTGCACAGCGTTTTGGGACGTGGCAGCCTTGCCTTTCTAGGCCCCAAGTATGAAATCACACTGGCTGAAGTTTGGGAGGCAGCACTTGATATGCTCGGTGGTAAAGGTGCTGGATATGCTGAGTCAGCCCTTGAAGAGCATTATCTTGATGACGAAGCCCGTGCCACTCTTGCCAAGGGAAAGGAGCAGCTTGCCAGAGCGCGGGCCGGGATGGCGGAAGAGGAGCGTTCTGAAAAAGAAGTACCGCCTACCATCTCTGAACGTCCTCTAGTTTCTCCCGAGGTGGACATTACAGGCCCTAGTGCTCATTTGCCGCCTCCTACAAGAACTGGGGTAATCACCCCTACTGATGAAGAGGCTTTGGAGGACATTGGGGCTCAGAATTATGAGATTGAACTGACGAAGCCAACATCTTCAGGTAATTTCGACATTGGTCCGATTCAGGTGGATTACCTGCTCATTCCTCAAAAATTTGATGAGCTTCTTGATTACCTCTTGAATCTCGATGAACCCATATCTCCCTTCTTTCGGGAAGATACTAACATTTTCAATTTTTCTTCTTCTGCAGTTGAAACAACAAGTGCCGTGCAGACTTCGCCTTCTCTGGTTATTCCTCCTCCATCTCTTCAGGTGACTCCTCCTTCTGCTTCACAACCTGGATCACAAGAGGAGAAAATTGAGGCTCTTCATGGTTTGGATGACCCTGTTGCCTCGCAGGAGCAAAAAGATGAGGGACTCGAAGGAGGCGAGATCTCTCCGGAGCGGACTCCTTCTGATGACGTAGTTTTGTCCGCTCTCGTTACTCCGGGGAGTGAGTCTTCTTCGCAGAGAAGAAAGAAGCATGGGACATCGAAGAGGAGGGGGAAGAAAATTATCACCACTGAAGAGGAACCGGAAATTGCGCCAGTTGCACCTCCCTCCCCTTCTTCCCTTATGCCTTCAGACCAACCTGAAAGACCCGAAAAGCTAACCACTCGGCCGGGTAAAGGGTCTAAAGGCGGCAAGAAGAAATGAAGAGTTGAGCTTTTTGATTCCTTTTTTGTGTAATGGTCGGATGTTGTGCAGGCACCGGCCCCTGCTTTTTTATTTTGAAACCTGTATCTGCAATATCTGCAATTGAATAAAATGATTCTTTATTTGTACAGACTTTTGTTTGAATTTGAGAATGTATTTATTATTCATTTTTGCACAAGTTTATTTATACGACGTTGCGGTGAGCTTGTGGTATGTTGTTTGAGCGTACTTTACCGACATAGTTATACCGCTTTGTATGTAACTATACCATGTTGCCCCTATACCATGAGCTTACTGCAATATCGTATACTTTGAGGGGACTTGCACTCTCGTTTTCTATAGAATAATTACTTCATTCTCGAAGAGAATTTTCGTAGAGTGCAACTTCCTTCATATAAGTTTCTACGCTTTGCCCTTCGAAGAAATCACTTTTTCCTTTTGCGTATATATACATTTTGCCAAGTGAATTCTTCTATGTGGTAAAGCGGACCTCTGAATGTACTTTAACTTTCTTTCCCCGCCTTTTTTTTTTTTTTTTGATAAAAACTTGTGCCTCTGAGGAGATATATATATATATATATATATATATATATATATTTTACGTTTCAACACTTGGAAGTTTTATTTCAATCTTGGTGAAACGTGTACCTCCAAAGAGTTGTGCCTTCGAAGAAAGCCTTTTCACGTTTCAACACTTGGAAGTTTTATTTCAATCTCGGTGAAACGTGGACTTTCAGAAAGGTCTTTCTTTTTAATTGTGTCCCCGGGAGGGGGTTGTACCTCTGAGGAGGGATTTCTCACGTTTCAACACTTGGAAGTTTTATTTCAATCTTGGTGAAACGTGTACCTCCAAAGAGTTGTGCCTTCGAAGAAAGCCTTTTCACGTTTCGACACTTGGAAGTTTTATTTCAATCTCGGTGAAACGTGGACTTTCAGAAAGGTCTTTCTTTTTAATTGTGTCCCCGGGAGGGGGTTGTACCTCTGAGGAGGGATTTCTCACGTTTCAACACTTGGAAGTTTTATTTCAATCTTGGTGAAACGTGTACCTCCAAAGAGTTGTGCCTTTGAAGAAAGCCTTTTCACGTTTCGACACTTGGAAGTTTTATTTCAATCTCGGTGAAACGTGGACTTTCAGAAAGGTCTTTCTTTTTAATTGTGTCCCCGGGAGGGGGTTGTACCTCTGAGGAGGGATTTCTCACGTTTCAACACTTGGAAGTTTTATTTCAATCTTGGTGAAACGTGTACCTCCAAAGAGTTGTGCCTTTGAAGAAAGCCTTTTCACGTTTCGACACTTGGAAGTTTTATTTCAATCTCGGTGAAACGTGGACTTTCAGAAAGGTCTTTCTCTTGTTTTGCATTTCAACTTTGGTGAAGTGAGATTCTGAAGAGCGGTTGTTACACTTCAACTCCTGGCGAAATGTGCCTCCGAAGAGGAGGGCTTTTATTTTGTTGGCATTTCAACTCTGGTGAAGTGAAATCCCGAAGAGCGGTCATAACACTTCAACTCCTGGTGAAATGGGCCTCCGAAGAGGGCTTTTATTTTGTTTGCATTTCAACTCTGGTGAAGTGAAATCCCGAAGAGCGGTCATAACACTTCAACTCCTGGTGAAATGGGCCTCCGAAGAGGGCTTTTATTTTGTTTGCATTTCAACTCTGGTGAAGTGTAATTCCGAAGAGCGGCTGTTACACTTCAACTCTTGGTGAAATGTGCCCCCGAAGAGGTCTTTATTTTGTTTGCATTTCAACTCTGGTGAAGTGTAATTCCGAAGAGCGGCTGTTACACTTCAACTCCTGGTGAAATGTGCTCCAGAGATGGTTTACATTGCCTGGAAGTTACTCTCTCATGGTTGGTGGGTCATGACTCCTCCAATCTTTTTTGTTGAGTAGAGAACTTTCTTTTTTGCGGCATATGTCCCATTTGAGGTCTTTGTCCTCCGAAGAGTTGTGCCTCCGAAGAGGAGCATTTTGCCTCCGAAGAGGGCTTTGGTCTCTGAGGAGAAGCATTCGGTCCCCGTAGAGAAGCTTTTCGCCTCCGAAGAGGGCTTTGGTCTCTGAGGAGAAGCATTTGGTTTCCGTAGAGAAGCATTTTGCTTCCGTAGAGGGCTTTGGTCTCTGAGGAGAAGCATTCGGTCCCCGTAGAGAAGCATTTCGCCTCCGAAGAGGGCTTTGGTCTCTGAGGAGAAGCATTCGGTCCCCGTAGAGAAGCTTTTTGCCTCCGAAGAGGGCTTTGGTCTCTGAGGAGAAGCATTCGGTCTCCGTAGAGAAGCATTTCGCCTCCGAAGAGGGCTTTGGTCTCTGAGGAGAAGCATTCGGTCCCCGTAGAGAAGCTTTTTGCCTCCGAAGAGGGCTTTGGTCTCTGAGGAGAAGCATTCGGTCTCCGTAGAGAAGCATTTTGCCTCCGTAGAGGGCTTTGGTCTCTGAGGAGAAGCATTCGGTCCCCGTAGAGAAGCTTTTTTGCCTCCGAAGAGGGCCTTGGTCTCTGAGGAGAAGCATTCGGTCTCCGTAGAGAAGCTTTTTGCCTCCGAAGAGGGCTTTGGTCTCTGAGGAGAAGCATTCGGTCCCCGTAGAGAAGCTTTTTTGCCTCCGAAGAGGGCCTTGGTCTCTGAGGAGAAGCATTCGGTCTCCGTAGAGAAGCATTTTGCCTCCGAAGAGGGCTTTGGTCTCTGAGGAGAAGCATTCGGTCTCCGTAGAGAAGCTTTTCGCCTCCGTAGAGGGCTTTGGTCTCTGAGGAGAAGCATTCGGTCTCCGTAGAGAAGCTTTTCGCCTCCGAAGAGGGCTTTGGTCTCTGAGGAGAAGCATTCGGTCTCCGTAGAGAAGCATTTTGCCTCCGTAGAGGGCTTTGGTCTCTGAGGAGAAGCATTCGGTCCCCGTAGAGAAGCATTTCGCCTCCGAAGAGGGCTTTGGTCTCTGAGGAGAAGCATTCGGTCCCCGTAGAGAAGCTTTTTGCCTCCGAAGAGGGCTTTGGTCTCTGAGGAGAAGCATTCGGTCTCCGTAGAGAAGCATTTTGCCTCCGAAGAGGGCTTTTCACATTTCATCTCACGGGAGTATGTTGACCGGTTGTGGTGAAATGCGTGCCCCTAAGTAGGGTTATTGTCAGGAAGTTTGAAGTTTCCTTTTCTCGGTTGGATGGATTCTCGGGAGTGTGTCGACCGATAACTCCACGACTTTGTAACGAGAAAGACGCCTTTTTTCGGTGAAGCCCGCTTGAGGTCTTTATCCTCTGAGGAGTTACGCCTTCAAAGAGGGCTTGTGCTTCTGAAATATTCCTTTTGCTGGCTGGCGCTTGCTCTCGCATGTCTCTTTGCCGTTGATTCATGTTGACAATCCCCATTGCTTCGCAAGTGTCACCACTTTCAGCTACCAGGCCTCTCCCTTACCCAAAGGAGTATATTTTATAGTTAAGCGAATTGGTGGTGGCAGATTTAGGTTCTTTAACTTGCTGTTTGTTTGTTCAAACATTTGTAGTTAGCTATATATGATCTGCTTCTATCCACCTTGCTTACTTTCGTTTGAAGTTCTCCTTTTATAGGATTTGAATATGGGAATTTTGAATGGCCCAGTGCTTGACTGCCGGATGATGTTGCGGATCGCTTGGTCTCGTGACCGGTAAGCTTTGTTTTTATGGCCTGCATTATTAAATCGTTTTTTTAGTAACACGATTAACGTATTTCATATGCCGAAATAAAACAAAGCAGTTTATAATAGTAGAGAACATAAGAATTATAGTGGTTTAGCCGAAACTGGGCCTATATCCACTTTATAGCTTTTGTTATTCGCCTGCCTTGCAATTGCCCTTAACAAGAGAATCATATATTTGTAAATTCTTTGCAATATTTCAGCAAAGTTTTCATGTAAAATATGGATGTAAATGGTTGCTGTTCCAAGTTCTTGGAATTGGTTCTCTTTTGACAGTTGCGAATTTGATTGATTATATTAGCAATTCCTTAGTGCCGTCTTTAAGTGTGCATCATCTTCTTCTGTTGGCGGGTGGTTTTAACTGAAGAAACACACTCTAGCCAAATCTTATTTGTTTGCTTAGAGTACTTCTTATTCAGGATTTGACCCCGGAATTCTGTTGTTTAAGGCTTGCTTTTGAATGCTACCAAGGGTTTCTTGATACTTCAATGAATCAGCTTGGTATTGATTGCTGTTGCAGTTCATTCTGCTCGATCAATTCTTCAATCTCCTTCCTTAGATGGCGACATTGGTTAGTCTCATGGCCAGGTTGATTGTAAAATTGACAGAATTTCCCATTGTCTGTCGCGCTTCTCCTCATCAGAGATGGTTTGGGGTACACAACAACATCCTTTGTTGCCAAGAAGATATTTTCCGGAGTGTCGGTCAAGGGAGTGAAGTCGGAGGGCATGAAGCGTCGAGCTTTTTTCAAGAGTTTCTGCTTTCTCCTTCCCCCATTCTTCTCTTTCTGTTCAATCATTTCCGGTATGTATTCTTCATCGTCGCCAGGACTCAATGGGTAATCGTCAATTATTCTTTCAAAAGTTCGCCTTGACAAACGTTCGTGGATAGTTGGTCGTGGCCATGAATTCTCTGTTTGGGGGAATGTTCCAATAGTAATGCCAGTTGCTCGTTGAGGAGTATTCCATTCTTCTGAAACCTGGGCCCCTTTGGCAATGGTTTTTATATCACTTTCTAGTCGATGGACTTCTTCCTGCAATGCGTTCATCTTATCCAGTATCCTATTGCTTTGAACTTCCATGTGTTGATATATTCCATATATCACGGCGTTTAATTCAGCCCTTGTGACTCCAATACTTGAAGCTGTTTCACTTAGCGTGGGAAGAGCAATGGCGTTGCTGCAAGTACCTTCAAACCTCAAAAACTTTCGTTTCCTTTCTGAAGACATGATTTCTGTTAGAATTTTGTTGAACAATGGTTGAAGTTTGCCCTGAGTTCAGTTCTCAGTGAAAGCACCAAAAATGTTAACGCTAAAATGTGAACGCTAACACCCCGGTGTGTGAAGTGTAGTTGTGAAAGCACCACCCGATAGATCGGGAAAGAATTACAAGCAAGTAATAGCAGAAAAGCAGTAAACAACAACAATTTTATAGTGGTTCGGCTTAAGGGTATAGCCTACGTCCACTCTAAGTACTTTTATTAATAATCCCGTTACAAGCTGATACAATTCTTCTCAAGTACAATATATTTCAAGTTACAAGTGATTTGGAACAAGTCTTAAGCTTCAATGTCGATTAAAGTCCTTAAATTCATGTTGAAGATGTGTGGTTTCTTCGTGAATTTCTTCGATGTATTCCTCTAATCTTGAAAGCTCTAAGTGTTGATGAAGTTCTCAATGCAGCAAGGTAACGGTGTATGAAGAGAATGTGCCAAAAAAGTCCTTTGAATGTTGGAGGTGGCTATGTATTTATAGGCAAGCTTGGACATGAATTCTGCGCATAAGTCCTGAGTCGTGACCGACTCAAGCTAAGTCGTCCCCGAGTCAGGCTAAGTCGTGGTTGACTTATAAAACCAACCTTTCCCCTCTTCATGGCTTATTCCTCTGCTGGATTTCATGTCAAGTCTTGAGTCGTGTCCGAGTCAATTTTCCTAGGCATTGTGGTGATGGGTTACGACTCAACGATTTTGAGTCGTGGACGAGTCATGGTGAGTCGCCCCATGTTAACTCAAGGTCGAACTGCTGGCTTGGTCCCAAGAGATAAGTCGTTCCCGAGTCAACTTATCATAACTCCTCTCATATTAGCATGTGTCGTACTCGACTTATCATAAGTCGTAGGTATCCATAAGTCGTGACATTCCTTAGGTCGTTCCTTAGGATGAGTCGCGAACCTGTTGAGTCGTTGAACCATGAGTCGTTGAGTCATGAGTCGCTGAGTCATGAGTCGCTGAGTCATGAGTCGCTGAGTCAAAAACTTCCATAAGTCACACAACAGTTGAGTCGGAGACTAGCTGAGTCGGTCTTTGATGAGTCGGACCTAGATCATATGAGTCGGTGAGTTCCTTCTTCGGTCATTGAGTCGTACGTGAGTTAATTGTACTTTGCTTTCTGATTTGCACACTTGAACCGCTAACGACTCATGGTGAGTCGTAAATCTTCTGAGTCGCTTAATGCTTTATCTGATGAGTCGGCCCAAGCTTCAGTGGGGTTAACATTAAAAGTATTTTAAAGGCTTAGAAAATCCATATTGATAATACTGAAGATAATGGAAGCTTCAGAATTGGATTTGGAAATGTTTTGTTCAGCTTTGAAATTTTATCGTTTAAATCGATATTTAAAAATAGCATTCCAAGGCACAGCCTCGGATTTCGATGAAACCGGTTCCATTGGATCCGTAATATTGTATCATTATCGAATTTTAATTTTCGTAATGTTTGGAATTGTCGTTTGGCCATAAGATAAGCAAACGCGTTGAAAATTAAATCGAAATTTAATATAATAACTAGATCTAAAAAGCAATCTTCTCCATACGATCGAATTAGGACTCGAAACCTTTTCCATTGCGTTCGGAATAGGGGTTTAACATTATAAATGCCTAGCGGCACGCCTCGATAGGGATTCGAAATTTTAGACTGTGTGAATCGAGACAATTTGAATTTGAATTTAAATATATATATATATATATATATATATATATATATATATATTCACAAAATAGTTAACCTACATCAGTCGAATCCTTTTCACATCAACCCTTTTCCAGTCCTTTCCATATACTACCGTCACCCTTAAATCGCGGCTCCTTGTCCTCTATCAATATCAAATTTCCTGAATTCCTTTCTTTTAAAGTAAGAATATAAGGATACTCGAGACCACCTTCTTCACTTATAAAATCGACGTTTCCTCAGACTCGAGCCATGTCGAATCAAGTTGGATCGAAATAAGGGAGGGTCGCGTGTAATCGAAAACTCAGGGAATCGATATGAAGTCGAATCATATCGCTCAATTCCCTTTCCAATTCAAAAGATTCGCGTGTGTCGATGGAACCCAAATTCAATTTCGTGTATTTGAGTGAGAGAGGAGGGGGTTTCGTTCTAAGGGTTATGGCGAATGAAATTGTAAGGGTTAGAATCGCAAGATGATGGCACGATGTCGAGCGGAAGATCTGGAAGCTGAGGTCGAGTTCAGCTTGTCGAGGCTAGGAGAGGAATCTCGCAATTACTTAGGGTGTCGCGATGTTTTCGGGTTGTTCGATCGAATCGAGTTCGAGAGAAAGTTGTCGAGGCCAGGACTGTTCAATATTTTGGTGAGATCGTGATCGTTTGAGGCAGGAGTCATCGCCGTCTTTGGTCAGGACTTTCGTTGGTAAATTTTGGTTTTCTGTTTTAATTTGAGCATGTTAGTTTTGTAAAAGTAAAATAATAAATATATAGAGTTTATAGCGGAAACTTTGTCCGGTTTGAAGAAAAATTTAAAATGAAACTCTAACAAATTACAGTAAAGTCAAGTTTTTTTTATATGTATATATACATATATTTATGCAGTAACTAAAAAATATTATATATGCAGATTTACATATAATTTATATTTACAGGAAAATAGGAATTTCTTTTTATGTTGGGAAATTAATATAAATTTGATTTTTTTGAAAAACTATATAGACTATTTTATAAATCTGTATGTAGTTTATAAAAAAATAAAATAATATACCTATATTCATTTTAAATCTACTAATTTATTTTTAAATATGTATTTAGGATTCATTTATTTATTTAATAAAAAAAATTTGTTACTAAGAATTTTTAAAAGAAAAATTTGTTAATTAAATTGTTAGTTGAATTAAAAATTGTAAAATGGTAAATTGAATTGTTCAATCTATTTCGAATATTAATAAAATGATATGATTGTTATACAAGGTTTTAAATCATGAAGAAATAGCTGGAATGGAAATGGATTGCAAATAAAAAAAAGCAAAAGTGAGATCTTCTCACTCAAATTTTAATAATTGAAAATTTCAGTTATTGATTGATTGTTACATTATGATAGTTAAATTTAAAAATTGTTGATTGTGTGTTTGGATGATAAATTATTATCATTTGTTTTGAAATAGACCATATGCGCCGCATAATAGCGGATGGTATTATATTAAACCCATATACCACGATATTCCAACTCGAAGTGGAATTGGTATTATATATGTATTTGGAGTTGTTGATTTCCCGCATTATATAGCAGATGAGACCCTATGCGCCGCATAATAGCGGATGATAATTTACAAATCCCATATACCGCGATATTCTATCTCGAAGTGGAATGAGTATTTAATTGTTGTGCTAACGTCTATGGAAGTAGGGAAAACAGGTTGGAGGGATCCAACTGGATTCCTTAAATATTTGAATTTGTTTCAATATTGTGTGTTGATTTATTTAAAATCTATGTGTGATTATATTGTGATTGAAATCGTTGAAGGCTAAAATTTAGCTGAATATATTGTTGGTACCGTAAGATACCAGAAATAAATAAAATTGGATTTTTAAATTTAAGTAGAAAATCTATAGTGAAATACTATTTAATACAATTCCAAAATATGGGAAAAAATTTAATAAATGGATTTCAAGTAATAATTCAAAGGGTGCAGAATTTATTTTAAAAATATGATTTTTAAATAATTTGGAAAAGATAAAGGAATTTATTTTAAAAATAAATTCGTAAATTGATTTGGTGTTAAAAGAATAAATCTTTGGAAAATCGATATGAAAATCGATTTGGTGTTTGGATGAAAATCGATTTGGTGTTGAAATAAATTTAGGAATCAATATGGAGATCGTATATCAGTGGATATTTAGGAATTTGAATTCACGATGGAAATTTTACAAAAAAAAGGGAATTTTGATTTAAAAATAAATGTTGATTTATTTTTAAAGGTGTGAAAAGAAATTTACAGATTTGGAACGTAAATTAAAATAAATCGAGAAGATTTATTAATTGATATAAACGGAAAGAGAATTCTTCGCTGGAAAGCCGAGTGTATTTTTAGAGTAGCTTTTGAAGTATAAATTAAAAGTTCTAGAAATTGATTTGAAGAAAGAAATCATGGTTGGAGAAATTATTTTTGGGAATTGTTTTAAATCTTTAAAGTAAAGATTTATTTAATTAATTATAGAAGGGATTATTTTAAAGATTAAAATTGATTTTTGATTTAGAAAATGGACGTTTAAGTAGGTTATATCCTGTCTACTAATTTTATTTTAAAATTAGTTTGGACTTGAAGTTTATGCAAGATATTAGTATAATATTTTCATAACTAATATTTAAGTAAGTGTTTTTAAAATAGTTTTATTTTTAAGTATATATGTTTGGATAAGTAATTTAGATTATTTTAAAGCATTTGATCTCGGTAGATTTTCAGTGGAAATAAATATTTGGAAATGTATTCCGCATAAGGAAAAGTGATTTGAAATTTGTTTTCAAAGTATTGAAATGTGGCAAGTAATTTGAAATTTGTTTTCAAATGGTTGAAGTGTGAAATATATCTTGCGAAGATATTTTGAAATAAATAATTGGGAAAATTATTTAAATCTGGTAATTGTTGTGAATGTTGATTGATAGTTAAATAACCGACTATCAATATTGGCCTTTTAATGGCATTTGAATTTAGATGCGACCGGGGGTCGGATTCCAAGTGGATATCCGAAAACCACATCGAACCTTTGTGATTGTGATGGATCTTTTATTTAAAAGATCAACGTGGAAATTGTTGTGATTTGTTTGAAATCTGAATGTAACACTTATTTTTTTTAAAATAAGCGCTTGTTATTCGGATTAGCCGGGAGTGGACCTTGTGTCATAGAACCCATTCCGAATAATGATACGACGAAATGGGATTGCATTTGAAGATGGTGTTGAAGACCGGGTATTTTCGAAAACGAAAGGATTACCTGTCGAATGTCTCTGCACCGGGTTGCTCCGATATAGAGATTTTATCACCTTTTGTGATGGGGATTCCGGACGTGATTAGTGAATATCCGCATTTGCAAGGGCTTCTTTAGAAGTGCCTTCGGTTTCGTTCAATCCCAGAACGGACTTGTATGGATGTGTGTCTGACGTTACACTTTGAGATGTAAAGCTAATTTCTATCAAATACATTTCTGTTGGTGGCGGAGAATTTATTCTCTTAGCTTAACACCCTTTTCTGAGACGTGCGAGCTCAGAGGTTATGTAGTTGATGGATATTACTGATATACTCTCAGATTGGTAACGTGACATACAAAGTGTTGCTGATAATTTGTTGATCAAAGCATGACTTTGTGAAAAGTGTAGCTTTGTGGACGAGACTTCGTCGGACCTCACACCCCGGAAATGGTCAAAACAGAAAAGATGCGTCAAGGTTATTTGGGGGTAGCTTCCCTTGAGGGTATGTCATTTCCTTCTGGAAAAGGGTAGTATCATGGTATGGAGCCTAGATATTTTACCTATGTTGATGCTGCAAATTTATTATACTTTGTGGCTGTTGCTTTGTGGTTGAGGATCCTCGGATAAAGGTCGCAAACGACCGGGGGATGGCATACTCGTGTAATAGTTACCTAGTTACAGAGGTAACTCGGCCTTGTGTTGGCAGAGATCTGGTTAGGTTCTCGGGGCGTCTTTCCAGAGGCGTACCCATGTGGCAATAGGAAGTTCCTTAGCCTGACCATTTGTTGGAAATTCAAAGAAACAATACGAGCCCTTTACGATTGCAATTGTATAACCTGCCTCCTCAGGAGGTAGCTATAGCAGGCATAATATAATGGTACCTATGCTGGCTAAGATTAATATTATACTTTCGAAATGTTTTCCACACTATATACTAATAATAATATTAAAAAGGATTTTTGCGTATCAAGCATGTTTGACTATCATAAGAAGAAATCTCCCCCAAGTCTGCGATTGCATTGTGTGTGTGCCGGGAGGCCTTATGGTAGTTTCATTTTCCAAAAATCATAGCGGATTTCTTTTGCTTTCTTTGTGAAAATAACTGTTTTTAAGATCTCACACCAGTCCCACGACTGACCTGGAGTATATTGTTCCTTTTCTAAAATCTGGGTGCCCATAATTTTCCACATGGGCAGCCTAGAGTCAGGTTATCATTATTATAGAGCGAAGTCAGAAAAGAGATGCTGTGGAGATTAGGAGCAGGCTGGATGACGAAGCGTATCACTAGTATATGTTATATTCTTTTCCGTTGTTTGTTGTTGTAACACTCTGATAATGTAATGTGATGTAATGTAATAACTGATATAGTTCTTTGTTTTAAAGATATTCATTTATCTATTATATTTGTTCCGTTGCGAAATGTGAGATTCTGTTATTGTTTTCTTTCCTTCTTCTTTTACCTCTTTCTTCTTTAAACCCGAAGACTCGTACATTTGTACCACTTTGGGCTGAATTGTTGTGGAATTTTGCCAGCTCAAAGGGGTACGGATTTGCGGGCCTTTACAGTGGTATCAGAGCATTTGGTTAAGCAATAACCTTGGCTCCGTTGGGTGTTACTCATTAGAAATAGAGTCAGTAGTACTCTAGAATGAGTTTGAGTGTAATAATAGATATGAGTGCGTATTTGTTAGTTAATATAAAAAAAATTATATTGTGATGATTGGTTTGTTGAGTGGTATATGGATTCTGGTCGGTATAGTCTGTACAACTCTATTGATAGGGATCTCTAAACACTTGTACAGAATAATTCGACACGATATTGTTTTAAAATAGGGTGAATGAAATAATTTTACCCAAAACTATTTCCGTGTACGAAAGAAATAATTTTCCGTAGGTTATTATAGTAGTATATGGTTGTTGGTTGTTAGGAAGTGATAATATTAAATTATTATCATTAAAGTTGAAAAAGAAATTGAAATCGTAACTCCAAAGTTAAGAAATAAAATCCATATACAAATAAGATTTATAAATATAAATTGTAAATGTGATTTATAATTTGAAAAAGAATTCCAGAGAAACATTTGGAAATGTTTTGAAATTTGGAAAAGTTTAAATCCCTGTTGGTTTGAAAATAATTTTCAAAGGTTTTTGGAAAAATGTTTTTGAAAGGATAAAAGCACTAAACTCTTTTCGGTCGCTGGAAAATAACTTCGGTGATAACTGCAGCATCATTGATGTTCATTTTCGGGTTTCCAGGAGAGGAATTGTTGCCGAATTATTTTAAATGGAAGTTGTTTGCAAAACTGAGTTTGGGTTTTGGAAATTCAAAAGAAAATTTGAATTGATTTCAAAAAAAATGATTTTTGAAAAGTTGAAAAGACTCTGGAATGTTATATAAAATATTTATGGAATATCATTAGGTTGATAGCTTGTAAAGTTTGAAGTTGTTAAAATAAAAATCTAACTTAAAGAGAAGTTAGATAAAAGTAAATGTGGAAACAAAATAAGTTAAAAGGAAGATTTAGTTCAAGTAGAATTAAAAATGAAAATTGAATAAAAGAATTGAGATTGAAAATTTGAGTTAATTTGTATGAAAGTGAATTTGAGAAGTCTTATAGAATAAACGATTGGAATAAAATTTATTAAGACGGAAAATAAATTGTGAATGAATAAATAAATTTGCAATTGCAAGTACATGAAAGTGAATTGAATGTTGAAATTCATTTCGAATTTGTAAGTAAATAGAGCTGGAATTGAAATTGAATTTGATTTTTATTAAACAAAGTGAAATATTGAAATAAAATTAGTAAATAAAACTAATTAAAGGAATGATGAAATTGAATATGACTTGAAATGAATCGAACTCAATATTTATATATAAAAGGTGAATTAAATTCATATGGAAGTTGAAATCCAGTTTAAACACAAGTGGTTGTAAACCAAAATGGTGAATTGAAATTTAATTGTGTTTAGGAATGAACAAAAGAATAAAACTAGAATTAAAACTGAATATTGAAAACCAATTTGAATTTTGTGAAATAAATGAAGTTGTAAAATTAGTTCGAAGTGAACTAAAGACAATAAAGGTGAAAAAAAGAGGTTGAGATAAAATGAATTGGAATGAATTAGTAAATGAAACTAATTTAAAATAGCGATATGAATGAGTTGTGAATGAAAGATAGTTGATAAAATTCAATATTCAGAAGGTAAATTGAATCCAAATAGAATTGAAATTGTGAACTGAATTCAAATGAAATTAAAAATGTAAGATTGAATGAAAATGGTTATATAACTTCAATAGTGAAGTAAAAACGGTATAAGAAGTGAGTATTTAAACTTTTGTAATGAAATATGCAAAATGATATTTGAATGTTGTAATTGAATATTATGGCTAGTAGAATATACAGGTATGTTACAGGAAAAAGAAAAACTGGAATTGGGATTTTGAAGATAAAATTGAGTTGCTCGAAAAGGTATGTATTTAAATTTCTATATGAAATTTAGTGATTTTCTTGTCTAGCCGCTTGGCTTTTCATTTTCTTTTTGAAATCTGGGGGTCGTGGTGCCATTTTTGTAGTCGTGCCGAGCTAGTCGCGCAAAGGAGACGCTGGCGAAATTTTTCGAAAATTTAGGGAGTTAGAAAAAAATTTGAGAAATTTTGAAAGTTTAAAATTTGAATTTGAATTTGAATTTAAACTGTTAAAGAAAGCAATGTTGTATGGAACTTATAATTGAAGTTGGGAAGTTAGTTGAATTAATGATGGGTCTTACATAAAAAGATTTGTTTTGCTAAGATGATAAAACTGTTTGGTTTGGGAAAATAACAAACGGGTTAAGGATCATTCTTCTTAGCTAGTAATTTCGGGATGAAATTCTTTTAAGGGGGGAAGGATGTGACAACCCGGAAATTTTTAACATTTGAAATTGGAAATATTCAATTGATTTTAATATGTAAATGATGGTTTAGCTTGAATTTCAAATATAACTATGAAATTTGCAATTTAAATTATTGGATTTAATTTATTGAAGTTGGGTAAAATTTTGAATCTTCGGTTTTAAGCTTGTTAAAAATATTTTAAAGGCTTAGAAAATCCATATTGATAATACTGAAAATAATGGAAGCTTCAGAATTGGATTTGGAAATGTTTTGTTCAGTTTTGAAATTTCATCGTTTAAATCGATATTTAAAAATAGCCTTCCGAGGCACAGTCTTGGATTTTGACGAAACTAGTTCCATTGGATCCGTAATATTGTATTATTATCGGATTTCAATTTTCGTAATGTTTAGAGTTGTCGTTTGACCATACGATAAGCAAACGCGTTGAAAATTAAATCGAAATTTAATATAATAATTAGATCTAAAATGCTATCTTCTCCATACGATCGAATTAGGACTCGAAACCTTTTCCATTACGTTCGGAATAGAGGTTTAATATTATAAACGCCTAGCGGCACGCCTCTAAGGGATTCGAAATTTTAGACTGTGTAAATCGAGACAATTTGAATTTGAATTTAAATATATATATTCACAAAATAATCAACCTACATCAGTCGAATTCTTTTAACATCAACCCTTTTTCCAGTCCTTTCCATATACTACCGTCACCCTTAAATCGCGGCTCCTTGTCCCTTATCAATATCAAATTTCCTGAATTCCTTTCTTTTAAAGTAAGAATATAAGGATACTCGAGACCACCTTCTTCACTTATAAAATCGTCGTTTCCTCAGACTCGAGCCATGTCGAATCAAGTTGGATAGAAATAAGGGGAGGGGGGTCGCGTGTAATCGAAAACTCAGGGAATCGATATGAAGTCGAATCATACCGCTCCATTCCTTTTCCAATTCAAAAGATTCGCGTGTGTCGATGGAACCCAAATTCAATTTCGTGTATTTGATGAGAGAGGAGGGGGGTTTTGTTCTAAGGGTTATGGCGAACGAAATTGTAAGGGTTAGAATCGCAAGATGATGGCACGATGTCGAGCGGAAGATCTGGAAGCTGAGGTCGCGTTCAGCTTGTCGAGGCTAGGAGGGGAATCTCGCAATTACTTAGGGTGTCATGATGTTTTCGGGTTGTTCGATCGAATCGAGTTCGAGAGAAACTCGTCGAGGCCAGGACTATTCAATATTTTGGTGAGATCGTGATCGTCTGAGGCAGGAGTCGTCGCCGTCTTTGGCCAGGACTTTCGCTGGTAAATTGTGGTTCTCTGTTTTAATTTGAGCATGTTAGTTTTGTAAAAGTAAAATAATAAATATAGAGTTTATAGCGGAAATTTTGTCTGGTTTGAAAGAAAAAATTAAAATGAAACTCTAACAAATTACAGTAAAGTCAAGTTTATATATATATATATATATATATATATATGCAGTAACTAAAAAATATTACATATGCAGATTTATATATAATTTATATTTACAGGAAAATAGGAATTTCTTTTTATGTTGGGAAATTAATATAAATTTGATTTTTATGAAAAACTATATAGACAATTTTATAAATATGTATGTAGTTTCTAAAAAAAATATACCTATATTCATTTTAAATCTACTAGTTTATTTTTAAATATGTATTTGGGATTCATTTATTTATTTAATAAATTTTTTTGGTTACTAAGAATTTTTAAAAGAAAAATTTGTTAATTACATTGTTAGTTGAATTAAAAATTGTAAAATGGTAAATTGAATTGTTCAATCTATTTCGAATATTAATAAAATGATATGGTTGTTATACAAGGTTTTAAATCGTGAAGAAATAGTTGGAATGGAAATGGATTGCAAATATAAAAAAAGAAAAAGTGAGATCTTCTCACTCAAATTATAATAATTGAAAATTCCAGTTATTGATTGATTGTTGCATTGTGATAGTTAAATTTAAAAATTGTTGATTGTGTGCTTGGATGATAAATTATTATCATTTATTTTGAAATAGACCATATGCGCCGCATAACAGCGGATGGTATTATATTAAACCCATATACCGCGATATTCCATCTCGAAGTGGAATTGGTATTATATATGTATTTGGAGTTGTTGATTTCCCACATTATATAGCGGATGAGACCCTATGCGCCGCGTAGTAGCGGATGATAATTTATAAATCCTATATACCGCGATATTCCATCTCGAAGTGGAATGGGTATTTAGTTGTTGTGCTAACGTCTGTGGATGTAGGGAAAACAGGTTGGAGGGATCTAACTAGATTCCTCAAATATTTGAATATGTTTCAATATTGTGTTGATTTTTTTAAGTCTGTGTGTGATTATATTGTGATTGAAATCGTTCAAGGCTAAAATTTAGCCGTATATATTGTTGTTATCTTTAGATACCAGAAATAAATAAAATTGGATTTTAAAATTTAAGTAGAAAATCTATAGTGAAATATTATTTAATACAATTCCAAAATATGGGAAAAAGTTTAATAAATGGATTTCAAGTAATAATATTCAAAAGGTGAAGAATTTATTTTAAAAATATGATTTTTAAATAATTTGGAAAAGATAAAGGAATTTATTTTAAAAATAACTTCGTAAATTGATTTGGTGTTAAAAGAATAAATCTTTGGGAAATCGATATGAAAATCGATTTGGTGTTTGGATGAAAATCGATTTGGTGTTGAAATAAATTTAGGAATCAATATGGAAATCGTATATCAGTGGATATTTAGGAATTTGAATTCACGATGGAATTTTACAAAGAAAAGGGAATTTTGATTTAAAAATAAATGTTGGTTTATTTTTAAAGGTTTGAAAAGAAATTTACAGATCTGGAATGTAAATTAAAATAAACCGAGAAGATTTATTAATTGATATAAACGGAAAGAGGATTCTTCGCTGGAAAGCCAAGTATATTTTTAGAATAGCTTTTGAAGTATAAATTAAAAGTTCTAGAAATTGATTTGAAGAAAGAAATTATGGTTGGAGAAATTATTTTTGGGAATTGTTTTAAATCTTTGAAGTAAAGATTTATTTAATTAATTATAGAAGGGATTATTTTAAAGATTAAAATTGATTTTTGATTTAAAAAATGGATGTTTAAGTATGTTATATCCTAGCTACTAATTTTATTTTAAAATTAGTTAGGACTTGAAGTTTATATAAGATATTAGTATAATATTTTCATAACTAATATTTATTAAGTGTTTTTAAAATATCTTTATTTCCAAGTATATATGTTTGGATAAGTAATTTAAATTATTTTAAAGCATTTGATCTCGGCAGATTTTCAGTGGAAATAGATATTTGGAAATGTATTCCGCATAAGGAAAAGTGATTTGAAATTTCTTTTCAAAGTATTGGAATGTGGTAAGTAATTTGAAATTTGTTTTTAAATGGTTGAAGTGTGAAATATATCTTGCGAAGATATTTTGAAATAAATAATTGGGAAAATTATTTAAATCTGGTAATTGTTGTGAATGTTGATTGATAGTTAAATAACCGACTATCAATATTGGCCTTTTAATGGCATTTGAATTTAGATGCGACCGGGGGTCGGATTCCAAGTGGATATCCGAAAACCACATCGAACCTTTGTGATTGTGATGGATCTTTTATTTAAAAGATCAACGTTGAAATTGTTGTGATTTGTTTGAAATCTGAATGTAAAACTTATTTTTTTTTAAATAAGCGCTCGTTATTCGGATTAGCCGGGAGAGGACCTTGTGTCATAAAATCCATTCCGAATAATGATACGACGAAATGGGATTGCATTTGAAGATGGTGTTGAAGACAGGGTATTTTCGAAAACGAACGGATTACCTGTCGAATGTCTCTGTACCGGTTTGCTCCTGTACATTGATTTTATCACCCTTAGTGATGGGGATTCCGGACGTGATTAGTGAATATCCGGATTTGCAAGGGCTTCTTTACAAGTGCCTTCGGTTCCGTTCGATCCCAGGACGGACTTGTATGGATGTGTGTCTGACTTTTACACATTGAGATGTAAAGCTGATTTTTATCAAATACATTTCTGTTGGTAGCGAAGAATTTATTCTCTTAGCTTAACACCCTTCTCTAAGACGTACGAGCTCAGAGGTTATGTAGTTGATGGATATTAGTGATATACTCTCTGATTGGTAACGTGACATACAAAGTGCTGCTGATCATTTGTTGATCAAAGCATGACTTTGTGAAAAGTGTAGCTTTGTGGACGAGACTTCGTCGGACCTCACACCCTGGAAATGGTCAAAACAGGAAAGATGCAGCAAGGTTATTTGGGGGTAGCTCTCTCTGAGGGTATGTCATTTCCTTCTAGAAAAGGGTGGTATCATGGTATGGAGCCCAGATATTTTACCTATGTTGATGCTGCAAATTTATTATACTTTGTGGTTGTTGCTTTGTGGTTAAGGATCCTCGGATAAAGGTCGCAAACGACCGGGGGATGGCATACTCATGTAGTAGTTACCTAGTTATAGAGGTAACTCGACCTTGTGTTGGCAGAGATCCGGTTAGGTACTCGAGGCGTCCCTCCAGAGGCATACCCATGTGGCAATAGGAAGTTCCTTAGCCTGACCATTTGTTGGAAATCCAAAGAAACAATACGAGCCCTTTACGATTGCAATTGTATAACATGCCTCCTCAGAAGGTAGCTATAGCAGGCATATATAATGGTACCTATGCTGGCTAAGATTAATATTATACTTTCGAAATGTTTTCCACACTATGCACTAATAATAATATTAAAAAGGATTTTTGCGTATCAAGCATGTTTGACTATCATAAGGAGAAATCTCCCCCAAGCCTGCGATTGCATTGTGTGTGTGCTGGGAGGCCTTGTGGTAATGTTGTTTTTCAAAAATCATAGCAAATTTCTTTTGCTTTCTTTATGAAAATAATTATTTTTAAGATCTCACACCAGTCTCACGACCGACTTGGAGTTTATTGTTCCCTTTCTAAACTCTAGGTGCCCATAATTTTCTACACGGGCAGCCTAGAGTCAGGTTATCATTATTCTAGAGCGAAGTCAGAAAAGAGATGATGTGGAGATCAGGAGCAGGCTGGATGGCGAAGCGTATCACTAGTATTGTTATATTCTTTTCCGCTGTTTGTTGTTGTAACACTCTGATAATGTAATGTGATGTAATATAATAACTGATATAGTTCTTTGTTTTAAAGATATTCATTTATCTATTATATTTGTTCCGCTGCAAAATGTGAGATTCTGTTATTGTTTACTTTCCTTCTTCTTCTACCTCTTTCTTCTTTAAACCCGAAGACTCGTACATTCGCTCCACTTTGGGCTGAATTGTTGTGGAATTTTGCCAGCTCAAAGGGGTATGGATTTGCGGGCCTTTACATCTCGGAGCTACCCCTCAACCTTCGCATTCAGCTTATCGAAGAAAACAACAACGAGAGATTGGTTACCCTTATTTCAAAGAAAAAGAATAGCAAAGAATATGATCCTATCTATGAGCGTCAAGCTTCTCAGACTAGGCAGCTTTCAGAATATCTTCAACGATCCCTCTAGGAATTAGCCCAACTCCGAAAGATGGTTATGACCTTCAATAGCGAAGTTAGGAATCTTTCCACTGAGTTGTTGTAATATGAGGATTTGGTTTCTTCTGATAAGAGAGCTCACATCACTCAAGATGGTGAGTCTTAAAAGAAATTAAAGCGGGATCAGATTCTTACTCCACTTAACCAAAGTTTGTCTTAGATATTCCGAGAAACTCGTGAAGACTTCTCTTACCTGGATTACCCTCTATCAAAGAAAGAAGACCCGAATAGTGAGAAGTATTGTATTTATCATTTGACAAACAGGCACAAGACGAATGGATGCCGAAAGCTTTCTTACGTGGTCGAGAAACTCATACAGAAAGGGAAGTTAACTAAATTTATTAAACATTAGTTTGACTATTTTGTTTCGGAATTATTTACTTTGTTCTGTTTTTCTGACATTGGGAGAATGCCATGTAACTCTTGCCAAATGAATGCATATGGAGCTTTCCTACAACGATGAAGTTGCGAGAAGAATCCTTTTTGCAAGTTGAATTCTCACGGTCAAATGGAAGATACCAGTTTTATTAATACGTTCTTCTCGATTATAACTTCTTCCACAAAAGTTTCAACTCTAACGGGCACCTCATGGTCTCGGATTCCTTGAAGTTTAATCAGAAATTCTCAGCTCATTTTTGGTGCATCCTTCTTTGTAATAACCCTATATACAGAGTCTTTACTCCGAGGGCGTGTTTAAGTCTCGGCATGTGATGACCCAGATTTTTAACGTGGGTTAATTGGGTAATTAACCGGTTTAAATTATCGGAATATTAATTTTATAAGTTATCATACCCATTTATACATTTAATCTAACAATCTCAAGAATATTTAAATATAAAACTTTACCGTATTAACACCCAATATAAATATATATAGAGAAGAATATAAATTAAGTAATTAAGCCTTGGCTAAGGATAAAAATAAAAATAAAAGTATATGTTTAAATAGGAATAAAAGTTTATAAGTAACTTATATGGTTGTATGAAACATAAGGTAAAAACATATAAAATAACTATGGTAAAATATATATGAATACATATATATGTATGTAACGTAAACAAGACAAAATAATATGTATACCTATGTAGGAGATGTGTATATACATATCAATGGATACGCATGTAAACATGGAAGGGGACATGCATTAAATGCCTATGCCATCAAGCACATAAAACACCCATCTCAACTTTAACAAATCATTTCATTTGTTCAAAAATCTTATCTGGTCAAGAATCAAAAGCTCATCAAAAGGAATGTAGGTGGATAAAATATTAAAGAAAATGTAGGAAAAAAAAAGAAACAGTGTTACAGGCTGCATACTTCTATATATATGTGTGTGTATGTGTGTGTGTGTGTGTGCATACCTTCTTGTCCAGCCCGTTTACAAAACACAACAAACCAGATAAAAAAAAGTAAGCATCACCATTTTACAAACTCAAATATAACTCAAACTAAATAAAGCAAGAAGATTTAAAAGAAGACCAAGCTAGCAGTTTCAAAACAAAAAGTCGCTCTCTGTTAAAACTTTGTACAGGTGAGTAAACACTTTTAAAATTTAAAATCTAAGTAGATAAACATCTGTTTGCTTAAGTCTGAGATGAATGATGCCTGTTATGCGTATATATAAGATATATCTGTGTTGTGAACGGTTGAAAGTGTGCATGCCTCATTTTATTTTAAAAAGCATCTCTGTTTTTGGTTTAGAAAATAAAAGTTGATCTGAAATCCTAAATCTAATTATATGATCTTTGTTAGGCTTAGAAATTCAAGTATAATATGTTTGTTTAGTTATAAACTAATGTTTAAAAATTTATTTCTAGCAAAATAAGTTTGAAATATTTCTGGACTTAATAGAGTACAGATGAAAATGTAAATGCATGTTAAAATCAAGTGTTGAATTATCATGATTCAAGTTTATATCGTGAATTGACTTTGGAAAACATGATTTTTAAAATGAAATTCACAATTTGTAATGTTGTATTGATTGAGTATTTTATAGATGACTAGAAAATGGGTTTTTGAGTATTTCTAGTGATCTTTTCGAGATGAGGCCTCGGAGTTTCATCAGGAGGTGGAGGACTGTGCGGTGAGGTTGGGAAAAATGGTGGGAAGGGTGACCAATCATCGGGGCGTTGGCGGTGAGGCAATTTTGTTTCTAACCCTAGTTTTGGGACGAGCTGAAAGATTTGATCACTCCTCTCTCTCTGGTGCATCGAGTGTAATGGAGCTTTGGGGATGGATTCGTGGAAGACAAGCGATGATGTGGCTGGAGTTACAGCGATTCTGGTGGTCGGAGGAAGGTGATTGAGTCATTTTCTGGTGAGGTTGGGTGCTCCAGTTTCTACTCTCCTGTTCGATTTTGCTTTGAAGGTTGGGTTTGTATTTGGATGATCGGGATTTGATGTTTGGAAGATAGTCGTGGTGTCGGAGGGTACGGCGCTGATCATCGTCGTCGAGGACAATTGTGCAGGTGCACGGAGTTGCTAATTGTGTCAGTGGTGGTGTTGTTTTTATGTGTTGGTTTTGACTCGAAGGTGATATCGGGTCTTAGAGGTGGTAACTCGAGTTAGAACTCGAGTAGAATGTAGGTGTTTAAAAGCTACAGGTTTATAAACTTTAAAATTTAATTTAAGTTTTTTAAATCGGGTAGAAAAAAGGAGTTTACTCAGGGGTAGACCCGAGTTATCTTCGGGTTTGACCCGAAGATTAGTAAATAGCAGTTCTTTTTAAATGTTTTAAAAATCTAATTGGGTTTGGAATATAAATTTAAATCTAGTTAAATTTCTTATTTGAACTTACTCTATTTATAATTGTTTCTTTAATAATTAATTAAGAGATTTTGAAAATTTGTTTATTTTAAATTTTATAAAAATTAAAGTGATTTTAAAACTTCAATTTAAAATGAAAGTTTAAGATTTTATAAAAGTAAGTTTTAAAATACAAATTGTATGAAAACCTCTACTTGATAATGTTTAAGTCATTTAAGGAAGTCAAGTATTGTTAACTTTTAATTTATCAAGTTAAATGGTTATCTTATTTCAAATCTTAATTAAAGGATTTAATTAGGTTTAGTTAATTACAATGTTAAAATGTTTTAAAAATGTTAATGGTAATTAAGGCATTAATGAGATAATGTCTTATCTTAAGATGATTAAAGGTTCAATGCCTTGAGATTAACTAAGTTAATTGTGGAAGTTAAATATAATTAATTAATTTGATTAATTAATTATAAAGGATTAATCAAGTAATTAATTAAGAGTAATTAGTGGTTTAATTAATAATTAATTAAGGGTTATTAATTAATTAATTCAAGGTTAATTAATTAATTAAGGATTAATTAGGGAAGTTGTCAAATGTAATTAAGGATTGATTAACTGTTAATTAAGGATGGGTTAACTGTTAATTAAGGATTAATCAAATGGTTAATCAACTGGTATAAGTAATCAAGGATTAATTAATTGGTGTAATTAATTAAAGGATTAATATAATCAACTAAGGAGTTAACTAATTAAGGCAAGTAATTACAAAATGGATAGTTACTGTTATGATTGATTAAGGCTGATTTATGGAAGTAATTAATTAATGTAATTAACTAATGTAATTGATTAAAGGGTAATTACTTTATGTAATTAAAGATAATTAATCAAGGATGATTAATTAAGTTATTTGCAATTAATGTTAAGTAAGCAAGATTAAGGGTGATTGAAGTAATTAATTTAATTTGTTTAAATTAATTAGAAATGGTATGACTAATTTATCTTGCATGTGATTGAATAATATTGCATGCCTTAGATTGATTGATATCTCAGATATGTGATGCTATGTGATATAATATGTTGGATAATGTGGTTATCTATTAATGATGAGTTAATATGTATAGGTGACACCCTGTATTTGAGGTTTGAATTGTGTTTCATTTGAATAATTTGAGATAAGATGGTATTAAATTCGAAGAGACCGAAGTCGGGTATTAGTAAATACCCGAAACCACTTCGATTCTTTATAGATTGATATGTGAAATCAATAGGCTGGTATAGAATGATTAAGTGAATTGGACAATTTAATCTAAGTATGGCACTTAGAAATTGATGTGTGAAATAAGTGATGTCCATAACAACTTGTGAAGTTGTAAATTAATATAAGTTACCCCGGGTTTATATAAGTTGTATGCTTTTGTATTCCATATTAGATGGGTTTACTCACACTGGTTTCCAGCCTGACCCGGGTGTTACTTTGATGTAATGCTCGGGTCAGACCGAGTATTACAGCCTTTCAGGTAAGAACGTTCTGGAGCTCGGGGGGCGAGCTGGATGGCAGGATTGTATAGAGTGTAATCCGCTGTGATATTTGTTATACCGCTTTTTGGCAAAGCCGTGATACCAAAAGATCGATCAAAAACCGAAGATAGTTCGTCTCAAAGATCGGTTATACTTTGCTTCATCATGGATACCGACGAATTTTGTCCGAGTCCGAATCGGGCCGCAATCGACGAGACATGATGAGCAAAGCTGTAGAAGCTAGCGTTTCAAATCTCAAGTCAATCCGAGCTCGTATGTGCAAGTTATGATCGATTCAATCTAAGGAAAGAGCATGTTGTTCGAATCCATCAGCATAACATCGCCTCGCTCCATTCGAATCCATCAGGTTCGAATCCATCAGAAGTTAGTCGCTTCGAACCGATCTTGTTCATATCGATCGAGTTCGAACCCATCAGGATGCCTTAGTTCGACTCAATCACGCTCGACTCCATCGGCTCCCCTGCTTCGTATCCATTATGGAAGTCCCTCTGCAAAACCATCTAGGGAGAGCATTTCGACTCCATCGATTGCCATTGGTTCGTATCCATTGGCGCAACTACTGTTCGAATCGATAAGCACGGCCTCGCTTCGAATCCATCGATCAGTGGCACAAGTCCCTTGCATCCATCTATCTCGAGTTCATTAGGTGACTTCGTATCCATCGGAGAGTTTCACTTCGCATCCATCAGAAGCCTTTGTTCGAATCCACGAACAATCACTTGTTCGTATCCACCAAGTCAATTAGCTTGGATGACGTGTCATTCAACGATACGAAGTCGGCGAGATCTAAGGAGTCGAAGCGTTCAACCCGGAGAGAAGACCGGATCGACTCGAAGGACCCACGCCACCTCATCACAGAACCACGTGAGCCGATGGAGTCGAAGGAATCGATTCGAAGGAATCAATTCGAACCAAACAGCAACCGAAAGACTCCATTTCGAATCGACCATATCTCGAGATCCGTAAGTCCAAATGCAACGAGATTTTCACAGAAGCTTCCATACAAGGTAAAGTTTGTTCCTGCCAAGTTTCAGCTCGATTGGGTCATTTTTTGATCGAATCGAATGGAGTTCGAATTGATCTCAGATCGAGTCGAAACTTGGTGGGGTTGGTCGCGTGGGCCCACTCACGTGCCAAAAAAAGTCTCCTGAAGTTTGAGCGAGATCTGGGCCTCCTACGCCTATAAATAGCACCCTGAAGCCTACAGAAAGGGGATCTTTTGGCGATTCAACTTCCAGACTCTGTCGGATTCAATTCCATACTCCATTATCGCTATTGTAATCAGATTTGAAAGCTATTATCAATTGTAATCCGCTGTAATCGATTGGAATCATCAGTGAATCAATAAAGACATAAGCTTCAGAGTGGACGTAGGCAAGATCTCCGAACCACTATAAATCCTGTGTTTGTGATTGTTATTGCTTAGATCTAAGTTCTATATTGATTGTTGCTGATTTGTGTTCACAAATGGGTGCTTTCACGATATCGAGTGTTTGTGGTCAATTTTGACGCAAACATTTTGGTGCTTTCACTGGAAAAAGCTGATTCAGGATAAGTTGAATTTGAAGACTTAAGAATTTAGATCTAAGAACCATGACGAGACAAACAAGTAAGAAACAAAGGCCAGAGAGAAGTGAACACCAAGGGAGTCAAGAGGCTTCTTCAGGAGCGAACCAAGCTTCAGTCTTCATCACTAGGGACGAGATGGAGACGATGATGAAGAAACAAGAGGAGTTGATCCAGAGTTTATTTCAACAGATAGGACAACTTGGAGCACAAAATAGAGGAGCTGATGAAGTTCAGAATGGAGCAGGACCATCCAACGTAGCACCTGGATTAGAAGGCACGCACATGGAGAATGTTGATCCAATCTCGGAGAGAGAGAGAGAGGAGCATTTGCGCAACCTGGAAGTAGCAGAGGAGTGAACGCTCAGTCAAGAGGGAAGATCCCAGAGTTCCCTCGTGAACTCGGGAGTCAGGTTGAAAGTGATGAACGAAGATTGCATCTCGAAGACAATGACAGATTGGCGGAGATGGTTAGAAGAGCTATGAGAGGCGGTTTGGTAAACAAAGATTTGGAGGATGTTAATAGGAGTCCTTTTACTCCAGCAATCAGACGAGCTAGGAACCCACCGGATTTCAAGTTACCATCGTTGGACATGTATAACGGGAGAACGGACCCCACGGTTCATCTGACGAAGTATATGAGGCATATGGAAGTGCTGGGGGCATCAGAGGAGGTTATGGCCCGGTGCTTTCCATTGTACTTGGCGGATATTGCAGGACAACTAGAGAGTGGATCTATCGGAACATGGAATGATTTAACTAAGAGATTTATGAGGCAATTCAGGGTTCACATTACAAGACCCAAGAATGTGATGACTTTGGAAACCCTAAAGCAGAAAGCCGGAGAGACTTTGAGGAGTTATCTAACGCGATTCAATGCAGCAACAGCTTCGGTGGATCGAGCAGATCCATCTATGGTGGTGATGGAAGCTGTGTCCGGAGTACCAGACGGCACAGAGTTCAAAAATTCATTGACTAAAGATCCACCTGCGGATCTAGGGGAATTCTACGACGAGGCAGAAAAGTTTTTACGATTGGAAGATGCAAACGCCGAAAGATAAGAAGGAGAAGGAGTTGATATTTATGCGATCAAAGGAGGAAATCCCCCTGAGAAAGGTGCAGAAACTAGCAAGGGAAAATGAAAGGCTGAGGATAATAATGACAGATCAGTACAACCACGGAGGGAACCGAGATTCACCACATACTCAGAGTTGAACGAGACTTTGGAACAGATCTACCAGGACACTAAGGGGCAAGTCCCTTATCGAAAGCCAACGAGAAGAGATCTGACTAGCAACGAGCGAAGGTCGGACAAGTATTGCTCATTCCATGAGTTGAACGGTCATAACACAAACGACTATAGGCATCTGAAGGATGAGGTGGAAGGGCACATCAGGAATGGCATACTGCTTCAATACGTGAGGAGGCGAGCTCCATCGGTGGAGTCGGAGCGACCACCGTCTACATTAGCCGGGGGTGGCCCTGAGCCGGGACACCGTATGATTATCAATTGATTGAAATAACGATGAACAAGTTATAAGCTTCCCACTAACACAATTAAATCATTTACACATGTATGAGATCGCGAACGATCCCCAGGCATGCTCTGAATGATCATTGACCGTTTCGTAGAGGGAACTTACACTTTGACATCCTTGCCTTGCTTTTGTTTTGTTTTGATTTGGACATCTAGACTTTGTTTGTTTGGACATTTCTATTTTAAAACTCATCTGTTGAATAGATATTTGGTTCTGATAATTCTGAAATGGCTAAGCTACTTACACATGTACGGGGTCGCGAACGGTCCTTAGGCATGCTCTGAGATGGCGATAAACCGCCCTGACAAACGATCCAGGGACCCACTCGAACGTGAGCCTGTATCGATAGTATTAAGTCCCCCCGGGCACACTCATTCGCCTCGAATGGCACCCGACCTCAAACGGTCACAATTCGCCTCGAACGGCACCCGACCTCGAATGGTCACAATTCGCCTCGAACGGCACCCGACCTCGAACGGTCACAATTCACCTCGAACGGCACCCCACCGCGAACGGTCACGATTCACTTATTATGTCTGACCTCGAATGGTCACAATCAGCCTTGAACAGCACTCGATCGCGAACGATCGATACCCGCTGCGAACGGCATACGACCGCGAACGGTCCCATTCCATCGTTCGCCGCGGACGGCATCGACCGCGAACGGTCCCGGTTCATCTCAAATGACACACGATCCCGAACGATCATCATTTGAGATCATATGAAACTATCAAGTTCTTTACAGGTTGCTGACAGGATATGAACATCCAACTCAAGGCATTACAAAACACACCTTCCTACCGCAAGGCATGTTTTGGAGGGCAAATGTTATCCCGCTTTTTGGCAAAGCCGTGATACCAAAAGATCGATCAGAAACCGAAGATAGTTTGTCTCAAATATTGGTTATACTTTGCTTCACCATGGATACCGACGAATTTTTTCCAAGTCCGGATCGGGCCGCAATCGACGAGACATGATGAGCAAAGCTGTAGAAGCCAGCATTTCAAATCTCAAGTCAATCCGAGCTCGTATGTGCAAGTTATGATCGATTCAATCTAAGGAAAGAGCATGTTGTTCGAATCCATCAGCATGACATCGCCTCGCTCCATTCGAATCCATCAGGTTCGAATCCATTAGAAGTTAGTCACTTCGAACCGATCTCGTTCGTATCGATCGAGTTCGAACCCATCAGGATGCCTTAGTTTGACTCGATCACGCTCGACTCCATCGGCTCCCCCTGCTTCGTATCCATCACGGAAGTCCCTCTGCAAAACCATCTAGCCAGAGCATTTCGACTCCATTGATTGCCATTGGTTCGTATCCATTGGCGCAACTACTGTTCGAATCGATAAGCACGGCCTCGCTTCGAATCCATCGATCAGTGGCACAAGTCCCTCGCATCCATCTATCTCGAGTTCATTAGGTGACTTCGTATCCATCGGAGAGTTTCACTTCGCATCCATCAGAAGCCTTTGTTCGAATCCACGAACAATCACTTGTTCGTATCCACCAAGTCAACTAGCTTGGATGACGTGTCATTCAACGATACAAAGTCGGCGAGATCCAAGGAGTCGAAGCGTTCAACCCGGAGAGAAGACTGGATCGACTCAAAGGACGCGCGCCACCTCATCACAGAACCACGTGAGCTGATGGAGTCGAAGGCATCGATTCGAAGGAATCGATTCGAACCAAACAACAACCGAAAGACTCCATTTTGAATCGACCATATCTCGAGATCCGTAAGTCCAAATGCAACGAGATTTTCACAGAAGCTTCCATACAAGGTAAAGTTTGTTCCTGCCAAGTTTCTGCTCGATTGGGTCATTTTTTGATCGATTCGAATGGAGTTCGAATCGATCTCAGATCAAGTCAAAACTTGGTGGGGTTGGTCGCATGGGCCCACTCACGTGCCAGAAAAAGTCTCCCGAAGTTTGAGCGAGATCTGGGCCTCCTACGCCTATAAATAGCACCCTAAAGCCTATAGAAAGGGGATCTTTTGGCGATTCAACATCCAGACTCTGCCGGATTCAATTCCATACTCCATTATCGCTGTTGTAATCAGATTTGAAAGCTATTATCAATTATAATCCGCTATAATCGATTGGAATCATCAAGTGAATCAATAAAGACATAAACTTCAGAGTGGACGTAGGCAAGATCGCCGAACCACTATAAATCCTGTGTTTGTGATTGTTATTGCTTAGATCTGAGTTCTATTTTGATTGTTGCTGATTTGTGTTCACAAACGGGTGCTTTCACGATATCTGGTGTTTGTGGTCAATTTTGACGCAAATAATATTATTGAATTGTATCTGGACAAGTTATTTTAACTGTCCTATTTTTGTGTAAATATTGTAACTCTGATGTATAAATGAATATTAACTGATACAGTTTTCCTTTGTATAAAGTTATTTTATGTGATATTATATTTTGATCCGCTGCGAATGTGAGAATCTGTGTTTTGTTTCTTCTTCTATCTCTTTTCTTCTTTTTTACCTAACTATCTGGAATTTTCGGGATCGAAAATTTCGGGTCGCTACACGACATCTATGGTACCTCTTTTGGTATGTCCTCTCTCCTTAACAAATTTTGCATATCGTGCTTGCATTTAGAATTTAAGGACTAAAACTCTTCCATTGATCTGATGAGGTCAATGAAGAGTTTCACTTTTTCTACAATACTGATTTTATCAATAGTTTTCCTTCTCAAACTCGAATCAAACCTTTTATCAAACCATGTGATTTATAAACTATGTGATTTCAAAAGTATTTTACAAAATAGTCTGAAACCACTCTTTTTCAAAGGATTCATATTTCTCTTTACCAAGTTACAACTAGCGTTTCATATGACCATTAACTTAAAATAGTTTTTGATGGCTGACACCCACCAAAAATAGTTTTTGATGGCCAACGTCTGCCAAAGTGGTTGTAGATGGCCAATACCCACTAAAAGTGGTTGTAGATGGTCGACGCACACCAAAAGTGGCTGTAGATTTGGACCCAACGATAAGTTGGTTGACATGGCCATAACACCGCCCTCACAGTGACGCGCTATAAAGTGTAAGACTATATCACTCGGGTATAAAAGGACGTCGATTTAAAAAGACGTCGAAAAGTAGAATGCATACTGATAATGAGTCACGGTCAAGAAGTATCATGCATTGAGTAGATTCCAAATTAGATTAGAATGTTGGGTAGATTCCCAATGATGGCGAGTCATGGTCAAGAAGTACCATGTATTGGGTAGATTCCCAATCATACTAGAATATTGGATAGATTCCCAATGATAGTAAGCCATAGTCAAGAGGTACCATGCATTGGGTAAATTCCTAGTTAAATAAGAATATTGGATAGATTTCCAATAATGGTGAGCCATGATCAAGAAGTATCATGCATAAGTTCAGAATTGGATTAATTCCCAATAAGGTTAGAGTCTTAGAAAGAGAGTTCCTAAGTTATAATGAGCATTGATTAACCCAATTAGGGCTCTAAGGATGGCATCAAACTAGTAATTATAGACACCAAAGACATCGGTATGGTAAGATGCTAAGGGGCAGGAAGAACCTTGAGATAGAAATAAAAAAAGAAAGCAAGATGGCCTGAGTTGAAAGAATAAGTCAATCTAAAGGACAAAAGGCTCTCAGTATTATAGAGAGATTATCCAAGTGATTACTAGTACATTCGAAATATAAAAAAGGGTGATGTCTCATAAGCCTCCATACATATTTTTAACCCTAATTTCGGCCTCTTTAACGGTCTCCTCCAGGCAGGACTTGAAATGCTTTTTTATTTTATCATATGTCCTAGATACCATTCCATCCTAAATTTCCTTAATGAAATTCTTTGACCAACCCTGGTGTAAACAAGAGTGTTTGATGCAGTAGGCACTGGAACTAAGGGAGAACTCCTCTCAAGTTGAAAAGGTTTGGAACGATACCGGTAGAAACAACTGTAGTCCTATGAGAAGAAGGAAGCCTCATAGTTAGCACGACCTTCACTTCTACTTCTTCCATGAGCCGAAGGGGCTGCAATCGTAACTTCATTGGTATATTTATTTTCAGTTTCAATTCTTGCAGTTTGATTGCTGCAAGTTCTTAGTAAGCTTCATCCAACCATTGTCTAACTATTGTCTAAGAATGGACGCAGATTCTCATAATCTTGAAACAACTAATTTCGAAGCTTGACCGGTGATCAACACTGCCTCCGGGATGGTATATATCTTCTTGGATATCTCCTCAAGAGTTCGTTTTAAAGATTCATTGTCTTCTAGAGTGACATGGATTTTAATATCGAGATCAAGATTATATTTCATCGGTTCTGTTATCTTATCATCAAGACTTCGCTGCATATAGGAACAATCTCTTTCTAATCTTAAGCGTTGGGACAAAATTTCCCTAATAAGAGATTCAAATTAAAATCAAAAAAGATAGATCATCATAAAAATAATTCTATTTCATTCCGTAGAAAATTATCACAGATAGTGAAAAATAAAAGGTACAAAATTCATGGTCCTCTAAGATAAGAAAATTTCTCCTTAGTAGCTAAAATGATCTTAAGGCCTCTACTACTAGTATCAGCAAGGGACTCCGAGGGTCTAGCCATATTGAAGAAAGAGATGTCCTCTCCTAAACCACCCTTCGGTGTAGAGACTTCCAAAGATGAAGAATCTACTAGAGGTAGCCTAAGGTCGGCATTGGAATACATTAGGGAACATATTCCGAAACAAGTTCACTTTCACGAGTCTTCCCTTCGACAATAACTAAGGTAGATGGAGTTACACTCCGGTAACTAGGAAGACCCTCTAGAGTTATAGTTAGATTTGGATCATAGAATCTTCTGAGGAAAGATAGTCGTTTGTTCTTCGACTAAGGGTCTCCCAGATGCAGTTTAGACAGTTGGGAAAATTCTTAAAAGACCACGTCTTGGTTGTCTAACGCAAGCTTTAATTGACCCTTAAGATCCAAGATCTGATTAGTTAACCTAGAACCCCTAAGCCCGAGGGACTTAAGTGATTTGGCCCAGATTTGATCATGTGTTTCCTATATCTTCTCGATTTTATTGGAGAAGTCTACATTTCTCAACCTATTGGATTTTAGTTGGGTTTTAAGGGTGTCTACGGTTGCTAGCAATCCTAAGTTTCTAGTTTGGCTCCTATTTCATAATACATTGTTGTGAGAAGTGAAATTTGACTTTTTTTGTTTAAATAGGTTTAAAGAGAAATGTACTTCAGAATAGACACGATGAAAGCATTAAAGAAATAGTTCATCATAAATCTAGTGCTAAATAAAAATACTACCATAGTCGTCAACCAACACAAGCAAAAGTATAAAGAATATGTGCTAGAATTGTTACAAATCAAAATTTTAAACGCCATCAGTAGAGGATTTCTAAGATTCAAAATGATGGCGTACCTCTCCTCCAACAACATTCTCCACTATCGGTACCAAGGGTCCTATGCCTATAGAAGCTCGTACTTTTTTGTATTTCTAGGATAAGTTCTCTTCAATCTTCTTTGCATCGGGATTAAAACCTATAGAAAATATCATGCCATTGTCTTGGTTACATTCATCGGCATTGTGAAGAATTTTGAAGGCTTCGATGGTAGCTATCTTTTTAGCATCTTCCTTAGTAACCAGGCCCATAATAATCTTCTGGGCTTCTACTAATTCGTCTTTAGTCTCTTGATGCTTGGCACTTGATCTTTTAAAGCTCTTTGTAAAGCAGCGATTCTAGTCTCAAATGCCTTTAGTTCTAGAAGATTCATTTCCGTTTCGGCCTGAGCATCCTTTTCGGCCTTCTCCTTGAATTTGGCAAATTGTTTTTCAATAGTCTTAGCCTTTTCCAATTTTCCCTCCAGCTTTTGAAACCCTCGGAGTAGAACCGAGAAGCCAGCTAAAACCTGAAGAAAGGAGGTGCATATGAAATTTTAAAGGGATTGATATTTCATAAGTAAAAAGAAGATATATACCTTGAGATGATCATCCATCCCCATACTCATCATCCTCATGAAGCTACCTATATCATCAGCTAACTCCACTAGAGAGATCTCTACAATCTTGGATAAATGGGCATAAATAGCGGAACATGTTACCACAGCCACCCAATTCACTTGATCCCTCAGAGAGTAAGTTCAAGCAAGGACATTTGGGGCATGCATGACTTTAGCAGGAAGGATATTCTTGTATTTCCTCTATTTCTTAACTTCGGATGGATCCTTTAAAGTTGGTTTCGACCGAATAGGAATGGAAGAAGATGGTTTATTCAATAACCACTCACTTATTTCGAGCACATCATCAAAATCCACTGTCACATAAAAAGAGAAAACATGTTAGGTGAGGAAGTTTATATCTTATGAAAGTTACATCCTAGAGTATGTGTTATAATATATCTAAAACCGAGGTCTACCCTTGGGAGTAGCATCTTGTCTTTCGGCCTTTGTATTTTTGGGTCAAAGTAGATGAGCTCTTCAGAATTACACAGAATAACTATATTCGAGAGCATAATTTTGGATGAAGGAGAATCGTATCTACGGAACTCAACAGAAGATTATAATATCCCAAAGGCCTTTAGATTGGCTTCGGTAAAGACTATGTGCTTAGATCTTTCCCTTTTGGGGATTTTCATCACTTCCTCATACCTAACATCATAAAGATCCTCAAGGGTTGGGGTCCTATCCCTCTCGAGTTTGGCCGAGGGATTCAAAAGGGAAAATATATTAAAGAATAATATGATCAAAGTTTAGAAGTAAGACCATTTTAGATGAAAAGGGTTTGAAAATTTACAAGTCTCCAGTAGCTCAACAATGACTCGTGGATCATGTATTCTCACACAAAATCAATGGGTAGCCGTTACTTTGCTAAGTGATGTGATCAGAGGAATTTTCCTCAATAATTAAAGAAAATATAGGGGAACCAGTGACTTGTTGGGTAACCTGTACATATAGTACAAATAGTGAATCTCGGAAGTGATCATGCTTTGGTACCCTTTCTTCCAGTATAAGATTATTAAAGCGGATAGAGTACTATATAAGATGAGCCCAAGTTGGATTGGATTAAGTCCATAAAATTCAAGAATGTTGACAAATAAAGGGGCAAGAGGAAGCAATATTCCATTTGTTAGGTGCTCTAGTGTCCAAGTGAAGAACCCATTAGGGGGATCACTCTAGTCATCATCTAAAATTGGACCCCTAGTTCTACTCCCTCAACTTCATAGCTCTCAATCCAGTTCTCTAGCTCCTTTTGATCAGTCATTGGTTTATCCATTGAAGGGTCTAGAAAAGACCAATATTAAGCAAATGACTCGATAAGAATTCTAAAACCTCTACTAAAAGGGATTAAAGTCTTATAGTTCTAAAAGGGAATTGGGTCTAAAATTAGATCTTTCAGCGCAAATTCAAAATTAAGAATTCCCCCAATTAACCAATTCTTCAATAAAGCAATTATAAACCTAAGTTAATAAAAGATTCGATTTGGAGACAAAATCTTAATCTACAGACAACATATGTCATGGTTTGACCGATCGAATGATATCTTAAATCAAAATCGAACATTGGTATCATGGTAGTAATCAAAGTTGAACTTTTTGTAACTTCGAAAAGAAAATGCTCGTAAATATTGATAGTGGTAAAGACACTAATAAAATCATAGAAAAGATCAAGGGCTTACTGTTTGAGTTGGGAATTTGCAGTAATCTGTGAAGATTTCCATGCCTTAATGGCGAGCGCAACTATTGATAATATGAGTAAGAAAGAAGAGAAAAAGAAAACAGGTTTATGTAAACCTCAAAACCAACGGTGGAGATTACCTAGTCAGCAAAATCTTAACCGTAGATTAAGTATGGTAGTATCAAAATGCAAATCATCCTAGGCTAGAGACAAGAGAGACATTTTCCAGAGAGACCAATAGAATCGTGACAATTATCATGAGCATTTAATGCAAGCTCAAGATTCGTCCTTTTAGAATCAGATCTTGGCTACCCTTTTTATAGATCTTGCTAGGCAAATTCCTCCTTGACCTTATGGTCTAGTTTATCCTTTGCCTTTCGGCACTAAAACAATTTCTCTTGTCACTTAGTCTAGATGGCTTCAAGTGACAAGCACGATTTCAAAAACTTTGACCTCACGGTCCCAATTAGATTTTGCCTCTAAGAATTCAAACAATTTTGCTTATCACTTAGCCTAGATGACTTCAAGTGACGCACACAATTTCAAAAAAATTGACATCATGGTCCCAAATTTGATTTCTACTCTCAATGTTTAAACAATTTCGCTTATCATATAGCCTAGATGGCTTCAAGTGACAAGCACGATTTAAAAAACTTTGGCCTCACGATCCTAAATTAGATTTCACTCTCAGCATTCAAACAGTTTTGCTCATCAGTCAGCCTAAATGGCTTCAAGTGATAAGCATGATTTTAAAAACTTTGATCTCACGGTCCCAAATTGGAAATCACCTCTCGGCGTTTAAACTATTTCGCTTATCACTTAACCTAGATGGCTTCTGCATTGATCGCCTTTCTTGCACCGAAAGACAAGCTATAAAAGGGTAGAAGAATAAGAAAGATAAGAAGAAAACTACACAATCACATAATCTTACCACGAATCACGACAACATATAATATATAACATAGGGTATTACATAGTCATTTCCATAATATTTAATACATCAGAGTTCATTACATTACAACTTCAACTGGAAAGTTATAACTACCTACCCATACGAAATACATAGGTCATACATAAAACATGGCGGAATAAGATAACAACTAGCTAATGGTGAAGCCACTTGCTCCATCTCCCTCAAAATGCTTCCGTAAGAAACTTGGATTATTTGGCTACCCATACAAATTTGAGTATCTATGAATTTTAGGAAAAGAAAATAAAACCCCGGATCAGACATGGGTTTGGTGTAAGTAAACTTAAACAACTTAATTCTTTTTTTATAAACAATTTAAAATTCAAAGGTATCTCGTAAGACCACACCGCACATAAACACGGATTAGTTTTTATCTTACGACAACCAAAACACTTTATATAGAATCCAATGATATTATAATAATGTCTAGGGTTTTCAAGTAAAATGGAACATAGCTAAAATGCTTGCATCTCACATTTTAACATATTTAGGCACAACTAAAAACATACGACATTTATGGAGAATGGATTTCCATAAAATGATTGGGCTATAAGGTGTCGCCCGTCATGGTGCATCTCTAAATAAAATAACACCGATGATCTCACCTAGATCTCCTGTCAACACAAGACCGCCTTGCCCCTTGCTGGATAGTACTGAATAAGATCACCCCTCGATTGGGATCAGCAACTGTATCGAAACATACATAAATTGATAGTAGGGACTGTAGATCGGGACAACCTTACACTAATGTGAGCAACCCACTTAGCCTTGCCGTATCTCCCCTGTTTTAATCATTCCCAGTTGATGAGGCCCTGAGGCTACATTTTCCTTTATTATAACATTGCCACCTGGAATGCTAACATTGCCTTCCATATGTTGACACAATATCAGCACTCATCCATACAAGTTATTTAGGAGATGAATGGACCGAAGGCACTATTTCTACCACACTTATTTTAGAATCACCCTCAGGGTTGTAGCAAACAACCCTTACCTTCAAAGTCTTCGTCTTGGACCTTGCCTTTACTCTTTCCAATTCGAGCGTTTACGTTGGTTCGAAGAGTTTTTCGGATAACAACTAATATCCTATCCCGGTCTCTTCAATCCAATGTTCGATAATTTTAAAAGGTAAAATTATTTATAGTGGACTATCCCACTATCAGGGTGTAAAGATTTACATATGAACATACGTTTCATATGCTTAGATTATTATGACCCATTTATCGAAATTAACCCCTTGTATTCCTCATGTTTTCAAAGTGCGATATTTGTGGTAAGTACAAGCCGACTTACTTTCAATAAAACGAGTCACCGTTTTATTGCAACTGCCTTAATTCATTTGGCTACTTAATAGCATGGAGAAGAGATCCTTTGGTTTTAAAACAATTTATTTAAACGATAAAATTGGTTAAAAATAAATAATCGATAGAGTTTTAAAAGAAACTTTAAGATAAAGAAACTTAAATTGAATCATAAGTTTAAAACTCAATTAAACCTTAATTAATCTTTAATCAAATCAAAATTAAATCATTAATAATCCTAATTTTATTTATAAGTAAAGATTAGTTACACTTTAATTAAGTAACATTTATTTAAGAAATTAAACCATAACTAAATGGGTAATTAACCTTTTATTAAACAATAATTAATTAAATAACTAACTCCAATTAAATAATTAACTCCAATTAAATAATTAATTAAAGAAAATAAACTTGATTAAGTAAAAATTAATTTTCTTTTGTCTTAATTAATCATTATTTAAAACTTAATTAAAAATAATTTACTTAGTTAATAATTCTTAAACTCTAATTGCTTAACCTAATTACTTAATTAATTAAATAATAATTACCCTAATTAGTAAATTAAATAAATAAATTATTAAATAACTAAAACTTAAACTTTTGACTTAATTACCTTTAAATGAGTTTTTAAAAACAATCCAAAAGAAAACACTTAATAACTTGAAATCGTGAAATTTCCCAAACTTCATCCATAGCGACTATTGCTATGAGCGCAGTTCGCTAGAATTGATTTCTAGATACAAACTTCACTTTAACTCTATATATAACATACTTGAAAACACAATTGTAAGAGTTTTTAAAACTTAAACAAAAGGTAGAAACTTGAAAAACATTTTCAAAAATCCAAAGCTAGAACAAGAGCTTTCCTTTTCAAATCGGATCTTAAGTCCTTTGCGACTTTTTAAGACACTAGTTTTCACAACCATTTCACAACATACATGATTTTGTTTCAAAAACAATACCACCATCATATCATAAACCAATCTCACATATCCATTTCCATATACTTATCCAAACATATCAACTTGGTATCCAAATCACAAATCTATACCAAACAACCAACTTGCAATCATATATCATCCAAACCACATGATATTTCAACACGATAAACACTATAATTTCACAACATGTACATCATTAAAAAGAATCGTTTCCATAAATATTATTTTGACTCACCGAAAATTTTCTAAATCAAAGCGAATTTTTTTCCCGAACTTGAATACACTTAAGAACTTTGCAAAAATGGAACTTTGGATGCTAGGACACTTGAAATTGGCTCGATCAAGTGGGTATGGGCTTGGCCTAGGCCTTGTTGGGTATGACCATCATGGGTTTTGGCTCGACCATGGTGTGTTTTGGTGGATGGAGTGTTGTATTTTGGAAGAGAAAGTTCCGTAGGAGATGTAGAAGTGATTTTTAGTGAAAGAAGTGATATTTCTTCTTTTAGAATTTATGAAGAGGAGGCCATGGCTACTTCCTGTAAGTTCTTAGGATTTTGAAATGAAGAAGGAGGTTTGTAAAGTGAAAAACATGAAGATAAATGGGTATATATAGGCTTAGGTTTTGATTAAAATAATAATAAGCGACTTATATTTAAATACAAGTATGCATGCATAGCCATACCTCTCCCTTCCCTTCAAAACCATCCAACCCCTTTGCTTTCAACTATTCATCCCATGTCTCTGGTGACTTGTATTGAAAATGTGTATTTCTATATGTGTGTGTGTACACATTTATTAAATAAGATTTTATATGTTAATATGTTTAAGCATGTAAATGTGTACATGCAGATGTACATGTACACAACATGTTAAAGTAGTTTGTAATGTGTGCATGTATGTTTAACATAGTGTTATAACCTTTTGAATAACTTTTAACTAATGAAAAATCAAAATTTTGAAAAATAATTTCCGATCACATTTTCTATTTCTCTATAAACTATATATTTTGGTAAAAAAATTTTGAAAACGATTTTATTACCATTAATTTTTGTATAAAATAGTTTTATTTGTTAATAAAAATACATTTGTTAATTATGTAAAACATAATTAAATATTCATTTAAATAGCGATTAAATTATGGGTCGTTACATTCTCCCCCCTTAAAAGAATTTCATCCCGAAATTAGCAATTAAGAGATAATCTAAACTACGCAAAAATAGTATATTCATATCATACACATATACAAAGACATTTACTAAGCATTTATAGTGAACAAATACACACTATACATACAATGGACAATCAACTATCTATCCTAACATCAAGGGGCTTCTCTCATACGATCCACTGTCTCCTAAGTGCAGTCTTTAGGATCTTCACTCCACTGAATCTTAACAATCGCACCACCTTGTTATGCAACCTACTTTCATCCTAATCCACAACATAAACTGGATGTCTAACAACCGCAAGGTTCGGTTCTATTTCCAATTCTTCTTGAACTGATGGCTCCACAATCAAAGATGGGTCATGAGCATATTTCCTCAAATGAGACATGTGGAACACATTATGAACACCCGCTAACCTTTTTGGCAACTCGACCCTATAAGCAAGTGGTCAAATCCTCTCAAGAATACGGAAGGGTCCAACAAACTTTGGAGCTAACTTCCCTGTCTTTCCAAATCTAACAGCTCTTCTTATTGGTGAAATCTTTACGAACACGAAGTCTCCAACCATAAATTTCAAATCCCTCCACCTCTTATCCGCATAACTCTTTTGGTGATCTTGGGCTCGTTCATTCTTTTCTTAATCACCACAACTTTCTCGGTAGCCTCTCGGATCATGTTCGGTCCAAGAACTAATCTATCTCCCGTCTCAAACCCAACATACTGTTAACTTGCACGGTCTTCCATACAGAGCTTCATACGGTGCCATGTCGATGCTTTCTTGGAAGCTATTGTTATAAGAGAACTCAACCAAATGTAAATGATCCTCCCACGATCCATCAAAATCTAGAATACAGCTCAAGAGATCCTCTAGAATTCGATTTACCTGCTCCGTCTGTCCGTCAGTTTGGGGGTGATATGTTGTGCTTAGGCTCAACTTTTTTCCAAGGGTTGTTTACAATGCTTTCCAAAATTGACTATTAAATATGGGGTCTCGATCACTATAATATTCATAGGAACTCCCTGCAACCTGACTATCTCTCTCATAAAAATTTCAACTAAGGAAGCAGTGGTCCTTGTTGGTTTTACCGAAATAAAATGCGTGCTCTTCGTTAGTCGATCCCGGTAACTCATTCTCCTTTATTTCCTTTTTTGGTACTGGCAAACCATCGATAAAGTCCATCGATATCATTTCTCATTTCCAAATTGGTATTTCCAAAGGTTTTAATAATTCGGCTGTCTTTTGATGTTCACCTTTGATTTGTTGACAACACGAACACCTGCTAATAAAGACGAAAATGTCCTTCTTCATTCTTGGCCACCAAAATAATCTTTTCATGTCCTTATACATCTTATGAACTCCTGGATGAATACTTAACCTTGATTTGTGGCATTTAGACAAAACTTCCTACCTTAGCCTATCCACCTCTGGAACACATAACCATCCGTTCATCCTTAAAATACCTCGACCATCCATCTCAAAATCTGAACATCCACCTCCTTTGACTTCTTGAATTAATCATTATAGTATCTCATCCTTTCTCCAATTCCTCATAATCATTTCCTGAAGTGTCGAGATAACCCCAAGAGAGTCAAAACAGCATTCCTGCTTAAGGCATCCGCTACCACATTAGCCTTCCCTGACGTATACAGAATATCCAAGTCATCCGAAACTCTAACCATCTCTGTTGCCTCAGGTTCAAATCCTTCTGAGTAAAAAGATGCTTTCAGGGATTTTTGATCCATGAAGAGCTCGAATTTTTCATCTAATTAAAGAAAGAAAACTTACTCCTAAACTCTCTAAAGATTAGAAAGAAACTAAGAGGAATAGAAGGATCCTTACCCATCAAGTAGTGTCTTTATATTTCTAATGCAAAGACAACAACTAGCAACTCCAGTTCATGCGCAGCATAGTTCTTCTCATGAGGCTTCAACTGCCTGCTTTCATATGCAATCACTCTACCATGATGCATCAGAATAGCACTAAGTCCTACTCCACACGCATCCGTGTAAATTGTGAACCCACTATTACTATTTGGAACAACCATAACTGGTGTTTTGGTAAATCTCTTTTTCAATTCCAAGAATGTCTCTTCACACTTAGGGGTCCATACAAAATTCTCCTCCTTCTTAGTCAAGTTGTCAAACGGGAGGAAATCTTGGAATAATCTTGAATAAAACTTCTATAATATACAGTTAAACCTAAGAAACTACGAACCTCGGTAGGAGTCTACGGTTGTTTCCATTCCTGAAAACTTCCACCTTCGTTGGATCCATCGAAATACCCTCTCCTATCACGATATATCCTAAGAATCTTACCTCCGATTTTCAAAAATGGTACTTAGAAATTTTTGCTGTAATGACCCAGAATCCAGCATCCCAAAATCGACATTCAATACCTCACTTGTATTCGAATGCTGGAGATTCAAACGTCGGACTTCAGTTCGCTGGAGCTTATAACAACCTTAAGTGATAACAACACAACGGAAACAAAATGAATAAATTCATTGATCACAACATCGATACAACATGGATACAACATCATTACAACAATTGAACACCATCATCAGAGCATAATGTATATGATACAACAACTGAACAATAGCACATAGCGGAACAACAACAGGGCTACAATAACTTCAACAGGGTCTTCAAAAGAAAGAGAGAGTGAGAATCCAACATAAGCACCTTCAATCCAAACTTCAAAGCTCCAGACGCTTCCAAAAACTTCAAAGACCAAAGGCTTCAAAAAAAACATCTAGATCCAAATCTGTATTCCAACTTTGCTCCAGAACACGGATAACCTGACTCTAGGCTGTCCGTGTGGAAAATTATGAGCACCTAGAGTTTAGAAAGGGAACAATAAACTCCGGGTCAGTCATGGGACTGGTATGAGTAAACATAAAATAGTTGTTTGAGCAGAAACAAATTGCAAAAAGAAATCCATTTTGCTTTTTGGAAAATGAAACTACCATAAGGCCTCCTGGCACACACACAATGCAATCGCACACTTGGGGGAGATTTCTCCTTACGATAGTCAAACATGCTTGATACGGGAATTTTTTTTTGATATTATTATTAGTGCATAGTGTGAAAAACATTTCAAAAGTATAATATTGATCTTAGCCAGCATAGGTACCATTATATTATGCCTACTATAGCTACCATTTAAGAATGGCAGGTTATACAACTGAAATCGTAAAGGACTCGTATTGGGTGATTGGATTTCCAATAAATGGCCAAGGCTAAGGAACGTCCTTTCTGAATGGGTATGTTTGCGCCGAAATTGACCACAAACACCCAGTATCGTGAAAGCACCCGTTTATGGACACAAATCAGCAACAATCAATATAGAACTCAGATCTAAGCAATAAAAATCACAATAATTTGCAAATAACAATCACAAACACAGGATTTATAGTGGTTCGGCGATCTTGCCTACGTCCACTCTGAAGTTTATATCTTTATTGATTCACTTGATGATTCCAATCGATTACAGTGGATTACAATTGATGATGACTTTCAAATCTGATTACAACAGCGATGATGAAGTATGAAATTGAATCTGGCAGAGTCTGGACGTTCAATGGCCGAAGATCCCCTTTTCTGAAGGCTCCAGGGTGCTATTTATCGGCGTAGGAGGCCCAGATCTCGCTCAAACTTAGGGAGACTTTTTATGGCACGTGAGTGGTCCCACGCGACTGACCCCACCAAGTTTCGACTCGATCTGAGATCGATACGAAGTGATTTCGAATCCATCAAAAAATGATCCAATCGAGTTGAAACTCGACAGGAGCAATCTTTATCTTGTATGGAAGCTACTGTGGAAATTTCATTGCATTTGGCCTCGTGGTTTAGGAGATATGATCGATTCAAGTTGTGGTTTTTTGTGGGGGCTGTTGCGTTCGAATCCATTGGTTCGAATCCACTCCCTTCGACTCGATCGGTCACGTGGTTCTTTGGTGACGTGGCGCGCACTCCTCGCATCGATCCTATTTTTCTCCGAGTCGACTGTTTCGCATCCATGACCTTCGCCTTGTTTGTATCGTTGAATGACACGTCATCCAAGCTAGTTGACTTGGTGGACACGAACGAGTGATTGTTCATGGATTCGAATCAGATGGAGTCGAAGACGATCGATACAAAGCAGTGCATGGGCACGCGACCGATCGATTCGAAGTAGGGCGTACAGATGGTGATGGATTCGAAGTGCTCTGGACTCGATGGATACGAAACAGTGCTCTAGCACGGATACGAATCCTATGGGTTCGAAATGAGCATCTCCTCCACTTTTTGATGGGTTCGAACGACATTCTTTGGCTAACTCGCATCGATCATATCTCGTTCATACGACCTCCGATTAACCTGAAATTTGGAACACTAGCTTTCATGGCTTTGCTTGTCATGTCCTATCAATTGTAGCTTGATCCGGGCTCGGACAAAATTCATCGATATCCATAGCGAAGTGAAGTACAACCAGTCTCTGAGACGAACTGTCTTTTGTTTTTGACCAATCTTTTGGTTTCACGGCTTTGCCAAGAAGCGGGATAACATTTGCCCCTAAAATATGCCTTGCGGTAGGAAGGCGTGTTTTGTAATGCCATGAGCTAGATGTTCATATCCTGTTGCTGTCCTGCAAAGGAAGTTACAGTTTCATGTGACCTCAAATAACGACCGTTCGGGATCGAGATACTTGAGATGAAGTGCGATCGTTCATGGTCAAGCGCCTAACTTCAAATGACGATCGTTCGGGATCGAGCCATTTGAGGTGAAGTGCGACCGTGCGCGGTCAAGTGGCGGACCTCAAATGGCGACCATTCGCGATCGAGCCATTTGAGGTGAGGTGAGTTGTGCCGTTCGGTGTGAGTTGTGCCGTTCGGTTTGAGTTTTGACCGTTCGAGGCGAATTGTGACCATTCGCGGTCGGGTGCCGTTCGAGGCGAGTTGTGACCGTTCGCGGTCGGGTGCCGTTCGAGGCGAGTTTGTGTGCCCGGGAGGGTTTGGTGTTATCGATGCCACGGTTACGTTCGGGTGAGTTCCTGGATCGTTTGTGTGCCTATTGGAGGCGAATAAGTGTGCCCGGGGGGGGGGGGGGGCTTGGTATTGTTGATATCAGGTTCACGTTCGAGTGGGTCCCTGGATCATTTGTCAGGGCATATCGCCATCTCAGAGCATGCCTAAGGACTGTTCGCGACCCCGTACATGTGCAAGTAGCTTAGCCATTTCAGAATTATCAGAACCAAATATCTATTCAACAGATGAGCTTTAAAATAGAAATGTCTAAACAAACCAAGTCTAAATGTCCAAATCAAAATCAAACAAAAGCAAAGCAAGGATGTCAAAGTGTAAGTTCCCACTATGAAACGGTCAAGGATCATTCAAAGCATGCCTGGGGATCGTTCGAGATCTCATACATGTGTAAATGATTTAATTGTGTTAGTGGGAAGCTTACGACTTTTCCATCATTATGTCAATCAATTGATAATCAAACGGTGCCTTGATTCAGGGTCGCCTCTAGCTGATGTAGACGGTGGTCACTCTGGTTCCACTGCTGGAGTTCGCCTCCTCACATACTGAAGGAGCATACCGTTCCTGATATTCCCTTCCACCTCATCCTTCAGATGCCTACAATCATTAGTGTTATGACCATTTAATTCATGAAATACACAAAACTTATCTGATTTTCTTTCATCAGAAGTTGGATCCCTTCGCATCGGTCTACGATATAGAATCAGCTCTTTGGTATCCTGATAAATTCGTTCCAGACTCTCATTCAGCTCTAAATAGGTGGTGAATCGTGCCTCTCTCCGCAGTCGCTTTGGCCCGTTACCACTATCCTCAGCCTTTCGTTTTCCTTTATCCTTGCCTGAGTCCTTTTCGAGAGGCTTTTTGTCTTTGAGCATATAAACCTCTATTCCCTCTCCTTCTTCTCTTTCTGCATTCGCATCCTCTAATCGTAAAAACTTTTCTGCCTCGTCGTAGAATTCCCCTAGATCCACAGGTGGATCTTTAGTCAATGAATTTTTGAACTCTGTGCCGTCAGCTACTCTGGACACAACTGCCATCACCACTATGGATGGATCTGCTCGATCCACCGAAGCTGCTGCTGCGTTGAATCGCGTTAGATAACTCCTCAAAGTCTCTCCGGCTTTCTGCTTTAGAGTTGCCAAAGTCATCACATTCTTGGGTCTTGTAATGTGAACCCTGAATTGCCTCATAAATCTTTCAGTTAAACCATTCCATGTTCCGATAGATTCACTCTCTAGCTGTCTAAACCATAATGCTGCAATATCCGCTAAGTACAATGGAAAGCACCGGGCCATAACCTCTCTGATGCCCCTAGCACTTCCATATGCCTCATATACTTTGTTAGATGAACCGTGGGGTCCGTTCTCCCATTATACATGTCCAACGATGGTAACTTGAAATCCGGTGGGTTCCTAGCTCGTCTGATTGCTGGAGTAAAAGGATTCCTATTAACGTCCTCCAAATCTTTGTTTACCAAATCGCCTCTCATAGCTCTTCTAACCATCTCCGCCAATCTGTCACCGTCTTCGAGATGCAATCTTCGTTCACCACTTTCAGCCTGCCCCCCGAGTTCACGAGGGAACTCCGAGATCTGCCCCCCTGACTGAGCGTTTACTCCTCTGCTACTCCCAGGTTGCGCAGATGCTCCTCTCTCTCTTTCCGAGACTGGATCAACATTCTCCATGTGCATGCCCCCTAGTTTAGGTGCTACGTCGGATGGTCCTGATCCGTTTCGAACTCCATCTACTTCTCTATTCTGTGCTCCAAGCTGTCCTGTCTGTTGAAATAAACTCTGGATCAACTCCTCTTGTTTCTTCATCATTGTCTCCATCTTGTCCCTAGTGATGAAGATCGACGGTTGATTCGCTCCTGAAGAAGCCTCTTGACTTCCTTGGTGTTCACTTCTCTCTGGCCTTTGTTTCTTACTTGTTTGTCTCGTCATGGTTCTTAGATCTAAATTCTTAAATCTTCAAATTCAAATTATCCTGAATCATCTTCTCAGTGAAAACACCAAAATGTTTGCGCCAAAATTGACCACAAACACCCAGTATCGTGAAAGCACCCGTTTATGGACACAAATCAGCAACAATCAATATAGAACTCAGATCTAAGCAATAACAATCACAATAATTTGCAAATAACAATCACAAACATAGGATTTATAGTGGTTCGGCGATCTTGCCTACATCCACTCTGAAGTTTATACCTTTATTGATTCACTTGATGATTCCAATCGATTATAGTGGATTACAATTGATGATGACTTTCAAATCTGATTACAACAGCGATGATGAAGTATGAAATTGAATCTGGCAGAGTCTGGACGTTCAATGGCCGAAGATCCCCTTTTCTGAAGGCTCCAGGGTGCTATTTATAGGCGTAGGAGGCCCAGATCTCGCTCAAACTTAGGGAGACTTTTTATGGCACGTGAGTGGGCCCACGCGACCGACCCCACCAAGTTTCGGCTCGATCTGAGATCGATACGAAGTGATTTTGAATCCATCAAAAAATGATCCAATCGAGTTGAAACTCGGCAGGAGCAATCTTTACCTTGTATGGAAGCTACTGTGGAAATTTCATTGCATTTGCCTCGTGGTTTAGGAGATATGCTCGATTCAAGTTGTGTTTTTTCGTGGGGGATGTTGCATTCGAATCCATTGGTTCGAATCCACTCCCTTCGACTCGATCGGTCACGTGGTTCTTTGGTGACGTGGTGCGCACTCCTCGCATCGATCCTATTTTTTCTCCGAGTCGACCGCTTTGCATCCATGACCTTCGCCTCGTTTGTATCGTTGAATGACACGTCATCCAAGCTAGTTGACTTGGTGGACACGAACGAGTGATTGTTCATGGATTCGAATCTGATGGACTCGAAGACGATCGATACGAAGCAGTGCATGGGCACGAGACCGAACGATTCGAAGTAGGGCATACAGATGGTGATGGATTCGAAGTGCTCTGGACTCGATGGATACGAAACAGTGCTCTAGCATGGATATGAATCCTATGGGTTCGAAATGAGCATCTCCTCCACTTTTTGATGGGTTCGAACGACATTCTTTGGCTAACTTGCATCGATCATATCTCGTTCATACGACCTCCGATTAACCTGAAATTTGGAACACTGGCTTTCATGGCTTTGCTTGTCATGTCCTATCAATTGTAGCTTGATCTGGGCTCGGACAAAATTCATCGATATCCATAGCGAAGTGAAGTACAACCAGTCTCTGAGACGAACTGTCTTTTGTTTTCGACCGATCTTTTGGTATCACGGCTTTGCCAAGAAGCGGGATAACAGGGTACACCTTTGGAGGGACGCCCCGAGAACCTAATTGGATCTCTACCAGCACAAGGCTGGGTTACCTCTGTAACTAGGTAACTAACTGTCACGAGTATGCCATCCCCCGGTCGTAACCGACCATTATCGAGGGCCCTCAATACCAACAACCACGTAAGGAAATTATCTGGGCTCCATACCAGAATGCCACTTTTTATCCAGAAGAAAATGCACATACTCTAAGGGGCGCGACCCCCATAACCTTGCTGCATCTTTTCCTGTTTCGACCATTTCTGGGGTGTGAGGTTCGATGAAGTCTCGTCCCACAGCTACGCTTTTCAAAAAAGCCAGCTTCGATCAACCAATGATCAGCACTTAGCATGCCACACTACCAAATTAGGAATATATCAATAATAACCATCAACTACATAACCTCTGAGCTCGTACGTCTTAGAGAAGGGTGTTAAGCTAAGAGAATAAATTCTCTGCCACCAAATAGAAATGTATTTGATAGCAATCAGCTTTACTTTTCAAATGTAATGTCGGACATACATCCATACAAGTCCATCCTGGGTCTGAATGGAACCGAAGGCACTTCGTCCAATAAAGGAAGAAGTCCTTGTAAATCCGGATATCCACAATCCCGACCGGACTCCCCATCACATATGGAGATCTTTATACCAGAGCAACTTAGTGCAGAGACAATCGACAGGTAATCCTTTCGTTCTTGAAAATACCCGGTCTTCAACCACCGTATTCAAATGCACTCCCATTTCGTTGTATCATTATTCAGAATGGGTTTTATGACTTAATATCCTCTCCCGGCTCAACCGAATAATGAGCGCTTATTTTTAAAAACACGTGGATACATAAGTCACAACAAATTCCCGTTTATAATCTTTCTAATAAAAGATTCACCATTAAGATTCGATGTGGTTTTCGAATAACCATTTGGAATCCGACCCCCGGTCACATCGAAATTCAAATGCCGTTTTAAAGGCCAACAATTTTGCTTCAATTCAGAAGTTCACAATCACATAACAATATATCACAGATGTCACAACTCAAAAAAAAGCAATTCATATCACAAAGTATCACAATCACATATCAAAGATATCAACCAATCTAAGGTATTCAATATAATCCAATCATTCATGATCAAGATTAATTAGTCGTTCAATTCCCAATTAATTCAATTTAATTTTCCAAATAAATTAAATTAATTACTTTAATTACTTCCAAAACTTGCTTAATTATCATTAAGTAATTACAATTATTTTAATTAATTATAATTAATAAATTGCATAATTACTTTCATTAATTATCCTTCATTATTAATTAATTAATCCTTAAATTTTTTAATTAATTAACCTTAATTATTTATTAATTAATCTTTAATCATTAAATTAATTAAACTTTAATTAATCTTTGATTACCTTCATTAAGTTATTATTCTTTAAGTAATTATCCTTAATTACTTTCATTAATTAATTATTTTCTAGTTACTTAAGACCTTAATTAATTAAAAGCAAAGCTATTTATATTAGTTAATTACTTTAATTATCATTTGGATCTTATTAATAACCTTTGGAATTAATTATCATTAACCAATTAACTTAGATTTTTAAGTTAATTAACCTCTAAAACATTTTTGTCTTCTTAATTAATTCCTTAATTACGTTATTAAGTTTATTTAAAATAAACTTTAAAATAAAGATTTTATATATATATATATATATATATATATATATATATATATATTAAACACTTTAACTCAAAATAATTTATTTTAAAACCTTTAATACATCCCAAACTTAAATAAGACATTTGTTATTTAAAAAGAAAAGTGGTCTAAGAAAATTGTTTGAGTAAAACTTAATTTGTTTTAGGATTTTAAAACCTGTTATTACACTTAATCTCCAGACCCGAGCCAAATCATCCAAATTGCTGAGCCAACCCCGAGGAAACTTTCCTCATTCTTGTCTTCGAGTCCAACCTCGTTCGACTTCGAGCTCAACCCCAAGAAAAACATTCCTTCCCCAAGCAACAATCATCACCAGATACCAATCCATCTCATGCACGTGCACAGTCGATCCGGCCATCTCTGGTCGATGCTATGACTATTGATATGTCGACGAAAACCTTCACTAACCACCAGACTACCCAAAACCCCGAAACGATGACGAACTTGCAATCGAGCCACTCGACACAACCTGGAACGAAAATGGTCACCAAAGATTTCCTCGACTCGCCGCCTCATGCTACCAGAGGCCATGCAACTCTGTCTAGAGCTCCGCCGATCAACCACGCATTGATTCCACTTGCCCCGGTCTAGTCCGATTCGAGATCGACGACGAAATTGCTTCAACACCACCCTCGACCAAAACTGGGTCTAAAACCCTACATCGCCGTCGTGTCGACGCCATGGTGAATTATAAATTCACCGAATATTTTTCTAATGATCCCCGACCACCAAGCATGCTCCGGCTACAATCATGAGATCCATCTCCTCTTCGATCGCCGTAAATTGCCAAAAACTCAATTCTCGTTCAACCTCGAATTCGTCAATCAATACGACACTAAAAATCTTGATTCTTCCTTTAAAATTCATGACTTATGAAGACGAACAAGATGATGTAGGTGAATGAAGAAATTATGGGATTCGAATTTGACATGTCTTTAGAGTTTTCACTGTATATTTAAATTTTCCAGATAAACTTAAACTAATTATTTACAAAAATATTTTTTAGACTTAGATCTTGATTTTACACACATTTTGTTTAAATCTCAAAGCCTAAAAAAAATTAGAAGAAAATATTTGGATTTTTAAATAGATTTGAAACTAGTAAACCTAGAACAGGGCAATGTTCTTGTTTTCTAGACATGCACATATCATATCCGCATACACACACATATTTGTATAAATGCAAACAATTTTACAAATTTACTTCAAGTATCATCATAAACAACAAGTTATAACCCAGATTTAACGAAGTTTACTCACCTGTTAAAGAAGAACAGAGAGCTAGAAGTTGTTTTAAATTAAAAAACTCTGGAAACTTTAACTTAATTTGTTTTTGACTAGAAATGCTTTGGATTTTTCTTTTGAACTTTGATCTGTAACTTGATTATAGATCTGATCTACTTTGTGTTTTAAAATGAATTTGAACCGAGCTTGATGATCTCGGTGAGATTGTTATTTTATTTATCTGGTTTGAGATGAATTATAGCTTCAGGTTTTTTTTTGAAACGAATTCAAGTTTGTTTTCTGGTTTTGATCTAAAATTTACTAGTTTGAGGTTTTGATCATATTAAAGAAAATGAGAAAGGTAGGAGAGGTAGGAATATATAGCCTTGATTTCTTTTTATTTATTATTTTCAAAAATAAAAGAAAATTAGGACACTTGTTAATTACATGTCTTACTTAACTCACACTTGTAATTTGTATGTCTTATTAACTCACACTTGTAATTTTGCATGAGAATATGTTTTAATATAATTTATATATTATATTATATTTAGTTTATATTATATATATATATATATATGTTTTTAATATAATTCTATATCTTTATTAAATACATTTCCTTATTTAATATTTATATAATAATAAAAGAAAATGTTTTAAAGCTAAATTATATACTAATAAAAATCATATATATATATATATATATTATTTTCAAATCCAATTTACTTTTAAGATATTTATATTTGTATTTCAAATTCAAATTTAAATTACAATCTATTCATATATGTATATATAATCAAACATTTATCTTATTTGTTTTGAAAAATTCAAATAAATTCACAATTAAATTATAAAATTCATATTTATTACCAGATTAAATTTGATTCAAAAACAGGATCGTTACATATCCCCCCCTTAAGAAAATTTCGTCCTTGAAATTTGAAAGACAGGGAGACAAACAAAGAATATGTGAACACATAAAAAGATAGAGAAATGCTTACCAGATTAAGACGAAATATCCACTCTACACTTGGGATAGGACTTCTACATGCTTTCCTATGTTTCTCAAGTACAGTCATTTGGATCTTCACTCCATTGAACTTTCAGCAACTTCACCACTTTATTCCTCAACTACTTTTCACCTTGGTCAATAATGTTCAATGGTTCTCTTTTTACTGCCAAATTTGGTGAGATCTTCAAATCCTACTGAGAAACCTCCTCAATGATATGATCTGGGACGTGCATATATTTTCGAAGATGTGAAACATGGAATACATCATGTACGCCAACTAACCAGTTAGGTAACTGCACTCGATAAGCCAAAGGTCCAGTCCTCTCAAGTATAGGAAAAGGACCTATATATCGCGGTGCCAGCATACCCGTCTTTCTAAATCTCAAAAATCCACGCATTGGAGAAACCTTTAGGAAAACTGAATCTCCAACCTGGAATTCTAAATTTCTTCTCCTGTGGTCAGCATAATTTTCTATCGACTCTGAGCAGTTTTCAACTTCTTTCGAATGAAATAAACCTTCTCAGTCGCTTCCCTTATCATATCCGGACCAAGAACAAGCCTATCACCTGACTCAATCCAACACGCATGTGATCTACAAGGACGACCATACAATGCTTCAAAAGGAGCCATTCTAATACTGGCTTGATAACTATTATTGTATGAAAATTCAACCAGATGCAAATGGTCCTCCGATGAACCTCCAAAATCAAGAATAAAAGTATGCAAAAGACATCCAAGATTCGATTTATCCTTTCCGTTTTCCCATCAGACTGCGGGTGGTAAGCAGTACCGATGTTTAACTTCGTTTCTAGCGCGGCTTGAAATGCCTTCCAAAATCTACTAGTGAAGATTAGGTCACGATCACTCACTATACTACGCGGTATTCCATGGAGTCGAACAATCTCTTTCACATACAATTCTGCCAAACTCGATGCTGTTCAGGTGGATTTTACTGGGATAAAGTGGGCAGTCTTGGTCAGACGATCCACAATAACTCAAATCGCCTCATTACCCTTCCAAGTTCGTGTAAACCATCTATGAAATCCATAGACACTTGATCCCTTCGATTTAGGCACTTCCAGTGGTTAGAGTAAACTCGCCATCTTCATTTGATCACCCTTGATTTGTTGGCGTGTTGCACATCGACTAACATAAATGAATATATCTCTCTTCATTGTTCTCCACCAGAAAGTCCTTTTAATATCTCGATACATTTTATTAACCCCCGGATGGATACTGAACTTGGACTTGTGGCATTCGTCCAATACTTCTCGTTTGAGATCTTGGATGTCGGGAACACAAATCCTCCCTTTCAACCTTACAATGGTACTCTTATCGACTTCAAAGCTGGAATCTTCACCTCGACGTATTCTTCTATAAATTTCTAGAAGAGACTTATCTTCTTTTTGCTTACTTGCGATATTCTTAAGAAGAGTAGGAGTGACAACAAGATAAGCAAGAATAACATGTCTTCTACTCAAAGCATCAGCTACCACGTTGGCCTTTTGGGGTGTATACTGAATATCCAGGTCGTATGACGCTAGAAATTCCAACCAACGTTGATACCTTAGATTCAAACCCTTTTGGGTAAAGAGATACTTCAGGGATTTATGGTCAGTGAACAATTCAAATTTTTTACCCAGAAGATAGTGACGCCAGATTTTCAAGGCAAAGATAACTGCCAAAAGCTCAAGATCGTGGGTCGGGTAGTTTTTCTCATGTAGTCCCAATTATCTACCCGCGTAGGCAATCACTCTACCCTCTTGCATTAGAACAACACCCACACCTTCACCACATGCATCTATGTAAACAGATAAACCTTGATTTCCGTTAATAATAGTAAGAACGGGAGCAGTGGTCAACCTTCTCTTTAATTCTTGGAACGCTACCTCACACTTCAGAGTCCAATCGAATTAGGCATTCTTCATAGTCAGCTTAGTCAATGGACTGGCTAACTTAGAGAAATCCAGGACAATCTTTTGGTAGTATCCGGCTAATCCCAAAAAAACTTCTGACTTCCTTTGGAGTTGTGGGTTGCTTAGGATAGCGGATTCCTTGCCATGGTCTATAGAAATTCCCTCTTCGGTAACAATATGTTCGAGAAATCTTACTTCTTTTACCCAAAAATGACATTTAGAAAATCTGGCAAATAGGATGTTCCTCCTTAATATTCCCAAAACAATTCTTAAGTGTTCGGCATGCTCTTCTTCAGATTTGGAATAGATCATAATATCATCAATAAATACGAAAACGAATTTATTCAACACTTCTCGGAATACTTGGGCCATTAAGTCTACGAAATATGCAGGGGAATTGGTTAGTCTGAAAGGCATAACTAACCATTCATAGAATGTATCTGTACCCCTAAAAGCAGTTAAATGAATACAATCTTCAGCAATGCTTTGTTAATGGAATCCTTAGGCTATATCCATCTTCGAAAAAATCAAGCACCATGTAACTGATTGAATAGGTCATCGATTCTGGGAAAAGGAAATTTATTTTTAAGAGTTAATTTATTGAGATTACGGTAATCTACGCACAATCTCAAAGATCCATCGGACTTGGCTACAAAGACAACAGTTGAACCCCAACTAGAACGACTAGGTCGAATGAATCCTTTCTCCAGCAAATATTGGGTTTGCTTGACTAGTTCTATTCTTTCCCTTGGTGCCATCCTGCGACTTGCATGCACAACAAGACGAGCATTGGGAACCAAGTCGATTCTGAATTTAATTTCCCTATGTGGAGGCAAAGATTTAACTTCTCCATGTATGTACGAAAATTCCCAAACAACAGGTATGGATTCCAAACTTGGCTCAAGATACCCTAATGTATACATTAGCTTATCCCTTTTCGATCTAGGATCTTCACAAGAAATCACAACGAAATTCCCAAGTTTGGTTTTGACTGAAATCATTCGATTGTTACAATCTAATTTATCTTCATATTTCGTTAACCAATTCATTCCAAGTAAGATTTCAAATTCATTAAAGTCAAGAACAAAAAGGCTGATAGGAAATTGATGACGAGAATACGAGATTGAAACTTTTCTACAACGTGGACAAAGATTCGTAGGGCCACCAACCGGATTCTTCATACAAATGGGTTTGTCTACGATTTCGGGTTCAAATTTTAATTCGTCTATGGTCTGTTGGGAAATAAAGCTATGTGTGGCTCCCGCGTCGAACAGAACTCTAACAACTTTATCATAAAGAAGAAGGTTACCTTCCAGAAGTCCTTTTTAATTATCAGCTTTTGAGGTTGAAATTCGATCTTTGATCGCATACACCTTTGCTACCTGGGCCTGCTTCATTGTCGGGCAATCTTTAACTATGTGTCCATGGCTTATGACAATAATAGCATTCCCTTGCATGTTGTTCTAGCTTCTTATGTTGACCCATCTTTCCTTGCTTCTTAGGCTTCTTACAGCTACTAGAGTAATGTCCCTTCTCCAAACAGTTGAAACAAGTAACATCCTTCGCCTTATTCTCCTGAGTATTCTGCTTTGCTTTTCCTTGCCACGGTTTCTTTCCATCGAACTTCCTCTTCTTCCAATTCGGATTGCCTCCACTTCCTTTCTCCTATGGAACTTCCTGTCTATCCAAGATAGCATATCTATAACCCATATCTATCAAATCAGCAAAAGATTCCTTCACATGGCTCGACATCCTTTCATGGAACTTCTTGTTCATCCCTCGAATAAATCTTTCATTCTTCTTCAAAGGGGTATTTACCAACTCCAGACCAAATCGTGGTAACTCGTTAAACTTGTTCATGTATTCATCAAATGATAAACTCCACTGCTTCAAGTCAGTAAATTCCTGGTACATCCTGGAGATACAAGCAGACGATATATAACACTGCTCAAACACTTCCTTGAATCTATCCTAAGTAAATTCATCCTCCAGCTAAGCCAATGTAATAGTCTTCTACCATACTAAAGCTTCTTCTTGGAGCTGCTAAGAAGCTATCAATCTCATTTGATCATCTTCCAACTTCAATCCTTTTAAAATCCTTTCGTAAGACTGAATCTAGGCTTGTGCTTCGATAATTGTCTCCTTGCCTATGAATGGCTTCCCTCCAAGTCTTGAGAAACTTCGATATAAATTTGCCAGATTCGGTTAAGGTTGGATGGGAATAACTGCTCTTTCCGTTGCTATTATTGCAGGGTCTTGACCAGTTGTAGTGGTACTTCCCCGTTCCCTGCCTCGTCCTCTTCTTGCACTCATTCTCACTATCTGTAAATAGTAAGAAAATTTGATTTAGGCCATACGGATGAGATATCTTAGGGAATATACTCATTCTACGGCTTTTCTAACCCTATTCTAATGAGTCACCTAATGTGTTATACTCCAAAGCTAAAGTTCTTACTCAACCTTTAGCTATGATACCACTTTGTAACGACCCAGAATCCAGCGTCTGAAAATCGACATCCAATACCTCACTTGTATTCGAATGCCAAAGATTCGAACTTCGGACTCCCGTTCGCTCGAGCTTATAACAACATTAAGTGACAACAACACAGCGGAAACAAAATGAATAACTTCATTGATCACAACATCGATACAACATGGATAAAACATCATTACAACAATTGAACACCATCATTAGAGCATAATGTATATGATACAACAACTGAACAATAACACATAGCGGACCAACAACAGGGCTACAATAACTTGAACAGGGTTTTCAAAAAAAAGAGAGAGTGAGAATCCAACATAGGCACCTTCAATCCCAACTTCAGAGCTCTAGACCTAAAAGCTTCCAGAAACTTCAATGACCAAAGGCTTCAAAAAAAACATCTAGATCCAAATCTATATTCCAACTTTGCTCCAGAACATGGATAACCTAACTCTAGGCTGCCCGTGTGGAAAATTATGGGCACCCAGAGTTTAGAAAGGGAACAATAAACTCCAGGTCAGTCATGCGACTGGTATGAGTAAACATAAAACAGTTGTTTGAACAGAAACAAATTACAAAAAGAAATCCATTTTTCTTTTTGGAAAATGAAACTACCATAAGGCCTTCCGGCACACACACAATGCAATCGCACACTTGGGTGAGATTTCTCCTTATGATAGTCAAACATGCTCAATACGAGAAAATCTTTTTCATATTATTATTAGTGCATAGTGTGAAAAACATTTTGAAAGTATATTATTAATCTTAGCCAGCATAGGTACCATTATATTATTTCTACTATAGCTACCATTTAAGAATGGAAGGTTATACAACTGAAATCATAATGGGCTCGTATTGGGTGATTGGATTTCCAACAAATGGCCAAGGCTAAGGAACTGCCTTTCCGAATGGTTCGCCTCTAGAGGGACGCCCCGAGAACCTAACCGGATCTCTACCAACGCAAGGCCGGGTTACCTCTGTAATTAGGTAACTAACTATCACGATTATGCCATCCCCAACCGACCTTTATCGAGGGCCCTCAACACCAACAACAACATAAGAAAATTATCTGGGCTCCATACCAGAATACCACTTTTTATCCAGAAGGAAATGCACATACCCTCCAGGGCGCGACCCCCATAACCTTGCTGCATCTCTTCCTGTTTCGACCATTTTTGGGGTGTGAGGTTCGATGAAGTCTTGTCCCACAAAGCTACGCTTTTCACAAAAGCCATGCTTCGGTCAACCAATGATTAGCACTTAGCATGCCACACTACCAAATTGGGAATATATCACTAATAACCATCAACTACATAGCCTCTGAGCTCGTACGTCTTAGAGAAGGATGTTAAGCTAAGAGAATAAATTCTCCACCACCAAACAGAAATATATTTGAAAGAAATCAGCTTTACATCTCAAAGCGTAATGTTGGACATATATCCATACAAGTCCATCCTGGTTCTGAATGGAACTGAAGACACTTTGTCCAATAAAGGAAGAAGTCCTTGCAAATCCAAATATCCACAATCCCGACCGGACTCCCCATCACATATGGAGATCTTTATACCAGAGAAACTCAGTGCATAGACAATCGAGAGGTAATCCTTTCATTGTCGAAAATACCCGGTCTTCAATCACCATCTTCAATTGCACTCCCATTTCGTCGTATCATTATTCGAAATGAGTTTTATGACTTAATGTCCTATCCCGGCTCAACCGAATAATGAGCGCTTATTTTTAAAAACACGTGGATACATAAGTCACAACAAATTTCCATTTATAATCTTTTAAACAAAAGATTCACCATTAAGATTCGATGTGGCTTTCAGATAACCATTTGGAATCCGGATTCAGTCGCATCAAAATTCCAATGCCGTTTTAAAGGCCAACAATTTTACTTCAATTCAGAAGGTCACAATCACACAACAATATATCACAGATGTCACAGCTCAAAACAAAGCAATTCGTGTCACAAAGTATCACAACCACATATCAAAGATATCAACCAATCCAAGGTATTCAATATAACCCAATCATTCATAAGCATAATTAATTAGTCGCTCAATTCCCTATTAATTCAATTTAATTTTCCAAATAAATTAAATCAAATACATTAATTACTTTCAAATCTTGCTTAATTATCATTAAGTAATTACACTTGTTTTAATTAATAATAATTAATTAATCACATAATTACTTTCATTAATTATCCTTAATTGTTAATTAATTAGTGCTTACTTTTTTATTAATTAACCTTAATTATTTATTAACTAATATTTAATCATTAAATTAATTAGCCTTTAATGATTAATTAATTAACCTTAATTAATCTTTGATTACCTTCATTAAGTAATTATTCTTTAAGTAATTATCCTTAATTATTTTCATTAATTAATTATTTTCAAATTACTTAATACTTTAATTAATTAAAAGATAAACCATTTATCTTAATTAATTACTTTAATTATCATTTAAGTCTTGTTAATAACCTTTGGAATTAATTATCATTAACCAATTAACTTAGATTTTTAAGTTAATTAACCTTTAAAACTTTTTTGTCTTCTTAATTAATTCCTTAATTACATTATTAAGTTTATTTATAATAAACTTTAAAATAAAGATTATATATATATAAAAATTAAACACTTTAACTCAAAATAATTTATTTTAAAACCTTTAATACATCCCAAACTTAAATAAGACATTTTTTATTTAAATAGAAAAGTGGTCTAAGAATTTTTTTGAGTAAAACTTAATTTGTTTTAAGATTTTAAAACCTGTTATTACACTTAATCTCAAGACCCGAGCCAAATCATCCAAATTTCCAAGATAACCACGAGGAAACTTTCCTCATTCTTGTCTCTGAGTCCAACCTCATTCGACTTCGAGCTCAACCCCAAGAAAAACATTCCTTCCCCAAACAACAATCATCACCATATACCAATCCATCTCGTGCACGTGCACAACCGACGGCCACCTCCGGTCGATGCTATGACTATCAACAAGTCGACGACAACCTTCCGTAACCACCAGAACCCCGAAACAACGACGAACTTGCAATCGAGCCACTCGACACAACCTAGAACGAAAATGGATCACCAAAGATTTCCTCAACCCGCCGCCTCAAGCTACCAAAGGCCACGCAACTCCGTCCAGAGCTCCGCCGATCAACCATGCATCGATTCCACTTGCCCCGGTCTTGCCCGATTCACCATCGAGGATGAAATTTCTTCAACATCACCCTCGACCAAAACCGGGTCTAAAACCCTACATTGCCGTCGTGTCTTCGCCATGGTGAATTATAAATTCATCGAATATTTTTCTAATGATCCCCGACCACCAAGCATGCTTCAGCTACGATCACGAGATCCATCTCCTCTTTGATCGCCGTAAATTGCCAAACTCTCAATTCTTGTTCAACACGAATTCCTCAATCAATACGACACTAAAAATCTTGATTCTTCCTTTAAAATTCATAATTCATGAAGACGAACAAAATGATGTAGGTGAATCAAGAAATTGTGGGATTCAAATTTGACATGTTTTTAAAATTTTCACTGTATATTTAAATTTTCCAGATAAACTTAAACTAATTATTCTCAAAAATATTTTTTAAACTTAGATCTTGATTTTACAAACTCATTTTGTTTAAATCTTAAGGCCTAAAAAAAATTAGTAGAAAAGATTTGGATTTTTAAATAGTTTTGAAACTAATAAACCTGGAACCGAGCTAATGTTCTTGTTTTCCAGACATGCATATGTCATATCCACATATATATATATACATAATTGTATACATGCAAACAATTTTACAAATTTACTTCAAGTATCATCATAAACAACAGTTATAATCCAGATTTAAAGAAGTTTACTCACCTGTTAAAGAAGAACAAAGAGTTGGAAGTTGTTTTGAATTTAAAAACTCTAGAAACTGGAACTTGATTTGTTTTTGACTGGAAATGCGTTGGATTTTTCTTTTGAACTTTGATCTATAACTTGATTATAGATCTGATCTTCTTTGTGCTTTGAAATGAATTTGAACTGAGCTTGATGATCTTGGTGAGGTTGTTGTTTTATATTTTTCTGGTTTCAGATGAATTATAGCTTAAGGTTTTTTTTTGAAATGAATTCAAGTTTGTTTTTTGGTTTTGATCTAAAATTTGCTGGTTTGAGGTTTTGATCAGATTAAAGAAAATGAGAAAGGTGGGAGGTAGGAATGTATAGCCTTGATTTATTTTTATTTATTATTTTTAAAAAGAAAAGAAAAGTAGGACATTTGTTAATTACATGTTTTACTTAACTCACACTTGTAATTTGTATGTCTTATTAACTTAAACTTTTATTTTTAACTCACACTTGTATTTTTGTAACACCTGGTATTTTCAATCATTCGCATCCGCACATGTCGGACTTGAATTGCTCAAAATACCGCATTATAAATAAAAATTTGGCAAATCTCAGAATATACAGTAAATAAATAATCACAGATCGTAGACACAGAGTACTTAATAATGCAGCGGAAGTAAAAGAAATAGTAGTTCATGAAGCTACTATATAAATATATCAGAGTTACATAAGATACAACAGAAGAAATAGAGTACAACAGAAGTCTCGGTACATAGAAGTCTACTAATACAAGAGCTGAAAAGGAACAATAGATTTAAAAAAAGATAAAACTAGACAAGTAGATAATCTCCAGCGATTCCAATCTCCAGCGATTCCAATCTCTAGAAAGTGAAAATCCAAATCTGTGAATACTCAAGCAGACCCGAGCGTAAATAAAAATACAAACACTCGAGTCAGGACATACATACTTATACAATGTAAACCAACTCAAGTGAACTGTAGTAAAAGTACAAGTAACTTAAAGGATGATTGGGACCACCCATCCTCTAAGGATCCATTAAACTATTTACTATGTAGTAATATTGCGCTATTATAATAATGTCTATAGTAAAATAAACTTACTTTAAAATAGCATCACGGGATTACCCATATAGCCCCAGACACGTAAAAGTCCCAGTAGTCCATCCAATATCTGCATATCTCATGATTGGGAGACTACGAGAAGATATGCATGGGATACGGGAGAAAACCAAACTCGTAGTAAAGGCTCGACAGGGTAGGTGACACGATACACAAGGCAATTCTAGGGTAGATATATCAATTACGCACATGGGCTGGTGGTAACGCAGTAGCCACATACGCCCACCTCGAAACACATTCCCAAATCGGAGAGGCGCCTAAACAATCACAAAAGCAATAGAATGGTACCGAAGAAATGTGTCTGACTAGAGGAGCTACCCATTTTGGCCCGAGATCGCCTGTAACAACCCGCATATTTATCGATTTTACATTTAAATATTTTGTTTAAATATTTTGTCGTTAATCGGATATTGGTCCGAAAAGCTACTTTTTGCAAACGGTCAAATTCGGACTCGAGACCACTTCCATTGAGTTCGAAATGCCGTTTACAAGTTTTTTAAGTATAAACATCGATAGGTTTGGAGTTAGCGAAATTTCACTAACTTTTCCCGCTTTGGACTTTGGGTTAGTTTAGCCTATTAAGCCCAAGTTCCAACCCCCTTCTCCTCACTCTTCATAAATTTCCTAACTAACTCAAGCTTGGGCATTAATGGTGAAAAGAATGGGAAATTAAAACTCCAAGCACAAATTCAATTGCAAATCCAACATTCAACTCCAAATTCAAGTAGAAGATATTGGATTCAAGCTTTGGATTGCTTCTCCTTGCTTTCAAGCTTCATCTTCATAAACTTTAGTGCAAAGGTGAGATTTTTATCTCACAAATCTAGTCTATAACTATATTGGACTGTTGGGAATGATTCCCTATCACTTTTGCATGCACATTTGCATTTGGTTTGGATTGGATTGGCGAAAAACTCCAATTTTTAGCGTTTTGGTGAATTTTCTGCACTTAGGTCGTTCTGGCCATTTTCGTGTGTTCGGAGTTAGGTCGCTCGCGACCTAACCCTTAGGTCGTAGGTCGTTTCTGGCCTGAAATTCCCCTGCAGCGTTAGGTCGTTAGCCTCGGAATTAGGTCGTTGAGCCTTAGGTCGTAGGTCGTACGGACCTTAGGTCGTAGGTCGTCCTGACCATTTCTAACGTCTTCGGAGTTAGGTCGTATAGACCTTAGGTCGTAGGTCGTATGGACCTTAGGTCGTTAGGTCGTATGGCTTTAGGTCGCTAGGTCGTATGACCTTAGGTCGTTAGGTCGTTTGGCTTTTAGGCCGCTTCCACGCTAGGTCGTTCGACTCTTAGATCGTAACACTTAGGTCGCTCACCTCTTAGGTCGTAGGTCGTTCGAATGTTAGGTCGCTTGGCCTTTATCTCCTTAAGTCGTAGGTCGTTCGAATGTTAGGCCGCTCGGCCCTTATCCCCTTAGGTCGTAGGTCGTTCGAATGTTAGGTCGCTCGGCCCTTATCCCCTTAGGTCGCTAGGTCGCGACGTTTTAGGTCGCTGCATCCTATGCCTCTATAGGTCGCTCGACTTCGTTTATGACCATAGGTCGCTCACCCCCTCTTCGTTAGGTCGCTCGGCCTTGCCTTCCATTTTTAGGTCGCTAGGTCGCGACGTTTTTGGTCGTTAGGTCGCGACGTTTTAGGTCGCTTGACCTTGTTTTCCTCTAGGTCGCATGGCCTTTAGATCGTTAGGTCGCGAGCGTTAGGTCGTTAGACCTTACCTTCCTTAGGTCGCTTGACTGGTTAAACCTTTAGGTCGCTCAACCCTACTACCATTACTAGGTCGTTTGGCCATAGCTCGTTAGGTCGCATGACCTTATAAACCGATAGGTCACATGACATTATAACCCTATAGGTCGTTGGACCTTATCCTGATAGGTCGCTTGACCCCTTGGACCCCTAGGTCGCAACCCTTAGGTCGCTCGACCCTATTCCCCTTAGGTCGTTAGACCTCATTTTGTCTCCACTAGGTCGTACCGTTTTGGTCGGGGCGCTGCCCCCTGGACCCCTGCGACCTGACCGGGCAGGTCGAACCCCGTAAGCGGTGGCGTTGCCCCCGCACCCCCACCTTGGGGGGTTGCCACCCGCCTGGACCCCCCCTCCGTAGGGGATCTTATCTGAAAAACATTGAGCTGATTTCCTTAGATTTTATTCACATCTCCGTATGCGATCTTTGTGACTGATTGTTTCTACAATTGCTTCTGTGTTTTGTCACTTTATAATATAAAGGTTTCAATACTAGTAGTAAATATCAAAACTCTTTTAACAAACAATTTCAACTCTATTTTTAATAACTAAGCTCTTTTCTTAAACCGTTTTCCAATCTATTAGTATATACAAACCTTTACCTCACTCGGATGAGAAATCTAATTAAACGACTTAGTAAAACAAGTGGTATGAAACGCTTGCGTTCACTTCGTCGGTTAATTCTTGGACTTGTTCGATTGAACCTCTTGTGACAATTTTATTAGTGAAGATTTACAGTTTGTTCGTAAATATTTAAGTTAAGCAAGTGGTTATGGGACATGAAGCTAAACTTCTATATTTACTAGCTTAGTGTAATTGACACTTCTCGTTGATCATGACGATCATTCTTATGATTTAGACTAGCAATTGTGCGATGTCTCTTGTTTGCGAGGTCAGACTAGACACCACTTGTGTGATTTCACTCACACATACCTTTTTGATTTTTGGTTAGTCTAGACCTCATCTGTGTGACTTCGACTCACACATGTGGGGTAGCTCCCCATGGTCTTCGGACCGTCATGTGATAGGCCTCTTTCCCTTTTTACGATTTCTGGATTTCTCGTGTTGATTTCTGGAATTTATGTCATTGACTTGTTATGAGTACAAGTTTAGGGTATGATGCCCTCTTTGGATCTTTGAGAAGATTCTTGTGATATTGATTTACCTTTTATCGATTGATCTTCTGTTGATCATCATTTGCATACTTATAGTAGTATGTCAGTATGGATATTTTATGTTTATGCCATATCTTTTATTTTATATCATGTCATCTGATATTTATAGCTAGACTGATCCGTTTATTATTTTCTCAAATAATACTCGGGTCAGACCGAGATGTTACAGGTGCTTCTGCTTGACTTCTTCCCGGGATTTGCTACTCTGACTTTTGGCTAACTATTTAGATTAGCAGTTTTTGTTGTATACACTTGAGATATAGACTCATAGTTGTATTCTATTGTATAGCACATGTTGCTATTCTTTTGTATTATTGTGGATCTTTTTGACCACTACTCTGATGTACACTTTCATGTGTTAGTTATATATTCATATCTTCTTCCGCCCTTGTGATATGGATGCCTGTGACTGATTTGTGTTATGCTTATTTCTATGTTTGTTTCCGAAGATTATTTAAAGCCACCTTGTGATAAGCAATTACATGGATGGTCGCTCCTCAACAGCCTTATTCTCCGCGCTAGTTGATAGCACTACTCCGTAGTGTTCTTGGCTAGCGTGGGTATAGAGGTGGGGCGTCACATCGCCCCTGTTTTAGCCACCTTATGCCAACTCACGGGAGTTGGGTCCACGTAACATACGTCAAGAACATCACCACCATCCTACTTCATTCTGGAATCTCCACCGCGTACACGGTTGTCAAAGTGGTTTTCGGTATCGACAGAGAGTATGCCCATATCCGATCTTGGTCTCTTTGCCAACTAATCGTTATTATAACCCGTGGTTATAACTTTAAAATAATATTTTATACTTCAAAACAAAATATCATTTCAATCCAAATCTTTATCAAATAAAGATTAAATAATTTCCAAACCATTTCAGTATATCAACATACCATATCTTTCAAATTCAAATATTTATCAAAATAAATATCAAGTCATTTCAACCATTTCAATATACTAAATTATCATATCCTTTCAAAACATCCTTACAAATCATTTTAATAAATAAATATCATATCTTTCAGAACTTCATTTTCAAATCATTGTAATATCAAAATATCATATCTTTTAGAACTTCATTTCCAAATCATTTTAATATCAAAATATTATATCTTTCAGAACTTCATTTTCAAATCATTTTAATATCAAAATATCATATCTTTCAAAATTCATTTTCAAATTATTTTAATATCAAAACATCATATCTTTCAAAACTTAATTTTCAAAACATTTGAATATCAAAATATCATGTCTTTCAAAACTTTATTTTCCAATCATTTTAATATCAAAATATCATATCTTTCAAAACTTTATTTCAAATCGTTTTAATATCGAAATATCATATCTTTCGAAATTTTATTTTCAAATCATTTTAATATCAAAATATCATATCTTTCAAAACTTTATTTCAAATCATCATATAAGTTCAAATCCAAATATTCAACTCTAAATACCTTCTAAATTCAAGATAACATTCATTTATTATCCTTTCAAATCACCTTTAAATAGTTTATATTCCAATTAAATTAACTCATTTAAACCATTTAAAAGTGGAGTTATTTTACTTTTAAATTAAGAATTCAATTTCCAAAAAAAATAAACTTCAATTTAAACCATTTAATCATTAGAAAAATCATATTTTAACATTAAAAAATGTGTATTAACATACCTTTAACATATGATTTTTATAAAATAAATTTCTTATAAATAAATCAAAATTTTCAATAAATTTACTTAACAAATTCAAGTGTATAATTTCCATTCCTTCACATATGCAATTTATTAACATTTATATTTTTAAATTTCCATTTCACAAATTAAACTAAATTCCTAGTTGATTTCATTTGACTAAAACATTTAATTAAACCAAATTTCACATTTCCAAGTCACGTTGTATTTTAAAATTACACATTTAAGCATTCATTTATTTAACCATTCAAATTCATTGAAAAATCAATAACACTTTAATAAATCACATAAATTCAAATTTAAATCAAATTATCATATTTACCATTTTCCAAATATAATAAAATTTCCGTTTTATTTATATAACTTAAATATCATTTTTAACCAAAATTCCAAATTTCCAAACTTAAGTTATATTTCAATAATCCAATTTAACCATTCATTAATTACATTTTTAACTCATAGAAAAATCATAATTTCTTTATTTTAAAACATGTCAAAATATATTTAAATCAAATTTCATAAATTTATATTTTAAAATACTTAAAAATATCCAAAACACTTTATAAAATAACCACGGGCCTGTATATAGTTTTCTAACCTTAGTCAAGTGATACAGATATATATCTTTCAATCCGCAGTTTAAAGAGAAAAATCTAGGTTCTAACATTTCAAACCCACAATCTCAAGTTAAAATAAAATAAATAAAAACCGTTCAGGCCTATCATTTCAGCCCATAATGATTTTTTCCTATTCTAAAGTCCGTTCGGGTATGTATCATTTCAACCCATAGTGAACCTAATCTACAGGGAACTTGCAGTGTGATAAACAGATATAAATGAACAGTTAACAACATATAACAGTAACATATGAGATGACATGTAAATTTACAGGTGTAACATCATATATAAATAATCACAGGCAGTTGTAACATCACATATAATTCTACACATTCAGTTGTTGTTGCTTCACAATTGCATAAGTATAAAATGTCGTGTGAGATTTACTCACCTCTTGTGCTGGAGATATCAATTCAAATGACACAACAGATACCAGAAAGCATGATGACACAACGATGGATTCAAGTGGATGAGAACCAAGCTTATTGATCTTGTACACAACCCATGAACAAGACAAATAAAATTAGAATTCAATACGACATTGAATAGAAATAACTTTGAAAGAAAAAGCAATATGAATACACTATCTTTTGCCTTGTTTTCTACAATTGCTTGCACGGCCTATGGGACGTTTTGGCTCAGGTTTGGCATGACTTTGGCTCAGGTTTGAACATAGGAATGCATGGCATAAAGGCTAGAGCATGTGGAGGAAGTTACAAGGTAGGAATGTGAAGGGGTTTAGGCTAAAACATGGTTTTGGTTCAACAAAAGGGGCTCGACCATTGGATGTTTGGCTCGGCCAGTGCAGTGTGGGTCAGGTCAGGGGCTGGAGTGGTGGGTAGGGGTCTGGACAGTGATGGTGGTGGTGGCCTAAGGTGGAGGTGGTGCTGAAAAATGAAGTGGTGAAGCAAGATGGCTCAAACTAGCATAGTTTTAAGGCATAGGTTGTATTTTTGTGGATTTTTGCATCATGGTGGGCTCGGCCATGGTTAAGGCTGAAGGAGTAGGTGGTGATGGTGACAAGGAGGAATGTAGGAGGTGGTGGCCGTGACAATAGAGTGGAGGCCGAGTAAAAGGCAATAGAAACAAGGCAAAATAACATGGAAAAAGAGAAGAGAAAGGAGGAAAAAGAGGAGCCATTACCAAGGATTTTTGTCAACCTGTGAATGGAGATGGAAATGATAAAGTTTTTGCATGAAAACTAGATGGAATTCACGGCTAGGAAAGTAAAATGCATGGCCCAAAGTGATAAATGAGACGTTATGGCAATTGAAAAGACTTTGGAGTTGATAAAGCTTTTAAAAACACTTCATATTTTCTTTTCTTTAATTCAATTAAAACAAAAATAAAATCAGTAATTTGACTTTAAAAACCGAAACTAAGTAATATAAAATAAAAATAAATAATAAATTTTAAAGAAAATGGAAAATGAATTAAAGAAATTGCTTAAAATTCAAAACAGGGTTCAAAAATTATAATTAAATCATCATTGGCTTTGGAAAAATATCCACTTCATTTTAAAATATTCTAAAGCAAAATTTTGAAATAAAATAATTTTTTAAATATTTAAAAATGAAACAAATAATTAAATTTAGAGAAAATACAAATAAAATTAAAGAAATTGTTTAAAAATTGGAATCAGGACATGAAAATTACAAATAAATTACCACTACCTCTAGAAAAATTTCTATTTCACTTTAAAATAGATAAAAAGTCAAATAAATAAATAAATAAGGAACATATTGGGAATGAGAATAAAATAAATTCTTAAGAAAAATACAAAGATAAATAAAAAATTACTTTAATTAATTGGAACTTGGAATTAAAATTTACAACAGAATACAACTGACATTGGAAAATGTCAATTACATTTTCAAAAACGTTTAAAACCAAAATATATACGATATATGTTATTTTACACATGAAAACATAAATTAGAACATTTCAACACCAATAAAATATTATTTATATAAATTAAAATAAACAATTTTGTTAAATATAGCAAATTACACACAATATTTAAAAGGGCATAACTTTCACATTATAAATCAGATTTCCACGAAACGAAAAGCAGCATTCTTAAAATTTTATTTACTTTCATAATAAAAGATAAAATTCAAATTTTCAAACTTTCAAATTTTAAATTTAAAAGTCAAAGTTTGACCATATTGACCAAAATTCACTTTTTGGAAAATATTCTTTCTAGTCATGTTTTGGAATGATAATTCATATCAAAATCAAGTTTATATTTTAAAATAACAAAATTTATCCATTTTAAATAAATAAAGTAAATCTTTTAAATCAGAAATTCAATTAAAATAATTAAAATATACAATTAAAATAATCACAAAATACAAGGTTGTTACAATTTTTGCATGAGAATATGTTTTTATATAATCTATATATTATATTATATTTAGTTTATATTACATATATATATATATATTTTTAATATAATTTTATATCTTTATTAAATATATTTCCTTATTTAATATTTATATAATCATAAAAGAAAATGTTTTAAAGCTAAATTATATACTAATAAAAATAATATATATAATTTTCAAATCTATTTTATTTTTAAGATATTTATATTTGCATTTCAAATTCAAATTCAAATTACAATCTATTCATACATATATATATAAAATCAAACACTTATCTTATTTGTTTTGAAAAATTCAAGTAAATTCATAATTAAGTTCCAAAATTCATATTTATTACCAGATTAAATTTGATTCAACAACGGGATCGTTACAGATTCCCCATTAAGAAAATTTCGTCCTCGAAATTTGAAAGACAGGGAGACAAACAAAGAATATATGAACACATAAAAAGATAGAGAAATGACTTACCAGATTAAGCCGAAATATTCACTCTATACTTGGGATAGGACTTCTGCATGCTTTCCTCTGTTTCCCAAGAACAGTCATTTGGATCTCCACTCCATTGAACTTTCAGCAACTTCACCACTTTGTTCCTCAACTACTTTTCATCTCGGTCAATAATCTTCAATGTTTCTCTTTTCACTACCAAATTTGGTGTGATCCCCAAATCCCGTTGAGCGGCCTCCTCAATGATATGATCTGGGTTGTGCACATATTTGCGAAGATGTGAAACATGGAACACATCATGTATGCCAGCTAATCAGTTAGGTAACTACACTCGATAAGCCAAAGGACCAACCCTATGAAGTATAGGAAAAGGACCTATATATCGCGGTGCCAGCTTACCCATCTTTCCAAATCTCAAAACTCCACGCATTGGAGAAACCTTTTGGAAAGCTGAATCTCCAACCTGGATTCTAAAGTTCTTCTCCTACGGTCAGCATAGCTTTTTTGTCGATTTTGAGCAGTTTTCAACTTCTTATGAATAAAATCAACCTTCTCATTGGCTTCCCTTATCATATCCTGATCAAGAACAAGCCTATCTCTCGACTCAATCTAACATGCAAGTGATCTACAAGGACGACCATACGATGCTTCGAAAGGAGTCATTCTATTATTGGCCTGATAACTATTGTTATATGAAAATTCAACCAGATGCAAATGGACCTCCCGTGAACCTCCAAAATCAAGAATACAAGCATGCAAAAGATCTTCCAAGAATCGATTTATCCTTTCTGTTTGCCCATCAGACTGCGGGTGGTAAGCAATACTGAAGTTCAACTTGGTTCCTAGCGCCTCTTGAAATGCCTCCCAAAATCTGTTAGTGAAGATCGGGTCACGGTCACTCACTATACTACTGGGTATTCCATGGAGTCGAACAATCTCTTTCGCATACAATTCTGCCAAACTCGATGCTGTTCGGGTGGATTTTACTAGGATAAAGTGGGCAGTCTTGGTTAGACGATCCATAATAACCCAAATCACCTCAATACCCTTCCGAGTTCGTGGCAAACCATCTATGAAATCCATAGATACTTGATCCCATTTCCATTTAGGCACTTCCAGTGGTTGGAGTAAACTCGCCATGTTCATTTGATCACTCTTAATTTGTTGGCATATTGCACATCGACTAACATAAATGGATATATCTTTCTTCATTGTTTTCTACCAGAAAGTCCTTTTAATATATCGATACATTTTATTAACCTCTGGATGGATACTGAACTTGGACTTGTGACATTTGTTCAATACTTCCCCTTTGAGATCTGGGATGTTGGGAACACAAATCCTCCCTTTCAACCTAACAATTCTACTCTTATCGACTTCAAAGTTGGAATCTTCACCTCGACATATTCTTCTATAAATTTCTAGAAGAAACTTGTCTTCTTTTTGCTTACTTGCGATCTTCTTAAGAAGAGTGGGAGTGACAACAAGATAAGCAAGAACAGCATGTCTTCTACTCAAAGCATCAGCTACCATGTTGGCTTTTTTGGGTGTAGACTGAATATCCAGGTCGTATGACGCTAGAAATTCCAACCAACGTTGATGCCTTAGATTCAAATCCTTTTAGGTAAAGAGATACTCAGGGATTTATGGTCGGTGAACAATTCAAAATTTTCACCCAGAAGATAGCGACGCCAGATTTTCAAGGCAAAGATAACTGCCAAAAGCTCAAGATCGTGGGTAGGGTAGTTTTTCTCATGTGGTCGCAGTTGTCTACTCGCGTAGGCAATCACTCTACCCTCGTGCATTAGAACAACACCCACACCTTCACCACTGCATCTGTGTAAACAGATAAACCTTGATTTTCGTTAATAATAGCAAGAACGGGAGCAGTGGTCAACCTTCTCTTCAATTCCTGGAATGCTTCCTCACACCTCGGAGTCCAATCGAATTTGGCATTCTTCATAGTCAGCTTAGTCAACGGACTGGCTAAATCCTGTAAAAACTTTCGGTAGTATCCGGCTAATCCTAGAAAACTTCTGACTTCCTTTAGAGTTGTGGGTTGCTTCCAATCTAGGATAGTGGAAACCTTGCCTAGGTCTACAGAAATTCCCTCTTCGGTAATATTATGTTCGAGAAATCTAACTTCTTTTACCCAAAAATAACATTTAGAAAATTTTGCAAATAAAATATTCCTCCTCAATATTCCCAGAACAATTCTTAAGTGTTCGGCATGCTCTTCTTCAGTTTTGGAATAGATCAAAATATCATCAATAAATACGAGAATGAATTTATTCAACACTTCTCAGAATACTCGGGTCGTCAAGTCTACGAAATATGCAGGGGCATTGGTTAGTCCGAAAAGCATAACTAACCATTCGTAGAACGTATCTGGACCCCTTAAAGCAGTTAAATGAATACAATCTTCAGCAATTCTTAGTCGATGGAATCTTTGGGCTAGATCCATCTTCGAAAAGAATCGAGCACCATGTTATTGATCGAACATGTCATCGATTCTTGGCAAAGGAAATTTATTTTTGATATTTAATTTATTGAGATCATGGTTTTCTACGCACAATCTCAAAGATCCATCCGACTTGGCTACAAAGACAATAGCTGACCCCAACTGGAACGACTGGGTCGAATGAATCCTTTCTCCAGCAAATCTTGGGTTTGCTTGACTAGTTCTATTCTTTCCCTTGGTGCCATCCTACGACTCGCATGCACAACAAGATAAGCATTGAGAACCAAGTCGATTCCGAATTCAATTTCCCTATTTGGAGGCAAAGATTTAACTTCTTCAAATATGTCTGAAAATTCCCAAACAACAGGTATGGATTCCAAACTTGGGTCGGGATACCCTAAAGTATACATTAGCTTATCCCATTTCGGACTAGGATCTTCATAGGAAATCACAACGAAATTCCCAAGTTTGGTTTTGACCGAAATCGTTCGATCGTTACAATCTAATTTAGCTTCATATTCCGTTAACCAGTTCATTCCAAGTTAGATTTCAAGTTCATTAAAGTCGAGAACAAAAAGGCTGATAGGAAATCAATGACGAGAATACAAAATAGAAACTTTTCTACAACGTAGACAAAGATTCGCAGGGCCACCAACCGGATTCTTCACACAAATGGGTTCGTCTACGAATTCGGGTTCAAGTTTTAATTCTTTTACAGTCCGTTGGAAAATAAAGCTAAGTCTGGCTCCCGTGTCGAATAGAACTCTAACAACTTTGTCATAAAGAAGAAGGTTACCTTCCAGAACTCATTTTCCTTTATCAGCTTTTGAGGTTGAAGGTTGATCTTTGATCGCATACACCTTTGCTACCTAGGCCTGCTTCATTGTCGGGCAATCTTTAACTACGTGTCCTGGTTTATGACAATAATAACATTCCCTTGCTTGTTCTCCTGGCTTCTTGTGTTGATCCATCTTTCCTTGCTTCTTAGGCTTCTTACAGCTACTAGAGTAATGTCCTTTCTCCAAACAGTTGAAACAAGTAACATCCTTCGCCTTATTCTCCTGAGTATTTTGCTTTGCTTTTCCTTGCCACGGTTTCTTTCCTCTGAACTTCCTCTTCTTCCAACCTGGATTGCCTCCACTTCCTTTCTCCTATGGAACTTCCTGTCTATCCAAGGTAGCATATCTGTAACCCTTATCTATCAAATCAGCGATAAATTCCTTCACATGGCTCGTCATCCTTTCATGGAACTTCTTGTTCATCCCTTGAATAATTCTCTCATTCTTCTTCAAAGGGGTATTTGCCAACTCCGAACCAAATCGTGGTAACTCGTTAAATTTGTTCAAGTATCCTTCAAATGATAAACTCCTCTTCTTCAAGTCAGTAAACTCCTGGTACATCCTGGAGATACCAACAGACGACATATAACGCTGCTCAAACACTTCCTTGAATCTGTCCCAAGTAAATTCATCCTCCAGCTAAGCCAATGTAATAGTCTTCCACCATGCTAAAGCTTCTTCCTAGAGCTGCCAAGAAGTTATCGATCTCATTTGATCATCTTCCAACTTCAATCCTTTGAAAATCCTTTCGCAAGGCCGAATCCAGGCTTGTGCTTCGATAATAGTCTCCTTGCCTGTGAATGACTTCCCTCCATGTAACGATCCGGAATTTTGGTCGTTAGATTTGAACATTTAATTCATTTTAAATATTGAATTTGAATTATAATTTGGTTTTGAAATAAAAAGATTTTGATTAGATTAATGAAATTAGTTAAATTTCAAATATGGCTATTCAATTGGATTTGAATAATAATAATTTAATACTTGGGAATTGGGATAATTTGTGCATCTGATGTAAATGGTTATGAAAATGGTTTCTAAAATTTATTTTCAGTCTATTTGGATTTAAATAATGATATTGGACTTTTGGATGGAATAAAAAGTCGATAAGCAAAATTTGGAATTTTTATATTAATTTAATAATGGAATTTAATAATATAATAATGCAAATAATCAGATTTTGATTCGAAGTGAAATAGAATAATTTCTAATGTGAATGTAAATTCTATATGATTTGTAAATAAGTTAGGAAAATTTTAAAAGTGAAATTTTAAGTGATTTCGACGATTTTGGAAATCGCTTGAATTAATCGACGAGTTAAAATAGCCTTCCGGGGCACAGTCTCGGAATTTGACGAAACCGTTCCATTGGAACCGTAATAGTTAGTTATTATTAGATTTCAATTTTTGTAGCGTTTGGAGTTACGGTTTGTCCGTACGGGTGAGAAACGCGTTGAAATTAAAATTGAAAATTTAATATTTAAACTTTATTCAAAAAGCTATCTTCCACATATGATTGAATTGGGCTCCGAAACACGTTTCATTGTGTTCGAAATATGGGTAAAATAAACGCCATGCGACATGTGTTGTTTGGAGGTCGTTTGTAAAACATGTTAAAATTGAGAATAATATTAAAATAATATTAAAATAATTTTAAATAACGATTATATATTTTCTCCAGAAAAAACCTAATTCCTTCTTCTTTGGCCGCCACTTCAGAATTAATGGACGAAACAAATCGTGCTTTTTCCTCCACAATCTCCTTATCCACGCTTTAATTCTAAAAACTTTCTAAATGGAAGTTGTAGATCATGAAGAGATCCACACATCCATCGGTCACGATCAAGGATGGCATAGCCATCAGGGGTAAGGATCGCTTGATGTCGGTGCGTTCATGTGTATTTAACTGGGCCTTGGAGGCGCCGAGTTCACCGAGGTTTCGGCCAGGTGTAGCTCTCGTGTAGGGGTAGCGAACGGGGGGATGGATCACCCCCTAGGCGATCAGAGTGGTCTCGTTTCTGAGAGTTGGAAGGCGGCTCGGTGGGTTCTTGTAACTGTCGAACACGAGAGGGAGATGGGAGAGAGAACGACCTTGATTTGGGTATTATATCAAACGACTGATGGTAATAAAAAACGATTTAGTTTAAAATCATATTCAAAAGCTTTAAAACTGAATATATCTTGCATGCATGATCAGATTCCGACGAAACAGGAAGCGTCGGAATCGCAGTGACGAGCAGCATGTTGTGATGTAAATCTGGGATCATTTTGAGAAAATAAAAATTTAGGTTAAATCGAACGCTGTTCGGTTTAATTTAAAATTGAAACGCTCGTCAGAATTCAAGATGAGTTTATCTCACTCACATTTAGAATGCTAGTTAGTTTAAACAGTTAACATTTAAATGATTTCTTGATTGGTTGAATGTGATAATGGTCATCAGATTGGATCAATATTTATTTGTTGTGCTAGCACCTGTGGATGCAGGGAAATAGGTTGGAGGGATCCAACTGGATTCCTCACAATATAGAAATTATTTTCATAATTGATGATGTATTTCATTTATATACCGTGATAGATTAATTTGAAAATTAAGCTGTGTTGTGTTATGATTGAATAAGTATAATCTGGTATGTTGAAATATAAATGAAAATAAAACAAATTGGGACTAAGAGGGAATTGAAAAGGAACTTTTGAGTAATGAATTTAAGGAAATCAAATTCAGGAAATTGGTTTGGAATTTAAAGTGCTTTTGAAATTGTGATTTAACAGGAAATGAGTAATGGAAATTTATAAACTGGGTTTATAAATGAAATGGAATATTTATCGGCGGATAAATATTGAAAGTATAGATTTTCGATGGGAAATTCTATAAGAAGGTATAAATTGTTTTAAAAATAAAGATGGATTATTTCTAAAGATGGAAAGTGTTTTCCCTGGAAATTGCGTATGATTCCAAAGAAAGCTTCTAAAATATAAATTAGCGGTTTAAAATGTGTTTAGTATACTTGGAGAAAATGTTACTTTTAATTATTTCAAGTACAAAGTAAATATTTATTTAAAGAATTTGTAGTGCTCAATTATTTTAAAAGGTAAAATAGTATTAAATTTCCAAAAAGGGAATTTTAATATAAATAATGGATTTAATAATTTTATTTTAAAAAGTAATTTGGTTTACATCACTTAGAATATCCCCTATATTTTCTCAAGTATTATTTTCTTTTGAATAATTTCTAGTAGCCATATTTTAATAATTTAAGTATATTTGGAGAGTGATTTCGAGAAATGTGTTAAAAATAAAAAGGGCTTATTTTTAAAGTGTTGGGGGAAATCTACGGGATTTACGCGTAAATTTGAATTAAGATAAATCCAACGGGATTTATAAAAAGAATTCCTTGGTTTATTCTAAAATGGAAGTGTATTTCCCTAAAAAGCCAAGTATGTTTTTAAAGCAGATTTTTGAGTAAAAGTTAGAAGTTTTGAAGTTGTTTTAAAAGAATTGGTTTCAAGAAATTATTATTTAAGTTGTGAAAATATTAATAGTGAATATTTAACAAATTAGTTATAGTAGGAATTATTTTAAAGGGTTAATTAGCATTATGTTTTGAAACAATATTTTTAATATTTATAGTTTATAAAATGGATTTATTTTAAAGATAGTTTGGTTAAAGTTATTCAAAACTAGTATAGAATTTTGTAACTCCTCTTTCTAAATTAATGTAACTTAACCTTTATTATAAAATTAGTTTATATCTTATAAAATAGTTTGGCTTTAAATATTTGTAAAATATATTTTTGAATAAAATGTTTAAGTAGTCTAATTTAAATATTAAGGTATATTTTAGAATAAAGTGATTTAATCGTTTTGAAATCTAAGGTAATTGTACTTGGTGTTTTCAGTGGAAATAAATAAATGGGAATTTATTCCATGAGAAGAGTGCGGTTTTGAAAACTGTTTCAAAAAAGGGCTAAAAAGGAAAATATATCTTGCAAAGATATTTTGAGATTAAGAAATAATTTGGGTAATTACTTATTGTTTGATGGATGTTTGTGAATGTTAATTGATAGTTAAATAACCGACTATTAATATTGGCCAATGCGCTGCGACGGTTGAAAAGCCTAGTCGTCACGCGTGGTATCAGAGCTTAGGTTGGCGATAACCTTGGCTCTAGTGGTGAAATTACTCACTAAACAGAGTCTATAGTACCCTATAATGAGTTGAGTGTATCAATAGCTATGAGCGCGTGCTTGTTAGTGAATATAAAAACTGTTTTTATATTGTGTTAACTTATCGGTTGAGTGTTTATGAATTCTGATTGGTACGGGAAGTACAACCGTATCGATAGGGGTTTCTAAACTCTTAAACAAGATAAACCGACATAGTATTGTTTTTGAAGCGGGTAAATGAAATAGTTTTACCCAAAATTATATTTTGATATAAAAGAAATAATTTTTTGAAATTATTATATATACTTGGATGTTTGGTTGTTAATATTATAATCAAATATAAGAATCTAAAATTTGATCTAAAATTTGAAAAGGTTCATAACCAAATAGAATTCTATAAGTATGATTATTCAAAAGAAATATAACTAAAATCTGATTTAAACCAGAATTTAAATCCCGAAAGTTTGAAAAGTGTTTTAAATGGATTTAAAATAAAAGTTTGGGAATTTAGAATCTTGGAAATGTTCAAAATGTTTTCCAAAGATGTGAAGGCAATAATGGAGTATTATTTTGGGAAAATATTTTTGAATGGAAATTATTTTGAAATGAATTTGTGGAAGTAAGGAAGCACCGAACTTACTTCAGTCGTTGGGAAATAATCCTGATGATGATGGCCACATCATCAGAATTCATTTTCGAGTTTCAAAAGTGATGGATTGCTTCCGTGGTGATTGGTTATGATATCTGTTTAGACTTGTTTGATACACATGGTGTTTTAGAAGTTTTAAAAGGGAAATTGTTTTGGCAAAAACAGGTTGTTTTGGAAATCCGGAAGTTTGATTTGATATTCCAGGTGTGTATGAGTCATTTATAATTTCAAATTGGTTTTGAAATAAAACCGGGTAATTGAATTCTGGGAACTCTATTTAAATAATGTGAAAATTTAAGATAAAGCAACTATTGAACTTATTAAGTGAAGTGATTTGAAGAAGAAAGGGAGAAATGAAGATTTTAATCTTGAAATTAAAATTTAACTTGAGTAAATAGTGGTGAATAAAATATATTTGAATTTAACTCAGCACAAGTTAAATAAAAATTGAAATCGAATTAAATTGGTTAAAGTTGAAATGTAAAATGATTATAATTGTGAGTTAAAATTGTGTAATGAAAATTTATACCCTTAAGCTATTAAGTGTTATATACATAATCTAGAATGGTGATTATAAGATGAAGATGGATTCGAATGAGCAATGTAAGCTTTTAAGTAAATAAGTTGGTGAACATATGAATAGAGAAATGAATTGCAAAACCTAAATAGAAATGGTTGAATGTTATGGTAAAAAGGATGGAAAATTCTAAATTTAATCATAAATGGAAGGAGAGTTGTAATAAGGTAAAGGAAAATATAAAATGTGAATTGACTTAGACTAGTAAATAAGTTTTGAACTTATATATTGAGAAATAAAATTTAATTGAAATTGGATTGAAGTAAAAAATCAAAATTCAGCCGTGTCATAAATAATATTGAATGAAATTCAATTCTTATTTAAAATAGTAAAGGAAATGGTATGAATATAAGTTGGCTAAATAAAATTTAGTTGGACTTGAATTAAATTTGGAAAAAAATTGAATTAAATGGAATTTAAATTAAGTAAGAATGATATTGAATGAATTATATTCTCACTCAACTAAATTCAAAAAGAATTGTTTGGAAATGAATTTAGCGTAAGCTAAATTAAAATAAAGGGTAATCGGATGAATAAAATTTTGGTAGCTTGTTAAAAATTCAAAAAAGCAAAATAAAACCAAGTTTAGAATTATTGGAATCTTTATGTTATTAATAAATTCGAAAATGAATTGAGAAGGTGGATAAATTTAAAATGGATTGAGTAAGTAAACAAATCGAATTAAAATTTGTAATGGATTGGAATTTGATTAAATAAGAATCAAATTAAAATGGAAATAAGATTAAGGTGAGAAGAAATGGAGTTATTTTCTTATTGAAATAACTTAAGCAAATTGGAAAATGATTGTGGTTGAGATTTATAAGGGGTCTTGAATGAAGTTTGTTTAGATAATAAAATTTTAATGCAAGTGAAAGAATTTTAATTTCTTATCGTGATGAAATAAGAATGTATGAGTTGTAAATAATCCAGAATGGAATGATACTAATATAAACTTAAGTTGGATGATGAACTTGAAGTGAGAATAGGGAATTGATTTAATAATTGTGATGAAGTAAAAATTGTTTGGGTTATGAATAATTCCGAATGAAATAACATTGATATAGATTGAGTTGGTATTAATTTAAAAATTTTATAAACTTTAGTAATTGTTGTTTGCTTGAATGACATCAAATTTGCATTGAGATTAGTCGTTTTGTTGTAAATAAAGCTAATAAATTAAGGAAAGCAAATAAAGTTGGTTTTTGAATAAATTGGAATGGGTTGGGATCTAATCAAGTGGATTTTCGTATAAATGAATGTGGATCATAAAAGAAATGCAAATATATCAAATTGAAATAAAAATTTGATTGTGAATCAATTTGGAATTGAATTGAAGTAAATTGAAGTAAGTAAAGCATATGTTAATCATATTGAAGTAAATATGAATTGAGAATAGTAAACATGAATGTAAATCATTCTAGTGAAATAAAAATGAAGTTTGGATTTGTTAGGGGAACTAAAATAGTGTTGAAACTTGTGGATTGTTTATAAAGATGGTTAACATGTAGGATTATAGAAATGTGTTGATTGGGCTTTGTAATTGATATGTTTGGCTAATGTTAATGAATGTAATATTGTTGAAATTTCTTATTATTAAAAACTTATGTGCTTGTTTGAGTAAGTACAGGTACGGAAGGCAATCGATAGAGTTGGAGTGCATAAATGCATAATATATTAGCTGCTTGCTTAAAAAATGTTAATCTAAGTTACGCCTACGTAATAAAATTTGAAAATGATATATATATATATATATATATATATATATTGTGATATATTTTGTTTTCCGACTGTGTGGGTCGATGTATATATATTTGTGTCTATTGTGATATTGTGAAACACTCTCTGTACAAAGGAGACGCTGTCAAAATTTTTCAAAAATTTTAGGAATTAGAACTTTTTTAGGAATTTTGAAAATTTTGGGTTAACTAGGAAAGTGATTTTTGAAGTGATATTGAAAATAAGCTTTTGAGTTAGAAATAAAAGCAAATGGTTTTGGAATTGAGCTAAAGGTCTTGGTGAAGTTAATGTAAGTTTTTAACTAAGTATGTTTGGGTAAGTAAATGAGTTTAGTAGCATTTTCCTATCTTAACAAATTTCAGGGACGAAATTTTTATAAGGGGGGAGGAATGTCACGACCCAGAATTTTGGTCGTTAGATTTGATCATTTAATTCATTTTAAACGTTGAATGTGAATTATAATTTGGTTTTGAAACAAAAAGATTTTGATTAGATTAATGAAATTAGTTAAATTTCAAATATGGCTATTCAATTGGATTTGAATAATAATTTAATATTTGGGAATTGGGATAATTTGTGAATCTGGATGTAAATGGTTATGAAAATGGTTTCTAAAATTTATTTTAAGTCTATTTGGATTTAAATAATGATGTTGGACTTTTGGATGGAATCAAAAGTCGATAAGTAAATTTGGAATTTCTATATTAATTTAATAATGGAATTTAATAATATAATAATGCAAATAATCAGATTTTGATTCGAAGTGAAACAGAATGATTTCTAAGGTGAATGTAAATTCTATATGATTTATAAATAAGCTAGTAAAATTTTAAAAGTGATTTCGACGATTTTGGAAATCGCTCGAATTAATCGACGAGTTAAAATAGCATTCCGGGGCACAGTCTCGGAATTCGACGAAACCAGTTCCATTGGATCCGTAACAGTTAGTTATTATCGGATTTCAATTTTCGTAGTAGTTGGAGTTACCGTTTGTCCGTATGGATGAGAAACGTGTTGAAATTAAAATCGAAAATTTAATATTTAAACTTGATTCAAAAAGTCGTCTTCCATATATGATTGAATTAGGCTCCGAAACACGTTTCATTGTGTTTGGAATATGGGTAAAACCTTATAAACGCCAGATGGCATGTGTTGTTTGGAGGTCGTCTGTAAAACACGTTAAAATTGAGAATCATATTAAAATAATATTAAATAACGATTATACATTCATGTTCTTCAGAGAAAACCTAATTCCTTCTTCTTCGGCCGCCACTTCAAAATTAATGGCCGGAACAAATCATGCTTTTTCCTCCACAATCTCCTTATCCACGCCTTAATTCCAAAAACTTTCTAAATGGAAGTTGTAGATCATGAAGAGATCACACATCCATCAGTCATGATCAAGGATGGTAACCGTCAGGGGTAAGGATCGCTTGATGTCTGTGCGTTCATGCGCATTTAACCAGGCCTTGGAGGCGCCGAGTTCGTCGAGGTTTCGGTAAGGGTAGCTCTCGTGTAGGGGTAGCGAACGGGGGGGGGGGGGGGGGGGGGGGGAGGGGGGGTTGGTTCACCCCCAAGGTGATCGGAGTGGTCGAGTTTCTGAGAGATGGAAGGCGGCTCGGTGGGTTCTTGTAACTGTCGAACACGAGAGGGACATGGGAGAGAGAATGGCATTGATTTGGGTATTATATCGAACGGCCGATGGTAATATAAAAAAGCGATTTAGTTTAAAATCCTAGTCAAAAGCTTTAAAACTGAATATATTTTGCATGCATAATCAAATTCTGACGAAACAGGAAGCGCCGGAATCGCAGTGACGAGCAGCACGCTGTGATGTAAATCTGGGATCATTTTGAGTAAATAAAAATTTAGGTTAAATCGAACACTGTTCGGTTTAATTTAAAATTGAAACGCTCGTTGGAATTCAAGGTGAGTTTATCTCACTCATATCGGGAATGCTAGTTAGTTTAAATAGTTAATATTTAAATGATTGCTTGATTGGTTGAATGTGATAACGGTTATCAGATTGGATCGATATTTATTTGTTGTGCTAACATCTGTGGATGCAGGGAAACAGGTTGGAGGGATCCAATTGGATTCCTTACAATATAGTAATTATTTTCGTAATTGATGATGTATTTCATTTATATACCGTGGTAGATTAATTTGGAAATTAAGCCGTGCTGTGTTATGATTGAATAAGTATAATCTGGTATGTAAAAATATAAATGAAAACAAAATAAATTGGGATTAAAAGGGAATCGAAAATGAATTTTTGAGTAATGAATTTAAGGAAATCAAATTCAGGAAATTGGTTTGGAATTTGAAATGTTTTTGAAATTGTGATTTAACAGGAATTGAGTAATGGAAATTTATAAACTGGGTTTATAAATGAAATGGAATCGGGGGATAAATATTGAAAGTATAGATTTTCGCTGGGAAATTCTATAAGAAGGTTTAAATTGTTTTAAAAATAGAGATGGATTATTTCTAAAGATGGAAAGTGTTTTCCCTGGAAATTAAGTATGATTCCAAAGAAAGCTTCCAAAATATAAATTAGCGGTTTAAAATTTGTTTAGGATATTTGGGGAAAATGTTACTTTTAATTATTTCAAGTACAAAGTACATATTTATTTAAAGAATTTGTAATGCTCAATTATTTTAAAAGGTAAAATAGTATTAAATTTCCAAAAAGGGAATTTTAATATAAATAATGGATTTAACAATTTTATTTTAAAAAGTAATTTGGTTTAAATCACTTAGAATCTCCCCTATATTTTCTCAAGTATTATTTTCTTTTAAATAATTTCTAGTAAACATATTTTAATAATTTAAGTATATTTGGAGAGTGATTTCCAGAAAATGGGAAATGTATTTAGAAATAAAAAGGGTTTATTTTTAACGTGTTGGGAGAAATCTACGGGATTTAAACGTAAATTTGAATTGAGATAAATCCAGCGGGATTTATAAAATGAATTCCTTGGTTTATTCTAAAATGGAAGTGTATTTCTCTAAAAAGCCAAGTACATTTTTAAAGCAGATTTTTGAGGAAAAGTAGAAGTTTTGAGGTTGTTTTAAAAGAATTGGTTTCAAGAAATTATTATTTAAGTTGTGAAAATTTTAATAGTGAAAATTTAACAAATTAGTTATAGTAGTAATTATTTTAAAGGGTTAATTAGCGTTATGTTTTGAAAGAATATTTTTAATATTTATAGTTTATAAAATGGATTTATTTTAAAGATAGTTTGGTTAAAGTTATTCGAAACTAGTATAGAATTTTGTAACTCCTCTTTTTAAATTTAGTGTAACTTAACCTTTATTGTAAAATTTGTTTATATCTTATAAAATAGTTTTCTTAAATATTTGTAAAATATATTGTTGAATAAAATGTTTAAGTAGTCTAATTTAAATATTTAAGGTATATCTTAGAATAAAGTGATTTAATCATTTTGAAATCTAAGGTAATTGTACTTGGTATTTTCAGTGGAAATAAATATATGGGAATTTATTCCGTGAGAAGAGTGCGGTTTTGAAAACTGTTTCAAAAAAAGGGCTGAAAAGAAAAATATATCTTGCGAAGATATTTTGAGATTAATAAATAATTTGGGTAATTATTTATTGTTTGATGGATGTTTGTGAATGTTAATTGATAGTTAAATAACCGACTATCTGTTTGTACCAAAATTGGGCACAACACTCTTCGGAAGTTTTTGCAAAGGTAACAGTGAAGAATATAAATTTAAAATGAAGATTATCTAATAAAAACTACAACTAAAAGGAATGTAAATGCACAGACAAGCGATTTAGAGTGGTTTGGCGTATTGCCTACGTCCACTATGAAGTTTTTGTGACTTTATTGATTCTCTTTGAACAATTAGAAGTGATTACAGCGAACAACAGCAAAATACAACTTGAAGTTCGAATTCAATAGCAAGAGTATGGTGCAAATCTCGATCCGGCAGAGTCTGGGCGCTTCAAAATCAAAAGATCCCTCTTCTGTAGGCTCTGGGGCTCTATTTAAAGGCGTAGGAGACTAATATCGTGCTCAAACTTCGAGAGACTCATTCTGGCACGTGAAGGGGCCCACGTGACCGATCCTGGAGAGTTTTGACTCGATCCATGATCGATACGAAATCAATTCGTATCGATCAAGATCGTGCCCAATGGGGCTGAAACTTGGTGGAAGCAATCTTTTGCTTGCACGTAATCTCCTGTGAAAATTTCATAGCATTTGGATCAGTGGATTTTGAGTTATGGTAGATATGAAATTGGATTTCTCGGTGGCTGTCTGGTTCGAAACCATGATTTCGAATCGATCTACTTCGACTCGATGAAGCACGTGATTCAACGGCGACGTGGCGCGCACTCCTCGCATCGATCCACCTTTTGCTCCAGTTTTACCGTGTCGCATCCATGGATCTCGCCTCATTTCTATCGATGACCGTTGCGTCAATCTCGGCTCTTTTGACTTGGTGGACACGAACAAGCTAATGGACATGGATTCGAACAGGAGCCCCTGATGGATACGTAATAGTCACCGTCTGATGGATGCGAAGCAAGGTCATCTGATGGATACGAAGAGTAGTTGCCTGATGGATTTGAGACAGATGGATGCGATGGCACTGGACCCCTAACCAATGCGAAGACGATGGATTCGATCAGAAGCTCAACTATGGATATGACGTATGTAACGACCCGTAAATTTTGATAAATAAAATTAGTTAATTTAATTAGATTTTCAAAATTAAATTAGAAAGGAATAAATTTTTATAATGTATATTGAAATAAATGTTAAAAATGAATTGTAGAAATGGTTATTAAACCTAATTGTTGAAAATTTAAGTGAAATCCCAACAAAGAAATAGTGTTAATTGTTGCACTTGGATATAAAATATAAATATGTAATTAAAGGCTAGAATTTAATTAACCTATGTAATAACATATTGATAAATTGTAACTGTATGTGAATTAAGGTAATAATGTTAATGGCGGTTGAAATAACCAATTTAATGCAATTCAAATTGATTGAAACGACTGTTTAGGTGATAATGGAGTGTAAATAGAAATATTTGGTAATAAATTGAATATAAGAAAACAAAGGCAATTAGTGAATTAATTAATGAGTTCATAATAATAAACAGTGATTAAGTAAAAGCAAGGATAGTAATTATTGTAATAATTAAAATGGGAGTCAATTGAATTTAATGAACCTTAATGTATATTAATGAGAATAAGGCAATTGTCACAAGATATGAAGGAAATATGATGAAGTGCAATGTAGTTTATTTGTAAAACAATAAGTGGTGTAATATAGGAATGAAATCAAAATAGATAAGTTTAATTGAGACTTTAATTTCAAATAACGTGTGAAATTGACCAAAATATATAGTGAATGGTAATTGGATTTAATCAATGTTAGTAAGAAATTACAACATTGGTTTGGAAATGATTTAAACTTGTGAGAATGCGATTGATAGCCGATGATATCAAATTATTATAAGTTACCTATTTTGATGGAATTGAAAATAAATTTAATAAATGTAAATAAATATTACATTTATATGAAATGTAATATCATGTTTAGGAGTTGTTAAATTGTATATACATTAAGGAAATGAATAGGAAGACAAGGTAACTAAGTTTATAGAGTGGTAATGAATTTAACAAAAAGATTCGAATTGAAACAAATCAAATCCATTGAAATCCAATTTATAATAAGCATAATTATTGGAGAAATTGAAATTAAATGTTATGCAATTGAAATAAAGATAAATTCAGAAGAAACGTTATTGTATCTGCATATATACCAAAATAAATGGTACCTAAGATTGATAATATGATAAACAGGGAATTTAAAAAAAATAGGAATCATGATTTAGTTATTTGAAATTAAAAGTAAATAATTGTGTTAATTGCAATTAAGTAGTACTAAACATTAATTATTACGTTAATTGAAAATTTAGTTGAAATTGGAAAATATTAATGTAATAGCTTTGAACCTAATGTTAATTTCATCAATTTGACCATAATGAATTGAATAGTAAGAATGAATAGTGAATTCAATGGAATTATTGAAAAGTTAATTTATAATTTATGAATATAATGAAATTTGAATTTAAGCTGAAATTTATGATTGAATCAACATTTAATTGACATCTATATTTGTTTAAAATCATTGTAAATGATTTAGAAATTTTAAATGATAAGAATTGTCAATTTAGAATTTAAATTGGAAATTTGATTTAATTAGTTTATTTATTAATTTATTTAATTAGTGTAAAAAATAGCAATTTTGGCCACTGACTCATATTTCGACGAAACCAGTTTCATCGGATCCGTAACGGTGAATTATTATAGAATTTCAAGTGTCGTAGCGATCAGACTTGTCGTTTGATCGTACGGACTCGAAACACCTTGAAATAAATGAAATTGAAATCAATTTGAAAAATATTGATTTTAGCATAACTTCTTCATACGATGGAATTTGAATGCGAAACTTGTTCCATCGCGTTTAAAATATTTTAAAACATCTATTTTGATATATGGGTTTACCAATTTCATTCCGGGTCAGAACGGGCTTTTTGGGCCACTTTGTCGTTAACGCGTATATCCAACCTTACCCATCCATTCTAATTTCTGACCTACCTATATAAACCCGGTTATAAACCCTAATTCCCCTCATTCTCATTTCTATACGTTCTTTTCACCTCCTCCCTTCAATGGCAGAAAACCCAAATTCCGATTGCAACCCCAAATCAAATCCAAAGCTGAAAATTCAATCTCGTAAAAAAAAATTGAAAAAAATATATATCGAAGATCTCAAAGAGAGTAACTCAGATCTGCAACTCGTTTTTCGATTGGACGAATTGTTTTTCTAGAAATTGAAGAACAATTTACGACCGTTCATCGCGCGTCGATGAAACTCGACGGATCGACAAACCGTTACTAGATTTTGAAGAGGAGGCCGAGGGGATCGCATCTAGGTGGTTAGCTTGTCGATTCAAGGGTTAGATGTGGCAGAAATCTCGATTTAGGGTTGGAGGTATAGGTGGCGGCGGCTGCTTTTATGGGTGCCGTGACCTCTGGTCGGCGCAAGAGGGAGGCAGGCCGAACACGGGGGCGGAGGCGTCGTGGTCTACGGCGACGCGAGGGGGGGGGGGAGAAAGCATGGTGAAACGCTCGGTCAAAGCGTTTTGCGCGCTTCTCTGTTGCGTGCATAAGGGGCGTGACCTGCAGGCGTGAGTGAAGATGTAATGCAAATGATGATGTGGCTAGGTGAATTTGTGTTCTTTTTATTTTTATTTTCATTGTTTTCAATCGCATTAATCGTCATAACTTTTGCATACGATATCCGATTTACACGCGGTTTCTTTTAATAGGATCGTATTGAAATTCCAGACTTGATGATGCTAGTTTAGATGAATTCTGAGATGGTCAAATTTTTGGGTTTAAATTGGATTTAAATTCAATTTAAATTCAAAGGTGAGTGTTTTAACCCACTCACAACTTCTAAAATTTCTTATGTTTGTTAAATTTATTTTTGTTGTGATTATGCATTTATTTATGACTTTTTTTGTATATTTTTAATCATCATCTTAGTTATTGCATTTATTTAAATTAAATTTTTATTTAATTTATTATGGAATATAACTACCAGTTAAATTACCTGTTGTATATTATCAGTTATATATTGATATTGATTGCTTGTTTTGTATGACGATTATGATGGATGTATGATTTTAAGATGGATGAATGGATGTTTTATTTATATCATCATAATATGCAAGTTGTTATGCATTTATTTTGATTCGGAATTGCGGTTTGAAATGATATACAACCGCATTTTTATTTTTAAATTGCGGATTGAAATGATAAATATCCGTATCACTTAACCATAGGATAGAAAATTATATACAGGTTCCGCGGTATATATATATAAATTTTTTTTTTGAAATTATTTTCTATGGTTCGTAAAGAAATATATATGGTTTTATGAGATATTGATTTCAGATATTTGACATAGGTTATTTTATATATAGTTAAATTCTTGGTTTTAAGCTATGTATAAAATTGTTTAAAGTATGAAGTAAGCTTAATAATAAAGTTGATTTTATTAAAATATATTATGGATAAGTATTTATTAAATTATATTCTAATATAGAGTTTATATTGATTTTTATAAATCAAAGTTGAGAAGATAGTTTTGAAATTGATTTGAGATTTTATTTAATTAAGATCTTATTGAAATTTAGATTTTAAAAGAATATGGTGTTATAACTAGATGATTTAAGTGAATAAATCTAGTCTAAATAAATTGAGGAATATTCAATTATTGAATTTGAAAGTTTTATATAAAGGATAGTGGATTTATTAACTAAGTATTTCAAAACTAAATAATAGTAAAGTGAATTTTGCATATATATATATATGAATTAAAAATTTAGTTTTGAAATGGTGGAATATTTAAAAATTTGAAATATATGGAAATTTAAATGGTTTATTTGGAAATTCAAATCTGTATTTGGAATTGATTTGAGAAAGTAAAAAGCTAATTTACTTTATAAAGTAATTTATTATTAAACCATTTAATTATTGAAAATTATGTTACGAAGCTATGAGTTTAAGGTATATATATTCGAAAGTACTATGATTTTTAAAAAAAAGATATATTTGAAATAAAAATGATATCATATTGATTTAGGTTTTAAAATAGAAATGATATCATATTTATATGGTTTTGTAATGGATATTTTATTCTGGTTTTAAAGTATAAATTATTTTGAAAAGACCGCGGTGTTATAATAACGTTTGGTTGTTGAAGAGACCGGGATCGGAAGTTGTCATACTCCCTGCCAACTCCAAAAACCACTTTAACAACCGTGTACGCGGTGGAGATTCTAGAATAAAGTAGGATGGCGGCGGCTTTTACTTTAAGGTAAATACATGGACCCAACTCCCGTGAATTGGCATAAGGTGGCTAAAACAGGAGCGATCGACGAGTTAATGAGGTAGCACCTTTGATCGAACACATCCCTTCGATATTATACTTTGACTTTTGGATTGATTCGGTGGCCACTTTTGATTTTTTTATTTAGGGGTGTGGCTCGAGGTGGGCGGTAGATGCGTGCTATGTGTTACCACCGACCCGGAAGCGTAATTGGTATATCTACCCTGGCATTGCCTAGTTGTGCACTGTCACCTACCCTATCGCGCCTTGTATGAGTTTGGATTTCTCCCATAGCCCGTATGGTATCCTCTGGTGGCTTCCCGATCAGGAGGGACCATGATATTGGATTGACTACTGGGACTATTACGTGTTAAGGGCTATATGGGTAACCCCTTAATGCTAAGAAAAAGGCAAGTTTATTTTACAATTAGACACTATTATAATAGCGAAATATACACATAGTAAATAGTTTAACGGATCCTTTGGAGATGTAAATCCCGAGCATCTCTTGAGTTACTGCACTCATATTTATTTCTGTTGATTTAAGTTACATAAGATCATTTAGTTCTGACTCGAATGTTTTGTCTTTTCAATTCGCTCGGGTCAGTCCTAGCGTTTCAGGATTTGAAGATTTTATTCTGGAGGACGAAGACGAAGATTTGTAGTACTATTATCTACTATATTATTCCACTACACCATTTAATTCCGCTGCATTAATTATTATTCTCTGGTATGTGTACTCTGATATTGTATTGTATAAGTAGAGAAAATCGAATATTTTGTAAAACAATTTCATGAACTGTATATTTGATGATTATATTTTATCGTTCCGCTGCAAGATTCTGTTTTGTTTTATTTCTTCCTTCTTTTTCTTATTTACCCCATCACAATTCGCCCTTCCATATGGTTTGAATTGGCACGTGTGTCGATTTAAAGCGTGCGAAAAGGCGGGATGTTACACCTGGTATCAGAGCTTTGGTTTAGAGATAAACCTTAGCTTTGTGGGGTCTGACTCTTTATTAATAGGGTAGTAATACCTTATGTTGAGTCGCTGAGTGTATATATATGAGAGAGCGTATTTGTTAGTGTTATAAAAAGGTTTTAATATTGTGTTAATTTGTTCCATTTTGTATTTATAAATTCTGGTTGATGCATGCGACGCTATGACATCAATAGGGATTTCTAAACACTTAATAGGACAGACCGACATAATATTTTGTTTTAATATAGGTGAATGAAATAATTTTGCCTATTATATTTTCTATATATAAAGTAATAAATTTTATAAAGATTATATTTGGTTGTAATATATTGGTTGTTAGGTAATGAAATTTATAAATAACAGTTGAAGTAAGATTGAAAATAAAATAAATGAAAATTTGGAATTTAGAACTTAAGTTCCGGGGTTTTGAAAATTTCTTTTGAATGATTTTGGAATATAATAATAATATTATTTAGAAGTATTTTATGATATAAATATTTCAATTTGATTTGAAAGAATTGTGTTAAAAAGAAACTTTGAAAAGAAATAAGTTCTATACTTCCCTCTCTGTCGCTGGAAAATAATTTCGGTGATGAGTGCACGCATCATCGACATTCATTTTCGAGTTTCAAAGTGGGAAGGCCACTGTAGTAGTTTTACTACAGATTTATTTTAATAAACAAATATAAATTTTAAATTGTTTTAAATATAATCGGATATATATATTGCAAGCATATGTTTATCTGTTATTTTCAAATGATTTTGAATAAAGACCCGGTATTTAATTCCTATGTTTCCGTTAGTTAATAGTTTCAATTAAGGGTAGTAAAATGAAAGTTAATTAATAATTGGAGCCTTTAATTAAAATAAGTAATTTAATGTTAGGTTATTAATGAAATTAAAGGTAATTTGAAATTGTAACTTATAAAACAAAAGATGTAATTATTGGACATTAGATTAAATTAAAAGAAACGAGGTAAAACTTGTATAAGTTTCATTTGCATTCTTGAAACATATATATAACTTACCAAATATTAAAAGTTGAAATGTTTAATAAGAAAATGTAAGGGAAATTGTACAAGTAAGAGTATGTAATGACGTGTTCAATAAATTGCTTTTATTAATAAGAATTGGATATCGTGGTTGTTGTAAACTTAAGTATATTTGAGATGATACTAATTAAAAAATAATGAAAAGTAGGTATTATGAGTAAGTAATCATAAACTTAAGTAAATAGATTGAAGTTGCTTCTGAATAAAATAAGAATAAAAGATGAATAAGAAAAAAAAGAATGATTAAAAAACTTAAGTTAATAAATTCACCTGTTAAGAAATTTGATTTGTATATTGTAATATAAATAAATGAATGTAATGCAATGAATAGAATTTGGCATTTTATAGATAGGAGAAAAAAAGTGGTAAGCAATGAATAGAAATAGATAAAAAAATAAATAATGAATGAAAAAGAGAAATCAAACAATAAATGCTATGAAATGGAATTAATAAGAATAAACTTGATTTATTATTTGAAATCATGGTTGCTTTGGTTGTGGTTGTTTGGGTAAGAATACTTTAAATTTGTTTGGATGTATGAATAACCTATTTAGTTTCACCTAAGACTGTTGAGTGAAGGGTACACTTAGTAGTTTACTTTTCATTCCGTACAATTAAAATTTGAACCTGGACAACTATTTGTTGTGTTTGATATGAATGAATGATTGAATTGTGTTGATTTTGTATGATGGTTGTATGCCTTGTTGCAATTGGTTGTTGTTGTATTGATTGTTGTTTATGGTTGAAACAACCTTAAATATTTCATTTTATATAATTATTAACCCTTTTAGATTATATAAGTGAAATGCATGTTATGGAAGCAATTGCTACTGCTTTTGGTTCCATAAAATAAGCGTTAACTGCCCGACTAATAGGTACGTTTTCGGATTACGGTTTATAGCGTTATTTTATTGTTTTCCCATGTTGGGATATATATTATTTTGGAAAATATATGTTGTATATTGTTATATTGATATTATATTTTCTCCCAAGCCTCTCTGCACAAAGGAGACTCTGCCAAAATTTTCCGCAAATTTTGGACTTAGAAATTTTTTGAAAATATTTTCCAAACTTTATCGATTTAAGTATAAAAAGATATTATGATTTAAAATTTGTATATTTTATTTAAAGTAACTAATTTTGTAAATTTAATTGTTTATAAAATTAATGTTTTGAATAAGAGATATTGATTTCTTAATTCTTCTTTTCCTTTCTTTTTCCTTTTCGGGGACGAAAAGTTTTGAGTGGGAGAGAGTGTAACGACCCGTAAATTTTGATAAATAAAATTGGTTAATTTAATTGGATTTTCGAAATTAAATTAGAAAGGAATAAAATTTTTATAATGTATATTGAAATAAATGTTAATAATGAATTGTAGAAATGGTTATTAAACCTAATTGTTGAAAATTTAAGTGAAATCCCAATAAAGAAATAGTGTTAATTGTTGCACTTGGATATAAAATTTAAAATAAGTACTTAAAGACAAGAATTTAATTAACCTATGTAATAACATATTGATAAATTGTAACTGTATGTGAATTAAGGTAGTAATGTTAATGGCAGTTGAAATAACCAATTTAATGCAATTCAATTGGTTTAAACGACTGTTTAGGTGATAATGGAGTGTAAATAGAAATATTTGGTAATAAATTGAATATAAGAAAACAAAGGCAATTAATGAATTAATTAATGAATTCATAATAATAAATAGTGATTAAGTAAAAGCAAGGATAGAAATTATTGTAATAATTAAAATAGGAGTCAACTGAATTTAATGAACCTTAATGTATATTAATGAGAATAAGGCAATAGTCACAAGATATTAAGAAAATATGATGAAGTGAAATGTAGTTTATTTATAAAACAATAAGTGGTGTAATATAGGAATGAAATCAAAATAGATAAGTTTAATTGAGACTTTAATTTCAAATAACGTGTGAAATTGACGAAAATATATAGTGAATGGTAATTGGATTTAATCAATGTTAGTAAGAAATTACAACAATGGTTTGGAAATGATTTAAACTTGTGAGAATGCGATTGATAGCTGATGATATCAAATTATTATAAGTTACCTATTTTGATGGAATTGAAAATAAATTTAATAAATGTAAATAAATGTTACATTTATGTGAAATGTAATACCATGTTTAGGAGTTGTTAAATTGTATATATATTAAGGAAATGAATGGGAAGACATGGTAATTAAGTTTATAGAGTGGTAATGAATTTAAGAAAAAGATTTGAATTGAAACAAATCAAATCCATTGAAATACAATTTATAATAAGTGTAATTATTGGGGAAATTGAAATTAAATGTTATGTAATTGAAATAAAGATAAATTTAGAAGAAACGTTATTGTATTTGGATATATACCAAAATAAATGGTACCTAAGTTTGATAATATGGTAAATAGGGAATTTAAAAAAAATGGGAATCATGATTTAGTTATTTGAAATAAAGTAAATAATTGAGTTTATTGCAATTAAGTAGTATTAAACATTAATTATTACGTTAATTGAAAATTTAGTTGAAATTGGAAAATATTAATGTAATAGCTTTGAACCCAATTTTAATTTCATCCATTTGACCATAATGAATTGAATAATAAGAATGAATAGTGAATTCAATGAAATTATTGAAAAGTTAATTTATAATTTATGAATATAATGAAATTTGAATTTAAGCTGAAATTTATGATTGAATCAACATTTAATTGACATCTAAATTTGTTTAAAATCATTGTAAATGATATAGAAATTTTAAATGACAAGAATTGTCAATTTTAGAATTTAAACTGGAAATTTGATTTAATTAATTAATTTATTAATTTATTTAATTAGTGTAAAAAATAGCCATTTTGGCCATTGACTCGGATTTCGACGAAACCAGTTTCATCGGATCCGTAACGGTGAATTATTATAGAATTTCAAGTGTCATAGCGATCAGACTTGTCATTTGATCGTACGGACTCGAAACGCCTTGAAATAAATGAAATTGAAATCAATTGAAATCAATTTGAAAAATAATGATTTTAGCATAACTTCTTCATACGATGGACTCTGAACGTGAAACTTGTTCCATCGCGTTTAAAATATTTTAAAACACCTATTTTGATACATGGGTTTACCCAATTTCATTCCGGGTCAAAACGGGCTTTATGGGCCACTTTGTCGTTAACGCGTATATCCAACCTTATCCATCCATTCTAATTTCTGACCTACCTATATAAACCCTAATTCCCCTCATTCTCATTTCTATACGTTCTTTTCACCTCCTCCTTTCAATGGCAAAAAAACCCTAATTCCGATTGCAACCCCAAATCAAATCCAAAGTTGAAAATTCAAACTCCTCAAAAAAATATGAAAAAAATATATATCGAAGATCTCGAAGAGAGTAACTCAGGTCTGCAACTCTTTTTTCGATTGGACACATTGTTTGTCTAGAAATCGAATAAGATTTTACGGCCATTCATCGTGCGTCGATGAAACTCGACGGATCGACAAACCGTTACTGGGTTTTGAAGAGGAGGCCGAGGGGGATCACATCTAGGTGGTTAGCTTGTCGATTCAACGGTTAGATGTGGCAGAAATCTCGATTTAAGGTTGGAGGTATAGGTGGCGGCGGCTGCGTTTATGGGTGCCGTGACCTCTGGTCAGCGCAAGAGGGAGGCAGGCCAAACACGGGGGCGGAGGTGCCGTGGTCTACGGCGGCGCGAGGGGGGGGGGGGAAAGGATGGTCAAATGCTCGGTCAAAGGGTTTTACGTGCTTCTCTGTTGCGTGCGTAAGGGGCGTGACCTGTAGCCGTGCGTGAGTGAAGATGAAATGCAAATGATGACGTGGCTAGGTGAATTTGTGTTCTTCTTTTTATTTTTATTTTAACTATTTTCAATCGCATTAATCGTCATAACTTTTGCATACGATATCCGATTTACGCGCGGTTTCTTTTGTTAGGATCATATTGAAATTCAGGACTAGAGGACGTGGGTTTGGATGAATTCTGAGACGGTTAAATTTTTGGGTTTAAATTGGATTTAAATTCAATTTAAATTCAAAAGGTGAGTGTTTTAACCCACTCACAACTTCTAAAATTTTTTATGTTTGTTAAATTTAATTTTGTTGTGATTATGCATTTATTTATGACTTTTTCGTATATTTTTAATATCATCTCAGTTATTTCATTTATTTAAATTGAATTTTTATTTAATTTATTATGGAATATAACTGCCAGTTAAATTACCTATTATACATTATCAGTTATATGTTGATATTGATTGCTTGTTTTGTATGATGATTGTGATGGATGTATGACTTTATGATGGATGAATGGATGTTTTATTTATATCATCATAATCTACAAGTTGTTATGCATTTATTTTGATTCGGGATTGCGGTTTGAAATGATATACAACCGCATTTTTATTTTTAAATTGCGGATTGAAATGATAAATATCTGTATCACTTGACCATAGGATAGAAAATTATATACAGGCACCGTGATATATATATATATATATAAATTTTTTTTTGAAATGATTTTCTATGGTTTGTAAAGAAATATACACGGTCTTATGAGATATTGATTTCAGATATTTGATAAAGGTTATTTTATATATAGTTAAATTCTTGGTTTTAAGCTATGTATAAAATTGTTTATAGTATGAAGTAAGTTTAATAATAAAGTTGATTTTACTAAAATATATTATAGATAAGTATTTACTTAAATTATATTCTAATATGGAGTTTATATTTATTTATAAATCAAAGTTGAGAAGATAGTTTTGAAATTTATTTAAGATTTTATTTAATTAAGATCTTATTGAAATTTAGATTTAAAAAGAATATGGTGTTATAACTAAATTCGGGTTTAAGATGATTTAAGTGAATAAATCTAGTCTAAATAAATTGAGGAATATTCAATTATTGAATTTAAAAGTTTTATATAAAGGATACTGGATTTATTAAGTAAGTATTTCAAAACTAAATAATACTAAAATGAATTTGGCATATATATATGAATTAAAAATTCAGTTTTGAAATGGTAGAATATTTAAAACTTTGAAATATATGGAAATTTAAATGGTTTATTTGGGAATTCAAATATGTATTTGGAATGGATTTGAGAAAGTAAAAAGCTAACTTACTTTATAAAGTAATTTATTATTTTTAAGTATTGAAAATTATGTTTCGAAGCTATGGGTTTAAGGTATATATATTTGAAGTACTATGATATTTGAAAAAAGATATATTTGAAATAAAAATGATGTCATATTGATTTGGGTTTTAAAATAGAAATGATATCGTATTTATATGGTTTTAAAATGGATATTTTATTATGGTTTTAAAGTATAAATTATTTTGAAAAGACCGCGGTGTTATAATAAAGTTTGGTTGTTGAAGAGACCGAGATCGGAAGTTGTCATACACTCCGCCAACTCCGAAAACCACTTTAACAACCGTATACGCGGTGAAGATTCCAGAATGAAGTAGGATGGTGGTGGCGTTTCCTTTAAGGTAAATACGTGGACCCAACTCCCGTGAGTTGGCATAAGGTGGCCAAAACAGGAGCGATCGATGGGTTAATGAGGTAGCACCTTTGATCGGACACATCTCTTCGATATTATACTTTGACTTTTGAATTGATTCGGTGGCCATTTTTTATTTTTTTATTTTGGGGTGTGGCTCGAGGTGGGCGGTAGCTGCACGCTACGCGTTACCACCGACCCGGAAGCGTAATTGGTATAACTACCCTGGCATTGCCTAGTTGTGCCATATCACCTACCCTATCGCGCCTTGTCCTAGTTTGGATTTCTCCCTAGCCCATGTGGTATCCTCTGGTGGCTTCCCGATTAGGAGGGACCATGATATTGGATGGACTATTGGGACTATTACGTGTTAAGGGCTATATGGGTAACCCCTTAATGCTATGAAAAAAGTAAGTTTATTTTACAATTAGACACTATTATAATAGCGAAATATACTACATAGTAAATAGTTTAACGGATCCTTAGGAGATGTAAATCCCGAGCATCTCTTGAGTTACTGCACTCATTTTTATTTCTATTGATTTAACTTACATAAGATCATTTAGTTCTGACTCGAGTGTTTTGTCTTTTCAATTCGCTCGGGTCAGTCCGAGCGTTTCAGGATTTGAAGATTTTATTCTAAAGGACGAAGACTTGTATTACTATTATCTACTATATTATTCCACTTCACCATTTAATTCCGCTGCATTAATTATTATTCTCTGGTATGTGTACTCTGATATTGTATTGTATAAGTAGAGAAAATCGAATATTTTGTAAAACAATCTCATGAACTGTATATTTGATGATTATATTTTATCGTTCCGCTGCAAGATTATGTTTTTTATTTCTTCCTTCTTTTTCTTGTTTACCACATAACAATTCGCCCTTCCGTATGGTTTGATTTGGCACGTGTGTCGATTTAAAGCATGCGAAAAGGCGGGATGTTACAAGGTATTGTTAATTCGATGGATTCGAACAGCAATAACATTGATGGATACGAACCAATAGGGACTGATGGTTACGAATCGGACTTCTCTTGATGGATATGAGCCAAGTAGACACTTGATGGATCCGAAGTAGGCTGGAGCGAATCGATACGAAACACATGCCTTGTTGTACGAGATTAAGCTTAGCCGAGGCGTCCTGATGGATTCAAATGAGATCGAGTCGAAATTAGGCTTCTTCATGGATTCGAACCTGATCGATGCGAAGTTGATGGATACGAGTTGAGACGTGATGATGCGTGCGAATCCTATCGATATGAAAATAGTGGGTTCGAATAGAGACTCAACTATGGATATGAATTAGACACCAAACGTCCAATACGAAGCGTACTACTCATTGATGGACACGAAACCAATCGATTCGAAGTAGGGCATAACGATGGATGCGAAGTGGGGCAATCTGATCGATGCGAATGCGATCGATACGAATTGACGCAGATTGATGGATACGAAAGTAAGGCTGCCTCCTTCAAAATGCATCGATCATAACTTGATCATGTGAATTCAGATTGACTTGAAATTTGAAATGCTGGCTTCCATGGCTTAGTTTATCATGTCTTGTCAGCTGCAGCTTGATTTGGACTTGGACAAAATTCATCGACATCCTTGGCGAATCTATGCATGCTCGATGTCCAGGATGATTGATCCCGAGCTTGTAACCAGTTCTTTGATATCCCGGCCTTGCTAAAAGGCGGGATAACACTATTAATATTGGCCAATGCGCTGATTGTTTCGAAGAGACCGAAATCGGAATGTAGTTCCTGAAAACCACTTCGATCCGGTTTGTACGTTCTCATGAGGAAGACGAGTTTGGATTCGAAGATGGAGCAGTGAAGTTCAAGGGCTAGTCGCTACTAATCTAGAGGATGATTCCAAAATGGATGTAGTAGGAGTAGTGCCTTCGGTTCCATTTGAACCCAGGACGGACATGTATGGATGAATGCTTTCAGAACAGTCAGGAGGGCGACGGGCATTCTAAGAGATGTGTTCTAAAAAGGCAATGCTTAGCCTCAAGCCTCATCAACCGGGAATGACTGAAAATCAGGGGTTATGCAGCAAGGCTAAGTGGGTAGCACCCATTAGGGTGAGGTCATCCCTGTCTAGACGTCCCTTTTTATTTCGGCTTAGTGGACGGTTGCTGATCCCAACCGTGGGGTGATCTTACTTGGAATTATCCAGTAAGGGGTAGTTCCGGTCTTGTATTGCAGGGGATTGGGAGTAATCCTTGGTATGCTGATCTAGACAGGTACCGTGACAGGTGGTACCCCAGTACCTAGTCATTAGTTAGAAATCCATTCTTCCTACGCGCCTGTACGATTTTGATTGTGCCCAACTATTGCTGAAACATGAGATGAAAGCATTTCAGCTAGATTCTATTTTACTTTCTATAGACACTATTATAATATCAGACGGATTTGATAAAAAGTGTTTTAGCTATTTTAAGGTAAAAGCCCAACATGTTTATTGTGGCGTGGTCTTACGAGATGCTTTTGATTTCAAAGGATTTTGAAACTTTAATAATCAAATTGGGTGTATTTTTCTCATGCTGGTATTCCAGACTGACTCGGGTGTTATTTCATTATAATGCTCGGGTCAGACCGAGTATTATAGATTACAGGAAAGGATGCTGTGGAGCTCAGGAGAGGAGCTGGAGTCTGAGATGAATTATCGTATTTGTTTATATCCGATGCTGTGATTGTTTGAAATCGTCAGGCTGGTAATTGTTGTTTGGTTGTGATACTATGATGATGTAATATGTAAAACAGATATACTTTTCATTTTGTGTAAAGATCTGTTGTTGACTATTATATTTTGTTCCGCTGCGATTGTGAGATTCTGTTATTGTTTAGTTCCTTCTTTCTTCTATCTTCTTTCTTTTCCTCAACAATCTGTCTTTTCCGGCACTCGAGCGTCGGCATATTATTCTGTGCTGTATTTTGTGTCGATTTTCGAGGGTCGAGAAGGGCTGATCGTCACACTCCATGTCTTGAGAAACCTCGATATAAATCTGCCAGATTCGGCTGAGGTTGGATGGGAATAACTGCTCTTTCCGTTGTTGTTGTTGCAGGGCCTTGACCAAGTGTAGTGGTACTTCCCTGTCCCCTGCCTTATCCTCTTCTTGCACTCATTCTCACTATCTGTAGATAGTAAGAAAACTCGATTAGGCCATTTGGACGAGATATCTTAGGGAATATACTCATTCTAGGGCTTTTCTAACCCTGTCTCTAATGAGTCACCTAGAGTGTTATACTCCAAAGCTAAAGTTCTTACTCAACCTTTAGCTCTGATACCACTTTGTAACGACCCGGAATCCAACATCTGAAAATTGACGTCCAATACCTTACTTGTATTCGAATGCCGGAGATTCAAACGTCAGACTCCAATTCGTTGGAGCTTATAGCAACATTAAGTGATAACAACACAGCGGAAACAAAATGAATAACTTCATTGATCACAACATCGATACATCATGGACACAACATCGTTACAACAATTGAATACCATCATCAGAGCACAATGTATACGATACAACAACTGAACAATAACACACAGCGAAACAACAGGGCTAAAATAACTTCAATACGGTCTTCAAATCAAAAAGAGACCGAGAATCCAACATAGGCACCTTCAATCCCAACTTCAAGGCTCTAGACCAAAAAGCTTCCAAAAACTTCGAAGTCTAAAGGCTTCAAAAAAACATCTAGATCCAAATCTACATTCCAACTTCACTCTAGAACACGGATAACCTAACTCTAGGCTGTCCATGTGGAAAATTATAGGCACCCAGAGTTTAGAAAGGGAACAATAAACTCCGGCTCAGTCATGGGACTGGTATGAGTAAACATAAAACAGTTGTTTGAACAGAAACAAACTACAAAAAGAAATCCGTTATGCTTTTTGGAAAATGAAACTACCATAAGGCCTTCCAACACACATACAATGCAATCGCACACTTGGGGGAGATTTCTCCTTTTGATAGTCAAACATGATTGAGACAAGAAAATCCTTTTTGATATTATTATTAGTGCATAGTGTGAAAAACATTTCGAAAGTATAATATTAATCTTAGCCAGCATAGGTACCATTATGTTATGCCTACTATAACTACCGTTTAAGAATGGCAGGTTATACAATGGAAATCGTAAAGGGCTCGTATTGGGTGATTGGGTTTCCAACAAATGGCCAAGGCTAAGGAACTTCCTTTGCGAATGGGTATGCCTCTGGAGGGACATCCCGAGAACGTAACCGGATCTCTACCAACACAAGGTCGGGTTACCTCTGTAACTAGGTAACTAATTGTCACAAGTATGCCATCCCACGATCACAATCGACCTTTATCGGGTGCCCTCAACACCAACAACCACATAAGAAAACTATTTGGGCTCCATACCAGAATACTACTTTTTATCCAGAAGGAAATGCACATACCCTGAGGGGCGCGACCCCATAACCTTGCTGCGTCTTTTCCTGTTTCGGCCATTTCCATGGCGTGAGGTTCGATGAAGTCTCGTCCCACAAAGCTACGCATTTCACAAATGTCATGCTTCGATCAACCAATGATCAACTGTAACATTCCTGGATTGTAGCTAACAATAATTTGATAATTTATTTAATATTTAGGATTAAAATTTGAAAATATTGATAATCAAATTTAATTTTGGATTTAATTGTGAATTTATTTAGAATTTATTTGCATTTGAAATATAAAAATAAAATTGAATTCATCAAATTTAATAAGATGTTCATTTAGTTATACAAATGAATTATAATTGGGAAATTAGATTTTGAAATTTAATAAATATATTGACAATGAATATTGTTGGTTTGAAAATACTAAAATGAATATCTTAAAAAACAAATTTGATTTATTTTGGAATAAATATGAAGATTCCAGAATAAATTAAAAGTATGTGTTTCTAAAATAGTATTTTGGATTAGAATTCAATTATAAACATTTTGAAAATAAATATAGTTGTATATAAATATAAAAAAGTAATAAGTACAAGATTTGAAATTTTTACGTGTACAAAACATAAATAACATAGTTAATATATATAAGAAAATAAAATTTGTAAATATAAAACTAACTAAGGATCTAAACATAAATTAGATTGAATATATATAATTATCAATATATAAATAAATAAAAACATGTTAGATAGATAAGAATCATTTTTCTTAAGATTGTATAAATAGTTATAAAAGGAAATATAAATAAAAAATAATATAAAGATATTTGAATTTAATGGATTTTAAAAGTTGTTTGAAGTTAAACCTTTATTCTAAAGACTTATACACATATATGTAATCTATATATGTGTTTATTATTAAAATACAACTTAACTTTGAAATTAGTTTCCTTAAAAAGTTATGATTTGTATAACGATTTGAATTTAAAATTTAAAACAAGAATGAAAATAAAATATTTACCTTTTGAAATTTAATAAATATATTGGGAATAAAATTGGTTTAATAGATAAATTAGATTTAAAAAACTTTGATGTATATATATCTTTCGAAATATGAGCACAAGTATTAAGATACACATTAGATAAATCAATTCACAAATTGATTAAGGATTTAAAATAAAATTTTTAAATCTGAAATAAAGTAAGATTTAATTAAAATTTTAAAATGTTTTCCTCTTATATAATTAAAGATGAATATAGTTAGAAAAAAATATATATATATACATGAATTGGTAAGTAAATTTTAAACAAGGGTTTAAAACTAAGTTTTGAAACTAATTTAAACTAAGGGGTTTCAACATAAAATCTCTTATTTTAACAAGTGTAAAACATGCATAAGAAATTGAAAAAACGTAATAACTTCGACATGCAAATGAACAAGTGGCAAAAGAGATTATTTTCTTTTGAATTTGATTTTGAGAACATGCATAGGAAAAGATGGTCAGGCTATTCATCTTTCTCAAACCTGAAAACCAAAGAATTTGAAATCCTCCTAAATCTCAAATCTGGAAACAAAAAAAAAGAATCATCTTCAACTTAAAAATTAGAAACCTGTCCTCTTCTAAAATCTGAAACAAAACCAGAAGCAAGTTTCAACCTGTAATTGAGCAAGAAGATCGAATCTGGAAGTTTTTAGCAAACCAGAGCAAAGCAACAAATTCAAGTTCTAGTTCGAATTCATCTTAAATCTGTAGCATCCTAAAGTATGCAGATTAATTTAGATCAAGGCCAGCTCTATTTCAACTTCAGATCAACTCATGTAGATTTAAGCAAACCCACAAGTAAAATTTAAATTTAAAATTTGAAGCAATTTAAACCATAGCTAACTCAGTATTTTCAATCTGAGGGAATGATAATCAAAACAAAGAAAATCTGGAAATTAATCAAGGAGCAGTTCAAATGAATCAAGCTTGGAAAACCAGATCAAACAAATCATTTCCAGTTTCTTTCAACAACTTGCTCCCTGTTCTCTGCTTTAAAAACTGTGAGCAGACCCCTTAACTCTGCTCTATCTCTTAGTGTTTGGATTTGTATTAGATGTATGATATGAATTATGTTGGAATGATGGTGTGAATGTGTTTGCACGCCTTGATAAACATGAATGACTGTGTTCATATTAGTGTACCTGCCAAAAACATGCTCTGATACCAAGATGTCATGTTCCAAATTTCATCGTTCGAAAATCGACACCCGTACTTCACTTGTACTTGAATGCCGCATATTCAACCGTTGAAATTTGACTCGTGCCGGAGCTTATAACACATTAAGTATAACAACACAGCGGAAGAAAATGAATAATACACTTGATATACAACATTTGATACAATATCCAGATACAATGATGATACAATAGCTATTAATACTATCAGAGATACAAGAAATAGCAGCGGAAAGATAATGTCTTCAATGCCAAACTCCAAGAACTCATCTCCAATCCAAAGCTAGTGAGAACTCTCATCAAGTCGCACAAAGCTAAGCAAGGTCAGTCACGAATGATGAAGTGTAGCAAATGCGATCCACAAATCCAAAAGGCTTCGAAGGCTAACGAATCAATTCCTATTATTCGACCATCTGAAAAACCCAACTCTAGACTGCCCGTGTGGAAAAATTGTGGGCACCCAGAGTTTAGGAAAGGAACAATAAACTCCAGGTTAGTCGTGGGACTGGTATGAGCAAACAAAAACATTTTATCTTTAAAACAAACAAAAGATTTTAAAATTTGAAATCCGCAATGCATTTTGGAAAATGAAACTACCATAAGACCTCCCGGCACACACACCGTGCAACTGCACACTTGGGGGGAGATTTCTCCTTATGATAGTCAAACATGCTTACTACGCAAAATCCTTTTTTATATTATTATTAGTGCATAGTGGAAAACATTTCGAAAGTATAATATTAATCTTAGCCAGCATAGGTACCATTATACTATGCCTACTATAGCTGCCATGTTAAATGGCAGGTTCTACAACTAAAACCGTACAAGGCTTGTATTGGATGATTGGATTTCCAACAAATGGTCAGGCTAAGGAACTTCCTTTTGCCACATGGGAACGCCTCTGGAGGGATGCCCCGAGAACCTACCCGGCTCTCTGCCAACACAAGGCCGGTCTACGCCCTTCCCGGGGGTAAAACCTAAGATATGCCACACTCGGTCATTTGCGACCTTTATCCGAGGATCCTCTACACCAACAACATCACACAGTAATAAATATACTATAGTGTCCACATGAGTAAGTATCTGGGCTCCATACCATGATACCACCCTTTTCCAGAAGGAATGGTCATACCCTAGGGGAGATACCCCTGAAACCTTGCCGCATCTTTCCTGTTTCGACCATTACCGGGTTGTGAGGCTTGATGAGGTCTCGTCCACAAAGCTATGCTTTTTCACAAAGGCATGCTTTGATCAGCAAATGATCAGCAGCACTTCATATGCCACATTACCAAATTGGGAATGTATCACTAGTAACCATCAACTACATAACCTCTGAGCTTGTATATCTCAGAGAAGGGTGTTAAGCTAAGAGAATAAATCTCCGCCACCAAACAGAAATGTATTTGATAGAAACTGGTTTTACATCTCAAGGCGTAATGTCAGACACACATCCATACAAGTCTGTTCCGGGTTCGAACAGAACCGAAGGCACTTCCGAAGAAGCCCTTGCAAATCCGGGTATTCACAATCCCGATCAGACTTCCTATCACTGAGGGAATCTCTATACCGGCGCGACTCAGTGCAGAGACAATCGACGGGTTATCCTTTCGTTCTCGAAAATACCCGGTCTTCACCACCGGTCTTCAAATGCTATTCATAACGACGTATCATTATTCGGAATGGGTTATGTGACACAAGGTCCTCTCCCGGCTAAACCGAATAATGAGCGTAATATTTAAAAACATATGGATATGCGATTTCAGTTAAGTCACAACTTATTATCCAAAACCTTTCACTCAAATGGTTTAAACAAATTACCACTTCAAATCTTTTAAACAAGAAGGTTCATTTCACAAAGTTTACCAATTTTCCACAAAGGTTCATTCATGGCTTTTCAAAACAATTCCATTACAAATTGGATTAACTTATCAAATCTTAAATTAAAGACTTAATTCATAACTTTCAAACCATTTCCAATTCAAATCTTTTATATGAAAGATATACCATTTAAAACTCTCTTCGATTTCAAAACAAGTTTTAATAATCTTTCACATAAGTTAAAGCTGATTATATTTACCTAAGTTAAAGCCATTCAAGTATAAAACTTGGGTTTAAATTTAAATCCAAAAAAATATTTTTTAATGGTTAAAAACCCATATAAACACCTTTATAACTTGTATAATCTTTTTAAACCATAATTCCCAAATCATTGAATTCAATTTTAAATATCAAATTATTTAAATTTTCAAAACTCAATCAAGTTATTCAAAATAACTTTTATTATTCAAACTCATTTTCAAAAGCTTTCAATCCTAATCCAAAAACTAATTTGGATTCAAAAATTCAATTTTTAAAATCATTAAAAATCCGTGACTTAATCGATTTCCTCGTGCAATCCATATTTGTGTGTGTAAGGTGTAGTCCAAGGGTTTTACACAATGGTGCAACAACATCAATCATCACAGATTCAATCGTATCAATATCGATAAGCGGTATATTCCAATAACGCTTATCTATATACACAGATTCACAGATAGAAAATATGAATGCATTATAAATAAACAAACTACGTTCATCACAGCTTGAATTAAAACAATTCAAATCACAAAGCATCACACAGCAAAGATGACAAAACAATCCACAACATTCAATAGAATACAATCTTCCATAAATAAGGTTAATTGATCATTCGATTGATTAAAACCAGATTAATCACTAATTCTGGTTGATTAACATTAATTAATTACATTTTATGTTAATTAGTTATCCTTTAATTATTTATTAATTAACCTCAATTTATAAATTAATTAATCCTTTAACTATTAATTAATCAACCTTAATTAATAAATTAATTAACCTTTACTAATCAATTTAAATCAAATTTGATTAACAAAATAATCAATCTTTAATCATTAGATAATTAACTCTTTATTTTAAATAATTAACCCTTAATTATTCAATTATCCTTTAATTAATTATCATTAATTAATTAATTAACACTTAATTGTTCATCATTTTAATTAATTATTCTTAATTAATAAATGATTATCCTTAATCAATAATTAATCTTAATCACTTGATTACTTAACTTAAATCGTTAGTTAATTCCTTTTGATTAAGTAATTAATTACCTTAATTTAATTAATCTTAACTGATTAGTTATCCTTTAATTAATAATTAATTTATCCTTAATTATAAATTAAATCAATCCTTAATTAATTACATTAATTAATTAACTCTTAATTAGTTACCATTAAATTATTTATTAATATTTAATTAATCTTAAATTTATTACCCAAATAAATCACCATTTAATTATATTAAAGTAATTAACTTTAAGTTTGAATCAAAACAATTATTTAAAATCTATTAACTATGAATGTAATGACCCGCAAATCCGTACCCCTTGAGTCAACACTATTCTCCATCAATCAACTCAAGATGTACAGAGATACAAACCATTTGGAATAAAGAAGAAGAGGTAGAAGAAGAGAAAACAGAAAACAACAACAGAATCTTACCATCGCAGCGGAATAAAATATAATAGATAATCACAGATCTTTACAGCAAAACAAATACTATATCTGTTTATACATACATTATCAGAGTCCAACATCAATAACATACAACTGGATACACAGCGGAACAATATCAAATAGGAAGTACGTATCGCCATCCAACTCGTCTGCTGAGCTTCACAACATCATTTCCTATCATCTATAATACTCGGTCTGACCCGAGCATTACAGTTAAATAACAACCGAGTCAGTCTGGAATACCAGCGTGAGAAAATCACACTCAAATGGATTATTAAAGTTTCGAAATTTCTTTTGAAGACAAAAGCATCTCGTAAGATCACGCCATAAATAAACATGTCGGGTTTTCACCATACGATAGCTAAAACATTTTTATTAAAATCCTCTGATATTATAATAGGTTCTATACACAAATATATAATAAAATAGCTGAAATTGTAACATTATTAAAATCCAGCTACTAGCCATAGAGTGGGTAATACAAACAAAACTCGTAAAAGGCTCGTAGGGAGAATGGATTTCCAACTAATGACTAGACACTGGGGTACCACCTGTCACGGTACGTGGCCTAGATCACAGTACCGAGGATCACTCTTGACCCCATGCAATACAAGACCGGAACTACCTCTTACTGAATAATCTCGAATAAGATCACCCCACGGTTGGGATCAGCAACCGCACCACTAAGCCGAAATAAAAAGCGACATCTAGACAGGGATGATCTCACCCTAAATGGGTGCTACCCACCTAGCCTTGCTGCATAACCCCTGATTTTCAGTCATTCCCGTTTGATGAGGCTTGAGGCTAAGCGTTACCTTTTAGATCATTTCACTAGAAATCGTCCACCTGACGATGTTCTGAAAGCATTCATCCATACAAGTCCGTGCCGGGTTCGAACGGAACCGAAGGCACTATTCCTACTATATCCATTTTGGAAATATCCTCAGGATTAGTAGCGACTAGCCCTTGCACTTCACTGCACCATCTTCAAATCCAAACTCGTTTCCCCACGAAAACGTACAAACCGGATCTTAGTGGTTTCCGAGAAAATTAATCCCGATCCCGGTCTCTTCGAAACGATCAGCGCATTTGGCCAATATTGATATTCGGTTATTTAACTATCAATTAACATTCACAACATCCATCAAACAGTAAATAATTTCCCAAATTATTTATTTATCTCAAAATATCTTCGCAAGATATATTTCCACTTTTAAACCCTTTTGAAAACAGTTTTAAACTACCTTCCTTCTATAGTGTAACGTTGCGAATTTTGCCCGCTCGAAAATCGACATCCATACTTCATATCGTATTTGAATGCCATAGATTCGACCGTCCAAATCCGATTCGCCGGAGCTCATAACAACATTAAGTAAACAACACAGCGGCATAAAAGAATAATACATTGATATACAACATTTATACAATATCTAATACAATAGATGATTCAATAGATATCAATATACATCAGAGATATGATACAATAAAATAGCAGCGGAAAAGAAAACAATAACACTAGCAGCGGAACAAATAACTCTAAGATAGTCTTCAAGGAAGAACTCTAAAAACTGGAACTCCATTTCCAAGAACCAATCCAACAATAGCTCGAACTCCTATTAACGATGCACATAGATAAGCAACTGCAGTCTGATCCAAAGATTGAACTAGCTCCAGACAATTTGTTAAATCTAACTATCTGAAAAACCCAACTCTAGACTGCTCGTGTAGAAAATAATGAGCACCCAGAGTTTAGGAAAGAAACAATAAACTCCGGATCAGTCATGGGACTGGTGTGAGCAACAAAAACAGTTTATCTTTAAAAACAAACAACGAAATATTTAAAAATCAATTCGCAATGCTTTTTAGAAATGAGACTACCATAAGGCCTCCCACATACACACACGCAATGCAAACGCAGAATCGGAGGAGATTTCTCCTTATGATAGTCAAAGATGCTTGATACGCATTAAAAGAAACATTTGATATTATTACTAGTGCATAGTGTAGTAAAAATCATTTCGAAAGTAAAGATATAAATCTTAGCCAGCATAGGCATTTCGCACTTATGCCTAATATAGCTACCATCCAAACAGTGAGGCGCCACCATAAGTGAATGATAGGTTCTACAACTAAAACCGTACAAGGTCGTATTGTTTCTCTAGATTTCCAACAAATGGTCAGGCCAAGGAACTTCCCATTGCCACATGAGAACGCCTCTGGAAGGACGTCCCCGAGAACCTAACCGGATCTCTGCCAACACAAGGCCGGGTTACCCCTAACTGGGTAACTACTGACACGAGTATGCCAGCCCCCGATCGTAAACGACCTTTTCTCGGGATCCCGATAACCAACAACCACAAAGTAATAAATTTGCAGAAACAACATAGGTTAAGTATCTGGGCTCCATACCATGATACCACCTCTATCCAGAAGGAAATGCACATACCCTAAAGGATGCTACCCCCAATAACCTTGCCGCATCTTTCCTGTTTCGACCATTTCGGGGTGTGAGGTTCGACGAAGTTTCGTCCACAAAGCCACGCTTTGGTACAAAGCCATGTTTTGGGTCAACAAATGATCAAAGTAATGATCACAAAGATAAATGATCAAACAAATGATCATATCACAAATGATCAAACAATGATCATTTCACAGCAACACTCAGCATGTCACATTACCAAATTGGGAAAATCTCGCTGATAACCATCAACTACATAACCTCTGAGCTCGTACGTCTCAGAGAAGGGTGTTAAGCTAAGAGAATAAATTCTCCGCCACTAACAGAAATATATTTGAAAGAAATCAGCTTTATATCTCAAATTGTAATGTCAGACATAACAATCCATACAAGTCTGTTCTGGGTTCGAACAGAACCGAAGGCACTTCCAAAGAAGTCCTTGCAATCCGGGTATTCACAATCCCGATCGGATTTCCCATCACTTAGGGAGTCTCTATACCGGCGCGACTCAGTGCAGAGACAATCGATAGGTCATCCTATCATTCTCGCAAATACCCGGTCTTCACCACCGGTCTTCAAATGCTATCCATAACGACGAATCACATATTCGGAATGGGTTATATGACACAAAGGTCCTTTCCCGGCTAAACTGAATAATGAGCGCAATAATTAAAACATATGGATATGGGATTTCAATTAAGTCACAACTTAATAATTCAAAACTTACTTTCAAATGGTTTAAACCAATTACCATTTCAAATCTTTTAAAAATAAGATTTATTTCACCTACTTTCACAAATATTCATTCCCGGATTTCAAAACAATTCCGTTTCAAAAGAATTAATTCATTAAATCTTTAAATCAAAGACTTGTCTCATAGTTTTCAAATTATTCCCAAATATTTATTTTTAAAATTCGTTCCCGAATATTTATCTATAACTTTGAAAACTATTTAAGTTTAAACTTGAAATCCCTTTCAATAAACCAAAGCTTTTTATCATTTAGAAACAATAGCTTTATTTAGGAAAAACTCTATTTCATTTATACAAGTTACAATCTTTGACTTAATTCGAATTCCCAAAACAATGCTTTAAATACGGTTTCAAACCAACTTAACATCTTTAATCCCTAATTTCAAATCATAAAATTCAATTCCTAATTTTGAATTCAAATCTAAATCAAATTATTTAAATTTCAAAACTTAATTAAAATAAATTTTAACTTGAAATTCCATTTTAAAAGCTTTTCACTTTTATCTCAATCCATTTCCAAAACATTTGAATTCAAATATTCAATTTTATAAATCATTTCAAAATCTGTGACTTAATCGATTTCCTCGTGAAATCCATATTAGTGTGTGTATAAGTGTGGTCCAGGGTTTAACACAATAGTGCAACATCATTTACTCATCTCAGATTCAAATACAACAACATAGTTGATAAGCGATATAATTATAACGCTTATCGCTCATTCACAGATAATATACAGATGTATCATCAATAAATGAATAAATTATACACAGCTCAATCCATAGAACAAAATATCACATATCAGATAGGACAATCAATTCAAGGCATCTCATATAATACAATCATTCATAAGTAAGGCCAAGTATTCAATAGTCATTTATGAGCTAATTAATTGTTTAATCCTAATTAATTTAATTTAATTACTTATAGATAAAGTATTCAACCTTGATTAATTAATTACAAATCATTTTATATAAATTAATTAATCAATCACCTTAATTAATTACATCAATTAATCAATTCCTTAATTACTCATTAAATAAATTAATTATCCCATAATTAATTATCTCCATTAATTTCACTAAGTAAATTCACCTATCCAATTATCAAATAATTTTCTTAAATTAATTAAATTATTCTTGATTAATCATATCAATTCAAATCAATTCTTTTAAACCAATTACATAATTAATTAACCAATTAATTTCTAATTATTAAATTATTTTAATTTATTGCCATCATTAATTAATCTTTTAATTTAACAAATAATTAACTAAAATTGCAAATCATCTTTTAATTAATTACATTCAGTAATTATCTATTTATTACTTCACTAAGTAATTATATTTTCAAAATTATCAAGTGATTATTCTGAATTAATTAACTAAGAATTTAATTTGAACTGGTTCAATTAACTCAATAAATTACATTGAATAATTTATTCAAAAATTACTGTCATTAAGTAATTATACTTAATAGTCCCATAATTAATTATTATTATTAATTTAATCAATCTAAATTTTTGTTAAAATTTATCACCTTAATTAATTGTTCAAATAATCTTAGTTAATTGATTTTATTAACTATTAAATTTCTTTAATCACCTTTTTGAGAAAATTTCTTATATTAATCATTTTTGATTATAAATTAATTACCATTACTCAAACGCATCCCTTCATTTGAATTATGATAATTACTAATATCACTATTTAAACCAAAACAATTTTTTAAAACATTAAACCTTAAAATTAAATCTTTAGAATTTGTTTAAAGCTTGTTTTAAATAAGCTTATTTTTGGAAAACCTGGTTAACATTTCTTTGAGAAATTTACACGCCTTAAAACTTTATCATGTTGTTTTTTTTTTAAAATCTGGTTATCTAAAATTTTGGAAATCTGGAACCATGTTTTCTTTCAAATCTTAAAACCTGGCACTTGAATTGAAACAACTCGAGCCCAACAGTATATTGCTTCGAGTAAAACAATCAATCTCACGCGCTTCCCTCCGGGTTCTTACCTTCTTCCCCAAATTAACAACACAAACCAGAGAACCCACGTGCACGTGCACCATGGAGCAACGAAGCTCTGGCGCCCGCGATCGTCGTCATCAAGTCGCTGGTGATCTCCTCTCACCATTCCAAACACCCAGTTTTCAAACCCGATCCAAAATCAAAAATCAAAAAAATTCGAGCTACTCAACACAACACCCTCGTCTGAAACTCCTTCTAATCTACGTCGTCGTCCACCAGAGGCCATGAAAACTCATCACCTACCTCGCCAGACCCTCACGCCAACAACGCATGCAGACCGGAGCCACTCGATGCACCTGAGATGACACGGTCATCAAAATCTCGATCACAACCCAATTTAGGGTTACCATAAAAATCGATCAACCCCAATCGCCTCAGGGGTTTAACCACCTTCCAAATAATTTTCCCCGATCCTTCCTACACCCGACCCCCTCCAGACGAAGTTGCGACCTCCCCAGTGGCGTCGACCGCCAGAATTTCCTCAAAATCCAGTTTCTGGTTAACCCAAAATTCCATATTAATCCCCAACCAGAAATCATGATTGTTGTCTTAAAATTCAAGTTTAAGTTTAAGTATTCATTGTATGTTCCTATATATACAAATTGTCGCAGTTGATTTTATCACTTCTTTTAAAATGTTGCTGTATTTACTTAGTTTACAGTACTTTTCAATCTGAAAATATTTAAACCTGTTCGTAAAACTTTAATGATGATTATACAAGCTTATTTTGTTCTAGACTCTAAGTCCAGCAGTGGCTAGATGAATATATATTTAGTTTTGATTTTTTTTTCAACCCTGTAACTAAACAAAGAAGGTCATCAATGCTCAGTACACACAGATCCAACTCATACTCTACACAAAGCTACTTACCTAGAAATCACACACAAAACACCATATCATCCATAAGTCACGAGCACCGATCTAATTATGCTTAAGTTTAGAATAAGGTGTTTACTCACCTTGTTTTCCCAAAAGAAGAAGAACAGAGCTTCATATTGAAATAGTTTTGATAATACAAGCTGAAAACCCTTCCTCTTGATTCTCTGGTTGATTGATCTTAATTGTAGTTTAAACTGAAGTTTTGTCTGAGTTTGAAATGATATAAATTTTTTTTTCCTTCAAGTGCTACTCAGTTTCATGGTCGAACTGAGATAAAGATTGATACATATATTAAAAAAAAAGAAGTTTGCAGGATGATATGGTTGTACAAGATATTATTTTATTTCTTTGTTCAGGGTGACATACTTTGTATAGAGTGTTATTTGTTTATACAAGGTGATGTTTATTTTGTACCACAAGTCATGGCTGAGATGATCTTACATTAAATGCTTTGTCTTGCATACTACTACACATACATACCTACTTGTTGACTATGTAGTTGTTTGGTGGCTGCAAATCTTTCTGTTGGTGGCAGATGATATTTTCTTTGCTTTGTTTATGTTTATATGTGAATGTATTTCTTACTTAAATATTTAACTTACATACTTATCTTAGTTGTTTGTAAATAGATACTTGGGTATATTTATTTTTAATAGTTTATATTTTGATGTATTTTGTTTGTACATTTCGTTTATGTTTTATTTTACTTTGTATATTTTCTTTTATTTTAACTTAAATATTTATTTCAAAATTTTTGTTATATTTATACAACTTCTAAAATACATTTCATAAGATTGAACTCAATATTTCTATATTAATATTGTTCTAAAAATAACTCAATACTAAATTAAAATAATTTATAAAAGAAACTATATCTTTCTTAATTAAAAAAACATAATTTATTTGGATTTGGATAAACTCAAACCAATTTATTATTTAATCTCACAATTTTAAATCAAAAATGAATTTAATCATAAATTTAAAATAATTTAAAACTCGAGATCGTTACAGACTTCACCCCTTAAAAGAATTTCGTCCTCGAAATTCGCAGGCACAAAAACAACACAGAGATAGATAGATAGATAGATTCGATCTCCTATAATTCCTCGAACATAAGATATGAATTCCAAACTCAAGTCGGAATATCTCAGAATGCATACCAATTTGTCCCTCTTCGGACTTCGATATCCACGAGAAATTACAATAGAATTTCAATTTTGGTTTTAACCAAAATCGTTTTATTGATACAATTCAATTTAGCCTTCATATTCTATTAACCAATTAACTCAATTTATTTAAAATTTTCAATCTCTAAATTCAAATTCATTAAAGTTTAAAACGAAAAACTGATAAGAAACTGATGAAGGTACGAAGTAAGAATTTCCAAACAACAATTCGTAGGGCCACCATCACACCAAAACTACTTCTGGAGCTGTCACGAAGCAATCAAAAGAAATTTGAAAACGAATCAAAAAGAGATCGAGAAGAAAGTTGTTTTCACTGTTGTTACAGAGTATTGACCAATTATAGTCGTATTTCCCTGTCCCCTATCACGTTCTCTTCTTGCACTCATACTTACTATCGGTGAATAGCAAGAGAATTTACTGAGATATTCGAACAGATATCTTAGGGATATACTCATTCTAGGGTATACTTCACCCTATCTTTAATGAGCTACTTAACGTGTTATACTCCTGAGCTAAAGTTCAACCTTAGCTCTGATACCAAATGTAACGTTTGCGATCACAACCGGTAGGCTTTTCAACCATCCTAGCCCCACCGTGGCTTACACTGATATCCCAAACTTGCTTTTACGGCCAGCCTCTCGACTGTCTCAGCTTACGCCTAACCAACCCCGTAAAGAGGACGTGTGGGGGCAAGAGTCTCCCGTCCGCCACCAAACCGCGAAGCGAGAACCCCCCATCACATAGCCCTAAGCTCAGCAAGACTGGTGTGAGCAACAAAAACAGTTTATCTTTAAAAACAAACAACAAAATATTTAAAAATCAATTCGCAATGCTTTTTAGAAATGAGACTACCATAAGGCCTCTCGCTCACACACACAATGCAAACGCAGAATCGGAGGAGATTTCTCCTTATGATAGTCAAAGATTCTTGATACGCATTAAAAGAAACATTTGATATTATTACTAGTGCATAGTGTAGTAAAAATCATTTCGAAAGTAAAGATATAAATCTTAGCCAGCATAGGCATTTCGCACTTATGCCTACTATAGCTACCATCCAAACAGTGGGGCGCCACCATAAGTGAATGATAGGTTCTACAACTAAAACAGTACAAGGTAGTATTGTTTCTTTGGATTTCCAACAAATGGCCAGGCCAAGGAACTTCCCATTGCCACATGAGAACGCCTCTGGAAGGACGTCCCCGAGAACCTAACTGGATCTCTGCCAACACAAGGCCGGGTTACCCCTAACTGGGTAACTACTGACACGAGTATGCCATCCCCCGATCGTAAACGACCTTTTCTCGGGATCCCGATAACCAACAACCACAAAGTAATAAATTTGCAGAAACAACATAGGTTAAGTATCTGGGCTCCATACCATGATACCACCTCTATCCAGAAGGAAATGCACATACCCTAAAGGGTGCTACCCCCAATAACCTTGCCGCATCTTTCCTGTTTCGACCATTTCGGGGTGTGAGGTTCGACGAAGTTTCGTCCACAAAGCCACGCTTTGGTATAAAGCCATGCTTTGGGTCAACAAATGATCAAAGTAATGATCACAAAGATAAATGATCAAACAAATGATCATATCACAAATGATCAAACAATGATCATTTCATAGCAACACTCAGCATGTCACATTACCAAATTGGGAATATATCGCTGATAACCATCAACTACATAACCTCTGAGCTCGTACGTCTCAGAGAAGGGTGTTAAGCTAAGAGAATAAATTCTCCGCCACCAACAGAAATATATTTGAAAGAAATCATCTTTATATCTCAAATTGTAATATCAGACATAACAATCCATACAAGTCTGTTCTGGGTTCGAACAGAACCGAAGGAACTTCCAAAGAAGTCCTTGCAATCCGGTATTCACAATCCCGATCGGATTTCCCATCACTTAGGGAGTCTCTATACCGGCGTGACTTAGTGCAGAGACAATCGATAGGTCATCCTATCGTTCTCGCAAATACCCGGTCTTCACCATAGGTCTTCAAATGCTATCCATAACGACGAATCACATATTCGGAATGGGTTATATGACACAAAGGTCCTTTCCCGGCTAAACCGAATAATGAGCGCAATAATTAAAACATATGGATATGGGATTTCAATTAAGTCACAACTTAATAATTCAAAACTTACTTTCAAATGGTTTAAACCAATTACCATTTCAAATCTTTTAAAAATAAGATTTATTTCACCTACTTTCACAAATATTCATTCCCGGATTTCAAAACAATTCCGTTTCAAAAGAATTAATTCATTAAATCTTTAAATCAAAGAATTGTCTCATAGTTTTCAAATTATTCCCAAATATTTATTTTTAAAATTCGTTCCCGAATATTTATCTATAACTAGGAAAACTATTTTAGTTTAAACTTGAAATCCCTTTCAATAAGATTTGAAACCAAAGCTTTTTATCATTTAGAAACAATAGCTTTATTTAGGAAAAACTCTATTTCATTTATACAAGTTACAATCTTTGACTTAATTCGAATTCCCAAAACAATGCTTTAAATACGGTTTCAAACTAACTTAACATCTTTAATCCCTAATTTCAAATCATAGAATTCAATTCCTAATTTTGAATTCAAATCTAAATCAAATTATTTAAATTTCAAAACTTAATTAAAATAAATTTTAACTTGAAATTCCATTTTAAAAGCTTTTCACTTTTATCTCAATCCATTTCCAAAACATTTGAATTCAAATATTCAATTTTATAAATCATTTCAAAATCTGTGACTTAATCGATTTCCTCGTGAAATTCATATTGGTGTGTGTATAAGTGTTGTCCAGGGTTTAACACAATAGTGCAACATCATTCACTCATCACAGATTCAAATACAACAACATAGTTGATAAGCGATATAATTATAACGCTTATCGCTCATTCACAGATAATATACAGATGTATCATCAATAAATGAATAAATTATACACAGCTCAATCCATAGAACAAAATATCACATATCAGATAGGACAATCAATTCAAGGCATCTCATATAATACAATCATTCATAAGTAAGGCCAAGTATTCAATAGTCATTTATGAGCTAATTAATTGTTTAATCCTAATTAATTTAATTTAATTACTTATAGATAAAGTATTCAACCTTGATTAATTAATTACAAATCATTTTATATAAATTAATTAATCAATCACCTTAATTAATTACATCAATTAATCAATTCCTTAATTACTCATTAAATAAATTAATTATCCCATAATTAATTATCTCCATTAATTTCACTAAGTAAATTCACCTATCCAATTATCAAATAATTTTCTTAAATTAATTAAATTATTCTTGATTAATCATATCAATTCAAATCAATTCTTTTAAACCAATTACATAATTAATTAACCAATTAATTTCTAATTATTAAATTATTTTAATTTATTGCCATCATTAATTAATCTTTTAATTTAACAAATAATTAACTAAAATTGCAAATCATCTTTTAATTAATTACATTCAGTAATTATCTATTTATTACTTCACTAAGTAATTATATTTTCAAAATTATCAAGTGATTATTCTGAATTAATTAACTAAGAATTTAATTTGAACTGGTTCGATTAACTTAATAAATTACATTGAATAATTTATTCAAAAATTACTGTCATTAAGTAATTATACTTAATAGTCCCACAATTAATTATTATTATTAATTTAATCAATCTAAATTTTTGTTAAAATTTATCACCTTAATTAATTGTTCAAATAATCTTAGTTAATTGATTTTATTAACAATTAAATTTCTTTAATCACCTTTTTGAGAAAATTTCTTATATTAATCATTTTTGATTATAAATTAATTACCATTACTCAAACGCATCCCTTCATTTGAATTATGATAATTACTAATATCACTATTTAAACCAAAACAATTTTTTAAAACATTAAACCTTAAAATTAAATCTTTAGAATTTGTTTAAAGCTTGTTTTAAATAAGCTTATTTTTGGAAAACCTGGTTAACATTTCTTTGAGAAATTTACACGCCTTAAAACTTTATCATGTTGTTTTTTTTTAAAATCTGGTTATCTAAAATTTTGGAAATCTGGAACACTGTTTTCTTTCAAATCTTAAAACCTGGCACTTGAATTGAAACAACTCGAGCCCAACAGTATATTGCTTCGAGTAAAACAATCACTCTCACGCGCTTCCCTCCGGGTTCTTACCTTCTTCCCCAAATTAACAACACAAACCAGAGAACCCACGTGCACATGCACGTGCACCATGGAGCAACGAAGCTCTGGCGCCCACGATCGTCGTCATCAAGTCGCTGGTGATCTCCTCTCACCATTCCAAACACCCAGTTTTCAAACCCGATCCAAAATCAAAAATCAAAAAAATTCGAGCTACTCAACACAACACCCTCGTCTGAAACTCCTTCTAATCCACATCGTCGTCCACCGGAGGCCATGAAAACTCATCACCTACCTCGCCAGACCCTCACGCGACCAATGCAGCAGACCGGAGCCACTCGATGCACCTGAGATGACACGGTTATCAAAATCTCGATCACAACCCAATTTAGGGTTACCATAAAAATCGATCAACCCTAATCGCCTCAGGGGTTTAACCACCTTCCAAATAATTTCCCCCGATCCTTCCTACAACCGACCCCCTCCAGACGAAGTCGCGACCTCCCCAGTGGCGTCGACCACCAGAATTTCCTCAAAATCCAGTTTCTGGTTAACCCAAAATTCCATATTAATCCCCAACCAGAAATCATGATTGTTGTCTTAAAATTCAAGTTTAAGTTTAAGTATTCATTGTATGTTCCTAAATATACAAATTGTCGCAGTTGATTTTATCACTTCTTTTAAAATGTTGCTGTATTTACTTAGTTTACAGTACTTTTCAATCTAAAAATATTTAAACCTGTTTGTAAAACTTTAATGATGATTATACAAGCTTATTTTGTTCTAGACTCTAAGTCCAGCAGTGGCTAGATGAAAGTTTTGATTTTTTTTTCCAACCCTGTAACTAAACAGAGAAGGTCATCAATGCTCAGTACACACAGATCTAACTCATACTCTACACAAAGCTACTTACCTAGAAATCACACACAAAACACCATATCATCCATGAGTCACGAGCACCGATCTAATTATGCTTAAGTTTAGAATAAGGTGTTTACTCACCTTGTTTTCCCAAAAGAAGAAGAACAGAGCTTCATATTGAAACAGTTTTGAAAATACAAGCTGAAAACCCTTCCTCTTGATTCTCTGGTTGATTGATCTTAATTGTAGTTTAAACTGAAGTTTTGTCTGAGTTTGAAATGATATAAATTTTTTTCCCTTCAAGTGCTACTCAGTTTCATGGTCGAGCTGAGATAAAGATTGATACATATATAAAAAAAAAGAAGTTTGCAAGATGATATGGTTGTACAAGATATTATTTTATTTCTTTGTTCAGGGTGACATACTTTGTACAGAGTGTTATTTGTTTATACAAGGTGATGTTTATTTTGTACCACAAGTCATGGCTGAGATGATCTTACATTAAATGCTTTGTCTTGCATACTACTACACATACATACCTACTTGTTGACTATGCAGTTGTTTGGTGCCTGCAAATCTTTCTGTTGGTGGCTGATGATATTTTCTTTGCTTTGTTTATGTTTATATATGAATGTATTTCTTACTTAAATATTTAACTTACATACTTATCTTAGTTGTTTGTAAATAGATACTTGGGTATATTTATTTTCAATAGTTTATATTTTGATGTATTTTGTTTGTACATTTTGTTTATGTTTTATTTTACTTTGTATATTTGCTTTTATTTTAACTTAAATATTTATTTCAAAATTTTTATTATATTTATACAACTTCTAAAATACATTTCATAAGATTGAACCCAATATTTCTATATTAATATTGTTCTAAAAATAACTCAATACTAAATTAAAATAATTTATAAAAGAAACTATATCTTTCTTAATAAAAAAAACATAATTTATTTGGATTTGGATAAACTCAAACCAATTTATCATTTAATTTCACAATTTTAAATCAAAAATAAATTTAATCATAAATTTAAATAATTTAAAACTCGGGATCGTTACATATAGAATAAATTTCCCAAATATTTCTATTTCCACCGAAATCACCAAGCACAAAACTTTAGATTTTTAAATAATTTAAAAACATTTCATTGTAAAATATGCTTTAACATTTAAATTTAGAAAACTACTTTAAAACTTAATTAAAAATAATAGTTTTGGAATATTTAAAATAAGGTTAATTTATAAAATATAAAACAAGATATTTCCTTTAAAACAAAATACTAAGTTACCTTTAAATAATTACTATGATAATAGATTTGAAAAATACTTACTTTAGAATTTAAACATTCAGAAATAATCAATTTCCTAAAACATGCTTTCTAAAACAACATTAAAACTTTAACTTATATTTAAAAATTTACTTTGACAACGTACTCGGCTATCAAGGGAAATATACTTCTCTTCGCATCCTTTAAAAATAAATCACTGTTTATTTTTAAACAAATTTTCTCATTTCCTTTAATAAATTCTCATCGTGAATTTGTTCTTCCAAATATCCACTGATATATTACTTTACTTTTATAAACCCAGTTTATAAATTTCATAGCCACATTCTCCTTTAAAAATCCCAGTTTTACATACTTAAATCAATTCCCAAATTACTTCTTTATTCCTTTAAATGATATCACCTAAGGTTAAAATTCATTATTTCTCTATTTATTCAAAATTCCCTTTCCATACTTGCAATTTATTATTAGAATTTTTAAAATCGCTTTTATTCCTTTTCAATTCATTCTTAAATTCATTAAATTTTCTATAATTATTTCGCTTACAAATTCACTTCTTTTATTTTCTTTCCAAAATCCAATCCTATGTATTTTTGCTAACTCATTATACCCAAATATATTCAATCAAACCATAGCATTCAATATTCCAATATAATTCATCACAGAATATCAAATAATCATAACAGAGAATATTAAATAAATCTAAATACTGTTGAGGAATCCAGTTGGATCCCTCCAACCTGTTTCCCTGCATCAACAAACGTTAGCACAATACCAATTCCACTTCGAGGTGGAATATCGTGGTATATAGGATTATTATAATATCATCATCTGTTATGCGACGCACAGGGTCTCATCGGCTATAAAATGCGGGAAATCAATCATTCCAAGATGTATTATATACTATAGTATAGCACATCCAAAACAATTCAATCATTCGATCAATTATTTAAATTTAACCATTTAAATTTAAATTAAACCATATGAGTGAGTTAACTCACCTTTATCTTGCTGTTTGCAATCCATCCCAAACAACTTGTTTCTTCACGATTTCAGACCTTGTATAAGCAAATTACATATCTTTATTAATCACCGAGGGAATTAAATTTTGTTTTAAATTAAAGTTGACTTATAAATTTTAAATTGTGATAACTAATTAAACTTTCCCTTAGAAGCCACATTCAATTTATAAAATGATCTATAAGATTTCAAAAATCTTATTTTTATATAACTTTTCAATTCAAAACATTTAAAATCCCTGTTCTCATAACCTTTATCTGTATTATATTCCGGTTTAAACAATATTACACAAACAGTATATAACCTCATTTTATTTTTATTCTTTTCCAACTAGAAAAATTTATGTTTTGGACTTTATATACATTTTATTTTATTTTTTTAAAACAAAGAAAAAGATAAATTAATGCAAATAAAATTTACTGGAATTAATAGAGGTTAAGATACCAGATTCACGTCTTCTCTAAACATCCAGTCGACACGCAACACATACGATGACCACATCCTAATCGCCAGCCATTGCCGTACAGCCCCACGACCTCTAGAACAAATGCGACAGTACATCCAAATCCCTCAGTTCGACATCGCTGACCCATCACTTCACCGTCGCGCATGCTTCCCAATCCTCACTGCAAACCGACGCCAAGCCACTCACGACCTTGACCAAACATGCGATAGCCTTCCCTCTTCTAGCTTCGTGGCCCCACTTGCCTTAACGATCTGCCGACAACTCCGTTCTCTACCCAGATCGACGTCATGCCCAAAGGGACAATCGTCAAACTAGTTCAAACCTCCTCAACAATGCATTGCCGAAGCCCTATCCAAAATAACACGATTCCAAAACGCAAGCGACTTCGGTTAAAAATCTGGTATCGGCCATATGAAGATTTGAAAACAAAAAGGAGGAAGGGATCGAATGAGATCTTTTTGTTCGTTTGAATTTTGAACCATATGTGGTTTACTGAACAGAAAGAAGAAGTGATTTCGATGGCTCTGAGTTTGATTTTGCGACTCCTCTATCCTTTGTATACAATTTTTCTCGATTGAATGAGGAGGGGGATGGATGAGATTCTGCTTTGAAAGAGAAAGGAATGTCGCGCTCTGCTTATTAAGAAGAAAAGATGGGATGTTGGCGTATTGAAGAAGGGAAGCAATAGTGCTTTGAAGAAGGAAAGAAAAAGGCGTGATGTGAAAGAAAATAGACTGATGGGAAGGGAATTTCGGCTGCAGACAAAGATATATAAATTTATATATTAATTTAAATTCAAATTATCTCATTTTATGTAGCTTAAAATTGCGAACTCCTATCAAGGCGTGCCGCTAGGTGTTTATAAGGTTATACCCTTATTTCAAACACAATGGAAAAGGTTTCGAGCCCTAATTCGATCGTATGGAAAAGATAGCTGTTTGAACCAGTTATTATTTTGTATTGGATATAATTTCAACGCGTTCATATATCGTAAGCTCACACAACAACTCCAAACGCTAGGAAATTTGAAATCCGATAATAATACACCATTACGGATCCAACGGAACTGGTTCCGTCGAAATCCGAGACTGTTCCTCGGAAGGCTATTTTTAAACATTGGTTTGAACGATATAATTTCAAAATTTAACAAAACACTTCCAGATTCAATTTTAACACTTTTACTATCTTCAGTACTATCAATATAAATTTTACAAGCCTTCAAATTAATTTTAACAGGCTTAAAATCCCAAATTTCATATTTTACCCAATTTCCAATTATCAAATTCAATAAATAAATAGTGATCTTTTTAATTCAAGTTAAAATTAACCTTACAAATATTTAGAATTAATTAAATATTCCAATTTCAAATGCTCAAAAATTCTGGGTCATCACATTCCTCCCCCCTTAAAAGAATTTCGTCTCCAAAATTACTAGTTAGGAAGAATGGTCCAATACCCGTTTACTTTTCCCAAAACCAACAATTCAACATCCTATCAACTATCTTTTATAGAAGACCCATTACCATTCTTACTAACTTCCCAAACTCTCCCATAATTTGCAAACAATACTATTTGCTCAATTATTCGAATTATAATTTAAACTCAAATTTTAAATCAGGGAATTAGGCTGAAGGAAAAACCTGAGAACACTTTTAGTCTGAAGGACAGAAGTTTTAAAATTTAGTCTGAAGGACAAAAAATGATATATTCATATAGCATTGCACATCCATAATGCTATATTCATATAGCATTACACAGCTGCTTGTTTGTGTATGCAGAAACTTATAAAATTGTGTTGTATATAGCATTATAGATGTGTAATGCTATATGAATATAGCATTATGGATGTGTAATGCTATATGAATATATCATTTTTTGTCCTTCAGGCTAAATTTTAAAACTTCTGTCCTTCAGACTAAAAGTGTTCTTAGGTTTTTCCTTCAGCCTAATTCCCTCAATTTTAAATTATCAAAATTTTCTCAAAATTTTTCTATCTCCCTAAATTTTCGAATTTTTTTGCCAGCATCTCCTTTGCGCGGCTAGCTCGGTACAACTACAAAATGCCTCTACGGGCTTCCAAATTTCAAAAGAAAACAAAAGCCAAGTGGCTAGATCAAAACCCAATCAAATTTCATACAGAAATTTAAACACATACCTTTTTGTCGAGCAATTTAAATTTATCTTCTGAAATCAAAACCAAATTTCCTTTCTCTTTATAATACCTGCATATCCTACTTAGCACTAATATCCAATCACAACTTTCAAAACATTTTATTGACTTCCTTACCAAGTGTCAATATCTATTCATCCAAATAATAACTTAGAATATATTTGTAATATCAATTTTCAATTTCCAATTAAGAATTCCCAATTCTTTTCTTATGTTTAGTATAAGCATTTAATACGCTTCTTTATTTATTTTCACTTCACTACTTTAGTCAATATCTACTTCTATTCACATTGGTTCTCCCATTTCCATATGAATTCAATTTATCTTCAAATTTGTATATTTAATTTTATATTCCATTTATAACTGATTCATATCATTATTTTAAATTAGTTTCATTCCTTAATTTATTTCAGTTCCTAATTTGAAATCGTTTTGTCGTTAACTAAAATTTTCCTAAAAATTTCTAACTCCCAAAATTTTCGAATTTTTTTGGCAGTCTCCTTTGTACAGAGAAGCTTTTGCAATTTGACAAGAGATATAAATATATATACATCAACCCACACGGTTGGTAAAACCAAAAATAGTTCATATTTCCTATTTTATTGCGTAAGCGTATCTTTATTTAGCATTTTTAAGCAAGAGGCTTATTATTTTTAGCATTTTGCACTATCAAATCCAGCCCAACGGCTTTCCAGTACCTGTACTTACTCAATTCAAACATATAAGTACTAAATATATGCAATTTACTAGTATTTCACTTATTTTAATATAGCTAACACATAAATTTCACATATAATGCATGTTATATAATTTCCATAAGCACATATAAGGTTCCGACACTTATTACAATTGCTTACAACCAATTCTCAAACCATTCCATTCAGTTTAAGTGATTTATAACTTACATGCTTATATTTAATTCATTCTAAGCAAAATAAACTCATATTCATTCCAATTGATCTCAAAATCATATTTCACTTCTAATAACTCATAGGATTTTTTTTGCTAATCTCGTTTACATCAAACGATCCATTTTCTAATGCAATTCGACAATATTAATGTGAATAAATAATTACTTAAGCTTAATAACCATTTAAATTGATTCCAACTCAATTTACACTTGATTCCATCCCATTTTAATTTATTCACAATCTTTCATTGCATCTTCTTTCATTCCCAAAAAGTTCGATTCCAAATCATTTTATTAAACTCGACAACCAACATATTAAATAACCATCTCACAGTTTACTTACGTTATTTATTTTCTTCAAACTATTCCACCCAATAACTTAGGTTTATTTTATTCAACCAACTTCCATTCAAATCTTTGATTTGATTTTCCTTTGATCAAATCCCAACCATTTTACTAATTTATTTGATTAGTTTATTCTTTTATCCATTTTTAAATTTTAGTTTACGTTAACAATTCATTATTGAATTTATTAATAATAAGGTCATTCGGTTTTATGCTTGCATTGGATTTGTTTATAACTCACACCAAATCTATTTTAATCCAATTCAATATTTACTTAGTTTACATTTATTTATTTAAATAAGAATTATATTCCATTCAATATTATTTATAACTCAACTGAATTCATTTCAATTCAATTTTATTTATCTTAACTCCAGTTAAATCTTGCTACATACCATTCCTTTGAATTTTGTTAAGCAAGGACTTAATTCCATTTAATATCATTCCAATATTCAATTTCAGTTCAATTACTTACAGTTATAAATTCATTTATTCATTCACAAATTCATTTTCAACCAAAAATAAATTTTATTTCCAAACATTATTATCTATTCACAATTCAATTCTAAGTTAATAATTTCGAGTTCCATTTCCATATTTCATTAACTAATTTATCCCAAATTTAGTTTGTTTCTCACTTTTAATTCAATATTTGATTTTTATCTTCAAAAATCACTTTATCACTTAACTTGAATTCAATTCTATTTTATAATTCAAGATTGGATTTTCATTTTGTCCACCAAAATGTCAAACAATTCTATTTTGGCCTATTTCTCTCTTATAAGTCATACACTTATATTCCCATACTTCCTTTCATTTTAGCTCAAATATATCCACTTTCAATCTTTATAAGACACACTTATATTCTTTTCATAAACTCCAACTTTTATAAGCCGTCGGAATTTATTTGTTCTAGTTCAAATTTTTATTTAACTCGTTTCCAGTTAATCTAACTTCTTATCATTCTTTCAATTTCATTTGAATAAGAGTTCAATTCTATTTAATATTCTCTATAACTTACTAAATTTTAATTCAATTCAATTTTGAAAGCATATATATCTAAATCAAACTATTCCTTTTCATTTTCAAAAATCAAACCGAATGTCGCAAACAAACATTAATCCAAAACATCCAGGTAGCAATCTCTCTTTTGGAAACTCGAAAATGGACACCAGTGATGTCGCGATCATCATCGGAATTATTTTCCAGCGACCGTAAAGAGTTCAATGCTTTTATTATTTTTAAAACTCTTCAAATATTTTTAAATTCCAAATCTCTCTAGATTTCAAATCCGATTCAAAAATATTTCTCAAATATATATCATTTTTCCCAACTTTTTGAGAATTATTTTCAAATTCAAAGGAATTTAAATTTCCAAATTTCAAATCCTTTAAATTTATATTCAAACATTATTTTGGAATTTTATCTTATTTTAATTATTAATCACACTATAATTCACATTAATAGTTTACATTTACAAATTTCATTTGTATACGAATTTGTTTCTTAGTTTTTGATTATGTTTTCAGTATCTTATTCAATTATGAATCACATTTACAAATCCCATTTATTTATTCATTTATTCCTTCATCTTTGGTTATTATTTTCAATTTCTTATTCAATTCTCATACAATAATGATAATAATTTAATATTATCATTCCTAACAACCAAGCATCCATATATAACTATAATAATTTACGAAAAATCATTTCTTTTATATACAAAAATAATTCTGGGTAAAATTATTTCATTTACCCTATTTAAAACAATACTGCGTCGGTTTATCTTGTTTAAGAGTTTAGAAATTCCTATCGATAACTGGTGTCCCACACATCGACCAGAATCTATAAACACTCAATCGATAAATCAACACAATATAAAAACAATTTTATATTCACTAACAAATACGCACTCATAGCTATTAATACTCTAAAAACTCATTCTAGAGTACTACGGACTCTATTTAAATGAGTAATTCCCACCAGAGCCAAGGTTATCACCTACCTATGCTCTGATACCAAACGTAACGACCCGCAAATCCGTACCCCTTAAGTCAACAATATTCTCCATCAATCAACTCAAGATGTACAGAGATAAGAACCATTTGGAATAAAGAAGAAGAGGTAGAAGAAGAGAAAACAGAAAACAACAACAGAATCTTACCACCGCAGCGGAATAAAATATAATAGATAATCACAAATCTTTACAGCAAAACAAATACTATATCTGTCTATACATACATTATAAGATCATCAGAGTTCAACATCAATAACATACAAATGGATACACAGCGGAACAATATCAAATACGGAAGTATCTATCGCCATCCAGCTCGTCTCTTGAGCTTCACAACATCATTTCCTGTCATCTATAATACTCGGTCTGACTCGAGCATTACAATTAAATAACACCTGAGTCAGTCTGGAATACCAGCGTAAGAAATTCACACTCAAATGGATTATTAAAGTTTCAAAATTTGTTTTGAGAACAAAAGTATCTCGTAAGACCACGCCATAAATAAACATGTCGGGTTTTTACCTTACGATAGCTAAAACATTTTTATTAAAATCCTTTGATATTATAATAGGATCTATATACAAATACATAATAAAATAGCCAAAATTGTTACATTATTAAATTCCAGCTACTAGCCACAGAGTGGGTAATACAAACAAAACTCGTAAAACGCGCGTAGGGAGAATGGATTTCCAACTAATGATTAGGCACTGGGGTACCACCTGTCACAGTACGTGGCCTAGATCACAGTACCGAGGATCACTCCCAACCCCCTGCAACACAAGACCGGAACTACCCTTTACTGGATAATCCCGAGTAAGATCACCCCACGGTTGGGATCAGCAACCGCACCACTAAGCCGAAATAAAAAGGAACATCTAGACAGGGATGACCTCACTCTGAATGGGTGCTACCCACCTAGCCTTGCTGCATAACCCCTGATTTTCAGTCGTTCCTGGTTGATGAGGCTTGAGGCTTTGCGTTACGTTTTAGATCGTTTCACTTAGAATGCTCATCGTCCACCCGACGATGTTCTGAAAGCATTCATCCATACAAGTCCGTCCCGTGTTCGAACGGAACCGAAGGCACTATTCCTACTATATCCACTTTGGAAATATCCTTAGGATTACTAGCGACTAGCCCTTGCACTTCACTGCTCCATCTTCGAATCCAAACTCGTTTCCCCACAAAAACGTACAAACCGGATCGAAGTGGTTTTCGAGAAAATTAATCCCGATCCCGATCTCTTCGAAACGATCAGCGCATTTGGCCAATATTGATAGTCGGTTATTTAACTATCAATTAACATTCACAACATCCATCAAACAATAAATAATTTCCTAAATTATTTATTTATCTCAAAATATCTTCGCTAGATATATAACTATCTTCCTTCTATAGAATAAATTTTCCAAATATTTCTATTTCCACCGAAATCACCAAGCACAAAACTTTAGATTTTTAAAATAATTTAAAAACATTTCATTGTAAAATATGCTTTAACATTTAAATTTAGAAAACTACTTTAAAACTTAATTAAAAATAATACTTTTGGAAAAGGTTAATTTATAAAATATAAAACTAGAATTTTCCTTTAAAACAAAATACCAAGTTACCTTTAAATAATTACTATGATAATAGATTTGAAAAATACTTACTTTAGAATTTAAACATTTAGAAATAATCAATTTCCTAAAACATGCTTTCTAAAATAACATTAAAACTTTAGCTTATATTTAAAAATTTATTTTGAAAATGTACTCGGCTATCAAGGGAAATATACTTCTCTTCGCATCCTTTAAAAATAAATCAATGTTTATTTTTAAACAAAATTTCTCATTTTCTTTAATAAATTCTCATCCTGAATTTATTCTTCCAAATATCCACTGATATATTACTTTACTTTTATAAACCCAGTTTATAAATTTCATAGCCACATTCTCCTTTAAAAATCCCTGTTTTACATACTTAAATCAATTCCCAAATTACTTCTTTATCCTTTAAATAAATTTAAACGTTAAATTTTAAAATAATTCTTTATTCCTTTAAATGATATCACCTAAGGTTTAAAATTCATTATTTCTCTATTTATTCAAAATTCCCTTTCATACTCGCAATTTATTATTAGAATTTTTAAAGTCACTTTTATTCCTTTTCAATTCATTCTTAAGTTCATTCAAATTTTCTATAATTATTTCACTTACAACTTCACTTCTTTTATTTTCTTTCAAAAATCCAATTCTATATATTTTTGGTAACTCATTATACCTGTAACGACCCGTAAATTTTCGATAATTTTTATTAGATTTATTAATATATTTAATTTTAATTTTGGAAAAATGTAAACGATAAAATTTTGAAATGAAAATTTGATATTTGAAATGCGTCTAGTTAAGCATAGCAACTGGTAAAATTTCATCCGAAAATATGAAGTTTATTTTCATGCGTAAATTTATTTCAATTTAATCAGTTGAAAATCGATGAAAATAAAACGTTTTCGAAACCTAAATATTTTAGCATAGAAAAATTGTAAATCATCTTCTGAGCAAGAAGCATTTTTCATTTTTCCAAATTCGGACTTCTTTAGCTCCGTCGATCTTATTTTTCTGCGTTTTTGCTGCATTTCCGCTAGTAGAAAATTCGAATTTTTATAATTCAATCGAACCACTGATATCTTTATGCCGTTGTGATCGTTTTGTCATGTCGATCTATATGGTATATTCGGTTCCATGTTTTTAAATTCGATACATAGCAAAATCCCCGAAAAAGGGCAACCGCATCGGCACCGGTTTTGTGCCGATTGATTCTTGTGGCTTTTCATTTATTCACGGTATAATTCAAACAACTGTTAACATTTATATTTCCTAAATTCTCGTGCTTGAATTTGTTTTCCACTAGTTCCAATAATTATTAACCGGTTCATTTTCTATAGCCATCCTTTTCTTTAAACCGTTCCTTTCGAAATATTTGCCTGGTATCCAATGCCGATACATTTTGCTGTCACCGCTCTTTCCTATTATTTTCCTTTTATTCCTCTTCTCCTCTCTCTTTTCGTTTTCTTCTTCTCCAGCAAACTGTTCCTCCCTTCCATGTGATAAACCCGATGCGCACGACCTTCCTCCCTCTCCCCACGTCATTCCATCACCTCCGCGCCTATCATCGCCCCTCTCTCCCACTTCGTCCCCTTCTCTGACATACACTGAATCCCGAGCTCGGCCACGCACCCTCCACATGACAGCTGCTGCCACTCCACCATCTCCGACCCCAAACCAAAACCCACGCAACTCACCAACTTGCTCGGCCTCTGCCACAAATCCTCCCTCTCCTCCGCTTTCTCCCTTCACTTATCGACGCACAGCAAGTGCTCGACCTCTTCTGCTTCGACCAGGCAGCGGCTTCCATGGGCCACCACATCCGAAGGCCGAACTCCACCTGCTCCGATCAAGCGCCAGCCTTCGTGCCTCCCTTCCGTGTGTTCAACCTAAGCATGACATTTGTTTTATAAGTATTTTGTAAGGTAACTATATATATAAATTTTTTGCATGGAGACATTTTTCTGTTAGCTATTTGTATATTATACAAACATGTTTGGTTTATAAATAAGTTTTAATTTATATACGTCACTATATATATTAGTTATAGGTACAATATGAATATAAGAGTTATATGGATTATATATATAGTGAGTTATATTGCTATAGTTTATAAAGTTATGACCTATTTGGAAGTATGAAATTTTTATATTAGCTCGATAATATAAGCCATTCAGATTTATATAGCAGATATCGGTTGAAATGTAAATTTGTCAGTTTATACTAACTTTTAAGGGTAGTAAGTAAGTGCGTTCATATATATGTAGTATCATTTATTCTTCTTTACAGTTATATATATTACGGTCTGTCATTTATGTAAAGCTATATTCTTATAAACTGTTGTTGCTTAAATACAAAGTAATGCTATCAGCTATATGTTATGTGTTTGAATTTTATATATTACATACATATAGTATATGTGGACGGTACAGTGGGTTGTATAATATGTTGGGTATAAGTTATGTGTTTATACGTCTATTGCTATATATTAATTCGTAACCATGCATTTATAAAGTCAAGTAAGATCTGTTTGTTAATATATAGATAGATGTGAAATATTTTATATAAGCTATATGTAAATTGGGTTATAATATATTCGGTTATTGATATTTAATGGTGTATAAGTTATTATATATGCAAAATTTCGTAAAGTTACAATTTATTCCATGGTTTGTTTTAGGTTTTGAATAAAGTAATTTATTTTAATAAAGGTAAATGTTAGACTTTAAATATATGTTAGAGCTTGCATGAGTATACAATTATAAATCTATATCTTATGTATGATAATATATATATTTGTTAGTATATTAAGGTTATATAGTCATATATCTATATACGTTCATTTATACCCATTTATCTCCATCGACCCAATTCTGATTTGATTTTGTCTATTCGTTGTTATCAGCTTTGATCATCGAAATCGTGCTTGGATTCGTGACTCAATTTCAGTGTCCGTTTCTCTGTGCGCATACGTGCCATCTTCTTATTTCTCTAGCCTCGAAAGGTGAGCAATCACTCACGATTAATGTTCTTTTATTTATTAAATTTGATGTCAATTGAAACGACAAGTGAAATATGCTACTATTGGTTATTTACACTGTTATATTTGCTATTACCTGTATCAGTTCACCTGTGACATCTGACACCATTATCTGTTACTTATACAATGATAATCCAGTTTAGTTGATAAATGTTTGATTGTTTGATTTTGACATTGGACGTTAAAATTGTTAATATAGTAAGTGATAAATAATTTGAAATTGAAATTAACTTAAGATAGTTAGATTTGATATTTGTGTTAAATTTGATTTGAATGGCATTTGCATAATATGACCCCTCTAAAGGTTTAAATAATTGACACGTAGGAATATGGTTAATTGCACTTGAACCATTTAAATGTATGTTGTTTAAATTGATGTAGTATGAAACTGAACAATAGATATCAAGTGAAGAACCGTATAAATATTAATGTCATAATCTTTAATCTACATGAAATGATAGTGTAGGTTCTTGAAATAATTATATTGATTTGCACAAACAACAATGTGAATTAATACGATTATTTCAGGATTATTTGAATTAATTATTGGATTGTTATTGATTGTTATTATTGCTTGTTTATTTACTTTGACACCATCCCAGTTATCACACCGCAAGTTCCCTTTGCTATGGCTTGATTTTTTAATTGAAATGGAATTGGGTTGAAATGATAAATACCCAAGTGAAATTGACTTAGGATAGAGAATTAAGTAAAACCCGGTTGGTCAATAATTTGATTTAAAAATAAAATAAAGATTTTATTTGAATAAAATAACAAGGGTTTAAAACGAAGTTGGAATTTAAATTTTTATGAAAGGAAAATGTTAATATTTAAAAATCTGAACAAAATATTAATATAGTTATTGATAAAAGAACGTTGTTTAATTTTAATTATTTAATAATTAAATTTGGGATTATTTAATAATTAAGTTTGAAATTATTTTATAATTAAGTTTGAAATTATTTAATAATTAAGTTTTGAAATTATTAAATAAGACTGAATTATTTAATAATTAAATAAGATTGATTGGTTTAATAATAAAATAAAATTGAATTTTTAATAGTGAAATTGAACTTCTTGAACAAGTGAATTAAGTTTCTTTATTAACTGAGTTTTGAAATTTGTAACTAAGTAAATAAATAAATGAAATTGAATTTCTTTAACAAGAAATAAAGTGTGATTTATTGAAATTAATGTAAGACTTATAATTTAAAGAATTTGATTTGATAAATCTAATTTAATTCAATTTGAAATTTGATATAATGAAGTTGAACTTAAGTAATTGATTTAATGAATTGGAAATTTAATAGAAATTGTTTGAATGACAAATTTACTTAATGAATATTGAATGAAATCGATCAATGTATTTAAAATTGATTTGAATGTTAAATTAAATTAATTTAAATGGTTACGGAATGATATTTATATACGAACTTGAATAAATATTTGAATTGTTTAAATAAAATCTGAAATTGAATTATAGAGTTTTGAAATGTAAATTTGGAAGTTATGAAACGTAAATTATGGAAATTGTTTTGGAAAGACAAATGAAATGTAGGTTTACAAATTTTAATTGAAATTGAATTTTATTGTTTGTAAAATTCGTTAAACGACCAATCGGTGTAATAATTACGAAAGTTATTAAAGAGACCGGAATCGGTTATGGACATACACTCTGTCTAAACCGAAAACCACTTTAATAACTGTATGCGGAGTGTGATCCAGAATGAAGTGGTTGGAATGATGTACGTGATGACTGAAGAAAGAGAACGATAATGGATAGCCTTGACACTTGTGTCAAACTAGAAATTACTAAAACAGGAGCCGTGCCGGCCAAATGGGGTTAGCTACCTCATGCGAACATACTTCTTCGAAAACTACTCATTACTTGTTATTGATTGGTGCACCCTCGTAATATTGGGAGTGTTTTTTCACGGTGTTGCGATCGTTGCAGCGATGCGTTCTCACCAGTCCGGATCAGGTAAACGGTAGTTTCACTACCTTGGGTATTGCCTCATGTGCCTTGTCATACTTGTATCCCTATATACACGACCATTACGAATTTGTTTTGTGTTATACCTATGGAGTACTCCCGGATATCCCACTAGTTTACCGTGCTGTATAGACTATAACGCTTATATAAAAGGTGTTAATGGGGTAACGGTAACGCCTTAACACTATTTTAATATTTTATATTACGGATAGACATTATCTATTTAGCGTATATTACTACATAGTAGATAGTTTAACGGATCCTTAGAGGACGGTTATTCCAACGTCCTTTGAGTTACTTGTATTTCAATTGTTATTTTACTTGAGTTGGATTTATTGATATAAGAATGTTAATCCTGACTCGAGTGTTTTGTGTTTTGCTTTACGCTCGGGTCAGACTAGGTGTACCAGTATTCGAGACTCACCTTTGGAGTTGGAGCTTCGCTTGGAGATCCGGCTATCTATCCAGCTTTCAGATATTCGGTTGATTCTAGAGATATCTTCTGATTCTTGTATTTGACTATTGTATCCAAAACTTCTTTTGTATCTTATTTAACTCTATTATTTATATAGTAGCTTCATGAACTACTATCTTTTGTTTCCGCTGCATTTATTACTCTGTGTCCGTGATATGTGATTGTTTATTTACTGTATATATTCAGTTTTGCCAAATTTAAATTAACAATTCGGCATTTTGCATTATTCTAGTCCGATATGTGCGGATGCGAATGGTCCAAAATAGCGGGTCGTTACAGTTGGTATCAGAGCTTTGGTAGCTCTAGGAAAAACTTAACATATAGGGTAAATGTATTTACAGAATCACTCTCATTCGAGTTTCAATCTCTTCCTTTTTAACTCAATCCCTTTGAATTTTGGAACGTTCCTTCGGTTCCGAAATTCATTCTTGTCCCTCACTATTCGTATTCTTCTGAATTCTGGAGTATCCAATAACTCTACTTCGAATGATCTCTATAATAACTCGGCGGTCTCACCAATCTTTGAATTATGTGTAAATGGACGAAACTCCTTTACAATAGGCATTGATTTACCAGAGATTTCTGCATCTTCGGTTTACAATGCTATCTATCCCCTACTACATCTGAATTCTGTCCCTTGAGACCTGATGTCGATTTGCTTCGGAATTCTGCATTGATCTAATTCTTGAAGTCACGCGGAAGGTTGCCCGTGAATTAAATAAGCTTATCCATCTCCCATTCTATCATTGAGTCATCTTGTCTTTTCTTTCGAACTTGTCTTTGAATCAGAATTCTCTTTGATTTGAGGCAATAAAATTTAAAACTCTATCCTTGCTTTGGAATCCATTCCTGTATCGTCGAGCGAGGAAGTGTATTGGTAAATTAATATTAAAAATGTTTTATACATATCTATATATATTGTGTTGTTTGAGTTGTTGATGTTGATTTGGATTTTCGATCGATTTGTCTGATCAACGCTATCGCTAGGATTTTCAAAACGCTTGAGCAGAGCAAACTGACACAATATTGTTTTCAAATTTAGTAATGGAATAATTTTTTTGTATGATATATATAAGTAAAATTTTCTGATAATTGATAAATAAATTGGTTAACAAAATGATAATATTTAATGTACAGTTATTTTTCTGCAAACCAATGACTATCGTCTCATAAAATAAATAAATGGAGTTATAAACTTGGTTCACAAATTGATTTGGAAATTTAAATGAATTTAAGTGAGAATTTGAGAATTTAATCTTCGGAAATTCAAACTTTGAATTTAAAGATTTTAAAATGTATTATCTAAAGAGATTTCGAACAGAAATCATTTCCAAAGAATTTAAATTGTTGAAAACAGTTGTAACGACCCATAAAATTTTATTAATTTTTAATTGGTTTTATAACGTATTTAATTTGGATTTTGAGAAATTTTAATAATAATATTTGAAATAAAGTTTTAATATTTGGTTTACGTATAATTAAATATAGCAAATGGTAAATTTTCAATTAATTATATGAAGGTTTATTTATTATGTAATTCTATTAAATTCAAATCAGTTAATAATTGGTGAAAATAAATTTATTTTCAAGACCTGAATATTTTTACAGAAAAATTCTAAATCATCTTCTGACTGAGACGTCATTTTTCGTTTTCCCAAATTTGGACTTCTATGGCTCCGTCGATCTTATTTTCTGCGTTTGTACTGCATTTTTCTGCTAGTGAAAATTCGATTTTTTTATAATTCAATCGTACCACCAATATCTATATACCATTTTGATCGTCTCGTTGTACTGATCATTACGGTATATTTATTTCTGTATTTTGAGATCCGATACGCGACGGAAACAATAAAAACGTGGTCCTCGGTGCTGAAATTTGTGACTTGGATTTGTCTACTTTTCAAATTTGAAACCGTACAACTCATACCATATTAAATTTCTTTTAAAGGTTTTAGCTAAATCTATGGGTGAGCGTTGCCACACCTTTCCACCTTATATTTAATTCTTTGCCGTTTCAATTTGCATTCTATCCGTTCACATTTCATTTATTCCTTTTCTACCATATATTCCATTATCTCTTGCTACTATTGCTAATTGCTATTTGCTCATTCACGTGATCATTAAATTGAAATCAAAATTTCAACCCTTACTTCTCTTTTCTTTTCAAATTTGAAACGTACTATTAAATCAAGCCATTAATTGCTTTTTTTTCTTCTTAAATCAACGTACAACTCACACAATTATAAATTGCATTAAATTTTCTGCTGAACCACACCATGACCGTTTATATTACATTCATTTGGAATATATTCATTTGTTTGAAATCTTTCCCTTTCTCTCTCATCTCAGTTGAGAATAAAATAAATTTCAGCGGAAATCACGTTTCAATGCTTTTAACTCTTTATAACTTTTGATAAAATTTTCTGTTCTTTTTGAAACTAAAGCGCATAGGGACGTGCATTTTTCATTTATTAATTTCTAAATCATCCCGTTGTCCTTTTCATGTATGTTATATTTATTTATATTTTAACAATTTCTATTTATTTCACTCATCTCCCTACACGTTTCTATTTATTTGCTGATTTGTTGCATACGTTTCATTTTGGAAAAATGCGGTTCATTCCTATTTATTTTCATTTCTCACATTTATTTCATCTTTTACCGAAATTCGACCGTTGCCACGTTATACCATTTTTGAAAGTATGAATGTACAAAACATGCATACGTTTTATATTCATTTAATTGGAACGATCACTTTAATTTTTGCCTTTAAAATTCCATTTTCTTCACTACATCTGGAAAGTTATAAAACATTCAAAAAAATTTGAAAGCTCACCTTAAATTGTGCAAAGCGTTTTCCTCTGCCTTTATAACTTTGGGTTATGCCAGCTGTTACTTTTTTCCATCAATTCAAAATTATTATTTGTCATTCCATTTTTTGGGTCTCTTCATTCTCCTTTATCAACTTCCATATATTTATTTCCCTAGTCACTTTAAAACGTTTTATAATAATAATTAATATATAGCTGTTTCATTTTAAAGCTTTTCATAAATTTTATATATGTCAAAAAAAGATGTGAATGAATATTTACCTGAGGCCCACACCGTTTTGAATTATACGTTTATTTTGTATTCATTAATTCTTTTACGGATCATTTTATTTCACCTTTATAAGCTTTTTTTGGGTAAAGCAAGGATCTACGGCCACTTTCTTCACCCCAATTTTTCTCTCTCCACCCTCTCTCTTCTTTCACACTCTTACACGCAGCCATATCTCACCTTGTCACCCATTTTTCCTTGCAGAAAACTTTTAACATATATATATGATATCTTGAAAGGTAAAACAACTTGTGTGTTTGTCTCATTAAGTATTGTATTTTTTTGTGTGCGTAAGTTATTGTTTTATTTTATTTTATATATATAATCCTAAGTATTGTTTCTAAAAACTTTAGATATTTGCATGGTTACATATTTTCATATTGGGTTGGTTGTATAGATATACTAGTATACATTTCAGAGCTTTATAGGTTTGTATTAGTTATAATATATATATATATATATAATTTTTATTTTACCTTCATCTATTGTCAGGTATTGTTTAAAATATAATATGTATACAAGTTAGGTATAACTGCTGCTGTGAATATGTGCAACAATATATGTATAACATTTTTTAAAACATGTATATAGCAGCCCATATAAAGGTTTGTTTGTACACACTTTATTGTACATATAAATTGTAGGTTTGCATGTCAATATTGGTAAGCATAAGCATCCTTTCTCCATTTTTCTACTAGCATTGTGTTAGCATATTTCTATTTTTGGTAAATTAATAATAATAATAATGATTACAGTATATTATTTGTAAAGGAAGTCTGCATTTTGGTTAAACTATTAGATTTCTTTAAACTTACATTATTTACTGTTATGTATATCTTTGGATGTTAATTTGGTTACGTACATTTAATTTCAGATATTGATGTTTCAAATATAACATATACACTATAAGATAGAGTGAATTTGGTTTTGTTTTTTATATATGTTTGATTGCATTAAATATATTTAATTTAAGACTTATATAAGATGTATATATACTTTAATTTGAATTTTGGGTTTAAGGAGGATAATAATATAAAATACATCTAGCCTAAATTTTTATCGAGCTAATTTGACCCGTTCCCATCGATTTCTTTTATCAGTTTTGATCGTCGATTTGTGCCGATCATACTTTGCTTTGAGATTCGTGCTTGGGTTTCGTAACTCAACTTCATTGTCTATCTCTCTAACCTCGAAAGGTGAGCAATCACACACGATTAACGTTCTTTTATTTATTAAATTTGATTTCAATTGAAACGACAATTGAAATATGAGGCTGTCGTTATTTAAATTATTATATATGCTATTATCTATAACTGTTCACTTATGGGATATGACACCGTATCCTATTGTTTATATTTATTTTGATGATATATGCCTGTTGTTATTATTATTTTCATATCTGTTATCACTCTACAAGTTCCCTGTTAGTATAGAAATCATTATGGGTTGAAATGATACATACCCGAAAGTTCTTTAGAATAGGAGAAAATCGTTATGGGTTGAAATGATAAATCCAAGTGATTTTCATTTAATTGAATTTGGGATTACGTGTTGAAATGATATCCACCCGTATATATTTAGTGTACGGGTTGAAATTATAAAAATTCGTAGCACTTGACTATATGATAGGAAATATATACAGACACCGTTGGTCCATATAAATATTTTGAAAATAAATTTCTACAGTTGAAAAGAAATATACGGGATTTAATAAATATTGGTTCTTAAAATATTATATATATAAGAAATTTTATATATAGATTTAATAATAATATTATTGAGATTGATTTAATCCACATAATATGTTTGAGTATTATTTAAGATTTATATTTCAAAATTTACCGTTGTAAAAAGTTGAATAATTAAGATTGGGAGATAAATTTGGGTTTATTAAAAATGGTATTTGAATAAGGATTTATTTAATTAAATCGATTTGAAATTATTGAATGGAAAATTTAAAGGTATGATTTTGTAACTGGATTTTTGATTTAAGTGATTTAATGAATATTTCACGTTTAATAAAATTAAAGAAAATATTGAGTAAAATGTAATTTAAGGTTACTTAAATGATATTGAATCTAATAAGGGAGTACTTCAAGACTAAATAATAATGAGGTTAAATCGAGATCTATATGAAACTGTTATATAGAATATTTAAATATTAAAGCCTTGAACTATATTGGAATTTAAATGGTTTATGTTGAGATTCGGAACTGTATTTGAAATCAACGTAGTTGAATTTGTTATTTAGCAACTAAATTGAATTAAAGTGAAATTTAGGTTGAACCAAATTTGAATTTATTATTTAGAAAACTAAATTGAATAAAAATTTAGTTGAAACGTTGAATACTTAAAGTTTTGAAATATATTGAAATGTAAAGGGGTATTTTTGTGATTACAAATCCGAATTTGAGATCGATAAATTGAAGTGTTTATTTGAGGAATTGAGTTGAATTTAAATTGATAAATTGAGATTGAATTTAATTTAAATGGGAAAGTCGGGTTGAAACGATTTGTTAAGTTGAGGGAATTGAAAATACTTTATTGTATAAATTATTTAATATATATAAATACTATTTTGGGAAATATAGAGATATTTGAAGTGAAATGATATTTGGTTTTGAAGTATAAATTAAGCTGAAATGACCGCGGTGTTATAGTGTATATTTCTACCTTGTAGATAGTTCCATGGACCCTTAGAGGATGGTTATCCCAAACATCCTTTAAGTTATTTGTATTTCAGTTGATATTTCACTTGAGTTGGATTTATTGATATAAGAATGTTAATCCCGACTCGAGTGTTTTGTGTTTTGCTTTACGCTCGGGTCAGACTGAGTGATACAGCATTAGAGACTCACCTTTGGAGTTCGGAGTTTCATTTGGAGATCCAACTATCGATTCAGATTCCATCCTTTCCAGTTGATTGGTTCAGAGAAGTCATCTGTTGCATTGGAGACTTCACTGCATTTGAATTATTCGTTTGTATTTTATTTCTAACTCTGACGTATATAGTAGCTTCATGAACTACCATTCTTTATCTATTCCGCTGCATTATATTACTCTGTGATCTATGATTGATTTAATTATTGTATATTTTAAGTTTTGCCAAATTTTAATTAACAATTCAGTATTTTGAATTATTCAAGTCGGATATGTATGGTTTTATTGTCGATTTGAATGGTCCAAAATATAGGGTCGTTACAGTTGTTATCAGAGCTTTGGCTCTAGGCAAAACTTAGCATATACGGTAAATTTATTTACAGAATCACTTTCGTTCGAGTTGAATCTCTTCCTTTCTGACTCGATTTCCTTTGAATTTTGGAATGTCTCTCGATTCCGAAATTCATTCTTGTCTCTTTCTATTTATATTCGTTTGACTCTGGAGTATCCCATAACTCCACTGAATGTTTTGTAAAGGGGGTGAAAACTCCTTTACAATCGACATTGATTTGCCGAAGATTTCTGTATCCTCGGTTTACGATGCTGCTATATCTTGATATGCTGAATTCTACCTCTAGCGATCGAATGTCGATTTGTTTTGGAATTCCGCATCGATTATATTCCTATGGTCACGGTTGACTTGATTAAGGTCACCGCGATTTGTAGAAGTATATCCATCTTCTATTTTGTAATTTAATTATCTCATCTTCAAACGAGTCTATCTTCGAATCACGATTCTATTGATTGGAGTTCCTCTAATTTAAATCTCTATCTTTGTTTTGAAATCCATTCTTGAATCACCCTTTGTAAAATCGGGTATGTTGTATTTTTGAAATTGTTTATACCGAAATTATTATTTTGATAAATATGATTTTATTCTATATATAAAAGTAAAAATGTTTTCGATAAGGATTATATACCTATATATAAAACAAATAAGAAATGTTATTTTATATATAAAAGTTTTGAAAGGATTTAAAATTTTGGAAATTTATAAGAAACTGATTTATATAAAAATGATTTATAACTGAAGGGTTAAATTTGAAATTCGAGAATTGAATTCCAGTATTTTGAAATTGGTTTTAAGATTTTGGAAAATATATAAAAATAATACAATTTAAAAGTATTTTTCGAATAAGAAATGTTTCAAATGAGTTCAAATGAATTCCAATAATTTTGAAGAAATTTCAAAGAAGTTTTCAAGGAAAATAAGTCCAGAACTCACTTGGGTCGCTGGAAAATAATTTCGGTGATGAGTGCACGCATCATCGACATTGATTTTCGAGTTTCAGAGTGGGGGAGAGGCCTCTTTAATAGCTTCGCTATGCGAGTGATTTTGTAAAACCGTTTTGATTTCAAATTCCGAAGTATAATTTGATATTTTCAAAAGATATATGTGTATATTTGAAACAATTTAAAGTGAGACCGGCGTTCAGTCCTCGAGTTTCGGATTTGATTTAGTATAATCCTATCTATTGAAATTGATTTATTGATTTATGTTGATTTTCGACTCTTGAATTTGGAAATTTGATTTCCCTAACTATTTTGAATGTTCGAACACTTCCAAATCGAGATCAAATTTTCAAAGCTAAGAAATTTCGAAGAGTATAAAATGTTTGATAAAGAATATAAATTTAGTTTTGAAATGTTTTGAAAAAAAATAGTTTTGAATAATGGTTTTCAGAAAGGTAAATTGGATATTTCAAATAGAAATAGATAACTTAAAAGTTTTAAAGGGATAATTATAAATTTGGAAACCATTTTGAGTATAATTGATTTTGAGAAAATATTTGGTTTTGAAATTAAATTGAAATTAAAAACCAGTACTTATATGGTGATTTTGGAAATGAATTTGTTTGACTTGAATTATTTTAATTTGGAAACTGGGATAATTTTCTAAACCTATTATTTTGGGAACTTTGAAATTTAGATATTTAATTTGGAAGAAAATCTGGTGAAATCATATATGATTTTGAAACTGAATTGATATTGAAATAATTTGAAATTGAGAACCTTATATTATTAAGCATTTGATTTGGGAGTGGTCAAACTTATATAAAATGGATTTGTATAAGTATGAAATTGATTTGAAATCTATTGATTTGAAAGGTACTCAATTTGGAAAGAGAATTTTATATAATCGAAGTCTATATAAGTATGATTTGATATACTATTGATTTGAAAAGTATTCGATTTGAAAAAAAGAATCCTATATATAATGGACTTTATATAAGTATGATATTTGAAGGTATTTGAAAAGGTACTATATGATATATATTTTCGAAGTAATGATATGGAAAGTGCCTTCTACTTGATATCCGCTTTTTGGCCACATTGTGAATTCATTCTATCGACATTATTCTCTCCGATTTTTGGTTTTTCGGATGTGATACTCGAGTGTTCCCACCGTGGCGTAACCCATGGTTTTTTTTTTCTCTCGCGATTGCATAGCGCAACTACCTGGCTAAGTCTGGCCTAGGGGTACGAATTGTTTCCTGGGGGATCCAGGCGTAACCATTGTGTATCCTGCAATCTGTATAGGTCGCGATTAGTAGAGAAACTGCCAGGCTGAGACGGCCTAGGGGTACGGATTGTTTCCTGGGGGACCCAGGCATAACCATTGTGTATCCTGCACTGGACTAGTCATCATGGCGTAACTCGCAGGGCTGAGAAAGCTTACGGATACAGATTATTTCCTGGGGGATCCAGGCGTAACCATTGTGTATCAGCGAACCATGGTTGGACAAAGGTTTTGGTTTAGTTGTTTTGTTTGGATTGTACTTTCCATATCTGTTTTAAAGGTTTTTCAAGTATTTTCACTGGGTGTTGAAACAAGTCTACTAAGTACTTGAAGAATTCTAGCTTTGCGTCTGATCAACGCATGGCCAGAGTCTGCAAGAATGTGGATAAACTTGTTGAAACATCGAGTTATAAAAATATTTCTGAAAGAACGATTTATTTCGATATAAAGGTATTTTATTATAAAGGTATTTTTCAACAAAGAAATTTTGTGTTAATATTCGAAATTGAAACTCTTATGGTTTGAAATTTAAGATTCGTGTCCGATTCTATTCTTTAAATCTACCTTATCTTCTCAGCTTTAGTTGTTCACCTTGATTTTGTTTTTCTGAATCTACCTTCTTTCCTTTTTGAATATAATCTTTTAAATATTGCTTATTTTTATACTACATTGTTTAATAGAAAATTTTAGTGTTATAAATATTTTTGAATTTATTAATTAAATAAAACATATTTAAAGTGAATGATTTATTAATAATGTTTGAAAAGTATCTAAAGACAAATTTATAAATTTATGAATATGGATTTAATGTTTTCAATAGCTTCTTTGTAAATATAACTAATGATGCAAATAATTGTTTTCAAATAGCTTTCATATATGTATAAAGGTGTTAGTTAAACATATTAAATTCCAACGAGTTTTGAAAAGTTTAAAGTATTAAAGATAACTGAATCGCAAATGAAGTTTTCAAATAAATATTTCAAGTAAAATTTATAGTTTTAAATTAATTATTTACCCTTGACTTTCAGTCTACCTTTATTTCTGGTTGTTCTATTCTCCTACGTCCTTTCTTTTCGGGGACGAAAAGTTTTGAGTGGGGGAGAGTGCAACGACCCATAAAATTTTATTAATTTTTAATTGTTTTATAACATATTTAATTTGGATTTTGACAAATTTTAATAATAATATTTTGAAATAAAGTTTTATATTTGGTTTACGTATAATTAAATATAGCAAATGGTAAATTTTTAATTAATTATATGAAGGTTTATTTATTATGTAATTCTATTAAATTCAAATCAGTTAATAATTGGTGAAAATAAATTTATTTTCAAGACCTGAATATTTTTACATAGAAAAATTCTAAATCATCTTCTGACTGAGACGTCATTTTTCGTTTTCCCAAATTTGGACTTCTATAGTTCCGTCGATCTTATTTTCTGCTTTTTTACTGCATTTTACTGCTAGTGAAAATTCGAATTTTTTTATAATTCAATCGTACCACCAATATCTATGTACCATTTTGATCGTCTTGTTGTACTGATCACTACAGTATATTTATTTCTGTATTTTGAGATCCGATACGTGACAGAAACAATAAAAATGTGCGTCATCGGTGTTGAAATTTGTGACTTGGATTTGTCTACTTTTCAAATTTGAAACCGTACAACTCATACCATATTAAATTTCTTTTAAAGGTTTTAGCTAAATCTATGGGTGGGCGTTGCCACACCTTTCCACCTTATATTTAATTCTCTGCCGTTTCAATTTGCATTCTATCCGTTCACATTTCATTTATTCCTTTTCTACCATATATTCCATTATCTCTGGCTGCTATTGCTAATTGCTATTTGCTCATTCACGCGATCATTTAATTGAAATCAAAATTTCAACCCTTACTTCTCTTTTCTTTTCAAATTTGAAACGTACTATTAAATCAAGCCATTAATTGCTTTTATTTTTTTCTTAAATCAACGTACAACTCACACAATTATAAATTGCATTAAATTTTCTGCTGAACCACACCATGACCGTTTATATTACATTCATTTGGAATATATTCATTTGTTTGAAATCTTTCCCTTTCTCTCTCATCTTAGTTGGGGATAAAACAAATTTCAGCGAAAATCACGTTTCAATGCTTTTAACTCTTTATAACTTTTGATAAAATTTTATGTTCTTTTTGAAACTAAAACGTATAGGGATATATGTTTTTCATTTATTAATTTCTAAATCATCATGTTGTCCTTTTCATGTATGTTATATTTATTTATATTTTAACATTTTCTATTTATTTCACTCATCTCCCTACACGTTTCTATTTATTTGCTAATTTGTTGCATATGTTTCATTTTGGAAAAATGCGGTTCATTCCTATTTATTTTCATTTCTCACATTTATTTCATCTTTTACTGAAATTCGACCGTTGCCACGTCATACCATTTTTGAAAGTATGAATGTAAAAAACATGCAAACGTTTTATATTCATTTAATTGGAACGGTCACTTTAATTTTTGCCTTTATAATTCCATTTTCTTCACTACAGTTGGAAAGTTATAAAACATTCAAAAAAATTTGAAAGCTCACCTTAAATTGTGCAAAGCGTTTTCCTCTGCCTTTATAACTTCGGGGTTATGCCAGCTGTTACTTTTTTCATCAATTCAAAATTATTATTTGTCATTCCATTTTTGGGTCTTTTCATTCTCCTTTATCAACTTCCATATATTTATTTCCCTAGTCACTTTAAAACGTTTTATAATAATAATTAATATATAGCCATTTCATTTTACAGCTTTTCATACGTTTTATATATGTCAAAAAAAGATGTGAATGGATATTTACCTGAGGCCCACACCGTTTTGAATTATACGTTTTTTTTTGTATTCATTAATTCTTTTACGGCTCATTTTATTTCACTTTTATTAGCTTTTTTTGGTAAAGCAAGGATCTGTTGTCACTTTCTTCTCCTCAATTTTTTTCTCTCCACCCTCTCTCTTCTTTCACACTCTTACACGGAGCCGTATCTCACCTTGTCACCCATTTTGCCTTGCAGATATCTTGAAAGGTGATACAACTTGTGCGTTTATCTCATTAAGTATTGTATTTTTTTTGTGTGCGTAAGTTATTGTTTTATTTTATTTTATATATATAAGCCTAATTATTGTTTCTAAAAACTTTAGATATTTGCATGGGTACATATTTTCATATTGGGTTGGTTGTATAGATATACTAGTATACATTTCAGAGCTTTATAGGTTTGTATTAGTTATAATATATATATATATATATATATATATATATATATATTATTTTTATTTTACCTTCATCTATTGTCAAGTATTGTTTAAAATATAATATGTATACAAGTTAGGTATAACAGCTGTTGTGAATATGTGTAACAATATATGTATAACATTTTTTAAAACATGTATATAGCAGCCCATATAAAGGTTTGTTTTTGCACACTTTATTGTACATATAAAATGTAGGTTTGCATGTCAATATTGGTAAGCATAAGCATCCTTTCTCCATTTTTCTACTAGCATTGTGTTAGCATATTTTTATTTTTGGTAAAATAATAATAATAATAATGATTACAGTATATTATTTGTAAAGGAAGTTTGCATTTTGGTTAAACTATTAGATTTCTTTAAACTTACATTATTTACTGTTATGTATATCTTTGGATGTTAATTTGGTTACGTACATTTACTTTCAGATATTGATGTTTCAAATATAACGTATATACCATAAGATAGAGTGAATTTGGTTTTGTTTTTTTATATATGTTTGATTGCATTAAATATATTTAATTTAAGACTTATATAAAATGTATATATACTTTAATTTGAATTTTGGGTTTAAGGAGGATAATAATATAAAATACATCTCGCCTAAATTTTTATCGAGCTAATTTGACCCGTTCCCATCGATTTCTTTTATCAGCTTTGATCGTCGATTTGTGCCGATCTTACTTTGCTTTGAGATTCGTGCTTGGGTTTCGTAACTCAACTTCATTGTCGATCTCTCTAACCTCGAAAGGTGAGCAATCACTCACGATTAACGTTCTTTTATTTATTAAATTTGATTTCAATTGAAACGACAATTGAAATATGAGGCTGTAGTTATTTAAATTGTTATATATGTTATTATCTATAAGTGTTCACTTATGGGATATGACACCATATCCTATTGTTTATATTTATTTTGATGATATACGCCTGTTGTTATTATTATTTTCATATATGTTATCACTCTACAAGTTCCCTGTTAGTATAGAAATCATTATGGGTTGAAATGATACATACCCGAAAGTTCTTTAGAATAGGAGAAAATCATTATGGGTTGAAATGATAAACCCAAGCGATTTTCATTTAATTGAATTTGGGATTACGTGTTGAAATGATATCCACCCGTATATATTTAGTGTACGGGTTGAAATGATAAATATTCGTAGCACTTGACTATGTGATAGGAAATATATACAGACACCGTTGGTCCATATAAATATTTTAAAAATAAATTTCTACATCTGAAAAGAAATATATGGGATTTAATAAATATTGGTTCTTAAAATATTGTATATATAAATGAAAATTTTATATATAGATTTAATAATAATATTATTGAGATTGATTTAATCTATATAATATATTTGAGTATTATTTAAGATTTATATTTCAAAATTTACCGTTGTAAAAAGTTGAATAATTAAGATTGGGCGATAAATTTAGGTTTATTAAAAATGGTGTAACGACCCAGAATTTTCTAACCCGAAAATTCCAGATAGTTATGAAAAAGAAGAAAGAGATAGAAGAAGAAGGAGAAAAGAAACATCAACAACTCACATTCGCAGCGGATAAAATATAATAATAAATAATAGTTTACAAAAGAATACTATATTTGTTGATTACATTTAATATACATCAGAGTTTCACATATATATATACAGACACTAGACATATAAATCATGCCCCAGATACACAATAATATACTGCAGCGGAAATACTCCGTACGTACTTGCCATCCAGCTCGCCTCCTAAGCTCCAAACGTACCTACCTGAAAATCTGTAATACTCGGTCTGACCCGAGCATTACATCAAAGTAACACCCGGGTCAGGCTGGAAACCAGCGTGAGTAAACCCAACTAACATGGAATACTCCAAAGCAAACAACTTTTATAAACCCGGGTAACATATATCAATTTAACAAATTCGCAATTTGCTATAGTCAAACTTATCTCACACATCAATTTCTAAGTACCAAACCTAGAAAAGTAATCCAATTTACTTAAATCATTTCATTCCAGCCCTTTTGATTTCACAATCAATTTATAAAATTCGAAGTGGTTTCGGGTATTTCCCAATACTCGACTCCGGTCTCTTCGAAACTCATGTTATCCTATCCCAAGTTATTCAAATGAAATACACAACATTTCATATCAAAGATGGCAACCCATTCAAAACACCCAATATCCTTCAATCATCCATAAGCAAAGCTTAATCACACACAAATTTAATTTAATTAATCCGGATTGAATTACTAACCTCAACCACTTAGGTTTCCTCATTTAACGTTAATTGATTTCAAAACAATTCATTAATCATTCCCTTACTATTCATCTTAATTAATCACCCCGGATTAATTATCTTTCAATTACATTCAAGTAATTATCTTCAATTAATTTCTCGATATTAATCATCCTTAAGCAAAATCAATAAGTATTCTTTAATTACCTTATAAATTTATTGACTATATTAATTTCATTTATTCTTAATTGCTTATATGAATTAATTCTCATAAGTCACTTATTATGGGTTTACAATCTTAATTTACCAATCTTTAATTTCATCATTAATTATATAAATTAATGATTTTCCAATTATATTTCAATTTATCCTAATCCAAATTAATTACTCCATTCAACCAAATATTTAATCTTTCTTGAATTATCTCAACCTATAATTAATTATCCATTTATTTACTTCATTAATTAAATCAATTTTTAATCATCTTGATTAGTCTCTTGATTTGTTACACAGGTAATCATCTTTTATTAATTACATTAAGTTATTGCTTATCAAACTATCCAGTGATTATTTTAGATTGATTAAACTTAATATATCAACTTAACTTTAATTAATTAATTAATTCAAACCTTTAATTACTAAATTAATCACCCCAACTCATTAATTGGATTGAACTAATTAATTATCCATTTTAATTACCCTATTAATTTAATGAATCACAAATCATTAAATCCTTATTAACATTAAAATGAAAACAATTCATTTTTTTTAATGATATATGTTAAACAACTTAAACCCCAATATTTCGAGTCAGATCACAATTAACTCGAGAATCATCCAGAATTATAATCACCAGATCATCAATTCATAGTGCATATCAAATTAGTTCAACCATTCAACCAAATATTTAAATTCAACCCTTTAAATTTAAATAGAAATTCAACAGAGTGAGATTTACTCACCTTTGCCCCTTAAATTTGCAATCCACTTCATTCTCGACTTGATTTCCCGGGTTATAACCTTGTATAAACATTACACGTTTATTATTAAACTTTGAAATAACCGAACAACCCGTTACCATTTGAATTAATCAATTGATCCCTATTTAATAAATTTAGGTTAAACGAATGATTTAACTTTGAACTAATTTTCCTTTAAATAATCTCTTAGTAACTAAAATAATTAACATAAGTAGATTAAACAATTAATCACCAAACCCATTAACTTAAATAATATTTAAAACATGAATACTTATTTTATTTTATTCCCTTTGTAACTATATATTGTAAAATAAATTATAGACTTCAAAAATCCATCTTCACATAACTATTTTCAAATTTCCCTTAAAAATCTTGTAGAAATTTAAAAATTATTAAATAGGTCAACTAACAAATTAATCCCCAAAATCTGTTATTTAATTATTAAAATAACAAGATACAAATATGTATATGAACTTATATTTATATCATTATTTATCCTCACTGTAACATTTTAAAACAGTTTACAAATTTTAAATAATTTCCCTAAATCCTATATGCACACATATAATTATCTTAATAAATGATAATAAATAAATAAAAACCAATACCTTCCAGAAAACTCGAGATTCGTTCGAACAGCACTCGACACACTTCCCATCGCAATCAGAGAAGTCGCATGTTCGAGTAAAGCTCCACCCATCAAACACCCTTATTCCAGTCACCGCACTTCACCTCCTGGATGTCGCCGTTAGCCTCACAAGCACGCAACCCCAGCTCCCAAACGGCGACCCACCCCATACGAGTCGAAACCCTGACTCGTGAAACTTCCCTGACCTGCCTTCTACGATGACCGCCGCTGCGACTTCCCTCTCTTCCACACGTCGATCGACAGATTCAATTTTTGGGAAGTCGACGTCTTCGACTTGAACTCGACGTTGCGGCCCTGAATCTCGATATTCATGAGATCGAGTGACCTCGTTTTTCTTTCCACAATTTTTTTTTATAGTTTCGGCCTTCTCTTTTTTTTTAAACGAGATCGATTTTTGAAAGAAAAAAAAAATGGAGAGGCACGGCTTGATTTCAGTTAGAAGAGTAGAGAGGGGATGAAGAATAAATATCGACTGGGAATATAGCTTCTTGAGTACGCTTTATATTATATAATTAAATATTGAAAAACACCTCGTGTCTCATCACGCGAAATCCCGAACCCCGAATCAACATGCCGATAGGCGTCTATAAGGTTTTACCCGCGTTTCGAACACAATGGAATGTGTTTCGGAAGCTGATTCAATCGTATGCGCGAGTTACAGAAGAAAACGATCGATTTTAAATTAAATCGATCAAAATAGTTCGAAGCGTTCTTGACTGCCAGGGTCAAACGACAACTCCGATTGCTACAAAAATTGAAATCCGATAATAACTAACTATTTCGGATCCAATTGAACTGGTTTCATCAAATTCCGAGACTGTGCCTCGGAAGGCTATTTTTAAATATTAATTTGAACGATATATTATTAAAATTGAACGAATCACCTTTAATTTTAAATCTCAACCATTCTATTATCTTCAATATCATCATTATAGATTTTATAAGCCTTCAAAATATTTTAAACAGGCTTAGAATCTCATATTCAACAATTTACCCAATTTAAATTATTAAATTCAATATTTAAACTATACAATTCAATGATTTAATTATCCAGTAAATATTGATATTTGGAATTCACGTTTAAAATTAACCTTTAAATATTTTAAAATCAATTAACAATTCTATTTTAAATCATTAAAATTTTCGGGTCGTCACATTCCTCCCCTCTTAAAAGAATTTCGTCCTCGAAATTACTAGCTAGGAAGAATAGTCCATTACCCGCTTATCTTTTCCCAAAACCCACAATTCAACATTCTACCAACTATCCTTTATTAAAGACCCACTATCACCTTAACCAACTCTCCAAACCTATATAGTTTCCAAACGATATCACTTTTCTCAAACATTTAAATTTCAATTTAAAACCAAATTTTGAATTATCAAAATTTTCTCAAAATTTTTCTAACTCCCTAAATTCTCAAAAAAATTTGCCAGCGTCTCCTTTGCGCGGCTAGCTCGGTACTACTACAAAAGGCCTCTAGGGGCACCCAAATTCCCCAAAAGAAAACAAAAGCCAAGTGGCTACATCAAAAACCCAATCCAATATCATATCGAGTCACAATACGTACCTTTCAGTCGGGCAATTCAAATTTATCTTTTAGAACCAAATCCAATTTCTTCTCTTTAATACCTGCATATCTCACTTAGCAACAATATCCAATCGTAACCTTATAAATCATTTTATACATCTCTTTACATAAGTTTCATACCCACTTCTATTCAAATTAGTTTTCGCCGTTTCATTTGAATTCATTTTATTTTCGATTTCTAATATTGAGTTATATCTTTCTTTTAAACTGATTCATATTAGTTTCATTTACTAGTTTACTTTAAGTTTCCCATTTTAAATTGTTTTGTCGTTAACCAAAATTTTGCAAATATTTTCTAACTCCCAAAATTTTCGAAATTTTTTGACAGAGTCTCCTTTGTACGGAGGAGCTTTTGCAATTTGACAATAGATATAAATATGTATACATCGACCCACACGGTCGGAAAAAGCAAAAACAGTTCATATTTCCTATTTTTATTACGTAGGCGTACCTTTATTTAGCATTTTAAGCAAGCAGCTTATTAATTTAAGCAATTAGCGCAATCCAAACCAACCAAACAGCCTTCAGGTACCTGTACTATCTCAATTTAAATATGTAAGTGCCATATATAGAAATTCTATTAGCATTTCACTTACTTGTAATGGCTAAACACAAGCATTTCAAAAGCAACAAACACCAAACGCTTACCATAAGCGATTTATATAGTTTAAAGCTAATCAAATTGCTTGCAACCAAATTATATGCCATTTCATTCAATTTTAATCGTTTACAACGCAATTGTTTACGTTCATTTTATTTTAAGTAAAACAAACTCATATTCATATCAATTGTTTCAAAAATCAATTATATTTGCTTCCACCAATTCATAGAATTTAATTAAATCTTGTTTACGTCAAACGACAATCATTTCTACGCAATTAGATAATATCCATGTGAATCAGTATTTACTTAAGTCTTATAACCAATTAAAATTGATTCCAATCCAGCTTAATTTATTCACACCTATTTATTTAATTCGCCACATTCCATTCTTGTATATTACTAGCCATTCCCAAATTTACTCAATCCAAGCTTTAATTAATGGCTTTCATTCTTATTCGAAGTCAAGTTTTCGAAAATTTTAAACTTACATTAATTTACTTTAATTTATTCCAACATCAAACTTAAGTTTGCTTCTATATGATTCTTATTTAAGCAATTTCCATCAAATACAATTAGCCCATCCATTTTAAATTTTAATTTCAAATTCACCTCTCAATATATCAAAATAATACCCAATCACCTACTTAACTCATTTATACTTCAAATTAATATGCCACCGACTTAAGTTCAGTCTAATAATCCAATTCCAATCACATCTTTGATTTAGTCTTTATTCAATCAGACTTCATCCATTTATTATTCAACTTAATTAACCCATTTAAAAATTTTAATTTACTTACTTAATTCGTTATCGAGTTTATTTTATTAATCAAGGCCATTCTCAATTAGTTCTGCTCACCTGGGTTTTGTTTGCATCTCTAACCATTTCTATTATAATTCACTTCATTTCATTCTATAACATTTCCATCAAATCAAATTTACTTGCAAATTTCATTAAATATTATTCAAATCACACTTGGATTTTATTTGCAATTCAAACCATCACATTTTTCAATCCAACTGTATTTCATTTATTTTACAATATCTCCTCTTATTTAATTCATTATCAAATCCAAGTCGAATTCTATTTATAATTCGAATTCATTTCCAACTTCATTATTAACTTACAATCCATTCTATTTAACCGAGTTAAAATTTTATTAACATACTCAGTCAAGTAAGTATTTTGTTAATTAGCTTACTCCAATTCTATAACAAGATTCAATTTTATTACAGAATCACTTTATTAAATTTCCCGAGTTTCAATTTTATTTTACAATTTCAGTTTGAACTTCCCTTGATTTTCCAAAATTTCATCTCCCTTATTTTAAAATTTTAGAAATGCCTATAAAATCTCATAATAATATTACAATAGCTTTTATAAAATATTTCTTATAACTCGATGTCTCAACCAGTCCATCCTTGTTCTCACAGAAATTCAGTCATACGTTGATCAGGCGTAGGACCGAAAATCTATAAGTACTTGGTAAACCCGTTTTCAACACCCAGTGAAAATATTTGGAAAATAATTTTATTGAAAATACAGATTTTTTTTTTTTTTTTTTGAAAATAGAGGAAATATCTTTGGTGAGAATGCTCTGGAAATCATCACACCCATCCATGGTCACAGTTACATACCCGAGTTACGTTGCAGTCACAACAAAAGTCCATGTAACTGCAGGCTCTCCGCGGCCTCTCGATTACGCCATGGATCCTACACAACAGATCACAGTTACATCCAGGGTTACGTTGCCGTCGCAGCAAAAGTCCATGTAACTGCAGGCTCTCAGCGGCCTCTGATTTTCGCTGATGAAATGAAACTTCTCCACTCCTACATAAGTCGCAGTCTACCGAGATAAACTCAACCGCAGACTGTTGGCTCTCAGCGGCACACACGACTTTCGCAATGTTACCATAGGTCGTAGTTACATCCTGGGTTACGTTGCAGTCACAACAAAAGTCCATGTAACTGTTGGCTCTCCGCGGCACACACGACTTACGCTATGGTAAACTCATCTCATAATCCTCAGAAACTAGTTTTGTCCGGACTCCTCACAGGATCAACTTTAGAACCCCCCCTTGGGGCTCAAGGCAGCGCCACCCAGTGGCACTCCTGAGAAGTTCATTTCAAGGGAGCGCCTTTTTCCCCAGAGTCATCATCAAAACATTTTATATTATACATATATAGTATCTTCAAATCATACACCTAGTATGATATTATACAAAGTTCCTTTACACAAAATCGATTATCCCAAAATCGATAATTCTCCAAATAGGCTTTCCAAAACTCAATATTGATTTTTTTTTTCAAAAATCAAAAGCCTTTCTCAAAATCCTCATAAGATCTTTTATATATATTCAGATATATATATATATATATATATATATATATATATATATATATAAATTTTTAAAACTTTGGATCCTTACCTTCTTGTATAAAACACCTTTCATACTCCAATCACTCTCAGAAACCATAGAAATATCCAATTTCCATCTTTATTCATTTCATACTTCTCAAAATATTCTTTCAGTTCAAAAGAACCATTTCACATTCCCTATTCACCTTTACATTAATCCCCATTTGGATTATTACTTCAATCCTTATCTCAGTTGGGTATTTTAATCAATAACAGTTTGAACTCCGACCAGTTTAGAAAAATAGCTTGAAAAGTTAAAAATAGGTAAGTAGTTGAAAAAAATAATTATAGTTTTGCAAAATAGCTATAAAATGGTTAACTAATAGAAAAATAGTTGGAAAATAGTTAAATAGTTTCAGAAACTTTAGATAATTGCAAAATAGTTGTAAAATAGAAATTAACTCGTAATTTAGTTGAAATTAGTAATTAATTTATAATACAGTTGTAAAATAGTTAAATAGTTCCAAAAGTAGTGGCAAAAACCAGTATAAAAATAATTTGGGTTTAAAAAGAAAGTTGTATGGTAAGTAGATAAGAAAATAGATTTAAAACTACTTATATTAAAACAATTTACATTGAAAATGGTCTAGAGTCAAAACTGTTCACTTCCCCAACAATTCAATTTAAATTTCACTCCATTTACATTGACCCAATCCCAATTTAATTAACTCCAATTTCCATTGGACTTGATTCATCCCCAATTTAAATTAAATCGATTCTCAATTTCCTTCCAACTTCAAATCAAATTCCATTTGATCTTTAAACTTGTACAACTTTAAGTATAATTTCAATTTTACATCTTCTATTTATAATCAATTACACTCACATTTTGCTTTTAACTCAGAATTATACATTTTATTTAGCCAATATATTTTTATTATTCCATAAACATTTAATCAAGATTCCAGAGTTTAAACAAATGTCCAAATTACAATATCACCTTAGAATTCAACTATATCCAAAATTCTTTGGCAAATTCAATTATTCCTCTGAATTTCAAAATTAAACCCAATTTACAAACAATCCCAATTTAAAACAATTTGGTAGCAATTTCTCTTCTAGAAACTCGAAAATGAACATCGATGATGCTGCAGTCATCACCGACTTTATTTTCCAGTGACCAAAAGAGTTCAATGCTTTTATCATTCTAAAAACATTTCCAAATATTTTTAATTCCAAATCTCCCAGATTTCAAACTCAACACAAACATATGTTTGAAATAATACTATTATTTCTCGAAAACCTTTGGAAATCACTTTCAAACCCAAAGGAATTTCAAATTTTTTTCCCAAAATTCCAAACTCTCAATCCATCAAATTCATATTTGAACATTACTCTGGAATTTTCATCTTACTCTATTTCAAATATTCTCTGGAATTCTATTTCAAATTATAATCTCATTTATTTATGAAGTTTATTTCAATTAATAAATTACATTTACAATCTATATTTCAAATTCCTTTTTGATTTTAAACCAATTCCACTTAAATTTAAAATTCCAAAATTATTCCAATTCAATCCAAGTCAAATCTCCCATTTAAATATTTTTGAACTTATACATCTTCCATCCCAAATCCAATTAATTCAAATAGAATTCAATTTGAATGAGTTCAATTCCAACTTCAAATTTAAACCATCTCGAATTATATAATTCGAGCTATATTCACAAAGATTGGTTTAACCTTTTTAAACCAAATTTAACTTTGTTCATTTAAAGTTTCTAACAATTCTAATTTCTGAGTTCTAATTTTAGAATTTCATTTCTAATTGATTTAATTTTAATTTGGTTGTATTATATTCCTTCTTCACTTAGTCCCAATTCAAGATTTCAATTTGATTGTATTATATTACTTCTTAATTTAATTCCAATAATTTAACAACCAATCTCCTTAATATTTATTAGAAGAAGATATAGCTTTATATATCAAATTACATTCTTATATAAAATCATTTAAAACCTTTATATAAGAAAGTAACAAGTACGCGCTCATATAGATATATATATATATATACACATATATTCACTCAACTCATTATAGAGTACTATAGACTCTATTAAATGAGTAATCCCCACCAGAGCCAAGGTTCTCGCTTAACCTTTCAGCTCTGATACCAAATGTAACGACCCAGAATTTTCTAACCCGAAAATTCCAGATAGTTATGAAAAAGAAGAAAGAGATAGAAGAAGAAGGAGAAAAGAAACATCAACAACTCATTCGCAGCGGATAAAATATAATAATAAATAATAGTTTACAAAAGAATACTATATTTGTTGATTACATTTAATATACATCAGAGTTTCACATATATATATATACAGACACTAGACATATAAATCATGCCCCAGATACACAATAATATACTGCAGCAGAAATACTCCGTACGTACTTGCCATCCAGCTCGCCTCCTGAGCTCCAAACGTACCTACCTGAAAATCTGTAATACTCGGTCTGACCCGAGCATTACATCAAAGTAACACCCGGGTCAGGCTGGAAACCAGCGTGAGTAAACCCAACTAACATGGAATACTCCAAAGCAAACAACTTTTATAAACCCGGGTAACATATATCAATTTAACAAATTCGCAATTTGCTATAGTCAAACTTATCTCACACATCAATTTCTAAGTACCAAACCTAGAAAAGTAATCCAATTTACTTAAATCATTTCATTCCAGCCCTTTTGATTTCACAATCAATTTATAAAATTCGAAGTGGTTTCGGGTATTTCCCAATACTCGACTCCGGTCTCTTCGAAACTCATGTTATCCTATCCCAAGTTATTCAAATGAAATACACAACATTTCATATCAAAGATGGCAACCCATTCAAAACACCCAATATCATTCAATCATCCATAAGCAAAGCTTAATCACACACAAATTTAATTTAATTAATCCGGATTGAATTACTAACCTCAACCACTTAGGTTTCCTCATTTAACGTTAATTGATTTCAAAACAATTCATTAATCATTCCCTTACCATTCATCTTAATTAATCACCCCGGATTAATTATCTTTCAATTACATTCAAGTAATTATCTTCAATTAATTTCTCGATATTAATCATCCTTAAGCAAAATCAATAAGTATTCTTTAATTACCTTATAAATTTATTGACTATATTAATTTCATTTATTCTTAATTGCTTATATGAATTAATTCTCATAAGTCACTTATTATGGGTTTACAATCTTAATTTACCAATCTTTAATTTCATCATTAATTATATAAATTAATGATTTTCCAATTATATTTCAATTTATCCTAATCCAAATTAATTACTCCATTCAACCAAATATTTAATCTTTCTTGAATTATCTCAACCTATAATTAATTATCCATTTATTTACTTCATTAATTAAATCAATTTTTAATCATCTTGATTAGTCTCTTGATTTGTTACACAGGTAATCATCTTTTATTAATTACATTAAGTTATTGCTTATCAAACTATCCAGTGATTATTTTAGATTGATTAAACTTAATATATCAACTTAACTTTAATTAATTAATTAATTCAAACCTTTAATTACTAAATTAATCACCCCAACTCATTAATTGGATTGAACTAATTAATTATCCATTTTAATTACCCTATTAATTTAATGAATCACAAATCATTAAATCCTTATTAACTTTAAAATGAAAACAATTCATTTTTTTTAATGATATATGTTAAACAACTTAAACCCTAATATTTCGAGTCAGATCACAATTAACTCGAGAATCATCCAGAATTATAATCACCAGATCATCAATTCACAGTGCATATCAAATTAGTTCAACCATTCAACCAAATATTTAAATTCAACCCTTTAAATTTAAATAGAAATTCAACAGAGTGAGATTTACTCACCTTTGCCCCTTAAATTTGCAATCCACTTCATTCTCGACTTGATTTCCCGGGTTATAACCTTGTATAAACATTACACGTTTATTATTAAAATTTGAAATAACCAAACAACCCGTTACCATTTGAATTAATCAATTGATCCCTATTTAATAAATTTAGGTTAAACGAATGATTTAACTTTGAACTAATTTTCCTTTAAATAATCTCTTAGTAACTAAAATAATTAACATAAGTAGATTAAACAATTAATCACCAAACCCATTAACTTAAATAATATTTAAAACATGAATACTTATTTTATTTTATTCCCTTTGTAACTATATATTGTAAAATAAATTATAGACTTCAAAAATCCATCTTCACATAACTATTTTCAAATTTCCCTTAAAAATCTTGTAGAAATTTAAAAATTATTAAATAGGTCAACTAACAAATTAATCCCCAAAATCTGTTATTTAATTATTAAAATAACAAGATACAAATATGTATATGAACTTATATTTATATCATTATTTATCCTCACTGTAACATTTTAAAACAGTTTACAAATTTTAAATAATTTCCCTAAATCCTATATGCACACATATAATTATCTTAATAAATGATAATAAATAAATAAAAACCAATACCTTCCAGAAAACTCGAGATTCGTTCGAACAGCACTCGACACACTTCCCATCGCAATCAGAGAAGTCGCATGTTCGAGTAAAGCTCCACCCATCAAACACCCTTATTCCAGTCACCGCACTTCACCTCCTGGATGTCGCCGTTAGCCTCACAAGCACGCAACCCCAGCTCCCAAACGGCGACCCACCCCATACGAGTCGAAACCCTGACTCGTGAAACTTCCCTGACCCGCCTTCTGCGATGACCGCCGCTGCGACTTCCCTCTCTTCCACACGTCGATCGACAGATTCAATTTTTGGGAAGTCGACGTCTTCGACTTGAACTCGACGTTGCGGCCCTGAATCTCGATATTCATGAGATCGAGTGACCTCGTTTTTCTTTCCACAATTTTTTTTATAGTTTCGGCCTTCTCTTTTTTTTAAACGAGATCGATTTTTGAAAGAAAAAAAAAATGGAGAGGCACGGCTTGATTTCAGTTAGAAGAGTAGAGAGGGGATGAAGAATAAATATCGACCGGGAATATAGCTTCTTGAGTACGCTTTATATTATATAATTAAATATTGAAAAACACCTCGTGTCTCATCACGCGAAATCCCGAACCCCGAATCAACATGCCGATAGGCGTCTATAAGGTTTTACCCGCGTTTCGAACACAATGAAACGTGTTTCGGAAGCTGATTCAATCGTATGCGCGAGTTACAGAAGAAAACGATCGATTTTAAATTAAATCGATCAAAATAGTTCGAAGCGTTCTTGACTGCCAGGGTCAAACGACAACTCCGATTGCTACAAAAATTGAAATCCGATAATAACTAACTATTTCGGATCCAATTGAACTGGTTTCATCAAATTCCGAGACTGTGCCTCGGAAGGCTATTTTTAAATATTAATTTGAACGATATATTATTAAAATTGAACGAATCACCTTTAATTTTAAGTCTCAACCATTCTATTATCTTCAATATCATCATTATAGATTTTATAAGCCTTCAAAATATTTTAAACAGGCTTAGAATCTCATATTCAATAATTTACCCAATTTAAATTATTAAATTCAATATTTAAACTATACAATTCAATGATTTAATTATCCAGTAAATATTGATATTTGGAATTCACGTTTAAAATTAACCTTTAAATATTTTAAAATCAATTAACAATTCTATTTTAAATCATTAAAATTTCCGGGTCGTCACAAATGGTATTTAAATAAGGATTTATTTAATTAAATCGATTTGAAATTATTGAATGGAAAATTTAAAGGTATGATTTTGTAACTGGATTTTTGATTTAAGTGATTTAATGAATATTTCACGTTTAATAAAATTAAAGAAAATATTAAGTAAAATGTAATTTAAGGTTACTTAAATTATATTGAATCTAATAAGGGAGTACTTCAAGACTAAATAATAATAAGGTTAAATCGAGATCTATGTGAAACTGTTATATAGAACATTTAAATATTAAAACCTTGAACTATATTGGAATTTAAATGGTTTATTGTGATGCCCCACCTCTATACCCACGCTAGCCAAGAACACTACGGTGTAGTGCTGTCAACTAGCACGGAGAATAAGGCTGTTGAGGAGCGACCATCCATGTGACTGCTTATCACACGGTGGCTATAAGTAATCTTCGAAAACAAACATAGAAATAAGCATAACACAAATCAGTCACAGACATCCATATCACAAAGGCGGAAGAAGATATGAATATATAACTAACACATGAAAGTGAACATCAGAGTAGTGGTCAATAAGATCCACAATAATACAAAAGAATAGCAACACGTGATATACAAAAGAATACAACTATGAGTCTATATCTCAAGTGTATACAACAAAAACCGCTAATCTAAATAGTTAGCCAAAAGTAAGAGTAGCAAATCCCGGGAAGAAGTCAAGTAGAAGCACCTGTAACATCTCGGTCTGACCCGAGTATTATTTAAGAAAATAATAAACGGATCAGTCTAGATATAAATATCAGATGACATGGTATAAAATAAAAGATATGGCATAAACATAAAATATCCATACTGACATACTACTATAAGTATGCAAATGATGATCAACAGAAGATCAATCAATAAGAGATAAATCAATATCACAAGAATCTTCTCAAAGATCCAAAGAGGGCATCATACCCTAAACTTGTACTCATTACAAGTTAATGACATAAATTCCAGAAATCAACACAAGAAATCCAGAAATCACAGAAAAAAGGGAAAGAGGCATATCACATGACGGTCCGAAGACCATGGGGAGCTACCCCATATGGGTGAGTCGGAATCACCCAGACGAGGTCTAGGCTAACCAAAAAGCAAAAGGTATGTGTGAGTGGAATCACACAAATGGTGTCTAGCCTAACCTCACAACAAAAAGGTATGTGTGAGTGGAATCACACAAATGGTGTCTAGACTAACCTTGCGGACAAAGAGATATGTGTGAGTCGGAATCACACCCATGAGGTCTAGTCTAACCTTGCAAACAAAGAGACATCGCACAATTGCTAGTCTAAATCATAATATGATCGTCATGATCAACGAGAAGTGTCAATTACACTAAGCTAGTAAATATAAAAGTTTATCTTCGTGTCCCATAACCACTTGCTTAACTTAAATATTTACGAACAAACTGTAAATCTTCACTAGAAAATTGTCACAAGAGGTTCAATCGAACAAGTCCAAGAATTAACCGACGAAGTGAACGCAAGCGTTTCATACCACTTGTTTTACTAAGCCGTTTAATTAGATTTCTCATTCGAGTGAGGTAAAGGTTTGTATATACTAGTAGATTGGAAAACGGTTTAAGAAAAGAGCTTTGTTATTGAAAATAGAGTTGAAATCATTTTGTTGAAAGAGTTTTGATATTTACTACTAGTATTGAAACCTTCACATTTCTAAAGTTGTTATCCCGCCTTTTTAGCAAGGCCGTGATACCATAAAATCGACCGAGAAGCCAAAGATAGTTTGTCTCGAAGAATGGTCAACTCAGCATCTCAACAAAATAAGTTCTGTTGAATGGTTTTCAGATAAGATCCCCTACGGAGGGGGAGAACAGGGGGGTCGCAACCCCCCAAGGTGAGGGTGCGGAGGCAACACCCCCGCTACGGGGTTCGACCTGCCCGGTCAGGTCGCGGGGGTCCAGGGGGCAGCGCCCCCGGCGGGGTGCGGGGTGCGGGGCAGCACCCCGTCCAAAACGGTACGACCTTGTGAAGACCTAAGGGAGGATAGGATCGAGTGACCTAAAGGTTGCGACCTAGGGTACACGCGACCTAAGGGAAACTCGCGACCTAACATGGCCGAGCTAAGGTGAGGTGCGACTCAACCAGGTAAACGACCTAAGGGAGGCGAGCGACATAAGGAACACGCGACCTAACAATAGCACAGGCCAAGCGACCTAATGTTTTAAAGCCGAACAACCTAATTAAACTCACGACCCAAAAATGACAAGGCCGAGCGAGTTAAGGGGTCATGCGACCTAAATGGAGCAACCCTGTGGTCATGCGACCTAACTGAAATGGCCAAGCGACCTAACTGAAATGGCCAAGCGACCTAACAAGGTAGTACGGTCATACGACCTACGACCTAACGGGATAACGGTCAAGCGACCTAAAGAGTTAAAGGTCATGCGGCCTAACAGGTTAAAGGTCATACGACCTAATGGTGTAACGAGCTAACGAGTAGCGACTTAAGGAATGAAGGCCGAGCGACCTAGCGACCTATGCACGCCAACGACCTTATGGTTCATGCGACCTAGTGGAACTCGCGACCTAAGCAGCCAAGTGAATTAAGGCCTAGAACGACCTAAACGCGAGCGACCTAGGGTCCAACGACCTACGACCTGAGCTAATTCCGAGGCGAACGACCTAACGTATGCGAACGGGTTTAAGGACAGAAACGAGCTATTTGAAGGCCGAGATTTTTCCACGCGAACGACCTAGCATTGGCAGAGTGACCTATGTGCAGAATTTTACCAAAAACACTAAAAATTGGAGTTTTTCGCCAATCCAATCCAAACCAAATGCAAATGCACATGCTAAAGTGATGGGAAATCATTCCCAACAGTCCAAGATAGTTATAGACAAGAATGTGAGATAAAAATCTCACCTTTTCACGAAATTATGAAGGTAAAGCTTGAAGGTGAATGGAGAAGCAACTGCAAGCTTGAATCAAACGCTTTTCCTTGAATTTGGGGTTGAATGATGGAGTTAGAGTTGAAACCTAGGCTTGGAGTTTCTAATTTCCCTTTCCACTCACCATTAATGTTAAAGTTTGTGTTTGGTAGGAATTTATGAAGAGTGAGGAGAAGGAGAGAAGTGGGTTTGAGTTATAATGGCTAATCTAACCCAAAGTCCAAAGCGGGAAAAGTAAGTGAAATTCCACTAACTCCAAACCCATCACTGTTTATACTTAAAAAAATTGTAAACGGCATTTCGAACTCAATGGAAGTGGTCTTGAGTCCTAATTCGACCGTTTGCAAAAAGTAGCTTTTCGGACCAATATTCGAATAACGATAAAATATTTAAACAAAATATTTAAATATATAATCGATAAATATGCGGGTTGTTACATTTATGTTGAGATTCGGATCTGTATTTGAAATCAACGTAGTTGAATTTGTTATTTAGCAACTAAATTGAATTAAAGTGAAATTTAGGTTGAACCAAATTTGAATTTATTATTTAGAAAACTAAATTGAATAAAAATTTAGTTGAAACGTTGAATACTTAAAGTTTTGAAATATATTGAAATATAAAGGGGTATTTTTGTGATTACAAATCTGAATTTGAGATCGATAAATTGAAGTGTTTATTTTAGGAATTGAGTTGAATTTAAATTGATAAATTGAGATTGAATTTAATTAAATGGGAAGGTCGGGTTGATGTTGAAACGATTCGTTAAGTTGAGGGAATTGAAAATACTTTATTGTATAAATTATTTAATATATATAAGTACTATTTTGGGAAATACAGAGATATTTGAAGTGAAATGATATTTGGTTTTGAAGTATAAATTAAGCTGAAATGACCACGGTGTTATAGTGTATATTTCTACCTTGTAGATAGTTCCATGGACCCTTAGAGGATGGTTATCCCAAACATCCCTTAAGTTATTTGTATTTCAGTTGATATTTCACTTGAGTTGGATTTATTGATATAAGAATGTTAATCCTGAGTCGAGTGTTTTGTGTTTTGCTTTACGCTCGGGTCAGACTGAGTGATACAACATTAGAGACTCACCTTTGGAGTTCGCAGTTTCATTTGGAGATCCAACTATCGATTCAGATTCTAGCCTTTCCAGTTGATTGGTTCAGAGAAGTCATCTGTTGCATTGGAGACTTCACTGCATTCGAACTATTCGATTGTATTTTATTTCTAACTCTGATGTATATAGTAGCTTCATGAACTACTATTCCTTATCTATTCCGCTGCATTATATTACTCTGTGATCTGTGATTGATTGATTTATTGTATATTTTAAGTTTGCCAAATTTTAATTAACAATTCGGTATTTTGAATTATTCAAGTCGGATATGTATGGTTTTATTGTCGATTTGAATGGTCCAAAATATAGGGTCGTTACAACAGTGCTCTTCTTTTTGTCGCTGGAAAATAATTTCGATGATGGCGGCCGCATCATCAACATTCATTTTCGAGTTTCAAAGTGGAGAGACTATTCTGTAGCCCTGCTACACTTTTGTTTGAAAATAGATTTGAATTTCTAAACATGACTTGATTTATAATATATATTGAAGATTTTAAATGTGATTTGATATTATATATATATATATATATATTTATTTTAGTTATAAAATGGTTGAAATCAATTCTTAAAATTTTGATTTAAAGATGATCTTCAATGAAGCTTAATTTTTTTTGACTACATACTTGATTTGAAATAAGTCAATTGTAAAATTTCATTTGAATAATATTCAATTGCATTATATATAACTTACCTAAATTTTCAAAAGTTAGCTATGTAATTGAATATTATACAATATAAAATGACATCAACGGAATTTTTAAATAAATTTAAGAAGTTATAGTAAGGGTAAATATACTTAATATATATGTGATAAGATATATTAAGTAGAATAAATTTAATAATAATTTGGAATAAAGAAGAATTCAATTTTTCGAATAAAGTATGATTATAATAAATGACTATTCAAATTTATGATCTTTGAAATTGTTAATTTAAGATAATGGGATAATATACAATATAAATTGTCTTTATAAATAAAATTTGAGTGCGCATAATAAATGTTACACACTTAAAGTTGAATTATAAAATGATTAATAGAGAAAAATAGAATACTAAGTTAGTTGAATAATAAATGGATTAATAAAATAAATGGTTGTTTGAAATAAATTTTGTAACAAGCAACAACAAATTGAGAATAAACCAACTTAATGAAATTCCTTGAGTTTAAAATCAATCATTGAATATTAATTAGTTCAATTGAAATTTATATGGTTTAAATTAATTGTTTTATTTTATAATTCAAGTCTATTTTCTTCTGGTTGTTTCTATTCTCCTACCTCTTTCCTTTTCGGGGACGAAAAGTTTTGAGTGGGCGAGAGTGTAACGACCCGTAAATTTTCGATAATTTTTATTTTATTTATTAATATATTTAATTTTAATTTTGGGAAATTGTAACGATAAAATTTTGAAAGGAAAATTTGATATTTGAAATGCGTCTAGTTAAGCATAGCAACTTGTAAATTTTTGTCCGAAAATATGAAGTTTATTTTCATGCGTAAATTTATTTTAATTTAATCAGCTGAAAATCGATGAAAATAAAACGTTTCCGAAACCTAAATATTTTAATATAGAAAAATTGTAAATCATCTTCTGAGCAAGACGTCATTTTTCGTTTTTCCAAATACGGACTTCTTTAGCTCCGTCGATCTTATTTTTTTGCGTTTTTGCTCCATTTCCGCCAGTAGAAAATTCGAATTTTCATTATTCAATCGAACCACTGATATCTGTATGCCGTTGTGATCGTTTTGTCATGTTGATCTATATGGTATATTCGGTTTCATGTTTTTAAATTCGATACACAAAAAAATCCACGAAAAAGGGCAACCGCATCGGCACCGGTTTTGTGCCTATTGTTTCTTGTGGCTTTTCATTTATTCACGGTACAATTCAAACAACTGTTAACATTTATATTTCCTAAATTCTCGTGCTTGACATTGTTTCCCACTAGTTCCAATAATTATTAACCGGTTCATTTTTCTATAGCCATCCTTTTCTTTAAACCGTTCCTTTCGAAATATTTTCCTGGTATCCAATGCCGATACATTTTGCTGTCACTGCTCTTTCCTGTTATTTTCCTTTTATTCTTCTTCTCCTCTCTCTTTTCATTTTCTTCTTCTCCAGCAAACTGTTCCTTCCTTCCACGTGATGAACCTAATGCGCGCAACCTTCCTCCCTTTCCCCACGTCATTCCATCACCTCCGCACCTATCACCAACCCTCTCTCCCACTTCGTCCCCTTCTCTGACATACACCGAATCCCGAGCTCGGCCACGCATCCCTCCACATGACAACAGCTGCCACTCCACCATCTCCGACCTCAAGCCAAAACCCACGCAACTCACCCACTTGCTCGGCCTCTGCCACAAATCCTCTCTCTCCTCCGCTTTCTCCCATCACTTGCCGATGCACCGCAAGTGCTCGACCTCTCCGGCTTCGACTAGGCAGCGGCCTCCACTGGCCACAACATCCGAAGGCCGAACTCCACCTGCTCCGATCAAGCGCCATCCATGGCTCCCTTCCGTGTGTTCAACCTGAGAACGACATTTGTTTGATATGTATTTTGTAAGGTAACTATATATATAGCAATTTTGTATGCAGAGATTTTTCTGTTAGCTATTTGTATATTATACAAACATGTTTGGTTTATAAATAAGTTTTAATTTGTATACGTCACTATATATATTGGTTATAGGTACAGTATGAATATAAGAGTTATATGGATTATATATATAGTGAGTTATATTACTATAGTTTATAAAGTTACGACCTGTTTGGAAGTATGAAAATTTTATATTAGTTTGATAATATAAGCCATTTAGATTTATATAGCAGATATCGGCTGAAATGTAAATTTGTCAGTTTATACTAACTTTTAAGGGTAGTAAGTAAGTGCATTTTATATATGTAGTATTATTTATTCTTCTTTACAGTTATACATATTATGGTCTGTCAGTTTTGTAAAGCTATATTCTCATAAACTATTGTTTCTTATATACAAAGTAATGCTATCAGCTATATGTTATGTGTTTGAATTTTATATATTACATACATATAGTATATGTGGACGGTACAGTGGGTTGTATAATATGTTGGGTATAACTTATGTATTTATACGTCCGTTGCTATATATTAATTCGTACCCATGCATTAATAAAGTCAAGTAAGATCTGTTTGTTAATATATAGATAGGTGTGTAAGTTATTATACATGCAAAATGTCGTAAAGTGTATACAATTTATTCCATGGTTTGTTTTGGGTTTTGAATAAAGTAATTTATTTTAATAAAGGTAAATGTTAGACTTTAAATTATATGTTAGAGCTTGCGTGAGTATACAATTATAAATCTATATCTTATGTATGATAATACATATATTTGTTATTATATTAAGGTTATGTAGTCATATATCTATATGCGTTCATTTATACCCATTTATCTCCATCGACCCAATTCTGATTTGATTTCGTCTATTCCTTGTTATCAGCTTTGATCATCGGAATCGTGCTTGGATTCATGACTCAATTTCAGTGTCCGTTTCTCTGTGCGCATATGTGTCATCTTCTTATTTCTCTAGCCTCGAAAGGTGAGCAATCACTCACGATTAATGTTCTTTTATTTATTAAATTTGATGTCAATTGAAACGAAAATTGAAATATGCTACCGTTGGTTATTCGCACTATTATATATGCTATTACCTGTATCAGTTCACCTGTGACATCTGACACCATTATCTGTTACTTATACAATGATAATCCAGTTTAGTTGATAAATGTTTGATTGTTTGATTTTGACATTGGACGTTAAAATTGTTAATATAGTAAGCGATAAATAATTTGAAATTGAAATTAACTTAAGATAGTTAGATTTGATATATGTGTTAAATTTGATTTAAATGATATTTGCATAATATGACCCCTCTAAAGGTTTAAATAAATTAACACGTAGGAATATGGTTAATTGCACTTGAACCATTTAAATGTATGTTGTTTAAATCGATGTAGTATGAAATTGGACAATAGATATCAAGTGAAGAACCGTATAAATATTAATGTAATAATCTTTAATCTACATGAAATGATAGTGTAGATTCTTGAAATAATTATATTGATTTGCACAAACAATAATGTGAATTAGTACGATTATTTCGGGATTATTTGAATTAATTATTGGATTGTTATTGATTGTTGTTATTGCTTGTTTATTTACTTTGACACCATCCCAGTTTTCACACTGCAAGTTCCCTTTGCTATGGTTTGATTTTTTTAATTGAAATGGAATCGGGTTGAAATGATAAATACCCAAATGAACTTGACTTAGGATAGAGAATTAAATAAAACCCGATTGGTCAATAATTTGATTTAAAAATAAAATAAATATTTTATTCGAATAAAATAATAAGGGTTTAAAACGAAGTTGGAATTTAAATTTTTATGAAAGGAAAATGTTAATATTTAAAAATCTGAACAAAATATTAATATAGTTACTAATAAAAGAACGTTGTTTAAATTTAATTATTTAATAATTAAATTTGGGATTATTTAATAATTAAATTTGAAATTATTTTATAATTAAGTTTGAAATTATTTAATAATTATGTTTTGAAATTATCAAATAAGATTGAATTATTTTATAATTAAATAAGATTGAATGATTTAATAATTAAATAAAATTGAACTCTTTAATAGTGAAATTGAACTTCTTGAATAAGTGAACTAAGTTTCTTTATTAACTGAGTTTTGAAATTTGTAACTAAGTAAATAAATAAATGAAATTGAATTTCTTTAACAAGAAATAAAATGTGATTTATTGAAATTAATGTAAGACTTGTAATTTAAAGAATTTGATTTGACGAATCTAATTTAATTCAATTTGAAGTTTGATATAATGAAGTTGAACTTAAGTAATTGATTTAATGAATTGGAAATTTAATAGAAATGATTTGAATGACAAATTTACTTAATGAATATTGAATGAAATCGATCAGTGAATTTAAATTGATTTGAACGTTAAATTAAATTAATTTAAATGATTATGGAATGATACTTATATATGAACTTGAATAAATATTTAAATTGTTTAAATAAAATATGAAATTGAATTATGGAGTTTTGAAATGTAAATTTGGAAGTTATGAAACGTAAATTATGGAAATTGTTTTGGAAAGACAAATGGAATGTAGGTTTAAAAATTCTAATTGAAACTGAAATTGAATTTGATTGTTTGTAAAATTTATTAAACGACCAATCGATGTAATAATCACGAAAGTTATTAAAGAGACCGAAATCGGCTATGGACATACTCTCTGTCTAAACTGAAAACCACTTTAACAACTATACGCGGAGTGTGATATAGAATGAAGTGGTTGGAATGATGTACGTGATGACTGAAGAAAGAGTACGATAATGGATAGCCTTGACACTTGTGTCAAATTGGAAATGACTAAAACAGAAGCCGTGCCGGGCCAAATGGGGTTAGCTACCTTATGCGAACATACTTCTTCGAAAACTATTCATTACTTGTTATTGATTGGTGCACCCTCGTAATATTGGGAGTGTTTTTTCGCGGTGTTGCGATCATTGCGGCGATGCGCTCTCACCAGTTCCGATCAGGCAAACGGTAGTTTCACTACCTTGGGTATTGCCTCATGTGCCTTGTCATTCTTGTATCCCTATATACGCGACCACTACGAATTTGTTTTGTGTTATACCTATGGAGTACTCCCTGATATCCCACTAGTTTACGGTGGAGATTACGGAGCTGTATAGACTATAACGCTTATGTAAAAGGTGTTAAGGGGGATAATGGTAACGCCTTAGCACTATTTTAATATTTTATATTACTGATAGACATTATCTATTTAGCGTATATTACTACATAGTAGATAGTTTAACGGATCCTTAGAGGATGGTTATTCCAACGTCCTTTGAGTTACTTGTATTTCAATTGTTATTTCACTTGAGTTGGATTCATTGATATAAGAATGTTAATCCCGACTCGAGTGTTTTGTGTTTTGCTTTACGCTCGGGTCAGACTGAGTGTACCAGTATTCAAGACTCACCTTTGCAGTTGGAGCTTCGCTTGGAGATCCGGCTATCTATCCAGCTTTTAGATATTCGGTTGATTCTAGAGACATCTTCTGATTCTTGTATTTGACTATTGTATCCAAAACTTCTGTTGTAACTTATTTAACTCTGTTATTTATATAGTAGCTTCATGAACTACTATCTTTTGTTTCCGCTGCATTTATGACTCTGTGTCTGTGATATGTGATGTTTATTTACTGTATATATTCAGTTTTTCCAAATTTAAATTAACAATTCGGTATTTTGCATTATTCAAGTCCGACATGTGCAGATGCGAATGGTCCAAAATAGCGGGTCGTTACAATACCCAAATATATACAATCAAAGCATAGCATTCAATATTCCAATATAATTCATCACAGAATATCAAATAATCGTAACAGAGAATATTAAATAAATCTAAATACTATTAAGGAATCTAGTTGGATCCCTCCAACCTATTTCCCTGTATTCACAGACGTTAGCACAATACCAATTCCACTTCGAGGTGGAATATCGTGGTATGTAGGATTATTATAATATCATCAGTTATTATGCGGCGCATAGGGTCTCATCCGCTATAAAATGCAGGAAATCAATCATTCCAAGATGTATTATATACTATAGTATAGCACATCCAAAACAATTCAATCATTTGATCAATTATTTAAATTTAACCATTTAAATTTAAATTAAACCATATGAGTGAGATTAACTCACCTTTATCTTGCTGTTTGCAATCCATTCCAAACGGCTTGTTTTCTTCACGATTTCAGACCTTGTATAAGCAAATTACATATCTTTATTAATCACTGAGGGAATTAAATTTTGTTTTAAATTAAAGTTGACTTATAAATTTTAAATTGTTATAACTAATTAAACTTTCCCTTGGAAACCACATTCGATTTATAAAAAGATTTATAAGATTTCAAAAATATAATTTTTATATAACTTTTCAATTCAAAACATTTAAAACCCCTGTTCTCATAACCTTTATCTGTATTATATTCCGGTTTAGACATTATTACATAAACAATATATAACCTCATTTTATTTTTATTCTTTCCCAACCAGAAAAGTTTCTATTTTGGACTTTATATATATATATATATATATATATATATATATATATTTAAAACAAAGAAAAAGATAAATTAATGCAAATAAAATTTACTGGAATTAATAGAGGTTAAGATACCAGATTCACGTCTTCTCCAAACATCCAGTCGACATGCAGCACCTCCGATGACCACATCCTAATCGCCAGCCATTGCCGCACAGCCCCACGACCTCTAGAACAAATGCGACAGTACATCCAAATCCATCAGTTCGACATTGCTGACCCATCACTTCACCATCGCGCACGCTTCCCAATCCTCACTGCAAATAGACACCAAGCCACTCGCGACCTTGACTAAACATGCGGCGGCCTTCCCTCTTCTAGCTTCGTGGCTCCACTTGCCTTCACGATCTGCCGACAACTCTGTGCTCTACCCAGATCGACGTCATGCCCAAAGGGACAATCGTCAACCAACTTCAAACCTTCTCAACAACGCATTGCCGAAGCCCCAGCCAAAATAACACGATTCTAAAACGCAAGCGACTTCGGTTTAAAATCTGGTATCGACCATGTGAAGATTTGAAAACAAAAAGGAGGAAGGGATCGAACGAGATCTTTTCGTTCGTTTGAATTCTGAACCAGATGTGGTTTACTGAACAGAAAGAGGAAGTGATTTCGACGGCTCCGAGTTTGATTTCACGACCCCTCTATCCTTTGTATATAATTTTTCTCAATTGAATGAGGAGGGGAATGTATGAGATTCTGCTTTGAAAGAGAAAGGAATGTCGTGCTCTGCTTATTAAGAAGAAAAGATGGGATGTTGGCGTATTGAATAAGGGAAGCAATAGTGTTTGAAGAAGGAATGAAAAAGGCATGATGTGAAAGAAAATAGACCGATGGGAAGGGAATTTCGGCTGCAGACAAAGATATATAAATTTATATATTAATTTAAATTCAAATTGTCTCGTTTTACGTAGCTTAAAATTGCGAACTCCTATCAAGGCATGCCGCTATGCGTTTATAAGGTTATACCCTTATTTCAAACGCAATGGAAAAGGTTTCGAGCCCTAATTCGGTCGTATGGTGAAGATAGCTTTTTGAACCAGTTATTATATTGAATTCGATATAAATTTCAACGCGTTTATATATCGTACTCTCACACAACAACTCCAAACGCTACGAAATTTGAAATCCAATAATAATACACTATTACGGATCCAATGGAACCGGCTTCGTCGAAATCTGAGAATGTGCCTTGGAAGGCTATTTTTAAACATCGGTTTGAACGATATAATTTCAAATTTTAAAAAAACACTTCCAAATTGAATTTTAACACTTTTACTATCTTCAATACTATCAATATAAATTTTACAAGCCTTCAAATTATTTTTAACAGGCTTAAAATCCCAGATTTTACTCAATTTCCAATTATTAAATTCAATAAATAAATAGTGATCTTTTTAATTCAAGTTAAAATTTACCTTACAAATATTTAAAATCAATTAAATATTCCAATTTCAAATGCTCAAAAATTCCGGGTCATCACAATGAATATATTTTAAAACTTTGTTAAAAATTAATTAGAGAAAAGTAATTAGTTCCCATATCTTCAAAACTTGTTTCTACCTTGTTTTTAAACGTAGAAACTTTTGTAAAATCCTATTCCTTTGTTTTAACACATTTCTTTTTAAATTTTAAAGCCTGCTACTTTATCAAACATTTTACCCGAGCTGAATTACAAGTTTGACTTCAATTCTTTATCGAGTTCAACCCTTCTTTTTCTTATCTTCTTTTTTCTTTCAACTTTGTTTTGTTTACAATGTCAAAATTGTTTCCAATCACTTGCATACGCACTCAAACAAACCCGAGCTACCACTCTATTTTCTCGAGCCAGAAACCCATCTTCTTGGAGTTAAACCCGAGACAACCCGAGATTTGCCTTCTTCCCTAACTTCGTTTTTAAACTCAGATACACATACGCGAGTGTGCACGTGTATAATGGGCCAACGATGCTCTGGCCATCGCCGTTGTTACCTTCCGGTCATCAACAACCGTTCAACAGTCATCGACCACCCAGATCGCCAAAAACCCCCACGAATCAAAATCGAGCATGCACGTATTAAACTGGAACTAACCCATCATCGGAAAACCTCCCCTTGCCTTCGCCACGGACCACCGGAGGTAACACCATCCATACCAGAGATGCTTCTCACCACGACATGCTGTTCCCCCCCGGTGTGATGCATTCCGGAGCAACGACGAGACACCAGCAATGTGAATTCCGACCCTAATAAAAATATGAACTTAAACCCTAAATCGTGATCGCCCATCATCCAAAACGAATTATAAAATAAATGAACATTTTTCTGATGATCATCGAAATGCAAGCCACCTTCACCATTGATCATGGTGTTCATTTCAATTCCAATCGTCGGAATTTGATCAATTTGTGTTTTCCGTTCAAACCCACAATCCCACTTCAATTTGAAACTAAAAACAAAATTTTATTGGTAAAATTAAACATTTTCGAGCACTAATCAGATTGAATGATCAAAACAAGGAATTAAATCATTTGATTTTTATCATTAAAAGATCATTACTACAAATTTTTTTATTTCCAATAAACTATTTGTTAATTTTGCTAATTTACATTCTTATAAATAATGTTATACCCAAATAAACATTATTCATTCAGCAATCAAAACCTATTATGTTTTGTGTTGGGATAATTTTAAATTTCCAAATAGGTTTTAAAACCTGGAACAGAGCATGTTTTTGGCCTGTACACTAATATGAACACAATCATTCATATTTATCAAGGCATGCAAACACATTCACACCATCATTCCTACATAATTCATATCATACATCTAATACAAATCCAAACACTAAGAGATAGAGGAGAGTTAAGGGGTCTGCTCACAGTTTTTAAAGCAGAGAACAGGGAGCCAGTTTTTGAAAGAAATTGGAAATGATTTGTTTGATCTAGTTTTCCAAGCTTGATTCATTTGAACTGCTCCTTGATTAATTTCCAGATTTTCTTTGTTTTGATTATCATTCCCTCAGATTGAAAATACTGAGTTAGCTATGGTTTAAATTGCTTCAAATTTTAAATTTAAATTTTACTTGTGGGTTTGCTTGAATCTACCTGAGTTGATCTGAAGTTGAAACATATCTGGCCTTGATCTAAATTAATCTGCATGCTTTAAGATGCTACAGATTTAAGATGAATTCGAACTAGAACTTGAATTTGTTGCTTTTCTCTGGTTTGCTTAAAACTTCCAGATTTGATTTTCTTGCTGAATTACAGGTTGAAACTTGCTTCTGGTTTTATTTCAGATTTTTGAAGAGGAGGGGTTTCTAATTTTTAAGTTGAAGATGATTCTTTTTTTTGTTTCCAGATTTGAGATTTAGGAGGATTTCAAATTCTTTGGTTTTCAGGTTTGAGAAAGATGAACAGCCTGACCATCTTTTCCTATGCATGTTCTCAAAATTAAATTCATAAGAAAATAATCTCTTTTGCCACTTGTTCATTTGCATGCCAAAGTTATTACACTTGTTCAATTTCTTATGCATGGTTTACACTTGTTAAAATAAGAAATTTTATGTTGAAACCCTTTAGTTTAAATTAGTTTCAAAACTTAGTTTTAACCCTTGTTTAAAATTTACTTACAAATTCATGTATATATATATATATTTCTAACTATATTCATCTTTAATTATATAAGAGGAAAGCATTTTAAATTTTTAATTAAATCTTACTTTATTTCAGATTTAAATTTTTTATTTTAAATCCTTAATCAATTTGTGAATTGATTTATCTTATGTGTAACATAATACTTATGCTCATATTTCAAAAGATATATACACATCAAAGCTTTTTAAATCTAATCTATCTATTAAACGAATTTTATTCCCAATATATTTATTAAATTTCAAAAGGTAAATATTCTATTTTCATTCTTGTTTTAAATTTTAAATTCAAATCGTTGTACAAATCATAACTTTTTAAGGAAATTAATTTCAAAGTTTAGTTGTATTTTAATAATAAACACATATATAGATTATATATATGTATATAAGTCTTTAGAATAAAGGTTTAACTTCAAACAACTTTTAAAATCCATTAAATTCAAATATCTTTATATTGTTTTCTATTTATATTTCCTTTTATAACTATTCATACAACCTTAAGAAAAATGATTCTTATCTATCTAACATGTTTTTTTATTTATACACTGATATTTAAATATATTCAATCTAATTTATTTTTAGATCCTTAGTTAGTTTTATATTTACAAATTTTATTTACTTATATATATTAACTATGTTTATTTATGTTTTGTACATGTAAAAATTTCAAATCTTGTACTTATTACTTTTATATATTTATATACAACTATATTTATTTCCAAATGTTTATAATTGAATTCTAATCCAAAATACTATTTTATAAACACATACTTTTAATTTATTCTGGAATCTTCATATTTATTACAAAATAAATCCAATTTGTTTTTCAAGATATTCGTTTTAGTATTTTCAAATCAACAATATTCATTGTCAATATATTTATTAAATTTCAAAATCTAATTTCCCAATTATAATTCATTTGTATAACTAAATGGACATATATCTTATTAAATTTGATGAATTATATTTCAAATGCAAATAAATTCTAAATAAATTCACAATTAAATCCAAAATTAAATTTGATTACCAATTTTTCCAAAATTTAATCCAAAATATTAAATCAATTATCAAATTATTTTTAGCTAAAATCCAGGAATGTTACAAGTTCCCCCCTTAAGAAAATTACGTCCCCGAAATTTTCCAGGGAGACAACAAAGAATGGATAGATACACAAAGATAGAGAATCAACTCACAAATCAACCGATTGTCTATTCTGTATTTGGCTCACCAAATCAGAATATCAATAATATATACGAGAACAAACTTATTCGATACTATACAAGATACTCGGGTCACCAGATCTACGAAATATACGTGGGCATTGGTTAGTTCGAAGGGATAACTAACCTTTCATAGTATATATATGGACCTTAAGAGAACATATAATTGGATACAGTCTTTCGAAATTCTCAGATACTAAGTATGGATTCCAAGCTTAAGTTGGAACACCCCAAATTATATATCTTATCCCTCTTCGGATTTTGATCCTCATAAGAAATTACAATAGAATTTCAAATTTTGGTTTAATCGAAATTGTTTTATCGATACAATTTATTTAACCTTATATTTTAGTTAACCAATTTATTTCAAATCAAATTTCAATTTGGCTAAAGTTAAAAACAAAAAGCTGATAGAAATTTGACGAAAGGAATACGAAATAGAGACTTATTTACACGATTCGCAGGGCCACCATCACACCGAAGCTACTCCTTGCAGCTTCCACAAAGCAATCAAAGAAATTGAAAAGACAAATCAAAGGAGGTTGATAGAGAAAGTTTATTTCCGTTATTGTTACAGGGCATTGACCATTTGTAGTGGTATTTCCCTGTCCCCTATCTCGTCCTCTTCTCGCACTCATACTCACTATCAATGGATAATAAGAGAATTTACTGAGGCATTCGAACGGATATCTTAGGGAATACTCATTCGTTAAAACACCAATATCTTATCCATTTTCCCATATCTTCCCCAGTATTCAAATCAAAACTAACAAAAAAAAATGAATGGAAATTGATCACGTTCCATTCACAAATTGAGATCAATTTGTTCGATTTTGAGAATTCAGATCGTGGATTTTATTCAATTTGTTTGAAGTGATTGGTGGGTTCGCGTGTGCTCGTCAACGGAGGGGAGGTGACAACGTCGCATTTAGAAGCAGAGCCTAGGGCTTGGGCATGATTTTTGGGGCTTCGCAATCAGTGGGCAGGCTCGTGGGATGCAACGAGTAATCGTGGGAAGGAGGGCGACGTATGGGTGAAGGCGGGCGATGACAAGGCAATGGCAGGTCGGCAAGCTAGGGCTTTGGGAAGGAAGGGTCTTGAGTCTAAAGGGGGGAAGGGGAGTTTGGGGGTTTGTCGAAGTCGAGATAGTGAAGGAGGAGATGTCGATGTCTGGATTTGTGCTCTGTAAAGGGAAGTGAGGTATATGTTTCAATCTAAATTTAATAACACATATATGAATATATAAAAAAAGAAATATATAGAAAAGAAATAATGACAGTAAGGTAATTAAATTGGGAATATATCACTAATAATCATCAACTACATAGTCTCTGAGCTCGTACATCTCAGAGAAGGGTGTTAGGATAAAAGAATAAATTCTACGCCACCAAACAGAAATGTATTTAATAGAAATTAGCTTTACATCTCAAAGAGTAATGTTGGACATACATCCATACAAGTCCATCCTGGGTCTGAATGGAACTGAAGGCACTTCGTCCAATAAAGGAAGAAGTCCTTGCAAATCCGGATAACCATAATCCCGACCGGACTCCCCATCACATATGGAGATCTCTATACCGGAGGAACTCAGTGCAGAGACAATCGACAGGTAATCCTTTCGTTCTCGTAAATACCCGGTCTTCAACCACTGTCTTCAAATGCACTACCATTTCGTCGTATCATTATTCAGCATGGGTTTTATAACTTAATGTCCTCTCCCAGCTCAACCGAATAATCAACGCTTATTTTTAAAAACACATGGATACATAAGTCACAACAAATTTCCAATTATAATCTTTTAAACAAAAGATTCACCATTAAGATTCGATGTGGTTTTCGGATAACCATTTGGAATCCGACCCCCGGTCGCATCCAAATTCAAATGCCATTTTGAAGGCCAACAATTTTACTTCAGTTCAGAAGTTCATAATCACACATCAATATATCACATATGTCATAGCTCAAAACAAAGCAATTCATATCACAAAGTATCACAATCACATATCATAGATATCAACCAATCCAAGGTATTCAATATAATCCAATCACTCATAAGCAAGATTAATTAGTCGTTCAATTCCCAATAAATTCAATTTAATTTTCCAAATAAATTAAATTAATTACTTCAATTACTTTAAACCTTGCTTAATTATCATTAAGTAATTACAATTATTTTAATTAATTATAATTAATTAATCACATAATTACTTTCATTAATTATCCTTAATTAATGATTAATTATCCTTAATTATTAATTAATTGGTCCTTAATTTTTTTATTAATTAACCTTAATTATTTATTAATTAATCTTTAATCATTAAATTAATTAACCTTAATTAATCTTTAATTACCTTCATTAAGTAATTATCCTTAATTACTTTCATTAATTAATTATTTTCTAATTACTTAAAACCTTAATTAATTAAAAGATAAACCATTTATCTTAATTAATCACTTTAATTATCATTTAAATCTTATTAATAACCTTTGGAATTAATTATCATTAACCAATTAACTTAGATTTTTAAGTTAATTAACCTTTAAAACATTTTTGTCTTCTTAATTAATTCCTTAATTACATTATTAAGTTTATTTTAAAAAACTTTAAAGTAAAGATTATATATATAAATTAAACATTTTAACTCAAAATAATTTATTTTAAAACCTTTAATACATCCCAAACTTAAATAAGACATTTGTTATTTAAAAGAAAAGCGGTCTAAGAAAATTGTTTGAGTAAAACTTAATTTTTTTAAAGATTTTAAAACCTGTTATTACACTTAATCTCAGACCCGAGCCAAATCATCCAAATTTCCAAGCCAACCCCAAGGAAACTTTCCTTATTCTTTTCTTCGAGTCCAACCTCGTTCGACTATGAGCTCAACCCCGAGAAAAACATTCCTTCCCCAAAAAACAATCATCACCAGGTACCAATCCATCTCATGCACGTGCACAGCCGATTCTGCCACCTCCGGTCGATGCTACGACTATCGACAAGTCGACGACAACCTACCCTAACCACCAGACCACCTAGAACCCCGAAACGACGACGAACTTGCAATCGAGCCACTCGGCACAAACTGGAACGAAACTGGATCACTAAAGATTTCCTCGACCCACCGCTCAGGCCACCAGAGGCCATGCAACTCCGTCCAGAGCTCCGCCGATTAACGATGCATCGTTTCTACTCTCCTCGGTCTAGTCCGATTCGCCATCGACGACGAAATTGCTTCAACATCACCCTCGACCAAAAGTGGGTCTAAAACCCTACATTGCCGCCGCGTCATCGCCATGGTGAACTATAAATTCACCGAATATTTTTTGATGATCCCTGATCACCAAGCATGCTCCAGCTATGACCACGAGATCCATCTCCTCTCCAATTGTCGTAAATTGCCAAAAACTCAATTCTCGTTCATCCTCGAATTCCTCAATCAATAAGACACTAAAAATCTTGATTCTTCCTTTAAAATTCATGATTTATGAGGAGAATAAGACGATGTAGGTGAATTAAGAAATTATGGGATTTAAATTTGACATGTTTTTAAATTTTTCACTGTATATTTAAATTTTCCAGAAAAACTTAAACATTATTCTCAAAAATATTTTTTCAACTTAGATCTTGATTTTACAAACACATTTTGTTTAAATCTTAAAGCCAAAAAAATGTAAGAAAAGATTTGGATTTTTAAACAGGTTTAAAACCAGTAAACTTGGAATAGAGCCAATGCTCTTGTTTTCCAAACATGCACATGTCGTATCCACACACACACACACACACACACACATATATATATATACGCACATATTTGTATACATGCAAACAATTTTACAACTTTACTTCAAGTATCATCATAAACAACAAATTATAATCCAGATTTAAACAATTTTACTCACCTGTTAAAGAAGAACAGAGAGCTGGAAGTTGTTTTGAATTTAAAAACTCTGGAAACTGGAATTTGAATTATTTTTGACTAGAAATGATTTGGATTTTTCTTTTGAACTTTGATCTATAACTTGATTATAGATCTGATTTTCTTTGTGTTTTGAAATGAATTTGAACTGAGCTTGATGATCTTGGTGAGGTTGTTGTTTTGTATTTTTCTGGTTTGGGATGAATTATAACTTCGGGTTTTTTTTGAAATGAATTCAAGTTTGTTTTCTGGTTTTGATTTAAAATTTGCTGGTTGAGGTTTTGATCACATTAAAGAAAATGAGAAAGGTAGGAGAGGTAGGAATATATAACCTTGATTTATTTTTGTTTATTATTTTTAAAAAGAAAAGAAAATTAGGACACTTGTTAATTACATTTCTTACTTAACTCACACTTGTAATTTGTACGTCTTATTAACTCACACTTGTATATATGCATGAGAATATGTTTTTATATAATTTATATATTATATTATATTTAGTTTATATTTTATATATATGTTTTTAATATAATTTTACGTGTTTTTTAAGTACATTTCCTTATTTAATATTTATATAATCATAAAAGAAAATGTTTAAAGCTAAATTATATACTAATAAAAATCATATATATATTATTTTCAAATCCAGTATATTTTTAAGATATTTATATTTGTATTTCAAATTCAAATTACAATCTATTCATATATATATATATATATATATATATATATATATATATATAATCAAACACTTAACTTATTTGTTTTGAAAAATTCGAATAAATTCACAATTAAATTCCAAAATTCATATTAATTACCAGATTAATTTTGATTCAAAAACGGGATCATTACATTTGCCATCAGGACATGTCTCCTCTATGTTTCCAATACCACTATAAATGATGTTTATGCTCCTCCTCGGATTTGGAGTAGATAAGGATGTCGTCGATGAAAACTAATACAAACTTAGTAAGAACATCTTGAAAAACACGGTTCATGAGGCCTAGAAAATAGGCCGGTGGATTGGTTAGCCCAAAAGTCATAACTAACTATTCAAAGAAACAGTTAGGGCCTCTAAAGTAGTTAAGGGTATACTATCTTTAGCCACCCTCAACTGATGGAATCCAGTAGCTAGATCCATTTGAGAAAATACCATAGCTCCATGAAGTTGATTAAAAAGATCATCGATGCGGGATAAGAGATACTTGTTCCTAGTGGTAAACTTATTCAACTCCTTATAATTCATGCAAAGGCTTAAAGATCAATCATACTTAGCCGTAAACACTACAGCAGACCCTCAGCTCAAACGAGTGGGTCTAATGAATCCTCTCCTTAATAGGTCCTGGTTTGACTTACCAACTCCTATCTCTCCCTTGGAGCCATCCTTTGCTTGTGTTGGACCACAAGCCTTACACGAGGGGCCAAATCAATGCAAAGCTCCATCTCTTAGTGCGGGGGTAAACTTTTAACCTCTTCGAATACATCCGAAAAATTCTTAACAACTTTAATAGACCCTAGATTTTCTTGGGATGCCTCTAGAGCATATAAGAAATTACACATATTAATATCGTGTTCCTTATATGGTACTTTAGCAATTCTTCCAAAATTGGTTACTAATGATGTGGTCCTTTCATTACAATCTAAAACAGCTTCATATTTCGATAACCAATCCATACCAAGAATAATATCGAATCCCTTAAAGTCCAAGACATACGGGTCGTAAGAAAAGTGATGAGAAAGATAGAAAATTGGCACATCTTCACAAATCATATTCAAATGGGTTACACCACTTATGGGGTTAGATGCACGTATAGAGTTTTCTACAATAATAGGAATAAGACGAAATTTAGCTACTGATTCACAAGAGATAAAACTATGAGAGGCACCAGTATCAAATAATGCTCGAACCAAAATACCATTAATTAGTAAGATACCTTCAAGGATGCATTTTCCTTTCACATCCATTGAAGTTGACGGTTCATTCTTAATGGCATACACCTTGAGCTACTGCACCGTCTTTATGAGTAGGAAGTCCTTTGCCATATGCCCGGGCTGATGGAAATTAAAACAAAGAGTCGTTTGGACCTTCGGAGATATGGATCCACCTTGCTGCTTTGCAACTTCATGATTTAGACGATACCTAGCAATATGTCCTTTCTGCTTACAAATATAACAACCACTATCCTTAGGCTTGCCTCCTTGACTTTCTCCCTATCTCCCTTTTCCTTGATTCTTCCAATTTGGATTAAACTTTCTCTTGTTAGAACTACTTCCACCTATATTTCCATTGGGTGCTACTGGAGTAGGCTTCTTCTTTTCCAAAGCCTCGTCTCATAGTGCCATGTCACTAAATCCACAAAAGTACCTTTGACATAAGCAGTCATTTTCTCATGATATTCTTCTCTCATACCTAAAGCAAACATATCATTCTTCTTTAATGGGGCATTGATCAACTTCGACCCAAAATAAGATAACTCGTTAAGCCTCATCTCATACTCTACTATAGATAGATCCTACTGCTTCAAATCCATAAAGTTTCAGTACATCCTGGTCCTTCTTGCTATTGGTGAGAATTGATCCTCAAAAAACTCTTTAAATCGAGCCAAAGAAAATTTTCCCCAAGAACATTTGCAGTAAGGGAGTCCCACCAAGCTGCCGCTCCCTCTTGTATTTGTCATGCTGCTAAGAAAGATTACTATTCATCGGATAAACTAAAACCTTCAAATATCTTTTCACAAGATCGCAACCAAGCTTGCACTTCGATGATCGACTCAGTTCCCTTAAATGGTTTCTCTTCGAGGTTAGTGTGATCCTTGCATAAGGTTGCAAAATTCACTCTTGGCTGCTCTTGTGCTGCCTCTTCGGTAATCCGAACTCCTTTAGGATTTGGGGTTTGACCATTCATAACCATAGTGCTACCTACTCACGTACCTCGTTTGCCTCTATTACTCACGTCTTGCTACCTGGATATAGTAAGATAATTCTTAGAGTACTTGGACAAGATAAATCTTGACAGAAGGGTACTAATCAAACATGTCAAGCCGATCTATCTATCAGAGATATGTATATCAGATACACACACACACACACACACACACACACACATATATACGAAAAAAATTACAAATATGCACTCTCGTAATTGACCCTAATCCAAAGCCTAAGTATTTGTTCAACATAGTCTCTGATACCAAAATTGTAACGACTTCCTTTCTTGCACCGAAAGACATGCCATTAAGGGTAGAAGAAAAAGAAAGATAAGAAGGGAACTACACAATCACATATTCTCACCACAAATCAGAATAACATATAATATATAACATAGGGTATTACATAGCCATTTCCATAATATTAATACATTAGAGTTCACTATATTACAACTTTAAGTGGACAGTTATAACTACATGCTTATACAAAATACGTAGGTTATACACAAAACACAGCGGAATAAGATAACAATTAACCAACGGTGAAGTTCATTTGCTCCAACTCCTTCAAAATGCTTCCGTAAGAAACCTGTATCACTTGGCTACTCATACAAATTTGAGTACCCAAAAGTTTTAGGAAAGAAAATAAAACTCCAGGTCAGACATGGGTCTGGTGTGAGTGAACTCAAACAATTTAACTCTTTCTTTATAAAACAATTTGAAAATCAAAGGTATATTGTAAGACCACGTTGCACATAAACACGGGCGGGTTTTTACCTTACGATAACCAAAACACTTTATATAGAAACCCAATGATATTATAATAATGTCTAGGGTTTTTAAGTAAAATAGAACATAGTTGAAATGCTTGCATCTCACATTTTAACATATTTGGGCACAACTAAAAACGTACGGCACTTATTGGAGAACAGATTAAGTAAAAATTAATTTTCTTTTATCTTAATTAATTATTATCTAAAATTTAATTAAAAATAATTTACTTAGTTAATAATTCTTAAACTCTAATTGCTTAACCTAATTACTTAATTAATTAAATAATAATTACCCTAATTAGTAAATTAAATAAGTAAATCATTAAATAATTAAAACTTAAACTTTTGACTTACATAATTATATTCAAACGAGTTTTCAAAAACAATCCAAAAAAAACACTTAAAACCTTGAAATCGCAAAATTTCCAATACTCCATCTGTAGCGAATATCGCTATGAGCACAGTTCGCAAGAATTTATTTCTAGGCGAAAACTTCACTTTATCTCTAGCTATAACATACTTGAAAACACAATTGTAATAGATTTGAAAACCTAAAAAAAGGTAGAAACTTAGAAAACATTTTCAAAAATCCAAATCTAGAAAAAGAGCTTTCGTTTTCAAATCGGATCTCAAGTCCTTTGCGACTTTTTAAGGCACTAGTTTTCATAACCATTTCACAACATACTTAGTTTTGTTTCAGAAACAATACCACTATCATATCTTAAACCAATCTCACATATCCATATACATATCTAAATATATCAACATATTATCCAAACCACAAATCTATACCAAACAACCAACTTGCAATCATATATCATCCAAACAACATGATATTTCAACACGTAAACACTATAATTTAATAACATATAGATCATTAAAAAATATTTTGTTTCCAAAAATAGTAGTTTTACTCACATAAAATTTTCTAAATCAAAGCGAACTTTTTGCCGAAACTTGAAAATGCTTAAGAATTTTGCAAAAAAGGAACTTTGGATGCTTGGACACTTGAAATTGGCTCGGCCAAGTGTGTTTGGGCTCGGCCTAGGCCTTGTTGGGTACGACCATCATGGGTTTCGGCTCAGCCATGGTGTGTTTTAGTGGACGGAGTATTGTATTTTGGAAGAGAAAGTGTGCATACTACCCCCTTAAAAACCATCCATGCTACTCCCTTGTTATATTCATGCCATGTCTCTAGTGTACTTGTGTTGAAAAAGTGTATTTTTATATGTGCACATGTGTGCGTGTGCGTGTATATAAGATCTTATATGTTAATATGCTTAAGTGTGTAAATGTGTACATGCATTTGTACATGCACACAACATGTTAAAGTAGTTTGTAATGTGTGCATGTGTGTTTAACATAGTGTTATAACCTTTTGAACAACTTTTAACTAATGAAAAACCAATATTTCGTAAAATAATTTTCTGGTTGCATTTTCTGTTTCTCAACAAACTATATATTTTGGTAAATAAATTTTGAAAATAATTTTATTACCATTAATTATTATTTAAAATAGTTTTATTTGTTAATAAAAATCCATTTATTAATTATTTAAAATATAATTAAATATTGATTTAAATAGCAATTAAATTCTGGGTCGTTAGAGCTTCAAGTGACAAGCATGATGTAACGACCTACCTTTTCGACCCTCGAATATCCATACTAATACATCTAGGGTATTCACTGCCGAGTACCCAAATGTTGGAAAGATGAATTATTGGGGTTAAATAAAAAGAAAAAGAAATATAATATTGAAGAAGGAACACAGTATAAGAATCTCATAACAAAGCGAAAATATAAAATATCAAAAGACAGTATAGACCATCATTTTAAGATATAAATTATTCCAGAATTACAGGACTTAGCCTAGATGGGTATATCAACTTCTCCTCATAAATACTGATGATATAACAGTGATGTAGAGAAAATATGAATACTATAGAAGGTAGTCATCCATCTCTTCTCTATAAGCTCCAAAACATTTATAGCTAACTCTGGAAATATACATTGGGATGACCTGAGCATTACAAGAAAATAACACCTAGATCAGTTTGGTAAACCAATGTAAGAAACGTAAGGAATATGAGTGACATGTAATAATAACTATTGAGATCGTACGGAATCCGGTAATGGTTTTCCCCTTAAAGAAACCAACCCTTCATTAAGTTTACCATATAGTGATATGATGGATACCGTCTAAAGTGTAGCACATAAATCATATTAAATAGTTGTTGTGTGAATGCCATAACAATAATAGGTATACAATCGATACCACTAAGGCGCATTCGTATATGGATTGTTTTTCGCGAGACACCTTTAGTAAACTAAAGCGGATCTCCATGATAAGGATCAGAAACTTCCTTCCGAGCATCGTATATCTCTAGATAAGATATACTCTAAGGTAAACACAATTGGCCCAAAGATGAACTTCGTGGTACCAAGTATCAACAACTCCCATGTGCAACATATCGATAAGAATACTTTAGATATGGAGTTGATATACCCTCATGGGTATGCTAAACCTGAGATTATGCATCCTTCTTTGGTTTTAATCATTTCTGATGTCGAGGCTATGTTCGACATCTTTCACACGAGTCTTCATTACTTGAACAACACATGAATCCCTAATTGAATTTCATCATCTCGAACAGATCATGAATCATTACATGGATTCGAGCATCTCGAACGTATTTCGAACCTCTATATAGCTTCTCCGCATAAGTCTTCTAATGAGTGATAATTCTATCCTTTTCCTTGGAATATTCCTCAAGATAGACAGTCCCACACGACAACATCGTTGGAATGTTAACACCGACCTTTCCCTTGGACTTAACCTTAGGATAGACAGTTCAACTCTATAACATTCCACTTCACAACCGCTTTCAGAACACAGATCACATATATGGTTTTGAAGTGGTTATGGGTTCGAGTCATCTCATATAAGTACACTGTTCCCACTTACCAGACGCTCTAAAACCAATCGATTGAATTTTCGATAAACTCAACTTCGGTTATTTTAGAAATAACAGATAATATATAAGAGTGAAGATAACCTCCTAACCGTTTAAGCGGATGGATTTCCTTATCATTTGTCCTAGAAGTACACACAACTATACAAGTATAGTATAGCACCAATGAAGATAATTTTACCATATAATTCATGCTTTTCTTCTAGATATTTCCAAAGTTACATTTTGACAATTTCGATAGTCCACTAATCGACTATCTGGTAAAAGGTAAATGTTTGTAAATGGAAACCAAGTCTAGAATACTTTCTATAAACAAATGAACATAGAAAACACTATCAAGTCATAGAAAGCACGATCAAGCCACAAAAAGTTTGGTTAGGCTACTTAAGCAACTCTTGATCCCTTTTAGTCTCTTTGAAGAATATTTTTTTGTAAATATTTTTCCAAAATAAGTTTACCATCATTAGTTATCATTTAAAGGGGGTTAATAAGCTTATTAAATCATTTAAATAACGTTGAAACCACGAATCAAATATTTAAATAATTCATATATTTAAATACAAAGCGTCTAAAATTCCGAATCGTTATATTGCACGATTTCAAAGACTTTGACTTCATAGTCCCAAATTAGATTTCACCTCTTTGCATTGAAATAATTTCGCTTATCACTTAGCCCAGATGGCTTCAAGTGACAAGCACAATTTCAAAGACTTTGACCTCACTATCCCAACTTAGGTTTTTCCTCTTGGCATTCGAACAATTTTGCTTATCACTTAGCCTAGATAGCTTCAAGTGACAAGCATGATTTCAAAAACTTTGACCTCATGATTGGAACTTAGATTTCGCCTCTCGGCGTTCAAACAATTTCCCTTGTCACTTAGCCTATATAGATTTAAGTGACAAGCATGATTTCAAAAACTTTGAGCTCACAGTCCCAAATTAGATTTTTCTTCTTGGCGTTCAAAAAAATTCGCTTATCACTTAGCCAGATGGCTTCAAGCGACAAGCATGATTTCAAAAACTTGGACCTCATAGTCCCGAATTAGATTTCAGCTCTCGATGTTCGAACATATTTGCTTATCACTTAGCTAGGATGGTTTCAAGTGATAAACAAGATTTCAAAAATAAGGGCCTCATGGTTCGGTTAAGACTGTGCCTTTCGAACCAAAACTAAAATTTGATTTCGAGCAAGATAGTCCTATTTTCTAACCCACGTTGAGATTTTTCCTTTCGATATTCACTTACTCTACTCAGAATATATATTGTACTTCCCTCTTATACACATAATGTAGACCAAACTCAAAAGATAACCGTGGAAAATAAATTACACTCACCTACATCAAAATCCATTCCATATCTAATATATGAAGTGAACTTCGAGGGGCATGTGTTACACCCAAATATCTCAACAACAAAAGTAGTAGTTATCTTCCCAAGCAAGTCTCAAATCAACAAACTATGTGTATAAGGAGATATTACACCACATAGAAATATAAAACCAAGAAAGTCGACTTATACCGAAAGGATAAATTGGCAGGCTGAATGGACAAAGACTGTTAATACGTCAAAGGCTCAAAGCTTCAGCTTCATATGACAAGAACCAACAGCCGAAGCGAGTGACAAGATAGCAAATAGCTCAGGTGTGAATGGGCCATTTGCATGGGCAAAAAATCACCATTCCGCGCCTTCTAAATAGCATCGTTAGATGTTCAGAGCAAGCTCAAATCATAGCCACTCAATAGGTCAACATGCTGGATGTAAATAGGAGACAATCCCTAGGCCCAAGGATTTTTGGGCACTAAAAAAGGAATTAAGAGATAAAATCATATTGTACTTTCCTATGGTAGAGCTCTCTTTACAAACTCATTAATTGCGAAAATATATATACTCAATGTAATAAGCCTCTCGGCTAGATAAAAATGAATAAATATGGAAAGAACAGTGGAAGTAAGGTCTTTCGGCATGAACCACTATAAAAGTCTCTGTGTTATTTACTTTCGGTACTTTACTTCTCTGCATTGTTATTGGGACTCTACGATTCATCATTTCATAATCTAAATTTGATTGCATCACAACTTGGTAATCTCTTTGTCGAGTTTAATCATCCAACCTGCTTTCGGATTTACACCTTCGGATCTTGTGGTGTTGGCGTAGTTTTGCACTAACAAGCAGCAAACTAGAAGAAGTCTTTAAGCTGTGTGCTAATTTCGATAAAAAATGTTACAAATTATTTACCTTTTGTTTCATCTTTTCATATATTGTTATTTGTAGCTGTGATAATCCTAAACCCTATTTTTGGACATTTATTTGGGTCCTATTTACTTGAATTTATTTTAATGATATATGTTTTATTGGGTATGAATAATTTCATTACAAAATTTCCTCATTTTTTTATTTGCTATTGAGTATATGAATGCAAAATTGAATAGATTTGTTAGAAAACAGTCTCATTGTACCATGAAAAAGTTAATTTAGCTTCTTCTTCTTCAATATTTTTTATTTCTCCTTTTTTGGGTAGTCGATTTTAAGCGTCGGTCTAATTTTAGGTGGAATATTTTTACAAGGTAGAAATTTGGTTTGGGATAAGTGTCATTTTTTCAAGGGAAGATAGAACACATGCATAAAAATAAAAAAATTAATTGGTGGGTATGGGTGGAGTAATGTGGTGAGTAAGAAGATAAATGGGTGAGTGATGTATGTTTGGTGTGCGTAGATAGTAACACCCTTAAACAAGCTAGAATTCATTTACACAAGTTTAAAAAGCATTAGCACTGAATTAAGTTAAAATTAAATAAATTTAATAATTATTCTTGGCATTAATATTTTAAGTTATTTTTTTTGAATTCTTAATTTTATCAAAATCAAGTTTAATTTTAGAAAAAAAAATTAATTGCTTTTTAGCTCGAGTAGTTAAATGTGAAAGCTTTCATGATTATATCTTTTGCTTCATTAACTTCATCAAAAATGTAAAGATTTTATCAAATATCATAGACTTTAAAGTTTTACCATGACGGCTTCAATAAAAAGACTAAAAAATGCAATTAAAGAGAAGAATAACTTGACCATATATATTTTTAGCAAAATAATGGTTTATGTTAGGTGATTTTTGGTCTATGAATAGAATTTGCTAGAATGTTTGACATCAAACTTATTGATTTGAATAGCAAACTTTTAATTGAGTTTAAATAGCAGTTTATAAGTATAAGTATTTGGATGCAATTTTAAAATAATATATCAAAACTAGTTATAAAATCCAGAATTTTATGGCACGTACCACACACATGCATATCAATCACTTTACAAAACTGTAAAATTTAAAATTTCTTTGTAGTTTTGATAAAAATAAGGTAAAAAATATAAAGAAAAAATTATAATTTTGTTGTGGAACTTGTAGCCTTATTTACATTTCAAAATTTTCATTTGAAAATAAGTGTTAATTTTTGTTCTTAATGTGATTCGAATTCCTGACCTCTTGTTTACATATAAGAATATTTTTGGAATTTTATTGTCGGACCAAAAAATTTTGTTTCTATTCCAACTATTAATAAAGATGCCCATAAGTCATAAGCAAGAAATTGTTGCTTCTCATATTTTGACTTACTATCACTTTTGTAAGCTACACATAAGGAGTTGCCAAATACTTGAATTATAATAAGTGACTTATAAGTAGTTTAGGCTACTTGTAAGTAGTTGCCGAACATGCTCTAAGATTGGGTCGCTCTTATCTCACACCAAATTATTACCCTAAGTTAATTTGTGCGGTGATCCATCCAAATATTCCACATAGCCATCTACATCCCACAACTTATTTTTATTTCATTTCCTCATACATGCACTAAAGTTTTGACTCTTTACAATAAAAAATATCAATATACCGCATTCAAGCATCACTTCGTTGATTCCACTTCATTGATTCATAGACAGCTGGTACCAATTTTAAACGCAAAAGCTTCTCAAGCCCTGCTCTTTTTGTCATCCAATTTTTCACTAATTGCTAGACACTCAAATCGACATCTTTTTCGGTAAATTTACTACAGTCTTGAAATTGACATAGAACAAAGAAATTAAACTACAAAATGATGAAGGAATGAGTTGAGAGCTTGGAAGATGTCAAGATCGAACAAATGAAAGATTTGGTTAAATTTCTAAAATGCAAAAATATATTGCAACATATTTTGTGCTGACATGATTGATACTGACACGTTTTGTACTGACATAATTTGAAAACCATCAGTAACAGTAAAAGGAAGGAGCACACAAAATTTGACTAAGTTTTAAACAATAAAAACATGTCGATATGGACATGATTTGGTCGGTATCGACAGGATTTTGTATCTTGATTTGGCTACTTTGGAGACTTAGGACTCAAGCTACGAAGAAAACATAAAGTTTTGACACACAAAAATATGTCAAAACTGACATGTTTAGTTGCCTTGGGAAACGTATGCGACGACTTATGACTAAACTGGAAGTTCGGATCTGAAAGAAAAGACTCGTATAAATTAGGATAGGGGAATTCTTACTGGATCTCGTCTACAAATTACAAGTCTATCTTCAAATAGATAAAGGATCAATCTTCATCTTTTATTTCACAAGACTTCACGAAAACGGAGATATATTAGATTATAACTTGAGTTTGATTATAGATTTTGTATTACAGAGAGAATTTGTAAATAAAACCAACTGAGTGGACATAGATCGAAGATTTTGCTAAACCATCATAATTTTTTTGTCTCTTCTTATTCTCTTTTGATTTCTTTTTTTAATATTTGTTTAATTCATTTTTTAGTGATATTAGGGCCTTGTACACATTTGTTGGCCAAAATTTTTGGTGCTTCCACTAAAATGAACTTAAATCTTAAATTGGAAAATATGAAGAGACATACTATAAGAGCTATAGTTGGACCAAGTCAACTAAAGCACGGGGCATGTATGAGCGATCCTCTAGTTCAATCCACATTTTATCCATGTGACTGGAGAGGAGATGGAAGGGATGATAAGTTTGCAGAAGAGATTAATAGCTTGCTAAGAAAAGACAGTGAATGGATTCTTTCAAAGGACAAAATTATAAAGTGCAGCTGGAGTTGTTGAAAATCATAATTGGAGGCTAGAAGGCAGAGCAGATAGACAAGGAAATAAAATGGAACAAGCTGGAACCATCCCCCAACACGCCAACAAGTTGGTACCTAGAGGTTGGACTAGTTGATAGCGAACATGTTTGGACGAGGGAGCTTGGTCGATCAGAATATCGAGCATAAAAGGGCATGTTAGATGGGTGATGTCGAGTCTTGAAATCAAGTTTAGAATGAAAACATGAAACCACAAGATTTAGAACCGAAAATTTACCGTGGAAATGTGAGCATGAAGAAAATTTGAATCAAAGGCGTGCAAAGAGATCTCAACTAAATCTAGATGATCGCTTAACTGAGATGGTAAGACATGTACTTCAAGGCAAAGCCATGGATTGAAGTTTGGAGGATGTGAACGGAAACCATTTTACCCTCAAACACCTGATATGCTAAGAATTCACCTAATTTCAAGTTACCTACTTTGGAGTTGTATGATGGAAGGAAAGATCCAATTGTTCACTTAATGATATACATCCAACATATGAGAGTGTGAGCAACTTCAAAGGAGGTGATGGGACAATGCTTCTATTGTACTTGACTGATTTGGCTACCATATAGTCTCGCCAATTGGATAATTAATCCATCATCAATATGTGAACTGAGTTAATGGAAAAGTTTATGAGCTAATTCAGAGTTCATATAGTTTGACCAAGGAATGTTCGGACACTTACTTTCGAGTATAAAGTAGATAGAGAATGAGCTTCGCAGAGTTACTTGATTAGATTTAACACATGTCCGCTATAATTTAGAAACCATACTCATCGATAATACTGATGGTAATGATTTATGGAGTCACTAATAAGACTGATTTTAAGAAAGCATTGGAAAGAGATCCGCCAGTGGATCTTGCGGAATTTTACTTTCTAATTGTAACGACCCCGGATTTTTATGAATTTAAATTTATAATTTAAATGAATTTTTGAATTAAATTTGTAAAATTGATTATAAATGGCAGCGAGTTTCCCCGATTCAAATAGAAAAAAAAACATGTAAGTTAAATTAACTATTTAAGTTAGAAACAAATAATATTAATAAACAAAAGAAATAACATATATAGTAACACATTAGTGTAAAAAAGGAAGTAAATACATAAAAGAACAAACTATAACAACATAACAAAAGTAGAACTTCATTTTATTTCAAAGTAATAAAGACAAGTAAAATAATATTTTAAGTTAACAATAGAAATTTATTCATATTCCAAAGTATAAGTTAAATATAAAATGAATTAAACTATAAAATGAGTACGAAGTAACACCTTAGCTAAAAATATAACAACATATAAAGAATAGAATTCATTTATATTATAAAGTATGCAAGACAAATTAAATTTGTACAAAAAAAATAAAGTAAAAAAATATACAAACAAACCCACCATCAGCCGAGCTAAAGAAAAGTAGGCAAGAACATCAACAAAACATATAATTAACTCAAGCAACAAATAAAGGAGAATATCTATGTACTCAAATGTATAATATAAAAAGAAAAGAAACAAATAAAATACATATACACTTAAACAAATACAAGCCATCACTATCATCTCAAATTTGTACAGCTGAAATGGAGTATGGAGAGGAAAGTATATATGTACAAGGCAATAAATGCAATACAACTCAACATTTAATGCAACATACTTCAGCCATGCTTATTAAATAGATAAAGATATCACATGTACCAGTTTTGTATACCCTGTATACTTCTATCCCAATATACTTCTTTCTTTATATCTTCTTCATCACCACTTCGTTTCATTTAAAAAAAATAAAGCTAAGAAAGAAACTGAGAAAAAGAACGTCATTCAAAACTCAAGCAAAACAATAAAAACTAGAGATCAAAACCAGAAGGCTTTCAACTTGAATTATCAAAACCTGTTTCAACATTTTTCACTGCTTTGTTTTCCTGGGAAATAAGGTGAGCAAACTAGACCTCTTTGTTCTTTTACCTGTGAGTAACAGATGTTTTCATTTATTTTTTAAGATATGAAGTTGTTGCCTTTACATCTGTGAATAACTGTTTGTGAATGTATGGATTCTCCGAGTGAATTTGAATGATGGAAGTATTTGTGTGCAGGTTGATATTCAAATATGTCCTCTGTTTAAACTTCCAAACACAAGACTTTTATATCAAAAAAAGAAAAATTCTTTTGCACTTGTTCTATTTACTGATTGGACTTAAGTTTCAAACCAAAACTATTTGTTATACCCTATACTCAAAACTTAAGATTTATTTAAGTTCGAACAACTTGTTAACATCCTTGAAAATCAAGAAAACTGGCAAAGCTTTAAATAAGTGAAAAATTGAAACCTCTTAATTCATGGATTCAGGTATATAAACTGAATTCTCATACTTTAACATGATTTTTAAAACAAAAATCATGATTTTTAGAGCCAAGATAAAAGGGCAGTTCGCGTTTGATCGAATTTCGATCTTTTGGTGATCACTAGCGATCCACGGGTTCGGAGGGGTCGAAATTTTGGATGGTGATGGACGAGCCTACGGTGAGTCGAGGAAAAATAGTTGGAGGTGGCCACGGCCACGGTAGCGATAGCGGTAGGCGTTTGAAGTTTCTAACCCTAGCTTTAAGGAGGGGTTGCAATTTTGATTCGTTCTTCTTCCATGATGCATCGAGTGACGCGCGATTGTGGGTGATAGTAGAGGGAGTGTGGACAAAGGGTTGGCCGTAGTTTGGGATTTTCTGATGGCCAGAGGTGGGTAGACGAGGCGATCTACTGATGTTGGTTGAGTTCCAGGAAATGTTCGAACAACCCAAATCTCGATTTCGTGGTGGTATTGGATTTTTGGGTTGTGGAGTTTGTCGATGGGGTCATGAGAGACTCGGGGTTGATCTCGACGTCGATCGGCGATGCTCGACGTATCTGTGCACGTGTACGAACAGGCGAGCGTATCTGGGTGGTTGATCGAGATAAGAAAGAAGATGGTTGCCTCGAAGTTTTGTTAGAGTTTCTCGGGGAAGAAGATAAGCGTGCTCGGGTTGATGTTCGAAGTTTTGAAGCGTTTGACTCGAAGTAATATAGCTCGAGCCTGTTGAATTGAAAAATGTTACAGATCTTTAAAATTTTGAAAATCAAATCTGTACCAGGTTTTAAGTTATGAATATCATGCTAAAGTTTAAAACTAAAGAAAGAATAAGTCCTGATTTTGGAAACCAAAATAATTAAAATAAGTTATAAACTTAAAGACAAAAGCAAAAGTTTTATTTAGGTTATGTTAAACAAGAATTTTAAACAAAGTGTTAACAAAATTCCCAGTAAAGTTTTGTTTTGTTTAACATGTTAATTTAAAAGTTTGAAGTTCAAATTTGTTGTGACTTTGGAAATTTTATCCCAAAGTGTTTTCAAAAAAAAATGATAATTAAAGTGATTAATAAAGATAAAATGGTTTATCTTTTAGTTAATTAAGATCTTAAGTTATTAATGATTTATTAATTAATATAAGCAACTAAAGGATAATTACTTAAAGAATAATTACTTAATTAATGATTGATTAAAGATTAATTAAAGGTTAATTAATTAAAGCAATTAATTGAAGATAATAAATCAAAGATTAATTAATTAATGTGAGTGGTTAGGGATGATCACTTATTGGAATTTTATTAAGTAAATGGTAACTAATCAATTAAGGGTTAAATTATTAATTAAAGATAATTAATTAAATGGTGAACTAAATAATTAAAGGTTAATTATTTAATAATTAAAGGTTGATGAATTATAATTAAAGGTTAATTAATTTATTATTAATGGATAATTAGTAAAAGATTAAAGAATAATTAATCAAAATGATTTGTAAATTATCAATGTTGATTAACCAGAATTTATAATTCATAAGAAATTATTTGATTTAAATTAATCAGATATTTAACTGATCTTACTTACGAATATTTGGATTCTATTGGATGACTTGATCGTTGATATCCCTAATTTATGATGCGTTGTATATATGCTGATTTATGTTGTGATCTGTGATAAATTATCTGTGATGTAATTTACTATCTGTGACATATATATTTGTGATCTGTATATAACAGATAAGCGTTATAGTTTATATCGCTTATCAATTATATTCCTGTATTCTGATCTGTGATAATTGTATGATGTTGCACTACTGTGTATAACCCCTGGACTACACCATACACACACAAATATGGATTTCACGAGGAAATCGGTTAAGTCACAGATAATTAAAATTTAATGTTTTTGAAATTAAAGTTTTAATTTCAAATTGATTTTGAAAATGGATTTGGGTTAAACGGTAAAGCTTTTGAAAAAGGTTTTCACATATAAAAGCTATTTTGAATAACTCGGTAAAATCTCCAATTTAAATAATTCAATTTGAATTTGAATTCGATATTTGGAATTGAATTCGATGATTGGAAATTATGGTTAAAGATATTATAAACATGTTTGTATGAATTTAAACCATTTTAAAGGTATGATTTTGGGAATTTGAATTTAACCCAAGGATTTCAACTCGTATAAATGAATCAGATTTCCAAAATGAAAACTGTTGTTTTCAAATGATAAACACTTTTAGATAAGAACTGAGATTCCAGTTAATTAGGGGAATTTCAAGATTGAATAGAGAAATGATTTTCCAAGTTATGAAAGAATTCTTTTTGAAAGCTATGAATTAAATCTGTTTATTTTTAACAGATTTAAAATGATGATTTATTTAAACCATTCGAAATGAAATTGTTTTGAAAGCTATAAGTTAAGTCTTTGATTTAAAGATTTAATGAGTTAAATTGAAATGGAAATTGAGTTGGAAAATCTGTGAATGAATCTTTTGTTTAAAAGATAAAAATGTGGAAATTGTTTAAACCGTTGTAGGTTGGTAAAATAAATCTTTTGTTTTAAAGGATTTGAAATGGTAATTGGTTTAAACCATTTGAAAAGAAAGTTTTGAATTATTAAGTTGTGACTTAATTGAAATCCCATATCCATATGTTTTAAATGTTTTCGCTCACTATTCGGTTTTGCCGGGAAAGGACCTTTGTGTTGTATAACCCATTCTGAATATGTGATTTGACGTTATGGATAGCATTTGGAGACCGGTGATGAAGACCGGGTATTTGCGAAAGCGATGGGATGACCTATCGATTGTTTCTGCACCGAGTCACGCCGGTATAGAAACTCCCTAAGTGATGGAAATCCGATCGGGATTGTGAATATCCGGATTGCAAGGACTTCTTTGTAAGTGCCTTCGGTTCTGTTCGAGCCTGGAACAAACTTGTATGGATAGTATGTCTGACATTACAAATTGAGATATAAAGCTGATTTCTTTCAAATATATTTCTGTTTGTGGCGGAGAATTTATTCTCTTAGCTTAACACCCTTCTCTGAGAAGTACGAGCACAGAGGTTATGTAGTTGAAGGTTATCAGCGATATATTCCCAATTTGGTAATGTGACATGCTGAGTGTTGCTGTGAAATGATCATTGTGTTGATCATTTGTGATAAGATCATTTGTTTGATCGTTTATCTTTGTGATCATTTCTATGATCATTTGTTGACCCAAAGCATGGCTTTTGTATAAAGCATGGCTTTGTGGACGTGACTTCGTCGAGCCTCACACCCCGGAATGGTCAAAACAGGAAAGATGCGGCAAGGTTATGAGGGGTAGCTCCCTTTAGGGTATGTGCATCTCCTTCTGGAAAAGGGTGGTATCATGGTATGGAGCCCAGATACTTACTCATATTGAAACACTTATTATTATGGTGTGATGTTGATTACGAGCGCTCGGTTGAAAGGTCCCAAAGGACCGGGGAATGGCATATTCGTGTAGTAGTTACCTAGTGATAAAGGTAACCCGGCCTTGTGTTGGCAGAGAGCTGGTTAAGTTCTCGGGGATGTCCTTCCAGAGGCGTTCTCATGTGGCAATGGGAAGTTCCTTGGCCTGACCATTTGTTGGAAATCCAATTCCCAATACGAAACCCTGTACGGTTTTAGTTGTAGAACCTGCCATTTACTTATGGTGGTCACCACTATTTAGATGGTAGCTATAGTAGGCATACGATAATGGTCGTATGTTGGCTAAGATTTATATTCTACTTTCGAAATGAATTTTTCCTACACTATGCACTAGTAATAATATCAAATGTTTCTTTTAATGCGTATCAAGCATCTTTGACTATCATAAGGAGAAATCTCCTCCGATTCTGCGTTTGCATTGTGTGTGTGTGCGGGAGGCCTTATGGTAGTCTCATTTTTAAAAAGCATTGCGAATTGACTTTGAAAATCTTTTGTTGAATGTTTTAAAAGATAAACATTTTTTGTTGCTCACACCAGTCCCACGACTTATCCGGAGTTTATTGTTTCTTTCCTAAACTCTGGGTGCTCATTATTTTCTACACGAGCAGTCTAGAATTGGGTTTTTCAGATAGTCAGGTTCAGTAGATTATCTGGAGTTAGTTCAGTCTTTGGATCACACCATTCTTGCTGAGCTTGGTGCATCGTTATTGGGAGTTCGAGCTATTGCTGGATTGATTCTAGGAAATGGAGTTGCTGTTCTCGGAGTTCTCTTTTGAAGACTATCTTAGAGTTATATTGTTCCGCTGCTAGATGTCATCTATTTTCTTTTCCGCTGTTATTTATTGTATCATATCTCTGATGTATATTGATATCTATTGGATCATCTGTTGTATCAGATATTGTATCAAAGCTGTATATCAATGTATTATTCTTTTATTCCGCTGTGTTATTTACTTAATGTTGTTATAAGCTCCGGCGAATCGGATTTGAACGGTCGAATCTATGGCATGCGAATACGATTTGAAGTATGGATGTCGATTTTCGAGCGGGCAAAATCTGAAACTTTACATTTGGTATCAGAGCTTAGGGTTGAACTTTAGCTCAGGAGTATAACACATTAAGTAGCTCATTAGAGATAGGATGAATAAACCCTAGAATGAGTAAATCCCTAAGATATCCGTTTTAACGTCTCAGTAAATTCTCTTACTATCCACTGACAGTGAGTATGAGTGCAAGAAGAGGACGAGATAGGGGACAGGGAAATACGACTATAATTGGTCAATACTCTGTAACAACAGTGGAAACAACTTTCTTCTCAATCTCTTTTGATTCGTTTCCAAAATTCTTTTGATTACTTCGTGACAGCTCCAGAAAGAAGTTTCAGTGCGATGATGGCTCTACGAATCGTTGTAGGAAATTCTTACCTTGTATCTTCATCGGTTTCTTATCAGTTTTTGATTTAAACCTTAATGAATAAATTGGAAATTTTAAATTGAGTTTAATTGGTTAATGGAATATGAAGGATAAATTGAAATTGTATTGATAAAACGATTTCGTTTGAAACCAAATTTTTGAAATTCTATTGTAATTTCTTGTGAATACCAAAGTCCAAAGAGGGACAAATTAGTATATATTCTGATATATTCCGACTTGAGTTTGGAATCCATATCTTGTATTTGAGGAATTATAGGAGATCGAATCTGTCTATCTCTGTGTTGTTTTCGTGCCTGCGAATTTCGAGGACGTAATTCTTTTAAGGGGGGAAGTTTGTAACGACCCCGGATTTTTATGAATTTAAATTTATAATTTAAATGAATTTTTGAATTAAATTTGTAAAATTGATTATAAATGGCAGCGAGTTTCCCCGATTCAAATAGAAAAAAAAACATGTAAGTTAAATTAACTATTTAAGTTAGAAACAAATAATATTAATAAACAAAAGAAATAACATATATAGTAACACATTAGTGTAAAAAAGGAAGTAAATACATAAAAGAATAAACTATAACAACATAACAAAAGTAGAACTTCATTTTATTTCAAAGTAGTAAAGACAAGTAAAATAATATTTTAAGTTAACAATAGAAATTTATTCATATTCCAAAGTATAAGTTAAATATAAAATGAATTAAACTATAAAATGAGTACGAAGTAACACCTTAGCTAAAAATATAACAACATATAAAGAATATAATTCATTTATATTATAAAGTATGCAAGACAAATTAAATTTGTACAAAAAAAAATAAAGTAAAAAAATATACAAACAAACCCACCATCAGCCGAGCTAAAGAAAAGTAGGCAAGAACATCAACAAAACATATAATTAACTCAAGCAACAAATAAAGGAGAATATCTATGTACTCAAATGTATAATATAAAAAGAAAAGAAACAAATAAAATACATATACACTTAAACAAATACAAGCCATCACTATCATCTCAAATTTGTACAGCTGAAATGGAGTATGGAGAGGAAAGTATATATGTACAAGGCAATAAATGCAATACATCTCAACATTTAATGCAACATACTTCAACCATGCTTATTAAATAGATAAAGATATCACATGTACCAGTTTTGTATACCCTGTATACTTCTATCCCAATATACTTCTTTCTTTATATCTTCTTCATCACCACTTCGTTTCATTTAAAAAAAATAAAGCTAAGAAAGAAACTGAGAAAAAGAACGACATTCAAAACTCAAGCAAAACAATACAAACTAGAGATCAAAACCATAAGGCTTTCAACTTGAATTATCAAAACCTGTTTCAACATTTTTCACTGCTTTGTTTTCTTGGGAAATAAGGTGAGAAGACTAGACCTCTTTGTTCTTTTACCTGTGAGTAACAGATGTTTTCATTTATTTTTTAAGATATGAATTTGTTGCCTTTACATCTGTGAATAACTGTTTGTGAATGTATGGATTCTCTGAGTGAATTTGAATGATGGAAGTATTTGTGTGCAGGTTGATATTCAAATATGTCCTCTGTTTAAACTTCCAAAAACAAGACTTTTATATCAAAAAAAGAAAAATTCTTTTGCACTTGTTCTATTTACTGATTGGACTTAAGTTTCAAACCAAAACTATTTGTTATAGCCTATACTCAAACTTAAGATTTATTTAAGTTCGAACAACTTGTTAACATCCTTGAAAATCAAGAAAACTGGCAAAGCTTTAAATAAGTGAAAAATTGAAACCTCTTAATTCATGGATTCAGGTATATAAACTGAATTCTCATACTTTAACATGATTTTTAAAACAAAAATCATGATTTTTAGAGCCAAGATAAAAGGGCAGTTCGCGTTTGATCGAATTTCGATCTTTTGGTGATCACTAGCGATCCACGGGGTTGGAGGGGTCGAAATTTTGGATGGTGATGGACGAGCCTACGGTGAGTCGAGGAAAAATAGTTGGAGGTGGCCACGGCCACGGTAGCGATAGCGGTAGGCGTTTGAAGTTTCTAACCCAAGCTTTAAGGAGGGGTTGCATTTTTGATTCGTTCTTCTTCCATGATGCATCGAGTGACGCGCGATTGTGGGTGATAATAGAGGGAGTGTGGACAAAGGGTTGGCCGTAGTTTGGGACTTTTTGATGGCCAGAGGTGGGTAGACGAGGCGATCTACTGATGTTGGTTGAGTTCCAGGAAATGTTCGAACAACCCAAATCTCGATTTTGTGGTGGTATTGGATTTTTGGGTTGTGGAGTTTGTCGATGGGGTCATGAGAGACTCGGGGTTGATCTCGATGTCGATCGGCGATGCTCGACGTATCTGTGCACGTGTACAAACAGGCGAGCGTATCTGGGTGGTTGATCGAGATAAGAAAGAAGATGGTTGCCTCGAAGTTTTGTTAGAGTTTCTCGGGGAAGAAGATAAGCGTGCTCGGGTTGATGTTCGAAGTTTTGAAGCGTTTGACTCGAAGTAATATAGCTCGAGCCTGTTGAATTGAAAAATGTTACAGATCTTTAAAATTTTGAAAATCAAATCTGTACCAGGTTTTAAGTTATGAATATCATGCTAAAGTTTAAAACTAAAGAAAGAATAAGACCTGATTTTGGAAACCAAAATAATTAAAATAACTTATAAACTTAAAGACAAAAGCAAAAGTTTTATTTAGGTTATGTTAAACAAGAATTTTAAACAAAGTGTTAACAAAATTCCCAGTAAAGTTTTTTTTTGTTTAACATGTTAATTTAAAAGTTTGAAGTTCAAATTTGTTGTGACTTTGGAAATTTTATCCCAAAGTGTTTTCAAAAAAAATATGATAATTAAAGTGATTAATAAAGATAAAATGGTTTATCTTTTAGTTAATTAAGATCTTAAGTTATTAATGATTTATTAATTAATATAAGTAACTAAAGGATAATTACTTAAAGAATAATTACTTAATTAATGATTGATTAAAGATTAATTAAAGGTTAATTAATTAAAGCAATTAATTGAAGATAATAAATCAAAGATTAATTAATTAATGTGAGTGGTTAGGGATGATCACTTATTGGAATTTTATTAAGTAAATGGTAATTAATCAATTAAGGGTTAAATTATTAATTAAAGATAATTAATTAAATGGTGAACTAAATAATTAAAGGTTAATTATTTAATAATTAAAGGTTGATGAATTATAATTAAAGGTTATTTAATTTATTATTAATGGATAATTAGTAAAAGATTAAAGAATAATTAATCAAAATGATTTGTAAATTATCAATGTTGATTAACCAAAATTTATAATTCATAAGAAATTAATTTGATTTAAATTAATCAAATATTTAACTGATCTTACTTACGAATATTTGGATTCTATTGGATGACTTGATTGTTGATATCCCTAATTTATGATGCTTTGTATATATGCTGATTTATGTTGTGATCTGTGATAAATTATCTGTGATGTAATTTACTATCTATGACATATATATTTGTGATCTGTATATAACAGATAAGCGTTATAGTTTATATCGCTTATCAATTATATTCCTGTATTCTGATCTGTGATAATTGTATGATGTTGCACTACTGTGTATAACCCCTGGACTACACCATACACACACAAATATGGATTTCACGAGGAAATCGGTTAAGTCACAGATAATTTAAATTTAATGTTTTTGAAATTAAAGTTTTAATTTCAAATTAATTTTGAAAATGGATTTGGGTTAAACGGTAAAGCTTTTGAAAAAGGTTTTCACAGATAAAAGCTATTTTGAATAACTCGGTAAAATCTCCAATTTAAATAATTCAATTTGAATTTGAATTCGATATTTGGAATTGAATTTGATGATTGGAAATTATGGTTAAAGATATTATAAACATGTTTGTATGAATTTAAACCATTTTAAAGGTATGATTTTGGGAATTTGAATTTAACCCAAGGATTTCAACTCGTATAAATGAATCAGATTTCCAAAATGAAAACTGTTGTTTTCAAATGATAAACACTTTTAGATAAGAACTGAGATTCCAGTTAATTAGGGGAATTTCAATATTGAATAGAGAAATGATTTTCCAAGTTATGAAAGAATTCTTTTTGAAAGCTATGAATTAAATCTGTTTATTTTTAACAGATTTAAAATGATGATTTATTTAAACCATTCGAAATGAAATTGTTTTGAAATCTATAAGTTAAGTCTTTGATTTAAAGATTTAACGAGTTAAATTGAAATGGAAATTGATTTGGAAAATCTATGAATGAATCTTTTGTTTAAAAGATAAAAATGTGGAAATTGTTTAAACCGTTGTAGGTTGGTAAAATAAATCTTTTGTTTTAAAGGATTTGAAATGGTAATTGGTTTAAACCATTTGAAAAGAAAGTTTTGAATTATTAAGTTGTGACTTAATTGAAATCCCATATCCATATGTTTTAAATGTTTTCGCTCACTATTCGGTTTAGCCGGGAAAGGACCTTTGTGTCGTATAACCCATTCTGAATATGTGATTTGACGTTATGGATAGCATTTGGAGACCGGTGATGAAGACCGGGTATTTGCGAAAGCAATGGGATGACCTATCGATTGTTTCTGCACCGAGTCGCGCCGGTATAGAAACTCCCTAAGTGATGGGAAATCCGATCAGGATTGTGAATATCCGAATTGCAAGGACTTCTTTGTAAGTGCCTTCGGTTCTGTTCGAGCCCGGAACAGACTTGTATGGATAGTATGTCTGACATTACAAATTGAGATATAAAGCTGATTTCTTTCAAATATATTTCTGTTGGTGGCGGAGAATTTATTCTCTTAGCTTAACACCCTTCTCTGAGACGTACGAGCTCAGAGGTTATGTAGTTGAAGGTTATCAGCGATATATTCCCAATTTGGTAATGTGACATGCTGAGTGTTGCTGTGAAATGATCATTGTGTTGATCATTTGTGATAAGATCATTTGTTTGATTGTTTATCTTTGTGATCATTTCTATGATCATTTGTTGACCCAAAGCATGGCTTTTGTATAAAGCATGGCTTTGTGGACGTGACTTCATCGAGCCTCACACCCCGGAATGGTCAAAACAGGAAAGATGCGGCAAGGTTATGAGGGGTAGCTCCCTTTAGGGTATGTGCATTTCCTTCTGGAAAAGGGTGGTATCATGGGATGGAGCCCAGATACTTACTCATGTTGAAACACTTATTATTATTGTGTGATGTTGATTACGAGCGCTCGGTTGAAAGGTCCCAAAGGACCAGGGGATGGCATATTCGTATAGTAGTTACCTAGTGATAAAGGTAACCCGGCCTTGTGTTGGCAGAGAGCTGGTTAAGTTCTCGGTGATGTCCTTCCAGAGGCGTTCTCATGTGGAATGGGAAGTTCCTTGGCCTGACCATTTGTTGGAAATCCAATTCCCAATACGAAACCCTGTACGGTTTTAGTTGTAGAACCTTCCATTTACTTATGGTGGTCACCACTGTTTAGATGGTAGCTATAGTAGGCATACGATAATGGTCGTATGTTGGCTAAGATTTATATTCTACTTTCGAAATGAATTTTTCCTACACTATGCACTAGTAATAATATCAAATGTTTCTTTTAATGCGTATCAAGCATCTTTGACTATCATAAGGAGAAATCTCCTCCGATTCTGCGTTTGCATTGTGTGTGTGTGCGGGAGGCCTTATGGTAGTCTCATTTTTAAAAAGCATTGCAAATTGACTTTGAAAATCTTTTGTTGAATGTTTTAAAAGATAAACTGTTTTTGTTGCTCACACCAGTCCCACGACTGATCCAGAGTTTATTGTTTCTTTCCTAAACTCTGGGTGCTCATTATTTTCTACAAGAGCAGTCTAGAGTTGGGTTTTTCAGATAGTCAGGTTCAGTAGATTATCTGGAGTAGTTCAATCTTTGGATCACACCATTCTTGTTGAGCTTGGTGCATCGTTATTGGGAGTTCGAGCTATTGCTGGATTGATTCTAGGAAATGGAGTTGCAGTTCTCGGAGTTCTCTTTTGAAGACTATCTTAGAGTTATATTGTTCCGCTGCTAGATGTCATCTATTTTCTTTTCCGCTGTTATTTATTGTATCATATCTCTGATGTATATTGATATCTATTGGATCATCTGTTGTATCAGATATTGTATCAAAGCTGTATATCAATGTATTATTCTTTTATTCCGCCGTGTTATTTACTTAATGTTGTTATAAGCTCCGACGAATCGGATTTGAACGGTCGAATCTATGGCATTCGAATACGATTTGAAGTATGGATGTCGATTTTCGAGCGGGCAAAATCTGAAACGTTACACTAATTGAGAGGTATTTGTGCTGGAAGAACATAGAAGCCAAAAACGGTGAAGTTAACGCTATGGAGCATAGAGGACCATCTAAGGAAAGATTTGGAAAGGATAAATGAAAAAAGAAAAGCTAATGATTGTTTTGGACGATCAAAGTGAAAAAAGAGGAAACCGAATTTTTCCTCATAGATTAGGTTGATTGAGACCTCAATGAGGACTAATGTTAATACTAGGGGTATATCATCTAACTTTATAATTATGTAATTTATTATAAATTATATCACTCTACAATTATATAGTTTACTATAAATTATCTAACTCTATAAAAACTCTCACTCAAACCAATAGGTGTTTGATTTATTTTATATGATTTCTTATATTACGATATAAGGTAACTAATTAAAAATATATAAAAACGAAAGTCGTTAAATAAATTATTAAGTGATTGTAATTGCAAGTAGTTGCAACCGTCAGCAATAAATCATAACACAAAATAGCATTTTTTAAAATATTTTTGGTCAAGTGTTTCAACAAAGGAAATCTATACATCCATTGAGACTAGAGTTCGTAATGCTTAGGGCATTAATTATGACTATGGAGCACCAAAGAGTTAATTACTCATAGTTATTGGATAACTATGGAATTTTAACATTTAAATTATTTATTTATTAATTGCTGACCGAATTCATGATTGTAAGTCGCATGATTAAATTCATTTCGTATTCGAAACACCTAAATAGTTTATAATATCTGTAAATTAATTAGTATTTAAAAATATTAGTTATTGTCGTAATTTAAGTTTGGGGTGTATTTACTTAATGTAGTAGTCTTTAGAAATATTCTGGGTGCTAATAGTAATATATATATGTGTGTGTGTGTGTATATATTGATACACTTAAGGGTATGCCCTAGGGGCAATTATATAATTTGTTACATACATCTAACTCAATAACCAATCTTGTTCATAATAAAAGGTATTTTCATTCTATTATACACTAGATATAATGCATTAAATGAATTAATTAAATTAAAATTATATTTAATAAAAAATTCTTAAATGGTGCGTTTTATGATAGTTGTCACAAAGTGTTATAACTGTGAGTAATGTATCACAATAAAAATAAATATACAATTTTAATCGTTCCTAGTCAAGATACATCAAGACTGGATATCGACGTATCCGTTAAGATTAGAGTATGTAACACTCTCTAAACGTTGGGCAATGTATTACTCATGGCTGCTGGAGGCACCTAGAGGTTACGTACCGATTGTTATTGCATAACTATGGAATGACTCACTCGATAGTTTTCGGTTGGTTAATATAACTAAGGTCAAAAAGATAATATCGATGTGACTGATTTACATAGTTCGCTTGACATAAGAATACTATGGATCTTCAATACAAAGGTTCGCTTTGATTATAATCAAATCATGGCATGGCATTCCATCGAGTGACTATAGTTTGGTCGAGTGGAAGTATTGGATGTGAAGCACTATTCAAGTGAGGGTTCGTCTCCTCAGTTACATGGGGTTAGTATTACAGTCAACTCAAGTCAATTCAAAGTCTAAATCTCTGGCCAGAGCATTTCGGTTAATAATTGTTATTATTGAACCGTGGACTTTGTGTTTGGACTATAGAGTTGAATATGGATGATAATGGAATTTTAACCATTAAGAAATTTCATAAGTCTAAGGTGATATAGTTTTGACGAAGAGAATTGGTGTAAATAAATGTCACAACCGAGTAACACTTATGTAACAACCCGCATATTTTATGATTGTATATTTAAATATTTCATTTAAATAGCATCGTTAGTCGGATTAATGTCCGAAATGCTAAACAGTTAAATTAGGACTCGAGACCACTTCCATTGAGTCCAAAATGGCATTTGCGACCTTTTAGAGTATAAACATCGACACGTTTGGAGTTGACTAGAATTTTTCTATTTTTCTATTGGGCTTTGGGTTTGGGTTTGAGTTTCAACCCACTAACCCAACTCATCTAACACCCTAACTCCACCCCCTCCTCTTCATTCATTCTATTATTTTCCTAACACTTAAATTAAAGAAAAATGGGGGTAGAGAAAAGAAAACAAAATTCCTAAGCCCTAGTTTTCTTAGCGAATTCAAGTTCTAGCTATAAAATCAAAGAGAAGCTTAGATTGAAGCTTCTTGGGTTAAAAATGAAGAGTGGTTGATCTTGCCTTGTTTTATAGCTTCTCACCTATGTTTTTGGGTTTAAAGATGAGTTTTTGAACTCACATCTATGTCTATAACTATCTTTGTTGTTAGGTATGAATTCCTAACATCTATTCATGTTCAATTACTTTTGATTTGAATTGATATGGTGATTTTTCCAGTTATTGGTTTTGAAGTCCAATTTTATGAAAATCCTACTATGGATGCTTGGACGTGATATTTGGGGTGTATCGAAGAGCCTATAAGGCTGGGTTGTCGCTTGGCGTAAATCCCTAGTCGTCGTTGCTTGCTTGATCGCTCCCGAATTGTTTTGGCCATTATTGCCTAGGCAAGTTGTTGCCCAGCCCAGGCATCCAGACGTCTGAAATTAAGGTTCAGATGTCTGGTTATGCATTCTGGAGAAAAAATACACGGCAGAAAATAAAAATGGCAGAAAACAGAATCAGACGTCTGAAACAACCTTTCAGACGTCTGTAACACCTTGTCAAACGTCTGATACCACCTTTCAGATGTCTGAAACGCCTTGTAAGACATCTAAAGCCATCTTTCAGATGCCTGGATGGTTCTAAATTTCCAAAACCTAAATCCAGACGTCTAGATTGAGCCCCAGATGTCTGGAACTATTCATTTTGCCTATTATTGCTGTTTTTGAGCGGATTTTCAATTTTTATCAATTTTTGTTGATCCAGTTAGTTGTTATCACTTATTATCGACTTTGATGACTTCTTTCTTTGGATTTTTGGGAATATCCATTTTGATGGAATTGGTATCGGTTTCTTTGGAATTAATTCACGTCTTAATATGTGAATTTTTAGTGATTGATTGTTTCTACAATCATTTCTATGGTTTGTCACTTTAAAATGCAAAGGTTTCTGTATTAGTAGTAAATATCAAATCTCTTTCATCAAAACGATTTCAACCCTATTATTATACAAAGCTCGTTTATCAAAACCATTTTCCAACCTATTAGTATATACAAACCTTTACCTCATTCGTATGAGAAAATCAAATTAAACGGCTTGGCAGAACAAGTGGCATGAAACGCTTGCGTTTACTTCGTCGGTTAATTTTTGGACTTGTTCGATTGAAAATCTTGTGATAATTTTCGAGTTGAAATGTACAATTTGTTCGTAAATATTTAAGTTAAGCTAGTGGTTATGGGACATGAAGCAAAACTCATTTATTTACTAGCTTAGTGTAGTTCACACTTTTTATTGATCAATGGTGATCATTTTATGGTTTAGACTAGCGGTATGTGATGTCTCTTTGTCCACGTGAGGGACTGCACCTCATTTTATTGAGCTTCGTCTCATTTCTTTTATAGGCTAACGACCTATAGGTTCTTTGGAGTTTCGTCTTATTTTTATATGCTAGCAACCCATGTTCTTTTATGGTGTTCGGTTCATCTGATGTAACGTTATTGTACTGCATCGATGCCCCGGCTTTTTGGTTCACTGGACGTACCGTTATTGTACTGCGTCGGTGTTTTGAATTATTTGAGTTTCGGTTCATTAGACATACCGTCATTGTACTATGTCGGTGGTCCGAATTATTTGAGTTTGGTTCATTAGACGTACCGTTATTGTACTGCGTCGTTGTTCCGAATTATTTGAGCTTCGATTCATTGGACATACCGTTATTGTACTACGTCATTGCACCGGCTCTATGGTTAGCGACCATGAAATGGTGTTCCGTTTGTGATGCACGTGTTGGTGAGTTTTCATGCTCCCGTTTGTGCTAAGCCTCCCCCTTTGTGTTTTCTGGATTTTTAATTCATGACTTTTGGAATTTGTGTTCCACCAATTTTGTGATTTATATCGATTAGCTGTATCAATATTTAAAGATTGCTGAATAAAATAAAGAATATGATATTCATTTTGGTGTTTGAGATTCCTGATATATTGTATGATTTTTGTTGTTGTTAAATGTATACTTGTCATAGTATGGCATCATTATTATCATACGTTTTTGTCATATCTCTTATTCTATCTCATTTTATATGATAACTATAACTAGACTGATCTGTTTATTATTTCCTTCTTAAATAATACTCGGGTCAGACCGAGGTATTTCAGCCGCTTGTACTTGAGTTCTTATCAGGGACTTTCACCTGACTTTTGGCTAACTACTTAGTTTAGTAGTTTTTGCTTTTATACATTCGAGGTAGAGACTCCTTGATGTATACATATTCTTTTGTCTAGCACTTGTACCTATTCTTTTGTGATGTTGTGGATCTTGTATGACCACTACTTTGATGTACACTTTTATGTGAGATATCCATATCTTTTTCTGCCTTAGTGATATGAATATCTATGACTGATTTGTGTTATGATTATTTTATATTTGTTTCCGAAGATCACATAGCCACTGTGTAGTAGTTTTGAGTTTGTATTGGTATGTCGGATTGGGAAATGAAAGTTATATTTTATCTGGCATATTGGTGCTCGCACAAACTAATTGCACGGATGGTCGCTCCTCAACAGCCTTATTCTTCGTGCTAGTTGACGACATTACTCCGTAGTGTCCTTGGCTAGCGTGAATATAGAGGTGGGGCATCACAGCTTGGTATCAAAGCGAAACTTCGAAAAAATATAGAATATTATAGCAAGGATCATTGTCCTAAGTCTCTCTTAGGAATCGTGCCTTAGGATTTAATTCGAGTCATTGGACCCGTTCTATCCTATTTTCTTTTATGATGCCTTGTTTTATCAATCATGATTGTTTGATATTCATTTTGAGAATAACCTTTTTCTTCTTACTTTCTTTCTTAAAGAAGAGAAATGGTTAGATAAGCCCATCCCAGCGTCGGTCAATCTAGTGCTATTCCTTAGGATGGAGTATTTATGTCTGCCCAGCAGCTTTTAGATATCGTAAAGAATGCTCAAGCTATCAGACCCATTCCAGAGCCTACTCATCCTAGATCCGGGTTTGCACGCTTGTTTAGAGATTATACCGATTTGGGTGGAAGGCCATTCAAGGGATCCGAAAGCATTACAGAAATTCAAGCTTGGCTTAAATCATGCGATCACATCTTTTCTTGCAAGAATCTTGTTGATATACATCGAGTCCAAGTGGCTTCTAGCATGCTCCAAGAAAGAGCATTAGATTGGTATGAGCTTTTGATTTGGTGATTATCAAAGCGGATCTTACTTGGGAGCAATTCCGAGAAAAATTCGAAGTAAAGTTTGTGCCGGAGGCTGGGAAGATAACTCTAGCCCGATGCTTTATTGACCTTGTTCAAGATGAATCTTCCGTGATAGACTATGTCGCATCTTTTGAATCTCTTTCTAAATATGGGGTCGAGTATGTTAATACCCCATGGAAGAAAAATCAGAGATTTGTCTATGGGTTGAATAAGAACCTCAAAAAGCCTTTACTTCTGAAGCTGGAAGTTTCTTTTGATCAGCTTATTGATATCGCTCTTCGACTTGAAGAGGCCGATAAGGAAGATGATGTTGAAGTTGTGAGTGCCAAATAGAACTTCAACAACAACAAGAGGCCTATTAAGTTCAAAGGTCCTTATCCCAACAAGAAAGGGAAGCAAGCAACTTCGGTAGCAAAGACAACATCTAGTCGTGGGCAATGCTACAATTGTGGTTCTAAGGACCATTATGCTAATATATGCCCGAGACATCTTTTTTGTCGTTATTGCAAAAGTTCGGGTCATCTTTTATCTTCATGTCCCAAACTTTCAAGAAAGAAGGAGGGAAAGCTAAATGTTATGCAAGCACATGCTAACACTTCTCTTGGTCAAGGTATTTCTCATTCTATCCTAGATGGCATTATTATGTTTCGTGATCATTCTATTCGAGTTCTTTTTGATACGGGTGCATCCCATTCTTTTATATCAAAAGAACTTGTTGATACTTTTTCTTTAAGTGTTATGGCTTTGATGACTTCATTGAGACTTGCGAATTCGATTGGTGGATCTGCAACACTCAGTTTGCTTTGTAAAGATGTCGAGATTATTTTCTTTTCGAGCCGATTTTCATGTTATGCGTTACTTAAGCTTTGGAATGATTTTAGGAATGGATTGGCTTAACCGTTATGAATCCCATATTCTATGTCCTGAGAGGACAATTCATCTTCGACATCCTCAATCTGTTAAGAAGATTTCTATTGTCCTTAAAAATTCAGATTCTAATTTTATGGCATCCGTATACTCTCTAAATCTGCATGATGACGATAATGATGATGAGGAAGATGTCATTTCTCTCATTCACGTTGTTCGTGAATTTTTCGACATATTTGTGCCCGTCTTAGGATTACCCCACAAGCGAGCAATTGAGTTCAGAATTAATCTAGTCCCTAGAGTTCTACCTATAACTCGTCCTCCTTATCATATGTCTTATAAAGAAAAAATGAGGAGATGCGTAAACAATTATCCGAATTGGAAGCGAAGTAGTTTATTCGTTCTAGTTCTTCTTCTTGGGCAGCTTCAGCTATTTTTATGAAGAAATCCGATGGTACGCTTAGGCTTTGCATTGACTACCGCAAGATTAATGATCTTACCATTAAGAATAAATATCTCTTACCTCGAATTGTTGTTCTATTCGATCAACTTAGCGGTGCTAGAGTCTTTTAACAATTAGACTTAGCAATCGGTTTTTATCAGCTTCGTATTGCAAAGGATAACATTCCTTTGACATCGTTCCGTACTCGTTATGGATCTTATAAATGGCTTGTTATGCCATTTGGGTTAACGAATGCTCAAGCTTATTTCCTTGACCATATGAATCGAGTTTCCAAAGACTTCCTCGATCGATTTGTTCTCATCTTTATAGATGATATTCTTGTTTATTCTAAAACCAAGGAAGAGCATGAAAAGCATCTTCGGATTGTGTTGGAAACTCTTAGAAGAAATCAATTGAAAGAAAATTTTTCTAAGTGCAACTTTTGGCAATCTCGTGTGAATTTTCTGGGGCATATTATTTTTGAATTCGGAATTTCCATGGATCCTTCAAAGATTAAAGCGATTCAAAATTGGAAGAGATCGGAGAGTGTGACGAAAATTTATAGCTTTCTTGGATTGGCAGGCTATTACTGTCGGTTCATAAAAACTTTTCTAAAATTTCCGTGCCTCTTACTAGTTTGACAAAGAAGGGAGTTAAGTATATTTGGCCAGACAAATGTGAAGCTTCTTTTCAAAGATTAAAAGAACTCCTTTCTGATGCTCCTATTCTTGTGATTTCCAAAGGAAACTAAGACTTTATTGTTTATACCGATGCTTGTCATGTTGGTTTGGGAGCTGTTCTCATGCAAAGGGAACGTGTTATTGCTTATGCTTCTAGGCAATTAAAGCCTGCCGAGACTAGGTATGCTACTCATGATTTAGAACTCGCGGCTATTGTTTTCGCCCTTAGAATTTCGCGTCATTATCTTTTGGGAGAGAAATTTGTTCTCTATACCGATCATAAATCGTTGAAGTATTTATTTTCTCAAAAGGAACTTAATTTGCATCAACAGCGTTGGCTCGAGTTCCTTGCATCTTATGATCTTGATATTCTTTATACTCTCGAAAAGGGAAATCGTGTTGCCGATGCCCTTAGTCGTAAGAAACAGGCGGTTGTTTCTTTTGATGATATCCGAATGGAATGATCTTGAGACTTTGTGCACTTGTGAGATTCGAGATCGTGAATCCAATCCATGTTCATCATCTGTTTTATGTAGTCTTGAGGCTCATCCTTCTCTTTTAGACTGCATTCTTGAAGCTCAAAGCATGATCTTGAATTGGTTCTTCTTAGCTAAAGTTGTTGGGATAGTAATATTGATGGTTTGAAAGACTTTGAAACCAATGCTCATGGCTGCATTCGAAAATTTGGTAGACTTATCGTGCCAAATATTAGTGATCTTCGTAAAGACATTTTAGAAGATTCTCATCGTTCTAAATTTACCATTCATCCCGGAAGTAGTAAAATGTACACGGATATGAAGCGACTTTATTATTGGGATGGAATGAAATTCAATATTGCTAACTTCATTAAGTGTTGCATGACTTGCCAACTCGTTAAGGCCGAGCATCAAAGATCCGGTGGGTTGTTGCAACCTTTGGACATTTCAGTTTGGAAGTAGGATCAAGTCTCTATGGACTTTATTGATGGTCTTCCCCATTCTCGTTTGGGCCATGACAGTTTATGGGTGACTGTTCATAGGCTTACCAAATCCGCCCATTTTATTCCGGTTCGGCCTAATCGGACCGTACCTCTTTTGGCCAAACTCTATGTTAGAGAAATTGTTAAATTGGATGGAATTCCTACTTCTATTGTTAGCGATCGTGATCCATTATTTACTAGTGGATTTTGGAAGAGTCTTCAAAAAGCTTTGGGAACGAAGCTTAATTTTAGCATCGCCTATCATCCTCAGTCCGACGTACAAACCGAGCGTGTGAATCAAACTCTTGAAGATCTTCTTCGTGCATGTGTTCTTGATTTTGGTGGAAGTTGGGAAGATCATATTTCTCTTGTTGAGTTTTCCTATAATAATAGCTTCCAATCTAGTATTGGTATGACACCTTTTGAGGCACTCTATGGAAGGCCATTCCGATCTCCTTCTTATTGGCTTGAGGCCGGTGAGAAGCTGGTTTTAGGTCCAAATTTTATTCATGATTCCATAGAAAAGATTGACCTTATTCGTCATAGGATGAAAGAAGCTCAAAGTAGCTAAAATTCCTATGCCGCTAACCGAAGAAGGAAGTTAGAATTTTCTGTGGGAGATTTGGTGTTTATTTGTGTTTCACCTATGAAGGATGTTGTGCGTTTCAGTCGATCGAGTAAGTCAGCGCCTCGATATGTTGGACCATTTCCCATCACCGAACGTATTGGTTCTGTGGCTTATCGCTTTTTGTTACCGGCTCAATTTTCTACTATTCATGATGTTTTCCATGTCTCTCAACAACGGAAATACCTTAGGGATTTCGATTCTATTCTTGAGCCCGGTGTTATTGAAGAAATTGAAGTTTCGCCTAATTTGACTTATGAGCAACATCCTAATCGTATCATTGCTTCAGAGGTTAAACGCCTTCGAAATAAAGATGTCCCACTTGTGAAAGTTCAATGGTCCTCAAATCCTAAGAATTGCTCCATGGAATCCAGAGAATTCATCGAACGAACACATCCGGATTTACTCTCTCGAGCTCTTTAAGGTGAAGTTCTTATTTCAAATTTTCTTTTGTGCTGTTATGCTTTTATGGTTGTTACTCTTTATTTTCTTCTTAAGTATTGCGAGGACGTAATTTCTTTAAGGAGGGAGTCTGTAACAACCCGCATATTTTACGATTGTATATTTAAATATTTTATTTAAATATTTTATTTAAATATATCATCGTTAGTCGGATTAAAGTCTGAAATGCTACTTTTTGCAAACAATCGAATTAGGACTCGAGCCCACTACCATTGAGTCCAAAATGGCGTTTGCGACCTTTTTGAGCATAAACATCGATACGTTTGGAGTTGACTAGAATTTTGCTATTTTTCTATTGGGCTTTGGGCTTGGGTTTGAGTTTCAGCCCACTAACCCAACTCATCTAATGCCCTAACTCCACCCCCTCTCCTCTTCATTCATTCTATTATTTTCCTAACACTTAAACTAGAGAAAAATGGAGGTAGAGAAAAGAAAACAAAATTCCTAAGCCCTAGTTTTCTTAGCAAATTCAAGTTCTAGCTCCAAAATCAAAGAGAAGCTTAGATTGAAGCTTCTTGGGTTAAAATTGAAGAGTGGTTGATCTTTCCTTGTTTTATACCTTCTCACTTGTGCTTTTGGGTTTAAAGGTGAGTTTTTGAACTCACATCTATGTCTATAACTATCTTTGCTGTTAGGTATGAATTCCTAACATCTATTCATGGTTGTTTACTTTTGATTTGAATTGATTTGGTGATTTTTCCAATTATTGGTTTTGAAGTCCAATTTTATGAAAATCCTACTATGGATGTTTGGACGTGATATTTGAGGTGTATCGAAGAGCCTATAAGGCTGGGTTGTCGCTTGGCGTAAATCCCTAGTTGTCGTTGCTCGCTTGATCGCTCTCGAATCGTTTTCGCCATCATGGCCTAGGCAAATTGTTGCCCGGCCTAGGCATCTAGACGTCTGAAATTATGGTTCAGACGTCTGGTTATGCATTCTAGAGAAAAAATATATGGCAAAAAATAAAAATTGAAGAAAACAGAATCAGACGTCTGAAACAATTATTCAGACGTCTGAAACACCTTGTTAGACGTCTGATACCACCTTTCAGACATCTGAAACACCTTGTCAGACGTCTGGAGCCATCTTTTAAACGTCTGGATGGTTTTTGAATTTGTAGAACCTAAATTCAGGCGTCCGAATTGACCCCTAGATGTCTGGAATTGTTCATTTTGCCTATTTTTAGTGTTTTTGAGTGGATTTCCATTTTTATCGATTTTTGTTGATCCACTTAGTTGTTATCACTTATTATCGACTTTGATGACTTCTCTCTTTGAATTTTTGAGAATATCCATTTTGATGGATTTGATATCGATTTCTTTGGATTTAATTCACGTTTTAATATGTGAATTTTTGGTGATTGATTGTTTCTACAATCATTTCTATGGTTTGTCACTTTAAAATGCAAAGGTTTCTATACTAGTAGTAAATATCAAATCCCTTTCATCAAAACGATTTTAACCTTATTATAATACAAGGCTCGTTTATTAAAACTGTTTTCCAACCTATTAGTATATACAAACCTTTACCTCGTTCGTATGAGAAAATCTAATTAAACGGCTTAGCAAAATAAGTGGTATGAAGTGCTTGCGTTTACTTCGTCGGTTAATTTTTGGACTTGTTGGATTGAAAATCTTGTGACAATTTTTGAGTGGAAATCTACAATTTGTTCATAAATATTTAAGTTAAGCCAGTGGTTATGGGACATGAAGCTAAACTCATTTATTTACTAGCTTACTGTAATTCATTTTTTATCGATCAATGGTAATCATTTTATGGTTTAGACTAGCGGTGTGCGATGTCTCCTTGTCTACGTGAGGGACTGTACCTCATTTTATTGAGCTTCGTCTTATTTCTTTTATAGGCTAGCGATCTATAGGTTCTTTGGAGTTCCGTCTCATTTTTATGGGCTAGCGACCTATGTTCTTTTATGGTATTCGATTCATCGAATGTACCGTTATTTTACTACATCGATGTCTCGGCTTTTCGGTTCATTGGACATACCATTATTATACTGCATCGGTGTTTCGAATTATTTGAGTTTTGGTTCATTGGACGTACCGTTATCGTGCTGCTTCGGTGTTTCGAATTATTTGAGTTTCGGTTCATTGGACGTACCGTTATTTTACTGCGTCATTGTTCCGAATTATTTGAGTTTCGGTTCATTGGACGTACCGTTATTGTACTGCGTCATTGCACCGGCTGTACGGTTAGCGACCATGGAATAACGTTCCGTTTGTGATGCACGTGTTGGTGAGTTTTCATGCTCCCGTTTGTGATAGGCCTCCCCCTTTGTGTTTTTTGGATTTCGAATTGATGACCTCTGGAATTTGTGTTTCACCAATTTTGTGATTTATATTGATAAGCTGTATCAATATTTAAAGTTTTGTGAATAAAATAAAGAATATGACATTCTTTTTGGTGTTTGAGATTCCTGAGATATTGTATGATTTTTGTTGTTGTTAAATGTATACTTGTCACAGTATGATATTATTGTTATCATATGTTTTTGTCATATCTCTTATTCTATCTCATTTTATATGATAATTATAGCTAGACTGATCCACTTATAATTTCCTTCTTAAATAATACTCCCAGACCGAGATATTTTAGGTGCTTCTACTTGACTTCTTATCAGGGACTGTCACCCGACTTTTGGCTAACTACTTAGTTTAGTAGTTTTTTCTTTTATACATTCGAGATAGAGACTCTTCAATGTATACATATTCTTTTGTTTAGCACTTGTACCTATTCTTTTGTAATGTTGTGGATCTTGTATGACCACTACTTTGATGTACACTTTTATGTGATATATTCATAACTGTTTCCACCTTAGTGATATGAATATCTATGACTGATTTGTGTTATTCTTATTTTATATTTGTTTCCGAAGATTACATAGCCACTGTGTAGTAGTTTTGAGTTTTTATCGTTATGTCGGATTGTGAAATGAAAGTGATATTTTATCTGGCATATTGGTGCTCGCACAAAGCAATTACCACCGATGGTCGCTCCTCAACAGCCTTATTCTTCGTGCTAGTTGATGACATTACTCCGTAATGTCCTTGGTTAGCGTGAGTATAGAGGTGGGGCATCACAACTTACTAAAGTAAAATTAGATTTTACCAAATGTTATAAATTGTTATAAATTGATATAGTCTATAATTGTCATAAATTAGTTAAAATTAATATTTATGAAATATTAGTTATGAAATTTTGAATATTATTTGAGAAAATATTATTGTATATATTTATAATAGTTATAAATATATCGATCGATATGCGATATCGACAAGCAATTAAATTATATTTAATTAATAATATTTATTTAGGATTAAAGTAGGTTTAAAGCCCATGAAAGGGGCTGGAAATTTTGACCAAAATGAGGGCATATGAACCATAAGATGGTGCGACAAAGGCTTGAAGATGGAGGGCTAAGATGGAAGAGAATTGGTAAGAAATGACTTAGGATGTTGATCCTAAAATATCTCCAACGTCTCCTCTATATAAGCATCTCTATCCTTAACCTTTGGAAGACTTTTTGGCTGCCTCCTCTCTCTATCTTACTGGCCAAATTATACCTCCTTGTGCTCTAACTCAAACCAATTCAACCAATAGCTATTCGATAGCAAAGGGTTTACGGTTCAAAGACTTGCAATTTGACGAATCGAGAATGTTTTAAGAGGTAGGAAACTCATCATTACAAGGTGTACTTAAGGGAATTAGTTTAGGTAAGTATTTATTTTATATATGATGCATAATCTCTGTATAATTCAATATTATATATATACACTATTATTATTGAATTGTTAGTTAGGTGGGATTCCTATAGGTATTGTTGTTATCACATGTACTGATTGGAATAAAAAAATCTTTGTATATAGTACTTTTGATACACACAACCGATATTATTTTATTTCATTTATTATTATCTCATTAATTGATTTAATATATTAATTAATTTATTTGTATGACTAATACTATATATATCCATATCATATAAAAATTCGACTAATATCTTTAAAATCTTTAATTATATCAATTGTAATTTTTATTAACTATAAATAATTTTTAGTAATTATTTAATAATTTTTAGTATTATTTAACTGTTGTATGATGCAATAATTTATATAAAATAAATTATGTTTCAAAATTTAGATCTCAAATTTTCTAAAATTAATTTATCATTCTAGAAGCTTTCTTTCAAAAAATTAATTTTTTTCAACCATTTTAATATTTAAAAAAATCATTTTTTAATTAGGATTAAAGTAAGTAATTATTAATAAAAAATATTTTAACTTAGAAAAATCTCAAATATTTTCTTAAGTCTAAAATATGATTCTAGATTTTCTAGAAATTTTAAATTTAGAATAAATATATATTATATATTTTCTATCATTTTTCTACTGTTGTTTAACTAATTAACTCACAATATTTATATATTAATATAATAAAATTAGTATTAAAATTTTACCTGCTGTGTATTCGATCTAGAATCCTAAAAAAAAATTTGTATTTATTTCTATATGTAAATCATTCTAAATTAAATTTACATTTAAAATTTTACCTGCTGTATATTTCTACTGAAGTAATGAAGAGAAGAAGGGGTTTACTGATCTGCTTCCCAAAGGAATCGAAGGTTTACAGTTTAATGTCAACTGGCGATCGCGATTAATGTCTTCAGCCGTCTTCTTTTTCGCTGTTCTTTGGTTACGCGTTTCCCCTTTCTGTCGCTCCTTCCTCTCTTATGTCCGATTCTTCCCTGTCCCCTCCTGATTCCGTCCACCTTCCTCCCTCTGCGACTCGATCTGGTCGAGTTTTCAAGCCTTCGTTGCCAATGTCTGTGCGTCCCACTTCCCTCCTCTCGCCCTCTGATTTTCCCCCTTTGCTATCTTCCCCAGTTCGGCCCTGTTCTTTAGCTGCGAATGAAGACAAGCGTGTTACTGTGCCTCAAGCTACTGCGTGTGTGCAAGGTCTGGGTAAATTGAATTGTATTGATGGAACTGCGTCCTTGTCTGTTGATCTTGGTACTGGAATGGTAGTTGGTGAGTCTGACCATGTCCATGGGTGTGATACAGCTGATATTCCCTGTTGTGGACTTGGCACAACACATGTTTGTAATTATTCCCCTAAGAATGCTGAACCAATTTTCATTGTTTCTAGCTCTGTAGCTGCTAAACCCACTGCCTCTAGTGCCCCCAGATTTGTTGATAGTAGTGTCTCTGCCGATATGCAGCAACCCGCTAAAACGTGGTCTTCTCTTTTCACGTCCTTGCCCCGTAATGCGGGAACCTACATCCCGATTGAATTTGATATGGTTGAGGAAAATGGAGTGATGATTCCTCCCCCTAGTGTGTTGCAAGCCGGTGAAGATTTTTGGTCTGACTATTTGGTTGGTTTTTTTCTGGACCCACTTCATCATCTTACTAATGTGGTTTCGGTTCTTCGGAGGGTTTGGAAGCTTCGTGGAAATTTGCATGTGAAACTGATTGATACTATGTATTACTTACAGTTTTCCTCATCGGAGGATCGTCGGCTTGTTTTGGATGCTGAGCCTTCGATCGTTGATGGAAGGCCGTTTATAGTTACTCCCTGGTCTCCTACAGTGGCAAGTGCTCGTGAACAAGTTTGTTCCATTCCTGTTTGGGTATATTTTTCTCATATTCCCTCTGTTCTTCAGCCTCTTATTGGTCTGAATTGGCTAGCATGTAACGTTGGTAAGCTGAAATGTTTTGACTCTAATACGGTAGCGCGTGATAAGTTGATGTTTGCGAAGGCGCTTATTGAGATTTCCCCCGCTAAGCCTCTGCCTTCTACTATTCCTGTTCAGATTGCTGTCGGTCACATTGTGGAGGTCAGAGTTCGCTATGGCTGGGTTCCGGATATTTGTACAAACTGTCTCTCCTTTGGTCACCTTTCTAGTGTTTGCCAGCATTCTGAAGCCTCCGTCGCTGCTCCGAAGTGTCCTTTACCGCGCCCCCGCCGTAGGATCTGGGTCCCCAAAGTTACTGCCCCTCCCTCTCCCTCTTTACCTGCTCCTGAGGCTGCCATGCCCGATCTGGGTGTTCCTTCTCCCCTAGTTATGCCTTTTTCACCGCCTGTTTCAGGAATTCCTGGTGCTACTCCTGTCTCTTCTGACCCTTCGTCGTTGTTGCCTCCTGTAGCTTGGGATGAAGCGGAAGGGTGTTGGATTGATCCCATTTCTGATATGAGATATAACCCAGGTAACGAATCCTTCTTCCGGTTTGTATCAGATGATCAACTAGACCTTCGATGCCTTCGCTACAAACAATCTGGTGATTCTATAGTCCTTGATATGGACGGTTTCGATGCGACTTCGAATTCTGTCATGCTAGCTGATCCAACCTGGGATCGATCTTTTATTTACTGCCCTGATGATGTGGCTTACGATCCTTGTCTTGCTCTCCGTTTCCGCCCGTTTGCTGGTCTTTCTGGGTCTGCCCCTTTGAGCTCTTCTTTGGTGTCAACGGTTGTTGGTGATTCTACCTCCTCGGGGGTGTGTTAGTTTTTTTTATGTATCTTTTAGTTACTGTGACATAGCTGTCACGTACCTGTGCTGTATTTTCTGCTTTGAGTAGCATAGGTGCTTTTACCTTGCTCCTGTACTTCAATTTTTATTACGTTCGTAATAAAAAGTGGACGGTCCACTATAAAACCGGCTGGCCTTGCCAAAAAATATATATATATATATATATGATACACATAATTTTGTTACTTTAGAACATACATACGCACCTACATACACGCTCATACATACATACATACATACATACATGTATATATATATAAATATATAAAAAATAAAATAAAAATAAAGATAATTCTAAGCTAAATCTTTTATATATACATATATGTATTGAAAATGGGTTCCTTTATTGCTACTATATAAATTTCAGAGTACAATCAAGTAAAATGGCCCAACAATAACATGCCTATAGTTGATATGAAATAAAATTACATATTTGCACATAAAATTTTAAATCTAATTGAGACGCTGCTAATTGCAATCTTTAGTTAATTCCCACATCCAAGTTAATTACCATGTATGACCTTCTACTCGCTTATCAATTAATGCTAGTGGATACAGTACGATCAAAGCCTAGTGTTTCTTATGCCTATAGGGGATGACCAAAATAACATCCTTTTATGTGTGAAATACTGATTCATTAAGTGCAAATGCATCAGCAGTTGAAATGCCCGTTCGAAAATCAAGTTCCCATGTCTCCGTTCGTCCATCATTACTGCTCTTATTGTCACGTGGTCCTTACTCTCAAACTGCTATAAACTCACTTGCTCGTTGCTTCAGAGCAAACTTCCTTTTGAACACATAGGAATTGAAGCCACTTTACCTTTCTTTTTTCATTATCCCTGATAACTCAATATCGCCATTTCCATAATCCAAAATCGAGATCGCAAAATGAAAATCAGGGTTCATGATTTTCAGATTGCTATTTGGGTTGTAACCCTAGTTACTCTAATAGGCATAAACAGTGATAGTTTTATGCTGATCCTTTCAAGAATATTTCTATGCAAACCCAATCTTATACTATTGACTTTAGTACCCAGAAATTACAATCATCACTCAATGTTGGTTTGGTGCTTTAGCGATGTCAGTAACGAGTAATATGAAGAGCATGGAGTTTTTAGCAATGCGTTGTACAAAATAACACATGACCAGAAAAACCTATACCCAATGTCATCACTTTCTCTTCCAAATCTGACTTAGGGTTTGCGTTATGGTAACCAAGGTTCACGGTTTTCACGTTGTTTGGACTACAACCATGTTGTGCTCATCATCTTTTACTTCAAACTAAAATATCTCAGATCTATTTCTAAATTTATTTCACTATTACCAGATCTTTATACAAATTGTCATCAAAGAAAATAGAGGTTGCTTTCCTGCCTTTGATAGAAATGGGAAGTTAATGAGCGTTTACATCAGAATACCTTGTCGTATTATTGACTATAGTGTTTTATATACCAAAGAGTGTCGCCTTCATATTTGTGCATAGGTCCCTATAATCAGAAACTGACTGAACATAAAAGAGTAAAAGATTTGAAAAATTATCCCCCTCCTTGTAGCCATTATGGAGTTCCACTCTGTAATGACCCTAAACTAAAATAAAATGAAAGTTATATTTATTTCAAGAATTTCAGAAGTTATAAAAAAAAAAAAGGTTTTGACTTAAAACAAATAGTTTTATGACTAAAGAATTATATGAATATATGTATTTAAAATATAGGGAATTTCCTGTTTAATTTAAGAAGTAAAATGTAATGGAAATTTATGAAATTTTAAATGACTTAAGTAATCACGTTGAAAGAGGAAAAAAAACAAATAAACTTGTGTGTATGTATAATTTTTTATAACACACACACATATATATATAAATATATAAAAGTTGCTGTTTTAAGGGGTGGAATAAAAGTAATATAGTATAAATAATTTTTATATCACATAATAGTATATGATGGTGTATATAATTTAATGGAAAAGGTGGCTAGGTAGAAAATGCAAACAGGTTACAGTTTTTTTTATAAAGATAGAGCAAAAAATAAAAATGTACAAGGTCACATGCATATGGCATGAATGGGATGAGATCATAGAAATAACATGCAGAAATTAAAGTACTGGAAATCCCGAAATAACTACTAAAGGAAATCAAGTGGGGATAATTCCAATTGAGGACCATGCATCAGTGTAAACTGTGCATAAAAAAAGAAGGGGGTATCAAAGGAATTACCCATTTCCTTAAACCCTAAAAACAGCTTTATAAAACCTGCACACCACAAGGATCATCATCATATCCTCTCAGAAAAACATATACATATAAAACAAATAGAAGAAAAATGAGTATGCAGTCCTGAAGGCATATGCAGAGTAGAGGAGCAAGATAATACAGAAAAAAAAAATAGGTGAGCATTAATTCATTCTATGCAATGGCATTAAGTCCTCTGGTAGGCAGCCTAAAAGTATTAAAAGTAGTATTAAAATCTTTGAAATGGTTTGATATGGATGAAATGGATGTTGTTGTATATTTCTGTTTGGAGTTTTGTATGATAGTTTTTCCAAGCTTATATGGTTTGAGCATTTTTAATTCTGTTTTCACTATTGTTAAGTATGGATCTAAATTATTTTGAACATAGGCAGCAAGATGAAGGTCTAGCTCATGTTTATATTCTAAATAATAAGATAGGAGGCTTTTCTGGGTTTTGATGAATTTTTAACAAACACCTCTGTCCATACCTCTGCAATAGAATAATAACAGGATCATAATGCTTAAGTTAATATAGGAAAGATCATATACATGATGAAAAATCTCTGCAATAAGAAAAGACTGTACCAAAGAGTATTTATGTTTTCTGAAAACATGAATGGGTTGAAGTTTTTATGAATAAGCTATAAGCAGGGGCTTAATAAGCTAACCATAAAAATTGGAGGAGGAGTTTTCAATAAACTCTATGATTAAATAAAGAAAATTAATCAGGTCACTTGGAGTTAGTCAATGATCTGCTTTCTTCAGGTGGGGGAAAGTATATGCATGGTGCAAATGCACCCTGAGGCCTTTGTGTGATTGGAATAAGAAAGACTAACTGGGAGATTTCCTTCACAATGCATACTTGTGTTCATTTGACAGGGGGATTTAGACCTTAAATAAAATGGGATATGAGATTTAAAATCTCTGGGTTATAATATCTGAACAAAGCTGTAAATTAAATAAGGTTTAATGTGGTAACCTTAATGATCTGCTGGGGGAAAAATCTGGGAGAACATAACCTGAATTTATTTATGATGTTGTGAATAATGCATGGCTTGTTGCATGTATGTTGAATGTATGGTTGTATACTTGAGGTCACCTAGCTATTTTGCTGATGTGCCTAGTTTATAAACTGCTAGATTATGAAAGTGACAAAAGTTCATAAGATTTGTAAACTTGTATAGAATTTATTAATGCTCATACCAGTGTAAACTGACCCTTTTGTTTGCCTTGCAAACATCTGGGTGTCTCATATAAATGGGGCAGCTCAATGATTTGCATGCAGGTAAGTAAAAAGTGACATGATGAATGAAGGAGGCATTAGCTGCTAGTATAAATAAGAGAAACAATGCTTGTATTTGCAGATTGCCTGTAGTGGAAGACCTGATTATTATTAGTAATTAAAAGTTAGATAGTGAAGATGTTTTTCTTTTTCCTGGGTGTTTGGATTATGACATGTATCTAACTAATATTGTGATGAGTGAAGTCTTATGGCAAGTAGCTAGATGATGCTCTTATAAAATGTTTAGTTATCTTTTGAGGTCTGTGAAAATCTGATATATCATAGCTATATAATATATGTGCATATCAGTCCCTTGTTCTTTTGTTTGAAACTGATTGGTGTTATAATAATGACAATTAAGAATGGCAAGTGCAACAGATTTTGCATAAAAACAAAATAAGCTTGTGAAATTTGAACAAGATAAATTATGCTTGAACTGTAATGTACATTGGGTGGTGTATTATCCTTGAGAAAATGCATGACTTATGTTTATGCAGTTGATTTAAAAACAGAAAGAGTTTCAAAAGAAATAGATTTGGAAACATTTTGGTTTGGTGTCTGAAAACCTGGGAAAATAAAATCTTATAGAAACTTTTATAAGATAAAAGCAAAGTGGAGATAAGAAAGAATGTTTGTGGAAATGATTTACACAGAAATATGGTTTTGAATATTGAAGGAATGGGATCATGACCAACTCAAATGGTTAAGTGTCAGATCCTTATAGTCTGGAATCACTTCTCTGCAATTCATGTGGTGCAAGTGTTTCCAACTCGAAGAAAGCAACTGAAAAACTCCAAGTTTTTGAAATATAAACTCGAAGCAAACCAGTATGTATTTTCAACCAACCTGAAAAATGTAGAGCAAATATAACTGTGTAACCTGAAATGAAAATTTGATAGTGAAAGCAGATTTGTAAGTTCATACTAACAATTATACTCCTTTCAGTTATATTTCTTAACACCTAAATATTGTATCATATATCAGTAGTTATATAAATGCAGAATGAGTAGAAAAAAAAAACAAAGGTGCACAGTGCCTGCACCATCATACTTATATGTATAGAAACTGATGTAAATATCATCTCATTCAAAAATAAAAAGAAGCAAACATATCATCAAATATGTAGAGCTATTATATGGTGAATTATGAACTGGTATAATTATATTGGTAACTTAGGATCTTGGGGAAACAGATTAAATGAATTTCCTAAATATTTAAACTTAACACCATGGAATATATATATATTTCCTTATGCAAATAAAAAAAAACAAAAATATAATAATTTTTGGGATAAAAATATATGGGGTCACCACAGTTGGTATCAGAGCTATGTTTTAAATAACATAGTAAACATTATAGTATGTATATGGATGATTGAATGCATTGATTGAATTCTTGAGGTTGGATGTTTTTGTATGACTGAAATGTATGCTTGAGATACATGTATAGGGTACACCTAAATCAAATAAATGAACAAAGTAAAGATATTAAGAATATGGGGGTAAATAAACTAACTTAAAAAATTATATCTATAGCATTATGGTAGGACCCAGACATCACGCAGGTGCAGGACCATCACGTGAGCCACCTGTGATAAGCATGGAAGATTTTATGAGGGCTTTGAGGGATGGAATGGCACCAAGGCAAGATAATCCTCATGAGGAGCTCTCCAAACTGCTCAAGACTTGTACCAATTTGGGAGGAAAGGATTTTGAAGGCACTGAAGGAGCTATGTGTGTTCAAATGTGGATAAGGACTATGGAGAGGGTCTTTATAGATATGCAAATCAATGACCCAAAGGAAAAGACAAATAGCTTCAAGGAAATTGAAGGGGGTTGCACTGGACTGGTGGGAGGTTGTGATAGTAGGTAGGCCAGAAAATGATATCACTTGGAATGATTTCAAAGTCATGCTTGAGGCCAGATTTATCCCAGCATCTGCCAAAGCCACACTGCTTGAAGATTTTATTAGATTAAGGCAAGGAAGCATGAGTGTAAATGAGTATACTCAGAAGTTTGAAGCATTATCTAAATATGGAATGGTGTTGATAGGGAATTAAGAAGCAAAGAATGCAAGGTACATTCAAGGCTTGAACCCCAATCTATCCAGGGCAATGTTACCATATAAAGATAAAACTTTTGATCAAGTGATTGATCTAACACTCTCTTTTGAGCAACATGATACCACAAGAGAGAAATTCAGGAACATGAAGCTCAATAAGAAGAAGGGAGGCCAGAACAAAGTGCAACCTTATGACAAGAGAAATGCAAGTAAAGGAGTTAAGAAAGGGGAAGGAGCAATAGCATCTGAAAGCAAGAAATTTACTCATTGTTTTAACTGTGGAAAAGCTGGACATTACAGTAACCAATGCCCTGACCCAAAAATACCAAAAGGAAGCTGCTATAACTGTGGAAAGATGGGACATTTAAAGAAGGACTGTCCAGAGACTCATAAGAAAACAGCAAGGGTAGGAGCTTTGGCAACCAACACCACTGAAAATGTTGGACAACTTGAAGGTATAATTCTAATCAATACCCAACCAATATCAGTAATATATGACACTGGTGCCTCACATTCACTGATATCTTTGGAAATTGTAAATAAATTAGCACTTGCTTGTGTTTCTATTGAACAACCCTTAACTATACACAGTCCCATAGGGAGTCATTGTATGCTAAGAATGAAGTGTATGGGTCTGAAATTAATTATAGGAGGTTATGGTTTTGATTCAGATCTATATACTTTAAATTATCCTGGTATTGGGATTATATTGGGGGTAGATTGGTTAATGAAAAATAAAGCAATTTTAAATTTAGAAAATCTTACTATTTCTTTGGAGACAAATGAAGGCAAAAGAATTACAGTTCTAAGTGAAATAGCAAAGAACACATGTTTTAATAAAATTTGGAGTATAAATGAAATTCAAAAGGAATTAAAAATAGAGGAAATTCCGGTAGTTAATGAATACACAGATGTGTTTGGAGAAGTGAGAGGAATTCCTCAGAATAGACCAGTTGAGTTCAAAATAAAGTTAATGCCAGGAACAAATCCAATCATTAAAAAGCCTTATAGGATGGGTCCAAAAGAACTGGTAGAATTAAAACATCAACTAGAAGAATTAGAAGAGAAAGGATTTATAAGATCAAGTAGTTCTAGTTGGGGTTCCCCAGTGCTCTTTGTCAAGAAACATGATGGAACAATGAGGTTGTGTGTAGACTATAGGGATTTAAACAAGGTAACTATTAAAAATAAGTACCCACTGCCTAGAATAGATGATCTATTTGATCAATTACATGGAGCTAGAATATTTTCAAGATTAGATTTAGCTTCTGGATTTCACCAAATGAAAGTTGCAGAGGAAAGCATTGAGTGCACAGCCTTTAATACCAGATATGGCTTATATGAATTTTTAGTAATGCCATTTGGCTTGACCAATGCTCCCTCCTATTTTGTAGATTTAATGAATAGAATTTTCAGAGACTTTTTGGATAAATTTGTTCTAGTATTTATAGATGATATATTAATTTACTCCAAGACAGAAGATGATCATGCTATGCATTTACACTTAGTATTATCCAGACTTAGAGAACATGAATTAAAAGCCAAGTATTCAAAATGTACATTTTGGCAACATGAAGTAAAATTCTTAGGACACATAGTGTCACAGCAAGGGGTAAGTGTAGATCCAAGCAAAGTGATTGCAGTTCAATCATGGAGTAGACCCAGAACAGTGACTGAGGTGAGATCATTCTTGGGATTGGCAGGGTATTATAGAAGGTTTATCAAAGATTTTTCAAGAATAGCCGCACCAATGACTAAGTTGACTGAACATAAAAGAGTAAAAGATTTGAAAAATTATCCCCCTCCTTGTAGCCATTATGAAGTTCCACTCTCTACAAGAGAGTTACACTCTCTTTATATATATATATATATATGTGTGTTTATTTATATACTGTTTAACACCATAATATTTACATATAAATATATCAATAATATTTTCTCGTAATATACTTATACAAATACACACACATACACATATTTCCTTTTGATATTATATATAATAAGCATAAATATGTACACATATTTAGACAACATACAACACATATAGGATGAGCTAACATGTACATTGCATGCAAAATCCTAGCATATATATATATGGGCATGTTATATCCTTCACGGAATACCATGTTACACATGCACATACATACACATATGTATATGTTGCATATGTGTATTTATAAATAAATTGAAAACAAATTAAATAAATTTCTATCAATGATTTATAAATGTAAATGAAATATATGATTTTATTTAAATTAAATTTAGAAATGTTCTAAATAAACTAGACTTCATAGCCCTAATAAAGATCATATAGGGTAAAAAAATTGAGCCCAGTTCCAACATATATGTATGTGTGTGTGTGTATGCGTGTGTGTGTGTGTGTGAGTGTGTATAAGTTGCTATGGATCGAGTAATATGAATTGTTCTACTAATTTCACCTTTTTCAAAAAGTCTATGATCATTAGCCAATTTTCAAAGAATATTTTAACAAAATGAACTTAATATTGGCTAATTTTAGGTATAAAATGAATTTTAACATTTTTAAGCATGGTTATATCTAAATGATTGTTGCTTTCAAAGATGTTTTTATTTTATCTTCAAACATTTTTTCACAAGTTTTCATCATTTGAAAGATAATAAATATTTTATGAAACTTCTATATCTTTTTGAAAGCAATGATATTTATAAAAGAGTTATCTAATTATTATTTTAGAAACTATTAGTGATACTTTAGAAATTTAGATGATAACCCTAAATATTAATGAGAAATAAAAATGTGTTAGATGTACTAAATTATATGTAGTTCCATTTCCCATAAATGCTCATTCTCCATATAGAATATTTTTGATTTTGAAATCCATCTCGTCATTCTATCTTTCTTTTCTAGGAAACTGCAAATGATAATTCATTTTTGGTACCCGCTTCCTATTTTAGTGTCTGGGAGATTAGATAGAATATAGCCATACCGAAATGGGTTTAGTAAAACTTTTGAAAATATAATTTCGTTATTAGCCACTTTATCAAAATAATCATCAATGTATTCATATTTCCTGTTAATGGTTTAGACAACTTATAGAAGTACTTGAATTTCTGTAAAAAGTAGATTCAGATTTTACTTGGCATCTAGTACTAGCACTATTCTTTTTATTATACATGAAAGCGTATCCACTGCTATCACGATTAGCTTATTATATCCTAAATAATTTTTATTATTCAAAGGCCAAGAATTTGATAAAACCAAATTTAAGCTATTTTGACCTTTGTTAAATTTTTTGACTTTTTCATTAGGCTCATTAAATTAAATTTTGTAATCATAATTTTTTTAAATTCATTGTTATTCCTTAAAATAACAATTTATTTGACTAATTCAGAATTTTCATCTTTTAAAGCACAATTTTCTTTTATAAGAGACGAAATTTAAGTAATTGAATTATTTAAAGAATTTTGCAATATAGCATTTTGATTCTTTAAGCTAGCAACTTCTAATCTTTTTAAATTTAAAAAGCCATTGAGTATCAAAAAATTATTTTTCAATTTAGAGTTTTGATTTTCTAAGCTCTGTTTTTCATTTTCTAGTTTTGCAATCTTGGTTTCACAAGCTTTTATTTTTTCTAACATGATAAAATTAAGTTTCGATACTTTTTAAAAATTATCACATAATTTGTCGTATTTACTAGATAATTGATCATATGAATCACAAAAGTACCTTATTATAGTTTAAAGTTGCTACAGTAATAGCGGTGCTCTTTTTCTTGTTGATATTGTCTCGACTAGATCTTTGTTCTGGCCATTGTTCTAGAATGTTGTTATGACCGATAGAATAACAACTTCGATACCACTATGGATCGAGTAATATAAATTGTTCTACTAAATCAAAACTTGTATAACAATAGCTAAATGAAAATTGCTCTAAAGTAAGGGGCACAAGAGATTTTTATACCGGTTCAGACTTCTCATCTAACGTCCAGTTCTAAACTCCTTCTAGAATTAACTAAGCAACCCTTACTTAAATCATAGAAACATATATCTTACACAATGTTTGACCATTCGAACGTGACTTCATGCTAGAAGATATTGAACAGCACTTCAACTGCAAAATTAATAAGTTGACTTTGTGTGTTTTAGATAAACACTAATGAGTCAATAAAGTCCACCCATCCTATAACCTCATTTAGTTAATGGTTTTAATGTGTAAATTATGGAAGTAGAAATTTAGTTGCTCTTCGATAATTCACATGAAAGTAGAGAGTAGGAGGATAGTAAGAATTGGTGAATTTAAAAAGTCAAATTGCTTTTGTATTATAGCGTTTGAAAGGTTCTATTTGAAACATAAGGCAAGATGTAACCTTTAGAGAAGAAGGCAACTCTCTAGATTTAAATTTTATTAAAGAGACACTTCTTTTCATACATATCGAATTTATGAAATTTAAATTTCAGATGGCTGAAAATCGATAGTGTAAAACAAAAAATGACAATTAAAAAATAGGCTAATTCAAACGTCCGAAATCATAATTCAGACGGTTGAATTATTGTTCAAACGTTTGAATTATAAATTTAGATGGCTGAATTACCTTAAAAAAGTTCTATTTATATTTCTTTTATTCAGTTGTCCGAATTATATATTCAGACGATTGAATTTCTAAAAAGTAAAATATTTATTTTAAGTTCATCTTTTTCAAAAACGTTTATGTCTATGTGTGGTCATGGTAAAGGGTATTTTACATAAAAATATATATTAACTACATATGACAGGATTCTACTTAATTCCATCTTTAATATTTGATCTTGTTTCCATGGTTGATCATCATATGTGAGCATCCCTACCTCTATACCCATACGAACCAAGAGTATTACAGAGTAACACCATCGGCTAATACGGAAAATGAGGCAATATAGGGTACATATGTGAATATTCTCATGGGCTTACAATGGTACATATTAAACATCGAATAAATAAATCACCTATACATACACAGTATCAGCACAAAGATATAAACGAATGTCCCTCCAAGATAGAGCAACATAACATATAGTTTATAACAGAGAACATAAAGTCAAAATCGCAGCTCTCATGTATAATATTAAATATACATGGTATATCTAATATACATCACATGAATATACATACAAAAGTCTATAAATACATAATGGTAAACAACTATACTGAAATATTAATCTCCTCCGTGCCTAAAAGTTAAGCTGGTCTCATCGTTCCCGAACCTGAAATGTTTTTAGACTGACCTGGGTATTAAGTAAATAACATACGGGTCAGACTATATCTAAATCAGGGGATATACACACATACATATACATATATACATACATACATATACATACATACACACATACATACATATATATTAGAGATGTATTGATATAGTGTTGTTGTATCACTCCATGCATACACTTTTCACACACACACACACACACACACATATGAAAAGTGTATGCATGGAGTGATACAACAACACTATATCAATACACTCTAATATCGAAGACATCAATCAAAGCGTATATAAAGATGCCACTACCCATGTAAAATCATGCCAATAAATAAATCACAAGGCAAATATCAATTAGGTGAATCATCTATATCAAAATCATCGAAATCCAAAAACCATTAATACTCGAGATGTCATTAAGAATAGTTAGGCTAGCATACAATAATGCCCAAGTATATCTCTAAATCTCAAATAGTGAAATACTATTATTAAAAAATGTAAAAATAGACCATTTATCTATAAAATATAGGGCACCTAACCATCGGCCAGATATAATAAAAGATACGGGAATTCTACTATACTTTAAACATCTATTCAGATATAATTTCATCTCCTTATATATGAATAATCAAAATATATTATGACGTAGAATGACTGTACGATATACATGAGATTCCAAGTAGAGCTATATAGACACATTAATATGTGGGTCGCCTAACCCACATTATACTTAAGTGAAATGTTTCGATAATATATGTTAATCTACCACTCCATTTGAACTAGAAGGAAGATTAGTGGCCATACGCCTACCCTTGAAGCCTAAAGTCATCTAACCAGATCCGCTCCTATGGTTTTTAGCTACCTTGACAGATGTTATGACACATATTCACAATGGCTTGTCAAAGCGTAGCCTCGATCACGACTCTACTTTGCCTCTATAGTTAATAAACTACATGCCTATGTGACACAAGAGGCTATAGGGCACATACCATGTAAGTCACCTAACCCTAATCTCATGATATAGGGCACCTACCTAGTGGGTCATCTAAACCAAATCATGTGATGCACATCAAACATAATATCCAATAATGGTGTGGTGGTTCTGGGGCATGACCCCAAAATCATGCTGCTAGGGTGGATTCTAGCCATCTGGTCCTCTCCAATGCTAATAAAAGAGTACATTATGATAGTTGTATACAATATCAAAAATATAATGGCATTTACCCTGCTCGCAGTTACAAGCATAATCTCATGTAAGTACAATCTCATAATACTATTCCCGTCATGTGAGTGTCATCTACATATAATGAATAACCAAATAAGTATCATAATAGCGTCTTATACCATTGCACAATACTCAAAGATTTGTTCAAACTCTCTTAAATTACACTCAACCTGTGCAATATTATATATAATGAGTCCAAAGAATAACGGAGAAATATTACCAAAAGTCCCATATCAAATGGTATTATAACTCTGTTTATTCAAATTCCTCATCGCATAGAATAAAAATCATCATAAAACCATAAAAGAATATTATCGAAAAATCATACATAAGGATGTCATCATTGTATCATGCCAAATCACTGGACAAATGTAACGATCCATATTTTTAACTATTTTAAAATATTAAATTTTATATGATTATTGAATAAAAATGGTTAGAAATAAAAATTTAATGATTTATCAATGTAATTTATTGGATACGAACTTGAATAAAATCTTGAAATAAACAACTTCGAAGATTTAGGCAATAACAAGTATTGAATTGAAATTCTATGTATTAAATGTATTTATAATCAATAGCATGAATTTAATAGTAAATGTTGAATTAATTGGATGAAAATAAAATAATTGATTTATAACTAGAAGTCATTTAAAATTTAATCTTGATTCGTCACAAAATAAAATTATCGTGATGCTTTGACTTAAGAAATGGAACTAAGTGTAGTAGTTGTTTTATTATTTAAATTCATTTTAAAAGTTAAATTTTATAAGTAAAATAAATTATATTTCAATTATAGTGATTTATTAGATAATTAAATCATTTAAATTTAATATTGGAAATTGTTTAAATAACCGAATCTTGAATTTAGTATGAATGAAAATGGTGCCAGAAGTCAAACAAAATTTTATTTAAACAAGAATGAAAATTATTAACTTTTAAAATTTAATTTTAAGTGATCAAATCGAATTTTTTGGAAATTACTTGTTTTAATTAACGAGTAAAAATGTTCTTTTTGGGCACTATCTCGGATATTAATGAAACCAGTTTCATCGGATCCATAATAGCAAATTATTATAGAATTCCAAGCTTTTTAGCGATCAGACTTATCGTTTGGACGTGCAAGCTTGAAACACATAGAAATTAATTAAAGTAATTTGATTTGAAAAGCTACCTTGTAAATATGATGGAATTGGCTTCTGAGGCTAGTTCCATTGTGTTCGAAATATGGGTATAACATGTAGAACACCCGACCACATGCTTCATTTGGAGTTTGAAAAATTTATGTGTGAATAGTGTCGAAAATTTATTTAAGGTCGTATCAATTCATTTTTCCGCGAATCAAACCCTAACCAAGAAAACATGGCTGCTCCTCTCTTTTTCGTTAATGGTCGAATATCATCCTCCTTCTCCTTTCATTTTCTACAAATCCGCTCATCAAAATCGCTCGATCCCAAAAGGAAAAACGTAGATCTCATCGAGCTTTACGATCTAAATTGTTGGATTGACTTAGATATAGACGACCATAATCAGATTTGAACGAATGCATGGTTTTTCCTGTTTTTCGCGTCAACGGCGGTAGCGGAGGCGGCATGGCTTCAGGCTGTGGTGGAGTTGTGCGAGGCGCGCATTGTGGTGTGGGCGGATGGAGGTCTTACGATCTAAGTTGGCGCGCGCACGTTCGTTATGTCGCGATGTTTTGGGTTTTGTGAGTCTAGGTGAATGAGCGAGAGGAAGATGAGAGGTTAAGTTTAATTAGTTTATTATTAAGTGTTAATTAAATTTTAATTACCGCTGTGCTAATTTATTAAAAAAATTTCCATGCGAGGTCCGATTCGAGCAAAATGAGTTGTGTTGGAATCGTATCGATGTCCTCTACAACATGAAATCAAATTGGAATTTATTTGAAGCTAAATTTTTTTCAGTTTCAAATAAAGATGAGTGTTTTGAACCGCTCATGAAGTACTAAAATATTTTTATGTTAGTTAAATCGAAATCATGAAGTACTTTAATTTTATTGACCGTTGTTTGGTAATCTAACTTTGACATATGAATTGACTGTTTGGAACTAAAATTTTACAATTAAAGTGAAATTAAAATTAAAGTGCTAGTTAAAATATGATATTTAATAACTAGTTGACTAATGTGATATTTTGAATGATTTGGATGTTGATTGTGATGGATGCCAATTGGTTGATATTTTGTTGGATGTTATTTATTTTAGTGGAAATTAGTGGTAAGGGCCTCTAAGTCAGTCCCATTTATTTTCTAGGACACAATTTCGAGTGAATTATTTTACAGGACAAAAATATTCGTCCGACCATTTTTTCAAATTAAATCGTCTCAGCTGCAAAAGGCGATTTTTCTAATCTCCTAACTTATGATTTTCTCCTAATATACAAACCGGCAAAAGACAATTTCTCCCGATCTTCAAATCTGCAAAAGATGATTTTTCAACATTGATCAGACGATTTGCGAATTTCTTAAATTGATCAGGCGATCTTTCTAATTTGATAACGGGCTCTGAAAATCAATGTTCAAGATATCGGTTAATGGATTGTGGTGATGAAAGGTACTGTTTTTGTTTTTTTTTTGTTTTTTTAAGTATTTGTTTTGTTTGGTTGTGATAATAATTCCTCAATTTGTTATATTTTTAGTCCACTGTTCTCACTTCCTCATCAGATTTTTTTAATGAATTTCTATTTTTGTTAAATGCAGTATACAAATATTTTCAAACATTTGTTATGTGATGTAATTATTTGTTAATTAAGATTAGATGTTTTCAAACATTTCTTATGTGATGTAATTATTTATTAATTAAGATTAGATGTTTTCAAACATTTTCATACGCATATTTATTTGTTTACATCTTTAATTGCTGGTGCTATTCATCTATTATGGTTATGTTTGATTTCAATAAGAATTCTTTTAGTGCTCGTTTTGGATTGGATGCTTCTATTTCTTGTATTAGGAATAAGATTTGTGAGGAGTGGAATAATTTTACTCCATTATGCTTTGATATTCTTTATATTTGAGAATCAAAGACCGTCTTTGTTGAAACAAATAGTGATCTTCAAGCTGTATTATGCTTATGTTGGTATAAAAAGGAAGAATATTTAGCGTTTTTCTAAGGATGAAGAATAATTCCAAGATACTGTTGTTGGTGAAAGTAGCAAATCTTGTTCACTTGTTGTTGGAGAATCAAGTAGCAACATGTTAGAGTGTGCTGATGATTTACAGTCTGGTTTTACACAAGCAAGGGATTTACATGAGCTGATGAAGAAGAATTCAAATTTTGAATTTTTTACTAGGGTAGGTCAACAATTTGATTCTTCTCTTGGATTTCGTCGAACAGTTAGTGCTTATTGTTTGAAGAATGGGCTTAAAGTACAGTATGTTAAGAATTGTAAGGAAAGATTGATAGTTCGATGTGTTGTAGATGGTTGTCCTTTCAGGATTCATGCTTCTTGCAAATTGAAGCAATTGGACCAATTTTCTGTCAAAAATATTCATTTAAGTTATTCTTGTGGTGGTGGATTTCGATCAACTAGTAATCCAACTATTAATAGTGATCTTGTGAGAAGTTTAATTATTAATCAAAATTCATGATGACCCAAAAAGGAAAACGAAAGATATTATGAAAATTTTTAGAAGAGATTATGATGTGGACTATTATTTTTCTTATAAGGGTAAGAAAATGGCTGTGAATGATATTTATGGTGATGAAAAGAAATCTTATAATGATTTGGTTCGGTATTTGAAGGCGATGGAAAGAAATAATCGAAATAGTTACTCAAGTATGGAAGTGGATCCGGATACTAATCCGTTTGAGAGAGTTTTATGTTGTTATGAGGCATGTATCTTTGGATTTTGTTATTGTCGTCCTATGGAGTTTTTGGATGCAACATATTTGAAAGGTCGAAGTGGTATTTTGATGGAAGCTACTACAAAAAATGGGAATCAAGGTATGTTTGTTATCTTCTTCTTTTTTTAAATGTAAGTTTGTTATCTTCTTCTTTGTTATAAATTTGGAATTGATAGTTGTGCTGCTATAATTTATTTTTATAAATTTGGGTTAGATAGTTGTACTACTGTAATTTATTATTGCTGTGTGGATTAAAAATGAATGTATTTTTTTTTCTTCAGGTTTTTTTCTATTGGCTATGGCTCTTGTTCCTAAGGAAAATGAAGAGTGTTAGAGTTGGTTTTTGACTCACTTAAAGAATGCTCTTACTTGTGATAGACCATTGACTTTTTAATTGATAGACATTGGGGGTTTACTTTTAAGTATTCCTAAAAATTTTCCAAATAGTTATCGTTTGTTACAATATATGTAAATCATAAAATGAATATGCTTTTATGTTCTTTTGTTTAGTCCCACATCGTGGAATATGTTAAATCCTTTGCTCTGAAGCCTTTATATAAAGGTGGCTATGTAATGTAAATATACAATCTATTCTCAGAATGAATAAAATGTCTCCACTCTTTTCCTCTAATGGCTTCTGCTCTTGTTTATTTATAACATATTCTTATTTGTTTATAACACGTTATCAGCACGGTCTGATCTTTTTCTCGAATGTATTGGATATTCTAATCCAGAAGATTAGAACCATTTTTTTTCATGTATGTACATCTCTTTCTCTTATTCAGTTACTGAAATCAGATCTATCTCTTCCTCTTATTCAACCATTGAAATCAGGTTTGAAATTTTCTAGATCTGCTTTTCAAGATTTATTTTGCGATTAATTTAGATCTATATTTAAATATTCTTGTTTCACAATTCTATGTCTATTTCCTAATTTTTCAGATTTGAATTAGTTTTAATAGATCTTATCTTTTCAAGATCTTATTTTGTTATAGATCTAAACTTATAGATCTTTTTCCACTATACATGTATTTTTGTCATTATATTTCAGATCTCATCCTACAATAGATCCGATTTTTTTGTTCTTATTTTTCTGATCTCATTATATTGTAGATCGTAAAATCACAATCAAATAATATATCGTTGAGATATGTACATTGGTTAAAAATAAAATGTTGTGATTTTTTTTTGAATTGGACAATTTCTGTTGTTGATTCAAATAAATTTATTGATCTTGATTACGTTTTGGTTTGTGATATAGATCTAAGTAATATATACATGTTTGATAAATGAAGTTTTCATTTTGAAAACTCTTTTATTTGGATTTTGATTTTGAAAATTATTTTGATATATATTGTTTTATTTACAGAAGAAATATTTTATTATTTCTTAGAGAAACATATACAAGAATAATGCATATTTAGAAGATCATATTAGTTTAGATCCAATACTAATATTGATTTAGTACACCTGAAGTGAATGGAAACATTAATGAAAACAAATATGGTAAACTTAATTTCTAGCATTTGAAATAAAAGTTGAGAACCTGTAGTTCCTATAATGCTAAAAGCTCGAGTTTCAATAAATTATTAAATTTCAAGTTTTTTTATAATAAAGAACCAGAAGTTTCAACAAAAGAGCAGAAACTTGAATTATAAAACAAAAGGATATATATGTATGTATGTATATACATATATATATATATATATATAAGAGTTATTTTAGTTATTTTAGAAATTTTGACTATTAAGAAATAAAGTTTCTCTTATGGTATTCATTTAATTTTATTATTGAGTATATTAAACTTAGCTTTGAGATTAAATTTTGCTAACTAAAGTTAGTTAGATTGATTTATTTGTTTGTAAAGAAATCAATTCGTTGTGATAATATTTTATAATTTATGCCACAATAATGGTAAATTGCATTCATTTTTTTAATCATAAATGCATTAAATGTTGTCATCATGGTAATAAATTAGATTTCCATATCATCATAAATGCACTGGCTACGGTAAATTAAACGATGTTGTTTTTTATGTTTGGAATAAGAATAGACATATGGTTTATTATATGGTGTATTCATTTTGGCAAACAATGCTCGATAGAATGAAAGAAATAAGTTTGAACAACAACCTGAAGTTGTGCAAAGATTTTTTTTCCAACCAGAAGTTGTATAACTCAAAGACCAAGACCTGAAGTCTTGAATTATGAAAAGATTTTTGATAAACTTTACAAGCTCGAATTCTAATATAATTTTATTTTGTAACAATATGGTACAAAAAAAGGGGGAGAAGTTTACACAAAATTTAAGAACCTGAAGTTCATAACAAATCAATAAACTTGAAGTTCATGAATTAGAAGCCCGAAGCTCTATTGAAATTATGTAAAATGATAAGGTTGTACTTCCTGAAGAAGTTAAAGAAAATTAATAAATAATCATACGAGAAAATGATGCTGCATTCAAGAGATTACAAATATCTCCAAATGAGTTATACCTTACCTTATATCTTAACATTTACACTATATTAACCAAATATCCTGAAGATATCATGTTACATGATATTTCAAACATCATTGGGTGCGTATGTGTGTATATTAATCTCTTGAAAAAAATGATTTAGAGATTTATATATTTATATTGCAGAATCTAACATCCCAGAAGAGATGTTATAGGAATTTTATTTTTGCTACATTGCAATTCCTTAAAAGGAAATACTATATTCCCTGAAGGAATAATGATATAATTTTTTTTTGAGTAATGAAAATAATTTATCCAAAATATATATATATATATATATATATATATATATATATATATATATATATTGTATACCAACGTTACACTCCAGAAGTAGTGGTTTTATCTCTTCGCATCTTACTTTCATTTGGTGCATCTAATTTTGTTACTATGTTTAAAGTTTGATACGTCATTTCAAAGATAGTTACAACAAAAATCTCCAGCATGGATATTTTATGCTACTGTAAAAGTAGTAATTATGTAATATGTATAAAATAAAGTGTATATTGATATGGCATTCAAATAGTGCATATATATACATATATACATACATATATATATATATATATATATCTAGAAGAGAAAGTTCACTCCATAAGTGGTGATACTAATATATCTCTAGGATTTATAAATTTGAAAATGATAACATATCTCTAGAAGAGATTTATTTATATATTTGGTAATTTCATTAAACCAAATAAGTGTACATAAATTTGATTATAAAGGATCCTAATTTAGCTTAGATTAGATCCTAAAAGTTTGAGAGCTAAGAGGAAATTGTATCTGTAACATTCCAAGTATCTAGAAGATACTATTATTATTTTTGTTGTAATTTTTTTTTACGGAACTCTCAATAGAGATGTGTAGAAATGTCTATATGCAACTAAAAATTACTCCTTGATAAGTAATCATAATTAGTTTTCAAAACTGATATTTGAGATATAATTGAGGCATAAAACTTAACAACTTGAAGTTGTGAGTATATTTTGTTCGAACCAGAAGTTCGATATGGTTTCAAACCAAATGTTTTGATCATTATCATGCGGTTGTGACAGGTTTGCATTGACATTGATTTATAAATAGAAATTAATAGTTTTGATCCTTGTAATAGTTTGTTCCAAAAATCACTAATTCAAATGAGAAAGAATATGAAAATTTTACAATATACATGTGATACGTGGACGCACGTATACATCCATATATGTAAATATTTAGCTAACAACTTGAAGTTTGATATAAGCTATTATTTAGTGATTATGCATAGATATTATTTAGTAATTTAAAATTCAATCAACATAAATGCTGAAACCTGAAGTCATGTATGTATTCAAATGATCTTCCTCCAATAGCTTAGATCAATGAATGAGAACAAACTCTAATAACCAATATCAATTGAATGCATCTTATCAATGAATAAAAGAATTATCCTCTTATTATTAATATGTATGGTGTATTTTCTAGTAGCAATATCATAATGGATCAAAATGAGAATCCAAAGATGATTATTATTTAATGTGACAATGTTTGTCAACATTGAGGGGGAGGATAAAGGGATACAAGCTCATTTTGATCATCAATGTTAAAAATTTGTTAAAATATACAATGATGCAAAATATTAAGTAACTTGAATAAATTATCAGTAATATCCCTAGTAGACTTTCTCCAATATAGATTTGAATCCCTGAAGGATCAAAATTTGTAAACCACATTTGAAGTATGGTTCAAAAGTCAGTTCAAAATATTTTTGGAGTAAGTAATAAAGATGCCAAATAAAGGAGGTGAGTGTTCTTGAAGAAACACATAAGGATGCTCTGAAAGAGATCCATGACATGATTCTCAAATAACCCTAGAAGTGGGTTAGGTACCTAAAACATGATAATTAAAGAGATCTCAATAAATCATGTCTAGAACAGACAAGAAATAATCATCGATGATAAATTTGTAAATAATAAAGCGCTTATATTTATAAATAGATTAAGAATCTTGAATTAGGGGAAAACATGACTGGCCATCATGAATCCTTTAATCGTAGAGAAATATGGACATGTAGTTCGCAAAGTACCGAAAGTACTTGAAATGCTTAATATACCCTGAAGGTATAAATGTGGTTTAAAATCATATTAAATAATGAAAGTATACAAATTCCTGAAGAATATAAACAACTTTCATTGTTATAAAGAATGCAAAGAACAAGGAGAGTAAATTTCAACATACTTTTAAGTATTGTTGTAATGAAAATCTTGATATAATTCATGATGAGTAGATTACTTCCTATTTTTAAGTATCGTTGTAATAAAACTCTTAATATCCATTGAAGTGATAGTTGCGATATGCAAATACTTATTAAAGTATACAAATTTCTGAAGAATATATATAACTTTTGTAGTTATAAAGAATGAAAAAGACATGAAGTCTAGATTACAAATTTCTTCTAAGTATTGTTGTAATGAAAATCTTGATACATCAAGGTGAGTAGATTACTTCCTGCTTTCTAGTAATGTTGTAATGAAATTTTTAATATTCATGAAAGATGTATAGTTGCAATGCGCAAAACTAATTTGAGGCACAAAAATGAAAACACATGAAGTGTTTTTCATAAAAGTAGCATACAAATGCATAAAATGCAAAACATATTTGGAAGAAACAATCTTAGAAAATTTGATTGTATCGAAGGAAACAATTAATAAATTGTATTATTAATGAGATTCATATTTATAGATCCAGAAGTATCTATAACCAATTTGAGTTATCGAAAGACGAATATGAATTCAGAGGAAAATGTTAAATCAGGGGGAGCATCAATAAGTATTTTATAATGCACTCTTTTTCCTTAACTAAGATTTTTCCCACTGGGTTTTTATTAGTAAGGTTTTAATGAGGCATTATCTTGATCCAGAAGTATCAACTGCCCAGTAACATTTGAAAATAAGTTACAATGTACTCTTTTTCCCAATTTAAGATTTTTCCCACTTGGTTTTTCTTACTGAGGTTTTAACGAGGCATTGTCTTGATCTAGAAGAATCAAACGTCTTTTCAAGAAATAACATCTCAAATATATTATTTAAGTTAAATTATATTTTTATCCTTGACTAAGGTTTTTCCCATTGGGTTTTCCTTTGTAAGGTTTTTAATGAAATATAGTATTGATCCAGAAGTATCAAACTCTATCTGATGTAGTAAATTATTGAAATATGACATACTATATTGTACTCTTTTTCCTTCACTAAGATTTTTCCCATAGGGTTTTACTTAGTAAGGTTTTAATGAGGCATTAGTTTGATCCAGAAGTATCAACCTTTATTTAAAAAAAAATAAGAAAATAAAATATGTCATTGTACTCTTTTTCCTTCACTAAGATTTTTCCCATTGAGTTTTTCTTAGTAAGGTTTTAATGAGGCACTATTTTGATCCCGAAGTATCAAACTAGAAGGAATATCATTATTAGTATGATATTTATGATTTCACAAGTTGCACTCTTTTCCTCTTTCAAGGTTTTTCCCATTGGGTTTTCCTTATAGAGGTTTTTAATGAGGCAACAAACAATATCTATATCGACTGAATCGATAAATGCAAGCAAGATAATAATGAGGAGGAGCAATCATCATACATGTTTCGAAATGGAAAATTTCAAGTTATCAGAGCATTCAAGATTTTGAAGACGCATATTCAAGGGGGAGTGTTACAATATATGTAAATCATAAAATGAATATGCTTTTATGTTCTTTTGTTTAGTCCCACATCGTGGAATATCTTAAATCCTTTGCTCTGAAGCCTTTATATAAAGGTGGCTATGTAATGTAAATATACAATCTATTCTCAGAATGAATAAAATGTCTCCACTCTTTTCCTCTAATGGCTTCTGCTCTTGTTTATTTATAACATATTCTTATTTGTTTATAACATCGTTCTTATTATTGGTATCATATGTAAAATAATATTGCTAGTATTGTGAAAAGTGGAAGAGGTTTGTGGGTAGCTCATTTATTAGAACGTTGTGCTTCATCTTCTAATTGTTATGAGTTTGAAAAGCCTTTGTAAAAGTATAAATAAATTTGAGGTGCGAAAGCTACTGAATATTTGAATGATAAGCCGTATGACCACTGGGCCGATTTATTTTTCTTGGAAAAAGATATGGTGAAAATAAGTCTAATGTAGCTGAAAGTTTTAATTCTTGGATTTTGGATGAAAGAAGTCTACCTGTCACTTCATGTCTTGTTGGTATTCGGGTTAAAATTATGACGCAAATGTCTAATCGAAGAGAGGAGGCGTCCAAGTGGACTAATGTGCTTTGTTCAAAAATGAAAGCACGTTTGTTGAAACTGAAGGAAGAAGGATTTGGATGGTGTAACGACCCATAAATTTTAATAATTAAAAGTGTAATTTAATAAGATTTTTGAAATTAAATTTAGAAAGAAATAAAAATCTTATAATTTATAATGAAGCGAATGTAAGAATGTAAATGTAGCAATTGTAATAAAAATTAACAATCAAAAATGAAATTGCAATTAGTTGAAATAATGTAAATTGTCATACTTGGGTATAAGTTTAATGTAAAAAAACAAATCGGAATATTGAATTAACTAGTGAAATGATATAATTAGTGGTGATTGAATGAATTCAATATTATGTATGAAATTATAGAAATTTGTTGAAATCAAATTTAAAACGATTTAATGATATTAAATTTTAATTAATTGGATCTATTGTAGTAAATGGAATTTAATATTACATCATTTGAAATTAAGATAAAATAGGAATATTAATGCACTATTGTATAAACCATGATAATTGTATCGTAAATGAAATTGATTGAATAACTAAATTAGTGCAAACCTAATTTATTGAAACAGATTTGCAAAGTTATAATTGAATGGAATTAGTAAATTGGGAAATGAATTTAAAGTTATATTAATTGATGAAGTAATATGTAATAAATGGAAAATTTATACAATCAATGTTAGATAAGTAATCATAATGTTTGTTGTTGATGATAAATGTTACTTTACTGATTGTTAATATAATAACGGAAGTGTGAATGTAAATTAAATGGAAACGTAAATTTATTTATAAGGTAAATAATTGGTAAAAAGATGGAACTAAGGAAATTTTATTAATTGGTTTTAAAACCTTAATTAATATGTGTAACAGACAAGATTTCACATTTTGAAATATAGCCATTTATACAAATTTAAGATGTATATAGGGAATATTTGTGTAATGGGATATAAAACTAAATGTAACTAGCTTTATTAAGTAATAATGGACCTAGTAAAGAGGGCAATTAAATCAAATCAATTTTTGGAATAATTTTTTATTTAATGGGAATGTAATCAATAATAAATGAATTTAATGGTAAGTAACTGGAATTAAATTCTATTTATAATATAACAATTGGTTGAATACAAGAATGGAAATAAGGATCTACCAATCTATTGGGATTCAAACTGTAATAATTGGATTTAATTGCAATAAAATGAAATTAAATATTTAAATATTATGTAAATATAAATTTAGATGAAATTTGGAGATATTTATGTAATAAAGTATGAATCCAATGTTAGTTTCATCTATTTGATACTAATAGATTGAATAATAGAATGAAAAGCCAATTAAATGGAATTATTGAAAATTTAATTTATAATTTCTGAATATAATGAAATTGAAAATTTAACACTAAAATTGATAAATTAATCAAGTCTAAATTGACATTTGAGTTTGGTTAAATTAGTGTAAATGATTAAGAAAGTTAAAATTAATGAAATTTGTTAATTATAGAGTTGAAATTGAAAAGTGATTTAATTAATTTATTTTTAATTTATATAATTAACTGGAAAAATAGCCATTTTGGCCATTGACTCGGATTTTGACGAAACTAGTTTCATCGGATCCGTAACGGTGAATTATTATAGGGTTTCAAGTTTCGTAGCGATCAGACTTGTCGTTTGATCGTATGGACTCGAAATGCCTTGAAATCAATTTAATTGAAATCAACTGAAATCAATTTGAAATAATTTGATTTTAGCATAACTTCTTCATACGATGGAATTTGGAAGAAACCTGTTCCATCGTGTTTAAAATATTTTAAAACATCTATTTTGATATATGCATTGACCACATTTCGTTCTGGAGTCAGAACGGGCTTTTCGGGCGTTCATCGTTTAGCGCGTTTATAGATCGGATCCATCTATTCTATTTCAACTTTGTCTATAAATACCCTGTAATAAACCTAGCCTACATCTATTTCTCATTTGTCTGCACGTACAATTCCTCTTCACCTCCTCATTTCAATGGCAAACAATCCCAAATCCAATTGCAATTCAAAAATCAAAGTGAAATTTCAAACTCCTCAAAAAAATTCAGAAAAATTATATATCGAAGCTCTCGAAGAGCGCAGGTCAGATCTAAAGTCCGTTTCTCGATCTGAGTTTTTAGGTGGCCAGAAATTGAGGTTTAAGTCACGGTCATTCATCGTGCGTTGATGAACGTTGCCGGATCGTCAAATCATTTCTGGGTATTGTAGAGTGGACGATGGGGAGTGCATCGGTGGTGTTTGTTCTGCGATTCGACGGTTAGATTGTGAGATTTAATTCGATTAGGGTTTAAGTGAATTGGGTGCGGCTGCATGCTTTGGTCATTAGGAACGTCGGTGGTGGACTCCTGAAGGTCGCGATGACCTGCGAGGTGGTGCGCGAGAGCTTGAGGCCTTAGCGTGGCGATCAGCAGTAGTGGCGGCGATGTCATCATCGTACGCTAGTTTTGGGTTTCGTTTGAAGCATTGGGTGCGTGCGTTGTTTTCTGCGTACGTGGTTCTGGGAGCGTGAAGGAGATGGGTGTGACATGTCTGTAGTGTAAGTGGTAATGGATTATTTTGTTTTATTTTTGTTTTATTTTAATTTCAAATCTAATTGTTCTAACATTAATAACTTCCACATAGGTGGTCGATTTTACGCGCGGTTTTCTCCGGTAGGTTCGTATGGTAATTTTTGACATTTTGGCGCAGGTTTGGACGGATTTGGAGACTATTTAAATTTTAGGTTTAAATTGGATTTAAATTCAATTTAAATTCAAAAGGTGAGTGTTTTAACCCACTCACAACTTCTAAAATTTCTTATGTATGTTAAACTTATTTATGATGTGATATAAAATTTATTATAGATGTTTGGCATATATTTAATCATCATCTCAGTTAATTGCATTTATTTAAATTAAATTGTTATTTAATTTATTATTGAATACAACTGCCAGTTAAATACTTGTTATCTATTATCAGTTATCTATTGATATTGATTGACAGTTTTGGATGATGGTTGTGATGGATGTGTGATTGGTTGATGGATGAATGGATGTTTATTTTATATCATTAAAATTTGCAAGTTCTTTATTGATTTGTTATTATTGATTTGGGATTGCGGTTTGAAATGATATACAACCGCATTTTTATTTTAAATTATAGATTGAAATGATAAATATCCGTATCACTCGACCATATGATAGAAAATTTTATACAAACACCGTTGGTCTACATATAAATATTTTTGAAATGATTTCTATGTTTTTGGAAAGAAATATATGGCTTTATAAATATTGATTTTTGGTATTATATAAATATTATTTCATATATAATTAAATTCTTAATTTTAAGCTATGTATAATTTTGTTCATTTATATAATAACTTTAAGAATAAAGTTTGATTTTATTAAAAAGATAATATGGTTAAGTACTTATTTAAATTATATTTTAATATATATAGAGTTTAAACTGATATTGATAAATTAAGGTTGAGAAGATGGATTTGAAGTCAATTTTAAAATATAGTTTAATTAAGAATGTTATTTAATTAAAGCAATCTGGAACTTATTAAATTTGAGATTTTTAAAGGGCACGATATTATAACTTGATGAGGGTTTAGGGTGATTAACAAATATTTCAAGTTTGAGCTTATTTAAAGGATACTGAATATATTCAATAAATATTTCTAAACTAAAATATGAAATTGAGTTAAGATACATATAAGATTATCAGAATGGGTTTGGAAATCATAGAACATTTAAAGACCTGAAATATATCAAAATTGAAATGTTTATCGACATTTAAACTATTTTAAAGTATTATGGTTTTATAGTGTTTTGTTTTGGAGTTGTTATAACCTTGGAAGTATTATGGTTTTGAAATGAATTTATTTGAAAATTTAATTTATTAAAAGAAGTATCTTTGAATATATTGAGTTGCTGTAGGAATTGAAGATTGAGAATATGACTTCATAATGTAGTTCGGGATTAAGATGATTCAAAAGAATATTTAAGGTTTATATAAATTAAAGGAAGATTTAGTGATTGAAAATCCGGTTTTATTTAAATAATATGTTATTGAATTGGGTTTTGAAGCATATATTATTTTGAAATAAAGGAGATGGTTTGAAGGCAATGGTATTTTGGTTTTAAAAGTATATACTATTTTGAAATGACCGCGATGTTATAATAACAGTTGGTTGTTAAGAGACCGGGATCAGAAGTTGTCATACTCTCTGCCAACTCCGAAAACCACTGTAACAACCGTGTACGCGGTGGAGATTCCAGAATGAAGTAGGATGGCGGCGGCGTTTCCTTTAAGGTAAATACGTGGACCCGACTCCCGTGAGTTGGCATAAGGTGGCTAAAACAGGAGCGATCTCGGGCCAATGAGGTCATTCCTCTGATCAGACACATACCTTCGATATTATACTGACTTTTGGATTTATTCGGTGGCCACTTTTATTTTTTTTGATTTGGGGTATGGCTCGAGGTGGGCGGTAGTAGCTGCTACGCGTTACCACCAGCCCGTTTGTGTAATTGGTATATCAACCCTGGCATTGCCTTGTGCGCCTGACACAACCCAACTTTTTCTCCACAAAAAGTCGTATCATCCTTAAGAAAGAAAGGGATAGGAAAGAGGAAAAAAAAGAGAAAGAAGAAACAACACAAGAATCTCAACAGCAGAACGGATAAATTATATTAATAACATAAGTATTACATAGTACACAACTATTATCAGAGTTACACAGACAATACAACGCATACTAGACAGTTATAAACACCCGTCTAGTTATTACAACTCAATACACAATACAGAAACACTCAGAGATACCAACACAGCGGAAAACTATATACCTCTATGTGGAATCCACCTGCTCCATTGCTCCTCCACAATTGTCAACGCTAACCTGAATCTCTTGGCTACTCGTAAAAATTTGAGTACCTAAGAGTTAAAGAAAAACAGAAATAACTCCGGGTCAGACATGGGTCTGGTGTGAGTAACAGGTCAAAGTTTCTTAACTTTGAAAATCGTTGAAAGAAAAGGTATCACGTAGGACTTCCTACACATAAACATGGAAAAGTTTTTACCTTACGCTAACCAAAACATTTGATAGGAAATCCGATGATATTATAATAGGTCTAGGGTTTTCAAGTAAATATGAAATAGCCGAAATTGTTACAAGATTAAATTCCAGCTACTAGCCACAAAAGTGGGTAATACAATCAAAACCGTTGACACTTATTGGATTTTGGATTCCATCAACGGCTGGGCTACTGGGGTACCTTCCGTCACAGCACGTGGCCTAGATCACCGTACCGAGGAGTACGCCCGCTCCCCTGCAACACAAAGCCAAAACCATTCTTACTGAACAGTTCCGAACAAGACCACCCCGCATTTGTGATCATTAACCGCACCACTAAGCCGAAAATAAAAGGACATCTAGACAGGGGTAAATCTCGTCCTATTTGGGCATGACCCACTTAGCCTTGCTGCACCTCCCCTGTTTTAGCCATTCCCGGTTGATGAGACTTGAGGCTACGATTACCTTTATAGGACATATCACTTAGAATGCTCATCGTCCACCTGACGATGTTCTGAAAGCATTCAATCCATTCAAGTTCGTTCCGGGTTCGAATGAAACCGAAGGCATTATCTCGTTACACTCATTTTGGAATCACCCTCAGAGTTAACGACGATAACCCTTGCACTCTGAATCTTCATCTTCACTTCAGATTCACGACCTAACGTTAATTTGGATCGATGTGGTTTTCGGATATCCAAATATGGAAACCCGATCCCGGTCTCATCGAAATCCAAAAAGTGTCTTTTAAGGCTAAGCTGTTATAGAGTTTAAAACAATTCAATTCATTATCTATATACACACAGATAGATAATTCACAACACAATAGATAATCAACCTTATCATTACCAACAGATAATTCATATCATAATCAGATAATCTGTGACGCCCCACCTCTATACCCACGCTAGCCAAGAACACTACGGAGTAGTGCTGTCAACTAGCACAGAGAATAAGGCTGTTGAGGAGCGATCATCCATGTAATTGCTTATCACACGGTGGCTATAAATAATCTTCGGAAACAAACGTAGAAATAAGCATAACGCAAATCAGTCACAGACATCCATATCACAAAGGCGGAAGAAGATATGAATATATAACTAACACATGAAAGTGTACATCAGAGTAGTGGTCAAAACATCCACAATAATACAAAAGAATAGCAACACGTGCTATACAAAAGAATACAACTATGAGTCTATATCTCAAGTGTATACAACAAAAACTGCTAATCTAAACAGTTAGCCAAAAGTCAGAGTGATGAATCCCTGGGAAGAAGTCAAGCAGAAGCACCTGTAACATCTCGGTCTGACCCGAGTATTATTTAAGAAAAATAATAAACGGGTCAGTCTAGCTATAAATATCAGATGACAAGATATAACATAAAAGGTATGGCATAAACATAAAATATCCATGATGACATACCACTATAAGTATGTAAATAATGATCAACAGAAGATCAATCAATAAGAGATAATCAATATCACAAGAATCTTCTCAAAGATTCGGAAAGGGCATCATACCCCAAACTTGTACTCATAACAAGTTAATGACATAAATTCTAGAAATCAATGCAAGAAGTCCAGAAATCATAGAAAAGAGAAAGAGGCCTATCACATGACGGTCCGAAGACCAAGGGGAGCTACCCCACATGTGTGAATGGAATCACACAGATTAAGGTCCAGACTAACCAAAAAACAAAAAGGTATGTGTGAGTGGAATCACACAAGTGGTGTCTAGTCTAACCTCGCAACAAGAGACATCGCACAGTTGCTAGTCTAAAGCATCAGAATGATCGTCATGATCAACGAGAAGTGTCAATTACACTAAGCTAGTAAATATAGAAGTTTAGCTTCATGTCCTATAACCACTTGCTTAACTTAAATATTTATGAACAAACTGTAAATCTTCACTAATAAAATTGTCACAAGAGGTTCAATCGAACAAGTCCAAGAATTAACCGACGAAGTGAACGCAAGCATTTCATACCACTTGTTTTACTAAGTCATTTAATTAGATTTCTCATCCGAGTGAGGTAAAGGTTTGTATATACTAATAGATTGGAAAACGGTTTAAGAAAAGAGCTTTGTTATTAAAAATAGAGTTGAAATTGTTTGTTAAAAGAGTTTTGATATTTACTACTAGTATTGAAACCTTTATATTATAAAATGACAAAACACAAAAGCAATTGTAGAAACAATCAATCACAAAGATCGCATACGGAGATGTGAATAAAATACAAGGAAATCAGCTCAATGTTTTTCAGATAAGATCCCCTATGGAGGGGGGGTCCAGGGGGGTGGCAACCCCCCTAGGTGGGGGTGCGGGGGCAACGCCACCGCTTACGGGGTTCGACCTGCCCGCTCAGGTCGCGGGGGTCCAGGGGGCAGCGCCCCCGGCGGGGTGCGGGGCAGCGCCCCGTCCAAAACGGTACGACCTAAGTGAAGACAAGCGGCCTACGACCTAAAGCAAAATGAGGTCTAACGACCTAAGGGTTCACGCGACCTAACACAATGGCCGAGCGACCTAACTGGAGTTAAGGGAGGCAAGCGACTTAAGGTCCAACGACCTACGACTCAAGCAAGCCGAGCGACCTAGTGTGGAGGGGTCGAGCGACTTAAGGAAGGCGAACGACCTAAGTGAAGACAAGCGGCCTACGACCTAAAGCAAAATGAGGTCTAACGACCTAAGGGTTCACGCGACCTAACACAATGGCCGAGCAACCTAACTGGAGTTAAGGGAGGCAAGCGACTTAAGGTCCAACGACCTACGACTCAAGCAAGCCGAGCGACCTAGTGTGGAGGGGTCGAGCGACTTAAGGAAGGCGAACGACCTAAGGTCTAACGACCTACGACTTAACAGAGTCAAGCGACCTAAGGTAAATGGTCCAACAACCTAACTCGAACGACTTATCAGGAGCTTAGGTTGGAGACGACCTACGAGATAAACCAGGCCGACTTAGTGGACGAGCGACCTAAGGTAAATGGTCCAACGACCTAACTCGAACGACTTATCAGGAGCTTAGGTCGGAGACGACCTACGAGATAAACCAGGGCGAGCGACTTAACGTTTGCCTAGAGATTATAGGTCGGAAACGACCTAAGACTTAAGGCTTAACTCGCGAGCGACCTACGGCTTAAGGCCTAACTCGTGAGCAACCTACGACTTAAGGCTTAACTCGCGAGCGACCTACGGCTTAAGGCCTAACTCATGAGCGACCTACGACTTAAGGCTTAACTCGCGAGCGACCTAACTCCAAAGTGCTAATACTTCCAGAATGACCTAAAGCCCTGCGACCTATGGTACTAACTCGCGAGCGACCTAACGACTTAACTCGTGAGCGACCCAGTGACCTTGCGACCTATCATCGAACGAGTCAAGTGGCCAGAACGAGCTAAGTGCAGGAAATTTCCAAAAATGCTAAAAATTGGAGTTTTTCGCCAATCCAATCCAAACCAAAGGCAAATGTGCATGCAAAAGTGATAGGGAATCATTCCCAACAGTCCAATATAGTTATAGACTAGATTTGTGAGATAAAAATCTCACCTTTGCACAAATTCAATGAAGAAGGAGCTTGAAACAATGGAGAAGCAACTACAAGCTAGAATCCAATGTCTTCACTTTGATTTTGGAGTTGAATGATGGATTTAAAGTTGAAACCTAAGCTTGGAGTTTTAATTTCCTCTTCCACTCACCATTAATGCAAAAGCTTGGTTGTTAGGAAATTTATGAAGAGTGAGAAGAAGGAAGGGGGTTTGGGCTTGAGTTATAATGGCAATCTAACCCAAAGTCCAAAGCGGAAAAAGTTAGTGAAATTCTACTAACTCCAAACCTACCAATGTTTATACTTAAAAAAATTGTAAACGACATTTCGAACTCAATGGAAGTGGTATCGAGTCCTAATTTGACCGTTTGCAAAAAGTAGCTTTTCGGACCAATATCCGATTAACGACAAAATATTTAAATATAAAATCGATAAATATGCGGGTCGTTACATAATCCATATTATCATCCAAATGCAACCAATGCATCCATATCATATAGAATTACTCGTCTCATAACTGAGATTACAAACCATACATGGCAACTAATATCAATCATTCCTACATAAGCAATGCTCTAATGATCACTCCATTTATAATTAATTTGAAATGAATTAAATTAATTACATCCTCTTTAATTAATTTAAAGTGAATTAATTAATTACTTCATCATTAAAATCCTGCTTATATTAATCATCAATTGATTACAAATCAATTAATAAATCATCATCTCATTACTCTTTTCAATTAATCATTACTGATTAATAATTCCCTAATTACAGTAGGTAATTAGCTTTTAAATTAATTACACAAGTTAATTATACTTAACACTTTACAAATAACTAACTTGTAATTACTTAATCAATTAATTAACTAAAGTTAATTACATTAATCCTTTAATGATTAATTACTTCATTTATTAATTAATCCTTAATTAAATCAATTCTAAATTACATCATTAATTTTATTAATTAATGATTTCTAATTACATTTAATCAATCTCTTTATATAAATTAATTACATCAAGTAATCAATCTTCAATTAAACCACACCTATATTAATTACCCTTGATTAATAACACCCAGAAATTAACTACCCTTAGTTACTCATTCCATAAATTAATTACTCTTAATTAATTAGCTCAATTAATCCCTTGATTAATTACAAAGTAATTTAATCTAAGTTACTTCCATCTTTAAACATCTTTAATTACATTCAGTAATTATCAATTAATTACTTCCCTAAATAATTACAAACCCATTAATTACATAAAGTAATTATTTATCAATCCACAAATGTTTAAATTAATTAAACTTAATTAATCTAAACTAATCACATTAATCAAATTAATTACACTAAGTAATTAATTCATTAATTACTTTCATTGAGTAATTAAACATAAACAATTTCAAATGATTATTATTAATTAATTAATCTAATTAATTATTAAAAATTAATCACATTAATTAACTGTTTAAATAATCTTAAGTTAATGACCTTCATTAACATTTCTTAATTACTTAATTAAGAAATTAACTTATATTAATCATTATTCATTACAAATTAATTAATATTTAATTACAATTTAATTAATCTCTAATTATTAATTAATTAAGTGTTAATTACAACCTTAATTAATCATTAATCACTTGATTAATAAATCTTAATCATTAATTAAATTTTTATTAACAATCCTTAATTATAGATTAATTAAACTTAATTAATTAATCTTACGTCTAATTACTAAATTAAAAATTCTTAATTATTTAATTAACAATTCCATATTATTAATTAATTAAATAATTAATTATTCTTCTTAAATTAACTTAATAATTTAATGAATCCAATCATTAAATTTTATTTATCTTTCAAGATAACATTTTTACTTAATTAAGCATTTAAAAACAAATTGTTTTTAAATTTACTTTAAACTCTATTTAAACTTCATTTTAAAATTTAAGATTTTAAAATGAATACAAATTTTAACTCAAATAAGATTTAAAAACAATTCAAAACCTTTATTTCATATGTTAAAAGAAACATACACTTTTAAAAAATAAGTTTAAAAGAATTTAAATCCCAGTCAATTTTAAATTCAAATCAACTTAAAAACATACCTAATATTCTAGGTTATTTAAATCAAATTTGAAAATTATTTTTAAATTTCAAAACTGAAATACAACCTGAACCTTAGCTACAGATTTAAACTTAAATCCTTGAAAGCTTACTTACATAAATCTTCAAATCATTTAACCTTTCAATGTAATTAAATGATTTAAATTTAAACTTACTTTATTTTAAAAACTAAAGTTTAAATTTAATTCCAGATTTAAAACCCAGATTTAAACTCATCTTAAATTTCTAATTTGAAATTTAAACATCCAATTCAAATGCAAAACACATATGCATTTACTCTTGTGAGTTTTAAATCCAAATTTAAAATTTTAAAACTTAAATTAGTTTAAATTCTGGATTTGAACTAGTTTGAATTATATTCAGTTTCAGATTTCAAAACTTAGTTTAAATTAAATTTACATTTTTTTACTTTCTTTTAGTTTTTAAAAGCAGTAACAAATTCCTGCTTTTAATTTAAATCCAAACTAAAATTTAAAAAGTCAAATTATTACAAAACCCAAGATTTAAACTTTTTGAATTCAAATTCAATCCCAGGTTTAAACTTAGTTTCAGATTTTATTTTACATTTTAAAATTTTACTTTTAAATTTTAAAATTGGAAATAAGATCTGCTAATTTCTTAAACCTCAAACAATCAGGTATACTCGAGCCTCCTTTATTTTTACTTCGAGTCACAAGTACAATTGCTTCGAGTCACTACTCAAATTTACCCGAGACCTTCTCGAGGCATCAAAACCTGAACCTACAACATCACCAACATCACGATTACACTATGCACCTACACACCCTCTCCGGCCACCGCTGGCCAACTCCGCAACCTTCCCACAGTCGATAATCAACGACACGGGCCAACCAAACAACCATCCTATCATTACTTGCTCGAATTCGAGATCGAGACCAAATTTCTATCCCTAGAACAAAATAGAACCCAAATACTCCAACCTGTCAACGGCCTCGTCCACGCGACACTGGCCACTGTTAACTCTGCAACTCCGGCGATGATTTCCTCAAACCACCATCCTCCATTCCCTAAAACCCCAAGTAACTCGATCGACCGAGAAGATCGAGTTCAGGCAAAATATATAACCCAGTAAAACTAGGGATCAAAATTTTAAATACCAATCACAACATCAAGAATGAATTTCAACTCAATCCAATAATTTTCCTATTATCTCTGATAGCTACACCATCTCCAGAAACAAATTCAACGCAAACGAATATAAGGATCATCTGTGTTAACCCAAATTGTAGATTACAGAGAATTCAAAACTGCTCTTTAAATATATCATTAAAAAATTTAATTCTTGTTTTAAAATTCATGATTTTGAATCGTGTTTTGATTTATAAACCCGAAACATTAAATTATAAAGTTTGAATTTTCATCCTATGCCAATTGTTGCTCTGTGTAATTTAATTTCCAGGTTACAGACAATTCTATTTAACTTATATAAAATTTAAAACTTATCTATCCTAAAACAAACAAGTTTTATTCAAAAATTTAAATCATAACAGCAAACAAGTCAAAAGAAAAAAAATTTAAGGATCAAACAGGAGTTTGGGATTTGAAGAACAGACATGCAAAAGTTATCATCATGTACACATGCATATATTCACAGGTATAAATATTCACAGCAATTTCATATATATACATACATATATATATATATATATATATATATATATATATTCATTTCTAAATTAAAAAGCATGGTAACAACTTTTACCTATTAAATAAATTTTACAAATGAGTTACTCACTTGATTTTAAAGAGTAGAGCACAGGTTTTTAGATTTGAAAAATCCTTTGCAAACTTGTTTGAAATGTTTTTAAAACTTGAGCGTCCTGATCTTTGAACAGCCCTTTAACCATTAGAAAACTTGCTTTTTTACTCCAGATTTTACATGCAGGTTTGCTTGCCTTTCCAGATTTTGAAAAAAATGCAGGCTTCTCGCTTGATTATTGTATGCAGGCAAAAAAATTTCCCAGATTTAAAAGAAATGCAGATTTGTTTGTTGCATGCAAGTTTGTTTGCATATTTTTCTAGATTTTTAAAAGAATTAAATGCAGGATGCAAATGAACAGATTTTTTTAGAAGAGTTGAATGCATTTGAACCGGGGTTATTGAAGATGAAAAAGTTACAGAACTTTGATTTTCAGATTTGCATGCATTTGATTTTTGAAGAGATGAAAAAAGGGTTTTTTCAAGATTTTAGAAGAGATGGAAAAGGGTTTTTCTCAACTGAAAATTCTTAGATTTAGAATGAAAATGAAGAAGGGAAAAAAAAAATGAAAAGATGCATGTTTAAATATCTTCTTTATGATTTTTTTTAAAACAAAGAAAAATAAAATTTAAACAAGACACATGTCTCAATTTTTACGCTTGTCATTTTAAAATGATATTTAGTTTACATTTGTTAGTTTAGGCTTTAAGATACTTACACTTGTTAATTTAAGTAATTAGTATTTTTAATTATGTGTTAAAGAAAGTTTAACTTAGTTAATTAGTTTTAATACTTAGTTATGTATAGATAAATAATAAAAGAATAAACCAATTATAGTTATAAATAAAAACAATATACAAATTTATCATTTAAATAATATTTTTAATCATTTAAAATAAAGTTATAAAGGAGATTGTAACCTATTTGTTATTTAAATGAATACATGATTCATTTATTAATTGTATTTTAAATTCTCATACTTATTTTACAAATCATATTATTAATCAACAATTTTAAAAAGAATAAAAAAAACATTTTTATAACTTGTTTTAATGTACAAACTTAAGTCAAAATATAATTTAAACAAATAAAACATTTATCTCATATGTTTAAAATCATTTAGTTATTTTATTAAATAGTTTTGAAGGGCTTAATTCAAAAATAAATCACAATTCCCAATTTCAAAATATTAAAATTAGAAAATATGATACAATAATCAAATTTAAAACCAAACTTATCTATTTAAAATATATACAAATATATATATACATTTTATAAATAGAAAACAGATTTATTAGCTTATTAAAACAAATTCTCTAATTAATTATCTAAATAAAGAAGATTATAGAATCAATTCAATTTATTAATAAAAATTATCAAATTAATTTAAATTTTAAACACAGATTATTAAATTTATATTGCCATAAATTCCGGGATATTACAATCCATCCCCCTTAAAACAATTTCGTCCCCGAAATTTAAAACAAAGGTAATTTAATAATCTCATTAAAGATTTAGTTTTAAAACACAGCATATGTTAATCATATGCTAACAACCATAGAAACCAATTCACATAATCAAAACAAATCCAACCATCCAAAAGAATTTTGGATAGAACTTTCACGAGTTTCCCCGGTATAAATATCGGGATACTCGCTCTATATAATCCAAATAATCAATACTACTAAACTATAGAGCTCCTATCCATCTATATTTACAACTCTAAATAAGATATCAGACTACAGATGAGTCTGACTCAACAACCAAGCCTCCTGAACTACTGTTCTACAACCAAAAATATCAAATACGTACTCCCTCAGAGATACGTGAAACACCCTGAATCCCAGGTATCCAAACTGGCAATTCAACTCTAGAAAACCAAACACTTATCTTACCAAAACACAAAAGAAACTCAAAACACCTCGGAGCTAGCTTCCCAGACAAAACAAAACTTATAGCTCCCTGCATTGGAGAAAAACTTATTCCAAAACAAATCTCCGACTCCGGAATCCAAATTTCTTTGTCTCTTAACATCAAAATTCTTTGGACGATCCTGGACTACCAACATCCTTCCTGATCAGCTCAACCATAGCTGATGCCATTAGAAACAAAGTGGATTAAAACAATCCAATGATCTTCTCAAGATCACTCCCAAACCAGGAAAAATCTCTACTCCACAAATGACAGAAGACAGAACTAACTTCTCCTTAACTTAAAAAGAACAAACAGAAACACCCCCAAACTACTTCCGCTGTATAACTCTGATCCGAAGTAGAGGAAAATGCTGATGAAGAGCATGAGCTCAGACTGGACAACCCAGCACAGAAATACGGTTGCACAGATCCATAAAGAAAACTCAGTAGTTTCTCCGAAACCTGAGTTGCTTCACCAAACTCCTATCTCAAGGAACCATCCTTCTACTAAACCGAACCACCGGTTCCACTCCTGGAAAGGAAACTCGATCTCCAGATCCGGACAAACCCCTGACTTCCCTGAAGACATCCGGACAACTCCAATAACTCAACAAGAACACTTAATAATCGCAAGCCACTTTTTGCGATTAACTCTGACTAATTCCAATGAAACTGCTCTCTCTCTACCAATCAGAACAGCTTATGCTGGCCTATCCAATCCATCGAAGAAACAGGTCCATGCTGCTGCTTCTGAACTCCACTTCAGAAAAATTACTCAGCCAGAAGACTTCCTGCCAACTCAAAACACTCGGAGCTACACTGCTAATATCAATGCCAAAGAATTCTTAATCCAAAGCTCTTCAAGAAACTCGGACCACAAAGCAAACAGAACATTCTGCTGGACTCAGCCACAACACCAAGCAGACTCACTTCTTATTCTTTTTCCAAAGAAACATCTTCGGAAATATCCATAGTCACTGCATCCCATCACGCAGCTACTACTTCCCGAGGCATCAAGATACCATCACTCGCTTGCTTTTGCCCAACCGACAGATCCAAACTCAACTCACCAAACTCTGCACTTCAAAGATGAACTCCGAACCTTTACAGATTTCCTTCAGTGATCGATGAATTCCTTATTCCAAACAAAACTTATTTGAGACGGTATTCGGTCTACAGTCTCGACAAATACACTTCCAACCTCATCCATTCAAACTCCAACCAATCGGTAGTTGTGTTACACACACCACTACCTTATCTACCTTTATAACTTATATTGGAAAAACCCGAACAGGTATCCCAATCAGATAGGTAGAAATAAAATATATATATATATATATATATATATATATATTAAAAATACAAATACGCTCTCTCAAGATAAACACCACTCCAGAGACTAGATATTCGCTCAACCTAGCGCACTGATACCAAATGAGACGACCCGACTTTTTCCATAAAAATTCATATCATCCTTAAGAAAGAAAGGGATAGGAAAGAGAGAAAAAAAGAAGAGAAAGAAGAAACAACACAAGAACCTCAACAGCGGAACGAATAAATTATATTAATAACGTAAGTATTACATAGTATACAACTATTATTAGAGTTACACAGACAATACAACACATACTAGACAGTTATAAACACCTGTCTAGTTATTACAACTCAATACACAATACAGAAACACTCAGAGATACCAACACAGTGGAAAACTATATATCTATACGAGGAAGTCACCTGCTCCATTGCTCCTCTACAATTCGTCAAAGCTAACCTGAATCCCTTGGCTACTCGTAAAAATTTGAGCACCCAGAGTTAAAGAAAAACAGAAATAACTCCGGGTCAGACATGGGTCTGGTGTGAGTAACAGCAAAGTTGCTTAACTTTGAAAAACCTTTGAAAAGAAAAGGTATCACGTAAGACTTCCCACACATAAACATGGAAAAGTTTTTACATTACGCTAACCAAAACATTTGATAGGAAATCCGATGATATTATAATAGGTCTACGGTTTTCAAGTAAATATGAAATAGCCGAAATTGTTACACGATTAAATTCCAGCTACTAGCCACAAAAGTGGGTAATACAATCAAAACCGTTGGCACTTATTGGATTTTGGATTCCATCAATGGCTGGGCTACTGGGGTATCGTCCGTCACAGTACGTGGCCTAGATCAACGTACCGAGGAGTATGCCCGCTCCCCTGCAACATAAAGCCAGAACCATTCCTTACTGAATAGTTCCGAACAAGACCACCCCGCAGTTGTGATCAGCAACTGCACCACTAAGCCGAAAATAAAGGGACATCTAGGCAGAGGTAAATCTCGTCCTACTTGGGCATGACCCACTTAGCCTTGCTGCAGCTCCCCTCTTTTAGCCATTCCCGGTTGATGAGGCTTGAGGCTACGATTACCTTTATAGGACATATCACTTAGAATGCTCATCGTCCACCTGACGATGTTCTGAAAGCATTCAATCCATTCAAGTTCGTTCCGGGTTCGAACGAAACCGAAGGCATTATCTCGCTACACTCGTTTTGGAATCACCCTCAGAGTTAGTGACGATAACCCTTGCACTCTGAATCTTCATCTTCACTTCAGATTCACGACCTAACGTTAATTTGGATCGATGTGGTTTTCGGATATCCAAATATGGAAACCCGATCCCGGTCTCATCGAAATCCAAAACGTGTCTTTTAAGGCTAAGTTGTTTTAGAGTTTAAAACAATTCAATTCATTATCTATATACACAGATAGATAATTCACAACACAATAGATAATCAACCTTATCATACCAACAGATAATTCATATCATAATCAGATAATCCATATTATCATACAAATGCAACCAATGCATCCATACCATATAACATTACTCATGTCATAACTGAGATTACAAACCATACATGGCAACTAATGTCAATCATTCCTACATAAGCAATGATCTAATGATCACTCCATTTATAATTAATTTAAAATGAATTAAATTAATTACATCTTCTTCAATTAATTTAAAGTGAATTAAATTAATTACTTCATCATTAAAATCCTGCTTATCTTAATCATCAATTGATTACAAATCAATTAATAAATCATCATCTCATTATTCTTTTCAGTTAATCATTACTGATTAATAATTCCCTAATTACAATAAGTAATTAGCTTTTAAATTAATTACACAAGTTAATTATACTTAACACTTTACAAATAACTAACTTGTAATTACTTAATCAATTAATTTACTAAAGTTAATTACATTAATCCTTTAATGATTAATTACTTCGTTTATTAATTAATCCTTAATTAAATCAATTCTAAATTACATCATTAACTTTATTAATTAATGATTTCTAATTACATTTAATCAATCTCTCTATATAAATTAATTACATCAAGTAACTAATCTTTAATTAAACTACAACTATATTAATCACCCTTGATTAATAATACCCAGTAATTAACTATCCTTAATTACTTATTTCATAAATTAATTACTCTTAATTAATTATCTCAATTAATCCCTTGATTAATTACAAAGTAATTTAATCTAAATTACTTCCATGTTTAAACATCTTTAATTACATTCAGTAATTATGATTTAATTACTTCCCTAAGTAATTACAAACCCATTAATTACATAAAGTAATTATTCATTAATCCACAAATGCTTAAATTAATTAAACTTAATTAATCTAAACTAATCACATTAACCAAATTAATTACACTAAGTAATTAATTCATTAATTACTTTCATTAAGTAATTAAACATAAACAATTTCAAATGATTATTATTAATTAATTAATCTAATTAATTATTAAAAATTAATCACATTAATTAACTATTTAAATAACCTTAAGTTAATGACCTTCATTAACATTTCTTAATTTCTTAATTAAGAAATTAACTTATATTAATCATTATTAATTACAAATTAATTAATATTTAATTACAATTTAATTAATCTCTAATTATAATTAAATTAAGTGTTAATTACATTCTTAATTAATCATTAATCACTTGATTAATAAATCTAAATCATTAATTAAATTTTTATTAACAATCCTTAATTATAGATTAATTAAACTTAATTAATTAATCTTAAGTCTAATTAATAAATTAAAAATTCTTAATTATTTAATTAACAATTCCATATCATTAATTAATTAAATAATTAATTATTCTTCTTAAATTTACTTAATAATTTAATGAATCCAATTATTAAATTTTATTTATCTTTCAAGATAACTTTTTTACTTCATTTAAAAACAAACTGTTTTTAAATTTACTTTAAACTCTATTTAAACTTCATTTTAAAATTTAAGATTTTAAAACGAATACAAATTTTAACTCAAACAAGATTTAAAAACAATTCAAAACCTTTATTTCATATGTTAAAAGAAACATACACTTTAAAAAAAATAAGTTTAAAAGAATTTAAATCCCAGTCAATTTTAAATTCAAATCAACTTAAAAACATACCTAAATATTCCAGGTTATTTAAATCAAATTTAAAAATTATTTTTAAATTTCAAAACTGAAATACAGACTGAACCTTAATTAAAGATTTAAACTTAAATTCTTGAAAGCTTACTTACATAAATCTTCAAATCATTTAACCTTCCAATGTAATTAAATGATTTAAATTTAAACTTATTTTATTTTAAAAACCAAAGTTCAAATTAAATTCCAGATTTAAAACCCAGATTTAAACTCATTTTAAATTTCTAATTTAAAATTTAAACTTCCAATTCAAATGGAAAACGCATATGCATTTACTCTTGTGAGTTTTAAATCCAAATTTAAAATTTTAAAACTTAAATTATTTCAAATTCCAGATTTGAACCAGTTTGAATTATATTCAGTTTCAGATTTCGAAACTCAGTTTAAATTAAATTTACATTTTTTTACTTTCTTTCAATTTTTAAAAATAGTAACAAATTCCTGCTTTTAATTTAAATCCAAACTAAAATTTAAAAAGTCAAATTATTACAAATCCCAAGATTTAAAATTTTTGAATTCAAATTCAATCCCAGGTTTAAACTTAGTTTCAGATTTTAGTTTGCATTTTAAAATTTTACTTTTAAATTTTAAAACTGGAAACAGGATATGCTAATTCCTAAAACCTGAAACAATCAGGTATACTCGAGCCTCCTTTATTTTTACTTGGAGTCACAAGTACAATTGCTTCGAGTCACTACTTAAATTTACCCGGGACCTTCTCGAGGCATCAAAACCTGAACCTACAACATCACCAACATCACCATTACACTGTGCACCTGCACACCCTCTCCGGCCACCGGTGGCCAACTCCGCAACCTTCCCACAGTCGATAATCAACGACACAGGCCAATCAAACAACCATCCTATTGTTACTTGCTCGAATTCGAGATCGAGATCAAATTTCTATCCCTGGAACAAAACAGAACCCAAACACTCCAACCTGTCAACGGCCTCGTCCACGCGACACCGGCCACGGTTAACTCTGCAACTCTGGCGATGATTTCCTCAAACCACCATCCTCCATTCCCTAAAACCCCAAGTAACTCGATCCACCGAGAAGATCGAATTCAGGCAAAATATATAACCCAGTAAAACTAGGGTTCAAAATTTTAAATACCAATCACAACATCAAGAATGAATTTCCACTCAATCCAATAATTTTCTTATTATCTCTGATAGCTACGCCATCTCCAGAAACAAATTCAACACAAACGAACATAAGGATCATCTATGTTAACCCAAATTGTAGATTACAGAGAATTTAAAACTGCTCTTTAAATATATCATTAAAAAATTTAATTCTTGTTTTAAAATTCATGATTTTTAATGGTGTTTTGATTTATAAACCTGAAACATTAAATTATAAAGTTTGAATTTTCATCCTATGCTAATTGTTGCTCTGTGTAATTTAATTTCCAGGTTACAGACAATTCTATTTAACTTACATAAAATTTAAAACTTACCCTTTCTAAAATAAACAAGTTTTATTCAAAAATTTAAATCATAACAGCAAACAAGTCAAAAGAAAAAGAATTTAAGGATTAAACAAGTTTGGGATTTGAAGAACAGACATGCAACAGTTATCATCATGTACACATGCATATATTCACAGGTATAAATATTCACAGCAATTTCATATATATATATATATATATATATTCATTTCTAATTTAAAAAGCATGGTAACAACTTTTACCTATTAAATAAATTTTAAAAATGAGTTACTCACTTGATTTTAAAGAGTAGAGCATAGGTTTTCAGATTTGAAAAATCCTTTGCAAACTCATTTGAAATGCTTTTAAAACTTAAGCTTCCTAATCTTTGAACAACCCTTTAACCATTAGAAAACTTGCTTTTTGACCCCAGATTTTACATGCAGGTTTGCTTGCCTTTCCAGATTTTGAAAAAAAAGGCCGGCTTCTTGCTTGATTATTATATGCAGGCAAGAAAATTTCCCAGATTTAAAAGAAATGCAGATTTGTTTGTTGCATGCAAGTTTGTTTGCATATTTTTCTAGATTTTTAAAAGAATTAAATGCAAGATGCAAATGAACGGATTTTTTTAGAAGAGTTGAATGCATTTGAACCGGGGTTATTGAAGATGAAAAAGTTACAGAACTTTGATTTTCAGATTTGCATGCATTTGATTTTTGAAGAGATGAAAAAAGGATTTTTTCCAGATTTTAGAAGAGATGGAAAAGGGTTTTTCTCAGCTGAAAATTCTTAGATTTAGAATGAAAATGAAGAAAGGAAAAAAAATGAAAAGATGCAAGTTTAAATATCTTCTTTATGATTTATTTTTAAAAACAAAGAAAAATAAAATTTAAACAAGACACATGTCTCAATTTTTACGCTTGTCATTTTAAAATGATATTTAGTTTACATTTGTTAGTTTAGGCTTTAAGATACTTACACTTGTTAATTTAAGTAATTAGTATTTTTAATTATGTGTTAAAGAAAGTTTAACTTAGTTAATTAGTTTTAATACTTAGTTATGTATAGATAAATAATTAAAGAATAAACCAATTATAGTTATAAATAAAAACAATATACAAATTTATCATTTAAATAATATTTTAATCATTTAAAATAAATTTATAATGGAGATTGTAACCTATTTGTTATTTAAATTAAGACATGATTCATTTATTAATTGTATTTTAAATTCTAATACTTATTCTACAAATCATATTATTAATCAACAATTTTAAAATGAATAAAAAAACATTTTTATAACTTGTTTTAATATACAAACTTAAGTCAAAATATAATTTAAACAAATAAAACATTTATCTCATATATTTAAAAACATTTAGTTATTTTATTAAATAGTTTTGAAAAGCTTAATTCAAAAATAAATCACAATTCCCAATTTCAAAATATTAAAATTAGAAAATATGATACACTAATCAAATTTAAAACCAAAATTATCTATTTAAAATATATATACATAAATATATATATACACACACACATTTTATAAATAGAAAACAGATTTATTAGCTTATTAAAATAAATTCTCTAATTAATTATCTAAATAAAGAAGATTATAGAATCAATTCAATTTATTAACAAAAATTATCAGATTAATTTAAATTTTAAACACAGATTATTAAATTTATATTGCCATAAATTCCGGGATATTACAGTGCCGTTTCGCCTACCCTATCACACCTTTACGAGTTTGGTGTTATCCCGCCTTTTGGCAAGGCCGCGATACCAAAAGATTGATCGGAAAACCAAAGATAACTCACCTCAAAAATTGATTGCACATTGCGTCACCATGGATATCGATGAGTTTTATCCAAACCCGGATCAGGCTACAATTGATAGGACACGACAAGCAAAGCCATGAAAGCCAGTAGTTCAAATTTCAAGTCAATCCGAGTTCGTATGTTCGAGTTATGATCGTTACAAATTGGAGGAAGTGGCCTCATTTTCGTATCCATCAGTAAGCCTTGGTTCATGACGATTTGGTTCGTATCCATCATCACACCTCGGTTCGAATCCATGGACTTCGCATCGATACCTTCGTATCCATCGGTAGGAGCTACGTTCGAATCGACCAAGTTAACCCAAGTTCGAATACATCAGTGTTGCCAATGTTCGAATCCATCGCCTCCGCATCAATCAGAATGGCAGATACCTCACACCCATCTGGTTCGTATCCATCAAATTGAATTCCTTAGAATCCATGATATTACTCCACTTCGAATCCGTTCGGAACAGACATTTCGTATCGATCAACTGAAGCGAGACACGATCGATACGAACGAAGCCTTGCTCGAATCCCGAAACGATCAATGTCTCCGAATCCACTAAGTCAAAGTAGCAAAAATGATGGAGTCGACCCAGTCAACTCGGAGTGAATAGTGGATCGACACGAAAAGTGCGTGCCACGTCAACCTGCTCACGCACATTGCCATCGAGTGGAAGCAATCGATTCTAACAAAATCGATTCGAACCACATTACCTGTCGAATACTTCAATCTCGTATTGACGATATCTCCTAATCCACAAGCCCAAATGCTATGAAATTTTCACAGGAGCTTACTTACATGTTGAAGAATGTCCACACCAAATTTCATCTCGATTGGATGATTTCTTGATCGATTCGAATGGAGCTCGAATCGATCCCAAAGTGGGCCCAAATTTCCTGAGGCCGGGCATGTGGGCCCCCTCACGTGCCAGAAGTGGTCTCCCTAAATTTAGGCGAAATATCAGCCTCCCACACCTATAAATAGAGCCCGAGGTCATTCAGAAAGATGGATGGAGATTCAGAAGCGCCAAGACTCTACCAGATTCAATTCTACACCTTATCATCACTGTTGCATTCAAGTTTCAGAGCTATAATCCATTTTAACTTGCTGTAACCAACTGTAATCATCAAGAGAATATCAATAAAGTCACCAACTTCAAAGTGGACGTAGGCACGATCGCCGAACCACTATAAATCCTGTGTTGTTTATTGCTCTTACTGTGAATTTGCTGAGTGATTTTCATATATATTTCTCCACATATCTGATATTTGAGATCTGTGATTGTGAACGGGTGCTTTCAACGGCTATTGGGTGTTTGTGACCATTTTTGGTATAAACATTTTGGTGCTTTCATTGAGAGGGCTAATTCAGGAGTTCTACCAATTAGAAGTTGATTCAGAGAGTTTGGGAGTTCAGATTTGAGAAATTATGAAGAGACAATCGAGCAGAAGGCCAAGGCCAGAGCGAAGTCAGCATGAAGGGAGTCAAGAGGCTTCTTCAGGTGCAAACCAAGCTTCGGTCTTCATCACTAGGGACGAGATGGAGACAATGATGAGAAGGCAGGAAGAGACGATCCAGAATTTGCTTCAACAACTTAGGAAACTTGGAGCGCAGAATCAAGGAGCAACTAGAGTCCAGAACGGAGCAGGACCATCTGGCGCAGCACCAGAGCTGGAGGGCACACACTTAGAGCATGCTGATCCAGTTCTGGGAAGAGAGTCAGGGACATCCGAACTACCTGGCAGCAATAGAGGGATGAATGTTCAACAAAGGGGGCATACTCCAGAAAGCTCACACGGACTCGGGGGGCAGGCCGAAGACAATGGACGAGGACTACAGCCTGGAAACAATGGATGAGTACTACAGCTTGGAAACAATGACAGATTAGTGGAGATGGTTAGAAGAGCTATGAGAGGCGGTTTGGTAAACAAAGATTTGGAGGATGTTAATAGGAGTCCTTTTACTCCAGCAATCAGACGAGCTAGGAACCCACCAGATTTCAAGTTACCATCTTTGGACATGTATAACGGGAGAACGGACCCCACGGTTCATCTGACGAAGTATATGAGGCATATGGAAGTGCTGGGGGAATCAGAGGAAGTTATGGCCCGGTGCTTTCCATTGTACTTAGCGGATATTGCAGCGTTATGGTTTAGACAACTAGAGAGTGGATCTATCGGAACATCGAATGATTTAACTGAGAGATTTATGAGGCAATTCAGGGTTCACATTACAAGACCCAAGAATGTGACGACTTTGGCAACTCTAAAGCAGAAAGCCGGGGAGACTTTGAGAAATTTTCTGGCGTGCTTCAATGCGGCAGCAGCTTCAGTGGATCGACCAGATCCATCTATGGTTGTGATGGCAGCTGTGTCCGGAGTAGCTGACGGCACAGAGTTCAAAAATTCATTGACTAAAGTCCACCTGTGGATCTAGGGGAATTCTACGACGAGGCAGAAAAGTTTTTACGATTGGAAGATGCAAACGTCGAAAGAGAAGAAGGAGAAGGAATTGATATTTATGCGATCAAAGGAGGAAATCTCCCTGAGAAAGGTGCAGAAACTAGCAAGGGAAAACGAAAGGCTGAGGATAATAATAACAGATCAGTGCAACCGTGGAGGGAACCGAGATTCACCACATACTCAGAGTTGAACGAGACTTTGGAACAGATCTACCAGGACACTAAGGGGCAAGTCCCTTATCGAAAGCCAACGAGAAGAGATCCGACTAGCAACGAGCGAAGGTCAGACAAGTATTGCTCATTCCATGAGTTGAACGGTCATAACACAAACGACTGTAGGCATCTGAAGGATGAGGTGGAAGGTCACATCAGGAATGGCATGCTACTTCAATACGTGAGGAGGCGAGCTGCAGCGGTGGAGCCGGAGCGACCACCGTCTACATCAGCCAAGGGTGGCCCTGAACTGGGACACCGTATGATTATCAATTGATTGAAATAACGATGAACAAGTCATAAGCTTCCCACTAACACAATTAAATCATTTACGCATGTATGAGATCGCGAACGATCCCCAGGCATGCTTTGAATGATCATTGACCATTTCGTAGTGGGAACTTACACTTTGACATCCTTGCTTTGCCTTTGTTTCGTTTTGATTTGGACATTTAGAATTGGTTTGACATTTCTATTTTAAAACTCATCTGTTGAATAGATATTTGGTTCTGATAATTCTGAAATGGCTAAGCTACTTACACATGTTTGGGGTCGCGAACGGTCCTTAGGCATGCTCTGAGATGGCGATAAACCGCCTGATAAACGATCTAGGGACCCACTCAAACGTGAGCCTGGTATCGACAATATTAAGTCCCCCCTAGCACACTCATTCGCCTCGAACGACACCCGACCTCGAACAGTCCCATTCCACAATTTGCCTCGAATGGCACCGGACCTCGAACGGTCACAATTCGCCTTGAACGGCACCCGACCTCGAACGGTCACAATTCGCCTCGAACGGCACCCGACCTCGAACGGTCACAATTCGCCTTGAACCGCACCCGACCTCGAACGGTCACAATTCGCCTCGAATGGCACTCGACATCGAACGGTCACAATTCGCCTCGAACGGCACCCGACCTCGAACGGTCACAATTCTCCTCGAATGGCACCCGACCTCGAACGGTCACAATTCGCCGCGAATGGCATCCGACCTCGAACGGTCCCATTCCATCATTTGCCTCGAATGGCACCCGACCACGAACGGTCACGCTTCACCTCAAATGATAGGCAATCTTGAACGATCGTCATTCGTGGTCAGGAAAGACTATCACTCTCTTTACAGGTCATCAACAGGATATGAACGTCCAGATCATGGCATTACAAAACACGCCTTCCTACCGCAAGGCATATTTTGGGGGGCAAATGTTATCCCGCCTTTTGGCAAGGCCGCGATACCAAAAGATTGATCGGAAAACCAAAGATAACTCACCTCAAAAGTTGATTGTACATTGCATCACCATGGATATCAATGAGTTTTGTCCAAGCCCGGATCAGGCTATAATTGATAGGATACGACAAGCAAAGCCATGAAAGCCAGAAGTTCAAATTTCAAGTCAATCCGAGTTCGTATGTTCGAGTTATGATCGATGCAAATTGGAGGAAGTGGCCTCATTTTCATATCCATCAGTAAGCCTTGGTTCGTGACGATCTGGTTCGTATCCATCATCACACCTCGGTTCGAATCCATGGACTTTGCATCGACACCTTCGTATCCATCGATAGGAGCTACGTTCGAATCGACCAAGTTACCCTAAGTTTGAATACATCAGTGTTGCCAATGTTCGAATCCATCGCCTCCGCATCGATCAGAATGGCAGATACCTCACACCCATCTGGTTCGTATTTATCAAATTGAATTCCTTCGAATCCATAATATTACTCCACTTTGAATTTGTTCGGAATAGACATTTCGTATCTGAAGCGAGACATGATCGATACGAACGAAGCCTTGCTCGAATCCAGGAACGATCAACGTCTCCGAATCCACTAAGTCAAAGTAGTGAAAATGATGGAGTCGACCCAGTCAACTCGGAGTGAATAGTGGATCGACACGAAAAGCGCGTGCCACGTCAACCTGCTCACGCGCATTGCCATCGAGTCGAAGCAATCAATTCGAACAGAATCGATTCGAACCACATTACCTGTCGAATACTTCAATCTCGTATCGACGATATCTCCTAATCCACAAGCCCAAATGCTTTGAAATTTTCGCAAGAGCTTACTTACATGTTGAATAATGTCCATACCAAATTTCATCTCGATTGGATGATTTCTTGATCGATTCGAATGGAGCTCGAATCGATCCCAAAGTGGGCCCAAATTTCCTGAGGTCGGGCATGTGGGCCCCCTCACGTGCCAGAAGTGGTCTCCCTAAATTTAGGCGAAATATCAGCCTCCCACACCTATAAATAGAGCCCGAGGTCATTTAGAAAGATGGTTGGCGATTCGGAAGCGCCAAGACTCTACCAGATTCACTTCTACACCTTGTCATCACTGTTGCATTCAAGTTTCAGAGCTATAATCCATTGTAACCTGCTTTAACCAACTATAATCATCAAGAGAATATCAATAAAGTCACCAACTTCAAAGTGGACGTAGGCACGATCGCCGAACCACTATAAATCCTGTGTTGTTTATTGTTCTTACTGTGAATTTGCTGAGTGACTTTCATATCTATATTTCTCTACATATCTGATATTTGAGATCTGTGATTGTGAACGGGTGCTTTCAACGGCTATTGGGTGTTTGTGACCATTTTTTGTACAAACATTTGGTTTTCTCCCATAGCCCGTGTGGTATCCTCTGGTGGCTTCCCAATCAGGAGGCACCATGATATTAGATGGACTACTGGGACTATTACGTGTCAATGGGAATATCGGGTCATCCCTTAACGCTATTTAAAAGTAAGTTATTTTACTATAGACATTATTATAATAGCGAAATATTACTACATAGTAAATAGTTTAACGGATCCTTAGGAGATGTGAATCCCGAACATCTCTTAAGTTACTGCACTCACGTTAGGCACTGGATAGGAGATGTCAAATCCCGTAAACATCTCTGACGCCGTTCCACTCATATTTATTTTTGTTGATTTAACTTACATAAGATCTTTTAGTTCTGACTCGAGTGTTTTGTCTTTTCAATTCGCTCGGGTCAGCCTGAGCATTTCAGGATTTAGAAGACCGTATTCTGGAGGATGAAGACGAAGATTTATTATTATTAGTTATTATAGTATCCCACCACGTTCTCACTGTTCCGCTGCATTGTTATTGATTTTTCTCTGGTATGTGTAACTCTGCTATGTATTATATAAGTATAATCGAATATGTTGCAGAACAGCTTCATGAACTGTATATTTGATTATTATATTTTATCGTTCCGCTGCAAGATTCTATTTTGTTTTTTCTTCTCTGCTTTTCTTATTTACCCCATAACAATCCACCCTTCTGTATGGTTTAAGTATGACGTGTGTGGTTTATCATCGATTTAAAGCGTGCACAAAGGCAAGACATTACATCTGGTATCAGAGCTTTTGTTTAGCGATAAACCTTAGCTTTATGGGGTCTGACTCTTTACTAATAGGGTAGTAATACCCTATGGGAGTCGCTGAGTGTATATATATGAGAGCGTATTTGTAGTGGTATAAAAAGTTTAATATTGTGTAAATATGTTCCTTTTTTTTTATAAATTCTGGTTGATGCATAGGATGCTATGACATCAATAGGGATTTCTAAATACTTAATAGGAGAGAATGAAACAATATTTGTTTTGAATATAGGTGAATGAAATAATTTTTCCTATTATATTTTCTATATATAAAATAAAGTTTTATAAACATATATATTTGATTGAAATATATTGATTGTTAGGTAGTGAAATTTATAAAGATTGATTGGAAAATAAATTGAAAGTGAAATAAATGAGAATTAATTGGAAATTTAGAACTTAAGTTTCGGGGTATTGGAAATTTCTTTCGAATGATTTTGAAATATAATAATAATAATATTTAGTAGTATTTTCTGATATAAATATTTCAATATGATTTGAAAGAAATTATTTTAATGCATTTTTGGAAGAGATAATTCTGTACTCCCCTCTCTATCGCTGGAAAATAATTTCGGTGATGAGTGCATGCATCATCAACATTCATTTTCGAGTTTCAAAGTGGGAAGGCCACTGTAGTTGTTACTGCGGATTTATTTTGAAAAAAAATTATATATAAACTTTAAATTGTTTTAAATATAATTGGACATATAAGTTGTAAGTATATACATTTATCTATTATTTTAAAATGGTTTGAAAATTAACTTGGTATTTAGTTCTTAAGTTTCCGTTAATTGATAATTTCGATTATTGTAGTGAAATGGAATGTAAGTAATTAATAATTGAAACCTCTAATTTAAGTAAGAGATTTAATGTTAAGTTATAAATGAGATTAAAGGAAATTTGAAATTGTAATCTACAAAACAAAAGATACAACTATTGAACATTTAATTAAGTTAAAGGAAAGGAGATAAACTTGTATAACTTTTAATTGCATTCTTAAAAAAAGCATATATATATAACTTACCAAATAATAAAAGTTACAATGTTTAATAAGCAAATGTAATAGAATATTATACAAGTAAAATTTTGAAATAATGTAAGTATTCAAGGAAATTCCTTAATTAATAAGAATTTCATGTTCTACTTGTTATAAACTTAAGTTACAATTGAATGTTACTATAAGTAAATATAATAGGAGGTAAGTATTACGAAGAAATGAATAAACGAAATTAAGAAGTAAATGAATGAAATTAAATAAAGTTGAAAAATGAATGAATGCAATGAAATAAAAAGAAATTCATATGATACGAATAACCAAAAAATTATTTAAGTACAAGTGCAAATAAGTGAAATAAACACTGAATCAATGGATGGAAAAAATAAAAATTTGCAAGAAATAGATGTAAAATAAAAGATAAACCATTATATGAAAAGGAAATCAAATAAAAAATTATGAATGGAATTAATAAGGATAAACTTAATCTGTTGTTTGAAATCGTTGTTTGTTTGGTTTATGGTTGTTTGGGGAAAGATTCTTTAAGTTTGTTGGATGAATGAATAATATATTTAGCTTCATCTAAGACTGTTGAGTAAATAATGTACTTAATAATTTGTTGTCCATTCTGTACAATTTCAAGTTTTAAACCCGAACAGCTACTTGTTTTGTTTGATATGAATAGATAACTGATTTATGTTGATAATGGGTGATGGTTGTATGTTTTGTTGCTAGTGATTGGTGGTATATTGATTTGTTTGTCAGTGTTTGAAACAACTTTCAAAATATTTCATTTTATATAATTGTTAATCTTTTTGGATTATATAAATGGAATACAGATTATGGAAGCAACTGCTACTGCTTTTAGTTTCATAGTTAAACGTTAATTGCCCGACAAATAGGTACATTTTCGGATTACGGTTTATAACGCTATTATATTATTTTTCCCGTGTTGGGATATATTATTTTGAAAAATATATGTTGTATATTGTTATATTTGATATTGTATTTTTTTCCGAGCCTCTCTGTACAAAGGAGACTTTGCCGGAATTTTTCGTAAATTTTGGACATAGAAAATTTTGAAAAGGTTTTCCAAACTTTATTGATTTGAGTATAAAAGGATTTAATGGTTATAAATTGATATATTTTATTTAAATTATTAATTTTTTTAAATTTATTTGTTTATAAAGTTAATATTTTGGATAGGATGTATTGATTATTTAATTCCTTCTTTTCCCTTCTGTTCCTTTTCGCGGACGAAAAGTTTTGAGTGGGGGAGAGTGTAACGACCCGTAAATTTTAATAATTAAAAGTGTAATTTAATAAGATTTTTGTAATTAAATTTAGAAAGAAATAAAAATCTTATAATTCATAACGAAGCGAATGTTAGAATGTAAATGTAGCAATTGTAATAAAATCAATAATTAAAAATGAAATTGCAATTAGTTGAAATAATGTAAATTGTCATACTTGGGTATAAGTTTAATATAAGAAAACAAATGGGAATATTGAATTAACTAGTGAAATGATATAATTAGTGGTGATTGAATGAATTCAATATTACGTATGAAATTATAGAAATTGGTTGAAATCAAATTTAAAACGATTTATTTATATTAAATTTTAATTAATTGGATCTATTATAACAAATGGAATTTAATATTACATCATTTGAAATTAAGATAAAATAGGAATATTAATGCACTATGGTATAAACCATGATAAATGTATCGTAAATGAAATTGATTGAATAACTAAATTAGTGCAAACCCAATTTTATGAAATAGATTTGTAAAGTTATAATTGATTGGAATTAATAAATTGGGAAATGAATTTAAAATTATATTAATTGATGAAGTAATACGTAATAAATGGAAAATTTATACAATCAATGTTAGATAAGTAAAAATAATGTTTGTTGTTGATGATAAACGTCACTTTACTGATTGTTAATATAACAACGGAAGTGTGAATGTAAATTAAATAGAAACGTAAATTTATTTATAAGGTAAATAATTGGTAAAAAGGGTGGAACTAAGGAAATTTTATTAATTGGTTTTAAAACCTTAATTAATATGTGTAATAGAGATTACACATTTTGAAATATAGCCATTTATACAAATTTAAGATGTATTTAGGGGATATTTGTGTAATGGGATATAAACCTAAATGTAACAAGGTTTATTAAGTAATAACGGACCTAGTAAAGAGGGCAATTAAATCAAATCAATTTTTGGAATAAATTTTTATTTAATGGGAATGTAATCAATAATAAATGAATTTAATGGTAAGTAACTGAAATTAAATTCTATTTATAATATGACAATTGGTTGAATACAAGAATGGAAATAAAGATTTACCAATTTATTAGGATTCGAACAATAATAATCGGATTTAATTGCAATAAAATGAAATTAAATATTTAAATATTATGTAAATATAAATTTGGATGAAATTTGGAGATATTTATGTAATAAAGTATGAATCCAATGTTAGGTTTATCAATTTAATACTAATAGATTAAATAATAGAATGAAAAGTCAATTAAATGGAATTATTGAAAATTTAATTTATAATTTTCGAATATAATGAAATTGAAAATTTAACACTGTAATTGATAAATTAATAAACTCTAAATTGACATTTGAGTTTAGTTAAATTGGTGTAAATGATTAAGAAAGTTAAAATTGATGAAATTTGTTAATTATAGAGTTGAAATTGAAAAGTGATTTAGTTAATTTATTTTTAATTTATATAATTAACTGGAAAAATAGCCATTTTGGCCACTGACTCGGATTTCGAGAAACCAGTTTCATCGGATCCGTAACGGTGAAATATTGTAGGATTTGAAGTTTCGTAGCGATCGGACTTGTCATTTGATCATACGGACTCGAAATGCCTTGAAATCAATTTGAAATAATTTGATTTTAGCATAACTTCTTCATACGATGGAATTTGGACTTGAAACCTATTCTATCATGTTTAAAATATTCTAAAACATCTATTTTGATATATGCATTGACAAAATTTCCTTCCGTAGTCAGAATGGGCTTTTCGGGCCATTCATCGTTTAACGCGTTTATAGATCGGGTCCATTATTCTATTTCAGCTTTGTCTATAAGTACCCTGTTATAAACCCTTGTCTACATCTATTTCTCATTTATCTGCGCGTACAATTCCTCTTCACCTCCTCATTTCAACAAACAATCCCAAATCCAATTGCAATTCAAAAATCAAAGTGAAATTTCAAACTCCTCAAAAAAATTCAGAAAAACTATATATCGAAGCTCTCGAAAAGCGCAAGTTAGATCTGCAGTCTGTTTCTCGATCTGAGTTTTTGGGTGGCCAGAAATTAAGGTTTAATTCACGGCCGTTCATCGCGCGTCGATGAACGTTGTCGGATCGTCAAATCATTTCTGGGTATTGTAGAGTGGACGATGGAGAGTGCATCGGTGGTGTTTGTTCTGCGATTCGACAGTTAGATTGTGAGATTTAATTCGATTGGGGTGTAAGTGAATTGGGTGTGGCTGCGTGCTTTAGTCATTGGGAACATCGGCGGTGGACTCCTGAAGGTCGCGATGACCAGGAGGTGGTGCGCGAGCGCTTGAGGCCTTGGCGCGGCGATCAACAGTAGTGGCGGCGATGTCATCATCGTACACGAGTTTAGGGTTTCGTTTGAAGCATTGGGTGCATGCGTTGTTTTCTGCATACGTGGTTCTGGAAGCGTGAAGGAGATGGGTGTGACGTGTCTGTAGTGTGAGTGGTAATGGATTATTTTGTTTTTTGTTTTATTTTAATTTCAAATCCAATTGTTCTAACATCAATAACTTTCATATACGAGGTCGGTTTTACGCGCGGTTTTCTCCACTAGGTTTATATGGTAATTTTTGACATTTTAGCGCTGGTTTGGATGGATTTGAAGACTGTTCAAATTTTGAGTTTAAATTGGATTTAAATTCAAAATGTGAGTGTTTTAACCCACTCACAACTTCTAAAATTTCTTATATTTGTTAAATTTATTTATGACGTGATTTAAAATTTATTTATAGTTGTTTGGCATATATTTAATCATCGTCTCAGTTAATTGCATTTATTTAAATTAAATCATTATTTAATTTATTATTGAATATAACTGCCAGTTAAATACTTGTTATCTATTATCAGTTATCTATTGATATTGATTGACAGTTTTGGATGATGGTTGTGATGGATGTGTGATTGGTTGATGGATGAATGGATGTTTATTTTATATCATTAAAATCTACAAGTTCTTTATTGATTTGGTATTATTGATTCGGGATTGTGGTTTGAAATGATATACAACCGCATTTTTATTTTAAATTGCGGATTGAAATGATAAATATCCGTATCACTCGACCATAGGATAGAAAATTTTATACAAACACAGTTGCTCTACATATAAATATTATTGAAATGATTTCTATGGTTTTGGAAAGAAATATACGGGTTTATAAATATTGATTTTTGTATTATATAAATATTATTTTATATATAGTTAAATTCTTAATTTTAAGCTATCTATAATTTTGTTCATTTATATAATAACTTTAATAATAAAGTTTGATTTATTAAAAAGATAACATGGTTAAGTACTTATTTAAATTATATTTTAATATATATAGAGTTTATAACGATATTGATAAATTAAGGTTGAGAAGATGGATTTGAAGTCAATTTTAAAATATAGTTTAATTAAGAATGTTATTTAATTAAATCAATCTGGAACTTATTAAATTTGTGATTTTTAAAGGGCACGATATTATAACTTGATGAGGGTTTAGGGTGATTAACAAATATTTCAAGTTTGAGCTTATTTAAAGGATATTGAATACATTAAATAAATATTTCTAAACTAATAATAGGAAATTGAGTTAAGATACATATGAAATTATCAGATTTGGTTTGGAAATCATGGAATATTTAAAGACATGAAATATATCAAAATTGAAATGTTTATCGAAATTTAAAGTATTTTAAAGTATTATGGTTTCAAAGTGTTTTGTTTGGAGTTGTTATAACCTTGGAAGTATTATGGTTTTGAAATGAATTTATTTGAAAATTTAATTTATTTAAAGAATTATCTTTGAATATATTGAGTTGAAACCTATAGGAATTGAAGGTTGAGAATATGACCTCATAATGTGGTTCGGGTTTGAGATGATTTAAAAGAATATTTCAAATTTATATAAATTAAAGGAAGATTTAATGATTGGAAATTGGGTTTTATTTAAATAATATATTATTGAATTTGTTTTTGAAGTATATATTATTTTGAAATAAAGGAGATGGTTTGAAATGGCAATTGTATTTTGGTTTTAAAAGTATATACTATTTTGAAATGACCGCGGTGTTATAATAACGGTTGGTTGTGAAAGAGGCCGGGATTGGAAGTTGTCATACTCTCTTCCAACTTCGAAAACCACTTTAACAACCGTGTACGCGGTGGAGATTCTAGAATGAAGTAGGATGATGGCGACGTTTCCTTTGAGGTAAATACGTGGACCCGACTCCCGTGAGTTGGCATAAGGTGGCTAAAACAGGAGCGATCTTGGGCCAATGAGGTCATTCCTCTGATCGGACACATCCCTTCGATATTATACTCTGACTTTTGGATTTATTCGGTGACCACTTTTGTTTTTTGATTTGGGGTGTGGCTCGAGGTGGGCGGTAGTAGCTGCTACGCGTTACCACCAGCCCGTGTGCATAATTGGTATATCTACCCTGGCATTGCCTTGTGTGCTGTGTCACCTACCCTATCGCGCCTTGTACGAGTTTGGTTTTCTTCCGTTGCCCGTGTGGTATCCTCTGGTGGCTTCCCGATCTGAAGGAACCATGATATTGGATGGACTACTGGGACTATTACGTGTTAAAGGGAATATTGGGTCACTCCTTAACGCTATTTAAAAGTAAGTTTATTTTACTATAGACATTATTATAATAGCGAAATATTACTACATAGTAAATAGTATAACGGATGCTTAGGAGATGTGAATCCCGAACATCTCTTAAGTTACTGCACTCATGTTAGATACTGGATAGGAGATGTCAAATCCCATAAAAATCTCTAACACCGTTCCACTCATATTTATTTCTGTTGATTTAACTTACATAAGATCTTTTAGTTCTGACTCGAGTGTTTTGTCTTTTCAATTCGCTCGGGTCAGCCTGAGCATTTCAGGATTTATAAGACCATATTCTAGAGGACGTAGACGAAGATTTATTATTATTAGTTATTATAGTATCCCACTACATTCTCATTGTTCCGCTGCATTTTTATTGATTTTTCTCTGGTATGTGTAACTCTGATATGTATTATATAAGTATAATCGAATATGTTGTAAAACAGCTTCATGAACTATATATTTGATTATTATATTTTATCGTTCCGCTGCAAGATTCTATTTTGTTTTTTCTTCTCTGCTTTTTCTTATTTACCCCATAACAATCTGCCCTTCTATATGGTTTAATTCTGACGTGTGTGGTTTATCGTCGATTTAAAGCATGCGAAAAGGCTGGACGTTACAGATGAAGTGTTTCTAAATCGTCCAAGTATGTATTTGTATTTTATTATATGCTTTTCATAGTTTCTAAAAAAGATAAATGTATTTATCTTTTTTTCTATCTGCTATATATCCTGTGTATCATGTTTTGATATTGTTGCTGCACGTTATTTTTGCATTAAAGAATTCATTTTGTTATCTGACACAATCTTTTGCACATACTTTGAGACTTATGTGTTACAGAGAACAGGATATTTTGATAATCATTTTTAATTTTAGTTCAACATTCTAAACAAGAATAGGATAGACATAGATCAATGATTGTAAACTTAACCGGCACTCTTTTGCTAGAGTTTTTGTTATACAAATAATAATATGATCGGAAATTTAGATTAAACAATTGAGAATGATATGAAAGATACCTTTATACCAGCATAGTGAAAGCAATACTCTTTACAATGAAAACTCTCACAATCTAACATCCCATGAAAATTGACTGTCTTGATTCAATCTATTTATAAGAGATGTGTGTTGAAAATTCAGGTAAAATTAACATCAATGGTTCTGTCAACTTTGTCTGTGATATCCTACAGAATCTTTACTAGCCCAATGATATTTGACAACAAATGCAATAATGGTGAACATCCTTTATTGCATTTAGTCTTCATAGTTCTATTATATTTCTTCTGTAATAATGGTAAACATCCTATATTAGGATTTTCTGACAATGATTTTCCTAATATTTGTGTTGATGCTAAAATTCTCTGTTTTATTTTGTATTGTAGTTGTGTAAATTTTTAGAGTAAGTCATTGCTTACATTTTTTGCTTTAATCTATTGATTTTTATATAGTTGATACATTGATTAAGTTTTTTGAAATTTTGTAGGTATATTTATGAAGTTCATTCTCCAACGTCGCAAAGAGTTGATCTTAAAAATCATATATGTAGTTGCAATCAATGGAAAGTGATGGGTTTTCCTTATGCACTTGCTTTGAAGTGTATTTCTTTAACCAGAAATTCTGTTTATGAATATGTTGAGAATTACTTTATAGATTTGAAGGGGCTGATTTTCATGCTAAGCAAAACAGATGTGGAAATGATAAAAAACTAGGACATAATAGAAGGGGTTGTTTTTTGAATAATTGAGTTGAGTGTTTTAATCCAATGTATTTGATTGATTGTTCTTTGAATATTTGCAGTTGAATATTTGAATAACTGGGTATATTGAATTGTTGCTGATATGTTTCTGATTATTTTTGGTATTAAGTAATTTTTATGTTTAATTGTTATTTGGTATATATTGTTGTTATTTTTGTGAACAAGATAAATTCATATATCCTTTTTTTGATTCTGTTATAGATTGAAAGATCCATCAATGTACCAAGTGTCATTTGCTTTCCAGAAATTATTTTTCTGTGCTGTTACAATTATAATTTGGTATGTGTAACTATTAGATAAAAGATCGAATAATTCTAGCATGTTGTATGTTGGGAAGAGAGTTTAATATTTTTCCTTGTTATCTTTATCTATAATTAAATGATATTCAATCAGAACATATTGCAGCCATACAAAAAGAGCTATATGAGATACAAAGTGTTATATTAATTTTATAAAATTAAGATTCTATAGTAAAACTGACAACAATACCATTTGTATTATACTTATCCCAAATTTTATTTGCATTATTATGAAAAAACAGAATTTATACTAAATATGCTTTAAAAAATAGTTTGTGTAAGGTTTTTCTTAGGCTATCAATTTTACAACTATCATTTTTAGGGTGATGACTTCAGTGCAACTGAGACCATGAATGTGATTAATGTTTTTATTTATATTCTGAATAATCATCTTAGTTCTGTAATATTGATGGACCAAAAAGGAAGTAACAAATGTTTTATTCTCTTATATACAGTGTTTCTTCTGGCGTATGTTGCATTTCGACATGCTTTTTAATTGACATGTATTATCTTCCAGTGTTAATTTAAATTGGAGATTGGCATTTAATTTGCTTTTGTAGCTATATGAATCAAGTAAACATGGTGAAACTCAAGCTTTTGTAAATAGTTTGCTCGGTAACAATGTCATCTGTTTGTTTTTAGGCTGCTTGCCCTAATAAAGACATATGACAATATGCAGAATGCTATATTGTACAAGAAATAAAATGAATAGTGCCATACATGTAAATTTGGGACACATAAAATGTAACGAACCGCTATTTTGGACTATTCGCATCCGCACATGTCGGACTTGAATGATTCAAAATACCGAATTCTTAATTTAAATTTGGCAAAACTCAGATATACAGTAAATAAATAATCACAGAATCACAGACACAGAGTAATAATATGCAGCGGAAGCAAAAGATAGTAGTTCATGAAGCTACTATATATATCAGAGTTAAATAAATTACAACGGAAGTTTCGAATACAATAGACAAATACACGAATCAGAATACATCACTGAAATCAACTGGATATCTGGAAGCTGGATAAATAGCTGGATCTCCAGGCGAAGCTCCAACTCCAAAGGTGACTCTCGAAAGCTGAACCACTCAGTCTGACCCGAGCGTAAAGCAAAACACAAAACACTTGAGTCAGGATTAACATTCTTATATCAATAAATCCAACTCAAGTGAAATAACAATTGAAATACAAATAACTCAAAGGACGTTGGAATATCCGTCCTCTAAGGATCCGTTAAACTATCTACAATGTAGTAATATACGCTAAATAGATAATGCCTATCAATAATATAAATATCAAAATAGTGTTAAGGCGTTACCATTATCCCCCTTAACACATTTTAATATAAGCGTTATAGACTATACATCACTGTAAACTCCACCATAAACTAGTGGGATATCAGGGAGTACTCCATAGGTATAACACAAAACAAATTCATAATGATCGCATATATAGGGATACAAGTATGACAAGGCACATGAGGCAATACCTAAGGTACTGAAACTACCGTTTGCCTGATCCGGACTGGTGAAAACGCATCGCCGCAATGATCGCAACACCGCGAAACAACACTCCCAAAAGTACGAGGGTGCACCAATCAGTAACAAGTAATGAGTAGTATTCGAAGAAGTGTGTTCGCTCGGGGTGGCTAACCTCATTTGGCCCGGCACGGCTCCTGTTTTAGTCATTTCAAATTTGCCACAAGTGTCAAGGCTATCCATTATCGTTCTCTTTCGTCAATCGTCACGTACATCATTCCAACCACTTCATTCTGGATCACACTCCGCGTATAGTTATTAAAGTGGTTTTCGGTTTAGACAGAGAGTATGTCCATAACCGATTCCGGTCTCTTTAATAACTTTCGTAATTATTACACCAATTGGTCGTTTAATAAATTTCAAACCAAATCAAATTCAATTTCAATTAGAATTTGTAAATCAACGTTTCATTTGTTCTTCCTAAATCAATTTCCATAATTTACTTTTCAAAACTTCCAAATTACCATTTCAAAATCTTATAATTCGAATTCAACTTTTATTTAAACAATTAAAATATTGATTCAAATTCGTATATAAATTTCATTCCATAATCATTTAAATTAATTAATTTAACACTCAAATCAATTTCAAATTCATTTATCGATTTCATTCAATATTCGTTAAGTTAAATTATTATTCAAAACGATTTCTATTAGATTTCTAATTCATCAAATCAATTACTTAAGTTCAACTTCATTTTATCAAAACTTCAAATTGAATTAGATTAAATTCGTCAAATCAAATTCTTAAATTCAAGTCTTACATAAATTTCAATAAATCACATTTTTATTTCTTGATAAAGAAATTCAATTTCACTTATTTATTAACTTAAATAGTTTTTCCAAAACTTAAAAAATAAAGAACCCAATTTCATTTATTAACGAAATTCAAATTCACTTATTCAAAGTTCAATTTCTCTTATCAAAGAATTCAATTTTTATTCAATTACCAATTAATTCAATCTTATTCAATTATTAAATAGTTTCAAATCATAATTATTAAGTAATTTCAAAACTTAATTATTAAATAATTTAAAAACTTAATAATTTCAAACTTAATTATTGAATAATTTCAACTTAATTATTAAATAATTTCAAACTAAATTATTAAATAATTTCAACTTTTATTGTGAAATAATTTATTATAAAACAACGTTCTTTCAACAACTACCATGTTAATATTTTATTTCAAATATTAAATATTAACATTTTCCTTTCATTAACTTCAAATTCCAACTTCTTTTAAACTAATTATTTATTCAAATAAAATCTTCATCTTATTTTAAATCAAATTATTGACCAATCGGGTTTTATTTAATTCTCTATCGTAGGTCAAGTTCATTTGGGTATTTATTCTTTGCACCACAATAATTCGGCAAAAACAATCAGAAACACAGGGTTCATAGTGGTTCGGCGATCTTGCCTACGTCCACTCTGAAGCTTATGATTTTATTAATTCACTTGATGATTTCAGTCAATTACAGTGGATTACAACAAGTTATAGCTCTGATACTTGATTACAGCAGCGTTATTGAAGAGTAGAATTGAATCCGTCAGAGTCTGGACGTTGAATGGCCAAAAGATCCCCTTTCTGTAGGCTTTAGGGTGCTATTTATAGGCGTAGGAGGCCCAGATCTCGCTCAAACTTCGGGAGACTTTTTCTGTCACGTGAGTGGGCCCACGCGACTGACCCCACCAAGTTTCAACTCGATCTGAGATCGATACGAGGTGATTTCATATCCATCAAAAAATGATCCAATCGAGCCGAAACTTGGTAGGAACAATCTTTACCTTGTATGGAAGCTACTGTGAAAATTTCGTTGCATTTGGATCAGCGGCATGGGAGATATGATCGATACGTGCTAGTAGGTTTCGGTTGACTGTTTATTTCGAATCCATCAGTTCGTATCGGTCCCTTCGAATCGATCGCCTCACGTGGTCTTGTGATGATGTGCCACACATACTTCGCCTCGATCCGGTCTTTGCTCCGAGTTGATCGCCTCGACTCCATAAAATTCGCCTTGTTCGTATCGAGGACGACACGTCACCCATGGCTAGTTGTCCTGATGGATACGAACATCCCTCTGCTTATGGGTTCGAACACGGTCTTGGGATGGAGACGAAGCAGCGAATCTTTGATGGATGCAAAGTTGATGTTAGGTGATCGATACGAAGCCGATGGATACGAACCGAGCCATGCCGATGGATTCGAATAAGACACTATAGCCGAAGTTCGATCGATACGAAGTCCACCGATGCGAAGGCCTGGCCACTTCGATCGATACGAAGCCAATGGTTACGAAACAATACTCTAGGATGGATATGAACATGCTGAGTCGATGCCCATCTGATCGGTTCGAAACCGATCGACTCGAACTGACCGATAACGTTGCTGATCGATTCGAACTCAATCGATTCGAAGTGTGTGGAACCTGATGGAATCAAACAAGACAATCGTCGATGGATATGAACCCCATCGATTCGAAATGGGCATCTTCTCAACAATTTGATGGATACGAACTGTGTACTTTGGCTAACTTGCATCGATCATATCTCGTTCATAAGAACTCCGATTAACCTGAAATTTGAAACACTGGCTTTCATGGCTTTGCTTGTCATGTCCTATCAATTGTAGCCTGATCCTGGCTCGGACAAAATCTATCGATATCCATAGTGAAGCAAAGTACAACCAATCTTTGAGATGAATTGTCTTTGGTTTTCGACCGATCTTTTGGTATCACGGCTGTGCCAAAAAGCAGGATAACATTTACCCCCCAAAACATGCCTTGCGGTAGGAAGGTGTGTTTTGTAATGCCTTGAGTTGGATGTTCATATCCTGTCAACAACCTGTAAAGAACTTGATAGTTTCATATGACCTCAAATGACGATCGTTCGGGATCGTCTGTCATTCTAGGTGAAACGGGACCGTTCGCGGTCGTACGCCGTTTATGGCGGATGATGGAATGGGACCGTTCGCGGTCGATGCCGTTCGCGGCGAATGATGAGATGGGACCGTTCGCAGTCGTACGCCGTTCGCGGCGGGTATCGATTGTTCGCGATCGAGTGCTGTTCAAGGCTGATTGCGACCGTTCGAGGTCGGACATAATAAGTGAATCATGACCGTTCGCGGTCGGGTGTCGTTCGAGGCAAGTTGTGATCGTTCGCGATCGTGTGCCGTTCGAGGCAAATTGCGATCGTTCACGATCGTGTGCCATTCCAGGCAAATTGTGATCGTTCGCGATCGTATGCCGTTCGAGGAGAATTATGTGTGCCCGGGGGGAGGGACTTAGTATTATCGATGCCGAAGTTCATGTTTGGGGGAGTTTTCGAATCAAAGATTTTGGCAGTTCATGGCCATGCAAGAGGTGCTCGTGGACCGTTCGCGATCCAACGGGCATACAAGTAAAAATTTTCACAGAACTGCAAATATCAAAGCAATAATCACACAAATCCCACAACAGAAATGTCCAAACAAGCAGAGTCTAAATGTTCAAATCAAAATCAAAGCAAAAAGCAAGATGAAGGTGTCAAAGCGTAAACTCTTACTATGATGCGGTTGATAGTCATTCAGAGCATGCCTATGGATCGTGCGCGATCGCTTACACGTGTAAATGATTTAACCGTGTTAGTGAGAGGTATACAACTTGTCCATCATTATTTCAGTCGATCAATGGATAATCAAACGGTGCCCCGATTTTGGGTCGCCTCTAGCTGATGTAGACGGTGGTCGCTCTGGTTCCACCGCTGGAGTTCGCCTCTTCACATACTGCAGTAGCATGCCGTTCCTGATATGCCCTTCCACCTCATCCTTCAGATGTCTACAGTCTTTTGTGCTATGACCGTTCAGTTCGTGGAACAAGCAATATTTGTCAGATTTTCTCTCGTCAACAGTTGGATCCCTTCGTATCGGTCTACGATAGGGAACTTGCTCTCTTGTGTCCTGATAGATTCGCTCCAAACTCTCATTTAGCTCAGAGTAAGTGGTGAATCGCGGCTCCCTCCGTGGTCGCTTTGACCTGTCACCGTCACTCTCAGTCTTTCTTTTTCCTTTACTAGTCTCTGCACCCTTTCCAGGTGTATTCCCGCCTTTGATTGTGAAAACATCAATTCCCTCTCCTTCCTCTCTTTCGGCGTTCGCATCCTCCAATCGTAAAAACTTTTCCGCCTCGTGGTAGAATTCTCCTAGATCCACAGGTGGAACTTTAGTTAATGAATTTTTGAACTCTGTTCTGTCAGCTATTCCGGACACAGCTGCCATCATAACCATAGATGGATCTGGTCGATCCAGCGAAGCTGCTGCTGCATTGAATCGTGTCAGAAAACTCCTCAAACTCTCCCCCGCTTTCTGTTTTAGAGTTGCCAAAGTCATCACATTCTTGGGTCTCGCAATGTGAACCCTGAATTGCCTCATGAATCTCTCAGTTAAATCTGCTCATGTTCCTATGGAGCCGCTCTCCAGCTGTCTAAACCATAATGCCGCAATGTCTACCAAATACAATGGAAAGCATCGGGCCATAACCTCCTCTGATGCCCCCGGCACCTCCATATGCCTCATATATTTTGTCAGATGAACTGTAGGGTCTGTCCTTCCATTATACATATCTAACGATGGTAGCTTAAAATATGGTGGCTTCCTCGCTCGCCCGATTGCCGTGGCAAAAGGGCTCCTATTAACATCCTCTAAATCTTTGTTTACTAATCTGCCTCTCATGGCTCGCCTAACCATCTCCTCCAACTTGTCATTGTCTCTAAGATGTAATCTTCGTTCATCACCTTCGACCTGCCCCCCGAGTTCATGAGGGAACTCTGGGATCTGCCCCCTTGACTGAGTGTTCACTCCTCTGCTACTCCCAGGTTTCACAGATGCTCCTCTCTCTATCCGAGATTGGATAATTATTCTCCATGTGTGTGCCTCCTAACCCAGGTGCTACGCCGGATGGTCTGCTCCGTTCTGAACTCCATCAGCTCCTCTATTCTGTGCTCCAAGTTGCCCTATCTGTTGAAATAAACTTTGGATCAACTCCTCCTGTTTCTTCATCATTCTCTCCATCTCGTCCCTAGTGATGAAGATCGATGCTTGATTCGCTCCCGAAGAAGCCTCTTGACTTCCCTCATGTTGCCTTCTCTCTGGCCTTTGTCTTTTACTTGTTTGTCTTGTCATAGCTCTTAGATCTGAATTCTTAAGTCTTCAAATTCAACTTCTCCTGAATCAGCTTTTCTTAGTGAAAGCACCAAAATGTTTGCGCCAAAATTGGTCACAAACACCCGATATCGTGAAAGCGCCCGTTTAAGAACACAAATCAGCAATAACCAACACAAAACTCGGATCTAAGCGATAACATTCACAATAATTCAGCAAAAACAATCAGAAACACAGGGTTTATAGTGGTTCGGCGATCTTGCCTACGTCCACTCTGAAGCTTATGATTTTATTGATTCACTTGATGATTTCAGTCAATTACAACGGATTACAGCAAGTTATAGCTCCGATACTTGATTACAACAGCGTTATTTAAGAGTAGAATTGAATCCGGCAGAGTCTGGACGTTGAATGGCCAAAAGATCCCCTTTCTATAGGCTTAAGGGTGCTATTTATAGGCGTAGGAGGCCCAGATCTCGCTCAAACTTCGGGAGACTTTTTCTGACACGTGAGTGGGCCTACGCGACCGACCCCACCAAGTTTCAACTCGATCTGAGATCGATACGAGGTGATTTCGTATCCATCAAAAAATGATCCAATCGAGCTGAAACTTGGCAGGAACAATCTTTACCTTGTGTGGAAGCTACTGTGAAAATTTCGTTGCATTTGGATCAACGGCTTGGGAGATATGATCGATACGAGCTCGTAGATTTTAGTTGGCTGTTTATTTTGAATCCATCAGTTCGTATCGGTCCCTTAGAATCGATCGCCTCACGTGGTCTTGTGATGATGTGGCGCGCATACTTCGCCTCAATCCGGTCTTTGCTCCGAGTTGACCGCCTCGACTCCATAAAATTCGCCTTGTTCGTATCGAGGATGACACGTCACCCATGGTTAGTTATCCTGATGGATACGAACAAGCCTCTGCTTATGGGTTCGAACACGGTCTTGGGATGGAGACGAAGCAGTGAATATCTGATGGATGCGAAGTTGATGTTAGGTGATCGATACGAAGCCGATGTATACGAACCGAGCCATGCCGATGGATTCAAATAAGACACTATAGCCGAAGTTCGATCGATACAAAGTCCACCGATGCGAAGGCCTGGTCACTTCGATCGATACGAAGCCAATGGATACGAAACAGTACTCTAGGATGGATACGAACATGCTGAGACGATGCCCATCTGATCGATTCGGAACTGATCGACTCGAACTGACCGATAACGTTGCTGATCGATTGAACTCGATCGATTCGAAGTGTGTGGAACCTGATGGATTCGAACAAGACAATCATTGATGGATACGAACCCCATCGATTTGAAATGGGCATCTTCTCAACAATTTTATGGATACGAACTGTGTACTTTGGCTAACTTGCATCGATCATATCTTATTCATACGAACTCTGATTAACCTGAAATTTGAAACACTGCTTTCATGGCTTTGCTTGTCATGTCCTATCAATTGTAGCCTGATCCGGGTTCGGACAAAATCTATCGATATCCATAGTGAAGCAATGTACAACCAATATTTGAGATGAACTGTCTTTGGTTTTCGACCGATCTTTTGGTATCACGGCTTTGCCAAAAAGCGGGATAACATTTATCATTTCATCCCGAATCCATTTCAATTCAAAAATCAAAGCATAGCAAATGGAACTTGCAGTGTGATAACTAGGATGGTGTCAAAGTAAATAAACAAGCAATAACAACAATCAATAACAATCCAGTAATTCAATTCAAATAATCCCGAAATAATCGTATTAATTCACATTGCTGTTTGTGCAAATTAATATAATTATTTCTAGAATCTACACTATCATTTCATGCAGATTAAAGATTATTACATTATTATTTTACATGGTTCTACACTTGACATTTATTATTCGATTTCATACCACAAATTCAAATCGTTCAAGGGTAATTAACCATTTCTATGTGTCAAATAATTAAACATTTAAAGAGTCATCTTTTACAAATTTAACTAATCAAATTCAATACATATGTCGATTCCAATTTTAACTATCCTACGTCAAATTCAATTGCATAATATTTATCACTTATACATTACAATTTAACATCCAATATAAACAACAAACAATCAATCAATTATCAATCAAATGGGATAATCATCGTGTAAATAACAGATAATGATGTCAGATGTCCAAGGTGAACTGATACATAAATAACAGTGCAATAAATAACATCAGCATATTTCAATTGTCATTTCAATTGAAATCAAATTTAATAGATAAAAGAACATTAATCTTGAGTGATTACTCACCTTTCGAGGCTAGAGATGGACGACACGGATAGGCACACTGATACAGACACTGAAATTTAAGTTACGGATCCACTCACGAATTCCAAAGCAAAGCTAGATGGACACAATTCGACGAACAAAGCTGATGGATAGAAATTGAAGAAATTAAATAAGAACCAGATTGATATATATACAGAATTTTTTTTTTATTTCATTAAAATCAATACTTAAATCTTACAACATAAAACCCCTATATTTTTAAAACCTAATACCCTTTACAAATTTACATAGCTGATATTATACACACACACACACACACACACACACACATACATACAACTTACATACAAGATATATAAATAAACACATAGATTCACGTATATAACATATACATTTTCTTCAACTTCGAAGTTATAAAACCCATATATTATGAAAGTACATGTTATAACTTTTCTAACCTACTGTGTAAACATATTTATATATATAGCTATTCAACTTGTACAATAATTCCAAAATAGTATATACAACATGTACAAGTACACTTTGACTCAATAAAACAAATATATAGCTGATATGTAACATACTTAATAATTTATATAAACAAACACTTATAAATTCGCATACTATAACTAACCTATACAGACAAATCACAAAATTTATATATACAAGTACAACATCTTATATGCAACCTACACTTCACACTGTTAAATTAACCTATACATAAGGCTAATGCATATTCGTTTAAAACTTGGTATATATATATATATATATATAAACAAAACAAGCATCTTCTAAACATAACTGTAACAACATATAATTTAGCCTATATACTATTCTAACATACTGTTCTCAATATAAAGTAACGTATATATAAAAAAAAACTTATATAACTAACAGCCATGCAATTGCGATTTATATATGATACTTCGTATATTATCTTATTAAATAATTTTTTTATCTCCACTTACATACTATAATACACGTAACTAGTATATATATTATACTGATAGAACACATACACAAACCACTTATAATACTATTATTATAATTTCTATACAAAAGATATATACTACTGTAGCATCATGTAATATAGGCAACACACCCAAAATTCATAAAATATATATACTCAAATATAAAATAAATATACCTAAATTGACGTAACAACCTCCAGATAGAAGGAGATGTGTGGCAGAGGTACAGAAGCCAAAACAAAGCAAGGCAAAGCGAGCTTAGGGCAGTTCATCATCATCTCGAAGTGCAAATGAAGATCAGGAGGAGGACAATAACACGTCAATATACAACATGACCTAAAGCCCAAAGCAAAGTATTGATTTGCCACGTACACACATCATACGCGCATCCAGTCCCGTATGATGCAAGCATTTCGAGTACTATGTTGCTCAATTAGGTTTGGCGGGTTTTGACGAAGCAGTGAAGGTCGTAAGTGGCTGAGCGGTTCAAGGAAGTGACAGAACGTTTGGCTGCGAGGCTATGCGGTGACTTTCAAGTGACTGGGCGATGGTTAGAGGAGCAATTCAGGAGGTAGGGGAGGCGCAACATAACAGTTGCTTTCCCCTTTTTATGGAGGCGACTGGAATGGCAAGAGGAGGATGGTGCGACGGTTGGGGGGAGGACGGAGGCATGCTAGGGTAGCGGCGGTGCAGTCTAGCGGTGGAAGGAGGGGTCTCGTTGGCGGCAGCACGAGCTAGGCTGTGCACGTTATTTTTTTTCTTTTTTTTGTACAGGGCAGTGGCTGCTGGCGGAGAGGGGAGAGGAGACTGGCACGGTGTCAGCAATGGTGCGGCTGCTGCAACGGACGGAGGAGCAAGGAGGACAGGCCACGATAGCTGAAAATGATGAGGGTGATGAGCTTCATATCCAATGTTGTATGGCTATAGGATAAACAAGTTGGCCTCTGTCAAAACGAATGAATGCTTCTGGTAATAGGAGTTTGGTCTGGAGGTGATGGTTGAAGAGGTGAAAGAAAAAAATAGAAAAAAGAAAACTCGCCCGAAAGAAAAGAGAAGAAAAATTTTCATAGAAAGAGAAAGAGGAAGCAGAGGAAAGAAATGGGGGAGAAGAAGTGGAGATGGTTCACAGCTCATTGATAGTAATACACTTTGATAATTTATATTATATTGGGAATAGAAGAAAGTAATAAAGCAAGATAGCTATTTACCATCCACACGTGATGAACAAGCAATGCTAAATTTGATTAGTAATAGCCTGTTGAATCAAAAGTCAAAAGATGCATATTGGAAATATGAACTGTACAGTTTCTCAATAAACCAATGGTCACAAGAACAAAAGATAAGTAACCAGTATTAAGTTAAAAAAGTAGAAAAACAAAAGTGCGCAAGGTGGATTTAAAATTTAAAGCAAGGGACAGCTGGATTAATACAGTGAGATATAGAAGGGCACGGGAAGCTAAAAGGTAAAAACGCAGAACCGAAATTACAGTCATCTTGCAGATGTCGTGGTCTCTCGGACTTCGAAATAAATAAACGAAGATACCATCAAGGTCAGCATGACGAGACGATCACAACGACATACGGATATCAGTGGTATGATTGAATTATAAAAATTTCAAATTTTCTACTGTGGAAAATGCAGGAAAAACGCAGAAGAATAAGATCGACGGAGCTAAAGATGTCTGAATTTGGAAAAACTAAAAATGACGTCTTGCTCAGAAGATGATTTAAAATTTTTCTATATAAAAATATTAGGTTCCGCAAACATTTTATTTTCATCGTTTTTTAGCTGATTAAATTGAAGTAAATTTACACATGAATAAACTTTTATGTTTTCGGACGAAAATTTACCAGCTGCTTTGTTTAACTAGACGTATTTCAAATATCAAATTTATATTTCAAAATTTTATCGTTTATATTATTTTTATAATTAAATTTCACACAAAAACGGTTAATTAAATAAAATCGTCAAAATATCCGGGTTGTTACACTCTCCCCCACTCAAAACTTTTCGTCCTCGAAAAGGAAGTAGGTAGAAGAATAGAAACAACCAAAAGAAAATAGACTTGAATTACATTATAAATAGTTAATTTAAACCATATAAATTTCAATTTAAATTAATTTATATTCAACAATTTTTTTTAATTCAAGATTTTTCATTAACTTGGTTTGATTTCAATTTATCATTGTTTATTTCAAAATTTATTTCAAACAACAATTTATTTTATTAACCCATTTATTATTCAACTAACCTAGTATTTTTATTTATCTCCATTATCATTTTATAATCAAATTAAGTGTATAACATTCATTATAAACACTCAAATTTAATTTATAAAGACATTTTGTGTTACGTATTATTCCATTATCTTGAATTAACAATTTCAAAGATCATAAATTTGAATAGTCTTTTATTATAATCATATTTTATCCGACAAATTAAATTCTTCTTTATTCCAAATTATTGGTAAATTTATTCTACTTGATATATCTTATCACATATATATTAAGTATAATTACATTTATTATAACCACTCATATTTATTTAAAAATTCATTTAACATCATTTTATACTGTATAATATTCAATTACATAGTTAGCTTTTGAAAATTTAGGTAAGTTATATATAATGCTGTTGAGTATTATCCAAATAAATTTTTTATGATTCAGTCATTTCAAGTTAATATTTATACAAAATCTTTGCCTCGATTTAAAATTTGAAATTATCTTTAATCATAAATTTAAGAATTTAAATTTCTGATTTCCCTTCAAACCATTTAGAGATAATTATGTATATACTATATATATCAAATGAAACTAAATTTAAAATAATGTACCTATATATATAAATCAAATCATACTTAAGAAATTTAAATCGATTTAATTTTCAAAACAAAACTGTAGCAAAGCTACGAATTGGTCTCTCCACTTCGAAACTCGAAAATGAATGTCGATGATGCGGCCGTCATCCTCGAAATTATTTTCCAGCGACAAAGAGAAGAGCACTGATTTAATCATTTAAAATTCTTTGAAAACCATTTCTATTCGAAAATATTTTAAATAATATACATTTTTTTAAAACCAAAGTTTGAAGTCACCAGAAAATTTAATTCTCAATTCTAAATTCCAATTCAAATTATAACCAAAATTTATAAATCCATTTATTTATATTATGAAATAGTCAATGATTTATAAAATAATAAATGAAAATTAAATTTTAACATTTCGAACAACCGATTCATTAACATTTTTATTTCAGAAAAATTTAGACTTATATATAATATAATCATACAAAACTATTTTATTTACCAAATTTGAAAACAATATTGTGTCAGTTTGCTCTGTTCAAGTGTTTTGGAAATTCTATCGATAGCGTTGATAGGACGAATCGATCGAAAACCCAAACCAACATCGACAACTCAAACAACACAATATAAAATAAAATATTTTAGTATAAATACAAATACACTCCCTTGCATGACAATACAAGGATGGATTTCAAATAAGTATAGTGATTCAAATTTGATGGAAATCAAATCAAAGAGAATTGGATTCGATAATAAGTTCGGAATAGAAGATAAGATAATTCAATTAACAGAATTGGAAGATGGATGAGTTTATTTAATTCACGGGCAACCTTAACCGGGTCGTCCGTAACTTCAAGAATAAGATCGATGCTGAATTTCGAGGTAAATCAACATTTGATCTCAGGAGATGGAATTCCGGTATAGTAGGGAATAGATAGCATTGTAAACCGAGGATATAGAAATCTCCGGTAAATTGATGTCTATTGTAAAGGAGTTTCACCCATTTACAAATAATTCGAAGATTGGCGAGACCGCCGATTCATTATAAGGATCATTCGAAGTGGAGTTATGCGATGCTCCAGAATTGAAGAAGACGAATAGTGAGAGATACGAATGAATTTTGGAACCGCAGAGAACGTTCCAAAATTCAAAGGAATTGAGTCAAAAGAAAGAGATTGAAACTCGAATGAGAGTGATTCTGTAAATACATTTACCCAATATGCTAAGTTTTGCCTAGAGCTACCAAAGCTATGATACCAACTCTAACGACCCACTATTTTGGACTATTCGCATCCGCACATGTCGGACTTGAATAATTCAAAATACCGAATTGTTAATTTAAATTTGGCAAAAATCAAATGTACGGTAAATAAATAATCACAGAATCACAGACACAGAGTAATAATATGCAGCGGAAGCAAAAGATAGTAGTTCATGAAGCTACTATATATATATATCAGAGTTAAATAAATTACAACAGAAGTTTCGAATACAATAGACAAATACACGACTCAGAATACATCACTGAAATCAACTGGATATCTGGGAGCTGGATAGATAGCTGGATCTCCAGGCGAAGCTCCAACTCCAAAGGTGATTCTCGAAAGCTAAACCACTCAGTTTGACCCGAGCGTAAGGAAAAACACAAACACTCGAGTCAGGATTAACATTCTTATAACAATAAATCCAACTCAAGTGAAATAACAATTGAAATACAAATAAATCAAAGGATGTTGGAATAACCGTCCTCTAAGGATTCGTTAAGCTGTCTACTATGTAGTAATATATGCTAAATAGATAATGTCTATCAATAATATAAATATCAAAATAGTGTTAAGGCGTTACCATTATCCCCCTTAACACATTTTTGTACAAGCGTTATAGACTATACAGCACTGTAAACTCCACCGTAAACTAGTGGGATATCATGGAGTACTCCATAGGTATAACACAAAACAAATTCGTAGTGATCGAGTATATAGGGATACAAGTATGACAAGGCACATGAGGCAATACTCAAGTTAGTGAAACTACCGCTTGCTTGATCCGGACTGGTGAAAACGCATCGCTGCAACGATCGCAACACCGCGAAACAACACTCCCAAAAGTACGAGGGTGCACCAATCAATAACAAGTAATGAGTAGGATTCGAAGAAGTGTGTTCGCTCGAGGTGGCTAACCCCATTTGGCCCGGCACGGCTCCTGTTTTAGACATTTCCAATTTGACACAAGTGTCAAGGCTATCCATTATCGTTCTCTTTCTTCAGTCATCACGTACATCATTCCAACCACTTCATTCTGGATCACACTCCGCGTATAGTTATTAAAGTGGTTTTCGGTTTAGACAAAGAGTATGTCCATAACCGATTCCGGTCTCTTTAATAACTTTCGTAAGTATTACACCGATTGGTCGTTTAATAAATTTCAAACCAAATCAAATTCAATTTCAATTAGAATTTGTAAATCAACATTTCATTTGTCTTCCTAAATAAATTTCTATAATTTACTTTTCAAAACTTCTAAATTACCATTTCAAAATCTTATAATTCGATTTCAACTTTTATTTAAACAATTCAAATATTGATTCAAATTCCTATATAAATTTCATTCCATAATCATTTAAATAAATTAATTTAACACTCAAATCAATTTCAAATTCATTTATCGATTTCATTCAATATTCGTTAAATTAAATTATTATTCAAAACAATTTCTATTAGATTTCCAATTCATCAAATCAATTACTTAAGTTCAACTTCATTTTATCAAAACTTCAAATTCAGTTAGATTAAATTCGTCAAATCAAATTCTTAAATTCAAGTCTTACATAAATTTCAATAAATCACATTTTTATTTCTTGATAAAGAAATTCAATTTCACTTATTTATTTACTTAAATAGTTTTCCAAAACTTAATAAATAAAGATCCCAATTTCATTTATTAACGAAATTCAAATTCACTTATTCAAAAGTTCAATTTCTCTTATCAAAGAATTCAAGTTTTATTCAATTACCAATTAATTCAATCTTATTCAATTATTAAATAGTTTCAAATCTTAATTACTAAGTAATTTCAAAACTTAATTATTAAATAATTTCAAAACTTAATAATTTCAAACTTATTTATTGAATAATTTCAACTTAATTATTAAATAATTTCAAACTAAATTATTAAATAATTTCAACTTTTATTGTGAAATAATTTATTATAAAACAACGTTCTTTCAACAACTACCATGTTAATATTTTACTTCAAATATTTAATATTAACATTTTCCTTTCATTAACTTCAAATTCCAACTTCTTTCAAACTTATTATTTATTCAAATAAAATCTTCGTTTTATTTTAAATCAAATTATTGACCAATCGAGTTTTATTTAATTCTCTATCCTAGGTCAAGTTCATTTGTGTATTTATCATTTCAACCCGATTCCATTTCAATTCAAAAATCAAAGCATAGAAAATGGAACTTGCATTGTGATAACTGGGATGGTGTCAAAATAAATAAACAAGCAATAACAACAATAAATAACAATCCAATAATTTAATTCAAATAATCCCGAAATAATCGTATTAATTCACTTTGTTGTTTGTGCAAATTAATATAATTATTTCTAGAATCTACACTATCATTTCATGCAGATTAAAGATTATCATATTATTATTTTACGCGGTTCTACACTTGACATTTATTATTCGATTTCATACCACAAATTCAAATGGTTCAAGGGTAATTAACCATTTCTACGTGTCAAATAATTAAACATTTAAGGGGTCATCTTTTACAAATTTAACTAATCAAATTTAATATATATGTCGATTCCAATTTTAACTATCCTACGTCAAATTCAATTGCATAATATTTATCACTTATACATTACAATTTAACATCCAATATAAACAACAAACAATCAATCAATTATCAATCAAACGGGATAATCATCGTGTAAATAACAGATAATGGTGTCAGATGTCCAAGGTGAACTGATACATAAATAACAGTGCAATAAATAACAACAGCATATTTCAATTGTCGTTTCAATTGAAATCAAATTAAATAGATAAAAGAACATTAATTGTGAGTGATTACTCACCTTTCGAGGCTAGTGATGGACGACGCGGATAGTACACTGATACGGACATTGAAATTTGAGTTACGGATCCAGGCACAAATTCCAAAGCAAAGCTAGATGGACACGATTCGATGAACAAAGCCGATGAATAGAGATTGACGAAATCAAATCTGAACCAGATTGATATATATACAGAAATATTTTTTTATTTTATTAAAATCAATACTTAAATCTTACAACATAAAACCCCTATATTATTAAAACCTAATACACTTTACAAACTTACATAGCTGATAATATATATATATATACACACAACTTACATACAAGATATATAAACAAATGCATAGATTCACATATATAATATATACATTTTCTTCTACTTAGAAGTTATAAAACCCATATATTATGAAAGTACATGTTATAACTTTTCTAAGCTACAGTGTAAACATATATATATATATAGTTATTCAACTTGTACAGTAATTCCAAAATAGTATATACAACATGTACAAGTACACTTTGACTCAATAAAACAAATATATAGCCGATATGTAACATACTAAATAATTTATATAAACAAATATTTATAAATTCACATACTATAACTAACCTATACTGACAAATTACAAAATTTATATATACAAGTACAAGATCTTATATGCAACCTATACTTCACACTGTTAAATTAACCTATATATAAGGCTAATGCATATTCGTTTAAAACTTGGTGTATGTACATATAAACAAAACAAGCACCCATACTTCTAAACATAACTGTAACAGCATATAATTTAGCCTATATATTATACTAACATACTGTTGTCAATATAAAGTAACGTATATATAAAAAAAATACTTATATAACTAGCAACCATGCTGTTGCGATTTATATATTCGTATATTATATTATTAAATAATTTTTTTATCTCCACTTACATACTATAATTGACGTAACAAGTATATATATTATACTGATAGAACACATACACAAACCACTTATAATACTATTATTATAACTTCTATACAAAAGATATATACTACTGTATCATCATGTAATATAGGCAACACACCCAAAATTCATAAACTATATATATTCAAATATAAAATAAATATACCTAAAATGACATAACAACCTCCAGATAGAAGGAGATGTGTGGCAGAGGTACAGAAGCCAAAACAAAGCAAGGCAAAGCTAGCTTAGGGCAGTTCATCATCATCTCGAAGTGCAAATGAAGATCTGGAGAGGACAATAACATGCCAATATACAACATGACCCAAAGCCCAAAGCAAAGTATTGATTTGCCACGTACACACATCATACGCGCATCCATTCCCGTATGATGCAAGCATTTCGAGTACTATGTTGCTCAATTAGGTTTGGCGGGTTTTGACGAAGCAGTGAAGGTCGTAAGTGGCTGAGCGGTTCAAGGAAGTGACAGAACGTTTGGATGCGAGGCTATGTGGTGACTTTCAAGTGACTGAGCGATGGTTAGAGGAGCAGTTCAAGCGGTAGGGGAGGCACAACATAACAGTTGCTTTCCCCTTTTTATGGAGGCGACTGGAATAGCAAGAGGAGGATGGTGCGGTGGCTGGAAGGAGGACGGAGGCGGGCTAGGGTGGCACCGGTGCAGTCTAGCGGTGGAAGGAGGGGTGTCATCGGCGGCAGCACAAGCTAGGCTGTGCACGTTATTTTTTTTCTTTTTTTTATACGAGGCGGTGGCTGCTGGCGGAGAGGGGAGAGGAGACTGGCACGGTGTCAGCAATGGTGCGGCTGCTACAAGGGACGGAGGAGCAAGGAGGACAAGCCACTGTAGCTGAAAATGATGAGGGTGACGAGCTTCATATCCAATGTTGTACGGCTATAGGATAAACAAGTTGGCCTCTGTCAAAACGAATGAATGCTTCTGGTAATAGGAGTTTGGTCTAGAGGTGATGGTTGAAGAGGTGAAAGAAAAAAAAAAGAAAAAAGAAAACTCGCCCAAAAGAAAAGAGAAGAAAAAATTTCACAGAAAGAGAAAGAGGAAGCAGAGGAAAGAAATGGGAGAGAAGAAGTGGAGATGGTTCACAGCTCACTGATAATAATACACTTTGATAATTTATATTATATTGGGAATAGAAGAAAGTAATAAAGGCAAGGTAGCTATTCACCATCCACACGTGATGAACAGGCAACGCTAAATTTGATTAGTAATAGCCTGTTGAAACAAAAGTTAAAAGATGCATATTAGAAATATGAATGGTACAGTTTCTCAATAAACCAATGGTCACAAGAACAAAAGATAAGTAACTGGTATTAAGTTAACAAAGTGGAAAAACAAAAGTGCGCAAGGTGGATTTAAAATTTAAAGCAAGGGACTGCTGGATTAATAAGGTGAGATATAGAAGGGCACGGGAAGCTAAAAGGTAAAAACGCAGAACCGAAATTACAGTCGTCTTGCAGATTTCGTGGTCTCTCGGACTTCGAAATAAACAAACGAATATGCCGTCATGACGAGACGATCACAACGGCATACGGATATCAGTGGTATGATTGAATTATAAAAATTTCAAATTTTCTACTGCGGAAAATGCAAGAAAAACGCATAAAAATAAGATCGACGGAGCTAAAGATGTCCGAATTTGGAAAAACTAAAAATGACGTCTTGCTCAGAAGATGATCTAAAATTTTTCTATGTAAAAATATTTAGATTTCGAAAACATTTTATTTTCATCCCTTTTTAGCTGATTAAATTGAAGTAAATTTACGCACGAATAAACTTTTATATTTTCGGACGAAAATTTGCCAGTTGCTATGTTTAACTAGACGTATTTCAAATATCAAATTTATATTTCAAAATTTTATTGTTTATATTTTTTTAATTAAATTTCACACAAAAACGGTTAATTAAATAAAATCGTTAAAATATCCGGGTTCTTACATAAAAATTGCGTACTGCAAAAGGGTGATACAACATACTATTAATAATGTATTATTTTATGACATCAGAATATTATGATTAAAAGATAAATGCTTTTATCTTTGTTAACAGAGCATTAGAAACAAATTAACCGTTACAAATTCATGATCAGTTATCAGAATTTCACCTTCAAATTAACATCAGTTGTGTAATTGTTTGCTATTTAAGATCAGCCATTATAAATTCATCAGTAAATTTTGATATACTGCCTAAAATCTATCATCAGATAAACTTTTAACAAATGTATGATAAAAAGACTGTCAAACATCAAAGAAATTGTTGCTATCATTGTTAGTTTCAATTTTTTGTTGTTGAAGCTGAACTGCAAAAATTTTCAACTGTCCAGCAGTATGGTTCATCTAAGAGAATTTGTGCAGCTATTTGAGCTCTAAATACATTAAGTTGTTCTAGACTGATTTTTGACGCAGTGTCCATTCCTTGTGCCATATTTTTTATAAACATCATTACAAAAACTCCATAGTCAAACCTGTATTTGTAAATTTTAGTTATCGTGTAACATGCATTTTTGTATAAAAATCTCCAGTATGTTGAAAATTACCCATTGCTTTGTTGGGCGCAGTTAACATTTTCAAGCAACGTAGACTTCTCCAAAATTGTTTTCTCCCCCGCATCTTGTAGCTTTTTATTGATGTTATTTACCACTGCTTTCTTCCAAAAAAAGTTATATAATTTTTTTAGAATAATGATAAATTTATTATCTTTTTTACTTTCTGTGTATTTTTACTTACCACATTAATAGAAAACTTTGAATGTCTACTTCTTAAGGTCTTAGGTCTTGTGGTCATGTGTAGAGAATCATAATGTTTCCAAGTACGTGATTCCACTACTAGTTCTAGCAAGCTCCTATGTTTGTTGGTGTGTATAGAAAATAATATATTGCAACATAATGGATTTAGAAGTGTTTGTTTAATAAAAGGATTAAACATATCTTTTTGATATTTTCCATATTTCCATTTGTTGCACTTTTCTGTTAAAAAATAATTTTAGAAAATTTATCTTATAAACAAAATAAATTTTACATTATAGTTCATTTACTGTCATAGTTGTGTTCACGTATGTAATGCTAGAACTTTGTTCTAATAATTTTGTTTTTCTGAACCAAAACCAATCAATAACCTACATTTCAAAAAGAATATGGATTAAGTATAGAATTTATAATGAAGCAAAGTATAGAATTTATAATGAAGCAAAGCATAGTTTTTTCTACTTTCTTGATCAGAAATATATTCACTATAGAGAAGTTCTTCTATCATACTTTTTGTGATGGCGATCAAGTTTCTATCATCCCAAGTAAATGCTTCATCATTGAAAAATTAAGATTAGTATGTTTGGAAAAGATATAACTAGTATGTTTATGAAAATAATAATTCTATTTGTTAATGTTATGTGTTTTTTCCGAGTAATTGAATTTGAAAGTCCAAAAGAACATGACAAGCCAATATAACAGTTCATTGTTAATGTTACTAACTGTGGTTTTTACAGTTAGCTTTGGGTACATCTTTTGCCTTTTTTTACCATTGCTTAAATTTGTGTAGTCTGTATTGTATATAAACAATAAAACTAAAAATGCATAGCATCAAAACTAAAAATGAAAATATAAAGATAAATTAATTTATCCTTTTTAGTTTTGTTTAGTATTTTTATTTTTTTAATTTGTAAATCATCAGATTTTGATACTGGAATAAAAAGCTTTATTTGAATTATATGTTGTTATCATATTGTACCAGAAACAATATCATATTGGATTAAATCTATATTTAGGCCAATTGATTGAAAAGTAGTTTAGTTACTTACTTGTTTCCTCCAAGAATTTTTAATTTTTTTTTGACAATTTCTTTTTGTTCTTCAGTAAGATATTTGAGGAGTGGACATTTCTCCACATTCCTTGGCTTCTTCATTTTTGATTCTTTTAGGACAACATCTTCAACAACAATAAGATTTTCGAGAATAGTTTCTTGAGCTGGCACTTTTAGATTGTCAGATTTTAAACTATCCCTTGTCTGCTTTTCTAGTATGAAATCTTGAGTTTGCATTATATCAAAAGTTGGAAAATTAGCAGAACTGTTTATGTGAATTGTACCAACAATTTTTCTTTTTCTTACCTTTTCAGCTTCAGTTTTTTTATTTAAATTATTTTTCCTTCACATCGTGCTCTTCTAAATTTTCCAACTTTTGAATCTTCATTTCAAGAATCTGGATTCGTTTTTCAGCCATTTCTCTTAAACGTCTTTCCTCATTCAATTTTTCTGCAACATTTTTCATCTCAAAAAAGTGACTTTTGACTCTAGCTCCATTATGTTATTAGCACATTCTTTGGCATATTTTTTTAGATTTGTGTCTTCCTGGTGCTCATCTAATTTTCTTTTGTTGTTTTTTCTTCTTCAATCTCAATAGCTGTTATTTTATTAGAAAGAAATTTTTTCTCTTCTTTTGTTACAGCCGCAATTTTTTTAAATCTGCACGGAATATATTTAAAGTTAAGCTTACACATATATTGTCATTCAAGTACTAGACAAGTTACACACAACCAGTTTTGAGGTAATATAGTTCTAAGCTAAATAATTAATGAACATAGTTATTTTGTAGAATCAAAGAGTTATATAATAGAACAAGGGTAGTCCCACTTTCCTAGAACATGAGAAGTTGATCGTTTCAATTTTCTATCAGATCAGTTATGAACTTCCTAGTTGTTGCTATTATTAGCTATTTATAAAAATTAGCACCCTTAACTAACGGCAAAAAGTGTAATATGTCAAACTTATATAGTGGAATGGGACTTCGGTATTTAAGCCTTTAATATAATACTGTTATGCAATTCATATAGAGGTACGATCCTGCATTAGTACCAACTGAAACTAGCTTACTTTCTATACACATTTTTTATATTTAGGCCACTAACATTCCAAGAAATGGCATTCCAAGAAATTAACAAAAATGTACAGTTAAAAAAAGCATACTTTTCATTGTCAACTTCAGTGAGGTCCAAATCTTTTAGTTTTGATAAATCCCATTTTCTCATTCTTGGGATTTTGGTTTGCAGATTTTCTTTCTCATCAATTATTTGTGTTCGTTCACAAAACCATAACTGCAAGAAAAAGATACATACATACATATTTTTGTAATAAATATAAATTTGAATATATTTGTATTTAGTTAAAGTTATGAAAACATACCAGTAACACCATAGTACAGCCTGGTGTACTTCTAGGGTCAGCATGATACTTTTTAACCTTTTTCAAAACATTTTCACATATTGCCCATGGCCAGGAGATAGAATTTAACTTTTTTATATTTAGCAACTTCTGCAAGAAACCCCATTACATGTAACTTTGGTTGTTTGGAAAAAGGAAAGTTATAACCAACAATAATAGTAACAATTTTACTAAACCTTCATTTACTTTTTCCTCTTCTAACAGTGTATTCAATCTTTTTATTACTGTTTTTTGGCTAGTTATGTCTTCTTCTTGAAAATTAGCACTTAAAAAATTGGAGAAACTTTCTATGGCTGAGGCTTTGTTAGAAGAGGGTATAGGATATAAGTCTTCTCCAGTTAAAGGCATTCCAAATATTAGACCGACTTCTTCAGGACTTACTTTGAGTAATTTGTTTCCAACTGTGAAAGCATTTTCTTTTACAACAAAAGAAGTAATGATGCCATCTAAATTCGAAGCACTTTTCCTTAAACTTTGTCATGCTATTGAATCTCTAAGAAAAACATTAAAGAAGTTTATGAATGGTGTTTTTTCTATAAAAGATTTCGCTTCAGGTGAAAGAATGTTCTCCCTTTACAATTGACATCACTTTATAGATTGCATCCAAATTACATCTATATGTACTTGTGTACTGGTGCCTTTTCTGCTTCTTAGGTATTTTTTAAAATTTCATACCGATAAATATCATCTGAATCAGTGGTTTCTTCAGCCAGTTGTTGTGAAATCGTTTTTTCTTCATCGGAGTTTTCTAATCGATTATGGCTAAAGTTCTTATCTATGAAGTCTTCTTTTTCATTAGCATCAGGTAATTCTTGTGTTGGTCCAGTCTAATTCTACATTTATGAAAATCATTAAATCAATTGGGATTAAAAATAACAAGTTGATCAAAAAAATACCATACTGCACAAAAATTTGAATAAAAAGATAACATGCTTTATCTTTTTAATTATTTTGTATTTTTTGGGATTAAGATATTATTTAGTATATGAAGTACCTCTTTTTCAGAAAAAAGATAAAGCACTTTTAGTATATAAAGTACCTGTTGTTTCAAAAAAAAAAAATACAAATTACATTCAACGGTTTTTTGTAAAGAACAAATGTTTGAATTTTTTGTTTTACATCAATTTCAATTTGCACAGTTTAAAATTTTCTTATTATATATGATATGCAAACATTAAAGTATCTTAACTAGTTTATCAATGAATAATTGTTCTTTCACAATGTAAATATCAAACATCTTAACTGAATATTATAGTATATATTATTGAGAAAGTTTTTGATAATAAAGGCCATGCTAAGTTAGTTAGAAGGTTGAACTAAACAAGACTTTAGGTTAAAATTAATAAACTAGAAAAGTGAACATTCACAACTAAAAATCAACAAGCATTATTTGATGAAATGAAAATTTACAATTAGAAGCAAGCGAGGAAAGTTTTAAAGTGTAGAAAGATAATATGCTTTATCTTTTTTAGTTGTCTAAGTAATGGTCAATTAGAAATTTGACAACTTAAAGAGAACAAAACACAAAATAGCCTATATTCACAATTAATAACATGTTTTTTAAATAACTAAACATGTTTGTTAATATTCATAGTTTAGATCAGTTATCTTTCAAAATTAATTTTTTTTAGGGAGAAGCAATTTTGGTTGTGGTTGTAGAAGGTAGAGAAGAAATAGATGGTGACAAGTAAGGAGTGGGTAACAAAGATTAAATGTTGTATAGATATTGGAAATAAGAGAAAGAAATAGGAATAGCAATGATGACTGTAGAACACTAAGTTGAAAATGCAATAGAAACAGTAAAAACATAAAAATGATCAATGTAATAGCTGATGAACATTATAAAGTGAGTGATTAAAGATATTAATGTGCATATATCAATGAAAACAATGAATGGAAAATAGTGAATGGATATTGGAAAATTTCTTAAAAAATTGCAATACGATGACAATAACAAATAATGGATGAAAATAGTGAAGGAATATTGAAAATTATGTTAAAAAAATGCCGAAATATCTTTATAGGAATTTTTACGAAAAGATTATATGTTTTATCATTTTTAGTTGGTTTAAGTTTTTTTGAAATTATGCTACTTTATAAATAGTATAAAGAGAATGAATAAAGAGTCTAATGTGTAAACAGTAAAGAAAAAGTGAATAGAAAGCAGTAATTGTTTTTGAGAAAAGTTTTTGTTCTTCTAGAAATAGAGGAGAGGACACATAAATTTGTAATTTTTATCATTGCCTCTTAAAATAGAAGATGCAACTAAATAATAACAAGAAATAGTGAATAAAAGCGGTGAATGGAAATTGCAAACTAGATTATAGAAAACGCCAAAATATTTGTACAAGAATTTATATAAAAAGTTAATTTAGTTTACCTTTTTTAGTTATCATAAACTTTTTTGGAATTTAACCTTTTTTATATTTAAAATATGGTATCTAGCTTCCAATTTAATATGAATATAAAAATTGAAGAGTACAACTAAACATTATAAGAACCATAAGTACGAAATAGTTACCAATGGAGTTAAAGTAAATGATGGTCTCTGGCTATGTTCATTGTAAAAAGGGCCAGATACAGGTCTTATGTTTACACATTGAGTTCCTCCTTACTTTATGAATATGCAAGTAGCTTTTCGAACGAATAACTTTGATTTAGAAGACCTTGTTTGCATCTTTACGTTGCATAAAAATTGTCATATATAATAAAATGTTAGCAAGAGTGAAGAATAATATTTTGTAGTCAAAAGTTGATTAAATATGTTTATTTCACATAAATCTTTCATGAAAACTACAATTGACTTAAATTCAGTGTTTGTTATGTTATATGCAGTAGCTGATATAAAAAATTATTTAGCATTTATTATGTATTTTAACGTTTTAGATAAAAACGTATAATGCTTTTATCTTTTTGAACTAGGGTTTAAATTAGTTGAATATTTTTTCTAATAACTTTAAATCATTATAAAAACAAAATTATATCTAATAAGTAATAGTAATTATGAAACACATCTAGGATTTAACATGTAATCTAAATCTTTTACATTAATAGATAGATACGTTTATCTTTTTTAACAGCTAAACAATAACTTGTTAAGTTTAACACCTAAGGTTTAGTATCATCTGTCATTGAATATTTAGGTATGCTTAATTAAACAAATGTTTATTATGTTAAATTATAACAAAAACTAAAATACCTTAAATTCATTATAAAAGCTATTATCAGCATTGGTAAGAATGAATATTTAACTACAATTTATCATCTAACTAAAACATTTACATCAATATAAAATATAGCTTACTTGTTCCTCATTTAAGTTTAAGGTGATTGTATAGATTGCTCGATGAAAGTATTTTAGTTTGAGCCGAAATCGATGAAGCTGAAGTCGATGATGCTGAAGTCGTTGTAATTAAAATGCAGCTCTGATAAATGGTTTATAATCGTTTTAGCAGAAATATTCGGAAGAGAAATTAATCGTTTGTTTTTTAAAACCTAGTTTTGGTTTTTTTGGGAGTTCTGAAAAATCGTACAAAGCGAAAGAGAAAATGGAACGGAAGAAGGGATGAAGTAACCGATTAAAGGGCTGAGGGAATGTGTATAAAATTCTGTCCTGTAAAGTAAATATTTTAAAGCTGTGTCCTACAAACTTATTGTTTGATGAAAGAAGACCCTTACGGTAAAATTCCCCTTTATTTTATATATCATGTTATCACCTTGCATATTATTTGGCAGTATATAAGCTATTATTTGAACTATTTTGAATAAATTAAGAAATAGGTTGAAATGATATATACTCACGACACTTTGATTTGGATTGAAATGATATATATCATCCGTAAAATTTAAAATCGAAATAACTGATCACTTGGCCATAGGATTGAAAATTATATATGGACTCCTGATTGGTTGAATTAAATGGTTTTAAATTCTTGGATTTGAATTTATTCAAATAATTTTTTGATAAAAATAAAATTGAATGGAAATATGGAAATTGAATTATTTTCGAACTAAAGCTTGAAACAATGAAATTGAAATTGGTTAAATAAATCTTTTAAAGAATTGAATTTGGAAGTCTGAATTATAATTGAAATATGATTTGAATTATGGAAATTGTAACGATCCACAATTTTGGACTATTCGCATCCGCAAATGTCGGACTTGAATAATTCAACATACCGAATTGTTAATTTAAATTTGGCAAAACTCAGATATACAGTAAATAAATAATCACAGAATCACAGACACAGAGCAATAATATGCAGCGGAAGTAAAAGAGATAGTAGTTCATGAAGCTACTATATAAATATATAAGATACATTAGAGTTTACAACAAAAGAGAAATACGATACAGCAAGTACAAATCAGAATACATCACTGGAATCATCGAATACTGAAAGTAGAATAGATGGCTGGATCTTCAAGCAAACCTCTAACTCCAAAAGTGAGTCTCAAAAGCTGAACCACTCAGTCTGAACCGAGCATAAAGAAAAACACAAAACACTCGACTCAGGATTAACATTCTCATATCAATAAATCCAACTCAAGTGAAATAACAATCGAAATACAAGTAACTCAAAGGACGTTGGAATAACCATCCTTTAAGGATCCGTTAAACTATCTACTATGTAGTAGCATACGCTAAATAGATAATGCCTATCAGTAATATAAAATATCAAAATAGTGTTAAGGCGTTACCATTATCCTCCTTAACACCTTTTATAAGCATCATAGTCTATACAGCACAGTAAACTCCACCGTAAACTGGTGGGATATCAGGGAGTACCCCATAGGTATAACACACAAAAAATTCGTAGTGGTCGCGTATATAGGGATACAAATATGACAAGGCACATGAGGCAATACCCAACGTAGTGAAACTACCGTTCGCCTGATCCGGACTGGTGAGAACACATCACCGCAGCGATCGCAACACCGCGAAACAACACTCCTGAAATTCCGAGGGTGCACCAATCAATAACAAGTAATCAGTAGTTTACGAAGAAGCGTGTTCGCTCGAGGTGACTAACCCCATTTGGCCCGGCACGACTCCTGATTTTAGTCATTTCCAATTTGACACAAGTGTCAAGGCTATCCATTATCGTTCTCTTTCTTCAGTCATCACGTACATCATTCCAACCACTTCATTCTGGATCATCACTCCGCGTATAGTTATTAAAGTGGTTTTCGGTCTAGATAGAGAGTATATCCATAACCGATTCCGGTCTCTTTAATAACTTTCGTAATGATTACACCGATTGATCGTTTAGTAAATTTCAAACCAAATCAAATTAAATTCCAACTAGAATTTATAAGTCAACATTTCATTTGTCTTTCACTATCAATTTTCAAAATTTACGTTACAAACTTCCAAATAACCATTTCAAAATCTTACAATTCAATTTCAACTTTTATTTAAACAATTCCAATATTGATTCAAGTTCGTATATAAGTTTCATTCTGCAATCATTTAAAATGGTTTAATTTTCATTCAAATCAATTTAAATTCATTTATCGATTTCATTCAATATTCGCTAAGTAAATTTACCCCTCAAAACAACTTCTATTTAAATTCCAATTCATTAAATCAATTACTTAAGTTCCACTTCATTATATCAAAACTTCAAATTTGAATTTAATTATATTCGTCAAATCAAATTCTTAAATTACAAGTCTTACATTAATTTCAATAAATCCCATTCATTTCAATAAATCACATTTTATTTCTTGTTAAAGAAATTCAATTTTTACTTATTTCTTTTCATAGTTACAAATTCAAAACTCAATTAAATTGTAGCGACCAATAAAATTTTATTAATTTTTTTTTTTGGTTTTATAACGTATTTAATTTGGATTTTGAGAAATTATTAATAATAATAATTTTGAAATAAAAATTTGATATTTGGATTACGTATAATTTTATAGTTTAAACCAATAAGTTGTAGTTGTATATGGCTTGCATCTTATTCTATAATAACCAGTGTATATTTTGCTGTCTACTAGTATAATACTATATGTTAGTTTATTTATGTGTATCGATCTAAACAATGATTTTAAAATAATAATAAAAATATACATACATACATATATATAATTGGATTTGCGTTTGAATTTAGAAAATGATTTTGATTCATATAAATAGTTATATACATAGTTATGCACATATATAGCCATAAGTTCAACTCATACCATATTAAATTTCTTTTAAAGGTTTTAGCTAAATCTATGGGTGAGCGTTGACACACCTTTCCACCTTATATTTAATTCTCTAACGTTTCAATTTGCATTCTATCCGTTCATAATTTCTTTTTTTTGTGTCAGCTGAATCAATGAGAGACTGTTACAATTTCATTTATTTGTGTACGTTTTCATTTTTATTATTGTACACATCACGGTACCTTTAAAATTGTGACTTCATTTCTTTTCTTCGGTCTCAATTATAGAAGCGTGCTGCGCACGTTATTATTAATTGCTTTGAATCTCACTACTCTATATTTATTCCTGTACGTTTTATCTTCGCTTAAATTTCTCTCTCCATTCTTTTTTCCATTTTAATACCCTTGCCTTTCCATACTCACGTGCTTTCCAATCAAGCAATAAATTATTTAAATATCCACCTTATCAACTTGACCGTTGTTATTGCATCACACTAGTATATAATTCAAATCTATCATTATTCTACCATTCTTCTTTAACAAATTATATGTAACAGTATATCATAAATGGACAACTCATTCTCCACCCATTCATTTCTCCTATTCAATTAATAATGGAATATAAAGTTATATATTTGGTATACAATTCAAACAACCGTTACCATTCATACCTCCTAAATTCTAGCGATTGACCCCTCTATTTCCATCGGTTCAAATTTATATAAACTTTATATTCGTTACACGTTACATTCATTTATTTGACCGGTCCTTTCCTTTGTTATTTCCCGAATTTCGTGCGTTACTAACCAATGCTCCATATTTATTTGCCTTAATGATTCAGCTAAATTTAAGGATCACCGTTGCTTTTACCTTTTTGTTTATATTACCATTCCCCTATTTTAGCCGGTTGCATTTGATATTTCCTTGATTTAAGCTTTCTAACTTTTAAATTTCCACTACTCTATATTTTTTCTGTACATTTATCTTTGCTTGAATTTCTTTGTCCATTCTCCTCTTTTGCATGTGAAGCTTCTTCTGTAGGTAAATGGCTGCACCATTTTTTTTTCTTCTTCTTATTTCTTTTCTTTTTCTTCTTCTTTTTCATCCTTTTCTTTTGTTTTCTTATTGTTTATATTGCTTTTCCTTTATTTTAAGCACAACATGTTTTTGTCTATTTATTTTTTTTACATGTTTTGATTTTCAATGTAACATAAAAGTTTATAATTTAAGCGTATATATATATTTAAAAAGGATCGCTTTATATTAAGGTCACATGGTATTTGGAGAAGTATTTTTTTTAAACTATTTTGTCACTTTTATTTATATTTTACAATCCCGGTCCTAAGAGCATTTGATTGTTGGCTATACAGTTTGGGTCTATGTATTTACATTTAAAAGATAATGTTTAAATTTATGTAAAGGAAGGCAAAATTATGATGTATAAACTGGGATAGTTTAACATATATAGGCGAGGACATCATTAATTCCTACTTTCTATTTTCATCAGTTTTGGTTTATGCATTTAGTAATGCTAACTAAGCTATATATATATATATATAATTGGTTTTGCAAGGTCTATAGTTATATAAAATAATATGTCGATTTTATGGATTTTTGTTTACAGTAGTGCTTCACTTTTGGTTTTAAAACATAAATAGTTATATGTTTGGCAAGTTCACATATTGCTGTTTTGTAAGATCACGTTTAATATGTATATACTTTTTTTATAGATGAGAACTTGGTTTTCAAATATATTTTTTTTAGTATGTTTTGGGATTAATTATTTAATTTAAACAAATATATTTATTTTAAGTTTATGTTTAATTTTTAATAAATGTAAGCTTGATTTGTTTATTTACTTATATGTTTGAAACGCTTGTAAATTTAATTTGCGGTGTTCAAACTTAGAATATAAATTCATATGTATATATAGTATAGGTCAGTTTTATGAATTTTTTTTATATACATATTTTTAAGTTTTATTTTATATAGTATGGTTTATATGTTAGAAAAAAAAAGGAGAGAGGTTTTATATCCATAGTTATATGTTACTGCATTGGGTAATATAGCTGTTAAGTGCTGTCTGCATTTGTACATTGATTTTTACTTGGACTGTATATATATATTGAATAACAAGTGTTTGTAGCTTTCTTTGTCGCAGTTAATATAAGCTATGTTGAAAATGGGTCTCAACATTGTTTTTTTCTTTAAACTTGCATGTGTTTATGTACATTTCAATATGAAAGTTACAATATTTATTTCAAATTTTATTACATTTGATTTTTAATACAAAACAGTGATTTTTCGTACATACGTATTTTGTTTTGATATTGGTCTTAAAAAGAAATATTAATTTAATAAGAAAATAATATATTTATTTTGATTTATATATGTATATGTGCTTTAAATGGATATTGTTTTCAAATTCTCTTATACCAATTCTCTTCATCAAACCCGGTTCTAATTTGATTCCGTCGATTCCTGTTATCAGCTTTGTCCGTCATGCCCGTTTTCTCCATCGAATCGTATCCATCTAGCGTCGCTTGGAATTCGTAGCTCGTTTCCTTGTCAAATCTGTTTAGCCTCGAAAGGTGAGCAATCACTCACGATTAACACTTTTATATTTATTGAATTTGATTTCAATTGAAACGACAATTGAAATATGCTGTTGTATTTATTTTTAATTGTTATATATGCTATTATTTGTATCTGTTCACCTATGACACCCAACACCATTATCGGTTAATTATGTATGTGATAATAATACAGATTGGTTGATAATTGATTGTTTGATTGATTGTTGTTTAAATTGGATGTTAATTATTTTTGTTAAGTGATAACTAGTTTGCTAGTTTAATTTGAGTAGTATAGTTTACAAATTAAACGGATTATATATGATGGACCTTACTTTATTAAAACCTGACCCCGCCATATGTAAATTTGATTAGTTGAATTTGACCCATTGATTGTCGTAGAAATTGATAAATTATTCTTGAAATCTTTGAACGTAGTTTGGATTAATTGTTGTATTATTAAACTGAAAATGAAATGGAACGACAAGGGAAAACTGAAATGTAATAACCTTTAAATCTACATGAAATGATAGTGTAGATTTTAGAAATAATTATAAAAATAACAATGCGAATTAATACGATTATTTCGGGGTTATTTGATTTAATCTATTGAATTGTTATTGATTGTTGTTATTGCTTGTTTACTTACTTTGACACTATCCCTGTCATCACACTGCAAGTTCCCTTTGTTATGTTTGATTTTTGAATTAAAATGGGTTGAAAAGATAGGCCCAAGCGGGTTTCGTTTAATTAAATTTGGGATTACGGGTTGAAATGCTATCCACCCGTATACATTTAGTGTACGTATTGAAATGATAATAGCCATAACACTTTGACCATATGATAAAAAAATCTATGGTCTTATTAAATGTAAATTCTTAAATACATCTATAAAGGGTAATGATAAATATAGAGTTAATTATATCTAGTTAATCAAGATTTGATTAAATACATAAATTATGATAAATAATTTATGTAAATTTTATTCGGATAAATTTTGCAATAATATTGAAAAATTAAGGTTGGGAGATAAATTTGGGTTATTGTAAAATGATGTTTAGATAAGGATTTATTTATTTAAATCAATTTGAAATTTATCGAATGAGATATTTCACGTTTAATAAAATTTGAGAAATCTTGAGAAAGATGTAATTTAAAGTCACTAAAATGGTATTGAATAAGGGAAGGTTCAAACTAAATAATAATGATGTAAAAACCAAGAATCTATATGAAACTGTTAAATTTAACATCTAAGTATTTAAGCCATGAACTGTATTGTAATTAAATGGTTTAGAAATTTGATATGTATTTGGAACCAAGATAGTTGAATTTGTTATGTAGATAACTAATTGAATTTAAGGGAAATTGAGGTTGAACGAAATCTGGAAATTTGTATTTAGAAAACTAGATTGGGAAATTTAGGGGAAATATTAAATACTTAAAGTATGGAAACATATTGAAATGGAAAGGGTAATTAGGATATCAAATCCAGATTTGAGATTTATAATTGAGATTGAATTTAATTTAAATGGAAAGGTCAGGTTGATGTGAACGATTTGTTAAGTTAAGGAAATTGCAAGTGCTTTACCATATACAGCATTTAATATATATAAATACTATTTGGGAAATATAATTATTCGAAGTGAATTTGACATTTGGGTTTGAAGTATAAATTAAGTGAATGACCACGATGTAATAGTGTATATTTCTACCCTGTAGATAGTTCTATGGACCCTTAGAGGATGGTCATCCCAAACATCCTTTAAGTTATTTGTATTTCAGTTGATATTTCACTTGAGTTGGATTTATTGATATAAGAATGTTAATCCTGACTCGAGTGTTTTGTGTTTTGCTTTACGCTCGGGTCAGACCGAGTAATACAGCATTAGAGACTCACCTTTGGAGATTGGAGCTTCATTTGGAGATCCAACTATCGTTTCAGCTTTCAGTTTTCTAGATTGACTGGTTCAGAGAAGTCATCGGCTCGTACTGAAGACTTTTCTGTATTCAAGAGATTCTGATGTATTTTATTTTAAACTCTGATGTATATAGTAGCTTCATGAACTACTATTTTTCTATTCCGCTGCATTATATTACTCTGTGTCTGTGATCTGTGTTTGATTTATTTACTGTATATTTTAAGTTTTGCCAAATTAAATTAACAATTCGGTATTTTGAATTATTCAAGTCGTACATGTACGGTTTTAGTGTCGATTTGAATGGTCCAAAATAGCGGGTCGTTACAGTTGGTATCAGAGCTTTGGCTCTAGGCAAAACTTAGCATATATAGTAAATTTATTTACAGAATCACTTTCGCTCGAGTTGAATCTCTTCCTTTCGACTTGATTTCCTTTGAATTTTGGAATATCCCTCGGTTCCGAAATTCATCCGTGTCTCTTCCTATTTATATTAGTTTAATTGCGGAGTATCCCATAACTCCATTGAATAATTTGTAAAAGGGTGAAAACTCCTTTACAATTGGCATTAATTCACCTAGATTTCTGAAGTCACGGTTGACCGGTAGATGTCGCCCGCGACTTATAGAAGGATATCCACCTTCTACTTTGTAATAAAGATTTCCTCATTTTGCTCAAGCCTTCACACTTTGTTTCGAAACTTCCTTTGATCAAGTTTTCTCTTAGAAATTGAACCTCTATCTGGTTTGATATTGGACTCCCTGAATGATAGGAAACTATTTTGTAGATGGCAAAATCGGAAGAGCAGAAAGCAGCTCGTCGAGCCCGGAGAGCACTAGCCCGTAAGGAACAGGAGGAAGCAATGGAGAAGTGGGAAAAGATTTGGAGGGAAAGGGCAGGACCTGGACCTTATGACAATGTCATCTGTTATCGGTGTCAAGAGAAGGGACATTATGCAGCCATGTGCGGGAAGAGATATGAAGGAAAGAAGAGTGAGGGCCAGCGTTATCGATCCAAGATCTTCTGTTTTAAGTGCCGTAGTACGGGACACTTTCCCAATCGCTGCCAAAAGGTGAAGAAAGTAAATGTTGCACCCACGGCATCAGTCGACCAATCAACCATTTGCTATCACTGTAGGCTGACTGGACATATAGCTAGGAATTGTCCTGTGAGGAAGTACGGAAGGAAGGCTGCGTTCCCGCAATTCGTTAAGGAGGATGGGTGTGTAGTGCATTTATGTAAGAAATGCAGAAGTTGGGGCCATATTGAGGGGGAGTGTTCTGGACCGATTGAAGTCCCACCCGGTAGAATTAATACCGATGCTTTGTTTATGTAAGGTGGTTCTCGGTAGATCTGTTTGTTTCAGCAGTTGTTTGTTGCTTTCGATAAACTCTATTGTATCTTTTGCTTAACTGAAGTTCTCTAATAAAGTATTCATGTTCCTGTTTCGTTGATATGAAATTCAAATCTCTATCTTTATTTTGAAATCCATTCTTAGATTATCCTTTGAAAATCGGGTACGTTTGTATTTTGAAATTGCTTTATATATCAAATTTATATTTTAATAACTATGATTTTTCCTATATATAAAAATAAATGTTTCGATAAGGATTATATACCTATATATAAATCAAATAAGAAATGTTATTCTATATAAAAAGTTTTGAAAGGATTTGAAATTTTGGAAAATTATAAGAAATTGATTTATATAAAAATGATTTATAACTGAAGTGTTAAATTTGAAATTCGAGAATTGAATTCCGGTATTTTGAAATTGGTTTTAAGATTTTGGAAATTATAGGAAAAATAGTACGATTTAAAAGTATTTTTCCGAATAAGAAATGTTTTAAATGAGTTCAAATGAATTCCATTAATTTTGAAGAAATTTCAAACGAGTTTTCAAGAAAATAGAAGTCCAGAACTCACTTATGTCGCTAGGGAATAATTTCGGTGATGAGTGCACGCATCATCGACATTGATTTTCGAGTTTCAGAGTGGGGGAGAGGCTCCTTTAATAGCTTCGCTATGCGAGTGATCTTGTAAAACCGTTTTTGATTTCAAATTCCGTAGTAATTTGATAGTTTCGAAAGAAATATGTATATATTTGAAATGATTTAAAATATACCGGTGTTCGATCCTCGAGTTTTGAGTTGACCTAGAATAACCCTATTTATAAAAAATTGATTTCCAACTAGTGATTTGAAATCTATTGATTTGAAAGGTACTCAATTTTGGAAAGAGAATTTTATATAATCGAAGTCTATATAAGGATATTTTGATATACTATTGATTTGGAAAGTATTCGTTTGAAAATGGAATCCTATATATATGGACTTTATATAAGTACAATATTTGAAAGTGATTTGAAAAAGGTACTATATGATATATATTTTCCAAATAAAGATATGGAAAGTGCCTTCTGCTTGATATCCGCTTTGTGGCCACAGCGTGGATTCATTCTATCGTTATTATTCTCTCTGATTTTGGTTTTCCGGATGTAATACTCGAGTGTTCCCACCGTGACGTGTCCCACGGTTTCTTTTTCTCTCGTGAATGCACAGCGAAATTGCCTGGCTGAGTCTTGCCTAGGGGTACGGATTGTTTCCTGGGGGAACCAGGCGGAAACATTGTGTATCCTGCAATCTGTGTAGGTCGCGAATAGTAGCGCAAGTGCCTGGCTGAGTCTTGCCTGGGGGTACGGATTGTTTCCTGGGGGAACCAGGCGTAACCATTGTGTATCCTGCACCCTACTAGTCATCATGGCGTAACTCGCAGGGCTGTGAAAGCTTACGGATATGGATTGTTTCCTGGGGGAACCAGGCGTAACCATTGTGTATCTGCGAACCATGATCGGACAAAGGTTTTGGTTTGATTGTTTTGTTTGGATCGTACTTTCCATATCTGTTTTAAAGGGTTTTTCAAGTATTTTCACTGGTTGTTGAAACAAGTCTACTAAGTACTTGAAGAATTCTAGCTTTGCGCCTGATCAACGCATGGCCAGAGTCTGCAAGAACAAGGATAAACTTGTTGAAACATCGAGTTATAAAAGTATTTTCGAAAGAAAATTTACTTTGATATAGTAGTATCTTATTATAAAAGTGTTATTATAAAGGTATTTATTATAAAATATTTTTCCCAACAAAGAAATTTGCATTAATCTTTGGAATTAAATTCCTTTGGTAAATTGAAAATTCTTGCCCGATACTATTCCAGAATCTACCTTCCTTTCCTTTTTGAATAAAATCTTTTAAAGATTGCTTATCTATATGCTACATTGGTTAATAGAAAATTTTAGTGGTATAAATATTTTTGAAGTGAATGATTTATTAATAATGTTTGAAAGGTATCTAAAGACAAATTTATAAATTTATGAATTATGGATTTAATGTTTTCAACAGCTTCTTTGTAAATATAACTAATGATGCAAATAATTGTTTTCAAATAGCTTTCATATATGTATATAGGTGTTAGTTAAACATATTAAATTTCAATGAGTTTTGGAAATTTTAAAGTATTAAAGATAGCTGAATCGCAAATAAAGTTTTCAAATGAATAATTCAAGTAAAATTATATAGTTTTAAATTAATTATTTACCCTTAACTTTCAATCTACCTTTATTTCTGGTTGTTCTATTCTCCTACCTCCTTCCTTTTCGGGGACGAAAAGTTTTGAGTGGGGGAGAATGTAGCGACCAATAAAATTTTATTAATTTTTTTTTTTTTGGTTTTATAACGTATTTAATTTGGATTTTGAGAAATTATTAATAATAATAATTTTGAAATAAAAATTTGATATTTGGATTACGTATAATTTTATAGTTTAAACCAATAAGTTGTAGTTGTATATGGCTTGCATCTTATTCTATAATAACCAGTGTATATTTTGCTGTCTACTAGTATAATACTATATGTTAGTTTATTTATGTGTATCGATCTAAACAATGATTTTAAAATAATAATAAAAATATACATACATACATATATATAATTGGATTTGCGTTTGAATTTAGAAAATGATTTTGATTCATATAAATAGTTATATACATAGTTATGCACATATATAGCCATAAGTTCAACTCATACCATATTAAATTTCTTTTAAAGGTTTTAGCTAAATCTATGGGTGAGCGTTGACACACCTTTCCACCTTATATTTAATTCTCTAACGTTTCAATTTGCATTCTATCCGTTCATAATTTCTTTTTTTTGTGTCAGCTGAATCAATGAGAGACTGTTACAATTTCATTTATTTGTGTACGTTTTCATTTTTATTATTGTACACATCACGGTACCTTTAAAATTGTGACTTCATTTCTTTTCTTCGGTCTCAATTATAGAAGCGTGCTGCGCACGTTATTATTAATTGCTTTGAATCTCACTACTCTATATTTATTCCTGTACGTTTTATCTTCGCTTAAATTTCTCTCTCCATTCTTTTTTCCATTTTAATACCCTTGCCTTTCCATACTCACGTGCTTTCCAATCAAGCAATAAATTATTTAAATATCCACCTTATCAACTTGACCGTTGTTATTGCATCACACTAGTATATAATTCAAATCTATCATTATTCTACCATTCTTCTTTAACAAATTATATGTAACAGTATATCATAAATGGACAACTCATTCTCCACCCATTCATTTCTCCTATTCAATTAATAATGGAATATAAAGTTATATATTTGGTATACAATTCAAACAACCGTTACCATTCATACCTCCTAAATTCTAGCGATTGACCCCTCTATTTCCATCGGTTCAAATTTATATAAACTTTATATTCGTTACACGTTACATTCATTTATTTGACCGGTCCTTTCCTTTGTTATTTCCCGAATTTCGTGCGTTACTAACCAATGCTCCATATTTATTTGCCTTAATGATTCAGCTAAATTTAAGGATCACCGTTGCTTTTACCTTTTTGTTTATATTACCATTCCCCTATTTTAGCCGGTTGCATTTGATATTTCCTTGATTTAAGCTTTCTAACTTTTAAATTTCCACTACTCTATATTTTTTCTGTACATTTATCTTTGCTTGAATTTCTTTGTCCATTCTCCTCTTTTGCATGTGAAGCTTCTTCTGTAGGTAAATGGCTGCACCATTTTTTTTTCTTCTTCTTATTTCTTTTCTTTTTCTTCTTCTTTTTCATCCTTTTCTTTTGTTTTCTTATTGTTTATATTGCTTTTCCTTTATTTTAAGCACAACATGTTTTTGTCTATTTATTTTTTTTACATGTTTTGATTTTCAATGTAACATAAAAGTTTATAATTTAAGCGTATATATATATTTAAAAAGGATCGCTTTATATTAAGGTCACATGGTATTTGGAGAAGTATTTTTTTTAAACTATTTTGTCACTTTTATTTATATTTTACAATCCCGGTCCTAAGAGCATTTGATTGTTGGCTATACAGTTTGGGTCTATGTATTTACATTTAAAAGATAATGTTTAAATTTATGTAAAGGAAGGCAAAATTATGATGTATAAACTGGGATAGTTTAACATATATAGGCGAGGACATCATTAATTCCTACTTTCTATTTTCATCAGTTTTGGTTTATGCATTTAGTAATGCTAACTAAGCTATATATATATATATATAATTGGTTTTGCAAGGTCTATAGTTATATAAAATAATATGTCGATTTTATGGATTTTTGTTTACAGTAGTGCTTCACTTTTGGTTTTAAAACATAAATAGTTATATGTTTGGCAAGTTCACATATTGCTGTTTTGTAAGATCACGTTTAATATGTATATACTTTTTTTATAGATGAGAACTTGGTTTTCAAATATATTTTTTTTAGTATGTTTTGGGATTAATTATTTAATTTAAACAAATATATTTATTTTAAGTTTATGTTTAATTTTTAATAAATGTAAGCTTGATTTGTTTATTTACTTATATGTTTGAAACGCTTGTAAATTTAATTTGCGGTGTTCAAACTTAGAATATAAATTCATATGTATATATAGTATAGGTCAGTTTTATGAATTTTTTTTATATACATATTTTTAAGTTTTATTTTATATAGTATGGTTTATATGTTAGAAAAAAAAAGGAGAGAGGTTTTATATCCATAGTTATATGTTACTGCATTGGGTAATATAGCTGTTAAGTGCTGTCTGCATTTGTACATTGATTTTTACTTGGACTGTATATATATATTGAATAACAAGTGTTTGTAGCTTTCTTTGTCGCAGTTAATATAAGCTATGTTGAAAATGGGTCTCAACATTGTTTTTTTCTTTAAACTTGCATGTGTTTATGTACATTTCAATATGAAAGTTACAATATTTATTTCAAATTTTATTACATTTGATTTTTAATACAAAACAGTGATTTTTCGTACATACGTATTTTGTTTTGATATTGGTCTTAAAAAGAAATATTAATTTAATAAGAAAATAATATATTTATTTTGATTTATATATGTATATGTGCTTTAAATGGATATTGTTTTCAAATTCTCTTATACCAATTCTCTTCATCAAACCCGGTTCTAATTTGATTCCGTCGATTCCTGTTATCAGCTTTGTCCGTCATGCCCGTTTTCTCCATCGAATCGTATCCATCTAGCGTCGCTTGGAATTCGTAGCTCGTTTCCTTGTCAAATCTGTTTAGCCTCGAAAGGTGAGCAATCACTCACGATTAACACTTTTATATTTATTGAATTTGATTTCAATTGAAACGACAATTGAAATATGCTGTTGTATTTATTTTTAATTGTTATATATGCTATTATTTGTATCTGTTCACCTATGACACCCAACACCATTATCGGTTAATTATGTATGTGATAATAATACAGATTGGTTGATAATTGATTGTTTGATTGATTGTTGTTTAAATTGGATGTTAATTATTTTTGTTAAGTGATAACTAGTTTGCTAGTTTAATTTGAGTAGTATAGTTTACAAATTAAACGGATTATATATGATGGACCTTACTTTATTAAAACCTGACCCCGCCATATGTAAATTTGATTAGTTGAATTTGACCCATTGATTGTCGTAGAAATTGATAAATTATTCTTGAAATCTTTGAACGTAGTTTGGATTAATTGTTGTATTATTAAACTGAAAATGAAATGGAACGACAAGGGAAAACTGAAATGTAATAACCTTTAAATCTACATGAAATGATAGTGTAGATTTTAGAAATAATTATAAAAATAACAATGCGAATTAATACGATTATTTCGGGGTTATTTGATTTAATCTATTGAATTGTTATTGATTGTTGTTATTGCTTGTTTACTTACTTTGACACTATCCCTGTCATCACACTGCAAGTTCCCTTTGTTATGTTTGATTTTTGAATTAAAATGGGTTGAAAAGATAGGCCCAAGCGGGTTTCGTTTAATTAAATTTGGGATTACGGGTTGAAATGCTATCCACCCGTATACATTTAGTGTACGTATTGAAATGATAATAGCCATAACACTTTGACCATATGATAAAAAAATCTATGGTCTTATTAAATGTAAATTCTTAAATACATCTATAAAGGGTAATGATAAATATAGAGTTAATTATATCTAGTTAATCAAGATTTGATTAAATACATAAATTATGATAAATAATTTATGTAAATTTTATTCGGATAAATTTTGCAATAATATTGAAAAATTAAGGTTGGGAGATAAATTTGGGTTATTGTAAAATGATGTTTAGATAAGGATTTATTTATTTAAATCAATTTGAAATTTATCGAATGAGATATTTCACGTTTAATAAAATTTGAGAAATCTTGAGAAAGATGTAATTTAAAGTCACTAAAATGGTATTGAATAAGGGAAGGTTCAAACTAAATAATAATGATGTAAAAACCAAGAATCTATATGAAACTGTTAAATTTAACATCTAAGTATTTAAGCCATGAACTGTATTGTAATTAAATGGTTTAGAAATTTGATATGTATTTGGAACCAAGATAGTTGAATTTGTTATGTAGATAACTAATTGAATTTAAGGGAAATTGAGGTTGAACGAAATCTGGAAATTTGTATTTAGAAAACTAGATTGGGAAATTTAGGGGAAATATTAAATACTTAAAGTATGGAAACATATTGAAATGGAAAGGGTAATTAGGATATCAAATCCAGATTTGAGATTTATAATTGAGATTGAATTTAATTTAAATGGAAAGGTCAGGTTGATGTGAACGATTTGTTAAGTTAAGGAAATTGCAAGTGCTTTACCATATACAGCATTTAATATATATAAATACTATTTGGGAAATATAATTATTCGAAGTGAATTTGACATTTGGGTTTGAAGTATAAATTAAGTGAATGACCACGATGTAATAGTGTATATTTCTACCCTGTAGATAGTTCTATGGACCCTTAGAGGATGGTCATCCCAAACATCCTTTAAGTTATTTGTATTTCAGTTGATATTTCACTTGAGTTGGATTTATTGATATAAGAATGTTAATCCTGACTCGAGTGTTTTGTGTTTTGCTTTACGCTCGGGTCAGACCGAGTAATACAGCATTAGAGACTCACCTTTGGAGATTGGAGCTTCATTTGGAGATCCAACTATCGTTTCAGCTTTCAGTTTTCTAGATTGACTGGTTCAGAGAAGTCATCGGCTCGTACTGAAGACTTTTCTGTATTCAAGAGATTCTGATGTATTTTATTTTAAACTCTGATGTATATAGTAGCTTCATGAACTGCTATTTTTCTATTCCGCTGCATTATATTACTCTGTGTCTGTGATCTGTGTTTGATTTATTTACTGTATATTTTAAGTTTTGCCAAATTAAATTAACAATTCGGTATTTTGAATTATTCAAGTCGTACATGTACGGTTTTAGTGTCGATTTGAATGGTCCAAAATAGCGGGTCGTTACATAAATAAGAAACTAAATTTCACATATTCGAGGGGTTCAATTTCACTTATTAACTTACTTAAATAATTTTTCAAAAACTATGTAAATAAAGCAACTCAATTTCATTTATTAACGAAGTTCAAATCCATTTATTCAAAAGTTCAATTTCTCTTATCAAAGAATTCAATTTTATTCAATTATCAAATAATTATATCTTATTCAATTATTAAATAATTTCAATCTTAATTATTAATAATTTCCAAACTTAATAATTACAAACTTGATTATAAATTCAAACTTAATTATTAAATCATTTCCACTAAATTTTGATTTCAAACTTAATTATCAAATCATTTCAACTTAATTATAAATTTAACTTAATAATTTCAAACTTAATTAATACTAATTCCAAATTTTTTATTAATAATTCCAAACTTAATTATTAAATAATTAAATTTCAAACAACATTCTTTCATCAATTACTACGTTAATATTTGTTTCAGATTTCAATCTTTACATTTTCCTTTCAAAAATTCCAATTCCAACTTCATTTCAAAACTTATTCTTTATTCGAATAAAATCATTATTTTATTTTTAAATCAAATTATTGATCAATCGGATTTATTTTATTCTCTATCCTAAGTCAAATTCATTTGGGTATTTATCATTTCAACCCGATTCCAATTCAATTCAAAATCAAAGTATAATAAAGGGAACTTGCATTGTGATAACTGGGATGGTGTCAAAGTAAATAAACACGCAATAGAAACAATCAATTGCAATCCAATAAATTAATTCAAATAATCCCGAAATAATCGTATAATTCGCATTGTTATTTGTGCGAATTAATATAATTATTTCTAGAGTCTACACTATCATTTCATGTAGATTAAAGATTATTACACAAATTATTTATACGGTTCTTCACTTGTCATTTTTTTCAATTTCAAACTACATCAATTTATACAACATACATTTAAATGGTTCAAGGTGTCGTTAACACTATTTCTACGTGTTAATTTATTTAACATTAAAAGGGGTCATATTATACAAATTTAACTAATCAACTACAATACATATCAATTTCAAATTGTTAACTATTCTACGTCAATTTCAATTTCACTTTATTTATCAGTTAATACATTAACAATTTAACGTCCAATTACAACACCAAACAATCAATCATTTATCAACCTAACCGAATTATCATTGCATAAATAACAGATAATGGTGTCATATGTCAAAGGTGAACTGATACATAAATAATAGTGCAATAAATAACAGCAGCAAATTTCATTTGTCGTTTCATTGAAATCAAATTTAATAAATAAATAATATTAATCGTGAGTGATTTCTAACCTTTCGAGGCTAGAGAAGTTTGACGATGAATTGAGTTTCGAATCCAAGCACGAATTCTAAGGCAAACTAGATGGGCACGAATTGGACGAACAAAGCTGATAATCAAGAATTTGATGAACTGAATCAGAATCGGTTTGATATAAATGTAGAATTTCTTTTTTATTTCATAAAAAAATATTTTCATCTGAAACAAAAATAAAATAAACATAAAATAAATTAATAAATAAAATACATACTTATGATAACAAAAATCACTTTAGTTCAAACCATTCAAAATTCATGTATTATTTTTATAAAACTATACTTAAACAAATTTACAAATGCAGACACCATAACATATAATTAATATAACACGCATAAAACACTTAAACACATCACGCTATTATACATTAGTTATCAAACACATCAAAACATATCACATTATTAAAATTAAATGCAATACTCTATATAGACTAATACCTAGAACTAATTTATATATAAACAACCTTTATGACTTTTATAGCTTAATAAACTTGTAACTGTATAAACAACATAACTTTGCAACTATTTGAAAAGACAACCGTAGACATGAGGATTATCTGTAAACAAATTCCTACAGCTTGTATACAAGAAAAATCAGTAACATATTTATAAAATCAATATATCTTAAGTATATCTAGCAGGCTATATGTATCCCACATAATCAATTTATATATGCAGATCACCATGGTGTGAAAGAAACATAAATGGGTCTACAAAAACCAACATGCAGCCTACATGCACGCAAGCCAAAATGTATAACATATGCAGACCATACAATTTTGTACATAAAGCAATTTGATTTATTCCTTGTATAACATGCATTTTTAAACATATATACATATGTATACATCATATAAAATCAACTCATATACCATATATATATATAATAATAAAACACGTAGAAATGCTATATAATACTTTGAAGTCAAATAAGAAATCATATAAGCTTTTATAACTTCGTAAACTTATAAACTTTTAAAATCAAACTAACATGTATTTATAAAATCAAATTATCAGCTAGTATAACTGTTTTATATTTATGAGAAAAGAAATAAAATAAATAAATAAAAAATCAAAACTGCTATCTCATAACATAAACACATATTTCTTTACATAACTTACACATACAATATGATATAACGAAAACTCAGAGTACCTATTATATATATAAACAGGCTATATTCGAATGACTTACGAAACTAATATATTAAGTCAGAAAACAAACAGCAAAGCCAAGACATGTTTTTATAACATTCTATATATATCTCTTTAAACTAATAATATATGACTTACTGTTTTATTCGCAGAAAAGGAAAGCAAGGAGGAACGAGGCTGAGAGAGAGTCCATGGTTTGCGAGGCTTCGCGCTGATGTGTGTTGGTCGAAGGTTGCGTGGTGGAAGAGATGGAGCACGACGGCCGTGAGGTGTTGGAGAAAAGAGAGGCGGTGATGGTGGTTTGCTGCGGAGCTGGGTTGCATGGCGAGGGGAGAAAAATTCTGCTCGGGTTTATGCATGAAACTGCGTGGGAGATGGGAGAGTGGAGTGAAGTGGCGAACGTGGGTTTTCATGGAGGGTGACTACATGAGGATGGGGCGGAGGGGAGAGAGCACGGTGGAGGTTGCGGCACTGTTTGACTAGAGGGAGGTGTCACAAGCGAACGGTGGTGGGCTCGGTTCAACGGTGAGGCGGTGTCGGCTAAAGATGGAAAGGTGGAAGGCTCGGTTCTAGTGGGAAGGCGTGGCGGCTACTTGCATGGAGGAAGGAGAGTTTCTTTTTTTCTTTGAATCGGGCAACATACGTAGCTTTTCATTTTTTTTCTTTATTTTATGTATGCAAAGGAAGGCTTTGTAAGAGCAAAATGAAATAAATGTATCTGGGAAGAAGAGGAATCAGGTGGAAAGAGTGGAGCAGAGAATAATGAACCGAAACAAAGTGAATTTGCGAGTGGAAATAGCAAGAGTGACGTTTTGATTTCCGATAATAATAAAGGATCGTGTCCATTGGTTTATGCGGTGGGACATTAAAAGTCACAAAATCCAAGATGCACAAACCGGTACCGATACTGTAGGCGTTACGCAAAGTGCAACGTACTCCGGACTCCAAATTTGACAATCGAATATACCTTAGAGATCAGCATGACGAGACGATCAAAACGGTATACAGGTATCAGTGGTTTGATTGGATTATAAAAATTCGAATTTTTTAATAGCGGAAAATGCATGAAAATCGTAGAAAAATAACATCGACGGAGCCAAAGATGCCCGAATTTGGAAAAACGACAAACTGACAACTTGCTCAAAAGATGTTTTAGAATTTTTCTATGTAAAAATATTTTGGTTTTGAAAACGTTTTATTTTCATCGCTTTTTAACTGATTAAACTGAACTAATTTTACGCACGAAATAAACTTTTATATTGTCGGACGAAAATTTACCAGTTGTTATGTTTAACTGGACGCATACCAAATATCAAATTTATATTTCAAAATTTTATCGTTTAAAATTCCCGCAAAATTTCAATTAATAACGTTATTAAAACCGTTAAAATTTACTGGTCGTTACATTCTCCCCCACTCAAAACTTTTCGTCCTCGAAAAGGGAGGAAGTAGGGGAATAGAAACAACCAGAAGAAAATAGATTGAAAACAAAATAAAATAAATTAGTTTAAACCCTATAACTTCCAATTTTAATTAATTACTATTCAACAATTTTTTTTTTCAAAGTATTCCAGTAATTTGAAATTAATGAAAGACTTGGAATTTTAAAAAAATTGATTTGATTTCTCATTTATTAATGTTAGGTACAAAGGTTTCTTTCAAATGAAATTCAATTCAAATTCAACTAATTCAAGATACTACCTTAAGTTGATTTAATTCAATTTATTAACGTTCAAAACGAAAATTTTATTTTATTAATCACACCTATTATTCAATTAACTTATTATTCTATTTATTTCCATAAACATTTTATAATTAAACTTACGGGTAAAACATTTATAATACGCACTCAAATTTTATTTATAAAGACATTTTATATTGTATACTATCCAATTACATAGTTAACTTTTGAGCGATTTAGGTAAGTTATATTGAATGCAATTGAGTATTATACAAGTAAAAATTCTAATTTAATTATCCAGGCTTGAATTTTTATTCAAAATTTTGATTTCATTTTATAATTGAAATTATTCTTTAACATAAATTTAAGAATTAACTTTTCGAGTAACTTCAAATTTAATTAGAAATAAATAAATATTTGTTATATCAAATCAAATTTGAAACCATACATCAATATATATTACAAATCAAATCATACTTTAAGAAATTCAACTCAATTTATTTCCAAACAAACCGTAACAAAGATACAGAATAGTCTCTCCACATCGAAACTCGAAAATGAATGTCGATGATGCGGCCGTCAACACCGAAATTATTTTCCAGCGACAAAGAGAAGAGCATTGATTTAAACATTTAAATTCTTTGAAAATGGTTTCTATTTGAAAATCCTTAAATAATATACGTTTTAAAACCTTTAAAACCAAAATTCGAAACCACCGGAAATTAAATTCTCAAATTCTAATTTAAATACATTTCAAATTCCAAATCAAATTATAACCAAATTTTATAAATTTATTTATTTATTTTATGAAACAGTCAATGATTTATAAAAAAATAAATGAAAATTAAAATTTTCACATTTCAGACCACAGATTCATTGACATTTTCATTCTAGATTTTTTTGATACTTATATATAATATAATCATTCAAACTTATTTTATTTACCAAATTTGAAACAATATCGTGTCAGTTTGTTCTGTTCAAATGTTTTGGAAATCCTATCAATAGCGTTGATCAGACGAATCGATCGAAAACTCAAATCAACATCAACAACTCAAATAACACAAAATATTAAAACATCTTTATATTAATAACCAATCACTTCCTCGCCCGACCATAAGGATGGATTTTAAAATAAGCATAAAGATTCAAATTTGATGGAAATCAAATCAAAGAGAATTTTGATTCGATAATAAGTTCGAAACCGAAGATAAGATAATTCAATTAACAGAATGGGGAGATGGATAAGCTTATTTATTTCACGGGCAACCTTAACCTGGTCGGCTGTAACTTCAAGAATAAGATCGATGCTGAATTCCGAGGTGAATCAACACTCGATCTCAAGAGATAGGATTCAGGTATAGCAGGGAATAGATAGCATCGTAAACCGAGGATACAGAAATCTCCGATAAATCAAGGCCTATTATAAAGGAGTTCCACCCCTTTGCAAATCATTCGAAGATTGGCGAGACCGCCGGTCTATTATAGATATCATTTGAAGTGGAGTTATTGGATGCTCCAGAATTGAAAGACGACGAATAGTGAGGGATACGAATGAATTTTGGAACCGCATGGAACGTTCCATAATTCAAAAGAATTGAGTCAAAATAAAGAGATTGAAACTCGAATGAGAGTGATTCTGTAAATACATTTACCCTATATGCTAAGTTTTTCCTAGAGCTACCAAAGCTCTGATACCAACTGTAACGACCCACAATTTTGGACTATTCGCATTCGCAAATGTCAGACTTGAATAATTCAAAATACCGAATTGTTAATTTAAATTTGGCAAAACTCAGATATACAGTAAATAAATAATCATAGAATCACGGACACAGAGTAATAATATGCAGCGGAAGTAAAAGAGATAGTAGTTCATGAAGCTACTATATAAATATATGAGATACATCAGAGTTTACAACAAAAGAGAAATACGATACATCAAGTACAAATCAGAATACATCACTGGAATCATTGAATACTGAAAGCAGAATAGATGGCTGGATCTTCAAGCAAACCTCCAACTCCAAAAGTGAGTCTCAAAAGCTGAACCACTCAGTCTGACCCGAGCGTAAAGCAAAACACAAAACACTCGAGTCAGGATTAACACTCTCATATCAATAAATCCAACTCAAGTGAAATAGCAATCGAAATACAAGTAACTCAAAGGACGTTGGAATAACCATCCTTTAAGGATCCGTTAAACTATCTACTATGTAGTAGTATATGCTTAATAGATAATGTCTATTAGTAATATAAAATATCAAAATAGTGTTAAGGCGTTACCATTATCCACCTTAACACCTTTTATAAGCATCATAGTCTATACAGCGCTGTAAACTCCACCGTAAACTGGTGGGATATCAGGGAGTACTCCATAAGTATAACACAAAACAAATTCGTAGTGGTCGCGTATGTAGGGATACAAGTATGACAAGGCACATGAGGCAATACCCAAGGTAGTGAAACTACCGTTCGCCTGATCCGGACTGGTGAGAACGCATCACCGCAGCGATCGCAACACCGCGAAACAACACTCCTTAAATTCCGAGGGTGCACCAATCAATAACAAGTAATGAGTAGTTTACGAAGAAGTGTGTTCGCTCGAGGTGACTAACCCCATTTGGCCCGGCACGACTCCTGATTTTAGTCATTTCCAATTTGACACAAGTGTCAAGGCTATCCATTATCGTTCTCTTTCTTCAGTCATCACGTACATCATTCCAACCACTTCATTCTGCATCTTCACTCCGCGTATAGTTATTAAAGTGGTTTTCGGTCTAGATAGAGAGTATATTCATAACCGATTACGGTCTCTTTAATAACTTTCGTAATGATTACACCGATTGATCGTTTAGTAAATTTCAAACCAAATCAAATTCAATTCCAATTAGAATTTATAAGTCAACATTTCATTTGTCTTTCACTATCAATTTCCAAAATTTACGTTACAAACTTCCAAATAACCATTTCAAAATCTTACAATTCAATTTCAACTTTTATTTAAACAATTCCAATATTGATTCAAGTTCGTATATAAGTTTCATTCTGCAATCATTTAAAATGGTTTAATTTTCATTCAAATCAATTTAAATTAATTTATCGATTTCATTCAATATTCGCTAAGTAAATTTATCCCTCAAAACAACTTCTATTTAAATTCCAATTCATTAAATCAATTACTTAAGTTCCACTTCATTATATCAAAACTTCAAATTTGAATTTAATTAGATTCGTCAAATCAAATTCTTAAATTACAAGTCTTACGTTAATTTCAATAAATCTCATTCATTTCAATAAATCACATTTTATTTCTTGTAAAAGAAATTCAATTTTCACTTATTTCTTTTCATAGTCACAAATTCAAAACTCAATTAAATAAGAAACTAAATTTCACATATTCGAGGGGTTCAATTTCACTTATTAACTTACTTAAATAATTTTTCAAAAACTATATAAATAAAACAACTCAATTTCATTTATTAACGAAGTTCAAATCCATTTATTCAAAAGTTCAATTTCTCTTATCAAAGAATTCAATTTTATTCAATTATCAAATAATTAAATCTTATTCAATTATTAAATAATTTCAATCTTAAATATTAATAATTTCAAAACTTAATAATTACAAACTTGATTATAAATTCAAACTTAATTATTAAATCATTTCCATTAAATTTTGAATTCAAACTTAATTATCAAATCATTTCAACTTAATTATAAATTTAACTTAATAATTTCAAACTTAATTAATACTAATTCCAAATTGTTTATTAATAATTTCAAAATTAATTATTAAATAATTAAATTTCAAACAACATTCTTTCATCAATTACTACGTTAATATTTGTTTCAGATTTCAATCTTTACATTTTCCTTTCAAAAATTCCAATTCCAACTTCATTTCAAAACTTATTCTTTATTCGAATAAAATCATTATTTCATTTTTAAATCAAATTATTGACCAATCGGATTTATTTTATTCTCTATCCTAAGTCAAATTCATTTGGGTATTTATCATTTCAACCCGATTCCAATTCAATTCAAAATCAAAGTATAATAAAAGGAACTTGCATTGTGATAACTGAGATGGTGTCAAAGTAAATAAACAAGCAATATAAACAATCAATTGCAATCCAATAAATTAATTCAAATAATCCCGAAATAATCATACTAATTCGCATTGTTATTTGTGCGAATTAATATAATTATTTCTAGAATCTACACTATCATTTCATGTAGATTAAAGATTATTACACAAATTATTTATACGGTTCTTCACTTGTCATTTTTTTCAATTTCAAACTACATCAATTTATACAACATACATTTAAATGGTTCAAGGTGTCGTTAACACTATTTCTACGTGTTAATTCATTTAACATTAAAAGGGGTCATATTATACAAATTTAACTAATCAACTACAACACATATCAATTTCAAATTGTTAACTATTCTACGTCAATTTCAATTTCACTTTATTTATCACTTAATACATTAACAATTTAACGTCCAATTACAACACCAAACAATCAATCATTTATCAACCTAACTGAATTATCATTGCATAAATAACAGATAATGGTGTCAGATGTCAAAGGTGAACTGATACATAAATAACAGTGCAATAAATAACAGCAGCAAATTTCAATTGTCGTTTCAATTGAAATCAAATTTAATAAATAAAGAATATTAATCGTGAGTGATTTTTCACCTTTCGAGGCTAGAGAAGTTTGACGATGAATTGAGTTTCTAATCCAAGCACGAATTCTAAGGCAAAATAGATCGGTACGAATTGGACGAACAAAGCTGATAATCAAGAATTTGATGAACTGAATCAGAATCGGTTTGATATAAGTGCAGAATTTTTTTTGATTTCATAAAAAAATATATTTTGATCTGAAGCAAAAATAAAATAAACATAAAAATAAATTAATAAATAAAATACATACTTATGATAACAAAAATCACTTTAGTTCAAACCATTCGAAATTCATGCATTATTCTTATAAAACTATACTTAAAACCAATTCACAAATGCAGACACCATAACATATAATTAATATAACATGCATAAAGCACTTAAACACGTCACGCTATTATACATTAGTTATCAAACACATCAAAACATATCACATTATTAAAATTAAATGCAATACTCTATATGGACTAATACCTAGAACTAATTTATATATAAACAACCTTTATGACTTTTATAGCTTAATAAACTTGTAACTGTATAAACAACATAACTTTGCAACTATTTGAAAAGACAACCGTAGACATGAGGATTATCTGTAAACAAATTCCTACGGCTTATATAAAAGAAAAATCAGTAACATATTTATAAAATCAATATATCTTAAGTATATCTAGCAGGCTATAAGTATCCCACATAATCAATTTATATATGCAGATCACCATGGCGTGAAAGCAACATAAATGGGTCTACAAAAACCAACATGCAGCCTACATGCACGCAAGCCAAAATGTATAACACATGCAGACCACACAATTTTGTACATAAAGCAATTTGATTTATTCCTTGTATAACATGCATTTTTAAACATATATACATATGTATACATCATATAATATCAACTCATATACCATATATATATAATAATAAAACACGTAGAAATGCTATATAATACTTTGAAGTCAAATAAGAAATCATATAAGGTTTTATAACTTCGTAAACTTATAAACTTTTAAAATCAAACTAACATGTATTTATAAAATCAAATTATCAGCTAGTATAACTGTTTTATATATATGAGAAAAGAAATAAAAAAAATAAAAAAAATCAAAACTGCTATCTCATAACATAAACAAATATTTCTTTACATAACTTACACATACAATATGATATAACGAAAACTAAGAGTACCTAATATATATATAAACATGCTATATTCAAATGACTTACGAAACTAATATATTAAGTCAGAAAACAAACAGCAAAGCCAAGACATGTTTTTATAACATTATATATATATCTCTTTAAACTAATAATATATGACTTACTGTTTTATTCACAGAAAAGGAAAGCAAGGAGGAACGAGGCTGAGAGAGAGTCCATGGTTTGCGAGGCTTCGCGCTGATGTGTGTTGGTCGAAGGTTGCGTGGTGCAAGAGATAGAGCACGACGGCCGTGAGGTGTTGGAGAAAAGAGAGGCGGTGAGGGAGGTTTGCTGCGGAGCTGGGTTGCGTGGTGAGGGGAGAATAATTCTGCTCGGGTTTATGCATGAAACTGCGTGGGAGATGGGAGAGTAAAGTGAAGTGACGTACGCGGGTTTTCGTGGAGGGTGACTGCATGAGGCTGGGGCGGAAGGAAGAGAGCACGGTGGAGGTTGCGGCACTGTTTGACTAGAGAGAGGTGTCACAAGCGAACGGTGGTGGGCTCGGTTCAACGGTGAGGCGGTGTCGGCTAAAGATGGAAAGGTGGAAGACTCGGTTCTAGTGGGAAGGCGTGGCGGCTACTTGCATGGAGGAAGGAGAGTTTCTTTTTTTCTTTGAATAAGGAAACATACGTAGCTTTCCATTTTTTTCTCTTTATTTTATGTATGCAAAGGAAGGCTTTGTAAAAGCAAAATGAAATAAATGTATCTGGGAAGAAGAGGAATAAGGTGGAAATAGTGGAACAGAGAATAATGAACCGAAACAAAGTGAATTTGCGAGTGGAAATAGCAAGAGTGACGTTTTGATTTCCGAAAATAATAAAGGAAAGCGTCCATTAGTTTACGCGGTGGGACATTAAAAGTCACAAAAACCAAGATGCACTAACCGGTACCGATACTATAGGCGTTATGCAAAGTGCAACGTACTCCGGACTCCGAATTTGACAATCGAATATACCTTAGAGATCAGCACGACGAGACGATCAAAACGGTATACGGGTATTAGTGGTTTGATTGGATTATAAAAATTCGAATTTTCTAATAGCGGAAAATGCATGAAAATCGCAGAAAAATAAGATCGACGGAGCCAAAGATGCCCGAATTTGGAAAAACGACAAACTGACAACTTGCTCAAAAGATGTTTTAGAATTTTTCTATGTAAAAATATTTTGGTTTTGAAAACGTTTTATTTTCATCGCTTTTTAACTGATTAAATTGAAGTAATTTTACGCACGAAATAAACTTTCATATTTTCGGACGAAAATTTACCAGTTGTTATGTTTAACTGGACACATACCAAATATCAAATTTATATTTTAAAATTTTATCGTTTAAAATTCCCGTAAAATTTCAATTAATAACGTTATTAAAACCGTTAAATTTTACGGGTCGTTACAAAAATCCAATTTTGTAAAGATTGAATTTTATTTGAACTTCGAGATTTATCTTAGAAAAGGGATTTAAAGTGATATTTCAAATTTGAGCTCGGAATTGAATAATTTTAAAATATTTGAACCTTAAACTGAATATTGAAGTATGATTCGATTTAAATGATTTATATCTGTATTTTGAAATCGAACTTGAAACTATAATTGAAAAGAATTGAATTGAAACTTAAACTATTTGAATCGAATCAATGAAAATCGAATTTGTAATCGATTCGAATTGGAATTGAAATTAATTGTAACGACCCGTAAATTTTAACTATTTTAATAACGTAATTAAACAGAATTTTTATGAAATTTCAAATAATAGAATTTGGAAATAAAAATTTGATATTTGGATTACGTCTATTAAACATAACAAATGGTAAAATTTCATCTAATAACATGGAAGATTATTTTCTTGTGTAATTTTATTTCAATTTGTATCAGTTAAAACCAATGGTAATAAAATATTTTCCAAACCTGAATATTTTTCTATAGAAAATTTGTAAATCATCTTCTGAGTGAGATGTCATATTTCATTTCTTCAAATGTGGACTTCTATTGCTCCGTTTATCTTATTTTCGACAGATTTGCAGCATTTTCGGTACCGATTATCGACTTTTGGTCGGATGATCGTACCATTGATATTCGTATATGTTCATCTCATCGTGCAGATCTCCACAGCATATTAGTTTGGGTGTCTCGGTTTACGGCAAGTGACAAATCTGGCAAAACGATAATCGTATCGGTTCCGAGCCTTTTCGGTTAACTTGTCCTTTCATTTACCCAATGGCTGAAACAAAGAGCCGTTAGCATTAATTTCGTCTTGGATTTCTGCTGAACCTTTCCTATCCCCACTTTTTATTATACGAGTAGGTTACCCTTTTATTTTCAATTTTTTCCCCTATTATCAAAATAGAAAAATATGTTATACAAGTTTTATCAACCGAGTGCCTCTCTCTCTTCTTCCTCTTTTTGTGGCCTGCTCCTCACGCCGTGACATCCGCATGCAAACCCTTGCCCTTGTCAAGCCTCCGCCACCTTATCCATTCACGGAACCCAAATTTCCACTGTCCTCGGCTAAAAACCCATGCCATCTTGCTCCACTCGACAACCCATACCCCACCTTTATCTTCTCCCTTCTCGCACTCTCCTGCTCAGCAGCCAACGCCCAACAAGATGATCGGTTTATATTTGCTGTTTGGATCTGCTGTTGCTATCCTTCTTATGTACGGTATATATATTATATATATGTTTATGCGTTAGTTTATAGGTAGTAGTTTATATAATGAAGTTAATATGTGACTTACACTGTGACGACCCGGAATTTTTGGATGTTTGAAATCGGAATATTTAATTGATTTTAAATATTCGAAAGGTTAATTTTAACTTGAATTCCAAATATCATTATTTATTTGATAATTAAATTATTGAATTAAATAATTTAAAATTAGATAAAATGTTGAATCTGGAGTTATAAGCCTGTTAAAAATAATTTAAGGGTTTGTAAAATTTATAGCGATAGTACTGAAGATAGTAAAAGTATAGAAATTGAATTTGGGAATGTTTTGTTAAGTTTTGAAAATATATCGTTTAAATTGATATTTAAAAATAGCCTTCCGAGGCACAGTCTTGGAATTCGACGATACTAGTTCCATTGGATCCGTAATATTGTATTATTATCGGGTTTCAATTTTCGCAGTATTTGGAATTGTTGTGTAAGCGTACGAGATGTAAACACGCTGAAATTTATACCGAAAATTTAATAAAATAACTGGGTCCGAAAATCTATCTTCTCCATACGATCGATTTAGGACTCGAAGCCTTTTCCATTGAGTTCAGAATAGAGGTATAACGTTATAAACGACTAGCGGCACGCCTCGATAGGGTGTCAAGATTTTATGCTACAAATCCGAGACAATTTAAATTTTAAATTTAAATTAAATGTAACCTTGTGTTGAATGGTTAAATTTCTTTTTATATATTGGTTACGTGTCTTCTAGTTCACGCCATCTATCACTAGCCAGTTTCTTCACGCAACCTTCTTTTAAAAAATTAAAAATAAAATTAAAATAAGAAAGCACATTCTCTCATCAGAAAATTTGGACGATAACGTAATAAATTATAATGGCCGCTCCCTTCTAGTTCAAATCCAACAATCGGTTCGAGGTAACGACTCGAAGGAAGAAGTCGAAGGGCATATCGCGAGCTCGTTCGAGCTGCGTGAAATCAAGTACGCAAGCCCTCGTTTTCTGACACAGCGGAAATAAAACGATTGACGACAAAATGAAGATTTCGTGTCAAACTAATCGAAGAACGATTAGATGAAGCAATATAAATCGATGGATTGAAAGATACGAATGCCCAAATTCGTTGATCTCTAAAAGATACTGAATTCTAGCTATCTTCGACACGTTGATCGCGCACGATACCGTGAGAGAAGGTCTACAATTCTTCAAACGTTGATCAAGCGCACTTGATACCGTGAATTGGCTTCAACAATCGTTGATTCGAGCGCACTCGAATAACCGAAAGTGGAGATAGGAGATCGCACTCAACTACCAATTTCAAAAGAGGCACAAAGCACTCAAACAAAGTTTCATTCAAAAAGCAACCTTTTTTTACAATGACTCAACACGCCTATTTATAGGCGTTACAACTCATCACTTACACGACCCAATTTAAGTCGCTAGCGACCTATAAATATGCGACTCAACTTATTACAACACCACACACTCACAGCCGACCTAGTTATATACCAACCTACGAGTTACGACTTAACAAATACAAACGACACAACAGCATTACAACACAACAACAACTAACGACTTAAAATTATATACAACTCACACGAGCTATCAAACACAACCCATAAACGGCATAAAAATCACGCGACATGACCACCAGCGACTTAAGAAACACGGCTTAGAACAGGAAGCGGCAACGACCTATGATCTGAGCGATCTACTCTTCAGCGACCCAACAACAGAGCAACCTACATGCGACTTAAGACCATCAACAACTGGATTCTCTTCACGCGACTTAACTAGGTCGTAGGTCGTTGGAATTAGGTCGGAGCGACCTAAAGACACGCGGCCTTTCCATTGCACTATATCAGATGAATCCCCTCTACACTTGATTTTGACTGTGTCCCCACAGTCAACCTAAGAGGAAGGAAAAAAACTTATATTTACATGAAATATTATTATTTACAAGAGATGAGAAAGTATGCAGTCAAAAAGTAAATGAAACAATCTTCTAAAGACCGATTCATTTGTCTCGTCAAATGTGCGAGACACGGCTTAAGCTCGAAAAACCAAACCATAAAAGATTTTGAAGTTGAATGTTGATTTGGAAAAACGAATATCGTTTTATTGAAAATTGAATGAGTTGTTTTGTTTTTGATGATTTTTAGGGTTGATAAAACAATTAATTGAAATTCATGTTTATTTTCACCAAATTGAAGTTCAAACTTATCATTGAAAACTTCTTCAAAATTATCGATTTCAAAATCAAAATGGTGATCGAAATTTTCCCCTTCAGAATTCAACAACTCGTTTTCAAAAACTATATAAAACTCATGTTCGTTAAATTGGACTTCCTTTGTTAGATTATCAACAACTTCATTGTGTAAATCGAGTTTAAAATTCAAAGTTGTCGTATTCAAATTTTCAGAAAAAGGAAGATTGAAGTTTAAATCGAATTTCGCACCCTCAAAAGAATTGAAATCCAACTCAATTACCGTGTTTTCAACAATTTCATTAAGATCATCATTTTCAGTTTCAATAATTGTTGTTTGAAAATCGTCGATTTTGGTAAAAGATGGATTAACGTTTGACTCATCACACGTTGGAATTTGATTTTGTTTTTCCTGTTGTTTCATATATGTTTCAAACAACGAATTCGTGTGATCATCGTAAATTTCGTTCATTTGCTTAACAAAATCCAATTTATAGTTATTAACTTGAGAATTTTCGATTTGGACTCGTTGAGAACAAGAATTGTCAATTTTGATAAACGGTAGATTATTATTTGATTCTTCGCAAGTTGAGATTTGGTTACGATTTTCACGTAAAGTTTTGTATTTTTCAAGTAATAAATCCCCGTTATCTTCTTCCATTTGATCAACTCAAGTTTATGATTATAAATTTGAAAACTTTCATTTCAAATTTGTTGATAACCAAAGTTTTCAATCGCATCATTATTGAAACTATTTCCATTCCTAAAATTATTTGAAAATTGGTTCACATTTTCGTCTTGATTTTGAAATTCATCTTGAAACTCGAAATTGAATTGGTATGGTTTACACTCGAAATCATTTGAATTTTGAAGTGAATTCCAATTTTGATTATTTTGAAAACCTTGATTCGAGTTATAGCACAAATATGAATGGTACAACTCATTTATCTCTTGATTTTGTTGCATAGAGAGTTCAAGTAACGACGAAATGCTATTTTCAAGAGTTGAGGGTTGACAATTATTTTGGAAATTTGGTGGTTCGAAATTCGAATTGTTTAAACAAAAGTTGTTGTTAAAATATCCGTACGAATTTGGAGTGAACTCATATGGATTATATTGATTTTCACAACTAAATTCAAGTGAGTAAGAAAAAGGAAACTCGGATATTTTCAAGAATTTTTTTTTGGTTTTTTTTATAAAGAAAAATATTTACAAGTAGAATTTATTTTTCAAAATGGAAAATTGATTTTTGTTTTGCTTTTTTTTCCTTCCACTTAGGTTGACTGTGGGGACACAGTCAAAATCAAGTGTAGGGGAGATTCATCTACTTTTTTTTCATGGTTTATTTTTGCTTTATTATCTCAAAAAAAATTAAAAAAAAATCCCAAAAGTAAATTTTCTTTTGATTTATTTTTAAAAGAAACACTATAAGATAAATGTACGGTTTTGGTTTATTAAATTAAAATTTTTGAAAATTTATTTGTCTTAACAAAAATAAAATTGAAGTTTGATTACAAATAATAATGGTTTAACTAGTATATAGGAAGATTCATAGGTGTTAATTATGAAGTACATCCTAATTGAAAATCATTCTTTTAAAAAGTGGTTGATTTAAAGTAAAGGATATAACATTTTTTTTGTCTTCTAAGTTAAATGGTGCTAAGATGATTTTGCAAAACTCCCACTCAAAAAAATATAAAAACAAAAAATAATAACATCCAAGTATTCACTCTCATTTAAAAGTCCTCACGGTTATGCATGGGTGATTACTTGGAATTTTTGATTATGTGCTTTCATGCTCATTTAAAAGTCCTCACGGTTATGATGTATGGAACACATGTAAAAAAAAAAGACTTAATAAAAACCACCTACGGTCGATAGTGTATGCATGAAAGTGTATGCACTCGCCATGCGCTGTACTCCCCTCACATAAGCCCGAAAAGCAGTGCATGTGTGGTATATCTGGCCTCAGTTTACCTGAGCTAGGTGAGTAATTTTTCTTGCAAATAATGAGAGAGCAAGCAATTGAAATCCAAGCACTATTTTTACTTATTTGATTTGATTTGTTATTGAAAAGAAATGAAAATACCACTTTGATAAACTTTGATAATCAACCAAGGATCCATTTTATAATTACACTTTGTTATCTACCGAAACAACAATTAAACTATAGTCTATTTGTTATGATAACTTGATTTTTGTTGGAAATTTTGATGAGTAAATGACATAAATTTTCAAGATAATGACCAAAACCTATAGTTAACTTATTCGTGTCAATTTAAAAATAAATTCTTCATTTGTAAATATTTTCAAAAATTCGCATTCATCTCTTTGTAAATAAATCTTACATTTTGTAAATATTTTCATCCTGCATGTGGATTTTGTGGGTAGTATCTACTGAAAACCCTCACGAGACAACACTCGTCCTACTGGGGACACCCAGCGGTTTAACGGCTTGTTGCGTACGCTCAATGCAATCGTGCTCCCTACGAAAACAGATTTATCTTAGTTTTTCTTTATTCGAGGACGAATAAAAAGATAAGTGTGGGGGTATTTGATGTGCACGTAAATGTGCATATTTTTACCACCATATTTATTCTATTTAAATTAAATAAATGATCATATTGGGTATTTTAACTTGTTTTAACCAAAATTCATATTAATTCCAAATTTTCACATATTCATCTTCATATAGGGGCAAAACGGTCATTTAAGTGCATATATTTCTTTGAGAGAAATTGTTTGGAAATTTATATATATTTTTGTAGGAAAATGGTCTCAAATAGGAGTGGTTTCACGAAGGAATATGCATGCATAAAGAATATAAAGGAATGAAGATGGAAATAATTCAAAGTGAAGATCATGAAGGACCCCACCTACCCACCTACCTTAATGTACAAATTAAAGGCTAATGCACATGCTTACGGAGTTAATGGTTTCATGTACATTTAATAGGGGATTAAGACATGTTAATGATTACTTGGCCTCCACACTTCCTAAGGGGCATTTTGGGCATTCTCCAAAAAGTGAATTAGGGTTTTAAAACTTGTATATATACCCCTTATGTTTCATGTAATCTCCTATCTCTTCTCTTAGTCTCTCTTAGGCCTCCTTCTCTTCATTAGTTTAGATCACATAAAAGAAAGCTCTCTTTCTCTTTTCATGGCTACTTAGCCATTTTTATTTTCGTGTAATTTTCCTTTTTTTTATGTTATTAATACATGCTCTTTCTTTTTACATGCCTCTTTTTTATGTTGTAGTGTAGATCTCTTTTCTTTTATGCAAGTTAATTAGCTTATCTTTTCATTTTGCTCTCTTTTTCCTCTTCATTTTTCTTTCATGTTGTTAGCTACATTTATTAATAAAATGACAAATATGAGAAGCTAAACCCCTTCAATTTAGCGGTAATGAAGCTCTCTAATCAATGTAGCTTCAATATTTTGTTAATTCATGCTCTCTTTTTGTGCTTAATGATGATGATAGAAGTGGTTTTATTTGTTGTTTTTTGCTTTGAATTTGATAGTCTATATTGTTGACACCAAATAGGCTATGCTTAAACAATCACTAACACAAATGCCTCTTCATCAATATATGATTATGGCATAAGAAAGTGATTTGAAATTAAAATTTGATGGTCTATGTTTCTAATATATAGTTAATAGGCCATACTTAAAATAGATTCATTCTCATTTTCTTTATTAATTTTCATGAAAGTTAGTAAGTGTTTTAAGCGGTGTGTTATAGTTTGATGGCTTATGTTGGCTAATCAATAGCTCAAATATACCATACTTATAATAAACACATCAATTAAAACACTAATGACCATAAAAGAGAGATCATGATTTCATGTGTTGAACTCCATGATCTAGAGAGTGGATTTATTCTCTAAATTGTCATTTAACTCTCATATTTGCATTTCTTTTCGTTTTGTTAGTTAGTTCATATTCTCATTTTCTAGCTTAAACACACTCTCGACTTTGGTATAATTTGATTGAATAGAATTTTAAAATAATCAATTCCCTGTGGATCGACCCGTATTCGCCAAGTGCTACATTCGTACACCGTGCGCTTGCGGTTATTTTTAAATTTAAATTCGTTCGACGGTTTTCTAAACCGATAGAATTTTCGTCGACGAACACTTTAGCTCGTTAGATCGGCTGTCTTGATTCGTTCGGTCGCTTGGACAACCTATCTACATACTAGGTCGCTGCCCACCAAAACCCACTGTAGTTTGCACACGCGAGCTTTCTTCACTAGGTCGTGAGCGACCTATGACACACGAACGACTCGAAAACACTGAATTGGTGGACTGGGATGCATCATCCTCCCCTGGTTGGGAAAAATTCGTCCTCGAATTTAAAAGTTCTTCCCCTTTGAATTGTTCATCTCCATAGTAAGGTATAAGATGTTTAACATTAAACACGTCAGAATGTACACATCTTCCGGCAGCTTCAACTTATAAGCATTTTTATTGATCCGTTTCACAATCTTTACAGGACCAATCTTTCGAGCTTTAAGTTTATTGTATGTTCCCACTGGAAAACGATCCTTCGTTAGTACAGCATATGCTAAATCTCCTTCATTAAATTCAACACTTCTTCGCTTCACATTCGCAGATTGTTTATACTTCATATTCGTCTTCTCCAATCGTTCCTGAATGATTCTATGGCATTCTGTCAACCCGTCAACAAAATCAGCAACCTGCTTAATTGTCCCCTTCGGTTGTGGCACTATCGTTAAATCCAACGGTCCCTTTGGAAAGCTTGAATATACAATCTGAAATGGACTGAAACCCGTACTACGGTTGATAGCATGATTATGAGCAAACTCCGCTTAACATAACTACACATCCCAGCTCTTCAGATTATCCTTCACGAGACACCGTAATAAATTTCCCAGCGATCTGTTCACAACCTCTGTTTGTCCATCAGTTTACGGATGATAAGCACTACTGAAATTCAGCTTCGTTCCCACCATCTTCCATAAACTCAGCCAAAAATGACTCAAAAATCTGGTATCCCTGTCTGAAACTATAGACTCTGATAAACCATGCAAGCGATAGATCTCTCTAAAGAACAACTGCGCCACATGGACTACATCTGCCGTCTTTTTACAAGCAACAACATGTACCATCTTCGAGAAATGGTCCACTACATCATATATGGAGTCATTTCCCCGTTGAGTCCTCGGCAAGCCCAATACGAAATCCATGCTTACATCGACCCACGGTTTTGTAGGAACAGGTAAAGGCATATACAATCCCGCATTTGCAGCTGTCCCTTTCGAAACTTGACAAGCATGACATCTACGCACAAACTTTTCAACTTCCCGCCTCATCGATGGCCAATAGTAAGACTGAGAAATCGACTGCATTGTGCAGTCCCGTCCAACATGTCCCTCTTCACGCAACTCTTTCACAATTTTCATTCTCAAGCTGCAATCTGGTATGCATAATCGATTCCCCTTTAATAAGAATCCATCCACCAACACAAACTCATCAGTATTCCCATCCTTGACTTTCTCAACAATCTTCGTAAAGTAAGGATCTTCTTCAAACAATTTTGGCAATAGTTCAAATCCTGTCACTTCAACCTTCATCGTTATCAACAAATGATTCCTCCTGTTCAAAGCATCAGCTACACGATTCGTCACTCCTGACTTGTGCTTCACAACAAAAGTAAATTGTTGTAGATACGCGACCCATGAAACGTGTCTAGCTGAAATTTTGTCCTACCCTTGCAAATGCTTCAATGCTTCGTGATCCATATAAAGAACAAACTCCTTCTGAAACAGATAATGTCTCCAGTGCTTCACAGCTTGAACAATCGCGTAAAATTCCACGTCATAAGTGCTATATCTCAACTTGGCTCCAGACAACTTCTCACTGAAATAAGAAACTGGTCTGCCCTTCTGACCCAATACTTTACCAATTCCAACCTTCGAAGCATCAGCGTGTAACTCGAACAATATCTGAAAATCTGGCAAAACTAGAATTGGTGCTGACGTCAAAAGTGTCTTGATCTTCTCAAAAGCTAACTCTTCTTCCTCTGACCATGCAAACTTCTTTCCCTTCACGCAATCGGTTACAGGTGCCATCACACTGCTAAAATGTGGAATGAATCTTTGATAAAAAGATACCAATCCATGAAAGCTCCTTACTTCAGTAATTGTCCTGGGTTGTGGCCAACTCCTGACAGCTTCCACTTTACTTTCATCCACGTGAATACCCTCCTTCGACAGAACATATCCCAAAAACAAAACACTGTACGTCATGAACACGCACTTCTTTGTTACTGCATAGAATTGCTCCTGTCGTAGAATTAACAATACTTCTCGCAAATGCTGGATATGCTCTTCCATATTCCCACTATAGATCAAAATATCATCAAAATAAACTACTACGAACTTCCCAATAAATGGTCTGAAATTCTGGTTCATCACTCTCATAAAAGTACCAGGAGCATTTGACAAGCCAAACGGCATAACTAGCCATTCGTATAGACCTTCTCTAGTTTTAAAAGGAGTCTTCTACTCATCACCCGGTCTAATACGAATCTGATGGTATCCACTCTTCAAGTCAATCTTCGAGAATACAACAGCCCCACTCAACTGATCTATCAAATCATCGAACCTCAGCACTAGAAATCTGTATCTCATAGTGATCTTATTTAAAGCCCGACTGTCCATACACATCCGCCAAGTCCCATCTTTCTTCGGTACCAATAAGGCTGGCACTGCACAAGGACTCAAACTCTCATGAACACGCCCTTGTTCTAGCAACTCCTCCACCTGCCTTCTCAGTTCCTCATGCTCCTTAGGACTCATCCTGTAATGTGGCCTGTGAGGTAATACTGCCCTAGCACAAGATCAATCTGATGCTGAATATCTCTCAATAGTGGTAACTCCATTGGTAACTCCTCAGGAAATACATCTCTGAATTCTTCCAATACCGGCTTTACTTCCTCTGGAACTTCAACAGATTCAGTGGCTTCATGTCCAATCAACAAAAACACCTCTAGACTCTCCTCTACCTCTTCAACAAATTCCTTCAAAGTTAACAAAGTCTTTAGCTCCTCAATCTCCTCCGATTTGCTCTCTCCTTGCTGTCTCTTCTTTGGAACTAAAATGATCTTAACACCTTCAAACATAAAGCTGTAGCTATTAGTTCAACCATCATGCTGCACTGCTCGATCATACTGCCAAGGTCTTCCCAAAAGCAAGTGACAAACATCCATCTCCACCACATCACACCAGATCTTGTCTTTATACTTCTTCCCAATAGAAAATGGAACATGAACTCGCCTGTCCACCTTCACCTCTCCTCCTTTTCTCAACCTCGCTAACTTGTAAGGATTTGGATGCTTCTCCTTCTTGAACTTCAACTTTCTCACAGCTTCGGTAGAAATGACATTGTCACAACTTCCCGCATCAATCACAAATTTACAAACCTTCCCCAGAATAGTGCATGTCGACTGAAAGATATTACTCCTCAACCAACTAGCTTCTTCTTATTGCTTCGGTGTTAAATAAAACCTCCTCATCATTAGATTACATCCTTCATCTCCTGACGCGACATCCTGTTCACCCTCCTCAACTGGACTAGAGTAACCTTCATCAACATCCTCACCTTCAACTTCAGCAATCATAGTTTGTTTCTTTGGCTTTGGACATTCATTACTCTTGTGACCCACTTCCTGGCAATTATAACATTTGAAACTGTTGTTGACCTTCGCCTTCGCAACTTCATTCACAACTGGTTTACCGACAGCTTTAGAAACATTGGAACTCCCACTAGCACCCTTGCTTTTAAAATTGGAACTTGGAAACACACCACCTCCTCGTCTTCCCTGCTTCTCCCAAGCCAACGCTTTCTGATGTGCTTCTGCTACAGATCTAGGATCAAACATATTCACCATGTCTTGAATCTGCATCCTCAACCCTCCAACAAACCTAGCGGTCAATTTTTCCTCTGTCTCCATAATGTCATTTCGAGCAATCAGTTGATAAAATTCATCAGCGTAATCATTAATAGTCTTCGTCCCTTGCCTCAGATTCTGCAACCTCTGATACATGAGTGATTGATAATTGTAAGGTAAAAATGTAGCTTTCATCAGTTTCTTCATCTTCTCCCATGATTCAATCTTCTACTTCCCCATCCTCTCCCGTGTAAGTTTAGTTTGCTGCCACCATGCCATAGCTCTCCCTCTTAATCTCGTAGCAACCAACTTCACTCTTCGATTCTCGGGAACTTCCTTGAAATCAAAAATTTCTTCAACATTAGATAACCAATCCAGAAATTCTTCAGCAATCATACCACCCTTGAATTCTGGAATTTCAGTCTTCATCCCTGACTCCCATCGCCGGTCATCTTTTACATCTCGATATAAATTTCGAACTTGGTCTCGATCTCGATAATGAATGCTAGCTCTATCACCCTCTTCATCAAAATCAAATGTATGTCTATATCGATCTCAACCATCAACATCCCTTCGATCACGCATGTCTCTTCTACTATGTCTCTCTTCATCTCGATATGGCTCATCTTCAAACTCACGTGGAGTTCTTCTTTCTTCATGTCTATATTCATGGTGATCTCGTCTCGATGAAATTGATGTTTCTCTTCATTCTCTAAAAGATTGTGGCGAAACCCTCCTCGCTTCCGTAACCGATGGCGAAACTCGGTTTCCTCCATGGTTCGAGACTGGCGACCTTCTCCTTTGATTCATATCTATCATCAATTTCTTCAACCTACCAATGCCTTCATCTAACTTTTCGTTGAATTTATTGCTAATGCGTTGTTCCATCTATTCAGCATCTTCTCTTTTGTACAAATCTTCAAAATTCTGATGGCGATTAGCTCTCCTCGGAAGCATGATTAATCTTCAACAAATTTCACAAACACAACTTTTGGCCTTGGACACTTGATGCACGGCTCAAACTCCAACTAGCTTGGCTCGGCCTAAGTCAAACTTCACTTTGGCATGCAAAACTCCAATGAGAAAATTCAAACACTTTCCGAACTTTGATCCAAAATGATATGGATCAAAAACTCCCAACTTGTTGCAACTTCACGATGAACACGATGAACACCAAACTTCTCAACAATGCAAACTTCAACTTCAACTCCTTGGCTCCAAGACTCGGCTTAGCTATGATTGGCTAAGTCTAGCTCTGATACCAAAATGACGCAGCGGAAATAAAATGATGGACGACAAAATGAAGATTTCGTGTCAAACTAATCGAAGAACGATTAGATGAAGAAATATAAATCGATGGATTGAAAGATACCGAATGCCCAAATTCTTTGATCTCCAAAAGATACCGAATTCTAGCTATCTTCGACACGTTGATCGCGCACGATACCGTGAGAGAAGATCTACAATTCTTCAAACGTTGATCAAGCACACTTGATACCGTGAATTGGCTTCAACAATCGTTGATTCGAGCGCACTCGAATAACCGAAAGTGGAGATAGGAGATCACACTCAACTACCAATTTCAAAAGAGGCATAAAGCACTCAAACAAAGTTTCATTCAAAAATCAACCTTTTTTTTACAATGACACAACACGCCTATTTATAGGCGTTACAACTCATCACTTACATGACCTAATTTAGGTCGCTAGCGACCTATCAATATGTGACTCAACTTATTACAACACCACACACTCACGGCCGACATAGTTATATGCCGACCTATGAGTTACGACTTAACAAATACAAACGACACAACAGTATTACAACGCAACAACAACTAACGACCTAAAATTATATACAACTCGCACGAGCTATCAAACACAACCCATAAACGGCATAAAAATCACGCAACATGACCACCAGCGACTTAAGAAACACGACTTAGAACAGGAAGCGGCAACGACCTATGATCTAAGCGATCTACTCTTCAGCGACCCAACAACAGAGCAACCTACATGCGACTTAAGACCAACAACAACTGGATTCTCTTCACGTGACTTAACTAGGTCGTAGGTCGTTGGAATTAGGTCGGAGCGACCTAAATACACGCGGCCTTTCCATTGCACTATATCCTTTAGCTCGTTAGATCGGCTGTCTTGATTCGTTCGGTCGCTTGGACGACCTATCTTCATACTAGGTCGCTGCCCATCAAAACCCACTGTAGTTTGCACTCGAGAGCTTTCTTCACTAGGTCATGAGCAACCTAAGACACACGAACGACTCAAAAACACTGAATTGGTGGACTGGGCTGCATTATCCCTTCCCTTCAAAATCAAGAAATCGAGATCGATTTCCTTTGCTGTCGACATGTCGAGGTGGTAGCTCGTGCGTGAACAAGCGAAAGAGGCATCGATCGGAGGGTGCGTGGTCGTTGGGTCGGAGCTATTATAAGGGGAAGATCGCAAATCTTCTCGAATTCTAGAAGGTCGGTTGATCAACGACTCGTAATTTGGGGATAGGGCTTCAGGCTCGAGCATGGTAGTAGCAGCTCGTGTGGGATGCGTGCAGCGTGGGTTGTCGAGATGGTGTGGTCGAGTTCAGAGATCAGTGAGGTATTTTGCAATCTTGTTTAATTTAACTTAATAAATAAATATATACAGAGTTAAGAGAATAGGAAAGGAATTTTTGGTCAAAGATATATATATACATACATACATATATATATATATATATAGTTGATTTTGGATTTTACGAAATTTTTATAAGAAATTAATTATTTATGAATATAATTAAACAAGGATAAACAAAATATATATATATATATATATATAAATATAGATAAGATTTTGGCATATTAAGATATCAAAATATAATTTTTTTTGATTTTTGAATCTATATAATTTATTTCATAATATATATGTAGCTTCAAAAGAAAGATAAATTTACATACTTACGTTTTGAATTAACTAGTTGGTTTAAGATTAACCTACTTAATTATTTTAGTTACTAAAAACATTTTAAAGGGAAAATTATAAGTTTAAATTTAAATCACTAGTTAATTAAGTTAATTAAAAGTTAATTGATTTGCTCAATTTCTTAAAATATTAATAAACTGTGTAATTGTTATCTAAGGTCTGAAGTCATGAAAAATCAAGTCGGGTAGGATGGATGGCAAAATAAAAATCAAAGGTGAGTTAATCTCACTCATATGGATTATTTAAATTTAATTGGATAAATTTAATTAATTGGTTGAATAATTGAATTGATTTGGTGTGCTATATCATATATAGTAGTATATAGTATATATTGGAGTGATTGATTTTCCGCATTATATAGCGGATGAGACCCTATGCGCCCAATAATAGTGGATGATATTCTATTAATCCCATATATCGCGACATTCCACCGCGAAGTGGAATTGGTATTGTGCCAACATCTGTAGATGCATGGAAACAGGTTGGAGGGATTCAACTGAATTCCTCAACATTTATTTAGATTATTTAATATTCTCTTTTATGATTGTTGGATATACTATGAGGAATTATATTGATAATTGGGAATAAAAGAGTGAATTTTTAAGTAAAATAATTATAAAGAATCTGAATAAAAATAGAAGGAATTGGAAAGGAATAAAAGTGATTTTTAAATCCTAATAAATTCTGGGTACGAAAAAAGGATTTTGAATGAACAGAGAAATAATGAATTTTAAACTTAAGTGATGTTATATCAAGAAATAAAGAATTTATTTTAAAAATTCAAGGTTTGAATTTGTTTAAAACAATAAAGAAGGATTTTGAGGAAATCTGAAATTGGTGTTTTCAGTTAAAGAATTTTAAATCATAATTAAGGAATATAAAATCTGAAGTCAAAGGGTTTTGAAATAAACGAGTAAGTAAAGGAATTTATTTCAAATGAAGTAAATTGGAAATCAATTTGGAAATTGATTAAAGTGTTTGAAATTGGAAATTTAAAGGAGAATGTGACGATGAAATTTATAAACCGAGTTTATAAAAGCGAAGTAATATTTCTGTATGTTTAAAAGAATAAATTCATGATGGGAATTTATTAAAGAAATGGAAATTTTGTATAAAAATAAATAGTGATTTATTTCTAAAAGATGTGAAGAGAAGTATATTTCCCTGGATTGCCAAGTACTTTTTCAAGGTGAATTTTTAAGTATAAGTTAAAAGTTTTAATGTTTTTTTAAAGGGAATGTTTTAGAAAATTTATTATTTCTAAATGTTTAAATTCTGAAGCAAGTATTTTTCAAGTCAATTATCGTAGTAATTATTTAAAAGTGGCATGGTATTTTGGTTTTAAAAGAAAAAAACAATCTAGTTTTATATTTTGTAAAGTAACCTTATTTTCAAATATTCATATAGTATGTATTTTTAATAAAGTATTGAAGTAGTTTTTAACTTAAATGTTTTAAAGTATATTTCAAAATAAAGCGTTTTTAATTATTTTAAAAATCTAGAGTTTTTGTGCTTGGTGTTTTCAGTGAAAATAAATATTGGAAATTTATTCCATGAAAGAAGTGTGGTTTAAAAACTGTTTTCATAGGGATGAAAAGTGGAAATATATCTTGCAAAGTTATTTTGAGGTTAATAAATAATTTAGAGAAATTATTTATGGTTGATGGTTGTTTGTGAATGTTAATTGGTAGTTAAATAACCGACAATCAATATTGGCCAATGCGCTGATCGTTTTGAAGAGACCGGGATCGGGATTAATTTCTCGAAAACCACTTCGATCCGGTTTGTACGTTTTCATGAGGAAAACGAGTTTGGATTCGAAGATGGCGTAGTGAAGTGCAAGGGCTAATCGCTACTAATCCTGAGGAAATTCCAAAATGGATGTAGTAGGAGTAGAGCCTTCGGTTCCGTTTGAACCCGGGACGGACTTGTATGGATGAATGCTTTCAAAACATCGTTAGGTGGGTGATGAGCATTCTAAGGGATATGTTCTAAAAAGGTAACGCTTTGTCTCAAGCCTCATCAACCGGGAATGGCTGAAAATCAGGGGTTATGCCACAAGGCTAGGTGGGTAGCACCCATATAGGGTGAGGTCATCCCTGTCTAGATGTCCCTTTTATTTCGGCTTAGTGGTGCGGTTGCTGATCCCAACCGTGGGGTGATCTTACTCAGGATTATCCAGCAAGGGGTAGTCCCGGTCTTGTGTTGCAGGGGGTCGGGAGCGATCCTCGGTATGCTGATCTAGACCAGGTACCATGACAGGTGGTACCCAGTGCCTAGTCATTAGTTGGAAATCCGTTATCCCTACGCGCCTTTTACAAGTTTTATTTGTATTACCCACGATTGTGGCTAGTAGCTGGAATTTAATAGATGTAACAATTTCGGATATTTTGATAAGTATTTGTAAATACACCCTATTAAAATATCAGAGGATTTTATAAAAAGTGTTTTAGCTATCGTAAGGTAAAAACCCGACATGTTTATTTGTGGCATGGTCTTACGAGATGCTTTTGTTTTCAAAGGATTTTTGAAACTTTAATAATCAATTTGAGTGTGATTTCTCACGTTGGTATTCTAGATTGAATCGGGTGTTATTTAACAATAATGCTCGAATCAGACCGAGTATATAGGATACTGGAAAGGATGCTGTGGAGCTCAGGAGATGAGTTGAATGGCGATACGTACTTCCATACTTGATTATTATTCCGCTGTATATTCAGATTGTGATGACAGATTATGATTACTTTCCAGTTGTGTGTTATGTATACTCTGATGATGTATGTATAAACAGATATAGTATTTGTTTTCGGTGTAAAGATCTGTAATTATCTAATATATTTTATTCCGCTGCGATGGTTAGATTCTGATGTTGTTTTCTATCTTCTTCTTCTACCTCTTCTTCTTTAACCCAAATGGTTCGTATTTCTGTTCATCTTGAGTTGATTGATGTAGAATAGTGTTGACTCAAGGGGTACGGATTTGCGGCCTGTTACAGTTGGTATCAGAGCTGAAGGGTAAGCGAGAACCTTGGCTCTGGTGGGATTACCCATTTAAATAGAGTCTGTAGTACTCTAGAATGAGTTTGAGTGTATCAATAGATATGAGCACGTATTTGTTAGTGAATATAAAATTGTTTTATATTGTGTTGATTTGTCGGTTGAGTGTTTATGGATTCTGGTCGATATGTGGGACGCCTTGTTATCGATAGGGGTTTCTAAGCTCTTAAACAGGATAAACCGACATAGTATTGTTTTAAAATAGGATAAATGAAATAATTTTACCCAAATTATTTATGTATATAAAGGAAATGAGTTTTCGTAAATTATTATAGTTATATATGGATGCTTGGTTGTTAGAAAGTGATAATATTAAATTATTATCAATGTTGTATGAGAATTGAATAAGAAATTGAAGATAATAACCCAAGATTAAGGAATAAATTAATAAAATAAATGGGATTTGTAATGTGATTTATAATTGAATAAGGAATTGAAATCATAATTAAAAACTAAGAAACAAATTCATACACAAATGAGATTTGTAAATGTAAACTACAAATATGAATTATAGTGTGATTAATAATTAAAATAAGATAAAATTCCAAAGTAATGTTTGAATATAAATCTAAAGGATTTGAAATTTGAAAATTTGGAAATTTAAATTCCTTTGAATTTGAAATGATTCTCAAAAAGTTGGGAAAAATAATATATATTTGAGAAATATTTTTGAATCGGATTTGAAATCTAGAGAGATTTGGAATTTAAAAATATTTGAATGGTTTTAAAAAGAGATAAAAGCATTGAACTCTTTTCGGTCGCTGGAAAATAATTCTGATGATGATCGTGACATCATCGGTGTTCATTTTTGAGTTTCCAAGAGGGGGATTGCTACGTGGATGTTTTGGATTAATGTTTATTTGCGAAATTTGGTTTGATTTTGAAAAAGAAAAGGAACAGTTTGATTTAGATATATATGTTTCCAAAATTGAATTTTGGACATTTTAGTAATGATGTTAAATATGTAACAAAAGGGAATTGAAACTGAATGTTGAACTTAAGTTTGAATGGAAAAAATTACCAGGACTAAATAAAACAAAGTTTTGAGATTAAAATTAGTAAGTAACTGATTGATTTATATGGTATGCAAATAAAATGAAATTTGAATATTGGATAATGTTTGATTTGAAATTGTGTAAGATGAAGCGTAGAATTAGTTCAGATGGAATAAAAATAATTAATGTTTGGAAATAGAATTTATTGGTTGAAAATAAATTTGTGAATGAACAAATGAATTTATAATTGTAAGTAAATGAACTAAAATTGGATATTGAAAGGGGTAGGCCAAAATAAAATGTATTTGGTATTTTGGAAAGTGAAACAGAAATTTAAATTGGAATCTTAAATTAGATTGAACTCAAGCAAAGTAATAAAGTGATTTTTGAAGATAAAAATCAAAGATTGAATTGTAAATTGGAAGTGAGCCAACTGGATAATTAATTATGAAATCTGGAAATGGAACACTAGTTGGATAAATAAGAGTTGAAATTTGAGTTAATGATGGATTTGTAAATGAAACCCGAGTTATAAATAGAAATTCAACTTGGAATTGTAAGTGAATTAAATATGAATTAAATATGGCCTTGGATATTATTTTAACGAATTGAGAATGGAATTAAAATTTTAGTGGATTATGAGAATTGTTAATTGAATTAAATGTGTCGTGAATGAATTGAATTTGGAAATTAAAATTTGAAACGAACAAAACAATAGAACTAATCAAATAAATTTGTAGATTGGAATGAGATTTGATAAGTTAAAGTGAAAAAGAAAATTTATTCGCAAATGAAATGAGCTTAAGTTTTGAAGTTGGAATAAATTGAAGTAAATTAACTTAGGTTAAAAATAATTAGAAGCTCAACTTCGAGTAAGGATGAAAGTTCATTACATAAAAGTTTGGGTTAAATTAATTCGGGAAGTGGTTATTAATGTATGAATCGAATGTCCTCAAGCTCAATGAAATGATTTTAAAATATATGGTTTGTGAATAAATTAAAATGAGATGGAATCAAGTGTAAATTGAGTTGGAATCAATTTAAATGATTATAAAGCTTAAGTAATTATTTATTCACATTAATATTGTCGAATTGCATAAGAAAATGGGTCATTCGATGTAAACGGGATTAGATAAATTCTATGAGTTATTAGAAGTGAAATAGGATGATTTTGAAATCATTTCGAATGAATATGAGTTTGTTTTGCTTAGAATGAATTAAATATAAGCGAGTAAGTTGTAAATCACTTAAACTGAAAGGAATGGTTTGAGAATAGAGTAAGTACAAGTACCCGGAAGCCGTTTGGCTGGATTTGATCGCGCAAAATGCTAAAATAATAAGCCGCGTGCTTAAAAATGCTAAATAAAGGTGCGCCTATGCAATAAAAATAGAAAATATGAACTGTTTTTGTTTTTCCGACCGTGTGGGTCGATGTATATATATTTATATCTCTTGTCAAATTTCAAAAGCTCCTCCGTATAAAGGAGACTCTGCCAAAAAATTTCGAAAACTTTGGGAGTTAGAAATTTTTTTGAAATTTTTGAGAAAACTTTTGTTAGCGACTGTTGGGTGTGTTTTCACCCATATGTTTCCACCCTTCACCGAACCAAGTCCAACGATTAAACCAACCTTCTCCTCTACCACCATACCAGCCACACCGGACCAACCTACCACATCTCACCGTCGAACGAACCTTCTCCTCTACCACCGAACCAGCCACACCGGACCAAGTCGTCTCCAACTATTTCCGGACCAAGTGGATGCCGAACCAACTCTGTCAGGCCCAATTGCTTCAGCCGCGGCCTACTAGCAGCTATATACATCCAGGACCCCTGCCCCTAACCTCACTCTATAAATAGAGGGGCAGGGGTACAACAATGGCAGACAAGTTTGAGAGCTCAAGCACGGAGAAAACTTTCAAACAACTTTCAGTTACTTGTAATCAAAGCTTTGTATTTGTAATCTGAATAGAAAAGGGGAATAACATATAAAGTGGACGTAGGCACATTCTGGCCGAACCACTATAAATCTGTGTGTCTTTTACAGTTTAGTCCCCGCTTTTATATATTTGCATAAACCACCCAAATCACTAAAAACAACACAAAATCAACTAATCCATACGACTTGGAGGTGTTTGCCCATATTTTGTGCAAACATTTTTGGTGCTTTCACTGAGAGCAGGAGCTCGAAGCTTTAGCTTCCCCCACTTGACCCTTTTTCTATCAGCATCGTTCATTGCCTGAAAAACATGCCTCCCGGACGGAAGAAAGATGCTAACAAAGGAAAGAACATCGCAACTGGAAGTGTCCCAGATCCAGTGATCAGAGACCAAGACAATCGTCCAGTTCCAACAGCAAATTTAAATCAGGCAAATCCGTCAGCCCCTGCTACGGAACAACCAATTACAAGGGCGGATCTGGACAGGGTTGTGGCTGAAGTAACTAACCGCTTCGCATCTCAACAAGAAGCCTTAGTGGATCAACTCATGTCACGCTTAAGGGATGTCGAAGAAGCCAACCGCAACACTGAATCATGGGGTGAGTCCCAGTCTGGAGGATCTAGGAGACGACAAGTGTCTTTCTTCTTCGAAGAGGCTAACAACAGGAACAGCTATGGTAGGAGCCGAGCCCGGACTCAGCCCGAATCCCGACCCGATGAAGCGCTTGGAACCGAGCCCAACGGGGGAGGTACCAGGCAAGGGTCGGGTGTAGCTGAGCCCGCCATGCTACCTAACCATGGAAATACCAAGGGACGGGGCCGAGCTGGAGTCCAGCCTGAAGTTGGACCCGAGGAAGTGCTGAGGACAGAAACAGCAGGGGAAGATCAAGGCAAGGGCCAACTGTGGCTGACCCCAGCACGCCCCGGGAAGACCAGAGGCAGCCGTTGGAGAATGTTAGGAGTAATAGACGACACCATCCTTACAGGTCATATGGACAGAATCAGTCCCCCAGAGAGGAACCAAACTCATTTCTATCCGCTTCAAGTTCTAATGAAAGGATGGCGCGATTGTTCAGGGAGTGCGTCCAACGGGATCAAAGAGATCGAGTGATAGGCGTTAGGGTGACCAGCCCCTTCACCCGCAATATCGAAATCGTCATCACCCCCCGAGAATGGAAAATGCCAACAATGGAACCTTACAAGGGAACCTCTAACCCCGTTGTACACCTACAAAGATACACACAGCATATGCTCATGAGCGGAGCAACATAGGGAGTGTTGTGTAAATGCTTCCCACTATTCTTAGCAGATCTAGCTACCTCCTGGTTCTGCCATCTACCCCAATGGTCCATCAGCTCGTGGGAAATGTTGAAAGAAAAGTTCATCAGCCAGTTTCGCTTTCATGTGTAACAGCCCAAAGACGCTTATTCCTTATCTAATATCAAACAAAAGCCTGGAGAGACAGTGCAGCAATATTTAACCCGATTCAATGCCGCAGCGGCTGCAGTTCAAGATGCCGATGAGAAACTTATCCTAATGGCCCTCTGCAGTGGCGTGCACCCTGATACTAAATTTACTAGAAGACTAAAAAAAAAAACCAGCTACTCTGCCCGATTTCTTCCATGAAGCTGGAAAATATATGAGACTTGAAGACGCTGCCACTGGGAGGCAGTCAGGACAACAGGCTAAGGTAACCCCAGACAGGGTTCCCGCTGCAGCAAAGGATATTCGGAGAAATGACTCTAGAGACAATGCTAGGGGCAAAAAGGGAGAAAAGCGTTTATATCGACCAGGACTGAGGTTTGACTCCTACACCCCTTTGAATGAAACAATCGAAAACATCTTCGTGGCCACCCAAAACGAAGTTAGATACAAACGTCCCCCGCACTAGAAGGAATCGGATAAAGCAATTAAGTCGGGAAAGTTCTGCCGTTTCCACGAATCTCATGGGAATGATACTAATGAATGTCATCATCTTCGGGACTTGATTGAAGAGCACATCCGAAGGAAGAAACTGGAACGCTATGTAAGGAGTCAAAACAGGACTCCGGCTCCTACCAATGAGAACTCAAGGCACCCCCCTCCAGAGGCGGGCAGAGGGAATCATAACACTAGTGGCTCCAGTCAAGAAAAGATAGTGGTTCATACTATATCAGGAGCACCACACATCGCCGACAGAAGTTGGGCAGAGATGGAGAGATATGGGCAGTCGCTTAGAAACAAAGAAGACTGCGTTAACTCCATTATAGAAGAACGCCACCCGAAGCAGAAAGGAAATGATGACATCACATTCAGTAGATGTGACCTAGAGGGAAGGCAATACCCGCACATGCATCCTATGGTCATCTCTGCATGGTTCGGTCCAGCGGAAGTTTTTCGAGTTTTAGTAGACACTGGAAGCTCTGTAAACATCCTATTCAAACATGCCTTCGACAAAATGAAGCTATATATGAAGGATGTGTCTCCCTGCAACAAACCACTACACGGTTTTACTGGAGATGCAAAGATGCCCCTCGGGCAATTGGACCTCTTTGTTGAAATAGGGAGTCATCCCCGCTCCGCCGTACGGAAACAGACATTCGTGCTAATAGAAAATCACTCGGCCTACAACGCTTTCTTGGGAAGACCAACCTTGTATGACTTCCAAATTGTCCTAGCCCCGTGGTGCCTGAAGATGAAATTTCCAACAGATAATGGAATAGGAGAAATAGAGGGAGATCAAGACGCCGCTCGAGATTGCTATGTGACTGAACTTCGCAATAAACGCAGGAAGGATAAGGGGAAGGATGCAGAGACTTCTCTCTGCAAGAAAAGATAGAAAGAGTAGCAATTAAAGAAAGCCCCTCCTCTTCGATATACCAGCGATCCTTTCAACGAATTAGACCCCAGGGACAAAGAGGAGGAGGCCACCACTGAGCCTGCAGAGGCTATGGAATTTGTGTCTGTAGATAAACACGACCCAAGTAGACTGTTGAGAGTTGGGTCTCAGTTAAGAGCAAAGTTGAAGGGTCAACTCGTCGATTTTCTTTGCCACAACATGGATGTATTTGCATGGACGCACGCCGACATGACAGGAATCTCCCCAGACGTAGCATGTCACGTACTGAACATCGATCCCACCAAGGTGCCGGTGAAGCAGAAAAAGAGGAGCATGGGGGCAGAACGATCAGCAGCCCTCGAGGAAGAAGTAAAGAACTTACTTGCTAATGACTTCATACGAGAAGCCATCTACCCAGAATGAATCGCCAACCCGGTACCGGTAAATAAGGCTAACGGGAAGTGGCGAACATGCATCGACTTCTCCAACTTAAATGACGCTTGCCCGAAGGACTGCTTCCCACTCCCCCGAATCGATCAGCTCGTGGACAGCACAGCCGGACACGAACTCTTATCCTTTATGGACGCATACTCAGGATATAACCAGATCCCTATACACGCCCCCGATCAAGACCACACTAGTTTCATCACTGACCGGGGATTGTACTGCTACAAAGTAATGCCTTTTGGACTTAAAAACATGGGAGCTACTTATCAGCGCCTCGTCAACAAGATGTTCGCAGAATTAATAGGACGAACTATGAAAGTTTATGTGGATGACATGCTGTTGAAATCGAGGAAAGCTAACGATCATATAAACCACCTGGACGAGATGTTTCAAGTACTTCGCTAATATGGAATGAAGCTGAATCCTCTAAAGTGTTCCTTCGGAGTATCATCGGGAAAGTTCTTGGGATTCATCGTCCATGCCCGGGGGATTGAAGCAAACCCCGAACAAGTCCGGGCTTTGCAAGATATCAAGATACCATCCACTCGAAGAGAGATGCAAAGTCTAAAAGGGAAGGTGGCTGCCCTAAGCAGGTTCATCTCTAAGGCAACCGACAAATGCGTCCCTTTCTTCGAAGCTCTTAAGAAAGACAAAGGGAAGTTCGAATGGACTGACGAATGCTCGACAGCCTTCCTTAACCTAATCAAACACCTTCAGAGACCACCAGTACTCTCAACTCCAAATGAAGGCGAAGAACTATACCTATACCTTACTGTATCATCCCATGCTTTAAGCGCCGCTCTGGTAAGAGAGGACAACCGCGCGCAGCGACCCGTATACTTTGTAAGCAAGAGACTTACAGGGGCAGAAGCCAAATACCCTAAACTTGAGAAGCTAGCATACTGTTTGCTAACCACGTCACGTAAACTGCGACACTATTTCCAATCTCATTCCATCAGAGTTTTAACCGATCAACCGCTAAGACAGGTACTCCATCGCCCCGACACTTCCGGGCGACTACTTAAGTGGTGCATTGAACTAAGTCAATATGATATCACCTACCATCCTCAAGCCGCCATCAAGGGACAATCCATGGCCGACTTCATTGCCGAATTCACTACCAACGAAGGTAAGGAGCCATCTAGAATAGCGGAAGACATCAAGTGGAATCTCTTTGTAGATGGAGCATCAAATGAACAAGGCTCGGGGGCAGGTATTGTGATAATCACCGCCAGGGGAAGGAAGCTGCACTATGCCCTAAGATTGGAATTCGCTGCCACCAACAACGACGCAGAATACGAAGCAGTGATAGCCAGATTAGAGCTTGCCCTAGAGATTGGAGTCGGTTCCTTATGTCTCCATAGTGATTCTCAACTTATTGTAAATCAAATACGGGGAGGATTCCAAAATCGAGGAGAAGGACTCACAGCATACCTAAAGAAGACCAAGCTGCTGCTCAATCAATTGGATCACTATTTAATCAAACACATTCCTCCAGAAGAGAATCAGGAGGCCGACGAACTAGCAAAGCAAGCTAGCATAAAGGACGGCACCACTTCCGGAACAATAACCATCTCAAAGAAACTAGCCCCGAGTTTCGAGCCAATGAATCTGATAGCTGCAATCGAAGAGGAAACTTGGATGACTCCCATCGAGAAGTACTTACAAAGTGGCACACTACCCGACGGGCGTAGCGAAGTTAAGAAAGTCCCGAGGAAGGCTTCTCGCTACACAATACAAGAAGGCATCCTCTATCAGCGCGGCTTCTCTAACCCCTTATTAAGGTGTGTTGCCGGAAGGGAAGTCAAGGAAATCTTATCCCACATCCATCAAGGAAGTTGCGGAGACCACACTGGAGGGCAGACTCTGGCAAAGAAAATGCTCCGATACGGATATTTCTAGCCCAGTTTAAACAAAGACGCCTTAGACTTCGTCAAAAGATGTGACAGATGCCAGAGATTTGCTGAGATTCCTCGACTACCAACAAATGAGATTACTCAAATGATCAGCCCTTAGCCCTTTGCAGTTGGGGAATTGACTTGATTGGCGAATTGCCGACGGGCCAAAGCGGAGCCAAATATGCTATAGTGGCAGTCGACTATTTCACCAAATGGGTGGAAGCGGAACCTTTAAATAAAATATCTTCGGCAAAAGTTATTAATTTCTTGATCAAAAATGTTCTATCCAGGTACGAGGTTCCGCTGAAAATCGTATCGGACAATGGACTTCAATTTGACAGCCAGGAATTCACCGACTAGTGCCGAGAACACGGAATTCACAAAAGCTTCTCATCTGTAGCTTATCCCTAGGAAAACGGACAAGTCGAAGCTGTCAACAAAATTCTCAAAACTCTAATCAAGAAGAAACTTGAAAAGTCAAAAGGCGTTTGGGTGGATGAACTTCCTACGGCACTTTGGGCCTACCGCACATCTTACAGAACATCAACGGGACATACTCCTTTCTCTTTGGCATACGGATCGGAGGCCATGCTCCCAGTTGAAACTGTAGTGCCCTCCCACCGAAGGATCCACTACAACCCATAAGAGAATGAAGAACTCCTACACATGTCTTTGGACCTAATTGAAGAAAGAAGAAATGATGCAGCACTTAAAGCGGCAGCTCACAAGCAAAAAGTGGCAGCACGATACAACTCCAAAGTCAAGCACCACAGCTTACGAGAAGGAGACCTTTCTCTCAAACGGATCTTCCCGCGCCCCGGAGCGCTAGATCCAATCTGGGACAGACCCTATGTAATTCTTAAAGATCTCCACAACGGAGCTTATATTTTGTCAACAGTGGACGGAGAGGTGTTCCAGAGGGCATGGAACATCCAACACCTTCGTCGATACTTTTCTTAACTTGTACTGCCCATATGAAGTGAATTAACAAAAAGAATCAGTGGACGTAGGCATTTTCGTGCCGAACCACTTTAAAAGTCTTGTCTCTTTTTAACTTGTTCCTTTATATCTTGGCTACTTGTTAAGCTTTATCCTTTTCTGTTGAACAAAATCCTGTATAACAGCATTTCCATTCTAGACACTTCACGGCACAACCTCACCTGGACAAGACCTAACAGGTACTATACGAATCTATGCCCTCGTCAATGAGACACTTTTGCTCCGGCATCCCTCTGCTGCGGGTTAACTCATTGCTCGCAACGGCCCTCAAAGCCAACTGTAATGAGCCGATCATAAGCCACCGAGAAGGCCGACTATAGCCGAGGCATCTCATTACGGCGTTCGGCTCGCCGGCGACTGTGAACCGATTATAAGCCCCAACATAAGGTGTGGCCAGCCAAGGGCAGTTCACAGTTGACGATCGGCACCCACGCTAGCCGGCCATGGTAAATCGAATAATACCCACGATTATGGGCCATAATGGCTCGGGTAGTTACTGTGCGCGATCTCAGCTCCGATGTGTCTTAAGTACGGCTGTGGTAAAAAAGAAAACTCTCCGCGGAGGCGTAAGATGGGTGACGAATGTCTCCAAGATCCACACCTAGGGAAAGTGACTACAAAACCCGTTTGCCACGAACTTAAGCACATCGAAGGCCTTCCGTGATTGGAAGTTTTACTATTCCTTATATTTCCATTTTTATTTAAATAAACTTTGCTCATATCCTCTATAACGATCACTAAAGTACATGACATAAAATAGGAGACACTCGCTAATGGGAATAAGGACTCACAGCTGGATGGCAGGTCGCTCAGCTGCATTCCATATTCGATTACACAAGGCATTCCAAGCTACCGTCTGTACCCAAAACTTGGAGGGTGGTACATTTTTCGCTTGTACATAAATATGTAACTATAATATATTCACACATCACATTAACATTGCAAGACGTGAAAGTATATTTTAAACGGGAACTTGACATCAAACACAGTTGAATCACAAGCATATACACAGCTATATTTCTTATGCAACGCATCAAACTAACGATGACATAATTACAACCTGAAAGTATGTTAATGTTTTAGAACTAGTGTATATAGGAATGTCAAGTAAAACCAAAAATGCCCGGATCAAGTCAAAAGAGTTGACAGCATCAGAACTTCATCTCTATCCTTCCAACCCCCCAAGATCTACTTAACCGCAGGATCAGAACTCCCAGCATGCTGACCAGAGGTTCCACATGTCCAATTCAGGAGAAGAATCTATTAGACCAATGATAAGCAATCAAGTTGAGAAAAGATTAAAAAGGGAAGACTTACAAGCGTCTGCTCCCTGATCATCATCCTCCAATTGCACACCCACTTCCTCGGTGGCAAGCAGCCGCATGCCTTCCTTCACCGCCGCTTTCTCCTCCTTGGTGAACTGCGTGGTAACCACATCCATTCTGAAGGCCGCGCCACCCTTTTTGTCCGCTTCAGCCTTGGCTTCCTCCAAAGCCCGGAGATATATCCTAGCCATAACCCGGGGATAATCGTCCATCCAGGACAGGTTGCCCTGCCTCCAAGTACAGAAATACATGTCCTGTAGCATCTCGTCCATCATCCCCTCGTTCTCCTCAAACTCCCTCATCCGGGCCACGGAAGCCGACAGTCTTGCAACGGTAGCGTCTCTCTCCAATTGGTATCTCGAGCAATCAGCCTGAAGGGATTTCCGCATCGCCTCCATCTCCTCCTTCAGCTTAGCTTGAACAAGCTCTACGGCCTCAAGCTTCCCAGATAACTCCTCTATTTGCTCAAGATTCGCTCTCCGAACCTCATCCACAGTGGCAATGGCCATATCAATTTTTTCCTTGAAGGTGGCCTCCATTTTTCGCAACTCGGCTCTACTAGCCTCCTCCATAGTTTTCTTTAGCCGTCTGGAGGCCGCCTCATGCTGGGAGATCTGAATGGCCTGATCGGCAAGCTGTTTGGCCTGATCAGAAACCATTAGCCGCAGCCGAATGTTAGCACTTCCGATTTTCTCTCCAGCCTTGACTAGTCGGGCATGATGCTCCATCAACTTCCTGGTCTCTTCAGCCACCCGATCGATGTTTGCTTTGGCCTCATCCCCCATAGTCACAATCCGAGTAGTCAACAAGTCAAGATCCAAAGCCTTAGCCTCATCAAGTACCCTTACCATAGGATTGCGGGGTAGGAGGTGCTCACCGGTAACCTCATCGAAGGAAATATAATGAGAACTTGGGTCTAAATCTGGATGACCTGCAAATGGGTTACGAGCCAAGCCGGGACGATCAATATGAGTAACGGAAGGATTCTCTGATGGATGCGGAGATGGTATGGACTCAGTATCTTCCTCCGTGATGTCATGAATAGGCTGGGTAGGGGGCTGAGGTCCAAGTGAAGGTTCGAACATGGAACGCCTCCTCTTTCTCTTTTGAATATCCTCTTCGATAACTCCGAGAAGAGGACGGTAACTGACTACGCTCTCGGAACGGTCAGTTGAGGGATTCGGTTTAGCAGAAGCCTTGAAGAGTTTGAATTGCTCAAGGCGGTGCCGAATGTCTGATGTCTTGGCCGCCTCAACCGATCCTGAAATAAAAACCAAGTGTTACAAGCATGCATGAGACTATGATTCAAGAAACATGTGAAGTTAAAAAACGAGTTAAGAATTCACCTTGAACCGCCGGAGTTGCCTTAGCTGAAATACTCTCAGAAGATAGACCGGCACCAGTCCCGGCCTTATCAGCCCTCCTCGATTTCTCCACCAAGGTCAGCCCTTCCTCCAACCCCTCAAAGGCTTGGCGGAAAGCATCATCCGTCCACTCTTGAATCTCACCCTCTTGCCCAGAGGTCAGGGCACCAACGCCACTACCACCTTGACCTTCGCCATCGTTACCACCATCACCTTCTCCATCGCCTCCGCTCTCCTCCTCGCCTCTTTCCTCCTCTCCACTTTCCTCCTCCGGAGCATCTGGGCATGTGCTGGGAGAGGGTCCATCAGATTTCTTGAGCTTCTTACCCCCGACGACTGGAGGTACCGAGAAGGGTCTCCTCTTGCTTCTCTTCATCATGGCCCCGCCTTTCGCTTTGGCAGCCCTCTCCTCGGTTGTATCTCTCTGCTTAACCACAGACTGACGTGGAAAAATTAAGTTGTGCTCCAGGAGAGTGGCATTCCTGATCAGGTAAGAAGCTGACCTATCCCTTCCTGAGATGGCCTCTATCTCCGCAGCCATCTGTACCAGGCGATCATTCTCCACGACTGCAAAGCCACCTGTCGCTAGCAAGAAATAAAAGCATATAAGAAGAAGCATTGCAGTCGGGACAGAGAAATTACAAATGAAATTCAACTTACAGCCAGAAGTGAAAAGGCGAAAAGAAACAGAGTCGTCCTTGACGAAGAACAATTCCTTCTTAAACATGGTGAACTTCGAGTATAAGTCCAAGACCGGCTAGAAGGACACGGCCGATTCCAAACTGATGTATGGGGACCTCTTCTTGTAACCTCTCAAATTATATAGGTACCGAATCTCCCGGTTGGAAGGGGGCTCCCGTACTTCCTCTGGAAAATGATGAACAGACACACCAGGATAGCATCGGAGTTGGGATGAAGCTGGAATGGAGCCACCTTTAAGTAAGTAAGTAAACTGACTATCCAGGCATTGATCGGAGGAATGGCCCCGCACATGCAATGGTATCGGCTATAGGCGAAATATCCTTCAGGAGGATCATACGGCATCACACCGTCTCTCGGCAACTGCATACTCGCTCTATCAATCCCAAAGGAATGGGCAATGACATCAAGTTGCCCCTCTTTAAGGGAGCTCGGAAAGCAATCGGGAGGAGAGTTCAGAAGCTCTTGGGGGCCATATCCGTCCACTAATGACCTCGGAGCAGGTCCATGTCGCACTGGTTCCAGCAGGACTGGGGGCACGGCGGGGGACTCTCTCATGTCCATAGATTTCCTCTTATCTGATCGGGGTTCCACTCTTTGAGACATTTATCTGCGATACAAGAAAGTATATCGTTAAAACATACAAACAATGTAGTCTGAAATTTCACTCATAAAACAAAAGGTCGTTCGGCATTTAAACACTCCCAAATTCATTCGAAAAAAGAGAGGCAAGATATCATTCGGCCTTATACTCTCAAGTTCATTCGGTATTGAAAGTTTTCATGTTCATTCGGTATCAATGGCCTTTGAGTTCATTCGGTGTTGAAGGTTTTCAAGTTTATTCGGTATTGAAAGTTTTCGAATTCATCCGAAGGAAGTTTACCTCATCATGCAGTTAAGATCGGTCCGGTACAATAGATGATTCGGCAATCCAATTAATTCGGCAGTTCAGAATTTGATTCGGCTGTTTCGATCGGTAAGGAATAACGAAGGCCTAGGGCTCCTACTTATAGAGGAAAGTTGGATAGCTGGACCAACCGGTTCGGTTCTCGGGCCGGATATGGTTGTCCCAATAAACAAAGCACGACATATACGAGCATATGCCCCACTTTGGGGGGCAAATGTTGGGTGTGTTTTCACCCATATGTTTCCACCCTTCACCGAACCAAGTCCAACGATTAAACCAACCTTCACCTCTACCATCGAACCAGCCACACCGGACCAACCTACCACATCTCACCGCCGAACCAACCTTCTCCTATACCACTGAACCAGCCACACCGGACCAAGTCGTCTCCAACTATTTCCGGACTAAGTGCATGCCGAACCAACTCTGTCAGGCCCAATTGCTTCAGCCCCGGCGCACCAGCAGCTATATACATCCAGGACCCCTGCCCCTAACCTCACTCTATAAATAGAGGGGCAGAGGTACAACAATGGCAGACAAGTTTGAGAGCTCAAGCACGAAGAAAACTTTCAAACAACTTTCAGTTACTTGTAATCAAAGCTTTGTACTTGTAATCTGAATAGAAAAGGAGAATAACATATAAAGTGGACGTAGGCACGTTCTGACCAAACCACTATAAATCTGTGTCTTTTACAGTTTAGTCCCCGCTTTTTATATATTTGCATAAACCACCCAAATCACTAAAAACAACAAAAAATCAACTAATCCATACGACTTGGAGGTGTTTGCCCATATTTTGTGCAAACAGCGACAGAACGATTTCAAATTGGAAATTGAAATAAATTAGTAGATGAAACTAATTTAAAATATTGATATAAATCAATTATAAACAGAAGATAAAACTCAATATTCAGAGTTGAAGATAAATTGAATTCATATGGAAATGGGAAAACGAATTTGAATAGATATAGATATGAAAGCTTCTGTAAGGAAATGTATAAAATGATTTCAAAAGCTACGATTGGATATTATTGCTAAGTAGGATAAGCAGGTACTAAAAGGGAAAGGAAAATTTGGTTTTGATTTCAGAAGATAAATTTGAATGGCTCGACAATAGGGTATGTGTTTAAATTTCTGTATGAAATTTGATTGGGTTTTTGATCTAGCCACTTAGCGTTTTGTTTTCTTTTGGAATTTGGGAGCTCGTAGAGGTATTTTGTAGTTGTACTGAGCTAGCCGCGCAAAGCAGACGCTGGCGAAATTTTTTGAAAATTTAGAGAGTTAGAAATTTTTTGAGAAAGTTTTGATAATTTAAATTTGAATTAGTGGAGTAAATAATGTTGTTGGAAACTATGGAAGGTTTTGGGAAGTTGGTTGAAGTAATAGTGGGTCTTTAATAAAAGATATGTTATGACAAGTTGATAAAACTGTTTGGTTTTGGAAAATAGTAATGGGTATGGGATCATTCTTCTTAAATAGCAATTTCGGGAACGAAATTCTTTTAAGGGGGGTGGAATGTGACGACCCGGAATTTTTGGATGTTTGAAATCGGAATATTTAATTGATTTTAAATATTTGAAAGGTTAATTTAACTAGAATTCCAAATATCACTATTTATTTGATAATTAAATTATTGAATTAAATAATTTGAAATTGGGTAAAATGTTTAATCTGGAGTTTTAAGCCTGTTAAAAATAATTTAAGGGTTTGTAAAATTTATATCGATAGTACTAAAGATAGTAAAAATATAGAAATTGAATTTGGGAATGTTTTGTTAAGTTTTGGAAATATATCGTTTAAATTGATATTTAAAAATAGCCTTCCGAGGCACAGTCTTAGAATTCGACGAAACTAGTTCCATTGGATCTGTAATATTGTATTATTATAGGGTTTCAATTTTCGTAGTATTTGGGTTGTTGTGTAAGCGTACGAGATGTAAACGCGCTGAAATATATATCGAAAATTTAATAAAATAACTGGGTCCGAAAAGCTATCTTGTCCATACGATCGATTTAGGACTCGAAGCCTACTCCATTGCGTTTAGAATAGGGGTATAACGTTATGAACGCCTAGCGGCACACCTCGATAGGGTGTCAAGATTTTAGGCTATGAATCCAAGATAATTTAAATTTAAAATTTAAATTAAATATAACCTTGTGTTGACTGTTCAAATTTCTTTTTATATCATGGTTACGTGTCTTCTAGTTCACGCCATCTATCAATAGCCAGTTTCTTCACGCAACCTTCTTTTAAAAAAAAAATTAAAATAAGAAAGCACGTTCTCTCCTCAGAAAATTTGGACGATAACGTAATAAATTATAATGGCCGCTTCCTTCTAGTTCAAATCCAACAACTGGTTCGAGGTAACGATTCGAAGGAAGAAGACGAAGGGCATATCGCGAGCTCGTTCGAGCTGCATGAAATCAAGTTCGCAAGCCCTCGTTTTCCCTTCCCTTTGAAATCAACAAATTAATTTCGATTTCCTTTGCTGTCGGCATGTCGAGGTGGTAGCTCGCGCGTGAACAAGCGAAAGAGGCATCGATCGGAGGGTGCGTGGTCTTTGGGTCGGAGCTATTAGAAGGGGGAGATCGCAAACCTTCTCGAATTTGGGAAGGCGGGTTGATCGGAGCCTCGCAATTTGGGGATAGGGCTTCGTGCTCGAGCATGGCAGTAGCGGTTCGTATGGGATGCGTGCAGCGTGGGTTGTCGAGATGGTGTGGTCGAGTTCAGAGATCAGTGAGGTATTTTGCAATCTTGTTTAATTTAACTTAATAAATAAATATATACAAATTTAAGAGAATAGGAAAGAAATTTCTGGTTAAGGAAATATATATATATATATAGTTGATTTTGGATATTTCAAAATTTTTATAAGAAATTATTTATTTATGAATATAACTAAACAAGGATAAACAATATATATGTATATATACATATATAGATAATATTTTGGCATATTAAGATATCAAAATATAAAAAAAAAATTGATTTTTGAATCTATATAATTTGTTTCATAATATATATGTAGCTTCAAAAGAAAGATAAATTTACATATTTACGTTTTGAATTAACTAGTTGGTTTAAAATTAATCTATTTAATTATTTTAGTTACTAAAAATATTTTAAAGGGAAAATTATAAGTTTAACTTTAAATCACTAGTTAATTAGTTAATTAAAAGTTAATTGATTTGCTCGATTTCTTAAAATATTAATAAACTGTGTAATTGTTATCCAAGGTCTGAAGTCATGAAAAATCAAGTCGGGTTGGATGGATGGCAAAATAAAAATCAAAGGTGAGTTAATCTCACTCATCTGGATTATTTAAATTTAAATGGTTAAATTTAAATGATTGGTTGAATGATTGAATTGATTTGGTGTGCTATATTATATGTAGTAGTATATAGTATATATTGGAGTGATTGATTTCCCACATTATATAGCGGATGAGATCCTATGCGTCGCATAATAGCGGATGATATTATATTAATCCCATATACCGTGATATTCCACCTCGAAGTGGAATTGGTATTGTGCTAACATCTGTGCATGCAGGGAAACAGGTTGGAGGGGTTCAACTGAATTCCTCAACATTTATTTGGATTATTTAATATTCTCTTTTATGATTATTTGATATCCTATGAGGAATTATATTGATAATTGGGAATAAAAGAGTGAATTTTTAAGTAAAATAATTATAAAGAATTTGAATGAAAATAAGAAGGAATTGGAAAGGAATAAAAGTGATTTTTAAATCCTAATAAATTCTGGGTATGAAAAAGGGATTTTGAATAAACAGAGAAATAATGAATTTTAAACTTAAGTGATGTTATATCAAGAAATAAAGAATTTATTTTAAAAATTCAAGGTTTGAATTTGTTTAAAAGAATAAAGAAGGATTTTAGGGAAATCTGAAATTGGAATTTTCAGTTAAAGAATTTTAAATCATAATTAAGGAATATAAAATCTGAAGTCAAAGGGTTTTGAAATAAACGAGTAAGTAAAGGAATTTATTTCAAATGGTGTAAATTGGAAATCAATTTGGAAATTGATTAAAGTGTTTGAAATTTGAAAATTTAAAGGAGAATGTGACTATGAAATTTATAAACCGAGTTTATAAAAGCGAAGTAATATATCAGTGGATATTTAAAAGAATAAATTCACGATGGGAATTTATTAAAGAAATGGGAAATTTTGTTTAAAAATAAATAGTGATTTATTTTTAAAGGATGTGAAGAGAAGTATATTTCCCTGGATAGCCAAGTACGTTTTCAAGGTGAATTTTTAAGTCTAAGTTAAAAGTTTTAATATTGTTTTAAAGGGCATGTTTTAGAAAATTTATTATTTCTAAATGTTTAAATTCCGAAGCAAGTATTTTTCAAATCTATTATCGTAGTAATTATTTAAAAGTGGCATGGTATTTTGGTTTTAAAAGAAAAAAAATCTTGTTTTATATTTTGTAAAGTAACCTTTTTTCAAATATTCATATAGTATGTATTTTTAATAAAGTATTGAAGTACTTTTTAACTTAAATGTTTTAAAGTATATATCAAAATAAAGAGTTTTAAATTATTTTAAAAATCTAGAGTTTACGTGCTTGGTGTTTTCAGTGAAAATAAATATTGGAAATTTATTCCATAAGAGAAGTGTGGTTTAAAAACTGTTTTCAAAGGGATGAAATGTGGAAATATATCTTGCAAAGATATTTTGAGGTTAATAAATAATTTGGAGAAATTATTTATGGTTGATGGTTCTTTGTGAATGCTAATTGATACTTAAATAATCGACTATCAATATTGGCCAATGCACTGATCGTTTCGAAGAGACCAGGATCGGGATTAATTTCTTGAAAACCACTTTGATCCGGTTTGCTTGTTTTCGTGAGGAAGACAAGTTTGGATTCAAAGATGGAGCAGTGAAGTGTAAGGTCTAGTCGCTACTAATCCTGAGGAAATTCCAAAATGGATGTAGTAGGAATAGAGTCTTCGGTTCCGTTCGAACCCGGGACGGACTTGTATGGATGAATGATTTCAGAACATCGTCAGGTGAGCGATGAGCATTCTAAGGGATATGTTCTAAAAAGTTAACGCCTAGCCTCAAGCCTCATCAACCGAGAATGACTGAAAATCAGGGGGTTATGAAACAAGGCTAGGTGGGTAGCACCCATTTAGGGTGAGGTCATCCCTGTCTAGATGTCCCTTTTATTTCGGCTTAGTAGTACGGTTCCTAATCCCAACCGTGGGGTGATCTTACTCGGGATTATCCAGTAAGGGGTAGCCCCGGTCTTGTGTTGTAGGAGTCGGGCGTGATCCTCGGTATGCTGATCTAGACCAGGTACCGTGATAGGTGGTACCCTAGTGCCTAGTCATCAGTTGGAAATCCATTCTTCCTATGCGCCTTTTACGAGTTTTGTTTGTATTACCCACGATTGTGGCTAGTAGCTGGAATTTAATAGATGTAACAAATAAGTATTTGTAAATAGACCCTATTATAATATCAGAGGATGTTATAAAAAGTGTTTTAGCTAACGTAAGGTAAAAACCCGACATGTTTATCTGTGGCTTGGTCTTACGAGATGCTTTTGTTTTCAAAGGATTTTTGAAAATTTAATAATCAATTTGAGTGTGATTTCTCACGCTGGTCTTCCAGACTGACTCGGGTGTTATTTAACTATAACGCTCGGGTCAGACCAGTATTATATAATACAGAAAAGGATGCTGTAGAGATCAGGAGATGAGCTGAATGGCAGTACGTACTTCCATACTTGATTATTATTCCGTTGTGTATTCAGATTGTGAGGACAGATTATGATTACTCTCCAGTTGTGTGTTATGTATACTCTGATGATGTATGTATAAACAGATATAGTATTTGTTTTCGGTGTAAAGATCTGTGATTATCTAATATATTTTATTCCACTGCGACGGTTAGATTCTGATGTTGTTTTCTATCTTCTTCTCTACCTCTTCTTCTTTAACCCAAATGGTTTGTATTTCTGTTCATCTTGAGTTGATTGATGCAGAATAGTGTTGACTCAAGGGGTACGAACTTGCGGGATGTTACATACACGTACGTAAATTTACACTATAAAGATTTTATGGCTGTTGTATATGTATGTTGTACAGTAGTATAGTATATGTACTTATTTAATAAAAATACGCTTGTTAATCCACATATATATATATATAACAGTTCTAATATATTTTTGTAATTTTATAAAATATATCAAAGTTGTATTTCAGTTTTATATACATTAGAATATAAGGTATATGTAAGAGTATGTTAGTGTAGTATATATATTATATATAGTGTGTGTACTGTATGTAGTTTATATGAATTTTTTTTGTTTGTCATTGTTTACTGATGCTTTGAGAAAAACAATATGCCTATAGTTGTCAGTTATATATGTGCATATATATTGGTTTTAAAAGTACAAAGTTTTTATAAAGTCTGTTTAATGAAAAGTGTACGTCAAAGTAAGATATGTATCAAGTTTCATGGTATATAAATCAGTTTATACAAGCTAGAACAACTAATATGTATATACACAATGTTTATAAATTTTGTTACAGTTATTATTAAAGCATAAATGTATAGTAAGCTTATAATAATTATAAAGTAGTAGATATTCTATGCATAAAGAGTGTATATAATTTCTGTAAAGGGGGTTTAGTTTATACAAAAAAATAATATATATATATATATATGTTGTATGTAAAAATGTGTTTTAAAGTATCTATATTAAAGGCATGTACACATACAAAGTGATATTAAGATATATATATATATATAAGCTATATAGATATATTTATAAATTTAATTTGATTTATATGTTAGTTTATTATTAGTTTAGAGTATATAGTATATCATATATTGATGTTTATGTTTTGTATGTTGTGGGTTTGCTGAAAGAGAAAAAAATTGTACAAAATGTATGTAAGTTTAAAACACATATATGCTGAGATATATTAGTTTATATATATAAGTATACATGAGTTGGTTTCAAGTAAAAGGAAAGTTTTTATTTTGTATATGTGTGACGACCCAAAAAATTTGAACATTCGAAATTGAAATATTTAAACGATTTTAAATGTTTGAAAGATAGTTTGACTTGAATTTCATATATCAGAATGAATTTGGCAATTTAATTATAGAAATTTGGTAAATTCAAATCTTCAATTTTGATCCTATTAAAAATAATTTGATGGCTTAGGAGATTCATATTGACAATGCTGAAGATGATAGAACCTTCAAAATTGAATTTGAAACTGTTTTGTTCAGTATTGAAATTTATATCGTTTAAAATCGATATTAAAAAAATTAGCCTTTCAAAGCACAGTCTCAGATTTTGACGAAACCAGTTCCATTGGATCTGAATATTTTATTATTATCGGATTTCAATTTTCATAGTATTCGGAGTTGTCGTGTGATCGTACGGTAAGCAAACGCGTTAAAATTTAAATCGAAAATTCGATACTTTAACTGGTCCAAAAAGCTATCTTCTCCTTACGATCGAATTTGGACTCAGAACCTTTTCCATTGCACTCGAAATAGGCATATAACATTATAAACGCCTAGCGGCACGCCTCGATTGGAGATCGAGATTGAGTTGCGAAATTGATACGATTTGAATTTGAATTTAAAATTTAAATATAATATATATGTTTATTTTAATATAATTTCACGAGGCAGATTACACGTTCTATCTTCCTTCAAACACTTGGTAAAAAGAAGATACGCGTTCGTTTTTTTTAAAATAATAATAAAATAGATATGCGATAAAAACGCAAACAAAACTTTCTCGTTTAAAAATCAAACAAAAGAAATAATGGCCGAGCTTTAAATTCATATCTCCAGATTTACTTCACTCGATTCCCCTTTTCAAATTCAAGCACAGCTCCCATTTCTTCTTCTTTTTTCTCTTTCTTTCGAAATCAATTCTGCAGTAAAAAAAAATAGAGAAGAGATAGGGTTCAGATTGGATGATGAACTTAGGAGTGAAACGAAATGCATCGCATCGCTCGAGCGAGATTGGGAGCGATTTCGAATCGCTACAAGCATCGTAAGTAAGGAGGGAGAATCACAATACTTTCTGGCCGCGTACAAATCGCGACTAGGGTTTTCAATCAAGCTCGTCACATCAAGAAGCGTCGATTTCGGTGGAGGGAACAACCATGAATGATGGTGTGTGCGCGCGCGTCAGGTCAAGGATTATCGCGGCAGCACTATCGAGGAGAGGATGGAAGTTAGCGGAGGCAGACTTGGGCACTTCGGTGGTGGCTCCATCGAGCGAGGCAAGGGAATCATTGAACTGAAATTAAATTCGTTGGGAGTTTCGTCTCGGGAATGTTCAAGGTTCAGATGATCGAGCATCGCGACTACGGATTTAGCATGCTAGGGTTTCGAGCAGTGTTCATCGTTGTTCAAGTAAGGTATGTATACATATTATTTTTAACTTGTTTATTTAATTTTATACATTTATATATATATATATACACACACATCTTACAGAAAAGAAGAAGAATAATAATACATCAATAAGTTTTATAAAAACAATTTGTTTAAAAATTTAAAGCAATAATATATAAAATGTTCTTGTTTATTTAATAAATGTATATGTATACACATGCATGCTATAGTTTAAAAAAAAGGAGTTTAAGATGGTTGAAAAATTATATAAAATTTTATTTTTGAATCCATATAAATTTATTTTTGTAGGTAAGGGTTTCAAAGAAAAAGAAAATAGATATATATTTTTAATTTACCAATTTATTTATATATTAAGGAAATATATATATATATATATATATGCATGTAGATAAAAGTATTTTCGGAAATTATTTTTAATATCTACATATACAAAATTCAAATTTAGTTTTGGATATTCAAAATAATAAATTTTGGTGAATAATTGGTTTAATTAACTTATACAAATATTTTGATTTCTAAAGATTATAAAAGGAAAATTAATTTAAATTTTAATGATTTGTTTAAAATAAAAATTATTGATTAATTAAATTTATTTAAAAAAGGAAATAAATTATTCGATTAGTTCAAGTATTAATAAAATTGTACAATTGTTTTATACAAGGTTAAAATTGTGAAAACAAGCTGGAGTGGAATCGGAATGGAAATGAGTTGGAATTGACTGCAAATCAAAATCAAAGGTGAGATCTTCTCACTCAATCAAATATTTTTCTGATTTAAATTTTGAATAGTTAGATTTAAAATTGATTGACTGTGTGCTTGGATAATTGATTTATTAGCTATTATATTATTTATACCCTATGCGCCGCATAATAGCGAATGATATTAAACCTATATACCGCGATATTCCACCTCGAAGTGGAATTGGTATTATATATGTATTTGGAGTTGTTAATTTCCCACATTATATAGCGGATGAGACCTTATGCGCCGCATAATAGCGGATGATATTATATAAATCCCATATACCGTGATATTCCACCTCGAAGTGGAATTGGTATTTAATTATTGTGCTAACATTTGTGGATGCAGGGAAACAGGTTGGAGGGATCCACCTGGATTCCTCAAAACATTTTGATTTGTTTTCAAAAAAATTTGTGTTGATTATTTATAATCTGTGTGTGATTATTTGTGATTGAAACCCTTGAAGGCTAAAATTTAGCCGAATATATTTTTGGTATCGTAGGATACCAGAAATAAATAAAATTGGATCTTTAAATTTAGATAGAAAATCTATTGTGAAATCCTATTGAATAAAATTCCAAAATATGGGAAAAAGTTTAATAAATGGATTTCAAGTAATAATATTCAAAAAGGTGAAGAATATATTTTAAAAATATGGTTTTTGAAAAAATAAAGGAATTTATTTTAAAAAATAAATTCAAAAAATGATTTAGTGTTTGAATGAAAATCGATTTGGTGTCGAAATAAATTTAGAAATTAAATTTTAAGATTAATTTGGTATTTTAAAATTAAAACCCTTGGGAAATCAATATGAGAATTTATTTGTTGATTGAAAAAAAATTTGAAATCAATTTAGAATTTGATTTAGTGATTGAAATAAACTGGGAAATCGATTTAAAAAATTGATTTGGGTGTTGAAAGTGAGTATTTGGAAAACGATTTGAAAATTGTATATCGTTGGATATTTGAAGGTTTAAAATTCACAACGGAAATTTTATAAAGGAAAGGGGATTTTGTTTTGAAAATAAATATCGGTTTATTTTTAAAAGCGTGGAAAGAAATTTACAAATTTGGAATGTAAATTAAAATAAGTTGAGAAGATTTATTATTTTATTTGAATGGACCATTTTGTAATGGAAAAAGAATTCTTCCCTGGAAAGTCGAGTATATTTTCAAAATAGCTTTTGAAATAAAATTTAGAAATTCTAGATTTGGTTTTAAAATAATATTGTTGGAGAAATTAGTTTTGGAAATTGTTTTAAAGTAAAAATTTATTTAATTAATAATATAAGAGATTATTTTAAAGATTTAAATTAATGTTTGATTTAGAACTTAGTTATTTAAATATTTATACACTATCTACTAATTTTATTTTAAAATTAGTTTTGGACTTGCATTTTTTATATGAGATATTGGTATAATATTTTTCATAACTAATATTTAAGAAAGTATTTTAAAATAGTTTATTTTAAATGTTTCCAAGTATATTTTGAATAAGAATTTTATATTATTTTAAAATATTTGAACTCGGCAGATTTTCAGTGGAAATGAATAAATATTGGAAATGTTTTCCGCGTAAGGAAAAATTGACTTGAAATTTATTTTCAAAGGATTGAAGTGTGAAAAATTGATTCGAAATTTGTTTTCAAATTGTTGAAAAGTGAAATTTTATCTTGCGAAGATATTAATAATTGGGGGAAAATTATTTGAAATCCAACGATTGTTGTGAATGATGATTAATAGTTAAATAACCGACTATCAATATTCTCCTTTAAATGGCATTTGAACTTCGATGCGACCGGGAGTCGGATTCCAAATGGATATTCGAAACCCACATCGAACCTTTGTGATTGTGATGGATCTTTGTTTAAATGATCAAAGTGGAATTTTGTTGTGATTTGTTTGAATCTGAATGTAACACTTATTTTAAAATAAGCGCTCGTTATTCAGATTAGCCAGGAGAGGACCTTGTGTCATAAGACCCATTCCGAATAATGATACGACAAAATGGGATTGTATTTGAAGATGGTGTTGAAGACCGGGTATTTTAGAAAGAGAAAGGATTACCTGTCGAATGTCTCTGCACCGGGTTACTTTGGTATAGAGATTTTATCACCCTTTTGTGATGGGGATTCCGGACGTGATTAGTGAATATCCGGATTTGCAAAGGCTTCTTTGAAGTGCCTTCGGTACCGTTCGATCCCGGAATGGACTTGTATGGATGTGTGTCTGACGTTACACTTTGAGATTTAAAGCAGTTTTCTATCAAATACATTTCTATGGGTGGCGGAGAATTTATTCTCTTAGCTTAACACTTTTCTCTGAGACGTACTAGCTCAGAGGTTATGTAGTTGATGGTTACTAGTGATACATTCCCAATTTGGTAATGTGGCATACGAAGTGTTGCTGATCATTTGTTGATCGAAGCATGGCTTTTGTGAAAAGCGTAGCTTTGTGGATGAGACTTCGTCGGACCTCACACCTTGGAATGCTCGAAACAGGAAGGATGTAGCAAGGTTTTAAGGGGTAGCGCCCCTTAAGGTATGTTCATTTCCTTCTGGATAGAGGTGGTATCATGGTATGTTGCCCAGATACTTAACCTATGTGGTTGTTGCAAATTTATTACTTTGTGCTTGTTGGTATTGAGGATCCTCGGATAAAGGTTGTTTACAACCGGGGGATGGCATACTCGTGTCAGTAGTTATCTATTTTTGCAAAGGTAACCTAGCCTTGTGTTGGCAGAGATCCGGTTAGGTTCTCGGGGCGTCCCTCCAGAGGCGTACCCATGTGGCCCAGGAAGTTCCTTTGCCTGACCATTTGTTGGAAATCCAATCATCAATATGCGCCTTGCACGGTTTTAGTTGTAGAACCTGCCATCTAATATGGTAGCTATAGTAGGCATACTATAATGGTACGTATGCTGGCTAAGATTAATATTATACTTGCAAATGTTTTCTGCACCATGCACTAATGATAATATTAAAAAGATTTTGCGTATCAAGCATGTTTGACTATGATAAGGAGAATCTCCCCCAAGTGTGCGATTGCATTGTGTGTGCCGGGAGGCCTTATGGTAGTTTCATTTTCCAAAAAAGCATTGCGGATTTCTTTTAAATTCTTCTGTTTCTTTGATAAAAGAATAACTGTTTTAAGATCTCACACCAGTCCCATGATTCATCTGGAGTTTATTGTTCTCTTTCTAAACTCTGCTTGTCCATAATTTTTCACACGGGCAGCCTAGAGTCAGGTTGTCTATTATTCTGGAGCGAAGTCAAGAAGTTTCTGTGGAGATCAAGAGTTGAAGCTGGATGGCGAGGCGTATCACTTATATATGTAATATTTCTTTTCCACTGTTTGTTGTTGTAAACTCTGATAATGTGATGTATAAACTGATACAGTATTTTTGTTCTAAAGATTATTCTTTATCTACTATATTTTGTTCCGTTGCGAAATATGAGATTCTGTTATTGTTTTCTGTTCTTCTCCTGTCTTCTTCTTCTTAAACCCTAACGGTTCGGTTTTTGGCATTCGATTGTGCGGCATTTGATATAGTGGATGTATTAATGTCGATTTTCGGGCATCGTAAAACTTGAACGTTACAGATTGGTATCAGAGCATTTAGTTAAGCAGCAACCTTGGCTCTGTTGGGTGTTACTTATTAGAGACAGAGTCAGTAGTAATCTAGAATGAGTTTGAGTGTAATAATAGATATGAGCGCGTATTTGTTAGTAAATATAAAAAAATTGTTTTATATTGTGATGATTGGTTTGTTGAGTGGTATATGGATTCTGGTCGATATAGTCTGTACAACTCTATCGATAGGGATCTCTAAACACTCGTACAGAACAATTCGACACGATATTGTTTTAAAATCTGGTAAATGAAATATTTTTACCCAAATTATTTTTGTATATAAAAGGAAATAATTTTTGTAAATTATTACAGTATATGGTTACGTGGATGTTAGGAAGCAATAATATTAAACTATTATCATTGAAATTGAATGGAAAATTGAAATCTTAACTTAAAGCCGAGTAATAAAATCCATATACAAATGGAATTTGTAAATATGAATTGTAAATATGATTTATAATTTGAAATAGATTCCAGAGAATTATTTGAAAGTGGATTGAAAAGATTTGAAATTGCAAATTTTGGAAATTAAATTCATTTAGTTTGAAAAAATGAATTTTCAATGGTTTTGGAAAAGTGTTTTGAAGGGATGAAAGCTCTAAACTCTTTTCGGTCGCTGGAAAATAACTTCGGTGATGACTGCAGCATCATCGATGTTCGTTTTCGGGTTTCCAAAAGAGCGATTGCTGCCTAGTTGTTCTAAATGAAAGTTGTTTGCAAAACTGGTTTGGATTTTTGAATTCAATGAATAATTCGAATTGCTTTCAAAAATGAATTATGAAAGGTTGAAAAGACTCTGGAATGTTATATAAAATAGTTATGGAATATCATTAAGTTGATAACTTGTAAAGTTTGAAGTTGTTAAAAAAAATCTAACTTAAAGACAAGTTAGATAAAGGTAAATGTGAAAACAAAATAAGTTGGAACGAAAATTTAATTCAAGTGGAATTACAAAAAATGAAAATTGAATAAAAGAATTGAGATTGAAAATTTGAGTTAGTTTGAATAAATGTGAATTTGAGAAGTCGTATAGACTAAATGATTGGAATAAAATCTATAAAGGTGGAAAATAAAATTGTGGATGAATGAATAAATTTACAATTACAATTAAACGAAGGTGAAATTGAATGTTGAAATTCATTTTGAATTTGTAAATAAATATAATTGGAATTGGAATTGAATTTTATTTGTGATAAACAAAGAAAAGTATTGAAATAAAATTAGTGAGTGAAGCTAATTGAAGGAATGACAAATTTGATATGGTTTTAAACGAATTGAATTCAATATTTATAGGTGAACATAAATTGAATTCATATAGAAATGGAAAATAAAAATGGTTTGAGATAAAATGAATTGGAATTCGTAGCGATTTAGTAAATGAAGCTAATTTAAAATAGTAAGGTGAATCAATTATGAATGAAAGATAATTAATAAGGTTCAATATTCAGATGGTAAATTGAATCCAAATAGAATTGAAATTGTAAATTGAATTCAAATGAAAGTGAAAATGCCAGATAGAATGAAAATGGATATATAGCTTCAATAGTTAAGTAAAAATGGTATAAGAAGTATATATTGAAAATTTTGTAAAGGAATGTGCAAAATAAATTCGAATGTTGTAATTGGATATTATGCCTAGCAGGATATACAGGTGTGTTAAAGGAAAGGAAATTGGGATTTTGATTTCGAAGACAAAATTGAATTGCCCGACAAAAAGGTATGTATTTGAATTTCAGTATGAAATTTGATGATTTTCTTGTCCAACCGCTTGGCTTTTCGTTTTCTTTTTGAAATCTGGGGGCCGTGATGTCATTTTTGTAGTCGTACCGAGCTAGCCGCGCAAAGGAGGCGCTGGCGAAATTTTTTGAAAATTTAGGGAGTCAGAAAAACTTTGAGAAAATTTTGGGAATTTGAAATTTGAATTTAAATTTAAATTTGAATTGTTGAGAAAACAATGTTGTTGGAATCTATGATTAATTTTGGAAAGATAGCAAACGGGTTAAGGTCCATTCTTCTTAATTAATAATTTCGGGATGAAATTCTTTTAAGGGAGAAGGATGCGACGAGCCGGAAATTTTGAACACTCGAAATTGAAATATTTAAATGATTTTAAATGTTTGAAAGATAGTCTGACTTGAATTTCATATATAAGAATGAATTTGGCAATTTAATTTAATTATAGAAGTTTGGGTAAATTTGTAAATCTTCAATTTTGAGCCTGTTCAAAATAATTTAATGGCTTAGGAGACTCATATTGACAATATAGAAGATGATAGAAGCTTCATAATTGAATTCGAAAAAACTGTTTTGTTCAGTATTGAAATTTATATCATTTAAAATCGATATTAAAAAAATAGCCTTTCGAGGCACAGTCTCGGATTTCGACGAAACTAGTTTCATTGGATCCGTAATATTGTATTATTATCCGATTTCATTTTTCGTAGTATTCGGAGTTGTCGTGTGATCGTACGGTAAGAAAACGCGTTAAAATTTAAATTAAAAATTCGATATTTTAACTGGTTTAAAAATCTATCTTCTCCACACGATCGAATTTGGACTCGGAACCTTTTCCATTGCGTTCGGAATAGGCGTATAACATTATAAACGCCTTGTGGCATGCCTCGATTGGGGATCGAGATTGAGAGTTGTGAAATTGATACGATTTGAATTTGAATTTAAAATTTAAATATAATACATATGTCTGTGCACGTGCACAGCGCCTCGCCGACGCTCTGGCGAACTGTGCTCCCTCCAGCGAGTCGCAAACTATCACTACATCCGAAGGCAATTTCGATTCGACTCCACAAGCTCTTAATCGAAATCGAGTCTCCAGTTCAAAAACTGGAACTCGACCCCACTTATTAAATCACTTCTCCATGCCCACACGGTCCATCTGAGGCACTACGACTCCGACCCCACCTCGCCGATCCCCATACTACCATTCCCTTGAGTACCATGCAGCTGGATCAACTAGAGGAGACGAAATCATCTCGTTTCTGACCTCGACAAACTCAATTGTTAAACCCTAACTTTATCTCGTCCCATCATCCCTTGCAACGGAAAATTTATTTAACAATTTTCCCGACTCCACCATCAGCCACACTAGCTTCAAGCAAAATTTCAACACCCAGCATACCTCCGATCGCCAATAATTGGATAAAACCCATTTTTGGTTCATCTATAAACTGCTCATAGTGCTCTCAACTAAAAATCACCATTTTAGTTTTAAAAAACCTATTTTCGAATGTTGATTCAAGTTATGTAATTGAATTAGCAATTTATAACATTCGAATTCAATATATAATTACATGTTGTTCTGTAAATCAAATTTTCCATTGTGATATTTCACCAACATGTTTAAAACAAATTTTTATATCTTGATTTATATTTAAACAACTTGTTTTGTTTTAATCTGTAAGCCTAACAATGGTCCGATGAAGATGTATTTAATTTTATAGTTTATTTTCACTCTGTAATCAAAAACAAAGAAGAAACAGGCCATTCAAAAATACACAGTACAATCATACATATACAGAGCTACTTACTTAAAAATATAAATGCAAAGCACACTTTTATCCATAATCATATGTACAGATCTAATTCTACTTCAGTTTTAAAATAATATTCTTACTCACTTGAGAAAAGTTTGAACAGAGAAACTCCCCCTCTTTTTTTTGAAAAGCTGTTAGCTTGATCTTCTTTGATCCTTCTTTCTTTGTTTAGTTGAGTTGTTATTTAAGTTTGTAATCTGGTGATGCTACCTTTTTCTTTTTCTGGTTTGCTGTGTTTCTTTGAATGAACAGGAACTAGAATAGATGTACATATATATAGAGAATTTTTTTTTATAGGGGTAGGTATTTACTGGTACATTCTTTTCTTGTGTTTGATCAGAGATTTTTTTTTTGACCTAGCATGATTTTTTCCCCTGAAACTGAAATGATTTATGCACATTTCGAAATGACCTTATTTTTTGCTAGAATAGATAGCATTAAATGCAAGTGTCTCCTTCCATGTTTACATGCATATCCCATTTGATATGTATATACATATATTTTTGTCTTGTTGCCTTGCATATCTAAATTCACAACAAACATACATTCCTTTGCCTGATTTTATTTTATGCCTTTGTGCTTAATATAAAATTGTTATAGTTATTGGTATATGTTTATCTTATGTTGCAAACACACAAGCCCACTTATATACTTATTTCTGACATAAATCCTTACTTTTATTTCTATCTTAAGCTTAAATTATCAAACACATAATTTATATTCATATATTTTTATACTTATATCTAATATTGATAAGATTGATTTCAGTTTAAGCATTATTAACTAGATTACATCCATATATATATATATTTAACTCAAATGTTAATAAGGCAAAGCTTTTAATTTAATGTGAATAAGAGAGATTTTATTTTAAATAATTATGAAAGATTTTATTTTAAATTTTCAAGTTATAGTTTCCTTCCAAAATACACACATATATATAAATAAATAAATGGTAAATGGCCCAAAGTCTTATTTGTTTTTAAAATGATAAGTTTGTATTTTAATTAATCAGATTAAAATAATATTACTAAAATACCAGGTCATCACATTCCTTCCCTTAAAAGAATTTCGTCCCCGAAATTTAAAGCAAAAGATAATTCAAAAGCTTTTATATCAATTACCCAACATACATATCATCCATACAATAACAATCAACCAAACAGTCTATCCTAACAAACATTACTAGCTATCCGAACACAAATCTGGATAGGCTTTCCTAAAACTATCCAGAGTTTCCCAGGTACATTATCTGGGATGCTCGCTCCACTGCACTTTGACGAGCTTCACTACTTTGCTCCTGAGTTGCCTCTCGTCTTGATCAATAATCTTAACAGGGTTCCTGACCACCGTCAAGTTTGGCTCGACCCCTAAATCTTCCTGGACTACTGGTTCTACAACCAGTGATGGGTCATGGACAAACTTCCTTAGATGGGATACATGAAATACATTATATATTCCAGACAACCGTTCTGGCAATTCAATTGTGTAAGCCACAGCATCAATCCTTTCCAACACCCGGAATGGACCAATATATCTCGGGCCATGTTTTTCCGTCATTCCAAATCTAATAACTCCTTTGATCGGGGAAACATTGACAAAGATTAAATCTCCGATCTCAAATTCCAATTGTCATTGCCTTTTATCTGCATATTTCTTCTAACGGTCCTGAGCAGCTTTCATTCTCTTCTTGATAAGCTCAACTTTTGCAGAAGCTTCACGGATCAAATCTGGTCCAAGCACAAGACGATCTCTCGACTCTATCCAACAGGATGGGGATCTACACGGTCTTCCATATAAAGCTTCATAGGGTGCCATCTTAATACTTGCTTGGTAACTGTTATTATATGAGAATTCCACTAGATGAAGATGGTCTTCCCACGATCCACCAAAATCCAAAACACATGCCTTTGGCATATCTTCTAGAATTCGGTTAAGTCTCTCCGTCTATTCGTCTGTTTGAGGATGATAGGCTGTACTCAATCTCAAACTCATTCCCATAGCTGATTGCAAAGCCTTCTAGAATTTGCTGGTGAAGATAGAATCACGGTCACTTACTATACTGACAGGAACTCCATGCAATATGACTATCTCTCTTAAGAAAATCTCTGCTAGAGAAGCTGCGGTACGAGTTGCCTTCACCGGTATAAAATGGGCGCTTTTTGTTAGACGATCCACAATTACCCATATTCCTTCGTTTTCTTTCTTGGTTCTAGGCAAACCGTCGATGAAATCCATCGAAATCATCTTCCATTTCCACATCGGGATTTCCAAAGGTTGCAATAATCCGGCTGACTTTTGCTGATCTCCTTTAACTTGCTGGCAGATAACACAACTATTAATGAATCTAGCAATATCTTTCTTCATGCCCGGCCACCAGAAGATCCTCTTCATATCTTTATACATCTTAGAGATTCCCAGGTGGATATTTAATTTGGAGCGAAGACTCTCAGATAAGACCTCCTGCTTTAATTCCTTGAAATTTGGAACACAGATCCTTCCGTTGATCCTTAGTGTCCCTTGGTCATCAATCTTAAAACTAGAACACTGACCCTTCTTAACTCTCCTAATGATTCCCTTCAATCTACTATCTGATTCTTGCTTACTCGATATCCTTTCCAGAAGAGATAGAACCACTTCCAAAAGAGACAGAACTGCATTCCTGCTAAGAGCATATGCCACAACATTCGCCTTTCCCGGGGTATACAGGATGTCCAAATCATATGATGCCAGAAACTCGACCCATCGCTGCTGCCTCAGATTAAGATCCTTTTGAGAGAAAAGATATTTCAATGGTTTGTGGTCCATGAATAATTTAGACTTCTCTCCCAAAAGATAGCGCCCCTCAGATCTTCAAAGCAAACACAATGACCAACAACTCAAGATCGTGCGTAGCGTAGTTCCTTTCATGAGGCTTCAATTACCGACTCACATATGCAATTACCCTTCCATTCTGCATCAGAACTGCTCCAAGTCAAACTATACAGGCATCTGTATAAACCTCAAACTTACTCTTTCCACCCAGAATAGCTAGCACAGGTGCACTGGTTAGCCTCATCTTCAACTCTTTGAAATCCTCTTCACACTGCGGTGTCCACTTAAACTTAGCTCCTTTCCTTGTCAACTTGGTCATATGTGAAGAGATCTTGGAATAATCCTTGATGAATTTCCTGTAGTAGCCAGCTAATCCCAGAAAACTGCGGACTTCAGTTGGTGTCTGCAGCTGCTTCCTCTCCAAAATATTCTCAACCTTTGCTGGATCTACAGAGACACCTTCTCCAGAAACAATGTGCCCTAAAAATTTGACTTCCGATTTCCAAAAATGGCACTTAGAGAACTTCGCCTTCAAAACATGCCTTCTTAGAGTCTCTAACACTATCTTCAAATGCTGTCTGTTCTCTTCTTCAGACTTAGAGTAGACCAGGATATCATCGATGAACACCAGAACGAACTTATTCAATACATATCTAATGACTCGGTTCACTAGACCAACAAAGTAAGCAGGAGCGTTGGTTAACCCAAAAGGAATAACCAACCACTCATAGAAAAAATTTGGTCCCCTAAATGTAGTTAAGGGGATACTATCCTCAGCTACCCTTAACTGATGGAAAGCTGAAGCTAAATCCAGTTAAGAAAAGACAGAAGCTCCATGCAGTTGGTCAAAGAGATCGTCAGTACGAGGAAGAGGATATTTATTTCGGATGGTCACTTTGTTCAACTCTCGATAGTCAACACAGAGACTTAGTGACCCATCTGACTTAGTGACAAACACCGCAGCCGAACCCCAACAAGAAAAACTGTGCCTAATTAATCCCTTCTCCAAAAGATCCTGAGTTTGCTTCACTATCTCGTCCCTCTCCCTAGGAGCCATCCTCCTACTAGGCTGAATCACTGGTACTGCTCCTGGAACCAAATCAATGTGAAACTTTATCTCTCGATGTAGAGGTAAACCCTTGACTTCCTCGAACACATCTGGGAAATCTTAGACCACATCGATATCTTTAATCTCCTCTTGAGAAGTATCAACCCCATGTAAAAGACTACTCAAGTGAATTCCATAATTATCACACATCACTCTAACAATCTTACCCAGATCGGTTTCCAACGAAACTGTTCTCTCATCACAATATAGGACAGCCTTATACTTGTAAAGCCAATACATCCCCAATATAAGGTCAAACCGCTTAAAATCCAACACATTAGGGTCACAAGAAAAACTATGGGACGGATAGGAAATCCTCAAATCCTTACAAATCATATCTAATTTGGTTACCCCTCCTATAGGATTAGATATAAAGATGGGATGGTCAACAGTACTAGGGGTAAGAAAGAACTTCTCTATATATTCCAAAGAAATAAAACTCAAAGAAGCACCCAAATCAAATAAAACTTTAATATACTTGCCATCTAAAAGTAATGTACCTTCCAATACTCCCTTGCCTTTAGATGAAGTTGATGGTGCACTCTCCAAAGAAAATACCTTATTCTGTTGAGCTTTATGAAGTAGCAGGAAATCCTTGATCATATGACCTGGTTGGTGGCAATTGAAGCATAGGGATTTCTGAACCAAAGCCAAACCCGGTCCACTTTGATGCGACTGATATTTCTGTTGCTGAGATCCTTCCCTGGGACACTTATTTGCCAAGTGACCTTCTTGTTGACATTTATAGCACTTGCGAGGTCCGTTGTTGCTTCCAGGCTTCTTCTTGTTCTGCTTCTTCCAATTGGGATTGAACTTCCTCTTATTTGGATTAGCAAAATTCCCTCCTGATGCTGCTACAGGTGCCACTGGTTTCTTGTTCATCAAATCCTCATATCTCAGAGCCATATCAATTAACTCAACAAAAGATCCTTTCAAATGCGTTGTCATCTTCTCGTGAAATTCTGGCCTCAATCCTTGCATAAACATTTCGTTCTTTTTGAGGGGAGTGTCTATGAGCCCTCGTCCATAGCAAAAAATCTCATTGAATTTAGTCTCATACTCCGCTATAATCATGCTACCCTGCTTCAAATTTAGAAAATCCTGGAACAGACGAGTTTTTCTTGCTGTTGGCATGAATTACTCCTCAAATAACTCTTTAAATCTTTCCCAAGAAATAATGTTCTTAGAGATATTTGCTATCGCTGCATCCCACCAGGCTGCAGCACCTTCTTGTAAATGCCATGAAGCCATTTCCCTTTTCTGCTCATCAGACAACTTCATATTCTTAAAGATCCACTCACATGAGCGTAGCCAAGCTTGAACCTCAATTATAGTCTCTGGCCCTTTAAATGGCCTCCCTCCAAGGTTGGCGAAGTCCTTGCATAAAGCAGCAAAACGAACCTGAGGCGGTACTACATCCACAGCCTTCCTAGCAGTCTGACCTCATCCATTATCGGTCGAGGTACTGCCTCTACCTCTGCCTCTCCTTCTAGAACTCATGTTGGCAACCTGTACAGGTAACTCAACAAATTTAGATAAGTATATAATTATATAAAAATACAAATACGCACTCTCAAGATGGATACCACTCCAGAGCCTAGGTGTTATCTCAACTTATGTTCTGATACCAAATGTGACGACCCGCCTTTCAATCCATAGAAAGACGTATCATCAATAAGAAAAGAAAGAGATAGAAATAGATAAGATAGAAGAAAGAACTAACAAATATCGAAATCTCACAACGGAAAAGGAAAAAATATAATACATCACATAACTATTACATAGTCTTACATATATCAGAGTTACACAACATCATGTAATAAGACAGTCATACATATATCTGCCATTTCATACATTCCAAAATACAACATACATCAACTAACACAGCGGAACTAGATAGATAGATAGATACGTCTGGACTCCTGCTCCAAGCTCCTCCAGACTTCAATAATCCAAAACCTATCACTTGGCTACTCATTAAAATTCGAGTACCCAAGAGTTTAGGAAAACGAAAATAAACTCCGGGTCAGACATGGGTCTGGTGTGAGTAAACAGGTTAAAGTTGCTTAACTTTGAAAACCATTTGAAACAAAGGTATCACGTAAGACTTCCCACACATAAACACGGGTAAGTTTTTACCTTATGCTAACCAAAACATTTTTATAGGAAATCTGGTGATATTATAATAGGGTCTAGGGTTTTCAAGTAAAATAGAAAATAGCTGAAATTGTTACATGATTAAATTCCAACATAGTAGCCACAAAGTGGGTAATACAATCAAAACCGTAAGGGCACGTAGGAAGAATGGGTTTCCATCAATGGCATGGCTACTGGGGTACCGCCTGTCACGGTACGGGGCCTAGATAACCATAGTGAGGCTCACTCCTGATTCCCTACAACACATGGCCGAAACCATCCCTTACTGGACAGTCCCGAACAAGACAACCCCACAGTTGTGGCCAACAACTTCCTACACAACCGAAATAAAAGGGACATCTAGACAGGGGTATATCTCGTCCTACTTGGGTGCTACCCACTTAACCTTGCTGCACATCCCTTATTTTAGCCATTACTGGTTGATGAGGCTTGAGGCTACGATTACCTTTGTAGAACACATCTCTTAGAATGCTTATCGTCCACCTGACGATGTTCTGAAAGCATTCAATCCATACAAGTTCGTTCTGGGTTCGAACGAAACCGAAGGCAATATCTCGTTACACTCGTTTTGGAATCACCCTCGGAGTTAACGACGATAACCCTTGCACTCTAAAACACTATCTCGATCTTCACTTGAGATGCCAAGACCTATCATTTAACTTGGATCGATGTGGTTTTCGGATAATCATAACTGATACCCGATCCCGGTCTCATCGAAATCCAAACGTGTTTTAAAGGCCAAGATGTTTAATAGTTTAATCAATTCGATTCAACACTTTGAATTCACATAGCATATATCACTAATAAATTATACTCAATCATCATAGATATCAAGGCAATCACAGAATATCACTCAATAGATATCACAAATCCAGATATTCTACCCATACAAACATCCTTAAACAGGAATTATTAATCCATGGTATAATCAATTTAATTATCTTAAATTAAATTAATTACTTAAGAATTAATCACTTAATTCTGCTTAATTAATTAATTACAAACCATTTAATCAATTAATCATTTCTAATTATCCTTTTAAATCAATTAATTAAACCTTAATTACTTAATTAATTACTCCTTAATTACCCATTACTTAATTGATTAAACATTAATTACTAATTAATTAATCGCTAACCCTTAATTAATTACTTAATTAATTAACTACTAATTATTTATTAATTAATTTTATTTAAATAATTTACAATTCCCAATTACAAATTAATTAAACACTTAATTATTAATTAACCAATCTTTAATTCCAAATTGAATAATCTCTAATCACTTAGTTAATTTCAATTATAAATTAATTAATCATTCTTAATTATCTCCCAAAACAATTAATTAAATAATAATCAATCTTCTTAACTAACATTTTAAATCTTCCCTAAAAATCTTGAAATCAAATTATTACTAACTTAAAAGTCTTTAATGTTAATTAAATTAAACACTTATCTTAAATTAACTACTTAATTAAAATATTAATTAAGATTTAAAAACATTCTTAATTAATTAAAACTTAAAATAAACTCTTAACTTAAAATTGTCAAACTTTAATTACTTCATCAATACTTAAAATTGTTTAAGATGATTAACTTCAAATTTTATTCGGTTTAGCCTTTGAAAACTAAACCCGAGAAAATCTCAGGTTTACTCGAGTTAAAACTCGAGTTTCTTCTCTATTTCCCTCGAGTCCCCTCTTTTTCTTTAGATACAATTTTCTCTTCTCTTTCTTTTTTTAGTTTAAGTTTAAACTTAAATAAAATGGGAAGTAGCCTCATGAACTCGCATTCCAACCCGAGGCAACCCTTCACTTTCTCGAGCATCTACTCGAGTTGTTCACAACCAAAACCTCCTGGCACCATTTCAACGTCGTGCATGTGCACAACACCTCGCCGACGCTCTGGCGAACTATGCTTCTTCCGGCGAGTCGCAAACTATCGCTACATACGAAGGCAAAGATAGATTCGACTCCACAAGCTCTAAATCGAAATCAAGTCTCCAGTTAAAAAACTGGAACCCGACCCCACCTATCAAATCGCATCGCCCCACCCACGCCGTCCACTTGAGGCGCTACGACTCCGGCCCCACCTCGTCGATCCCTCACACTACCATTCTCTTGAGTACCATGCAGCACGATTGTAACGACCCGACTTCCTACGCCCAGGAAGACGTATCGTTTATAAGAAAGAAAAGGGTGAGAAAATAGAAAAGACGGAGAAGGAAGAACAACAACATCTGAATCTCACAGCGGAACGAATAAATTATATTAATCACATAAGTATTTACATAATATATAACATCAATCAGAGTGATTAATATAGTACATCACATACTAGACAGTTATAAACACCTGTCTAGTTAATACAACACAACTCAAACAAATGACTCAGAGATACCAACACAGCGGAACTATATATATATATATATATATATATATATATATATATATATATCTACAACGCTGAAGCCTCCTGCTCCATTGCTCCTCCAAAATTCGTCAAAGCTAAACCTGAATACCTTGGCTACCCGTAAAAATTTGGGTACCCGAGAGTTTATGAAAAACAAAAATAAACTCCAGGTCAGACATGGGTCTGGTGTGAGTAACAGGTTAAAGTTGCTTAATTTTGAAAATCCTTTGAAAACAAAAGGTATCACGTAAGACTTCCCACACATAAACATGGAAAAGTTTTTACCTTATGCTAACCAAAACATTTGATAGGAAATCCAGTGATATTATGATAGGTCTAGGGTTTTCAAGTAAATAGAAAACAGCCGAAATTGTTACATCTATTAAATTCCAGCTACTAGCCACAAAAGTGGGTAATGCAATCAAAACCATTGGCACTTATTGGATTGTGGATTCCATACAATGGCAGGGCTACTGGGGTACCGCCCGTCACAGTACGTGGCCTAGATCAACGTACCGAGGATCACTCCCGACACCCTGCAACACAAGGCCGGAACCATTCCTTACTGAACAGTCCCGAACAAGATAACCCCGCAGTTGGCTGCAGACCAACTGCCCACACAGCCGAATAAAAAGGGACATCTAGACAGGGGAATATCCTTGTCCTGCTTGGGCATGACCCACCTAACCTTGCTACACCTCCCATGTTTTAGCCATTTCCGGTTGATGAGGCTTGAGGTTACGATTACCTTCATAGAACATATCTCTTAGAATGCTCATCGCCCACCTGACGATGTGTTGAAAGCATTCAATCCATACAAGTTCGTTCCGGTTTCGAACGAAACCGAAGGCATTATCTCGTTACACTCGTTTTGGAATCACCCTCAGAGTTAACGACGATAATCCTTGCATTCTAAATCTTCATCTTCGCTTCAGATTCACGACCTATCGTAAATTTGGAATCGATGTGGTTTTCGGATGTTCCAAATAAGGAAAACCGATCCCGGTCTCATCGAAATCCAAAACGTGTCTTTTAAGGCCAAGCTGTCTATTTAGTCTTAACAGTCAATTCAATATTATCAATATACACATAGATGGATAATTCATAATATCACAATAGATAATCACATCATCATAAACAGATAATTAATATCATCATCCAAACAGATAATTAAATATTATCATACTTAAACCATACATCCATATCACATAGATATTATCATCCCATATCTGAGATCACAATCAATCAATGAAATATCAATATCATCCATATGCAATGATTTATGAATCACAAGCTAAAATTAATTTAAAATGAATTAAATTAACTACTTCCATCTTTAATTAATTTAAAATAAATTAAATTAATTACTCATTCCATAAATCCTGCTCTCACAACCATTAATTAATTATAAATCAAATTAATTAATCATTCTCTAATTACAAGAAGTAATTTAGTCTATAATTAATTTCTCAAATGAATTATTCTAAATCATTTATAGCAGTTAACATTTAATTACTTCCCTATTAAATTTTCCTTAATTAACAATTCTTAGTTACATCATTATTTATATTAACTAATGATCTCCAATTTATATAAAATTGCTTTATTTAAATTAATTACATTATGTGGTTAATCTTTTTTTTAAACACAATTATTAATCACCCTTGATTAATAACAAACCAGTAATTAACTACCCTTAATTACTTATTAATCATCCATGATTAATTATTTCCATAAATTAATCCTTTGATTAATTACAAAAGAAATTACCTAAATTACTTCACTTACAAATCATCTTGTATTAATTTCATCAAGTAATTATCATCTAATTACTTTTCTAAGTAATTATACTCCATTAATTACACTAAGTAATTACGCATACCAAATCATCAAATGATTTCTAAAATTAATTAACTTAATTTATATCTTATCATCAATTACTTATATATTCAAATTAATCATCTTTGATTTAAATATCCTTTGCTGCATTCCAGTAGTTTTCCTTAATTTATTTACAGAAATTAAACTTAAATAAATCCATTAATTAATTTCATTTATATAGATTTATTACCGTTTAATTATCTTGTTGATTTATTATTCTCAAATAAATCAATCTCTAATCCCATCATTAATTATATTAATTAATGATTTCTAATTACATTTTCATTTGTTAGTTATATTAAGAATACAAATCTTCAAATCACAAATATTAACCCTCTTGATTAATAACATACAGTAATTAATCGTTCTTAACAAATTACTTCTCAATAACAAGCTTAATTAATCCCTTTATTAATTTCAAGTAATCATATTCCAATTACTTCCATTAACAACATCAACCAATTAATTACATCCAGTAATTATCCGTCAATTACTTCTCTAAGTAATTTACCTCCAATCAGTTAATTAAACTAAATTAATTAACTCAAATTAAATCAATGTACACAATTAATAAGTAATTAATTTCTTAATTACTTTCCAAATAAATAATTACATTTAAACTATTACAATGATTATTATTAAATTAATTAATCCAATTAATTTATTAAAAATCAATTACATTAATTAATTATAAAATAGTCTAGTTAATGATCTTCATTAACACTTATTTAATTATTTTCTTCTAAAATAATTAACTTATTTTAATCATTATTAATTATAAGTTTGATTAACCATTAAAATTTATTAATTTAAATAAAAATCTAATCTATGGTTCTTAATCACCTATTAGTTAATTAATTCATTATTTAACTTTAATTACTACATTTAAACTTATAATTACTAATTAAAATAATATAAATCATTGTTTATTCATACTTAATTAACTTAAAGGTTAATGCATATAAATTCTAAGTCTTCATTACTTAAAGTAACTATTCTTATTATTTAAATTTTCACTTCCAATATGTTTAAAACATTTATTTCAATTTACTTTCTAAATAAAAACCAATTTATCCTGAATAAAGTTTACAACTAAATTTTCAAACCCCTTTAAACTCACATGTTTAAAAGCATATTTAACATTTAAAACTTATTCGAATCAATTTCAATTTTAAAACTTTATTCTATTTCCAAATCTAGAATTTTCAATTTTTAAGTCCCGATTTCAAAACTAACTTGAAATCACTGTTAAACTTTGATTTGAAACTAGATTTAACTTTGATTTAATTTTAAAACAAAGTTTTAAAAACTGTAAAAAAAACTGTTAGAGTCTTTTAATACCTGAATCACAACACCCCGATTACCCCCCTTGTTTACTTCGAGTAAACATACGAAGTTCCCCGAGAAAAACAGCAACCTATTTCGAGTTTTCCCCAGGCGCGCAACAACGAATTCGAGAAACAGAACCTGGAAACACAACTCCACTCCCCCCCAAACCTGTCAGCGCCACGTGCGCGATACTCTGACCATCGGAGGCCACCAAACTCCGGCCGCGACATCGACCGTCTCCCCTCTACCTCCCCTCAAAACCACGTGCCACTCGAACCCTTGTACAGGCCGCGGTGATCAAAATTCCACGCACAGTAAAATTTAGGTTTAAAAAAATTTAAACCCACGCCGCCGCTTCCACGGCCCATTGCGCTGCCACCCACTATTTTTCCTTGATCCACGGTAGCCTCCTCCACCCCCAGACAGAAGCTTGACCCTCCAGATCAACTTGATCGCCCACGGCGACTCGAAATGCCCCAAACAGTAAAACACAAACTGCTCTCATAATACACCATTAAAAATTCCAAAACCTACCTTAAAAATCATATTTTAGTATATGAATTCCATTTATATTCATGAATTTTTAATATGATAAACTCGAATTTTAACCTGTTTGAAGATGTTCTGTAGCTTAAGCCATTTCAGTGACAAAAGAAATTTATTTACTTAAAACAAAATTTTAAACAAAAGTTTACGGTGTCACAAATATGTTTTATTCAAGGCTTAAGGCTTAACATGGATTGGAACAAGATCAAATGAATTTTTGAACCCGGTTTGGGCTTGAAAACAAAAGCAGGGTTTCTCAAATTTTATTGCAATGCACAATATATATTATATATACATTCAGATGATTCACAGCAGCATATACTTGTATGTTTACCCTACATATCATCACAGAAAACATATACAACCCTTTTAACTTAAGTTATATTGAAAAATAATAAATAAGAAAAATGTTACTCATAGAAGAAAAGAACAGAGCTTTCAAATAGGCACAGGATTGAAAATTCTCAGGCTAACTTCTTCATCTTGATCCACTGTTAGATTGCATCTTGATTTATGTTCAAGTAAAGCTTGTTTTAGTTTGAAATAGGTTTTTAGTGAAGTTTATTTTAGTCTTTACCCAGCTCGAACTGATATGAAGATTTATAGAAAAGAAGGAAGACAGGGATATATTATTATGTTTCATATAATTGTGACAATATTTGTACAATACAAAATAAAAATGTTGTTTGTACAGATTTTAAAACAGAGATATTTTTTGATGGAGGCTGATATGAAGTCTACTGTGTTATAAAGATTTTACATTAATTACTTTTGTTTGTTTGTTTAAGAATGCATTACACTGTCTTCCCTAGCAAGCCTTCATATATATATATATATATATATATATATATATATATATATATATATATATATATGTATGTATGTATGTATATATATATATATATATATTTTTGTTACTGTCTTTTACTTTCAGGTTCATGCCTATCACATTCGAGTATATTACTTATGCAAGCCTACAGATATTTTTATTTTAATTTTGGTGGCTGAGACAAGAATATTGAGGCAAGCATTAAATGTTATTGTCTTTAATATATTTATTTTCTTCTTTTGTTTTTGTTTGCTTCAAATCAGCCTACTCATTTAATTAAATATTGTTTGTACAATAGATATTTGCATTTCTATTTGTTTGTACAATCACATATTGGTCTTGATGCTTTTAAACTTATATATATGTTGCAGTTTTTCTTATGATATTTTACAACTTGAAAATTTATTTGTTTCTAGTTTAATTGTTGACTTGTTATTATATTTTGAAATGTATGTGAATGTTATTTCTTTTATTTTGTTGTTTGAAATCTAAATGAATTTTATAGTTGTTATGTTATTAAATTTAGGCAATGTACTTACTTTATATTCTTCCTAATTTATCTTATAGTCTTGTATTTTTATTTTTTTTATTAACATTATTTAAAAGCAACACATTTATCAATTTGAAATGATTTATAAAAGAAATTATCCTTTTGTTATAAACTGCTTATTTTATTAGTGTGCTATTTGATAAAAATAGCATTAAAACTCATATATAATTTTAAATTCATATTTTTATCAAGCTATACCAAAAAGAAAAGAAAACAAATCATTTTGTTAATAAAATTTAAATCTAAACTTAAATTAAAATAAGTTTCAAACTATTTAAGCATTATCTTATGTATTTAAAACTCTATATTTATTTATTAATTAGCTTTGAAAGGTTTATATTAAATAAAACATAATTCCTAATTCACTAAAATGTATATTAGAACTTGAAACATAATTTATTAGTTAAACTTTAAAACAAATCTCAACTATTTACAATGTATACAAATATATACATATATATAAATAGAAAACAATGGATTTATTTTAACAGATAAAATTTACCAATTAGATATTTATTAAAAGAAAGGTATCAATTCAGATCTAATTAACAAAGATATATCAAATCAATTTAATTTTTAATGCAGATTATTAAATTGATATTGCTCGAAAATTCTGGGTTGTCACATTCCTCCCCCCTTAAAAGAATTTCGTCCCCGAAATTTAAAAGCAAAGGTAACTTAATAACCTATATAAGATTTTAAATAATTTTAAACCATAAGCATATATCAATCACATGCTAACAATCATCACAACCAATCTACTCAATCAACAAAGCTAACTATCCATACAAAATTCTGGATAGAGCTCCCTAGAGTTTCCCAGTATAATACCGGAATACTCGATCTATAGAATCCAAACAGTCTATACTACTAATCTACAGAGCTCCTTTGAATCAGAGAAAATCCATCCAAAATCAAATCTCCGACTTCGAAATCCAAATTCCTTTGTCTCTTATCCACCAAATACTTCTGACAATCCAGAGCTGCCTTCATCCCTACTGATCAGCTCAACCTTTGCTGATAACTCCTACAACAATCTGAATCCAAAAACAATCCAGTAGAATGATTTTTTTCAAGATCAACCAAAATCAAGAATATAACCTTTACTATCATCAATAGAAAACAACTTCTCTTTTCCAGAAAAGAAAAACAGATGCACTTCTAACTGCTTCCGCTGCACAACTCTGATCTGGGGTAGATGAAAATGCTGATGATACTCATAAGCATAAACTGGACAGCACATTACAAAAATATGATTCAACAGATCCAAAATAACTCAGAAGTTCCTCTAAAACCTGAGCCGCTTTACCAAATTCTCTCTCTCGAAACCATTCTACTACTAGGCTGAACCATCGGCACTACTTTTGAAATCCAGTCGATATGAAAACTCAATCCTTAGATGCTAAGGCAAACCACTGACCTCTTCAAAGATATCCAGAAAAAGATTTTTGATAAACCAAGAGAATGCCCAATTATCGCAAGTCACTTTTGCGATCAACCTAAGCTAATATCCAAGAAAACTGCTATCTCCTTACCAATTTGAACAGCTTAAGCTTATCTAGCCAATCCATTGAAGAAATGGATTCACAAAACCGCCTCTGAACTTCACCTCTAAAGAACTGCTGACAAATGACCTCCTCGCGTGCCGGCAGAACAATCTGAGCTACAACACTGCTACTGATGCCCAAAAATTTCTTCATCCTAAACTCCTCGAAAAACTCGGGCCTCAAAGCCAAACACAACATTCAGCTGAACTCGGCTTCAAAACTAATGCAGACACACTTCCTTACCCAAAGATCCTTGAGAACTTCTTCGGAAATAATCCATCGCTACTGAATCTCAACACACAACTACTACTTCTTGAGGTTCCAAAATAATATTTCTAGCTCCTGCTCAACTGACAAAAATCCAAATTCTACTCATCCAAACTTGTACAACAAAAATGGACTCCAAATATTAACAGTTTTCCTCCAGAGATTTTGTGAAATCCTTACATCACAAATTTACTCGAGACGGTATTAGGTCTACAGTCTCGTCAGATATACTTCTAACCACTGGTAGTCGTGTTACACACACCACTACCCAATCTATCCTTATATTTATACCGGAAAACCCGAACAGGTAATCCAACAAATAGATGCAATAATATATATATATATATATATATATATATATATCAAAATTACAAATACGCTCTCTCAGGAAAGAAATCACTCAAGAGCCTAGGTATTCACTCAATCAAGCGCTCTGATACCACTGTAACGACCCGACTTCCTAGGCCCAGGAAGACGTATCGTTTATAAGAAAGAAAAGGGTGAGAAAATAGAAAAGGCAGAGAAGGAAGAACAACAACATCTGAATTTCATAGCGGAACGAATAAATTATATTAATCACATAAGTATTTACATAATATATAACATTAATCAGAGTGATACATATAGTACATCACATACTAGACAGTTATAAACACCTGTCTAGTTAATACAACACAACTCAAACAAATGACTCAGAGATACCAAGACAGCGGAACTATACATATATATACAACGCTGAAGCCTCCTGCTCCATTGCTCCTCCAGAATACGTCAAAGCTAAACCTGAATCCCTTGGCTACTCGTAAAATATTGGGTACCCGAGAGTTTATGAAAAACAAAAATAAACTCCGGGTCAGACATGGGTTTGGTGTGAGTAACAGGTTAAAGTTGCTTAATTTTGAAAATCCTTTGAAAACAAAAGGTATCATGTAAGACTTCCCACACATAAACATGGAAAAGTTTTTACCTTATGCTAACCAAAACATTTGATAGGAAATCCAGTGATATTATGATAGGTCTAGGGTTTTCAAGTAAATAGAAAATAGCCGAAATTGTTACATCTATTAAATTCCAGCTACTAGCCACAAAAGTGGGTAATACAATCAAAACCGTTGGCACTTATTGGATTGTGGATTCCATACAATGGCAGGGCTACTGGGGTATCGCCCGTCACAATACGTGGCCTAGATCAACGTACCGAGGATCACCCCCGACCCCCGCAACACAAGGCCGGAACCGTTCCTTACTGAACAGTCCCGAACAAGATAACCCCGCAGTTGGCTGCAGACCAACTGCCCACACAGCCGAATAAAAAGGGACATCTAGACAGGGGAATATCCTTGTCCTGCTTGGGCATGACCCACCTAACCTTGCTGCACCTCCCCTATTTTAGCCATTTCCGGTTGATGAGGCTTGAGGTTACGATTACCTTTATAGAACATATCTCTTAGAATGCTCATCGCCCACCTGACGATGTGTTGAAAGCATTCAATCCATACAAGTTCGTTCCGGGTTCAAACGAAACCGAAGGCATTATCTCGTTACACTCGTTTTGGAATCACCCTCAGAGTTAACGACGATAATCCTTGCATTCTAAATCTTCATCTTCGCTTCAGATTCACGACCTATCGTAAATTTGGAATCGATGTGGTTTTCGGATGTTCCAAATAAGGAAAACCGATCCCGGTCTCATCGAAATCCAAAACATGTCTTTTAAGGCCAAGTTGTCTATTTAGTCGTAACAGTCAATTCAATATTATCAATATACACACAGATGGATAATTCACAATATCACAATAGATAATCACATCATCATAAACAGATAATTAATATCATCATCCAAACAGATAATTAAATATTATCATACCTAAACCATACATCCATATCACATAGATATTATCATCCCATATCAGAGATCACAATCAATCAATGAAATATCAATATCATCCATAAGCAATGATTTATGAATCACAAGCTATAATTAATTTAAAATGAATTAAATTAACTACTTCCATCTTTAATTAATTTAAAATAAATTAAATTAATTACTCATTCCATAAATCCTGCTCTCACAACCATTAATTAATTATAAATCAAATTAATTAATCATTCTCTAATTACAAGAAGTAATTTAGTCTTTGATTAATTTCTCAAATGAATTATTCTAAATCATTTATAGCAGTTAACATTTAATTACTTCCCTATTAGTTATTCCTTAATTAACAATTCTTAGTTACATCATTAATTATATTAACTAATGATCTCCAATTTATATAAAATTGCTTTATTTAAATTAATTGCATTATCTGGTTAATCTTTTTTTAAACACAATTATTAATCACCCTTGATTAATAACAAACCAGTAATTAACTACCCTTAATTACTTATTAATCATCCATGATTAATTATTTCCATAAATTAATCCTTTGATTAATTACAAAAGAAATTACCCAAATTACTTCACTTACAAATCATCTTGTATTAATTTCATCATGTAATTATCATCTAATTGCTTTTCTAAGTAATTATACTCCATTAATTACACTAAGTAATTACGCATACCAAATCATCAAATGATTTCTAAAATTAATTAACTTAATTTATATCTTATCATCAATTACTCATGTATTCAAATTAATCATCTTTGATTTAAATATCCTTTGCTGCATTCCAGTAGTTTTCCTTAATTTATTTACAGAAATTAAACTTGAAAAAATCCATTATTTAATTTCATTTATATAGATTTATTACCGTTTAATTATCTTGTTGATTTATTATTCTCAAATAAATCAATCTCTAATCCCATCATTAATTATATCAATTAATGATTTCTAATTACATTTTCATTTGTTAGTTATACTAAGAATACAAATCTTCAAATCAAAAATATTAACCCTCTTGATTAATAACATACAGTAATTAATTGTTCTTAACTAATTACTTCTCAATAACAAGCTTAATTAATCCCTTGATTAATTTCAAGTAATCATATTCCAATTACTTCCATTAACAACATCAACCAATTAATTACATCTAGTAATTATCCGTCAATTACTTCTCTAAGTAATTTACCTCCAAAATATCAGTTAATTAAACTAAATTAATTAACTCAAATTAAATCAATGTACACAATTAATAAGTAATTAATTTCTTAATTACTTTCCAAATAAATAATTACATTTAAACTATTACAATGATTATTATTAAATTAATTAATCCAATTAATTTATTAAAAATCAATTACATTAATTAATTAATTATAAAATAGTCTAGTTAATGATCTTCATTAACACTTATTTAATTATTTTCTTCTAAAATAATTAACTTATATTAATCATTATTAATTATAAGTTTGATTAACCATTAAAATTTATTAATTTAAATAAAAATCTAATCTATGGTTCTTAATCACCTATTAGTTAATTAATTCATTATTTAACTTTAATTACTACATTTAAACTTATAATTACTAATTAAAATAATATAAATCATTGTTTATTCATACTTAATTAACTTAAAGGTTAATGCATATAAATTCTAAGTCTTCATTACTTAAAGTAACTATTCTTATTATTGATTAAATTTTCACTTCCAATATGTTTAAAACATTTATTTCAATTTATTTTCTAAATAAAAACCAATTTATCCTGAATAAAGTTTACAACTAAATTTTCAAACCCCTTTAAACTCACATGTTTAAAAGCATATTTAACATTTAAAACTTATTCGAATCAATTTCAATTTTAAAACTTTATTCTATTTCCAAATCTAGAATTTTCAATTTTTAAGTCCTAATTTCAAAACTAACTTGAAATCACTGTTAAACTTTGATTTGAAACTAGATTTAACTTTGATTTAATTTTAAAACAAAGTTTTAAAAACTGTAAAAAAAAACTGTTACAGTCTTTTAATACCTGAATCATAACACCCCGAGTACCCCCCTTGTTTACTTCGAGTAAACATATGAGGTTCCTCGAGAAAAACAGCAACCTACTTCGAGTTTTCCCCAAGCGCGCAACAACGAATTCGAGAAACAGAACCTGGAAACACAACTCCACTCCCCCCCAAACCTGTCAACGCCACGTGCGCGATACTCTGACCATCGGAGGCCACCAAACTCCGACCGCAACATCGACCATCTCCCCTCTACCTCCCCTCAAAACCACGTGCCACTCGAACCCTTGTATAGGCCGCGGTGATCAAAACTCCACGCACAGTAAAATTTAGGTTTAAAAAGATTTAAACCCACGCCGCCGCTTCCACGGCCATTGCGCCGCCACCCACTATTTTTCCTTGATCCACGGTAGCCTCCTCCACCACCAGACAGAAGCTCGACCCTCCAGATCAACTTGATCGCCCACGGCGACTCGAAATGCCCCAAACAGTAAAACACAAACTGCTCTCATAATACACCATTAAAAATTCCCAAACCTACCTTAAAAATCATATTTTAGTATATGAATTCCATTTATATTCATGAATTTGTAATATGATAAACTCGAATTTTAACCTGTTTGAAGATGTTCTGTAGTTTAAGCCATTTCAGTGACAAAACAAATTTATTTACTTAAAACAAAATTTTAAACAAAAGTTTACGGTGTCACAAATATGTTTTATTCAAGGCTTAAGGCTTAACATGGATTGGAACAAGATCAAATGAATTTTTGAACCAGGTTTGGGCTTGAAAACAAAAGCAGGGTTTCTCAAATTTTACTGCAATGCACAATATATATTATATATACATTCAGATGATTCACAGCAGCATTTACTTGTATGTTTACCCTACATATCATCACAGAAAACATATACAACCCTTTTAACTTAAGTTATATTGAAAAATAATAAATAAGAAAAATGTTACTCATAGAAGAAAAGAACAGAGCTTTCAAATAGGCACAGGATTGAAAATTCTCAGGCTTACTTCTTCACCTTGATCCACTGTTAGATTGCATCTTGATTTATGTTCAAGTAAAGCTTGTTTTAGTTTGAAATAGGTTTTTAGTGAAGTTTATTTTAGTCTTTACCCAGCTCGAACTGATATGAAGATTTATAGAAAAGAAGGAAGACAGGGATATATTATTATGTTTCACATAATTGTGACAATATTTGTACAATACAACATAAAAATGTTGTTTGTACAGATTTTAAAACAGAGATATTTTTTGATGGAGGCTGATATGAAGTCTACTGTGTTATAAAGATTTTACATTAATTACTTTTGTTAGTTTGTTTAAGAATGCATTACACTGTCTTCCCTAGAAAGCCTTCATGTGTGTGTGTGTGTGTGTGTGTGTGTGTGTGTGTATATATATATATATATATATATATATTTGTTACTGTCTTTTACTTTCAGGTTCATGCCTATCACATTCGAGTATATTACTTATGCAAGCCTACAGATATTCTTATTTTTATTTTGGTGGCTGAGATAAGAATATTGAGGCAAGCATTAAATGTTATTGTCTTTAATATATTTATTTTCTTCTTTTGTTTTTGTTTGCCTACTCATTTAATCAAATATTGTTTGTACAATAGATATTTGCATTTCTATTTGTTTGTACAATCACATATTGGTCTTAATGCTTTTAAACTTATATATATGTTGCAGTTTTTCTTATGATATTTTACAACTTGAAAATTTATTTGTTTCTAGTTTAATTGTTGACTTGTTATTATATTTTGAAATGTATGTGAATGTTATTTCTTTTATTTTGTTGTTTGAAATCTAAATAAATTTTATAGTTGTTATGTTATTAAATTTAGGCAATGTACTTACTTTATATTCTTCCTAATTTATCTTATAGTCTTGTATTTTTATTTTTTTATTAACATTATTTAAAAGCAACACATTTATCAATTTGAAATGATTTATAAAAGAAATTATCCTTTTGTTATAAACTGCTTATTTTATTAGTGTGCTATTTGACAAAAATTGCATTAAAACTCATATATAATTTTAAATTCATATTTTTATCAAGCTATACTAAAAAGAAAAGAAAATAAATCATTTTGTTAATAAAATTTAAATCTAAACTTAAATTAAAATAAGTTTCAAACTATTTAAGCATTTTCTTATGTATTTAAAACTCTATATTTATTTATTAATTAGCTTTGAAAGGTTTATATTAAATAAAACATAATTCCTAATTCACTAAAATGTATATTAGCACTTGAAACATAATTTATTAGTTAAATTTTAAAACAAATCTCAACTATTTACAATGTATACAAGTATTTACATATATAAATAGAAAACAATGGATTTATTTTAACAGATAAAATTTACCAATTAGATATTTATTAAAAGAAAGGTATCAATTCAGATCTAATTAACAAAGATATATCAAATCAATTTAATTTTTAATGCAGATTATTAAATTGATATTGCTTGAAAATTCCGGGTTGTCACAACGATCAACCAGAGGAGACGAAATCATCTCGTTTGCAACCTCAACAAACTCAAATTTTAAACCCTAACTTTGCCTCATCCCATCATCCCTTGCAATGGAAAAGTTATTTAATAGTTTTCCCGACTCCACCATCAGCCACACTAGCTTCAGGCACAATTTCAACACCCAGCATAACTCCAATCGCCAGCAATTGGTTAAAACCCATTTTCGGTTCATCTATAAACTGCTCGTAGTACTCTTAACGAAAAATCGCCATTTTATTTTTAAAAATCCTATTTTCGAATGTTGATTCAAGTTATGTTATTGAATTAGCAATTTATAACATTCGAATTCAACATATAACTACATGTTGTTCTGTAAATCAAGTTTTCCAGTTGTGATATTTCACCAACATGTTTAAAACAAATTTTTATATCTTGATTTATGTTTAAACAACTTGTTATGTTTTAAACTATAAGCCTAACAATGGTTGGATGAAGATGTATTTAATTTCATAGTTTATTTTCACCCTGTAACCAGAAACAAAGAAGAAATAGGCCATTCAAAAACACACAGTACAATCATATATACATACAGAGCTACTTACTTAAAAATATACACGCAAAGCACACTATTATCCATGAATCATAGTACAGATATAATTCTACTCCAGTTTTAAAATAATATGTTTACTCACTTGAGAAAAGTTTGACCAGAGCAACTCCCCCTCTTTTTTTTGAAAAGCTGTCAGCTTGATCTTCTTTGATCCTTCTTGCTTTGTTTAGTTGAGTTGTTATTTAAGTTTGTAAACCGGTGATGCTACCTTTTTCTTTTTCTGGTTTGCTGTGTTTCTTTCAACGACAGGAACTAGAATAGATGTACATATATATAGAGAAAAGTTTTTTTTACAGGGGTAGGTATTTACTGGTACATTCTTTTCTTGTGTTTGATCAGAGATTTCTTTTTTGTTTTTGACCAGGTAAGATTTTTTTTCCCTGAACTGAAATGATTTATACACATTTCGAAATAACTTATTTTGTGCTAGAATAGATAGCATTAAATGCAAGTGTCTCCTTCCATGTTTACTTGCATATCCCATTTGATATGTATATACATATATTTTTGTCTTATTGCCTTGCATATCTAAATTCACAGCAAACATACATTCCTTTGCCTGATTTTATTTTATACCTTGTGCTTAATATAAAATTGTTATAGTTATTGGCATATGTTTATCTTATGTTGCATACACACAAACCCACTTATATACTTATTTCTAACATAAATCCTTACTTTTATTTCTATCTAAAGCTTAAACTATCAAACACTTAATTTATATTAATATATTTTTATACTTATATCTAATATTGATAAGATTAAATCCAATTTAAGCATTATTAACTAGATTACACACACACACAGATATATATTTAGATCAAATGTTAATAAGGTAGAGCTTTTAATTTAATGTGAATAAGGTAGATTTTATTTTAAATATTTTTGAAAGATTTATTTTAAATTTTCGAATCATAATTTCCTTCCAAAATACAAACATATATATAAATAAATAAATGGTAAATGGCCTAAAGTCTTATTTGTTTTTAAAATGATAAGTTTGTATTATAATTAATCAGATTAAAATAATATTTCCAAAATCCCGGGTCGTCACAATTGCGGGTTGAAATGATATATACCCGTAGATATTTAAATTGAGAATTGAAATGATAAATATCTGTATCACTGAACCAAAGGATAGAGAATTATATACAGATACCGTTGGTCTATATATATATTGAAATGATTTCCATGGTTTGGAAAGATATATATGTATATATATATATATATATATATATATATATATATATGGTTTTATATAAATACTGATTTTCAAATATTAGATATATAAATGTAATTTTATATATAGTTAAATTCTTGATTTTTAAAATTATATGTTTTGAATTTTTCAATTTATAATTTAGCTTTGAAATTATAAATTTTAACAATTTACTTATAATCTTACTGTTTTAAAATATGTCTAAATTAGTTTTAATATAAAATAAGTTTAATAATATGATTTAAGTTTAATAATAAGTTTGATTTAATTAATATATATTATGTTCTAGTATTTATTCAAAATTATATTTTATAAATGGATTTAATAATAATTTGAATAAATTAAAGTTGGAAAGATAAAATTAATTTAATTTGAAATCGTATTCATTTGAGAATTATATTAATTTTAAGTCGATTTGAAACCTATTGAATTTTAGATTAAAGATATAATTCTATAACCTGATTTAGTCTAATGTGATAAATTAAATATTTCAAGTTTAAATAAATTGAAGGAATATCTAGTTTATTTCAAATGTTATTTAAAGTTAATTTAAATGATACTGGATTGATTAAGTGAATATTTCAAAACTAAATAATAATGAAGCTAAATTTAGATATATATGAAATTATCAAACTTAGTTTTGAAAATGTGGAATATTCAAAGCTTTGAAATATATAAAAATTGAAATGGCTTATTTTGTGGTTCAATCTGTATTTGAAATCAATATAATTTAGTACGCTATATTTAGAAACTTAATTGAATTGAAATTGATGAATTGAGATTGAATTAGATTTGAATTTTGGAATTCGAGTTGATTTGAATCGATTTGTGAAATTTAAGGAAGCAATTTTAACATATAAAGTATTTTTAAATTGTATGAAAAAACTATTTATATATTTTTCTTTATAAATTTTTAATATAAACTAGTTTAATATACTAATTATTTTAATATAAACAATTTTCAATACAAACTATTTTAACGTACTAATTATTTTATTATAAACTATTTTAACATATAACTATTTTTATATAAACTATTTTATTTTATAAACTATTTTATTTTATATACTATTATTGATATCTAAATTGTTCAAGTGGGAAGTTATGATTTCAAAGTTATGAATTTCAAAGTTTTATGTTATCAATTATTATGATTTCCAAAGTGTAACGAATTCTAAGCTTTATAGTTTCAAAAATGTTATAACTTTGAAGTGTTATGATTTTGGAAATAAATATATTTGAAGTGAAATGATATCGTATTAATATGGTTTTGAAATGGGAATGATATTTTGGTTTTGAAGTATAAACTATTTTGAAATGACCGTGGTGTTATAATAACGTTTGGTTGTTAAAGAGACCGGGATCAGTTATTGTCATACTCTCTGCCAATACCGAAAACCACTTTAACAATTGTATACTTGGTGGAGATTCCAGAATGAAGTAGGATGGTGGCGACGATCCTATATGAGGTATACACGTGGACCTAACTCCCGTGAGTTAGCATAAGGTGGCTAAAACATGAGCAATTGATGGGCCAAGTGAGGTAGCTCCTTCGATCAGACACACTTCTTCGATTGCTATTCTATTACTTTGTGATTGATTTTGTGCGCACCTTTGATTTGGGATTATGGATAGGAGTGGGTGGCAGTTGCGGTAATGCGTTACCACCAGCCTGGAAGTGTAATTGGTATATCTACCCTGGCATTGCCTAGTTGTGTCCTGTCACCTACCTTATCGAGGCCACTATGAGTTTGTTTTGTGCCATACCTATGGAGTGCCCTCTAACGACGCCCAGTACGAGGGACATTACGGTACTGTTTAGACTATCGAAATATATAAAATGTGTTAAGAGGGATATGGGTAACGCCTTAACGTTATTTTAGTAGTTTACTTCACTATAGACATTATTATAATAGTGTATATTACTACATAGTAGATAGTTCCATGGATCCTTAGAAGATGGTTATCCTAAACATCTTTTAAGTTACTTGTATTTTAGTTAATATTTCACTTGAGTTGGATTTATTGATATAAGAATGTTAATCTAGACTCGAGTGTTTTGTTTTTTTGCTTTATGCTCGGGGTCAGATTAAGTGTCACAGTATTTGAGACTCACCTTTGTAATTGGAGCTTCGCTTGGAGATCCATCTAACTATTCGGCTTGCGGTTATTCAGTTGACTCCAGTGATATATTCAGATTTTTTTATTTGACTATTGTATTGAGACTTCTATATATTCGAGACTTCTGTTGTATCTTGTTTAACTCTGTTATTTATATAGTAGCTTCATGAACTATTATTTATTTGTTTCAGCTGCTTATTGTTATATTACTCTGTGTCTGTCATTCTGTAATTTATTTATTCACTGTATATGCTGAGTTTTCCCAAATATAAATTAACAATCTGACATTTTAAGCAATTTAAGTCCAACATGTGGTGATGTGAATGGTTGAAAATAATGGGTCATTACAGTTGGTATCAGAGCTCTGATGTTAGGCAAAACTTATCATATATAGCAAAATTTAATTATAAAATCGCTTTCGTTCAAGCTTGAATTCTTCCTATTTGATTCGGATTTCCTTTGAATTTTGGAATTACCCCTTCGCTTTGAAATCCATTTTGACTCTCCCTATTCGTGTTTTTCTTAATTCTGGAGTATCCCATAGCCCCACTATATGATTTGGAAAGGGTGAAACTCCTTTATAACAGGCATCGATTCACCGAAGATTTTTGTATCCTCAGTTTAGATGTTGCTATCTCTTGTTATGCCCAAATTCTGTCTCTTGTGATCAGATGTCGATTTGCCTTAGAATTCTACATCGATCTTATTTTTGAAGTCTCGGTTGATTCGGTTAATATAGCCCGCGATTTATGTAAGTCTATCCATCTTTTCTCTTTTGTTATTTAATCATCTTATCTTCGTTTTGAGCTTATCTTCTAGTTAGAAATTTTTTGATTAGTGTTCCCTTGTATTTGAATCTCTATCCTTGTTTTGGAATCAATTCTAGAATCCTCGAGTGAGAGTGTATTTTAGTTAATATGAAAAACGTTTTATATATTGTGTTGTTTGAGTTGTTAGGTTGATTTCGGGTTTCGATCAATTCGTCTGACCAATGATATCGATAGGAATTTTAAAGCACTTGGACAGAGCAAACTGACACAATAAATTTGTATGAGTATATTATATAAGTATAATTTTTTGGAACTAAATAATTAAATGAATTGGTTGTTGAAAATGATAATATTTTATTTTCATTTATTGTTTTGTAAAACATTGATTATTGCCACATTATGATTAAATAAATGTGTAAAAAATGGTTTATAAATTTATTTGGAATTTAATTAACTTTAAATTAAGGGCTAAAGAATCAAATTTCTGGTATTTTAGAAAATTTGGTTATAAATTTTAAGGTATATTAAAAAAAAGTATTTTCGAATGGAAATAGTTTCCAAAGAATTTAAAAAGTTTTAAATCGACACTCTTCTATTTTGTCGCTGGAAAATAATTTCGGTGATGATTGCAACATCATCGACATTCATTTTCGAGTTTTAGAGTGGAGAGACCATTTAGTAATTTTGCTATACTTTTTGAAAAATGAATTTGATTTGAATTCTTAAGTATGACTTGATCTGTAATGTATATATAGGTATATGATTATAGATTTGATTTGATAATATATATGTTTATATTTATCTCTAAATGGATTGAAGTGAAACCTGAATTTAACTCTTAAAATTTGTAAAAGGAAGATTTCAATTATAAATGTTTATACACTTAATTTTTATTTATAAAAGTGTTAATTGAGATAAATTGAATGATAAGATAATTAATAAATAAATATGAAGTTAGAAATAGTTAGGATTGAATTATGATTGAAATTAACTTAAGTAAATCAAATGGATTTAGTAAATAAGATAAGTAAAATAAATTTTGTTTGGAGAAATTTATAAATAGAAACAAATCAACTAAATGAGATACCTTGAATTGAAATCAATTAGTTGAATATAAACTAATTTAAAAATAAATGAAACTTATTTGATTTTGAATTAATTGTCTTCCTTTATATATCAATATATTTTTCTTTCCGGTTGTTTCTATTCTCCTACCTCTTTCCTTTTTAGGACGAAAGTTTTGAGTGGGGGAAAGTGTAACGACTTGTAAATTTTAATGGTTTTAATAACTTAATTAACCGAATTTTGTGGAATTTTAAATGATTGAATTTTGAAATAAAAATTGGATATTTGAAATAAGTCTATTTAAAAATAGTAAATGGTAAATTTTCATCAGATAATATGGAAATTTATTTTGTTGTGTAATTTTTATTTTTATTCCAATCAGTTAATATTAGATGATAATAAAATAGTTTTCAAACCAGAATATTTTTACATAATAAATTTGTAAATCAACTTCTGAGTGAGACGTCATCTTTCGTGTCATCAAATTTGAACCGCTATTGCTCCGTTTGTCTTATTTACGGCGTTTTAGTAGCATTTTCAGTCAGGATTATCGACTTTTGATCGAACGATCATACAACTGGTATGTGTATACCGTTTTGATCATCTCGTCGTGTTGATCTCCGCAATGTATTCATTTGTGTATTTCGACTCCCGGTGGATAGCGAAATCTGTGAAACGGTGGACCGTACCAGTATCCATTTTGAATCTTTTGATTTCCTTTAGTCCTTTCGTTATCTATGGTGCAAAAACCAAACAGTCGCGAGCCGTTAAATAAATTCTAGAATTCAATTCAATGCATGATAATTGGTTTTCCCTATTTCAATTTATATATGATGGTTCATTTCTTTCTATTCCACTTTCTTTGTTCTACTCATTGTTTTCAAACAAAAAAAATAAAATAAACACCGTGCTGAAACCTATTTCATTTTAATTTTTATCTTCTTCCTTCGAATCCGCACCTACTATTCAGCCTTCGCCCGCTACTCGTCTCATGCCTCTTCTTCTTCAAACCCAAAGGCAACAGCCGAAGTCTCAGAAAAAAAAGAAAAAGGAAAAAAAGGAATGAAAATAGCTGCACTACCGCATCCACCCACGCATCGCATATAGGCTGATTTGACGTCCCCAGCAACCTCAGGCCGAAGCCTAACTGCCGTGCTCCATCCCTCATGCCACTCGACCCAACCACCTCCAGAGATCTGTACTACCTCTCTGTAGCAGCCTAGACCAACGCCAACCAATACCGACCTCCCCTGCATTTTTTTCCATCGACCACACAGCAAAGCATCAAGCCTTCTTCTTTTATAGCATTATCTGTATGTTTTATATATATTATATTATATTATATTATATTATATTATATTATATTATATTTCGGCATAGTATATTATAAGTTTTACTTGTTACTATATATATATATTATATATAGAGTATTATATCTATAATATATTATATAGTTTTGCTTGGGAACCTGTAGTATGTTATACAATGTATATATAGGTTTCGTATATTACAGGTTTCACATATCACAAGTTATGTATATTCACATATATGTTAGTATATCTATTTTATCTACTTTCGGCAGTATGGTTATATACCAGATTTGTACAAGTGTCGATTTATATTTTATAAATTCTGATTTCTTTCTAGAGATATATTATATATATGAATGATTTATGCGTTAGTGTGTGTATATATGTTTGATTTGAAGTATATATATACATATAGTCAATAAAGTATGTTAACATTTACTTTCGTTTTATTAAAATGTATATATATTTTAGTTGCATTCACATTTTCATTTACTCGGTTTAAAGCTTACATGTATATTTTGGGTTATGGCATTTTGTATATCGTGATTTGTTGTATGTATATATTCATATAAGGTTATATATAAAGTTATAAATATCAGTCTACACATTTATTTTGAAGCATACATATGTTGAAGATAATTTGTGTATAGGTTATATATATATATAAACATATTTGACTACTATATATTTTGGTGTTTCTATATACTATATTATTTATACTATAGTATGAAGTGATGATATATATTTATAGTTTATATAAAGCCTGCTATATGAAATGATAAAGGAGTTTGTTATAGATAAACCTGTTTATACGTAACCGGGCTGTTTGTATACTTATATAAATATTTTATTCTATTTGTTTGTATATATATATTTATTGTCTTACTAATTCTTTTATTATATATATATATATATGTTCAGTGCAAATATAAGTTTATATAGGCTATTATAACAGCGTTGTTGTATGTATACAACAGCATGTAAAAAATATTATATATATATATATATATATATATATATATAATTTCAACATTTTATTTTAGTACAGCATGTATATATATTTTTTCCTGTTATATGGGTTTTTGATATTTGTTTTACATTTTTCCCATTCACTTTAGCAAGTAAATATATACATATCTTATAAATATAGTTAGAACATTTATTTTTCTCTATAGTTATGTATACACAGTTGTGTGCTGATACTCAGTTAAGTTATATATTTAAGTATATATTAGTTTATTATACATGAGTTTGGGTTTTTGTACTGGTATATGTTTAAATTGATTTGAAAATATATGTAGATATTTTCAGTTTAACATACATAAAATATGAATGTATTTTTCATTTTCGACAAGTATGTATATATATATATATATATATATATATATATATATATGTATGTATGTATGTATGTATGTATTTATTTCAAAATATACCATGTAGAAATGTTTATTTTTAATATGTGTGTTTTAATTTAAAACAATGATTTGTATATATACACATACACATTTAATTTAATATGTGTTTGAAATAAATACTGATTGAAATATATGTATTGAAGTTGATTTTGAAACAAAATATATATATTCTGTATATATCAAGTTGATTCTGATTTGTTCTCATCAATTCCTATATATCAACGTTGTTCGTCGAATTCGTGCCAATTTAGCTTTGATTTGGAATTCATGCTTGCATCTATAACTCAATTCATTGACTATTCTCTCTAGCCTCAAAAGGTGAGCAATAACTCACAATTAATGTTCTTTTATTTATTAAATTTGATTTCATTTGAAACGACAATTGAAATTTGCTGTTGTTAGTATTTACATTGCTATATATATGCTATTATCTGTATTTGTTCACCTGTGACATCTTACGTCATTATCTATTATTTATATTGATGATATATCGCTGTTATATTATTATCACATATGTTATCACTCTGCAAGTTCCCTGTTAGTATAGAATTCCTTATGGGTTGAAATGATGCATACCCAAATGATCTTGTAGAATAGGAGGAAATCGTTATGGGTTGAAATGAAAACCCAAGCGATTTTCATTGAATTGAATTTGGGATTGCGGGTCGAAATGATATATACCCGTAGATATTTAAATTGCAGATTGAAATGATAAATATCCATATCACTTGACCATAGGATAGAGAATTATATACAGACAACGTTGGTCTATATAAATATACATATATTGAAATGATTTACAAGGTTTAAAAAATATATATGGTTTTATATAAATATTGATTTTTAAATATTATATATATATATAAATCTTATTTTATATAATAGTTAAATTCTTGATTTTTAAAATTATATGTTTTGAAATTTTAAAATTGTAAGTTAGTTTTGAAATTATAAATTTTAAGAATATACTTATATTCTTACTATTTTAAAATATGTATAAGTTAGTTTTAATATAAAATAAGCTTAATCATAAAATTTAAGTTTAACAATAAGTTTGATTTTAATTAAAATTTATTATGTTTAAGTATTTATTTAAAATTATATTTTAAAAATAGATTTTATAATAATTTGAATAAATTAAAGTTGGGAGGATAAAATTAATTTAATTTGAAATCGTATTCTTTTGAGAGTTATATTAATTTTAAATCGATTTGAAACCAATTGAATTTGAGATTAAAGATATGATTCTATAACTTGATTTGATTTAAAGTGATAGACTGAATGTTTCAAGTTTAAATAAATTGAAGGAATATCTGGTTTAAATGTAATTAAATGTTTATTTAAATAATATTGGATTGATTAAGTTAATATTTCCAAACTAAATAATAATGAAGTTAAATTTAGATATATATAAAATTATCAAACTTAGTTTTGAAAATGTGGAATATTTAAAGCTTTGAAATATATAGAAATTGAAATGGTTTAGTTTGTGGTTCAATTTGTATTTGAAATCTATATAATTTGAAATGGTTTATTTAGAAACAGAATTGAATCAAAACTGATGAATTGAAATTGAATTAAATTTGAATTTTTCCGAGTTGATTTAAATCGATTTGTGAAACTTGAGAAAGCTATTTTATTATATAAATTATTTTTATATTGTATTTAAAAACTATATATATATATTTTTTGGCAAAGCCAGCGGGGTTGAATGGTCCCCTACCGTTATTATTGAAATACCAAAGGATGATACAAAACAATACAACAAGCACACCACCTAAGAAAAGAAATCAACACATAAGGGAAGACAAAATTATATGGATCTAGTTATAGAAAGGACCATTACATGTTTAGAGAAGATTGCCCTTTAAACACTCTAATGTTCCTCTCCATCCAAATGAGATATATAGTCTTCTTAAGGATTCTTAACATCAATTATCCTCTTTCATTCTTCCATCTAGTAGCCTTGAATACACCGACCATTCCAAAGAAGATACATGCCTAGCCCTACGCAAGCCATAGTGATGTAAAATACTGTTCCAAATATAGAAAGAGAAGTCACATTTAAAATACAAATGTGACACAGATTCCACACCAATACCATACAAGAAACAAGTATCACTTTGAATAATCCCAAAGGTTTTTAGTTTTTGAAGAGAAAGAATACTATTCTTCAAAACTTTCCACATGAACAAAATTTCCTTAGGGATAGATTGCGAGTTCCAGATTCTAGAATACCAAGGAAAAATAGGATAATCAATGGATGAATCAAGAGAATTGTAAACAGTTTTGATTGAATGCACCTTATCATTCCAAGTAACATGAACATTGCTCAAGTTATATAACTTATTATATATAGCATTCCAAGCTGTTCTAGCCATAGAAGAACTGCAGTAAGGTAAGGTTACAGTTCCATCAGACCAATATCTATCAACAGAGGCTTTATCATTTATTCCAGAGATGGCTCTAGTCTCATAATCAATAATATTAGCAAGAATTAAACCTTTAGCTGGCCAAGGATCATACCAAAAGGAGATATTTCCAATGTCTTTCATGCCCAGCTGAACCATAGGAAGGAATACATCTCTACCTCTCAAAATATTCCTCCAGGACCAACTACAATCAGATGGAGGAGAAATTGTCTAGAAGTTACTATCTTTGATGAGATACTTTCTACACCAAGAAGCCCACAAATTTGTGTTTTTTCTAAATAATTTATCAATTCTAAATGATAGCGTAGTGAAGTTCCATCTTTTAATATTTATAATTCCAAGTCCACCCTTATCATAAGAGCAGCATATGTGTCTAAAAGCAATAGGGATCATTTTCTTAGAATAAGGGTTAGCATGCCATAAAAAATGACTCGAGTCAGAGTTAATCATGCTAATAATTTTGGCAGGAAGGATGAAGATTCTAGCATAATAAACACGCATGGAAACAACAATAGATTTAACAATCACTAACCTACCTGCCATAGAAAATGTTGAACTTTTCTAGCTGAATAACTTAGCATTAATTTTTTCAAACAATTGTAAACATTGGAATGTCCTTATTTTAGAGGAACACAGAGGAGCACCAAGATAAGATTCATTGTCACTGAAAGGGGACTGCCCTGACATGGCATACAAAATCCACTTATCATAATCAGAGGGGCCTGCAATATTAATTCTAGTCTTACTTCTATTAATGGATAGACCAGACAGTTTCTGAAAGCAAGATAGAACATTTAAAACCCCATTAATAGAATTAGTATTAGGTTTAGTGAAAAGAAGCAGGTCATCAGCAAACAGCAGAGAGGAAGTACCATTCTTCTTGCATAAAGGGTGATAATCCAAAAGCTTATTAGACAATGCTGTAGTAATGAGAGAAGTGAAGAGTTCCATGACACAGACAAAATGATAAGGTGAAACAGGGTCACCCTGTCTGATTCCCTGAGTAGCACCAAAATAGCCAAAGTTGGATCCATTAATACTTAGGGAATAATTGACAGTAGATATGCAAGTATAAATCCAACAAAGGAAAGGGATAGGATAATTCATCTTATGAAGAATGTAAATGATAGATTTCCACTGAACAGAGTCATAAGCCTTTTGAATGTCTAATTTAAGAACACATCTAGGAGGTATGATATTCCTATTGTAACCCCTCATAAGTTCATAGGCAAGTAGGATATTATCAGTAATATCTCTTCTAGGGAGAAAAGCACTTTGACTAGAAGAGATCAAACCATCCAGAGTAATCTTCAATCTAGCAGCCAAAATTCTAGAGATACATTTGTAAATCACATTACAATATGCAATGGGTATATGCTAGTTAACTGACGTTGGTTGGACAATTTTAGGAATCAAAGCAAGCTTGGTAGCATTTATTCTAGTGATTAATTTCTATGCTTGAAAAAACTCTTAATGGCTTTGATCACATCGCCACCAATTATATCCCAAGTAACTTTGAAGAAGTGTGCATTAAAACCATCAGGTCCCAGAGAGCTATTAGAATTCATTCCAAAAATAGCCTGTTTAATTTCATCTTCAGTTATTTCCTTGATTAAATCAGACCCCATGTCATTAGAAATGGAAGGGAGATGAAGCTGATAGAATTTTTCAAGAGTGACAAATGGAATTTGAGAATTACCCAGATTCAGTTGAAAGTATTCCAGGAAAGCATCTTGAATAGAGTCTTGAGTATCACTAGGCAAACCATGCATATTAAGGATGGAAGATATATTTTCAGAAGCCTGTTGAATCTTTAAAGTTTTGTGAAAAAAGGATGTATTTTTATCACCATTCACATGCCATTCATGTTTAGATTTTTGCTTAGCCATGATGTTTTCTTCAACAAGAGCTTTGGAAAGGTCCTTTAACAGAGAATATTCAAGAACAGTCAGGTCAAGCTGATTATGACACCTTGAATATTAAGTTGGACTTGAAATAATTTTTCACGAATAGCAGAAGACAAACTATTCCCATTACCAAATGTTTGCTGAGCCCACTTCTTTTAAGTAACCTTAAGATGCTTGAGTTTAGCCTGCAAAATAAACATACGATTGCCAAATGTATGAAATTTCCAGTTATCTTTAATAATATTTAAAAAATTAGGGTGCTTAGACCAATTGTTAAAAAATGAAAAAGAAGAGTGTCTTCTCATAGAGTCCTTGCCCCAGTCAATAATAAGAGGGGAATGGTCAGATAAGGATGGGGGAGGGATTATGGTGTTGAGATTAGGCCATTTGAGAATGGAGGAGAAATTCATATAAGCTCTATCAAGTTTGCAATAAGTTCTTTTTCCAGTTTTACTAGAGTTATTCCATGTGTAAAAAGCACCTCTAACAGAGGTGGGAAGAAGGTTAGCATCATAAATAGCATTGTTGAGGGGTCGAGTCTAACTGAAAGTCAAAGGAACACCACCACTTTTCTCATTAGACAACCGCATACAATTCCAATCACCAAGACATAGCCATGGCAAACTGGACTGGTGAAGAGAGGGAAGGATGCCAAGAAAATCTTGCCTATGAGCAGCATTATTATCTGCATAAACAGTAGTAAGATATAAGGAAGTAGAAGATGGGATGTGTAAGATCTCAGAGTGAATGAATTGCCTATGGACATTGATGAGGGAAAGGGAGAAAACTGAGGGATTCCATAAGATTAATAGTCTACCAAAAGGGGCTTGAGAGAGATTGTGGATAGAGCTCCAGCCCTGATTTATAATGGGGGTAGCATTAATTGTAGTAATATGATTGAGTTTAGTTTCTGCAATAGCCATAAATTCAATTTTGTGAGAAGAAATAAGATTAGAGATTTCTAACTGCTTGACCATGGATTTAGCACCCCTAACATTCCAAAAGCCTATTTTTCCAGTCATTTTGATAATAATGTAGATAAAGCTCTGGTTTTAACCCCAGATGACGCATTTGCCAAGTTATTATGAGGCAACACAGTCAAACCAGTTTGATCGATAGAGAAATTGATCCCATTGTCTAAATCGATATATGAGTTATGAGTGGATTTCTTAGGTCTACCTATTTTCCTTTGAGAAGAGGAACCGGGAAATAAAAATGAAGGAGATTGGTGCAAAGTTGGTATAGTTGAAGAAGAAGATTTGATTAAGTCATTGAAAATTTGATTTGGAAGAGAAAGGGAGGAATATGGCGATGCTTGCAAAGATTCAGAGGACAATAGATGTTGATTATGAGGAAAGTTAGGAAATGGGATGATCTCATCAGTAGTTAAGTTGTGCATATCAGAACATAGATTGACATTGTGCATGTCGGATGTGTTACTGGAGAGATGTTGTAAAACATCATCATCCTCATTAATTTGCTGAAGCACAGAAAAAGCATTATGAGTAGTAACCACTTCACTTTCGGTTTGCATTGAAATCACACTTCCAGACATGTCTTTGACTTTATCAGGATACATAGCTTCCTCTAGGAAGTCGCCAGTCTTATTCATAGCATTGCACATATCAAACAAAGTGACATTGTCAATATGTTTCGAAGCAGCCACATGTAAAACCACTTGCTGACTCGAAGAAACACTATCAGTATCCTTATTTCCATTTATATTAGTTTCCAGAATAGTCTATCTCATTATTTCATTCTAACCCAAAACATTTTGGTCAATGAAATCTTCATTCTGTTTACTTAATTGAAACTCATCAGTTAGTTTATCTTCCTGTGTAACATTCACCTTATTATTATTACTTGCCTCCCTATTTACTTTCCTCCACACCTTTCACCCGGTTTTAATTCTCTTTTTGCCTCTCACATGAAATCCCCTTTTCTCTTTATCATTTTGCATATCTTTATCATACTTGGATCCCTCATCAACTGTTACATTTTTATTACTAGAGTTCTCAAATACTCCTCCAACATGTGATTCTTTATTCCTCTCAAACTGATTAGTGGCATGACCAAAGACTTTACATGTAACGCAAATAAGAGGTTTCCAGGAGTATTCAGTCATAATATTGGGACAAGAATCATCCCTTACTGCTAGAAATTCAGGCAGTTCTTTGTCAGGCGACACTTTAATTAAACATTTGGCATATTCAAATCTTTTCATTCTTTCAGTATTCACATCATAGCATACGAGCCTTCCAAGGTGACAAGAAATCCAACTAATGCCAAGCAAAGACCACGACATTTAAATGAATCCAAATAGGAACAGACCTAACAGCTGCCTGAGCTGAAGAGAGGGTCGGGTTCCATTTAGAGATGATAAACATTTGACCCCTAATAAACATAGGATCTCTCTGTAGAATCCTCAGAGGAAAATTTAAAGAAATAATTTTGTTTATCAAAGAAAATTTCATATGATCCTTTAAGCTTCCATGCTTTTTGTAAATGAGATTTAACAGCCATGTAGTTCACATTACCAACCAAGCAACCGACCATGCTTTGATACCTTCATTCAGAACTTCCTAAGGAGGATCAATGGGAGATCCTCAGTAGGATACATCAAAATGAGTAGAAACATTAGAACTAGCATTCCTTGGTTTCGAATTGAAAAGAGATGACCATGAAGCAGATGGAGCCAAAGAAGAGGTAGACCAAAGGGAAGGAAAGTGATCAAGAGAAAGGCTTGAAACAAGAGGAACAGGCAGGGGAGAATTAAGAGGAGAAGGAGGATGGTAAACAGGCAATGGAGGAGGAGGTAATGAAGGAGGAGGGGGCGATAGAAGGTCAACTAAATGACAGACAGGGTTGGAAGGAGCAGGAGGAATGGTATGGGATGGGAAGGTACGGGAGGAGAGGGGGGAATGACACTATGAGAGGACACTGTGAACTACTATTCTATTTTTTACTTTATAAATTTTTAATATAAACTATTTAAATATACTACTTATTTTAATGTAAACTATTTTCAATATAAACTATTCTAATATACTAATTATTTTATTATAAACTATTACGATTTTATTTTATATAATATTATTAATATCTAAATTGTTCAAGTGAGAAGTTATGATTTCAAAGTTATGATTTTCAATGTATTATGTTATCAAGTGTGATGATTTCCAAAGTGTTACAAATTCTAACTTTATAATTTCGAAAGTGTTATAACTTTGAAGTGCTAGGATTTTGGAAATGAATATATTTGAAGTAAAATAATGTCGTATTGATATGGTTTTGAAATGGGAATGAAATTTTGGTATTGAAATATAAACTATTTTGAAATGACCGTGGCTTTATAATAATGTTTGTGTAACGACCCTCCATTCATTCTACAGAATGACGCATCATTAATAAGAAAGAAAGGGATAGAAAAGAGAAAAGAGGGAGAAGAAAGAAAGAAACAACATCAGAATCTCAACAGCGTAACGAATAAATTATATTAATCACATAAGTAATACATAGTATACAACATCAATCAGAGTTACACAGATTATACCTCACATATTAGATAGTTAAAAACACCTGTCTAGTTATTACAACTCAATACAAATACAACACAGAGATACCAAACACAGCGGAACTATACATATCTACAACGCTGAAGCATTCTGCTCCATTGCTCCTCCACAATTCGCCAAAGCTAACCTAAATCTCTCGACTACTCATACACAATATGAGTACCCAAGAGTTTAATAAAACAGAAAATAAACACTTGGGTCAAACATTGGTCTGGTGTGAGTAAATGAGTTAAAGTTGCTTAACTTTTGAAAAACCTTTGAAAAGAAAAGGTATCACGTAAGACTTCCCACACATAAACATGGGTAAGTTTTTACCTTACGCTAACCAAAACATTTGATAGAAAATCCAGTGATATTATAATTAGGTTCAGGGTTTTCATGTAAAATAAAGAAATAGCTGGAATGCTTACATCTCACGTTCCAACAAAGTTGGGCACAACTAAAATGTACGGCACTTATTGGAGTTTGGATTCCATACAACGGCAGGGCTACTGGGGTACCGCCCATCACAGTATGGGGCCTAGATCACCGTATCGAGGATTACTCCCAATCCCCTACAACACAAGGCCGGAACCGTCCCTTGCTAGATAGTCCCGAATAAGACAACCCCGCAGTTGGTGCGCATATCCAACTGCCCACTGAGCCGAATAAAAAGGGACCTCTAGACAGGGGAAAATCTCATCCTACTTGGGCATGACCCACTTAGCCTTGCTGCACCTCCCCTGTTTTAGCCATTCTCGGTTGATAAGGCTTGAGGCTACGATTACCTTTAATCGGAACACATCACTTCGAATGCTCATCGTCCACCTAACGATGTTCTGAATGCATTTAATCCATACAAGTTCGTTTCGGGTTCGAATGAAACCGTAGGCATTATCTCGTTACACTCATTTTGGAACCACCTTCAGAGTTAACGACGATAACCCTTGCACTATGAATCTTCATCTTCACTTGAGATTCACGACCTATTGTTAATTTGGATAGATGTGGTTTTTAGATATCCAAATCTGGAAACCCGATCCCGGTCTCATCGAAATCCAAAACGCCATCTTTTAGGTCCAAGTTGTTTTAAAGTTTAAAACAATTCATTTCATTATCTATATACACATAGTGTAACGACCCAGAAATTCTGTCATTTGAACTTCGTATATTTAATTGATTTTAAATATTAATAAGTAAAATTTGTAAGTCGAATAAATTATCTAGATTTAATTGGATAATTAAATCGATAATTTAATATTTAAAATTTCTGAAATAATTGGAAATTGAGTTTAATGTGATTAAAATGATTTATAAAGTTGTATTAAATCATATTGGAGTTAGAATGATGTTATAGAACTTTTAAAATTAAATTAAAAGTTAATTCGTAGAAATTGAATATTTTAATATTTAATTGACGAGTAAAAATAGCCATTTTCCAAACAGTCTTGAATTTCGACGAAACTAGTTTCATCAGATACGTAATTTTATATTATTATATGTTTTCGAATTTCGTGTCAATCGGATTTACGGTTTGTCCGGGGTAAGCTAAAACGCGTAGAAATCGATTCGAGTGAATTTTGAGCTTAAATAGTCGATTCAAAAACTTATCTTCCAAATTTAATCGAGTTGGCTCCCGATATATATTCCATTGCGTTTGGAATAAGGGTAAAACATTATAAACGCCATGCGGCACGCTTCGTTTGGAGTTCGGAAAAATTCTGGATGAATAGTGTCGCGAGAATTTTCTATATAAGGCCCTCACATCTTCTATTTTGCAAACCCTAATTCATTTCTAGGGTTAGCCGCCGGCCTCAGGATCAATGGCCGAGAAACATCGATCTCCTTCCCTTATTTTCTTCTAATCCACACAATATTAAGCCACGACCCCATAGAACTCGTCAAGACAAGGGCATCCATGCGGTGATGATCAATGATGGAGTGTCATGGCGGACTGATTTTGGCCGTGAAGTCACACGATCGGGCACGTTTTTCGAGTGAAATGCTCGACCGAGCATGGCCGGCCTCTGGCCGACGGTAGCATTCGCGTTGGGCTTTCGAAACCATGGTCCCTGATCGTCGTCAAAATGTCGATAGTAGGCGCGAGTATTAGGGTTTTAAAGGCAGCTATGGGTTTGTTTCGTTCGACTTTGAACGATGATGGACAAGAACGTGCGAACGTCCAAGATCTGCATCTAGTTGAAACATGTGGCCCTGATTCATTGAGGTTATAAAAATGATAAAATTTGTAAATTAATATGTATAATAAATTCGTGAATGTTTAAAACACTATAACTTTTTGATACGAGGTCGGAATTTGACGAAACGACTTGCGTTGGAATCATATTGTTGAATACTACACGATGGAGATGGATTGGAATCATTGGGAGAGAGTGAAAATTTTGGGTAAAATTAGACGCGCGTTTAATTTTATTCGATATAAAACACTACAACTGTATTTGAAACAAGGTGAGAACTTCTCACTCAATCGAAATTGTTTCGATTTAAATTTTAAATAGTTAAACTTAAAATTGCTTGATTGTGTGATTGGATGATAAATTTTCATCTGTTGTATTGAAATAGACCCTACGTCGTATACTAAGAGGATGTTATTTATTAAACACATATACCGCGATATTTCACTTTGATGTGGAATTGGTATTATATATGTACTTGGAGTTGATTTTCCCGCATTATATAGCGGATGACACCCTATTGCGCCGCATAATAGCGAATAATATTTGAACACATGTACCGCGATATCCAGTATTGGAGCGGGATTGTTATTGTGCTAACATCTATGGATGCAGGGAAACATGTTGGAGGGATCCAATAAGGTTCCTCAACAGTACTGATTTATTTACAATTATTGCGATATATTCTGTTATCATATGATATATGATGTTTTGGATGCCGTGATTGTTATATTTAGTGCTGTTGCAGCATTGGGCCTATTTTTAGAGTTTTAAAAATGTTAAAGTAACGATTTCGAATTTAAAAGGATTTTCAAGTTATTTTTTGAAAATATACATTTTTTTGAATTTTGGAATTAGTTTATTTTAAATAAATAAATGTTATAATTTTTATGTTATAAAAATTATGATTTTTGGGAAATGTAACCGAAAACTGATTTTTAAAATAAGTAATTGACTTATTTGTAAAATGGTTTAAATTGGGATTTTTGAATTATTATAAACGGTTTATATAAATATTTATAAAATTGATTTTTATAAATTAAAATATTGGAATTTTAAAATGAGTTTTTATAAGTGTTAAAATGAAGTATAAATGGATTTCATAAGTGAATGAAAATTTATAGATTTATAAAGTGTTAAGTTATAAAATGAAGAGATTTTGTAGAATAAAAGATTTATAAGTAATTAACTCATAAATTGGATTTTGGCATTTAAATGGGATTTAAATAGAATTTGTTAATTAAGTGATTTTTATAAGTTGAAATTTTATAAAAATATATATAAATGTGAATTTATAAACGTTGTTTTCTAAATCCAAAATCAATTGGATTTGATAAGTAAGTATGAAAGCTTATTAAACGATTTATATTCACGATTTTGGACAGTGAATAATATATTAAAGAAATGTTTTGGGAAAGCGATCTTTTAAATAGAATTAAAAACGAAATGAAGTTGTTTTAAAATGTGTTAAGGATCGAAACCATAGATTTCAACATTCATTGTTGAAATAGTCGTTTTCGAGAAATAAAGGAAATGGTGGACTATAACACTGTTGTTATAGTAAATGATTTTCGAAAGGAAATGTTTTTGTATAGTATTGGGATTTATATATCTATCTTAATTTCGAATCCCTATACTAGTGATTTTGGGTTGTCGTAACGATGTTTTACGCAACATTCGTTTTGACTCAAATAAATGTGTTTAAAGAGAACGTTTTCCTTAAAGAATAAAATATATACTTAATCGTGTTTTAAGTATATTGAATATTTTTTAAGTATTGAAAATAAACAGATTTATGAATTACTTATTATTAAATAAGTATGGAAATGTTTTCCAATATGAAGTGAAATGTCTAGACGATTTATCTTTTAAAGATAAATTGAAGTGAATATCTGGCAAGTTATTTGATTTATGGAAGATTAATAAAAAGGGCATAGTGATTGCTATGGTGCTGGATATTTGTTTGCTGGCCTTGATAGTTAAATAACCGACTATCAATATTTACCTTTAAATGGGTATTTGTTGTGATTTGCTTGAATTTGAATGCTACACTTATTTTTTTTTAAAAATAAGCGCTCGTTATTCGGTTTAGCCGGGAGAGGACCTTTGGGTCATAAATCCCATTCGGAATAGTGATATGTCGTAATGGATAGCATTTGAAGACCAATGTTGAAGACCGGATATTTTCGAAAATGGAAGGATTACCGTCGAATGCCTCTGCATCGGCTGATCTCTGATATAGAGATTTTATCACCCTTTGTGATGGGAAGTCCGGTCGTGATTAGTGAATATCCGGATTTCAAGGGCTTCTTTGGAAGTGCCTTCGGTTCTGTTCGAACCCAGAACAAACTTGTATGGATGTGTGTCTGACGTTGCAATTTGAGATGTAAAGCTGGTTTCTATCAAATATATTTCTGTTGGTGGTGGAGAATTTATTCTCTGGGCTTAACACCCTTCTCTGAGACATACGATCTCAGAGGTTATGTAGGTGATGGTTACTAGTGATACATTCCCAATTCGGGAATGTGGCATATGAAGTGCTACTGATCATTTGTTGATCAAAGCATAGCTTTGATGAAAAGCATAGCTTTGTGGACGAGACTTCATCGGACCTCACACCTTGGAAATGGTCAAAACAGGAAAGATGCGGCAAGGTTATTAGGGGATAGCGCCTCCTTAGTGTATGTCGTTTCCTTTTGGATAGAGGTGGTATTATGGTATGGAGCCCTGATACTTAACCTATGTTGTTGCTGCAAACTTATTATTTTGTGGTTGTTGGTGAATCCCGGGATTTCGGTCGGTTACGACCGGAGGATGGCATATTCGTGTCAGTTGTTACCCAGCTAGGGGTAACCCGGCCATGTGTTGGCACAGATCCAGTTAGGTTCTCGAGGCATATTTCCAGAGGCGTACCTATGTGGCAATGAGAAGTTCCTTAGCCTGACCATTTGTTGGAAATCCAAACTCCAATACGTACCTTGTACGGTTTTAGTTGTAGAACCTGCCATCTACTTATGGTGGCGCCCTACTATTTAGATGGTAGCTATAGTAGGCATACGATACTGGTCGTATGTAGGCTAAGATTTATATTATACTTTCGAAATGTTTTCCTACACTTTGCACTTATAGTAATAATATCAAAGAAATTTGCGTACAAGCATGTTTGACTATCATAAGGAGAAATCTCCTCCGATTCTGCGTTTGCATTGATGTGTGCGGGAGGCCTTATGGTAGTCTCATTTTCTAAAAGCATTGCGGATCTATCTTAAAATATTTCTTTGTTTGTTTTTTTAAAGATAAACTGTTTTAAATTCTCACACCAGTCTCATGACTGACCTGGATTTTATTGTTTTCTTCCTAAACTCTGGGTGCCTATCATTTTCCACATGGGCAGCCTAGAGTCAGGTTATCAGGTCATTCTGGAATTCAGGAGTTGTTGTGGAGATCAGGAGCAAGCTGGATGGCATGGCGTATCAACTAGTATATAGTATTTATTTTCCGCTGTTTGTTCATTGTAAACTCTGATAATGTAATGTAATGTGATGTAATGTATAAAATGTATAGTTCTTTGTTTTTAAAGATACTCATTTATCTATTGTATGTTGTTCCGCTGCGATTGTGAGATTCTGATATTGTCTCTGTTGCTTTTTATTTCTTCTTCTATCTTGTACCTCTTCTTTAACCCTAATGGTACAGTTTTCTGGCCTTCGATTGCTCGGCAGTTGATACAGTGGACGTATTAATGTCGACTTTCATGAGTCGAAAATCCTTAACGTTACACATAGATAGATAATTCACATCATCACACAAGTAGATAATCCATATTATTATTATCATAAATAGATAATTCACATTATCATCATACTTCAACCAAAGCATCCCTATCACATAGCATCACTTATCTCATATCTGAGATCTCAACCATTCAAGGCAATCAATATCATCCATCCATACATAAGCGAGGATTAATTAGTCACGCTATGTCTAATTAATTTAAAATGAATTAAATTAATTACTTGCATCTCTAATTAATTTAAAATAGATTAAATTAATTACTTGCATCACATAAATCTTGCTTACATAATCATTAATTAATTACAAATCAATTAATTAATCACCATCTAGTCATTCATCTTAATTAATCTTCCATGATTAATTATTGTTTAATTACATAAAGTAATTAGCCTTTAATTAATTTTACAAATTAATTAAACTATTTATAGTAATTAACCTTTAATTACTGTCATTAATATAATTAATTACATCAATCCTTAATTAATTACATTAATTAATTACTCTATAATCACTTATTATTGATTAATTAATCTTAATTAATCAATCCTCAATTACATTATTAATTATATTAATTAATGATCCTTAATTACTCCCTTAATTAATTATTAACCATATTTAATAATTAATCTTTATTTAATTATTCATTAATCAGCCTTGCTTAATCACAATTAGTAATTAATTATCCTTAATCAATTACATCACTTAATTAACTTCTAATAACCTTATTAATCTGCTTCTTAAATTAATTACACTAAGTAATTAATTATTAACTACTTCCTCTAAGTAATTACCTTTCTTATTAATTACACAAGGTAATTAAAACCCAAAACTACTCTCAATCTTCAGTTAATTACATCCTGTAATTACCATCACTAATTACTTCACAAAGTAATTACACTTTATAAATCTTCATTAAGTAATTATACTTAATCCCATCATCAAGTGATTATTTAAATTAATTAAACCAATTAATTAAGTTAAACTAATCATATTAAATAATTAATTACATAAAGTAATCAATTCTACTAATTGCTTCCATTAAGTACTTATACTTTAACAATTTCACAAATTATTATCTTTAATTAATTAATCTAATTAATCATTTTAAATTAATTATATTGATTAATTATTTAATAATCCCCAATTAATAATCTTCATTAACAATTCTTTAATTACTTTCCTAAGTAATTAAACTTTAATTAACCATTATTAATTACAAATTAATTAATTCTTAATTATTAATAAATTAAGCTCTAATTAAATAATTAATTAAGTACTTAACTGTAAATTAATTAATCTTTAATTACTTGATTAATCAATTTCTAATTATTAATTAAAAATCTTTAATTATCCAATTAATGATCTTTAATTACAAATTAATTAACCTAACTAATTAACTTAAAACCCTTAATTACTTAATTTATAAATCCTTAATTATAAATTAATTACTTCATTTCTAATTAGTTTAAATGACCTAATCATTCATCTTTAAGATAAAGTATTAGCCTTTATAATTACTTAATTATCATTAACAAAGCCATTGAAAACTTTACTTTTAAATTTACTTTTAAATTCATTTCATATTTAAAGATTCAAAAAAATTTCAAAATTATCATTAAAAAAATTAAAATAATTTAAAAATCCTTTTAATCAGATGTTAAAGAACACTTATCTTATGAAAGAAATTTATAAGGTTTTAAAACCAAATTTAAAATATACTTTAGACATTTAAAGATGTTTAAACATTTTAAATTTATAAAATCTATTCATTTCAAAACTAGGATACAATTTAATTTGAACCCATACTTACACTTGATTTAAAACTTGTTTTAAAACTTGCTTTCATATTTTAAAATTCATTTTAAAATTTTAAAACCCGGACAGATTTAAAAACCTATCACCCAAATAACTAACCGAGCTCACATTCCAAGACTTCGAGTCAATCACAGAAAATCTTTGAGCAAACCCCGATCTCATACCTCCTTCCCAAACCACAGCAACCCAACAAATCCACAGATACACGTGTACGTGCACTGGTCGCTGGCGATGCTCCGGCGATCGCGACCATCACCAACAATTCGCTGGTCATCCCTTCTTCCGATTCGAACACCTAGATATCAAAATTTGATAACAAATCGAAATTTGATAATAGATCAAAAACTAAAACAAAGCACAAACAACAACTTTGTGACGCCCCACCTCTATACCCACGCTAGCCAAGAACACTACGGGTGAATGCTGTCAACTAGCACGGAGAATAAGGCTGTTGAGGAGCGACCATCTGTATAATTGCTTTGCGCGAGCATCGATATGTCAGATAGTATAACATGCATTTTACCTCAAGAGGAAATCCGACACACCGATACAAACACAAAGCTACTACACAGTGGCTATAATAATCTTCGGAAACAAATATAGAAGTACACATAACATAAATCAGTCACAGACAATTCATATCACAAAGGCGGAAATGGATATGAATATTACACTAGGATGTGTACATCAGAGTAGTGGTCAAAAAGATCCACAATAACAAAAAATAATAGCAACATGTGCTATACAAAAGAATACATCAATGAGTCAATATCTCAAGAGTATACAACAAAAACTACTAATCTAAGTAGTAAGCAAAAGGTCAGAGTAATGGATCCCTGGAGAGAAGTCAAGCAGAAGCACCTGCAACATCTCGGTCTGACCCGAGTATTATTTAATAAGAAAATAATAAACGGATCAGTCTAACTATAAATATCAGATGAAACGATATAGAGTAAGAAATATGACTAAACACATAATAATCACAATGCCAAGCTGTGATATATATATATATATATATATATATATATATATATATATATATAAGTAATTGAGAATCAACAAGAGATTAATCAATATCCCCAAATCTACCCAAGAATCAAAGGAAATGTCATACTCCTTATTTCGTTCACCAAACCATATATATTGACGATTATATCAATGTCAATCACAAAAATCCATGACACACAAATTCACCAATACACAAATATTGATAAAACTTATCAATGAAAATCACGAAAATTGGTGAAGCATAAATTCTAGAAATCATCTCAAGAAATCCAGTCAATGACACACGAATTCACCTATGCACAAAAATTGATAAATCATATCAACAGAAATCACAAAAATAGGTGAAGAAGAAAATTCCAGAATTCGACACACGAAATCCAGAAATCACACAAAATAGGGGGGAAGGCCTATCACACGAACGGGAGCATGAAAACACACCAACATATGTATCACACAAACAAGACGCTATTTCAAGGTAGGTAGCCATTAATTTTTGACACACGAACGGCCCGAAGACCATGGGGCGCTACCCCACATATGTGAGTTGAAACTCACGCAAACGGGGTTTAGTCTCCCTCGTAGACAAAGAGACATCGCACAATTGCTAGTCTAAACCATAAAATGATCATCATCGATCATCAAGAAGTGTCAATTACAATAAGCTAGTAAATATATGAGCTTAGCTTCATGTCCCATAACCACTAGCTTAACTTAAATATTTACAAACAAATTGTAGGTCTCCACTAGAAAATTGTCACAAAAGTTTCAATCGAATAAGTCCAAGAATTAACCGATGAAGTAAACACAAGCGTTTCATACCACTCGTTTTACTAAGCCGTTTAATTAGATTTCTCATACGAGTGAGGTAAAGGTTTGTATATACTAATAGATTGGAAAATGGTTTAAGAAACGAGCTTTGTACTAAGATAGTGTTGAAATCATTTGAAGAAAGAGTTTTGATATTTACTACTAGTATAGAAAACCTTTATATTTTTAAAGTGACAAATCACAAAGAAGATTGTAGGAACAATCATTCACTAAAATTCACATACGAAGATGTGAATAAAATCCAAAGAAACCGATAAAGAATCCATCGAAATGGATATTCAAAAATCCCTAAAAGGAGTCATCAAAGGCATAATAAATGATAACAACAAATAGGATCATCACGAATCGATTTAAATTGGAATTCTCAAGCGAATAGGCAAATAGGCAAAACACTGCAATTTCAGACGTTTGAAACAAGTGGTTCAGACGTCTGAATCTGGAAATATAAAGATTACCAGAACACAATTCAGACGTCTGAATCAAGTGTTTCAGATGTCTGAAATAGGCACTTTTTAGCCTATTTCCTTTCTGGTTCCAAATGAACCAATTCAGACGTCTGAAACCATACATTCAGACGTCTGAATCTGGGAATAGAAATCTTCCCAGAACAATATTCAGACGTCTGAATATTACGTTTCAGACGTCTAAATGAATGGTTCAGGGCATTCCCTGAACCTAGGCCAAAAATGGCCAAACGAATATCGAAAACGATCGAACGAGCAAATGACGATGACTAAGGAATTACGTCGAACGACAACCCAGCCTAAACGGCTCTTCGATACGCCTCAAATATCAATGTCCAAATATCCATAAAAGGATTTTCATAAATTGGACCAAAACACCAAAAAATTGGAATATACACCAAATCAATCCAAACCAAAATCAATTGCACAAGAATAAGTGTTAGAAATTCATACCTAACAATCGAAGATAATTATAGACTAAGATGTGAGATAAAAATTTCACCTTTTTACAAAATCAAACAAGAAGAAGCTTGAAAGCAAATGGAGAATCAACCTCTCTTCATCACAACCCAAATGAGCTTGAATCTATGCTCAAAACAAGAACATTCTCAAAATTAGGTTTAGGAATTTTTGAAATTGGTAAGAGAATGAGTTGGAGAAGAAGAAGAGAATGCTTACCAATGGGTTCTCTTGAATTTGGAGCTAGGAATTTGAGGTTGCGAGAGGAACTAGGGTTTTGGAGTTTTAATTTCCAATCTCTCCCACCATTAATGCCTTAGAATTGAAAAGAGGAAGAAGTGAGGGTGAATGGGGAAGAGTGGTTCAGTTTTGAGTATAAGTTGGCTAGTGGGCTGAACCCAAAGTGAAAAAGGTCAAATTTTTGACTAACTCCAAATATATCAAAGCTTATACTCAAAAAGGTCGCAAACGGCATTTTGAACTCAATGGAGGTGGTCTCGAGTCCTAATTCGACCGTGTGCAAAAAGTAGCTTTTCGGACTAAATTCCGAGTATCGATAAAATATTTAAATAAAATATTTATATATAAAATTTTCAAATATGCGGGTTGTTACAGACTCCCCTCCTTAAAGAAATTGCGTCCTCGCAATATTTAAAAAGAAGATATATAGTATCAACCATAAAAGCATATTCAACACAAAAAAAATTTGAAATAAAAGGTTCACCTCAAAGAGCACGAGAAAGCAAGTCCGGATGTGTTCGCTCGATGAACTCTTTAGATTCCCAAGAACAATCCTTAGGATTTGAAGACCATTGAACTTTAACAAGCGGAACATCTTTATTTTGAAGTCGTTTGACCTCCGAAGCAATGATACGAATAAGATGTTGCTCATAAGTTAAATTAGGCGAAACTTCAATCTCTTCCTCAACACCGGACTCAAGAATAGAATTGGAATCTCGAAGACATTTCCGAAGTTGAGAAACGTGAAACACGTCATGGATAGCAGAAAATTGAGCCGGTAATAAAAGGCGATATGCCATGGAACCAATACGGTCAGTGATAGGAAATGGCCCAATATATCGAGGCGCCAATTTTAAAGATCGACTGAAACGTACAACACCCTTCATTGGTGAAACACGAATAAAAACAGAATCTCCAACAGAAAATTCTAATTTCCTTCTTCGATTATCGGCATAGGATTTTTGTCTACTCCGGGCTTCTTCCATCCTATGACGAATAAGATCAATCTTTTCTGTGGAATCACGAATAAAATCGGGACCTAAAACCAGCTTCTCACCGGTCTCAAGCTAACAAGAAGGAGATCGGCATGGCCTTCCATAGAGTGCCTCGAAAGGTGCCATACCAATACTAGATTGGAAGCTAGTATTATAGGAAAATTCAATAAGGGAAATATGATCTTCCCAACTTCCCCCAAAATCAAGCACACAAGCACGAAGAAGATCTTCAAGTGTTTGATTCACACGCTCGGTTTGTCCATCAGACTGAGGATGATAAGCGGTGCTAAAATTAAGCTTCGTTCCCATAGCTTTTTGAAGACTCTTCCAAAACCCACTAGTAAACAATGGATCATGATCACTAACTATAGAAGTAGGAACTCCATGCAATTTAACAATTTCTTTAATAAAAAGTTTGGCCAAAAGAGGTACGGTTCGGTTAGACCGAACGGGAATAAAATGGGCAGATTTAGTAAGTCTATCAACGATCACCCATAAGCTATCATGACCCGAACGAGAACGGGGAAGGCCATCTATAAAATCCATAGAAATTTGGTCCCACTTCCAAATTGGAATTTCTAAAGGTTGCAATAACCCACCGGGCCTTTGATGTTCGGCCTTAACGAGTTGGCAAGTCATGCAACGCTTAACGAAGTTAGCGATGTCAAGTTTCATTCCCTTCCAATAATAAAGTCGCTTCATATCCGCGTACATTTTACTACTACCGGGATGAATGGTAAATTAAGAATGATGAGAATCTTCTAAAATATATTTACGAAGATCAATAATATTTGGTACGATAAGTCTACCAAATTTCCGAATGCCGCCACGAGAATCGATATCAAAGTCTTTCAAACCTTCAATATCAATTTTATCTTTAATATTTTGGCCAAGAAGAGCCAATTCAGGATCCAACCCTTGAGCTTCAAGAATGCGGTCTAAAAGAGAAGGATGAGCCTCAAGGCTACACAACACAAGTGATGAACATAAATCGGAGACACGGTCTCGAATCTCACAAGAGGATAAAATCTCGAGATCGTTCCATTCAGATATCATCATAGAAATAATTGCTTGTTGCTTTCGACTAAGTGCATCAGCAACGCGATTTCCCTTTCCAGGAGTATAAAGGATATCAAGATCATATGGTGCAAGAAATTTGAGCCAACGCTGTTGACGCAAATTAAGTTCCTTTTGGGAGAATAAATACTTCAAGGACTTATGGTCGGTATAAAGAACAAATTTCTCTCCTAAAAGATAATGACGCCAAATACGAAGGGCGAAAACAATAGCCGCGAGCTCTAAATCATGAGTGGCATATCTAGTCTCAGCAGGCTTCAATTGCCTAGAAGCATAAGCAATAACACGTTCTTTTTGCATAAGAACGGCACCCAAACCAACGCGACTAGCATCGGTATAAACAACGAAATCTTGATTCCCCTCGGGAATAACGAGATTAGGAGCATCAGAAAGAAGTTCTTTTAATTTCTGAAAAGAAGCTTCACATTTGTCCGACCAAATGTATTTAACACCTTTCTTCGTCAAGCTAGTGAGAGACACGACAATCTTAGAAAAGTCTTTGATAAAACGACGGTAATAGCCCGCCAATCCGAGAAAACTACGAATCTCTGTCACACTCTCCGGTCTCTTCCAATCTTGAATCGCTTCAATCTTTGAAGGATCCACGGAAATTCCGGATTCTGAAATAATATGACCGAGAAACTTCACACGAGATTGCCAAAAGTGGCATTTAGAAAATTTTGCCTTTAATTGATTACTCCTAAGAGTTTCCAACACAATCCGAAGATGTTTTTCATGCTCCTCCTCGGTTTTAGAATACACAAGAATATCATCAATAAAGATGAGAACAAATCGATCGAGGAAGTCTTTAAAAACTCGATTCATTAAGTCAACGAAATAAGCCGGGGCATTCGTTAACCCAAATGGCATAACAAGCCATTCATAAGATCCACACCGAGGAACGATGTCAAAGGAATGTTATCCTCTGCAATGCGAAGCTGATGAAAACCGGTAGCCAAGTCCAATTGTGAAAAGACTTTAGCACCACTAAGTTGATCGATCATCAATCCGTGGTAAAGGATATTTATTTTTGATAGTAAGATCATTAAGCTTGCGGTAGTCAACGCAAAATGTAACAACCCGGTATTCGTGTCGATTTATAATCGACATTAAACGATTAATATTGACCCAAATTTCCGTTTGAATTTTTAAATTTGAATTAAAATTCTTTTGTATATGGTTAAAAGGGGTTTCCGGGCTTTAGTTTTCTCGGCCCACTTAACTATTTTATGCCGTGAAAAATTCATTCCCTTTTCCCCCTTTAACCCGTTCCCCTCTCTAATTTCTTTAACCCGATCCCCCTTCTTTTTTCATTTTCATTTTTATAAAACCCTAAACAAAAGAAATTTAATGGCGGCCCCTTTGCATTTGTCGTTCGTCTTCCTTCGCTTGCTCGTGGCTGCGTCGATCGATGCTCTCGTGCTCGGCTTCCCCTAAATTCGTCGACATGGTGAGTAATCCACTCACATCTAATTCAATCTTAATATAGTGTTTCTGCAATTCGATGTTGGTTTGATATTGTTTTATCTTGGCCATTTGTCTTCGTTCGATGTTGGTAATCGATGTTGTTTTGTGAATTTTCTCTATGCTTATGTCGTTCGAATTCGTTGTTGTTGATGTTGATTTTCTACTTTCACTTGTTTCGAATTTCTGGCAATGAAGTTTTATGTTAACTTCGGCATCTGCTCGACCTAGTACTGTTAAGTTTCGTTCGAACCTAATACCATCGTTGAATTGATATTGCTTTGGCCATCTCTATGTTCGTCTCTGTAACATGCGTGACTCTAACCTGCTGTTGTAGCCTTTGTTCCTGCCAGCTTGATTTTTGAGCATATTTTGACCTGTTCGAATTCTTGGGCAACCATGGCTTTTATTTTTAATAGTTCGAACATGTCTTGGGTATTAATTTGACCTCGGAAGCACAGAACTCTTGTGATTTGGAATTTCATCATTTTGTTGCTCTTTGTTGTGCTAGTCCTCACTTGTTACATGCTGCACTACAGTATATGTAGTTGATTAGTTGTCTGCTTGCCACTGATTATATGGTTGAAGTGGTTATGTACTCAACTTTGACCACTTACTGCTGCACTATATGTTGAGGCCGATTCATTTATGTATCTCTGACTTGCCCACTGCTATTACAGGCATTTATTTACACCTCTTCTTCATACAACCCACATGTAGTTGCAGTATTAAAGCTGTCTTAACCATTTGAGACAGTTGCCTACCTATTCCATGTAGTTTTTGGTTTCACTGAACCTTGATTTGTATGTAACCTGCTCTGGACATTTTATGGTCCTATGTTGAGTTTGACTTTTTATTTTTGGTCATGTTTTCTTTCATTTGTTCATCACTTCCTTGGTATGGTTGCAGACTACTTGATCACTGCATATCACTGCACCTACCCTCTAATACATATATACTTGTTCAAATCAGCACTGTCACTTGTGCTGGTCACTGCTCTTTGGTGCTGCAGTGAATTGAGTCATTGACTTGATCCTTTTTGCATTTGGTTTATGGCTTGGTGACTTCTATTATGTTGTCACTGCCATGTATATCTGCTAATCGCTGGGCCTTGCTCTGTTTTACCCTTGGTGCACTGTCCAGTTCATGTTGTTGGCACTGATTTGTGGCAATTAATCCACTTCCACTCGAGTCTGTGCCATGAGGTGTTGTTTGGTTCTAGTCCTATCTTTGTTGCTTCTTTTAGTTCGGCAATTGTAGGCTTCAGGTGCACTTCTAGTTAGAGTTGTGCTTGCCTTTGAATTGCTAAACTATGGCATACATGTTAGTATCCCCTAGCTGCTGATTCATTTGTGCAGTCTCTGATTTGAACTATGGTCGATGTTGATTTTTGTATCGGCCATTTCATTTGAATACACTTGAGTTGAATCCAGCTTGGACGCTTGGGTTTGACCTTGTGTTCGTTGTGAATTTTCATTGTGAACATATCACTGTAGTGGCAAGGCAGCGCATGCAAGCGTGAACTGCAGCCACACGGTATTCGGTTGAGTACATCATCACTATAGTGGCAAGGCAGTGCACGCAAGCGTGAACTGCAGCAACACGGTATGGTTTTGTGATATTCTATTTGTTTTGACTTATGGATCTTTTTGCGTATTCCATATTCTGTAGTGGCGAGGCAGTGCACGCGTGCGTGTACTGCAGCCCTACTTGAATTAATATTTTATTGATATTTCAATGGTTTGAACTGTTTGTTCATTTCAATTTAATATTCTGAGTTGCATTCTGATTTGGTTTAATTACTGTCGTCTATTCAGTATTTATTTATTATTGCTTCTGTGCACTAATAACTGAGTTTGAATTAGACTGACCTGAGTATTATTTTCTTTTGAATCTAATACTCGGGTCAGACCGAGTATTTACAGGTTGTAGATATTCTGCTTTGGGTTGCTGCTAGAGCTATGAAGTTCTTTCATATCTTTTGGAGTAGTCGTCATTTGTAGTAGTCTGTATCATTGTATAGGAAGATATGTATTCATGTATATTATATACGTTAATGTACTTGTATATGTAACTTCCTGAGTTGACTATTGTAGTTGTATCACATGTACCGTGTAAACGTATTGTAACTGACATCAGTTATATATATATGAGATTTTCTGATTTATCTGTGTTCCGCATTTATATTTATCTGTGTTATTAGTTTATATTTGTCCTAGACTATTATAGCCACCGTGTGGTAGCTTTGAGTTTGCATCGGCATGCCGGATTCTCTTCTGAAATTAAAAGCATGTTTTTACTATCTGACATATCGGTGTTCGCACAAAGCAATTACACGGATGGTCGCTCCTCAACAGCCTTATTCTCCGTGCTAGTTGACAGCACTACACCGTAGTGTTCTTGGCTAGCGTGGGTATAGAGGTGGGGCGTCACAGCTTGGTATCAGAGCCTGGGGTTTAGAACAAATATAAAACATAACTTAGATAGTACATGTGTTACAACTATTTGTCGATGTTTTATTTCACATCTTTGTCTTAAGATCATCTTTGATTGTTAGGAATGAATTCCTAACGCTTATTCGTGAGCATTGCTGCTATTCTCTATCGCACTTGCTCACTTGAGTTTACACTTCTAAGTATCAGTGTATATATGCTCTACCAAGTGCATATTGCTGTAACTAGTACCCACTTCGATTTGAACTCGCATTGTTTATTCGAACTGCTATATATATGCATTATTATCTCTGATTCGTGTACTTAATGCAGTTTCCATGCAATTAAGTTTTGGGTATCAATCTTTGAGACAAATTGAGTTTCAATTGTCGACTTGATCGATTCTTCCTTTCCGGTTAGTTGTTATCACCTTTGTTGACTTTGATAACTTCTATTTCAGGAATTTTGGGTATTCCTACTTTGATGGATTGGGAATCGAATTCTTTGTATTTTATTCACGTCTTCGAATGTGAATCTTAGTGAATTGATTTGGTTTTCGAATTTAATCGATTCTTGATTATTTCCCGATTTGTTGCTATCATTTATTAGCAACTTTGAAGACCTTTTCTTCGGGGTTTTTGTGAACATACCTTTCGATGAATTCGGTATCGATTTCTTTGGATTCTATTCACGTCTTCGTATGTGAATTCTTGTGATTGATTGTTTCTACAATCATTTTTGTGATTTGTCACTTTAAAAATATAAAGGTTTCAATACTAGTAGTAAATATCAAAACTCTTGTATCAAAATGTTTTCAACTCTATTTTCAATACCAAACTCGTTTTTGAAACTGTTTTTCAATCTATTAGTATATACAAATCTTTATTTCACTCGTATGAGAAATCTAATTAAACGACTTAGTAAAACGAGTGGTATATAACGCTTGCGTTTACTTCGCCGGTTAATTCTTGGACTTATTCGATTGAATCTCTTGTGACAAATTTTATTAGTGAAGATTTACAGTTTGTTCGTAAATATTTAAGTTAAGCAAGTGGTTATGGGACATGAAGCTAAACTTTTATATTTACTAGCTTAGTGTAATTGACACTTCTCGTTGATCATGACGATCATTTTTACGGTTAGACTAGGCCTCATCGGTGTGATTTCGTCTCACACATATCTCTTGGGCTTTGAGGATTGTCTAGACACCACTTGTGTGATTTCATTCACACATACTTTTCTTTTGATTGTGAGGTTAGACTAGACACCACTTGTGTGATTCCACTCACACATACCTCTTTTGATTTTTTTGGTTAGTCTGGACCTCAATCTGTGTGATTTCGACTCACACATGTGGGGTAGCGCCCCACGGTCTTTGGGCCATTCGTGTGTCAAAATTAATGGCTTGCAACCATGAGATAGCGTCTCGTTATGCGTTGCACGTGTTGATGATTTTTCATGCTCGCGGGTAGGTGAGATTCCGTGCTCCCGTTCTCGCTTTGCGTTGCACGTGTTGATGATTTTTCATGCTCGCGTGTAGGTGAGATTCCGTGCTCCCGTTCTCGCTTTGCGTTGCCCGTGTTGGTGATTTTCATGCTCACGTGTAGGTGAGATACCGTGCTCCCGTTCTCGCTTTGCATTGCACGTGTTGGTGATTTTCATGCTCATGTGTAGGTGAGATTCCGTGCTCCCGTTCTCGCTTTGCGTTGCACGTGTTGATGATTTTTCATGCTCGTGGGTAGGTGAGATTCCGTGCTCCCGTTCTCGCTTTGCGTTGCACGTGTTGATGATTTTTCATGCTCGCGTGTAGGTGAGATTCCGTGCTCCCGTTCTCGCTTTGCGTTGCCCGTGTTGGTGATTTTCATGCTCACGTGTAGGTGAGATTCTGTGCTCCCGTTCTCGCTTTGCGTTACATGTGTTGATGAATTTTCATGCTCGCGTGTTGGTGAGTTTCCATACTCTCCTTTGAGTTTTCATACTCCGTTTGAGTTTTCATACTCCGTTCGAGTTTTCATACTCCGTTCGAGTTTTCATACTCCGTTCGAGTTTTCATACTCCGTTCGAGTTTTCATACTCCGTTCGAGTTTTCATACTCCGTTCGAGTTTTCATACTCCGTTCGAGTTTTCATACTCCGTTTGAGTTTCCATACTCTCCTTCGAGTTTTCCTACTCCGTTTGAGTTTTCATACTCTGTTCGAGTTTTCATACTCTGTTCGAGTTTTCATACTCTGTTCGAGTTTTCATACTCCGTTTGACTTTTCATACTCCGTTCGAGTTTTCATACTCCGTTCGAGTTTTCATACTCCGTTCGAGTTTTCATACTCCGTTCGAGTTTTCATACTCCGTTCGAGTTTTCATACTCCATTCGAGTTTTCATACTCCGTTCGAGTTTTCATACTCCGTTTGAGTTTCCATACTCTCCTTCGAGTTTTCATACTCCGTTCGAGTTTTCATACTCGCGTTCGAGTTTTCATACTCCGGTTCGAGTTTTCATACTCGCGTTCGAGTTCTCATACTCTTAGCTTGTGTTTTCTGGATTTCTTGTGAGGATTTCTAGAATTTGTGCTTCACCAATTTTCGTGATTTCTATTGATAAGTTTTATCAATTCTTGTGCATTGGTGAATTCGTGTGTTATTGACTTGTTATGAATACAAGTTTAGGGAATGATACCCCTTTCTATCTTTGAGAAGATTCTTGTGACTCTTTGGATGAATGAAAATCCACTTATCGAAGTTGCTTCTGATGTCGTTGTTTTAATCACATATTTAGAAAAAAAAAAAAAATTCAAAATATAAATCAAAATTGTTTTCAAAATTTTTACGATTTGCGCTTTCAAAAGAATGAGGAAGCGAATTAAACGTTTCAGTAAAATCGAGGACTATGACCCCTTTCTTTTACTGATTCGCTTAATTCCGGACTTGTCCGTTTGAGAACGTAAAATGTTATTTATTTAAAATACACAATTTTGCACATTCAAGGAAACGATGAAGTGAATTAAACGATTTGGTAAAACTCGTGGTTATGGGTCATGTGTGTTTGCTATTTCGGTTAATTTCGGACTCGTTAATTGAAAAATTTGTGATTTGAAATTTGATTACCGTTGTGGTAATTTCTGATTATCGTTTTGATAATTGGATGTTTAGGATTTCTGATTTATCGTTTTTGATAATCAGATATTTATTGTTTCTAATTATCGTTTGTGATAATTAGATATTTGTGGTTTAATTATCGTTTGTGATAATTAAACATTTGTGATTTGAGATTTCTGAATTATCGATTGATAATTAGATTTTGTTGAGAATTTGTGAATTTCTCTTATGAAATTAAAAGATTTCTTTGGCGTTTATATTGTACTACGCCAGTGTACCGGCTCAATTTTCTACTATTCATGACGTTTTCTACGTCTTCTGGTTCCGGAAATGCCTTATGGATTTCCGATCCTTATTCTTGAGCAACCTTCTATTCACATCATTGCTTCGGGGGTGTAGCACCTTCGAAATAAAAATGTTTCACTTATGGAGATTCTCAATGGTTCTCAAATTCTATGGATTTCTCTTTGGAATCCAGGGAATTCATCGAGCAAACACGATCAGGCTTTCTCTATCATGCTCTTTATAGTGAACTTCATACTTCGAATTTCTTCATCTTGTGATGATATGCTCTTATGGTTGTTACTTTTTATCCGTTTGTTCCTTATGATTGCGAGGACGCAATTTCTTTAAGGAGGGGAGTCTGTAACAACCCGGTATTCGTGTCGATTTATAATCGACATTAAACGATTAATATTGACCCAAATTTCCGTTTGAATTTTTAAATTTGAATTAAAATTCTTTTGTATATGGTTAAAAGGGGTTTCCGGGCTTTAGTTTTCTCGGCCCACTTAACTATTTTATGCCGTGAAAAATTCATTCCCTTTTCCCCCTTTAACCCGTTCCCCTCTCTAATTTCTTTAACCCGATCCCCCTTCTTTTTTCATTTTCATTTTTATAAAACCCTAAACAAAAGAAATTTAATGGCGGCCCCTTTGCATTTGTCGTTCGTCTTCCTTCGCTTGCTCGTGGCTGCGTCGATCGATGCTCTCGTGCTCGGCTTCCCCTAAATTCGTCGACATGGTGAGTAATCCACTCACATCTAATTCAATCTTAATATAGTGTTTCTGCAATTCGATGTTGGTTTGATATTGTTTTATCTTGGCCATTTGTCTTCGTTCGATGTTGGTAATCAATGTTGTTTTGTGAATTTTCTCTATGCTTATGTCGTTCGAATTCGTTGTTGTTGATGTTGATTTTCTACTTTCACTTGTTTCGAATTTCTGGCAATGAAGTTTTATGTTAACTTCGGCATCTGCTCGACCTAGTACTGTTAAGTTTCGTTCGAACCTAATACCATCGTTGAATTGATATTGCTTTGGCCATCTCTATGTTCGTCTCTGTAACATGCGTGACTCTAACCTGCTGTTGTAGCCTTTGTTCCTGCCAGCTTGATTTTTGAGCATATTTTGACCTGTTCGAATTCTTGGGCAACCATGGCTTTTATTTTTAATAGTTCGAACATGTCTTGGGTATTAATTTGACCTCGGAAGCACAGAACTCTTGTGATTTGGAATTTCATCATTTTGTTGCTCTTTGTTGTGCTAGTCCTCACTTGTTACATGCTGCACTACAGTATATGTAGTTGATTAGTTGTCTGCTTGCCACTGATTATATGGTTGAAGTGGTTATGTACTCGACTTTGACCACTTACTGCTGCACTATATGTTGAGGCCGATTCATTTATGTATCTCTGACTTGCCCACTGCTATTACAGGCATTTATTTACACCTCTTCTTCATACAACCCACATGTAGTTGCAGTATTAAAGCTGTCTTAACCATTTGAGACAGTTGCCTACCTATTCCATGTAGTTTTTGGTTTCACTGAACCTTGATTTGTATGTAACCTGCTCTGGACATTTTATGGTCCTATGTTGAGTTTGACTTTTTATTTTTGGTCATGTTTTCTTTCATTTGTTCATCACTTCCTTGGTATGGTTGCAGACTACTTGATCACTGCATATCACTGCACCTACCCTCTAATACATATATACTTGTTCAAATCAGCACTGTCACTTGTGCTGGTCACTGCTCTTTGGTGCTGCAGTGAATTGAGTCATTGACTTGATCCTTTTTGCATTTGGTTTATGGCTTGGTGACTTCTATTATGTTGTCACTGCCATGTATATCTGCTAATCGCTGGGCCTTGCTCTGTTTTACCCTTGGTGCACTGTCCAGTTCATGTTGTTGGCACTGATTTGTGGCAATTAATCCACTTCCACTCGAGTCTGTGCCATGAGGTGTTGTTTGGTTCTAGTCCTATCTTTGTTGCTTCTTTTAGTTCGGCAATTGTAGGCTTCAGGTGCACTTCTAGTTAGAGTTGTGCTTGCCTTTGAATTGCTAAACTATGGCATACATGTTAGTATCCCCTAGCTGCTGATTCATTTGTGCAGTCTCTGATTTGAACTATGGTCGATGTTGATTTTTGTATCGGCCATTTCATTTGAATACACTTGAGTTGAATCCAGCTTGGACGCTTGGGTTTGACCTTGTGTTCGTTGTGAATTTTCATTGTGAACATATCACTGTAGTGGCAAGGCAGCGCATGCAAGCGTGAACTGCAGCCACACGGTATTCGGTTGAGTACATCATCACTATAGTGGCAAGGCAGTGCACGCAAGCGTGAACTGCAGCAACACGGTATGGTTTTGTGATATTCTATTTGTTTTGACTTATGGATCTTTTTGCGTATTCCATATTCTGTAGTGGCGAGGCAGTGCACGCGTGCGTGTACTGCAGCCCTACTTGAATTAATATTTTATTGATATTTCAATGGTTTGAACTGTTTGTTCATTTCAATTTAATATTCTGAGTTGCATTCTGATTTGGTTTAATTACTGTCGTCTATTCAGTATTTATTTATTATTGCTTCTGTGCACTAATAACTGAGTTTGAATTAGACTGACCTGAGTATTATTTTCTTTTGAATCTAATACTCGGGTCAGACCGAGTATTTACAGGTTGTAGATATTCTGCTTTGGGTTGCTGCTAGAGCTATGAAGTTCTTTCATATCTTTTGGAGTAGTCGTCATTTGTAGTAGTCTGTATCATTGTATAGGAAGATATGTATTCATGTATATTATATACGTTAATGTACTTGTATATGTAACTTCCTGAGTTGACTATTGTAGTTGTATCACATGTACCGTGTAAACGTATTGTAACTGACATCAGTTATATATATATGAGATTTTCTGATTTATCTGTGTTCCGCATTTATATTTATCTGTGTTATTAGTTTATATTTGTCCTAGACTATTATAGCCACCGTGTGGTAGCTTTGAGTTTGCATCGGCATGCCGGATTCTCTTCTGAAATTAAAAGCATGTTTTTACTATCTGACATATCGGTGTTCGCACAAAGCAATTACACGGATGGTCGCTCCTCAACAGCCTTATTCTCCGTGCTAGTTGACAGCACTACACCGTAGTGTTCTTGGCTAGCGTGGGTATAGAGGTGGGGCGTCACACAAAACCTAAGTGTACCATCGGATTTCTTCACAAAAATAGCTGAAGCTCCCCAAAACGAAGAACTAGAGCGAATAAATTGCTTCGTCTCCAATTCGAATAATTGTTTACGCATCTCCTCGTTTTCTTTATTGGACATACGATAAGGAGGGCGAGTGATAGGTCGAGCTCCAGGAATGAGATTAATTCTGAACTCAATTGCTCGCTTAGGTGGTAATCCTAAAACGGGCTCGAATATGTCGGAAAATTCACGAACGACGTGAATAAGAGAAATAATATCACCCTCATCATCATCATCGTCATCACGAGGATTCAAAGAATATAAAGATGCAACCAAAGCAGAATCCGAATCTTTAGGAATAACAGAAACCTGATTAACAGATTGAGGATGTCGAAGATGAATAGTCCGCTCAGGACATAGGATATGAGCTCCATAACGGTTAAGCCAATCCATTCCCAAAATCATTCCAAAGCCTAAATAATGCATGACATGCAAATCGGCTCGGAAAGAAAAATCACACAAAATAATCTCGACATCTTTACACAATAAACTGATTGTTGCGGATCCACCAACCGGATTCGCAATTCTCAAAGAAGTCATTAAACACAAAACATCGAAAGAAAAGGTATCAACAAGTTCTTTTGATATAAAAGAATGGGACGCACCCGTATCAAATAGAATTCGAATAGGATGATCACGAAATAAAATAATTCCATCCAGAATAGAATGAGAAATACCTTGGCCACGAGATGTGTTGCCAGGGGCTTGAGCAACATTAAGCTTTCCCTCCTTCCTATTTTGAGGTTTGGGACACACATGCATAAAATGGTCCGAGCTTTTGCAATAGCGACAAGTACGAGGCTTTGAACACTTGTTCGCAAAATGGTCTTTCGAACCACAATTATAGCATTTCCCTTGAGTAGAGGAAAAGGTCTTTTCAGCAGGAGTTGCTTGCCTCCCTTTCTTATTGGGATAAGGGCCTTTGAATTTGTTTGGCCTCTTCTTGTTGTTGAAGTTTGGTTTGGAACCCACCACTTCAACATCATTCTCCCTATCCGCCTCTTCAAGACGAAGAGTGATATCAACGAGTTGGTCGAAAGAAACTTATAATTTTAGAAGTAATGGCTTCTTGAGATTTTTGTTTAATCCATAGACGAACCTCTGGTTCTTCTTTAAAGGGGTGTTGATGTATTCAACCCCATATTTGGAAAGCGACTCGAAGGAGGCGACGTAATCAGTCACGGAGGACTCACCTTGAACAAGGTCTATAAATCGTCGAGCCAATGTCACTTTCTCTGCTTCTGGTACAAATTTCAACTCGAAGCGTTCTCGGAATTGCCCCCAGGTGAGATCCGCTTCATTAATCTCAGAAATAAGAAGCTCGTACCAGTCCAATGCTCTTTCTCGAAGCATACTAGAGGCCACCTGAACTCGGTGAAGGTCAATAAGATTCATGCGAGAAAAGATTCGATCACATGACCTTAGCCAAGCATGTACTTCAATAACAGTTTCGGAACCTTTGAATGGCTCCCCACCCAAATTAGTTTAATCGCTGCACAAGCGTGCAAATCCCGACTTTGGGTGAGTAGGTTCCGGGTTAGCTCCAGCTGCTTGAGCATTAGTTACCAAATCAAGAAGCTGTTGAGCAGTCATAAAAACTCCATCCTGGAGTAGGGTACTAGATGGTACGGCTCTGGGGCGTCCCGGTCTAGACATTTCTCTTCCTTAGAAAGAAAGAAGAAGAAGAAAAAGGTTATTCACCAAATTCAATATCAAGTAATTCTTGATAGATAAAACAAGGAATCATAAAAGAAAATAGGATAGGACGGTACGTAGACCCGAATAAAATCCTAAAGCACGACTCCTAAGGTATACTTAGGACGATGATCCTTGTTATATTATTCCATATTGTTCCAAAGTTTGGCTCTGATACCAAGCTGTGACGCCCAACCTCTATACCCACGCTAGCCAAGAACACTACGGGTGAATGCTGTCAACTAGCATGGAGAATAAGGCTGTTGAGGAGCGACCATCTGTATAATTGCTTTGCGCGAGCACCGATATGTCAGATAGTATAACATGCATTTTACCTCAAGAGGAAATCCGACACACCGATACAAACACAAAGCTACTACACAGTGGCTATAATAATCTTCGGAAACAAATATAGAAATACACATAACACAAATCAGTCACAGACAATTCATATCACAAAGGCGGAAATAGATATGAATATTACACTAGGATGTGTACATCAGAGTAGTGGTCAAAAAGATCCACAATAACACAAAATAATAGCAACATGTGCTATACAAAAGAATACATCAATGAGTCAATATCTCAAGAGTATACAACAAAAACTACTAATCTAAGTAGTAAGCAAAAGGTCAGAGTAATGGATCCCTGGAGAGAAGTCAAGCAGAAGCACCTGCAACATCTCGGTCTGACCCGAGTATTATTTAATAAGAAAATAATAAACGGATCAGTCTAACTATAAATATCAGATGAAACGATATAGAGTAAGAAATATGACTAAACACATAATAATCACAATGCCAAGCTGTGATATATATATATATATATATATATATATATATATATATATAAGTAATTGAGAATCAACAAGAGATTAATTAATATCACCAAATCTACCCAAGAATCAAAGGAAATGTCATACTCCTTATTTCATTCACCAAACCATATATATTGACGATTATATCAATGTCAATCACAAAAATCCATGACACACAAATTCACCAATACACAAATATTGATAAAACTTATCAATGAAAATCACGAAAATTGGTGAAGCATAAATTCTAGAAATCATCTCAAGAAATCCAGTCAATGACACACGAATTCACCTATGCGCAAAAATTGATAAATCATATCAATAGAAATCACAAAAATAGGTGAAGAAGAAAATTCCAGAATTCGACACACGAAATCCAGAAATCACACAAAATAGGGGGGAAGGCCTATCACACGAACGGGAGCATGAAAACTCACCAACATATGTATCACACGAACGAGAGGCTGTTTCATGGGAGCTAGCCATTAATTTTTGACACACGAACGGCCCGAAGACCATGGGGCGCTACCCCACATATGTGAGTTGAAACTCACACAAACGGGGTTTAGTCTCCCTCGTAGACAAAGAGACATCGCACAATTGCTAGTCTAAACCATAAAATGATCATCATCGATCATCAAGAAGTGTCAATTACAATAAGCTAGTAAATATATGAGCTTAGCTTCATGTCCCATAACCACTAGCTTAACTTAAATATTTACAAACAAATTGTAGGTCTCCACTAGAAAATTGTCACAAAAGTTTCAATCGAACAAGTCCAAGAATTAACCGACGAAGTAAACGCAAGCGTTTCATACCACTCGTTTGACTAAGCCGTTTAATTAGATTTCTCACACGAGTGAGGTAAAGGTTTGTATATACTAATAGATTGGAAAATGGTTTACGAAACGAGCTTTGTACAAAGATAGTGTTGAAATCATTTGAAGAAAGAGTTTTGATATTTACTACTAGTATAGAAAACCTTTATATTTTTAAAGTGACAAATCACAAAGAAGATTGTAGGAACAATCATTCATTAAAATTCACATACGAAGATGTGAATAAAATCCAAAGAAACCGATAAAGAATCCATCGAAATGGATATTCAAAAATACCTAAAAGGAGTCATTAAAGGCATAATAAATGATAACAACAAATAGGATCATCACGAATCGATTTAAATTAGAATTCTCAAGCGAATAGGCAAATAGGCAAAACACTGCAATTTCAGACGTCTGAAACAAGTGGTTCAGACGTCTGAATCTGGAAATATAAAGATTTCCAGAACACAATTCAAACGTCTGAATCAAGTGTTTCAGACGTCTGAAATAGGCACTTTTTAGCCTATTTCCTTTCTGGTTCCAAATAAACCAATTCAGACGTCTGAAACCATATATTCAGACGTCTGAATCTGGGAATAGAAATCTTCCCAAAACAATATTCAGACGTCTGAATATTACGTTTCAGACGTCTGAATGAATGGTTCAGGGCATTCCCTGGACCTAGGCCAAAAATGGCCAAACGAATATCGAAAACGATCGAACGAGCAAATGACGATGACTAAGGAATTATGTCGAACGACAACCCAGCCTAAACGGCTCTTCGATACGCCTCAAATATCAATGTCCAAATATCCATAAAAGGATTTTCATAAATTAGACCAAAACACCAAAAAATTGGAATATACACCAAATCAATCCAAACCAAAATCAATTGCACAAGAATAAGTGTTAGGAATTCATACCTAACAATCGAAGATAATTATAGACTAAGATGTGAGATAAAAATCTCACCTTTTTACAAAATCAAACAAGAAGAAGCTTGAAAGAAAATGGAGAATCAACCTCTCTTCATCACAACCCAAATGAGCTTGAATCTATGCTCAAAACAAGAACATTCCCAAAATTAGGTTTAGGAATTTCTGAAATTGGTAAGAGAATGAGTTGGAGAAGAAGAAGAGAATGCTTACCAATGGGTTCTCTTGAATTTGGAGCTAGGAATTTGAGGTTGCAAGAGGAACTAGGGTTTTGGAGTTTTAATTTCCAATCTCTCCCACCATTAATGCCTTAGAACTGAAAAGAGGAAGAAGTGAGGGTGAATGGGGAAGAGTGGTTCAGTTTTGAGTATAATTTGGCTAGTGGGCTGAACCCAAACTCAAACCCAAAGTGAAAAAGGTCAAGTTTTTGACTAACTACAAATATATCAAAGCTTATACTAAAAAAGGTCCCTAACGGCATTTTGAACTCAATGGAGGTGGTCTCGAGTCCTAATTCGACCGTGTGCAAAAAGTAGCTTTTCGGACTAAATTCCGAGTATCGATAAAATATTTAAATAAAATATTTAAATATAAAATTTCCAAATATGCGGGTTGTTACAAACTTCCTAGCCGCCGTCGATCGCGATGTCTAGAACCCGCCATACTCCCTCCAGAGTAGCCTCCCATCATCAAGTTGCGATCACCACCATAGCGATCGAGCCCGAACCTCCATTGACGCCGAGATCACCTCGATCCTCAACTCTACAAAAACAGCCCACAAAACCTTATTACGTCGATTCCAAACCACCACAGTCACCAAAAAAATCCACCTATATTTTGCTAATGATCGTCATCACTAAAGCTACCATTGATCAAAATCCCGAGCTTCTTCTTGACAAAGATCATCGGCAATTGCCGAAAACCCCAAAACTAAACAACCCAGATTATTGCACTTAATCCTAAATTTAAAATCAAGATTTTCATCTCAAAAATCATCATTTGCAATGATAAACCAGTTTATGAATTTAATTCAAGGAATTTAAAACATTTGATTTTTTGATTTAAATTTATTCTCACTATAAATCTTGTTTTTGAACTATAAACTAAATAGTTTCATCTGGAATCTTTTTTTAAAAAAAATCTTACATTGTAAGAATCATTTTCTGTTTAAATATTGTAGCTAGATATAGATTTGGAAGAAAGATTTTTGTTTCGAACCTGTTATCTAGTTAGTTAATTCAAAACAGAGGGAAGTATCATCATTACAGGCATGCATTCCAGGTTTATACACAACACCACATACATATACATATATGCATTCTTACATACAAACATAAACAACCATATTCCTGCACAAGACATCACAAAACATTTAGTTGTAATCGCTGATTCAAAGATGAATAGAGGAGCAGTATTTATATCCAAAATAAAATAAATCATGCAAACAATTTATTCATAGAGGATCATCACATGTAAATCAACTAGCAACCATCGCATTATTTTTAAAAGTTTTATTTACTTACCAGATTAAGAGTGATGAATATATCCCTTTCTATTTGAAACAACTTTTTAACCTTTGAATCTCTTTAAAACTGAAATGCCCTTTGATCTTTAAAAACTTTTAAACTTGAATGCTTGATTTGTTTTCTTGGTTACAGATTTGCTTTGAACTTGAAAATGTATTACAGGGAAGTGATTTACAGGGTTTACATTTCGATTTGAAAATGAACTATTGGTTTTGAAGACGATTACTGATTTGTTTTCTGGTTCATGAGGAGTTGTTTTACAGATTTGTTTAGAGAATTTTTGGTTTTGAGTTTTCTTCTTAGCCTTTTGAAAAAGAAAGGAAAAAGAAATGGAGGGAAGAAAACATGTTTACATAGACTGAAATTTGATTTATCAAAAAAAAAGAATTAAAGGACACTTGTCATCTTGAATTAATTTTTACTTAACACTTGTTATTACGAGACCTTAAGGAATTAACACTTGTCTTTGCAATTTCTATTTATTTTAAATGTAAAATAAAAGAGCTTTATACCTACCCTTTATAAATTACTAAATACTTATCTAAATATAAATTACTTTAAAGAAACAAAACTAATTATATTTATAAATAAAATCTCATTCAAAATTATTTTTTAAACCCAAATATTTTTAAAATGTCTATCTTTTGAATTTCAACTAATTCAAATTCAAATCCAACTTAAATTTTAAAATCCAAAACAATTTAAAATCTATACTTTGAATTTCAAAATTTTAAGTTCAAATTCAAATCAAATTCAAAAATTCAATTTAGAAATCAAGTTATATATATACAAATTCAATTAGAAATAACAATTCTACTTTTCTTTAAAATCTATTTATATCTTTATATAAATACAATACATTACTAATATTGTTTAAAATAACAATTTAACAATAATTTATAAAAGGGATTATCTTATTATTTTTATTTTCAAATCATATTTGTCAAGAAATATCTAAATAAAATAAAACAAACCTTTATGTTAATTTTGTTTATATTTTAAACTTAGGCTAACATCTATTTTAAACTATTAAACATTTACCTTAAGTATTTAAAACCATATAGTTATTTATTTAAATTAACTTTGAAAAGCTTTATATTAAATTAAATTAAAATTTCCAAAATACCAAAATATATTAGAATTTTAAAATATGCTTCATTTATTAAACTCCAGACCAAAGCTTATTTATAATATATACATAGAAAATAATTTATTAGCTTTTAAAAGATAAAATTAACCAATTAAATATTTATAAAAAGAAGATTATTAAATTAATTCAAATTTTATTAACCAAGATTATCAAATCCATTTAATTATTAATATAGATTATTAAATTGATATTGCCAAAAATTCTGGGACATCACATTCCTTCCTCGTTAAAAGAGTTTCGTACTTGAAATTTAAAACAAAGGTAATTTAATAATCTATTTAAAGATTTTAATTTTAAATCACAAGCATATATTATCAACCATATGCTAACAACTATAGCAACCAATTCATCCAATCAAACAAATCTAACTATCCAGACAAAATTCTGGATAGAACTTCCTAGAGTTTCCCCGGTATAAATACCGGGATACTCGCTCTACTGAATCCAAAAAATATATACTACTAAGCTACAGAGCTCCTACTCATCTAGATCTACAACTGAACATGACAATCAGACCACGGACAAGTCCTGCTCAACTACCAAATCCTCCTGAACTGCTGGCTCTACAACTAGAGATGGATCACACACAAGGAAAACACAAGGAATCCCAGTCTTCCAAACTGGCAATTAATCTTGAAAACCAAAGCACTTATCCTTACAAGAATACAGAAAGATCCAAAATATCTCGGATATGGCTTCCCAGACTTACCCAAACCTTATAGCTCCTTTAATCGGAGAAAACTTATCCAAAATAAAATCTCCGACCTCGGAATCCAAATTCCTCCATCTCTTATCCCCAAAATTCCAATAACCATGGGCTGCCTATATCCTTCCTGATCTGCCCAACCTCCACTGATGCCTCCAGAAACAAACTGGACCAAAAATAACCCAACAAAACGATCCTCTCAAGATAAATCCAAAATCAAGAACACAACTCTACTTCACAATCATCAGAAGACTACAAAATTACTTCTCCTATCCGAAAAAGGCGAAATAGATGCACTCCCAAACTACTTTCGCTGCACAACTCTATTCTGAAGTAGATGAGAATGCTGATGATGAACATGAGAACAAATTGGATAAAACATCCTAGAAATATGGTTCAACAGATCCATAAAAGAAAAACTTAGAAGTACCATGAAATCCTGAGCTTCTTCACCAAACCCTCTCTCTTGAAGCCATCTTACTACTGAGCTGAATCACCAGTAACACTCCTGGAATCCTGGTCGATACGAAAACTCAATCTTTAGATGCTAAGGCAACCCTCGACTTCTCTGAAGGCATCCAAAAAATCTCCAATAACGCAAGAGAACACTCAGCTATCGCAAGTCACTTTTGCAATCAACCTAGCCTAATTCCAAAGAAAACTGTTCTCTTTTTACCAATCAAAACAGCTTATACTTATCTAACCAGTCCACCAAAGAAACGGGTTCACTCAGCTGCTTCAAAACTCCACCTTCAGAAAAATGCTTAGTCAGATAACCCTCTTGCTGGCACACAGAGCACTCCAAGTGCAACACTTCCACCGATGACAAAGATTTCCTAATCCATAAGCTCATCGAGGGCCTCAAAACCAAACACAAACATCCTGCGGAACTCAGCCTCATTACCGACGGAAGCACACTTCTTAAAGCTTGTTCCAAAGAAACATCTTCAGAGACAATCCATCGTTACTGCATCTTACCACGTAGTTGTTCCCTTCTGAAGCTACCAAGATACCACACTCGCTTCTGTTCAACCGACGGATCCAAACTCTACTCATCTAACTTGCACTTCCAAGATGGTCTTCGAACCTTTAAAAGGTTTCCTTCAGAGATCGATGAAATCCTTACACCAAGCTGCAAAGCTTACTTGAGATGGTATTAGGTCTATAGTCTCGACAAATAAACTTCCAATCTCAAACATTCAAACTCCAACCATTGGTAGTCGTGTTAAACACCACTACCCTATCCACCTTTATAGCTTATATTGGATAACCTGAACAAGTAATCCAACAAATAGGTAGAAAAAGATATATGTGTGTGTGTGTAAATTACAAGTACGCTCTCTCAAGATAGACACCACTCCAGAGCCTAGGTATTCACTCAACCTATGCTATGATACCACTATAACGACCCACCATTCATTCTACAGAATGACGCATCATTAATAAGAAAGAAAGGGACAGAAAAGAGAAAAGATAGAGAAGAAAGAAAGAAATAAAATCATAATCTCATCAGCGGAACGAATAAATTATATTAATCACATAAGTATCACATAGTATACAACATCAATCAGAGTTACACAGATTATACATCACATACTAGACAATTGTAAACACATGTCTAGTTATTACAACTCAATACAAATATAACACAGAGATACCAAACACAGCGGAACACAATACATATCTACAACGCTGAAGCCTCCTGCTCCATTGCTTCTCCACAATTCGTCAAAGCTAACCTGAATCACTCGACTACTCATACACAATATGAGTACCCAAGTGTTTAATAAAATAGAAAATAAACACTTGGGGTCAGACATGGGTCTGGTGTGAGTAAACGAGTTAAAGTTGCTTAACTTTTGAAAAACCTTTGAAAAGAAAAGGTATCACGTAAGACTTCCCACACATAAACATGGGTAAGTTTTCCTTACGCTAACCAAAACATTTGATAGGAAATCCGGTGATATTATAATAAGGTCTAGGGTTTTCAAGTAAAATACAGAAATAGCTGGAATGCTTACATCTCACGTTCCAACATAGTTGGGCACAACTAAAACGTAGGGCATGTGATGACCCAGAATTTTAGGCAATATCAATTTAATAATCTGTATTAAAAATTTTAATTGATTTGATAATTTTTTATAATAATAATTTGAATTGATTTAATAATCTTCCTTTAATAAATATTTAATTGGTGAATTTATCTTTTTAAAAGCTAATTAAATTATTTTCTATTTATAATGTATACATATATATATTTGTACATAAGTAAATAGATAAGTTTTGTTTTAAATTTAATAAATAAAGACATATTTTCTAATTTTAATATTTTTGGTAATTTGGAAATTTGATTTTTATTTAATATTAAGCTTTTCAAAGCTATTTAATAACTATATGATTTTAAAAATGGTTAAGATAAAAGTTTAAATTGTTTAAAATGGTTTTGGCTTAAGTTTAAATTTAAATTAATTAATAATAAGGTTTGCTTTGTTCTTTTTAAATATAGCTTGATAAAATAAGTAATTTATTAATAAAGAGAAAATTTCTTTTATAAATTATTTCAAATTGATAATTTGTTATTTTAAAACAATATTAATAATGTATTGTTTTTACAAATAATTTTTTTTATAAATAGATTTCAAATTAAATTTATGCAGTTATATATGTATATATATATATAATTTGGTTTTAAAATTGGACTTTTTAATTTAATTTGAATTTATAGTTTTGAAATTCAAAGTATAGATATTTTAAATTGTTTTGGATTTCAAAATATATATGTAAACTTTTATTTACGAATGTATTAGGTTTTATTTCTTTAAAATTATCTATATATATATAAACAAATACTTATAAACTAATTAGTTAAGTATAAGTTTATATTAATTTTAAAAAAAATAAATACAAATTACTTAAGGAACATGTATAAATCTATAAAGAGCTTGTTTAAACAAGTGTTAGCATATAAATTCACTTGATAACAAGTGTTAGGAAATTAAATAGAAGGGAAGACAAGTGTCATGATTTATTTTCATTTTATTTTATTTTTAATAAATCATAAAATAAGTTATATAAACACACATCTTCATTTTCTTTTTCTCATTTCATTTCTAAACAAACAAAACTTCAGCTGAAACCCTCCTCAAAACCAAATCTGAGAACAACTTCCTTAAAACCAGATCAAAACCTTCATTATTTTCAAACCATTAGCCTGTAATCATTTGCAAAATCAAAACAACAAAAATCTGTAGTTCAATTTCAAACCAGAGCCTGAACTTCTTCTTCAACTCTGAGATAAATTAAGATAACCAAAAGTGGAATCAAGCCTATGCATTTCTGCAGAACCTGATGCCAACATCTTTTCAAAACTAAAGCAAGACCAAAGCAAAAGCATTTTCTTTTCAAATCTGGAATTTGTCTCTGCATGCAAACCTGAGACAAAGCAATTCATATGTGTTTTCAAGCTAGATCATTTCAACAACTTCAAATTGGAGCTCAGTCTTCATTTTCCATGTCTTGTGAGTAACATCACAATTTAAATGGTTTAAGTATAATTATGTTGCATGTTTACCCCTGAAAACAAATATGTTTGTGAATGCATTTATAAGTATATCTCGGTATTTTTGTATGGATGTATTGGTGTGCATACATGATTATGTGCTCTATTCTTATTTTGTTTCCCAGGCTCATGATTTCATTTTTAATTCCTTACCACTTGATCTAGTTTTTGTTAGGACTTAATTTACAAACCAATGTTGTTTGATTTATCATAGACTAAGGTTTAAAAATTTAATCAAGTTAAATTAAAGCCTGAGTATCTCTGTAAAACCAAAACATTAGGGCATGCTCAATATTAATCAAAATTCAAACTGCGAAATTTATAGATTCAGTATTACAAATTGAATACATAAACCAAAACATGATTTTTAACACTAAAATCAAGATTTTTAGAAATGATAATTAGGTGCAGTTTGGGAATGAATTGGAAATGAGAATCTAAGTTTTTCTGGTGATCTCGGTGTTTGGAGAGGTCGGGATTTTGGGTAATAATGAAGGAGTGATTGTGGTTGAAAGGAAAAATGGTTGGTGGTGTTACATTTCATCGAGAAGGCAGCGGTGGTGAATTATTTTCTCTAACCCTAGTTTTTAACTAGGCTAATTGATTTGGTCGGCATGGTTTGTAGGAGTGATCGAGTTCAACGAGTTTTTGAGGGATGATAGCATGGTAGTTGACGAACATGTGGCCAGAGTCGCTGCTATCCGGTGGCCGGAGGTGAGGGAATGAGGCGTTTCCAAGTTTGGTGGAGATGGTTCCAATTGTTCCAGGTTTGGGTTTTTAAACTCGATTTTGATTTCGAGTATGAATCGGTGCGATTGTTGTTTGGATGGTCTGAGGTGATGATCGTCGACTGTGGCAAGGTCGCGAAGTTGATCAAAGGTGGCAAGAGGCACCGTGCATGTGCACGGTGCACTGTAAAATTTCTGGTGGAGTTTGTATTTGGTTTGGGTTTGTTGTCTCGAGTTTGACTCAAAGGGTTGTGATGTTTGGATTGAAGCAACTTAGGTATGGACTCGAAGCAAAATAAGTTTGCCTCAGGTTAATAATTTTGTAACAGGTTTTAATGGAAACCTGTTTTGGTTTTAAAATTTAAATTGAAGTTTGAATTATAAAGCAATGTTTTAAAACAAGTTTAAATCAAAGTTTTTAAATCTGATCCAAGTTTAAATCTCAGCTGAAAAAAATAAAGTTTAAAATTTAAATTGTTTTAACTACTTTAAAATGATTAACTAGTTTGAATTTTAAAAGTGAAGTTTTAAAGTGTAAGTAGAGTTTAAATCTAAATTTTTATCTGGATTCAAAATTAGTTTGAATCTTAGTTTTGAAATGAAAGGAAGTTTTTAAATTTAAAATGATTTAAACAACTTTGAACATTAAAGTGTATTTTTAAATATGGTTTGAATTTAAAATAAATTTGGTTTTAAATTCTTTTAAGCTACTTTTATAAGGTAAATATTTCTTTATCTTGCGAAATAAAAAGGTATTTGAATTGTTGTTAAATTTTTTGTTAAAGATCATTTGTATTCATTTTAAATCTTAAATTTAAAATGAAATTTGAAAGTAAATTTAAAGTAAAATTTTTCTAAATGCTTTTGATAATGATAATTTAATCATTAATAAGAATAATGTTTTTCTTAAAGTTAATTAGAATTTAATGATTTGTAATTCATTAAATTATTAAGTTAATTAAAATGGTTAATTGATTTAATTTATTAATGATTTGGATTAATTAAATAAGTAATTAAAGGTTTAAATTAATTAATAAGGTTAAGTTAATTAATTAGAAATAATTAATTTGTAATTAAGGATCATTAATTTGATAAGATAAGATTGTTAATTAATGATTAAGATTTATTAATCAAGTAATTAAATATTAATTAAGTTATTGTTAAAACTTAATTAATTGAGTAATTAGAGATTAATTAATTGGTTATTAATGGTTAATTAATTTGAAATTAATAATGATTAATGTAAGTTAAATTACTTAAAAAAGTAATTTAAGAATTGTTAAATAGTTAATGAAGGTCATTAACATAAGATTATTTAATAATTAATTAATGTTATCAATTTCAATAATTAATTAGATTAATTAATTTATGATAATCATTTGAGAAATTTTTTTAAGTGTAATTACTTAAGGGAAGTAATTAAGGAATTAATTACTCAATGTAATTAATTGAGTTTAATGTGATTTGTTTGAGTTAATTAATTAAGTTTATTTAATTTAATCACTAGATGATTTGATAATAATTACTTAATGTAATTAATGAATTATAATTATTTAGTGAAGTAATTAATTGATAATTACTGGATGTAATTAATGGAAGATGATTTAATAATGGAAGCAATTTGAGTGTAATTACTTTTTGAAATTAATCAAGGGATTAGTTAAAGAAATTAATTAAAAAGTAATTAATCTATTTGATGAAGTAATTAAGGGTAGTTAATTACTGAATGTGATTAATCAAAAGTGATTGATAATTATGGTTTAATTAAGATTAATTACTTATTATGATTAATTAAAATAGGATAATTAATTAAAATGTAATTAGGGATCATTAATTAATATAATTAATGATGTAATTAAGGGCCGATTAATTAAGATTAATTAATCAATAATAAGTGATTAAAGGTAATTAATTAATGTAACTAATTAAGGATCAATGTTATTAATTATAGATAATTAATTAATGAAGTAATTAAAGGTTAATTAATGTTTTTGTTTAAGAATAATCAATTTGTGAAATTAATTAAAGGATAATTACTTGAATGTAATTGAAAGATAATTAATCAAGTTGATTGATCAAGTTGGATAATTAGAGAATAATTAATTAATTAATTAATTTGTAATTAATTAATGGTTAAGTAAGCAAGATTTATATTGATGAAGTAATTAATTTAATTCACTTTAAATTAATTAGAGATAGAAGTAATTAACTTAATTCACTTTAAATTAATTATAGATGGTGATTAATCCTTGCTTATGTATGGATGAATGATAATTGATTGCCTTGAATGGTTTGAAATCTCAGATATGAGATAAGTAATGCCGTGTGATATGGATGCTTTGGTTTCATTGTGCTGATAATATGAATTATCTATTTGTAATGATAATGTGGATTATCTGTTTGTGATGATAATGTGAATTATCTTTTTATGATGATAATGTAGATTATCTGTTGTGATATGTGAGTTATCTATCTGTGTGTATATAGATAATAGAATTGAATTGTTTTAAACTTTAAAACAACTTGGACCTAAAAGATGGCGTTTTGGATTTCGATGAGACCGGGATCGGGTTTCTAGATTTGGATATCCGAAAACCACATCAATCCAAATTAACGATAGGTCGTGAATCCCAAGGGAAGAGTGAAGACTCAAGGCGTAAGGATTATTCGTCGTTAAAACTCTATGGGTGATTCCAATACGAGTTTAATGGGGTAGTACTTTCAGATTCGAGATGAAGATTCAGAGTGTAAGGGTTATCATCGTTAACTCTGAGGGTAATTCCAAAATGAGTGTAACGAGATAATGCATTCGGTTTCGTTCGAACCCGGAACGAACTTGTATGGATTGAATGCTTTCAGAACATCGTCAGGTGGACGATAAGAATTCTAAGAGATGTGTTCTCTAAAGGTAATAGTAGCCTCAAGCCTCATCAACCGAGAATGGCTAAAACAGGGAAGGTGCAGCAAGGCTAACTGGGTCATGCCCAAGTAGGACGAGATTTTCCCCTCTCTAGAGGTCCCTTTTATTTCGGCTGTGTTGGCAGTTGGAATGCGCACCAACAGCGGGGTTGTATTATTCGGGACTGTCCAGTAACGGATGGTTCCGGCCTTGTGTTGCAGAGGATTTAGGGTGGATCATGGTACGTTGATCTAGACCACGTACTGTGATGGGCGGTACCCCAGTAGCCCAGCCATTGATGGAAACCCATTCTTCCTACGTGCCCTTACGGTTTTGATTGTATTACCCACTTTTGTGGCTAGTAGATGGAATTTAATCATGTAACAATTTCGGCTATTTCATATTTACTTGAAAACCCTAGGCCTATTATAATATCACTGAATTTCCTATCAAATGTTTTGGTTAGCGTAAGGTAAAAAAATTTCCATGTTTTTGTATGGGAAGTCTTATGTGATACCTTTTGTTTTCAAAGGTTTTTTAAAGTCAGCAACCTTAACCTGTTACTCACACCAGACCCATGTCTGACCCGGAGTTTATCTTCTATTTTTCTTAAACTCTTAGGTACTCAAATTTTTACGAGTAGTCAAGGGATTCAAGTTAGCTTTGACATATTACGGAGGAGAAATGGAGCAGGAGGCTTCAGCATTGTAGATATTTATAGTGTTCCACTGTTATTGATTTCTCTGTGTTGTATATGAGTTGCAATAACTAGACAGGTGTTTATAACTGTCTAGTATATGATGTATAATCTGTGTAACTCTGATAGTTGTTGTATACTATGTAATACTTATGTTGTTAATATAATTTATTCATTCCGCTGTGAGATTCTGATGTTGTTTAGTTCTTTCTTCTCTATCTTTTCTCTTTTCTATCCCTTTCTTTCTTATTAATGATGCGTCATTTTGTGGTATGAATGGCGGGTCGTTACATGGCACTTATTGGAGTTTGAATTCCATACAATGGCAGGGCTACTGGGGTACAGTTCGTCACAGTACGGGGCCTAGATCACCGTACCCAGGATTACTCCCAATCCCCTAAAACATAAAGCCGGAACCTGTTGAATATGCGCTTATATGATTTTTGTTTGATGATAATAAACATATATACATTCGTTTAAATGTATTTGTTAATATACTATTTATTTTCACAGATTAAATAAATATTTGCTGAATAAAATAAATAACACAGATTTTAAATTCAAACGAATATTTTATTCAAACAAATATTTATTACAATTTTGAATAATACAATTTCAAGCTCTCACTATACTATACAACTTTGATTACAATTACATCACATTTCACATTTACATATTCACCTCACTACATATCACTCACACTCGTATTTTTATCTACAACTGCATTCCAGTTTGAATCCAGCATCTGAGCAATCTGCAAAAATATTCACTAACGCAGTAAAATTGAAAAGAAAATATTTTTGCAATATAAATTAAAAGATGATTTTAAAAATATGATTTGCCTCAGTTATTTGGGTTGTTCGTCATAATTTAAATTTGAATTCATCATACACGAACAACTTGTGACATACACAGTGTATCACTGTATATGCCACAAGGCCGTGCACACCGATATATACACTTGATTGAGTTACAGGGACAGGTGAGCACCGGTCAAACCCAAATAAAAATACAGGATTCAACTCAGGTGAAACATGCAATATATCACGACTTCAGCACAAGGTCAAATCCAAATAAAACTGGATTCAACACAGGTGCAGTTCGAATATACAACAGTGCAGATAAACAAATCAAGTTCAAGCAAGTGCCAACAAAGAATCAAAGCTCGACCAATATAATGCAACTATGTTCAAATATGACATGAATGCAATAAAGACCAACTGCCAGCAAATGCACCGAACAAGTTGCCAACATACACTCCAGACCACAACAAAGGCAATGTACATGAATGAAGTGAAATGGTCGAGCTGTTATAGCAGCCATGCATATCGAATAAAACATGGTCTGCAGCTCAAATCAGTAAGCAACACAGTGGCAGCATGCTTGAAGTTACAATGCAATGCAAACAGCAATGCACTAAGCAATTGAAGCAGTTAAAACATGGAAACAAGAAAACATGAAGCAACTCAACAATCAACATAACGACCAAATGGCCAACATGAAACTGCAAATACCCATGCCCAAACTCATATGCAACAGCAACTCAAAGTTCAGGTCTACAGAATGAAGATGAACTCTACCATGAACACAGGTGCAACTGCAAATGCACACATGAATGCAATGATCAAAGTATGCATGTATACTTATCGACCAGCAGCAACATGGACCACAGCTGTTACTCAACTCAGTGATACAAAAGACAATGCACCAGACAAGACTACACCAGAGGCAACACATGCAACAGAGACCAGGCTACACATTATCAAACTGGAACGAAGTGATGAACCAACAAATGCAACAAACTCAAATGTCCAGTTACAATACAACAAGGCAACAGTGCAGTTGCAACATAGGTGACACAAGTGTTACAAGACAAGATGCAGTGGTACATGACCATCAAGATAAACCAATGAACCAACTGTCCATATATGAAAGCAAATAATGTACACCAGTGAACCAGTATGGCAGCAAGCAAGTTCAAGTGATGTAAAATGAAAATCAAAGCATGTACAAGTTGTAATATTGCATATGGTCGAGCTGTTATTCAACATAGCAGCAATGCATATCGAATACAATATGCAACACACATGCACGACTTATGGCAGTGAAACTCAAGCAAGTGGAGATCACAGCAAACCAAAGTGCACCAATGAATAATCAAGAAGAATGCAACAACATGTCAACAGCAATGACACAACAACTACAGGCAGTGAATGAAGAGTAGTCAACAGCAGTGAAAGTGATCAACACAGCAACTAGTAGAGCACGCATGAGACAGTGGTATGAACAAGCCAATATTATAGCAAGGTTGCAAGCATATGGAATGCAAGGCAACAAGTATAACTGGCAACAAACATGAAGTAAATAGAAGTCATGAAAAATTGCGCAATGCATCAAAGCACTAATACATAAGCAATGCAGCAACAATGATCAGGTGATATGCATCAGGCATTAAAACAATGCAGTAATAAAAATGCAAGTGATAGTGAATATGTACAAGTGCAGTGTTCAAGACAAAGCAAGCAAGTTCGAATGTCCAGAAATTCACATCACAAACCAAGTCAAGAATTCCAAGCCGTGGTCATCACGTAATGATTCAATACCGTGAATGTTAAGCAACCAAAATATATACGTGAATTGAAGAAGTCAGCAATCATCTCAAACATCCAAGCTAAAATCAACGGCCGAACAAATTAATTGACAAATTCAAATCAATCTATACGAACGCAAAAATAGGAATTGGATTCCTATATAAAACCCTACATCATCATCGGCAATGATTCATTGAGTTCAAGCACGAAAAATCAAAAGAAGAAAAAGGCACAAATTACATACCGGAGAAATCGAACTCAATCATCAAAGAACCGAAGTGAGCAACAACCAGAAATCAATCGAGCAAGGCAAATCTTGAACAATCACAGATTCGATCGAAGTAGTAACGGTTCTTCAAAGCCCTAATTTGAATCACGAACGAAAGCCCTAAAATTGAAAGAGGAACGGCCACCATTGTATACAAACAAAGCAAAGAAAATAAAGAGATGGGTCGAATTGAAGAAAGGGCCGGCCTATTGTTTTAAAAGGGAGAAATATTTTTATATGGGTTTTTAATTAGGGTTTAATTTTAATTTGCTTTTTAATTTGTAATTTTCCTTTTTAAACCGTTTTAATTTTTCTAGTCGTGTGACTAGGGTGCAAACTACGGTGTGTAGTTTGGGAATTTGCAACTCGGTAGTTGAGTTGTGGTCAAGGTTTTGAGTGTAGAGTTAGATTAGTCAATAGCGGTGTATAGAGAGTTTACGTGTGTAAGCGAGGGACTATCTAATTTCTAGTAGAAACCTTGGGGGCAGCACGTAGGCAGGGTTTTGCCGAAGCTGGGTAAATTCTGTGTTGTTCTGTTTTATTCTGTTATTTATATTCTGCGATATCTGTGCTGCTATTCTGTGATCTGAATTGAAATAAATTTATAAGCTTCCGCGATTAATTTTTATAATTTTCACTATCACCCTATTCACCCCCCCCCCCCCCTCTAGGGTGAAATCGATCCTACAAGTGGTATCAGAGCTAGGAATAGAAGTCAACATTTGTTTTAAAAATTCTATTTTTTTTGAAAAAATCAGTTTTTGTTTAAAAATTCGAATTTTTAAAATGGCTTCTTTTAATAATGCTTTTGCAGAAGGTCAATCCATAGTTAGACCACCAATGTTCAATGGTGAATATGCTTTTTGGAAAAATAGGATGAAATTTTTTTTGAAAACCATTGACGCTTGGGATATTGTTGAGACAGGTTATAGAATACCAACTATAACTGTAGATGATCAGGAAATAGAGAAACCAAAGGAACAATGGACAGAACTAGAAAATAAATTACAGAATACTAATGCCAAAGCTATGAATTCTATTATCTGTTCATTGGATCAATTTGAATTTAATCGTGTCTCACACTGTCTAACTGCGCAGGAAATATGGCACATACTAGAAGTGACTCACGAAGGAACATCTCAAGTCAAAGAATCTCGCCTTGCAATGCTAAGCAGCGAATATGAGAACTTCAAAATGGCGAAGGAAGAAAATGTCAAAGAGATGTACGGACGACTCTCCAATATCGTATACAAATCAAAAGCTCTCGGAAAAACATACACCGAATTAGAAATAGTCCGGAAAATCCTCAGAGTCCTTCCACGAAGCTTTGAAGCAAAAGTAACTGCCATACAAGAATCAAAAGATTTAAAACTACTTAAAGTTGAGGAACTCATCGGAAATCTCACCACTTATGAGCTTGAAATGAAATTCAAAGAAGAGCGTGAAGGAGGTGACACTCAAAAGAAATCAATAGCTCTCAAAGGAACAACCGAAAGTGATGATGATAACGATGAAGATGATGGAGCAGCAGAATTGGAGCTGTTAATAAGGAAATTCAAAAAATGGAATCAAAAACATGGAAATTCAGCTCGAATTCATAAAGCAAAAAGCAGAATAGTCAAAGCACTAGACTACTCAGAAGAACAAAAGTTTATTTGTTATAATTGCAACAAACCCGGCCATATCAAGCCCGATTGTCCACAAATTAAATCCAGCCACGGAAAGAAACAGAAAAAGAAAAGTTTTGCAGCCACTTGGGATGAAATAGACGAGAATGATCAAAGCACTGGAAGTGAAAGCGAAAAGGCAGAATTGTGTCTTCGAGGTGATACAACCGACAGTGACGATGACGAGCCAAGTGAGGTATCAAAACTTACCCATTCTGAGTCGCTTATATATTTTCATGAAGTAAACGGTTGTTTTGAACGACTTAGGGAAAAATACGCCAAACTTGAATCTCAAAAAGATACTTTGATAGAATGTAATAAACAACTTGATCAATTAGTTAAAACCTATCAAAGTAGGATCCCTAAGTGTGATAAGTGTCCAACATTTGATGAGGAAATTAAAAAATCAGAAATTAAAATAAAATCGCTTGAAAATGAAATTCTGATTTTAAAGGAGAATGAAAATACTAGGAGAGAGAATTCTATTAAAAAGTGCACACAGTTGTTAAACGAAAATGAATCTCTCAAATCAAAAGTCCAACAATTGTCTACGACTTTAGATAAATTTTCAAAAAGTGAAAAATCGTTGAATATGCTATTAGGAAAGCAAATTGTTAATACGGTTAGACAAGGACTTGGATTTAATAATTCGAGAATTGTTGAAAACAAGATTAATCAAGTTAATTCTATGTGCACAATTTGTAGAAAATTTGGACACGATCACAATAATTGTTGGTATAGACCCAAACATGTGAAAACTATACCGATTTGGGTTCCAAAAGGCACAAATATAAAATCTCTCAAAGTTAAACAAATTTGGGTGCCAAAGGGAACAATTATAAATAGTTTTGGGTCTACACAAAATTATTTTTCAAAATTTTCTGCCACTAACAACCATGGACCAATAAAAACAAATAGGTCACATAAAATTTTCATCGTGTAGGTGTGGTGGCGGGCTAAGGAACAACAATAGTGTTACCTGGATTTTTGGCTGTTCCAGAAACACAACGGACGACAAAGCTAAGTTCCTTAGCCTAGTATAAGGGTGACAGAATCACAATGAACAACGACGAGAAATATCGTAAAGGTAAAGACAGGTAAAAGTATATTTATTTGTACGATATATTAAATGTGATAATCTGTACCATTTTCTGAATAAAACCAGCCAATTATATGATGATGATTTAATGATGATTTTGATTCTGACTTTATTCAAAATTGATTAGCCATTTATATTCTTATGCCAAAAACACTATAAAATTCTCTAGAATTACTTGATATATAAGTTTGAGAGAAAAATAGTGTTTTGATTGGATAATAATATTGTTGTTATAATATTTTTGGCTAAATCTATATTCATGTTTTGACACGGCCTCGATTTAAAATCCTAATGAATTCTATTTTAAAAATTGTGAAAAGGATGTTAAATTTTTTTTTGAAATTGTTGAAACTATTAAGAAATTGCTTTGAAATAAAAATAACGTTTGATGGCTTCTAAAATTGACACTTTAATATATGATTGATTGTTGACACGGTTTTCATTTCAAATCCAAGAGAATTTCATTTAAAATTTGTTGATAATAATCATGAGAAATTTCTTAATCTGGTCTTTGACATTCAACGAGTGAGTTTTGAGTGAAATTTAAATTCAGATGCAGATTACACTGGTAATATGGTTGATAGAAAAATTACTAGTGGAACATGATTAATTTTTGACACATTCATTAACTGCATCGTTTTTCAAAGAAAATATCTGCATATTTTTCATTTCAAATAATTTTCAAATAGCAGAAAATTTTCTTTTAAAACCCCCTGGAGAAAATCATTTTTGACCATATTTTCAGATTAGTCATTTTGAAAAATTGGTTTCATAATTATTTTTGAATTTGATTTTAAATGACTATATTGACTAATCTGACTCCCTAATGTTTATCGAAAAGAAAAATAGTAATAGAAAAAGTGATGAGTGTTGATATTTATCATATATTATAACTCGAGAAAGTATAATTAGAAAATTTCTTTAGAAATTTAAACAAGAGTTATAAAACTTTTTGTTGGTAAAAATTCCATGACCATCTCTATATCTATCATATTTCTAACAACTATCACTCATCAAAACTCTATATAGTTTGTTGATATGTGGTACTTTAAACAGGAATCGTTCGTTTTTCATTTTCATTTTTTTAAAAAGCAAAAATAAATAAATAAATAAATACCAAAGTATTCACTCTCATTTAAAAGTCCTCACGGTTATGCATGGGTGAATTACTTGGAATTAGTTATGTGCTTCCATGCTCATTTAAAAGTCCTCACGGTTATGCATGTATGGAACGCATATCAAAAGTTGATTTTTTTTCTTTTAAAATAAACAAGTTGATTCTAATCCCATTTAAAAGTCCTCACGGTTATGCGTGGTTAGAAGATACTTGAATTCATTTTTAAAATAAAATAAAATTGGAATACTACTAATCTCATTTAAAAGTCCTAACGGTTATGCATGATTAGTAGATATTCAAATTCCTAATATAAAAATACCACAAATAGACACAATTGTATGGTTTTATATGATGACATCATCTCCATCATTCTAAAAGTGGAATATGCGCCTAACAAAATATTTATGATTTTTGTTTGATTTTTTATCGAAATTTAATATTTATATTCAATTGAGTTTTAATGTTGGATTAATATCGATTACTTTATCTCTATTTTTCTCTATTTCTATTATTCTTTTGCTGATAACAAAAGGGGGAGAGAAAAGTTAAGATTTTGTAAAAAGGGAGAGAAAAGGTCAAAGAAGTTTTCAATATGCATATAGACTCATTTGCACATTTTGTTTGTATGCATATATGTAGGGGGAGTCATATATGTAGGGGGAGTATCATATAGAAAGGAAGCATTCAAATAGGGGGAGCAATTGAAATTATCAAATACATTTAATATATTCAAAATCTTAAATATATGTTTGTTATCATCAAAAGGGGGAGATTGTTGAATATGCGCTTATATGATTTTTGTTTGATGATAATAAACATATATACATTCGTTTAAATGTATTTGTTAATATACTATTTATTTTCACAGATTAAATAAATATTTGCTGAATAAAATAAATAACACAGATTTTAAATTCAAACGAATATTTTATTCAAACAAATATTTATTACAATTTTGAATAATACAATTTCAAGCTCTCACTATACTATACAACTTTGATTACAATTACATCACATTTCACATTTACATATTCACCTCACTACATATCACTCACACTCGTATTTTTATCTACAACTGCATTCCAGTTTGAATCCAGCATCTGAGCAATCTGCAAAAATATTCACTAACGCAGTAAAATTGAAAAGAAAATATTTTTGCAATATAAATTAAAAGATGATTTTAAAAATATGATTTGCCTCAGTTATTTGGGTTGTTCGTCATAATTTAAATTTGAATTCATCATACACGAACAACTTGTGACATACACAGTGTATCACTGTATATGCCACAAGGCCGTGCACACCGATATATACACTTGATTGAGTTACAGGGACAGGTGAGCACCGGTCAAACCCAAATAAAAATACAGGATTCAACTCAGGTGAAACATGCAATATATCACGACTTCAGCACAAGGTCAAATCCAAATAAAACTGGATTCAACACAGGTGCAGTTCGAATATACAACAGTGCAGATAAACAAATCAAGTTCAAGCAAGTGCCAACAAAGAATCAAAGCTCGACCAATATAATGCAACTATGTTCAAATATGACATGAATGCAATAAAGACCAACTGCCAGCAAATGCACCGAACAAGTTGCCAACATACACTCCAGACCACAACAAAGGCAATGTACGTGAATGAAGTGAAATGGTCGAGCTGTTATAGCAGCCATGCATATCGAATAAAACATGGTCTGCAGCTCAAATCAGTAAGCAACACAGTGGCAGCATGCTTGAAGTTACAATGCAATGCAAACAACAATGCACTAAGCAATTGAAGCAGTTAAAACATGGAAACAAGAAAACATGAAGCAACTCAACAATCAACATAACGACCAAATGGCCAACATGAAACTGCAAATACCCATGCCCAAACTCATATGCAACAGCAACTCAAAGTTCAGGTCTACAGAATGAAGATGAACTCTACCATGAACACAGGTGCAACTGCAAATGCACACATGAATGCAATGATCAAAGTATGCATGTATACTTATCGACCAGCAGCAACATGGACCACAGCTGTTACTCAACTCAGTGATACAAAAGACAATGCACCAGACAAGACTACACCAGAGGCAACACATGCAACAGAGACCAGGCTACACATTATCAAACTGGAACGAAGTGATGAACCAACAAATGCAACAAACTCAAATGTCCAGTTACAATACAACAAGGCAACAGTGCAGTTGCAACATAGGTGACACAAGTGTTACAAGACAAGATGCAGTGGTACATGACCATCAAGATAAACCAATGAACCAACTGTCCATATATGAAAGCAAATAATGTACACCAGTGAACCAGTATGGCAGCAAGCAAGTTCAAGTGATGTAAAATGAAAATCAAAGCATGTACAAGTTGTAATATTGCATATGGTCGAGCTGTTATTCAACATAGCAGCAATGCATATCGAATACAATATGCAACACACATGCACGACTTATGGCAGTGAAACTCAAGCAAGTGGAGATCACAGCAAACCAAAGTGCACCAATGAATAATCAAGAAGAATGCAACAACATGTCAACAGCAATGACACAACAACTACAGGCAGTGAATGAAGAGTAGTCAACAGCAGTGAAAGTGATCAACACAGCAACTAGTAGAGCACGCATGAGACAGTGGTATGAACAAGCCAATATTATAGCAAGGTTGCAAGCATATGGAATGCAAGGCAACAAGTATAACTGGCAACAAACATGAAGTAAATAGAAGTCATGAAAAATTGTGCAATGCATCAAAGCACTAATACATAAGCAATGCAGCAACAATGATCAGGTGATATGCATCAGGCATTAAAACAATGCAGTAATAAAAATGCAAGTGATAGTGAATATGTACAAGTGCAGTGTTCAAGACAAAGCAAGCAAGTTCGAATGTCCAGAAATTCACATCACAAACCAAGTCAAGAATTCCAAGCCGTGGTCATCACGTAATGATTCAATACCGTGAATGTTAAGCAACCAAAATATATACGTGAATTGAAGAAGTCAGCAATCATCTCAAACATCCAAGCTAAAATCAACGGCCGAACAAATTAATTGACAAATTCAAATCAATCTATACGAACGCAAAAATAGGAATTGGATTCCTATATAAAACCCTACATCATCATCGGCAATGATTCATTGAGTTCAAGCACGAAAAATCAAAAGAAGAAAAAGGCACAAATTACATACCGGAGAAATCGAACTCAATCATCAAAGAACCGAAGTGAGCAACAACCAGAAATCAATCGAGCAAGGCAAATCTTGAACAATCACAGATTCGATCGAAGTAGTAACGGTTCTTCAAAGCCCTAATTTGAATCACGAACGAAAGCCCTAAAATTGAAAGAGGAACGGCCACCATTGTATACAAACAAAGCAAAGAAAATAAAGAGACGGGTCGAATTGAAGAAAGGGCCGGCCTATTGTTTTAAAAGGGAGAAATATTTTTATATGGGTTTTTAATTAGGGTTTAATTTTAATTTGCTTTTCAATTTGTAATTTTCCTTTTTAAACCGTTTTAATTTTTCTAGTCGTGTGACTAGGGTGCAAACTACGGTGTGTAGTTTGGGAATTTGCAACTCGGTAGTTGAGTTGTGGTCAAGGTTTTGAGCGTAGAGTTAGATTAGTCAATAGCGGTGTATAGCGAGTTTACGTGTGTAAGCGAGGGACTATCTAATTTCTAGTAGAAACCTTGGGGGCAGCACGTAGGCAGGGTTTTGCGAAGCTGGGTAAATTCTGTGTTGTTCTGTTTTATTCTGTTATTTATATTCTGCGATATCTGTGCTGCTATTCTGTGATCTGAATTGAAATAAATTTATAAGCTTCCGCGATTAATTTTTATAATTTTCACTATCACCCTATTCACCCCCCCTCTAGGGTGAAATCGATCCTACAGAACCATCCCTTACTGGATAGTCCCGAACAAGACAACCCCACAGTTGGTGCGCATATCCAACTGCCCACTAAGCCGAATAAAAAGGGACCTCTAGACAGGGGAAAATCTCATTCTACTTAGGCATGACCCACTTAGCCTTGCTGCACCTCCCATGTTTTAGCCATTCTCGGTTGATGGGGCTTGAGGCTACGATTACCTTTAATCAGAACACATCACTTAGAATGCTCATCGTCCACCTGACGATGTTCTGAAAGCATTCAATCCATACAAGTTCGTTCCGGGTTCGAACGGAACCGAAGGCATTATCTCGTTACACTCATTTTGGAATCACCCTCAGAGTTAACGACGATAACCCTTGCACTCTGAATCTTCATCTTCACTTGAGATTCACGACCTATCATTAACTTGGATCGACGTGGTTTTTTTGATTTCCAAATCTGGAAACCCGATCCCAATCTCATCGAAATCCAAAACGCCATCTTTTAGGTCCGAGTTGTTTTAAAGTTTAGAACAACTCATTTCATTATCTATATACACACAGATAGATAATTCACATCATAACACAAGTAGATAATCCATATTATTATCATCATAAATAGATAATTCAGATTATCATCATATTTCAACCAAAGCATTCCTATCACACAGCATCACTTATCTCATGTCTGAGATCTCAACCATTGAAGGCAATCAATATCATCCATCCATACATAAGAAAGGATTAACTAATCCACTCTCTAATTAATTTAAATTAAGTTAAATTAATTACTTGCATCTCTAATTAATTTAAAATAGATTAAATTAATTACTTGCATCACATAAATCTTGCTTACATAATCATTAATTAATTACAAATCAATTAGTTAATCACCATCTAATCATTCATCTTAATTAATCATCCTTGACTAATTATTCTTTAATTACATAAAGTAATTAGCCTTTAATTAATTTACAAATTAATTATTCTAAACTATTTATAGTAATTAACCTTTAATTCCTGTCATTAATTAATTAATTATAATTAATTACATTAATCCTTAATTAAGTACATTAATTAATTATTATAATCACTTATTATTAATTAATTAATCTTAATTAATCAATCCTTTATTACATCAATAATTATATTAATTAACGATCCTTAATTACTCCCTTAATTAATTATTAATCGTATTCAATAATTAATCTTTAATAAATTATTCATTAATCAACCTTGCTTAATCACAATTAGTAAATAATTATCCTTAATTAATTACATCACTTAATTAACTTCTAATACCTTTATTAATCAACTTCTTAAATTAATTACACTAAGTAATTAATTATTAATTACTTTCTCTAAGTAATTACCCTTCTTATTAATTACACAAGGTAATTAAAACCCAAAACTACTCTCAATCTTCAGTTAATTACATCCTGTAATTACCATCACTAATTACTTCACTAAGTAATTACACTTTATAAATCTTTATTAAGTAATTATACTTAATCCCATCATCAAGTGATTATTATATTAATTAAACCAATTAATTAACTTAAACTAATCATATTAATTAATTAATTACATAAAGTAATTAATTCCTCTAATTACCTCCATTAAGTAATTATACATTAACAATTTCACAAATGATTATCTTTAATTAATTAATCTAATTAATCATTTAAATTAATTATATTAATTAATTATTTAATAATCCCTAATTAATAATCTTCATTAACAATTCTTTAATTACTTTCCTAAGTAATTAAACTTTAATTAACCAATATTAATTACAAATTAATCAATTCTTAATTATCAATAAATTAAGCTCTAATTACTTAATTAATTAAGTACATAACTGTAAATTAATTAATCTTTAATTACTTAATTAATCAATTTTAATTATTAATTAAAAATCATCAATCATCCAATTAATGATCTTTAGTTACAAATTTATTAACCCTAATTAATTAACTTAAAACCTTAATTACTTAATTTATAAATCCTTAATTATAAATTAATTACTTCATTTCTATTTAATTTAAATAATCCTAATCATTCATCTTTAAGATAAAGTATTAGCCTTTATAATTACTTAATTATCATTAACAAAGCCTTTGAAAACTTTACTTTTAAATTTACTTTTAAATTCATTTCATATTTAAAGATTCAAAACAATTTCAAATTTATCATTAACAAAAATTAAAATAATTTAAAAATCCTTTTAGTCAGATGTTAAAGAACACTCATCTTATGAAAGAAATATATAAGGCTTTAAAACCAAATTATTTAACATATACTTAAGACATTTAAAGATGTTTAAACATTTTAAATTTATAAAATCTACTCATTTCAAACTACAATACAATTTAATTTGAATCCATACTTACACTTGATTTAAAACTTGCTTTCAAATTTTAAAATTCATTTCAAAATTTTAAAACCTTGACAGATTAAAAAACTTGACAGATTTAAAAACCTGTCACACAAATAACTGACCGAGCTCACATTCCAAGACTTTGAGTCAATCAAGGAAAATCTTCAAGCAAACCCCGATCTCATACCTCCTTCCCAAACCACATGTAACAACCCGCATATTTTACGATTTGAATATTTAAATATTTAATCGTTAGTCGGATTTTAGTCTGAAAAGTTACTTTTTGCATACGGTCGAATTAGGACTCGGGACCACTTCCATTGGGTCCAAAACACCGTTTGCAATATTTTTGAGTATAAACTTTAATATGTTTGGAGTTAGTGGAATTTTGCCACTTTTACACTTTGGGCTTTGGGTTTGGTTTAGCCCATTAGCCTAAACTATTAACTCTAGCTCAACCCCCTCTTCCCTTCATTACTTCACTTTCATTTCCTAACACTAAAGCTTCATCGAAAATGGGGAGAGGAATGGGAAATTAAAACTCCAAGCCCTAGTTCATTTGCAAATCCAACATCTAACTCCAAATCCAAAGAGAAGCCATTGATTCATGCTTCTTATGTTGAGATTGAAGTGTGGTTGATTCTTCCTTTGCTTTTAACTTCTCCTTCATTGATTTTGTGAAAAGGTGAGATTTTTATCTCACATCTTTTTCTATAACTATCTTTGATTGTTGGGTATGAATTCCTAACACTTATTCATGTGCATTTGCTTTTGGTTTGGATTGAATTGGTGAAAATCTCAATTTTTAGTGTTTTGGGTTCAAATCTTTAAAAATCCTAACTTTGAAGTTTGAACACGTTTTTGGTGATGCATCGAGCAGCCAATACGACCGGGTAGCCGATAGTCGTAATCCCCTAGCGTCGTGCTCGACCGGTTGCAAATTGAGAGAGTTTTTGCATTTCTGTTGCTTAGGTCGCTCGGCTTTCCCCAGTTCCTTAGGTCGTTCAGCCTGCACATATATGTCTCTCGGCCAACATAGGTCGCACCTGCATATAGGTCACACCATGCTTAGGTCGCGTCATGCTTAGTTCGCGCCATGGGATAGGTCGTTCCATTTCTTAAGTCGCTCGGCCATGTGTTAGGTCACTCGGCCATGTTAAGTCGCACTTGCTATATCTCGCAACCTCTTAGGTCGCACCATGCTTTAAGTCACGCCATGCATATAGGTCGGCCATGTTAGGTCGCTCGGCTAGCTCGCAACCACTTAGGTCGCTCGGCCTCACCTCCTTAAGTCACTCGGCCTGCTTGCACTCCTTTGGTCGCTTGTTCCTTAAGTCGCTCGGCTTGCTTCCCTTAGGTCGCTCGGCCTACTCTCACCCCTTAGGTCGCACCACTTAGGCCGCATGCTACTCCTTAAGCCGTTAGTTCCTTAGGTCACTTGCACCTTAGGTCACGCCATGTTAGGCCGCATGCTACTCCTTAAGCCGCTAGCTCCTTAGGTCGCTCGGCTTGCATCAGTTAGGCCGCATGCTATGTCGCTGATCTCTTAGGTCGTATGCCGTGGAGTCGCATGTGTTGAGCCGCTGATTTCTTGTGTTGAATTATGTTAAGTCGTAAGTCGTGGTTGTTAAGTCGCAGGGGTATTTCCACTTTGATGGATTTGGAATCGAATTCTTTGGATTTTATTCACGTCTTCGAATGTGAATTTTTGTGACTTATTGTTTCTACAATCATTTTTGTGATTTGTCATTTTAAAAATATAAAGGTTTCAATACTAGAAGTAAATATCAAAACTCCTTGATCAAAACGATTTCAACCCTATTTTATTACAAAGCTTGTTTCTTAATCCTTTTTCCAATCTACTAGTATATACAAACCTTTACCTCACTCGTACGAGAAATCTAATTAAACGGCTTTGTAAAACAAGTGGTATGAAACGCTTGCGTTTACTTTGCCAGTTAATTCTTGGACTTGTTCGATTGAATCTCTTGTGACAACTTTCGAGTGGAGATCTACAATTTGTTCGTAAATATTTAAGTTAAGCTAGTGGTTATGGGACATGAAGCTAAGCTTATATATTTACTAGCTTACTGTAATTGACACTTCTTGATGATCGTTGATGATCATTTTTGTGATTTAGACTAGCAAATGTGCGATGTCTCTTTGTCTACGAGGGAGACTAAACCCCGTTTCTGTGGAGCTTCAGCTCAATTTGGTGGGGTAGCGACTCATGGTCTTCGGGGCGTTTTGTGGAGCTTCAGCTCAAAATTAATGGTTAGCAACCATGAAATAGCGTTCCATTTTGTGATACACGTGTTGGTGAGTTTTCATGCTCCAGTTTTGTGATAGGCCTCCCTCTTTTTGTGATTTCTGGATTTCCATTGATGATTTCTAGAATTTGTGTTTCACCAATTTTCGTGATTTATATTGATAAGTCTTATCAATATTTATGCTTTGGTGAATTTGTGTGTCATTAACTTTTGTGATTGGCATTGATATAATGATCAATACTCATGGTTTTAGTGAATAAAAATAAAGAGTATGACATTCCTTTTGACCTTTGAGAAGATTCTTGTGATATTGATTAATCCCCAGTTGATTTTTAATTGCATACTTATCACAGTATGGCTTTATGGTTATCATATGTTTTTGTCATATCTCTTATTCTACATCATTTCACCTGATATTTATAGCTAGACTGATCCGTTTATTATTTTCATATTAAATAATACTCGGGTCAGACCGAGATGTTACAGGTGCTTCTGCTTGACTTCACATCTAGGATTATCACCCGGACTTTTGGCTAACTACTATAGATTAGTATTTTTTATTGTATACATTTGAGATATAGACTCATTGATGTATCCATATTCTTTTGTCTAGCACTTGTAGCTATTCTTTTGTGATATTGTGGATCTTGTTTGACCACTACTCTAATGTACACTTTCATGTGTTATATTCATATCTTTTTCCGCCTTTGTGATATGGATATCTGTGACTGATTTGTGTTAGGTTTATTTCTATGTTTGTTTCCGAAGATATTATAGCCACTGTGTAGTAGCTTTGAGTTTGTATCGGTATGTCGGATTTCCTCCTGAAACCAAATGCATGTTGTACTATCTGACATATCGGTGCTCACACAAAGCAATTACACGGATGGTCGCTCCTCAACTGCCTTATTCTCCATGCTAGTTGACGGCATTACACCGTAGTGTCCTTGGCTAGCGTGGGTATAGAGATGGGGCTTTACACTACAACAACCCAACAAATCCACAGATACGCGTGCACGTGCACTAGTCGCTGGTGATGCTTCGGCTATCGCGATCATCACCAACAAGTCACCGGTCATCCCTTCTTCCGATTCGAACACCCAGATATCAAAATTTGATAATAAATTGAAATTTTGATAATCGATCAAAAACTGAAACAAAGCACAAACTACAACTTCCCAGCCGCTATCGATCGCGATGTCTAGAACCCACCGTACTCCCTCCAGAGTAGCCTCCCATCATCAAGTCGCGATCACTATCATTGTGATCGAGCCTGAACCTCCGTTGATGCTGAGATCACCTCGATCCACAACACCACAAAAAAAGCCCACAAAACCCTATTACGTCGATTCCAGACCACCACAGTCACCGAAAAATCCACCTATATTTTTCTAATGATCGTCATCACTAAAGCTACCAATGATCAAAATCCCGAGCTTCTTCTTGACAAAGATCATTGGTAATTGCCGAAAACCCCAAAACTAAACAACCCAGATTATCGCATTTAATCCCAAATTTAAAATCAAAATTTTCATCTCAAAAATCATCATCTGTAATGATAAACCAGTTTATGAATTCAATTCAAGGAATTTAAAACTTTTGATTTTCTGATTGAGATTTATTCTTACTGTCAAACTTGTTTTTCAACTATAAACTAAATAGTTTCATCTGGAATCTATTTTTAAAAAAAAGCTTACATTGTAAAAGTCATTTTCTGTTTAATATCGTAGCTAGATATAGATTTGGAAGAAAGATTTTTGTTTTGAACCAGTTATCTAGTCTATTAATTCAAAACAGAAGGAAGAATCATCATTACAGGCATGTATTCCAGGTTTATACACAGCACAACTTACATATACATATATGCATTCTTACTGTAACGACACAGTATTTTCAACCATTCGCGTCCATTGTAAGTGTATAGGTAGACACTCATGCCGGAATTGAATTGCTCAAAATACCGCGTTGTAATTAAAAATTTGGCAAGTCTCAGGATATACAGTAAATAAAAATCACAGATCACAGACACAGAGTAATAATAATGCAGTGGAAGTAAAAGAGATAGTAGTTCATGAAGCTACTAAAAAAAATAAGATAAATCAGAGTTAAATGAGATACAACAGAAGAGTAACAAGATACATCACTGAAACACTGGATACTGAAACAAAATAGAAGGCTGGATCTTCAAGGAAAGCTCCAACTCCGAAGGTGAATCTTGAATGCTAACTCAATCAATCTGACCCGAGCGTAAAGCAAAACACAAAACCCTCGAGTCAGGACATAAATACTTATAAACTGTAAATCAACTCAAGTGAACAGTAACAAAATGCATCAGTAACTTAAAGGATGCTTGGGACCGCCCATCCTCTAAGGATCCGTTAAACTATTTACTATGTAGTAATATACGCTATATACGGTAGTGTCTAATCAGTAAAGTATAATCACATAGAAAATAGCGTTAAGGGGATGGTGAACCTTAACGCGGTCGGATCTTTAAAACCAAAATCGTAGTGGGCTCGATATAAGGATATGACATGGCACGCGAGGCAATGCCAGGGTGGATACACCGTTTGCACTCCCGGACCGGTGGTGACGGCAAGCCAGCAGCTTCCACCCACCTCGAACAATACCCCCGAATAAAAGTGGCGCCACTGAATCGAATCACAACAGTAATAGAATGGTTTCCGATGGAGCATGCTCGATGAAAGGGTGCGACCCTTTGTGTAGCCCGGTATAGCTCCTATTTTAGTCATATATGCCAATTCACGGGAGTTGGGTCCACGTAACATACCTCGAGAACGTCGCCACCATCCTACTTCATTCTGGAATCTCCACCGCGTACACAGTTGTTAAAGTGGTTTTCGGTATTGTCCGGCTATAAGACAATATTCGATCCCGGTCTCTTTAACAACCAATCGTTATTTTAACCCATGGATATTTATTTCAAATAATTTATACTTTCAAGACCAAAATATCACACTCATTTCAAAACAATATCACAATTGTATCATTTCCATTTCAAAAATAATTCAATATTATATCATTCAAACAAAATCCAAAATTTCAAATCATTGAATATTTCTTTAAATTTATTAAACTTGAAATATTCCTTTAAATTATCATAGAATTTTGGAAATGTTACCTTAAGGAATCATAGCATTTTTGGAATGTACTACTTTCCACTTTACATTGTATATAATCAAAGTATTGATAAACTTAAAATTTTAACATGTCAATTTATCATAGCCTTATAGTTAGATAAACTTTCTTACTGTAATATACAATTTAAACCGAAATTCTTATGTTAAGTTAATAGCACCTTATTAACTTACATTATTATTACAATAAAGAAACTTTATTATTTTAATCATTTAAAGTATGCCATTCACATAAATTAAAACTTGCTTATCAAATGTACGTTATCAACTTACATTTTATTATTACAGTAAGTAACATTTATCATTTTAATCAATTTAAAATACACCATTACATTGATTAAAATCTACGTGTCAAATGTACGTTTTAAATTTTTATTCCTATTACAATAATGAACATTTATTAATTAAATCAATACCACACTACTTAAAACTTTACATGTTCCTTTCTTAATTAAAACTTTACATGTTCTTGCATTAATTAAAACTTTCATGTTCTCTCATTAATTAGGACTTTACACGTTTCTTTCATTAATTAAAACTTATACGTTTCCTTCATTAATTAAAACTTATACCTTTCTTTCATTAATTAGGAATTTACATGTTCCTATCATTAATTAGAACACCATACGTTCTTTCATTAAATAAAACCTATACGTTTCTTTCATAAATTAAAACCTATACGTTTCTTTCATAAATTAAAACCTATACGTTTCTTTCATAAATTAAACCTATACGTTTCTTTCATAAATTAAAACCTATACGTTTCAGATTTATATTACCATTTCACAAATTTAACTTAACTTCCAGTTTATTTAATTAATTTAACATCTTTAGTTAAAACTCAAATTTCACATTTTCAAGTCAAGTTATATTTTAAAATTTCATTTTCAACAGTTATTTATTCAACCACTTAAATTTATAGAAAATCAATAATTCTTTAATAAATCACTTAAATTCAAATATAAATCAATTTATCATTTTTACCATTTTTCAAATAAAATTAAAGTCCATTTTATTCATGTAACTTAAATATCATTTTTAGTCAAAATTCGAAATTTCAAACATAAGTTATATTTCAAAAATCCAGTTAATCCATTCATAAATTACATTTTTAACGCATAGAAAAATAATAATTTATTTATTTTAGAACCTTTCAAAATCTATTTAAATCAAATTTCATAATTTTATATTTTAAAATACTTAAAATATTCAAATCACTTTATAGAATAACCACGGGTCTGTATATAGTTTTCTAACTTAGGTCAAGTGATACGGATATGTTTCATTTCAATCCGCAGTTTTAAAAGGTAAAAATCCGGGTTCTATCATTTCAAACCCGCAATCCCAAGTATAGATAAATAAATAAAATAACTCAGGCTTATCATTTCAGCCCATAATGATTTTTATCCTAACAGGGAACTTGTAGTGTGATCATATACAGAAATAATATAAACAATGTCAATATCACAATATACAGTCATGTATCAGATGTCAGGTGAAAATTAACAGTTTTAACAAGGTAATAGCATGGTAATAACACGGCATAGCATATCATATGATCATCATTAACTTGCCTAAACATTTTACATTACTAAACACTTGTCATCAGTCCACTTTTCATAAGTATATATGTCAGAGTGAGAAAGACTCACCTTTTTCAAGGCTAGAGACCAAAACAACAAACACAAGAGCGATTCCAAAAGCACGACAAACACAATTTCACGACTTTTGATTTGAGTTGAAAGATAGCCAAGATATGATTTTTTATCACCAACCCAAAGCAAAACAATGAAAGGAGAACAAATGAAATAAAACAAGAGTGAAAAGAAGAAAGAAAGAAAAAAAGAGAAAAAAAAATGAAAGGAAAAGCATGCGCCGGTTCATACCTTCAGGAGATGCTTACGCAAATTTTGATGGAAGCAAAATGAATAATTTATGGTATGGAACTTTTGAACGTGAAATATATATTAACATTTGCTCACTAATTTATGTAGAGGGCAGGCAAGAGAAAAATGCTTGAACGATAGAGGCAATTTAATTCTATCCAATAGGTGGAAACTTATGGGAGGCAAGAGGGAAAGAAATAATTCACACACGGAAATGATTTAAGGCAAGATTTGAGCAAGATTTTGGATTCTCAAAAGAGAATATATGGTTGAAAACTTTGCATTGTTAACGCAAGAAAAAATCAAATAGATAACGAAAAGGCAAGAGCAACAATTAAATATATGCCCAAAGTAACGTACAAATTATTTTTTTCTCTTGTTAAAGAACGTACAAATTATTTTGTTTCTCTTATTAAATAACGTACAAATTATTTTGTTTCTCTTATTAAATAACGTACAAATTATTTTGTTTCTCTTATTAAATAACGTACAAATCATTTTGTTTCTCTTATTAAATAACGTACAAATTATTTTGTTTCTCTTATTAAATAAATTTAAAATACTAACGTTTCTATTAGGAAAATAAACCATCACTTTAAACCAAAATTTAATAGCTACTATACCATAATTAATAACATTTGATTTAGCTTCAACCAATTGATTGTTAAATATAAAGTTAAGAAACAGATGTAAACATATGTAAAAGAAATGTAAAGTTTATTTCCCGTTTCACACTAATTATTACTAACCTTTTTTTAAAAAAAAAAGTATACAACAAATCTGACCAAAACAAAAGTGAAATAAATGTTACACAATTGTATACAGTTCAAGATGAAAATTTTGCCTTTAGAATTATAAAATTTAGAATTTCTATTAAAGTTACACTTTTTATCCAAATCCAATTTTCAGACATTGTTTATTTATATTTGGACAAATGATCAGAAATCATTTCAAGAAAATTTCCAAAATTAGATTTTTACGAAAACAAAAGCCAAAGTCTTTAAATAAATGAAAAAAATTAAAATTTAGGGAAAACAAGTAGAAAGGTAAGAAAAAGAAAGGGAAGCCATTACCAGATCTTTGAAGCCGTGAGAAACAAATGAAAATGATCTTTTTTTTCACGTGAAAACCTAATGAGATGACGGCTACATTAGGGTTTTACACGGCTAAGGCAATTAATTGAGGAGTTCAAGGAAATGAAGGGTTTGGGAAAATAAAAGGGCTTACGTTTCAAAGTGATTTACAATCTTCCATATTCTTTTCCTTTTAAAACTTTACATAAACAAAATTTCAGGAGAAAATACTTTACAAACCGAAATCAATTAGAAATATGAGGTAACAAATAGTATAATTTGAAAAAAATATAAAATAATGAAGAAAATGCCTTAAAAATACCAAACAGTGTTCTAAAATTGTGCATAAATCACTGTTAGTCTTGGAAAATTATACATTTCATTATAAAATTATTATGAAGTGGAAAGTTGAATTAAATTAATTTATTTAAATCATTTTCAAGGTGAAATAAATAATTAAATTTTAATTAAATAGAATTTTAAATAAAGAAAAATGCAGTAAATACCAAACTAGGCTTTATAAATTGAAATAAATTCAAATAAACTTTAGAAAAATTATATTATCATTTCAAAAATACTTAAAAGTCAAAATATACATAATATAACATATTATCACATATTAAAATAAAATATAACAAAGAAGAAGTAATTTATACAATTTAAAATAGTCATTGTTAAATAACCCTATATACGCACAATATTGTAAAGGGTATAACTTTCACAATTTACATCCGATTTCAACGAAACGAAAAAGTGGAGTTCTTAAAATTTTATGTACTTTCATAATAAAAGATAAAATTTAAATTTTCAAACTTTTAAAAATTTAAATTAAAAGTCAAAATTTGACTATTTTGACCAAAAATTCACTTTACAGTAAAATATTCAAATTATACTAGTTTGAACTATAAATCACTTAATAATCATCATTTATATAAAATAATGAGATGTTTGAAAAAAAAATTAAAATAACATAAAAAAAATAAAGTCAATTTAAAAATATAAGCAAAATCTAGGGTTGTTACACTCTCCCCCACTCAAAAACTTTTCGTCCCTGAAAAGGAATGAGGTACGGGAAAGCACAGAAAAAGATAAAGTGAAATAAAATTGAGATAAGATAACAAGGAGATTGAAATTATACCTGATAACTATTGTTATAGGTAAGTTTAACAAGGTGCAGATTTATCAAAGATTATACAAAGATTTCTAAACAGAAAGATTATAGAAAGATGCCCATACCAGTCTGTAGTAAGATAAGAATAATAAGGACAACAAAATGATAATTTGAAAAACAAAATAAGGAAATAAATTTGAAAGCATGGAAATTTTCAACTTAAATAGAGAATAAATCTTTACACAAGTTAAATAAATCTTAACTATCTCAAATTTCATTATCTTATTATCCCATCATCTTAAATTAACAAATTTCAAAACCATGGGTTTGAAAAATAATCATTTATTACACTCACAATGTACTTAATAAATTTAATTCTTCTTTATTCCTAAATAAAACTAAATTTAATCCTCTCACTATATTTATCACTTATGTTAAACATACTTACACTTATCATAACTGCTTTCTTTTATTCTAAGTTCTTTTAATATTATTTTGTTATAAGTTATTCAATTACCCTTTATTATATTTACCTCTGTTAATCATTTTATAATTAAAATTTAAGTGTATAACATTTAGTATAACCGCTCAAATTTCATTTATGAAATCTTTTTATATTGTATATTACCCAATTACATTGTTAACTTCTGAAATTAAGGTAAGTTATATTTGAATGCAATTGTGTTATACAAATAAAACTTTCCAATTCAATTATCTCAAATTTTAATCATTTATCCAAAATTTTGATTTTCTTTTTATAATTGAAATTATTCTTTAAGATAGAGTTTAAGAATTAAATTCCCGATTCCATTCAAACCATTTAGAGATAAATAAATGTATGTACATAGTTTATCAAATAAAATTTAAGTCATATGTCTATATTTATTATAAATCGAGTCAAAATTTAGAATTTCAAATCAATTTAATTCCCAAAACAAAGTTGTTGCAAGACTACAGAACAGTCTCTTCACTTCAAAACTCGAAAATGAACGTCGATGATGCTGCAGTCATCACCGAAGTTATTTTCCAGCGACAAAGAGAAGAGCACTAATTTTAAACTTAAAATTCTTTGGAAACAAATTTCTATTTGAAAATATTTTAAATATTATATCCCTTTAAACTTTTAAACAAAAGGTTTGGAACCATCGGAAATTAAATTCTCAAATTTCTTTTTCTAAATTCATTTAAGTTCCCATATAAATTTACAAACAATTATTTATAAACTCATTTATAGAACAATAAATGATAAATCAAGTATTATCATTTCAAATTATCAATTTGAATCATTTTATTAAGTTCCATAAATATATATATCAAAATTTTATTTCATTAACCAAAACAAAATTTAAAATAATATCGTGTCAGTTTGTTCTGTCAAAGTGTTTTAGAAATCCTATCGTAGCGTTGATCAGACGAATTGATCGGAAACCCAAATCCACATCAACAACTCAAACAACACAATATATAAACAAAACATATATTTACAAGTACAATTCAAAATGTTTGAAAATAGGTTGGAAACAAAAGACAAGATGATTAAATACAGAGTAGGGAGGTGAATAAGCTAAAATAAATCACGGGCAACCTTAATCAGGTCAACCGTGACTTAAAGTATAAGATCGAAGTGGATTTTCTGGGGTAAATCTACGTTTGATCTCAAGAGTTAGAGTTTGGGATAATAGGAGATACTAGCATCTAAACCGAGGATATAAAATCTTTGGTGAATCGATGCTGTTGTAATGGAGTTTCACCCCTCTTACAAGAAAATTTTTGAGATTGGCGGGACCGCCAATTCACTATAAAGATCATTAGAAGTGGAGTTGTGGGATACTCCAGAATCAAATGAAGATGAATAGCGGGGAATAAGAATGGACTTTGGAACCGCAGGGAACGTTCCAAAATTCAAAGGAATCGAGTCAAAAGGGAAGAGATTCAAACTCGAATGAAAGTGATTCTGTAAATACATTCACTCTATATGCTGAGTTTTGCCTAGAGCTACCAAAGCTCTGATACCAACTGTAACGACCCAGTATTTTCAACCATTCGCATCCATTGTAAGTGTATAGGTAGACACTCATGCCGGAATTGAATTGCTCAAAATACCGCATTGTAATTAAAAATTTGGCAAGTCTCAGGATATACAGTAAATAAAAATCACAGATCACAGATCACAGACATAGAGTAATAATAATGCAGCGGAAGTAAAAGAGATAGTAGTTCATGAAGCTACTAAAAAAAAAATAAGATACATCAGAGTTAAATGAGATACAACAGAAGAGTAACAAGATACATCACTGAAACACTGGATACTGAAACAAAATAGAAGGCTGGATCTTCGAGGAAAGCTCCAACTCCGAAGGTGAATCTTGAATGCTAACTCAATCAATCTGACCCGAGCGTAAAGCAAAACACAAAACCCTCGAGTCGGGACATAAATACTTATAAACTGTAAATCAACTCAAGTGAACAATAACAAAATGCATCAGTAACTTAAAGGATGCTTGGGACCGCCCATCCTCTAAGGATCCGTAAACTATTTACTATGTAGTAATATACGCTATATACGGTAGTGTCTAATCAGTAAAGTATAATCATATAGAAAATAGCGTTAAAGGGATGGTGAACCTTAACGAGGTCGGATCTTTAAAACCAAAATCGTAGTAGGCTCGATATAAGGATATGACACGGCACGCGAGGCAATGCCAGGGTGGATACAACGTTTGCACTCCCGGACCGGTGGTGACGGCAAGCCAGCAGCTTCCACCCACCTCGAACAATACCCCCGAATCAAAGTGGCGCAACCGAATCGAATCACAACAGTAATAGAATAGTTTCCGATGGAGCATGCTCGATGAAAGGGTGCGACCCTTTGTGTAGCCCGGTATAGCTCCTGTTTTAGTCATATATGCCAACTCACGGGAGTTGGGTCCACGTAACATACCTCGAGAACGTCGCCACCATCCTACTTCATTCTGGAATCTCCACCGCGTACACAGTTGTTAAAGTGGTTTTCGGTATTGTCCGGCTATAAGACAGTATTCGATCTCGGTCTCTTTAACAACCAATCATTATTATAACCCATGGATATTTATTTCAATTAATTTATACTTTCAAGACCAAAATATCATACTCATTTCAAAAAAATATCACAATTGTATCATTTCCATTTCAAAAATAATTCAATATTATATCATTCAAACAAAATCCAAATTTTCAAATCATTGAATATTTCTTTAAATTTATTAAACTTGAAATATTCCTTTAAATTATCATAGCATTTTGGAAATGTTACCTTAAGGAATCATAGCATTTTTGGAATGCACTACTTTCCACTTTACATTGTGTATAATCAAAGTATTAATAAGCTTAAAATTTTAACATGTCAATTTATCATAGCCTTATAGTTAGATAAACTTTCTTACTGTAATATACAATTTAAACCGAAATTCTTATGTTAAGTTAATAGCACCTTATTAACTTACATTATTATTACAATAAAGAAACTTTATTATTTTAATCATTTAAAGTATGTCATTCACATAAATTAAAACTTGCTTATCAAATGTACGTTATCAACTTACATTTTATTATTACAGTAAGTAACATTTATCATTTTAATTAATTTAAAATACACCATTACATTGATTAAAATCTACGTGTCAAATGTACGTTTTAAATTTTTTATTCCTATTACAATAATGAACATTTATTAATTAAATCAATACCACACTACTTAAAACTTTACATGTTTCTTTCTTAATTAAAACTTTACATGTTCTTGCATTAATTAAAACTTTCATGTTCTCTCATTAATTAGGACTTTACACGTTTCTTTCATTAATTAAAACTTATACGTTTCTTTCATTAATTAAAACTTATACCTTTCTTTCATTAATTAGGAATTTACATGTTCCTATCATTAATTAGAACACCATACGTTCTTTCATTAAATAAAACCTATATGTTTCTTTCATAAATTAAAACCTATACGTTTCTTTCATAAATTAAAACCTATACGTTTCTTTCACAAATTAAAACCTATACGTTTCTTTCATAAATTAAACCTATACGTTTCTTTCATAAATTAAAACCTATACGTTTCAGATTTATATTACCATTTCACAAATTTAACTAAACTTCCAGTTTATTTAATTAATTTAACATCTTTAGTTAAAAATCAAATTTCACATTTTCAAGTCAAGTTATATTTTAAAATTTCATTTTCAACAGTCATTTATTCAACCACTTAAATTTATAGAAAATCAATAATTCTTTAATAAATCACTTAAATTCAAATATAAATCAATTTATCATATTTACCATTTTCCAAACAAAATTAAAGTCCATTTTATTCATATAACCTAAATATCATTTTTAGTCAAAATTCGAAATTTCAAACATAAGTTATATTTCAAAAATCCAGTTAATCCATTCATAAATTACATTTTTAACACATAGAAAAATCATAATTTATTTATTTTAAAACCTTTCAAAATCTATTTAAATCAAATTTCATAATTTTATATTTTAAAATACTTAAAATATTCAAAGCACTTTATAGAATAACCACGGGTCTGTATATAGTTTTCTAACCTAGGTCAAGTGATACAGATATGTATCATTTCAATCCGCAGTTTTAAAAGGTAAAAATCCGGGTTCTATCATTTCAAACCCGCAATCCCAAGTATAGATAAATAAATAAAATAACTCAGGCTTATCATTTCAGCCCATAAAGATTTTTATCCTAACAGGGAACTTGCAATGTGATCATATACAGAAATAATATAAACAATGTCAATATCACAATATACAGTCATGTATCAGATGTCAGGTGAAAATTAACAGTTTGAACATGGTAATAGCATGGTAATAACATGGCATAGCATATCATATGATCATCATTAACTTGCATAAACATTTTACATTACTTAACACTTGTCATCAATCCACTTTTCATAAGTATATATGTCAGAGTGAGAAAGACTCATCTTTTTCAAAGCTAGAGACCAAAACAACAAACACAAGAGCGATTCCAAAAGCACGACAAGCACAATTTCACGACTTTTGATTTGAGTTGAAAGATAGCCAAGATATGATTTTGTATCACCAACCCAAAGCAAAACAATGAAAGGAGAACAAATGAAACAAAACAAGAGTGAAAAGAAGAAAGAAAGAAAAAAAGAGAAAAAAAATGAAAGGAAAAGCATGCACCGGTTCATACCTTCAGGAGATGCTTACGCAAATTTTGATGGAAGCAAAATGAATAATTTATGGTATGAAACTTTTGAACGTGAAATATATATTAACATTTGCTCACTAATTTATGTAGAGGGCAGGCAAGAGAAAAATGCTTGAACGGTAGAGGCAATTTAATTCTATCCAATAGGTGGAAACGTATGGGAGGCAAGAGGGAAAGAAATAATTCACACACGGAAATGATTTAAGGCAAGATTTGAGCAAGATTTTGGATTCTCGAAAGAGAATATACGGCTGAAAACTTTGCATTGTTAACGCAAGAAAAAATCAAATAGATAACGAAAAGGCAAGAGCAACAATTAAATATATGCCCAAAGTAACGTACAAATTATTTTGTTTCTCTTGTTGAATAACGTACAAATTATTTTGTTTCTCTTGTTAAATAACGTACAAATTATTTTGTTTCTCTTGTTGAATAACGTACAAATTATTTTGTTTCTCTTATTAAATAACGTACAAATTATTTTGTTTCTCTTATTAAATAACGTACAAATCATTTTTTTTCTCTTTTTAAATAACATACAAATTATTTTGTTTCTCTTATTAAATAAATTTAAAATACTAACGTTTCTATTAGGAAAATAAACCATCACTTTAAACCAAAATTTAAAAGCTACTATACCATAATTAATAACATTTGATTTAGCTTCATCCAATTGATTGTTAAACATAAAGTTAAGAAACAGATGTAAACATATGTAAAAGAAATGTAAAGTTTATTTCCCGTTTCACACTAATTATTATTAACCTTTTTTTTTTAAAAAAAAGTATACAACAAATCTGACCAAAACAAAAGTGAAATAAATGTTACACAATTGTATACAGTTCAAGATGAAAATTTTGCCTTTAGAATTATAAAATTTAGAATTTCTATTAAAGTTACACTTTTTATCCAAATCCAATTTTCAGACATTGTTTATTTATATTTGGACAAATGATCAGAAATCATTTCAAGAAAATTTCCAAAATTAGATTTTTACGAAAACAAAAGCCAAAGTCTTTAAATAAATGAAAAAAAATTAAAATTTAGGGAAAACAAGTAGAAAAAGAAAGGGAAGCCATTACCAGATCTTTGAAGCCGTGAGAAACAAATGAAAATGATCTTTTTTTTCATGTGAAAACCTAATGAGATGACGGCTACATTAGGGTTTTACACGGCTAAGACAATTAATTTAGGAGTTTAAGGAAATGAAGGGTTTGGGCAAATAAAAGGGCTTACGTTTCAAAGTGATTTACAATCTTCCATATTCTTTTCCTTTTAAAACTTTACATAAACAAAATTTCAGGAGAAAATAATTTACAAATCGAAATCAATTAGAAATATGAGGTAACAAATAGTATAATTTGAAAAAAAAAAAATGAGGAAAATGCCTTAAAAATACCAAACAGTGTTCTAAAATTGTGCATAAATCACTGTTAGTCTTGGAAAATTGTACATTTCATTATAAAATTATTATGAAGTGGAAAGTTGAATTAAATTAATTTATTTAAAGCATTTTCAAGGTGAAATAAATAATTAAATTTTAATTAAATAGAATTTTAAATAAAGAAAAATGCAGTAAATACCAAACTAGGCTTTATAAATTGAAATAAATTCAAATAAACTTTAGAAAAATTATATTATCATTTCAAAAATACTTAAAAGTCAAAATATACATAATATAACATATTATCACATATTAAAATAAAATATAACAAAGAAGAAGTAATTTATACAATTTAAAATAGTCATTGTTAAATAACCCTATATACGCACAATATTGTAAATGGTATAACTTTCACAATTTACATCCGATTTCAACGAAACGAAAAGTGGTGTTCTTAAAATTTTATGTACTTTCATAATAAAAGATAAAATTTAAATTTTCAAACTTTTAAAAATTTAAATTAAAAGTCAAAGTTTGACTATTTTGACCAAAAATTCACTTTACAGTAAAATATTCAAATTATACTAATTTGAACTATAAATCACTTAATAATCACATTTATATAAAAAAAATGAGATGTTTGAAAAAAAATTTAAAATAACATAAAAAAAATAAAGTCAATTTAAAAATATAAGCAAAATCTAGGGTTGTTACACTTACATACATACATAAACAACCATATTCCTACATAAGACATCACAAAACATCTAGTTGTGATCACTGATTCAAAGATGAACAGAGGAGCAGTATTTATATCCAAAATAAAAAAAATCATGCAAACAACCTATTCATATAGGATCATCACATGTAAATAAATTAGCAACCAACTCACTGTTTTTAAAAGTTTTATTTACTTAACAGATTAAGAGTGATGAAAAGAGCCCTTTTTATTTGAAACTGCTTTTAAACCTTTGAATCTCTTTAAAACTGGAATGCCCTTTGATCTTTAAAAACTTTTAAACTTGAATGCTTGATTTGAATTGAAAACTAGAATGCTTGCTTTAGTTTGAAAAGATGAAGTTGCATGCAGGCTGGAGTTCCAGATTGCAGAAAAATGAACTACATATTGATCATTTGATTTGTTTTCTTGGTTACAGATTTGCTTTGAACTTGAAAATGTATTACAGGGAAGTGATTTACAGGGTTTACATTTTGATTTGAAAATGAACTATTGGTTTTGAAGATGATTACTGATTTGTTTTCTGGTTCTTGAGGAGTTGTTTTACGATTTGTTTAAAGAGTTTTTGGTTTTGAGTTTTCTTCTTAGCCTTTTGAAAAAGAATGGAAAAAGAAATGGAAAGAAGAAAACATGTTTACATAGGCTGAAATTTGATTTGTCAAAAATAAAAATAAAAAAAGAATTAAAGGACACTTGTCATCTTGAATTAATTTTTACTTAACACTTGTTATTACGAGACCTTAAGGAATTAACACTTGTCTTTGCAATTTCTATTTATTTTAAATGTAAAATAAAAGAGCGTATACCTACCCTTTATAAATTTGTAAATACTTATCTAAATATAAATTATTTAAAGAAACAAAACTAATTATATTTATAAATAAAAGCTCATTCAAATATATTTTTTAAAACCCTAAATTTTTAAAATGTTTATCTTTTGAATTTCAACTAATTCAAATTCAAATCCAACTTAAATTTTAAAATCCAAAACAATTTAAAATCTATATTTTGAATTTCAAAACTTTAAATTCAAAATCAAATCAAATTCAAAAAATTCAATTTAGAAATCAAGTTATATATGTACAAATTCAATTTGAAATAACAATTCTACTTTTCTTTAAAATCTATTTATATCTATATATAAATACAATACATTATTAATATTTTTTAAAATAACAATTTAAAAATAGTTTATAAAAGGTATTAGCTTTTTATTTTTATTTTCAAATCATATTTGTCAAGATATATCTAAATGAAAATAAAACAAACCTTTATGTTAATTTTATTTATATTTTAAACTTAGGCTAAAATCTATTTTAAACTATTAAACATTTACCTTAAGTATTTAAAACCATATAGTTATTTATTTAAATTACCTTTGAAAAGATTTACATTAAATTAAATTAAAATTTCCAAATTACCAAAATATATTAGAATTTGAAAATATGCTTCATTTATTAAACTCCAAACCAAAGCTTATTTATAATATATACAAATATATATACATAGAAAGCAATTTATTAGCTTTTAAAAGATAAAATTAACCAATTAAATATTTATAAAAAGAAGATTATTAAATTATTTCAAATTTTATTAACCAAGATTATCAAATCCATTTAATTATTAATATAGATTATTAAATTGATATTGCCAAAAATTCTGGGATATCAAAGTTTGGTAGTTAAAGAGACCGGGATAGGTTATTTTCATACTCTCTACTAATACCGAAAACCACTTTAACAACTGTGTATGCGGTGGAGATTCCAGAATGAAGTAGGATGGTGGCGATGATACTATATGTGGTACATACGTGGACCTAACTCCCGTGAGTTAGCATAAGGTGGCTAAAACAGGAGCAATTGACGGGCTAAGTGAGGCAACTCCTCCGATCGGACACACTTCTTCGATTGCCATTCTATTACTTTGTGATTGATTTGATGCGCACCTTTGATTTGGGAGTGTGTCTCGAGGTGGGCGGTAGTTGCGGCTATGCATTACTACCAGCCCGGAAGTGTAATTGATGTATCGACTCTGGCATTGCCTAATTATGCCGTGTCACCTATCTTATCGAGACCACTACGAGTTTGTTTTGTACCATACCTTTGGAGTGCCCTCTGCCTACGCCTAGTATAGGGTAGATTACGGTACTATATAGATTTTGAGAATATATAAAATGTGTTAATGGGGATATGGGTGACGCCTTAGAACTATTTTAATAGATTACTTTACTAAAGACATTATTATAATAGCGTATATTACTACATATTAGATAGTTCCACGGATCCTTAGAGGATGGTTGTCCCAAACATCCTTTAAGTTACTTGTATTTCAGTTGATATTTGACTTGAGTTGGATTTATTGATATAAGAATGTTGATCCCGACTCTAGTGTTTTGTGTTTTTGCTTTACGATCGGGTCAAACTGAGCGTACAGTATTTGAGACTCACCTTTGGAGTTGGAGCTTCGCTTGGAGATCCATCTATCTATTCAGCTTGTATTTATTTAGTTGACACCAATGATATATTCAGATTTTGTTTTTTGACTATTGTATTCGAGACTTCTGTTGTATCTTGCTTGACTCTACTATATATATATATATATATATATATATAGTAGCTTCGCGAGCTACTATTCATTTGTTTTCGCTGCTTATTGTTATATTACTCCGTGCCGGTGATTCTGTAATTTATTTATTTACTGTATATGCTGAGTTTTGCCAAATATAAATTAACAATCTGATATTTTGAGAAATTTAAGTCCGACATGTGCGGATGTGAATGGCTGAAAATAACGGATCGTTACAATATTTTGTCCTTCCGCTGCGAGATTCTATGTTTTGTTTTGTTTTCTTTTTTTTGCTTTTTTTCTTATTTATCCCATTAACAATCCTCTCTTTTGAATGGTTTAAGTTTGACATGTATGGTTTATTGTCGATTTGAACCGTTCAAAATAGTAGGTCATTGCAATTTGATAGTTTGGCTACTTAAGTTTTAAATGAATTTTGGTAAGGGAGAGACAAGCATTGTGGTGTGGCAGCCATGGATAGCAGGGTGTAAGTGGAATTAGCCACTTTGCATGAGATTATAAATAACAACTCCATGCTCTCATTTGCATTTTCTTCCCAAATTTTACCTCCTATTCTCACAGCCATAACTCCTTCAAAGTATTACAAATAAACAAATTATTTTTTCTCCAAATTCAAGGGAATCGAGTTACATAAAATTTTCTTTTATGCCATTTCTTTAACTTCTGAGAGTTATTAGGAGAAATTTTCATTTCTTTACAAAGCATTTTCGGACCAAGAATTTCAAGTCAGAAAATGGTCCTTCTTCTATTGACCATATCTTCTTCAAAACTAATCCAAATTGAGTAATTTTCTTTCGAAATTGAAGAGAAAAGAGTTTTTTAAAACTTTTCTCTTTATCACTTTTTTCAAAATATGAGAGAAATAGTCGGAAACTAGTCGAAAAATGACTTATTTTTCGATTCATTTTTTAGGGTTCGATGATTATCCAAAGTCACTCCACCTTACCAAAACAAGTTTCACTTCCTTCTACTTTTAAGGCCGAGCCTACCTAGTGTATTAAGAGTCCATGGCTCCATCTTTTTCTTAGGAATGGAACTGCTAGGTCATACCCTAAGTTAGAAAAGGTTTGGATAGCTTTCGGTGAGTAAAACTGCACCTTGTTAAACTAAGTTTGTATTATGTTAATGTTCATGTTAATAGGCTATGAATGCTTATTGTATATATGAAGCGATGGTTTGGTTGTTTGTTTGTTTCATACTTTGAAATGTTGTCGCATTTGAAAGTTAGTAAGCATGTGGTTAGCTATATGAAAAGTTGGTAGTTAAAGTTAATACAATTGTTAATAAATACTTATTACATGTTATATCATCATTATTTACCTTTTTTTGTGCTTAAACCATTGCTATGTGATGTTGGTTTTATGGCTAATGTCATAAGTTTGTTTGCCGAACTGCCCGTATAGTGATACTCGCTATATCCGCACTTTTAGAAAATCACATTTTATCGAAACAGTTTGGTATCATCTTCGTGCTTGGAATTGTTTTACAAGTTAAGCAAGATTTTTATTAAAGATGTTTTTAAAAGTAATTGACCATGTAAATATTTATTATTTAATTTAATTAATTACTTAATTAATATGGATTAAGATCAACTAATTACTAAGTTATGTTTTATATTTAACTAATTACTTGGTTAACGATTGTTTAAATTAATTAATTGCTTTATTTATAATTTTAAAATTATTAAATCATTTTACATAGTGATGTTTAAGGATAGTTAATCATCCAATAATGATGGATTAAAGTTGATTAATCAATTTGGTAACGATGCTTCTAAATTAATCAGTCTTTTAAATAAATGATTTTAAAATTTATCAACTAGTTTTAACTCTAATTAGTCTTTCATTTATTAATATTTATAATTAATAAATATTTTTAAATAAAGAGAATTAAGTAATTAATGGTTTAATTTAATTAAATATATTTAAATATATTAATTAATTTAATAATTTTTTAAAGGTGATTTATCGTTTTTAATTAAAGATTATTGGAGTTAATTATTCAACTTAATTTATGAAGTTTCAAAGTGGATTTATCAAAGTTACAGGTATGTTTTGACTTGGTTATTCATTTTAATAGTGATAATTAATTAATTATTAATTTAATTAATTATATTTTACTTATTAATTGAATTAATAAGGTTTATGTAACGACTCAATATTTTCAACCATTCGCATCCATGCATGCCTGAATTGAATTGCTCAAAAATATCAAGTTGTTAATTTATATTTGGCAAAACTCAGCATGTACAGTAAACAAAATAATCACAGAATCACACACATAGAGTAATATAACAATAATGCAGTGGAAACAAAATGAATAGTAGTTCATGAAGCTACTATATATATCAAAGTTAAATAAGTTACAATAGAAGTTTCAAACACAATAGTCAAACATCAGAATACATCATTGGAATCAACTGAATAATTCCAAGCTGAAAAGAAGCACATTGTAACGTCCCGAAAATTTTCGACTTTCGAAAGTTCAACATCGATACTCACTTTATCAACTGCCGAGAAATCGAAGGCCGGAAACCCGAAATGTTATGGTTTAAGAAAAAGAAAGAGACAGAATGAGATAGAAAAAGATAGAAAATAGGGAGGAAAGAAAATAGAAAATAGAACGGAACAGAAAAACAACAGAACAACAACAGAATCTCACAATCACAGCGGAACAACATATAATAAATAAATGAATAATCTTTAAACAAAGAACTATATCAGTTATTACATTACATCACATTTCATTACATCATATCATCAGAGTGTACAACAACAACAACAACAAACAGCGGAAAAGAAATACTATAGACTAGTAATACGCCATGCCATCCAGCTTGCCTCCAGCAACTCCAGAATATCCAGAATATCCTGATAAACCTGTCTCTTGACTGCCCGTGTGGAAATTGGTGGGCACCCAGAGTTTAGGAAGGAAAACAATAAACTCCGATTCAGTCATGAGACTGGTGTGAGAACTCAAAACAGTTTATTTATCTTTAAAAATCAAATAGAAGAATATTTTTAAAGTCAATTCGCAATGCTTTTAAAAATGAGACTACCATAAGGCCTCCCGCACACACACACAATGCAAACGCAGAATCGGAGGAGATTTCTTCTTATGATAGTCAAAGATGCTTGATACGTATTAAAAAGAACATTTGATATTATTATTAGTGCATAGTGTAGGGAAAATTCATTTCGAAAGTAGAATATAAATCTTAGCCAACATACAACCATTATCGTATGCCTACTATAGCTACCATCCAAACAGTGGTGACCACCATAAGTGAATAGCAGGTTCTACAACTAATACCGTACAAGGTTTCGTATTGGGAATTGGATTTCCAACGAATGATCAGGCCAAGAAACTTCCCATTGCCACATGAGAATGCCTCTGGATGGACATCCCCAAGAACCAAACCGGATCTCTACCAACACAAGGCCGGGTTACCCCTAACTGAGTAACAACTGACCGAATAAGCCATCCCCCGGTCCTTTGGGACCTTTCACCGAGCGCTCGTAATCAATTCACACAATCATAAAGTGTTTTCAACATGAGTAAGTATCTGGGCTCCATACCATGATACCACCCTTTTCCAGAAGGAAATGCACATATCCTAAAGGGCGCTACCCCTCATAACCTTGCTGCATCTTTCCTGTTTTGACCATTCACGGGGTGTGAGGCTCGACGAAGTCACGTCCACAAAAACATACTTTATACAAAAGCCATGCTTTGGGTCAACAAATGATCATAGAAATGATCACCAAGATAAACTATCAAATAAATGATCCTATCACAAATGATCAACACAATGATCATTTCACAGCAACACTCAGCATGTCACATTACCAAATTGGGAATATATCGCTGATAACATTCAACTACATAACCTCTGAGCTCGTACGTCTCAGAGAAGGGTATTAAGCTAAAAAAATAAATTCTCCGCCACCAACAGAAATATATTTGAAAGAAATCTGCTTTATATCTCAATTTGTAATGTCAGACATACAATCCATACAAGTCTGTTCCGGGCTCGAACAAAACCGAAGGCACTTACAAAGAAGTCCTTGCAATCCGGATAATCTCTAATCACGTCCGGACTTCCCATCACATAGGGAGTCTCTATACCGTAGCTACTCGGTGCAAAGACAATCGACGAGTTGTCCTTTCGCTTTCAAAAAGATCCGGTCTTCAACACCGGTCTTCAAATGCAATTCATAACGACGTATCACATATTCGGAATGGGTTATACGACCCCATGGTCCTTTCCCGGTTAACCCGAATAGTGAGCGCTTATTCAAAAATAAGTGTGGCATTCAAATTCAAACAAATCACATCAAATACCCATTCAAAGGGAAATATTGATAGTCGGTTATTGAACTATCAATGGATATGCACATATCACCAGATTCCAAATAATTTTCCAAATTATTTATTTTCCAAAATATCTTTACAAGATATAAAATTTCAATACTTCAAAAATAAATCAATATTTATTTTTAAACAAGTTCCCCTTTCTTTCATAAATTCCATAGTGAATTTTCATTCCAAAATATCCATGCATATACGATTTCAATTATTCTTTTCAATTTATCTTCAAAAAGATAAATTCTCTAAATATTCCCTTTATATTGGAAGACATTTCCATACTTACTTATTCATAAGTAATTCACAAATTTTATTTATTTTCAACACCTAGAAAATATTCAATATACTTAAATCGAGATTAAGTATATATTTCATTCTTTAAGGAAATCATTCTCTTAAACATATTTATTTGGGCCAAAAACGAATGTTGCGTAAAACATCGTTACGACAACCCAAAATCACTAGTATAGGGATTCGAAATTAAAATAGATATATAAATCCCAATACTATACAAAACATTTCATTTCGGAAATCATTTACTATGACAATAGTGTTATAGTCCACCATTTCCTTTTATTTCTCGAAAACGTCTATTTCAACAATAATTATTGAAATCTATGGTTTCGAATCTCAACACATTTTAAAACATCGTTAGATCGTTTTAATTCTATTTAAAACATCACATCCTAAACATTTTCTTTAACATATTATTCACTATTCAAAAACGTGAATATACTACGTTAACAAATTTCATCCTTTTATACATTTCATTTTAAAGGATTATTCACAGTCAAAAACGTGAATATAACTCCATTAATAAGTTTCAACAATTTACTTATCAAAATAAGTCGTTTGCGAATCTATAAAACAACGTTTATAAATTCTATTTCTATTTGTTTTATAACTACTTCCTTTTATAAATTCCTTTATTAACCTATTCTAGTTTATGACTCAATTATAAACTAAAAGTTCATATTATAAGTTAAATACTTATAATTTATCCGTTTACAAAAACCGTTCCTTGGAACTTCATAATTATAAATCCTATAACTTATAAGATTCAATGATTTATTCAAAACTATTCTTTTAATAACTTTATAAAATTTATAAATCTTACTATTTATAAATTTCATTTATAACTTCACCATTTTTAATTTTATAAATTCCATTCATTTACAAAATTCATTTTCACTTCATTCAACCACTTATAAAAACTCGTTTTATAATGTCAATATTTCAATTTATAAATATCCATTTATAAATCTCTTAATATAAATCAATTTATATTATTCTTTTAAAACGTCTTTAAATTCCTTTAAAATTTCACCATTTTTATTCATAAAAAAATTAAATTTTATAAATCCTATATCTTCAACTTTTTATAATAAATTCAAATCCCCAATTTTAAACTATTTTATAAAATCATTAACCCCATATTTCTCAAAAATCAATCTTTTAACCGTATTTCTCAAAATCATAATTTTTATAACTTTAAAAATTATAACGTTTATCTATTTAAAATGGATCAATTCCAAAAATATTTTATAAACGTATACTTTCAAAAATCACTTTAAAAATCATTTTAAAATCCCAAAATTTGGTTCAATGATGCTACACACCAAACAGTCAATCACGACAACAACGACATCATATATCGATATGATAGTCCATCAAATATCAAAATATCTGAATTCAAATAAATACTGTTGAGGAATCCAGTTGGATCCCTCCAACCTGTTTTCCTGCATCCACAAACATTAGCACAATACCAATTCCGCTCCAGTACGGAATTATCGCGGTATATGGGATTTAAAATATTATCCGCTTAATAGACGGCGCAATAGGGTCTCATCCGCTAAACAAATGCGGGAAATCAATAACTCCAATATATACATATGCCAATATATATATATATTGCTATTATATATAATACCAATTTCACTGTTTATGAAATATTCGCGGTATATGTTTTTAATAAATAATATCCGCTTACTAACGGCAGTCTATTTTAACAATCAATAGATAACAATCATCATTCAAACATGCATTCAAATATTTTAAATCTAACTATTTAAAATAAAATCGAAACTGATTCGATTGAGTGAGAAGTTCTCACCTTGATTTCAATTTCGTTTTAGCGATTTATTTCGCATAAAATTAAACGGACGTTTAATTTTACCCGAAATTCTCACTAACTCCAAACGACTCCAATCCAACTCCATCGCGTAGTGCTCGTCCATACGATTCCAACGCAACTGGTTTCGCGCGTTTTCGACCTCGTATGAAAAAGTTATGAATATTTGAAGTTTACACAAATTTTATATACATAATTTACAAATAAATTAACTATTTTCAAACCTAATCTAATCTCCACCGTTAGATCCAGCACCCTCAACATCAGGCCGTCCCTTCCCTCCATCTCCCTCACGTTGCTCTCTTCAGACAAAGCCGCACAAAATAACCCATAAGCAAGCAAACTAGGGTTTAATTTCCAAGCCTCCACGACGCACTAGAGGTTGATCAGGAACTTGCAACACGAAGCTCATCTCCTCCTCTACCCACGCCTTCCACCATAGCAAGCTCGGCCACCATCTTGGCACGCAAAACAAGGCCGACCTGATGGTGAACGTGGCCATGTAGCCCCCACCTTGTCGCTCCAAACACGATCATCACCGTATAGATTGAAAGCTCTCTTCACGCTCTCCAACTTTGCTGTTGAACACTTTGGCTAATTATCGACGGATTGGAAGTAATTGAGGAGGAAAGGAGGATGATTTCTGGCCTTAGAAATATAAGTGACGGCTGGCCATTGAAAATTAGGGTTAGGGTTAGATATTTTTGCAAATTATGAAGAGGGGAGGGGCTTTTATAGAAAAATATGCGACACTATTCATCCCGGATTTTCCGAACTCCAAACGAAGCGTGCCGGTTGGCGTTTCTAAGGTTTACCCCGCGTTCCGAACGCAATGGAACATGTTTCGGGAGCTAATTCGGTCATCTGTGCGAGTTATGGCAATAAACGTTCAATTTAAATTAACCCGATTTAACGATTTTCTAGGCGTTTTAGCTTGTACCGGACAAACGGTAAATTCGATTGACACGAAATTTGAAAACTTATAATAATATCACATTACGGATCCGATGAAACTAGTTTCGTCGAAATCCGAGACTTTTTGAAAAATGGCTATTTTAACTCGCCAAATTAATATTAAAACAATATCGATGCGTTTCGTGCTGCCACGATCAAACGACAACTCCGATTGACACGAAAATTGAAATCTGGTAATAACTAAATATTACGGATCCAATGGAACTGGTTTCGTTCAATTCTGAGACTGTTCAAAAATTGGCTAATTTCACTAGTCGATTAAATATTAAAATATTCAATTTTCACAAATTAACTTTTAATTCGATTTTAAAAGTTCTAAAACATCATTCTAACTTCAATATGATAAAATAAAATTTTACAAATCATTTTCAATCATATTTAACCAAATTTTCAATTATTTCCACAATTTAACATATTAAGTTATTGATTTAATTATCCAATTAAATCCAATTATTCAAATTAAATTCGTTCGACTTATAAATTTCACTTATTAATATTTAAAATTAATTAAATATTAAAATTTTAAATAAATTAAAATTCTGGGTCGTTACATTCTTCCCCCCTTAAAAGAATTTCGTCCTCGAAATTATCAAGTAAGAAAAGTTACAGAACCTATTAACTTTCCAAAATCCATAGTTAAACTTCTTACAATACTTTACTAAGTTTTCAAATCATACTTAGTTATCTTTTAAAAAACAACTACTATTGTTTAACTTTCAATTCCAAATCAAAGTTAAAGTTTTTTTTTCAAAATTTTCCAATTTTCTCAAAAAATTTCTAACGCCTTAAATTTTCGGAAAAATTCGCCATAGTCTCCTTTGCGCGGCTCGATCCGAAAAAAAATGACAGTATATATATCACAAATATACATCTCATCAAGTAATGAGGCATCCCGAAGGGAAAAAAGTATAAAAGTACGGTATGTAATCCGAGATATGTACCTTATATTTTATTAGCGAGCACATACGGCTAATATAGCGCGAAAGCGAGCTCCAAATGCGAAGCAAACGCGATCCGCACCTACTAAACACTCAACAAACAACATGAGAACATGCATATATGAAAATAGTATCGATATACAACATATAGCAACAAAATAACTATACATGCCAACATAGCAAATGAAACTAAAGCAATATATTCAACCATCAACCAATTATCATTCATAACCAATAAATATTCATTCATATTCTCATTAATATTCAATGAAATAGGTTTTCAATTTTAATCACATTTGATTCATTAACAGTGGATGTTCTTACTAACATTCATTCCCAATTAGTTTATATTCACTAATTCATATTCAAGTTGGTTCACTTCCAAATCAAATTCAATTCTATTTAAGATTCACTTAACTTCCAATTGGATTCCAATTACTTTAGCTTCCAATTTCATTAACTCAATTTCATTAATTCTTAATGAATTATATACAATCAATCAACTAACAATCATATAACAACCAATGTATATTAATCACAACCAAATTCCTTTGCTTATATTCATTCAATTTGGTTTAACACCTTTTCTTTCAGTTGGTTTAATTAAATTGATTTTCATTCAATCTTTCAACTTCCAATAACATTAGATTTTAATGAATTAACACTTACATTCATTATTTCATATCAACTTTATTCACATTCAATCGATTAACATTTAATCCATTAATTCAATTCAATTACAAAAGTTGAATTTCATTTACATAACTCAAGTTCATATTTATCACTTCTCATATATATATGTAAGTTTATTTCACAATTGTAAATTACTTTAATTATAATTCAATTCTTATAATTCATTTGCTTATACAATTCTTCTTTTATTTGGATTATTCAAACAACTAAACAATCTACTTATCTATACTTTAATAATTCTGAAAAATTATTTCTTTATATATAAAATATAATCAAGGTAAAATTATTTCATTTACCCAATTTAAAACAATACTGTGTCGAATTGTTCTATTCAAGTGTTTAGAGATCCCTATCAACAACGTTAATTACTCGTATTAACCAAAATCTATATACCACTCAACAAAGCAATCATCACAATATAAAACAATTTTATATTCACTAACAAATACGCTCTCATAGCTATTATTACACTCCAACTCAATCTAGAGTACTACTGACTCTATCTCTAATGAGTAATACCCAACAGAACCATGGTTGTCGCTTAACCATATGCTCTGATACCAAATGTAACGTCCCGAAAATTTTCGACTTTCGAAAATTCAACATCGATACTCACTTTATCAACTGCCGAGAAATCGAAGGCTGGAAACCCAAAATGTTATGGTTTAAGAAAAAGAAAGAGACAGAAGTAGATAGAAAAAGACAGAAAATAGGGAGGAAAGAAAATAGAAAATAGAACGGAACAGAAAAACAACAGAATAACAACAGAATCTCACAATCGCAGCGGAACAACATATAATAAATAAATGAATAATCTTTAAACAAAGAACTATATCAGTTATTACATTATATCACATTTCATTACATCATATCATCAGAGTGTACAACAACAACAACAAACAGCGGAAAAGAAATACTATATACTAGTAATACGCCATGCCATCCAGCTTGCCTCCAGCAACTCCAGAATATCCAGAATATCCTGATAAACCTGTCTCTTGACTGCCCGTGTGGAAATTGGTGGGCACCCAGAGTTTAGGAAGGAAAACAAAAAACTCCGAGTCAATCATGAGACTGGTGTGAGAACTCAAAACAGTTTATTTATCTTTAAAAATCAAATAGAAGAATATTTTTAAAGTCAATTCGCAATGCTTTTAAAAATGAGACTACCATAAGGCCTCCCGCACACACACATAATGCAAACGCAGAATCAGAGGAGATTTCTCCTTATGATAGTCAAAGATGCTTGATACGTATTAAAAAGAACATTTGATATTATTATTAGTGCATAGTGTAGGAAAAATTCATTTCGAAAGTAGAATATAAATCTTAGCCAACATACGACCATTATCGTATGCCTACTATAGCTACCATCCAAACAGTGATGACCACCATAAGTGAATGACATGTTCTACAACTAATACCGTACACGGTTTCATATTGGGAATTGGATTTTCAACGAATGATCAGGCCAAGGAACTTCCCATTGCCACATGAGAATGCATCTGGATGGACATCCCCGAGAACCAAACCGGATCTCTACCAACACAAGGCCGGGTTACCCCTAACTGAGTAACAACTGACCGAATATGCCATCTCCCGGTCCTTTGGGACCTTTCACCGAGCGCTCGTAATCAATTCACACAATCATAAAGTGTTTTCAACATGAGTAAGTATCTGGGCTCCATACCATGATACCACCCTTTTCCAGAAGGAAATGCATATATCCTAAAGGGCGCTACCCCTCATAACCTTGCTGCATCTTTCCTGTTTTGACCATTCACGGGGTGTGAGGCTCGACGAAGTCACGTCCACAAAAACATACTTTATACAAAAGCCTTGCTTTGGGTCAACAAATGATCATAGAAATGATCACCAAGATAAACGATCAAATAAATGATCCTATCACAAATGATCAACACAATGATCATTTCACAGCAACACTCAGCATGTCACATTACCAAATTGGGAATATATCGCTGATAACATTCAACTACATAACCTCTGAGCTCGTACGTCTCAGAGAAGGGTATTAAGCTAAAAAAATAAATTCTCCGCCACCAACAGAAATATATTTGAAAGAAATCTGCTTTATATCTCAATTTGTAATGTCAGACATACAATCCATACAAGTCTGTTCCGGGCTCGAACAAAACCGAAGGCACTTACAAAGAAGTCCTTGCAATCCGGATAATCTCTAATCACGTCCGGACTTCCCATCACATAGGGAGTCTCTATACCGTAGCTACTCGGTGCAAAGACAATCGACGAGTTGTCCTTTCGCTTTCAAAAAGATCCGGTCTTCAACACCGGTCTTCAAATGCAATTCATAACGACGTATCACATATTCGGAATGGGTAATACGACCCCATGGTCCTTTCCCGGTTAACCCGAATAGTGAGCGCTTATTCAAAAATAAGTGTGGCATTCAAATTCAAACAAATCACATCAAATACCCATTCAAAGGAAAATATTGATAGTCGGTTATTGAACTATCAATGGATATGCACACATCACCAGATTCCAAATAATTTTCCAAATTATTTATTTTCCAAAATATCTTTACAAGATATAAAATTTCAATACTTCAAAAATAAATCAATATTTATTTTTAAACAAGTTACCCTTTCTTTCATAAATTCCATAGTGAATTTTCATTCCAAAATATCCATGCATATACGATTTCAATTATTCTTTTCTATTTATCTTCAAAAAGATAAATTCTCTAAATATTCACTTTATATTGGAAGACATTTCCATACTTACTTATTCATAAGTAATTCACAAATTTTATTTATTTTCAACACTTAGAAAATATTCAATATACTTAAATCGAGATTAAGTATATATTTCATTCTTTAAGGAAATCATTCTCTTAAACATATTTATTTGGGCCAAAAACGAATGTTGCGTAAAACATCGTTACGACAACCCAAAATCACTAGTATAGGGATTCGAAATTAAAATAGATATATAAATCCCAATACTATACAAAACATTTCCTTTCGGAAATCATTTACTATAACAATAGTGTTATAGTCCACCATTTCCTTTTATTTCTCGAAAACGTCTATTTCAACAATAATTATTGAAATCTATGGTTTCGAATCTCAACACATTTTAAAACATCGTTAGATCGTTTTAATTCTATTTAAAACATCACATCCTAAACATTTTCTTTAACATATTATTCACTATTCAAAAACATGAATATACTACGTTAACAAATTTCATCCTTTTATACATTTCATTTTAAAGGATTATTCACAGTCAAAAACGTGAATATAACTCCATTAATAAGTTTCAACAATTTACTTATCAAAATAAGTCGTTTGCGAATCTATAAAACAACGTTTATAAATTCTATTTCTATTTGTTTTATAACTACTTCCTTTTATAAATTCCTTTATTAACCTATTCTAGTTTATGACTCAATTATAAACTAAAAGTTCATATTATAAGTTAAATACTTATAATTTATCCGTTTACAAAAACCGTTCCTTGGAACTTCATAATTATAAATCCTATAACTTGTAAGATTCAATGATTTATTCAAAACTATTCTTTTAATAACTTTATAAAATTTATAAATCTTACTATTTATAAATTTCATTTATAACTTCACCATTTTTAATTTTATAAATTCCATTCATTTACAAAATTCATTTTCACTTCATTCAAACACTTATAAAAACTCGTTTTATAATGTCAATATTTCAATTTATAAATATCCATTTATAAATCTCTTAATATAAATCAATTTATATTATTCTTTTAAAACGTCTTTAAATTCCTTTAAAATTTCACCATTTTTATTCATAAAAAAATTAAATTTTATAAATCCTATATCTTCAACTTTTTATAATAAATTCAAATCCCCAATTTTAAACTATTTTATAAAATCATTAACCTCATATTTCTCAAAAATCAATCTTTTAACCGTATTTCTCAAAATCATAATTTTTATAACTTTAAAAATTATAACGTTTATCTATTTAAAATGGATCAATTCCAAAAATATTTTATAAACGTATACTTTCAAAAATCACTTTAAAAATCATTTTAAAATCCCAAAATTTGGTTCAATGATGCTACACACCAAATAGTCAATCACGACAACAACGACATCATATATCGATATGATAGTCCATCAAATATCAAAATATCTGAATTCAAATAAATACCGTTGAGGAATCCAGTTGGATCCCTCCAACCTGTTTTCCTGCATCCACAAACATTAGCACAATACCAATTCCGCTCCAGTAGGGAATTATCGCGGTATATGTGATTTAAAATATTATCCGCTTAATAGACGGCGCAATAGGGTCTCATCCGCTAAACAAATGCGGGAAATCAATAACTCCAATATATACATATGCCAATATATATATTGCTATTATATATAATACCAATTTCACTGTTTATGAAATATTCGCGGTATATGTTTTTAATAAATAACATCCGCTTACTAACGGCGCATAATGTCTATTTTAACAATCAATAGATAACAATCGTCATTCAAACATGCATTCAAATATTTTAAATCTAACTATTTAAAATAAAATCGAAACTGATTCGATTGAGTGAGAAGTTCTCACCTTGATTTCAATTTCGTTTTAGCGATTTATTTCGAATAAAATTAAACGGACGTTTAATTTTACCCGAAATTCTCACTAACTCCAAATGACTCCAATCCAACTCCATCGCGTAGTGCTCGTCCATACGATTCCAACGCAACTGGTTTCGCGCGTTTTCGACCTCGTATGAAAAAGTTATGAATATTTGAAGTTTACACAAATTTTATATACATAATTTACAAATAAATTAACTATTTTCAAACCTAATCTAATCTCCACCGTTAGATCCAGCACCCTCAGCATCAGGCCGTCCCTTCCCTCCGTCTCCCTCACGTTGCTCTCTTCAGACAAAGCCGCACAAAATAACCCATAAGCAAGCAAACTAGGGTTTAATTTCCAAGCCTCCACGACGCACTAGAGGTTGATCAGGAACTTGCAACACGAAGCTCATCTCCTCCTCTACCCACGCCTGCCACCATAGCAAGCTCGGCCACCATCTTGGCACGCAAAACGAGGCCGACCTGATGGTGAACGTGGCCATGTAGCCCCCACCTCGTCGCTCCAAACACGATCATCACCGTATAGATTGAAAGCTCTCTTCACGCTCTCCAACTTTGCTGTTGAACACTTTGGCTAATTATCGACGGATTGGAAGTAATTGAGGAGGAAAGGAGGATGATTTCTGGCCTTAGAAATATAAGTGACGGCTGACCATTGAAAATTAGGGTTAGGGTTAGATATTTTTGCAAATTATGAAGAGGGGAGGGGCTTTTATAGAAAAATACGCGACACTATTCATCCCGGATTTTCCGAACTCTTAACGAAGCGTGCCGGTTGGCGTTTATGTTTACCCCACGTTCCGAAAGCAATGGAACATGTTTCGGGAGCTAATTCGGTCATCTGTGCGAGTTATGGCAATAAACGTTCAATTTAAATTAACCCGATTTAACGATTTTCTAGGCGTTTTAGCTTGTACCGGACAAACGGTAAATTCGATTAACACGAAATTTGAAACCTTACAATAATATCACATTACTGATCCGATGAAACTGGTTCCGTCGAAATCCGAGACTTTTTGAAAAATGGCTATTTTAACTCGCCAAATTAATATTAAAACAATATCGATGCGTTTCGTGCTGCCACGATCAAACGACAACTCCGATTGACACGAAAATTGAAATCCGGTAATAACTAAATATTACGGATCCAATGGAACTGGTTTCGTTCAATTCTGAGACTGTTCAAAAATTGGCTAATTTCACTAGTCGATTAAATATTAAAATATTCAATTTTCACAAATTAACTTTTAATTCGATTTTAAAAGTTCTAAAACATCATTCTAACTTCAATATGATAAAATAAAATTTTACAAATCATTTTCAATCATATTTAACCAAATTTTCAATTATTTCCATAATTTAACATATTAAGTTATTGATTTAATTATCCAATTAAATCCAATTATTCAAATTAAATTCATTCGACTTATAAATTTCACTTATTAATATTTAAAATTAATTAAATATTCAAATTTTAAATAAATTAAAATTCTGGGTCGTTACACACATGGACCTCCAAACGAAGCTCCAACTCCAAAGGTGAGTCTCAAAAGCTATTTCATTCAGTCTGGCCCGAGCGTAAAGAAAAACATGGAATACTGGAGATAAGGTTAACATTCTTATATCAATAAATCCAACTCAAGTGAAGTAACAACTGAAATACAAGTAACTCAAAGGATGTTTGGGATAACCATCCTTTAAGGATCCGTTAAACTATCTACTATGTAGTATTATACACTATTATAATAATGTCTAACGTAAAGTATAATATATTATAAAAATAGCATTAAGGAGTTACCCAATATCCCCCTTAACACATTTTATATATTCCCATAGTCTATGCAGTACCGTAATCTCCTCCGTACATGGCGACATCAGAGGGCACTTCATAGGTATGGTACAAAACAAAAATCATATAAGGCTCGCTAGGGTAGGTGACACGGCACAACGAGGCAATACCAGGGTAGATATACCAATTACACTTCTGGACCGGTGGTAACGCGTAGCGGCCACTACCGCCCACCACGGGCCACACTCCCAAAAATCAAACGTGACCCAATCAATCACAAAGTAATAGAATGGTATCGAAGAAATGTGTCCGATAAGAGAAGCTACCTCATTAGCCCGTCGATTGCTCCTGTTTTAGCCACCTTATGCCAACTCACAGGATTCGGGTCTACGTACATACCTCATATAGGATCGTCGCCACCATCCTACTTCATTCTAGAATATACACCATGTACACGGTTGTTAAAGTGGTTTTCAGAGTTGGAAGAGAGTATGACTACTTCCGATCCCGATCTCTTTAACAACCAAACGTTATTATACACCGCGGTCATTTCAAAATAGTTTATACTTCAAAACCAAAATATCATTGCCATTTAAAATCCATATCAATACGATATCATTTCCATTTCAAAACCAAATATGATATCATTTTCATTTCAAATATATCCATTTCCAAAATCATGGCACTTCAAAGTTATAGCACTTTCGAAACCAAAATAATTGAAATTATAATACTATGGAAATCATGGTTTAGAAATCATAATACTTCCCACTTAACCAACTTAAATATTAAAATAGTATATATAATAAAATTATTTTCTTCAAATTTTACCAATTAATTCCAAATCAACTCGAATTCCAAAATTCAAATTTAATTAGATCTCAAATCATTAGTTCCAATTTAGCCTCTAAATAAACCATACAAAATTATATTGATTTCAAATACAGATTTGAATCACAAATAAACCAATTTAAAATATATATTTCAAAGCTTTAAATATTTATAATTTCAAAACTAAATGTGATAATCTTATATATATTATAATTCAATTTACTATTATGTAGTTTTGAAATATTTACTTAACAAACTCAGTATCATTTAAATAAAACTCAATCGTGAAATATTTATTAATCACTTTAGACCAACATCAAGTTATAAAATCATATCTTTAAAATCTCAAATTCAGTAAGTTCCAAATCGATTTTAATTAAATATCATTCTTAATTAAATACAATTTCAAATCTATTTCAAATCCATCTTCTCAACGTTAATTTATTAAAATCATTATAAACTCTATATTAAAATATAATTTAAATAAATACTTAAGCATATTATATTTAATAAAATCAAACTTTATTATTAAACTTATTTTATATTAAACAAATTTATACATAGCTTAAAACTAAGAATTTAACTATATATGAAATAAAATTTATATAATATCTGAAATCAATATTTATGTAAAACCAAATATTCCTTTCCAAAACCATAGAAATCCCTTTTAAAATATTTACATATAGACAAGCGGTGTCTGTATATAATTTTCTGTCCTATATCAAGTGATATGGATATTTATCATTTAAATCCGTAATTTAAATATATACAGGTATATATCATTTTAACCCGCAATCCCAAATTCAATTAAATGAAATTCGCTTGGGTTTATCATTTTAACCCATTACGATTTTCTCCTATTATAAAGTCCGTTCGGGTATGTATCATTTCAACCCATAGTGAATTCTATACTAACCGGGAACTTGCAGAGTGATAACAGATATGATAATAATATAACAGGCATATATCATCAATATAAATAACAGATGATGGTGGCAGATGTTACCGGTGAACAGATACAGATAATAACATATAAGTAACAATGTAAATGACTAGTAGTAGCATATTTCAATTGTTGTTTCAATTGAAATCAAATTTAATAAAGATAAGAACATTAATCATGAGTGATTGATTACCTTTCAAAGCTAGAGATGAATGAGAAGATGACACGGATACGCACACTGATATAGATACTAAATTTTAATTACGAATCCAAGCAAAACAAAATCGGCACCAGTTCAATGATCGAATCTGAAAATAGGAATAGACGAATTCAAATCAGAACTGGGTCAATGAAGATAATTAATACTAGTGAATTGATATAGATATTGCATATAAAATTTATATTTATAAACAATTATATGATCAAAAAAACTCTTAAATACACAAGGATCTAATTTTAAACATAATAGGGAAATATACTAAGTATCTTATATATGCAAGATGCCATACTAATGTATATATTGTACCAAATATATATATTGTACCAAATATATATATATATATATATATAGATACACACACACACACACATATATATATATATATATATATAAAATTAATGTAACAAAGATAACCTTTGAACACATCCAGTCAATATACTTTGGCTATTAAACAAATAAGTGGGTAATATATGTACGGATGATATTACAAAACTCATATAGACCGATTTAGTTATATATAAAAAATATAATATTTAATATCAAATCATTTACTATGCAGCCTACAGAACAATAAAGAAAATACATATGTATATTCTTAAATAAAATCTCAACATACTTTATATACAATCGCTCAGATCCAATACACACACACACAATGTTTTATCAATCACACACACACGGTATAAGCCTTCGACATATATTATAAGTTAAACCTAGATATGTACTTGTATACTTAGTGAAAAAATATATGTGCAACATATCAAAACTTATATACTTTATAACTTATAAACTTATCAGACCATATATATAAATATTTACACTAGACTTACTATAAACCTATATATATAATGCGCACATATATATACTTATATCATAGTACACGCAAATATATACTTAAAACACAATCATCCATACATATAAATATACACATATAAATAAATAAAATCAATTGTTAAATGAATAAAAGTACTACCTTTCAAACTTATATATGAAAATATCATATATATATACTTTAAAAACTTATATCAGTAAACATTTATACGAACGATATTTTATAAAGTCGGTTTATTGTAAAAGTTCATATATATACAACCTTTATATGTAACATATATATGACTCATATATACAAATATGAATATAAATAACTGAAACTAATATACACATATTAAATGTGTAAATAAATATGTAGATCTATGAACCTTGTATATATATCCGACTACTGACCAAAGATGCGCAAAACAAAGATATATAGGTAAACAAAATACTCTTTTAAAAATATACATATAACAGGACTCATTTTATACAATATACTAACAAATAAATATATATAAATAAAAGTATACTAACAGATCTTATAAATATAAATCATACAACTCATATAAAGCGACTAACAGGCGAACTCATATTTTATAAAAATATAACTAAGTAATATATACTTACACACACTTATATATCACTCTTACTGAAAATAAATAAACTAGTATATATAAAATATATATATACGTACTCAAATAGGAGAGAAAGAGGCTTTGAGGAGGCTAGGTGGCAAGACAGCTCTCGCAGGGTTGCTTGGTCAAGGGCTGAGTTGGAGGAAGTAAGGAATTCAAGGCAGAGGAGATGGGCACGACACACCTGGAGAATCGACCGTGGAGTTTGGAAATCGATGGAGCAGAAGATAGTGAAGGCGGGTTGCTTAGGAAGAGGAGGTCGAACCATTTCCTGCTATCAAGCTTATACACATAAAAAAATTTAAGAAGGATGGCATCGGCCATGAAAGAAGAGAAGAAAATATGTGGAGGCGAGCAGGAAAAGAGGACATGAAATGAAATATGAAATGGGTGGAAAAAAGTAAATGAAGAGGTTGAAGGTGGTCTCGAAGCAGATGGCTTTAGGCTTTCATTTTTCTTTCTTTCAAAACAAAATTTTTGAATGAATGCATTGAAAAATGAAATAGCAAATGTTATAAAGTTAACAGGGAAAATAATAAAAGTCAGAAAATAAATTCAGGAATATAAAGAGGCTGGAGGATTTTGGAATTATTCGCGTGAAATCTGAATGGACACAAGAAAATTATAGATACACAAAACGGATACCGATACGGTAAACCAAAGTTCTATGTTTTGCAGATTCCACTGTGAATTGGACTTCAAAACACAGAATTGAATATACCGTAGAGATCCGCACGACAAAAAGATCAAAACGATGTACATATATCAGCGATAGGATTACCCATTCAAAAGTCGATATCGGTACTGCAAATTTGATAGAAATAAGATAAATGAAGTAATAGTAGTCAAAATTTAGCGAAACGAAATATGACGTCTTACTCAGAAGATGATTTACAAATATTCTGTATAAAAATATTCAGGTTTGGAAAATATTTTCTTATCATCAAAATTAACAAATTTAAATTGAAATAAAATTACACAAGAAAGATAAACTTTCATATTATCTGATGAAAATTTACCAGTTGCTATGTTTAAGAAAACGGATTCCAAATATTTTTATTTCTAAATTTGTTATTTAAAATTTAATAAAACTCAATTTATTTAAATAAAACCACTAAAATTTATGGGCCGTTACACTCCCCCCACTCAAAACTTTACGTCCCCAAAAAGGAACGAGGTAGGAGAATAGAAACAACCAGAAAGAAAATAGATTGAAATGCAAAGGAAACAATTAATTTAAAACCATATAGATTTAAATTTAAATTAACTAATACTCGATAATTGATTTTAATCCATTTGATTTCACTTAAGTTAAATCAATTTTAACTATTTCTGCATTGATTATCTTATTGTCCAATTATCTTTAATTAGCAATTTCTAAAATCATAAATTTGAAAAATCATTTGTTATAATCATATTCGACAAATTTGTTTCTTCTTTATTCCAAATTATTTTTAAATTTATCCTACTTATATACCAAACCACATATTTTAAGTATATTTACACTTATTATAAAAGCTGTAGTTTATTTATAACGTCCTTTAACATTAACTTATACTCTATATTATTCAATTACATAGTCAACTTCTGAATAATTTTGGTAAGTTATATTGGAATGTAGTTGAGTATTATACAAGTAAAATTTTCCTAATTAAATTATTTCAAGTTTAAATATTTATTCAAAATTTTGACTTCATTTTAATGATTGAAATCATCCTTAAATCAAAATTAAAGAATAGAATTTCCGATTAACTTCAAATAATTTAGAGATAAATATATACATATATATATGCCAATATATATAAATCAAGTCATATTGTAGAAATTCAAATCAAATTCATTTTCCAAAATAAAAGAGTAGCAAGGCTACTGAATGGTCTCTCCAATATGAAACTCGAAAATGAATATCGATGATGCGGCCCTCATCACTGAAATTATTTTCCAGCGACAAAAGAGAAGAGCACTGATTTAAACATATAAAATTCTTGGAAATAATTTCTATTCGAAAATACTTCATATAATAGGCATTAAACTTTAAAACCAAAGTTCAAAATTATCGAAAATTAAATTCTCAAATTCAATTTTTTTAGAAGGACAATAATCATTGGTTTATTGAATGAAAATAAAATATTATCATTTTTAACAACTAATTTAATTAATAATTCATTTTTCGAAAATTAACTTATATATATATATAATCATTCAAAATTTATTTAATTTATCAAATTTGAAAAACAATATTGTGTTAGTTTGTTCTGTTCAAGTGTTTTTGAAATCCTATCGATGGCTTTGACCAGACGAATCGATCGAAAATCCAAATCAACATTAACAACTTAAAAACACAATATATATATAACATTTAATATTAATTTACAAATACACTTCCTCGCTTGACGATATAATAATGGATTTCAAAACAAGGATAGAGATTAAAATTTGATGGACTCAAATCAAATAGAATTTTGATTCGAAGAAAGGTGTAAAATAATGATAAGATAACTAAATAACAAAATAGAAGGATGGATAAGTTTATATAAATCGTGGGCAACCTTAACCGGGTCGACCGTGACTTCAAGAATGAGATCGATGTAGAATTCTGAGGCAAATCAGCATCATATAACAAGAGGTAGAATTCGGGCATAGCAAAAGATAAAAGCATCGTAAACCGAGGATGCAGAAATCTTCGGTGAATCAATGCTTGTTGTAAAGGAGTTTCACCCCTTTATAATCACTTGAAGATTGACGAGACCGTCGAGTTATTATAGAGAATGTCTGAAGTGGAGTTATGGGATACTCCAGAATATGAATAGGGAGAGATAAGGATGGATTTTGGAACCGGGGGAATGTTCCAAAATTAAAAGGAAACCGAGTCAAAGAGTAAGGGATTCAAGCTAGAACAAAAGCGATTCAGTAATTAAATTTACTTTATATGCTAAATTTTTCCCAAAAACCAAAGCTTTGATACCAAATGTAACGACCCTATATTTTCAACCATTCGCATCCATGCATGCCAGAATTGAATTGCTCAAAATATCAAGTTGTTAATTTATATTTGGCAAAACACAGCATATACAGTAAATAATATAATCACAGAATCACAGACACAGAGTAATATAACAATAATGCAGCGGAAACAAAATGAATAGTAGTTCATGAAGCTACTATATACTCAGAGTTAAATCAGTTACAATAGAGTTTCAAATACAATAGTCAAATATAAGAGCAGAATACATCACTGGAATCAAGTGACTCTAAGATGAAAAGTTGCTGATGGATCTCTGTGACGCCCCACCTCTATACTCACGCTAGCCAAGGACACAACGGAGTAATGCCATCAACTAGCACGAAGAATAAGGCTGTTGAGGAGCGACTATCCATGTAATCACTTTGTGCGAGCATCGATATGTCAGATAGTATAAAATGCATTTCATTTCAAGAGGAAATCCAACATGCCGATACAAACTCAAAGCTACTACACAGTGGCTATGTGGTCTTCGGAAACAAATATAGAAATAAACATAACATAAATCAGTAACAAATTTCATATCACAAAGGCGGAAACAGATATGAATATAACACATATAAGTGTACATCAAAGTAGTGGTCAAATAAGATCCACAATATCACAAAAGAATAGATACAAGTGCAGCATCAAAGTGTATGTATACATCAAGGAGTCTCTATCTCGAATGTATAACAACAAAGACTACCAATCTAATGTGGTTAGACAAAAGTCAAATGGTGATGATCCCAGATAAGGAGTCAAGCAGAAGCACCTGTAACATCTCGGTCTGACCCGAGTATTATTTAATAAGAAAATAATAAATGGATCAGTCTAGCTATAAATATCATATAAAAATGAGATAGAATAAGGGATATGATAGGAACGTATGATAACAGTAAAGCCATACTGTGTTAAATATGCATTTGAAAACCAACCCGGAATTAATCAATAACATAAGAATCTTCTCATAGATCAAAAGAAAGCCATATTATTTATTTTTATTCACTAAATCATAAATATTGGCAAACATCTCAATGCCAATCATAAGAGTTGTTGAAACACAAATTCACCTATGCACAAATATTGATAAACTCATCAATGTAAATCACTAAAATTGATGAGACCCAAATTCTACAAATCATCAATTAGAAATCCATAAATCACAAGAGGGGGAGGCCTATCACAAAAAGGGAGCATGAAAACTCACCAACACGTGTATCATAAAACGGAACGCTATCCTATGGTTGCTAACCATTAATTTTTGAGCCGAAGCTCCATAAAACGGTCCGAAGACCATGGGTCGCTACCTCACAAAATTGAGCCGAAGCTTCACAAAAGCGGGGTTTAGTCTCCCTCGTAGACAAAAAGACATCGCACATTGCTAGTCTAAATCACAAAATGATCATCATCGGTCATCAAGAAGTGTCAATTACACTAAGCTAATAAATAGATGAGTTTAGCTTCATGTCCCATAACCATTGGCTTAACTTAAATATTTACAAACAAACTGTAAATCTCCACTCGAAAGTTGTCACAAGAGTTTCAATCGAACGAGTCTAAAAATTAACCGACAAAGTAAATGCAAGCGTTTCATACCACTTTTTTTGCAAAGTCGTTTAATTGGATTCCTCGAACGAATAAAGTAAAGGTTTGTGTATACTAGTAGATTAAACAAAATGGTTTTACAAACGAGTTTGATTATTGAAAATAGAGTTGAAATCATCTTTGTGAAAGAGTTTGAATATTTACTACTAGTATTAAAACCTTTGTATTTAGAAGTGACAAATCACAAAAATGATTGTAGAAATAATTAACCACCAAAGATTCATATTCAAAGGCGCGAATCAAAGCCATAAAAATCGATATCGAATCCATCATATGGATATTCTCAAAAATTCCGAAAAGTAGTCATCAAAGTCAATAATAAATGATAACAAGAAATCAGATAATCACGAATCGATAAAAATTGGAATCTCAAGCAAAATAGGCTAAATTGGCAAAATAGACAGAATACAAGCGGTCAGTTGACTGGCACTCTGAGAACAGTCGACTGACTAATGCCTGGAAAAACTCTCGTGTTCCAGGTCAGTCGACTGGACTCAGAGGGTCAGTCGACTGGTGGCTGTTCTCCAGCATTCCCAGCCTATCTAAATGAAGAGCAAACTCTAGCCAATTCGCGATCGGACGAGCAATGGGCTCTAGGGGTTTATGCCAATCGACAACCCAGTCTTATAGGCTCTTCGGTGCATCACCAAAAACATGTTCAAACAATGAAGCTAGGATTTTTAAAGATTTGACTTCAAAACACCAAAAATTAGAACATTCATAAAACCAATTCAATCCAAAGCAAATGAACACAGAATAGAAGTTAGGAATTCATACCTAATAACAAAGATAGATATAGACATAGACGTGAGATAAAAATCTCACATTTTTCACAAAAACAAGGAAGAAGAAGCTTGAAAACAAAGGAGGATCAACCACTCTTCAATCCCAACTCTAAAAGCTCCAAACTAAGATCAGAAGCAAATATTTCCTAAGTTAGGTTATAGGAAATTTCTAAAATTGGAGAGAGACTGAGATGGAGAAGAAGAAGGAGATACTTACCTAAGCTTCTCTTTGAATTTGGAGCTAATACTTGGATTTGCTTAAGAAACTAGGGCTTAGGATTTTAATTTACCATCTCCATCACCATTTTTGCTAAAGCTTAAGTTGTAGGAAATTATGAAGGAATGAATAGGAGGGATGGTGGAGTTAGGATTATAAGATGACTTTGATTAGTGGGTTGAACCCCAAATCCAAACCCAAAGCCCTAAGTGAAATGGTCAAAATTTTAGCCAGCTCCAAACATATCAATGTTTATACTAAAAAAGGTTGCAAACGCCCTTTTGAACTCAATGAAAGTGGTCTCGAGTCCTAATTCGGCTGTTTGCAAAAAGTAACCTTTCAGACTTAAATCTGACTAACGATGCTACATTTAAATATACAAATCGTTAAATATGCGGGTTGTTACGGACTCCTCTCCTTAAAGAAATTGCATCCTCGCAATACTTAAGAATAAAATATAAAAAGTAACAACCATAAAAGCATATCAACACAAAAGAAATTTGAAATAAGAAGTTCACCGCAAAGAGCATGAGAGAGTAAGTCTGGATGTGTTCGCTCGATGAATTCTCTAGATTCCCAAGAACAATCCTTAGGATTTGAGGCCCATTGAACCTTCATAAGAGGGACACCTTTATTTCGAAGGCGTTTTACCTCCGATGCAATGATACGAATAGGGTGCTGCTCATAAGTCAAATTAGACGAAACTTCAATTTCTTCCACAACACCGGGCTCAAGAATAGAATCGGAACCCCTAAGAAATCTCCGTTATTGAGAAATGTGAAACACGTTATGAATAGAAGAAAACTGAGCCGGTAATAAAAGGAGATAAGCCATGGAACAATTACGTTCGGTGATGGGAAATGGACCAATATATCGAGGTGCTAATTTTCCCGATTGACTGAAACGCACAACACCCTTCATAGGTGAAACACGAATAAACACAAAATCTCCCACAAAAAATTCGAATTTCCTTCTTCGGTTAACGACATAGGATTTTTGCCTACTTTGAGCTTCTTTCATCCTATGGCGGATAAGGTCAATCTTTTCTGTGAAATCACGAATAAAGTCTGGACCTAAAACCAGCTACTCACCTGCCTCAAGCCAGCAAGAAGGAGATCGGCATGGCCTTCCATAAAGTGCCTCAAAAGGTGCCATAACAATAATAGATTGGAAGCTATTATTATAGGAAAATTCAACAAGAGAAATATGATCTTCCCAACTTCCACCAAAATCAAGAACACACGCACGAAGAAGATCTTCAAGAGTTTGATTCACACGCTCGGTTTATCCATCAGACTGAGGGTGATAAGCGGTGCTAAAATTAGGCTTTGCTCCCAAAGCTTTTTGAAGACTCTTCCAAAATCCACTAGTAAACAATGGATCACGATCACTAACGATAAGAGTAAGGACTCCATGCAATTTAACAACTTCTTTAATAAAGTGTTTGGCCAAAAGAGGTACGGTCCGATTGGACCGAACGGGAATAAAATGGATGGACTTTGTAAGTCTATCAACTATCACTCATAAGCTATCATGACCTGAACGAGAACGGGGAAGGCCGTCAATAAAATCCATGGTAATTTGGTCCCACTTCCAAATTGGAATGTCTAAAGGTTGCAATAACCCGCCGGGCCTTTGATGCTTGGCCTTAACAAGTTGGCAAGTCATGCAACGCTTAACAAAGTTAGCAATATCGAATTTCATTCCATCCTAATGATAAAATCGCTTCATATCCGCGTACATTTTACTAATACCGAGATGAATGGTAAATTTGAAATGGTGAGAATCTTCTAAAATGTCTTTACGAAGATTACTAATATTTGGCATGATAAGTCTACCAAATTTTCGAATGCCGCTGCGAGCATCAATATCGAAGTCCTTCAAACCTTCAGTATCAATTTTACCCCTAACACTTTGGCTAAGAAGAGCCAATTCGGGATCTAGCTTTTGAGCTTCAAGGATGTGGTCTAAAAGAGAAGGATGAGCCTCAAGGCTACATAAAATGACAGATGAACATAAATCAGATTCACGATCACGAATCTCACAAGTGGACAAAATCCCGAGATCATTCCATTCGGATATCATCATAGAAACAACCGCTTGTTGCTTACGACTAAGGGCATCGGCAACGCGATTCTCCTTTTCGGGAGTGTAAAGAATATCAAGATCATAAGTTGCAAGAAAATCGAGCCAACATTGTTGACACAAATTAAGTTCCTTTTTGGAAAATAAATACTTTAAAGATTTATGATCGGTGTAAAGAATAAATTTTTCTCCCAAAAGATAATGGCGTCAAATTCTAAGACCGAAAATAATAGCCGCGAGCTCTAAATCGTGTGTGGCACATCTAATCTCGGCAGGCTTTAATTGCCTAGAAGCATATGCAATAACACGATCCCTTTGCATAAGAACGGCTCCCAAACCAACACGACTAGCATCGGTATAAACAATAAAATCTTGATTCCCTTCGGGAATCACAAGAATACGAGCATAGAAAAGGAGTTCTGTTAATTTCTGAAAAGAAGCTTCACATTGGTCCGACCAAATGTATCTAACTCCTTTCTTTGTCAAGCTAGTAAGAGGCACGGCAATTTTAGAAAAGTCTTTTATGAACCGACAGTAATAACCCGCCAATCCAAAAAGCTACGAATTTCCGTCACACTCTCCAGTCTCTTTCAATTTTGAATCGCTTCAATCTTTGAAGGATCCATGGAAATTCCGGATTCAGAAATGATATGACCAAGAAATATCACACGAGATTGCCAAACGTGGCACTTAGAAAATTTTGCTTTCAATTGATTGCTCCTAAGAATTTCCAACACAATCCGAAGATGCTTTTCATGCTCCTCCTCTGTTTTAGAATAAACAAGAATATCATCTATAAAGATGAGAACAAACCGGTCGAGGAAGTCCTTGAAAATTCGATTCATAAGGTCAACGAAATAAGCTGAAGCATTCACTAAACCAAATGGCATAACAAGCCATTCATAAGATCCATAACGAGTACGGAACGACAAAAAAGGAATACTATCCTTTGCAATACGAAGCTGATGAAATCCGATAGCTAAGTCTAACTGTGAAAAGACTCTAGCACAACTAAGTTGATCAAATAAATCATCAATCCGAGGTAAAGGATATTTACTCTTAATAGTGAGATCATTAAGCTTGCGGTAGTCAATGCAAAGCCTAAGTGTACCATCAAATTTCTTACAAAAACAGCCGAAGCTCCCTAATGAGAGGAACTATAGCGAATAAATTGCTTCGCCTCCAATTCGAATAATTGCCTACGCATCTCTTCACTTTCCTTATTGGACATACGATAAGGAGGAAGAGTAATACGTACAGCTCCGGGAAATAGATTAATTCTGAACTCAATGGCTCGCTTAGGGGGTAATCCTAAAACGGGCTCAAATATATCGGGAAATTCCCGAACAACGTGAATGAGAGAAATGGCATCCTCCTCGTCATCATTATCGTCATCATGAGGATTTAAAGAATATAAAGATGCTACCAAGTTGGAATCCGAATCTTTAAGAACAACAGAAATCTTCTTAACAGATTGAGGGTGTCGAAGATGAATAGTCACTCAGGACATAGGATTTGAGCTTCATAACGGTTAAGCCAATTCATTCCTAAAATCAATCTGAAGCCTAAGAAGCGCATTACATGCAAATCTGCTCGGAAAGAATAATCACATAAAACAATCTCGACATCATTACAAAGCAAACTGAGTGTCGTGGATTCACCAACTGGATTCGCAATTCTCAATGAAGTCATTAAAGCCATAACACTCAAAAAAAAGTATCAACAAGTTCTTTTGAGATAAAAGGATGGGATGCACCCGTGTCAAAAAGAACTCGAATAGGATGATCACGAAACATAATAATGCCATCAAGGATAGAATGAGAAATACCTTGACCAAGTGAAGTGTTACTAGGGGCTTGCACCACATTTAGCTTTCCCTACTTCTTGCTTTGGAGTTTGGGACATGCAGATATATAATGACTCGAACTTAGCCATAGCGATAAGCAACGGGATTTTTTAACACTTATTTGCATAATGGTCCTTAGAACTACAATTGTAGCATTGGCCACCACTAGGGGTAGAAGTCATGGATACCGGAGTTGCTTGTTTCCCTTTCTTGTTGGGATAAGGACCTTTGAACTTATTAGGACGCTTCTTGTTGTTGTTGAAGTTCGGTTTGGCACTCCCAACTTCAACATCACTCTCTCTATCTGCCTCTTCAAGTCGAAGAGCGATATCAACAAGCTGATCGAAAGCAACTTCCAATTTCAGAAGTAATGGCTTTTTGAGATTCTTATTCAAGCCATAGACAAATCTTTTATCTTTCTTCAATGGGGTATTAATGTACTCGACCCCATATTTTTAGAGGGATTCAAAAGATGCGACATAAACTGCCACAGAAGATTCACCTTAAGGTCAATAAAACGACAGGCCAAAGTCACTTTTTCATCTTCCGGCACAAACTTTGATTCGAACCTTTCCCGGAATTGCTCCCAAGTAAGATCCGCTTCAACTATTTTTGAAATAAGAAGCTCATACCAATCTAATGATCTTTCTTGGAGCATGCTAGAAGCGACTTGGACTCGATGAAGATCAATAAGATTCATGCGATAAAAGATGCAATCGCATGTTCTAAGCCAAGCTTGGACTTCGATAATGCCCTCGAAACCCCTGAACGACTTTCCACCCAAATTTGTATAATCACTACACATGTGTGCAAATCCGAATTTTGGTTGAGTAGGCTCTGGAATAGGTCCGATAGCTTGAGCATTTTTTACCAGATCAAGAAGCTGTTGGGCGGAGATAAATACTCCTTCATGAGGAGTAGCACTGGATTGACCAGCGCTGGGACGACCAGGTCTAACCATTTCTCTTCTTTAAGAAAGAAAGAAAGAAGAAGAAAAAGGTTAATCTCAGAACGAATATCAAACAATCATGATTGATAAAACAAGGCATCACAAAGGAAATAGATAGGATGGGTCCAATGACTTGAATAATTCCTAAGGCATGACTCCTAAGAAGAACTTAGGACGATGATCCTTGCTAGAATATTCTACATTGTTTCGAAGTTTGGCTCCAATACCATGCTGTGACGCCCCACCTCTATACTCACGCTAGCCAAGGACATTACGGAGTAATACCGTCAACTAGCATGAAGAGTAAGGCTGTTGAGGAGCGACCATCCATGTAATTGCTTTGTGGGAGCACCGATATGTCAGATAGTATAACATGCATTTCATTTCAAGAGGAAATCTGACATGCCGGTACAAACTCAAAGCTACTACACAGTGGCTATGTGGTCTTTGGAAACAAATATAGAAATAAACATAACATAAATTAGTCACAGATATTCATATCAAAAAGGTGGAAACATATATGAATATAACACATATAAGTGTACATCAGAGTAATGGTCAAATAAGATCCACAATATCACAAAAGAATAGATACAAGTGCAACATCAATGTGTATGTATATATCAAGGGATCTCTATCTTGAATGTATAACAACAAAGACTACCAATCTAATGTAGTTAGAAAAAAGTCAGATAATGATGATCCCAGATAAGGAGTTAAGCAGAAGCACCTGTAACATCTCGGTCTGACCCAAGTATTATTTAATAAGAAAATAATAAACGGATCATTCTAGCTATAAATATCAGATAAAAATGGGATAGAATGTAGGATATGACAGAAACGTACGATAACAGTAAAGCCATACTGTAATGACCCTGACTCGACCATCGAAAATCGGCACTGAATACGACACTCGTATTCAAATGCCGTAGATCCAAACGTCGAATCTGGTTCGCCGGAGCTTATAACACATTAAGTACAACACAGCGGAAGAAAATGAAATAATATATGATGTACAACATTTGATACAATAACCGATACAATGATGATACAACAGAATGATACAATAGATATCAATACTATCAGAGATACAAGAAATAGTAGCGGAAAGCTAATGTCTTCGATGCCAAACTCCAAAAACTCCATCTTTAATCCAAAGCTAGCTCGAACCCTTATCAAGTTGCACCAAGCTAAGCAAGGTCGTCCGTGAATGTTGAAGTGTAGAAATACAATCCACAAATCCAAAAGGCTGGAAGCTACTGAATCAATTCCTACTATAGACTATTTGGAAAACCCAACTCTAGACTGCCCGTGTGGAAAATAGTGGGCATCTAGAGTTTAGGAAAGGAACAATAAACTCCAGGTCAGTCATTAGACTGGTGTGAGTAAAAAAAATAGTTTTGTCTTTAAAACAAACAAAAGATCTTAAAATTTGAAATCCACAATGCTTTTTGGAAAATGAAACTACTATAAGGCCTTCCGCCACACACACAATGCAAACGCAGAATTGGAGGAGATTTCTCCTTATGATAGTCAAAAATGCTTGATACGAGCAAAATTCTTTGATATTATTACTAGTGCATAGTGTAGAAAAACCATTTCGAAAGTATAATATTAATCTTAGCCAGCAAACAACATTTCGTCGTATGCCTACTATAGCTACCATGTTCAATTGCAGGTTACCGCCACATTCCATTGCAGGTTATACAACTAAAACCGTACAGGGCGCATATTGTTTTGATTGGATTTTCCAACAAATAGTCAGGCTAAGGAACTTCCTATTACCACATGGGAATGCCTCTGGAGGGACGCCCCGAGAACCTACCCGGCTCTCTGCTAACACAAAGCCAGCTACCCCCTTCCCGGGGAATAAAACCTAAGATATGCCACCCCCGGTCCTTTGGGACCTTTAACCGAGGATCCTCTACACCAAAAACATCACACGGTAATAAATATATTACAATGCCCTCATGAGTAAGTATCTGGGCTACATACCATGATATCACCCTTTTCCAGAAGGAATCGTCATACCCTAGGGGAGATACCCCTGAAACCTTGCCGCATCTTTCCTGTTTCGACCATTACCGATTTGTGAGGCTCAATGAGGTCTTGTCCACAAAGCTACGCTTTTTCACAAAGCCATGCTTTGATCAACAAATGATCAGCAGCACTTCATATGCCACATTACCAAATTAGGAACGTATCACTAGTATCAACTACATAACCTCTGAGCTCGTACGTCTCAGAGAAGGGTGTTAAGCTAAGAGAATAAATCTCCGCCACCAAACAGAAATGTATTTGATAGAAACTGGTTTAACATCTCAAAGTGTAATGTCAAACACACATCCATACAAGTCTGTTCTGGGATTGAACATAATCGAAGGCACTTTCGAAGAAGCCCTTGCAAATTCGGGTATTCACAATCCCGATCGGACTTCCCATCACTTGGGGAATCTCTATACCGGCGCGACTCAGTGCAGAGACAATCGACGGGTTTTCCTTTCATTCTCGAAAATACCCGGTCTTCACCACCGGTCTTCAAATGCTAGCCATAACGACGTATCATTATTCGGAATGGCTTATATGACACAAAGGTCCTCCCCCGGCTAAACCGAATGATGAGAGCAATATTTAAAAACATATAGATAATGAGATTTCAGTTAAGTCACAACTTAATATCCAAAACTTTTCTTTAAATGGTTCAAAATAAATTACCATTTCAAATCTTTTTAAATAAAAAGATTCACTGCACAAAGTTTACCAATTTTCCACAAAGGTTCATTTACGGCTTTTCAAAACAATTTCCTTTCAAATTGGATTAACTTATCCAATCTTTAAATTAAAGATTTAATTCACAACTCTTCAAATTATTTTCAATTCAAATCTTTTATATGAAAGACATACCATTTAAAACTTCCTTCGATTCCAAAACAAGGTTTAATAATCTTTCACATAAGTTAAAGCTAATTACATTTACGTAAGTTAAAGTCATTCAAGTATAAAACTTGGGTTTAAATTTAAGTTCCCAAAACAATGCTTTTTAAATGGTTTAAAAACCCATATAAACATCTTTATAACTTGTATAATCTTTTGAACCATAATTCCCAAATTATTGAATTCAATTCAAATATTGAATTCAATTCAAATATTGAATTCAAATTTAAATCAAATTATTTAAATTTCAAAACTTTATTAAGTTATTCAAAATAACTTTTATTTTTGAAATCCCTTTTCAAAAGCTTTCAATTCCAATTCCAAAACTATTTTTGGATTCAAAATTCGATTTTTTAAAGTCATTAAAAATCTGTGACTTAACCGATTTCCTCGTGCAATCTATATTTGTGTGTGTAAGGTGTAGTCCAGGGGTTTTACATAATAGTGCAACGACATCAATCATCAAGGATTCGACAACAATATCGATAAGTGGTATATCCTATAACGTTTATCTATATACACAGATTCGCAGATAAAGTAAATTTATCAATCACAAAGATTCACCATTATGATTCGATATGAGTTTCGGATAACCAACTGGAATCCGACTCCCTGTCGCATCGAATCCCAAATGTCATCCTACGCGCCAAGGGGTATTTACAGAGAACATATCACAGATATCACAGATCAATACACAGCAACTTACATCACAAAATATCACAAAGCATCACATATAAGAAATATCAACCATCCAAACATCCAATAGAATCCAAACATCCATAAGTAAAAATAAATTAAATTATCTGATTTAAATTAAATCAGATTAATTACTTATGAATAATTTTTTTATCCTGGTTAATTAATATTAATTAATTACAAATCAATTTGATTAATTACTTCTTAATTATATATTAATTTAATTTTAATTTATAATTAATCCTTTGATTAATTGTCCTTAATTAATTACAAAAAAATTAATTAATTATTAATTAATAATCACTCCTTAATCATTTTCATTAATTAATTAACCTTTAATTAATTACATTGATTAATTAACCATTAATTAATTACCATTTATTTAATTATAATAAGTAATTATCCCTAATAAATTTCATTAATTAATTAACCATTAATAAATTATCCTTAATTAATTACATTGATTAATTAAACACATAAATCAATTATCCTTAAATTATAAATTAATTAACCTTTTAATCATTAATTAATTACCTAAATCATGTAATTAATTATCCTTAATCAATCTTTAAATAAATCTTTGATTAATCTTTAGTTAAACCTCTAATTAAATATTTTTTCTTTGAATAATTAATCTTTAATTACTTTTATTAATAAGACCTCAAATATTCAAGATAAATCATTTATCTCGACTATCACTTAATTACATCATCAAATTAAATTTGAAGACACTTAGGGTAATTTAAATGATTAACTTAATATGATTATTCAAAACTAAAACAAGTTTTAAAATCATTTAAATTTAGATTTGGGGTTTGTTTTGAAAATTTTGTTAATCCTTTTCTTTTGGAAATTTAATTTATATAACTTCTTTTTAATTTGTTTTAAAACTAAATCCTTTCATAATTTTAAAACTTGCTTTAAATTATCAAACTCAGGAAACTCGAGCCAAAACCCTGTTCTTCCCCGACCCCAACTTCGAGTTTCATTCGAAATCTCCCGGAGAAAATTTCCCATGTCTGCCCCTTTTTTCTGTTATATTCTAACTTTTACATCGGTTAACGCTCGCGAATACTTCGGGTACGACTTCGAGTTTACCAGCTTACAAACTCGAGACCACCCCTAGTTCCACCTTTCTTTCCCAAAATCTTCAACCTAGATACGAAAACTTGCATGTATACGTGCACAAGCGTGGCGCCCCTCGTCGATCAATGTTGATGCCAACGGCACGTCACCCACGACCACCCAAGCTAGTTCGAGCAACCCAAAAACCAAAATCACATCGTCAACCAAAATCGACCCTCCTGACTAAATACTGGAACCACATCTGTGACGCCAAAACTCACCACCGCCGATGATATCGGCCACCATCGACAACGTCCTTCTGACCAAAGCTTCCCCAACGATCCACCAAACTTTCCCCCCACACCGATAGACTCCGGTGATCCTTCTTCAACGAATAGCTTCGAAAAGCCCAATCGATCAAGAGTTGCTACTAAACCCTAAATCAACGACCATCGATCACCACGGTGTATAATAAAATCATTAATTATTTTTCCATGGATCCCTATTGTTCACCCAACCTCCAAGCCCAAGCTCGATGATTAACTCCTCGTCGATCACCGTTAATCGACATTTTAAGCCATTTTGATGAATTTGAATTTTCTCATTAAATACAAACTGAAAAATAGTGATTTAAATGTTAAAATTCATCATTTTCATGTTTAAATCAGATTATAGATTTAAATCAACAATTCCAGATAATTGATTTTAAACTTATATTTAATCATGCCTGTAATTGTTTTTTGAAATAATTGTTTAACTTGATCACTTAATTTTTTTTAAAACTTAAAACTTGATTATGCCATCATATTTCTTTTAAAGGTCTTCACTAAAATCTGTTTTTTTTTATTTTGAAATATAAATTTTGATATGAAATCCTGGTGTTTGAGGAACAACAGAGAAATGTACAGAACATATATCCTACTATTTACACACACATGCACAGACAGTGCAAGCATATTACAGCAACTAAACAGACATTTTTAAATGTAAATCCAAACATTTAAATCATAAAAGAAAATTCAAGTGGGGTTTGCTCACATTGTTTTTGAAGAACAGAGGAGAAAGCTTATGCCTGAAAATGATTTTGTTTGAAAAAGCTGGAAACTGCATTTGAATCTGTTGATTTGTATCTTGCTTGATCAATTGATGTTGAGACTGATCTCGGGTTTGAAGATGTTAGTTGACCAGTTTTTGTTTTCAAGTTCTGCATTTCAATTTCCAGGTTGAAGATGATTTCTTTTTTCTTTCTTCAGTTTAATTGCTTTGAAGTCCCAGGTTGAAAGCTTTTGAATTATTTTGCTTTTGCTAGAGCTTTGAATTGAAACTTGTTGAAGCTGTTTGAAGCCTTGAATTCATTTCAGGTTGAAATCAAAACAAACTTGATTCCCAGGTTTTAAATACTTGGGTTTTGATTCCTGAAGCTGATGTTTTGAACTGCAACTTTGATTATGTTGAATTTGTTTTTGATTTGCATTGTTTCCAGGCTTCTTGTTTGGTTGATTTTTTTTTTTGATCTATTTTTATTCTACTTGAATCTGGTTTTGATTTTTTTTATATTTCCAGTTTTATTTTCATCAGGTCTGAGCAAATTTTTTGACAAAGATAAAAGCAACCTGACTTGTCTTTTCTCCTTTTGCATGTTTCCAAAGATTCAATTCAAAAGAAATAGATTTCCTTGCCACTTGTAAGTTAAGACATGAATCCTCACACTTGTCTAAATTCAATAAATTTTTGTTTTCAACCCTTACTTTATTTTAATTTGTAAACATGTTTCTATGTTTTTAACCTTTGCTTAAATTAAGTACCTATGTTTATCTTTATATTATTTCCTTTTTTTTTTTATTTTATAACTATTTATACAACCATAATAAAAATGATTCTTATTTATTAACATGTTTTTATTTATATATTTATATTTAAACACATTCAATCAAATTTGTGTTTAGATCCTTAGTCAGGTTTATATTTACAAATTTTATTTTCTTATGTATATTAACTATGTTTATTTATGCCTTGTACAAGTATAAAATTTCAAATCTTGTACTTATTGCTTTTATATATTTATATACAACTATATTTATTTTTCAAAATGTTTATAATTGAATTCTAATTCAAAATACTGCTTTATAAACCATACTTTTAATTCATTCTGGAATCTTCATATTCGTTCCAAAATAAATCCAATTTGTTTTCAAGATATTCGTTTTAGTATTTTTAAATCAACAATATTCATTGTCAATATATTTATTAAATTTCAAAATTTAATTTCCCATTTATAATTCATTTGCATAACTAAATGAACGTATATCTTATTAAATTTGATGAATTATTTTATTTTTATACTTCAAATGCAAATAAATACTAAATAATTTCACAACTAAACCAAAATTAAATTTGATTACCAATTTTTCCAAAATTTAATCCTAAGTATTAGATCAATTATCAAATTTTTTTTAGCTAAAATCCAGGAATGTTACACATATTGTGATAAGTATGCATTTGAAAACCAAACAGGGATTAATCAGTATCACAAGAATTTTCTCATAGATCAAAAGAAAACAATATTCTTTATTTTTATTACTAAATCACAAATACTGGCAAACAACTCAATGCCAATCATAAGAGTTGTTGAAACACAAATTCACCAATGCACAAATATTGATAAACTCATTAATGTAAATCACTAAAATTGGTGAGACCCAAATTCTAGAAATCATCAATTAGAAATCCCAAAATCACAAGAGGGGAGGCCTATCACAAAACGGGAGCATGAAAACTCACCAATACGTGTATCATTCTATGGTTGCTAACCATTAATTTTTGAGCCAAAGCTCCATAAAACGGTCCGAAGACCATGGGCCGCTACCCCACAAAATTGAGCTGAAGCTCTATAGAAGCGGGGTTTAGTCTCCCTCGCTGACAAAGAGACATCGCACATTTCTAGTATAAATCACAAAATGATCATCATCGATCATCAAGAAGTGTCAATTACACTAAACTAGTAAATATATGAGTTTAGCTTCATGTCCCATAACCACTGGCTTAACTTAAATATTTACAAACAAGCTGTAAATCTCCACTCGAAAGTTGTCACAAGATTTTCAATCGAACGAGTCTAAGAATTAACCAACAAAGTAAATGCAAGCGTTTCATACCACTTGTTTGGCAAAGTCGTTTTATTGGATTTCTCAAACGAATGAGGTAAAGGTTTGTGTATACTAGTAGATTGAAAAAAATGATTTTATAAACGAGTTTGATTATTGAAAATAGAACTAAAATCTTCTTTGTGAAAGAGTTTGAATATTTACTACTAGTATTGAAACCTTTGTGTTTAGACAAATCACAAAAATGATTGTAGAAATAATCAACCACTAAAGATTCATATTCGAAGGCATGAACCAAAGCCCCAAAAATCGATATCGAATCCAACAAATGGATATTCTCAAAAATTCTGAAAAGAAGTCATCAAAGTCAGTAATAAATGATAACAAGAAATCGGGTAATCATGAATAGATAAAATTGGAATCTCAAGCAAAATAGGCTAAATAGGCAAAATAGACTGAATATAACCAGTCAGTCGACTGGCACTCTGAGAATAGTCGACTAGCCAATGCATTAAAAAACTCTCGGGTTCCTGGTCAGTCGACTGGACTCAGAGGGTCAGTCGACTGGTGCCTGTTCTCCAGCATTCCCAGCCTATCTAAATGAAGAGCAAACTCTAGCCAATTCACGACCGAACGAGCAATGGGCGCTAGGGGTTTATGCCAATCGAAAACCCAGTCCTATAGGCTCTTCGGTGCACCATCAAAAACATGTTCAAAAAACGAAGCTAGGATTTTTAAAGATTTGACTTCAAAACACCAAAAAATGGAACATTCATAAAACCAATTCAATCGAAAGAAAATGAACACGGAATAAAAGTTAGGAATTCATACATAACAACAAAGATGGACATAGACATAACCGTGGCATCAAAATCTCACCTTTTTCACAAAACAAGGAAAAAGAAGCTTAAAAACAAAGGAGGATCAACCACTCTTCAATCCCAACTCTAAAAGCTCCAAACTAAGATCAAAAGCAAATATTTCCTAAGTTAGGTTATATGAAATTTATGAAATTGGAGAGAGATTGAGATGGAGAAGAAGAAGGAGATACTTACCTAAGCTTCTCTTTGAATTTGGTGCTAAAACTTGGATTTGCTGAAGAAACTAGGGCTCGGGATTTTAATTTCCCATCTCCATCACCATTTTTGCTAAAGCGTAAGTTGTAGGAAATTATGAAGGAATGAAGAGGAGGGGTGGTGGAGTTAGGATTACAAGATGAGTTTGGTTAGTGGGTTGAACCCCAAATCCAAACCCAAAGCCCTAAGTGAAAAGGTCAAAATTTTAGCCAGCTCCAAACATATCAATGTTTATACTTAAAAAGGTCGCAAACGCCCTTTTGAACTCAATGGAAGTCCTCTCGAGTCTTAATTCGGTTGTTTGCTAAAAGTAAACTTTCGGACTTAAATCCGACTAAAGATGTTATATTTAAATGTACAAATCGTTAAATATGCGGTTTGTTACAATCTCCATACGAAGCTCCAACTCCAAAGGTGAGTCTTATAAGCTGTATCACTCAGTCTGACCCAAGCGTAAAGAAAAACATGAAACACTCGAATCAGGATTAATATTCTTATATCAATAAATCCAACTTAAGTGAAATAATAACTGAAATACAAGTAACTCAAAGGATGTTTGGGATAACCATCCTCTATGGATCCGTTAAACTATCTACTATGTAGTAATATATGCTATTATAATAATGTCTAACGTAAAGTATAATATATTTTAAAAGTAGCGTTAAGGAGTTACTTAATATCCCCCTTAACACATTTTGTATATTCTCATAGTACCGTAATCTCCCCTGTACTAAGTGTCATCAGAGGGCACTCCATAGGTATGGTAAAAAACTAAAATCATATAAGGCTCGCTAGGGTAGGTGACACGACACAACGAGGCAATGCCAGGGTAGATATACCAATTGCACTTTCGGACCGGTGGTAACGTGTAGCAGCCACTACCGCCCACCTCAGGCCACACTCCCAAAAATCAAAGGTGCACCCAATCAATCACAAAGTAATAGAATGGTATCAAAGAAGTGTGTCCGATAAGAGTAGCTACCTCATTAGCCCGTCGATTGCTCCTGTTTTAGCCACCTTATGCGAACTCGTGGGAGTCGGGTCCATGTACATACCTCATATAGGATCATCGCCACCATCCTACTTCATTCTGGAATCTCCACCGCGTACACGGTTGTTAAAGTGGTTTTTGAAGTTGGTAGAGAGTATGACAACTTCCGATCCCCGTCTCTTTCACAACCAAACATTATTATTACATCGCGGTCATTTGAAAATAGTTTATAATTCAAAACCAAAATATCATTACCATTTAAAAACCATATCTATACGATATCATTTCCATTTCAAAACCAAATATGATATCATTTTCATTTCAAATATATCTATTTCAAAAATCATTGTACTTCAAAGTTATAGCACTTTCGAAACAAAAACATATGAAATTATAAAACTTTAGAAATCATAATATTTCCCACTTAACCGATTTAAATATTAAAATAGTATATATAATAAAATTATTTACTTCAAATTTTACATATTAATTCCAAATCAACTCGAATTACAAAATTCAAATTTAATCAGATCTCAAATCATTAATTCCAATTTAGCCTCTAAATAAACCATACAAAATTATATTGATTTCAAACACAGATTTGAACCACAAAAAACCTATTTAAAATATATATTTCAAAGCTTTAAATATTTTATAATTTCAAAACTAAATGTGGTAATCTTATATATATCTTAATTCGATTTACTATTATTTAGTTTTGAAATATTTACTTAAGAAACTCAATATCATTTAAATAAAACTCAATCTTGAAATATTTATTAATCACTTTAGACCAACATCAATTTATAAAATCATATCCTTTAACATCTCAAATTCAATAAGTTCCAAATCAACTTTAATTAAATATCATTCTTAATTAAATACTATTACAAATCAATTTAAAATCCATCTTCTCAACCATTATTTATTAAAATCATTATAAACTCTATATTAAAATATAATTTAAATAAATACTTAACCATATTATATTTAATAAAATCAAACTTTATTATTAAACTAATTTTATATTAAACTAATTTATACATAGCTTAAAATTAAGAATTTAACTATATTTAAAATAAAATTTATATAATATATGAAATCAATATTTATGTAAAACCAAATATTCCTTTCCAAAACCATAGAAATCCCTTTAAAATATTTACATACAGACAAGCGGTGTCTGTATATAATTTTCTGTCCTATATCAAGTGATATGGATATTTATCATTTCAATCCGTAATTTAAATATATACAGGTATATATCATTTTAACCCGCAATCCCAAATTCAATTAAATGAAAATCGCTTGGGTTTATCATTTCAACCCATAACGATTTTCTCTTATTCTAAAGTCCGTTCGGGTTTGTATCATTTTAACCCATAGTGAATTCTATAATAACAGGGAACTTGAGAGTGATAACAGATATGATAGTAATATAACAGACGTATATCATCAATATAAATAATAGATAATGGTGTCAGATGTCACCGGTGAACAGATACAGAAAATAGCATATAAATAACATTGTAAATAACTAACAACAGCATATTTCGATTGTCGTTTCAATTGAAATCAAATTTAATAAATATAAAAACATTAATCGTGAGTGATTGCTCACCTTTCGAGGCTAGAGATGAATGGGAAGATGACACGGATACGCATACTAATTCGGATACTGAATTTGAGTTACGAATCCAAGCAAAAAAAATCGTCACGAAGTTAATGATCGAATCTGAAAATAGGAATAAATGAATTCAAATTGGAATTGGGTCAATGAAGGTAATTGATACTATTGAATTAATATAGATATAGCATACAAAATTTATATTTTTAAACAATCATATGATCAAAAAAATTCTTAAATACACATGGATCAAATTTTAAACATGACAGCGAAATATACTAAGTATCTTATATATGCAAGATGTCATACTAATGTATATACTGTACCAAATATATATACATATACATATATATAAATATACACATATATATATATATAATTAATATAACAAAGATAACCTTTAGACACATCAAGTCAATATACTTTGGCTACTAAACACATAAGTGGGTAATATATGTACCGATGACATTACAAAACTCATACAAACCAATTTAGTTATATAAACAAATATAATATTTAATATCAAATCATTTACTATGCGGCCTACAGAACAATAAAGAAAACATATATGTATATTCTTAAATAAAATGTCAACATACTTTATATACAATAGCTCAGATCCAATACACACACACAATGTTTTATAAATCACACACATAGGATATAAGCCTTCGATATATATTATTAGTTAAACCCAGATATGGACTTGTATGCTTAATAAACAAATATATGTACAACATATCAAAACTTGTATACTTTATAACATATAAACTTGTCAGACCATATATATAAATATTTACACCAGACTTACTATAAACCCATATATATAAAATTCTCACATCTATATATATAAAAATATATATACTTAAATCATAGTACACGCAAATATATACTTAAAACATAATCATTCATACATTAATTATACACATATACATAATTAAAATCAATTGTTAAATGAGTAAAAGTACTACCTTTCAAACTTATATATAAACATATCATATATATATACACTTTAGATATCAATTACTTATATCAGTATATGCGAACGATATTTTATAAAATCGGTTCTTTGTAAAAGTTCATATATACAACCTTTATATGTAACATATATATGACTCATATATGAAAATATAAATATAAATAGCTAAAACCAATATATACATATTAAATATGTAAATAAATATGCAGATATATGAACCGTGCATATATATATATATCCGACTACTAACCAAAGAGGTGCAAAACAAAGATATATACTGTAAACAAAATAGTCTTTTAAAAATATACATAAAACATGACTCATTTTATACAATATACAAACAGATAAATATATATAAATAAAAGCATACTAACAGAAATACAAATCATACAACTCATATAAATTGACTAATAGGAAAACTCATATTTTATAAACAAATAACTAAGTAATATATACTTACACACACTTATATATAACTCTTACTGAAAATAAACAAACTAATGTATGTAATACACACACACACACACACACACGTACTCACACAGGAGAGAAAGAGGCTGCGAGGAGGCTAGGTGGCGAGACAACACTCGCAGGGTTGCTCGGCCATGGGCTGAGTGGAAGGAAGTTAGGAATTCAATGCAGATGAGATGAGCACGACATACCTAGAGACTGGGCTGTGGCCTTTGGCAATTGGAGGAGTAGAAGATGGTGAAGACGGGTTGCTTAGGAAGAGGAGGCAGAACCACTTCCTGCTAACAAGCTTATACACGCAATTTTTTTTTAAGAAGGATGGCATCGGCCATGAAATAAGTAAAGAAAATATAAGGAGGCGAGCAGGCAAAGAGAACATGAAATGGGTGGAAAAAAATAGATGAAGAGGTTGAAGGTGGTCTCGAAACTGATGGCTTCAGGCTCTCATTTTTCTTTCTTTCAAAACAATTTTTTTGAATGAATGCATTGAAAAATGAAACATCAAATGTTATAAAGTTAACAGGGGAAATAATAAAAGTAAAAAAAATCCAGGAATATAAAGAGGCCAAAGGATATTAGAATTATTCACATGAAATCTGAATGGACACAAGAAAATTATCGATACATAAAACAGATACCGATACGGTAAACCAAAATTCTGCGTTTTGCAGATTCCAATATGAACTGGACTTCAAAACACGGAATCGAATATACCCCAGAGATCAGCATGACAAGATGATTAAAATGGTATACATATATCAGTGATAGGATTACCCCTTCAAAAGTCGATATCGGTATGGAAGTACTGCAAATTTGACAGAAATAAGATAAACGAAGCAATAGTGGTCAAAGTTTAGCGAAACGAAATATGATGTCTTATATAGAAGATGATTTACAATTTTTCTATATAAAAATATTCAGGTATGGAAAATATTTTCTTATCATCAAATTTAACCGATTTAAATTGAAATAAAATTACACAAGAAAAATAAACTTTCGTATTATCTGACGAAAATTTTCCATTTTCTATGTTTAAGAAAACACATTCCAAATATTAATTAATTTTTTTTGATTTCCAAATTTTATTATTTAAAATTTCACAGAATTTAATTTAATTCAATAAAACCACTAAACTTTATGGGTCATTACACTTTAAATGTGGTTTACCCTTTTTATTATTTAAAAACATTTAAAGTTCAAAAATCAAATTATTTAATGAAATTTAAAATTAATTAATCAATGTAATAAGGATGTTTTAAATTTTTATATCCTTTTTAAATTGATGTTTTTAAGTTAGTAAACTCTTTCAACAAAGTGTTTTAAGGCTAATACTTGTAATGTGAGGCCAAGCACGAATTTGGGTTTTAAAAAACAAAATGTTTGATTCGTTTATGGAAATGAATTAATTTCCATATATCCATTCAATTATATAGGAACGATTTATTTGTATATTTAGCACTAAACGTCAAAGAAGTAGACTCATCGCTATTTCAAAAGTTAAGAACAATCATGAGACGTGACTTTGAGTTACCACTATCTTGAATTGCTTGGTATTATTATTAACTAAGAAATAGTAAATTTGTAATACGATGAGTGATGATAAGTACACAAGACTTAATTTCCATGTACAATTTTTTTATATCATCGATAGTTGGTTAACCAACTATCGGTTACCTCATCCTTCTTTGCATTACATCATTCGATGTGTTGCTTACTTGAGCTTTGTTATCATTTGTCAAAAATGACTAAACCCAAAGAGCAAGTGGAAGCCAAGCTATGTGGGGTTGCTCCCATTAGGGTATTTTCACATACACTCAAGATTGGAATTGGCTTTTGCGCACTGAGATGTGAAATACTCGGATTCTCAATAATCTTTGGAGGGGTCCGACTTGGACGTGTCCGAGAGCCATCGGAGTTCTCAAGTATATTTCTAAAGGTATACATTCGGTAAAGGGGAGCACCCTCTTAGTCATTTATTGGAAAATTTACTTTTCTTATTTGACTTGACCTATGGATTTGTTTTCTTTAATTAAAACAGGAAGAGTGAACCATTGTAATGGCCCACAAATCTGTACCCCTTAGAGTCGACAATATTTCACATCAGCTCAACTCAAATGGGACGGAAATACGAAACTTTAGGATAAAGAAGAAAGATAGAAGAAAAAATAGAAACAACAACACAGAATCTCACAATCGCAACAGAACAAATATACTATATAATAATAGATTTTATACAAAAGAACCTGTAACTGTTTATAATTACAATCATCAGAGTACACAAACAATACATCAATCTAGACAGTTATAATAACATGTCCTCACACAATGGAATAAAACAAGTACGTGATATACGTCAGAAATCCTCCAACTCGCCTACTGAGCTCCATAGCATCCTAACCTGAATCTGTAATACTCGGTCTGACCCGAGCATTATAATAATATAACACCCGAGTCGGTCTGGAAAACCAGTGTGAGAAAACACACTCAATTTGAATTATTAAATTTTCTCAAAATCTTCTGAAAACAAAGGTATCTCGTAAGACCACGTCACACACAACGGGTTTTTACCATAAAATAACTAAAAACATTTTTATCGAAATTATCTAATATTATAATAGTGTCCATAAAAAGTAAATAGAAAATAGTTGAAATGCTTGCAACTCAAGTTTCATCATAGTTGGGCACAATCAAAACCATTCGGCGCTTATTGGAGGATAGATTCCAATTGAATGACTAGGCATTGGGGTACCACCTCTCACTGTGCATGTCCAGAAACAATATACTGAGATCAAACCTGTCGATCCCTGCCAACATAAAACCGGACTATTCCTGACCTGGATAGACCGAATACGCTACCACCCTGGGTGTTCCCACCCTTTCCGAGCTCCATTCACGCATAGTGTAACGGACCGGTATTTTCAACCATTCGCATCCATTATAAGTGTATAGGTAAACACTCATGCCGGAATTGAATTGCTTAAAATACTGCGTTGTAAATAAAAATTTGGCAAATCTCAGGATATACAGTAAATAAAAATCACAGATCACAGACACAGAGTATAAAAAAAATGCAGCGGAAGAAAAAGAGATAGTAGTTCATGAAGCTACTATATAAATATGAGATACATCAGAGTTAAATAAGATACAACAGAAGAGTAACAGGGTACATCAGGTACAAATCAGATACATCACTGAACCACTGAATACTAAAACAAAATAGGTGGCTGGATCTTCAAGGAAAGCTCCAACGCCGAAGGTGAATCTGGAATGCTAACTCACTCAATCTGACCCGAGCGTAAAGAAAAACACAAAACTCTCGAGTCAGGACATAAATACTTATAAACAGTAAATCAACTCAAGTGAACAGTAACAAAATGCATCAGTAACTTAAAGGATGCTTGGGAATGCCCATCCTCTAAGGATCCGTTAAACTATTTACTATGTAGTAATATACGCTATATACGGTAGTGTCTAATCAGTAAAGTATAATCATATAGAAAATAGCGTTAAGGGGATGGTGAACCTTAACGCGGTCGGATCTTTAAAACCAAAATCGTAGTGGGCTCGATATAAGGATATGACACGGCACGCGAGGCAATGCCAGGGTGGATACACCGTATGCACTCCCGGACCGGTGGTGACGGTAAGCCAGCAGCTTCCGCCCACCTCGAACAATACCCCCGAATCAAAGTGGCGCCATCGAATCGAATCACAACAGTAATAGAATAGTTTCCGATGGAGCATGCTCGATGAAAGGGTGCGACCCTTTGTGTAGCCCGGTATAGCTCATGTTTTAGTCATATATGCCAACTCACGGGAGTTGGGTCCACGTAACATACCTCGAGAACGTCGCCACCATCCTACTTCATTCTGGAATCTCCACCGCGTACACAGTTGTTAAAGTGGTTTTCGGTATTGTCCGGCTATAAGACAATTTTCGATCCCGGTCTCTTTAACAACCAATCGTTATTATAACCCATGGATATTTATTTCAAATAATTTATACTTTCAAGACCAAAATATCATACTCATTTCAAAACAATATCACAATTGTATCATTTCCATTTCAAAAATAATTCGATATTATATCATTCAAATAAAACCCAAATTTTCAAATCATTGAATATTTCTTTAAATTTATTAAACTTGAAATATTCCTTTAAATTATCATAGCATTTTGGAAATGTTACCTTAAGGAATCATAACATTTTTGGAATGTACTACTTTCCACTTTACATTGTATATAATTCAAAGTATTGATAAGCTTAAAATTTTAACGTGTCAATTTATCATAGCCTTATAGTTAAATAAACTTTCTCACTGTAATATACAATTTAAACCGAAATTCTTATGTTAAGTTAAAAGCACCTTATTAACTTACATTATTATTACAATAAAGAAACTTTATTATTTTAATCATTTAAAGTATGCCATTCACATAAATTAAAACTTGCTTATCACATGTACGTTATCAACTTACATTTTATTATTACAGTAAGTAACATTTATCATTTTAATCAATTTAAAATACACCATTACATTGATTAAAATCTACGTGTCAAATGTACGTTTTAAATTTTATATTCCTATTACAATAATGAACATTTATTAATTAAATCAATACCACACTACTTAAAACTTTACATGTTTCTTTCTTAATTAAAACTTTACATGTTCTTGCATTAATTAAAACTTTCATGTTCTCTCATTAATTAGAACTTTACACGTTTCTTTCATTAATTAAAAACTTATACGTTTCTTTCATTAATTAAAACTTATACCTTTCTTTCATTAATTAGGAATTTACATGTTCCTATCATTAATTAGAATACCATACGTTCTTTCATTAATTAAACCCATACGTTTCTTTCATAAATTAAAACCTATACATTTCTTTCAAAAATTAAAACCTATACGTTTCTTTCATAAATTAAAACCTATACATTTCTTTCATAAATTAAAACCTATACGTTTATTTCATAAATTAAAACCTATACGTTTCTTTCATAAATTAAAACCTATACGTTTCTTTCATAAATTAAAACCTATATTACCATTTCACAAATTTAACTAAACTTCCAGTTTATTTAATTAATTTTAACATCTTTAGATAAAACTCAAATTTCACATTTTCAAGTCAAGTTATATTTAAAATTTCATTTTCAACAGTCATTTATTCAACCACTTAAATTTATAACAAATCAATAATTCTTTGATAAATCACTTAAATTCAAATATAAATCAATTTATCATATTTACCATTTTCCAAATAAAATTAAAGTCCATTTTATTCATCTAACTTAAATATCATTTTTTTAGTCAAAATTTCAAATTTCAAACATAAGTTATATTTCAAAATCCAGTTAATCCATTCATAAATTACATTTTAACACATAGAAAAATCATAATTTATTTATTTTAAAACCTTTCAAAATCTATTTAAATCAAATTTCATAATTTTATATTTTTAAAATACTTAAAATATTCAAAGCACTTTATAGAATAACCACGGGTCTGTATACAGTTTTCTAACCTAGGTCAAATGATACAGATATGTATTATTTCAATCCGCAGTTTAAAAGGTAAAAAACAGGGTTCTATCATTTCAAACCCGCAATCCTAAGTTTAAATAAATAAATAAAATAACTCAGTCCTATCATTTCAGCCCATAATGATTTTTATCCTAACAGGGAACTTGGAGTGTGATCATATACAGAAATAATATAAACAATGTCAATATCACAATATACAGTCATGTATCAGATGTCAGGTGAAAATTAACAGTTAACATGGTAATAATATGGTAATAACACGGCATAGCATATCATATGATAATCATTAACTTGCATAAACATTTTACATTACTAAACACTTGTCATCAATCCACTTTTCATAAGTATATATGTCAGAGTGAGAAAGACTCACTTTTTTCAAAGCTAGAGACCAAAACAACATACAAGCACGACTCCAAAGGCACGACAAGCACAATTGCACGACTTTTGATTTGAGTTGAAAGATAGCCAAGATATGATTTTGTATCAACAACCCAAAACAAAACAAACCAGATAATATATAAACATTCAACATAAAATTACATTGAAGCAATTTTGAAATACAAAGCGAAATGAACAAGATATATTGGACCTTGCTTCAACCACTTCAATGCTTGGCCTACGGGACACTTATGCTTGGCTATGATGATGCTTTGGCTCAGGTATGAAATCATATAGGTCAGGTTTAACATCATATAGGCAAGGCAACAAGTGGAGATGAAGGGAATGAGGCAACAATGGTCAAAAACATTGTTTTTAGGCATGTAGGTTGCAATTTGAAGGGTTTGGCCACCATAGATGGCTCGGCCATGGTCATGGTTGGTGGAGTAGATGGTGTTGGAGGCATGGAAGAGATGTAGGAGTTTGTGGCTGCGGCTATGGAGAAGAGGCCGATCCAAACTTAGAAGAGAAACAAGGCAAAATTGCATAGAAAAGTAAGAAAAGTAGAAAGAAGAGAGGGATTTACCTAATTTTTTTTCTTCAAGGTGGAGGCCATGATTTTTAGGGATTTGGGGCTTCAAAAATTCGTGAATGAAAAGAGGAAGTCGGCTGCAAAGGATGGGGAAAGGAATGGCTAAGATGAATTGATGTATTAATGACAGAAGAAACTGCAAAAGAAACGGATAAAACGTTTTTTCCGTTTCTTAGCTCTTAACCCTTTCAAATTTCTCATATATATTTATATACATCCAAATAACTGAAAATAATTAAAATATCTGTTAAAATTCGAAAATATAACAGATAAACAAAATATTAAAAATTAAAAATTAATTAGATATGATTAAATAAGAAAAATAGCACAGAAAAATGAAAACTAGACTTAAGAATTAGAAATAACTTCAATACACTTTGGAAAAATTTACTTAAATTTTAATACATGCAAAATGAATAAAATAAAGTAAAACACAGCAAAGAAAAGTGAGTGCATAAAATAAATAAATAAATTTTAATTATATATAATTAAAATAAGAAAATGGCTTAAAATTGTAGACTGGGCTTTAAAATTAGAAATAAATCCAAATGAACTTTAGAAAATCTTCATGGACTTGTAAAATATTTCTAACAAAAAAATAAAATTGCATTCACAATTTTTTTTATTAAATATAATTTTTATGAAGAAAATGGTAGAAAATTAGAAAACAGCCTTTAAAAATAGGAAATAAATACAGTAAATTTTGGAAAAATTCTATTATCATTTAAAAATATTTAAAAGTCAAAATATACATAATAAAACATATTATCACATATTAAAATAAAATATAACCAAGAAGAAGAAATTTATACAATTTAAAATAGTCATTGTTAAATAACCCTATATATGCACAATATTGTAAAGGGTATAACTTTCACAATTTACATCCAAATTCAACGAAACGAAAAGTGGTGTTCTTAAAATTTTATGTACTTTCATAATAAAAGAAAAAATATAAAATTTTAAACTTTTAAAATTTTAAGTTGAAAGTCACAGTTTGACTATTTTGACCAAAATCAGCATTTCAGGCAAATATTCAACTTACAAAATTTTGGAATTATAACTCATAGAAAAATCAAGATTATATTTAATTAATAAATTTAATCATTTAAAATAAGTAAAATAATTTTTTAAATCAAAATCTTACATTAAAAATAATTAAAATATACAATAAAATAATTACAAAATATAGGGTTGTTACACTCTCCCCTACTCAAAACTTTTCGTCCCCGAAAAGGAATGAGGTATGGAAGGGCACAGAAAAGATAGAGTGAAATAGGATTAAGATAAGATGACAAGAAGATTGAAGTTATACCTGATAACTGTTGTTATAGGTAAGTTTTACAAGGTGGAGATTATCAAAGATTATAGAAAGATTTCTAAACAGAAAGATCATAGAAAGATGCATATACCAGTCTATAGCAAGATGAGGACGATAAGAACAACCAAAAGATAGTTTGAAAACCAAAATAAGAAAATGAATTTGAAAGCATGGAGATTTCAACTTAAATAGAAAATAAACTTTTACACAAGTTACATAAATCTTAACTATCTCAAATTTCATTATCTTATTATCCAATCATCTTAAATTAACAATTTTTTTTTTAAAACCATGGGTTAGAAAAATAATCATTTATTACACTCACAATGTATTTAATAAATTTTATTCTTCTTTATTCCTAATAAAATTAAATTTATTCCTCTTAATATATTTATCACTCATGTTCAATATACTTACACTTATTATAACTGCTTTCTTTTATTCTTAGTTCTTTTAACATCATTTTATTGTAAGTTATCCAATTACCCTTTATTATTCTTTAACTCTGTTAATCGTTTTAGAACTTAAAATTTAAGTGTATATCATTTATTATAACCACTCAAATTTTATTTATAAAATCTTTTTATATTGTATATTACCCAATTACATTGTTAACTTCTGAAATTAAGGTAAGTTATATTGGAATGAAATTGCGTCATACAAATAAAACTTTCCAATTCAATTATCTCAAGTTTAATCATTTATCCAATTTTTTTTTTGATTTTTTTTTATAATTGAAATTATTGTTAAAAATAAAATTTAAGAATTAAATTTCCAATTTCTTCAAACCATTTAGAGATAAGTAATAATATATATAATATGTCAAATCAAATTTCAATCATATATCTATATATATTATAAATTAAGTCATATTTTAGGAATTCAAATCTATTTAATTTCCCAAAACAAAGCTGTAGCAAGTCTACAGAACAGTCTCTTCACTTCGAAACTCGAAAATGAACGTCGATGATGCTGCAGTCATCACCGAAGTTATTTTCCAACGACAAAGAGAAGAGTACTAATTTTAAACTTAAAATTCTTTGGAAACAAATTTCTATTTGAAAATATTTTAAATATTATATCCCTTTAAACTTTTAAACAAAAGGTTTGGAACCATCGGAAATTAAATTCTCAAATTTCTTTTTCTAAATTCATTTAAGTTCCCATATAAATATATAAATAATTATTTATAAATTCATTTGTAGAACAATAAATGATAAATCAAGTATTATCATTTCGAATTATCAATTTGAATCATTTCATTAAGTTCCATAGATATATATATATATATCAAAATTTTATTTCATTAACCAAATTTTAAAATAATATCGTGTCAGTTTGTTCTGTCAAAGTGTTTTAGAAATCCTATCGATAGCGTTGATCAGACGAATCGATCGGAAACCCAAATCAACATCAACAACTCCAACAATACAATATATAAAAAAATATAGATTGACAAATACAATTCAAAATGTTTGAAAATATGTTGGAAACAAAAGACAAGATGATTAAATACAGAGTAGGGATGTAACGATCCTGAATTTTTATTTAATTTAAATTTATAATTAAATGAAATTTTGAATAAAAATTTATAAAATTAATTATAAATAGTGATGTGAGTTTCCCCGAGTTCAAATATATCTATATAAATCATTTAATTTATTATTATTATATATATATATGTATATATGTGAATATATATATATATGTATATTTAGGTATATATGAGTCAATTTGAAATTTTAAAATCTTGTGTGTATATATATATATTTTGATTTGAATTTAAATCTTATATTAATGGTTTGAAAAATAAATATTAAAGTATATACATTGACACAAGTATGAAATGAATAAATAAGTGAATTGTTAATTTATTATTGATGGTTAAAATATATATAACAAATACAAGACAGTAAATAAGAAGTAAATAAAATATAAGATATAACAATATAAAGTAAATAAATATATATATATATATATATCATAATCTCATATTAATAAATCAATACAAGATAATACAAATGGAGTAGGCTACAAAAGTAATAAGAGTAAAATAAAAATAGAAGTTCACTTATTTTGTAAAGTAAAATAATTCATATTTAAGCTATGAATAAAAATAAGAACAATTATATATAAAACAAAAACAATAAGTAAACATATATAGGAAGTATTACAAAACAAAAATACATACAAGTATGTACACTTGTAAATGAAAATAAAGCAAGCATGGAAAACAAAAATATAAATAAGTAAATAAACAAGACAAAAGAAAAAAATAAATTTCAAAGTAACAAGGCCTAAACAAATATAAGAAACAAAACAAAGCATAAAACTAAAGCAAAGTACAGGTAAGTATGGACTGAAGTAAAGCAAGTGATATGTGCAGTAGTGTGCAAGACAAGATAATAAATGCAACCACCAAAATATAGCTGCAGCCACCAACAGAAATAAGCCTTGTCAAAATAAAAAAATAAAAAAAATAAAGTATGAACAAACAAATCAAAATATAAATATACATAAACAAGTACAAGCAAACATCCTAAGTACATACAACATCTTCAGCCATACCTATTGTGTACAAAACAATATACACCATGTACAAAGTTTTATACTCAGTAACTTCATTCTTATATATCAACTTTCTTATCTCATTTTCGTGCATCAAAAGAAAACTGAGCATCATATATAAAAAAAAAAAAAAAAAAAAAATTATATGGCAAACCTGAAACTAAACTAGATCAACAATTCAATTAAACAAGCAAGAAGATCAGAGGGGTTCCAACTTGCAAATTTCAAAGCTGTTAAACATAGCAGTTCTGTTTTTCTGGAAAACAATGTGAGTAACTTATTCTTTTTAGATACTTTTAAATTATAAAACAGTTGCATATATATATAGGTATATTTGTGAACAACTTCATGTTTATCTAAAATCAGTTTTCTTTTTTTTTCATTGCCTGTGAATATGTGAGCAAACATTCTACTTTGAATCTGTATGGTTGTTTCTGAGTAAGAAGTGATTTAAACTTGAGTTACTTTAGATTTGTATATTTATAAGTTGAAGTTGCTCTGCATATCTATTTATTTATCTGTGCTGTGAGATTCACCATCTTCTCTGTTTAGTTACAGGGAATACAATAAAAAAAAAAATTTCAAATTCTTCTTTTCTAATCAATGTTAGGCTTTAGTTTCAAAACAAAATAAATGTGTTTGAGTATGAATTGTAATATAAAAATAGTTTCATGAAGGGTAAACATATACAGGATGAACAACTCAAAGTTCTACAGAGAAATTTCAAAATTTAAGGAAATTCGAACCTAATGATTTGCAAATTTGAATACCTATCTTCAATCCTTACTGAAAAGTAAGATTTTTAAACCAAAGATTGAAATTTTTCATTGAGTATATCAATAGTAAACTGTGGATGAACTAAAAACACATTTTTATAAATCTTGGTTAGTTCAACAAATTTTAATTGTTGAAATTCATGGAGGAGTTAGTTTGATCACTTTCGAATCTAGGAAAAATACTGAAAAAAATTTCGAATGAATAAATTTTTGGGTTGGATCGAAACTAGGGTTTAAGAGGGGTAATGGGTTTGGCTCAGTTGTCGAGGCAATGCGAGGGCATCAGGGAATTAGAGGCGATCGGACTAGGTGGGTTAGAGGCGTTGGGTGGTGGCGAAGCTTCGGACCAAGTTTCGAGGTGGCCGGTGGTCGTGGGTGATGGTACGATGGGTTTTTGGGTGGTCGAGTTTTTGGGTCAGTGGGTTCGAATGGGTCGATTTTGATCTGATCAAAATTTCTTCGATCTGGTTGATGATTTGGGGTCTCGCGTGTTCGTGTGTGTGTGTGGGATGGACGCGGTGCTCATCGGTGGCCGGAGGAGCGTGGGTAGGTGCACGGTGCACGTGTGTGCACTGGGGAGGAAGGAAGGGGAAGACAGGATGAACTCGAAGAAGAAGAGGGGGACTCGGGGCATTGCTCGAGTATTACTCAAAGCACTGGGTAGTTTTGCTTGGGGAAGGTGGAGTTCTGGACTCGAAGTCATCTGGGAAAATGTCTCGGGGATATTAGCTACAGGTTTTAGAACCTGTAAGTTTTATAAAACTTAAATCTGGATTTTAAAAATATAAATAGATATTTAAATTAAGTTTAAATCAAATTTAGTTTGGGTTCGAATGAAGTTTGAATCTCAGTTTTAAATATAAGATAAAGTTTTTAAATTAAATTATTTATAACAACTTTAAAAGGTTTAGATAGTTGGGATTAAAAAAGTAAAGCTTTAAATAAAAATAGAGATTTAAACTAAAATTTAAATCTGGAATTTAATCTAAATTCGAATCTTAGTTTTCGAATAAAAGAAGTTTTTGAATTTAAATTGTTCGAAACAATTCGAATGATTAAGTGTATTTTTAAAATTAATCTGAATTTAAGTTTAAAGTGTAATGCTTAAAATACACTTAAATGATTAATGAAATCATTAATAAAGAAATTAATTATCTTAGAGATAATTAAGGTAATAAGTTAATTTAATTAATTTATTAATTAAGAATAATTTAATTAATTTAAGAGTTTGATTAATTAATTATATCAAATGATTTGTAATTAATAAATCAAGATTGGGTAATTAATTCGTAAGCAATTAATTTACTTGGAAATAAATTAGGATTAAATGATTTATGAATCCTACTTATAAATGATTATTGAGTGTTTTCCTTACTATGAATGATTTTATTTTATGAGATGCCTTGAATTGATTATCCTATCTGATTTGTGATATTTTGTTCTATAGATTGAACTGTGTGTATTTATTTACATCTGCATATTATCTGTGAATCTGTGAATGGGCGATAAGCTTTATAGCTATATCGCTTATCAACTATATCTCTGTGTTTTGATCTGTGATGATTGTATGATGTTGCACTATGGTGTTAAAACCCCTGGACCACACCATACACACGCAATTATGGATTTCACGAGGAAATCGATTAAGTCACAGATTTTAAAATGATTTTAAAATGATTTTTAAAGTTGAATATTTAAATTCAAATGTTTTGGAAATGGAATCGGAATAAATGTGAAAAGCTTTTGGAATGGAATTTCAAAATAAAATTTATTATTTTTAAATTACTTGATTAAGTTTTGAATTTAAATAATTTGATTTAAATTTGAATTCAATATTGAAATTGAATTCTGTAATTTGAAACTAGGGATTAACGATATTATACTAGTTATATATGAGTTAAATCATTTTTAAAGTATTATTTTTGGGAATTTGAATTTAACCTAAGGATTTCAACTCGTATAAATGAATCAGATTTCCAAAATGAAAACTGTTGTTTTCAAATGATAAACACTTTTAAATAAGAACTGAGATTCCAGTTAATTAGGGGAATTTCAAGATTGAATAGAGAAATGATTTTCCTAAGTTATGAATGAAGTCTTTTTGAAAGCTATGAATTAAATCTGTTTATTTTTAACAGATTTAAATTGATGATTTGTTTAAATCAAATTGAAATGAAATTGTTTTGAAGGCTATAAGTTAAATCTTTGATTTAAAGATTTAACGAGTTAATCAAATTGAAATGAAAATTGATTTGGAAAATCTGTGAATGAATCTTTTGTTTAAAAGATTAAAATGTGAAAATTGTTTAAACCGTTAAAGGTTGTGAAAATGAATCTTTTTGTTTAAAGATTGAAAATGGTAATTTGTTAAACCATTTGAAAGAAAGTTTGAATTATTAAGTTGTGACTTAATTGAAATCCCATTATCCATTTGTTTTTGAAATATCGTGCTCACTATTCGGTTTAGCCGGGAAAGGACCGTTGTGTCGTATAACCCATTCCGAATATGTGATACGTCGTTATGGATAGCATTTGAAGACCGGGTATTTGTGAAAGCGATAGGATGACCTATCGATTGTTTCTGCACCGAGTCGCGCCGGTATAGAAACTCCCTAAGTGATGGGAAATCCGATCGGGATTGTGAATATCCGGATTGCAAGGACTTCTTTGTAAGTGCCTTCGGTTCTGTTCGAACCCGGAACAGACTTGTATGGATTGTATGTCTGACATTACAAATTGAGATATAAAGCCGATTTCTTTCAAATATATTTCTGTTGGTGGCGGAGAATTTATTCTTTTAGCTTAACACCCTTCTCTGAGACGTACGAGCTCAGAGGTTATATAGTTGAAGTTATCAGCGATATATTCCCAATTTGGTAATGTGACATGCTGAGTGTTGCTGAAATGATCATTGTGTTGATTATTTATGATAGGATCATTTATTTGATCGTCTATCTTAGTGATCATTTCTATGATCATTTGTTGACCCAAAGCATGGCTTTTGTATAAAGTATGTTTTTGTGGACGTGACTTCATCGAGCCTCACACCCCGGAAATGGTCAAAATAGGAAAGATGCGGCAAGGTTATGAGGGGTAGCACCCTTTAGGGTATGTACATTTCCTTCTGGATAGAGGTGGTATCATGGTATGGAGCCCAGATATTTAACCTATGTGGTTACTGAGAATTTATTACTTTGTGGTTGTTGGTTATCGGGATCCCGTGAGAAAGGTCGTTTACGATCGGGGAATGGCGTGCTCGTGTCAGTAGTTACCCAGTTAGGGGTAACCCGGCCTTGTGTTGGCAGAGTTCCGGTTTGGTTCTCGGGGATGTCTTTCCAGAGGCATTCTCATGTGGCAATGGGAAGTTCCTTGGCCTGATCATTTGTTGGAAATCCAAAGAAACAATACGAAACTTGTACGGTATTAGTTGTAGAACCTATCATTCACTTATGGTGTCGCAACACTGTTTGGATGGTAGCTATAGTAGGCATAGTTCGAAATGTCTATGTTGGCTAAGATTTATATCTTTACTTTCGAAATGAATTTTTCCTACACTATGCACTAGTAATAATATTAAATGTTTCTTTTTAATGCGTATCAAGCATCTTTGACTATCATAAGGAGAAATCTCCTCCGATTCTGCGTTTGCATTGTGTGTGTGTGCGGGAGGCCTTATGGTAGTCTCATTTTTTAAAAAAAGCATTGCGAATCGACTTTAGAATTCTTTCTTTGATTGTTTTTAAAAGATAAACTGTTTTTGTTGCTCACACCAGTCCCACGACTGATCCGGAGTTTATTGTTTTCTTTCCTAAACTCTGGGTGCTCATTATATTTCTACACGAGCAGTCTAGAGTTTGGTTTTTCAGATAGTTAGATGTAGTAGATTATCTGGAGTTAGTTCAGTCTTTGGTTCGCACCAGTCTTGCTTATCTTTGTGCATCGTTATTGGGAGTTCGAGCTATTGCTGGATTGATTCTTGGAAATGGAGTTACAGTTCCGATTTGGAGTTCTTCCTTGAAGACTATTTTAGAGTTATATTGTTCCGTATGTTAGATGTCATCTATTTTCTTTTCTGCTGCTATTTTATTGTATCATATCTCTGTTGTATATTGATATCTATTGGATCATCTGTTGTATCAGATATTGTATCAAAGCTGTATATCAATGTATTATTCTTTTATTCCGCTGTGTTGTTTACTTAATGATTGTTATAAGCTCCGGCGAATCAGATTTGAACGGTCGAATCTATGGCATTTGAATACGATATGAAGTATGGATGTCGATTTTTGAGCGGGCAAAATTCGTCTCGTTACATTTGGTATCAGAGCTAAGGTTGAACTTTAGCTCAGGAGTGTAACACATTAAGTAACTCATTAGAGATAGGGTGAAGTAAATCCTAGAATGAGTAATCCTTAAGATATCCGTTTGAATGCCTCAGTAAATTTTCTTACTATTCACTAATAGTGAGTATGAGTGCAAGAAGAGAACGAGATAGGGGACAGGTAAATACGACTATAATTAGTCAAAACTCTGTAACAACGGTGGAAATAACTTTCTCTATCAATTTTCTTTGATTCGTTTCCAAATTCTTTTGATTGATTCATGACGGTTACAGAAAGAAGTTTCGGTGCGGTGATGCTCTACGAATCGTTGTAGGAAATTCTTACTTCGTAACTTCATCGGTTTCCTATCAGTTTTGATTTTAAACCTTAATGAATACGAATTTGAAATTTGAGATTACAAATTTTGAATAAACTTGAAATTTTAAATTGAGTTAAATTGATTAATAGAATATAGAGCTTAATTTGAATTGAATCAATTAAACGATTTTGTTTAAAACCAAAAATTGAAATTTTATTATAATTTCTTGTATCTATTGTTGATATTCTGATTTGGTGAGCCAAATATAGAACTGATATCCAGTTTGATCTGAAAAGATATTTCTCTATCTTTGAATATATCTCTGTATTGTTTTCGTGCCTGCGAATTTCGAGGACGAAATTCTTTTAAGGGGGGAAGTCTGTAACGATCCTGAATTTTTATTTAATTTAAATTTATAATTAAATGAAATTTTGAATAAAAATTTATAAAATTAATTATAAATAGTGATGTGAGTTTCCCCGAGTTCAAATATATTCTATATAAATCATTTAATTTTTTTTTATTATATATATATGTATATATGTGAATATATATATATATATATATATGTATATTTGGGTATATATAAGTCAATTTGAAATTTTAAAATCTTGTGTGTGTATATATATATATTTTGATTTGAATTTAAATCTTATATTAATGGTTTGAAAAATAAATATTAAAGTATATACATTGACACAAGTATGAAATGAATAAATAAGTGAATTGTTAATTTATTATTGATGGTTAAAATATATATAACAAATACAAGACAGTAAATAAGAAGTAAATAAAATATAAGATATAACAATATAAAGTAAATATATATATATATATCATAATCTCATATTAATAAATCAATACAAGATAATACAAATGGAGTAGGCTACAAAAGTAATAAGAGTAAAATAAAAATAGAAGTTCACTTATTTTGTAAAGTAAAATAATTCATATTTAAGCTATGAATAAAAATAAGAACAATTATATATAAAATAAAAACAATAAGTAAACATATATAGGAAGTATTACAAAACAAAAATACATACAAGTATGTACACTTGTAAATGAAAACAAAGCAAGCATGGAAAACAAAAATATAAATAAGTAAATAAATAAGACAAAAGAAAAAAATAAATTTCAAAGTAACAAGGCCTAAACAAATATAAGAAACAAAACAAAGCATAAAACTAAAGCAAAGTACAGGTAAGTATGGACTGAAGTAAGGCAAGTGATATGTGCAGTAGTGTGCAAGACAAGATAATAAATGCAACCACCAAAATATAGCTGCAGCCACCAACAGAAATAAGCCTTGTCAAAATAAAAAAATAAAAAAATAAAGTATGAACAAACAAATCAAAATATAAATATACATAAACAAGTACAAGCAAACATCCTAAGTACATACAACATCTTCAGCCATACCTATTGTGTACAAAACAATATACACCCTGTACAAAGTTTTATACTCAGTAACTTCATTCTTATATATCAACTTTCTTATCTCATTTTCGTGCATCAAAAGAAAACTGAGCATCATATATAAAAATAAAAAAATAAAAAATTATATGGCAAACCTGAAACTAAACTAGATCAACAATTCAATTAAACAAGCAAGAAGATCAGAGGGGTTCCAACTTGCAAATTTCAAAGCTGTTAAACATAGCAGTTCTGTTTTTCTGAAAAACAATGTGAGTAACTTATTCTTTTTAGATACTTTTAAATTATAAAACAGTTGCATATATATATATATATATATAGGTATATTTGTGAACAACTTCATGTTTATCTAAAATCAGTTTTCTTTTTTTTTCATTGCCTGTGAATCTGTGAGCAAACATTCTACTTTGAATCTGTATGGTTGTTTCTGAGTAAGAAGTGATTTAAACTTGAGTTACTTTAGATTTGTATATTTATAAGTTGAAGTTGCTCTGCATATCTATTTATCTATCTGTGCTGTGAGATTCACCATCTTCTCTGTTTAGTTACAGGGAATACAATAAAAAAAATAATTCAAATTCTTCTTTTCTAATCAATGTTAGGCTTTAGTTTCAAAACAAAATAAATGTGTTTGAGTATGAATTGTAATATAAAAATAGTTTCATGAAGGGTAAACATATAAGGATGAACAACTCAAAGTTCTACAGAGAAATTTCAAAATTTAAGGAAATTCGAACCTAATGATTTGCAAATTTAAATACATATCTTCAATCCTTACTGAAAAGTAAGATTTTTAAACCAAAGATTGAAATTTTTCATTGAGTATATCAATAGTAAACTGTGGATGAACTAAAAACACATTTTTATAAATCTTGGTTAGTTCAACAAATTTTAATTGTTGAAATTCATGGAGGAGTTAGTTTGATCACTTTCGAATCTAGGAAAAATACTGAAAAAAATTTCGAATGAATAAATTTTTGGGTTGGATCGAAACTAGGGTTTAAGAGGGGTAATGGGTTTGGCTCGGTTGTCGAGGCAATGCGAGGGCATCAGGGAATTAGAGGCGATCGGACTAGGTGGGTTAGAGGCGTTGGGTGGTGGCGAAGCTTCGGACCAAGTTTCGAGGTGGCCGGTGGTCGTGGGTGATGGTACGATGGGTTTTTGGGTGGTCGAGTTTTTGGGTCAGTGGGTTCGAATGGGTCGATTTTGATCTGATCGAAATTTCTTCGATCTGGTTGATGCTTTGGGGTCTCGCGTGTTCGTGTGTGTGTGTGGGATGGACGCGGTGCTCATCGGTGGCCGGAGGAGCGTGGGTAGGTGCACGGTGCACGTGTGTGCACTGGGGAGGAAGGAAGGGGAAGACAGGATGAACTCGAAGAAGAAGAGGGGGACTCGGGGCATTGCTCGAGTATTACTCAAAGCACTGGGTAGTTTTGCTTGGGGAAGGTGGAGTTCTGGACTCGAAGTCATCTGGGAAAATGTCTCGGGGATATTAGCTACAGGTTTTAAAACCTGTAAGTTTTATAAAACTTAAATCTGGATTTTAAAAATATAAAATAGATATTTAAATTAAGTTTAAATCAAATTTAGTTTGGGTTCGAATGAAGTTTGAATCTCAGTTTTAAATATAAGATAAAGTTTTTAAATTAAATTATTTATAACAACTTTAAAAGGTTTAGATAGTTGGGATTAAAAAAGTAAAGCTTTAAATAAAAATAGAGATTTAAACTAAAATTTAAATCTGGAATTTAATCTAAATTCGAATCTTAGTTTTCGAATAAAAGAAGTTTTTGAATTTAAATTGTTCGAAACAATTCGAATGATTAAGTGTATTTTTAAAATTAATCTGAATTTAAGTTTAAAGTGTAATGCTTAAAATACACTTAAATGATTAATGAAATCATTAATAAAGAAATTAATTATCTTAGAGATAATTAAGGTAATAAGTTAATTTAATTAATTTATTAATTAAGAATAATTTAATTAATTTAAGAGTTTGATTAATTAATTATATCAAATGATTTGTAATTAATAAATCAAGATTGGGTAATTAATTCGTAAGCAATTAATTTACTTGGAAATAAATTAGGATTAAATGATTTATGAATCCTACTTATAAATGATTATTGAGTGTTTGCCTTACTATGAATGATTTTATTTTATGAGATGCCTTGAATTGATTATCCTATCTGATTTGTGATATTTTGTTCTATAGATTGAACTGTGTGTATTTATTTACATCTGCATATTATCTGTGAATCTGTGAATGGGCGATAAGCTTTATAGCTATATCGCTTATCAACTATATCTCTGTGTTTTGATCTGTGATGATTGTATGATGTTGCACTATGGTGTTAAAACCCCTGGACCACACCATACACACGCAATTATGGATTTCACGAGGAAATCGATTAAGTCACAGATTTTAAAATGATTTTAAAATGATTTTTAAAGTCGAATATTTAAATTCAAATGTTTTGGAAATGGAATCGGAATAAATGTGAAAAGCTTTTGGAATGGAATTTCAAAATAAAATTTATTATTTTTAAATTACTTGATTAAGTTTTGAATTTAAATAATTTGATTTAAATTTGAATTCAATATTGAAATTGAATTCTGTAATTTGAAACTAGGGATTAACGATATTATACTAGTTATATATGAGTTAAACCATTTTTAAAGTATTATTTTTGGGAATTTGAATTTAACCTAAGGATTTCAACTCGTATAAATGAATCGGATTTCCAAAATGAAAACTGTTGTTTTCAAATGATAAACACTTTTAAATAAGAACTGAGATTCCAGTTAATTAGGGGAATTTCAAGATTGAATAGAGAAATGATTTTCCTAAGTTATGAATGAAGTCTTTTTGAAAGCTATGAATTAAATCTGTTTATTTTTAACAGATTTAAATTGATGATTTGTTTAAATCAAATTGAAATGAAATTGTTTTGAAGGCTATAAGTTAAATCTTTGATTTAAAGATTTAACGAGTTAATCAAATTGAAATGAAAATTGATTTGGAAAATCTGTGAATGAATCTTTTGTTTAAAAGGTTAAAATGTGAAAATTGTTTAAACCGTTAAAGGTTGTGAAAATGAATCTTTTTGTTTAAAGATTGAAAATGGTAATTTGTTAAACCATTTGAAAGAAAGTTTGAATTATTAAGTTGTGACTTAATTGAAATCCCATTATCCATTTGTTTTTGAAATATCGTGCTCACTATTCGGTTTAGCCGGGAAAGGACCGTTGTGTCGTATAACCCATTCCGAATATGTGATACGTCGTTATGGATAGCATTTGAAGACCGGTGATGAAGACCGGGTATTTGTGAAAGCGATAGGATGACCTATCGATTGTTTCTGCACCGAGTCGCGCCGGTATAGAAACTCCCTAAGTGATGGGAAATCCGATCGGGATTGTGAATATCCGGATTGCAAGGACTTTTTTGTAAGTGCCTTCGGTTCTGTTCGAACCCGGAACAGACTTATATGGATTGTATGTCTGACACTACAAATTGAGATATAAAGCCGATTTCTTTCAAATATATTTCTGTTGGTGGCGGAGAATTTATTCTTTTAGCTTAACACCCTTCTCTGAGACGTACGAGCTCAGAGGTTATATAGTTGAAGTTATCAGCGATATATTCCCAATTTGGTAATGTGACATGCTGAGTGTTGCTGAAATGATCATTGTGTTGATTATTTATGATAGGATCATTTATTTGATCGTCTATCTTAGTGATCATTTCTATGATCATTTGTTGACCCAAAGCATGGCTTTTGTATAAAGTATGTTTTTGTGGACGTGACTTCATCGAGCCTCACACCCCGGAAATGGTCAAAACAGGAAAGATGCGGCAAGGTTATGAGGGGTAGCACCCTTTAGGGTATGTACATTTCCTTCTGGATAGAGGTGGTATCATGGTATGGAGCCCAGATATTTAACCTATGTGGTTACTACGAATTTATTACTTTGTGGTTGTTGGTTATCGGGATCCCGTGAGAAAGGTTGTTTACGATCGGGGAATGGCGTGCTCGTGTCAGTAGTTACCCAGTTAGGGGTAACCCGGCCTTGTGTTGGCAGAGTTCCGGTTTGGTTCTCGGGGATGTCTTTCCAGAGGCATTCTCATGTGGCAATGGGAAGTTCCTTGGCCTGATCATTTGTTGGAAATCCAAAGAAACAATACGAAACTTGTACGGTATTAGTTGTAGAACCTATCATTCACTTATGGTGTCGCAACACTGTTTGGATGGTAGCTATAGTAGGCATAGTTCGAAATGTCTATGTTGGCTAAGATTTATATCTTTACTTTCGAAATGAATTTTTCCTACAATATGCACTAGTAATAATATCAAATGTTTCTTTTTAATGCGTATCAAGCATCTTTGACTATCATAAGGAGAAATCTCCTCCGATTCTGCGTTTGCATTGTGTGTGTGTGCGGGAGGCCTTATGGTAGTCTCATTTTTAAAAAAAGCATTGCGAATCGACTTTAGAATTCTTTCTTTGATTGTTTTTAAAAGATAAACTGTTTTTGTTGCTCACACCAGTCCCACGACTGATCCGGAGTTTATTGTTTTCTTTCCTAAACTCTGGGTGCTCATTATATTTCTACACGAGCAGTCTAGAGTTTGGTTTTTCAGATAGTTAGATGTAGTAGATTATCTGGAGTTAGTTCAGTCTTTGGTTCGCACCAGTCTTGCTTATCTTTGTGCATCGTTATTGGGAGTTCGAGCTATTGCTGGATTGATTCTTGGAAATGGAGTTACAGTTCCGATTTGGAGTTCTTCCTTGAAGACTATTTTAGAGTTATATTGTTCCGTATGTTAGATGTCATCTATTTTCTTTTCTGCTGCTATTTTATTGTATCATATCTCTGTTGTATATTGATATCTATTGGATCATTTGTTGTATCAGATATTGTATCAAAGCTGTATATCAATGTATTATTCTTTTATTCCGCTGTGTTGTTTCCTTAATGATTGTTATAAGCTCCGGCGAATCGGATTTGAACGGTCGAATCTATGGCATTTGAATACGATATGAAGTATGGATGTCGATTTTTGAGCGGGCAAAATCCGTCTCGTTACATTTGGTATCAGAGCTAAGGTTGAACTTTAGCTCAGGAGTGTAACACATTAAGTAACTCATTAGAGATAGGGTGAAGTAAATCCTAGAATGAGTAATCCTTAAGATATCCGTTTGAATGCCTCAGTAAATTTTCTTACTATTCACTAATAGTGAGTATGAGTGCAAGAAGAGAACGAGATAGGGGACAGGTAAATACGACTATAATTAGTCAAAACTCTGTAACAACGGTGGAAATAACTTTCTCTATCAATTTTCTTTGATTCGTTTCCAAATTCTTTTGATTGATTCATGACGGTTACATAAAGAAGTTTCGGTGCGGTGATGCTCTACGAATCGTTGTAGGAAATTCTTACTTCGTAACTTCATCGGTTTCCTATCAGTTTTGATTTTAAACCTTAATGAATACGAATTTGAAATTTGAGATTACAAATTTTGAATAAACTTGAAATTTTAAATTGAGTTAAATTGATTAATAGAATATATAGCTTAATTTGAATTGAATCAATTAAACGATTTTGTTTAAAACCAAAAATTGAAATTTTATTATAATTTCTTGTATCTATTGTTGATATTCTGATTTTGTGAGCCAAATGCAGAACTGATATCCAGTTTGATCTGAAAAGATATTTCTCTATCTTTGAATATATCTCTGTATTGTTTTCGTGCCTGCGAATTTCGAGGACGAAATTCTTTTAAGGGGGGAAGTCTGTAACGATCCTGAATTTTTATTTAATTTAAATTTATAATTAAATGAAATTTTGAATAAAAATTTATAAAATTAATTATAAATAGTGATGCGAGTTTCCCCGAGTTCAAATATATTCTATATAAATCATTTAATTTTTTTTTATTATATATATATGTATATATGTGAATATATATATATATATATATATATGTATATTTGGGTATATATGAGTCAATTTGAAATTTTAAAATCTTGTGTGTATATATATATATTTTGATTTGAATTTAAATCTTATATTAATGGTTTGAAAAATAAATATTAAAGTATATACATTGACACAAGTACGAAATGAATAAATAAGTGAATTGTTAATTTATTATTGATGGTTAAAATATATATAATAAATACAAGACAATAAATAAGAAGTAAATAAAATATAAGATATAACAATATAAAGTAAATATATATATATATATATATATCATAATCTCATATTAATAAATCAATACAAGATAATACAAATGGAGTAGGCTACAAAAGTAATAAGAGTAAAATAAAAATAGAAGTTCACTTATTTTGTAAAGTAAAATAATTCATATTTAAGCTATGAATAAAAATAAGAACAATTATATATAAAACAAAAACAATAAGTAAACATATATAGGAAGTATTACAAAACAAAAATACATACAAGTATGTACACTTGTAAATGAAAACAAAGCAAGCATGGAAAACAAAAATATAAATAAGTAAATAAACAAGACAAAAGAAAAAAATAAATTTCAAAGTAACAAGGCCTAAACAAATATAAGAAACAAAACAAAGCATAAAACTAAAGCAAAGTACAGGTAAGTATGGACTGAAGTAAGGCAAGTGATATGTGCAGTAGTGTGCAAGACAAGATAATAAATGCAACCACCAAAATATAGCTGCAGCCACCAACAGAAATAAGCCTTGTCAAAATAAAAAAATAAAAAAAATAAAGTATGAACAAACAAATCAAAATATAAATATACATAAACAAGTACAGGCAAACATCCTAAGTACATACAACATCTTCAGCCATACCTATTGTGTACAAAACAATATACACCCTGTACAAAGTTTTATACTCAGTAACTTCATTCTTATATATCAACTTTCTTATCTCATTTTCGTGCTTCAAAAGAAAACTGAGCATCATATATATATATAAAAAAAAAAATTATATGGCAAACCTGAAACTAAACTAGATCAACAATTCAATTAAACAAGCAAGAAGATCAGAGGGGTTCCAACTTGCAAATTTCAAAGCTGTTAAACATAGCAGTTCTGTTTTTCTGGAAAACAATGTGAGTAACTTATTCTTTTTAGATACTTTTAAATTATAAAACAGTTGCATATATATATATATATATATATAGGTATATCTGTGAACAACTTCATGTTTATCTAAAATCAGTTTTCTTTTTTTTTCATTGCCTGTGAATCTGTGAGCAAACATTCTACTTTGAATCTGTATGGTTGTTTCTGAGTAAGAAGTGATTTAAACTTGAGTTACTTTAAATTTGTATATTTATAAGTTGAAGTTGCTCTGCATATCTATTTATTTATCTGTGCTGTGAGATTCACCATCTTCTCTGTTTAGTTACAGGGAATACAATAAAAAAAAAATTTCAAATTCTTCTTTTCTAATCAATGTTAGGCTTTAGTTTCAAAACAAAATAAATGTGTTTGAGTATGAATTGTAATATAAAAATAGTTTCATGAAGGGTAAACATATACAGGATGAACAACTCAAAGTTCAACAGAGAAATTTCAAAATTTAAGGAAATTCGAACCTAATGATTTGCAAATTTGAATACCTATCTTCAATCCTTACTGAAAAGTAAGATTTTTAAACCAAAGATTGAAATTTTTCATTGAGTATATCAATAGTAAACTGTGGATGAACTAAAAACACATTTTTATAAATCTTGGTTAGTTCAACAAATTTTAATTGTTGAAATTCATGGAGGAGTTAGTTTGATCACTTTCGAATCTAGGAAAAATACTGAAAAAAATTTCGAATGAATAAATTTTTGGGTTGGATCGAAACTAGGGTTTAAGAGGGGTAATGGGTTTGGCTCGGTTGTCGAGGCAATGCGAGGGCATCAGGGAATTAGAGGCGATCGGACTAGGTGGGTTAGAGGCGTTGGGTGGTGGCGAAGCTTCGGACCAAGTTTCGAGGTGGCCGGTGGTCGTGGGTGATGGTACGATGGGTTTTTGGGTGGTCGAGTTTTTGGGTCAGTGGGTTCGAATGGGTCGATTTTGATCTGATCGAAATTTCTTCGATCTGGTTGATGCTTTGGGGTCTCGCGTGTTCGTGTGTGTGTGTGGGATGGACGCGGTGCTCATCGGTGGCCGGAGGAGCGTGGGTAGGTGCACGGTGCACGTGTGTGCACTGGGGAGGAAGGAAGGGGAAGACAGGATGAACTCGAAGAAGAAGAGGGGGACTCGGGGCATTGCTCGAGTATTACTCAAAGCACTGGGTAGTTTTGCTTGGGGAAGGTGGAGTTCTGGACTCGAAGTCATCTGGGAAAATGTCTCGGGGATATTAGCTACAGGTTTTAAAACCTGTAAGTTTTATAAAACTTAAATCTGGATTTTAAAAATATAAAATAGATATTTAAATTAAGTTTAAATCAAATTTAGTTTGGGTTCGAATGAAGTTTGAATCTCAGTTTTAAATATAAGATAAAGTTTTTAAATTAAATTATTTATAACAACTTTAAAAGGTTTAGATAGTTGGGATTAAAAAAGTAAAGCTTTAAATAAAAATAGAGATTTAAACTAAAATTTAAATCTGGAATTTAATCTAAATTCGAATCTTAGTTTTCGAATAAAAGAAGTTTTTGAATTTAAATTGTTCGAAACAATTCGAATGATTAAGTGTATTTTTAAAATTAATCTGAATTTAAGTTTAAAGTGTAATGCTTAAAATACACTTAAATGATTAATGAAATCATTAATAAAGAAATTAATTATCTTAGAGATAATTAAGGTAATAAGTTAATTTAATTAATTTATTAATTAAGAATAATTTAATTAATTTAAGAGTTTGATTAATTAAATATATCAAATGATTTGTAATTAATAAATCAAGACTGGGTAATTAATTCGTAAGCAATTAATTTACTTGGAAATAAATTAGGATTAAATGATTTATGAATCCTACTTATAAATGATTATTGAGTGTTTGCCTTACTATGAATGATTTTATTTTATTAGATGCCTTGAATTGATTATCCTATCTGATTTGTGATATTTTGTTCTATAGATTGAACTGTGTGTATTTATTTACATCTGCATATTATCTGTGAATCTGTGAATGGGCGATAAGCTTTATAGCTATATCGCTTATCAACTATATCTCTGTGTTTTGATCTGTGATGATTGTATGATGTTGCACTATGGTGTTAAAACCCCTGGACCACACCATACACACGCAATTATGGATTTCACGAGGAAATCGATTAAGTCACAGATTTTAAAATGATTTTTAAAGTTGAATATTTAAATTCAAATGTTTTGGAAATGGAATCAGAATAAATGTGAAAAGCTTTTGGAATGGAATTTCAAAATAAAATTTATTATTTTTAAATTACTTGATTAAGTTTTGAATTTAAATAATTTGATTTAAATTTGAATTCAATATTGAAATTGAATTCTGTAATTTGAAACTAGGGATTAACGATATTATACTAGTTATATATGAGTTAAACCATTTTTAAAGTATTATTTTTGGGAATTTGAATTTAACCTAAGGATTTCAACTCGTATAAATGAATCAGATTTCCAAAATGAAAACTGTTGTTTTCAAATGATAAACACTTTTAAATAAGAACTGAGATTCCAGTTAATTAGGGGAATTTCAAGATTGAATAGAGAAATGATTTTCCTAAGTTATGAATGAAGTCTTTTTGAAAGCTATGAATTAAATCTGTTTATTTTTAACAGATATAATTGATGATTTGTTTAAATCAAATTGAAATGAAATTGTTTTGAAGGCTATAAGTTAAATCTTTGATTTAAAGATTACGAGTTAATCAAATTGAAATGTAAATTGATTTGGAAAATCTGTGAATGAATCTTTTGTTTAAAAGATTAAAATGTGAAAATTGTTTAAACCGTTAAAGGTTGTGAAAATGAATCTTTTTGTTTAAAGATTGAAAATGGTAATTTGTTAAACCATTTGAAAGAAAGTTTGAATTATTAAGTTGTGACTTAATTGAAATCCCATTATCCATTTGTTTTTGAAATATCGTGCTCACTATTCGGTTTAGCCGGGAAAGGACCGTTGTGTCGTATAACCCATTCCGAATATGTGATACGTCGTTATGGATAGCATTTGAAGACCGGTGATGAAGACCGGGTATTTGTGAAAGCGATAGGATGACCTATCGATTGTTTCTGCACCGAGTCGCGCCGGTATAGAAACTCCCTAAGTGATGGGAAATCCGATCGGGATTGTGAATATCCGGATTGCAAGGACTTCTTTGTAAGTGCCTTCGGTTCTGTTCGAACCCGGAACAGACTTGTATGGATTGTATGTCTGACACTACAAATTGAGATATAAAGCCGATTTCTTTCAAATATATTTCTGTTGGTGGCGGAGAATTTATTCTTTTAGCTTAACACCCTTCTCTGAGACGTACGAGCTCAGAGGTTATATAGTTGAAGTTATCAGCGATATATTCCCAATTTGGTAATGTGACATGCTGAGTGTTGCTGAAATGATCATTGTGTTGATTATTTATGATAGGATCATTTATTTGATCGTCTATCTTAGTGATCATTTCTATGATCATTTGTTGACCCAAAGCATGGCTTTTGTATAAAGTATGTTTTTGTGGACGTGACTTCATCGAGCCTCACACCCCGGAAATGGTCAAAACAGGAAAGATGCGGCAAGGTTATGAGGGGTAGCACCCTTTAGGGTATGTACATTTCCTTCTGGATAGAGGTGGTATCATGGTATGGAGCCCAGATATTTAACCTATGTGGTTACTACGAATTTATTACTTTGTGGTTGTTGGTTATCGGGATCCCGTGAGAAAGGTCGTTTACGATCGGGGAATGGCGTGCTCGTGTCAGTAGTTACCCAGTTAGGGGTAACCCGGCCTTGTGTTGGCAGAGTTCCGGTTTGGTTCTCGGGGATGTCTTTCCAGAGGCATTCTCATGTGGCAATGGGAAGTTCCTTGGCCTGATCATTTGTTGGAAATCCAAAGAAACAATACGAAATTTGTATGGTATTAGTTGTAGAACCTATCATTCACTTATGGTGTCGCAACACTGTTTGGATGGTAGCTATAGTAGGCATAGTTCGAAATGTCTATGTTGGCTAAGATTTATATCTTTACTTTCGAAATGAATTTTTCCTACACTATGCACTAGTAATAATATCAAATGTTTCTTTTTAATGCGTATCAAGCATCTTTGACTATCATAAGGAGAAATCTCCTTCGATTCTGCGTTTGCATTGTGTGTGTGTGCGGGAGGCCTTATGGTAGTCTCATTTTAAAAAAAAAGCATTGCGAATCGACTTTAGAATTCTTTCTTTGATTGTGTTTAAAAGATAAACTGTTTTTGTTGCTCACACCAGTCCCACGACTGATCCGGAGTTTATTGTTTTCTTTCCTAAACTCTGGGTGCTCATTATATTTCTACACGAGCAGTCTAGAGTTTGGTTTTTCAGATAGTTAGATGTAGTAGATTATCTGGAGTTAGTTCAGTCTTTGGTTCGCACCAGTCTTGCTTATCTTTGTGCATCGTTATTGGGAGTTCGAGCTATTGCTGGATTGATTCTTGGAAATGGAGTTACAGTTCCGATTTGGAGTTCTTCCTTGAAGACTATTTTAGAGTTATATTGTTCCGTATGTTAGATGTCATCTATTTTCTTTTCTGCTGCTATTTTATTGTATCATATCTCTGTTGTATATTGATATCTATTGGATCATCTGTTGTATCAGATATTGTATCAAAGCTGTATATCAGTGTATTATTCTTTTATTCCGCTGTGTTGTTTACTTAATGATTGTTATAAGCTCCGGCGAATCGGGTTTGAACGGTCGAATCTATGGCATTTGAATACGATATGAAGTATGGATGTCGATTTTTGAGCGGGCAAAATCCGTCTCGTTACATTTGGTATCAGAGCTAAGGTTGAACTTTAGCTCAGGAGTGTAACACATTAAGTAACTCATTAGAGATAGGGTGAAGTAAATCCTAGAATGAGTAATCCTTAAGATATCCGTTTGAATGCCTCAGTAAATTTTCTTACTATTCACTAATAGTGAGTATGAGTGCAAGAAGAGAACGAGATAGGGGACAGGTAAATACGACTATAATTAGTCAAAACTCTGTAACAACGGTGGAAATAACTTTCTCTATCAATTTTCTTTGATTCGTTTCCAAATTCTTTTGATTGATTCATGACGGTTACAGAAAGAAGTTTCGGTGCGGTGATGCTCTACGAATCGTTGTAGGAAATTCTTACTTCGTAACTTCATCGGTTTCCTATCAGTTTTGATTTTAAACCTTAATGAATACGAATTTGAAATTTGAGATTACAAATTTTGAATAAACTTGAAATTTTAAATTGAGTCAAATTGATTAATAGAATATAGAGCTTAATTTGAATTGAATCAATTAAACGATTTTGTTTAAAACCAAAAATTGAAATTTTATTATAATTTCTTGTATCTATTGTTGATATTCTGATTTGGTGAGCCAAATGCAGAACTGATATCCAGTTTGATCTGAAAAGATATTTCTCTATCTTTGAATATATCTCTGTATTGTTTTCGTGCCTGCGAATTTCGAGGACGAAATTCTTTTAAGGGGGGAAGTCTGTAACGATCCTGAATTTTTATTTAATTTAAATTTATAATTAAATGAAATTTTGAATAAAAATTTATAAAATTAATTATAAATAGTGATGTGAGTTTCCTCGAGTTCAAATATATTCTATATAAATCATTTAAATTTTTTTTATTATATATATATGTATATATGTGAATATATATATATATATATATATATGTATATTTGGGTATATATGAGTCAATTTGAAATTTTAAAATCTTGTGTGTATATATATATATTTTGATTTGAATTTAAAACTTATATTAATGGTTTGAAAAATAAATATTAAAGTATATACATTGACACAAGTACGAAATGAATAAATAAGTGAATTGTTAATTTATTATTGATGGTTAAAATATATATAATAAATACAAGACAATAAATAAGAAGTAAATAAAATATAAGATATAACAATATAAAGTAAATATATATATATATATATATATATCATAATCTCATATTAATAAATCAATACAAGATAATACAAATGGAGTAGGCTACAAAAGTAATAAGAGTAAAATAAAAATAGAAGTTCACTTATTTTGTAAAGTAAAATAATTCATATTTAAGCTATGAATAAAAATAAGAACAATTATATATAAAACAAAAACAATAAGTAAACATATATAGGAAGTATTACAAAACAAAAATACATACAAGTATGTACACTTGTAAATGAAAACAAAGCAAGCATGGAAAACAAAAATATAAATAAGTAAATAAACAAGACAAAAGAAAAAAATAAATTTCAAAGTAACAAGGCCTAAACAAATATAAGAAACAAAACAAAGCATAAAACTAAAGCAAAGTACAGGTAAGTATGGACTGAAGTAAGGCAAGTGATATGTGCAGTAGTGTGCAAGACAAGATAATAAATGCAACCACCAAAATATAGCTGCAGCCACCAACAGAAATAAGCCTTGTCAAAATAAAAAAATAAAAAAAATAAAGTATGAACAAACAAATCAAAATATAAATATACATAAACAAGTACAGGCAAACATCCTAAGTACATACAACATCTTCAGCCATACCTATTGTGTACAAAACAATATACACCCTGTACAAAGTTTTATACTCAGTAACTTCATTCTTATATATCAACTTTCTTATCTCATTTTCGTGCTTCAAAAGAAAACTGAGCATCATATATATATATAAAAAAAAAAATTATATGGCAAACCTGAAACTAAACTAGATCAACAATTCAATTAAACAAGCAAGAAGATCAGAGGGGTTCCAACTTGCAAATTTCAAAGCTGTTAAACATAGCAGTTCTGTTTTTCTGGAAAACAATGTGAGTAACTTATTCTTTTTAGATACTTTTAAATTATAAAACAGTTGCATATATATATATATAGGTATATCTGTGAACAACTTCATGTTTATCTAAAATCAGTTTTCTTTTTTTTTTTCATTGCCTGTGAATCTATGAGCAAACATTCTACTTTGAATCTGTATGGTTGTTTCTGAGTAAGAAGTGATTTAAACTTGAGTTACTTTAAATTTGTATATTTATAAGTTGAAGTTGCTCTGCATATCTATTTATTTATCTGTGCTGTGAGATTCACCATCTTCTCTGTTTAGTTACAGGGAATACAATAAAAAAATAATTCAAATTCTTCTTTTCTAATCAATGTTAGGCTTTAGTTTCAAAACAAAATAAATGTGTTTGAGTATGAATTGTAATATAAAAATAGTTTCATGAAGGGTAAACATATACAGGATGAACAACTCAAAGTTCTACAGAGAAATTTCAAAATTTAAGGAAATTCGAACCTAATGATTTGCAAATTTGAATACCTATCTTCAATCCTTACTGAAAAGTAAGATTTTTAAACCAAAGATTGAAATTTTTCATTGAGTATATCAATAGTAAACTGTGGATGAACTAAAAACACATTTTTATAAATCTTGGTTAGTTCAACAAATTTTAATTGTTGAAATTCATGGAGGAGTTAGTTTGATCACTTTCGAATCTAGGAAAAATACTGAAAAAAATTTCGAATGAATAAATTTTTGGGTTGGATCGAAACTAGGGTTTAAGAGGGGTAATGGGTTTGGCTCCGTTGTCGAGGCAATGCGAGGGCATCAGGGAATTAGAGGCGATCGGACTAGGTGGGTTAGAGGCGTTGGGTGGTGGCGAAGCTTCGGACCAAGTTTCGAGGTGGCCGGTGGTCGTGGGTGATGGTACGATGGGTTTTTGGGTGGTCGAGTTTTTGGGTCAGTGGGTTCGAATGGGTCGATTTTGATCTGATCGAAATTTCTTCGATCTGGTTGATGCTTTGGGGTCTCGCGTGTTCGTGTGTGTGTGTGGGATGGACGCGGTGCTCATCGGTGGCCGGAGGAGCGTGGGTAGGTGCACGGTGCACGTGTGTGCACTGGGGAGGAAGGAAGGGGAAGACAGGATGAACTCGAAGAAGAAGAGGGGGACTCGGGGCATTGCTCGAGTATTACTCAAAGCACTGGGTAGTTTTGCTTGGGGAAGGTGGAGTTCTGGACTCGAAGTCATCTGGGAAAATGTCTCGGGGATATTAGCTACAGGTTTTAAAACCTGTAAGTTTTATAAAACTTAAATCTGGATTTTAAAAATATAAAATAGATATTTAAATTAAGTTTAAATCAAATTTAGTTTGGGTTCGAATGAAGTTTGAATCTCAGTTTTAAATATAAGATAAAGTTTTTAAATTAAATTATTTATAACAACTTTAAAAGGTTTAGATAGTTGGGATTAAAAAAGTAAAGCTTTAAATAAAAATAGAGATTTAAACTAAAATTTAAATCTGGAATTTAATCTAAATTCGAATCTTAGTTTTCGAATAAAAGAAGTTTTTGAATTTAAATTGTTCGAAACAATTCGAATGATTAAGTGTATTTTTAAAATTAATCTGAATTTAAGTTTAAAGTGTAATGCTTAAAATACACTTAAATGATTAATGAAATCATTAATAAAGAAATTAATTATCTTAGAGATAATTAAGGTAATAAGTTAATTTAATTAATTTATTAATTAAGAATAATTTAATTAATTTAAGTGTTTGATTAATTAATTATATCAAATGATTTGTAATTAATAAATCAAGACTGGGTAATTAATTCGTAAGCAATTAATTTACTTGGAAATAAATTAGGATTAAATGATTTATGAATCCTACTTATAAATGATTATTGAGTGTTTGCCTTACTATGAATGATTTTATTTTATGAGATGCCTTGAATTGATTATCCTATCTGATTTGTGATATTTTGTTCTATAGATTGAACTGTGTGTATTTATTTACATCTGCATATTATCTGTGAATCTGTGAATGGGCGATAAGCTTTATAGCTATATCGCTTATCAACTATATCTCTGTGTTTTGATCTGTGATGATTGTATGATGTTGCACTATGGTGTTAAAACCCCTGGACCACACCATACACACGCAATTATGGATTTCACGAGGAAATCGATTAAGTCACAGATTTTAAAATGATTTTAAAATGATTTTTAAAGTTGAATATTTAAATTCCAAATGGAAATGGAATCGGAATAAATGTGAAAAGCTTTTGGAATGGAATTTCAAAATAAAATTTATTATTTTTAAATTACTTGATTAAGTTTTGAATTTAAATAATTTGATTTAAATTTGAATTCAATATTGAAATTGAATTCTGTAATTTGAAACTAGGGATTAACGATATTATACTAGTTATATATGAGTTAAACCATTTTTAAAGTATTATTTTTGGGAATTTGAATTTAACCTAAGGATTTCAACTCGTATAAATGAATCAGATTTCCAAAATGAAAACTGTTGTTTTCAAATGATAAACACTTTTAAATAAGAACTGAGATTCCAGTTAATTAGGGGAATTTCAAGATTGAATAGAGAAATGATTTTCCTAAGTTATGAATGAAGTCTTTTTGAAAGCTATGAATTAAATCTGTTTATTTTTAACAGATTTAAATTGATGATTTGTTTAAATCAAATTGAAATGAAATTGTTTTGAAGGCTATAAGTTAAATCTTTGATTTAAAGATTTAACGAGTTAATCAAATTGAAATGAAAATTGATTTGGAAAATCTGTGAATGAATCTTTTGTTTAAAAGGTTAAAATGTGAAAATTGTTTAAACCGTTAAAGGTTGTGAAAATGAATCTTTTTGTTTAAAGATTGAAAATGGTAATTTGTTAAACCATTTGAAAGAAAGTTTGAATTATTAAGTTGTGACTTAATTGAAATCCCATTATCCATTTGTTTTTGAAATATCGTGCTCACTATTCGGTTTAGCCGGGAAAGGACCGTTGTGTCGTATAACCCATTCCGAATATGTGATACGTCGTTATGGATAGCATTTGAAGACCGGTGATGAAGACCGGGTATTTGTGAAAGCGATAGGATGACCTATCGATTGTTTCTGCACCGAGTCGCGCCGGTATAGAAACTCCCTAAGTGATGGGAAATCCGATCGGGATTGTGAATATCCGGATTGCAAGGACTTTTTTGTAAGTGCCTTCGGTTCTGTTCGAACCCGGAACAGACTTATATGGATTGTATGTCTGACACTACAAATTGAGATATAAAGCCGATTTCTTTCAAATATATTTCTGTTGGTGGCGGAGAATTTATTCTTTTAGCTTAACACCCTTCTCTGAGACGTACGAGCTCAGAGGTTATATAGTTGAAGTTATCAGCGATATATTCCCAATTTGGTAATGTGACATGCTGAGTGTTGCTGAAATGATCATTGTGTTGATTATTTATGATAGGATCATTTATTTGATCGTCTATCTTAGTGATCATTTCTATGATCATTTGTTGACCCAAAGCATGGCTTTTGTATAAAGTATGTTTTTGTGGACGTGACTTCATCGAGCCTCACACCCCGGAAATGGTCAAAACAGGAAAGATGCGGCAAGGTTATGAGGGGTAGCACCCTTTAGGGTATGTACATTTCCTTCTGGATAGAGGTGGTATCATGGTATGGAGCCCAGATATTTAACCTATGTGGTTACTACGAATTTATTACTTTGTGGTTGTTGGTTATCGGGATCCCGTGAGAAAGGTCGTTTACGATCGGGGAATGGCGTGCTCGTGTCAGTAGTTACCCAGTTAGGGGTAACCCGGCCTTGTGTTGGCAGAGTTCCGGTTTGGTTCTCGGGGATGTCTTTCCAGAGGCATTCTCATGTGGCAATGGGAAGTTCCTTGGCCTGATCATTTGTTGGAAATCCAAAGAAACAATACGAAACTTGTACGGTATTAGTTGTAGAACCTATCATTCACTTATGGTGTCGCAACACTGTTTGGATGGTAGCTATAGTAGGCATAGTTCGAAATGTCTATGTTGGCTAAGATTTATATCTTTACTTTCGAAATGAATTTTTCCTACAATATGCACTAGTAATAATATCAAATGTTTCTTTTTAATGCGTATCAAGCATCTTTGACTATCATAAGGAGAAATCTCCTCCGATTCTGCGTTTGCATTGTGTGTGTGTGCGGGAGGCCTTATGGTAGTCTCATTTTTAAAAAAAGCATTGCGAATCGACTTTAGAATTCTTTCTTTGATTGTTTTTAAAAGATAAACTGTTTTTGTTGCTCACACCAGTCCCACGACTGATCCGGAGTTTATTGTTTTCTTTCCTAAACTCTGGGTGCTCATTATATTTCTACACGAGCAGTTTAGAGTTTGGTTTTTCAGATAGTTAGATGTAGTAGATTATCTGGAGTTAGTTCAGTCTTTGGTTCGCACCAGTCTTGCTTATCTTTGTGCATCGTTATTGGGAGTTCGAGCTATTGCTGGATTGATTCTTGGAAATGGAGTTACAGTTCCGATTTGGAGTTCTTCCTTGAAGACTATTTTAGAGTTATATTGTTCCGTATGTTAGATGTCATCTATTTTCTTTTCTGCTGCTATTTTATTGTATCATATCTCTGTTGTATATTGATATCTATTGGATCATTTGTTGTATCAGATATTGTATCAAAGCTGTATATCAATGTATTATTCTTTTATTCCGCTGTGTTGTTTCCTTAATGATTGTTATAAGCTCCGGCGAATCGGATTTGAACGGTCGAATCTATGGCATTTGAATACGATATGAAGTATGGATGTCGATTTTTGAGCGGGCAAAATCCGTCTCGTTACATTTGGTATCAGAGCTAAGGTTGAACTTTAGCTCAGGAGTGTAACACATTAAGTAACTCATTAGAGATAGGGTGAAGTAAATCCTAGAATGAGTAATCCTTAAGATATCCGTTTGAATGCCTCAGTAAATTTTCTTACTATTCACTAATAGTGAGTATGAGTGCAAGAAGAGAACGAGATAGGGGACAGGTAAATACGACTATAATTAGTCAAAACTCTGTAACAACGGTGGAAATAACTTTCTCTATCAATTTTCTTTGATTCGTTTCCAAATTCTTTTGATTGATTCATGACGGTTACATAAAGAAGTTTCGGTGCGGTGATGCTCTACGAATCGTTGTAGGAAATTCTTACTTCGTAACTTCATCGGTTTCCTATCAGTTTTGATTTTAAACCTTAATGAATACGAATTTGAAATTTGAGATTACAAATTTTGAATAAACTTGAAATTTTAAATTGAGTTAAATTGATTAATAGAATATAGAGCTTAATTTGAATTGAATCAATTAAACGATTTTGTTTAAAACCAAAAATTGAAATTTTATTATAATTTCTTGTATCTATTGTTGATATTCTGATTTTGTGAGCCAAATGCAGAACTGATATCCAGTTTGATCTGAAAAGATATTTCTCTATCTTTGAATATATCTCTGTATTGTTTTCGTGCCTGCGAATTTCGAGGACGAAATTCTTTTAAGGGGGGAAGTCTGTAACGATCCTGAATTTTTATTTAATTTAAATTTATAATTAAATGAAATTTTGAATAAAAATTTATAAAATTAATTATAAATAGTGATGCGAGTTTCCCCGAGTTCAAATATATTCTATATAAATCATTTAATTTTTTTTTATTATATATATATGTATATATGTGAATATATATATATATATATGTATATTTGGGTATATATGAGTCAATTTGAAATTTTAAAATCTTGTGTGTATATATATATATTTTGATTTGAATTTAAATCTTATATTAATGGTTTGAAAAATAAATATTAAAGTATATACATTGACACAAGTACGAAATGAATAAATAAGTGAATTGTTAATTTATTATTGATGGTTAAAATATATATAATAAATACAAGACAATAAATAAGAAGTAAATAAAATATAAGATATAACAATATAAAGTAAATATATATATATATATATATATATCATAATCTCATATTAATAAATCAATACAAGATAATACAAATGGAGTAGGCTACAAAAGTAATAAGAGTAAAATAAAAATAGAAGTTCACTTATTTTGTAAAGTAAAATAATTCATATTTAAGCTATGAATAAAAATAAGAACAATTATATATAAAACAAAAACAATAAGTAAACATATATAGGAAGTATTACAAAACAAAAATACATACAAGTATGTACACTTGTAAATGAAAACAAAGCAAGCATGGAAAACAAAAATATAAATAAGTAAATAAACAAGACAAAAGAAAAAAATAAATTTCAAAGTAACAAGGCCTAAACAAATATAAGAAACAAAACAAAGCATAAAACTAAAGCAAAGTACAGGTAAGTATGGACTGAAGTAAGGCAAGTGATATGTGCAGTAGTGTGCAAGACAAGATAATAAATGCAACCACCAAAATATAGCTGCAGCCACCAACAGAAATAAGCCTTGTCAAAATAAAAAAATAAAAAAAATAAAGTATGAACAAACAAATCAAAATATAAATATACATAAACAAGTACAGGCAAACATCCTAAGTACATACAACATCTTCAGCCATACCTATTGTGTACAAAACAATATACACCCTGTACAAAGTTTTATACTCAGTAACTTCATTCTTATATATCAACTTTCTTATCTCATTTTCGTGCTTCAAAAGAAAACTGAGCATCATATATATATATAAAAAAAAAATTATATGGCAAACCTGAAACTAAACTAGATCAACAATTCAATTAAACAAGCAAGAAGATCAGAGGGGTTCCAACTTGCAAATTTCAAAGCTGTTAAACATAGCAGTTCTGTTTTTCTGGAAAACAATGTGAGTAACTTATTCTTTTTAGATACTTTTAAATTATAAAACAGTTGCATATATATATATATATATATATATATATAGGTATATCTGTGAACAACTTCATGTTTATCTAAAATCAGTTTTCTTTTTTTTTCATTGCCTGTGAATCTGTGAGCAAACATTCTACTTTGAATCTGTATGGTTGTTTCTGAGTAAGAAGTGATTTAAACTTGAGTTACTTTAAATTTGTATATTTATAAGTTGAAGTTGCTCTGCATATCTATTTATTTATCTGTGCTGTGAGATTCACCATCTTCTCTGTTTAGTTACAGGGAATACAATAAAAAAAAAATTCAAATTCTTCTTTTCTAATCAATGTTAGGCTTTAGTTTCAAAACAAAATAAATGTGTTTGAGTATGAATTGTAATATAAAAATAGTTTCATGAAGGGTAAACATATACAGGATGAACAACTCAAAGTTCAACAGAGAAATTTCAAAATTTAAGGAAATTCGAACCTAATGATTTGCAAATTTGAATACCTATCTTCAATCCTTACTGAAAAGTAAGATTTTTAAACCAAAGATTGAAATTTTTCATTGAGTATATCAATAGTAAACTGTGGATGAACTAAAAACACATTTTTATAAATCTTGGTTAGTTCAACAAATTTTAATTGTTGAAATTCATGGAGGAGTTAGTTTGATCACTTTCGAATCTAGGAAAAATACTGAAAAAAATTTCGAATGAATAAATTTTTGGGTTGGATCGAAACTAGGGTTTAAGAGGGGTAATGGGTTTGGCTCGGTTGTCGAGGCAATGCGAGGGCATCAGGGAATTAGAGGCGATCGGACTAGGTGGGTTAGAGGCGTTGGGTGGTGGCGAAGCTTCGGACCAAGTTTCGAGGTGGCCGGTGGTCGTGGGTGATGGTACGATGGGTTTTTGGGTGGTCGAGTTTTTGGGTCAGTGGGTTCGAATGGGTCGATTTTGATCTGATCGAAATTTCTTCGATCTGGTTGATGCTTTGGGGTCTCGCGTGTTCGTGTGTGTGTGTGGGATGGACGCGGTGCTCATCGGTGGCCGGAGGAGCGTGGGTAGGTGCACGGTGCACGTGTGTGCACTGGGGAGGAAGGAAGGGGAAGACAGGATGAACTCGAAGAAGAAGAGGGGGACTCGGGGCATTGCTCGAGTATTACTCAAAGCACTGGGTAGTTTTGCTTGGGGAAGGTGGAGTTCTGGACTCGAAGTCATCTGGGAAAATGTCTCGGGGATATTAGCTACAGGTTTTAAAACCTGTAAGTTTTATAAAACTTAAATCTGGATTTTAAAAATATAAAATAGATATTTAAATTAAGTTTAAATCAAATTTAGTTTGGGTTCGAATGAAGTTTGAATCTCAGTTTTAAATATAAGATAAAGTTTTTAAATTAAATTATTTATAACAACTTTAAAAGGTTTAGATAGTTGGGATTAAAAAAGTAAAGCTTTAAATAAAAATAGAGATTTAAACTAAAATTTAAATCTGGAATTTAATCTAAATTCGAATCTTAGTTTTCGAATAAAAGAAGTTTTTGAATTTAAATTGTTCGAAACAATTCGAATGATTAAGTGTATTTTTAAAATTAATCTGAATTTAAGTTTAAAGTGTAATGCTTAAAATACACTTAAATGATTAATGAAATCATTAATAAAGAAATTAATTATCTTAGAGATAATTAAGGTAATAAGTTAATTTAATTAATTTATTAATTAAGAATAATTTAATTAATTTAAGAGTTTGATTAATTAATTATATCAAATGATTTGTAATTAATAAATCAAGATTGGGTAATTAATTCGTAAGCAATTAATTTACTTGGAAATAAATTAGGATTAAATGATTTATGAATCCTACTTATAAATGATTATTGAGTGTTTGCCTTACTATGAATGATTTTATTTTATGAGATGCCTTGAATTGATTATCCTATCTGATTTGTGATATTTTGTTCTATAGATTGAACTGTGTGTATTTATTTACATCTGCATATTATCTGTGAATCTGTGAATGGGCGATAAGCTTTATAGCTATATCGCTTATCAACTATATCTCTGTGTTTTGATCTGTGATGATTGTATGATGTTGCACTATGGTGTTAAAACCCCTGGACCACACCATACACACGCAATTATGGATTTCACGAGGAAATCGATTAAGTCACAGATTTTAAAATGATTTTAAAATGATTTTTAAAGTCGAATATTTAAATTCAAATGTTTTGGAAATGGAATCGGAATAAATGTGAAAAGCTTTTGGAATGGAATTTCAAAATAAAATTTATTATTTTTAAATTACTTGATTAAGTTTTGAATTTAAATAATTTGATTTAAATTTGAATTCAATATTGAAATTGAATTCTGTAATTTGAAACTAGGGATTAACGATATTATACTAGTTATATATGAGTTAAACCATTTTTAAAGTATTATTTTTGGGAATTTGAATTTAACCTAAGGATTTCAACTCGTATAAATGAATCGGATTTCCAAAATGAAAACTGTTGTTTTCAAATGATAAACACTTTTAAATAAGAACTGAGATTCCAGTTAATTAGGGGAATTTCAAGATTGAATAGAGAAATGATTTTCCTAAGTTATGAATGAAGTCTTTTTGAAAGCTATGAATTAAATCTGTTTATTTTTAACAGATTTAAATTGATGATTTGTTTAAATCAAATTGAAATGAAATTGTTTTGAAGGCTATAAGTTAAATCTTTGATTTAAAGATTTAACGAGTTAATCAAATTGAAATGAAAATTGATTTGGAAAATCTGTGAATGAATCTTTTGTTTAAAAGATTAAAATGTGAAAATTGTTTAAACCGTTAAAGGTTGTGAAAATGAATCTTTTTGTTTAAAGATTGAAAATGGTAATTTGTTAAACCATTTGAAAGAAAGTTTGAATTACTAAATTGTGACTTAATTGAAATCCCATTATCCATTTGTTTTTGAAATATCGTGCTCACTATTCGGTTTAGCCGGGAAAGGACCGTTGTGTCGTATAACCCATTCCGAATATGTGATACGTCGTTATGGATAGCATTTGAAGACCGGTGATGAAGACCGGGTATTTGTGAAAGCGATAGGATGACCTATCGATTGTTTCTGCACCGAGTCGCGCCGGTATAGAAACTCCCTAAGTGATGGGAAATCCGATCGGGATTGTGAATATCCGGATTGCAAGGACTTCTTTGTAAGTGCCTTCGGTTCTGTTCGAACCCGGAACAGACTTGTATGGATTGTATGTCTGACACTACAAATTGAGATATAAAGCCGATTTCTTTCAAATATATTTCTGTTGGTGGCGGAGAATTTATTCTTTTAGCTTAACACCCTTCTCTGAGACGTACGAGCTCAGAGGTTATATAGTTGAAGTTATCAGCGATATATTCCCAATTTGGTAATGTGACATGCTGAGTGTTGCTGAAATGATCATTGTGTTGATTATTTATGATAGGATCATTTATTTGATCGTCTATCTTAGTGATCATTTCTATGATCATTTGTTGACCCAAAGCATGGCTTTTGTATAAAGTATGTTTTTGTGGACGTGACTTCATCGAGTCTCACACCCCGGAAATGGTCAAAACAGGAAAGATGCGGCAAGGTTATGAGGGGTAGCACCCTTTAGGGTATGTACATTTCCTTCTGGATAGAGGTGGTATCATGGTATGGAGCCCAGATATTTAACCTATGTGGTTACTACGAATTTATTACTTTGTGGTTGTTGGTTATCGGGATCCCGTGAGAAAGGTCGTTTACGATCGGGGAATGGCGTGCTCGTGTCAGTAGTTACCCAGTTAGGGGTAACCCGGCCTTGTGTTGGCAGAGTTCCGGTTTGGTTCTCGGGGATGTCTTTCCAGAGGCATTCTCATGTGGCAATGGGAAGTTCCTTGGCCTGATCATTTGTTGGAAATCCAAAGAAACAATACGAAACTTGTACGGTATTAGTTGTAGAACCTATCATTCACTTATGGTGTCGCAACACTGTTTGGATGGTAGCTATAGTAGGCATAGTTCGAAATGTCTATGTTGGCTAAGATTTATATCTTTACTTTCGAAATGAATTTTTCCTACAATATGCACTAGTAATAATATCAAATGTTTCTTTTTAATGCGTATCAAGCATCTTTGACTATCATAAGGAGAAATCTCCTCCGATTCTGCGTTTGCATTGTGTGTGTGTGCGGGAGGCCTTATGGTAGTCTCATTTTTAAAAAAAGCATTGCGAATCGACTTTAGAATTCTTTCTTTGATTGTTTTTAAAAGATAAACTGTTTTTGTTGCTCACACCAGTCCCACGACTGATCCGGAGTTTATTGTTTTCTTTCCTAAACTCTGGGTGCTCATTATATTTCTACACGAGCAGTCTAGAGTTTGGTTTTTCAGATAGTTAGATGTAGTAGATTATCTGGAGTTAGTTCAGTCTTTGGTTCGCACCAGTCTTGCTTATCTTTGTGCATCGTTATTGGGAGTTCGAGCTATTGCTGGATTGATTCTTGGAAATGGAGTTACAGTTCCGATTTGGAGTTCTTCCTTGAAGACTATTTTAGAGTTATATTGTTCCGTATGTTAGATGTCATCTATTTTCTTTTCTGCTGCTATTTTATTGTATCATATCTCTGTTGTATATTGATATCTATTGGATCATTTGTTGTATCAGATATTGTATCAAAGCTGTATATCAATGTATTATTCTTTTATTCCGCTGTGTTGTTTCCTTAATGATTGTTATAAGCTCCGGCGAATCGGATTTGAACGGTCGAATCTATGGCATTTGAATACGATATGAAGTATGGATGTCGATTTTTGAGCGGGCAAAATCCGTCTCGTTACATTTGGTATCAGAGCTAAGGTTGAACTTTAGCTCAGGAGTGTAACACATTAAGTAACTCATTAGAGATAGGGTGAAGTAAATCCTAGAATGAGTAATCCTTAAGATATCCGTTTGAATGCCTCAGTAAATTTTCTTACTATTCACTAATAGTGAGTATGAGTGCAAGAAGAGAACGAGATAGGGGACAGGTAAATACGACTATAATTAGTCAAAACTCTGTAACAACGGTGGAAATAACTTTCTCTATCAATTTTCTTTGATTCGTTTCCAAATTCTTTTGATTGATTCATGACGGTTACATAAAGAAGTTTCGGTGCGGTGATGCTCTACGAATCGTTGTAGGAAATTCTTACTTCGTAACTTCATCGGTTTCCTATCAGTTTTGATTTTAAACCTTAATGAATACGAATTTGAAATTTGAGATTACAAATTTTGAATAAACTTGAAATTTTAAATTGAGTTAAATTGATTAATAGAATATAGAGCTTAATTTGAATTGAATCAATTAAACGATTTTGTTTAAAACCAAAAATTGAAATTTTATTATAATTTCTTGTATCTATTGTTGATATTCTGATTTTGTGAGCCAAATGCAGAACTGATATCCAGTTTGATCTGAAAAGATATTTCTCTATCTTTGAATATATCTCTGTATTGTTTTCGTGCCTGCGAATTTCGAGGACGAAATTCTTTTAAGGGGGGAAGTCTGTAACGATCCTGAATTTTTATTTAATTTAAATTTATAATTAAATGAAATTTTGAATAAAAATTTATAAAATTAATTATAAATAGTGATGCGAGTTTCCCCGAGTTCAAATATATTCTATATAAATCATTTAATTTTTTTTTATTATATATATATGTATATATGTGAATATATATATATATATATATATATATGTATATTTGGGTATATATGAGTCAATTTGAAATTTTAAAATCTTGTGTGTATATATATATATTTTGATTTGAATTTAAATCTTATATTAATGGTTTGAAAAATAAATATTAAAGTATATACATTGACACAAGTACGAAATGAATAAATAAGTGAATTGTTAATTTATTATTGATGGTTAAAATATATATAATAAATACAAGACAATAAATAAGAAGTAAATAAAATATAAGATATAACAATATAAAGTAAATATATATATATATATATATATATATCATAATCTCATATTAATAAATCAATACAAGATAATACAAATGGAGTAGGCTACAAAAGTAATAAGAGTAAAATAAAAATAGAAGTTCACTTATTTTGTAAAGTAAAATAATTCATATTTAAGCTATGAATAAAAATAAGAACAATTATATATAAAACAAAAACAATAAGTAAACATATATAGGAAGTATTACAAAACAAAAATACATACAAGTATGTACACTTGTAAATGAAAACAAAGCAAGCATGGAAAACAAAAATATAAATAAGTAAATAAACAAGACAAAAGAAAAAAATAAATTTCAAAGTAACAAGGCCTAAACAAATATAAGAAACAAAACAAAGCATAAAACTAAAGCAAAGTACAGGTAAGTATGGACTGAAGTAAGGCAAGTGATATGTGCAGTAGTGTGCAAGACAAGATAATAAATGCAACCACCAAAATATAGCTGCAGCCACCAACAGAAATAAGCCTTGTCAAAATAAAAAAATAAAAAAAATAAAGTATGAACAAACAAATCAAAATATAAATATACATAAACAAGTACAAGCAAACATCCTAAGTACATACAACATCTTCAGCCATACCTATTGTGTACAAAACAATATACACCCTGTACAAAGTTTTATACTCAGTAACTTCATTCTTATATATCAACTTTCTTATCTCATTTTCGTGCTTCAAAAGAAAACTGAGCATCATATATATATATAAAAAAAAAATTATATGGCAAACCTGAAACTAAACTAGATCAACAATTCAATTAAACAAGCAAGAAGATCAGAGGGGTTCCAACTTGCAAATTTCAAAGCTGTTAAACATAGCAGTTCTGTTTTTCTGGAAAACAATGTGAGTAACTTATTCTTTTTAGATACTTTTAAATTATAAAACAGTTGCATATATATATATATATATATATATATATATATATATATATATATAGGTATATCTGTGAACAACTTCATGTTTATCTAAAATCAGTTTTCTTTTTTTTTCATTGCCTGTGAATCTGTGAGCAAACATTCTACTTTGAATCTGTATGGTTGTTTCTGAGTAAGAAGTGATTTAAACTTGAGTTACTTTAAATTTGTATATTTATAAGTTGAAGTTGCTCTGCATATCTATTTATTTATCTGTGCTGTGAGATTCACCATCTTCTCTGTTTAGTTACAGGGAATACAATAAAAAAAAAATTCAAATTCTTCTTTTCTAATCAATGTTAGGCTTTAGTTTCAAAACAAAATAAATGTGTTTGAGTATGAATTGTAATATAAAAATAGTTTCATGAAGGGTAAACATATACAGGATGAACAACTCAAAGTTCAACAGAGAAATTTCAAAATTTAAGGAAATTCGAACCTAATGATTTGCAAATTTGAATACCTATCTTCAATCCTTACTGAAAAGTAAGATTTTTAAACCAAAGATTGAAATTTTTCATTGAGTATATCAATAGTAAACTGTGGATGAACTAAAAACACATTTTTATAAATCTTGGTTAGTTCAACAAATTTTAATTGTTGAAATTCATGGAGGAGTTAGTTTGATCACTTTCGAATCTAGGAAAAATACTGAAAAAAATTTCGAATGAATAAATTTTTGGGTTGGATCGAAACTAGGGTTTAAGAGGGGTAATGGGTTTGGCTCGGTTGTCGAGGCAATGCGAGGGCATCAGGGAATTAGAGGCGATCGGACTAGGTGGGTTAGAGGCGTTGGGTGGTGGCGAAGCTTCGGACCAAGTTTCGAGGTGGCCGGTGGTCGTGGGTGATGGTACGATGGGTTTTTGGGTGGTCGAGTTTTTGGGTCAGTGGGTTCGAATGGGTCGATTTTGATCTGATCGAAATTTCTTCGATCTGGTTGATGCTTTGGGGTCTCGCGTGTTCGTGTGTGTGTGTGGGATGGACGCGGTGCTCATCGGTGGCCGGAGGAGCGTGGGTAGGTGCACGGTGCACGTGTGTGCACTGGGGAGGAAGGAAGGGGAAGACAGGATGAACTCGAAGAAGAAGAGGGGGACTCGGGGCATTGCTCGAGTATTACTCAAAGCACTGGGTAGTTTTGCTTGGGGAAGGTGGAGTTCTGGACTCGAAGTCATCTGGGAAAATGTCTCGGGGATATTAGCTACAGGTTTTAAAACCTGTAAGTTTTATAAAACTTAAATCTGGATTTTAAAAATATAAAATAGATATTTAAATTAAGTTTAAATCAAATTTAGTTTGGGTTCGAATGAAGTTTGAATCTCAGTTTTAAATATAAGATAAAGTTTTTAAATTAAATTATTTATAACAACTTTAAAAGGTTTAGATAGTTGGGATTAAAAAAGTAAAGCTTTAAATAAAAATAGAGATTTAAACTAAAATTTAAATCTGGAATTTAATCTAAATTCGAATCTTAGTTTTCGAATAAAAGAAGTTTTTGAATTTAAATTGTTCGAAACAATTCGAATGATTAAGTGTATTTTTAAAATTAATCTGAATTTAAGTTTAAAGTGTAATGCTTAAAATACACTTAAATGATTAATGAAATCATTAATAAAGAAATTAATTATCTTAGAGATAATTAAGGTAATAAGTTAATTTAATTAATTTATTAATTAAGAATAATTTAATTAATTTAAGAGTTTGATTAATTAATTATATCAAATGATTTGTAATTAATAAATCAAGATTGGGTAATTAATTCGTAAGCAATTAATTTACTTGGAAATAAATTAGGATTAAATGATTTATGAATCCTACTTATAAATGATTATTGAGTGTTTGCCTTACTATGAATGATTTTATTTTATGAGATGCCTTGAATTGATTATCCTATCTGATTTGTGATATTTTGTTCTATAGATTGAACTGTGTGTATTTATTTACATCTGCATATTATCTGTGAATCTGTGAATGGGCGATAAGCTTTATAGCTATATCGCTTATCAACTATATCTCTGTGTTTTGATCTGTGATGATTGTATGATGTTGCACTATGGTGTTAAAACCCCTGGACCACACCATACACACGCAATTATGGATTTCACGAGGAAATCGATTAAGTCACAGATTTTAAAATGATTTTAAAATGATTTTTAAAGTCGAATATTTAAATTCAAATGTTTTGGAAATGGAATCGGAATAAATGTGAAAAGCTTTTGGAATGGAATTTCAAAATAAAATTTATTATTTTTAAATTACTTGATTAAGTTTTGAATTTAAATAATTTGATTTAAATTTGAATTCAATATTGAAATTGAATTCTGTAATTTGAAACTAGGGATTAACGATATTATACTAGTTATATATGAGTTAAACCATTTTTAAAGTATTATTTTTGGGAATTTGAATTTAACCTAAGGATTTCAACTCGTATAAATGAATCGGATTTCCAAAATGAAAACTGTTGTTTTCAAATGATAAACACTTTTAAATAAGAACTGAGATTCCAGTTAATTAGGGGAATTTCAAGATTGAATAGAGAAATGATTTTCCTAAGTTATGAATGAAGTCTTTTTGAAAGCTATGAATTAAATCTGTTTATTTTTAACAGATTTAAATTGATGATTTGTTTAAATCAAATTGAAATGAAATTGTTTTGAAGGCTATAAGTTAAATCTTTGATTTAAAGATTTAACGAGTTAATCAAATTGAAATGAAAATTGATTTGGAAAATCTGTGAATGAATCTTTTGTTTAAAAGATTAAAATGTGAAAATTGTTTAAACCGTTAAAGGTTGTGAAAATGAATCTTTTTGTTTAAAGATTGAAAATGGTAATTTGTTAAACCATTTGAAAGAAAGTTTGAATTACTAAATTGTGACTTAATTGAAATCCCATTATCCATTTGTTTTTGAAATATCGTGCTCACTATTCGGTTTAGCCGGGAAAGGACCGTTGTGTCGTATAACCCATTCCGAATATGTGATACGTCGTTATGGATAGCATTTGAAGACCGGTGATGAAGACCGGGTATTTGTGAAAGCGATAGGATGACCTATCGATTGTTTCTGCACCGAGTCGCGCCGGTATAGAAACTCCCTAAGTGATGGGAAATCCGATCGGGATTGTGAATATCCGGATTGCAAGGACTTCTTTGTAAGTGCCTTCGGTTCTGTTCGAACCCGGAACAGACTTGTATGGATTGTATGTCTGACACTACAAATTGAGATATAAAGCCGATTTCTTTCAAATATATTTCTGTTGGTGGCGGAGAATTTATTCTTTTAGCTTAACACCCTTCTCTGAGACGTACGAGCTCAGAGGTTATATAGTTGAAGTTATCAGCGATATATTCCCAATTTGGTAATGTGACATGCTGAGTGTTGCTGAAATGATCATTGTGTTGATTATTTATGATAGGATCATTTATTTGATCGTCTATCTTAGTGATCATTTCTATGATCATTTGTTGACCCAAAGCATGGCTTTTGTATAAAGTATGTTTTTGTGGACGTGACTTCATCGAGTCTCACACCCCGGAAATGGTCAAAACAGGAAAGATGCGGCAAGGTTATGAGGGGTAGCACCCTTTAGGGTATGTACATTTCCTTCTGGATAGAGGTGGTATCATGGTATGGAGCCCAGATATTTAACCTATGTGGTTACTACGAATTTATTACTTTGTGGTTGTTGGTTATCGGGATCCCGTGAGAAAGGTCGTTTACGATCGGGGAATGGCGTGCTCGTGTCAGTAGTTACCCAGTTAGGGGTAACCCGGCCTTGTGTTGGCAGAGTTCCGGTTTGGTTCTCGGGGATGTCTTTCCAGAGGCATTCTCATGTGGCAATGGGAAGTTCCTTGGCCTGATCATTTGTTGGAAATCCAAAGAAACAATACGAAACTTGTACGGTATTAGTTGTAGAACCTATCATTCACTTATGGTGTCGCAACACTGTTTGGATGGTAGCTATAGTAGGCATAGTTCGAAATGTCTATGTTGGCTAAGATTTATATCTTTACTTTCGAAATGAATTTTTCCTACAATATGCACTAGTAATAATATTAAATGTTTCTTTTTAATGCGTATCAAGCATCTTTGACTATCATAAGGAGAAATCTCCTCCGATTCTGCGTTTGCATTGTGTGTGTGTGCGGGAGGCCTTATGGTAGTCTCATTTTTAAAAAAAGCATTGCGAATCGACTTTAGAATTCTTTCTTTGATTGTTTTTAAAAGATAAACTGTTTTTGTTGCTCACACCAGTCCCACGACTGATCCGGAGTTTATTGTTTTCTTTCCTAAACTCTGGGTGCTCATTATATTTCTACACGAGCAGTCTAGAGTTTGGTTTTTCAGATAGTTAGATGTAGTAGATTATCTGGAGTTAGTTCAGTCTTTGGTTCGCACCAGTCTTGCTTATCTTTGTGCATCGTTATTGGGAGTTCGAGCTATTGCTGGATTGATTCTTGGAAATGGAGTTACAGTTCCGATTTGGAGTTCTTCCTTGAAGACTATTTTAGAGTTATATTGTTCCGTATGTTAGATGTCATCTATTTTCTTTTCTGCTGCTATTTTATTGTATCATATCTCTGTTGTATATTGATATCTATTGGATCATTTGTTGTATCAGATATTGTATCAAAGCTGTATATCAATGTATTATTCTTTTATTCCGCTGTGTTGTTTCCTTAATGATTGTTATAAGCTCCGGCGAATCGGATTTGAACGGTCGAATCTATGGCATTTGAATACGATATGAAGTATGGATGTCGATTTTTGAGCGGGCAAAATCCGTCTCGTTACATTTGGTATCAGAGCTAAGGTTGAACTTTAGCTCAGGAGTGTAACACATTAAGTAACTCATTAGAGATAGGGTGAAGTAAATCCTAGAATGAGTAATCCTTAAGATATCCGTTTGAATGCCTCAGTAAATTTTCTTACTATTCACTAATAGTGAGTATGAGTGCAAGAAGAGAACGAGATAGGGGACAGGTAAATACGACTATAATTAGTCAAAACTCTGTAACAACGGTGGAAATAACTTTCTCTATCAATTTTCTTTGATTCGTTTCCAAATTCTTTTGATTGATTCATGACGGTTACATAAAGAAGTTTCGGTGCGGTGATGCTCTACGAATCGTTGTAGGAAATTCTTACTTCGTAACTTCATCGGTTTCCTATCAGTTTTGATTTTAAACCTTAATGAATACGAATTTGAAATTTGAGATTACAAATTTTGAATAAACTTGAAATTTTAAATTGAGTTAAATTGATTAATAGAATATAGAGCTTAATTTGAATTGAATCAATTAAACGATTTTGTTTAAAACCAAAAATTGAAATTTTATTATAATTTCTTGTATCTATTGTTGATATTCTGATTTGGTGAGCCAAATGCAGAACTGATATCCAGTTTGATCTGAAAAGATATTTCTCTATCTTTGAATATATCTCTGTATTGTTTTCGTGCCTGCGAATTTCGAGGACGAAATTCTTTTAAGGGGGGAAGTCTGTAACGATCCTGAATTTTTATTTAATTTAAATTTATAATTAAATGAAATTTTGAATAAAAATTTATAAAATTAATTATAAATAGTGATGCGAGTTTCCCCGAGTTCAAATATATTCTATATAAATCATTTAATTTTTTTTTATTATATATATATGTATATATGTGAATATATATATATATATATATATATGTATGTATATTTGGGTATATATGAGTCAATTTGAAATTTTAAAATCTTGTGTGTATATATATATATTTTGATTTGAATTTAAATCTTATATTAATGGTTTGAAAAATAAATATTAAAGTATATACATTGACACAAGTACGAAATGTATAAATAAGTGAATTGTTAATTTATTATTGATGGTTAAAATATATATAATAAATACAAGACAATAAATAAGAAGTAAATAAAATATAAGATATAACAATATAAAGTAAATATATATATATATATATCATAATCTCATATTAATAAATCAATACAAGATAATACAAATGGAGTAGGCTACAAAAGTAATAAGAGTAAAATAAAAATAGAAGTTCACTTATTTTGTAAAGTAAAATAATTCATATTTAAGCTATGAATAAAAATAAGAACAATTATATATAAAACAAAAACAATAAGTAAACATATATAGAAGTATTACAAAACAAAAATACATACAAGTATGTACACTTGTAAATGAAAACAAAGCAAGCATGGAAAACAAAAATATAAATAAGTAAATAAACAAGACAAAAGAAAAAAATAAATTTCAAAGTAACAAGGCCTAAACAAATATAAGAAACAAAACAAAGCATAAAACTAAAGCAAAGTACAGGTAAGTATGGACTGAAGTAAGGCAAGTGATATGTGCAGTAGTGTGCAAGACAAGATAATAAATGCAACCACCAAAATATAGCTGCAGCCACCAACAGAAATAAGCCTTGTCAAAATAAAAAAATAAAAAAAATAAAGTATGAACAAACAAATCAAAATATAAATATACATAAACAAGTACAAGCAAACATCCTAAGTACATACAACATCTTCAGCCATACCTATTGTGTACAAAACAATATACACCCTGTACAAAGTTTTATACTCAGTGACTTCATTCTTATATATCAACTTTCTTATCTCATTTTCGTGCTTCAAAAGAAAACTGAGCATCATATATATATATAAAAAAAAAATTATATGGCAAACCTGAAACTAAACTAGATCAACAATTCAATTAAACAAGCAAGAAGATCAGAGGGGTTCCAACTTGCAAATTTCAAAGCTGTTAAACATAGCAGTTCTGTTTTTCTGGAAAACAATGTGAGTAACTTATTCTTTTTAGATACTTTTAAATTATAAAACAGTTGCATATATATATATATATATATATATATATATATATATATATAGGTATATCTGTGAACAACTTCATGTTTATCTAAAATCAGTTTTCTTTTTTTTTCATTGCCTGTGAATCTGTGAGCAAACATTCTACTTTGAATCTGTATGGTTGTTTCTGAGTAAGAAGTGATTTAAACTTGAGTTACTTTAAATTTGTATATTTATAAGTTGAAGTTGCTCTGCATATCTATTTATTTATCTGTGCTGTGAGATTCACCATCTTCTCTGTTTAGTTACAGGGAATACAATAAAAAAAAAATTCAAATTCTTCTTTTCTAATCAATGTTAGGCTTTAGTTTCAAAACAAAATAAATGTGTTTGAGTATGAATTGTAATATAAAAATAGTTTCATGAAGGGTAAACATATACAGGATGAACAACTCAAAGTTCAACAGAGAAATTTCAAAATTTAAGGAAATTCGAACCTAATGATTTGCAAATTTGAATACCTATCTTCAATCCTTACTGAAAAGTAAGATTTTTAAACCAAAGATTGAAATTTTTCATTGAGTATATCAATAGTAAACTGTGGATGAACTAAAAACACATTTTTATAAATCTTGGTTAGTTCAACAAATTTTAATTGTTGAAATTCATGGAGGAGTTAGTTTGATCACTTTCGAATCTAGGAAAAATACTGAAAAAAATTTCGAATGAATAAATTTTTGGGTTGGATCGAAACTAGGGTTTAAGAGGGGTAATGGGTTTGGCTCGGTTGTCGAGGCAATGCGAGGGCATCAGGGAATTAGAGGCGATCGGACTAGGTGGGTTAGAGGCGTTGGGTGGTGGCGAAGCTTCGGACCAAGTTTCGAGGTGGCCGGTGGTCGTGGGTGATGGTACGATGGGTTTTTGGGTGGTCGAGTTTTTGGGTCAGTGGGTTCGAATGGGTCGATTTTGATCTGATCGAAATTTCTTCGATCTGGTTGATGCTTTGGGGTCTCGCGTGTTCGTGTGTGTGTGTGGGATGGACGCGGTGCTCATCGGTGGCCGGAGGAGCGTGGGTAGGTGCACGGTGCACGTGTGTGCACTGGGGAGGAAGGAAGGGGAAGACAGGATGAACTCGAAGAAGAAGAGGGGGACTCGGGGCATTGCTCGAGTATTACTCAAAGCACTGGGTAGTTTTGCTTGGGGAAGGTGGAGTTCTGGACTCGAAGTCATCTGGGAAAATGTCTCGGGGATATTAGCTACAGGTTTTAAAACCTGTAAGTTTTATAAAACTTAAATCTGGATTTTAAAAATATAAAATAGATATTTAAATTAAGTTTAAATCAAATTTAGTTTGGGTTCGAATGAAGTTTGAATCTCAGTTTTAAATATAAGATAAAGTTTTTAAATTAAATTATTTATAACAACTTTAAAAGGTTTAGATAGTTGGGATTAAAAAAGTAAAGCTTTAAATAAAAATAGAGATTTAAACTAAAATTTAAATCTGGAATTTAATCTAAATTCGAATCTTAGTTTTCGAATAAAAGAAGTTTTTGAATTTAAATTGTTCGAAACAATTCGAATGATTAAGTGTATTTTTAAAATTAATCTGAATTTAAGTTTAAAGTGTAATGCTTAAAATACACTTAAATGATTAATGAAATCATTAATAAAGAAATTAATTATCTTAGAGATAATTAAGGTAATAAGTTAATTTAATTAATTTATTAATTAAGAATAATTTAATTAATTTAAGAGTTTGATTAATTAATTATATCAAATGATTTGTAATTAATAAATCAAGATTGGGTAATTAATTCGTAAGCAATTAATTTACTTGGAAATAAATTAGGATTAAATGATTTATGAATCCTACTTATAAATGATTATTGAGTGTTTGCCTTACTATGAATGATTTTATTTTATGAGATGCCTTGAATTGATTATCCTATCTGATTTGTGATATTTTGTTCTATAGATTGAACTGTGTGTATTTATTTACATCTGCATATTATCTGTGAATCTGTGAATGGGCGATAAGCTTTATAGCTATATCGCTTATCAACTATATCTCTGTGTTTTGATCTGTGATGATTGTATGATGTTGCACTATGGTGTTAAAACCCCTGGACCACACCATACACACGCAATTATGGATTTCACGAGGAAATCGATTAAGTCACAGATTTTAAAATGATTTTAAAATGATTTTTAAAGTCGAATATTTAAATTCAAATGTTTTGGAAATGGAATCGGAATAAATGTGAAAAGCTTTTGGAATGGAATTTCAAAATAAAATTTATTATTTTTAAATTACTTGATTAAGTTTTGAATTTAAATAATTTGATTTAAATTTGAATTCAATATTGAAATTGAATTCTGTAATTTGAAACTAGGGATTAACGATATTATACTAGTTATATATGAGTTAAACCATTTTTAAAGTATTATTTTTGGGAATTTGAATTTAACCTAAGGATTTCAACTCGTATAAATGAATCGGATTTCCAAAATGAAAACTGTTGTTTTCAAATGATAAACACTTTTAAATAAGAACTGAGATTCCAGTTAATTAGGGGAATTTCAAGATTGAATAGAGAAATGATTTTCCTAAGTTATGAATGAAGTCTTTTTGAAAGCTATGAATTAAATCTGTTTATTTTTAACAGATTTAAATTGATGATTTGTTTAAATCAAATTGAAATGAAATTGTTTTGAAGGCTATAAGTTAAATCTTTGATTTAAAGATTTAACGAGTTAATCAAATTGAAATGAAAATTGATTTGGAAAATCTGTGAATGAATCTTTTGTTTAAAAGATTAAAATGTGAAAATTGTTTAAACCGTTAAAGGTTGTGAAAATGAATCTTTTTGTTTAAAGATTGAAAATGGTAATTTGTTAAACCATTTGAAAGAAAGTTTGAATTATTAAGTTGTGACTTAATTGAAATCCCATTATCCATTTGTTTTTGAAATATCGTGCTCACTATTCGGTTTAGCCGGGAAAGGACCGTTGTGTCGTATAACCCATTCCGAATATGTGATACGTCGTTATGGATAGCATTTGAAGACCGGTGATGAAGACCAGGTATTTGTGAAAGCGATAGGATGACCTATCGATTGTTTCTGCACCGAGTCGCGCCGGTATAGAAACTCCCTAAGTGATGGGAAATCCGATCGGGATTGTGAATATCCGGATTGCAAGGACTTCTTTGTAAGTGCCTTCGGTTCTGTTCGAACCCGGAACAGACTTGTATGGATTGTATGTCTGACACTACAAATTGAGATATAAAGCCGATTTCTTTCAAATATATTTCTGTTGGTGGCGGAGAATTTATTCTTTTAGCTTAACACCCTTCTCTGAGACGTACGAGCTCAGAGGTTATATAGTTGAAGTTATCAGCGATATATTCCCAATTTGGTAATGTGACATGCTGAGTGTTGCTGAAATGATCATTGTGTTGATTATTTATGATAGGATCATTTATTTGATCGTCTATCTTAGTGATCATTTCTATGATCATTTGTTGACCCAAAGCATGGCTTTTGTATAAAGTATGTTTTTGTGGACGTGACTTCATCGAGCCTCACACCCCGGAAATGGTCAAAACAGGAAAGATGCGGCAAGGTTATGAGGGGTAGCACCCTTTAGGGTATGTACATTTACTTCTGGATAGAGGTGGTATCATGGTATGGAGCCCAGATATTTAACCTATGTGGTTACTACGAATTTATTAGTTTGTGGTTGTTGGTTATCGGGATCCCGTGAGAAAGGTCGTTTACGATCGGGGAATGGCGTGCTCGTGTCAGTAGTTACCCAGTTAAGGGTAACCCGGCCTTGTGTTGGCAGAGTTCCGGTTTGGTTCTCGGGGATGTCTTTCCAGAGGCATTCTCATGTGGCAATGGGAAGTTCCTTGGCCTGATCATTTGTTGGAAATCCAAAGAAACAATACGAAACTTGTACGGTATTAGTTGTAGAACCTATCATTCACTTATGGTGTCGCAACACTGTTTGGATGGTAGCTATAGTAGGCATAGTTCGAAATGTCTATGTTGGCTAAGATTTATATCTTTACTTTCGAAATGAATTTTTCCTACACTATGCACTAGTAATAATATCAAATGTTTCTTTTTAATGCGTATCAAGCATCTTTGACTATCATAAGGAGAAATCTCCTCCGATTCTGCGTTTGCATTGTGTGTGTGTGTGCGGGAGGCCTTATGGTAGTCTCATTTTTAAAAAAAAGCATTGCAAATCGACTTTAGAATTCTTTCTTTGATTGTTTTTAAAAGATAAACTGTTTTTGTTGCTCACACCAGTCCCACGACTGATCCGGAGTTTATTGTTTTCTTTCCTAAACTCTGGGTGCTCATTATATTTCTACACGAGCAGTCTAGAGTTTGGTTTTTCAGATAGTTAGATGTAGTAGATTATCTGGAGTTAGTTCAGTCTTTGGTTCGCACCAGTCTTGCTTATCTTTGTGCATCGTTATTGGGAGTTCGAGCTATTGCTGGATTGATTCTTGGAAATGGAGTTACAGTTCCGATTTGGAGTTCTTCCTTGAAGACTATTTTAGAGTTATATTGTTCCGTATGTTAGATGTCATCTATTTTCTTTTCTGCTGCTATTTTATTGTATCATATCTCTGTTGTATATTGATATCTATTGGATCATCTGTTGTATCAGATATTGTATCAAAGCTGTATATCAATGTATTATTCTTTTATTCCGCTGTGTTGTTTACTTAATGATTGTTATAAGCTCCGGCGAATCGGATTTGAACGGTCGAATCTATGGCATTCGAATACGATATGAAGTATGGATGTCGATTTTTGAGCGGGCAAAATCCGTCTCGTTACAAGGGAGGTGAATAAGCTAAAATAAATCACGGGCAACCTTAATCGGGTCAACCGTGACTTAAAGTATAAGATCGAAGTGGATTTTCTGGGGTAAATCTACGTTTGATCTCAAGAGTTAGAGTTTGGGTAATAGGAGATACTAGCATCTAAACCAAGGATATAAAATCTTTGGTGAATCGATGCTGTTGTAATGGAGTTTCACCCCTCTTACAAGAAAATTTTTGAGATTGGCGGGACCGCCAATTCACTATAAAGGTCATTCGAAGTGGAGTTGTGGGATACTCCAGCATCAAATGAAGATGAATAGCGGGGAATAAGAATGGACTTTGGAACCGCAGGGAACGTTCCAAAATTCAAAGGAATCGAGTCAAAAGGGAAGAGATTCAAACTAGAATGAAAGTGATTCTGTAAATACATTCACTCTATATGCTGAGTTTTGCCTAGAGCTATCAAAGCTCTGATACCAACTGTAACGGACCGGTATTTTCAACCATTCGCATCCATTATAAGTGTATAGGTAGACACTTATGCCGGAATTGAATTGCTCAAAATACCGCGTTGTAAATAAAAATTTGGCAAATCTCAGGATATACAGTAAATAAAAATCACAGATCACAGACACAGAGTATAAAAAAAAATGCAACGGAAGAAAAAGAGATAATAGTTCATGAAGCTACTATATAAATATGAGATACATTAGAGTTAAATAAGATACAACAGAAGAGTAACAGGATACATCAGGTACAAATCAGATACATCACTGAACCACTGGATACTGAAACAAAATAGGTGGCTGGATCTTCAAGGAAAGCTCCAACGCCGAAGGTGAATCTGGAATGCTAACTCACTCAATCTGACCCGAGTGTAAAGCAAAACACAAAACCCTCGAGTCAGGACATAAATACTTATAAATTGTAAATCAACTCAAGTGAACAGTAACAAAATGCATCAGTAACTTAAAGGATGCTTGGGACCGCCCATCCTCTAAGGATCCGTTAGACTATTTACTATGTAGTAATATACGCTATATACGGTAGTGTCTAATCAGTAAAGTATAATCATATAGAAAATAGCGTTAAGGGGATGGTGAACCTTAACGCGGTCGGATCTTTAAAACCAAAATCGTAGTGGGCTCGATATAAGGATATGACACGGCACGCGAGGCAATGCCAGGGTGGATACACCGTTTGCACTCCCGGATCGGTGGTGACGGCAAGTCAGCAGCTTCCGCCCACCTCGAACAATACCCCCGAATCAAAGTGGCGCCACCGAATCGAATCACAACAGTAATAGAATAGTTTCCGATGGAGCATGCTCGATGAAAGGGTGCGACCCTTTGTGTAGCCCGGTATAGCTCTTGTTTTAGTCATATATGCCAACTCACGGGAGTTGGGTCCACGTAACATACCTCGAGAACGTCGGCACCATCCTACTTCATTCTGGAATCTCCACCGCGTACACAGTTGTTAAAGTGGTTTTCGGTATTGTCCGGCTATAAGACAATATCCGATCCCGGTCTCTTTAACAACCAATCGTTACTATAACCCATGGATATTTATTTCAAATAATTTATACTTTCAAGACCAAAATATCATACTCATTTCAAAACAATATCACAATTGTATCATTTCCATTTCAAAAATAATTCAATATTATATCATTTAAATAAAACCCAAATTTTCAAATGATTGAATATTTCTTTAAATTTATTAAACTTGAAATATTCCTTTAAATTATCATAGCATTTTGGAAATGTTACCTTAAGGAATCATAGCATTTTTGGAATGTACTACTTTCCACTTTACATTGTATATAATTCAAAGTACTGATAAGCTTAAAATTTTAACATGTCAATTTATCATAGCCTTGTACTTAAATAAACTTTCTTACCGTAATATACAATTTAAACCGAAATTCTTATGTTAAGTTAAAAGCACCTTATTAACTTACATTATTATTACAATAAATAAACTTTATTATTTTAATCATTTAAAGTATGCCATTCACATAAATTAAAACTTTCTTATCAAATGTACGTTATCAACTTATATTTTATTATTACAGTAAGTAACATTTATCATTTTAATCAATTTAAAATACACCATTACATTGATTAAAATCTACGTGTCAAATGTACGTTTTAAATTTTATATTCCTATTACAATAATGAACATTTATTAATTAAATCAATACCACACTACTTAAAACTTTACATGTTTCTTTCTTAATTAAAACTTTACATGTTCTTGCATTAATTAAAACTTTCATGTTCTCTCATTAATTAGGACTTTACACGTTTCTTTCATTAATTAAAAACTTATACGTTTCTTTCATTAATTAAAACTTATACCTTTCTTTCATTAATTAGGAATTTACATGTTCCTATCATTAATTAGAACACCATACGTTCTTTCATTAATTAAACCTATACGTTTCTTTCATAAATTAAAACCTATACGTTTCTTTCATAAATTAAAACCTATACGTTTCTTTCATAAATTAAAACCTGTACGTTTCTTTCATAAATTAAAACCTATATTACCATTTCACAAATTTAACTAAACTTCCAGTTTATTTAATTAATTTTAACATCTTTAGTTAAAACTCAAATTTCACATTTTCAAGTCAAGTTATATTTAAAATTTCATTTTCAACAGTCATTTATTCAATCACTTAAATTTATAGAAAATCAATAATTCTTTAATAAACCACTTAAATTCAAATATAAATCAATTTATCATATTTACCATTTTCCAAATAAAATTAAAGTCCATTTTATTCATCTAACTTAAATATCATTTTTTTAGTCAAAATTCCAAATTTCAAACATAAGTTATATTTCAAAATCTAGTTAATGCATTCATAAATTACATATTAACACATAGAAAAATCATAATTTATTTATTTTAAAACCTTTCAAAATCTATTTAAATCAAATTTCATAATTTTATATTTTTAAAATACTTAAAATATTCAAAGCACTTTATAGAATAACCACGGGTCTGTATATAGTTTTCTAACCTAGGTCAAGTGATACAGATATGTATCATGTCAATCCGTAGTTTAAAAGGTAAAAATCCGGGTTCTATCATTTCAAACCCGCAATCTCAAGTTTAAATAAATAAATAAAATAACTCAGGCCTATCATTTCAGCCCATAATGATTTTTATCCTAACAGGGAACTTGGAGTGTGATCATATACAGAAATAATATAAACAATGTCAATATCACAATATACAGTCATGTATCAGATGTCAGGTGAAAATTAACAGTTAACATGGTAATAATATGGTAATAACACGGCATAGCATATCATATGATAATCATTAACTTGCATAAACATTTTATATTACTAAACACTTGTCATCAAACCACTTTTCATAAGTATATATGTCAGAGTGAGAAAGACTCACTTTTTTCAAAGCTAGAGACCAAAACAACATACAAGCACGACTCCAAAGGCACGACAAGCACAATTGCACGACTTTTGATTTGAGTTGAAAGATAGACAAGATATGATTTTGTATTAACAACCCAAAACAAAACAAACCAGACAATATATAAACATTCAACATAAAATAACATTGAAACAATTTTGAAATACAAAGCGAAATGAACAAGATAGATTGGACCTTGCTTCAACCACTTCAATGCTTGGCCTAAGGGACGCTTATGCTTGGCTATGATGATAATTTGGCTCAGGTATGACATCATATAGGTCAGGTTTAACATCATATAAGCAAGGCAACAAGTGGAGATGAAGGGAATGAGGCAACAATGGTCAAAAACATTGTTTTTAGGCATGTAGATTGCAATTTGAAGGGTTTGGCCATCATAGATGGCTCGGCCATGGTCATGGTTGGTGGAGTAGATGGTGTTGGAGGCATGGAAGAGATGTAGGAGTTTGTGGCTGCGTCTATGGAGAAGAGGCCGATCCAAACTTAGAAGAGAAACAAGGCAAAATTGCATAGAAAGGTAAGAAAAGTAGAAAGAAGAGAGGGATTTACCTAATTTTTTTTCTTCAAGGTGGAGGCCATGATTTTTATGGTTTTGGGGCTTCAAAAATTCGTGAATGAAAAGAGGAAGTCGGCTGCAAAGGATGGGGAAAGGAATGGCTAAGATGAATTGATGTATTAATGACAGAAGAAACTGCAAAAGAAACGGATAAAACGTTTTTTCCGTTTCTTAGCTCTTAACCCTTTCAAATTTCTCATATATATATACATCCAAATAACTGAAAATAATTAAAATCTCTGTTAAAATTCGAAAATATAACCGATAAACAAAATATTAAAAATTAAATATTAATTAGATATGATTAAATAAGAAAAATAGCACAGAAAAATGAAAACTAGACTTAAGAATTAGAAATAACTTCAATACACTTTGAAAAAATTTACTTAAATTTAAATAAATGAAAAATGAATAAAATAAAGTAAAAAAAAACAAATAAAAGTGAGTGCATAAAATAAATAAATAAATTTTAATTATATATAATTAAAATAAGAAAATGGCTTAAAATTGTAGACTGGGCTTTAAAATTAGAAATAAATCCAAATGAACTTTAGAAAATTTTCATGGACTTGTAAAATATTTATAACAAATAAAATAAAATAAAATAAAAGTGCATTCACAAAAAAAAATTTATTAAATATAATTTTTATGAAGAAAATGGTAGAAAATTAGAAAACAGCCTTTAAAAATAGGAAATAAATACAGTAAATTTTGGAAAAATTCTATTATCATTTAAAAATATTTAAAAGTCAAAATATACATAATAAAACATATTATAATATATTAAAATAAAATATAACCAAGAATAAGTAATTTATACAATTTAAAATAGTCATTGTTAAATAACCCTATATACGCACAATATTGTAAAGGGTATAACTTTCACAATTTACATCCAAATTCAACTAAACGAAAAGTGGTGTTCTTATAATTTTATGTACTTTCATAATAAAATAAAAAATTTATAATTTTAAACTTTTAAAATTTTAAGTTGAAGTCACAGTTTGACTATTTTGACCAAAATCAGCATTTTAGGCAAATATTCAACTTACAAAATTTTGGAATTATAACTCATATAAAAATCAAGATTATATTTAAATAAAAAATTTAATCATTTCAAATAAGTAAAATAAGTTTTTAAATCAAAATCTTACATTAAAAATAATTAAAATATACAATAAAATAATTACAAAATATTGGGTTGTTACACATAGTGATAATACCTGAGGTTATCTAGAAAGGTTATAGACATACCTTACTTAGGTGCTACCCACTTAGCTTTGCTGCATCTCCCCTGCTTTTCAGTCATTCCCGGTTAATGAGGCTAGAGGCTACGATTACCTTTCAAGAGAAATTTCACTTAAGAATTATCATCGTCTTCCAATGAAGATGTTCTGATAGTATTCATCCATACATATTGCAATCGGACTGAACAAACCGAATCACCATCTTCATCATCTTCACGATATTCATTCTTAACGTTCAAACTGGATTCAAGTGGTTTTTCGGATAATTAAATCTAATCCTGGTCTCTTCGAAACGACTAACTAAATTTGTCAATATTGGTAGTTGGTTATTAAACTATCGATAAACATCCATAAGTAGTCACTAGGCCTTATTTCATAATTCTCCATAATTTTGAATAAATTCTTCGTACGATTTTCCAAACCAATCATACTTATTTATAACCCCAACCAACCGTTTATAACTTCTTTAATTGGATTCAAATTCCTTTCCGAAGTTATCGCATCTGACACTGGAAATTTTCTTAACTCCCTATAATCCCTTTTATGAGATTTCTCTTACGAAATCTCATTCTTAAACAAAACGGTTTTACATACGTCGAGAGGATTTTATAAATAAATTTTCAATCATTTCAAAACTATATATATATATATATTTTGCATTTTTAAAGAATAGTATTTTACTTTATTTTAAAATATTTTTTAAGTTATTATTTAAAATATCAACATTTTTAATAAACTATCAATAATTCATTCAAAATGAAACAATCAATTTACAAAGTTGGTTATAAAAGTTAAAACTTTATTTCAATAAATATTAAATATTTGAAAAATCCATTTTCCGAAGTATTCTAATATTAACTGGTTTAAAAAAATTGTAGTTTTAAATAGTAAAGTTTCCTTTTTGAAAACAAAATTAACTTCTTAAAAATATATTTTTAAAACCTCGATAACCAATTTAATTTATATGTTCCTCTTGCTTTCACAATATATCAATTTTTAATTGCGATTCCCTAGCCATTCCCATTTCAAAAATAGAGTCTGCTATTTTTTTCAACCCTGTTTTCCCTATTCTAATATAAACTCGCCTATGAATTTATATTTCTAGTTGTCATCTCCTATCGATTTCCTTTATTTATAAACATTGTTCGTAAATTTTATAACCCTTTTTTGGATATTATTTGTTTATAAACAAATCTTATTTATTTAACCCCATTATTTACTTTCTTTTCTCGTAAATTCCATTACACTTCAAATCTATTTTCAATATTGTTTTTAACTCCTTTTTATATTCCCAGAATATCACTTATAAAATTCTCTTACATAATTCATTTTTAAAATCCCATTTAATAATTCATAATAGTTAGGTATAACCAAAAATCAATATATTTTTTTAATTTGATTCTTTAAAATAACTCCAGTTCCTATATATATATATATATATATATATATATATATTTATATCAAATCTCTTTAATTCCATAAATCTTAAAAATATATTTGTAGTGTTTAATTTATCAAATTTTAGACCAGTACTACAATAACATCCAATAAATTTCAATCACTATAATACTCAATAATAGATTATTCTACACAATTCATATATCATCATATATGAAAGTAAACAATTAATTTGAGAAATTCAGTTGGATCCCTCCAACTTGTTTTTGCCTACATCCACAGATGTTAATACAACATAAAAATACCAATACCACTTCGATGGGAATATCGCAGTATATAGGGTTATAAGCTATTATGCGAGGCGCGTAGGGTCTCATCCGTTGTAATGTGCAGGAATATGACTCCAACTACTAATATATATATGCTATTATATATGTATACAATAACTAATCAACAAATAATAATTAACCACTTCAACCAAGCATCCAATAATTTATTTTAACCAAATAAAATTAGATTTGGCATCCAAATGAGTGGGAATTTGCTCACCTCGATTTTTACTTGCAATTCATTCCAATTTAATTCAGTACCCTACGTCGTTTCGAATCCAACGCCATTGATTTGCAATTTTTGAACCTCGCATTCTAAAAGCTATACGATTTCAATTTTTATTATAATAAGTCACTTACTTACTAAGTGCAAACCAATTATCTATTTAAAAATTTTAACCGACCTTTGGTCATAAATTTAAAATTAACTCAACTACATTAAAAAAAAATCTTCTCTTTTTTTCAAAAATAAAATTATCTCACTGGTCGGTCGAATTTGTGATGCCCAAACCCCCATCACCACGCTACCTCCTTACTCCATGACTTCGCCTGAACCCTGCTCAACTTTGAACCACCCATAACGTTCTACGTTCATGCTTACACCCCACGTCGCTGCCTCCACACGCTCAACACGCTTCCCCACCTTCATCACAGCTGCTCATGAATGCGACCATCCCCAATCGCAACCTAGCCTCCACCTTCTCCTTCAACGTGTCGCCGAACCCCACATTATAAGTGAACCAAAAACGACCCCTAACCCTACCTGCTGCCGCGCGTGCCACCTATCCAACTCACGACTCGCCTCGTCACCTGCGTTTGCCACTGAACGCTTGCGATTTCCCCTTGCCGGCCTCGCCTTAGGTTCCTCTACTTGAGTTCCTCCATCAAACGTGCATGTACATGCGTTACCCTTTATTCTATAATGAAAAGTGAATAAGTGAATTCTTTTAGACTGATGATGAAATGGAAGCGCATTTTATTTCAATTGATTTTGAACAGTTCTTTTTTCTATCTGATTTGAGTTAATAAAAGGAAGTAGGGGTGAAAATAAGTTACCTAATTTGAATTGAAAGGTGGCGTGTGTGAGAAAGTTAGCTATAATGATTTGAAGAGAGGTCAGAAAGTTTTGATGTGAAATATGTTGACCAACCAACAAAAAAAATATTATTTAAATTTAAATCATCTCAAATTTGTAGCTTAAAATCTCTACCTCCTACCGAGGAATGCTGCTAGGCATTTATAATGTTATACCCCAATTTTGAACTTGATGAAAAAGGTTTCGAGTCCTAATTCGATCGTATGGAGAAGATAGCTTTTTGGACCCAATTATAATATTGAATTTTCGATATGAATTTCAACGCGTTTATATCCCGTGCGATCAAACGATAAGTCCAAACACTATAAAATTTGAAACCTAATAATAATACAATATTACGGATCTAATGGAAAAGATTTCATCGAATTCCGAGACTGTTCCTCGTTTGACTATTTTAATATGTCAGTTTAAACAAGTTGTTTCTAAAATTGAACAAATCACTATTTGAATTCAATTTTAAAAGTAGCATTGACTTCAGTATTATTAATATAAATTTTGTAAGCCTTTAATCTATTTTTATTAAGCCTAAAACTCCAGATTCACTGTTTTACCCAATATGCAATTATAACTTAAATATTTGAATTATTCAATAAATTGTTATACTTAAATTCTGAATCTATTCTATAAATTAAACCCAAATTTTCACATTCAAAATCGATCTATAATTAAAATTAAATAATTAAAACCATTTAAATATTCACCATTTGTCATCGAAAAATCCGGGTCGTCACATTCCTCCCCCCTTAAAATAATTTCATCTCGGAAATTGCTAGGCAGAAAAATTTCTCCAAACCCTTTACTTATCCGAAGCCCACTTAGCTAACTTGACATTCCACTTTTCTTATCTCTTAGTTTTCAATCACATGATTAGTCTTCCATTCTAAACCAAAGTCCTTTATTTCGATTACAAATTCGAAATCATTTTTTCGTCAAAAATTTTCAAAAGTTTCTAACATTCTAAATTTCGCGAAATTTTTGGCTGAGTCTTCCTTGTACGGAGACCCCTTTGCAATATGATAAGAAAGATAAATATATATACATCGACCCACACGATCGAAAAACAAAAATATATTTCAATATTTATATATTTGCTGTATTTAATCCTAAAACGTACCTTATCTTGGCATTTTTAAGCAAGCGACTTATTTAATTATGCAATTATGCGACCCAAATCTACCTCAATAGCCTCCGGGTACCTGCACTTACTCAATTTAACCCCATAAGTACTAAATATGAAATTTCAATAACACTTCATCTATTTAAAACATGGGCAATGCATGTTAACATATATTTATAGTTAATTATGAGGTTCCAACACTAATTCAATTACTTCCAGTCAATCTACATACCATTTTATTCAATTTAAATGATATACAACTCACTTTTCATGCATTTAATCCATATTTATATCAAATAACACATCTCTATCCCGAATTGCTTTTTAAAAAAAAATCAATTTATTCCACTTTTATTAACTCATAGAATTTTATTTACTTTCGTTTATGCTAACACAAATTTTTCTATGCGAATTTGGCGCTATTTATTTAATAAAATAACCATTTCGCTTCATAGCTATTTTAAATTGATTTCAAATCAATTTATATTTAATGTTATTCTATTTCAAATTCAATCCATTTATTTAATATCCCAAGCCATATCAATTTATTTACGCTTCAATTTAATTTATTCGTAACTTGAATTATCACTATTTCAACTATTTCCCTTTTTCTCGACACATTTCCAATTTTTATTTAATTTGTCTACCATATAAGTTAAATTTTATTTACAACTCAAGTTTCATTTTGAATTTCCATTTTTAGCTCACAATCCAATTTTTACTTATCCAAGTTAGATTTCATCTTACATTCATTCAAATGATTGATCACCTAATTAGTTCATTTTAAATTTATAATTCAATATCTGATTTTTATCTTAAAAATCACTTCTTCTAATTTATTTTGAGTTCAAATTCATTTTTATAATTCAGATTTGGATTTTTATTTCATTTCTCAAATACAAACTCTTTTTATTTTGGCTTATCTATTCCAATTTTCAATTTTATAAGTCACACAATTCATTTTTCATATCTCCATCAATTCTATACTCGAGTATATTCCCATTTATTATTTTTTTAACTCAAGACAACACATTTGTTTACAACATAAATATATTTCTATTTAATTCATTTCAACATTCATAAGCTATTCCAATTTATTTATTCAAAATTCTAGATTTCACTTAATTTTTTATTTCATTCCAGATTTATGGCACATGGTTTTCATAATATTCCCCAATACAAAGTTTATATTTACATTAATTCGACATTATGTCTAACCAATTCAAATTTTACAACTTATAGTTATATATCACGTTATAATTCTTATTTACATATTTTAATTCAATTCCATATAACTCAAATCCAATTCACCTTTTTTATTTCAATTTAATCGAGTAAGAAATTAATTCTAATTTCAATTCACAATCAATTAAGTTTTCTAAGGTTTAATTCCTTCAACTTAGCTTAAGTTGAATTCCGTTCAATTTTATATCTCTATCCAATTTTATTTTTCAATTTAATTCAACGCCGGCTCACTTTTACTTATCTCGAGTTAAATTCATTTATTTTAACATCCTCAAGTTCAAATTTAATTCTGAAATTCAAATTCCACACTTTTATCTCTTCCTTAAAATTATTCTCAATTTTATAAGTTCATATTTATTTCCTGATGTTTTCTAAAACATTTTAAATAAGGACTTCGGAATTTTAAACACCTGGTATTTATTTCAAATCATTTTGAAATCAAAAATATCCTAAATCACACTTTTTTTTACAATTTAAACCAAACCTGGTTTTTATCCAAAACAAATTCCCCTTTGGAATTTCCGAAACAAAACTGGTTTGCCCAAAAAATCTAAACAAATCAATTACGGCTGTAATTCGTCACTTAGAAACTCAAAAATGAATATTGATGATGCTACGCAGTCATCATCATGATTATTTTCCAGCGACTGAAGTGAGTTCAGTGCTATATCACTTCAAAAAAAATCTGTTCATACTATATCCTTCAAAAAATATTTCCATAATAATATTACTATATTTTTTCAAAATACTTTGAAAAACATTTCCAAAAATCTCCTGGATTTAAATTTCTAGATTCCAGTTCGAAACCAATTTTTATTATGATCCACTTGTACAAATTTTCATTGGGTTATATAGATCATTTCAAATTTTATAAACTTATTTGATTATAATATTATCATCCAAGCACTCCAAATATATATAATAATTTCAGAAAATTATTTCTTTTATATCAAAATATGGTTTGGGAAAAATTATTTCACTTACCCACTTTTTTTAAAAAATAATACTGTCGGTTTTCCTAGTCTAAGAGTTTAGAAATCCCTATTGATATGGTTGTCCAGGTTGTACGGACCAGAATTTATAAACACTCAATCGATAAGTCAACAAAATATAAAATAATTTATATTCACTAACAAATACGTGCTCATATCTATTAATACTCTCAACTTATTATAGGGTACTGCTGACCCTATCTCTAATGAGTAATCCTCACCAAAGCCTTGGTTCTCGCTTAACCTTCAGTTTTGATACCAAGTGTAGCAGCCCACAAACCCATACCCCTTTGGGTTGACAATATTTCACGTCATCTCGACTCAAATGGGACGGAAATACGAACCTTTAGGGTAAGGAAGAAAGATAAAAGAAGAAATAGAAATAACAACACAGAATGTAACAATCGCAGCGGAACGATATACTATATAATAACAGATTTTATACAAAAGAATCTGTAACTGTTTACCCTTACAATCATCAAAGTACACAATCAATACATAAATCTGGACAGTTATAATAACCTGCCCTCACAAAGCGGAATAAAAAAAGTACGTGATATATGTCAGAAGTCCTCCAGCTCGCCTCTTGAGCTCCATAGTATCCTAACCTGAATTTGTAATACTCGGTCTGACCCGATCATTATAATAAAATATCACCCTAGTCAGTTTGGAAAACTAACGTGAGAAAACACACTCAATTCGCATTATTAACTTTTCTCAAAATCTTCAGAAAACAAAGGTATCTCATAAGAACACGTCATACTTGTCTAGAAACACTATACCAAGATCGAACCTAGCAATCTCTGCCAACACAAGACCAGACTATCCCTGACCCAGATAAACCAAATATGCTATCACCTCGGGTGTTCCCACCCTTTTCGAGCTCCTTTCACAAGCAGTGATAATTATCGAGGTTATCTAGAAAGGTGATAGACATACCCTTCTTGGATGCTACCCACTTAGCCTTGCTACATCTCCCCTACTTTTCAGTCATTCCCCATTGATGAGGCTAGAGGCTATGATTACCTTTCAAGAACAATTTCACTTAGAATGCTCATCACCCTCCAATGACAATGTTCTCGTAGCATTCATCCATACAAGTTGTCTTGGGACTGGACAAATCGAATCACTGACTTCATCATCTTCACGGTACTCACTCGTAACGTTCAAACCGAATCGAAGTGGTTTTTGGATAATTAATTCTGATATCAGTCTCTTCGAAATGATTAAAGAAATTGGCCAATATTGATAGTCGATTACTTAACTATCAATAAACATCCATAAGCAGTCACTAGGCCTTATTTCATAATTCTCCAAAATTTTGAATAAATTCTTCTTGCGATTTTCTAAACCGATAATACTTATTAATAACCCCAACCAACCATTTATAACTTCTTTAATTGGATTCAAATTCCTTTCCGAAGTTATCGCATCTGGCACTGGAAATTTTCTTAAGTCCCTATAATCCTACAAAATCTCATTCTTAAATCAAAGCTATTTTACACGTTTCGAGAGGATTTTATAGATAAATTTTCAATCATTTCAAAGCTGTATTTATATATATATATATATATATGGCATTTTTATAAGCCTTCGCCTGTAAGTTCTATTCAGTGGTTTAATATTTTCAAAGCAACTAGATGGAAGTCTCGCGAAACTAGGCTTTTGTTAAAGTTACTTAAGAGATTGATTTATGAGGTTTGGCAAGAGAGGAATAATAGAATATTTGGTATAGGAATCAAGAATTCTTCTCAGCTGTATAATCAGATTCATGGTAATATACTCAGATTTTTGAAGACCGTTGACAATTTAAAGTGAGATGGTATCAATTATTGTTGCCATGAGAGCTTCTGGATAATCTGATACTTTTGCCTTAGCTTGCTTTCATTTCAGGTCCATTTGAGTTAACTGCTATTTGACTTGTAGTGACTATTGTTTGTTTTAGTTCATCTGTAAAGCTGTCTCTGTTGATGCAATTGTTTGTATTATTGCTATTGATAACAGTCAAGTTAATGTGCATTTTAAAGAATGGTATTTTATTTTATTTTAAAATATGTTTTAAGTTATTATTTAAAATATCAACATTTTTAATAAACTATCAATAACTCATTTAAAATGAAACAATCAATTTACAAAGCTGATTATAAAAGTTAAAATTTTATTTCAATAAATATTAAATATTTGAAAAATCCATTTTCCGAAGTATTCCAATATTAACTAGTTTAAAAAGAATTATGGTTTTAAATAATAAAGTTTCCTTTTCGAAAACGAACTTAACTTCTTAAAATATATTTTTAAAACCTCGATGACCAGTTTCATTTATAACTTCCTCTCGATTTCACATCATATTGATTTTTAATTCTGATTCCCTAAACATTCTCATTTCAAAAATAGAGTCTGCTATTTTTTTTCAAACCCTGTTTTCCATATTCTAATATAAATTCACCTATGAATTTATATTTCTAGTTATCATCTACAATCGAATTCCTTTATTATTAAACATTTTTTATAAATATTATAACGCTTTATTGGCTTTTACCCTTTTATAAACAAATCTTATTTATTTAACATCATTATATACATTCTTTTCTCATAAATTCCATTTACACTTCAAATCTATTTTCAATATTTTTTAACTACTTTTTATATTCGTAGAATATCACTTATGAAATTCTCTCATATAATTCATTTTTATATTCCCATTTAACAATTCACAAAAGTTAGTATAACCAAAAATTAATATATTTTCTAATTCGATTCTTTAAAATAGCTCCATTTACAATATATATATATATATATATATATATATATATATATATGTTTTTATGTCAAATCTCTATAATTCCATAACTCTAAAAAAAATATTAATAGTATTTAATTTATCAAATTTCAGACCTGTGCTACAATAGCATCAAATATATTTCAATCACTATATATCTATAGTAGATTATTCTTCACAATTCTATTATCATCATATATGAAAAATAAAAATTAAATTTGAGGAATCCAGTTGCATCCCTCGCACCTGTTTTTTCCTGCATCCATAGATGTTAATACGACATAAAAATACCAATCCTACTTCGAGGGGGATATCACGGTATATAGGGTCATCCGTTATTATGCAAGGCGCATATGGTCTCATCCGCTATAATGTATGGGAATATCACTCTAACTACCAATATATGTACTATTATATATATATATATGTATATATGTGTGTGTATATATATATATGTACACAATAAATCAATCAATGAATAATAATTAACCACTTCAACCAAGCATCCAATAATTTATTTTAACCAAATAAAATTAGACTTGGCATCCAAATGAGTGAGAATTCTCTCATCTCGATTTTTGTTTTCAATCTATTCAAATTTAATTCAGTACTATACTTCGTTTCGAATCCAATGCCACTGATTTGTGATTTTTGAACCATGCATTTAAAAAGTTATACGATTTCAGTTTTTATTGTAATGAATCAATTACTTACCAAATATAAACCAATTATCTATTTAAAAAATTTAACTGACCATTGATGATAAATTTAAAATCAACTCAACTACATTAAAAAGATTTATTTTTCTTCTATTTTTAAAAAAACAAAATTGCCTCACTGGTCAGTCAAATCCGTGATACCCAAAGCCCCATCACCACGCTCACGCCCTACTCCTTGATTTCTTCGGAACCCTGCTCAAATTCGAACCACTCACAACCTTCTACATTCGTGCCTACGCCCTATGTCGCTGCCTCCACACGCTCGACACGCTGCCCCACCTTTGCCGCAGCTACTCACGAATGCAACCATCCCCAGTTGCGACCCCACATCCACCTTCTCCTTCGATGTGTCACCGAACCCCACATCATACGCGAACCAAAAATGACCCCTAACCCTTGGTGCTGCTGCGCGTGCCACCTGTCTATCTCGTGACTCGCCTCGTCACCCGCGCTTAACACTGAACACTTGCGATTTCCCCTTGCTGGCCTCGCCTCAGGTGCCTCCGACTGAGTGCCTCCATCGTGCGCGCATGATCACACTTTACCCTTTTTTATAAAGAACGGTGAATAAGTGAATTCTTTTAAACTAAAGATGAAAGGAAAGCACATTTTATTTCATTTGGTTTTGAACAGTTCCTTTTTTCTTTCTGATTTGAGTTAATAAAGGGAACAAGGGGTGAAAAATAAATTACGTGATTTGAATTGAAAGGAGGCATGTATGAGAAGGATAGCTACAGTGATTTGAAGATGTAACGACGCGAGATTTTAGACATTTGGAAATGGAATATTTGATTAATTTTAAATATTTAAAAGGCTAATTTTAACATGAATTTCAAATATCACCATTTATTGAATAATTTAATTATTAGATTTAATAATTGAAAATTAGGTAAAATATGATATCTGGAGTTTTAAGCTTGTAAAAATAATAATTTGAAGGCATGTAAATTTTATATTGATAGTGCTGATGATAATAGAAGCCTTAAAATTTAATTCGAAAGTGTTTTGTTCAGTTTTAAAATTTTATCGCTTAAATTGACATTTAAAAATAGCCTTCCGAGGCACAGTATTGAAGTTTGACGAAACCAGTCCCATTGGATCTGCAATAGTGTATTATTATCGGATTTCAAATTTTATAGTGTTTAGAGTTATCGTGTGGTCGTACGCGTTATAAATGCATTGAAATTTATATCAAAAATTCAATAGAATAACTGGGTCCTAATAGCTACCTTCTCCATACGATCGAATTAGGACTCAAAACCTTTTTCATTGCATTCAGAATAGGGGTATAATATTATGAACGCCCGACGTCCTGCCTCCATAGGTGTTCGTGATTTTAAGCTACGTAAATCGAGACAATTTAAATATGTATATATTTATTCACCCTGGCCAACTTCAGCTGTAATTCTTTCACCATCAAACCTTTTTCCTTTACATCAAAACTTTTTATCTCCTCTTTAATCACTGAAGCTTTCCTCAAACACACAAACATCAGATCTTGTTTCCCCCATTCTCATTTTAAAACGTACACAACAGATCGAGATTAAACAAAATCGAGCGAAGTTTTAAAAAAATGGACGAAAGCTTCCCAGTTCAAAATCCATTCTTCCTCATCTATTTTAAACGAAATCGAATTCCTCTTTTTTCCTTCTATTTGAAAATGGTAGAGCAGAAATTCAAACCATTGCCGAGATAGAAAAAATATATTAATACATATGTATGAGTTGGCTGCGATTTCAAAACAGAAAAGTAAATTAAAATGGAGAGGAAGAAAATGGCGAAGCACACGAAATCCAAATAAAACTCAAACTTTATTCAAAAAAGAGAGCATCAAATGCATCTCGAACTAGAAGTAGGTCGTACGGGACGAAGTCGCGCTTGGGTTAGTGTGCGACCTGACTTCGACGACGTGGTGTCGTTAAGGTTTCGCGTTGTGTGTGAGCACGGCAAAGCAGTCCAAGGGGAGTCTCGTTCGGGTAGGCAAATGCTAGAGAGGTTAGAAGGCAGTAGTAGCCGAAGGAATTAGGGGTCGTGATCTGGGATGTGGCAAGGTTGATGGGTAAGTTGTCATGACGTAGGCGAAGACTATAAGCAGGGCTTGGTGATGGAGGCTATGAAGCAGCTATGATGAGCTCGTCGAGACACGATTTGGATATCGAGCAGAAGCTCGTGATATTAGGTTCTTGTGCGAATTGAGGTAAATTCAATTTTTAAACAATTTAGTAAGTAAGTTTAAAACTTTTAAATTAGTTTGTTGGTTATTGTTTCATTAATCAGAAATTTTTTCTAGTAAAATAAATTACTGGTTAGGTTATTTACTAAAAAGAAATATATATATATATATATATATATATATATATATATTTGTTATAAACTGCATAGAACAGAAAAGAAAAATATTACAGGGAAGTGTAAAACATTTTTGTTTTAATATTTGAATATATATATATATATGTGTGTGTGTGTGTGTGTTAGGAAGAAGATATTACAGTAATGTCAAGTTTTACTTAAATATATATATAAGGTTTAAACAGAAAATATATGTGAATAAGTAAAGAAAACATATGGTTTTAAATGTTATAAAGTTTATATGAAAATAGATTTTTAAATCTATATGTACTATTTTATAAGTATATATGAAGTTTCAAAAATAAAAATAAATATATATACACACATTTTAGATTTACTGGTTTATTTTAAAATAATAGATTTAATGGTAAATTGTTCGATTAACTTATATAATTTATTATAGTTACTAAATGATTTTTTTAAAAAGGAAAATTATCAGTTTAAAATTAAATTATTAGTTAATTAAATTATTAAATGGTAATTAATTGTCCGATTATTTAAAATGTTAATAAACCGTATAATGTTTATACAAGGTCTTAAATCGGGGAGAAACAAGCCGATTTGGATTAGATTTGCAAAACAAAAAGCGAAGGTCAGTTAATCTCACTCAATTTGGATTACTAGTTAATTTAAATAGTCAAAATTTAAATTATTGGTTGATTGCTTGAATTGATAATTTATTATCATTCTGGATGTGATAATATACATAATAGTATATATATGTATATTGGAGTGTTTGATATTCCCGCGTTATATAGCGGATGAGACTCTATGCACCCCGCATAATAGCGGATGACCTTATATACCACGATACCCCCCTCGAAGTGGGATGGGTATTTTTATTTTGTGCTAACATCTATGTATGTAGAGAAACAGGTTGGAAGATCCAACAGGATTCCTCAAAAATGTTGAATTTATTTTCATATTCAGTTATATGAAATGTTGAATAATCTATGGCATTATGTTGACAAATTTATTTATTTATGTTAATATATTGCTGCATATATTATGTCAATTTTAAAAGATAAATAATGAATTTTTAAAGGGGAAATAAAAAGGAAAAATTTAATGTAAGCAATTTATAGCAAAGGTGGATAAATTGAAAAAGAAAAGAAATCAAGGAAAAAGTAAATAGTTGATTTTTAAATCCTATATAATAAATTCCAGAATATGGAAAAGATTAGAGTCTTGAATAAATGGGAATTAAAGGATTTTAAAGGTAAGGACTCAAGCAATATTGATTTTAAGTACGACGGATTTATTTTAAATTTTAAGTTTTAAACGAGTTGGGAAAATTAAAAGGAGAATTTTGAAAATAGAGTATGAAATTGATATTTTAGATTTAATAAGGTTTTAATCATAATCAAGGAGGAAAACAGGAATAAATGGATTTTGGAATAAATTTGGGTAAATCAAGAAATGAATTTTTAAATGGAAGTAATTTAGAATATCGATTTAAAAATCGATTTAAGTTTTTTGAAGCGGTGATAAAAGGAATGAGATTATGGGATTTATCAACTAGGTTTATAAATAAAGGGAAGTAAATATCGATGGATATTTGAGATTTTAAATTCACGGTGGAAATTATTAAAGGGATGAGTAAATCGTTTTAAAATAAAAGAGAGTTTTTTTTAAAGGTATGGAAAGAAAATTTACGGGATTGAAAAGCAATTTTTATGATCGATCCAAGAACAATGGCTTAATAATCGATCTGGAGTGAAGCAATTCGTATCGATGTGGATGAGATATGGTGTGATCGATCTGAAATCATAGTCCTTGGATCGATACGAAGCGGTTGATACGAAGTGATTGATACGTACTAGTGATCAATACAAAGGTTTTATTGATATGAAGATGTTATTGGCCTAAGTCATTGATCGATGTGAATGTTGGCTTTAGGGGAACGATCCAAAATGGATCATGATGGGTATGAATTCCATTGCTTCTTGCATACTCGAACACTTATCCCCGACGAGCTTTAGCCTTACATATTTTGACTTTATCATAAAACTGCAAATGTGACTATCCTTCAAAGCTCGTCGATGGAGCTGCAACTTGGTAAACATAACAAATTTTAACATGGATCGTTCTTTGAAGTCGGAATAGCACGGTTGAGATGGTTAGCGATGAAAGTAGTCCCAGTCAACTCTCGATGTCTTGTCTCTTTACCATCTTTCAAACTTTTAGAAATTTATAATATTGTGCAGTACTTCACTACACAACACGATCTTTTACTTTTGCATCGGGGGGTACGTGTGTAACAACCCTATATTTTATGATTATTTTAATTATATATATTTAATTATTTTAATTTGAATTTTTGATTTAAAAACTTTATTTGATTTATTAAATGGATAAAAATATTTATTTTAAATATAAATTTTGATTTTTGATGTGAATTACAATTCTAAACATGACTAAAAAGAATATTTTCCAAAAGAGAGAATTTTGGTCAATATGGTCAAACTTTGACTTTTAAATTTAAAATTTGAAAGTTTGAAAATTTGAATTTTATCTTTTATTGTGAAAGTAAATAAAATTTTAAGAATACTGTTTTTCGTTTCATTGAAATCTGATTTATAATGTGAAAGTTATGCCTTTTTAACTATTGTATGAAATTTGTTGTATTTAACAAAAAATTGTTTATTTTAAATTTTATAAATAATATTTTATTTGGTCATGTAATGTTCTAATTTATGTTTTCCTGTGTAAAATAACATTCTATGTATATATTTTGGTTTTAAAACATTTTTAAAAGTGTAATTGACATTTTCAAATGTCAGTTGTATTCTGTTTGTAAGTTTTAATTCCTAGTTTAAAATAATTAAAGAAATTCTTTATTTATCTTTATATTTTTCTTAATAACTTATTTTATTCTCATTCCCACTTTGTTTTGTTCCTCATTTATTTATTTATATGAATCTTTATTTGTTTTAAAGTGAAATAGAAATTTTCTAAGGCTGGTGATATTTTATTTGTATGTTTTAGGTCCTATTTCCAATTTTTAAACAATTTCTTTAGTTCTTTTTCTATTTTCTCTAATTTAAATTATTTATTTCATTTCATAAATGATAAATGAAGTATTTTATTTCAAAATTTTGTTTTAGAATATTTTTAAAATGAAGTAGATATTTTTCCAAAGCCAATGATGTTTTAATTGTAATTTTTGAACCCTGTTTTGAATTTTAAGCAATTTCTTTAATTCTTTTTCTATTTTCTTTAAATTTATTTATTTTCTTTTTATTTTATTTTGTTTTCAGTTCTGAAATTCATTTACTTATTTTTATTTGGTTTTATTTAATTTAAAAAGAGTGGAAATGTGAAGAGTTTAAAAAGCTTAACCTAAGACCTTTCATTTGCCTAAAACTCTTCATTTCCTTTGTCTTTTCATTGCCTTGATTTTTTGACGTATACCTCATTGTAGCCGTGAGTTTCTCACTTCAAATTTCACGTCAAAAACTCCTTCTCTATCTCATTTTCCCGGCTAAAACAAAAAAATGGGTAATGGCCTCTCTTTCTTTTTCTAATTTTTTTCTCTCATTTTCATGCTTTTTGCCTTGTTTTCTTGGATTCTTTTGTACTTCCTCTCCTCCATAGCCACGGCCTACACCTCCATCACCTTGTCACGACCACCCTCCATCACCTACTACCTCCTCCTCCTCTACCATGACCAGGCCGTGCACCTCCATGGAATAAAAACTCCACACAAACCCTTGAATCCCCTTGAAAACATCGAGCCAAGCCACCACAACTTCAGCACCTTCATACTACACCACGGCCACCACCCATAGCCGCATCCATCACCTTGTTTTGACCACTAACCATCACCCCTACTACTGTCTAGACCTGAGCTTCACTGGTTGAGCCAAACATCCCATGGCCGAGCCTTTGTTTTGACCAAAAAAATCACACTGCTTGCCTTAAACCCCTCCACCTGCTCACTATGTAACTTCCCTCCATGTTTCACCACTTAGGCCGTGCATTCCCATGCTTGTACCTAAGCCAAACCTTGTTCAAACCAAAGCCAAAACCATCCCTAGGCCATGCAAAAAAAAATATAGAAAGCTGCTGCATTCAAATCTCTTTTTAATTCAAAGTTATTCCATTTCAAGTTGCATTGAAATTTATAATTTGTTTGACTTTGTTTTGGGTTGTAATACAAGATCTTTGCTTGGATTCGCTCTCCACTCAAGTCCATAGGCTTGTCATTTTGCTCTTGATTCCGTTATGTCAGTTGTATAGCAATCTCCAGCATTTTGAGGTGAGTAAAGCTCACACGACATTTATACTTATGCAGTTGTGAAACAACAACAATTGAACGTGCAAAAAAAATATGCATGTTATAACTACCATGTGATTATTTATGTATGATGTTCAACCTGTTAAATTTCATGTCATATCATCTGTTGCTGCTTTATCATGCTATTCTATTATTTATATCAGTTATCACACTGCAAGTTCCCTGTAGATTAGAATCACTATGGGTTGAAATGATACATACCCGAACGGACTTTAGAATAGGAAAAAATTGTTATGGGCTGAAATGATAGGCCCGAACAGTTTTTATTTATTTATTTTTAACTTAGGACTTTGGGTTTGAAATGATAGAAGCCGTATTTTTCTTTTTAAACTGCGGATTGAAATGATATATATCCGTATCACTGACCTAGGTTAGAAAACTATAAACAGGCCCGTGGTTATTTTATAAAGCGTTTTGGATATTTTTTTAGTATATTAAAATATAAATTTATGAAATTTGATTTAAATAGATTTTGAAATATTTTAAAATAAAGAAATTATGATTTTTATCTCTAAGTTAAAAATGTAATTAAATGATTAAACTGAATTTTCGAAATATATCTTAAATCTGGAAATTTGTACTTTGGCTTTTAAAATGACATTTAAGTTATATAAATAAAAAATTTAAGTGATTTAAAGTGTAAATTTATGATAATTTGTTTGAATAGATTTTAAAGTGTTTTAAATAAAGGATTTATTATTTTTCTATAAGTGGAATGTAAAATAAATAAATGGTTAGATTGAATTATTGAAATATAACTTAAGTTTGGAAATTTGGAGTTTTGGTTAAAAATGATATTTAAGTTATATAAATAAAATGGAAATTTAATTTAACTTGGAAAATGGTAAATATGATAATTTGATTTGAATATGAATTTAAGTGATTTATTAAAATATTATTGATTTTTCTATGAATTAAAATGGTTAAATAAATGAATGCTTAAAGGTAAACTTTTAAAATATAACTTGACTTGGAAATGTGAAATTTGGGTTTTAATCAAAGATTTAAGTTAATTAAATAAATTGAAATTTTAGTTAAATATGTGAAATGTTAATATAAAATTTAAGTGTTAAGTTTATTTGTTGAAAAGTGAAGAAAAGGAAATTATACACTTGAATTTGTTAAGTGAAATTATTGGAAAACTTTGGATTTTTCTGTAAAGGTTACTTTATAAAAATCATATGTTAAAGGTAGGTTAATAAACATTTTTCAATGTTAAAATATAATTTTTATAATGTTTAAATGGTTTAAATTGAAGTATTTTCAAGTATAACTTACAGCAGCTTTTTCTGAATGCTGTGAAAGGTTGAAATTTTCATTGTTTATTGTTTTAACTTAGTAAATGAACTCATAATGGTTTAAAACTTTGGAAATTGAATACTTGATTTTAAAGTATATAAACTTAAATTTTAAATGGCTTAAATGAATTATTTTAACTGAAATATAAGCTATTTAAAAGGTGATTTGGAATGATAATAAATGAATGATATCTTTGAATTTAAAAGGTATTTAAAGTTGAATATTTGGATTTGAACTTATATAATGATTTGAAATTGAAGCTTTGGAAAGATATGATATTTTGATATATATTAAATTTTTTGAAATGAAGTTTTGAAAGATATGATATTTTGATATATGTTAAATGATTTGAAATAATGTTTTGAAGGATATGATATTTTGATATATATTAAATGTTTTGAAATGAAGTTTTGAAAGATATGATATTTTGATATATATTAAATGATTTGAAATAAAGTTTTGAAGGATATGATATTTTGATATATATTAAATGATTTGAAATGAAGTTCTGAAGGATATGATATTTTAATGTATTAAAATGATTTGAAAGAAAGTTTTGAAGGATATGATAATTTAATATATTGAAATTGTTAGAAATGACTTGATATTTATTTTGATAAATATTTGAATTTGAAATATATGGTATGTTGATATATAGAAATGGTTTGGAAATGATTTAATCTTTATTTTGATAAAGATTTGGATTGAAATGATATCTATATTTTAAGTATAAAATATAATTTTAAAGTAATAACCACGGGTTATAATAACGATGGTTGGCAAAGAGACCGGGATCGGATATGGGCATACTCTCTATTGATATTGAAAATCACTTTGACTAACCGTGTACGCGGTGGAGATTCCAGAATGAAGTAGGATGGTGGCGAGGTTCTGGAGGTATATTACGTGGACCCAACTCCTGTGAGTTGGCATAAAGTGGCTAAAACATGAGCAATCTCGGGCCAAATGGGGTAGTTCCTCTGGTCGAACACATTTCTTCAATAACATTGTACTGCTTTTGATTATTTGGGCTCCCCTCCGATTTTGGGAATGTGTTTCGAGGTAGGCGTATGTGGCTACTGCGTTACCACCAGCCCGTGTGCGTAATTGGTATATCTACCCTGGCATTGCCTTGTGTGTCGTGTCACCTACCACATCGAGCCTTTACTACGAGTTTCTATTTGTGTCGTACCTACGCAGTATCTTCTCGTAGTCTCCTGATCAGTTGACAGGTACTGTATAGACTATTAGCATTATTTGTGTTAAGGGGTCACTCCTTAACGCTAGTTAAAAGTAAGTTTATTTTACTGTTAGACATTATTATAATAGCATGATATTGCTACATAGTAAATAGTTTAACAGATCCTTAGAGGATGGGCGGTCCTAAGCATCCGTTAAGTTACTTGTACTTTTACTACAATTCACTTGAGTTGGTTTACATTGCACAAGTATGTATGTCCTGACTCGATCCCAAGCACCCTTAAGTTACTTGTACTTTTACTATAGTTCACTTGAGTTGGTTTACATTGTATATGTTTGTATGTCTTGACTCGAGTGTTTGTATTTTTATTTACGCTCGGGTCATCCTGAGTATTCACAGATTTGGATTTCCACTTTCTAGAGATTGGAATTGCTGGAGATTATCTGCTTGTCTAGTTTTATCTTTTCAGTCTGTTAGTCCTTTCCAGCTCTTGTATTTGTAGACTTCTATGTATTGAGACTTCTTTTGTACTTTATTTCTTCTGTTGTATCTTATGTAACTCTGATATATTTACATAGTAGCTTCATGAACTACTATTTCTTTTACTTCCGCTGCACTATTATTACTCTGTGTCTGTGATCTGTGATTTTTATTTACTGTATATTCTGAGATTTGTCAAATTTTATTTACTACGCGGTATTTTGAGCAATTCAAGTCCGACATGTGTGTCTGCCATTGCGCTTGGAGGGTGCAACATGATAGGGGGTTCTCGCTTCCTGGTTTGGTAGCGAACGGTTGACTCTTACTCCTACATGTCCCCGCGGGGGTTGGTGCTGCAGTCGAGAGGCTGGCCGTAAAGGTAGAACACAGGTACCAATGTATGCTACGGTGGGCATTACCCACTGGCGCGGTCTGTTACATTTGGTATCAGAGCTGTGGCTTTGAGGCAAAAATTTAGAATATAAGGTAAATTTATTTACAAAATCACTTTCGTTCGAGTTTAAATCTTTCCTCTTGGTTCAAATTTCCTTTGAATTTTGGAACGTTCCCTGCGGTTCCAAAATCCATTCGTGTCCCTCACTATTCATCTTCTTTTGATTCTGGAGTATCCCATAACTCCGCTTCGAATGATCTTTTTAGTGAATCGGCGGTCTCACCAATTTCAAATTGAATTGTAAAAGGGGGAAACTCCTTTACAATTAGCATCGAGTCACCAGAGATTTCTATCTATCCTTGGTTTAGATGCTAATATCTTTTGTTATTCCAAACTCTATCTCTTGAGATCGAATGTAGATTTACCCTAGAAAAAAAATCCACATTGATCTTATTCTTTAAGTCACGGTTGACCCTGGTAAGGTTGCCCGCGATTTACTTAAGCTTACCCATCTCCCTACTCTGTTATTTAATCATCTTGTCTTTTGTTTCCAATCTATTCTTCCAAACATTTTGAATTGTACTTGTAAATCTATGTTTTGTTTTATATATTGTGTAGTTTGAATTATTGATGTTGATTTGGGTTTTCGATCGATTCGTCTGATCAACTTTATCGATAGGATTTTTAAAACACTTTGACAGAACAAACAGACACAACATTATTTTAAAATTTGGTTAATGAAACAAATTTTGATATATAAGTAAATTTATGGAACTTAATAAACTGATTTAAATTGATTATTTGAAATGATAATACTTGATTTATCATTTATTGTTCTACAAAGGAATTTATAAATAGTTGTTTATAAATTAATTTGGGAACTGAAATGAATTAAAAAAAAGAAATTTGAGAATTTAATTTTTGATGGTTTCAAACCTTGTGTTTAAAGTTTTAAAAGGTTATATTATCTAAAGTATTTTCGAATAGAAATTTGTTTTCAAAGAATTTTTAAAGTTTAAAAAAAAAATAGTGCTCTTCTCTTTATCGCTGGAAAATAACTTCGGTGATGACCGCGACATCATTGATGTTCATTTTCGAGTTATGAAGTGAAGAGACCGCTCTGTAGTCTTGCTACAGCTTTGTTTTGAGAAATCAAATTGATTTGAATTTCTAAAATATGACTCGATTTATGATATATATATGTGTGTGTGTGTGTGTGTGTGTGTGATTTAAATTTGATTTGATAAATTATGTACATACATTTATTTATCTCTAAATGGTTTGAAGAAATCGAAAAAATTTAATTCCTCAATTTTATTTTAAAGAATAATTTCAATTATAAAAAAAAGAAAATCAAAATTTGGGATGAATATTCAAGCATGAAATGATTTAATTAGAAAGTTTTATTTGTATAATACTCAATTTCACTCCAATATAACTTACCTAAAATTTCAGAAGTTAACAATGTAATTGGATAATATACAATATAAAAAGATTTTATAAATAAAATTTGAGTGGTTATAATAAATAATATACACTTAAATTTTGTAAATAGAATAAAAGAGTAAATTGAATAATTTACAATATAAATGATGTTAAAAGAACTAAGAATAAGTTAAAACAGTTATAATAAGTGTAAACATACGTAACATAGGGAAAAAATATTGAGAGGAATAAATTTAATTTTAATTAGTAATAAGGGAGAATTAAATTTATTAAGTACTTTATGAGTATAATAAATGATTATTTTTCAAAACCATAGTTTTAAAATTGTTAATTTAAGATGATTGAATAATAAGATAATGAAATTTATGATAGTTAAGATTTATTAAACTTGTGTAAAAAAAAATTATTTCTATTTAAGTTGAAATTTCCATGGTTTCAAATTTATTTCCTTATTTTGTTTTTCAAACTATCATTTGGTTGTCCTTACTATCCTTATCTTGCTACTGACTGGTATAGGCATTTTCTATAATCTTTCTATTTAGAACTCTTTTAATAATCTTTTTATAATCTTTGATAACCTTTGGTACTCATTTCGAATCCACCTTTTTCGTGCTTATGCTCTTGATTCTAGAGAATCTTGGAAAGATCATCTCACCTTTTCAAACTTACCTATAACAACAGTTATCAGGTATAATCTCTATCTTCTTGTCACCTTGTCTTAATCTTATTTCATTTCTATCTTTTATGTGCTTTCCCGTACCTCATTCCTTTTCGGGGATGAAAAGTTTTGAGTGGGGGAGAGTGTAACAACGCTATATTTTGTGATTATTTTAATTATATATTTTAATTATTTTAATTTGAATTTTTGATTGAAAAACTTTATTTGATTTATTAAATGGATAATTTTTTTTATTTTAAATATAAATTTTGATTTTTGATGTGAATTAGAATTCCAAACATGACTAAAAAGAATATTTTCCAAAAAAGTGAATTTTGGTCAATATGGTCAAACTTTGACTTTTAAATTTAAAATTTGAAAGTTTGAAAATTTGAATTTTATCTTTTATTATGAAAGTAAATAAAATTTTAAGAACACTGCTTTTTGTTTCATTGAAATCGGATTAATAATGTGAAAGTTATGCCTTTTTAACTATTGTGTGAAATTTGTTGTATTTAACAAACATTATTTATTTTAAATTTTATAAATAATACTTTATTTGGTCAGGTAATGTTTTAATTTATGTTTTCATGTGTAAAATAACATTATATATATATATATTTTGGCTTTAAAACATTTTTAAAAGTGTAATTGACATTTTCAAATGTCAGTTGTATTCTGTTTGTAAGTTTTAATTCCTAGTTTAAAATAATTAAAGTAATTCTTTATTTATCTTTATATTTTTCTTAAGAAATTATTTTATTCTCATTCCCACTTTTTTTGTTCCTCATTTATTTGTTTTAAAGTGAAATAAAAATTTTCTAAGGCTAGTGATATTATATTTTTATGTTTTAAGTCCTGTTTCCAATTTTAAACAATTTCTTTACTTCTTTTTCTATTTCTCCAATTTACGTTATTTATTTCATTTTAGAAATGATAAATGAAGTATTTTATTTCAAAATTTTGATTTATAATATTTTTAAAATGAAGTAGATATTTTGCCAAAGCCAGTTATGTTTTAATTGTAATTTTTGAATCCTGTTTTGAATTTTAAGAAATTTCTTTAATTCTTTTTCTATTTTCTCTAAAAAAAATTATTATTTTTATTTTTATTTTCAGTTTTGAAATTCATTTACTTATTTTTATTTGGTTTTATTTAATTTAAAAGGAGTGGAAATGTGAAGAGTTTAAAAAGCTTAACCTAAGACCTTTCATTTGCCTAAAACTCTTCATTTTCCTTTATCTTTTCATTGCCTTGAGTTTTTGCCGTATACCTCATTGTAGCCATGAGTTTCTCACTTCAATTTCACGTTAAAAAATCCTTCTCTATCTCTTTGCATGGCTAAAACAAAAAAATGGGTAATGGCCTCTCTTTCTTTTTCTACTTTTCCTCTCATTTTCATGCTTTTTGCCTTGTTTTCTTGGATTCTTTTGTACTTCCTCTCCTCCATAGCCATAGGCTACACCTCCATCACCTTGTCACGACCGCCAACCATCACCTACCACCTCCTCCTCCTCTTCCATGACCAGGCCGTGTGTGAGGCCCCACCACTATACCCACACTAGCCAAGAACATTACGGTGAATGTTGTCGACTAGCACGGAGAATAAGGCTGTTGAGGAGCGACCCTCCATGTAATTTCTTTGCGCGAGCACCGATATGTCAGATAATATAACATGCATTCTATTTCAAGAGGAAATCCGACATACCGACACAAACTCAAAGCTACTACACGGTGGCTATATAAATCCTTCGGAAAACAAATATAGAAATAAGCATAACACAAATCAGTCACAGACAATTCATATCACAAAGGCGGAATAAGATCTGAATACTACACTAGAAAGTGTACATCAGAGTAGTGGTCTAAAAAGATCCACAATATCACGAACGAATAGTTACACGAACTACAAAAAAGAATAAGTATACATTAAGGAGTCTATATCTCAAATGTATACAGCAAAATAACTACTAATCTAAGTAGTTAACCCAAAAGTCAAGGAGTTAATCCCGGATGAGAAGTCAAGCAGAAGCACCTGTAACATCTCGGTCTGACTCGAGTATTATTTAATAAGAAAATAATAAACGGATCAGTCTAACTATAAATATCAGATGAAACGATATAGAATAAGAGATATGACTAAACACATAATAATCACAATGCCAAGCTGTGATATATATATATATATATATATATATATATATATATATATATATATATACTTAGTTGATAATCATCAAGAGATTAATCAATGTCACCAGATCTACACAAGAATCTAAGAAACGTCATACTTCTTATTTCGTTCACCATACTATAAATATTGACGATAATATAAATGTCAATCACAAAAGTCAATGACGCACAAATTCCAGAAGACTACACAAGAAATCCAGAAATCACTAAAGTCAATGACACACAAATTCACCAATGCACAAATATTGATAAAACTTATCAACGGAAATCACGAAAATTGGTGAAACACAAATTCTAGGAATCTACACAAGAAATCAAGAAATCACAAAGGGGGGGAAGGCCTATCACATGAACAGGAGCATGAAAACTCACCAACAGCTGTAACACATGAACGAGAAGCTATCTTATGGTAGCTAACCATAAATTTGACACACGAATGGTACGAAGACCTGACACACGAATGGCCCGAAGACCGTGGGTTGCTACCCCATAAATTTGACACACGAACGGGGTTTAGTCTCCCACGCAGACAAAGAGACATCGCACATTGCTAGTCTAAATCACAAAAAATGATCGTCATGATCATCGAGAAGTGTCAATTACACTAAGCTAGTAAATATATGAGTTTAGCTTCATGTCCCATAACCACTTGCTTAACTTAAATATTTACGAACAAACTGTAAATCTCCACTAGAAAATTATCACAAGAGGTTCAATTGAACAAGTCCAAGAATTAACCGACAAAGTAAACGCAAGCGTTTCATGCCACTTGTTTTACTAAGCCGTTTAATTAGATTTCTCATACGAGTGAGGTAAAGGTTTGTATATACTAATAGATTGGAAAACGGTTTTATAAACGAATTTGGTATTAAAATAGTATTGAAATCGTTTGAGGAAAGGGTTTTGATATTTACTACTAGTATAGAAAACCTTTATATTTTTAAAGTGACAAATCACGAAGAAGATTGTAAGAACAATCAATCACAAAAATTCACATACGAAGACGTGAATAAAATCCAACGAAATCGATAAAGGATCCATCGAAATGGATATTCAAAAATCCCTAAAAAGAGTCATCAAAGTCATAATAGATGATAACAACAAATAGGATTATCACAAATCGATTTAAATTGGAATTTCAATCCAAAAAGGCAAATTGGACTCAAACAGCAGGTTCAGTCGACTGAACAGAGATTTTCAGTCGACTGACCCTGTACATGGAAATTTTTCAGGTTCAGGAAACTTTCTGTTTCCAGTTTCAGTCGACTGTGCAGAGTTTTTCAGTCGACTGAATCATGCCTGGAAACTCTCGGGTTTCAGGTTCAGTCGACTGAACAGAGATATTCAGTCGACTGAATCATGCCTGGGCTGTTTTTCAGCCTTATACAAATGAAGAGTAAACTCTTCCAAAATGCAATCGGACGAACATTGGCGCTAAGGGTTTATGCCAATCGGCAACCCGGCCCTATATGCTCCTCGATGCATCACCAAAAGCATGATCAAACATCCATAAAAGGATTTTACACAAATTTGACTTAAAAAACCCAAAAATTGGAATATTCACAAAACCAATCCAAATCAAGAGCAAATGCACATGAAGACGTGTTAGGAATTCATACCCAACAACCAAAGATAATTATAGTCATAGATGTGAGATAAAAATCTCACCTTTTCACAAAATCGAACAAGAAGAAGCTTGAGAGCAAATGGAGAATCAACCTCTCTCCAACACAACCCAAATGATCTTGAATCTAAGCTCAAAAACAAGAACATTCCCAAGATTAGGTTTAGGAATTTCTGAAATTGGTAAGAGAATAAGTTGGAGAAGAAGAAGGAGATGCTTACCAAGGGGTTCTTCTTGAGTTTGGAGCAAGGAGATGGATTTGCAAGAGAAACTAGGGTTTTGGAATTTTAATTTCCAATCTCTCCCACCATTAACACTCTAAAAACTGAAATGAGAAGAGAAGGAGGGTGAGTGGGGAAGAGTGGTTCAGTTTTGGAGTATAAGTTAACATAGGGTTGAGCCCAAAAACCAAACCCAAAGTAAAAAGTAGCAGAAATCAACTTTCTCCAAACATATCGAAGATTATACTCAAAAAGGTCGCAAACGGCATTTTAAACTCAATGGGAGTGGTCCCGAGCCCTAATTCGACCGTATGTAAAAAGTAACTTTTCGGACTAAAATCCGACTAACGATAAAATATTTAAATAAAATATTTAAATATAAAATCGATAAATATGCGGGTTGTTACAGACTCCCCTCCTTAAAGAAATTGCGTCCTCGCAATAAGTAAGAAGGAAATATATGAAGTAACAACCATAGAAGCGTATTAACACAAAAGAAAATTTTGAAATAGGAAGTTCACCATAAAGTGCACAAAAGAGTTAGCAAGAAATCTGGTGAAACTTCAATTTCCACAATAACATCGGGATCAAGAATAAAAACTGGAATCCCTAAGGCATTCCAGTAGATAAAAGACGTGGGGAACGTCAAGATTAGCAGAAAATTGAGCCGGTGCAACGGCGTAGTACCAAAACGGTACGCCCAAAAAACTAGAAACTCAAACAATTTGGGACATCAGCGTAGTACAAAAATGGTACGCCCAATGAACCCAAGCAAAGACATCGATGTAGTACAAATGGTACATCAGATGAATCAAATAGCAAAGACATCAATGTAGTACAAACGGTACATCCGATGAATCAAATAGCAAAGACATCGATGTAGTACAACGGTACATCCGATGAATCAAATAGCAAAGACATCGATGTAGTACAACGGTACATCCGATGAATCAAATAGCAAAGGCATCGCTGTAGTACAAACGGCACATCCGATGAATCAAATAGCAAAGGCATCGCTGTAGTACAACGGTACATCCGATGAATCAAAAGAAAAGACATCGATGTAGTACAACGGTACATCCGATGAATCAAATAGCAAAGACATCGATGTAGTACAACGGTACATCCGATGAATCAAATGCAAAGACATCGATGTAGTACAACGGTACATCCGATGAATCAAATAGCAAAGACATCGATGTCGTACAACGGTACATCCGATGAATCAAATAGCAAAGACATCGATGTAGTACAATGGTACATCCGATGAATCAAAAGCAAAGACATCGATGTAGTACAACGGTACATCCGATGAATCAAAAGCAAAGACATCGATGTAGTACAACGGTACATCCGATGAATCAAAGCCCGAATGATTTTCGGAACACCGACGTAGTACAAAAACGGTACGTCCAATGAACCGAACACAATAAAAGGACATCGGACGCTAGTCCTTAAAAGGAATGAGATAAAGCTCAATAAAACGAAGTATACCAAAACGTCCGATGAACTTGATAGAAAAAAGTAATTCCAAAGATTTATGATCGAGGTAGAGAACAAATTTCTCATCCAAATATGATGATGCCAAATTCCAAAAGCAAAACATTAGCCGAGAGCACTAGATCGTAAGTGGCTATCTAGTCTCGAGAAGCTATAATGATTTAGAAGTACAAGGGATAGCATGTTCTCCTTTGCAAGAGAATGGCATTCCAAACCAATACGACTAGTATCGATGCAAATAGCAAAGTCTTGGTTCCCCTTCAGGAATCACAAGAAGGAATAAGAGTATCGAAAAGAAAGAACTTCTTTTAAATAATTCTCTTTTCCCGAAAAGTTAAAACTTCCAAAATTACATTTTTACTTTTATGTAATAATCTTTCTACAAAAATTTTCATTTTTGCAAGTCAATATATATCGTGTCTGACTGTCTCATCAAAGCGTTTAGGAAATTCCTATCGATAACGTTGATCAAGCGCATCGACCAAAATTCTTAAAGCACTCAACGGGCAATACAATCACAAAATCATATTTTATAGGATAAATAAATCTCTTAAAAAAGTTTTAAGAATATTCTTTGTTCGTTTCAAGAACAAAATCCAGTTTTACTTATAAATAAATCTTATGAAAAAGATTTGCAAAATTTTAAATTACTATTTTCATCCAAAATCAATAAATACAAGAATGGTCTCATCGAAATATTCATAGAATATTCGATTTATAAAATGGATGAAATAAGCTGGACAAATTGAATGACATAATAATTCATTCATAGGAATCATAACGAGTGCGGAATGCGGTAAGTGGAATGTTAATTTCCGCAACTCGTAGCAAACGAAAACCGGTGGTAAAGTCAAACTGAAAAGACCTTAACACCACACAAAAGATTTCTTAGGTGATAATCCTTAGACAAACTCAAAAATACCGGAAAATTTCTCAAACTACATGAATGAGAGAAATAACACTTTCCTTATAAGTGGGCTTAAGGAATAAAATGATGCCATCCAGATGGAATCAAAATCACAAAGAAAAATAGAAATCTGCTTAACAGATTGAAAATGTCGAAGATGAATAATCCACTCGGAAAATAGGATATGGACTTCACAATGATTAAGCCAATCCTTGCAGAAAGGTCAATTCCGAAGCCAAAGCAAAAATATCGGCTCGGAAAGAAAAGTCACATAAAACAATCTTGACATTTAAACAAAAGCAAATTGAGTGTTGCGGATCTACCATCCGGATTCACAATACTCAAAGAAGTCATCAAGCCCAAAATATTCAAAGAAAAGAATCGACAAGTTCTTTTGATATAAAAATAATGAGATGAAACCCATATCAAAAAGAACTCAAATAGAAAGTTCACGAATTAAAACAATGTCATCGAGGATTGAATGAAAATACCTTGACCAAAAGTTGCAGCTTTCCTTCTCACTTGCTTGGATGCTTAGGACACGAAGATAAAAGATGACCCGAACCTTTGCAATAACGGCAAAAGAGGGGTTTCGGGCACTCCCTTACATGGTGGTCTGAGGAACCACAATTGTAGCATCGTCCACCACTAGAGGTAGGAACATTTGCTACCTGAGTTTGTTGCTTTCCTTTCTTATTAGAATCGGGGCCTTTGAATTTGATAGGCCTCTTCAAGCTAATGTCGAAGTTCCGTTGGGCACGCACAACTTCAACATCACCTTCATTATCGGCCTCTTCAAGACGAAGAGCGATATCAATAAGCTGATCAAATGAAACCTCAAGTTTCAGGAGTAATGGCTTCTTAAGATTCTTATTCAAGCCATAGACAAATCTCTAATTTTTCTTCAATGGGGTATTAATGTACTCAACCCCGTATTTGGACAGAGATTCGAAGGATGTGACATAGTCTGTCATAGAAGATTCACCTTGAACAAGGTCTATGAAACGCCGGGCTAAGGTTACTTTTTCAGCCTCCGGCACAAATTTCAATTCGAATCTTCCCCGGAATTGCTCCCAAGTAAGATCCGCCTCAACGATTTCAGAAATTAAAAGCTCATACCAATCCAATGCTCTTTCTTGGAGCATGCTAGAAGCTACTTGGACTCGATGAAGGTCAATAAGGTTCATGCGAGAAAAGATGCGATCGCATGATTTGAGCCAAGCTTGAATTTCTATAACACTCTCGGATCCCTTGAATGGTCCTCCACCCAAATCGGTGTAGTCTCTGCACAAGCGTGCAAAACCGGATCTAGGATGAGTAGGCTCCTGATTGGGTCCGGTAGCTTGAGCGTTCTTCACGAGATCCAAAAGCTGCTGAGCAGACATGAATACTCCATCCTGAGGAGTAGCGCTAGATTGACCGGCGCTGGAACGGCCTGGTCTAACCATTTCTCTTCTTTAAGAAAGAAAGAAAGAAGAGGAAAAAGTTATTCTCAAAATGAATATCAAGCAATCTTGATAGATAAAACAAGGAATCATAAAAGAAAGTAGGATAGAACGGGACGAAGACCCGAATAAAATCCTAAAGCACAACTCCTAAGAAAGACTTAGGACATGATCCTTGCTAAATTATTCTATATTGTTCCGAAGTTTGGCTCCGATACCAAGCTGTTGCGCCCCACCTCTATACCCACACTAGCCAAGAACATTACGGTGAATGCTGTCGACTAGCACGGAGAATAAGGCTGTTGAGGAGCGACCCTCCATGTAATTTCTTTGCGCGAGCACCGATATGTCAGATAATATAACATGCATTCTATTTCAAGAGGAAATCCGACATACCGACACAAACTCAAAGCTACTACACGGTGGCTATATAAATCCTTCGGAAAACAAATATAGAAATAAGCATAACACAAATCAGTCACAGACAATTCATATCACAAAGGCGGAATAAGATCTGAATACTACACTAGAAAGTGTACATCAGAGTAGTGGTCTAAAAAGATCCACAATATCACGAACGAATAGTTACACGAACTACACAAAAGAATAAGTATACATTAAGGAGTCTATATCTCAAATGTATACAGCAAAATAACTACTAATCTAAGTAGTTAACCCAAAAGTCAAGGAGTTAATCCCGGATGAGAAGTCAAGCAGAAGCACCTGTAACATCTCGGTCTGACCCGAGTATTATTTAATAAGAAAATAATAAACGGATCAGTCTAACTATAGATATCAAATGAAACGATATAGAATAAGAGATATGACTAAACACATAATAATCACAATGCCAAGCTGTGATATATATATATATACTTAGTTGATAATCATCAAGAGATTAATCAATGTCACTAGATCTACACAAGAATCTAAGAAACGTCATACTTCTTATTTCGTTCACCATACTATAAATATTGACGATAATATAAATGTCAATCACAAAAGTCAATGACGCACAAATTCCAGAAGACTACACAAGAAATCCAGAAATCACTAAAGTCAATGACACACAAATTCACCAATGCACAAATATTGATAAAACTTATCAACGGAAATCACGAAAATTGGTGAAACACAAATTCTAGGAATCTACACAAGAAATCAAGAAATCACAAAGGGGGGGAAGGCCTATCACATGAACAGGAGCATGAAAACTCACCAACAGTTGTAACACATGAACGAGAAGCTATCTCATGGTAGCTAACCATAAATTTGACACACGAATGGTCCGAAGACCTGACACACGAATGGCCCGAAGACCGTGGGTTGCTACCCCATAAATTTGACACACGAACGGGGTTTAGTCTCCCACGCAGACAAAGAGACATCGCATATTGCTAGTCTAAATCACAAAAAATGATCGTCATGATCATCGAGAAGTGTCAATTACACTAAGCTAGTAAATATATGAGTTTAGCTTCATGTCCCATAACCACTTGCTTAACTTAAATATTTACGAACAAACTGTAAATCTCCACTAGAAAATTATCACAAGAGGTTCAATTGAACAAGTCCAAGAATTAACCGACAAAGTAAACGCAAGCGTTTCATACCACTTGTTTTACTAAGCCGTTTAATTAGATTTCTCATACGAGTGAGGTATAGGTTTGTATATACTAATAGATTGGAAAACGGTTTTATAAACGAATTTGGTATTAAAATAGTATTGAAATCGTTTGAGGAAAGGGTTTTGATATTTACTACTAGTATAGAAAACCTTTATATTTTTAAAGTGACAAATCACGAAGAAGATTGTAAGAACAATCAATCACAAAAATTCACATACGAAGACGTGAATAAAATCCAACGAAATCGATAAAGGATCCATCGAAATGGATATTCAAAAATCCCTAAAAAGAGTCATCAAAGTCATAATAGATGATAACAACAAATAGGATTATCACAAATCGATTTAAATTGGAATTTCAATCCAAAAAGGCAAATTGGACTCAAACAGCAGGTTCAGTCGACTGAACAGAGATTTTCTGTCGACTGACCCTGTACATGGAAATTTTTCAGGTTCAGGAAACTTTCTGTTTCCAGTTTCAGTCGACTGTGCAGAGTTTTTCAGTCGACTGAATCATGCCTGGAAACTCTCGGGTTTCAGGTTCAGTCGACTGAACAGAGATATTCAGTCGACTGAATCATGCCTGGGCTGTTTTTCAGCCTTATACAAATGAAGAGTAAACTCTTCCAAAATGCAATCGGACGAACATTGGCGCTAAGGGTTTATGCCAATCGGCAACCCGGCCCTATATGCTCCTCGATGCATCACCAAAAGCATGATCAAACATCCATAAAAGGATTTTACACAAATTTGACTTAAAAAACCCAAAAATTGGAATATTCACAAAACCAATCCAAATCAAGAGCAAATGCACATGAAGAAGTGTTAGGAATTCATACCCAACAACCAAAGATAATTATAGTCATAGATGTGAGATAAAAATCTCACCTTTTCACAAAATCGAACAAGAAGAAGCTTGAGAGCAAATGGAGAATCAACCTCTCTCCAACACAACCCAAATGAGCTTGAATCTAAGCTCAAAAACAAGAACATTCCCAAGATTAGGTTTAGGAATTTCTGAAATTGGTAAGAGAATAAGTTGGAGAAGAAGAAGGAGATGCTTACCAAGGGGTTCTTCTTGAGTTTGGAGCAAGGAGATGGATTTGCAAGAGAAACTAGGGTTTTGGAATTTTAATTTCCAATCTCTCCCACCATTAACACTCTAAAAACTGAAATGAGAAGAGAAGGAGGGTGAGTGGGGAAGGGTGGTTCAGTTTTGGAGTATAAGTTAACATAGGGTTGAGCCCAAAAACCAAACCCAAAGTAAAAAGTAGCAGAAATCAACTTTCTCCAAACATATCGAAGATTATACTCAAAAAGGTCGCAAACGCCATTTTAAACTCAATGGGAGTGGTCCCGAGCCCTAATTTGACCGTATGTAAAAAGTAGCCTTTCGGACTAAAATCCGACTAACGATAAAATATTTAAATAAAATATTTAAATATAAAATCGATAAATATGCGGGTTGTTACACCGTGCACCTCCATGGAACAAAAACTCCACACAAACCCATGAATCCCCTTGAAAACATCAAGCCAAGCCACCACAACTTCACCACTTTCATACTACACCACGGCCACCACCCACAGCCACCACCATCACATTGTTTTGACCACTAACCATCACCCCTACTACTGTCCCGACCTAAGCTCCATTGGTTGAGCCAAACATCCCATGGCCGAGCCTTTGTTTTGACAAAAAAATCACACTGCTTGCCTTAAACCCCTTCAACTGCTCGCTATGTAACTTCCCTCCATGTTTCACCACTTAGGCCGTGCATTCCCATGCTTGTACATGAGCCAAACCTTGTTCAAACCAGAGCCAAAACCATCCCTAGGCCGTGCAAAAAGAATATAGAAAGCAAGGAAAAAAGTGTTGCATTCAAATCTCTTTTTAATTCAAAGTTATTCCATTTCAAGTTGCATTGAAATTTGTAATTTGTTTGTAACGACCCGGAATTTCCGAACCCGAAAATTCCAGATCGTTATGAAAAAGAAGAAATGAGATAGAAGGAGAAGAACCGAAACACCAAACATCTCACATTCGCAGCGGATAAAATATAATAATAAATGTGACGACCGCCCAAGACTCCTGCACTTAAACAAGGAAATAGTGCGCAGAAAAGTGTGCCAGCCTGCCATGGACGATCATCGAGGTAGGGTAAACACAATAGTCTATCGTATTACTCACAGCGCATGGGTCAAATACAATAGAAAAATATACATAGTGAAGCTCCATAGAACAGAATCTCATCATAGAACCTCATAATAGTTTGGTACAACAATCTGAAAAGTCAAAACATCAAGCCTCACTACATATCACTCAGAGAATCATATAAGCAGCGGAACATCCAGTACATATAGTAAGAAAACAATATGCAAAAGCCTTCAGCTCGTCTTCGTCATCAACAGCGTGGGTCACTAAGAACAGCACCTGTCACCTGCTACCTAGTCTGTCCATCCCAAAACGGATGAACAGCCCAAGGTAATAAGAGTTGAACATAAAACCTTGAGTCAGACAAAAGTCCTAGTGAGCAGTAAATCAACTATCAAACATACCAAAAGAGCGTAAAGGGTAAAAGGAATAGGAACCCAACCATCCCATTCCACCTCTTTCTACAGTGATAGCCCCCAGACCCACTAAGCAGGAATACACATAGCAAAGCAGACAATTAAAGTAAAGCAATTATCACTCGAGTCAAGGTCGGTGTTTTCCAAGTACAAACCCCCAAGGCCTAGACCAAGATCGGATAAGCACCCAGAAAACATCGCTCTTGAGCTCGAATGATGATACAACCAAACATCCATGACTCTGGCTATCACTGTTATCATTGCTTCGATATCACCGGTAATTGAATGACCGGCTCATTCTTTCATCCATCCGTCAAGGGCTAATGGTAACCCCGGTTCTAGACATAACTCCGCACGTCGTCGCAGCCCGTGCCTAGGACTATCGAATCTGCCCAGAGTACTTGGCACGTCGTCGCAGCCCGTGCCTGGGATTATTGAATCTACCCAGCGTACTCTTGCTTTGAGCATGCTAGAACCTCCAATAACGATGAAATCTCAGCCTCCTAGTCATCCTCCTCGACGACTATTCTCATACTGGCTCAAGCGCCTCTCGAGCCATCCATTATCAACAAAACTCGAATCATATCACCGAGTTATCAACATGCTTGGGATGACCCCATCTGGATTAAACCAAGGCTATCTCACATCATGCTTTGCTTCTTCGTATCATAGCAAAGTCCCATCCCAACCTCATCATCAAATCTATCCATATGAGCTTTCTCATCCGCTTCATATGCCACAAGCAGCTTTCCTTATTCAAGAGCCTTTCCACTTATCTTTTGCATCATCTTCGACCAACTTGTCCATATCAAATCCATAAATCAACTAACTTCTATCAATCAATCAAATCAATCATTAATCCAAACAATCAACCATTCAAACAAGATCTAAGTAAAAAATTATAACAATAATGGCAATTTCGTGAATAAAAAGTCCAAATCTAACAAGTGTGAATTCTAAGTAATTTCTTGATGAATGAACTAGCATAGGTCAACATATAATAAAATGGATATCAAAACATTATGAACGATGGATCTACATGCAGACTTAAGGAAAATGCATGAAATCACTATCTTTAACACACAAGCAAGCCACCAATCTAATATACTCCTTTGGGTCCGTGTGAGAGATAACTACCACTCACCTAATCACCTAAAAACTTCAAAAGCAAATAACTTTAGATCTGGACAGCAAAGGATCTAGCTTGATTCGACAAGATTTCCCTTCAAATGATGAAAACTCTCTTCGATGGATGGAGATCTTCAACTTTGGCTCTTGAATCTTCGATTAGATCTTCAATCTTGGATGGAAGGAAGCACTAGATTGGAGTAGAGAAAAGAAGTGAATAAGTGTTGTAGTCGAGCTCTCAAAATGGCAACACTTCGTCGCTTCAAAATCCGTATCCAAAAATGAAGATAGGCACTTCTATTTATAAGCTGGAAAATGGGTCGTTCGCACTTAGGTCGGTCGCTCTTAGGTCGGCCACGACCTAACCCTTGCCGACCTAACGACCTGCGACCCTAGAACCCTACGACCTACCGACCTAACACAACACACGGCTCAACAACTAAGCGGCTCAACAGTATTGCCGACCTAGCGGCTTAACTAGATGCCGACCCAACGACTCAACTACCTAACCTTATGGCCGTCCTAACACCTAGCCGACCTAACGACTCCAGTACCACGCGACTCAGCAGCTTACACCGACTTAACTCCCTAACGACTCAACACTGCTGCCGACCTAACACTCATACGACCTAATCACTAAGTTATTCCCTGGGTCGCTCGAATGACCTACTCTCCTTAGGTCGATAACTCGTTCAGTCCGACCTATCTCCTAAACCACTAAACCTTAGGTCGCAAACTCCTTGGGTCGGTCAATTTCCATAGGTTGCTTACTTCTAAAGGTCGGTCCAACACTAACTCGTTAACCACCTTAAGTCGGCCAAACCTTAAGCCGTTACCCCTTAGGTCGGCTAAACTCTTAGATCGGACCATATCTTAAGTCGCTACAACTACTAGGTTTCTCTCTTCCTATAGGTCGGTCGAATCTATAGGTCGCTCCAACCCACTAAGTCGCTCACACGAGCTAACTTCCACATGACCTAAGCTCCTGGACAAGGTAAGCTCTGGTTGACTTAAACAATAACAACGACCTAATGAAAATTATTCTACGATTTATCGACACGTAAAATACGGGTCGTTACAATAAATAATAACAGTTTACAAAAGAATAATGTATCTATCGATTTCACTTAATATACATCAGAGTTTCACCCATATACTGTCACTGAATATATAAAATTATCATGTCTCGGATTAACAATGATATATATACAGCGGAAATACCCTATACGCTATTGCCATCCAGCTCGCCTCCTGAGCTCCAGAACGTACCTACCTGAAAAATCTGTAATACTCGGTCTGACCCGAGCATTACACCAAAGTAACACCCGGGTCAGGCTGGAAACCAGTGTGAGTAAACCCATTTAACATAGTATACAAAAGTCTACAACTAGTTTAACCCGGGGTACTAATATCAACTTACAATTACACAAGTTGTTATAGACATAACTTATTTCACACATAAATTTCTAAGCTCCAACTTAGAATTAAATGGTCCAATTCACTTAAATCATTCCACCCAGCCTATTGATTTCACATATCAATTTATAAAGAATCGAAGTGGTTTCGGATATTAACTAATACCGACTCCGGTCTCTTTGAATTCAATTCATCATAACACAAATTATTCAAGTGAAAAGCAATTCAACTCTAAATAAAAATGTCACCTTTTCAACCAGCAATTCATCATTAATATATATCCACACTATCATTGCCCACCCAAACACATCATATCACGAAACCTTTCATATTAGGGATATCAATCAATTCAGGCATTTAATTATCATTTAATCATACATAAGCAAGGTAAATCAATCACACCATCTCGAATAAATCTTATTAATCATAACTGAATTAAATCAATCACCTTTAAGTCCTGCTTATTAAATAATTACAACCCAATTGATTCACCATCCCATGATTATTCATCTTAGTTAATCCTCCTTAATTAATTATTCTTTAATTACATTAAAATCATCATCATTATCTAGTTACTTTCATTAAGTAACTATACTCAACCAAATTCCATGAATGTTTATCCTTAATTAATCAATTAAACTTAATTAATTGCATCCATAAATCAACCCCAATTACTAATAAACAGTAATTTATCCCTTTGTAATTACTTATCCAAGTAATTACCCTTTAATTGCTTCCCATTCAGTAATCCTTTTTTTTAATTTATAATATTCTGTAATTATGAATTTCTTAAATCTCATCAAGTATTTATATTTAATTAATCTGCAAGAGATTATCTTTAATTAATTATCAAATTAATTTCAATCGGGTAATCTATTCCTTATTACCCTTAAACTCAATTAATAAATCTTAATTGCAGATTAATTATTCTTTAACCATTAATTACTAAACCTTAATTATTGATTAACACAACTTAATTACAAATTAAATATTCCCTTAATTACCAGTTAAATAAATCCTTAGTCGCAGTTAATTAAATTACTTAATTACTTAACTACTAATCATGCGTTAATTAACTTTAAGTAGTTAATTACAAATTTATTTATCAATTAATCATTAAGTAATCCAAACTCTAATTATAATTATAATGTAATTATTCTTAATTACCTTCTAAAATGATTAATTAATTAATATTAACTTAATTAACATTTTAAAAGAAATCTTCCTTATATATATATATATATATATTTGTAAATAATCTATTTATTACTAATCACAACTTATATGTCCATAAGTTTTATAATTATCTTATATTAATTAGAATAATAATTAAGAACTTAATCCATTTTAAAGCATTATCTAAAATAATTAAACTTGTATCTAAGTTTTTAACTTAAACTTTTACACATTTATTAAATTTACAACACTAAAAATCCGGTTGAAACACAAATTTCCTTAACTAAACTTCTTTACTTTAAACTGCCGCTCTGAAGGGAAGCAAACCCGAGACTCCCTCTTGTTCTACTCGAGTAATACTTCGAGTAACCACCCCTTTTCTATGAGACCATCAGGAACTACACGTTCTGCTTCTTCTTCCTTTTTTTTCCAGTAGCTAAAAAAATAAATTGAAGAGACATTAGGAAACTCACTCGAACACATAAAACTAAAACCCGAAGAAATCGTCTCATCTACTCGAAGAACAACAAGAGACCCATGACTTCGACGTCGCTGGCACCAATACTGTGCCGTACACGTGCACGAAGACACGCGCGGCTCTGGCGAACTTCCGAGACCATCAGCAAGTCACAAAATCCCTATAAACTCGAAATCCAAACTCAATTTGTCTCCAAAATTTTGAAATCGAATTTCGCCTATTGCTCAGAAAAACTGCAATGCCAACCACCAATTAGAGTGCCACACCACCATCGCACAGACCACCAGAGACACCTGAACTTCGTCCACGCCAATGCCAACCCACCAAGCAATCCTCCACCAGAAATTCATGCAGCTCGATCGCGTATTCTGATCGAACACACCATGTTATAGGCAGGACCAGAAACTTGCAACTAAACCCTAAATCGATCTTGATCCCTTAACTCACACAATAAAAAATTATTTGATAATTTTCTCAAAATCAATAATATTCACACTTGCTTCGATCCAAATTTCAACAGTAATTATTGAGTCAATCATCTATAATTGGTAAAAATACAATTTTTGATCAATTATGAACTGCTCATACAATCCTACACTACAAATTCCCATTTCTGCTTTTAAAATCTTTTTTTGCATTAAAGATTCAAGTTATTAACTTGAAGTAATATTTTGTAACAATTAAATTTATCAACATAGTTCTTTTTGCCTGTAAAAAGCTTAATTTCCAGAGTAATAATTTTATAATATGGTTTAAACAGATCTAACAACCCTAATTTGAAGCTCGAGCATCATATTTGTTGGAAAATTAAAACTTTTATCATGATCACAGGTCAACCATTCAAGGTTAAAATAGTTTCAATCTTGTAACACATAACAGAGGAGAACAACATATGCAGTATTAAAAGAATTGTCAGTATGTAACACAGATTCATATCAAACTTTATCACATACTACCCCATACATTCCATTTGAATCATCTTACTGTTTTAATTAAACTTGAACTTGAAAATTTTATGATTTACTCACTTGCAAGCCTTTGTTGAACAGAGATAACTCTGATGATTTGAAACCCTGAAGTGAAGCTGCCTTATTGAACTTATTGGAAAATACAAGATGATGTTTATATTATTTTTTTAGGTTAGCTTCACAGATCTTTTAAGTTATGTGAACAAGTTAAAATAGGGTGATATATAAATAGAAATAGCTTAGGACAAAAGGTTATAACTGGTACAAGTCTTACTTGTTATGTCCGGACAAGATTTCTATTTAAATTACTGTCAATTGAAATGATCTTTGCTTAATTCGGCTGAAAGGATTTCCTTGCAGTTTAAATTGACAAAATGTTAGCTAATTTAATGCATGTCCTCCTTTTAGTTTACACACAAATTATTAGCTGGTATTTTATTTGTGTTTTCTCTGTACAAAGATATTTGAATATAACTAGTTTATCTTTTCTTTTGCATTGCATATATGTATGATACAGCATATATGTGTTATACTGTTTCTTTTAAAATATTTTGTTTTTGTCCTGCACTTACATATATTCCATAGCAGTGCTTGATCCTATTTGTTATCATAGCTTTTTAACTTTATTTCTATTTGTAATTTTAACTTTCAAACCTTTAATTTATAACATATGTTTATATTTACATAGTTTATATTTCTATTTATATCCTATATTCATATCATAGTTTTATGCTTATATTTATATATTTATGTTTACTCACTTTGAATTTCTTTGAACAGAGGATAGTTTTTGGGCTTGAAAAGAACACAGTCCAGATTTTTCTTTTCCCAGTTCTTGTTTCCAGGTTGAAGCTTCCTTCTTCTTTGCTTTGTTTATATAATTCCTCAGTCTTATGATAAACGAAGATGAAATAAGAAAAGATGTATATATAGAAAAGATTGTGTGCGGGCTTAAGTGAAAATGGTACAGGAGTTTGTACTGGAAAGATTTTTTTATATATAATTTGATCAGAGGGTTTTCTCAAATTGTTGGCTGAAATGAACAAAAGTGTGCTGCATTTATTAAGCTTGCTTGGTTTATAAGCTTACTAATTTATTTAATTGATTCTGGTACAGCTTGATTTGATTAAGTGAGCATATTTATATATATATATATATATATATATGTATAACTTATCTTGTTCATTCATGAATTCAGTCTATTCTCTTTGTCCTATTTCAGTTATATTGTTCAGCTTGTATTTACTTTATTGCTACTTGGATATGTTACTTGACTAAGATATGAATTTTACAGCAATTGCTTATTTTATCTCTACACAACTAAAATTTTATTTATTTTATTTCTTTTTAAAGTTAAACGATCCGACAAGTAACTCACTATTTATTACTTGCTTTCATACTTCTATTGATAATACATATATTTATATTTACTTTATCATATATTAGTTTATACTTATGTTACATATCAATAAGATGTCTTATCTACGTTAAAACACATACACAAATCCCTGTTTAAGCTTATATTTAATTATTTAGATTAAATTCTAATTAAAATAACATTGCTAAATTTCCGGGATGTCACATTGTTTGATTTTGTTTTGTGTTGTAACACAAGATCTTTTGCTTGGATTCGCTCTCCACTTAAGTCCATAGGCTTGTCATTTTGCTCTTGATTCCTTTATGTCAGTTGTATTGCAATCTCCAGCATTTTGAGGTGAGTAAAGCTCACACGACATTTATACTTATGCAGTTGTGAAACAACAACAACTGAATGTGCAAAAAAAATATGCTTGTTATAACTGCCATGTGATTATTTATATATGATGTTCAACTTGTTAAATTTCATGTCATGTCATCTGTTACTGTTATATCATGCTATTTTGTTATTTATATCAGTTTATCACACTACAAGTTCCCTGTAGATTAGAATCACTATGGGTTGAAATGATACATACCCGAACGGACTTTAGAATAGGAAAAAATCGTTATGGGCTGAAATGATAGGCCCAAACGGTTTTTATTTATTTTTTTTAACTTGGGACTACGGGTTTGAAATGATAGAACCCAGGTTTTTCTTTGTAAACTGCGGATTGAAATGATATATATCTGTATCACTTGACCTTGGTTAGAAAACTATATACAGGGTCGTGGTTATTTTATAAAGGGTTTTGGATATTTTTTTAGTATATTAAAATATAAATTTCTGAAATTTGATTTAAACAGATTTTGAAATATTTTAAAATAAAGAAATTATTATTTTTCTCTCTAAGTTAAAAATGTAATTAAATGATTAAACTGAATTTTCGAAATATAACTTAAATCTGGATTTTGTACTTTGGCTTTTAAAAAGACATTCAAGTTATATAAATAAAAATTTTAAGTGATTTAAAATGTAAATTTATGATATTTGATTTAAATAAATTTTAAAGTGTTTTAAATAAAGGATTGATGATTTTTCTATAAGTGGAAATGTTAAATAAATAAATGGTTAGATTGAATTATTGAAATATAACTTAAGTTTGAAAATTTGGCGTTTTGGTTAAAATTGATATTTAAGTTATATAAATAAAATGAAATTTTAATTTAACTTGGAAAATGGTAAATACGATAATTTGATTCGAATTCGAATTTAAGTGATTTATTAAAATATTATTGATTTTTCTATGAATTAAAATGGTTAAATAAATGAACGCTTAAAGGTAAAATTTTAAAATATAACCTGACTTGGAAATGTGAAATTTGGGTTTTAATTAAAGATTTAAGTTAATTAAATAAATTTAAAGTTTAGTTAAATTTATGAAATGGTAATATAAAGTTTAAGTATTATGTTTTGTTGAAAAGTGAAGAAAATGAAATTGTACACTTGAATTTGTTCAGTGAAATTATTGGAAAAATTTGGATTTTTCTGTAAAGGTTACTTTATAAAAATCATATGTTAAAGGTAGGTTAATAAACATTTTGGAATGTTAAAATATAATTTTTATAATGTTTAAATGGTTTAAATTGAAGTGTTTTCAAGTATAACTTAAAACAGCTTTTTCTGAATGCTGTGAAAGGTTGAAATTTTCAATGTTTATGGTTTTAACTTAGTAAATGAACTCATAATGGTTTAAAACTTTGGAAATTGAATACGTGATTTGAAAGTATATAAACTTAAATTTTAAATGGTTTGAATGAATTATTTTAGTTGAAATATAAGCTATTTAAAAGGTGATTCGGAATGATAATAAATGAATGATATCTTTGAATTTAAAAGGTATTTAAAGTTGAATATTGGGATTTGAACTTACATAATGATTCGAAATTGAAGCTTTGGAAAGATATGATATTTTGATATATATTAAATTTTTTGAAATGAAGTTTTGAAAGATATGATATTTTGATATATGTTAAATGGTTTGAAATAAAGTTTTGAAGGATATGATATTTTGATATATATATTAGATGTTTTGAAATGAAGTTTTGAAAGATATGATATTTTAATATATATTAAATGATTTGAAATAAAGTTTTGAAGGATATGATATTTTGATATATATTAAATGATTTGAAATGAAGTTCTGAAGGATATGATATTATAATGTATTAAAATGATTTGAAAGGAAGTTTTGAAGGATATGATAATTTAATATATTGAAATTGTTAGAAATGACTTGATATTTATTTTGATAAATATTTGAATTTGAAATATATGGTATGTTGATATATAGAAATGGTTTGGAAATGATTTAATCTTTATTTTGATAAAGATTTGGATTGAAATGATATCTATATTTTAAGTATAAAATATAATTTTAAAGTTATAACACGGGTTATAATAACGATTGGTTGGCATAGAGACCGGGATCGGATATGGGCATACTCTCTATCGATACCGAAAACCACTTTGACTAACCATGTACATGGTGGAGATTCCAGAATGAAGTAGGATGGTGGCGATGTTCTCGAGGTATATTACATGAACCCAACTCCTGTGAGTTGGCATAAGTTGGCTCAAACAGGAGCGATCTCGGGCCAAAAGGGGTAGCTCCTCTGGTCGGACACATTTCTTCGATACCATTGTATTGCTTTTGATTGTTTAGGCGCCCCTCCGATTTTGGGAATGTGTTCCAAGGTGGGCGCATGTGGCTGCTGTGTTACCACCAGCCCATGTGCGTAATTGGTATATCTACCCTGGCATTGCCTTGTGTGCCATGTCACCTACCATATCGAGCCTTTACTACGAGTTTCTATTTGTATTGTACCTATGCATATCTTCTTGTAGTCTCCCGATCAGAAGATATGCAGGTACTGCATGGACTATTGCCATTATTTGTGTTAAGGGGAATATTGGGTCACTCCTTAACGTTAGTTAAAAGTAAGTTTATTTTACTATTAGACATTATTATAATAGCGTGATATTACTACGTAGTAAATAGTTTAACGGATCCTTAGAGGATGGACGGTCCCAAGCATCCTTTAAGTTACTTGTACTTTTACTACAGTTCACTTGAGTTGGTTTACATTGTATAAGTATGTATGTCCTGACTCGATCCCAAGCATCCTTAAGTTACTTGTACTTTTACTACAGTTCACTTGAGTTGGTTTACATTGTATAAGTATGTATGTCCTGACTCGAGTGTTTGTATTTTTATTTACGCTCGGGTCAGCCTGAGTATTCATAGATTTGGATTTCTACTTTCTGGAGATTGGAATAGCTGGAGATTATTTGCTTGTCTAGTTTTATCTTTTCAGTCTGTTGGTCCTTTCCAGCTCTTGTATTTGTAGACTTCTATGTATTGAGACTTCTTTTGTACTTTATTTCTTCTGTTGTATCTTATGTAACTCTGATATATTTACATAGTAGCTTCATGAACTACTATTTCTTTTACTTCCGCTGCACTATTATTACTCTGTGTCTGTGATCTGTGATTTTTATTTACTGTATACTTTGAGATTTTCCAAATATTATTTACAACGCGGTATTTTGAGCAATTCAAGTCCGACATGTGTGGATGCGAATGGTTGAAAATACCTGGTTGTTACAACGTGGGTTACTTACCATTTAATAATGGTTTTTACTAAGTTCAATAGCTATAGACCATGGAAGCTCAGAGCAACAAGAAGTTTAGAGTCCTCCATTCCCCAAAATAGAATGTCCGAATGTCGTGGTAGATACAGAGAATCCTACTTCGGACGAACTATCGGATGCAGTAGTGATATTAAACCCGGAAGATTCCGCCCGATCCAAGATTATAGAAGGAATGCTAGGAAGAATTTGCCTTAGATACAGGCTGTCTCTGGAAGAAGTTCGAACACCAGGACCTAAAGATATTGCGCATAATCCCCAGAAAGGGTTCACTGTAACAACCCAAAATTTGGGCTATAATAATTAATTAACTAATTAAATAAATAACAAAATAAGTTCGTGAAATTGTCAGAATCGAGCTACGGGAGTTGCACCATTGTTTTCTTGGCGATTTTCTGATCAATTTCCATATATAAATTGTCGAAATTCGAGTTGGTATGGAGAAGATATGATAGAAATAAGAAACCGAAAAAAACGAAAAAATACAACAAAGGTTCAGGTCAACCCAAACCTAGGCCATCCTAGGGTCAACCCCCAAAGGCTATAGGTCGACCTGTAGGTTGACCCCTATAGTAGTTTGGTCGACCCGCTTAATTCTGGAATGTTGTTTCGTTTGTACACGTCATATTTAGATTTTTCTTCAATCCTATGCATTCATGCTTCCATCCGACGGTCCTAGCGAGTCTATAACATGCTTGCACCAGATTTAATCTTCAAATTTAATGGTCTGAGATCCTTAAGCTACACAATAAATATGACCCTAGACAAAGCTATTTGTCTCATTTGAATTTTCTTCCAATTGGCTTCATTGCCCGAGGCTGGACCCTAAAATGAAAAAATTTCTTGGAAAGTAATCTTTTTAATAAAAATATTCTATGTCCTAGAAGTGGATTCGACAAGGCCAAGGAATAGAGCTAAGGATCACAGGTGAGTGTTTTGTAATTATTTTGCATTTTTAAGTAATTTAAAATAATAGGGTTCTTAATATTTGTAGTTTTTTTTGTAGTTTTGAGACGTTTTTTATATAAGTTATTTACAGTTAGTTTTTAAAGTTCTTTTCTGTCTATTTTATTCACCTATTTTATTTAGCTATATTATTAAGTTGTTTACAGTTATCTAGAGTTGTTTGTATTTATTTACATCTTTTTACGTTAGAATTTAGCTTGTAAATATTTGTTTCTTTTTATTCCTTTTTATGCGAATAAAATATAAGAATATTAAAAAGTGGAGAATTCGCTAGCATGAATTAAATAGAAATTAACGCTGAATTTACAGAAATTAGATGTAAAATAAGAAAGAACTGTAATAAAAAGATGATAGACTGAAATAGGCAAATTTGAGACATTTGCAAGCATGTTTATAACTGGCGGTTATAACTAAAAAATAGAATAGAAGAGTAACAATTACAACACAAGTTATAATTAAGCAGAAAGAACAGAAAAGGCTTATTTTAAAACTTAGATTTAGTTAATAAGCAAATATAGCAGAAGTAACAGAAGAGGCTTATTTTAAAACTTACACTAAGTTAATAAGAAAACATAGAAGAAGGTCCCGTACCAACAACATTCCCTTTCGGTTAGGAATTGATGGTCTCATAATAGTTATGTGAGGCTGGAACACGCTTATGCTAATTAGGGTACAAAAGTGGCTAATATATAGAAGCTCAAATCTGGGGATTTGGACAAGGGGTGCAAACTAGAGTTATGATTATTACCGGAAGCATTCCCTTTCAGACTAGGAGTGATGGTCTCACAACACTGAGGTGAGGCTAGGAAAGCTTATGCTAATTAGGATAAAAAAGAGGTCAAAATAGGGAGCTATGTTTAGTGTGTACCGACGATGACCGAGCATGCGGCATCGATTAGGGTAAATAATTCGCTACTACGTTCCAAGCTCTAAACATGTGTCTTTTACTTTGGGACCAACAGGATTGGATAAGCTCACTGTGGCACAACAAAGATTGAAGGCCAATCAACAGGTAGAATTAGGATTTCAGCCTAATAAAAATAGGATTAAGGTTTCAACCTAATTACGGCAATCTAGGACAAGTGCAAACAATCACAATTAGACAGCCAAACAGAATCAGAAATAATATTTTATTCCAATTTTATATTTTCTATATTTTCCTTTCATACTAGAACTGTTGCTTAGTCTATTATGTTTCTCTTGCTTAAGAATGCCAGTAATTACTTTCACTCACCAGACTTATAGTCTGAACCACTCCTCTATTTCCCCTTTTCCCCCATAGGCCAGTAGAATCGAGGACAATAGATTAAGACTGCTTAGTGATATATTCTTGGAGTTCTTCATGTATTCTTCTTCTTCTTTTCATTTTTCGTTTCATTTAACTCTGGATGTACTGGTACTTTATGAGAGGGATGGCTTCTATTATTTATGTACTCTGATGATGTGGCTAAGATTGTATTTTTCACGAGACATGTGTATTTGTTTTTTTAACACATATTCTATTTTAAAATAAAGTTTAATTTTAAATTCTTGTGAATCTCAGTTTTCGTGATGCTTTAGCTATAACTATAATGCTCCATATCTTTTAATGTGCCCTTTTTGGGTATACTAAGGGGTATGGGGTGTTTCACTTATTATTGAAGCCTAAGGTTAGAGGATTCCTAAAACGCTGTTTTAAAAGTAAAGTACTTTTCAAAAGTAACATATATTCAAACTAAAAGTGTTTTTCAAAAAGAAACTCTTATTATAGAAATGGTTTTAAGTATAAGAGAGCTTTTATAAAAGTCAACTCAAAGTCCAGTTCAACCTTCTTTCGATTCTTTCAAGCCTAAATTCTCTTTTCTTTGCAAAGAATGGAAGATACTCCAAATCATCCAAAGGGTTTCCATGTCCCTAACTGGTTTCGTAGATACCTTCAAGTTACGACACATAGGTGCACGGGTAAGCGTCCAATGCAGCATCAACGGGTGCAGATCCCGTTAATCCACCTACAGTAGCCAATTTGTTTGAGCTATGCAAGGACTTCGCTAATCTTGGCGATAAGACATATTTTGGCACGTAGGATTTCATAGAGGTATGAGCTTGGTTGAGGAATCAGAGTGGATATTTGGACTGTTAGGATTGGAGGACCGACAAAGAGTTCAACTTACATCTTCGCAGTTGAATGGTGAAGCTTCTTACTGGTGGGAGAGCATAGAGATGGAAGGTGGAGACATTGGTTGGTTTGGATTTTGGGAAAGGTTTGAGAGAAAGTTCTTGTTACAAGCCGAGGAAAGCATGTAGTTGGAGAAGTTCATTAGTTTGAAGTAAGGGAGTCTTTCGATGAAGGAGTATATAAATCATTTTACTGAGCTATCACGATTCGAAATCGAGCTTGTTAATACCCCCTATAAGAAGACCATCAAATTTGCAAAGGGTTTGAACTGCCCCTCCAAGGGTTGTTATTGACACATGTACCTATGGGAGCGATGTATGAGTCACTTGTGGAAATGGCTCTCATGTCAGATACTGTTAAGGAAGGAGAGCTTAAGGAGTTTCCTATGTTAGAAAACTCTATGAAGCAGTGGAGGAAGAATAAGAGGGATAAGGACAACAAGAAAGGAGGAGGACCTCAAAACAGTTAAAGAAGGTCAAAAAATGTCAAAATTGTCGATTGGTTGTGCATTACGCAAAGGACTGTAAGACAGACACGATGAAGGGGAGGTGTTACAATTGTGGGTAGCCTGGGCACCTTGGTAGAGCTTGTCATTCGAGGGTAGGGCAAAGAGCAGGCGCACCTACAGTGCAATTACAGGCTTTAGATGCAGCACTTTCTAGGGGACTGGGTCAAGGTAGGAAAGTCTCTGTAGAAGGTTTGATCTCTATTTCGGATTTTCCTATTCGAAACCCTTTTTGACTCTGGAGCATTGCATTCTTTCATTTCTAGTTCCATGGTTTATTGCTTGCACTTAGATATTTCTCTAGTAGTAGACCCTATAGTTGTTTCAAACCCCATAGGAGGATCGGTACATTAATCCATGATTTGTATGGGTTTGAAAATTTTTATACTAGGCGTAGAATTTGACTGTGATGCCTATGTGCTAGGATTTTCAAGATATGGATGATTTTGGGGACGGATTGGTTATCCACTTATGAAGCGATATTAGACTGCGAGAGGAGAGTTGTCAGACTAGAGACATGTAGCGGAAGGACTCTCGAGGTTTCTTGCGACCTACAAGGGTCAATCATGTTGAGCTTCCTTTACTCTTCATTCATCACTATAGAGTTAGATTCTTTTCCAGTTATTAGAGATTTCCTAGATGTTTTTGAAGAGGTTGGGGGACTACCCCCTAAGAGAGAGATTGACTTTAAGATCTATCTGAATGACAATGCTAAGCTAGTGGCATTTCCCATTAGACATATGGCTCCTAAGGAGAGGAAAGAGTTAAGTAAGCAGATTGGTGATCTATTAGAGAAAGGCTTCATTAGACGGAGCATATTTGAGTGGGGAGCTCCAGTCATCTTCGCTACAAAGGCGGATGGTTCCCTTCACTTTGCGTAGACTATAGAGAGTTGAATAAGCTCATGAAGAAGAAGCGTTACCCACTTCCTAGGATAGACGATCTTTTCGATCAGTTGGTTGGCTCTTCAATATTTTCTCAGCTTGATTTAGCCATTGGATTTCATCAACTTAGGGTCGCCGACGGTAGCATCGATAAGACAACATTTAGGACACCCGATGGATTCTTTGAGTGGTTGGTTATGTCGTTTGGGCTGACCAATGCCAAAGCCTACTTTGTAGAGTTGATGAGCCGTGTTTTTTGGGATGTTCTAAATAAGTTCGTTGTAGTGTTTATGGACGACATTCTAGTGTTTTCCAAGAGTATGGAAGAGCATGTTATTCATCTTTAGGCGGTCTTCGTACACTTTATGTTCATCAGTTGAAAGAAAAATTCTTGAAGTGTCACTTTTGACATAAGGAGGTGCGTTTCTTGGGGCATGTAGTCTCAAGAGAGGGTCTAGCTATTGATCCCGCTAAGTTAGTAACAGTACAAGACTGGAAGGCCCCCAAGAACGCTACCGAAGTTAGAAGCTTCTTAGTTTTGGCTGGCTATTATAGGAAGTTTATCTGAGATTTTTCTAAGGTTTCAGCATCGCTTACTTGCATCACTAAGAAGAATACGACATTCGTGTGGGACGTAGATTGTGAGGATTCATTCATGATGCTGAAGAGGTCCCTTACAAGTGCACTAGTGTTAGTTTTACCCAACGGAGTTAATCCTTTTATAGTATACATTGATGCATGTGGGATGGGTCTTTGAGCAGTATTGATGCAAAAAGGAACGATAGTATTCTATGGAAGTGGACAGTGAGAACTCATGAGAAGAATAACCCTGCTCATAATTCAGAGTTAGCTGCCATTGTTTTCTCACTCAAGTCTTGAAGACATTACTTGCTGGGAGAGAGGTTCGGGCTTTTCACTGACAAAAAATCATTGAAGTACCTATTCTCACAGAAGGATTTCAACTTGATGCAGCAGTGTTGGATATAGTTTCTAGCATCATATGACTTTGAGATAGCTTACATCCTTGGTAAAGGGAACGTAGTTCCGGATGCATTAAGTAGGAAGAGAGAAACCCTTAGTCCAATGTTCATGGAGTGGAAAAGCCTATAGTTTATTTCCATCTTTGATTTTAAGACCTCTACGGACATTACCCTTGGATTATTGGCAGCACTTGAGGTTAAGCCTACCCTCATAGATCAGATTGGCTCAAGACAGCGAGAGGATTCAGAGCTTATGGATATTTTAGATAAGATTAGCAGAGGAGAGGTCTCTAGACATCTCCAACTTTATTCCATTGATAGTAAAGGGTGGCTGAGGAGAGATGGAAGACTTTGTCTCCCCTGCACTAGTGGTTTGACGGGAGCAGTTCTAAAAGAAGCACACCATTCTCGAATGACTATTCATCCGGGTGGTGATAAGATGCATAGGGACATGAAGAGAATGTTTTCTTGGAGCGGCATGAAGAAGGATGTGGCAGAGTTTGTAGCTAAGTGCCTTATGTGCCAGAATTAAGGCGGAGCAGTAGAAACCCAGCTGGTTGCTTCAACCATGGGATGTACTCGAATGGAAGTGGGATAGTGTTTCGATGGACTTCATAGATGGTTTACCTCCAATCTAGGAAGTGGAATACTAGTATGTGGGTGACTACAGATTGTTGACTAAGAGCTCCCACTTCATTCCGGTCAAGAGTAAGAGAACGACACCTTATTTGGTACCTTTACATGTTCGTGAGATAGTCCGACTTCATGGAGTTCCCTCCAGCATAGTGAGCGATACAGACACTATCTTTACTAATGATTTTGGGGAAGCTCGCAAGAGGCTTTAGGGATGCAGCTTAGATTGAGTACGACCTATCACCCCTAGAAGGATGGCTAAACGGAGAGAGTTAATAGAGTTCTTAAGGATTTTTTAAGGATGTGCATTCTTGATTTTGGAAGAACTTGGAAGGACTAACTTCCTTTAGTGGAGTTCGCATATAATAATCGTTATCAGGCTAGCATTGGGATGGCACCTTTTGAAGCTCTTTACAGAAGACCTTGCAAGTCGCCTTCGTGTTGGTTGGAGTCTACAAAAAGATTGCTACTAGGTCTCGACATGGTTAGAGAGACTTTGGAAAAGATTGATTTGATTAGAAGGAGAAGAAGATGGCCCAAGATGCACATAAATTCTATGCAGATAAGCGGAGAAGGGACATTGAGTTTGAGATAGGATATTTGGTTTTCGTTAAGGCGTCTTCGCTAGGAAAGGTAGTGAGGTTTGGATCAAGTGGAAAACTTGCTCCTGATTCGTAGGACCATTCCCCATTGTGGAAAGAGTAGGGAAAATGGTGTATCGGATAAATCTATTGCTAAGGCTTGTGGGAGTTTATGACGTTTTTCATGTTTTACACTTGAGAAAGTGCTTGCATGATTCAGTAGAGGTAGTAGAACCTAGTCAACTTGAGGAAGTTGAAGTGGAGAGAGAAGCATCGATTCATCACATTTCTACCAAGATCGTTGGACGTGATATCAAGAAGCTTAGGAATATGGAAGTACCATTTGTTAAGAGCAGTGGGGAGGCAGCATTGAGGACGCTATGTGGGAGGTTGAAGAGAAAATATGTACCTCTTTTCTGCATCTTTTCGTTGGTACATTTTGAATTTCCTATTTCCATCTTTAGTTTTGAATAGGTTCTTTCCTTGGTATCCTTTGGGAGGGTAGATCTTAGGATTTAACCTATAGATGGCAGGACTGAATGTAAACCTGTTACTAGAACATGTTATGTATGTTAAACGCTAGTGGTTGCAAGTGTTTGCTAGTGGATGCTAACAGACGCATATATATACACTGGGCACTATTATCTCTTAGGGATCGACCTAACTAGGTCATTAAAGCATATGCATACGGATGTGTGCGCATTTGCATTTGCATTTTTATTTTTATTTCATGGTTGCTATAAATGGATGATTATCATATGATTATTGCATTTGGATGATGATTGTAGCTTGCATGTAGAAGTATTAGTTGTCATTAGGGAAATTACATTCATTTGGATATGTGGCATGGACATGATTGCATAAAAAGGGGTCGACTGAATTAGTAGACCGCCTAATCTTTTGCATTAGTTAGGGACATTAATACTACACTATTGTACATAACATAAATTGCATTAGAAAGCTTAAGGACAATGGATGTAATGGATGATGGTTGAATATGTGGTTGTATAATTTTAATGAAAATATTTATTTCCTTCTTCCGTCCTTGGAGATTTCAGGGACAAAATCATTTAAGGAGGGGAGAATGTAACAACAAAAAATTTGAGCTACAATAATTAATTAAAGAATTAATTAAATAATAAAATAAGTTTATGAAATTGTCAAAATCGAGCTACAGGTGTTACACCATTGTGTCTATTGTGATTTTCTGATCAATTTTCATATATAACTTGTCGAAATCCAAATTAGTATGGAGAAGATATGGGACGAATAAGAAATTGGAAAAAAATGAAAAAAATACCAACAAGGGGCCAGGTCGACCCAAACCTAGGCCAGGTCGACGCTAGGGTCGACCCCAATAGGAGTTTGGTCAACCCGTTAAATTCTTGAATGATGTTTCGTTCGTACACGTCATACCATATTTTTCATTAATCCTGTGCATTCGTACTTCCATCCGATAGTTCCTAGCAAGCCAATGACATAGTTGCACTAGATTTAATCTTCAAATCCAATGGCCTAAGATCCCTAAGCCACACTATAACTAAGACCTATACCTAGTTATTTTTCTCATTTATATTTTCTCCCAATTGAGTTCATGCCTGAGGCTGGACCTTAAAAAGAAAATTTTTCTAGGAAGGCGATCTTTTTAATAAAAATATTCTACGCCGTAGAAGTGGATCCGGAATGGCCAAGGAATAGAGCTAAAGACCACATGTGAGTGTTTTGTAATTATTTTAGATTTTTAAGTAATTTAAAAAAATAGGGTTCTCAATAGTTGTAGTTTTTTTGCATTTTGAGACAGTTATTATATAAGTTATTTACAGTTAGTCTTTAAAGTTCTTTTCAGTCTATTTTATTCAGCTATTTTTATTCAGCCATTTTATACATTTATTTACAATTGTTTTTATTTATTTACATCTATTTTACATTAGAATTTAGCCTATAAATGTTTGTTTCTTTATATTCCTTTTTACGCGAACAAAATATAAGAATATTAAAAAGAGGAGAATTCATTAATATGGATTAAATAGAAATAAACACTAAATTTACAGAAATTAGATGTAAAATAAGAAAGAATTGTAATAAAAAAAGATAGACAAAAATAGGCAAATTTGAGACGTTTGCAAGTATGTTTATAACTAGCGGTTAAAAGGTAGAATAGAAGAGTAACGATTATAACATAGGTTATAGTTCAGCAAAAAGAACAGAAAATGCTTATTTTAAAACTTAGATTAAGTTAGTAGAAATAATAGAAGAGTCTTATTTTAAAACTTACATTAAGCTAATAAGCAAGCATAGAAGAAGGGCTTGTACCAACAGCATTTCCTTTGAGTCAGGAACTGATGGTTTCAAAATAATTAGGTGAGGCTGGGACACACTTTTGCTAATTAGGGTACATAAGTGGACAATAAATAGAAGCTCAATGGCGATTTGGGTAAGGGGCACAAAATAGAATTTGTTTGTTAGTTCCAGTACTGGTAGCATTCCTTTTCAGATTAGGACTGATGGTCTCACAACACTTAGGTGAGGCTTGGCATGCTTATGCTAATTAGGGTAAATAAGAGGTCAAAATAGGGAGCGACAGTTAGTGTGTACCGGTGATGATCGAGCATGCGGCATTGATTAGGGTAAATAATTCGCTACTATATTCCAAGCGCCAAACAGATGTATTTTTCTGTTGGACAAACAAAATTGGACCAGCTCACAGTGGCACAACAGAGTTAGAAGATCGATCACCGGGTAGAATTAGGATTTCAACCTAATTAAAATAGGATTAGGGTTTCAACATAATCACTGCAATCTAAGACAAGTGCAAAAAATCACAATTAAACAGCCAAATAGAATCATAAATAGTATTTTATCCTAGTTTTATCTTTTAGGTATTTTGCTTTAATATTAGAACTATTGCTTTGTCTATTTTCTTTATCTTTCTTAAGAATGCTAGTAATTACTTTAACTCACCAGACTTATAGTCTAACCCACTCCTCTATTTCCCCTTTTCCCCAATAAGCCAGCAGAATTGAGGAAAGTAGATTTAAACTACTTGGAGAAATATTCTTGGAGTTCTTCTTGTATTCTTCTTTTCAGTTTGCTTTTCATTTGACTTTGGATGTACTGGTACTTTATGAGAGGGATGACTTTTATTGTTTATGTACTCTGATGATGTGACCGAGATTGGTTTTTTCACGAGACATGTGTATTTGGGTTTTATGACATATTCTATTTTGAAATGAACTTTAATTTTAAATGTCTGGTTATTTAAATGTTTTCGCTGTGGTTATTTATTTGTCTTGTGAATCTTTGTCTTTTAGATGCTTTAGCCATACCTATAACGCACCACATCTTTTAATGTGCCCTTTTTGGGTATAATAAGTGGTGTGGGGTGTTTCATTCACCGCATGCAATAGATTCATGTGCTTGGCTGGAATATTGCCCTCATTCAATCAGTTCATTCGGGACGTTCTATTTTTTTCTAAGGATCAAGCCTTCTTAGCTTCATCCTAACAGATACATGCTACTCAACGGCCTATGCATTATATTTATGGAGCATCTCCTCCGTCCCCTGACTGTCGATGAGATTAGATTTTCATTCAATGTTAAGAGTCGAGGGGATAATCCGTCATTCTCCTTCCTGGAAGCTGTTAGGAATTTCCAAGTGGTGGAAGGTGCATGGACCAAGTTATGCTACTTCAAAACAGAGTGGTTCTACGTGAGATGCCCACCAGGGTTCGCCAGACGATGGTTGGTCAGACATGTGTTCCTTCACTTTTTTATCACTTAACTCTGTAACATAGATCGATGCCAAAATTGCTATTGTATCTCTTTCATAGCTTCTATTCCACCACCCGAAGAAGTACATTTTAAAGAGATAGTGAAGACGCACCAAGTGGTGCCTGCTGAGTTAAGGGAAAAAGATGAATTCTCACTGACGACAATTTGATTGTCGCCGGGCTTATAGAAAGAGGACAGTGTATAGGACTGACAGGGGTACAAAGGGTGGCCCACATAAGACAATGTGGAAGATAGGCTCCTATCGTGCCTTGATAGCGGGAGTTTAGGTCATGCTCGGTGTAATATTCACCAAACCTCGCGATGATGAGGATACAAAAGTTGGTCAGGAGTCTGTGGTCACGCCTCCGTATGGCCCTCAATCATCTATGCTAAAGAGAAAAGGAAAAACTCTCGTCCACAAAAGCAAAAGGAAAAGTCCACCGAAGCAACTCAGCGTGATGTAACTTCCATAGGTCTGGAGACCTCTTCCCTACAAACATAAAGTTCATTGAAAGGTTTGTTAGATATTCTTATCCTAGAACAAATATCGTCATTTCCTGATCTCGGGCTAGAGGGGCTCCACTCCCCATCAAGAACTGGCGCAGGCCTACCTTCGATAGATATAGGGGAGCCAACTCCAATAAGCAAGGCTGCTACAATCGGTTGGTTTGGCAGTCTACACATGCATACACACACTTCACTGCACCATACGGCATTCCGTCACATGCTTCTTAATCTTTGGTGGTTACTAATTCTATCCTTCTTTTCGTTTTGTAGATACAATGGTTAAGCAGAGATCCATGCTTAGTAAACTTTGATCTTGGCACCATTCATCTGGATTGCATTGCGAATCACACCGCCGCGAGAGCGAGAGAGATTATGGTCATGGCTATTTTTTTTATTCTAGCCAGGAGTGTGAGTGCCACGATATAGAAAAGGAGAGAATGTATCAAAGCAGGCACCTTTCTAGGCCACGATCTCCGCCATCGAAAGCACCTTCAGAACCTCCTGGACCCAGCAGGCCCTCTTCTAAATCCTACATCAAACAGTGTCATCCCATGCTCCAAGAACCGACGATCAGCGTCGTAGAACTGAAATTGAAACTCCCATCGTCGTAGAACAAACTGCCATAGAGACATTAGGTGAAGGAGCCATCTGTATTGATAAACTAAAGAAATATTTCCCAAACATTTGCTTCGACGGTTTCCACTTTCCTCCCAACGTGAAGAGGATTCCAAATAACAAAGAAAAACTGGTGCAAGATTATGTGCATGACGTGTACAACAAGTATCGAGAGTGGGTTAAAATGGCAGAAGGGGTCTCGGCTGTGTCCATTGAGCGAGCCAAATTGAGAACCTGAAGGGCTTACCATTCTCAAAAAAGCAGAATAGTAACGGCGCTCACCAATAAGCTTGAGTCTTTAAGGAAAACTGAGATGGAGGCTGGCCAAAGAGCCGAGGAGGCTAGGAAGTCCATGGAAGACATGAGAAAAACTCTCATGGACTTGGTGCAGGAGGGGTCACAATAACATCATTATTATTCAAGAAAAGGACGCTGCGCCGAAAGAAATTGATGAGCTAAAAGGAAAACTAACCGAGGCCATCAAAGAAAAAGAAGAAGCCAACAAAGTTGCCTAGGAGGCGTGCGAAGAGGGTGAAATTTAGCGAAGAAAGGGATATTGCCAAATAAAAAGGCCGAAGAAGCTGACACCATGGTTGAGAGGAAGATAAAGGCTATCGAGGCAAAAAAAAGGAGAGTGAGTTTGAAGATCTCCTAGTCACTTATAAATGCAAATGTTCTGAAAAATCGCAATTTGAACAGGCTCGGCGAGGACTATCCCTTTCAACTGTATAAGGCCTGGAACTGCCTGATTGAGTATGAAAAGGCGACCCATGGAGTTACAACTTTAGATGAATTTGAATTGGAAACTCAAGTGTTGATCGAGGACGAGTCTAAAGTCCTTCATGACATGGCTATCGCGCTTCAAGGAGAAGATATGGTCACTAAATACCCAGAGGCCAAGGAAGGATCTAGGGGCGAACACCATGTTGATGCTTTTGAAATGCCCCCAACGCCTTAAACTGCGCTCTCATCTTCTGTTGACCCTCCAGTCATCCTAATGTATGACCCCAACAGGCCATATCTCTCTCCGGTCATCGAGCATAGCTCAAAAGACATGTCAGCCAAACTCGGGAGCCAAATTGAAGAAAATATTCTGGACACTTCTCCTATTCTTCAAAATGCAAGAACATTATCAGAGGACATTACTAACTCCTATCTTTATTCAGCATTAGATTCTGCACCAGCCAACCTCCTGCATTCCAAGAAGTTCACCACAGGCAGGAGGCATTAACAACGGAGGCCACAACCGTGACAATTACTACATTAGATAGGGAGATACATGACAGTGGCTATGTGTTTAATGACCAGTTGATGGAAGAACTTCTTAGCCGCCAAAGCGACCCGAGCATCGAGATGCCCTTTAATGTGGATGAAGATGTTATTATCACGGGTTCCCCGGGTCCGACAAGCACTCTCCCGATCGGCGAGCATGTGGACAGAGAGGAACAAATAATGGGGGAGATTAAGGCTGAAATCGAGCAGCCTTATGGAGTTGGTGGAGGTATGGTGGGCCCTAATCCTACCTTGATCCTTGTACTCTCTCCAGATGGCACCATAGTTGAGGCAAAGCAAAAAAAGGGTTGAAGAGGAGAGGATGAGGCGGTAGCTTCGGAGAATCCACCTCGAAGAACACCCTGAAGAAGCCAAAAAAAGGAGAAATAGCCATCGAACCAGCATGGGTAGTGCATAGCTAGGTAGCTAGTTTCTGTTTATTGGCCCAAATTGTGCGAGTACGAACGTCATTTTTGGCTTTTAGTTTATAAAATAAACTTATACTAAGTTCCCAAGTTTAAGTATGTGAATTAAAAATTATTTTGTTTCTTTTCATCTTTTGTACGAAACTTGTTTAAATGTTCGAGTTATCGCGTTTCCCATTCAATGTACTTGTAATTCATTGCTTATCATTCAAGTTGCAATTTTGGTCGCGCGTTGCTTTGGGCGTCGATCCGACAAATCGGTCCAAAGGCCTCCTTTCGTTGTGGCTTTAGGTCGTATAAAACTCTAGGTGCGAGCCATAGCATGGCACTGTCGTGTTTAGCTGTTAAGTGTTTATACCCCCTACATTTAGTATTGGGTTGGCGATATGGGCGATCGAGTCCCATCCATGATGAGTTATACTCCTCATGTCGGGTTCAGGCCAAAGTTAGAGAATGAACAATCAAATCGCACTCATTCATTTTGTTTATCCTCTTATCTACACTCTAGGGATCAGAGTTAGTTGATGGGCAGTCAATCACACCCATTTGATGTTTGTAATCTAGCCCACATTTTGGGAATTGAAGCTGATCTAGGAAACGGTCGAACCACATTTCCTTTGATTAATTTCCTTGTCCCAAAGCGTAGGGAAAAGGTCGAAGAATGGTCGATCATATCATGACCACTTTTACTTTACATTCTTACCACTTTTACTTTACATTCTTCCTATCAAATTGAGAAACAAAGTTAGTTAACGGATGGTCGAGTCAAACATGTTCTCTATTTTATACTCGGCCTGTCGGATTGCAGACGAGAGTGAATGGATGAACTGTTGAGTCACATTCATTTTGTTTAAATTGAGTATGGACCCAAGTCGTTATTAGCGCCAAAATATGGATACTCATTGGTTTATGTAGATGTAAGTCGGTTGCATATCACAGTTATTATATTACGCATAACAACTCACAAATATGGAGCAGAATTCGGATTTTATTGCAAACTGAAAAAGAATGACAAAGTTTGTCTTTTTACATGGCTTTGACTCCAAATGAAAAATAATTCTAAATGAAATACAACCGAATGAAAAAAGTTTAAGTGACATAGCATAGTAAATGCTTGCTATTCCATGCTCTAAGGAGTGTGATGTCATCGATAGTCACTAGCTTGAAAGATCCATCTCTAAGCTTCTGATCGATGGCATATAATCCTTCCCAACTCAAACCCATGCTTGCGGGGCTAGGAAAGATCTGTTTCACGAAAAGATCACCAAATTTAAAGATCCTAGTTTGGAATTTAACACTGTAGTATCGGGTGACTTAGTGTCGGTGTGCAACTGCACTCATATCAGCTTTTTTATGCTTCACGTCAACCATGTCTAGAGATTCCAAAAGGAGATCTCTTTTAGTTTTGGAATCATAGTAAGTCACTCGGTCAGAAGGGACTTCAAGTTCTACAGGAATCATTGTTTTGGAGCCGTAAGCAACGGTGAATAAAGTACGGCCAGTCACGAACTTATGGGTGATTCTGTATGCCCACAACGCTAGCGGGAGATCATCATCCCATTTAGCTCTAACCTTTTCCAAACGCTTCTTCAGAATGGACTTTATGATTTTGTTGACAGCTTTGACCAATCCATTAGCTTGATGGTAAGAAAGTGCCGCAAATCTTATCTCAATATGATGTTGACGACAGAAGTGTTTGAACTCAACACTATCAAATTAGATCTCGTTGTCTGTTATGATTGTTCGAGGAGACTAAAGTGATAGATGATATTTCAAACAACAAAATTGATTACTTTCTCCATAGTGATTGTGCCCAAAGGTTTGGCTTCAGCCCATTTAGTGAAGTAGTCAACTACTACGATGGTATACTTCGTACCACCTTTGGAAATCGACAAGGAGCCAATGATGTCAATACCCCAAGTAGCAAATAGCTATGGACTGACCATTTGAGTGATTTCGGTCCGTGGAATCTCAAATCTCTACAAACATCTGGCATTAGTCACATCGTCTATCATAATCAGCTGCACCTTGATTGACAATTAGCCAGAAATAACCATGGTGGGGTATCTTCTTCACCGGGGTTTGCCCTCCGACGTGATCGCCACACTCTCCCTTATGGACTTCACTTAATACTCATTTCATAGTTAGCGATACAGTAAAGCACGAGAATGGAGAAACTCTTCCTGTACATACTCTTTCTTGAAGGTTGTACTATGAAGCTTTCGAAGGATTTTTCGTTTTTCGTTCCCGCATTCAAGAAGGATTCCCCTTCGTAAAGAGTCTGTGATCAGAGTCATTCACGACTCCTTATAGAGTTTCGCCTCTGAGACCGAATCAGTCTCCATCCGGTCAATACTCGAAGCACTGAGTATTTCAACCAGAACCAAGACTATTTGTTGTGCACCCCTAGAATTAGCCAGCTTGGCTAGTGAGTCAACTTTCTTATTTTCTTCCCTCGGGATGTGTGTAATGGTGTAGTGTTCGAAATCAGTTAGCAGGTCTTGTACGCAGTTGAGGTAAAGAGCAAGTCTCACTCCTTTGGCTTGATATTCTCCCTTGACTTGGTTTACTACTAGTTGGGAATCATAGAAAAATTTAAAAGCTTTTACTCCAAGCTCTCTAGCTAGTTTAAGCCCAATGATCAAGGTTTCATACTCAATCTCATTATTTATTGCAAGGAAGTCAAGTTTCACGGCGTAGCATGCTAAGCGTTCCTCAGGAGTTATATGTGTGTCCCCAGCGCTAGAACCACTACTACAAAACAGGCCATTTGCATCGGTTGTTTACCCCACTTTTGCATCAGTTCAACAGCCGACGCATATGCAACCGATGCAACAGGCTTAACACTTTTGCATCAGTTCTGAAACCGATGCAAAACGATCCTTTTTGCACCGGTTGTTACTAACAACTGATGCAAAATATCATGGTTGGTTGCTTGGACACAGCCCCCACGTTGCATCGGTTGTAATGAAAATCGATACAACAAAGGAACTTATTGCATAGGTTGTTTTTGAAAACCGATGCAAATTTATCCCTCTATTGCATTGGTTTTTTATAACAATCATTGCAAACTAATCCCTCTATCGCATCAGCTATTTATACCTGATGCAAAAAATCCATTCTCGGAAACCATTATTATAGTACTCAAATAGACTATATATATATATATATATATATATTATTGATTATTCACATTTGTTTTTTTACATTCACATTTTTCATGCTACATTTTCTTCACTCTTACATTTTCTTTTAAAACTTTCTGTTACAAATACATTCCACTTCAGCTTCACTTCTGTTCCAACACAACTCACTGTATTCATCAAACATCCCACATCAGTGCGGACATATTCATATCAGTAACCATACCACCCTACCCATTCTCTTTCCCTGACAATCGTCCATATACCCTGCTGCCTTGAAAACACAATACCAGTGCACATCCACTTCTACACTGTGAACAAGTACTACTACATCATCACCATATCACTGACATCCACCCACACTTCACCCACTCATACTACCCACCAATCTTTTTCTGCATACTCCTACTATGTTGTGACCACAAGTTCATTACTACCACTACATTAGTCTCCACTTCCCACTGTTTTCCCTAAACCGCTACATTTCATTCATCAACTACATCCACCTTCTTGCACATTGCCGTCTCCTCTTCTACACTGCCAGTCCCAATCATTCCCTTTGCATCATATCATCGACATCTAAACAACTGTCACTTCTTCATCAACACTCAACCACACTTCACACAGCAGCTCTCAACTTCCTCTCTGACAACAATTACATCACTTCCCACTACAATCACTCTGTCATTCCAATACAACTTCCCCCCATCCACAACTACAACTACACTTTACTGACTAACTCCTTTAAACATACCACCTTTAAACATCCCTCACTGATCAGTACATATAAATTGTCACATACTTGCCTTCATTCCACCTTATCGACCACAACACATCAGACATAACATTCTACTTCTCTACAAATTGCCATCCATAGCAGCAACACCATTCACATATCAAACGTCCACCCCAACCCTTATTTACCCACCTGACAACAACAGCCACAATTCACTTCATCTTCATCATCTTGCCAATACAACTGCCTGTCAACAAGACCATACTTCTCACAACACTACAACAACTTGCCACTCCACTACCTTAAACTGCTGCATAATCACAGTGCTGCTGGTGATCACATAGCTGCTGCATAATCAAACATTGCCCCTTCAATACACTGTCTCAATACCTCCAATTGACATCAACTACCACAGCAAAAACCACCACAGTTCCTCTTTACTGTCACACAACCCTCCACTTCAATAATACTACCTTCATCACTGCACAGGCATCCCCCTGCTTCATCACTGCTCGTAAAAATATATCTACAGACATTAAACAGTCCACACCTGTCACCACTTCAACCACCACTTCAGTTCACATCACTTCATTTCACCATACTGTGACCATCAACAGTGCTTCACCTCTTCCTCTCTCTATACAAACACCGCCACGTTGCCTTCACTGTAGACACCACATCCCTGTCACTCAACCACCCAGTACTCCCCTACCTTTCAACATCTTCATACAACCAATCAACTTCACCTGCCATTTTCAGTTCACAAGCTGCAGCAACCCACTACCTCGCAGCCAACAGCGATAATCCCTAAATCGCAACCAGAAGCATTGAAATGCCTCGCCTCCTCTACCTAAATCCAATTGAAATCGTGAACCATCCCAACTGAAATCGCCTCGCCACGAACATGAGATCGCCAATTCATCAACGCAACGTCAACACTCTGATCCAAGCCACCGAACCACCCTCGAAATGAAAACCACAACATCAACTCAAAAATTATCCATCAGTGTTGGTGCTCGTTTCTGCATGGCCATAAACTATTATTACTAACTCTCTCTAATGAATTTACTATCATATACAACAAACTAACATGTTATACACGTAGAAAAATATGGATATGATTGTTATTACCTCGAAATGTTTATGCCCAATAACTTGTCCACTGAAGCAAAATGACTGTGCTGCTAAAACAACCTATACATGTATCATCAATAAGCACGAATGTTAATATCTGAATAAGCATTTTGGTTATAGAGTTACGAACTATTGCAGAATAATGACTATTTCAAAAACAATTCCTCACCTGTCTTAGAGACCTACCTTGAGTAGTCAACTGAATGGTGAAATTATCAGAATCTTTTAACAACTTACTGATCCCTTTGGATACATATCCATTTAAAGTTTCAATAATTGACATCATGTCAAAATTCTGGACAAAATGGAATTAAATTACATCATTATTAACTTATGAAGAGAGGCATACCTTGTTCTAGTTACAAATGCCATGATTAAGTAAATAAAAAACTTTAAAACAAAGATTATGAATTGTTACGATAAACAATTTGTGGTTTTTTCTTCTTTTACAAGATGTGCAAGTTGTTGAATTTAGTACAATACCTAGAAAATGGGGGAACTAACCCAAATGAAGTTGTTTTAGTATTCCAAAGAAGAAGAAGAAATTAGATATTTTACATCGCAAGCATGTTCAACACCGGTTACAAGTAGTGGAAACAGCTTATAAATTATTTATTTGTTGAATGTTTGTAACAGTTTATAAGGAGAAACAAGTTGCTTAGAAATTGATAAGTCGTAACTCATAACTGTATGTTTGGCAGCTACTTGTAGGTACACAAGTAATTTTTAAATTACTTGTTTGGAATTGAATGTTTGGAAACAGTTTATAAGAAGGTGAAATAAGATACCTAGTTGATTAGTCATAGACTTGTTTCATTTGTTATAACTATGCTTTATCAAAATTGTAAATTATCCATCCAACTACCTCTACCTTTTACTCTTACTTCAAGTCAATAAACTCATTTTCCAGGTAGGAAGCAACATTTTCATACAAAAATCACTATAATCCAATTTGTAATTCAAATTCAGATCATTATTATTAGCATAAGAGTGCTTCGTAACACTTATTTTAAATCTTCTTAAAAGGAGATCTAAATAGCAATTTTTAAGTAGATCTGATTAAATGGTTATGTAAAAGGATTTCGATGTAAGTTCACTTTTAAGAGTTTTTTTTGTGTTTGACAAATGACTGCTATGACTTATAAGTTATAAGTAATGAATATATACCAGGTTACATAAATAGACATGTCCATGTAAACGGGTGGTGAATGTTACATTGCATCATTTTGCTTGTAAATTGTATGAAACAACAAGGTTATTTTAGAGCGTTGATATATAATGTCAACCTATAGTATATATATCAAAAGATGATTCATAATGTAAGCTCGATGTGGTTTAGGAAAAACAGTCATGACACTAAAGGTAAAAAAGAACTACTATGCAAATGTGTCCCAAATAATTTAATAATAAATAATAATAATAATATGTTAAAAAGTATACTTATATATACATTTATTACTTCGCATCGTGAGTCTAGTGTCCAAAACTACACATTTTTGACAGTATAGTAAATTTTTGCCAAGTTATCGTAACATTGTTATTAATATTTCCATTGAAGACAAAATTCTGGATAAAATTAAGAATTGATGATGTGTAAATCACATTTTATAATTGCATGGCGGTTGAAATGCTCTTAGCCATTTATTTGGTCGACAAATTACTTATAAAATTCTACAAGTTATAAGTAACAAATAGTTGTTTCTTCAATTTTAACATCTAGCATACTTAAGCTGCATCCTTCTAAGAATTTCTCAACCATCCAAAGTGATTGCATAAATCACGAGACCGTACGTTCTAAAACGCGGTTTGGAATCGCAACCGGTGTGAAATGTACGATCCTGTTTCAGAACGAAAATAGTGAAGTTCAATACCGAATCGCGATTTCAATTTAAACATCGAATTGACATAAAATCAAACGAGATTTTGTTCAGCAGCGCTATCTCTATTCTGCAGCAATAAAAAAAATTAAATTAAAATAAAGGAATAACAGGAAGAGGCAGCAGCAGGAAACCTGAATTGAAGAATTAAGCGGTGGGTTTTGGGAAGCAACAGTTCAACTTCACGTCACCTATATACTGCAGCAACAAATCGCCAGACATAAAATTGGCCACCAGAACAATCACCGCCTCCCCCAACTTCAAACTCGAACTTCCCCAATCGACCATCAAAATCGCTGCATCCCTACAACTCCACCTTGTTGACCTTCAAAGCAACCTCAATCGAACAATTGCCTTCAACCAAACTCCACAACAACCTCAAAGCACATCGCTACCACCTCCACTCAACCTAAATCGCCACCTAATTCACAGTCGAATTAAAACATTTGTTTTGATTTGGTTTGAATTTCAATTTTTTTTGAGGATTTCGATTTGGGAGGAACTGCTAATTTGGTTTGAAGTTAAAATTCACAGTCGAATTTGATTTGAAGTCGTTCAATTGAACGAATATAAAGTTCCTTTTTTTTTCTTCTTAACGGGTTATGGGGGAAGTGGAGGGATAAATGAAAGCTAAGCGGGAAATGAAAAGTTAAGGAGAGGAAAAATGAAAGTTGGAGTAGCAAACCGATGGAAAATGAATGCAAACTAATGTAGTTGCATCGGTTAAATTTAAAACCGATGCGACTAAAACTATTTGCACGTACCAATTGCATCAGTTGTTGGTGACAACTGATGCAAATTTGATTTTTTATTACCTATTGCTTTTCACGTACCAATTGCATCGGTTATTAAGATAGAACTGATGCAAATAGTTCTATTTGCATCAGTTTTTACTTCAACTGATGCGAATGAGGTGAAGTAATATGCAGTTTTTGTACTAGTGAACGTCGATCGTTGGATGTTCCATCCATGTACATCTTCCACTGGATAGTAGGTTCTCCACTACTCTATGGATAGTCATCTTGTGCAATGAATTCGACTATGAAGTTCGCCAGTGCTTGTCCTTAGATTAATTTTCGAGGGAGATAAGTGATATTGAATTAGCTCAATTCGATATTCCATTTATGTAACCTCTTAGACATCTTAGGTCACTATAGGACCTGTCGTGATGGCTGGTTGCTGAAGATATTGATGGAATGAGCCAGGAAATAAAGACGGAGCTTTCTTGTTGCAATCAACAAGTAGTATACGGGTTTCTTTAGTTTTGAATAGTTCCTTTCAATAACTTTCAACTGTTTGCTAACATAATACAACAACCTCTGGATCTGATTCTCCTCACAAAGTAGTGCAGCACTTATGGCATGTACTGACACTGCTAAGTTAATATACAAGTCTTCACGATCCAGTGGCTTAGACAAGAAGGGAGGGGGTCTCTCCAAGTGATGCAGCTTAGGGTGGTGACCTTCCTATTTAGGCTCTGCACCTGCCTAATCGTCTTTACTACTTGAATATCACTGATCACCTAAATCTTCTCGACATTGGCTTTAATTCCGTGGGAGTTAACAATGAAAGCCAAGAATTTCTCTGATGTCATGCCAAAAGAGCATTTCAAGGACTTAAGTTTCATTCTATATTTTCAAAGAACACCGAGCATCCTCGCCAAGTCATCGACGTGGCCGTTTGATCGTGGTGACTTTATGAGCATATCATCCACTTATACTTCCAATGATCACTTGATCTGGTCTTTGAACATTCGATTGATCAGTCATTGGTAAGTAGCTCCAATGTTATTTTGTTTAAAAGGGATCATAATTTCGTAGTACAGCCACAAATCAGAAATGAAGCTGGTGTGTTCCTGATTAGGGACGTACATTGGAATCTAGTTATATCCAGAGTACACTTCCATGAATGAAAGCGGTTCATGTCCGGTAGTTGAGTCTACCGGCTGGTTGATCCTCAGAAGTGGAAAGCTATCTTTTCGGCATGCCTAGTTTTGATCTGAGTAGTTGGCGCATGTCTGCCACTTTCCATTAGCTTTTCTCATAAGAACTAGATTGGATACCCATTTCGAGTAGAGGGCGTCATGGATAACCCATTGTTTTTGAGTTTATCCACCTCATTAAGTGCAGCAGATCTCTTCGGATTCATGCCGCTTCATTTTTATTTCATCAGGGCATGCTTTGGGTCGATATTCAATGCATGGCTCATGATAGTCGGCGAGATCCCACACATGTCAGAATGGGTCTAAGCGAATACATCAAGATTCACTTGGAGAAAGCCAGCTAATTCCTTCGCTATCGTTGCACTGAATTGTGATCTGATCTTCAGGACCGGTGAGGGGTCATCGTAACTAACTGTGGTATCAATCGTCAGCTTAGCAGGTGCTCCCTTGGTTTCTATAGGCTCAACTTCTTAATCTTTCGGATCTACATCTTTATATAACCGATTAGGATGCCTAAGCCAAGGCTCGAACACTGATTACTATGTTTCATTGGTTTCGATGCTAAGAGGCTTCTTTACATCCTTTTCTTTTTATTACCATCGAGCGTCTCTCAACTTAGGCGTATAACAGGCTCGACTAGTTGCCTAGTCTCCCTGAATAATTCCTATGTTGTTCTCTATTGGGAACTTGAGTGTCAGAAATAAAGGGGCGATAACTACCCTGAATTCAATAAGGATTGGCCGGCCCCAAAAAGCATTGTATGGAGAGTTCACATCCATCACAACAAACGACAACACCCGCACTCTACTTCAGCTGCTATCTTTTAACTCCACCAGTAGCTCGACATAGCCTACCACTTCAGTTGCAATCCATTAAAGCCATAAATACAAGCTTTTTATGGTTTCAAATCTTTGGCTTTCAACAACATATGGTCGCATGCCTTCTTGAAAATCATATTCACATAACTTCCACGATCAATCAGAATCATTCTCACCAAGGTGGGGTCGATTATGGCAAAGATTACCATTAGGTCAATCATAGATGCCCCCACCTTGTCTGCATCTCTACTCGAAAATACGATATCATCTGTCATTGTTTGCTACTACTTTGTTGGAGTACCGTCCACCATATACGAGAAACATTCAATGCCAACATGTTTGATGTCATTCAGGCAATGCTCCATTCCGTTCTATCTTTTCCACCGGATGTGGTCCTCCTACAATGGTATTAAAAATTAATCTCCCTACTGTCCGTCGATGTTCCTCAGCACTGGGTGGAGATTGTTCTTGATTAGGGTCGGATGTCCCCTGACCGCCATCCAGTGGGGCTTTGACGCAGCGTGAGAAGCGAATTCGATGATGTAAATCGAATCCGTCCAGGATCTCGCATGATTAGCGGAAAATAGTCGGTGAATCGACGAAGAATCGATGGATTTAAGAATACCGAAAGGCCCAAATCCATTGATCACGAAGATACCGGATTCTAGCGATCTTCGACACGTTGATCGCGCACGATTCCGTGAAGAAAGATCTACAATTCTTTGAGCGTGGATCAAGCGCACTTGATTCCGCGAATTGGCTTCAACGTTCGTTGATTCGAGCACACTCGAATGCCAAGTGGAGATAGGAGTTAACACTCGACTACTAATTTAATGGAGGCACAAAGCTTCACAAACAAAATTTTATTCAATTTTCAACAACCTTCACAAATGACACGACTCGCCTATTTATAGGCTTACAACACCACAACACTACACAAAGTACAACACATTACAAACAGTTACAACATAACACGACTTGACATAAGAAAACACCAAACAAACGACTTAAGAAACAACGCACGCGACCTAAAAAAATTAAACAATAACGACCCAAGTTCGCAACCTAAAATAACCAATTACGCGACTTAAAATTAGGTCGTTCGCGACTTAATAAACTCGGCAGCGACTTATGGAAGGCGGCACGCGACATAAGAAGGAGATGGAAACTCGGCAGCGACTTATTGGAGACGCACGCGACATAAGAAGGAGATGCCACGAATTTTTAGGGGGAGACGCGCCTTTCCGCGACCTGGGGCAAGGTCGTTCATGACCTACGCTTGCCGCAACCTAGGCAAGGTCGTCCACGACCTAGTGCTTGCGCAAGGTTGTCCACGACGTAGGCAAGGTCGTCTACGACCTAGGGCTTGCGATTCTTCAACTTCGTGGCTTCGATCGCAACCTGAGGTTAGTCGCTCTTCTCCTTCCTCTTCTTTGCGAGTTCGTGCTACATCATCCTCCCCTTGTTGGAAGGAATTCGTCCTCGAATTCACACCCTCGTCACCTTCGACAAGCTCCTCCCCATAATACGGAATCAAATGTTTAATGTTGAAAACGTCTGCAGTGTGAATATGATCTGGCAACTTTAACCGATACGCATTGTCATTGATTTTCTTCAAAATTTCCACTGGTCCAAATTTTCGAGCTTTCAACTTGTTGTAAGTTCCAACTGGAAAACGATCTTTCGTCAAAACGGCATATACAAAATCTCCCTCTTTGAAGACAACACTTCTTCGTTTCTTATCCGCCATTTGTTTATACTTTCCATTCGAATTAAGCAATCGTTCCTGTACAACTTTGTGGCATTCCTGTAACTCATTCACCAAATCACTAGCTCGTTTAACTACCCCTTTCTGATACGGCACTGTTGTCAAATCCAACGGTCCCTTTGGAGTGGCTGAATATACAACTTGAAACGGATTGAATCCAGTACTTCGATTGACTGCATGATTATGAGCAAACTCTTCTTGACATAACTTCATATCCCAGCTTTTCAAATTATCTTTCACGAGACATCTCAGTAAATTCCCAACGATCGGTTAACCACCTCCGTTTGTCCATCAGTTTGCGGATGGTAAGCGCTACTAAAATTTAGCTTCGTACCGACCATCTTCCACAAACTCAACCAAAAGTGGCTTAGAAATCGAGTGTCCCTATCAGAACCAATGGTCTCCGGTAACCCATGCAATCGATAAATCTCTTTAAAGAATAATTGAGCAACCCGGACGGCATCAGCTGTCTTCTTACAGGCAATGAAATACGCCATCTTCGAAAACCTATCCACTACAACATATATAGAATCATTTCCCCTCTGAGTTCTCGGCAAACCCAACACAAAATCCATGTTAATATCTACCCATGGTTTAGTAGGCACAGGTAACGGCATATATAATCCCGCATTCGTAGCTGTTCCCTTCGAAACTTGACAGATATGACATCTCTCCACAATTCTCCCTACCTCTTTTCTCATTGACGGCCAAAAATAAGATTGAGAAATTAACTGCAATGTACGATCTCTGCCTACATGGCCTTCTTCATGTAATTCTTTGATAATCTTCATTCTTAAGCTGCAGTCTGGTATGCATAATCGATTCCCCTTGAACAAGAATCCGTCAACAAATACAAATTCATCGGTATTCCCATCCTTAACTTTCTCAACAAACTTTGCAAAGTAAGGATCCTCCTCAAACAACTCTGGCAATAATTCGTATCTTGTTACTTCAACCTTCAACGTTGTCAACAAGTGATTTCTTCTGCTTAAAGCATCCGCTACACGATTTGTTACCCCTGATTTGTGTTTCACAACGAAAGTAAATTGTTGTATATATGCTACCCACGAAGCATGTCTCGCTGAAATCTTGTCCTGCCCTTGTAGATGTTTCAATGCCTCATGATCAGTGTAAAGAACGAACTCCTTCTGAAATAAGTAATGTCGCCAGTGTTTTACGGCTTGAACAAATGCGTAAAACTCTACATCATAAGTACTATATCTCATCTTGGCTCCAGATAATTTTTCACTGAAATAAGCAACTGGTCTTCCGTTCTGGCTCAATACTCCACCAATTCCCACTTTCGAAGCATCAGTATGCAATTCAAACAACAACTGAAAATTTGGCAGTACCAGAATTGGCGCTGTCGTCAAGAGTGTCTTGATCTTCTCAAAGGCAACCCCTGCTTCCTCTGACCATACAAACTTCTTTCCTTTCATGCAATCGGTTACTGGTGCCATCACACTGCTAAAGTGTAGAATGAATCTTCGATAAAAAGACACCAAGCCATGAAAACTTCGCACTTCAGTAATTGTCTTCGCTTGTAGCCAACTCCTGACAGCTTCCACTTTATTTTCATCCACTTGAATACCTTCCTTTGACAGAACATACCCCAGGAATAAAACTCTGTCCGTCATAAACACGCACTTCTTTGTTGTTGCATAAAACTGCTCTTGTCGTAGAATCAACAATACTTCTCTCAAATGCTGGATGTGTTCTTCCATACTCCCACTATAAATCAGAATATCGTCAAAGTAAACAACCACGAACTTCCCAGCAAATGGTCTAAAAATCTGGTTCATCACTCTCATGAAAGTACTAGGAGCATTTGAAAAACCAAATGGCATAACCAACCATTCATATAAACCCTCCCTGGTTTTAAAAGCAGTCTTCCACTCATCACCCGGTCTAATACGAATTTGATGGTATCCACTCATCAGGTCTATCTTGGAAAACACAACAGCCCCACTCAATTGATCAATCAAATCATCAAACCTCGGCATAGGAAATCTGTATCTCACAGTGATCTTGTTTAGAGCCCGACTGTCCGTACACATCCTCCATGTTCCATCCTTCTTCGGTACCAATAAGGCTGGCACGGCACATGGACTCAAACTCTCCTAGACACGCCCTTGTTCTAACAACTCCTCCACTTGCATTCTCAGTTCTTCATGCTCCTTCGGACTCATCGGGTAATGTGGCCTATGAGATAACACTGACCCTAGCACAAGATCAATTTGATGTTGAATATCCCTCAACGGCAGTAACTCCTTTGGTAGTTCTTCTGAAAATACATCACTGAATTCTTCTAATATCGGTTTTACTTCCTTTGGAATTTCAAGGATTCAGTAGCTTCATGTACAATCAACAAAAACACTTCAGGACTGTCCTCTACTTCTTCAACAAATTCTTTTAAAGCCAATAGAGTTTTCGGTTCCTCAATCTCCTCAGATTTGCCCTCACCTTGCTGTCTCTTCTTTGGAACTAAAATAATTTTAATGCCTTCAAACATAAAACTGTAGCTATTGGTTCGACCGTCATGCTGCACTGCTCGATCATACTGCCACGGTCTTCCCAAAAGCAAATGACAAACATCCATCTCAACTACATCACACCATATCTCGTCTTTATATTTCTTCCCAATAGAAAATGGAACTCGAACTCACCTATCCACCTTCACCTCTCCTCCTTTTCTCAGCCATGCTAGTTTGTAAGGATTAGGGTGTTTCTCCGTCTTTAACTTCAGCTTCCTCACAGCTTCAGTAGAGATAATATTGTCACAACTTCTTGCATCAATCACAAATTTACAAACTTTTCCCAGAATAGTGCATGTAGATTGAAAAATGTTGCTCCTCAACCAACTAGCCTCATCCTCTTGTTTGGGTGTTAAACAAGACCTTCTCATCATTAGATTACACCCTTCATCTCCTGACGCGATATCATGTTCATTCTCCTCAACTGGACTATCTTCACCTTCAACAGCATCTTCAGCTATCATCGTTCTCTTCTTTGGCTTTGGACATTCGTTGCTCTTATGACCCATCTCCTGGCAATTGTAGCATTTGAAACTGTTGTTGACCTTTACCTTCTCAACCTCCTTCACAACTGGTTTACTGACGGCTTTAGAAACGTTGGAACTCCCATTAACCCCTTTGCTTTGAATATTGGAACTTGTAAACACACCACCTCCTCGTCTTCCCTGCTTCTCCCAAGCTATCGCTTTCTGGTGCGCTTCCGCCACAGATCTCGGGTCAAACATATTAACCATATCCTGGATCTGCATGCGCAGACCTCCAACAAACCTCGTAGTCAATTGTTCCTCGGTCTCCATAATGTCATTTCGAGCAATCAGTTGATAAAACTCATCTGCATAGTCATTAACAGTCTTCGTTCCTTGCCTCAAGTTTTGCAACCTCTGATACATGATTGATTGATAGTTATAAGGTAAAAATATAGCCTTCATCAATTTCTTCATTTTCTCCCATTCAACAATCTTCGACTTCCCCATCCGTTCTCGTGTAAGTTTGGTTTGCTGCCACCACGCCATAGCTCTCCCTTTCAACCTAGTAGCAACTAACTTCACTCGACGGTCTTTCGGAACCTCCTTGAAATCAAAAATCTCCTCAACATTAGACAACCAGTCCAAGAATTCTTCTGCAACCATTCCACCTTTAAATTCAGGAATCTCCATCTTCATTCCCGATTCCCATCGACGATCATCATCTACATCTCGATACTATCTTCGTGTTTGTTCTCTATCTCGGTAATGAACACTTCCCCTATCACCATCAAACTCCTCATCAAAATCTGAAGTATATCGATGTCGATCACGACCTCCAACATCTCTACTACCACTCCTTCGATCAACATTCCTATCACGATTATCAATACTTCTATGATCTTGATCTTCTCTTCTCTTCCGATCTGAATGTATCGAAGCTCTACTTCCCCCATGGTTCGATTCAGGTGAAACTTTTCTTCGATTTCGATTCATTTCAAGCATCATTCTCTCTAATAGACCAATTCCTTCATTCAACTTTTCAGTGAAACTCTCGTTGATTCGTTGTTCCATTTCATCGGCCCCTTCTCTTCCATACAAAGCATTAATATTGCGATGACGTTGAGCTCGTCTCGGAGGCATGATTGAACTTCAAACAAACTCAAGAATAAGTTCCAAACACTTTCCGAACTTTGATCCGAAGTGAGATGGATCGAAATTCCCAACTTGTTGCAACTTCTCGATGAACACGATGAACACCAACTTCTCCCAATTTGCAAATCCGTTCTTCCAAACTTCAAATTATCAAAACCCAAGTATCCAAATAATGCAAACTCCTTGCGATCTAGCTCTGATACCAAACTGACGCAGCGTGAGAAGCGAATTCGATGATGTAAATCGAATCCGTCCAGGATCTCGCACGACTAGCGGAAAATAGTTGGTGAATCGACGAAGAATCGATGGATTTAAGAATACCGAAAGGCCCAAATCCGTTGATCACGAAGATACCGGATTCTAGCGATCTTCGACACGTTGATCGCGTACGATTCCATGAAGAAAGATCTACAATTCTTTGAGCGTTGACCAAGCGCACTTGATTCCGTGAATTGGCTTCAACGTTCGTTGATTCGAGTGCACTCGAATGCCGAAGTGGAGATAGGAGTTAACACTCGACTACCAATTTAATGGAGGCACAAAGCTTCACAAACAAAATTTTATTCAATTTTCAACAACCTTCACAAATGACACGACTCGCCTATTTATAGGCTTACAACACCACAACACTACACAAAGTACAACACATTACAAACAGTTACAATATAACACGACTTGACATAAGAAAACACCAAACAAACGAATTAAGAAACAACGCACGCGACCTAAAAAAATTAAACAATAACGACCTAAGTTCACGACCTAAAATAACCCATTACGCGACTTAAAATTAGGTCGTTCGCGACTTAATAAACTCGGTAGCGACTTATGGAAGGCGGCACGCGACATAAGAAGGAGATGGAAACTCGACAGCGACTTATTGGAGACGCACGCGACATAAGAAGGAGATGCCGCGAATTTTTAGGGGGAGACGCGCCCTTCCGCGACCTGGGGCAAGGTCGTTCACGACCTACGCTTGCCGCGACCTAGGAAAGGTCGTCCACGACCTAGGGCTTGCGCAAGGTCGTCCACGACCTAGGCAAGGTCGTCTACGACCTAGGGCTTGCGATTCTTCAACTTCGTTGCTTCGATCGCAACCTGAGGTTAGTCGCTCTTCTCCTTCCTCTTCTTTGCGAGTTTATGCTACATCAGGCGTTAACAAATTGCTGCAACATTCTTTCTTGAATTAACTTCTCAATAACATCACGAATGTTGTGACATTTGTTCATGGCGTATTTATAACTTTCATGAAATCTATAGTACTTTTTAGAGTGTATCTACTTCTCCGTTGGTTCTTTCGGAGGTGTTTTCCTATATTATATAGTGTTAAAGGTCAATAAATAAACATTCTCTAGGGACATATTCAACGGCATGTACGTACCGAATGAGGGGATCCTTGGCTTTCCTCTCCCAGAATCCCATCATCCGCCGTGGTTTGTATTACCGCCTTTCTTCTTCTAATTCAGTTTGTTCTGAATATTGATCTGAACTTTCCCCAGCTATCGTTGGACTACTTCACTGCCATAATAATTTGTACTCTCTCGGCGCCTAGGCCTATAACATTTCTCTTCCTAGTTTGCTTTGCTTCCTCTTTTCTCTGGAACTGAGCCGCTTCCGCAAAGAAACGATCCAATATAGAAGGAGGCTTTCCTGCTAACCAATCACCAAACTTGGAATCGAGGTTGACTCCACTAGTAAGTGCTATGAGTATTACATCATCATTTGAATTACTGACTTCTTTAACAGTTGTATTAAACCTTTCCAGAAAATCTTTTATTGGCTCCCACGGAAGCTAGACTAACCAGAGAGTGACATTACATCCTTGGTGCGGGCCGTGTACATGCGAAAATACTTCAAAAACTTCTTTGCCAACTCATCAAACGAAGAGACTGATCGTAGTGGCAGCTTGGTGGACTACACAGTCGCAACATCTTCCAAATAAATAGGCAAACACCTACACTTGACTGCATCAATGGCTCGGGCAGAGTTCATGTGCCATTAATACTTCAAGAGATGCTGCTTGTGGTTGGTTTTTCCTACATAGGTAGGCATCATAGGCATATGGAACCTCCGTGAATATTTTGCATATAGAATGTTGTCGGTGAATGGAGTATGACTTCTAAAGAGTCCCCAGTCATCATTGGTCAAGCCTTACTTTCTTTCACTAGCTATCTCAACATAGCTGTTACGTCTGATGTTTGGAGAGTTGGTGCCAAGTGTCCTCTTCCACCTCACGTGAGCGACCCAATCTGTGCCTCCGGGTAGCACGACATTGCCTTGGCTCCTCTTGTTCTTGATATATTTCCTAAGCAGTAGTTATATCGTCATCTCTTAGCTACGGTTCAATCACATTTGCCTGAGCTCCAACACCTTGATCGATCGTGGCAGATCCAAAATAAGTTCCTCTACCTACATGCTGACTGCCCCGGATGCGAAGGTTCAGTGCCGATCCCTTTTGGGGGTACAATACCAATTAAAGTCGATCAGCCGTAGCCAACTGCCCAATTTTTCCCTGATGTTCCAACTATGTAGTTCCTCCTTGATACTCTAGCATCATACGCATATATCTTATGGTGCTTGTTTCGGTGATAGTCTTTAGATGAGGAGGATTTTTTCGATCTTGAATATGGAGTAGGCTCCCTCCAAGTTTTCCACCCCGATCTTTCAACTAGTTCATCAAGTTGATGTTAGCCTGGATTTGTCGGTTGAGTTTCTGATGGTTATCCACCAGTTCCTTCATTAGGAGTTCAAAGCATGCTCTAGTGATGTATTCTGCTAGATTTTGGGGATTGGTAGGAGTTGGTTGTACGATCTAATCAACTTGTTGAACACCAGCATCGTTGCCATCAACAACGTGGAAAGTAGTAGACTTTTCTATGGCCATGGCTAATTGATTCCTTTTAGATCTTCATCAAATCTTAATAGAAGTATAATCTTGTTACAAAAAATCTATAACTATCTTGTAGATATCGGAATCCACTAGTAGATGGTGAGATCCAATCTGGGTAAGAATTCATTCTTAGTAAAAATACCAAAATATTTGCACCACAATTTGGCACAAACAACCAATAAATTATATGTAGAGAAATAAAAGAAGAAAACAAAATTAAAACAAAGATACACGTAGAAAACAAATAAAAAGACAATGGAAAATAGGTTCATACTGGTTCAACATTGAGTGCCTACGTCCACTTTAATGAAATGACTTTATTATTCACTTGAATTTTTTGAGTATAAGAGGGATTGGATCGGAATCCATAATTATAATGGAGTACAAAGAAAACAACATTGTAAATATCTATTAGCTCTGTATTTATATGGGTAGACAGCCAAATATCTTCCTCAAAATTTGCTGGCAGAATCTCCAGATGTAGACGAGGTCAACCAGAAAATTTCAAGGTCCAATTCCAAACAGGGACAGATTGGGGCTGATCGGTCTTCCCAACCACATGGCGCCATGCGATCAGCATGGTGGGTCCCTATCTATGCTAGCTTCATATTCTTGAAGTTGTTTGTATAGTTTTGTTCATGTTTTTGGAGATATCGGTCGATTCTAATTGTCTTGAACTATTGATTCAAGCTGTTTTATAACCATAATGATCCGATCTCATCTCCTGCTTAAGGGAAGCACTAATCCATACTTAGCATGTTTCATAGATTCCATCTCTTGGCATTGGTTGATCGTTACTTCACGTTATTGTCTATGCTTGATATCTGGTCTCTTTCATCACTTCTTCAAGCTTCTTGCCTTGTCTATCATTACGTCTAACTTGTCCAATCAATCTGAATATATCTTGGTCAAAAGGCCGGATGACAAGTGTCATCTTTCAAAATAGCTCTTTCATCATCACCATCTTTGCTAAGAGTAGAAAGAACAAGACCATCCCCAACAACATAGTAATATAATTGATGATCCGCACCATCACCTCTTACAAACATATGGAAGTTATCATACATCGGGAGTATCGCATTTCTTATTTCAAATGTGCCCAAGCACACTGATAGGCACTCCACTTAATCACATTTTCGAAAGGAGAAACCATTTCAGGTTCAACCACAACGCTAGTATCAATAGTAGCATCGGTAACATCAATACCATAAGAAGGCCCAGAGTAATAAATAATAGCGAAAGAAGAATCTAAATTATCTTTTTTTATTAGGTATAAAGCATTTTGAATTCTTCTATTAAATAACTCATGCAGATATGTTTTTTCAACGTTCTTATAGAAACACAATTTAGAATATAGTAAGCAGTAGCCGCAGCTTTTGCCCAAAAATTCTTATGTAGTTGGTAACTACTTAATAATGTTTTGTCATATCTTGTAATGTTTGATTTTTTCCATTCCACACACCCTTTTGTTGAGCTGTTTTGGGAAAGAAAAAAATTATGATTTATACCTTTCTAATTTAAAAATTATAAATGCCCACCTAATTTATTTTTACATCTTCCCCACGCACTAATTTGATTCCTCTTCTAAAAAATTGTAAAATGATGTCAAACCCACTTTCTTCTTACTCACATCTTTTATTTTAATAGCTTAAAAATCTTTTACGCGTTCGTTACATTTATCTTCAAAATCATTACTGCAAACTACTAAGCTGGAGTACCTAACATCATCTACAATCTTTGTATTAAATAAAAAGAAATAGAGCGATAGGATGTAATTCCCAAAAAATTCAAAAAAAAGGTAGATTCACTAACCTATAAATTAAATTAATAAAAATGGCAAGAAATAATTATTTTTTGAACAATAATGTAAACAACCACAACCATCAAAATTTGGATGCTTATAATCCCGATCAAACCTGAAATCGAGTTTTTTAAACAGAAATTATATTTAAGACTAGTTTGTTTATGAACCAAAAATTAAGTTGAAATCAACTGCTATCTTGAATTAAAATAGCAACAAATAATAATATAAATCCAACCATCAAGTTAGTGAGATTACAACATATGCAAATTTCGTTCATAGTATGATAGAAACAAAAAACCTTACTTTTAATTCAAGGAATTTCTCAAAAACAATTAAATGGGACTTTCTTGTATTATCAATATGGACATGCTCTGCAATCAGTTAAAGATATAGAGGGTAATATTAATTTAATTTTGATAGTTATGGCTTAATTGCTTTTATATGCTTTGCTCGGTTATGCCAAACTACTTGGTTGTTTCTTCATTTAATTTTGCATAACCGAACAAAGTGGATTTTCATAGTATTTTTATCAAATTAATTTTAATACCTCTTTAAGTGGTGTTAGGGATAGTTTAGGTGTGTATGGATAGTAAACATGAGTGTTATCCTTTCGAGGATCGCTCTTTCATCGAAAAAATATTTTTAATTTTTCCAAATGTCATTAGGAGTCCATATGTAAGATGAGGATTCATAAAGCACAAAGGGATTTTTCAATAATAGTTCCAACTACAAATTTAACATAGTGAAGGGGAATTTCTCTTGAAGAGAACATCTAGAAGCCAAACTTGGCAATGAGACGAATTTGAATATAAGTTAGTGTATGCAAAACGCATATGCTTCGTCTCTCGCTTTATGTACAAAATGATGGGTGTAACATATACAGTAGGATGAATTTAAAAATATTGCAGATTGGATTAATGCTTTAAATAATTTCAAAACATATTTTCATTTGTTACTAAAATGTTGATATTTCTCAGAAAAGATAACAAGATGTTGTAAACTTCCCCAAATCATCAGATCCACAAGTAGATTCTAGCCAGACTTTTCTAAGGCGACATGTAGCTTGCTACCCATTATAATTTAAGCAACAATCCCAGGCATTACTTCTCACTATAATACACTTTTATATTTTTAACAAGATCATGGTTATCTAGGTGTTACAAAATAGCAAGTTCAGCCTGTACACGCTCACAAACATAAACATCGGTAATATCTAGAATATGAAACTGGTATAACTGGAAATGATGGAAAATGAGACGAGCTTACCATACATATGAAAGTGACCAATATTTGACTATATCATTAAAATTATTTCAATTACTTCTGATTTCTATTCACGGAACAAAAGAACTGAAGATTTAAGCACTACAAATAAGTAAAACAAACAAAATTATCCGATTGAAAGAGTTTTTGCGGCAACAATGCAGATTATTTTTTGTCAAACGAAGTCTATCATAATTTTCTAATTGTTTTCCTACATAACTGGTGAGATGAACATAACCATAAACTATGGTAGTTTAAGTTGAAAGGGATACAATTAAGGATGAAACTGATATGCAAATCTTGAAATAAGAGCTATCATAATCCTATATACAAAATATCTTCTCATAATCAGATTATTCCAATATTATATATATACACACACACACACACATACACACACACATATGCATATGCAATTTTGAAAAAGATACTTTATCGATCACAATCATAAGATCATCAATTCTGAGCCCCTTTATGCTGTTATGGACCTATATTTGCTGCGATCCAATAATATAAGCTAATCAAAATGGTTTTGAGAGATTGTTATATCTAATTAAAATTATATGAAAGGTTTGTAGACTAATACTTATTAACCTTACACACCCATTTATAGTACAATATTAAAAAAACAAAATTTTAACCTTTGATGAATTTTAAGAATCATGTAAAAAACTCATAAATTATCCATTATGACATTAAGGGTAGTAAATAGAATTTTTTTAAGAACATTGAACCTCATTGCTTATAACTCATACTATTTAAGGACATGGTGAAGTAAGCGACATGCAGTTGTAAATAAAACTAAACATAATGCTAAATATGTGAATATTTTATAGGATGGTAGTAGAAGGAAATTTCACTTATTACTAGAAGTTGACATGTGTATACGTGGATGGATGATTCAACACTTCCATAGTAGTATAGGAATAACTTTTATAACAAACTGCAAACTAGATAATATACCAAGTATTAACCTGCATAACCAATAATATGTGAATCCAGATATAAGGATATACAACTTACATAAAACAAGATCATTATATGATTAAAACCCCAATGAAAAGGTGATTACGCCCTATAATCCTTTCAGTATAGAAAACAAATTGTATCTCGAAGCTAAGCCATAACGGTTGTTTATATAAATTTAGAAAACATAAACATAGCCTTTTCTTTGATACATTTTCTATAATTAATTGTAGTTTACGTTCATACCTTTTCCTAGGACAAATTACTCATTTTTGGAAGAAAATTGAACTGGTGCAACAAATTGCAGCTTATGTTCATACCATTTTCGAGGATTGGTTACTTATTTTTCTCCTATCGTACTGGATCATTCAATTTCCTAAAATATCTTCACTCATCCATGGAACCTTTAATGGACAATATCTAGCAGTTATGTAACGAATGAGATTTTCAACCTTCGAACCTTCGAACGTCGACACTAATACATCCTCGTGCCGTAAATCCAAGTTATATAAATTTGGAAAATTATATCTTTATACATTAGGAAATTTTGATCCGAGTAAACCAAATTTACCACCCCTTCTGTTGGGCCAGCCTGGATAGCCAGAGGGTGTAGGAAATTGATTTTCCAAACTCAAGCCTAGATACTATCTCTTTGACAACCATAAGGTGATCAAATAATTTGATCAACTCTAATTCATTTATTATACTCTGCTAACTTTTAATTATTTATTTGACCACTTCATAAATCCTTCAAATCACCTTTAAGTTATTCAAATGATTTGGAAAAGAATCGTTAAGTCTAAAACCATATTTCAAAAGTTACAAAAAAATACTATAGAAAAATGTCGCGGAAAGTATTTTTTAAGCTATATTGACCAAAATGACTTTTTATCATTTGAAAATTCATTTTTATAACTCAAATCACTTTAGAAACATTTTATGGTATTTTTATAATTTATTTCACGTTTTTAAATAACTTTAAAATATCATTTTTAAATAAATCATTTTATGGACTACGAATTGCAAAACCTCAATTTTTCTGAAAACTTGTTTTACTCATATTTCAAGATGTGCTTATCAAAATTTTGATTTTGTTTCTTTGTTTGAAAACTATGGATTTAATAGTTTGGAAAATTCTTATTGCAAAGAAATTCGACTTCAATTCCATCTTATAGAAGGATTTAACTTTTATGGCGCGAAATCACGAATTGTAGTTACACGACGCGCCTATTTTTGACTCCAAATTCGTTACTTGTCAAAACTTCTTCAAATTTAATTAATTATTTATAAAACATTTATAAATCATTTTCAAACATTTTAAGCCAATATTTTCCATATTAAATTTTTTTACCTTTAAATCATTTCATATATTATATTATTGTAATATTCATTTTCAAATTTTTATATTTTCATAATCATTAAGAGGCTAAATAAACTTCATATACACATCCATATGGGTTTATTTTTCATTAATTAATCATGGTAAATTTTTTAACCATTTTTATTATGATTTCTCATAATTTATCACAACCAAGTTATTAACTATATCAACGTCCCAGTAATCAACCATATAACCATTCAAGTTATCAAAAAAGCATTTAAATTTATAATTTAAACATTCATATAATTGTTATCCTAATGTAAGTAAATCGAATAATCACTTATGGCTCCACTCCACCAATCTTTTTCGTAGCTTCTCGAATCAGTTCTTGCAGCAATCCAGCAGCACTTCCTCCTCTTTTCCTTGCTCCTGAGCTCTTTAAACTCCTTCTTTGTCTTAAAATTGGTTCGTCCTAGGCTTGAGTGGGCTTGGCCATGCTTCTTGGAGGTTAATGTGCTCAGTCAAAGGGGAAGTAGGTGGTGACGAGAGTTGTAGAGGAGATAACGAGGTGTTTGCGCTTGGTTTAGAGGTCGAATGCTAACGTACATATGTAAAAATATTTTTATTTTATTTACTACTAAAACTTCTTCATGAATTATTTAAGGAAAAGTTATTAAGATGGAGAGGAGGTACTTAGGAAAAATGAAAAAGAAGGTAAATGAAATGGAAGACTATGCATGGGTATTTATAGGGAAAAAACTATAGGAAATATCTAAAAGTGAATGGATAAACTACCCATAATCCCACACCCTCCTTAATCATCATATTTCCACGTTATCCCTCTCCCTATGTACGCGTTCATGTATATGTTAGTGGACGTATTTGCATGTTATATATGTGCGCATGACATATAAACAAGGTTGCAATGACTTTCGAACAACTTATGTTCGTTAAATCGTTGAAAATTGAGAAACCGATTCCCGATCATATTTCACTTATAATTTAAATTAAATATATATGTAAAAAAATCAGCAATAAATTTACAATTATTATTAATTAATTAAAGTGATCTCATTTGAATTATAAAATCATATGAATCAACATTAACAATTATTTACAAAAATTGTTTATACTGATAAAGCGATATCATTTTTCTCATATTTTCAAACTGATTATATATCTTTATAAAACTATTATAAATTATTTATTATCACATTATAACCATTTAAAACGACTTATAATCATTAAAAAACAATTATTTCAATAATTAAAATAATTATTAAATCATTAAATCTCAACTTAAAATTATAAATCAATTATTAAATATAAGGGCATCATTGAGGATGTCATACGTACTTTTAAATTCCCAAAATAAATAATTAATTTTACTTCATATTCTTGTTCGATACTAAGATTATGTGTATGTATCCAGCTCCATGCACGACATTTTATGATTATGGAGTTTTTTATTGATAAAATGTTTTTCAGCCATTTTATCGATATTTTTCGGAAGGAAGTATTTTTGTAAATATTTATTACCAATGTTATTTATTGTCCAAAAAATCATAATTTATGTGATAAAACCTTATATTGGAATATTTTAAAAATAAATATAATATATCAAAGTGATAAATTTACGGATCTTTACAAGTTGCATAAAGTAACATTAGGTAATCTGGATACCAAATTAAATATCTACCAACTAAGAAAATATGTTGGTCTATTTAGTAACTATAACGTATAGGATAATGATTTTATATGGGAGTTTAAAATATACTTACAAAATTTCAAAAAGTTTTCTAAAATATGCATTTGTACCAAAAATAGGCACAACACTCTTCGGATGTAATTGAATAGATTAGAATGAAGAGAGGCTAGTCTAACTACCACACCAAGAAAACAAGCAATAGCAGAAAGAAGACAAGAATTTATAATGGTTCGGTGTTGTGGCCTACGTCCACTTTGAAGGATTTGTTGTTTATTTCTGATTATAAACTGAATTACAATAGTACAATGACTAACACTTGAATTACAATAGAGTTCAACCCGAGCAGCAGCATAAAAGTCCTTTTCTAGTTGCAACGGAGGTGTTATTTATAGGTGTGAAGATGGAAATATCTGCCTTGAATCTCGAAATACCCTTTCTTTTGTGTAGGTGGGTCAACATAATCGATTTGGAGTTGTTTGTGATCGATTCCTGATCGATCCACGTCACTTTCGTATCAATTGGGACATGATCCGATTGAGCGGAAATAAGTCATGGATGTTTCTGAGATGATATGCAACATTTTGTGAAAATTTCATGGCATTTGGATTGGTGGTTTAAGAAATATGATCGATCCAAAATTGAGTTTTCTAGTGAAGCCGAAGCCTTCGTATCGATGGATTCGTATCGATCCTCTCGTATTGATGATGTGGCATGCGTGCTTTGTCGAGATCCTAAATTCATGCATAAGGACTATTTCCTTTGGGTTGACTGCTCCCCTTATATCCAAGCGATGCTCTACTTTTCGTATCTATGCTTTACTCCCTCCTTTATATCGATCACCAGCTTTACTTTTTGTATCGATCAAGCAGGTGATCGATACGAAACATGCGGTTGCTGGTCAAATGGAGTGTGATCGATCCGGCAAGTGTTGAAGTCCATCAATATTGGTTCGAACCACATGGATACGAATGATGGATGCTGAGTGATGGAGTTCTGTTCATTTTGATGGATACAAAACGATCGATACCGATGGATACTAAATGAACATGTTTCGATTCATAACTTGATCATATGAACTCCGATTCACCTGAAATTTGACATGTTGCCTTTCATAGCTTTGCTATCATATTGTAGCTCGATTCATACTTGGACCAAGTTTTCCTATATCTATCATAAACTTGTAGATAACCGATCTCTGAAGCGGATCTTCTTCGGTCACTAGTTAAGTCTTTGGTATTACAGCCTTGACAAAAGGCGGGATAACACTTGCCCCCAGATTATGTTCTGTGTGAACATGATCTGCTTTAAAAAGCTGCAATCTTCATTAGGATGATCGTTGTCCCTTCATTAGGAGATGTGACCTTTGGTGGATTTCAAGTAGTATAAATGTTGAGTTGTATACTGCCAATGACCACGTAGTTCTTGTTGTAACTGAAGATCAAGTATTAGCAATTCATTGTCGCTTGTTTTGGCTGTCCCTGGGTAAGCATTCAATTCCTGTTAACTTTGAGGATCAAATGTTAGTGTATCATGCACGCACATATTTCAACTTGACTCTCATTCATGCTTGTACATTCATGGGTCATTGTCAAGTTCTCTTCTTTCTTCCTTCTTTGTTTTGGTTTAAAATGGGTCTTGGTGAAAAGAGTTTTTGCCATCGATTGATGGTTTCTTTAAAATAAAGTTTTGAGTCGGTCCTCTCTTGGATCGATGCGCTTCGTGTTGTAACAACGATCGATGGTTGTTTTGATCCCTTCGTTCATATCCACCCTCTCCTAGATCGATCTAGGGTGCATTAAGGTGATTTTGTGTCGATGAGGATCGGTACGAGATGGATTCACAAAAGGTGTATCCATAATTATAGGTATGGTTTGTCGTAGGTTGTTGTACAATGTGTCCTTCGTATCGATGGATATGAGATTTACACATATTAACTCATGTGGTATCGATGGATACGAAAAGCTGGGATCCGGATCCCCTTGTATTGATGGATATGAAAGCTTGGAGTTCAAATGTGCTTCGTATCGATGGATACGAACGATGTGACGACCGCCCATGACTCCCGCACCAAAACAAGAGAATAGTGCGCTGAAAGGTGTGCCAGGCAGCCATGGACGATAGTCAGGGTAAAATAAAATCGAAGAATCTCTATCGTAACTCACAGCGCATGGATAAAATACAATAGAGAAATATATAGTGAAGTCTCATAACAGGAAATCATCATATAAGCATCACAGAAGTTTTATACAATCATCTCAACAAATCCATACATCAAGACCTCACTACAAGCACTCATCAAATACAGCAGCGGATACCCAGTACATATAAGAAAATAATATGCATAGCCTCCTGCTCGTCTTCGTCATCTTCAACGTAGAAACTCCAAGCACAGCACCTGTCACCTGCTTACCTAGTCTGCCCATCCCAACATGGATGAACAGCCCAAGGTAATAAGAGGAGACATAAAACCTTGAGTCAGACAAAGTCTTAGTGAGTAGTAAATTAACTATCAAACATACCAAAAGAGCATAAGGAATAAAAGGAATAGGAACTAAACCATCCCACTCCACCTCTTCTCACAGTGATAGCCCCCAGACACACACTAAGGAGAAGCAATCATAGCATAGCAGGTAATTAAAATAAAGCAATAATCACTCGAGTCAAGGACGATGTTTTCCAAATACAAACCCCCAAGGCCTAAACCAAGATCAGATAAGCACCCAGAAAACACCGCACTTGAGACCGAATGATAGTACAACCAAACATCCATGACTCTGGCTATCACTGTATCATTGCCTTGATATCACCGTTAGTTGAATGACCACCTGTCAAGGGCTAATGGTAACCCCGGTTCTAGCCATAACTCCGCACGTCGTCGCAGCCCGTGCCTAGGAATTTTCGCAACTACCCAGAGTACTAGCACGTCGTCGCAGCCCGTGCCTGGAACGTCGTCGCAGCCCGTTCCAACGTACCCTTGCTTTGAGCATGCTAGAACCTTCAACAACGATAAGATCTCAGCCTCCTAGTCATCCTCCTCGACGACTATTTCCATACTAGCTCAAGCGCCTCTCAAGCTAACCATTATCACCAACTCGGATCGCATCACAGAGTAATCAACATAATTTTGCACGTCGTCGCAGCCCGTGCTTGGAACGTCATCATGACCCGTTCCATCTCAACATCACACTTTGCTTCATCGCATCATAGCAAAGTCTCATCTCAACATCATGGCTTGCCTTCTCGCATCATGGCAAAGTCCCATCTCAATCTCATACTTCGCCTCTTCGCATCATGGCAAAGTCCCTCATCATCGAATCCATCCACATGAGCTTCCCTATCCGCTTCATATGCCATCGGCAGCTTTCAACATTCAAGAGCCTTTCCACTTAGCTTTTGAATCATCTTCAAACATCTTGTTCCAAATCAACCACAAGCTAACTTGGAGCAATCACATCTAACATACATTCAAACATTCAAGCATTCAAACAAGATCTATCAAACAATATCATTCATAATGGAAATTTCGTAATTAAGTGAGCAAAAGTCCAACATATGTGAAATCATGATTTTTAACATAGATCTATCAAATCTAAAACATGGGTTTTGTCTCTAATACTTTATAAATAGCTTCTATAGATAAACATCTTCAAATATGATGGATCTACATGCAGACTTAAGGAAAATGCGAGAAAACGCTAACTTTAACACCCAAACATATCACCAATCCCGTATACTCCTTTGGATCCGCGTGAGAGATAACTACCACTCACCAAATCACCCAAACACCTCAAAATCACAACACTTCAGATCTGGACAGCGGAGATCACGGCTTGATCCGGCGAAATCTCACTTGAAACGATGAATTCTAGCTCAAACGGATGAAGATCTTCAACTTGGACACTTGGATCTTCGATCTTGATCTTCGATCTTCAAAGGATGTTAGCACTTGATGGAAGTAGAGAAAGAAGTGAAGAAAATACCGTAGTCGAGTTTCCAAAATGGCAGCACTTCGTCGCTTCGAAATCCGGTGCCAAAAAGTGAGCCGAACGCCTCTATTTATAGGCTGAAACCTCCATGTCTCGGCCGTCCTAAGTCGCCGCCGACCCAACTCCTGAGTCGCCCCCGACTCATCCCTCGCCGACTCACGACCTAGCACCTACCGACTCAACTACACAACATATACTCCCAGATGTCGACTTACGACTCAACCAAGTGCCGACCTACTTCCTACCGACTCAACCAATGCCGACTTAAATTCTACCGACTCATCACAGCAAGAAGGTCACACGACTTATCCCTGCCGACCTAAGCCTAATCCTTATCCCTCGAGACACGACTCAAAAGCCTAAGTCCCCAACGACTTATCCACTAAGTCGGCCCACCGACCTAACGACACATGGAATAACGCCATGCCGACCCAAACCCCTACCGACTCAGGACCCCACGACCTAAGCCCTAATACTATGAGTCGGCAATTCTATGACTCGGTCACGAGTTAACTCCTATGAGTCGGCCAACCCTTAAACCACCAACCTCCTTAAGTCGGCAACGTTTTAACTCGAGAAACTCTTAAGTCGGTCGCTTCCTTATCTCGGCCAACATTCTAAACCGCAACCCCTCCTTGAGCCGGTCCCCTATGAGTCGTTAACGACTTAAGACCCTATTAACTCGAGCGCGACTCAACACTTGAGTCGGTTCCCTATAAGTCGGCCACTAACTTAGGTCGTTCCAACACTCCAACTCTTAACTCGGCAAACCCCATGAGTCGGCCAACCTTAACTCGGTCACAACCTATAAACCGTTGCTTCTATAAGTCGGTCACTCATACACAACCCATTCTATGAGTCGGTTACGACTCAAGCCTTAACCCATTACCTTGTCTCACCTCCTAAGTCGGCTACGACTTACTATCGGTCGGTCACCATCCTAACTCGGCCACTCGACTCAAGCTATCATGCGACCTAAGCACTAAGTCGGTCACGACTCATGCCCCTATACGACTCAATTCTGAATGACTTAGGCTAGAGACAACACAACAACACTAACGACCTACAAATTCTACGATCCATCGACACGTAAAATACGGGTCGTTACATTCTCTCCCCCTTAGGAATTTCGCCCCCGAAATTCCAAGCAAACAATCAGAAATCAAAGATATTCCGCATGCCTACCATCCAAAGCAATCAACAAACCATGCAACCAATTCTAGCCTAGCATGCAGAATTCTAAGACTCAGAACAAGCTACAAATTCATGAGATGTCACGACACTTTAGGGCCATACCTCGAAGAGTCCGGGATGAGCTGCCTTCATCCTCTCTTCCTCCTCCCATGTACAGTCGTTAACATCATCACTCCATTGTACCTTGAGCAACGTAATCGTCTTCCTCCTAAGCTGTTTCGTATCGGTTTCAACAATACGAAGCGGCTTACGAGGTCTCGAAACAACTGGATAAACCTCCAAGTCTTCACAGCTATCAGCAGAAACCACAGTAGTTGGGTCGTGCACATACTTCCGTAGATAAGATACATGAAAAACATTGTGCACACCCGCCATCTTTTCCGGTAACTCCAATCTATAAGCGAGCTTTCCAATTCGCTCGATAATCGGGAATGGTCCAACAAATCTCGGAGTTAACTTTCCTTTCTTTCCGAATCTAATGACACTCTTCAGAGGAGAAATCTTCACAAAAACCATATCACCTACGTCGAATTCCAAATCCTTTCGACGATTATCTGCATAACTTTTCTGACGATCTTGGGCTGCCTTCATTCGTTGCCGAATGATCTCTATACAATCCGAAGTCTGTCGAATCATCTCTGGCCCAAGTATCAGCTTTTCTCCAGTTTCCAACCAACATGTCGGAGAGTTACACGGTCTTCCATATAATGCCTCATATGGTGCCATACCAATGCTCGACTGATAACTGTTATTATAAGCAAACTCCACCAAATGAAGGTGATCTTCCCATGATCCTCCGAAGTCCAAAACACAAGCTCTAAGAAGATCTTCCAAAACCCGGTTGACTCTCTCAGTCTGACCATCTGTTTGAGGGTGATAAGCTGTACTCAAACACAACTCAGTTCCCAAAACTTCCTGGAAGCTCTTCCAAAATCCACTAGTGAACAATGGGTCTCGATCGCTCACTATATTCTTCGGAACACCATGGAATCGAACAATCCACTTCACATACAACTCAGCCAGTTTCGATGCAGTCCTAGTCGATCGAACGGGAATGAACCTTGCACTCTTGGTCAAACGATCTACTATGACCCAAATCCCTTCATTCCCTGTCCTAGTTCTAGGTAGACCATCGATAAAATCCATCGACACTTGCTCCCACTTCCACGTAGGAACCTCTAATGGCTGAAGTAATCCACTGGGCTTCTTCTGCTCAGCTTTTACCAACTGACAATTCATACACTTGGAAATAAAATTTCCAACATCCTTCTTCATACCTTCCCAGTAGTAAGCTCTCTTCATATCCCGATACATCTTATTTCCACCTGGATGAATTGTCAACTTCGAGTGATGACTTTCCCTCAGAACTTCATCTCTCAATCCATCAATATCGGGAACAACTAGTCGCCCTTGCTTTCGAAGCCAACCCTCTCGATCGACCTCGAATCCCTTATCCTTCTCCGGGTCCAATCCAGATTCCAAATCACAGATAATCTTGACAAGCTTATCATCTCCCCTTTGCCTCTCACCAATTCTTTCCACAAGAGTAGGCCTTATCGATAAGTTTGCCAACATCTCAGGTTCCAATTCACATCTAGGCCTGAAATCAAACCCAGCCAAATACTCAAGACTCTTCCATTCCGAAAACATGGCTCCCAAACCTGCATGCCTTCGGCTTAACGCATCTGCTACTGCGTTGCCTTTTCCCGGAGTATAGGCTATACCAAAATCATACGATGCTAGAAACTCTAACCACCGTTGCTGTCGAAGATTCAAATCCTTTTGGGAGAACAGATACTTCAACGACTTATGATCTGTAAACAACTCGAATCTAACTCCCAATAGATAATGTCTCCACATTTTCAAAGCAAACACAATCGCTGCCAACTCCAAATCATGAGTCGGATAATTCCTTTCATGCGGCTTCAGTTGTCGACTTGCATACGCAACAACTTTATGCTTCTGCATTAGCACCACTCCTAGTCCAGTGCCACATGCATCGGTGTAAACCACCATCTCATCATTCCCACTTGGAATAGTCAAAACAGGAGCACTCGTCAGTCGCTCTTTCAGGATTACGAAAGCTTGCTCACACTTGTCATCCCATTTGAACACTTGGTTCTTCTTCGTCAATCCTGTCAACGGTGCAGCTATCTTGGAAAAGTCTTTAATAAACCGACGATAATATCCGGCTAATCCAAGAAAACTTCTCACATCAGATGCATTCTTAGGTCTAATCCAATCCTGGATTGCTGCTACCTTAGCGGGATCAACCGCTATTCCATTTCCAGAAATAACATGGCCTAAGAACCTCACTTCACTCTTCCAGAAGTGACACTTTGAAAACTTAGCCTTCAGCTGATGTTTCCGCAGGATTTCCAAAACAACCCTCAAGTGCGTCTTGTGCTCTTCCTCAGTTCTGGAATAAACCAAAATATCATCCACGAACACAAGCACGAACTTATTCAACTGATCTCTGAATACTCTATTCATAAGATCCACAAAATATGCTGGCGCGTTAGTCAACCCAAATGGCATCACCAGCCACTCATAAAATCCGGATGGTGTCCTGAAAGCAGTCTTCGGCACACTATCCCTCGCCACTCTTAACTGGTGAAATCCCGTTGCCAAATCCATCTGAGAAAACACCTTAGCCTCGTGAAGCTGATCAAACAAGTCATCTATTCTCGGCAATGGATACTTGTTCTTCTTAGTCACCTTATTCAGCTCACGATAATCAACACACAACCTCAACGATCCATCCGCTTTGGTTGCGAACACAACGGGCGCACCCCATTCGGACACACTTCTCCGAATGAATCCTTTCCGTAAAAGGTCATCAACTTGCACCTTCAGCTCTTGCTGCTCCCTCGGTGCCATCCGCCTAAGAGGCATCACAACAGGTCTGGCTCCCTCAACTAGATCGATACGAAACTCGATCTCCCTATGCGGCGGCAACCCTTTGACTTCCTCAAAGACATTCTCAAACTCATTCACAATAGGCACCAATGACAGTCCATCCTGTGGAACAACTAGCGAATACATGAAGCTCATGAAGACGCCTTCTTCATGCTTACATCGTATCACAACCTTTCGCCCTTCCACATTCCCGACTGTCACCTCAAGCCTCTCACAATCAATCCTTGCCGCATACTTCCTAAGCCAGTCCATACCCAAAATAATTCCGAACCCCGCAAAGTTCAGAACAAAGCAATCACAAACAAACGAGCAATCATGACTCGACACAACTAGACCACGGCATATCATACACAAACATGACGAACCCCCTACCGGATTAGTCACAACCAATGGCCTATCAACAATATCCGGTTTCATACCTAACCGGCTTACCAAATCATCACAAACAAAAGAATGCGACGCTCCAGTATCAAACAACACTCTAACTGGAACACCACAAATAGAAAGAGTACCTTGAACAACCACACTCTTCCCCTTCTCTTCAGCAGTAGGAGCTTTCGAAGACGACGGCACAGCTTCCAAAGCATAAGCTTGCACAACTTGCCTGTCCTTCCTCGGTTCTGGACAATCCTTCCTGAAATGCCCTGGCTTATCACAGTTATGGCACTTCGCCGGCGCCTTTGGATTCCTACAATCCTTGGAGAGATGGCCCTTCTTCTGACAATTATAGCAAGTCACCTCGCCCTTTGGCTTCTTCTGACCATCCTTTCCCTTCTGTTGCTGCTGCTTCCTCTTCTTGTTGCCACTCTGCTGTGGTTTAGATCCTTCCCTGGTTACAGCAACAACAGAACTTTCCCTAGGAAACAAACTCTCATGCCTCAAAGCTTTCTCCACCAGCTTCTCGAATGGATCGTCCAAGTGATCCACCAACTGCCTTCCAAGATAAGCATCCAGACCAGTCACAAACTTCTCGTTCTTCTGGTAGGGAGAATCAACATATGATCTGGCATACTTAGACAAGGCCTCGAACTCAGAAATATACTCAAGAACAGGCCTCCCGCCTTGTTTGAGCTCCACAAATCTCTTGAACAAAACAGACCTCTGAGCAGTAGAGATGAACTTGGCTTCAAATCTAACTTGGAACTGCTCCCAAGTAATCTCCTCCTCTGGTGTATCTATAGTGATAGAATTCCACCAATCCGCAGCTCTCCCTTGAAGCTGCCTCGATGCAAGCTTTCTCTTGGTTGCATCCTCAATCCCTAGATCACCAAAAATCCTTCGGCAAGCATCCATCCATCTCTGCACTTCAATAGTCGACTCCGTCCCTAAGAAAGCTTTTCCCCCAAGAGAAGTATAATCCTTGCAAAGCTTGGCGAAATCCACCGGTCTCGGAGCTTGGACTTGAACCCCAACATCAACAGTAGGCCCTGGAACGGGCATCCTCCTCATGATTGAAGTCATCATGGCCTCAAACATAGGAGCATAATCAACAGCCTCCCTAGCAGCACGGCTATCCCTCGCAGCTTGTCTTCCTCTACGACTCATTCTTAATATCTGCAAAAAGAATGATTAGAACACCTTAAGAAACAACTGCATAAGGAGTTCAAATCCTTCTAAGCTACTATATTATATATAGTAATCATCCATCAAAATACAATTACGTCTCTCTTACGTAATTACGTCAGCGAGCGTTGGCTAAAATCGATTAACCAAAGCTCTGATACCAAATGTGACGACCGCCCATGACTCCCGCACCAAAACAAGAGAATAGTGCGCTGAAAGGTGTGCCAGGCAGCCATGGACGATAGTCAGGGTAAAATAAAATCGAAGAATCTCTATCGTAACTCACAGCGCATGGATAAAATACAATAGAGAAATATATAGTGAAGTCTCATAACAGGAAATCATCATATAAGCATCACAGAAGTTTTATACAATCATCTCAACAAATCCATACATCAAGACCTCACTACAAGCACTCATCAAATACAGCAGCGGATACCCAGTACATATAAGAAAATAATATGCATAGCCTCCTGCTCGTCTTCGTCATCTTCAACGTAGAAACTCCAAGCACAGCACCTGTCACCTGCTTACCTAGTCTGCCCATCCCAACATGGATGAACAGCCCAAGGTAATAAGAGGAGACATAAAACCTTGAGTCAGACAAAGTCTTAGTGAGTAGTAAATTAACTATCAAACATACCAAAAGAGCATAAGGAATAAAAGGAATAGGAACTAAACCATCCCACTCCACCTCTTCTCACAGTGATAGCCCCCAGACACACACTAAGGAGAAGCAATCATAGCATAGCAGGTAATTAAAATAAAGCAATAATCACTCGAGTCAAGGACGATGTTTTCCAAATACAAACCCCCAAGGCCTAAACCAAGATCAGATAAGCACCCAGAAAACACCGCACTTGAGACCGAATGATAGTACAACCAAACATCCATGACTCTGGCTATCACTGTATCATTGCCTTGATATCACCGTTAGTTGAATGACCACCTGTCAAGGGCTAATGGTAACCCCGGTTCTAGCCATAACTCCGCACGTCGTCGCAGCCCGTGCCTAGGAATTTTCGCAACTACCCAGAGTACTAGCACGTCGTCGCAGCCCGTGCCTGGAACGTCGTCGCAGCCCGTTCCAACGTACCCTTGCTTTGAGCATGCTAGAACCTTCAACAACGATAAGATCTCAGCCTCCTAGTCATCCTCCTCGACGACTATTTCCATACTAGCTCAAGCGCCTCTCAAGCTAACCATTATCACCAACTCGGATCGCATCACAGAGTAATCAACATAATTTTGCACGTCGTCGCAGCCCGTGCTTGGAACGTCATCATGACCCGTTCCATCTCAACATCACACTTTGCTTCATCGCATCATAGCAAAGTCTCATCTCAACATCATGGCTTGCCTTCTCGCATCATGGCAAAGTCCCATCTCAATCTCATACTTCGCCTCTTCGCATCATGGCAAAGTCCCTCATCATCGAATCCATCCACATGAGCTTCCCTATCCGCTTCATATGCCATCGGCAGCTTTCAACATTCAAGAGCCTTTCCACTTAGCTTTTGAATCATCTTCAAACATCTTGTTCCAAATCAACCACAAGCTAACTTGGAGCAATCACATCTAACATACATTCAAACATTCAAGCATTCAAACAAGATCTATCAAACAATATCATTCATAATGGAAATTTCGTAATTAAGTGAGCAAAAGTCCAACATATGTGAAATCATGATTTTTAACATAGATCTATCAAATCTAAAACATGGGTTTTGTCTCTAATACTTTATAAATAGCTTCTATAGATAAACATCTTCAAATATGATGGATCTACATGCAGACTTAAGGAAAATGCGAGAAAACGCTAACTTTAACACCCAAACATATCACCAATCCCGTATACTCCTTTGGATCCGCGTGAGAGATAACTACCACTCACCAAATCACCCAAACACCTCAAAATCACAACACTTCAGATCTGGACAGCGGAGATCACGGCTTGATCCGGCGAAATCTCACTTGAAACGATGAATTCTAGCTCAAACGGATGAAGATCTTCAACTTGGACACTTGGATCTTCGATCTTGATCTTCGATCTTCAAAGGATGTTAGCACTTGATGGAAGTAGAGAAAGAAGTGAAGAAAATACCGTAGTCGAGTTTCCAAAATGGCAGCACTTCGTCGCTTCGAAATCCGGTGCCAAAAAGTGAGCCGAACGCCTCTATTTATAGGCTGAAACCTCCATGTCTCGGCCGTCCTAAGTCGCCGCCGACCCAACTCCTGAGTCGCCCCCGACTCATCCCTCGCCGACTCACGACCTAGCACCTACCGACTCAACTACACAACATATACTCCCAGATGTCGACTTACGACTCAACCAAGTGCCGACCTACTTCCTACCGACTCAACCAATGCCGACTTAAATTCTACCGACTCATCACAGCAAGAAGGTCACACGACTTATCCCTGCCGACCTAAGCCTAATCCTTATCCCTCGAGACACGACTCAAAAGCCTAAGTCCCCAACGACTTATCCACTAAGTCGGCCCACCGACCTAACGACACATGGAATAACGCCATGCCGACCCAAACCCCTACCGACTCAGGACCCCACGACCTAAGCCCTAATACTATGAGTCGGCAATTCTATGACTCGGTCACGAGTTAACTCCTATGAGTCGGCCAACCCTTAAACCACCAACCTCCTTAAGTCGGCAACGTTTTAACTCGAGAAACTCTTAAGTCGGTCGCTTCCTTATCTCGGCCAACATTCTAAACCGCAACCCCTCCTTGAGCCGGTCCCCTATGAGTCGTTAACGACTTAAGACCCTATTAACTCGAGCGCGACTCAACACTTGAGTCGGTTCCCTATAAGTCGGCCACTAACTTAGGTCGTTCCAACACTCCAACTCTTAACTCGGCAAACCCCATGAGTCGGCCAACCTTAACTCGGTCACAACCTATAAACCGTTGCTTCTATAAGTCGGTCACTCATACACAACCCATTCTATGAGTCGGTTACGACTCAAGCCTTAACCCATTACCTTGTCTCACCTCCTAAGTCGGCTACGACTTACTATCGGTCGGTCACCATCCTAACTCGGCCACTCGACTCAAGCTATCATGCGACCTAAGCACTAAGTCGGTCACGACTCATGCCCCTATACGACTCAATTCTGAATGACTTAGGCTAGAGACAACACAACAACACTAACGACCTACAAATTCTACGATCCATCGACACGTAAAATACGGGTCGTTACAAACGATCCAGACACAAACGCGTAGTATTCTTCATATCGATGGACATGTTGACCACTTCAATCAATAATGTAACTGGGATACGAATCATTTTTTTGGCCAATATGAATGAGTATAAATAGTTTTTGTACATAGAATATTTTCACTGGTTCTATTGCTAATTCGTATCCATCATATAAAAAGAAGAACGATAGATCTTTCATCCTCAACTACCAAACCATTAATCTCTAACTTAGATTCTTCGAGCTAGGTAATCAATTGATAGATTCATGCAAAAAATGATGAGACTCGAGTTTCTTACTATTTCGCTCATGGCACGACCATCTTCATTGTTGTTGGCGTCGGAGTGTGATTGGGTTAAGGTTGAGAGTGTGGCCAAAGGCGACTTAGAGGCTTGGAGAAGAAGGAGTGTAACTAGAAAGGGTCAATGGAGTCACTTACTTGGGGTCTATCTTGAACTCTTATCAATGTTAGAAGGAATCGACTAGAATACTTTGGAGATGATGAAAAGCAATTTTTATGATCGATCCAAGAACAATGGATTAATAATCGATCTGGAGTGAAGCAATTCGTATCGATGTGGATGAGATGTGGTGTGATCGATCTGAAATCATAGTCCTTGGATCGATACGAAGCCGTTGATACGAAGTGATTGATACGTACTAGTGATCAATACAAAGGTTTTATTGATATGAAGATGTTATTGGCCTAACTCATTGATCGATGTGAATGTTGGCTTTAGGGGAACGATCCAAAATGGATCATGATGGGTATAAATTCCATTGCTTCTTGCATACTCGAACGCTTATCCCCGACGAGCTTTAGCCTTGCATATTTAGACTTTATCATAAAACTGCAAATGTGACTATCCTTCAAAGCTCGTCGATGGAACTGTAACTTGGTAAACATAACAAATTTTAACATGGATCGTTCTTTGAAGTCGGAATAGCACGGTTGAGATGGTCAGCGATGAAAGTAGCCCCGATCAAATCTCGATGTCTTGCCTCTTTACCATCTTTCAACCTTGTAGAAATTTATAATATTGTGCAGTACTTCACTACACAACACGATCTTTCACTTTTGCATCGGGAGGTACGTGTGTAACAACCCTATAATTTGTGATTATTTTAATTATATATATTTAATTATTTTAATTTGAATTTTTGATTTAAAAACTTTATTTGATTTATTAAATGGATAAAAATATTTATTTTAAATATAAATTTTGATTTTTGATTTGAATTACAATTCTAAACATGACTAAAAAGAATATTTTCCAAAAGAGAGAATTTTGGTCAATATGGTGAAACTTTGACTTTTAAATTTAAAATTTGAAAGTTTGAAAATTTGAATTTTATCTTTTATTATGAAAGTAAATAAAATTTTAATAACATTGTTTTTTGTTTCATTGAAATCTGATTTATAATGTGAAAGTTATGCCTTTTTAACTATTGTATGAAATTTGTTGTATTTAACAAAAAATTGTTTATTTTAAATTTTATAAATAATATTTTATTTGGTCATGTAATGTTCTAATTTATGTTTTCATGTGTAAAATAACATTCTATGTATATATTTTGGTTTTAAAACATTTTTAAAAGTGTAATTGACATTTTCAAATGTCAGTTGTATTCTGTTTGTAAGTTTTAATTCCTAGTTTAAAATAATTAAAGAAATTCTTTATTTATCTTTATATTTTTCTTAAGAACTTATTTTATTCTCATTCCCACTTTGTTTTTTCCTCATTTATTTATTTATTTGAATCTTTATTTGTTTTAAAGTGAAATAGAAATTTTCTAAGGCTAGTGATATTTTATTTGTATGTTTTAGGTCCTATTTCCAATTTTTAAACAATTTCTTTAGTTCTTTATCTATTTTCTCTAATTTAAATTATTTATTTCATTTTATAAATGATAAATGAAGTATTTTATTTCAAAATTTTGTTTTAGAATATTTTTAAAATGAAGTAGATATTTTTCCAAAGCCAATGATGTTTTAATTGTAATTTTTGAACCCTGTTTTGAATTTTAAGCAATTTCTTTAATTCTTTTTCTATTTTCTTTAAATTTATTTATTTTCATTTTATTTTGTTTTGTTTTCAGTTCTGAAATTTATTTACTTATTTTTATTTGGTTTTATTTAATTTAAAAAGAGTGGAAATGTGAAGAGTTTAAAAAGCTTAACCTAAGATCTTTCATTTGCCTAAAACTCTTCATTTTCCTTTGTCTTTTCATTGCCTTGATTTTTTGACGTATATCTCATTGTAGCCGTGAGTTTCTCACTTCAAATTTCACATGAAAAACTCCTTCTCTATCTCATTTTCCTGGCTAAAACAAAAAAATGGTAATGGCCACTCTTTCTTTTTCTAATTTTTTCTCTCATTTTCATGCTTTTTGCCTTGTTTTCTTGGATTCTTTTGTACTTCCTCTCCTCCATAGCCATGGCCTACACCTCCATCACCTTGTCACGACCACCCTCCATCACCTACTACCTCCTCCTCCTCTACCATGACCAGGCCGTGCACCTCCATGGAATAAAAACTCCACGCAAACCCTTGAATCCCCTTGAAAACATCGAGCCAAGCCACCACAACTTCACCACCTTCATACTACACCACGACCACCACCCATAGCTGCCACCATCACCTTGTTTTGACCACTAAACATCACCCCTACTACTGTCCAGACCTGAGCTCCACTGGTTGAGCCAAACATCGCATGGCCGAGCCTTTGTTTTGACAAAAAAAATCACACTGTTTGCCTTAAACCCCTTCACCTGCTCACTATGTAACTTCCCTCCATGTTTCACCACTTAGGCCGTGCATTCCCTTGCTTGTACCTGAGGCAAACTTGTTCAAACTAGAGCCAAAACCATCCCTAGGACATGCAAAAAAAAATATAGAAAGCTGCTGCATTCAAATCTCTTTTTAATTCAAAGTTATTCCATTTCAAGTTGCATTGAAATTTATAATTTGTTTGATTTTGTTTTGGGTTGTAATACAAGATCTTTGCTTGGATTTGCTCTCCACTCAAGTCCATAGGCTTGTCATTTTTCTCTTGATTCCGTTATGTCAGCTGTATAGCAATCTCCAGCATTTTGAGGTGAGTAAAGCTCACACGACATTTATACTTATGCAGTTGTGAAACAACATAAACTGAATGTGTAGAAAAAAAAATATGCATGTTATAACTGCCATGTGATTATTTATATATGATGTTCAACCTGTTAAATTTCATGTCATATCATATGTTACTGCTTTATCATGCTATTCTATTATTTATATCAGTTTATCACACTGCAAGTTCCCTGTAGATTAGAATCACTATGGGTTGAAATGATACATACCCGAACGGACTTTAGAATAGGAAAAAATTGTTATGCGCTGAAATGATAGGCCCGAACAGTTTTTATTTATTTGTTTTTAACTTAGGACTATGGGTTTGAAATGATAGAAGCCGTATTTTTCTTTGTAAACTACGGATTGAAATGATATATATCTGTATCACCGACCTAGGTTAGAAAATTATAAACAGGCCCGTGGTTATTTTATAAAGCGTTTTGGATAGTTTTTTAGTATATTAAAATATAAATTTATGAAATTTGATTTAAATAGATTTTGAAATATTTTAAAATAAAGAAATTATGATTTTTATCTCTAAGTTAAAAATGTAATTAAATGATTAAACTGAATTTTCGAAATATATCTTAAATCTGGAAATTTGTACTTTGGCTTTTAAAATGACATTTAAGTTATATAAATAAAAAAATTAAGTGATTTAAAATGTAAATTTATGATAATTTGTTTGAATAGATTTTATAGTGTTTTAAATAAAGGATTTATGATTTTTCTATAAGTGGAATGTTAAATAAATAAATGGTTAGATTGAATTATTGAAATATAACTTAAGTTTGGAAATTTGGAGTTTTGGTTAAAAATGATATTTAAGTTATATAAATAAAATGGAAATTTAATTTAACTTGGAAAATGGTAAATATGATTATTTGATTTGAATATGAATTTAAGGGATTTATTAAAATATTATTGATTTTTCTATGAATTGAAATGGTTAAATAAATGAATGCTTAAAGGTAAACTTTTAAAATATAACTTGACTTGGAAATGTGAAATTTGGGTTTTAATCAAAGATTTAAGTTAATTAAATAAATGGAAAATTTAGTTAAATATGTGAAATGGTAATATAAAGTTCAAGTGTTAAGTTTATTTGTTGAAAAGTGAAGAAAAGGAAATTATACACTTGAATTTGTTAAGTGAAATTATTGGAAAACTTTGGATTTTTCTGTAAAGGTTACTTTATAAAAATCATATGTTAAAGGTAGGTTAATAAACATTTTTCAATGTTAAAATATAATTTTTATAATGTTTAAATGGTTTAAATTGAAGTATTTTCAAGTATAACTTATAGCAGCTTTTTCTGAATGCTGTGAAAGGTTGAAATTTTCAATGTTTATGGTTTTAACTTAGTAAATGAACTCATAATGGTTTAAAACTTTGGAAATTGAATACTTGATTTTAAAGTATATAAACTTAAATTTTAAATGGTTTAAATGAATTATTTTAACTGAAATATAAACTATTTAAAAGGTGATTTGGAATGATAATAAATGAATGATATCTTTGAATTTAAATGGTATTTAAAGTTGAATATTTGGATTTGAACTTATATAAGGATTTGAAATTGAAGCTTTGGAAAGATATGATATTTTGATATATATTAAATTTTTTGAAATGAAGTTTTGAAAGATATGATATTTTGATATATGTTAAATGATTTGAAATAAAGTTTTGAAGGATATGATATTTTGATATATATATATATATATATATATATTATAAGTTTTGAAATGATGTTTTGAAAGATATGATATTTTGATATATATTAAATGATTTGAAATAAAGTTTTGAAGGATATGATATTTTGATATATATTAAACGATTTGAAATGAAGTTCTGAAGGATATGATATATTAATGTATTAAAATGATTTGAAAGGAAGTTTTGAAGGATATGATAATTTAATATATTGAAATTGTTAGAAATGACTTGATATTTATTTTGATAAATATTTGAATTTGAAATATATGGTATGTTGATATATAGAAATGGTTTGGAAATCATTTAATCTTTATTTTGATAAAGATTTGGATTGAAATGATATCTATATTTTAAGTATAAAATATAATTTCAAAGTAATAACCACGGGTTATAATAACGATGGTTGGCAAAGAGACCGGGATGGGATATGGGCATACTCTCTATCGATATTGAAAACCACTTTGACTAACCCTGTACGCGGTGGAGATTCCAGAATGAAGTAGGATGGTGGCGAGGTTCTCGAGGTATATTACGTGGACCCAACTCCTGTGAGTTGGCATAAAGTGGCTAAAACATGAGCGATCTCGGGCCAAATGGGGTAGCTCCTCTGGTCGAACACATTTCTTCAATAACATTGCACTGCTTTTGATTGTTTGGGCGCCCCTCCGATTTTGGGAATGTGTTTCGAGGTAGGCGTATGTGGCTACTGCGTTACCACTAGCCCGTGTGCGTAATTGGTATATCTACCCTGGCATTGCCTTGTGCGCCGTGTCACCTACCATATCGAGCCTTTACTACGAGTTTCTATTTATGTCGTACCTATGCAGTATCTTCTCGTAGTCTCCCGATCAGTTGACAGGTACTGTATAGACTATTGGCATTATTTGTGTTAAGGGAAAAATTGGGTCACTCCTTAACGCTAGTTAAAAGTAAGTTTATTTTACTGTTCGACATTATTATAATAGCATGATATTGCTAAATAGTAAATAGTTTAACGGATCCTTAGAGGATGGGCGGTCCTAAGCATCCATTAAGTTACTTGTACTTTTACTACAATTCACTTGAGTTGGTTTACTTTTCATAAGTATGTATGTCCTGACTCGATCCCAAGCACCCTTAAGTTACTTGTACTTTTACTACAGTTCACTTGAGTTGGTTTACGTTGTATATGTTTGTATGTCCTGACTCGAGTGTTTGTATTTTTATTTATGCTCGGGTCATCCTGAGTATTCACAGATTTGGATTTCCACTTTCTAGAGATTGGAATCGCTGGAGATTATCTGCTTGTCTAGTTTTATCTTTTCAGTCTGTTGGTACTTTCTAGCTCTTGTATTTGTAGACTTCTATGTATTGAGACTTCTTTTGTACTTTATTTCTTCTGTTGTATCTTATGTAACTCTGATATATTTACATAGTAGCTTCATGAACTACTATTTCTTTTACTTCCGCTGCACTATTATTACTCTGTGTCTGTGATCTGTGATTTTTATTTACTGTATATTCTGAGATTTGCCAAATTTTATTTACAACGCGGTATTTTGAGCAATTCAAGTCCGACATGTGTGTCTGCCATTGCACTTGGAGGGTGCAACATGATAGGGGGTTCTCGCTTCCTGGTTTGGTAGCGAACGGTTGACTCTTACTCCTACATGTCCCCGCGAGGGTTGGTGGTGCATTCGAGAGGCTGGCCGTAAAGGTAGAACACAGGTACCAATGTATGCTACGGTGGGCATTACCCACTGGCGCGGTCTGTTACATTTGGTATCAGAGCTGTGGCTTTGAGGCAAAAACTTAGAATATAAGGTAAATTTATTTACAGAATCACTTTCGTTCGATTTTAAATCTTTCCTCTTGGTTCAAATTTCCTTTGAATTTTGGAACATTCCCTGCGGTTCCAAACTCCATTCGTGTCCCTCACTATTCATCTTCTTTTGATTCTGGAGTATCCCATAAATCCGCTTCAAATGATCCTTTTAGTGAGTCGGTGGTCTCACCAATTTCAAATTGAATTGTAAAAGGGGGAAACTCCTTTACAATTAGCATCGAATCACCAGAGATTTATATCTATCCTTGGTTTAGATGCTAATATCTTTTGTTATTCCAAACTCTATCTCTTGAGATCGAATGTAGATTTACCCTAGAAAAAAAATCCACATTGATCTTATTCTTTAAGTCACGGTTGACCCTGGTAAGGTTGCCCGCGATTTACTTAAGCTTACCCATCTCCCTACTCTGTTATTTAATCATCTTGTCTTTTGTTTCCAATCTATTCTTCCAAACATTTTGAATTGTACTTGTAAATCTATGTTTTGTTTTATATATTGTGTAGTTTGAATTATTGATGTTGATTTGGGTTTTCGATCGATTTGTCTGATCAACGTTATCGATAGGATTTCTAAAACACTTTGACAGAACAAACGGACACAACATTATTTTAAAATTTGGTTAGTGAAATAAATTTTGATATATAAGTAAATTTATGGAACTTAATAAACTGATTTAAATTGATTATTTGAAATGATAATACTTGATTTATCATTTATTGTTCTATAAAGGAATTTATAAATAGTTGTTTATAAATTAATTTGGGAACTGAAATGAATTAAAAAAAGAAATTTGAGAATTTAATTTTCGATGGTTTCAAACCTTGTGTTTAGAGTTTTAAAAGGTTATACTATCTAAAGTATTTTCGAATAGAAATTTGTTTTCAAAGAATTTTTAAAGTTTAAAAAAAAATTAGTGCTCTTCTCTTTATCGCTGGAAAATAACTTCGGTGATGACCGCGACATCATTGATGTTCATTTTCGAGTTTCGAAGTGAAGAGACCGCTCTGTAGTCTTGCTACAGCTTTGCTTTGAGAAATCAAATTGATTTGAATTTCTAAAATAGGACTCGATTTATGATATATATATATATATGTGTGTGTGTGTGTGTGTGTGTGTGTGTGTGTGTGTGTGTGTGTTATTTAAATTTGATTTGTTAAATTATGTACATACATTTATTTATCTCTAAATGGTTTGAAGAAATCGGAAAAATTTAATTCCTAAATTTTATTTTAAAGAATAATTTCAATTATAAAAAAAAGAAAATCAAAATTTGGGATGAATATTCAAGCATGAAATGATTTAAGTAGAAAGTTTTATTTGTATAATACTCAATTTCACTCCAATATAACTTACCTAAAATTTTAGAAGTTAACAATGTAATTGGATAATATACAATATAAAAAGATTTTATAAATAAAATTTGAGTGGTTATAATAAATATTATACACTTAAATTTTGTAAACAGAATAAAAGAGTAAATTGAATAATTTACAATATAATTGATGTTAAAAGAACTAAGAATAAGTTAAAACAGTTATAATAAGCGTAAACATACGTAACATAGAGAAAAAAATATTGAGAGGAATAAATTTAATTTTAATTAGGAATAAGGGAGAATTAAATTTATTAAGTACATTATGAGTATAATAAATGATTATTTTTCAAAACCATAGTTTTAAAATTGTTAATTTAAGATGACTGAATAATAAGATAATGAAATTTAAGATAGTTAAGATTTATTAAACTTGTGTAAAAAAAATTATTTCTATTTAAGTTGAAATTTCCATGTTTTCAAATTTATTTCCTTATTTTGTTTTCCAAACTATCTTTTGGTTGTCCTTACTATCCTTATCTTGCTACTGACTGGTATAGGCATTTTCTATAATCTTTCTGTTTAGAACTCTTTTAATAATCTTTCTATAATCTTTGATAATCTTTGGTACTCATTTCGAATCCACCTTTTTCGTGCTTGTGCTCTTGATTCTAGAGAATCTTGGAAAGATCATCTCACCTTTTTAAACTTACCTATAACAACAGTTATCAGGTATAATCTCAATCTTCTTGTCGCCTTGTCTTAATCTTATTTCATTTCTATCTTTTCTGTGCTTTCCCGTACCTCATTCCTTTTCGGGGACGAAAAGTTTTGAGTGGGGGAGAGTGTAACAACCCTATATTTTATGATTATTTTAATTATATATTTTAATTATTTTAATTTGAATTTTTGATTGAAAAACTTTATTTGATTTATTAAATGGATAATTTTTTTATTTTAAATATAAATTTTGATTTTTTATGTGAATTAGAATTCCAAACTTGACTAAAAAGAATATTTTCCAAAAAAGTGAATTTTGGTCAATATGGCCAAACTTTGACTTTTAAATTTAAAATTTAGAAGTTTGAAAATTTGACTTTTATCTTTTATTATGAAAGAAATTATATTTTAAGAACACTGCTTTTTGTTTCATTGAAATCGGATTAATAATGTGAAAGTTATGCCTTTTTAACTATTGTGTGAAATTTGTTGTATTAAACAAAAATTGTTTATTTTAAATTTTATAAATAATACTTTATTTGGTCAGGTAATGTTCTAATTTATGTTTTTATGTGTAAAATAACATTCTATATATATATTTTGGCTTTAAAACATTTTTAAAAGTGTAATTGACATTTTCAAATGTCAGTTGTATTATGTTTGTAAGTTTTAATTCCTAGTTTAAAATAATTAAAGTAATTCTTTATTTATCTTTATATTTTTCTTAAGAAATTATTTTATTCTCATTCCCACTTTTTTTGTTCCTAATTTATTTGTTTTAAAGTGAAATAAAAAATTTCTAAGGCTAGTGATATTATATTTGTATGTTTTAAGTCCTGTTTCCAATTTTTAAATAATTTCTTTACTTCTTTTTCTATTTTCTCCAATTTACATTATTTATTTCATTTTAGAAATGATAAATGAAGTATTTTATTTCAAAATTTTGCTTTATAATATTTTTAAAATGAAGTAGATATTTTGCCAAAGCCAGTGATGTTTTAATTGTAATTTTTGAATCCTGTTTTGAATTTTAAGCAATTTCTTTAATTCTTTTTCTATTTTCTCTAAAAAAAATTTTTTTTAAGTTTTGAAATTAATTTACTTATTTTTATTTGGTTTTATTTAATTTAAAAGGAGTGGAAATGTGAAGAGTTTAAAAAGCTTAACCTAAGACCTTTCATTTGCCTAAAACTCTTCATTTTCCTTTGTCTTTTCATTGCCTTGAGTTTTTGCCGTATACCTCATTGTAGCCGTGAGTTTCTCACTTCAATTTCACGTGAAAAACTCCTTCTCTATCTCATTTGCACGGCTAAAACAAAAAAATGGGTAATGCCCTCTCTTTCTTTTTCTACTTTTCCTCTCATTTTCATGCTTTTTGCCTTGTTTTCTTGGATTCTTTTGTACTTCCTCTCCTCCATAGCCATGGCCTACACCTCCATCACCTTGTCACGACCGCCCTCCATCACCTACCACCTCCTCCTCCTCTACCATGACTAGGCCGAGCACCTCCATGGAACAAAAACTCCACACAAACCCATGAATCCCCTTGAAAACATCAAGCCAAGCCACCACAACTTCACCACTTTCATACTACACCACGGCCACCACCCATAGCCGCCACCATCACCTTGTTTTGACCACTAACCATCACTCCTACTACTGTCCCGACCTAAGCTCCATTGGTTGAGCCAAACATCCCATGGCCGAGCCTTTGTTTTGACAAAAAAATCACACTACTTGCCTTAAACCCCTTCACCTACTCGCTATGTAACTTCCCTCCATGTTTCACCACTTAGGCCGTGCATTCCCATGCTTGTACCTGAGCCAAACCTTGTTCAAACCAGAGCCAAAACCATCCCTAGGCCGTGCAAAAAGAATATAGAAAGCAAGGAAAAAAGTGTTGCATTCAAATCTCTTTTTAATTCAAAGTTATTCCATTTCAAGTTGCATTGAAATTTGTAATTTGTTTGTAACGACCCGGAATTTCCGAACCCGAAAATTCCAGATCGTTATGAAAAAGAAGAAATGAGATAGAAGGAGAAGAACCGAAACACCAAACATCTCACATTCGCAGTGGATAAAATATAATAATAAATAATAACAGTTTACAAAAGAATATTGTATCTGTCGATTTCACTTAATATACATCAGAGTTTCACCCATATACATTCACTAAATATATAAAATTATCATGTCTCGGATTAACAATGATATAAATACAGCGGAAATACCCTATATGCTATTGCCATCCAGCTCGCCTCCTGAGCTCCAGAACGTAACTACCTGAAAAATCTGTAATACTCGGTCTGACTCGAGCATTACACCAAAGTAACACCCGGGTCAGGCTGGAATCCAGTGTGAGTAAACCCATTTAACATAGTATACCAAAGTCTACAACTAGTTTAACCCGGGGTACTGATATCAACTTACAATTACACAAGTTGTTATAGACATAACTTATTTCACACATAAATTTCTAAGCTCCAACTTAGAATTAAATGGTCCAATTCACTTAAATCATTCTATCCCAGCCTATTGATTTCACATATCAATTTATAAAGAATCGAAGTGGTTTCGGATATTAACTAATACCGACTCCGGTCTCTTCGAATTCAGTTCATCATAACACAAATTATTCAAGTGAAAAGCAATTCAACTCTAAATAAATATGTCACCTTTTCAACCAGCAATTCATCATTAATATATATCCACATTATCATTGCCCACTCAAACACATCATATCACGAAACTTTTCATATTAGGGATATCAATCAATTCAGGAATTTAATTATCATTTAATCATACATAAGCAAGGTAAATCAATCACACCATCTCGAATAAATCTTACTAATCATAACTGAATTAAATCAATCACCTTTAAGTCCTGCTTATTAATCAATTACAACCCAATTGATTCACCATTCCATAATTATTCATCTTAGTTAATCCTCCTTAATTAATTATTCTTTAATTACATTAAAATCATCATCATTATCTAGTTACTTTCATTAAGTAACTATACTCAACCAAATTCCATGAATGTTTATCCTTAATTAATCAATTAAACTTAATTAATAGCATCCATAAATCAACCCCAATTACTAATAAACAGTAATTTATCCCTCTGTAATTACTTATCCAAGTAATTACCCTTTAATTGCTTCCCATTAAGTAATCCTTTTTTTTAATTTATTATATTATGTAATTATGAATTTCTTAAATCTCATCAAGTATTTATATTTAATTAATCTGCAAGAGATTATCTTTAATTAATTATCAAATTAATTTCAATCGGGTAATCTATTCCTTAATTACCCTTAAACCCAATTAATAAATCTTAATTGCAGATTAATTATTCTTTAACCATTAATTAATAAACCTTAATTATTGATTAACACAACTTAATTACAAATTAAATATTCCCTTAATTACCAGATAATTAAATCCTTAGTCGTAGTTAATTAAATTACTTAATTACTTAACTACTAATCATGCGTTAATTAACTTTAAGTAGTTAATTACAAATTTATTTATCAATTAATCATTAAGTAATCCAAACTCTAATTATAATTATAATGTAATTATCCTTAATTACCTTCTAAAATGATTAATTAATTAATATTAACTTAATTAACATTTTAAAAGAAATCTTCCTTATATATATATATATATATATATATATTTTAAAATAATCTATTTATTACTAATCACAACTTATATGTCCATAAGTTTTATAATTATCTTATATTAATTAGAATAATAATTAAGAACTTAAGCCATTTTAAAGCATTAAATAAAATAATTAAACTTGTATCTAAGTTTTTAACTTAAACTTTTACACATTTATTAAATTTACAACGCTAAAAATCCGGTTGAAACACAAATTTCCTTAACTAAACTTCTTTACTTTAAACTGCCGCTCTGAAGGGAAGCAACCCGAGACTCCCTATTATTCTACTCGAGTAATACTTCGAGTAACCACCCCTTTGCTCTTAGACCGTCAGGAACTACACGTTCTGCTTCTTCTACCTTTTTTTTCCAGTAGCTAAAAAAATAAATAGAAGAGACATCAGGAAACTCACTCGAACACATAAAACTAAAACCCGAAGAAATCGTCTAATCTACTCGAAGAACAACAAGAGACCCATGACTTCGACGTCACTGGCACCAATACTATGTCGTACACGTGCACGAAGACACGCGCGGCTCTGGTGAACTTCCGAGACCATCAGCAAGTCACAAAATCCCTATAAACTCGAAATCCAGACTCAATTTGTCTCCAAAATTTTGAAATCGAATTTCGCCTATTGCTCAGAAAAACTGCAATGCTAACCACCAACTAGAGTGCCACACCACCATCGCACAGACCACCAGAGACACCTGAAATTTGTCCACGCCAACGTCAACCCACCAAGCAATCCTCCACCAGAAATTCATGCAGCTCGATCGCGTATTCTGATCGAACACACCATGTTATAGGCAAGACCAAAAACTTGCAACTAAACCCTAAATCGATCTTGATCCCTTAACTCACACAATAGAAAAATTATTTGATAATTTTCTCAAAATCAATAATATTAACACTTGCTTCGATCCAAATTTCAACAGTAATTATTGAGTCAATCATCTATAATTGGTAAAAATACAATTTTTGATCAATTATGAACTGCTCATACAATCCTACACTAAAAATTCCCATTTCTGCTTTTAAAATCTTTTTTGCATTAAAGATTCAAGTTATTAACTTGAAGTAATATTTTGTAACAATTAAATTTATCAACATAGTTCTTTTTGCCTGTAAAAAGCTTAATTTCCAGAGTAATAATTTACTAATATGGTTTAAACAGATTTAACAACCCTGATTTGAAGTTCGAGCATCATATTTGTTGGAAAATTAAAATTTTTATCATGATCACAGGTCAACCATTCAAGGTTAAAATAGTTTCAATCTTGTAACACATAACAGAGGAGCACAACATATGCAGTATTAAAAAGAACTGTCTGTATGTAACACAGATTCATATCAAACTTTATCACATACTACCCCTTATATTCCATTTGAATCATCTTACTGTTTTAATTAAACTTAAACTTGAAAATTTTATGATTTACTCACTTGCAAGCCTTTGTTGAACAGAGATAACTCTGATGATTTGAAACCCTGAAGTGAAGCTGCCTTGTTGAACTTATTGGAAAATACAAGATGATGTTTATATATATTTTTAGGTTAGTTTCACAGATCTTTTAAGTTATGTGAACAAGTTAAAATAGGGTGATATATAAATAGAAATAGCTTAGGACAGAAGGTTATAACTGGTACAAGTCTTACTTGTTATGTCCAGACAATATTTCTATTTAAATTATTGTCAATTGAAACGATCTTTGCTTAATTCGGCTGAAAGGATTTCCTTGCAGTTTGAATTGACAAAATGTTAGCTGATTTAATGCATGTCCTCCTTTTAGTTTACACACAAATTATTAGCTGGTATTTTATTTGTGTTTTCTCTGTACAAAAATATTTGAATATAACTAGTTTATCTTTTCTTTTGCATTGCATATATATATGATCCAGCATATATATATGTGTTATACTATTTCTTTTAAAATATTTTGTTTTTGTCCTGCACTTACATATATTCCATAGCAGTGCTTGATCCTATTTGTTATCATAGCCTTTTAACTTTATTTCTATTTGTAATTTTAACTTTCAAACCTTTAATTTATAACATATGTTTATATTTACATAGTTTATATTTCTATTTATATCCTATATTCGTATCATAGTTTTATGCTTATATTTATATATTTATGTTTACTCACTTTGAATTTCTTTGAACAGAGGATAGTTTTTGGGCTTGAAAAGAACACAGTCCAGATTTTGCTTTTCCCAGTTCTTGTTTCCAGGTTGAAGCTTCCTTCTTCTTTGCTTTGTTTATATAATTCCTCAGTCTTATGATAAACGAAGATGAAATAAGAAAAGATGTATTTATAGAAAAGATTGTGTGCGGGCTTAAGTGAAAATGGTATAGGAGTTTGTACTGGAAAGTTTTTTTTTTATAATTTGATCAGAGGGTTTTCTCAAATTGTTGGCTGAAATGAACAAAAGTGTGCTGCATTTATTAAGCTTGCTTGGTTTATAAGCTTACTCATTTATTTAATTGATTCTGGTACAGCTTGATTTGATTAAGTGAGCATATTTATATATATATATATATATAACTTATCTTGCTCATTCATGAATTCAGTCTATTCTCTTTGTCCTATTTCAGTTATATTGTTCAGCTTGTATTTACTTTTTTGCTACTGGGATATGTTACTTGACTAAGACATGAATTTTACACCAATTGCTAATTTTATCTCTACACAACTAAAATTTTATTTATTTTATTTCTTTTTAAAGTTAAACTATCCGACAAGTAACTCACTATTTATTACTTGCTTTCATACTTCTATTGATGATACATATATTTATATTTACTTTATCATATATTAGTTTATACTTATGTTACATATCAATAAGATGTCTTATTTACGTTAAAACACATACACAAATCCCTGTTTAAGCTTATATTTAATTATTTAAATTAAATTCTAATTAAAATAACATTGCTAAATTTCCGGGATGTCACATTTCTCCCCCCTTAAACTTTTCGTCCTCGAAAAGGAATGAAGCCAGAATTTATGAAATGCTTAAAATTAGATAAATATTCTTTGATCATTTTAAAAAAAATACTACTTAATATCTATATAATATTACTCCAAAATAGTTTTACAAAAATACTTTTATAACTTGATGTTGCAACAAGTCCTTCCTGGTTCTTATAGAAATTCGGTCATACGTTGATCAGGCGCATGACTGAAAATCTTATAATTACTTGGTAAACCTGTTTTCAACACCCGGTGAAAATGCTACAGAAAATAATTTGAGTGAAAGTATAGGAAACAGTTTTTGAAAATAGAGGAAATATCTTTGGTGAGAATGCTCTGGAAATCATCACCCCCATCCATGGTCACAGTTACATCCCAGGGTTACGTTGCCGTCGCATTAAAAGTCCATGCAACTGCAGGCTCTCCGCGGCCTCTCGATTACGCCATGGATCCCACACAAGAGATCACAGTTACATCCAGGGTTACGTTGCCGTCACAGCAAAAGTCCATGTAACTGCAGGCTCTCCGCGGCCTCTGATTTTCGCTGTCGAAATGAAATTTCTCCACTCCTACATAGGTCGCAGTCTACCGATATAAAATCAAACGCAGACTGTTGGCTGTCCACAGCACACACGACTTCCGCTATGTTATACCATAGGTCGCAATCTACCAATATAAAATCAAACGCAGACAGTTGGCTCTCCGCATCACACACAACTTTCGCTATGGTATACGCTACTCATAATCCTCAGGAACTAGTTTTTGTCCGGACTCCTCACAGGATCTACTTTAGAACCCCCCTTGGGCTCAAGGCAGCAGCACCCGGTGACACTCTTGAGAAGTTCATTTCAAGGAAGCACCTTTTTCCCCAGAGCCATCATTGAAATATTTTATACTATACACATCTTTCAAATCATAAACCTAGTATGAATTTTATCAAAGCTTCTTTACACAAAATTGATTATCCCAAAATCGATAATTCTCAAAATAGGCTTTCCAAATTCCATATATTGATTTTATCCAAAAATCAAAAATCCTTTCCAAATTCAAAGGTTTCCAAAACCTTTTCCCAAAACCCTCATAAGATCCTTTATATATATATTCAAATATATATAACTTTCAAAGATTTTGGATCATTTCAATCTCGTATAAAACTCCTTTTATACTTCAAACATCTTCAAAAAAATCCTTTTCTTCCGGCACTAGATTTAACAAGAAAAGGCTTATCTTATATAACAAAGATATATAACTTTGTTTTATTCAAAATCAAATATTCAAATCTGATTACTCTTTTCAATATCGATTTCATTTAGAACCGTACGATGTACACATAACATCCGTATGCTATACCAATCTGATCACTTGCTCGATCACACAATTTCACTTCCGAACTAGTATTATCCACCCGACTTCCTAGTGCGGACACAGATCTGGTTTCTTGATTAGAAACCGTCATTCTCCTTGCATAGCCATGACTATGATAGAGAATATCCAGAACCAATCAACAATCCATATCCAGGTTCGCCATCGAAAATCGAGTGAAAAATCCCAACTCGGATCGATAACTATCTCGAAATTCTGTGCTCGAATCTGGATCAAATCACTATGCGAATAGAATAATATACGTACATCCTACGTATTTAACTTCCTTGATTATTAAACAAATCAATCCTTTCCATTCACATTTCCTTTAATTTTCATTCACTTATTTACAATCGTTTCAATTCCATTGAATTTTCACTTCAATTCTTATCTTGGTTGGGTATTTAATCAATAACAGTTTGAACTCCGACCAGTTTATATGTAGACAATAGCTTGAAAATTTTAAAAATAGATAAGTAGTTGAAAAAATAATAATTAATAGTTTACAAAATAGCTACAAAATAGTTAACTAATTGTAAAATAGTCGAAAAATAGTTGAATAGTTCCAGAGATTTTAAATAATTGCAAAATAGTTGTAAAATAGAAATTAGTTTGTTAAATAGTTGAAAAATAGTAATTAGTTTAGGAAACAATTGAAAATGGTTTAAATAGCTCCAAAAATAATGGTAAAACAAATATATAATAAGTTAGTTTTAAAAAGAAAGGTTGTATATATTTAATAGCTTATAAAAATAAGTTTGTATTAAAACAATTTATTTAAAATAGTCAAGAGTCAAACTGTTCACTTCCCCAACAATTCAACTTACATTCCACTTAATTCAAACCAAATTCCATTTGTACTAATGGAATTTAAATTTCAACTTTAACTCACCTCGTATTATATAAATTCGAGTTAGATTTCTCAAAGGTTGGTTTAACTCTTTAAACCAAATTAACCTTTAGTTAAAGTTCTTAAATAGTTTAATTTTCTGAGTCCAATTCTCAAAATTTTATTTTATATTATCTTTACTTACGTATTTCAAGGTTCAAATAAGAGTTCAATACTATTTTATTTTAAGCATTTAATTTATTACTCAATTTTATCTTCCAGCTTGAAGCCGGATCTTAAACAAGTTTAATTTTACAATTCAATTACTCAAATTTATTTTATTTATACAATACCATTCTCAATTTAAAGATTTTTATTAACAATAGGATGGTATCATCCAATTTATTTTTAAACGTCCATCCATTCTCAATTTTTAAATCCCAAACCCATTTAGAGATCACACAAATTCCCAATTCAAATCACCATTTAACTTTCCAAGTTAAATTCCAATTTAAAATAATTTGGTTGCAATTTCTCTTCTAGAAACTCGAAAATGAACATCGATGATGCTGCAGTCATCACCGATGTTATTTTCTAGTGACCAAAAGGGTTCAATGCTTTTATCTCTCTAAAAACACTTCTAAATATTTTTGATTTCAAATCTCCCAGATTACAAATTCAACACAAAAATATTTTTGAAATAATGCTATTATTCCTCCAAAGCCTTTGGAAACCACTTTCAAATCCAAAGGAAGTTTAAATTTCCAATCCATCCAATTCATATTAAACATTACCCTGAAAATTTCATCTTACTTTATTTTCAAATATTCTCAGGAAGTCTATTTCAAATTATAATCTCATTTATTTATGAAGTTTATTTCAATTTATAAATTACATTTACAATTTTGTTTTTTTTTCAAATTCAATTTTGTTATATAAGTTTATCTTTCAACTTTGGTTATAAGTTTCAATTTGGTCATATTTTATATTACTTCTTAACTTAATTCCAATAATTTAACAACCAATCAAATATTCATTAGAAGGAAATGTTACTATATATATATCAAAATATATTTTATATAAAATCATTTTAAAAATTTTTATAAGAAAATAACAAGTACGTGCTCATATATATATATATATATATATATATATATATATATATATATATATATATATATATTCTCAACCCATTCTAGAGTACTAGAGACTCGATTAAATGAGTAATCCCCACCAGAGCCAAGGTTCTCGCTTAACCTTCAGCTCTGATACCAAATGTAACGACCCGGAATTTCCGAACCCGAAAATTCCAGATCGTTATGAAAAAGAAGAAATAAGATAGAAGGAGAAGAACCGAAACACCAAACATCTCACATTCGCAGCGGATAAAATATAATAATAAATAATAACAGTTTACAAAAGAATACTGTATTTGTCGATTTCACTTAATATACATCAAAGTTCCACCCATATACAGTCACTGAATATATAAAATTATCATGTCTCGGATTAACAATGATATAAATACAGCGGAAATACCCTATACGCTATTGCCATCCAGCTCGCCTCCTGAGCTCCAGAACGTACCTACCTGAAAAATCTGTAATACTCGGTCTGACCCGAGCATTACACCAAAGTAACACCCGGGTCAGGCTGGAAACCAGCGTGAGTAAACCCATTTAACATAGTATACCAAAGTCTACAACTAGTTTAACCCGGGGTACTGATATCAACTTACAATTACACAAGTTGTTATAGACATCACTTATTTCACACATATATTTCTAAGCTCCAACTTAGAATTAAATGGTCCAATTCACTTAAATCATTCCATCCCAGCCTATTGATTCCACATATCAATTTATAATGAATCGAAGTGGTTTCGGATATTAACTAATACCGACTCTGGTCTCTTCGAATTCAGTTCATCATAACACAAATTATTCAAGTGAAAAGCATTACAACTCTAAATAAAAATGTCACCTTTTCAACCAGCAATTCATCATTAATATATATCCACATTATCATTACCCACCCAAACACATCATATCACGAAACTTTTCATATTAGGGGTATCAATCAATTCAGGCATTTAATTATCATTTAATCATACATAAGCAAGGTAAATCAATCACACCATCTCGAATAAATCTTATTAATCATAACTGAATTAAATCAATCACCTTTAAGTCCTGCTTATTAATCAATTACAACCCAATTGATTCACCATCCCATAATTATTCATTTTAGTTAATCCTCCTTAATTAATTATTCTTTAATTACACTAAAATCATCATCATTATCTAGTTACTTTCATTAAGTAACTATACTCAAACAAACTCCATGAATGTTTATCCTTAATTAATCAATTAAACTTAATTAATTGCATCCATAAATCAACCCCAATTACTAAGAAATAGTAATTTATCCCTCTGTAATTACTTATCCAAGTAATTACCCTTTAATTGCTTCCCATTAAGTAATCCCTTTTTTTTTAATTTATTATATTATGTAATTATGAATTTCTTCACTAAATCTCATCAAGTATTTATATTTACTTAATCTACAAGAGATTATCTTTAATTAATTATCAAATTAATTTCAATCGGGTAATCTATTCCTTAATTACCCTTAAACCCAATTAATAAATCTTAATTGCAGATTAATTATTCTTTAACCATTAATTACTAAACCTTAATTATTGATTAACACAACTTAATTACAAATTAAATATTCCCTTAATTACCAGTTAAATAAATCCTTAGTCGCAGTTAATTAAATTACTTAACTACTAATCATTCGTTAATTAACTTTAAGTAGTTAAATACAAATTTATTTATCAATTAATCATTAAGTAATCCAAACTCTAATTATAATTATAATGTAATTATTCTTAATTACCTTCTAAAATAATTAATTAATTAATATTAACTTAATTAACATTTTAAAAGAAATCTTCCTTATATATATATTTTTTTTAAATAATCTATTTATTACTAATTACAACTTATATGTCCATAAGTTTTATAATTATCTTATATTAATTAGAATAATAATTAAGAACTTAAGCCATTTTAAAGCATTAACTAAAATAATTAAACTTGTATCTAAGTTTTTAACTAAAACTTTTACACATTTATTAAATTTACAACGCTAAAAATCCGGTTGAAACACAAATTTCCTTAACTAAACTTCTTTACTTTAAACTACCGCTCTGAAGGGAAGCAAACCCGAGACTCCCTTTTGTTCTACTCGAGTAATACTTCGAGTAACCACCCCTTTGCTCTGAGACCATCAGGAACTACACGTTCTGCTTCTTCTTCCTATTTCTTTTTTTCCAGTAGCTAAAAAAAATAGAAGAGACATCAGGAAACTCACTCAAACACATAAAAATAAAACCCGAAGAAATCGTCTCATCTACTCGAAGAACAACACGAGACCCATGACTTCGACGTCACTGGCACCAATACTGTGCCGTACACGTGCACGAAGACACGCGCGGCTCTGGCAAACTTCCGAGACCATCAGCAAGTCACAAAATCCCTATAAACTCAAAATCCAAACTCAATTTGTCTCTAAAATTTTGAAATCGAATTTCGCCTATTGCTCAGAAAAACTACAATGCCGACCACCAACTAGAGTGCCACACCACCATCACACAGACCACCAGAGAAACCTGAACTTCGTCCACGCCAACGTCAACCCACCAAGCAATCCTCCACCAGAAATTCATGCAGCTCGATCGCGTATTGTGATCGAACACATCATGTTATAGGCAGGACCAGAAACTTGCAACTAAACCCTAAATCGATCTTGATCCCTTAACTCACACAATAGAAAAATTATTTGAAAATTTCCTCAAAATCAATAATATTCACACTTGCTTCGATCCAAATTTCAACAGTAACTATTGAGTCAATCATCTATAATTGGTAAAAATACAATTTTTGATCAATTATGAACTGCTCATACAATCGTACACTAAAAATTCCCATTTCTGCTTTTAAAATCTTTTTTTGCATTAAAGATTCAAGTTATTAACTTGAAGTAATATTTTGTAACAATTAATTTATAACATAGTTCTTTTTGCCTGTAAAAATCTTAATTTCCAGAGTAATAATTTTATAATATGGTTTAAACAGATTTAACAACCCTGATTTGAAGTTCGAGCGTCATATTTGTTGGAAAATTAAAACTTTTATCATGATCACAGGTCAACCATTCAAGGTTAAAATAGTTTCAATCTTGTAACACATAACAGAGGAGAACAGCATATACGGTATTAAAAGAACTGTCTGTATGTAATACAGATTCATATCAAACTTTATCACATACTACCCCATATATTCCATTTGAATCATCTTACTGTTTTAATTAAACTTAAACTTGAAAATTTTATGATTTACTCACTTGCAAGCCTTTGTTGAACAGAGATAACTCTGATGATTTGAAACCCTGAAGTGAAGCTGCCTTGTTGAACTTATTGGAAAATACAAGATGATGTTTATATATATTTTTAGGTTAGCTTCACAGATCTTTTAAGTTATGTGAACAAGTTAAAATAGGGTGATATATAAATAGAAATAGCTTAGGACAGAAGGTTATAACTGGTACAAGTCTTACTTGTTATGTCCAGACAAGATTTCTATTTAAATTATTGTCAATTAAAACGATCTTTGCTTAATTCGGCTGAAAGGATTTCCTTGCAGTTTGAATTGACAAAATGTTAGCTGATTTAATGCATGTCCTCCTTTTAGTTTACACACAAATTATTAGCTGGTATTTTATTTGTGTTTTCTCTGTACAAAGATATTTGAATATAACTAGTTTATCTTTTCTTTTACATTGTATATATGTATGATACAGCATATATGTGTTATACTGTTTCTTTTAAAATATATTGTTTTTGTCCTGCACTTACATATATTCCATAGCAGTGCTTGATCCTATTTGTTATCATAGCTTTATAACTTTATTTCTATTTGTAATTTTAACTTTCAAACCTTTAATTTATAACATATGTTTATATTTACATAGTTTATATTTCTATTTATATCCTATATTCATATTAAAGTTTTATGCTTATATTTATATATTTATGTTTACTCACTTTGAATTTCTTTGAACAGAGGATAGTTTTTGGGCTTGAAAAGAACACAGACCAGATTTTGCTTTTCCCAGTTCTTGTTTCCAGGTTAAAGCTTCCTTCTTCTTTGCTTTGTTTATATGATTCCTCAGTCTTATGATAAACGAAGATGAAATAAGAAAAGATGTATATATAGAAAAGATTGTGTGCGGACTTAAGTGAAAATGGTATAGGAGTTTGTACTGGAAAGATTTTTTTTTATAATTTGATCAGAGGGTTTTCTCAAATTGTTGGCTGAAATGAACAAAAGTGTGCTGCATTTATTAAGCTTGCTTGGTTTATAAGCTTACTCATTTATTTAATTGATTCTGGTACAGCTTGATTTGATTAAGTGCGCATATTTATATATATATGTATAACTTATCTTGCTCATTCATGAATTCAGTCTATTCTCTTTGTCCTATTTCAGTTATATTGTTCAGCTTGTATTTACTTTATTGCTACTTGGATATGTTACTTGACTAAGACATGAATTTTACACCAATTGCTTATTTTATCTCTACACAACTAAAATTTTATTTATTTTATTTCTTTTTAAAGTTAAACTATCCGACAAGTAACTCACTATTTATTACTTGCTTTCATACTTCTATTGATGATACATATATTTATATTTACTTTATCATATATTAGTTTATACTTATGTTACATATCAATAAGATGTCTTATTTACGTTAAAACACATACACAAATCCCTGTTTAAGCTTATATTTAATTATTTAGATTAAATTCTAATTAAAATAACATTGCTAAATTTTCGGGATGTCACATTGTTTGATTTTGTTTTGTGTTGTAACACAAGATCTTTTGCTTGGATTCGCTCTCCACTTAAGTCCATAGGCTTGTCATTTTGCTCTTGATTCCGTTATGTCAGTTGTATTGCAATCTCCAGCATTTTGAGGTGAGTAAAGCTCACATGACATTTATACTTATGCAGTTGTGAAACAACAACAACTGAATGTGCAAAAAAATATGCTTGTTATAACTGCCATGTGATTATTTATATATGATGTTCAACCTGTTAAATTTCATGTCATGTCATTTGTTACTGTTATATCATGATATTCTATTATTTATATCAGTTTATCACACTGCAAGTTCCCTGTAGATTAGAATCACTATGGGTTGAAATGATACATACCCGAACGGACTTTAGAATAGGAAAAAATCGTTATGGGCTGAAATGATAGGCCCAAACGGTTTTTATTTATTTTTTTAACTTGGGACTACGGGTTTGAAATGATAGAACCCAGATTTTTCTTTGTAAACTGCGGATTGAAATGATATATATCTGTATCACTTGACCTTGGTTAGAAAACTATATACAGGGCCGTGGTTATTTTATAAAGGGTTTTGGATATTTTTTTAGTATATTAAAATATAAATTTCTAAAATTTGATTTAAAAAGATTTTGAAATATTTTAAAATAAAGAAATTATGACTTTTCTCTCTAAGTTAAAAATGCAATTAAATGATTAAACTGAATTTTCGAAATATAACTTAAATCCGGAAATTAGTACTTTGGCTTTTAAAATGACATTCAAGTTATATAAATAAAAAATTTAAGTGATTTAAAATGTAAATTTATGATATTTGATTTAAATAAATTTTAAAGTGTTTTAAATAAAGGATTTATGATTTTTCTATAAGAGGAAATGTTAAATAAATAAATGGTTAGATTGAATTATTGAAATATAACTTAAGTTTGGAAATTTGGCGTTTTGGTTAAAAATGATATTTAAGTTATATAAATAAAATGAAAATTTAATTTAACTTGGAAAATGGTAAGTACGATAATTTGATTCGAATTTGAATTTAAGTGATTTATTAAAATATTATTGATTTTTCTATGAATTAAAATGGTTAAATAAATGAATGCTTAAAGGTAAAATTTTAAAATATAACCTGACTTGGAAATGTGAAATTTGGGTTTTAATTAAAGATTTAAGTTAATTAAATAAATTTAAAATTTAGTTAAATTTATGAAATGGTAATATAAAGTTTAAGTATTATGTTTTGTTGAAAAGTGAAGAAAATGAAATTGTACACTTGAATTTGTTAAGTGAAATTATTGGAAAAATTTGGATTTTTCTGTAAAGGTTACTTTATAAAAATCATATGTTAAAGGTAGGTTAATAAACATTTTGGAATGTTAAAATATAATTTTTATAATGTTTAAATGGTTTAAATTGAAGTGTTTTCAAGTATAACTTAAAACAGCTTTTTCTGAATGCTGTGAAAGGTTGAAATTTTCAATGTTTATGGTTTTAACTTAGTAAATGAACTCATAATGGTTTAAAACTTTGGAAATTGAATACTTGATTTGAAAGTATATAAACTTAAATTTTAAATGGTTTAAATGAATTATTTTAGTTTAAATATAAGCTATCTAAAAGGTGATTTGGAATGATAATAAATGAATGATATCTTTTAATTTAAAAGGTATTTAAAGTTGAATATTTGGATTTGAACTTATATAATGATTTGAAATTGAAGCTTTGGAAAGATATGATATTTTGATATATATTAAATTTTTTGAAATGAAGTTTTGAAAGATATGATATTTTGATATATGTTAAATGATTTGAAATAAAGTTTTGAAGGATATGATATTTTGATATATATATTAGATGTTTTGAAATGAAGTTTTGAAAGATATGATATTTTGATATATATATATATATATATATTAAATGATTTGAAATAAAGTTTTGAAGGATATGATATTTTGATATATATTAAATGATTTGAAATGAAGTTCTGAAGGATATGATATTATAATGTATTAAAATGATTTGAAAGGAAGTTTTGAAGGATATGATAATTTAATATATTGAAATTGTTAGAAATGACTTGATATTTATTTTGATAAATATTTGAATTTGAAATATATGGTATGTTGATATATAGAAATGGTTTGGAAATGATTTAATCTTTATTTTGATAAAGATTTGGATTGAAATGATATCTATATTTTAAGTATAAAATATAATTTTAAAGTTATAACCTAGGGTTATAATAACGATTGGTTGGCATAGAGACCGGGATCGGATATGGGCATACTCTCTATCGATACCGAAAACCACTTTGAATAACTGTGTACGCGGTGGAGATTCCAGAATGATGTAGGATGGTGGCGACGTTCTCGAGGTATATTACATGGACCCAACTCCTGTGAGTTGGCATAAGTTGGCTCAAACAGGAGTGATCTCGGGCCAAAAGGGGTAGCTCCTCTGGTCGGACACATTTCTTCGATACCATTGTATTGCTTTTGATTGTTTAGGCGCCCCTCCGATTTTGGGAATGTGTTCCAAGGTGGGCGCATGTGGCTGCTGCGTTACCACCAGCCCATGTGCGTAATTGGTATATCTACCCTGGCATTGCCTTGTGTGCCATGTCACCTATCATATCGAGCATTTACTGCGAGTTTCTATTTGTATTGTACCTATGCATATCTTCTTGTAGTCTCCCGATCAGAAGATATGCAGGTACTGCATGGACTATTGGCATTATTTGTGTTAAGGGGAATATTGGGTCACTCCTTAACGTTAGTTAAAAGTAAGTTTATTTTACTATTAGACATTATTATAATAGCGTGATATTACTACATAGTAAATAGTTTAACGGATCCTTAGAGGATGGATGGTCCCAAGCATCCTTTAAGTTACTTGTACTTTTACTATAGTTCACTTGAGTTGGTTTGCATTGTATAAGTATGTATGTCCTGACTCGATCCCAAGCATCCTTAAGTTACTTGTACTTTTACTACAGTTCACTTGAGTTGGTTTACATTGTATAAGTATGTATGTCCTAACTCGAGTGTTTGTATTTTTATTTACGCTCGGGTCAGCCTGAGTATTCATAGATTTGGATTTCTACTTTCTGGAGATTGGAATCGCTGGAGATTATTTGCTTGTCTAGTTTTATCTTTTTAGTCTGTTGGTCCTTTCCAGCTCTTGTATTTGTAGACTTCTATGTATTGAGACTTCTTTTGTACTTTATTTCTTCTGTTGTATCTTATGTAACTCTGATATATTTACATAGTAGCTTCATGAACTACTATTTCTTTTACTTCCGCTGCACTATTATTACCCTGTGTCTGTGATCTGTGATTTTTATTTACTGTATACTTTGAGATTTGCCAAATATTATTTACAACGCGGTATTTTGAGCAATTCAAGTCCGACATGTGTGGATGCGAATGGTTGAAAATACCTGGTTGTTACAACGTGCGTTACTTACCATTTAATAATGGTTTTTACTAAGTTCAATAGCTATAGACCATGGAAGCTCAGAGCAACAAGAAGTTTAGAGTCCTCCATTCCCCAAAATAGAAAGTCCGGATGTCGTGGTAGATACAGAGAATCCTACTTCGGACGAACTATCAGATGCAGTAGTGATATTAAACCCTGAAGATTCCGCCCAATCCAAGATTATAGAAGGAATGCTAGGAAGAATTTGCCTTAGAGACAGGCTGTCTATGGAAGAAGTTCGAACACCAGGACCTAAAGATATTGCGCATAATCCCCCGAAAGGGTTCACTGTAACAACCCAAAATTTGGGCTATAATAATTAATTAACTAATTAAATAAATAACAAAATAAGTTTGTGAAATTGTCAGAATCGAGCTACGGGAGTTGCACCATTGTTTTCTTGGCGATTTTCTGATCAATTTCCATATATAAATTGTCGAAATTCGAGTTGGTATGGAGAAGATATGATAGAAATAAGAAACCGAAAAAAAGAAAAGAAAACAACAAAGGTTCAGGTCAACCCAAACGTAGGCCAGGTCGATCCTAGGGTCAACCCCCAAAGGCTATAGGTCGACCTGTAGGTTGACCCCCATAGTAGTTTGGTCGACCCGCTTAATTCTGGAACGTTGTTTCGTTTGTACACGTCATATTTAGATTTTTCTTCAATCCTATGCATTCATGCTTCCATCCGACGGTCCTAGCGAGTCTATGACATGCTTGCACCAGATTTAATCTTCAAATTTAATGGTCTGAGATCCTTAAGCTACACAATAAATATGACCCTAGACAAAGCTATTTGTCTCATTTAAATTTTCTTCCAATTGGGTTCATTGCCCGAGGCTGGACCCTAAAAAGAAAAAATTTCTTAGAAAGTAATCTTTTTAATCAAAATATTCTATGTCTTAGAAGTGGATTCGACAAGGCCAAGGAATAGAGCTAAGGATCACAGGTGAGTGTTTTGTAATTATTTCGGATTTTTAAGTAATTTAAAATAATAGGGTTCTCAATATTTGTAGTTTTTTTTGCAGTTTTGAGACATTTTTTATATAAGTTATTTACAGTTAGTTTTTAAAGTTCTTTTCTGTCTATTTTATTCACCTATTTTATTCAGCTATATTATTAAGTTGTTTACAGTTATCTAGAGTTGTTTGTATTTATTTACATCTGTTTTACGTTAGAATTTAGCTTGTAAATATTTTTTTCTTTTTATTCATTTTTATGCGAATAAAATATAAGAATATTAAAAAGTGGAGAATTCGCTAGCATGAATTAAATAGAAATTAACGCTGAATTTACAGAAATTAGATGTAAAATAAGAAAGAACTGTAATAAAAAGATGATAGACTGAAATAGGCGAATTTGAGACATTTGCAAGCATGTTTATAACTGGCGGTTATAACTAAAAAGTAGAATAGAAGAGTAACAATTACAACACAAGTTATAACTAAGTAGAAAGAACAGAAAAGGCTTATTTTAAAACTTAGATTTAGTTAATAAGCAAATATAGCAGAAGTAATAGAAGAGGCTTATTTTAAAACTTACACTAAGTTAATAAGAAAACATAGAAGAAGGTCCCGTACCAACAACATTCCCTTTCGGTTTGGAATTGATGGTCTCATAATAGTTATGTGATGCTGGAACACGCTTATGCTAATTAGGGTACAAAAGTGGCTAATATATAGAAGCTCAAATCTGGGAATTTGGACAAGGGGTGCAAACTAGAGTTAGGACTATTAACGGAAGCATTCCCTTTCAGACTAGGAGTGATGGACTCACAACACTTAGGTGAGGCTAGGAAAGCTTATGCTGATTAGGATAAAAAAAGAGGTCAAAATAGGGAGCAATATTTAGTGTGTACCGAAGATGACCGAGCATGCGGCATCGATTAGGGTAAATAATTCGCTACTATGTTCCAAGCGCTAAACATGTGTCTTTTACTATGGGACCAACAGGATTGGATAAGCTCACTGTGGCACAACAAAGATTGAAGGCCAATCAACAGGTAGAATTAGGATTTTAGCCTAATAAAAATAGGATTAAGGTTTCAACCTAATTACGGCAATCTAGGACAAGTGCAAACAATCACAATTAGACAGCCAAACAGAATCAGAAATAATTTTTTATTCCAGTTTTATATTTTTTTATATTTTCCTTTCATACTAGAACTGTTGCTTAGTCTATTATGTTTCTCTTGCTTAAGAATGCTAGTAATTACTTTTACTCACCAGACTTATAGTCTGAACCACTCCTCTATTTCCCCTTTTCCCCCATAGGCCAGTAGAATCGAGGACAATAGATTAAGACTGCTTAGTGATATATTCTGGGAGTTCTTCATGTATTCTTCTTCTTCTTTTCAGTTTTCTTTTCATTTAACTCTGGATGTACTGGTACTTTATGAGAGGGATGGCTTCAATTATTTATGTACTCTGATGATGTGGCTGAGATTGTATTTTTCACGAGACATGTGTATTTATTTTTTAACACATATTCTGTTTTAAAATAAAGTTTAATTTCAAATTCTTGTGAATCTCAGTTTCCATGATGCTTTAACTATAACTATAATGCACCATATCTTTTAATGTGCCCTTTTTAAGTATACTAAGGGGTATGGGGTGTTTCACTTGTTATCGAAGCCTAAGGTTACGGGATTCCTAAAACGCTATTTTAAAAGTAAAGTACTTTTCAAAAGTAACATATATTCAAACTAAAAGTGTTTTTCAGAAAGAAACTCTTATTATAGAAATGGTTTTAAGTATAAGAGAGCTTTTATAAAAGTCAACTCAAAGTCCAGTTCAACCTTCTTTCGATTCTTTCAAGCCTAAATTCTCTTTTCTTTGCACAGAATGGCAGATACTCCAAATCTTCCAAAGGGTGTCCATGTCCCTGACTGGTTTCATAGATACCTTCAAGTTACGACACATAGGTGCACGGGTAAGCGTCCAATGCAGCATCAACGGGTGCAGATCCCGTTAATCCACCTACAGTAGCCAATTTGTTTAAGCTATGCAAGGACTTCGCTAATCTTGGCGATAAGACATATTTTGGCACGTAGGATTTCATAGAGGCATGAGCTTGGTTGAGGAATCAGAGTGGATATTTGGACTGTTAGGATTGGAGGACCGACAAAGAGTTCAACTTGCATCTTCGCAGTTGAATGGTGAAGCTTCTTACTGGTGGGAGAGCATAGAGATGGAAGGTGGAGACATTGGTTGGTTTGGATTTCGGGAAAGGTTTGAGAGAAAGTTCTTGTTACAAGCCGAGGAAAGCATGTAGTTGGAGAAGTTCATTAGTTTGAAGTAAGGGAGTCTTTCGATGAAGGAGTATATAAATCAGTTTACTGAGCGATCACGATTCGAAATCGAGCTTGTTAATACCCCCTATAAGAAGGCCATCAAATTTGCAAAGGGTTTGAACTGCCCCTCCAAGGGTTTTTATTGACACATGTACCTATAGGGGCGATGTATGAGTCACTTATGGAAATGGCTCTCATGTCAGATACTGTTAAGGAAGGAGAGCTTAAGGAGTTTCCTATGTTAGAAAACTCTATGAAGCAGTAGAGGAAGAATAAGAGGGATAAGGACAACAAGAAAGGAGGAGGACCTCAAAACAGATAAAGAAGGTCAAAAAATGTCAAAATTGTCGATTGGTTGTGCATTACTCAAAGGACTGTAAGACAGACACGATGAAGGGGAGGTGTTACAATTGTGGGTAGCCTGGGCACCTTGGTAGAGCTTGTCATCAGAGGGTAGGGCAAAGAGCAGGCGCACCTACAGTGCAATTACAGGCTTTAGATGCAGCACTTTCTACGGGACTGGGTCAAGGTAGGAAAGTCTCTGTAGAAGGTTTGATCTCTATTTCGGATTTTCCTATTCGAAACTCTTTTTGACTCTGGAGCATTGCATTCTTTCATTTCTAGTTCCATGGTTTATTGCTTTCACTTAGATATTTCTCTAGTAGTAGACCCTATAGTTGTTTCAAACCCCATAGGAGGATCGGCACATTAATCCATGATTTGTATAGGTTTGAAAATTTTTATACTAGGCGTAGAATTTGACTGTGACGCCTATGTGCTAGGATTTTCAAGATATGGATGATTTTAGGGACGGATCGGTTATCCACTTATGAAGCGATATTAGACTGCGAGAGCAGAGTTGTCAGACTAGAGACATGTAGCAGAAGGACTCTCGAGGTTTCTTACGACCCACAAGGGTCAATCATGTTGAGCTTCCTTTATTCTCTTCATTCATCACTATAGAGTTAGATTCTTTTCTAGTTATTAGAGATTTCCTAGATGTTTTTGAAGAGGTTGGGGGACTGCCCCCTAAGAGAGAGATTGACTTTAAGATCTATCTGAATGACAATGCTAAGCTAGTGGCATTTCCCATTAGACATATGGCTCCTAAGGAGAGGAAGGAGTTAAGTAAGAAGATTGGTGATCTATTGGAGAAAGGCTTCATTAGACGGAGCATATTTGAGTGGGGAGCGTCAGTCATCTTCGCTACAAAGGCGGATGGTTCCCTTCACTTTGCGTAGACTATAGAGAGTTGAATAAGCTCATGAAGAAGAAGCGTTACCCACTTCCTAGGATAGACGATCTTTTCGATCAGTTGGTTGGCTCTTTAATATTTTCTCAGCTTGATCTAGCCATTGGATTTCATCAACTTAGGGTCGCCGACGGTAGCATCGATAAGACAGCATTTAGGACACCCGATGGATTCTTTGAGTGGTTGGTTATGTCGTTTGGTCTGACCAATGCTAAAGCCTACTTTGTAGAGTTGATGAGCCGTGTTTTTTGGGATGTCCTAAATAAGTTCGTTGTAGTGTTTATGGACGACATTCTAGTGTTTTCCAAGAGTATGGAAGAGCATGTTATTCATCTTTAGGCGGTCTTCGTACACTTTGTGTTCATCAGTTGAAAGAAAAATTCTTGAAGTGTCACTTTTGGCATAAGGAGGTGCGTTTCTTGGGGCCTGTAGTCTCAAGAGAGGGTCTAGCTATTGATCCCGCTAAGTTAGTAACAGTACAAGACTAGAAGGCCCCCAAGAACGCTACCGAAGTTAGAAGCTTCTTAGTTTTGGCTGGCTATTATAGGAAGTTTATTTGAGATTTTTCTAAGATTTCAGCATCGCTTACTTGCATCACTAAGAAGAATACGACATTCGTGTGGGACGTAGATTGTGAGGATTCATTCATGATGCTGAAGAGGTCCCTTACAAGTGCACTAGTGTTAGTTTTACCCAACGGAGTTAATCCTTTTATAGTATACATTGATGCATGTGGGATGGGTCTTTGAGCGGTATTGATTCAAAAAGGAATGGTAGTATTCTATGGAAGTGGACAGTGAGAACTCATGAGAAGAATAACCCTACTCATGATTCAGAGTTAGCTACCATTGTTTTCTCACTCAAGTCTTGAAGACATTACTTGCTGGGAGAGAGGTTCGGGCTTTTCACTGACAAAAAGTCATTGAAGTACCTATTCTCACAGAAGGATTTAAACTTGAGGCAGCAGTGTTGGATATAGTTTCTAGCATCATATGACTTTGAGATAGCTTACATCCTTGGTAAAGGGAACGTAGTTCCGGATGCATTAAGTAGGAAGAGAGAAACCCTTAGTCCAATGTTCATGGAGTGGAAAAGCCTATAGTTTATTTCCATCTTTGATTTCAAGACCTCTACGGACATTACCCTTGGATTATTGGCAGCACTTGAGGTTAAGCCTACCCTCATAGATCAGATTGGCTCAAGACAGCGATAGGATTCAGAGCTTATGGATATTTTAGATAAGATTAGCAGAGGAGAGGTCTCTAGACATCTCCAACTTTATTCCATTGATAGTAAAGGGTGGCTGAGGAGAGATGGAAGACTTTGTCTCCCCTGCACTAGTGGTTTGACGGGAGCAGTTCTAAAAGAAGCACACCATTCTCGAATGACTATTCATCCTGGTGGTGATAAGATGCATAGGGACATGAAGAGAGTGTTTTCTTGGAGCGGCATGAAGAAGGATGTGGCAGAGTTTGTAGCTAAGTGTCTTATGTGCCAAAATTAAGGCGGAGCAGTAGAAACCCAGCTGGTTGCTTCAACCATGGGATGTACTCAAATGGAAGTGGGATAGTGTTTCGATGGACTTCATAGATGGTTTACCCCAATGTAGGAAGGGGAATACTAGTATGTGGGTGACTATAGATTGTTTGACTAAGAGGTCCCACTTCATTCCGGTCAAAAGTAAGAGAACGACACCTTATTTGGTACCTTTACATGTTCGTGAGATAGTCCGACTTCATGGAGTTCCCTCCAGCATAGTGAGCGATACAGACACTATCTTTACTAATGATTTTGGGGAAGCTTACAAGAGGCTTTAGGGATGCAGCTTAGATTGAGTACGACCTATCACCCCTAGAAGGATGGCTAAACGGAGAGATTTAATAGAGTTCTTAAGGATTTTTTAAGGATGTGCATTCTTGATTTTGGAAGAACTTGGAAGGACTAACTTCCTTTAGTGGAGTTCGCATATAATAATCGTTATCAGGCTAGCATTGGGATGGCACCTTTTGAAGCTCTTTACAGAAGACCTTGCAAGTCGCCTTGGTGTTGGTTGGAGTCTACAAAAAGATTGCTACTAGGTCTCGACATGGTTAGAGAGACTTTGGAAAAGATTGATTTGATTAGAGGGAGAATGAAGACGGCCCAAGATGCACATAAATTCTATGCAGATAAGCGGAGAAGGGACATTGAGTTTGAGATAGGATATTTGGTTTTCGTTAAGGCGTCTTCGCTAGGAAAGGTAGTGAGGTTTGGATCAAGTGGAAAACTTGCTCCCTGATTCGTAGGACCATTCCCCATTGTGGAAAGAGTAGGGAAAATGGTGTATCGGATAAAGCAATTGCTGAGGCTTGTGGGAGTATATGATGTTTTTCATGTTTTACACTTGAGAAAGTGCTTGCATGATTCAGTAGAGGTAGTAGAACTTAGTCAACTTGAGGAAGTTGAAGTGGAGAGAGAAGCATGGTTCATCACATTTCTACCAAGATCGTTGGACGTGATATCAAGAAGCTTAGGAATATGGAAGTACCATTTGTTAAGAGGAGTGGGGAGGCAGCATTGAGGACGCTATGTGGGAGGTTGAAGAGAAAATATGTACCTCTTTTCTGCATCTTTTCGTTGGTACATTTTGAATTTCCTGTTTCCATCTTTAGTTTTGAATAGGTTCTTTCCTTTGGTATCCTTTGGGAGGGTAGATCTTAGGATTTAACCTATAGATGGCAGGACTGAATGTAAACCTGTTACTAGAACATGTTATGTATGCTAAACGCTAGTGGTTGCAAGTGTTTGCTAGTGGATGCTAACGGACGCATATATATACACTGGGCACTATTATCTCTTAGGGATCGACCTAACTAGGTCATTAAAGCATATGCATACGGATGTGTGCGCATTTGCATTTTTATTTTTATTTCATGGTTGCTATAAATGGATGATTATCATATGATTATTGCATTTGGATGATGATTGTAGCATGCATGTAGAAGTACTAGTTGTCATTAGGGAAATTACATTCATTTGGATACGTGGCATGGACATGATTGCATAAAAGGGGGTCGACTGAATTAGTAGACCGCCTAATCTTTTGCATTAGTTAGGGACAATAATACTATACTATTGTACATAACATAAATTGCATTAGAAAGCTTAAGGACAATGGATGTAATGGATGATGGTTGAATATGTGGTTGTATAATTTTAATGAAAATATTTATTTCCTTCTTCCGTCCTTGGAGATTTCAGGGACAAAATCCTTTAAGGAGGGGAGAATGTGACAACCAAAAATTTAAGCTATAATAATTAATTAAAGAATTAATTAAATAATAAAATAAGTTTTTGAAATTGTCAAAATCGAGCTATAGGTGTTACACCATTGTGTCCATTGTGATTTTCTGATCAATTTTCATATATAACTTGTCGAAATCCAAGTTAGTATGGAGAAGATATGAGACGAATAAGAAATTGGAAAAAAATGAAAAAAATAACAATAAGGGGTCAGGTCGACCCAAACCTAGGCCAGGTCGACCCTAGGGTCGACCCCCATAGGAGTTTGGTCAACCCGTTAAATTCTTGAACGATGTTTCGTTCGTACACGTCATACTATATTTTTCATTGATCCTGTGCATTCGTACTTCCATCCGATGGTTCCTAGTAAGCCAATGACATAGTTGCACTAGATTTAATCTTCAAATCCACTGGCCTAAGATCCCTAAGCCACACTATAACTAAGACCTGTACCTAGTTATTTTTCTCATTTATATTTTCTCCCAATTGAGTTCATGCCTGAGGCTGGACCTTAAAAAGAAAAAAAATTCTAGGGAGGCGATCTTTTTAATAAAAATATTCTACGCCGTAGAAGTGGATCCGGAATGGCCAAGGAATAGAGCTAAAGACCACATGTGAGTGTTTTGTAATTATTTTAGATTTTTAAGTAATTTAAAAAAATAGGGTTCTCAATAGTTGTAGTTTTTCTGCCATTTTGAGTTATTATATAAGTTATTTACAGTTAGTCTTTAAAGTTCTTTTCAGTCTATTTTATTCAGCTATTTTTATTCAGCTATTTTATACATTTATTTACAATTATTTGTATTTATTTACATCTATTTTACATTAGAATTTAGCCTATAAATGTTTGTCTCTTTATATTCCTTTTTACGCGAACAAAATGTAAGAATATTAAAAAGAGGAGAATTCATTAATATGGATTAAATAGAAATAAACACTAAATTTACAGAAATTAGATGTAAAATAAGAAAGAATTGTAATAAAAAAAGATAGACTAAAATAGGCAAATTTGGGACGTTCGCAAGTATGTTTATAACTAGCGGTTATAACTAAAAAGGTAGAATAGAAGAGTAACAATTATAACATAGGTTATAGTTCAGCAAAAAGAACATAAAATGCTTATTTTAAAACTTAGATTAAGTTAGTAGAAATAATAGAAGAATCTTATTTTAAAACTTACATTAAGCTAATAAGCAAGCATAGAAGAAGGGCTTGTACCAACAGCATTTCCTTTGAGTCAGGAACTGATGGTTTCAAAATAATTAGGTGAGGCTGGCACACTTTTGCTAATTAGGGTACATAAGTGGCCAATAAATAGAAGCTCAATGGCGATTTGGGTAAGGGGCGCAAAATAGAATTTGTTTGTTAGTTCCAGTACTGGTAACATTCCTTTTCAGATTAGGACTGATGGTCTCACAACACTTAGGTGAGGCTTGGCATGCTTATGCTAATTAGGGTAAATAAGAGGTCAAAATAGGGAGCGGCAGTTAGTGTGTACCGGTGATGACCGAGCGTGCGGGATTGATTAGGGTAAATAATTCGCTACTATATTCCAACCGCCAAACAGATGTCTTTTTCTGTTGGACAAACAAAATTGGACCAGCTCACAGTGGCACAACAGAGTTAGAAGGTCGACCACCGGGTAGAATTAGGATTTCAACCTAATTAAAATAGGATTAGGGTTTCAACATAATCACTTCAATCTAAGACAAGTGCAAAAAATCACAATTAAATAGCCAAATAGAATCATAAATAGTATTTTATCCTAGTTTTATCTTTTAGGTATTTTGCTTTAATATTAGAACTATTGCTTTGTCTATTTTCTTTATCTTTCTTCAGAATGCTAGTAATTACTTTCACTCACCAGACTTATAGTCTAACCCACTCCTCTATTTCCCCTTTTCCCCAATAGGCCAGCAGAATCGAGGAAAGTAGATTTAAACTACTTGGAGATATATTCTTGGAGTTCTTCTTGTATTCTTCTTTTCAGTTTGCTTTTCATTTGACTTTGGATGTACTGGTACTTTATGAGAGGGATGGCTTTTATTGTTTACGTACTCTGATGATGTGACCGAGATTGGTTTTTTCACGAGACATGTGTATTTGGGTTTTATGACATATTCTATTTTGAAATGAAGTTTAATTTTAAATGTCTGGTTATTTAAATGTTTTCGCTGTGGTTATTTATTTGTCTTGTGAATCTTAGTCTTTGTGATGCTTTAGCCATACCTATAACGCACCACATCTTTTAGTGTGCCCTTTTTGGGTATAATAAGTGGTGTGGGGTGTTTCATTCACCGCATGCAATAGATTCATGTGCTTGGCTGGAATATTGCCCTCATTCAATCAGTTCATTCGAGACGTGCTAATTTTTTCTAAGGATCAAGCCTTCTTAGCTTCATCCTAACAGATACATGCTACTCAACGGCCTATGCATTATATTTATGGAGCATCTCCTCCGTCCCCCGACTGTCGATGAGATTAGATTTTCATTCAATGTTAAGAGTCGAGGGGATAATCCATCATTCTCCTTCCTGGAAGCTGTTAGGAATTTCCAAGTGGTGGAAGGTGCATGGACCAAGTTATGCTACTTCAAAACAGAGTGGTTCTACGTGAGATGCCCACCAGTGTTCGCCAGACGATGGTTGGTCAGACATGTGTACCTTTACTTTTTTATCACTTAACTCCGTAACATAGATCGATGCCAAAATCGCTATTGTATCTCTTTCATAGCTTCTATTCCACCACCCGAAGAAGTACATTTTAAAGAGATAGTGAAGACGCACCAAGTGGTGCCTGCTGAGTTAAGGGAAAAAGATGAATTCTCACTGACGACAATTTAATTGTCGCCGGGCTTATAGAAAGAGGACAGTGTATAGGACTGACAGGGGTACAAAGGGTGGCCCACATAAGACAATGTGGAAGATAGGCTCCTATCGTGCCCCGATAGCGGGAGCTTAGGTCATGCTCGGTGTAATATTCACCGAACCTCGCGATGATAAGGGTACAAAAGTTGGTCAGGAGTGTGTGGTCACGCCTCCGTATGGCCCTCAATCATCTATGCTAAAGGGAAAAGGAAAAACTCTCGTCCACAAAAGCAAAAGGAAAAGTCCACCGAAGCAACTCAGCTTGATGTAACTTCCATAGGTCTGGAGACCTCTTCCCTACAAACATAAAGTTCATTGAAAGGTTTGTTAGATATTCTTATCCTAGAAGAAATATCGTCATTTCCTGATCTCGAGCTAGAGGGGCTCCACTCCCCATCAAGAACTGGCGCAGGCCTACCTTCGATAGATATAGGGGAGCCAACTCCAATAAGCAAGGCTACTACAATCGGTTGGTTTGGCAGTCTGCACATGCATACACACACTTCACTACACCATACGGCATTCCGTCATATGCTTCTTAATCTTTGGTGGTTACTAATTCTATCCTTCTTTTCGTTTTGTAGATACAATGGTTAAGCAGAGATCCATGCTTAGTAAACTTCGATCTTGGCACCATTCATCTGGATTGCATTGTGAATCACACCGCCGCGAGAGCGAGAGAGATTATGGTCATGGCTATTTTCTTTATTCTAGCCAGGAGTGTGAGTGCCACGATATAGAAAAGGAGAGAATGTATCAAAGCAGGCACCTTTCTAGGCCACGATCTCCGCCATCGAAAGCGCCTTCAGAACCTCCTGGACCCAGCAGGCCCTCTTCTAAATCCTACATCAAACAGTGCCATCCCATGCTCCAAGAACTGACGATCAGCGTCATAGAACTGAAATTGAAACTCCCATCGTCGTAGAACAAACTGCATAGAGCCATTAGGTGAAGGAGCCATCTGTATTGATAAACTAAAGAAATATTTCCCAAACATTTGCTTCGACGGTTTCCACTTTCCTCCCAAAGTGAAGAGGATTCCAAATAACATAGAAAAACCGGTGCAAGATTATGTGCATGATGTGTACAACAAGTATCGAGAGTGGGTTAAAATAGCAGAAGGGGTCTCGGTTGTGTCCTTTGAGCGAGCCAAATTGAGAACCTGAAGGGCTTACCTTTCTCAAAAAAGCAGAATAATAGCGGCGCTCACCAATAAGCTTGAGTCTTTAAGGAAAACTGAGATGGAGGCTGGCCGAAGAGCCGAGGAGGCTAGGAAGTCCATGGAAGACATGAGAAAAACTCTCATGGACTTGGTGCAGGAGGGGTCACAGTAACACCATTATTATTCAAGAAAAGGAAACTGCGCTGAAAGAAATTGATGAGCTAAAAGGAAAACTGTAACGACCCGTAAATTTTCGATAATTAATATAGCAAAATTAATAAGATTTCGTGATTTGGTGTTAGAAAAAAATTTTGTAATTCGTTTGGAATAATAATAACTGGAATGAATTGCGACAATAATTATCCAAAAAATGAAAAATGAATGCTACTTTGTAAATGCCTTTGAAATCAATAGTTGAATAGGATAATAAATATTGAAATTCATTGGGTATAATAGAGTAATTGATTGACAAGTAAAATCTATTTAAAATCAAATATTGAATATTGAACAGGTAAATTGTTTAAATTAAATAGTTAAAACTTATTGAATAATTGAATAACTGTAAAATGAAAATATTGTTCTAAATTGTGAATTGGTTTTAAAAGTTGAGTCTTATAAGTTCAATTTCAATATTTCAAAAGATAATGAATTATTGGATAATCGAAATTTTTTAAATTTAATATTTGGAATTTATTGAATAATTTAATAATGAGAATTGAATAACCGTATAATGTAAATAGTTGTTTATAATTTTAATTCGTTTCAAAAGTAAATTTTATAAGTTTGTTTTGAATATTCAAAAGATAGTGATTTAAGAATAATCAAAATTGTTAAATTTAATTTTACGAATGTTTGAATAAATTAATTTCGAATTTGATATGATTAATTTGATATTGGAATTTAATATATGAAAATAGAGCGAATATTTGAAATTTGATTTAATATGATTCAAATTGGTTTCCAAAGTGAATGTAAGTTATATTTGGATTTTAATAGAGTTAATAAGATTTTAAAATTGGAATTTATTGGATAAATTGAATAACGGGTTTAATATGATTAAAAATGATTTGTAAAATTTTATTTTATCATATTGGAGTTATAGTGATGTTATAAAACTTTTAAAACTGAATTTAGAATGTATTTGTGAAAATTGAATATTTTAATATTTAATTATCGACTGAAAAATAGCCAATTTTACGAACAGTCTTAGAAATGGACGAAAGTAGTTCCATTGGATCCGTAATAGTTAGTTATTATCGGATTTCAATTTTCGTAGCAATCGGAGTTGTCGTTTGACCGTGGCAGCTCGAAACGCGTTGAAATTGTTTTAATATTAATTTGGCGAGTTAAAATAGTCATTTTTCAAACGGTCTCGGATTTCGACGAAACCAGTTTCATCGGATCCGTAATGTGATAGTATTGCAAGATTTCAAATTTCAAGTCAATCGGGCTTATCGTTTGTCCGGGGCGAGCTAAAACGCGTAGAAATTAGTTTAAATCGATTTAATTTAAATTGATCGTTTATCGCTGTAACTCTCACATATAATCGAATTAGCTTCCAAAACCTGTTCATTGTGTCCGGAACACGGGATAAACCCTAGGGACGCCGGTTACCGCGCGTAAATCGGAGTTCAGAAAACCCAGGTTGAAACAGTGTTCGTCGTTTCCTATAAATAGCCTTTTATTCTAAAAAAAAAAGGGGGTTTAGGGTTCGTGGCCGCCACCCCATGGATCAATGGCCGAAATTGTCAGATCTTCTCCCCTCAGTTTCTTCAAATCCGTAAAGCAATTCAACAAATTTCCAACTGCAACATTGAAGAGCGTATTGAGTTCTACGAGTTCAACGGTGGAGATCGAGTTTGGGCGAACGATTCTACGGCAATTGGGGCTGGAACCTTGGTCGTTCGGCCTCGTACCACGTGCAGTAGGGAGGGCCTAGCTCCTTGGCTTTGCAGCCGAGCATAGAGGAGGTGATGGCGCTTCTAATGGTGGTGCCTGATCTGCGTGGAGGTGCTCGTGGGTGGTGCGTGATTTAGGGCATAGGGCCGGCCTTTGGGTTTATGTGCATGCGTGGATTCCTGGCTTGGAACGAACGTGAGGGAGAGAGGGGCAATGGCCTGGATTAGCCTGGGGGAATCAGCGGTGAGGATGGTATTTAGGTTTATATTAAAATAAAGTTGAAATTGATTTATATAAAAAAAATTGTAATAACTTATAAATGTCATAACTTGTTCGTACGAGGTCGGAATTCGACGAAACTTTTTGCATTGGAATCGTTTTGTCGAGCACTACGCTATGGAGCTGGATTATAATCGTTTGGAGCAAGAGAAATTTTGGGTTAAATCGAATGTCGTTTGATTTGATTTAAAATCGTAAAAATCAAGGTGAGTGTTTTATAACGCTCACATCGTACTAAATATCTTTATGCTAGTTAAATTTGACATTATGAATTGATATGAATTTTATTAGTCATTGTTTGATAGAATTAAATTGTCATATAGATTGTCATTTGAATTAACCGTTGAATATTAACTGACAGCTAAATTGAAATTGAAGTTGAATTGCGATTTAATTACCTGACATCGATAACTATGAAATTGCCATGAATTGTATTGTTTATTGGATGATGTATTTTGATGGATGCTACTGGTTGATAATTGAATGTTTAGATGTTTATTTTCTTATATAGATCCTGTTATGCATACATATGATACTGTGATTTAATTTAAGTAATATATATTCATCCCTAACATATAATTGAAATAAATAACTACTTGGCCATAGGATAAAAAATTATATACGGACACCGAATTGGCTAAATTAATAATTTTTAAAATGGTCGATTTGAAATTTATTTAAATGTTTTGATTTAAAGGTTATAAATAGAAATCGATTTATAGAAATTGAATTCATCGAAAAATTGAGTTTGGAATGTTGAAATAAATTTTGGATAAAGGAATTTTGTTAAATAATTAAGTTGAGACTTTAAAATTTGAAATTGGATATGATTGAATGTCGAAAATTGATTTGTTTAAAGATTTAACTTTAATTCGAGCTTTGAATATTACTAACTAAAAGTGATATAAAAATGATATTTTGAAATCGAGTTTGGAATTGAATCATATTTGGAATTTGGATTTAAACTTGAATATTGTTGGAAACTTTTGTTTAGTGTTATAAATTGGTATTCTGAGAAATCAAACTCCTAATCGATATAAATTGAAATTGAATAAATTAAAGGTGAATGAAAAATTGAATTAATTCGAAGTAAAAAGTGACGTTGATTGAATTGAAATTGAAATTGAATCGGTAGAATGAAAATTTGAATTTATTTGAATTGGGAAGTTAAAATTGAAATGGATTGATTTTGAAGCTGTTTATTTTGTTTTCCTAATTACTCGGTTGTATAAACCATTTTGAATACTTAAACTATTTTAATCTATTTTAAATCTATTTAACCCAATTTAAATTATTTTAAACTAATTTATCTATGTTAAATCGATTTTAAAGATTTTAAGTATTTTAACTATTTTAATTATTTAAACTACTTTTAAACTACTTAAAACTATTTTCTAAAAAATTTCAAGATGATTAATAGGGTGAAATGTTTATATTTAAATCTTGAATTTAAATACGAATTGAGTTAAATGAAGTTGCAACCTAAATTGAAATTCGAAATGATTTTGAAATCGAATTGAGATATTGATGCGAAAATTGATTTTGAAGCGGAATCTGATATTTTGAAAGATACGATGATATTTGAAATGGATTTGATTTTTGAAGCGAATATGATATTTTGATATCAATTATGAAGCGATTTGAAATATAAAGAGCCAAAGGTGTGAAAATACATAGTTATTAAAGAGACCGGGATCGGATATGGACATACTCTCTGTCGATACCGAAAACCACTTTAATAACTATTATACGCGGAGTGATGATCCAGAATGAAGTGGATGGTTTGGTGAACGCATTGACTGAAGAAAGAGAACGATTATTGGATGACCCCTGACATGACTAAAACAGGAGCCGCGCCGGGCCATTAAGGTTCGCCGCCTCTAGAGGACACACTTCTTCGATACCATTTCTATTACATTTGTGATTCGATTTGGGTGCACCCCTTGATTTGGGAGTGTTGTTTCGCGGTGTTGGGGTAGCTGCTGGCTATGCCCAACATCAGTCCAGATCACACAACTACTAGTATCCTAGTTGGTATCGCCTCATGTATCTTGTCATACTGATTATCCTATTCGCGACCACTACGTTTTTGATTTGTACCTTGAGTATATGGATTGCCCTCTGGTGACTTTCGGTTTTGGGGAAACTACGGTCTTGTATATGCTTTTGGGAATGTAAAATGTGTTAAGGGGGATTATGGTAACGCCTTAACGCTATTTTGATACTTTATATTACTGATAGGAATTATCTACTTAGCGTATATTACTACATAGTAGATGGTTTAACGGATCCTTGAGAGATGGAAAATCCCGTAACATCTCTTAAGTTATTGCACGCACGTTGACACTGGATAGGAAATGTCAAACCCCGTAAACATCTCCGACGCCGTTACACTCATATTTATTTACGATTGATTTAACTTTCATAAGGATATTTTAGTCCTGACTCGAGTGTTTTTTCTTTTCATTACGCTCGGGTCAGTCCTGAGTTTTTCAGATTTTTGAAGATCTATTCTGGAGGATGGAGACGAAGATTTGGTATACTATTACTATTATTATTTGTGCATCATGCTATCTGCTGCATTATTTAAATTGTTCTGTTGCATATGTATAACTCTGATAAATGTTGTATAAATAATTGTCAAAGTATAGTAGACAGTTTCATGAACTGTTTATTTGACTATTATATTTTATCGTTCCGCTGCGAGATTCTGTGTTGTTTCATTTCCTTTATTTCTTTTCCTTTTCTTTTCTTATTTACCCCAATAACCATCTGCCCTTTTGACTGGTTTGGAATCGACATGTGTATTTGATCGTCGGTTTAAACTGTCCAAAAAGGCGGGTTGTTACAGTTGGTATCAGAGCTTTGGTTTAGCGATAACCTTAGCTCTATGGGGTCTGACTCTTTATAAATGGGGTAGTTATACCCTATGATGAGTCGATGAGTGTATATATATGAGAGAGCGTATTTGTTAGTGATATAAAATGTTTTATATTGTGTCGGTTGATTTGTTGAGTGGCTTATGGATTTTGGTCAATACGAGTAATTAACGTCATTGATAGGGATCTCTAAACACTTAAATAGAACAATTCGACATAGTATTGTTTTAAATTGGGTAAATGAAATAATTTTGCTCTAATTATATTTTGTACATAAAGAAAAAATTTCAGAAATTTATTGTGACTTATCTAGCTTACATGGTTGTTAGGAATTAAAATATAAGTTATTATCATGAATTGGATATTGTAATTTAATAAATAAGATGAATTACAAATGAACAGTAATAAAACAACTTGTAAAATGTTTTAAGAAAAAAAATCCTATAAGATATTTTATAAAGGTGACTAATAAATTTAAATTAGATTTAAATTGGAAAATTTGAATTTAAGACCCGGGATTTTGAAAATGGTTCGCAAAGCTTTGAAGAAATATATAGTAATATTTGTTGAAAATTGTTATGGAAATATTTTGAAAGGATTTTAAGAAGGAATAAAATTCAGTACCCCTCTCTTATGTCGCTGGAAAATAATTTCGGTGATGACTGCGCAGCATCATCGACGTTCATTTTCGAGTCTCAAAGTGGGGGAGACTTCTAAAAAGCTTTGCTTTTCTTCGAAATTATTTTGGGTAAATGGGTTATGGTTTAAACTCCAAAGGTATGATTTGATATATTAAAGATATAAGTATATATGTTTATTTCAAACGATTTGAAAAGAACTGGGCATTTAAAATTCTAAGTTATGTTAATTAGAAATTTTCAAATTATTTGAATGAAATGTGAATAACCAAAATTTATAAAATAAGAGGATTTGGATATCTAAGCTATTGTTTGGGAAAACTTTAAAATTGAAAGGTAAAGAGGATTTAAATAAATCAAATTTGTGTACATTCTAATTAAGTAGAATGAAATTCTATAAATTTGTATAATACCAAAAATTGCATTCTAATAACATATAATATGACTTACCAAGTATTAAGAAGTTGAAATGATGTTTTAGATATGTAATGAGATGTATAGATAAACAGAACCGAAAATAATTAAAGTGTACAAGTAAGGAAAACTCAAAAGAAATTAAATGTATACAAATGGGAAATTTGGTGGTGAAAAAAAATGTTATATACTTAAATATAGCCTGAAATGATGAATGAATAAACGGAACAAGTAAGTGAACTTAAGAAAGAAGATAAATGAATCGTATTATATCTTTTGTAAATTGGTTATAGAAAATAAATATAAATTGTATAGAAAAAATAATTGAATTTGTAACCTTTAAGATAACTGTAAACTAAGAAAAGTCATATATGAGAAGTTAGACTTTTATGGAATGACTATGAACTAAAGCGATGATTAATAAAATGTTCCACAAAGAAATTTGTATTAACTGAAATTATGAAAATGCAATAAATGTAAACAAAGGAATTTCTTATAGCTAAGAATCAATTGGAAAATGAAATTGAGTTTAATTAAATTATATGGAATGTTTAAAATGAACTTGAGTAAGCAAATTCTATGATATGATGTTTAAGAAAGAAAATATTAAAGAATATGCTATGTAAAGAAATGAATATACTAACTAAATAATGGATTGTGAGTAATTAAGTGAAAAAAATTGAAGTCAATAAAATAATTTAATATACATAAATTGGATAGAAATCCATTGGAAGGTAATGCGTGAGATTGTACGTATATTATTTATTTGCATAACGATTTGATCCAAATTCGAGCACAAAATTTCGAGATGATTTATATCGATCCAAGTTAGGATTTTTCACTCGATTTTCGACGGCGACCCCTAGATATGGATTTTTAATTTGATTCTGGAATTCTCTATCATAGTATATGGCTATGCAAGGAGAGTAACAGTTTCCAATCAAGGAACCAAATCTGAGTCCGCACTAGAGAGTCGTGTGAATGATACTAGTTTGGAAGTGAAATTGTGTGATCAAATAAGCGATTAGATTGATATTGCTCACGGATGATATATGTACGGCTTACGGACTTAATTAAAGTTAATATTGGAAATATATGATGCCAAATATAAAACGATTCTTTTAAAATTATATAACAGAATATATATATATAAAAGAAATAAACCAAATTGAATGTAAAATAATAATTTGGTTATGTTGGGTATGATTTGGTTGTTATGTGATTGTTAGTTGATTGTTAAGTGTAAATTGAAGCTATAAATCATTGAAATCAAATTGGAAGTGAACTAATGTAAATATAAATTAATGAATGTTAACTAATTGAATTGAGAATGAATATTAGTAAAATACAACGTTAATGAATTAATTGTGATTAAAATTGAAAACCAAGTCAATAAATATTAATGAGAAGTGAATTTATAATGATTGGTTACGGATTTGTTGGATGATAGTTGGATGATAGTTGACTGATGGTTGCAATTGTTGTTTTGTTGCATTTTCTATGTTGGCACATGTAGTTGTTATGTTGCTATATGATGTATATTGATATTATTTTCGTATATGCATGTTTGTCGTAGTTTGTTGAGTGTTTAGTAGGTGCGGATTGCGCTTGCTTCGCATTTGGAGCTCGCTTTTGCGCTATATTATTCGTATATGCTCGCTAATAAAAAAATATAAGGTACATGTTTATTTTATCATTGGATTTGGTGATTTTTGATGAGCCACTTGGCTTTTGGATTTTCTTTTATTGGTTTGGGGCCCGTAGAGGCGTTTTGAAGTTGTGCCGATCGAGCCGCGCAAAGGAGACTCTGCCAAAATTTTCCGTAAAATCCGGGTGTTAGAAAATTTTTCAAGTTTTAAAAATTTTTATAACCTGTTTTGATAACTAACTTTTAAGTTTAGAAAGCCGTTCGGAGTAAGTTAGTGGAAGTGTAGTAACGATTTATGAATGGAATTTCATTGTTTTATAAGTTGATAACTTTAAATAAAATATAGCTAGTGTTGAATTCTATACTTAGTGTCTTTTCCCTTCTTTTTCCTTTTCGGGGACGAAAAGTTTTGAGTGGGGGAGAGTGTAACGACCCGTAAATTTTCGATAATTAATATAGCAAAATTAATAAGATTTCGTGATTTGGTGTTAGAAAAAAAATTTGTAATTCGTTTGGAATAATAATAACTGGAATGAATTGCGAAAATAATTATCCAAGAAATGAAAAATGAATGCTACTTAGTGAATGCCTTTGAAATCAATAGTTGAATAGGATAATAAATGTTGAAATTCATTGGGTATAATAGAGTAATTGATTGACAAGTAAAATCTATTTAAAATCAAATATTGAATATTGAACAGGTAAATTGTTTAAATTAAATAGTTAAAACTTATTGAATAATTGAATAACTGTAAAATGAAAATAGTGTTCTAAATTGTGAATTGGTTTTAAAAGTTGAGTCTTATAAGTTCAATTTCAATATTTCAAAAGATAATGAATTATTGGATAATCGAAATTGTTTAAATTTAATATTTGGAATTTATGGAATAATTTAATAATGAGAATTGAATAACCGTATGATGTAAATAGTTGTTTATAATTTTAATTCGTTTCAAAAGTAAATTTTATAAGTTTGTTTTGAATATTCAAAAGATAGTGATTTAAGAATAATCAAAATTGTTAAATTTAATTTTACGAATGTTTGAATAAATTAATTTCGAATTTGATATGATTAATTTGATATTGGAATTTAATATATGAAAATAGAGTGAATATTTGAAATTTGATTTAATATGATTCAAATTGGTTTCCAAAGTGAATGTAAGTTATAATTGGATTTTAATAGAGTTAATAAGATTTTAAAATTGGAATTTATTGGATAAATTGAATAACGGGTTTAATATGATTAAAAATGATTTGTAAAATTTTATTTTATCATATTGGAGTTATAGTGATGTTATAAAACTTTTAAAACTGAATTTAGAATGTATTTGTGAAAATTGAATATTTTAATATTTAATTATCGACTGAAAAATAGCCAATTTTCTGAACAGTCTCAGAAATGGACGAAACTAGTTCCATTGGATCCGTAATAGTTAGTTATTATCGGATTTCAATTTTTGTAGAAATCGGAGTTGTCGTTTGACCGTGGCAGCTCGAAACGCGTTGAAATTGTTTTAATATTAGTTTGGCGAGTTAAAATAGTCATTTTTCAAACAGTCTCGGATTTCAACGAAACTAGTTTCATCGGATCCGTAATGTGATATTATTGCAAGATTTCAAATTTCAAGTCAATCGGGTTTATCGTTTGTCCGGGGCGAGCTAAAACGCGCAGAAATTAGTTTAAATCGATTTAATTTAAATTGATCGTTTATCGCTGTAACTCTCACATATGATCGAATTAGCTTCCGAAACCTGTTCCATTGTGTCCGAAACGCGGGATAAACCCTAGGGACGCCGGTTAACGCGCGTAAATCGGAGTTCGGAAAACCCGGGTTGAAACAGTGTTCGTCATTTCCTATAAATAGCCTTTTATTCTAAAAAAAAGGGGTTTAGGGTTCGTGGCCGCCACTCCATGTATCAATGGCCGAAATTGTCAGATCTTCTCCCCTCAGTTTCTTCAAATCCGTAAAGCGATTCAACAAATTTCCAACTGCAACATTGAAGAGCGTATTGAGTTCTACGAGTTCAACGGTGGAGATCGAGTTTGGGCGAACGATTCTACGGCAATTGGGGCTGGAACCTTGGCCATTCGGCCTCGTACCGCGTGCAGTAGGAAGGGCCGAGCTCCTTGGCTTTGCAGCCGAGCATAGAGGAGGTGATGGCGCTTCTAATGGTGGTGCCTGATCTGCGTGGAGGTGCTCGTGGGTGGTGCGTGATTTAGGGCATAGGGTCGGCCTTTGGGTTTATGTGCGTGCGTGGATTCCTGGCTTGGAACGAACGTGAGGGAGAGAGGGGCAACGGCCTGGAATAGCCTGGGGGAATCAGCGGTGAGGATGGTATTTAGGTTTATATTAAAATAAAGTTGAAATTAATTTATATAAAAAAATTTGTATTAACTTATAAATGTCATAACTTGTTCGTACGAGGTCGGAATTCGACGAAACTTTTTGCGTTGGAATCGTTTTGTCGAGCACTACGCTATGGAGCTAGATTGGAATCATTTGGAGCTAGAGAAAATTTTGGATTAAATCGAACGTCGTTCGATTTGATTTAAAATCGTAAAAATCAAGGTGAGTGTTTTATAACGCTCACATCATACTAAATATCTTTATGCTAGTTAAATTTGACATTATGAATTGATATGAATTTTGTTAGTCGTTGTTTGATAGAATTAAATTGTCATATAGACTGTCATTTGAATTAACCGTTGAATATTAACTGACAGCTAAATTGAAATTGAAGTTGAATTGCTATTTAATTACCTGACATCGATAACTATGAAATTGCCATTAATTGTATTGTTTATTGGATGATGAATTTTGATGGATGCTACTGGTTTATAATTGAATGTTTGGAAGTTTATTTGCTTATATATATCCTGTTATGCATACATATGATATTGTGGTTTAATTTAAGTAATATATATTCATCCCTGACATATAATTGAAATAAATAACTACTTGGCCATAGGATAGAAAATTATATACGGACACCGAATTGGCTAAATTAATAATTTTTAAAATGGTCGATTTGAAATTTATTTAAATGTTTTGATTTAAAGGTTATAAATAGAAATCGATTTATAGAAATTGAATTCATCGAAAAATTGAGTTTGGAATGTTGAAATAAAATTTGGATAAAGGAATTTTGTTAAATAATTAAGTTGAGACTTTAAAATTTGAAATTGGATATGATTGAATGTCGAAAATTGATTTGTTTAAAGATTTAACTTTAATTCGAGCTTTGAATATTACTAAGTAAAAGTGATATAAAAATGATATTTTGAAATCGAGTTTGGAATTGAATCATATTTGGAATTTGGATTTAAACTTGAATATTGTAGGAAACTTTTGTTAAGTGTTATAAATTGGTATTTTGAGAAATCAAACTCCTAATCGATATAAATTGAAATTGAATAAATTAAAGGTGAATGAAAAATTGAATTAATTCGAAGTAAAAAGTGACGTTGATTGAATTGAAATCGAAATTGAATCGGTAGAATGAAAATTTGAATTTATTTGAATTGGTAAGTTAAAATTGAAATGGATTGATTTTGAAGCTGTTTATTTTGTTTTCCAAATTACTCGGTTATATAAACCATTTTGAATACTTAAACTATTTTAATCTATTTTAAATCTACTTAACCCAATTTAAATTATTTTAAACTAATTTATCTATGTTAAATCCATTTTAAAGATTTTAAGTATTTTAACTATTTTAATTATTTAAACTACTTAAAACTATTTTCTAAAAAATTTCAAGATGGTTAATAGGGTGAAATGTTTATATTTAAATCTTGAATTTAAATACGAATTGAGTTAAATGAAGTTGCAACCTAAATTGAAATTCGAAATGATTTTGAAATCGAAATGAGATATTGATGCGAAAATTGATTTTGAAGCTGAATCTGATATTTTGAAAGATACGATGATATTTGAAATGGATTTGATTTTTGAAGCGAATATGATATTTTGATATCAATTATGAAGCGATTTGAAATATAAAGAGCCAAAGGTGTAAAAATACATAGTTATTAAAGAGACCGGGATCGGATATGGACATATTCTCTGTCGATACCGAAAACCACTTTAATAACTATTATACGCGGAGTGATGATCCAAAATGAAGTGGATGGTTTGGTGAACGCGTTGACTGAAGAAAGAGAACGATTATTGGATGACCCCTGACATGAATAAAACAGGAGCCGCGCCGGGCCATTGAGGTTCGCCGCCTCTAGCGGACACACTTCTTCGATACCATTTCTATTACATTTGTGATTCGATTTGGGTGCACCCCTTGATTTGGGAGTGTTGTTTCGCGGTGTTGGGGTAGCTGCTGGTTATGCCCAACATCAGTCCGGATCACGCAACTACTAGTATCCTAGTTGGTATCGCCTCATGTACCTTGTCATACTGATTATCCTATTCGCGACCGCTACGTTTTTGATTTGTACCTTGAGTATATGGATTGCCCTCTGGTGACTTCCGGTTTTGGGGAAACTACGGTCTTGTATATGCTTTTGGGAATATAAATGTGTTAAGGGGGATTATGGTAACGCCTTAACGCTATTTTGATACTTTATATTACTGATAGGCATTATCTACTTAGCGTATATTACTACATAGTAGATAGTTTAACGGATCCTTGAGAGATGGAAAATCCCGTAACATCTCTTAAGTTATTGCACGCACGTTGACAATGGATAGGAGATGTCAAAGCCCGTAAACATCTCCGACGCCGTTACACTCATATTTATTTACAATTGATTTAACTTTCATAAGGATATTTTAGTCCTAACTCGAGTGTTTTGTCTTTTCATTACGCTCGGGTCAGTCCTGAGTTTTTCAGATTTTTGATGATCTATTCTGGAGGATGGAGACGAAGATTTGGTATACTATTACTATTATTATTTGTGCATCATGCTATCTGCTTCATTATTTAAATTATTCTGTTGTATATGTATAACTCTGATAAATGTTGTATAAATAATTGTCAAAGTATAGTAGACAGCTTCATGAACTGTTTATTTGACTATTATATTTTATCGTTCCGCTGCGAGATTCTGTGTTGTTTCATTTCCTTTATTTCTTTTCCTTTTCTTTTCTTATTTACCCCAATAACCATCTGCCCTTTTGACTGGTTTGGAATCGACATGTGTATTTGATCGTCGGTTTAAACTGTCCAAAAAGGCGGGTCGTTACAAAAACTAACCGAGGCCATCAAAGAAAAAGAAGAAGCCAACAAAGTTGCCTAGGAGGCATGCGAAGAGACGGTGAAATTTAGCGAAGAAAGGTATATTGCCAAATAAAAACTCTGAAGAAGCTGACACCACGGTTGAGAGGAAGATAAAGGCTATCGAGGCAAAAAAACGAGAGTGAGTTTGAAGATATCCTAGTCACTTATAAATGCAAATGTTCTGAAAAATCGCAATTTGAACAGGCTCGGCGAGGACTATCCCTTTCAACTGTATAAGGCCTGGAACTGCCTGATTGAGTATGAAAAGGCGACCCATGGAGTTACAACTTTAGATGAATTTGAATTGGAAACTCAAGTGTTGATCGAAGACGAGTCTAAAGTCCTTCATGACATGGCTATCGCGCTTCAAGGAGAAGATATGGTCACTAAATACCCAAAGGCCAAGGAAGGATCTTGGGGCGAACACCATGTTGATGCTTTTGAAAGGCCCCCAACGCCTTAAACTGCGCTCTCATCTTCTGTTGACCCTCCAGTCATCCTAATGTATGACCCCAACAGGCCATATCTCTCTCCGGTCATCGAGCATAGCTCAAAAGACATGTCAGCCAAACTCGGGAGCCAAATTGAAGAAGATATTCTGGACACTTCTCCTATTCTTCAAAATGCAAGAACATTATCAGAGGACATTACTAACTCCTATCTTTATTCAGCATTAGATTCTGCACCGGCCAACCTCCTGCATTCCAAGAAGTTCACCACAGGCAGGAGGCATTAACAACGGAGGCCACAACCGTGACAATTACTACTTTGGATAGGGAGCTACATGACAGTGGCTATGTGTTTAATGACCAGTTGATGGAAGCACTTCTTAGCCGCCAAAGCGACCCGAGCATCGAGATGCCCTTTAATGTGGATGAAGATGTTATTATCACGGGTTCCCCGGGTCCGACAAGCACTCTCCCGATCGGCGAGCATGTAGACAGAGAGGAACAAATAATGGGCGAGATTAAGGCTGAAATCGAGCAGGCTTATGGAGTTGGTGGAGGTATGGTGGGCCCTAATCCTACCTTGATCCTTGTGCCCTCTCCAGATGGCACCATAGTTGAAACTGGAGTGCCTCATTCTTTTTGTGTCGAAAGTGCCAACATTCCACTAGCTCCTCGCGTAGAGGATACTTCGGTCCCCGTGAGTTCCCAATGGGAGACCGCATCGATTCCCCCGGCTAGAGACAAGCCAACTGGAGCGAGCCAGGGAAGCAAAGGTTCTAAAAGAGGCCTGGGCGGCAGCTCGAGCGGATCTACATCGAAGAAAGTTAAAAAGGGCAAGGAACCGAAGGCGTAGATCAGCATTTTAACTTCCTCTTTTGTTGACAGTTAGAATACACTTCTTTTCTTTGTCTTTTTGTAGGCCATGTATAAATGTGGGTCCAACCCCCTGCTAAAAGGAATTATTTAGATAGATTTTGTACTTATTTTCTGAAGAATAGCACGAGTAAAATTCCTTTCTAGTTTTTGGCATAACTCTTCGTTTATTTGTTTAAGTACTTGAGTATTCACATTTCCATTCAATGTACTTATGAAGCCTTAGTCTCTAAGTCGAACTCAAGTTCGTACTTTAAGTCCTGAGGTCATGGCCTTGGGTCATAATTAAACATTGAGTTGAGTCCCAAGGTTGCGGTGTCTCAATCAACGGTTGGAACTTGAGTTATGCCCCTAGTTTTGGGGAGAAATGAAGTAGTTAGTTAGCAGTCATCCTCCGCCTTTACTAATTTTAATTTAGCTTAGTTGAAACAAAGTTAAAGTGACTTGAGTTTGAGTGGTCGGATCACACTCGTCCGTTTTCTAGCATTTGCATCCACAATCTTGGGATTATACTTATATGCCTATGGTCAATCATGCCTGCTTATTGTTTAGAATCACATCCACACTCTGGGGGCATAACTTATTTTACAGACGGTTGGTCAAACCCGATTTATATTTATACTCTAGTTCACACTCCGAGTATCTAGAATTAGTTGACATACATTCGATCACATCTGTTTAAGTATTTGGATCTTATTCACGCTCTGGGAATAAGAAGTTGGTTAAGGTCTTATATGGTCGGATCACATCCATCTTGATCCAGTGAGCAAAGTCGTAGATGGATGGATCCATCTTCTTCGAGCTCGAAAAGAAAAGGCAAGGTCATGGATGGATGGGGCCACTCTCCTTAGGCCTAGAAAGCGGTCGGGTCATGGTTGGATGGATCCATCCTCCTCGAACATAGATTGAGTCGAGGTTATGGATGGACGGACCCATCCTCCTCGAGCCAGGATTGAGGTGAGGTCATGGATGGAAAGATCCATCTTTCTTGACCCTAGATTTGGATTTTGCACTTCAGCTCGTGCTCTGGGACTAGAGTTTTGTTGGAGGATCATTGAGTTTCAATCCTTTTTTATTTGGTTATTGTTTGCTCCCCGAGCCCGGGTTTCATCCACTGAGTGACAGGTCAGATCACGATTGCTCCTTATTTGAATGAGTCCTACCACATGATGGAACTCGGCTCTTCATACATCATGGCAGTTGCATGATGCATTTAAGAATCACTAGTTTGGATTTGTGAGTCTACACTTTATTACTGAAATAAGAAATCATGGCAAAAATCAATTGCCTTATTACAAATACAAATTCTCGAATTACATAAGCAAACTTGAAAAAGAAAGCAAACTAAATGAATGCAAGCCAGTTATATGTAATAGCGACGGAGACTTTCATTGTTCTATGCTCTCGGTAGAGTGAGACCATCAATGGTCGACAGCTTGAATGTGCCTTCTCTAAGCCTTCGCTCGATGACATACTGTCCTTTCCACGTCGGTTTCATGTGTGAAGGGACCGGATAGATCCGCTCAAGTACGATATCACTAACTTCAAAGGTTCTAGGTCGAACCTTGGCATTGTACAATCGGCAACTCGGTTGCGATGTGCGGCTGCCCTCAATTCGGCCTCTTCATGTTTCTCATCTAATAAATCTAGAGATTCAGTAAGTAGGATGGCATTCATCTCGGATCATAATAAGTCACACGGTAAGAAGATAATTCTAGCTCGACTGGAATAACTGCTTCGGAGCCGTAAGAAAGTGCGAATGGAGTGTGGCCGGTCTCGGACTTGTCGGTAGTCCGATATGCCCATAAGGCTATGGGAAGCACATCGACCCACTTACCTCCAGCCTTTAGTCATTTCTATAAGTTGGATTTGATGAATTTGTTGACAGCTTCGACTTGTCCATTTGCTTAAGGGATAGCTACCGTCGAGAATTTCTTCTGGAAGCGATTGCGTTGGCAGAAATTCTTAAACTCGACACTATTGAACTGGGACCCATTATCATTTACAATTGTTTGTAGGAGGCCGAAGTGATAGATGATGTTGCATACAACAAAGTTAATCACTTTCCTCGTCGTGATAGTAGCAAAGGGCTCAGCTTCTGCTAATTTAGTAACGTAGTCAATCGCGACGATATCGTACTTCGCACCACCCTTAGCTAGAGGCAAGCACCCTATTTTATCAATGTTCCATGTAGCAAACGGCAATAGACTTACCATTTGAGTAATTTCGGTTGGTGGGGCCTTTGGAATTCTGGCATGCTTCTGGAACCTATCACATCTCTTAGCATAGTCTGACGCGTCTCGGTTTATGGTTGGCCAGTAATACCCATACCTGAGTATCTTGTTCGCAAGGGCTAGGCCCGAGTGTGATCACCACTCTCCTTCATGCACTTCCTATAACACTCACTTGATTTCATCAAGGGCGATACACCGGAGTAAAGGAACAGAAAATCCCCTTCTATACAAGACTCCATCTTGGATAATAAACCACAAAGCCTTTCAAAGAGCCTATCTTTTCTCACTCCTGTGCTCGAGTAACATTCCATGTTCAAGATTGTTTCTAACTGGAGTCATCCACGACTCCCTCTCGGGTGTTGCCTCATGAACTTGTTCTGTTTCTACCTGATCAATATTTGGAGCAGTAAGTGTCTCCACGAGGACGAGTCCCATTTGCTGTGCTTCGCCAATGCTGGCCAGTTTTGCGGAAGAATCAGTCTTCTAGTTTTAATCTCGGTGTATACAACGGATAGTATAATAGTCAAATTGTTTCAACACTTCCTAGACCCGCATAAGGTAGGAGGACAATCTTTTATTCTCTGGCCTGATACTCTCCTCAAACCTAGCACACTACCCATTGTGAATCATAGTAAATTTCCATAGCTACGATTCCCAAATCCTTAGCAAGCCTTAATCCAGTGAGTAAGGCTTCGTACTCAGCTTCGTTGTTAGTTGCACGGAATTCAAATTTCAAAGCATAACATATAGATCGCCTTTCTGGAATTTCGAGGACCACTCTAGCACCTGAGCATCAGTCGTTTGATGCGCCATCGGTGTATAGCATCCATATATAGTTGGGAGGTTCAATGGTTTCGAGCAAGCCCTCCGGTACAGTGAACGCAGCTATGAAATTCACCAGACCTTATCCTTGAATAGCTCTTCTGTGGGCGTAAGTGATATCAAATTGACTCAGCTCGATGTTCCACTTAAGCAACCTACCAAACATCTTAAGTCATGCCAGGATCTGTCGTAATGGCTGGTCGGTGTAAATATTGATCGGATGGGCTTGGAAATATGAGAGGAGCTTTCTCAAGGCTACAACAAGACAATAAGCCAACTTCCCTATCTTTGGGTAGTTTCTTTCCACCCCCGCCAATTGTTTTCTGATATAATAGACCAATCATTGGATCGATCCTCTTCTTGAACTAGCGCAGCACTGATTGCGTTTGTCGAAATCGCTAGATAGACATACAGCTTTTCATGGTCAACCAACTTCAACTAGATGGGAGGTGTTTCTAGATGTTGCACTAGTGCTTGAAATGTTCCCTCGCACTCCTTTGTCCACTCGAAATTTCGTTTTCTTTTTCTATGAGATCAAAGATGGGAATGCACTTGTACGAGGATCTCGAAATGAACCTGCTCAAGGCTGCCACCTTCCTATTAAGACTTTGCACAAGCTTTATAGTTCTAGGAGTTTTGAGATTCTGAATCGCCCAAATCTTTTTAGGATTAGCTTCAATTTCTCTAGCATTGACAATAAGCCTAAGGAACTTTCTAGATGCAACTCCTAAATGATACTCCAATGGATTGAGCTTCATTCTGTATTATCAGAGTATGTTGAACATCGCCTCCATATCACCAATGTGCCACAGGATAACCGTGATTTTACGAGCATATCGTCTATGTACACCTCCATAGTCTTCCTGATCTAGTTTGCAAACATCCTATTTATGAGCCTCTGATAAGTTGCTCTAGCATATTTGAGTCCAAACGGCATCACCTTGTAACAATAAAGTTCCAGATCAGTGATAAAGATAGTGTGCTCTTGGTCAAGAAGGTGCATCAGTATTTGATTATAGCTAGAGTATGCATCCATAAAAGAGAAGAGCCCATGTCTGGGCGTTGAATCCACCAGTTGATCGATTCAAGGAAGCGGGAAACTATCTTTAGGGTAGGATTTGTTCAAATTCGAGCAGTCTATACATGTCTACCACTTTCTATTTGACTTTCTAATAAGAACTGGATTTGATACCCACTCCAGGTATAAAGCATCACAAATAAACCTATTAGCCTTGAGTTTATCCACTTCTTCCTTCAGGGTGACAGATCTCTCTGGATCCATACAGCGCCTTTTTTGTTTCACCGAGACGTGGCATGGGTCAATATTTAATGCATGGCTCGCAATATTCGACGAGATCCCACACACGTTTGAATGAGTCCAGCCAAACACATTAAGGTTTTCTCGAAGAAAATCAACCAGTTCTTGTACCATCTTGAGGCTATGTTGAGATTTGATCTTTACCATTCTAGGATCATCATCACCGTCGACTGGGACATCAATTATTAACTCTACCAGGGAGGCCTATTATTCTTTGACTTTCTCTTCATCATCGTTGTCTCTAGGATCAAGATCTTTAGGAAACTGGTTGTGGCGCCCGAGCCTCGGCTTAGGCGTTAATTGTCAATCTTCCATAGAGTAAATACAGAGAGATTCCTCGACGCCCTTACCTTTCTCCTTTCGTTGCGCGTCCTACAGCTCTGCAACGTAACAAGTGCGTCCGGCTACCTGATCACCATGTACCACTCCGACTACATTAACAATGGGGAACTTTAGAGTCAAGCATTAAGGGGCAATTGCTGCCTTGAATTCTGCAAGGGCCAGTCAGCCCAGGAAAGATTTATAAGGAGAACGAATATCCAACACAACAAACTGTCACATCAGGACTCTCCGGCAATCACCAATACCCTATGTAACGATCCCGGATTTTAATTAAGTGAAAATTGACAATTTATTTAATTTTTGAATAAAAAAATTGTGGAATTAATAGGAAATCAGTATAAAATAAATACACATAGATAAATTCAGATGACATATTAATAAACTTTGTAAATGTGAAAGTGAATACATTAAAATAAATTATAATAACATATAAATTGAACACTTAAGATGATACTAAAATATAATAACTTTATAAAAGCACATAAGATACTTGAAAGTAAACCAGACAAGTAATAAGAAACAAGACAAAAGTTTATAATATGTACCTAAAGCATAAAAGCTACCAGGAAAAAGGATGTAGCCTGCAAGTAGAAATGCAAGACAAAGTAAGATATGTCTGTAAAATAAATATGCAAGACAAGAATAAACAAAGCAAAGAAATAAATGTTAGCACATAAGCATATATCATCAGCCACCAAAATATGAGATCTGCAGCCACCAAAGTAGAAAAGAAAAATCTCTTTAGTCAATGCAAAGTAAACAAAACAAAAATAAAATAAAATAAACATATACATATACATATATAAGTTAAAGTCTATAACCAACAACTAAACATATACATAAGCATGAACAAACAAAAGACAAGTATGAACACTTGTAAAAGCAAACTCAAAGGTTATGTAGGCAAAACAAAAGGTAAGTAAATAAACAAAACAAAAGTATAAATAAAAGAAGTTAGGCATAAGCTTATAAAACAAAGCAAAGTAATAAAATAAAGTACAAATATAAAACAAGTATTATCAGCCGAAACAAGAAGTAAGAAATTAGGCAAGAATAGAACAAAGAAAAAAAAAAGAAAAAAAGTATCATAAGGAAACATAAAGGACTTTTGCATTAAATGCTTTCACCTTGGTACATAATAAAATACATCTCAGCTGAAATGCAAGGCAAGGAAATAGAGTATTTATGTACAAAATAACATAAACAAAAGTATGCGAGATAATAAAAGACTTCAGCTTGCAAAGGAAGTCAATATTTTATATAAAATAACATACAATATCATTTCAGCCTAAACAAAAAGATACAAAATTAAGTACAAACAAATAAAACAAGACATCAAATATCTTTGTACAAATAAAGTATAAGCATGAAGACATACAAGACAGCAACTTTATATGTTCATATACAAGCAAAACATTAGTATGAAAATAAAAATAAAATATGTACATAAAGTAAAAGCAGACTGCCTATATTATACAAATAGAACATGTTGTAACTAAGCAAGGGGGAACATGCCTTTATTTCCATCATCTCAGCAGCAATGGGTCAATTCGAATTGTTAAAATATAATGCAGCCCATAACTGAAACACTTCAGCCATGACCTATATTGTACAAACATGCATTATAATATCACCCTGTACAAGAAGATTTCATCAGCCTGTACAACTATTCTCTTTCTATATATCAACCTCCTGTATCTCAGTTTCGCTCACTTTTCAAGCTAAGAAAATATAAGATACGCATCATCTAAAATTTAAACAAAATCAGCAAGCATGTTCAAAGTTGTTTCAAGATAAAAGCTTCTCTGTCCACTTCTTAAACAACAGTGAGTAACATTTTTAATAACTTAAGTTTTAATATAGTTGTATGTTGATATCTAAAAGTATGTTTGTATAAATATTCATACGTGTATTGCTCTGTATGGTGAAAAGTAATATCTGTATGTTGATAGCCTGTAAATCACCTCTGTTTAAGTTTATCAAGCTCATACTTTACTTCCAAAATCATTTCTGCTTGATTCTCCTGATGATAGGACTTAGGATCCAAACAAAATTTGTTTGTTTAGTTATAAAGTAAGTTTTAAAAATAGAATTAAGTTAATTTAAATTTGAATTGGCTCTGGAAAGTCAAACAACCGAGCAAGTTCAAATCTAATTGAAAATTGAATCATCCTGTTTTCTGGATTCATGAATATAAATGGAATACTAGAATCAAAATATGATTTTTAAAACAAAAAATTATAATTTTTAGTAAAGAGGTTAATGTGCAGTTTGGGTTTGTCTGGAAATCTTGTTTTTGTGTGTTTCCGGTGATCTCGAGATCGAGGGGGTCGGGCCTCTGGGAAATGGTAGAGGGATGATCGGAGGTTGGAGGAAAAATAGCCGAGTGTCGATCAGAGGCTGGTGGCGGCGATGGGAGGTCGCTGATGTGTGTAGACCTAGTTTTGATGGGTTGGACAATTTCGATCGGCGCGACCTGGGTTGATGATCGAGTGCGACCGGATTTTGGAGGATGGTAGCGGGGTGGTAGACGAGGTCGTGGTCGGAATTTCGTGACCTCCGATGGCCGAGGCGGCAAGAATGGGTTGTTGACAGGTTTAGGGTGGGTTGATGTCTCGAATTACAGGTTTGAGTTTCGAACTCGATTTCGATTCGAATGGCCATGATGGTTTTGGGTGATCACAGTCCTGTCTGAGGTTGGTGGGCGAGGTGTTTACGTGCTGGTGGGTAGCCGGAGGTGGCCGGGGCTACGGTGCACGTGCACCGTGCATTTTTGTTACGCTGAGGATTTTTGGGTTTGGGAAGGAAATGTACTCGAGGAAGACTCGGGTCATTCGAGTGTTTACTCGAAGCAAGGGAGGGTTCGACTCGAAGTACCATGCTGTTGTCTCGGGTTGAGTTTGTTTGCTGCAGGTTTATATAAAAACTATCTGTAGTTTAAATTTTAAAACAAATTTAAATAAATTTAAATTATAAGCTAGTTGTAACCAAAAGTTAAACTAGTGTAAAGTTTAGATTCAAGTGAACTTTGAATCATAAAGTCTAAAAAAAAATATTTGGATTTTCAAATCAAAATTTAAACAAAAATTTAAATATGGATTCAAGTCTTTTGAATCCAAATCTGAAAATTTAAATAAGTTTTAAACTGAATCTTAAATCAAGATATAAATATAAATCAAGTTTGAATTGAAAGTTAGTAGAAACAATAATAAAGTTTTCAAATTTTGAATGTTTTCAATAATTTAAATGATAAAATAAATTTGTAAATTGATTTGAATATAAATGATATTGGGCTTTAAATTCTCATGAGTTCTAGTGTAAAATAAACAATGCTTTAACTTGTCAAATAAAAAGGGTTTTGAAATTGTTTAAATCTTGTTAAAATTTATTTATTTTAAATCTAAAATTTAAAATGAAATGTAAAAGTGAATTTGGAAGCAAATTGTTTTAAGTACCTTGTTAATGATGGTTTGATCATTAATAAGAAAATATTCTTATCTTAAATAAATGAGGGTTTTATAATTTGAAATAATTAAATTAATTAAAATGGATAACTAATGATTTGAATTAATTTAGTAATTAAGAGTTAAATTCATTTAATTAAGGTTTAATCTAATTTAATTAGACAGATAAATTAGTAATTAAGGGTTATTAATAAATAAGATTAATTTAATTGTAATTAAAAATGATTAATCTTAGTTTATTACTTTAGGAAAAGTAATTAAAGAATTATAAATAATAATGAAGGTCATTGACTTGGATAATTTAATAATTAATTAATGTGATTAAATATTTAAATTTTTTAATTAGATTAATTAATTTAAAGATAATTAAATTGTCCCTACTTATAGATGTTTGGATTATATTGGATGTTGAATTGTTCGATATCTCTGATATATGATGCTTTGTGATATATTCTGATTTATGTTATGATCAATAATGTAATTAATTATCTGTGATGTAATTTATTATCTATGATATACATATCTGTAAATCAGTGAATGAGCGATAAGCGTTATAGTTATATCGCTTATCATCTATATTTCTGTGTTTTAATCTGTGATGACTGAATGATGTTGCACTATTGTGTTAAACCCCTGGACCACACCATACACACACAAATATGGATTTCACGAGGAAATCGGTTAAGTCACAGATTTTTTTTTTTTGAAATGATTTTTAAGTAGACCATTTGAATTCAAATGTTTTTGAAATGGAATCGGGTTAAAGTGAAAAGCTTTTGAAATGGAAGTTCAAAGATGAAATTTGTTTTGAATAACTTGATAAAGTTGAAATTTAAATAATTTGATTTAAACTTAAAATTAAGATTTGAAATTGAATTCCATGAATTGAAACTAAGGATTTAAAGATGTTACACCAGTTATATATGGGTTAGACCATTTTAAATATATTGATTTGAGAATTAGAATTTTAAATTCAAGGGCTTTAACTCGAGCAAATATAATTGGATTTTTCTGAAACGGAAACTATCTATTTTCAAATAACAAAAGCTTTCACATAAGAAATGAACTTCCAATTTGTGTTGAAATGATTTCTAGTTTGAAATGAAGATAATTTTCAAGTTATGAAAACAGTTTGAAAGCTATAAGTTAAACCTTTAATTTAAAAAGATTGGATGAGTAAATCCTAATTGAAATAGAAATTGTTTTGAAATTCTATGAATGGATCTTTTTGAAACTGGGTGAACTTTGTGAAATGAATCTTTTTGTTTAAAGATTTAAAATGGTAATTTGTTTAACCATTTAAAATAAAGGTTTTGGGTAATAAGTTGTGAATTAATTGAAATCCCATATCCATATGTTTTAAATATTGCGCTTGTTATTCGGTTTAGCCGGGAAAGGACCTTTGGGTCATATAAACCATTCCGAATAGTGATATAAAGTATATAGCTAGCATTTGAAGACCGGTGTTGAAGACCGGGTATTTGCGAAAACGATAGGATGATCTATCGATTGTCTCTGCACTGAGTCGCGCCGGTATAGAGATTCCCTAAGTGATGGGAAATCCGATCGGGATTGTGAATACCCGGATTGCAAGGACTTCTTTGGAAGTGCCTTCTGTTCTGTTCGAACCCAGAATAGACTTGTATGGATTGTGTGTATGACATTACAAATTGAGATATAAAGCTCATTTCTTTCAAATACATTTCTGTTGGTGGCGGAGAATTTATTCTCTTAGCTTAACACCCTTCTCAGAGACGTACGAGCTCAGAGGTTATGTAATTGAAAGTCATCAGTGATATATTCCCAATTTGGTAATGTGGCATGTTGAGTGATGCTGATTATTTGTTGATGTTAGCGTGGCTTTTCTGAAAAGCGTAGCTTTTTGGACGAGACTTCGTCGGACCTCATACCTCGGAAATGGTCAAAACAGGAAGGATGCAGCAAGGTTTTAGGGAGTAGCGCCCCTTACTGTGTGTCATTGCCTTCTAGATAGAAGTGGTATCATGGTATGGAGCCCAGATACTTAACTTATGTGAATATTGCAAATTTATATGACTTTGTGATTGATGTTGGTTGAGGATCCTCAGATAAAGGTTGTTGCAACCGGGGGATGGCATACGCGCGTCAGTAGTTACCTATTTTTGCATAGGTAACCCGGCCTTGTGTTGGCAGATATCCGGTTAGGTTCTCGGGGCGTCTTTCCAGAGGCGTTTCCATGTGGCAATGGGAAGTTCCTTGGCATGACCATTTGTTGGAAATCCAAAGAAACAATACGAACCCTGTACGGTTTTAGTTGTATAACCTGTCATGGAATGTGGCAGTAACCTGCTATTGAACATGGTAGCTATAGTAGGCATAAGTGCGAAATGCCTATGTTGGATAAGACTTATATCTTTACTTTCGAAATGATTTTTCCAACACTATGCACTAGTAATAATATCGAATGTTTATTTTTAATGTGTATCAAGCATCTTTGACTATCATAAGGAGAAATCTCCTCTGATTCTGCGTTTGCATTGTGTGTGTGTGCGGGAGGCCTTATGGTAGTTTCATTTTCCAAAAGCATTGCGAATCTATTTTAAAAATATTTATTTATTTTGTTTTTACAGATAAACTGTTTTTGTTACTCATACCAGTCCCACGACTGATACAGAGTTTATTATTTCTTTTCCAAACTCTGGGTGCTCAAAATTTTTCTACACGAGCAGTTTAGAGTTGGGTTTTTCGGATAGTTAGGTTCAGTAGATTATCGGGAGCTAGTTCAGTCTTTGGATATGGACTGCACTTGCTTATCTTTGTGCATCATTATTGGGAGTTAGAGCTATTGTTGGATTGGTTCTTGGAAATGGAGTTGCAGTTTTTGGAGTTCTTCCTTGAAGACTATCTTAGAGTTATTTGTTCCGCTGCTGGTGTTATCTATTTTCTTTTCCGCTGCTATTTTATTGTATCATATCTCTGATGTATACTGATATCTATTGGATCATCTGTTGTATCAGATATTGTATAAAAGTTGTATATCAATGTATTATTCTTTTCTGCCGCTGTGTTGTTTACTTAATGTTGTTATAAGCTCCGACGACTCGGATTTGAACGGTCGAATCTGCAGCATTCGAATACGATGTAAAGTATGGATGTCGATTTTCGAACGAGAAATGTTCGTTTCGTTACATTTGGTATCAGAGCTGAAGGTTGAAACTTTAGCTCAAGAGTATAACACATTAAGTAGCTCATTAGAGATGGTGTGAAGTATCCCTAGAATGAGTAATCCCTAAGATATCTGTTCGAATGTCTCAGTAATTTCTCTTACTATCCAATGATAGTGAGTATGAGTGCAAGAAGAGGACGAGATAGGGGACTGGGGAGTGCCACTATAAATGCTCAATACCCTGTGACAGTGGAAACAATTTTCTCTATCAATTTCCTTTGATTCGATTCCAATTTCTTCTGATTGGTTCGTGACAGCTACAAGAAGAAGTTTCGGTACGGTGATGGCCCTAAGTATCATTGTAGGAAAATCCTTACTTCGTATTTCATCGGTTTCTTATCAGTTTTCGATTTAAACCTTAATGAATATGAATTTGAAATTTGAAATTGGAAATTTTAAGTAAATTGGAAATTTTAAATTGAGTTAAATTAGTTAACAAATATGAAGCTAAATTTGAATTGAATTGATAAAACGATTTCGTTTAAAACCGAATTTGAAATTCTATTATAATTTCTTGAATCTATTGTTGATATTCTGATTTGGCTTACCAAATGCAGGATAAATATCCAGTTTGATCTGAAAAGATATTTCTCTATCTTTCATCTTCGTTATCTCTCTCTGGCGAATTTCGAGGACGAAATTTCTTTTAAGGGGGCAAGTCTATAACGATCCCGGATTTTAATTAAGTGAAAAATGATAATTTATTTAATTTTTGAATAAAAAATTATGGAATTAATTGGAAATCAATATAAAATAAATACACATAGATAAATTCAGATGACATATTAATAAACTTTGTAAATGAGAAAGTGAATACATTAAAATAAATAATAATAACATATAAATTGAACACTTAAGACGATACTAAAATATAATAACTTTATGAAAGCACATAAGATATTTGAAAGTAAACCAGACAAGTAATAAGAAACAAGACAAAAGTTTATAATATGTACCTAAAGCATAAAAGCTACCAGGAAAAAGGATGTAGCCTGCAAGTAGAAATGCAAGACAAAGTAAGATATGTCTGTAAAATAAATATGCAAGACAAGAATAAACAAAGCAAAGAAATAAATGTTAGCACATAAGGACATATCATCAGCCACCAAAATATGAGATCTGCAGCCACCAAAGTAGAAAAGAAATCTCTTTAGTCAATGCAAAGTAAACAAAACAAAAATAAAATAAAATAAAATTAACATATACATATACCTAAGTTAAAGTCTATAACCAATAACTAAACATATACATAAGCATGAACAAACAAAAGACAAGTATGAACACTTGTAAAAGCAAACTCAAAGGTTATGCAGGAAAAACAAAAAGTAAGTAAATAAACAAAACAAAAGTATAAATAAAAGAAGGCATAAGCTTATAAAAACAAAGCCAAGTAATAAAATAAAATACAAATATAAAACAAGTATTATCAGCCGAAACAAGAAGTAAGAAATTAGGCAAGAATAGAACAAAGAAAAAAAAGAAAAAAAGTATCATAAGGAAACATAAAGGACTTGTGCATTAAATGCTTTCACCTTGGTACATAATAAAATACATCTCAGCCGAAATGCAAGGCAAGGAAACAGAGTATTTATGTACAAAATAACATAAACAAAAGTATGCGAGATAATAAAAGACATCAGCTTGCAAAGGAAGTCAATGTTTTATATAAAATAACATACAATATCATTTCAGCCTAAACAAAAAGATACAAAATTAAGTACAAACAAATAAAACAAGACATCAAATATCTTTGGACAAATAAAGTATAAGCATGAAGACATACAAGACAACAACTTTATATGTTCATATACAAGCAAAACATTAGTATGAAAATAAAAATAAAATATGTACATAAAGTAAAAGCAGACTGCCTATATTATACAAATATAACATGCTGTAACTAAGCAAGGGGAACATGCCTTTATTTGCATCATCTCAGCAGCAATGGGTCAATTCGAATTGTTAAAATATAATGCAGCCCATAACTAAAACACTTCAGCCATGACCTATATTGTACAAACATGCATTATAATATTACCCTATACAAGAAGATTTCATCAGCCTGTACAACTATTCTCTTTCTATATATCAACCTCCTGTATCTCAGTTTCGCTCACTTTTCAAGCTAAGAAAATATAAGATACGCATCATCTAAAATTTAAACAAAATAAGCAAGCATGTTCAAAGTTATTTCAAGATAAAAGCTTCTCTGTCCACTACTTAAACAACAGTGAGTAACATTTTTAATAAATTAAGTTTTAATATAGTTGTATGTTGATATCTAAAAGTATGTTTGTGTAAATATTCATACGTGCATTGCTCTTTATGGTGAAAAGTAATATCTGTATGTTAATAGCCCATAAATCACCTCTGTTTAAGTTTATCAAGCTCATACCTTACTTCCAAAATCATTTCTGCTTGATTCTCTTGATGAAAGGAGTTAGGATCCAAACAAAATTTGTTTGTTTAGTTATAAAGTAAGTTTTAAAAATTGAATTAAGTTAATTTAAACTTGAATTGGCTCTAGAAAGTCAAACAACTTAGCAAGTTCAAATCTAATTGAAAATTGAATCATCCTGTTTTCTGGATTCATGAATATAAATGGAATATTAGAATAAAAATATGATTTTTAAAACAAAAAATTATAATTTTTGGTAAAGAGGTTAATGTGCAGTTTGGGTTTGTGTGGAAATCTTGTTTTTGAGTGTTTCCGGCGATCTCGAGATCGAGGGGGGTCGGGCCTCTGGGAAATGGTAGAGGGATGATCGGAGGTTGGAGGAAAAATAGCCGAGTGTCGATCAGAAGCTGGTGGTGGCGATGGGAGGTCGCTGATATGTGTAGACCAAGTTTTGAAGGGTTGGACAATTTCGATCGGCGCGACCTGGGTTGATGATCAAGTGCGACCGGATTTTGGAGGATGGTAGGTGGGTGGTAGACGAGGTCGTGGCCGGAATTTTGTGACTTCCGGTGGCCGAGGCGGCAAGAATGGGTTGTTGACAGGTTTTGGGTGGGTTGATGTCTCGAATTCCAGGTTTGAGTTTCGAACTCGATTTCAATTCGAATGGCCGTGATTGTTTTGGGTGATCGCAGTCCTATCTGAGGTTGGTAGGCGAGGTGTTTACATGCTGGTGGGTGGCCGGAGCCACGGTGCACGTGCACCGTGCATTTTTGTTGCGCTAAGGATTTTTGGGTTTGGGAAGGAAATGTACTCGGGGAAGACTCGGGTCATTCGAGTGTTTACTCGAAGCAAGGGAGGGTTCGACTCAAAGTACCATGCTGTTGTCTCGGGTTGAGTTTGTTTGCTACAGGTTTATATAAAAACTGTCTGTAGTTTAAATTTTAAACCAAATTTAAATAAATTTAAATTACAAGCTAGTTGTAACCAAAAGTTAAACTAGTGTGAAGTTTAGATTCAAGTGAACTTTGAATCTTAAAGTTAAAAAAAATTCGGATTTTCAAATCAAAATTTAAACAAAATTTTTAATATGAATTCAAGTCTTTTGAATCCAAATCTGAAAATTTAAATAAGTTTTAAACTGAATCTTAAAGCAATATAATTATAAATCAAGTTTGAATTGAAAGTTAGTAGAAATAATAACAAAATTTTCAAATTTTAAATGTTTTCAATAATTTAAATAATAAAGTAAATTTGTAAATTGATTTGAATATAAATGAAATTGGGCTTTAAATTCTCTTGACTTCTAGTGTAAAATAAAAAATGCTTTAAATTGTAAAATAAAAAGGGTTTTGCAATTGTTTAAATCTTGTTAAAATTTATTTATTTTAAATCTAAAATTTAAAATGAAATGTAAAAGTGAATTTGGAAGCAAATTTTTTTAATTACCTTGTTAATGATGTTTTGATCATTAATAAGAAAATATTCTTATCTTAAATAAATGAGGGTTTTATAATTTGAAATTATTAAATTAATTAAAATGGAAAATTAATGATTTGAATTAATTTAGTAATTAAGAGTTAAATTCATTTAATTAAGGTTTTAAGCTAATTAAATTAAGATAGATAAATTAGTAATTAAGGGTTATTAATAAATTAGATTAATTTAATTGTAATTAAAAATGATTAATCTTAGTTAATTACTTTAGGAAAAGTGATTAAAGAATTATAAATAATAATGAAGGTCATTGACTAGGATTATTTAATAATTAATTAATGTGATTAAATATTTAAAAATTTAATTAGATTAATTAATTTAAAGATAATTAAATTGTCCCTACTTATGGATGTTTGGATTATACTGGATGTTGAATTGTTTAATATCTCTAATATATGATGCTTTGTGATATATTCTGATTTATGTTGTGATCCATAATGCAATTAATTATCTATGATGTAATTTATTATATATGATATACATATCTGTAAATCTGTGAATGAGCGATAAGCGTTATAGTTATATCGCTTATCATTTATATTTTTGTGTTTTAATCTGTGATGACTGAATGATGTTGCACTATTGTGTTAAACCCCTGGACCACATCATACACACACAAATATGGATTTCATGAGGAAATCGATTAAGTCACAGATTTTTTTTTGAAATGATTTTTAAATAGACCATTTGAATTCAAATGTTTTTGAAATGGAATCGGGTTAAAGTGAAAAGCTTTTGAAATGGAAGTTCAAAGATGAAATTTGTTTTGAATAACTTGATAAAGTTGAAGTTTCAATAATTTGATTTAAACTTAAAATTAAGATTTGAAATTGAATTCTATGATTAGAAACTAAGGATTTAAAGATGTTATACCAGTTATATATGGGTTAGACCATTTTGAATATATTGATTTGAGAATTAGAATTTTAAACTGAAAGGCTTTAACTCGAGCAAATATAATTGGATTTTTCTGAAACGAAAACTATCTGTTTTCAAATAATAAAAGCTTTCACATAAGAAATGAACTTCCAATTTGTGTTGAAATGATTTCTAGTTTGAAATGAAGATAATTTCCAAGTTATGAAAACAGTTTGAAAGCTATAGGTTAAACCTTTAATTTAAAAAGATTGGATGAGCTAATCCTAATTGAAATAGAAATTGTTTTGAAATTCTATGAATGGATCTTTTTGAAAGTGGGTGAAATTTGTGAAATGAATCTTTTTGTTTAAAGATTTAAAATGGTAATTTGTTTAACCATTTAAAATAAAGGTTTTGGGTAATAAGTTGTGACTTAATTGAAATCCCATATCCATATGATTTAAATATTGCGCTCGTTATTCGGTTTAGCCGGGAAAGGACCTTTGGGTCATATAACCCATTCCGAATAGTGATACGACGTATATGGATAGCATTTGAAGACCGGTGGTGAAGACCGGGTATTTGCGAAAACGATAGGATGACCTATCGATTGTCTCTGCACTGAGTCGCGCTGGTATAGAGATTCCCTAACTGATTGGAAATCCGATCGAGATTGTGAATACCCGGATTGCAAGACTACTTTGGAAGTGCCTTCTTTTCTGTTCGAACCCAGAACAGACTTGTATGGATTGTGTGTCTGACATTACAAATTGAGATATAAAGCTGATTTCTTTCAAATACATTTCTGTTGGTGGCGGAGAATTTATTCTCTTAGCTTAACACCCTTCTCAGAGACTTACGAGCTCAGAGGTTATGTAGTTGAAGGTTATCAGTGATATATTCCCAATTTGGTAATGTGGCATGCTGAGCGATGCTGATTATTTTTTGATCAAAGCGTGACTTTTCTGAAAAGCGTAGCTTTGTGGACGAGACTTCGTCGGACCTCACACCCCGGAAGTGGTCAAAACGGGAAGGATGCAGCAAGGTTTTAGGGAGTAGCGCCGCTTAGTGTGTGTCATTGCCTTCTGGATAGAAATGGTATCATGGTATGGAGCCCAGATAATTAACTTTTGTGAATATTGCAAATTTATATGACTTTGTGATTGATGTTGGTTGAGGATCCTCAGATAAAGGTTGTTACAACCGGGGGATGGCATGCGCGCGTCAGTAGTTACCTATTTTTGCAGAGGTAACCCGGCTTTGTGTTGGCAAAGATCTGGTTAGGTTCTCGGGGCGACTTTCCAGAGGCGTTTCCATGTGGCAATGGGAAGTTCCTTGGCCTGACCATTTGTTGGAAATCCAAAGAAATAATATGAACCCTGTACGGTTTTAGTTGTATAACCTGCCATGGAATGTGGCGGTAACCTGCTATTGAACATGGTAGCTATAGTAGGCATAAGTGCGAAATGCCTATGTTGGCTAAGATTTATATCTTTACTTTCAAAATGATTTTTCTTGCACTATGCACTAGTAATAATATCAAATGTTTCTTTTTAATGCGTATCAAGCATCTTTGACTATCATAAGGAGAAATCTCCTCCGATTCTGCGTTTGCATTGTGTGTGTGTGCGGCAGGCCTTATGGTAGTTTCATTTTCCAAAAGCATTGCGAATCTATTTTAAAAATATTTCTTTGTTTTGTTTTTAAAGATAAACTGTTTTTGTTACTCATACCAATCCCATGACTGATCCGGAGTTTATTGTTTCTTTCCTAAACTCTGGGTGCTCAAAATTTTTCTACACGAGCAGTTTAGAGTTGGGTTTTTCAGATAGTTAGGTTCAATAGATTATCTCGAGCTAGTTCAGTCTTTGGATATGGACTGCACTTGCTTATCTTTGTGCATCGTTATTGGGAGTTAGAGCTATTGTTGGATTGGTTCTTGGAAATGGAGTTGCAGTTTTTGGAGTTCTTCCTTGAAGACTATCTTAGAGTTATTTGTTCCGCTGCTGGTGTTATCTATTTTCTTTTCCACTGCTATTTTATTGTATCATATCTCTGATGTATATTGATAACTATTGGATCATCTGTTGTATCAGATATTGTATCAAAGCTGTATATCTATGTATTATTCTTTTCTGCCGCTGTGTTGTTTACTTAATGTTGTTATAAGCTCCGGCGACTCGGATTTGAACGGTCGAATCTGCGGCATTCGAGTACGATGTAAAGTATGGATGTCAGTTTTCGAACGGGAAATATTCGTTTCGTTACACCCTACTCAGCAGGTAATTCCACCATCCTATTCGATATGGTTGCACTGTCATCGAAACCATGTATACATGACTGACACGGTTTCAGATCCTTCACATCCATCAGCATTTAATCGTAAGCATGCTTGAAAAGTATGTTCACGGAACTTCCACTATCAACCAAGATCCTCTTCATCCAAGCAGGACCTATTTGGGTAGAATTAACCAATGGATCAATAGTAGGGATATCGACTCTATCGGCGTCACGGTTTCTAAAAACAATGTCATTTGTCATCGTCCACCGTTGCTTTGTCGAGGCTCCTTCGTTAGTACCACTACAACATTCGAAGTCCACGTGCCTAGTCGAACTAGCATATGACTTTATTTCCTTCTAGCTTCGATCAGTCGTTTGAGGGCCACCACTCATAGTATTAATCATCAGCCTCCTGCCAGTACATGCGGGTTCTTCGGGTCTAGCCTGGCCTTGGCCCTGATTGGGATTAGATAGGCCCGCACTGCCATCCTGTAGAGCTTGGATGAACCACTCTAATTTTATGGTTGTAACATTCATGGAATGTGCAAAACTTTCCAGTCTGAATCTGCTTCTTTAATGATGCTTTCGGAGCTGGCTTCTTGTACTACCATGTATTATAGGTTTGAAGATAAACATTTTCTAGCGATGTGTTCAAAGGGGTATAACAATTGAACATAGTAGCTCTCGGTCTCCCACGGTGAGGGTCTCTCATCATTCCTTGACCTCCATCACCCTTCTACCGGCTTTGCTTATTCTGAATATTTAACTGTACTTTACTAGTGCTCTCCCCGGTTTGCTTCACTACAACATTACTCTAGACACCTTCACAACTTAGCCCCGCGATGTCGTGCTTAGTAGACAGTTTAGCATCTTCTCTCCAAAAAAACTGGGTTGCCTTTGCATAGAAATGGTCCAACGAAGCGAAGGGTTTCCCAGCTAACCAATCATGAAATTTGGAATCACGATAGATCTCTTTAGTTAATGCCATTAGAGTAAAGTTTGCATTGGGATTGCTGACTTTGACACAAGCATCATGGAACCTTTCCAAATAGTGCCTTACAGTCTCTCCTGGAGCTTGAGTATTGCTGGACAGGGTATTAACGTCCTTCGATCTTGCAGCATTTATACAAAACCGTTTAACAAACTTAGTAGCTAACTGGTCAAAACTTGAAATAGATCTGGGTGGTAGACGGGTGACCTACATAGTCGCAATGCTTCCCAAGGAGATAGGTAATCTCCTACACTTAGCCACATCATCAGCTTGAGCGGCATTCATAAGCCATTCATAATTCAGAATATGTTGGTTTGGATCCGAACTTCCTTCATACACAAGCAAGGTCGGCATTTGGAATTGGCAGGGCAGTTCCACATATAAGATGTCATTGGTGAATGGTGTGTGACTTCTAGAAATTCACCAGTCATCATCAGTGAGGCCTTGACTTTCTATTATCATTTGGAATAACATAGTCGAAACATCAAGCATCTAGATGTTCGAGGCCAAGGCACGGTCGGGTTCCATGTCATGAGGACGGTCTGACCGCTATCGACGGTCCATTCCATACCTCCTTGGCTCTTAAGCTTCACAGAAATGAGGATCATGAGCATGAATGTGGTGGTGAGGGGATGGATCTGGTTGGTTCTATATCTCGGGATCTAGATCTAAAGCGACAGCTGTGTTGTCATGAGAAATGTTAAGAGGAAGTATCCTCCCTCAGGAGGGGGTGCAGCTTCATGCCTTGTGGAAGGACTATCTCGGCCTGTCCAGGATCTGTAGTATGCAGGTGCCCAGAGGCCTCCATGTAGTTTCCATATAATCAACGACGTGTAGATCTGTGATAGGAGTTAGATGATGTCGAGCTTTCAAATAAGTAATAAGATGTATGCTTCCTCTCGATCTCCCTCGCCTTCCTTCAATTAACTGGTTCACAAGCTCCGTGTTGGCATGGATCTGCTGAGTGAGCTCTTGACAGCTTTGAGTGAGCTCATGCATTAAGGGTTTGGAATTCCTCCCGTATTACTAGACCAGGTAGATCTGGAGCTTCAGCTAATGTTTGGCCTGCAGTAGTCAGCTGCACGGGAGTTTGCCCATCCCTTCCTTCTAAATTAGCAGCATTAGAAGCGGTTCTGGTATTGCGCACCATGTTGGATGCAGTTCTTCTTAGATCTGGAATAATCAGAATATGATAGAAGGAACCACTGGAAGACAGATCTGGATCCCTTCCTTGGATTTTAGCAATCCAACAATGGCAGGGATCCACAAAGTAAGAGAAAATGAAGAGTTTTTTCTAGTGAAAGCATCAAAGTGTTTATACCCAAAAATGACACAACACTCTTTGGATGTAATTGAAGAGATTAGAACGAAGAAATAAAATGTAAAGATGAGGCTAATCTAATAATCACACGAAGAAAACAAGATATAGTAGAAAGAATACAAGAATTTATAGTGGTTTGGCGCTATGGCCTACGTCCACTTTGATGGATTTGCTATTTGTTTCTAATTATAAACTGAATTATAACAATATAATAACTAGTACTCGAATTACAATGGAGTTCAACCCAAGTAGCAACATGAAAGTCCATTTTTAGTTGCAATGGAGGTGCTATTTATAAATGTGAAGCTGAAAATATCTGCCTTGAATCTTGTAACACCCTTTCTTAGGCGTAAGTGGGCCTACATAATCGATAAGGAGTTGTTTGGGATCGATTCATGATCAATTCATGTCACTTTCATATCGAACAAGAAATGCTCCAATTGAGCTGCGATTGATCATGGACGTTTCTGAGATGATATGCAACCTTCTATGAAAATTTCATGGCATTTGGGTTAGTGATTTGAGGGATATGATCGATCTAAGATGGAGTTTGCTAGTGAAGCTGAAGCCTTCGTATCGATGGATTCGTATCAATCCTCTCATATCGATGATATGGCATGCGTGCTTTGTGGAGACCCTAAATTCATGCATAAGGTTTGTTTCCTTTGGGTTAGCTGCTCCCCTCGCATCCAATTGATGCTCTTCTTTTCGTATCGATGCTTTACTCCCTCCTTCGTATCGATCACGAGGTCTATCTTCGTATCGATCAACTAGGTGATCGATACGAAACATGCGACTACTGGTCAAAAGGAGTGTGATCGATCTGGTAAGTGCTGAAGTCCATCGATATTGGTTCGAGCCTCATGGATACGAACAATGGATGCCGAGTGATGGAGTAATGTTCATTTTGTATCGATGGTGGTGGATATGAAACGATGGATACGGACGGATGGATACGAAACGGACATATTTCACATGGATCTTGATCTATTCATAACTTGAGCATACGAACTCCGATTGACCTAAAATTTGGAATGTTTCTTTTAAAGCTTTGCTTGTCATACCATGCTAGTTGTAGCTCGATCCGAACTCGAACCAAGTTTGCCTCTATCCATCGCGAACTTGTAGATAACCGATCACCGGAGCGAATTGTTATCAGTCTCTAGTCAAGTCCTTGGTATTACGGCCTTGCCAAAAGGAGATATAATTATATCACCTTTAATTTCAAGTCAAAGAAGCATTTGATAAGAGTAAGAAAAATAGTAAATAAGATTGACATATACGTGAATCAGTGATTATAAATTAGACATTGAATAATTAGATAAAGAGCTTAAAAGAAAAATCAACCATGTAGTTCTTGGTTATTCAAATATGAACATATATCGGTTAATAGCCTCTATAATGAATATTTTGGTCTGCTTGGTAAGATAGTAACATTGTAATTTAGAATATTTGTTATGTACAATGTAATAACGAAAATAAAAATATATGAAAACTAACATTGATATCTTAAGCATGTAGTTTAACAATACACATACGCCAATACACATACTCGCACACATATACGTATAAATATACCAATACATATGTATGTATGTATGTATATGTAAGTATGTATGTATATATGTATATGTATATATAACAAAAATATTTGATGTTTAGTTTTAAATATTGGTAAGAACTTCGATTTTAGTTTTAGTTTTCTCTACACAATAAATGTCAAATCATTTATCAAAGTCCACTATTCATATTATTATATTTTCTTTTTTTTTTTTTGCTCTACAAAAACACATCATAAGTATTAGCGTTAGGATAAACCAAGGACCGTTGCATAATTAGATTTGAGAAGAGAAAAAAAGTGAAATCTATGGTGATGTCCTATATAATAATGAACCCTAGTACAAGAATATTCATAGTGTTCTCTAGATAATCTCTATCATTGGATCAAAACATATATTGAAATCAGTGGTAAGTTCTCTCTAGCACTTGAAAATAACGAAAATGGCCCTGCACAATCGAACCCAATTTTCTCTACAATTAGCCAATCCAATTGACTGGAAAAACCTATCAGTCGACTAGAAGAGATGTCTAATTGACTGGAATAGTAGAGCTTTTCCCAAGTTGAAAATTGACCAAACACTAGTTAACTAGAATGATTTCCAATTGATTGATAGAGATTCCAGTCGACTTGAAGCCTGTGGCTATTGCTATAGGCTTTCATGGCTTCACTCCTCCTTGTCGCTTTGCCATTTCTCATTTGCTCTTCTTCTATTACTCAAAATGAATCCTTTCGTACTTGTTCTAGGAATATTGTATCACTTATCCTAACAATGACACCGACAATTTATACATGAATGAGTAAAAATAATAATCAAGCAAATTGTAAACTTCCTATAATTTCACACCATCATATCAAGCAATGAATTTTTTTGCACACTTAGATGATTTTTTGATTTTTTACAACAAGATTGAGATATAAAAGTTTACATGCGAACATAGAATATAAAAGCCTGTGTGTTAGTATAGGCATCAAAGTCGCATGCTACTAGTTTGTTAAATAAATACAAATTATAATAGAAAATACCAACCTTTTTATCATCAATTCTCGTTACATTAACCTTGATTTGAACCTAATTATTTGAACTCAATAATGCAAATGTAACCAATTAATTATGATCAAAGTGATAAAGATTAAAAGAGAAAAAATAAATAAATCATGTGTGTATATAACCTTATTATAATATCTAAAAATTAGATATACTCACAAAATATTTGTCCAGTAAATTATGTGATATGCAAGCTTACGCACCAATAAGAATTCACCCAAGCGTTGATGATGTATGGTTAGTTTTCATATTAAAAATTGTTTCTTTATATATCATTGAAAAACAAAAGACCTTCTAAATATTATAGCACTAAGCATGTTTCATTCGTTGAGGCATTTGGTTTCCCTGATATTAAATGCATAACGATATGACAAATCTTGATTGTTTGCTAAAGGACAAAAAAAAAGATTGATATAACATTTAGGATGCATTAATGGAAGTAACATATAATGAAAGCCAACACATACATCAATATATGATTAAAATAATAACAAAATGACTCAATGACCAATATGCACTTATGTGGATATTATGCAATTAAACCGTTTAGCGGTTCTATAGCGGTGGAGGTGCATTGTAATAGGGATAAAGCAGGGATATAACAAAAAATAGCACATGTACAAAAAGATTTATTAGATATAAATCCAAATATTTAAAATTAATTTATTCTCATTCTCATGTCATTTGTATAGGAAAAATAAATATTGTATAATCTTATATAACAATATCAAAGAATATCATGATCTGTGCAGTTTAGATTTGGCGATTACAGTAGATTTCTGCTTATATTGAACATTTATGCCTTAAAATTAGGTCTTTATCATAATTTTATTGATTTATTTCAAACGAGACCTAGTTAAATCAACCTTTTATACTAATGTTGCTAAAATTATTGCTAAAAAGCCTAAATTTAGTAGGTATAGAGGAAAATAGCGGGCTTAAAGTGGATCTACTATATAATACCGTTATATTGAAAAAGCATAACGGCCGAAGAGCGCTACGTGCTATAACGAGAATTTTTTGGGGCTTTAGTAGGGCTTTAACTGCATAATGTGGATATGGGAATTCAGGCTTACCGCCAATATTTGTTGTTAAAGATATTGATGTTCATTATCATCTCGTTTGTGTCAATCTCCATAAGTGCGACTAAGTAATTTGAGAGATGTATAAAAAATTCAACCAAAAACCCCACAACGAAAGTTATTCTTCTAGAAATTCCAGATCTTACACAAACAATAATCTTGAATGCTATAACAATCTAATAAATGGATAAATACATAAATTAAATTAACTTCATTAGTAATCATATGGAAGTCATTAATCTAAGCAAATGTTTGAAACTCTAAACAAATCCCTAAATTGAACTCCAAATATAACCCTAACAAGAGAAATGAGAGGATAATTCAATAGTTAATCGAATTAAATAAATCTACAAACAAGAAGATTTAATTACTTGCAGTTTTGAAAGGATGATTATATCGCATTTGAGAAGAAGTAGTTGAGATTTTTTTCCTAATAAAGGCCGGAAAAGAAGATGATAGAATGATAAGCGAAAATTTGGTGGTAGTTTTTCATCCAACACCAAAGCTTTGGAAAAATGCATTAAAAGTATTTGTTCGGGCCTTGTTTCATATTACTGGAGGTTATTTATTAGTCTGCCTCTAATTTATGTTAGTAAGGGCGAAAATTTAATTTTGCCTCTAATTTAGGGCCTCTTATATTCACAAGATTAATAGTCCATCATTTGTTCAGATCATTATTATGTCTATATAAAGGACATTACAGGCAAAAATTAATGTTAATAGACATTAACAATCATTACCGACCACAACAATTAGTAACATCAATAGTTTATTGTAACGACCCGTTATTTCGAACCATTCACATCCACATATGTCGGACTTGAATTGCTCAAAACAACAGATTGTTAATTTTATATTTGGCAAAACTCGGCATATACAGTAAATAAATCAATCACGAAATCATAGACAGAAAGCATTACAATAATAAGTAACGGAAAAGTTAAATAGTAGTTCATGAAGCTACTATATAAACATTAGAGTCTAAAACAACAAATATAATGAATATCTCAAATATAGAGTAGTCTCAATACAAATCAAATGAAAAAAAAATTTGAATATAAACAACAAGAGACAATTGAATAACTGAAAGTTGAATGTATATAGATGGATCTCTAAGAAAAGCTCTAAACTCCAAAGGTGAGTCTCAAATGCGGTGAAACTCAGTCTGACCCGACCATAGGAAAAACACAAAACACTCGAGCCAGGATTAACTTTCTTATATAGTAAATTCAACTCAAGTGAAATGTCAACTGAAATACAAGTAACTTAATGGATATTTGGGATTTCCATCCTCTAAGGATCCGTGGAGATATCTACTATGTAGCAATATACGCTATTATAATATATCTACCGGTAAAGTAAAAGTATTAAAATAGCATTAAGGCTTTACCAATATCTCCTTTAACACATTTTATATATTCTCCTGGTCTATACAATGCCTACGCTCCTTTGTAAGCTAAAGGTCTACCCACAAGACACCACATAAGTATGGTACAAAACAAACTCGTAAAAGGCGTGATAGGGCATGAGACAAGGCACTCGAGGCAATGCCAAGGTAGATATACCATTTGCACTCCCGGACTGGTGGTAATGTATAGCAGCTACTACCGCCCATCTTGTGACACACTAACAAATCAAAAGGTGCACCCAATCAAATCACAAAAGCAATAGAATGGTATCGAAGAAATGTGTCCAATCGAGGGAATGACCCCACTTGGCTTGGTATAGCTCATGTTTTAGCCACATCAAGCTGACTCATGGGAGTCAGGGCTACGTAAATACCATATAGAATCATCGCCAAACCATCCTTCTTCTTTTTAGAATCTCCATCACGCACACAGTTGCTAAAGTGGTTTTCGGTATTGGCAGAGAGTATGACAATATCTGATCCCGGTCTCTTTAACAACCAAACGCTTATTTCACACCATGTTCATTTCAATTTCAAATAGTTCATACTTCATATCAAAATATCATATTCATTTCAAAAACCATATCATTTCGTTATCATTATTCACTTTTAACAACATACTTTTCCAAAATCATAACACTTTCAAGTTTATAAAACCTTTGAAATGATAACGCTTTGAAGTCATAACACTTCAAAATCATAACACTTTTCCAACTTAAACAATTTAGATATTGAAATTATGATGTATATTAAAGTAATAAATTAAAATAGTTTATATATGTTAAAAATATTTATATAATAAAATTAGTTTCCTCCAATATCGTAAATTGATTCAAATCAACTTGAATTCAAAAATTCAATTTAAATCAATTCTAGTTTAACCATTTCAATTTAAAGGTCAAAGATTCAATTCAAATTTTCAATACCATTTCAAATTTTTATCAATATCAAATCTGGGTTTGAACTATCATTTCAATTCCAATAAGATTCATGGCTTAAATATTCAACCAATTTCAATATAAATTTCGTTTATATTTCAACATTTAACTTTACTATTATTTTGTTTTGAAATATTTACTTAATCAATCCAATAATCACTTAAATAAAATCTCAAATTAAAAAATAAAAATAAAAACAAATATCCCATTTCAATTTATTTAAATTTGAAAATATTCGTTTAATCACCTTAAATAAAAAAATCAAGTTATAAAATCATATCTTTAAAATCTCAATTTCAATGAGTTTCAGTTTATTTTATTTAAGTATAATTCTTGAACATATACAATTTCTAATCAATTCCAATTTATCTTCCCGACCTTAATTTATTATAGTTATTACAAAATCTATTTTAAAAATATAATTTTAAATAAATAACTAAACATATTATATACAAATTAAATTAATTTTTTATTAAGTTAAATCTTAATATTAGATATATTTTATATTAAATCTACTTTTATATAATTTTAAAATAATAAAATTATAAGTAAAATCTTGAAAGTTATATTTTCAAAGCTAACTTATAAATTTGAAATTTCCAAAACATATAATTTTAAAATTTTAAAATTTTGACATATATATAAGTAACATTTATGTATATTAATTTAAAAATCAATATTCATTAAAAACCATGTATTTCCATTCAAAAGTTTAGAAATCATTTTCAAAATATAGACCAATGGTGTCCATATATAATTTTTTATCATATGGTCAAGTGATATAGATAATTATCATTTAGATCTGCAATTTAGATATCTATAGGTATATATCATTTCAACCCGTAATCCTAAAATTTCAAAATCAATGAAAATCGTTTGGCTTTACCATTTCAACCCATAATGATTTTCCCCTAATCTATAATATCGTTCGGGTATGTATCATTTCAACCCATAGGGAATTCTAAATTAACAGGGAACTTGCAGAGGGAGAACAAATATGATAAAATATAACATATCAACCACAAGCATATATCATCAGTAACAATTTTAAATAAAATATATACAATATGATATGGTGTCATATATCACGGGTGAATAATTGCAGATAATGACATATCATATTTAACAATTAAATAATTAGCAATTTAAATTTAAGAGCACATTCCAATTTTCATTTCAAGCGAATTCAAATTTACTAACTATAAGAATGTTAATCGCGAATGATTGCTCACCTTTCGAGGCTAGAGAAATAAGCGAGAATGAAAGCGAACGGACATGGACAAGCATACGGATCAAACAAGTAGGACAATGACAAGGTTGGAATGCTGCGACAAATTCGGTATAGAGAAAGTAGTCAAGATGGACAAGAGATCGATGAAACAAAATATACGTTATATATATAAATTTCTAAAATCAATTTATAAACATATATTTGAAAACCAATATTTAGTTCAAATACATATAAATTAAATCTCTAGATATATTTGTCACCCAAACTCCTATATACTTATTTGTATAAACCAATATATAAACATATATTTTTATATACATAGGAGCGGAGGTACTCATCAAACAGATGAGGCTAAAGCCCTACCTCAGTTTTTGATTTTCTTTCTTATAAATTGACCATATCTAATTTAGCCCCATTTCAGAAATAAACTTTGTCCTAACGACCCAAGTTTCTCTTTTCATTTACTTCAAACGCCACATCAATCCGAAAATTATCCCGTAATATTTCGGAGACCTTTATGTTCTAATTATAAAACTATTATTTTATAAATCAAACAATTTAGACAAATCTCCTCCTAATAGATCTAGAAAATTTCATTTTTCTAATGCACTAGCATGTAAAAGATAGTATCATATCAAATATTTATTACATGGTTCAATTCTTCATTATATTTTGGGTAGTTTTAACTTTTAATGAATAGTTGTGTATCAGCTATTTGTTCAATTGTGCAATATTTGTGTGTTGAATTTTTGTAGGTAATTTTGTACAATTTTTGAGTTATGCGTAAATCCTACAATGTGAATAATTTTTGGGTTCATTTGTACATATTATTGTATTCTAGGAAAATTTTGCAATTCTAACATCTTTGGTTTTTTTTATAATAAATGTGGCCCCATCTGGCTTGATGGTGCTGGCTCCGCCATTGTATATACATACTTTTTTTTTTTAAAAGCTCAATACTTAAAACCCAATATATAACACCAAAATTGAGTACTCATGGATATATAAACTGTAAATAATATAAACTAAAGAAATCAAACAGCTTAACCATATTTAACCATATTATTTGAGAAAAATAAATTGTAAACAAAAACTTTGTAATATTCTTCTGTATGATATCCAACCTATATACTTACATGAATTAACAAAATAAACTAACATATTATAAAACTATAAACATATATATATATACACCTTATACAGAAGATGCTGCTATGATGTTCGTGTAGCAGGGGTTGCAAGCATGGAGGAGCTAAGGTAGAAGGCGACATACGACTGTGTGTGGTGGAGATGTGAGTGGGTGGCTAGAGTCGATGGGGCAAGGGCGGATGGCTGTTAGTGGGTGAACATAGGCATGTGGTTGAAGAAGTGGAGCAAGAAGGGGCAAACACAGGTGGCTACCCGAGTTCGGTCAGGCATGGTGGAGGCTTGGGGTGGTGACAAGGCATGCGGCAATGATGGACGATGCAAAGGGGGTGGAAGAGTTTCGTTGCAATGGTGGCATGCTCTTGGTGTTAAAGAAAGGCTGATGTTTGGAGGTAGGAGGATACATTTGGAAGGGGATGGTGGTTATCAGGTCGAACATGGATGGTGTTTGGATGCGGTCGGGCTGTTCAAGTGGTGGGTGATTTTTAGGGGTGGTCTCGGCAAGAAGGAGCAGTAGTAGTTTCTTATATAGGAATGCAAATAATTATTTTTTTGAAAGAGGTAGCTTGGCACAGTTCGGCTATGAAGAAGGAAGAGGACAGCTGGGTTTAGCAACGATGAGGTGGAAGGTGGCACACTAGTCATCTTAGGCAGACAAAATACATGCTTTATTTATTCCAAATAAGGTAAGCTATAGGACGAATGCTAGCAGGTTAAACAAAGATGTGAAACCAATCTCAAGCTTCAGGAAAATATATGTTCTACTTTCCCTTTTTTTGAAGTGTAGAACGAAAAAAAAAATTAGAAGGGGAGAGGAGGAGAAGCAAGTTGTTTCCAGACCAAATATAAGAATGCTTTGCATATGAACCTGATTATATATATGCGTATATATATATATATTAATTTTTCCAGAATGAGATAAAAGAAAGGACGAATAGAAAAGCAAAATAGAATGAAGGAACTGAAAATAGGAAAGAACCAGAAATAAAATGAAATAGCAAAAATATTGAACACGTGGGATGGCAAAAGCCATGCCTATTTGAATTCTGGGAGTTATAAAGCATATGGCTACATGGTTAAACACGGTGGAAATTGAAAGGACAAAGGAAACCCAAAAGTTTTAAAATGAGTACCGATACGGCTAATCGTTTCGTCGATTTTACTGCGTATCGGATGCCAAATTTCAGAAGTGAATATACTGCGAAGATCGGCATGATGATACGAACAGAACGGTACACAGATATTAGCAATACGATCATCCTTCTAAAGTTAATATTCACTGCAAAACTACTGCAAATTCATCGAAAATAAGATAAACAAGGCTAAAGAAGGTCAAATTTGACAAAATGAATTATGGCGCCTCATTTAGAAAATGATTTAGAAATTTTTTATGTAAAAATATTCAGGTTTCGAAAATATTTTATTTTCATCAATATTAAGTGATTTTAAATTGAAATTGAAAATTACACAATAAAACTAACTTCGATATTTTCCAATCAAAATTTACCATTTGCTATGTTTAAATAGACGTATTTCAAATACCAAATTTTTATTACCCAATTCAATTGTTTAAATTTTCACAAAATTTCCATTAATTACGTTATTTAAACCGTTGAAATTTTACGGATGGTTACATTTATGTACTAACAAAAGTTGGTTGATAGTAGTTTTAGTTGTTGTTTATCAAATATTTATGTTTGACAATTGATAATTTATATTTCAAAATCAAAATTCTTCAAATCGAGTGTGTAATGACCCGGAATTTTGGGCAATAACAACTTAATAATCTGTATAAATATTTAACCGGTTTGATAAATTTTCTTTATAATTTTAATTTAAAATTGGCTAATTTATCTTTTTAAAGGTTAATGAATTTTTTAGATGGCAATATTGATAAGATTTGTTTGTCAAAGCTAAAGAAATTTTATTCTATTTATAATATATAAATTTTATATATATTGTGAATAGAAGATCTTTTGTTTTAAATTAAAGATTGAGTTTTGCAAATTGTAATATATATGTTTGTACGTATATGTTATAATTTGAGATATTTTGAAATTTAATTTTAAATCTATTGATAGTTTATATATGTATGAATATTGTAATTTAAAAGCTTTGTTTAAAAAAATAATATTCTTCAAAATCTAATTTAAAGACTAATTCAATTGTTTTTAAAATATAAGATAATTGTTAATAAGATAGTTTAAAAAGGTTTTTAATAAAGTTTTGTTTGTCTTTTTTTTTTTTTAAAATGCTTAAATTTAACATGTGAATTTTTGTTTACAATTGAACAAAGTAAAATTAATTAATTGGGGGCTTTAAAACATGTGTAACCATATAAACATATATAAGCACTTATTAATTAAGAGAATGAAGTAATTTAGCTTTCTATTAACATTTAAATTAAATAAAAATCTAATTAAAAACACTTAAAACATGTGCTCTTATCTTAAGACACTTATGTAACATTTGTAAGACAATTAAGTGCTATGGGTGACAAATGTAAGTTTTATAACAAGTGTCTTCTTTTGTTTAAAAATTTTAGTTTCTTTAATTCTACTTAACCATAATATTTTCATTTTTGTGTTTTCTTTTTCTAACTCAAAACAGAAATTTCATTTTGAAAATCTGAAATAAAACCTGTAATGTAAGTATTCAAATTAAACCTGCAAACCAAAGTTCTTCATAGCATTCAAATCTGTAAAACAATTCTACAACCATCAACTTGCAATATCAATTCCACTCTGCAAATCTTCAACCTGCAATGAAGTTCAAATCTGCAACTTCAACCTTCTTTTCAAATGAAGTTCAACTGCAAGTCATCTGCTTTTCAACACTTTTAAGCAACAGCAAGTTTACATCATCAATTTGAAGGCATGCATTCAGTATTCTTCAGATCTAAAATATTCAAGCCTGGCTAAAAGAAATAAAGCTTGTTCTATTCTCTGCTCTGCAAAACATGTGAGTAAACAATTTTAAAAACGGTTTTTTTTAAATAAAGGTTATATTGATATCAGTGATGAAGATTGCAGTAACATGGATTTAAAATGTTTATATGTTCATTGATATGAATGCATGTTGATTTAAAGTTGAAATTGTGAAATAGGCATGTATATTTATAAAAAAAATCTGTTCTCTGTTTTCTTTTGAATAGATTTCACTTCAAAATATTAATCTCCCAGTAACATCATTAATGGACTTTGATGAAAAATGGAAATTGTAAGTTAATATTTGATAGTGAATATAAAAATAGTTTAAAGGTTTTACATTTAGTACATTTCATATAAAAGTATTAAATACGGTGAAGAGCTAAAATAGTTAAAAATCAACTTATGCAATTTTGGATTTGGATTACATGATTGTAATCATGACAGTAAATAATGAATTTAGGAGTTAATATCAAAAAATTTAGTTGACAATTTGATTAGGAATTTGGTTTTGTTTGAAAAAGGGGTTTTTGGAAATTACTGATTATCCATACATTGAATTGGTATGGAATTTGGATCGAGGCTAGCTTGTTGATTGTTGATTTAGGGAAAAATACCCAAGAATTTTTATAATGGCTGTGTTGATTGAATTTGGGTCTAGTAGGGTTTTGGTTTCCTGTATTGAAGGCGATGCATTTTTGGGTTTTACGATGTCGTGTATTGATCGGAGTCAAGCGCGTGGCTTGCGAGAGTAGCTGGAAGTCGAGAAGATGGTGTGGTGTGGATGGCTCTGCGTCTCGAGATAAGGGTGGCCAGCGGTGATCTTTTTCTGTTGGTTGTTGTTCATGCAAGTTCGGGCTGAAGGGCGAAATTTTGAATCGAGTAAGTTTCGTTCGATCTGGGTTGATAATCGAGATGTTGGGGTTGCGTGTGATGGTGGTTGGACGTCGCGTAGATCATCAGTGGTCGGAGGAGTCGTGCAGCATGCACCGTGTTTGCACTGTGCACGGTGAAGTTTTGAGTTTTGGGAAGATGGAGTTTTTCTCAGGTGAGCTCTCGTGTTTTTAGGAAGAAGACTCGAAGTGGGTAGCTGGGATTTGCTGCGAGTGTTTGGCACGAGTAGATATCGTGATTTGCTCGAGTGTTTCCTGGCAGTTAGTCTTTCTGGTTGATGTGTTATAGATTAGGTCTGTAATAATATAAGTATAGTTTACTTGGAGTAATTAAAGAACAAGTTTTAAATCATAAACAAGTTTTTAAAGTAAAACGAATTTCAAAGTTTAAAAAACTTGTTTGTTTTTGAAATTTAGTTAATCAAACTTTAAAATGTAAATTGAATTTACTTTCAAATTTAAACGTTTGAGATGTTTTCTTTGAAAGTAATTTTACTTAATCAAAGTTTGAATTTTAGTATAAAAAAATGTTTGAATTTAAAGTTTTAAAGAAAATTTAAAAAGTAATGTTTTAAAAACAAGATTACAAATTATATTGGAAAGGTAAGTTTAAAACTTGATAATTCAAAGTGTTTTAAATTTGGAAATGATTCATAAATGCTTTATCTACAAGTAAGGCTATTATTAGGATTTTGTAAATCAAGTTTAATAATTTGTCTTTGAATTAATAAGATTTAAATTTATTCAAATAATTTATTTATAAAGATAATTAAGGTTAAATTATTTGAATATGACTTAAGAATACTTAATTAAATATAATTGTTAATAAGTAAGAGATTAAATAATATATATGCTTCTCTTAATTAATTAAAGATTTGCTTTAATTATAAGAAGATTTGTTAATTAATTAATTTTAAATAATTAGTTAATTATTTATTTAAATTTATATAATCACTTAATTATGGATTAATTAAGTATAATTACTTAGTAAAGTAATTAATGGTTAATTGTTGAATGTAATTAAGGAAGTTAATTACTTATGGAAGTAATTAATGGTAATTACTCATGGAGTAATTAGTTGAAGTGATTATTGGTTAATCACTTAATAATATTAATTAAAGAATTGATTAATATAATTGTTTTAAAGATAATTAATTAAGAAAGTAACTAAGATTTATTAATGGAAGTAATTAGAGATAATTACTCATGTAAGTAATTAAGAGTAAATTACTTAATTATTTAGTTAATTAATTAATGTGATTAATTAATTAATGAATGAGATTAATTTAAGATTAATCACTAAGGGTAATTAATTAAAATTTTTATTAATTAATAAGGTAATTTATTAAGGATTTATTTATTAATTTAATTGTTAACAATTACTTAATGAAGTAATTAGGGATCTAATTGGATTAATTAATCAAGGATTAATATAATTAAATTAGGAATTAATGAATTAAGAAGTTAATTAAATAAAATAAGTAATTACAAATTGTTAGTTACTAATTTTGATTAATGAGTTGATTAATTATAAGTTAATAAGTTAATTAATTAAAGTATTATTACTTAATAAGGATCATTAATTAATGTGATTAATGATATTAATCAAGGTTGAATAATATAAGTGATTAACTTAAATGTGATTAATTAATTGTAATTAATTAAGAATTAATGTACTTAATTATAGTTAATTAATTAATGAGTGATCATTAATTATTGTAATTAATGATAGTAATTAAAGGTTCATTACTGTATATGGTTAAGGATAATTACTTGAATGTAATTAAATATAATTAATCAAGGGAGATTAATTAAGGAAATCATTAGAGATGATTAATTTATTTATTTGGAATAATAATTAATGAAGAAGGATTATAATAATCCAATTTGATTAAAAGATAATCAATTCTGTTTTGGATGTTTGATTAATATGGGTTGATTGATTAATATTGGTTAATTGATTGATATTGGATGATCAATATTTAGAGAATGATATGGGATGATTGGTTGATATTGGATGTTTGATATTGGTTTGATACTGGATGATTTGGATATATCTGTTATGTGATATGCTGCTGTGTGAGATGAATGTTTATTATGAATTATCTCTTGTGATAATATGATTCTTCTATTTGTTTATATCATCCTGTATATAAGTTTTAACCGTTTAACACCCTTAAGTACAACTTGGACATTAAAATGGCGTTTGGTTTCGGTGAGACCGAGATCGGATTTCTATATTTGGATATCCGAAAACCACATCGATTCCAATTAAACGTTAGGTCGTGAATCCAAGTGTAGCAAGTGAAGACTCGAGCTGTAAGGGCTATACATCAGTATAACTCTGTGGGTGATTCCGTAATGAGTTGACGGAATAGTGCTTATAGATTCGAGATGGTGAATAAGAGTGCAAGGGCTATGGTCGTTGACTCTGAGGGTGATTCCAAAAATGAGTGCAACGAGATAGTGCCTTCGGTTTCGTTCGAACCCGGAACGAACTTGTATGGATTGAATGCTTTAAGAACATCGCCAGGTGGACGATGAGCATTCTAAGATAGATGTGTTCTATAAAGGTAATCGTAGCCTCAAGCCTCATCAACCGGGAATGGCTAAAACAGGGGAGGTGCAGCAAGGTTTCGTGGGTAGCCCCCACTTGAGAGTGAGATTTACCCCTGTCTAGAGGTCCCTTTCTATTTCGGCTTAGTGTGTGGTTGGTCGCGCCAACTAAGGGGTGGTCTTGTTCGGGACTGTTCAGTAAGGAATGGTTCCGGCCTTGTGTTGCAGGGGAGCGGGCGTACTCCTCGGTACTGTGATCTAGGCCACGTACTGTGACGGGCGGTACCCCAGTAGCCCTGCCATTGTATGGAATCCACAATCCAATAAGTGCCAACGGTTTTGATTGTATTACCCACTTTTGTCGCTAGTAGCTGGAATTTAATCATGTAACAATTTCGGCTATTTCTTATTTACATGAAAACCCTAGACACTATTATAATATCACGGGATTTCCTATCAAATGTTTTGGTTAGCGTAAGGCAAAAACTTTTCCATATTTATGTGTGGGAAGTCTTGCGTGATACCTTTTCTTTTAAAAGGTTTTTCTAAAGTTAAGCAACTTTAAACCGTTTACTCACACCAGACCCCTGTCTGACCCGAGCGTTTATTTTCTGTTTTATCAAACTCTTGGGTACTCATATTATGTATGAGTAGTCAAGTGGATCAGGTTAACTTGACGAATTCTGGAGGAGATATGGAGCAGGTGGCTTCGACATGTAAATATATATTGATTCTGCTGTGTTTGATGTAACTGTTTCTCTTGTATCTTGAGTTGTATAATTAGACAGATGTTTATAACTGTCTAATCTGTGTTGTTTATTGTGTACTCTGATGTAATAAGATACTTTGTAATATTTTATGTGATATATTATATTTTATTCATTCCGCTGTGAGTTCTCTGATGTTGTTCTGTTTCTTCTTTCTCTTTCTTTTCTTCTTATATCCCTTTCTTTCTTCAAGATGATGCGATTTCCTGGAGATAGGAAGTCGGGTCGTCGAAGAGTGCATGGTCAAAGATTACAATATATCAAAAAACTTACGCTCCCTAAAATGCAAGATACAAAAAGGCACTAAATTGGATATATAAAAATCGTTCAAACATCTAACATATTCCTAGTAGGCAAGCATAGTTGAATGGTAAGTTAAATTTTGGTGATACAAAATCACAAATAGAAGTAAATAAATATGCAAAAGAAAGAAAAAGAAGATTTTATTTCCCCTAATTAATATGCATATTTGATTATGTTTATTTCTCTCTCTAATTGGCTAATCAATTTATTTTTGCCATCTAATATTAATTTAGGCATTAGGTAATCGATGTTATAAATAGAGACTAGAAGAGAGAGTGTAAAATGTGTGGAAATCTATTTGTTAATTCTCTTTACTTCCATCTTTGTTCTTCTACTCCAACAATTTTAGCCATAGAGATCAAGACTTCCTTTCTCAATTTGGTTATCGGTTCAATTTGTAATTTATTTACTTTTATTTTGTTTGATTTTTTGCAAAAAAATTAGTGAATCGATAAATTGGGTGGTTGGGTGGAACCTATTATGTATTGATTTATGATTTCATGTCTGTTTATTTTCTATCCAAATTTATCTCTTTGTGATTTAGATGATAAAAGATCTACTAAAAATAGCTTCCGCAAAGCAAAGTTTTCACTACATGTTTGTATCCGACCCTATGGTAACGCTTGAGACAATGGACAACGTGCAAGAGATCTATAGTTATGGTGGCTAGCAGGGTAGACTTAAGTAGTCAGGCTTAAGGTGGAGCTAGATCGTGGTACATTGGATCTGGTAGAATGATACAGGAATAAGGTCTCCATATGGTGTAGGCATCGTGTTGGCGCATTGGAAGACGCATATATGGATGCAGGCCAAGGTGGTGATCTATTGGGGTGTCTCGCATTATGTGTGGGTAATGGGCGATATTGAAAAAAATAGTTCCACAAAGTGAAAAAAAATAGAGGTGGAGTGGTATAAATATGAGTTTGGTTGTATGTAACAACAAGGAATTCCTTTTGTTGAAAGGTGTCAAACAAACTCATTTGTTGCCCCACGGAGGGATGTGCGGACCTTGGAAATTTTTGATTGGTATCAAAGCCAGGTCATCGCCAAGCTTAGATTAATTTTGGATTTGAAAAATATTAAGATGTCAGATGTGATTTCTTTTTCAAAGATGGCTACTTTTGATGGAAAAAATTGGGGTATTTGAAAGCCTAGGATGGAAGATGTTTTGTACCTCAATGATCTTCATGATCTATTTGATAGGGATGGGAAGAAGCCCTCTGATGTAGAGGAGGGAAAATGAAAGAATATGGATAGAAGGAAATTGCGTTGATTGTCGGTATCTTGATGATTCAGTCTTCCATCATGTAACTAGTTATGAATCCTTGAAAGCTTTATGAGACAAGTTTGTATCTTTGTATAAGTTGAAAAGTGCTACAAATATGGTTCTTCTTGTACGAAAGTTGGTTCAACTGAGAGTAGATGGAGAGAAGTATATTGCAGAGCATTTGAATGAATTTCAAGATGTATTATATCAATTGGCCAATATGAAGGTCAAATTTGATGATGAGTTACATGCTCTTTATTGATGAGTTTGCTTTCAGAAAGTTGGGGAACTTTGGTTATTTCATTTAGTAATTCCAATGCTAATGGTACTATCTCATTGGAAACTGTTCGAAGTAGTCTTTGAATGAGGAGCTTAGAAGAAAAGGGTCATGTGTGAAATTAGTTCTAATGAAGCTATGGTAGCAAATGACTCGAAGAAGAATACAAGTCAAAAGAAGAAAGTCGCCATAGGTAAAGGTATGTCAAAAAGTCTCATTTGTTATTATTATCACAAAAAGGGTCATACGCACAATAGGCGTGGAGAGTATAAAAGGGATCAAAAGAAGGTTATACCACTACAAGATTAAACGGCTATTCCAACGGCTTGGAGCCGTTGGCGACCATTCGAAGCCATTGGAATAGCCGTTGAAATAGAATCAACGCTTTCCAACGCTTTCCAATGGAAAAACGGCGATTTTCCAATGGCCGCCAACGGTTTGTAGCCATTGGAAACCGTTACAAGCCGTTTGAATAAAATATCCAATAAGCCGTTGGAAACCGTTGGAAATCTGTGTTTATTTTGCTGTACAACAGCAAGCCTATTCACCTTCCAACCACACCATTTCCAATCCATTCCCCATATATATATATATATATATATATATATATATATATATATATATATATCAATATAAAAAACACACATAAATCAATTAAACACCAATATAAACAAACCAAACCATTCAAACATCATAAACCGTACCATCAACGTAAATACCATTAAAACATGTCAACAAATCACGTACATACCATCAAAATATCATTCTTACCCACTCGTACCAATATATACAACATTAAAACACATAATAACTGTCTCCAAGTCAATATATACATCGTTCAAACACAAACACTAAAAACATACCTCCTCAAGCATCTTCGTCGTCGCCTCCAGAAGCAACAGATGACGAAGGAAAGGTACCATGATTCTGCACATACTCTGCAAGCTTTTGATTCAGGTGCTCCATCTGTACAGCTCGTAGACGATTCTACTCCTGTAGCTGCTCAATCATAGCTCTAGGCTCCTTAATTTCTTCTTTGTCTTGGGCCTTTTGAGCTTGTCGAGCCTGCAAATAGAAATAATAGCAAAAATGTTGTCTCAGCATATAAAATATTATAACACTATATACCCAAACGCTAATTTGTTGTACATATGTAAAAGGATTAATTACCGTTACATTCCCGAAGCCATAACGTCTACTCCGCTGCATCGGATCCATAACAACGTCGAATTCATAATAGCGTCAAATATGTTATCTTGCTCCTCCTGTGTCAACTCATCACTACCAGACTGCCGAAGCGCATAAGCCCGTGCCTCCTGTAACCTTGACTATAATGAAAAACTAACAATTTCAGTTGAAAAATAGTAGAATGTAATTTTTATTTTACATAGCTAGTAATTAATAAACTTATCAATGTAAGTATTAGAAATTAAAAAACGCATACATATGCCTCAGTCTCCCTATACTGATCACCCCACTGATATATGATTTTGCCAGACTCGTCTACATGCTTAGATGCGTGGTTGTGAGCAAATAAATCCACTAAGACAACGGGATGTCCATTAGCTCGTTCCTGCAATTGATAATTTGGATAATTTAACTCCATATAACTAATTGCTGAACTGATCGATATTCAAATGTGATAATAGATAAATTTACCAAATCTTCGCGGTGATGCTGGAAAGATTTGGAGCCTCCACGATGAGTTACTGGATTCATGCTCCTGTTTGCTGAGTTCCTTTGTGATTCCTCCTGCAAATTTACAATGGATAATTATTTATTAAACGTTAAAAAAATTACTAAGATTCATTATAAATTTACCTTGAACTCCTCAGAGTTCCACCAGTCAGCCCACTTATCCCATACAGCCGTGCTCATCCACTTTGGTTTCTTCCCCACTCTTTTAATCTCTGACATTTTCTCCCTATAGTTCTTAGCAATCTTTGAGTTCCAGTGTCGCTGAACTAAGTTGATGTCAGACTCTTGCAAATCTACTGCGCCATGTACAATGAGAAAATATTACTAATTATTTATTTGTATTTAATTAATCATTTTGTAAAGCGGTATAAACTTACTAGAAAATCTTTCCAAATGTCTCTCTCACATCATCGGGGATCTTGCTCCACTTGGGCCAGCAATCGCTCATCTTGCTCATATACGCCCGCCTAGAAATGTTCAGAACCACTTTAGATGGCTCCAACTCAAGCCCACTGCATTAAATATAAAATAGAACTTTAGACAATTATAGATATATCATGTACAAAAAATTAAATTGCTATGCTGCTAATTATGATACTTATGCATGATCAGCCTTTGGCTGCAAGTAAACGACTGGACGAGCTGGTGGCTCACCACTACTCTCTCCAATCTTCTAGGAAGAGCCACGTCGCCGAGAACCAGAACCAGAGCTAGACATAATATACATGCCATATACATACATATACAATTCATAATAATTATGATATGACGAACCATTAAAAAATGTAATACAATATGCTACAAATGTGTCAAGTTGTGTGTATGTGTTGAGTGTGTTAGTATACACTTGTTGTCATTAAAATTGTATAACTTTGGATAAATGCATTATTAATCAGAGATAAATGTAATGTGAATAATTGTAAAAATTACCGGATATTACTCAGTCGTCCTCGTCGTTTTCTGATTCAGGCTCGGTTTCGTGTTCTATGTCGTTTTCCTCTACACTCTCAAATGCTTCGACTAATACATTTGTCTCATCATTTAAAGGTCCAAAAATTAGTTTGATCGTCTGTAATTGCTATTTCAACATTTTCCTCCAGATCTGCTTGATAGGCTTGTTCGTTTGGAATATTCTGTCCATCGAACGTAAATCTTTCTTTGGTTTTAAAAACCGTAGACCAATCTGCTTTATCCCTTTTTAGAGATGGATAAGGGGCATAATAAGCTTGTAAGGCTTGTTTGGCGAGCATAAAAGGGTCGTACTTTTGATAACGCGAGGTATGTTTAATTTCTATAAGATTATAATTTGAATGCACATTAATACCAAAACCTGAAACATTGCTGTACCAATTACATCTAAACAAATAAACATCCTCCGCGGGTCTTGTAAAATATGTCAACTGCAAAATCTGAGTTAACACGCCATAAAAATCATTTATATGATTATTAGGATCATCACTGCCTTTAACAAATACACCAGTATTGTTTGTTAATTTTTCAGCACCGTATTCTTTGGTGTTGAATTTATATCCATTAATAAAAATATTGGATACGTTTTAACTTTTCTTTTCGGTCCAAACGTCAAATGTTTCAGTCCTTCATCGACCATATTATTTTTCGGATCAGAAATGTATTTCAAAAACCAAGTACTGAAATCTTTGCTTAAATCGCCGCTTGGATTTTGTGATTCAAAAATACTGCAAACACAAACATGATATATTACATTATTATTTATTTACATGTGTAGTATTAAATTTAACAAAACATGGAAGGTGATAATTACCTAACAAATGGTGCAACTTCAGGACAATTAAGAAGAATATATGTGTGCGCTACATGGTAATCTTTATCATCTAGCCATGCTTCCACACATTTTCCAGCATGTCGGCCATGTTGTTTAAAAATAGATAATATTGATTCAGAAGAAGAATTTTGTTCAACAGCCTCATCATTACGCGGAACACTTACAAATAATAAGTTCACATGATCATTAAAATAATGAGAGAAAAAAAAAGAATCTTCTTCTTCGATATATGATTTGAAAATAGAACCTTCAACTCGAGCTTTTTGTCTCACTTTCTTCTTTAAATGATTTAAGTACCTAATAAAAAATATTTCGGTTAAGTATTAACTTCTATTTAAAATTAAACTAACATTTACATACTCAGTATAGTAACATACCTTTCGAATGGATACATCCATCCATATTGCATAGGACCTCGAAGACGTGCTTCATATGGAAGATGAACTGGTAAATGGTCAATTACATTAAAGAAACCTGAAGGAAATATTTTCTCCAGTTTGCAGAGCAGTATATGAATTTCTTCTTCAAGTTTAAGTAGATGGTCAACTTTTAACGTTGTTGAAAAAAGCTCCTTGTAAAATAAACTAAGTTTTGTTATTACCGTCCAAACTTTTACTGGTAACAATTCTTTGAAAGCGATGGGTAACAAATTTTCCATCATTACATGACAATCATGGCTTTTCATTCCACTCAGTCTTCCATTTTTATAGTCGACACATCTACAAAGATTAGAGGAAATTCTATTGGGAAATCGTAATCCTTCCACTCATTTTAACAGTACTTTAACTTGGTTGATGTCTAGTTCATAGCATACTTTGGGTTTTTTACTGTCATTGGGCTTCATATGAAGCTCGGGACGATTTCATATTTCCTCTATATCACGTCTAGATTTCAAATCGTCCTTAGTCTTGCCCTTCACATTCAAAAATGTATAAAACAGTTTATCAAATACGTTTTTTTCGTTACGCATCACGTCAATGTTATGATGGATTAAGAGATTTTTTCAATAAGGCAATTCCCAGAATATATTTTGTTTGCACCAATTATGAAACGTCGATTTACCTTGAATTTCAATTTGTTGTCCGCTCTCGTGTATATTTGGATAATCTTTTACAAGTTCATATATATCCTCGCTTGACCAAACCGTTGGTGGTCGTAGAGTCTCATGCCTATTAGCTATGAAGTTTTTTTTCTTTTCTAAATGGGTGATTAATATGAAGAAAACATCAATGACAATCAAAACATGAAATTTTCTTCCCATGCGGTAAGGAAAATGCTCATGTTTCTTCCATGCAATAAGGACAAGCAAAACGATCGGCCGTACTCCAACCAGAAAGCATTGCATATGCAGGAAAATCGCTAATAGTCCATAACAGAGAAGCGAAACATCCGAAAATTTTTATTTTTTGATATGTCGTATGTTTCAACTCCTTCATACCATAATATTTTCAACTCTTCGATTAAAGGTTGTAAGTACGTCAATGCCCTGTGTCGATCATCAGGTCCAGGGACGACAATTGTGAGAAACATATATGGAGTTTTCATACACATCCACGGGGGTAGATTGTAAGATGTGATTATTATAGGCCAAGATGAATATTTAGAATCAAATTGAGAAAACAGTGAGAAGCCATCTGTACATAAACCTAGTTTAACATTGCTGCTCTCCGCTGCGAAATCGGGATATTTCTTGTCAAAATATTTCCATGCTTCTCCATCGGATGGGTGTGTCAACGTAGCTTCTTGAGGTGTTCTCACACTGTGCCGTCTCATATGATGCGCTGTTACAGATGATGCATATAACCGTTGAAGTCTAGGGGTGATGGGTAAATAATGCATATGCTTGTATGGAACTTCTTTTCCCTTCTTTTTCCTCGGTTTGTATCTTTCTTGATTACATATTTTACAATTTCTAAGATTGATGTCTTCTTTCCAATACAACATACAACCCTTTAAACATGTATCTATTTTTTGATATGGCAAACCACATGATGACATAATTTTTTTCACTTCATAATAATTTTTGCACATTAAATTATCGGGTGGCATATGATGTTTAGCAGCTTGAACAACAGCCATAAATCCAGCTTCTATAAGGTTCTATTTTGATTTCATTACAATGTATTCTGCAGTTACCAATAATTGAGAGCCGCTTAAACATCCATTCCAAAGGTTTTTTTTGGCATGATCCAATAAATCATATATATTAGCTCCAACATTTGGTTCCCCTTCGACGTTAACATCGTCATTATCAATTTCAACGGTAGGGAACATTGATCGTGCTGTATCTTCGACCATATGTTCTATGAGATTCGTACTAACTTCATCACTAATTACCTCCACCGATTGTTCTTGATTATTAGGGGCTACAATTTCTCCATGACGATCCCACAGTAAATAATTGGGTACGAAACCGTACTGGCGCAAATGAACCTTAACTATATTCGGTACTAAATAGTTCAATAATTTGCATTTACTACATGGACAACGAGTTTCTTCATCGTTTGCAATATTACTTATAGAAAATTCGATGAACACTTGTACCTCTTATAGAAAATGTTGACTTATTGCGTCATTAATTTCCCTTATTTGATACATGCAGCTCCGATCATTAAAGTAATTGACCATATTTCCTACTTGAAAACCTATGATAAAGTAAGAAAATTATAAATCGTTCATTTTATATATTTTTTAAATTTTAGTTACTAATTTAGTAAGCATGTACTAAATTTTATATTTTTTCTACAAACTTCATTTTAAATAAACAACTATTAATTCATTGCCACTTATGTATCTTCTTTGATGGTCGGTCATCCTACTTCCCATTACAAACACAATAGTAATTATATCCGTAAATCATATCATTTTAAACGACTTCACAAAATTTCGACAGCATTTCCCCCGTGCTCCTTATATCGTACACAAATGCATGTACACAAGGAACTAAAGAAAATGCCATCGAAATTTTGTGAACCGTTTAAAGTGATATGATTGACGAAATATAATTACTTTATAGTGTTTGTAACTTGTCCAATATAGGGACAAATCCGACAAATGATGTATCAAATGAATAGAGTTATCCGTTTTACGGAAAAAATGAATATTCCTAAAACGATCATATACAACACTTGTCAGACGGGGCCAAATATATCTAAGGATTTAAATATTTGTTTATATTAAATTTAAATATGTAACTCTTAATATTGGTTTACATTTTACCGTTTTATTGCATAAATACTAAATTCATTTATACACAAAATTTGTACACAAAATTCATTTATTACAAATTCATTTATACCCTAAATCAATTTGCGTGCTCGCGCAAATACAAAACTCGTGTTTGCACAAATGCAATATCCGTTCTAACGGCTTTCAAATGCAATAAACTCTATCACACACATACGTTCAATATACTAACCAAATCAACATAAACTAATGCAATATCCTAAATTACAAAATTTTCAATCGGTAATAACTTGTTCATTATGGGATAATAGTTGCAATTAGGGGATAACATGATGTAATATGCATACACTAACAAGTAGGAATCAATCACAATTCAAATTAAACCCTAAATAAAAAACTTAAATATTAGGTTTAGCAAAATTACCGATTTGGAGAGCTAGAAGGGTGGAGATGGGATGGAGCAGCTTGTAGATGTCGTCGAAGGTGGTTGGGATGGTGTTTGGGGCGGCGGTAGTAGGCTAGGAGGTGGAGAAATGGAGGAATTGGGTGAAAATATGGATAGTTGGGAAAGGAGATAAGCCTCAGGTCGGTTCTCTGGAAGATATGTAGGAAATTTTCCAACGGCTTCAAACGGCCGCAAATGGCTTCATTCCAACGGTTTCCAACGGCTTCAAACGGTTACGACAAAATCCAACGAGCCGTTGGAAGCCGTTAGAAATGTCGTTGGAGGCCGTTGGAACATGGGCGTTGGAATACACTATAGTTCTAGTAGTGTACGCAGTGACAACGATAGTGATACACAGGTGGACATAGCTGAAGTTAGCGATAGTGATACTCCTTGTGATGTCTTGATTAGTGAAGAGAAGCCTTGAAAGATGGATTCAGAAGCCATTTTTCACATTTGTAGAGATGCGAATTGTTTGTATTCTTATGAGAAGATTGTCGGAATGATTAGGAAAGCCAATGGAGAAGAGCTACCGGTTTGTCGTATTGGATCTATTCGGTTTCGTACGCATGATTGCGTGATTAGATAATTCTCAGGCATGAGGCTGTTCCTTTTATTCACATAATCTTAGTTCTCTCGAATAATTAAATCGTCGTGGTTGCACTTATGTGACTCGAGGTGGAGTTTTGAGAGTGAAGAAGGGTGGTCTTATAGGGATGAGAGGAGTATTGGAAGAAGGAAAGCTTTATAGTTTGGTTGGTTATGTAGTCGACTATGGGAAGCGTGTGATAGTTGGAGAACCTAGTCCACAGTCAGGTAGAGAGGCTGATGTGTTCACTACTTATGATGATCGTGTTGAGGATCATATTTTGACTGGGATCTTCATGTTCATGATGCGTGAGAGATCGATAGTGATCATATAACAAGCTTAGATCGAGTGATAGACGGGTGTCGAGTAGGAAAATCCGCAAAGCCAGTATGGAGGTGTTTGTGGTATTGCAAACGCTTTTGAGACCGATTGGTGTGGTACATCTCATGGCGGGATATGCATCACTTGTAGGCAGTTGTAGAGGTTTGTAATTTGATATGATTGAGATATATGGAGTTGTGATGGATCTAGAGATGACATGCTTGATATGTTAGAGATATCTGATTTTACGTTAAGGTGGGGTGTTAAATTTCGGTGATACAAAATCACAAATAGAAGGAAATAAATACGCAAAAGAAAGAAAGATAAGATTTTTGTTTTTCCAAATTAGTAGTCATATTTGATTATGTTTATTTCTCTCTCTAATTGGCTAACCAAATTATTTTTTGCCATTTAATATTAACTTGGGCATTAAGTAATTGATGTCAAAAATAGAAAGGAAATATGTTTGCTAATTCTCTCTTCTTCCATCTTTGTTCTTCTCCTCCAATAATTTTAGCCACATAGATCAATACTCCCTTTCTCAATATTATTATTGGTTTAATTTGTATTTTGTTTGATTAATTGTAAACAAATTTTTATGTATTAATAAAGAGAGTGGTTGAGTGAAATATCTTGTGTATTGATTTTTGATTTTATATTTGTTTATTTTCTATCCAAATTTATCTCTTTGTGATTTGGATGATAAAAGATTTATTTGAAAAAATTCCACATAGAAAAGTTTTCACTACATGGTCTCCTAGAATTTTTCATTAACTAATAAAAAATTAATACAGGAGTGGAGTTGCATGCTTCCAACTACTTCGAATTCTCACATCCTTGGTTGATGTCTAGCTTCTATGTTATGGGAACTGTAGGATCTAGATTAACCCTAGAGAGGGGGTGAATAGGGTTATAGCAAATTTTCTCGATTTAAACACAGAAACAAACTACAGAAATAAATATGCTGAAAAGTAAATCACACACAAAATTTACCCAGCTTCAGCAACCCCTGCCTACTGCTGCATTCCCAGATTTCTATTAGAATTAAACAGTCTCCCGCTTACAAACACTCTAACAGACTCGCAAACCTTGCTCCCGCTTACAACCACTCTAATAGACTCGCAACCCCTGCTCCCGCCTATAGAGTTTTGCAAACTCGCAAACCCTTGCTCCCGCCCATAGAGTTTTGCAAACTCGCACACCCTGCTCACTGAACTAATTCTAACTAGACAATCTGACACTACCTACAACCTAGGTGGTGATTTACCAAGATTTGAACCTTAAAAGAAAATTTAAAACAAACTAAAAACAGTTTAAAACTAAAACCCTATTTGCCAAATAAACTAAAGCAAATAAACTAAAGCCTCTCTATTTTAAAACAAGCCGGCCCAATTCATTTCTTTAACCCGATCCTCTTTTTGTCTTGTGAAGAGAATGGCAGCTCTGTTGAATTAAGGCTTTTGTTCCCTTGCGAAAATTAGGGCATTGATTCTTCGTTCGATCTGATTTGTATTGCTCTTGCTCGCTGCTCCTCTGATGATCAATTGTCTGGTTTGCGTTGCTCTTGCTCGCTGCTTTGCCTTATGATTGATTCTCTGGTTTGCGTTGCTCCTCTGTTGATCGAGTTCGTTGTTGCTTCGGTATGTAATTTCGCTATTTGTGCTTTTATGATTTCTCGTATTCGAACTCGATGCCGATGATGAATTTTGGGTTTGATATTTATATGAATTCGAGTCACTTGAATTTGCTCGTATTCATTTACACTTTCCTAATTTTTTGATTGCCTGATGCGCACGGCTTTCCTGATATTTGCGACTACTTGATGCACACGGTCTTGATTTTGAAACGTTCGATTTTCTTCTTGAGTCATACGGCAAAAACTTTCCTCTTTTGATTTTTTTTGACTTTTTCAAAGATATATTTGCGTTGAATTTTGAATTCGGCATGATGCAGTAACCTCGCTTGATTCCTACTATACCTTGTCTGGTTCATTGATCTGCATTTCTCTTTTTTCATGAAGTTCTGCTGGCTTTGCATTGCAGTGCATACTTGTATTCATGTTTGATCCGATGGGTTATGCATCTTGTACATGCTGATGTTTGTTGTCGGTCTGTAGCTCTGTTCATCATGACTTGGCTTGAGTCTGCATTGTAGTTTGCATTATTCATGTATCACATTTGTAGTTTGCATTGTTCATGGTCATTGTGATGTTTCATCACTTGATATCATCCTGTTCCCTGAGTAGATGTCGACTGCATCACCATTAATCTGTTGTAATTCTGTCCACTTCCCTATCCTGTTGTACATGCTTACAATCAAATTGAGTATGATACTTGGTCTTGATATCACTGGTGTACTTGAGTGTGCACTGTGCATACTGCTTGACCATTTTTTTTTGCTGTGTTGATCATGTTTCTGGTGCCTGCATCATCCTTTGTTGTATAAACTGCTGTTGGTCTTGGATTTGTGGTAATTACATTTGTATCACTTGATATTGTTTATGTCTGCATCTTGTGGTTGCCACTGTGTTGCATTGAGCTTCACCTCTCTTGTATCATTGGTGTTTCTGTGTTCATGCTTGTGACATTCATGTTGCAACTTGTACTGTCCACTACCCTTTTATTTTCACAGTGTGTCTGTTGCACTTTGGTTATATGAACTTGCTGGATGTAGTTGCTAGTTGCACTGAGTCTTGATAGCTTGCTTTCACTATTTCATGTGTATTTGCTCGAGTCACTTGTACACTTGTTGCTTCCCCAACCTTGTAGTTGTTCAATTGTCTTCTGTTCACCCATTACTGCACTGCTTGTTGTAGCTAGACTTGTTGTTGTACATGTTGCTTGAGTTGCTAGTTTGCCTTGTACTTGTAGTCTTGGCTTTGGTTGTTGCAGTATGTCACTGTTTTTCTTGTTAAAAAACTGCTGTGTCACTGCATTTGGTCTGCACTTGTGAACTTCGGCTCTGGCCATCTTTGTTTAAGTGCTTGTTTGTTGTCTGGACATTTGGTCATGTTGCCTTCAATTTCTGGCTGGTGCATTGCCACATTGTTCATATGAACTTGGTCTCCGTTGCATGCATTGCTGTTGTAGATATTGATTGTGCACTGTCACACTGTTGCATTACTGTACTTTGCATCCATTCATGTTGATTTTTGAGATTTCAATGGAGTTGAATCCAGTTTCAAAACTCGGGTTTGACCTTGTGCTCGTGTTGTGATTTTAAATATATTGCACGTGAGTTGAACCGGGCTTTTCATTTGGGTTTGACCTGTGCTCACCTGTCCCTGTAGCATTATCAAGTGTATATCGATGTGCACGGCCTTGTGGCATGTATAGTGATACACTGTGCATGTCACACTGTTTGTGTATGATGAATTCAAATGTGAATGATGACGAATAATCCAAATAACTGAGGCAAATCATATTTTCAAAAATCATATTTCATTTTATATTGCAAAAATATTTATTTTTCAATTTTACTGCGTTAGTGAATATTTTTGCAGATTGCTCAGATGCTGGATTCTAACTGGAATGAAGTTGAAGATACACTACGAGTGTGAGTGATATGTAGTGAGAAATTTATGTAAATTGGAGTTGTGATGTATTGTAAACAAAATTGTATATGTATAGTGAGAGCTTGAATTTGTACTATTCATAAATGTAATAAATATTTGTTTGAATAAAATTTCGGTTTGCAACAAATATTTATTTAATTTATGAAAAAATAAAATAGTACATTAACAAATACAATTAAACGAATGTATATATATGTTTATTATCATCAAACAAAAATCATATAAGTGCATATTCTTACAGGAACTTTATATTTGCACCACTTGCAAACATTCTGGATAGGCTGACAATGGACGATATCTGGCTCAATATATTAATTGGGCGGCATCAGGTCCCTTTTGCCTACTTCTCTCTTTCTCTCCTTAGCTCTTCGATAGCATCCATATTGGCATACTTAGCTACATGAGTCAGGAGGATAGTGCGGCTACCCTTACGCGAGCTTCTCAAGCTATAGTCATAAGCTCTCCGTCGCTGCGCAATGAGAAGCCCAGGAGTTCTTCTCTTTACGTTCTTGGATCTATCATTCGAATTTCTATTTCTATACCAGCAAATGGGCTGGGGGCGACGTCCGCTCTTCATTGGACATCCCTTTCATCCATCTTCACTCCCCAAGCCTTAATTCACTTATCCAGATGTGGCAGCGTAAATCCCCCTCGGGTTCTCCACCTCATGCTCCTCTTATCACCTCATGCTCCTCTTATCAATAAGCCCTTAGTTGCCTCTATTCTGGCTGCCCTCTCAATGTCACCGCTCCAAAATACCACAAGTCTTTCCACTAGGATTTCACACCTTATACTTATCTTCTTGGGACACTTACCACACTCCTCTCCCCCTATTTCTCCTTCCTCAAATGACAATGTATCTTTAACTTCCAATTAAGAATTCCGATTACATTTGAATGAGGCTGAATGCATTATTACTATTTTTATGAGATGCTTGCCTATGCGTAACTCCATCCACAAGTGGTTTACTGATGACAACGATTGTTTTAGATTATTGTACTACGTACCTAGTAATGTGTTCGAGTTCTTTTGGACAACATGACATATGTAACACTAAGGTTTTATTTAATGAACATTAGGCCAAAAGCTTTACTTATTTTATCGAGTTATTAAACTACTATTCCAATCATATTAGCTAGTTTAATATAAGATCGTGAAGGTCTTGTGTTTGATCATTTTAAGGGTCGGGATTCTGTTATGTCATTTTGTTCAAAGTTTAGGTTGAACGTCTTATATTTTATATCACTCTTGGAATAAAAATATTCCTTTTAATTATAATATATAATGCAAGTCGCTGTAATGAAAATAAATAAATTACAAATGGTCATGTGATTGATTGCATTATAACTAAAGTAAGGTTAAAAAATTAACCAAACACAACATCTATGGCTTGCATTGTAGGAAAGAAAGACACAATGAAATATCCACAACACATGTATTTACAATTTAACAATATATTATACATATAACTACATACAATATATCATCTTAAGTACATAATGCAAAACGTTTTGGCAAAAATAAATGAATTTGAGATTTGCAAAAAGGTTGCATTAGAAATAGTGTAGGATAAAATTGTTAGATTAAAATGAAAACTAACGAAGCAAAACTAATTTGATTACTAATATAGAAAGCTTTTTATTGAATTTTTTCAAATACAGAAATAGAATAGAGAATACAAATAGACTGTCTAACGGAGCATCTAAAAACCAGGACAACGTGACCTAGTTTATCTCCAGCTTATTCGTTTCCTAAACAAACGCAAAGACCAAGTCTGCAGTACAACGTTCACAAATGCCACGTTGGTTTATTAAGAATTAATACAAAACAAGTAAATGAATATGTTTAGATAATAATAATCCCAACATACTCCCCCTTAATCTAAACATTCTCCAGATTCTTGACACCCAGTAAATTCCTCATTTTCTTAAACTTTGTTGTCGCCAATGCCTTGGTTAATATATCAGCCCGTTGCTCACTTGTACGAACATGTTTTATAACAATCAAGCCTTGCTCAACACAATCACGAATAAAATGATATCGCAAATCAATGTGTTTACTCCTTCCATGGAAGACTGTATTTCGAGCTAGATCCACAGCAGACCTGTTATCAATATATAAAATAACTGAACCTGGTTTAATATCTATGATATGATTAAGAACTCGTTGCAGCCAAATTGCCTGATAAGCAGCAGCTGTAGCTGCCATAAACTCTGCCTCGCACAATGAAAGTGCAACACAGCGTTGTTTTTGAGAGACCCATGTGATCAGATTTTCATCAAGACAAAAAGCCATTCCTCCCGTGCTTTTCCGATCATCCAAACTGCCAGCTAAATCACTATCTGAAAAACCAGATAGAATGTAATTTCCACATCCCTTTTTATAACCTAGACCATACTGCGGCGTTCCCTTCACATAGCGACAAATCCTTTTCACAACATTCATATGAATTTATGTGGCCTCTCCATATATCTACTAACAATTCCCACTGCATAAGCGATGTCAGGTCTTGTGTGCACTAAGTACCTCAACCCACCAACAATACTCTTGAAATGTGTTGAGTTTACAGGTTCGCCCGTCTTGTCTGCATGAAGTTGTAATTTGTGTTCCATGGGAAACTTAACAGCATTGCACTCTGCCATTCCTGCCTTCACGGGTACTTTCTTTGCATAAGTCGACTGCCTTAACTCAATAAATCCTCTGCCTTGAGTGACTTCCAATCCCAGATAATATGATAATTTTCCGAGGTCGGACATGTCAAATTCACGATTCATCTCCCCCCTTGAATTTGACAATGTGAGACAGGCTCGTGCCTGTGACTAATAAGTCATCGACATACACACTAACAATCAAAGAATTGTCACCTTTTTTTAGTATAAACAGCGTGCTCAAATGGACATTTAATAAAAACCAGCTTTAGTATACATTGATTAAGACAAGAATACCATGCCTTTGGAGCTTGACGAAGACCGTACAATGCTTTGAGTAATTTATAAACCTTTTATTCAGTTCCTTTCTTGACATAACCTTTTGGTTGTGACACGTATACATCCTCCTGTATGACACCATTTAAGAAAGCAGATTTAGCGTCAAGATGATCTACCTCCCAATCATGTTTAGCTGCCAGTGCTAAGAGTAGACGTACTGCCTCAAGTCTAGTTACAGGAGCAAAAACTTCTTCGTAGTCTACGCCGTAACGCTGCACATAGCCTTTAGCCACGAGACGTGCTTTATGTTTTGTCACCTCTCCATTTTGATCTTTCTTCAATTTAAAAACCCATTTAAGATCGATAGCTTTGTGCCCCTGTGGTAAATCCATCAACTGCCAGGTTTTATTTTTTTCGATGGAATCAATTTCATGATCCATTGCTTCTTTCCAGACATTATCTTCTGTTGCTTGTTCAAAACAGACGGGTTCATCAATACCCATCAACATTAGCTCGTCTGCTAGCTCTACCTCTGTTGTGTTCTTATAGATGTCATCAAGCGATCTGAAATTTCGGGGCTGTTCGTTGCTGGCACTGGATACGCTTGAATTAGCTGTTTCTTCGTTTTCAAACTGGGAACTTGTGTGAGTTGACATTGAGGCTTAAAGCGTTGAAGGCGATCCAGCTGAACTAGATTCATCTCTCCACAATTCCGATTGACCAGTTTGTGCCGGTGTAGCTGGTGTATAATCCTCTAGAATAAAATGTTCTTCCCCACGTGTTCCAGAGTCTGTTTCAGTCTCCCATTCCCATGCTACATTTTCACTGAACACAACATCTCTGCTAACATGTATGTTGCCTGTGATTGGATCGTACAGGCGAAACACCTTTGTCCCTGGTTCTCTGCCAAAATGCACCACCATTTGACTTCTATCATCGAGCTTTTTTGTATGTATAGCAGGTATCTTCATGTAGGCTATGCATCCAAAGACTTTCAAACAATCTACATTTGGCTTGTTGCCAAACCAGGCTTCATGTGGAGTGATAGTAGACAATGCTCGAGTTGGTAATTTATTTAAAACAAAGACGACATGCCTGACAGCCTCCCCCCAGTACTGTGATGGTACTTTTCTTTCCTTTAGTAAGCTCCTGGCCATGGCAACCACTGTTCGATTACGACGCTCTACTACACCATTTTGTTGTGGTGTGTATGGTGTTGTGTAATGTCGCAATATGCCATGTGCCTCACAAAAAGAATTGAACTCTTTTGAACAGAATTCACCTCCGCGATCTGTTCTCAGAACTCGAATAACCTGTTGTGCACTATTCTCAACAAGCAGTTTAAATTTCTTAAAACAATTCAAAGCTTCATCCTTCGTTTTAAGCATATATACCCACATCATGCGACTATAGTCATCAACTAAAAGCATAAAATAACGATTGCCCGCTAGGGTAGAAGGAGATATAGGGCCACATAGATGCAAATGAATTAATTCTAAGGCAGTCTTTGCAATAAAATTGGTTTGAGATGGAAAAGGCTTACGTGTTTGCTTTGACATGAGGCATCCATTGCAGATTTTTTTTGGTTGATTAATATGAGGCAATCCTTGAGCCATGTGATTCTTTGACATCAACTAAATTTCCTTGAAGTTTACATGCCCAAGACATTGGTGCCATAACCATGCTTCTTCCTTGCTCCTTGTTAATAGACACTGATGCTGCGCTTCTACGATGTGAATCTTGTAGAGTCGATTAACTGACCTCTTGACTTGAATAAGTAGTTTCCCACAACTGTCATAGACCCACAAGTTTTCACCATTCATAACCACTCGATTTCATTCCTCTGATAGCTGGCCCAAGCTTATGATGTTGCTTCGAAGCGTATGTATGTAATACACTCCATGTAGCACTCTGGTTTCTCCATTCTTGCAAACGATCCTGATTGAACCCTTTCCTTCGATTTGTACCAACGAGCCATCACCAAACTTTACTTCTCCTTTTACTGTTTTATCCAACTTCTCGAATTTTTCTCGATGGCATGTCATATAATTACTGGCCCCGTTGTCGAGGTACCATGTGTTTTCTTCTATTTCGTTGATGCCACTCGAGACCTTGTCTTCAGTAAACAAAATTACATCATCTGCACCATTCTCACACAGAGCCTTTACAGTGCAGGTTCATCATAATTTAGTTGTGCCAAATTTGCTTCACCCTTTTGTTGCCTGGCTCTCCTTGGTTTGCGACACTCAGCTGCAAAGTGACCATAGGCGTCACAATTGAAACATTTTACTTGGCTTCTGTCACGAACAAGACGATTATCTTTCACACGATAATCGCTTCTACTGTTTTGTGTACTTTTACTTGACCTCTTCAACCATTCTTCTCGCGTGAGAAGAAGTTTGCCATCGTTATTTTCTCTCTTAAGCCATTCATCCTCTATCAGTAAGAGTTGTTGTCCCTCATTGTTCTCCATTTGTCCATGTAAGCGTTCTTCGTGGGCCTTTAGAGAGCCCATCACCTCCTCCACTGACATGGTTTCTAAATTCCCGAATTGCTCAATGGCTGATGCAATTTGAAGAAATTTAGTTGGGACGGCCCTTAGTAGCTTCTTAACGACATACTCCTCTCCAATTAATGCCCTGATATTTGTAATCAGGCCATTAAGTCTCATACAGAATTAATCTAATTGCTCCGAATCCTTCATTTTCAATGACTCAAACTCTGATTTGAGTGTTTGAGCCTTAGCCTTTTTCACCTTATCTGCACCTAGACACAGCGTTTTAATCGCCCCCCAAGCGTCCTTGGACGTTTTTCTCTCTGCAATTGTCAACAGTATGTCATCAGCAATGCCTTGGTAGATAACAACCAATGCTCGTTTGTCCATCTTCTCCTCAACTATGACTTTAGGATCTTTCGGCTCTATTGCTTCCCATACCCCATATGCCAGCATAAAAACCTTCATCTTTATGGCCCAAGTGGTATAATTTGTCTTTGTCAGCATTGGATAGCTCAAACCAAACGTTCCTTCCTTACTCTTGCTCGACTCCATCAGCTGTTAACTCAGATATACTTCACAGGAAATTATGCCTCCGATACCATATGTTAGATTAAAATGAAAACTAACGAAGCAAAACTAATTTGATTACTAATATAGAAATCTTTTTATTGAATTTTTTCAAATACAGAAATAGAATTGTGACGCCCCACCTCTATACCCACGCTAGCCAAGAACACTACGGTGTGGTGCTGTCAACTAGCACGGAGAATAAGGCTGTTGAGGAGCGACCATCCATGTGATTGCTTATCACATGGTGGCTATAAGTAATCTTTGGAAACAAACATAGAAATAAGCATAACACAAATCAGTCACAGACATCCATATCACAAAGGCGGAAGAAGATATGAATATATAACTAACACATGAAAGTGCACATCAGAATAGTGGTCAATAAGATCCACAATAATACAAAAGAATAGCAACACGTGCTATACAAAAGAATACAACTATGAGTCTATATCTCAAGTGTATACAACAAAAACTGCTAATCTAAATAGTTAGCCAAAAGTCAGAATAGCAAATCCCAGGAAGAAGTCAAGCAGAAGCACCTGTAACATCTCGGTCTGACCCGAGTATTATTTAAGAAAATAATAAACAGATCGGTCTAGCTATAAATATCAGATGACATGGTATAAAATAAAAGATATGGCATAAACATAAAATATCCATACTGACATACTACTATAAGTATGCAAATGATGATCAACAGAAGATCAATCATTAAGAGATAAATCAATATCACAAGAATCTTCTCGAAGATCCAAAGAGGGCATCATACCCTAAACTTGTACTCATCACAAGTCAATGACATAATTCCAAAAATCAACACAAGAAATCCAGAAATCACAGAAAAAAAGGGAAAGAGGCCTATCACATGACGGTCCGAGGACCATGGGGAGCTACCCTATATGGGTGAGTCGGAATCACCCAGATGAGGTCTAGGCTAACCAAAAAGCAAAAAGGTATGTGTGAGTGGAATCACACAAATGGTGTCTAGCCTAACCTCGCAACAATAAGGTATGTGTGAGTGGAATCACACAAATGGTGTCTAGACTAACCTTACGGACAAAGAGATATGTGTGAGTCGGAATCACACCCGTGAGGTCTAGTCTAACCTTGCAAACAAAGAGACATCGCACAATTACTAGTCTAAATCATAAAATGATCGACATGATCAATGAGAATTTTCAATTACACTAAGCTAGTAAATATAAAAGTTTATCTTCGTGTCCCATAACCACTTGCTTAACTTAAATATTTACGAACAAACTGTAAATCTTCACTAGAAAATTGTCACAAGAGGTTCAATCAAACAAGTCCAAGAATTAACCGACGAAGTGAACGCAAGCGTTTCATACCACTTGTTTTACTAAGCCGTTTAATTAGATTTCTCATCCGAGTGAGGTAAAGGTTTGTATATACTAGTAGGTTGGAAAACGGTTTAAGAAAAGAGCTTTGTTATTGAAAATAGAGTTGAAATCATTTTGTTGAAAGAGTTTTGATATTTACTACTAGTATTGAAACCTTCATATTTCTAAAGTTGTTATCCCGCCTTCTTAGCAAGGCTGTGATACCGTAAAATCAACCGAGAAGCCAAAGATAGTTTGTCTCGAAGAATGGCCAACTCAGCATCTCAACAAGAAAGTTCTGTTGAATTTTTTCCAGATAAGATCCCCTACGGAGGGGGGTCTAGGGGGTGGCAACCCCCCAAGGTGGGGGTGCGGGGGCAACACCCCCGCTACGGGGTTCGACCTGCCCGGTCAGGTCGCGGGCGTCCAGGGGGCAGCGCCCCCGGCGGGGTGCGGGGTGCGGGGCAGCGCCCCGTCCAAAACGGTACGACCTAGTGAAGACCTAAGGGAGGATAGGATGGAGCGACCTAAAGGTTGCGACCTAGGGTACACGCGACCTAAGGGAAACTCGCGACCTAACATGGTCGAGCTAAGGTGAGGTGCGACTCAACCAGGTAAGCGACCTAAGACAGGCGAGCGACCTAAGGAACTCGCGACCTAACAATAGCACAGGCCAAGCGACCTAACGTTTTAAAGACGAACGACCTAATTAAACTCGCGACCTAAAAATGACAAGGCCGAGCGAGTTAAGGGGTCATGCGACCTAACTGGAGCAACCCCGTGGCCATGCGACCTAACTGAAATGGCCAAGCAACCTAACAAGGTAATACAGTCAGACGACCTACGACCTAACGGGATAACGGTCAAGCGACCTAAAGAGTTAAAGGTCATGCGGCCTAACAGGTTAAAGGTCATACGACCTAATGGTGTAACGAGCTAACAAGTAGCGACTTAAGGAATGAAGGCCGCGCTGCAACGTTGAACGACCTAAGGAATGAAGGCCGAGTGACCTAGCGACCTATGCACGCCAACGACCTTATGGTTCATGCGACCTAGTGGAACTCGCGACCTAAGCAGCCAAGTGAATTAAGGCCTAGAACGACCTAAACGCGAGCGACCTAGGGTCCAACGACCTACGACCTAAAGCCCAACGACCTAATTCCGAGGCGAACGACCTAACGTATGCGAATGGGTTTAAGGCCAGAAACGAGCTATTTGAAGGCCGAGACTTTTCCACGCGAACGTCCTAGCAGAATGACCTAAGTGGAGAATTTTACCAAAAACACTAAAAATTGGAGTTTTCGCCAATCCAATCCAAACCAAATGCAAATGCACATGCTAAAGTGATGGGAAATCATTCCCAACAGTCCAAGATAGTTATAGACAAGAATGTGAGATAAAAATCTCACCTTTTTACCAAATTATGAAGGTAAAGCTTGAAGGTGAATGGAGAAGCAACTACAAGCTTGAATCCAATGCTTTTCCTTGAATTTGGAGTTGAATGATGGAGTTGGAGTTGAAATCTTGGCTTGGAGTTTCTAATTTCCCTTTCCACTCACCATTAATGTTAAATTTTGTGGTTGGTAGGAATTTATGAAGAGTGAGGAGAATGAGAGAAGTGGGTTTGAGTTATAATGGTTAATCTAACCCAAAGTCCAAAGCGGAAAAAGTAAGTGAAATTCCATTAACTCCAAACCTATCAATGTTTATACTTAAAAAAATTGTAAACGGCATTTCGAACTCAATGGAAGTGGTCTCGAGTCCTAATTCGACCGTTTGCAAAAAGTAGCTTTTCGGACCAATATCCGAATAACGATAAAATATTTAAAAAAAATATTTAAATATATAACCGATAAATATATGGGTTGTTACAGACTTCCCTCCTTAAATAAATTGCGTCCTCGCAATATATAAGATGGAAATAAAAAGAAACAACCATAAAAGCATATTATCACAAAAGAAATTTGAAATAAGAAGTTCACCTCATTGAGCACTAGAAAGTAAGTCCGGATGTGTTCGCTCGATGAATTCTCTAAATTCCCAAGAGCAATCTTTAGGGTTTGAGGACCATTGAACCTTCACAAGTGGAACATCTTTATTTCGAAGTCGTTTGACCTCCGAAGCAATAATTCGAATAGGTTGCTGCTCATAAGTTAAATTTGGCGAAACTTCAATTTCTTCCACAATACCAGGCTCAAGAATAGAATCGAAATCTCGAAGTCATTTCCGTAATTGAGAAACGTGAAGCACGTCATGCATGGCAGAAAACTAAGCTGGTAATGAAAGGCGATAAGCCATGGAACCAATACGTTCAGTGATAGGAAATGGCCCAATATATCAAGGCGCTAACTTTACCAACCGACTGAAACGTACAACACCTTTCATAGGTGAAACACGAATAAAAACAAGATCTCCAACAGAAAATTCTAATTTCCTTCTTCGATTATCGGCATAGGATTTTTGTCTGCTCTGGGCTTCTTTCATCCTATGTCGAATAAGTTCAATCTTTTCTGTGGAATCACGAATAAAGTCTGGACCTAAAACCAGCCTCTCACCGGGCTCTAGCCAACAAGAAGGAGATCGGCATGGCCTTCCGTAGAGTGCCTCGAAAGGTGCCATACCAATACTAGATTGGAAGCTATTATTCTAGGAAAATTGGACAAGTGAAATATGATCTTCCCAACTTCCACCAAAATCAAGCACACAAGCTCGAAGAAGATCTTCAAGAGTTTGATTCACACGCTCGGTTTGTCCATCGGACTGGGGGGGATAAGCTGTGCTAAAATTAAGCTTCGTTCCTAAAGCTTTTTGAAGACTCTTCCAAAATCCACTAGTAAACAATGGATCTCGATCGCTAACAATAGAAGTAGGAACTCTATGCAATTTAACAATTTCTTTGATAAAGAGTTTGGCCAAAAGAGGAATGGTTCGGTTAGACCGAACGGGAATAAAATGGATGGATTTAGTAAGTCTATCAACGATCACCCATAAGCTATCATGACCCGAACGAGAACGGGGAAGGCCATCTATAAAATCCATTGAAATTTGGTCCCACTTCCAAATTGGAATTTCTAAAGGTTGCAATAACCCACCAGGCCTTTGATGTTCGGCCTTGATAAGTTGGCAAGTCATGCAGCACTTAACAAAGTTAGCAATATCAGATTTCATCCCCTCCCAATAATAAAGTCGCTTCATATCAGCGTACATTTTACTACTACCGGGATGAATGGTGAATTTAGAACGATGGGAATCCTCTAAAATATCTTTACGAAGATCACCAATATTTGGTATGATAAGTCTACCAAATTTTCGAATGCCGCCACGAGAATCAATATCAAAGTCTTTCAAACCTTCAATATCAATTTTATCCTTAACATTTTGGCCAAGAAGAGCCAATTCAGGATCTAGCCCTTAAGCTTCAAGAATGCGGTCTAAAAGAGAAGGATGAGCCTCAAGGCTACATAAAACAAGTGATGAGCATAAATCGGATACGCGCTCTCGAATCTCACAAGTGGATATAATCTCGAGATCATTCCATTCGGATATCATCATAGAAACAACTGCTTGTTGTTTACGGCTAAGAGCATCGGCGACACGATTACCCTTACCAGGGGAATAAAGAATATCAAGATCATAAGGTGCAAGGAACTCGAGCCAACGCTGTTGACGCAAATTAAGTTCCTTTTGAGAAAATAAATATTTCAAAGACTTATGATCCGTGTAAAGAATAAATTTCTCTCCCAATAGATAATGACGCCAAATTCAAAGGGCGAAAACAATAGCCGCGAGTTTTAAGTCATGTGTGGCATATCTAGTCTCGGACGGCTTCAATTGCCTAGAAGCATAAGCAATAACACGTTCTTTTGCATAAGAACGGCACCCAAACCAATGTGACTAGCGTCAGTATAAACAACAAAATCTTGATTCCCTTCGGAAATAACAAGAATAGGAGCATTGGAAAGGAGTTCTTTCAATTTTTGAAAAGAGGCTTCACATTTGTCCTACCAAATGTATTTAACTCCCTTCTTAGTCAAGCCAGTAAGAGGCACGGCAATCTTAGAAAAGTCTTTAATGAAACGATGGTAATAACCCGCCAATCCGAGAAAACTACGAATCTCTGTCACACTCTCCGGTCTCTTCCAATCTTGAATCGATTCAATCTTTGAAGGATCCACGGAAATTCCGGATTCAGAAATAATATGACCGAGAAACTTCACACGAGATCGCCAAAAGTGGCATTTAGAAAATTTCGCCTTTAATTGATTACTCCTAAGAGTTTCCAATACAATCCGAAGATGTTTCTCATGTTCCTCCTCCGTTTTTGAATACACAAGAATATCATCAATGAATATGAGAACAAACCGATCGAGGAAATCTTTGAAAACTCGATTCATGAGGTCAACGAAATAAGCTGGAGCATTCGTTAACTAAAATGGAATAACAAGCCATTCATAAGATCCATATCGAGTACGGAATGATGTCAAAGGAATGCTATCCTCTGCGATACGAAGCTGATGGAAACCGGTAGACAAGTCCAATTGTGAAAAGACCTTAGCACCACTAAGCTGATCGAATAGATCATCAATCCGAGGTAAAGAATATTTATTTTTAATAGTAAGATCGTTAAGCTTACGATAATCAACGCAGAGCCTAAGAGTACCATCGGATTTCTTTACGAAAATAGCCGAAGCTCCCCGAGGCGAGGAACTAGAGCGAATAAATTGCTTCGTCTCCAATTCGGATAATTGTTTGCGCATCTTCTCATTTTTCTTATTGGACATGCGATAAGGAAGATGAGTAATAGGTCGAGCTTCAGAGGTAAGATTAATTCTGAACTCAATTGCTCGCTTAGGTGGTAAACCTAAAACGGGCTCGAATATGTCGGAAAATTCACGGACAACGTGAATTCGAAAAATGACGTCTTCCTTCTCATTATCATCATCGTCTCGAGGATTTAAAGAATATAAAGATGCAGTCAAAGAAGAATCCGAATCTTTAAGAATAATAGAAATATGATTTACAGATTGCGGATGTCGGAGATAAATAGTCCGCTCAGGACATAGGATATGAGCTTCATAACGGTTAAGCCAGTCCATACCCAATATCATTCCAAAGCCTAAGTAACGCATAACATGCAAATCGGCTAGGAAGGAAAAATCGCATAAAATAATCCCCACATCTTTACAAAGCAAACTAAGAGTTGCGGATCCACCAACAGGATTCGCAATTTTTAAAGAAGTCATTAATGCAGTAACACTTAAGGAAATAGTGTCTACCAGTTCCTTTGAAATAAAAGAATGGGATGCACCCGTATCAAAAAGAACTCTAATAGGTTGATCATGAAATAAAATAATACCATTAAGAATGGAGTGAGAAATACCTTGGCCACGAGATGTGTTGCCAGGGGCTTGAGCCACATTCAACTTTCCTTCCTTCTTGCCTTCACGTTTGAGGCATTGATGTATGTAATGATCCGGGCTCTTACAATAGCGACAAGATTTGGGCTTAAAGCACCTATTCGCAAAATGATCCCCAGATCCACAGTTGAAGCATCTCGCACCACTAGGAGAAGGAGACTTTGCCGCAGGGGTTGCCTGCTTACCCTTTTTGTTGGGATAAGGGCCTTTGAATTTACTGGGACTTATTTTGTTGTTGAAGTTGGGTTTGGAAGCTACTACTTCAACATCACTTTCTTTATCAGCATCTTCCAAACGAAGAGCGATATCAATAAGTTGGTCAAAAGGAACTTCTAACTTTAGAAGTAATCGCTTCTTGGGGCTTTTGTTTAAGCCATAAACGAACCTATGGTTCTTCTTCAATGGGGTGTTGATGTATTCAACCCCATATTTGGAAAGCGATTCAAGGGCTACGACGTAATCAGTCACAGAGGACTCACCTTGAAAAAGGTCTATAAAGCATCGAGCCATAGTTTCTTTCTCTGCTTCTAGTACAAATTTTAACTCGAAACGTGTTCGGAATTTCTCCCAGGTAAGGTCCGCTTCGTTGACTTCAGAAATAAGAAGTTCATACCAGTCCAATGCTCTCTCTTGGAGCATACCGGAAGCCACCTGAACACGGTGAAGATCGACGAGATTCATGCGAATGAAAATTCGATCGCAAGTCCTCAACCAAGCCTGGACCTCGATGATAGTTTCAGAACCTTTAAATGGCTTCCCACCCAGGTTGGTGTAATCATTGCACAAACGTGCAAACCCAGATTTAGGGTGAGTAGGTTCCGGATTAGAACTAGCTGCTTGAGCATTCGTGACAAGGTCAAGAATTTGCTGGGTAGTCATAAAAACTCCATCTTGGGGTGGAGCACTAGATGGTCCAGCTCTAGGACGACCAGGTCTAACCATTTCTCTTCCTTAAGAAAGAAAGAAGAGAAAGAAGAAGATTATTCACTAATGAATATCAAGCAATCTTGCCAAATCAAACAAGGAATCATAAAGGATATAGGATGAATCAGTACGACGACTCTAATTAATCCTAAGACATAACTCCTAAGGTGGACTTAGGACGATGATCCTTGTTAAGTTATTCTACATTGTTCCGAAGTTTGGCTCTGATACCAAGCTGTGACGCCCCACCTTTATACCCACGCTAGCCAAGAACACTACGGTGTAGTGCTGTCAACTAGCACGGAGAATAAGGCTGTTGAGGAGCGACCATCCATGTGATTGCTTATCACACGGTGGCTATAAGTAATCTTCGGAAACAAACATAGAAATAAGCATAACACAAGTCAGTCACAGACATCCATATCACAAAGGCGGAAGAAGATATGAATATATAACTAACACATGAAAGCGCACATCAGAGTAGTGGTCAATAAGATCCACAATAATACAAAAGAATAGCAACACGTGCTATACAAAAGAATACAACTATGAGTCTATATCTCAAGTGTATACAACAAAAACTGCTAATCTAAATAGTTAGCCAAAAGTCAGAGTAGCAAATCCCAGGAAGAAGTCAAGCAGAAGCACTTGTAACATCTCGGTCTGACCCGAGTATTATTTAAGAAAATAATAAACGGATCAGTCTAGCTATAAATATCAGATGACATGGTATAAAATAAAAGATATGGCATAAACATAAAATATCCATACTGACAAACTACTATAAGTATGCAAATGATGATCAACAGAAGATCAATCAATAAGAGATAAATCAATATCACAAGAATCTTCTCAAAGATCCAAAGAGGGCATCATACCTTAAACTTGTACTCATAACAATTCAATGACATAAATTCCAGAGATCAACACAAGGAATCCAGAAATCACAGAAAAAAAGGGAAAGAGGCCTATTACATGACGGTCCGAAGACCATGGGGAGCTACCCCATATGGGTGTGTCGGAATCACCCAGATGAGGTCCACACTAACCAAACAGCAAAAAGGTATGTGTGAGTGGAATCATAAAAATGGTGTCTAACCTCGCAACAAAAAGGTATGTGTGAGTGGAATCACACAAATGGTGTCTAGACTAACCTTGCGGACAAAGAGATATGTGTGAGTCGGAATCACACCCATGAGGTCTAGTCTAACCTTGCAAGCAAAGAGACATCGCACAATTGCTAGTCTAAATCATAAAATGATCGTCATGATCAAAGAGAAGTGTCAATTACACTAAGCTAGTAAATATAAAGTTTATCTTCGTGTCCCATAACCACTTGCTTAACTTAAATATTTACGAACAAACTGTAAATCTTCACTAGAAAATTGTCACAAGAGGTTCAATCGAACAAGTCCAAGAATTAACCGACGAAGTGAACGCAAGCGTTTCATACCACTTGTTTTACTAAGCCGTTTAATTAGATTTCTCATCCGAGTGAGGTAAAGGTTTGTATATACTAGTAGATTGGAAAACGGTTTAAGAAAAGAGCTTTGTTATTGAAAATAGAGTTGAAATCATTTGGTTGAAAGAGTTTTGATATTTACTACTAGTATTGAAACCTTCATATTTCTAAAGTTGTTATCCCACCTTCTTAGCAAGGCCGTGATACCATAAAATCGACCGAGAAGCCAAAGATAGTTTGTCTCGAAGAATGGTCAACTCAGCATCTCAACAAAGCAAGTTCTGTTGAATATTTTTCAGATAAGATCCCCTACGGGGGGGGGGGCTCCGGGGGTGGCAACCCCCCAAGGTGGAGGTGCGGGGGCAACACCCCCGCTATGGGGTTCGACCTGCCCGGTCAGGTCGCGGGGTTTCAAGGGGCAGCGCCCCCGGCGAGGTGCGGGGCAGCTCCCCGTCCAAAATGGTACGACCTATTGAAGACTTAAGGGAGGATAGGATCGAGCGACCTAAAGGTTGCGACCTAGGGTACACGCGACCTAAGGGAAACTCGCGACCTAACATGGTCGAGCTAAGGTGAGGTGCGACTCAACCAGGTAAGCGACTTAAGGGAGGCGAGCGACCTAAGGAACTCGCGACCTAACAATAGCACAGGCCAAGCGACCTAATGTTTTAAAGCCGAACGACCGAATTAAACTCGCGACCTAAAAATGACAAGGCCGAGCGAGTTAAGGGGTCACGCGACCTAACTGGAGCAACCCTATGGTCATGCGACCTAACTGAAATGGCCAAGCGACCTAACATGGTAATACGGTCAGACGACCTACGACCTAACGGTCAAGCGACCTAAAGAGTTAAAGGTCATGCGGCTTAACAGGTTAAAGGTCATACGACCTAATGGTGTAACGAGCTAACGAGTAGCGACTTAAGGAATGAAGGCCGGGCTGCAACGTTGAACGACCTAAGGAATGAAGGCCGAGCGACCTAGCGACCTATGCACGCCAACGACCTTATGGTTCATGCGACCTAGTGGAACTCGCGACCTAAGAAGCCAAGTGAATTAAGGCCTAAAACGACCTAAACGCGAGCGACCTAGGGTCCAACGACCTACGACCTAAAGCCCAACGACCTAATTCCGAGGCGAACGACCTAACGTATGCGAACGGGTTTAAGGCCAGAAACGAGCTATTTGAAGGCCGAGACTTTTCCACGCGAACGACCTAGCATTGGCAGAACGACCTAAGTGCAGAATTTTACGAAAAAAACTAAAGATTGGAGTTTTTCGCCAATCCAATCCAAACCAAATGCAAATGCACATGCACATGCTAAAGTGATGGGAAATCATTCCCAACAGTCCAAGATAGTTATAGATAAGAATGTGAGATAAAAATCTCACCTTTTCACCAAATTATGAAGGTAAAGCTTGAAGGTGAATGGAGAAGCAACTACAAGCTTGAATCCAATGCTTTACCTTGAATTTGGAGTTGAATGATGGAGTTGGAGTTGAAACCTAGGCTTGGAGTTTCTAATTTCCCCTTCCACTCACCATTAATGTTAACGTTTGTGTTTGGTAGGAATTTATGAAGAGTGAGGAGAAGGAGAAAAGCGGGTTTGAGTTATAATGGTTAATCTAACCCAAATTCCAAAGCGGGAAAAGTAAGTGAAATTCCACTAACTCCAAACCTATCAATGTTTATACCTAAAAAATTTGCAAACGACATTTCGAACTCAATGGAAGTGGTCTCGAGTCCTTATTCGATCGTTTGCAAAAAGTAGCTTTTTGGATCAATATCCGAATAACGATAAAACATTTAAATATATAATCGATAAATATGCGGGTTATTACAAGAATAGAGAGTACAAATAGACTGTCTAATGGAGCATCTAAAAACTAGGACAACGTGAACTAGTTTATCTCCAGCTTATTCGTTTCCTAAACAAACGCAAAGACCAAGTCTATAGTACAACGTTCACAAATGCCACGTTGGTTTATTCAAAATTAAAACAAAACAAGTAAATGAATATGTTTAGATTAATAATAATCCCAGCATACTCCCCCTTAATCTAAACATTCTCCAGATTCTTGACTCCCAGTAAATTCCTCATTTTCTCAAACTTTGCTGCTGCCAATGCCTTGGTTAATATATCATCACGTTGCTCACTTGTACGAACATGTTTTATAACAATCAAGCCTTGCTCAACACAATCACGAATAAAATGATATCGCAAATCAATGTGTTTACTCCTTCCATGGAAGATTGGATTTCGAGCTAGACCCACAGAAGACCTGTTGTCAATATATAAAACAACTGGACCTGGTTTAATATCTATGATATGATTAAAAACTCGTTGCGGCCAAATTGCCTGACAAGCAGCAGCTGTAGCTACTATAAACTCTGTCTCGCACGATGAAAGTGCAACACGGCATTGTTTTTGAGAGACCCATGTGATCAGATTTTCATCAAGATAAAAAGCCATTCCTCCCGTGCTTTTCCGATCATCCAAACTGTCAGCTAAATCACTATCTGAAAAACCAGATAGAATGTAATTTTCACGTCCCTTTTTATAAACTAGACCATACTGCAGCGTTCCCTTCACATAGCGACAAGTCCTTTTCACAACGTTCAAATGAATTTCTGTGGCCTCTCCATATATCTACTAACAATTTCCACTGCGTAAGCGATGTCAGGGTGTGCACTAAGTACCTCAACCCACCAACAATATTCTTGAAATGTATAGAGTTTACAGGTTCGCCCGTCTTGTCTGCATGAAGTTGTAATTTGTGTTCCATGGGAAACTTAACAGCATTGCACTCTGCCATTCCTGCCTTCACGAGTACTTTCTTTGCATAAGTCGACTGCCTCAGCTCAATAAATCCTCTGTCTTGAGTGACTTCCAATCCTAGATAATATGATTATTTTCCGAGGTCGGACATGTCAAATTCATGATTCATCTCCCCCCTTGAATTTGACAATGTGAGATAGGCTCGTGCCTGTGACTAATAAGTCATCGACATACACACTAACAATCAAACAATTATCGCCTTTTTTAGTATAAACAGCGTGCTCAAATGGACATTTAATAAAAACCAGCTTTAGTAGACATTGATTAAGACAAGAATACCACGTTGGTTTATTCAGAATTAAAACAAAACAAGTAAACGAATATGTTTAGACTAATAATAATCCCAACAAAAATAAGAGCCACAGAAATTGCATAAAACAAAATAAGTTTGTACGTGATCCTAAAAAGCAAGAATGAGACTGAAAATTTTAAGTCTCCATCGGGGTTCAAGATTCTTGTGGACATGGTGCAATCCCGACCATTCTAGTCGGGTCGCGGAGATGAACGAGTAGCAATGAAATCCAGTTTCGGATAATACACTAGACAAAGGAAAGAAAACAAAAGCTTTATAAGTTTGCTGAGAAGAGAGAGCAAGAAAGAGAAGGGGACATCAAGCAGGAAGAGAGAGGAGGCGACATTGAGAAAGGAGAGGAGATGCATCAAGCAAAGAGGGTGGCGGCAAACTGATTGAGTAGCTTTCTATAAAGCAAACCAGCAATTGATTTATAGTTGGGCCCGGAAGTATTTTCAATTTTTTTGGACAGGTCTGGGTTGTCAAACTTTTGAGCTATTTGATATAAGGAACCACGGGCCGAAAATCTAAGTTGATATGGAACTATGGGCCGAAAATATGAATCGGTACATATTATAGTAAAATAAATTATGTTCTGTGATTATCCAGTAGTGAATTAGGATAACGTAATTCGTATAAAATTTATGTGAAGCTTTTTTTTTTTTTTTTAAATAAAAAACTTGGTCTCGACCTCAAAATTATAAACTCAAACATGGTTTGTATTATGAAAAACAGCCAAGATTCTTTTAGTAGAATAAAATGCCATAGGTACCAAAGCAAAATTCCCACTTTATGTTTGAACCACTGATTTTTCTAGTACATATAAGGAGATAATATAGTACATATAATGAGATGATTTAGTCTATCAGTACATATATAAAGAGAATAAATTTATCTGCTATTATATTATCCAACTCCTATACTTTTTTAGCATACAATACAGTTTTGCCTTTATTTTTGAGAAAGAAAAAGACAATTAGCATTTAAGCAAAAAAGACATGCTTCTCCCCCCTAAACAGAAAATTATTGTAAAGGACAAAATTTCTCAACGTTTTACCCGCAAAGACAGCTTTCATTAGATATCAGATTTTGGTTATTAATAACAGTTTTTAGGTATCAGTTTGTAGTTAACGGTAACAGTTTTTAGTTTGGTAGTAGTTTGAAAGAATGTGTGTCCTTATGAATAATTTTGAAAAATTGTTTGTCCTTAATATTAATTTTTAGATGAATGTTGGTTTTTGTGGTTAAAATCATGGTTCGAAATTCCGGCGGAATTCCGATTATTCCGGTGATTCCGTTCCAGTTCCGCTCATAACCGGAATGGAATCCGGTCAAAATTCCGATTTCGTTCTAAATTCCGGATTTGTTTTTCGAATATTGAAAAAAACTTGTAAAAAATTATAAAATACAACAAATATATAATTAATAATACCGGCAAATAGGCACATGAAAGAACTTGCAAAAAAAATTAGTCTTAAAGACAACAAGTTTGTTTTTTAGTTCGAATGACACTTTTTAATATAAACTAAAAATGATAGTAACAACTATCATTTCATGAATTGCACTAAAAAGTGTCTACCAACCTAAAAAACAAACTTCTTGTATCTAAAATTAAATTTTTCTCTAACTTTTTCTTTGAGCCTAAATATTCCTACATAATAATTAAAAAAAGAAAATTGATTAACGGGGACAATAAATTAATGAAAAGAAATCATGTAGTTCCATAAAAAATTGTTATACTTTTGTTAATTTAAATCGAATCATAATAAAAAAATTCAAAAGTTTCAAATCGAACAAAGTTTTAAAATCTTAAATGAATTGATACAGAATCTTGCAGAATGGATTTTTAATAAAAGTATGTATTTTATATATAATATAAAAAATATACTATAATTTTACGACAATATTGGATATTTATTGGCGTATATAGCAAACTAAAACAAAAAATTACCGGAATTTAAAAACTGAAATTAAAACGAAACTTTCGGAATTTTCGAAACGGAATATGAAAATTTAAAATTATCAATGGTCGGAACGGAATTTCGAACCATGATTAGAATATTGAGGTCGGGTCGTTAATTTAAATTAATTCCCCCATATTAAACAGGTGTACTGTTCTCAACCGTGAACCAAGTTTTTATTGCATGTTTCTGCCGAGTTCAAGTTTTACAGAATAGTGATTATATACACAATATATAATAAAAGGTTGCTTTGCCTATCTCTTCAGCTCTCACGAATTGATCTTCTATATCAGGTTTATCGTCCGATGATAGGGTTGGATAAATGATCATCAGAATCGAACTTAAATTATCATAAAGAGATAGTAAATAAAATTTTCATAGTTAATGCGAGAAGATGAAGACGTCAGAACAAAAAAGTGAATGTGGTCCCTTCCGTTACAACGGGCCAAAAAATTCTTCAGATAAGCTTGGGAATATCGTATGAATTTGACTGTTGCCAGTATGTCTTACCTTCTCAAGAATACCTGAAACAATAATCACTTAACTTTAAATTTATTTATTTATTTTTCCTTCGTTTATGTTTACTAATAAATAGGTGTAAGCAACAGAATATAAGTAATACATTTGTAACTTAAAATGATCATAGTTGAAATAAGAGGTGCATGTATCTGCCTTTATAACCTGAATCAGTCCTTGTATATGAACCAACAAGAATTATCTACTTACTATAGGCTCATATTAACATCAATTCTAAACAAACGGAAATATGTTTCCACCTGAAGATGGACGTATTAGTGAAAGGAAGCGATAGATGTTTGTCTTCACATAGCTATGGGGTGCATGCTTTAGGCGTGTACCTATACGTGTCATTGTAATACATATACCTGGAGCTTATTTATAAAACTGTTACACGTATATTTGTCGCTTACAAAAATTTTAATTTTTTTTTTCGTTGGTCAGAATACATAACAATGTAAGTTAAATTTGTGGAAATGTATAATACTCTGTGCATGATTAATGGTATTACTGGCAATAGCAAGTATGCTAATTAATTATGCAGTTTGATGACCCAAACTATGGCCAAGTCCCCTGGTAATTAATGATATGTGAGAATTTTAAAAGATTTTAATTATTATGATGGCATTAAAATCAAGATTTGAGATTTCAACCCAAAATACAGAGATTCCAGTAGTTCCATTTAGATTTCAGTAGGGATTGAAATGAAATCAAACCGAAACTCCGATTCAATAAAAAAAAACAATTAAACTTCAAATGTTGTAGAAGATAAACTCAAATAAATTATTAATTTGAATTTCAAATATACTAATTTTCGAAATCTGAAATTTTAATTTAAGGAACATACAAATTTACAAACTATATATAATTGTTATAACTAAAAAAAGTTGAAAACGAATTAATGAATAAAAAAAAATTATTCATACAATATTTATAGTTACTCAGCATTATTCATTTATATCTTATTTTTCAATCAAATTTATATTATACATTTTGTTTCAATGAATAAACAAATATAGCGTAATAATATGAAAAATAAACAACGAGATCCGTAACATAGGCTGCCACCGGAATTCTTAAAATTTATGAATTTGATCAAAATTTCTAAAATTATAAAAGACCGATACCAAGTCCAAACCGAGATCTCGAATCTTGATTAAAACGTTTTTTTAATCATCTTAAGCTAATAATGTTTTCGGCCATATATATATCAAATTCCTATGAAATTTAGGAAATTGTGTATTGTTTAGTGGAAATTAGGGAGGCATCCCTATCATACTTTCATATTGTAAAGGAGGTCCCTGTCAAAGTTTCATTGTAAAGCGGGTCCCTGTTTTCTGGAAACAAAGAAAAATTATTGCTGAAATGTCAGCAACTTTTATAAATAAGTGCGGATATTTCAGCAACTTTTCCTGTCAAAGTTTCATTGTAAATTCGATCCCTATTTTCTAGAAACAAAGAAAAATTATTGCTGAAATGTTGGTAACTTTTATAAATAAGTGCTGATATTTCAGTAACTTTCATAAACTGAGTTTACAGTGTCCATAAATGTTGCTGAAATGTCAGCAACTTTTATAAATAAGTACTGATATTTCAACAACTTTCATACACTCTGTTCACAGTGTACAGAAAAGTTGCGGAAATGTCAGCATCTTTTATGAAAAGTTGCATCTTGCTCTATAATAATTGTGAATAAATAACAGAGATCTAAATTACACTGAAACTTAGTTAAGGATTTTTCGTGAATTTTGAAATTTAATAAGGACCTGTATCAAAAGTATCTTGTTGTTTATCTCAGTTTTATAAAACAAATAGAATAAAATGGAATGTGTAGCTTGATCTTAAGGATGTTGAATCTGCATTCTGTCTTCCTTGGGTAAATCATAGAAAACCTAGGCATCAACTTATTCTCCATAGCGAGTATGTAAATTTTAGCTCAAATACTGTGGAAGAAGAAATAAATCAGAAAATAGTGAGTCTGAAAAGAACAAAAATCAAATGTTACATGAATAAAGTAAAATGTATGATCATCAAGATCACACAATTTTATTCAACATAAAAGGGTTACACATGCAGACTGATACACATTAAACTAAAGGGCAAATGCAAGTTGGAACTGATTAAAAACAAAGATAACACTGAGATGAACGATCATGCTACATGGGCTTCTCATTCAAATCCAAAAGAAACCCCTTCCTCTTCAATCCTTTTCCATTATTCACAATGTTCCCCGAAATGTTTCCATCAGTAACTGTCGGAGGTTTGGAGCAGCCAGCCTGTTTTCCAGCAAAACCATTAACAGAAGCTGAGCTTGATTTTGCCAATCTCCTTGCCTCGAGAGTTTCTCTATTGTAGAGAACGATTTTCAAAGGTTTTATAGGTTTCTTAACAACTTGATCATTTGATCTCTTTTGAAATGGAGTTGGATAAGCCATGACAGGGAGATGGGCAAGATAGGAGTTTGATTTAATCCAGTCTTTCATCTCCTTGCAAAGTTGAAACTTGAGATGATTGTCCAACAGTGGAAGGCTTAAGAGGCGTTCCTTGCAAAACAAGCACTTATAAAGCATGTTGTCGATTGCAAGAGTGTTGGGTTTTTTAGACATTGATTTTTGATGAAACGAAGAAAACATGGATTTACTTTGATTAGCTAGGGTTATATAGTGATGAACCAGGAGATGAGAGGGAGATGGGGAGAGTTGTTAATTAGTATACATGGTTTTATAAGAAAGATTCGTGCCTTATGTCATCTAAGAAGGCACCATGTACCTGGCTAATTGTCCATATTGAAGTAATGTTGTTTGCATGTATGTGGTGTGACGTGTGATTTTAGCTTTGATTTGTATATTTGTAATTTATTATTGAAATGTTAGTAGAAATTCTTAGGTTTTATTTGTATGAATAAAAGATATATTTTAAAAAGATTGTGAGAGTCTGGATGGTAATTATATGTTCAAATGCAGTTGATATGCTAACACACGTGTGTGTTCAATACAAAACTTTCTAACAACACTGCTTCAGATCATTATTTCTGCACGAAAATTGCAATATTTGTTGTAATGTTAACTCTTAGATATTATGATTAGAAAATCTATTTCCAAAAATTCACTAATAGAACAACAATAAATAGCGACGGAGCCTTCCGACGGCCGGCGACGACTTTTTCGACGACTATCGATCTTCATGGTGTTTTCGTAAATAAAATATAATAACCGTCGCAAGCCGACGAAACCGACGTAAAATTATTATCGACGGTCGTCGCTAGCCATCGGAAATTATCATGTATACAGGCTTCAGGCCGAGAGCTGTTTCATTATTCCTCAATCCCCTTTTCACCCAAAAACCTACCTCCACCACTCCTCTCCGTCGTCAGCCAACCGCGCGCTTCCCCGAGCATCTCCAACTTCATCATTCTCCTTTCTTGACAAGTCTAGACCCTTCATCAATTTTCAATTAGGTTTTATTCGTAAACCCTAATTAATTTTGATTTGTTAATGTGAGGACCGCCCATGACTCCCGCACTAAAACAATGGAATAGTGCGCTGAAAGGCGTGCCAGGTAGCCATGGACGATAGTCAGGGTAAAAATAAAACAGCAAACTCTATCGTACAACTCACAGCGCATGGACAAAATACAATAGAGAAATATATATAGTGAAGCTCCATAACAGAAAAATCATCATATAAGCATCGTAAGTAGATTTATACAAACATGAATCATCCATACATCAAGGCCTCACTACAACACTCAATCAGATATAATAGCGGAACACCCAGTACATATAGTAAGAAAACTAGTATGTAAAGCCTCCTGCTCGTCTTCGTCATCATCAGCGTAGATCTCTAAGAACAGCACCTGTCACCTGCTACCTAGTCTGCCCATCCCAACATGGATGAACAGCCCAAGGTAATAAGAGGAGACATAAAACCTTGAGTCAGACAAAGTCTTAGTGAGCAGTAAATCAACTATCAAACATACCAAAAGAGCATAAAGGATAAAAGGAATAGGAACCAAACCATCCCACTCCACCTCTTTCTACAGTGATAGCCCACCCCCCCCCAGACACACACCAAGGAGAAGTAAGCATAACATGGCAGACAATTAAGGTAAAGCAATAATCACTCACGTCAAGGGCGATGTTTTCCAAATACAAACCCCCAAGGCCTAAACCAAGATCAGATAAGCACCTAGAAAATACCGCTCTTGAGACCGAATGATGATACAACCAAACGTCCAAACATCCATGACTCTGGCTATCACTGTTATCCTTGCTTCGATTTCACCGTTAATTGAATGAACATCCGTCAAGGGCTAATGGTAACCCCGGTTCCAGACATAACTCCGCACACTGCCTTGTGCCTAGGACTTATCTACTTTGCCCAGAGTACTCGACTACCTACCTGTAGTCTTTTGGTTGTCCCGACTACCTACCTGTAGTCGTTATGGGCACCCCATGTACTCTTGCTTTTGAGCATGCTAGAACCTTCAACAACGATGAGATCCAAGCCTCCTAGTCATCCTCCTTGACGACTATCCTCATACTAGCTCAAGCTACCTCTCGAGCAATCCATTATCAACCAACTCGAACCATCCCTCGAGTTATCAACATGCTTGGAATGATCCCTGCCTGGATTACGCCAAGTCTACATCACATCATACTTCGCTTTATTACACCATAGCAAAGTCTCAACTCAACAACATGGTTTTGCCTCATCGCATCATGGCAAAATTCCATCTCGACATCATTCAATCCATACATATGAGCTTCCACATCCGCCACATATGCCTTTAGCAGCTTTCACCATTCAAGAGCCTCTTCTGTAGCTTTTGAATCATCTTTGACCATACTTGTCCAAATCTATCAACTAGATAGCTCATTCACAACAATCAATCAAGGCAAACATTATTCAATCAAGATCTAATTAGGCATTCACAACTACAATGGCAATTTCGTAAATAAACGAGCATTGAACTAACATACATGAATCATGGGTTTTAGCATAGATCTAGCAAATATAAAATATGGGTTTTGTTTCTATAACTTAATAAATGAACTTGCATAGGTAAACATCTTCACAATCAATGGATTTATACTTGGATTTAAGGAAAATGCACAAAATCACTATCTACAACACTCCAACAAACCACCAATCCAATATACTCCTTTGGGTCCGCGTGAGAGATAACTACCACTCACCAAATCACCCAAACACCTCAAAAACTAATCACTACAGATCTGGACAGCGAAGATCAAGGCTTGATCCGGCGAAATCTCGCTTAAAACGATGAAATCTAGCTTCGTTGGATGAAGATCTTCAACTTTGGCCCTTGGATCTTTGATCTCGATTTTCGATCTTGGATGGATGTTAGAACTAGATTGAAATGGAGAAAAGAAGATGAAGAAATGTTGTAGTCGAGCTCCCAAAATGGCAGCACTTCGTCGCTTCAAAAACCGGTGCCAAAAAGTGAGCCAAACCCCCCTATTTATAGGCTGAATTAACCTTAGATCGCCCAAGGTCTTAACTCGGAGTTCGCTATTAGGTCGTTACCGACCTAAAAAGACTCCGACCTAACATAGGTCGCTGCCGACCTATGCTCTTCTACGACCTAAAATACACGTGCCTTAACCATCCCACCGACCTAACGGCTTATCCCTAGTGCCGACCTAAAGACTTAAACAGGTCTCCGACCTATCGTTATAACCAGATGCCAACCTAACTCTTAGCACAGAACCAACTTAGGTCACATACGACCTTATCCCTCGACCTATCAATATAACTCGTAGCTCCTTAAGCCGGTACCCCCCCTTAACGTGTTATCCCGGTGACTTTGCTAGCTCGGCATCTCCACTAAGCCGATCACCACTAAGTCGGTCAACCCCTTAACTCGGCCATAACTCTAAACCATTAGCTCTTAGGTCAGTCACTCCCCTTAGGTCGGTCCAATCCTTAACCTGTTAACTCCTATAGCTCGGCCACTTCCTTAGGTTGGTCATACGAGCTAACCCTTAATTCGTACACAACTTATCCCATGGCTCGAACAAGACTCAGGCTAGAGACAGCATAACCAATCCTTCGACCTGTAAATTCTACAATATATCAACACGTAAAATACGGGTCGTTACATTCTCTCCCCCTTAGGAATTTCGCCCCCGAAATTCCAAGCAAACAACAGCAATCAAAGATAATTCGCATGCCTACCATCCATAGCAATCAACAAACCATGCATCCAATTCTAGCCTAGCATGCAGAATTCTAAAACTTAGAACAAGCTACAAATTCATGAGATGTCACGATACCTTAGGGCCATACCTTGAAGAGTTCTGGATGAGCTGCCTTCATCCTCTCTTCCTCCTCCCACGTACAGTCGTTAACATCATCACTCCATTGTATCTTGAGCAACGTAATCGTCTTCCTCCTAAGCTGTTTAGTATCGGTTTCAACAATACGAAGCGGCTTACGAGGTCTTCTAAACACTGGATCAACCTTCAAGTCTTCACAGCTATCAGCAGAAACCACCGTAGTTGGGTCATGTACATACTTCCGTAGATAAGATACATGAAAAACATTGTGCACACCCGCCATCTTTTCTGGTAACTCCAATCTATAAGCGAGCTTTCCAATTCGCTCGATAATCGAGAATGGTCCAACAAATCTCGGAGTTAACTTTCCTTTCCTCCCGAATCTAATAGCACTCTTCAATGGAGAAATCTTCACAAAAACCATCTCACCTACGTCGAATTCCAAATCCTTACGATGATTATCGGCATAACTTTTCTGACGATCTTGGGCTGCCTTCATTCGTTGCCGAATGATCTCTATACAATCCGAAGTCTGTCGAATCATCTCTGGCCCAAGTATCAACTTTTCTCCAGTTTCCAACCAACATGTCGGAGAGTTACACGGTCTTCCATATAATGCCTCATATGGTGCCATACCAATACTCGACTGATAACTGTTATTATATGCAAACTCCACCAAATGAAGATGATCTTCCCATGATCCTCCGAAGTCCAAAACACAAGCTCTGAGAAGATCTTCCAAAACTCGGTTAACTCTCTCAGTCTGACCATCTGTTTGAGGGTGATAAGCTGTACTCAAACACAACTCAGTTCCCAAAACTTCCTGGAAGCTCTTCCAAAATCTACTAGTGAACAATGGGTCTCGATCGCTCACTATACTCTTCGGAATACCATGGAATCGAACTATCCACTTAACATACAACTCAGCCAACTTCGATGCAGTCCTAGTTGATCGAACAGGAATGAACCTTGCACTCTTGGTCAAACGATCTACTATGACCCAAATTCCTTCATTTCCTGCTCTTGTCCTAGGTAGACCATCGATAAAGTCCATCGACACTTGCTCTCACTTCCATGTAGGAACTTCTAATGGCTGAAGTAATCCACTGGGCTTCTTCTGCTCAGCTTTCACTAACTGACAGTTCATACACTTGGAAATAAAATTTCCAACATCTTTCTTCATGCCTTCCCAGTAGTAAGTTCTCTTCATATCCCGATACATCTTATTTCCACCTGGATGAATTGTCAACTTCGAGTGATGACCTTCCCTCAGAACTTCATCTCTCAATCCATCAATGTCGGGAACAACCAATCGTCCTTGTTTCCGAAGCCAACCCTCTCGATCGACCTCGAATCCTTTATCCTTCTCTGGGTTCAATCCAGATTCCAAATCTCGGATAATCTTGACAAGCTTATCATCTCTCTTTTGGCTCTCGCCAATCCTTTCCACAAGAGTAGGTCTTATCGATAAGTTTGCCAACATCTCAGGTTCCAATTCGCATCTGGGCCTGAAATCAAATCCAGCCAAATACTCGAGACTCTTCCATTTCGAAAACATGGTTCCCAATCCTGCATGTCTTCGACTTAACACATCAGCCAATGCGTTACCTTTTCCCGGAGTATAGGCTATACCAAAATCATAAGATGCCAGAAACTCTAGCCACCGTTGCTGTCGAAGATTCAAATCCTTTTGGGAGAACAGATACTTCAACGACTTATGATCTGTAAATAACTCAAATCTAACTCCCAATAGATAATGTCTCCACATCTTCAAAGCAAACACAATTGCCGCTAACTCCAAATCATGAGTCGGATAATTCGTTTCATGTGGCTTCAGTTGTCGACTAGCATACGCAACAACTTTATCTTTCTGCATTAGCACTGCTCCAAGTCCAGTGCCACGTGCATCGGTGTAAACCACCATCTCATCATTCCCACTTGGAATAGTCAAAATAGGAGCACTTGTCAGTCGCTCTTTCAAGATTACGAAAGCTTGCTCACACTTGTCATCCCATCTGAAAACTTGGTTCTTCTTCGTCAATCCTGTCAACGGTGCAGCTATCTTGGAAAAGTCTTTGATAAACCGACGATAATATCCTGCTAATCCAAGAAAACTCCTCACATCAGATGCATTCTTAGGTCTAACCCAATCATGGATTGCTGCCACCTTAGCGGGATCAACCGCTATTCCATTTCTAGAGATAACATGGCCTAAGAACCTCACTTCACTCTTCCAGAAGTGACACTTCGAAAACTTAGCCTTCAGCTGATGTTTCCGCAAGATTTCCAAAACAATCCTTAAGTGCGTCTTGTGCTCTTCTTCAGTTCTGGAGTAAACCAAAATATCATCCACGAACACAAGTACAAATTTGTTCAACTGATCTCTGAACACTCTATTCATAAGATCCACAAAATATGCTGGCGCGTTAGTCAATCCAAACGGCATTACCAGCCACTCATAAAACCCGGATGGTGTCCTGAAAGCAGTCTTCGGCACACTATCCTTTGCCACTCTCAACTGGTGAAATCCCGTTGCCAAATCCATCTGGGAAAACACCTTAGCCTCGTGAAGTTGATCAAACAAGTCATCTATTCTCGGCAATGGATACTTGTTCTTCTTAGTCAACTTATTTAGCTCACGATAATCCACACACAACCTCAACGATCCATCCGCTTTGGTTGCGAACACAACTGGTGCACCCTATTCGGACACACTTCTCCGAATGAATCCTTTCTGCAAAAGGTCATCAACCTGCACCCTCAACTCTAGCTGCTCCCTAGGCGCCATCCGCCTAAGAGGCATCACAACAGGTCTGGCTCCCTCGACTAGATCGATACGAAACTCGATCTCCCTATGCGGCGGTAACCCTTTGACTTCGTCAAAAACGTCCTCAAATCCATTCACAATAGGCACTGATGACAGTCCATCCCGTGGAACAACCAGCGAATACATGAAGCTCATGAAGACGCCTTCCTCATGCTTACATCGTATCACAACCTTTCGCCCTTCCACATTCCCGACTGTCACCTCAAGCCTCTCACAATCAATCCTTGCCGCATACTTCCTGAGCCAGTCCATACCCAAAATAATTCCGAACCCCGCAAAGTTCAGAACAAAGCAATCACAATCAAACGAGCAATCGTGACTCGACACAACCAGACCACGGTATATCATACACAAACATGATGAACCCCCAACCGGATTAGTCACAACCAATGGCCTATCAACAATATCCGGTTTCAAACCTAACCGGCCTACCAAATCATTACAAACAAAAGAATGCGACGCTCCAGTATCAAACAACACCCTAACTGGAACACCACAGATAGAAAGAGTACCTTGAACCACCACACTCTTCCCCTTTTCTTCAGCAGTAGGAGCTTTTGAAGATGACGACACGACTCCCAAAGCATAAGCTTGCACAATCTGCCTATCTTTCCTCGGCTCTGGGCAATCCTTCTTGATATGTCCCAGCTTATCACAGTTATAACATTTTCCCGGCACCTTGGGATTCTTACAGTCTTTGTAAAGATGGCCCTTCTGTTGGCAGTTATAACAAGTCACTTCGCCTTTCGGCTTCTTCTGGCCATCCTTACCCTTCTGCTGCTGCTGCTTCCTCCTCTTATTGCCACTCTGGTGTGGTTTAGATCCTTCTCTGGTTACAGCAACAACAGAACTTTCCTTAGGAAACAAACTCTCATGCCTGAGGGCTTTCTCCACAAGCTTCTCAAATGGATCGTCCAGATGATCCACCAACTGCCTCCCAAGATAAGCATCCAAACCAGTCACAAACTTCTCATTCTTCTGATAAGGAGAATCAATATACGATCTAGCATACTTGGACAAAGCTTCAAACTCAGAAATATACTCAAGAACTGGTCTCCCACCTTGCTTGAGCTCTACAAACCTCTTGAACAGAACAGACTTCTGAGCCGTAGAGATGAACTTGGCTTCAAATCTAACTTGGAATTGCTCCCAAGTGATCTCTTCTTCTGGAGTATCGATGGTGATAGAATTCCACCAATCAGCAGCTCTTCCCTGAAGCTGTCTCGATGCAAGCTTCCTCTTAGTTGCATCCTCAATCCCTAAGTCACCAAAGATTCTTCGACATGCATCAATCCATCTCTGCACCTCAATGGTCGACTCCGTCCCCAAGAAAGCTTTTCCTCCAAGAGCAGTATAATCCTTACAAAGCTTAGCAAAATCCACCGGCCTTGGAGCTTGGACTTGAACTCCCACATCCACTGATGATCCCGAGGCTGGTATCCTTCTCATGATCGAAGTCATCATCGCTTCGAACATAGTTCCATAATCAACAGCCCCTTCATCAGCACGGCCTTCCCTTGCAGCTGGTCTCCCTCTTCGACTCATCCTTAATATCTGCAATAAGAATGATTAGAACACCTTAAGAAACAACTGCATAAGGAGTTCAAATCCTTCTAAGCTACTATATTATATATAGTAATCATCCATCAAAATACAATTACGTCTCTCATACGTAGTTGCGTCAGCGAGCGTTGGCTAAAATCGATTAACCAAAGCTCTGATACCAAAATGTGAGGACCGCCCATGACTCCCGCACCAAAACAATGGAATAGTGCGCTGAAAGGCGTGCCAGGTAGCCATGTACGATAGTCAGGGTAAAAATAAAACAGCAAACTCTATCGTACAACTCACAGCGCATGGACAAAATACAATAGAGAAATATATATAGTGAAGCTCCATAACAGAAAAATCATCATATAAGCATCGTAAGTAGATTTATACAAACATGAATCATCCATACATCAAGGCCTCACTACAACACTCAATCAGATATAATAGCGGAACACCCAGTACATATAGTAAGAAAACTAGTATGTAAAGCCTCCTGCTCGTCTTCGTCATCATCAGCGTAGATCTCTAAGAACAGCACCTGTCACCTGCTACCTAGTCTGCCCATCCCAACATGGATGAACAGCCCAAGGTAATAAGAGGAGACATAAAACCTTGAGTCAGACAAAGTCTTAGTGAGCAGTAAATCAACTATCAAACATACCAAAAGAGCATAAAGGATAAAAGGAATAGGAACCAAACCATCCCACTCCACCTCTTTCTACAGTGATAGCCCCCCCCCAGACACACACCAAGGAGAAGTAAGCATAACATGGCAGACAATTAAGGTAAAGCAATAATCACTCGCGTCAAGGGCGATGTTTTCCAAATACAAACCCCCAAGGCCTAAACCAAGATCAGATAAGCACCTAGAAAATACCGCTCTTGAGACCGAATGATGATACAACCAAACGTCCAAACATCCATGACTCTGGCTATCACTGTTATCCTTGCTTCGATTTCACCGTTAATTGAATGACCATCCGTCAAGGGCTAATGGTAACCCCGGTTCCAGACATAACTCCGCACACTGCCTTGTGCCTAGGACTTATCTACTTTGCCCAGAGTACTCGACTACCTACCTGTAGTCTTTTGGTTGTCCCGACTACCTACCTGTAGTCGTTATGGGCACCCCATGTACTCTTGCTTTTGAGCATGCTAGAACCTTCAACAACGATGAGATCCAAGCCTCCTAGTCATCCTCCTTGACGACTATCCTCATACTAGCTCAAGCTACCTCTCGAGCAATCCATTATCAACCAACTCGAACCATCCCTCGAGTTATCAACATGCTTGGAATGATCCCTGCCTGGATTACGCCAAGTCTACATCACATCATACTTCGCTTTATTACACCATAGCAAAGTCTCAACTCAACAACATGGTTTTGCCTCATCGCATCATGGCAAAATTCCATCTCGACATCATTCACTCCATACATATGAGCTTCCACATCCGCCACATATGCCTTTAGCAGCTTTCACCATTCAAGAGCCTCTTCTGTAGCTTTTGAATCATCTTTGACCATACTTGTCCAAATCTATCAACTAGATAGCTCATTCACAACAATCAATCAAGGCAAACATTAATCCAAACAAATAAGTATTCAATCAAGATCTAATTAGGCATTCACAACTACAATGGCAATTTCGTAAATAAACGAGCATTGAACTAACATACATGAATCATGGGTTTTAGCATAGATCTAGCAAATATAAAATATGGGTTTTGTTTCTATAACTTAATAAATGAACTTGCATAGGTAAACATCTTCACAATCAATGGATTTATACTTGGATTTAAGGAAAATGCACAAAATCACTATCTACAACACTCCAACAAACCACCAATCCAATATACTCCTTTGGGTCCGCGTGAGAGATAACTACCACTCACCAAATCACCCAAACACCTCAAAAACTAATCACTACAGATCTGGACAGCGAAGATCAAGGCTTGATCCGGCGAAATCTCGCTTAAAACGATGAAATCTAGCTTCGTTGGATGAAGATCTTCAACTTTGGCCCTTGGATCTTTGATCTCGATTTTCGATCTTGGATGGATGTTAGAACTAGATTAAAATGGAGAAAAGAAGATGAAGAAATGTTGTAGTCGAGCTCCCAAAATGGCAGCACTTCGTCGCTTCAAAAACCGGTACCAAAAAGTGAGCCAAACCCCCCTATTTATAGGCTGAATTAACCTTAGATCGCCCAAGGTCTTAACTCGGAGTTCGCTATTAGGTCGTTACCGACCTAAAAAGACTCCGACCTAACATAGGTCGCTGCCGACCTATGCTCTTCTACGACCTAAAATACACGTGCCTTAACCATCCCACCGACCTAACGGCTTATCCCTAGTGCCGACCTAAAGACTTAAACAGGTCTCCGACCTATCGTTATAACCAGATGCCGACCTAACTCTTAGCACAGAACCAACTTAGGTCGCATACGACCTTATCCCTCAACCTATCAATATAACTCGTAGCTCCTTAAGCCGGTACCCCCCCCTTAACGTGTTATCCCGGTGACTTTGCTAGCTCGGCATCTCCACTAAGCCGATCACCACTAAGTCGGTCAACCCCTTAACTCGGCCATAACTCTAAACCATTAGCTCTTAGGTCGGTCACTCCCCTTAGGTCGGTCCAATCCTTAACCTGTTAACTCCTATAGCTCGGCCACTTCCTTAGGTTGGTCATACGAGCTAACCCTTAATTCGTACACAACTTATCCCATGGCTCGAACAAGACTCAGGCTAGAGACAGCATAACCAATCCTTCGACCTGTAAATTCTACAATATATCAACACGTAAAATACGGGTCGTTACAGTTAAATTATGATTAATTTGTTGTTATAGTTGCATTAACCCAATTGATTGTTTCGTATATCCTATTTAGTGCTAATTAGGTTGTTATTATAATTGTTTATTATTGAAATGTTGAAAGAGAAAATCTGTATAATGTATACATGAGTTAATTGGTGTATATGCATTGATTAATTAGTGCATATGCGCATTAGGGCTAGTTTGGATTTATTAAAGTCGATGTTTAGAATTTAGTGTGTGCTTTTTCAAGATGACAAAAACGGCGATTTATTGTATGAGTTTCTTTGAATGTAAATAAACTATTGTATATTATGATTTACTATTTATAAGTCCCTTAGAGTTTTTGGTCCCGTCTGATAAGTATTTTATACGATCGTTGTATGGATGGTCGTTTTTATCGTAGAACGGACATTTATATTCATCTGATGCAATATTTGTTGGATTTATCTCTGTAGTGGACAAGTTACAAACACAATGGAGTAATTATATTTTGCAAATCATTTCATTTTAAACGGTTCATACAATTTCGACAATACTTTCTATTTGTTTCATATTTACCCGCATATGTGTATGATACAAGGAAAAAGGGGAAGTGCTACCAAAATTTTGTTGAATCGTTAAAAATCAAATGATTTGCAAAATATAATTACTACTGTGTTTGTAATGGAAATTAGGATGACCAAGCATCAGTGTAAAACAATAACCTAAAAATTGTAGATTATATTCATATAATAATTTTTGTAAATCCATTTGAAAATAAAATTAAACAGAATAACATTATATATTTGCGAAAATTTAAATGTATGATTTGATTGAAAAATAAAATGTCAACAAGTAAATGATTAATACGTTTTTATGTTTTAAAGTAGACAAAATGGTCATTTATTTTATCGATCGGGGCTGGATGTACCAACGAAGAACAAAAATTGGAGGCTCAATAAGTGAGCATTTTCCAAATAGGGTACACGCCTTTATTGAATTCACTTTAAGTAATAATGGAAACGACGAAGAAATTCGTTGTCCATCTAGTAGGTGCAAATTATTGAAGCATTTGGTAGCAGATATAGTAATAGTTCATTTGCATCAATATGGTTTCGTGCATGGAGAACTTTAAGCACCTAATCCCGTACATTCGGAGGAAGAGGTGGATACTAAAATTGTTCCAACGAATCTCATTGAAGATATGGTTGAAGATGCAACGCGTTCAATGTTCCATGCTGTAGAAGTTGACAGCAATAATGTTAATGTCGAAGCAGAACCAAGTATTGGAGCAAAAAAATTATGATTTATTGGATCCTGCTATGAAACCCCTTTGGGATTATTGTACAAGCGGTACTCGACTATCAGTAACAATAGAATATATTGCGATGAAATCAAAATATAACATCATAGAAGCCAGGTTTACGGCTATTGTACAAGCTGCAAAAGGACATATGCCATTCGATAATTTAATCTGTGAAAATCGTTATGAAGTGAAAAAATTTATCTCTGTCTTTGGTTTGCCGTATCAAAAAATAGATAGATGTTTAAATTGTTGCATGTTGTTTTGGAAAGAATACATCAATCTTAGAAATTGTAAAATATGTAATGAGGAAAGATACAAACCAAGAAAAATGAAGGAAAAGAAAGTTCTGTACAATTGTATGCATTACTTATCCATCACTCATAGACTACAAAGGTTATGTGATGCATCTTCTATAACCACACATCATATGAGATGACACTGTGTGAGAACTCGTGATTTTATTGTCAATTTCAAGCATCTCACTTTCAATGGGTTGGAGATTTTCAAATTCCATTTTTTTCAAAATCCTAGAATTTTTCAATCTCCTTTTCAAACTAGTGATTTGATCCAATAATTTCAGGTTTGCTTAAAATCACGTTTTCTTTTTCAAGAGTTTTGAAATTTTCGTTGATCTCGTCTAATTTCTTCTCAAAAATCATACTTTTAGAACTTTTTGACTTCTTAAAGCTATCCAACTCTTTGTGTAAAATATTATTTTTACAAATCAACTTAGTTTTTTTTGCTCTTGAATTAAAATTTCATTTTCTAACTTTTGAAATTTTTCACGAAGACAGCCAAATTCTTTTCTATCATTCAAACACCTTTTGCAATTAGAATTTTTATTTTTCTTAATATTTTTAAGCTCATTTTCCCAATCATTATTTTTCTGATGAAGTTTAGCTTGTTCCCTTTCGAACTTATTATTTCTCAACTCAAGAGCTTTATTATTTTCAAATAATTTTGGCATAAGAGAACTAAATCATTGATTGGAAAATCACTTATCTCATCGGCTGTTGAATCTTCATCACCACTGCACTTTTCCAGTCCTGTTAAGCACGTTTCTGAGTCAATTATGGGGGATCTCTCACGGTTGTTGGCTTTTGCACCATATATTGCATCAAAGGTATTCCAGATTTCCTGTACATTCTCACAATGAGAGATAAAGTTAAAATTATCTTAATTAACATGAGAATATATTATATGTATAACAAGAGCATTAATCGAAGTAATTTTCTCGACTTTTATATCACACCCATTTTCAATAATATCCCAACATTTTAAATTAATAGATTTTAAATAAAATTCCATATTTAATTTCCAATTTAAAAAATATATTCCATCAAAAACAGGAGGAATAATACTGAACTGACCCTCAGCAAAAGTATTATTAAAGGAAGCCATTTTAAAAATTCAAATTTGTAAAACAAAATTAGTCTTTGAAAAACAAAATTTTATATCAAAAATGGCTTTTGTTCCTAGCTTTGATACCACTTATAGGATCGATTCGCCCTAAAGGTGGGGTGTATAGTGTGATACTATTAACTATAAAAATTATTGCGGAAGTTTATATAAAATAATTTCAACTCACATATAGCAAATAATAGCAGCACTGATAAGAATAATAAATGCAGAAATAGAACATACTGATTTACCCAGCTTCAGCAAAACCCTACCTATTTCCTTCCCCCAAGGTTTCTACTAGAAATTTAGTAGTCATACGCATACACACGTAAACTCGCAGCACCCGCTATCGACTAACCTAACTCTACGCTCAAAACCCTACCACAACTCAGCAATTGAGTTGCGAATTCTCGAACTACACCACTGTAGTTCGTCCCATATTCACACGACTAGAATTTACAACGGTTTAAATGAAAAATACAAACTTAAAAACAATTTAAAAATAAACACCCTAATTTTAAAAATAGAAGCCCAATGATAATTTAAAGCCGGCCCAAATGTAAAAGAAATCCCCTTTTTCTTTCTATTATGTTATGTCAGCTTGCTTTCTTCCTTGTTTGTGAAAATGTCATCTTGCTCATTCGTTCCTCTATGTGAAAACTAGGGCTTGTGAAAAATTGATGAAGCCAACTGATTGTTTGTCCATTATAATTGCTATTCCTCTGATTTGCTTCGACAATCAACTGTTTCTTCGATTCGAACACAGCTCCTTCAATTTGATCGAGTTCGACTATGAATTGGTAGTAATTTATTACTTTTGCTTTACTATTTAGCTTGGTGTAAAGCAAAGCATTTGCATTGGTTGTGGTGCTTCCTCCACCCAGATTTCCTCTTTCATTTCCTTCCTTCATTTCTTCCATTCTCGTAAATCTGCATAAGAGCATTAGTAAGGTATAGAAGAATGGTCTAAAAGAGAGAGGAGTACGTACTTATAGACATATACATAACAAGTACAAGCACGCTATCAAAACTGAATTTATGCCTTAAAGAGTAACTTTTTTCATCTAACTTGCCAATTTGTCAAAATATTATTGGTTTCCATTTCTTTATCGAAAATCCTTTTTCTAAAAAGGATGCCGAACTCAATAATTTATTATTGAAATTATTTTAGCAGATAAGCCATTCCCTTCCATAAACATATAAACATTTAAGTCATTCAGCTTAACTAATTTAATAACCATATTAAAACACTTTGGAAAAATCCCCAAAAATATCATAATCCATTTTTAATATGTTTTCTAACATATATATATATATATATATATTTAAGACTTGAAGTCCTTCATATAATTACCATAAAAAATTCTAGCCCTAAATTATCCATTCCTCCACTCAAAATTCAAAATAAATTATCCATAGCTTGGAATGTTTTGAAAATTTAAACCCATCTCCAAAATAACGTTTTACATGACATATTCTACCCTCATAGCATTCAAAATTCATTTTATATGATTTTAACCATAAAATCGAATTATACCTTTACACGAAATACCTGTTTAAATCAAACATGGGATATAATCAAAGCATATCATCATTCAATCCACCTAAATGGTTTTAAAAACTTAAACGTGAAATTAAATTGTTTAATAAAACATACATAATGGTTTAGATTATTATTCACTTTGTTTAGATAAGGAACTTGAGAATTGTTCTTGCTTAATTCTACCTTGTTTGAATCCTTAGCTTCTAATTGATTTTGATCCCCTTTTCTCATATGGTTATAGCCGGTCTTGATCTTCTTTTGTTTATGTGTTTGTTTTGTGAACACATGAATCAAAATGAGGTAAGGGTTTAGGGATTATGGGGTTATGGTATACGGTTGTTCCCATTTTACCGTTGCTTTACTTAAATTATTTTTTTATCTTATAAACCATTATTAAGTATTTACTTATGAATCTATTTGATTAAGGCACGATTGAGTTTTCAAACCTCAATTCCCTTATTACTCCAGTCTCTACATTATTTTATTTAATTTATCTAGTTAAATCTCCTGAATAACGTTATTATAAGTTAGGTGTATTACAATATCCCTTTTTAAATCAAATCATTATTTTTATATTGTTTTAAAATACCAAACATAAGGCCCAATGCTATAGTAGCATTAAATAAGGAAAATCATATCTATATCAACGAATATGGCATCAACAAGTCATATATCACAGTATATATGAAAAGTAAAATCAACAGTGTGACGAATCCAGTTGGATCCCTCGATCCTGTTCCCTCCTACATCACATATAGTATAATAATCATAAAATATAAATCAACCACTTCGAGGCAGGATTGTATACAAAGGATCATCTGCTCTTACACGGGAATGTAATAGGGTCTCATCCGCTCTAGGGGCGGGAATATATACAAACCATATGACAAATTAGTAAATCATCAAAACATCCAACCAACATTTGTCAACTATATCGTATTACTATCTAACCAAAAAGGTGAGTTTAACTCCCGTTGATTTCAGTTCGTCAAAATGCTCCATTATGAAAAAAATTAAGTAGGAAATCAATTTTAATCCAATTTCCTATGATCTTCAAATCCATCCTATCCAACTCCAAAGCGTGGTATTTGTCGATACGATTGCAACATAACTTGTCGCGTTCAATTTTGATCTTGTATGGAAAAGTTATGAATTAATAAGCATTTGAAATAATTAAATTAAAATTAACTTTAAATTAATTAACTTTTTAAACTAATATCCTTCCCTAACTTATGTAAACACATTCCTAGGCTCTCAATTCGAACCCAACATCGTTGATTATCTATCGATTGTCGCGCCTCCATTGCCACATCGGAACACCATCCAATGCCACCCACGCCTCCGACGCCTCACACCACACCTCTGACCCAAACCACAACGTGCTTGTTCGCCCTAATAACCCTCCATGTCCAACCTTAGGTCACATGAATGTGGCCAGATTTCACCTCCGATTGTTGATGATTCAACGATCCATCCGTTCATTACGTAGAGCTCGTCGAGCTCTACGACCTTACTTCATGCGCCGCGTCTTTTATTTAAGTGGATGACGAGTAATTGATGGAGGAAGGCGGGATATTTTCGGCCATTGGAATGTAAGTGGCGGTTGTCACTTATTTCAATTAGGGTTTGCCAATAAAGATAACTAACTTCCTTTTATTGAAAATTTCCAAGGCACTATTAACTCACTAAATTTTCGAACTCTAAACGAGGCATGCCACTTGACGTTCTATATGTTATACCTGTATTGTGAACACAATGGAAATAGTATAGAGACTTAATTTCATTATACAGGGACGTTAGCTTTCCAAAATTGAATTATATCAGCTTAAATTCATTTAATTAATTTTTACGCGTTTTGAGCTCGCACAATCAAACGTATGTCTGATCGCTAGAAAATTCGATGGCATACTATAATTCACTATTATCGATCCAATGGAACTTGTTTCGTCCAATTCCAAGACAGTGCCTCAGAAGGCTATTATACACGTCAATCAAAACGAATTATTATAAAAATCAAATTAATCACTTTTAAATATAAATTAAAAGTTTACTATCTTCATTCTTATTTAAAAAGAATTTAAATCAACCTTTGAAATCATTCTTATTCACATTAAATTCAAGATTTTATAATTTAAAAATTCCAATTAATCAAATAACCCTTATATTTGAAATTCAGGTTATTTGACATATAAATTAACTTTCTAATATTTAAAATCAATTTTAATAATTAAAATATAAATGATTGGAATTCTGGTTTTTTTATAACAGTGTAAATTGGTCAACGGTTGACTACAGATCGAAGCTAAGTAGAGTCGGTCGGCGGACAACCGCCGACCAAACAGTGTTTGGTCGATATTTAATCGTCAATAGATTTGCACCATGGCATTTCCCAATGCAAATCACAGTGCCCTTAGCATTACACTATTTATATGCTAGTTTATTTATATTGGGAAATGATGTGTTAGCCATTGATGGTTAAGTATGGTTTGATTTACATATGTGCCTGCTTACGTAAATACTGGTATTAACTTGGAAAGTTGAATTAAAATAAATGTAGCTTGTTTAAGTACCACGGTGTTCGCTAAGTCTCTTTCCAAATTTAAAAATTTCTGGATATAAATTAACTTAAATTATAAAATAGTTTGAGGTTGAGTGTTACATAAGTATAAGTGATGTTTTAAGTTAATTATTTATTTATGTGACGACCCGGAATTTTCGAGCATTTAAAATCGCAATATTTAATTGATTTTAAATATTCAATATAATAATTTTAACTTGAATTACGAATATCACCATTTATTTGATAATTTAAACTATTAAAATAAATAATTCGAAGTTGGGTAACTTGTTGAATCTAGAATTTTAAGTCTGTTAAAAATAATTTGAAGGCTTGAAAAATTTATATTGATAATACTGAGGATAATAGAAGTTGTAAAATTGAAATTAACAGTGATTTGTTCAGTTTTAAAATTTATATCGTTTAAATTGAATTTAAAAATAGCCTTCCGAGGCACAGTCTCGGAATTTGACGAAACCAGTTCCATTGGGTCCGTAATATTGAATTATTATCGAATTTCAAATTTCGCATTGATCGAAGTTAGTGTGTGAGTGTACGATATATAAACGGGGAAAATTTAATTGATTATAAGCTAATGAAATTTAATTTAATTAATTAATCTTCTTGTGTATGCCTGGTCAAAATCATTATAAGCTTCCTTTGCACGCTTCATTCCTTTCAATCACTTCCTGCCTACTTTTACATCAACACAGCTGAATAAATGAACAAGTTTTTTCCCTTAATTCTAATTCATTTCCCCAATTCGAAAAATCAAAATAAAATGGCCGCGATCTTTTTTTTCTTTTAAATTTTCGAAATCAATTTCGTTAGAAATCAACTCAAAGCAAAGTCGATTCGCGATGCCGAAATGGAGGGAAGGTTCATGGCAATCGAGGCTGCTCGATCTCGTGAGGGCTGGGTTTGCGTTCGAGTTATCAGGTTCTTGGCGGCACGTCGTCAAGTGTTAGAGGCGAGTCACGATAATCGAAACCAATCAGGCGTGGCAAAGATGAGCGGGGTTGAATGGCGAACTCGCGTCTATCGCGATTGAGTCAGGGTCGGTCACGACATCGATGATCGAAGGCGCGGTGATCGGGTATCACAGTCGATGGTGGCCTTGGTTCGTTTGTTATCAGGAAGGTATTCGCTGATTTTATTTATTTATTTATATTTATTTGCATTTGTTTCCAGTGAGGGATAAACAAATCTAAGCATATACTCTCACATATCCATATTTCAATTTATATATAGATACACATGTAGGTAGTAAGAAATATATACAGGAATTATAATGTTAAACTAAATATCTATTTTACAACAAGATAAAGGACTTTTGAATGAAATTTGTTATTTTTAAATTTCTAGGATTACTAAAAATAAAATTTGTAAAGGAAATTTGGTTTTAAATCAAATTTCTAGCTAAATAAATTTATCGAACGAGAGTTGTTTAAAACAAAATCATTAGTTTAAAATTAACATATTAGTTGCATTAAAATTTATAAAATGACAGTAAATTGTTCGATTTTATTTCGAATATTGATGAATCATATAATGTTATTTCAAGGTCAAAATTTGGAAATCAAGTTGGAATTGGTTTGGATTGCAAACAAAAATCAAAGGTGAGTAAATCTCACTCAGTTAAATTTAAATGACTAAATTTAAATAATTGTTTGAATGTTTGAATTGTTTGATGTGAGATAGTATGGTATAAATTGAAATTGGCATGTTATATTGTGCTAACGTCTGTGGATGCAGGAAAAACAGGTTGGAGGGATCCAACTGGACCCCTCAACATTTATTATTTAATATTCTCTGTTGTGATTACTTGATATTCAATGTTGAATATATTGGAATATTGAATGATGTGATTTGATTGGATATATATTGGGTATAATGAATTATCAAAAATATACAAATTGGATTTTGGGAAGAAAATAAAGGAAGTAAATTTGTAAACGAAATAATCTTAGCGAATTTAATAAATTTAGAATGAATTGAGAAAGAAATGGAAGTATGTTAAATACTAATAAAGAACTTCAAATATGAGAAGAAAAAGGTTTGAATAAACCGTAATTAATGAATTGTAAATTTATGTGATATTAATTTAAATGAACGAAGAATTATTTTAAAACTGAAAGTTTTAAATTATCTAAAGGAATAAGAAGCAAATTGATAAATCTAAATTGGTATTTCAATTAAAAGTATTTAAAATCATAATTAAGGAATAAAATCTGAAATTAAAGGATTTTTGAATAAATAAAATAAATTGGAAATCAATTTGGAAAAATTGATTTAAGTGATTGAAGTTGGAATTTTCTCTGGATAGCCAGGTACGATTTTCAAGCAACCTTAAATATAAGTTAAAGGTTTTAACGTTGTTTTAAAATGCATATCTTAGAAAATTTATTATTTTTAAATGTTTAAATTCTAAACTGAATATTTTTCAAAAACTATTAACATAGTAATTATTAACTGACTTGGTATTTGTTTTTAAAGGAAAATCTAGTTTATATTTTATAAAAGTAGCCTTATTTATTAAATATTTCTAAAGTACATATTTTAATTAAGTATTAAAGTAGTTTTAAATTTTTGTGGCTATGAAGTATATTTTATAACTAAGTGCTTTTAAAATTATTTTAAAGATAAAAGTATTTTATACTTGGCGTTTCAGTGGAAATAAATATTGGGAAATTATTCCGGAAAAGGAATGTTTGAAACTGTTTTCAAAAGGGGTTTGAAAGTGAAATATATCTTGTGAAGATATTTTTGAGATAAATAAATAATTTGGGAAATTTATTTATTGTTTGATGGATGTTTGTGAATATTAATTGATAGTTAAATCACCGACTATCAATATTGGACAGAAATACGTTGATCGTTTCGAAGAGACAGGGATTGAGATTTATTTCTCGAAAACCACTTCGATCTGGTTTGTACGTTTCATGAAAACGAGTTTGGATTTGAAGATGGAGCAGTGAAGTGCAAGGGCTAGTCTCTACTAATCCTGAGGATATTTCCAAAATGGATGTAGTAGGAATAGTGCCTTCGGTTCCGTTCGAACCCGAGACGGACTTGTATGGATGAGTGCTTGCGGAACATCGTCAGGTGGACGATGGGCATTCTAAGGGATATGTTCTATAAAGGTAACGCTTAGCCTCAAGCCTCATCAAATGGGAATGACTAAAAATCAGGGGTTATGCAGCAAGGCTAGGTGGGTAGCACCCAAGCAGGGTGAGGTCATCCCAGTCTAGATGTCCCTTTTTATTTCGTCTTAGTGGGCGGTTGCTGATCCCAACCGCGGGGTGATCTCACTCAGGATTATCCAGTAAGGGGTACTCCCGGCCTTGTGTTGCAGGGTAGCGGGCATACTCCTCGGTACGGTGATCTAGGCCCCGTACTGTGACTGGTGGTACCCCAGTGCCTAGTCATTGGTTGGAAATCCATTCTCCCTACGAGCCTTGTACGAGTTTTGTTTGTATTACCCACTCTGTGGCTAGTAGCTGGAATTTAATAGATGTAACAATTTCGGCTATTTTATAAGTACTTGTAAATAGACCCTATTATAATATCAGAGGATTTCTATAAAAAGTGTTTTAGCTATCGTAAGGTAAAAACCCGACATCTTTATTTGTAGCGTGGTCTTACGAGATGCTTTTGTTTTCAAAGGATTTTTGAAAACTTTAGTAATCAATTGAGTGTGATTTTCTCACGCTGGTATTCCAGATTGACTCGACTGTTATTTAACTGTAATGCTCGGGTTAGACCGAGTATTATAGAATACAGGATGCGATGGAGCAGGAGAGGAGCTAGAGTCCGAGACGTATTATCCGTACCTATATATATTCCGCTGCTGTGATTGTATGGTATGTCTGATTGGTAATGGTTGATGTATGAGACACTTTGATGTTATGATGTATAAAACAGTTATAAACTTCATTTTGTGTAAAGTTATATATTTACTATTATATTTTATTCCGCTACGACTGTGAGATTCTGATATTGTTTAGTTCCTTCTTCTTCTATCTCTTCTTCTTTAACCCTAATGGTTCGTATTTCTATACAGCTTGAGTTGATTTAGTTGAATAGTGTTGACTCAAGGGGTACGGATTTGCGGGTCGTTACAGTTGGTATCAGAGCTTAGGTTGGTGATAACCTTGGCTCTGGTGGGAATTACTCATTTAAATTAGAGTCTGAAGTACTCTATAATGAGTTTGAGCATATTAATAAACATGAGTGCGTATTTGTTAGTGAATATAAATTGTTTTAATATTGTGTTGATTGATTTATTGAGTGGCATATGAACCTTCGTCGACACAGTCTGCACAACTGTATCGAAAGGGTTTCTAAACACTTGAATAGAACAATTGTCACGATTTTGTTTTAAATGTGGGTAAATGAAATAATTTTACCCAAAAATATATTTTTATATAAAGAATAGTTTTTTTTGAAAACTATTTAGCTATTATATGGTTGCTTGGATGTTAATTGGATGTTAGGAATGATGATATTTAAAGTATTATCATTGTTAAGTGAAAATTTAACTAGAAATTGAAATATAACTAAAGCTTAAGGAAATAAATTCATTATAAAATAAAATTCATAAATATGAATTATAATGAAATTTATAAATTGAAAATATAATCAAATAAGAATTTGTATGAGCATAAGCTATGCAAATGAATTATAGTAAAATTGATTTAAGCAGGATTTGGAAATTTAAATCCCGGAGATTTTGGAAGTGTTTTGAAGATACATAATAGTATTGTTGTTTTGGAAATATTTCTGAATGGAAATTTGTTTTAAATGGATTTTGAATGTGATATAGAATTGAAATCACTCAGATTATTGGAAAATAATTCTGATGATGACGGCCGCATCATTGGTATTCATTTTCGAATTTCTAAGTGACGGATTGCTGCCAAAATTTGATTTGTTCAGGAAATCTAGTTGTTTTGAAAATTTCTAAGGAAATTTGCTTGGAATAAAACCAGGATTGGTTTAGATTTTTGAGAAGTATGATTTGAGATGTGGAGATTTCAAAATGATTTGAAACCAAAGCCGGGTATTTAAAAATCCTGATGAGATAGGTTGCAAGCTTATAAATTGAGATGATTTTTAAATCAGGAAGGGAATATAAGCTTTGAATGTTGAAATTTAAATTTAAGGTGAAAAGTTAAAAGTAAAATTAACATGGTCCAAGGAAATAAAAATTTAACTGGATTGGAAATAAAGTGAATAAGCTGAAAATAATATCCAGTTGTATTCGATTTAAGTTGAATCGAATTTAGTTAAATAAAACTGATTTAAAATAAAATTTAATTGGAATAAGAATTCAATTGAATTATTGCATGAAATTAGATTCTTACCTGAATAAATGGAAAATAAGTTGGATAAGAATTGAATTGAAATAAATAAATCAGAATAACTTATAAAAGAATTAAAAATGCATGGAATAAAAGTATGCTTGAGTTATAAATAAGCATAAGGCTTGAGTTAAAAATTAAAGAATAATATATTCAAGCCTACGAGGAATAGAACTGTGTACATAATAAGTTGTGACTTATTAAATTTGAGAAGTGAGATACAAAACTCCAAAATAAATATTATTGTTGAATGGGAGAATAAAATAAAAATCAAAACTTGAATTATAAACTAAATTGAATTAAGAAAATTAAATGAAGTGATATTTGAATTTTAAAAATCAAATATTGAACTATAAATGGGAGAGAACTAATTTAGATAATAAATTAGATAATAAAATATGTAATAAGGACCAATGCAGTTAAGTAAAAGCTGAATTGTGAGTTAATAGTGAAGTTTGAAAATAAAACTCAAGTTATAAATTGAATTCGACTTGAATTGTCAATAAAGTAAATGGAATTGAATTGCGAGTTCATGAAATTGGGTGGTAAATTGAAAATGGATAGTGGATTCAGAATTTGAGTTATAAATTAAAATTTAACTTGAAGTGTTAATAAATTAAATAAATTGGGAATAGCCATGTAATTAATTAAATGAGGTGAATCTGAAAAGTTAAATTTTATAATAGCTAATCAAATGATATAAGCTTAAGAATAAAATTGGAGTGAATAACCTTAAGCTAAAAGATGGAAAGGAGTTGAATTGAATTCAACTTAAACAAAGTTTAATAATATTGGATTGGTTTTAAATCAGGTGAAAATAAATTTTTAATCGAAATAAAAATTCGGTGAGTTGCCGATAGTATTTAATGGAAAGAAAATTCTTAAATAAATAATTGTAAACCATTTAAATTGTTACGGAATTGAAATAATTAGGGACAATATGGAAATGGAATGTTTTTAAGTTAATAGAATGAATGAATGCGGATAAAGAATGAAACGCTATTGAATAGATCGTGAATTAAATTGAAATAGTTATTGGATGAAATAGCTTGGATTGTCTTCGAGCTAAATAAAACAGTTTGGAATAAACAAATATGGAATAAATGTAAATAAATGGATTGTAAATGAAATTTAAAAGGAGTGAGTCGAGCTAAATAAATGGTTGTGAATGGATTAAAATAAAAGGGAAATTTAATTGGCAATTAAGATGAACCTAGGTTGTAAATGGTTTGAATGAACTAGTTGGTTAATAAAATGAAATGCAAGTGAATGTATTCAAATTTGATATGCAATGAAATGAGAATATATAGATTGTGAATAAATTTGAAAATGAAATAGAATTAAGTATAAATCGAGTTGAAATCCATTTAAATCGGTTATAAAACATAAATATTTGTTTGTTCACATAGATTTTGTCAAATTTGCATAGAATAAATATCATTGGATGTAAATGGAGGTGATTAAAATTCTATGAATTAATAGGAGTGAAATAAATTGATTTTGAAAGCAATGGAATTAAATATGAATTGAGTTTGCTTAAGAATAAATTAAATGTAAGCGATTGAGTTTTAAACCATTCAAATTTGAATGAAAATGGTTTGTAAATTAATTTAAATAGTTGAACTACTATGAAAGTTGTAAAAAAATTGCTTACGGAAAATGTTGGATGTGCATTTCTTTAAAATTCATATTTTTTAACCATTGCAACTAAGTGAAATATAGTTAAACTGCACATATTCGGCACTTACATGTTTAAATTGAGTAAGTACAGGTACCTGGAAGCCGTGTGGCTGGATTTGGTTGTGCTATTTGCTAAAAATAATAAGCCGCTTGCTTAAAATGCTAAATAAGGTACGCCTACGCAATAAAAATAGGAAATATGAACTATTTTTGGTTTTTCCGAATGGGTGGGTCGATGTATATATATTTATCTCTTTTGTTAAATTGCAAAAGCTCCTCCGTACAAAGGGCACTCTGCCAAAAATTTTCAGAAATTTTGGGAGGTAGAAAATTTTTGGAAAATTTGGAAAATTTTGTTAACGACAAAAGAATTTCAAATTGGAAATTGAAATAAGTTAGTAAATGAAACTAATTAAAATAAGGACATGAATCAGTATAAATGAAAAATAAAATTTAAATATTTAGAGTTTAAGATAAATTGAATTCATATGGAAATGAAAGAATCAATTTGAATAGAAATGATATAAACTGAAGTGGTAAGGTGAAAGAATATAAAAAGCATATTAAATACTTATACCAAACTTAAGAAAGGAATAGTGAATTCTTAATTGGTAATTGATAATATAAATATATTCCAAGTTAATATTTGGATGAATAGATATTGGCATTTTGTGAAAAAGTCGATAAAATGTTTTGGGATATTGTGATTGGATATTAGTACTAAACAGGATATGCAGGTAATATAAAGGGAAAAGAGAATTGGATTGATTTCAAAGATAAAAATTTGAAATGCTCGACAAAAAGGTATGTATTTAAATTTGGTATGAAATTTGATTGGGATTTGAATTGAGCCACTTGGCCTTTTTGTTTTCTTTTTGGATTTGGAAGGCCGTAGAGCCATTTTGTAGTTGTACCGAGCTAGTCGCGCAAAGGAGACGTTGGCGAAATTTTTCGGGAATTTAGGGTGTTAGAGAAATTTTGAGAAAATTTTGATAATTCAAATTTGGTTTTAAGTTAAAAATTTGAATTGATAAGTAATTAATTTTGTTTGAGGCTTATGGGTAAGTTTGAAAGGTTAGGAAGAGGGTTACTAAGTCTTTTGATAAAAAGATTTGTTTGGTAAGTTGTTAAAAACTATTTGGGTTGAGGGAATAGTTAACGGGATATAGATCATTCTTCCTAAGTAGTAATTTCGGAGACGAAATTCTTTTAAGGGGAGAGGAATGTGACGACCCGAAATTTTCGAGCATTTAAAATCGAAATATTTAATTGATTTTAAATATTCAATATAATAATTTTAACTTGAATTACGAATATCACCATTTATTTGATAATTTAAACTATTGAAATAAATAATTCGAAGTTGGGTAACTTGCTGAATCTAGAATTTTAAGTTTGTTAAAAATAATTTGAAGGCTTGAAAAATTTATATTGATAATACTGAGGATAATAGAAGTTGTAAAATTGAAATTAACAGTGATTTGTTCAGTTTTAAAATTTATATCGTTTAAATTGAATTTAAAAATAGCCTTCCGAGGCACAGTCTCGGAATTTGACGAAACCAGTTCCATTGGGTCCGTAATATTGAATTATTATCGGATTTCAAATTTCGCATTGATCGAAGTTAGTGTGTGAGTGTACAATATATAAACGCGGAAAATTTAATTGATTATAAGCTAATGAAATTTAATTTAATTAATTAAGCTTCTTGTGTACGCCTGGTCAAAATCATTATAAGCTTCCTTTGCACGCTTCCTTCCTTTCAATCACTTCCTGCCTACTTTTACATCAACACAGCCGAATAAATGAACAAGTCTTTTCCCCTTAATTCTAATTCATTTCCCCAATTTGAAAAATCAAAATAAAATGGCCGCGATCTTTTTTTCTTTTAAATTTCGAAATCAATTTCGTTAGAAATCAACTCAAAGAAAAGTCGATTCGCGATGCTGTAATGGAGGGAAGGTTCGTGGCAATTGAGGCTGCTCGATCTCGTAAGCGCTGGGTTTGCGTTCGAGTTATCAGATTCTTGGCGGCACGTCGTCAAGTGTTAGAGGCGAGTCGCGATAATCCAAACCAATCAGGCATGGCAAAGATGAGCGGGGTCGAGTGGCGAACTCGCGTCTATCGCGATTGAGTCAGGGTCGGTCACGACATCGATGATCGAAGGCGTGGTGATCAGGTATCACAGTCGATGGTGGCCTTGGTTCGTTTGTTATCAGGAAGGTATTCGCTGATTTTATTTATTTATTTATATTTATTTGCATTTGTTTCCGGTGAGGGATAAACAAATACTAAGCATATACTCTCACATATCCATATTTCAATTTATATATAGATACACATGTAGGTAGTCAGAAATATATACAGGAATTATAATGTTAAACTAAATATCTATTTTACAACAAGATAAAGGACTTTTGAATGAAATTTGTTATTTTTAAATTTCTAGGATTACTAAAATTAAAATTTGTAGAGGAAATTTTGTTTTAAATCAAATTTCTAGCTAAATAAATTTATCGAAAGAGAGTTGTTTAAACCAAAATCATTAATTTAAAATTAACATATTAGTTGCATTAAAATTTATAAATGACAGTAAATTGTTTGATTTTATTTCGAATATTGATGAATCATGTAATGTTATTTCAAGGTCAAAATTTGGAAATCAAGTTGGAATTGGTTTGGATTGCAAACAAAAATCAAAGGTGAGTAAATCTCAGTCAGTTAAATTTAAACTTAAATTTAAATGATTAAATTTAAATAATTGTTTGAATGTTTGAATTGTTTGATGTGAGATAGTATGGTATAATTTGAAATTGGCATATTATATTGTGCTAACGTTTGTGGATGCAGGAAAAACAGGTTGGAGGGATCCAACTGGACCCCTCAACATTTATTATTTAATATTCTCTGTTGTGATTACTTGATATTCAATGTTGAATATATTGGAATATTGAATGATGTGATTTGATTGGATATATATTGGGTATAATGAATTATCAAAAATATATAAATTGGATTTTGGGAAGAAAATAAAGGAAGTAAATTTTGTAAACTAAATAATCTTAGAGAATTTAATAAATTTAGAATGAATTGAGAAAGAAATGGAAGTATGTTAAATACTAATAAAGAACTTCAAATATGTGAAGAAAAAGGTTTGAATAAACCGTAATTAATGAATTGTAAATTTATGTGATATTAATTTAAATGAATAAAGAATTATTTTAAAACTGAAAGTTTTAAATTATCTAAAGGAATAAGAAGCAAATTGAGAAATCTAAATTGGTATTTCAATTAAAAGTATTTTAAATCATAATTAAGGAATAAAATCTGAAATTAAAAGATTTTTGAATAAATAAAATAAATTGGAAATCAATTTGGGAAAATTTATTTAAGTGATTGAAGTTGGAATTTTCTCTGGATAGCCAAGTACGATTTTCAAGCAATCTTAAATATAAGTTAAAGGTTTTAATGTTGTTTTAAAAAGTATATCTTAGAAAATTTATTATTTTTAAGTGTTTAAATTCTAAAGTAAATATTTTTCAAAAACTATTATCGTAATAATTATTAAATGACTTGGTATTTGTGTTTAAAGGAAAATCTAGTTTATATTTTATAAAAGTAGCCTTATTTATTAAATATTTATAAAGTACATATTTTAATTAAGTATTAAAGTAGTTTTAAATTTTTGAGGCTATGAAGTATATTTTATAACTAAGTGCTTTTAAAATTATTTTAAAGCTAAAAGTATTTTATACTTGGCGTTTCAGTGGAAATAAATATTGGGAAATTATTCCGGAAAAGGAATATGTTCGAAACTGTTTTCAAAAGGGGTTTGAAAGTGAAATATACCTTGTGAAGATATTTTTGAGATAAATAAATAATTTGGGAAATTTATTTATTGTTTGATGGATGTTTGTGAATATTAATTGATAGTTAAATCACCGACTATCACTATTGGACAAAAATACGTTGATCGTTTCGAAGAGACCGGGATCGAGATTTATTTCTCGAAAACCACTTTGATCCGGTTTGTACATTTCGTGAAAACGAGTTTGGATTCGAAGATGGAGCAGTGAAGTGCAAGGGCTAGTCACTACTAATCCTGAGGATATTTTCAAAATGGATGTAGTAGGAATAGTGCCTTCGGTTCCGTTCGAACCTGGGACGGACTTGTATGGATGAATGCTTGCGGAACATCGTCAGGTGGACGATGGGCATTCTAAGGGATATGTTCTATAAAGGTAACGCTTAGCCTCAAGCCTCATCAAATGGGAATGACTGAAAATCAGGGGTTATGCAACAAGGCTAGGTGGGTAGCACCCAAGCAGGGTGAGGTCATACCAGTCTAGATGTCCCTTTTTATTTCGGCTTAGTGGGCGGTTGCTGATCCCAACCACGGGGTGATCTCAGTCGGGATTATCCAGTAAGGGGTAGTCCCGGCCTTGTGTTGCAGGGGAGCGGGCGTACTCCTCGGTACGGTGATCTAGGCCCCGTACTGTGACAGGTGGTACCCCAGTGCCTAGTCATTGGTTGGAAATCCATTCTCCCTACGAGCCTTGTACGAGTTTTGTTTGTATTACCCACTCTGTGACTAGTAGCTGGAATTTAATAGATGTAACAATTTCGGCTATTTTATAAGTACTTGTAAATAGACCCTATTATAATATCAGAGGATTTCTATAAAAAGTGTTTTAGCTATCATAAGGTAAAAACCCGACATCTTTATTTGTGGCGTAGTCTTACGAGATGCTTTTGTTTTCAAAGGATTTTTGAAAACTTTAGTAATCAATTGAGTGTGATTTTCTCACGCTGGTATTCCAAACTGACTCGGGTGTTATTTAACTGTAATGCTCGGGTCAGACCGAGTATTATAGAATACAGGATGCTATGGAGCAGGAGAGGAGCTGGAGTCCGAGACGTATTATCTGTACCTATATATATATTCCGTTGCTGTGATTGTATGGTATGTCTGATTGGTAATGGTTGATGTATGAGACACTTTGATGTTATGATGTATAAAACAGTTATAAACTTCATTTTGTGTAAAGTTATATATTTACTATTATATTTTATTCCGCTACGACTGTGAGATTCTGATATTGTTTAGTTCCTTCTTCTTCCATCTCTTCTTTTTTAACCCTAATGGTTCGTATTTCTGTACTACTTGAGTTGATTTTAGTTGAATAGTGTTGACTCAAGGGGTATGGATTTGCGGGTCGTTACAATTTATTTATGATGTTTAAAGTTAATTAATTATTGGTGATGTTTAAAGTTAATTAATTACTTATTTATCATGTTTAAAGTTAATTGGTTATTTTATTAATGAAGTTTAAAGTTAATTGATTATTTTATTAATGATGTTCAAAGTTAATTAATTATTTTATTAATGATGTTCAAAGTTAATTAATTATTTGTTTATGATATTTAATGGTAGTTAATTAATTTAATAAATGTGTTTATAAATAATTAATTGTTTTTATAAAAGGAATTTTACTTAATAAAAAGGATTTATTAATAGAGTCTATAAATTTGAAAAGAGGCCTTGGAAATTTTGAAGGAGTATTTAAGGATTTAAACTAGGATTTTAAAAATACTATAATGTACCAGTTATAGTAATAGATTTTGGAAAGTGGTAAAACAAGTTTGATATATAACTCTTTGTTTTCAGTGAATAGTATATGGAAATTTAGTAGTCCAATACTTGATACTAAAAGCCGATGAGTAGACTGATCCTTTGTCTTGAGATCTAGAATTATATTTTCTAGGTGAGGGATAGGGTAAGTTGGAATATCGAAAATGTGTCAAGTAGAGGAGTTTTATAAAAAGATAATTGAGGAGATTTATAAAACCACATTTATAAATAATACCAGGGATTTATAGAAGAAGTATTATAAATTAATTTTGAGATTCATAAAAGGATTTGTAAATATGGAATAAGTTTATAAAAAGGGAATTTTATAAAAGGAATGAAATTGCATTTTGGTACATAATCCTCCTTAATTATGGTGGTATGGAAACTTTCTTTCCATATCTAAACACTGAAGGAAAAGTGTTTGGGTTTATAGTAAAGTGGGTTAAATTTCCTTTTTTTGACGCATTTAATACGACTTTGGAAAATGGGAATTCCTTCTTAACGTTTGTGAATATACTTATACTATTGAGATAAGTCTAGGGATACATTTTTCTAAGTAGTGAAAGTGTAGTGTTTGTGAATACACCTATACCGATGGGATAAATATATGGATATTTTCCAAGTATTGAAAGGAGTATAAAGGGTTTGTGAATATATCTTTTGCAAATGTATGTTAAATATAAGTATTTGTAAAGTTATTTTAATTAATGAAAGATTAATTAAAAGAGGCTTCTATATGAAATTAACTCTTTGTTTGATTGTTTTTTTATTTGATAGTTAAATAACCGACTACCAAATCTTGATCAAATTATAACTCTGAAAATATCTAAAAGATACACCAAAATTATACGGTACAGTTATCTTCGATGGTGCTATAGTGCACATATAAACTCATTTTTCTCTTCTAAGATAAATGATAAGAAAACCTATCCACTTAAGAAGTTAGGAGGTGATCTCTGCTCTTTTCCATTGTTTGTTTATTTCCAAAGGAACTAGAGTTGAGTTTACCAGAATCTATTGATTTGGTTTTGGAGCGTCCGGTAAGTGAGGGAGTGCACTCATATGAGATGCTCGAAACCGTAACCACTCCAAAACCATATATATATATTCAATGCTTTGGAATACGTCTTTAATATAGTGGTATCGAAGACTGAGTTCTTTGAAGTGCATACTTAATCCTGTGGATGTAGAAGAAGTAGTGCCTTTGGTATGTTCGTATCATGAACAACTTGTATGGATGAATGCTGACATTGCATTATTTCCTGGAAGGCAATGTTAGCACTCTAAGTGGGAATTGCTAGAAGAAAAAGATAAAAGCATTGCCACTCAATCCTTACAACTCGAAATGACTAAAATTAGGGGATGCTCGCAGAGCTATATGGTTTTCTTCCAATAGGACCATCATTCCTCAATCTAAAATCGAGATTTATAGATTTGGCATTACACGAGGCAGTTAGGGGGCAAGGTTTGTAGCTTCGGTGCCCATGGGATGATTTAATTCGGTATGTCATGTTTGAGGGACAGCCGACTCTGTGTTTGCGAGGGATCCATGTGTGGCCCTCGATACATTTTTCTATAGGTACACAATGGTAGGTGGTACCTCAATGCCTTATCATTGTTGGAATCCAATCTCCAATACCTGCCTTACCGTTTTAGTTGTAGAACCCAGTAATGTTAAATGTAATTATGGGTAACCATTCCAGCTATGTTATATTTATTTTAAACCATAGAAATTATTAAAATATCACTTGATTTTCAATGAAAAGGTTTGGTTATCTTAAGGTAAAGACCTATCCGTGTTTATGAGTTGCATGATCTGATACCTTTATTTTTGAAAGGTTTTATAGCATTAAAAATCCATTTAATTATGTTTCTCATGCTGGATTACCAAACCGATTCAAGTGTTATTTTCTTATAATGCTCGAGTCAGCTCGAGCATATTTTCAAATTTAGTTATGGATGTTTCGGAGCTTCAAAAGACGAACTGGGTGCCTCCAATATGTATTTATGTATATGTTATTTCCATGACATTAGTTGATTTATATTTATTAGCATTTGTTAGGATATATTGTTATAATTGTTCAGGCTGATGATAGGTTTCTGACTGATGTGTATATATATTACAGTTTCTTTTGTAAAGATCTTTGGTATATTATATATTACTCATCACGTTGTGAAATTCTATTCTTTCTTTTATTTTCTTTCACCCCAATAATCTACCTTTTCGACACTTGAATATTTGGCGCGTGAATACCATAGATGTAGTAGTATCGACTTTTGAGAATCGAAAATGTCAGTAGTTTCAATAGCTAAAGCCCATAATAATCCGAAAAGTTATGGCATATACAGTGGCATTAAATGATGTCATTTCTATTTCTTATAACAAAAAACAAAATAGAAACTCCACAATTACATTACGTTTGTTGATAATAAACCTCTTGTTCTATTTGAGGTAGATGGTAGCAGAGTTCACGCCTTCTTTGCCTTCTCTCATTATGGCTTCTCTACTCATTTATCATCTTCCTTTCCTCGGAAGCCTACGCTCTTTCAAATTTCTCTCATTCTCTCCTAAATCTTTATTGTGACTTTTCTCCATTTCAACATACCACTCAGTCAGCGGTTGGGATGATGACGTATTTTGTGGGACATCGTGGCCTAAAGAACCTTCGTATGAATATGATGAGGGCAGAGAAGTATGGTTGTGGTCCATTATTTTTTGTGTACTATATTAAAATGATTACATATGAGTACGAAGCGAGATGGCAAGAAATGTGTTATGTATAATACAATACCATAATAGGCTATCTATCTACCATAAACAAGCTGGTATGTGTGGATAGATAGACAATGTGGTTACAATGTTTGACATGACATGGCGCTGAACAATAGTGTCTACTCTAAACAACCTGGCATATGTGGACTGCTAGATAATGTGGCTATTATGTTTGACACGACATGAAATTGAGGCATATTGTCTACTCTAAATAAGTTGGCATGTATGGATAAATATAAAACGGGGCTGTAGTGTTCGACATGACATGACACTTAGTCATAATATCTACTCTAAATAAGTTGACATGTGTCGATGGATAGACTACATTGCTACAACGTTTGGCATAACATGATGTTGAGCCATGTTATCTACTTTAAACAAGCTGGCATGTGTGGATAGATTGGTAATGTCATTATAAATACCAATAGTAATCTTGTTCGTTCTAGCTTATTCAAATCTTTAGTGTTTCTTCATTTTCTATTTAACAACAAAACAATAATGTCGGTCGAAGAACTTATATTTTTCAATGATAGCGACTATAGCTTCGATGAAATGATGGAAGATCATTGCTATCATGAAAGAGAGCTACTAGAAATGTAAATGCTACAAACTGCTTAATCCATTAGGCAAATGGTGGATTAGTTGTTGGCACTTGTTACAAAAACCGAAAACATTCATGGTACAATAAAAGACTTAAGGAAGACTATTTCATTCCAAATCCTACTTACACCAATGGTGATTTTGGAAGAATATTTCAAATGTGTCAATCTTTAATTCCTAAGTTCTACAATCTATTAAGCAACATGGTAAATATTTTGTAATCAAACCTAATGCATCTCATACTCAGGGATTGACTGGTATCCAAAAAATGATTGTTGTATTGAGAATGCTTGCATATGTCGGACCAGCAGACCTTCTCGATGAGAATTTGTAGCTAGGAAAAGCATAGTATTATCAACTTTGGATCGTTTCAGTCAAGCTATGTTCGACATATATGGCAATTAATAGTTAGGAAGACTGAACGAAGCAAACATAGCAATATTAATGGAGACGAATGAATATAGAGGATAGTTAGAAATGCTAGTTATGTTGAATATGCTAGTATATGATTTTTTTTGATGATAATAAACACATATATATATACATATATTTGTTAATGTACTATTTTATTTTTTACATAATTAAATAAATATTTCCTAAATAAAATACGCAACACAGAATTTAAATTCATACAAATAGTTTATTCAAATAAATATTTTATTACAATTATGAATAGTGCAAATTTGAGCTCTCACTATACACACACACACACTAAATCGACTACATCTCAAATCTCACTTTACATTGTTTACCTCACTACATATCACTCATTCACCCATATTTTATCTTTGACTCTGCTCCAGCTTGAATCCAGTGAATGATTTATCTAAAAAGTAAACACTAACGCAGTAAAATTGAAAAAGAAATATTTGTGCATTGTAAAATAAAATGTGTATTTTTGAAAATATTATTTGCCTCAGTTATTTGGGTTGTTCGTCATCATTTAATTTTGAATTCATCAAACATAAACAACCTGTGACATGCAAGGTGTATCACTGTACATGCCATAAGACCGTGCACACTAATACTTACTTGATAAACTTGTAGGGATAGGTGAGCACAAGGTCAAACCTGAGCCAAAGCTAGGTTCAACTCAAGTGCAATACAAATAAAGTCACGATATGAGCACATGGTCAAACCCGAGCCAAAGCTAGGTTCAACTTAGGTGCACTACAAAAACATCAAAAAATTGTCGAGTGCAAAAATCCAAAAACCAACATAAAACAAGCCTTGACCAAAAATTCATTGATGAACACATGAAGACAGTTCTATTAAGTCAGTATCAAATAAAAATGCAAATAAATGTACATATGACTCAAAACATCATAATCGAAGATCAGAAAATCAAGTGCAGACACTACATGAACTGGCTCGAAGAGCAGACACAAGAGAAAAATGAATGCAACCAGACCAGATACAAGAAAGATAGGCCAGAAAATCAAGGAGCTACAAAATAAACCAGTGCAATAGTGGTAAACATCACATAAAGGAGGCTGAATGGTCAAAGCAGTATGAACATATCATAACCCATGAAGACTAACATATCAAAGACAGGTACACAAGCCATGTACATGCTCGGAGGCACAGTGGAATATGCAGTGCAACAAAGTGGATAGTGCAATCAACCAAACAGCAGCTACCAAATTGAACAAGCCATTACTCAACATAGATCAATATAGCAAGTACACCAGGTTCCAAAATATAAATGGAATACAAAACAACATTGATATGAAAGACTACAAGAACATGAAAATCAATAGACCAAGTACATATATACATATGTTTGCACACATGCATTTATATATCTAGACAGTTTTCCAAAGCAAATAGGTGTAGATACACAACAACCGTGCGAAGACTTCAAAAGGAACAAGATGATCTGCTTCGAAGCACATGACTCAATGCAAAAACTAGTCAGACTCGAGCAAAACACAACCAGAGGCAACATCAGATCAACAACACACACACACACACACACACACATATATATATATATGTATGTATGTTTGTATATATACGGTGATACAACAATGAGCAGTCGAGACAGACCACAACAAACAACATATATACATATGCAGTGAAATATGGGATACAATGGAAACTTAAGTGAATATGCAACTGAGATGTGTGCGTACACATTGAAACCAAACTCATTTCAACATACAACAGAAATGAACCGAGTACCAGAATTCAAGAGGAACAAAGTCAGATCTAACCAACAGTAAACATGGAGCCCCAACAAAATATACATGTGAAATCAAGTATGCAGTGACGGATGCAGAGAAGCAGTAAACAACAAATGTAGTGACAATGTGAGATAAAACATAAGCAGTTCAAATAAAAACCGCAAGCAAAAATGATAGAGTGGTAGTAAATAAAACTTTGAATTAAAACCTTGTTGACCAAGGTGATATCAAAAATCGAAAAGTTCAGGTTAACACTAATTCAAAGTGCCTGAAGTCGATTTGTAGTTACAAAAATCAGGGTAGTTGTGCTTTAAACAAAGTCAATGTCAAGCCAAAATCAAAGTCATGGTGACCAAGAAACAAAATCGAATCTAACAAGTTAAAATCAAAGCCCTGATAATCAAGAAAAGTATGTACGAAATTGAACCAGTCAGGATGAATCACCTGCACTCATGCAAAATCGAACGGCAGAAAAAATTATCAAACGAATTCATACTAACGAAAATAAAGGGAATCTATCACTATTTAAACCTTTAACATCTTAGGCTTTATTATCAATCGAGTTCAAGCAAATTAACCAGAAAAGCAAAAAAGGAAATCATATACCAATTCATATCAAATTCGATGAATTGAAGCAGCCGTGTGCAATTCAAGTGACAACCAGTCGACAAAGCAAGGAACGCAAAAACATCTACTTGGTCGATCAATAAAGTTGGCATCTTCGTATTCACAAAAACCTTAATTTTCTTAAGAGGAACAAAGCAGCCATTTTTAAAGCAACGAAGTACAAGGAATTGGGCCGAAGAAATAAAAGAAAAATAGGGGAAAATATTTTTTTATCACTTTAGTTATTGGGCCGGTTTCCTTTAGTATAAACTTGGGCTAAAATATAAATTTGGGCTTTTTATTTCTCTTTTAAACATTTGTAAATCTAGTCATTGACTTGGGGATGAACTACGGTGGTGCAGTTCGAGAATTTGCAACTCAACGCTAAGTTGTGGCAGGGCTTTGAGCGTAGATTTAGGTTAGTCGATAGTGGGTGTCGCGAGTTTACTACTTAATTTCTTATTGAAACCTTGGGGGCAGCACGTAGGCAGGGTTTGCAAAAGCCGGGTAAATCTGTGTCGTTTTGTTTCTGCTTTTATTATTCTACTATTATCCGTGCTGTTATTATTTTGCTATATTTGAGTTGTAATTATTTTATATATTTCTACATTAAATTATTTTAATTATTAGTATCACCCCATTTACCCCCCTCTAGGGTGAAATTGATCCTACAAGTGGTATCAGAGCTAGAACAAAAGCCAATTTTTAATTTCAAAAATTCGATTTTCAAAGACATATTGCTGTTTAATTTTTTTTAAATGGCTTCTTTTAATAACGCTTTTACTGAGGGTCAATTCATAGTTAGACCATCAATATTCAATGGTGAATATGCCTACTGAAAAAATAGAATGAATCTTTTTTAGAAAACATTGATGCATGGTATATTGTTGAGACAGGTTATCGAACACCAACTATAGTGGTAGATAATCAAGAAATAGATAAACCGATGGATCAATGGATAGATCTTGAAAATAGACTACCGAAGGCTAATGCTATGAATTCTATTATTTGTTCATTGGATCAAATCAAATTTAACCGTGTCTCATATTGTCTAACTATGTAGGAAATCTGGTACACACATGAAGTGACTCACGAAGGAACATCTCAAGTCAAGGAATATCTCCTTGCCATGCTTAGTAGAGAATACAAGAACTTTACAATGGCCAAGGATGAAAATGTCAAAGAGACGTATGGACGACTTTCCAATACTATACAAATCAAAAGCTCTCGAAAAATCATACACAGAGTTGGAGATAGTTCGAAAAATCCTCAGAGTCCTTCCATGAAATTTTGAAGCCAAAGTCATTGCTATTCAAGAATCCAAGGATTTGAAATAGATCAAAGTCGAAGAACTTATTGGAAATCGCACCACTTACGAGCTAGAAATCAAATTCAAGGAAGAGCATGAAGGACGTGATACTCGAAAGAAATAGATAGCTCTCAAAGGAACAACTGAAAGTGAGGATGATGATGATGGTGAAGCTGAACTGGCACTACTAATGAAAAGATTCAAAATATGGAACCGTAAATATGGAAATCCAGCCAGAAATCAACAACTAAAGAGCATAATCAAAAATGTTCTAGACAACTCAGAAAAACAAGAGATCATCTGCCACAAGTGTAATAAACTAGGCCATCTCAAGCCAAATTGTCCTCAGAATCAACTCAGCCAAGGAAAGAAATAGAAAAGGAGAAGTTTTACAGCCACTTGGGATGAAAGTGATGGAGATGAAAATGATAGTGCTAGCAGTGAGAGTGAAAAAGAAAATTTGTGCCTTCATGGAGAAGTAACTAAAAGTGATGATGATGAGCCAAGCGAGGTATCAAAACTTACTCATTCAGAATTACTTATATATTTTCATGAAGTAAATGGTTGTTTTGAATAACTTAGGGACAAGTACGCTAATATTGAATCACAAAAAGATAGTTTGATAGAATTAAATAAACAGCTTGATCAACTAGTTAAAAACTATCAAAACAAGTGCCCTAAGTGTGATAAGTGTCCATCACTTGAAAAAGAAATTAAAATATCAAAAACTAAAATTAAATCACTTGTTAATTAAATTCCGATTTTGAAAGAAAGTGAAAATACTAACAAAGAAAGTTCTATCAAAAAGTGCACTCAATTATTGAACGAAGATGAATCTCTTAAAACACAAGTCCAAAAACTATCAACAACTTTAAGAAAATTTTCTAAAGGAGAGAAATCACTAAATATGTTATTAGGAAAACAAATTATCAATCCTGTTAGATAAGGACTAGGATATAATCAATCTAAACCTCTTAAAGCGATATTAATCAAGTAAAATCCAATTGCACGATTTGTCGTAAAATTAGACACAATCATAACAATTGTTGGTATAGACCCAAACAGGCAAAAACCATACCAATTTGGGTTCCAAAAGGCAGAATATAAAATCCCTTAAAGTCAAACAAATCTGGGTGCCAAAAGGAACAAATATAAATAGTTTTGGGTCTACACAAACATATTTTTTAAAATCTTTTATCGCTAATAATCATGGACCTATAAAAAATAGGTCGCTAAATTCTCTCCTTATGTAGGTATGATGGCAGGCTAAGTAACAAAAACAATGGTATTTGGGTTCTGGCTGTACCAGACACATAACAGGTGATAAATCAAAGTTCCTTAGCCTAGAAAAGTACAAAGATGGTAGAGTTACATTGGGTAACAATGACAAATGTAGAATTATTGGAAAAGGTAAAGTAGGTAACAATACATTTACCTTAAATGACGTACTATATGTTGAAAATCTGCACCACAATTTGATATCAATCAGCCAGTTATGTGGTAAAGGAATGAATATTATTTCTGACTCTGACTTATGCAAAATTGTTGACCATTCATCAAAAGAAATATTGTTTTCAGGTAAAAGAAAAGGTAACATATATTCTTTAACGTTTGATGATCTTACTCTTTCAAAATGCCTAATAGCTAAGGGTGTCGAAGTAAACCTATGGCACAGACGATTAGGACATGCTAGTATGAATTTATTAAACAAATTAAAACGAAAAGACTTGGTAAGAGGTTATCATCTCATGATTTTAATGCAGAACATCTATGCAAAGAATGTACTATGGAAAAACTTAAGAAATCATCTTTTCATGCCAAAAACACTATAAGCACTTCTAGAATTCTTGAACTAGTTCATATGGATCTATTTGGACCTAACGACATTATTAGCTTAGGTGGTAAGAAATATTATTTTGTGTTGGTTGATGATTACTCAAGATATACATGAGTATACTTTTTTGCTAAAAAAAATCAGAAAACTTTTCATACTTCACTAAATTCACAAAATTAGTTCAAAATGAAAAAGGAGTTGCTATCATTTCATTAAGAAGTGATCATGGTGGAGAATTTGAAAATTATGAATTTGAAAATTTTATGATGAAAATGGATTGAAACATGAATTCTCTGCTCTACGTACTCCACAACAAAATAGGGTAGTTGAGAGAAAGAATCAAACATTGCAAGTGTTGTTAGGTCTATGGTAAATGAGTATGAACTACCTTTGTTCTTTTGGGCATAGGAAGTAAATACAGCTTGTTATGTAATGAATAGAGTTACGATTAGACCGATTCTTAAGAAAACACACTATGAGCTATGGTTCAAAAATAAACCAAACATTGCATACTTCAAAGTTTTTGCATATTCGTGCTATATTCTCAATATAGGTGATCAATTAGGAAAATTTGAAGCAAAAGCTAACGAGGGCATGTTCATGGGATACTCTTCTAGAAGCAAAGCTTATAAAGTTTACAACAAAAGGACAAAAACAAGTGTGGAGTCAATCAATGTGTGATGAAGGCATTGATGACCAAAACAAGGAAACAATCAAAAGCAATGATGAAGAGAAGAACGAAAAAGATGAAAATGAAAAACCAAAATAAACTACAACCACAAAAGAAGTCCGAAGAAATCTGGATCCAAAGAGATTGAAATTCAAAGTAGATCATCCTCAAGAATTGGTAATAGGAATTCCTATCACAGATGTTCAAACTCGTTCCTCCTTTAGAAACTTGTGTAACTTGTGTCTATATAGTGGATCTATTTCAGAAATTGAACCCAAAGACATAGATACAGCTCTTAATGATGAAAATTGGTTTATGGCTATACAAAAAGAGCTAAATCAATTTAAGAGAAATGATGTTTGGACTTTAGCATATAGACCTAATGATTATGCAGTCATAGGAACAAAATGGATTTTTAAAAATAAATATGATGAATTTGGAAATGTAATTAGCAATAAAGCTTGGTTAGTTGCTAAAGGACATAATTGAAGGAGTGATTTTGACGAAACTTTTGCACCAGTAGCTAGACTAGAATCCAATAGGATATTGTTAGCTTTTGCTTGCTAAAAAGGATTTAAACTAAGACAAATGGATATTAAAAGTGCTTTTCTTAACATAATTTTGAAAGAAGATGTATTTGTTGAACAACCAGAAGGTTTTGAAATTCATGAATATCCTAACCACGTTTATGAACTTAAAAAAGCATTATATTGACAAAACAAGCCCCTAGAGCTTGGTATGAATGTCTTAGCACTTGTCTCCCTGAAAATGGATTCAAAAAGGGCTGTGTAGACACCATACTATTTCTATTGCTTGAAAATAATGATCTTTTGATTGTTCAAATATATGTTGATGGCATTATTTATGGTGCCACTAGAAATTTGTTGTATGAGAAATTTGAAAAAGATATGGAGGAAAAGTTTGAAATGAGCTTGGTTGGAGAATTAAAATACTTTTTAGGATTTCAAACCCAAAAAGCGATAAAGATACATTCATCTCTCAAACGAAATATGTTAGGGGACTTGTCAACAAATTTGGATTGAATGATGCTAAACCTGCAAAAACCTTCATGAGCACAACAACTAAACTTGACAAGGATGAAAAAGGTAGGCAGTTGATCAAAAGCAATATCGAGGTATGATTGGATCACTTGTTTATCTTATCGCTTCTAGACCTGACATCATGTTTTCTATCTGCTTATGTGCACGATTTTAATCTAATCCAAAAGAATCCCATTTAAAAGCTGTTAAAAGAATCATAAGATATTTTTTGCACACCACACATTTTGGTCTTTGGTATCCAACTAATGATAACCTTGAATTAAAAGGATATTCAGATGCAAATTATGCTCGAAGTATAGTTGATAGTAAAAGTATTAGTGCAATGTATTTTATGTTAGGACATTCATTGGTTGCATGGTCGACTAGAAAATAGAATAGTATTGCATTATCAAACACATAGACAGAGTATATTGCTCTAAGCAGCTGCTCTGCTCAAATTTTGTGGATGATACGAACTTTGCAAACTATGTTCTAAATTTTAAACGTGTATCACTAATGTGTTATAGCAAAAGCAAAATTGATCCCACAAATAATTCTGTACATCACTCATGGACAAAACATATAGATGTTAGACATTATTTTATTAGAGATCATATTTCCAAAGAAAATATCAACGTAAATTTCATTTCAACCGATTCTCAATTGGCCGATATTATTACAAAACCCTTTCCAAAAAAAACGTTTTTGTAAACTTCATCTCAGTCTAGGTCTTTTAGAAATTTGGTTTTGTTTTTTTCCTATTCTAACTAATCCGACTCCCTACAGATTATCGAAAAGATAAATAGTGATTGAAAAAGTGATGAATGTTGATATTAATCATATATTATAACTTGAAAAAGTATATTTTGTAAATTTTCTTAAAAATTTAAACATGATTTATAATAACTCTTATTAGCTAAAAATTTCGTAGCCATCTCTATTGCTATCATATTTCTAACAATCATCACTCATCGAAATCCAATATAGTATGTCAATATGTGGTATTCTAAATGGAAAATTATTTGTTTTTCATTTTATTGCATTTTTAGCAATAAAATCATCCAAAGTATTCATTCTCATTTAAAAGTCCTCACGGTTATGCATGTGTGAATTACTTGAAATATTTGATTATGTGCTTTTATGCACATTTAAAAATCCTCATGATTATGCATGTGTGAACGCATATCAAAATTGATTATTAAATAGAAAAGTCGACTCTAATCCCATTTAAAATTCCTCACATTTATGCGTGGTTAAAAGATACTTGAATTCATTTTTTTTTAAATTGAGAATACTACTAATCTTAATTAAGAGTCCTAGCGGTCATGCATGGTCAGTAGATATTCAAATTCCTGATAAAAATATACCACAAATAGACATAGCTATATGGTTTTACATCATCCCCATCATTCTAAAGTGGAATATGCGTCTAATAGAGTATTTATGATTTTTGTTTCATTTTTGTTGAAATTTACTATTTATACTCGATTGGGTATTAATGTTGTGTTAATGTCTATAACTTTATCTCTATTTTCTAACACTATTACTCTTTTGCTGATAACAAAAGGAAGAGAGAAAAGTTAAGATTTTGAAAAATAAAGGTCGAATATTTTATTTTGTATTTTCTACTTGCATTATGGTTCATTTGAATATTTTTATTTATTTAAATGCAGATATGAAGGGGGAGCATTATTGTGGAGAGGGAGCATTCAAATAGGGGGAGCAAATTAAATGATCAAATACATTTAACAAATTCAAAATCTTAAATATATGTTTGTTATCATCAAAAAGGGGGAGGTTGTTGAATATGTAACATTCCCGATTTTTAGCTAGATTTAATTTGATGATTAATTAAAATTTTGGAGATTGATTGTGAATTAATTGGAATTTTTCAAATTTAATAAGAAATGTGTTTGTTTATTTTATAAATAGATTATAAACTGGAATTTGAATTTGAGATTCAAATCCATATATGTTGAAAAAAATATTTGAGAAAAAATATATTTATAGATTGTGAATGAATAAAATATATATTTATAAAAAAGATATTGTTTGTTTATTTATAAATACAAATTGATTGTATATAAAATTTTGAACTTGAAATTTAAAAATAAATGTTTTGAATAATATATTGGATTTGGAAACTCTATACTAATAGAAAAATTGGTTTTGTATTTATAATATGGTGATTTGAAAGTTTTACTTTGAAATTGATATAAATAAACTATAAAAGCTATTTAAAGAGTTAAAATTCAAATATATATTACATATTTATTTATTTATGTTTGATTTATTTTAAATCACATTCTTTAAAGTTATAAATATAAATATTTGGAAGTTATATTTTGAGATTAATATGATGATTTTCAAAAGGCTATTTAAAGATTGAATTCTACATTTAAAAAAACTCTTAATTTTAGATTAATAGTTTTAACTAAAAATAAAATTTGATAAAAATATTTAATCTTTTAAAAATGCAAACATATGTAGATATAAAGTAATTTATAAAAAGAAAAAGGTTTAAAACAAAATTTATAAACTAATTAAAGATTAGGGGTTTAAACACAATTTGTAAAATAAATTAAAGATAAAGGATTTAAACTTAAATGTTTACATTTTTAACATTTGTAAAACGATAGTGCAAGTAAATAACAAGTGTAATATAAAGATAAAAGATTATTACAAGTGTATGGTATAATTTAACAAGTGTCAAAAATAAGATTTCCTTTTAATTTGAATTATATGAAAGCATATTTGAAAAAGAAACTAAGGTCTCACTTTTGATTTTCTTTATCTCTGAAACAAATACAAACCCGAGATCAGTTTTAAACCTGAAAAGAATCAAAAACCAGAAAATAAAACTTGTAGCATCTTAAAAATCTGGAAAACAAAACCTGATCAATGCAATAGATCAAAATCAAGTTCTAGGAGCTCAGAGCAAATTTAAGAAAAAAATCTAGAAAATGAAGATCGAACATCCTGAAGCAACTAAAATCAAAACAAAAGCAATCAAACAATTACAAGCCTGAAACATTTCAACTTGAGCAATTAAATGATTTAAGCAAAGATTCAACATCAAACAACTTCCATTTCTTCAAAGCTTCAGCATGAATCAAGTTCAGATTCAATGTAGCAAATCAAAATCATAACAAATCAACTCACATCCATCAAAAACAAAATTTCAAGATAAAAATTTAAAAGCAGGCTCAAACACTTCTTTGATCTGCAACTCCAGGTGAGCAAATTAACCTTTTTGTTGATACTTTGTGATGTTGTGATGAATGCTTGATGTTGATGCTGTGAAAATCTCTGGTATAAATATGAATATGTGTGTATATATATGAAATAGATGTGCATGCTTGTCTATGTATAGATAGGTTTCTGTTTAGTAGCAGGGTAGCCAAAACTTAACGAAAATTCGTATCTCAGATTATAAATAGATTTAGGTAATGATTTCTAAATGGAAGTTGATCATAACAGTATAATACTAATTCTAAAAATAGTTTCAAATGTATTTATGGAGTAAACATTTTAAAATTTTAGAATTACAGTGATAAACATTGTATATCAAAAAATTCAGGTGTTACAATTTCTAGTTTCAGCTATATTATTTGATTCGTATCTGAAATCTACAAATTTTGGCAATAATATTGGAATTTTAAAAACTTAAAATTGATGAGAATTTTCGAACTGATCAATATTGGGGGTTTTGGCATTTTCTGGTGATCGGCCATAAACTAGATGACAAGGTTCATGTTGAAGAAGGTTGGAGGTGTTGTGGTCATTAGAAAAATACGAATCCAATTTATAAATGAACGATGCGATGGAACGAGGGAGTTTTATGGTTTAAGCCTAGGTTTTTATCAATCGTGTTCTCGAGGAAATAACGTCGTCTAGTTTGAATCGGACACTATCGCACGTGGAGGAAAAGACTCGTGGGTTGTTGAAGCACCTCTGGTGGTGGCCGCGAGGTTTCTGGCGACTGGGTTTGGCGGCACGAACCATTTTCAGGTGATCGAGTTGATTCCAGTGGAAGCTGGATTTGTTCGATTTTGATATTCAGCATATATCGTTGATCTTGGAGTGAGTCGATGAGATGATTGTCGACATGCGTATTGTCTCGGCGTTGATCAGAGGTGATCCAATAACCTGTGCATGCGCACATGTCAGCGAACGTGAGTAATGGCTGATGGTTGAAGAAGATGATGGTAGCTTGGGTTTACTCTCGAGAAAAAGTGATGGTAGCTTGGGTTGGGGTTCAGTTTAATACACGAATGATTTTAATAGTTTTAAATTTTTTAAAACAAATCAAAGTTTTAAAAGATATAAAAACAATAGAAGGGAGACTCAGGGGTTTTGAAGTCTGACTCGAAGCTCAACTCGGGAAAAATGGTATTTGTCTTGGGTAAGTACTCGAGTTATCTCGGGTACTATAGTAGCAAATTTTAAGTTTTCAAATAAATCAAGATTTTAAATTTTTGGGTCAACCCAGTTTTGAACCATCCTCTTAAACAAATTACTTTTAAATAATTAATATTTAAATGTTTGGATAAGTAAGAATTGAATAATTTGTTCAACTTGAATTTATTAAGATAATTTTCAAGTTTAGTTAGAATAAATTAATTGGTGTAATTAAGAAATGTTTTCAAGTTTTGATTAACTTAAAGGCTTAATTTAACCTGTGGGTTAATAATAAATTGTAAGGACTAATTGTTTTAAAAGTTTATTGATTTGGGTTTAAAATAACTTTTATTTAAGATCCCAAGTGTTTTCAAAGTATAATATTGTAATCAAGTGATTAAAAGTTAATTATTTAATAATTAAAGGGGGTTAATTTGTTAATTTATTAATCAAGGATTAATTATCTAAATTACTTAAAGATTTGTTAATTACTGAAAGTGATTAAATAAGAATTGATTAATGCAGATGATTAAATTACTTAAAGATAATTACTTAATTAAAGTAATTAATTAATGATTTAAAATATATAAATCAAGTGATTAAAGAATAATTGCTCAAAATAATTAAATTGTGATTTATTAATATAAGTGATTAAGACAATCACTTATTGTATTTAATTAAGGATAATTGATTTAATGATAATTAACTAAGGGTTAATTAATTTATCAATTAATAAATTTAGAATAATTAATTAAAGAATAATTTAATAATTAGGAATTAATTATCTAATGTTTAAAGATTGATTGATTTATTAATTAAGGTTGCTTAATTAATAGTTAAAGATTTGTTAATTAATAATTAAAGGTAAATTAATTTATTATTAAAGGATAATTAATTAAAAATGGGTTTGTAATTAATAAATATTAATTAACCAGGATTTGTAGTTTATTCATAAGTAATTAATCTGATTTTAGTTAATCGGATAATTAATCGATCTTACTTATGGATGTTTGAATTGTATGAAATGCCTTGTATTGTTTGATATCCCTGTTGTATGATGCTTTGTGACGTGGATTATTTTGGTGTGATCTGTGATGAATGTAATTTATTTATCTTTGATAAATTTATATTATTTATCTACGAATCTGTGAATGAAGATAAGCGTTATAGGAATATACCGCTTATCGATATTGATACAATTGAATCTGTATGATTGATGTTGTGCACTATTGTGTAAAACCCGTGGACTACACCATACACACACAAATATGGATTGCACGAGGAAATTGGTTATGTCGCAGATTTTTGAAATGGTTTTAAAATTGAATTTTGAATACAAATGGTTTTGGAAATAGAATTGGGTTAAAAATGAAAAGCTTTTGAAAAGAAGTTTTAAAGATAAAAGTTATTTTGGATAACTTGATTAAGTTTTGAAAATTTAAATAATTTGATTTGAATTCAAGATTTGAAATTGAATTCTATGTTTTGGAAATTATAGTTTAAAAAGGTTATACAAGTTATATAATGTGTTTATATGGGTTTTAAACCATTTTAAAAATATTGTTTTAGGAATTTGAATTTAACCCATGTTTTATACTTAAAGGGCTTTAACTCGTGCAAATGTAATCGTATTTTTCCAAAACAAAAACTATTTGTTTTCAAATAATAAAAGCTTTCATATAAAGAAAGGATTTCCAATTTGTGTTCAAAGATTTCAAGTTTGAAATGGAATTGAAATAGTTTTGAAAGCTATGAATGAATCTTTGTGAAAGATGGTTAAATCTTGTTTTGAAATTAAAGAGGATTTTAAATGGTGTATCTTTTATATAAAAAATTTGAAATGGGAATTGTTTTGAAAGTTATGAACGAATCTTTGGAATTGTTTTTGAAAGCTATGAATTGAGTCATTAATTTAATGATGGATGAGTTAATCCAATTTGAAAAGAAATTTGTTTGGAAAGTTGTGAATTGATCTTTGTGAAAGATTGGTGAACTTTGTGAAGTGAATCTTTTTGTTTAAAGATTTGTAAACGATAATTTGTTTAAACCATTTGAAAGAAAAATTTTAAGTAATAAGTTGTGACTTAACTAAGATCCCATATCCATATGTTTTTAAATATTGTGCTCATTATTCGGTTTAGCCGGGAGAGGACCTTGTGTCATATAACCAATTCCGAATAATGATACGATGATATAGATAGCATTTGAAAACCGGTGGTGAAGACCGGATATTTTCGAAAGTGAAAGGATAACTCATCGAATGTCTCTGCACCGGCTGATTCCCAGTATAGAGATTTGATCATCCTTTGTGATGGGGAGTCCGGACGTGATTAGTCAATATCTGGATTTGCAAGGTCTTCTTTATGAAGTGCCTTCGGTTCTGTTCGATCTCGGAACGGACTTGTATGGATGTGTGTCTGACGTTACACTTTGAGATATAAAGCTGGTTTCTATCAAATACATTTCTTTTTGTTGGCGGAGAATTTATTCTCTTAGCTTAACATCCTTCTCTGAGATGTACGAGCTCATAGGTTATGTAGTTGATGGTTACTAGTGATACATTTCCAATTTGGTAATGTGGCATACGAAGTGCTGCTGATTATTTGTTGATCGAAGCATGACTTTTGTGAAAAGTGTAGCTTTGTGGACGAGACTTCGTCGAGCCTCACAACCCAGGAATGATCGAAACAGGAATGTTGCGGCAAGGCTTTTAGGGGTCGCGCCCTAGGGTATGTCGATTTCCATCTGTATAAAATTGATAACATGGTATGGATCCCAGATATTTAACTATGTGGTTGTTTCTATTTGTTGGTGAATCCCGGGATAAATTTCAGTAACGACCGGGGATGGCTTACTTGTAGCTGTTACTTCCGGGCAGGGGTAACCCGGCCTTGTGTTGGTAGGGAACCGTTTTGGTTCATGGGGTCGTCCCTCCAGAGGCGTCCCGTTTGATAAGGAAGTTCCTTAGCCTGACCATTTGATGGAAATCCAATCACCAATACGCACCCTTTAAGATTGCAGTTGTATAACCTACCACCTCAAGTGGTAGCTATAGCAGGCATAATATAATGGTACCCATGCTGGCTAAGATTAATATTATACTTTCGAAATGTTTTCCACTATACACTAATAATAATATCAAAAAGATTTTTGCGTATCAACTGTGATAACCTGGATTTTCGAGTATCTGGTAATTGGTAATTAATAGGATTAGAATTATTAAAATATTAATTTATATGTTAAACAAATAAAATTCTGTCAATAAGAGATATCGGGATGTGTAAATGGATTTGAAATATAATAAAGGATATCCGTAATATCCTAGAAATTTCAAGCAAATTCAACTATAATAATCTCTTTTATAAATTATTTTAAATTGGTAAAAGTGTTATTTATTTCAAAAATAATAATAATGATTACTTATATATATAAATATAAATAGATTTTAATTAGAAATATTATTATAAATTGGATCTTTTTGAAGAAAATAATATAATACATATATTTTAAATAAACCCAAATTCAACTTGTAATTAATAATTTTACTTAAAATTTTTATCTATATTTAAAACAACCCATTATCCTTATTGTTTGGAAATAATAAGTTTGTTAAATATAAATAATTTATAAAGGAGATTATCACAATTATTTGAATTGATTCTTAAATTTGATTGGACTTAAATTTGAATTCAAATTTGAAAATCTAAAAGAAGTATATCTTAAATATAGATTGATTTAAATAGTAAAATAATTATCAAAGATTTATAAAACATTTTAAATAAAGGCAAGTGTTAAGATGTTAACATCCAAATTTAACAAAAGTAAATCATTTAACATAAAAACATACAAGTGTAACAATTGAAATATAAATTTTGAAACAAGAATTTATCACAGAGTTAATATTCTTCTTTCTTAATTACACATGTGCTAAGTATAGTTTATATATAATTTAAATACATAAAACCAAAAATTTATAAACATAAGGAATTAAACATAAAACCTTTTATTTAACATTTGTAAGACCCTTATAACATGAAATACACTTGTAATAATAATAGGATGTTTGTACATTTGTAAGACAAAGGAGAATTTACATTTACAAGTGGCATACTTGTCCTTTGTCAAAATTAATTTTATGTACAAAAATGAATTAAGAAAAAGAAATAGGCTGCTCATTTTTTCCTTCATCTTTAAAATAAATAAATAAAAACTGAAATCAAAAAATTAAACAACAGTTTTTTTTGAAGTGTTTAACATGATTCAAGAACAAAAATCTGAAGCAAGCAAAAACATTTAGGCCTGGAAGGATTAAACCTGGAAGCATAGACAAGCAGATCAAGAATCAAAACCAAATGTCCAGTTTTTTTCGAAATTCGGACCAGTTACATGCCTTCTCTATTCAAACTGAAATTGCGAGTATTACAACCTGTTTTCCCATATTTGGTTTGAAGTGCTTGTAAATAACATCAACATTTAAAGGTTTAAGTATAAGATTCTGTGGCATGCCCATCTCTGAAAAAAAGTTTGTTTGGTGAGTAATCTACTACTCTTGTTAATGTTTTTTAAATCTGTTCGAAATTGATGTTTGGGAGTAAAACACATCATTTTAAAATATAAATCTAAGCCTCTGATCCATGAAGAATTTTGTGTTCGTATGTGTATTTTTGATGTAACTCTGTATATCTTTTGGTGTTGTTCTGAAAAAATAAAAATACCCGACCTGTTCTATCTGTGTTTAGTCACAGAGTTAATAGTAGATCAAAATTTAAAACCATCTTCATTTCAACCATTTGTAGGTGTTCAGTTTTAAACAAAATAAGTTGGTTTAAACTTAAATTATAGGCTAAAATTTGTATTAAGCATGTTAGTGAAATGTCACAGCTGTAAATTTAGTTTTACAGAACAAAACTTAGATTTATGTTAAATTTGAATGTTACAAATTGTTAATTCAATTCAATATCTTGAGTCACCTTCAAAAGTTAGGATTTTTAAAACATAAATCTCAAATTTTAATATTGATATGAATGAGGATTTGGGAATTTACTGGGGATGGGATTTTGGGTAATATCTGATGATCACGAGGCCTTTGGTGGTAGGGATCTTTAGTGAAGGTGGAGGTTGTATCAGTAAGTATGGGAAAAATAGTCAGAGGATATCTCTTGCTGAGGTGGCGCGGCGTAGCGACATTAGGGTTTAACGATGAGTTTAACCTACGATGGTTTGACTGATAATTTTGTCGTCGTGGGTTGAATCGAGTGGATCGGACTAAGTAAATAAGAAGGAGGATGAAGTGGCGAATTGTAACGAATCCGTTTTTCCGTACCCTTTGAATCGACAATAAACCACACATGTCCAACTCAAATTGCACGAAAAGACGGATCATTAAGGGTAGAAAAAGAAAAAATAAGACAGGACAGAATCTCACACGAATGGAATAACATATCTTATTTCATTAATAATCTTTACAATGGAAAATTTTAAATACAATAGCAGAGTCTAACCTAAATTCAGCTTGGATAGTTATAACACCTGCCCTTATAAATGCTGACAAACAAACAAAACTAACAAACCATAGTGGATAATAGAATACGTCCATACGATGATGAAGATCTCCAACTGTCCCTTGGAAACTCCAACTGTCTTCAACTAAACCTGAAACTACTCGGATCTGACCCGAGTATTAAAAATACCCGAATCAGGATTGATAAACCAGCGTGAGATACTCGAACTTTAAAATGACTATGTTATCAAAACCTTTGAAAAGAAGGGTATCTCATAAGACCACGCCCACACATAAACACGGACGGGTTTTTACCTTATGATAACCAAAACACTTTTGTATATCAGAACGTTTGATATTATTTCTAATGACATTCTTTTGAAAACACTTTTCAAATAAACTTATTCAAATAAGATATCAATATCTGGACTAAGTCTAAGGTAATATATCCGGACTGGGTCAACAAAATATACCAACGGAATATATGATACCAGAAAGGGTAACTGAAATGTTTGCAAGTCATTACAGCTATATTGGGAATACAATCAAAACCGTAAATCTCTTATTGGGATTGGATTTCTAACATGATAGGAAACTAGTGACTTTTTTTCCGAACCACGCATAACAAACATAGTTCCCACGGTGCCTTAATCGCTTTTCTCAAACTAGTCACTTGGAAACTATACTTGCTACACTACAAATGATAACCAGTAGTTCCCTGCTTTTCTCAAGCTAATCACTTTATCCACATGAGGCAATAAATGCCTTGAGGCCCAGACGTATCTGGAACCTAGGACTCAGAACATCTGATAACCCAAATCACTACTATCTGTAATGCGAGCATACATCTGACCACATAGAATCCCATCATAACCGGGGTGTGAGGCTCGCGAAGCTACGATCAATTTCTTCAAAGCCACGCTTTTCATACAAAACCACGCTTTGATCATAATACGTTCCACTTTGAATGCCACAATGTCATTCCACGTCACACGACTGATTTCTAGAAAAGTATAACTTCCTGAGCTCGTATGACTTGGGAAAGGGTGTTAAGGTAAAAGAAGTTGCCTTCTCCGCCACCAACTGATATACGTTTATAGAAACCACTCAAATGTGATTTAAAATACAATGTCAGACAAACATCCATACAAGTTCGTTCTAGGACTAAACGAAACTGAAGGCACTTTCATCGGCCATTACTAGGCGAGAACCCCTTGCAATCCGAAAAATCTCCATCACGAAGAGACCACTGCTATAAATAACTCTATAATGGGAGCGACCCAGAGCATGTTCAACAAGCAGTATTTACGCTATGAAGATCCATGGTCTTCAATAATCATCATCTTCAACATGTCTTAACTTTCGAACGTATCATTGGTTCGAAGTGGTTTTCGGATAGGAATCAACCAAATCCGACTCCGTTTCCTTCGAAGCCAATCATCGCTTTAAAAAGATGTTAAGTTCATACGTGGATATCAATCATCAATCAATTACTTCATCTTTTATCTAATCACATATCTTTCTTAGATATAAATCTTTTCAATTTATTCCATTTTATTTTCAAATATATATGGAATCACTAATCCTCATTTATTAAATCATTTGGTTTATTTAAATCTTTCTTAAATCTTGGAATAATTCCAAATCATTTTCTCTTTTATTGAGGAAAACTTTTCCAAATCATTCATTTAATCTTAATCAAAGATTTCTTATATTCAAGTTATAACTTTTAACTTAGGTAAAATATTCCCAAATCATTTATTAAATCTTAATCAAAGATTTCTTTCTTAACTTCAAATCATATTCTTGCAAATCAAAGATTTTCAAAACAGAGCGCTGCTGCCATCTTAAATATGGTAAATTTCACCTCCATGGACTAATGGCAAGTTTCACCTCTAGGGACTAATGGCAATTTTCACCTCCAGAGACTAATGGCAAGTAATCCTACATCATGAATATCTTTGTCTTTTAACTAGGAAAAACTTGAATATGATCTTTTAGAGCATCCGGGCTTTCCTTTCGATCTGTTCCACCCCTCGCCTAAGAAGAGAAAACATAGGCTAGGTAAGCTCAGGGCACTGGTTGCTCCATCCCTAAGCTTAGTTAAACACCTTGTTTTCCTTCCCAGATCTCTCAGGCGGGACAAATGTACTAGTCGTTTCCACATACTCAGATTTTCAACTTTATTTTGGAATTGCTTATAAATATTCCATATTATTTTTCAAAATGCTTAATTATCCTTTTTAAAACATTCACAATTGATTTTGAAAAATGTCGTTACATTTAAACTCATATTCAAAGGTTATAGAATTCGTAGCAGAAAAGTGCTGTAGAAAGTGCTATATAAGCTTATTTGATTTAAACAACTTTTAAATATTTGAAAATTCATATTTTCCATTCCAAATCTCTTTTAAATCATTTAAATAGATTTATCAAATTTATTCCATATTTTTAATCCTTTAAAAATATCATTTATAAAGAAATCCCGTTTTGGATTCCGAACTGCAAAGCCACGATGTTTTTAGAAAATTGTTTTGGACATATTTCAAAATCTACTTGATGAAATCTTGATTTTCTTTCTTCGTTGGAAAACTATTATCATTGCGAACCAAAGAATTTTTATTTCGAAGAAATCCAACTTATAAATCATTCTCTACGTCAATTTGAAGTTACAGGTCGAAATTTACGAACTGCCGTTACGCGACAAGCTCAATTTTGACCAATTTCGAGAATTGCTTCGGAACTTGTCCGAAACACTTCAATTTTGTTTTATACCATATTTAAACTATTTTAGCTCATTTAAAATCATTAAGAGGCTAAATAATTTCCATACATATATTTCTATGGATTTAATTCTCATTTAATTAACTATTCTTACTAACCATTTCTCTTATCATTTAACAAACCAAGTTATCATCCAAATCACAAACATATAATCAACCAAGTTATCAAACATTCATTCAACATATTTAAACTTTTCAAATCATTTTACTTGTAATAACTTATGGATTAATTAGTAATTAAGAGTACTCACCTTTTAACCAAATCGTCCACTTCCTAACAACATTCATATTATCCAACACTTCACTAAATCTCCTTATCTCCACCAAATCTTTTCCGTAGACTTTCCTTTTGGTTCCGGCAACACTTCCTTCTCTTTTTCTCACTCCGAAGCTTCACGAATTTTCTTTCCTCCTTCCCTAGTTCCGGCCTTTCCTATTCCGCTTCTTCCTCCATCATTTCTTTACTTCTTAGATGCTAAACCATGTTTAAATGGTATTCTAAGGTCTTTGGCAAAGTTTGGTGGTGTTTGGAGTTGATTTGATATGGTTTTGAAATAGTTAGTAAGCATTTTGGAAGAGAAGAAGAAGCCATTAGAGAGAGCTTCAAGGAAGAATAAGAAGATAGAAATGGTGTAAAAGAAAGTGGAAGAATGGTGGTCTTATTTATAGAAAAAGAAATGAAGTGGTAAATTACCAAAATATCGCTTTACCAAATTACCAAAATAACCTTACTTACTTATAAAGTAATCTTATTTTTTTCAACACTTAACATCACATTTCAAATCATTACTTTATGTCATTTTCACTTAGATATTAAGCGAAGTAAGTAATAATTATGTTTCTTTGATTTGATGTTTTACCTTTTGCTTTGAAATAACATTTTTGTCTTTTAGTGCTTACTTTTTCTTAATTGTTTTCTAGAAGTTTCTAACCTTGTTTAGTAAAAGTAAACTTGATTACTAAATTAATTAATACTAATACTATTTGAATATATGTTCCTATATAAGAAAATAAAGGTGCGACGACGTTGCGACAACTTTTAATTGACAAAACGTTGTTTTTCGGCAAAATGTTTTACGTTCATATTTTGACGTTTTAGTTAAACTATTTATTTATGTAAACCAAATTTAAAAATGAACTTTTTACTTCTTTAAATAAATTAAAACATGTCTCTTTATCTTTTAAAATTATCTTTAGTTAATATCAAAATCTCTAATTTTACAGTGTATGTAAAACTGACAAAATGCGACAAATTTTGGTTATTTTTGTAAAACGATTATTAACATACTTATAAATCTTTTAATATTCTTTTATTATCTTTATTATATGTTTTCAATGATATTTATCTTTTTAAATAAACATTTAAACCTATTTATTTAAGCATTTATTTCTTTTTAACAAAACTTAACTTTTGTTGATTTATTCTAAAATCCAAATTTATACTTTTAAATTATCAACTACAAGAATAAATAATTTCTCTATTATTATCTATTATATATAAATTGTTTATTTAAGTTTTAAAACTTGTTAAATTTAAAATAAACGAAATCTCTCATTTTTGAAGTAGCGAAATTACGGGTCGTTACATTCTCCCCTACTTAAAAGAATTTCGTCCTCGAAATTACCCAAACAAAAGTTTGCCTAAAACATTTATCTTCGAACTTAATTCCATATACTATACAAAAATCATCCATATGAAATATCTTATTCGATCTCATATTCAAATACACAACTTAATTTCCGAACTAGTATCGATCCTCCGATTCTCTAGTGCAGACTTTAATCAGGCTCTTTGCTCAGAAACCTTTGCTTTCCTTGCATAGCTCTCAACTATGATAGAAAAATCAAGTATCCAACCATAAATCCTTATCAATGTTCGTCGTCAAGAATCAAGTGATAAATCCTTTTTCGAATCGGTGTACACACCTTAAAGTTTCGTACTCGAATAGTAAATCAACGTTTGTGTGATGAAATGATCTACATATAATATATGTATTTATTAACCCTCAAAACTTTCATAAAAACTTTATCTTAAGATCAAACACTTTATAAATGTGCTTCTTTATATAATCCCCTTTTATTATTTATTTCCAAATATTTTTATTAAAGGAAAATATTCTAAAGAAACCATTTTTCACTCAAAAGATAATTTATCTTTATTATAATTTTTCTTCTCACGATTCTTCAACTTAGTAAATTTCCTTTAACACTAATATTATTTACGAATCATTTTTTAAAACCATCGCTTAAGTTTATTACATCTTAAAACTTATGTAAATTAATCACTTTCTAAAGACTTAAGTCCAATTCTTAATTAATGCTAGAATTCATTAATAAAACATCTTCTAGGTTATAATTTCCTCTTTTTTTTTGTTTATAATCACATTTATAAATTATACTTATCCAATTTCATTTACTCAGAATATTTCACAATCTTTTAGTTTTCATAAATTGCTTAGCTCCGAGTTAGGTATGATTCAGAAATTTTCGACTGTCCAAAATCGTCGGAAATCCCGCTTTATCTTATCAATTAGCGATCCTAATTTATCTTTGGTTTAAAACACTTTTATAAAGATTACTAATCAATGATTCACATTATTTCTTCTAACTTAAGAAAATTATATAGATCGAGTAACTCCAAAACAATCCAAGGAACTGGGTACTACCAATAGTATCATATACCTCTTAACAAGAAGAGTAATACTTAAGAGAAGTGCTTACCACCCGAACACAACACTTGCTCATTTTTAGTTTATTTTCGAGCCAATCGAATTATTTATCATAAAATACCTTTTTTTTATTTGAAATAATACCATTTTCAAAATCCTTTAGAGATTACTTTGTAAAATATATCTTATAAATTCATTTTATCTTTTATTAATTAACTTCATTTAAATTACCATAATTGTTTTAATTGAACTTAAATTCTCATTCCTTTTATATATAACTTTTACAAAATCATTTTCTATTATTTAAATACATTTTCAGCTTATATGTTCATTAAAACAAATCTTATTATTAAATACCTTATAGTCAAATCGTGAAACTTAATTCACAAGGTATTTGTATTTAAACTTTTAAATCAAACAATTGATCAATTTATGATAGTAATTTAACATTATCGTTTCTTAATTTATTATTTCGAATAAGTATTAAAGATTATAGTTTCCTTATCAAATTTCTAACTTATCGATAATCTTTGTGAAACATCTTATAGTCAAATTATGAAATTCTAATCACAAGACGATCATATTTAAATTTCACTAATCCCAATTTCTACCTATGCAACTTTTAAAAATATATACTTTATATTCAAAATATAATCCTAGGTAAAATTATTTCATTTACCCTTTTTTTCAAAATCAGTGTGTCGGTTCGCCTTGTTTAAATGTTTAGGAACCCTCATCGATAACGGTGATCAGGCGCATCGATAAGAATCCATAAATCACTCAGCTGATAAATCAACACAAAACATTTTTACTAGTCACTAACAAATACGCGCTCATATATAATACACTCAAACTCATTCTAGGGTGTTACTAACCCTATCTCTAATGAGTTACTCATCCTAGGGTATTACTAACACTATCTCTGATGAGTCTTTACCCAACCAAAGCCAAGGTTCTCGCTTAACCTTCAGCTCTGATACCAAATGTAACGAACCCGTTTTTCCGTACCCTTTGAATCGACAATAAACTACACATGTCCAACTCAATTGCACGAAAAGACAGATCATTAAGGGTAGAAAAAGAAAAAATAAGATAGGACAGAATCTCACACGAATGGAATAATATATATTATTTCAATAATAATCTTTACAGTGGAAAATTTTAAATACAATATCAGAGTCTAACCTAAATTCAGCTTGGAGAGTTATAACACCTTCCCTTACAAATGCTGACAAACAAACAAAACTAACAAACCATAGTGGATAATAGAATACGTCCATACGATGATGAAGATCTCCAGCTCTCCTTTGGAAACTCCAACTGTCTTCAACTAAACCTGAAACTACTCGGATCTGACCCGAGTATTAAAAATACCCGAATCAGGATTGATAAACCAGCGTGAGATACTCGAACTTTAAAATAACTATGTTATCAAAACCTTTGAAAAGAAGGGTATCTGTAACGACCCAGAATTTTGAACAATTTAGATTGAAAATATTTAATTAATTTTTAATATTTAAATGATGGTTTAATTTGAAATTTCAATATAACTTTGATTTGGCAATTTAAATTATAAAAATTTAATCTGTTGAAAGTAAATAAAAGTTTGAATCTTCAATTGTAAGCTGATTTAAAATATTTCAAAGGCTTGTAAAAATTCATATTGATAATATTGAAGATAATAGAAGCTTCAGATTTGAAATTAATAGTGAATTGATCAGTTTTGAAAATATATCGTTTAAATCGATAGTTAAAAATAGTCATTTTTCATACAGTCTCGGAATTCGACGAAACCAGTTCCATTGGGTCCGTAACGTTGAATTATTACCGGATTTCAAATTTCGTATTTTTCGGAGCTGTTATGTGAGCATACGTTAAGCAAACGCGTTGAGAATTAAATTGAATTTTAATTTAGAAATTTTGTACAAATCAAATCACAACCACCCTATATTTTCGTACGTCAGCCACCCTACTCTTTGCTAAACCACGTTCTCTTGTCTCCCCTTCGTTTCATTTATCATGCAATAGTTTCAAACCGGAAAAAAAAAGAGATCGAAACAAAATCTTGAAGGAAATAAAAAATGGCCTCAGCCTTCATGGAAAAAAAAAAACAACAAACCCAGATCATTCAAAATCGGAGCCGCGCACGCAAGGGGAATCGAACCAAGTTTGTTCGACCGATGGGTGGCTGTCGCGATGTGGGGCGATTGGGGTTCTCGAGGCGACCCCGATGGAGGAGCACGCGAGTGGGCTCGAGTGGGATCTAGGTGGCTAGGGTTTTGGTGGCGTCGAAGTCGCGGTGGAGGATGGCAATGGCGGCCGCGCGAGGTGGCTAGGGCATGGGGGGGTCGCGAGCTCGTTCGTGGTTGATGGATCTTGGTGGCTGCGGCTTCGTGTAGCGAAGGCAGTGGAGGTAGGGTTTGCGGCGACGTGTTGTCGCGAGTGTGGTGGGGGGTGGTTTCGGCTGTTAGCAGTTAGGTAAATTCTGAATTTTTTTTATTGTTTTTATTTTGTTTGAATATAAATATACAGTGAGAAAAATAAATGCAGAACAGTTTGGGAAAAAAAAAATGAATGAATTTGAAAATTTATATAAGTTAAAACTGGAAATGAAAAATGGACAGTAAAGTTATTTTCAGAAAATAATATATAGTGAGGGTGATTTATTTATTGACAAACCCATTGAATTATTTTAATTACCAAGAATGATTTACTTACAAGGAAGAATAGTTTAAATTAAATAATTTGTTAGTTAAATAAATTATCAATGAAAATTTAGTTAAAATTGAATTTTTAGTTAAATCAAACTATTTAAAAGGAATTTGTTTAAAATTAAACGAATTGGTTTTAAAATAAAATCACTAGTTAATTTAAAGTTATTGTACAAGAAAAATTTGTAAAAGGAAAATTTGTTAAGTGAAAAGATTTATTTAAAGGGAATCAATTCGGATTTTAAATTTCTAGTTGAAAAGAAAAAAAGAAAAAAAAATCATTGATTAAAATTAATTGGTTAGTTAATTAAATTTATCCATTTAAAAGAAATTTGTTAATATAAAATTATTATTCGATTGTTCGAATATTAATGAATTGTGTAAATAATTTAAAAATAGGTATAAAACAAGGAAATCGAGTCAAGATGGGAATGGATTGCAAAATAATAGCTAAGGTGAGAACTCCTCACTCAATCAAACTGTTTGGTTTAAAATTTTAAATAGTTTTTGTTGATTGATGATTGTTGTTTGATTGTGGTAGTAGATATAGTAGGATATATACTATATATAGCAATATATATATATTGGCATATGTATATATTGGATTTGATTTCCCGCCTCGTATAGCGGATGAGACCCTATTGCGCCGTTAGTAAGCGGATAATATTTTTTTTTAAATCCCATATACCGCGATATTCCACCTTGAAGTGGAATTGGTATTGTGCTAACGTCTGTGGATGCAGGGAAACAGGTTGGAGGGATCCAACTGGATTCCTCGCAAATATTTATTTGTTTATAGATATTGTGTTGATTGTTAACTATCATATCGATATATGATGTTTATTCCCGTGATTGACCATTTGATGCGGTTGCATCATCGGATTCATTTTAAAAAAAAAAGTTAAAAATAACGATTTTGAATTTAAAAGGATTTTTAAGTAATTTTTCAAGTATATGTTTTTATTAAATTTTTGAACTTGATTCATTTTAAATAAATTAAGATTTTAAATATTAAAGTTATAAAACTATGATTTTTATGAAATATAACCAAAAGGAAAAATTTAAAAATAAATAGATTTATAAAATAGTTAAATTGGGTTTTTGGGTAATTTTTATTAATAGTTTATGTAAAAGATTTTATAAATCGATATCTATAAATTTAAAATTTTTGGAATTATAAGACGAGTTATTAAGTGTTAAAATGAAGTATAAAAAATGGATTTCATTTAAACTATAGTTTTATAAATTATGAAAATTATGAAATGAATTGATGTTGAAAATAAAAGTTTATAAGTAATTAACTTATAAAATGGCTTTGGGCATTCAAAAGGGGATTTTTATAGAAATTGTTAATAAAGGAGGTTTTTATAAGTTGAAAACTATTATAAAAGGTGAGAAATCTTATCAGTAATAAGATTAACAATTTGTGAAGTTTTAAAAGGAACGACTTGGTAAATAAATAATATTTTAAGTATTTGACTTATAATACGAACTTTTGGTATAGAAATTGGGTTTATAAATTGAATTGGCTTAATAAAAAGAGATTTCTAAACCGAAGTTATTAATAGAAATAGAATTTATAAACGTTGTTTATAAATTTGAAAACAATGGAATTTGGTAAATTGAATTTAGAATTGTTAAAGGAGTTATATTCACTCTTTTAAACGATGAATATATTATTAAGTCAAATGTGCACGTTTTGGGAGAAGAATGTTTTAAAGGGAATTTTAAAACGATTTAAAGATGCTTTAAAATGCATTAAGTATCGAATACTTGGATTTCAACATTTATTGTTGAAATAGACGTTTTCGAGAAATAGGAGGAAATGAATACGTAGATTTCAACATTCATTGTTGAAATAGGCGTTTTCGAGAAAATGAGGAAATGATGGACTATAACACCATTGTTATAGTAAATGGTTTCCAAAAGGCAATATTTTGTATAGTATTGGGATTTATGTATCTATTTTTATTTCGAATCCCTATACTAGTGATTTTGGGTTGTCGTGACGGTGTTTTACGCAACATTCGTTTTGACCCAAGTAAAAGTGAATAGAAGAATGTTTTCCTTAAAAGAATGAAATATATACTTGGCTATGGTTAAGTATATCGAATATTTTCAAATTATTGAAAATAAATAAAATTTGTGAATCCTTATTATTAAATAAGTATGGAAATGCTTTTCCAATATGAAATGAAATGTTTTTGAGAATTTATCTTTTTGAAGATAAATTGAGATTGAATAACTGAAATCTATTGAAAATGTTAGGTCAGTAGATATTTTGAAATATAAATTCACTATGGAATTTATAAAAGGAAGGGAAATTTGCTTAAAAATAAATATTGATTTATTTTGAAGTATGGAAATGAATTTACGAATTTGGAACGTAAATTTAAAATAAATTGGTAAAGATTTATTCGATGATTTGAAATCTGTTTTCAAAGGGTATAAATGATGTAAAGTAATTTGAAATTGGTTTTCAAGTGGTTGAAGTGTGAAATTATATCATGTAAAGATATTTTGGTAAAACAAATAATTTGGGCAATTATTTGGAAGGTGTATGTATATATATCTTGTGAAGATATTTTTGGGATTAAATAATTTTGGAAAATTATTTGGAATCTGATGATGTGGCGCATCTTTATTGATAGTTAAATAACCGACTATCAGTATTTACCCTTGGATGGTAATTGTTGTGATTGTTTGAAATTGAATGCTACACTTATTTTAAAATAAGCGCTCGCTATTCGGTTTAGCCGGGAGAGGACCTTTGTGTCGTATATCCCATTCCGAATATGTGGTACGTCGTTATAGATAGCATTTGAAGACCGGTGTTGAAGACCGGGTATTTGTGAAAACGATAGGATGACCTATCGATTGTCTCTGCATCGTTAGCTACGGTATGGAGATTTCCTTTGTGATGGGAAATTTTATCGGGATTGTGAATACCCGGATTGCAAGGGCTTCTTTGGAAGTGCCTTCGGTTCTGTTCGAACCCGGAACAGACTTGTATGGTTACGTGTCTGACATTACATTTTGAGATATAGAGCAGATTTCTTTCAAATACATTTCTGTTGGTGGCGGAGAATTTATTCTCTTAGCTTAACACCCTTCTCTGAGACGCACGAGCTCAGAGGTTATGTAGTTGAAGGTTATCAGCGATATATTCCCAATCTGGTAATGTGACATGCTGAGTGCTGCTGTGTGATGATCATTGGTTGGTCATTTGTGATATGATCATTTGTTTGATCGTTTATCTTTGTGATCATTGCTTTGGTCATCTGTTGACCCAAAGCATGGCTTTGTTGCACAAAGCGTAGCTGTGTGGACGAGACTTCGTCAGGACCTCACTTCCCGGAAATGGTCGAAACAGGAATATGCGGCAAGGTTATGAGGGTCGCTCCCTTTAGGGTATGTCATTTCCTTCTGGAAAAGGGTGGTATCATGGTATGGAGCCCAGATACTTACTCATGTTGATACACTATATCTATTACTGTGTGGTGTTGTTGGATCGAGCGCTCGGATAAAGGTCCCAAAGGACCGGGGGATGACATATTCGTGTAGTAGTTACCTAGTTACAGAGGTAACCCGGCCTTGTGTTGGCAGAGATCTAACCGTAACGTTAGTTCTCGGGACGTCCCGCCAGAGGCGATCCCATGTGGCAGTAGGAAGTTCCTTAGCCTGACCATTTGTTGGAAATCCATTCATCCAATACGTGCCTTGTACGGTTTTAGTTGTAGAACCTGCCATTTAACATGGCAGCTATAGTAGGCATAGCATCATGGTACCTATGCTGGCTAGGATTTATATTATACTTTCGAAATATTTTCCACTATGCTCTAGTAATAATATCAAAGAATTTTCTCGTAGTAAGCATGTTTGACTATCATAAGGAGAAATCTCCCCCATGTGTGCGTTTGCATTATGTGTGTGCCGGGAGGCCTTATGGTAGTTTCATTTTCCAAAAAGCATTGCGGATTTCAAAATTTAAATTTTCTTGTTGCTTGTTTAAAGATAAACTGTTTTGAGTTCTCACACCAGTCCCATGACTGACCTGGAGTTTATTGTTCCTTTCCTAAACTCTGGGTGCCCACTATTTTCCACACGGGCAGTCTAGAGTTAGGTTGTCAGGTTATTCTGGATTCGGTAGTTGCTGTGCAGATGTTGGAGGCGAGCTTGGATAGCGTAGTCTATTATCTCTTGTATATAGTATTCTTTTCCGCTGTTTTATTGTTGTACACTCTGATGATGTGATGTATGTATAAAATGTATAGTTCTTTTGTTTTAATGATATTCATTTATCTATTATATGTTGTTCCGCTGCGATTGTGAGATTCTGATATTATTTCCTGTTCTGTTGTTTGTTTCTGTTTCTTCTCTCTTTTCACTCTTCTTCTACCTCTTTCTTCTTCTTAAACCCTAAAGATTCGGAAGTTCGTTCCTCTTTGGCTGGATTGTGGTGGAATGTTGCCAGCTCAAGGAAGTACGGATTTTCGGTTCTTTACAGTATCTCATAAGACCACGCCCACACATAAACACAGACGGATTTTTGCCTTATGATAACCAAAACACTTTTATATATCAGAACGTTTGATATGATTTCTAATGACATTCTTTTGAAAACACTTTTCAAATAAACTTATTCAAATAAGATATCAATATCTGGACTAAGTCTAAGGTAATATATCCGGACTGGGTCAACGAAATTTACCAACGGAATATATGATACCAGAAAGGGTAACTGAAATGTTTGCAAGTCATTACAGCTATTTTGGAAATACAATCAAAACCGTAAATCTCGTATTGGGATTGGATTTCTAACATGATAGGAAACTAGTGAACTTTTTTTCGAACCACGCATAACAAACATAGTTCCCACGGTGCCTTAATCACTTTTCTCAAACTAGTCACTTGGAAACCATACTTGTTACACTACAAATGATAACCAGTAGTTCCCTGCTTTTCTCAAGCTAACCACTTTATCCACATGAGGCAATAAATGCCTTAAGGCCCAGACGTATCTGGTACATAGGGCTCAGAACATCTGATAACCCAAATCACTACTATCTGAAATGCGAGCATACATCTGACCACATAGAATCCCATCATAACCGGGGTGTGAGGATCGCGAAGCTACGATCAATTTCTTCAAAGCCAAGCTTTTCATACAAAACCACGCTTTTATCATAATACGTTCCACTTTGAATGCCACATTGTCATTCCACGTCACACGACTGATTTCTAGAAAAGTATAACTTCCTGAGCTCGTATGACTCGGGAAAGGGTGTTAAGCTAAAAGAAGTTGCCTTCTCCGCCACCAACTGATATACGTTTATAGAAACCACTCAAATGTGATTTAAAATACAATGTCAGACAAACATCCATATAAGTTCGTTATAGGACTGAACGAAACTGAAGGCACTTTCATCGGCCATTAGTAGGCGAGAAGCCCTTGCAATCCGAAAAATCTCCATCACGAAGAGGCCACTGCTATAAATAACTCTATAATGGGAGCGACCCAGAGCATGTTCAACAACAGTCTTTACGCTATGAAGATCCACGGTCTTCAATAATCATCATCTTCAAAATGTCTGCACTTTCGAACGTATCATTGGTTTGAAGTGGTTTTCAGATAGGAATTAACCAAATCCGACTCCGGTTCCTTCGAATCCAATCATCGCTTTAAAAAGATGTTAAGTTCATACGTGGATATCAATCATCAATCAATTACTTCATCTTTTATCTAATCAAATATCGTTCTTAGATATAAGTCTTTTCAATTTATTCCATTTTCTTTTCAAATATATATGGAATCATTAAGCCTCATTTATCAAATCATTTGGTTTATTTAAACCTTTCTTAAATCTTGGAATAATTCCAAATCATTTTCTCTTTTACTAAGGAAAACTTTTCCAAATCATTCATTTAATCTTAATCAAAGATTTCTTGTGTTCAAGTTATAACTTTTAACTTAGGGAAAATATTCCCAAATCATTTATTAAATCTTAATCAAAGATTTCTTTCTTAACTTCAAATCATATTCTTGCAAATCAAAGATTTTCGTAACAGAGCGCTGCTGCCATCTTAAATATGGTAAATTTCACCTCCAGGGACTAATGGCAAGTTTCACCTCTAGGGACTAATGGAAATTTTCACCTCCAGAGACCAATGGCAAGTAATCCTACATCATGAATATCTTTGTCTTTTAACTTGGAAAAACTTAAATATGATCTTTTAGAGCATCCAGGCTTTCCTTTCGATCTGTTCCACCCCTCGCCTAAGAAGAGAAAACATGGGCTAGGTAAGTTCAGGGCACTGGTTGCTCCATCCCTAACCTTAGTTAAACACCTTGTTTTCCTTCCCAGATCTCACAGGCGGGATAAATGTACTAGTCGTTTCCACATACTCAGATTTCAAACTTTATTTTGGAATTGCTTATAAATATTCCAAATTATCTTTCAAAATGCTTAATTATCCTTTTTAAAATATTCACAATTGATTTTGAAAAACGTCGTTACATTTAAACTCATATTCAAAGGTTATAGAATTCGTAGCAGAAAAGTGCTGTAGAAAGTGCTATATAAGCTTATTTGATTTAAACAACTTTTAAAGATTTGAAAATTCATATTTTCCATTCCAAATCTCTTATAAATCATTTAAATAGATTTATCAAATTTATTCCATATTTTTAATCCTTTAAAAATATCATTTATAAAGAAATCCCGTTTTGGATTCCGAACTGCAAAACCGCGATGTTTTTAGAAAATTATTTTGGACATATTTCAAAATCTACTTGATGAAATCTTGATTTTCTTTCTTCGTTGGAAAACTATTATCATTGCGAACCAAATAATTTTTATTTCGAAGAAATCCAACTTATAAATCATTCTCTACGTCATTTTGAAGTTACGGGATGAAATTTTCGAACTGCCGCTACGCGACAAGCTCGATTTTGACCAATTTTGAGAATTGCTTCGGAACTTTTTCGAAACACTTTAATTTTTTTTAAACCATATTTAAACTATTTTAGCTCATTTAAAATCATTAAGAGGCTAAATAACTTCCATACATATGTTTCTATGGATTTAATTCTCATTTAGTTAACTATGCTTACTAACCATTTCTCTTATCATTTAACAAACCAAGTTATCATCCATATCACAAACATATAATCAACCAAGTTATCAAACATTCATTCAACATATTTAAACTTTTCAAATCATTTTACTTGTAATAACTTATGGATTAATTAGTAAATAAGAGTACTCACCTTTTAACCAAATCGTTCACTTCCTACCTACATTCATATTATCCAACACTTCAATAAATCCCCTTGTCTCCATCAAATCTTTTCCGTAGACTTTCCTTTTGATTCCGGCAGCACTTCCTTCTCTTTTTCTCACTCCGAAGCTCCACGAATTTGCTTTCCTCCTTCCCTAGGTCCGGCCTTTCCTATTCCGCTTCTTCCTCCATCATTTCTTTACTTCTTAGATGCTAAACCATGTTTAAATGGTATTCTAAGGTCTTTGGCAAAGTTTGGTGGTGTTTGGAGTTGATTTGATATGGTTTTGAAAAAGTTAGTAAGCATTTTGAAAGAGAAGAAGAAGCCATTAGAGGGAGCTTCAAGAAAGAAGAAGAAGATAGAAAATGGTGTAAAAGAAAGTGGAAGAATTGTGGTCTTATTTATAGAAAAAGAAATGAAGTGGTAAATTACCAAAATATCCCTTTACCAAATTACTAAAATAACCTTACTTACTTATAAAGTAATCTTATATTTTTTCAACACTTAAAATCACATTTCAAATCATTACTTTATGTCATTTTCACTTAGATATTAAGTAAAGAAAGTAATAATTATGTTTCTTTGATTTGATGTTTTACTTTTTGCCTTGAAATGACATTTTTGTCTTTTTGTGCTTACTTTTTCTTAATTGTTTTCTAAAAGTTTCTAACCTTGTTTAGTAAAAGTAAACTTGATTGGTAAATTAATTAATACTTATACTATTTGAATATATGTTCCTATATAAGAAAATAAAGGTGCGACGACGTTGCGACAAATTTAATTGACAAAACGTTGTTTTTCGGCAAAATGTTTTACGGTCATATTTTGACGTTTTAGTTAAACTATTTATTTATGTAAACCAAATTTAAAAATGAACTTTTTACTTCTTTAAATAAATTAAAACATGTCTCTTTATCTTTTAAAATTATCTTTAATTAATATCAAAATCTCTAATTTTACAGTGTACGTAAAAGTGACAATGCGACAAATTTTGGTTATTTTTGTAAAACGATTATTAACATACTTATAAATCTTTCAATATTCTTTTATTATCTTTATTAGATGTTTTCAATGATATTTATCTTTTTAAATAAACATTTAAACCTATTTATTTAAGCATTTATTTCTTTTTAACAAAACTTAACTTTTGTTGATTTATTCTAAAATCCAAATTTATACTTTTTAAATTATCAACTACAAGAATAAATAATTTCTCTATTATTATCTATTATATATAAATTGTTTATTTAAGTTTTAAACCTTTTTAAATTTAAAATAAACGAAATCTCTCATTTTCGAAGTAGCGAAATTAAGGGTCGTTACATGAATTTTCAGGGGCGGAGGCGTTAACGCTGGCAGTAGGGATGATCAGATCAAGGTGTAATTTCGCACGTGAGGGGTTATTTCTTGGTTTCGTCCAGTCATTAATAACTTGATTATTTTTAGATAATAGTAGATGGAAACAACGCTCGTAAGGAGTCCTATTGAAACCAAGAAATATAGGCCTGCCTGCCATCCACACCAGAATAGATGGAGTTTTCCGAAAAACCTGATGATCAAATGGGTTCAGGTGGTTTTCCTTGGGGCTGGAATTCGATTTTGAGGGCATGCAAAGGTTCTGGGTGATGGGATGCTCGGGGAGGGTCTCCAGCGACTTGCGAGTGCTATCGGCGGCGATCAATGACGATCGGCATAGTTGTGCAGGTGCACACGTACAGGAACGTTTCAGGTTTGTGTAAAGATCATTACTGCTCGAGTTCGTGTTCGAAAAATGCTGGGGTAGGCTCGAAGTCAGGGACGTAAGAGAAGCATGGGGTTTAACTCGAGTTTGTGTGAGGTAATACTCGGGTTTTTTCTGGGTTTTATATTAGATGTTACCTGAGTCAGGATACATTAATTATCATAAACTATTTAAGTGGTAGATTTCTTATTTAATGTTTTGATAATTTAAGTTGAGAAGTATTTAAGTTGTTTTAAAAGCTAAATTAATTAGATAATTAAATGGTTTAAGTAAAAAGATTAAATATTTTGAATTTTACTTAAACTTAAAACTTTTAAGTTATTTTGATTTCAAGGTTATTAGGTAAGATTATGGAATGATAATTAAGAAAATGAATTAAGATAAATAATTTATCATTTAATTTCGTTGGAAATTAAAGATTTATTTATATTAATTAGTTATTGATCAATAAATTAGAAATTAAAGGGTGATTATTGTTAACAAAAGAATAATTAATTGTTATGACTAATTATTGATTCAGGGTTATTTAGTCAATGTAATTAACCAATATAATCAATTAAGCAATGGTATAATTACTTGGTGAAAGAAACTAAAGGTAAATTATTTAAGGGAAGTAATTAAAGATTAATTACCTAGTGTAATTAAAGGATTGATTAATTAGAAAAAAAATTGTTAAGGGTTAGTCAATTTATGAGTATGATTAATTAGGAGATAATTAATCAATGTAAGTGGTTATAAGGTAATTAATCGAGTAATTACTTAAGGGTCATCGTGATTAATGATAAGTGATTAAAGTTAGTAATTAATTTAATTAGAGATAAATTAAGTGATCAATCTTGCTTAGGAATGATTGAATGATGTTAAATGCCTTGAATTAATTGATATCTCTGATATGAAATGGTTTATGATATGATATGTTTGGATGACAATGATGATGTGGTTATCTATCAATGATGAATTTCTATGTAAATAGTGACATCTTGCATTTAAAGTTGAATTGTAATTCATTTGAATATGGGTTATGATGGCATTGAAGTCGAAGAGACCGGAGTCGGGTGTTAGTTAATACCCGAAACCACTTCGATTCTTTATAATTGATATGTGAAATCAATAGACTGGAATGGAATGATTTAAGGGAATTGGACCATTTGATCTAAGTTTTGGGTACTTAGAAATTGATGTGTGTAATAAGTGATGTCTATATCAAATTGTAAATTTGTAAATTGATACGAGTTACCCCGGGTTTTTTTAAAAATGTTTAAACACTGGAATTTCTAGTTAGTTGAGATTACTCACGCTGGTTTCCAGCCTGACCCGGGTGTTACTTTGATGTAATGCTCGGGTCAGACCGAGTATACAGATTTTCAGGTAAGGATGTTCTGGAGCTCAGAAGGCGAGCTGGTGAGCAGGAACGTATGGAGAGTTTCCGCTGTGATATATTATACTATCTGAAACAGATTGATTTATCTGTCCTGTGCTTGTAAATATGTTGTAACACCGATATATATTAAAGTGTAATTTAACAAGTACAGTTTTCCTTTGTATAACCATTATTTATGTTATATTATATTTTGATTCGCTGCGAATGTGAGGTTTCTATGACTTGTTTCTGTTTTCTTCTTCTTTCTCTTTTCTTTTTTTCACTAACTATCTGGAATTTTTCAGGATTGAAATTTTCGGGTCGTTACATTTGGTATCAGAGCTGAAGGTTAAGCGAGAACCTTGGCTCTGGTGGGATTAGTCATTAAGGATAGGGTTGATGGTACCCTAGAATGAGTTGAGTGAATATATATATGAGAGCGTACTTGTTATTTGCTTATATAATTTTTTTAAATGATTTTATATAAGAATATATTTTGATATATAAGCTATATTTCTTTCTAATAATATTAAGGGAATTGGTTGTTAAATTTTTGGGATTAAATTAAGTGGTAGTAGAAATACAACCAAACTGAAAATTTAATGAAGATAAGTTTGAAATGAATTCAAACTGAAATTAAATCTTGAAGTTGGGGAAGAATTTCAAACTAAGATTAATTAGAATTGGTTTCAAACCAGAGAAATAGAATGGGTATTGTGCTTAATAATAAGATGATTGTTTTCCAATAAACAATAAAAATGTTTTAAGGAAGTAAACCATTTAGGTAAGTATGGGTTATAAATTGAAGTTGATATAAATTGTGAAGTTTGAATCTTAAGGTTTAAAAAAAACATTTGTAATTTGTTTTCAAATTATTAGGAATAATAAATAATATTATTTGAATGAGAGAGCTTGATGCAAACAAGAGTTGTTTAAAGATTTAAAAGAATTTGTTTTGGATTGAAAATCAAGGGTGGTTTAAATTTTGAAGTATAGCCTGGTTGGTTAAATATATATATATATATATATATATATATATATATGTATGTATGTATGTATGTATGTATGTATGGATATGCATAGTACCAAAGATAGTTTGAAATAAACTATAAATATTGAGTTTTAAATTTGGAATAAGATGTAATACCCAAAGTGATAAGTTTTTGAACTTAATAAGTGGGAAGATTATTTATGAGAAGTTTAAAATTTGAAATGGAAGTTCAAATTGGGTAAGGTTGACTGGATTAAGAGAATTGAGTTTAACTTGGGAAAAAGTTAAATAAGTTGGAATGATCAACCTGATTTGGAAATTTTATGATGAAATTAAGATTTAACTTGGGAAGTTAAATGGTCGATTGAGATTGAGAGTTTGAGTGATCTCAAATTGGGTTTGAAATCTGAAATTGGACAATGTTATTCTATTATTATTAATAATCTTTAAAATTGTGAACTGGATTTGTTTAAAGAAATGGGATATGGTAATATATCCATTATTAAAATAAAATGGAATCATTTTGGTCTTAAATTTGAATGTATAAAATAAAAGTTCGAAGGTTTGGTTTCAAAATTGAATAAATTGAATTTCAAAGATTTAGTTGTTTAAAAGGATTTGAATTATTATTTGAACTTGAAATAAGTTAAAAATGGAATTTTGGATTCAGAATTAAATGGTTTAAGAGATAAGTTGATTTGATTTAAAGGATTAAATCAACATTCAAAAATTTAACTCAAATTTATAATTCGAGGTGGTTTAAAATTGAGATTTAAATTAAATTAGTTCAAATTGATTTTGATATGAATTAATTGGTATTGTGGTTGAAGGTGTATAAGTTTAAAAATTCAAATGGAAAATTTGGGTTGAATTGAAATGATTGAAGTTGAAGTGGGTTCAATTGAATGGATATTAGTCAAAAGTGATTGGAATAACCTGGGATTGTAATTAAAGTTGAATATGTTTAAGATCAAATGGGATTTGATTTAAATTGGGAAAGAAATTGAGAATTAATTCAACTTGATTTGGGACTAAATCAAGTCCCATGGAAATTGGAGTTATTTAAAATTGGAATTGGGTCAATTTAAATGGAAGTGAAAATTTAAACTGAATTGATTGGAAATGGAGGTTGGGAATTGAACAATTTTGACTTGGACTATTTTCAATATAAATTGTTTTAATGTAAACCTATTTTTCCAAGCAATTCATTATATATACAACCCTTCTTTTAAAAGCCAAACTATCTTATACTTGTTTTACAATTATTTTTGAATATCTTCAACGATTTTCCAACTGTTTTATAAACTAATTACTATATTCCAACTATTTTACAAAACTAATTATTATCTTACTATTATTTTGCAATTATCTAATTTCTATAATTATTTTAACTATTTTCTAACTATCTTACACCTATTTTACAAACTAGTAATTATTTTCCAACTACTTATCTATTTTTAAAATTTTCAAGCTATTTTCTAAATAAACTGGTCGGAGTTTAAACTATTATTGGTTAAATACCGAATCGAGATAAGAATAGAGATGATAATCCAAATGGACCGAAGCAATTGTGATTAAGTGAATGAAAATCAAAGTGAACGTGAATAGAAATGGAATTGATTTGGCTAATAACCAATAAAGATTAATACGTAGGGTGTACGTATGTTATTCTATTCGCATAATAAATTGATCCAGATTCGAGTACAGAATTTCGAGATAGTATGTCGATCCGAGTTAGGATTTTTCACTCAATTTTTGACGGCGAACCTGGATACGGATTGTTGATTGGTCTGGATATTCTCTATCATAGTTATGACTATGCAAGGAGAATGTCGGTTTCTGATCAAGAAACCAGATCTGAGTCCGCACTAGGAAGTCGGATGGACGATACTAGTTCGGAAGTGAAATTGAGTGATCGAGTGAGCGATCAGATTGGTATGGCGTACGGATGATATGTGTACATCGTACGGATTTGGATGAAATTGATATTGAAAATAGTAATCAAATTTGAATATTTGATTTTGAGTAATCATAGTTAAATATCTTTGTTTTAGAAAATGAAACTCCCCTTGTTGAATCTTTTGCCAGAAGAAAAGGGTTTTCGGAAATGTTTGAAGTATAAAAGGAGTTTTATACAAGTTTGAAATGATCCAAAATTTTAAAAATTATATATATCTGTATATATATATAAAGGATCTTATGAGGATTTTGGAAAAAGGTTTTGGGAACCTTTGGATTTGGAAAGGCTTTTGATTTTTGGGTAAAATCAATATGAGAATTTGGAAAGCCTAGTTTGAGAATTATCGATTTTGGGACAATCGATTTTGTGTAAAGGAGCTTTGTATTGGATCATACTAGGTGTATCATTTGAAAGATACTATATATGTATGGTATAAAGTGTTTTGATGTTGGCTCTGGGGAAAAAGGCGCTCCCTTGAAATGAACTTCTCAGGAGTGCCACCGGGTGTGCTGTCTTGAGCCCCAAGGGGGGGGGGTTCTAAAGTTGATCCTGTGAGGAGTCCGAAAAAACTAGTTCTTGAGGATTATGAGTAGAGTATACCATAGCGAAAGTCGTGTGTGCCGCTGAGAGCCAACAGTCTGCGTTTGATTTTATATCGGTAGACTACGACCTATGTAGGAATGGAGAAGTTTCATTTCGACAGCGAAAATCAGAGGCCGCAGAGAGCCTGCAGTTACATGGATTTTTGCTATGATGGCAACGTAACCCTGGAATGTAACCGCGATTTGTCGTGGGTTCCATGGTGTAATCGAGAGGCCGCGGAGAGCCTACGGTTACATGGACTTTTGCTGCGATGGCAACGTAACCCTGGAATGTAACTACGACCATGGATGGGAGTGTGATTTCCAGAGAATTCTCACCAAAGATATTTCCTCGATTTCAAAAGGCTTTCAATATTTTCAATAAAACTATTTTTCAAGTATTTACACTGGGTATTGAAAACGGGTTTACCGAGTACTTGTAGATTTTCAGTCTTACGCCCGATCAACGTATGACCGAATTTCTATAAGAACGAGGATGGACGTGTTGAAACATCGAGTTATAAAAAGTATTTTTATAAAACTATTTTGGCAGTATTACAGATTTTAAACCATGATCAAAGAATATTTTAACTGGTTTTAAAATATTTAATAAATTCTGGCTTCGTTCCTTTTCGAGGACGAAAAGATTCTAAGGGGGAGGAATGTGATAACCTGGATTTTCGAGTATCTGGTAATTGGTAATTAATAGGATTAGAATTATTAAAATATTAATTTGTATGTTAAACAAATAATATTCTGTCAATAAGAGATATCGGGATGTGTAAATGGATTTGAAATATAATAAAGGATATCCGTGATATCCTAGAAATTTCAAGCAAATTCAACTATAACAATCTCTTTTATAAATTATTTTAAATTGGTAAAAGTGTTATTTATTTCAAAACAAATAATAATGATTACTTATATATATATATATATAAATATAAATAGATTTTAATTAGAATTATTATTATAAATTGGATCTTTTTGAAGAAAATAATATAATACATATATTTTAAATAAACCCAAATTCAACTTGTAATTAATAATTTTACTTAAAAATTTATCTATATTTAAAACAACCCATTATCGTTATTGTTTGTAAATAATAATTTTGTCAAATATAAATATTTTATAAAGGAGATTATCACAATTATTTGAATCGATTCTCAGATTTGATTGGACTTAAATTTGAATTCAAATTTGAAAATCTAAAAGAAGTATATCTTAAATATAGTTTGATTTAAATAGTAAAATAAATATCAAAGCTTTATAAAACATTTTAAATAAAGGCAAGTGTTCAGATGTTAACATCCAAATTTAACAAAAGTAAATCTTTAACGTAAAATCATACAAGTGTAACAATTGAAATATAAATTTTTAAAACAAGAATTCATCAAAGAGTTAATATTCTTCTTTCTTAATTACACATGTGCTAAGTATAGTTTATATATAATTTAAATACATAAAACCAACAATTTATAAACATAAGGAATTTATAAATAAGGAATTAAACATAAAACCTTTTATTTAACATTTGTAAGACCCTTATAACATGAAATACACTTGTAATAATAATAGGATGTTTGTACATTTGTAAGACAAAGGAGAATCTACATTTACAAGTGGCATACTTGTCCTTTTTCAAAATTAATTTTATGTACAAAAATGAATTAAGAAAAAGAAATAGGCTGCTCAGTTTTTTTCCTTCATCTTTAAACTAAAAAGAAAACAAAAAAAAACTGAAATCTAAAAATTAAACAATAGTTTTTTTGGAAGTGTTTAACATGATTCAAGAAAAAAATTCTGAAGCAAGCAAAAACATTTAGGCCTTGAAGGATTAAACCTGGAAGCATAGACAAGCAGATCAAGAATCAAAACCAAATGTCCAGTTTTTTTCTTCAAAATTTAGATCAGTTACATGCCTTCTCTGTTCAAACTGAAATTATGAATATTCCAACCTGTTTTCCCTAATTTGGTTTGAAGTGCTTGTAAATAACATCAACATTTAAAGGTTTAAGTATAAGATTCTGTGGCATGCCCATCTTTGAAAATAAGTTTGTTTGGTGAGTAATCTACTACTCTTGTTAATTTTTTTTAAATCTGTTTGAAATTGATGTTTGGGAGTAAAACACATCATTTTAAAATATAAATCCGAGCCTCTGATCCATGAAGAATTTTGTGTTTGTATGTCTATTTTTGATGTAACTTTGTATATCTTTTGGTGTTGTTCTGAATAATAATAATACCTGACCTGTTCTACTCTGTGTTTAGTCACAGAGTTAATAGTAGATCAAAATTTAAAACCATCTTCATTTCAACCATTTGTAGGTGTTCAGTTTTAAACAAAATAAGTTGGTTTAAACTTAAATTATAGGCTAAAATTTGTATTAAGCATGTTAGTGAAATGTCACAGCTGTAAATTTAGTTTTACAGAACAAAACTTAGATTTATGTTAAATTTGAATGTTTGAAATTGTTAATTCAATTCAATATCTTGAGTCACCTTCAAATGTTAGGATTTTTGAAACATAAATCTCAAATTTTAATATTGATATGAATGAGGATTTGGGAATTTACTGGGGATGGGATTTTGGGTAATATATGATGATCACGAGGCCTTTGGTGGTCGGGATCTTCAGTGAAGGTGGAGGTGGTATCAGTAAGTATGGGAAAAATAGTCAGAGGCGATATCTCTTGCTGAGGTGGCGCGGCGTAGCGACATTAGGGTTTAACGATGAGTTTAACCTATGATTGCTTGAGTGATAATTTTGTCGTCATGGGTTGAATCGAGTGGATCGGACTAAGTAAATAAGGAGGATGAAGTGGTGAATTTTCAGGGGCGGAGGCGTTAACGCCAGCAGTAGGGATGATCAGATCAAGGTGTTTGCTGATGATCGAATGGCTTCAGGTGGTTTTCCTTGGGGCTCGAATTCGATTTCGAGGCCATGCAAAGGTTCTGGGTGATGGGATGCTCGGGGAGGGTCTCCGGCGACTTGAGAGTGCTATCGGCGGCGATCGGTGACGATCGGCGTAGTTGTGCAGGTGCACACTTACACGAACGTGTCAGGTTTGTGTAAAGATCATTACTGCTCTAGTTCGTGTTCGAAAAATGATAGGGTAGGCTCGAAGTCAGGGACGTAAGAGAAGCATGGGGTTTAACTCGAGTTTGTGTGAGGTAATACTCGGGTTTGTTCTGGGTTTTATACTAGATGTTACCTGAGTCAGGATACATTAATTATCTTAAACTATTTAAGTGGTAGATTTCTTATTTAATGTTTTGATAATTTAAGTTGAGAAGTATTTAAGTTGTTTTAAAAGCTAAATTAATTAGATAATTAAATGGTTTAAGTTAAAAGATTAAATATTTTGAATTTTACTTAAACTTAAAACTTTTAAGTTATTTTGATTTCAAGGTTATTAGGTAAGATTGTGGAATGATAATTAAGAAGATGAATTAACATAAATAATTTATCATTTAATTTCGTTGGAAATTAAATATTTATTTATAAGAATTAGTTATTGATCAATAAATTAGAAATTAAAGAGTGATTATTGTTAACAAAAGAATAATTAATTGTTATGACTAATTATTGATTCAGGGGTATTTAGTCAATGTAATTAACTAATATAATCAATTAAGCATTGGTATAATTACTTGATGAAAGAAACTAAAGGTATATTATTTAAGGGAAGTGTTTAAAGATTAATTACCTAGTGTAATTAAAGGATTGATTAATTAGAATTTTTTTTGTTAAGGGTTAGTCAATTTATGAGTACGATTAATTAGGAGATAATTAATCAATGTAAGTGGTTATAAGGTAATTAATCGAGAAATTACTTAAGGGTCATCGTGATTAATGATAAGTGATTAAAGTTAGTAATTAATTTAATTAGAGAAAAATTAAGTGATCAATCTTTCTTAGGAATGATTGAATGATGTTAAATGCCTTGAATTAATTGATATCTCTGATATGAAATGGTTTGTGATATGATATGTTTGGATGACAATGATGATGTGGTTATCTATCAATGATGAATTGCTATGTAAATAGTGACATCTTGCATTTAAAGTTGAATTGTAATTCACTTGAATATGGGTTATGATGGCATTGAAGTTGAAGAGACCAGGGTCGTGTGTTAGTTAATACCCGAAACCACTTCGATTCTTTATAGATTGATATGTGAAATCAATAGACTGGAATGGAATGATTTAAGTGAATTGGACCATTTAATCTATGGGTATTTAGAAATTGATGCGTGTAATAAGTGATGTCTATATCAAATTGTAAATTTGTAAATTGATATGAGTAACGCCGGGTTTTTTTTAAAAAAATGTTTAAACATTGGAATTTCTTGTCAGATGACATTACTCACGCTGGTTTCCAGCCTGACCCGGGTGTTACTTTGATGTAATGCTCGGGTCAGACCGAGTATTACAGATTTTCAGGAAAGGACGTTCTGGAGCTCAGAAGGCGAGCTGGAGAGCAGGAATGTATGGAGAGTTTCCGCTGTGATATATTATAGTATCTGAAACATATTGATTTATCTGTCCTGTGCTTGTAAATATGTTGTAACACTGATATATATTAAAGTGTAATTTGACAAGTATAGGTTTCCTTTGTATACTTATTATTTATGTTATATTATATTTTGATCGACCGCGAATGTGAGATTTCTGTGACTTGTTTCTATTTTCTTCTTCTTTCTCCTTTCTTTTTTTCACTAAATATCTAGAATTTTGGGATCGAAATTTCCAGGTCGTTACACTAGCATGTTTGATTATCATAAGGAGAAATCTCCTCCTATTGTGCGCTTGCGTTGTGTGTATGGCGCTAGGCCTTATGGTAGTTTCATTTTCCAAAAAGCATTGTGGATTTCTTTTAAAAATCTTTTGTTGTTTGTTTTAAAGATAAACTATTTTTGTTTGCTTATACCAGTCCCATGACCGACCCGGAGTTTATTGTTCCCTTCCTAAACTCTGGGCTTCCATAATTTTCCACAGGGGCAGTCTAGAGTTGGGTTTTTTAGATAATCAAATAGTAGATGTAGATTCGATATCTTTGACGACTTTGGATCTGGCGATCACATTTGGTTAATCTTTTGCCTAGTCTGCTTAAGTTCAAAGTGATGGGGGTTTCTCACTTCGCATTTGGAAAGCATGTTGGTGGTTCTAGCTTTTGGAGTTTGAAACTTGGAGTTATGGTAATCTCTTCTGCTGTTTCTATTACCTTTTCGCTACTATTCTACCCTGATATTTTTGGATCTGTTGTATCTTGTTGTAATAGATATTGTATCATTGTTGTATCAAATGTTGTATTCATTGGAGATGTATGATAAATTCGTTGTTTTCTTCCACTGTGTTGTTATACTTAATGTGTTATATGCTCCGGCGAATCGGATTTGAACGTTTGAATATGCGACATTCAAATACGAATGAAGTATGGATGTCAATTTTCGAACGCGAAAATTCGGGTCGTCACATTTGGTATCAGAGCTAAAGGTTGAACTTTAGCTTTTAGTGTATAACACATTAGGTAACTCATTAGAGATAGGGTTACAAATACCCTAGAATGAGTATATCCATAAGATATCTGTCTTTATGCCTCAATAAATTCTCTTACTATCCACTGATAGTGTGTATGAGTGCAAGAAGAGGACGAGATAGGGGAAAGGGGAGTACCACTACAAATTGTCAATACCCTGCAACAACAAAGGAACAACTCTTCTAAATCTCCTTTGAACCAGTTTCAATTCTTTGATTTCTTCGTGGCAACTCGAGGGAGAAGCTTTGGTAATGGTGGCACTGCGAATCATTATAGATAAGTCCCTAATTCGTATTCTCGTTATCGACTTTTCATTTTAACCTTAATGAATTTGAAATTTGATTTAAAATAAATCGATGAATAAAATATGAAGATTTATATCGATAAAACAATTTCGATTAAAACCAAATTTGAAATTCTATTGTGAATTCTTGTGAAGATCAAAGTCTGAAGAGGGACAAGTTGATATATATACTTTGGAATATTCCAACCTGGATTGAATATCCATTATTATTCTGTTGGGTTCAGATATATTCTATGGATGGTTAAGTTATCCTGGGGACTAACTAGTGCCCCTGCATATTTCGTAGACCAGATGACCCGAGTATTTTGTGAAATATTGTATAAGTTCATTCTCATATTGATGATATTATGATTTGGCAAGACAAATGTAGAATAAAAATTCCAGTTTGATCTGGTAAACCATATCTTAGATGTGTTCATTTGATACTTGTTGCCTCCCTGTCCAGCAAATTTCGAGGACGAAAGAGGGGGAATATGTAATATTCCCGATTTTTAGCTAGATTTATTTGATGATTAATTTAAAATTTTGAGATTAATTGTGAACTAATTTGAATTTTTCAAATTTAATAAGAAATGTGTTTCTTTATTTTATAAATAGATTATAAATTGGAAATTGAATTTGAGATTCAAATACATATATGTTAAAAATAAATATTTGAAAAAATATATTTATAGATTGTGAATGAATAAAATATATATTTATAAAAAAGATATTGTTTTTTTATTTATAAATACAAATTGACTATATATAAATTTTTGAATTTGAAATTCAAAAATAAATGTTTTGAATAATATATTGGATTTGGAAACTCTATACTAATAGAAAAATTGGTTTTGTATTTATAATATGGTGATTTGAAGGTTTTACTTTGAAATTGATATAAATAAACTATAAAACCTATTTAAAGAGTTAAAATTAAATACATATTACATATTTATTTATTTATGTTTGATTTATTTTAAATCACATTCTTTAAAGTTATAAATATATATATTTGGAAGTTATATTTTGAGATTAATATGATGATTTTCAAAAGGCTATTTAAAGATTGAATTCTATATTTAAAAAAAACTCTATAGATAAATATTTATTAATATTAGATATAATAGTTTTAACTAAAAATAAAAATTGATAAAAAGATTTAATCTTTAAAAAATGTATACATATGTACATATAAAGTAATTTATAAAAAGAAAAAGGTTTAAAACAAAATTTATAGACAGGAGTGGCTCAGATACGCCCCTTCTCCTGGCGCCTACCCCCAGCAATGGCGACTGGTCGGATTAACCGCGGCTACTGTTTCTAATGTTCCTCTCGCCATCTTCTTCGGCAGTCCGCATGATGGATCTGATTGGCTGCTCCCCTACTGTATCGGTTGTGTCTGTAACTATTAGTATAATGTACTATGTATGTATAATAGGCTATTCTATCTCTGTATGGGTTTGGCTTCATAGATAGCTTCGCCTTCTATGCTACCGATCAGGTTTGTTGATCGGATTTGAACCTTATTACCTATAATATAATCTATTTAATCGGCTGTGTACCTATGCGCTACACACCCGTTCTCTCAAAAAACAAAATTTATAAACTAATTGAACATTAGGGGTTTAAACACAATCTGTAAAATAAATTAAAGATAAAGGATTTAAACATAAATGTTTACATTTTTAACATTTGCAAAATGATAGTACAAGTAAATAACAAGTGTAATATAAAGATAAAAGATTATTACAAGTGTATGGTTTAATTTAACAAGTGTCAAAAATAAGATTTCCTTTTAATTTGAATTATATGAAAGCATATTTGTAAAAGAAACTAAGGTTTCACTTCTGATTTTCTTTATCTCTGAAACAAATAAAAACCTGAGATCATTTCTAAACTTGAAAAGAATCAAAACCAGAAAATAAAACTTGTAGCATCTTAAAAATCTGAAAAAGAAAACCTAATCAACGCAACAGATCAAAATCAAGTTCCAGGAGCTCAGAGCAAATTTAAGAAAAAAAATCTGGAAAATGAAGATCAAACAACCTGAAGCAACTAAAATCAAAACAAAAGCAATCAAACAATTACAAGCCTGAACAACTTGAGCAATTCAATGTTTTAAGCAAGAGCAGATTCAACATCAAACAACTTCCATTTCTTCAAAGCTTCAACATGAATCATGTTCAGATTCAATGTAGCAAATCAAAATCATAACAGATCAACTTACATCCTTCAAAAACAAAATTTCAGGATAAAAATTCAAAGCAGGCTCAAACACTTCTCTTATCTGCAACTCTAGGTGAGCAAATTAACCTTTTTGTTGATACTTTGTGATGTTGTGATAAATGCTTGATGTTGGTGCTATGAAAATCCCGGTATGAAAATGAATATGTGTGTATATGTATGAAATGGATGTGCAATCCTGTCTATGTGTAGATAGGTTTCTGTTCAGTAACAAGGTAGCCAAAACTCTAGAAAAAATCGTATCTCAGATTATAAATAGATTTAGGTAATGATTTCTAAATGGAAGTTGATCATAACAGTATAATACTAATTCTAAAAATAATTTCGAATGTATTTATGGAGTAAACATTCTAAAATTTTAGATTACAGTGATAAACATTTTATATTAGAAAATTCAAGTGTTATAATTTCTAATTTCAGTTATATGATTTGATTCGTATCTGAAAACTATGAATTTTGGTAATAATATTAGAATTTTTAAACTTAAAATTGATGGGAATTTCGAATTGATCAATATTGAGGGTTTTAGCATTTTCTGGTGATCGGCCATAAATTGGATGACGGGGTTCATGCTGAAGAAGTTTAGAGGTGTTGTGATCATTAGAAAAATACGAATCCAATTTATAAATGAACGATGCGATGGAACGAGGGAGTTTTAGGGTTTAAGCCCACGTTTTTGTCAATTGTGCTCTCGGCGCAGTAATGTCGTCTAGTTTGAATGGAAAAGTATCGCACGTGGGGAAAAGACTCATGGGTTATCGAAGCACCTCTGGTGGTGGCGGCGAGGTTTCTGGCACTGGGTTTGGCGGAACAAACCATTTTCAAGCAATCGATTTGATTCCAGTGGAAGCTGGATTTGTTCGATTTTGGTTTCCAACACGTATCATTGATCTTGGAGGTCAGGTGAGTTGATGAGATGATTGTCGACATGCTTATCGTCTCGGCGTTGATCAGAGGTGGTCCAATCACCTATGCATGTGCACATGTCAGTGAACGTGAGTAATGGCTGATGGTTGAAGAAGATGATGGTAGCTCGAGCTTACTCTCGAAAAAACGTGATGATAGCTCGGGTTGGGGTTCAGGTTAAAACAGAATGATTTTAATAGTTTTAAAAGTTTTAAAGCAAAGCAAAGTTTTAAAAGAAAGAAAAATAAAAGAAAGGAGACTCAGGGGTTTTGAAGTCTGACCCGAAGCTGGACTGGGAAAAATGGTATTTGGCTCGGGTAAGTACTTGAGTTATCTCGAGTACAATAGTAGCAGATTTTAAGTTTTCGAATAAATCAAGATTTTAAATTTTTGGGTCAAACCAGTTTTAAACCATCCTCTTAAACAAATTACATTTAAATAATTAATATTTAAATGTTTGGATAAATAAGAATTGAATAATTTTTTTAACTTGAATTCATTAAGATAATTTTCAAGTTTATTTAGAATAAATTAAGTGGTGTACCTAAGAAATGTTTTTAAATTTTGATTAACTTATAGGTTTAATTTAACCTATGGGTTAATAAAATTTTTTAAAGACTAATTGTTTTAAAACTTTATTGATTTGGGTTTAAAATAACTTTTATTTAAGATCCCAAGTGTTTTTAAAGTATAATTTTGTAATCATGTGATTAAAATTTAATTATTTAATAATTAAAGGGGGTTAATTTGTTAATCAAGGATTAATTATCTAAATTACTTAAAGATTTGTTAATTACTGAAAGTGATTAAAAGAAGAACTGAATAATGCATATGATTAAATTACTTAACGATAATCACTTAATTAAAAGTAATTAATTAATGATTTAAAATTAAATAAATCAAGCAATTAAAGAATAATTACTCAAAATAATTAAATTGTGATTTATTAATATAAGTGATTAAGGTAATCACTTATTGTAATTAATTAAGGATAATTAATTTAATGATAATTAACTAAGGATTGGCTAATTTATTAATTAATAAATTAATGATAATTAATTAAAGAATAATTTAATAATTAGGAGCTAATTATTTAACGTTTAAAGATTGATTTATTTATTAATTAAGATTGATTAATAAATAATTAAAGATTTATTAATTAATGATTAAAGGTTAATTAATTTATTATTAAAGAATAATTAATTAAAAAAATGGTTTGTAATTAATTAATATTAATTAACCAGTATTTGTAGTTTATTCATAAGTAATTAATCCGAATTTAATTAATCGAATAATTAATCGATTTTACTTATGGATGTTTGAATTGTATGAAATGCCTTGTATTGTTTGATATCCCTATTGTATGATGCTTTGTGACATGAATTGTTTTGGTGTGATCTATGATGAATGTAATTTATTTATCTGTGATAAATTTATATTATTTATCTATGAATCTGTGAATGAAAATAAGTGTTGTAGGAATATACTGCTTATTGTTATTGATATGATTGAATCTGTGATGATTGATGTTGTGCACTATCGTGTAAAACCCCTGGACTACACATACACACACAAATATGGATTGCACGAGGAAATTGGTTAAGTCACAGATTTTTGAAATGGTTTTAAAATTGAATTTTGAATAAAATGTTTTGGAAATGGAATTGGGTTAAAAATGAAAAGCTTTTGAAAAGGAGTTTTAAAGATAAAAGTTATTATGGATAACTTAATTAAGTTTTGAAAATTTAAATAATTTGATTTGAATTCAAGATTTGAAATTGAATTCTATGTTTTGGAAATTATGGTTTAAAAAGGTTATACAAGTTATATAATGTATTTATATGGGTTTTAAAACATTTTAAAAGTATAGTTTTAGGAATTTGAATTTAACCCAAGTTTTATACTTGAAGGGCTTTAACTCGTGCAAATGTAATTAGATTTTTCCTAAACGAAAACTATTTGTTTTCAAATAATAAAAGCTTTCATATAAAAAAGGATTTCCAATTTGTGTTGAAATTTTCAAGTTTGAATTGGAATTGAAATAGTTTTGAAAGCTATGAATGAATCATTGTGAAAGATGGTTGAACCTTGTTTTGAAATTAAAGAGCATTTTAAATGGTGTATCTTTTATATAGAAGATTTGAAATGGGAATTTTTTTGAAAGTTATGAACGAATCTTTGGAATTGTTTTTGGAAGCTATAAATTGAGTCTTTGACTTAATGATTGGATGAGTTAATCCAATTTGGAAAGAAAATTGTTTTGAAAGTTATGAATAAATCTTTGTGAAAGATTGCTGCACTTTGTGAAGTGAATCTTTTTGTTAAATATTTGTAAATGGTAATTTGTTTAAACCATTTGTGTAAAGACCCGTAAGTCCGTACTCCTTGAATAGACACTAATCTCCTTTGTTTAATTCAAGATGAACGAAAATACGAACCCTTAGGGGTTTTAAGAAAAAGAATTTAGGAAAAGAAAAGAGTAGAAAAGAAGAGAAGAAAAGAAGAAAGGTAGAAAAGAGAAAATAGAGGGAAAAGAAAACAGAAAAAATGGAACGGAACAGAAAACAAACAGAACAACATCAGAATCTCACAATTCGCAACGGAACAACATATAATAATAAATGAATAATATTTAAACAAAGAACTATATCAGTTACTACATTACATTACATTTCATTACATCATATCATCAGAGTATACAACATCAAACAAACAGCGGAAAAAGAAATACTATATAAGTAATATGCCATGCCATCCAGCTTGCCTCCAGCAACTCCAGAATATCCAGAATATCCTGATAAACCTTACTCTTGACTGCCCGTGTGGAAATTGGTGGGCACCCAGAGTTTAGGAAGGAAAACAATAAACTCCAAGTCAGTCATGTGACTGGTGTGAGAACTCCAAACAGTTTATTTATCTTTAAAATCAAAATAGAGGAATATTTTTAATCAATTCGCAATGCTTTTAAAAATGAGACTACCATAAGGCCTCCCGCACACACACACAATGCAAACGCAGAATCGGAGGAGATTTCTCCTTATGATAGTCAAAGATGCTTGATACGCATTTAAAATAACATTTGATATTATTACTAGTGCATAGTGTAGGGGAAAAAATTCATTTTGAAAGTAGAATATAAATCTTAGCCAACATAGACATTTCGAACTATGCCTACTATAGCTACCATCCAAACAGTGGTGACCACCATAAGTGAATGATAGGTTCTACAACTAAAACCGTACAAGTTTCGAATTGGGAATTGGATTTCCAACAAATGGTCAGGCCAAGGAACTTCCCATTGCCACATGAGAATGCCTCTGGAAAGACATCCCCGAGAACCAAACCGGAACTCTGCCAACACAAGGCCGGGTTACCCCTAACTGGGTAACTACTGACACGAGCACGCCATTCCCCGATCGTAAACGACCTTTCTCACGGGATCCCGAAAACCAACAACCACAAAGTAATAAATTCGTAGTAACCACATAGGTTAAATATCTGGGCTCCATACCATGATACAACCTCTATCCAGAAGGAAATGTACATACCCTAAAGGGTGCTACCCCTCATAACCTTGCCGCATCTTTCCTGTTTTGACCATTTCCGGGGTGTGAGGTTCGACGAAGTCACGTCCACAAAAACATACTTTATACAAAAGCCATGCTTTGGGTCAACAAATGATCAACACAATGATCACCAAGATAGACGATCAAATAAACGATCCTATCACAATAATCAACACAATGATCATTTCAGCATCACTCAGCATGTCACATTACCAAATTGGGAATATATCGCTGATAACTTCAACTATATAACCTCTGAGCTCGTACATCTCAGAGAAGGGTGTTAAGCTAAAAGAATAAATTCTCCGCCACCACAGAAATATATTTGAAAGAAATCGGCTTTATATCTCAACTTGTAATGTCAGACACACAATCCATACAAGTCTGTTCCGGGATCGAACAGAACCGAAGGCACTTACAAAGAAGTCCTTGCAATCCGGATATTCACAATCCTGATCGGATTTCCCATCACTTAGGGAGTCTCTATACCGTTGCAACTCAGTGCAGAGACAATCGATAGGTCATCCTATCGCTCTCGCAAATACCGGGTCTTCAACACCGATCTTCAAATGCCATTCATAACGATGTATCACATATTCGGAATGGGTTATACGACCCCATGGTCCTTTCCCGGTTAACCCGAATAGTGAGCGCTTATTCAAAAATAAGTGTAGCATTCACATTCAAACAAAACACGTCAAATACCCATTCAAAGGGAAATATTGATAGTCGGCTATTGAACTATCAATGGATATGCACACATCACCAGTTTCCAAATAATTTTCCAAATTATTTATTTTCCAAAATATCTTCACTAGATATATAATTTCAATACTTCAAAAATAAATCAATACTTATTTTTAAACAAATTCCACTTGCTTTTATAAATTCAATAGTGGATTTATATTTCACAATATCAATGAATATTCGATTTCAATTATTCATTTCAATTTATCTTCAAAAAAATAAATTCTCTAAACGTTTCATTTCACATTGGAAAAACATTTCCATACTTATTTATTCATAAGTAATTCACAAATTTTATTTATTTTCAACACTTGGAAAATATTCAATATACTTAAATCGAATTAAGTATATATTTCATTCTATTAAGGAAATCATTCACTTAAACATATTTATTTGGGTCAAAACGAATGTTGCGTAAAACATCGTTACGACAACCCAAATTCACTAGTATAGGGATTCGAAATTAAAATAGGTATATAAATCCCAATACTATACAAAACATTTCCTTTCGGAAATTATTTACTATAACAACAGTGTTATAGTCCACCATCTCCTTCTATTTCTCGAAAACGTCTATTTCAACAATAAATGTTTAAATCTATGGTTTCGAATCTCAATATATTTTAAAACATCGTTAGATCGTTTTAAATCCTATTTGAAATATCACATTCAAAACAATTTCTTTAACGTGTTATTCACTATTGAAATATGTGAATAAACTTCGTTAACAATTTCATCCTTTTATTCATTTTAATTCAAAGGATTATTCACTATTCAAAAACGTGAATATAACTCCATTAATAGGTTTCAACAATTTACTTATCAAAATAAGTCATTTGCGAATTTATAAACAACGTTTATAAATTCCATTTCTATTTATTTATAAAAACTTCCTTTTTATAAATTCTTTTATTAACCTATTCCAATTTATAACTAAATTATAAACTAAACGTTCATATTATAAGTTAAATACTTATAAAACGATTATTTTACAAAAATCGTTCCTTTAAAGACTTTCCAAATCATAAATCTTATAACTTATAAGATTCATTTATTTAACCAAATCTATTCTTTCAAATAACTTCACAAATTTATAATTCTTACTATTTATAAATTTTATTTATAACTTCACAGTTTATAATTTTATAAATTTCATTTCTTTAATGAAATTCATTTTCACTTCATTCAAACACTTATAAAAACTCGTTTTATAATTCAAATGTTTTAATTTATAAATATCAATTTATAAATCCTTTAATATAAATCAATTTATATTATTCTTTAAAACGTCTTTAATTTCCTTTATAATTTCATCCTTTTATCTTGATTTATAAAATAATCAAATTTTATAAATCCTATATTTAAACTTTTCACAATAATTCTAAAATATCTCAATTAAACTATTTTATAAAATCAATAGCCTCATATTCTCAAAAATCAGTTTTTTAACTGTATTTCACAAAAATCATAATTTTTACAACATTAAAAATTATAACGTTTATTTATTTAAAATGGATCAATTCCAAAAATATTTTATAAACGTATACTTTCAAAAAATCACTTTGAAATCATTTTAAAATTCCAAATTTGGCCTAATGATGCTACACACCAAATAGTCAATCACGACAACAACGATATCATATATCGTATATGATAATCAACGAATATCAAAATATCCATAATCAAATAAATACTGTTGAGGAATCCAGTTGGATCCCTCCAACCTGTTTTCCTGCATCCACAAACATTAGCACAATACCAATTTCGCTCCAGTACGAAATTATCGCGGTATATGTTCTTATTAAATATTATCCGCTTAATAACGGCGCAATAGGGTCTCATCCGCTAAACAAATAAATGCGGGAAATCAATAACTCCAATATATACATATGCCAATATATATATTGCTATTATATATAATACCAATTTCACTCTTTATGAAATATTCGCGGTATATGTTTTTATTAAATAACATCCGCTTACTAACGGCGTATAATGTCTATTTTAACAATCAATAGATATCAATCAACATTCAAACATGCATTCAAATATTTTAAATCTAACTATTTAAAATAAAATCGAAACTATTCGATTGAGTGAGAAGTTCTCACCTTGATTTTATTTCCGTTTTTAGCGATTTATTTCGAATAAAATTAAACGGACGTTTAATTTTACCCAAAATTCTCACTAACTCCAAACGACTCCAAACGAACTCCATCGCGTAGTGCTCGTCCATACGATTCCAACGCAACTGGTTTCGCGCATTTTCGACCTCGTATGCAAAAGTTATGATTTTTATAAGTTTGTACACGATTTATATTCATAATTTACAACTAAATAAACTATTTTAAACCTTCATCAATTATTGGCCTTAGGATCCATCTCCAAGCAAATCACAGCCCTCCATCCCTTTTCTTCCCCCACGTTCACATCTACAGGTAGATGGCCGCAACTTGAACCCATCAAGTAGAAATTAGGGTTCTAATTTACGCCTCGATCACTCGCCTATACTCGATCACATCACCTCCATGTCGAAGCCCTACCTCTCCACCATGTTCGGCCTGAAGGACAGCAAGCTCGGCCTCCCCCCTACATAGAAATGCGTGCATGAACCGGCCATGAACGCGAGTGTTTTGACGAAGATCCGTAGCTCCAAATGCGATCTCCACCGTTGAAAACGTAGATCTCGTCGTGCTCTACCACTTTGTAGTTGAACATTCTTGCTAATTGTCGACGGATTTGGAGATTTGGAGGGAGGAAGTTGAGAAAATTCTGGCCATACATGGGTTAGGGCCGGCTGCAGTATATAGTTAGGGTTTTTATTTTTTTATTTTTTTTTAATTTGAGTGGGTTGTGGGTCTATTTATAGAAGAACGAACGAACACTATTCATCCGGAAATTCCGAACTCCGATTTACGCGCCGTAACCAGCGTTTCTAAGGTTTACCCCGCGTTCTGGACACAATGGAACAGGTTTCAGAAGCTAATTCGGAAGTATGTGCGAGTTATGGCTGTAAACGCTCAATTTAAATTAAACCGATTTAAGTCGATTTCTAGGCGTTTTTATTTGTACCGGACAAACGGTAAATCCAATTGACTTGAAATTTGAAACCTTACAATAATATCACATTACGGATCCGATGAAACTGGTTTCGTCGAAATCCGAGACTTTTTGAAAAATGGCTATTTTCACTCGCCAAATTTAAATTAAAAATAAATCGATGCGTTTCGAGCTGCCACGATCAAACGATAACTCCGATTGACACGAAATTTGAAATCCGGTAATAACTAACTATTACGGATCCAATGGAACTGGTTTCGTTCAATTCTGAGACTGTTCAAAAATTGACTATTTTCACTAGTCGATTTAAATATTAAAATATTCAATTTTCACAAATTAACTTTTAATTCGATTTTGAAAGTTCTAAAATATTGTTCTAACTTCCATATGATAAAATAAATTTTACAAATCATTTTCAATCATATTGAACTATATTTTCAATTATTTCCATAATTTAACGTATTAAATTATCGATTTAATAATCCAATTAAATCCAATAATTCAAATAAAAATTTATTTGACTTATAAATTCACTTATTAATATTTAAAATTAATTAAATATTCAAATTTTAATTTCTAAAAATTCTGGGTCGTTACAATCTTCCCCACTCAAAAGAATTTCGTCCTCGAAATTACAAGTAAGAAAAGTTACAGAATTTATTAATTTTTCAAAATTCATAGTTAAACTTCTTATAATACTTACTAAGTTTTCCAAATCATACTTAGTTATCTTTTCAAAAACAACTACTATTGTTTAACTTTCAACTTCAAAATCAAAGTTAAAGTTTTCAAAACTTTTCTAAATTTCTCAAATTTTCTAACGCCTTAAATTTTCGGAAAAATTCGCCATAGTCTCCTTTGCGCGGCTCGATCCGGAAAAAAAAATGACAGTATATATATCACAAATATACATCTCATCAAGTAATGAGGCATCCCGAAGGGAAAAAAGTGTAAAAGTACGGTATGTAATCCGAGATATGTACCTTATATTTTACTAGCAAGCATATACGGCTAATATAGCGCAAAAGCGAGCTCCAAATGCGAAGCAAACGCGATCCGCACCTACTAATTACTCAACAAACAACATGAGAATCATGCATATAGATAATAATATCGATATACATCATATAGCAACATAATAACTATATATGTCAACATAGCAAATGCAACTAAAGCAACAAATGCAAACATCAACCAACTAACATTCAACAAATTCATAATCAATATATATTCATTTATATTCTCATTAATATTCAATGAAATGGTTTTCAATTTGATCACATTTGATTCATTAACAGTGGATGTTCTTACTAACATTCATTTTCAATTAGTTTATATTCACTAATTTATATTCAAGTTGGTTCACTTCCAATTCAAATTCACTTCTATTCAAATTTATTTACTTCTAATTTGAATTCAATTTCATAGCTTCCAATTTCATTAACACTTAATGAACTTATATTCAATCAACTAACAATAATCATATAACAACCAAAGTATATTAATTACAACCAAATTCTTTTGCTTACAATTGGTTTAATTAAATTGATTTTCATTCCAATTTATTCAACTTTCAATAACTTTAGATTTTAATGAATTAACACTTATATTCATTATTTCATATCAATTTGATTTAATTGATTAACATTCCATTCACTCATTCAATTCTAAAGTAAATTTCCATTTAACTTTTAAATTCATTTTTACTTACAACTCATATTCATAAATATATTCATATAGTTTCACTTCTCATATATATAAGTTTATTTCACTATTGTAAATCACTTTAATTATAATTCAATTCTTATAATTCTTTTGCTTATACAATTATTCTTTTATTTAGATTATTCAAACAACTAAACAATCAACTTATATACACTTTAATAATTCTGAAAAATCATTTCTTCATATATAAAATATAATCAAGTAAAATTATTTCATTTACCCAAATTAAAACAAATATTGTGCCGAATTGTTCTATTCAAGTGTTTAGAAACTCCTTCGGCATAGTCTTGCGGACCACGCTGACGAAAGTTCATATGCCACTCAATAAACCAATCATCACAATATAAAACAATTTTATATTCACTAACAAATACGCTCTCATAGCTATTATTACTCTCAAATTCATTCTAGAGTACTACTGACTCTATCTCTAATGAATTATACCCAACAGAACCATGGTTGTCGCTTAACCATAAGCTCTGATACCAACTGTAAAGACCCGTAAGTCCGTACTCCTTGAATAGACACTAATCTCCTTTGTTTAATTCAAGATGAACGAAAATACGAACCCTTAGGGGTTTTAAGAAAAAGAATTTAGGAAAAGAAAAGAGTAGAAAAGAAGAGAAGAAAAGAAGAAAGGTAGAAAAGAGAAAATAGAGGGAAAAGAAAACAGAAAAAATGGAACGGAACAGAAAACAAACAGAACAACATCAGAATCTCACAATTCGCAACGGAACAACATATAATAATAAATGAATAATATTTAAACAAAGAACTATATCAGTTACTACATTACATTACATTTCATTACATCATATCATCAGAGTATACAACATCAAACAAACAGCGGAAAAAGAAATACTATATAAGTAATATGCCATGCCATCCAGCTTGCCTCCAGCAACTCCAGAATATCCAGAATATCCTGATAAACCTTACTCTTGACTGCCCGTGTGGAAATTGGTGGGCACCCAGAGTTTAGGAAGGAAAACAATAAACTCCAAGTCAGTCATGTGACTGGTGTGAGAACTCCAAACAGTTTATTTATCTTTAAAATCAAAATAGAGGAATATTTTTAATCAATTCGCAATGCTTTTAAAAATGAGACTACCATAAGGCCTCCCGCACACACACACAATGCAAACGCAGAATCGGAGGAGATTTCTCCTTATGATAGTCAAAGATGCTTGATACGCATTTAAAATAACATTTGATATTATTACTAGTGCATAGTGTAGGGGAAAAAATTCATTTTGAAAGTAGAATATAAATCTTAGCCAACATAGACATTTCGAACTATGCCTACTATAGCTACCATCCAAACAGTGGTGACCACCATAAGTGAATGATAGGTTCTACAACTAAAACCGTACAAGTTTCGAATTGGGAATTGGATTTCCAACAAATGGTCAGGCCAAGGAACTTCCCATTGCCACATGAGAATGCCTCTGGAAAGACATCCCCGAGAACCAAACCGGAACTCTGCCAACACAAGGCCGGGTTACCCCTAACTGGGTAACTACTGACACGAGCACGCCATTCCCCGATCGTAAACGACCTTTCTCACGGGATCCCGAAAACCAACAACCACAAAGTAATAAATTCGTAGTAACCACATAGGTTAAATATCTGGGCTCCATACCATGATACAACCTCTATCCAGAAGGAAATGTACATACCCTAAAGGGTGCTACCCCTCATAACCTTGCCGCATCTTTCCTGTTTTGACCATTTCCGGGGTGTGAGGTTCGACGAAGTCACGTCCACAAAAACATACTTTATACAAAAGCCATGCTTTGGGTCAACAAATGATCAACACAATGATCACCAAGATAGACGATCAAATAAACGATCCTATCACAATAATCAACACAATGATCATTTCAGCATCACTCAGCATGTCACATTACCAAATTGGGAATATATCGCTGATAACTTCAACTATATAACCTCTGAGCTCGTACATCTCAGAGAAGGGTGTTAAGCTAAAAGAATAAATTCTCCGCCACCACAGAAATATATTTGAAAGAAATCGGCTTTATATCTCAACTTGTAATGTCAGACACACAATCCATACAAGTCTGTTCCGGGATCGAACAGAACCGAAGGCACTTACAAAGAAGTCCTTGCAATCCGGATATTCACAATCCTGATCGGATTTCCCATCACTTAGGGAGTCTCTATACCGTTGCAACTCAGTGCAGAGACAATCGATAGGTCATCCTATCGCTCTCGCAAATACCGGGTCTTCAACACCGATCTTCAAATGCCATTCATAACGATGTATCACATATTCGGAATGGGTTATACGACCCCATGGTCCTTTCCCGGTTAACCCGAATAGTGAGCGCTTATTCAAAAATAAGTGTAGCATTCACATTCAAACAAAACACGTCAAATACCCATTCAAAGGGAAATATTGATAGTCGGCTATTGAACTATCAATGGATATGCACACATCACCAGTTTCCAAATAATTTTCCAAATTATTTATTTTCCAAAATATCTTCACTAGATATATAATTTCAATACTTCAAAAATAAATCAATACTTATTTTTAAACAAATTCCACTTGCTTTTATAAATTCAATAGTGGATTTATATTTCACAATATCAATGAATATTCGATTTCAATTATTCATTTCAATTTATCTTCAAAAAAATAAATTCTCTAAACGTTTCATTTCACATTGGAAAAACATTTCCATACTTATTTATTCATAAGTAATTCACAAATTTTATTTATTTTCAACACTTGGAAAATATTCAATATACTTAAATCGAATTAAGTATATATTTCATTCTATTAAGGAAATCATTCACTTAAACATATTTATTTGGGTCAAAACGAATGTTGCGTAAAACATCGTTACGACAACCCAAATTCACTAGTATAGGGATTCGAAATTAAAATAGGTATATAAATCCCAATACTATACAAAACATTTCCTTTCGGAAATTATTTACTATAACAACAGTGTTATAGTCCACCATCTCCTTCTATTTCTCGAAAACGTCTATTTCAACAATAAATGTTTAAATCTATGGTTTCGAATCTCAACATATTTTAAAACATCGTTAGATCGTTTTAAATCCTATTTGAAATATCACATTCAAAACAATTTCTTTAACGTGTTATTCACTATTGAAATATGTGAATAAACTTCGTTAACAATTTCATCCTTTTATTCATTTTAATTCAAAGGATTATTCACTATTCAAAAACGTGAATATAACTCCATTAATAGGTTTCAACAATTTACTTATCAAAATAAGTCATTTACGAATTTATAAACAACGTTTATAAATTCCATTTCTATTTATTTATAAAAACTTCCTTTTTATAAATTCTTTTATTAACCTATTCCAGTTTATAACTAAATTATAAACTAAACGTTCATATTATAAGTTAAATACTTATAAAATGATTATTTTACAAAAATCGTTCCTTTAAAGACTTTCCAAATCATAAATCTTATAACTTATAAGATTCATTTATTTAACCAAATCTATTCTTTCAAATAACTTCACAAATTTATAATTCTTACTATTTATAAATTTTATTTATAACTTCACAGTTTATAATTTTATAAATTTCATTTCTTTAATGAAATTCATTTTCACTTCATTCAAACACTTATAATAACTCGTTTTATAATTCAAATGTTTTAATTTATAAATATCAATTTATAAATCCTTTAATATAAATCAATTTATATTATTCTTTAAAACGTCTTTAATTTCCTTTATAATTTCATCCTTTTATCTTGATTTATAAAATAATCAAATTTTATAAATCCTATATTTAAACTTTTCACAATAATTCTAAAATATCTCAATTAAACTATTTTATAAAATCAATAGCCTCATATTCTCAAAAATCAGTTTTTAACTGTATTTCACAAAAATCATAATTTTTACAACATTAAAAATTATAACGTTTATTTATTTAAAATGGATCAATTCCAAAAATATTTTATAAACGTATACTTTCAAAAAATCACTTTGAAATCATTTTAAAATTCCAAATTTGGCCCAATGATGCTACACACCAAATAGTCAATCACGACAACAACGATATCATATATCGTATATGATAATCAATGAATATCAAAATATCCATAATCAAATAAATACTGTTGAGGAATCCAGTTGGATCCCTCCAACCTGTTTTCCTGCATCCACAAACATTAGCACAATACCAATTTCGCTCCAGTACGAAATTATCGCGGTATATGTTCTTATTAAATATTATCCGCTTAATAACGGCGCAATAGGGTCTCATCCGCTAAACAAATAAATGCGGGAAATCAATAACTCCAATATATACATATGCCAATATATATATATTGCTATTATATATAATACCAATTTCACTGTTTATGAAATATTCGCGGTATATGTTTTTATTAAATAACATCCGCTTACTAACGGCGTATAATGTCTATTTTAACAATCAATAGATATCAATCAACATTCAAACATGCATTCAAATATTTTAAATCTAACTATTTAAAATAAAATCGAAACTATTCGATTGAGTGAGAAGTTCTCACCTTGATTTTATTTCCGTTTTTAGCGATTTATTTCGAATAAAATTAAACGGACGTTTAATTTTACCCAAAATTCTCACTAACTCCAAACGACTCCAAACGAACTCCATCGCGTAGTGCTCGTCCATACGATTCCAACGCACCTGGTTTCGCGTATTTTCGACCTCGTATGCAAAAGTTATGATTTTTATAAGTTTGTACACGATTTATATTCATAATTTACAACTAAATAAACTATTTTAAACCTTCATCAATTATTGGCCTTAGGATCCATCTCCAAGCAAATCACAGCCCTCCATCCCTTTTCTTCCCCCACGTTCACATCTACAGGTAGATGGCCGCAACTTGAACCCATCAAGTAGAAATTAGGGTTCTAATTTACGCCTCGATCACTCGCCTATACTCGATCACATCACCTCCATGTCGAAGCCCTACCTCTCCACCATGTTCGGCCTGAAGGACAGCAAGCTCGGCCTCCCCCCTACATAGAAATGCGTGCACGAACCGGCCATGAACGCGAGTGTTTTGACGAAGATCCGTAGCTCCAAATGCGATCTCCACCGTTGAAAACGTAGATCTCGTCGTGCTCTACCACTTTGTAGTTGAACATTCTTGCTAATTGTCGACGGGTTTGGAGGTTTGGAGGGAGGAAGTTAGAAAATTCTGGCCATACATGGGTTAGGGCCGGCTGCAGTATATAGTTAGGGTTTTTATTTTTTTATTTTTTTTAATTTGAGTGGGTTGTGGGTCTATTTATAGAAGAATGAACGAACACTATTCATCCGGAAATTCCGAACTCCGATTTACGCGCCGTAACTAGCGTTTCTAAGGTTTACCCCGCGTTCCGGACACAATGGAATAGGTTTCGGAAGCTAATTCGGAAGTATGTGCGAGTTATGGCTGTAAACGTTCAATTTAAATTAAACCGATTTAAGTCGATTTCTAGGTGTTTTAATTTGTACCGGACAAACGGTAAATCCAATTGACTTGAAATTTGAAACCTTACAATAATATCACATTACGGATCCGATGAAACTGGTTTCGTCGAAATCCGAGACTTTTTGAAAAATGGCTATTTTCACTCGCCAAATTTAAATTAAAAATAAATCGATGCGTTTCGAGCTGCCACGATCAAACGATAACTCCGATTGACACGAAATTTGATATCCAGTAATAACTAACTATTACGGATCCAATGGAACTGGTTTCGTTCAATTCTGAGACTGTTCAAAAATTGACTATTTTCACTAGTCGATTTAAATATAAAAATATTCAACTTTCACAAATTAACTTTTAATTCGATTTTGAAAGTTCTAAAATATTGTTCTAACTTCCATATGATAAAATAAAATTTTACAAATCATTTTCAATCATATTTAACTATATTTTCAATTATTTCCATAATTTAACGTATTAAATTATCGATTTAATAATCCAATTAAATCCAATAATTCAAATAAAAATTTATTTGACTTATAAATTCACTTATTAATATTTAAAATTAATTAAATATTCAAATTTTAATTTCTAAAAATTCTGGGTCGTTACAATTTGAATGAAAAGTTTTGGGTAATAAGTTGTGACTTAACTGATATCCCATGTCGATATGTTTTTAAATACTGCGCTCATTATTCTGTTTAGCCGAGAGAGGACCTTGTGTCATATAAGCCATTCCGAATAATGATACGACGATATGGATAGCATTTGAAGACCGGTGGTGAAGACCGGATATTTTCAAAAGCGAAAGGATAACTCATCGAATGTCTCTACATGGGATGATCCCCGGTATAGAGTTTTGATCGTCCTTTGTGATAGGGAGTCCGGACGTGATTAGTGAATATTCGGATTTGTAAGGGCTTCTTTGTGAAGTACCTTCTGTTCCATTCGATCCCGGAACGGATTTGTATGGCTGTGTGTCTGACATTACACTTTGAGATGTAAAGCTGGTTTTTATCAAATACATTTCTGTTTGGTGGCGGAGAATTTATTCTCTTAGCTTAACACCCTTTTCTGAGACGTACTAGCTTAGAGGTTATGTAGTTGATGGTTACTAGTGATACATTCCCAATTTGGTAATGTGGCATACGAAGTGATGCTGATCATTTGTTGATCGAAGCATGGCTTTTGTGAAAAGCGTAGCTTTGTGGACGAGACTTCGTCGAGCCTCACAACCCGGAAATGGTCGAAGAAGGAATGTTGCGGCAAGGTTTTTAGGGGTCGCGCCCCTAGGGTATGTCCATTTCCTTCTGGATAGAAGTGATATCATGGTATGGAGCCCAGATATTTAACTGTGTGGTTGTTGCCATTTGTTGGTGAATCCCGAGATAAAGATTGGCAACGACTGGGGATGGCTTACTTGCAGCTGTTACTTCCGGGCAGGGGTAACCCGGCCTTGTGTTGGTAGGGAACCATTTTGGTTCATAGGGTCGTCCCTCCAGAGGCGTCTCGTTTGATAAGGAAGTTCCTTAGCCTGACCATTTGTTGGAAATTCAATCACCAATACGCGCCTTTAAGATTGCAGTTGTATAACCTGCCACCTCAGGTGGTAGCTATAGCAGGCATAATATAATGGTACCTATGCTGGCTAAGATTAATATTATACTTTCGAAATGTTTTCCAATATGCACTAATAATAATATCAAAAAGGTTTTTGCGTATCAAGCATGTTTTACTATCATAAGGAGAAATCTCCTCCAATTGTGCGCTTGCATTGTGTGTGTGGTGGGAGGCCTTATGGTAGTTTCATTTTTCAAAAAGCAGTGTGAATTTCTTTTAAAAATCTTTTGTTGTTTGTTTTAAAGATAAACTATTTTTGTTTTCTCATACCAGTCCCATGACTGACCCCGAGTTTATTGTTCCCTTCTTGAACTCTGAGTGCCCACAATTTTCCACACGGGAAGTCTGGAGTTGGGTTTTTTAGACAATCAAATAGTAGATGTAGATTCGATATCTTTAAAGACTTTGGATCCGGCGATCGCGTTTGGTTCATCTTTTGTCTGATCTTCTTAAGTTCAAAGTGATGGGGGTTTCTCGCTTCGCGTTTGGAAAGCATGTTGGTGGTTCTAGCTTTTGGAGTTTGAAACTTGGAGTTATGGTTATCTCTTCTGTTGTTTCTATTACCCTTCCGCTGCTATATTCTACTCTAATATTTTTGGATCTGTTGTATCTTGTTGTAACAGATATTGTATCATTATTGTATCTACTGTTGTATTCATTGGAGGTGTTTGATATATTCATTGTTTTCTTCCGTTGTGTTGTTATACTTAATGTGTTATAAGCTCAGGGGCATCAGATTTGAACATTTGAATCCGCGGCATTCGAATACGAGTGAAGTATGGATGTCGATTTTCGAACGCGAAAATTCAAGTCGTCACAGAATATGCTAGTATATGATTTTTGTTTGATGATAATAAACATATATATATTTGTTAATGTACTATTTTATTTATCACATAATTAAATAAATATTTGCTGAATAAAATTAGTAACAAAGAATTTAAATTCAGACAAATATTTTATTACAATTTTGAATAGTACAAATTTGATCTCTCACTATATATATAGACACACACACAAATTCGATTACATCTCAAATCTCACTTTACATTGTTCACCTCACAACATATCACCCATTCTCGTATTTTGTCTTCGACTTTGCTATAGTCTGAATCCAACATCTGAGTTATCTGAAAAGTAAACAATGGCGCAGTAAAATTGGAAATGAAATATTTATGCAGTGCAAAATAAAATGTGTATTTTTGAAAATATTATTTGCATCAGTTATTTGAGTTGTTCGTCTTCGTTTAATTTTGAATTCATCAAACACGAACAACTTGTGACTTGCACAGTATATCACTATACATTCCACAAGACCGTGCACATCGATGCACACTTGATAAACCTGCAAGGATAGGTGAGCACAAGGTCAAACCTTAGCCGAAGCTAGGTTCAACTCAAGTGCAATACAAATAAAGTCACAATATAAGCACAAGGTCAAACCCGAGCCAAAGCTAGGTTCAACTCAGGTGCCCTACAAAAACATCATAAAATTGTCAAGTACAAGAATCCAAAAACCAATATAAAACAAGCCTCGACCAAAAATTCATTGATGTACACATAAAGACAGTTCTAACGAGTCAATATCAAACCAAACTGCAAACAAATGTAGACATGACTCAAAACATCATCATTGAAGATCAAAAAATCAAGTGCAGACACTACATGAACTAGGTCGAAGAGTAGACACAAGAAAAAAATGGATGCAACCAGACCGGATACAAGAAAGATAGGCCAGAAAATCAAGGAGAAACAAAATGAACTAGTGCAACTGTGGTAAACGGCACATAAAGGAGGCAAACAACATGAATGGTCAAAGCAATGTGAACATATCATAGCCCATGAAGACCAACAGATCAGAGACAAGTACACAAGTCATGTAATATGCAGTGCAACAAAGTGGACAGTGCAATCAACCAAACTACAGCTACCAAATTGAACAAGCCATTACTCAACATAGATCAATAAAGCAAGTACACCAGGTTCCAGAATACAAATGGAATATAAAGCAACATTGATACAAAAGACTACAAGAACATTATGCATATTCAGACAGTTTTCCAAAGCAAACAGGTGTAGGTACATAATAACCATGTGAAGACTTCAAGAGGAACAAGATGATCTGCCTCGAAGCACATGACTCAATGCAAACACAGGTCAAACTCGAGTAAAACACAACCAAGGGCAATAGCAGATCAACAACACATACACACACACATACATATGTATGTATGTACATATATGGTGATACAACAATGAGCAATCGAGAAAGACCATACATATGCAGTGAAATATGGGATACAATGGAAACTTAAGTGAATAAGCAATAGAGATATGTGCATACACATTGAAGCTAAACTCAGTTCGACATACAACATAGATGAACCAAGGACCAAAATTCAAGAGGAACAAAGTTAGACCAAACTAACAATCAACATGGAGCTTCAAAATATATACATGTGAAATCAAGTATGTAGTGACAGGATGCAGAGAAGCAGTAAACAACAAATGTAGTGACAATGTAAGATAAAACATAAGAAGTTCGAATAAAAACTGCAACTAAAAATGATAGAATAACAGTAATTAAAACTTTGAATTAAAACCATGTTGACCAAGGTGATATCAAAAATTGAACAAGTTCAGGTTATCACTAATTCAAAGTGGCCGAAGTATTGCAGTTTCAAAAATTAGGGTAGCCGTGCTTCAAACAAAGTCAATGTCAAGCCAAAATCAAAGCCATGATGACCGAGAAAAATTGAACAATCCAAAATCAAAGCCATGATGACTAAGAAAAAAATGGAGTCGAACAAGTTATAATCAAATCCGTGATAATCAAGCAAAGTATATACGAAATTGAACCAGTCAGGATGAATCGCATGCACTCAAGAAAAATCGAACGACGAAAAAAATTATTTGACGAATTCATACGAACGAAAATAAAGGGAATCGATCGCTATTTAAACCTTTTAACATCATTGGCTTTATCATGAATCGAGTTCAAGCAAATTAACCAGAAAATTAGAAAAAGGAAATCACATACCAATTCATATCAAACTCAACGGATTAAAGCAGCCGCGTTCAGTTCAAGTGACAATCGATCGAAAAAGCAAGGAACGCAAAAACATCTACTTGGTCAATCAACAAAGTCGGTGTCTTCATATTTACAAAAGCCCTAATTTTCTCAAGAGGAACGAAGCAGCCATTTTCAAAGCAACGAAGTACAAGGAATCAGGCCGAAAAAATAAAAGAGAAAAAAGGGAACATATTTTTTTTATCACTTTAGTTATTGGGTCTGTTTCTTTTAGTATAAACTTAGGCTAAATGTAAATTAGGACTTTGTATTTTAAAATTTCTTTATTTTGTATTTCTTTTTTAAACTTTTGTAAATTCTAGTCGTGTGACTAGAGAACGAACTACGGTGGTGTAGTTCGAGAATTCGTAATTTAGTGGCTGATTTGTGGCAGGGTTTTGAGCATAGAATTAGGTTAGTCGATAGCCGGTGTCGCGAGTTTATTACTTAATTTCTATTAAAAACTTGGGGGCAGCACGTAGGCGGGGTTTTGCTGAAGCTTGGTAAATCTGTGTTATTCTATTTTTGGTTTTATTATTCTATTATTATCTATGTTGCTATTATTCTGCTATACTGAGTTGCAATTATTTTATATATTTCCACATTAAAATTTTAAAATTATTTGTATCACCCTATTCACCCCCTTCTAAGGTGAAATCAGTCCTACAAGGTAGTATAGATTATGTGCATTAGGAGTGGAAGAACCATCTAAAGGCATATGCCGGTGCTTTTTAGGGTAGGTCTCATAGGTCGACAATTACTCTTGAAGCAGCAGCTTTATATGGGATTCAGCATGATTTTTTCAGAACGCTGGGCTCCAACAATGACCTAAAACTTAGTAGAACGATCTACTTTATTCAATGATTTAGCTAATGATAGAAAAAAACCATGTTCCTTTGCTTTAGAAGGATACATGTATGATCATTGACATTATGTTGGCGGTGGTATATACCCTAAATAGAGTGCCATTGTTAAGAACATTTATAACCCATTAAATAATAAACAATCAAAGTTTGCAACAATGCAAGAAGGAAAGAGAGAGGATGTTGAAAGAGCTTTTGATGTTCTTCGGTCAAGATTTGCTATAGCCGATAATATATGTAGACTTTGGTCACTACTTAAAATGACAAAAATACACTTGTGTCATTTTACACAATATGATTATTGAGGATGAGAGAGACATGGATGAATACTTTGACTATGAGGATAATAAAGTAATACCTACTATATGGCGCAATGATATTAATGAAAGCGCTATGGAACTCGAGTTTCATGTTTCTAGCCAAATGTCATCTCGTGGTGTTCAACTCCATCGTAGACTACAAATAAATCGTCTTTAGATATTTTGTGGCAATTATTAAAAGATTATTGTTGTTGCAATTGTTATTATTGTAGTTGTTGTTCTTACTACTGTTGTTGTTTTGTAATGTAAATATATTGAATTTCATATCATTAATGTATCACAATTCCATTTAGTACTGTTAAAAAATGAAACATACTTGATTGGTTAAAACACTACTAATAGTACGAACATATGGATTAATTTCAAGTCACTACATAAACTAAAGATTAAAAGATAAAGTGGTTCTAAAAATAGAAATACAACTACAAACCCACTTCATGCCTACATCTTATAGTTTCTCTCCTACTAGATTCCGTATACTCTCATTGCATATTCGATGTATCTATAAACATTCCTACATCTTCTTCTGTTTGTTTGTTTCTAACAAGAAGTTGTACCAATTTCTATATTTTTTCTAAGTATTGAGCAGCCCGAAACTCCATCGCACGATTGTACCTTCCTTTAGACTACAGTAACGGTTTTTGTAACGACCCGCTATTTTGGACCATTCAAATTGACAATAAAGCCATACATATCTGACTTGAATAATTCAAAATACCGAATTGTTAATTAAAATTTGGCAAAACTTAAAATATACAGTAAATAAATCAATCACAGATCGCAGAGTAATATAATGCAGCGGAATAGATAAAGAAAAGTAGTTCATGAAGCTACTATATACATCAGAGTTAGAAAAATACAACCGAATAGTTCAAATGCAGTGAAGTCTCCAATGCAACATATGACTTCTCTGAACCAATCAACTAGAAAGGATGGAATCTTAATCGATAGTTGGATTCCCAAATGAAACTCCAAACTCCGAAGGTGAGTCTCTAATGCTGTATCACTCAGTCTGACCCAAGCGTAAAGCAAAACACAAAACACTCGAGTCAGGATTAACATTCTTATATAAATAAATCCAACTCAAGTGAAATATCAACTGAAATACAAATAACTTAAAGGATGTTTGGGATAACCATCTTCTAAGGGTCCATGGAACTATGTACAAGGTAGAAATACACACTATAACACCGTTGTTGTAACGACCCGGAAATTTCGATCCCGAAATTTCCAGATAGTTAGAGAAAAGAAGAAAAGATAGAAGAAGAATAGAAAAGAATCACACAATCTCACCTTCGCAGCGGATAAAATATAATATCAATAATAATAGTTATACCAAAGAAAACTGTATCTATCAATTTACATTGACATATTAGAGTTACAACAATTTTATACAACATTGGACAGATACAATTTAACATGTCTCAGATATATACGATATCATAGTGGAAACTCTCCATACGTCCCTGCACTCCAGCTCGCCTCCTGAGCTCCAGAACGTCCTTATCTGAAAGTCTGTAATACTCGGTCTGACCCAAGCATTACATCAAAGTAACACCCGGGTCGGCTGGAAACCAGCGTGAGTAAATCCATCTAACAAGGAATACAAAACATACAGCTTATATAAACCTGGGGTAACTCGGATAACTTGTATCAATTTATAACTTCACAAGTCATTATAGACATTACTTACATCACACATCAATTTCTAAGTATCATAAATTAGATTAAATAGTCCAATCACTTTAATCACTCCATTTCATTCTATTGATTCCACACATCAAATTATAAAAATTGAAGTGGTTTCGGGTATTTACCAATACCCGACTCCGGTCTCTCCGAATTCAATGTCATCTTAACTTAGATTATACAATTGAAATTGAATTCAAACTTAATTCCAGGATGTCACTTTTACCTAACAATTCTTATCGATTAATAGCCATGTTATTATTGTACACCCAAACAAACATATCATAACATAAAACAATTCATATCAGAGAAATCAACCAATTCATGGCATTTAATCTTATTCAATTATTCATAAGAAAGATTGATCATCTCCATAATTAATTTAATTTATCTCTAATTAAATTAATCTCTAATCTTTAATTATTTGGATTTCCTATACTTAACATAAATTAATGACAAAACAATTAATTAATCATCCTTTAATTATCCATCTTAATTAATCATCCTTGATGAATTATACTATAATTACAATAAGTAATTAACTCTTAATTAATTTTACAAATTAATTATTCTCAAACAATTTCACTCACTAATTCTGAATAATCAAATTAGTAATTAACTTCCCTTAATTAAATTAACTCCTTAATTAATTACATTTACTCCGTTAATTACATTGAGTAATTATCTCTTAATTACTTATATAAATTTAATTATTCTCAAACAAATATAGTAATTAACATTTAATTATTCCTATCAATTACATTGATTCTTAATTTATCCCTTAATTATACTTCCATCAATCTCAATCATTCATTACTCATTAACCAACCATAGTCAGAATTTAACTAACCCTTAACAAATCAAATTTTAATTAATTAATTATTAAATTAATTTCTGTCACGCCCCACCTCTATGCTCGCAATAACAAAGAGTATTAAAAGAAATACTGTCTGTTGTCACGAAGAATAAGGCTGGATAGGAGCGGCCATCCGTAGTTAGGCCTTACACTAGTATTGGTTACCTCGATAGGAGTGGTATATATTTTTATTTTTCATCTCATATTTATTTACTCCCATCGACATACTCAATTCTAGTATAAAACGAACTACGATGGTTCATAATAGTTTAGGACAATATATATAATAATAACACAGATAAAGTAAGTGCGGAACACAAATATAACAGAAAGTCTCATATATATATAACTGAAGTCAGTTGATATACATGTGATACAATACATATGGTACAACTACAACTGTCGACTCTGGAAGTTACATATACAAGTACATTATCGTGAATAATATACGTGAATATACAACATCCTATACAAATACACTGGCTACTTTACGTGACAACGACTACTCCATAAGATATGAAGAGACTTCACAGCTTAAGCAGCAACTCAAAGTAAGATATCAACAACCTGTAAATACTCGGTCTGACCCGAGTATTACATTCAAAAGAAAATAATACACGGGTCAGTCTAATTCAAACTCAGTTATTAGTGCACAGAAGCAATAATAATTAAATACGAATATACGACAGTCACAGTAAATTCCGTCTATCCAACCCTTCTAGAAGAGAATCGGATAACGGTAAATATAACACGTAATAGCTCACGTAATAGTGTTAAACAATAAATCAGCAGATTCAAAATATCAACAAAGATGAGTGAAAAGAATATCCATGAAGATAATTTAGAAAACATCAGGATTGTCTAAACGACGATTAACACAAAATGATTAATTTAAATCAAATCAATTCAAATAATTGAAATGTCACTTACCATCAAAACCGATTGGCTGCAGTACACGCACGCGTGCACTGCCTCGCCAATACGGCATATAAAATACGCAAAAGATCAATGGATCAAAAGTAAAAGAAATACCAATATAATCAATACCGTGTGGCTGCAGTTCACGCTTGCGTGCACTGCCTTGCCACTACAGTGATGATGTACCCAATGAATACCGCGTGGCTGCAGTTCACGCTTGCGTGCACTGCCTTGCCACTACGGTGATACATACACAATGAAAATTCACAAACGAACACAAGGTCAAACCCAAGCTACAGGTTGGATTCAACTCAAGTGAACTGGAAAGACAAACAAAATGCAAAGGTCAAGTCACTGTTCACATGACTCAACTCAATGCAATAATTCACGTTCCGCAATGTCAAGGGAAGGAGACAACAGTGGTACAACTACAGGAAGACAGGTGTCAACTACAAGCATGAAGTATGCAAGCTCGACTAACGGCAAGACCAAACTGCATAAGTGACCACAAAGACAACGGCTAGCTCCAACAAATGTCCAGAGACCAAGTTTATATGCAAAGTGTAGAACAGTCAAAGACACAGTACACAAATGCAAGGCAAAATTTATGTATCAAGTGATGCATTTGTGTAAGAGACATAGCAACCACAAGATACTGCAACAAACAACCTCAATATGGCAGACTCAAAGACACAGTGAAGCTCAAGTATAACACTGCAGGAGTTCAAATCAGTTCTACAACTCAAAGCAATGAATAGTCCCATAATGAAACTACAGTGGACAGGGCATACACATGAAGCAACAAGGCCTGACTGGAAGGTTCAAACATGAACTATAATTCAATGTCAACAAAACTACTCATGAGATCAATACACATGACTCACATGAACCCGATCTTATATCGCACAAGTGAAATAGCCACAGCTTCAATTGAACAGAGAAAGGAACAACAAGTGGTATGAGACTGAACTAGACAAATGGAACTGAGTTCAAGTGAATAACACATCATGAACTCGATGCAGTGCAACTCAATGCAACAAAAGACCACAAGACTCAACCTAGGGAAATGGATCAGTTGCACTAATTGAAATTGGTAATTGCAAATAACAATTATAGTACCCAAAACATGGGTCAGAAGCAAACAAGTCTAGACACAACAAGCATCGTGTAGCAGTGCAATACGAAGTCAAGAAAAGCAACTGCAGCTCGAAAGCAGGCTCAATGTAACAAGTGAACACTTGTGTACATATAAAAAAACTGAAGTGAAGTCACAAGTGCACAACTTCAACAAACCAAACGTCATCAAGTAAACATGATTCAAGCAGTAATAACACTGCAGCACAAGAGAATGCACAGAACTAAATGAACTCATGTGGATAGTGCAGCAAGAATCACGCATGACACAGCAAGTATAAGTGTCAAAACTGGTCAGAGGCAGTGAAACACAAAAGAAATTCGAACAAAAGGAATTTCCAATCAGAAATTTCAGCAAAACGATCGAAATCATTCAAACATTTACACAAAACTATAACTGTAAATTTCAACCAAAGTCACTGCCGAAATCAACCAAACATCAATTTCCAGAAAATTGAAATAAGTGCACCAGGAAATCTTCGACATCTCAACAAAACAGTGCCGAGACAACCAAGTAGAAAAAGATGTGAGTAAAACTCACTCAAGTTCAAAAGTCATGGAACAGAAATAGAACAAAAATCAGAAATCACTAAAACTCGAAGCAACATTAGCCAAGAATTCAAGCAACAAAATACACAGATAACTCGAGACCTGAATTAGATGTGAGCAAGCTCACCTTTTGCTTTGTCGAAGTGGCCGAAACCCTGAATCGCCGTTCGAAGTGACGAAGTTGAACTCGAATGAGATGACGAAGCCGGCTCTCTCTCGAAGCCCTAATTTGGAGACGAATGAAAACTTTGAGCCGCCACCATTTTATTGTTTCTTCGTTCGATTTAATGTTTAGGGTTTGAAAAATGAAAATGATCGAGAGAGAGAGGAACGGTATTCACAATTAACACGGCACAAAAAAAAGGCATGGGCCAAAATTATGAAGCCCACAAATTTTTAAACACATTTTTAAAATAATTTACCCGATTAAAACTCCAAATAGCAATTAGCAAGCCACATTAATCGTCTAATGACGAAAATTAATTTCCACAAAAACTCGGGTTGTTACAGACTCCCCTCCTTATAAAAATTGCGTCCCCGCAATTTTCATAATTAAGGTCGTCACTAACAATAAATTTTCTAACATAAACTGGTTAAGCTAGAAAACGAAGGCAGAGAATTCAAACATAAAAGAAATCTTTTAATTTCAATAAAAGAAATTCAAAAATTCTCAACTAAATCTAACTATCAATAGATAGTCAGAAAACAACAAAGGCCTAATTATCAAAAACGATAGTTAGAAATCTCAAATCAGCAAATATTTAATTATCAAAAGCGATGATTAAATCTCAAATCAACAAATATTCGATTATCAAAAACGATAATCAAATCAACAAATATTCGATTATCAAAAACGATAATCAAATCAACAAATATTCGATTATCAAAAACGATAATCAGAATCAACAAATATTCGATTATCAAAAACGATAATCAAATCTCAAATCAACAAATATTCGATTATCAAAAACGATAATCAGAATCAACAAATATTCGATTATCAAAAACGATAATCAAATCTCAAATCAACAAATATTCGATTATCAAAAACGATAATCAAATCTCAAATCAACAAATATTCGATTATCAAAAACGATAATCAAATCTCAAATATTCGAATATCAAAAACGATAATCAAATCAACAAATATTCGATTATCAAAAACGATAATCAAATCAACAAATATTCGATTATCAAAAACGATAATCAGAATCAACAAATATTCGATTATCAAAAACGATAATCAAATCTCAAATCAACAAATATTCGATTATCAAAAACGATAATCAGAATCAACAAATATTCGATTATCAAAAACGATAATCAGAATCAACAAATATTCGATTATCAAAAACGATAATCAAATCAACAAATGTTCGAATATCAAAAACGATAATCAAATCTCAAATCAACAAATATTCGATTATCAAAAACGATAATCAGAATCAACAAATATTTGATTATCAAAAACGATAATCAAATCTCAAATCAACAAATATTCGATTATCAAAAACGATAATCAGAATCAACAAATATTCGATTATCAAAAACGATAATCAAATCTCAAATCAACAAATATTCGATTATCAAAAACGATAATCAAAACTCATAACATCAAATATCTAATTATCACTAGCGATAATCATAACTCATAACATCAAATATCTAATTATCACAAGCGATAACCAGAACTCATAACATCAAATATCTAATTATCACAAGCGATAATCAGAACTCATAACATCAAATATCTAATTATCACAAGCGATAATCAGAACTCATAACATCAAATATCTAATTACCTGCAGATAATTAGATTCAACATATATCTAGAATCAATTAAGATAACTAGAAAATCAAACATAAAAGGTTGGATCGATCCCATCATATGGCGAGCTTTAGCTACGCCGCACGTGCATCTCATATGGCCGAAGCCTACCAAGTACCCATCATAATTTTGGCGCCCATCATATGACCCGAAGGTCCAACATATGACCCGAAGGTCTGGTACTGGTATTTGACCCGAAGGTCCATCATAGTGGCTCGAAAGCACACGAAAATCTTCATATATTCAATTAACGAGTCCGGAATTAACCGAAAAAGCAAACGCACATGTCCCATACCACGTGTTTTACTAAATCGTTTGATTCTCTTCATCGTTTCCTTGAACGTGTGAAATCATCAAAATCATCAAACAACAAATGTTTCAATTAACGAGTCCGAAATTAACCGAAATAGTAAAAGTGTGATACCATACTCCGCACTTTTGCTACATCGTTTAAATCTCTTCATCGTTTCCTTGAAAGTGCAAATGGTGTATTCCAAAAATAACATTTCACATTCTCAAACGGACAAGTCCGGAATTAAGCGAATCAGTAAAAGAAAGGGGTCACAATCCTCGATTTTTCTGAAACGTTTAAGTCACTTTCTCATTCTTCTGAAAACGCAAACTGTAAAAAATTCTGAAAACAATTTCATTTATTTCATAAAAGTAGTAATTTACATTCTCAAACGAATAAGTCCGGAATTAAGTGAATCAGTAAAAGAAAGGGGTCATAATCCTCGATTTTTCTGAATCATTTAAATCTCTTTCTCATTCTTTTGAAAACGTAAACTGAAAAATTTTGAAAACAATTTTTATTTTAACACGCTTTTTATAATCACGTGATTAAATCAGCAACATAAGTAGCAATTTCAACAAGAAAATGGTACTTCTCAAAACAACATAAAACTAATCTCAAAATCAGCATTGCGGGATAGCCGCTCGAAAATCCAATTTAAAATTTGACAGTTACTGAAGTCAAGTCGACAGTAATTTTTAAATGTCAAAATCTCATCAAAATAATTCACATCAAAATACAATAACAGTGAATTTCATTCATTAAAAATGTCAACAAAACACCTTGCTTCAAAATATAGCATTGGTGTAAAACTCCCGTTATAAAAATAACGGCTACAAAATACGTTTCATAACCAAGCATCGGTTCAACGTAAAATCAATGCAGTAACGTGCAATTTATATTGGCACGCGCACTACAATATAAACAAAGAAATTACTCTACTATCTTCAATGAAGATAATTCAAAATAGCAAAATCTAATCAACATGTGATTTGCATCAAAGAAAACCAGCCAAACTTTCAACAAATCCACATAGCTGCAATTGCTTCGAATCCTCAAATCGAATTCGAAGTTTTTAAAGAAAACAAATTAAACACGGCTATGTAAACAACAAATGAAATTTATTTCAATTTCATATTTTGATTTTTAAATCAAAATAATTATCAGTTGTACTCAGCGAAGCAGTCACACTGTTTTCGCTGCGCACTCTGATAAACAGAACACAAATCAATCGAATCATCAAAACTCAAATCAACCTTTATTTTTAGATATAGCTATTTAAAAATTTCATCAAAATTTCAAAACTTTAGTTTTGACTCAAAGCACATATAAAACATCGACTAATAGTTGTAACACATGTTCCATCTAAGTTATGTTTTATATTATGTCCATAAACCCCAAGCTCTGATACCAACTGTCACGCCCCACCTCTATGCTCGTAATAACAAAGAGTATTAAAAGAAATACTGTCTGTTGTCACGAAGAATAAGGCTGGATAGGAGCGGCCATCCGTAGTTAGGCCTTACACTAGTATTGGTTACCTCGATAGGAGTGGTATATATTTTTATTTTTCATCTCATATTTATTTACTCCCATCGACATACTCAATTCTAGTATAAAACGAACTACGATGGTTCATAATAGTTTAGGACAATATATATAATAATAACACAGATAAAGTAAGTGCGGAACACAAATATAACAGAAAGTCTCATATATATATAACTGAAGTCAGTTGATATACATGTGATACAATACATATGGTACAACTACAACTGTCGACTCTGGAAGTTACATATACAAGTACATTATCGTGAATAATATACTTGAATATACAACATCCTATACAAATACACTGGCTACTTTACGTGACAACGACTACTCTATAAGATATGAAGAGACTTCACAGCTTAAGCAGCAACTCAAAGTAAGATATCAACAACCTGTAAATACTCGGTCTGACCCGAGTATTACATTCAAAAGAAAATAATACACGGGTCAGTCTAATTCAAACTCAGTTATTAGTGCACAGAAGCAATAATAATTAAATACGAATATACGACAGTCACAGTAAATTCCGTCTATCCAACCCTTCTAGAAGAGAATCGGATAACGGTAAATATAACACGTAATAGTTCACGTAATAGTGTTAAACAATAAATCAGCAGATTCAAAATATCAACAAAGATGAGTGAAAAGAATATCCATGAAGATAATTTAGAAAACATCAGAATTGTCTAAACGACGATTAACACAAAATGATTAATTTAAATCAAATCAATTCAAATAATTGAAATGTCACTTACCATCAAAACCGATTGGCTGCAGTACACGCACGCGTGCACTGCCTCGCCAATACGGCATATAAAATACGCAAAAGATCAATGGATCAAAAGTAAAAGAAATACCAATATAATCAATACCGTGTGGCTGCAGTTCACGCTTGCGTGCACTGCTTTCCACTACAGTGATGATGTACCCAATGAATACCGCGTGGCTGCAGTTCACGCTTGCGTGCACTGCCTTGCCACTACGGTGATACATACACAATGAAAATTCACAAACGAACACAAGGTCAAACCCAAGCTACAGGTTGGATTCAACTCAAGTGAACTGGAAAGACAAACAAAATGCAAAGGTCAAGTCACTGTTGTCATGACTCAACTCAATGCAATAATTCACGTTCCGCAATGTCAAGGGAAGGAGACAACAGTGGTACAACTACAGGAAGACAGGTATACAACTACAAGCATGAAGTATGCAAGCTCGACTAACGGCAAGACCAAACTGCATAAATGACCACAAAGACAAAGGCTAGCTCCAACAAATGTCCAGAGACCAAGTTTATATGCAAAGTGTAGAACAGTCAAAGACACAGTACACAAATGCAAGGCAAAATTTATGTATCAAGTGATGCATTTGTGTAAGAGACATAGCAACCACAAGATACTGCAACAAACAACCTCAATATGGCAGACTCAAAGACACAGTGAAGCTCAAGTATAACACTGCAGGAGTTCAAATCAGTTCTACAACTCAAAGCAATGAATAGTCCCATAATGAAACTACAGTGGACAGGGCATACACATGAAGCAACAAGGCCTGACTGGAAGGTTCAAACATGAACTATAATTCAATGTCAACAAAACTACTCAGGAGATTAATACACATGACTCACATGAACCCGATCTTATATCGCACAAGTGAAATAGCCACAGCTTCAATTGAACAGAGAAAGGAACAACAAGTGGTATGAGACTGAACTAGACAAATGGAACTGAGTTCAAGTGAATAACACATCATGAACTCGATGCAGTGCAACTCAATGCAACAAAAGACCACAAGACTCAACCTAGGGAAATGGATCAGTTGCACTAATTGAAATTGGTAATTGCAAATAACAATTATAGTACCCAAAACATGGGTCAGAAGCAAACAAGTCCAGACACAACAAGCATCGTGTAGCAGTGCAATACGAAGTCAAGAAAAGCAACTGCAGCTCGAAAGCAGGCTCAATGTAACAAGTGAACACTTGTGTACATATAAAAAAACTGAAGTGAAGTCACAAGTGCACAACTTCAACAAACCAAACGTCATCAAGTAAACATGATTCAAGCAGTAATAACACTGCAGCACAAGAGAATGCACAGAACTAAATGAACTCATGTGGATAGTGCAGCAAGAATCACGCATGACACAGCAAGTATAAGTGTCAAAACTGGTCAGAGGCAGTGAAACACAAAAGAAATTCGAACAAAAGGAATTTCCCATCAGAAATTTCAGCAAAACGATCGAAATCATTCAAACATTTACACAAAACTATAACTGTAAATTTCAACCAAAGTCACTGCCGAAATCAACCAAACATCAATTTCCAGAAAATTGAAATAAGTGCACCAGGAAATCTTCGACATCTCAACAAAACAGTGCCGAGACAACCAAGTAGAAAAAGATGTGAGTAAAACTCACTCAAGTTCAAAAGTCATGGAACAGAAATAGAGCAAAAATCAGAAATCACTAAAACTCGAAGCAACATTAGCCAAGAATTCAAGCAACAAATTACACAGATAACTCGAGACCTGAATTAGATGTGAGCAAGCTCACCTTTTGCTTTGTCGAAGTGGCCGAAACCCTGAATCGCCGTTCGAAGTGACGAAGTTGAACTCGAATGAGATGACGAAGCCGTCTCTCTCTCGAAGCCCTAATTTGGAGACGAATGAAAACTTTGAGCCGCCACCATTTTATTGTTTCTTCGTTCGATTTAATGTTTAGGGTTTGAAAAATGAAAATGATCGAGAGAGAGTGGAACGGTATTCACAATTAACACGGCACAAAAAAAAGGCATGGGCCAAAATTATGAAGCCCACAAATTTTTAAACACATTTTTAAAAGAATTTACCCGATTAAAACTCCAAATAGCAATTAGCAAGCCACATTAATCGTCTAATGACGAAAATTAATTTCCAAAAAAACTCGGGTTGTTACAATTTCTTTAAGCAAATAATCCCTTTAATTACTCAATTAATTATTGCTTGACAATCCCTAAACAATCATACTTATTCAATTATTGAGTATCTATCACTAGATTCATTATCTTTAAGCTTTTAATTGATTAACCCAAAGTTAATCATAAATTTAAATCATTATTTATACTTAATAAATCCCTTAAGTTAATTTCCTTGTATAATTATCCCAACCAAAGACAATTAAATTTCCAAAGTAATCTTCTTTTAAAAAAATATATTAAATCATGGTGACCTACTTTTAAACCCATTGGTTATTTTGCATTGAATCAGGTTGATCAAGAGGATCACCATATCTAATGTTCAATTTAAACATTATTCCTTAAAATTTTCTTTCATATTTCAAACTAAGTTGAAAATAACTTTAAGGATCTAACTTAAAATATTAAACAAATCATACAAATTTGTTTATACAAACAATTCATTTCAAAGAAATGAATTTCAAGAGATTAATTTTTCTTAATTATTTAAAAATTTAAAACTCGCTTTATTTAATTTAAAAAAAAAACTGGTTAAACACTTCACTTTGGGGTTACACTCATGTATACTTGAACCAAAACATGAGTACTTCATCTTTTTCCTTTCAAACAGTTTAACTTAAAAAAAAACTGCTTTGGTTATATATTGAAACTGTTAAACTCAACAGTTAACTCAGGATTGCCAAAGACCCCAGAATCAACTCGAAGCAAAACCAAAAATCATGCGAGTTTCCCCCTGAGACACTTCCCTTTCCAAAACCAAGCTGACACGGCATGCCACCGTGCAACTTGCACCACTAACGGTCAACCTCTGATCGTCGCCAGTAACTCCCACATACCCAAAATCACTCCAGCAACCCATCCTAAACATCATCATGCTTTCACAACCCAAAATTTCAAAACTCGATATCCTGTTGAAACAAGAACTTCAAGCTATTGTCAGAAAACACGTCACCCAAACGCCTCTGACCACCGGAGGTTGAGCTACCTCGTCCACGCCTTATCGAACACCTACTCCACCAATCCCTTGAACCACGCCCCACTCGATCGTCCAGTGGTGAAGATTCGATTACCAAATCAGACTTCACCCAAAACTAGGTTAAAAACTAAGTTCGATCTGCCACCGCCACCATGGCGGACAACCCCAACTTCTACCATTTTTCCTTACTTCCCTGATCTACCATCTAACTCCAGAAACAACCATGGTCACCCAAACTCCACAGATCGGCAGAAAAGAACCAAAGTTCAAACTCAGGTTAACTAACGACTGCACCCTCGTTTAAATTCCAAAAATTGAAATTGTAGCTTTAAAAATCCTACTTTCCAGTATTTATTCCAGTCATAAACTTGAATCAGTGAAATACAACATCTGATTTTTACAAGTTCCAAAAGATTCCTGCTGGTATTTCCAAATACAAGTGTATTTCATCACTTACATACCTGTTTTATATATTTTAGTACTTAGATTTTTGTTAAAACTAAACTATTTGTTTCTAATCTAAGTGTTAACAGTGTTTAGCTAAAAGATGTGAATTTTTGTTCTGATGGGTAACACTAATACCTAGAACAGAGCTATATATCAACATGCACAGTTCAAATTAGAAACTTTCACACAACCTTTACAGTTGTATATATATACAAATGCAAATCATTTCAACTCAGACTTAAGTTTTAAACTAAAATGTTTACTCACTGTTAAATTTGAACAAAAACTTTCCATTTCATGTTCCAGCCCAGATAAAACTTGCTAACACACACACATATATATGCTTAAAATCATTTTAAAACAACATGCACAGATAATTTCAAATCATACTTATAAGATCACTGCATACTTGTTCAAGAATCATAAATTTATCAAGCTTACTCACTGTTTTGATGAGCAGAGCACAGGGTAGGACCTTAATCTTCTTCCAGGCTTTGAAAATTTGATTTGACAAGGGCTTTGCTATTGAAAATCTTTGTGTGCTTACAGATTTCTTTGCTGTTGAAATTAATCCTTTTTGCATGCTCCAAAATCTTTGATTTAAGTGTTGTTTGTTTTTTTTTTAAATTTCCCAGATCTTGTTTTGTATTAGATTTTGATTGAGATGAAGAAAGAGTTTAGATGAAGATTATACTCATGTCTTTTTTTTACAATTAAATTTTAACTTAAACTTTTCAAGAGAATGACACTTGTCCCCTTATGTTCTAATTATCTTACACATATACACTCTTGTTTACAATTGTCTTTAACATATATTAAAAAGTTTACAAGTGTTTTTAATGTTCAATTAATAATTTACAAATGTTATTTTCTTATTTACAAATTTATTTAAGCTATGAATAAGTAATTATGTAATATTCACATGAATATATTGTGTATTTATTTTATACAAGTAAGCTTTAGATTTTTGTAAATTTACATATGAATTTATATAAACATTTATTTATACATAACTTATGTTTTTGATCAAATCAATATAGCATATATTTAAGATATATTATTATTATTATTATTATTTTTACTCTATTTATCTTAAAATAACACATAAATATTATTGGTTTGAAAATTAACAATTTTGTCTAATTTAAATAATTTACTTATAAACAATCATCATTACTTATTATTTATTTATTTATTTTTTAAAAAAGAATACTTTGTCAATTTTAAGTGATTATATTAAGATATGATCAAATAAATATTTATCCAAACATAAATATTTACGATTAGATTCATTTGTTAAATTTACAATTCAGTATTTCTATTAATTAACCCAATTATTTTCAATTAATAGATACTCCAAAATACAGGTTATTACATTCCTCCCCCCTTTGAATCTTTTCGTCCTCGAAAAGGAATGAAACCATAGTTTATTAAAAATGCTTACTTTAATAGAAAAATTATTCTTTGAAGTACTTTTAAATCTACATAATATTATAAAATGGTTTTATACAAAAATACTTTTATAACTCGATGTTTTAACCAGTCCATCTTTGTTCTCACAGAAATTCGGTCATACGTTGATCAGGCATACGACTGAAAATCTATAAGTACTTAGCAGACCCGTTTCCAACATCCAGTGAAAATACTTGAAAAATAATTTTAATAAAAATATAGAAAACAGTTTTGAAAATAGAGGATATATCTTCGGTGAGAATGCTCTGGAAATCATCACCCCATCCATGGTCACAGTTACATTCCAGGGTTACGTTGCCATTGCAGCAAAAGTCCATGTAACTACAGGCTCTCCGCGGCCTCTCGATTTCGCCATGGAACCCACACAACAGATCACAGTTACATCCAGGGATATGTTGCCATCACAGCAAAAGTCCATGTAACTGCAGGCTCTCAGCGGCCTCTGATTTTGCTGTCGAAATGAAACCCCCCCACTCCTACATAGGTCGCAGTCTGTCGATATAAAATCAAACGCAGACTATTGGCTCTCAGCGGCACACACGACTTTCGCTATGTTATACCATAGGTCGCAGTTACATCCTGGGTTACGATGTCGTCGCAGCAGAAGTCCATGTAACTATTGGCTCTCAGCGGCACACACGACTTTCGCTATGGTATACTATACTCAAAATCCCCAGGAGCTAGTTTTGTCCGGACTCCTCACAGGATCAACTTTAGAACCCCCCCTTGGGGCTCAAGGCAGCACCACCCGGTGGTACTCCTGAGAAGTTCATTTCAAGAGAGCGCCTTTTTCCCCAGAGCCATCATCAAAACATTTTATACTATACACATATAGTATCTTCAAATCATACACCTAGTATGATCTTATACAAAGCTTCTTTACACAAAATCGATTATCCCAAAATCGATAGTTCTCAAACTAGGCTTTCCAAATTCAATATTGATTTTACCTAAAAATCAAAAGCCTTTCCAAATCCATAGGTTTCCAAAACCTTTTCCAAAATCCTCATAGATCCTTTTTATATATATATATATATACACACACACACACGCAGATATATATAATTTCTAAAACTTTGGATCATTTCAAACTTGTATAAAATCATTTTATACTTCAAACACTTTCAAAATCCTTTCCTTCTGGCAATAGACTCATCAAGGGGAGTTTTATCTTATATAATCAAGATATATAACTTAATTTATCCAGAATCAATTATTCAAATTTGATTACTCTTTTCAATATCAATTTCTTTTAAATCCGTACGATGTACACATATCTTTCGTACGTCATACCAATCTGATCGCTCACTCGATCACACAATTTCACTTCCGAACTAGCATCGTCCACCCGACTTCCTAGCGCGGACACAGATCTGGTTTCTTGATCAGAAACCGTCATTCTCCTCGCATAGTCATAACTATGATAGAGAATATCCAGAACCAATCAACAACCCATATCCAGGTTCGCCGTCGAAAATCGAGTGAAAAATCACAACTCGGATCGAAATACTATCTCGAAATTCCGTGCTCGAATCTGGATCAAATCACTATGCGAATAGAATAACATACGTACACCCTATGTTTTTTTATCTTTATTGGTTATTAGCCAAATCAATTTCTCTTTCTATTCACATTCTTTAATTTTCCTTCACTTGCTCACAATTGTTTCAATCCATTTGGATTATCACCTCTATTCTTATCTTGATTGGGTATTTAATTTAACCAATAACAGTTTGAACTCCGACCAGTTTATTTAGAAAATAGCTTGAAAATTTTAAAAATAGATAAGTAGTTGGAAAATAATTGCTAGTTTGTAAAATGGGTGTAAAATAGTTCAGTAATTGTAAAATAACTGAAAAATAGTTAAATAGTCATAGAAATTTTAAATAATTGCAAAATAATAGTAAGATAGTAATTTGTTTATAAAACAGTTGGAAAATTGGTAAACAGTTTCAAAAATAATTGTAAAACAAGTATAAGATAATTTGGCTTTTAAAAGAAAGGTTGTATATAATAAATTGTTATCCCACTTTTTGATCAAAATTGGAATATCAACAAATTGGCAGGGAATTATGGATATCAGGGTTGGAGATCGGTTGGAATCAAGGCAACGATCAATATCGTCAAAATTTGGTCGAACTCCGATCGGGACAAAATTGATTGGAGATGATGATAAAGACTAGGAAAGGCTGTGTTTCAAATTTCAGGATAATCGGAGTTCGTATGGAGGAGTTATGATCGATTCAAGGTAGGATAGTCATGCTGTTCGAACCCATCGGCATGCATGGATGGTTCGAACCGATCAGGGGTAACGCTCACTTCGAATCGATGCACTTCGTATCGATCGGCCTGGGTTCGACTCGGCTACTTCGCATCGATCGAAGGCAGGGCACAGGGATGGTTCGAATCGATACACTTCGTATCGATGGGTATGGATTTGGCTCTGAGAAGTCTGCGCTAGATGTTGGTTCAACTCGATGGGCTTCGAATCGATCGAGTTATTGTTTTTGACACGGTTGCTTCATATCGATCAGATGAGAAGAATAGGTGGGCTTCGACTCTATCATAGCATGGATCTCCTTCGTATCTATATGGTGTACACAGGTTAGCTCGTACCAATGGATTCGAAGGAGGATTCGAAGCAGTGGATTCGAAGAAGAAGGATTCAAAGCAGTGGATTCGAAGAAGAGGGATTCGAACGAGATGGATTCGAAGGAGGTGGGTTCGAACCACGGGTTCGAACCAGGCAGAGCACTCGAAACTTTGAACTTGAATCGATCGTATCTTCTAAACCGTTGATCCAAATGCTATGAAATTTTCACAGAAGCTTACATACATGTTGAAGAATGTTCTCACCAAATTTCACCTCGATTAGACATTTCCTTGATCGATTCGAACCAAGGGTCGAATCGATCCTGATGTGGGCCCGGACCTCCAGATTTCGGGCGAGTGGGCCCCCTCACGTGCCTGAAGCGGTCTTCCCAGATTTTAGGAGCAATATCAGCCTCCTACGCTTATAAATAGAGTCCCTGGTCATTCAGAAAAGGGGTCGGAGATTTTAGAGAGAGAAAGCACGCTTGGACACTGCCAGAATCATTCCATATCATCATTGCTGCTATTTATTCCAAGTTTTGGACTTTGTAACTGCTGTAATCATTTGTAATCATCAAGGATAATCAATAAAAGGATAAAAACTTTGGAGTGGATGTAGGCCGGAGATAGCCGAACCACTATAAAACTTGTGTCTCTGTTCTTTACTCTGGGATTACTGTTTAATATTTGCCGAGATCTGAGATTTGTGTTGGAATATTATTGATTTGTATTCATACACTGGTGCTTTCACGGTATTCGGGGGTTTGTGACCAATTTTGGCACAAACATAAATAGCTTGGAAAAATAGGTTTATATTAAAATAATTTATATTAAAAATAGTCCAGAGTCAAACTGCTCACTTCCCAATCTCCATACTCATCAATTCAATTTAAATTTCCTTTACCATTTAAATTGACCCAATTCAATTTTAAATAACTTCAATTCCCATTGAAATTGATTCAACCCTAAATCAAGTTGAATTAGCCTCAGTTTCTTTTCAAATTTTAACTTTATTCAACTTTGATCTCAAATCCTTCTAATTCAGATAAACTTCAATTGAACTAGTTTCAATTTTAATTCATTGTAACTCCAGTTTGAATTAATTCCAATTTCAAACTCCATTTCCAAATCAAGTTGAATTAATCTTGATTTCCTTCCAAATTCAATTCAAATTCCATTTGAATTTAAAACTATTCAAATTTTAATTATAATTCTAAATTATTTAAATCAATCCAATTCAAAATTTCCATTTGAATCTTATACTCATACATCTTCAACCACTATTTCAATTAATTCAAATTAAATTCAATTTGAACTAATTTCAAATTTCAAATTTAAACCATCTCGAATTATATAAATTCGAGTTAATACTTCAAATGTTGATTTAATTCCTTTAAATCAATTTACCTTTAAGGTTTTTAAATAATTCAATTCACAGTTCAGACCTAACATATTATACCACACTTCATTTAAACAACCCAATTCACAATTTGAAGATTATTAATAACAATAGGATGATATCATTTAATTTATTTTAAAACATCCATTCATTTCCAATTTCTAGATCTCAAACCCATTTTAAGATCACACAAACTCTCGATTCCAATCAAACCATTTAACCTCCCAAGTAAAATCTTAATTTTATCTTCAAATATCCAAATCAGGTTGATTATTCCAACTTATTTAACTCTTTTGCCAGTTAAACTCAAATCTCTTAATCCAATCAACCTTACCCAAATTTGAATTTCCATTTCAAATTTTGAACTTCTCATAAATAATCTTCCCACTTATTAAGTTCAAAAACTTATTATTTTGGGTATCACATCTTACGCCAAATTCAAAACTCACCATTTATATTATGTATATCCACATATATACATATTTACTTCTTGGCTCACCAAGCCAAATTTAAAAATTTAAACCACCCTTGGTTTTTAATTTAAACAAATTCTTTTAAAATTTCAAACAACCCTTGTTTTAATAGGACCCTTTCATTTGAATTAAATAACATCTCTTATTTTAAAATAAGATCATGTTCAAAGTAGTTTAAATAATATTATTTCCTTTAACATTTTGAAACCAATTCAAATGTTTAAATTTAGAGTTCAGAATTTCACAACCTTTAAATCCACTTCTATTTCCATCCTTTCTAATTGACAAGTTATTCTCATCAAATGGTTATTTCCTTAAAACATTTTATTGTTTAAAACAATCATCCCATTATTAAACACAATAACCATTACATTTTCTGGTTTGAAACCAATTCTGATTCAACTTATTTTGAAATTCTTTCTTAACTTTAAGATTTTAATTTAAGTTTGAATCCATTTCAAACTTATGCTTATTTAATTTCAATTTGGTTGTATTGTATTACTTCTTAATTCTTACTATTACTTTTAATTTAATTAATACTACAACCAATTTCCTTAATATAATAGATAATCTATTTCTTATATAAGATTCATTTACTTTTGAAATCATTTAAAATCCTTTATATAAGAAAATAACAAGTACGCTCTCTCATATATATATATTCAACTCATTCTAGGGTACCGCTTACCCTATCCTTTATGAGTAATCCCACCACAGCCAAGGTTCTCGCTTAACCTTCTGCTCTGATACCAAATGTAACGACCCGGAAATTTCGATCCCGAAATTTCCAAATAGTTAGAGAAAAGAAGAAAAGATAGAAGAAGAATAGAAAAGAATCACACAATCTCACATTCGTAGCGGATAAAATATAATATCAATAATAATAGTTATACCAAAGAAAACTGTATCTATCAATTTACATTGACATATCAGAGTTACAACAATTTTATACAACATTGGACAGATACAATTTAACATGTCTCAGATATATACGATATCATAGTGGAAACTCTCCATACGTCCCTGCCATCGAGCTCGCCTCCTGAGCTCCAGAACGTCCTTATCTGAAAATCCGTAATACTCGGTCTGACCCGAGCATTACATCAAAGTAACACCCGAGTCAGGCTGGAAACCAGCGTGAGTAAATCCATCTAACAAGGAATACAAAACATACAGCTTATATAAACCCGGGGTAACTCGGATAACTTGTATCAATTTATAACTTCACAAGTCATTATAGACATTACTTACATCACACATCAATTTCTAAGTATCATAACTTAGATTAAATAGTCCAATCACTTTAATCACTCCATTTCATTCTATTGATTCCACACATCAAATTATAAAAATCGAAGTGGTTTCGGGTATTTACCAATACCCGACTCCGGTCTCTCCGAATCCAATGTAATCTTAAATTAGATTATACAATTGAAATTCAATTCAAACTTAATTCCAGGATGTCACTTTTACCCAACAATTCTTATCGATTAATAACCATGTTATTATTGTACACCCAAACAAACATATCATAACATAAAACAATTCATATCAGATAAATCAACCAATTCATGGCATTTAATCTTATTCAGTTATTCATAAGAAAGATTGATCATCTCCATAATTAATTTAATTTATCTCGAATTAAATTAATCTCTAATCTTTAATTATTTGGATTTCCTATACTTAACATAAATTAATGACAAAACAATTAATTAATCATCCTTTAATTATCCATCTTAATTAATCATCCTTGATGAATTATACTATAATTACAATAAGTAATTAACTCTTAATTAATTTTACAAATTAATTATTCTCAAACAATTTCACTCATTAATTCTGAATAATCAAATTAGTAATTAACTTCACTTAATTAAATTAACTCCTTAATTAATTACATTTACTCCTTTAATTACATTGAGTAATTATCTCTTAATTACTTATATAAATTTAATTATTCTCAAACACATACAGTAATTAACATTTAATTATTCCTATCAATTACATTGATTCTTAATTGATCCCTTAATTATACTTCCCTCAATCTCAATCATTCATTACTCATTAACCAACCATAGTCAGAATTTAACTAACCCTTAACAAATCATATTTTAATTAATTAATTATTAAATTAATTTCTTTAAGCAAATAATCCCTTTAATTACTCAAGTAATTATTACTTGACAATCCCTAAACAATCATACTTATTTAATTATTGAGTATCTATTACTAGATTCATTATCTTTAAGCTTTTAATTGATTAACCCAAAGTTAATCATAAATTTAAATCATTATTTATACTTAATAAATCCCTTAAGTTAATTTCCTTGTATAATTATCCCAACCAAAGACAATTAAATTTCCAAAGTCATCTTCTTCTTTTTTTAAAAAAAAAATTAGATCATGGTGACCTACTTTTAAACCCATTGGTTATTTTGCATTGAATCAGGTTGACCAAGAGGATCACCATATCTAATGTTTAATCTAAAACATTATTCCTTAAAATTTTCTTTTATATTTCAAACTAAGTTGAAAATAACTTTAAGGATCTAACTTAAAATATTAAACAAATCATACAAATTTGTTTATACAAACAATTCATTTCAAAGAAATGAATTTCAAGAGATTAATTTTGCTTAATTATTTAAAAATTTAAAAATTTCTTTATTTAATTTTAAAAAAAACTGGTTAAACACTTCACTTTGAGGTTACACTCATGTATACTTGAACCAAAACATGAGTACTTCATCTTTTTCCTTTCAAACAGTTTAACTTAAAAAAAACTGCTTTGGTTATATATTGAAACTGTTAAACTCAACAGTTAACTCAGTCTTGCCAAAGACCCCAGAATCAAATCGAAGTAAAACCAAAAATCACGCGAGTTTCCCCTAGAGACACTTCCCTTTCCAAAACCAAGCTGACACGGCATGCCACCGTGCAACTTGCACCACTAACGGTCAACCTCTGATCGTCGCCAGTAACTCCCACATACCCAAAATCACTCCAGCAACCCATCCTAAACATCATCATGCTTTCACAACCCAAAATTTCAAAACTCGATATCCTGTTGAAACAGGAACTTCAAGCTATTGTCAGAAAACACGTCGCCCAAACGCCTCTGACCACCGGAGGTTGAGCTACCTCGTCCACGCCTTATCAAACACCTACTCCACCAATCCCTTTAACCACGCCCCACTCGATCGTCCAGTGGTGAAGATTCGATTCCCAAATCAGACTTCACCCAAAACTAGGTTAAAAACTAAGTTCGATCTGCCACCGCCACCACGGCGGACAACCCCAACTTCTACCATTTTTCCTTACTTCCCTGATCTACTATCTAACTCCAGAAACAACCATGGTCACCCAAACTCCACAGATTGGCAGAAAAGAACCAAAGTTCAAACTCAGGTTAACTAAAGACTGCACCCTCGTTTAAATTCCAAAAATTGAAATTGTAGTTTTAAAAATCCTACTTTCCAGTATTTATTCCGGTCATAAACTTGAATCAGTGAAATACAACATCTGATTTTTACAAGTTCCAAAAGATTCCTGCTGGTATTTCCAAATACAAGTGTATTTCATCACTTACATACATGTTTTATATATTTTAGTACTTAGATTTTTGTTAAAACTAAACTGTTTGTTTCTAATCTAAGTGTTAACAATGTTTAGCTAAAAGATGTGAATTTTTGTTCTGATGGGTAACACTAATACCTGGAACAGAGCTATATATCAACATGCACAGTTTAAATTAGAAACTTTCACACAACCTTTACAGTTGTATATATATACAAATGCAAAGCATTTCAACTCAGACTTAAGTTTTAAACTTAAATGTTTACTCGCTGTTAAATTTGAACAAAAATTTTCCATTTCATGTTCTAGCCCAGATAAAACTTGCTAACACACACACACACACACATATATATATGCTTAAAATCATTTTAAAACAACATGCACAGATAATTTCAAATCATACTTATAAGATCACTGCATACTTGTTCAAGAATCATAAATTTATCAAGCTTACTCACTGTTTTGATGAGCAGAGCACTGGGCAGGACCGTAATCTTCTTCCAGGCTTTGAAAATTTGATTTGACAAGGGCTTTGCTGTTGAAAATCTTTGTGTGCTTATAGATTTCTTTGCTGTTGAAATTAATCCTTTTTGCATGCTCCAAAATCTTTGATTTAAGTGTTGTTTGTTTTTTTTTTTAAAATTTCTCAGATCTTGTTTTGCATTAGATTTTGATTGAGATGAAGAAAGAGTTTAGATGAAGATTAAACTCATGTCTTTATTTTACAATTAAATTTTAACTTAAATTTTTCAAGAGAATGACACTTGTCCCCTTATGTTCTAATTATCTAACACATATACACTCTTGTTTACAATTGTCTTTAACATATATTAAAAAGTTTACAAGTGTTTTTAATGTTCAATTAATAATTTACAAATTTTATTTTCTTATTTACAAATTTATTTAAGCTATGAATAAGTAATTATGTAATATTCACATGAATATATTGTGTATTTATTTTATATAAGTAAGCTTTAGATTTTTGTAAATTTACATATGAATTTATATAAACATTTATTTATACATAACTTATGCTTTTGATCAAATCAATATAGCATATATTTAAGATATATTATTATTATTATTATTATTATTATTTTTACTCTATTTATCTTAAAATAACACATAAATATTATTGGTTTGAAAATTAACAATTTTGTCTAATTTAAATAATTTACTTATATAAACAATTATCATTACTTATTATTTATTTAATTTATTTTTTAAAAAAAGAATACTTTGTCAATTTTAAGTGATTATATTAAGATATGATCAAATAAATATTTATCCAAACATAAATATTTACGATTAGATTCATTTGTTAAATTTACAATTCAGTATTTCTATTAATTAACCCAATTATTATCAATTAATAGGTACTCCAAAGTACGGGTTATTACAGTTGTCATTTCAGCTTAATTTATACTTCAAAACCAAATATCATTTCACTTCAAATATCTCTATATTTCCCAAAATAGTATTTATATATATTAAATAATTTATACAATAAAGTATTTTCAATTCCCTCAACTTAACAGATCGTTTCAACATCAACCCGACCTTCCCATTCAAATTAAATTCAATCTCAATTTATCAATTTAAATTCATCTCAATTTCTAAAATAACCACTTAAATTTTATCGATCTCAAATTCGGATTTATAATCACAAATACCCCATTTTATTTCCATATATTTCAAAACTTTAATTATTCAACGTTTCATCTAAATTTTCATTCAATTTAGTTTTCTAAATAATAAATTCAAATTTAGTTCAACCTACATTTTCATTTTGATTCAATTTAGTTGCTAAATAACAAATTCAACTACGTTGATTTCAAATACAGATCCGAATCTCAACATAAACCATTTAAATTCCAGTATAGTTCAAGGCTTAATATTTAAATGTTCTATATAACAGTTTCATATAGATCTCGATTTAACCTCATTATTATTTAGTCTTGAAATACTCCCTTATTAGATTCAATATCATTTAAGTAACCTTAAATTACATTTTACTCAATATTTTCTTTAAGTTATTTAAACGTGAAATATTCATTAAATCGCTTAAATCAAAATCCAGTTATAAAATCATACCCTTCAAATTTCCCATACAAAAATTTCAAATCGATTTAATTAAATAAATCCTTATTTAAATACCATTTTTATAAACCCAAATTTATCTCCCAATCTTAATTATTCAATTTATTACAAGAGAATCTATTTGATATATAGATTTAAATAAATACTTAACCCTATTATATGCATTAAATCAATCTAATTTAAATCAAATATTACTACTAAATCTATTTATACAATTTTCATTTGTAGAATATCTTAAGAATCAAATTTATTAAACCATATATTTCTTTCCAAATTTATAGAAATTATTTTCAAAATATTTATATGGACCAACGGTGTCTGTATATATTTCCTATCATATAGTCAAGTGCTACAGATATTTATCATTTCAATCCGTATAAATAATATATACGGGTGGATATCATTTCAACCCGTAATCCCAAATTCAATTAAATGAAAATACCTTGGGTTTATCATTTCAACCCATAACGATTTTCTCCTATTCTAAAGTCTGTTTGGATATGTATCATTTCAACCCATAGTGATTTCTAAACTACAAGAAACTTGCACAGTGATAACAGAAAATACAATAAAATAACAGGCATATATCATCAATAACAACATAATATAAACAACAGGATATGGTGTCATATCCCGCAGGTGAACAGTTACAGATAATAGCATATATAACAAATTTAAATAACTACAACAGCATATTTCAATTGTCGTTTCAATTGAAATCAAATTTAATGAATAAAAAAATGTTAATCGTGAGTGATTGCTCACCTTTCGAGGCTAGAGAATATAGAAGGAGACATGGATACGCACACTGATACAGACACTGAAATTAAATTTCAAATCCAAGCAAAGCAAAATCGGCACGAATTCAACGATCAAAGCTGATTGGCTCAAATTGATGAAACGGATCAGATCAGAACTGGAACGATGAAGACAAATGCTATAAGCGAACTTTTATAACCACCTATAACTATATAGACACATATGAAATTTATATTCTATGTTCAAACATCATAAATTTAATTTACATGTTTTTCAAACATATAAATAAATCAAGCTTACAAGTTTTTTTTTAAAATCAACATACACTTAAAAAATAATATATATATATATATATATATACATACTAACACCTTTATACTAAACTTATATAACTAGTATATATATATTCTCAAACAGATAAAATAAATGTTCAAATATGAAAAAGAAAACTTTTTTATATATAACTATTTCTATATATATATATATATATATATATATATATTAAATGCTATATATATAATTTAAATCCATCCATATTTTTACATTCAATAACATATTATATTCAACCTATATAAATTTCCAAATTATATATGTGTATTAAAATAATTTATAAAGTTGAGTATTTATAGAATCATCTTAAATCCAAAATAGAATAAATATAATACTGAAACAAAATATACAATCATCAACTAAATAAGTCAGTACCACATAGAAACCCATATGGTAACAAATCGCATAATATACATATATTAAAGTATTTTATATAGTCTGTAACAAAAAAAATGACTTACATAAGCGAATAACCATATTATAGGAAACCTGATATCAACAAATAGAAGCTGACCCATATTAAAATATAAAACATAATATATATATATATATTCTTATTAAAAATGAAATATACTTATTTTATAGTATGTTCCCTTCAAAATGTCGCATACATAATTCAAAATATTAACATGACTTATAAGCTATGAGGAAGATCAAATAGAAACTATATATAAATATACATTGTCATGTTATGAAAATAAACTTTTGAAAAAATGGTATTCAATACTTATATAAACAGTATGTATATCACAACTAACAAAACAAAAACAAACAAAAAAAACAAAAAAAACATGTAATTACGAATATAAATCAAAACATATATGTGCTTACACGCCTATACCTCACTGATCAAACAGAAGCAACCGGAAGGCAAGGTGATGGGTTTCATTTGATGAGGAGGTTTGGAAGAAAGGTGAAGCAGCGGATGCAAATAATGGTGACTGCCGCATGCTTCAGTTTGCTTTTTTTTCCAAAGAAAAGTAGGGAGAGGAACGAACAGATCTAGAGAAAAGAGAAGTGAAAGCGAAAATAAATAGGGATGAACCACATGTTTTCAGGCAAATATAACGGAAGAAAATGAATAGGCAACCAAATTTTAAGTGAATAAATAAATAAAAGAGATTGTAACGGTCAACCCTTAATTTGGTGAAAATAATTGTAGCAATTAATAAAAGAAATAAATAGCAACGGTCACGTTGCTTGATTCAGCTGACCCATAAGAGCAAATTATTTAAAATTTAAACGGTAGGAAACATAAAAAAAAACGTACCACCATAAAATGAAATTGATAACGTCTGTGCATTGATTCTACAATATTTATTAAAGCAATTGATTGATGCGCGTTTAAATTTGAACGGAAGGAAAGAGAAAAGTCACAATTAATGGTAAGCTTTAAATTTTTAATAAATACAAAACGTTTCTAAGTTTATACGTTTATAACTTTCCAGCTGTAGTGTATATATATAATGAATGGTCATAAAGAAAGAAGTGGAAACAGGGAGCGTAGGAAAGGAAAGGTTAGAAAAATAAAATTTTGTTGAGAAATGAATATTTGCGTGAGTTATATAGGTTTGATCAGAGAGGTAGCGTGATTTAAGGAGAAGAAAGAACGGCAATAAATCAACTTGCATTGAAATGGAAAGGAAATTAAACTAGCGTTGATTTTTAATGAGCAGTTATAGGCAAGAAATAAGATATTGATAAAAAAAAAACAAGCCACGATTTTGATTGAGCACTGATTTTTCTTGTTATACACGGTTACTAGATTCTTAACAAATTTTAAGCAAATGGGTTTCGAAATTAAAGCAGAAGAAATGGTCAGCTAAGATTAGATTTTGGAATAAGATTTTTAAACAATATTGAATGCGTTTAAAATTTAAAGCTCGCGTTGATGGGAACAATGGCAAGAAATTAAAAAGGCGAACGGTTATAAAATTTGTAAATAACGTTCCTATTAAATCAGGAGAGTAAAAGGAAAGTGAACAAAATTAGAATGCGTACAACAGACGCAGTGATTTTTGTCCCAAAAAAAATGAAAATAACGGATTTAAATTTTATATGTTTTCTTGTATGTGTATATACATTATTTATTCCATCAAATAACGCGCCTTTTAAACGCTAAATTAAACAGTTTATTTATACACAAAGTTTTGGAAATTTATTACTTATATAAAAATATGATTTGTTTACACATTTACTAAGAAATTCATATTCAAAAATGTATATAAGTAAAATATTAAATATTAAATGTTTAAAAGTATAAAGTCAATTTTTTTTAAAGAACGAAAGGTGAAATAAACATTGTTACGAATATATTAAATTAAACCAAAAGATTAAAAATTAAAAATTTAAAGATTTATAACTTCAAAAAAAATGTTAAGTTTTAACCAAAATAAGAATTTTAGAAATTTATCCTAGATAAATTTACCCGGAGGTATGGGGGCTTGGATCAGCGGACGGCTTTACTATACCCTCCTCAGGAGTTTACCGGCCCGCCGGGTTCTCCTGGGTTTTCAAAAAAAAAAGAATTTTTAGAATTTTCACACTAATAAAAATCTTGGGTGATTATTTATAATTAAATTTAGACAATCAAATTTTCAAAAAATAAAACCCCAGAGTTGTAAATAAAGAATAAAATATTGCTAAAATTTGGGCTGTTAGACTCTCCCCCACTCAAAACTTTTCGTCCCCGAAAAGGAAGGATGTAGGAAAATTAAAACAACCAGAAAGAAAATAGATTGAAAGACAAGATAAACAATAAACTTTAAAATTATATAAATTTTACTCGAAATATTCATTTGAAAACTTCACATGGAAATCTTAAGATACTTTCAACATTATAGATACATCAATAATCATTTTATTTAAACATGTTTTATTAAATTAATAACTTCAAAATATTTATAACACTAAAATTTTCTATTAAACAATGTAGTATACAAATAAGCAATATTTAAAAAGGATATATCCAACAAGGAAGGAAGGTAGATTTGGAAAACAGAATCAAGGTGAATAACTAAACTTAGCAGATAAGGTAGATGCAAGGAATAGTATCGGGCACAAATAATTAATCTAGAACCATAAGAATTGAAATTTCAAATATTAATTCAAAATTTCTTTGTTGGAAAAAATATTTTTATAATAAATACCTTTATAATAATACTTTTATAATAAAATACTATTGTACCGAAATAGATTTTTCTTTCGAAAATACTTTTATAACTTGATGTTTCAACAAGTTTATCCTCGTTCTTGCAGACTCTGGTCATGCGTTGATCAGCAGCAAAGTTAGAATTATTCAAATACTTAGTAGACTTGTTTCAACACCCAGTGAAAATACTTGAAAAACCTTTAAAACAGATATGGAAAGTACAATCCAAACAAAACAACCAAACCAAAACCTTTGTCCGACCATGGTTCGCAGATACACAATGGTTACGCCTGGATCCCCCAGGAAACAATCCGTATCCGCAAGCTTTCTCAGCCTTGCGAGTTACGCCATGATGACTAGTAGAGTGCAGGATACACACTGGTTACGCCTGGGTCCCCCAGGAAACAATCCGTACCCCTAGGCTGTCTCAACTAGGCAGTTTCACTACTATTCGCGACCTACACAGATTGCAGGATACACAATGGTTACGCCTGGATCCCCCAGGAAACAATCCGTACCCCTAGGCCAGACTCAGCCAAGCAATTGCGCTATGCAGTCGCGAGAGAAAAAAACCATGGGTTATGCCACGGTGGGAACACTCGAGTATTACTTCCGGAAAACCAAAAATCAGAGAGAATAATATCGATAGAATGAATCCACGATGTGGCCACAAAGCGGATATCAAGCAGAAGACACTTTCCATATCTTTACTTCGAAAATATATATCATATAGTACCTTTTCAAATCACTTCCAAATATCGTACTTATATAAAGTCCATATATATAGGATTCCATTTTTCCTAAATCGAATACTTTCCAAAATCAATAATAGATCAAATCATACTTATATAGACTTCGATTATATAAAATCTCTTTCCAAATTGAGTACCTTTCAAATCAATAGATTTCAAATCAACTTCATACTTATACAATCCATTTTATATAAGTTCGACCATCCCAAATCAAGTGCTTAATAATATAAGGTTCTCAAATTTCAAATCATCTCAATATCAATTCAGTTTCAAAATCATATATGATTTCACCAAATTTTCTTCCAAATTAAATATCTAAATTTCAAAGTTCCCAAAATAATAGGTTTAGAAAATTATCCCATTTTCCAAATTAAAAAAACTCATGTTAAACAAATTCATTTCCAAAAATCACCAAATAAGTACTAGTTTTTAATTCCAATTTAATTTCAAAACCAAATATTTTCCCAAAATCAATTATACTCAAAATGGTTTCCAAATTTATAATTATCCCTTTTTTTAAAACTTCTAAACTATTTATTTCTATGTGAAATATCCAATTTACCTTTCTAAAAACCATTATTCAACTATTTTTTTTCAAAACATTTCAAACCTAAATTTATATTCGTTATCAAACATTTTATACTCTTCGAAATTTCTTAGCTTTGAAAATTTAATTTCGATTTGGAAGTGTTCGAACATTCAAAATAGTTAGGGAATCAAATTTTCAATTCAAGAGTTGAGAATCAACAATAAATCAATAAATCAAATATTAAATCCGAAACTCGAGGACTGAACACCGGTCTCATTCTAAATTGTTTCAAATATATACTTATATCTTTCGAAAATATCAAATTATACTTCGGAATTTGAAATCAAAAACGGTTTTACAAAATCACTTGCATAGCGAAGCTATTAAAGTGGCCTCTCCCCCACTTTGAAACTCGAAAATCAATGTCGATGATGCGTGCACTCATCATCGAAATTATTTTCCAGCGACATAAGTGAGTTCTGGACTTCTATTTTCTTGAAAACTTCTTTGAAATTTCTTCAAAATTATTGGAATTCATTTGAACTCATTTGAAACATTTCTTACTCGAAAAAATACTTTTAAATCGTATTATTTTTATATATATTCCAAAATCTTAAAACCAATTTCAAAATACCGGAATTCAATTCTCGAATTTCAAATTTAACTTTACAGTTATAAATCATTTTTATATAAACCAATTTCTTATAATTTTTCAAAATTTCAAATCCTTTCAAAACCTTTTTATATAGAATAACATTCCTTATTTGCTTTATATATATAGGTATATAATCCTTATCGAAAATATTTTCACTTTTATATATAAAAAAAAATTAGAGTTATCAAAATAAAATTTCGGTATAAACAATTTCAAAAATACAAACAAAACCCGATTTTCAAAGGATAATTCAAGAATGGATTTCAAAGCAAAGATAGCGATTTAATTTAGAGGAACCCCAATCAATAGAATCCTGATTCGAAGATAGACTCGATCGAAGATGAGATAATTAAATTACAAAATAGAAGATGGATATACTTCTATAAATCGCGGGCAACCTTTACCAGTCAACCATGATTCCAAAATTAGATCGGTGTAGAATTCTGAGGCAATTCAACATTCGATCGCCAGAGATATAGAATTCAGCATAACAAGATATAGCAGCATCGTAAACCGAGGATACAGAAATCTTCGGTGAGTCAATGCCAATTGAAAAGGAGTTTTCACCCTCTTTACAAATCATTCAGTGGAGTTATGGGATACTCTGGAATCAAATGAATATAAATAAGGAGAGACAGAACGAATTTCGGAACCGCGGGACATTCCAAAATTCAAAGGAAATCGAGTCAAAAGGAAGAGATTCAACTCGAGCGAAAGTGATCTGTAAATAAATTTACCATATATGCTAAGTTTTGCCTAGAGCCAAAGCTCTGATACCAACTGTAACGACCCGCTATTTTGGACCATTCAAATCGACAATAAAACCATACATATCTGACTTGAATAATTCAAAATACTAAATTGTTAATTAAAATTTGGCTAAACTTAAAATGTACAGTAAATAAATCAATTACAGAGTAATATAATTCAGCGGAATAGATAAAGAATAGTAGTTCATGAAGCTACTATATACATCAGAGTTAGAAAAATACAACCGAATAGTTCAAATGCAGTGAAGTCTCCAATGCAACAGATGACTTCTTTGAACCAATCAACTGGAAAGGCTGGAATCTGAATCGATAGTTGGATTCCCAAATGAAACTTCGAACTCCGAAGGCGAGTCTCTAATGCTGTATCACTCAGTCTGACCCGAGCGTAAAGCAAAACACAAAACACTCGAGTAAGGATTAACATTCTTATATAAATAAATCCAACTCAAGTGAAATATCAACTGAAATACAAATAACTTAAAGGATGTTTGGGATAACCATCCTCTAAGGGTCCATGGAACTATCTACAAGGTAGAAATATACACTATAACACCGTTGTCATTTCAGCTTAATTTATACTTCAAAACCAAATATCATTTCACTTCAAATATCTCTATATTTCCCAAAATAGTATTTATATATATTAAATAATTTATACAATAAAGTATTTTCAATTCCCTCAACTTAACAGATCGTTTCAACATCAACCCGACCTTCCCATTCAAATTAAATTCAATCTCAATTTATCAATTTAAATTCAACTCAATTTCTAAAATAACCACTTAAATTTTAACGATCTCAAATTCGGATTTATAATCAAAAATACCCCTTTATATTTCCATATATTTCAAAACTTTAAGTATTCAACGTTTCATCTAAATTTTCATTCAATTTAGTTTTCTAAATAATAAATTCAAATTTAGTTCAACCTAAATTTTCATTTTGATTCAATTTAGTTGCTAAATAACAAATTCAACTACGTTGATTTCAAATACAGATTCGAATCTCAACATAAACCATTTAAATTCCAATATAGTTCAAGGCTTTAATATTTAAATGTTCTATATAACAGTTTCATATAGATCTCGATTTAACCTCATTATTATTTAGTCTTGAAATACTCCCTTATTACATTCAATATCATTTAACTAACCTTAAATTACATTTTACTCAATAGTTTCTTTAATTTATTTAAACGTGAAATATTCATTAAATCACTTAAATCAAAATCCAGTTATAAAATCATACCCTTTAAATTTCCCATTCAAAAATTTCATATCGATTTAATTAAATAAATCCTTATTTAAATACCATTTTTATAAACCCAAATTTATCTCCCAATCTTAATTATTCAATTTATTACAAGAGAATCTATTTGAAATATAGATTTACATAAATACTTAACCCTATTATATGCATTAAATCAATCTAATTTAAATCAAATATTACTACTAAATCTATATATACAATTTTCATTTATATAATATCTTAAGAATCAAATTTATTAAACCATATATTTCTTTCCAAAATTACAGAAATTATTTTCAAAATATTTATATGGACCAACGGTGTCTGTATATATTTCCTATCATATAGTCAAGTGCTACGGATATTTATCATTTCAATCCATATACTAAATATATATGGGTGGATATCATTTCAACCCGTAATCCCAAATTCAATTAAATGAAAATTGCTTGGGTTTATCATTTCAACCCATAACGATTTTCTCCTATTCTAAAGTCTGTTCGGGCATGTATCATTTCAACCCATAGTGATTTCTAAACTACAGGGAACTTGCAGTGTGATAACAGAAAATACAATAAAATAACAGGCATATATCATTAATAACAATATAATATAAACAATAGGATATGGTGTCATATCCCGCAGGTGAACAGTTACAGATAATATCATATATAACAAATTTAAATAACTACAGGAGCATATTTCAATTGTCGTTTCAATTGAAATCAAATTTAATGAATAAAAAAATATTAATCGTGAGTGATTGCTCACCTTTCGAGGCTAGAGAATATAGAAGGAGACACGGATACGCACACTGATATAGACACTGAAATTAAATTTCAAATCCAAGCAAAGCAAAATTGGCACGAATTCAATGATCAAAGCTAATTGGCTCGAATTGATGAAGTGGATCAGATCAGAACTGGAACAATGAAGATAAATGGTATAAGCGAACTTTTATAACCACCTATACCTATATATACACATATGAAATTTATATTCTAAGTTCAAACATCACAAATTTAATTTACATGTTTTTCAAACATATAAATAAATCAAGCTTACATTTTAAAAAAAAAATCAACATACACTTAAAAAAAATATATATATATATATATACTAACACCTTTATACTAAACTTATATAACAAGTATATATATATATTCTCAAACAGATAAAATAAATGTTTAAATATGAAGAAGAAAACATTTTAATATATATAACTATTTCTATATATGTTAAATGTTATATATATAATTTAAATCCATCCATATTTTTACATTCAATAACATATTATATTCAACCTATATAAATTTCCAAATTATATATGTGTACTAAAATAATTTATAAAGTAGAGTATTTATAGAATCATCTTAAATCCAAAATAGTATAAATATAATACTGTAACAAAATATATACAATCATCAACTAAATAAGTCAGTACCACATGGAAACCCATATGGTAACAAATCGCATAATATACATATATTAAAGTATTTTATATAGTCTGTAACAAAAAAAATGACTTACATAAGCTAATAACCATATTATAGGAAACCTGATATCAACAAATAGAAGCTGACCCATATTAAAATATAAAACACAAAATTTATATATATTCTTATTAAAAATGAAAGATACTTATTTTATAGTACGTTCCCTTCAAAATGTCACATACATAATTCAAAATATTAACATGACTTATAAGCTGTGAGGAAGATACAATAGAAACTATATATAAATATACACTGTCATGTTAGGAAAATAAACTTTTGAAAAAACAGTATTCAATACTTATATAAATAGTATGTATATCACAACTAACAAAATAAAAAAAATGTAATTATGAATATAAATTAAAACATATATGTGCTTACACGCCTATACCTCACTGATCAAACAGAAGCAACCGGAAGGCGAGGTGATGGGTTTCATTTGATGAGGAGGTTTGGAAGAAAGGTGAAGTGGCGGATGCAAATAATGGTGACAGCCGCATGCTTTAGTTTGCTTTTTTTTCAAAGAAAAGTAGGTAGGGGAACGAACAGATCTAGAGAAAAGAGAAGTGAAAGCGAAAATAAATAGGGATGAACCGCATGTTTTCAGGCAAATATAACGGAAGAAAATGAATAGGCAACCAAATTTTAAGTGAATAAATAAATAAAAGTGATTGTAACGGTCAACCCTTGATTTATTGAAAATAATTGTAGCAGTTAATAAAAGAAATAAATAGCAACGGTCACGTTGCTTGATTCAGCTGACCCATAAAAGCAAATTATTTAAAATTTAAACGGTAGGAAACGTAAAAAAAACATACCACCATAAAATGAAATTTATAACGTCTGTGCATTGATTCTGCAATATTTATTAAACCAATTGATTGATGCGCGTTTAAATTTGAATGGAAGGAAAGAGAAAAGTCACAATTAAAGGTAAGCTTTAAATTTTTAATAAATACAAAATGTTTCTAAGTTTATACGTTTACAACTTTCCAGCTGTAGTGTATATATATAATGAATGGTCATAAAGAAAGAAGTGGAAACAGGGAGTGTAGGAAAGGAAAGGTTAGAAAAATAAAATTTTGTTGAGAAATGAATATTTGCGTGAGTTATATAGGTTTGATCAGAGAGGTAGCGTGATTTAAGGAGAAGAAAGAACAGCAAAAAATCATCTTTCTTTGAAATGGAAAGGAAATTAAACTAGCGTTGATTTTTAATGAGCAGTTATAGGCAAGAAATAAGATATTGATAAAAAAAACAAGCCACGATTTTGATTGAGCACTGATTTTTCTTGTTATACACGGTTACTAGATTTTTAACAAATTTTAAGCAAATGGGTTTCGAAATTAAAGCAGAAAAAACGGTCAGCTAGGATTAGATTTTGGAATAAGATTTTTAAACAATATTGAATGCGTTTAAAATTTAAAGCTCGCGTTGATGGGAACAATGGCAAGAAATTAAAAAGGCGAACGGTTATAAAATTTGTAAATAACGTTCCTATTAAATCAGGAGAGTAAATGGAAAGTGAATAAAATTAGAATGCGTACAACAGACGCAGTGATTTTTGTCCAAAAAAAATGAAAATAACGGATTTAAATTTTTTACGTTTCTTGTATGTGTATATACATTATTTATTCCATCAAATAACGCGCCTTTTAAACGCTAAATTAAATAGTTTATTTATACACAAAGTTTGGGAAATTTATTACTTATATAAAAATATGATTTGTTTACACATTTACTAAGAAATTTATATTCAAAAATGTATATAAGTAAAATATAAAATATTAAATTTTTAAAAGTATAAAATCAATTTTTTTTAAAGAACAAATGGTGAAATAAACGTTGTTGCGAATATATTAAATTAAACCAAAAGATTAAAAATTAAAAATTTAAAGATTTATAACTTCAAAAAAAATGTTAAGTTTTAACCAAAATAAGAATTTTAGAATTTTATCCTATATAAATTTACCCGGGGGTATGGGGGCTTGGATCAGCAAACGGCTTTACTATACCCTCCTTAGGTGTTTACCGGCCCACCGGGTTCTCCTGGGTTTTCAAAAAAAAAAAGAATTTTAGAATTTTCACACTAATTAAAATCTTGGGTGATTATTTATAATTAAATTTAGACAATCAAATTTTCGAAAAATAAAACCCCAGAGTTATAAATAAAGAATAAAATATTGCTAAAATTTGGGCTGTTACAGTTTTCTTATTTTCACTTGAGCTAAACCAAGAGCTTGCTTCTTTTTAGCTACTTTGGACCCTTGAGGCTTAATAAAATCATCTTCGGTAGGAGTTAAATACTCTTCAAACCCCATATTGTGGCTTCCACGCGAATCCCATGACTAAAGCATTCTCTGACACTCAAAGCTTTATTTAAGGACTTGTTTGATTGAACTTCTTAAATAGTTTTCTGAAAAGAAGATTTCCATTTGATATGCCTAACTACCAGGTCATAAATATTGACGAACTAATAAAAATAAGGTGCTTATTTACTCTTAGGTCTGTTAATTTGTTTAAAAAATTTATTTATGACAATCATATGAAAAAAGAACAAAATATTTAAAGAATAGTACAAATTTTATAGACGTATGAAAATTAGGTAATCTTACCTAATGCATTTCATTTACAAAGTCATTATGGTTCGTCTTCTTTAACTTAAATATTTGGAAACCAATGTTTGTATTTTGACGATTAATTTTTCCATAATGATTTTCGACCAAAAAACATGACTTATAGCGATCAATGTTCTTCTAATTATAACAATTTGTAATTTTTTTTCCCAAAAATGATCGCCACTTTGGTCGGCACCTCGGATCGGATGGTTAAGAGTGCACACCAATTTTAACATAAATAATGGTCTTCTGCCGAAGTCCAACTGGCGGTAGTGAATGCTCATTCATCTGAAATTGTATTACCTTCAAAATTGAATTCTTCAAAACTACATTTTACGGCATCGGCATCAATATTACAAAATATTTTTCTAAAGAAGAGTGGGAGTAGAAAGATTCTTGGTGCAACAAAAAGTTGGTGTGGGAGCAGAAGAGTGTAGAGGTGAAGGGTATATATTAGGGAAGGGAAAATAGCCATTGAAGAGCCATTATTTTATAGCTTGTTGAACAACTTCCCAAGTGATAGGTGCCTTGGCACTTGTTGAATAAGCGCTTGTTGCTTGGGCGCTTGTTGCTTGGGCACTTGTTTAGCAAGCGTACATCTGAATTATAAATATGAAACCATTTTGATTAAACTTAAAACCAAATACATTTTTTGCACTCTATTTGACAACCGTAAAGGATTAAATCTTGCAAAATGTCATATGCAAAATGTCATATTGGAAACATGTTGATCGAAATAGGGATTCGAAGAGAATCTCACTTGCAGGTTCCATTGTATGCTCAGAGGAGTGATAGGTGGTGCATATATTTGAAGTATAACTTTAATTAACATCTACAACTGCCACATGTCCCTATGCTTGCCTAACCTTGAGTTTCAAAGGTTAAGGTTTATCTGGAGTGATTTTGATTAGTGCTGTATCATACACTAGCTTCTTCCTAAAATTGATGTTAATGTCAAAGCATTTAAGCTTTCCAACATGGTTAGCAAGCCAATCTAGCCCAATCGTGAGTTGTAAGATAGAAGAAATTTGAGAGAAATGTGCCCATATAGGGATATAAAGAACTTGTTCCTTAGTGTTGTCAACTGATGGATTCCACATAGTAATGTGAATAGCTTTCCATCTATAAAGATTGGCTTTGCTTCAAGAATTCCATGACGCCTATCAAAAGTTGAAAATTTGAAGAAAAACATAAAGTCGTCAAAGTGCACTTGCAAACTTCCCTTGAGTTTCCATACATGGTGGCAACAAAATCTAATAAAGTTGTAAGGAGGATTAGCCTGGGAAAAAATTCAATGTATATTTCAACCAAAAATCTATGCCCACCTATACCACTTTAATTAGGGCTGGATTTGGTTCGGTACCGAAAGTTCATATTTAAAACCACTACAATACCGATTTATGTGGTAATAGAAAAATCATATCATTACCAACTAAAGTAATCAGAAAACTGATACTTTGGTTTGTGGTTGGAAATGGTTGGTAACGGTCGGTAATAAACTTTTACCATTTACCAGTATATATATATATAAATTTGTTTACAATATTTCATGTTAAATAAATAAATATTAATAGTTGTTAATTTTTATTATATGATTAGTTATCAATTTTATTTTGTGTATTCAAACATACAAGTAAAAATTGTGCAAGAAGCTAAACACTGCATGAAATCATATTATTTAAAATAAATACATGATAAGAATTGCAATCAATATGATATCATAATAGTATTTTGTTAGATTTTCTATTAAATCATTACACATTAATGTGAGTTATATAGTGTGTGTGCATGTGTGTGTATTGTATGTGTGTAAGGCGGCTATGTAGACATAGAATTAGATAAGGTCGTTGACAAAAGAGATGTAGACCATTAGATCCTTTTGTCTTTATATGGGAGGTGTAAATCGGGAGGCCATCGAATTGCAGAGATTATTGTATCATCAATTGTGTCTATATTTTGGGTATAAATAGACTTTCCATATATCTATATAGTGGATTTGGTAATTACCACATTTAGTAGTTTAATTACCATTATTGTACCGCATATTTTCATGCAGTTCGGCAAACCATACCAGTCGAATTGGTTACCATTTTTTCAGTACCATTTTAGTTGGTAGCGGTTGATAATGGTTGGTAAGTGGTAATATGGTAAAGATGTCTAGCCCTAACTTTTGTTGGAGGGACCATGAAACCATCTATCTCAGGCATTTCAAAAGTTTTAGGAGAGTACACATCTGTGTTTCCAGGTAAGGATTTAAAGAGAGACGTCACTTTTTCATCGAAAATTGGGACATTCGTGTAAGCATTAGAATTCGGTCGATCTGTAGGCATAGAAATACCCTACTACAGCAATATAGGAGAATTGTTTGGATCAGGGTTTGATACCAAGGCTAGGTTATTCGGTGACGCATTATTACGAATAGTCTGAGTGCATATAGAAAATTAAACAAGATTACAGCAACATGGACAAACTGGCATTCCATCAACAATCTCAACCAATTCCATACACTTACAACACAAATTTCAAGCATTATAACATATAGGCATATGTGAATCACCAGAGAGCTCATTAGAGTCATTGTGAACATTAACTGTAGTTGAGACTGAACTGATAATAACATGCAACATTTAGACAGAAATACATTGGATTTGGTAAGCTATTAATAAGGCAGAATCATCTGCCAAAGTTGAGTACCATTATTTGTTGGCGACGGAGATTGTGATGACCCGAATTTTAGAATATCTGTAATTGATAAATTAACTAGGTTTAATCAGTAGAAATACTGATTTATAAGTTAAATAAACAATTCTGGTAATAAATTTAAAGAGTAATATATCTTAAAATAAATTGGATATAAAATATATATATGATTTCATAATTTGTTTATATTATTTTCTTTAAGATATTTTATATAAATTAAGGAAAGTAAATTTCTCAATAGAAAATTTAATATAAAAGTATAATTAGAATTTTATTCATTTTCTTTTAATTGTAAATTGATGAATAAAAAGAGGTAATTTAAATATTAATACACTTAAGATATTTCTAAGTATAGAACTAAAATTTTAATTTAATATAAATATTTATTAATAATCAAGCATATGTAAATATTTGAAAACATGGAGTTAATACAAAAGTAAGCAATTTAAAAGATACTAAACATTTGTAAAAAAAGAATTAATTAAATTTTAAAATAAAGATACTTAAAATACATGTGTAAGTGTCTCAACACAGCTAGTAGACACATGTTGAGCCATAAAATAAGCATAATGACAAATGTTAAAGATTTAGAAAAAAGTGTATTATTTAATTTTCTTTTTCTTCTATTTTTTTTTTAAAATTTTACTTATATAAACATATTACTCCTCATCTTATTCTTCTTTCCTTCAAACTAAAGAAATTATTCAGATTTAAATTCTGAATTCATCTACATGCAAAACAGAAATCTGCAACTTCCTCTAATCAAATCAAAAACCAATGTTTCTCCTAATCCAAAACCATCTTCAAACTGAAATGAATGTAAACTTGAATAATCAAATCTGCAACTCTTAAGTCCAACATGCAATGCTACATTATTTTCTGGAAGCATGCATAAATCTAGCAAACTGCAAGTGTAAATCAGAGAGCATTTTAGAAAATTCAAGATGAATGTTTTAAAGGCAAACTGAAGTTTTTAGAAACCAAATCCAGAAGCAATTTGGAGTTTTGAAGTCAAAGAAATTAAGGTTCAAGGTTTTCAACAAACATTGGATGCACTGCTTCTAAAATTACTGGTGAGTAAATACTTCTGTTTATCTGGTTTTATCTAAACTGCATATGAGGATATTGAATGGCCTCAAATTCTTTAGTAATGAATTTATTTGAATGTGCATGTAAATATGTATAAGTGATGTCAGATATTATATGCATCTTGTACTCTGTGATTTAGGCAGTGATGTTTGTCTTTAAAGATTCACAAAATCAAATCAAACAAATGTTAGATCTTGATGAATAAATGAAAGCTATTTCTAATTAAATGAAAATGTTTTTAAAAGTAATTCCAGGATTTTTAATTTTAGCAAATAGGTATAAAAATAAGAATAACAGTGGAAATTACTTTATAGGCTAAAATCAACTGTTGTAAATTCGAATTCGAATCATGAAAATGAATTCGTGATGGGAAATCACGAATTTTGATCTGCATTTCATGATTTTTAGGTTATTAATTCTTGTGTTTTCCGTGAGCGTTCGAATTGGCTATTTTTGTGATTTGCCGTTTGTCGTCGGTGAAAGGGACGTCACACTTTGGGTTGAAGATGGCCTAGGGAATGTCGATCGTTGGAAATATATGTAGATGGTTTATTAGTAGGCGTGGTGGCCAGGGATGGCCAGAGTAGGGTTTTATTAGCGATATTGAACAGGGTTGGATACGAGGTGATTTAGCTACCTCGGGTTGATCGAGTGGCATGGTAGGCGGGGATGAGATAGTGTAGAAGCATGGGGTGTCATGGCCGGAGTTTCGAGATCTCTGGGTGGTCAACGTCACCGGAATGTGGAAGTTTATGATCGGAATTGATGGGACTGGAAACTCCAAAAAGGGAAATTCACATATACGAGTTCGTTAAGGGCTTTGGTGGTTGCAATCGGTTGAGTGCTCGAAGGACGACGTGTGAGTGATCATCTCAGGAGTAGGAGTTGCGTCAGCGGCGTGTGCAGGTGTACGGTGTCGTGTGCACGATTGGATGTTCTGGTTTTGGTTCTTTGAGAGATGCACGAGTAAACGAAGCGGTTGCTTCGGGTTGGTCACGAGACTCGTGAGAGAGTTTTCTGTGTGTAAGGTTTAAATCGTAAAAAGAAGAAGAAGAAGAAGAAGAAGAAGAAGAGGAAGAGGGGGGGTTACGAGAGAAATGAGAGAGGACTCAGGGAAATACTGATGAGAGACTCGAAGGATTACTCGAGTCAATCAAGGAAGTGCTTGGTTTATTTCAACCACAGAATTTAATTTATAAAAGGGTATAAAGATAGTTAAGAAATGAGAAAGAAATTAAATAAAGGGTATTGGTAAGAAATGTTTTCAAAAATGCCTAGTTGTTATTTGGAGCATTAATTTTGGATGGAGGCACGGGCTTGTTTCCGTGTAGTTCGAGAATGTATTTTGTTTTCCAGTTTTTTCTATATAACTGGTTTCAAAATTTTAAATTGAATTTAATTTTAGAACTGTTATGTAAGATAAATATTTTTTTTTTGAAACATTTGAACTGGAAGATTTGAAGTTTGTTTAACTTAGATTTATTAAGTTAAAATTTAATTGATTTTTAAATTTAAAGATCAATTAAAAGTGGAATGTTTTGAGAATGAATTTAAATTATGTTAGTGATAAGTAAGTCATTAATAAAAATAAAGATATACCTTAAGAAATAATTAAGATTTGGATGATTAATGACTAATTAGTTAAATATGGAAATTTATGGTAATTAATTAGTTTAATATAACAAAGTTAAATTTATTAGTTAATAGTTATAGGTAAATTAATTAAGTAATTAAGTTGTAATTTGGGACTAATTAATTACTTAAAGGAAGTGATTAAGGATTAATTGTTGAATATGCGCTTATATGATTTTTGTTTGATGATAATAAACATATATACATTCGTTTAAATGTATTTGATAATATACTATTTATTTTCACAGATTAAATAAATATTTGCTGAATAAAATAAATAACACAGAATTTGAATTCAAACGAATATTTTATTCAAATAAATATTTATTACAACTTTGAATAGTACAATTTCAAGCTCTCACTATAACTATACAACTTTGATTACAATTACATCACATTTCATATTTACAGGTCACCTCACTACATATCACTCACACTCGTATTTATCTTCAACTGCATTCCAGTTAGAATCCAGCATCTGAGCAATCTGCAAAAATATAAACTAACGCAGTAAAATTGAAAAAGAAATATTTTTGCAATTCAAAAATAAAATATGGTTTTTGAAAATAATATTTGCCTCAGTTATTTGGGTTGTTCGTCATCATTTAAATTTGAATTCATCATACACGAACAACTTGTGACATACACAGTGTATTACTGTATATGCCACAAGGCCGTGCACACCGATATATACACTTGATCGATTTACAGGGACAGGTGAGCACGGGTCAAACCCAAATGAAAAGCCGGGTTCAACTCACGTGCAATAACATTGAAAATCTCGAATCGAGCACAAGGTCAAACCCGAGTTTTTTTGAAAAACTGGATTCAACATAGGGCAGGTCACAAGTCAAAAACAGTGTACAAAACTCAATGCAAGTTCAAGTCATCAAGTTCAAGTCAGACCACTGTAATAAGGCAGTAGTGTACATAGATACAACTACAACAATGACCAAAAGTGTACAGCAATGCAAGTAAAGATGACACAAATTCAAGCAAATGCAACAAAGATGCAAGCTGCAGCATACCAGTGACATGAATGCAGTGAAGCAAGAATATAGCAGCAATGTACATGTACCAATGATACAAGAGAAGTGAACAACAATGCAACAGTGTGGAAGTTAAACAGTGATGAAGCTGGAAATACAAAGACCAGCTACTCAATGCATGCAACATGACTCGACTACAAGAACATCACAAGTAAATCAGCAGGGCAATGCACAAATGCAACAGGTCACAGTGACACCATTAAGCATATGCAAACAAAACAAACTACATCAAGTAGCAAATCAAACCAGAATGCATCAGTGTACAGTGAGCCCGACAACAAAGTGACTCAAGACTGCAACAAACATCAGCAGGTGAACAAAAGACAGTGGAAATTACTCAACTATGGATGCGAGTACAAAATGACCAAGCAAGTGCACCAATGAACCATCAAAGTATGCAACAGTTACAAGCTAGAATACACACTGCACTAATCCAGACCAAAGCAACCTTATCTATGCTCAATGTACAGTGCAAACACATCAAGTAAATGATACAACATGACACAAATGAAAACTACTCAATGATGCAACATTTTAAAATGCACAAATATGCTATGTAGTGAAGCCAAAGCAATCAGGACAATGTTGAACAATGTAAATGTCGAAGTCGTGGAAGCATAACAGTGTCAATATTAAATTCATGAAATCAAGATCAGCATTGAAACAAAGATGGCCAGAGCTAAATTACACAGGGGCCAGAAATTCAAGAAGCCGAAATTACAAAATTGGAACAAGTTAAAAACCAAGTCGATGTCAAACATTATCCAGCATCAAGTTCGTGTCAAAATTTCAATGTTGAACAAGTCAAAGTCGAAAGTCATCACGAAATTAATTCAAAGTCGTAATCATCAAGCAACCAGAATATTCACATATGAATTAGTCAGAGAAATCATCAAACATCAGAAATTAATCGAACGGCCGAGGTGAATAATATGACAAATTCAAATAGAGAATATACGACGCAAATCTAGGGTTACAAACCCTATATAAACCACGAAACATCATCGGCAAATTTATTCGAGTTCGAGCATAGCAAAGAACAAATCATCCAACTCGAATCACGATCGAGTTCAAGCATCAACCCAGTAAAGCAAAAGGATAAAATTACATACCGAAGCAAGGAGTCGAACTCGATCGAACAACGAAGCAGCCGAAGTAAGCAACAATCGATCAACAGTACACGCGAAGAATCATTGAATCAATCAACAAATTATCGGCACTTCGAAAGCACCAATTTGATCAAGGACGAAGCCCTAAAAAGGAACGGCCGCCATTACGAACAGAGAAATAAAAGAGACGGGTCGAATAGCAAAGGAGGCCGGCCTACTTTCTAAAGGAGTTTGTTTTAAGGGCTTTAAATTTATAATTAGGGCTTAATTTTATTTTAATTGTTTTTAATTGTATTTTCTTTTTAAACCGTTTTAATTTTCTAGTCGTGTGACTAGGGTACAAACTACGGTGTGTAGTTTGGGAATTCGCAACTCGGTGGTTGAGTTGTGGTCAGGGTTTTGAGCGTAGAGTTAGATTAGTCAATAGCGGGTATAGCGAGTTTACGTGTGTAAGCGAGGGACTATCTAATTTCTAGTAGAAACCTTGGGGGCAGCACGTAGGCAGGGTTTTGCCGAAGCTGGGTAAATTCTGTGTTGTTCTGTTTTATTCTGTTATTTATATTCTGCGATATCAGTGCTGCTATTCTGTGATCCGTGTTAAATATTAATTAGCTTCTGCAATTAATTTTTATAATTTACACTATCACCCTATTCACCCCCCCCTCTAGGGTGAAATCGATCCTACAAGTGGTATCAGAGCTAGGAACAAAAGCCGTTTTTGTTTTAAAATTTGATTTAACAAAAATCAATTTTTGTTTTAAAAATTCGTGTTTCAAAAATCAATTTTTGTTTTAAAAATTCGTGTTTCAAAAAATCGGTTTTTGTTTTAAAAATTTGAATTTTTAAAATGGCTTCTTTTAATAATGCTTTTGCAGAAGGTCAATCCATAGTTAGACCACCAATGTTCAATGGTGAATATGCTTACTGGAAAAATAGAATGCAAATTTTTCTGAAAACCATTGACGCTTGGAATATTGTTGAGACAGGTTATAGTATACAAACTATAACTGTAGATAATCAGGAAATAGAGAAACCAAAAGATCAATGGACAGATCTAGAAAATAGATTACAAAATGCTAATGCTAGAGCTATGAATTCTATTATCTGTTCATTGGATCAATTTGAATTTAATCGTGTCTCACATTGTCTAACTGCACAGGAAATATGGCACACACTAGAAGTGACTCACGAAGGAACATCTCAAGTCAAAGAATCTCGCCTTGCAATGCTAAGCAGCGAATACGAGAACTTCAAAATGGCGAAGGAAGAAAATGTCAAAGAGATGTACGGACGACTCTCTAATATCGTATACAAATCAAAAGCTCTCGGAAAAACATACACCGAATTAGAAATAGTCCGAAAAATCCTCAGAGTCCTTCCACGAAGCTTTGAAGCAAAAGTAACTGCCATACAAGAATCGAAAGATTTAAAACAACTTAAAGTTAAGGAATTCATCGGAAATCTCACCACTTATGAGCTTGAAATGAAATTCAAAGAAGAGCGTGAAGGAGGTGACACTCAAAAGAAATCAATAGCTCTCAAAGGAACAACCGAAAGTGATGATGATAACGATGAAGATGATGGAGCAGCAGAATTGGAGCTGTTAATAAGGAAATTCAAAAAATGGAATCAAAAACATGGAAATTCAGCTTGAAATCAAAAAGCAAAAAGCAGAATAGCCAAAGCACTAGACTACTCAGAAGAACAAAAGTTTATTTGTTATAATTGCAACAAACCCGGCCATATCAAGCCCAATTGTCCACAAATTAAATCCAGCCACGGAAAGAAACAGAAAAAGAAAAGTTTTGCGGCCACTTGGGATGAAATAGACGAGAATGATCAAAGCACTGGCAGTGAAAGCGAAAAGGCAGAATTGTGTCTTCAAGGTGATACAACTGACAGTGACGATGACGAGCCAAGTGAGGTATCAAAACTTACCCATTCTGAGTTGCTTATATATTTTCATGAAGTAAACGGTTGTTTTGAACGACTTAGGGAAAAATACGCCAAACTTGAATCTCAAAAAGATACTTTGATAGAATGTAATAAACAACTTGATCAATTAGTTAAAACCTATCAAAGTAGGATCCCTAAGTGTGATAAGTGTCCAACATTTGAAAAGGAAATTAAAAAATCAGAAATCAATATAAAAACACTTGAAAATGAAATTCTGATTTTAAAGGAGAATGAAAATACTAGGAGAGAGAATTCTATTAAAAAGTGCACACAGTTGTTAAACGAAAATGAATCTCTCAAATCACAAGTCCAACAATTGTCAACAACTTTAGATAAATTTTCAAAAAGTGAAAAATCGTTGAATATGCTATTAGGAAAGCAAACTGTTAATTCGGTTAGACAAGGACTTGGATATAATAGTTCGAAAATTGTTGAAAGCAATATTAGTCAAGCTAAATCCATGTGCACGATTTGTAGAAAATATGGACACGATCACAATAATTGTTGGCATAGACCCAAACATGTGAAAACTATACCGATTTGGGTTCCAAAAGGCACAAATATAAAATCTCTCAAAGTTAAACAAATTTGGGTGCCGAAGGGAACAATTATAAATAGTTTTGGGTCTTTACAAAATTGTTTTTCAAAATTTTCTGCCACTAACAACCATGGACCTATAAAAACAAATAGGTCACATAAATTCTTTTCCGTGCAGGTGTGGTGGCAGGCTAAGGAACAACAATAGTGTTCTCTGGATTTTGGCTGTTCCAGAAACACAACGGGCGACAAAGCTAAGTTCCTTAGCCTAGTATAAAGGTGACAGAATCACAACGGACAACAACGAAAAATATCGTAAAGGTAAAACAGGTATGGTATGTTTTAAACGATATATTAAATGTGATAATCTGCACCGTATTTTGAATTAAATCAGCCAATATTGAGATTGATGAAAAGATGATGATTTTGATTCTGACTTATTCATCATAGTTGGCCAAGTATATTCTTATGCCAAAAACACTATAATAATCTCTAGATTCTTTGAATTACTTCATATATATCAATTTGAATTAAAAATAGTGTTTTGTTGGATAATACGATTGGTTATAGTACGACTAACTCTATATTCATGGTTTTTGATTATTTACACGGCTTCAATTCAAATTCAAAAGAATGTCATTTAAATTGCTGTAAAATTGAGTTTGAAATTTTTTAGTGCACACTTCATGGTTTGGTCAATCGAATTCAATTAATGATAATTTTGAGTGAAAAAGAAATTCAGATGCAGATTACACTGGTAATCTAGTTGATAGGAAAATTACTAGTGGAACGTGATTTTTTTTACATTTAGTAACTGCATCGTTTTTCAAAGAAAATATCTGCATATTCTTCATTTCAAATAATTTTCAAATAGCAGAAAATTTTCTTTTAAAAACCCCCGGAGAAAATCATTTTTGACCATAGTTTCAGATTAGTCATTTTTTTAAAAAAAAAATCATAATTATTTTTGAATTTGTTTTTAAATGACTATTTTGACTAAACTGACTCCCTAATGTTTATCGAAAAGAAAAATAGTGATTGAAAAAGTGATGAGTGTTAATATTGATCAAATATTATGACTCGAGACGGTATAATTAATAAATTTATTTAGAAATTTAAACAAGAGTTATAAAACTGTTTTGTTGGTAAAAATTCCATGACCATCTCTATATCTATCATATTTCTAACGACCATCACTCATCAAAATTCTATATAGTTTGTCAATATGTGGTACTTTAAACAGGAATCGTTCGTTTTTCGTTTTTCACATTTTTTTTAAAAAAAAGGTAATAATAATAATAATAAATACCAAAGTATTCACTCTCATTTAAAAGCCCTCACGGTTATGCATGGGTGAATTACTTGGAATTTGTTATGTGCTTCTATGCTCATTTAAAAGTCCTCACGGTTATGCATGTATGGAACGCATATCAAAAGTTGATTTTTAAAATAAACAAGTTGATTCTAATCCCATTTAAAAGTCCTCAAGGTTATGCGTGGTTAGAAGATACTTGAATTCATTTTTTTTAAAATAAAATTGGAATACTACTAATCTCATTTAAAAGTCCTAACGGTTATGCATGGTTAGTAGATATTCAAATTCCTGATATAAGTATACCACAAATAGACATAATTGTATGGTTTTATATGATGACATCATTTCCATCATTCTAAAAGTGGAATATGCGCCTAATAAAATATTTATGATTTTTGTTTGATTTTTTATTGAAATTTAATATTTATATTCAATTGGGTTTTAATGTTGGATTAATATCGATCACTTTATCTCTATTTTCTCTAACACTATTATTCTTTTGCTGATAACAAAAGGGGAAGAGAAAAGTTAAGATTTTGTCAAATAAAATCTAGCAAAGGTCAAATAATTTTCCATTTTGCATCTAGACTCTTTTGCATACACTACGCCACAAAAGGCTTTTAACAGCGTTTGATAAACGCTGTAATATGATACAACAGCGTTATTAGAAACGCTGTATAACGACATGCTGTCGTATATACATAACTTACAACAGCGTTTCTATAAACGCTGTTGAAACATCTCTGTGACAGCGTTTATTACGAGCTGTCAATAATGTTTTTACAGCGTTTCAGACGTGCTGTATTATGTTTCAACAGCAGTTTTATTATGCTTTCAAAAACGTTAATAGTAGTTTTTACAGCAGTTAATAAACGCTGTTGTTAATTTTTCACAGCATTTTTATTATGTTGTTGGAGCAATGTACATTATCTTTTCAAAGAATTAACAACACGGTTTGAACGCTGTTGTTTGTTTGTACTATTTTTACAGCATTCCACCATTGCAATATTTACACACAGATATCATTAATCTAAATAGCATTTTATTATATTTCAACCGGATAATATACATAACATATACAAATCAAACTAAAAAAATATCAAATAAAAACATAACAATCAACTATTTCAATAAATTAAGTTGAATACAATATCCATAAACAAAGTTTACATAAATTCATTACTTCAACATAATACTTCACCAACAAACAGACCATCCTCCATTGCACATCAACCCCATTCCATAAACTGCTCATACGACATTCACAACCCAGAAACAGTGCACATCCATCACTGTACAACTTCCTCCATAAAACTGCTGCATCGCCTTCTTCACACATACTTACAGTTCACAACCATCTCCAAACTTCAACCACTACACTGCAGACCACACTCCCTTATTCAACTACTAGCAACACCATCAAACCATACCACCTGCCTGAAGCCATACTACTGCCATAAACCATCACTTCACCCAACCTCCTTCCAGTGCTTCATCACAACCAACACATACTCACCTGCTGCTACTAACACTGCTGTCACCTCCTTCCAGTGCCTCATCACCTGCTGCTACTAACACTGCTGTCAATACAACAGTGCAACACATACTCACATCACTACAAAACTACAACCCATCAAAACTTCCTTACCACCCACTGACTACTACACATTTTCACCATCATTTAGTCTTCACAACTTCCCCCGACCACTACATCGCACAATGCAACTGTTTGCAATTTGCTGCTTCCAATTCCCTACAGTCTAACCTCACTCCAATTCGCTACAGACTGCGATCATCAGCATCACCCCTCTCCTCGGCCATTCAAGCAACTTCGCAAACTACAAACTTCATACAGCATACCAATTCATCATAGCAATACCCCAAATAGCAGCCTTTTCTACTTCACAGACCTGGCCAACATACAACCCCACTGAACAAGTACACTACGCTATGCACGTGCACACATTTCCTCCATTACAATGCCATCATCCCCTACCTTCTACTGTGCCATCTTATAGCAACAAATATGGAATGATCATGCACAAAGTGTTTTGAAGGACTTTCAAATGTAAACAAATGCATTTCAGGGTGAAAGAAAATATAATCATCTACCTGACATTGTAGGAGTCAACACACCATCTCCAATAACCATGCTAGTACCCAAGAGTACGAAAAGCAACAAAGCAATGCAAGAACTTTTATGCTTCTCAAAGAAATTCTTTATTAGTAAACTTGTTTTTGTATCTTCATTTGGTGTTCCCGTCTTATTAGCAACTAATTGATCAGGAATTGTATGTTGTGCATGCAAAAGACCGATCTTAGAGTTCCGACACATTAATGAATATAAAGCAAAGGTTCCACCTGTTAAGTAGTAAATTCTTTATTAGTAAACTATTCAGCTGTACTGCAAAAACTTGAGGGAAAAAAGAAGAATAGCAAAGTATCATGATTCGACATCAAGTTCTACATGACCAAAATTTGAGAAGTTTTGTTAACTAAACCCAAAATATGACTCCGTACTTCCTTGAAAATACGAGTTAGCTAAACCAACAAGAGATCCTAAGAGTAGACTAAACTATTTGTCTTCAATTTTTAAATTTCAAAGTGAGAAAATATAACGATAAGCAAGAATGTCTCTGCTAATAAAGCAAATCCTAAGGAGTAAAGAGTCTAAAGACTTTTTTACAATATAAAAAAGGTCCAAATTTTGAACTTACATCTTAGAGTTTTCTGTTATTACAGTTGGATACAGTGCGTTTGGTTATTAAAACTGAAACTTTATGCAAATGTTTTCATTGTTCAAAACAATCTTGTTTTGTCCATTTCTTCCATAACTCTATACTGTAGAACGGTATTATTACATTCTCATGTGCATTTGTGCACATGTACAGATAAAAATGAAACTGATTTGTTTCAAATACCTCATAAATGATAGAAGCACCCTTCTGAGTACCATCACCTCCAATAATGTAGACCCGAGACAAGAAAATTATCAATACTTTCACCGAAGACATATAGTGAATATGATAAGAGTAGACTAAACTATGTCCTGAAACACCTGCTGCAATAAAGCATAGAACTGAAGCATTGAGAGCAATAGGAAGAACTAATCTGAAGCAGACGATCTGAAACAAACTGAAACAGGCTATTACATCCAGGGACAAGAGGGATTAACATATCCACATGGCCCACGTATCATATATTGACAAACTGATCGGTATGCAATTGGGTCAGACTTAATATCTGGAATTTCTGCACTGACAACATTGTCAACGTCAACAACTGTCTTCGGTCTCTGATCTCTGTGAATGAACACAAGCATGTGCACATGTGGCAGACCATGCTTCTGAAATTCAACCGTGTATATCACTGCAAAAACAAAAGAGTGGTAATGTTGGTAGTTGCTTCTGCCGAGTTAAAAAAGTAGACAGTGTACTCCTTTTCAATTTGTTCAACATTTCTGATGTATATCATCCATCTAGATTTTCCAGGCAAAGATAGTTGCAAATCAAAGTAATATTGTTAGGTTAAAACTATTGAAGCAAGTCTAGAAATTGAACAGTTGCTGTAACCATAGAGCTATGTGCCGTGAATATGCGAAACTCATGCTGCAAACGTGTATGTCAATGAAAGGAAGAAAGTGTGGTATTTATGAAAACTGCCAATGTCAAGTGAAAAAAGTAGACAGCAGACCGAAAAAACTTACCAGCTTTGACCTTGCCAAATTACTGTCATCTTTATGTCTGTAAGCAGTTCCATAAGCTTGATGTGGAAAACCCGGGAGATTGTCCTCTTTACTGAGATAAAGGCTTTTCGACCTCCAATTTCCACTGATGATGCCTGCAGTTAAATTTATTATTAAGGAATAAAATCATTTCATTATTAGCCTCAAATAATCTATGAGCCAAAAATATCTCTTACCATCTATATAACATGTATTAAAAAAATGAGAAAAATGCTCATATACCGTAGGCATACAAATTATCACTGTTCCAATCCCAAAAAAGAACAAAAAAAAAATCACATGATTTTAATGAACAATTTGTTTCATTAAGATTTATAAGAAATAAAATATGGAGTTCTTCCCTTTATTGAGAATTCTGCTTGGAACCAGAATTATTTTTGCAAAATGAAATTTTCGAAATTCAAGAGTTTACACCTTAAACACAATGGAAAAAATTAATCAAAATAACCACAAATTTTGTATATACATGAATTAGATCACGATTCATGCAGAATATGACAGTTTTTATGACAACAGAAACCCAATTTGAGGAATAAAATAGCAGCTGCTTTAGCTGCTAAGAAAAATAAGAAACCAAGGTGTAGAAAAAATGGAAGAAGAAAATAAATATAAAATGCTCGGTGTATATTCTAAATATATTAGTCAATAGAAAAGAATGGTGCATTAAAGCTAATAAACCATACATCAAACCTTATCTAAGCTTACCTCAATTGCAGCTTGTCTGGAATCTAAGGATTCAAACTCAACGAAAGCAAAGCAAATATTTCTCAGCTGCAAGAGTACAAGAGTTTCAAAGAACAAACTTAAAAATTAAGATGCAATACTTCTGAACAAACTAATTAAGGTTCACAAAAATAAACATATAAAAAATTGTGAAAATGTAATACAAATTAACCACATTGAATTGTTACTTCATTTTAAGAATAAGAAAATGATACAAAAATCATTATTGAGCTTGGACACATCAAACTAGTATTACTTGGTTACTATAGGCTGTTGAATATATACTCAAAATAATCATTTTGGGTATTAATTTAGTTTTTGTATAAACTAAATGCTTACGTTTTAAAGTTCAGTAAAGTATTCCCAAATATTGGTCTACCTATTTCTTAGGTTGCAAGTGAAACATCAAGATTTTTCAATTGTGTGTTTCTGTAGTGGATGATATAAATAATAAATAGATATTCTTTTTTGAGTAATTAGGATTCTTATTAATAGACTAATAGTATATTTTACCTTCGATGCATTTGTGGTTAAAGTAGAAATTTTATAGACCATGGTATAAAAATTGCACGAACAAATTTTACGTTGATCTTTTTTCTGAAGGTATTTCGTTGATATAAATTATTCATGCTTTTGTAATGTATTGTCGATAATAGATATTATTTTGACCAGATAATGACATATTTCACACAATATAAACACAAAATTTGACACTTTTAACTATTTTATATTTTTATACACTTGTACCTTCTTACAGTATAAATTTTCCAATATGTTCATGATGAACCTCTGCACTATTTGAGTTACTTTAGTGAATAGAACAATAAAGTCTAATGATATGGATTTGAAGCTTAAAATTTAAGTTATCTCTAAATAAGCTTTTTGCCAACATTATTATTTCCTGACTTGTTACAAGCAAAAATCCGAGCTAGGTTTGGGTTTCTTCTCTCCTTCTTACTGTTTGGAATTTTTTTTTTTTCCTTAGTGTGATCACTTTAAAGATATACACAGTGGTTGTTTGTATAAAGACAATGCCTGGGGTATTTAGAAGATTGGTTGATCCCTGAGATATCTTAGTTGCTTATTGATTCGGAGTAAAGTTTTGGAAGCTACTGCACTGTTCGTACAGTTTGTTATTGTGTACTAACTAATTTGGTTGAATTAGTTGTATTCAAGCAACCGGAGCTTCAGCACGATCTTTACTATCAAAGATGGAAAAAATAAATTGGTTTAATTCAATTGCGCAAAAGTGTATTTCGCATAAACAGCTGAATAATTACAACCATCAAGTAAGCATGGTATTCATACACATGCTTTGGTGCTTTTTTTGCTTAGAAAATGGGATAATATAGGTGAAGCAACATAGTCAGAGAGAATGGTGTTACAATTGAATTGGCACTTTGGTGCTACTTCTCAGGTTTATAGATTATACACGTCTATTGATATGTTTACTGATATGTTTAGTTTAGGATGTTTGATTTTAATCCATTTAGGCATCCTAGCGTATGTAATGCCAATATCCAAGATAACAAGTTGGAGCTTTCCATTATTGTTGGTATGCCGGAGGTTTATAATCTTGTTTCGTAGTTGTTTGATCATACTTCAAATGAAAAGCAAGCAATTTTTTACAAAAATTTAAGAAAAACCATGACCTTTAGCCATACATTAGCATGAATATTTATTAATGTTTATCATGAAGCATGTTATGTATTGAACTTATCGTTTCCAAGTTGTTATTGTCGTTTAAATTATTCTGCTATTATCATCTTTGATATTGGCATTCCTACTATAGGTTGTCCAAATGGATGATCTTCTCCAATAACACAAGAAAATCAAACGCCTAGCATGAACATGTTAATAAAAATATTAGCACGGTCATTCCAAATAAGCTATGTGGCTTTCCAACTTGAAGTTTGGATTTAGTAGCGATGTACAATGGTGGCACATCATACAGATACCTTTATTTGAGTGGTGGCACATCATGAGTCGTTCAGTATGGGTAGTTGCTTATGAAGACAACAAAGATGAAGGTTTCCCCGAAAATAAACTAGACAACTCCTATGATAGACATTTCCAACTGTTAACAAGGAAAAAAATATCAAATTTCTTAACCACTAACAACTTAAACCATTTTCATAGTTTACCGCCCAACTCAATACTTAAATACATTGATTCAACACATGAAATTTGTTAGATAGAATTAATACATCTTTATATTTTACCTGATCAAACTTCAGCTATTTGGCTACTAAAGATTAAAAAGATACACACAATAAACAAGAACTATAATGTTTGTCTCCTATTACGCACACCAATCTCAAAGCTCTTAAGCACTGTTTTTCTTATTCCTCCTCTTTAGTGACTATTGACATTGAAACACCCAAATTCAACACTTCATGCTTGTGCACATTTTATAATAAGCAAAGCTCAATCCATCAAAACCATTTCATTTTCTCAAAATCTATACTTTATGCTTTTATAAATTGGCAGTAGTGGCAAGTATAGTTCATGTGCTTGTAATATTATTTGAAATGTCAGTAGGAAGCATGTTCATATAGTTCAATATATTTGAAATAAAAATCTCAGCTGATTCATGAATTGTTGTACCTCATTATTCAATGGTGCCGATATGGATCAACTACTCCAGTAAAATATTTGAGTTTCCAGCTCGAGCAATCTTGTATAAGCACTTTCGAATCCATTGATCTCCAAATTTCTACTGGAAAAATATGAAATTTTACTTTATTGAGTAGCTCAGAATATTTAATGAGTATTTAAAAATTTAACATTTCAAGTCTTCATAACAGATAAGTTATGGAGATGTACATATTTTATATATCAATTTGAAGATTTTTTTGTGGTCCCATCTCTGAAATCTTTATTGATGTCCATAAGAGTTATCCTATTTAACTTTGGTATTTTTGTGAAAGCGGTGGCAAAAACTGTACATGCTTAAATAAAGCTGCTACATCTTGAAATCCCTCATCATAAGATGGTTTCTACAGACAAAAATTACCAAATGATTTATGATTTAGACGGAGACTATATCATCCTATAAAAAATTGCCAATACAAAAAATATCATATATTAACTGTAAAATTTCTAATGGAAATAATGAATAGCAGTATTACCTAACAACACCAAAATGAATCGAACTATGTTCCCAAATGAGTTCACATCCCTCTAAACCATCCCACAATCCACTTCAATCCATCAACAACATTTCCACCACCTCTATGACACACATCAATCCACATCCTGAACACCTCTGGCCAACCTATCCACCCTCACTTACATACCATTCTTGCTATACACATCATAACATCCAACCTCTGCTGCTCCAGTCTCAACAACCTATCACCAGAACAAGTACCATTCAAACCCAAAACAAAGAAAAAAAACAAAAAATAACCTACAGCACTGTCAATTCACATACGAGCTTCCAAGTGTTCACTTCAAAACAACCCAACCACCTCTGCATCACGCACGACCCCCAAGCAGCGTCGTGACCATTACTGTATCGCCCTCACCTGCTCGACTCGAACCCACCTAAATCGCCAGCAATTGACCGCCGCAACCAAAATCCACGAATTCCACAGCCGCGAGCCAAACAACCAACACACCATCTCTGACCGCCTTCCACACCACAGTCCACCCATCCACTTCCTCAAAAATCGCGACACGAACTCGAGAATAGTCTTGCCGCAACCAAAATTGCAATCCTCACCTCTTAGTTATTGAGTGAACGAGAAATTAGGGTCGTGTTCTAATGTTTGCCAAGGACGGATTTAAGGGGCTTTAGGGCTCAATTGAATTGGATACGAGAAGGTGAGAAGGAAGAAAGGAAGGGAGGCAAAGTAACCGCGTAATGAAATAAATCTGAAAATGTAGCGGGTTATTTTAAACAGCGTTCGCACTTTTATTTTTATTATTCAACGTACTATTGTCAGCACTTATCAAAGAAACGCTGACAATTAGTGCTAAGAAAAGAACATTTTCTTGTAGTGATATTTTATTTGTATGCATATATGTAGGGGGAGTTTTGTGTAGAGAGGAAGCAATTAAATAGGGGGAGCAATTAGAGCATATCAATGATCAAATACATTTAACATATTCAAAATCTTAAATATATGTTTGTTATCATCAAAAGGGGGAGATTGTTGAATATGCGCTTATATGATTTTTGTTTGATGATAATAAACATATATACATTCGTTTAAATGTATTTGATAATATACTATTTATTTTCACAGATTAAATAAATATTTGCTGAATAAAATAAATAACACAGAATTTGAATTCAAACGAATATTTTATTCAAATAAATATTTATTACAACTTTGAATAGTACAATTTCAAGCTCTCACTATAACTATACAACTTTGATTACAATTACATCACATTTCATATTTACAGGTCACCTCACTACATATCAGTCACACTCGTATTTATCTTCAACTGCATTCCAGTTAGAATCCAGCAGCTGAGCAATCTGCAAAAATATAAACTAACGCAGTAAAATTGAAAAAGAAATATTTTTGCAATTCAAAAATAAAATATGGTTTTTGAAAATAATATTTGCCTCAGTTATTTGGGTTGTTCGTCATCATTTAAATTTGAATTCATCATACACGAACAACTTGTGACATACACAGTGTATTACTGTATATGCCACAAGGCCATGCACACCGATATATACACTTGATCGATTTACAGGGACAGGTGAGCACAGGTCAAACCCAAATGAAAAGCCGGGTTCAACTCACGTGCAATAACATTGAAAATCTCGAATCGAGCACAAGGTCAAACCCGAGTTTTTTGAAAAACTGGATTCAACACAGGGCAGGTCACAAGTCAAAAACAGTGTACAAAACTCAATGCAAGTTCAAGTCATCAAGTTCAAGTCAGACCACTGTAATAAGGCAGTAGTGTACATAGATACAACTACAACAATGACCAAAAGTGTACAGCAATGCAAGTAAAGATGACACAAATTCAAGCAAATGCAACAAAGATGCAAGCTGCAGCATACCAGTGACATGAATGCAGTGAAGCAAGAATATAGCAGCAATGTACATGTACCAATGATACAAGAGAAGTGAACAACAATGCAACAGTGTGGAAGTTAAACAGTGATGAAGATGGAAATACAAAGACCAGCTACTCAATGCATGCAACATGACTCGACTACAAGAACATCACAAGTAAATCAGCAGGGCAATGCACAAATGCAACAGGTCACAGTGACACCATTAAGCATATGCAAACAAAACAAACTACATCAAGTAGCAAATCAAACCAGAATGCATCAGTGTACAGTGAGCCCGACAACAAAGTGACTCAAGACTGCAACAAACATCAGCAGGTGAACAAAAGACAGTGGAAATTACTCAACTATGGATGCGAGTACAAAATGACCAAGCAAGTGCACCAATGAACCATCAAAGTATGCAACAGTTACAAGCTAGAATACACACTGCACTAATCCAGACCAAAGCAACCTTATCTATGCTCAATGTACAGTGCAAACACATCAAGTAAATGATACAACATGACACAAATGAAAACTACTCAATGATGCAACATTTTAAAATGCACAAATATGCTATGTAGTGAAGCCAAAGCAATCAGGACAATGTTGAACAATGTAAATGTCGAAGTCGAGGACGCATAACAGTGTCAATATTAAATTCATGAAATCAAGATCAGCATTGAAACAAAGATGGCCAGAGCTAAATTACACAGGGGCCAGAAATTCAAGAAGCCGAAATTACAAAATTGGAACAAGTTAAAAACCAAGTCGATGTCAAACATTATCCAGCATCAAGTTCGTGTCAAAATTTCAATGTTGAACAAGTCAAAGTCGAAAGTCATCACGAAATTAATTCAAAGTCGTAATCATCAAGCAACCAGAATATTCACATATGAATTAGTCAAAGAAATCATCAAACATCAGAAATTAATCGAACGGCCGAGGTGAATAATATGACAAATTCAAATAGAGAATATACGACGCAAATCTAGGGTTACAAACCCTATATAAACCACGAAACATCATCGGCAAATTTATTCGAGTTCGAGCATAACAAAGAACAAATCATCCAACTCGAATCACGATCGAGTTCAAGCATCAACCCAGTAAAGCAAAAGGATAAAATTACATACCGAAGCAAGGAGTCGAACTCGATCGAACAACGAAGCAGCCGAAGTAAGCAACAATCGATCAACAGTACACGCGAAGAATCATTGAATCAATCAACAAATTATCGGCACTTCGAAAGCCCCAATTTGATCAAGGACGAAGCCCTAAAAAGGAACGGCCGCCATTACGAACAGAGAAATAAAAGAGACGGGTCGAATAGCAAAGGAGGCCGGCCTACTTTCTAAAGGAGTTTGTTTTAAGGGCTTTAAATTTATAATTAGGGCTTAATTTTATTTTAATTGTTTTTAATTGTATTTTCTTTTTAAACCGTTTTAATTTTCTAGTCGTGTGACTAGGGTACAAACTACGGTGTGTAGTTTGGGAATTCGCAACTCGGTGGTTGAGTTGTGGTCAGGGTTTTGAGCGTAGAGTTAGATTAGTCAATAGCGGGTATAGCGAGTTTACGTGTGTAAGCGAGGGACTATCTAATTTCTAGTAGAAACCTTGGGGGCAGCACGTAGGCAGGGTTTTGCCGAAGCTGGGTAAATTCTGTGTTGTTCTGTTTTATTCTGTTATTTATATTCTGCGATATCTGTGCTGTTATTCTGTGATCCGTGTTAAATATTGATTAGCTTCTGCAATTAATTTTTATAATTTACACTATCACCCTATTCACCCCCCCTCTAGGGTGAAATCGATCCTACATTAATTACTTAGTGTAATGAATGGATTTATTAATAAAGGAAAATTAAAGGTTAGTTAATTAATGTAATTTACGAAGGATAATTAATTTATAATTGTGGAATAATTAATCAGGGTAATTAATTAAGTAATTAATACTCAGTATAGTTAATTAAATTGATAATTTTAGTTAATTAATTCAAGTTTAATTAATTAAAGGTAGTCATTTGATGTTGGGTTAAGTATAATTACCTAAGAAAATTATGAGGTGTAATTACTTAGTGAAATAATTAGTGGATAATACTAGATGTAATTACTTGGTGAAGAAATTAAGAAATAATTACTCAGTGTAATTAAAAGATTAATCAATGTAAATAATCAAGAAGATAGTTTAATTGATGAAGTAATTAAGGAAAGTTAATTCCTGATTGTGATTAATCAAGATTGATTTATGAATGTAATTAGGTAAAATGTTAATTATTAAATGAAATTTAAGAATAATTAACTAATGAAAGTAATTAGAGGATCAGTAACTAATGTAATTAATGGAAGAGATCAATCTTGCTTATTAATGATTAAACGATGATGAGTGCTTTGAATTGGATAATATCTCTGTTATGAATTTCTTTGTGGTACGATATGTTGGATGGATGATGATAATGTGATTATCAATCAATTAGGAATTGCTGTAAAGTTTTACCCGACAATTAAAGATGAGTTGTATTTAATTATATAACTTAAGTTTAGATGACAGGGATTCGATGAGACCGGAGTCGGGTATTAGTTAATACCCGAAACCACTTCGATTCTTTGAAATTGATATATGAAATCAATTGGCTGAAATAGAATGATTTAAGTGAATTGTACCATTTGATCTAAGTTTTGGTACTTAGAATTTGATGTGTAAAATAAGTGATGTCTATAACAGCTTGTGAAATTGTAAATTGATATAAGTTACCCGGGTTTATATGAGTTGTATACTTTTGTATTACATGTTTAGATAGGTTTACTCACGCTGGTTTCCAGCCTGACCCGGGTGTTACTTTGGTGTAATGCTCGGGTCAGACCGAGTATTATAGATTTTCAGGTAAGGACGTTCTAGAGCTCAGGAGGCGAGCTGGAGGGCAGGATCGTTTGGTGTTTTCCGCTGTGATATGCTATGTTATAACTAGAATATGTTGTCTTAGACTGTCCACTGTTGTGTATTGATTGTAACTCTGATATATATAAATGTGAATATACTGATAAGTTTTTCTTTGTAAAACTATTATTTATGTGATATTATATTTTATCCGCTGCGAATGTGAGATTCTGAGTTTGAGTTTTCTGTTTCTTCTTATTTCATTTTCTTCTTATCACTAACTATCTGAAAATTTCTGGATCGAAATTTTCGGGTCGTTACAGAGATGTTGAAGAAACAATTGTTGTAGTCAACAAAGACAGTGAATAACACAGAGACAGTGAATAACACAGCTTATTTGTAGCATAGGCGAAGGAAGCAAGATTTATTTAGCTGAAATGTCATCTGGAGCATGTTAGTGAATTTTCCATGATTTTTGGGTCTAGATCCAAGCAACCTAAATACCTATGCTTATTATTTTTCCTATTAGGCATACGGGAGGAAGATGGTGGTGCGGTAGGAGAGGAGAGGAGGAGAAAGACTTTTGGGCATGGAAGTAATGTTAAATTTAGATGATTCAAATATTTGTTAAAGAGGAAAGAAATTGATTAATTGATTCATTCAAATCAATTAATTTGGCTGGTATATGGAAGGATATTTTGAAGGAAACTAATTAATTAGTCAACCAATTAATTAGTCAAAGAATTGTTATATGAAGAAAGAAAAGATTGTTGATGGAGATTGATTCAAATAAGGAAAATTATGGAAACCAAGATTACCACTATCCATTTATATAGAAATCAAAGCACGAATATTCGGAAAGGTTTCAAACATAATCTGTAAATTAATTTTCTTAATCTCCAAGTAACTCCTTCATTAAGTCTATTTAAATGAAGGAATTTCATCTTCATATAAGTGAAAGTGCACGTGTGTGAGAGTATCCACCACTATTCTTTCCTCTCATTTGTACTCGTTTCTTTAGTGAAATAAAAGAAGTTGTTGGGTCTCTGTGGACGTAGGATATTCATATCCAAACCACGTTAAATCTTCCTTGTCTCTTATTTATGCTATTATTTTTGTGAGACTGCATAATTGATTATTTTAAAGTTCCATTGGTATCTAAATAGGCAATACTAGATCCTGATCAAATAATTCGCTTCCTCTTAAATTAAAAAAAAATTCACTACAGTTCGGTATCAGAGCTAGTGTTGCTGTTCCTATTTGGATATTAATGGCTACTTCTAGTAAGTCTGTTGGTAGATTTGGTGTTAATTATGGAGTAACACGTTTTGACGGAAAAGGAGATTTTGGTACTTGGAAGATGAAAATGGAGGCTGTATTAAAGAAGGAGAAGACTTATAAGGTTATTTCTATGCCTAAGAAATTGAAAGGTAGTGATGCAGCTGATTTAGAATAGATGGAAGATGAATCTCTCACAACAATTCAGTTGAGTCTTTCAGATGAAGTTTTTAGAGAATTCTCTCAGAAGAAGACAACGAAGGAACTATGGGATGCATTATCGGATGCATATCAAGGCAAGTCTCTCACTAATCGAATTATTCTTCAGCAACAACTCTATCCGTTTAAGATGAAGCATGGAGCTGATCTTATGGAGCATGTAGATGCTTTGACGACTTTGATTTTGAATCTAAAGGCGCCGGAAGTGGATATTACTAATGAGGCTCAAGCTGTGATCCCCTTATGTTCCTTGCCTAAGGAGTATACTGCTATTGTTAATTCCATGATTTATTGGATAACTTAAGTTTAGATTTCAGGGACTCGAAGAGACCGGAGTCGGGTATTAGTTAATACCCGAAACCACTTCGATTCTTTGAAATTGATATATGAAATCAATTGGCTGAAATAGAATGATTTAAGTGAATTGTACCATTTGATCTAAGTTTTGGTACTTAGAATTTGATGTGTAAAATAAGTGATGTCTATAACAGCTTGTGAAATTGTAAATTGATATAAGTTACCCGGGTTTATATGAGTTGTATACTTTTATATTACATGTTTAGATGGGTTTACTCACGCTGGTTTCCAGCCTGACCCGGGTGTTACTTTGATGTAATGCTCGGGTCAGACCGAGTATTACAGATTTTCAGGTAAGGACGTTCTGGAGCTCAGGAGGCGAGCTGGAGGGCAGGATCGTTTGGTGTTTTCCGCTGTGATATGCTATGTTATAACTAGAATATGTTGTCTTAGACTGTCCACTGTTGTGTATTGATTGTAACTCTGATATATATGAATGTGAATATACCGATAAGTTTTCTTTGTAAAACTATTATTTATGTGATATTATATTTTATCCGCTGCGAATGTGAGATTCTGAGTTTGAGTTTTCTGTTTCTTCTTCTTTCTTTTTCTTCTTATCACTAACTATCTGAAAATTTCTGGATCGAAATTTTCGGGTCGTTACATTTGGTATCAGAGCTGAAGGTTAAGCGAGAACCTTGGCTCTGTTGGGATCACTCATTAAGGATAGGGTAAGTGATACCCTAGGATGAGATGAGTATATAAATATGAGAGAGCGTACTTGTTATTTCTTATATAAAGTTTTTTTAAATGATTTCAAAAGTAAGTGAATCTTATATAAGAAATAGAGTCTCTATTATATTAAGGAAATTGGTTGTAATATTAATTAAATTAAAAGTAATAGTAAGAATTAAATTAAGAAGTAATAGAATACAACCAAATTGAAGTTGGAATTAAATTAAAGACAAGTTTGAAATGGATTCAAACTGAAATTAAATCTTGAAATTGGGAAATGTTTCAGGATAAGGATAATCAATTAATTTATGTAATTAATTAAACTTTATTTAAGTAATGGATAATAATTGGAAATGATAAATAAAGAGGGATTTACTTAATGAAGTAACTAGAGGAAAGTAATTTAAAAGACAATTACTAAATGAAGGTAATTAAGAAATAGGTTAATTACCGAATTCGATTAATTAATGACGTAATTAATTTAAAGAAATAGTAAATAATATTATTTAATGCAATTGAATGAAATGGTCTTATTTCAAACAAGAGTTGTTTGAAAATATAAAGAAATTTGTTTGAATTAAAAACCAAAGGTGGTTTAAAATTTTAAAGTATAACTTGGTATGTAAAAGAAATTAATATATATATATATATGTGTGTGTGTGTGGATATACATAATATCAAAGTTGGCTTGAAATAAACTCTAAATATTGAGTTTTGAATTTGGAATAAGATGTGATATCCAAGTGATAAGTTTTGAACTTATAAATGGGAAAAATTATTAATGTGATGTTTAGAATTTTGAAATTTGAAATGGAGAATTCAAGTTTGAGTGAGGTTAATCGGGATTGATTGAATTTAACTCGGAGGAAGTTAAATAAGTTTGAATGAACAATCTGATTTGGAAATTTCAAAATGAAATTGAGATTAAATTTGGAAAGTTAAAAGGTTAATCTGAATTGGGAGTTTGTGAGATCTCAAAATGGGTTTGAGATCTGGAAATTGTAAATTGATGGATGTTTTAAGATGAATTGAATGATATCATCCTATTGTTGTTAAAAATATTTAAGTTGCGAATTAGATTTGTTTAAATGAATAAGAAATGGAGTATGGTAATCCATTATTGGGATAATTTGGAATTGTAATTAAAGTTGAATAGTTTTAAATTCAAATGGAATTTGAATTGAATTTGGGAGGAAGTTAAGAATAATTCAACTTGATTTGGAAATAGAGTTTGAAATTGGGAGTAATTCAAACTGGAGTTGAAATGAATTGAAATTTATTTGAATTAGTAGAATTTGAGATCAAGGTTGAATAAAATTAAATTTGGAAAGAACTGAGGTTAATTCAACTTGAATTTGGATTGAATCAATTTCAATGGAAATTGAAGTTATTTAAAATTGGAATTGCGTCAATTTAAATGAAAGTGGAAATTTAAATTGAATTGATGAGAATGGAGATTGGGAATTTAACAGTTTTGACTCTGGACTATTTTTAATATAAATTGTTTCAATATAAACCTATTTTTCCAAGCTATTTATTATATATACAACTTTTCCTTTAAAAAGCCAAATTTTCTTATACTTGTTTTACAATTATTTTTGAAACTGTTTAACAATTTTCTAACTATTTTATAAACTAATTACTATTTTCAACTACTAATTACTATTTTATAGCTACTTTGCAATTATTTAAAATTTCTATGACTATTTAACTATTTTCCAATTATTTTACAATTACTGAACTATTTTACATCTATTTTACAAAATAGAAATTATTTTCCAACTACTTATCTATTTTAAATTTTTCAAGCTATTTTCTATATAAATTGGTCGGAGTTTAAACTGTTATTGGTTAAATACCCAATCGAGATAAGAATAGAGGTGATAATCCAAATGGATTGAAGTAATTCTGAGTAAGTGAATGAAAATCAAAGTGAACATGAATAGAAAGGGAATTAATTTGGCTAATAACCAATAAAGATAAATACGTAGGGTGTACGTATGTTATTCTATTCGCATAGTGATTTGATCCAGATTCGAGCACAGAATTTCGAGATAGTTATATCGATCCGAGTGGGATTTTTTTCACTCGATTTTTGACGGCGAACCTGGATAAGGATTGTTGATTGGTTCTAGATGTTCTCTATCATAGTTAGGCTATGCAAGGAGAATGACGGTTTCTGATCAAGAAACTAGATCTGAGTCCGCACTAGAAAGTCGAGTGGACGATACTAGTTCGGAAGTGAAATTGTGTGATCGAGTGAGCGATCAGATTGGTATAGCATACGGATGATATGTGTACATCGTACGGATTTGAATGAAAATGATATTGAGAGGAGTAATCAAATTTGAATATTGATTTTGAGTAAACAAAGTTAAATATCTTTGTTAAATAAGATAAAACTCCCTTTGATGAATCTTTTGCCGGAAGAAATGGTTTTTGAAAATGTTGGAAGCGTAAAAAGGAGTTTATACAAATTTGGAATGATCCAAAGTTTTGAAAGATTTTATATATCTGAATATATATATATAAAGGATCATATGAGGATTTTGGAAAAGGTTTTGAGAACCCATGGATTTGGAAAGGCTTTTTATTTTTGTGTAAAATCAATATTATATTTGGAAAGCCTAGTTGAGAATTATCGATTTTGGGATAATCGATTTTGTATAAAGGAGCTTTGAATGAGATCATACTAGGTGTATGATTTAAAGATACTATATATGTATAGTATAAAATGTTTTGATGATGCTCTGGGGAAAAAGGCGCTCCCTTGGAATGGACTTCTCAGGAGTACCACCTGGTGGTGCTGCCTTGAGCCCCAGGGAGGGTTCTAAAGTTGATCCTGTGAGGAGTCCGCACTAAACTAGTTCGTAAGGATTGTTGGGTAGTGAAAGTCGATGGCGCTGATGCCTACAGGGGCATTTGGGTTATGCTGTGATGACAGTGTAACTCGATGTCGCTGCGATCTACTGTGGGGACCATAGAGAAAAACGTGTGGAGGATGAGTGTCAACGGTGTACACTTGATTTTGCGGGGAAGGCAACGCAACATCGGTAGACTGCGATCTATGGTCTAGTGGAGTGGAGAAGTTTCATTTTTGGCAGCGAAATTTGAGGGCGCTGATGCCTACAGTTATATGGGTTTTAGCTGTGATAACTACGTAATCCCAGTTGTAGCTGCGATCTGTAGCGGGTTCCAAGGTGTAATCGTAGGGCGCGGAGGCCTATAGTTATCTGTGGATTTTGTCGGGACGGCAACGTAATCACCGGGTTAACTGCGACCATGGATGTGGGTGATGATTTCCAAAGTATTCTCACCAAAGATATATCCTCTATTTTCAAAAAATGTTTTCAATATTTTCAATAAAATTATTTTTCAAGTATTTTCACTGGATGTTGAAAACGGGTCTGCCAAGCACTTGTAGATTTTCAGTCCTACGCCTGATCAACGTATGACCGAATTTCTGTGAGAACAAGGATGGACTGGTTAAAACATCGAGTTATAAAATGTATTTTTATAAAAAAAATACTATTTTATAATATTATATAGATCTTCAAAGTGTTTTTAAAATGATCAAAGAATAATTTATCTGATCTAAAGCATTTTAGTAAATTCTGACTTCGTTCCTTTTCAAGAACGAAAAGATTCTAAGGGGGAAGGAATGTGATGACCTGAATTTTAGAATATCTGTAATTGATAAATTAACTAGGTTTAATCAGTAGAAATACTGATTTATAAGTTAAATAAACAATTCTGGTAATAAATTTAAAGAGTAATATATCTTAAAATAAATTGGATATAAAATATATATATATGATTTCATAATTTGTTTATATTATTTTCTTTAAGTTATTTTATATAAATTAAGGAAAGTAAATTTCTCAATAGAAAATTTAATATAAAAGTATAATTAGAATTTTATTCATTTTCTTTTAATTGTAAATTGATGAATAAAAAGAGGTAATTTAAATATTAATACACTTAAGATATTTCTAAGTATAGAACTAAATTTTTAATTTAATATAAATATTTATTAATAAACAAGCATATGTAAATATTTGAAAACATGGAGTTAATACAAGAGTAAGCAATTTAAAAGATACTAAACATTTGTAAAAAAAAGAATTAATTAAATTTTAAAATAAAGATACTTAAAATACATGTGTAAGTGTCTCAACACACCTAGTAGACACATGTTGAGCCATAAAATAAGCATAATGACAAATGTTAAAGATTTAGAAAAAGTGTATTATTTAATTTTCTTTTTATGCTATTTTTTTTTAAATTTTACTTATATAAACATATTACTCCTCATCTTATTCTTCTTTCCTTCAAACTAAAGAAATTATTCAGATTTAAATTCTGAATTCATCTACATGCAAAACAAAAATCTGTTCAAAAAAAAATCTGCAACTTCCTCTAATCAAATCAAAAACCAATGTTTCTCCTAATCCAAAACCATCTTCAAACTGAAATGAATGTAAACTTGAATAATCAAATCTGCAACTCTTAAGTCCAACATGCAATGCTACATTATTTTCGGGAAGCATGCATAAATCAAGCAATCTGCAAGTGTAAATCAGAGAGCATTTTAGAAAATTCAAGATGAATGTTTTAAAGGCAAACTGAAGTTTTTAGAAACCAAATCCAGAAGAATTTTGGAGTTTTGAAATCAAAGAAATTTAGGTTCAAGCTTTTTAACAAACATTGGATGCACTGCTCCTAAAATTACTGGTGAGTAAATACTTCTGTTTATCTGGTTTTATCTAAACTGCATATGAGGATATTGAATGGCCTCAAATTCTTTATTAATGAATTTATTTGAATGTGCATGTAAATATGTATAAGTGATGTCAGATATTATATGCATCCTGGACTCTGTGATTTAGGCAGTGATGTTTGTCTTTAAAGATTCACAAAATCAAATCAAACAAATGTTAGATCTTGATGAATAAATGAAAGTTATTTGTTATTAAATGAAAATGTTTTTAAAAGTAATTCCAGGATTTTTAATTTTAGAAAATAGGTATAAAAATAAGAATAACAGTGGAAATTACTTTATAGGTTAAAATCAACTGTTGTAAATTCGAATTCGAATCGTGAAAATGAATTCGTGATGGGAAATCACGAATTTTGATCTGCATTTCATGATTTTTAGGTTATTAATTCTTGTGTTTTCCGTGAGGGTTCGAATTGGCTATTTCTGTGATTTGCCATTGGTCGGCGGTGAAAGGGAGGTCGCACTTTGGGTTGAAGATGGCCTAGGGAATGTCGATCGTTGGAAAAATATGTAGACGGTTTATTAGTAGGCGTGGTGGCCAGTGATGGCCAGAGTAGGGTTTTATTAGCGATATTGAACAGGGTTGGATACGAGGTGATTTAGCTACCTCGGGTTGATCGAGTGGCATGGTAGGCGGGGATGAGATAGTGTAGAAGCATGGGGTGTCATGGCTGGAGTTTCGAGATCTCTGGGTGGTGAACGTCACTGGAATGTGGAAGTTTATGATCGGAATTGAAGGGACTAGAAGCTCCAAAAAGGAAAATTCACATATACGAGTTCGTTAAGGGCTTTGGTGGTTGCGATCGGTTGAGTGCTCGAAGGAAGACGTGTGGGTGATCGTCTCAGGAGTAGGAGTTGCGTCGGCGGCGTGTGCAGGTGTACGGTGTCGTGTGCACGATTGGATGTTCTGGTTTTGGGTCTTTGAGAGATACACGAGTAAATGAAGCGGTTGCTTCGGGTTGGTCACGAGACTCATGAGAGAGTTTTCTGTATGTAAGGTTTAAATCGTAAAAAAAAAGAAGAAGAGGAAGAGGGGGGGTTACGAGAGAAATGAGAGAGGACTCAGGGAAATACTAATGAGAGACTCGAAGGATTACTCGAGTCAATCAAGGAAGTGCTTGGTTTATTTCAACCACAGAATTTAATTTATAAAAGGGTATAAAGATAGTTAAGAAATGAGAAAGAAATTAAATAAAGGGTATTGGTAAGAAATGTTTTCAAAAATGCCTAGTTGTTATTTGGAGCATTAATTTTGGATGGAGGCACGGGCTTGTTTCCGTGTAGTTCGAGAATGTATTTTGTTTTCCAGTTTTTTTTATATAACTGGTTTCAAAATTTTAAATTGAATTTAATTTTAAAACTGTTATGTAAGATAAATATTTTTTTTTCCTGAAACATTTGAACTGGAAGATTTGAAGTTTGTTTAACTTAGATTTATTAAGTTAAAATTTAATTAATTTTTAAATTTAAAGATCAATTAAAAGTGGAATGTTTTGAGAATGTATTTAAATTATGTTAGTGATAAGTAAGTCATTAATAAAAATAAAGATATACCTTAAGAAATAATTAAGATTTTGATGATTAATGACTAATTAGTTAAATACGGAAATTTAGGGTAATTAATTAGTTTAATTTAACAAAGTTAAATTTATTAATTAATAGTTATACGTAAATTAATTAAGTAATTAAGTTGTAATTTGTGACTAATTAATTACTTAAAGGAAGTGATTAAGGATTAATTACTTAGTGTAATGAAAGGATTTATTAATAAAGGAAAATTAAAGGGTTAGTAAATTAATGTAATTTACGAAGGATAATTAATTTATAATTATGGAATAATTAATCAGGGTAGTTAATTAAGTAATTAATTACTCAGTATAGTTAATTAAATTGATAATTTTAGTTAATTAATTCAAGTTTAATTAATTAAAGGTAGTCATTTGATGTTGGGTTAAGTATAATTACCTAAGGAAATTATGAGGTGTAATTACTTAGTGAAATAATTAGTGGATAATACTAGATGTAATTACTTGGTGAAGAAATTAAGAAATAATTACTCGGTGTAATTAAAAGATTAATCAATGTAAATAATCAAGAAGATAGTTTAATTGATGAAGTAATTAAGGAAAGTTAATTCCTGATTGTGATTAATCAAGATTGATTTATGAATGTAATTAGATAAAATGTTAATTATTAAATGAAATTTAAGAATAATTAACTAATGAAAGTAATTAGAGGATCAGTAACTAATGTAATTAATGGAAGAGATCAATCTTGCTTATTAATGATTAAATGATGATGAGTGCTTTGAATTGGATAATATCTCTGTTATGAATTTCTTTGTGATACGATATGTTGGATGGATGATGATTGTTATCCCGCTTTTTGGCAAAGCCGCGATACCAAAAGATCGATCGAGAACGAAGGACAGTTCGTCTCAGAGGTTGGTCATACTTCGTTTCGCCATGGATATCATTGAATTTTGTCCGAGTCCAGATTGAGCTACAATTGGTAGGACACGGCAAGAAAGACCATAGGAGTCAACATCTCAAGTTTCAAGTCAATCCGAGTTCATACGCTAAAGTTATGATCGGTTCAACTTGAAGGAAACACCCTGGTTTTGAACCCATCATGATGGATGTCTTCGAACCCATCATCATGCACCATTCGAAACCATCACCCTCGAACCAAAGGACATCGATACCATCGGTTTCGAAACCATCAAAGCGCTTCACCTTCGGCTCCATCCACTTCGAATCCATCTGCTTGTTCGAACCCATCACGGAGTCCTTATTCGAACCCATCACGGAGTCCTTGTTCGAACCCATCACGGAGTCCTTGTTCGAACCCAACTGTGCAGCTTCATTCGGAACCACTGGGTCAACCAACCATGGTGACGTGTCTTCCATCGGTTCGAATACGTCGAGATATATGGAGTCGAAGCGGTCAACACGGAGTGAAGACCGGGTCAATTCGAAGTTTGCGCTCTACGTCAACGCGAAGCCACGTGCCTCCATGGATTCGAAAGGATCGGTTCGAATGCATGGGTTCGAACCAAACAGCCGTGCCGTGAACCCTATTTCGAACCCATCATATCTTCCAATCCACTGATCCAAATGCCATGAAATTTTCACAGAAGCTTGCATACATGTTGAAGAATGTCCACGCCAAATTTCACCTCGATTGGATGAATTCTTGATCGGTTCGAATGGAGTTCGAACCGATGCCAAAGTGGGCCCAAACTTCTTGAGACCGTGCGTGTGGGCTCCCTCACGTGCCAGAAGTGGTCTCCCGAGTTTTCAGCGAAATACCAGCAGCCTACGCCTATAAATAGAGCCCCAGGGCCAACAGAAAAAGGACTTTTGGACTCTGAAGCGCCCAGACTCTGCAGGATCGAGATCTCTATCATCCTACATCATAATTTGATTGTTGATTTCGAATTTCCAGTTGTAACTTGCTGTTGATCGCTGTAACAACTTGTAAGCATTGAAAGAAAATTAATAAAACATCAAAAAACTTCACAGTGGACGTAGGCGACACGCGGAACCACTATAAATCGCTTGTCTACGCATTTTCTTTGCTGTTGATTGGAGTTTTTGTTAGATAATATCTGCTTTGAACTTACATTCTTGACTATTATCTCTTCAACGACTCCCGAAGAGTGTTGTGCCCAATTTTGATGCAAACACTTTGGTGCTTTCACTGAGAAAACCCAGATTTTCTCCTGCTCGTTGGATCTGTCATCGATACCGGATTGAATAAATCTAAGACAGAGATCCAGATCGTTAAATCCAACTTCCTTCCATTCTATTCAGATTTGCAAAAGTCTAAGGAAAGGAATTCAATTTTCAGGATGGTTAGCACAAGAACCACCTTGAACGCTGTCAATCAAGAATAACAGGATAGACAGAATCCTACCCCTCTGCCTCCATCTAATCAAGATGTTCCTGGGCACTCAGAACCATCGGGTCAGGTTACCCAACAAGAATTATAGTTGCTACTCCAAGAGCTGACCCAGAGTCGGCGACAACTGGAAGAACAGCTACGTGCTAACGCTGAGCTAATCAACAAGCTGGATCGCCAGAAACGAAAGAGATCCATGAGAGATCGTGCTTCTCGCTCTTCCAGCGAAAGTTCTTTATCTTTTGATTACCGTAACCGGCCTCCACGAGATGGGAGTCGTGTGCCACCCGTTGGAAACCAACCGACATTGACCGTTGGACAAATAAGAGTTGGTCCATCAGCCAGTTTCCAAACCGGGCCCTCCTCCCGAGGAGGTGTCGTTCCTCATCACGCCGCAGAATACCACACCACTAGCGTTGCGGCTAAACCAGGGGTCGACGCTCAAGATCAGTCGGACCTGGACCGTCGTCATAGCGGTCGTACTCCTGAACCGTACGTCCCAGAGGACTATGAGCCAAGAAGGCGAGACTTGGACCGTCAACGATATCCGGTTCAAGCCCGAAGTACGGAACATGATCATACTCCGGCACAAATGCCGGATCTTTCAACTATGATACGTCAGATGATCCATGAGAGTCAGGGATTCACAAATGACGATTGGGGAGTTTCCCGAAGTCACACTCCCTTTACGGACGATATTCTTAATGCTGAACCCCCACGGCGATTCCGAATGCCCATTCTACCCATGTATGAGGGAAACTCCGACCCCAACCAACATATTCTAAAATATGAATGGTCGATGACTGCTGCCAGAGCCGACGACGCTGAGAAGTGTCGTAGTTTCCCCATATCCTTGGGGGGCATCGCTACCATGTGGTTCACCCGATTGCCTCCTCGATCCATCTCTTCATTCGACCAGCTGGCCACAAAATTCGTTGAGCAATTCCGCATGCACGTCGCAAGGCCAAAGAATGTCAACACTCTATCTAGTGTCACGCAAGCTCCTGGAGAGACGCTCAGGCACTACTTAGAGAGATTCCATGCTGCGTGCGCGGAGATTAGTAATCCAAACGATAACTCCATCCTTATGGCGCTGACTAAGGGGATCGACCCCGATTCTGAATTCGGTAATTGGCTAGCTGGAAAACCACCTGCGTCATTGGACTGTTTCCATGCCAAAGCAGCTCAATTCCTGAGACGGGAAGACGCGAAACAGTCTAGAAAGCGAACTGACGCCGGGCCAAATGCGGAAGGGACCCAAAGCAATGTTGCAATAAAACAGTCCGGTGAGAGCTCCGGACAAGTTCAGTTGAACATTAAAAATAAACGAGCTCGGCGAAGAGAAAGTGTGAATCAAATTAAAAAACAAGATCAAAATCGTGGCCTGCAACACAAAAATCCGATATTTGACAGTTATACTCCTTTGAATACTTCACTGGAGGACTTCTATTTGCGGACCCGTAATACAATTCAATATGAAAAACCTGCTCCAAGACCGTCGTCAGAGAAACAAATCCGGACGGGAAAATTTTGCAGGTTCCATGAAGGCTACGGGCACGATACGAACGAGTGTCGTCACTTACAGGATCTTGTTGAAAAACTGGTCAGAGAAAGGAAGCTGGAACAGTTTGTGCGGACACCGCAGCCCAGAGAAGCGGGCCCATCCAATCCAACCAATGAACCCAATCGACCGAGGCAGGAGGACTTGACTTGTCCCCGTGGAAGATTGGTGATAAACGCCATCAGTGGCGGGCCTACCTACTCAGGAGCCTGGAATGACGAAGAACCTCGTCACTGTCACACATGACAGGCTCCTTCAATCTATGAATACTTTGCGATTTCCTTTACATTCTGAATTTTGAATTTGTAATAAGGCACTGACTTTGCCATATTTTCTCATTTCAGCGTATAAAATGCTATCTCTTCAAGCTAAAGCTGTGATTCACTGAATACAACGTTCAACAATCACGACACACGAAGAGCTAAGTTCCATCGAACAATGGAATTTATTCAAATAGCGAGTGACTGCGTTACAACCGGCCACTCACTAAGTGAAACCCCAGCTCGGGGACAAGCCAACACATCGAAGGCTGAACTGGACCAACACACGACAAGTCCATTCAACAATTCGTTCCCGGAGCGCGAACGGACTCCAACTTCCCACAGCGTGAATTGGAGTATAAACATTCCATAATTCGTTCCCACTGCGCGAACGGATTCCAACTTCCCACAGCGTGAATTGGAGTATAAACATTCCATAATTCGTTCCCACTGCGCGAACGGACTTCAACTTCCCACAGCGTGAATTGGAGTATAAACATTCCATAACTCGTTCCCTCCACGCGAACGGACTCCAATTCCCAGAGTGTGAATTGGAGTATAAACATCAAATCCATCGTTCCCAGAGTGCGAACGAACTCCTAAAAAGCCCAATTAGGTGTGACTGACCACCTATCGGCTGACTCCAACTTCCCACAGCGCGAATTGGAGTATAAACATTCAACAATTCGTTCCCAGAGTGCGAACGGACTCCAACTTCCCACAGCGCGAATTGGAGTATAAACATTCAACAATTCGTTCCCAGAGTGCGAGCGGACTCCAACTTCCCACAGCGCGAATTGGAGTATAAACATTCGACTATTCGTTCCCAGAGTGCGAACGGACTCCAACTTCCCACAGCGCGAATTGGAGTATAAACATTCAACAATTCGTTCCCACAGCGTGAACGGACTCCATATTCCCAGAGTGCGAATTGGAGTATAAGCATCAAGTCCATCGTTCCTAGAGTATGAACGAATTCCTGAAAGCCCAAGTAGATGCGACTGACCATCCAGCGGCTAACTCCGACTTCCCAAAGTGTGAATCGGAGCATAAGTGCGGATTACGAGTTCCCGGAGCGCGAACCGAAGCATCCGTGCTAACTCCAAGTTCCCAAAGCATGAGTTGGAGTATAAACATCGATGCCAGGTTCCTGAAGTGCGAACCCAAATATACATGTTTTATCCAAGTTCCCGGCGTGTGAATTGGAGTACAAACACCAAGCTAAAGTTCCCGTAGTGCGAACTGAAATGTTAGTACTAACTCTGAGTTCGTAGAGTGCGAGTTGGAATGTCAACATCATTTCCAAGTTCCCGGAGCGCGAACCGTGTTACAAGCATCGATAACTCTCGAATTCCTGGAGTGCAAACCAGGTTATCGATCTCAAATTATTCTAAGTCCCCAGAATGCGGACGTGTGCTCAAGACTTGCAACAAGTGCGATCAACCACCAAAAATACAAGTGTTGTTCCCCAAAACTGGGGGGCACGAAAGCTAAATATTAATCACTAACCGAAGTGATACAACGTCCAAAGTTCAACTCATTCATCAATCATAACTTGTGACCAAGATTTTCAGGCTTGGCAAATGAAACGAACTCTACTTAAACGGTAAAAACACCACAAGTACACCGGACCGAAAACAAGACACTGCAAGTACTTAAGCACAAATAAAACAAGAGTTGAAACAAAGAAATAAAATTTTATTTCAACTAACTTAAAACAAGGACTTACACGCAAATAAGTTCTTCCAAAAAAGAATGCCTACTAGCAGGGGCCGAACCTGCATCTATACACGACCTACTGACAAAAAACGAAGACAAGTACCTATCTACCAAAACATCTACTTGAGAAGCCGATTTATTTCTTCTTTTTCGTCGTTCTTACTAGTGGTACATCATCAGTGTCACTAGGGACATAAATTCTTCGTTTTGAATGTCTCCTCTCCGGCGGTGGCTCTTCGGCTGGAGGCATGATGTCAATATCCTCCTCGGAGCTTGAGTCTGCATGGAGGCTTCCCGTCGGAGGAGTAGGGGGGACTGGATCCGAAACGGAAGACGGGATGGTGCCACCCGATGACACTACCCTAGCAGGTGCTGGACTCTGCGCCGCCGTACTACCACTAACATTACCACTATGCCACGCAGCCTCTATTTCGGCGCTGATTCCAAAATTTCCTCATCACGAATCGCATAGGCTTGGCTGGGGGCATCCACGGTCTGCGTCGAAGAACTTGAGGTCGGCGGGAGGCTACTAACGATGATAAATGGCAAATCAGAGAAAGAACCACCCTGCTCACCGAGCAGCTCGCTCACCATTTGTTCGTCAACAGTTAAGGATCTCCCCTGCGCCGCCTCAGTTGATACCGCAGTTACAACAGTAGTCTCGGTGGCGATGGCCTTATCTCCTTTGCTTGATTCTTGAGCTGCGACAGTCGGCGCAACTCCAGTCACTAGGCAAAAAATAAGAAGTTATTAGTAACTGCTACAAAACAAACACTCTATTTAGAAAACGCTTGAGATAACTTCGGAATACCTTCCCCAGTTTGGCTCATAGACGGCTGAACGGCCTCGGAAGTATGCTCATGAATAGGGGATAAGCGCGGCTGTTCCGGGTCGTAAGCAGGAACAGGTTGCAAACCGACCGTAGATACAGGCACTGACGAAGATGGTGTGGTGACTTCAGTGACAGATGAATGGTGCTCAACACCTGATCCCTCTCCGACTTCCAGGGAACGACCACCGATCATCTCCTTCTCATGAGAAATGATAGCGTCGTAAAGGACCTTCTTCTCATCGTCTGTGAGCAGCCGGTTTTCAAGTTCGAATCGATCGACCGCTTCACCTGGATGCGCTTCCTCTTCCTCCTCAACCAATCGGTCCCAAGCGCTACGAAGGTGAACCGGATAATCTTGAAGCCAGGCCAAGTTTCTGTGTTTTAACACATTGGCGTTGTAAGTTATGAGCAAATCTTCGATATCGGCCTCTAGCCTGGCCTCTGCCTGTTGAACCTTCTCCTCCACCTCTGCTTCGACCGCCTGAACTTTGGCCACGGCCACATCTCTTTCAGTGCGAAGCACTACGGCTTGCTCGCAGGCTTCTTGCGCCATGTTAAGCGCGTCATCTCTATCTTTAATAATTTCGGCAAATTTAGCCTTGAGCTCACTAAGTTCTTTTAATGCCGCATCCCGCTCAGTAGTGACGACAGTGTTCCGGTGGCCCATGTCTTCCACCGTAACGTAGTGCTCCTTTTTCATTCTATCCATGGCTGCTCGGGCTTCATCGGCCTTTGTAAGAGCCTCCATCTCTAATTTTCGAGACGATTCAGCCTCGGTATTCAGCACTTGTATGATGCGGTCTTTTTGAGCCAGCTCGGTTTGAAGCTTTTCAATGGTAGCCGCTCGTTCGAAGGCCAACGCCGATGCCTTATCGGCCGCACTATACCACGCCTTGTATTGGGTGTAAAAGTCATGCACATAGTCGAGCGCCAACCGCTCAGTCTCCGGCGGGATTCTCTTCAGGTTCGGGGGAAAGACGTAGTTATCGAAGCAAATATTCGGGAACTCCCTCTTTAATTGCGCAAGTCTAATTGCCCCTTCCCCCGAGATTTCAGTAGGAGGCTGCTTCGCGACTATCGGGGTCATCGCCTCAGATCGGGAAGATTGAGAAACCGACGTATATCGAGAAGACTCGGAAGGATGAGGGACATGAGCAGGAGGTTGTACGGGATCTCTGGAAGGAGGAGGGGTACGCGATCGCGATCGACGCTTATAGCCTCTGTCCGTGTCATATCTCTCGTGACTAGAATACCCAGAGCGTTCCTGGTCATAATGCCCAGAGCGCCCCTGATCATAACCTCTATCCCCTTCTCGTCTGCGCGAATCGTAATATGAAGGCTTGCGGGCATGTCGAAGACTCCCAAGCATTGAACCTCGCTTAGACATAATATCTGCGAAGCAAAATAAAATAGAATTAATCACCTTTCAAAATAGGTAGTTTACAGTCAAAGGTTATGCAGTGTCGTGAAATGTGTATGAATATGCATTCCCCCCGACCAACCAGAAGTGTCGACCTCGCTAGTAGTAAGAGGCTCGTTCAATTCTAGAGTGCAATGGAATTCGTCCAACCCGGCATCATGTTGAAAAGACACATCGTCCGGGATTGGAACATCGGCAAGCCCTTCAAAAAGATTTTCAGTTCTCGGAGGAGACATCTCCGAGATTCTAACTCCGGGAGCGGAACGGGCCGTGACAACCGATTTCCATCTTCCCTTCTTACTTGACCTAACCATGGCAGCCTTGCCTTTTCTCTGCTCCGCGACATCCGAAACTGCGTCTGTAGGCCCGGTCAGCGGCTCATCACCGGTGTGGGTTCTTTCAAAATCAGCTTCCTCAGCTGTAGTAACTTTGGGCTTCTTGAGCTTGAATCGTTTTTTCGAGACGACCCTTAGTGCCACCTCAAAGCTTATGCTCTGCCCTTGTTCGATTAAACCGCAGGCCCGGAGATTCCTATCCGTCAATAACACGTCGATATCCCTATCTCCACTCGGGACTTCTCGAAGCACTCGCACCATCTCCCTGAAGTGCTCGCCCTCAGGTCGCTGAATCGCCGCTGTAATAAAGGATAAAGTATAAGTTCCACTTCGGCTGCAATTGCCGTAGTAATTATTTACGAACTCAGCTATACTCACGTCTGAATAGCCATCGTCGGGCAAATCCTGGAGGACATCTGACATAAAACCATTCTGTCCTATAATAGCTCAACCTGGTCCAAGACCTAGTAACCACTTGGCAATTTCTTACTGCTTCCAAGAATGTGAAGGAGGGATAATCACCCCGAGTTTTGAAATTGAACAAGTATCTGATCTCGATCGGGAGTGGCGGTCGATAGAGATATTCCATAAATGCAATGAACAAGCTATTGATCGACGCATACCCGTTCGGGTGCAGCTGAGATGGAGCGATCCTCAAAAACGACAATACTTCCCTTATATACTCGTTGAACAGAGGAAGTGTCCCGGCGGCACATGCATGGCGGTTAAATGCAGTATACCCTTCTGGTGGGTTGTGCGGTCTATCATTCGGCCCCGACAGTAACACATCGTCCAGTGACAGGCCGTGCCTCAAGCATATCCTTCCCAACATGTCTTCAGAGATATTTGATGGAACGGAATCCGATGGAGTTGCGATGAACGACGCATTAGGCAATTCATCCGGGGCTGGACCGACGATCTCAGGATCGATGTCCGGAACCTCTAGTCTCGGAGAGGCTGTACCTTGAATCTCCTGCTACTGTGAACTTGACGGTTCCATAACTAGCTAACTCATGAGAAACCATCATTAGACGACAAAGGACCCGTGCGTTCCCCAGTGTAAAGTGCATGAATGTGTGTGGTGCAGTGCCATGCATTACTTGAGTAAATGTCACAGAGTTAAAGTAAATATGCAAACGACAAAGCTACGGAGTCCAGCTATAATGACCGTCATCGCTGACCGTCATCACTAATCTGTTTCTATGATGGAAATTGATTCAGATAGAAGTTGTTATAGTTCCATCGACAAGCTTCGAAAGGCGGTCAAGTATGCAGTTTAATATTCGAGTCCAAATATGCAAGAATGAAGCTCGTCGGAGTCATGCTTAGAAAAATTTCAAACTTTGGTATCCATCATAGAGGGTTCGAAACGATCACAAGGACTTCGTTCGAACCCAACCGAACGTCGCTTCGTTCGAACCCATCCTGACGTCGCTTCGAACCAATACCGTTAGACGCGCTTCGAACCGATAACCATGTGTCAAATTCAAATCGATCGATAGTGGATGACTTCGAACCCATACTTGATTGACATGTTCGAACCGATATGAATCGATACCCTTCATACCAATGCAAAGTAGAGAACTCTGAACCGATAGCCGATGGGTTCGAAACCATCGACTCGGATGAACTCATCGAACCCATCAATCAGTGCGAACTGTGCGCCCCATAAGGGCATCTCCAAGGATCGATGTGAAATCCAAGAAAATGATGCCACCATCATCGATTCGAACTCGAGCCCACGCATCGGTTCGAAGCCCTCCCAAACCAGATCAGGTTTTGCCAATCTCGAGGCTACGCAATCGATGAAGAAGGAATGGGATTCAAAATTACTTTGCCGCTTGGATTCGAGACTAATTACCTAGTTTGAATAATGGATTCGAGGAATTAGAGATTTGGATCTTGAATGGTTCACGCAACACAGTATTTTTTCTCCTTTGGAACTCCGAAACGATGCACTGCGCAGTAAAAAGCAAGCAAGAGTAAAAGTAAAAAAAAATGAAAAAATGAAACCCACTGCTATTTATATGGAGCCTAGGATGTGACCGGGCCGTTTCCCCAGTCAACCCAACCGGTCACAACCGGTCAAGTACCAGATCGGTTCGGAGTTAGCTTTCGAACCCATCTGCCCAAAGCCCTATTGATTCGAAGTTCACCTCATGCTTCAACGGTACGAAACACGCTACAGGGTGACAGGCTGCATCGATGCGAAACGTACTGTGGGCACATCGATTCGAAGACCTTGTTCACATCAACCACTTCGAATCCATCCATGGCCTATCGATACGACAGATGACTTCGTACCCATCCGCTTCCAATTCGAATCGACTCGAAAAATTATTTCGTATCCATCCCCTCAAACCGGTTCGAATGTTAACTTCGAACCCATCATAGCACAAGCATACCACGTCCATACAAACGTGGATTTCGAAACCATCGATGCTCGAATGCATCGGTTCGAAATATTACACTCACGCAATACAAGATTCAATTCCTTCAACCTTCAATATCGATTCAGGAGAGGATCGATACGAAGGGACTTTTCTAAACAACCATCAAGCGTTGTCTCAACTCAGATTTCCAAATCGGTTCAGGAGAGAATCGATACGAAATTCAATAGCCAACCAAGCTGGCAATGACTTGTGAACGCACGACGTTAACAAGGGCCAAGTCAACATATGTGCATATATGTCGAACTAACATTCGATTTTAAACATTTACAGGGATCAAACACTCACCCTGTTACAAATGCAACAGCCAACGGCTAAGCGCTATTATACAGCAATACAGCATACGAGTTTCAACAAAAAAGAGAGCTATGATTGTTCAGGGAGAAATTGCAGCTATTCAAAGCACGTCATATTCCCATAAGACGTACTTTGGGGGGCAAAATGTTATCCCGCTTTTTGGCAAAGCCGCGATACCAAAAGATCGATCGAGAATGAAGGACAGTTCGTCTCAGAGGTTGGTCATACTTCGTTTCGCCATGGATATCATTGAATTTTGTCCGAGTTCAGATTTAGCTACAATTGCTAGGACACGGCAAGAAAGACCATAGGAGTCAAAATCTCAAGTTTCAAGTCAATCCGAGTTCATATGCTAAAGTTATGATCGGTTCAACTTGAAGGAAACACCCTGGTTTCGAACCCATCATGATGGATGTCTTCGAACCCATCATCATGCACCATTCGAAACCATCACCCTCGAACCGAAGGACATCGATACCATCAGTTTCGAAACCATCAAAGCGCCTCACCTTCGGCTCCATCCACTTCGAATCCATCTGCTTGTTCGAACTCATCACGGAGTCCTTGTTCGAACCCATCACGGAGTCCTTGTTCGAACCCATCACGGAGTCCTTGTTCGAACCCAACTGTGCAGCTTCATTCGGAACCACTGGGTCAACCAACCATGGTGACGTGTCTTGCATCGGTTCGAATACGCCGAGATATATGGAGTCGAAGCGGTCAACATGGAGTGAAGACCGGGTCGATTCGAAGTTTGCGCTCCACGTCAACGCGAAGCCACGTGCCTCCATGGATTCGAAAGGATCGGTTCGAATGCATGGGTTCGAACCAAACAGCCGTGCCGTGAACCCTATTTCGAACCCATCATATCTTCCAATCCACTGATCCAAATGCCATGAAATTTTCACAGAAGCTTGCATACATGTTGAAGAATGTCCACGCCAAATTTCACCTCGATTGGATGAATTCTTGATCGGTTCGAATGGAGTTCGAACCGATGCCAAAGTGGGCCCAAACTTCTTGAGACCATGCGTGTGGGCCCCCTCACGTGCCAGAAGTGGTCTCTCGAGTTTTCAGCGAAATACCAGCAGCCTATGCCTATAAATAGAGCCCCAGGGCCAACGGAAAAAGGACTTTTGGACTCTGAAGCGCCCAGACTCTGCAGGATCGAGATCTCTATCATCCTACATCATAATTTGATTGTTGATTTCGAATTTCCAGTTGTAACTTGTTGTTGATCGCTGTAACAACTTGTAAGCATTGAAAGAGAATCAATAAAACATCAAAAAACTTCACAGTGGACGTATGCGACACGCTGAACCACTATAAATCGCTTGTCTACGCATTTTCTTTGCTGTTGATTGGAGTTTTTGTTAGATAATATCTGCTTTGAACTTACATTCTTGACTATTATCTTTTCAACGACTCCCGAAGAGTGTTGTGCCCAATTTTGACGCAAACAATGATAATGTGATTATCAATCAATTAGGAATTGCTGTAAAGTGTTACCCGACAATTAAAGATGAGTTGTATTTAATTGGATAACTTAAGTTTAGATTTCAGGGACTCGAAGAGACCGGAGTCGGGTATTAGTTAATACCCGAAACCACTTCGATTCTTTGAAATTGATATATGAAATCAATTGGCTGAAATAGAATGATTTAAGTGAATTGTTTCATTTGATCTATTTTTGGTACTTAGAATTTGATGTGTAAAATAAGTGATGTCTATAACAGCTTGTGAAATTGTAAATTGATATAAGTTACCCGGGTTTATATGAGTTGTATACTTTTGTATTACATGTTTAGATAGGATTACTCACGCTGGTTTCCAGCCTGACCCGGGTGTTACTTTGGTGTAATGCTCGGGTCAGACCGAGTATTATAGATTTTCAGGTAAGGACGTTCTAGAGCTCAGGAGGCGAGCTGGAGGGCAGGATCGTTTGGTGTTTTCCGCTGTGATATGCTATGTTATAACTAGAATATGTTGTCTTAGACTGTCCACTGTTGTGTATTGATTGTAACTCTGATATATATAAATGTGAATATACTGATAAGTTTTTCTTTGTAAAACTATTATTTATGTGATATTATATTTTATCCGCTGCGAATGTGAGATTCTGAGTTTGAGTTTTCTGTTTCTTCTTATTTCTTTTTCTTCTTATCACTAACTATCTGAAAATTTCTGGATCGAAATTTTCGGGTCGTTACAGAGATGTTGAAGAAACAATTGTTGTAGTCAACAAAGACAGTGAATAACACAGAGACAGTGAATAACACAGCTTATTTGTAGCACAGGCGAAGGAAGCAAGATTTATTTAGCTGAAATGTCATCTGGAGCATGTTAGTGAATTGTCCATGATTTTTGGGTCTAGATCCAAGCAACCTAAATACCTATGCTTATTATTTTTCCTATTAGGCATACGGGAGGAAGATGGTGGTGCGGTAGGAGAGGAGAGGAGGAGAAAGACTTTTGGGCATGGAAGTAATGTTAAATTTAGATGATTCAAATATTTGTTAAAGAGGAAAGAAATTGATTAATTGATTCATTCAAATTAATTAATTTGGCTGGTATATGGAAGGATATTTTGAAGGAAACTAATTAATTAGTCAACCAATTAATTAGTCAAAGAATTGTTATATGAAGAAAGAAAAGATTGTTGATGGAGATTGATTCAAATAAGGAAAATTATGGAAACCAAGATTACCACTATCCATTTATATAGAAATCAAAGCACGAATATTCGGAAAGGTTTCAAACATAATCTGTAAATTAATTTTCTTAATCTCCAAGTAACTCCTTCATTAAGTCTATTTAAATGAAGGAATTTCATCTTCATATAAGTGAAAGTGCACGTGTGTGAGAGTATCCACCACTATTCTTCCCTCTCATTTGTACTCGTTTCTTTAGTGAAATAAAAGAAGTTGTTGGGTCTCTGTGGACGTAGGATATTCATATCCAAACCACGTTAAATCTTCCTTGTCTCTTATTTCTGCTATTATTTTTGTGAGACTGCATAATTGATTATTTTAAAGTTCCATTGGTATCTAAATAGGCAATACTAGATCCTGATCAAATAATTCGCTTCCTCTTAAATTAAAAAAAAATTCACTACAGTTCGGTATCAGAGCTAGTGTTGTTGTTCCTATTTGGATATTAATGGCTACTTCTAGTAAGTCTGTTGGTAGATTTGGTGTTAATTATGGAGTAACACGTTTTGACGAAAAAGGAGATTTTGGTACTTGGAAGATGAAAATGGAGGCTGTATTAAAGAAGGAGAAGACTTATAAGGTTATTTCTATGCCTAAGAAATTGAAAGGTAGTGATGCAGCTGATTTAGAATAGATGGAAGATGAATCTCTCACAACAATTCAGTTGAGTCTTTCAGATGAAGTTTTTAGAGAATTCTCTCAGAAGAAGACAACGAAGGAACTATGGGATGCATTATCGGATGCATATCAAGGCAAGTCTCTCACTAATCGAATTATTCTTCAGCAACAACTCTATCCGTTTAAGATGAAGCATGGAGCTGATCTTATGGAGCATGTAGATGCTTTGACGACTTTGATTTTGAATCTAAAGGCGCCGGAAGTGGATATTACTAATGAGGCTCAAGCTGTGATCCTCTTTTGTTCCTTGCCTAAGGAGTATACTGCTATTGTTAATTCCATGATTTATGGACGTAGTAAAATTCGCCTGTCTAATGTAAAGGCCAATATTCATAATGAAGTATTAAGAGGTAAATTGGCAAACACTAGCTTGGATAGTGATACCGAAGGCTTATCTGTTCAGAGAGGTAGAGGACAAAGTAGGTTGAAGAAAGGTGGAGGACGGAATACTTCACGGTCTCAGTCTAGGGGGCCTAGGAATTTGACTTGTCATTATTGTAAGAAACCAGGGCACTTCATAGCACAATGTCCCAAGCTTGATGGTAGAAGAAAAGATCAAAAGCAAGCCTTAGCTTCTAAAGTAGAGAAATTGAATACAAAAAGTGACACCAATGTATTTACAGATTCTGGCTCTTTTGGGAAGAGCAACTTATGGCTGATTGATTCTGACACATCCTATCATATGACACCTGATAGGAACTGCTTTTCCACTTACCGTGAAATTGATGAAGGAGAAGTTCTGATGTGTAATGATGCTTCTTGTCATATGGTTGGTGTTGGTAGCGTGATGGTTAGGATGTTTAATGGCGTTATTCGTACGATCACCGATGTTAGACATGTGCCTGATTTGAGGAGGGGCTTGATTTCTGTTGGGGCATTGAGTAGACGTGGCTTGAAGATTGTAATGGAAGGAAAGAAATGATGATATTGAAGGGTTCCATGATTGTTATGAGAGGTGTGAGGGCAGGAAATCTTTATGTATTAAAGAGCTCTACTCTAACTGGTGAATCAGCTTCTGTTACATCTGTTGATTCAGATTCTTCTAGATTATGGCACTTACGGATGGGTCACATTGGTGAGCGCAGCATGGATGAGTTGAGAAAACGAGGACTGATTGATGGAATTCATCATTCAAAACTTGATTTTATGAAGAGTGTGTTCTTAGAAAGCAGACAAAGATTTCTTTTGGTATAGGAGAGCATAAAGGAAAAGCTGTCATGGAGTATGTCCACACAAATATCTAGGGTCCCTCCCCTTGTCAGTCTTTAGGTGGAGCTAGATATTTCGTTTCATTTATAGATGATTTCTCTCGTGAAGTATGGGTATACTTTCTTCAGTCAAAGAGTGAAACCTTTGCCAAGTTTCAAAAGTGGAAATATATGGTTGAGAAGCAGTTAGGGAAGAAATTAAAGTTCTCCATTCAGATAAAGACGATGAATTTGTATCACAGGAATTGATCGATTATTGTGAGTCTAAAAGAATTAAGAGTCATTACACTACACCAGGCGACCCCCAGTCTAATGGAGTTGCATAAAAGATGAATCGGACATTATTGGGGAGAACAAGATGCCCTAAATTGACTACTAAATTGAAAAAGGGATTTGGGCTAAAGCTTTATCTATGGCGGTTTTCCTCATCAACCGCACACCTTCTTCTGCAATAGATATGAAGATCCTTGAAGAAGTATGGAAAGGAGAGCCTGTTAGCTATTCATTTCTCAGAATGTTTGGTTTCCCAGCTTATGTGCATGAGAGCAAAGGGAAGCTGGAACCTAAAGCTCGCAAGTGTATTTTTCTAGGTTATAGGAGAGGAGTGAAGGGATATAGGTTGTGGTGCCCTATTAGAAAGAAGATCGTTATGAGCAGGCATGTGACTTTTGATGAGAAGGCTATGTTGAAGGTGGAGACTTCCTCATCGGATGACAGTGAGATGACATGTGAAGAATACCAAACACAAAGCAAGTCATCTGTTGATTCTTTCCACAGACGTTCAAATGGCGTTTCCAACGACACCGTGGTTGATGAGGATAATTTCGATATTGGTACAGAGGATCGAACTCAAGGTGGAGCTCATTCGGAACCTAGGCTTGTTAGATAAAAAAGAAAGCCTAAGTCGCTTGATGAGTTTGTTGGATTGAGCATCAAAGATATTAACTTCGATGATATGGCAACATATGCTTTGAATGTTGTCCATGACGAGCCCTGTGATTATATAGAAGCTATCGCATCAGTTAACAGTTCCAGTTGGTTAGTTGCTATGGAGGAGAAGATTGAATCATTGTAGAGAAATCATACTTGGGATTTGGTGCCACTTTCCACCGACAAGAGGTTATTGGATGCAAGTGGATCTATAGTGTGAAAGACGGTGAAAATGGTAATCTCATGTACAAGGCAAGGTTAGTCGCAAAGGGGTATTTCAGAAGAAGGGGGTAGAGTATCATGATGTCTTTGCTCTAGTGGTTAGGCATACTTCTCTTCGTATTCTTTTGGCATTAGTTGCTCATTATGATATGGAATTAGAGCAACTAGATGTCAAAACTGCATTCTAGCATGGTGATCTGGATGAGGAGATTTATTTAAAGTAGCCGAAAGGCTTCATTGGTAGTAGCGGACCAGACTATGTTTGCAAACTCAACAAATCTCTATATGGACTGAAGCAGTCTCCTAGACACAAGAGGTTTGATAAATTTATGCTTTCACAGGGATACTCTAGAAGTTTCAAAGACTAGTATGTTTATTTCAGGAGATGTGATGGTGATATGATTTATTTGTTATTATATGTTGATGATATGCTGATTGCATCTCGGAACATGGTCAGAATTAAGGAGTTAAAAGCCGAGCTCAGTAGAGAGTTTGATATGAAGGATTTGGGAAAGGCATAAAGAATATTGGGTATGGAGATAAGCAGGGATAGAAAGCGGAGAGAGTTAAGGCTCACTCAAGCACAGTACATCGAGAAAGTCCTCGCTTGATTTGGAATGGAGAAAGCCAAACCGGTTGGCACTCCATTAGGCTCTCATTTTAAGTTGTCCAAAGATTTATCTCCCTCTTCGGAAGAAGACAAGAGGCATATGGCTGATATATCTTATTCTAGTGATGTTGGTAGTCTTATGTATGCGATAGTGTGCATAAGACCAGACTTGGCCATTGCAGTGGGTGTTGTGAGTCGATATATATCTAACCCATGCCAAGAACATTGGCAAGCCTTGAAGTGAATTCTTAGATATCTTCGAGGCACTTCTTCGGTGGTCTTGTTATATGGTGGAGTGGATGGTGACATCTTTCTTAGAGGATACTATAATTCTGATTATGTTGGGGATAAAGATGCTAGGAAGTCAGTGTTGGGCTATGTTTTTACACTTGGCATAGGCTCGACTTCATGGAGATCAAAGCTGCAATCTATCGTTGCTTTATTGACTACCGAAGTAGAGTTGATATCGATTGTGGAAGCAACAAAAGAAGGATTACACTTACTTCAGTTGTTGGATGATCTTTCGATGGTGCAGCGGATAGTAGAGCTATTTTCAAATAGTCAGAGTGTGATTCATCTTGTAGAAAATCAAGCTTATACTTCACGGACGAAGCACATTGATGTTAGAGGTTTCTTTGTTATGCTTGAGGAAGAACGAAGCAAGATCAAATGGTCGAAGGTGGGTACTTTGGATAATCCTTCAGATATGATGACTAAGTCACTTCCAAAGGACAAGTTTGAGCATTGCTCAAGCTTGATCAGTTTGATACCCATTACTTGAGCGCCATGGGTGCGCTAGACCCAACAACTTCTATGTTGATTGCTTGATGAAAAAGTGATGAAGAGAGATTGTTATATTTGAATGAAGGTGGAGTGTTAAATTGGTATGATTCAGATATTTGTTAAAGGGGAAAGAAATTAATTAATTCATTCATTCAAATCAATTAATTTGGATGGTATATAGAAGGATATTTTGAAGTCAACCAATTAATTAGTCAAAGAATTTATTATATGAAGAAAGAAAAGATTGCCGATGGAGATTGATTCAAACAAGGAAAATTATGGAAATCAAGATTACCACTATCCATTTACATAGAAATCGAATCATGGATATTCGAAAAGGTTTCAAACATAATCTCTAAATTAATTTTCTTAATCTCTAAGTAACTCCTTCATTAAGTCTATTTAAATGAAGGAAGTTCATCTTCATATAGGTGAAAGTGTAAGTGTGTGAGTGTATCCACCATTATTCTTTCCTCTCTTTTGTACTCTTTTCTTTAGTGAAATAAAAGAAGTTGTTGGGTCTCTGTGGACGTAGGATATTCATATCCAAGCCATGTTAAATCTTCTATGTCTCTTATTTCTGCGTTTTGTGAAAGTTATGCTTTTTACAATATTGTGTGTAAATTATTTTATTTAATAAAATTGTTTATTTTAATTTTTATAAATAATATTTTTGTTTATCATATCTTGTGTATATATGTGTTATATGATATGTTATGTATATAATTTTATTTTTAGAACATTTTAAAAGTGTTGTTAAAATTTTCAAATGTTTATTGTATTTTGTTTACAATTTTTAATTTTCTAGTTTTAGTTTAGTATCTATTTTCTTCATTTACATTTTATTTTCCTAAGAATAATTATTTATTTTTCTTTTTCACTTTATTTAGTTCAGTTATTTTTATTTACTGAACTTTATTTTTTTATTTTGATTTAAAAGGAAATGGAAATTTCGAGAGTCAAAACCCTTTCATTTTCCGTGTGTCTTTCCATTTACCTTTGACTTTTCATTTTTCAATTGCCTATTCATTTTTGATTGGCCGTCATTTTCTTCTATAGCCGTGATTTCTCATTCACTTTCACGTGAAATATTCTCCTCTTCTTCAAAAAACTCACGGCCATGAAGAAAGAAAAAAAAACAATGGCTTTTCTTTTCACATTTTCCCCTTTTCTTCATTGATTTAGCCTTCCTCTTCCTGTTGCTTGCTTGGCCCCACTTATCCTCCATCACCACCGACCATCATCCCTCCATATACGATAGAAAACACTCCCCTCCCTCTGACTAAGACAGGCCATGACCTTCCACTTGAAGCCATCACAAAAATTTGCCAAAAATTTCACTAAAATTGCCTTAGTCAACCAATACTTCAACACCACCTTCATAGTTTGCCTTTGGCCACCCCTTAGCCACCATCACCATAATCTACTTCAACTCTGGCTGCCCCTTCCACTACTGTCCAGATCTGACCTGACATGAAGACCCTATGGCCGAGCCTATATATGGTCATAGCCGAGCCAAAATGCACCAAAACTTCACCTATTTTTTCCTTGTCCATCGATATTCTTCATGTTGCATCTACTACCACTTCACAACCTCTTGTAGCCGCACCTATACGATGCCATAACCTGAGATTTAGCACATCTTTGGCTAAGCAAAAGATTCCCTTGGTCGAGCTTTTGAATGATTGTAGCAAGGTCAAGTTATCTTCTCTTTATTGCTTTGTATTTTCAGCTTGTTTCTATATTGTTTTGGTTATATATTCATGTATATGTTGCTTTGTTTTATTGGTTGTGTACAAGATCATCATCTAGGCTCCCATTCATTCAAACCAAAAGTCATGTTGTATCGTGCTTGTCGTTCCTTTGGAATCATTTTGTGTCGTAGTGGTCTTCAGCTTGAAAAGGCGAGTCTTTCCCACTTTGGCATGTTTATTTATGAATTAGTGAATTGAGACAAGTGTTTAGTAATTTAAAATTTTATGCAAGTTAATGATTATTATATGATATGTTATGCCATGTTATTACCATGTTAAATCTGTTAATTATCACCTGACATCGGATATATAACATTATATTGTGACATTGACATTGTTTATATTGTTTATGCATATGATCACACTGCAAGTTCCCTGTTAGAATAGAATCACTATAGGTTGAAATGATACATACCCGAACGGACATTAGAATAGGGAAAAATTGTTATGGGCTGAAATGATAGGCCTGAGCGATTTCTATTTAGTTTTATTTACTTGGGATTGCGGGTTTGAAATGATAGGACCCGGGTTTTCTTTTTAAATTGTGGATTGAAATGATATATATCGGTATCACTTGACCTAAGTTTGAAAATTATATACAGACCTCGTGGTATATTTTTTAAATGATTTTTATATAGATATGTATTTTTAAAAAGTATGAAATTTCTATTGAAAATATATATTTTATGGTTTTAAGAAAATTAAATATTAATTCTTGAAATTGTGAATTTAAGTATGTGAATTTGAAGTATATGTGATTTTGACTTTAAATTTTTTTTTTAAATTGTAGGTAAATAATGGAAATTAAATTTAAAGTTTTGAAATTATTTTGAAGCAAAATGTTAAATTTTATTTAATTTATAAGTTAAGAAAATAGTGAATTTTGACTTAACAAATGAAAGTGAGTTTTAAAATGGATATTTGATTTTTAAAAAATTTGTAGTGATAAATCATATATTAAAAGGTTTTAAATATGAAATTTTGAAGTCTAAAAATATGATTTATAAATTTAAATTAGAAAAATGTGGAGTTTTAATGTTTCTGAAGTTATAATAAAATTTGGAATTTTATTAATAGCGTTCCCAAAAATGCTGTGATCTTATGACAGCCTTTTTAAATGCTGTTGTTTTTGAATTTAACTATGTTGAAATAAATATCTATTACGACATTTTATAAATGCCATTATTCCTGAACTAAATTTTTTTGGAACTATAAGCTACGATAGCAATTTTTTTAATGCCATCGTTTTTATAATTTGACAATGTTTTGAAATGTTATATATTTTAACACTATTTGAGTTATATTCTAAAGTGTTAAATGATTTAACTTTTGACATTGATTATTTGTGAAATTTAAGGAGTTTAGAATATAATTTAATATTTATATTTGAATTTTTAAGGAATATAAATTGAATTTGAATTTAAATAATGATTACTTTGTTATGTGTTAAATGGGATGAAATGTGTTAAATGAATTTTTGAATGGAATTTTTGAAATGTGTTTTGGTAATGATATTCGAAATAAAAAATGAATGACTTATTTGAGTTAAAAATGATATTTAATTTAGATATTTGAATTTGAATTCAAATACTGATTTAATAATGGGGTTTTGAAAAGATATGATATTTGATGATTGAAATGGTTTGGAAATGATTTGATCTTTATTTTGATAAAGAATATGAATTGGAATGATATGTACTTTTGATAAATGAATATTTGAAGTTTATATTGGTATGAAAGGATATTTAGTTTATTTGTAAATTGAGTTTATTTAAATAATATTGGATTTATGAAATGAATATTTCAAAACTAAGTAATAATGAAACTAGATTTGAGATATATGAAATTATAAAGTTTAGTTTTGAAATGCGGGATATTAAAGCTTTGAAATATATTAAAAATTGAATAGTTTATTTTGTGGATCTAATTTATATTTGAAATTGATATGATTTGAAATGGTTGTTGGGAAATTTAATTGAAACTGATGGATTGAATTGAATTAAGTTGGAAATTTGAAATTTGGGATTAATTGAATAAATTGTAAAATGTAAAGAATTAAAGGAATGTTTCATGAATTCAAATGTATGATTTCGAAATGTTTTGATTTTCAAAGTGTAATGATTTCAAGTATTTTGGGTTTCGAAAGAGTTATAACTTTGAAAGTATTATGACTTTTGAAAGATGAATATATGTTTGAAATGGAAATGATAAACTAATTTGATTTGAATATAGTTTTGAAATAAAATGGTTTTAGTTTCAAAGTATAAACAATTTTGAAAGGGATATAGTTTTGAAATGAAATGATTTGATTTTTGAAGTATTATGATTTTTGAAATGACTACGACGTTATAATAACGTTTGCTTGTTAAAGAGACCGAGATCGGAATTGTCATACTCTCTGCCAACTCCGAAAACCACTTTAACAACTGTGTACACTGTGGAGGTTCTAGAATGAAGTAGGATGGTGGCGACGTTCTTGAGGTATATTACGTGGGCCCAACTCCCGTGAGTTGGCATAAGGTGGCTAAAACAGAAGCGATCTCGGGCCAAAAGGGGTAGCTCCTCTAGTCAAAAGCACTTCTTCGATACTATACTCTTACTTGTGGTTGATGTATGTGTGGGCGTATGTGGCTGCTACGTTGCCACCAACCCGTGTGCGTAATTGGTATATCTACCCTGGCATTGCCTTGTGTGCCATGTCACCTACCATACCAAGCCTTTACTACAAGTTTGTTTTTCTCCCGTAGCCTATGGAGTATTTAGGGTAGTCTCCCGATCTGGAGATATGCTGATACTGGATGGACTACTGGGACTATTACGTGTTGGAGGCTATATGGGTTACCCTTCGACGCTACTTAAGTTTATTTTTACTATAGACGTTATTATAATAGCGCAATATTACTACAAAGTAAATAGTTTAACGGATCCTTAAAGGATGGGTGATCCCAAGCATCCTTTAAGTTACCGATGCATTTTTGTTACTGTTCTTGAGTTGATTTTCAATTCATAAGTATTTATGTCCCGACTCGAGTGTTTTTGTGTTTAGCTTTACGCTCGAGTCAGACCGAGTGATTCAGCATTCAAGACTCAGCTTTGGAGTTCGAGCTTTGCTCGAAGATCCAAATATATTTTGATTTCTGTATCCGGTGATTTCAGTGATGTTGTAACAAGCTGATATTTTCATCCATTCGCATCCGCACATGTCAGACTTGAATTGCTCAAAATACCGCGTTGTAAATAAAATTTGGCAAATCTCAGAATACATAGTAAATAAAAATCACAGATCACAAACACAGAGTAATAATAATGCAGCGGAAGTAAAAGAAATAGTAGTTCATGAAGCTACTATATAAATATATCAGAGTTACATAAGAGACAACAGAAGAAATAAAGTACAACAGAAGTCTAAATATTATTACCAAATACAAGCTGAATACAACACTGGAATCAACAGGATGACTGGAAGTGAAATAGATAAACAAGACAAGCAGATAATCTCCAGCATTTCCAATCTCCAGAGAGTGGAATCCAAATCTGTGAATAACACAGGCTGACCCAAGCATTATTAAAAATACAAACACTCGAGTCGGGACATACATACTTATACAGTGTAAACCAACTCAAGTGAACTGTAGTAAAGGTACAAGTAAATTAAAGGATGCTTGGGACCGCCCATCCTCTAAGGATCCGTCAAACTATTTACTATGTAGTAATATTGCGCAATTATAATAATGTCTATCGTAAAATAAAATTACTATAAAATAGCATCATGAGGTTACACATATAGCCCCAGACACGTAATAGTCCCAGTAGTCCATCCAATATCTGCATATCTCCTGATCGGGAGACTACGAGAAGATACGCATGGGCTACGGGAGAAAACCAAACTCGTAGTAAATGCTCGATAGGGTAGGTGACACGGCACACAAGGCAATGCCAGGGTAGATATACCAATTACGACACTCGGGCTGGTGGTAATGCAGCTGCCACATACGCCCACCAAGGAACACATTCCCAAAAATCAGAGGGGCGCCCAAACAATCACAAGTAATAGAATGGTATCGAAGAAATGCGTCCGCTACGAGGTGCGACCTCACTGGCCCGAGACCGCTCCTGTTTTAGCCACCTTATGCCAACTCACGGAAGTTGGGTCCACGTAACATACCACAAGAACGTGGCCACCATCCTACTTCATTCTGGAATCTCCACCGCCTACACGGTTGTCAAAGTGGTTTTCGGTATCGACAGAGAGTATGCCCATATCTGATCCCGGTCTCTTTGCCAACCAATCGTTATTATAACCCGTGATTATAACTTTAAAATAATATTTTATACTTCAAAATAAAATATCACTTCAATCCAAACCTTTATTAAAATAAAGATTAAATCATTTCCAAACCATTTCAATATATCAACATACCATATCTTTCAAATTCAATTATTTATCAAAATAAATATCAAGTCATTTCTAACCATTTCAATATGTTAAATTATCATATCCTTTCAAATCTTCCTTTCAGAATGTTTTAATACATTGAATATCATATCCTTTCAAAACTTCATTTCCAAACCATTTTAATATCAAAATATCATATCTTTCAGAACTTCATTTTCAAATCATTTTAATATCAAAATATCATATCTTTCAAAACTTTATTTTCAAATCATTTTAATATCAAAATATCATATCTTTCAGAACTTCATTTTCAAATCATTTTAATATCAAAATATCATATCTTTTAGAACTTCATTTTCAAATCATTTTAATATCAAAATATCATACCATTCAAAACTTTATTTTCAAATCATTTTAATATCAAAATATCATATATTTCAGAACTTCATTTTCAAATCATTTTAATATCAAAATATCATATCTGTCAAAACTTTATTTTTAAATTATTTTAATATCAAAATATCATATCTTTCAAAACTTTATTATATAAGTTCAAATCCAAATATTTAACTTTGAATGCCTTCTAAATTCAAGATAACATTCATTTATTATCCTTTCAAATCACCTTTTAAAATGATTTATATTCCATCAAATTAATTCATTTAAACCATTTAAAAGTAGAGTTATTATACTTTCAAATTAAGTATTCAATTTCCAAAAAATAATAAACTTCAATTTAAACCATTTAAACAATATAAAATCATATTTTAACCTCCAAAATGTTTATTAACATACCTTTAACATATGATTTCAAAAAATAAATTTCTTATAAATAAATCAAATTTTCAATAGACTTACTTAACAAATTCAAGTGTACAATTTCCTTTCCTTTACATATGCAATTTATTAACACTTACATTTTTAAATTTCCATTTCACAAATTAAACTAAATTTCCAATTGATTTCATTTAACTAAACCTTAAATTAAAGCAAATTTCACATTTCCAAGTCAAGTTGTATTTTAAAATTACACATTTAAGCATTCATTTATTAACCATTTAAATTCATAGAAAAATCAATAATACTATAATAAATCACTTAAATTCAAATTTTAAATCAAATTATCATATTTACCATTTCCAAATTAAATTAACCAAAACTCCAAATTTCTAAACTTAAGTTATATTTCTGAAATTCAACTTAACCGTTTATTTATTCAACATTTCCACTTGTAGAAAAATCATAAATCCTTTATTTAAAACACTTTAAAATCTATTTAAATCAAATTATCATAAATTTACATTTTAAATCACTTAAAATTCTATTTATATAACTTAAATGTCATTTTAAAAGTCAAAGTCCAAATTTCCAGATTTAAGTTATATTTCAAAAATTCAGTTTAATCATTTAATTATTCAACATTCTTAACTTATAGAAAAATAAAAATTTCTTATTTAAACATTAAAAATCTAATTTAAATCAACTTTTCATAAATTTACACTTTTAAGAATAATTAAAAATATTCAATATACTTTATAAAATACCCACGGGCTTGTATATAGTTTTCTAACCTAGGTCAAGTGATACAGATATATATCATTTCAATCCGTAGTTTTAAAAAGAAAATTCCGGGTTCTATCATTTCGAACCCGTAATCTCAAGTTAAAAAAAACCGTTCAGGCCTATCATTTCAGACCATAACGATTTTTCCCTATTTTAAAGTCTGTTCGGGTATGTATCATTTCAACACATAGTGAACCTAATCTACAGGGAACTTGCAGTGTGATAAAAAGATATAAATGAACAGTTAACAACATATAACAGTAACATATGAGACGACATGTAATTAACAGGTTAAAAATCATATATAAATAATCATAGGCAGCTATAACATAATATATCATTCTACGCATTCAGTTGTTGTCGCTTCACATTTGCAAAAGTATAAATGTAAGGTGAGTTTTACTCACCTTTTTGCGCTGGAGTTATCAATTCAAATGACACAAACGGATACCCGAAAGCACGATGACATAATGATGGATTCAAGTGGATGAGAACCAATGTAATGATCTTGTCACATCCCATAAACAATACCAAAATAAAGTTATAAATCAATACAACATTCAATTTGAAACAACTTTGAAATAAGAAGGAATAATGGAATGAATGTTTTTGCCTTGCTTTCTACAATTGTTTGTGCGGCCTAGGGGATGTTTTGGCTCATGTTTGGTATACTTTGGCTCAGGTTGGGACATAGATAGGCACGGCTACAAGACTAGACCTGAAGGGGAGGTTACAATATAAGGAAATGAAGGGGTTTATGCAATATGGTGGAGTTTTTGCACAATTTTGGGATCGGCCATGAAGGGTTTGGGCTCGGCCCTATCATGCTCAGGTCTGGTCAGTATAGGAGGTGATGTGTATGGGTCATGGCAAGGTGGTGGCGGCGGATATGGTGGTAGCCAAGGTGGTGGATGAAGGTGATAAGGCATGGAGTGGTTGGTTAGCATGATTGCAAGGCATGTTGCATAGTTTTTGTGGAGTTGTTCATCATGGAGTGGTGCGGCCTGGTCAAATCAGAGGGGTAGGTGGGTGATGGTGACAAGGAGGAGGTAGTGGTGGTGGCCGTCATGGCAAGCAAGTGGTGGCCGAGCAAAAATGAGAAAGAGACAAGGCAAAAACAAGTGAAATAAATGGAAGAAAAGAAGAAAAATGAAGGAAGACATTACCAAAAGCTCTAGCCATGAACGGAAATGAAAGAGAAGTGTTTTTTGCGTGAAAAGCAACAAAAGTCACGGCTAATGAGAAAAAAATGCATGGCCAAAAGTAAATTAATGAAGAGTTATGGAAATGAAGAGGTTGGCTAATGAAAAGACTCGGGTTTTAAAAGCTTTTTAAACCTTTCATATTTCTTTTTCTTTAATTCCAATAAATTTTTTTTTGTAATTTGACTTTAAAAACCGAAAAAAAGTAATATAAAATAAAAATAAATAATAAATTTTAAAGAAAATGGAAAACGAATTAAAGCAATTGCTTAAAAATTGAAAACAGGTCCAGAAATTACAAATAAATCACCATTGACTTTGGAAAATTATCAACTTCATCTTAAAAATATTCTAAAACCAAATTTTTAAATAAAATGATTTTTAAAACATATTCAAATTGAAATAAATAATTTAATTTAATGAAAATAGAAAAAGAATTAAAGAAATTGTTTAAAAATTCAAAAGAGGACATGAAAATTACAAATAAATATCACTAGCCTTATAAAATTTCTGTTTCACTTTAAAACAAAAAAAATGTCAAATAAATAAAATAAATGAGGATAAAAATAAAGTGAAAATGAGAATAAAAAAAATTCTTAAGAAAAATATAAAGATAAATACGGAATTACTTTAATAAATTGAAACTGGAAATTAAAAATTATAAACAGAATACAACTGACACTGGAAAATGTCAATTGTACTTTTAGAAATGTTTTAAAACAAAGATATATACAAAGCATGTTATTTTACCTATATAAATATAAATTATAACATTACATGACCAAATAAAATATTATTTATATAATTTAAAATAAACAATTTTGTTAAATACAGCAAATTTCACACAATAGTTAAAAAGGCATAACTTTCACATTATAAATTAGATTTCAACGAAACGAAAAGCAGTGTTCTTAAAATTTTATGTACTTTCATAATAAAAGATAAAATTAAAATTTTCAAACTTTCAAACTTTTAAATTTAAAAGTCAAAGTTGACCACATTGACTAAAATTCACTTTTCGGAAAATATTATTTATAGTCATGTTTTGGAATGATAATTCATATCAAAATCAAAGTTCATATTTTAAAATAACAAAATTTATCCATTTCAAATAAATAAAATAAAGCTTTTAAATTAGAAATTCAATTAAAATAATTAAAATATACAATTAAAATAATCACAAAATACAGGGTTGTTACACTTTCCCCCACACAAAACTTTTCGTCCCCGAAAAGGAATGAGGTACGGGAAAGCACAGAAAAGATAGAAATGAATAAGATTAAGACAAGGTGACAAGAAGATTGAGATTATACCTGATAACCGTTGTTATAGGTAAGTTTAATGTAAAGACCCAGGCTTTTCAACCGTCGACAGCAGTCACAACCGGTAGGCTTTTCAACCATCCCAGCCCCACCGTGGCTTACACTGGTACCCCAGACCTTGCTTTTACGGCCAGCCTCTCGACTGTCTCAGGTTACACCTAACCAACCCCCTAAAAGAGGATGTGTGGGAGTAAGAGTCTCCCGTTCGCCACCTAACCGCGAAGCGAGAACCCCCCATCACATAGCCCAAAGCTTAACAAGACTGGTGTGAGAACTCAGAACAGTTTATTTATCTTTAAAATCAAAATAGAGGAATATTTTTATTTCAATTCGCAATGCTTTTAAAAATGAGACTACCATAAGGCCTCCCGCACACACACACATGCAAACGCAGAATCGGAGGAGATTTCTCCTTATGATAGTCAAAGATGCTTGATACGCATTTAAAAAGAAGCATTTGATATTATTACTAGTGCATAGTGTAGAGAAAAAAATTCATTTTGAAAGTAGAATATAAATCTTAGCCAACATACGACCATTATCGTATGCCTACTATAGCTACCATCCAAACAGTGTTGCGACACCATAAGTGAATGATAGGTTCTACAACTAATACCGTACAAGTTTCGTATTGGGAATTGGATTTCCAACAAATGGTCAGGCCAAGGAACTTCCCATTGCCACATGAGAATGCCTCTGGAAAGACATCCCCGAGAACCAAACCGGAACTCTGCCAACACAAGGCCGGGTTACCCCTAACTGGGTAACTACTGACACGAGCACGCCATTCCCCGATCGTAAACGACCTTTCTCACGGGATCCCGAAAACCAACAACCACAAAGTAATAAATTCGTAGTAACCACATAGGTTAAATATCTGGGCTCCATACCATGATACCACCTCTATCCAGAAGGAAATGTACATACCCTAAAGGGTGCTACCCCTCATAACCTTGCCGCATCTTTCCTGTTTTGACCATTTCCGGGGTGTGAGGTTCGACGAAGTCACGTCCACAAAAACATACTTTATACAAAAGCAATGCTTTGGGTCAACAAATGATCATAGAAATGATCACCAAGATAGACGATCAAATAAACGATCCTATCTCAAATAATCAACACAATGATCATTTACAGCAACACTCAGCATGTCACATTACCAAATTGGGAATATATCGCTGATAACTTCAACTATATAACCTCTGAGCTCATACGTCTCAGAGAAGGGTGTTAAGCTAAAAGAATAAATTCTCCGCCACCAACAGAAATATATTTGAAAGAAATCGGCTTTATATCTCAACTTGTAATGTCAGACATACAATCCATACAAGTCTGTTCCGGGCTCGAACAAAACCGAAGGCACTTCTTACGAAGCCCTTGCAATCCGGGTATTCACAATCCCGATCGAATTTCCCATCACTTAAGGAATCTCTATACCAGAAGCTACCCAGTGCAGAGACAATCGATAGGTCATCCTATCGCTTTCGCAAAAACTCGGTCTTCAACACCGATCTTCAAATGCAATTTACAACGACGTATCACATATTCGGAATGGGTTATACGACCCCATGGTCCTTTCTCGGTTAACCCGAATAGTGAGCGCTTATTCAAAAATAAGTGTAGCATTCACATTCAAACAATTCACATCAATTACCCATTCAAAGGGAAATATTGATAGTCGGTTATTGAACTATCAATGGATATGCACACATCACCAGTTTCCAAATAATTTTCCAAATTATTTATTCTCCAAAATATCTTCACTAGATATATAATTTCAATACTTCAAAAATAAATCAATATTTATTTCTAAACCAATTCCACTTCCTTTATAAATTCCTTAGTGAATTTATAATTCCAAAATATCAATGAATATTCGATTTCAATTATTCATTTCAATTTATCTTCAAAAGGATAAATTCTCAAAATATTCACTTTATATTGGAAAACATTTCCATACTTATTTATTCATAAGTAATTCACAAATTCTATTTATTTTCAACACTTGGAAAATATTCAATATACTTAAATCGAAATTAAGTATATATTTCATTCTTTAAGGAAATCATTCTCATAAACATATTTATTTGGGCCAAAACGAATGTTGCGTAAAACATCGTTACGACAACCCAAAATCACTAGTATAGGGATTCGAAATTAAAATAGATATATAAATCCCAATACTATACAAAACATTTCCTTTCGGAAATCATTTACTATAACAACAGTGTTATAGTCCACTATTTCCTTCTATTTCTCGAAAACGTCTATTTCAACAATAAATGTGGAAATCTATGGTTTCGAATCTCAACACATTTTAAAACATTGTTCGATCGTTTTAATTCTATTTAAAACACCCAAATCCAAAACAATTTCTTTAACATCTTATTCACTATTCAAAAACGTGAATATACTACGTTAACACATTTCATCCTTTTATACATTTTAATTCAAAGGATTATTCACTATTCAAAAACGTGAATATAACTCCATTAATAGGTTTCAACAATTTTCTTATCAAAATAAGTCATTTGCGAATTTATAAAACAACGTTTATAAATTCCATTTCTATTTATTTATAAAAGCTTCCTTTTTATAAATTCTTTTATTAACCTATTTCAGTTCATAACTCAATTATGAACTAAAAGTTCATATTATAAGTTAAATACTTATAAAACGATTATTTTACAAAATCGTTCTTTTTAACTTCCCAAATTATAAATCTTATAACTTATAAGATTCATTCATTTATCCAAAATCATTATTTTAATAACTTAATAAATTTTATAAACCTACTGCTTATAAAATTCCATTTATAACTTCACCGTATAAAATTCTATAAATTCCATTCAATTATGAAATTCATTTTCACTTCATTCAAACACTTATTAAAACTCGTTTTATAATGTCCATATTTCAATTTATAAATATCCATTTATAAATCTCTTAATATAAATCAATTTATATTATTCTTTTTAAACGTCTTTAAATTCCTTTAAAAACTTCTTCCTTTTGATTCATAAAATAATTAAATTTTATAAACCCTATATTTCAACTTTTCATAATAAATTCAAAAATTCCGATTTAACTATTTTATAAAATCATTAGCATCATATTCTCAAAAATCAGTTTTTAACTATATTTCTTAAAAATCATAATTTTTATAACTTTAAAAAATTATAACGTTTATTTATTTATAATGGATCAATTCCAAAATATAGTATATTCTCAAAAATCACTTTAAAAATCATTTTAAAATCCCAAAATTTGGTCCAATGATGCTACACACCAAATAGTCAATCACGACTACAACGATATCATATATCAATATGATAATCAATCAAATATCAAAATATCTGAAATCAAATAAATACTGTTGAGGAATCCTGTTGGATCCCTCCAACCTGTTTTCCTGCATCCACAAACATTAGCACAATACCAATTTCGCTCCAGTACGAAATTATCGTGGTATATGTTCTTATTAAATATTATCCGCTTAATAACGGCGTAATAGGGTCTCATTCGCTAAACAAATAAATGCGGGAAATCAATAACTCCAATATATACATATGCCAATATATATATATTGCTATTATATATAATACCAATTTCACTGTTTATGAAATATTCGCGGTATATGTTTTTATTAAATAACATCCGCTTACTAACGGCGTATAATGTCTATTTTAACAATCAATAGATATCAATCAACATCAAACATGCATTCAAATATTTTAAATCTAACTATTTAAAATAAAATCGAAACTGATTCGATTGAGTGAGAAGTTCTCACCTTGATTTTAAATTCCGTTTTAGCGATTTCGAATAAAATTAAACGTGCGTTTAATTTTACCCAAAATTCTCACTAACTCCAAATGACTCCAAACCAATTTCATCGCGTAGTGCTCGTCCATACGATTCCAACGCAACTGGTTTCGCGCGTTTTCGACCTCGTATGAAAAAGTTATTGATTTTTGAAGTTTCACGGATTTTAAACTATAATAATTTACAACTTTTTAATTAAATTTTTAACCCACACTAAATCTCTGCCGTCCATCCTTTCTCAGAACGATCTGGGCCGTGATTTTTTTTTGCTTCTCTTCCTCCAGGTGAAGAACGCATCACCCAACCCATTGCCGTCCTCCTTCATGCAATTTTCGCGACTTATTCCCTACCCCTGAAGACGATCAGTATACTCCACTACGCGCGCCCAGTCAAGCACCACCCACGGCCAAGGTCCGGTCGAACCCGGTTCTATCACTGCCTCGTGAAACGTGCTTGAACGCGTTCGCTTTGGACGAGCTTTGCCGTCAATCCGTAGCACCATTCTCCATCATCACCGTTCACTTTGTAGAGCTCGACATGCTCTTTGATTTACTAGTTGAGAGTTTTACACGAAAGTTGATAGATTGGAAGAAAAAGGAGGGAGAAGTATGGAGTTTTTCGGCCGTAGGTTGTAGAGGAGGCGGCTCTGTTATCAAACCCTAGTTATTTTCTTTTTTTTAATTTTGTGAGCCTACTTATAGAAATTTTTTTGAACACTATTCATTTTGATTTTCCAAACTCCGATTTACGCGCCGAAACTAACGTTCCTAGGGTTTATCCCGCGTTCCGGACACAATGGAACAGGTTTCGGAAGCTAATTCAAACATCTGTGCGAGTTATGGTTGTAAACGCTCAATTTAAATTAAACCGATTTAAGCGATTTTCTAGACGTTTTAATTTGTACCGGACAAACGGTAAATCCAATTGACTTGAAATTTGAAACCTTACAATAATATCACATTATCCGATGAAACTGGTTTCGTCGAAATCCGAGACTTTTGAAAAATGGCTATTTTAACTCGCCAAATTTAAATTAAAAATAAATCGATGCGTTTCGAGCTGCCACGCTCAAACGATAGCTCCGATTGACACGAAAATTGAAATCCAGTAATAACTAACTATTACGGATCCAATGGAACTGGTTTCGTTCAATTCTGAGACTGTTCAAAAATTGGCTATTTTCACTAGTCGATTAAATATTAAAATATTCAATTTTCACAAATTAACTTTTAATTCGATTTTAAAAGTTCTAAAATATCATTCTAACTTCAATATGATAAAATAAAATTTTACAAATCGTTTTCAATCATATTTATCTCTATTTTCAATTATTTCCATAATTTCACATATTAAATTATCGATTTAATAATCCAATTAAATTCAATAATTCAAATAAAAATTTATTTGACTTATAAATTCACTTATTAAATATTTAAAATTAATTAAATATTCATATTTTAATTTCTAAAAATTCTGGGTCGTTACAATCTTCCCCCCTTAAAAGAATTTCGTCCTCAAAATTACAAGTAAGAAAAGTTACAGAATCTATTAATTTTCAAAAATCCATAGTCAAACTTCGTACAATACTTTACTAAGTTTTCCAAATCATACTTACTTATCTTTTCAAAAACAACTACTATTGTTTAACTTTCAACTCCCAAAATCAAAGTTAAAGTTTTCAAAAGTTTTCCCATTTTCTCAAATTTTTTCTAACGCCTTAAATTTCCGGAAAAATTCGCCATAGTCTCCTTTGCGCGGCTCGATCCGAAAAAAAATGACAGTATATATATCACAAATATACATCTCATCAAGTAATGAGGCATCCCGAAGGGAAAAAAGTGTAAAAGTACGATATTTAATCCGAGATATGTACCTTATATTTTATTAGCAAGCATATACGGCTAATATAGCGCAAAAGCGAGCTCCAAATGCGAAGCAAACGCGATCCGCACCTACTAATCACTCAACAAACAACATGAGAACCATGCATATAGATAATAGTATCGATATACAACATATAGTAACTGAAACAAAAGCAACAAATGCAAACATCAACCAACTAGCATCCAACAATTCATAACCAATAAATATTCATTCATATTCTTATTAATATTAAATGAATTGGTTTTCAATTTAATCACATTTGATTTATTAACATTGGATGTTTTTACTAACATTCATTTTCAATTTGCTTATATTCACTAATTCATATTCAAGTTGATTCACTTCCAATTCAAATTCAATTCTATTCAAATTTATTTACTTCTAATTTGAATTCAATTACATAGCTTTAAATTTCATTAATACTTAATGAATTATATACAATCAATTAACAATCATATATCAACCAATGTATATTAATTAAAACCAAATTCCTTTGCTTACATTCATTATTTCATATCAACTTAAATTTACATTTAATTGATTAACATTCAATTCAATTTCTAAAGTTGAATTTCATTTCATATAACTCAAGTTCACATTTATCACTTAACTTTATTAATTTAGTTTGATACTAATATCAACTTCATTCAATATCACTTAAGTTATATTCCATTTAACTTTAAATTCACTTTTACTTACAACTCATATTCATATATATATCCACATAGTTTCACTTCTCATATATAAGTTTATTTCACAATTGCAAATTACTTTAATTATAATTCAATTCTTATAATTCTTTTGCTTATACAATTATTCTTTAATTTAGATTATTCAAACAACCAAACAATCAACTTATATACTTTAATAATTCTGAAAAATTATTTCTTTATATATAAAATATATAATCAAGGTAAAATTATTTCATTTACCCAAATTTTAAAATCAATATTATGTCGAATTGTTCTATTCAAGTGTTTAGAAACCCCTTCGGCATAGTCTTGCGGACCACGCTGACGAAAGTTCATATGCCACTCAATAAACCAATCATCACAATATAAAACAATTTCATATTCATTAACAAATACGCACTCATAGCTATTATTACACTCAAATTCATTCTAGAGTACTGCTGACTCTATCTCTAATGAATAATACCCAACAGAACCATGGTTGTCGCTTAACCATAAGCTCTGATACCAACTGTAAAGACCCAGGCTTTTCAACCGTCGACAGCAGTCACAACCGGTAGGCTTTTCAACCATCCCAGCCCCACCGTGGCTTACACTGGTACCCCAGACCTTGCTTTTACGGCCAGCCTCTCGACTGTCTCAGGTTACACCTAACCAACCCCCTAAAAGAGGATGTGTGGGAGTAAGAGTCTCCCGTTCGCCACCTAACCGCGAAGCGAGAACCCCCCATCACATAGCCCAAAGCTTAACAAGACTGGTGTGAGAACTCAAAACAGTTTATTTATCTTTAAAATCAAAATAGAGGAATATTTTTATTTCAATTCGCAATGCTTTTAAAAATGAGACTACCATAAGGCCTCCCGCACACACACACATGCAAACGTAGAATCGGAGGAGATTTCTCCTTATGATAGTCAAAGATGCTTGATACGCATTTAAAAAGAAGCATTTGATATTATTACTAGTGCATAGTGTAGAGAAAGAAATTCATTTTGAAAGTAGAATATAAATCTTAGCCAACATACGACCATTATCGTATGCCTACTATAGCTACCATCCAAACAGTGTTGCGACACCATAAGTGAATGATAGGTTCTACAACTAATACCGTACAAGTTTCGTATTGGGAATTGGATTTCCAACAAATGGTCAGGCCAAGGAACTTCCCATTGCCACATGAGAATGCCTCTGGAAAGACATCCCCGAGAACCAAACCGGAACTCTGCCAACACAAGGCCGGGTTACCCCTAACTGGGTAACTACTGACACGAGCACGCCATTCCCCGATCGTAAACGACCTTTCTCACGGGATCCCGAAAACCAACAACCACAAAGTAATAAATTCGTAGTAACCACATAGGTTAAATATCTGGGCTCCATACCATGATACCACCTCTATCCAGAAGGAAATGTACATACCCTAAAGGGTGCTACCCCTCATAACCTTGCCGCATCTTTCCTGTTTTGACCATTTCCGGGGTGTGAGGTTCGACGAAGTCACGTCCACAAAAACATACTTTATACAAAAGCAATGCTTTGGGTCAACAAATGATCATAGAAATGATCACCAAGATAGACGATCAAATAAACGATCCTATCTCAAATAATCAACACAATGATCATTTACAGCAACACTCAGCATGTCACATTACCAAATTGGGAATATATCGCTGATAACTTCAACTATATAACCTCTGAGCTCATACGTCTCAGAGAAGGGTGTTAAGCTAAAAGAATAAATTCTCCGCCACCAACAGAAATATATTTGAAAGAAATCGGCTTTATATCTCAACTTGTAATGTCAGACATACAATCCATACAAGTCTGTTCCGGGCTCGAACAAAACCGAAGGCACTTCTCACGAAGCCCTTGCAATCCGGGTATTCACAATTCCGATCGAATTTCCCATCACTTAAGGAATCTCTATACCAGGAGCTACCCAGTGCAGAGACAATCGATAGGTCATCCTATCGCTTTCGCAAAAACTCGGTCTTCAACACCGATCTTCAAATGCAATTTACAACGACGTATCACATATTCGGAATGGGTTATACGACCCCATGGTCCTTTTCCGGTTAACCCGAATAGTGAGCGCTTATTCAAAAATAAGTGTAGCATTCACATTCAAACAATTCACATCAATTACCCATTCAAAGAGAAATATTGATAGTCGGTTATTGAACTATCAATGGATATGCACACATCACCAGTTTCCAAATAATTTTCCAAATTATTTATTCTCCAAAATATCTTCACTAGATATATAATTTCAATACTTCAAAAATAAATCAATATTTATTTCTAAACCAATTCCACTTCCTTTATAAATTCCTTAGTGAATTTATAATTCCAAAATATCAATGAATATTCGATTTCAATTATTCATTTCAATTTTCCTTTTCAATTTATCTTCAAAAAGATAAATTCTCAAAATATTCACTTTATATTGGAAAACATTTCCATACTTATTTATTCATAAGTAATTCACAAATTCTATTTATTTTCAACACTTGGAAAATATTCAATATACTTAAATCGAAATTAAGTATATATTTCATTCTTTAAGGAAATCATTCTCATAAACATATCTATTTGGGCCAAAACGAATGTTGCGTAAAACATCGTTACGACAACCCAAAATCACTAGTATAGGGATTCGAAATTAAAATAGATATATAAATCCCAATACTATACAAAACATTTCCTTTCGGAAATCATTTACTATAACAACAGTGTTATAGTCCACTATTTCCTTCTATTTCTCGAAAACGTCTATTTCAACAATAAATGTGGAAATCTATGGTTTCGAATCTCAACACATTTTAAAACATTGTTCGATCGTTTTAATTCTATTTAAAACACCCAAATCCAAAACAATTTCTTTAACATCTTATTCACTATTCAAAAACGTGAATATACTACGTTAACACATTTCATCCTTTTATACATTTTAATTCAAAGGATTATTCACTATTCAAAAACGTGAACATAACTCCATTAATAGGTTTCAACAATTTTCTTATCAAAATAAGTCATTTGCGAATTTATAAAACAACGTTTATAAATTCCATTTATATTTATTTATAAAAGCTTCCTTTTTATAAATTCTTTTATTAACCTATTTCAGTTTATAACTCAATTATGAACTAAAAGTTCATATTATAAGTTAAATACTTATAAAACGATTATTTTACAAAATCGTTCTTTTTAACTTCCCAAATTATAAATCTTATAACTTATAAGATTCATTCATTTATCCAAAATCATTATTTTAATAACTTAATAAATTTTATAAACCTACTGCTTATAAAATTCCATTTATAACTTCACCGTATAAAATTCTATAAATTCCATTCAATTATGAAATTCATTTTCACTTCATTCAAACACTTATAAAAACTCGTTTTATAATGTCCATATTTCAATTTATAAATATCCATTTATAAATCTCTTAATATAAATCAATTTATATTATTCTTTTTAAACGTCTTTAAATTCCTTTAAAAACTTCTTCCTTTTGATTCATAAAATAATTAAATTTTATAAACCCTATATTTCAACTTTTCATAATAAATTCAAAAATTCCGATTTAACTATTTTATAAAATCATTAGCATCATATTCTCAAAAATCAGTTTTTAACTATATTTCTTAAAAATCATAATTTTTATAACTTTAAAAATTATAACGTTTATTTATTTATAATGGATCAATTCCAAAATATAGTATATTCTCAAAAATCACTTTAAAAATCATTTTAAAATCCCAAAATTTGGTCCAATGATGCTACACGCCAAATAGTCAATCACGACTACAACGATATCATATATCAATATGATAATCAACCAAATATCAAAATATCTGAAATCAAATAAATACTGTTGAGGAATCCTGTTGGATCCCTCCAACCTGTTTTCCTGCATCCACAAACATTAGCACAATACCAATTTCACTCCAGTACGAAATTATCGCGGTATATGTTCTTATTAAATATTATCCGCTTAATAACGGCGTAATAGGGTCTCATCCGCTAAACAAATAAATGCGGGAAATCAATAACTCCAATATATACATATGCCAATATATATATATATATATATATATTGCTATTATATATAATACCAATTTCACTGTTTATGAAATATTCGCGGTATATGTTTTTATTAAATAACATCCGCTTACTAACGGCGTATAATGTCTATTTTAACAATCAATAGATATCAATCAACATCAAACATGCATTCAAATATTTTAAATCTAACTATTTAAAATAAAATCGAAACTGATTCGATTGAGTGAGAAGTTCTCACCTTGATTTTAAATTCCGTTTTAGCGATTTATTTCGAATAAAATTAAACGTGCGTTTAATTTTACCCAAAATTCTCACTAACTCCAAACGACTCCAAACCAATTTCATCGCGTAGTGCTCGTCCATACGATTCCAACGCAACTGGTTTCGCGCGTTTTCGACCTCGTATGAAAAAGTTATTGATTTTTGAAGTTTCACGGATTTTAAACTATAATAATTTACAACTTTTTAATTAAATTTTTAACCCACACTAAATCTCTGCCGTCCATCCTTTCTCAGAACGATCTGGGCCGTGATTTTTTTTTGCTTCTCTTCCTCCAGGTGAAGAACGCATCACCCAACCCATTGCCGTCCTCCTTCATGCAATTTTCGCGACTTATTCCCTACCCCTGAAGACGATCAGTATACTCCACTACGCGCGCCCAGTCCAGCACCACCCACGGCCAAGGTCCGGTCGAACCCGGTTCTATCACTGCCTCGTGAAACGTGCTTGAACGCGTTCGCTTTGGACGAGCTTTGCCGTCAATCCGTAGCACCATTCTCCATCATCACCGTTCACTTTGTAGAGCTCGACATGCTCTTTGATTTACTAGTTGAGAGTTTTACACGAAAGTTGATAGATTGGAAGAAAAAGGAGGGAGAAGTATGGAGTTTTTCGGCCGTAGGTTGTAGAGGAGGCGGCTCTGTTATCAAACCCTAGTTTTTTTCTTTTTTTTTTTATTTTGTGAGCCTATTTATAGAAAAAAATTTGAACACTATTCATTTTGATTTTCCAAACTCCAATTTACGCGCCGAAACTAACGTTCCTAGGGTTTATCCCGCGTTTCGGACACAATGGAACAGGTTTCGGAAGCTAATTCGAACATCTGTGCGAGTTATGGCTGTAAACGCTCAATTTAAATTAAACCGATTTAAGCGATTTTCTAGGCGTTTTAATTTGTACCGGACAAACGGTAAATCCAATTGACTTGAAATTTGAAACCTTACAATAATATCACATTACGGATCCGATGAAACTGGTTTCGTCGAAATCCGAGACTTTTTGAAAAATGGCTATTTTAACTCGCCAAATTTAAATTAAAAATAAATCGATGCGTTTCGAGCTGCCACGCTCAAACGATAGCTCCGATTGACACGAAAATTGAAATCCAGTAATAACTAACTATTACGGATCCAATGGAACTAGTTTCGTTCAATTCTGAGACTGTTCAAAAATTGGCTATTTTCACTAGTCGATTAAATATTAAAATATTCAATTTTCACAAATTAACTTTTAATTCGATTTTAAAAGTTCTAAAATATCATTCTAACTTCAATATGATAAAATAAAATTTTACAAATCGTTTTCAATCATATTTATCTCTATTTTCAATTATTTCCATAATTTCACATATTAAATTATCGATTTAATAATCCAATTAAATTCAATAATTCAAATAAAAATTTATTTGACTTATAAATTCACTTATTAAATATTTAAAATTAATTAAATATTCATATTTTAATTTCTAAAAAATTCTGGGTCGTTACATTTAACATGGTGGAGATGATCTTTCCAAGATCCTCCAGAATCAATAATACTAGCACAAAAAAGGTGGATTCAAAATGAGTACCAAAGATTATAGAAAGCTTTCTAAATAGAAAGATTATAGAAAGATGCCTATACCAGTCTATAGCAAGATAAGGATAATAAGGACAACCAAAAGATAGTTTGAAAAACAAAATAAGGAAATAAATTTGAAACCAAGGAAATTACAACTTAAATAGAAAATAAATTTTTACACAAGTTAAATAAATCTTAACTATCTCAAATTTCATTATCTTATTATCCAATCATCTTAAATTAACAATTTTAAAAATCATGGATTTGAAAAATAGTCATTTATTATACTCAAAATGTACTTAATAAATTTAATTCTTCTTTATTCTTAATTAAAATTAAAATTATTCCTCTCAATATATTTATCACTAACGTTGATTATACTTACACTTATTATAACTGCTTTATTTTATTTTTAGTTCTTTCAACATTATTTTATTGTCAGTTATTCAATTACCCTTTATTATATTTACCTCTGTTAATCTTTTTATAATTAAAATTTAAATGTATAACATTTATTATAAACACTCAGATTTTATTTATAAAATCTTTTTATATTGTATATTATCCAATTACATTGTTAACTTCTGAAATTAAGGTAAGTTATATTTGAATGCAATTGTATTACACAAATAAAACTTTCCAATTAAATCATTTCATGCTTGAATATTCGTCCAAAAATTTGATTTTTTTTAATAATTGAAATTATTCTTTAAAATAAAATTTAAGAATTAAATTTTTGATTTCTTCAAACCATTTAGAGATAAATGAATGTATGAACATAATTTATCAAATCAAATTTATATCATATATCTATATATATTATAAATAAAGTCATATATTAGAAATTCAAATTAATTTGATTTCCAAAAATAAAGCTGTAGCAAGACTACAGAGCGGTCTCTTCACTTCGAAACTCAAAAATGAATGTCGATGATGTTGAAGTCGTCACCGAAATGATTTCCCAGCGACAAAGAGAAGAGTACTGATTTTTAAACTTTAAAACTCTTTGGAAACATATTATTATTCGAAAATACTTTAAATAATATACTTTAAAACTTAAATGCAAGGTTTGAAACCATCGGAAATTAAATTCTCAAATTTCTTGTTTTAAATTCATTTCAGTTCCCAAATCAATTTATAAACAACTATTTATAAATTTATTTATAGAATAATAAATGATAAATCAAGTATTATCATTTCAAATAATCAATTTAAATCAATTTATTAAGTTCCATAAATTTACTTATATATCAAAATTTATTTCATTAACCAAATTTTAAAATAATATTGTGTCTGTTTGTTCTGTCAAAGTGTTTTAGAAATCCATTCTATAGCGTTGATTGGACGAATCGATCGGAAACCCAAATCAGCATCAACAACTCAAATAACACAACATATAAAACAAAACATACGTTTAAAAGTACAATTCAAAATGTTCAGAAGAATAGATTGTAAACAAAAGACAAGATGATTAAATAACAGAGTAGGGAGATGGTTAAGCTTAAGTAAATCGTAGGCAACCTTAACCGGGTCAACCGTGACTTAAAGAATAAGATCAATGTGGATTTTTCTCGGGTAAATCTGCATTCGTTCTCAAGAGATAGAGTTTGGAATAACAAAAGATATTGGCATCTAAACCAAAGATAGATATAAATCTCTGGTGAATCGATGCTAATTGTAAATGAGTTTCACCTCTTTACAAATCATTAGGATATTGGCGAGACTTCCAATTCACTATAAAGAACATTCGAAGCGGAGTCATGGGATACTCCAGAATCAAAAAAAGATGAATAGTGAGGGACACGAATGGGTTTTGGAACTGTAGGGAACGTTCAAAATTCAAAGTAAATTCGAATCAAAGAGGAAAGATTCAAACTCGAACGAAAGTGATTCTGTAAATAATTTACCTTATACTCTAAATTTTGCCTCAAAGCCAAAGTTCTAATAAAAATGTAACACCTTGGTATTTTCAACCATTCGCATCCGCACATGTCGGACTTGAATTGCTCAAAATACCGCGTTGTAAATAAAATTTGGCAAATCTCAGAATATACAGTAAATAAAAATCGCAGATCACAGACACAGAGTAATAATAGTGCAGCGGAAGTAAAAGAAATAGTAATTCATGAAGCTACTATATAAATATATCAGAGTTACATAAGATACAACAGAAGAAATAAAGTACAATAGAAGTCTAAATATGATAACCAAATACAAGCTGAATACAACACTGAAATCAACGGGATGACTGGAAGTGAAATAGATAAACAAGACAAGCAGATAATCTCCAACGATTCCAATCTCCAGAGAGTGGGAACCCAAATCTGTGAATAAATCAGGCTGACCCATGCGTAAATAAAAATAAAAACACCCGAGTCAGGACATACATACTTATACAATGTAAACCAACTCAAGTGAACTGTAGTAAAGGTACAAGTAACTTAAAGGATGCTTAGGACCGCCCATCCTCTAAGGATCCGTCAAACTATTTACTATGTAGTAATATTGTGCTATTATAATAATGTCTATAGTAAAATAAACTTACTTTAAAATAGCATCACGGGGTTACCCATATAGCCCCAGACACGTAATAGTCCTAGTAGTCCATCCAATATATGCATATCCCCTGATCGGGAGACTAGGAGAAGATACGCATGGGCTACGGGAGAAAACCAAACTCGTAGTGAAGGCTCGATAGGGTAGGTGACATGGCACAGAAGGCAATGCCAGGGTAGATATACCAATTACAACACTCGGGTTGGTGGTAACGCAGCAGCCACGTACGCCCACCGCAGAACACATTCCCAAAAATTGGAGGGGCGCCCAAACAATCACAAGTAATAGAATGGTATCGGTGAGATGCGACCTCACTGGTCCGAGACCGCTCCTATTTTAGCCACCTTATGCCAACTCACGGGAGTTGGGTCCACGTAACATACCTCAAGAATGTCGCCACCATCCTACTTCATTCCGGAATCTCCACCGCGTACACGATTGTCAAAGTGGTTTTCGGTATCGACAGAGAGTATGCCCATATCTGATCCCGATCTCTTTGCCAACCAAACGTTATTATAACCCATGGTTATAACTTTAAAATAATATATTATACTTCAAAATAAAATATCATTTCAATCTAAACCTTTATCAAAATAAAGATTAAATCATTTCCAAACCATTTCAATATATCAACATACCATATCTTTCAAATTCAATTATTTATCAAAATAAATATCAAGTCATTTCTAACCATTTCAATATATTAAATTATCATATTCTTTCAAAACTTCCTTTCAAAACATTTTAATACATTAAATATCATATCCTTTCAAAACTTCATTTCCAAATCATTTTAATATCAAAATATCATATCTTTCAGAACTTCATTTTCAAATCATTTTAATATCAAAATATCACATCTTTCAAAACTTTATTTTCAAATCATTTTAATATCAAAATATCATATCTTTCAGAACTTCATTTTCACATCATTTTAATATCAAAATATCATATCTTTTAGAACTTCATTTTCAAATCATTTTAATATCAAAATATCATATCATTCAAAACTTTATTTTCAAATCATTTTAATATCAAAATATCATATGTTTCAGAACTTCATTTTCAAATCATTTTAATATCAAAATATCATATCATTCAAAACTTTATTTTCAAATCATTTTAATATCAAAATATCATATCTTTCAAAACTTTATTATATAAGTTCAAATCCAAATATTCAGCTTTGAATACCTTCTAAATTCAAGATAACATTCATTTATTATCCTTTCAAATCACCTTTTAAAATGATTTATATTACATCAAATTAATTCATTTAAACCATTTAAAAGTGGAGTTATTATACTTTCAAATTAAGTACTCAATTTCCAAAAAATAATAAACTTCAATTTAAACCATTTAAACAATATAAAATCATATTTTAAGGTCCAATATGTTTATTAACATACCTTTAACATATGATTTTAAAAAATAAATTTCTTATAAATAATCAAATTTTCAATAAATTTACTTAACAAATTCAAATGTACAATTTCCTTTCCTTCACATATGCAATTTATTAACACTTACATTTTTAAATTTCCATTTTACAAATTAAACTAAATTTCCAATTGATTTCATTTAACTAAACCTTAAATTAAACCAAATTTCACATTTCCAAGTCAAGTTGTATATTAAAATTACACATTTAAGCATTTATTTATTTAACCACTTAAATTCATAGAAAAATCAATAATACTTTAATAAACCACTTAAATTCAAATTTTAAATCAAATTATCATATTTACCATTTCCAAATTAAATTAATTTTCCATTTTATTTAAAAACTTAAATATCATTTTTAACCAAAACTCTAAAATTTTAAACTTAAGTTATATTTCTAAAATTCAACTTAACCATTTATTTATTTAACATTTCCACTTATAGAAAAATCATAAATCCTTTATTTAAAACACTTTAAAATCTATTTAATTCAAATTATCATAAATTTACATTTTAAATCACTTTAAATTTTATTTATATAACTTAAATGTCATTTTAAAAGTCAAAGTCCAAACTTCCAGATTTAAGTTATATTTCAAAAATTCAGTTTAATCATTTAATTATTCAACATTTTTAACTTATAGAAAAATCAAAATTTCTTATTTAAACATTTAAATCCAATTTAAATCAATTTTTCATAAATTTACACTTTTAAAAATAATTATAAATATTCAAAATACTTTAAAAAATACCACGGGCCTGTATATAGTTTTCTAACCTAGGTCAAGTGATACAGATATATATCATTTCAATCCGCAGTTTTAAAAAGAAAAATCCGGGTTCTATCATTTCAAATCTGCAATCCCAAGTTAAAACAAAATAAATAAAAACCGTTCAGGCCTATTATTGTAGCCCATAACGATTTTTCCCTATTCTAAAGTCCGTTCGGGTGTGTATCATTTCGACCCATAGTGAACCTAATCTACAGGGAACTTGCAGTGTGATAAACAGATATAAATGAACGGTTAACAACATATAACAGTAATAGATGAGATGACATGTAAATTAAAAGGTTTAACATCATATATAAATAATCATAGGCAGTTATAACATAATATATCATTCTTCACATTTAATTGTTGTCGCTTCACATTTGCATAAGTATAAATGTAAGGTGAGATTTACTCACCTTTTTGTGCTGGATTTATCAATTCAAATAACACAAATGAATACCCAAAAGCACGATGACACAACGATGGATTCAAGTGGATGAGAACTAATCTAATGATCTTGTCACAACCCATAAACAAAACCAAAATAAAGTTATAAATCAATACAACATTCAATTTGAAACAACTTTGAAATAAGAAGCAATAATGAAATGAATGTTTTTGCCTTGCTTTCTACAATTGTTTACGCGGCCTAGGGGATGCTTTGGCTCAGGTTTGGACATACTTTTGCTCAGGTTTGGACATAGGTTGGCACGGCTGCAAGGCTAGACATGAAGAGGAGGTTACAATATAGGGATATGAACGGGTTTATGCAATATGGTGGAGTTTTTGCACAATTTTGGGATCGGCCATGATGGGTTTGGGCTCGGCCCTGTCATGCTCAGGTCTAGTCAGTATAGGAGGTGATGTGTATGGGTTATGGAAAGGTGGTGGCGGCGGCTATGGTGGTAGCCAATGTGGTGGATGAAGGTGATAAGGCATGGAGTGGTCGGTTAGCATGTTTTCAAGGCATGTTGCATAGTTTTTGTGGAGTTGTTCATCATGGAGTGGTGCGGCCAGGTCAAATCAGAGTGGTAGGTGGGTGATGGTGACAAGGAGGAGGTAGTGGTGGTGGTGGCCATGGCAAGAAAGTGGTGGCCGAGCAAAAATGAGGAAGAGACAAGGCAAAAAGAAGTGAAAAAAATTGAAGAAAAGAAGAAGCATGAAGGGAAGACATTACCAAAAGCTCTAGCCTTGAATGGAAATGAAAGAGAAGTGTTTTTTTGCATGAAAAGCAACAAAAGTCATGGCTAATGAGAAAAAAATGCACAGTTAAAAGTAAATTAATGAAGAGTTATGGAAATGAAGAGGTTGGCTAATCAAAACACTTAGGTTTCAAAAGCTTTTTAAACCTTTCATATTTCTTTTTCTTTAATTCAAATAAAACAAAAATAAAATAAGTATTTTGACTTTAAAAACCGAAACAAAGTAATATAAAATAAAAATAAATTATAGATTTTAAAGAAAATGGAAAAAGAATTAAAGAAATTGCTTAAAAATTGAAAACAGGTCTAGAAATTACAAATAAATCACCATTGACTTTGAAAAATTATCAACTTCATCTTAAAAATATTCTAAAACAAAATTTTGAAATAAAATGATTTTTAAAACATATTCAAAGTGAAATAAATAATTTAATTTAGTGAAATAGAAAAAGAAGTAAAGAAACTGTTTAAAAATTCAAAACAGGACAAGAAAATTACAAATAAATATCACTAGCCTTATAAAATTTCTAATACCCCGTAGGTTGAGGAGCAAAAGCAGGAATCTGCCCGAGGAGGGGCTCGCGTATGATTAACTAGTTGGTGAGGCAATAGCTTACCAAGGCGATGATCAGTAGCTGGTCCGAGAGGATGATCAGCCACACTGGGACTGAGAAACGGCTCAGAGTCTTACGAGAGGCAGCAGTCGGGAATTTTCCACAATGGACGAAAGCCTGACGGAGCAATGCCGCGCGGAGGAGAAGGCCCATGGGTCATGAACTTAAATGAGGAACAAAATAAAGTGGAAATGAGAATAAAATAAATTCTTAAGAAAAATATAAAGATAAATACAGAATTACTTTAATAAATTGAAACTGGAAAATAAAAATTATAAACAGAATACAACTGACACTGGAAAATGTCAATTACACTTTTAAAAATATTTTAAAATAAAAATATATACATAGCATGTTATTTTGCCCATTTAAATATAAATTAGAACATTACATGACCAAATAAAATATTATTTATATAATTTAAAATAAACAATTTTGTTAAATACAGCAAATTTCACACAATAGTTAAAAAGGCATAACATTCACATTATAAATTAGATTTCAACGAAACGAAAAAAAGTGTTCTTAAAATTTTATTTACTTCATAATAAAAGATAAAATTCAAAATTTCAAACTTTCAAATTTTTAAATTTAAAAGTCAAAGTTGACCATATTGACTAAAATTCACTTTTTGGAAAATATTCTTTATCGTCATGTTTTGGAATGATAATTCATATCAAAATCAAAGCTCATATTTTAAAATAACAAAATTTATCCGTTTCAAATAAATAAAATAAAGCTTTTAAATCAGAAATTCAATTAAAATAATTAAACAATTAAAATAATCACAAAATACAGGGTTGTTTTACAGATGTATTCTGATTTGCACCTGATGTATATTGTTACTCTTCTGTTGTATCTTTTTTAACTCTGATATATCTTATTCATATATAGTATCTTCATGAACTACTATCTCTTTTACTTCCACTGCAATATTATATACTCTGTGATATGTGATTATTATTTACTGTATATTCTAAGATTTGCCAAATTTTATTTACGACGCGGTATTTTGAGCAATTCAAGTCCAAGATGTGTGTCTGCCATTGCACTTGGAGGGTGCACCATGATATGGGGTTCTCGCTTTCTGGTTTGGTAGCGAACAGTTGTCTCTTACTCCTACATGTCCCCGTGGGAGTTGGTGGTCCAGTCGAGAGGCTGGCCGTAAAGGCAGAACACATGTACCAATGTATGCTACGGTAGGCGTTACCCCACTGGCGTGGCCCGTTACATTGGGTATCGGAGCTTTGGTAGCTCTAGGAAAAACTCAGCATACGGAGTAAATGTATTTACATGCTCACTTTCATTCGAGTTTGAATCTCGTTCTTTTTGACTCAATTTCTTTGAATTTTGGAACGTTCCCTGCAGCTCCAAAATCCATTCGTGTCCCTCACTATTTATCTTCTTTTAATTGTGGAGTATCCCATAACTCCACTTCGAAAGATCTTTATAATAAGTCGGCGGTCTCACCAATCTCAAATTTATTTGTAAAGGGGGAAACTCCTATACAACAACATCAATTCACCAGAGATTTTATATCCTCGGTTTAAATGCTAGTATCTCTTATAATTCCGAACACTATATCTTGAGATCGATGTTGATTTACTCCAGAAATCCACATCGATCTTATTCATAAAGTCACGGTTGACCTGGTTAAGGTTGCCCGCGATTTATATAAGCTTATCTATCTTTCTATTCTGTTATTTAATCATCTCATCTTTGTTTCCAATTTATGTTCAAATCATTCTTGAAGTGTATTTGTAAACTAATATTTAAAATGTTTTATATATTGTGTTGTTTGAGTTGTTGATGTTGATTTGGGTTTCTGATCGGTTTGCCTGATCAATGCTATCGACAAGATTTCCAAAACACAAACAGAGCAAACTGACAATTTTTTTTTCAAATTTGGTAATGAAATAGATTTTGTAACTATTTATAAAATTTTCTGGATTTTTATTGAATTGGTTGTTAAGAAATAATAATTTGATTTTTATATATCATTATCTCTTGTTTCATATATAAATAATGGAACTATAAACATGGTTATAAATTTATTTGGAAATTTAGAATGAATTTAAACAAGAATTTGAGAATTTAATTTCCGATGGATTTCCAACCTTGTATTTCAAGTTTTAAAAGGATATATTATTTAAAGTATTTTCGAATAGAAATTTATTTCCGAAGAATTTTAAAGTTTAAAACTAGTGCTCTTCTCTTTGTCGTTGGAAAATAATTTCGGTGATGATTGCAGCATCATCGACATTCATTTTCGAGTTTTGAAGTGAAGAGACCGTTCTGTAGTCTTGCTACAGTTTTGTTTTGGGAAATTTAATTAATTTGAATTTCTAAAGTAAGATTAGATTTATAACATATGCTGATATATGAAATAAATTTAAACAGATATATATATATATATATAGTATATGTGCATTTATTTATCTCTAAATAGTTTGAATTTATCGGAAATTTAATTCCTAAATTTTATCTTGAAGGATAATTTCAAGTATAATTTTAAGATTTAGATAAATATTCAAGCTTGAAATGATTAAATTAGAAAGTTTTATCTGTATAATACACAATTTCATTCAAATATAATTACCAAAATTATACAGAAGTTGAATATGTAATTGGATAATATACAATATATTGAGAGGAATAAATTTAATTTTTATTAGGAATAAAGAAGAATGAAATTTTATTATGTACATTTTGAGTATAATAAATGATTTTTCAAATCCATGATTTTTGAAATTGTTAATTTAAGATAAGTGGATGATAAGATAATGAAATTAGAGATGCTTAAGATTTATTTAACTTATGTAAAATTAATTTTTAATTTAAGTTGAAATTTTCATGGTTTCAAATTTATTATCTTATTTTGTTTTTCAAACTATCTTTTGGTTGTCCTTATTTCCCCTATCATGCTACAGAATGGGAAGGCTATTGCTTATACCACTCTGTTTAGAAATCTTTCTATAATCTTTAATAATCTTTGGTACTCACTTTTGAATCTTAGCACTTCTTGCCATCCACAGACTGTCGGTCAAATGGGAAGGGTGAATCAGATTCTAGAAGACCTTTTCGTGCTTGTGTTCTTGATTCTGGAGGATCTTGGGAAGTTCATCTCCAACTTGATAAACTTACCTATAACAACAGTTATCAGGTATAATTTCAATATTTTGGTCATCTTGTCTTAATCTTATTTTATTCTATCTTTTTCTGTGTTTTCCCATACCTCATTCCTTTTCGGGGATGAAAAGTTTTGAGTGGGGGAGAGTGTAACAACCCTGTATTTTGTGATTATTTTAATTGTATATTTTACATATTTTAATTGAAACTCCTGATTTAAAAACTCTATTTTTATTTATTAAAATGAATAAAAATTTTATTTCAAATATAAATTTTGATTTTTATGTGAATTAGAATTCCAAAAATGAATAAATTGAATATTTCTAAATAAAAGTGAATTTTGGTCAAAATGGTCAAACTTTGATTTTTAAATTTAAAATTTAAATGTTTGAATTTTTTATTTTTATTTTTTATTGTTAAAATAGATTAAATTTCAAGAATACTGCTTTTCATTTCGTTGAAATCTGATTTACATTGTGAAAGTTATGCATTTTATAATATTGTGTGTAAATTGTTTTATTTAATAAAATTGTTTATTTTAATTCTTATAAATATTATTTTTGTTTATCATATCTTGTGTATATATGTGTTATATGATATGTTATGTATATAATTTTACTTTTAAAACATTTTAAAAGTGTTGTTATAATTTTCAAATGTTTATTGTACTTTGTTTACAATTTTTAGTTTTCTTGTTTCAATTTAGTAGTTATTTTCTTCATTTACTTTTTATTTTTCTAAGAATAATTATTTATTTTTCTTTTACACTTTATTTAGTTCATTTTTTTTATTTACTGAACTTTATTTTTTATTTTGAATTAAAAGGAAATGGAAATTTCAAGAGTCAAAACCCTTTCATTTTCCTTGTGTCTTTCCATTTACCTTTGACTTTTCATTTTCCAATTGCCTCTTCATTTTTGATTGGCCATCATTTTCTTCTGTAGCCATGATTTCTCATTCACTTTCACATGAAATATTCTCCTCTTCCTCAAAATACTCACAGCCATGAAGAAAGAAAAAATAACAATGGCTTTTCTTTTCACATTTTCCCCTCTTCTTCATTGATTTAGCCTTCCTCTTCCTCTTGCTTGCTCGGCCCCACTTCACCTCCATCACCACCGACCATCATCCCTCCATCTATAGTAGAAAACCCTCCCCTCCCTCTGACCAAGACAGGCCATGACCTTCCACTTGAATCCATCACAAAAATTTGCCAAAAACTTCAATAAAATTGCCTTAGTCGACCAATACTTCAACACCACTTTCATAGTTTGCCTTTGGGCACCCCTTAGCCACCACCACCATCATCTACTTCACCTCTGACTTCCCCTTTCCCTACTGTCCAGATCTAACCTGACATGAAGACCCCATGGCCGAGCCTATATGTGGTCATAGCCGAGCCAAAATGCACCAAAACTTCACCTATTTTGCCTTGTCCATCGATATTTTTCATGTTGCATCTACTACCACTTCACAACCTCTTGTAGCCGCACCTATATGATGCCATAACCCGAGCTTTAGGACATCTTTGGCTGAGCAAAATATTCCCTTGGTCGAGCTTTTGAATGGTTGTAGCAAGGTCAAGTAATGTTGTCTTTGTTGCTTTGTATTTTCAGCTTGTTTCGATATTGTTTTGGTTATATATTCATGTATATGTTGCTTTGTTTTATTGGTTGTGTACAAGATCATCATCTTTTCTCCCATTCATTCAAATCAAAATTCATGATGTATCATGTTTGTCGTGCCTTTGGAATCGTTTTGTCTCGTAGTGGTCTTCAGCTTGAAAAGGTGAGTCTTCTCACTCTGACATATTTACTTATGAATTAGTGAATTGATGAGAAGTGTTTAGTAATTTAAAATGTTATGCAAGTTAATGATGATTATATGGTATGTTATGCCATGTTATTACCATGTTAACTCTGTTAATTATCACCTGACATCTGATATATGACATTATATTGTGTCATTGACATTGTTTATAATGTTTATGCATACGATCGCACTACAAGTTTCCTGTTAGAATAGAATCACTATGTGTTGAAATGATACATATCCGAACGGACATTAGAATAGGGAAAAATCATTCTAGGCAAAAATGAGAAGCCTGAGCGATTTTTATTTACTTGGGATTGCGGGTTTGTATTGATAGAACCCAGGTTTTCTTTTTAAATTGCGGATTGAAATGATATATATCTGTATCACTTGACCTAGGTTAGAAAATTATATACAAACCCCGTGATATATTTTTTAAATGATTTTTATATAGATATGTATTTTTAAAAAGTATGAAATTTTTATTTAAAATATATATTTTATGGTTTTAAGAAAATTAAATATTAAGTCTTGAAATTGTGAATTTAAGTATGTGAATTTTAAGTAAATGTGATTTTGACTTTAAACTTATTTTTTAAAATGCAGGAAAATAATGGAAATTAAATTTAAAGTTTTGAATGATTTTGAAGCAAAATGTTAAATTTTATTTAATTTATAAGTTAAGAAAATAGTGAATTTTGACTTAACAAATGAAAGTGAGTTTTAAATTAGATATTTGATTTGAAAATTTTTTGTTGTGATAAATCATATGTTAAAAGGTTTTAAATATGAAATTTTGAAGTCTAAAAATATGATTTATAAATTTAAATTAGAAAATTTTGGAGTTTTAATGTTTCTGAAGTTATAATAAAATTTGGAATTTTATTAAAGCATTCCCAAAAATGTTGTGATCTTATGACAGCATTTTTAAATGCTGTTGTTTTTGAATTTAACTATGTTGAAATAACTAAATATCTATTACTGCATTTTATAAATGCCATTATTCCAGAACTAAACTATTTTGGAACTATAAGCTACGATAGCATTTTTTAAATGTTGTCTTTGCCATAATTTGACAATGTTTTGAAATGTTATAGATTTTAACACTATTTGAGTTATATTTTAAAATATTAAATGATTTAACTTTTGAAATTGATTATTTGTGAAATTTAAGGAGTTTTGAATATATTTTAATATTTAATTTGAATTTTTAAGGAATTTAAATTGAATTTTAATTTAAATAATGATTGCTTTGTTACGTGTTAAATGGGATGAAATGTATTAAATGAATTTTTGAATGGAATTTTTGAAATGTGTTTTGGTAATGATATTCGAAATAATAAATGAATGACTTATTTGACTTAAAAATGATATTTAAATTTAGATATTTGAATTTGAATTCAAATACTGATTTAATAGTGGGGTTTTGAAAAGATATGATATTTGATGATTGAAACGGTTTGGAAATGATTTGATCTTTATTTTGATAAAGAATATGAATTGGAATGATATGTACTTTTGATAAACGAATATTTGAAGTTTATATTGGTATGAAAGGATATTTAGTTTATTTGTAAATTGAGTTTATTTAAATAATATTGGATTTATGAAATGAATATTTCAAAACTAAGTAATAATGAAACTAGATTTGAGATATATGAAATTATAAAGTTTAGTTTTGAAATGAGGGATATTAAAGCTTTGAAATATATTAAAAATTAAATAGTCTATTTTGTGGATCCAATCTATATTTGAAACTGATATGATTTGAAATGGTTGTTGGGAAATTTAATTGAAACTGATGGATTGAATTGAATTAAGTTGGAAATTTAAAATTTGAGATTAACTGAATCAATTGTAAAATGTAAAGAATTAAAGGAATGTTTCATGATTTCAAATGTATGATTTCGAAATGTTATGATTTTCAAAGTGTATTGATTTCAAGTATTTTCGGTTTCGAAAGAGTTATAACTTTGAAAGTATTATGACTTTTGAAAGATGAATATATGTTTCAAATGGAAATGATAAACTATTTTGATTTGAATATAGTTTTGAAATAAAATGGTTTTAGTTTCGAAGTATAAACTATTTTGAAAGGGGTATAGTTTTGAAATGAAATGATTTGATTTTTGAAGTATTATGATTTTTGAAATGACTACGGCATTATAATAACGTTTGGTTGTTAAAGAGACCGGGATCGGAAGTTGTCATACTCTATGTCAACTACGAAAACCACTTTAACAAGTGTACGCGGTGGAGATTCCAGAATGAAGTAGGATGGTGGCGACGTTCTTGAGGTATATTACATGAACCCAACTCCCGTGAGTTGGCATAAGGTGGCTAAAACAGGAGCAATCTCGGGCCAACAGGGGTAGCTCCTCTGGTGGATGCACTTCTTCGATACTATACTCTTACTTGTGGTTGATTTGATGGCCATCCTCCGATTTTGATTTTGGAGTGTGTTCCGAGGTGGGCGCATGTGGCTGCTACGTTACCACCAGCCCGTGTGCGTACTTGGTATATCTACCTTGGCATTGCCTTATGTGCCGTGTCACCTACTATACCGAGCCTTTACTACGAGTTTGTTTTTCTCCCGTAGCCCATGGAGTATTTATGGTAATCTCCCGATCTGGAGATATGCTGATACTGGATGGACTGTTGGGACAATTACTTGTTGGGGCTATATGGGTAACCCTTCGATGCTATTTAAAAGTAAGTTTATTTTTACTATAGGCATTATTATAATAGCGCAATATTACTACATAGTAAATAGTTTAATAGATCCTTAAAGGATGGACGATCCCAAGCATCCTTTAAGTTACTGATGCATTTTTGTTACTGTTCACTTGAGTTGATTTTCAGTTCATAAGTATTTATGTCATGACTTGAGTGTTTTTGTGTTTTGCTTTACGCTCGAGTCAGATCGAGTGATTCAGCATTCAAAACTTCCCTTCGGAGTTGTAGTTTTGCTTGAAGATCCAACATTTATTTTGATTTCTGTATCCAGTGATTTCTGTGATGTATTCTTAATTGCATCTGATGTATCTTGTTTCTCTTCTGTTGTATCTTATTTAACTCTGATGTATCTTATTCATATATAGTAGCTTGATGAACTACTATCTCTTTTACTTCCGTTGCAATATTATATACTATATGATATGTGATTATTTATTTACTGTATATTTTGAGATTTGCCAAATTTTATTTACAACGCGGTATTTTGCGCAATTCAAGTCCGACATGTGTGGATGCTAATGGTTGAAAATATCGGGCTGTTAGAGAATTTATATTCCCTTGCATCTTTAATAAACCTTTAAAATTTATGCATCTGTGTTTTACTAAATTTGAACCCATCTGCTTCCACTCTACTATAATATTAATTAAGCAAAACATAAAATTGATTTCAAAATTAAAACATAAGAATTATATGTTAAAACCTTATGATATAACTTAGGAATGAAATTTTTTCAATTACAATCAAGCAATTCAAAAGTTCAAATCAACCTTGTTAGTTCTATTAATTTGATGTTTATATTCAAAATTTGATTTCCTCGAGATTAAGAAAATCATCATTTGGAAACAAGAAATTCACTTCCCAAAATCATATTTTTCATTTGGCAATGAACCCAAATAGAAATAGGTCTAATAACTGTGATGCTTCTTTTGTATCACTCGTTGTCACAACAACAAAAAAGTATTTTACAACATTTAAAAAATGCTGTAATAGGTATTTTACAATGTTTTTGCAAACTTCGTGTTAGGCCAAGTTGTAATAGAATCAACTTTTTTCATAACATTACATATTTGTTGTAAATAACATTTTATTAAAGTCTATTACAACTTTTTTAAAACATTGTGATATACTACATTACAACTGTTTTTAAACATTGCAAAATTTCATTTGCAACATTTTTGAAAATGTTGCAAAATATATTATGCAACTTTTTAAAAATAAATTGTAGACCGTTCAACTATTTTCAACTTGCACATAATTTGTTTTCTAGATAAATAATATCAAACATGTATATTTCATACAACCCCACAAACATGGAAATATAATAACTTTAGCTAAGATGATAGTTTCAAAGTATATTATCAATATTAAAATATCAACTCCAAAACATATAACTCAACATACATAACATCAAAATATCAAATACTTCTTCACAATGCTTCCTTGCTTGTTGCAGTTCACCTTAACTGTCCCTTTTTTCATCTCGTTCGTAGCTTACTTGTTTCTCTTGCATGGTACTCCCCTTCATACTTCATTGTCATGACTCATGATACAGCTTATATGTCCGCTTTTATAATACCAGTAAAAAGCACTACCATCTCGTAATTAATAGATGCATGTCACACTATGAAATTACCATTCCAAAGCACTCACGTAGCTCTATTCAAACTGAATATAGTACAAAGCAATGTCTACACTTCAACGCTACTCAACAGCCCTTCCCACAATGTTGCTTTTCAATGAAATAATATATGATCTTGCCACTATAATTCATAATACTCTAGTAGACATTGATATTCCTTAAAGGAATAATGATAAAATAATAAGAATACATCAGCTCGAATTCTGGTACAAAAGACAACATCAATATTCACCGCTCACCTATTACAACTTCTCTGCTTTTGTGACAGGTTCGAGAGGCAGAGCATAGTAGATTTTAGATGGACCATAGAAATGCGACAAGAAGTTGAGCTTTGTTGGGAGTTTGCGGTTCGAGACAGATTTGATGGCGATAGAGATAAAGACAATGTTGTACTTCCGACTTCATGGATCTATGGAATAGATTCTTTCAGACAATAGTTCAACCCACCAGGTACAAACGGATTATCGAACTATCGACTTTCAGGATTCAATGAAGCCCTATAACAGCGTAATCGAATTCAAAGTTTATACGACTTTGATCCGACCAAGAACACTTCAGAAACTATATCTGATGATGCAATTTGTATAGAGTAGAATGAAGAGGAAGTAGAAAACAATCCTGCAACGCTTTCTGAATTTGCAACACCTAGGAGGCGTCACAAAACAGAGCAATCTGTAACAATTTCTGGGCGTCGCAGAATTGTGTGGAGAAGAAGAAGAGGATTCGAAAAACTGTTATGAAATGATTCTGGGCGTTGCTATTTATAATGTTGAAGAGGCGTCCATTCGCAAAGCGTCGCGACCATTAGCAACGGTTCGCAACCGTTACAAACGGGTTCAAAAAGCCAAACGTCGCATCTATTCATATTTGTAACGTTCAGAAACGTTACAAATTCCCGCCTTTATTCAAAGTTAGATTTTCCGGTTATGGGTCCTTAATGGGCCGAAATCTGGCCCGTTACTGTTCATATACGGTCCAAAAATATTTTAGGATCCGAACCCGAAACCCGTACCCGGCCCGTCCCGGTTCGGTTCGGTCGGACGGACGGCGGCGGCGCGCGTGTGGTTTTGCATGACTTCTCTCCTCACAATAAAGCAAACATGTGGGAGCCCCAAGGCCCCATCATCCACTTGAGAAAGCTATACCTATACAAGTATAGTCTTCATTTTTCTACAATGTAGGACTTCTCTTCTTCCTCTCTACTTCTTCTCTTCCAAAACCAAAAATCCCAAACCCCAAAAAATTTCACAACAATCTCCCCTAATTTTCAAAATAAGAAAATAAATAAATAGGACGGCTGAATCACTAGAGTGACTTCCTACATACCCAAGTGGGATCAAGCCTATGTAGTTCTAAGATCAAGTTTTGCATCATCGTGAAAACCAACACATAAATAAAAGGTATCTTTTGGATTTGAACCTTTACTTAGTGTAAACCATTCAAAGCCTTATCGAGATTCTATGGTGAACGAATCTTGAACCAAGTATCCCTAATGATAAAACCGGAACAATCACACATATTGATTTCCTTAGGTAAAGTGTTCTGTATTGCTCAGCACGTAATGGCCATGTGCTTAAATCCTGGTTCATGAGTCTACTTAGAAAGCGGTCTTACTTTCCTAGCAAACGGCCTGATTTCCATACTCATATAGGTAAGTCTCCTAAGGTGTTTCTGTGATACACCTTTTAAGGTTTCTAGACTTATTAAGGAAGTATATCCATCCTTTGTTCTTGCAGAATCCAACACTAAATATTATGGGATTATCAATTTAGTGTTCCATAATCATTCGCTTAACTTGTTGGTACCCATTGAACTTTGTCGATCCTTTTCAAGACATAAGTTGGGTTTCTGTTAAGGATGATCAACCTTCATTCACAGACCTTAGTCCCATTTCTTGGGACTTTGTAGAAACCATTGCCTTTGGAAGACCTTCTGTAAGTGGATTAGCCAAGTTTTTCTTCGTTTCTATGTATTCAACAGTTATAACTCCTCTTTTGAGTAACTGTCTCAACATTTGATGTCTTAGACTCACATGTCTTGACTTTCCATTATATGTCTTATTAGACACATTGTATATTGTTGCTTGATTGTCACAGTTAATCAAGACTGCTGGAGATGGCTTCTTACACAAAGGGATTTCCATTAATAAATTCCTAAGCCATTCCGCTTCTTTACATGCATCTGCTAATGCAATCAATTCTGACAACATTGTTGAGTCAGAAATACAGGTCTGCTTCTTGGAAGCCCAAGACACATCAGCGCCTCCTAATGTAAAGATCCATCCAGTCGTAAACTTGGATTTGGATTCCACATTGTTCCAGGTTGCATCACTATATCCTTCTATTACAGAAGGATATCCTTTATAAGATAAACCATATTCAATGGTTCCTTTCAAATAAGGTAAAACTCTGGAAATGGCTTTCCAATGTTCGAAACCTGGATTACTCGTAAATCGACGCAATATACTTATAGCATGCGCGATGTCTGGTCTAGTGCAGTGCAAAGCATACATAAGACTCCCAATAACAATGGAATACTCTATTTGAGAGATAGTACATCTAGTGTTCTTTCTAATTTAATACTAGGATCTAAAGGAGTTGATGCTAGTTTGTCATCGTAATGACCATACTTTTGTAGGAATTTCTCTATGTAATGGGATTGAGTTAGTAATAACTCCCCCTCTTTCCTAACAATTTTAATTCCCAGAATTACATCAGCCTCTCCTAGATCTTTCATATCGAATTTAGAAAACAGAAACTTTTTAGTTTCACTCACACAGGATATATTGGAACCAAATATTAACATGTCATCAACGTATAAACATATTATAACAATACCGTTGTTATCCGATTTGCCATAAATACATTTATCAGCATCATTAACAATGAATCCATTTGATAGTGCAACTTTATCAAACTTCTCATGCAATTGCATGGGAGCTTGCTTCAGGCCATAAAGAGATTTTACTAATTTGCAAACTTTCTTTTCTTGGCTTGGGGTTTTGAAACCTTCAGGTTGTTCCATATATATCTCTTCTTCTAAATCTCCATTTAGAAAAGCAGTCTTTACATCCATTTGATGTATGACTAATTTATGAATTGATGCAAGTGCAATTAAATAGCGTATAGAAGATATGCGAGCAACTGGAGCATATGTATCAAAATAATCTACTCCATGTCTTTGCTTATATCCCTTAGCAACTAGTCTGGCTTTAAACTTATCAATGGATCCATTTGTATTCAATTTTTTCTTGAATATCCATTTACATCCTATAGGTTTAGCACCAGGAGGTAAATAAGTTAAAACCCAAGTTTGGTTTAACATTATGGAATTCATTTCATCATTGATAGCTTCTTTCCAGAAATTTGAATCTCTGGAACTCATAGCCTCGGAATAAGTTTTGGGATCATCATCAACGTTCATTACATATTTAGTAACATTAAGGACTTCGTCCTTACTGCCTTCTACAAGATATGTAATGAAGTCAGGACCATAGTCCTTCTCTATTCTCGCTCTTTTACTGCTCCGTAGTTCAGTACTATTATCTAGTACTGACACTTCCTTGCTGTTTTGAGCAGGAGCATAATCATCGTCATTGATATCATTAGTCATACTACGTTCTGGACTAGATGATCTCAATGGGATCTCAACAGTTTGATTTTCAAAAAATTCTACATCTACAGATTCTATAACTTCTAGGGTGTCAAGAATAAGAAATCTATAAGTTATACTATTAAGTGAATATCCAATAAAACACATTTAAATACTCTATTTCCTAACTTTGGTCCTTTAGGGTCTGGTTTTCTAACATAAGCTAAACAACGCCAAACTTTAAGTCTAGTTAGGTTAGGTTTCCTATTAAACCATGATTCATAAGGGGAAATATTATTCTTTTTAAGTGGTACTCTATTTAAAATATAACATGCAGATAACATAGCATCACCCCATAGATTATAAGGTAAATTAGAACTTATGAGCATGGAATTAACCATTTCTACTAAAGTTCTATTCTTCCTTTCAGCAACACCATTTTGTTGTGGTGTATATGGGGCAGTACATTGGTGAATTATACCTTGTTGTTTACAAAACAAGGTGAATTCATTTGAGAAATATTCACCACCACGATCTGAATGTAATATTTTAATTTTAACTCCTAATTGTGTTTCAACCTCCGCATTGTAAATTTTGAATTTATCAAAAGCCTCATCTTTAGTTTTCATTAGATATACATATGCATATCTAGTATAATCATCAATGAATTTTATATAGTATTGGTTACCACCATAGGTGATATGACTTTTTAAGTCACCCACATCACTATATACCAAATCAAGCAAACCAGTTTTCCTTTCTACGGATTCAAAGGATTTCCGGTGTATTTTTTCTTGAACACATATTTCACATTTAGAGATGGTATCGAAATCACAATCAGTAATTAATCCTAATTTATTCATATTCTTAATGAATTTATAATTCACATGTCCTAATCTACCATGCCATAAATTAATAGAATCAACAATATAAACAGAAGATTTCTTTATTAAATTCAACTTAATCATGCCGTTACAAGAGTATCCCTGTCCAATGAATTTACCATTCTTAGACAACACTAGCTTATCAGACTCATACACCATCTTGAATCCTCCTTTGTTAAGAAGGTATGCAGAGATCAAATTCTTACACATATTAGGTACATAAAATACATTGACTAATGTAAGAACTTTTCCAAAGGTGAGAGGAAGTTCTATATTTCCTTTTCCCAGAACTTTGCTTGGAACCTTATTTGCTCCAGTAACTTCGTCGGCTTCTCCTTTATTTTCTTCGTAACTCTTGAACAGATTACGGTCTTTGCAAATGTGAATGGTTGCTCCAGTATCGAACCACCAATCATTTTCATTGCCAGTAACGGAGTTTGCCTCTTGCACTACAGCCACAAGCGAGTCTTCGACCACATTCACATTTTGTTGTTTCTTCCGCAGACGGCAGTCTCGGGCATAGTGGCCGGGCTTGTTACAAAAATAACAAGCACCTTTCTTTTTGTTGTTAGTTTTGGAATGATTTTTCTTAAACCGAGTCTCATTCTTTGGCTTTAATTTATCAGTAATTTCAACATTATTTGCCTTGGAGTGGGACTCAGTTTGCGGATTATCGTCTAGATCGCGTTTGCGAGAGTCTTCTTCAACACGAAGATGACGCTGTAAACCGTCTAAATTATAATCCGTTTCTGCATGCTTCATCTTTTTCTTATAATCATTCCAACTATGCGGAAGTCTAGAAATTATAACTCCAACAACAAAAGATTCAGGGAGATTAATTCCAGCATCTTTAAGTTGATTCACCAACAGTATGGTTTCGCTTACTTGTCCAATTATGGACTTATTGGTGACCATTTTGAAATCCATAAAATTAGAAATAAGAAACTTTTTATTACTTGCCTGGGATATGCGGTACTTATTCTCCAGAGCAGTCCAGAGTGCCTTCGTTATTTCCAAGGTCCTATGAGCATTGTAGACTGGGGTAGATAGCGCATTCAGAATAGGGCCACTGCATATGAAATCGTCCTCTTTGCGCTTTGCACGTTTAGCCTTTAGAGCAGCATCATCTTTATCAGTTACCTCCGGGATTTCTTCCAAGTCATCTTCCGAAACATAGAATAACTTGACGGTGACCAAGAAAAATTTCATCGTCTCTTTCCAACGAGTGAAATTGTCGCCATCAAAACGCTCCAATCGAGTTAGATGCTGATTCATAACTTGTAAAGCGCTCGAACCTTCCATGGTTGAAGATATATTGTCTGAAAATTTGTTGGGGAGTTTGCGGTTCAAGACGGATTTGATGGCAATAGAGATAAAGACAATGTTGTACTTTCGACTTCAAGGATCTGTGGAATAGATTCTTTCAGACAATAGTTCAACCCACAGGTACAAACGGGTTATCGAACTATCGACTTTCAGGATTCAATGAAGCCCTATAACAGCGTAATCGAATGCAAAGTTTGTACGACTTTGATCCGACCAAGAACACTTCAGAAACTGTATCTGATGATGCAATTTGTATAGAGTAGAATGAAGAGGAAGAAAAAAACAATTCTGCAACGCTTTCTGAATTTGCAACACCTAGGAGGCGTCACAAAACAGAGCAATCTGTAACAATTTCTGGGCGTCGCAGAATTGTGTGGAGAAGAAGAGGATTCGAAAAACTGTTACGAAATGATTCTGGGCGTTGCTATTTATAGTGTTGAAGAGGCATCCATTCGGAAAGCGTCGCGACCGTTAGCAACGGTTCGCAACCGTTACGAACGGGTTCAAAAAGCCAAATGTCGCGTCTATTCATATTTGTAACGTTCAGAAACGTTACAAATTCCCGCCTTTATTCAAAGTTAGATTTTCCGGTTCTGGGTCCTTAACGGGCCAAAATCTGGCCCGTTACTATTCATATACGGTCCAAAAATATTTTCGGATCCGAACCCGAAACCCGTACCAGGCCCGGCCCGGTTCGATCCGGACGGACGGACGGCGGCGGCGCACGTGTGGTTTTGCATGACTTCTCTCCTTACAACAAAGCAAACACGTGGGAGCCCCAAGGCCCCACCATCCACTTGAGAAAGTTATACTTATACAAGTATAGTCTTCATTTTTCTACAATGTGAGACTTCTCTTCTTCCTCTCTACTTCTTCTCTTCCAAAACCAAAAAACCCAAACCCCAAAGCTTTTGAAAATTTCACAACAATCTCCCCCAATTTTCAAAATAAGAAAATAAATAAATAGGACGGATGAATCACTAGAGTGACTTCCTACATACCCAAGTGGGATCAAGCCTATGTAGTTCTAAGATCAAGTTTTGCATCATCGTGAAAACCAACACATAAATAAAAGGTATCTTTTGGATTTGAACCTTTACTTAGTGTAAACCATTCAAAACCTTATCGAGATTCTATGGTGAACGAATCTTGAACCAAGTATCCCTAATGATAAAACCGGAACAATCACACATGTTGATTTCCTTAGGTAAAGTGTTCTGTATTGCTCAGCACGTTAATGGCCATGTGCTTAAATCCTGGTTCACGAGTCTACTTAGAAAGCGGTCTTACTTTCCTAGGAAACGGCCTGATTTCCATACTCATATAGGTAAGTCTCTTAAGGTGTTTCTGCGATACACCTTTTAAGGTTTCTAGACTTATTAAGGAAGTATATCCATCCTTTGTTCTTGCAGAATCCAACACTAAATATTATGGGATTATCAATTTAGTGTTCCATAATCATTCGCTTAACTTGTTGGTACCCATTGAACTTTGTCTATCCTTTTCAAGACATAAGTTGGGTTTCTGTTAAGGATGATCAACCTTCATTCACAGACCTTAGTCCCATTTCTTGTGACTTTGTAGAAACCATTGCCTTTGAAAGACCTTTTGTAAGTGGATCAGCCAAGTTTTTCTTCGTTTCTATGTAGTCAACATTTATAACTCCTCTTTCAAGTAACTGTCTCACCATTTGATGTCTTAGACTCACATGTCTAGACTTTCCATTATATGTCTTATTAGACACATTGTATATTGTTGCTTGATTGTCAAAAGTTAATCAAGACTGCTGGAGATGGCTTCTTCCACAAAGGGATTTCCATTAATAAATTCCTAAGCCATTCCGCTTCTTTACATGCATCTGCTAATGCAATCAATTCGGACAACATTGTTGAGTCAGAAATACAGGTCTGCTTCTTGGAAGCCCAAGACACAGCAGCGTCTCCTAATGTAAAGATCCATCTAGTCGTAGACTTGGATTTGGATTCTACATTGTTCCAGGTTGCATCACTATATCCTTCTATTACAGAAGGATATCCTTTATAAGATAAACCATATTCAATGGTTCCTTTCAAATAAGCTAAAACTCTGGAAATGGCTTTCCAATGTTCGAAACCTGGATTACTCATAAATCGACACAATATACATATAACATGCGCGATGTCTGGTCTAGTGCAATGCATAGCATACATAAGACTCCCAATAACACTGGAATACTCTATTTGAGAGATAGTATGTCTAGTGTTCTTTTCTAATTTAATACTAGGATCTAAAGGAGTTGGTGCTAGTTTGTCATCGTAATGACCATACTTTTGTAGGAATTTCTCTATGTAATGGGATTGAGTTAGTAATAACTCCCCCTCTTTCCTAACAATTTTAATTCCCAGAATTACATCAGCCTCTCCTAGATCTTTCATATCGAATTTAGAAGACAGAAACTTTTTAGTTTCACTCACACAGGATGTATTGGAACCAAATATTAACATGTCATCAACGTATAAACATATTATAACAATACCGTTGTTATCCGATTTGCTATAAATACATTTATCAGCATCATTAACAATGAATCCATATGACAGTGCAACTTTATCAAACTTCTCATGCCATTGCATGGGAGCTTGCTTCAGGCCATAAAGAGATTTTAATAATTTGCAAACTTTCTTTTCTTGGCCTGAGGTTTTGAAACCTTCAGGTTGTTCCATATATATCTCTTCTTCTAAATCTCCATTTAAACATCCATTTGATGTATGACTAATTTATGAATTGATGCAAGTGCAATTAAATAGCGTATAGAAGATATGCGAGCAACTGGAGCATATGTATCAAAATAATCTACTCCATGTCTTTGCTTATATACCTTAGCAACTAATCTGGATTTAAACTTATCAATGGATCCATTTGTATTCAACTTTTTCTTGAATATCCATTTACATCCTATAGATTTAGCACCAGGAGGTAAATCAGTTAAAACCCAAGTTTGGTTTAACATTATGGAATTCATTTCATCATTGATAGCTTCTTTCCAGAAATTTGAATCTCTGGAACTCATAGCCTCAGAATAAGTTTTGGGATCATCATCAACATTCATTACATATTTAGTCACATTAAGGACTTCGTCCTTACTGCCTTCTACAAGATATGTAATGAAGTCAAGACCATAGTTCTTCTCTATTCTCGCTCTTTTACTTCTCCGTTGTTCAGTACTATTATCTGGTACCGACACTTCCTTGCTGTTTTGAGCAGGAGCATAATCATCATCATTGATATCATTAGTCATACTACGTTCTGGACTAGATGATCTCAATGGGATCTCAACAATTTGATTTTCAAAAAATTCTACATCTACAGATTCTATAACTTCTAGGGTGTCAAGAATAAGAAATCTATAAGTTATACTATTAAGTGAATATCCTATGAAAACACATTTAAACGCTCTATTTCCTAACTTTGGTCGTTTAGGGTCTGGTTTTCTAACATAAGCTAAACAACCCCAAACTTTAAGTCTAGTTAGGTTAGGTTTCCTATTAAACCATGATTCATAAGGGGAAATATTATTCTTTTTAAGTGGTACTCTATTTAAAATATAACATGCAGATAACATAGCATCACCCCATAGATTATAAGGTAAATTAGAACTTATGAGCATGAAATTAACCATTTCTACTAAAGTTCTATTCTTCCTTTCAGCAACACCATTTTGTTGTGGTGTATATGGGGCAGTACATTGGTGAACTATACCTTGTTGTTTACAAAAAAAGGTAAATTCATTTGAGAAATATTCACCACCACGATCTGAATGTAATATTTTAATTTTAACTCCTAATTGTGTTTCGACCTCCGCTTTGTAAATTTTGAATTTATCAAAAGCCTCATCTTCAGTTTTCATTAGATATACATATGCATATCTAGTATAATCATCAATGAATGTTATATAGTATTGGTTACCACCATAGGTGATATGACTTTTTAAGTCACCCACATCACTATATACCAAATCAAGCAAACCAGTTTTCCTTTCTACGGATTTAAAGGATTTCCGGTGTATTTTTGCTTGAACACATATTTCACATTTAGACATAGTATCGAAATCACAATCAAAAATTAATCCTAATTTATTCATATTCTTAATGAATTTATAATTCACATGTCCTAATCTACCATGCCATAAATTAATAGAATCAACAATATAAACAGAAGATTTCTTTATTAAATTCAATTTAATCATGCCGTTACAAGAGTATCCATGTCCAATGAATTTACCATTTTTAGACAACACTAGCTTATCAGACTCATACACCATCTTGAATCCTCCTTTGTTAAGAAGTTATCCAGAGATCAAATTCTTACACATATCAGGTACATAAAATACATTGACTAATGTAAGAACTTTTCCAGAGGTAAGAGGAAGTTCTATAGTGCCTTTTCCCAGAACTTTGCTTGGAACCTTATTTTCTCCAGTAACTTCATCGGCTTCTCCTTTATTTTCTTCGTAACTCTTGAACAGATTACGGTATTTGCAAATGTGAATGGTTGCTCCAGTATCGAACCACCAATCATTATCATTGCCACTAACGGAGTTTTCCTCTTGCACTACAGCCACAAGCGAGTCTTCGACCACATTCACTTTTTGTTGTTTCTTCCGCAGACGGCAGTCTCGGGCATAGTGGCCGGGCTTGTTACAAAAGTAACAAGCACTTTTCTTTTTGTTGTTAGTTTTGGAATGATTTTTATTAAACTGAGTCTCATTCTTTGGCTTTAATTTATCAGTAATTTCAACATTATTTGCCTTAGAGTGGGACTCAGTTTGCGGATTATCATCTAGATCGCGTTTGCGAGAGTCTTCTTCAATACGAAGATGACGCTGTAAACCGTCTAAATTATAATCCGTTTCCGCATGCTTCATCCTTTTCTTATAATCATTCCAACTATGCGGAAGTCTAGAAATTATAACTCCAACAATAAAAGATTCAGGGAGATCAATTCCAGCATCTTTAAGTTGATTCACCAACAGTAAGATTTCGCTTACTTGTCCAATTATGGACTTATTGGTGACCATTTTGAAATCCATAAAATTAGAAATAAGAAACTTTTTATTACTTCCCTCGGATATGCGGTACTTATTCTCCAGAGCAGTCCAGAGTGCCTTCGCTGTTTCCAAGGTCCTATGAGCATTGTAGACTGGGGTAGATAGCGCATTCAGAATATGGCCTCTGCGTAGGAAATCGTCCTCTTTGCGCTTTGCACGTTTAGCCTTTAGAGCAGCATCATCTTTATCAGTTTCCTTCGGGATTTCTTCCAAGTCATCTTCCAAAACGTAGAATAACTTGACGGTGACCAAGAAAAATTTCATCGTCTCTTGCCGACGAGTGAAATTGTCATCATCAAAACGCTCCAATCGAGTTAGATGCTGATTCATAACTTGTAAAGCGCTCGAACCTTCCATGGTTGAAGATATATTGTCTAAAAATTTGTTGCGGAGTTTGCGGTTCGAGACGGATTTGATGGCGATAGAGATAAAGACAATGCTGTACTTCCAACTTCAAGGATCTATGAAATAGATTCTTTCAGACAATAGTTCAACCCACCAGGTACAAACGGGTTATCGAACTATCGACTTTCAGGATTCAATGAAGCCCTATAACAGCGTAATCGAATTCAAAGTTTGTACGATTTTGATCCGACCAAGAACACTTCAGAAACTGTATCTGATGATGCAATTTGTATAGAGTAGAATGAAGAGGAAGAAGAAAACAATTCTGCAACGCTTTCTGAATTTGCAACACCTAGGAGGCGTCACAAAACAGAGCAATCTGTAACAATTTCTAGGCGCCGCAGAATAGTGTGGAGAAGAAGAAGAGGATTAGAAAAACTGTTACGAAATGATTCTGGGCGTTGCTATTTATAGTGTTGAAGAGGCGTCCATTCGCAAAGCATCGCGACCGTTAGCAACGGTTCGCAACCGTTACGAACGAGTTCAAAAAGCCAAACGTCGCGTCTATTCATATTTGTAACGTTCAGAAACATTACCAATTCCCGCCTTTATTCAAAGTTAGATTTTCCGGTTCTGGGTCCTTAACGGGCCAAAATCTGGCCCGTTACTGTTCATATACTGTCCAAAAATATTTCCGAACCCGAAACCCGATCGGACGGACGGCGGCGACACGCGTGTGGTTTTGCATGACTTCTCTCCTCACAACAAAGCAAACATGTGTGAGCCCCAAGGCCCCATTATCCACTTGAGAAAGCTATACTTATACAAGTATAGTCTTCATTTTTCTACAATGTGGGACTTCTCTTCTTCCTCTCTACTTCTTCTCTTCCAAAACCAAAAAACCCAAACCCCAAAGCTTTTGAAAATTTCACAACAACCCTCTCCAAGTTGCAAAATTAAAAAATTAAATTGAAATAATCAAATCAAGTACACATGAACAATGCTCAAAAAATAAAGGATGGTGATTCAGTGTTTGCTTAACTTAGATTGGGATTCTAGTATACAAATAAGTTCAGGCATAATATTACACATACGAGTTCCTATGTAGTCGATTAGTCCATCTTTGTCAACATGGCAAGCCCTCATCCATGTTCTGCACCATACATCACTCATGTGTATTCCAATCATCAATGGGACCTAACAAACTTCATATATACAGTTGCATGCTCCTTTCGCTTTTTACCTAAATTGAAGAATCAATGATTCGAAATAAAGTTGTAGACAATTTCATTCATCTCAAAAGATTTATTATTCATTACGTTTAAGCTCAATGAAAATTCAGTTTTGAAGCTAAAATACAAATTTATAAACCAAAAATAAAATATAACAAAATGCATTATTGATCACTGAATTTTCAATTAAAAAAATATCTATGTTAAAACATGCATATCATGAATTTTTTTATGAAGATTTCATGTTTTGTTAAAAATATTTACAGGCATTTTTTTATTAAAATGGTACACGTAATACAATTTTTCATACCGTATGTTCTTCCAACTTTTAGAACATAAACAAACAGTACCCCAGACATAAAAGGTGCAAAAAATACTAACTAATGTAATAAGATTGTAATAAGACATTTCTTGAAAGAGGCACATGTTTTGTTAAAAAGACATGCATTTTTTCTCAAAATGGTACGTGTAATAGCATTTTTCTTACCATATGTTCTTCCAACTTTTGAAATATAAGCAAACAGTACACTAGACATAGAAGGAGCAAAAATACCGGCTAGTGTAATATGATTGTAATACTAACTAGTGTAATATTATTTAAATAGTGTAATATGATTGTAATAAGTCAGTTCATCTATATATAGTGCTAATTAAAACTACTCTGCTATTGGTTATCTAGTTAAATAATCTTTTGAAACCTTTATCCCATTTTCTTCAAATATTTTTTGACTTCTAATGTTTGCTTTATTGTTGCCACTGCTTTCATTTTAAGTTCATTTAAGTCATATGACTCATATGGATAAAACCAGATCCCATTATTATTTCCGTTAGTGTATATGAATTTGATTTTATTTTGGAGCAAAGTAGTGAAAAACACTTTATTCATCAATAGGTCTGAATGAAAATTATTTTGAATTAACTTAACTGATCTCCTAAACACTTTTGCTCAAAGTTCCTTATTCTCATTAAGATTTTTACTAATTTATAGAAAACATACTTGACGCAACAAAATAGTTGAAGGAGTTTGACCTTACTAGGTTACCTGATTCAAATGGAGCAACAGTTAATGGTTGTTGATCTTGGAAGTATACGGACCGAACGAGACTGAAAGGATAGAGATGGTGAGCAGAATTAGTGAAGCTATTGTGTATTATTTCATCATGCAACTGGTCGGCTTCATGTCCTCTTTTTGACATTGCCATATTGAGATTTGTTCCTAGGTCAGAATTCCTTAGCTACATCATTGTGTCAGTCATTATTTGCCTAGTCCCTTCTCCCAACTAGAATACAACATTAAAATGGTGGATAATCTCTTCTAGCAGCCAATATGTTGAAATATTAAACTTGATTTGTTAATCTCTAGAAGTTTCTTATTATTAAAGTTTCTAGAATCTTTTTGTATTTAATAGAATTTGGAGAGAGCTTTAGAATTTTATATTAGTTGCTAGAAATAAGAATTATATAATAGTAATGTTTCTAGAGTTGTCTAAAGAGAAAGTTCTAGAGTTGTCAAGTAAGTCATGTTTCTAGAATATTCTATATATAGAATGTTCTATTTAGTCATATAAATAGAGGAGCTCTCCCCTCATTTTGTATCAATTAATCATGCAAGAAATAAATCATCAATAAAGAAAAGTTTTCTACAATAAAATTAGAAAAAATAAAAAAAATCCTCTTTCTTATATTCTCTCCCTCTTTCTTAAAAAAAGATTCAACAAAGTGGTATCAGAGCGAGGATTTACAAAAAAAGTTAGAGATGGCGAATAATGGCGTTTCCCTACAAGTTCCAATACTCACCGAGAACAATTATGATAATTGGATTTTAAGGATGATGGCTCTCTTTGGAGCACACGACGTGTGAGAGATAGTTGAAAATGGCTATTCTTCAAATGAGAATGAAGATGGTTTATCTAAAATTCAAAGAGATGGTTTGAGAAAATCAAGGACAAGGGACAAGAAGGCTCTTTGTCTAATTTATCAAGCATTGGATGATGATACTTTTGAAAAAATTTCTGCATCAAAGTCGGCCAAAGAAGCATGGGAGAAGCTTCGAACGTCTTACAAGGAAGCTGATCAAGTCAAAAAGGTACGTCTTCAAACTTTAAGTGGAGAGTTTGAAACTTTGCATATAAAAGATGGTGAACTTGATTCTGATTACTTCTCAAGAGTTCTAGTGGTTAGTAATAATCTTAAAAGAAATGGTGAGAAGTTAGATGATGTAAGAATTATGGAGAAGATTCTTAGATCATTAGATCCAAAGTTTGAACATATTGTCGCCATCATTGAAGAAACAAAAAACTTGGAGACCATGTCAATAAAGGAACTTCTAGGCTTGTTACAAGCTTATGAAAAAAAGAAAAGGAAGAAGGAAGAGATTGTGAAGCAAGTCCTTAAGACATGGATTGATTCAAAAAAGGAAGAAAGTAATCGAAGCCAACAAAGATGGGGTGGTGGCCAAGAAAGAGGAAGATGTCGTGCATATGGACATGGATGAGGTTGGAGGCTCAACTATGAAAACAACAACAGCAACAACAATAAAAGAAGAGAAAGCTCAACAAGAGGTCGTGGGAGAGGAAATTCAAGGTATGACAAGTCACATGTTAAATGCTACAATTGTGAGAAATTATGAGGAAAAAAAAGAAGAGTTAATCTGCAAAGGATTATTGAAGATTGTCGAGAACGATTATGAATGGTCAAATGATTTGGAGAACGTGTCGCAAATTGACAAGAAAGCATTTGCGAAATTACGATGGAATGACCATTGTTCTTATGTTGTGATAAGTGAGAACGTTGATGAAGTAGCTTATGATCATATACTTGGAGAAGATTCCACAAAAGAATCATTGAATTTATTGAAAGAAGTATATGAAAAGAATGATGCAAAAATAACAGAGGAAGATAATCTGATTCATGAAAAAGAGAAAACGAAGAATAGTGACAATGAGAAAGATGTTGAAAAATTATTGGAATTTAAGGAGTTAGAGAATAATGAATTGGAAGAAGAAGGAAACGTGTAGATGACGAAAAAGAATAAGATGAAGAAAATAAAGAAAGCGAAGATGACACCGATGATGAAAAGTATAAAAGTAAAGGAGATAAGAAGGCTTGAATCAAGGAGATAAAATTCAAAAGCATAGAGGAAATTTGATGTACGAGCAAGAATCTAAAGACGTGGAAAAGGAGAATGAAGCCAAAGTAGAAAGCGATTATTTTCATCATGAAAATAAGAAAGTGAGCAAAGCTTATATAATTTTGAACAAACCAAATTTTCAAGTAATGTTTTCAGAAATGACAGACGAAAGTGAAATTTGGAAGCATACATAGAAATTGGATTGATAAAAAACCGTAAGTGAAAAATTATGAAAGAATGCAAAAGTAGAATATATGACTCATGCAAAATTTATGCTACTGAAACAAAACGGATGTTAGAACGCTTAGTTTATGGAAAATCCTATTGTGACAAAGATGGACGATATGAAAGAGATAAAGCAAGAATCTGTGAACTTGTATTGAAGATCTCGACGTTTGGTAAGAAGGTTAATGCGATGAAGAAAGTTTGGATGATATCTCTATTCCTACAGAAGCACGTGAAATACAAAGGTTACAAGTACTGCTTAGAGTCACAAATCAAGTTTAAAAAGGGGTGTTGAAATGTTAAACTTGATTTGTTAATTTCTAGAAGTTTCTTATTATTAAAGTTTCTAAAATCTTCATGTATTTAATAGAATTTGAAGAGAGCTCTAGAATTTTATATTAGTTGCTAGAAATAAGAATTACATAATGGTTATGTTTCTAAAGTTGTCTAGAGAGAAAGTTCTAGAGTCGTCAAATAAGTCATGTTTCTAGAATATTCTATATCTAGAATATTCTATTTAGTCATATAAATAGAGGGGCTCTCCCCTTGTTTTGTATCAATTAATTAAGCAAGAAATAAATCATCAATAAAGAAAACTTTTCTACAATAAAATAAAATACAATAAAAAAACTCATGTTTCTTATATTCTCTCCCTCTTTCTCAAAAAAATATTCAACGCAATATTCATTGCTCTGTTGATCTCGTATTTGAATGATGCATTTTCTTCATCCTTGGTAGCTTGAAAACTAATTGAAACCATGCTTCCCTCTAACGATTAACGTTGAGTTTGCAGCAACCTTTACAGATCATATGTTAGAGCACATGACGTAGATGAATGCTTAAGCCCCCAAAGCCAACAGTCAAAACACCTAATAGGTTACAGAAAACTCCGGCAACGTGTGTCTGACCTCCACAGCCAAAGCATCCTATTTTACCATTGACGGGCTTAATCTAGAATGCATGATGAAGAAAGTGGAGATAAGAAAGCTTGATTTTGTTTTGGAGTTTTGCCGTGGGAATTGGAATTTATGGTTAAGTAAAATTTGGGGCAAGTAGGAAAGGACAATTACTAGGAAATAAGGGTGGGAAATAAGGTCATTTCTACTAACTATTGGATTCAAGGAGGATCAGAGTAACAACAATATAATAATTTTTTTTGGACTCTTAAAAAATTTCACAATGTTGTTTTTAAATTTTATGAGTAACTAAAATTTATTTCAGAAATTTTTAAATTTTCAAGTTTTTTTGAAATATTACATATAAAATATAATTATTAATTATAATTACTAAATATCAAATAATATATAATAAATATTACTTCTTAATTAGTAAATATTAATTACTTCTTAATTATTCATTATAAAATATTAGCCTTAACTATTTAATAGCAATTATTTAACAATTATTATTACTTATTAATTATTAAAAATAAATTATTATATATTACTTCCTAATTATTAATTATTAATTATCAATTGTTACTTATTACTTCTTAATAATAATTGAAAATTAGTTATCAAATACCAGTTTATATTAATTATTAATGGTAATCATTAATCATTAATTCTTAGTAATTAATTATTAAATGTGTTTTTAAATAGTAAAATAATAATAATTATTATTAAAAGTTAAAAATTAATATTAAATATTAAAATATAACAAAATATTAATTATTGAAATAGTAAATTAATTAAATATTAAGTATGAAATTTTGATTATTAGAATTTAAATATTGATTATTAATTATCGATTATGAATTATATTTATTAGTTATTAAATGTAATTAATAAATATTAACTACAATTAACAATTTTTAATAATTAATTATAATAAATTATTAAATATGAAAAATAATTATTGATTATAGATAATAATTTATAAATTATTTGTTAATAATAATTAATTATAATAAATTATAAACTACCACCTATAAATTATTAAGTATGTACGTATTAATTATTTATGATTAACTATAAATTACTAATTATTAAATATTATAATAATATTCAATTTAAAGCAATAGTAAATATATTTATAAAATTTTATGCTAATTCAGCCTTTTCCTAAGCGAACGTATTCTCAAATTTTTTTGCAAATTATAAGTATTACAACATTTATTGTAGTATTTATATTTACAATGTTTAGGGAAAAGTTGTAAAAACATTGCTTTTACAACTTTTTTGCAATAAAAGTTGTTAACAGGACATTTTTACAATGTTTGCATAAAAAAGTTGTATAGAACAAGGTTTTTACAAAGTTTCCTATAAAATAGTAGTGAAAAACAAGGTTTTAAACATTTTCTATAAAATGGTTTAAAAATCAAGGATTTTACAACGTTTTCTTCAAAACGATATAAAAAGGGTATTTTTTTACAGCATTTTGAAAATAAATGTCGTAAAAGAAACGTTGTAATTAGGTCTTTTTATTGTAATGTGTTGTTGTACAACCCTAATAAATTTAGATTCAAAAATATATTCTATGTTTTAGATCCTTATGAATCTTCCATTGCATGTGTATATATACGTTTGTTGTACAAATACCTTTTGTTCTGATATTGGTTCAAAATTATAGTTTTAACTCAAATTAGCATTTTAGATTAAAACAATACTCCAAAATAATAGTTGCATTAAGTCAGTGTTGGTTGACGACAACTTCATTTATCACTAAAAATTGCAGTGAAAGTCAATAATTGATACATTAAATTTAGATAAGATTATGCAAACACAATGACATGTTAGTACTTTATCTGTTTATGTTTGCGGATATTGTTGGCGCATATTTTAGTTATAATACTCAAACTATTTAACAATTTTTTGTACATGAAATATGATTTTGTTCAAATACGACCTTATAATAATGAAAAATCATATTTTTGTTGTTAAACTAAAAAAGATGGTTAATTGTATTAATTTTTACAGTTTGTTATTATTCATAAATTGAAATTTTTTATGAGAAAATTATATAACTTAATTGGAGAATTTGAAATGATTAGTATGTTTTTGTTATGGTGTAAGAACGGTGTAGTTTAAATTTTGATTGAGCTCCGTTAACTGTTTTCATACATAATTTTACTTCTCCAATTTTGGAACCAATAGCTTTTCTAGAGAGTTAAAATGTTATACGATAAAAATTTCTTTGGATACTATATTATATCAATATTGACTTTAAAATTATCTTCTATATATATTAATAGGACTAACTAATTAATGGTGCATGCTGAAATTTAAAAAACATCATCGACCAAGGGTGTGTATTTCTATGTATGACCTAAGACTGAAAATCGAATCAGGCGGGAGAGTAATTTGGTCCCAAAATTTACAAGAAAGTAGCTCTCCAGTGTTGTAAAAAAATTACTTTCTAACAATTTTTTTTATTGGGACAAAATAGAGTCAAATATGGAATATATTCATGTTGATGAATTTCAACGATAATAATAATTACCATATGTTACTTTCCAACATTTATTGTTAAAGAAAATTCACGCTCAAACAAACCATGAAGCGTAATGTCTTCCATATTTACTTTTAAAGAGTAAGTTTAAGGTGAATTGAATTAATGACATCTGGTTATTCTTATGTCTTGACACTTGAATAATAATGGGTTAAGTTTATCATTACTTATTGAACATGGGTTAAAGTGTAAATGAATGTAGAAGATCAGCTATTAATCTATTTAATTAAATACATTTAAGTTTGGACTAAAAATTTATTTTCCAGGATAGTAGTTGCATTAATCTGATTTTGTCGGTTGTTGACGAAAGCATGTATCATCAAAATCAAAATAATAGTTAATGGTTGATATAATAGATTCGTACAAGACTTCTAGAACACGACGAAAACTTATAACTTTATATACTTATAATTTTGGATAATATTGACGTATCTTTAAGTTAAACTATTGTAATACATAACAAATTTGTCGTATGTGAAAAACAATCTTATTCGAATTTTTTGTCGTTGCTTGAAATTGAGACCAAACTATTTGTAATTTATACGTCTAATTAATAATAATAATATACTCCACGAAAGGAAAATCATATTGTTATGCTTGACCCTTTTTTGTTGCGTATGATTGATATAAATTTGTAGAAAACATTTCCATATATGTTGTAAATACATAATAATAGATTATTGCAAATTCAAAAAGCCTAACTAATGAACGTTTTGTACTTTTTGTGTAATTTAAAGAATGAACTTGACTAATATATATTTCTGAACGACATGTAGCATATATGTTTGAACGATATATATTTTTGGTCAATAATAATTAGAGTTGATCTTTTCTCTATTAAGGATAATTCTTATCCTAAAACATATTATTTTAGACTCTTTTCCTTTAAGAGGATGCGTTTAGAGATTAGAAAACACTTGCGAATTAAAATTTCATACGTCATGCACGATCCTAATCAATCTAGTTTGAGTTAATGTACGTATCGACAGATTTAGAATTTTATGCAAAGAAATTTGAACTACCCCTCAAAATTTATGCCCTTGAATCTGTAAAAAACTCACCCCTTCTATCTCCAATCCACTTCATTATTGAATAAGTGAAACATATAAATGATTTCAAAAATTAAAACAAAAGAGTTACATTATGACTTGCTAACACATATAAGGGATGAAGTTTCCACTATTATTAGTGAAAATCAGGATCGGGCCCTTATTTTCAAACTTAAAATCTGAAAAACCTTTCTCAAAAGCAAGTTTCATGAAATACCTAAAATGTTTCACGAAAAACCATCCACTTATAAATTTCCACTAATTCAAATATGATTACGTTAAGACCTGATAACACTTCATTCGTGAATTATGTTAAGACTTTGTAACTGAGATTATAACATTATTTGTCGAATAACGGTTGTATTAAGACGTTGGTTTATGGCAACATTGTTTATTGTTGGGCGAATTCTCACCCAGAGGATCTCAAGACCAAGAAGTCACAAGTTTTACCCGGGCTCGCAACCTCCACCTCGTTCAGCAAACACAAGGCTCAACGTAAGCATAGGAGCCCATCTGGCATTCTCAGTGTACAAATCCATTCGGGCATGAGTCCATTCGGCATATCCTATGTCCCATTCGGCACGACCCATTCGGCAGCCATCAACCAACTTCATCCGGTCAGGCCCCATACCGAACCAGACCCAACCGGTCCAGTCACTACCGGTCCACCAGCCTTCATGCCCCTATGCCGAACCATGCTCCTCTCACGAACTCCACCGATCCACAAGCCTTCACCGAGCCTGTTTGGTACCGAACCAACTCACCTCCAAGACCGAACCAACTCCATGTAAACCCATTACCGAATGGCACATATCCACCCATCACCGGACCACCATAGCCGGACGAGGCTACCACCGGTCCAACCTCAACACGGCCGAACCAAGGCTTCGCCGAACCAGAAGGTTGCCAGTCCAGATTGCTCCAGCCCGGGCCCACCAGCAGCTATACACTTCCAAGACCCCTGCCCCCTACCTCACTCTATAAATAGAGGGGCAGGGGTACAACAATGGCGGACAAGTTTGAGAGCTCAAGCAAGGAAGGAACTTTCAAACTACTTTCATACACTTGTACACAACGCATTGTACTTGTAACCTGAAAGAAAGAAGATAATAACATATAAAGTGGACGTAGGCACATTCTGGCCGAACCACTATAAATCTGTGTGTCTTTTACATTTCAGCCCCTACTTTTCTCATATTTACATACTCATCTAAAATCATTGAATATTACATATAATCAACTAAATAATACGACTTGGAGGTGTTTGTCCATTTTTTGTGCAAACATTTTTGGTGCTTTCACTGAGAACTGAACTCAGGCTTCATCTTCTCCCACTCAACCTTTTTCCTAACGACATCACTCGTTGCTTAGAAATCATGCCTTCCAAACAGAGAAGGGATGTTAACAAAGGAAAGAACATCGCAACTAGCAGCCTTCCAGATCCAGCAATCACAGATCAGCCCACTTCAACAGCAGTACCAGATGAAAATCAGGAAAATCCAACTGGTCCCGCAACGGAACAACCAATCACTAGGGCAGATCTGGACAGGGTTGTGGCTGAAGTAACTAACCGCTTCACATCCCAACAAGAAACTTTGGTGGACCAACTCATGACACGCTTAAGGGACGCTGAAGAGTCCAACCGCAACACTGAATCATGGGGTGAATCCCAATCCGGAGGATCCCGGAGGCAACAAAGGTCTTCACTCTTCGAACAAGCTATCAACAGGAAAAACGATGATAGGGGCCGCGCCCGGACTCAGCCCGAATTCCGACTCGAGGAAGCCCTTGGAACCGAACCTAGCGGGGGAGGCACCAGGCGAGGGTCGGATGTAGCTGAGCCAGTCATGCCACCTAATCATAGAAACCCCGCTGAACGGAGCCGAGCTAGAACCCAGCCCGAAGTTGACCCCATGGATGTGCTCGAAACAGAACCCCACAGGGGAAGATCAAGGCAGGGGGCAACTGTAGCTGGTCCTAGCGTGCATCCAAGCAGCCAAAGACAACCACTGGATAATGCTAGAGGTGATAGACTGTACCATCCCTACAGGTCATCTGGGCGAGATAGATCCCGCAGGGAAGAACCGAGCTCATTTTTGTCCGCTCCAAGTTCTGACGAGCGGATGGCACGATTATTCAGAGAATGTGTCCAACGGGAGCAAAGGGACCGGGGAATAGGCGCTAGGGTCACCAGTCCCTTTACCCGAAATATCGAAACTGCCATCACCCCCCGGGAATGGAAAATGCCAACCATGGAACCTTACAAAGGAACTTCCGACCCCATCGTACACCTGCAGAGATACACCCAGCATATGCTCATGAGTGGAGCAACAGAAGGAGTATTATGTAAATGCTTTCCGCTATTCCTATCAGATCTAGCTACCTCCTGGTTCTGCCATCTACCCCAAGGATCCATCAACTCATGGGAGATGTTAAAAGAAAGGTTTATTAGCCAGTTCCGCATCCATGTGGAACAACCCAGGGATGCTTATTCTCTATCCAATGTCAAACAGAAAACCGGAGAGACGCTACAACAATATCTAACACGGTTCAACGCCGCAGCGGCAGCAGTTCAAGATGCCGATGAAAAACTCACTCTAATGGCCCTCTGTAGTGGTGTGCATCCAGACACCAAGTTTGCCAGAAGATTAACTAAGGAAAAACCAGTTACCTTGCCTGATTTCTTCCATGAAGCTGGAAAGTATATGAGACTCGAAGACGCTGCTACGGAGAGGCAGCCAGGGCAACAAGGCAAGATAATTCAGGACAAGGTTCCCACTGCAGCTAAGGACGCTCGAAGAAATGAATCTAGAGACAATGCTGGGGGCAGAAAGGGTGAGAAGCGCCAATATCGACCAGGGCCAAGATTTGACTCCTACACTCCTTTGAATGAAACAATCGAAAACATCTACCTAGCCACTCAGGGCGAACTCGGATACAAGCGCCCCCCGCACAAGAAAGAATCAGATAACGCACTCAAGTCCGGAAAGTTCTGTCGCTTCCACGAATCCCACGGACATGACACCAATGAATGCCACCATCTTCGGGACTTGATCGAAGAACACATTAGAAGAAGAAGACTGGAACGTTATGTGAAAAGTCAGAACAGGACTCCAACTCCTGCCAATGAGAACTCAAAGCAACCCCTCCCAGAAGTAGGCGGAGGGAGTCGCAACAATCACAACACCAGTGGCTCTAGTCAAGAGAAGATAGTAGTCCTTACCATCTCAGGAGGACCACACATTGCCGACAGAAGTTGGGCAGAGATGGAAAGGTACGGCAAGTCGCTTAGAAATACCGAAGGATACGTTAACTCCGTCACAGAAGAACGCCAACCGAAACGAAAAGAGAGCGACGACATCATATTCAGTAGACGCGATTTGGAAGGAAGACAGTACCCACATATGGATCCTATGGTCATCTCTGCCTGGTTCGGCCCTGCTAAAGTTTTTCGGATTCTAATAGACACGGGAAGCTCCGTAAACATCTTGTTCAAACATGCTTTCGACAAAATGAAGTTATCAATGAAGGATGTGTCTCCCTGCGACAAACCCCTGCACGGTTTCACTGGAGATGCAAAAATGCCCCTCGGGCAACTTGACCTCTTCGTCGAAATAGGAGGTCATCCCCGCTCCGTGGTGCGAAAACAAACGTTCGTGCTAATAGAGAACCACTCGGCTTACAACGCCTTCTTGGGGAGACCAGCCTTGTCTGACTTCCAAATTGTCCTAGCCCCCTGGTGCCTGAAGATGAAATTCCCGACAGACAACGGAATAGGAGAAGTAGAAGGAGATCAAGACGCTGCCCGAGACTGCTATGTAACTGAGCTTCGCAACAACCGCAGAAAGAATAAAGGAAAAGATGCAGAGACTACTCTCTGCATGAAAAGCTTGGAGGCATAGCAACTAAAGAAAGCCCCTCCTCTTCGATACACAAGCGATCCCTTCAATGAACTAGACCCCCGGGATAAAGAGGAGGAGGCTACCGCCGAGCCTGCAGAGGCTATGGAATTCGTATCTGTAGATAAGCATGATTCAAGTAGACTATTAAAAATCGGATCTCAGCTGAAAACGGAATTGAAGGATCGACTCATTGACTTTCTCCGCCACAACTTAGATGTATTTGCGTGGACCCATGCCGATATGACAGGAATCTCCCCAGACGTAGCATGCCACATGTTGAACATCGATCCCACCAAGGTACCAGTAAAGCAGAAAAAGAGGAGCATGGGGGCAGAGCGATCAGCAGCCCTTGATGAGGAAGTAAAAAATCTACTTGCTAATGACTTCATACGGGAAGCCATCTACCCAGAATGGATCGCTAACCCAGTGCTAGTAAAAAAGGCCAATGGAAAGTGGCGAACATGTATTGACTTCTCCAATCTGAATGACGCTTGCCCGAAAGACTGCTTCCCACTTCCCCGAATTGACCAACTCGTGGACAGCACAGCTGGGCACGAACTCCTATCTTTTATGGATGCATACTCCGGATATAACCAGATCCCCATGCACGCTCCCGATCAGGACCACACTAGCTTCATCACCGACCGCGGATTATATTGTTACAAAGTCATGCCTTTTGGACTCAAAAATGCTGGAGCTACCTATCAACGCCTCGTCAACAAAATGTTCGCAGAACTGATAGGACGTACTATGGAAGTATATGTGGATGACATGTTGGTGAAGTCCAGGAAAGCCAACGACCATGTAAGCCATCTGGACGATATGTTTCGGGTACTTCGCCGATATGGAATGAAGCTGAATCCTCTAAAGTGCTCCTTCGGAGTATCATCGGGAAAATTCTTAGGATTCATCGTCCACGCCAGAGGAATCGAAGCAAACCCTGAACAAATCCGAGCTTTAAAAGAAATAAGGATACCTTCCACTCGAAAAGAAATGCAGAGCCTAAACGGAAAGGTGGCCGCCCTAAGCAGATTCATTTCCAAGGCAACTGACAAGTGTGTCCCTTTCTTCGAAGCACTCAAGAAAGACAAAGGGAGGTTCGAGTGGACCGACGAATGCTTAAAAGCCTTCCTCAACCTAATCGAACACCTTCAGAGACCACCAGTACTCTCAACTCCAAATGAAGGTGAAGTGTTATACCTATACCTCGCTGTATCATCTCATGCTCTAAGCGCCGCCTTGGTAAGAGAAGAAGACCGCACACAACGTCCGGTTTACTTTGTAAGCAAGAGATTTACGGGGGCAGAAGCCAGATATCCTAAACTTGAGAAGTTAGCATATTGTTTATTGATCGCGTCACGGAAACTGCGACACTACTTCCAGTCTCACTCCATCAGGGTTCTAACCGATCAACCACTAAGACAAGTGCTCCATCGTCCTGACACTTCTGGGCGACTCCTCAAATGGTGCATCGAACTAAGTCAGTATGATATCACCTACCATCCCCGCACCGCTATCAAAGGACAAGCCATGGCTGATTTCATTGCCGAATTCACTACCAACGAAGGCAAGGAACAATCCGAAGTAGCAAAAAACATCAAGTGGAACCTCTTTGTAGACGGAGCATCGAACGAACAAGGCTCGGGGGCAGGTATTGTGATCGTCACCCCCAGGGGAAGAAAGTTGTACTATGCATTAAGATTGGAGTTCACGGCCACTAACAACGATGCTGAATATGAAGCAGTAATAGCGGGATTGGAACTGGCCCTAGAAATTGGGATCAATTCCTTATGTATTCATAGTGATTCTCAGCTTATCGTAAACCAGGTACTAGGAGAATTCCAGACTCGAGGAGAACGGCTCACAGCATACCTAAAGAAAACCAGACTGCTGCTCGATCGATTGGACCATTATCTAATCAAACACATTCCTCGAGAAGAAAACCAAGAGGCAGATGAACTTGCAAAGCAAGCTAGTATGAAGGACAGCACCATTCCCGGAGCACTAGTAATCTCAAGGCAGCTAGCCCCAAGTTTCGAACAAGTAAATCTGATAACTGCAATCGAAGAAGGAACCTGGATGACTCCTATCCGGAAATATTTGCAAGATGGCATACTACCCGACAGGCGTGACGAAGCCAAGAAGATCTTGAGAAAAGTTCCCCACTACACAATACAAGAAGGCATCCTCTACCGGCGTGGCTTCTCTAGCCCCTTATTAAGATGCGTCGCCGGAAGGGAAGCCAAGGAGATATTAACAAACATCCATCAGGGAGGATGCGGAGATCACACTGGAGGACAGACTTTGGCAAGAAAGATACTCCGATATGGATATTACTGGCCCACACTAAACAAAGATACCCTAGACTTCGTTAAGAAATGCGACAGATGTCAGAAGTTCGCCAAGATCCCTCGACTGCCCACAAACGAAATTACTCAAATGACCAGCCCTTGGCCCTTTGCTGTATGGGGAATTGACTTAATTGGCGAACTGCCAACGGGCCGAGGCGGAGCCAAATATGCTATAGTGGCAGTCGATTATTTCACCAAATGGGTGGAAGCGGAACCTTTAAATAAAATATCTTCAGCAAAAATTATTAACTTCTTGATCAAAAACATTCTGTGCAGGTATGGAGTCCCCCTCAAGATCGTATCAGACAACGGACTCCAATTTGACAGCGAAGAATTTGCCGACTGGTGCCAAGAGCATGGAATTCATAAAAGCTTCTCATCAGTAGCTTACCCTCAGGCAAACGGACAAGTTGAAGCTGTCAACAAAATTCTCAAAACCCTAATCAAGAAGAAACTTGAAAAGTCAAAAGGCGCTTGGGTGGACGAACTTCCTACGGCACTATGGGCATACCGCACATCTTTCAGAACATCAACGGGACATACTCCTTTCTCTTTGGCATATGGATCGGAGGCAATGCTCCCAGTTGAGACTATTGTGCCTTCCCACCGTAGGATCCACTACAACCCAGAAGAAAACGAAGAACTCCTCCTCATGTCTTTGGAACTGATTGAGGAAAGGAGAAACGATGCAGCACTCAAAGCAGCAGCTCACAAACAAAAAGTGGCAGCACTATACAATTCCAAAGTCAAGCATCGCAGCTTACAAGAAGGAGATCTTGTCCTCAGGCGAATCTTTCCGCGCCCCGGGGCACTGGACCCCATCTGGGACGGACCATATGTAATTCACAAAGATCTCCACAACGGAGCTTACATTTTGTCAACAGTGGACGGAGAGGTGTTCCAGAGGGCATGGAACATCCGACACCTCCGTCGATACTTTTCTTAACTTGTACTGCCCATATGAAGTGAATTAACAAAGAGAACCAGTGGACGTAGGCATTTTCGTGCCGAACCACTTTAAAAAATCTTGTCTCTTTTTAACTTGTTCCTTTATGTCTTGGCTACTTGTTAAGTTTTATCCCTTTCTGTTGAACAAAATCCTATGGCATCTCCACTCAAGACGCACCGCGGCCTCATCTAGACTAGGCCTAACAGGTACGCCACGATTCTATGCACTCGCCAATGAGACTCTTTTGCTCCAGCATCCCTCTGCTGCGGGTTAACTCATTGCGCGCCTGCCCTCAAAGCCAACTGTAATGAGCCGATTATAAGTCATCATAAAGGCCGACTATAGCCGATGGCAGCTCATTACGGCGTTCGGCTCGTCGGTAACCGTGAACCTACTTTAAGCCCCAACATAAGGTGTGGCCAGCCAGGGGTAGTTCACGGCCAACGGCACCCACGCTAGCCGGCCACGGTAAATCGAATAATACCCACGATTACGGACCATAACGGTTCGGGTAGTTACCGTGCGCGATCTCGGCTCCGATGTGTCTTAAGTGCGGCTGTGGTAAAAAAGAAAACTCCCCGCGGAGGCGTAAGATGGGTGACAAATGTCTCCAAGACCCACAGCTAGGGAAAGTGACTACAAAACCCGTTTGCCACGAACTTAAGCACATCGACGGCCTTCCGTGACTGGAAGTTTTACTTTTACTATATTTCCATTTCATTTAAATATTTTTCTCCTATCCTGTATAACAAACTCTAAAGTACAGGAAACCAAATAGGAAACATTCACTCATGAGGCTCTAAGCCTGCGTGCTGGGTAGCAGGGCGCTCTGCTATACCCGTGAACAGTTACACAAGACACTCAAAGCTACCGCCTGCGAATAAAACATAAAGGGCGGTACTCTCTTCTCTTGTACATAAATGCGTAACTATAACTTATTCATACACTGACATTGCAAAACGTGAAATTATATTTCAAGCAAAAACTTAACATCAAACACAAGTGGAATCACAGGCATATACATAATTATACTTCTCACACAGCACATAAAGATAGCAACAACATTTAAACATGACAAAATCAGCTTATATTATAAGATCACACGAAGTTATTCTTTGCAAATAATTTTATTACAGTTGCATATCAAAGACTAACATGAACAGTGATAAAAAAGAAACAAAAAGATGGCAGATGCATCCACACTCCATCACCAACTCCCCCAGCCTACTTAGCCGCAGGATCGGAGCCCCCAGCATGTGGATCTGAAGTCCCACCTGTCCAGATCGGAAGAGGAATTCATTAAACGAACGATCAAGTTATGAAAACACGGAAAGAAAAGAAAGGGAAAAGAATAACTCACCAGCATCCGCCGCTTGATCCTCATCATCCAACTGCACGCCCGCTTCCTCCGCAGCAAGCAGCCGCATCCCCTCCTTCACCGCCGCTTGCTCCTCCTTTGAGAACTGAGCAGTAACCGCACTCAAGTTGAAAGCCTCTCCGCCTTCCTTACCCGCGTTCACCCTGGCCTCCTCTAAAGCCTGGAGATACACCTTGGCCATGACCCGAGGGTAATCGTCCATCCAAGACAAGCCGCCCTCTTTCCAAGTATGGAAGTACATATCCTGAAGCATCTCATCCATCATCCCCTCATTTTCCTCAAACTCCCTCACCCGAGCCTCGGAAGCTTGCAACTTAGCGACGGCGACGTCCCTCTCTGATTGGTATCTCAAGCAGTCAGCCTGGAGTGACCTCCTCATTTCCTCCTCCTTCAACCTAAGGGACCTCCTCATCTCCTCCATCTCCTCCTTCAACTCAGCCTGAGCCATCTCCGCAGCCTCGAGTCTCCCCGACAACTCCTCTACCCGCTCGAGATCCGCATTTCGAACCTCATCCACCGTTGTAATGGCCATGTTAATCCGCTCCCTGCAGGTAACCTCCATCTTCCGTAACTCCGCCCTACTGGCCTTCTCCATGGTCTCTTTCAGACGCTGGGAGGCTTCCTCATGCTGGGAGATCTGGATGGCTTGGTCGGCAAGCTGCTTGGCCTGATCGGCAACCTTTAGCCTTAACCGAATATTAGCACTCCCAATCTCCTCCCCGGCCTTGACCAATCGAGCATGATGCTCCATTAACTTCTTAGTCTCTTCGGCCACCCGGTCAATATTAGCCTTGGCCTCGTCCCCCATAGTAACTACCCGAGTAGTAAGCAGATCAAGATCTAGGGACTTGGCCTCATCCAGCACACGTACCATGGGGTTGCGGGGAAGTAGGTGCTCGCCCGTGGTCTCATCAAATGAAATGTCCCGAAAACTTGGGTCTAAATCAGGATGACCGGCAAAAGGGTCACGAGGCACGGGGCGAGGCACATCGGGACGCCTTATATGAATGACAGTAGATCTCTTGGAAGGAGGAGGAGGGGGGCAGGGCTCCGTGCTCTCCTCCGTAGTATCACGAGGAGGCTGAGTAGGGGGAGACAGAGTAGGAAGCTGCGAAGCAGAAGAAGACTCAAATAAGGAACGGCTCCGCTTCCTTTTCTGAATGCCCTCTTCGATGACCCCAAGAAGAGGGCGGTACTTGACTACGTCCCCAGTGCGATCAGTAGAAGGTTTCGCGGAAGCTCTCCTCGACTTAAATTGTTCAAGGCGGTGTCGAACATCCGACGTTTTACCCGCCTGGCCTGCCCCTGGAATAAAGAACAAGTGTTACGAACATACAATAATCCGCAATTCAAAAAATGTGCTAAGTTAAAAAGAAAGAAAAGTGAGGAGACACATCTGTTATACAAACCCGGCGGAGGAGTGGGATACTGCAATAAGTCCTGGATCTCATTCCAGGACGGAAGTGAACCGTAAAAAATTTCTAAGTCCCTATCGAAAATGGAATCGGCAGAAGACAAAAGTTCACCTTGCATCGCCGGGGTCACCCTAGCTGAGGAACCCTTAGAGGATGGGTCAGTGCTAACCACAGCTTTGCCGGTTTCCTCTGCCTTCTCCGTTTCCTTCTCTGTTTCCGACTCCCCCTCTGACTCCCCGAAGGCCCGACGGAGAGCCTCATCCAGTTCGAGGTCCTGCTCAGAGGTTAGAGCAGCAACACCGCTACCACCCTGACCATCGCCATCTCCTCCACCCTCCGACCCTTCTCCAACTTCACCTCCTTCCTCCTCTTCTACACCTTCCTCCTCCGGGACATCCGGGCAAGTACTTGGAGAAGGGCCATCGGACTCCTTGAGCTTCTTGCCTCCTACGACTGGACGTTGTGCAAAGGGCTTCCTCTTGCCACCCTTCGCTGTCACCCCACCTTTAGGCTGGGCAGCCTTCTCTTCTGCCGTGTCCCTCTGTTTGACTACGGACTGATGTGGGAGGATCAAATTATACGACAAGAGCCTGGCATTCCTAATCAGATAAGCAGCCGATCTGTCTCTCCCGGAAATAGCTTCAATTTCTGCTGCCATCCGAACCAAGCGATCATCTTCCACAACCGCAAAACCACCTGTCGCTAGCAAGAAATAAAAGCGCATAAGAGAGTGAATTACAGCCAAGACAGGAATTATGAGTAGAGTTTTTACTTACATCCGGAGGTAAATCGGCGAATAGAGACGGAGTCATCCCTGACAAAGAACCACTCCTTCTTGAACATGCTATACTTCGAGTATAAATCCAAAACAGGCTTGAAGGAAACGGCTGACTCCAAGCTAATATATGGGGACCCCTTCCTGTACCCCCTCAGATTGTACAGATATCGTATTTCCCGGTGGGAGGGGGCGCGCCCATATCTCTTCTGGAAGATAGCATATAAGCATACCAGAATGGCATAAGAGTTGGGCTGAAGCTGGAAAGGAGCCACCTTCAGATAAGTGACGAAGCTTAGTATCCAGGCGTTGATTGGAGGAATAGCCCCGCACATGCAATGGTACCGGCTATAAGCGAAGTACCCTTCAGGGGGATCATATGGCATGACCCCTTCCCCCGGTAACAACATAAGAGCCCTGTCTATCCCAAAGGAACGGGATATAACGTCAAGTTGCTCCTCCTTTAAGGAGCTTGGGAAGCAGTCAGGGGGAGAGTTCAAAAGTTCCTATGGACCACATCCGTCCACTAGAGACTTCGGAATAGGTCGGTGTTGCCCGGATCCTGATTGGACTGGGGGCGAGGAAGAAGAAGGCTCTCCTGTGCCTCTAGACTTCTTTCTGTCTGATCGTGTTTCCGCTTTGCGAGACATTTTCTGCAGCACAAGAAAAACCTAATATTAGAACAAGGAAAATAGAAAAGTAAACAAACAAGTGCGTGCAAGTGTGGAATTTCATTCGCAAGCTGAAGTCTTCCAGATCACAAGTTCATTCGGTTTCCATGTTCATTCGGCTTCCAAGTTCATTCGGTTTCCAAGTTCATTCGGTTTCCGAGTTCATTCGGTTTCAACCCCATTCGGTTTTCATCTCATTCGGCTCCAAGGCAGTAGTCCCATTCGGTGAAGCAAGGACATACGTGTGTATTCGGTAATAAGTATATACCTGGTTCGGTATAAGGTTGGTTCGGCAAACACTTGATTCGGCAATGGAGTGATTCGGCTCTACTCGTTCGGTAAAGAAAAACAAGGGGGGTACGGCCTCTATATATAGGCAAACTCACAACCACCGAACCAGATGTCTCGCCCAACCGGACCAATGATACCGGACCACCAGAAGCCGGATGAGAATAGCCGGACCAACCAAGAACCGAACGGAACCCTCTATCTACCGTCCAAGACCAGGAACTGGGGGCACGCAGGGCGCTTCACTCAGATAAGTGCCGAACTCTAAGAGCTTACTAATAAAATAAAAAATATGATAACAATGGATAAGTCGTGAATCTCTCACTAACATGGATTAATCATTTACACGTGCACGCGACCACGAACGGTCCATAGGCACGCTCTGAATGGCTATTAACCCTATCGTCATGAGAATTTACACTTTGACATCCCTTTTTAAGCCCATCAGTCAAATGGATATTTGATAATTATGAAATGGCTAAGCTACTTACACATGTACGGGGTCGAGAACAACCCCTAGGCATGCTCTGAGCTAGCGATAAACCACCTTGACAAACGATCCAGGGAACCACTCTAACGTGAACCTGGCATCGATAACCCTCTCGGGGTACACTAACTCACCCCGAACGGCACAATTCACTTCATCGCGAATATTTCGATCCCGAACGGTCGTTATTTGAAATCACACTAAAACTGTAAATTCCTTTGCAGGACATCAACATGATATGAACATCTAGCCCATGGCATTACAAAAACAAGCCTCCCTACAACAAGGAAACAAAGCGCGACACATGCAAGCACGTGCCCCACTTTGGGGGGCAAATGTTGGGCGAATTCTCACCCAGAGGATCTCAAGACCAAGAAGTCACAAGTTTTACCCGGGCTCGCAACCTCCACCTCGTTCAGCAAACACAAGGCTCAACGTAAGCATAGGAGCCCATCTGGCATTCTCAGTGTACAAATCCATTCGGGCATGAGTCCATTCGGCATATCCTATGTCCCATTCGGCACGACCCATTCGGCAGCCATCAACCAACTTCATCCGGTCAGGCCCCATACCGAACCAGACCCAACCGGTCCAGTCACTACCGGTCCACCAGCCTTCATGCCCCTATGCCGAACCATGCTCCTCTCACGAACTCCACCGATCCACAAGCCTTCACCGAGCCTGTTTGGTACCGAACCAACTCACCTCCAAGACCGAACCAACTCCATGTAAACCCATTACCGAATGGCACATATCCACCCATCACCGGACCACCATAGCCGGACGAGGCTACCACCGGTCCAACCTCAACACGGCCGAACCAAGGCTTCGCCGAACCAGAAGGTTGCCAGTCCAGATTGCTCCAGCCCGGGCCCACCAGCAGCTATACACTTCCAAGACCCCTGCCCCCTACCTCACTCTATAAATAGAGGGGCAGGGGTACAACAATGGCGGACAAGTTTGAGAGCTCAAGCAAGGAAGGAACTTTCAAACTACTTTCATACACTTGTACACAACGCATTGTACTTGTAACCTGAAAGAAAGAAGATAATAACATATAAAGTGGACGTAGGCACATTCTGGCCGAACCACTATAAATCTGTGTGTCTTTTACATTTCAGCCCCTACTTTTCTCATATTTACATACTCATCTAAAATCATTGAATATTACATATAATCAACTAAATAATACGACTTGGAGGTGTTTGTCCATTTTTTGTGCAAACATTTATTACTCAAGTACGACACACTAAATTCAGACAAGATTATGCAGGCATGACGACAAATTATTTGTTTATCTTTTATGTTGGGGACATTGTCGACGTATTTCAGTTAAAATATTCGAAATATCTAACATAATTGTCGTATGTGAAATATATTTATGACTTTATTCGAATATGACCTCATATTAATGCAGAATCATACTCTTTTGTTCTTTACGTGAAAATAATGATTTCATTAGTTTTACATTTTATTGTTATTTTTAACTTGGTCTTTATTTGATGAGAAATTATAGAACTATGTTGGAGAATTTGAAATGATTACTATGGTTTTGTCCTGGAGTCGTGGAAACGGTGCAATTTAAATTTTGACCCATAGCAGCTCCATTGATTGGTTCGACAAATAATTTTGTCTTGAATTTTGAACATAAATTTTTCTAGTGATATAATATTTTATTTGATAAAAATTTAATGTGACAATATATATTATCAATATAAATATTAACTATATTTTCAATATATATTCCGAATTTGAATTAATTGATTAATGGTGAAGGTCGGAATAGGAAAAACTTCACCGCTGAATAGTTTGTATTTTTATGTATAACTTAAGAGATATGTATGAAAATCCGCTAATGTTGCCAAGTGATTTAGTTCCCAAAGCTTATAAGAGATAAGGCTCCAATGTTCCTTAGTTTTCGTCCTTTTGTTTTGTTTTAGACTTATTATTATTGTTATTATTATTATTATTTGGATTTTTCATTTGTTATTTTATACGGAGGAAAAAGAGACTAGTTGAAAATGTGTGCAATTTGATGGACTTGAACAATAACATTAATCATCATATGTCATATATTATTTATTTTTCAGTTAACAAAAAATCAATTGTACTTCAAAGTAGTACTTACTACGAATAAAATAAATAACGCTATGTTATTCCTATGTCTTAACCACTTGGGACATCATTAGGCTAAGATTGTCATTGTTAACCATTGAGAAATACTGAACACGGGTTAAAGTGTGGATGAATATTGTAGAGGAACAGGTATTAAGCTAAGTAATTTTAATTATTTACCTCCGGTCCTTCAGATTTATGTCCTGATCCTTTTTATTTGCAATCCACTTTGTATACAATAACCAAAACACAATGTATGTCAATAATCAAAGTATTAAAATTTATGTGTAGATCAGATTTGCAATCTGAGATATCAGTTTTAATCCAAATCCGAAATTCAACTTAAACTGGCATCTCTTTTTTTTTTGTTCCTAGATAAAATTACAAAAAGCAGTTTAACATCTATGCAAAGAGCTCAAAAGGAGACAAAAAAAGAAAACGAAAACTGGCAATGACTTAAAAGCGGTTTCTTACGTGGCCGCAGGCGTTGCACTACCCTCTCTCTATATTAACTCCCTCTCCCTTCCTCACTCTCCTCGCTAACTCTTTCCCCCCTCCCCTCCCTCTGTCAAATTACCAAACCACCCTCCACCTCCACCTCCATGGAGGGCAACAACAAAAGGGGCAACTTCACCTTGGAGGATGATCCCTTTTTCTCGGATCCTCTTCTCATGTACTCTTCCACCTTCGCAGAAGCTGCCAACTTCGAATCCCTCTTCGCAACTCCTCACCCTAGCCAATACTGTTACCTGCCCCCTGAACCGGAGGTCATACCTGAAATTACTGAATTACCCCCCACCTCCTTCACCAACTCATCACTCAACCCTACCATAGAAAGCTCCTTCACTCTTTCCCCGTTCAAAAACTACAATCATAACACTCCGCTGATTAAGTGCCAAAACAGCCCTTACCAAGCTCCTCCTCCTCCTCCTCCACCTCCTCCTCCTCCTCCTCCTCCTCCAATGATCCTGGAAAGCAGCTTTGTGGGGCGATTTCATAACTCTGCCGAAATGCAGCAGCAGCAAATGATGGAGATGAGGCAGCGTCAAGAAGATCTGCTGAGGAGGGTGCTTAGAATTGGGAGCAGGAGCCAGGAAGACCGCTACAACTGCACCGAGTGCAACAGGGTGTTCCTGAGCCCACAGGCTCTTGGTGGGCACAAGAGCTCACACACTAAGCTTAAGAGAAGCAACCGAGAATGGGCCGACTCTTTGGCCAAGCCCAGAGGCACTGTTAGGCCTTTTAATGTGAAGATCAGGTCGAAGCAGGGAAGGGAGGGGACAGGAGAGAGTCGTCGTGAGGGAGAAGGTGATAGCGAGGAGACTGCAAGTGAAGATGGAAGCAGCTCTGGATCTTTTGCTTGAGTGGTGCATGCATGCGACCTAATTAGGGTTTCTGCAATAAAAATGTGTGTTCTAAGTACTTTTAACGTTTTAATGTTTTAAGTGTTTCCTTTTCAGATGTAACTGGGTAGGATGACGATGGTGGTGTCGTGGAATGAATATAGGATGCAATGGTATGTGTATCAGTGTGACATATGAATAAATTGTGGTTTTTAAGTTAGTTTGAACTGAACTCATAATTTATTGTTCTTTAATAATGATTGAAATGGAATTCAAAATAACTGCTTACAATTTTTTTTATATCTCTAGATTAAATTAGGATCGGTTTTAAGTTGAATCTCCTCGACCTCCAATCTGTGATGATTTGCCCTAATTATAATTATGGATGGAGACCCTTTTGAATTTTGAAAAAGAGAGCATTCAGATAATACCATTCATCAATGAATGCAAATTGATAAACACCGAACTTCAGTAAGAGCTTTGGTACTTCTACGGAAAAGATGATGAGGGAAAAAAAAAAGGGTATTTACCCAGTGACTCCGCTAACATTTGGAAACCCATGAAATTTTTTCCGCAATTGTTAACCTACCTGGCTATAGAAATTTTAATATCCATCTCTTTTAGCATTCAATTATTAATACATCATGTTATTTAGAAGGGATGCATGGCGTTGTTTGTGGATAATTGAGGTATATTGGAAATAATAATATCTAAGTATGAAAATAATAATAGATATGAAATGATATATGTATGAATGCAGGTAACAAAAAGGAATTCGTTTTGTCATCAAATATTGACCAAACTGTCCGCGGGTGCGGTACAACAGAAAAGATTATCATGCGCTTTCTTATCCTATATAACTTTACAGAGGATATGGGGGTTTGGATTAGCAAACGACTTTACTATACCCTTTCCAAGAATTTAGCGGTTCGCCAGGTTCTCTTGAGTTTTCCAAAAAACAAAAAAAAATATTGACCAAACTTTTGCTCCCACACAGAGAGGGGATCACGAAATTCAACATGCTATCACAGTCGATGGTAATACTTGAGACAATGCACAAAAGATCTGTAAATTTAAATTATAGTGGTTAGTCGTCTAGCCTTAATTAGTTAAACTTATGGTCGAATTAGACCATACTACATTGATCCCATAGAATGTCACGTTGATAAAGTTTTTGATAGGTTGTAGACATCAACGTTGGCACAACGGAAGACAGATGAATGGATGCGATATAAGATAAGATGGAGATTTGTTTGGATGTCCCACATTATATTTATATTTGAGTAATGGACACATATTCAAAATAATAGTCTCACATTGTGAAAAAACAATAGAGATGAAGTGGTATATGTAAGAGTTAGTCACATGTAACAAAGAAGATTTCGTTTTATTAAAAGATGTTGGCCAATTTTATATTGTACCGACAGATGGATGTGCGGACGAATCTCGAAATTTTGATTTACTTCGACAGTTTCAACTTCTCATCCCTGCAATTACTTTACTATCATCACTCATGTATTACTATTTAACTAATGAACTTCAAATTTACCATACTGAAGTTTTCAATATATATATATATATATATATATATATATATATATATATATATATATATAAGAATATATTGCATGTCAAGCAATGTTTTCATAACCGGGTCGTGAATCAAACCGTGAGGACTCAAGGTTCAAGGTTTCGAGGGGTCGACCGGTCGAACCGTCAAGAACCGCACATATTTTTTTTGAAAATTAATGCGTTTAGACACAACGTATCAACCATAAGTACACAATAAATCAACATCTTCAATAAATATATACGATATTAATTCATAATCCACACATTAATTCAAATGTGAAAAATTAAACAAATTTTATTACACTAGCTGCACTAATTACGAACATAAAACGAATTAGAGATTTGAAAACATATTTTAAAACGAAGAAATTGCGCATATGAGAGGGTTCAACCGCATTCAAATGAAGGGTTAAACTGTCAATTCAAAGGTCGAACCAATGTTCTTGCATGAAGGAGGTTTGATTGAGTTCCCGCCCTTTGACCTCCACGGCTCGGGGTTATTCGCGGTTCAACCGCGGCAGAATCGGGTTATGAAAACTATGATGTCAAGTGACAAATTCCAAATTAATGTAAATAAGCACCTTCGGAAAATGAGAGGGAAATAAATGAAACCAACCTGGAAAAATAAAAATCAAAATACGAGCATCGTTGAATGTCCGAAACACCGCAAAAGTATCTAAACTTTATTGACATGCTAAAATGTATTTTACAAAAGGCTTACTCTTATAGAGAAGTTTACTCTTATAAATATGAGTACGCATGAAAAAGTACATGTATTGAAATATGGTGAATTAGAAGTTTTTGAAATGAGACTGCAACTTCAACTCTTGATCGGCATTGCATCTTAAAATGAACCGTTTAAGAGTTGCATAATATTTATTGCTCCAACTGTCAAGCATTTCATTGTCACAACTTGACGCAGCGGATAACAACAAGTTGTCACCGAATGATGCAAAACGAACAAACGACGATGGAATGATACAAAGATGAATCGATGGATTGATAAAACCCAAGATAAATGCCCAAATCCGTTGATCTCGCGAGATACCGGATTCTAGCTATCTTTAACACGTTGATCGCGCACGATACCGTGTTAGAAGATCTACGATTATTCGACGTTGATCTCGCGCACGAGATTCCGTGAACCGGCTTCAAAATCATTGATTCGAGCGTACTCGAATAACCGAAGATGGAGAAAGGAGATAACACTTAACTTCCAATTTTAAAGAGGCACAAAGCATTCAAACAAAGTTTATTCAAAAATCAACCACCTTTACAATGACATCGCACACGTATTTATAGAAGATTACAACTCACACAACTCAACACAGCCGACCAACTCACGTCCGACCTAAGAACAAACGACTTAACCCATACAACACGATCTTCAACCTAACAGTTACAACACACGCGACCTACGATTCAACAAACAACACACGACCTATGTACAACACATAAGCGACTTAAGAAAAATTACAACACAGCTCGGCTTCTGGTACTTGAGCGACCTAACATCAGGAACGACCATGGATGCATGAATGACTTAAGGAAGCATGATAGCGACCGAGGGAAGCTCGCGACTTAAACTGGTGGAGCGACCTACTGGAGATGCTCGCGACTTAAGGAATATCGCTGTCTAATCTTCGCGACTTAAGGAAGGTCGCCCACGACCTAGAGTTTGCTCGCGACTTAAGGCTTCGTTCGACCTAAGGAGGAGAAGCGACCTAAGCTCGCCGCGACTTAAGGAATCAAATGCGGCATAGGTTAGGTCGTGTAACTCGCTAGTGCGACTCAAAGAACCCGAGCGACCTAAAACCACCGAGCTATCTTCCGAGCGACTTAATGCGTAATCTGCTTTCATTGATTAGGTCGTAATTCGTTAGGTCGGAACTCCTGTTGCGCTGCATCATCCTCCCCTGGTTGACAGGAATTCGACCCCGAATCCACACTTTCCTCTTCTTCGACACACTTATCCCCATGATATGGAATCAAGTGTTTGACGTTGAAAACGTCGGCAGTATGGACATGATGTGGAAATCTTAACCGATAAGCATTATCATTAATCTTCTTCAAGATTTCTACTGGATCAATCTTTCGAGCTTTTAATTTGTTGTAAGTTCCAACTGGAAAACGATCCTTCGTCAATACTGCGTAAACAAAATCACCCTCTTTGAAGTCCATACTCCTTCGCTTCTTATCTGCCAGCTGCTTATACATCTCATTTGACTTAAGCAATCATTCATGAACAATCCTGTGACATTCCTGCAACTCATTCACAAAATCACAAGCTCGTTTAACAACCCCTTTCTGACATGGAACTATCGACAAATCCAACGGTCCTTTCGGAATTGTTGAATATACTATTTGAAATGGACTGAATCCAGTACTTCGATTAACAGCATCATTATGTGCGAATTCTGCCTGACACAACTTCACATCCTAGCTCTTCAAATTTTCCTTCACAAGGCATCTCAACAAGTTTCCCAAAGATCTGTTCACCACTTCCGTTTGCCCATCCGTATGTGGGTGATATGCACTACTAAAATTCAGCTAAGTCCCAACCATCTTCCACAGACTCAACCAGAAATGACTTAGAAATTGAGTATCTCGGTCAGAAACAATAGTCTCAGGAAGCCCATGTAGTCGATAAACCTCTTTAAAGAACAACTGAGCAACACGGACTGCATCAGCAGTCTTTTTACAAGCTATGAAATGTGCCATCTTAGAAAATCTATCCACCACAACATATACAGTATCATTCCCTCGTTGAGTTTTAGGAAAACCCAAAACAAAATCCATGCTAATATCAACCCATGGTCTAGTAGGCACGGGCAATGGCATATACAATCCTGCATTTGTAGCTGTCCCTTTGGAAACTTGACATATATGACATCTCTGCACAAGTCTTTCAACTTCTTTCCTCATGGAAGGCCAAAAATATGATTGAGAAATCAACTGCAAGGTACGATCTCTTCCCACATGACCTTCTTCATGCAATTCCTTCACAATCATCATTCGCAAACTGCACTCTGGTATACACAACTGATTTCCTTTGATAGAAAACCATCTACCAACATATACTCATCCGTCTTCCCTTTCTCGACTTCATCTACCATCTTAGCAAAGTAAGGATCCTCAACAAACAATTCTGGAAATACTTCAAAACCCGTCACTTCAACTCTCATCGTAGTCAACAGATGATTTCTTCTACTCAATGCGTCTGCCACACGGTTTGTAACTCCCGACTTATGCTTTACAACAAATGTAAACTGTTGCAAGTATGCGATCCATGAAGCATGCCTGGCTGCAATCTTATCCTGTCCCTACAAATGCTTCAACGCTTCGTGGTCCGTATATAACACAAACTCTTTATGAAACAAATAGTGTCTTCAATGCTTTATGGCTTAGACAATAGCATAGAACTCCAAGTCATAGGTATTGTATCTTGTCTTGGCTCCAGAAAGTTTCTCGCTAAAATAAGCAATTGGACGTCCCCTTTGACTTAACACTCCTCCAATTCCAACTTTAGATGCATTAGTATCCAACTCAATGAGTAACTGAAAGTCCGGATATCTAAGAATCAGTGTCGTAGTCAAAAGTGTCTTGATTCGTTGGAAAGCAGAATCAGCCTCTTCAGTCCACACAAACTGCTTTCCTTTCATACAATCTGTCACTGGTGCCATCACGCTACTGAAATGTGGAATAAACCTTCGGTAGAATGATGCTAAACCATGAAAACTTCTCACTTCAGTTACAGTCCTGGGTTGTGGCCACTCCTTGATTGCTTCAACTTTACCTTGATTCACATGGATACCTTCCTTGGACAATACATACCCCAAAAACAAAACACTGTGTGTCATGAACATGCACTTCTTTGTTGCCGCGTAAAATTGCTCTTGGTGAAGTATCATCAACACTTCTCGCAAGTGTTGTAGATGTTCTTTTGTGCTTCTACTGTATATCAATATATCATCAAAGTATACCACTACGAACTTTCCAATAAGCGGTCGAAAGATCTTATTCATCACTCGCATAAAAGTATTAGGTGCATTCGAAAGACCAAACGGCATGACCAGCCACTCATACAACCCTTCCCGTGTCTTGAATGCGGTCTTCCATTCATCCCCTGGTCGAATTCGAATCTGATGATACCTACTCTTTAGATCAATCTTTGAAAAGATAGCAGCTCTACTCAGCTGATCTAACAAGTCATCCAATCTTGGCATCGGAAATCTGTACCTCATTGTAATCTTGTTTAGTGCTCGACTATCTGTACACATTCTCCAAGTTCCATCCTTCTTTGGCACTAACAAGGCTGGTACTGCACATGGACTTAAACTTTCTTGTATGTGCCTTTGTTCAAGTAACTCCTCCACCTGCCTTCTCAACTCCTTATGATCCTTTGGACTAATTCTATAATGTGGTCTATGCGGTAACACAACTCCCGGAACATGATCAATCTGGTGTTGTATGTCTCTCAACGGTGGTAACTCTTTCGGTAATTCATCAGGAAATACATCTTCAAATTCCTTCAACACTGGCTTAACTTCCTCAGGAATTTCAACCGTTTCACTACTTTCACGTCCAATCAACAGAAATACTTCAGGCCCATCCTCTACTTCTTTAACAAACTCCTTCAAAGATAACAGAGTCTTTAGTTCCTCGATTTCCTCCAACTTGCTTTCACTTTGTTGTCGCTTTTTAGGAACTAAAGTGATTCTAGTGCCCTCGAACATGAAACTATAGCAGTTGGTCCTTCCATCGTGTTGCACAGCTCTATCGAATTTCCACGGTCTCCCCAACAACAAATGAAATACGTCCATATCTACTACGTCACACCAAATTTCATCCTTATACTTCTTTCCGATGGAAAAAGTTACACAAGCCCTTCGACTAACCTTCACTTCCCCGCCTTTCCTTAACCAAGCTAATTTGTAGGGTTTAGGATGCTTCTCCGTCTTTAACGCTAACTTCTTTACAGCCTCTGTAGAGATGATGTTATCACAACTTCCTGCATCGATAATAAACTTACAAACCCTTCCCAAAATAGTGCACGTCGACTGAAAAATGTTACTCCTCAACCAACTAGTCTCCTCTTCCTGCTTTGGCGTCAAGCAAGATCTCCTTATAATTAAAGAATATCCTTCGTCTCCCGCCAATAATTCTTATTCCTCCTCAACTTGTGGTGAATTGGAACATTCTACTTCTGCATCCTCGTCCTCAACCTCAGCAACCATCACTCGCTTCTTAGGCTTCGGGCATTCATTGCACTTATGACCAAACTCCTGACAGTTATAACACTTGAAATTATTGTTGACCTTGGTCTTAGCAACTTCATTGACAACCGGTTTACCGACAGCCTGTGAAACATTAGTATTGCTACTAGCACCCTTGTTCAGGTTGTTAGAATTCATAAATACACCACCTCCTCTTCTACCTTGCTTCTCCCAAGCTAGAGCCTTCTGGTGTGCTTCAGCAACGGATCTTGGATCAAACATATTCACCATATCCTGAATTTGCATTCTCAATCCTCCAACAAATCTAGTTGTCAACTATTCCTCTGTCTCCATGATATCATTTCTAGCAATCATTTAATAGAACTCATCAGCATAATCATTTACCGACTCTGTCCCTTGTCTTAAATTCTGTAAGCGTTGATACATAAGAGACTGATAATTATAAGGCAAGAAAGTAGCCTTCATTAACTTCTTCATCTTTTCCCATGAAACAATCTTCGACTTTCCCATTCTCTCCCGTGTAAGTTTAGTTTGTTGCCACCATGCCATAGCTCTTCCCCTCAATCGTGTAGCAACCAACTTAACTCTACGATGCTCGGGTACTTCCTTGAAGTCAAAAATTTCCTCAACATTTGATAACCAATCCAGAAACTCTTCCGCTATCATTCCCCATTTGAATTCTGGAATCTCTGTTTTCATCCCCATCTCCCATCGACGATCATCTTCTACATTCCGATGTTGACTTCGTACTTGGTCTCGATCTCGATAATGAATACTACCTCTATCACCATCTTCATCATAATCAAATGTACTTCGATATCTGTCTCGTCCACCTACATCTCCATGATCATGCATGGTCCTTCTACCCTGTCTTTCAATATCATGATATGATTCATTTTCAAACCCCCGTGGAGTTCTTCTCTCTTCATTTCTGTACTCATGATATTCTCGTCTCATTGAAACTGATGATTCTCTTCTTCTCGACAAGATTGTGGTGACACCCTCCTCGCTTTCGAAACCGATGGCGAAACCCTGTTTCCTCCATGGTTCAAGATTGGTGACCTTCTCCTTTGACTTTGATTCATGTCATTCATCAATTTCTTTAACTTCCCAATACCTTCATCGAACTTTTCATTGATACGTTGCTCCAACTGTTCAGCTTCTTGTCTTCGATACACATTTGCAACATTCTGATGACGGTTAGCATGTCTCGGCGGCATGATCATCAACAAACTCCAAACTAACTTTAACTCTCGTCTTGAACTTAACTTCAACTCTTGGCCTTGATCTACAAAAGTGATGCACGCCTCCAACTTATAGCTCGGATCTAACTTTAACTCTTCCTCTTGGCTCCACAGGCTCGGCTTAGCTATGATTGGCTAATTTTAAGCTATGATACCAAAATTGACGCAGCGGATAACAACAAGGTGTCACCAAATGATGCTCAACGAACAAACGACGATGGAACGATAAAACGACGAATCGATGGATTGACAATACCCAAGATAAATGCCCAAATCCATTGATCTCGTGAGATACCGAATTCTAGCTATCTTTAACAAGTTGATCGCGCATGACACCATGTTAGAAGATCTACGATTCTTCGACGTTGATCTCATGCACGAGATTCCGTGAACCGGCTTCAAAATCGTTGATTCGAGCGCACTCGAATAACCGAAGATGGAGAAAGGAGATAACACTCAACTTTCAATTTTAAAGAGGCACAAAGCACTCAAACAAAGTTTATTCAAAAATCAACCACCTTTACAATGACATCACACACGTATTTATAGAAGATTACAACTCACACAACTCAACACAGCCGACCTAACCCACGACCGACCTAAGAACAAACGACTTAACCCATACAACACGATCTTCGACCTAACAGTTACAACACACGCGACCTACGATTCAACAAACAACACAGGAACTATGTACAACACATAAGGGACTTAAGAAAAATTACAACACAGCTCGGCTTCTGGTACTTGAGCGACCTAACATCAGGAACGACCTTGGATGCATGAATGACTTAAGGAAGCACGACAGCGACCTAGGGACGCTCGCGACTTAAACTGGTGGAGCGACCTACTGGAGATGCTCGCGGCTTAAGGAATATCGCTGTATAATCTTTGCGACTTAAGGAAGGTCACCCGCGACCTAGAGTTTGCTCGCGACTTTAGGCTTCGTTCGACCTAAGGAGGAGAAGCGACCTAAGCTCGCCGCGACTTAAGGAATCAAATGCGACATAGGTTGTTAGGTCGTGTAACTCGCTAGCGCGACTCAAAGAACCCGAGCGACCTAAAACCACCGAGCTATCTTCCAAGCGACTTAACGCGTAATCTGCTTTCATTGAGTTAGGTCGTAATTCGTTAGGTCGGAACTCCTGTTGTGCTGCATCACAACTGAGTGCATCCTTACCATGTATAGCAAATCTATTTAAAACAAAGAGCAGTAGCCAATATGTGAACTACTGAAATGCTATCCATGGAAAATAAAACATCTATTCTATTACATCTTAAAGGAGAATATGCGGTCATTCATGTTCTTTTCTTTCATTCGATCTTAGCTCGGTTCCAGAATATTCCTTAATTCTACAATTATTTTACATTTTTCCCTCTTAGGTATATTTATATCTCAATTATCCACTCATCCAACTCAAAACAGATGGATAATATGTGACGCCCCACTCCGAGAGCCTCGTTAACAAAGAGTATTACATAGATAATACTGTCGGCTAACGCGGACAATAGAGTATAATGGAAGTGACCATGTGTAATCTTACCTTAACTATTCACTAAATAAGTCGAAAAGTTGAATCACATTAAAATTCGACCTATTCAATAAATATTTAAAGCAAAAATACAATGGCTATAGGATCTATCAGAAGAAAATATAACAACTCAAATGTAATTCACATCACAGAACAGTCGATCATAATATACACACAAACCGATACACAACAGAATATACAAAATAATACATGTCAAGTGGTACAGGAGACCACAATATACAGACGAGACGGAAAAAGTATAAATATCAGAGTTACAATAGATAAGGACCACTAAAGACGCTATAACAAAATGAAGCTAGCGAATAGTCCATGCGGAAGCAAAATAGGCTAAGTCTCAAAAGCACCTAACCTGAAACATCTCGGTCTGACCCGAGTATAAAATACACGGGTCAATCTAGATAACAAATCAGTTAGATAAACTGAACAATAATAAACCTGCAAGGTCATACAGTATAACAAATATCTCTAGAGGAGATAACACAATCATCAACAAGAGATGAATCATATAGAACAAGCCTCATATCATCGACAACATATAAAAACAAAGGATACAAATATCCCAAAACAAGCCAAAAGGCAAATAGCAAATACCAATAAGGTTTACAAGTTCCACAAGTTAATCGTTATACATCAGGCGGATCAAACAGACCAACACGATGGGCGATACCAAGGGAATATAATATCAATGAAACATATGATTGCTCGAGCTCAGTACTGTACAACAAGGATCCATAACCCCGAAGGCCCCAAACCCAAGTATCACCCATGCGGCACATAAGGCCAACATCAGAGCGAAACTATATAGGGCAACAAACCCGAAGGCACAAACCCAATATCACCCATGCGGCACATAAGGCCAACATCGGAGCGATACTATAGGGCGACAAGCCGTAGTGGTGATGGTCGAAGACCCAGTACTGGACACCACTAACTGGCGGAATGTGTCACAACTCTCGAAAAGGAATCCGAACAGTGTTAACGTGCGTCCCATAACCACTCGTTCGCACTAAACGGTTTACTATCCGTCAGTCACTTTCACACTCAAAGCAGTACAAATTTACCTCATATCGTCGGTAAACTAAACCCGAAGGTCAAAACGATCAATCGAATAGGTCGGAGACTAATCGGAAACATAAACGCACAGATTCATGGTCCGTTTTTTTCCCAACCATTTAATCACCCTTCCACTTCGCTCGAAGTGCGAAAGTGTGTGTTTTAAATAGAATTTATAAATTGGAGAAACGAGCTTTTAAATGCGATTCGAGAGATTATTTTATAAAAACCCGTGGATGAAGTCAAGAGTAAGTTATCAAAGCCAAATATGCAATAACAACCACTAGAAAGCAACTTGAATCGATAAAATCCGGAAAACAAATCAAATTATACAAAAACATGCAAAACATGGCAAATAGGAGCAGGTCGGTCGACCGGACTACAGGGCTCGGTCGGCCGAACACTGTTCATAAAAACTCTCAGGAAGCAGGTCGGTCGACCGGGTACAGGGCTCGGTCGGCCGAACCTGATGATTTTGCACTTCCTGCCCTATTTCAATGAAATGCAAATTCTCCCAAATCGCGACCGTTCGAGCAATGAACCTAAGGAGCTTTAGCTAATAGATACCCCAGCTCCATTAGCTCTCCGATTCGCAACCAAAAACATATTCAAATATCAAAGTTAGGATCTTTAAAGAATTGAAACCAAACACTAAAAATTTGGATATTCACCAATTCAATCCAAACCAAAAGCAAGAACATATGAACAAGGTGTTAGGAATTCATACCCAACATCAATGAAACCATAAGAAATAGATGTGAGTTCAAAACTCACCTTTTTACACAAAACAAAGAAGATGAAGAAGCACAAATGCAAGGAATCAACCAACTACACTCCACTTCAACACTACAAGCTTCAATCTAGAATCAAAGCAAGTATTTCCTAAGTTAGGGTTAGGAAATTACTGAAATTGAAGAGGAGAAGAAATGGAGAAGATGGAGATGAACTTACCAATGGATTCCCTTTGATTTTGGAGCAAGAATCAAGTTTACAAGAAGAAACTAGGGCTTGCTAATTTCTATTTCCAATTCCTTTCCCCCATTTCAGTTTTTAAGCTTAAGTTTTAAGAAATGAATAAGTGAATGAGAGGAGTGGCTAAGCTAGAGTATTAGTTAAGCTAGTGGGCTGAACCCAAACCCAAAACCCAATAGAAAAAGGGTCAAAATTTCACAAACTCCAAACATATCAAAGATTATACTCAAAAAGATCGCAAACGCCATTTTGGGACCAATGGAGGTAGTTTCGAGTTCCAATTCGGCCATTTGCAGAAAGTAACATTTTCGGACCAAAATCCGACTAACGACGCTATATTTAAATAAAACATTTAAATATAAAATCGTTAAATATGCGGGTTGTTACAGATCTCCCCTCCTTACAAAATTGCGTCCCCGCAATTCCTAGAGACGATATTTGTAACAACTACATACCATCAACCAAAAGAAAAGAAAATAAGCTTGAGATGAAAAGACATACTCACCGTTCTCAAGCTAAGAAAGAAAACCTGGATAAGATCGCTCGATATACTCTCTGGCTTCCCAAGTACAGTCATTGGGATTAGCGGACCATTGAACTTTAACGAGCGGCACGTCCTTGTTCCGAAGGTGTCGCACCTCCGTGTCAAGCAGCGAATAGGTTGCTGTACAATAGATAAGTCCGGTGAGATCTCAAGTTCTTGCAAATCAGGAGAAGTAATAACAGAATTCGACTCCCGAAGACACTTCCGAAGTTGCGAGACGTGAAACACGTCATGAATGCCAGATAAATGAGCTAGAAGTGAAACTCTATAAGCCACAGGGCCAATACGTTCCGTAATAGAAAACGGTCCTATATAACGAGGAGCCAATTTCCCAGTCGCACTGAAACGCATAACCCCTTTCAAAGGAGAAACATGAATAAAAACAAGATCACCAATCGAGAACTCGAGAGGCTTCCTACGGTTGTCCGCGTAGGATTTCTGGCGACTCTGTGCCTCTTTCATTCTCAACCGGATAAGATCAATCTTCTCGGAAGAATCACGAATAGAATCGGGACCAAGAATAAGCTTCTCCCCAGATTCCAACCAACAAGAAGGTGATCGGCATGCCTTCCGTATAAGGCTTCGAAAGGAGCCATACCAATACTAGACTGAAAACTATTGTTGTAGGAGAATTCTACAAGAGGTAGGTGATCCTCCCAACTACCACCGAAATCAAAGATACAAATATAGAGAAGATCTTCCAAGGTACGATTACCCGTTCAGTCTGTCCGTCAGACTGCGGATGATAAGATGTACTAAAATTAAGCTTCGTTCCCAAAGCTTGCTGAAGACTCTTCCAAAAATGACTCGTAAATAAAGGATCACGGTCACTGACAATAGAACTAGGAACACTGTGAAGTCTCACGATTTCCTTGATATACAACTTAGGCAAATGCGAAGCAGTCCTATTAAACTTAATAGGGACGAAATGAGCAGACTTAGAAAGGCGATCAACAATAACCCAAATGCTAGAATGGCCTGATCTCGAACGAGGTAGGCCGTCAATGAAATCCATAGAAATTTGATCCCACTTCCCCAATGGAATCTCAAGAGGCTGAAGAAGACCAGAAGGACGCCGATGTTCGGCTTTAAAACGCTGACAAGTTATGCAATTGCTCACATAACTCGCCACATCGCGCTTCATGCCTTCCCAATAATAAAGACGACGCTTATCGGCATACATCTTGCTACTACCAGGATGAATGGTATACTTAGAACGATGGCAATCATCAAGAATATCATGCCTAAGCACAGAATCAGAAGGCACAACAAGACGGTTCTTCTTACGAAGACACCCATGAGAATCAATGCTAAAATCCCGCAACGCCTCATCACAGGATTCAGTCTCACAAAGCTGAATAAGATGCAACAAATTAGGATCACACCACTGAGCATCGGCAATACGATCCAATAAAATAGGTCAAGCTTCCAAACTAAATAATAGAATAGGAGAATCAGAAGATGAACCTCGATCACGAATTTCACAAAAAGATATAGTCTCAAGAATATCCCATTCAGCAAACATCATAGAAATAATAGCCGAATGTTTGCGACTAAGTGCATCTGCAACACGATTACCCTTACCAGGGGTATATTGGATATCAAAGTCATAAGAGGCAAGAAACTCGAGCCAACGTTGTTGTCTCATATTGAGTTCCTTCTGAGTGAACAAATACTTCAAAGATTTATGATCGGTATAAAGAATGAAGCGCTCGCCCAATAAATAATGTCGCCAAATCTTCAGGGCGAAGACAGTGGCGGCTAACTCAAGATCATGAGTGGCATAGCGAACTTCATTCAGACGCAGTTGCCTAGAAGCATAAGCAACTACCCGATCCTTCTGCATAAGAACAGCACCGAGACCACTACCATAAGCATCGGTGTAAACAACAAGATCATGATTCCCTTCGGGAACCACAAGAATAGGAGCATTAGTGAGAAGTTCTTTCAATGCCTGAAAGGAAGCTTCACACTTGTCGGACCAAATAAAACGAATGCCTTTCCGGGTAAGGCTTGTGAGAGGAAGCACAACACGAGAAAAATCCTTAATGAACCGACGGTAATACCCCGCCAATCCAAGGAAACTACGAATCTCATGAACATTCTCAGGCCTTTCCCAATTTTGAATAGCTTCTATCTTCGATGGATCGACAGAAACGCCATCGGAAGATACCACATGGCCTAAGAACTTAACCTTATTCTCCCAAAAATGGCACTTGGAGAATTTGGCTTTAAGCTGATGACGACGGAAAGTACTCAAGGCAATTCTCAAGTGATTAGCATGCTCGGCTTCAGACTTAGAATAAATAAGGATGCCATCAATGAACACAAGGACAAACTTATCGAGATATTACCGGAATATTCGATTCATGAGATCAACAAAGAAAGCAGGAGCGTTCGTCAAACCAAACGGCATAACGAGCCACTCAAAAGAACCATAACGAGTGCGGAAAGCGGTAAGGGTATGCTATCCTCCGCGACTCGTAATTGATGAAAACCTGTGGCAAGGTATAGCTGAGAAAAGACCTTAGCACCACTCAATAGATCGAACATATCATCGATCCTAGGCAACGGATACCTATTCCTAATGGTCAACTCGTTAAGCTTGCGATAGTCAATGCAAAGCCTAAGAGTTCCATCAGACTTCTTCACAAAGACGACCGCGGATCCCCACAGAGAAAAACTAGATTGAATCATTTGCTTGGACTCAAGCTCTAGAAGCTGCTTCTTGAGTTCCTCATTTTCCTTTGTAGACATCCTCGTGGGAGGACGACTAACTGGCTGCGTGCCTGGAATGAGATCAATGCGGAACTCAATTGCCCGTTTGGGTGGCAAACCCGATACAGGCTCAAAAACATCAGAAAAGTCACAAGCAATAGGAATACGAGATATATCCTCATCATCTTGCGAATCAAGAGAATATAAAGCCATCTCGGAATCATCCACATCCCGAAGAACAAGAGATAACTGAGAAGGCGAATCGGATGACAAAGATATAAAATTCTCTCGAAACAAATAATCCTGGCATCGTACCTCACTAGCCAGTCCACACCAAAAATCATATCAAAACACAAATGAGAAACAACGTGCAGATTCGCACGGAAAGAAAAGCCACATAAAACAATCTCAATATCATCACAAAACAAGCTAAGGGTCGCGGATCCCTCAATAGGATTCACAATCCTTAAAGAAGTAACCATACAAGAAACATCCAAAGATAAATCATCTACAAGCTTCTTCGATACGAAAGAATGTGAAGCACCCGTATCGAAAAGAACTCGTATACTATGATCATGAAATAGAATTGAACCCTCCAAAATAGATGGAGACATACCTTTGGATTGAGATGAACCTCCAGAAGCATTAGCCACATTGAGCTTGCCAGATTTTGCATTAGCAGGAGCAGTAGGACAAGCTGAAACATGATGACCTTCCATCTTGCAATAGCGACAGAAGAGAGGCTTTGGACAAGCTCGAATTATGTGGTCGGGAGAACCACAGTTGAAACACTTCCGGATGAAAAGTGTTCCAGCAGACTGAGATTGAGGATTAGCACAAACAGTCTTCTTCTTCTTAGAAGGAAAAGACCTCTTTTGAAACGGAAACTGCTTCTTGTTGGGGTTCTTGGAAACCTCAACATCCTCACCACTATCACACTCCTTCTCGACAGCTTCAAGATGAAGTGCCGAATCAACCAATTCCTCGAAAGAAAGTTTAAGCTGGAGCAACAAGGACTTCTTAAGATATTTCTTAAGACCATAGACAAACTTCAAATTCTTCTTGTAAGAAGTGCTAATGAATTCAAGACCATACTTAGATAAGGCCTCAAAAGATGCAACATACTAAGAAACAGAAGATTTTCCTTGCTTCAACTCAAGGAAGCGACGGGTCAATAAAACTTTTTCAGATTCAGGAACGAACTTGAGTTCAAATCGCTCCCGAAACTGAGTACAAGAAAGGGTAGACTCATCAATCTCGGCTATAAGAAGCTCATACCACTCAAGAGCACGCTCTTGCAATAAGCTAGAAGTCACAAGAACTCGATCATGGTCAGAAAGATTCATGCGAGAAAAGATACGTTCGCACGTGCGAAACCAAGCTTGGACTTCAAGAACGGATTCGGAACCCTTAAACGGTTTTCTTCCAAGATGAGCAAAATCACTGCACTGACGTGCAAAGGCAGACTTGCGAGTTGGAGACACTCGAGGAGGAACGGGAGGCTGAGTGCTCCTAAACAACTCCATAAACTGATCGGCAGACATATAAACGCCGTCCGGATGTGAGCCATTAGATTGCCCAGCATCCGAACGTCGACCTCTGCCTCTTCCAGACATAAGCTGAAAGTCAAGATAAGGAAAAGATTATTCACAAGGTAGATATTTCAATATGGGATACTACGGAATAATCCTAGACGTATTCCCAAATACTATCTAGCCTTGATGGGATAAAGAGACACGATGATTCAAAGATTTGTATCACTTGTACACTTTGATGTACCATAATATGTGCATCTATTCTATGTTTATCAAATTTTGTTCTGAACTCAGCTCTGATACCATGCTGTGACGCCCCACTCCGAGAGCCTCGTTAACAAAGAGTATTACATAGATAATACTGTCGGCAACGCGGACAATAGAGTATAATGGAAGCGACCATGTGTAATCTTACCTTAACTATTCACTAAATAAGTCGAAAAGTAGAATCACATTAAAATTCGACCTATTCAATAAATATTTAAAGCAAAACTACAATGGCTATAGGATCTATCAGAAGAAAATATAACAACTCAAATGTAATTCACATCACAGAATAGTCGATCATAATATACACATAAACCGATACACAACAGAGTATACAAAATAATACATGTCAAGTGGTACAGGAGACCACAATATACAGACGAGACGGAAAAAGTACAAATATCAGAGTTACAACAGATAAGGACCACTAAAGACGCTATAACAAAATGAAGCTAGCGAATAGTCCATGCGGAAGCAAAATAGGCTAAGTCCCAAAAGCACCTAACCTGAAACATCTCGGTCTGACCCGAGTATAAAATACACGGGTCAGTCTAGATAACAAATCAGTTAGATAAACTGAACAATAATAAACCTGCAAGGTCATACAGTATAACAAATATCTCTAGAGGAGATAACACAATCATCAACAAGAGATGAATCATATAGGACAAGCCTCATATCATCGGCAACATATAGAAACAAAGGATACAAATATCCCAAAACAAGCCAAAAGGCAAATAGCAAATACCAATAAGGTATACAAGTTCCACAAGGTAATCGTTATACATCATGCGGCTCAAACAGACCAACACGATGGGCGATACCAAGGGAATATAATATCAATGAAACATATGATTGCTCGAGCTCAGTACTGTACAACAAGGATCCATAAGCCCGAAGGCTCCAAACCCAAGTATCACCCATGCGGCACATAAGGCCAACATCAGAGCGAAACTATATAGGGCAACAAACCCGAAGGCACAAACCCAATATCACCCATGCGGCACATAAGGCCAACATCGGAGCGATACTATTGGGCGACAAGCCGTAGTGGTGAAGGTCGAAGACCCAGTACTGGACACCACTAACTGGCGGAATGTGTCACAACTCTCGAAAAGAAATCCGAACAGTGTTAACGTGCGTCCCATAACCACTCGTTCGCACTAAACGGTTTACTATCCGTCAGTCACTTTCACACTCAAAGCAGTACAAATTTACCTCATATCGTCGGTAAACTAAACCCGAAGGTCAAAACGATCAATCGAATAGGTCGGGGACTAATCGGAAAGATAAACGCACAGATTCATGGTCCGTGTTTTTCCCAACCATTTAATCACCCTTTCACTTCGCTCGAAGTGCGAAAGTGTGTGTTTTAAATAGAATTTATAAATTGGAGAAACGAGCTTTTAAATGCGATTCGAGAGATTATTTTATAAAAACCCGTGGATGAAGTCAAGAGTAAGTTATCAAAGCCAAATATGCAATAACAACCACTAGAAAGCAACTTGAATCGATAAAATCCGGAAAATAAATCAAATTATACAAAAACAGGCAAAACAGGGCAAATAGGAGCAGGTCAGTCGACCGGACTACAGGGCTCGGTCGGTCGAACACTGTTCATAAAAACTCTCGGGAAGCAGGTCGGTCGACCGGCTACAGGGCTTGGTCGGCCGAACCTGATGATTTTGCACTTCCTGCCCTATTTCAATGAAATGCAAATTCTCCCAAATCGCGACCGTTCGAGCAGTGGACCTAAGGAGCTTTAGCCAATAGATACCCCAGCTCCATTAGCTCTCCGATTCGCAACCAAAAACATATTCAAATATCAAAGTTAGGATCTTTAAAGAATTGAATCCAAACACTAAAAATTTGGATATTCACCAATTCAATCCAAACCAAAAGCAAGAACATATGAACAAGGTGTTAGGAATTCATACCCAACATCAATGAAACCTTAAGAAATAGATGTGAGTTCAAAACTCACCTTTTTACACAAAACAAAGAAGATGAAGACGCACAAATGCAAGGAATCAACCAACTACACTCCACTTCAACACTACAAGCTTCAATCTAGAATCAAAGCAAGTATTTCCTAAGTTAGGGTTAGGAAATTACTGAAATTGAAGAGGAGAAGAAATGGAGAAGATGGAGATGAACTTACCAATGGATTCCCTTTGATTTTGGAGCAAGAATCAAGTTTACAAGAAGAAACTAGGGCTTGCTAATTTCTATTTCCAATTCCTTTCCCCCATTTCAGTTTTTAAGCTTAAGTTTTAAGAAATGAATAAGTGAATGAGAGGAGTGGCTAAGCTAGAGTATTAGTTAAGCTAGTGGGCTGAACCCAAACCCAAAACCCAATAGAAAAAGGGTCAAAATTTCACAAACTCCAAACATATCAAAGATTATACTAAAAAAGATCGCAAACGCCATTTTGGAACCAATGGAGGCAGTTTCGAGTTCCAATTCGGCCATTTGCAGAAAGTAACATTTCGGACCAAAATTCGACTAACGACGCTATATTTAAATAAAACATTTAAATATAAAATCGTTAAATATGCGGGTTGTTACATAATATCTCAAACGTCTTGTTCACACATTTTATTTACTAACAAAACTAATATAATTAGTTTCTAACTTCCACACATCCACTTCAGCCAGAAATTCATGTATTTTCTCTCTTCTCAAATTCTAAAGGGAACGATGTAATTCTCCCATTAAAAATTCATTTGCTCGTGTAATATATGACCATTAGTTTCCTAAAATTGTCTCATTTCTTTGAGCCAGCAATTCTCCTCGAATTTCTCTTCGATCGCTCATGCTGTAACGACCCGCATTATTAACACATTTCTACGTAATGATGAATCGTACAATTATTATTTTCATAACTAAATGACTTCCAAATTGGCTATAACTTTGTATAATACTATATTTTGACATTCTTGATCCTTATAATTGTTGCAGACGATTTTGCCTTAAAAAATCTTAAGAGCTATAACATTTTATAGGAGCCGAACTAGATCCTTAAACCATTGCAAATGAAAGTGATGGTTTACCATTCCATATAATAGTCATAAGAGACTTTTGGTTCGGTTGGTGAGGTATTTCAATTTTAAGTCAGGCCGATTTTAGTGGTAATTTGCCTAAGCCCAAAATTAGGTCCACCAGTGATTTTGTGATTGGTGCTAACCGCAGCGTAAAGAAACAGTCCTAGTCTTTTTCCACTTCCTAAAATTATATCCGATCTTCCTTTAAAATATCTTACATCAATTATCATATTTAATCCATGATAATGATGGCCAAGTTAAGTTGTTAATGGTAGCTTAGTATGGACAGTAACAAGAGATCTTCAAATTAGCATTTAGGACTTTCGGATTCATGCTTGGTGTTGTTTCCTCGGATTTGCCTTCAAATTCATGTTATACATCGATTATACATCGATTGGTGAGTGAACTATTATTTTACAACCTTTATATATGTTTAGGTATGTATAAAACATGTTTCGGATCCGTTATTAAACTCAAAAATGATTTTGGAAATTATTTGGTTTAGTAAACAAACTATGGACGAATTTAAATGATTTTTAAAATGATTTTAACATGTATTTTCATATCATGGTTGATCATGTGAATGTTATAATAAAATACGGATGTATATTGGCAGCTACGATATGATACGAAACTTGTATTTTTTTGTTTATGTGTATGTTTACACTTTAAAATTGAATCGATGAAATGCTTATCGATAGCGAATTTGGGAGGGCAATAATCTTAGTGTAGATGCAGTGGCTTAGTGGCCTATTTGATTACACAAGTGATGGAAGATCCGTAATGATTAACAACTTTGATGGATTGGCTCTAGAGTGTTTGAAATCAAATCGATGCAAAGGAGGCAACGCGAAATTGAAGAGGCGAATCAGAGGTGGACCAATGCAAAAGTGTCCAGAAATGACTGAAGCTAAACTTGGCTAAGTCTAGAAGGATATGCACCAATCCATATAGGTCGGTACCGAACCATTTTGGGTTACATGCATCTTCTAGCTCAAGACAAGTGAAGACTAGGGTTATGGGGCCAATAGGAGGTTGACTCCATGATTTGAAGTTAAATATGTTGGAGAATCTTGGTGCGTATCAATTGATATTAAATGAATGTGTTCAAAATCAGCTAAGTGTTGAAGCGTAGGAAAGTGTGAAGCTATTGATTAGTAAGTTAGGTACCATGACACACTATATTGTACTTATTGTAATTCACTTTTATGATTATAGTTTATGATGATAGATTATTGTATACTATGTTTATGTGCTAACTTGCTAGACGTAGGGATAGATCGAATATTATTTTTCATACTCTATGTTCCTACCCATAATGTATTGGTTTTATGTCTATCTTGAGAATATTGATTGCTCATACTAGATTTTTGTCTGACATAGGATTATTTGTATTGCTTCTTATCATATGGGTTAATTTTAAATGAGTAGATTGTGAAATAAGTATGAGATAGTGCATAAAGCTATGCGAAGGACGAGAGAGTGGCTGGTACTTTCTTATATACACATATGTGGAGATGCTATTACTTATATTCTGTTGTGCAGCGCTGTAGATCTATGTCAACACTTATCTATTATTTCGAGATAACTGTTTAGATTTTATTTGTTAAAATTATTAAGCTCTTTTATCACTTTATTTTGTATAAAATTTGCTGAACCTGCTGCACTATACTATGTGGTTTATTTCTGGTTTATTTGGTTATATTATTGTCTCACCTATTTTACATCTATGTTGTTGTTATATTATGACCATGTGTGTGAGATGTTCAATAGTTTTTGCAATTAATTTATTGTTCCTTCACCCTAGACATCTTCTGTCCATCAACCGAGTACTATCTAGCTCATTTATGGTATCAAATATTTGTATTGTAGGTACTATATGTGGAGGGTGGTCGTCGTACGTGGTGTCAGATCTTAGGTTGAACAATTAACCTTAGTTGATACTAGGATCCATAAGGTAGGAGCTATCACCTTAGAATGGATTAAGTTATATATGAGATAGCTTACTTCTTATATATTTTGGTTTTTAAACTGTATAATATATATGTATATAGTAAGTCACATTGCACATATAAGTATCACTTTATTCCTTTATAAGAAACCGATGATTCTTATTATAGTTGATAAGGATGAGTGGGAATACAAGAAAACCAACTACAAACTCCATACCTAGAGTTGAGGAAGTGGCAGGCACTGGGGCAGCTGCAAACCCCACCTTGTCGACAATGTTCACTACCATGATGATGAACATTATCAATACACCCAAGGTGGAGCTCCTGGGGCTGCGGTATGTGGTGGTGCTCCAGTGCAAGCTCCCATAGTTGACTTTGCTAAGCTTTTGTTATTCTTGGAAGCAACCAATTGAAGGAATGGAATCAGCTATGGATGTATAAGATTGACTTTTTAATGACTTGAGCTAGATGAAGTTTAAAAGAAAACGTTGGCTTCTTGGGAATTTTAAGGAAGAGCTATGAGTTGTGGAACACCATTAAAATTACTACTCCCAAGGAACGGCTCAGTTGGAAATAGTTCGTAGCCTGTTTCAAAGAGATGTTCATTTCGTCTTCTCAGAAGTTAGTTTTTTTTTATAAAGTTAGTTTATCTGAAACAAGTCGATATGTCTATTTCCAAATTTGTTGCTGAGTATGACTTACTTTTGAAATGTGGAATTTCGTTTATCAAATCTACATTAAAGAAGAATTATAAGTTAATCATTGTCTCAAATGATTATTTTGGTGAGAGGCTAGTAGGCCCCATCGATGAGTGCTTAAAAAAGATTATAGAGAAGGATTTGAGATATGTGACTCCATTTCCAAAGCCGATGGCCGCTATTGTTTTGAAAGAAGAGGCTTAACCGCAAGTGGGCAGAGATTGCAAACAGAAATGGAACAACAAGGGTATGGGGAAATTTAAGAATATAGATGTTCCAAAGAAAAGAAAATAGGAGTCGATTTTCTTTAACTTTGGTGATATAGGCCACCTCAACAAGAATTGCAAGAACTATAAGAGTAAAGAAAGTAAATGATTCAACTATGATAAGACTTAGCATTTGAAAAAGAATTGTCCAGAGCTATATAGAGATAAGTAAGTGGTGAAAGTTATGCTCTTAATGTTATTCCAACTTCGTTGAGTGCTCTATCTATAAAGGAGAAGAGAAAGGACATCACAATTTAAGGCATATTTTCATTTTATGATATAATTTTTTCATGTTTTGTTTAATACTAGGGCACCACATTCATTAATATCAAATTACCTGGTAGATGGAATAGGATTGAGGCCCGACCTAGTAGATAGAACTTTGGTATGGTTCAGCTGATATTAGTACGGTTTTTCATGATGTTGTGTTGTTGAGTAATAAACGTGTGTGATTCGTATGTTTTTGGTTTTTGGTAGTTTAGTATTATCTTGGAGATGGATTGACTATAGAGGTATGGAGTTATGGTCAATTATGAGAGGTTATTGGTGATGATAAGGACAGACAATGAGTGTAAGGTAGAATTGAGCCGCGTGCCTAAGGGTGTAGTGATGGTTAGCTTTGTATTTTCACTCGAGATCATGAATGATGGGTTGTCATCAATACCAATTGCAAGAGAGTATCCGAATATATTCAAGGAAGTAATTGGACTATCGCCTATAGAAAGATCTAGTTCTATATCAATTTGGTGAATGCTGCCAGTTATATTGCATTTCCTTTTTTGCGAACGACATCCAAAGAGCAAGGGGAACTAGAGGTGTAAATAAGTGAACTATGGAGGAGATGGTTCATTCATAAGAGTTTTTCTAAGTAGGAGTACTTATAGTATTCACCACTAAAGTGAATGGCTCTTTAAGGCTTTACATTGACTATTGTAAGATGAATAAAGTGATGTAAAAGAACTAATGACCTCTTTCGCTTATAGATGAGTTGTTCAATCGACATCATGGAATGAATGTGTTTACATAGTTGGATTTGGAGATTAATTTTTGCCAATTAGGCATGGTGATGGATAGTGTGTCGATACTGCATTCCATATGCCATCAAGATTTCATAATGGTTGGTCATGTCATTTGGGCTAACAAATGCATCGACATACTTTGTTGATCTTTTGAACCGTATTTTCAGATTTCAACTAAATAAGCTTATGCCTATGTTCATCGATTATATGCTTATTTATCCACGAGTGGAAAAATACACACTTGAGAGTGGTGCTTGAGACATTGAGAAAGCATCACATGAAAGCTAAATTTCCAAAGAGTCAACTCTAGAGGAGAGAAATGAGGTTCCTAGGTCATATTGTTTCAAAGAAGAGCATTGCTATTAATCCTGCCAAGGCAGTAGTTGTCCAACATTGGGAAAGATGTATTAACGATGCAGATGTGGGAAATTACCTTGGATTATTGTAGACGATTCGTAAAGGACTTCTCAAAGGTAGTAGTACCCGTTAACCAATTTTTTCATCAACACCTAAAAGGTTCTACAAGGTAGCATATTCGAAGAAATTCCAGTATTACCGATTGGCTTTATAGTTATTCGTGAAGTTGTTTGAAATGAAAAAAAAGTAGATTAGACAAATCAAAATAATATTAGGCTATGTTCCTAAGCCATTGTAACAACCCGCATATTTTACGATTGTATATTTAAATATTTTATTTAAATATGGCATCGTTTGTTGGATTCAAGTCCGAAAAACTACTTTTTGCAAACAACCGAATTTGGACTCGAGACCACTTCCATTGAGTCCAAAATGGCATTTGCAACCTTTTTGAGTATAAACATTAATATGTTTGGAGCTAGCTAAAATTTCGACCTTTTCACATAGGGCTTTAGGTTTGGGTTTCAGCCCATTAACCTAACATATCAACTGAACTCCACTCCACTCCTCTTCATTACTTCATCATATTTCCTACAACTTAAGCTTTAGCAAAAATGGTAGTCGAGATGGGAAATTAAAATCCTAAGCCCTAGTTTCTTTAGCAAATCCAAGTTTTAGCTCCAAATTCAAAGAGAAGCTTAGGTAAGTATCTCCTTCTTCTTCTTCATCTCAATCTCTCTCCAATTTCAGAACTTTCCTATAACCTAGTTTGGGAAATTATTGCTTTTGATCTTAGTTTGGAGCTTCTAGAGTTGAGATTGAAGAGTGGTTGATACTTCTTGTTTTCAAGCTTCTTCGTCCTTGTTTTTATGTAAATGGTGAGTTTTTTAACTCACATCTACGTCTATAACTTTCATTATTATTAGGTATGAATTCCTAACATCTATTCATGTTCATTTTCTGTTGATTTGAATTGATTTGGTGAAATTTTCAATTTTGGTGTTTTGAAGTCAAAATCTTTAAAGATCCTATCTTGGATGTTTGAACATGTTATTTGTGGTGTATCGAAGAGCCTATAGTGTTGGGTTGTCGATGGGCAAAAATCCCTAGCATCCATCGCTCGTTCGATCGCATTTCGGTTTGGATTTGTCATTTTTGGTCTAGGCTGTTTTTTGCCTAGCAGAAAATTTCAAACGTCGGAAACCAAATCCAGACGTCTGGTTGAAAAATTCAGACGTTTGGAAAGGGGTCTGGAAAATGCAGAGACTAAATCCAGACGTCTGAAACAAAATCCAGACGTCTGAAATCAAATTCAGACGTCTGGTTGAAAATTTTAGACGTCTGAAATGGCCCAAGAATTAGAAAAAGAAAGGAGAAAAGCATATATTATGCAGAACATAGGACCAGATGTCTGGAAACACCTACCAGACGTCTGGATCTGTTCATTTTTCCTATTTTTGCTGTTTTTAAGTGGATTTTCAATTTTAAATCGATTATTGTTGATTCGGTTAGTTGTTATAACTTATTATCGACTTTGATGACTTCTTTCTTTGGATTTTTAGGAATATCCATTTTGATGGATTTAGTATCGATTTCTTTAGATTTAATTCACATCTTCGTATGTGAATTTTTGGTGATTGATTGTTTCTACAATCATTTCTATGATTTGTCACTTTAAAATACAAAGGTTTCTATACTAGTAGTAAATATTCAAACTCTTTTACAAAGACGGTTTCAACTCTATTTTCAATATCAAACTCGCTTTTAAAACTGTTTTCCAATCTATTAGTATGTACAAACCATTAACTCATTCATTCGAGAAATCCAATTAAACGACTTAGCAAAACAAGTGGTATGAAACGATTGCGTTTACTTTGTCGGTTAATTCTTAGACTTGTTCGATTGAAACCCTTGTGACAACTTTCGAGTGGGGATCTATAATTTGTTCGTAAAGCCAGTGGTTATGGGACATAAAGCTAAACTCATTTATTTACTAGCTTAGTGTAATTGACACTTCTTATTGATCGATGATGATCATTTTGATGATTTAGACTAGCGATATGATGTGTCTCTTTGTCCACTTAGGGGAATGTACCTCATTTTATTGAGCTTCGTCTCATTTCTTTTATAGGTTAACGACCTATGTATTCTTTGGAGTTTCGTCTCATTTTTAGGGACTAGCGTCCCATGTTCATTTATGGTGTTCGATTCATTGGATGTACCATTATTGTACTACACCAATGTTCCGGCTTGTCTGGATCAATGGATGTACCGATATTGTACTACATCTTTGTTTCGGTTTATCAGGTTCATTGGACGTACCATTATTGTACTGCGTCGATGTTCCAAATTATTGGAGTTTCTGTTCATTGGACGTACCGTTATTGCACTGCGTCGATGTTTCAAATTATTGAAGAGTTTATCAATATTTGTGTGTTGGTGGATTTGTGTTTCAACAACTTTTAAGATTGGCTTTAAGATGTTTGCCAATGTTTGTGACTTGGTGAATAAAAATAAAGAACATTGTTTTCTTTTTAATCTATGTGAAGATTCTTGTGATATTGATTAATCTCTGGTTGATTTTTCTAATGTACACTATTCACAGTATGGCATTATTGTTATCATACGTTTTTATCGTATCTCTTATTCTATCTCATTTTTATCTGATAGTTATAGCCAGACTGATCCATTTATTATTTTCTTATTAAATAATACTTGGGTCAGACCGAGATATTACATGTGCTTCTACTTGACTTCTTATCAGGGACCGTCACCTGATTTTTAGCTAACTACTTTAGATTAGTAGTTTTTGTTTTATACATTGGAGATAGAGACTCCTTGATGTATACTTATTCTTTTATCTAGCACTTGTATCTATTCCTTTGTGATGTTGTGGATCTTATTTGACCACTACTCTGATGTACACTTCTATGTGTTATATTCATATCTTTTTCCGCCTTTGTGATATGGATATCTATGACTGATTTATGTTATGCTTATTTCTATATTTGTTTTCGAAGGTTATATAGCCACTGTGCAGTAGCTTTGAGTTTGTATCGATGTGTCGGATTTCCTCTTGAAATGAAATGCATGTTATACTATCTAACATATCGGTGCTCACATAAAGCAATTACACGGATGGTCGCTCCTCAACAGCCTTATTCTTCGTGCTAATTGACGACATTACTCTGTAGTGTCCTTGGTAGCGTGAGTACAAAGGTGGGGTGTCACAGCATGGTATCAGAGCCAAACTTCAGAACAATGTAGAATAATCTAACAAGGATCATCATCCTAAGTTCTACTTAGGAGTCGTGCATTAGGATTTATCCGAGTCTTAGGACCCGTTCTATCCTATTTTATTTTATGATGCCTTGTTTTAACAATCATGATTGTTTAATATTTATTCTAAGAATAACCTTTTTCTTCTTCTTTTCTTTCTTTCTTAGAGAAGGGAAATGGTTGGTTCTGGCAGTCCTAGCGCTGGTCAATCCAGTAGTCCTTCTCTGGATGGCGTATTTATGTCTATCCAACTACTTTTGGATCTTGTATAGAATCAAAGGTTTATCTGTGCTTTGAGTAAGAACCCCGAAAAGGTTTTACCTTTGAAACTTGAAGTTCCCTTCAATCAGCTTGTGGATATCACACTTCGACATGAAGAGGTTGGTAAAGGAAGTGATAGTGATATTAGGATTTCCAAGAAGAGGCATATTAAGTTCAAGAGCCCTAATCCCAATAAGAAAGTGAAGCAAACTACTTAGGGAGCAAAGACTCCAATCCCTATTCGTGGAGGATGCTACAATTGTAATTCTAAGGAACATTATGTAAATAAGTGTCCGAAACCCCTTACTTGTCGCTATTGCAAAAATATGGGTCATCTTTTATCTACATGTCCCAAACTTCTAAGCAAGGGGATGAGAAAGCTAAATATTGCGCAAACTCCTAGTAACTCTTCTCTTGGTCAAGGCATTTTTCATTCAATCCTTGATGACATTTGTTTTGTGATCATCCTACTCGAGTTCTCGTTGATATGAGTTCGTCTCAGTATTTTATATCAAAATAACTTGTTGATTCTTTTTCTTTAAGTATTTTGGGCTTGATGACTTCACTGAGATTTGCTAATCCGGTTGGCGGACCCGCGACACTTTGTTTGCTTTGAAAAGATGTCAAGATTATTTTATGTGATTGTGCTTTCCGATCCGATTTGCTTATTATTGCTACTTAGGTTTCAGAATTGATTTTTGTCAAAGGATTGGCTTAATCATTATGAAGCCATATCATATGTCCCGAGTGGACTATTCATCTTCAACATTTTTAATCTGTTAAGAAGATTTCTATTTTTCTTAATGATTTCGATTCCAATTTGGTGAGATCATTTTATTCTGTAGACTCGCTTGTTGAGGAAGATGTTATTCCCCTCATTCAAGTAGTTCGTGAATTTTTCGGTATTTTTGAGCTTGTCTTAGGATTATCACCTAAGCAATCTTTTGAGTGGTGCTAAGGTCTTTTCAGTTCGACTTTACCACCAATTTTCATTAGCTACGAGTTGCAGAGGATAGCTTACCCCTCTACTGTATTCCGCACTCATTATGATTCTAATGAATGACTTGTGATGTCATTCAGTTTGTTCAGCTTATTTCATCCATCTTATGAATCGAGTGTTCTATGAATATCTTGATGAGTCCATTTTTGAATTTATTGATTATGGATGAAAACCACAATTTAAAATTTTTACGAATCTTTTTCATAAGATTTATTTATAAGAATAATTGGATTTTGTTCTTAAAACAAGCAAAGAATATTCCTAAAGTTTTTAAGAAACATTTTTTTATAAAGAAGATGATTTTGTGCTGCTTTGCCCATTGAGTGCTTTAAGAATTCATTTTACATAAAAAAAACTTGATTTTACATAATTGGATCAAAAACTAGATTCATTTTACATAAAAAAACTTATTTATTTTTAAACTTAAAAACTGTACAAAATTAATTTCGGGTCAAACCTGAATAATACTCGATCCTATAACGACCTGGAATTTTGGTCATTAGATTTTGAACATTTAACTTATTTTAAATGTTGAATATGGATTATAATTTGATTTTGAAATAAAAAGATTTTGGTGAAATTAATAAAATTAGTTAAAATTTCAAATATGGCAATTCAATGGAAATTGGATAATAACAATTAATATGTGGAATTAGGATAATTGGTGAATTTGTGTGTAAATAGATATAAAAATAGTTTCTAAAATTTATTTTAAGTCTATTTGGATTTAAATAATGATGTTGGACCTTTGGATGGAATTAAAAGTCGATAAGTTTAAAATTTGGAATTTTATATTAATCAGATTTTGATTTAAATTGAATCAGAATGATTTCTTATGTGATTATAGATTCTATATGATTTATAATTGAGTTAGTAAAGTTTTAAAAGTGAAATTTAAAGTGATTTCAACGGTTTTGAAAATCGCTCGAACTTATCGACGAAATAAAATAGCTTTCCAAGGCACAGTCTTGGAATTTGACGAAACTTGTTCCATTGGATCCGTAATAGTTAATTATTATCGGATTTCAAATTTCATAGTGTTTGGATATACCGTTTTTCGTAAAGGTGAGAAATGCGTTGGAGTTTAAATCGATAATTTATTATTTTAAATCGATTCAAAAAGCGAACTTCCACATACGATTAAGTTAGCTTCCGAAACACGTTCCATTATGTTTAGAATGCGGGTAAAAAGATTGTAAATGCCTGTCGGCATGCGTTGTTTGGAGATCGTGTGAAAAAGTTGTTTAAAATGAATTTAATATTAAAATATTTTCATATATGCTTATATATATGTAAACAGAGGAAACCCAAATTCCTTTTCTCTTCGGGCCGCCATCTATTAGAAATCGATGGCCGAAAACCTATCTCATTCTTCCTCGATCTCTCTCTATCCTTTGATTAATTGTGAAAACTATAAACTGCAAGATCAAAGAGCTCGTTGAGCTCTATAGTTCGACCGGTGATGATCGTTTCTAGTAGCCATTATCGATCGTATTTGGCTCGTGAAAGTGCTATAGCCGTGCTTAATTTTTGGGACAATAGAGGTGCCGAGCTTAGCGTTGCTCTGGCCCTAGATGCGCAAGTTGATGAGCTACGGCGTGGGCTCCTTCGATCGACTTCTAGGTGACTATATTAGGGGCAGCGATTAAGTCAACAGGGGAATGCATGGGTTCGAGTTCATGATGTTATCACGTGGAAGAAGGAGAATTTTCTGGCTTGGATCTGATGTATTATTTTGAAGGCCGATGGTATATATAAATATAAAGAAATTTGTTTCTAAAAGAATATTCAGACTTTATAAATTCATAACTATAGCCTATGTTGTCAGATTTCGACGAAACTAGAAGCGACGGAATCACAGCGAAGCGATCTACTTGGTGCAGCAGATCCGGAGGCTTTTGGAGCTCATGAATTTTTTTGATTAAATCAAATGGTTCGATTTAATTTAAAATTTAAAACGCTCGTTGAAACTCAAGGTGAGTTAATCTCACTCACATCTGGAATTTCCAGTTAATTTAAATAGTCAAAATTTAAATGAACGATTGATTGGTTGAATGTGAATATTATTATCAGTCTGGATATGATATTTTATCCGTTATGCTAACGTCTGTGGATGCAGGGAAAACAGGTTGGAGGGATCCAATTGGATTCCTCACCATATAGAAATTATTTTCATAATTGATGATGTATTTCATTTATGTACTATGATAGATTAATTTGAAAATTAAATTGTGCTTTGCTATGATTGGATGAATACAATCTAGGAATTTAAAATATAAATAAAATAAATTGGGTTTAAAAGGAAACAAAAGAAATTTTTAAGTAAAGAATTTAAAATAATTAAATTCGAAAATTGGTTTGGAATCTATTAAAGTGTTTTTGAAATTTTGATTTAAAAGGAAATGTGAAATGAAAAATTATGAACTGGGTTTATAAATGAAGTGGCATATTTATCGGGGATAAATATTGAAAGTATAGGTTTCCGGTGGGAATTTCTATAAAAGGGGCAAAATGCTTAAAAATAATTGTAAGATAGTTTTTAAAGGATGGGCAGTGTACTTTTTCCTGGAAATTTAGTATGTTTTAAAGAAAAGCTTTCAAAATATAAATGGGCAGTGTAAAAGGTGTTTTAGAATATTTTAGAAAGAAAATACTATTTTAATTGTTTAAAGTGTAAGTAAACATTTATTTAAGCAATTATGGTATTTAATTATCTTAAAGGTAAAGTAGTATTAAGTTTTCAAAAGGAAATTTTAATATAAATATCTTATATAATAACTTCATATAAAAAGGGAATTTTTGATTTAAGTTACTCAAGAAACTTTTATAGATTTCAAAAGTATAATTTGGATAAAGAATTTGGTAATCATATTTTAAATATTTTAAGTATATTTTGGGATTGACTTCCAGGAAATAGAAATGTGTTTAAAAATAAAAGGAGTTTATTTTTAAAGCGTAGGAAGAAATTTACGGGATTTAAACGTAAATTTGAATTGAGGTAAATCGTGTAGGATTTGTAAAAAGATTCTTTGGTTTATTCTGAAAATGGAAGTGTAGTTCCTTGAAAAGCCAAGTACGTTTCAAATGGATTTTTTAGTAAAAATTATAGTTTTAAATTTGTTTTTAAAAGATTGTTTTAAGAAATTATTTTTTAAGTTGTAAAAGTTTTAAGAGTAAATATTTAATAAATTAGTAATAGTAGTAATTAATTTAAAGGGTTAATTGATATATGCTTTAAAAGAATATCATTAATATTTATATTATATAAAATAGTTTTATTGTAAAGATAGTTCGGTTAAAGGTTTAATTGAAAACTTGTATAGGATTTCATAACTTTATTTTAAAATTTAGTATGACTTAAATTTTATTTTGAAGAAAATAGTTTATATTTTATAAAGCAGTTTTATTTGAAACATTTAAGAAGTATGTATATATGTAAATTAAAGTATGTAAATAGCTTTAATTTAAATTATTATAAACCTAAAGTATTTGGCTTGGATGTTTTCAGTGGAAATCAATATTTGGAAATTTATTCCATAAGGAGTGTGTGGTTTGAAACTGTTTTCAAGGGGTTAAAAATGGAAATATATCTTGCGAAGATATTTTTGAGGTTGATAAACAATTTGGGGAAATTATTTTTGCTTGATGGATGTTTGTGAATGTTAATTGATTGTTAAATCACCGACTATCAATATTGGCCAATGCATTGATCGTTTCGAAGAGACCGGGATCGGGATTTATTTCCAGAAAATCACTTCGATCCGGTATGTACGTTTTCGTGGAAAAAATGAGTTTGGATTCGAAGATGGAGCAGCGAAGTGCAAGGGCTAGTTGCTACTAATCCTGAGGATGATTCCAAAATGGATGTAGTAGGAGTAGTGCCTTCGGTTCCGTTCGAACCCGGGACGGACTTGTATGGATGAATGCTTTCGGAACATTGTCAGGTGGACGATGGACATTCTAAGTGGAACGTTCTAAAAAGGTAATGCTTAGCCTCAAGCCTCATCAACCGGGAATGACTGAAAATCAGGGGATATGCAGCAAGGCTAAGTGGGTAGCACGCATTAGGGTGAGGTCATCCCTGTCTAGATGTCCCTTTTTATTCGGCTTAGTGGTGCGATTGCTGATCACAACCGTGGGGTGATCTTACTCGGGATTATCCAGTAAGGGATAGCCCCGGTCTTGTGTTGCAGGGGATTGGGAGTAATCCTCATGATGGTGATCTAGGCCACGTACTATGACAGGTGGTACCCAAGTGCCTAGTCATTAGTTGAAAATCCGTTCTCCCTACGTGCCTTTTACGATTTTTGTTTGTATTACCCACGACTGTGGCTAGTAGCTAGAATTTAATAAATGTAACAATTTCGGCTATTTGAATAAGTATTTATATATAAACACTATTATAATATCAGAGGATTTTATAAGAAATGTTTTAGCTATCGTAGGGTAAAAACCCAACATGTTTATTTGTGGCGTGGTCTTACGAGATGCTTTTGATTTCAAAAGATTTTGAAACTTTAATAATCAATTTGGGTGTATTTCTCTCACGCTGGTATTCCAGACAAACTCGGCTGTTATTTTATTATAATGCTCGGGTCAGACCGAGTATTATAGATTACAGGAAAGGATGCTGTGGAGCTTAGAAGAGGAGCTGAAGACCGAGACGTATTATCCGTATTGTTTATATCCGCTGCTGTGATTGTTTGTAATTGTCAGGCTGGTAGTTGTTGTTTGTTTGTGATACTCTGATGGTATATTGTATAAAACAGATATAGTTTTCATTTTGTGTAAAGATCTGATATTATGTATTATATTTTTTTCTGCTGCGATTGTGAGATTCTGATATAGTTTAGTCCCTTCTTTCTTCTATCTTCTTTCTTTCCCTCAACTAACAGTCTTTTCCGACACTCGATCGTCGGCATATTATACTGTGGAGTATTTCGTGTTGATTTTCTAGGGTCGAGAAGGGCGAATCATGACATTGTGGTATCAGAGCGTAGGTTAGCGATAACCCAGGCTTTGGTGGGGAAATTACTCATTTAATAGAGTCGATAGTACTCTATAATGAGTTGAGTGTATTAATAGCTATGAGAGCGTACTTGTTAGTGAATATAAAAATTGTTTTTATACTATGTTGACTTATCGGTTGAGTGTTTATGAATTCTAGTCGGAACGGGAAGTACAACCGTATCGATTGGGGTTTCTAAACTCTTAAACATGATAAACTGACATAGTATTGTTTTTAAAGTGGGTAAATGAAATAATTTTACCTAAAAATTATATTTTGATATAAAAGGAATAATTTTCTAAAATTATATATATTTGGATGTTTGGGTGTTAATGTTATAATCAAATAAGAATCTAAAATTTAAAATGGTTTATAACCAAATAGAATCCTATAAGTATAACTAAAATTTGAATTAAACCAGAATTTAAATCCCGGAAGTTTTGAAAAGTGTTTTAAATGTATTTGAAACAGAAGTTTGGGAATTTAAAATCTTAGAAATGTTTGAAATGCTTTCCAAAGTATTGGAGGGCAATAATGGAGTATTATTTTGGGAAATATTTATGAATGGAAATTGTTTCAAAAGGAATTTGTGATAGTAAGGAAGCACTGAACTCACTTCAGTCGCTGGAAAATAATCCCGATGATGATGGCCACATCATTAGTATCCATTTTCGAGTTTCTAAAGTGATGGATTGCTACCAGGGAGATTGGTTATGATATTTGTTTGGACTAGTTGGGCATACAAGCGGTTTTAGAAATTTCAAAAGGGAAATTTGTTTTGGTAAAATCAAGTGTTTTGGAATTCGGAGATTTGATTTGATATACCAAGTGGGTATGTGTTATTCATAATTTCAAAAATGGTTTTGAAATTAAAACCGGGTAATTGAATTCTGAGAACTCTATTTAAATAATGTGTAAAGTTAAGATGAACCAACTATTGAACTTTTAAGGTGAAGTTGATCTAATTAAGAAGGAAAATGAAATTTTAATCTTGGAATTAAATTTAATTTGAGTGTATGCAAGTGAATAAAATATATTTTGAATTTAACTCAGGATAAGTTAAATAAAATTGAAATTGAAATCGAATTAAATTGGTTAAAGTTGAAATGGAAAATGATTATAATTGTGAGTTAAAATTGTGTAATGAAAATTTATAACCTGAAGCTATTAAGTGATATATATATATAATTTGGAATTGTGATTATAAGGTGAAGATGGACTCGAATGAGCAATGTAAGCTTTTAAGTAAATAAGTTGGTGAACTTAAGAATAGGAATTGAAAGTTATAAAACAAAAATAAAATGATTGGTATTTTATGGGAAATTCAAAACCTGATCCTAAATGAAATATAAAGTGGAATAAGGTGAAGAAAAATAAAATGTGAATGGACTAAGGTTACTAAATAAGTTTTAAAACTTATATATTAGAAAGTAAAAATCAAAATTCAATTGTGTTATAAATAATCTTGAATAGATATAAGTTCTTATTTAAAATAGTAAAGGAAATGGTATGAATTTAAGTTGGCTAAATAAAATTTGGTTGAACTTGAATTAGAATCGAAAAAGAATTGAATTGAAAGAAAATTTAATTTAGTTGAAATGGTATTGAATGAAATAAATGCCCACTCAACTAAATCTAAAGGAATTGTTTGAGGATGAATTTAGTGTAAGTTAAATTAAATGGAAATTGTATTGGAACGAATAAAATTTTGGTAGCTTTTTAAAAATTTGAAAAGAAAAATAAAACCCAGTTCTGGTTTAGAATAATTGGAATGGTTACGTAATTAATAAATTCAGAAATGAATTGAGAAGGTGGATAAATTTAAAATGGATTGAGTAAGTAAACAAGTTGAACTAAAATTTGTAATGGATTGGAATTTGATTGAATAAGAATCAAATTAAAATGGAAATAAGATTAAAGTGAGAAGAAATTGAGTTATTTTGGAGTTAAAATAACTTAAGAAATTATGTAAGGGTTCTTGTCGAGTTTTAAGAGATGGTTTTGAATAAACCTATATGGATAATGAATTGGAAGTGTAAGAATAGGAATTTAATTTGATAATGGAATAAAAATGAGGATGTTTGGGTTGTAAATAATTTTGAATGGAATAAAATTAATATAGTTTGAGCAGGAATTAATTTAAAATTGTTATAAACTTAAATATTTGTTATTTGCTTGAATAACATCAAATTTGCATAGAAATGGGTCGTTTTGTTGTAAACAGAATTGAATTGGTTTAAAGAAGCAAATGAAATTGGTTTTAAAATCAATTGGAATAGATTGAAATCTTATTATATGGATTTGTATATAAATGCAAGTGAATCATAAAAGAAATGTAAATGTATCCAATTGAAAATAAAGATTTGATTGTAAATTAATTTGGGATTGAATTGAAGTAAATATAAATTGTATGTAGAAAACTTGAATGTAAATCATTCGAGTGGAATAAAATGAAGATTTGATTTGTAAAGAAAACTAAAGTAGTATTGAAACCTTGTGATTGCTTATAATAAATGGATTACATGCAGGATTATGAAATTTGTTTGTTCGGGTATGTAATTTATATGTTTGACTAAGATAAATGAATGGAATGTTGTTGAATTCTCATATTATTGAAAACTGATGTGCTTGTTTGAATAAGTACAGGTACGGAAGGCAATCGATAGAGTTGGAGCGCGTATATGCAATATATATTAGCTGATTGCTTTTAAAATGCTAATCAAAGGTACGCCTACGCAATAAAATTAGGAAATTATATATTTATATATATTGTGGTATATTTTGTTTTCCGACCATGTGGGTCGATGTATATATATTTGTGTCTATTGTGATATCGTGAAACGCTCTCCGTACAATGGAGACGCTGTCAAAAAATTTCAAAAATTTTGGGAGTTAGAAATTTTTGGGAATTTTGAAAATTTTGGGTTAACTAGGAAAGTGATTTTGAAGCGATGTTGGAAATAGGCTTTTGAGTTAAAAATGAAGTAATTTTATTTGGCTTAAGCTAAAAAGTTTTGGTGAAGTGAATGTAAGTTTTTAACTAAGTATGGGTAAGTAAATGAGTTAGGTAGCATTTTTCATACCTTAGCTAATTTCGAGGACCAAATTTTCATAAAAGGGGAGGAATGTAACGACCCGGAATTTTGGTCGTTCGATTTTGAACATTTAATTCATTTTAAATGTTGAATATGGATTATAATTTGATATCGAAATAAAAGGATTTTGGTTAAATTAATAAAATTAGTTAAAATTTCAAATACGACAATTCAATGGAAATTGGATAATAACAATTAAATATGTGGAATTGGGATAATTGGTGAATCTGGGTGTAAATATATATAAAAATAGTTTCTAAAATTTATTTTAAGTCTATTGGGATTTAAATAATGATGTTGGACCTTTGGATGGAATCAAAAGTCGATAAGTTTAAAATTTGGAATTTTATATTATTTTAATAATGGAATTTAATATTATGATAATGTAAATAATCAGATTTTGATTTAAATTGAATCATAATGATTTCTTATGTGATTATAGATTCTATATGATTTATAATTGATTTAGTAAAGTTTTAAAAATGAAATTTCATGTGATTTCGACGGTTTTGAAAATCGCTCGAACTTATCGACGAATTAAAATAGCTTTTCGGGTGACAGTCTCAGAATTTGACGAAACGAGTTCCATTGGATCCGTAATAGTTAATTATTATCGGATTTCAAATTTTGTAGCATTTGGATTTACCGTTTGTTCATATGGGTGAGAAACACGTTGAAGTTTAAATCGATTATTTATTATTTTAAATCGATTCAAAAAGCTAACTTCCACATACGATCGAATTAGCTTCCCAAAAACGTTCCATTGTGTTTGGAATGCGGGTAAAACCTTATAAATTCCTGTCGGCATGCGTTGTGTTGGAGATCGTGTGAAAAATTTGTTTAAAATGAATTTAATATTAAAATATTTTCACATAAGCTTATATATGTAAACAGAGGAAACCCTAATTCCTTTTCTCTTCGGGCCGCCATCTATTAGAAATCGATGATCGAAAACCTATCTCTTTCTTCCTCGATCTCTCTCTATCCTTTGATTAAATGTGAAAACATTAAACTGCAAGATCAAAAGCTCGTTGAGCTCTATAGTTCGACCGGTGATGGTCGTTTCTGGTGGCCATTATCGACCATATTTGGCTCGAGAAAGTGCCACGGTCGTGCTCGATTTTTAGAACAATAGAGGTGCCGAGCTTGGCGTTGCTCTGGCCGTAGATGAGCGAGTTGATGAGATACAGCGTGGGCTCCTTCGATCGACCTCTAGGTGACTATATTGGGGGCGGCGATTAAGTCAACTGGGGATGCGTGGGTTCGAGTTCACGATGTTATCGCGTGGAAGAAGGAGCAATTTGCAGCTTGGATCTGGTATATTATTTTGTAGTCCGATGGTATATAAAAAAAGAGAAATTTGTTTTTAAAAGAATATTCAGACTTTATAAATTCATAACTATAGCCTACATTGTCAGATTCCGACGAAGCGAGAAGCGACGGATCACAGCGAAGCGATCTACGCGCTGCAGCAGATCCGGAGGCTATTGGAGCTCGTGAATTTTTTTGATTAAATCAAATGGTTCGATTTAATTTTAAATTTAAAACTCTAGTTGAAACTCAAGGTGAGTTAATCTCACTCACATCTAGAATTTCCAATTAATTTAAATAGTTAAAATTCAAAGGAATGATCAATTGGTTGAATGTGAATATTATTAAAAGTCTGGATATGATATTTTATCCGTTATGCTAACGTCTGTGGATGTAGAGAAAATAGGTTAGAGGGATCCAACTGGATTCCTCACAATATAGAAATTATTTTCATAATTGACGTTGTATTTCATTTATATACTGTGATAGATTAATTTGAAAATTAAATTGTGGTCGCTATGATTGGATGAATACAATCTGGGAATTTAAAATATAAATAAAATAAATTCGGTTTAAAAGGAAATAAAAGAAATTGTTAAGTAAAGAATTTAAAATAATTAAATTCGAAAATTGGTTTGGAGTCTGTTAAAGTGTTTTTGAAATTTTGATTTAAAAGGAAATGTGAAATGAAAATTTATAAACTGGGTTTATAAATGAAGTGGGATAATTTTCGGGGATAAATATTGAAAGTATAGGTTTCCGGTGGGAATTTCTATAAGAGGTGCAAATTGCTTAAAAATAATTGTAAGATAGTTTTTAAAGGATGGGAAGTGTACTTTTTCCTGGAAATTTAGTATGTTTTAAAGAAAAGCTTTCAAAATATAAATGGGCAGTTTAAAATATGTTTTAGAATATTTTAGAAAGAAAATATTATTTTAATTGTTTAAAGTGTAAGTAAAAATTTATTTAAGTAATTATGGTATTTAATCATCTTAAAGGTAAAGTAGTATTAAGTTTTCAAAAGGAAATTTTAATATAAATATCTGATATAATAACTTCAAATAAAAAGGAAATTTTGATTTAAGTTACTCAAGAAACTTTTATTGATATCAAAAGTATAATTTGGATAAAGAATTTAGTAATCATATTTTAAATATTTTAAGCATATTTTGGGAGTGATTTCCAGGAAATAGAAATGTGTTTAAAAATAAAAGAAGTTTATTTTTAAAGTGTTGGAAGAAATTTACGGGATTTAAAAGTAAATTTGAATTGAAGTAAATCGTGTAGGATTTGTAAAAAGATTCTTTAGTTTATTCTGAAAATGGAAGTGTAGTTCCTTGAAAAGCCAAGTACATTTCAAACAGATTTATTAGTAAAAATCAAAGTTTTAAATTTGTTTTTAAAAAAATGTTTTAATAAATTATTGTTTAAGTTGTAAAATTTTTAAGAGTAAATATTTAATAAATTAGATATAGTAGTAATTATTTTAAAGAGTTAATTGATATATGCTTTAAGAGAATATCATTAATATTTATATTTTATAAAATAGTTTTATTATAAAGATAGTTTGGCTAAAGTTTTATTTGAAAACTTGTATAGGATTTCATAACTTTATTTTAAAATTTAGTATGACTTAACTTTTATATTGAAGAAAATAGTTTATATTTTATAAAGCAGTTTTATTTGAAACATTTAAGAAGTATGTATATATTTTAATTGAAGTATGTAAATAGCTTTAATTTAAATTATTATAAATCTAAAGTATTTGGCTTGGATGTTCTCAGCGGAAATCAATATTTGGAAATTTATTCCATAAGGTGTGTGTGGTTTGAAACTGTTTTCAAGGGGTTGAAAATGGAAATATATCTTGCGAAGACATTTTTGAGGTTAGTAAATAATCTGTGGAAATTATTTATGCTTAATGGATGTTTGTGAATGTTAATTGATAGTTAAATCACCGACTATCAATATTGGCTAATGCGTTGATCGTTTCGAAGAGATCGGGATCGGGATTTATTTTCTGAAAACCACTTCGATCCGGTTTGTACGTTTTGGTGGGAAAAACGAGTTTGGATTCGAAGATGGAGTAGTGAAGTGCAAGGGGTAGTTGGTACTAATCCTGAGGATGATTCCAAAATGGATGTGGTAGGAGTAGTGCTTTCGGTTCCGTTCGAACCCGGGACGGACTTGTATGGATGCATGCTTTCAGAATATCGTCAGGTGGACGATGGGCATTCTAAGTGAAACGTTCTAAAAAGGTAACGCTTAGCCTCAAGCCTCATCAACCGAGAATGACTGAAAATCAGGGGATATGCAGCAAGGCTAAGTGGGTAGCACCCATTAGGGTGAGGTCTGTTGAATATGCGCTTATATGATTTTTGTTTGATGATAATAAACATATATACATTCGTTTAAATGTATTTGACAATATACTATTTATTTTCACAGATTAGATAAATATTTGCTGAATAAAATAAATAACACAGAATTTGAATTCAAACAAATAGTTTATTCAAACAAATATTTATTACAACTTTGATAGTACAAATTCAAGCTCTCACTATACATATACAATTTTTTGATTACAAATTCATCACAATTTTAAACTTACATTAATAACCTCACTACATATCACTCACACTCGTATTTTATCTTCAACTGCATTCCAGTTTGAATCCAGCATCTGAGCAATCTGCAAAAATATACACTAACGCAGTAAAATTGAAAAAGAAATATTTTTGCAATATAAAATAAAATATGAATTTTTGAAAATATTATTTGCCTCAGTTATTTGGGTTGTTCGTCATGATTTATATTTGAATTCATCACACACGAACAATGTGACATGCACAGTGTATCACTATACACGCCACAAGGCTGTGCACATCGATATACACTTGATAATGTTACAGGGACAAGTGAGCACAGGTCAAACCCGAATTAAAAGCCGGGTTCAACTCACATGCAATAACATAAATGTCACAACTCTCAGCACAAGGTCAAACCCGAGTTTTTAAAACTGGATTCAACTCAGCGGCAAAACTGCAGACAAATACATATGGCCAAGCAAAGCATCACATACATATATACATGAGCAGATACACAAATATACATGTATGCGCTGACACAGCAGTTTTGAACAAAGGAATCAATACATAGTGAATTAAAGGAAAATGGAAAGCCTGCACCAAATCAATATAACCAAGGCCAAGCACAGTGGACTCATGTCGAAACAGCAAGTAGCATCAAGACTCGAGCAAAACAAAGATGACCGTGCTACCAGATAACAAACAAGCATGAAACAGTCATGAACAATGCACAGCTAGTCCAAACATTTATCAGAGAGCATATGGAAGGGTCAGGTAAGTGGTAACTTCAAACAAGACAAAAATCAATGTCGAAATCATTCCAGACCACATGGTTAGTGAGAACAGAGCAAAAGTCACACAGATGTACACATGAACAAGTATGAACCCAAATCAAGCACCAAGTTGCATGGAGCAATGGTCAAGTGAAGTCCAGGCCAAACAAACAAGAAATGATGCAAACTGAACAACTTACAGATATGCAATCATACAGCAGTCATGTATGCAACAGGATTAAGGCCAGAATTTCCAGTTACAACTACAAGAGTGACATAGTGTACATATAAATTCGACAAGCTGCTGAACAGAGGTACAGACGACCCAACTCAACATGAACCAGAATTGTTACAGCATCAAGGTGGTCAAGGCCAAAATCATCAATGCAATGCACATCAATGATAACAAAGTCAAGGTTTCTAGTTAATCAAGTCATTCAATGCCGAAGACAAAGTGAAACCAGAAGTCAGGTTATAAAATTCAAGTGCCAGAGTAGTTAAAATTCACGAATGAAAAAAAGAAATCAAGCGCGTACGCGTATTCTTTGAAATAGTCAAAGAAAAGTAAAAGTAAAAAAATCTCTGCCGTATGAATCAAGGAATCGAACAAGTCATATGATCAAAGCCGTGACCATCAATATACGATTTGAAGAAGTCAGAAACAATCTCAAACATTCAAGCATCATCAAGTGGCAGAGAAATGAGATTGACAAAGTCAAATAAATCATCAGCATCAAAGTGTAATCGAACGGCAAAGCAACAAATTTTGAAGCAATCAGACGAACGAAAGATGAGGGTAACGAACCCTATAAAATGCCCCAATCATCAACGGCATGAAGACAGGAGTTCGAATACGAAAATCGAAAAGCACAAAAGCATAAATTCTTACCAAAGCAAAAATCAAACTCGTCGAAGCAGCAGTGAGCAACGAAGAATTGATCGAGCAAGGCAACACGCAAATTCCTATCGATCGAGCAAATAGCGCAGCTTCGAAAGCCCTAGTTTTTGGACGAAGAGGAACAGCCATTATCACATACGAGATAAAAGAAAAGGGCCGGCATAGTGAAAAAAAATAAAAGAAGTTTGGGCCGGTTTATTTTTCTTTTGGACTTAAAATTTTTTAAACTAGGTTTTTTTAGTTTAGTTTTATTTTTAAATTTGTGTTTAAAAATTCTCTTTTAACCGTTTTAATTTTCTAGTCGTGTGACTAGGGGACAAACTACGGTGTGTAGTTTGGGAATTCGCAACTCCGTGGTTGAGTTATGGCCAGGGTTTTGAGCGTAGAGTTAGGATAGTCAATAGCGGGTATAGCGAGTTTACGTGTGTAAGCGAGGGACTTTCTAATTTCTAGTAGAAACCTTGGGGGCAGCACATAGGCAGGTTTTTGCCGAAGCTGGGTAAATTCTGTGTTGTTCTGTTCTGCATTTTATTATTCTACTATTTATTTCTGTGCTAGTAATATTCTGTGATCTATGTTAATATTAGTTTATAAGCTTCTGTAATTAATTTTTATAATTAACACTATCACCCTATTCACCCCCCTCTAGGGTGAAATCGATCCTACAAGTGGTATCAGCGCTAGGAACAAAAGCCGTTTTTGTTTTAATTTTTTTTTACAAAAATCAATTTTTGTTTTAATTCGTGTTTTAAAAATTGGTTTTTGTTTTAAAATTTTGAATTTTTGAAATGGCTTCTTTTATTAATACTTTTGTTGAGGGTCGCTCCAATATTATTCCTTCTATTTTCGATGGAACAGATTTTTTGAATTGGAAATTAAAAATGGAATTTTATTTAAAATCTGTTAATATTAAATGTTGGGATATTATTGAAAACGGGTGTGATATAACAGATAAGAAAATTATCTCGATTAATGCTCTTGCTATGCATATATTATATTCTCATATTAATCAAGATAATTTTAATTTCATCTCTCATTGTGAAAATGCACAGGAAATCTGGAATACCTTCGATGCGATATATGGTGCAAAAATCAACAGCAATGAGAAGTCCTCCACAACCGACTCAGTTAAAGAAATGTGCTTAACAGGATTGGTAAATAGCAGTTGTGATGAGGATGATGATGATGGAGCAGCCGAGCTGGCATTAATAATGAAGAAATTCGAAAGGTGGAACCGCAAATACGGAAATCCAGCTCTAAATCAAAAATTAAAAAGCAGAATAATCAAAGCACTGGACAACTCGAAAGAACACGAGATCATTTGCAACAAACCCGGTGATATCAAGCCCAATTATCCCCGTTTTCAACTCGACAAAGAAAAGGAATAAAAAAGAAGATGTTTTGCACCCACGTGGAATAAAAGCGATAACAGTGAGAGTGAGAAAGCAGATATGTGCCTTCATGGGAATATAACCGATAGCGACGATGAAGAGCCAAGCGAGGTATCAAAACTTACTCACTCTGAATTACTTATTTATTTCCACGAAGTAAATGGCTGTTTTGAACGGCTTAGGGATAAGTATGCCAAACTTGAATCACAAAAAGATACTTTGATAGATTTAAATAAACAACTTGACCAATTAGTTAAAACCTAACAAAGTAGGATCCCTAAGTGTGATAAGTGTCCAACCTTTGAGGAAGAAATTAAAAAATCAGAAACTAAAATAAAATCACTTGAAATTGAACTTCTGATTTTGAAAGAAAATGAAAATACTAGGAGAGAAAATTCTATTAAAAAGTGCACACAATTGTTAAACGAAAATGAATCTCTCAAATCACAAGTCCAACAACTGTCTACTACTTTAGATAAATTTTCCAAAAGTGAAAAATCATTGAATATGCTATTAGGAAAGCAAACGGTTAATTCGGTTAGACAAGGACTTGGATATAATAGTTCGAAAATTGTTGAAAGCAATATTAATCAAGTTAATTTTATGTGCACAATTTGTAGAAAATTTGGACACGATCACAATAATTGTTGGTATAGACCCAAACATGTGAAAACTATACCGATTTGGGTTCCAAAAGGCACAAATATAAAATCTCTCAAAGTTAAACAAATTTGGGTGCCGAAGGGAACAATTATAAATAGTTTTGGGTCTACACAAAATTATTTTTCAAAATATTCTGCCACTAACAATCATGGACCTATAAAAACAAATAGGTCACATAAATCTTTTTCCGTGTAGGTGTGGTGGCAGGCTAAGGAACAACAATATTGTTATCTGGATTTTTGGCTGTTCCGAGAACACAACGAGCAACAAAGCAAAGTTCCTTAGCCTAGTATAAAGGTGACAGAATCACAATGGACAGCGACGAAAATATCGTAAAGGTAAAATAGGTAATGGTATACTTATTTGAACGATATATTAAATGTGATAATCTGCACTGTATTCTGAATTAAAATCAGCCAATATTGAGATGACGAAAAGATGATGATTTTGACTCTGACTTTTTCAAATTGTCGGCCAATTATATTTTATATGCCAAAAACACTACAAATTCTTGAAATACTTCATACAGATTAAATTGGAAAAATGATGGTGTTTTGGTATTAGGAAATTCATTGATTGTTGATAATACATTTGACTAATTCTATATTCACGGTTTTCTGATTATTTACACGGATTCATTTCAAATTCAAGAGAATGTCATTTAAAATGCTATTAAAATTGAATTTGAAATTTTTGGTGCACACTTCATGTTTTGGTCTGTAAAATTCGATTGATGATAATTTTGAGTGAAAGAGAAATTCAGATGCAGATTACACTGGTAATCTAGTTGATAGAAAAATTACTAGTGAAACGTGATTTTTGTTGAGACATTTAGTAACTGCATCGTTTTTCAAAGAAAATATCTGCATATTCTTTATTTCAAATAATTTTCAAATAGCAGAAAATTTTCTTTTAAAACCCCCTGGAGAAAATCATTTTTGACCATATTTTCAGATTAGTCATTTTGAAAAATTAATTTCATAATTATTTTTGAATTTGATTTTAAATGACTATTTTGACTAATCTAACTCCCTAATGTTTATCAAAAAGAAAAATAGTGATTGAAAAAGTGATGAGTGTTAATATTGATCATATATTATGACTCGAGACGGTATAATTAGTAAATTTCTTTAGAAATTTAAACAAGAGTTATAAAATTTTTTGTTGGTAAAAAATTCCATGACCATCTCTATATCTATCATATTTCTAACGACCATCACTCATCAAAATTCTATATAGTTTGTCAATATGTGGTACTTCAAACAGGAATCGTTCGTTTTTCATTTTCACATTTTTTTAAAAAAAAACAAAAATAAATAAATAAATAAATACCAAAGTATTCACTCTCATTTAAAAGTCCTCACGGTTATGTATGGGTGAATTACTTGGAATTTGTTATGTGCTTCCATGCTCATTTAAAAGTCCTCGCGGTTATGCATGTATGGAACGCATATCAAAAGTTGATTTTTAAAATAAACAAGTTGATTCTAATCCCATTTAAAAGTCCTCACGGTTATGCGTGGTTAGAAGATACTTGAATTCATTTTTTCTAAAATAAAATTGGAATACTACTAATCTCATTTAAAAGTCCTAACGGTTATGCATGGTTAGTAGATATTCAAATTCCTGATATAAATACACCACAAATAGACACAACTGTATGGTTTTATGTGATGACATCATTTCCATCATTCTAAAAGTGGAATATGCGCCTAACAAAACATTTACGATTTTTGTTTGACTTTTTATCAAAATTTAATATTTATATTCAATTGAGTTTTAATGTTGGATTGATATCGATTACTTTATCTCTATTTTCTCTAATACTATTATTCTTTTGCTGATAACAAAAGGGGGAGAGAAAAGTTAAGATTTTGTTAAATAAAATCAAGCAAAGGTCAAATAATTTTCCATTTGCATCGAGGCTCATTTGCATATTATTTAATTGTATGCATATTTGTAGGGGGAGCTTTGTGTAGAGAGGAAGCATTTAAATAGGGGGAGCAATTAGAGCAAATTGAACGATCAAATACATTTAACATATTCAAAATCTTAAATATATGTTTGTTATCATCAAAAGGGGGAGATTGTTGAATATGCGCTTATATGATTTTTGTTTGATGATAATAAACATATATACATTCGTTTAAATGTATTTGATAATATACTATTTATTTTCACAGATTAGATAAATATTTGCTGAATAAAATAAATAACACGGAATTTGAATTCAAACGAATAGTTTATTCAAACAAATATTTATTAAAATTTTGATAGTATAAATTCAAGCTCTCACTATACATATACAATTTTGATTACAAATTCATCACAATTTTATATTTACATTAATAACCTCACTACATATCACTCACACTCGTATTTTATCTTCAACTGCATTCCAGTTTGAATCCAGCATCTGAGCAATCTGCAAAAATATACACTAACACAGTAAAATTGAAAAAGAAATATTTTTGCAATATAAAATAAAATATGAATTTTTGAAAATATTATTTGCCTCAGTTATTTGGGTTGTTCGTCATGATTTATATTTGAATTCATCACACACGAACAATGTGACATGCACAGTGTATCACTGTACATGCCACAAGGCTGTGCACATCGATATACACTTGATAATGTTACAAGGACAAGTGATCACAGGTCAAACCCGAATTAAAAGACGAGTTCAACTCACGTGCAATAACATAAATGTCACAACTCTCAGCACAAGGTCAAACCCGAGTTTTTAAAACTGGATTCAACTCAGCGGCAAAACTGCAGACAAATACATATGGCCAAGCAAAGCATCACATACATATATACATGAGCAGATACACAAATATACATGTATGCGCTGACACAGCAGTTTTGAACAAAGGAACCAATACACAGTGAATTAAAGGAAAATGGAAAGCCTGCACCAAATCAATATAACCAAGGCCAAGCACAGTGGACTCATGTCGAAACAGCAAGTAGCTTCAAGACTCGAGCAAAACAAAGATGATCGTGCTACCAGATAACAAACAAGCATGAAACAGTCATGAACAATGCACAGCTAGTCCAAACATTTATCAAGGAGCATATGGAAGGGTCAGGTAAGTGGTAACTTCAAACAACACAAAAATCAATGTCGAAATCATTCCAGACGACATGGTTAGTGAGAACAGAGCAAAAGTCACACAGATGCACACATGAACAAGTATGAACCCAAATCAAGCACCAAGTATGCATGGAGCAATGGTCAAGTGAAGTCCAGGCCAAACCAACCAGAAATGATGCAAACTGAACAACTTACAAATATGCAATCATACAGCAGTCATGTATGCAACAGGATTAAGGCTAGAATGTCCAATTACAACTACAAGAGTGACACAGTGTACATATAAATTCGACAAGCTGCTGAACAGAGGTACAGACGACCCAACTCAACATGAACCAGAATGGTTACAGCATCAAGGTGGTCAAGGCCAAAATCATCAATGCAATGCACATCAATGATAACAAAGTCAAGGTTTCTAGTTAATCAAGTCATTCAATGCCAAAGACAAAGTGAAACCAGAAGTCAGGCTATAAAATTCAAGTGCCAGAGAAGTTAAAATTCACGAATAAAAAAAGAAATCAAGCGCGTACGCGTATTCTTTGGAATAGTCAAGGAAAAGTAGAAGTAGAAAGTCTCTGCCATATGAATCAAGGAATCGAACAAGTCATATGATCAAAGCCGTGACCATCAATATACGATTTGAAGAAGTCAGAAACAATCTCAAACATTCAAGCATCATCAAGTGGCAGAGAAATGAGATTGACAAAGTCAAATAAATCATCAGCATCAAAGTGTAATCGAACGGCAAAGCAACAAATTTTGAAGCAATCAGACGAACGAAAGATCAGGGTAATGAACCCTATAAAATGCCCCAATCATCATCGGCATGAAGACAGGAGTTCGAATACGAAAATCGAAAAGCACAAAAGCATAAATTCTTACCAAAGCAAAAATCGAACTCGTCGAAGCAGCAGTGAGCAACGAAGAATTGATCGAGCAAGGCAACACGCAAATTCCTATCGATCGAGCAAATAGCGCAGCTTCGAAAGCCCTAGTTTTTGGACGAAGAGGAACAACCATTATCACATTCGAGATAAAAGAAAAGGGCCGGCATAGTGAAAAAAAATAAAAGAAGTTTGGGCCGGTTTATTTTTCTTTTGGACTTAAAAGTTTTTAAACTAGGTTTTTTTAGTTTAGTTTTATTTTTAAATTTGTGTTTAAAAATTCTCTTTTAACCGTTTTAATTTTCTAGTCGTGTGACTAGGGGACAAACTACGGTGTGTAGTTTGGGAATTCGCAACTCGGTGGTTGAGTTGTGGCCAGGGTTTTGAGCGTAGAGTTAGGATAGTCAATAGCGGGCATAGCGAGTTTACGTGTGTAAGCGAGGGACTTTCTAATTTCTAGTAGAAACCTTGGGGGCAGCACGTAGGCAGGTTTTTGCCGAAGCTGGGTAAATTATGTGTTGTTCTGTTCTGCATTTTATTATTCTGCTATTTATTTCTGTGCTGGTAATATTCTGTGATCTGTGTTAATATTAGTTTATAAGCTTCTGCAATTAATTTTTATAATTAACACTATCACCCTATTCACCCCCCTCTAGGGTGAAATCGATCCTACAAGGTCAACCCTGTCTAGAATTCCCTTTTTATTCGGCTTAGTGGTGCGGTTGCTGATCCCAACCGCGGGGTGATCTTACTCGAGATTATCCAGTAAGGGTTAGTCCCGGTCTTGTGTTGCAGGGGATTGGGGGTAATCCTCAGTACGGTGATCTAGGCCACGTACTGTGACAGGTGGTACCCCAGTGCCTACTCATTAGATGGAAATCTATTCTTCCTACGTGCCTTTTATGATTTTTGTTTGTATTACCCACGACTGTGGCTAGTACCTGGAATTTAATAAATGTAACAATTTCGGCTATTTGAATAAGTATTTGTATATAGACACTATTATAATATAAGAGGATTTTAAAATGTTTTAGCTATCATAAGATAAAAACTCGACATGTTTATTTGTGGCGTGTCTTACGAGATGCTTTTGATTTCAAATGATTTTGAAACTTTAATAATCAATTTGGTTGTATTTCTCTCATGCTGGTATTCCAGACTGACTCGGGTGTTATTTTATTTTAATGCTCGGGTTAGACCGAGTATTATAGATCACAGGAAAGGATGCTGTTGAGCTCAGGTGAGGAGCTGAAGACCGAGACGTATTATTCGTATTTGTTTATTTCTGCTACTATGATTGTTTGAAATTGTCAGGCTGGTAATTGTAGTTTATTTGTGACACTTTGATGGTATATTGTATAAAACAGATATTTTTTTTCATTTTGTGTAAACATCTGATATTATGTATTATATTTTGTTCCGCTGCGATTGTGAGATTCTGATATTGTTTAGCTCCTTCTTTCTTCTTTCTTCTTTCTTTCCCTCAACTACCGGTCTTTTCCGGCACTCGATCCTCGGCATATTATACTGTGGAGTATTTCGTGTTGATTTTCGAGGGTTGAGAAGGGCGGGTCCTGACAGATCCTCTACCCGAGGCTATTACCTCACTTCTATTTTTCTCCTTTTCTTTTTTTAAAACTTGGATAAATTTTAAACTGAAAACTTGTTACACCAAAGATCACAAGCTAACCCGAAAATGATCTCAAGCTCTATTTTCAATATCCCAAATAAAACTTCGAGCCAACGCAACTTCTATGCGAACCCTTCTTCCCCGAGACAACCTGTTCCCTTTCTTCTTCCCTTCCTCCTTTCTGACATGCACCGAAACCTCATCGTGCACATGCACGCGTTGACCTCACACAGTCGTCCACCACCGACCATCCCTACCCATCACCTCCACGTCCCATAAGATCTTTGACCACCCAAAAATCACGATAACCCCCAAAATCGAAATTGAGTCAGTCAATACCATCAGGCATTAACTAGGTCACCCCAAACTTTCCCCGTAACACCGATTCCGATCACCAGAGAGATCGCTGACACGCCAGGAATTTCGCCACACTCTCACCTCTCTAATTCTCTTCACCGGACTCACTCGATGCCGTCCCGGCGACGAAATCATCATGATGAACAAGTCGACCCACATGGGGTCTTAAACCCTAAATAATACCTTCCATACACGTCGTCGCTCAAAAAAAATGCGAGGCCATTTTCCATGTGGCCGCCGACCCACTACCCTGCTCTTGTAACAACACCGAGGTTCAAAACCTACATGATCGCCAGAAAAGCCTCTATGACCAAATTCCGTTAAACTCAAAAATTCTCAACACACTAACTTAAAAATCAAGATATTATCACCAAAATCCATCATTTTCCATCACAATTTAGATTATATGGTCAAATTGTGAAATTAAGTAAATCAAATTCCCTGCCTTAAAATATTTTTCTTTTAATTTTCTTATTTCCAGTAATCCTCCTATAAATTTTCTCAACTTGCTTTGACCTGAACTTAGATTTTTTTCTTCAGATTTAAGATTGAATTTGAAAAAAAGTTTTGTTCGTAGATTCTATTTCTTCTCTGATTTTGTATTTTAGATTTATAGCTTGCTTTGTACTTAGTTTAAATATAAGAAAACGAGAATAGAAGAAGAATTGCTGATATATATACCTTTTTTTTAACTTTAATTATTATTTTTGAAAATAAAAGACAAATGACACTTATATTGTTTGTAAGCTAATTTGCTTACAAATGTTAATGTATGATCTAATTACCTAACACTTTTCAAATTCCCTTTTTAAAATGGTTACATATGTAATTAAATGTTTTTAATATGTTTATATAATCTTTATGTTATATTTTTAATTAATTATGTATATATATTATACTTTTCTATTTTAATTAATGCTTTTCCCTTTTATGTTAACATAAGTTTTAATGTTTTAATGTTTTATATTTATTTATATATGTTTTGTATTTATTTTTATACTTATAAAATAATTTTATTTTTTTCATGTGTAAATTTTAAAAGAAAGTATACGACCCCTTTATCAATTCTTATTAACAATATGTAGGTATCCATACTTTCCAAATTTCCAAATATCCTATTACCCATGGTGTATATATATACATAAATATATAATTACACTCTTACATTTTTGTATAAGTATATATATTTAAAATCTTCACATTATAGAAATTGCATATATCGTTATATATATATTATTCATTTACTTAGAGATTAAATTTTCCAACATTTATTATAGTCTCCTATTTCTATACACACACACACACACACACACCAGATATCAAAATTTTATTTGTTTAACATACAAATCAACATTTTAAATGAATTATATCCTGTTAATTATCAATTAACAGATGATCAAAAACCAGGTTATTATAATCGCGGTATATGAGATTTATAAAATATCATCCGCTATTATGTGGTGCATTGGGTCTCGTCCGCTACATAATGCGGGAAGTCAATCACTCTAAATATATATATACACACACACACACACACACACACACACACACTATCACAATCAGACAATCAATCAATAACTAAAATTCTAATTTCAATTTGAGTGAGAAGATCTCAACTTTTATTATGCATGCAACCCATTTTCATTCCAGCTTGATTCTTCACGATTTCTAGACCTTGTATAAACATTGGATGATCTCATTAATATTCGAACTAACCGAATAATTTAATGTTATTTAATAATTTACTTAACAAATGATTTTAAATTTTTAAACGAAAAATTTAACTTAAACTAATTTTCAGTCAATAAATTATTTATAGTAACTAAAATAATTAAATGAGTTTATTAAACAATTTGATCTCTATAACACGTTATTTTAAAAATAAACCAGGGGATTTAAAAATGTGTATATCTATTTTCTTTCCTAACTTATATGCATGCATTCATATATATGTGCTAATTAAATTTGAATCAAATCTGTATAAACATTTGTTTAAATTGAATTAATAATAAAAGCAATATACTTTACTGTTCAAATCATTCTTTCTACTATTTCTCGAAAATTCTGCATATGTGTGTTTCATTTATATATTTCCTTGAACATGTAAAAATATGCACCTATACATTCTTCACTGTACATTTACACATATACAAATTATTTAATTTAGTTAATATAAACTGTTAATTACCTTGCTGCTAAGACTTAACTCGAGATGCTCTAATCACATAGCGACACCATCACCTCAAACAAAGTAGTTGCCGTGCCACCATTGTGATGCCAACAACAAAGACGTCGAAACCCCCTCCAACTCGCGATCGAACTCCATGAAATCGTCGCCCTCATTGACTTTCCTCTAAATGAGCAACTCGCGACGTGACTCCATCCATTCAGATCTGAATGATGCTCGGCTCGGCACGGCATCGATCGCTCCTCCAATGACCATAGCTTGACTCGATCCCGTTGATCGATCGATCCCCTCTTTTTTTTGTTTCATATGAAAAACTTCGGCCATCGCCGTTATTAAAAGGTCGTTCTCGATTACGATTCAATTAATCTTTTTTTTTGATGAGAAAGGGGCTTCGGTCGTTTATTTTCTTTCGTAGTTGATTTTCATTGAATTACAGAGATGCGGACAATTTTTTATTTTTTCCCTTTCTGTATATCGATTGTTTGTTTCACTATTTCTTTTTTTTTGTATACACGTGTTTTGTTTTGAAGAGAAAAATAAATACGTGTTCGAAAAGGTATATACATGTTGATAAGCAAAATAAGTACTTGCACAATTATTGTTTATATTTAAATTTCAAATTCAAATTGAAGTTGCCTCGATAAATGCAACTTACAATCTGGAACCCTAATCAGGATGTGCCACCATGCGTTTATAATATTATACGCCTATTCCGAACGCAACGGAAAAGGTTCCGAGTTCAAATTTGATCGTATGGAAAAGATAGCTTTTTGGACCAGTTATAATATAGAATTTTCGATTTAAATTTTAGCGCGTTTTCTTATCGTACGGTCATACGACAACTCCAAATGCTATGAAAATTGAAACCCGATAATAATACACTATTACGGATCCAACGGAACAGATTCCGTTGAAATCCGACACTATTCCTCAGAAGGCTATATTTAAATATCGATTTAAATGATATAAATTCGAAAACCGAATAAAAATTTTCCAGTTTCAATTCTGAAGCTTCCATTATCTTCAGTATTGTCAATATGAATTTTCTAAGCCTTTGAAATATTTTTAATCAGCTTAAAACTGAAGATTCAAATTTTTACCTAATTCCAATAAATTAAATTCAATAATTTAATTGCCAAATCCATAGTATATTTGAAATTCAAGTTAAAATAACTTCCAAATATTTAAAATCAATTAAATATTTCAATTTCAAATGTTTTTGGGTTGTCACATCATCGCTGTTATGTGGAGGGTCTCAGCGATGGTCGGAAGGCGTTGGATCGTCGGGGCACGTGCACGATGGTGAGGTGATGTCAGTGTTTTGCTGTAGGAAGAAGAAAGGATGGGCTCGAAGTCAAACTCAAGAAATTTTGATGATGGCTCGTGTTCGTTCTTGGGTTCATTCGCATAAGTATTATATGGTTTTAACAGTTTAAAAGTTTATAAAACATAACAAAGGAAAAAAAGGGATTGCTTGAGGGTTTACTCGGGGACGTTTGGGCGAAGTTTTGCATTGGACTCGGGTGTGACTCGGGTTAATCTTAAGTCTGTGTAATCTTGTAAGATAACAAGTTTTAAATTTTAAGACAAATCAAGTTTTATTTTACAAACTTTCTTAAACCATTTAAAATAATTGTTTTATTTAAGTATGGGGTTAGTGAAGAAAAGAATTTTAATTCAAAATTATTTTGAAATTAAATTAAGTTTTAAAATGTTTTAAATATATATAACCTTTAATTTTAAAGTTTATTTTAAATAAACTTAATACTGTAGTTAGGAAGTTAATTAAGAAGAGATGTTTTAATTGTTAATTAACTTTAAAAATCTAAGTTAATTATAAATGATAATTAATTACAAGGTTTATTAAATAAAGATTGTTAATTATAATTAAGTAATTAGTTAAGATAAATGATTTATCTTTTAATTAATTAAAGTTTAAGTAACTAAAGATTAATTAATAAAATAATTAAGGGATAATTACTTTGTGTAATTACATTAAAGGATAATTAATTAATTAAGTTTAATTAATGTAAGTAATTAAAGGTAATTAATTACTTAAATATAATTACTTAATTAAAAGCAATTAATTAATGATTAAAGTTGATTAATCAAGTGGTTAAAGGATAATTACACAATGTAATTGATTTGCGATTTATTAATATAAGTAATTAGGGATAATTACTTATGGTAATTAATTAAGGATAATTAATTAAATGGTAATTAATTAGGTGTTAATTAATTAATGTAATTTATTAAGGGTAATTAATTAAATGCTAATTAAATGATTAAAGGTTATTTATTTAATGATCAAAGGTTCATTGATTTATTAATAGAGATTGATTAATTAATAATTAAAGGTTGATTAATTTAATATTAAAGGTTAATTAATAAATGATTAAAGGATAATCAATTAAAATGGGTAGTGATTAATTAATGTTAATTAACCAGGATTAGTAACTTATTTATAAGTAATTAATCTGGTTTAAATTAATTATAATAAGGTGATTAATTGATCTTACTTATGGATGTTTGGATTGTAGTAAATGCTTTGAATTGTTTGATATCCCTGATGTGTGATATTTTATGATATGATTTCTTTGAATTGATCTGTGAATTGTGATTTATTTATCTGTGATCAATTTACATATTTACCCGTGAATCTGTGAATGAAGATAAGCGTTATAGGATTACACCGCTTATCGATATTATTGTGCTTAAACTGATGACGGTTGTGATATTGTATTGTTGTGTGTAAAAACCCTGGACTTCACCACACACATACAAATATTGATTTCACGAAGAATTTGTTAAGTCACAGATATTTTGAATTTATATATAATTTTGTTTAAAAGTTGAATTTTTAATCCAATTGGTTTGGAAGTAAAATTTAGTAGAATATGAAAGGCTTTTGAAAAGGAAGTTTTGAAATTTAAATTTAGTTTGAATATCCTATGTCTTATTGAAGTTTTAAAATTATTTTAGAAATTATGGTTTGAAAGGGCTATACAAGTTATACAATATACATATATATGAATTTAATACTATTTTAAATAAATTGTTTTGGGAATTTGAATTTAATTCAATTAGAGCTTGCCGGATACGACATTTAGCTAGTTTTCCAATGTATACTCTGAATGGCTATAACTTGAGTAAATATATTCGGATTTTCCCAAAATGAAAAGCATTTATCTTTAAATGATAATGGCTTTCATATAATGAAAGAACTTCCAATTTTTGTGGAAAAGATTTCAAGTTTGAAATGGAAATTATTTTGAAACCAATGAATGAATCATTGTTAAAGATTGGTTGTTAAAGATTGGTGAACTGTGTTTTCAAGTTAAAGAGGATCTTAAAGGTGTATCTTTTGTATAAATGTAACGACTGAATATTTTCAACCATTCGCATCCGCACATGTCGGACTTGAATTGCTCAAAATACCGATTGTGACGACCCGAACTCGATGTCCGACAAACAACATCAAATTCTTATCGTCGGAGCTTGCAACACCATTAGATGATAAATAACACAGCGGAAATAAAAGATGATATCACTGATACAACATGAATACAATATCTGATATGTCAATTTGATACAATGATAACCATCAACATCAGAGAATATACAACACAGAATACAATGGAACATGATACAATATGAGATAAGTCTTCACAGAATCCAGTACTGCAACTCTGATCCAAAAGCTCCAAAGCTAGAACTCCAAAACTTCAAGCTCGATCCATCATCAAGGTCGCACTAAGCTAAGCAAGTGCAGTCGTCGACTCCAAAGACTCCAAAAGGTATCAAACAGAAAGCCGAAGCTACCAAACGATATATACTTTGCTCTGAAACTGGAAATGAGGAAATAAACCATATAAAGATTTACAGAAAAACAGAAATACCCAGAGCCTCTTCTTTACAATATACAGCCAACATAAGTAATTCACAGATCAAACATACAAATTTAAATTTTAAAAACAGTTTGTCTACTCACATGAATTTAAAGAACAGAGAATACTTGTTGTTTGAAACTGCAGTATTGATATGCCCTTTGAATCTGTCTTGCTTTCTTTGAGTTAAATGGTGTTTTGAGTTTGTAGATAATGATGTTTATATTATTTTTTCTGGAATAATAAGTTATGAATGAACTGGAATTGAATGGATATGTATATATGTAGAGAGAAAAGTGTTTGTACAGATGAAGTAGGTGTTATCTAGTATAGGCTTACTTCTTTTATTTGAATAGATTTTCTTTTATTTGACTAAAGATTTTTTTTTCTTTCTTCTTTTGTTGACTAAAGATTTTTATAAACTGAAATTTCGGCTGAGATGATTTGTTTTGTGCTGAGGAGATGGGGCATTAAGTGCATGTGTCTTATTTTTTCTACAACTTATCTTCTTTTGCAAGCTTATATATATTTTTGTTTGCATACAAATCCATTTGATTTGTATATGCAGTTTTGTTTTGTAGATATTTTTTTCCTTGTTCTTTATATGTACATAAGTACATAACAACTTTGTTTCATTTATTTCTTGCTTGCCAAATTCACATACAATACTATATGTATTTCATTTGTTATTATTTATTTTATACTTTTTATAACCTTTTTAAAGAAAATGGATTAAACACACTTTATACCTTTAATAAACAATCATACTTATTTTTTTTCAAAGTATAATGTCTAAATCCAATTCATTTTGAATACATTTTGAATTTCAAATCAAATTTTTATTTATAATCCAACTCAATTGAAAATATTTATTTTAAGTTTCAAATCCAAATTCAAAGCAAATAAGTACATATACCTTATTAAATTTGAAAAATTCAAACAAATCCACAATTTAACCCAAAATTTAATTTAATTACAAACTTAAATACGCCTTTAAACCGGGATCGTTACAGATTCCCCCTTTAAGAAATTTCATCCCCGAAATTTGCCAAGGAGATAACAAAGATAGATGAAAGATAGAGAAATATTTTTCCAAATCAAACCGAATGTTTATTCTGCATTTGGCTTACCAAATCAGAATATCAAAAATAGATATGAGAACAAACTCCATTAACTACGAAACAATTGGGTTATCTGATCTACGAAGTATACATGTGTATTGGTTAGTTTGAAGGGGTAACTAACCATTCGTAGATTATATCGAAACCCAATGAAATAGAAAAAAATAGATTTGATTACGTTCTCAGATTCAAGATTTAACTCATCTACGATTTGCTGAGAAATAAAACTAAGGGTAGTTCTCATGTCGAACAAAATTCGAACAATTTATTCATAAACGAGATAGTTACCTTATAAAATTTCTTTTCCTTAATTAGCTTTTGAGGTTGAAGAATCACCTTTGATTGCATACGCCCTCGCTGCTTGAGCTTGCTTCAGTGCTGGGCAATTCATGATCCTATGTCCCGGTTTGTGGCAGTAACAACATTCCCTAGATTCCTGTTCTGGCTTCATAAATGGCTCTCTCATTCCTTGTTTCCTGGGATTCTTACAATTGTTCAAGTAATGGCCTTTCTCCAAGCAATTGAAACAAGTAACATCTTTCACCTTTTTCTTCTGTATATTCTTCTTTCCTTTATCTTTCCTCGGTTTCTTTCCACCAAACATCCTTTTTCTCCAATTCAGATTACTTGTATTTCCACTCTCCTCCGGATCTTTTTGCTTATCTAGAGTATCGTATCTATAACCAATATCAATTGATTCAGAAAAAGATTCCTTTACGTGAGTAGTCATCCTCTCCTGAAACTCCTTGTTCATTCCCCGAATAAACTTTTCGTTCTTCTTTAACGGTGTATTCACCAATTCTGGACCAAATCGAGATAATTCATTGAATTTGTTTAAGTATTCCTCAAATGATAAGCTTTATTGCTTCAAATCCATAAACTCCTGGTACATTCTAGAGATACCAGTAGACGGCATATGTCGCTGCTCGAACACTTTCTTGAAACGACTCCAAGTAAATTCATTCGCCGGCTCATCCAATGTAACTGTTCCCCACCAAATTAAAGCCTCTTCCTAGAGTTGCCAAGAAGATATCAATCGCATTTGATCATCTTCTAATTTTAGTCCCTTGAAAATCCTTTCACACGATTGAATCCAGGCTTGTGCTTCAATAACAGATTCTTTGCCAATGAATGGTTTTCCACCAAGTCTAGAAAAGCATCGATATAAAGCAACCGGATTTGGTTGAGGTTGAATAGGAATATCCGTTGTTGCAGGCTTTGACCAGCTAAAGTGGTACTTCCCTGTCCCCAATCTTGTCCTCCTTCCACTCTATCTTACTATCTGTAATAGTAAGAAGACTGATTTAGGCATTCAGACGAAATATCTTAGAGAATAACAACAGATAAAAAGAATAGACTAAGCAATTTGGGTTTTGGTTCACTGGTTGTACTCAGTCTAGGGTATACTTCACCCTATCTCTAATGAGCCATCTAATTTGTTACTCTCCGTAGCTAAAGTTCTTACTCAACCTCTAGCTCTGATACCAAAATGTGATGATCCAAACTCGATGTCTGACAAACAACATCTAATTCGTATCGTCGGAGCTTGCAACACCATTAGATGATAAATAACATAGCGGAAATAAAAGATGATATCACTGAAACAACATGAATACAATATCCGATACATCAATTTGATACAATGATAACCATCAACATCAGAGAATATATAACACAGAATACAGCGGAACATGATACAATGTGAGATAAGTCTTCACAGAATCCAATACTGCAACTCTGATCCAAAAGCTCCAAAGCTAAAACTCCAAAACTTCAAGGTCGATCCATTATCAAGGTTGCACTAAGCTAAGCAAGTGCAGTCGTCGAATTCAAAGTCTCCAAAAGGTATGAAACAGAAAGATGAAGCTACCAAACGATATCTACTTTGCTCTGAAACTGGAAATGAAGGAGAGTAAACCATATAAAAATTTATAAAAAAACAGAAATACCTAGAGCCTCTTCTTTACAATATACAACCAACATAAGTAATTCACAGATCAAACATATAAATTTAAATTTTAAAAACAGTTTGTCTACTCACATGAATTTGAAGAACAGAGAATACTTGTTGTTTGAAACTGCAGTATTGATCTGCCCTTTGAATCTGTCTTGCTTTCTTTGAGTTAAATGGTGTTTTGAGTTTGTAAATAATGATGTTTATATTTTTTTTCTGGAATAATAAGTTATGAATGAAATGTAATTGATATGGATATGTATATATATAGAGAGAAAAGTGTTTGTACAGAGGAAGTAGGTGTTATCTAGTATAGGCTTACTTCTTTTATTTGAACAGATTTTCTTTTATTTGACTAAAGATTTTTTTCTTTCTTCTTTTGTTGACTAAAGATTTTTATAAACATAAATTTCGGCTGAGATGATTTGTTTTGTGCTGAGGAGATGGGGTATTAAGTGCATGTGTCCTATTTTGTCTACAACTTATCTTCTTTTGCAAGCCTATATATATATATTTTTGTTTACATACAAATCCATTTGATTTGTATATGCAGTTTTGTTTCGTAGATATTTTTTTTCTTGTTCTTTATATGTACATAAGTACATAACAACTTTGTTTCATTTATTTCTTGCTTGCCAAATTCACATATAATGCTATATGTATTTCATTTGTTATTATTTATGTTATACTTTTTATAACTTTTTTAAATAAAATGGATTAAACACAATTTATACCTTTAATAAATAATCATACAAATTTTTTTCAAAGTATAATCTCTAAATCCAATTCATTTTGAATACATTTTGAAATTTCAAATCAAATTTTTATTTATAATCAAATTCAATTAAAAATATTTATTTTAAGTTTCAAATCCAAATTCAAAAGCAAATAAGTATCTTATTAAATTTGAAAAATTCAAACAAATCCATAATTTAACCTAAAATTTAATTTAATTACAAACTTGTTTCACGGATTGTAAAATAAATTTGGGAAATTTCAAAATATAAAGCAAATAAATAAATCACATAACCACAGACATAGAGTAATATAATGCAGCAGAAGAAAAGAGATAGTAGTTCATGAAGCTACTATATAAATACATCAGAGTTAAACAAGATACAATGGAAGTCTCAATATGATAATCAAGTACAATCAGAATACATCACTGAAATCAACGGGATACTGAAATGAAATAGATAGCTGGATTTTCGAGCAAAGCTCCAACTCTGAAGGTGAGTCTCTAATGCTGTATCACTCAGTCTGACCCGAGTGTAAAGCAAAACACAAAACACTAAAGTCAGGACATACATACTTATACAATGTAAACCAACACAAGTGAACTGTAGTATAAGGTACAAGTAACTTAAAGGATGCTTGGGATCTCCCATCCTTTAAGGATCCGTTAAACTATTACTATGTAGTAATATTTCGCTATTATAATAATGTCTATTAATAAAGTAAACTTACTTTTAAGTAGCGTTAAGGAGTTACCCAATATCCCCCTTAACACATAATAGTACCAATATTCTTTACAACACCTACGTACCTCCTGACCGGGAGGCTATGAGAAGATGCTCCATAGGTACGACACAAATCAAACTCGTACAAGGTTCGCTAGGGTAGGTGACACGACACAACTAGGCAATGCCAAGGTTGATATACCAATTACGTTTCCGGACCGGTGGTAACACGTAGCAGCTACTACCGCCCACCTCGGGCCACACCCCCAAAATCAAAAGAGCCCCATTCAATCACAAAGTAATAGAATGGTATCGAAGGAGTGCGTCCGATAAGATGAGCTAGCTTCCTTATTAGCCCGTCGATCGCTCCTTTTTTAGCCACCTTAAGCCAACTCACATATACCTCAATAGAACGCCGCCACCATCCTACTTCATTCTAGGACCGCGTACACGGTTGTTAAAGTGGTTTTCGGAGCGGGCAGAGAGTATAACAACTTCCGATCCTAGTCTCTTTAACAAACAAACATTTTATAACCCATGGATATTTATTTCAAAATCATTTATACTTTCAAAACCAAACTAGCATATCCATTTCAAAATCATATCATTTCTTTCAAAATAGTATATACTTTCAAAACCAAAATATCATACTCATTTCAAAACATATCACAATAGTTACATTTCCATTTCAAAACTAATTCAATAATATATCATTTAAATAAAACCCAAATTTTCAAATCACTAAATGTTTACTTCAATTTATTAAACTTGAAATATTCCTTTAGATTATCATAGCATTTTGGAAATGTAACCTTAAGGAATCATAGCATTTTTGAAATGTAATACTTTCCACTTTAATATTTTATATAATCAAAGTATTTATATACCTACAAATTTTAACATGGTCATTTTGTCATAGCCTTATAGTTCAATAAACTTTGTTACTGTAATATCCAATTTAAGGCTGAAATTCTTATGTTAAGTTGAAAGTACCTTATTAACTTACATTATTATTACAATAAAGAAGCTTAATTATTTTAATCATTTAAAATATGCCATTTGCATTAATTAAAACTTATGTATCAAATGTACATTATCAACTTACATTTTATTATTATAGTAAGGAACATTTATCATTTTAATCAATTTAAAATACACCATTACATTAATTAAAACTTACATGTCAAATGTACGTACTAACTTACATTTATTACAATAAAGAGCATTTATCATTTTAATCAATGTTACACTAATTAAAATTTACATTATCAAATGTACGTTTTAATTTACATTTCTATTATAGTAAAGAGCATTTATCATTTAATCAATATTACGCTAATTAAAACTTTACATGTTTCTTTCATTAATTAAAACTTTACATGTTTCTTGCATTAATTAAAACTTTACATGTTTCTTGCATTAATTAAAACTTTACATGTTTTTTTCATTTTTGTTATTACAGTAAAGAACATTTATTATATAAATCAATCAAAATATTAGTTAAACTTACATCTCACATGTATGTTTTAAGTTACATTTTTCCATTTTAAAGTCATGGCTATTTATCTTACAAAAATAACATTTCACAAAAGAATATTTTATTATAATTAATATAAAAATAAAATTTTCTTCATAGATCTATTCATTTAGACATCAATTAACTGTGATTTTCTAGTTAAATAAATTTTATTACAAATTGTCCAATTAAAGCTGTATTCCTTTTTACCATTTCAAAATACATTATTTATTATGCAAAACATGTCCATTTCATGAAGTAAAATTCATAACAATTAATAGGTTTGATTTAAAACTTCCATATTAAGTCCAATTCAATTATTAAGTTATTTATCAGCAATAAAGATCTTTAGTTCAACTTAAAACCAATTATTAACTTATGAAAATTTAACTTATAGAAAAACCAATACACCTTTATAATTAAAGCATTACATCAAATTTTTAAGTCAAAATTTCATATATTTATAAAACTCATAAATACATAAAAATCTTTTAGAAAAATATTATTTAATAATACTTAATAAATTTTTAGGAAAATATTGCTTAAATTGTAACCATTGGCCTGTATAATATTTTCTAACCTAGGTCAAGTGATATGGATATTTATCATTTCAATCCGTAATTTAAAAAGAAAAATCCGGGTTCTATCATTTAAAACCCGCAATCCCAAGTAAAATAAATGCAATAAAAATCACAATAAAAATCACTCGAGCCTATCATTTCAGCTCATAATGATTTTTCCTTATCCTAAAGTACATTCGGGTCTGTATCATTTCAACCCATAGTTATAGGGAACTTGTAGTGTGATAAACAGGAAATAAATATAACAATATAGCAAATAATATTATAACAAACGATGTAACAAATATATAAATAGCATTTAACATCATATAATCAATTACAGGTATGTGTGAACATCGCATAATAATTTCTACAATTCACTTGTCATGATTTCATAATTATAAAAGTACGTATGTCTAGATTGAAAAATCTCCCCTTTTTAAAGCTAGAGTTGAAATTCAAGACACAAATCCAAATCAACAAAGCATGAAAAGGCACGACAAAGCACGATTATATTTTTGAGTGAATGAAGAGTCAGATCCAAATCTTATACAAAAACAAATACAACAAACATAAGATTAAGATTTCAATAAAAACAAGGATGGATTAAACAAATGAAATTATGAATTAAAGAGGACATAACCTTTTGATAAAACAAAGCAAGATGATGAATCACCAAGCAGGTGGGCTTGGCCATGGCTTCAATAGGCTAGACCATCATGTTGTGCTCGACCTAGATGGTTTGTGTGCATGGCTAGGTGATGTAGATCAAGGCATGGCAAAGAAGTGATGGCGTTTTGAGTGGTGGTCGAGGCTAAAGGAGGAAGTGGATGCAATACACAAGCTTGGCTAGGATTTGCACTTGTTTTTAGTATTGGATCTTAGGCTAGGGTTTAGGGTGACGAAGGAGGTGGTGATGGTCGGCATAGTGGTGGTGAAGTTTGTTAGGAGGCACATAGTTGATCCTAGCATGAAGAGAAAAGCAAAACAAAAGAGAAAACGAGAAGAGAAAGAGGAAGAAGGAAGCCATGGATCTAGATTTTATTTTTTTCCTCTACACAAAAATGATAAAATGAGAAACTTTTCATGTGAAATAATAATAAAAGTGGCGGCTAGGGTTACAAAAATAATGTACGGCTAAAAATGTAATAAAGAGGCTAGGCAATAAAAAGTAAGAGTTTGAATGGTTTGGAAAATAAAAAGGCAATACTATAAAACAAATAACTTGATGGATTTAATTAATTTTTTTTCTTTGTATGCACGTAATGAAAAGAGGAGTTTGAGGAAATATATGTACGTGATTGATAGGAGAAAATCATGGCTATGAATGTGGGAAGTAATTGTCCATGTAAATGGAAAGGCAAGGGAAAAGGAAAAGGCAACAAATAAAAACAAGTAACCTGTGTCTCTTGAAATTTCTAAGCTATCATTAGAAATAAAACCAATCAAAAATAAAATGAATATATTCAAAGTTTATACAAATAAAATAGAAAATAAAATAAAAATTACAGAAATAAACATAGGAAAATAGAAAATAAAAAGACTAAGGCAAATGAAAAGGCTTAACTTCCTATCCAAGAAAAGAAACCAAAATCTATTTGAATTTCCAATCAAAAATCCAAATAAAATACATTATAAAAGAGAATGGAAAATAAAATAAAGTAGAAAATAGAATTAAAGTAGAAAAATGAAAATATAAAATAGTCAAATTTTACTGAAAATAATCGCGTGTAAAACGCTGAAAGTTATCAAATTTTAAAAAGTATAAAACGAAATTTTGTGAAACGAAAAGCAAAATTAATATTAAAATAAAATACATTTTCAATGAAAAAGATTGTAATTTAAAAATTTAATTATAAAATTTTCAACTGTGGTCAAACTTTGACTTTCGGTTGACCAAAACATAAAATTTTCAGAAATTGCTTATTTTATTGAATTTGGATAATAAATTATAAACAAATTCCAAACTTACATTGGAAAATTCCAGAAATTCAATCTTAAATAGTTTAAAAATTAAAGTTTTCAAATAAAAAATTTAATTAAAATATTTACAAAATTATGGGTGGTTACACTCTTCCCCACTCAAAACTTTTCGTCCGCGAAAAGGAATGAGACAGGGAAATCCAAGGAAAACAAGATAGGATAATAAATTTAAAACCCTGAATATTACAAAATAAATTAATAATTGATTTCATCCATTTAATTTCACCTAAGTTAAATAAATCTTAACTATTTCTAACCTGATTATCTTATCCAGTTATCTTTAATTAACAATTTCTAGAATCATAAATTTGCATAGTCATTTATTATAATCATATTTTATTCAACCAATTTAATTCTTCTTTATTCCAAATTGTTTTTTTTTAAATTTATTCCACTTAATATATCTAATCACATTCATTAAGTGTATTTACACCTACCATAACTATTCCCATTTATTTATAAATTCCTTTAACATCATTTATATTGTATTTTATTCAATTAACTTTTCATTCTATTTCCTCTATTAATCTTTTTTTAACTAAATTTAAGTGTATAACATTTATTATAACCACTCAAATTTTATTTGTAAACATCCTTTTATACTGTATATTGTCTAATTACATAGTTAAATTTTAAATAATTTAGGTAAGTTACATTGGAATGCAATAGAATATTATACAAATAAAATTTTCTAATCCAATTATTCATGTAACATACCAAAATTTATCAATTTTAAATTTGGTAATTATTGAACTTTTATAATATAATTTGGAAAGTTACTAAATAAATAAATAATAGGTGATAATTTAAATGAATAAAAAAATTTCAAATTTCTTTTGAGTTTAAAATTTGAAATAATAAAAGTTTTTAAAATCTTTTGAGTTTAAATTTTAAAATATTCGTATATGTAAATATATATGTATGGGGGCATAGACGGGTAAATTTGAATTTATGCATTGAACTTGATTTTTAATTAGAATTTAATTTTTTTAAAATAAATGCTTTAGTAAAATAATTTGCATTTATATATATTTATGTGATTTATTTAATATGTATTTATATTCAAAACATTCTCCTTTTAATAATGTGTATTAATATAAAGCTAATGTCTTTAATAAGAAATGAAAGTTTAAATACAAATTAAATAGTGTAAAATATTATGTTAATAAAAATTAATTACAAGTGTTAAGTTTGCAAGGATTATAGAGACAAGTGTAATGCATGAGAAGAAAAATTAACAAGTGTCATTTGCATCATTTCTGTTTTTCTTAGGAAAATATATAGAAAAGGAAATAAGTCATTTTATCTTCTTCCTCTTACTTTTTATTCATTTTACAAGAAAAATTTGTGAACCATTATATTGGAAAGAAAAAAATATCATAAAAAACAAACACAATTTCCTCAACTTTGAAATCAAGAAAAACAACTTTCCAGAAAAAGAATCTGTACCAAGCTTTCCACTCAATATCTTATGCCAAAAGAAAGAATTCAAGGATAATACAACTCTTCAACAAATATTACAGCAAGGATTAAAGAGATTCAAGAATCAATTTAAAAAGAAAAGAAAAAAAAAACAGCAAATACAAAATTTAAAGGTGTAGGCCAGAGAGTTCTTTCCCTTGTTCAAACTAAAAAGTTACTATGAGTAAATCTTTCAAGAAACTTGATTTTGATCTGTTGACTGAATACATGATGTAAGCAAGTTGAATATGGTTTGCATGCAACAAAATCTGTGAATGAATTATGCATTTTGCCTATGCCTGTTAGTTCAGGTTTGAATCATCTCTGTTTCAGGTTACAGGGATTTAACCCCATCCAAAAAAAAATTGATTTCTTCCTCCCTGTAGCTTATTAGGCTTTGAAATTTAGATCAAGTTTGTATATATAACCATGTTTTAAGCATTTAAAATAAATTTAAGAAAATTAAATTCAAGCTTCTCTTTAACATATGAAAATACATTTAAAATGCAAAACATGTTAAATTTCAAATCTCGTAAATTCTAATTTCAAATATACTATGTGTAAGCTTGTCAAAATTCATGATTTTTGAAAGAAAAATCAAAAATTTTAAGCAAGTAATTTTTGAGAAAAACGAGGATGATCAGAATTGTTTTTTTACCAAATTTGGGTGATCGGGGCAATGATGGATCTTGCGATCAAGAGTGGAGCACGTTCGAAAGTCAGAGATTATGGGAAAATTTCTAAATGAGTTTTAAATTCGTTGTGATGGGCTGATGAGATCGAAACAAGGTTTTAACCCACATTTTTTATTTCAGCGGAAATAGGTTCACCGTGGTTTTGTCAGACCACCGAAGTTGATCGCTCCGGTGGGGATAGCAGCGTTTGGTCGAGACGAAGCTTCAGTTAAGCTTTTACGGCCTCCGATGGCCAGAGGTGAAAAAACGACGTGTTTTTCTAGTGGCTTGGTTTCTTTACAGTTTGGGTCAATAGAAAAAATTTCGATTTTTGTTGATGAGATGGGTTTCTGGATTCTCGTGGGGTTCAGGTGGATGGTCGTTGACTTGGGGGTGGCTGGAGATTCAACTAACGGCGGCGAACTCAATTATGTATGGGCACGGCACCCATTGTTGTACCAGTAGTGTGTTTGGGGAAGAAGGATATGGGCTCGAAGTAGCTTCTGCGTGATAAGGGTTCGAGCTCGAGTACAGACTCGAAGTGATTTTGGGGTCGCACGGGTTTGTACTTAAGAAAAGTTTTTGTTCAAAATTTTTGAGGCATACGGGTCAAATTTTGAAAATCTCGAAGCTAGTATGGGGTAATTCCGGGGAAGACTCGAAGTGGTTATCGTGAATGCTCGGGTTTTCTTTTGTTTGGCTCGGGTCTGTAGTGGTTAAGCTATAGTTTTTAAGAAAATTTGTTTCTAGGGTTTCAAAATTTATATAAAGTTGAAAATGAACCAGATTTAAGTTTGGAAAAGTACTTCCTGGTTTAAAATTTTAAATAGGTACTCATATTTAAGTTTTAATTTAAAGAAAATGGTGATCAATTTTTTAATGTAACATAGATTTTTGAAAATCAGATATTTAATGGAAGCTTGACCAAGTTTTAAGTAAAAAAATAAAAATATAATTAAAGTAAATGTTTTACTAAGTTTAATAACGAAATTTAATCAAGTTCAAATGCATAAAGTTTAAAGATATATTAAGTTTCAAAAGGGATTATATTTTTATTAAATTTATTAAACAAGATTGATCAAGTTTTCCAAATATTTTAAATATTAAAATTTAATGTTCAATTCATTTTGTTTTAAATAAATTATATCTCTCTAATTATAAAATTGATTACTAAATGTTTTCTAATAAGTTTTATGATGTAATTAAGTTTAACTTAATTAAATGTATTTATCTTTAATAGACTGGGGTTATGATTAATTAAGATAACTAATTTGGGAAGTTAATTAAAAGAATCATTAAATGAAACTAATTATATGATTAATTAGTTTAAAACACACAATTGATTCATCTTAGTTATAGATGATTGATAACTATTATATGGTGTGTACGGATTGATATCTCTGATTGTAATCATGATGCTATGTGATATGAATTGCTTTGTGCTAAGCTGTGTTTCTGTATTTTTCTATGTGAATATGAAAGCCCTTTGGCCCGTAAAACGACACTTGAATTTCGATGCGACAGGGAGTCGGATTCCAGTTGGTTATCCGAAACCCACATCGAACCTGTGAATCTTTGTGAATGACGTATCCACATGTTTTAAAATTGACGCTCACTATTCGGATTAGCTGGGAGAGGACCTTTGTGTCATATAACCCATTCCGAATATGTGATACGACAAAATGGATAGCAATTGTAGACGGTGGTGAAGACCCGACGTCTTCGAGAACGATAGGATAACCTGTCGAATGACTCTGCACTGAGTTGCCCGGTATAGAGTTCTCCATATGTGATGGGGAGCTCGATCGGGATTGTGGATGCCCGGATTGCAAGGACTTCTTCGGAAGTGCCTTCGGTTCTGTTCGCACCCGGAATAGACTTGTATGGTTGTATGTTTGACAGTACAAACTGAGATATAAAGCTGATTTCTTTCAAATACATATCTGTTGGTGCAGCTTAACACCCTTCTCTGAGACGTACGAGCTCAGAGGTTATGTCGTTGAAGGTTATTAGTGATATACTCCCAATTTGGTAGTGTGGCATGCTGAGTGCTGCTGATCATTTGTTGATCGAAGCATGACTTTGTGAAAAAGCGTAGCTTTGTGGACAAGACTTCGTCGAACCTCACAACCCGGTTATGGTCGAAACAGGAATCATGGCAGCAAGGTTATTTGGGGGTAGCGCCCCCTAAGGGTATGTCCATTTCCTTCTGGATTATGAGTGGTATCATGGTATGGACCCCAGATACTTACTTTGTGGTTGCTGCAAACTTATTGCTTTGTGGTTGTCGGTTGAGAAGCGCTTCGGATAAAGATTGGTAATGACTGGGGGGTGGCATACTCATGTTAGTTGTTACCTAGTTACAGAGGTAACCCGGCCTTGTGCAGCAGAGATCCGGTTAGGTTCTCGGGGACGTCCCTCAAGAGGCGTTCCATTTTACATGGGAAGTTCCTTTGCCCGACCATTTGTTGGAAATCCAATCTTCCAATACGAGCCCTTTACGGTTTTAGTTGTAGAATCTGCCATTTAACATGGCAGCTATAGTAGGCATACTATAATGGTACGTATGCTGGCTAAGATTAATATTATACTTTTGAAAAATGTTTTCACACTATGCACTGATAATAATATTTAAAAGTGTTTTCTTGTATTAAGCATTTTTGACTGTCATAAGGAGAAATCTCCTCCAAGTCTGCGTTTGCATTGTGCGTGTGGTGGGAGGCCTTATGGCAGTTTCATTTTCAAATAGCATTGCGCATTTCTTTCAAATTCTTTTGTTTGCTTTTGATAAGAATAAACTGCTTTTATTTCATTCAACTATTTTGTTTTCTCATACCGGTCCCATAACTGACCCGGAGTTTATTGTTCCTTCCTAAACTCTGGGTGCCTATAATTTTCCACACGGGCAGCCTAGAAGCAGGTTATCCGTGTTTATGAAGCTAGCTTGGATTTTGAAGTCTTTTGGAAGGTTTCAGATTCTGGAAGCTTTGGATTTGGAATCCTTTTGAAGTGTTGGAGTTCTTGAAGACCTTGTTGAAGTTGAAGTATGTTGGAAACTCGTTGAAGTTCTGTTGTCCTATTATGGTTGTATCATATTTGTACCACTCTGATATTTAGGATCGATGTTGTATTAGATATTGTACCATGTTGTACCTGTGTTGATTTATGATATTCATTTTTGTTTCCACTGCTATATTCATCTATTGTTGTTATAAGCTCCATCCGAACTGGAATTCGACGTTCGAATCTCCGGCCGTCGAATACAAGTGGGGTATTTGATGTCGATTTTTGAACGTTGAATTTCGGGTCGTGACAAAGTGGTATCAGAGCTGAAGGTTGAGTAAGAACTTTAGCTACGTAGTATAACATATTAGATGTCTCATTAGAGATAGGGTGAAGTATACCCTAGAAAGAGTATAAACCGAAAGATCGAAACCCTAAAAAAAAAATCTTAGTCTATTCCTTTTGAACTGTTGATGTTTCCTAAGATATCTTGTCCATATGCCTAAGTTAAGTTTTCTTGCTATTTACAGATAGTAAGAATGGGCGGAAGAAGAGGACAGGGTAGGGAACGGGGAAATACCACCACGACTGGTCAAGTCCCTGCAACTTCAACTGTGCCTACTCAATCTCAACCGAATATGGCTGATCTGTATAAAAGATTCTCGAGACTTGGTGGAAAGCCGTTTACTGGCAAGGAATCTGTTGTTGGAGCCCAAGCCTGGATCCGATCATGTGAAAGAATTTTTAAAGGATTGAAGTTGGAAGACGATCAAAAGCGACTAATAGCTTCTTGGCAACTCCAAGAGGAAGCATCAGCTTGGTGGGAGACAGTTACTGTGATGAGTCATAAGATAAGTTTAATTGTAGACGATTTAAACAAGTGTTTGAGCAGCGATACGTTCCATCTGCCGGTATCCCTTGAATGTACCAGGAGTTCCTAGATTTGAAGCAAAGAAGTCTATCATTTGAAGAGTGTTTGAATAAATTCAATGAATTGTCTCGATTTGGTCCGGAGCTATTGAGTTCACCTTTGAAGAAAAATGAAAGATTCATTCGGGGAATGAATAAGGAGTATCACGAGAGAATGACAGCCCACATTAAAGAATCTTTTGCAGACTTGATTGATATGGGTTATCGATATGCTACTCTAGATATGCAAAAAATTACGAAAGAGAAGCGGAGTTCAAGTAGTTCGAATTGGAAGAAAAGAAAGTTCGAAGGAAAGAGGCCAGTTCAAGGCAAGGAGAAGAAGAGGAGTAATCAAGAGAATTCAGCCCGAAATGTTACTTGTTACAACTTTTAGGAGAAAGGCCGTTTAGTAAATGATTATGAGAAGCCAAAGAAACAAATTTAGAAAAATCAACTTGTAAAGACAAGTCGAAGATCTAAGGAATGCTATTGTTGTCACCTTCCAATTCATGGAGTTAAGAATTGCCTGAAAAAGAAACGAGCACAAATAGCAAAAATGTGCGCAATAAAAGATAACCCCTCAACTTCTAAGACGAATGAAGGAAAGGGAGTTTTGGAGGGTAACCTTATTGTTGGTGAAAGAGTTGTTAGAGTTTTATTCGACACGGGAGCTTCATATAGCTTTATCTCCCAACAGATCGTGCATGAATTAAAACTTAAACTCAAGTTTGTCGGTGAGCCTATTTGTGTGAAGAATCCAGTGGGTGGTCCTGCAAATCTTTGTCTATATTGTAGGGGGGTGCCTATCTCCTATTCTGGCCATAAATTCCCTATTAACCTTTATGTTCTCGACTTCAATGAATTTGAAATTCTACTCGGGATGAAATGGTTATCGAAATACGAAGCCAAGTTAGATTGCAGCAATCGAACGATTCTAGTCAAAACTAAACGTGGAGATTCTGTTGAAATTTCTTGTGAAGACCCTAGTCCGAAAAGGGATAAACTGATGTATACGTTGGGATAACCAGAACCTAGTTTGGAGTCCATTCCTATTGTCCAGCATTTTCCCGATGTATTCAAAGAAGTAGAATCTTTACCCCCACATAGAGAGATTGAATTCAGAATTGACTTAATTCCGAATGCTCGCCCTATCGTTCATGCTAGTCGTAGGATGGCACCGCGAGAGAAAATTGAATTTGTCAAGCAAACCGGTGATTTTCTTAAAAAGGGATTGATTTGTCCTAGTGTTTCGGAATGTGGTTCAGCGGTAGTATTTGTGGCTAAATCTGATGGGTCTTTGAGATTGTGTGTCGACTACCGCGACCTCAATAAGCAAACTCTCAAGAATAAGTTTCCTTTACCCAGGATCGACGATTTATTCGATCAACTTCATGGTGCATGATTCTTTTCTAAGATGGATCTAGCCCAGAGATTCCATCAGTTGCGAACTGCCGAAGATTGTGTTCACCTAACTGCTTTAGGGGTCCGGATATGTTCTACGAGTGGTTGGTCATGCCTTTCGGACTAAACAACGCTCATGCGTACTTCGTAGATTTGATGACCCGTGTGTTTCGTGAGGTGTTGAATAAATTTGTTCTTGTATCTGTCGATGATATCTTAATCTACTCCAAAACCGAAGAAGAGCATGTTGAACATCTCAGGATTGTTTTGGAAATTTTGAAAAGGAACATCTTATTCGCTAAATTTTCTAAATGTCAGTTTGGGTCAAAGAAGTCAGATTCTTGGCTATATTGTTAATGAAGAAGGGATTTCTGTTGATCCGAGCAAAATTTCCGCTATTCTTGACAGGAAGTGACCCACGACTCCGAAAGAAGTTCGAAGTTTTCTTGGTTTAGGGGGCTATTACCGGAAGTTTTTTCAGGATTTTTCTAAGATTACTAGCCCATTAACCAAGCTAACAATGAAGAATGCCAAGTTAAATTGGACTCCAAAATGCAATGAAGATTTTCAGGCGTTGAAAAGGAGATTAACCACTGCCCCTGTTCTCGCTATCATTAACGGGAACCAAGGCTTATCTGTCTATACTGACGCGTGTGGTGATGGGATTGGTGCAGTGCTAATGCAGAATGGAAAGATAATTGCCTACGTGAGTAGACAATTACGCCCGCATGAAAGAAATTACCCAACACATGATTTGGAGCTTCTGGCTGTTGTTTTCGCCTTAAAAATCTGGCGACATTATCTTCTGGGTAAGAATCTCCTTCAGCTTTTCTAAAAGAAAATTTTAAAATTCAACTTAACTTAATATATATTAAATAAATATTTCTTGTTTAGGTGAAAAATTTGAATTATTCACCGACCACAAATCTTTAAAGTGTCTCTTCACCCAGAAAGATTTAAATCTATGGTAATAACGATGGTTAGAATTTCTAGCGTCATATGACCTAGATATTCTGTATACACCCGGTAAAGCCAATGTAGTTGTTGATGCTTTGAGTAGGAAATACGCTATTCTTGCTCATCTTGTTATCACTCCTACTCTCCTTGAAAAGATTGCCAGCAAACAGAAAGTAGACAAATTTCATCAGGGAATCTATGAAAGGATTCGTCGAGGTGAAGATTCTAGTTTTGGAATCGATAATAGTGGAGTTATAAGATTGAAAGGAAGAATTTGTGTACCAAACATTCCGGAGCTGAAACGTGAAGTTTTGGACGAATGCCACAAGTCCAAACTATGTATCCATCCAGGAGTCAATAAAATGTGTCGTGATATTAAAAGAATGTTTTGGTGGAAGACAATGAAAATGGACATATCTATTTATGTGAGTCGCTGTGCTACTTGTCAATAAATTAAAAGCGATCAAAAGAAAGTGGCAGGTTTACTTCAACCGTTGGAAGTACCGAAGTGGAATGGGAACATGTATCGATGGATTACCTTGACGGATTGCCTCGAACTAAGAAGGGAAGTGAAGCAATATAGGTTATAGTGGACCGTCTAACCAAAACTGCTCACTTCATTCGAGTGAAATCCACTCGGACAGTAGCAAGTTTAGATGAGCTATATATCAAAGAGATTGTCCGTCTCCAAGGTATACCGAGCAGTATAATGAGTGATCGTGACCCGATCTTCACTAGTAGATTTTGGGACGCGTTTCAAGCCACTTTGGAAATAAAGCTGAACTTCAGTACTGCTTATCGTCCACAATCTGATGGGTAGACTGAAAGGATAAATCAAATTTTAGAAGACCTTTTGCGAGCTTGCATTCTTGACTTTGGTGGTTCTTGGGAGGACTATTTAAATTTGGTCGAATTTTCATATAATAATAACTATCAAGCCAGTATCGAAATGACTCCTTTTGAGGCTTTATATGGTCGTCCGTGTCGATCACCGGCATGCTGGACTGAATCCGGTGATAGACTCATTCTTGGACCAGATATGATTAAAGAAGCCACTGAAAAGGTTGATTTTATTCGAAAGAAGTTAATAACTTCTCAGAGTCGCCAGAAGAGTTATTACGACCGTAGAAGAAGAGCTTTGGAATTACAAGTTGGAGTCTCTGTTTTCTTGAAAGCATCTCTAATGCGGGGTGTGTTAAGATTTGGGAAAACTGGAAAGCTAGCACACCATTATATTGGTCCTTTTCCTATTTTAGAAAAGATTGGTCCTCAAGCATATCGAGTACAGCTACCTAACTGGTTATCCGGCGTACACGATTTATTCCACGTTTCACATCTTTGAAAGTACGTGCACGATCAGACAGTATTATTGAAGAAGCAACTCAGCAGGATCTAGAGATCACACTAAATTTAACCGTTAAAAGTGAACCAATTAAGATTATGACAAAAAGCAATTAAGGAACAAGATTGTAAAACTGGTTAAAGTGCAGTGGAGCGGTGATCCAAAGGACTGTACTTGGGAGACCGAAGACAGTATGCAAAGTCTTATTCCAATTGCAGAATGGATATCTCGGCTTAAACTGGTAAGCCATTTCTCTATCCTTTTTTGAATTTGTATATTCTTTGTTTGCTTTTCTATCTCTTTCAAATTTTGAGGATGGAATTTTCTTAAGGGGGGAAATCTGTAACATACCAAAATTTATCAATTTTAAATTTGGTAATTATTGAACTTTTATAATATAATTTGAAAAGTTACAAAATAAATAAATAATAAGTGATAATTTAAATGAATAAAAAAATTTCAAATTTCTTTTGAGTTTAAAATTTGAAATACTAAAAGTTTTTAAAATCGTTTGAGTTTAAATTTTAAAATATTCATATATGTAAATATATATGTATGGGGGCATTGATGGGTAAATTTGAATTTATGTATTGAACTTGATTTTTAATTTGAATTTAATTTTTTTTCTAAATAAATGTTTTAGTAAAATAATTTTCATTTATATATATGTGTGTGTGTGATTTATTTAATATGTATTTAAATTCAAAACATTCTCTTTTTAATAATGTGTATTAATATAAAGCTAATGTCTTTAATAAGAAATGAAAGTTTAAATACAAATTAAATAATGTAAAATATTATGTTAATAAAAATTAATTACAAGTGTTAAGTTTGCAAGGACTATAGAGACATGTGTAATTCATGAGAAGAAAAATTAACAAGTGTCATTTGCATCATTTCTATTTTTCTTAGGAAAATTTATAGAAAAGGAAATAAGTCATTTTATCTTCTTCCTCTTACTTTTTATTCATTTCAAAAGAAAAATCCGTGAAACCATTATATCAGAAAGAAAGAAAAAAATATCATCAAAAACAAACACAATTTCCTCAACTTTGAAATCAAGAAAAACAACTTTCCAGAAGAAAAAAAATCTATAGCAAGCTTTCCACTCAATATCTTATGCCAAAAGAAAGAATTCAAGGATAATAAGACTCTTCAACAAATATTACAGCAGGGATTAAAGAGATTCAGGAATCAATTTAAAAAGAAAAGAAAAAAAAGCAAATACAAAATTTGAAGGTGCAGGCCTGAGGGTTCTTTCCCCTGTTCAAACTAAAAAGTTACTGTGAATAAATCTTTTAAGAAACTTGATTTTGATTTGTTGACCGAATACATGATGTAAGCAAGTTGAATATGGTTTGCATGCAACAAAATCTGTGAATGAACTATGCATTTTGCCTATGCCTGTTAGTTTAGGTTGAATCATCTCTATTTAAGGTTACAGGGATTTAACCCCATCCAAAAAAAAAAATTGATTTCTACCTCCCTGTAGCTTACTAGGCTTTGAAATTTAGATCAAGTTTGTATGTATAACCAGGTTTTAAGCATTTAAAATAAATTTAAGCAAAGTAAATTCAAGCTTCTCTATAACATATGAAAATACAGTTAAAATGCAAAACATGTTAAATTTCAAATCTCGTAAATTCTAATTTCAAATATACTATCTGGAAGCTTGTCAAAATTCTTTGTTTTTGAAAGAAAAATAAATTTTTTTTAAACAAGTAATTTTTGAGAAAAACGAGGATGATCAGAATTGTTTTTTTACCAAATTTAGGTGATCGGGGCAATGATGGATCTTGCGATCAAGAGTGGAGCACGTTCGAAAGTCAGAGATTATGGGAAAATTGCTAAATGATTTTTAAATTCGTTGCGATGGGCTAATGAGATCGAAATAGGGTTTTGACCCACATTTTTGATCGCAGCAGAAATAGGTTCACCGTGGTTTTGTCAGACCACCGGAGTTGATCGCTCCTGTGGGGATAGCAGCGTTTGGTCGAGACGAAGCTTCATTTAAGCTTTCATGGCCTCTGATGGCCAGAGGTGGAAGAACGACGTGTTTTTCTAGTGGCTTGGTTTCGTTACAGTTTGGGTCAATAGCAAAAATTTCAATTTTGTTGACAAGATGGGTTTCTGGTGCTCGTGGGGTTCAGGTGGATGGTCGTTGACTTCGGGGTGGCTGGAGATTCAACTAACATCGGCGAACTCAATTGTGCATGTGCACGGCACCCATTGTTGTATCAGTAATGTGTTTGCGGAAGAAGGATATGGGCTCGAAGTAGCTTCTGGGTGATAAGGGTTCGAGCTCGAGTATAGACTCGAAGTGATTTTGGGGTCGCACGGGATTTTACTTAAGCAAAGTTTTTGTTTAATTTTTTTTGAGGCATACGGGTCAAATTTTGAAAATCTCGAAGCTAGTAGGAGGAAATTTCGGGGAAGACTCGAAGTGGTTATCGTGAATGCTCGGGTTTTCTTTTGTTTGGCTCGGGTGTGTAGTGGTTAAGCTAGAGTTTTTAAGAAAATTTGTTTCTAGGGTTTCAAAATTTATATAAAGTTGAAAATGAACCAGATTTAAGTTTGGAAAAGTATTTCCTGGTTTAAAATTTTAAATATGTACTCATATTTAAGTTTTAATTTAAGGAAAATGGTCATCAGATTTTTAATGTAACATAGATTTTGAAAATCATATACTTAATGGAAGCTTGACCAAGTTTTAAGTAAAAAAATAAAAATACAATTAAAGTAAATGTTTTACTATGTTTAATAAAGAAATTTAATAAAGTTCAAATGTATAAAGTTTAAAGATATTTAAGTTTCAAAAGGGATGAGATTTTTATTAAATTTATTAAACAAGTTTGATCAAGTTTTCCAAATATTTTAAATACTAAAATTTAATGTTTAATTCATTTTGTTTTAAATAAATTATATCTCCCTAATTATAAAATTGATAACTAAATGTTTTCTAATAAGTTTTATGATGTAATTAAGTTTAACTTAATTAAATGTATTTATCTTTAATGAATTGGGGTTATGATTAATTAAGATAATTAATTTGGGAAGTTAATTAGAAGAATCATTAAATGAAACTAATTATATTATTAATTAGTTTAAATCACACAATTGATTCACCTTAGTTGTAGATGATTGATAACTTTTATATGATGTGTACTGATTGATATCTCTGATTGTAATCATGATGCTATGTGATATGAATTGTTTTGTGCTAAGCTGTGTTTCTGTATTTTTCTATGTGAATATGAAAACCCTTTGGCCCGTAAAACGACACTTGAATTTCGATGCGACAGGAAGTCGGATTCCAGTTGGTCATCCGCAACCCACATCGAACCTCTGAAACTTTGTGAATGACGTATCCACATGTTTTAAAATTGACGCTCACTATTCGGATTAGCCGGGAAAGGACGTTTGTGTCATATAACCCATTCAGAATATGTGATACAACGAAATGGATAGCAATTGAAGACGGTGGTGAAGACCGGGCGTCTTCGAGAACGATAGGATAACCTGTCGAATGACTCTGCACCGAGTTGCTTCGGTATAGAGTTCTCCATATGTGATGGGGAGCTCGATCGGGATTGTGGATGCCCGGATTGCAAGGACTTCTTCGGAAGTGCCTTCTGTTCTATTCGAACCCGGAACAAAATTGTATGGTTGTATGTCTGACATTACAAACTGAGATATAAAGCTGATTTCTTTCAAATACATATCTGTTGGTGGCGGAGAATTTATTCTCTTAGCTTAACACCCTTCTCTGAGATGTACGAGCTCAGAGGTTATGTAGTTGAAGGTTATTAGTGATATACTCCCAATTTGGTAGTGTGGCATGCTGAGTGCTGCTGATCATTTTTTGATCGAAGCATGGCTTTATGAAAAAGGATAGCTTTGTGGACGAGACTTCGTCGAACCTCACAACCCGGTTATGGTCGAAACAGGAATCACGGCAGCAAGGATATTTGGGGGTAGCTCCCCCTGAGGGTATGTCCATTTCCTTCTGGATTATGAGTGGTATCATGGTATGGAGCCCAGATACTTACTTTGTGGTTGCTGCAAACTTATTGCTTTGTGGTTGTCGGTTGAGAAGCGCTTCGGATAGAAGTTGGTAACGACCGGGAGGTGGCATACTCATGTCAATTATTACCTTGTTATAGAGGTAACCCGGCCTTGTGTAGCAGAGATCCGGTTAGGTTCTCTGGGACGTCCCTCCAGAGGCGTTCCATTTTACATGGGAAGTTCCTTTGCCTGACCATTTGTTGGAAATCCAATCATCCAGTACGAGCCCTTTACGGTTTTAGTTGTAGAACCTGCAATTCAACATGGTAGCTATAGTAGGCATACTATAATGGTATGTATGCTGGCTAAGATTAATATTATACTTTTGAAAAATGTTTTCACACTATGCACTTATAATAATATTTAAAAGTGTTTTCTCGTATTAAGCATTTTCGACTGTCATAAGGAGAAATCTCCTCCAAGTCTGCGTTTGCATTGTGTGTGTGGTGGGAGGCCTTATGGCAGTTTCATTTTCAAACAGCATTGCGAATTTATTTGAAATTCTTTTGTTTGCTTTTGATAAGAATAAACTGCTTTTATTTCAAACAACTGTTTTGTTTACTCATACCAGTCCCATGACTGACTCGGAATTAATTGTTCCTTCCTAAACTCTGGGTGCCCATAATTTTCCACATGGGCAGCCTAGAAGAAGGTTATCCGTATTTTTGAAGCTAGCTTGGATTTTGAAGTCTTTTGGAAGTTTTCGGATTCTAGAAGCTTTGGATTTGGAATCCTTTTGAAGTGTTGGAGTTCTTGAAGACCTTGTTGAAGTTGAAGTATGTTGGAAACTCGTTGAAGTTCTGTTGTCCTATTATGGTTGTATCATATTTGTACCACTCTGATATTTGGGATCGATGTTGTATTAGATATTGTACCATGTTGTACCTGTGTTGATTTATGATATTCATTTTTGTTTCCACTGCTATATTCATCTATTGTTGTTATAAGCTCCATCCGAACTGGAATTCGACGTTCGAATCTCCGGCAGTCGAATACAAGTGGGGTATTTGATGTCGACTTTTGAACGCTGAATTTCGGGTCATGACAATTCAAGTTTACATTTTTATTCAAATTATTGGTTTAATTTTATAATTGACGTTATCCATCAAGAAAAGATTTAAGAATTAAATTTCCGATCAACTTTAACTATTTTAGAGATAAAAAACTATACCAATATATATCAAATTAAATCTTAAATCATATATCACATATATTACAAATCAAGTCATTTTTTAGAAATCCAAATCAATCTAATTCTCCAAAGAAAGACTGTAGAAAACTACAGAATGGTCTCTTCACTTCGAAATTCGAAATGAATGTCGATGATGCTTGAATCATCACCGAAATTATTTTCCAACGACAAAGACAAGGGCACAGATTTACACTTAAAATTCTTTGAAACAATTTCTATTTGAAATACTTTAAATAATACATCGTTTAAACTTTAAGCCCAATGTTTGAAACAATCGAAAATTAAATTCTTAGTTTCTTGTTTTAAATTCATTTAAATTTCCTAATTAATTTATAGCCATGTTTTATAGTTCAGTTATTTAAATATGAAACCAAAGCTAATGGTTACAAGCTATATACACAGAGTCAAATATTATTTCTCAACATCCAACTCAATTAACTATCAAAATTCAGAAATTCATTCTTATATACATATACAATATAACTATACAAAATTTATTCGTCACTAAATTTGAAAACCATATTGTGTCGGTTTTCTCTGTTCAAATGTTTTGGAGATCCTATCGATAGCGTTGATCAAACGAATCGATCGAAAACCCAAATCAACATCAACAACTCAAACAACACAATATATAAAACATTTTAAATATAGATCTACAAGTACGTTATATAGGTATAGATTTTCAAAGCAACGATAGAGATTCAAATTTGATTAACTCAAATCAAAAGTAAGTTGGAACAAAATATATGATGATTGAATAACAAAATAAAGGAAATGGATAGGCTTATATATAAATCACGTGCAACATTAATCGGGTCAACCTTGATTTAAAGAATAAGATCGATGTAGAACTCTGGGAAAATCTACATTCGATCTCAAAAGATAGAATTTGAGTTAACAAAAGATATTAGCATCTAAACCGAGGATTTAGAAATCTCCGGTGAATCAATGCCTATTGTAAAGATCATTCGAAATAGAGTTATGGGATACTCCAGAGTCAAAAGAAGACGAACAATGAGGGACAAGAATGGAGTTTAGAACCAAGGGAATGTTTCGAAATTCAAAGGAAATAGAGTCAAAAAGGAAGAGATTCACACTCGACCAAAAACGATTCTGTAAATAAATTCACCATATATGCTAAGTTTTTCCTAGAAACAAAGCTCTGATACCAATTGTAACGACCCGATATTTTCAACCATTCGCATCCGCACATCTCAGACTTGAATTGTTCAAAATACCGAATTATAAAATAAATTTGGAAAATCTCAGAATATACAACAAATAAATAAATCACAGAATCACAGACACAGAGTAATATAATGTAGCAGAAGAAAAGAGTTAATAGTTCATGAAGCCACTATATAAGTGCATCAGAATTAAACAAGATACAGTGGAAGTCTCAATATGATAATCAAGCATAATCAGAATACAACACTAGAATCAACGGGATACTGAAATGAAATAGATAGCTGTATCTTTAAGCAAACTCCAACTCAGAAGGTGAATCTCTAATGCTCTATCACTCAGTCTGACCCGAGCGTAAAGCAAAACACAAAACGCTTAAGTCAGGACATACATACTTATACAATGTAAGCCAACTCAAGTGAAATGTAATACAAGGTACAAGTAACTTAAAGGATGCTTGAGATCGCCCATCCTCTAAGGATCCGTTAAACTATTTACTATGTAGTAATATTTCGCTATTATAATAATGTCTATTAGTAAAGTAAACTTACTTTTAAATAGCGTTAAGGAGTTACCCAATATCCCCCTTAACACATAATAGTGCCAATAGTCTATACAACACCTGCGCACCTCCTGATCGGGAGGCCACGAGAATATGCTCCATAGGTACGACACAAATCAAACTTGTACAAGGCTCGCTAGGGGTAGGTGACACGACACAACTAGGCAATGCCAGGGTAGACATACCAATTACGCTTCCGGATCGGTTGTAACCCGTGCAGCAACTACCGCCCACATTGAGCCACACCCCAAAAATCAAAAGGGCCCCAATAAATCACAAAGTAATAGAATGGTATGGAAGGAGTGCGTCCGATAAGAGGAGCTAGCTTCCTCATTAGCCCGTCGATCGCTGCTGTTTTAGCCACCTTAAGCAAACTCATGGGAGTTGGGTCCATGTGTATACCTCAAAAGAACGCCGCCACCATCCTACTTCATTCTGGAATCTCCACCACATACACGGTTGTTAAAGTGGTTTTCGGAGCTGACAGAGAGTATATCAACTTCCGATCCCGATCTCTTTAACAACCAAACATTATTATAACCCATGGATATTTATTTCAAAATCATTTATACTTTCAAAACCAAACTAGCATATCCATCTCAAAATCATATCATTTCTTTCAAAATAGTATATACTTACAAAACCAAAGTATCAAACTCATTTCAAAACCATGTCAAAATAGTATCATTTCCATTTCAAAACTAATTCAATAATAAATCATTTAAATAAAACCCAAATTTACAAATCATCGAATATTTCCTTCAATTTATTAAACGTGAAAAATTCCTTTAGATTATCATAGCATTTTGGAAATGTAACCTTGAGGAATCATAGCACTTTTGGAATGTAATACTTTCCATTTTAACATTTTATATAATCAAAGTATTTATGTACTTACAAATTTTAACATGGTCATTTTATCATAGACAGAGTTAAATAAACTTTGTTACTGTAATATCCAACTTAAAGATGAAATTCTTATGTTAAGTTAAAAGTACCTTATTAACTTACATTATTATTATAATAATGAAACTTTATTATTTTAATCATTTAAAATATGCCATTTACATTAATAAAAACTTACATATCAAATGTACATTATCAACTTACATTTTATTATTACAGTAAGGAACATGTATCATTTTAATCAATTTAAAATACACCATTACATTAATTTAAACTTACATGTCAAATGTACGTTTTAACTTATATTTATTACAATAAAGAGCATTTATCATTTTAATCAGTGTTCACTAATTGAAACTTACATTATCAAATGTACATTTTAATTTACATTTCTATTATAGTAAAGAGCATTTATCATTTAATCAATACTACACTAATCAAAACATTACATGTTTCTTTCATCAATTAAAACTTTACATGTTTCTTGCATTAATTAAAACTTTACATGTTTCTTGCATTAATTAAAACTTTACATGTTTCTTTCGTTTTTTATTACAGTAAAGAACATTTATTATATAAATCAATTAAAATATTAATTAAACTTACATCTCACATGTATGTTTTAATTTACATTTTTCCATTTTAAAGTCATAGCTATTTATCTTACAAAACGTAACATTTCACAAAAGAATATTTTATCATAGTTAAAATAACAATCAAATTTTCTTCATAGATCTATTCATTTAGACGTCAATTAACTATGATTTTCTAGTTAAATAAATTTTATTACAAATTGTCCAATTAAAACTGCATTCCATTTTACCAGTTCAAAATACATTATTTATTATATAAAACGCGTCCATTTCATAAAGTAAAATTCATACAATCACTAGGTTTGATTTAAAACTTCCATATTAAGTCCAATTCAATTATTAACTATTTATCAGCAATAAAGATCTTTAATTCAACTTAAAACCAATTATTAACTTATGAAAATTTAACTTATAGAAAAACCAATACACCAATATAATAAACGCATTACATCAAATTTTTAAGTCAAAATTTCATATATTATAAAACTCAAAAATAATTAAAAATCTTTTAGGGAAATATTATGTAATAATATATAATAAATTTTTAGGAAAATATTGCTTAAAATATAACCATGGGCCTGTATAATATTTTCTAACCTAGGTCAAGTGATATGGATTTTATCATTTCAATCTGTAATTTGAAAAGGAAATCCGGGTTCTATCATTTCAAAACCACAATCCAAAGTAAAATAAATGCAATCAAAATCACAATAAAAATCACTCGAGCCTATCGTTTCAGCTCATAATGATTTTTCCTTGTCCAAAAGTCCATTCGGGTATGTATCATTTCAAACCATAGTGATAGGGAACTTGCAGCATGATAAATAGGAAATAAATATAACAATATAGCCTATAGCATAATAACAGACAATGTAACAAATGTATAAACCGCAACATCATATAATCAATCACAGGCATGTATGAATATATCATAATAATTTCTACAGTTCACTTGTCATCATTACGCAATTATAAAAGTACATATGTCTAGAGTGAAAAATATCACCTTTTTTAAGCTAGAGTTGAAATTCAAGACACAAATCCAAATCCACAAAGCACGAAAAGGCACGGCTATATTTTTGAGTGAATGAAGAGTTAGATCCAAATATTATACATAAACAAACACAACAAACATAAGAATAAGATTTCAATACAAACAAAGATGAATTAAACAAGTGAAATTATGAATTAAAGAGGACATAACCTATTGATAAAACAAAGCAAGATGATCAATCACCAAGCAAGTGGGCTTGGCCATGGCTTCAATGGGCTAGACCATCATGTTGTGCTTGGCCTAGATGGTTTGTGTGCATGGCTAGGTAATGTAGATCAAGGCATGGTAAAGAAGTGGTGGAGTTTTGAGTGGTGGCCGAGGCTGAAGGAGGAAGTGGATGTATACACAAGCTTGGCTAGGTTTTGCAATTGTTTTGGTGATGGATCTTGGATCCATGGTCATGGCTAGGGTTTAGGGTGATGGAGGAGGTGGTGATGGTCGCCATGGTGGTGGTGGAGTGGTGGTGAGATCGGTTAGGAGGTTCATAGCCGAGCCTAGCACGAAGTGAAAAGCAGAACAAAAGAGAAAAGGAGAAGAGAAAGAGGAAGAAGGAAGCCATGGATCTAGATATTATTTTTTCCTCTTCAGACAAATGATAAAATGAGAAAATTTTCACGTGAAATAGTAATAAAAGTGGCGGCTAGGGTTACAAAAACAACGAACGGCTAAAGATGTAATAAAGAGGCTAGGCAATAAAAGGTAAGAGTTTGAATGGTTTGAAAAATCAAAAGGAAATACTATAAAATAAATAACTTGATGGATTTAATTAATTTTTTTTCTTTGTATGCATGCAATGAAAAGAGGAGTTTGAGGAACAATATGTACGTGATTGATAAGAGAGAATCACGGCTATGAATGTGGGAAGTAATTGGCCATGTAAATGGAGAGGCAAGGGAAAAGAAAAAGGAAACAAATAAAACCAACTAACCTATGTCACTTGAAATTTCTAAGCTATCATTAAACATAAAACCAATCAAAAATACAATGAATATATTCAAAGTTTATATAAATAAAATAGAAAATAAAGTAAAAATTAGAGAAATAAACATAGGAAAATAGAAAATAAAAAGGCTAAGGCAGATGAAAAGGCCTAACTTCCTATCCAAAAAAAAGAAACCTAAATCTATTGGAATTTCCAACCAAAAATCCAAATAAATTCCATTAGAAAAGAGAATGGAAATATAGTAAAGTAGAAAATAGAAAAATAGATTTGAGGTAGAAAAATGAAAATATAAAGTACTCAAATTTTACTGAAAACAATCGCGTGTAAAACGCTGAAAGTTATCAAATTTTAGAAAGCATAAAATGAAATTTTACGAAACGAAAAGCAGAACTAATATTAAAATAAATTATATTTTCAAAGAAAAAGATTGGAATTTAAAATTTTAAATACAAAATTTTCAATTGTGGTCAAACTTTGACTTTCAATTGACCAAAACATAAAATTTTCAGAAATTGCTTATTTTATTGAATTTGGAAAATAAATTATAAACAAATTCCAAACTTACATTGGAAAATTCCAAAAATTCAATCTTAAATAGTTTAAAAATAAAGTTTTCATATAAAAAAATTTAACTAAAATATTTAAAAAATTATGTATTATTACAATAAAAGATTTGAAAGTGGAAATTTTTTTAAACCATTCAAGGAAAAGGTTTTGAGCAAAAAGTTGTGACTTAACTAAGATCCCAATTTATCCATATGGTTTTAAAATTAGCTCATTACTTGGTTTAGCCGGGAGAGGACTTTATGCCATAAAACCCATTCCGAATAATAATACAACGAAAGGGATAGCATTTGAAGATGGCAGTAAAGACCGGGTATTTTCGAGAACGATCGGATTACTTATCGAATGTCTCTGCATTGAGTCGCGCCGGTATTGAGATCTCCATATATGATGGGGAGTCCGATCGGGATTGTGAATACCCGGATTTGCAAGGGCTTCTATGTGAAGTGCCTATGGTTTCGTTCGAACTCGGAATGGACTTGTATGGATGTATGTCTGACGTTACACTTTGAGATGTAAAGATGGTTTCCATCAAATACATTTCTGTTTGGTGGCGGAGAATTTATTCTCTTAGCTTAACACCCTTCTCTGAGATGTACGAGTTTAAAGTTATGTAGTTGATGGTTACTAGCGATATATTCCCAATTTGGTAATGTGGCATACTAAGTGCTGTTGATCATTTGTTGATCAAAGCATGGCTTTTGTGAAAAGCGTAGCTTTGTGGATGAGACCTCGTCGAACCTCACACCACAAAAATGGTCGAAACAGGAAGAATGCAGCAAGGTTGTGAGGGTCGTGCCCTTTAGGGTATATGCATTTCCTTCTGGATAAAAGTGGTATCATGGTATGGAGCCCAGATACTTAACTTATGTGGTTGTTGAATTTTGTTGGTGTTGAGAGCTCTCGGATAATGGTCAGTGATGACTGGGGGATGGCATACTCATGACAGTTAGTTACCTAGTTACAGAGGTAACCCGACCTTGTGTTGGCAGAGAGCTGGTTAGGTTCTCGGTGCATCCCTCCAGAGGCATACTCATATGGCGAGGAAGTTCCTTAGCCTAACCATTTGTTGAAAACCAATCACCCAATATGCGCCCTGTACGGTTTTAGTTGTAGAACCTGCCATTTAACATGGTAGCTATAGTAGGCATACTATAATGGTACGTATGCTGGCTAAGATAAATATTATACTTGCAACGGTTTTCTGCACTATGCACTTATAATAATATCAAAAGGATTTTGCGTATCAAGCAAGTTTGACTATCATAAGAAGAAATCTCCCTTAAGTGTGCGCTTGCATTGTGTGTGTGCGGAAGGCCTTATGGTAGTTTCATTTTCAAAAAAGCATAGCGGAATTCATTTTTCTGTTTGTTTGTTTTGTTCAAAATAAACCGTTTCTGTTTTCTCACACCAGTCACATGATTGACCTGGAGTTTATTGTTCCTTTTCTAAACTCTGGGTGCCCACAATTTTCCACATAGGTAGCCTAGAGTCAGATTTTCAAATAGTTAGGTGTAGCTTTTGGCAATCTTCGAATTCTTTGGATTTTGGCAATCGCATTGCGGACCGGACTTGCTTAAGTTAAACATGATAGGATTTTGAGCTTTTGGATTAGGATTTTGCTTTGGAGCTTTGGAGATGGGATGCAACCTATGAAGCTGCTTTGGTAGTCCAAGCAAGTTGAAGTTATGTTTTCGCTATTGTGTTCCGCCGTGGTATATGTATACTTTCTCTGATGTTGGATAAATTGTTGTAGAGATGTTGTATTCATTGAATTTTATCAACGGTATTGTTTTTATTTCGCTGTCTTGTTGTACTTAATGTGTTTTAAGCTCCGGGGAACCATACTCAACGTTTGAATCCACGGCATTTGAATACGGGTGATGTATTTGGATGTCGATTTTCGAAGGTCGAGTCCGGGTCGTTAGATCTTTCTTCTCTCTCGCTTCGCCCCTCATCCCACTCGACTCAGACACCTCCACAAATCCATAATCCTTCTCCCGTAGCGGCCTAGACCAACACCAACATAAACCGACAGCCTGACAACCTAACAACCTCCAGCTCGTCGAACCACTCTCCTCCACCTTGAAACCATTACCCTAATTTTTCTTCCCTCCTCACCGTGCTTCCCTCACCACTAGCTACAGCAGGGCTCAATCCCATCATCGAAACTTATTTCAGCTTGCATGTTTTACAAGGTATTATATTTACATTATTATAAGTTATGTCAGTTTTTGTTTTTATGTTTGAATGTATATATAAATTATATATTTGGAGCTAGCCTATTCTTTTAACCTGAAGCATATTTGCCATAAGATAATATAATTAAATATCTAAAAAATCTATAGTAATATTTTAATTTGATTTAGCAATAACTATTTTATTTGGAACAAAGCCTTTATTCTTCATTTTCTATTATGTTCTATAATCAAACAATTTATCTATATAATACAATATTTTATACGTTGGTGTGACGCCCCACCTCTATACTCACGCTAGCCAAGGACACTTCGGAGTAATGCCGTCAACTAGCGCGAAGAATAAGGCTGTTGAGGAGCGACCATCCGTGTAATTTCTTTGTGCGAGCAAAGGTATTGTAACAACGCGCATATTTAACAATTTTATATTTAAATATTTTATTTAAATATAGCGTCGTTAGTCGAATTTTTGGGTCCAAAAGCTACTTTTTGCAAACGGCCGAATTGGGGCTCGATACCACTTCCATTGAGTCCAAAATCGCGTTTGCGATCTTTTTGAGTATAAGCTTTGATATGTTTAGAGTAAGTCAAATTTGGCTACGTTTTCTAATTGGGTTTTGGGTTTGGGTTCAGCCCATTTGTTAGTTTAATAACCTAACTCAGTCCCTCTTCTCTCCATTCACTCATTTTCACTCCTCAAACTCAACCTAAAACTGAAAATGGGGGAAAGGAAGAGGAATTAGAAATTCCAAGCCCTAGTTTACTTTGCAAAACTTGAATTCTTGCTTTAAAATCAAAGAGAAGCTATTGGTAAGCCTCCTCTTCATCTTCTCCAACTCTTTTCCTCTTAAATTTCAGAAAGTTTTCCTAAACCTAACTTAGGAAATACATGTTTTGATCTTAGATTGAAGTTTATTGGGTTGAAGTAGAGATTGGTTGGTCTTCTCCTTGTGATTGAGCTTCTTCTTCTTAGTTTTGGGTTAAAGGTGAGATTTTTATCTCACATCTATGACTATAATTATCTTTGGTTGTTAGGTATGAAATCCTAACACTTATTCATATGCATTTGCTTTTGGTTTGGGTTGAATTGGTGAATATTCCAATTTTTAGTGTTTTGGGTTCAAATCTTTGAAATCCTAACTTTGATGTTTTGATCATGTTTTGGTGATGCATCGAGGAGCATATAGGGCCGGGTTGTCGATTGGCATAAACCCTTATAGCCAATGTTCGTCCGGTTGCATTTTGGAAAAGTTTGCTCTTCATTTGGATAGGCTGAAAAACAGACCAGGCATGATTTAGTCGACTGAAAATCTCTGTTCAGTCGACTGAATCTAGGACCCAAAAGTTTCCAGGCATGGTTTAGTCGACTGAATTCTCTATTCAGTCGACTGAACCTGGAAACAGAAAATTCCCAGGCATGAATTCAGTCGACTGAATTCTCTGTTCAGTCGACTGAATCTGGAAACAGAAAGTTTCCATGCAGAATTCAGTGAACTGAAAATCTCTGTTCAGTCAACTAAATTTTCTATTTAGTCAACTGAATCCTCTGTTTAGTCAACTGAATTGTTATTTCAGCCCACTTTGCCTTTTGGGATTGAATTTCCAATTTGAATCGATTCGTGATGATCCTATTTGTTGTTATCATTTATTTGACCTTGATGATTCCTTTTGGACTTCATTCACGGGTTTTTATAAAATAATCTTCTAAAATTACATTAAAAGCTCGTTTCTCCAATTTATAAATTCTATTTAAATGCACATACACAATTTCGCATTTGGAGCGGAGTGGAAGGGAGCTTAAATGGTTAGGTAAAACACGGACCATGAATCCATGCGTTTGTCTTGCCGATTAATCCCCGACCTATTCGATTGATTGTTTTGACCTTTTGGTCTGGTTTACCAATGAGATGAGGTAAACTTTTTACTGCTTTGAGTGTGAAATTAACTAACGGATTGTAAACCGTTTAGTGTGAATGAGTGGTTATGGGACTCACGTTACCACTTTTCGAATTCCTTTTCGAGAGTTGTGACACATTCTGTTGGTTAGTGGTGTCCAGTACTGGGCCTTCGGACCTTCACCGCTATAGTTTGTTGCCTTCGGGTGTGTTGCCTTCGGATTTGCACCTTCAGGTTCGTTGCCTTCGGGTATGTTGCCTTCGGGTTTGTACCTTCGGGTTTTTGCCTTCGGGTTTGTTGCCCTATTGTATTGCTTTCGGAGTTAGGTCCTTATGAGACGCTCGAGTGATATTTAGGTTTGGAGTCTTCGAGCTCATGGATCCTTGTTTATACAGTACTGAGCACGTGAAAATTTTTATGATGTTTTCATTGATATGTATATTCCCTAGGTAATCCCCTTCGGTGTTGGTCTTTTTGAGCCGCATGATATGTAGCTATTACCTTGTGGAACTTGTGTTACCTTCATTGGTATTTGTTATTGCATTTTTGGCTTGTTTTGGGATATTCATATCCTTTGTTTCTTGTGTTGCCGATGATATGAGGCTTGTTCTGTTATGATTCATCTTTTGTTAGATAATTGTGTTATCTCTTTTAGAGATATTTGTTATACATTATGACCTTGCAGGTTATTGTTGTTCAATTTATCTAACTGATTTGTTTAGTTAGACTGACCCGTATATTTTATACTCGGGTCAGACTGAGATGTTTCAGGTTAGGTACTTTTGGACTTAGCCTATTTTGCTTCCGCATGGACTATTCAGCTTGTTCCTTTTTGTCATAGCTTTTGTGTAGTCCTATTTTGTTGTAACTTTGATATGTATTCTTTTGGATTCATCTGTATATTGTGGTTGGCTATACCACTTGACATGTATTAGTTTGTATACTCTATTATGTATCTGTATTTGTGTATATGATGATCTACTGTTCTATGATGTATATTACATTTGAATTGTTATATTCTGTTCTGATAGATTCTCCAACCACCTATGGTTTTGTTTTTAGTATTCATTGGGTATGTCGACCTGCTTGGTATGTCTATTGTCGATGTATTCAATAGATAGTTAGAGCAAGGCTATAGATGGTCGCTCCTAACCAGTCTTGTTCTCCATGTTAGTTGACGGCATTACCCTGTAGTGTCCTTGGCTTGCGTAGGTATAGAGGTGGGGCGTCACAGCTTGGTATCAGAGCTTAGTTCAGAACAAAATATGATAAACACAGAATAGATGCACATATTCCGATACATCAAAGTGTATAAGTGATACAAATCTTTGAACCATCTTGCCTCTATTCCTTCTACCATCAAAGGTTAGATAGAATTTGGGGATACATCTAGGAATGTATTTCATTCCGTAGTATTCCAAAATTGTATTAGTGACATCTACCTTGTGAATAATCTTGTTCTTATCTTAACTTTCAGCGTATGGCTGGAAGAGGCAGAGGACGACGTTCGGATGTTGGGTAATCCAGTGGCTCACATCCAGATGGCATTTATATGTCTGTCGATCAGTTTTTGGAGTTGTTTAGGAGCACTCAGCCTCTAGTTCCTCCTCGAGTATCTCCACCTCGCAAGTCTGCCTTTGCACGTCAATGCAGTGATTTTGCTCATCATGGAGGAAAGCCGTTTAAGGGCTCCGAGTCTGTTCTTGAAGTCAAGCTTGGCTTCGCACGTGCGAGCGTATTTTCTCTCGCATGGATCTTTCTGACCATGATAGAGTTCTTGTAACTTCTAGCTTATTACAAGGGCTTGCTCTTGATTGGTATGAGCTTCTTGTAGCCGAAATTGATGAGTCTACTCTTTCTTGGACTCAGTTTCGGGGACGATTCGAACTCAAGTTCGTTCCTGAATCCGAAAAAGTTTTATTGACCCGTCGCTTTCTTGAGTTGAAGCAAGGGAAATCTTCTGTTTCTGAGTATGTTGCATCATTCGAGGCTTTATCTCAGTATGGTCTTGAATTCATTAGTACTTCTTATAAGAAGAATCTGAAGTTTGTTTCTGGTCTTAAGAAATATCTTAAGAAGTCTTTGTTGCTCCAGCTTAAGCTCTCTTTTGAGGAGTTAGTTGTTCTGCACTTCATCTTGAAACCATCGAGAAGGAGTGTGATAGTGGTGAGGATGTTGAGGCTTCCAAGAACCCCAACAGGAAGCAGTTTCCATTTCAGAAGTCCAGGTCTTTTCCTTCCAAGAAGAAGAAGACTGGTAATTCTAGCTTTCAGCCTCAGTCTTCTGGAACACCTTTCATTTGGAAGTGTTTCAATTGTGGTTCTCCGGATCATATGATTCGAGCTTGTTCTAGGCCTCTCTTCTGCCGTTATTGCAAGAAGGAAGGTCATCATGTTTCCACTTGCCCTACTGTTCCGGCTGGTGCCAAGTCTAGCAAGCTTTATGCCGCTAAGGCTTCTAAAGGTCCTTCTCAGCCCAAAGGTATATCTCCATATATTTTGGAAGGTTCTATTTTATTTCATGATCATAGTATTCGAGTTCTTTTCGATACGGGTGCTTCACATTCTTTTGTATCGAAAAAGCTCGTTGATGATTTATCTTTGGATGTTTCTTGTTTGGTTACTTCTTTAAGGATTGCGATCCAATTGGAGGATCCACGACCCTTAGTATGCTTTGTGATGATGTTGAGATTGTTTTATGTGGCTTTTCTTTTCATGCGAATCTGCACGTTATTTCTTGTCTGGGATTTGATATGATTTTGGGAATGGACTGGCTAGTGAGATACAATGCCAGGATTATTTGTTCGGAGAGAATTTTGTATTTTTGACATCCGGATTCACCTACTCAGCTATTACTTGTTCTTCGAAATGTGGATAATTTCGAAATGGCTTTACATTCTCTTGATTCGCGAGATGATGATGATATATCTCGTATTCCTGTTACTTGTGACTTTTCTGATGTTTTCGAACCTGTTTCAGGTTTGCCACCCAAACGGGCAATTGAGTTCCGCATTGATCTCATTCCAGGTGCGCAGCCAGTTAGTCGTCCTCCCATAAGGATGTCTACAAAGGAAAATGAGGAACTCAAGAAGCAGCTTTTAGAGCTTGAGTCCAAGCAGTTGATTCAGTCCAGTTTTTCTCCATGGGGATCCGCGGTCGTCTTCGTGAAGAAGTCTGATGGAACTCTTAGGATTTGCGTTGTCTATCGCAAGCTTAACGAGTTAACCATCAGGAATAGGTATCCATTGCCCAGGATCGATGATATGTTCGATCTATTGAGTGGTGCTAAGGTCTTTTCTCAGCTCGACCTTGCCACGGGTTTCCATTAGTTGCGAGTCGCGGAGGATAGCATACCTCTTACCGCTTTCCACACTCGTTATGGTTCTTTTGAGTGGCTCGTTATGCCGTTCCGTTTGACGAACGCTCCTGCTTTCTTTGTCGATCTCATGAATCGAGTATTCCGGCAATATCTCGATAAGTTCGTCCTTGTGTTCATTGACGATATCCTTATTTATTCTAAGTCTGAAGCTAAGCATGCTAATCACTTGAGAATTGTCTTGAGTACTTTCCGTCATAATCAGCTTAGAGCCAAATTCTCCAAGTGCCACTTTTGGGAGAATAAGGTTAAGTTCTTAGGCCATGTTGTATCTTCCGATGGCATTTCTGTCGATCCCTCAAAGATCAAAGCCATCCAAAATTAGAAGAGGCCTGAGAATGTGCATGACATTCGTGGTATCCTTAGATCGGCGGGTTATTACCGTCGGTTCATTAAGGATTTTTCCCGTGTTGTTCTTCCTCTCACCAGCCTTACTCGGAAAGGCATTCGTTTTATTTGGTTCGACAAGTGTGAAGCTTCCTTTCTGTCATTAAAGGAACTTCTCACTAATGCTCCTATTTTGGTGGTTCCCGATGGGAATCATGATCTTGTTGTCTACACCGATGCGTGTGGTAGTGGTCACGGTGTTGTTCTTATGCAGAAGGATCGGGTAGTTGCTTATGCTTCTAGGCAACTGCGTCCGAATGAATTCGTTATGCCACTCATGATCTTGAGTTAGCCGCCATTGTCTTCGCCTTGAAGATTTGGCGACACTATTTATTGGGCGAGCACTTCATTCTCTATACCGATCATAAATCCTTGAAATATTTGTTCACTCAGAAGGAACTCAATATGAGACAACAATGTTGGCTCGAGTTTCTTTCCTCCTATGACTTTGATATCCAGTATACCCCTGGAAAGGGTAATCGTGTTGCTGATGCGCTTAGTCACAAACATTCGGCTGTTGTTTCTATGATGCTTGCCGAATGCGATATCCTTGAGACTCTATCTTTTTGTGAAATTCGTGATCGAGGTTCATCTTCTGATTCTCCTATTTTATTATTTAGTTTGGGAGCTCGACCCATTCTGTTGGATCGTATTGCCGATGCTCAACGGTGTGATCCTGATTTGTTGCATCTTATTCAGCTTTGTGAGTCTGGATCCTGTGATGAGGCGTTGCGGGATTTCAGCATTGGTTCTCATGGGTGTCTTCGCAAGAAGAATCGTCTTTTTGTGCCTTCTGATTTTGCACTTAGGCATGACATTCTCGATGACTGTCATCGTTCTAAGTATACCTTTCATCCTGGTAGTAGTAAGATGTATGCCGATATGCATCGTCTTTATTATTGGGAAGGCATGAAACGCGATGTGGCGAGTTATGTGAGTAATTGCATAACTTGTCAGCGTATTAAGGCGAACATCAGCGCCGTTCGGGTCTTCTTCAGCCTCTAGAGATTCCATTGTGGAAATGGGATCAAATTTCTATGGATTTCATTGACGGCCTACCTCGTTTGAGATCGGGCCACTCTAGCATCTGGGTTATTATTGATCACCTCACCAAGTCTGCTCATTTTATTCCTATTAAGTCTAATAGGCCTGCTTCGCATTTGGCTAAGTTGTATGTCAAGGAAATCGTGAGACTTCAAAGTGTTTCTAGTTCTATTATGAGTGACCGTGATCCTTTATTCACGAGTCATTTTTGGAAGAGTCTTCAACAAGCTTTGGGGACAAAGCTTAATTTTAGCACGGCTTATCATCCGCAGTCTGACGGACAGACTGAACGGGTGAACCGTATCTTGGAAGATCTTCTCTGTATCTGTATTTTTGATTTTGGTGGTAGTTGGGAGGATCACCTACCTCTTGTAGAGTTCTCCTACAATAATAGTTTTCAGTCTAGTATTGGTATGGCTCCTTTCGAAGCTTTATATGGAAGGCCATGTCGATCACCTTCTTGTTGGTTGGAATCTGGGGAGAAGCTTATTCTTGGTCCAGATTTTGTTCGTGTATCTTCTGAGAAGATTGATCTTATTCGGTTGAGAATGAAAGAGGCACAGAGCCGCCAGAAATCCTACGCGGACAGCCGTAGGAAGCCTCTCGAGTTCTCGATTGGTGATCTTGTCTTTATTCGTGTTTCTCCTTTGAAGGGGGTTATGCGCTTCAGTACGAATGGGAAATTGGCTCCTCGCTTTATAGGACCATTTTCTATTACCGAACTTATTGGCCCTGTGGCTTATAGAGTTTCACTTTCTGCTCATTTATCTGGCATTCATGACATGTTTCACGTCTCTCAACTTCGAAAGTGTCTTCGAGAGTCGGATTCTGTTATCGATTCTCCTGATTTGCAAGAGCTTGAGATCTCACCGGACTTATCTATTGTACAGCAGCCTATCCGCGTACTTGACACGGAGGTGCGACACCTTCGAAACAAGGACATGCCGCTCGATAAAGTTCAATGGTCCGCTAACCCCAATGACTGTACTTGGGAAACCAGAGAGTATATCGAGCGATCTTATCTGGGTTTTCTATCTTGGCATGGCAATGGTGAGAATATCTTTTCATCTCAAGCTTATTTCCTTTTCTTTTTGGGATGATGTATGTATGTAGTTATTACAAATATTGTCTCTGGGAATTGCGGGGACGTAATTTTGAAAGGCGGGGAGATCTGTAACAACCCGCATATTTAATGATTTCATATTTAAATGTTTTATTTAAATATAGCGTCGTTAGTCGGATTTTTGGGTTCGAAAAGCTACTTTTTGCAAATGGTCGAATTGGGGCTCGATACCACTTCCATTGAGTCCAAAATGGCATTTGCGATCTTTTTGAGTATAAGCTTTGATATGTTTGGAGTAAGTTGAATTTGGCTACGTTTTCTAATTGGGTTTTGGGTTTGGTTCAGCCCATTTGCTAGTTTAATAACCTAACTCAGTCCCTCTCCTCTCCATTCACTCATTTTCACTCCTCAAACTCAACCTAAAACTAAAAATGGGGGAAAGGAAGAGGAATTAGAAATTCCAAGCCCTAATTTACTTTGCAAAACTTGAATTCTTGCTCCAAAATCAAAGAGAAGCTATTGGTAAGCCTCCTCTTCATCTTCTCCAATTCTTTTCCTCTTCAATTTTAGAAAGTTTTCTTAAACCTAACTTAGGAAATACTTGTTTTTATCTTAGATTGAAGTTTGTTGGGTTGAAGTAGAGATTGGTTGGTCTTCTCCTTGTGATTGAGCTTCTTCTTCTTAGTTTTGGGTTAAAGGTGAGAATTTTATCTCACATCTATGACTATAATTATCTTTGGTTGTTAGGTATGAATTCCTAACACTTATTCACATGCATTTGCTTTTGGTTTGGGTTGAACTGGTGAATATTCCAATTTTTAGTGTTTTGGGTTCAAATCTTTGAAATGCTAACTTTGACGTTTTGATCATGTTTTGGTGATGCATCGAGGAGCATATAGGGTCGGGTTGTCGATTGGCATAAACCCTTAGAGCCAATGTTCGTCCGGTTGCATTTTGGAAGAGTTTGCTCTTCATTTGGATAGGCTGAAAAACAGCCCAGGCATGATTTAGCCGACTGAAAATCTCTGTTCAGTCGACTGAATCTGGGACCCGAAAGTTTCCAGGCATGGTTTAGTCGACTGAATTCTCTGTTCAGTCGACTAAACCTGGAAACAGAAAGTTCCCAGGCATGAATTCAGTCGACTGAATTCTCTGTTCAGTCGACTGAACCTGGAAACAGAAAGTTTTCAAGCAGAATTCAGTCAACAGAAAATCTCTGTTCAGTCAACTGAATTTGCTATTTAGTCAGCTGAACCCTCTGTTTAGTCAACTGAATTGCTATTTCAGCCCACTTTGCCTTTTGGGATTGAATTTCCAATTTGAATCGATTCGTGATGATCCTTTTTGTTGTTATCATTTATTTGACCTTGATGATTCCTTTTTGACTTCATTCACGGGTTTTTATAAAATAATCTTCTAAAATTACATTAAAAGCTCGTTTCTCCAATTTATTAATTCTATTTAAATGCACATACACAATTTCGCACTTCGAGCGGAGTGGAAGGGAGATTAAATGGTTAGGTAAAACATAGACCATGAATCCATGCGTTTGTCTTGCTGATTAATCCCCGACCTATTCGATTGATTGTTTTGACCTTTTGGTCTAGTTTACCAATGAGATGAGATAAACTTTGTACTGCTTTGAGTGTGAAATTAACTAACGGATAGTAAACCGTTTAGTGCGAACGAGTGGTTATGGGACTCACGTTACCACTTTTCAGATTCCTTTTCAAGAGTTGTGACACATTCTGCCAGTTAGTGGTGTCCAGTACAGGGCCTTCGGACCTTCACCACTACGGTTTGTTGCCTTCGGGTGTGTTGCCTTCGGGTTTGCACCTTCAGGTTTGTTGCCTTCGGGTATGTTGCCTTCGAGTATGTTACCTTCGGGTTTGTACCTTCGGGTTTGTGCCTTTGGGTTTGTTGCCTTATTGTATCGCTTTGGGAATTAGGTCTTTATGAGCCGCTCGAGTGATATTCGGGTTTGGAGTCTTCGGGCTCATGGATCCTTGTTTATACAGTACTGAGCACGTGCAAAATTTTATGATGTTTTCATTGATATGTATATTCCCTAGGTATCGCCCTTCGGTGTTGGTCTTTTTGAGCCGCATGATATGTAGCGATTACCTTTTGGAACTTGTATTACCTTCATTGGTATTTGTTATTGCCTTTTTGGCTTTTTTTGGCATATTCATATCCTTTGTTTCTTGTGTTGCCGATGATACGAGGCTTGTTCTGTTATGATTCATCTTTTGTTAGATGATTGTGTTATCTCTATTAGATATATTTGTTATACATTGTGACCTTGCAGGTTATTGTTGTTCAGTTTATCTAACTGATTTATTTAGCTAGACTGATCCGTATATTTTATACTAGGGTCAGACCGAGAAGTTTCAGGTTAGGTACTTTTGGACTTAACCTATTTTGCTTCCGCATGGACTATTCAGCTTGTTCCTTTTTGTCATAGCTTTTGTGTAGTCCTGTTTTGTTGTAACTTTGATATGTATTCTTTTGGATTCATCTGTATATTGTAGTTGGCTATACCACTTGACATGTATTAGTTTGTATACTCTGTTATGTATCTTTATTTGTGTATATGATGATCTAATGTTCTGTGATGTATATTACATTTGAATTGTTATATTCTGTTCTCATAGATCCTCCAACCACCTATGGTTTTTTTTAGTATTCATTGGGTATGTCGACCTGCTTGGTATGTCTATTGTCGATGTATTCAATAGATAGTTAGAGCAAGGCTATAGATGGTCGCTCCTAACCAGCCTTATTCTCCGTGTTAGTTGACGGCATTACCTTGTAGTGCCCTTGGCTAGCGTGGGTATAGAGGTGGGGCGTCACAGGTATGTCAGATAGTATAACAAGAGGAAATCCGACACATCGATACAAACTCAAAGCATCTACACAGTGGCTATATATGATCTTCAAAAAAATATATAGAAATAATCATAACATAAATCAGTCACAGATATCCATATCACAAAGGCGGAAACATATATGAATATAACACTTAGAATTGTTTATCAGAGAAGTGGTTAAACAAGATCCACAGTATAACAAAAGAATAGATACAAGTGCAAGACAAAAGAATATGTATACATCAAGGAGTCTCTATATCGAATGTATAACAACAAAAACTACCAATATAGTGTAGTTTGTCAAAAGTCGGGTAATACTCCCAGATGAGGAGTCAAGTAGAAGCACCTGTAACATCTCGGTCTGACCCGAGTATTATTTAATAAGAAAATATAAACGGATCAGTCTATCTATAAATATCAGATAAAATGAGGTGGAATAAGAGATATAACAAAACGTATGATAACAATGATGCCATACTGTGAAGAGTATACATTTGACAAGAACAAAAATCATACAATATCTCAAGAAATCTCATAACATTAAAAGGAATGTCATATTTTTTACTCTATTCACCAAACCACAAATATTGACATCATATCGATGTCAATCATAAAAATTGGTGAAACACAAATTCTAGAAATCATCAATTAGAAATCCAAAAATCACAAAACGGGGAGGCCTATCATAAACGGGAGCATGTAAACTCACCAAGACGTGTATCACAAACAGGACGCTATCCCATGGTCGTTAACCATAGAGCTGGTGCAACGACGTAGTACAATATCGGTACGCCCGAGGAACCTGAAATTCGAATAATTCGGAATGACGTAGTAGAACGGTACGCCCGATGATCCTGATAAGCTGGTACAACAATGTACTACAAAGGTACGTCCGAGGGACCGAACTCCATAAAGAACATGGGTCGCTAGCCCATAAAAATTGAGTCGAAACTCCAAAGAATACATAGGCCATTAGCCTATAAAATAAATGAGACGAAACTCAATAAAACGGGGTACCATCCCCACATGGACAAAGAGACATAGCATATTGCTAGTCAAAATCACAAAAAATAATCATCAATGATGATCAAGAAGTGTCAATTACACTAAGCTAGTAAATAGATGACTTTAGCTTCATGTCCCATTACCACTTGCTTAACTTAAGTATTTACGAACAAATTGTAAATCTCCACTCGAAAGTTGTCACAAGAGTTTCAATCGAACGAGACTAAGAATTAACCGACAAAGTAAATGCAAGCGTTTCATACCACTTGTTTTGCAAAGTCGTTTAAATGGATTTCTCGAACGAATGAGGTAAAGGTTTGTATACACTAATAGATTGGAAAATGGTTTTATAAAGGACTTTGTATTAAAAATAGAGTTTAAATCATCTTTGAGAGAGTTTGAATATTTACTACTAGTATAGAAACCTTTGCATTTAAACATGACAAACCATAGAAATGATTGTAAGAACAATTAATCGCCAAAATTTCACGATCAAAGACGTGAATTAAATCCAAAGAAATCGTTTCCAAATCCATCAAAATGGATATAACCAAAAATTCCAAAATAGAAGTCATCATGGTCGATAATAAATGATAACAACAAATCGAAAAACCACGAATCGATAAAAATTGGAATTTCAAGCAAAATAGGCTAAATAGGCAAAAACAAGCAGGTAGTCAACTGGTTACAGAGGCCAATCGACTGATTGCAGGAAACAGAGACTTCCAGCCTTTGCCGACAGCCCAGGAGCATTCATTTGCCACAGCCACTCGACTGACTGCAAAGGTCAGTGGACTGACTGGCATTGGGGCTGTTTTTCAGCGTATCAAATGAAGAGCAACTCCTCAAAATTGCAACCGGATGAGAAATGGGCGCTAGGGGTTCATGCCAATCAACGACCTAGCCCTATAGGCTCTTCGATACACCACTAAAAGCATGATCAAACATCAAATCTATGATTTTTAAAGATTTGACTTCAAACCCCAAAAATTGGAATACTCATAAAACCAATTCAATCCAAGGCAAATGGACATGGAAATGAAGTTAGGAATTCATACCTAACAACAAATGAAGGTACATAGACGTGAGATAAAAATCTCACCTTTTGCACAAAAACAAGGAAGAAGAAGCTATAGACCAAGGTAAAAAAATCACTCCTCAATTCCAACCCAAGAAGCCTGAATCTAAGCTTAAAAGAAAAACATTTCCTAAGTTAGTGTAAAGGCCTACAAATCCTTACCCCTTTTGAGCTGGCAAAATCTCACAACCATTCAGCCCAAAGTGGAACAAATGTATGAGTCTTTGGGTTTAAAGAAGAAAGAAGTAGAAGTAGAAGAAAAGAAAACAATAACAGAATCTCATATATCGCAGCGGAACAAATATAATAGATAAAGAATATCTTTAAAACAAAGAACTGTATCAGTTATTACATTACATCACATTACATTATCAGAGTGTTACAACAACAAACAGCGGAAAAGAATATAACATATACTAATGATACGCTTCGCCATCCAGCTTGCCTCTGATCTCCACAGCATCTCTTTTCTGACTTCGCTCCAGAATAACTGACAATCTGACTCTAGGCTACCCGTGTGGAAAAATTGTGGGCACCCAGAGTTTAGGAAGGAAACAATAAACTCCAGGTCAGTCGTGGGACTGGTATGAAATCTTCAAAACAGTTATTTTCACAAAGAAAATAAAAAGAAATCCGCTATGCTTTTTGGAAAATGAAACTACCATAAGGCCTCCCGCCACACACACAATGCAAACGCAGAATTGGAGGAGATTTCTCCTTATGATAGTCACACATGCTTAATGTGAAAAATCCTTTATATATCATTATTAGTGCATAGTGCAGAAACCATTTCGAAAGTATAATATTAATGTTAGCCAGCATAGGCATTCCGAACTATGCCTACTATAGCTACCATCTAAACATTGGCGACCACCATAAGTAAATGGCAGGTTATACAACTAAAACCGTACAAGGGGTGTATTGGAGTTTGGATTTCCAACAAATGGTCAGGCTAAGGAACTTCCGACTGCCACATGGACGTGCCTTTAGAGGGACGTCACGAGAACCTATCTGGATCTCTGCCAACACAAGGCCGGGTTACCTCTGTAACTAGGTAACTACAACTCGAGTATGCCATCCCCCGGTCGTTTGCGACCTTTATCCGAGGATCCTCAACCACAAAGCAACAACCACAAAGTATAATAAATTTACGGCAACAACATAGGTAAAATATCTGGGCTCCATACCATGATACTATCCTTTTCCAGAAGGAAATGACATAGCCTAAAGGGCGCGACCCTCATAACCTTCACGCATCTTTCCTGTTTCGACCATTTCTGGGGTGTGAGGTCCGACGAAGTCTCGTCCTCAAAGCTACACTTTTCACAAAGTCATGTTTTGATCAATAAATGATCAGCAACACTTCGTATGCCACATTACCAATCTGGGAATATATCACTAGTAACCATCAACTACATAACCTCTGAGCTCGTACGTCTCAAAGAAGGGTCTTAAGCTAAGAGAATAAATTCTCCGCCACCAACTGAAATGTATTTGATAGAAACCAGCTTTACATCGCAAAGTGTAACGTCAGACACACATCCATACAAGTCCATTTCGGGATCGAACTGAACCGAAGGCACTTCAAATAAGCCCTTTGCAAATTCGGATATTCACTAATCACATCCGGAATCCCATCACAAAGTGTGATAAAATCTTTATACCGAAGCAACCCGGTGCAAAGACATTCGACAGGTAATCCTTTTGCTTTCGACAAATACCCGGTCTTCAACACTGTCTTCAAATGCAATCCCATTTTATCGTATCATTATTCGGAATGAGTTTTATGACACAAGGTACTCTCCAGGCTAATCCGAATAATGAGCGCTTATTTTTAAAAATAAATGTTTATTCAGATTTCAAAAAAATCACAACAATTTCCATTTTGACCTTTTAAATAAAAGATCCATCACAATCACAAAGGTTCGATGTGGTTTTCGGCTTTCCAATTGGAATCCGACCCCTGGTCGCATCGAAATTCCAATGTCGTTTAAAGGCAAATATTGATAGTCGGTTTTTAACTATCAATTAACATTCACGACAATCATCATATTTAAATAATTTCCCAGTTATTATTTTCGAAATGTCTTCGCAAGATATGTCTCACACTTCAACCAATTGAAAACAAATTTCAAATTACTTTCTACATTTTAATGCTTTGAAAACAAATTTCAAACCAATTTTCCTTACACAGAATACCTTTCGAAATATTTATTTCCACTGAAAATCTGCCGAGTTCAAATGCTTTAAAATAATTTAAATTACTTATCCAAACATATATATTTGGAACATTCAGAATAAAAACTATTTTAAAACACTTTATTTAAAACATTAGTTATGAAGATGTTATATTAAAATCTCATATAAAAATTCAAGTCCAAACTAAATTTAAAGTAAAATTAGTAGATAGGATATAATTATTTAAATATCCTTTTCCTAAAACAAATATCAATTAAAAATTTAAATAATCACTTCTATAATAAATTAAAATAAATCTTTACTTTAAAGATTTTCAAAACAACCCAATTAAGTAATTTCTCCAAAATAATCTTTCCTTAAAAACCATCTTCACGACTTCAATTTATATTTATAGATTATATTGAAAACATACTCGGCTTTCCAGGGAAAGTACATTTTCCATTTAAAAATGGTTCATTCAAATCAATTAATAAATCTTTCTTGATTTATTTTTAATTTACGTTCTGAATCCATAAATTCCTTTCGCACTTTTAAGAAATAAAAGAATATTTATTTTTTTTAAACAAATTTCCCTTTCTTTTATAAGTTCCCATTGTGAATTTAAATTTCCAAGCATCCATTTATATACGATTTTCGAATTGATTTCCAAATATTCATTTTCAGCAACGAATTAAATTCTAAATTGATTTCCAAAATTATTCTCCAAACACCAAATTAATTTCCAAATCGATTTCCCCCAAAGATTTATTTTAAACACCAAATTAATTTTCATATTGATTTCCAAAAGATTTATTTTCAAATACCAATCAATTTTCAAATTGATTTCTAAATTAAATTCCTTTATCTCTTTCAAATTATGTAAAATCCGTATTTTTTAAAATAAATTCTTCACCTTTTGAATAATATTACTTGAAATCCATTTATTAAATCTTTTGGAATTTATTCAATAGGATTTCACTATAGATTTTCTACTTAAATTTAAAAATCCAATTTTATTTATTTCTGGTATCTTACGATACAAAAAATATATTCAGCTAAATTTTAGCCTTCAACGATTTCAATTACAATACTATCACACAGAGATTATCAACATACAACATATGAAACAAATTCAATATTGGAGGAATCCAATTGGCTCCCTCCAACCTGTTTCTCTGCATCCACAGACGTTAGCACAACAGTTAAATACCAATTCCACTTCGAGGTGGAATATCGCGGTATATGGGATTAATATAAAATATCATCCGCTATTATGCGGCGCATAGGGTCTCATCCGCTATATAATGTGGGAAGTCAATCACTCCAATATATATATACTATATATATATATAATATCATCCAGTGAATAAATTATTATAAATCAATCATCCAAGCACACAGTCAATCAATTTTAAATAAAACTATTCAAAATTTAAATCGAAATAAGATTTGATTGAGTGAGAAGATCTCATCTTTGCTTATGCATGCAATCCATTTTCATTCCAGATTGTTTTCTTCATTGTACTAGACCTTGTACAAACAATTTTATATAGTTTATTAATATTTTGAATTAGTCAAACAATTAATCACTAGTTATTTATTTTAGATAATAAATTGGATTTACAGCAATAATTTATTTTTTAAAACACATTTTCTTTTAATAAAATATTTAACTAAAAATTAAGCTTCAAAACTAAATTTAAATAAAATAACCTTTGGTAAAAAAAAAAATTAAGTTTTTATTAAATAAAACTACATTTATAAGATATATATATATATTCTATTTTATTTTTTCAAAATCTTATATATGTATATTCACTGTTTTAGTAAAAATAGAAACTGTGTTTAAATTTCTGTTTAAAACATATTATAATTTTATTAAATCTAGATCCATACATATATATAAACTGCATTTAAATTCTTTACTGTAATAATTTTTTTCTTTATTTTCAGCTTGCATATAAAAATTGGAAACTGCATAAATTTAATTAATTAAATAAAGATTAAAATTGCTATACCTTACTGTTTTCGCTCGACTTCGAACTCGCTACGAAAATTGAAATCCGATAATAACTAAGTATTACAGATTTAATGGGACCAGTTTCGTCGAATTCCGAGACCGTGCCGCGGAAGGCTATTTTTAAATATCGATTTTAAACGATATAAATTCAAAACCGAGCAATTCACTTCAAAATTCAATTCTGTAGTTTCTATTTTCTTCATTATTATGTATATGAATTTTCTAAGCCTTCAAATTATTTTTATCAAGCTCAAAAACTGAAAATTCAATATTTTATCCAACTTCAAAAAATTAAATTCAATAACTAAATTGCCAAATTTATAGTTAAAATTGAAATTCAAATTTAACTAACTTCAAAACATTTAAAATCAAAATATTCCATTTCAAATGTTAAAAATTTCCGGGTCGTCACATCCTTCCCCTCTTAAAAGAATTTCGTCCCGAAATTTCTAGTTAAGAAGAATGATCCTTAACCCGTTTATTATTTTTCCTAATCCAAATAGTTTTATCAACTTTCCCAAAACAAATCTTTTTATTTAAGACTCATCATTAATTTAACTAACTTTCCAACTTCAATTACAAGTTCCAAACAATGTTGTTTTATTTGAGAATTCAAACTTGAATTCAAATTCAAAATTTCAAAATTTCAAAATTTTCTCAAAATTTTTCTAACTCCCTAAATTTTCGAAAAATTTCGCTAGCGTCTCCTTTGCGCGGCTAGCTCGGTACGACTACAAAATGGCACCACAGGCCTCTAGATTTCAAAAGAAAATAAAAAGCCAAGCGGTTGGGCAAGAAAATCATCAAATCTCACATTGAAATTTAAATACATACCTTTTTGTCGAGCAATTCAATTTAATCTTCAAAATCCCAATTCCAATTTTTCTTTTCCCTGTAACATACCTGTATATTCTACTAGCCATAATATTCATACAACATTCAAAATTCATTTTTTCATATTTCTTTACAAAGTTTTCAATATATACTTCTTATACCATTTTACTTTACTATTGAAGTTATATATCCATTTTCATTCAATCTTGCATTTTTAATTTCATCTGAATTCAATTTACACTTTCAATTTATTTGGATTCAGTTTACCTTCTGAATCTCTAATTTTATCAATTATCTTTCATTCACAACCGATTCATATCACTATTTTAAATTAGTTTTATTTACTAATTCTTTACAAATTCCATTTCATTTTATCTCAAACCATTTCTTTATTTCACCTTTATTATCTTTAGTTCACTTCGAACTAATTTTACCACTTCATTTTATTTCACACAATTCAAATTGGTTTTTAATATTCCGTTTCAATTCCAGTTTTATTCTTTTGTTCATCCCCAAACACAATTCAATTCACTATTTTGGTTTATACCCACTTATATTTGAACTGGATTTCAAATTCCATATGAATTTAATTTACCTTTTATTTATAAAGATTGGATTCAATTCATTTCAAACCATATTTAATTTTATCATTTCTTCAATTAATTTCACTTACTAATTTCATTTCAATACTTCGCTTTGTTTATCACAAATCAAATTCAATCCCAATTCCAGTCCTATTTACTTAAAAATTCGAAATGAATTTCAACATTCAATTTCACTTTCATTTAATTTCAATTGTAAATTTATTTATTCATTCACAAATTCATTTTCCACTTTATAAAATTTTATGCCGTAACTATTTTTTATAAGATTCCAGGGTCTTTTCAGCAATTCAAAACCATTCTTGAAATCAATTCAAATTATCCCTTTAAATTTCTAAATCCAAATCCAGTTTGCAAACAACTTCCATTTAAAATAATTTGGTAGCAATTCCTCTCATGGAAACCCGAAAATGAACATCGATGATGCTGAAGTCATCACCGAAGTTATTTTTTAGCGACCTCAAAGAGTTTAGAGCTTTCAACCCTTCAAAACACTTTTCCAAAACCTTTGAAAATCATCTTCAAACTCAATGGAATTTAATTTCCAAAATTTTCAATTTTAAATCGTTTCAATCCACTTTTAAATATTTCTCTAGAATCTATTTCAAATTATAAATTACATTTACATTTACAATTTATATTTGCAAATCCTATTTGTATATGGATGTTATTTTCTTAGCTTTTGGTTATGTTTTCAATTTCTATTCAATAACCAATGATAATAATTTAATATTTTCACTTTCTAACACCCAAGCAACCATATACTACTATAATAATTTATAGAAAATTTATTCCTTTATCTACGAAGATGGTTTGGGTAAAATTATTTCATTTCCCCTATTTAAAAAAAATATCATGTCGATTTATCTTGTTTAAGAGTTTAGAAACCGCTATCGATACAGTTAGCTAGACTGCACCGACCAGAATCTATAAATAATCAACCAATAAGTCAACACAATACAAAACAATTTTATACTCACTAACAAAAACGCGCTCATATATATTATTGCACATAATCTCAATCTTGAGTACTATTGACTCTATCTCCAATAAGTAACACCCAACAGAGCCAAGGTTGTCGCTTAACCAAATGCTCTGATACCAAATTGTAACGGTCTAGGCTTTTCAACCATCGACAGCGGCCAATCTCGACTGGTAGGCTTTTCAACAATCCTAGCCTCGCCATGGCATATATTGGTACCTTGCCCTTGCTTTTACGGCCAGCCTTTCGACTGTCACGCCTTACGGCTAACCAACCCCTTAAAGAGGACGTGTAGGGGTAAGAGTCTCCTGCTCGCCACCAAACAAAAAGCGAGAACCCCCCATCACGTTTCACAAAGATAAACAAGGTCAGTCGTGGGACTGGTGTGAGATCTTAAAAACAGTTATTTTCACAAAGAAAATAAAAAGAAATCCACTATGCTTTTTGGCAAATGAAACTACCATAAGGCCTCCCGCTACACATACAATGCAAACGCAGAATTGGAGGAGATTTCTCCTTATGATAGTCAAACATGCTTAATACGCAAAATCCTTTAGATGTCATTATTAGTGCATAGTGCAGAAAACATTTCGAAAGTATAATGTTAATCTTAGCCTGTATAGACATTTCGAACTATGCCTACTATAGCTACCATCTAAACAGTGGTGACCGCCATAAGTAAATGGCAGGTTATACAAATAAAACCGTACAAGAAACGTATTGGAGTTTGGATTTCCAACAAAGGGTCAGGCTAAGGAACTTCCCACTGACACATGGGTATGACTCTAGAGGGACGTCCCGAGAACCTACCCGGATCTCTGCCAACACAAGGCCGGGTTACCTCTGTAACTAGGTAACTACTACTCGAGTATGCCATCTCTCGGTCGTTCACGACCTTTATCCGAGGATCCTCAACCACAAAGAAACAACCGCAAAGTATAATAAATTTGCGGCAACAACATAGGTAAAATATCTGCACTCAATACCATGATACTACCCTTTTCCAGAAGGAAACGATATACCCTAAAGTGTGTGACCCTCATAAACTTGTTACATCTTTCCTGTTTTGACCATTTTCGAGGTGTGAGGTCCGACGAAGTCTCGTCGACAAAGTTACGCTTTTCACAAAGTTATTCTTTGATCAACAAATGATCAGCAGCACTTCGTATGCCATGTTACCAATCTGGGAATATATCACTAGTAACCATCAACTACATAACCTCTGAGCTCGTACATCTCATAGAAGTGTGTTAAGCTAAGAGAATAAATTCTCCGCCACCAACAGAAATGTATTTGATAAAAACCAGCTTTATATCTCAAAGTGTAACGTCAGACGCACATCCATACAAATCCGTTTCGGGATCGAACGGAACCGAAGGGACTTCAAAGAAGCCCTTTGCAAATCTGGATATTCACTAATCACATCCGTAATCCCAATCACAAAGTGTGATAAAATCTCTATACCGGAGCTACCCGGTGCGGAGACATTTGACAAGTAATCCTTTCGCTTTCGAAAAATTCCCGGTCTTCAACACCGTCTTCAAATGCAATCCCATTTCGTCATATCATTATTCGGAATGGGTTTTATGACACAAGGTCCTCTCCCGGCTAGCCCAAATAATGAGCGCTTATTTTTAAAAATAAGTGTTTATTCAGATTTCAAACAAATCACAACAATTTCCATTTTGATCTTTTGAATAAAAGATCCATCACAATCATAAAGGTTCGACGTGGCTTTTGGCTATCCACTTGAGATCTGACCCCCGGTCGCATCGAAATTCCAATGTCGTTTAAAGGCAAATATTGATAGTCGGTTATTTAACTATCAATCAACATTCATAACAATCATCATATTTAAATAATTTCCCAATTATTATTTTCGAAATATCTTTGCAAGATATACCTCACACTTCAACCATTTGAAAACAAATTGCAAATTACTTTCTACATTTCAATGCTTTGAAAACAAATTTCAAATCACTTTTCCTTACACGGAATACCTTTCCAAATATTTATTTCCATTGAAAATCTGCTGAGTTCAAATGCTTTAAAATAATTTAAATTACTTATCCAAACTTATATGCTTGGAACATTCAGAATAAAAACTATTTTAAAACACTTTATTTAAAACATTAGTTATGAAGATATTATATTAAAATCTCATATAAAAATTCAAGTCCAAACTAAATTTAAAGTAAAATTAGTGGATAGGACATAATTATTTAAATATCCATTTCCTAAAACAAATATCAATTAAAACTTTAAATAATCACTTCTATAATAAAATAAAATAAATCCTTACTTTAAAGATTTTCAAAGTAACCCAAGTAAATAATTTCTCCAAAATAATCTTTCCTTAAAAACCGTCTTCACAACTTCAATTTATATTTATACACTACATTGAAAACATACTCGGCTTTCCAGGGAAAGTACATTTTCTATTTCAAAATGGTTCATTCAAATCAACTAATAAATCTTTCTTGATTTATTTTTAATTTACGTTCCAAATCCGTAAATTCCTTTCACACTTTTAAAAATAAAACAATATTTATTTTTTTAAAACAAATTTCCCTTTCTTTTATAAGTTCCCATTGTGAATTTAAATTTCAAAACATCCATTTATATACGATTTTCAAATCGATTTCCAAATATTCATTTTCAGCACCGAATTAAATTATAAATTGATTTCCAAATTTATTTTCCAAACAACAGATTAATTTCCAAATCGATTTCCCCCAAAGATTTATTTTAAACACCAAATCAATTTTCATATTAATTTCCCAAAGATTTATTTTCAAATACCAAATCAATTTTCAAATTGATTTCTAAGATAAATTCCTTTATCTCTTGCAAATTATGTAAAATCTGTATTTTTTAATATAAATTCTTCACCTTTTGAATAATATTACTTGAAAAACATTTATTAAATCTTTTGGAATTTATTCGATAGGATGTCACTATAGATTTTATACTTAAATTTAAAAATCCAATTTTATTTATTTCTGGTATCTTACGATACCAAAAATATATTCGGCTAAATTTTAGCCTTCGACGATTTCAGTTACAATATAATCACACAGAGATTATCAACATACAACATATGAAACAAATTCAATATTTGAGGAATCTAGTTGGATCCTTCCAACCTGTTTCCTTGCATCCATAGACGTTTGCACAACAATTAAATACCAATTCCACTTCGAGGTGGAATATCGCGGTATATGGGATTAGTATAAAATATCATCCGCTGTTATGCGGCGCATAGGGTCTCGTCCGCTATATAATGCGGGAAATCAATCACTCCATAATATATATACTACTATATATGTAATTTCATCCAGTGAATAAATTATTATAAATCAATCATCCAAGCACACAGTCAATCAATTTTAAATCTAACTATTCAAAATTTAAATTAAACAATATTTGATTGATTGAGAAGATCTCACCTTTGCTTATGCATGCAATCCATTTTCATTCCAAATTGTTTTCTTCATTGTATTAGACCTTGTATAAACAATTTTATACAGTTGATTAATATTTTGAATTAGTCAAACAATTAATCACTAGTTATTTATTTTAGATAATAAATTGGATTTACACCAATAATTTATTTTTTTACACACATTTTCTTTTAATAAAATATTTTACTAAAAATTAACTTTCAAAACTAAATTTAAATAAAATAACCTTTGGTAAAAAAATTAAATAATTTTTTATTAAATAAAACTACCTTTATATAATATATATATTCTAATTTATTTTCGCAAAATCGTATATATGTATATTCACTGTTTTAGTAAAAATAGAAACGGGGTTCAAATTTCGATTTAAACATATTATAATTTTATTAAATATAGATCCATACATATATATAAACTACATTTAAATTATTTACTATAATAATTTTTTTCTTTACTTTCTGCTTGCATATAAAAACTGGAAACTGCATAAATTTAATTAATTAAATAAAGATTAAAATTGCTATACCTTACTGTTTTCGCTCGACTTCAAACTCATTACGAAAATTGAAATCCAACAACGACTAACTATTACAGATTCAATGGGACTAGTTTCGTCGAATTCTGAGACTGTGCCTCGGAAGGCTATTTTTAAATATCGATTTTAAACGATATAAATTCAAAACCGAGCAATTCACTTTCAAATTCAATTCTGTAGTTTCTATTATCTTCAGTATTATCTTTATGAATTTTCTAAGCCTTCAAATTATTTTATCAAGCTCAAAAACTGAAAATTCAATATTTTGTCCAAATTTAATAAATTAAATTCAACAAATAAATTGCCAAATTTATAATTAAAATGGAAACTCAAATTAAACTAACTTCCAAACATTTGAAATAAATTAAATATTCCATTTCAAATGTTAAAAATTTCCGGGTCGTCACAGTTAGAATTTAGGAATTTCTGAAATTGAAGGTAGATTGAATTGGAGAAGAAGAAGAGGATGCTTACCAATAGCTTCACTTTGAATTTGGAGTTAGAACTTGGATTTGCAATGGAATTAGGGCTTAGGAATTCTAATTCTCTTTCTCTTCCCCCATTTTTATGAAAGCTTGAAGGTACAAGGAAATGAAAGTGAATGAAGAGAAGTGGGGGTGGAGCTAGAGTTAATAGTTTAGGCTTAACCCAAACCCAAAGTCCAAAGTGCATAGGTCAAATTTTAGATATCTCCAAACATATCGAAGTTTATACTCAAAAAGGTTGCAAATGGCGTTTTGAACTCAATGGAAGTGGTCCCGAGTCCAAATTCGATCGTATGCAAAAAGTAGCATTTCGGACTATAATCCGACTAACGATGTTGTATTTAAATAAAATATTTAAATACACAAACGTAAAATATGTGGATTGTTACTGACTCCCCTCCTTAAAGAAGTTGCGTCCTCGCAATATTTAAGAAGAAAAATAAAAAGTAACGATCATAAAAGCATATCAATACAAAAGAAATTTGAAACAAAAAGTTCACCTCAACGAGCACGAGAAAGTAAGTCCGGATGTGTTCGCCGATGAATTCTCTAGATTCCCAAGAACAATCCTTAGGATTTGAGGACCATTGAACCTTCACAAGAGGGACATCTTTTTTCGAAGGCATTTAACCTCCGATGCAATAATACGAATAGGATGTTGCTTATAAGTCAAATTAGGCGAAACTTCAATTTCTTCCACAACACAGGGCTCAAGAATAGAATTGGAATTTCGAAGCATTTCCGTAATTGAGAAACGTGAAACATGTCATGAATAGCAGAAAACTTAGCCGGTAATAAAAGACGATAAGCCACGAACCAATAAGTTCGGTGATGGGAAATGGACCAATATATCGAGGTGCTAATTTTCTCGATCGACTGAAACGCACCACACTCTTCATAGGTGAAACATGAATAAACACAATATCTCCCACAGAAAATTCCAATTTCCTTCTTCGGTTGTCGGCATAGGATTTTTGCCTACTTTGAGCTTCTTTCATCCTATCACGAGTAAGGCCAATCTCTTTTATGGGATCACGAATAAAATTTGGACCAAAAACCAGCCTCCCGCCGACCTCAAGCCATCAAGAAGGAGATCGGCATGGCCTTCCATAAAGAGCCTCAAAAGGTGCCATGCCAATACTAGATTGGAAGCTATTATTATAAGAAAACTCAACAAGAGAAATATGATCTTCTCAACTTCCACCGAAATCAAGAACGCATGCACGAAGAAGATCTTCAACAGTTTGATTCACATGCTCGGTTTGTCCATCGGACTGAGGATGATAAGCGGTGCTAAAATTAAGCTTCGTTCCCAAAACTTTTTGAAGACTCTTCCAAAATCCACTAGTAAACAATGGATCATGATCACTAACAATTCCTTTAATAAAGAGTTTGGCCAAAAGAGGCATTTAGAAATTTTTTATTTCAATTGATTACTCCTAGGAGTTTCCAACACAATCCAAAGATGCTTTTCATGCACTTCCTCGGTTTTAGAATAAACAAGAATATCATCTATAAAGATGAGAACAAATTGATCGAGGAAGTCTTTGAAAACTCGATTCATAAGGTCAACGAAATAAGTTGGAGCATTCGTTAAACCAAATGGCATAACAAGCCATTCATAAGATCCATAATGAGTATGGAACGATGTCAAAGGAATGCTATCCTCTGCAATACGAAGCTGATGAAAACCGGTTGCTAAGTCTAACTGTGAAAAGACTCTAGCACCATTAAGTTGATCGAATAGATCATCAATCCGAGGTAAGGGATATTTATTCTTAATGGTGAGATCATTAAGCTTACGGTAGTCAACGCAAAGCCTAAGTGTACCATCGGATTTCTTCACAAAAATAGCCGAAGCTCTGCAAGGAGAGGAACTAGAGCGAATAAATTGCTTCGTCTCCAATTCGGATAATTGCTTATGTATCTCCTCATTTTCCTTATTGGACATACGATAAGGAGGACGAGTAATAGGTAAAGCTCCAAGAATTAGATTAATTCTGAACTCAATTTCTTGCTTAGGTGGTAATCCTAGAACGGGCTCAAATATGTCGGAAAATTCACGAACAATGTGAATAAGAGAAATAACATCTTCCTCATCATCATTATCGCCATCATGAGGATTTAAAGAATATAAAGATGCTACCAAGTTGGAATCCGAATCTATAACAATAAAAGAAATCTGCTTAACAGATTGAGGATGTCGAAGATGAATAGTCCGCTCAGGACATAGGATATAGGCTTCATAACGATTAAGCCAATCCATTCCCAAAATCATTCCGAAGCCGAAGTAACGCATGACATGCTAATCGGCTCTGAAAGAAAAATCACACAAAATAATCTCGACATCTTTACAAAGTAAACTAAGTGTTGCGGATCCACCAACCAGATTCGCGATTCTCAAAGAAGTCATTAAAGCCATAACACTCAAAGAAAAAGTGTCAACATGCTCTCTTGATATAAAAGAATGGGATGCACCCGTATAAAAAAGAACTCGAATGGGTTGATCACGAAACATAATAATGCCATCAAGGATAGAATGAGAAACACCTTGACCACGAGAAGTGTTACTAGGGGCTTGCACAACATTAAGCTTTCCCACCTTCTTACCTTGAAGTTTGGGACATGAAGATAAAAGATGACCCAAACTTTTGCAATAACGACAAAAGAGAGGTTTCAGACATCTATTGGCATAATGGTCCTTAGAACCACAATTGTAGCATTGCCCACTACAAGGGGTAGGAGTCTTTGCTTCTGAAGCTGCTTTCCTTTCTTGTTGGGATTAGGGCCTTTGAACTTAATAGCCCTTTTTTTTGTTGTTGAAATCCAGTTTGGAACTAACAACTTCAACATCACTCTCTTTATCTGCCTCTTCAAAGTCGAAGAGCGATATCAATAAGCTGATCGAAAGCAACTTCCAATTTCAGAAGTAATGGCTTTTTGAGATTCTTATTCAAGCCATAGAAAAATCTTTGATTTTTCTTCAATGGGGTATTTTTATACTCGACCCCATATTTAGAGAGGGATTCGAAAGATGCGACATAATTTGCCATAGAAGATTCACCTTGAACAAGGTCAATAAAACGCCGGGCCAAAGTTAGCTTTTCAGCCTCCGGAACAAATTTTAATTCGGATCATCCTCGGAATTGCTCCCAAGTAAGATCCACTTCAATAATTTCAGAAGTCAGAAGCTCATACCAATCTAATTCTCTTTCTTGGAGCATACTAGAAGCCACTTGGACTCGATGAAGACCAATAAGATTCATGCGAGAAAAGATGCGATAGCATGTTCTAAGCCAAGCTTGGACTTCGATAACGCCCTCGGAACCCCCGAATGGCTTTCCGCCCAAATTTGTACAATCACTGCACAGGCATGCAAATCCGGATTTTGGGTGAGTAGGCTCGAGAATGGGTCTGACCGCTTGAGCATTCTTTACAAGATCAAGAAGCTGTTGGGCAGACATAAATACTCCATCCTGGGGAGTAGCACTGGATTGACCGGCGCTGGGACGCCCTGGTCTAACCATTTCTCTTCCTTTGGAAAGAAAGAAATAGGAATAAAATGTTATTATCAGAATGAATATCAAACAATAATGATTGATAAAACAAGGCATCACAAAGAAAATAGGATAGAACGGGTCCAATGACTCGAAATAAATCCTAAGGCACGACTCTTTAGATGGACTTAGGATAATGATCCTTGCTATAATATTTCGTATTGTTCCAAAGTTTGGCTCTGATACCAGGATGTGACGCCCCACCTCTATATTCACGCTAGCCAAGGACACTACAGAGTAATGCCGTCAACTAGCGCGAAGAATAAGGCTGTTGAGGAGCGACCATCCGTGTAATTGCTTGGTGCGAGCAACGGTATGTCAGATAGTATAACAAGAGGAAATCCGACATACAGATACAAACTCAAAGCATCTACACAGTGGCTATATATGATCTTCGGAAACAAATATAGAAATAATCATAACATAAATCAGTAACAGATATCCATATCACAAAGGCGAAAATAGATATGAATATAACACTTAGAAGTGTTTATCAGAGAAGTGGCCAAACAAGATCCACAGTATAACAAAAGAATAGATGCAAGCGCAAGACAAAAGAATATGTATACATCAAGGAGTCTCTATCTCGAATGTATAACAACAAAAACTACCGATATAGTGTAGTTAGTCAAAAGTCAGGTAATACTCCCAGACGAGGAGTCAAGTAGAAGCACCTATAACATCTCGGTCTCATCCGAGTATTATTTAATAAGAAAATAATAAATGGACCAGTCTAGCTATAAATATCAGATAAAATGAGATATAATAAGAGAAATAAAAAAACGTATGATAACAATAATGCCATACTATGAAAAGTGTACATTTGACAACAACAAAAATCATATATCTCAAGAAATCTCATAACATCAAAAATAATGTCATATTCTTTGCTCTATTCACCAAACCACAAATATTGACATCATATCGATGCCAATCATAAAAATTATTGAAACACAAATTCTAGAAATCATCAATTAGAAATTCGAAAATCACAAAAGAGGGAGGCCTATCATAAACGGGAGCATGTAAACTCACCAACACGTGTATAACAAACGGGACACTATCCCATGGTCGCTGACCATAGAGCCGGTGCAACGACATAGTACAATATCGGTATGCCCGAGGAACTTGAAACTCGAATAATTCGGAACAACGACGTAGTACAAAAGTACGCCCGATGATCCTAATATGTTGGTACAACAGCGTAGTACAAAGGTACGTCTGGAGGACCGAACTGCATAAAGAACATGGGTCACTAGCCCATAAAAATTGAGTCAAAACTCCAAAGAATACACAGGCCGTTAGCCTATAAAAGAAATGATACGAAACTCATAAAACGGTGTACCGTCCCCTACATGGACAAAGAGACGTAGCATATCGCTAGTCTAAATCACAAAAAATGATCATCAATGATCATCAAGAATTGTCAATTACACTAAACTAGTAAATAGATGAGTTTAGCTTCATGTCCATAACCACTTGCTTAAATTAAGTAATTACAAACAAATTGTAAATCTCTACTCGAAAGTTGTCCCAAGTGTTTCAGTCGAATGAGTCTAAGAATTAACCGGCAAAGTAAACGCAAGCGTTTCATACCATGTTTTGCAAAGTCATTTAATTGGATTTCTCGAAAGAATGAGGTAAAGGTTTGTATATACTAATAGATCGAAAAAAGGTTTTATAAAGGACTTTGTATTAAAAATAGAGTTGAAATCATCTTTGAGAAAGAGTTTGAACATTTACTACTAGTGTAGAAACCTTTGCATTTAAACGTGACAAACCAGAGAAATGATTGTAAGAACAATCAATCACCAAAATTTCACGTTCAAATACGTGAATTAAATCCAAAGAAATCGATTCCAAACCCATTAAAATGGATATACCCAAAATTTCCAAAATAGAAGTCATCAAGGTCGATAATAAATGATAACAACAAATCGGAAAATCACGAGTCAATAAAAATTGGAATTTCAAGCAAAATAGGCTAAATAGGCAAAAACAAGCAAGCCAGTCGACTGGTTACAGAGGCTAGTTGACTGATTGCAGGAAACAGAGACTTCCAGCCTCTGCCGACAGCCCAGGAGCATTCATTTGCTACAGCCAGTCGACTGACTGCAAAGTTCAGTCGACTGACTGGCACTGGGGTTGTTTTTCAGCCTATCAAATGAAGAGCAACTCCTCTAAAATTGCAACCGGACGAGAAATGGGCGCTAGGGGTTTATGCCAATCGACGACCCGGCCCTATAGGCTCTTCGATACACCACTAAAAGCATGATCAAACATCAATGTTATGATTTTTAGAGATTTGACTTCAAACACCAAAAATTGAATAATCATGAAACCAATTCAATCCAAGGCAAATGGACATGGAATAGAAGTTAGGAATTCATACCTAACAACAAATTAAGGTTATAGACAAAGATGTGAGATAAAAATCTCACCTTTTGCACAAAAACAAGGAGAAGAAGCTATAGAGCAAGGTAAAAACAATCACTCCTCAATTCCAACCCAAGAAGCTTGAATCTAAGCTTAAAAGAAAAATATTTCCTAAGTTAGACTTTAGGAATTTCTGAAATTGAAGGTAGAATGAGTTGGAGAAGAAGAAGATGATGCTTACCAATAGCTTCACTTTGAATTTGGAGTTAGAACTTGGATTTGCAATGGAACTAGGACTTAGGAATTCTAATTCTCTTTCTCTTCCCCTATTCTTATTAAAACTTGAAGGTATTAGGAAATGAAAGTGAATGAAGAGAAGTGGGAGTGGAGCTAGAGTTAATAGTTTTGGCTAACCTAAACCCAAAGTCCAAAGTGCATAGGTCAAATTTTAGCTAGCTTCAAACAATCGAAGTTTATACTCAAAAAGGTCGCGAACGACGTTTTGAACTCAATGGAAGTGGTCCCAAGACCTAATTCGACCGTATGCAAAAAGTAGCATTTCAAACTATAATCTGACTAACGATGCTGTATTTAAATAGAATATTTAAATACACAAACGTAAAATATGCAGGTTGTTACAGTTGGTCTATATATGAATGTACGAGTTTACTATTTTGTTTTACATTTATTCTTCTTTTTACGATTTTGATTCTAATAGCTACTAGCCGTTTCGTATAATGTGTATACAGTAAAGATAAATAATATTGTGTGTGTATATATATATATATTGTATTTTAAAGTTGTTGTTTGTTGTACTTTTCTTAGGTTTAAAGTAATGGAGGATGCATATATTGTGTTGTATGCTCATATATATTTGTTAGGAAATATGTTTGCCTATATATATGTGTGTGCTTCATTATATATTATGATATTTGATTTTAAAATACTATATGTAGATTGATGATTGATTTTAAATGTACATAGATTTCGAAATACAAAATATATGTAGATATTTTGATTTAGGGTGTTTTAGAAATAATGATTTTGAATTTTTCATAAAGATTTTATTTTATAGGTGGTAAAGTTAAATATTTATTTTTATAAAATAATTTGCATGCTACTTTGTGTTTGGTTGGTTATAATTATATATGTAAATCTATATATAATTGTTGCTGAAGGTTTTAATTTTACTTTGAGTACTAAGTATATATATGTATATTTATAATTTTTATAACCTGTTTTGGTAGAATAGTACTATGTAAAAGTTTGTACAACTTGTATTGGCTGCTATTATATGTATATAATATATAGTTTTTTAAGCTATATTTTAACTGCAGTTTATATAGTAGTTTATATAATAGTATATATATCTTTTGGTTGTGGGTCGATTATATAGTATATATTTTTACATATGTTTGGTATATTAATAATTGTATGTTTATATGAACATATTTATTAAATAAGTATAAAATATAGTATTATATACATGTATATATCAGGGCAGTGTATAGGCTTGCTGGGTTATATTATCATAGTGTATACAGCTTTGTAGTTTATATAGTTTAAAGTATATAAAGTTATCTATTTTACAATGGTTATATCTATACTCTATGTGTATATAGATGTAAGTTTTTCTACGTTATATAATATGTTGGTTTTTTTCCATACAATATGCATTGGGTCAGTTTATATAATATTTATGATATTGTTATGTATGTTAATTATATGTATATTTGCTGTTAGTATGTATATTCTATTATGTAGGATTTTGGAGATATACCTAACTTTTGGTTTCAAAAACAGTTTATATATATGTATGTACTTTTACATAGTAGCTTTATTAAAATAATTTGCATATGTTTGATATCAATTTCAAATATAATATAAATGTGAGTTTGTATATGTTCATATATTAATTTATATTGGTAAGTAGATAAAAGTATGGGTTTTAACACACACACACACACACACACACACACACATATATCTTTTATTCTCAATATTTGAGTTTAAGAATAATGGTTTTGAAATCTTTATATTAATTTAATTTGTCTTAAACTAAAATATTGGTTATATATATAATATTATATAATAATGTATGCATTCGCAGTTTGTATCAAAACTGATTCTGATTAGTTCTCATCGATTCCCCATTTATCAGCTTTGTCTGTCGTGACTGTTATCTTCATAAATCGTGTCCATCTAGCGTTGCTTTGAAATTCGTAGCTCATTTCCTTATCAAATCTATCTAGCCTCGAAAGGTGAGCAACCACTCATGATTAACATTCTTATATCTATTAAATTTGATTTCAATTGAAACGACAATTGAAATAATGCTGTTGTTAGTTATTTACAATACTGTACATGTGCTATTATCTGTACCTGTTCACCTGTGACATCTGACACTATTATTTGTTATTTATATTGATGAGATACGCCTGTTATATTATTATCATATCTGTTATCACTCTGCAAGTCCCTTGTTAATATATAATTCCCTATGGGTTGAAATGATACATACCCGAATGATCCGTAGAAAAGGAGAAAATCGTTGTGGCCTGAAATGACAAACCCAAGCGATTTTCATTTGCAATGAATTTTGGATTGTAGGTTGAAATGGTATATACCCGTATAAATTTAAATTACGGATTGAAATGATAAATATCCATATCACTTGACCATAGAATAGAAAAGTATATATAGACACCGTTAGTCTATATGCAAATATTTTGAAAATGATTTCTATGGTTTTGGAAAAGAATTTGTGGTTAATAAATATTGATTTTAAGATATTATATATAAAGGTATTTTATAAGTTTTTAAATTTAGATTTTTAAATTTATATGTTTTGAAAATTGTATAGTTATAAGTTAATGCCGAAAGTATAAATTTTAAAAATTTATTTATAATTTTACTATTTTTAGAATATATAAATAGATTTAATATGTAAATAAATATAATAAGATGTTTAAGTATTTATTTAAGATTATATTTTAAAATAGATTTTTAAATGATTTTATAAGTTAATATTGAATTGATAAATTTGAATTTATTTGGAATTGTATTTAGTTAAGAATTAGATTTAATTAAAATCAATTTGAGACTTGTTGAATTTGAAATTTTTGAAAGGATATGATTTTATAACTTGACTTTGATTTAAGGCCTTAAATGAATATTTCAAGTTTAAATAAATCGAAAGAAATATTCAGTTATTTGAAATTTGAGTTTTTATTGAAATGATATTGGATTTATTAAGTAAATATTTCAAAACTAAATAATAGTTAAGTGGATTAAAATATATATGAAGTTATCAAATTTAGTTTTTGAAATATGGAATATTTAAAGCTTTGAAATATATTGGAATTGAAATGGTTTATTTTGTGGTTGAAATCTGTTTTTCAAATCGATATAATTTGAAATGTTTAATGGAGAAACTAAAATAAATTGAAATTGATGATTTGAGAACGGATTAAATTTAAATTTTGAAATTCGAGTTGATTTGAAATCGATTTGTGAAATTTGAGGGAGCTATTTTATTATATAAAGTATTTTTAAATTATATTTAAAACAATTACTTTATAAATTATTTTCGTATAAACTATTTTAATATAAATTATTTTAATATAAACTATTTTTACTATAAACTATTTTAATATACTAACTATTTTATTATAAATTATTTTAACATATAACTACTTTATATAAACTATTTTATTTTTATAAACTATTCCATTTTATACACTACTTTAATATCTAAACCGGTTAAGTGGGAAATGTTTTGATTTCAAAGTGTTATGATTTCCAAAGTATTATGATTTCTAAATTTTGATTTCCAAGTGTTATGATTTCCAAAGTATTATGATTTCTAAGTTATGATTTCTAAAGTGTTACACTTTTAGAAGCTTTATAATTTCAAAAGTGTTATAACTTTGAAGTCCTATGATTTTTGGAAATGGGTATATTTGAAATGGAAATGATATCATAAGTGGTTTTTTAAATGGAAATGACATCATATTGATATGGTTTTGAAATAGCAAATGATATTTTGGTTTTGAAGTATAAACTATTTTGAAATGACCGCGGTGTTATAATAACATTTGGTTGTTAAAGAGATCGTGATCGAATATTGTCATACTCTCTGCCAATGCCGAAAACAATTTTAATAACTGTGTACGTGGTAGAGATTGCAGAATGAAGTAGGATGTTTTGATGACGATTATATGTGGTATTTACATAGCCTTGACTCCCGTGAGTCAGCTGATGCGGCTAAAACAAGAGTCACACCAGGCCAAGTGAGGTCATTCCTCCGATCGAACACATTTCTTCGATACCATTCTATTGCTTTTGTGATCTGATTAGGTGCACCGTTTGATTTGGGAGTGTGTCACGAGGTGGGCGATAGTAGCTGCTATGTGTTACCACTAGTCCGGATACGCAAACGATATATCTACCCTGGCATTGCGTCGAGTGCCGTGTCGCATGCCCTATCGCGCCTTCTACGAGTTTGTTTTGTGTCGTACGTATGGAGTGTTCCCTGATAGCCCACTTGCGAGTGGAGTTTACAGTATCTATATAGACTACGACATTATGAAAAAATGTTAAGGGGGATATGGGTAACGCCTTAATGCTATTTTAACGGTTTACTTTATTTAGACATTATTATAACAGCGTATATTACTACATAGTAGATAGTTCCATGGATGCTTAGAGGATGGGTATCCCAAACATCCTTTAAGTTACTTGTGTTTCGGTTGATATTTCACTTGAGTTGGATTTACTGATATAAGAATGTTAATCCCGACTCGAGTGATTTGTGTTTGCTTTACGCTCAGGTCAGACTAAGTGTCACAGCATTTGAGACTAACCTTTGGAGTTGGAGCTTCACTTGGAGATCCATCTGTATCTATTCAGCTTTTAGCTATGCAGTGGTTTTGTTTAGATTTGTCATATGTTTGTGTTCAAAACTACATTGTATTTGATATATTCTGTTCTATTTTATTTCATGCTCTGTTATTTTTTTATAGTAGCTTCATGAACTACTATCTATCTATTCCGCTGCTTACTGTATATTACTCTGTATATGTGGTTCTGTGATTGGTTTATTTACTGTATATGCTGATTTTTGCCAAATATAAATTAACAATCTAACATTTAGAGCAATTAAGTCCGACATGTGCGGATGCGAATGGCACGAAAATAAGAATGTTACAGTTTTGAAAGAGCTTACAGTAGGCATTAGGTACAGAGCAACATTTGAGTACAACTTATCACCTATAATCAAATACTCAAATGGGAAGAGTGAACCATATACTAAAGGATCTTCTACAAGCTTACATTATTTACTTTGAAGGTTCATAGAATGATCATTTGCATTTAGTTGAGTTCGCACACAACAATAATTATCAGTCATGCATTGGCATGAAACTGTTTGAGGCATTATGTAATAACCCGTATTTTGGAGATTTCATAATATGAGAAATTAATTCAACTTAAATTAAACTAAATTGAATTAATAATATGTAGACATTATTAACTAAATTGTTAAAGTGATTTTTAATTTCAAAAATTGCCTATGGAAAATTTAATTAATTAAGTGAGGGCCATTTAAAAAGTTAATTGGATCTACCAAAGGCAATTAAAGAAATTTTGGTTGGCTTTTGTTAATGAAAATAAACAAACTAACATTTAATGGGAAAAATTGGTTACGGAGAATAAATTAGTAAGACTAAAAAACCACTAGACCATATTCCTAAGCCACATCTTCCATCCCAGTTCATTGTCATTTCATTTTCTTCCATTAAAAAAATGCTGTAAAGAATATCGTGGCTAGCCATTAACTCGTGAGAAAGGAAAGAAAATTCAAGAGAAACAGAAGGGGAATCCACCCTAAAACAATTCAACTTTTCAACTTCTAAGGAGAAGGGAGATCAAATCAAGTTTTATTAATAAAAAATCAAGTTTTATTAATCAATTTGAGTAAAATCTTTCTCTAAAACCTATCCTTACCTATTTTGGTTCGGTTTTGATTGTACATGATTGTTTTTTGACGTTCTGAAAGTGTTTTGATGATTGAATATAGTTTTAATTATGGTTTAAAATTTAACTAAAGTGAATTAGTTCATGTTTTCGGGCAAAACATGAGTAAATCACCTCCAAATGCCACAGAATTTTAATATGATGGGATTATTGATGAAATAGAGATAAGTTGTTTATTTCATAATCTCTGAAGTTAATATGAATGTTTTATAAATTTCCTATGTTGGAAAAATGTTTAATTTTGGGTTAATTAATTATTAAAATAATAAAATTAATATATGAACCTGAAATTTTTGTATGAGGTAGAAAATGATAAAAGTGATTTTTGGTAAATTTTTTGGATTTTTTCCATCGGTTTCCATCTCATATGAATTATTTAGTGAAGAAAAAACAACTAAGTATAAAATTAATTAATAATTAATTGAGTTAATTACGTGGTTTAACATTTTCTTAAAAGAGAAGTGAAAATAATGAAATTGACTAATATAAATGTTACTCCAAAAATCCCCCTTTTGACTTAGTTGAAACCATTTTAAGTACAGAGCCAAAGAGAACAAGTGAGAGGAGTTCCAGCTGGACCTTCCAAAGGAGTCGATGGGACGTTATCACCAAATTCCGAAAGCTTCAAAACCTTTTGAAGGCGTCGAAAGGTTTCTATAATCAAGATACATTAGGTTCATACCTTTCGAAGGAGTCGAAAGCATCCTTCCGCCATCAGTAACAACCTTTTGACTAGGTGAACCCATATGCATGAAGACCTTTCGAATGAGTCAAAGCAGTACCTTTCGAAGACAATGTAGAACAGCTCTTTGCATATGCGCCAAATCTTTAAAAACCAATCATTTCACCTTAATTTAAACCACGCGAAAGCAAGCATTGTCCTGAAAAACTCCTTCAAAAGCTAAAATATGCCTTTCGAGCCGGTCGAAGCCAATGTGATTCAGGAGGGTTTCGCATCAAACCAGAAACAAGAGCTCCAACGTAACCAACTTCATCGAAACCATTGAACAAAGCCTATTGATAGAGTCGGAAGACTCTCTAATCAAACCGTAAGGTTCTTAGTGGTTATTTGATCGGAATGGTTTTGGATAATGCAGATATCCGATTCCGAGCTCTTCGAATCTAAGCAACAAATTTTAAACGGGGAAATTGCTTTAAAATAAACAATTCATATTCGGGGCAACAATATTCACATATGGAATTTATTATATATGTTTATTTTTGATAAAACGTGTCAACGTTTTATTCCAAACATTTCAGTTCGTTTGGCTACTTAAATGCATAAACAAGAATACTTGTATTAAGTATTCAAGAGCAATAAGGCAAAAATAGATCGTTAACTTAATTTAACGATTAGTAATTAATATTAAACAATTCGCAAATCAGGATTTTATTAACTTTAATTACTGAAACCATTTATATTATTAACTCAAAATAATTATAAATTAATGAAATTATATAAAAAATATTTTTAGATAATTAAAATTAAGCAATTCCATTAATAGCTAATATTTTTTATTAACCTAAGATTTAATTAATTAGGAATTTGATTAATTACCGACTTTAATTATCATTGATAATTAAATTTTACTTTACACAAAATAAATTAAACTTAAAATATTAGGAGGTAGAATTACAATGCAAAGGATTTCATGTTCATTGGATTTATAACGACAATAGAATTAGTTTTTTTTAAATATAATTTCATTTTTTTCTTACTTTCCTTTTTTCTTTTCATTTTTTTCTTTCTTTTTCCTTTTTTCTTTTCCTTTCCCATTGTCTTTTCTTTCCTTTTCCTTTTCCTTCTTCACTTCTCCCTTCTACATTTTCGAACACCTCAGGCATTTTTGCACACAGATGTTCAGGTATACATGCACGCTGCCTCACCTGCTGCAGTTTGATGTCGGTCACCTCTACGAGTCGCCACCGACCCCACTCCATACTTCACCACCTAAAAACTCGGCAATGCTCCTCGTTCCAAAATTCGAACCCAAGCCTCAAACCTGGAAACATCACCACGGCCTTCCCTCGCCTCACCTTGCCACACCACCACCGTACCCCATCCTTCATCAAAATTCACCCACAAGTTCGCCATCGACCACACCTTCTTTTCCCCTGGACCGCACCCATACTTCGCCTCCTCCACGTTACCATCTACCTGCAACTGAGACTACACACGACCACCATTTAAACCCTACTTCGACCTCATCTAGCTTCCGCCGTCATCTAGAAACCACGATACCATTTTTCCTCGACGCCTTTCCATCCAAGCCTCCTCCACGCCTATTGCCATGCCATGAAATAACCTAGGTCGCTTGAATTTGCCCAAACCCCTATTTTCGATCATCACACAAATGAAAATCTTCAAACCATCCTTAAAGTTCTTGATTTCCAGCAACAATCACACTCATATAATCAATTGATGAAAATGTGGTAGTTGAATTTTATTCATTTCAAGGTTGCTTACTATAGACAATATTTTTCTTCTATACTAAATGATGACGAACGAATAATTTTCTTTATTAATCTATACTAAAAACAATCGAATTTCCTTTTGGGATCAAAGCTTGAAATTTAATGGATAATAAGATCTAGATTTTTACAGTAAAAAGATGTTAAATTGTTCAAGGAACAGAGCTGCTGTGCATGTTTTCTTTTGTTATGGAGTGTCCAGACATGCCTAACACACATATATATAAAGCATAGAACATATTACTACATGAATTTATACCAAAATACAGGAGTTCATTCAAATTTTCAAGCATACAGATGCATATATAATTTTCAATAGGCAAAATCTTTAAAGTTGTACCCACGGTTTTTATGCAAAATGAAACGGCTGCTTTACTAAGCCTTCTTCCTTCAGGCTTCCAACTTTAACACTTAGTTTCCTTGGGATTTTTAAAATGTCAGCTTGTTCATTTTTTTCTTTTTTCTGTCTTTATGAATCAGAGAACAACTATTGCTATGTGTACATATAGGAAGAAAAGGGGCAGGATTGATTACAGGCTGAGATTTTTCTTTTAATTTGATCCTTATTTTATTTTTAATTTTTTATTTGATTTATGAAAAGTTTGATTTTATATGACTTGATTTAAATATAAAGTTGATTTTGATTTATGTGTGCTTGAATTAAATGCTTGTCTTGATGATGCTCCCTTATATATACACGTATACATCGTATAAATATATATAGATTTTCTTGACTATATGTACATGTTTGCTTACTAACATATATTTAACATGCTAAGGTTTTGAACTTCTATGTATACATTATTAAGTATACTATAATCAACATACAACATAATTAGCTATTAACTAGTATTTATCCTTAATATACATATACATACATACATACATACACACACACACACACACACACACACACACACACACACACTTAAAGAAAAGTGTGTATGGAATTTTATATATATATATATATGTATATGTATAAATCCATACACACTTTTCTTTAAGTATATATACTGTAACTACCCATAATTTTCGATTATTAAAATATTAATTAAATAATATTTTATAATTTTATATTGAAATAAAACTAAAAAAAATTGATGTTACAAGGAGAAGAATAACTAGAATGTAATGTTAGTAATGTTAATATAAGGTAATTGCTAACTATTTTAATCTAATTTCCAATTAATTGAAGTGACTTTAAGGTTATAATTAGTTATAACTAAGAATAAGGAAATACATTGAACGTTGAAATTATATGTAATCAATTAGAATTGGCTAATATTGAATATGAAATCAGTGGTGTTGTCTGAACGCTACTGATAAATATTTAAAGTAATTTCAAACTAATTGAAATACATTGTAGGTTGACTTGGTTATGATTGTAAATAATGAAATAAATTAAATGATGTAGATGGTGAACTTGTATGTAGTTAATTGAAATAGGTTAATATTGAATATAAACCTTTTTGGGTAAGCAAATTATAACTAATTATAACTAATTGTAAATAATGAAATAAATTAAATGATGTAGGGGTATGAATTATTATTATAAACGATTGTATTAACTATTTTCTCATTAATTTATCGTTTTAATATTGAATGGGTAATTAATTGAATTAAGGCAATTGAATGTTGGGTTTAATGTTGGAATTGTATGTTAGTGATTAAAATAATTGTAATGATATTTGATGATAAGTTGAAATAAGGAAATGAATTAAATGTTATGTAAAAGGGGAAATTATATGAAATTAATGGAAAATTGAGTATAATCAGGATTGTATAAGTAGTCATAGCATTTGTTGTTAATAATAATCTTGTAAATGCGATTAAGTAAGTAAAAGGTAACATTTGTCATTCATCACCTATTTATTTAATCCATTGAAATTAAATTGAAATTCAATTGCAGTTAATCTAATTACCTACTACAGTTAATATGAACTAAAGTGATAAATATAGAAGATTGAGGTAATGAAATAGTAAACCAACGTTAAGTATATATATAATATGATAATTTATGAATAATAAGATTTAAAAAAAAACAAAATAAGTATATGTTGGAATTTAAATTAATTAATGAATTTATTGCCGTTAATTTGACTTGGAATCTTCGAGAATTTATTTGAAATTAATGGCGTTTAATGAAAGAAATGTACGTTTGTAATAATCCGTTATAAGTGTAATTTTGAAATTAATTACAATTATGTCGATTTGGGATCTTTCAATTAAAAAAAAAGAAACATTAATATTAATTTTTGGATTTAACGAAAGAAACATACATTATTGTAAAAAAAATAAAAAGAACATATTAATGAAAATAAAACGAACATTTTCATTTTTAAGGTAAAAATAATTCTATATAAAGAAGAAAAAAATGAATTTTAAAACAATATTTTACTGTCATTAAGTATACATTTGAGGCTGTATATAAGTGATTTTAACACTAATCTTGAAGTTTAAATTTAATTGACTTTTTAGGTTGTGCAATTCCCCAATGAGAAAAACATTATTTTGAAAGAAAAAAAAACTTGAATTTGAGTTCTAGATCATCTTTTATTTTTTTGTAACGTTACACTGGTTATTGTATTCAAATTTATTTACTATATGTTAATTATGTGTAAACGAATGTGAAAAAGGGTATATTCAGTGATAATATATTTAATTGAGTGGATCATGCAATTAACTAGATCCTAAGTGGTCCCTTCATTTCCTTATTATTCAATACACCTGCAACCATTTCCACATTTGGTTTTATTGCAATTCTTTAATGTAATTGAAACGTGAATTTGTATCCTTTCTTATTCTTCCGTTTTATTTATTTATTTCCCAAAGCATCTACTTAGATCATACAGTTTTGTTTTATTTGTCCCTTCCATACATATTTCATTTGTCACTTCCCTTTCTTCTTTTGTTTTATGTCATATATCATTCTTTCCCCTAAAAATTTCTTATTTTTCAAACATCAGATCTCTATTTGTTTCCCTCAAAGTCTCAATGTCAACATAGCTTTATACCTCTACTTAATTGCTGCCAATTCATTTTACCGAAGCTATGTTTAGAAAAAGAAAAGAATAAAAAAGTGTGAGCATCCATTTCTTCCTTAACAACATCCGTACCTTTCCTCATCGCCTTGCCTTCTTTTGCAAGAAGCCTTCAAAATAATTGAACAATGAGAATTAGCCTTAATGGTTTTGGCTTTCCACTTCTTGCCTTTGTTTTGGGTACATCAAATTTGAAAACGTGAGTTATTAAAGTTTCTTATTTTAAGAATTAAATATGTATGTATTTTTATTTTATTTTATATCCTTATAACCTGAACATCTTCCTCATACGAGCTTTGATACATGCGTAGTTTCTTCCCGAAACCATAGAAGTTGGAGACGGAGGAATTTGGAATTCGAAGTTGGAGACTTCGTTGTTGTTGGAACTTTCTCCGATCGAAGGAGCTATAAGATGGGGCAAGGCTGGAAAGCAAAATTCAAGATGTTTGGATCTTTTCTCTGTTTTGGGTTGGATCAGTGTTTGGTTTTCAGTATTGAATTGCCAGTTTGGATAAGTGGGATTCGATGAGTTTCACGTATCTCTGAGGGAGTACGTGTATGGTCTATCTCTAGTTTTTAAACCAGCAGTTCTAGAGGATTTGATTGTTGAGTCAGACTCGTCTGCAGTCTGATATGCTGTCTAGTTCTGTAGATCTAGATAAGTAGGAGCTATGTAGCTTAGTAGTATTGATCGTTTGGATTATGTAGAGAAAGTATCCCGATATTTATACCGGAGAAACTCATGGAAACTCTATCCAGATTTTGTCTGGATATTTAGATTTGTTTGATTATATGAATTGATTGCTATGGTTGTTAGCATATGTTTGATATATGCTTGTGTTTTAAAATTAAATCTTTAAATATATTATTAAATTTCCTTTGTTTTAAATTTCGGGGATGAAATTCTTTTGAGGGGGGAGGAATGCGATGACCCGGAATTTTTAAGCAATATCAATTTAATAATCTAAATTAAAAATTAAATTGATTTGATAATCTTTGTGATAAGATTTGAATTAATTTAATAATCCAATTAAAATAAAATATTTAATTGATAGATTTTATCTTTTTAAATCTAATAAATTATTTCTATTTATAATATATATAAAGTATGTATATATTGTAAATAGATAAGTCTTGTTTTAAATTTAATAAATAAATAAATCTTGTTTTCTATAAATATATATATATATATATATATATATATATCTTTAGTAAAAATTGGGAATTTTAATTTTATTTAAAAGTATAACTTTTAAAAAGTTATTTAATAAATAAAATATGGTTTTAAATTGATAAGATAAAAAATTTAATTTGTTTAAATTGGTTTATTTGATATTAACTTTTTAAAAAATATATATAATAAATAACTTTATGATTTTAAATACATAAGGTAAATATTGAAATGATTAAAAATATGTTTTAACTCAAGTTTAAAATTAAAATAAAAATAACAATAAGATTTATTTTGATTTTCTTTTAAATATAGTTGAATAAAATAAATAATTTATTAATAAAGAAACAATTTCTTTTATAAATTATTTATAGCTATCAATTTTGTTATTTTTAAAATATAATGTAACAACCCGCATATTTAACGATTACATATTTAATTGTTTTATTTAAATATATCATCGTTAGTCGGATTTTTGCATCCGAAATGTTACTTTTTGCAAACGGCCAAATTAGGACTCGAAACCACCTCCATTGGTTCCAAAATGGTATTTGCGATCTTTTTAAGTATAAGCTTTGATATGTTTGGAGTAAGTTGAATTTTGCTACTTTTTCTAGTTGGGTTTTGGATTGGGTTCAGCCCACCAACTAACTAATTAACCCTAACTCGGTCCCTCTCCTCTCCACTCACTTATTTCATTTCATAAAACTTAAGCTAAAACTAAAAATGGGGGAAGAGAATGGGAATTAGAAATTCCAAGCCCTAGTTTCTTCTTGCAACTTGAATTCTTGCTCCAACATCAAAGAGAAGGTGTTGGTAAGCTTCTTCTTCATCTTCTCCAACTCTTCTCCTCTTGAATTTCTGAAAGTTTTCCTAAACCTAATTTGGGAAATATGTGTTTTATTCTTAGATTGAAGCTTGTAGAGTTAAAGTGAAGAGTAGTTAGTCTCATTCTTGTGTTTGAGCTTCTTCTTCTTTGTTTTGTGATAAAAGGTGAGTTTTGAACTCACGTCTACTTCTCTTGATATTATTGATGTTAGGTAAGATTTTTATCTCACCTCTATGCTTATATCTATCTTTGATTGTTGGGTATGAATTCCTAACACTTGTTCATATGCACTTGCTTTTGGTTTGGATTGAACTGGTGAATATCCAAATTTTTAGTGTTTGGGTTCAATTCTCTAAAGATCCTAACTTTGATATTTGAACATGATTTTGGTGGCGAATCAGAGAGCTAATGGAGTTAGGGTATCTATTGTCTAAGGCTCCTTAGATCCATTGCTCGAACGGTTGCGTTTTGGAAGAGCTTGCATTTCGATGTGAAAGGGCAGGAACTGCAGAAAGTTGTAGTTCGGCCGACCGAGCCCTGTAGCCGGTCGACCGACCTGCTACCCCGAGCATTTTTCTTCTTCTGGCCAGTCGACCGAGCCCTGTAGCCGGTCGACCGACCTGCTCCTATTTTGCTGTTTTGCCTATTTTTGCTCATTTTGATTGGTTTTCCAAATTTTGTCGATTCAAGTTGGTTCTTAGTGGTTGTCATTGCATCTTAGGCTCTGATAACTTATTTTGACTTCATCCACGGGTTTTTATAAATAATCTTCTAAAATTACATTAAAAGCTCGTTTCTCTAATTTATAAATTCTATTTAAAACGCGCATACACAATTTCGCACTTCGAGCGGAGTGGAAGGGAGATTAAATGGTTAGGTAAAACACGGACCATGAATCCATACATTTATCTTTCCGATTAGTCCCCGACCTATTCGATTGATCGTTTTGGCCTTTTAGTCTGGTGTACCGATGAGATGAGGTGAACTTTGTACTGCTTTGAGTGTGAAATTAACTAACGGATAGTAAACAGTTTAGTGCAAACGAGTGGTTATGGGACTCACGTTACCACTTTTCGGATTCCTTTTTGAGAGTTATGACACATTCCGCCAGTTGGTGGTGTCTAGTACTGGGCCTCCGGACCTTCACCACTACGGTTTGTTGCCTTCGGGTGTGTTGCCTTTGGGTTTGCACCTTCAGGTTTGTTGCCTTCGGGTATGTTGCCTTCGGGTTTGTACCTTCGGATTTGTGCCTTCGGGTTTGTTGCCCTATTGTATCGCTTTCGGAGTTAGGTCTTTATGAGCCGCTCGAGTGATATTTGGGTTTGGAGTCTTCGGGCTCATGGATCCTTATTTATACAGTACTGAGCACGTGCAAATTTTATGATGTTTCATTGATATGTATATTCCTTAGGTATCGTCCTTCGGTGTTGGTCTTTTTGAGCCGCATGATATGTAGCGATTACCTTGTGGAACTTGTGTTACCTTCATTGGTATTTGTTATTTGCCTTTATGGCTTGTTTTGGGATATTCCTATCCTTTGTTTCTCTGAGTTGCCGATGATATGAGGCTTGTTATCATATGATTCATCTTTTGTTAGATGATTGTGTTATCTCTTTCAGAGATATGTGTTATACTTTGTGACCTTGCAGGTTATTGTTGTTCAGTTTATCTAATTGATTTGTTTAACTAGACTGACCCGTGTATTTTATACTCGGGTCAGACCGAGATGTTTCAGGTTAGGTGCTTTTGGACTTAGCCTATTTTGCTTCCGCCTGGACTATCCAGGTTGTTCCTTTTTGTTAAATCTTTTTTGTAGTCCTTTTATTGTAACTCTGATATATGTATTCTTTTAGGATTCGTCTGTATGTTGTGGTTTGCTATACCACTTAACATGTATTATTTTGTATACTCTGTTATGTATCAATATATGTGTATATGATGATCTACTGTTCTGTGATGTATATTACATTTGAGTTGTTATATTTTGTTCTGATAGATCCTCCAACCACCTATGGTTTTGTATTAAGTATTCATTGGGTATGTCGACCTGCTTGGTATGTCTATTGTCGATGTATTCAATAGATAGTTAGAGCAAGGCTATAGATGGTCTCTCCTAACCAGCCTTATTCTCCGTGTTAGTTGACGGCATTACCCTGTAGTGTCCTTGGCTAGCGTGGGTATAGAGGTGGGGCGTCACATATAATAATACATTTTTTTTAATAAATAGATTTTTAATAAAAAATAATTGTTTTTCAAAATTGAATTTTGGAATTTGATTTGGATTTGAATTCAAAGCTCTAAAATTTGAAGTATAAATATTTTTAATTTATTTTGATTTTAAGATATTTGCATAAACTTTATTTTATAAATTAAATTGGATTTATTCAATTTTAAAATTATCTACATATAAATAAATACATATTAACTAATTAATTAAATATGAATTTACATTTATCTTGTATTAACATCTAATTAAATACAAATTAACCTAATTATAACTAATTACCTTTAAAAAAAGATATTTGTTAATCAATAAACATTACAACTTGACAAATGTTAGAATTAAAGACAAGTGTCATTTATTTTTGTTTTTCTTTTATTTTTATTAATAAATATTTCAGTTTTATATAAACAAATCCTCTTTCCTTTTTATTCCTTTTCTAAATCTAAAATGCAAAGAAAAACACACTTCCTCAAAAACTAGAATCTAAATCATCTCCAGCAAATTCCTGTAAATCAGTAATCACTTTCCAAAATCAAAGAAAACATTTTCAAATCTGAATCATCTTTAAATAATGCAAATCTGTAAGCATGCAAGCCAAACTGTTTCAAACCTGCATTTCTAGAATCTGGAGTTTCAAAAGTAGCATGCATGCAAATGTAATCGAGGGAGCAAATGCAAACAGAATTTAAATTTACAAAACTAAAGAAGCAAGCAACTCAGTTTCATTTAGCAATTCAAGATTTGAAGCAAAGGAAGTTTCCAGTTTTAAAAGCACAAGGTCTTTTTCAAAATCATTGCTCTGTCCATCAAGATTCAGGTGAGTAACATCACTATTTCTAAAAGATTAAGCTTATGAATAAGGTTGCATGTTAAATCTCTATGATAAAAATGTATTGTCTGTATATATGAATGAAATATGCTGTGAATATAATGGATGTATGGTATGCTTGTGTTTTCCAAAGTACTCTCTGTTTTATAGTTCATAGGTTCACGTTTTGATTTAAATTCAAAATCTTTAGATTGTGCCTCTATTTAAACTTTAGATTTAAATAAAACCTTTTTGTTTAATCTTAAATTTTAGTTTAGAATTTTAGTTAAGTTAAAATAACTTGTATTATCTCTGGAAACCAAATTTACTGATCAAGTTTTAAAATATGTGAAAATTCAAACTGAATAATTTATAAATTCAGTATTATGAATTAAATACTAAGATCAAAACATGATTTTTAGAACAAAAATTAGGATTTTTAGTTAAGGGTTAGAGAGTAGTTCTAGGTTCAATAGAAAAGGGAAATTTGGTGATTTCTGATGATCTATCGATTTTGGGGGATCGGGTTTCTTCCAATGGGTAGAGGGGAGACCGGTGAAGATTGGAAAAATAATTGATGTTGACGCAAATCAACATAGAAGCAGCGGTAATGATTATTATCTATAGCCTTAGTTTTATCTGGGTAATTTGTTTTGGTCAACATAACCTCTAAGTATGATCGAAATGGATTGAGGAGCTGGTCGCCGATGTGTGGAGGCCACCGGAGGTGACTGGAATTGGCCGGAGGCATGGTGCATGTGCACCGTGCACTTTTGGGTTCTGATGAACTCTGGGTGAAAGTAGAAATTTTGACTTGAGTTTTTACTCGTGATATTGGTAGTTTGCTCGAAGATGCTGGCTTGTTGACTCGGAGCAGGAAATATGGTAGCTCGGGGTTTAATTACAGAACATGTTTTAGTTCTGAAACCTGTAGGCTTTTTTTTTAAATTTAAAATAAAATTCAAAACCTGAATTTAAATGAAGTGAAGTTTTAAATGAGATTTAAATTTAGTTTTGCAATCTGAATTTAAGTTTAAATCTAAGTTTAAAAATAGATTCAAGTTGAATTTGAATCTAGTTTGGGAAAAATGAGTTTTCAAATTCAAATTGACTTAATAATATTAAAGTGTTTAAGAAGTTTAAAGTGTAATTAAAGAATTTGAATTTGAATGGAGTTTTGAAATGTAAAATAGGATTTAAACAGAGTTAAATCAGAATTTTTAAATCTGAATTCAAATTTGATTTGAATCTTAAGTTTGGATATAAGATAAAGTTTATAAATTTAAATATTGTGATTAAGTTTAAAGGTTAAAGTATACTTTAATAATCTGAGATTAAAAAGGAAATTATTTTAAAATCTTTAATTTTCTTTTATAAGTATTCTTTAACATGTGGATTTCAAAGTTTTTAATTTGGTTAAAAATAAACTGAATTTCATTTTAAAACTAGAATTTAAAATGGAAATTTGAAATTGAATTAGAAATAAATATTTTCAATAGTATTTATGAATGATAATTTAACCATAGATAAGACAGATTTTATCTTAAAGTAAAATTAGAATTTAATTATTTATAATTTCATTTAATTATTAAGGTAATTAAGTGAATAATTTATTTATTAATGAAATGGATCATTAATTAAGGCAATTAAGGGTTTTAAATTATTAATTTAAAGTTTTAGTTAACCAAATAATTAAGGATAATTAATCCATGATTAAGGATCATTAATTAGATTTAATTCATGATTAATAATTAATTAATCAAGTAATTATGAATTAATTAAGTCACAATTAACACTTAATTAACTAAATAATTAAAGGTTAATTAATTTGATATTAAAGATTAATTAAGTTGAAATTAATAATGATTAATGAAGGTTAATTACTTAAGAGAAGTTATTTAAGTATGGCTAATGGTTAATTATGGTCGTTAACTTAAGATTTTTTTTAACAATAATTAATGTGACTAATTTAATAATTAATTGGATTAACTAATTAATTAAATGATAATCAATTGTGAAATTTATTTAAGTTAATTACTTAATAAAAGTAATTAAGACATTAATTACTTAATGTAATTAATGGAGTTTATTGTGACTGGTTTAAATTAATTAATTAAGTTTGAATAATTTTAAACACTATATGTGATAATAATTACTTGATGTAATAAATGAAGTACAATTACTTAGTGAAGTAACTAAAGGTAATTACTGGATGTAATTAGTGGAAGATGTTTTAAATGTGGAAGTAATTTGGATTAAATTACTTTGTTTAATTAATCAAAGGATTAATTAAAGAAATTAATTAAGGAGTAATTAATTTGATGAAGTAATTAAGGTAGTTAATTACAGAATGAGATTAATCAAAGGTGATTAATAATTATGGTTTAACTGAGATTAATTACTGAATGTAATTAATAAGATAATTAATTAAATATAGTTTAGGATCATTAATTAAAATAATTAATGATGTAATTAAGATTGATTAATTAAGATTAATTAATCGATATAAGTAATTAAGTGTAATTAATTAATTGTAATTAATTATAATTAATTAATTAATGAAGTAATTAGGGGTTAATTACTGTATTTGGTTTAGAATAGTTAAGTTTGTGAAATTAATTAAAGTATAATTACTCAAGGGTGATTAATTAAGTTGATTAACTAGAGGATAATTAATTAATTTGTAATTAATTAATGGTGATGTAAGCAAGATTTATATTGAGGTAAGTAATTAATTTAATTCACTTGAAATTAATTAGAGATGATGTAATTAATTTAATTCATTTTAAATTAATTGTAGAAGGTGTGATTATAGATCATTGCTTATGAATGGATGATATTGGTTGCCTTGAATGGTTTGAAGTCTCAACTATGAGATTAGTAATGTTGAGTGATATGGATGCATTGGTTGCATTGTGATTATGACATGGATTATCTTTGATAATGATAATATGGCTTATTTGTTGTGATGATAATGTTGATCATCTATTGAGATCTGTGAATCTGTGTGTATATAGATAATTGTATTGAATTGTTTTAAACTCTAAAACAACTTGGACCTAAAAGACACGCTTTGGATTTCGATAAGACCGTGATCGGGTTTCCATATTTGGATATCCGAAAACCACATCGATCCAAATTAATGATAGGTCGTGAATCTTATGTAAAGAGTGAAGACTCGAGGTGTAAAGAATATTCGTCAGTATAACTCTAAGGGTGATTCCGAGATGAGTTTGACGGAGATAGTACTTTCAGATTCGAGATAAAGATTCAAAGTGCAAGGGTTATCGTCGTTAACTCTGAGGGTGATTCCAAAACAAGTGTAATGAGATAATGCCTTCAGTTTCGTTCGAACCCGGAATGAACTTGTATGGATTGAATGCTTTCATAACATCGTCAGGTGGACGATGAGCATTCTAAGTGATGTGTCCTATAAAGGTAATTGTAGCCTCAAGCCTCATCAATCGGGAATGGCTAAAACAGGGAAGGTGCAGCAAGGCTAAGTGTGTCGTGCCCAAGTAGGACGAGAATTTCCCCTGTCTAGAGGTCCCTTTTTATTTCGGCTTAGTGGGCGATTGGAATTGCATACCAACTGTGGGGTTGTCTTGTTCGGAACTGTTCAGTAAGGAATGGTTCCGGCTTTGTGTTGCAGGGGATTGGGAGTGATCCTCGGTACGGTGATCTAGGCCAGGTACTGTGACTGGCGGTACCCAGGTAGCCCTACCGTTGTATGAAATCCAAAATCCAATAAGTGACAACGGTTTTGATTGTATTACCCACTTTTGTGGCTAGTAGCTGGAATTTAATAATGTAATTTTTTTGGCTATTTCTTATTTACTTGAAAACCCTAGACCTATTATAATATCACTGGATTTCCTATCAAATATTTTGGTTAGCGTAAGGTAAAAACTTTTCCATGTTTATGTGTGGGAAGTCTTACGTGATACCTTTCTTTTCAAAAGATTTTTAAAGTTAAGCAACTTTAACCTGTTACTCACACCAGACCCATGTCTGACCCAGAGTTTATCTTTTGTTTTCTTAAACTCTTGGGTACTCAAATTTTTACGAGTAGGCAAGGGATTCAGGTTATCTTTGACGAATTATGGAGGAGCAATGGAGCAGGAGGCTTCTACGTTAGATATATAGTATTCCGCTGTGTTTAGTATCTCTGTGTTGTCTCTAAGTTGTATTGAGTTGTAATAACTAGACAGGTGTTTATAACTGTCTAGTATGTGTTGTATAAGCTGTGTATCTCTAATAATTGTTGTATACTATGTAATATCTTATGTTATTAATATAATTTATTTGTTCCGGTGTTTAGATTCTGATGTGTTGTTTCTTCTTTCTTCTCTTTCTTTCTCTTTTCTATCCCTTTCTTTCTTATTATTGATGCGTCATTCTGTGGAGATGAATGGGGGGTCGTTACACATTTATTCTGATTTTCATTTACTTATTTATAATTATCCCATTTCACAACTTTACTTAACCTTCATTCAAATATTGATTGAGAACTTCACTATTTTACCTTCCTTAAGTTTATTATAAATATTCTATATACTTTAGTATTTATTTTACTACACGACTTAAGCTTTTATATCTATTTTCATTTACCTTAAATTTTTAATTCCATTCTGAATTCAGTTCATCTTCAATTCTTAATTTATTTCCAAATCACCATTAATATTGAATTCTATCAACTATATTCCAATCATATCTGATCCATAATTCAAACCAATCCCGTTTGCTAATTATTACAAATTCCAATAAATTTTTATTTCTAAACTTCTATTATTTTAGTTCACTTTGAACTAGTTTTATAACTTCATTTTACTTTACACAATCCAAATATTAATTTTGAATTCCATTTATAATTTTAATTAATTTGTTTACTTACTACTTTTATTTAAATACTTTGCTTTATTTAGTCCAACTTGACTAGTTTCCCATTTCACTTTATTTAATACAACTCAAATATTCAGTTTCCATCTAATTTTAAGCTTCGATTAGTTTTTCAACTTATTTACATTCCATTCACAATCTCTCGAATTTATTTCATTTAATCGACTTACTTTACTATCTTATTTTATTGTCACATTTACTTTAATTTAACTCTTGAAGTCAAGTTAAATTTTTCTATTGTAGAAAATTTCAAATTTTACTAGTTATCAAACCCATTTATATTTTCAAAAACATTTTAAATAAGCTTCCAGAGTTTAAACCATTCAAAAACAATTTTGAAAACGTATATATCCAAATCAAACTATTCTTTTGCATTTACAAAATAAAATCCTAATTTCGCAAACAAACAATATCCAAAACATCAAGGTAGCAATCCCTCTCTTGGAAACTCAAAAATGGACATTGATGATGTCGCGATCATCATCGAAATTATTTTCCAACGATTGAAAAGAGTTTAGTGCTTTTATCCCTTCAAAAACGTTTTTCACTTATTTTAAATTCCAAATCTCACCAGATTTTATATCCAATTCAAAAAATATATCCCAAATAATATCACCATTATTTCTCCAAACCATTGAAAATCATTTTCAAATCAAAGGAATTTAATTTCTAAAATTTTGAATTTCAAATCCTTATAATCCCTATTCAAAAAATACTCTGGCATCTTATTTCTATTTATAAATCACATTTATAATTCACATTTCAAATTCCATTTTGTTATCTGAATTTATTTCCTTAACCTTTGGTTATGTTTTAATTCCTATTCTAAATTTCTACATAATAATGATAATAGTTTAATATTATCATTTCCTAACAACCAAGCTACCATATGCTATAATAATTTACAAAAATTATTTCTTTTATATACAAAAATAATTTGGGAAAAATTATCTCATTTACCCTATTTTAAAACAATACTGTGTCGGTTTATCTTGTTTAAGAATTTAGAAACACTTATCGATGAAATGGCGACCCACATATTGACCAGAATCCATAAACACTCAGCTAATAAGCCAACACAATATAAAAACAATTTTTATATTCACTAACAAATAGGCGATCATATCTATTAATACAATCAAACTCATTCCAGAGTATTACAGATTCTATTTGTAATGAGTAATCCCCCACCAGAGCCAAGGTTCTCGCTTAACCTTCAGCTCTGATACCAAATTTAACAACCCGATTTTTCTACGCTCGAAAATCGACATCAATACGTCCACTGTATTGAATGCCGAACAATCGAATGCCGAAAAACTAGACCGTAAGGGAAAGAAGAAGGAGGTAGAAGAAGAAATATAGAACAACAACATCAGGATCACACAATCACAGCAGAAGAATATATAACAATAGATTTTATACAAAAGAATCAGCAAATGAATAATACATTACATCATTAGAGTACTACACAAATCAAGAACACAAATTTCGGATAGTTACATTAACTTGTCCTCCCAATGCTGAATATACAGCTTACACTGCACAGTGGAATATATATCAAGTACGTGTGATACGTCTCGCCATCCAGCTTGTCTCTAGAGCTCCACATTAATTCATCCAGAATCTATACTCTATAACACTCGGTTTAACTTAAGGATTATAGCACAATAACACTCGTGTTAGTCTAGAATACTAGCATGAGAAAACACACTCAATTGGATTATTAAAGTTTTCAAAATCCTTTGAAAATCAAAGGTATCTCGTAAGACCATGACACAAATAAACGTGCCGGGTTTTTACTTTATGATAACCAAACCAAAACGTTTCTTATCAAATCCTCTGATATTATAGTAGTGTCTATATACAACTACTTATTCAAATAGCTAAAATTGTTACATTCATTAAATTCCAGCATAATAGGTATACAAACAAATCTGAAGGTACTTATTGGAGATTGGGTTTCCATCAACGGCAGGGCTACTGGGGTACCGCCCATCATAATACGTGGTCTAGATCACTGTACCGAGGATCTACACCAATACCCTGCTACACCAGACCGGAGCTACCCCTTACTGGATAGTCCGAATAAGATCATCACACGGTTGGGATTAACAACCGCCCACGCAGCCGAATAAAAGGGACATCTAGATAGGGATGACCTTACCTAATTGGTTGCTAGCCACTTAGCCTTGTTGCACCTCCCCTACTTTAGCCATTCTCGGTGGATGAGGCTTGAGGCTATGCGTTATCTTTTTAGCACACATATACTTAGAACGCTCATCGTCCCCTTGACGATGTTATGATAGCATTCATCCATACGAGTTCGTTCCAGGTCCGAACGGAACCAACGACACTACTCCCATTCTAGAATCACCCTCAGGATTAGTAGCGATTAGCCCTTGCACTTCACTGCTCCATCTTCGACTCTAAGCTCTTGTCTTCTTTACGAAAACGTTCAAACCAGATCGAAGTAATTTTCAACAATTTAATCCTGATCCCGGTCCCTTCGAAACGATCAGTGCATTGGTCAAAATTTGATAGTCGGTTATTTAACTATCATATAAAATCCACAAACTACCATCAGCGTTAAAAATTTCCCAAATTATTTATTTCAAAATATCTTCACAAGATATTTTTCTACACTTCAACCCTTTGAAAAATAGTTTCAAATCACTTTTTCTCTCTAGGAATAAATTTCCACCCAATTGCTTTGTTTCCACTGAAAAGCACCAAGTCTTAATAACTTAAATTTTAAATAATTTAAATCACTTTATCCAAAGATATAAATAATTTAGAACACTTGAAATAAAATTACTTAAAATACTGCGAGGTCCCGCCCTTCTCGACCCTCGAAAATCGACACAAAATACACCATAGAATAATATGCCGAAGCTCGAGTGCCGCAAAAGACAGATTGTTGAGGGAATAGAAAGATGATAGAAGAAAGAAGGAACTAAACAATCGCAGAATCTCACAATCGTAGCGGAACAAAATATAATACATAATATCAGATCTTAACACAAAATGAAAACTATATCTGTTTTTATATATTACATCATCATCAGATTATCACAAACAAACAACAACTACCAGCCTGATAAATTCAAACAATCACATCCGCGGATATAAACAAGTACGGATAATACGTCTCGGTCTCCAACTCCTCTCCTGAGCTTCCAAGTATCTTATCCTGTATATATATAATACTCGGTCTGACCCGAGCGTTATAGTGAAATAACACCCGAGTCAGTCAGGAATACCGGCGTGGCAAAAATACACACACAAATTGATTATTAAAGTTTCAAAAATCCTTTGAAATCAAAAGCATCTCGTAAGACCACACCACAAATAAACATGTCTTGTTTTTACCGTATGATAGCTAAATCATTTCTTACAAAATCCTATGATATTATAATAGGGTCTATATACAAATACTTATTAAAATAGCCGAAATTGTTACATGATTAAATTCCAGCTACTAGCCACAAAGCGGGTTATACAAACAAAACTCGTAAAAGGCGCGTAGGGAGAATGGATTTCCAACTAATTACTAGGCACTGGGGTACCACCTGTTACAATACGTGGCCTAGATCACCGTACCGAGGATTACTCCTAATCCCCTGCAACAAAAGACCAGGATTACCCCTTACTGGATAATCCGGAGTAAGATCGCCCTACGGTTAGGATCAGCAACCGCACCACTAAGCCGAATAAAAAGGGACATCTAGACAGTGATGACCTCACCCTAATGAGTGCTACCCACATAGCCTTGCTGCATAACCCCTGATTTTTATTCATTCCTGGTTGATGAGGCTTGAGGCTAAGCGTTACCTTTTTAGAACGTTTCACTTAGAATGCCCACCGCCCACCTGACGATGTTCCGAAAGCATTCATCCATTCAAGTCTGTCCTAGGTTCGAACGGAACCGAAGGCACTACTCCTACTACATCCATTTGGAATCATCCTCAGGATTAGTAGCGACTAGCCCCTGCACTTCATTGCTCCATCTTCGACTCCAAACTCGTCTTCCTCATGAAAATGTGCAAACCGGATTGAAGTGGTTTTCGAGAAATTAATCCCGATCCCGGTTTCTTCAAAACGATCAATGTGTTGGCCAATATTGATAGTCAGTGATTTAACAATCAATTAACATTCACAAACATCCATCTACCAATAAATAATTTCCCAAATTATTTATTAACCTCAAAATATCTTCACAAGATATAGTTCCATTTTCAACCCTTTTGGAAACAGTTTTCAAACCCTACTCTTCTCATGGAATAAATTCTCAAATCTTTACTTCCTCTGAAAACATCCAAGGACTAATACTTTAGATTTAAAATAATTCAAATTAAAGCTATTTGCATACTTTATTTGAAATATATACATACTTTTTAAATGTTTCAAATTAAATTGCTTTATAAAATATAAACTGTTTTTCTTCAAAATAAAGTTAAGTCAAACTAAATTTTAAAATAAAGCTATGAAATCCTATACAAATTTTTCAAATAAAACTTTATCCAAACTATCTTTACAAATAAACTAGTTTATAAAATATAAATATTAATGATATTCTTTTAAAGCATATACCAATTAACCCATTTAAATAATTACTAATATAACTAAGTTGTTTAAATATTTACTCTTAAAATTTTTACAACTTAAACAATAATTTCTTAAAACATTCTTTTAAAAACAAATTTAAAACTTTGATTTGTACTTAAAAAAATCTGTTGAAACGTATTGGCTTTTCAAGGAACTACACTTCCATTTTTAGAATAAACCAAAGAATCTTTTTATAAATCCTACACGATTTACCTCAATTATAATTTACGTTTAAATCCCATAAATTTCTTCCCACACTTTAAAAATATACTCCTTTTATTTTTGAACACATTCCCATCTCCCGAAAATCACTACCAAGGTATAGTTAAAGTATTTAAGATATGATTACTATATTCTTTACTCAAATTATACTTTTGAAAATCTATAAAAGTTTCTTGAGTAACTTAAATTGAAAATTTCCTTTTATATAAAGTTATTATACCAAATATTTATATTAAAACTTCCTTTAGAATACATAATACTAATTTACTTTTGAAATAATTTAATACCATAATTACTTAATTAAATATTTACTTATACTTTAAAATGATTGAAAATAATATATATTTTCTAAAATATTCTAAAACACATTTTAAACTGCTAATTTATATTTTGAAAGCTTTCTTAGAAATCATACTTAATTTCCAGGGAAAACACATTTTCCATCAATTTAAAAATAATTTCACTATTACTTTTAAACAATTTGCATTTCTTATAGGAATTCCCACCGAAAATCTATCTTTCAAAATTTATCCACCGATAAATATTCCACTTCATTTATAAACCCAATTTATACATTTCCATTCCTCATTTCTTTTTAAATCACAATTTCAAAACATTTCAAATTCTAAACCAATATCTTGAATTTAATTTCCTTAAACTCATTTCTCAAAATTACTTTCAATTCCCTTTTAATCCTAATTTATTTTATTTATATTTTAAAAATACTAGATTTATATTTACCCAACCATACATAGCATAACAAAATTCCAAATCATTCTATCATAGGATATAAATGAAATATATCACGGATTACGAATAAAATTTCTATATTGTGAGGAATCCAGTTGGATCCCTCCAACATGTTTCCCTTCATCCATAGTTGTTAGCATAACAGATAAAATATCATATCCAGACTGATAATAATATTCACATTCAACCAATCAATCGTTTATTTAAATTTTAACTATTTAAATTAACTGGAAATTCCAGATGTGGGTGAGATTAACTCACCTTGAGTTTCGACAAGCGTTTTAAATTTTAAATTAAATCGAACCATTCGATTTAATCTGAAATTATCGCTTGCTCCAAACGTCTCTGTTGCTTCTCGTTTCGTCGAAATCTGATCACGCATGTAAAAGATATGAATTTTTAAAGTTTGAACTATAATTTAAAACAATAATCTCTATTATATTATTCTTATACAAACCCAAATCTAGTCGTTCATCACGTTCAGGAAAAATCTGGCCGACGGTTCCTTCTTCTTCGTGCCTTCTAGGGTTTTCAACAACCCATGACGCCATGACTTCCTCGATTTACATGACCTCCACGCCGCACTAGTCGACGATCGAACCCCACCCTATCGAAGCGCCTCGCCGACTCCACTTCCACCCTGAACGCGCACGAACTCGGTGCCGCAAAATGCCTCGTAATACATGCTCGAAACGACAACGAACACAGCAACTTTCCCCTTCCAATCGGCGACAATAGCTGAGATCCACCGTTGGACGTGCTCGCCTTGAAGAGCTCTCCAACTTTTATTTAGAAAGATTTTGAAAATATAGCCTAGATTTCAAGAAAAATTGGGAAGAAGGGAATTGAATATCAGCCATTGTTTTCTCAAGCAGCGGCCGAGAAAATTCTAGGGGTTCAGCCCTAAAAACGTATTATATAAACGTTTGTAAATTATATTATAATTAAATCCAACTTTTAACGAACATTTACAAACGAAATCCAAACAACACATGCCGCTAGGCAATTACAAGGTTTTACCCACCTTCCAAACACAATGGAACGTGTTTCGGAGGCTAATTCGATCATATGTGCGAGTTACGGAAATAAACGCTCAATTTTAAATTAAATCGATTAAAACAGTTTCTATGCGTTTTGAGCTGCTAGGGTCAAACGACAACTCCGATTGCTATGAAAACTGAAATCGATAATAACTAACTATTACGGATCCAATAGAACTGGTTTCGTTGAATTCCGAGACTGTGCCCCGAAAGGCTATTTTAACTCGTCAATTAAATCGAGCAATTTCCGAAATTGTCGAAATCACTTAAAATTTCACTTTTTAAACTTTATTATAAATCATATAGAATTTACATTTACATTAGAAATCATTCTGATTCATTTTAAATCAAAATCTGATTATTTACATTATTAAAATATTAAATTTCATTATTAAATTAATATAAAATTTCAAATTTAATTTATCGACTTTTGATTCTACCCCAAAAGTCCAATATTATAATCCAAACCCATCTAGTCTTAAAATAAATTTTAGAAACCATTTTCATATCTATTTACATCCAGTTTTCACAAATTATCCCAACTCCCAAATATTAAATTATTATTATTCAAATCCAATTGAATAACCATATTTGAAATTTAACCAAAATCTTTTTGTTTCAAAATCAAATTATAATTCACATTCAACATTTAAAATAAATTAAATGTTTAAATCTAACGATCAAAATTCTGGGTCGTTACATTCCTCCTCCCTTATAAAAATTTCATCCTCGAAATTTGCTATGGTATGAATAGTGCTTTCACATCCATTAACTTACCCAAATTCACTTAATTAAAACTCATACCTCCCAAATTTTTTTAGCCTAAGCCAAAACCATTTGTATTTATTTTTAATTCAAGAGCTTATGCTTCAGCATCATTTCAAAAATCGACCTTTTCTTGTTAACTCAAAATTTTCAAAATCCTCAAAAAAATTCTAACTCCCAAAATTTTTGACAGCGTCTCCTTTATACGGAGAGCGTTTTACAATATCACAATAGATATAAATATATATACATCGACCCACACGTTCGGAAAACAAAATATACCACAATATATATATATATATATATATATATATATATATACATATCATTTCCCAATTTTATCGCGTATGCGTACCTTTTGATTAGCATTTGAAAAGCAAGCGGCTAATTATATTGCATATATGCGCTTCCACTCTATCGATTGCCTCTCGTACTTGTACTTACGTAAACAAACACATGAGTTTTCAATAATATGAGATTTTATAACATTCCATATGTAACGACCCAGAATTTCTATTAATTAATATTTGTATATTTAATTGATTTTAAATATTAATAAGTAAAATTTATAAGTCGAATAAATTTTATTTCGAAATAATTGGATTTAATTGGATAATTAAATCGATAATTTAATATGTTAAATATAGAAACAATTGAAATTGGGTTAAATATGATTGAAATTGATTTGTAAAATTTTATTTAATCATATTGGAGTTAGAATGATGTTATAGAACTTTTAAAATTGAATTTAGAGTTAATTTGTGAAAATTGAATATTTTAATATTTAAATCGACTAGTGAAATTAGCCATTTTTCGAACAGTCTCAGAATTGGACGAAACTTGTTCCATTGGATCCGTAATAGTTTGTTATTATTGGATTTCATTTTTCGTAGCAATCGGAGTTTTCGTTTGACCATGACAGCTCGAAACGCATCGAAATTGTTTTAATATTTATTTGGCGAGTTAAAATAGCCATTTTTCAAACAGTCTCGAATTTCGACGAAACTAGTTTCATCGGATCCGTAATGTGATATTATTGTATGATTTCAAATTTCGTGTCAATAGGATTTACCGTTTGTCCGGGGCAAGCCAAAACGCCTAGAAATTTGATTTACCGATTTAATTTTAAATCGAACGTTTATTGCCATAACTCGCACAGATGATCGAATTAGCTCCCGAAACACGTTCCATTGTGTTCAGAACATGGGGTAAACCTTAGGAATGCCAACCGGCACGCTTCGTTTGGAGTTCGGAAAATACGGGATGAATAGTGTTTGAGAAATTTTCTATATAAGCCCCTTAAAATTTCATTTTGCAAAATAAAAACAACCCCTAGGGTTTCAGGAGCCGGCTGCCTCTTATATAATCAATGGCCGAAAGTTAGTTTTCTTCCCCTCCAATTATCTTCCAATCCGTTAATCCTTATCAAAAACTTTCGACTAACAAATTAAAGAGCATAGTGAGTTCTATAAATCCAACGGCTACGATGTGATATGGAGTAGAGAATTGATGGGAATTGGCGTTCAAAGCGGTCCGTTTGCTCGTGAAGTTGGACGTAGATATGGGACCGATTTGACCGGTCTTGGGGTGTTAGAAAGGCGCCTTGCGAGCTTCGAGGTGGCGAAGTCTGATCGTCTTCAAAGTCGACAAGGAGGTGGCGATAATTGGTTGTTAATGGCGGCTGTGGTGGGTTGGATGTGTGCGTTTTACTGGAAAGGGGAAGATGAAGATTGCGGCCAGCATTTCAAGGGCTTGGGATAAACGACTGAGATCTAATTAGGTTTAGAAAATGAGATATAATTTGTAAATTAATTATGTTATAAATTCGTGTAACTTTAAATATGCATATCTTTTTCATACAAGGTCGAAACCGAACGAAGCAAGTTGCGTTGGATTCGTATGGATGAATACTACGCTATGGAACTGGATTGGAGTCGTTTGGAGTTAGCGAAAATTTCGGGTAAAATTAAACGCTCGTTTAATTTTATTCGAAATAAAAGCTGAAAACGGAATTGAAATCAAGGTGAGAACTTCTCACTCAATTGAATCGGTTTCGATTTTAATTTTTAATAGTTATATTTAAAATTCTTGATTGTATGTTTGAATGATGATTGTTATCTATTGATAGTTAAAATAAACATTATACGCCGTTAGTAAGCGGAGGTTATTTATTAAAAACATATACCGCGAATATTTCACAGTACAATGAAATTGGTATTATTTATGTACTTGGAGTTGATTTTCCGCATTATATAGCGGATGAGACCCTATTGCGCCGCCTATTAAGCGGATAATATTTTATAAATCCCATATACCGCGATAATTCCGTACTGGAACGGAATTGGTATTGTGTTAACATCTTTGGATGCACAAAACAGGTTGGAGGGATCCAACTGGATTCCTCAACAGTATTTATTTGATTTTAGATATTTTGATATTCGATGATTATCATATACAGATATATGATGTCGTTGTTGTCGTGATTGACTATTTGGTGTGTAGCATCATTGGGCCAATTTTGGAATTTTAAAAGGATTTTTAAAGTGATTTTTGAAAGTATACGTTTATAAAATATTTTTGGAATTGATTCATTTTAAATAAATAAACGTATAATTTTAATATTATAAAAAATTATGATTTTTTGAGAAATATAGTTAAAGGTTGATTTTTGAAAATATGGGGTTAAGGATTTTATAAAATAGTTTAAATTGGGATTTTTGAATTTATTATAAAAAGTTCAAATATAGGATTTATGAAATTTGATTATTTTATAAATCAAAGAAAAATATGAAATTATAAAGGAGTTTAAAGACGTTTTTTAAATAATGATATAAACTGATTTATATAAAAGATTTATAAATTGATATTTATAAATTAAAATATTTAAATTATAAAACGAGTTTTTATAAGTGTAAGAAGGAAGTGTAAATGAATTTCATAAATGAATGAAATTTATAGAATTATAAACGGTGAAGTTATAAATGGAATTTTATAAGCAGTAGGTTTATAAAATTTGTAAAGTTATTAAAAGAATAGATATAGGTAAATAAATGAATCTTATAAGTTATAAGATTTATAATTTAGGAAGTTTAAATGAACGATTTTGTAAACAAATAAATTATAAGTATTTAACTTATAATGTGAACTTTTGGTATATAATTGAGTTATAAATTAAACCGGTTAATAAAGGAGATTTATAAAAAGGAAGTAGTTATAAAATAAATAGAAACGGAATTTATAAACATTGTTTTATAAATCCGCAAACGGCTTATTTCGATAAGTAAATTGTTAAAACTTATTAATGGAGTTATATTCACGTTTTAGATAGTGCATAATCCTTTAAAATAAAATGTATAGAAATGGTGAAATTGGTTAACGAAGTATATTCACATTTTTGAATAGTGAATAATATGTTAAAGAAAATGTTTTGGATGTGATGTTTTAAATAAAATTAAAATGATCTAACGATGTTTTTAAAATGTGTTAAGATTCGAAACCATAGATTTCAACATTCATTGTTGAAATAGACGTTTTCGTGAAATTGAAGGAAATGGTGGACTATAACACTGTTGTTGTAATAAATGATTTCCGAAAGGAAATGTTTTATATAGTATTGGGATTTATATATCTATTTTAATCTCGAATCCCTATACTAGTGATTTTGGGTTGTCGTAACGATGTTTTACGCAACATTCGTTTTGGCCCAAATAAATATGTTTAAGAGAATGATTTCCTTAAAGAATGAAATATATACTTAATCTCGATTTAAGTATATTGAATATTTTCCAAATGTTGAAAATTAAATGATTTGTGAATTACTTATTAATAAATAAGTATGGAAATGTTTTTCCAATGTGAAATGAAACGTTTTGAGAATTTATCTTTTTGAAGATAAATTGAAAATGAATAATTGAAATCGTATATTCATAGATATTTTGAAATATAAATTCACTATGGAATTTATAAATGAAAAGGGGAATTTGTTTAAAAATAAACGTTGATTTATTTTTGAAGTGTGGGAATAAATTTACGGATTTGGAACGTAAATATAAAGTAAATCGTTTAGGATTTATTCAATTGGTTGAAATGAACCATGTGGAAATGAAAGTATTTCCGCGTAAGGAAAATGTTTGAAAGTCGTTTTCAAAAGTGGTAAATATGAAAAGTGATTTGAAAATTGTTTTTAAATGGTTGAAGTGTGGAAATTATATATCTTGTAAAGATATTTTTGAAAAATAAATAATTTGGGAAAATTATTTGGAATCTGGTGATGTTTTGCATATCCATTGATAGTTCAATAACCGACTATCAATATTTACCTTTGAATGGGTATTTGTTGTGATTTGTTTGAATTTTAATACCACATTTATTTTTGAATAAGCACTCACTATTCGGGTTAGCCGGGAAAGGACCTTGGTATCGTATAACCCATTCCGAATATGTGAAACGTCGTTATGAATTGCATTTGAAGACCGGTGTTGAAGACCGAATATTTTTGAAAACGGAAGGATTACCGTCGAATGTTTCTGCACCGAATGGCCCCGGTATAGAAATTCCATATGTGATGGGAAGTTCGGAAGTGATTAGTGAATATCCGGATTGCAAGGACTTCTTTGTAAGTTCCTTCGGTTCTGTTCGATCCCGTAACAGACTTGTATGGATAGTATGTCTGACATTACAAATTGAGATATAAAGATGATTTCTTTCAAATAAATTTTTGTTGGTGGCGGAGAATTTATTCTCTTAGCTTAACACCCTTCTCTGAGACGTACGAGCTCAGAGGTTATGTAGTTGATGGTTATCAGCGATATATTCCCAATTTGGTAATTTGACATGCTGAGTGTTGCTGTGAAATGATCATTGTTGATCATTTGTGATATGATCATTTGTTTGATCATTTATCTTTGTGATCAATACTTTGATCATTTGTTGACCCAAAGCGTGGCTTTGTACCAAAGCGTGGCTTTGTGGATGAGACTACGTCAGACCTCACACCCCGGAAATGGTCAAAACAAGAAGGATGCAGCAAGGTTATTAGGGGGTAGCGCCCCTTTAGTGTATGTCATTCCTTCTGGATAGAGGTGGTATCATGGTATGGAGCCCAGATACTTAACCTATGTTGTTGCTGCAAACTTATTACTTTGTGGTTGGTGGAAATCTAGGATCCTCGGATGTAGATCGGTTACGATCGGGGGATGACATATTTGTGTCAGTAGTTACCCAGTTAGGGGTAACCCGGCCTTGTGTTGGCAGAGATGCGGTTTGGTTCTCGGGACGTCATTCCAGAGGCGTTTCCATGTGGCAATGGGAAGTTCCTTGGCCTGACCATTTTTTGAAAATCCAAAGAAACAATACGATCTTGTACGGTTTTAGTTGTAGAACCTATCATTCACTTATGGTGGTCACCACTGTTTGGATGGTAGCTATAGTAGGCATAAAAGCGAAATGCCTATGCTGGCTAAGATTTATATCTTTACTTTCGAAATGATTTTCCCTACACTATGCACTAGTAATAATATCAAATGTTTCTTTTTAATATGTATCAAGCATCTTTGACTATCATAAGGAGAAATCTCCTCCGATTCTGCGTTTGCATTGTGTGTGTGTGCGGGAGGCCTTATGGTAGTCTCACTTTTAAAAAGCATTGCGAATCTATTTTTAAAATTATCTTGTACTTTGTTTTTAAAAAAAAACTGTATTGAGTTCTCACACCAGTCACATGACTGACTCGGAGTTTATTGTTTCCCTTCCTAAACTGTGGGTGCCCACCAATTTCCACACGGGCAGTCAAGAGTTAAGGTTTATCAGGATATTCTGGAATTCGGGAGTTGCTGGAGGCAAGATGGATGGCATGGCGTATTCACTAGTATATAGTATGATAGTTGTACACTCTGATGATGTAATGAAATGTAATGTAATGTAATAACTGATATAGTTCTTTGTTTTAAAGATTATTCATTTATCTACTATATGTTGTTCCGCTGCGATTGTGAGATTCTGATATTGTTCTGTTGTTTTCTTTCTGCTCTGTTCTATCTTTTCTCTCTTCTTCTATCCTTTTCTTTTTCTTAAAACCCTAAGTGTTCGGTTTTCCGGCATTCGAGTGCTCGGCAGTTGATACAGTGAACGTATTGATGTCGGTTTTCGGAAGTCGAAGAATCGGGTCCTTACAAAGTGGTATCAGAGCATATGGTTAAGCGACAACCATGGCTCTGTTGGGTATTAGTCATTAGAGATAGAGTTAGTAGTTCTCTAGAATGAGTTTGAGTGTAATAATAGCTATGAGAGCATATTTGTTAGTGAATATAAATTGTTTTGTATTGTGTTGACTTATCGGTTGATTGTTTATAGATTCCTGTTGATGTAGTCTGGCTAACTATGGTAGATAGGGGTTTCTAAACTCTTAAACAAGATAAACCGACACGATGTTGGTTTAAATTGGGTAAATGAAATAATTTTACCTTGATTTTATTTTATATATAAAGGGATAATTTTTCAGAATTATTAAAGTGTATATAAGTTGATTGTTTGGTTATTGAAAATGTAAGAATATATATATATATATATATATATATATATATATATATAAGTTAATTAAAAGATGTTTGAATAATCTAAATTAAGGAATTATTGTATAAGTAAAAAGAATTATAAAAAATTGAATTATAATTAAAGTGATTTACAATTGTGAAATAAACTTATATATGTAAGAAGTGAAACTATATAAATATATTTATGAATATGAGTTATAAATAAAAAAATGAATTTAAAGTTAAATGTAAATTTACTTTAGAATTGGAATCTGAATTAGATTTATAAGTGGAAATTTAAGTTAAGTAAAACCAAATAATGTTTAAAATGGAATATAACTTAAGAGATGTTGAATGAAGTTGATTTTGGTATCGAAGTAAATTAATAAAGTTAAGTGATAAATATGAACTTGAGTTATATAAATGAAATTCAACTTTGAAATTGAATTGAATGAATGAATTGAATGTAAATCAATTGAATGTAAATATAATTGATATGAAATAACGAATGTAAGTGTAATTCATTAAAATCTAATGTTATTGGAAGTTGAAAAATTGAATGAAAATCAATTTAATTAAACCAATTGAAAGTAAAGGTGTTAAACAAAAATGAACATAAGCAAAGGAATTTGGTTGTAATTAGTATACATTGGTTGATATATGATTGTTAGTTGATTGTATATAATTCATTAAGTATTAATGCAATTGAGTTAATGAAATTGAAAGCTAAAGTAATTGAAATCAAATTGGAAGTTAAGTGAATCTCAAATAGAATTGAATTTGATTTGGAAGTGAACCAACTTGAATATGAATTAGTGAATATAAACTAATTGAATATAAATGAATGTTATTAAAAACATCCACTGTTAATGAATCAAATGTGATTAAATTGAAAACCCATTTCATTGAATATTAATGAGAATATGAATGAATATTTATTGGTTATGAATGTTAGTTGAATGCTAGTTGAATGATAGTTGGTTGATGGTTGAATATATTGCTTTTACTGCATTTTCTATTTTGGCATATATAGTTATTATGTTGCTATATGTTGTATATCGATACTATTGTCTATATACATGTTTCTCATCTGTTTGTTGAGTGTTTAGTAGGTGCGGATCGCGTTTGCTTCGCATTTGGAGCTCGCTTTCGCGCTATATTAGCCATATATGCTCGTTAATAAAGTATAAGGTACATATCTCGGATTAAATATCGTACTTTTACACTTTTTTCCCTGTGGGATGCCTCATCACTTGATGAGATGTATATTTGTGATATATATACTGTCATTTTTTTCGGATCGAGCCGCGCAAAGGAGTCTATGGCGAATTTTTCCGAAAATTTAAGGCGTTAGAAAAATTTGGGAATTTTTGGAAAATTTTGAAAACTATAAATTTGATTTGGAATTGAAATTTAAACGATAGTAGTTGTTTTTGAAAAGATAACTAAGTATGATTTGAAAACTTAGTAAAGATTTTGTAAGAAGTTTAACTATGGATTTATGGAAAGTTAATAGATTCTGTAACTTTTCTTACTTGTTAATTTCGAGGACGAAATTCTTTTAAGGGGGAAGATTGTAAAGACCCAGAATTTCTATTAATTAAAATTTGTATATTTAATTGATTTTAAATATTAATAAGTGAAATTTATAATTCGAATAAATTTTATTTCGAATAATTAGATTTAATTGGATAATTAAATCGATAATTAAATATGTTAAATACAGAAATAATTGAAATTGGGTTAAATATGATTGAAATTGATTTGTAAAATTTTATTTAATCATATTAGAGTTAGAATGATGTTATAGAACTTTTAAAATTGAATTTAGAGTTAATTTGTGAAAATTGAATATTTTAATATTTAAATCGACTAGTGAAATTAGCCATTTTTCGAACATTCTCAGAATTGGACAAAACTAGTTCCATTGGTTCCGTAATAGTTTGTTATTATCGGATTTCAATTTTCGTAGCAATCGGAGTTTACGTTTGACCGTGACAGCTCGAAACGCATCGAAATTGTTTTAATATTTATTTGACGAGTTAAAATAGCCATTTTTTAAACAGTCTCAAATTTCGACGAAACTAGTTTCATCGGATCCGTAATGTGATATTATTGTATGATTTCAAATTTCGTGTCAATCGGATTTACCATTTGTCCGGGGCAAGCTAAAACGCCTAGAAATTTGATTTACCGATTTAATTTTAAATCGAACGTTTATTTCCATAACTCACACAGATGATCGAATTAGCTCCCGAAACACGTTCCATTGTGTTCGGAACGTGGGGTAAACCTTATGAATGCCAACCGACACACTTTGTTTGGAGTTTGGAAAATCCGGGATGAATAGTGTTTGAGAAATTTTCTATATAAGCCCCTTGAAATTTCATTTTGCAAAATAAAAACAACCCCTAGGGTTTTAGGAGCCAGCCGCCTCTTATATACTCAATGGCCGAAAGTTAGTTTTCTTCCCCTCCAATTATCTTCCAATCCGTTAATCCTTATCAAAAACTTTCAACTAACAAATTAAAGAGCATAGTGAGTTCTATAAATCCAACGGCTACGATGTGATATGGAGTAGAGAATTGATGGGAATTGGCGTTCAAAGCCGTGCGTTTGCGCGTGAAGTTCGATGTAGATATGGGACCGAGTTTGACCGGTCTTGGGGTGTTGGAACGGGGCGTTGCGAGCTACGAGGTGGCGAAGTCTGATCGTCTTCAAAGTCGACAAGGAGGTGGCGATAATTGGTTGTTAATGGAGGCTGTGCTAGGATGGATGCGTGCGTTTTACTGGAAAGGCGAAGATGAAGATTGCGGCCAGGATTTCAAGGGCTTGGGATAAACGGCTGAGATCTAATTAGGTTTAGAAAATGAGATATAATTTGTAAATTAATTATGTTATAAATTCGTGTAACTTTAAATATGCATATCTTTTTCATACGAGGTCGAAAACGCACGAAACAAGTTGCATTGGGTTCGTATGGACGAATATTACGCTATGGAATTGGATTGGAGTCGTTTGGAGCTAGTGAAAATTTCAGGTAAAATTAAACGCTCGTTAAATTTTATTCGAAATAAAAGCTGAAAACGGAATTGAAATCAAGGTGAGAACTTCTCACTCAATCGAATCGGTTTCGATTTTAATTTTAAATAGTTATATTTAAAATTCTTGATTGTATGTTTGAATGATGATTGTTATCTATTGATTGTTAAAATAGACATTATACGCCGTTAGTAAGCGGAGGTTATTTATTAAAAACATATACCGCGAATATTTCACAGTACAGTGAAATTGGTATTATTTATGTACTTGGAGTTGATTTTCCGCATTATATAGCGGATGAGACCCTATTGCGCCGCCTATTAAGCGGATAATATTTTATAAATCCCATATACCGCGATAATTCCGTACTGGAACGAAATTGGTATTGTGCTAACATCTTTGGATGTAGGAAACAGGTTGGAGGGATCCAACTGGATTCCTCAACAGTATTTATTTGATTTCAGATATTTTGATATTTGATGATTATCATATACAGATATATGATGTCGTTGCTGTCGTGATTGACTATTTGGTGTGTAGCATCATTGGACCAATTTTCGTATTTTAAAAGGATTTTTAAAGTGATTTTTGAAAGTATATGTTTATAAAATATTTTTGGAGTTGATTCATTTTAAATAAATAAACGTATAATTTTAATATTATAAAAAATTATGATTTTTTGAGAATTATAGTTATAGGTTGATTTTTGAAAATATGGGGTTAAGGATTTTATAAAATAGTTTAAATTGGGATTTTTGAATTTATTATAAAAAGTTCAAATATAGGATTTATGAAATTTGATTATTTTATAAATCAAAGTAAATGATGAAATTATAAAGGAGTTTAAAGACGTTTTTTAAATAATAATATAAATTGATTTATATAAAAGATTTATAAATTGATATTTATAAATTAAAATATTTGAATTATAAAACGAGTTTTTATAAGTGTTAGAAGGAAGTGTAAACGAATTTCATAAATGAATGAAATTTATAGAATTATAAATGGTGAAGTTATAAATGGAATTTTATAAGCAGTAGGTTTATAAAATTTGTAAAGTTATTAAAAGAATAGATATGGGTAAATAAATGAATCTTATAAGTTATAAGATTTATAATTTGGGAAGTTTAAATGAATGATTTTGTAAACAAATAAATTATAAGTATTTAACTTATAATGTGAACTTTTGGTATATAATTGAGTTATAAATTGAAATAGGTTAATAAAGGAGATTTATAAAAAGGAAGTTGTTATAAAATAAATAGAAATGGAATCTATAAACATTGTTTTATAAATCGGCAAACGGCTTATTTTGATAAGTAAATTGTTATAACTTATTAATGGAGTTATATTCACGTTTTAGACAGTGAATAATCTTTTAAAATAAAATGTATAGAAATGATGAAATTGGTTAACGAAGTATATTCACATTTTTGAATAGTGAATAATATGTTAAAGAAAATGTTGTGGATGTGATGTTTTAAATAAAATTAAAACGATCTAACGCTGTTTTTAAAATGTGTTAAGATTCGAAACCATAGATTTCAACATTCATTGTTGAAATAGACGTTTTCGAGAAATAGAGGGAAATGGTGGACTATAACACTGTTGTTACAGTAAATGATTTCCGAAAGGAAATGTTTTATATAGTATTGGGATTTATATATCTATTTTAATTTCGAATCCCTATACTAGTGATTTTGGGTTGTCGTAACGATGTTTTACGCAACATTCATTGGCCCAAATAAATATGTTTAAGAGAATGATTTTCTTGAAGAATGAAATATATACTTAATCTCGATTTAAGTATATTGAATATTTTCCAAATGTTGAAAATAAAAAGATTTGTGAATTACTTATTAATAAATAAGTATGGAAATGTTTTTCCAATGTGAAATGAAACGTTTTGAGAATTTATCTTTTTGAAGATAAATTGAAAATGAATAATTGAAATCGTATATTCATAGATATTTTGAAATATAAATTCACTATGGAATTTATAAATGAAAAGGGGAATTTGTTTAATAATAAACGTTGATTTATTTTTGAAGTGTGGGAATAAATTTACGGATTTGGAACGTAAATATAAAGTAAATCGTTAAGGATTTATTCAATTGGTTGAAATGAACCATGTTGAAATGAAGGTATTTCCGCGTAAGGAAAATGTTTGAAATTTGTTTTCAAAAGCGGTAAAGATGAAAAGTGATTTGAAAATTGTTTTCAAATGGTTGAAGTGTGGAAATTATATATCTTGTAAAGATATTTTTGGAAAATAAATAATTTGGGAAAATTATTTGGAATCTGGTGATGTTGTGCATATCCATTGATATTTCAATAACCGACTATCGATATTTACCTTTGAATGGGTATTTGTTGTGATTTGTTTGAATTTGAATGCCACACTTATTTTTGAATAAGCGCTCACTATTCGGGTTAGCCGGGAAAGGACCTTGGGGTCGTATAACCCATTCCGAATATGTGATACGTCGTTAAGAATTGCATTTGAAGACCGGTGTTGAAGACTGGATATTTTTGAAAACGGAAGGATTACCGTCGAATGTTTCTTCACCGAATGGCCTCGTTATAGAAATTGCATATGTGATGGGAAGTCCGGAAGTGATTGGTGAATATCCGGATTGCAAGGACTTCTTTGTAAGTGTCTTCGGTTCTGTTCGATCCCGGAACAGACTTGTATGGATAATATGTGTGACATTACAAATTGAGATATAAAGCTGATTTCTTTTAAATATATTTCTGTTGGTGGCGGAGAATTTATTCTCTTAGCTTAACACCCTTCTCTGAGACGTACGAGCTCAGAGGTTATGTAGTTGATGGTTATCAGCGATATATTCCCAATTTGGTAATGTGACATGCTGAGTGTTGCTGTGAAATGATCATTGTTGATCATTTGTGATATGATCATTTGTTTGATCATTTATCTTTGTTATCATTACTTTCATCATTTGTTGACCCAAAGCATGGCTTTGTACCAAAGCGTGGCTTTGTGGACGAGACTGCGTCGGGCCTCACACCCCGGAAATGGTCAAAACAGGAAGGATGCAGCAAGGTTATTAGTGGGTGGCGCCCCTTTAGTGTATGTCATTCCTTCTGGATAGAGGTGGTATCATGGTATGGAGCCCAGATACTTAACCTATGTTGTTGCTGCAAACTTATTACTTTGTGGTTGTTGGAAATCAAGGATCCTCGGATGTGGATCGGTTACGATCGGGGGATGACATATTCGTGTCAGTAGTTACCCAGTTAGGGGTAACCCGGCCTTGTGTTGGCAGAGATCCGGTTTGGTTCTCGGGACGTCATTCCAGAGGCGTTTCCATGTGGCAATGGGAAGTTCCTTGGCCTGACCATTTTTTGGAAATCCAAAGAAACAATATGATCTTGTACGGTTTTAGTTGTAGAACCTATCATTCACTTATGGTGGTCACCACTGTTTGGATGGTAGCTATAGTAGGCATAAGTGCGAAATGCCTATGCTGGCTAAGATTTATATCTTTACTTTCGAAACGATTTTCCCTACACTATGCACTATTAATAATATCAAATGTTTCTTTTTAATACGTATCAAGCATCTTTGACTATCATAAGGAGAAATCCCCTCCAATTCTGCGTTTGCATTATGTGTGTGTGCGGGAGGCCTTATGGTAGTCTCATTTTTAAAAAGCATTGCGAATCTATTTTTAAAATTATCCCGTACTTTACTTTTAAAAAAATAAACTATTTTGAGTTCTCACACCAGTCACATGACTGACTCGGAGTTTATTGTTTTCCTTCATAAACACTGGGTGCCCACCAATTTCCACACGGGCAGTCAAGAGTTAAGGTTTATCAGGATATTCGGGAATTCGGGAGTTGCTGGAGGAAAGATGGATAGCATGGCGTATTCACTAGAATGTAGTATTTCTTTTTCCGCTGTTTATTGTTGTTTGATAGTTGTACACTCTGATGATGTAATGAAATGTAATGTAATGTAATAACTGATATAGTTCTTTGTTTTAAAGATTATTCATTTATCTATAATATGTTGTTCCGCTGCGATTGTGAGATTCTGATATTGTTCTGTTGTTTTCTTTCTGCTCTGTTCTATCTTTTCTCTCTTCTTCTATCCTTTTCTTTTTCTTAAAACCCTTAGTGTTCGGTTTTTCGGCATTCGAGTGCTCGGCAGTTGATACAGTGAACGTATTGATGTCAGTTTTCGGAAGTCGAAGAATCGGGTCCTTACACCATACATTAATCTAAACCACATACATCAATTACAAAGCCCCAACGATACATTTTTATAATTTAACATGTCAACCTTCTTAAAAAAACAATCCACCAGTTTTCAACACCATTCTAATTTCTTTTACAAGTCCAAACTTCATTTTACTCCACTCTAATAATTTACATTCAAGTTTACTGTAACAACACGCATATTTATCGATTTTATATTTAAATATTTTATTTAAATATTTTATCTTTAGTCGGATTTTTGTCCGAAAAGCTACTTTTTGCATACGGTCGAATTAGGACTCGAGACCACCTCCATTGAGTTCAAAATGTCGTTTGCGACCTTTTTGAGTATAAGCTTCGATATGTTTGGAGAAAGTTGATTTTTGCTACTTTTTCCCGCTTAGGGCTTTGGTTGGGCTGAGCCAATTAGTCACTTAACTCGGTTCCAACACTCTCCTCTTCATTCACTTCTCTTCTATTTTCCTAACACTCAAGCTCAAGCAAAAATGGAGGAAGAGAATGGGAAATAGAAATTCCTAAGCCCTAGCTTGCTTTGCAAATCCATCTCCTTGCTCCAAAGTTCATGAGAACCCATTGGTAAGCTTCCTCTTCTTCTTCTCCAACTCATTCTCTCTTTGAATTTCAGAAATTTCCTAAACCTAACTTAGGAAATGTTCTTCTTTTTAGCTTAGATTCAAGCTTCTAGAGTTGGACTTGAAGAGTGGTTGATTTCCTTTTGCTTTCAAGCTTCATCTTCATAAATTTTAGTGCAAAGGTGAGATTTTTATCTCACATCTATGACTATAATTATCTTTGGTTGTTGGGTATGAATTCCTAACACTTCTTCATGTGCATTTTCTCTTGATTTGGATTGGTTTTGTGAATATTCCAATTTTTGGGTTTTTAAGTCAAATTTGTGTAAAATCCTTTTATGGATGTTTGATCATGCTTTTGGTGATGCATCGAGGAGCATATAGGGCTGGGTTGCCGATTGGCATAAACCCTTAGAGCCAATGTTCGTCCGATTGCATTTTGGAAGAGTTTGCTCTTCATTTGTATAAGGCTGAAAAATAGCCCAGGCATGATTCAGTCGACTGAAATCTCTGTTCAGCCGACTGAACCTGAAACCCGAGAGTTTTCAGGCATGATTCAGTCGACTGAAAAACTCTGCACAGTCGACTGAAACTGGAAACAGAAAGTTTCCTGAACCTGGAAAATTTCCATGTACAGGGTCAGTCGACTGAAAAACTCTGTTCAGTCGACTGAACCTGCTGTTTGAGTCCAATTTGCCTTTTTGGATTGGAATTCCAATTTAAATCGATTCGTGATAATCCTATTTGTTGTTATCATCTATTATGATTTTGATGACTCTTTTTAGGGATTTTTGAATATCCATTTCGATGGATTCTTTATCGATTTCTTTGGATTTTATTCACGTCTTCGTATGTGAATTTTTGTGATTGATTGTTCTTACAATCTTCTTCGTGATTTGTCACTTTAAAAATATAAAGGTTTTCTATACTAGTAGTAAATATCAAAACTCTTTCCTCAAACGATTTCAATACTATTTTAATACCAAATTCGTTTATAAAACCATTTGCCAATCTATTAGTATATACAAACCTTTACCTCACTCGTATGAGAAATCTAATTAAACGGCTTAGTAAAACTAGTGGTATGAAACGCTTGCATTTACTTTGTCGGTTAATTCTTGGACTTGTTCGATTGAACCTCTTGTGACAATTTTCTAGTGGAGACTTACAGTTTGTTCGTAAATATTTAAGTTAAGCAAGTGGTTATGGGACATGAGGCTAAACTCATATATTTACTAGCTTAGTGTAATCGACACTTCTCGCTGATCATGACGATCATCTTTGTGATTTAGACTAGCAATGTGCGATGTCTCTTTGTCTGCGAGGGAGACTAAACCCCGTTTTGTGGAGTTTCGACTCAATTTGTGATGGGGTAGCAACCCATGGTCTTCGGGCCGTTTGTGGAGCTTCGGCTCAATTTGTGATGGTTAGCGACCATGGAATTAGCATTCCGTCTGTGATACACGTGTTGGTGAGCTTTATGCTCCCGTTTGTGATAGGCTTTCCCCCCTTTGTGATTTCTTTGATTCTTGTGTAGATTTGGTGACATTGATTAATCTCTTGATGATTATCAACTAAGTATATATTTATATATATATCACAGCTTGGCATTGTGATTATTATGTGTTTAGTCACATCTCTTATTCTATATCGTTTCATTTGATATTTATAGTTAGACTGATCCGTTTATTATTTTCTTATTAAATAATACTCGGGTCAGACCGAGATGTTACATGTGCTTCTGCTTGACTTCTCATCCGGGATTAACTCCTTGACTTTTGGGTTAACTACTTAGATTAGTAGTTATTTTGCTGTATACATTTGGGATATAGACTCCTTAATGTATACTTATTCTTTTGTGTAGTTCGTGTAACTATTCGTTTGTGATATTGTGGATCTTTTTAGACCACTACTCTGATGTACACTTCCTAGTGTATTATTCATATCTTATTCCGCCTTTGTGATATGAATTGTCTGTGACTGATTTGTGTTATGTTTATTTCTATATTTGTTTCCGAAGGATTTATATAGCCACCGTGTAGTAGCTTTGAGTTTGTGTTGGTATGTCGGATTTCCTCTTGAAATAGAATGCATGTTATATTATCTGACATATCGGTGCTCGCACAAAGAAATTACACGGATGGTCGCTCCTCAACAGCCTTATTCTCCATGCTAGTCGACAGCATTCACCGTAATGTTCTTGGCTAGCGTGGGTATAGAGGTGGGGCGTCACAGCTTGGTATCGGAGCCAAACTTCGGAACAATGTAGAATAATTTAGCAAGGATCATGTCCTAAGTCTTTCTTAGGAGTTGTGCTTTAGGATTTTATTCGGGTCTTCGTACCGTTGTATCCTACTTTCTTTTATGATTCCTTGTTTTATCTATCAAGATTGGTTGATATTCATTTTGAGAATAACTTTTTCCTCTTCTTTCTTTCTTTCTTAAAGAAGAGAAATTGTTAGACCGGGCCGTCCCAGCGCCGGTCAATCTAGTGCTACTCCCCAGGATGGAGTATTTATGTCTGCTCAGCAGCTTCTAGATCTTGTTAAGAATGCTCAAGCAGCCGGACCCAATCCAGAGCCTACTCATCCTAGATCCGGTTTTGCACGCTTGTGCAGAGACTACACTGATTTGGGTGGAAGGGCATTCACGGGATCCGAGAGTGTTATAGAAATTCAAGCTTGGCTCAAATCATGCGATCGCATCTTTTCTCACATGAACCTTATTGACCTTCATCGAGTCCAAGTAGCTTCTAGCATGCTCCAAGAAAGAGCATTGGATTGGTATGAGCTTTTAATTTCTGAAATCGTTGAGGCGGATCTTACTTGGGAGCAATTCCGGGGAAGATTCGAATTGAAATTTGTGCCGGAGGCTGAAAAAGTAACCTTAGCCCGGCGTTTCATAGACCTTGTTCAAGGTGAATCTTCTGTGACAGACTATGTCGCATCCTTCGAATCTCTGTCCAAATACGGGGTTGAGTACATTAATACCCCATTGAAGAAAAATCAGAGATTTGTCTATGGCTTGAATAAGAATCTTAAGAAGCCATTACTCCTGAAACTTGAGGTTTCGTTTGATCAGCTTATTGATATCGCTCTTCGTCTTGAAGAGGCCGATAATGAAGGTGATGTTGAAGTTGTGCGTGCCCAATAGAACTTCGACAATAGCTTGAAGAGGCCTATCAAATTCAAAGGCCCCGATTCTAATAAGAAAGGAAAGCAACAAACTCAGGTAGCAAATGTTCCTACCTCTAGTCGTGGACGATGCTACAATTGTGGTTCCACAGACCACCATGCAAGGGAGTGCCCGAAACCCCTCTTTTGCCGCTATTGCAAAGGTTCGGGTCATCTTTTATCTTCGTGTCCTAAGCTTCCAAGCAAGTGAGAAGGAAAGCTGCAACTTTTGGTCAATGTATTTTCATTCAATCCTCGATGGCATTGTTTTAATTCGTGAACTTTCTATTTGAGTTCTTTTTGATATGGGTTTCATCTCATTATTTTTATATCAAAAGAACTTGTCAATTCTTTTTCTTTGAATATTTTGGGCTTATTAACTTCATTGATAATTGTGAATCCGGATGGTAGATCCGCAACACTCAATTTGCTTTTGTTTAGATGTCGAGCTTGTTTTATGTGACTTTTCTTTCCGAGCCGATATTTTTGCTTTGGCTTCGGAATTGACCTTTCTGCAAGGATTGGCTTAATCATTGTGAAGCCATATCCTATTTTTCCAAGTGGATTATTATTCTTCGACATTTTCAATCTGTTAAGCAAATTTCTATTTTTCTTTGTGATTTTGATTCCATCTGGATGGCATCATTTTATTCCTTAAGCCCACTTATAAGGAAAGTGTTATTTCTCTCATTCATGTAGTTTGAGAAATTTTCCGGTATTTTTGAGTTTGTCTTAGGATTATCACCTAAGAAATCTTTTGTGTGGTGTTAAGGTCTTTTCAGTTTGACTTTACCACCGGTTTTCGTTTGCTACGAGTTGCGGAAATTAGCATTCCACTTACCGCATTCCGCACTCGTCATGATTCTTATGAATGACTTATTTTGTCATTCAATTTGTCCAACTTATTTCATCCGTTTTATAAATCCAATATTCTATGAAAATTTCAATGAGACCATTCTTATTTATGGATTTTGGATGAAAATAGAAATTTAAAAATTTTGCAAATCTTTTTCATAAGATTTAATCATAAGTGCAATTTGATTTTGTTCTTGAAACGAACAAAGAATATTCTTAAAACTTTTTAAGAGATTAATTTATCCTATAAAAGATGATTTTGTGATTGTATTGCCCGTTGAGTGCTTTAAGAATTTTGGTCGATGCGCTTGATCAACGTTATCGATAGGAATTTCCTAAACGCTTTGATGTGACAATCAGACACGATATATTGACTTGTGAAAATGTAAAAATTTTGTAGAAAGATTATTACATAAAAGTAAAAATGTAATTTTGGAAGTTTTAACTTTTTGGGAAAGGGAATTATTTAAAAGAAGTTCTTTCTTTTCGATACTCTTATTCTTTCTTGTGATTCCTGAAGGGGAACCAAGACTTTGCTATTTGTACCGATACTAGTCGTACTGGTTTGGAATGCCATTCTCTTACAAAGGAGGACGTGATATCGCTTGTGCTTCTAAATCATTATAGCTTATCGAGACTAGATATGCCACTCATGATCTAGTGTTCGAGGCTATTGTTTTTGCTTTTGGAATTTGACATCATCATCTTTGGGGAAGAAATTTGTTCTCCATCTCGATCATAAATCTTTGGAATATTTACGTTCTCTTAAGAAACTGCTTGTAGACTCGAGTTCCTAGCTTCCTATGATCTTGATATTCTTTTATTCCCGAGAAGGGAAATCGTGTTGCCAATGCGCTTTGTCGTAGGCAACAAGTGGTTGACTCTTTGATGTTGTCTGAATGGAATTATTTTTCTATCAAGTTCATCGGACGTTTTGGTATACTTCGTTTTATTGAGCTTTATCTCATTCCTTTTAAGTACTTGCGTCCGATGTCCTTTTATTGTGTTCGGTTCATTGGACGTACCGTTTTTGTACTGCGTCAGTGTTCCGAATTATTTGGGATTTGATTCATCGGATGTACCGTTTGTACTACATCGATGTCTTTGCATTTGATTCATCGGATGTACCGTTTGTAATACATCGATGTCTTTGCATTTGATTCATCGGATGTACCGTTTGTACTACATCGATGTCTTTGCTTTTGATTCATCGGATGTACCGTTGTACTACATCGATGTCCTTTCTTTTGATTCATCGGATGTACCGTTGTACTACATCGATGTCTTTGCTTTTGATTCATCGGATGTACCATTGTACTACATCGATGTCTTTTCTTTTGATTCATCGGATGTACCGTTGTACTACATCGATGTCTTTGCATTTGATTCATCGGATGTACCGTTTGTACTACATCGATGTCTTTGCTTTTGATTCATCGGATGTACCGTTGTACTACATCGATGTCTTTTCTTTTGATTCATCGGATGTACCGTTGTACTACATCGATGTCTTTGCTTTTGATTCATCGGATGTACCGTTGTACTACATCGATGTCTTTTCTTTTGATTCATCGGATGTACCGTTGTACTACATCGATGTCTTTGCTTTTGATTCATCGGATGTACCGTTGTACTACATCGATGTCTTTTCTTTTGATTCATCGGATGTACCGTTGTACTATATCGATGTCTTTGCTTTTGATTCATTGGATGTACCGTTGTACTACATCGATGTCTTTTCTTTTGATTCATCGGATGTACCGTTGTACTACATCGATGTCTTTGCTTTTGATTCATCGGATGTACCGTTGTACTACATCGATGTCTTTTCTTTTGATTCATCGGATGTACCGTTGTACTACATCGATGTCTTTGCTTTTGATTCATCGGATGTACCGTTGTACTACATCGATGTCTTTTCTTTTGATTCATCGGATGTACCGTTGTACTACATCGATGTCTTTGCTTTTGATTCATCGGATGTACCGTTGTACTACATCGATGTCTTTGCTTTTGATTCATCGGATGTACCGTTGTACTACATCGATGTCTTTTCTTTTGATTCATCTGATGTACCGTTTGTACTACATCGATGTCTTTGCTTTTGATTCATCGGATGTACCGTTGTACTACATCGATGTCTTTGGTATTTGATTCATCGGATGTACCGTTTGTACTACATCGATGTCTTTGCTATTTGATTCATCGGATGTACCGTTTGTACTACATCGATGTCTTTGCTATTGATTCATCGGATGTACCGTTTGTACTACATCGATGTCTTTGCTTTTGATTCATCGGATGTACCGTTTGTACTACATCGATGTCTTTGCTTTTGATTCATCGGATGTACCGTTTGTACTACATCGATGTCTTTGCTTTTGATTCATCGGATGTACCATTTGTACTACATCGATGTCTTTGCTATTTGATTCATCTGATGTACCATTTGTACTACATCGATGTCTTTGCTTGGGTTCATTGGGTGTACCGTTTTTGTACTACACTGATGTCCCAAATTGTTTGAGTTTCTAGTTTTTCGGGCGTACCATTTTGGTACTACGCCGTTGCACCGGCTCAATTTTCTGCTATTCTTGACGTTCCCCATGTCTTTTATCTACGGGAATGCCTTAGGGATTCCGGTTTTCATTCTTGAGCCCGGTGTTATTGTGGAAATTGAAGTTTCACTAGATTTCCTGCTAACTCTTTTGTGCACTTTAGGGTGAACTTCCTATTTCAAAATTTTCTTTTGTGTTAATATGCTTCTATGGTTGTTACTTCATGTATTTCCTTCTTACTTATTGCGAGGACGTAATTTCTTTAAGGAGGGGAGTCTATAACAACCCGCATATTTATCGATTTTATATTTAAATATTTTATTTAAATATTTTATCGTTAGTCGGATTTTTGTCCGAAAAGCTACTTTTTGCATACGGTCGAATTAGGACTCGAGACCACCTCCATTGAGTTCAAAATGTCGTTTGCGACCTTTTTGAGTATAAGCTTCGATATGTTTGGAGAAAGTTGATTTTTGCTACTTTTTCCCGCTTAGGGCTTTGGTTGGGCTGAGCCAATTAGTCACTTAACTCGGTTCCAACACTCTCCTCTTCATTCACTTCTCTTCTATTTTCCTAACACTCAAGCTCAAGAAAAAATGGAGGAAGAGAATGGGAAATAGAAATTCCTAAGCCCTAGCTTGCTTTGCAAATCCATCTCCTTGCTCCAAAGTTCATGAGAACCCATTGGTAAGCTTCCTCTTCTTCTTCTCCAACTCATTCTCTCTTTGAATTTCAGAAATTTCCTAAACCTAACGTAGGAAATGTTCTTCTTTTTAGCTTAGATTCAAGCTTCTAGAGTTGGACTTGAAGAGTGGTTGATTTCCTTTTGCTTTCAAGCTTCATCTTCATAAATTTTAGTGCAAAGGTGAGATTTTTATCTCACATCTATGACTATAATTATCTTTGGTTGTTGGGTATGAATTCCTAACACTTCTTCATGTGCATTTGCTCTTGATTTGGATTGGTTTTGTGAATATTCCAATTTTTTGGTTTTTAAGTCAAATTTGTGTAAAATCCTTTTATGGATGTTTGATCATGCTTTTGGTGATGCATCGAGGAGCATATAGGGCTGGGTTGCCGATTGGCATAAACCCTTAGAGACAATGTTCGTCCGATTGCATTTTGTAAGAGTTTGCTCTTCATTTGTATAAGGCTGAAAAACAGCCCAGGCATGATTCAGTCGACTGAAATCTCTGTTCAGCCGACTGAACCTGAAACCCGAGAGTTTTCAGGCATGATTCAGTCGACTGAAAAACTCTGCACAGTCGACTGAAACTGGAAACAGAAAGTTTTCTGAACCTGGAAAATTTCCATGTACAGGGTCAGTCGACTGAAAAACTCTGTTCAGTCGACTGAACCTGCTGTTTGAGTCCAATTTGCCTTTTTGGATTGGAATTCCAATTTAAATCGATTCGTGATAATCCTATTTGTTGTTATCATCTATTATGATTTTGATGACTCTTTTTAGGGATTTTTGAATATCCATTTCGATGGATTCTTTATCGATTTCTTTGGATTTTATTCACGTCTTCGTATGTGAATTTTTGTGATTGATTGTTCTTACAATCTTCTTCGTGATTTGTCACTTTAAAAATATAAAGGTTTTCTATACTAGTAGTAAATATCAAAACTCTTTCCTCAAACGATTTCAATACTATTTTAATACCAAATTCGTTTATAAAACCGTTTTCCAATCTATTAGTATATACAAACCTTTACCTCACTCGTATGAGAAATCTAATTAAACGGCTTAGTAAAATTAGTGGTATGAAACGCTTGCGTTTACTTTGTCGGTTAATTCTTGGACTTGTTCGATTGAACCTCTTGTGACAATTTTCTAGTGGAGACTTACAGTTTGTTCGTAAATATTTAAGTTAAGCAAGTGGTTATGGGACATGAAGCTAAACTCATATATTTACTAGCTTAGTGTAATCGACACTTCTCGCTGATCATGACGATCATCTTTGTGATTTAGACTAGCAATGTGCGATGTCTCTTTGTCTGCGAGGGAGACTAAACCCCGTTTTGTGGAGTTTCGACTCAATTTGTGATGGGGTAGCAACCCATGGTCTTCGGGCCGTTTGTGGAGCTTCGGCTCAATTTGTGATGGTTAGCGACCATGGAATTAGCGTTCCGTCTGTGATACACGTGTTGGTGAGCTTTATGCTCCCGTTTGTGATAGGCTTTCCCCCCTTTGTGATTTCTTTGATTCTTGTGTAGATTTGGTGACATTGATTAATCTCTTGATGATTATCAACTAAGTATATATTTATATATATATCACAGCTTGGCATTGTGATTATTATGTGTTTAGTCACATCTCTTATTCTATATCGTTTCATCTGATATTTATAGTTAGACTGATCCGTTTATTATTTTCTTATTAAATAATACTCGGGTCAGACCGAGATGTTACAGGTGCTTCTGCTTGACTTCTCATCCGGGATTAACTCCTTGACTTTTGGGTTAACTACTTAGATTAGTAGTTATTTTGCTGTATACATTTGAGATATAGACTCCTTAATGTATACTTATTCTTTTGTGTAGTTCGTGTAACTATTCGTTTGTGATATTGTGGATCTTTTTAGACCACTACTCTGATGTACACTTCCTAGTGTATTATTCATATCTTATTCCGCCTTTGTGATATGAATTGTCTGTGACTGATTTGTGTTATGTTTATTTCTATATTTGTTTCCGAAGGATTTATATAGCCACCGTGTAGTAGCTTTGAGTTTGTGTTGGTATGTCGAATTTCCTCTTGAAATAGAATACATGTTATATTATCTGACATATCGGTGCTGGCGCAAAGAAATTACACGGATGGTCGCTCCTCAACAGCCTTATTCTCCATGCTAGTCGACAGCATTCACCGTAATGTTCTTGGCTAGCGTGGGTATAGAGGTGGGGCGTCACATTTACTATATACAATTCATATTCACTACAACCAATTCATTTTCTTTTCAATATGATTAACCTATGCTTTACTTACATCAATTTACTTCAATTTAATTCCAAATTGATTCACAAACGAATTCTATTTACTTCTCTTAATTCATTCACTTTCGTTTACAGCAAATCGACAAATTTCTATGCAAGTTGTTGTTATTCAAACAAATAACCTTTTCTTACTTATACCATTTAAAATCAATTCCAACAAGGATTTGTATTGGAATTATTTATACCCCAAACAATTTTTACTTTATCACAATTATTAAATCTCATTCTCATATTCAAATTTCATTATCCAATTCAAGTTTATATTAATATCATTCCATTCTGGATTATTTACAACTCATACATTCTTATTTTTATTCCATTATCAATTTAAATTCCTATTCTTACACTTGCATTAAAATTTTATTATCTAAACAAATTTTTATTCAAGACCACTTATAAAGCTCGACCACAATCATTTTCAAATTTTCTTAAGTTATTTCAATAACAAAATATCTCGATTTCTCCTTGCATCAAATTTATTTTCATTTTAATTTGGTTCTTACCCAATCAAATTCCAGTCCATTACAAATTTTAATTCAATTTTTTTACTTACTCAATCCATTTTAAATTTGTCCACCTTCTCAATTCATTTCTAAATTTATTAATAACATGATCATCCCAATTACTCTTTTATTTAATTTAGCTTGCGCTAAATTCATCTCCAAACAATTCCTTTGAATTTAGTCGGGTGAAAATATTGTCCATTCGATATCATTTCAACTTAGTTAGATTCCCTTCCCTTATAATTCTGTACCAATTTAATTCAAGTTTAACTAAATTTTATTTAGCCAACTTAAATCCATGCCGTTTCCTTTACTATTTTAAATAAGAATTGAATTTCATTCAATATTATCTATAACGCAACTGAATTTTGATTTCAATTCAATCAAAATTTAACTCAATTTTATATCTCAATTCAATTTTAAATCTTTGTATTTCCCAATATATAAGTTCAAAAATTTATTTACTAACCCAGGTCCCTTTATCTTTTATATTTTCTTCATGTTATTTCAATTTACATTTCATTCAGGATTTAAATTTTGAATTTCCCATAAATTACCAACCATTTTATTTTGGTTTTACAATTCATTTCCTATTCGTAAGTCCATCAACTTATTTACTTAAAAGCTTAATTTACACATTTTAGTCATTTTCATCTTATAATCACAATTCCAAATTATATATATATATATAACACTTGATAACTTAAGGATATAAATTTTCATTACACAATTATAAGCATTTTACATTTCATCTTAGTATCTAATTTAATTCGATTTCAATTCCAATTTTATTTAACTTATCTCAAGTTAAATTCAAATATATTTTACTCATTTCCATTTACTCAAGTTAAATTTTAATTTTAAGATTAAAATTTCATTTTCCATTCTTATTTAAATCAACTTCACTTAATAGTTTCAATAGTTGATTTATCTTAACTTTCACATTATTATTTTTAAATAGAATTCCCAGAATTCAATTACCAGGTTTTATTTCAAAACCTTTTTGAAATCATAAATAACACATACCCACTTGGTATATCAAATCAAATCTCCGAATTCCAAAACACTTGGTTTTATCAAAACGAATTTCCCTTCTGAAATTTCTAAAACACCTTGTATATCACACTAGTCCAAACAAATATCATAACCAATCTCCACAGTAGCAATCCATCACTTTAGAAACTTGAAAATGAATTCTAATGATGTGGCCATCATCATCAGGATTATTTTCCAATGACTGAAGTGAGTTCAGTGCTTCTTTGCTACCATAAATTCCTTTTAAAACAATTTCCATTCAAAAATATTTCCTAGGTAATATTCCATTATTGCCTTCAAATCTTCAGACAACATTTCCAAACATTCTCAAAATTTTAAATTCCCAATCTTTCTATTTAAATTCGTTTAAAACTCTTTTCAAAATTTACGGGGTTTAAATTCTGGTTTAAATCAAATTTTAGTTATACTTCTTTTGAGTAAAGCATTCCTATAGAATTCTATTTGGTTATAACCATTTCAAATTTTAGATTCTTATATTTGATTATAATATCAACAACCAAACATCCAAATATATATAATAATTTCAGAAAATTATTCCTTTTGTATAAAAATATAATTTTGGGTAAAATTATTTCATTTACCCACTTTAAAAACAATACTATGTCGGTCTTTCTTGTTTAAGAGTTTAGAAACCACTATCGATACGGTTGTACTTCCCGTACCGACCAGAATTCATAAACACTCAACCGATAGGTTAACACAATATAAAAACAGTTTTTATATTCACTAAGAAGTATGCTCTCATATCTATTATTACACTCAACTCATTCTTGAGTACTATCGACTCTATTTAATGAGTAATTTCCCCACCAAAGCCTAGGTTGTTGCCAACCTAAGCTCTGATACCACATGTGACGACCCGCCCTTCTCGAACCTCGAAAATCAACACAAAATACACCACAAAATAATATGTCGATGCTCGAGTGCCGCAAAAGGCAGATTGTTGAGGGAATAGAAAGAAGATAGAAGAAAGAAGGAACTAAACAACATCAGAATCTCACAATCGCTGAAGAACAAAATATAATACATAATATCAGATCTTTACACAAAATGAAAAATATATCTTTTTTTGTATATTACATCATCTTCAGAGTATCACAAACAAACAACAACTACCAGCCTAACAAATTCGAACAATCACAGCAGCGGATATAAACAAGTACGAATAATACGTCTTGGTCTCCAACTCCTCTCTTGAGCTTCTAAGCATCATGTCCTGCATATATATAATACTCGGTCTGACCCGAGCATTATAATGAAATTACACCATAGTTAGTCTGGAATACCAGCATGGCAAAAATACACACCCAAATTGATTATTAAAGTTTCAAAAATCCTTTGAAATAAAAAGCATCTCGTAAGACCACACAACAAATAAACATGTCGGGTTTTTACCTTACGATAGCTAAAACATTTCTTATAAAATCCTCTAATATTATAATTAGGTCTGTATACAAATACTTATTAAATAAGCCGAAATTGTTACATGATTAAATTCCAGCTACTAGCAGAAAAGTGGGTTATACAAACAAAACTCGTAAAAGGCAGGTAGGGAGAATGGATTTCCAACTAATGATTAGGAACTGGGGTACCACCTGTCACAGTACGCAGCCTAGATCACCGTACCGAGGATTACTCCCAATCCCCTGCAACACAAGACCGGGACTACCCCTTACTGGATAATCTCGAGTAAGATCACCCCACGGTTGGGATTAGCAATCGCACCACTAAGCCGAATAAAAAAGGGACATCCAGACAGGGATGATCTCACCCTAATGGGTGCTACCCACATAGCCTTGCTGCATAACCCCTGATTTTCAGTCATTCCCGGTTGATGAGGCTTAAGGCTAAGCGTTACCTTTTTAGAACGTTTCACTTAGAATGCCGACCGTCCACCTGATGATGTTCCGAATGCATTCATCCATCCAAGTCCGTCTCGGGTTCGAACGGAACCGTAGGCACTGCTCCTACTACATCCATTTGGAATCATCCTCGGGATTATTAGCGACCAGCCCTTGCACTTCACTGCTCCATCTTCGACTCCGAACTCATCTTCCTTACGAAAAGGTACAAACCATATCAAAGTGCTTTTCGAGAAATTAATCCCGATCCCGATCTCTTCGAAACGATCAACACATTGGTCAATATTGATAGTCGGTGATTTAACTATCAATTAACATCCACAAACATCCATCAACCAATAAATATCCCTAATTATTTATTAACCTCAAAATATCTTCACAGGATATATTTCCTTTTTCAACCCTTTTGGAAACAGTTTTCATACCCAACTCTTCTCATGGAATAAATTCCCAAATCTTTACTTTCTCTGAAAACAACCAAGTACCAACACTTTAGATTTAAAATAATTTTAATTAAAGCAATTTACATACTATATTTGAAATATATACATACTTTTTAAATGTTTCAAATAAAACTCCTTTATAAAATATAAACTATTTTTCTTCAAATTAAAGTTAAGCCATACTAAATTTTACAATAAAGTTATGAAATCCTATACACGTTTTTCAAATAAAACTTTAACCAAACTATCTTTACAAATAAACTAGTTTATAAAATATAAATATTAATGATATTCTTTTAAAGCATATACCAATTAACCCCTTTAAAATAGTTACTACTATAACTAAGTCATTTAATATTTACTCCTAAAAATTTTACAACTTAAACAATAATTTCTTAAAACATTCTCTTAAAAACAAATTTAAAACTTTGATTTTTACTTTAAAAAAATCTGTTGAAGCGTACTTGGCTTTTCAAGGAAGTACACTTCCATTTTCAGAATAAACCAAAGAATCTTTTTATAAATCCTACACGATTTACCTCAATTCAAATTTACGTTTAAATCCCGTAAATTTCTTCCCACACTTTAAAAATAAATTCCTTTTATTTTTAAACACATTCCCATCTCTTGAAAATCACTTCCAAGGTATACTTAAAGTATTTAAAACATGATTACTATATTCTTTACTCAAATTATACTTTTGAAAATCTATAAAAGTTTCTTGAGTAACTTAAATGAAAATTTTCCTTTTATATAAATTTATTATACCAAACATTTATATTAAAACTCGCTTTAGAAAACATAATACTAATTTACCTTTAAAATAATTTAATACCATAATTACTTAATTAAATATTGACTTATACTTAAAAATGATTAAAAATAATAATTTTTTTCTAAAATATTTTAAAACACATTTTAAACTGCTAATTTATATTTTGAAAGCTTTCTTGGGTCATACTTAATTTTTAGGGAAAACACATTTTCCATCCGTTTAAAAGTAATTTCACTATTACTTTTAAACAATTTGCATTTCTTATAGGAATTCCCACAGAAAATCTATCTTTCAAAATTTGTCCACCGATAAATATTCCATTTCATTTATAAACCCAGTTTATACATTTCCATTCCTCATTTCCTTTTAAATCACAATTTCAGAACACTTCAAATTCTAAACCAATATCTTGAATTTAATTTCCTTGAACTCATTTCTCAAAATTACTTTCAATTCCCTTATAATCCCAATTTATTTTATTTATATTTTAAAAATACCAGATTTATATTTATCCAACCATACACAGCATAACAATATTCCAAATCATTCTATCATAGGATATAAATGAAATATATCATGGATTACGAATAGAATTTCTATATTGTGAGGAATCCAGTTGGATCCCTCCAACATGTTTCCCTACATCCATAGATGTTGCCATAACAAATAAAATATCATATCCAGACTGATAATAATATTCACATTCAACCAATCAATCATTCATTTAAATTTTTACTATTTAAATAAACTGGAAATTCCAAATGTGAGTGTGATTAACTTACCTTGAGTTTCGACGTGCATTTTAAATTTTAAATTAAATCAAACCACTCGATTTAATACAAAATTCTCGCTTGCTCCAAATGCCTCGGGATCTGCTGCAGCGCGTAGATCGCATCGTTGTGGTTCCGTCGCTTCTCGCTTCGTCGGAATCCGATCACGCATATAAAAGATACGAATTTTTAAAGTTTGAATTACAATTTAAAAGAATAACCTCTATTATATTATTATTATACAAACCTAAATCTAGTCGTTCATCACGTTCAGTAGAAATTAGGCCGACATTTCCTTCTTCTTTGTGCCTTCTAGGGTTTTCAACAGCCCATGCCGCCATAACTTCCTCGATTTACACGACCTCCACGCCGCACTAGTCGACGATCGAACCCCACCCTATCGAAGCGCCTCGCCGACTCCACTTCCACCCTGAACGCGAACGAACTCGTTGCCGCAAATGCCTCGTAATACGTGCTTGAAACGACGAAGAACACAGCCACTTTCCACCTCTAATCGGCGGTAATAGCCGAGGTCCACCGTTGGATGTGCTTGCCTTAAAGAGCTCTCCAACTTTATTTAGAAAGATTTTGAAAATATAGCCTGGACTTCAAGAGAAATTGGGGAGAAGGGAATTGAATATCGGCCATTGTTTTCTCAAGTAGCGGCCGAGAAAATTCTAGGGTTTGGCCCTAAAAAGATATTATATAAATGCTTATAAATTATATTAACATTAAATCCGACTTTTAACGAACATTTACAAACGAACTCCAAACACACATGCCGCTAGGTGATTATAAGGTTTTACCCGCCTTTCGAACACAGTGGAACGTGTTTCAGAGGCTAATTCGATCGTATATGCGAGTGACGGAAATAAACGCTTAATTTTAAATTAAATCGATTAAAATTGTTTCTACGCGTTTTGAGCTATCAGGGTCAAACGACAACTCCGATTGCTACGAAAATTGAACTCCGATAATAACTAACTATTACAGATCCAATGGAACTAGTTTCGTCGAATTCCAAGACTGTGCCATCGGAAGGCTATTTTAACTCGTCAATTAAATCGAGCGATTTCCGAAATTGTCGAAATCACTAAAAATTTCACTTTTAAACTTTAATAACTTTATTATAAATCATATAGAATTTACATTCACATTAGAAATCATTCTGATTCATTTTAAATCAAATTCAGATTACTTACGTTATTAAAATATTAAATTTCATTATATAATTAATATAAAATTCCAAATTTAATTTATCGACCTTTGATTCTACCCCAAAAGTCCAATATTATAATCCAAAACCATCTAGTCTTAAAATAAATTTTAGAAACCATTTTCATATCTATTTACATCCAGATTCACAAATTATCCCAATTCCCAAATATTAAATTATTATGTTTCAAATCCAATTGAATAGCCATATTTGAAATTTAACTAATTTCATTAATTTAACGAAAATATTTTTGTTTCAAAACCAAATTATAATTCAAATTCAAGATTTAAAATGAATTAAATGTTCAAATCTAACGATCAAAATTCTAGGCTGTTACAAATACTATATTTAAAATACCAGTTATGAAATTTTATAATAATTTCTCATGTAAAACCTAAGCTAAAACTAATTTTAAAATAAAAGTTATTCTATAAGGTATAAATATTAAATAATTATCTTTTAAATCATAATACTAGTTAACCTTTAAAATAATTACTACTATAATTAATTCAAATAAATATTTACTTTAAAATTCTAAAAGAATTTAAAATAATAAAATTTCTCTAAAACATTCTTTCAAGACCACTTTAAAACCTCAAACTTATACTTGGAAATCTTTCTTTGAAAATGTACTCAGCTTTTTAGGGACATGCACTTTCCTTTCCACACCTTTAAGAATAAATCACTATTTATTTTTAACAAATCACCATTTCCTTATAAATTCCCATCCTTAGTTTGTGCTTCCAAATTACCATCTGATAAATATTTCACTCTGTTTATAAATCCCGTTAATGAATTCTATAATCTCATTCTCCTTTGTTCATAGTTTCAACACTTAGTCGGTTTTCAAATTGATTTCCAAAACCAACTCCATTTTTAAAATAAATTCCTTTACTTATCCAAATTTTATCTCAAAACCCACTAATTCCGTAATTATTCTATATTAATGATTTAAAAAACTCATTTTAAATTGAAATATCCACTACACATGTAACAACCCGCATATTTATCGATTTTATATTTAAATATTTTATTTAAATATTTTATCGTTAGTCGGATTTTAGTCCGAAAAGCTACTTTTTGCATACGGTCGAATTAGGACTCGGGACCACTCCCATTGGGTTTAAAATGCCGTTTGCGACCTTTTTGAGTATAAGCTTCGATATGTTTGGAGAAAGTTGATTTTTGCTACTTTTCACTTTGGGTTTGGTTTTTGGGCTCAGCCCTATGTTTTACTTATGCTCAAATCTGAGCCACTCTTCCCCATTCACCCTCATTCTCTTCTCTTTTAAGTTTTCTTAGCATTAATGGTGGGAGAGATTGGAAACTAAAACTCCAAAACCCTAGTTTCTCTTGCAAATCAAATTCCTAGCTCCAAATTCAAGAAGAACCCATTGGTAAGCTTCTCTTCTTCTTCTCCAACTTATCCTCTTACCAATTTCAGAAATTCCTAAACCTAATTTTAGGAATGTTCTTGTTTTGAGCATAGATTCAAGCTCATTTGGGTTGTGTTGAAGAGAGGTTGATTCTCCATTTGCTTTCAAGCTTCTTCTTGTTCGATTTTGTAAAAAAGGTGAGATTTTTAAATCTCACATCTAAGTCTATGAACTATCTTCGAATGTTAGGTATGCATTCCTAACACTTATTCGTGTGTATTTGCTTTTGGTTTGGATTGAATTGGTGTATATTCCAATTTTTAGTGTTTTGAGTTCAATTCGTTAAAAATCCTAACTTCTATGTTTGAACATGTTTTTGGTGATGCATCGAGGAGCATATAGGGCCGGGTAGTCGATTGGCATAATCCCTTAGCGTCGTTGCTCGAGAAAATGCAATTTGGTCAAGATTGAACCTCATTTGTTATAGGCAGGGAAGAGGCTGGAAACAGGTTCGGCCGACCGACCCGTCTGGTCCGGTCGACCGACCTGCTTCCAAGTGCATAAGCACTTTCTGTTTTAAGGTTCGGTCGACCGAGTACAGGGTTCGGTCGACCGACCTGCTGTCCAGAGAGGTTTCCAACCTTTGGTTCGGTCGACCGACTCAGGGAGTCCGGCCGACCGACCTGATGATTTTTGCCTGCTTTGCCTTGTTGCTTAAATTTCCAACTTAAATCGATTCGTGTTGTTTCCTATTTATTGTGATCAATTATTATGACTTTGATGATTCCTTTTTAGGGATTTTCTTGAGTATCCATTTCGATGGATTCTTTATCGGTTTCGTTGGATTTTTTATTCACATCTTCGTATGTGAATTTTAGTGATTGATTGTTTCTACATTCTTCTTTGTGCTTTGTCACTTTAAAAATATAAAGGTTTTCTATACTAGTAGTAAATATCAAAACTCTTTCCTCAAACGATTTCAATACTATTTTAATACCAAATTTGTTTATAAAACCGTTTTCCAATCTATTAGTATATACAAATCTTTACCTCACTCGTATGAGAAATCTAATTAAACGACTTAGTAAAACAAGTGGTATGAAATGCTTGCGTTCACTTTGTTGGTTAATTCTTGGAATTGTTCGATTGAAACTCTTGTGACAATTTTCTAGTGGAGATCTACAATTTGTTCGTAAATATTTAAGTTAAGCTAGTGGTTATGAGACATGATGCTAAGCTCATATATTTACTAGCTTACTGTAATCGACACTTCTCGATGATCATGACGATCATTTTTGTGATTTAGACTAGCAGTTGTGCGATGTCTCTTTGTCTGCTTTGTGGAGTTTCGACTCAAATTTGGTGGGGTAGCAACCCATGGTCTTTGGACCAATCGTGTGTCAGGTCTTCGGACCATTCGTGTGTCAAATTAATGGCTAGCTACCATGAGATAGCTTCTCGTTCATGTGTTACAGCTGTTGGTGAGTTTTCATGCTCCGTTCATGTGATAGGCCTCCCCCCTTTATTTTGTGAAATTTCTGGATTTCGTGTGTCGAATTCTGGAGTTTATACTTCACCTATTTTTGTGATTTCTATTGATATGATTTATCAATTCTTGTGCATAGGTGAATTTGTGTGTCATTGACTGGATTTCTTGTGTTGATTTCTCGAATTTATGTTTCGCCAACTTTGTGATTTCTATTGATATGATTTATCAATTCTTGTGCATAGGTGAATTCGTGTGTCATTAACTTGTTGTGAATACAAGTTTTGGGTATGATACCCTTTTTGGATCTTTGAGAAGATTCTTTGATATTGATTAATCGTTTGTTGATTATCATTTACATACTTATAGTAGTATGCCGTTATGGATATTAAACGTCTATGCCATATCTTATATGTCATTTATTGTGGCTTGGTGAATGAAATTAGGAGTATGACATTCCTTTTTATCTTGAGTAGATTATCGTGATATTGATTAATCTCTTGTTGATTTTCAATTACTTATATATATCACAGCTTGGCATTGTGATTATTATGTGTTTAGTCATATCTCCTATTCTATATCATGTTATCTGATATTTATAGTTAGACAGATCCGTTTATTATTTTCTTATAAATAATACTCGGGTCAGACCGAGATGTTGCAGGTGCTTCGACTTGACTTCTCTCCGGAGATCCATTTCTCTGACCTTTTGCTTACTACGTAGATTAGTAGTTTTGTTGTATACATTTGCGATACAGACTCCATAATGTATACTTATTCTATTGTGTAGTTCATGTAATTATTCTTTTGTGATATTGTGGATCTTTTTAGACCACTACTCTGATGAACACTTTCATGTGTTATATTCATATCTATTTCCGCCTTTGTGATATGAATTGTCTGTGACTGGTTTATGTTATGTTTACTTCTATATTTGTTTTCGAAGATATTATAGCCACTGTGTAGTAGCATTGAGTTTGTGTCGGCATGTCGGATTTCCACTTGAAAAGAATTGCATGCTATACTATCTGACATATCGATGCTCGCACAAAGCAATTACACGGATGGTCGCTCCTCAACAGCCTTATTCTCCGTGCTAGTTGACAGCATTAACCGTAATGTTCTTGGCTAGCGTGGGTATAGAGGTGGGGCGTCACAGCTTGGTATCAAAGCCAAACTTCGGAACAATATGGAATATTATAACAAAGATCATCGTCCTAAGTCCATCTTAGGAGTCGTGCTTTAGGATTTAATTCGAGTCTTCGTACCGATTCATCCTATTTTCCTTATGATTCCTTGTTTATCTATCAAGATTGCTTGATATTCAATTTGGTGAATAACCTTTTTCTTCTTCTTCCTTTTTTTCTAAAGGGAGAAAAATGTCTAGACCAGGCCACCCTAGAGCCGTGCCATCTAGCACTCCGCCCCAGGATGGAGTTTTTATGACTGCTTAACAGCTTCTTGATTTAGTGACGAATGCTCAAGCAGCTGGAGCTAACCCGGAACCTACTCACCCAAAGTCGGGTTTGCACGCTTGTGTAGCGATTACATTAATTTGGGTGGGGAGCCATTCAGAGGTTCCGAAAATGTTATTGAAGTACAGGCCTGGCTAAGGTCATGCGATCGAATCTTTTCTCGCATGAATCTTATTGACCTTCACCGAGTTCAGGTGGCCTCTAGTACGCTCTGAGAAAGAGCATTGGACTGGTACGAGCTTCTTATTTCTGAGATTAATGAAGTGGATCTCACCTGGGAGAAATTCCGAGAACGCTTCGAGTTAAAATTCGTACCAGAAGCAGAAAAAGTGACATTGGCTCGATGATTTATAGACCTTGTTCAAGGTGAGTCCTCCGTGACTGATTACGTCGCCTCCTTCGAGTCGCTTTCCAAATATGGGGTTGAATACATCAACACCCCTCTGAAGAAGAATCAGAGATTCGTCTATGACTTAAACAATAATCTCAAGAAGCCATTACTTCTAAAATTAGAAGTTTCATTCGACCAGCTCGTTGATATCGCTCTTCGTCTTGAAGAGGCGGATAGGGAGAATGATGTTGAAGTGGTGGGTTCCAAACCAAACTTCAACAACAAGAAGAGGCCAAGCAAATTCAAAGGTCCTTATCCCAATAAGAAAGGGAGGCAAGCAACTCCTACTGAAAAGACCTTTTCCTTTACTCAAGGGAAATGCTATAATTGTGGTTCGAAAGACCATTTTGCGAACAAGTGTTCAAAGCCTCGTACTTGTCGCTATTGCAAGAGCCCGGACCATTTTATGCATGTGTGTCCCAAACTTCAAAATAGGAGGGAGGGAAAACTTAATGTTGCTCAAGCCCCTGGCAACACATCTCGTGGCCAAGGTATTTCTCATTCTATCCTTGATGGAATTATTTTATTTTGTGATCATCTTATTCGAGTTCTTTTTGATACGGGTGCGTCCCATTCTTTTATACCAAAAGAACTTGTTGATACTTTTTCTTTGGATGTTTTGTGCTTAATGACTTCTTTGAGGATTGTGAATCCGGTTGGTGGATCCGCAACAATCAGTTTATTGTGTAAAGATGTCGAGATTATTTTGTGTGATTTTCCTTTCCTAGCCGATTTGCATGTCATGCGTTATTTAGGCTTTGGAATGATTTTGGGAATGGATTGGCTTAACCGTTATGAAGCTCATATCCTATGTCCTGAGCGGACTATTCATCTTCGACATCCTCAATCTGTTAAGCAAATTTCTATTAATCTTCAAGATTCAGTTTCCAGCTTGGCTGCATCTTTATATTCTTTAAATCCTCGTGATGACGATGATGATGATGAGGGTGATATTATTTCTCTTATTCATGTCGTTCGTGAATTTTCCGACATATTCGAGCCCGTTTTAGGATTACCACCTAAGCGAGCAATTGAGTTCAAAATCAATCTTATTCCTGGAGCTCAACCTATTACCCGTCCTCCTTATCGTATGTCCAATAAAGAAAACGAGGAGATGCGTAAACAATTATCTGAATTGGAGATGAAGCAACTTATTCTCTCTAGTTCCTCGCCTTGGGGAGCTTCGGCTATTTTCGTGAAGAAATCCGATGGTACACTTAGGCTTTGCGTTGACTACCGCAAGCTTAATGATCTTACTATCAAAAATAAATATCCTTTACCTCGGATTGATGATTTATTTGACCAACTTAGCGGTGCTAGAGTCTTTTCACAATTGGACTTGGCTACCGGTTTTCATCAGCTTCGTATTGCAGAGGATAGCATTCCTTTGACATCGTTCCGTACTCGTTATGGATCTTATGAATGGCTTGTGATTCCATTTGGGTTATCGAATGCCCCGGCCTATTTCGTTGACCTTATGAATCGAGTTTTTAAAGACTTCCTCGATCGATTTGTTCTCATCTTTATTGATGATATTCTTGTGTATTCTAAAACCGTGGAGGAGCATGAAAAACATCTTCGGATTATGTTGGAAACTCTTAGGAGTAATCAATTAAAGGCAAAATTTTCTAAGTGCCACTTTTGGCAATCTCGTGTGAAGTTTCTCGGTCATATTATTTCCGAATCCGGAATTTCCGTGGATCCTTCAAAGATTGAAGCGATTCAAGATTGGAAGAGACCGGAGAGTGTGACAGAGATTCGTAGTTTTCTCGGGTTGGCGGGCTATTACCGTCGTTTTATCAAAGACTTTTCTAAGATTGCCGTGCCTCTCACTAGCTTGACGAAGAAAGGTGTTAAATACCTTTGGTCGAACAAATGTGAAGCTTCTTTTCAGAAATTAAAAGAACTCCTATCTAATGCTCCTATTCTTGTTATTCCCGAGGGGAATCAAGATTTCATTGTTTATGCCGATGCTAGTCGCGTTGGTTTGGGTGTCATTCTTATGCAAAGAGAACGTGTTATTGCTTATGCTTCTAGGCAATTGAAGCCAGCTGAGACTATATATGCCACTCATGATTTAGAGCTCGCGGCTATTGTTTTCGCCCTTCGTGTTTGGCGTCATTATCTCTTGGGAGAGAAATTTGTTCTTTACACAGATCATAAGTCTTTGAAATATTTATTTTCTCAAAAGGAACTTAATTTGCGTCAACAACGTTGGCTCGAGTTCCTTGCTCCTTATGATCTTGATATTCTTTATACCCCCGGTAAGGGTAATCGTGTCGCCGATGCTCTTAGCCGTAAACAACAAGCTGTTGTTTCTATGATGATATCCGAATGGAACGATCTCGAGATTTTATCCACTTGCGAAATTCGAGACCGTGTTTCCGATTTATGCTCATCATTTGTTTTATGTAGCCTTGAGGCTCATCCATCTCTTTTAGACCGCATTCTTGAAGCTCAATGGCTAGATCCTGAATTGGCTCCTCTTGGCCAAAATATTAAGGATAAAATTGATATCGAAGGTTTGAAAGACTTTGATATCGATTCTCATGGCGGCATTCGGAAATTTGGTAGACTTATCGTGCCAAATATTAGCGATCTTCGTAAAGATATTTTAGAAGATTCTCATCACTCTAAATTTACCATTCATCCCGGTAGTAGTAAAATGTATGCGGATATGAAGCGACTTTATTATTGGGAGGGAATGAAACTTGACATCGCTAACTTCGTTAAGCGTTGCATGACTTGCCAACTCGTTAAGGCCGAACATCAAAGGCCCGGTGGGTTATTGCAACCTTCAGAAATTCCGGTTTGGAAGTGGGCTCGGATTTCCATGGATTTTATAGATGGCCTTCCCCGTTCTCTATCGGGTTATGATAGCTTATGGGTAATTGTTGATAGACTTACTAAATCCGCCCATTTTATTCCCGTTCGATTTAACCGAACCGTTCCTCTTTTGGCCAAACTCTTTATTAAAGAGATTGTTAAATTGCATGGGGTTCCTACTTCAATTGTTAGTGATCGTGATCCATTGTTTACTAGTGGATTTTGGAAGAGTCTTCAAAAAGCTTTGGGAACAAAGCTTAATTTTAGCACCGCTTATCATCCCCAGTCCGACGGACAAACCGAGCGTGTGAATCAAACTCTTGAAGATCTTCTTCGTGCATGTGTTCTTGATTTTGGTGGAAGTTGGGAAGATCATATTTCTCTTGTCGATTTTTCCTATAATAATAGCTTCCAATCTAGTATTGGTATGGCACCTTTTGAGGCACTCTATGGTAGGCCATGCCGATCTCCTTCTTGTTGGCTTGAGGCCGGTGAGAAGCTGGTTTTAGGTCCAGATTTTATTCGTGATTCCACAGAAAAGATTGATCTTATTCGTCATAGGATGAAAGAAGCCTAGAGTAGACAAAAATCCTATGTCGATAACCGGAGAAAGAAGTTAGAATTTTCTATGGGAGATATTGTGTTCATTCATGTTTCACCTATGAAAGGTGTTGTACATTTCAGTCGATCGGGAAAGTTAGCGCCTCGATATATTGGGCCATTTCATATCACTGAACGTATTGGTTCTGTGGCTTATCGCCTTTTATTACCGGCTCAATTTTCTGCTATCCATGACGTGTTTCACGTTTCTCAACTTCGAAAATGTCTTCGAGATTCCGATTCTGCTCTTGAGCCCGGTGTTGTGGAAGAGATTGAAGTTTCGCCTAATTTAACTTATGAGCAACATCCTATTCGTATTATTGCTTCGGAGGTCAAGCGACTTCGAAATAAAGATGTTCCGCTTGTTAAAGTTCAATGGTCTTCAAATCCTAAGGATTGTTCTTGGGAATCTAGAGAGTACATCGAGCGAACACATCCGGACATACTTTCTCGTGCTCTTTGAGGTGAACTTCTTATTTCAAATTTCTTTTGTGTTGAATATGCTTTTATGGCTGTTACTTTATGTTCTCTTCTTAAATATTGCGAGGACGCAATTTCTTTAAGGTGGGGAGTCTATAACAACCCGCATATTTATCGATTTTATATTTAAATATTTTATTTAAATATTTTATCGTTAGTCGGATTTTAGTCCAAAAAGCTACTTTTTGCATACGGTCGAATTAGGACTCGGGACCACTCCCATTGGGTTTAAAATGCCGTTTGCGACCTTTTTGAGTATAAGCTTCGATATGTTTGGAGAAAGTTGATTTTTGCTACTTTTCACTTTGGGTTTGGTTTTTGGGCTCAGCCCTATGTTTTACTTATGCTCAAATCTGAGCCACTCTTCCCCATTCACCCTCATTCTCTTCTCTTTTCAGTTTTCTTAGCATTAATGGTGGGAGAGATTGGAAACTAAAACTCCAAAACCCTAGTTTCTCTTGCAAATCAAATTCCTAGCTCCAAACTCAAGAAGAACCCATTGGTAAGCTTCTCTTCTTCTTCTCCAACTTATCCTCTTACCAATTTCAGAAATTCCTAAACCTAATTTTGGGAATGTTCTTGTTTTGAGCATAGATTCAAGCTCATTTGGGTTGTGCTGAAGAGAGGTTGATTCTCCATTTGCTTTCAAGCTTCTTCTTGTTCGATTTTGTGAAAAAGGTGAGATTTTTAAATCTCACATCTAAGTCTATGAATTATCTTCGAATGTTAGGTATGAATTCCTAACACTTATTCGTGTGTATTTGCTTTTGGTTTGGATTGAATTGGTGTATATTCCAATTTTTAGTGTTTTGAGTTCAATTCGTTAAAAATCCTAACTTCTATGTTTGAACATGTTTTTGGTGATGCATCGAGGAGCATATAGGGCTGGGTAGTCGATTGGCATAATCCCTTAGCGCCGTTGCTCGAGAAAATGCAATTTGGTCAAGATTGAACCTCATTTGTTATAGGCAGGGAAGAAGCTGGAAACAGGTTCGGCCGACCGACCCGTCTGGTCCGGTCGACCGACCTGCTTCCAAGTGCATAAGCACTTTCTGTTTTAAGGTTCGGTCGACCGACCTGCTGTCCCGAGAGGTTTCCAACCTTTGGTTCGGTCGACCGACTCAGGGAGTCCGGCCGACCGACCTGATGATTTTTGCCTGCTTTGCCTTGTCGCTTAAATTTCCAACTTAAATCGATTCGTGTTGTTTCCTATTTATTGTTATCAATTATTATGACTTTGATGACTCTATTTTAGGGATTTTCTTGAGTATCCATTTTGATCGATTCTTTATCGGTTTCGTTGGATTTTTTATTCACATCTTCGTATGTGAATTTTAGTGATTGATTGTTTCTACAATCTTCTTTGTGCTTTGTCACTTTAAAAATATAAAGGTTTTCTATACTAGTAGTAAATATCAAAACTCTTTCCTCAAACGATTTCAATACTATTTTAATACCAAATTTGTTTATAAAACCATTTTCCAATCTATTGGTATATACAAACCTTTACCTCACTCGTATGAGAAATCTAATTAAACGACTTAGTAAAACAGGTGGTATGAAACGCTTGCGTTCACTTTGTTGGTTAATTCTTGGACTTGTTCGATTGAAACTCTTGTGACAATTTTCTAGTGGAGATCTACAATTTGTTCGTAAATATTTAAGTTAAGCTAGTGGTTATGGGACATGATGCTAAGCTCATATATTTACTAGCTTACTGTAATCGACACTTCTCGATGATCATGACGATCATTTTTGTGATTTAGACTAGCAGTTGTGCGATGTCTCTTTGTCTGCTTTATGGAGTTTCGACTCAAATTTGGTGGGGTAGCAACCCATGGTCTTCGGACCATTCGTGTGTCAGGTCTTCGGACCATTCGTGTGTCAAATTAATGGCTAGCTACCATGAGATAGCTTCTCGTTCATGTGTTACAGCTGTTGGTGAGTTTTCATGCTCCGTTCATGTGATAGGCCTCCCCCCTTTATTTTGTGAAATTTCTGGATTTCGTGTGTCGAATTCTGGAGTTTATACTTCACCTATTTTTGTGATTTCTATTGATATGATTTATCAATTCTTGTGCATAGGTGAATTTGTGTGTCATTGACTGGATTTCTTGTGTTGATTTCTCGAATTTATGTTTCGCCAACTTTGTGATTTCTATTGATATGATTTATCAATTCTTGTGCATAGGTGAATTCGTGTGTCATTAACTTGTTGTGAATACAAGTTTTGGGTATGATACCCTTTTTGGATCTTTGAGAAGATTCTTTGATATTGATTAATCGTTTGTTGATTATCATTTACATACTTATAGTAGTATGCCGTTATGGATATTAAACGTCTATGCCATATCTTATATGTCATTTATTGTGGCTTGGTGAATGAAATTAGGAGTATGACATTCCTTTTTATCTTGAGTAGATTATCGTGATATTGATTAATCTCTTGTTGATTTTCAATTACTTATATATATCACAGCTTGGCATTGTGATTATTATGTGTTTAGTCATATCTCCTATTCTATATCATGTTATATGATATTTATAGTTAGACAGATCCGTTTATTATTTTCTTATAAATAATACTCGGGTCAGACCGAGATGTTGCAGGTGCTTCGACTTGACTTCTCTCCGGAGATCCATTTCTCTGACCTTTTGCTTACTACGTAGATTAGTAGTTTTGTTGTATACATTTGCGATACAGACTCCATAATGTATACTTATTCTATTGTGTAGTTCATGTAACTATTCTTTTGTGATATTGTGGATCTTTTTAGACCACTACTCTGATGAACACTTTCATGTGTTATATTCATATCTATTTCCGCCTTTGTGATATGAATTGTCTGTGACTGGTTTATGTTATGTTTACTTCTATATTTGTTTCCGAAGATATAGCCACTTTGTAGTAGCATTGAGTTTGTGTCGGCATGTCGGATTTCCACTTGAAAAGAATTGCATGCTATACTACCTGACATATCGATGCTCGCACAAAGCAATTACACGGATGTTCGCTCCTCAACAGCCTTATTCTCCGTGCTAGTTGACAGCATTCACCGTAATGTTCTTGGCTAGCGTGGGTATAGAGGTGGGGCGTCACAACATACCTCATTCAAAATTCTGCCCTTTAATTTCTTCCCAAACATTTAAATCTTAAAATTTTGAAATTGAAATCCTTTAAATTTTTAGATAATATCACTCAAGTCTCCAAAAATATTTTATTTTCAACTATTTAAAATCTCTATCTTTATTTCCATACACAGATTTATTTAGTAGAATTTAAAAATCAAACTTTTATATTTTTTTCCAAATTCAATCTTTAATTTACCCAAATTCACTATATTATTTTACTTAAAAATTTCCCTTTTTATTTCCCTTAAAAAAAATCCAAACTTACATATTTTCATTCTCTCAAATACCAATATATATTCAACCAAGCAATAGCATTCAATATTTTCAATTTCCAATACAATCAATTTAATCATCACAGATTATCACATAAATCACATCGCTGAATATAAAAAAATTCAACGTTTTGAGGAATCCTGTTGGATCCCTCCAACCTGTTTCCCTACAACCAAAGATATTAGCACAATATAAAATACCAATCCCACTTCGAGGGGGATATCATGGTATAAGGGGTCATCCGCTATTATGCGGGATACATAGGATCTCATCCGCTATATAATGCAGGAAATCAATCACTCCAATATATATATATATATATATATATATATATATATATATATATACTGCTGTATATAATATACCATATTCAGACTGATAATAAAACATCAATTCAAACCATCAATCCAATAATTGAAATTTAACTATTTAAATTTACATGGTAATCCAAATGAGTGAGATTAACTCAACTTTGATTTGTTTGCAATCCAATCCAAACCGGCTTGTTTCTCCATGATTTTAAACCTTTTACAAACATTATATGTTTTATTAATTATTTGAACTAATCGAATGATCAATTATCCTCTAATAACTTTTAATCTTAGGCTCATAATTTAATTGAACAAATTTTCCTTTTTTTAAAAATCTTTAATTTTAATTAAAGTTGACTTAAGATTTTTAAAACGTTTTTACTAATTAAATTCCTCTTTTGAACCTAAATACATTTTCAAGAATCATTTGTATGCACCCTCAAAAATCTAATTTTAAATAAATTTCCCGAGTCAAGACATTTTCAAAATCCCAGTTTAAAAACCTACACACGCGCGCACACACACACATATATGTATATATTATTTAAACTAGCCAAATCAAGATTGAAAATGAAAAATAGAATGAATTGCAGAATTCTTAATACCTTACTGTAAAATGTTCTTCCTATTATATATATACATACAAATATGTAGTTTAATAAAATAAATTAAGACAAAATAAAATATCATTACTGTGATAAAAAAATTCTATTTTTTTGTAAATTTTTTTAACTTATTGTGAATTTATTTCCTAATATATACACGTATTCATATTATTATTTTCTTCTTTTTCCAATTCACCTATATATATATATTTATAAATTAAGTTTCAATTGAAAAGGAGAAAAGAAAAAAAGAGAATACCTCATCCTCGTGATCGATCGCGTGCTTCTAGGAAATCGCCATCGCCTTCCTAAAATCGCGACCACCTCCATCAATTCGATTCACGTTCGAGTGCCTACCCTCGAGTTAGCCGCCAACAACCACGTCGCCACCTCGTGCCCCACCCTTTAAGCCTAGTGAATCTTTCCCTTGCTTTCCTCCACGAGCACGAGCTACCAACTAAACGACGAGGATGTTCGAGTTCAAGTAGAACGACGCATTAATGTTGCTGCCATTTGAGGAATCGAACTATCTGATTTTGATTTCGAATAGGAAGCGACCATTTATTTTATTGAATGAGGAATTCGATTTTTAATTTTTTATTTCGGTCTGGGAGTAACTGGAGATAGAAAATCAAAGTTCGATCATATTTTTTTTATAAAACGAAAGCGTGTAAACCAGTGTAACAACCCGATATTTTCAGCCATTCGCATCCGCGTATGTCGGACTTGAATTGCTCAAAATACCGCATCGTTAATAAATTTGGAGAAAATGAAATCATCACAAAATCAAAGATACAGAAATATCAGAATAACTCGCAGCGGAAATAAAATACCATAATTGTTCATGAAGCTACTATAACAAACCCTCAAAACAAAATACATAATATCAGTCTGAAACAAGTATAATAGAATCCCAAATACATAGAAGTTCACTAATACAAGAGCTGAAATAGAACAACTGAAATAGATAAATAACTAGATAGGTAAAATCTCCAGCTAGCTCTAGAAAGAGAAATTCAAAGCTGTGAATACTTAGGCTGACCCAAGCATAAAGAAAAACACAAAACACTGGAGTCAGGACACACATACTTATATAATGTAAACTAACTCAAGTGGACTGTAATAAAGTACAAGTAACTTAAAGGATGCTTGGGACCGCCCATCCTCTAAGGATCCGTTAAACTATTTACTATGTAGTAGTATTGCAGTATTATAATAATATCTACAGTAAAACAAACTTACTTTAAAATAGCATTGAAAGGGTTACCCATATAGCCCCCATCACGTGATAGTCCCAGTAGTCCATCCAGTATCAGCATATCTCCAAACCGGGAGACTACCCTAAATACTCCATGGGATACCAGAGAAAAACAAACTCGTAGTAAGGCTCGATATGGTAGGTGACACGACAAACCAGGCAATGCCAGGGTTGATATATCAATTACTCTTCCAGGCTAGTAGTAACGCGTAGCAGCCACTACCGCCCACTTCGGAACACACTCCCAATCAAATCGGAGGATGTACATCAAATGAATCACAAGTAAGAGTATGGTATCGTAGGAATGTGTTCGATCGGAAGAGCCACCTCACTTGGCCCATCGATCTCTCCTGTTTTAGCCACCTTATGCCAAATCATGGGAGTTGGGCCCATGTTCATACCTCAAGAGGATCGTCGCCACCATCCTACTTTGTTCTGGAATCTCCACCGCGTAGACAGTTGTTAAAGTGGTTTTCAATTTCGACGGAAAGTATGTCCATATCTGATCCCGGTCTTTTTAACAACCAATAGTTATTATAACCCGCGGTTATAATTTAAAAATCATAATACTTCAAAATAAAGTATCATTTTAAAATTCAAAATCTTTATCAAAATAAAGATCAAATCATTGCCAAACAATTTCAAAATATATCAAAATATCATATCTTTTCAAACTTCACTATCAAATCATTATTTGAATTCAAAACCAAATATTCAAATTTAAATACCCTTTTAATTCAAAGATATCATTTATTTATTATCACTTCAAATCACCTTTTAAATAATTTATATTTAAATCAAAACAATTCATTTACATTAAAAGTGAAGTTATTATATTTACAAATCAAGTATTCAATTCCCAAAATTTTTAACAATTCTGAGCTCATTTATTTAGTTAAAAACCATAAACATTGAAAATTACAGCCTTTCACAGCATTTAGAAAAAGCCGCTGTAAGTTGTAATTGAAAACAGTTAAATTCCGCAAAGACAGCATTTAAACAAAACTGCCGTAATAGTTTAGTTCATTTAAAATAGTTTATTCAGAAAAGACAGCATTTAAATAAAACTGCTGTAATAGTTCAATTCATTTGAAAACAGTTCATTTCATCCTACCGCAGCACTTATCAAGTGCTACTGTAGCCCTTTATTTAGTTTCAGATTTTAGTTATCTTACCGCTACCATAGCACTTACCAAGTGCTGTAATATTACATAGTTAAAATTTAGCCATAGTTCATTTGTATCAACCACAGCACTTACAAAGTGCTATAATATTATTTACTTCAGATTTTAAGTTAACTTCAGAAACGATAGCATTTCTGAAGTGTTGTTATTTAATTTCCAGATTTTCAATGTAATTCCAGTAATAAATAAACTTTGATTTTAACACTTTAAAACATTATCAAAATCATATTATTAACACTAAAAAATGTTCATTAAAATACCTTTAACTAATGATTTTTATAAAGTAAATTTCCTATAAATAAAATCAAATTTCAATAATTCACTTAATGAATTCAAGTGCAAAATTTTCATAACAATTTCATTTACCTATTTTTTTTAAAAAAATTTAATTTGCCATTCTATAAATTAAATTAAATTTCCATTTTATTCTCTTAACTTAAATTTTATTTTTAAAAAACATTTCAGATTTTCCAAGTTAAGTTATAATTCTAATTTCACTTTTTGAACATTCATTTATTTTACCATTTTTAATTCATGGAAAAGTCAATAACACTTTATAAAAATCATTTAAATTCAAATTTAAATCAATTATCATATTTTCTTACTTAATTTAAATACCATTCATAAACAAAATCACAAATTCCAAAATTTACTTATATTTCAAATACTACTTACCATTTATTTATTTCACTTATTTGACTTGTAGAAAAATCACTAATATTTTAGAAAAATCATTTTTAATTCAATTTAAACCAATAAATCATAATATTTACATTTTTAAAATAGTTTAAAAATTTTAGAAAAATATATATTAACCATGGGTGTGGTTATAATTTTCTAGCCTAGGTCAAGTGATATAGAAAATATATCATTTCTATCCGTAATTTGCAAAGAAAAATCCGGGTTCTATCATTTCAACCCGCAGTCCCAAGTAAATAAAGTAAATAAAAATCGATCAGGCTTATCATTTCAGCCCATAATGATTTTTCCCTATTCTAAAGTCCGTTCGGGTATGTATCATTTCAACCCGTTGTGATTCTATTGTACATGGAACTTGAAGTTTGATAATCAGATATAAATGATATAAATAATCTATTACTTAAATAGGAAAGGAGAAACCAGCGACGTAGACTTCTGCCACGTGTCTTTGCACAACAACGCATTTACTCTTTTCATCCCCCACCACGTTTTCTACAATCGGTTTTCCAAAAACTCTTCGCATCTTTTCCAAATCAACCTCCCATCTACTGTCTATCGCTTTTCCAATAACTATTTTCTTCTTTTCCAAATCAACCTCGCATCTAATGGCTATCAGTGCAATAGATTTCTCCATCTTCGTAAATAATCCAACGGCCTTACGCTTGATTGACTGATTCAACAATCATCTAATTTTTCTCTACATGTTGAAAATTTCATAGCAATGGCAGAAATAAGCAAATTTGGGCTTCTATTAACACAGGTATTTGCATGTCGACTTGATCTCTTTTCAAAATGCAGATGTAATTTCCATTTTCAGACGTAGATTTCGTTAATGCCTATACTGATTTTGATATTAAACCTTCGCTTTAAGAAGTTAATCTTAGGATTTTTGTGTTTTTGTTGTTTTGTTTTAATTATTAACAAATCAAAAATATAAAAAAATTCACCGCTTTTTTACTGACTAAATTTCTGGAATACGTTCAGATCGTTGATATATATAAACTTCGAAATATAAGAAAGTGTAATTTTATAAGATTATTATAATAAAACCATTAAATGCTCCTTCTTATTTTTAGAAGAATCTGAGTGTTGGAGATTATAGAGAGAAGTGAAGAGATATAAAATGTAGTTACCTACTTTTCCAAGTAAGTTGCTTTCCTTGGCACTTCTTCGTTGGAAATTGTTCAATGAATCTGTGTTATAATGTACAGAAATTATGTAAATCCACTCATCTCCCTCTGTCTAAAATTTTGAATGTTTACCATGTTTGATTTATTTTTGATGTTTAGCCCTTAGGTTTAGTTTGTAACTTCTATTGAGAGAGAAGGTCAGAGTAGGCACATGATGAAACAATGACTTAAAAGTTTAATGATTCTGATCAAACGACTAAAGAGCTTACTGCATAGATTCTAACATTGATTTTGCTTTCTGTTTTCTTTCTCAGACTCTACTATGCCTTTTATTTAAAGCACAATTTTAAATCCAAAATGAATCATTAATCCTTAATATTTATGATTGTTTCTAAAATACTTTTCAAAATGCTATAGATGAATGAGTTTACTACATGCCATTTTGGGAAGACGAAAAAAAGTGGATGACAACCAACTGACACTGAAGGTTTCGAATTAGAAAAATTATTTTTCACAATTAGTTTTCCTTTCTAATTTCAGGTATGAAATTATATCAACGTAGGATTCTTCAATATGGCTGCTTTCTTTTTGCAGATGGATTTTAGCAGGTGAAATGATTGCTTTCTCTTTGTTCTCATAATTTATTTTTCCAACTCTATGGCTAATGGTAGTTGGCGTTGTCTATAAATTATTTGTATTAGTATTCATATGGATGAAAAGTTAATTCCATTGATATGGTAATTAGGAGGATGTTTGACAATGGTGATAGTATTTTTAAGGGCCAAAATTCTTCGTTTTTTTCTAATATTAGTTAGTTTACAGTGTTTTTCTGTAGAAAAATTATTTGGTTCCACTCTTAGATCCAATGTTTGGTAGGTAAACAACATCACTCTAATATTTTTACTGCTCTTGGTCTGGTTGTTAGCATCGTGTAATTTAAATATAGATATCAGTCGGTTACTGACCAAGGGACCTCACATAAACCGATCTATCATTTAGTAAGTCTTGGTCAAGAAAAATGAATTTTTGTTCAGTAACTTTTTTATAGTGCTTCCAGTTTCAGTGTTTGCTTTCACATAGGTACACGTCTTACTTAGAACTAATTATCGCGTTGGATATTTTTATGAGGTGACTGTACTTCTCTAATTAATTTATTTCCCGACTTTGTTATGGGAATCAAAAAACATATAACTAAATTAAAATGTTTTAGATGAGGATCAGTTGATATGATGGTTCAACTGACATGTCTTAATGCTATATAGCTTATGATTTAAGCTTTCAAAACATTAGTTGGGAGATAGTTGAAAATTAGAATTTTTTCTCTCTACACCACCAAGGATTTCCTCTTTTTTTAACTTAATATTTTGATTTAGGGTATTTAGGTTTCAATGATTTGTCTTAATGAACAATATTAGTTCAGTTCATTCATCCCTTTTTGTTTAGATAGGTTCCAACTTTTTCTCTCCATACAAATCGAAACTCCCAAGGATTTACTTTTACAAGACTTTAATTACTCATTAATTAATATTATCTGCTAATATTAATGTTAATACCTATGCTGTTCATAAATTTATAGTAATGATACTCACATTTGTTTGATTAAATTGTAAAAAAATTATGTGTTATATGGGTTCTTTATGTTTAATTCAAAATATCAAATGAATAGGTTAAAGAATGAATGTCAGCTATAGTGGAATACGGTATACATTTATTTAGAGTTACGACGTATCAGTTACATTATATATTACTTGCTCATTAATATTGAACATTTCGAGTTATGTGTCAATTACGTTATATGTACTTGCACATTAATATAAGACTTTATAGTAATAAGGTAAAATTAAATTCAAACTTTACACCATAATTATTTTCAAAATTTCTTTTACGGATGTTGTTCTTATTGCTTATTTATTGGAAACCTGAACTTATTATAATGTAATCAGTTAATGACAGTCTTAACAAACAGTCAAAAAACGGCAAAGCAAAAAAGTAATTTCAGAGGATTCATTTCAATAACCCACATAATACAAACTATATTTTAGTATATAGAAGTTTCAGAGGCTCACAAAGTTCACAGTTTGTCAGCCACATTAACAATGTTATCCATATATTGACGCTGCTACATAGCCTACACTAAAAGTCATATACGAGCAACATCGAACGGTTTAAAAGTGAATGTTGAGTCATCTTACTAAACGATGAGAACAATGCAACATAATTGAATGGTATATGTAAATGGCATTGCCTAAAACAAAAACAAGACTTAAGAAACAATGAATTACATTGGAACCACCACCAAATCAACTGATTGATTTGATGTAAGAAGTCAATAATAGAATCACGGATGTTATGGTTACTTGCTCTATGAACTATTATATGCTTACTTGCCGTGTGATTGTGCCGGTTCATTATTTTATTGTCTTGGTAAATGGTAAGTGGGCTCCACTTAAAAAATTACGACCGATCCATGAGAGGATTGTTGCACAGTCACTTCACAAGCATCTAATAGGATAACTGAGTACCGTGACAAAACATATTTGCCTCCTAAGTATGGTAGAATCAGATTTTGGATAAGCTCTCTTGATTTTCACCAAGCAGAGTCGAAGACGATGTAAGCAAGAATAACTGTTTTTGTACAAAGTGGAAGTTCCAAGAACTATGTATAATGCTAATCCATCGCCATACGCCTGTTTGCATTTTGTTGTTTATTGTATTGATCATGTCTTGTTTGTTGTATTGATTGACAGACACATTCCATATATAAAATAATTGTTGACCGATGGAGTCCCACTACTACTGAAGCAGTCAATTTGATGCACAGGTGCAGCTAAAATTAATCTTCATGACTCTACTTATCAAAAATCGATCATCAAATTTTAACAATAATGAGTACTATGTTTGGTGATATAACAATCTGAAATCCATTTAAAACTTATACGCAGTTCTTTTATGTTTAACAATAATCAAGAAAAAATATAATTTGTAGTATACTATCTCCACTCAACTTCATCTTCCACTAAGCAATATCTTTTCTTCAAGTGATAAAATTATAGTTGCTGCCAAATTTTATTCAACAATTTACATTGATTTTCCGTATTCGAGCCTGTTTCCAAGGTTGACCCATGAGACCCTTACCTAAAAATCTGTACAAACTTTACAAGAGTCGTCCATTCTTTAGCAAGCCAAAATTATTCTGCCATAACTGCATAGCTTAGTGGTATTGTGGTGATGAATTCATCTTATTATTTCGTATATAGCATTTGCCATACCTAACATTATGTGCTTAGTTATTGTACTAAAAAGGTAGAATCATGACTATCCTTTGGTCAACAAATAAAATTGCGGATTATAGTTGGGATGGTTTTCTTAAAATTTATTATTGTACACCACATTTATAATTGATTAATGAACTAATATGAATGTATTTCAACTGAATATATTTCAATTAACAACTTTAATCTTGGTTTGTGATATTGAGTGCTATAGGGCCACATTATATTCGTTGTGTTGATGCTAATCATCCACTTAAACCATTTATTTTTAAAGATAAAATGATCTTTAATAACATTGTTTGGGGTGAATATTTAAAATTCTTTATAAGGAAAATCATTAAAATCACTATAACAATTTGCGTTGATTAACCATCTATGCAATTAACTGATGATTATATAGATCTGTTTGGTGTCCTTGCACCTTAAATTTGAATGAGAAGTGAATATATTACATAGGTTTTTTTGTTCAATTCTACAATATTATATGTTTCTCATGTTTTGGGTTTTTGATGAAGTAATATCTACATTCAAACTACTCGAGAAGGAAAAATGTGATGGCTATTAAGTAATCTTCATAATTAAACACTAACAGTTCATCTTTACGTATACATAAATCATGATTTTTTTGTCATTTGATTTTTTTTTTGGCGACGTTCCAAAGCAAGTTGATATTTTTATATTTGATTATTAGTGATATTAAAGTTTACAGCTGGTTGATGTGCAATTATTTTTTTTAATAATATAATAATGAAATTGAGAGCATTGGTTGAAGTTAACCAATTTCTAATGGAACACATAGTTGCTTAACTTTGTTTGGTTAAATAGGTTTATGATTTGCTACAACAATAAAATTCAATCTCCAACTAAATTACGTCGCATGTGAAGCATTCATAACTTTTACTTTTCGCGCAAATGTTTAACTTATTTTTAAAAAAAAATAGGTTGCTTCAACTGCCCAACTAGGATTATATAAACCTATAATTTTGGATAATGTTTTCCTTATTTATAGTGATTGAATTGACTTGAGTTTTCTTGTTATCTTAACTCCCATTCGATTGTAAAACTAATCATCTTTCCTATTTTTGTACTATTGTAAAAATAAAGCTAATTACATCATATTTTTACAAGTTTCAGCACAGATTTATCATAATGATATCATGTATCGTAGAGATATATTTATTAATTTGTTTTCTTCACATTATTTTAAGAGAGGTTTTTGAAGTTGAATAATGTGCAAACGATAAAGTCAATTTACATGTGCAAAGTCATTTTACTCAACTGTTAATTCATGTAACTTCTTTATTATTGAGAATTATTACTGCCTTTTCTTTTAACGTTAGATCATACCAAATTCCATAATTTTTTGTATGAAAAGTGTGGCTAGGTGAGAATATTAATACTTCTGACATATCTCTTTGATGTGCAGCATGACCAAATTATTTTATATTATTATTTCTCTCCATTCGTATGTCATTAACCTTACAATAAACTAAGTTAAATAATGCTTTTTACTTTGTGACACCGTCGTCGAACAGTTGATCATTTGTCTTTGTTCAGATATGATTAATTCCTTAAATCAGTTTCTTTGTCATGGTCTATTTCAGTTGTCACGATGGTTACTGGCAGAATTAGTTGTACATTGATCTGATCATTTAAAACAGCATATACAGTAATTTATGGTAAGCTTTTGAAAATGGGTTCTATTTTTCAAATATTGTGGTGTAATTGTAGTAAGTTCAATCCCATTCTATATTACCAGAACTTTTATTTGAATATTCTACCATTATGTAACTATTTGATCATCTACATGTGCAATAGTTGGTCTGTATGTAACAACTGTTAGCATCCGTATCCATTGAACTTTAGTATACTAACTCTGTTCCAAGCCTAAGCTAACTAGAAAGTAATTAGTGACATGTATCAATTATACCTGTTAATTTCTGGTTCGAGTAGAATGGAAATTTTACCTATTTCCACTATGGTTGAGGGTTTTTTAGACTAACAAATAAAATTACCTTTCGTTGCTGTTTTTAAAAGTTCCTATTTGTCATAACTTTTGACTAACCATGTTATTATATCGTTTGTAGAGCATGGAAATCTAAGTAGTTGTGTAAATATTTATGACAAAAGAGTTTGCAAATTTGAAGGTAAACATAAAATTACTGTTTTTTTAAGCGGTACTAGGTCATTTCTTCGTAGATAGTTCTAAGTCAATATTTGTCATCTCATGTGTAGTGATTACGTATTGTTGGATATCGATAGTTAAGTATTTGGAATTTATTTCTCATTCTAAATAAATCTTACAAAGAATGTTAGGAAGAAAGCATCAAATTTTTTTATTCAGTGGATATGTGGAAGCTTTAAATGGCACAGACAGTCGACAACTGTTTTGTAACCCATCGATTTTATGTCATGTTTTAAAAGAAAAAAGGTGGAACCCAAGGTGGAACCCAGTGCACGAGGCTCCCGCATGATAGCGGGCTCTGGGGATGTCAATAATGCACGCATCTTTTCCTATGCATTGCGAAGAGGCTTTTTCCGGACTATGTCATCTTTTACTAAATAAAAATCATGGTAAAATAAATACCTTTTGTAAATAAAATCATGATAATAACGATAACCATACCATAAACTTTATAGAATGTTGGAATTTATTTACCACGTCCAGCTTTTAGCAATGGTCAGCTTTATGTTGCTATATCAAGACCAACTTCTTATGAGGGAATTAAATTTTGATTGTTATGAAAGAATTGAATTCTTGATAGGTCAGTTGGAGTGTGGAAAACCTGATTTCACATAAAATATTGTGTATAAGGAAGTGTTTAATTTGTTGGCAGGTAAATTCATTTCGCAATAGTTAACATTTGTAGTTCTGTTCTGTTCAGGTGGAACATCATCTCAGTTGACATATTTTACGAACATTATGAACAAAGAGGATGAAACATACAAGTACCGATTGTTTTGTTTGACCCGTACTTAATTAATGAACTATTTATCATCTACCCATGTAATAACATTAAACCCGCAACCTTTTTAAATACTTATGTACACTAAATTAATGATAATTGCAGGAGTAACAAACTTGATTGACCACGGTTTTTATTTGCAACCTAAAATAACCCAAAATTTATTTTATAAGGGAATGGAAAGTTTTGGTAGTAAAATAAATGGTAATAAATTTATTAAGTACTAATTTCATATTAAGAAAATATTGTTCCTAAAAATTTATACCTGTAAAAATAAATTTAATAAATTGCTACTTTTAGCTAGAAATTATGAGAAAATGACCACGACATTTTTTAAGTTGTAGTAAGTTGTAATTTACAATAAGTAGATTCATATAGTTCATTAAAAATATCTTATTTTGGATGTAATAATGTACTAATAAACAAATTTAATACTATGGTTTTCTAATACTGCAATTTTTCTTGACTATGTGTATGTATTCTCAGCACTTCATGGCTTAATTTTATTTTCCTTGATTACGATATATATTTCATTTGCACAGACACTTATTATTTTACTTCAAAATATGCAGTAAATTGCATTCTAATTTTCATGACAAAAATTAAACATATTAAAATTTTATCCTGTATGTAAACAGACACACACACATGTATGTGTGCCTATGTATACTAAAACTATGTATATATATACATATGACATATTTTTAATAGTTACATGCTTCACATAGTGAAAAGGATATCTAAAATATTCAAAGTAGTTGATAGAAGATCATGCTCATCAAATTTAATACTTTCCTTTTGATTTTCTTTTGCTGCACGTTTAGCGTACAGTAAATAATATTACCTATATATATATATATATATATATATATATATATATATATTTCTTAAAGTTGCAAGTTTAACTTAAAGCTAATTTTGAAACTGCAATTTACAATGGGGAATCTGTTATGTGAATATTCAAAACAAACTTCTTAAATAGTTAATAAATTTAAAGTATACCGTTTTAGCATAGTAGCTAACACACTAGGAAGATATTCTCATCAATAAATTATGTTCTATTTGATTGCTTATAGGAACTTCTTTTTTTCCATGGACTTCTAGCTCTGACCATACAAAAGGGGTATCATTCGAAAAATCATTATATTGTATTAACATAAATTTATTTCTCACCGTCCATTATTATATTTTGGTTGACAATTTAAGTATTTGGACACGGTACCTATAAAATTTAAACTAATGATAATTAATAAATCATTGAATGCTAAGACTGTAATGATATTCATATATGCTTGCTTGAATGAATTCCATTTTAGTTTCCATGGACCTATGAATCTGTCAATTTTACTCAAAACACAATCTACTATATTAGAACTATAATATTTATCACTATTCATAAATCAGTTTTTGGGTCATGATTTTGATATATTACTTGCAGTTCTAATAAATTTTCAACATACGATTCCTAGATAAGTCAATAAATGCTAACATTGTACCAATATTAATATTTTCTTGCTTACCGGAATCTCATTTCTATTTACATGAATATCTAAAGTAGAAAGGTTTAATGTTTACCCAGTCCAACCCAGTTACCGTGTCATCAGTGAGGACTTAGATGGTAATTTTCCATCGAGGCACATAAGTAAAAAGGCTACCCAACACCGAATGTAATATTCTAAAATACAAGTTTGGTTTTATTCCCGATGATTTACTACCTCTATGAACTGACAAAATAACTCAATTAATGGGCAAGAAACAAACAATTTTTTTGGTATATGATGTACATTTAAATTCTATAAGTTATATAAATAAATCTCATGGTATATTTCGACGGTTAACCTTACTTTTACCATACAGACATTGTTGTTCTTGGTGCATATCAGATATCTTGCAAATCACAACAAGACCTGAGCGTTAGACTGGAAAACGAGAACTACTACTTTCAATTAGAAGGTAGCAATTACTATACAATTTCATTTTCTTTTTATTTATTTGTATTTGTTCTTAATATCTACTGCTCCTAGAATAGTGGAAATTCTTTATGGGTTGCTGAGTACAGACCCAACTGATATGTCAATGGCTAAATCAAACTATCACCCAAAATCCCTATTATTCACATCGATGGTTGTAAAACTTTTTGGAGGTACCAAATTGATAGAAATTCATTGTTTTAAGACATTCAACAGAGTAGTATGTATAAATATATTTTTTAGGTGAGTTTACCCTCTCATCCACCAATGTTACAAAATTATATGTTACATCGGCATAACCGATCTGCTTCTGGGTTAAACTCTCCACATTGATACATTATACTATGTGCATAAATAATGTATGTTATTGGTCACTAACTATGTTTTCCTACAATAAGTGCCACTAAACCTTAAGGAAATTAAATAACACCTATAGACAATCGGGCTAGCTTGGAGTTCAACTTGACAATGCGCATTATCATCGCAAGTATGCTATCAAATATTAGAACCAATGAGTCCATGGTAAGTATCATATAATGATCTATAAATCTTTACTACTACATGCAATAAGCCACCATCCTTATTGGCTTATTTTTGTCTGATGATATATCTCATCGACTTTAGTTATTTGCTTTTTTATATTACAAGTTTTAGCTCTGGAAACATATTTTCCGTGCCTTAGCTTCCTCAATTAAGGGAAAGCAAAAAATGGAGTTGGTTTGTCTAACATGTTATAGTAGAAAAGTTTTAACTCCCTTTTAAAAATCCATTCGAATTTTCATACTATCCCTTTGCAGCATAGATTCTGAAGATAAAGGATAAGAAACTAACTACCTTTTGGGAGAAAAATCTGGAGCTAGGACTGGAATATTCATAGGGGTATTGTCCCATTGGAAGTTTACTATCATACACCGTTGTTAACATCTTATACCTGATTAACATCTTACATACAGATTGGTAGGAAGAAAAATGAAGACGTGAGGAAGAGCCATAGTTATAACAAGTATACAAAATAGCCGTGAAGACCAAAATCCCCAGTTAGAACAATAATATAACTGGTTCTGTACTAAAATCCATTTCTGTTTACAACTTTGTATTTTGTGCCCACGTTGTATAGTAAAGCCACTACATATCTACCACTTTTAGTGTCAATGTAAATATTATTTTCTAATGCAGCTTTTGATTTTCGCAATTTAAACATTTATTGTTTTGAGTACACATCCTAACTTCTAGAATGTACCCGTCCACATCACCCTCAATGATAGAATTTCCAGTAGGAAAACTGTTTGTATGTTGGTCATGACAGTAAAACAGTTGTTCTGCTTTACTACAACCAAAATTAGCTTTCATGTATGTTATATGTATACATTTCAATATAGCGTGATTCAAAAATATCATTTTTTCCCAAACAAATGTTCCATGCTATCCTGTATGCATTCAAATACCGCATTCCATGCTTAGTTGTACGGAGAAATGAATTTACATGTTTAACTCAACCATTTTTAATTCAGGCTGAAATACATAACCCAAAGTAGGTTAACTTGATGATATAAATGTAAATGTGGGCAAAAATTTGAATGACAGGTTTCTTTCCACTGCATATGATATAGTAATTGACGTCTCAACAAAATGGTGGGTATTCAACTCCAATTATGCATCTGTATGATTCAGTAACATTATATGCAATAAAAAATATAATTTACACAAAATGACAACCTAATATTTTACTACTTCAGAATAAATGTAGAAATGATTCCAATCACAAATATCATCCCTTTTAAAAGTAATAAATGAAGGTAAAAAGGTTAAATACGAGAACTTATATTAAAAAAAAAAATTATCCCCAACTTAATTTGCAAACAAACCTAATTAAAGTACCAAATATATTAAACCAACAATATCTCTCAACTTTTAGATTAGTCACAAACTACCATTAACATATAAAATTCTACTATAAGATATATGTGATATCCCGGAAATTTGGACAATATAAATTTAATAATCTGTGTTATAAATTTAATTTTTTTGGCAAGGCCGACGGGGTTCTTATGGTCCCCAACCATTTTATTGCAGCACCAAAGATTACAATACACAAACAACAAGATGAGCATGCGCTCATTGAAAACGGGGAAAATACATGGTGCTACAAGCACAACTGAAGAAAACATAACATAATATAAAATACAAAGAACACAAACATCATCAAACTAAAGCTTTATCCTATTCCCGGATCAAAGGTGAAAATAAGCCTCAGGGAATCGTCAATTTCATTCATTATCCATAGCCTAAAAGTGGTTGCATTTTTAGCCTTGGAAGCATCAAATACTTTGCAGTTACGTTCCCTCCACACCGCATATACGAATCTTTTCATCGCCACACCAAAAATTCTCTTTACCTTTTGCTTGATACCTGTTTTTGTGTATATCTGTTCCCATTCAGCTTGGTTATTATTCATAGGTCGTTTACTTTGTAGTTTAATCATCACCTCAGTCCACAGATGCTTGATCTCTAGGCATTCAAAGAAGATATGCTCGATAGTCTCTGGTTCAGCACAACAAAAGGAGCAGTAGATGTCAACATTCATGCCTAAGCTAACTAGCTTTGCCTTGGTCAGCATAGCACGATTCAAAATTTTCCACAATGTTAAGTTCTCTCTCATGCTACTGTCTCTATTCCAAGTTCTCTTCAACCATTTCCAGTTATGTTGAGCTTTGTTTTGCATCAAAAATTCATACGCTTCACTAATTTTGAATTTACCTCTTTTCTTTCCCCAAACTACTAAATCAGAAGTAGAAGGCAGAGGGGAGAATTTCTTTATACTGTCCCACACTTTTTGAACTCTTTGATTAGAGGAAAAAGTTTGAATACCCTGAAAATGCTCGAGAACATCTCTGACTTTCGTATTAGCATGAACACCAGTCTGCTGTATTTCATTGTAAGTAAGATGTCTTCGGAGAATGAAACCATTATCAAGCCATGGATCATCCCAGAAACTAACATTGTGTTCATTGTTGGTGTTCATCTGTATGAGTGGAAGAAAGAGCTCCTTGGTCTTGAACAAACTCTGCCAGGTCCAGCTCATTTTTTGCCTTTTTTCCATGTTCCACATTCTCCTGCATTTTAGAATATGCTTTTTGGACCACTCAGCCCATAGACTATCAGGGCAATTAAACATAGAATCAAAGTGCTTAGCAAATGCAGTCTTATTCCACTGTTTCAAATTTATTATTCCAAGGCCTCCTTTGTTCAAAGGCTTCTCAACAGTAGCATACCCAGTTGGTGCTATATATCTACCCGTAGTTCTACCAGTCCACAGGAACCGCATGATAGCAGTTCTAATCATATTAATTAATTTGGTTGGGAGAATATAAGCTCTGGCCCAATACACTTGCATCGCAAAGGTGACAGACTTAATCAATGTTAGTCTACCAGCTTGACTAAGTTTTCGAGTGGTCCAACAATTCAGTTTAGCAATGATCTTCTCATACATCGGTAGAAAGTGATTAGTTGTGATTTTAGATGTAGTAAGGGGCAGTCCAAGGTAGGTAACAGTCGCTTGGTTATGGGGTAGGCCAGTCATTTGAGTTATTAGAGTAGCCTGAGATAAACTAACACCAGCAAGAGTGATATCAGACTTTTGAAAATTAACCTTTAGCCCCGTCATAGAGTAAAAGAGATCGAGGGTTTGAATTATGTTTTTGACAGTTTCAGTGTCCGGTGAGCAAAAGATAATCAGGTCATCAGCAAACAACAACGTAGAGATGAGCGGGTCTTTACATGCTGGATGCAATTTGATTTTTCCTTGTTGGATAGCTTTGTTTATCAGCCTAGTAAGTAGTTCCATTACAAGTATGAATATGTAAGCAGACAGAGGGTCTCCCTGCCTTATGCCCTGCCTACTTTTGAAAAATCCTTTGGCAGTTCCGTTGACGTTGATTGAATATGTTGGAGAAGAGATGCACTCATAGATCCAGGCTATAAAATGAGGAGGGAAACTCATATACCCCATGATGCGTACAATACTGTCCCACTGTAACATATCAAACGCTTTCATAATATCAAGCTTCATTATAGCTTTAGGTGGGGAATTTTTGCTTTTATAACCTTTAATAAGCTCATGCGCAAGTAGGATGTGGTCTAGTATACTTCTACCAGGTAAAAAAGCAGCTTGGTTGATGGATATAATAGAAGGGAGAACATTCTTGAGTCTCGTAGCAATGACTTTGGAGATGCATTTATATATTGTGTTGCAACAGGATATAGGACGGAAATCTTTAACATGATATGCATTTTTATGCTTCGGGATTAAAGCTATATTGGTATAATTGAATGACCTATAAAGTTTGCTTTTTTTGAAGAAAAGAGATATGGCATTGCATACATCTTCAGAAACAATTAACTAGCATGTAGTATAAAAATAAGCATTCAGCCCATCAGGTCCACCGCATGAATTAGAATTAAGAGAGAACATAGCTTTTTCAATTTCATCATTGGTAACTTCAGAACACAGAAAATTGAATTCATCCACATCAAGCCTTGGTAATATATCATAAGGGATGTCTTCAATCTTTGGAACGAAGTTGTTAGCGTTGCCATACATACTCATGAAATGTTGCTCAAAGGCTTCCTCAACTCCAACAGAAGTAGTTTGCAAAACATCATACTTGTCATAGATAGCGACAATGTTGTCCCTCCTCTTCTTGTTCTTGAGACTGTTGTGAAAGTAAGCACTGTTTTTGTCTCCTTTTACCCACCATTTAATTCTCGCTTTTTGTCTAATCATGTCACTTTCAAGAATTAATGCATTATAGTACTGTTGAGACAAAGTTGTTTCAATAGCAGATAGGCTATCATCCAGAACCATAGCCTTCTGGACCTCAACAAGCGTTACCAGAATGCTACTACACAGTTTATCACCTTTGCCATATCTTTTTGATGCCCATATCTTCAGAACGCCTTTCACTTCTCTTATTTTTTCCTGCAATATAAAAAGATGATTACCATTTTTGTTTTTGTTCCATGCAGCTTGGACAGTGGGTTTAAAGTCAGGTTCATTAACCCAAGTGTTAAAAAATTTAAAATTTGATTTTCCTCTCACGTCCACTTCACGTAGATGAATAATTTGAGGGGAGTGGTGAGACAGAAGATGAGGGGGGAGAAGGTTGTATAGGGTGGGCCATTTGGTTAGGGCATTTTGATTAGCAAAGGAATGATCAATTCTGGAAAAAGTTCTTTTACCATGCTTCCTTTTGTTATTCCATGAGAATTGCATACCAACAGATTTTATAGATACAAGTTCAGCATCATGTATTGCACTACTGAGAGGTTGAATTTCATTAAGGGACAGCGGGTTTCCTCCTACTCTATCAGAGGTAGAATGACAGCAGTTGAAATCCCCTAGAGTAATCCAGGGGTGGGTGGACTGCCTCAATGATGGGATGACAGATAGCAGCGTTGATCTATTTACAACAGAGTTTGAAGCATATATAAAGGAGATATACATGGAGGTACCGTCAGAGAGGTCTTGAGCATAACAGTGTATAAATTGTGGAGAGGAGAGGATGGGAGTAATCTGAAACTGCTGGGGATTGTATAGAATCAAGATTCTTCCATAGGGTGATTCGTTAAGATTGTGAATAAGTTTCCAATTTGGATTAATATATTCAGCCGCCTTAATCGTTAAAGGAAGGTTAAGCTTGGTTTCAAGAATTGCCAACACCGATAGTTGGTGAGTAGTAAAGAGTTGTTTACACTGGTCTTGTTTGATAACATGGTGGGCCCCTCTTATGTTCCATATTCCAATGTGTGGCATCATTGGAGTACTCTGGCATTAAGAAATTCTATTTTCATACTCCTCGTTACTGCCTGAGTTGAGGTCAAGTAATTTGGAATTGTTGCTGAAAGGGGGGTATCATCTTTGCTTGCTTTTTCATTATCCATTGGGGTGGTCATTTGGTTGCGAGTGAGGGATGATGGAGGGGTGTGTTGCAATGTTGGGGAATTGAGAGGGGAAGAAATGGGAGGTGGTTTGTAGGCTAATGGAGGTTTGATTTTGGCATAAGTTGATGGTGATGTTGCATTTTGTTCTCTGTCTTTGTTTGGGGAATTGATTGCTTTTGCTGTGCATACAGATTTGTATTTGTGCATGTCATTTTCTGTGTCAGTTACTCTTTTGAATTTATTGCTCTTACCTTTACTTATGTTGCCTCTTCCACCAATACTGCTCTTTTCTTCAGAATGTTCTTTCATACTTACTGTTATAATTTCATTAAGATTTGTTTTTCCTATAGTGTTGTAATCTTTTAGTTGCACTTGTTCAAAGAGATCTTCCCCAGTTTGACTTGTTGTTTTGTTGCTTTGCTCCTTTTGCTTTATGTTGCTTTTCTCTATTTTAGTTGCATCGACCCTTTTGCTTTCCTTAGTTCCTCTATCGTTTTTATTTGCTTCAGGCATGTTTATTAATATCTCTGAATCCTCCAAACCAAGCAAGGCTTCAAATCTGTTGGACGTCAGAAGTTTATCATGCAACACTTCTTCAGTTATTCCTTCTTTTATCTCTGCTTCTTTGCTTGCATTTTCTTCATCAGTTTGTATACTGTCATCTTCTGTATGTGCTTTGTTACCACTAATTTGTTTATTTATTCCTTCATTTTCATTTCCTGTGTCATGACATTCTCCCTCTTTCTTTTCTTCATTATCATCTCCCATCTCATTACATTCACCTTCCTCATCTTTCTTTTCTTCATAAACATTGTCTCTATCTATGTCATATACAACTTCTTGATTGTTAACTTTTTTCTGCTGGCTGATCCTTTCATTCACCACTGAGACAATTTTCTTTTTACCTACACGTTTCCATTTCCTTGTTGCCTGCATCTGATAGGGTTTAACCCGTTTATTTATTTGAACATTTCCTGCAGTATTAACTTTGTTATCTTTTACTTCATATTTGCTTGCTTCATTTACTTTGTCAGTTGTACTCATACTCTTTTCTTCATAACTTTCTGTTGTATGACCAAATCTTGTGCACTCAACACAAACATCTGGTCTCCATTGATACTCTACATGTATTTTTTGAAAACCACCTTCCACCAATTTTACTTTAAATTCGTTGACAAGCTCCTTGTCTGGTTTCACTTCAATTAAACACTTTGCGTAGCTCAACCTATTCTGTGTCTCAGTAGATTCATCCATGCACAGCATTCTTCCCAGATGACTACACAACCAATTGATTCCCAGAGGCGACCATGCAAATATTGGAAGATTATATAGTTAGACCCATAACGGTACTGAGGTAACTGAGCCAGTAATGTTACTGATAGCAATGTCGTAAGGTTTAACTATAAACATCTTGTTGTTCATTATAATGGGGTCACTCTGAAGAACTTTGTGTCTGTCTTCATCACAAGTAAAATTAAAAAGGAAGACAGTACCATCTGATTTGACTCTAAAAGAGCCTTTAAGCTTCCAGTTGTTCTTGAGTTTTTGAATTACAGTAGTATAGGATAATGGCTTGTCCAGGAAAAATCCAACAAGTGTGTCATTCCATATCTCTGCACCAGCATCCAGAACTAGTTGCGGCGGCAAAAGAGCATCTTCTTCATAAACAGGAATTAGGTCAACGGGAATGTACTTCCCAGCATTTCTGGGTTTGTGCTTAAACAAGGAAGTCCATTTACGTTCACCTAGATCGGTGGAAGGAGGAAAAGGTGGCTTGATGGGATTTTGATCAGGGTGGAGGAGCGGTGGTGGTTCCGGAGGGAAAAAAGCTTCACTGGCATGAGAGGTAACCATGGTGGACGTGACGAGATTATTAGCTGTCGGAAAAGAAGAAGGTAGAGCTGGAAGGCGAGAAGGAAGGTCAGAGAAGAGAGTAGGTTGCGTCAGCGGAGCGTGTTGGTGATGGGGCGGAGGAAGGACCGTTGGAAGCTGAGTTGGGACTATGGTTGGTTTACTGACAGGAGAGGATAACAAGATGGACGTGACATGAGAGATAGATGGTGAAAAAGAAGTAGTGGTAGGAAGGACAGATAGGCATGGTGGAATGTCAGAGCTGACAGTGGAGAAGGACGAAACAGTATGGGCATGGGGAAGTACTGGGGAAGCGGACATGAGAGGACATGAAATTTGATTAATTGACAATTTAAACTTTGGGGCCAAGGAAACTATGTTTCTCCTGGCCTTTGGTTAGACTGGTTTTATAGTGCCCAGACCACTTATGTCTCATTATTGTGGCCGCTGGGAATCGATCCGGTGCCACTACAACACAATGTAGCAACATCCACTATGTCGAAACCACTGGACCACTAGAACTTAACGTTATAAATTTAATTTGATTTGATAATTTTAATAACAAATTTGGAATTTGATTTAATAATAATGTTTTAAAGAAAAAAATATATTTAAATTTGAAAGATTTTATCCTTTTGAATAAATAAATTGTTCTGTTTATAATATATATTTGTATATATTGTAAATTGATAAATTTTGATTTTTGAATTTAGTAAATGAATTAATTTTCTAACTCTAATTTATATTTGATAATTTGGAAATTTGATTTAAATTTAACATATAACTTTTCAAAACAATTCAAATAAATAATTATATGGTTTATATTGAAGGAAAATCTTATATGTTTAAATTTATATTTTTAATTAACTTAAATATGAAGTTAAATTTGATTAACATCAAAGCTTTGTTTTATTTTCTTTTTAAAAAGTATTGCTTGAAAATGTTATATAAGAATTTAAAATACAATTTACTTATTTTTTTTAATATATTGAGTGATAAAGGAAATTTACAATCTCATTTATAAATTATTTAATATTATTTAATTTTGTTATTTTTGAATAAAAATTATGATACTTAAATTCTTTTGAACATAAATTGATTTGTAGTAATAGGATTTGTTATTTTAAATATTTAATAAGAGTTATATATGCATATATATAACTTGATTTTAAAATTGGAGTTTATAATTTAATTTAAATTGGAATTCAATGTTTTAAAAATTTAAAAATATAAACACTTAAAAATATTTGAATAAGCTTTTGTTTAAAACTTGTTTTGTTTTCTAAAATTAAAAGGAAATAAAATTCATTTATATATACATATGAAATAAAATAAGTTAAAGTATTTATAAACAATTTAAATTAAAATTTAAAACCTTTTTAATATACATGTGCAGGCTTCTTAATACATGTGTTAGTCTTTTAACACACTCAAATGACACATGTTGAGCCATAAAATAAATTAAGTGACAAATGTTAAAATGTGAACAAGTGTAATGTTTAAAATTTTCTTTTTCATTTTATTTTTAAAATCAAAATATACTTATACAAATACATTCTTCTTAACCTCGTTTTTTCTTTTTCTTATTCTTCTTCAAACTTAAGAAATGTTTTCAGATCTAAAATCTGCAATCTCATTCTTTCTTCAAAACAGAGAAAAAAAATCTACAAAACCTATTTCACTCAAAACCAAAAAGAAAACTATCTGAATCATATTCACCAACCTAAAATGCATGTAGACCTGCAATCAATTTGCAAATTTTTGAAAAGCTTGCAAATTCCTTTCTGTCTCTAAAAAATAATAATACAAAACTGCATATTCTTTTCTGGAAAAATTTGCATGCATCTTTTCTATGGAAGCCTACAACGGATAACCTGGAAATAAGCATGCAAGTGAATCTATAATTACATGAATCAAGGAACAAAGAAACAAATCTGCAGTTTTAGAGCAAGAGCATTTGTAGTTTAAAAGGCAATCTGATGTTTTAAAGCAAATAAATCAACAAATAAAATCTGAAGCTCATATGCTCTGTTCCTATTCAAGGTGAGTGACATTTTATTGAATAAACTTAAGTATAATTAGTTGCTTATTTACTCTGGAAATAATTATGTTTGCATGCACTTTATTGATATATATAGTTGGATGTTTGTAGTTGTGCAAGTGGCTGTGTGATTATTTTTTTATTGCAGTGCATAAATTTCCTGGTTAAGGAATTTCTAAAATCTCTACTTCTCTTGATTTAATCTGTGTAAGCTTTAAGATACAATCAATATGGTATGGTAATATGAGTTTAAAGTTTAAAATTTTATAAAAAAAAAGAAAAAAGGAAAAAAATCTGAAGTGCCTCTGAAATTTAAATACAACAGAACACTTTGATAATAAATAAGGATTTGATTTGCTAGATTCATTGATTAAAGTTGATAAACTAATTACATTATCTAGAACATGAATTTTAAAACTAAAATTAGGAATTTTAGTTTGGAAATGGGTGAGCATTACTGCTTTATCCAGAAAACATGTTTTGGGTGAAATCTGTAAACTCAGAGAGATTGGGTGGCCAGGGTTTCCTCTGATGATCCAGTGATGATCGAAGTTGACTGGGAAAATGTTTGATGGTGGATTAAAGCATTAAGGTAGAAGTAATTAGGGATTGAAATTTCTAACCCTAGTTTTCTGTAACCCGATGAAAATTGTGCAAATGTAACATCGAGAAGCGACCGAGTTATTTCAAACTCAAGGGGAAGATAAATGGGGTATGGAGTAAGTCGTGGCCGGAGACGAAGTCTCTCTGGTGGTCAGGATTGGGTGGGTGAAGCGTTTCCAGGTTGCGACATTTTTCAGTATTTTGAGCTCGAATGCAAAGTTTTGAATTGGGGGTTCTGCTGAGAATTGGATGGTCGGAGTTGAGTTGGGGGGTAGTCGCCGATTTGCTCAAGGGGTCGCGAGTGATTGGAAGTGTTGGCGGCGGTGGTGTAGGTGCACAAGGCCAGTGGCGTATCAGTGTTTGGGGAAGGTGGGTTTTCCAGTGTTGTCTCGGGTTGTCTCTTATTTTTGCTCGAAGCCAAGGGGATTGGGACTCGAAGTAAGTGATGTGAGAACTCGGGTTTTAGTTTTGATTACAGGGGATTGGGTTAAACCTGTTAGCACAGGTCTATACAAACCTGATTTTATTTGGGATTTATTTGATTTTAAGATAAATTTAAAAAGAAATTTTTATTCGAGTTACTCGAGATATTTTAGTTTAACTCGGATTGGTTGTTGAAGTTTGAAACTTGTCTTGTTTCAAAATTTAAAATTTAATTTAAAACTAAATTTAAAAGAGGAAGCTAAAATTTAAAGTAAGTTTTAAAGTTAACTTAAATTATGGATTCAAGTTGAATTGAATCACAAGTAGGAAATGATGAAGTATTTAAATTCAAATTTTGTTTTAAAATAACTTTGAAGAGTTTATTGTTTAAAATATTTTAAAGAGTTTGAATATAAATTGAAATTGAAATATAAAGTAATGTTAAACAAAGTTTAAATTTGATTCAAATTTGGATTTGAATCTTTGATTTAAAAATAAATTTAAGTTTTATAAATTTAAGTGTTGAATAATAATGTGAAATTTTAAATGGTTTTAATTTTAAAAGAAATTTGTTTTGACTTTTGTGAAATTTCTTTTATAATAAAAGTTTTATTTAACAAATAAAGGTTTTTGATTGAATTTAAACTTGTAAAGTTAAAAATAATTTAATGTTTGTATTTCATTTAATTATTAGGGTAATTAAATGAATAATTAATTTATTTAATAAATTAATGAAATAAATAATTACTTAAAGTAATTAAGGTTTAATCTTAAGGGTTAGGATTAATTATTCTTTGAATAATTAACTTGTAATTAATAATAATTAATTAAATAAAATTAGTTTTTAATTAATGAGTTATAATTAATTAATCAAGTAATAATGGTTTTAATTAAGTTTTAATTAACACTTAATTATTTAATTAATTAGGGGTTAATTAATAGATTAATTAATGATTAATAAATTTGTAATCAATAATGATTAAAATAAGTTAATTACTTTGGAAAATAATTAATGAATTATTTAATAGTTAATGAAGGTCATTAACTAAGGATTATTTAATAATTAAATAATGTGATTAATTTTAATTATTAATTAGATTAATTAATTTAAAGATAATCAATTGTGTAAGTTATTAAGTATAATTACTTATGGAAGTAATTAAAGAATTAATTACTTAGTGCAATTAATTGAGTTAATTTGATTAATTTAAGTTTATTAATTCAGTTTAATTAATTTAAAATTAACCAATTGATGAGTTGTGAAAGATAATTACTTAATGTAATTTATTGAAGAATAATTACTTAGAGAAGTAATTAATGAGTAATTACTATATGTAATTAATTGAAGGTGATTTGTTGATAAAAGTAACTTGAGTATAATTACTTTGTAAATTAATCAAGAGATTAATTAGAGATAATTAATTGAGGGGTAATTAATTTATTTGGTAAAGTAAATAAGGGTAGATAATTATTGAATGGAGTTAATCAAGGGTGATTAACAGTTGTGATTTATATGAAGATTAATTACTTAATGTAATTAATTTAATTTGAAATGTAATTAGAAGATCATTAATTATTATAATTAATGATGTAATTAAGATTGATTAATTAAGATTAATTAATCAATAATAAGTGATTAAAGGTAATTAATTGATGTAATTAATTAAGGATTAATGTAATTAATTATAGTTAATTAATTAATGAAGTAATTAAAGATTAATTACTGTATTTGGTTAAATATAATTAATTTGAGAAATTAATTAAGTGTATAAATACTTGAATGTAATTAAGGGTTAATTAATCATGGATGATTAAATAAAATAAATAATTGATTGATGATTAATTAATTGATTGATAAATTATCAATAGTGATATGAGCAAGTTGATATTGGTGAAGTAATTAATTTAATTTACTTTAAATTAATGGAATGATGTAATTAATTTAATTCATTTTAAATTAATTATATTTGGGTGCGGTTAATCATTGCTTATATGGTTGGGTAGTGTTGTTTGCTTTGGATGATTTGAATCTCATATATGAGATAGATAATGTTGAGTGATTTGGATGCATTGGTTGCATGGTGATATTGATATAGATTATTCTTTTGAATAATGATAATATGGTTTATCTGATATGATGATAATGTTGACTTTCTATTATGAATCTATGATTTATCTATCTGTGTATATAGATAATTGAATTGTTTTAAATCTTTTAAACAACTTGGCCTTAAAAGACACGCTTTGGATTTCGATGAGACCGGGATCGGGTTTCCATATTTGCATATCCGAAAACCACATCGATCCAAATTTAAGTTAGGTCGTTAATCCAAGTGGAGCGAGTGAAGACTCGAGGTGTAAGGGCTATACGTCAGTATAACTCTATGGGTGATTACGTAATGAGTTTGACGGAATAGTACTTATAGATTCGAGATGTTGATTTAGAGTGCAAGGGTTATCGTCGTTAACTCTGAGGGTGATTCCAAAATGAGTGTAACGAGATAATGCCTTCGGTTTCGTTCGAACCAGGAACAAACTTGCATGGATTGAATGCTTTCAGAACATCGTCAGGTGGACGATGAGCATTCTAAGAGATGTGTCCTCTAAAGGTAATCGTAGCCACAAGCCTCATCAACCGGGAATGGCTAAAACAGGGGAGGTGCAGCAAGGCTTCGTGGGTCGCACCCACTGGAGAGCAAGATTGATCCCTGTCTAGAGGTCCCTTTTTATTCGGCTTAGTGGGCAGTTGTCAGTGTACACCAACTGCGGGGTTGTCTTGTTCGGAACTGTTCAGTAAGGAACGGGTCCGGCTTTGTGTTGCAGGGGAGTGGGAGTACTCCTCGGTACGGTGATCTAGGCCACGTACTATGACGGGCGGTACCCCAGTAGCCCTGCCATTGTATGGAATCCACAATCCAATAAGTGCCAACGGTTTTGATTGTATTACCCACTTTTGTGGCTAGTAGATGGAATTTAATAATGTAACAATTTCAACTATTTCTTATTTACTTGAAAACCCTAGACACTATTATAATATCACTGGATTTTCTATCAAATGTTTTGGTTAGCGTAAGGTAAAAACTCTTCCATGCTTATGTGTGGGAAGTCTTACGTGATACCTTTCTTTTAAAAGGTTTTTCAAAGTTAAGCAACTTTAACCTATTACTCACACCAGACACATGTCTGACCCGGAGTTTATTTTTGTTTTCATAAACTCTTGGGTACTCAAATTTTTACGAGTAGCCAAGGGATTCAGGTTAGCTTTGACGAATATTGGAGGAGCAATGGACCAGGAGGCTTCTGTGCTAGATATTTAGTATTCCGCTGTGTGATCTGTGTTTGTCTGTGAGCTGTATTATATTGTGAATACTTGACAGGTGTTTATAACTGTCTAATAGGTGTTGTATATCTGTGTACTCTGATAGTGGTTGTAAACTATGTAATATTTTATGTTATTAATATAATTTATTCGTCCCGCTGTTGAGATTCTAGCGTTGTTTCTTCTTTCTCTTCTTTCTTTTCTTCTTCTATCCCTTTTCTTTCTTCTTAGCGATGCGACTTCCTGGAGTTTGGAATGTGGTATCAGAGCATTAGGTTGAGTGAATACCTAGGCTCTGGAGTGGTGTCTATCCTGAGAGAGCGTATATGTATTATTATTATATATATATTTATATAATTACTTCTACCTATTTGTTGGGTTACCTGTTCGGGTTTTCCAATATAAGTTACAAAGGTAGATAAGGTAGTGGGGTGTGTAACACAACTACTACCCTTGGTTGAAGTTTAGTGCTTGAGATTGATAGTGTATTTGTCGAGACTGTAGACCTAATACCGTCTCGAGTGAGTTTTGCTTGGAGTTGGGATTTCATAGACCTCTGAAGGTAACTTGTAAAGGTTCGGAGTCTATCTTTAAATTGGATGAGTAGAATTTGGATCTGTCTGTTGGGTAGAAGAGAATGAAGGTATCTTGATATCTCAGGGAGTAGTAGCTGCGTGAGGAGACGCGGTGACTATGGATGTTATTGAAGATGTTTTCTTGGGAACAAGTTAAGGAGGTGAGTCTGCTTCAATGTTGTGGCTGGATTCAGCAGGATGTTTCTGTCCGGTTTGAAGCCTGAGTTTCTCGAAGAGCTTTGGTTTATGAAGTCTTTGGCGTCGGTGTCAGCAGTGCAGTTCGGGTATTCTGGGTGCTGGCAAGAAGTTTTCTGGTTAGCAGTTTTTCTGAAGGAATTCAGAAGAAGCAGAGTAGAACCATTTCTTTGATGGATTGGATAGATGAGCGTAAGCTGTTCTGATTGGTAAATAGAGAACAGTTTTCTTTGGATATTGGACTGGTTGATCGCAAAAGTGACTTGCGATAGTTTGAGTGTTCTCTTGAGCTATGAGAAGTTTGTCCATATTGGGAGGCTGAGTTTTCTTATCGTCTGGATTCTAAGAGTGATACCGGAGGTTTAGTGAAGCAGCTTTGATTCAGATGGGGCATCTGAGTTTCCTTTATGGATCTGTTGAATCATATTTCTGTGATGTGTTATCCAGTTTGGGCTCGAGTTTTCTTCTACTTCGGATCAGAGTTGTGTAGCGGAAGCAGTGTGGGAATGCTTTTGTTTTATCTTTTCCGAATAAGAGAAGAAAGTTTATCTTCTGATGTTTGTGGATTAGAGTTGGTATTCTTGGTTGGGATTTGATCTTGAGGAGATCATTTTGTTGGATTGTTTTGGTCCAGTTGTTTCTAGAGACATCAGCGAAGGTTGAGCTGATCAAGAGAGTTGAAGGCAACCCAGGATCGTCAAGAGTATTTGGTGGATAGGACGAAGGAATTTGGATTCCGGAGTCGGATATTTAATTTGGGAAAGCTTTCTCCGATATAAAGGAGCTATAAGATTGAGTAAGACTGGGAAAGTCAGCTACGAGATGTTTTGGACCTTTTCTGTGTTTTGTGAGGATTGGTGTTTGGTTTTCAAGGTTGAATTGTCAGTTTGGATAACTGGAATTTGATGAGTTTTACGTATCTCTGAGGGAGTACGTGTATGGTTTATCTCTGATTGTGGAACCAGCAGTTCAGGAGGATGTAATTGTTGATTCAGACTCATCTGTAGTCTGATATATTGTTTTGTTGGTAGATCTAGTTGGATAGGAGCTCTATAGCTAAGTAGTATTGACTGTTTAGATTCTATGGAGCGAGTATCCCGATATTTATACCGAGGAAACACGTGAAAATTGTACCCAGGTTTTTCTGGATAATCAGTTTTGTTTTGTTTGAATTGGTTGCTATGGTTGATAGCATATGTTTGATAATATATGCTTGAGTTTTAAAATAAAAATCTTAAGATAGATTATTAAATTACCTTTGCTTTTAAATTTCGGGGACGAAATTCTTTTAAGGGGGGAGGAATATGATATCCCGGAAATTTGGGCAATATAAATTTAATAATCTGTGTTATAAATTTAATTTGATTTGATAATTTTAATAACAAATTTGGAAATTGATTTAATAATAATGTTTTAAAGAAAAAAATATATTTAAATTTGAAAGATTTTATCCTTTTGAATAAATAAATTGTTCTGTTTATAATATATATTTGTATATATTGTAAATTGATAAATTTTGATTTTTGAATTTAGTAAATGAATTAATTTTCTAACTCTAATTTATATTTGATAAATTGGAAATTTGATTTAAATTTAACATATAACTTTTCAAAAAAATTCAAATAAATAATTATATGGTTTATATTAAAGGAAAATCTTATCAGTTTAAATTTATATTTTTAATTAACTTAAATATGAAGTTAAATTTGATTAACATCAAAGCTTTGTTTTATTTTCTTTTTAAAAAGTATTTCTTGAAAATGTTATATAAGAATTTAAAATACAATTTACTTATGGTTTTAATATATTGAGTGATAAAGGAAATTTACAATCTCATTTATAAATTATTTAATATTATTTAATTTTGTTATTTTTGAATAAAAATTATAATACTTAAATTCTTTTGAACATAAATTGATTTGTAGTAATAGGATTTGTTATTTTAAATATTTAATAAGAGTTATATATGCATATATATAACTTGATTTTAAAATTGGAGTTTATAATTTAATTTAAATTGGAATTCAATGTTTTAAAAATTTAAAAGAATAAACACTTAAAAATATTTGAATAAGCTTTTGTTTATAACTTGTTTTGTTTTCTAAAATTAAAAGGAAATAAAATTCATTTATATATACATATGAAATAAAATAAGTTAAAGTATTTATAAACAATTTAAATTAAAATTTAAAACATTTTTAATATACATGTGTAGGTTTCTTAATACATGTGTTAGTCTCTTAACACACTCAAATGACACATGTTGATCCATGAAATAAATTAAGTGACAAATGTTAAAATGTGAACAAGTGTAATGTTTAAAATTTTCTTTTTCATTTTATTTTTAAAATCAAAATATACTTATACAAATACATTTCTTCTTAACCTCATTTTTTCTTTTTCTTAATCTTCTTCAAACTTAAGAAAAGTTTTCAGATCTAAAATCTGCAATCTCATTCTTTCTTCAAAACAGAGAAAAAAATCTGCAAAACCTATTTCACTCAAAACCAAAAAGAAAACTATCTGAATCATATTCACCAACCTGAAATGCATGTAGACCTGCAATCAATTTGCAAATTTGTGAAAAGCTTGCAAATTCCTTTCTGTGTCTAAAAAAAATATACAAAACTGCATATTCTTTTCTGGAAAAATTTGCATGCATCTTTTATCTGGAAGCCTACAACGGATCACCTGGAAATAAGCATGCAAGTGAATCTGTAATTACATGAATCAAGGAACAAAGAAACAAATCTGCAGTTTTAGAGCAAGAGCGTTTGTAGTTTAAAAGGCAATCTGAAGTTTTAAAGCAAATAAATCAACAGATAAAATCTGAAGCTCATATGCTCTGTTCCTATTCAAGGTGAGTAACATTTTATTGAATAAACTTAAGTATAATTAGTTGCTTATTTACTCTAGAAATAATTATGTTTGCATGCACTTTACTGATATATATAATTGAATGTTTGTAGTTGTGCAAGTGGCTGTGTGATTATTTTTTTGTTGCAGTGCATAAATTTCCTGGTTCAGGAATTTCTAAAATCTCTACTTCTCTTGATTTAATCTGTGTAAGCTTTTAGATTCAATCAATATGGTATGGTAATATGAGTATAAAGTTTAAAATTTTATAAAAAAAAGAAAAAAGGAAAAAAAATCTGAAGTGCCTCTAAAATTTAAATACAACAGAACACTTTGATAATAAATAAGGATTTGATTTGCTAGATTCATTGATTAAAGTTGATAAACTAATTACATTATCTAGAACATGAATTTTAAAACTAAAATTAGGAATTTTAGTTTGGAAATGGGTGAGCATTACTGCTTTATCCATAAAACATGTTTTGGGTGAAATCTGTAAACTCGGAGAGATTGGGTGGCCAGGGTTTCCTCTGATGACCGAGTGAGGATCGAAGTTGAATGGGAAAATGTTTGATGGTGGATTAAAGCATTAAGGCAGAAGTAATTAGGGATTGAAATTTCTAACCCTAGTTTTCTGTAACTCGATGAAAATTGTGCAAATGTAACATCGAGAAGCGACCGGGTTATTTCAAACTCAAGGGGAAGATAAATTGGGTATGGAGTAAGTCGTAGCCGGAGACGAAGTCTCTCTGGTGGTCAGGATTGGGTGGGTGAAGCGTTTTCCAGGTTGCGACATTTTTCAGTATTTTGAGCTCGAATGCAAAGTTTTGAATTGGGGGTTCTGCTGAGAATTGGATGGTCGGAGTTGAGTTGGGGGTAGTCGCCGACTTGCTCAAGGGGTCGCGAGTGATTGGAAGTGATGGCGGCGGTGGTGTAGGTGCACAAGGTCAGTGGCGTATCAGTGTTTGGGGAAGGTGGGTTATCCAGTGTTGTCTCGGGTTGTCTCTTATTTTTGCTCGAAGCCAAGGGGATTGGGACTCGAAGTAAGTGATGTGAGAACTCGGATTTTAGTTTTGGTTACAGGGGATTGGGTTAAACCTGTTAGCACAGGTTTATACAAACCTGATTTTATTTGGGATTTATTTGATTTTAAGATAAATTTAAAAATAAATTTTTATTCGAGTTACTCGAGATATTTTAGTTTAACTCGGATTGGTTGTTGAAGTTTGAAACTTGTCTTGTTTCAAAATTTAAAATTTAATTTAAAACTAAATATAAAAGAGGAAGCTAAAATTTAAAGTAAGTTTTAAAGTTAACTTAAATTATGGATTCAAGTTGAATTGAATCACAAGTAGGAAATGATGAAGTATTTAAATTCAAATTTTGTTTTAAAATAACTTTGAAGAGTTTACTGTTTAAAATATTTTAAAGAATTTGAATATAAATTGAAATTGAAATATAAAGTAGTGTTAAACAAAGTTTAAATTTGATTCAAATTTGGATTTGAATCTTTGATTTAAAAATAAATTTAAGTGTTGAAAACAAATTTGAATAATAATGTGAAAATTTAAATGGTTTTAATTTTAAAAGAAATTTGTTTTGACTTTTGTGAAATTTCTTTTATAATAAAAGTTTTATTTAACAAATAAAGGTTTTTGATTGAATTTAAACTTGTAAAGTTAAAAATAATTTAATGTTTGTATTTCATTTAATTATTAGGGTAATTAAATGAATAATTAATTTATTTAATAAATTAATGAAGTAAATAATTACTTAAAGTAATTAAGGTTTAATCTTAAGGGTTAGGATTAATTATTCTTTGAATAATTAACTTGTAATTAAGAATAATTAATTAAATAAAATTAGTTTTTAATTAATGATTTATAATTAATTAATCAAGTAGTAATGGTTTTAATTAAGTTTTAATTAACACTTAATTATTTAATTAATTAGGGGTTAATTAATAGATTAATTAATGATTAATTAATTTGTAATCAATAATGATTAAAATAAGTTAATTACTTTGGAAAATAATTAATGAATTATTTAATAGTTAATGAAGGTTATTAACTAAGGATTATTTAATAATTAATTAATGTGATTAATTTTAATTATTAATTAGATTAATTAATTTAAAGATAATCAATTGTGTAAGTTATTAAGTATAATTACTTATGGAAGTAATTAAGGAATTAATTATTTAGTGTAATTAATTGAGTTAATTTGATTAATTTAAGTTTATTAATTCAGTTTAATTAATTTAAAATTAATCAATTGATGAGTTGTGAAAGATAATTACTTAATGTAATTTATTGAAGAATAATTACTTAGAGAAGTAATTAATGAGTAATTACTATATGTAATTAATTGAAGGTGATTTGTTGATAAAAGTAACTTGAGTATAATTACTTTGTAAATTAATTAAGAGATTAATTAGAGATAATTAATTGAGGGGTAATTAATTTATTTGGTAAAGTAAACAAGGGTAGATAATTACTGAATGGAGTTAATCAAGGGTGATTAACAGTTGTGATTTATATGAAGATTAATTACTTAATGTAATTAATTTAATTTGAAATGTAATTAGAAGATCATTAATTATTATAATTAATGATGTAATTAAGATTGATTAATTAAGATTAATTAATCAATAATAAGTTATTAAAGGTAATTAATTAATGTAATTAATTAAGGATTAATGTAATTAATTATAGTTAATTAATTAATGAAGTAATTAAAGATTAATGACTGTATTTGGTTAAATATAATTAATTTGAGAAATTAATTAAGTGTATAATTACTTGAATGTAATTAAGGGTTAATTAATCAGGGATGATTAAATAAAATAAATAATTGATTGATGATTAATTAATTGATTGATAAATTATCAATAGTGATATGAGCAAGTTGATATTGGTGAAGTAATTAATTTAATTTACTTTAAATTAATGGAATGATGTAATTAATTTAATTCATTTTAAATTAATTATATTTGGGTGCGGTTAATCATTGCTTATATGGTTGGGTAGTGTTGCTTGCTTTGGATGATTTGAATCTCATATATGAGATAGATAATGTTGAATGATTTGGATGCATTGGTTGCATGGTGATATTGATATAGATTATTCTTTTGAATAATGATAATATGGTTTATCTGATATATGATAATGTTGATTTTCTATTATGAATCTATGATTTATCTATCTGTGTATATAGATAATTGAATTGTTTTAAATCTTTTAAACAACTTGGCCTTAAAAGACACGCTTTGGATTTCGATGAGACCGGGATCGGGTTTCCATATTTGGTATCCGAAAACCACATCGATCCAAATTTACGTTAGGTCATTAATCCAAGTGGAGCGAGTGAAGACTCGAGGTGTAAGGGCTATACGTCAGTATAACTCTGTGGGTGATTCCGTAATGAGTTTGACGGAATAGTACTTATAGATTCGAGATGTTGATCTAGAGTGCAAGGGTTATCGTCGTTAACTCTGAGGGTGATTCCAAAATGAGTGTAACGAGATAATGCCTTCGGTTTCATTCGAACCCGGAACGAACTTGCATGGATTGAATGCTTTCAGAACATCGTCAGGTGGACGATGAGCATTCTAAGAGCTGTGTCCTCTAAAGGTAATCGTAGCCTCAAGCCTCATCAACCGGGAATGGCTAAAATAGGGGAGGTGCAGCAAGGCTTCGTGGGTCGCACCCACTGGAGAGCAAGATTGATCCCTGTCTAGAGGTCCCTTTTTATTCGGCTTAGTGGGTAGTTGTCAGTGTACACCAACTGCGGGGTTGTCTTGTTCGGAACTGTTCAGTAAGGAACGGGTCCGGCTTTGTGTTGCAGGGGAGTGGGAGTACTCCTCGGTACGGTGATCTAGGCCACGTACTGTGACGGGCGGTACCCCAGTAGCCCTGCCATTGTATGGAATCCACAATCCAATAAGTGCCAACGGTTTTGATTGTATTACCCACTTTTGTGGCTAGTAGCTGGAATTTAATAATGTAACAATTTCGGCTATTTCTTATTTACTTGAAAGCCCTAGACACTATTATAATATCACTGGATTTCCTATCAAATGTTTTGGTTAGCTTAAGGTAAAAACTCTTCCATGTTTATGTGTGGGAAGTCTTACGTGATACCTTTCTTTTAAATGGTTTTTCAAAGTTAAGCAACTTTAACCTGTTACTCACACCAGACCCATGTCTGACCTGGAGTTTGTTTTTGTTTTTCATAAACTCTTGGGTACTCAAATTTTTACGAGTAGCCATGGGATTCAGGTTAGCTTTGACGAATATTGGAGGAGCAATGGAGCAGGAGGCTTCTGTGCTAGATATTTAGTATTCCACTGTGTGATCTGTGTTTGTCTCTGAGCTGTATTATATTGTGAATACTAGACAGGTGTTTATAACTGTCTAGTATGTGTTGTATATCTGTGTACTCTGATAGTGGTTGTAAACTATGTAATATTTTATGTTATTAATATAATTTATTCATCCCACTGTTGAGATTCTAGTGTTGTTTCTTCTTTCTCTTCTATCTTTTCTTCTTCTATCCCTTTTCTTTCTTCTTACCGATGCGACTTCCTGGAGTTTGGAAGTTGGATCGTTACAATATAAATAACATTTAGAAGTGTAAACATCAACCATTAACTAAGAATTACATCTATACTTGGTCATCTGCCCGTGTGCGTAGCACGGGCCACACACTGGCGAATTAAGTTATTATAAGGTATGTATATATTAAATCCATTCATGATTAACTATTTGAACTAATTACTGGACAACCTTAATCACTGCTTTCAAATTATTTACTTTCCTATTATTCTTCAATACATACCCAGTCGAAATAAAACTTTAACTAAGACAAATCTACAAGATTGCTTTGATTACGCAAAAAGAAAAATCCTACAATACTTTGAGCAAATATAACATTACAAAAATAACAGTAACAATATTTACACATAAATTTTACTAATGGAAGAACGAGGTAAATTAATCATACAATGGACACAAACTTCGAACTTACACATTTACCCGTGTGCGTAGCACGGGCCGCGCACTAGTAGTAAGATATGGCAGTAACAGATAATATGACAGGTGTATTAATAGGGTGATCATTATATAAATCATATAACAAGCTGGTATAACATGATAATATAATATTCTACATATTCACTTGCGATCAATTCACTATTATATAAGTAAATATGTCAAGTGTGTTTACTCACTTGTTTCAAGCTGGAGATAGCAAGACTAGTAGGAGTTGAAGTGTGTAAGTTACAACGTGAAAGAATATCAAGGGTTCAAGGCAAATAAGTGGGTTTTGGTGCCACTTTGGGTTCGGCCAAAGGACAATTGGGCTCGGCAATTCATGCTACAGGTCTAGACAGAGGCTAACGCTGATGATCAGGGTGGCATCATGGTGGTGGTGGAGCAATAGGATGCGGCCAAGGGAATCTATGGTGATGGTGAAGGTGCTAAGGTCAGCTATGGCAATAGTTGAAGTGTTTGAGGAGTTATTGTGGTGCAACCAACATATGCGAGGTCACGGCCTGGTCAAGACAGAGGGGAAGGATGGTGGAGTGGTCGTGGATGGTGGTGGAGTTGGTCAGAGGAGGTGGTGGAGGATTATGGCCGAACAAAAGCATGAAGGATCTAAAGCAAAGCAAAATCTAAAGGAAAATTCAATAAAAATGAAGAGAAAAGGGTAGAAAAAATTCAAGAAGCCATTACCTTTCTCTTTATATCTGAAAGTGGCATGTGAAGGGAAGTGAGAAAGTGTTTTCTCATGTGAAACTCAATATGAAACTCATGGCCCAAAGATATTTTGTGAACGGCCAAAAATGAAAAGGCAAAGTATTTGAAAAGTCATAAGGAAATGAAGAGTTTTTGCCTCTTCAAATTTCCCTTTTTATTTTATGCAAATAAACTAAAATAAAACATGTAAATAAAATAAAAAGAATGCAAAATAATGTGAAAATGAAATGAATAAATAAATTTTATAAAAATAAAGAGAAACATAAGAAAATTGTTATTATATTTAAACTAGTATTGAAAATTGAAAACAAAAATATAACTAGTTTTGGGAAAAATAACAACTACACTATAAAAATGTTTTAAAAATAAAATATATACATAACATGTCATATTACACATATATACACAAATTAGAACAAGATATGACAAATAAAAATATTATTTATATAAATTAAAATAAACAATATTATATACACAAATTAGAACAAGATATGACAAATAAAAATATTATTTATATAAAATCATAACTTTCACAATATTAATCAGATTTCAACGTAACGAAAAGAAGTGTACTAAAATTTAATCTATTTTCATAATAAAATATAAATTTCAAAAATTCAAGTAATTTAAATTTAAATTTAAAAGTCAAAGTTTGACTAGATTGACCAAAAATTCACTTTTCTAGAAGATATTCTATTTATTCATGTTTGGAATTATAATTCATATAAAAATCAAAATTCATATTTAAAATAACAAAAATTATTCATTTTAATAAATAAAATAAAGTTTTTAAATCAGGAAATTCAATTTAAATAAATAAAATATACAATTAAAATAATCACAAAATACATGGTTGTTGCACTCTCCCCCACTCAAAACTTTTCACCCCCGAAAAGGAACGAGCTACGGGAAAACACAGAAAAAGATAGAATGAAATAGGATTAAGAAAATATGACAAGAAGATTGAGATTATACCCGATAACTGTTGTTATAGGTAAGTTTAAGAAGCACAAAGAAGATCCTCGAGAAATCTGATTCACTCTTCCTGTTTGACCGTCGGTCTGTGGGTGGTAAGCAGTGCTCAGATTCTGATGAGTGCCCAAAGATACCCGAAAAGCTTCCCAAACTGACTGGAAAAGATAGGATCACGATCTCCAACAATACTGAGAAGAATACCATGAAGAGGAACAAACTCACTCATGTAGATCTCAGACAAGCAAGAAGCAGAACGAGTAGACATGACTGGAATAAAATGAGAGGACTTGGTCAGTCTATCCACAATAACCCAGATAAACTAAGCATTTGAGAAGTGCAGCAGTCCAAGCAAAATTCTCAATGAATCTCCGGTATAACCGGCAAGGCTCAGAAAACTACGAAATCTCAGAAGGAGTCTTAAAAGTTTCCAAATCCTGAAACAGAATTGGGAGAAATAAGAACAACAGAAAAGATAGAATAATTGAATGAAAAAGGAAAAAGAGAAAGAAAGAAAGACTTTCATTGATCACAGCAATCGTGACTGGATCAACAAAAATTCCATTGCTAGAAATAATATGTCCAAGGAATCAGACTTCATCTTCCCAGAAATGGTATTTAGAAAATTTATTAAGCACAACACGAAAAACAAGATTCATCAAATCAACAAAGAAAGCAGGAGCACTAGTCAAACCAAAAGTTATGACTAGCTATTCATAGAACCCGTTCTCAGAGCTCCAGGAAAGACATCAACACAGAAATTAATTTCCCGCTTAGGAGGTAAAGCAGTGACTTCACCAAATAAATCGGGATAGAATCTGACTACAGGAGTCGAATAAAGATCACCACAAAAACAATGATCAAAATAGAGATGTTGCACATGCTTACAAATCCTATTAAGGTTTGTAGAGCCCCAATTGGATTTGAAACACATAAAGGTACAAAACAAACTCAGGAGAAAGGAGATACTTAAACTTATCACCCAAATCAACAGAAATGAAACTATGGAAAACTCCAGTATCAAATAAACACGAACATGATACAGAAGCAAAAAAAAGGTTGCACCGAAGAGTGCCTTGGTCGTCCCAAGGAGCACTAGGAATAGGAGCTGAAGAAGATGTAGAGGTAATAGCAAATATACCGGAAGGCTTACCCAACTGAGCAAGAGGAGGAACAATAGCACCAGCTAAAGTTGGACAACTATTGGCATAGTGTCCCTTCTGATCACATCAGAAGCAGCTGACAGTAGAAAGATCAACAGGTTGCCTCTGAGAAGGAGAAGATGATGAATATCCCAAACCTGCATTCTTGAGCCAGTTCTGCTTATGCTGCTAGAAATTAGTCTTTCTCTTCTTAGAGTTAGCAGAGGAAGACTGAGATAAAGGAGTACCAACAACAGTAGGACTCTTAGAAGTAGGGTTCTCATAATGAATAGCCATATCCATAAGATGGGTAAAAGTTCCATGAACTTGGGAAATGAGACGACCATAATACTCGGGACGAGCACCAAAAATGAACTTCTCATTCTTCTTGAGAGGAGTGTCTATCAGGCTAGGACCGAACTTAGAACGTTCATTGAACTTCTTCTCATACTCAAAAAAAGACATGCTTCCTTGCTTGAGACCCATGAACTTCCTATAAAGCTGGGATTCCCCGGCTTCGGGCATCAACTTAGCAACGAAACCATCCCTGAAAAAGGTGATAGATAAGCTTAGAAAAGGCATGCAAGAGATAGAGAAACAGAATTCAAAGAAACACAAGAAGATACCTAAACTGCTCCCAAGAAAGATCGGCCTCAACGATGTTAGCGGTAACAGACTCCCACCAATCTTGGACAGATTCTTGCAGCTGCCAAGCTGCAACTCGCTTCTTGGCATCAGTAATCTCAAGACCAGCAAATATCCTCTCTAAACTCCGCAACCATTGCTGAGCTTCAATGATGCTCTCTAAAACAGAAAACAGGGTGCCAACAAGTTGAGAGAATTACTTATAGAGAACAGTGAACTTAACAGGTGCAACAGGTTGAGTAGCAGGGGCAATACCATGACCCCTACCTCTGGCATTTCCTTGATTTATCCTGAAAATCAAGAATGAATATCCTAAAGAAGAAAATACTAATAAGGTAGATACAAAGGAAGGATGTTTTAAAAATTGCTTTTAAAACAAGAAAAGTTTATATCAAAATAATCTTTGAAAAATCCTTTGAAAAATCATTTTGAAAATCATTTTATACTTTGAAAATATTTTATACTTTGATAATACTCTCTCTCTCGCAAAGATATGATTCTGAGGTTGATTTCGCTCATTCTAGGGTATTTCTACACTATCTCTAATGAGTTTTTGCTCTACAGGCTATGGTTTGCCTAAAACCAAAGCTTAGATACCAAATGTAACAACCCGGTTCAGCCATTCGCATCCGCACACGTCGGGCTTGAATTGCTCGAAATACCGCATTGTAAATAAATTTTGAGCAAATGAAATCATTACAGAATCACAGATAAAGAAATATCAGAATAATTCATAGCAGAAATGAAATATCATAGTAGTTCATGAAGCTACTATAACAAACTCTCAAAACAAAATACATAATATCAGTCTGAAACAAATACAGTAGAATCCCAAATACATAGAAGTTCACTAATACACGAGCTGAAATAGAACAACTGAAATAGATAAATAACTGGATAGGTAAAATCTCCAGCTAGCTGTAGAAAGAGAAATTCAAAGCTATTAATACTCAGGCTGACCCGAACGTAAAGCAAAACAAAAAACACTCGATTCAGGAAACACATACTTATATAATGTATACCAACTCAACTGAACTATAATAAACTACAAGTAACTTAAAGGATGCTTGGGACCGCCCATCCTCTAAGGATCTGTTAAGCTATTTACTATGTAGTAATATTGCGCTATTATAATAATGTCTACAGTAAAATAAACTTACTTTAAAATAGCGTTGAAAGGGTTACCCATATAGCCCCCAACACGTAATAGTCCCAGTAGTCCATCCAGTATCAGCATATCTCCAGATCATAAGATTACCCTAAATACTCCACGAGCTACGGAAGAAAAACAAACTCGTAAGAAGGCTCGATATGGCAGGTGATACGGCACAACTAGGTAATGCCAGAGTTGATATACCAATTATGCTTCCGGGCTTGTGGTAATGCATAGCAGCCACTAACGCCCACCTCAGAACACACTCCCAATCAAATCGGAGGACGTACATAAAATCAATCACAAGTAAGAGTATAGTATCGATGGAATGTGTCCGATCGAAGGGGCTACCTCAGTTGGCCCATCGATCGCTCCTGTTTTAGCCACCTTATGCACGGGATTTAGGTCCACGTTCATACCTCAAGAGGATCGTCGCCACCATCCTAATTTGTTCTAGAATCTCCACCGCGTAAATAGTTGTTAAAGTGGTTTTCGGTATCGACAGAGAGTATGTCCATATCTAATCCTGATTTTTTTAACAACCAATCCTTATAATAACCCGTGGTTATAATTTAAAAATCATAACATATACTTCAAAATAATGTATCATTTTCAAATTCAAAATCTTTATCAAAATAAAGATCAAATCATTTCCAAAAAATTTCAATATATCAAAATATCATATCTTTTCAAACTTCATTATCAAATCATTATTTGAATTCAAATCCAAATATTCAAATTTAAATACCCTTTTAATTCAAAGATATCATTCATTTATTATCACTTCAAATCACCTTTCAAATAATTTTTATTTAAATCAAAACAATTCATTTAAACAGTTTAAAAGTGAAGTTATTATATTTACAAATCAAGTATTCAATTCCCAAAATTTTAGACAATTCTGAGCTCATTTATTTAGTTAAAAACCATAAACATTGAAAATTACAGCCTTTCACACCATTTAGAAAAAGCTGTTGTAAGTTATAGTTGAAAACAGTTAAATTCAGCAAAGACAACATTTAAACAAAACTGCAGTAATAGTTTAGTTCATTTAAAACCTTTTATTCAGAAAAGACAGCATTTAAATAAAACTGCTGTAATAGTTCAATTCATTTGATAACAGTTCTTTTCAGCCTACCGCAGCACTTATCCGGTGCTACTGTAGCCCTTTATTTAGTTTCAGATTTTAGTTATCTTTCTGCTACCACAACACTTACCAAGTGCTGTAATATCACTTAGTTAAAATTTAGCCATAGTTCGTTTGTATCAACCACAGCACTTACAAAGTGTTGTGATATTATTTACTTCATATTTTAAGTTAACTTGAGAAACGATAGCATTTCTAAAGTGCTGTTATTTAATTTCCAGATTTTCAATGTAATTCCAGCAACAAATAAACTTTGAATTTAACACTTTAAAACATTATAAAATTCATATTTTTAACATTCAAAAATATTCATTAAAATACCTTTAACTTATGATTTTTATAAAGTAAATTTCCTATAAATAAAATCAAATTTCAATAATTCACTTAATAAATTCAAGTGTAAAATTTTCATTTACTTATTTTTTTAAAATTTAATTTACCGTTTTATAATTTAAATTAAATTTCCATTTCATTCTCTTAACTTAACTTTTATTTTTAAAGCACATTTCACATTTTCCAAGTTAAGTTCTAATTCAAATTTGACTTTTTAAACATTTACTTATTTTACAATTTTTAATTCATGCAAAAATCAATAACACTTTATAAAAATCATTTAAATTCAAATTTAAGTCAATTATCATATTTTCTTCCTTAATTTAAATACCATTTATAAACAAAATCATAAATTCCAAAATTTTCCTGCAGTGATTCTACTCTACGGGGAACTTCAGTGTGATAATCAGATATAAATGATATAAATAATAGTAACATATGGTAGTAACAAATAATATGGCAGGTGTATTAATAAGGTGATCATCATATAAATCATATAATAAGAAGGTATAACATGATAATATAATATTCTACATATTTACTTGCGATCAATTCACTATTATATAAGTAAATATGTCAAGTGTGTTTACTCACTTGTTTCAAGCTGGAGATAACAAGACAAAAGCAAACAAACAAATCCTGAAAGCACGATATCATGACTTAAGACTTGAATGGAGTGGAGAACCAAGTTTTTATCTCGTGAACAACACATAAACAAGACAAGTATAAATATTATTTCGACCCAAAATACATATGGAAACAATCTGAAATTTAAAAACAATAATGAAAGGAATGACTTGACCATGCTTCCATCATTCAAGTGCTCAGCCTAGGCCTATGTATGCTCGGCCAAAGTGATGTGTAGGCTAGGGTATAGGTTCAAAAAGGCATGGCTAGTAGGAGTTGAAGTGTGTAAGTTACAACATGAAAGAATATCAAGGGTTCAAGGCAAATAAGTGTGTTTTGGTGCCACTTTGGGTTCGGCAATTCATGATACAGGTCTGTATAGAGGCTAAGGATGATGATCAGGGTGGTATCATTGTGGTGGTGGAGCAGTAGGAGGAGGCCAAGGCAATTTATGGTGGTGGTGAACCTGTTAAGGTCGGCTACGGCAAAGTCGGAATGTTTGAGGAGTTTTTGTGGTGCAACCAAAACATGCAAGGTCACGGCCTGATCAAGACAGAAGGGAAGGATGATGGAGTGGCCATGGATGGTGGTCGAGTTGGTTAGAGGAGGTGGCGGAGGAGTATGGTCGAACAAAAGCATGAAGGTTCTAAGGCAAAGCAAAATCTAAAGGAAAATTCAATAAAAATGAAGAGAAAAGACTAAAAAAATTCAAGAAGCCATTACCTTTATCTTCAGATCTGAAAATGGGGTGTGAAGTGAACTGAGAAAGTGTTTTCTCATGTGAAATTCAATACGAAACTTGTAACGACCGGTAAGATTCTAATAAATTTTATTGTTTTATTTACGTATTTAATTGGATTCTGGTGAAATTTTAAATAAATTAAATTGCAAATTCAAGTTAATATTTGGGTTACGCCCAATTAAACATAGCAGAGGGTAAAATTCCAATTTATTTTATCAAAGGTTATTTCAGTGTGAAATTCTATTAAATTCAAGCTAGCTAGTAATTGCTGATAAAATTTTTATTTTCAAGCCTGAATATTTTTCGATAGTAAATTTCTAAATTCTATTCGGAGTGAGACGTCACCCTTCGTTTTACCAAATTCGGACGTCTACTGCTCCGTTTGCCTTATTTTCTGCAAAATAGCAGCATTTTCGGTACCGATTATCGACTTTTGATCGGATGATCGTACCACTGATATCTGTATATCGTTTTGATCGACTCGTCGCGCTGATCTCAGCGGTATATTTATTTCTGTATTTTGGGATCCGGTGTACAACGGAAGAAATAAATTGTTCGTTGTAATGACACCATAAATTGCGCCTCCTCAATTTCTCCCTATTTTCGTTTCAATCTAAAAACGTGCATGTCAAGCAATACAACAAATTGCTTAAATCTTTTGCTGAATCAATTGGTCAGCTACACTCCTTTTGCATTTAAAATTGTAACGCGCATAAATCAACGGTTTTATGTGTATTGCCCACGCAAATATTTATGGCCATAAAAACCCCAGCTGAATCGAGGCACTGACTGTCACAGTGCCATCCCATATTTGAAAATCAATACGTATGAATGTGTATACGTTTTATTCATTTTGAAACGGTTGATAAAAATAGCTTTGAGATCCAGGAAACTTTATTTTATTAAATAAAGGAAACGTATAATGAGCAAGCAACAATAAATTGCTTTATTCATTTCACCTGAAATCAAGGCATCCTGGTTATTTTATATCGTTTCCTTTTCCTCTCTGCTCATAATTCTTCCCCTCGTCTATATTACCTCTTCACAGATCCACTTCTCTCATTCAAATTGAAACCTTCCGCCTGCTAATCTGCTCCCTCCATTATTTCCACTGCTAAACCGACCTCTGCCGTTAGCCAAGACAGGCACGCAACCAAGCTCACCCTCCTCTGCCTCTCACGCATGGAACTCGGCCACCATCCCTGTCGCATGAAGCAACACCCCAAGCTGCCATCACCTTCTCCCACCGCCTGTACTTCCTTCCCGCCTCCGCCTTGTAAGCAATTCACCATTTCCAGACTCCACAGCCACAACCTGAACATAGAACCACCATGTCAACAACCCACCCTCAAAAATCTCCACCTCGGCCTTCACCCCACCTCTGTCCACTTCATCTCCAGTCACCGGTGCCATGCTCTCCACGGCAAACATTTCCGGCCCCCTCCTCCCCTTCAAACTGCCTTGCCGTGCTCCACCAAGCAGCCGTGTGCCCTTCGTCTCCGTCACCTTTTCTTCGGCTATTGGTTAGTTGCAAAATTTATATAACTATTTAACTAGTCTACTACTATTAGTTTATATATTGTTATGTATGCAACTATGTTATAATTATCTGTACATATATGCGTATCTCGGCATGGTGTTCATTACAGATAGCAAATTTCCTTAGATACGTATAATATTGTATATTTGTTAGTTTATAAGATTTCAAACTGATAGGTATATATGTTTTAGTGTCTAAGTGATATGAATGGATATCTGTACCAGTTAGTTTATATGCATAGCTTTGAACGTGTAAATAGGCTTCAGAATATATGTGTAAATGTCCAATGTTAGTAGCTGTTATGTTTTATGTACGTTAGTTTTATACTTGTTTGTATTTGATAAGCTTAGAATACTATTTTGATTTTGTATACATATTTTAGTTTACACAGTATAAGTCCACAGAATTTTGAGAATTTATAAAGAACAATGGTTATTTGATTTATAAATAGGTGGTTCAATTGTAAGTATATAAATATATTTTAGTTGCACGTAGGCATGTACCAAGGTCTGCACATAAGTGAGCAGCGTGTATTTATGTAGGCTAGCCTGTGAAATAGTATAGTCTATATATATGTAACATGAATTGCCAGATATTTTATTTGTTTTTTTTATAAAGCGTGTAAATTTATAGTAGTAACCTGTAGTAGATTCTGCATCATAGGCAGTTCGCATATCTTTGCTACAGGTACAGTTTATAATTGTCAATTCGAGTATTGAGTCTATAATTGTTTAATGCATCGTTTTTGAAATATTAAAGAAGGTTTAAGTAGTAAGTTTATATAATATGTATAAGTATTAATTATAGTTATGCTGCTACATCTATATACAGATAGTTTTATACAAGATTTTTATGATTGTGGTTTGTTTGTATGCATAGGTATGCGCAAGTCTGCATACGTGGTATTTATTGAATAAGTTATGTATAGTGGCATGCATATAAAACAATTGTTCAAGAGATGATTTTTGTTGGGTCTGCACCTGCATATTTGTTTGCAAATTTTATATGTTTCAGGTTGTATAGATTTTTACTTTTATAATATACCTATCCATATGTTAAGTTTTAAAAAGGGTTATATGTACTAGGCTATACTGAGTAGATGACTTATAGTACAATTTTTTTTTTTTTTTAGTAATATTGATTTATAAACATGAAATTTGTTTTATATACATAGACGTTAAAAGGTTGCAAAGAGATAGATATGTATGTTTTAAATTAAAATACATTTAAATCTAGACTATGGGTTTTAAATATAGTTATGTTTATTTACAAGTTTACCTATATCAATTTTCTTCGTCGATCCAGCCTGAATTGATTGCATCTATTTCCATTTGATCAGCTTCATTCGTCGAATCCGTGTTCAGCTACTTCGCTTTGACCTTTATTGGTTGGAATTGGTCGATTTTCGAATTTGGGATTTATTCCGTGTGTTTTTCCTGTTCTCTCTCTAGCCTCGAAAGGTGAGCAATCTGATGTGACGACCGCCCATGACTCCCGCACCAAAACAAGGAAATAATGCGCTGAAAGGTGTGCCAGGCAGCCATGGACGATAGTCAGGGTAAAACAAAACAAAAGAATCTCTATCGCATAACTCACAGCGCATGGATAAAATACAATAGAGAAATATAATATAGTGAAGCTCCATAGAACAGAACATCATCATATAAGCATCACAGTAGTTTTGTACAATCATCTACTCAAATCCATACATGAAAGCCTCACTACAAATCACTCAACCAAATACAGCAGCGGATACCCAGTACATATAGTAAGAAAACTAATATGCAAAGCCTCCTGCTCGTCTTCGTCATCTTCAGCGTAGAACTCCTAGCACAGCACCTGTCACCTGCTACCTAGTCTGCCCATCCCAAACATGGATGAACAGCCCAAGGTAATAAGAGGAGACATAAAACCTTGAGTCAGACAAAGTCTTAGTGAGCAGTAAATTAACTATCAAACATACCAAAAGAGCATAAAGGATAAAAGGAATAGGAACCAAACCATCCCACTCCACCTCTTTCTACAGTGATAGCCCCAGACATACACTAAGGAGAAGCAAGCATAACAACATAGACAATTAAGGTAAAGCGAATACCACTCGAGTCAAGGACGATGTTTCCCAAATACAAACCCCCAAGGCCTAAACCAAGATCAGATAAGCACCCAGAAAACACCGCTCTTGAAGCCGAATGATAATACAACCAAACATCCATGACTCTGGCTATCACTGTTATCCTTGCCTCGATTTCACCGTTAGTTGAATGACCATCTGTCAAGGGCTAATGGTAACCCCGGTTCTAACCATAACTCCGCACACTGCCTTGTGCCTAGGACTTACCTACTTTGCCCAGAGTACTCAACTACCTACCTGTAGTCTTTTGGGTGTCCCGACTACCTTCCTGTAGTCGTTATGGGCGCCCCATGTACTCTTGCTTTTGAGCATGCTAGAACCTTCAACAACGACGAGATCCAAGCCTCCTAGCCATCCTTCTTGACGACTATCCTCATACAAGCTCAAGCTACCTCTTGAACAATCCATTATCAACCAACTTGAACTACTCTTCAAGTTATCAACATGCTTGGAATGATCCCTGCTTGGATTAAGCCAAGACTCACATCATACTTCGCTTCATCGCATCAAAGCAAAGTCTCAACTCAACAACATGGTTTGCCTCATCAAATCATGGCAAAGTCCCATCTCAACATCATCCAATCTATACATATGAGCTTCAACATCCGCTACATATGCCTTAAGCAGCTTTCACCATTCAAGAGCCTTCTTCCATAGCTTTTGAATCCTCTTCCATCCTCTTGTTCCAAATCAACTACTAGCTAACTTGGAAACAATCAAATCAATCATACATTCAAATATCAATCATTCAAACAAGATCTAACAAGCAATATAAGCAATATCAACTATAATGGCAATTTCGTAAATAAGTGAGCAAAAGTCCAACATATATGAAACCATAGTTTTTAGCATAGATCTATCAAATATAAAACATGGGTTTTGTCTCTAATACTTGTTAAACTAACTTGCATAAGTAAACATCTTCAAAAACCATGGATCTAGACTTCGATCTAAGAAAAATGCATGAAATCTCTAACTTTAACACTCAAACAAGCCACCAATCCAATATACTCCCTTGGATCCGCGTGAGAGATAACTACCACTCACCAAATCACCAAAACAACCTAAAATCAATCAACTTCAGATCTGGACAGCAAGGACTTGAGCTTGATCCGGAGAAATTTCACTTGAAACGGTGAAATCTAGCTTCTTCGGATGAAAATCTTCAACTTTGGCTCTTGATCTTTGATCTTGATCTTCAATCTTCAATGGATGTTAGCACTTGATAGAAGTAGAGAAAGAAGTGAAGAAAATACTGTAGTCGAGTTTCCAAAATGGCAGCACTTCGTCGCTTCGAAATCTGGTGCCAAAAAGTGAGCCGAACCCCTCTATTTATAGGCTGGAACCTCCCTGAGTCGTCGCCCCATGAGTCGGTCCCGACTCATCATGAGTCGTCCACGACTCATCTCCTGCCGACTCATCCTTGCCGACTCACGACCTAGCACAGCCGACCCTGCGACTTAACTATAAAACATATACTGCCGACTTAACACTAACCCAGATGCCGACTTAAATTCTACCGACTCAAAGACCTAACGACTCAACACAGCAAGAAGGTCACACGACTCAAACCCAAACCGACTCAACACCTACCGACTCACGACTCAAGACCAGTGCCGACTCAACATAAGTCGGTCACGACCTAAAAGCCTCCGACCTAAGACACTGCCGCGTTTTCCCCAAGTCCTAAGTCGTACGACGACTCAACAATACACACTCACGACTCAACTATGATGCCGACTCACGACTCATCAGGCCCTACGACTCAAAACCCTGCCGACTCATTACCCACGACCTAAGCCTAAACCCCTTAAGTCGCTACACCCTTAACCCGTTAACTCCTTAACTCGGCAAACCCTATGAGTCGTAACTCGTTGACTCGGCCACACTTCTTATCTCGGCCCTCTATGAGTCGGTCATCCTATGAGTCGCCTAACTTCTTGAGTCGGTCCATCCTTATCTCGGCCAACACTTTAAACCGCTACCCCTCCTTGAGTCGGTCCCCTATGAGTCGGTCACGACTCATCACTTGTACCCGGGTTAACTTCTAAACGACTCAAGCTAGAAGCAACACAAACAACACTAACAACCTGTAAATTCTACGATTTATCGACACGTAAAAATACGGGTCGTTACATTCTCTCCCCCTTAGGAATTTCGCCCCCGAAATTCCAAGCAAACAACAGCAATCAAAATTATTCCGCATGCCTATCATCCATGGCAATCAACAATCCATGCAACCAATTCTAACCTAGCATGCAGAATTCTAAGACTTAGAACAAGCTACAAATTCATGAGATGTCACGACACTTTAGGGCCATACCTCGAAGAGTTCGGGATGAGCTGCCTTCATCCTCTCTTCCTCCTCCCACGTACAGTCGTTAACATCATCACTCCATTGTACCTTGAGCAACGTAATCGTCTTCCTCCTAAGCTGTTTCGTATCGGTTTCAACAATACGAAGCGGCTTACGAGGTCTCGAAACAACTGGATCAACCTCCAAGTCTTCACAGCTATCAGCAGAAACCACCGTAGTTGGGTCGTGCATATACTTCCGTAGATAAGATACATGAAAAACACTGTGCACACCCGCCATCTTTTCCGGTAACTCCAATCTATAAGCGAGCTTTCCAATACGCTCGATAATCGGGAATGGTCCAACAAATCTCGGAGTTAACTTTCCTTTCTTCCCGAATCTAATGACACTCTTCAGAGGAGAAATCTTCACAAAAACCATATCACCTACGTCGAATTCCAAATCCTTACGACGATTATCGGCATAACTTTTCTGACGATCTTGGGCTGCCTTCATTCGTTGCCGAATGATCTCTACACAATCTGAAGTCTGTCGAATCATCTCTGGCCCAAGTATCAGCTTTTCTCCAGTTTCCAACCAACATGTCGGAGAGTTACACGGTCTTCCATATAATGCCTCATATGGTGCCATACCGATACTCGACTGATAACTGTTATTATAAGCAAACTCCACCAAATGAAGGTGATCTTCCCATGATCCTCCGAAGTCCAAAACACACGCTCTAAGAAGATCTTCCAAAACTCGGTTGACTCTCTCAGTCTGACCATCTGTTTGAGGGTGATAAGCTGTACTCAAACACAACTCAGTTCCCAAAACTTCCTGGAAGCTCTTCCAAAATCTACTAGTGAACAATGGGTCTCGATCGCTCACTATACTCTTCGGAACACCATGGAAACGAACTATCCACTTCACATACAGTTCAGCCAACTTTGATGCAGTCCTAGTCGATCGAACAGGAATGAACCTTGCACTCTTGGTCAAACGATCTACAATGACCCAAATCCCTTCATTCCCTGCTCTTGTCCTAGGTAGACCATCAATAAAATCCATCGACACTTGCTCCCACTTCCATGTAGGAACCTCCAATGGCTGAAGCAATCCACTGGGCTTCTTCTGCTCAGCTTTCACCAACTGGCAATTCATACACTTGGAAATAAAATTTCCAACATCCTTCTTCATACCTTCCCAGTAGTAGGTTCTCTTCATATCCCGATACATCTTATTTCCACCTGGATGAATTGTCAACTTCGAGTGATGACTCTCCCTCAGAACTTCATCTCTCAATCCATCTACATCGGGAACAACTAGTCGCCCTTGCTTTCGAAGCCAACCCTCTCGATCGACTTCAAATCCTTTATCCTTTTCTGGATCCAATCCGGATTCCAAATCACGGATAATCTTGATAAGCTTATCATCTCTCCTTTGCCTCTCGCCAATTCTTTCCACAAGAGTAGGCCTTATCGATAAGTTTGCCAACATCTCAGGTTCCAATTCACATCTAGGCCTGAAATCAAATCCAGCCAAATACTCAAGACTCTTCCATTCCGAAAACATGGCTCCCAAACCTGCATGTCTTCGACTTAACGCATCAGCCACTGCGTTACCTTTCCCTGGAGTATAGGCTATACCAAAATCATACGATGCTAAGAACTCTAGCCACCTTTGCTGTCGAAGATTCAAATCCTTTTGGGAAAACAGATACTTCAACGACTTATGATCTGTAAACAGCTCGAATCTAACTCCCAATAGATAGTGTCTCCACATCTTCAAAGCAAACACAATCGCCGCTAACTCCAAATCATGAGTCGGATAATTCCTTTCATGCGGCTTTAGTTGTCGACTAGCATACGCAACAACTTTATGCTTCTGCATTAGCACCGCTCCTAGTCCAGTGCCACATGCATCGGTGTAAACCACCATCTCATCATTCCCACTTGGAATAGTCAAAACAGGAGCACTCGTCAATCGCTCTTTCAGGATTACAAAAGCTTGCTCACACTTATCATCCCATCTGAACACTTGGTTCTTCTTCGTCAACCCTGTTAACGGTGCAGCTATCTTGGAAAAGTCTTTGATAAACCGTCGATAATATCCTGCTAATCCAAGAAAACTTCTCACATCGGATGCATTCTTAGGTCTAATCCAATCCTGGATCGCTGCCACCTTAGCGGGATCAACCGCTATTCCATTTCCAGAAATAACATGACCTAAGAACCTCACTTCATTCTTCCAGAAGTGACACTTCGAAAACTTAGCCTTCAGCTGATGTTTCCGTAAGATTCCTAAAACAATCCTCAAGTGCGTCTTGTGCTCTTCTTCAGTTCTGGAATAAATCAGGATATCATCCACGAACACAAGCACGAACTTATCTAACTGATCTCTGAATACTCTATTCATAAGATCCACAAAATATGCTGGTGCGTTAGTCAATCCAAACGGCATTACCAGCCACTCATAAAACCCGGATGGTGTCCTAAAAGCAGTCTTCGGCACACTATCCTTCGCCACTCTCAACTGGTGAAATCCCGTTGCCAAATCCATCTGAGAAAACACCTTAGCCTCGTGAAGCTGATCAAACAAGTCATCTATTCTCGGCAATGGATACTTGTTCTTCTTAGTCACCTTATTCAGCTCACGATAATCCACACACAACCTCAACGATCCATCCGCTTTGGTTGCGAACACAACTGGCGCACCCCATTCGGACACACTTCTCCGAATGAATCCTTTCTGCAAAAGGTCATCAACTTGCACCTTCAGCTCTTGCTGCTCCCTCGGTGCCATCCGCCTAAGAGGCATCACAACAGGTCTGGCTCCCTCAACTAGATCGATACGAAACTCGATCTCCCTATGCGGCGGCAACCCTTTGACTTCCTCAAAGACATTCTCAAACTCATTCACAATAGGCACCGATGACAGTCCATCCCGTGGAACAACTAGCGAATACATGAAGCTCATGAAGACGCCTTCTTCATGCTTACATCGTATCACAACCTTTCGCCCTTCCACATTCCCGACTGTCACCTCAAGCCTCTCACAATCAATCCTAGCCGCATACTTCCTAAGCCAGTCCATACCCAAAATAATTCCGAACCCCGCAAAGTTCAGAACAAAGCAATCACAAACAAACGAGCAATCATGACTCGACACAACTAGACCACGGCATATCATACACAAACATGACGAACCCCCCACTGGATTAGTCACAACCAATGGCCTATCAACAATATCCGGTTTCAAACCTAACCGGCCTACCAAATCATCACAAACAAAAGAATGCGACGCTCCAGTATCAAACAACACTCTAACTGGAACACCACAAATAGAAAGAGTACCTTGAACAACCACACTCTTCCCCTTCTCTTCAGCAGTAGGAGCTTTCGAAGACGATGGAACAGCCCCCAAAGCATAGGCTTGCACAACCTGCCTATCTTTCCTCGGTTCTGGACAATCCTTCTTGATATGTCCCAGCTTATCACAGTTGTAACACTTTCCCGGCACTTTGGGATTCTTACAATCTTTGTAAAGATGGCCCTTCTGCTGGCAGTTATAGCAAGTCACTTCACTCTTCGGCTTCTTCTGGCCATCCCTACCCCTCTGTTGCTGTTGTTTCCTCTTCTTATTGCCACTCTGCTGTGGTTTAGATCCTTCCCTGGTTACAGAAACGACAGAACTTTCCCTAGGAAACAAACTCTCATGCCTAAGAGCTTTTTCCACAAGCTTCTCAAATGGATCGTCCAGATGATCCACTAACTGCCTCCCAAGATAAGCATCCAGACCAGTCACAAACTTTTCATTCTTCTGGTAGGGAGAATCAATATACGATCTGGCATACTTAGACAAAGCTTCAAACTCAGAAATGTACTCAAGAACAGGCCTTCCCCCTTGCTTGAGCTCCACAAACCTCTTAAACAAGACAGATTTCTGGGAAGTAGAGATGAACTTAGCTTCAAATCTAACTTGGAATTGCTCCCAAGTAATCTCTTCTTCTGGAGTATCGATGGTGATAGAATTCCACCAATCAGCAGCTCTTCCCTGAAGCTGTCTCGATGCAAGCTTCCTCTTAGTTGCATCCTCAATCCCTAAGTCACCAAAGATTCTTTTGCAAGCATCAATCCATCTCTGCACCTCAATAGTCGACTCCGTCCCCAAGAAAACTTTCCCTCCAAGAGCAGTATAATCCTTGCAAAGCTTGGCAAAATCCACCGGTCTCGGAGCTTGGACTTGAACTCCCACATCCACAGATGATCCTGAAGCTGGTATTCTCCTCATGATTGAAGTCATCATGGCCTCAAACATAGGAGCATAATCAACAGCTTCCCTAGCATCACGGCTACCCCTCGCAGCTTGTCTCTCACTTCGACTCATCCTTAATATCTGTAAATAAGAATGATTGGAACACCTTAAGAAACAACTGCATAAGGAGTTCAAACCCTTCTAAACTACTATATTATATATAGTAATCATCCATCAAATTACAATTACGTCTCTCTTACGTAGTTACATCAGCGAGCGTTGGCTAAAATCGATTAACCTCGCTCTGATACCAAATGTGACGACCGCCCATGACTCCCGCACCAAAACAAGGAAATAATGCGCTGAAAGGTGTGCCAGGCAGCCATGGACGATAGTCAGGGTAAAACAAAACAAAAGAATCTCTATCGCATAACTCACAGCGCATGGATAAAATACAATAGAGAAATATAATATAGTGAAGCTCCATAGAACAGAACATCATCATATAAGCATCACAGTAGTTTTGTACAATCATCTACTCAAATCCATACATGAAAGCCTCACTACAAATCACTCAACCAAATACAGCAGCGGATACCCAGTACATATAGTAAGAAAACTAATATGCAAAGCCTCCTGCTCGTCTTCGTCATCTTCAGCGTAGAACTCCTAGCACAGCACCTGTCACCTGCTACCTAGTCTGCCCATCCCAAACATGGATGAACAGCCCAAGGTAATAAGAGGAGACATAAAACCTTGAGTCAGACAAAGTCTTAGTGAGCAGTAAATTAACTATCAAACATACCAAAAGAGCATAAAGGATAAAAGGAATAGGAACCAAACCATCCCACTCCACCTCTTTCTACAGTGATAGCCCCAGACATACACTAAGGAGAAGCAAGCATAACAACATAGACAATTAAGGTAAAGCGAATACCACTCGAGTCAAGGACGATGTTTCCCAAATACAAACCCCCAAGGCCTAAACCAAGATCAGATAAGCACCCAGAAAACACCGCTCTTGAAGCCGAATGATAATACAACCAAACATCCATGACTCTGGCTATCACTGTTATCCTTGCCTCGATTTCACCGTTAGTTGAATGACCATCTGTCAAGGGCTAATGGTAACCCCGGTTCTAACCATAACTCCGCACACTGCCTTGTGCCTAGGACTTACCTACTTTGCCCAGAGTACTCAACTACCTACCTGTAGTCTTTTGGGTGTCCCGACTACCTTCCTGTAGTCGTTATGGGCGCCCCATGTACTCTTGCTTTTGAGCATGCTAGAACCTTCAACAACGACGAGATCCAAGCCTCCTAGCCATCCTTCTTGACGACTATCCTCATACAAGCTCAAGCTACCTCTTGAACAATCCATTATCAACCAACTTGAACTACTCTTCAAGTTATCAACATGCTTGGAATGATCCCTGCTTGGATTAAGCCAAGACTCACATCATACTTCGCTTCATCGCATCAAAGCAAAGTCTCAACTCAACAACATGGTTTGCCTCATCAAATCATGGCAAAGTCCCATCTCAACATCATCCAATCTATACATATGAGCTTCAACATCCGCTACATATGCCTTAAGCAGCTTTCACCATTCAAGAGCCTTCTTCCATAGCTTTTGAATCCTCTTCCATCCTCTTGTTCCAAATCAACTACTAGCTAACTTGGAAACAATCAAATCAATCATACATTCAAATATCAATCATTCAAACAAGATCTAACAAGCAATATAAGCAATATCAACTATAATGGCAATTTCGTAAATAAGTGAGCAAAAGTCCAACATATATGAAACCATAGTTTTTAGCATAGATCTATCAAATATAAAACATGGGTTTTGTCTCTAATACTTGTTAAACTAACTTGCATAAGTAAACATCTTCAAAAACCATGGATCTAGACTTCGATCTAAGAAAAATGCATGAAATCTCTAACTTTAACACTCAAACAAGCCACCAATCCAATATACTCCCTTGGATCCGCGTGAGAGATAACTACCACTCACCAAATCACCAAAACAACCTAAAATCAATCAACTTCAGATCTGGACAGCAAGGACTTGAGCTTGATCCGGAGAAATTTCACTTGAAACGGTGAAATCTAGCTTCTTCGGATGAAAATCTTCAACTTTGGCTCTTGATCTTTGATCTTGATCTTCAATCTTCAATGGATGTTAGCACTTGATAGAAGTAGAGAAAGAAGTGAAGAAAATACTGTAGTCGAGTTTCCAAAATGGCAGCACTTCGTCGCTTCGAAATCTGGTGCCAAAAAGTGAGCCGAACCCCTCTATTTATAGGCTGGAACCTCCCTGAGTCGTCGCCCCATGAGTCGGTCCCGACTCATCATGAGTCGTCCACGACTCATCTCCTGCCGACTCATCCTTGCCGACTCACGACCTAGCACAGCCGACCCTGCGACTTAACTATAAAACATATACTGCCGACTTAACACTAACCCAGATGCCGACTTAAATTCTACCGACTCAAAGACCTAACGACTCAACACAGCAAGAAGGTCACACGACTCAAACCCAAACCGACTCAACACCTACCGACTCACGACTCAAGACCAGTGCCGACTCAACATAAGTCGGTCACGACCTAAAAGCCTCCGACCTAAGACACTGCCGCGTTTTCCCCAAGTCCTAAGTCGTACGACGACTCAACAATACACACTCACGACTCAACTATGATGCCGACTCACGACTCATCAGGCCCTACGACTCAAAACCCTGCCGACTCATTACCCACGACCTAAGCCTAAACCCCTTAAGTCGCTACACCCTTAACCCGTTAACTCCTTAACTCGGCAAACCCTATGAGTCGTAACTCGTTGACTCGGCCACACTTCTTATCTCGGCCCTCTATGAGTCGGTCATCCTATGAGTCGCCTAACTTCTTGAGTCGGTCCATCCTTATCTCGGCCAACACTTTAAACCGCTACCCCTCCTTGAGTCGGTCCCCTATGAGTCGGTCACGACTCATCACTTGTACCCGGGTTAACTTCTAAACGACTCAAGCTAGAAGCAACACAAACAACACTAACAACCTGTAAATTCTACGATTTATCGACACGTAAAAATACGGGTCGTTACAACTCACGATTAACGTTCTTTTATTTATTAAATTTGATTTCAATTGAAACGTCAATTGAAATATGCTGTTGTTAGTTGTTTTACTGTTATGACTGCTATTATCTGTATCTGTTCACCTATGACACTTGACACCATTATCGGTTAATTATTTATGTGATAGTAATACAGTTTGGTTGATAATTGATTGTTTGATTGATTGTTGTTTAAATTGGATGTTAATTATTATTGTTAAATGATAACTAGTTTGATGGTTTAATTTGGGGTAGTATAGTTTACAAATTTAACGGATTATATATGACGGACCTGGATTTATTAAAATCTGACCCCGCCATATGTGAACTTGATTAGTTGAATTTGACCCATTGATTGTCGTAGAAATTGATAAATTATACTTGAAATCTCTGAACGTAGTTGGATTAATTGTTGTAGTTTTAAACTGAAATTTAAAAAGGAACGACAAGTGAAGAACTGTAATGTGATAACCTTTAATCTACATGAAATGATAGTGTAGATTCTAGAAATAATTATACAAATAATGATGTGAATAAATACGATTATTTCGGGGTTATTTGTTTTATTTATTGCATTGTTATTGGTTGTTGTTATTGCTTGATTATTTACTTTGACACCATCCCTATCATCACACTGCAAGTTCCCTTTGTTATGTTTGTTTTTGAATTGAAATGGGTTGAAATGATAGACCCAAGCTGGTTTCCATTTAATTAAATTTGGGATTACGGGTTGAAATACTATCCGCCCGTATACATTTAGTGTACGAATTGAAATGATAATATCCGTAACACGTGACCATACGATAAGAAATATATGGTCTTATAAAACGTAAATTCGTAAATACATCTACAAAGGGTAATGATAAATATAGAGTTAATTATATCTAGTTTAATCAAGATTTATTTAATACATAAATTATGATAAATATTTATGGAAATTTTATTTCGTATAAATTTCGCAATAATATCGAACAATTAAGATTGGGAGATAAATTTGGGTTATTTTAAAAATGGTATTTAGATAAGGATTTATTTATTTAAATCAATTTGAAATTTACCGAATGAGATATTTCATGTTAATGAAATTTAGGAAATATTGAGTAAAATGTAATTTAAGGTCACTAAAATGACATTGAATCAAATAAGGGAGTGTTCAAGACTAAATAATAATGATGAAAAAAAAAAAAAAATCGAGAATCTATATGAAACTGTTAAATTCAAATTGTTGTAAGCTATGAACTATATTGTAATTAAATGGTTTAGAAATTTGGATATGTATTTAGAACCAAGATAGTTGAATTTGTATTTAGATAACGAATTGAATTAGACATAAAATTGAGGATGAACTAAATTGGAAGTTTTATTTAGAAAACTAGATCGGAAAAAATTTAGTTGAAATGTTAAATACTCAAAGTATGGAACCATATTGAAATAAAAGGGGATTGGGACATCAAATCCAAATTTGAGATTCATAAAATTGAAGTGGTTATTTTAAGAAAATTTAAATTGATAAAAACGAGATTGAATTAAATTTGAATGGGAAGGTCGGGTGGATGTGAAACGAAATATTAAGTTAAGGAAATTGAAAGTGCTTTACCGTATACAGCATTTAATATATAAATACTGCTTTGGGGAAAATATAATTATTCGAACATATATTGACATCTGGGTTTGAAGTATGAATTAAGTGAATGACCACGGTGTAATAATGTATATTTCTACCCTGTAGATAGTTCTATGGACCCTTAGAGGATGGACATCCCAAACATCCTTTAAGTTATATTGTATTTCAGTTGATATTTCATTTGAGTTGAATTTATTGATATAAGAATGTTAATCCTGAATCGAGTGTTTTGTGTTTTGCTTTACGCTCGGGTCAGACTGAGTAATACAGCATTAGAGACTCACCTTTGGAGATTGGAGCTTCATTTGGAGACCCAACTATCGTTTCAGCTTTCAGTTTTCTAGTTGACTGGTTCAGAGAAGTCATCGGCTCGTACTGTAGACTTTTCTGTATTCAAGAGATTCTGATGTATTTTATTTTAAACTCTGATGTATATAGTAGCTTCATGAACCACTATTTTTCTATTCCGCTGCATTATATGACTCTGTGTCTGTGATCTGTGTTTGATTTATTTACTGTATATTTTAAGTTTTGCCAAATTAAATTAACAATTCGGTATTTTGAATTACTCAAGTCGGACATGTACGGTTTTAGTGTCGATTTGAATGGTCCAAAATAGCGGGTCGTTACAGCTGGTATCAGAGCCAGGCTCTAAGCAAAACTTAACATATATGGTAAATTTATTTACAGAATCACTTTCGCTCGAGTTGAATCCCTTCCCTTTTGACTCGGTTTTCTTTGAATTTTGGAATGTCCCTCGGTTCCGAAATTCATTCTTGTCTCTCCCTAATTATATTCGTTCGATTCTGGAGTATCTCATAGCTCCACTAAATAATTAGTAAAAAGGGATGAAACTCCTTTTTCCATTAGCATTGATTCACCGAAGATCGTTGTACCCTCGGTTTACGATGCTGCTTTATCTTGGTATGCCAAATTCTATCTCAGGAAATCGAATGTCGATTTGCTTTAGAATTCCGCATCAATTATATCCCTGAAGTCACAGTTGACCCGGTTAAGGTCGCCCGAGATGTATAGAAACATATCCATCTTCTATTTTGTAATTTGATTTTTCTCAACTTTGTTGAGCCTATCTTCGAATCAGGATTCTATTGATTAGAGTTCCTCTAAATTAAATCTCTATCTTTGTTTCGAAACCCATTCTTAAATTATCCTTTGAAAATCGGGTATGTTTGTATTTTGAAATTGCTTTATATATCAAAATTATATCCTATATATAAAAAGAAATTGTTTTCAATAAGGATTATATACCTATATGTATAAAGCAAATAAGATATGTTATTCTATATAAAAAGGTTTTGAAAGGATTTGAAATTTTGAAAATTTATAAGAAATTGATTTATAACCGAAGGGTTAAATTTGAAATTCGAGAATTGAATTCCGGTATTTTGAAATTGGTTTTCAGATTTTGAGAAATATATAAATAATACGATTTAAAAGTATTTTTCCCAAATAAGAAATGTTTCGAATAAATTTCAAATGAGTTCAAAGAGTTTTCAAGAAAATAGAAGTCCAGAACTCACTTATGTCGTTGGAAAATAATTTCGGTGATGAGTGCACGCATCATCGACATTGATTTTTGAGTTTCAAAGTGGGGGAGAGGCCACTTAAATAGCTTCGCTATGCGAGTGATTTTGTAAAACCATTTTTGATTTCAAATTCCGAAGTAATTCGATATTTTCGAAAGAAATATGTATATATTTGAAATGATTTAAAGTATACCGGTGTTCGATCCTCGAGTTTTGCTTTGACTTAGATCTACCCTATTTATAAGAATTGATTTCCAACTTTGGAATCTTAAATTTGATCTCACCAACTATTTTGAAGGTTCAAGGACTTCCAAATCAAGGTTTAAAGATTTAAAAACTAAGAAATTTCGGAAGGTATAAAATATCTGATAAAGCGTATAAGTTGAGTTTTGTATGTTTAAGTTTGAAACCTTTTGTTAAGTAAATGAATATCACTATTTTGAATTATACTAATATGGAATTTAGTTTTGAAATATTTGGAAAATTATTAGTTTTAAATAATGGTTTTCGGAAAGGTAAATTGGATATTTCACATATAAATGGATTTTGAGAAAATGTTGGGTTTTGAAATTTAATTGAAAATTAAAACCAGTACTTATATGATGGTTTTGGAAATGAATTTGTTTGACTTGAATTTTGAAACTGGGATAATTTTCTAAGCCTATTATTTTGGAACTTTGAAATCTAGATATTTGATTTAGAAGGAAATTGGCGAAATCATGTATGATTGTGAAATTTAATTGATTTTTGAAATAATTTGAAATTGAGAACCATATATTATTGAGCACTTGATTTGGGAGTAGTCGAACTTATATAAAATAGATTTGTATAATTATTAAGTTGTCTGAAACCTATTGATTTGAAAGGTACTCAATTCGGAAAGAGAATTTTATATAATCAAAGTCCATATAAGTTTGTTTTGATATACTATTGATTTGGAAAGTATTCGATTTGGAAAAGGAATCCTATATATAATGGACTTTATATAAGTACGATATTTGAAAAGGATTTAAAAGGGTACTATATGATATATATTTTCCAAGTAAAGATATGGAAAGTGCCTTCTGCTTGATATCCGCTTTGTGGCCACAGCGTGTATTCATTCTATTGATATTATTCTCTTTGATTTTTGGTTTTCCGGATGTAATACTCGAGTGTTCCCACCGTGACGTGTCCCACGGTTTCTTTTTCTCTCGTGAATGCACAGCGCAATTGCCTGGCTGAGTCTTGCCTGGGGGTACGGATTGTTTCCTGGGGGAACCAGGCGTAACCATTGTGTATCCTGCAATCTGTGTAGGTCGCGAATAGTAGCGCAAGTGCCTGGCTGAGTCTTGCCTGGGGGTACGGATTGTTTCCTGGGGGAACCAGGCGTAACCATTGTGTATCCTGCACCCTACTAGTCATCATGGCGTAACTCGCAGGGCTGTGAAAGCTTACGGATATGGATTGTTTCCTGGGGGAACCAGGCGTAATCATTGTGTATCTGCGAACCATGATCGGACAAAGGTTTTGGTTTGATTGTTTTGTTCGGATCGTACTTTCCATATCTGTTTTTAAAAAGGTTTTTCAAGTATTTTCACTGGGTGTTGAAACAAGTCTACTTAGTACTTGAAGAATTCTAGCTTTGCGCCTGATCAACGCCTGGCCAGAGTCTGCAAGAACGATGATAAACTTGTTGAAACATGGAGTTATAAAAGTATTTTCGAAAGAAATTTACTTTGACATAGTAGTATCTTATTTAAAAAAAAAAAGTATTATTATAAAGGTATTTATTATATAATATTTTCCCAACAAAGGAATTTGTATTAATCTTTGAAATTAAATTCCTTTGGAAAATTTAAATTCGTGCCCGATTCTTTCTTTTGAATCTACCTTATCTGCTCAGCTTATTTATTCACCTTGATCCTGTTTTCAAAATCTACCTTCCTTCCTTGTTGGATTTACCCTTTAAAATATTGGCTAATTATATATTACTTTGTTTAATATAAAACTCTAGTATTATAAATATTTTTGAAGTTATTAATTAAATAAAACATTTTAAAGAAATGATTATTAACTTATTTGATAATGTTTGGAAGATATCTTGAGATAAATTTAAATTTTTCACAATCTGGATTTAATATTTTCAATAGTCTTTGTAAATATAAATAATAATATAAATAATTGTTTCAAAAGGAGTTTGAAAAGTACTAAATATTAAATTGCAAATGAAGTTTCAAATAAATATTTCAAGTAAAATTTATATAGAAAATTATCTACCATTGACTTTCAATTTACTCTATTCATGGTTGTTCTATTCTCCTACCTCCTTCCTTTTCGGGGACGAAAAGTTTTGAGTGGGGGAGAATGTAACGACCGGTAAGATTCTAATAAATTTTATTGTTTTATTTACGTATTTAATTGGATTCTGGTGAAATTTTAAATAAATTAAATTGCAAATTCAAGTTAATATTTGGGTTACGCCCAATTAAACATAGCAGAGGGTAAAATTCCAATTTATTTTATCAAAGGTTATTTCAGTGTGAAATTCTATTAAATTCAAGCTAGCTAGTAATTGCTGATAAAATTTTTATTTTCAAGCCTGAATATTTTTCGATAGTAAATTTCTAAATTCTATTCGGAGTGAGACGTCACCCTTCGTTTTACCAAATTCGGACGTCTACTGCTCCGTTTGCCTTATTTTCTGCAAAATAGCAGCATTTTCGGTACCGATTATCGACTTTTGATCGGATGATCGTACCACTGATATCTGTATATCGTTTTGATCGACTCGTCGCGCTGATCTCAGCGGTATATTTATTTCTGTATTTTGGGATCCGGTGTACAACGGAAGAAATAAATTGTTCGTTGTAATGACACCATAAATTGCGCCTCCTCAATTTCTCCCTATTTTCGTTTCAATCTAAAAACGTGCATGTCAAGCAATACAACAAATTGCTTAAATCTTTTGCTGAATCAATTGGTCAGCTACACTCCTTTTGCATTTAAAATTGTAACGCGCATAAATCAACGGTTTTATGTGTATTGCCCACGCAAATATTTATGGCCATAAAAACCCCAGCTGAATCGAGGCACTGACTGTCACAGTGCCATCCCATATTTGAAAATCAATACGTATGAATGTGTATACGTTTTATTCATTTTGAAACGGTTGATAAAAATAGCTTTGAGATCCAGGAAACTTTATTTTATTAAATAAAGGAAACGTATAATGAGCAAGCAACAATAAATTGCTTTATTCATTTCACCTGAAATCAAGGCATCCTGGTTATTTTATATCGTTTCCTTTTCCTCTCTGCTCATAATTCTTCCCCTCGTCTATATTACCTCTTCACAGATCCACTTCTCTCATTCAAATTGAAACCTTCCGCCTGCTAATCTGCTCCCTCCATTATTTCCACTGCTAAACCGACCTCTGCCGTTAGCCAAGACAGGCACGCAACCAAGCTCACCCTCCTCTGCCTCTCACGCATGGAACTCGGCCACCATCCCTGTCGCATGAAGCAACACCCCAAGCTGCCATCACCTTCTCCCACCGCCTGTACTTCCTTCCCGCCTCCGCCTTGTAAGCAATTCACCATTTCCAGACTCCACAGCCACAACCTGAACATAGAACCACCATGTCAACAACCCACCCTCAAAAATCTCCACCTCGGCCTTCACCCCACCTCTGTCCACTTCATCTCCAGTCACCGGTGCCATGCTCTCCACGGCAAACATTTCCGGCCCCCTCCTCCCCTTCAAACTGCCTTGCCGTGCTCCACCAAGCAGCCGTGTGCCCTTCGTCTCCGTCACCTTTTCTTCGGCTATTGGTTAGTTGCAAAATTTATATAACTATTTAACTAGTCTACTACTATTAGTTTATATATTGTTATGTATGCAACTATGTTATAATTATCTGTACATATATGCGTATCTCGGCATGGTGTTCATTACAGATAGCAAATTTCCTTAGATACGTATAATATTGTATATTTGTTAGTTTATAAGATTTCAAACTGATAGGTATATATGTTTTAGTGTCTAAGTGATATGAATGGATATCTGTACCAGTTAGTTTATATGCATAGCTTTGAACGTGTAAATAGGCTTCAGAATATATGTGTAAATGTCCAATGTTAGTAGCTGTTATGTTTTATGTACGTTAGTTTTATACTTGTTTGTATTTGATAAGCTTAGAATACTATTTTGATTTTGTATACATATTTTAGTTTACACAGTATAAGTCCACAGAATTTTGAGAATTTATAAAGAACAATGGTTATTTGATTTATAAATAGGTGGTTCAATTGTAAGTATATAAATATATTTTAGTTGCACGTAGGCATGTACCAAGGTCTGCACATAAGTGAGCAGCGTGTATTTATGTAGGCTAGCCTGTGAAATAGTATAGTCTATATATATGTAACATGAATTGCCAGATATTTTATTTGTTTTTTTTATAAAGCGTGTAAATTTATAGTAGTAACCTGTAGTAGATTCTGCATCATAGGCAGTTCGCATATCTTTGCTACAGGTACAGTTTATAATTGTCAATTCGAGTATTGAGTCTATAATTGTTTAATGCATCGTTTTTGAAATATTAAAGAAGGTTTAAGTAGTAAGTTTATATAATATGTATAAGTATTAATTATAGTTATGCTGCTACATCTATATACAGATAGTTTTATACAAGATTTTTATGATTGTGGTTTGTTTGTATGCATAGGTATGCGCAAGTCTGCATACGTGGTATTTATTGAATAAGTTATGTATAGTGGCATGCATATAAAACAATTGTTCAAGAGATGATTTTTGTTGGGTCTGCACCTGCATATTTGTTTGCAAATTTTATATGTTTCAGGTTGTATAGATTTTTACTTTTATAATATACCTATCCATATGTTAAGTTTTAAAAAGGGTTATATGTACTAGGCTATACTGAGTAGATGACTTATAGTACAATTTTTTTTTTTTTTAGTAATATTGATTTATAAACATGAAATTTGTTTTATATACATAGACGTTAAAAGGTTGCAAAGAGATAGATATGTATGTTTTAAATTAAAATACATTTAAATCTAGACTATGGGTTTTAAATATAGTTATGTTTATTTACAAGTTTACCTATATCAATTTTCTTCGTCGATCCAGCCTGAATTGATTGCATCTATTTCCATTTGATCAGCTTCATTCGTCGAATCCGTGTTCAGCTACTTCGCTTTGACCTTTATTGGTTGGAATTGGTCGATTTTCGAATTTGGGATTTATTCCGTGTGTTTTTCCTGTTCTCTCTCTAGCCTCGAAAGGTGAGCAATCACTCACGATTAACGTTCTTTTATTTATTAAATTTGATTTCAATTGAAACGTCAATTGAAATATGCTGTTGTTAGTTGTTTTACTGTTATGACTGCTATTATCTGTATCTGTTCACCTATGACACTTGACACCATTATCGGTTAATTATTTATGTGATAGTAATACAGTTTGGTTGATAATTGATTGTTTGATTGATTGTTGTTTAAATTGGATGTTAATTATTATTGTTAAATGATAACTAGTTTGATGGTTTAATTTGGGGTAGTATAGTTTACAAATTTAACGGATTATATATGACGGACCTGGATTTATTAAAATCTGACCCCGCCATATGTGAACTTGATTAGTTGAATTTGACCCATTGATTGTCGTAGAAATTGATAAATTATACTTGAAATCTCTGAACGTAGTTGGATTAATTGTTGTAGTTTTAAACTGAAATTTAAAAAGGAACGACAAGTGAAGAACTGTAATGTGATAACCTTTAATCTACATGAAATGATAGTGTAGATTCTAGAAATAATTATACAAATAATGATGTGAATAAATACGATTATTTCGGGGTTATTTGTTTTATTTATTGCATTGTTATTGGTTGTTGTTATTGCTTGATTATTTACTTTGACACCATCCCTATCATCACACTGCAAGTTCCCTTTGTTATGTTTGTTTTTGAATTGAAATGGGTTGAAATGATAGACCCAAGCTGGTTTCCATTTAATTAAATTTGGGATTACGGGTTGAAATACTATCCGCCCGTATACATTTAGTGTACGAATTGAAATGATAATATCCGTAACACGTGACCATACGATAAGAAATATATGGTCTTATAAAACGTAAATTCGTAAATACATCTACAAAGGGTAATGATAAATATAGAGTTAATTATATCTAGTTTAATCAAGATTTATTTAATACATAAATTATGATAAATATTTATGGAAATTTTATTTCGTATAAATTTCGCAATAATATCGAACAATTAAGATTGGGAGATAAATTTGGGTTATTTTAAAAATGGTATTTAGATAAGGATTTATTTATTTAAATCAATTTGAAATTTACCGAATGAGATATTTCATGTTAATGAAATTTAGGAAATATTGAGTAAAATGTAATTTAAGGTCACTAAAATGACATTGAATCAAATAAGGGAGTGTTCAAGACTAAATAATAATGATGAAAAAAAAAAAAAATCGAGAATCTATATGAAACTGTTAAATTCAAATTGTTGTAAGCTATGAACTATATTGTAATTAAATGGTTTAGAAATTTGGATATGTATTTAGAACCAAGATAGTTGAATTTGTATTTAGATAACGAATTGAATTAGACATAAAATTGAGGATGAACTAAATTGGAAGTTTTATTTAGAAAACTAGATCGGGAAAAATTTAGTTGAAATGTTAAATACTCAAAGTATGGAACCATATTGAAATAAAAGGGGATTGGGACATCAAATCCAAATTTGAGATTCATAAAATTGAAGTGGTTATTTTAAGAAAATTTAAATTGATAAAAACGAGATTGAATTAAATTTGAATGGGAAGGTCGGGTGGATGTGAAACGAAATATTAAGTTAAGGAAATTGAAAGTGCTTTACCGTATACAGCATTTAATATATAAATACTGCTTTGGGGAAAATATAATTATTCGAACATATATTGACATCTGGGTTTGAAGTATGAATTAAGTGAATGACCACGGTGTAATAATGTATATTTCTACCCTGTAGATAGTTCTATGGACCCTTAGAGGATGGACATCCCAAACATCCTTTAAGTTATATTGTATTTCAGTTGATATTTCATTTGAGTTGAATTTATTGATATAAGAATGTTAATCCTGAATCGAGTGTTTTGTGTTTTGCTTTACGCTCGGGTCAGACTGAGTAATACAGCATTAGAGACTCACCTTTGGAGATTGGAGCTTCATTTGGAGACCCAACTATCGTTTCAGCTTTCAGTTTTCTAGTTGACTGGTTCAGAGAAGTCATCGGCTCGTACTGTAGACTTTTCTGTATTCAAGAGATTCTGATGTATTTTATTTTAAACTCTGATGTATATAGTAGCTTCATGAACCACTATTTTTCTATTCCGCTGCATTATATGACTCTGTGTCTGTGATCTGTGTTTGATTTATTTACTGTATATTTTAAGTTTTGCCAAATTAAATTAACAATTCGGTATTTTGAATTACTCAAGTCGGACATGTACGGTTTTAGTGTCGATTTGAATGGTCCAAAATAGCGGGTCGTTACAAAACTCATGGCCAAAAGATATGTGGTGAACGGCCAAAAATGAAAAGGCAAAATATTTGAAAAGTCATAAGAAAATGAAGAGTTTTTGTCTCTTTAAATTTCCCTTTTTATTTTATGCATATAAACTAGAATAAAATCATGTAAAGAAAATAAAATGAATACAAAATAATGTGAAAATGAAATGAATAAGTAAATTTTATAAAAATATAGAAAAATATAAGAATATAGTTATTATATTTAAACTAGTATTGAAAATTGAAAACAAAAGATAACTAGTTTTGGAAAAATAACAACTACACTATAAAAATGTTTTAAAAATAAAATATATACATAAAATGTCATATTACACATATGTACACAAATTAGAACAAGATATGAAAAATTAAAATATTATTTATATAAATTAAAATGAACAATATTGTTAAATAAATCAATTTACACACAATATTGTAAATAGCATAACTTTCACAATATTAATCAGATTTCAATGAAACGAAAAGCAGTACACTTAAAATTTAATTTATTTTCATAATAAAAACTAAATTTCAAAAATTCAAATATTTATATTTTAAATTTAAAAGTCAAAGTTTGACAGATTGACCAAAAATCCACTTTTCTGGAAGACATTCTATTTATTCATGTTTGGAATCATAATTCACATAAAAATCAAAATTATCACCTGTTCATGAAATCAACAGAAATATTATCGGAAAAGTATCATGCTCCTTGGAAATGATACTATTAAATAGAATAATTCGCAGCGTTGTTCATGAAATTTCCAAGGAGATACTCAAACTTATCACCCAAATCAACAGAAATGAAACTATGGAAAAATCTAGTATCAAATAAACACGAACATGATACAGAAACAAAGAAAAGGTTGCAACGAAGAGTACCTTGGTCATCCCAAGGAGCACTAGGAACAGGAGCTGAAGAAGATGCAGACGTTATAGTAAATATACCGGAAGGCTTACCCAACTGAGCAAGAGAAGGAACAGTAGCACCAACTAAAGTTGGACAACTATTGGCATAATGTCCCTTCTGATCACATCAGAAGCAGGTGATAGTAGAAAGATCAACAAGTTACCTCTGAGAAGGAGAAGATGATGAAGATCCCTAACCCGCATTCTTGAGCCAGTTCTGCTTATGCTGCTAGAAATTAGTCTTTCTTTTCTTAGAGTTAGCAGAGGAAGACTAAGATAAAGGAGTGCCAACAATAGTAGGACTCTTAGAAGTAGGGTTCTCATATCGAATAGCCACATCCATAAGCTGGGTAAAAGTGCCATAAACATAGGAAATGAGACGACCATAATACTCGGGACGAGCACCAGAAATGAACTTCTCATTCTTCTTGAGGGTAGTGTCTATCAGGCTAGGACCGAACTTAGAAAGTTCTTTGAACTTCCTCTCATACTCAGAAAAAGACATGCTTCCTTGCTTGAGATCCATGAACTCCCTATAAAGCTGGGATTTCTCGGCTTCGGACATCCCTTAGCAACGAAAGCATCCCTGAAAATTGTGATAGATAAGCATAGAAAAGGCATGAAATAGATAGAGATATAGAATTCAAAGAAACACATGAAGATACCTAAACTACTCCCAAGAAAGATCAGCCTCGACGGTGTTAGCCGTAACAGACTCCCGCCATTCTTTGACAGACTCTTGCAGCTGCCAAGCTGCTAACTGACGCTTCTGGGCATCAGTAATCTCAATGCTAGTAAATATCCTCTCTAAACTCCGCAATCATTGCCGAGCTTCAATGTTGCTCTCTGATCCAGAGAGCTTGGTGCCACCAAGTTGTGAGAATTCCTTACAGGGAATAGTGAACTTAACAGGTGCAACAGGTTGAGGAGCAGGGGCAATACCTCGACCCCTACCTCTGGCATTTCCTTGATTTATCCTCAAAATCAAGAATGAATTTAGGACAAGATATAGAGGAGACAAAGATAAGATAATATAAAATTCACTTGGATGAATATCCTAAAGAAGAAAATACTAACAAGGTAGATATGAAAGGAAGGAAGTTTATAAAATTGCTTTTAAAACATGAAAAGTTTATATCAAAATAATATTTGAAAAATCCTTTGAAAAATCAATTTGAAAATCATTTTATACTTTGAAAATACGCTCTCTCGCAAAGATATGATTCTGAGGTTGATCACATCAGAAGCCATTCGCATCCGCACACATCGGGCATGAATAGCTCAAAATACCGCATTGTAAATAAATTTAGAGCAAATGAAATCATCACAGATACAGCAATATCAGAATAATTCGCAGCGTAAATAAAATACCATAGTAGTTCATGAAGCTACTATAACAAACTCTCAAAACAAAATACATAATATCAGTCTGAAACGAATACAATAGAATCCCAAATACATAGAAGTTCACTAATAAAAGAGCTGAAATAGAACAGCTGAAATAGATAAATAACTAGATAGGTAAAATCTCCAGCTAGCTGCAGAAAGAGAAATTCAAAGGTGTGAATACTCAGGCTGACCCGAGCGTAAAGCAAAACACAAAACACTCGACTCAGGACACACATACTTATATAATGTAAACCAACTCAAGTGAACTGTAATAAAGTACAAGTAACTTAAAGGATGCTTGGGACCGCCCATCCTCTAAGGATCCGTTAAACTATTTACGATGTAGTAATATTGCGCTATTATAATAATGTCTACAGTAAAATAAACTTACTTTAAAATAGCGTTGAAAGTGTTACCCATATAGCCCCCAACACGTAATAGTCCCAGTTGTCCATCCAGTATCGGCATATCTCTAGATTGGGAGACTACCCTAAATACTCCATGAGCTACGGGAGAAAAACAAACTCGTAGGAAGGCTCGATATGGTAGGTGACACGGCACAACTAGGCAATGCCAGGGTAGATATACCAATTACGCTTTCGGGCTGGTGGTAACGCATAGCAGCCACTACCGCCCACTTTGGAACGCACTCCCAATCAAATTGAAGGATGTACATCAAATCAATCACAAGTAAGTGTATAGTATTGAAGGAATGTGTCCGACCAGAGGAGCTACCTCACTTGGCCCGTTGATCGCTCCTGTTTTAACCACCTTATGCCAACTCACGGGAGTTGGGTCAACATTCATACCTCAAGAGGATCGTCGCCACCATCCTACTTCGTTTTGGAATCTCCACCGCGTATACAGTTGTTAAAGTGGTTTTCGATATCGACAGAGAGTATGTCCATATCTGATCTCGGTCTCTTTAACAACCAATCATTATTATAACCCGAGGTTATAATTTAAAAAATATAATTTATACTTCAAAATAAAGTATCATTTTCAAATTCAAAATCTTTATCAATATAAAGATAAAATCATTTCCATACAATTGCAATATATAAAAATATCATATCTTTTCAAACTTCATTATCAAATCATTATTTGAATTCAAATACAAATATTCAAATTTAAATACCCTTTTAATCAAAGATATCATTCATTTATTATCACTTCAAATCACCTTTCAAATAATTTATATTTGAATCAAAACAATTCATTTAAACCATTTAAAAGTGAAGTTATTATATTTACAAATCAAGTATTCAATTCCTAAAATTTTAGACAATTCTGAGCTCATTTATTTAGTTAAAAACCATAAACATTGAAAATTACAGCCTTTCACAACATTTAGAAAAAGCTGCTGTAAGTTATAATTGAAAACGGTTAAATTCAGCAAAGACAACATTTAAACGAAGCTGCAGTAATAGTTTAGTTCATTTAAAACAGTTTATTCAGAAAAGACATCATTTAAATAAAACTACTATAATAGTTCAATTCATTTGAAAATAGTTCATTTCAGCCTACCACAGCACTTATCTAGTGCTACTATAGCCCTTTATTTAGTTTCAGATTTTAGTTATCTTTCTACTACCACAGCACTTACCAAGTGTTGTAGTATCACTTAGTTAAAATTTAGCCATAGTTCATTTGTATCAACCACATCACTTACAAAGTGCTGTAATATCATTTACTTCAGATTTTAAGTTAACTTCAGAAACGATAGCATTTCTGAAGTGCTATTATTTAATTTCCAGATTTTCAATGTAATTCCAACAACAAATAAACTTTAATTTTAACCCTTTAAAAAATTACAAAAATCATATTTTTGACACTAAAAAATGTTCATTAAAATACCTTTAACTTATGATTTTTATAAAGTGAATTTCCTATAAATAAAATCAAATTTCAATAATTCACTTAACAAATTCAAGTGTAAAATTTTCAAAACATTTTTATTTACTTATTTTTTATAAAATTTAATTTACCATTTTATAAATTAAATTAAATTTCCATTTTATTCTCTTAACTTAACTTTTATTTTTAAAATGCATTTCACATTTTCCAAGTTAAGTTATAATTCAAATTTCACTTTTTAAACACTCAATTATTTTACCATTTTTAATTCATCGAAAAATCAACAACACTTTATAAAAATCATTTAAATTCAAAGTTAAATCAATTATCATATTTTATTACTTAATTTAAATTACATTTATAAACAAAATCATAAATTCCAAAATTCACTTATATTTCAAGTTCTACTTTACCATTTATTTATTTCACTTATTTGACTTGTAGAAAAATCACTAATATTTTAGAAAAATAATTTTTAATTCAATTTAAACCAAAATATCATAATATTTACATTTTCGAAATACTTCAAAATTTAAAAAAAAAAAATATTAACCACGGGTCTGTATATAATTTTCTAGCCTAAGTCAAGTGATACGGATAATATATCATTTCAATCCGCAATTTACAAAGAAAAATCTGGGTTCTATCATTTCAAACCCGCAGTGCCAAGTAAATAAAATAAACAAAATTCGCTCAGGCCCATCATTTCAGCCAATAACAATTTTTCCCTATTCTAAAGTCCGTTCGGGTATGTATCATTTCAACCCTTAGTGACTCTATTCTACAGGGAACTTGCAGTGTGATAATCAGATATAAATGATATAAATAATAGTAACATATGGCAGTAACAGATAATATGACAGGTGTATTAAGAGGGTGATCATCATATAAATCATATAACAAGCAGGTATAACATGATAATATAATATTCTACATATTCACTTGCGATCTATTCACTATTATATAAGTAAATATGTCAACGTGATTACTCACTTGTTTCAAGCTGGAGACAGCAAGACAAAAGCACATAAACGAATCCCGAAAGCACGATAACACGACTTAAGACATAGGTGGAGTGGAGAACCAAGTTTTTATCTTGTGAACAACACATAAATAAGACAAGTATAAATATTATTTCAACCTAAAATACATATCGAAATAATTTGAAATTTAAAAACCACAATGAAAGGAATGACTTGACCTTGCTTCCACCATTCAAGTGCTCGGCCTAGGGTTATGTATGCTCGGCCAAAGTGGTGCATGTACTAGGGTATGGGTTCAAAAAGGCATGACTAGTAGGAGTTGAAGTGTGTAAGTTACAACATGAAAGAATATCAAGGGTTCAAGGCAAATAAGTGGGTTTTGGTGCCACTTTGGTTAGGCCAAAGGACAATTGGGCTCGGCAATTCATGCTATAGGTCTGGAAAGAGGCTATGGCCGATGATCAGGGTGGTATCATGGTGGTGGTGGAGCAATAGGAGGCGACCAAGGCAATCTATGGTGGTGGTGAAGGTGCTAAGGTCGGCTATGGCAACAGTTGAAGTGTTTAAGGAGTTTTTGTGGCGCAACCAACACATGCAAGGTCACGGCCTGGTCAAGACAAAGGGGAAGGATGGTGGAGTGGCCATGGATGGTGGTGGAGTTGGTTGGAGGAGGTGGTGGAGGAGTATGGCTGAACAAAAGCATGAAGGTTCTATGGCAAAGAAAAATCTAAAGGAAAATTCAATAAAAATGAAGAGAAAAGAGTAGGAAAAATTCAAAAAGCCATTACCTTTCTTTTTAGATCTTACAATGGTGTGTAAAGTGAAGTGAGAAAGTGTTTTCTCACATGAAATTCAATATGCAATTCACAGCCAAAAGATATGCGGTGAACAGCCAAAAATGAAAAGGCAAAGTATTTGAAAAGTCATAAGCAAATGAAGAGCTTTTGTCTCTTCAAATTTCCTTTTTTCTTTTATGCAAATAATCTAAAATAAAAACATGTAAATAAAATAAAAATAATACAAAGTAATGTGAAAATGAAATGAATAAATAAATTTTAGAAAAATATAGAATAATATAAGCAAATAGTTATTATATTTAAACTAGTATTGAAAATTGAAAATAAAATATAACTATTTTTGGAAAGATAACAACTACACTAGAAAAATGTTTTAAAATAAAATATATACATAACATTTCATATTACACATATATACACAAATTATAACAAGATATGACAAATAAAAATATTATTTATATGAATTAAAATAAACAATGTTGTTAAATAAATCAATTTACACACAATATTGTAAAAAACATAACTTTCACAATATTAATCAGATTTCAACGAAACGAAAAGAAGTATACTTAAAATTTAATCTATTTTAATAATAAAATATAAAATTAAATAATTAAAATATTTAAATTTTAAATTTAAAAGTCAAATTTTGACCAGATTGACCAAAATCCACTTTTCTTGAAGATATTCTATTTATTCATGTTTGGAATTATAATTCACATAAAAATCAAAATTCATATTTAAAATAACAAAAATTATCATTTTAATAAATAAAATAAAGTTGTTAAATCAGGAATTTCAATTTAAATAAATAAAATATACAATTAAAATAATCACAAAATACAGGGTTGTTACAACTAGGGAGGACACATGCAATAAATTTCCATATGTATCTACAAAGGCTTGCCACAATATTTTAATGCAATAATATCATTTATATTTAAGTTCAAATTCAAATTTATATTGTCTCGATTCTTGCAACTCAAAATTTTGACATCCTATCAAGGCGTGCCGCTAGGCGTTTACAATGTTATACCCTTATTTCGAACACAATGGAAAATGTTTTAAGTTCTAATTCGATCGTATGGAGAAGATAGCTTTTTGGTCCATTTACTTTATTAAATTTTCGATATAAATTTTAGCGCGTTTATCTATCGTACGATCACACAACAACTTCAAACACTATGAAATTAGAAATTCGATAATAAGACACTTTTACAGATTCAATGGAACTGGTTTTGCTGAATTCGGATACTGTGCCTTGAAAGGCTATTATTAAATATCAATTTAATCGATATAATTTCAAAACTGAACAAACCATCTTTAAATTCAATTTAAAAATTTCTACTATCTTCAGTATTGTTAATACAAATTTTCTAAGCCATTAATTTATTTTTAACAAGCTTAAAATCGAAGATTCCATATTTTACCCAACTTCTAATTTATTAAATTCAAAAATTTAATTACCAAATAAACATTGATATTTGAAATTCAAGTTAAACTAACTTTTAAATATTTAAAATCAATTAAATATTTCAATTTCAAATATCCAGAAATTCTAGGTCGTCACATAATTCCTTATCTGCCATTGTATTAAAATCCATTCTCTAATAAGTGCCTTCAAGCATAGTTGTAAAACTATTATGCCGTCGAATTTAGCCAATGTGATAATTTCAACTATTTTAATATGTTTATTAATTTTTTTTCAAAGAATGTCATTTTAAATAATATCCCTGGATTTTGCATAGCAAATGTTTTAGTTATCATAAGGTAAAAACCCATTCGATGCTTATATCCGCACGGTCTTATGAGATACCCTTTGTGTTCAAATATTCGTATTTTGAGATTCTCACACCAGTCCATGACTGACCCGGATATATTTTTCTTTCGCCTTAAACTTAAGGTGCCTTATTTTTCTAGGCAGCCATGTAGTTAGCTGATTTGGAGCATGGAGCATGGAGCCTTATGGGCCTTTTGTTGAATTGGTCCAACAGCTTGAGCATTCTTTACAAGATCTAGAAGCTATTGGGCAGACATAAATACTCCATCTTGAGGAGTAGCACTGGATTGACCGACGTTGGGATGACCTGGTCTAACCATTTCTCTTCTTTAAGAAAGAAAGAAAGAAAGAAGAAGAAAAATGCTATTCACAAAACGAATATCAAAAATCATGATTGATAAAACAAAGTATAATAAAAGAAATTAGGATAGAACGGGTCCTAAGTCTCGGATAATATCCTAAGGCACGACTCCTAAGATGGACTTAGGACAACGATCCTTGCTTGATTATTCTACATTGTTCCGAAGTTTGGCTCTGATACCAAGCTGTGATGCCCCACCTCTATACTCATGCTAGCCAAGGACACTATGGGACCGTCGACTAGCACGAAGAATAAGGCTGTTGAGGAGCGACCATCCATGTAATTGCTTTGTGCGAGTACCGATATGTCAGATAGTATAACATGCATTTCGTTTCAAGGGGAAACCCGACATATCAGATACAAACTCAAAGCTACTACACAGCGTCTATGTGAACTTTGGAAACAAATATAGAAATAAGCATAACAGAAATCAGTCATAGACATCCATATCACAAAGGCGGAAACATATATGAATATATCACATAAAAGTTTACATCAAAGTAGTGGTCATAAAAGAACCACTACATCACAAAGAATTGGTACAAGTGCTAGACAAAAGAATAAGTATACATCAAGTAGTCTCTATCTCGAATGTAAAATGACAAAAACTTCTAAACTAAGTAGTTAGACAAAAGTCATATGATGGTCCCAGATAAGGAGTCAAGCATAAGCACATGTAACAACTCGGTCTGACCCAAGTATTATTTAATAAGAAAATAATAAATGGATCATTATAGCTATAAATATCAGATAAAATGAGATAGGATAAACGATATAACAAAAACGTATGATAACAATAATGCCATACTGTGAAAAGTATACATTTAAGAACAACAAAAATCATACAATATCTCAAGAATCTCAGAGATCAAAAGGAATGTCATATTCGTTTTTTTATTCACCAAACTAGAAATATTGACACATATATCAATGCCAATCACAAAATTGGTGAATCATAAATTCAAGAAATCATCAATTAGACATCCATAAATCACAAAGGGGGAGGCCTATCACAAACGGGAGCATGAAAACTCATCAACACGTGCATCACGGACGGGTCGCTAACCCATGGTCGCTAACCATAGAGCCGGTGCAATGACTAGTACAATAACAGTACGCCCGAGGAACTGAAAAATCAAATAATTCAAAACATCGATGTAACAACAGTACGCCCGATGAACCTGATATGCCGGTACAATGACGTAATACAACGGTACATCCAATGAACAAACTCCATAAAAGATCATGGGTCACTATCCCACAAAAATGAGTCAAAATTCCAAAGAACCCATGTATTTTTAGCCTATAAAAGTAATGAGACGAAACCCAATAAAACGAGGTACAGTCCCCCCTCGTGGACAAAGTGACATATCATACCGCTAGTGTAAATCACAAAATGATCATCATTGATCAATAAAAAGTGTGAATTACACTATGCTAGTGAATAAATGAGTTTAGCTTCATGTCTCATATTCAGTAGCTTAACTTAAATAGTTACGAACGAATTGTAGATCTTCACTCGAATATTGTCACAAGAGTTTTATCGAACAAGTCCAAAAATTAACCGACGAAGTAAATGCTAGCGTTTCATACTACTTGTTTTACTAAGCCGTTTAATTAGATTTTCGCATACGACGAGGGAAAGGTTTGTATATACTAATAGATTAGAAAACGATTTTAATAAAAGAGCTTTGTATTAAAATAGTGTTGAAATCGTTTTGATGAAAGGGTTTTGATATTTACTACTAGTATAGAAACCTTTGCATTTTAAAGGGACAAACCACAGAAATGATTGTAGAAGCAATCAGTCACTAGAAATTGACATTCGAAGACGTGAATTAAATTCGAAGAAATCGATACAAAATCCATCAAAATGGATATTCCTGAAATCCCCAAAAAAAAAAGTTATCATAGTCAACAAAGGTAATAACAACAAATCGGATCCACAGGAATCGATTAAAATTTGAAAATCCACACAAAAAGGCAGAATTGGCTGAGACGGCAGATTCAGTCGACTGGACCAGGGTGGCCAGTCGACTGACACAATTCTTGGAAACTTTCTGTTTCCAAGTTCAGTCGATTGAACCAGAGTAGCCAGTCGACTGAAACATGCCTGGAAACTTTCGGTTTCCAGGCTCAGTTGACTGACCCAGGGTGGTCAGTCGACTGATACTGGCTGAGGAAAATTCCTGGGTTTCTGGTTCAGTCGACTGACTTCCTGGTTCAGTCGACTGACTTCCTGGTTCAGTCGACTGAACTGTAATTTCCAGTATTCTCATCCTAGCCCCAATTAAGGGCGAAAACCAAACAGAGGTGATCGAATGAGCAATGACGACTAAGGATTTATGCCACGTGACAACCCAGCCTTATAGGCTCTTCGACACACCCCAAAAACATGTTCAAGCATTAAAGCTAGTATTTTTAAAGATTTGACTACAAAACACAAATATTTGGAAAATTCATAAAACCCATTCAATCCAAAGCAAATGGACAAGGAATAGATGTTAGGAATCACTACCTAACAACAATCAAAGATATAAACATAGACGTGAGTTCAAAAGCTCACCTTTTTCTCAAAAATACAAGTGAGAAGCTATAAGGCAAAACATGAACAACCACTCTTCAATTTTAACCCAAGAAGCTTCAATCTAAGCTCATAAGAAAGACATTTTCTAACTTAGGGTTTAGGAAATTTTTTAAATTGAAGAGGAATTGAAATGGAGAAGATGATGAGAATGCTTACCTAAGCTTCTCCTTGATTTCTAGCTTGAAGTTGATAATTCCTAAGAGAAGTACGGCTTAGGAATTCCTAATTTCTTTTCTCTTCCTCCATTTTTACTAAAGCTTGAGTATTAGGAAATATTGTGAAGGAATGTAGAGGAGTGGAATGGAGTTGGGTTCATATATTGGGTTAATGGGCTGAAACCCAAACCTAAAGTCCTAAATGAAAACATCAAAATTCTAATCAACTCCAAACATACCGATGTTTATACTCAAAAACATCGCAAGTGCCATTTTGAACTCAATGGAAGTGGTCTCGAGTCGAAATTCGACTGTTTGAAAAAAATAGCATTTCGGACATAAATACGACTAACGATGCTATACTTAAATAAAATAACATGTGGTCGTAAAATATGTGGGTTGTCCCATTTTTGCTGTAACGGTCTTGCCAAAAGGCGGAAACACTTGCCCCCTCGTAACATGCCTTGCGACAGGAAGGGGTGTTTTGTAGCTTGATAAGCTGGATATTCGTTTCCTGTTACTAACCTAAAGAGGTTGCTAATCTTACCTGGCTGTAAATAGTGATCGTTCGCGATCGTATGCCGTTCGATGCGCTATGTGACTGTTCGAGGTCGAATGCCATTCAAGGCAATTTTTGACCGTTCAAGATCGAATGCCGTTCGAAGTGAATTATGACCGTCCATGGTCCGGGTTCCATTCATAGGGAATGGTGACAGTTCGAGGTCGTCTGCCGATTAAGGTGAATTATGATCGTTTGTGGTCGGGTGCCATTCGAGGCGAATGGGAGCCATTCGAGGCGAATGGTGACCATTCGAGGTCATGTGCTGTTCGAGGCGAATTGCGACCATTCATCGTAGGTGCCATTCGAGGCGAATGTTGACCCTTCGAGGTGAGTTGTGACCATTCGTGGATGAGGGCCGTTCGACGCAAATGGTGTTTGCCTAGGGGAAGGGACTTAGTTTTATTAATATCATATTTCACTTCAAGTGAGTTTTTGAATTGTTTGTTATAGTGGTTTATCGCCATCTCAGAGCATGCCTGAGTACCATTTACGATCTCGTGCATGTTTAAGTGACTTAGTCGTTATGGAATTACAAATACTAGATTTACATTCAAAATGGTCTTACAATACAAATTCCCAACCAAATCAAGTCCAGATGCAAAAAATAGAAAACAAAAGCAAAACAGAGACGTCAAAGTTCAAACACCTACACTGATGCGATTGATAGTCGTCTCAGAGTACGCCTAAGGACCGTTCGTGACGCCGTACATGTGTAAGCGACTTAATCTGTGACGACCCACGTTTCGGAAAGTTTAAATTGACAATAATCCACACGTGTTCAACTTAAACAATTCGGAACGTAGATAATCAATGGGATTAAATAAGAAAAATAAGAAAAGAAGAAGGAAAAAAAACATAGAATCTAACAACGGAATCGATAAAAAATAATAATCAAATAAATAGTTCATGAAACAATTTACTATACATTTGATTTTAGTCTATGCACATTTATCAGAGTTATGTATATACATCAGGCATAAATAATCAATACAGTAGACTGGTATGATGCATGGAATAATCATAATAGCAATATGCCAAAACCCCATCTTCATCCCCTAGAGAGTAGCCTTCAATACGCTGAAAAAACTCAGGATTAACCTAAGCGTAATGAAAAGATAAAACACTCGAATCAATACTAAAATACTCTTATATAAGTCAAATCAATATCACAAATATGAGTGCAATAACTTAAGAGATGTCACGTGATTTATATATAATAGTATATGCTACAATAGATAGTGTCTATCAGTAAAATAAATATCAAAATAGCCTTAATGCTTTACATTGATTCACCTTAACACATTTTTACAGTTCTAAACCAAAGTTGTAACGACCCACTATTTTGCACCATTCAAATCGATAATAAAACCACACATATCTGACTTGAATAATTCAAAATAGAAGATTGTAATATAATTTAGAGCAAATAAAACCAATCACAGAATCACAGACACAGATAAATCAGAATATCTCGCAGCGGAAATAAAATTACAGTTGTAGTTCCTGAGGCTACCACAGATACAGTCTTAAACAAAGTCTCAATACAAGTACAAAATACGATAGTCTAAAAGGTAAATACAACTGAAATCCCAGTACATAAATGTCCACTAATACATATGCTGAATAGCAAATACTGGAAGAAATAGATAACAACTAGATCGATAGTCTCCAGCAAATCCTAGCTCCAAAAGTTGAAATCCAAGCTGATATTCAGGCTGACCCGAGCGTAAGAAAATAAACACAAACACTCGAGCCAGGACATACATACGTATACAATGTAAACCAACTCAAGTGGACTGTAATAAAATGTACAAGTAACTTAAAGGATGCTTGGGACCGCCCATCCTTTAAGGATCCATTAAACTATTTACTATGTAGTAATATAGGCTATTATAATAATATCTATTAGTAAAGTAAACATACTTAAAATAGCGTTAAGGATTTTCAATTTCCACCATAACACATACATAGTGCAAGTAGTCTTGTAAAGTATCATAGTCCCTCTTGATCGGGAAGCTACCAGAGGATACCCTATAGGTACGACACAAAACCAAAATCGTACAAGGCGCGCTAGGGTAGGTGACACGGCACAGCACGGCAACGCTAGGGTAGATATACCAATTATACCTCGAGCCACACTCCCAAAATAAATGGTGCGCACCAGTCAACCATAAAGTAATACAACGGCATATGAGGAAGTGTGTCCGATAAGAGGAGGTACCTCATTAGTCCGTCGATCGCTCCTGTTTTAGCCACCTTATGCCAACTCATGGGAGTCGGGGCCATGTACATACCTCGAAAGAACGTCTCCACCATCCTACTTCATTCTTGAATCTCCACCGTGTATACGGTGGTTAAAGTAGTTTTCGAAGTTGGCAGAGAGTATGACAACTTCCGATCCCAATCTCTTTATCAACCCAACGTTATTATTTCCCGTGGCTAATAATTTCAAAAATGGTTTATATTCCAAGTCAAAATAATTTATTTAAACCATTTAAATATGAAGTTATTATCCTTCCAAAACAAATATTCAATTTCCAAAATTTCAACATTTTTTAAGTTCATTCATTCAATTATAACAATTTCAAAACATTGTATTTTTCAGAAACAGTAGCACTTATAATGTGCTACGGAAGATATGTTGGTACTTAAAAAATAGTTCAATTTCAAAAACTAAAGCACTTTAAAAATGCTATTGTGGGTATATTTTCATATTCAAAACAGTTCAATTTTAGAAATTGCAGCACTTTAAAAATGCTACAATAGGTATATTGGCATATTCAAAACAGTTCAATTTCAGTAATTGCAGCACTCTTAAAATGCTACTGTAGGTATATTTAGTATTTCAGAACATAGTTATATTTTAGAAACGGTAGCACTTAGCAAATGCTACCTGAAAACCACAGCATTTTGGAAATGCTACCAACACATAACTAAGGTTTATTACAACATTTCAGCAACATTATAATTTCAATTTTTCACCATTTTTTAACTTATAAAACATATCTCACTTTTCCAAAATGTTTATTCGGAGGTCATTTCACTTATGGTTAAATAAAATAAAATTTATATATAAATATCCAAATTAAGTATAATTTATTTATTAAGTCAAATGTACGTTATTTTACTTAACTTTATATCTTAACAATTGACTTAATACTTTACTTAAAATTTCCCATGTCATAAATAAAATATTCATTTACTATGATATGCCTAAAATTTCCATTTTGAAGCTAATTTTAAATATTAAAGTTAAGTCATATTTAAATCACATTTTTAAACCATTTATTTGCTTAAACATTAACTTATAAAAAATCACTATAACATTCATTTAAATCTAATTTAAGTTAAAATTTTATATTTATATTTCAAAATACTTAATAAATTTTTAGAAAATTTTTAAAATTAACCATGGGTATGTATATAATTTTCTAACCTAGGTCAAGTGATACAGATATGTATCATTTCAATCCATAATTGAAAAGAAAAATCCGGATTCTATCATTTCAACCCCGCAATCCCAAGTTAAATAAAATAAATAAAAATCGTTTGAGCCTATCATTTCAGCTCGTAATGATTTTTCCTTATTCTATGTCCGTTTGGGTATGTATCATTTCCACCCATAATGATTTATTCTACAGGAAACTTGCAGCGTGAGAAATAGAAAACAAATAAACATTAAAATACATCATATGATGTCAGGTGATGCAATAGGTATATAATCAGGTAATATCATCATATAATGTCAGATAACAGGCAGATGTGAGCATATAACATGGCATATCAACTACTAGAATTCAAGTGACATTGTTTCGCATTTATATAAGTAGGATTTGACAAGACTGAATAACTCACCTTCTAAAGCTAGAGATCAAATTCAAAACACAAATCCAAACTCCGTTAAGCATGAAAAGGCATGTTAATAGGGTTTTGGTGATGTAGAGGCTCGGCTAGGGTTTGCTTGCAATTTTGGTGAAGGGTTTTTGGATCTAGGGTTTCATGGCATAGGTGGTGGTGAGGTGGTGATGGAGGCCGGTCATATGTTGATGGATGGTGAGGAGATGGTCGGCTAGAGATGGTGGCCGAGCTATGCAAAATAGAAAACGAAAGAAGGGATACAAGAGAAAGAGAAAGAGGAGGCCATGACTTACTGTAATATTTTTCTTCAGGAAACAAATGAGAAATGAGATGTGATAAATAATTTTTTTACGTGAATTAGAAAAAGGAGTGGCGGCTAGGGCAAAGAGAATGAACGGCTATGAAGTATGAACGGTTAGGAAAATAATTGAAATGGTTAGAAAATGAAAAGGCTTCACTAAACAAATAACTCAAGTCTCTTGAAATTTCCAAGCCCAAACTCAAATAAAAGGAAATAGAAAATTCCAAACAAAATAGAAAACATAAATTAAAATAAAAATAGAAATGAACATAGGAAATAAATAATAGAAAATAACAAATAAAATAAGGAAAATAATCGTGTGAAAACGCTGAAATTTATCAAACTTACAAAGTTTAAAACAGAATTTTACGAAACGAAAAGCAGCACGAATATCAAAATCTTATACAGTTTCAAATAAAAAGATTAGAAATTAAAAATTCAAATTTAAAATTTTCAACTGTGGCCAAACTTTGACTTTCAGTCGATTAAAATATAAAAATTTTAGAAAATGTTTATTTTATTGTATTTGGAAAATAATTTATAAACAAAATCCAAAATTACATTGGAAAATTCCAAAATTTAAAATTTAAAAATCAAAGTTTCCAAATAAAATTGAATTAAAACTTCTATATAAATTATGGGTTGTTACACTCTCCCCACTAAAAAATTTTCGTCATCGAAAAGGAACGAGACACGAAAACAAGGACAGATAAGATAGTAAAGCACGCATGCTCTCCTCCGTCTCCCAGGTACAATCCCGATCATCCGTGCTCCACTGCGCTTTGACCAGGTTGACAGATTTCCTTCTTAGCTGCTTCATACCTCTTTCGATAATATGAAGTGGCTTCCTCTCGACAATAAGGTTAAGCTCAATATCCAAAATCTCGAGAGCAGAAGGCTGGACATTCAAAGATGGATCATGTAGATATTGACGAAGACGCAAAACATGGAATACATTATGCACTCCGGAAAATTTCTCAAGAAATAGATGATAAGCTAAAGAACCAATCCTCTCAAAGATACGAAAAGGACCAACAAACCTAGGAGCAAGCTTCCCTCTACGACCAAACCGAATCACATTCTTAAGGAAAAGAGCATAAGGGAAACCAGATCACCAACAGAGAAGTCCAAACTCCTCCTATGCCGATCAACATACTTCTTCTACCTATCTTGAGCAATATTCATCTTCATCTTAATCTCCTCAACCTTCTCTGAAGCCTTTAAAATCACATCAGGACCAAGAACCAAACGATTACCGAATTCAATCCAGCAAGATGGAGATATACAAGGTCTTCCGTAAAGAGCAGCAAACAGAGACATTTCAATACTAGCCTGAATTCAAAGACGAAATGAGATAGATAAAAGATTAAGATAAGATCAAAATAGAAGATTGAAAATATATCTAATAACTGTTGTTATAGGTGAATTCAACAAGATATAGATGATCTCCCCAAGATCCTCCATAATCCAGAACACAAGCATGAAGAAGATCCTCTAGAATCTGATTCACTCTTTCCGTTTGGCTGTTGGTCTGCGGATGGTAACCAATGCTCAGATTCAGACGAGTGCCCAAAGATTCCTGAAAAGCTTTGCAAAACTGACTGGTTAAAATAGGATCTCTATGAGAAACAATGTTGATAGGAATAACATAGAGACGAACATTCTCCCTCATCTAAATCTAAGCCAGACTGGAAGCAGAACAGTAGATTTGACCGGAATGAAATGGGCCGATTTGGTCAATCTATCCACGATAAGCCAAATACTCTCATTACCCCTCCGGGTTCTCGGTAATCCATCCATAAAATCCATGGAAACCTGTTCCTATTTCCATTTGGGAACCTCAAGGGGCTGCAACAAAGTAGGGGTCTTCCGATGATCTGCCTTGACTTGCTGACGAGTCGCACACCTACTAACAAAGATAGAGACATCTCACCTCATACCTTTCCACCAATAAAGCCTCTTCATATCCTCGTACATCTTCGTCAACCATGACGAATAGAAAGTCTGGATCAATGATGTTCCCGAAGTAATTCTTGCCTCAAACCATCAACATTCGGGACACAAATCCGACTATTAATCCTCAAAATCCCTCTATCATCGATCTGAGCTACACTACCATAAGGACTACTACCACCAACTCTGCTACAAAACTCTCCTTAATCAATCTGATGATCCTATCCATCGTGCTTAGCAATGATACGATCCAAAAGAGGAGAAGACGAAACAACAAGCTGACATAACATAGCCTTCTTCCGACTCAAAGCATCAGCCACAAGATTAGCCTTTCTAAGGGTATAGCTAATGTCAAGATCATAAGAAGAAAGAAACTCAAGCCACCGAACCTGACGTTGATTCAAATCCTTTTGGGTGAAGATATACTTCAAAGACTGATGATCAACAAAGAGCTCAAACTTAGCACCCAAAAGATGATGCCTCCAATGCTTCAAAGCAAAGACTACTGCCAGCAATTCCAAATCATAAGCCACATAATTGACCTCATGGGTCTTCAACTGTCGACTGGCATAAGCAATCACCTTCCCATCTTACATCAGAACAACTCTCAAACCCACATGACAAGCATCAGTTTATACTGTTAGTACCCCATTTCCATTCGAAATGGTAAGCACTGGTGCGGAAGTAAGCTTACGCTTCAACTCATTGAATGTTGCTTCACACTTATCACTTAATATAACCTAGCATTCTTTTGAGTTAAATCAGTGAGAGGTGTAGAAATCCGAGCAAAAATCTCAACGAATCTCGATAATATTCGGCAAGGCCCAGAAAACTGCAAATATCAGTTGGAGTCCTAGGAGTTTCCCAATCCTATAACAGAATAGGGAGAAATAAGGACCATAGAAAAGATAGAATGATCAAATTAAAGAAAGAGAAGAAAGGAAAGACTTACATTGATCACAACGATCTTGACTGGATCAACAGAAACTCCATTTCTAGAAACAATATGCCCACGGAATCATACTTCATCCCTCCAGAAATGGCATTTTGAGAATTTAGCCTTCAATTGATGATTTCTAAGAGTCCCCAAACAAATTCAAAATGTGACTCATGCTCTTCCCTTGTTTTGGAGAAGACGGGCATATCATCAACAAAGACTAGAATAAATTTATAAAGCACATCACGAAAAACATGATTCATCAAATCAATGAAGAAAGCAGAAGCGTTAGTCAAACAAAAAAGGCATAACTAATCATTCATAGAAAACATTCTCAGTACGAAAAGAAGTCTTGAGAATACTTTCCTCAGCAACTCTGAGCTGGTGAAAATCTGTGGCAAGATCAAGTTGAGAGAAAGTAGTAGCTCCATAGAGCTGATCAAGCATATCATTGATGCAAGGCATAGGATATCTGTTCCTCATGGTGAGCTTGTTTAGCTCCTTATAATCAACACACATTCTCAAAGAACCATCGAACTTACTGACGAAAACCACTGCTACTCCCGATTCTGAATGGCTAGGTCTGATCGGACCCTTGGAAAGCGATCCTAAATTTGCTTCCTTAACACAACCTTCTCACGGGGTGCCATTCTTCAAGGGGGAAGAACTACAGGTCGAGCTCCAGGAATAAGATCAATATGGAAATAAATTTCCCACGTAGGAGGTAAAGAAGTGACTTCATCAAATACATTGGGATATAATTTGACTACAGGAGTCGAATGAATATCATCAGGAGAAGCATCAAGAGAATAAATAAAGCTGCCAGCAAAATACTGGGGCAAACAACACTGAATCACCAAAGAATTACCAAAATCATCAACAAGAGAGACCGTTCGGGTACTACAAGAGATAACGGCATCATGCCTCTTCAGTCAATCACCTCCAAGCAATAGATCAAAAACATCAAAACCCAAAAAATAGAAATCACCAAAAAACGGATAACTAGAATAGAAGAGCTTCACATTTCTACATATCTTACTAAGGTTCGTAGGACCGCCGATAGGATTTGAAACACACAAAGGCACAGGAGCCAACTCAAGAGAAAGAAGATGCTCAAATTTATTACAAATATCCATAGAAATAAAGTTATGGGAAGCTCCAGTATCAAAGAGAACACGAACAAGAAAATAAAACAAAGAAAAAGTGACCTGAAGTGTACCTTTGTTGTCACCAGGGGCAGGTGAAAAAGCAGAAGTAATAGCAAAAATACCATATGACTTGCCCTTCTGCTGAGTAGGGCAGTTGTTCTTGAAATGGCCAGGCTGTAGAAATGTGACAGAGATCTTGCCTGGTCAACTGAGCTGGAGGAACCGCAGCACCAACTAAAGTAAGACAGCTATCAGCATAGTGTCCCTTCTGATTACATCTAAAAAAAGTAATGATAGATAGGTCGACAGACTGCCTCTGTGCTGAAGAAGATCTCAAGCCTGGAGTCTTGTTTCGATTCTTCTTATGATGGTGAAGGTTAGGCTTTCTCTTCTTAGGATTACCAAAAAAACTGAGATGAAGCAGAACGAGCAGCTGGAGGATCGTAGGATTCTCGTATCTAATGGCCATATCCATTAGAGTGGTGAAAGGGCTATACATATGAGCAATGAGACGATCATTGTACTCCGGAAGGGCACCAGCAATGAGCTTCTCATTCTTCTTGAGAGGAGCGTCAATCAAATTAGGGCCAGACTTAGAAAGTTCATTAAATTTCCTCTTATATTCAGCAAAAGACATATCACCCTGTCTTAGATCCATGAATTCCCGATACAGCTGAGATTTCCTTGCCTCGGGCATCCACGTCATAATAAAAGCATCCCTAAAGCATGATAAAGAAACATAAGGCAGATTTCAAAAGGAGAAAACTGAACAAAATTCAAAACAAACAGAAGATGATACCTAAATTGTTCCTAAGAAATTTCAGCCACAGTAGTGTGGGCTGTGACGGACTCCCACCAATCTAAGGCTACTCCCTTCAACTACCAAGCTGCCAACTGATGTTGCTGGTTATTAGTGATCTTCAGACCGGAGAAAATCCTCTCCATATCCTTCAACCACTGTTGAGCCTCAATAATGCTCTCGGATCTAGTAAACTTAGTGTCACCAAGCTCAGTGTATTCCTTACAGAGTTTAGTGAACCTAACTGGTGCAGCAGGCTCTGGAGCTAGGGCAATACCACGGCTCTTATCTCTACATTCGTATGACTCATCTAGAAAAATCAAGAATAAATTTTAGAACAGAGGTAATTGAGAAACAAAGACATGACTAGATAAGATAAGATAAGATAAGATAAGTTAAGATGCAATGAGAATTGAATATCCTGAACCACGAAATTGCTAAAAAGGTGGATAAGGAAAAGGAGGAAGTTAAGAAAATTTTGATTTCAAAGGTAGAAAAGTTTTATATCAAAATAATCTTTTAAAATCCTTTGAAAATCATTTGAAAAATCATTTTATACTTTAAAATACGTTCTCTCACAAGGAAATGATTCTAAGATTGATTTCACTCACTCTAGGGTATTTCTACCCTATCTCTAATGAGTTTTTGCTCCGTAGGCTAAGGTTTGCTTAAAACCAAAGCTCTGATACTTAACGACCCACTATTTTGGACCATTCAAATCGACAATAAAACCACACATGTCTGAATTGAATAATTCAATACAGAAGATTGTAATATAATTTGGTGCAAATAAAACCAATCACAGACACAAATAAATCAGAATAACTCGCAGCGGAAATAAAATAACAGCAGTAGTTCATGAAGCTACTACAGAAATAGTCTAAAACACAGTCTCAAAGCAAGTACAAAATACCATAGTCTAAAAAGTAAATACAACTGAAATCCCATTGCATAAATGTCCACTAATACATATGCTGAATAAAAAATACTAAAAGAAATAGATAACAACTTCATCGATAGTCTCCAGCAAATCCTAGCTCCAAAAGGTAATATCTAAGCTAATACTCAGGCTGACCCAAGCGTAAGAAAATAAATACAAACACTCGAGTTAGGACATACATACTTATACAACGTAAATCAACTCAAGTGAACTGTAATAAAATGTACAAGTACCTTAAAGGATGCTTGGGACCGCCCATCGTTTAAGGATCCGTTAAACTATTTACTATGTAGTAATATACGCTATTATAATAATGCCTATTAGTAAAGTGGACATACTTAAAAATAGCACTAAGGCTTTACATTTTCCACCTTGACACATACATAGTGCCAGTAGTCTATAAAGTATCATAGTCCCTCCTGATCGGGAAGCTACCAAAGGATACCCCATAGGTAAGAAACGAAACAAAAATCGCACAAGGCGAGCTAGGGCAGGTGACATGGCATAACGAGGCAATGCTAGGGTAGATATACCAATTATGCATCCCGAGTGGTGGTAACGCGTAGCAGCTACTACCGCCCACCTTGAGCCACACTCCCAAAATTAAAGATGTGAACCAATCAATAATAAAGTAATATAATGACATACGAAGATGTGTGTCTGATAAGAGGAGCAACCTCATTAGCCCGGCGATCGCTCTTGTTTTAGCCACCTTATGCCAACTCACGAGAATCGGTTCCACGTACATACCTCAATAGAACGCCGCCGCCATCGTACTTCATTTTGGAATCTCCACCGCGTACACGGTTGTTAAAGTGGTTTTTGAAGTTCGCAAAGAGTATGACAACTTCTGATCCCGGTCTCTTTAACAACCCAACGTTATTATTACCCGTGGTTATAAATTTCAAAAGTAGTTTATATTCCAAGTCAAAATAATTCATTTAAACCATTTAAATATGAATTCGTTATCCATCCGAAAAAATATTCAATTTCTAGAATTTCAGCATTTTCTAAGTTCATTCATTCAATTATAACAATTTCAAAACATTGTATTTTTCAAAAATAGTAGCACTTATAAAGTTATACGGTATATATGTTAGTATTTCAAAAATAGTTCAATTTCAAAAACTGCAGCACTGTGAAAATGCTACTGTAGGTATATTGGCATATTCAAAACAGTTCGATTTTAGAAACTGCTGCACTTTTAAAATGCTACTGTAGGTATATTTAGTATTTCAGAACATAGTTATATTTTAGAAATGGTAGCACTTAGCAAATGCTACCTTAGAACCACAACATTTTGAAAATGCTGCCAATACATAACTAAGGTTTATTACAACATTTCAGCAACATTATAATTTCAATTTTTCACCATTTTTAACTTATAAAACATATCTCACTTTTCCAAAATGTTTATTTGTATGTCATTTAACTTACGGTTAAATAAAATAAAATTTTATAAATATATATCAAAATTAACTATAATTTATTTATTAAGTCAAAAGTACGTTATTTTACTTAACTTTTTATCTTAACAATTGACTTAATACTTTATTTAAAATTTCCCGTTTCATAAATAAAGTATGCATTTAATGAGTTGAGCCTAAAATTTCCATTTTGAAGCTAAATTTCAATTTTTCAAGTTAAGTCATATTTAAATTGCATTTTTAAACCGTTTATTTACTTATAGATTTTAACTTGTAGAAAATCACTATAACATTCATTTAAATCATTTAAATCCAATTTAAGTTAAAATTTTATATTTTATATTTCAAAATATTTAATAAATTTTCAAAAAATATTTAAAATTAACCACAGGTCTGTATATAATTTTCTGACCTAGGTCAAGTGATATGGATATGTATCATTTCAATTCGTAAATTATAAGAAAAATTCGGGTTCTATCATTTCAAACTCGCAACCCAATTCAATCAAAATAAATAAAAATCGCTTGAGCCAATCATTTCAGCTCTTTCCTTATTCTAATGCCTGTTCGGGTATGTATCATTTCAACCCATAGTGATTCTTCTCTACAAGGAACTTGCAGTGTGAGACACAGCAAATAAATAAACTGTAAAATATATCATATAATGTCAGGTGATGCAACAGGTATATAATCAGGTAATATCATCATATAATGTCAGATAACAGGCAGATGTGAGCATATAACATGGCATATCAACTACTACAATTCAAGTGACATTGTTTCACATTTATATAAGTACAATTTGTCAAGAGTGAATAACTCACCTTCTAAAGCTAGAGATCAAATTCAAAACACAAATCCAAACTCCGCAAAGCACGAAAAGGCACGACTAGATTCGAGAAGAAGTAACACCCAAATCCAAATCTTGTAGACAACAAAAATATACAATATATGTAAGTGTATAATAAAATACAAGAAATATATAAATCAAAATGAAACAAAGTGAAGAAAACATTCTTTTAAATCAATAAGTGGGCTCGACCACCATCACCATAGGCTTGACCATCGCACAATGGCTCAGCCATGACTTGATTTGGAGCACCTATGCTCGGCCAAGGCAAGCAAAGGCACGGCTAGGCATGGATATGAAGGAGGAATGGCAAGGCAAAGCAATAGGAAGGCAAGGGGTGTTGATGTTTTGGGCTCGGCCAATGGCCATGTGGCTCGGCCCTATGTCCAAAGCGTTCGACCATAGCTAGGCTTGGGTCAAGTGGTCATAAGGCATGGCTTGGGGTGGTGTGGATCACGACAAGGCAAGATATGGTGGTGGGAAAAGTGGTAGCCGAGGCTAGTTAATAGGGTTTTGGTGATGCAGAGGCTCGGCTAGGGTTTGCTTGCAATTTTGGTGAAGGATTTTGGATCTAGGGTTTCATGGCATAGGTGGTGGTGAGGTGGTGATGGAGGCCAGTCATATGGTAGTGGATTGTGAGGAGATGGTGGTCGAGGTATGCAAAATAGAAAAACGAAAGAAAGAAGAGAAGAGAAAGAGAAAGTGGAGGCCATGACTTACTGTAATATTTGTCTTCAGGATACAAATGAGAAATGAGATGTGAAAAATAAATTTTTGTACGTGAATTAGAAAAGGGAGTGATGGCTAGGGTAAAGATAATGAACGGCTATGATGTATGAACGGCTAGTAGAATAAATGAAAAGGTTAGAAAATGAAAAGGCTTCACTAAACAAATAACTTAAGTCCCTTGAAATTTCCATGCCCAAACTCAAATAAAAGGAAATAGGAAAGTCCAAACAAAATAGAAAATAGAAATTAAAATTAAAATAAAAAGAGAAATGAACATAGGAAATAAACAATAGAAAATAATAAATAAAATATGAAAAATAATCGCGTGAAAACGCTGAAATTTATCAAATTTACAAAGGTTAAAACAGAATTTTACGAAACCAAAAGCAGCGCGAATATCAAAATCAAATACAGTTTTAAAGAAAAAGATTAGAAATTTAAAATTCAAATTTAAAATCTTCAACTGTAGTCAAACTTTGACTTTCAGTTGACCAAAATATAAGATTTTCAGAAAATGTTTATTGTATTGTATTGGAAAATAATTTATAAACAAAATGCAAAATTACATTGGAAAATTCCAAAATTTCAAATTTAAATGATTTAAAAATCAAAGTTTCGAAATAAAGTTGAATTAAAATATTTATAAAAATTATTGGTTGTTACAAAAGTCGTAATGGGCTCGTATAGGGATAAATATGACAAGGCACGCCAGGCAATGCCCAAGGTAGGATTCTACCAGTTTGCCCTTTCTAGCTGGTCGTAACCCATCCATAGCCGACCGCGACAATCAATCCAAACGACAAAAAGGTGCACCCATCGAATACGAAATCACAATAGTAATACGATGGATCAACGTCGCTATAGGTAGCTTACCTCAATGGCCAAACATAGGCTCATATTTTAGTCATTTTAATTATGACATGAATGTCAAGGCTATCCATCATCGTTCTCTTACTTGATTCCAGTAAACATCGCCAATTCAACCACTACATTCTGGATATCATCCACTATGTACATAGTTGTCAAAGTGGTTCTAATATTGACAGAGAGTATGCCAATAAGAGGCCCTGGTCTCTTTAATAAACAAACATCATTTTACACACCAGCTGGTTCTATTTCAAGACAATTCGTACTTGATGTCAAAATATAATATTCATTTCAAAAACCGAGACCATTTTTGAAATCATCATAATTACTCAAAAATCATATTTTTCTTCAAAACGTCAATTCAACTCGATATATCGATTTCACTTCAATACTGGATTCGAATTACAGTTTTGGTTATAATTCACTTTACCTAATTTGTATTTAAATCCAAGATTTAAATTTAAACATTTCACCCTTTTAACCAGTTTGAATTTTAGAAAATTGTTTTAAATAGATAAATAGTTAAATAGTTAAAATAGTTTAATAGAAAATAGTTTGAGAAATAAAATGGTTTATATAGTGAAATAGTTGGAAAATTTAAAATAGTTTGAATATTTAAAGAAAATAGATTTGAAATAGTTTATACTAAAATAATTTATTTAAAAATAGTTTTCAAGCCAAACTGATTCAATTCCCAAATTTCCAATCCAAATCAATTTCCATTTTGATTTACTCGATTCAATTCCGATTTCAAGTCGAATTTAAATTCCAATTCCAAATTAATGTCACTTCTAATTTCAAATTAATTTAAATTCCAATTGCAAATTAATTTAAACTCCAATCCAAAATTTTAAACCATTTCGATTTACATCAATCCCGAGTCCATTTCCGATTATCATTTCAAAACACTTAAATCAAATTTTCTTCAATATCCAATTTAAAAATCTAAATTTTTAAATATGATTCAAATCCAACCCAAATTTCAAAAAATCGTTTATCACTTTTACTTAGCAATATTCAATGTTCCAATAAAAATCAGTCTTTAATACAATCGATTTCTGAAATTCAAATCATATTTTGATTTTAACTTCAAAATCTCAAATTCAATTATTTAAACAATTTCATTTATCAAATTTAAATTTCTACATTTGAGGTCAAATTCAAAAATAATTTGATTTCCACAAATTCTATATTCTATTTCTTAAAATCAAATCATTTAAATAATTTCAAAAAAAAATTAAAATAATTTAATTTAACCAATCCGGTGTCCGTACACAATTCTCTAACACATGGCCAAGTGAATCAATTATTTTAATTTAATTTAGGGATTGATGTATTATTTCAATCTAAAAATAAATGTCATAGGTATATATCATTTCAACATATTTCTTAATTTATTCAAAATAATTCACTTTACAGTTTTATATACTGTGAATAATATACAGGACGATAACATGATATATAAATAAACATCCAAACATCCAAAATATCAATAAATAGCATCCATCTCAATCAATCATCCAAATGGTCAATATTCACAATAGTCAACCAAATTTCGATAATCGAGGATTTTCTAGCAGTTTAAAATCCTAATTTAATTTTAACAGCCAAAACTAAATTCTATCAATTTATTCAAATGTCGATTAAATGTCAATTTAAATTTATCCTACAACCATCAACAAATTCAAATTATTTAACGATACAAATTTTTCTACCATAAGATATAATAGTAGAATGTGAGATCTAAAAATACTCACCTTTTTATTTAAACCGAAATTATTTCCACCTTCTAATAAATGCTAATCCTATGCCAAGCTACAGACAACGACGATACGAATTCTCAGCAACACTTTTCACACGAAATGAACCTTGTATGCACAAATTTACGAATTTATAAATATCCATATAATTTAATTTTAATTAACAAAATAAATAAGATAAGATAAACAAAACAAACCCTAGCTTCATCACGTTCACGTGACAGCGCCTCTCTCCCCTTTCTTCCTCGAGGCAACGAAGTCCTCAATTCGAGTTTTTTTAGCAAATCGTGCTCGCTCTAACCACATACCACTCCACTTCACCAACCGCCTTAGTTCTACCAGCACTCGTGCATACTTTCTAAAAATCACGGCCCAAACCCTAGATTGGCATGATGTTCAGCCCCTTGATCTATCGTCGAAGCCTAGCATTTGAGCATCGCGATGTGTTTGAATCGCGTCATTCATTCTCCTATTTTCACTTTTTTTTATAGATCTGGACTTGTTCTTTTGAATTCTTTCTTTCCTTTTTTTTTGAAAGCCAACGATGAGAAGAGAGGAGAAGGAAGAGGAATATTGGGCTGAAAAAGAGGGAAACCGTGGATTTGAATGATTTTTTTATCTTATTTTTTGATAATTAGAAAATATCTGATTCGATCCACCCGGGAAGTTACGAACTCCAAAAGAAGCGTGTTGTCTAGCGTTTTTAATGTTTTACCCCTATTTCGAAGACAATGGAACTAGTTTGGGGGCCTAACTCGATCGTATGTAGAAGACAGCTTTTAGAATCAAAATATTTATTTAAATTCTGAATTTAAATCTACGCATTTCAAGCTCGCATGCCCAAACGACAAGTCCGAACGCTACAAAACTTGAAATCTTACAATAATTCACTATTATGGATCCAAAGAAACTAGTTTCGTCGAAATTAGAGACAGTGACCAAAATGGCTATTTTTACTCATCAATTAAAATATAAAATACAAAATTTTAAATTATTCATATTTAAATCCAATTTTAAATGTTAACCATCTTTCGTCCATATTTCAAATAAAATTTAAATCAATTTCCAATATCATTTTTAATCATCTTGAATCTAGAATTAAATTATTCAAATAATTTCCAATTATTAAATTTTAAACAATTTAATTATCCAATAAACTAATATGAATAAATCATTAAATTTTATTTCTACCCATATTTCAAAATTTAAAATAGCCAAAAATATGGTCGTTACATACTCCCACACTCAAAAATTTTCGTCCTTGAAAAGGCATTAAGTAAAGAATTTAACATATATTGGATTTATTCAAATAATCACTTATAACTTTAAAATTCTATTAGAAAAATTTTACTACGCGTTTACTACACCAGTCCACTATCGGTTTATGGAAAGCATAATTCATATAGGAAAACAAGTTGTAAATTTTTTAAAATTTCAGAATTTATGTCCCGAATTTATGGAAAATTTCGGAAGAGTCTCATTTGCGCAGCTCGATGGGAAATTTTTTATAATTTAATATGTAACACAAATATATCAAATATACGTCTCATCTCAATGATGAGGCATCTCGAAGGGCAAAAATATAAAATCGCGATATGTAATCTGAGATATGTACCTTATTATCTATAAGGCGAGCGAGTTCACTCGTCTTAAGCAAGCAAAGCATATAATAATCCATGTATACATCCAATGGTCTTCGCATGTACCTATCTCAACTCAGTTTGGAATGTTAGTCACTTATAAGAAGATGTAGAACTTGCATAAGCGCAAATAAGCATAAAACATGCATTTTGAATCCAAATCTCAAGCACAAGCACCAATATGCAACCATATAACCAACATATGCACTCAAAAAATTAAATAACAATTTACAACGAAACAAATCATTCGAAAAATAAATATTTATTCAATTCAATTCATAACTATCACAATTTGCATTTCAGTGCCAATATTTAATTCATACACTCTCATTCTTATCAACATTAAATTTTCATTAACATTTTTGATTGCTCATTCCATTTATTCATAATTTTGAATTAACTTATTTTGAATATCATTTGTTTCCAAATTATTTTTCATTCATTTAAATGTTATTAAGCTTAAATCCACTTATTTCATTTCAATCATTCATATAGTTAATTACACTTAAATAATTTAATTCCATACAACATCCCATATATTTGAAATTGATTCACATTTACTTATTAATATATATTTCGTTAATCAGACCATGGATTTGTATTTAATTTATTGGCCTTTATTTGATTTACATTAACTAATTTAGTTTCAGCTTATTCTTTTTTTCCAATCAACATTTATTGCATTCACATTTGATTTATTAAAATTCAAAATACTTACATTCAAACGATTTATTTCAAGTGCTTACATTTGTTTCACCCATATTTAATTGGTTTACATTCCATTGATTTCTTTCAATTAAATAACATTCGTTACAAATTCATTATTTAACTTTTATTTAATTCAATTTGCGAAATTCCAGTTGTTTCACTTTTTGTTTAACCTAATTCATATAAATTCATTGGTGAAACATTCATAAAATTATTCCACTTAAGCTTGCTTAACTTAAATTTTGTTTCCACTTAATTTATCCTCTCCTTTTTTATACTAACGTCATTTATAACTTAGCTAAGTTTATTATAAATATTTGATACAACATAACTCGCGTTTATTATTATTACTTTATATCTTAAGTTATTGTTAATTCATCGATTCCTTCTTTTATTCAAATTCGTATTATTTATTTACTAAAACAAATTTAATTTTATAACTCAATTCATATTAATAAAAAAATTACAATCAATTCATTTAACCTCTCTTAAGTTAATTTCAATTTTATAATTTATTCCAATAACTTATTCAATACTATATTAGTTACCATTAAATTTTTAAACTCGTTCCTCTTACATTTTATTTTTTTATATCATGTGTACAATAAATTCGATTAACCAATTTAATTTATTACTTACATTAATTTATTTTTATTCAATTTCTTACACACTTAAATTACATTTCATTTTAAAAATTCAAGTCCGCGTTCATTTTTAATTCATTTTATAGCTCAAATGAAATTAATCCACTTTACCAATTTATCTAGTTTCATTTAATATCCATTTCAAATTATTTAATATTAAGTTAAACTTCATTTCATTTTTATTCATTCCTCATTTTATTTAATTTTATTCAAGTTAAATTCCTTATCATTTCCATTTACAAATTTAAATCCATTTTCTAACTTATTAATTCGCAATTCTATAAGTTATACAAATGTACTTCTTAGAATTTCATTTCATTATCTTATCTATTTCATTTTAAATTTAATTTATTTTTTTATTTAAGCTTTCATGAGTTAAATATATTTTATTTACTTCATTTCACTAATTTGATTAATTTAACATTTCTTAAGTTAATTATTTTATTTCATTTCTTGGATTCAAATTTATTTTATTTGCTTAATCAAAATGTTTAACCAATTTAAATTTCCTCTTCTAATTTATAATTTGCAAACGTATTTCTCATCCATTCTATTTTAAATTTTAAGTTCAAACTATTTCCATATACTTATTAAATCGCACTTAGAATATATTTCCTTAATTAAAACTTGTTTAATCGAAATTTAATTTTCGTTTGGTTGCAATCTTCACTCAAAAACTTGAAAATGAGCATTGGCGATGCTGCAGTAATCCCTAGAATTATTTCCCAGCAACCAAGCGAGTCTAATGCTTTTATTTCTTCAAAAAGCCTTTCAAAAATATTTTTCCTAGCCAAAACTTTTCAATTAATATAAATATTAATTTTTAAGGTTTCGAAAATAATTTTTTAAAACAAAGTAATTTAAATTCTAAAATTCTCATTTTTTTTAAAGTCATTTCTATATATAAGCTATATCATAAATATACTTATACAAATTTTCTCACCTTATTAACAAATATTTAATTAATTTACAACTTGGTAATCTTAAGCACTTATTATTTTGATTGATTTCAATCCTATTTGATTAACAAATGCTTCATAAATAAAATAATAATGTATTCGTTTTATTTATTAATTCAACCAATAATTAATGATAACTATCATTCATTAAAATTTATCGTTTTTTGTATATATAATTATTTGGGAAAATAATTTTATTTACCCGATTTAAAGCAATATTATGTCCACTTGCCTCATTTAATTGTATAGAAACCCCTATCAATAATTTGGCGTCCCGTACATCGACCAGAATTCATAAACAACTCAATGGATATGTAGACACAAAATAAAACATTTTATAACATAACAAGTAACTCTCTCATGTATATACACTCAATCTGACTCATTCTATGGTATTGCTACACTATCTCTAATGAGTGAAACCCCACAAAGCCAAGATTGTCGCTAAACCTGGATCTGATACCAACTGTGACAACCCACATTTCGGAAGGTTTAAATTGACAATAATCCACACATTTCCAACTTAAACAATCCGTAACGTAGATAATCAATGAGGTTAAATAAGAAAAATAAGAAAAGAAGAAGAAAAATAAACACAGAATCTCACAGCGGAATCGATAAAATATAATAATCAAATAAATTGTTCACGAAACAATTTACTATACATTTGATTTTAATCTATACACATTTATCAGGGTTATATATATACATCAGGGATAAATATCAATAAAGTAGACTAGCATGATGCATGGAATAATAATAATAGCAATATACTAAAACCCCGTCTTCGTCCTCCAAACAGTAGTCTTCAATACGCTGAAAAAAACCAAGGACTGACCCAAGTGTAATGAAAAGACAAAACACTCGAGTCAGGACTAAAATACTCTTATAAGTCAAATCAATATCATAAATATGAGTGCAATAACTTAAGAGATGTTACAGGATTTTCCATCTCCTAAGTATCCGTTAAACTATTTATATATAATAGTGTACGCTATAATAGATAGTGTCTTTCCATAAAATAAATATCAAAATAGCGTTAAGGCTTCACATTGATCCACCTTGACACATTTTTACAGTTCTAAACCAAAGTCGTAATGGGCTCGTATAGGGAAAAATATGACAACGCATGTGAGGCAATGCCCAAGGTAGGATTCTACCAGTTTACACTTTCTGGCTGGTCGTAACCTATATGTGGCTGACCGCGACAATCAATCCAAACGGAAAAAAGGTGCACCTATCGAATACGAAATCACAATAGTAAGTGGGACATCTTCGCTAGAGGTAGCTAACCTCAATGGCCAGAAATAGGCTCCTGTTTTAGTCATTTTAATTATGACACGAATGTCAAGGCTATTCATCATTGTTCTTTTACTTCGTTCTACTAAACGTCGCCAATTCAACCACTACATTTTGGATATCCTCAATCACGTACACAGTTGTCAAAGTGGTTCCAATATCGACAAAGAGTATGCCAATAGGAGGCCCGATATCTTTAACAACCAAACGTCATTTTACACACCGGTTGGTTCTATTTCAAAACAATTCTGACTTGACATCAAAATATCATATTCGTTTCAAAAATCAAAATCATTTTTGAAATCATCATATTTACTCAAAAATCATATTTTTCTTCAAAATGTCAATTCAACTCGATATGTCGATTTCACTTCGAAACTTCATTCGAATTACAGTTTTGATTATAATTCACTTTAACCCAATTGGTATTTAAATCCAAGATTTAAATATAAACATTTCACCCTTTTAACCAGTTTGAATTTTAGAAATAGTTTTAAATAGTTAAATAGTTAAAATAGTTTAATAGAAAATAGTTTGAGAAATAAAATGGTTTATATAGTGAAATAGTTAGGAAAATAAAAATAGTTTAAATGTTTAAAGAAAGTAAATTTGAAATAGTTTATATTAAAATAATTTATTCAAAATAGTTTCCAGGCAAAATTGATTCAATTCCATAATTTCCAATCCAAATCAATTTCCATTTTGATTTACTCGTTTAAATTTTGATTTCAAGTCGAATTTTAATTCCAATTCCAAATTAATTTCACTTCCAATTTCAAATTAATTTAAATTCCAATTGCAAATTAATTTCAACTCCAATCCTAAATTTTAAACCACTTCAATTTATATCAATTCTGAGTCCATAGCCAATTATTAATTCAAAACACTTAAATCAAATTTTCTTTAATATCCAATTTAAAAATCCAAATTTTTAAATATGATTTAAATCCGAGCTAAATTTCAAAATATCATTTATCACTTTGGCTTAGCAATATTCAAAGTTCGAATAAAAATCAAATCTTTAAAACAATCGATTTTTAAAATTCAAATCATATTTTGATTATAACTTCAAAATCATAAATTTGATTATTTAAACTATTTTATTTATCAAATTTAAATTTCAACATTTCGAGGTCAAATTCAAAAATAATTTGATTCCCACAAATTTGATTTTTCATTTCTTAAAATCAAATCATTTAAATAGCTTCAAAAAAAAAATTAAAATCATTTAATTTAACCAATCCGGTATCCGTATATAATTCTCTAGCCTTTGGCCAAGTGAATCAATTATTTTAATTTAATTTAGGGATGGAGGTATCATTTCAATCCAAAATAAATGTCATAGGTATATATAGTTTCAACCTATTTCCTAATTTATTCGAAATAATTTTCTTTACGGTTTTATATACCGTAAATAATACAGGACGATAACATGATATATAAATAAACGTCCAAACGTCCAAAATATCAATCAATAGCATCCATCTCAATCAATCATCAAAACGGTCAATATTCACAACAGTCAACCAATTTTCGATAATCGAGGATTTTCTAGCAGCTTAAAATCCTAATTCAATTTTGACTGTCAAAACTAAATTCTGTCAATTTATTCAGATCTCGATTAAATGTCAATTTGAATTTATCAAACAACCATTAATAAATTCAAATTACTTTATGATATAAATTTTTCTAACATAAGATATAATAGTTAAACGTGAGATCTAAAAACACTCACCTTTTTATTTAAACTAAAATTATTTCCAACTTCTAATAAATGCTAATCCAATGCCAAGCTGTAGACAACGACTATACGAATTCTCAACAACTTGTTTCACGCAAAATGAATTGCATATGCATGAATTTACGAATTTATAAATATCGATTTAATTTAATTTTAATTAATAAAATAAATAAAATAAGATAAATAAAAAAAATCCTAGCTTCATCACGTTCACGCGACAACGCCTCTCTCCCCTTTCATCCTCCAGGCAACACAGTCTTCAATTCATTTTTTTAGCAAATCGCACTCGCTCTGACCATCGGCCGCCTTAGCTCCACCAGTACGTGTGCGTATGTTCTAAAAATCACGGGCCAAACCATAGATTGGCATGATGTTCGGCCCCCCGATCTATCGTCGAAACCTGGCGCCTGGGCATCGCGATGTAATTGAATCGCGTTCATTCTCCTATTTTCACGTTTTTTCAGATTTGGACTTGTTTATTTGAATTCTTTCTTTCCTATATTTTGTGAAAGCCAGCGATGAGAAGAGAGGGGGAGGAAGATGAATATACGGGCTTAAAAAGGGGGAAAATGTGGGCTTGAATGAATTTTGTATATTATATTTTGGCAATTAGAAAATATCTGATTCGATCGACCAGCGAAGTCAAGAACTCCAAATGAAGCGTGTTGTCTAGTGTTTATAATGTTTTACCCCAATTCCTAAGACAATGAAACTAGTTTGGGGGCCTAATTCGATCGTATATGGAAGATAGCTTTGAGAATTTAATTATTTATTTAAATTCTGAATTTTAATTCTATGCATTTCAAGCTCGCACGTCCAAACGACAAGTCCGAACGCTACGAAACTTGAAATTATACAATAATTCACTATTACGGATCCGATCAAACTAGTTTCTTCGAAATCTGAGAAAGTAACCAAAATGGCTATTTTTTCTCGTCAATTAAAATATAAAATATAAAATTTGGAATTATTCATATTTAATTCCAATTTTAAATGTTAACCATCTTTGGTTCATATTTTGAATAAACTTTAAATCAATTTTCGATATCATTTCCAATGATCTTAAATCCAGAATTAAATTATTCAAATAATTTCAATTATTAAATTTTAAGAAATTTAATTATCCAATAAACCAATATAAATAAATCATTAAATTTTATTTCTACCCATATTTAAAAATTTAAAATAGCCAAAAATGTGGGTCGTTACACAATCGCACTAATGTGGAGTTTGCGACTCATTTGTCATCATTTCAATCAGTTGATGACAAACTGATGCTTCGATCCTAAGACGTCCCCAGTTGATGCAGATGGTGGTCCTTCTTGCTCCACTGTTGCTGCTCGCCTCCTCACGTATTGTAATAACATGCCATTCCGGATATGCCCTTTTATCTCATCCCTCAAGTGTTTGCAATCATTCGTATTATGGCCGCTCAACTCGTGGAATAAACAGTATTTATCTGATTTCCTCTCATTGTTGGTCGGATCCATCCTCATTTGCCTTTGGTAGGGAACCTTCCCTCTAGTTTCTTGGTATATTCCTCCAATGTCTCTCTCATCTCTGAATAAGAAGTGAATCTCGACTCCTTTCGCGGTCATTTTGACTCATCGCAACTCTCTTCTGCTTTCCATTTCCCTTTATCCTTGCCTGAATCCTTTCCGGGCTAATCTCCACTTTTTACTGCATACACATCAACTCCCTATCCTTCCTCTCTCTCTTCATTTGCATCATCTTGTCGTAGAAACTGTTCTGCCTTATGGTAAAACTCAACTAAGTCCGTAGGTGGGTCCCTTGTCAATGAATTCTTAAACTTCGTTCCATCAACTATGCTTGATTCAGCTGCCCTCCAAACCATGGATGTGTCTGGTTGATCCACTGATGCTACCGATGCATTGAATCTTGTTAAAAAACTTCCTCAAAGACTCCTTGGTTCTCTTCTTAAGTGCTGTCAAACTAATTATGCTTTTGGGTCTCGAAATGTTAACTCTGAACTACCTGATAAACTTCTCAATCAACTCGGTCCATGTTCCAATGGAGCCGATTTCCAATTGCCTGAACCACAATGCTGCTATGTTTGTCAAATACAATAGGAAGCACCGGGCAATGACCTCTAATGATGCCCCCAGTACTTCCATCTACCTCATATACCTCGTCAGATGAACTGCATGATCCGTCCTCCCATCGTATGTCTCCAGTGTTGGTAGGTTGAATTCTGGTGGATTTCTGGCCTGCCTAATTATGGGAGCGAAGGAGCTTCTGTGCACATCTTTCAGATCTCTATTTACTAATCCTCCTCTCATGGATCGTTTGACAATCTCCACCAATCCTTCACTGTTCCAAGTTGCGATCCATATCTATTGTCTCCAATCTGCACCTCGAGTTCACGAGGCAATCCTGGCATCTGCTCTCCTAGACGAGCATCCGTCCCACCATCAGCACTGTGTTGAGCAACTCTGCATGGTATTCTGCCCGAGGTTGGATCAACATACTCCTAGGGAGTGCCCCCGAATCAGGGGCTGCTCCTGAAGATCCTGCTTTATTCGGTCGCCTTTTGAGTCTTTCTGGTCCAGCTCCAGGGATCTAGACCTAGCTGCTCTTGCTGTTCCAGCCTTTCCAAACTGTCAGAGAATATTGTGCATCATCTGCTCCTTCTTTTTCAACAGTTCTTCATGCATAGCCCCCATCATCATCTCCATCTCATCTTTGATGATGAAGCCCACAGTCTGATTAGCTCTTGAGGATGCTTCCTGGCTTCCTTCATGCTGATTTCTCTCCACTCTTTATCTCCTTGTTGATTACTTCGTCATAGCACTCCAAATCCAAGTATTCAAGCCTTCAGATCCAAATTCCAAGTTATAGAATCTATGAGTTCAATTCTTAGTGGAAGTACTAAAATGTTTGCACAAAAATTGGTCACAAACACCCAATTGCCGATGAACACACCCTTTCACAATCACATATCACAGAAAGAAAGTAAGCAGAGAATATAAATATGAAGACACCCAAAATTTTCTAGAAAAGCAATAAAAACATAAGATTTATAGTTGTTCGGCATTGTAGCTAATGTTCACTTTGAAGAGTTGTTGTTTTATTGATTATAACTTACTAGTTACAGAGGTTTACAACAGTACAACTGAGTTGCAACAATGGTTCCGGTAGATTATCAGCGTAGAAGAACGAAAAGATCCCTATTTTGAAGCTCTAGGGTCACTATTTATAGGCGCAGGCTGCAAATATCTCGCCCAAATCTCGAAGGACTTCTTCTCTCACATGGCTGGGCCTATGGGATCGATCCATTGACATTTTGACTCGATCCACGATCGGTACGTACCAAATTCTTATCGATCAAAGATCGCTCTTTTTGGGTTGGGATAGATCATGGACATTCATAAGGTTGTACAAAAGCTCTTATAAAAATTTGGAGGCATTTGGAATTGTTGATCTCAAGTTATGATCGATGCAAGTTTGGCTTTCCAGTTTGCTGTCGACTTCATATCGATACAATTCATATCGTTCTGACTCATATCCATGTATCACGTCTATATCAAACGACATGGCACTATAATTTAGGTTCGATCCACTTTTCACGCCAAATGACTTAGTCTTCCACTAGCATATGTCTTGTTCATTATCGCTTGTGATGACCCAGAATTTTTGGATATTTGAAATTGAAATATTTAATTGATTTTAAATATTTATCACTAGTAATTTGGCAATTAAATTATTGAATTTAATAGTTGGAAATTGGTTAAAATAGTGAATCTTGGTTTTTAAGCTGGTAAGAAATATTTCAATGGCTTACAAAATTTATATTGATAATACTAAAGATAATAAAAGTTTTAAAATTGAATTTAAAGGTGATTTGTTTAGTTTTGAAAATATATCGTTTGAATTGATATTTAAAAATAGCCCTCCGAAGCATAGTCTCGGAATTCATCGAAACCAGTTCCATTAGATCCGTAATAGTGTATTATTATCGAACTTCAATTTTCGTAGCGCTTGGAATTATCATGTGGTCGTACGGTAGACAAACGTGCTGAAGTTTATATCGAAAATTCAATATAAAACTGGATCCAAAAAGCTAACTTCTCCATATTATCAAATTAGGATTCGAAACCTTTTCCATTACGTTTGGAATGGGGGTATAACATTATAGATGCCTGGCAGCACGCCTCGATAGTATGTCAAGATTTTAAGCTATGAATTCAAGACGTTTTAAATTTGAATCTAAATTTAAACAAAAATAATATAATTGCATTGAAACACTATAGCAAGCGCAGACACGTAAAGGAATTTGAAACACGTGTTCTCTAAGGTTTAACATGAGTCTAACAAAAAGGGAAAGAGAATGGCCGAGCAATTAAAAGAAATAAATTCGTTCTTCTCCTTCTAAATTCATTTTTCCCTAAATCGAATTCAAAATTTTAATCGCCAAAGCCTTTTTAAAATGAATATGAAATCACAGAGCAAAAATAAAATGGCTGCAACAAAATCGAAACCCTTCTTCCCAAATCCAAATTGGATAAGTAATAGGCCGAACAAAGTCATCTCGCAAGCCTGTCTCTCTCTCTTCGTTCAAGAAATTCAAAGCTTATCTATGAATCGTGAGACGATTTGGGACGTGAGCAGGCGCATCAGTTGAGGAAGCTCCCGGGCACGGCGGCATATGCATCAGAGTGGATTCGTGGGGAAAGCATCACGATGTGGATCTCATGTTCGATTGACGCAGTTGCGATGCGGATGGCGACCATGGTGGGTGGTGGCATGTCAGAGCGATCGACTGTGAAGCATGCAGTAATTTTATTCTAATTAAATTTAATATATATAGATACGTGTGTGAAAAACAGAAAAAAATGAAAATACAAATATATCTGGAAAAAATATTCATGCATGTTTTAATATGTAGGTAAAAAGAAAATAAAAAAATGGATAAGATTGTGGAAATAGAAATTTTAAATGTTGTAAAATTTATATTAAAGAATTTGATTTTTATTTATAAACATATGTATAAGTAGTTTCTAATTGAGAAATAAAGTATATACATACCAATGCCAATTTTAATTTACCAGTTTAGATAAAGAATAATTTATTAAGGTGATTAATTGGATTTAAATTATTTAGTTACTAAAAGAATATTTTAAAGGGAAAATTGATTTAAACTAAATTATTAGTTGATTAATTTATCAAAAAGGAAATTGATTTTTCTATGTGTCTGAGTATTAATAAACTGTATAAATATTTATATAAGGTCTAAATTCATGAGGAAACGTGTCGAGATGGATCAGATTGAAAACAAAGATCAAAGGTGAGTTAATCCCACTTATTTGGAATACCTTTGAATTTAAATAGTCAAATTTAAATTATGGGTTGTTATTTGAATTGACAACTTATTATCAGCTTGGATGTGATATGTTATATATATATAGTGTGTGTGTGTATGTGTATAGGAGTGATTGATTTCCCGCATTATATAGCGGACGAGACCATATGCGCTCCGCATAATAGCGGATGACCTTTATACCACGAAATTCGACCTCAAAGTGAAATTGGTATTTTGTTTGTTGACTAGCATCTGTGGATGCAGGGAAACTGGTTGGAGGGATCCAACTAGGTTCCTCAAAGTAGTGGAATGTATTTTTATAGTCTATGTTTTATCTGATAATCTGTGATAGATTATATTGAATATATTAGTTTTGAAAATATTGAATGCTATGGTTTGATTGAATATATTTTGGGTATGTTGAGATATCAAAAATATAAGGATTGAAATTATAAACAAAAATAAAAGAGGGAATTCTAAGTAAAATAAATAAAGTGAAATTGGATAAATTAAAGAATGATTTTGAGAAAGGATAAAAAGTCGATTTTTAAATCTTAGTAAATAAATTTCAAGTATGGAAAGGAGATTTTTGAATAAATGGGAATAGATGAATTTTTAAAACTTAAGCGATATTACTTTAAATGTAAAGGATTTATTTTTAAATTAAAGGTTTAAAATAGTTTGGGAGAGATAAAGAAGAATTTTGGAGAAAAGTATGAAATTGGTATTTTCAGTTTAAATAAGATTTTATATCGTAATAAAGGGATGAATCTGAAATTAATGGGTTTTGAAATAAATTTGGATAAGTAAAGGAATTTATTTTTCAAATGGAGGTAGTTTTGGAAATCGATTTTGTGTTGAAACTGTGTTTAAAAAAAGGATGAGACTATGGAATTTATAAACTGGGTTTATAAAGTGAAATAAGATATAGGTGAATATTTGGAAGTATAAATTCACGATGGGAATTTATAAAGGAAAGGGTAATTTATTTTAAAAATAAATGGTGGTTTATTTTTAAAAGTGTGGAAAAGAAAATTTAAGGATTTGGGATGTAAATTGGGATAAATCGAGAAGGATTTATTAACTGATTAAATGGACTATTTTGGAAGGGAAAGTGTATTTTCCTTGGAAAGCCAAGTATGTTTTCAAAGTAGCTTTTAAGTATAAATTAAAAGTTTTAAAGTTGGTTTTAAAAAGAATGTTTTTGGAAAAATTATTTTCTTAAATTATTTTAAAATTTTGAAAGTAAATATTTATTGAGTTAATTATAGAAGTGATTATTTTATTGATTTAACTAGTATTTGATTTAAAAGATGGTTATTTAATAATTATACTCTATCTAATAAATTTATTTTAAAATTAGTTTGGGCTTAAGTTTTACTTGGGATATTAGTATAAAATTTCATAACTAGTATTTTAAATTAAGAATTTTAATTAGTTTTTATTTTAAATGTTTTAAAATATAGATTTTGGATAAAGTGATTTAAATTATTTAAAATTCTTAAGTATTTAAGACTTGGTGATTTTCAGGAAAATAAAACAATTGGGTGGAATTTATTCCACGAAAGAAAATGTGATTAGAAAACTATTTTCAAGGAAAGTGTAGAAAAATATATTTCCAAGATATTTTGAAATAAATAATTTGGGAAATTATTAGGGCGTGATGGTGGTTTGTGGATGTTGTTTGATAGTTAAATAATCGACTATTAATATTGGCCAATGCGCTGATCGTTTCGAAGAGTTCGGGATCGTAATTAATTCCCGAAAACCACTTCGATCCGATTTGAATGTTATCCTGAGGAAGACAAGAGCTTGGAATTGAAGATGAAGTGCAAGGGCTAATCGCCACTTATGCTGAGGTTGATTCCAAAAAGGATGTAGTGGGAGTAGTGCCTTCGGTTCCGTTCAGACCCGGAACGGACTTATATGGATAAATGCTATCAGAACATCGTTAGAAGGATGGTGAGCATTCTAAGTGAATGTGTGCTAAAAAAGTAATGCATAGCCTCGAGCCTCATCAACTAGGAATGGCTAAAACAGGGGAGGTGCATGCAAGGCTAAGTGGCTAGCAACCAATTAGGGTAAGGTCATCCCTGTCTAGATGTCTCTTTTTATTCGGCTTTGTAGGCGGTTGCTAATCCCAACTGCGGGGTGAACTTATTCAGACTATCCAGTAAGTGGTAGCTATGGTCTTGTGTAGCAAGGGATCAGGGTGGATCCTTGGTATGGTGATCTAGACCACGTACTTTGATGGACGGTACCCCGGTAGCTCTGCCATTGTATGGAATTCAATATCCAATAAGGGCCTGTACGATTTTGATTGTGCTCGACTATTTCTGTAACGTGAGATGCAAGAATTTCAGCTGGATTCTATTTTACTTTCTATAGTTACTATTATAATATCAAACGAATTTGATAAAAATGTTTTGGTTATCGTACGGTAAAAACCCGGCATGTTTATTTATGGCATGGTCTTACGAGATACCTTTGATTTCAAAAGATTTTGGAAACTTTAATAATCCAATTGAGTGTGTTTTCTCACACTGGTTTTCCAGACTGACTCGGATGTTATTTCACTATAATGCTCGGGTCAGACCAGTATTATATAGTACATATTCTGGATGGACTGCTATGGAGCGTAGGGGATGCGCTGGATGGCAAGACATATCATACGTATGTGACTTATTTCTGCTATATATGGTGGACCGTATATTCTCCTTTGTGTGGACAAGTTATCATAATATTCAAGTGATGTGTTCGTTTGATGTTGTATTCTGATGACGTGTTATATAAGACATTTACAGTTCTTTTGTATAAAATCTGTTGTTATCTATTATATATTATTACGCTGCGATTGTGAGATTCTGATATTGTTTCTATTTCTTCTTCTACCTTCTTCTTCTTTAACCCGAATGGTTCGGTTTTCCAGCATTCGATTGTTTGGCATTTGATAAAGTGGACGCATTGATGTTGAATTTCGAGCGTCGAAAAATCGGGTCGTTTGATAAAGTGGATGTATTGTTCGGCATTTGATAAAGCCACGTACGTACGGTCAACCACCTCTTTAACCATGACTCACCGCCTCTACGTGTCGCCGCTGGCCTCGGCACCTCCGCCACGAGCTCCACCTAACCCAATCGTCTCCCCGAGTACCTCACCAGTCCCGGGTCGTAGTGCCGACACTGCCTCCATTTAGGTTTTGCAACCCTAAATCATATATTCCGGTCACCTCCAGCCAAGTTAGGCTAAACGATCACCAGCCCCGACCTCCTGGTGCCAAGCACTACAAAGCCCCTCTATCAATTTTGTCGATTGATGCCCCAATCAAAAACGCCTAATCCGAGTTTTAGCATGATTTTCCATCGACTCGTTCTCTATTATTAAAAACAAACACTTGTCGTATATTTGTATGATTGAGAGCTTCAAAACGGTGTATAACATGTCATTATTCTGAGGGGTTTGAATTTTTTTTTTTTTTTGAATTTGATTTGCAGTTTGAAAGAGAACTAGGGTTTGCAGCCATTGGAAAGAATAGGACGAAGGTAGATGGAGTTGTACGTACTGAAATCAGAAATAAGAAATAACCTAGGGTCTATAACAGGCTATTTATATGTAAAGATGAAAACAGAAAGAATGGACCAGATCGATTTACACGTTGAATGATAAATGACCCGAAAAGCCCGTTTTGACTCCGGAATGAAAATGGTTCAAACCATATATCAAAATAGATTTTTTTTGATATTTTTAAACCCAATGGAACATGTTTCAAGTCTAAATTGCATTGTATGAAGAAGTTGCTTAAAGATTCAGCTTATTTCAAATTGATTTCAATTATATTAATTTCTAGGCGTTTCGAGCTTGTACGATCAAACGACAAGTCCCATCGTTATAAAACTTGAAATCCTACAATAATTCACTGTTATGGATCCGATGAAACTAGTTTGGTCAAAATCAGAGCCAGTGGCCAAAATGGCTATTTTCGTGTCAATTAAATAAATTAATATTAAATTAATTAATTCACTTTTTAATTCAATATTTATTAACTAACAAATTTTCATCATTTTTGATTACTTAGACATTTATAATAATTCAAAACAAGTTTACACATCAATTCATTGTTTAAAATTTTACTAATTATAGTGTTCAATTTCAACTGTAATTAAATCCAATTAATTATAATTTAATTCCGATAAATTGTTTTAATTTGATTTCAAACTTTATATTCAACCAATTATTACACAAATAACATAGTTAACATTTGTTTGTCATTCATTACATTAATATCCTCTAATTTCCATCTTTATTTGTATTAACTACCATTTCCATTTATATTAAATTTTCGTCAAATTTATGCATGAATTAAAATTTAACATCCTAGTTGATTTATTTATCTTGATTCAAATCTTTTATTAAATCAAATATTTCCTTATGAATAATTTACATTTAATTTTATTACATTCATATATTGCAGTTATTGTCTTAAACCATATTAACGTAACATTTAATTCCATTCAATTTATTATTGATTTCAAATTTAACTTAACAGACTAAAAAAATAGATACCATATAATAGTTTGCCATCATTTACGTTTAGTCACATTAATAAGTTATTATTTACAACCAAATGTTATAATTACTTACCTAACACCCATTTTATTCAATTACTATTAATTATATATTATTTCATTAATTCATTCAATTTACATTTGTTTTCTTAAATAAAATTCGTAACCAAGTTATGACATTTACATTATTTCAATTAACTAGAATTGTATTAAAATTATTAATAATTAACTTAAACTAACATAGTTATATTTCATTCTGGCTATTATTTCATTAATAAATTAAAAATTTATATTCCTCTCAACATTAAACCACAAAATCTTATTAACTTAACTATTTTTAATTATCGAAAATTACGGGTCGTTACATATGTTTGATTAATTATATATGAATAATATATGTAAGAAATGTAAATAACACATGTAAACAAATAAATGTGAATGAATGAAATAATCATTGTATGAATGAAACTGAAGAAAGACAAACAATGTGAAAAAAAGTAATAAGAATAAAACTTAAATATTATTGGAAATTATTGTTTGTTTGGCTTATGGATTGGTTGAGAAAGGATACTTCTATTTTATACAAAGATGTACAAATAATCTATAATGTTTTATCTACGACTGTTGAGTGTATGGTTTACTTAGTAGTTTATTTATCATTTTTATATGATTTGAAGTTTTGAATTTGAACAAACCATTTGTTTTGGTTAAAATGGATGGATGATTGCTTTCTTTGTTGAAAATGATGTTTGTACTATTGTTTGCAATGACTATTGTTATATTGTGATGGTTTGTTTGTTATTTATTGAAAAAATTTAGTATTCTCTTTTACTTAATTATTAACCGTTTTTGGATTACATAAGTTGTAACACCCCGCCTTTTCGCACACTTTAAACCGACACACGTGCCAATTCAAACCATACGGAAGGGCGGATTGTTATGGGGTAAATAAGAAAACAGAGAAGAAATAAAACAAAATAGAATCTCACAGCGGAATGATAAAATATAATAATAAATATACAGTTTACAAAACACTTGATTCTTCTTTATACAATAAATATCAGAGTTACACATACCAATACAATCAATGCAGCGGAACAGTATGAGTGTGGTGCAATACTATAAATAAAATAATACGACTCCTTCGTCTTCGTCCTCCAAGCTAAAGTCTTCGATCCTGAAACGCTCGAACTGACCCGAGCGAATTTGAAAAGACAAAAACACTCGAGTCAGAACTAAAAGATCATATGTGAGTTAAATTAACAGAAATAAATATGAGTACAGTAACTCAAGAGATGTTCGGGATTTACATCTCCTAAGGATCCGTTAAACTATTTACTATGTAGTATATTGCGCTATTATAATAGTGTCTATTTATAAAATAAACTTACTTTTTAATAGCGTTAAGGGGTTACCCATATAGCCCTTAACACAAATAATGCCAATAGTCTATATAGTACCGTAATACCTCCTGATCGGGAAGCTACCAGAGGATACTCCATAGGTACGACACAAATAGAAACTCGTAGTAAAGGCTCGGTATGGTAGGTGACACGGCACAACTAGGCAATGCCAGGGTAGATATACCAATTGCTATCCAGGCTGGTGGAAACGCGTAGCCGCAGTTACCGCCCACCTCGGACTAACTCCCCAAAATCAAAATATAGAAGTGGCCACTGAATCAATCCAAGTCAAAGTATAATATCGAAGAGGAGGGTCCGATCAGAGGAATGACCTCATTGGCCTGAGAATCGCTCCTGTTTTAGCCACCTTATGCCAACTCACGGGAGTCGGGTCCACGTATTTACCTTACAGGAAACGTCGCCACCACCTACTTCATTCTGGAATCTCCACCGCGTACACGGTTAGTCAAAGTGGTTTTCGGTATCGACAGAGAGTATGTCCATATCCGATCCGGGTCTCTTTGCCAACCCATCGTTATTATAACACCGCGGTCATTTAAAAATAGCTCATACTTTAAAACCAGAATAAACATTTCCATTTTAAAATTATGAATACGATATCATTTTAAAACCCAAAATAATATGATATCCTTTATCCCAAATATAAACCTTTTCAAAAATCCAAATGCTTTAAAATTTATAACGTCTGAAAGCCAAATATCCTTTCAAAGCATAACATTTCGAAATTCATAATTTAAAACCATAACTTTTAAAACTTGAATGGTTTGGATATTCAACGGTATATGAATTAAAAGGTTTAACTTAAATGTTACTTTGTAAAGAAAATAGTTCTCATGGCTTTACAAATACATTTCTTTATTAAAGTCTAAACCAAAATTTGTATTATCTCTCTCAAGTTCCAAAACCACTTCAACTTATATATATATATATATATATATATATATATATATATATATATATATATATATATATATATATGCGTATATCCATTTGGAGTATTAATATTTCAAACTAAAGTTGGATTTTATTCTTTCAACAAATCAATTGTTCTATTAATTAGTCTTGAATATTCATATAAAATCCATAAATAATAAGACTTCAATTTCTAGTAATAAAATATATATATTTTTCCCAATTCAAATTATACTAGAATATTCATTTCAATTTATTTTGGGAAAAATCCAATTATAAATATCATATCTTAAAATTTCCAAACTTAACATTTAAACATATGATATAAATTATTAAACTCCATTTTCTAAATTTTCTTCCATTTTTAATAAAGATTTTTATACACCTTTTAATTTCAAAATTTTCAACTTCATATGTATATATATATGGAAGAAAAATATTTATACGATATAAAATTTAAGATTATTATAAACCGTATTCCATCCAAACCATAGAAATCACATTTAAATAGTTATATATATACCGCGGTGCCTGTATATAATTTTCTATCCTATGGTCAAGTGATACGGATATTTATCATTTCAATCCGCAATTTAAAAGATATAAAATTTTGCGGTTATATATCATTTCAAACCACAATCCCGAATGAAATGAAATATGCATGATAATTTGCAATTTAATGATATACAATAAACATCCATTCATCAACATCATCCATCATCCAAATCGCAATCATCAATCAATATCAATCAATAACAATATTATTTTTTGGTACTACATCACAGGTAATACTGGCAATTTTATTCAAATTAAATTTAACAGCTATTAATCTACAGTCTATATTCAGTAATAAATTATATAACTGTTAACTAGCAGTTCATACACAAACAAATAAATTTTAACTGTAAATTAATACGCAATAAATAAATTAAATTAACAGTTAAATTAAATAAATGCAATTTAACAGATATGATGAAATAAACATGCCAAATACTCATAAATAAATTTCTATTCATTTCTAAAATAAATTTAACAAACATAAAAACTTCTAGTAGTTGTGAGTGGGTTTAAAACACTCACCTTTGGAATTTAAATCGAAATTAAATCCGATTTAAACCCAAAAATTCACCCGTCTCGGAATTCGTCCAAACCAGCGTCATCAAGTCCGTAATTAAATTACGATCCTAACAAAAAAAATCTCACGTGAATCGGAGATCGTATGCGAGAGTTATGTCGAAAATTGCACTCAAATTCAAAATTAAAAATAAACAAAAGTGACACACATCTCACCTAACACATATGCCACGTCATCACACGTTTCCTCCCCCAGCATAGTGAAACGCGCACGTACTCCCAGCCGAACCCATCATGCAACAGTGACCATTGAACCCAAAACGCCCCTATGACCAAGACTTTGACCACGATTTTAGCTCGCCTCCGACCACCGTTGAACCCAGCGCCACCACCATCAGCTCTTCCATGACCGGTCGCACCTCCTCCCCCAGTCCAGTCGCCAAAAAAAGCCTTCGGCCGCCACCTCCTTATAACCCTAATTCGCGATTTCATGAAGATCTGACCGTTGATTCGACAAGCTAACCATATAGATGCGATCCCCATCGTCCACTCTACAAAATCCAGAAAAGGTTTGACGATCCGACGAAGTTTGCGACGACGATGATGAATGGTCACGGACTGCTTGAATTAATTCTGGTCAAACGAATGTTCAAAACAGAAAACGAATTGCACCAGTAGATTACGTGCCTCGAGAACATTAACATATATTTTTGTGGAATTTTTCTGGAGATTTTGAATTTTCATTTTGTTTTTGAACTGACTGGATCTAGGGTTAGCCCCCATTGAAGAAGAAGAGAAGCTTGAAGAAATACGCGTAGATAAATGAAATTAGGCGGAGGCTAGGGCTGAATAGCTGGGTTTATATAGAGGGTTAGAGGTAGCGTAGATAGACCGTAGAATGAACGTACGGAACAAACTATGGCCCAAAAAGCCCGCTATGTCTCCGGAACGAAATTTCGTAAATCTATATATCCAGATAGGTGTTTTAAAATATTCTGAACGCGATGGAAAAAGTTTCACGTCCAAATTCGATCGTATGAAGAAGTTATGCTGAAAACAAAATTTCCAAATTGATTTCAAATTGATTTTATTAAAATTGATTTCAAGGCGTTTCACACCCGTACGATCAAACGACAAGTCCGATCGATACGAAACTTGAAACCCTATAATAATTCACCGATACGGATCCGATGAAACTGGTTTCGTCGAAATCCGAGTCCGTGGCCAAAATGGCTATTTTTAATATTCATTAAATAAATTAAATAAATTATAAAAATCCAAATTTTTATATTATATTCTAAAATTGTCCAAATTTTATTACTTATATAATTTAATCAATTTCAAATGATTTAACAAGCTTGGATGTGAATTAAAATTATAAGTATATCAATTTGCAGTGTAAATTTCTGCACTTTCCTATATTTAAGAATTATAAAATTAAATGCTCAAAACCCCATATATTAGATTTTAACTTTTATATACTCATTCTTTATCCAAATAGGGATGCCACATACTCTGATTCATGATTCAAAATATTATTCTTAAAGTCCATTTTAAATTTCAGTAACGTAGTATTCAACGTTAAATTTTATAAATCCTGTTATTTAATAATTATTGCTTAGAACCTGATTTTAATCTTCCCATTATATTTAATTCCTTCTAGAATCATAGCTAATATTTGTCATCCCTTCATTACCCAAATGTTCTTATCCCATCAAATTTTAAGTTATCGAAATATTAAATGTCAATTTCTTTAATTGCACTAAATTTATCTATTAAAGGTTGCACTTAACCCAAATACATAAAACTTACCCAATTTCTCCTTAAATCAATAACCTTCATATACAAATATGTTTATCATAAATTTTATCTACTCTTCCTTTTTAGGTAATGTCCTATATATTAGATTTCCATGTAATTTGCAATAAATCATACTCGTAGTTATATCGCATTAAATGAATAAATAAGTGTTGACTCTATTCTTTTGATTCAACATTGGTTTACGTTATATTTCATTAATATTTCTACATACATCAGGATTTTTAAAAATGGTTGTAACGTGAAATCTCGTCTACTTCCCATTTTATATTTAAGGCTTCTAAAACCGATTCATATCATTTCTCTAGTCCAAATTTTATTAATATAACCTTAAATTTAATTTATTCCTATCGATGTAATGGTTAAACACAAATTTCACTTATTTGCAATAAACCCACAAATTGGATTTCAAATTTTCAAATAAATAAATAAATTTTAGTTTATCACTTCTTAAATACCCAAACGTCAATGCCTTAATTTAAACTGCATTTATTACATTTTATAAAAATCCTCCATCTTAAGTGACAAATCAAAACTACCCTAACTACACAATTTATGGTAATTAATTCCAATTGCTTTTCCATTAAACTACATAAATTTTCCAATTGCAACCTACGTAGAATGTTTATTTACTTACAATCCTACTGTTTAAATGAATTGATCCTTTACGGTATAATTCACATTTGACTTGATTTCTCATTTATTTTGCAAAACAGTAAATTTCAATTGCTACCCACATTATATTTAATATTAGGTTTCCAATTAATTCTATTGGAGTCAATATATCTTTATATATACACTTTACGTATAAATATCTAAATTACCAAATCAAGTACATTTATTAGAGACAACATTCAATAAAATTACTTATCACACTTATTGCATTGATTTATTCCAACGGACACTTTTATTTAGTCACTATTTATTATTACAACCAAATGTACAATCTCCACTATTTATTTTATATTAAATGAATTTCATTCTAGTAAATATTTTTATTAATATTCACTGATTCATATTTATATTGGTTTCTTATATCTAACTTATAACAAGGTGTGCAAATTTACATAGTTCAAATCTATTTCCATGTAACTATTAAATTGTTACATTAAATTCCAATTACTATAACAAATTACTACATTTTCTCAAATAAAATCTTAAGACTTTTATTTTATTCTAAATTAGATTAGAAACATATTAATTTAATCCATTTAACATTACCAAATTCAACGGGTCGTTACAATCTCCCCCACTCAAAACTTTTCGTCCCCGAAAAGGAAAAAGAAGGGAGAAGGAAGAATAAACAGTACATCTATTTCAATATTAACTTATAATCAATAATTTACTAAAAAAATTTCCTTAAACGGAATATACTCGTTTTATAATCATTATATCCTTTTATACTTAAATAATTAAAGTTTGGAAATCATTTTCAACAAAATTCTAAGTTCAAAATTTACGGAAAATTTTGGGAGAGTCTCCTTTGTACGGAGAGACTCTGGATAAAATATAATATCCAAATATACGAATATATTACATATATTATCAAAATATTATATCCCAACACGGGAAACTATATAAAATGGCACTATAAAACGAAATCCGAAAACGTACCTATTTGTCGGGCAACACGCTTATTATTAGGGAACCAAAAGCAGTAACAGTTGCTTCCATAACCTGCATTTCACTTATATAGTCCAAAAAAAATTAAATATTTATTTTAAAGTGAAATATTCAAGTGGATTCAATCATTAATATCCAATCAATACAACAACCATCGACCTTACAAACAGCATACATACACAAAACAAAGCAACCATTTAATCCATCAAACAAATAGTTGTTTGGGTTCAAAACTTGAAATTTGTATGAAATGAAATTAACTATCAAGTGCATCCTTTACTCAACAGTCTTAGATGGAACAAAGATAGATTATTTATTCATCCAACAACTTCAAATTCCTTACCCAACAACATAAATCAAACACTAACAATTCAAACCAACAACCAAATTTCTTATTATACATTTACTTCATGCTTCAGTGGTTTGATTTTCTTTCTTTCGTTTATGGAGTGATCCCTTTACTTCTTACAATTTTCATTTTCATTTATTACAAAATTATCATATTTATGTTCCAATTTATTGACTAAAGTTTATATCACCCATTTATTCTACTTACCTTTCTTATATAGTAAAATTTCCGATTTAACTTAAGTCTATACAATTAATTCTCATTAATAATAGCAAATTAATAGAATACCTTTATTACCTTATTCTTCACTTGTAAGATTTCCCCTTACATTTTCCTACTAACATTGCAACTTTTATTATATGGTAAGTTATGTATGTTTTAAGAATGTAGGTGAAAATTTACAAGTTTCTTTTCATTCCTACAATTTCAACTTACCTTTTCTCATTTATTTATTTAATGTGGAAGTTTCCATTATATTTAATAGTAGTAACAGTTTAATTACCCACTTTCTATAATATTTAATTACAGTAACCCTTTTTAATTACACTTAAATTATTAACCCTTTAACCTTCATTCTTAAAAATAAGGAATTTTATTAATTAATTACTTAAGGTTTACAGTCATTTATATATTACTTACTTTCTATTATATTAGAATAGGGGGAATTAAAGCATACTTAAGTTAATAACCCTACAATCAAACTTTATAAATTAAGGAATTTCATTTTTACTTTCTTAAGGTTAAAATCACCTATTAATAATACAACCTTTAATTTTAGTAAAATTCCAATCATCACTTAAGTTAATACCATTAAATTCTTATTTATAACAGTAATTTATTGAATACTTCATTTTTTTCCAAAATTCTACTTGTATAATATTCTATTCCAATTTCTTATTTGACATTTCAACCTTTCATATTTGGTAAGTTATATATGTTTAAAGAGAAATGCAATTGAACTTATACTAGTTTAATCTCAATTCTTTTAATTCATTGATTTTTCCAATAAATCTTTACCATTATTTATAATTTAAATTTTTAACTTCCTTTATACTTAGCATTAATTCTCTTACTTATTAGAGGTTTTCAATCCATTTATTACTTACTTTTTTTATTCCACTAAAATTTAACAATTAATTAATGGAAAATTTTAGAAATAAATTCCGGGTCACATTTCAATTTATTTTGAAATAATAGATAATTAGTTTCCTACAACTTTATATCTCAATTATATTTAAAACAAACAAATTCAGATATATCCAACATAAATCTGCAGTAGAATTTACTACAGTGGCCTTTCCCCTTCGAAACTCGAAAATAGAAGTCGATGATGCGGCCGCCATCACCGAAATTATTTTCTAGCGACAGAGAGGAAAGTAAAAAATTTATATTCCCCAAAATCTTCTTTAAAATAATGTTTCCGAATTATACTAAATATTTATATAAGAAAATACTTATAAACCAAATCCCTATATCCCATAAATCCATTGAAAACAGATTTTCAAAATCTCGGACTTAAGTTCTAAAATCTCCAATTTGATTTATTATAATTTCAACTTAGCTTCAATTGTTATAAATATTTTTATTTCCTAACACACAATCTATAGCAACCAAATATATATATATATATCTTTATAAAAATATTTTTTATATATATAGAAAATATAATAGGCAAAATTATTTCATTCACCTATATTAAAAACAAATATTATGTTGGTATGTCCTATTAAGTGTTTAGAAATCCCTATTGATGACATAGCGTCCCATGCATCAACCAGAATTTATAAATACAAAACGGAACAGAGTAACATAATATTAAAATCTTTTTATAACACTAACAAGTATGCTCTCTCATATATATATACACTCAGCGACTCCCATAGGGTATTACTACCCTATTAACAAAGAGCCAAACCCCACAAAGCCAAAGTTTATCGCTAAACCAAAGCTTTAATACCAACTGTAACACCCCGCCTTTTCGCACACTTTAAACCGACACACGTGCCAATTCAAACCATACGGAAGGGCGGATTGTTATGGGGTAAATAAGAAAACAGAGAAGAAATAAAACAAAATAGAATCTCACAGCGGAAGGATAAAATATAATAATAAATATACAGTTTACAAAACACTTGATTCTTCTTTATACAATAAATATCAGAGTTACACATACCAATACAATCAATGCAGCGGAACAGTATGAGTGTGGTGCAATACTATAAATAAAATAATACGACTCCTTCGTCTTCGTCCTCCAAGCTAAAGTCTTCGATCCTGAAACGCTCGGACTGACCCGAGCGAATTTGAAAAGACAAAAACACTCGAGTCAGAACTAAAAGATCTTATGTGAGTTAAATTAACAGAAATAAATATGAGTACAGTAACTCAAGAGATGTTCGGGATTTACATCTCCTAAGGATCCTTTAAACTATTTACTATGTAGTATATTGCGCTATTATAATAGTGTCTATTTATAAAATAAACTTACTTTTTAATAGCGTTAAGGGGTTACCCATATAGCCCTTAACACAAATAATGCCAATAGTCTATACAGTACCGTAATACCTCCTGATCGGGAAGCTACCAGAGGATACTCCATAGGTACGACACAAATAGAAACTCGTAGTAAAGGCTCGGTATGGTAGGTGACACGGCACAACTAGGCAATGCCAGGGTAGATATACCAATTGCTATCCAGGCTGGTGGAAACGCGTAGCCGCAGTTACCGCCCACCTTGGACTAACTCCCCAAAATCAAAATATAAAAGTGGCCACTGAATCAATCCAAGTCAAAGTATAATATCGAAGAGGAGGGTCCGATCAGAGGAATGACCTCATTGGCCTGAGAATCGCTCCTGTTTTAGCCACCTTATGCCAACTCATGGGAGTCGGGTCCACGTATTTACCTTACAGGAAACGTCGCCACCACCTACTTCATTATGGAATCTCCACCGCGTACACGGTTAGTCAAAGTGGTTTTCGGTATCGACAGAGAGTATGTCCATATCCGATCCAGGTCTCTTTGCCAACCCATCGTTATTATAACACCGCGGTCATTTAAAAATAGCTCATACTTTAAAACCAGAATAAACATTTCCATTTTAAAATTATGAATATGATATCATTTTAAAACCCAAAATAATATGATATCCTTTATCCCAAATATAAACCTTTTCAAAAATCCAAATGCTTTAAAATTTATAACGTCTGAAAGCCAAATATCCTTTCAAAGCATAACATTTCGAAATTCATAATTTAAAACCATAACTTTTAAAACTTGAATGGTTTGGATATTCAACGGTATATGAATTAAAAGGTTTAACTTAAATGTTACTTTGTAAAGAAAATAGTTCTCATGGCTTTACAAATACATTTCTTTATTAAAGTCTAAACCAAAATTTGTATTATCTCTCTCAAGTTCCAAAACCACTTCAACTTATATATATATATATACGTATATCCATTTGGAGTATTAATATTTCAAACTAAAGTTGGATTTTATTCTTTCAACAAATCAATTGTTCTATTAATTAGTCTTGAATATTCATATAAAATCCATAAATAATAAGACTTCAATTTCTAGTAATAAAATATATATATTTTTCTCAATTCAAATTATACTAGAATATTCATTTCAATTTATTTTGGGAAAAATCCAATTATAAATATCATATCTTAAAATTTCCAAACTTAACATTTAAACATATGATATAAATTATTAAACTCCATTTTCTAACTTTTCTTCCATTTTTAATAAAGATTTTTATGCACCTTTTAATTTCAAAATTTTCAACTTCATATGTATATATATATGGAAGAAAAATATTTATACAATATAAAATTTAAGATTATTATAAACCGTATTCCATCCAAACCATAGAAATCACATTTAAATAGTTACATATATACCGCGGTGCCTGTATATAATTTTCTATCCTATGGTCAATTGATACGGATATTTATCATTTCAATCCGCAATTTAAAAGATATAAAATTTTGCGGTTATATATCATTTCAAACCACAATCCCGAATGAAATAAAATATGCATGATAATTTGCAATTTAATGATATACAATAAACATCCATTCATCAACATCATCCATCATCCAAATCGCAATCATCAATCAATATCAATCAATAACAATATTATTTTTGGTACTACATAACAGGTAATACTGGCAATTTTATTCAAATTAAATTTAACAGCTATTAATCTACAGTCTATATTCAGTAATAAATTATATAACTGTTAACTAGCAGTTCATACACAAACAAATAAATTTTAACTGTAAATTAATACGCAATAAATAAATTAAATTAACAATTAAATTAAATAAATGCAATTTAGCAGATATGATGAAATAAACATGTCAAATACTCATAAATAAATTTCTATTCATTTCTAAAATAAATTTAACAAACATAAAAACTTCTAGTAGTTGTGAGTGGGTTTAAAACACTCACCTTTGGAATTTAAATCGAAATTAAATCCGATTTAAACCCAAAAATTCACCCGTCTCGGAATTCGTCCAAACCAGCGTCATCAAGTCCGGAATTAAATTACGATCCTAACAAAAAAAATCTCACGTGAATCGGAGATCGTATGCGAGAGTTATGTCGAAAATTGCACTCGAATTCAAAATTAAAAATAAACAAAAGTGACACACATCTCACCTAACACATATGCCACGTCATCACACGTTTCCTCCCCCAGCACGTTTCCTCCCCCAGCACAGTGAAACGCGCACGTACTCCCAGCCGAACCCATCATGCAACAGTGACCATTGAACCCAAAACGCCCCTTTGACCAAGACTTTGACCACGATTTTAGCTCGCCTCCGACCACCGTTGAACCCAGCGCCATCACCATCAGCTCTTCCATGACCGGCCGCACCTCCTCCCCCAGTCCGGTCGCCAAAAAAAGCCTTCGGCCGCCACCTCCTTATAACCCTAATTCGCGATTTCACGAAGATCTGACCGTTGATTCGACAAGCTAACCATATAGATGCGATCCCCATCGTCCACTCTACAAAACCCAGAAAAGGTTTGACGATCCGACGAAGTTTGCGACGACGATGATGAATGGTCACGGACTGCTTGAATTAATTCTGGTCAAACGAATGTTCAAAATAGAAAACGAATTGCACCAGTAGATTACGTGCCTCGAGAACATTAACATATATTTTTGTGGAATTTTTCTGGAGATTTTGAATTTTCATTTTGTTTTTGAACTGACTGGATCTAGGGTTAGCCCCCATTGAAGAAGAAGAGAAGCTTGAAGAAATACATGTAGATAAATGAAATTAGGCGGAGGCTAGGGCTGAATAGCTGGGTTTATATAGAGGGTTAGAGGTAGCGTAGATAGACCGTAGAATGAACGTACGGAACAAACTATGGCCCAAAAAGCCCGCTATGTCTCCGGAATGAAATTTCGTAAATCTATATATCCAGATAGGTGTTTTAAAATATTCTGAACGCGATGGAAAAAGTTTCGCATCCAAATTCGATCATACGAAGAAGTTATGCTGAAAACAAAATTTCCAAATTGATTTCAAATTGATTTTATTAAAATTGATTTCAAGGCGTTTCACGCCCGTACGATCAAACGACAAGTCCGATCGATACGAAACTTGAAACCCTATAATAATTCACCGATACGGATCCGATGAAACTGGTTTCGTCGAAATCCGAGTCCGTGGCCAAAATGGCTATTTTTAATATTCATTAAATAAATTAAATAAATTATAAAAATCCAAATTTTTATATTATATTCTAAAATTGTCCAAATTTTATTACTTATATAATTTAATCAATTTCAAATGATTTAACAAGCTTGGATGTGAATTAAAATTATTAGTATATCAATTTGCAGTGTAAATTTCTGCACTTTCCTATATTTAAGAATTATAAAATTAAATGCTCAAAACCCCATATATTAGATTTTAACTTTTATATACTCATTCTTTATCCAAATAGGGATGCCACATACTTTGATTCATGATTCAAAATATTATTCTTAAAGTCCATTTTAAATTTCAGTAACGTAGTATTCAACGTTAAATTTAATAAATCCTGTTATTTAATAATTATTGCTTAGAACTTGATTTTAATCTTCCCATTATCTATTTAATTCCTTCTAGAATCATAGCTAATATTTGTCATCCCTTCATTACCCAAATGTTCTTATCCCATCAAATTGTAAGTTATCGAAATATTAAATGTCAATTTCTTTAATTGCACTAAATTTATCTATTAAAGGTTGCACTTAACCCAAATACATAAAACTTGCCCAATTTCTCCTTAAATCAATAACCTTCATATACAAATATGTTTATCATAAATTTTATCTACTCTTCCTTTTTAGGTAATGTCCTATATATTAGATTTCCATGTAATTTGCAATAAATCATACTCGTAGTTATATCGCATTAAATGAATAAATAAGTGTTGACTCTATTCTTTTGATTCAACATTGGTTTAGGTTATATTTCATTAATATTTCTACATACATTAGGATTTTTAAAAATGGTTGTAACGTGAAATCTCGTCTACTTCCCATTTTATATTTAAGGCTTCTAAAACCGATTCATATCATTTCTCTAGTCCAAATTTTATTAATATAACCTTAAATTTAATTTATTCCTATCGATGTAATGGTTAAACACAAATTTCACTTATTTGCAATAAACCCACAAATTGGATTTCAAATTTTCAAATAAATAAATAAATTTTAGTCTTAAATACCCAAACGTCAATGCCTTAATTTAAACTGCATTTATTACATTTTATAAAAATCCTCCATCTTGAGTGACAAATCAAAACTACCCTAACTACACAATTTATGGTAATTAATTCCAATTGCTTTTCCATTAAACTACATAAATTTTCCAATTGCAACCTACGTAGAATGTTTATTTACTTACAATCCTACTGTTTAAATGAATTGATCCTTTACGGTATAATTCACATTTGACTTGATTTCTCATTTATTTTGCAAAACAGTAAATTTCAATTGCTACCAACATTATATTTAATATTAGATTTCCAATTAATCCTATTGGAGTCAATATATCTTTATATATATACTTTACGTATAAATATCTAAATTACCAAATCAAGTACATTTATTAGAGACAACGTTCAATAAAATTACTTATCACACTTATTGCATTGATTTATTCCAACAGACACTTTTATTTAGTCACTATTTATTATTACAACCAAATGTACAATCTCCACTATTTATTTTATATTAAATGAATTTCATTCTAGTAAATATTTTTATTAATATTCACTGATTCACATTTATATTGGTTTCTTATATCTAACTTATAACAAGGTGTGCAAATTTACATAGTTCAAATCTATTTCCATGTAACTATTAAATTGTTACATTAAATTCCAATTACTATAACAAATTACTACATTTTCTCAAATAAAATCTTAAGACTTTTATTTTATTCTAAATTAGATTAGAAACATATTAATTTAATTCATTTAACATTACCAAATTCAACGGGTCGTTACATAAGTGAAACACTGGTATGGAAGCAATCGCTACCGCTTTTGGTTTCATAAAATAAGCATTTATTTGCCCGACAAATAGGTACGTTCTCGGATTACGGTTTTATAGCAATATTATATTGTTTTCCCGTGGTTTCGCATATTTTAATTTGAAATATGTGATACATATTTTTATTATTGATATTATTATTTCTCTCAGACTTCTCCGTACAAAGGCGACTCTGTCGAAATTTTCCATAAATTTTGGACTTAGAAAATTTTGTAAAATGTTTTCTAAACTTTGATAAACTTGAGTATAAAATGATTTAATTGTTATAAATTGATATATTTTATTATAACTATTTAATTATGTAAATTGTTTGTTTGTAAATTTAACATTTTGGATAAGATATATTAATTTCTTAATTCCTTCTTTCCTTCATTTTTCTTTTCGCGGGGGGGGGGGGGGGGGGGGAGGGGAGGGGGGGAGTTTTGAGTGGGGGAGAGTATAACGACCCATAATTTTCGATAATTAAAATAATTAATTTAATAAGATTTTTATGATTTAATATTGGGAGAAATAAAAATTTATGATATATTAATGAAATAATAACTAAAATGAAATGCAGTAATGTTACTTTAAGTTAACTGTTAACAATTTGAATGAAATTCCAATCAATGGAAATGATTTAAGGGTTATACTTGGCTATAAAGTGAATATAGGAAAAAAAATGTAAATATCGAATCAATTAATGAAATAATATACGATTTATGGTAATTGAATAAAATCAGTGTTATGTAGGTAATTATAACATTTGGATGTAAATCATAAACTTATTAAGCTGACTAAAAGTTAATGGTGACAATTTATTATATGTTACCAATTTACTTAATCAACTACAATTAAATGTAATTTAATATTACATTAATGTGAGTTAAGACAATAATGGAAAATTGGGAATGTAATAAAATGTACAGTGAGTGTCAATTACATTCATAAGACAATAATTGAGTTAATAATAAAATTGAAACCAAGATAAATGAATTTATTGGGATTTTGAAATTATAACTAATATCAAAATCAATGAAGTATCAATATTGTTGGGATGCTGCAACTAATATGGCAGAAGACGATAATTGTAGCATATTAATGTAATAAAATACAAAGCAATGTTAATTATTTCTATGGAATAATGATTGATTCAATATAAAGGTTGAATCAAATTAATTCAATTTATTGGAATTAAATTATAATTTATTGGATTAATTGCAGTTAAAACTACACACTGGAATTTTATGTAAACTTGTTTTAAGTTATTGTAAATGTCTATGAAATCAAAAATGATGAAATTTGTTACTTTATAGATATTTAATTCAAAAGTGGTTTAATTAATTTAATAATAATTTATTTAATTAACGTGAAAATATCCATTCTGGCCATTGTCTCGAATTTCGACGAAACCAGTTTCATCGGATCTGTAATGACGAATTATTGTAGGATTTCAAGTTTTATAGTGATCGGACTTGTCGTGATTGTCACGACCCACCATTTCGTTCCATTCAAATCGACAATAATCCATACATGTCGGACTTGAATGATGCGAAATAACAGATTTTAAATAAATTTGGAGCAAATGAAATCAAATACACAAAATCACCGACACAGAACAATCAGGATAACTCGCAGCGGAATATAAAATAATGTAGTAGTTCGTGAAGCTACTATAACAAAGTCTCAAACCAAATAAATAATACCTGTCTAAAAATAACATAATAGATGTGACGACCCGAAATTTTTGGATATCTGAAATTAGGATATTTAATTGATTTTAAATATTTATAATTTAATTTTTAACCTAAATTTCAAATATCGTTATTTATTAGATAATTTAATTATTAAATTAAATAATTTGAAGTTGGGTAAAATGTTAAATCTGGAGTTTTAAGCCTACTAAAAATAATTTGAAGGCTTGGAAAATTTACATTGATAATACTGAAGGTGATAGATCTTTTAAAATTGAATTTAAAGGTGTTTTATTCAGTTTTGAAATTATATCGTTTAAATTGAATTTAAAAAATAGCCTTCCGAGGCACAGTCTCAGCATTCGACGAAACCAGTTCCATTAGGTCCGTAATATTGTATTATTATCGGATTTCAATTTTCGTAGTGTTTGGAGTTATTGTGTGAGCGTACGATATATAAACGCGTTGAAATTTATATCGAATTCAATCTTATAACTGGGTCATAAAAAGCTATCTTCTCCATACGATTGAATTAGGACTCGAAACCTTTTCCATTGCATTCGAAATAGGGATATAACATTATGAACGCCTAGCGGCACGCCTTGATAGGAGATCAAAATTTTAAGTTGCTAAAACGAGATATTTTATAATTAAATAAAGCTATATAAGATCAAATCAAAGTCTATTTACCTACTGTAAAACGCAACTCATTACCTTTAAGTTATGTCTTACCCCTTTCCTACCCTTCAGTCGACATTTTCTTCCTCTTCAATTTAATTTGCGCTTAGAAGGAAAAAAAAATGAAGAGCAGCTGTATTCGTTCAAAGGGGAAATCTCGTCTTCCACTTCAGACGATTCCATATCAAAATCAAATTTCAAAGCTTCATAAAACAAAAAAAAGGGAACGACTCTCCTTCAACTCAAATAAAAAAAAAGACAGACGAACGTTAATTTTTTCGAGTGGGTGGTCGATCGAATTCAAATAGAGTGTAGGGAAGACTCATGGAGGAAGCAAACTCGACGACGTCGAGTAATTATCGGCGACTGGTCGCGATTTAGGGCAGTGGGGTTGCGTCCTTGGAGCACGTGGGCGCCACAGTTCGTGAAAATTTGGGTGTTCGTGCGCGAGCATGAAGCAGAGTCGATCGGCGGCGAGTTTCGACGTGGTTTGGCAGTGGTGGAGCGAGTTCTCATTGACGTGCACGCGGAACTAGGGTTGTGAGGTATTCATTTTTCCTTTCTCTCGATTTAACTTGATTAGTGATGCAAATTCAGGGTTAAATTATGTATATATAGATAGGATTTTGGTAGAAGATAGAAGTTTTTAAATTTATTGTTTTTGAAAACAGACAATTTATGTTTGTATGAATAAAATTTGAAAATAAAAGGGGTTTTAAAATGTTGAATCAGATATGCATATATATATTTATATTGACAATAAGGTAATTTCATAATATATGGATGAAAACAGTTAACTTTATTTTTATTAATATAATTGTTTGAGTAATTAAGATATGTATATGTAGTTTTGGAAGGTATTAAGTTTACATATTTTCGACTTACCAGTTTACATTTAAAATAATGAATTATGTCATTAACCAGTCACTTAACTTATTTAATTATTTTGATTAATAAAAAGTATTCGAAGGGAAATTAGTTTGAATTAAATTATAAAATGTTATAGAATGTTAGATTACCTCAAATGTTAATAAACCATATAGATTTTTATTCATGGTCAAATATCAAGAAAACCAAGGCAATATTGAAGTGGACTGCAAATGAAAAAAAATCAAAGGTGAGTTAATCTCACTCGGTTGAATTTTAATTTTAATTTAAATGATGAAATTTAAATAATTGGTTGAATGGTTGAATTAATTGATGTGCTATATTGTAGTATATATTACATATCGGAATGATTGATTTCCCGCATTATATAGCGGATGAGACCCTATGCGCTGCATAATAGTGGATGATTTATATTAATCTCATATACCGCGATATTGCACCTCGAAGCGGAATTGGTATTTATGTTGTGCTAACGTCTGTGGATGCAGGAAACAGGTTGGAGGGATCCAACTGGATCGCTCAACATTTATTTAAATCATTTAGTATTCTCTGTCATGATTATTTGATATTCTAAGATGAATTATATTGGAATATTGAATGCTATGGTTTGATTGAATATATTTGGGTATGATGAGCTACCAAAAATAGATAAATTGGATTTTGGAAAGAAAATAAAGAAGTGAATTTGTAAGCGAAATAAATATAGAAAAATGGAATAAATTAAGAATGAATTGAAAGAAATGGAAGTGATATAACAATACTAATAAATAACTTCGAGTATGAAAAGATTTTGAATAAACAATAATTAATGAATTGTAAAATTAAGTGATATTATTTTAAAGGAATAAAGAATTGTTTTACAATTTAAAGTTTAAATTTATTTAAAAAAAGAAGATTAAGAAGTAATTTGAGAAATCTAAAATTGGTATTTTCAGTTCAAAATGTTTTAAATCATAATTAAGGAATAAAATCTGAAATTAATGGATTTTGGAACAAAAGGGAGTAAATTGGAAATCAATTTGGAAATTGATTCAACTGTTTAAAATTGGAAATTTAAAGAATAATGTGAAGAGAAGTATATTTTTCTGGATAGCGAAGTACGTTTTCAAAGTAAATTTTTAAATATAAGATAAAAGTTTAATGTTGTTTTAAAACGCATGTTTTACAAAATTTATTATTTCTAAATGTTTAAACTCTAAAGAAAGTATTTTTTTTAAAAGACCATTATCGTAATAATTATTTAAAAGATGATTTGGTATTTTTTTTAAAGAAGAAATCTAGTATATTTATAAAGTGACTTTATTTTAATTATTTCTAAAGTATTATTTTAAATTAAGTATTAAAGTAATTTTTCTAAATTTAAATGTTAAACATATTTTACAATAAAATGTTTGTAAATTATTTTAAAAATCTAAAGTTTGTGCTTGGTGATTTCAGTTGAAATAGAAATACTTGTCAAATTTATTCTGATAAAGGAAGATAGCTTGAAACTGTTTTCAAAAGGGTTGAAAAGTGGAAATATATCCCGTGAAGATATTTTGGGATTAATAAATAACCTGGGAGATTAGTTATTATTTGATGGATGTTGTGAATGTTAATTGATAGTTAAATAACTGACCATCAATATTGGCCAAATATGCTGATCGTTTAGAAGAGACCTGGATCGAGATTTATTTCTCGAAAACCACTTCGATCCGGTTTTTACGTTTACGTGGAAAACGAGTTCAGAGTCGAAGAGGGAGCAGTGAAGTGCAAGGGCTAGTCGCTACTAATCTTGAGGAAATTTCCAAAATGGATGTAGTAGGAATAGTGCCTTCGGTTCCATTCGAACCCGGGACGGACTTGTATGGATGAATGCTTTCGGAACATCGTCAGGTGGGCGATGGGCATTCTAAGGGATATGTTCTAAGAAGGTAACGCTTAGCCTCAAGCCTCATCAAGCGAGAATGACTGAAAATTAGGGGTTATGCAGCAAGACTTGGTGGACAGCACCATTTCCGCGTAAGGTCATCCCTGTCTAGATGTCCCTTTTATTTCGGCTTAGTGGTGCGGTTGCTGATCCCAACCGCGGGGTGATCTTACTCGGGATTATTCAGTAAGGGATAGTCTGGGTCTTGTGTTGCAGGGGGTCGGGAGTGATCCTCGGTACTGTGATCTAGGCTACGTACCGTGACAGGTGGTACCCCAATGCCTAGTTATTAGTTGGAAATCAATTCTCCCTACGTGCCTTTTACGAGTTTTGTTTGTATTACCCACTCTGTGGCTAGTAGCTGGAATTTAATAGATGTAACAATTTCAGCTATTTTAATAAGTATTTGTATATAGAACCTATTATAATATCAGAGGATTTTAATAAAAAATGTTTTAGCTATCATAAGCCAAAAACCCGATATGTTTATTTGTGGCGTGGTCTTACGAGATGCTTTTCAAAAGGATTTTGAAACTTTAATAATCAATTTGAGTGTGATTTCTCACGCTGGTATATCCACACTGACTCGGATGCTATTTAAAAATAATGCTCGGGTCAGACCGAGTATTATAGGATACAAGGTATGGTGCTGTGGAGCTCAAGAGACGAGCTGGATGGCGATACGTACTTCTGTATTTGGTTATTATTCCACTGTGTATACAATTGTATGTTATTGATGTTGGACTCTGATGATGTACTCTGATGATGTATGTATAAACAGTTATAGTTTTCTTTTGCGTAAAGATCTGTTATTATATATTATATTTTATTCCACTGCGTTGGTTAGATTCTGTTGTTGTTTTCTGTTTTCTCTCCTTCTACCTCTTCTTCTTTAACCCAAATTGTTCGTATTTCTGTTCAACTTGAGTTGATTGTTGTAGAGTAGTGTTGACCCAAGGGGTACGGATTTGCGGGACGTTACACATGGTATCAGAGCTTATGTTGATGATAACCTTGGCTCTGGTGCGAATTACTCATTAAATAGAGTCCGTAAGTGCTCTAGAATGAGTTTGAGAGTATTAATAGATATGAGCGCGTATTTGTTAGTGAATATAATTTTTTTTTTATTGTGTTGATATATCGGTTGAATATTTATGGATTCTGGTCGATGTGTGGGACACCATATTATCGATAGGGATTTCTAAACTCTTAAACAAGAAAAACCGACACAGAATTGTTTTAAATATGGTAAATGAAATTATTTTACCCAGATTGTTTTTGTATATAAAGGAAATGATTTTTCGTAAATTATAATAATTATATATGGTTGCTTGGTTGTTAGAAAGTGATAATATTAAATTATTATCATTGTATGAGAATCGCATAAGAAATGGAGATAATAACCAAAGATTAAGGAATAAATTAATAAAATAAATGGAGTTTATAATTGTGATTCATAATTGAATAAGGAATTGAAATCGTAATTAAAAAAAATAAGAAACAAATTCATAAACAAATGAGATTTGTAAGTGTAAAAAATAAATATGAATTATAGTGTGATTAATAATTAAAATAAGATAAAATTTCAAAGTAATGTTTGAATATAAATTTAAAGGATTTGGGATTTGGAATTTGGAAATTTAGATTCCTTTGAATTTGATAATGATTCTCAAAAGTTGGGAAAACTAAAATATTTTTGAGAAATATTTTTGAATCGGATTTGAAATCTAGAGAGATTTGGAATTTAAAAATATTTGAATGGTTTTAAAGGAGATAAAAGCATTGAACTCTTTCGGTCGTTGGAAAATAACTTCGGCGATGACTGCAGCATCATCGATGTTCATTTTCGAGTTTCCATGAGAGAAATTGCTACCAATTTTTTTTAAATTGGAATTGTTTGCAAAAGATAAATTTGATTTTAGAAATGCAAGGAATTATGGATATGGTAATTTCAAAGGGAATTTTTGAAATGTTAAAAGATTGTTTAAATTCTGGAATCTTAACTAAGAATGTTTATGGCATATAATAAGTTTGATAAATCGTAAATTTGGAATTTGTTGAAATAAAATTTAACTTGAAGAGTTAAATTAAAGGAAGTAGGAAACAAGAAAAGATAGTAAACTAATACAATGTATTGAAATAAAAAAAATTGAATGGAAATAGAATGTAATTGAACCTAGTAAATAAAAGTAAATTTTTTTTTACTAGAAGTGAATTTGTGGGAGGATAAATTTATTCAACTTTGTAAGTAAGTAAAATAGAAACTGAATATTAGAATTTAAAATTGAATAGTGTTAAATTATGTGGAATGGAAAGATTAGTCAGGTTGGACTAAATTAAACAAGTATGGAAATTAAGATTTGTAAGTATTAATTTATTCAGGTGAGTAGGTACATGAGTTGAAAATTTGTATATATTGGAACGATATTAAATGGAATTAAGTCCTTTCTTAACAAAATTCAAAGGAATGGTATGTAACAAGATTTAACTGGGGTTAAGTTAAATAGAATTGAATTGGAGTAAATTCAATTGAGTTATGGGTGTTATTGAATGGAAATAGATTCTCACCTGCATAAATGGAAGTAAGTTGGATAAAACAATAAGTTGGAATAAATAAATTAGAATAACTTATAAAAGAATTAAAAATCCTTAGAATAAAATATACTTGGGCTATAAATAAGCGTAAACCTTGAGTTAAAAATAAAATATGAATATATTCAAGCCTAGAATGAATGAAAATGTGTAAAATAATAAGTTGCGACTTATAAAATTGAAAAGTAGGATAGAAAACCCAGAATAAATATTTTTGATGAATTGGAAAATAAAACGAAAAATCCAAACTTGAATTATAAAATAAATTGCACTTAGGAAATTTAATGAAGAGATTCTGAGATTAAAAATCAAGTATTGAGTTTAAACCAGGGGAGAACTAATTAGATAATAAATTAGTTGATGAAATATGGAAATGGAACTCGAAAATTATTAACTTAGAATTGAATTGTGAATAGATAATTGAGTTTGGAAATGAAGCTTAAGTTATAAATGGAAATTCAACTTAGAATTGTAAGTGAATTAAATACGAATTGAAGTTATATGGAATTGGATTAAAATAAAAATGATTTGAGATGAAAATAAATCCAATTCGTATATGAATAAATTAAAACGAGGATGAACTTAAGTTATGACATGGTAGTGAATTAAAGTAAATTAACTTAAGTTTAAAGTTAATTGAAGCACGGGATGATGTCGAGTATAACAAAATGGCTTTGAACAAAACTAAAGTGAAACGGGATGGAATGTAACTATATGGTTTATAAATAAGTTAGATTGGAATGGAATTTATATGCTTTGAGTTGGAATCAATTTAAATTGGTTATGAACTAAAGCAATGGTTTATTTGAATAAATATTGTCGAATTACGTAAGAAAATTGGTCGTTCGACGTAAACGGAAGTAAACAAAATTAAATGAATCATTAGCAGTTTAATAAATTGATTTTGGCATCAATTGAAATGAATATGAGTTTGTTTCGTTTAAAAATGAATTGAATGGAATGGTATGTAATTTGGATGCAAACAATTTAAAACTAGCGTCGAAACCTTGCGTATGTATTTATGAATGTATATCACATGCATTACTTATGAAATCTATGTGTTAGCTATTTGAATATAAGTGAAATGTTAATAAATTGCATATATTTAGTACTTACATATTTAAATTGAGTAAGTGCAGGTTCAGGGAAGCCATATGGATGGATTTGATCGCGCTAAATGACAAAATAATAAGCCGCTTGCTTAAAAATGCTAAACAAAGGTACACCTACGCAATAAAAATAGGAAATATGAAATGTTTTTGTTTTTCCGACCGGGTGGGTCGATGTATATATATTTATATCTCTTGTCAAATTGCAAAAGCTCCTCCGTACAAAGGAGACTCTTCCAAAAAATTTCGAAAATTTTGGGAGTTAGATTTTTTTTTAAAAATTTCACTAACGGTAAAGGATTTAAAATTAGTAAGCAAATAGATATAAAAACTGAATATTGAAATCTAATTTAAAAGCAAGTGAGTAAAGTAAGGTGAGATTGAAGAAATTGTTTGAAGAAACTAAAGGAAGGAAAGTTTGCAAATTAACTTTTATTTGAGATTTTGAATAAATTAGTAAGTGGAATTAATAAAAGAAAATGGTTAATTACATATGGGTTGAGATAAGGCGAATACAATTTAATACTCGAAGTTTGAAGATAAGATTGAATTTAAGTAGAATCGGAAGATGGAAATATGAATGGAAATTTGGAAAAAGTATTTAGATTTGAAAGCAACTAGTAAATTGAAGCAAATTGAATTCAAATGGGATTGTAAAGGCATAGTGAGTAGAAATGGATATAAACTCCAATAGTGAAGTGAAAATAAATTAGTAAATGAAACTAATTTAAAATAATGACATGAATTGGTTATAAATGGAAAATAAAATTCAAATATTCAGAGTTGAAGATAAATTGAATTCATATGGAGATGAAAGAACAAAATTGAATAGAAGTAGATATAAACTAAAGTGGTGAAGTGAAAATAAATAAAGGAGCATATAAAATGCTTATACTAAACTAAAGTAAGGAATGGTGAATTCTCAATTGGAAATTGATATTACAAATATATTCTAAGTTAATATTTGAATGAATAGATATTGACATGTTGTAAGGAAGTCGATAAAATGTTTTTGGAATGTTGTGATTGGACATATTGCTAAGTGAGATATGCAGGTATTATAAAGGAAAAGGGAAATTGGTTTTGATTTCAAATGATAAATATGAATTGGTCGACTAAAAAGGTATGTGTTTAAATTTCTATATGAAATTTGTTGGGTTTTTGATCTAGTCACTTGGCGTTTTGTTTTCTTTTGGAATTTGGGAGCCCGTAGAGCCCTTTTGTAGTTGTACCGAGCTAGCCGCGCAAAGGAGACGCTGGCGAATTTTTTTGGCAATTTAGGGAGTTAGAAAATTTTTGAGGAAATTTTGATAATTCGAAATTTGGTTTTAAATTTAAAAATTTGAATTGTTAAGTAAGTAATATTGTTTGTGATTCATGAATGAGTTTGAAAAGTGAGTAAGGGTTAGTGTGTCTTTAATAAAAAGATTGTGTTCGGAAGTAGATAAGAACTATTTGGGTTGACGAAATAGTTAATGAGTTATGCATCACTCTTCCCAACTAGTAATTTCGGGGACGAAATTCTTTTAAGGGGGAGGAATGTGACGACCCGGAATTTTGGAATATTTGAAATTGGGATATTTAATTGATTTTAAATATTTATAAGTTAATTTTTAACTTGAATTTCAAATATCGATATTTATTAGATAATTTAATTATTAAATTAAATAATTTGAAGTTGGGTAAAATGTTGAATCTCGAGCTTCAAGCCTGTTAAAAATAATTTGAAGGCTTGGAAAACTTACATTGATAATACTGAAGGTGATAGAACTTTTAAAATTGAACTTAAAGGTATTTTGTTCAGTTTTGAAATTATATCGTTTAAATTGAATTTAAAAAATAGCCTTCCGAGGCATAGTCTCGGAATTCGACGAAACCTATTCCATTGGGCCGTAATATTGTATTATTATCGGATTTCAATTTTCGTAGTATTTGGAGTTGTTGTGTGATCGTATGATATATAAACGTGTTGAAATTTATATCAAATTCAATCTTATAACTAGGTCATAAAAAGCTATCTTCTCCATACGATTGAATTAGGACTCGAAACCTTTTCCATTGCGTTCGAAATAGGGATATAACATTATGAACGCCTAGCGGCACGCCTCGATAGGAGATCAAAATTTTAAGTTGCTAAAACGAGATATTTTATAATTAAATAAAACTATATAAGATCAAATCAAAGCCTATTTACCTTCTGTAAAACGCAACTCATTACCTTTAACTCACGTCTTACCCCTTTCTTTCTCTTCAGTCGACATTTTCTTCCTCTTCAATTTAAACTGCGTTTAGAAGGAAAAGAAAAAATGAAGAGAGCTGTATTCGTTCAAAGGGGAAATCTCGTCTTCCTCTTCTGATGATTCCAGTTCAAAATCCAATTTCAAAGCTTCATAAAACAAAAAAAAGGGGAACGACTCTCGTTCGACTCAAATAAAAAGACAAACGAACGATAATTCGTTCGAATGGGTGGTCGATCGAATTCAAATCGAGTCTAGGGAAGACTCATGGAGGAAGCAGACTCGACGATGTCGAGTAATTATCAGCGACTGGTCGCGATTTAGGGCAGCGGGGTTGCGTTGCTGGAGCACGTGGGCACCACAGTTCATGAAAATTTGGGTGTTCGAGCACGAGCATGAAGCAGAGTCGATCGGCGGTGAGTTTCGACGTGGTTTGGCAGTGGTGGAGCGAGTTCTCGTTGACGTGCGCGCGGAAATAGGGTTGTGAGGTATTCGTTTTTCCCTTCTCTCGATTTAACTTGATTAGTGATGCATATTCAGGGTTAAATTATGTATATCTAGATAGGATTTTGGTAGAAGATAGAAGTTTTTAAATTTATTGTTTTCGAAAACAAATAATTTATTTTTGTATGAATAAAATTTGAAAATAAAAAGGGGTTTTAAAATGTTGAATCAGTTATGCATATATATATATTTATATAGACAATAAGGTAATTTCATAGTATGTGGATGAAAACAGTTAACTTTATTTTTATTAATATAATTGTTTGTGTACTTAAGATATAATTATATATATATATAAATATATGTAGTTTCGGAAGGGAATAAGTTTACATATTTTCAACTTACCAGCTTATATTTAATATAATGGATTATGTGATTAACCAGTCAATTAACTTATTTAATTATTTTGATTAATAAAAAGTATTCAAAGGGAAATTAGTTTGAATTGAATTATAAAATGTTATAGAATGTTCGATTACCTCAAATGTTAATAAACCATATAAATTTTTATTCAAGGTCAAATATCATGAAAACCAAGGCAATATTGAAGTGGACTGCAAATGAAAAAAATCAAAGGTGAGTTAATCTCACTCGGTTGAATTTTAATTTTAATTTAAATGATTAAATTTAAATAATTGTTTGAATGGTTGACATGATTGATGTGCTATATTATAATATATATTACATATCGAAATGATTGATTTCCCGCATTATATAGCGAATGAGACCCTATGCGCTGCATAATAGCGGATGATTTATATTAATCCCATATACCGCGATATTGCACCTCGAAGCGGAATTGGTATTTATGTTGTGCTAACGTCTGTGGATGCAGGAAACAGGTTGGAGGGATCCAACTGGATCCCTCAACATTTATTTAAATTATTTAATATTCTCTATCGTGATTATTTGATATTCTATGATGAATTATACTGGAATATTGAATGCTATGGTTTGATTGAATATATTTGGTTATAATGAGCTACCAAAAATACATAAATTGGATTTTGGAAAGAAAATAAAGAAGTGAATTTGTAAGCGAAATAATTATAGAAAATTTGAATAAATTAAGAATGAATTGAAAGAAATGGAAGTGATATTACAATACTAATAAATAACTTCGAGTATGAAAAGATTTTGAATAAACAGAAATTAATGAATTGTAAAATTAAGTGATATTATTTTAAAGGAATAAAGAATTATTTTAAAGTTTAAAGTTTAAATTTAATTAAAAAAAAGAAGATTAAGAAGTAATTTGAGAAATCTAAAATTGGTATTTTCAGTTAAAAATGTTTGAAATCATAATTAAGGAATAAAATCTGAAATTAATGGATTTTGGAATAAAAGGGAGTAAATTGGAAATCAATTTAGAAATTGATTCAAGTGGTTAAAATTGGAAATTTAAAGAAGAATGTGAAGAGAAGTATATTTCTCTGGATAGCTAAGTACGTTTTCAAAGTAAATTTTTAAATATAAGATAAAAGTTTAATGTTGTTTTAAAAAACATGTTTAAAAAATTTATTATTTCTAAATGTTTAAATTCTAAAGAAAGTATTTTTTTTAAAATCCATTATCGTAATAATTATTTAAAAGACGATTTTGTATTTTGTTTAAAAAAAAATCTAGTATATTTATAAAGTAACCTTATTTTAATCATTTCTAAAGTATTATTTTAAATTAAGTATTTAAGTAATTTTTCTAAATTTAAATGTAAAACATATTTTACAATAAAATATTTTTAAATTATTTTAAAAATCTAAAGTTTGTGCTTGGTGATTTCAGCGGAAATACAAAATACTTGTAAAATTTATTCTGAGAAAGAAAGATAGTTTGAAACTGTTTTCAAAAGGATTGAAAAGTGGAAATATATCCTATGAAGATATTTTGGGAATAATAAATAACTTTGGAGATCATTTATTGTTTGATGGATGTTGTGAATGTTAATTGATAGTTAAATAACCGACTATCAATATTGGCCAAATGCGTTGATCATTTCGAAGAGACCGGGATCGAGATTTATTTCTCGAAAACCACTTCAATCCGGTTTGTACGTTTTCATGGAAAACGAGTTCGGAGTCGAAGATGGAGCAGTGAAGTGCAAGGGCTAGTCGCTACTAATCCTGAGGATATTTCCAAAATGGATGTAGTAGGAATAGTGCCTTGGGTTCCGTTCGAACCCGGGACGGACTTGTATGGATGAATGCTTTTGGAACATCATCAGGTGGGCGATGGGAATTCTAAGGGATATGTTCTAAAAAGGTAATGCTTAGCCTCAAGCCTCATCAACCGGGAGTGACTGAAAATCAGGGGTTATGCAGCAAGGCTTGGTGGGCAGCACCCATTTCCGGGTAAGGTCATCCCTGTCTTGATGTCCCTTTTATTTCGGCTTAGTGGTACAGTTTCTAATCCCAACCGCGGGGTGATCTTACTCGGGACTATCCAGTAAGGGATAGTCCAGGTTTTGTGTTGCAAAGGGACGGGAGTGATCCTCGGTACTTTGATCTAGGCCACGTACCGTGACAGGTGGTACCCCAGTGCCTAGTCATTAGTTGGAAATCCATTCTCCCTACGTGCCTATTACGAGTTTTGTTTGTATTACCCACTCTGCGGTTAGTAGCTGCAATTTAATAGATGTAACAATTTCAGCTATTTTAATAAGTATTTGTATATAGACCCTATTATAATATCAGAGGATTTTAATAAGAAGTGTTTTAGCTATCGTAAGGTAAAAACCCGACATGTTTATTTGGGGCGTGATCTTACGAGATTCTTTTGTTTTTAAAAGGATTTTGAAAGTTTAATAATCAATTTGAGTGTTATTTCTCACGTTGGTATATCCAGACTGACTCGGGTGTTATTTAACTATAATGCTTGGGTTAGACCGTGTATTATAGGATACAGGATATGGTGCTGGGGAGCTCAGGAGACGAGCTGGATGGCGATACGTACTTCCATATTTGGTTATTATTCCGCTGTGTATACAATTGTATTTTATTGATGTGGAACTCTGATGATGTACTCTGATGATGTATGTATAAATAGTTTTAGTTTTCTTTTGTGTAAAGATCTGTTATTATATATAATATTTTATTCCGCTACGTTGGTTAGATTCTGTTGTTGTTTTCTGTTTTCTCTCCTTCTACCTCTTCTTCGTTAACCCAAATGGTTCGTATTTCTGTTCAACTTGAGTTGGTTGTTGTAGAATAGTGTTGACTCAAGGGTTACGGATTTGCGGGACGTTACAATAGAAATCCCAAATACATAGAAGTTCACTAATACATGAGATAAACTAGAACAGCTGAAACACAAATAGATATAAATGTGGATGGGCAAACACTCCAACAAAGACCAGCGCCAAAAAGAGAATCCAAAGCTGTGAATACTCAGGCTGACCCGAGCATAAAGCAAAAACACAAAACACTCGAGTCAGGACAATATATACTTATATAATGTAAACCAACTCAAGTGAACTGTAATAAAGAACAAGTAACTTGAAGGATACCTGGGACCGTCCATCCTCTAAGGATCCATCAACCAATTTACTATATAGTAATATTGCGCTGTTATAATAATGTCTATAGTATAATAAACATACTTTTAAATAGCATTCTGGGCTACCCATATCACCCTTCACACATAACAGTCCCATTAGTCCATCCAATATCATGATGTCTTGTAACGACCCGTTAAGTTCGACCATTTAAAATTGTTTGTTTAATAGGATTTTGTAATTTATTTTAGTTGAAAGAATAAAGGTGGTAGATAAGTATTAAAATGAAGGCTAGAATAAATTATATAGAAGTGACTTAGAAACCTATTTAAAGACATTTGAATAAAATTCAAATGAATTAAGTAGAGAAAGAAAGAAAAATTCTTACCTGTACATAAAATTTAATATGGGAATATTAAACCAATTTAATGCAATAAAAGATTGTGAACGATAAATTGAATAGATTAAGAAACCCTGTTATTGCAAGTCAATAAATTTGTAAACCCTAATGAACATCTCAAAATTTATAAATTTATTGAAATTTAAGACATAGCATAAGCGTAGAACTATAGGTATGATGACAAACTTTTATAAATTGTCTAATTAAGGGTCAGCAAATTTATTTGGAAATCAAACTCAATTAAGGGTAAGTAATTATGATGGATTGATGGCATAAACGTTACTAATTTTTATCATAGTAACGGAAGTGCAGATGGAAGGCAACTGTAGAAATTTAAGTACGTATTAACAATTGAAAGGGACTGTCGATTGAGTGGAGTACTTTAGGTTGTCTTACTAAATTTAGAATTTAACATAAGACAAATAGAAATAAATCAATAAACGTATAGATTTTAAGTTTATTATGATGAATTATTTTAGTGATATGACTTAGAATAAATGAAATAATTTGGGTTAATTGGTATTTAATGGAATTAAAGGTTGCAATATTCATAGGTAAGGATTTAGATGAAATAGATTGATGTATGAAAAATTTAATTTGATAAATGGCAATTAATTCCTTTAATTTGTGCAATTAATGTATGTTTGTAACGACCCAGAATTTTATTAAATTAAAATTTGAATATTTAATTAATTTTAAATATTTATAAGTGAATTTATAAGTCGAATAAATTTTTATTTGAATTATTGGATTTAATTGGATAATTAAATTAATAATTTAATACGTTAAATTATGGAAATAATTGAAAATAGAGTTAAATATGATAGAAAATGATTTGTAAAATTTTATTTAATCATACTGGAGTTATAGAAATATTTTAGAACTTTTAAAAATCGAATTAAAAGTTAATTTGTGAAAATTGAATATTTTAATATTTAGTAATCGACTGTAAAATAGCCAATTTTTGAACAGTCTCAGAATTGAACGAAACCAGTTTCATTGGATCCGTAATAGTTAGTTATTACCGGATTTCAAATTTCGTGTCAATCGGAGCTATCGTTTGATCGTGGCAGCTCGAAACGCATCGAATCGTTTTTAATTTAAATTTGGCGAGTCAAAATAGCCATTTTTCAAAAAGTCTCGGATTTCGACGAAACCAGTTTCATCGGATCCGTAATGTGATATTATTGTAAGGTTTCAAATTTCAAGTCAATTGGATTTACCGTTTGTCCGGTACAAATTAAAACGCCTAGAAATCGACTTAAATCGGTTTAATTCAAATTGAGCGTTTGTAGCCATAACTCGCACATACTTCCGAATTAGCTTCCGAAACTTGTTCCATTGTGTCCGGAACGCGGGATAAACCCTAGGTACGCTGGTTACGGCGTCTAAATCGGAGTTCGGAATTCCCGGGATGAATAGTGTTTACGCTAGCTTTTTCTATAAATACAACATCATCTTCATAAATAAAAAAAAAATAACAAAACCCTAATTCTAATTGCTCAGCCGCCTACATGAAGTCAATGGCCGAAATTGCCCCAAATTCATCCCTCCAAATCTTCTAATCCGTGCAACGATTTGCGAAACCTTCAACTAGTAAATTGTAGAGCACTCTGAGATCTCGGAATCCAACGGTTATGATCGTTTAACTCGAAGCGGATTGGCGGCAAATTGGGTTCAAAGGTGGCCGTTCCTCTTGCGTGCGCGAGCATCTAGGTGGGGCCGAGTTCTCTGGTGCTTGGGCCGAAGGTAGAGGAATTCATGAGCTTCGACGTGGCGGTGTTGTGATCGAGTTTAGGCGAGAAATCGTGGTGAATCATTAAACCCTAATTTGCTTTGTAATGGGTTGTGCGGCCTGTAATGTCACGCGCGCATGAGTTAGGGAGGAAGGAGAAGTAATCGTGCGGCCTGGATAGTTTGGGCTTGGATCCTACGGTCTGATTTGCTTAGGTTTAATTTTATAATTGTAATTTATATAAATAAATACGTGTAACTTCAAAAATGCATAACTTTTTCATACGAGGTCGAAAAAATGCAAACTCAGTTGCGTTGGAATCGTATGGACGAGCACTATGCGATGGAGTTGGTTTGGAGTCGTTTGGAGTTAATGAGAATTTCGGGTAAAATTAAACGCGCGTTTAATTTTATTCGAAATAAAAGCTTAAACGGAAATTTAAAACCAAGGTGAGAACTTCTCACTCAATCGAATAGATTTCGATTTTATTTTAAATAGTTAGATTTAAAATATTTGAATGCATGTTTGAATGATGACTGTAAATTATTGATTGTTAAAATAGACATTATACGCCGTTAGTAAGCGGATGTTATTTAATATAAACATATACCGCGAATATTTCATAAACAGTGAAATTGGTATTATATATAATATCAATATATATATATATTGGCATATGTATATATTGCAGTTGTTGATTTCCCGCATTTTTTGTTTAGCGGATGAGACCCTATTACGCCGTTATTAAGCGGATAATATTTAATAAGAACATGTACCGCGATAATTTCGTACTGGAGCGAAATTGGTATTGTGCTAATGTTTTTGGATGCAGGAAACAGGTTGGAGGGATCCAACTGGATTCCTCAACAGTATTTATTTTATTTCAGATATTTTGATATTTGATGGATTATCATATCGATATATGATATCGTTGTTAGTCGTGATTGACTATTTGGTGTGTAGCATCATTGGACCCAGATTTTGGGATTTTAAAATGGTTTTAAAGTGATTTTTGAAAATATACTATATTTTTGGAATTGATCCATTATAAATAAATAAACGTTATAATTTTTAAAGTTATAAAAATTATGGTTTTTGTGAAATATAGTTAAAAAGCTGATTTTTAGAAATACGATTAAAAGTCGATTTTTGAGAAATATGAACCAATGATTTTATAAAATAGTTTAAACTGGATTTTTGAGTTTATTATTAAAAGTTTGAATGTAAGATTTATAAAATTTGATTATTTTATAAATCAAGAGAACGGTGAAATTTTAAAGGAATTTAAAGACGTTTAAGAGAATAATATAAATTAATTTATATTAAGAGATTTATAAATGGATATTTATAAATTGAATTATGGACATTATAAAACGAGTTTTTATAAGTGTTTGAATGTAGTGAAAATGAATTTCCTAAATGAATGAAATTTATGAAATTATAAACTGTGAAGTTATAAATGAAATTTTATAAGCAATAGGTTTATAAAATTTATAAAGTTATCGAAAGAATGAATTTTGGATAAATAAACAATCTTATAAGTTAAGATTAATAATTTGGGAAGTTAAATGAACGATTTTGTAAAATAATCGTTTTATAAGTAATTAACTTATAATATGAACTTGTAGTTTATAATTGAGTTATAAACTGGAATAGGTTAATAAAGGAATTTATAAAAAGGAAGTTTTTATAAATAAATAGAAACGGAATTTATAAACGTTGTTTTATAAATCCGCAAATGACTTATTTTGATAAGTTAATTGTTATAACTTAGAGATAGAGTTATATTCACATTTTGAACAGTGAATAATCCTTTAAGTTAAAGTGAATAGAAATGATGAAATTTGTTAAGGTAGTATATTCACGTTTTTGAATAGTGAATAATACGTTAAAGAAATTGTTTTAGATATGATGTTTTAAATAGAATTAAAACGATCTAACGATGTTTTTAAACATGTTGAGATTCGAAACCATAGATTTCAACATTTATTGTTGAAATAGACGTTTTCGAGAAATAAAAGGAAATGGTGGACTATAACACTGTTGTTATAGTAAATGATTTCCGAAAAGAAATGTTTTGTATAGTATTGGGATTTATATATCTATTTTAATTTCGATTCCCTATACTAGTGATTTTGGGTTGTCGTAACGATGTTTTACGTAACATTCGTTTTGGCCCAAATAAATATGTTTAAGTGAATGATTTCCTTAATAGAATGAAATATATACTTAATTCGATTTAAGTATATTGAATATTTTCTAAGTGTTGAAAATAAAAAGATTTGTGAATTACTTATTTTTAATAAGTATGGAAATGTTTTCCAATATGAAGTGAAAAATTAGGATTTATCTTTTTAAAGATAAATTGAAATGAATTATTGAAATCGTATATGCACGAATATTTTGAAATACAAATTCATTATGGAATTTATATGTGAAAAGTGAAATTGGTTAAAAATAAATATTGATTTATTTTTGAAGTGTTGAAACTATATATCTAGTAAAGATATTTTGGAAAATAAATAATTTGGAAAATTATTTGGAATCTGGTGATGTGTGCATATCCAGTGATAGTTCAATAACTGACTATCAGTATTTCCCTTTGAATGGGTATTTGATGTGAATTAATTGAATTTGAATGCACACTTATTTTTGAATAAGCGCTCACTATTCGGGTTAACCGGGAAAGGACCATGGGGTCGTATAACCCATTCCGAATATGTGATACGTCGTTGTGAATTGCATTTGAAGATCGGTGTTGAAGACCGGTATTTGCGAGAGTGATAGGATGAACTATCGATTGACTCTGCACCGAGTTGCTCCGGTATTGAGTTCTCCATATGTGATGGTGAATCCGATCAGGATTGTGAATATCCGGATTGCAAGGACTTCTTTGTAAGTGCCTTCGGTTCTGTTCGAGCCCGGAACAGACTTGTATGGATTGTATGTCTGACATTACAAGTTGAGATATAAAGCCGATTTCTTTCAAATATATTTCTGTTGGTGGCGGAGAATTTATTCTTTTTGCTTAACACCCTTCTTTGAGACGTATGTGCTCAAAGGTTATATAGTTGAAGTTATCAGCAATATATTCCCAGTTTGGTAATGTGACATGCTGAGTGATGCTGAAATGATCATTGTGTTGATTATTGTGATAGGATCATTTATTTGATCGTCTACCTTAGTGATCATTGTGTTGATCATTTGTTGACCCAAAGCATGGCTTTTGTATAAAGTATGTTTTTGTGGACGTGAATTCGTCGAGCCTCACATCCCGGAAATGGTCAAAACAGGAAAGAAGCAGCAAGGTTATGAGGGGTAGCACCCTTTAGGATGTGTCCATTTCCTTCTGGAAAAGGGTGGTATCATGGTATGGAGCCCAGATACTTACTCATGTTGAAAACACTTTGTTATGATTGTGTGAATTGATTAGAGAGCGCTCTCGGAAAAAGGTCCCAAAGGACCGGGGGATGGCATATTCGGTCAGTTGTTACTCAGTTAGGAGTAACCCGGCCTTGTGTTGGTTGAGATCCGGTTTGGTTCTCGGGGATGTCCATCCAGAGGCATTCTCAGTGGCAATGGGAAGTTCCTTGGCCTGACCATTTGTTGGAAATCCAAAGAAACAATACGTGACTTGTACGGTATTAGTTGTAGAACCTTCCATTTAATATGGTAGCTATTAGTAGGCATAATATAATGGTACCTATGCTGGCTAAGATTTATATTCTACTTTCGAAAGGATTTGTTCTACACTATGCACTAGTAATAATATCAAATGCTCTTTTTAAATGCGTATCAAGCATGTTTGACTATCATAAGAAGAAATCTTCTCCAAGTCTGCGTTTGCATTGTGTGTGTGGCAGGAGGTCTTATGGTAGTCTCATTTTAAAAAGCATTGCGAATTGAAATAAAAATATTCCTCTATTTTGATTTTAAAGATAAATAAACCATTTTGAGTTCTCACACCAGTCACATGACTGACTCGGAGTTTATTGTTTTCCTTCCTAAACTCTGGGTGCCCACCAATTTCCACACGGGCAGTTAAGAGTTAGGTTTATCAGGATATTCTGGATATTCAGGAGTTGCTGGAGGCAAGATGGATGGCATGGCATATTATTTATATAGTATTTCTTTTTCCGCTGCACTGTTTGTTGTTGTATGATGTTGTACACTCTGATGATATGATGTAATGTAATGTATAAAATGTAATAACTGATATAGTTCTTTGTTTAAAGATTATTCATTTATTATTATATGTTGTTCCGCTGCGAATTGTGAGATTCTGATGTTGTTCTGTTGTTTTCTGTCCCGTCCTATTTTCTTCTGTTTTTTTTTCCTTTTTCTCTATTCTCTTTTTCTTTCTATTTCTTCTATGTTTAAAATTCTTCTATCTTCTGTTTTTCTAATTCTCTGTTTTCAAAAAAAAAAAATTGTCTATCTTCTTTTCCCTCTATTTTTCTTTTTCTTTCTTCCTTTCCTCTCTTCTTTCTTTTCTTTTCTTTTTAAAACCCATAACATTCCGGTTTTTGACCTTCGATTTCTCGGCAGTCGATAAAGTGAGTGTCGATGTCGAATTTTCGAAAGTCGAAAATATTCGGGACGTTACATTTGGTATCAGAGCTTATGGTTAAGCGACAACCATGGTTCTGTAGGGTATAATTCATTAGAGATAGAGTCAGCAGTACTCTAGAATGAGTTTGAGTGTAATAATAGCTATGAGAGCGTATTTGTTAGTGAATATAAAATTGTTTTATATTGTGATGATTGGTTTATTGAGTGGCATATGAACTTTCGTCAGCGTGGTCCGCAAGACTATGCCGAAGGGGTTTCTAAACACTTGAATAGAACAATTCGACATAATATTGATTTTAAATTGGGTAAATGAAATAATTTTACCTTGAGTATATTTTATATATGAAGAAATAATTTTTCAGAATTATTAAAGGGTATATAAGTTGATTGTTAGGTTGTTTGAATAATCTAAATAAAAGAATAATTGTATAAGCAAAAGAATTATAAGAATTGAGTTATAATTAAAGTGATTTACAATTGTGAATAAACTTATATATATAAGAAGTGAAACTATATGAATATATTTATGAATATGAGTTGTAAAAAAGAAGTGAATTTAAAGTTAAATGGAATATAACTTAAGTGTTGTTGAATGGAATTGATTTTGGTATCGAAGTAAATAAATTAAGTAGATTAAAAGAAATGTGAACTTAAGTTATGTGAATGAAATTCAACTTTTGTAATTGAATGAATAAATTGAATGTTAATCAATTGAATGTGAATAAATTGGAATGGAATAATTAATGAAAGTGTTAATTCATTAAAATCTAATTTTATTGGAAGTTGAATAAAATTGAATGAAAATCAATTTAATTAAACCAAAATGAATGTAAGTGGTAATTCATTAAAATTCAAATGTTATTAGAAGTTGGGAAAAAAAAAAAATTGATTGAATGAAAACCAATTTAATTAATTCAATTGAAAGTGATGGAGTTAAACCAGATTGAATGAATGTAAGAAAAGGAATTTGGTTGAAATTAATATACTTTGGTTGTTATATGATTGTTGATTGATTGTATAAAATTCATTAAGTGTTAATGAAATCGAAAGCTATGAAATTGAATTCAAATTAAAAGTAAATAAATTTGAATAGAATTGAATGTGAATTGGATTTAATTAGTGAATGTAAACTAATTGAATTGAGAATGAATGTTGATAAAATCCAATGTAAACAAATCAAATGTGATTTAAAGTGAAAACCAATTCATTGAATATTAATGAGAATATGAATGAATATTATTGATTATGATGGTAGTTGGTTGATGTTTGCATTTGTTGTTTGGTTGCATTTGCTATGTGATATATATAGTTGATATGTTACTATATGTTGTATATTGATACTATGGTTTATATGCATGTTCTCATGTTGTTTGTTGAGTGATTAGTAGGTGCGGATCGCGTTGCTTCGCATTTGGAGTTCGCTTTAGCGCTATATTAGCCGTATATGCTTGCTAATAAAATATAAGGTACATATCTCGGATTAAATACAGTACTTTTATACTTTTTTCCCTTCGGGATGCCTCATTACTTGATGAGATGTATATTTGTGATATATATACTGTCATTTTTTTTTTTTTGGATCGAGCCGCGCAAAGGAGACTATGGCGAATTTTTCCGGAAATTTAAGGCGTTAGAAAAATTTTGAGAAAATTGGGAAAATTTTGAAAACTTTAACTTTGATTTTGGAATTGGAAGTTAAACAATAGTAGTTGTTTTTGAAAAGATAACTAAATATGATTGGAAAACTTAGTAAAGATTTGTAAGAAGTTTAATTATGAATTTTGGAAAGTTAATAGATTCTGTAACCTTTCTTACTTATAATTTCGAGGACGAAATTCTTTTAAGGGGGGAAAGATTGTAACGACCCAGAATTTTATTAAATTAAAATTTGAATATTTAATTAATTTTAAATATTTATAAGTGAATTTATAAGTCGAATAAATTTTTATTTGAATTATTGGATTTAATTGGATAATTAAATTAATAATTTAATACGTTAAATTATGGAAATAATTGAAAATAGAGTTAAATATGATAGAAAATGATTTGTAAAATTTTATTTAATCATACTGGAGTTATAGAAATATTTTAGAACTTTTAAAAATCGAATTAAAAGTTAATTTGTGAAAATTGAATATTTTAATATTTAGTAATCGACTGTAAAATAGCCAATTTTTGAACAGTCTCAGAATTGAACGAAACCAGTTTCATTGGATCCGTAATAGTTAGTTATTACCGGATTTCAAATTTCGTGTCAATCGGAGCTATCGTTTGATCGTGGCAGCTCGAAACGCATCGAATCGTTTTTAATTTAAATTTGGCGAGTCAAAATAGCCATTTTTCAAAAAGTCTCGGATTTCGACGAAACCAGTTTCATCGGATCCGTAATGTGATATTATTGTAAGGTTTCAAATTTCAAGTCAATTGGATTTACCGTTTGTCCGGTACAAATTAAAACGCCTAGAAATCGACTTAAATCGGTTTAATTCAAATTGAGCGTTTGTAGCCATAACTCGCACATACTTCCGAATTAGCTTCCGAAACTTGTTCCATTGTGTCCGGAACGCGGGATAAACCCTAGGTACGCTGGTTACGGCGTCTAAATCGGAGTTCGGAATTCCCGGGATGAATAGTGTTTACGCTAGCTTTTTCTATAAATACAACATCATCTTCATAAATAAATAAAAAAAATAACAAAACCCTAATTCTAATTGCTCAGCCGCCTACATGAAGTCAATGGCCGAAATTGCCCCAAATTCATCCCTCCAAATCTTCTAATCCGTGCAACGATTTGCGAAACCTTCAACTAGTAAATTGTAGAGCACTCTGAGATCTCGGAATCCAACGGTTATGATCGTTTAACTCGAAGCGGATTGGCGGCAAATTGGGTTCAAAGGTGGCCGTTCCTCTTGCGTGCGCGAGCATCTAGGTGGGGCCGAGTTCTCTGGTGCTTGGGCCGAAGGTAGAGGAATTCATGAGCTTCGACGTGGCGGTGTTGTGATCGAGTTTAGGCGAGAAATCGTGGTGAATCATTAAACCCTAATTTGCTTTGTAATGGGTTGTGCGGCCTGTAATGTCACGCGCGCGTGAGTTAGGGAGGAAGGAGAAGTAATCGTGCGGCCTGGATAGTTTGGGCTTGGATCCTACGGTCTGATTTGCTTAGGTTTAATTTTATAATTGTAATTTATATAAATAAATACGTGTAACTTCAAAAATGCATAACTTTTTCATACGAGGTCGAAAAAATGCAAACTCAGTTGCGTTGGAATCGTATGGACGAGCACTACGCGATGGAGTTGGTTTGGAGTCATTTGGAGTTAATGAGAATTTCGGGTAAAATTAAACGCGCGTTTAATTTTATTCGAAATAAAAGCTTAAACGGAAATTTAAAACCAAGGTGAGAACTTCTCACTCAATCGAATAGATTTCGATTTTATTTTAAATAGTTAGATTTAAAATATTTGAATGCATGTTTGAATGATGACTGTAAATTATTGATTGTTAAAATAGACATTATACGCCGTTAGTAAGCGGATGTTATTTAATATAAACATATACCGCGAATATTTCATAAACAGTGAAATTGGTATTATATATAATATCAATATATATATATTGGCATATGTATATATTGCAGTTGTTGATTTCCCGCATTTTTTGTTTAGCGGATGAGACCCTATTACGCCGTTATTAAGCGGATAATATTTAATAAGAACATGTACCGCGATAATTTCGTACTGGAGCGAAATTGGTATTGTGCTAATGTTTTTGGATGCAGGAAACAGGTTGGAGGGATCCAACTGGATTCCTCAACAGTATTTATTTTATTTCAGATATTTTGATATTTGATGGATTATCATATCGATATATGATATCGTTGTTAGTCGTGATTGACTATTTGGTGTGTAGCATCATTGGACCCAGATTTTGGGATTTTAAAATGGTTTTAAAGTGATTTTTGAAAATATACTATATTTTTGGAATTGATCCATTATAAATAAATAAACGTTATAATTTTTAAAGTTATAAAAATTATGGTTTTTGTGAAATATAGTTAAAAAGCTGATTTTTAGAAATACGATTAAAAGTCGATTTTTGAGAAATATGAACCAATGATTTTATAAAATAGTTTAAACTGGATTTTTGAGTTTATTATTAAAAGTTTGAATGTAAGATTTATAAAATTTGATTATTTTATAAATCAAGAGAACGGTGAAATTTTAAAGGAATTTAAAGACGTTTAAGAGAATAATATAAATTAATTTATATTAAGAGATTTATAAATGGATATTTATAAATTGAATTATGGACATTATAAAACGAGTTTTTATAAGTGTTTGAATGTAGTGAAAATGAATTTCCTAAATGAATGAAATTTATGAAATTATAAACTGTGAAGTTATAAATGAAATTTTATAAGCAATAGGTTTATAAAATTTATAAAGTTATCGAAAGAATGAATTTTGGATAAATAAACAATCTTATAAGTTAAGATTAATAATTTGGGAAGTTAAATGAACGATTTTGTAAAATAATCGTTTTATAAGTAATTAACTTATAATATGAACTTGTAGTTTATAATTGAGTTATAAACTGGAATAGGTTAATAAAGGAATTTATAAAAAGGAAGTTTTTATAAATAAATAGAAACGGAATTTATAAACGTTGTTTTATAAATCCGCAAATGACTTATTTTGATAAGTTAATTGTTATAACTTAGAGATAGAGTTATATTCACATTTTGAACAGTGAATAATCCTTTAAGTTAAAGTGAATAGAAATGATGAAATTTGTTAAGGTAGTATATTCACGTTTTTGAATAGTGAATAATACGTTAAAGAAATTGTTTTAGATATGATGTTTTAAATAGAATTAAAACGATCTAACGATGTTTTTAAACATGTTGAGATTCGAAACCATAGATTTCAACATTTATTGTTGAAATAGACGTTTTCGAGAAATAAAAGGAAATGGTGGACTATAACACTGTTGTTATAGTAAATGATTTCCGAAAAGAAATGTTTTGTATAGTATTGGGATTTATATATCTATTTTAATTTCGATTCCCTATACTAGTGATTTTGGGTTGTCGTAACGATGTTTTACGTAACATTCGTTTTGGCCCAAATAAATATGTTTAAGTGAATGATTTCCTTAATAGAATGAAATATATACTTAATTCGATTTAAGTATATTGAATATTTTCTAAGTGTTGAAAATAAAAAGATTTGTGAATTACTTATTTTTAATAAGTATGGAAATGTTTTCCAATATGAAGTGAAAAATTAGGATTTATCTTTTTAAAGATAAATTGAAATGAATTATTGAAATCGTATATGCACGAATATTTTGAAATACAAATTCATTATGGAATTTATATGTGAAAAGTGAAATTGGTTAAAAATAAATATTGATTTATTTTTGAAGTGTTGAAACTATATATCTAGTAAAGATATTTTGGAAAATAAATAATTTGGAAAATTATTTGGAATCTGGTGATGTGTGCATATCCAGTGATAGTTCAATAACTGACTATCAGTATTTCCCTTTGAATGGGTATTTGATGTGAATTAATTGAATTTGAATGCACACTTATTTTTGAATAAGCGCTCACTATTCGGGTTAACCGGGAAAGGACCATGGGGTCGTATAACCCATTCCGAATATGTGATACGTCGTTGTGAATTGCATTTGAAGATCGGTGTTGAAGACCGGTATTTGCGAGAGTGATAGGATGAACTATCGATTGACTCTGCACCGAGTTGCTCCGGTATTGAGTTCTCCATATGTGATGGTGAATCCGATCAGGATTGTGAATATCCGGATTGCAAGGACTTCTTTGTAAGTGCCTTCGGTTCTGTTCGAGCCCGGAACAGACTTGTATGGATTGTATGTCTGACATTACAAGTTGAGATATAAAGCCGATTTCTTTCAAATATATTTCTGTTGGTGGCGGAGAATTTATTCTTTTTGCTTAACACCCTTCTTTGAGACGTATGTGCTCAAAGGTTATATAGTTGAAGTTATCAGCAATATATTCCCAGTTTGGTAATGTGACATGCTGAGTGATGCTGAAATGATCATTGTGTTGATTATTGTGATAGGATCATTTATTTGATCGTCTACCTTAGTGATCATTGTGTTGATCATTTGTTGACCCAAAGCATGGCTTTTGTATAAAGTATGTTTTTGTGGACGTGAATTCGTCGAGCCTCACATCCCGGAAATGGTCAAAACAGGAAAGAAGCAGCAAGGTTATGAGGGGTAGCACCCTTTAGGATGTGTCCATTTCCTTCTGGAAAAGGGTGGTATCATGGTATGGAGCCCAGATACTTACTCATGTTGAAAACACTTTGTTATGATTGTGTGAATTGATTAGAGAGCGCTCTCGGAAAAAGGTCCCAAAGGACCGGGGGATGGCATATTCGGTCAGTTGTTACTCAGTTAGGAGTAACCCGGCCTTGTGTTGGTTGAGATCCGGTTTGGTTCTCGGGGATGTCCATCCAGAGGCATTCTCAGTGGCAATGGGAAGTTCCTTGGCCTGACCATTTGTTGGAAATCCAAAGAAACAATACGTGACTTGTACGGTATTAGTTGTAGAACCTGCCATTTAATATGGTAGCTATTAGTAGGCATAATATAATGGTACCTATGCTGGCTAAGATTTATATTCTACTTTCGAAAGGATTTGTTCTACACTATGCACTAGTAATAATATCAAATGCTCTTTTTAAATGCGTATCAAGCATGTTTGACTATCATAAGAAGAAATCTTCTCCAAGTCTGCGTTTGCATTGTGTGTGTGGCAGGAGGTCTTATGGTAGTCTCATTTTAAAAAGCATTGCGAATTGAAATAAAAATATTCCTCTATTTTGATTTTAAAGATAAATAAACCATTTTGAGTTCTCACACCAGTCACATGACTGACTCAGAGTTTATTGTTTTCCTTCCTAAACTCTGGGTGCCCACCAATTTCCACACGGGCAGTTAAGAGTTAGGTTTATCAGGATATTCTGGATATTCAGGAGTTGCTGGAGGCAAGATGGATGGCATGGCATATTATTTATATAGTATTTCTTTTTCCGCTGCACTGTTTGTTGTTGTATGATGTTGTACACTCTGATGATATGATGTAATGTAATGTATAAAATGTAATAACTGATATAGTTCTTTGTTTAAAGATTATTCATTTATTATTATATGTTGTTCCGCTGCGAATTGTGAGATTCTGATGTTGTTCTGTTGTTTTCTGTCCCGTCCTATTTTCTTCTGTTTTTTTTTTCCTTTTTCTCTATTCTCTTTTTCTTTCTATTTCTTCTATGTTTAAAATTCTTCTATCTTCTGTTTTTCTAATTCTCTGTTTTCAAAAAAAAAAAATTGTCTATCTTCTTTTTCCTCTATTTTTCTTTTTCTTTCTTCCTTTCCTCTCTTCTTTCTTTTCTTTTCTTTTTAAAACCCATAACATTCCGGTTTTTGACCTTCGATTTCTCGGCAGTCGATAAAGTGAGTGTCGATGTCGAATTTTCGAAAGTCGAAAATATTCGGGACGTTACAATGTTTAATTGATAACGATAAAAAGTTGATTTTTTTCAGTGTAACCAACGTAAAATATTATCATAGCATGATACTTGGTTTGAATAGAAGGATTTGATTTAATGTGAAAATTTTTGTTCTAAGTATTGAATAAAATTGGGAATCAATTTTTTTTTTTTATGATAATAACGTTAGTATTGGTTAATAAATAGATTTCAATGCAGTAACCAAATAAATGGAATAAGATGAGTATATATTGCATAGAAATGAAATGATAAATTATTGATGTAATGGAAGATATAACCATGTCAATTATGCATATAAGGTAATAAGGTAATGAAACCGAGGTAAATTAATTAATTGAGACTTTAAGTAAAATTAACGTGTGGAATTGACCAAGGTTCAATAAAATGAGAATTTGATTGGTTATATTTATTGGTTGAGAAATGTAAATGTGTATTTGGGGAATAAATTTAGTCAGACTTAAGTATTGAATTTAATTAATTAATATATATGATAAATGATGATTAAATAAAAACCCAATACTCTATATATATGTATAATATTTGAGTGAAAATAATAATACACTTATAAATGTGGAATTAAGAGTTTACAACAACTATTTTAAGTAAAGAAATTGTTCATTCAAGTAAATTTGAAACATCGCAATAGGTGTAGATTAAGTGTTGCGTTAAATAAATTATAAAGGAATAAATTTATAGAAACGTAGGAACGGAAGAATGAACATTATAGTAACGTAAAACGTATTGTAGGATAATAATTAAGTATAGGCTTGTAAATTAGATGTATGACAATAAATTTTGTACGTAAATCTTTCTATTAGTTGATAAGTCTTATTTTGATCAATTTAAAGGAATACACTAAATTTTGTAGTTAGTACGGAATATTGATGAGTGAATGAATAAGATGAAACAAAGGTGGAATGTATTAGTTGAGGTTTTAAGTTATTTATGTGATAAGTTACCAAAATTATAATTTTATCTAAATACAGTAATTTATGCAAACAAAAGATGAACATTTTGAAATATTACCACAGTGATATATAAAAGAAACGTTAACTATGTAGTTGGAGAATAATTGATATATTTTGAGTTGGATAATAGAAATCAAGTTATTTATATAATTAGATTTAAGATGAGAGTATAAGTATATGATTAAATAATTGGGTTTTGCGAATAAAATTTATAATTCCCAAATAATAAGAAAACGCAGAGGTTAACACTGCGAAATTTATATACTTATAAATTTTAATTCACATCCAAGCTTGCTAAATTATTTGGAATTGATTGGATTATATAAGTAATGAAATTTGGCCAATATTTAAAGTTGAAAGAAAATTTGGATTTTATGATTTATTTTAATTTATTTAATAAATATTAAAAATAGCCATTTTTGTCACGGACTCGGATTTCGACGAAACTAGTTTCATCAGATCCGTAACGGTGAATTATAATAATGTTTCAAGTTTCGTTGCGATCGGACTTGTCGTTTGATCGTACGGACTCGAAACGCCTTGAAATTTACGCATTTTGAAATCAATTTGAAATTTTTATTTTTTTAGCATAACTTCTTCATACGATCGAATTTGGTCGCGAAACTTTTTCCATCGCGTTCAGAATATTTTGAAACACCTATTTGGATATATAGTTTTAACAAATTCGACTCCGGAGGCAGAACGGGCTTTTTGGGCCAACTATCGTTTAGCACGTTCGTTATCCGTACCCACCTAGCCTTCTTTTATCTGTCTATATATTTGCGATTATAAACCCTAGCCACTCCTTATTTTCATTTTTCTATACGTACATCTCCTTCTCAACTCCTCATTCCAATGGCAGAAAACCTAATTCCCAAATTCCAAAATTTTATTTTAAAAAAAAAAAAAAAAAAAAAAAAAAAAATTTGTGGATCTGCAGCAGCTTCTGGTCGCGCTTCGGGTTTCAGAGGAGAAAACCCTAGAGCAACTTCGGGTCAGGAAGAAAATGACTCGGGTCGCTCCGGGTCGTTTTGGCGAAAACTCCAAGCAAGCATCGGGGAAATGAGGCGGCGCCCCGAAGTCGAACCCGAAGTTGACCCAGGACCAGAATTTTTCATTTTTCAAATTTTCATAACTTTTGCATACGAGCTCGGATTCACGCGCGGTTTGTTTTGCTGGGATCGTATCGGAATTTCTGACGTTTTGACACTGGTTTGGATGAATTTGGAGACTGTCCAATTTTTGGGTTTAAATTGGATTTGAATTCAATTTAAATTCAAAAGGTGAGTGTTTTAACCCACTCACAACTACTAGAAGCTTTTATGTTTGTTAAATAAATTTTAGAAATGAATAGAAATTTATTTATGAGCTTTTGGCATGTTATTTCATTCATATCTGTTGAATTGCATTTTATTGAATGTAACTGTTAATTTAATTGATTTATTGCGTGTTAATTGGCTGTTAGAAATTTTTGGTTGCATATGAACTGCTAGTTAACAGTTATGTCAATTATCACTGAATATAAATTGTTAGATTAATAGTTGAAAATTTTAATTTGAATAAACTGCCAGTTATCACCTGTTATATATGATCATATATATAATTGTTATTGATTGATATTGCTTGATGTTTGTGATTGGATGATGGATGTGTTATTGAAGGGATGTTTTATTTGATATCATTAAACTGCAAGTTAGTATGCATTTTTCATTTCATTCGGGATTGCGGTTTGAAATGATATACAACCGCAGTTTTATTTTTTAAATTGCGGATTGAAATGATAAATATCCGTATCACTTGACCATAGGATAGAAAACTATATACAGACACCGTGGTCTATATATAACTATTTTTAATGTGATTTCTATGGTTTGGATGGAATACGGTTTATAAAAATCTTAAATTTTATACTGAATAAATGTTTTCTTCCATAGTTATATGCATATGAAGTTGAAATTTTGAAATTAAAAGGTGAATAAATTTCTTTATTAAAAATGGAAGAAAATTAAGAAAATGGAGTTTGATGATTATATCCTATGTTTAAATATTAAGTTGGAAATTTTAAAGATATGATATTTATAATTGGATTTTTTTCCCAAAATATTTTGAAATGAATATTCTAGTAAAAATTGAATTTGGAAATATATATATATATATATATATATATATATTTTACTAGAAATTGAAGTCTTATTAATTATGGATTTTATGTGAATGGTCAAGATTAATTAATAGAATATTGATTTTTGAAAGGATAAAAATCCAACTTTAGTTGAAATATTAATGCTCCAAAATGGATATAAATATATATAAAATTGAAATGGTTTTGCGACTTGAAGTAATATTTTGGATTTTGGTTTAACTTTAAAAGAAGAAATATTTGGAAAGCCATGTAATTTATTTCTTTATAAAGCAACAGTAAAGTTAAACTTTTTTTTAATTCGCATACCGTTGAATATCCAAACCATTTAGTTTTGAAAATAATGGTTTTAAAATGCTATGGATTTTCAAAGAATTATGTTGAAAGTTACAAACAGAATATTGGTTACATGGGATATTAAATAATAAAAAGTGACATAATTTTTTGGAAAGGAATAATTTTATTTGGGATAAACGATATCATATTGTTTTGGGTTTTAAAAGAAGAAATGATATCGTAATATTACGGTTTGAAATGGATTATATTCTGGTTTTAAAAGTATAAACTATTTTTAAATGACCGCGGTGTTATAATAACGATTGGTTGGCAAAGAGACCGGGATCGGATATGGACATACTCTCTGTCGATACCGAAAACCACTTTGACTAACCGTGTACGCGGTGGAGATTCCAGAATGAAGTAGGTGGTGGCGACGTTTCCTGTAAGGTAAATACGTGGACCCAACTCCCGTGAGTTGGCATAAGGTGGCTAAAACAGGAGCGATTCTCAGGCCAATGAGGTCATTCCTCTGATCGGACGCTCCTCTTCGATATTATAATTTGACTTGGATTTGATTCAGTGGCCACTTCTATATTTTGATTTTGGGGAGTTAGTCCGAGGTGGGCGGTAACTGCGGCTACGCGTTTCCACCAGCCTGGATAGCAATTGGTATATCTACCCTGGCATTGCCTAGTTGTGCCGTGTCACCTACCATATCGCGCCTTGTACGAGTTTGGTTTTCTCCCGTAGCCCGTGTGGTATCCTCTAGTGGCTTCCCGATCAGGAGGGGCTATGATATTGGACGGACTACTGGGACTATTACGTGTTAAGGTGGAAAATGTAAAGCCTTAACGCTATTTAAAAGTAAGTTTATTTTATAAATAGACACTATTATAATAGCGCAATATACTACATAGTAAATAGTTTAACGGATCCTTAGGAGATGTAAATCCCGAACATCTCTTGAGTTACTGTACTCATATTTATATTCTGTTTATTTAACTCACATAAGATATTCTAGTCTGACTCGGGTGTTTTTGTCTATTCAAATTCGCTCGGGTCAGTCCGAGCATTTCAGGATAGCAGATTTTAGCTTTGGAGGACGAAGACGAAGAATAAGTATTATGTTATATATAGTATTACACCACACTCTTTCTATTCCGCTGCATTGCTTGTATTGGTATGTGTAACTCTGATATTTATTGTAAAAGAAGAATCAAGCTTTTGTAAACTGTTTATGAACTGTATATTTGTTATTATATTTTATCCTTCCGCTGTGAGATTCTGTTTTTGTTTTATTTCTTCTCTGTTTTTCTTATTTACCCCATAACAATCCGCCCTTGCGTATGCTTTGAATTGGCACGTGTGTCGGTTTAAAGTGTGCAAAAAGGCGGGATGTTACAGTTGGTATCAAAGCTTTGGTTTAGCGATAAACCTTGGCTTTGTGGGGTTTGACTCTTTGTTAATAGGGTAGAAATATCCTATGGGAGTCGCTGAGTGTATATATAAGAGAGAGCGTACTTGTTAGTATTAATAAAAAGATTTTAATATTGTGTTAATCTGTTCCGCTTTGTATTTATAAATTCTGGTTGATGCATGGGACGCTATGTCATCAATAGGGATTTCTAAACACTTAATAGGACAGACCGACATAATATTTGTTTTTAATATAGGTGAATGAAATAATTTGCCTATTATATTTCTATATATAAAAATAGTTTTATAAAGATATATATATATTTGGTTGCTATAGATTGGATGTTAGGCAATAAAAATATTTATAATAACTGAAGCTAAGTGAAATTATAATAAACCAAATTTGGAGATTTAGAACTTAAGTCCGGGATTTTTGAAAATTTGCTTTCAAAGAATTTGTGAAATTTATTGATTTGGTTTATAAGTATTTTCTTATATAAATATTTCGTATAAATTGGAAGAATTGTTTTAAAGAAGATTTTGGAAAAGAATTAAATTCTGTACTTTCCTCTCTGTCGCTGGAAAATAAATTCGGTGATGACGGCCGCATCATCGACTTTCATTTTCGAGTTTCGAAGGGGAAAGGCCACTGTAGTAAATTCTACTGCAGATTTATTTTTGAAATTTTCTAAAAATTTTCTTTTATTGTTCTAAATATAATTAGAGATATAAAAGTTGTAAGAACTTATTTATCTATTATTTTGAAATAGATTAAAATTTGACCCGGTATTTAATTCTAAATTTTTCCGTTAATTAATTGTTTAAACTTTGTTAGTGAAATATTAAGTAAGAAAGTTAATGCTAGGGATAAGGGAAGTAAAAGTTTTTAACTGATAAATAATGGAAAAGATTTATTGAAGAATGAATGAATTGAAACCTCTAATTGAAATAAGAGAATAACTGCAAAGCTATAAAGAGGAATTTGCATACATATGAGACAAAGGGTAATATGAATAAACATTAAATTTAATTAAAAGAATGGAGATTAAACTTGTATAAGTTCAATTGCAATTTCCTTAACATAAATAACTTACCCAAATATAAAAGTTGAAGTGTTAAATGAGAAACTGGAATTGAATATTTTACAAGTAGGAATTTAGGAAAAATGAAGTATTCAATAAATTACTGTTATAATAAGAATTTATTGGTATAAACTTAAGTGATAATTGAAATTTTACCCAAATTAAAGGTGAGTATTATTAATAGGTGATTTTAACTTAAGTAAATAAAATGAAATTCTTTAATAAATAAAGATTGATGTGTACGGTTATAAACTTAAGTATGTTTTAAAATGCTACTAGTAATATAATAAAAAGTAGGTAATATAAATAAATGTCTGTAAACCCTAGATAATGAATTAATAAGATCCTTTATTTATAAAAATGGAGGTTTTAAGGTTAATAATTTAAGTGTAAGTAGAGGGTTACTGTAATTAAATATAATAAAACGTAAACATTAAATAAAGGAATGAAATTAAGGGTAAGTTGAAATTGTAATTTATAAAACGAATATATATTTATTGAACCATTAATAAATAAAAAGGAATTGAGAAGAAACTTGTAAATTTTCACTTGCATTCTTAAACATACATAACTTACCATATAATAAAAGTTGCAATGTTAGTAAGAAAATGTAAGGGGAAATCTTACAAGTGAAGCTTGAGGTAATTAAGGTATTCAATAAATTTGCTGTTATAAATGAGAATTAATTGTATAAACTTAAGTTAAATTGGAAATTTTACTATATAAGAAAGGGTAAGTAGTATAAATAGATGATATAAACCTTAGTCAATAAATTGGAATACAATATAATGAATTTTGTAACAAATGGAAAATGAAAATTGTAAGAAACAAAGAAATCCCTCCATAAATGAAAGAAAGAAAATAAAACCACTGAAGCATGAAATAAATGTATAATAAGCTATTGTGGTGTTGATTTGAATTGTTTGGTTGATGTATGGTTGTTGGGTAAGGAATTTTGGAGTTGATTGGAGGAACAATAATCTATCTCTATTCCATCTAAGACTGTTGAGTAACGGATGCACTTGATAGTTATTTCTCACTCCGTAAAATTTCATAATTTGAACCCGAACAACTAACGGTTGTTGATTGAATGATTGTGGTTTGTGGTGTGTGCCGTTTGTTAAAATGTATGGTTGTTGCATTTGATTTGGATATGAATGATTGAATCTACCCAAACATTTCACTGTAATATAGATATTTAACTTTTAGATTTTATAAGTGAATACAGGGGTTGGAAGCAACTGCTACTGCTTTTGGTTCCAAAATAATAAGCGTATTGCCCGACAAATAGGTACGTTTCCGGATTACGTATAAAGCGCTATTTTATATATTTTCCCGTGTTGGGATATTTTATTTTGGATAATATATGTAATATATTTGTATATTTGGATATTATATTTTCTCCAGAGTCCCTCCGTACAAAGGAGACTCTGCCAAAAATTTTCGTAAATTTTGGACTTAGAATTTGGTTAAAGATATTTTTCCAACTTTAATAGTTCAAGTATTAAAAGACATAATGATTATAAAACAAGTGTATTTCATTAAAGGAAATTAATTTAGTAAATTATTGTTATAAGTTAATATTTGAAATTAGATATACTGTTTTATTCTTCCTTCTCCCTTCCTTTCCCTTTTCGGGGACGAAAAGTTTTGAGTGGGGGAGAGTGTAACGACCCGTTAAGTTCGACCATTTAAAATTGTTTGTTTAATAGGATTTTGTAATTTATTTTAGTTGAAAGAATAAAGGTGGTAGATAAGTATTAAAATGAAGGCTAGAATAAATTATATAGAAGTGACTTAGAAACCTATTTAAAGACATTTGAATAAAATTCAAATGAATTAAGTAGAGAAAGAAAGAAAAATTCTTACCTGTACATAAAATTTAATATGGGAATATTAAACCAATTTAATGCAATAAAAGATTGTGAACGATAAATTGAATAGATTAAGAAACCCTGTTATTGCAAGTCAATAAATTTGTAAACCCTAATGAACATCTCAAAATTTATAAATTTATTGAAATTTAAGACATAGCATAAGCGTAGAACTATAGGTATGATGACAAACTTTTATAAATTGTCTAATTAAGGGTCAGCAAATTTATTTGGAAATCAAACTCAATTAAGGGTAAGTAATTATGATGGATTGATGGCATAAACGTTACTAATTTTTATCATAGTAACGGAAGTGCAGATGGAAGGCAACTGTAGAAATTTAAGTACGTATTAACAATTGAAAGGGACTGTCGATTGAGTGGAGTACTTTAGGTTGTCTTACTAAATTTAGAATTTAACATAAGACAAATAGAAATAAATCAATAAACGTATAGATTTTAAGTTTATTATGATGAATTATTTTAGTGATATGACTTAGAATAAATGAAATAATTTGGGTTAATTGGTATTTAATGGAATTAAAGGTTGCAATATTCATAGGTAAGGATTTAGATGAAATAGATTGATGTATGAAAAAATTAATTTGATAAATGGCAATTAATTCCTTTAATTTGTGCAATTAATGTATGTTTAATTGATAACGATAAAAAGTTGATTTTTTTCAGTGTAACCAACGTAAAATATTATCATAGCATGATACTTGGTTTGAATAGAAGGATTTGATTTAATGTGAAAATTTTTGTTCTAAGTATTGAATAAAATTGGGAATCAAATTTTTTTTTTTATGATAATAACGTTAGTATTGGTTAATAAATAGATTTCAATGCAGTAACCAAATAAATGGAATAAGATGAGTATATATTGCATAGAAATGAAATGATAAATTATTGATGTAATGGAAGATATAACCATGTCAATTATGCATATAAGGTAATAAGGTAATGAAACCAAGGTAAATTAATTAATTGAGACTTTAAGTAAAATTAACGTGTGGAATTGACCAAGGTTCAATAAAATGAGAATTTGATTGGTTATATTTATTGGTTGAGAAATGTAAATGTGTATTTGGGGAATAAATTTAGTCAGACTTAAGTATTGAATTTAATTAATTAATATATATGATAAATGATGATTAAATAAAAACCCAATACTCTATATATATGTATAATATTTGAGTGAAAATAATAATACACTTATAAATGTGGAATTAAGAGTTTACAACAACTATTTTAAGTAAAGAAATTGTTCATTCAAGTAAATTTGAAACATCGCAATAGGTGTAGATTAAGTGTTGCGTTAAATAAATTATAAAGGAATAAATTTATAGAAACGTAGGAACGGAAGAATGAACATTATAGTAACGTAAAACGTATTGTAGGATAATAATTAAGTATAGGCTTGTAAATTAGATGTATGACAATAAATTTTGTACGTAAATCTTTCTATTAGTTGATAAGTCTTATTTTGATCAATTTAAAGGAATACACTAAATTTTGTAGTTAGTACGGAATATTGATGAGTGAATGAATAAGATGAAACAAAGGTGGAATGTATTAGTTGAGGTTTTAAGTTATTTATGTGATAAGTTACCAAAATTATAATTTTATCTAAATACAGTAATTTATGCAAACAAAAGATGAACATTTTGAAATATTACCACAGTGATATATAAAAGAAACGTTAACTATGTAGTTGGAGAATAATTGATATATTTTGAGTTGGATAATAGAAATCAAGTTATTTATATAATTAGATTTAAGATGAGAGTATAAGTATATGATTAAATAATTGGGTTTTGCGAATAAAATTTATAATTCCCAAATAATAAGAAAACGCAGAGGTTAACACTGCGAAATTTATATACTTATAAATTTTAATTCACATCCAAGCTTGCTAAATTATTTGGAATTGATTGGATTATATAAGTAATGAAATTTGGCCAATATTTAAAGTTGAAAGAAAATTTGGATTTTATGATTTATTTTAATTTATTTAATAAATATTAAAAATAGCCATTTTTGTCACGGACTCGGATTTCGACGAAACTAGTTTCATCAGATCCGTAACGGTGAATTATAATAATGTTTCAAGTTTCGTTGCGATCGGACTTGTCGTTTGATCGTACGGACTCGAAACGCCTTGAAATTTACGCATTTTGAAATCAATTTGAAATTTTTATTTTTTTAGCATAACTTCTTCATACGATCGAATTTGGTCGCGAAACTTTTTCCATCGCGTTCAGAATATTTTGAAACACCTATTTGGATATATAGTTTTAACAAATTCGACTCCGGAGGCAGAACGGGCTTTTTGGGCCAACTATCGTTTAGCACGTTCGTTATCCGTACCCACCTAGCCTTCTTTTATCTGTCTATATATTTGCGATTATAAACCCTAGCCACTCCTTATTTTCATTTTTCTATACGTACATCTCCTTCTCAACTCCTCATTCCAATGGCAGAAAACCTAATTCCCAAATTCCAAAATTTTATTTCAAAAAAAAAATAAAAAAATAAAATAAAATAAAATTTTGTGGATCTGCAGCAGATTCTGGTCGCGCTTCGGGTTTCAGAGGAGAAAACCCTAGAGCAACTTCGGGTCAGGAAGAAAATGACTCGGGTCGCTCCGGGTCGTTTTGGCGAAAACTCCAAGCAAGCATCGGGGAAATGAGGCGGCGCCCCGAAGTCGAACCCGAAGTTGACCCAGGACCAGAATTTTTCATTTTTCAAATTTTCATAACTTTTGCATACGAGCTCGGATTCACGCGCGGTTTGTTTTGCTGGGATCGTATCGGAATTTCTGACGTTTTGACACTGGTTTGGATGAATTTGGAGACTGTCCAATTTTTGGGTTTAAATTGGATTTGAATTCAATTTAAATTCAAAAGGTGAGTGTTTTAACCCACTCACAACTACTAGAAGCTTTTATGTTTGTTAAATAAATTTTAGAAATGAATAGAAATTTATTTATGAGCTTTTGGCATGTTATTTCATTCATATCTGTTGAATTGCATTTTATTGAATGTAACTGTTAATTTAATTGATTTATTGCGTGTTAATTGGCTGTTAGAAATTTTTGGTTGCATATGAACTGCTAGTTAACAGTTATGTCAATTATCACTGAATATAAATTGTTAGATTAATAGTTGAAAATTTTAATTTGAATAAACTGCCAGTTATCACCTGTTATATATGATCATATATATAATTGTTATTGATTGATATTGCTTGATGTTTGTGATTGGATGATGGATGTGTTATTGAAGGGATGTTTTATTTGATATCATTAAACTGCAAGTTAGTATGCATTTTTCATTTCATTCGGGATTGCGGTTTGAAATGATATACAACCGCAGTTTTATTTTTTAAATTGCGGATTGAAATGATAAATATCCGTATCACTTGACCATAGGATAGAAAACTATATACAGACACCGTGGTCTATATATAACTATTTTTAATGTGATTTCTATGGTTTGGATGGAATACGGTTTATAAAAATCTTAAATTTTATACTGAATAAATGTTTTCTTCCATAGTTATATGCATATGAAGTTGAAATTTTGAAATTAAAAGGTGAATAAATTTCTTTATTAAAAATGGAAGAAAATTAAGAAAATGGAGTTTGATGATTATATCCTATGTTTAAATATTAAGTTGGAAATTTTAAAGATATGATATTTATAATTGGATTTTTTTCCCAAAATATTTTGAAATGAATATTCTAGTAAAAATTGAATTTGGAAATATATATATATATATATATATATATTTTACTAGAAATTGAAGTCTTATTAATTATGGATTTTATGTGAATGGTCAAGATTAATTAATAGAATATTGATTTTTGAAAGGATAAAAATCCAACTTTAGTTGAAATATTAATGCTCCAAAATGGATATAAATATATATAAAATTGAAATGGTTTTGCGACTTGAAGTAATATTTTGGATTTTGGTTTAACTTTAAAAGAAGAAATATTTGGAAAGCCATGTAATTTATTTCTTTATAAAGCAACAGTAAAGTTAAACTTTTTTTTAATTCGCATACCGTTGAATATCCAAACCATTTAGTTTTGAAAATAATGGTTTTAAAATGCTATGGATTTTCGAAGAATTATGTTGAAAGTTACAAACAGAATATTGGTTACATGGGATATTAAATAATAAAAAGTGACATAATTTTTTGGAAAGGAATAATTTTATTTGGGATAAACGATATCATATTGTTTTGGGTTTTAAAAGAAGAAATGATATCGTAATATTACGGTTTGAAATGGATTATATTCTGGTTTTAAAAGTATAAACTATTTTTAAATGACCGCGGTGTTATAATAACGATTGGTTGGCAAAGAGACCGGGATCGGATATGGACATACTCTCTGTCGATACCGAAAACCACTTTGACTAACCGTGTACGCGGTGGAGATTCCAGAATGAAGTAGGTGGTGGCGACGTTTCCTGTAAGGTAAATACGTGGACCCAACTCCCGTGAGTTGGCATAAGGTGGCTAAAACAGGAGCGATTCTCAGGCCAATGAGGTCATTCCTCTGATCGGACGCTCCTCTTCGATATTATAATTTGACTTGGATTTGATTCAGTGGCCACTTCTATATTTTGATTTTGGGGAGTTAGTCCGAGGTGGGCGGTAACTGCGGCTACGCGTTTCCACCAGCCTGGATAGCAATTGGTATATCTACCCTGGCATTGCCTAGTTGTGCCGTGTCACCTACCATATCGCGCCTTGTACGAGTTTGGTTTTCTCCCGTAGCCCGTGTGGTATCCTCTAGTGGCTTCCCGATCAGGAGGGGCTATGATATTGGACGGACTACTGGGACTATTACGTGTTAAGGTGGAAAATGTAAAGCCTTAACGCTATTTAAAAGTAAGTTTATTTTATAAATAGACACTATTATAATAGCGCAATATACTACATAGTAAATAGTTTAACGGATCCTTAGGAGATGTAAATCCCGAACATCTCTTGAGTTACTGTACTCATATTTATATTCTGTTTATTTAACTCACATAAGATATTCTAGTCTGACTCGGGTGTTTTTGTCTATTCAAATTCGCTCGGGTCAGTCCGAGCATTTCAGGATAGCAGATTTTAGCTTTGGAGGACGAAGACGAAGAATAAGTATTATGTTATATATAGTATTACACCACACTCTTTCTATTCCGCTGCATTGCTTGTATTGGTATGTGTAACTCTGATATTTATTGTAAAAGAAGAATCAAGCTTTTGTAAACTGTTTATGAACTGTATATTTGTTATTATATTTTATCCTTCCGCTGTGAGATTCTGTTTTTGTTTTATTTCTTCTCTGTTTTTCTTATTTACCCCATAACAATCCGCCCTTGCGTATGCTTTGAATTGGCACGTGTGTCGGTTTAAAGTGTGCAAAAAGGCGGGATGTTACATGTCTCCAGATCGAAAGACTATCAGAGGATACCACACGGGCTACGGGAGAAAAACAAACTCGTAGTAAAGGCTTGGTATGGTAGGTGACACGGCACATAAGGCAATGCCAAGGTAGATATATCAATTATGCACAAGGGCTGGTGGTAACGCAGCAGCCACATACGCCCACCCCGAACAACACTCCAAAGTCAAGGGGTGCACCCAATCGATCATAACAGTAATAGAATGGTATCGAAGAAGTATGTCCGGCTAGAGGTGCTACCTCCTTTGGCCCGAGATCGCTCCTGTTTTAGTCACCTTAAGCTAACTTACGGGAGTTAGGTCCACGTAATATACCTTAGGAACGTCGCCACCATCCTACTTCATTCTGGAATCTCCACCGCGTATACAGTTGTTAAAGTGGTTTTCGGTATCGACAGAGAGTATGTCCATATCTGATCCTGGTCTCTTTAACAACCAATCGTTATTATAACCCGTAGTTATAAATTTAAAAATGGTATTTATATCCCAAAAATCAAACATCATTTAACAATTTAATATCATTTCAAATCATTTAAAAAAATCAAACTTATCATTTAATTTCAAAACCATATTCATTTTATTCAAATTTAAAAATACCATTTCAAATCACATTTCAAAATACTTTATATTTCAAATCGAATTACTTCATTTAAATCGTTAAAAATGAAGTTATTACATTTAATAATTTAATAATTAAATTATTAAATTTCCAAAATTTTAAACTTTTCAAAGTTCATTCATTCACCTAAGTTTATCCAGACAGTGTAAATTCACCTTTCGCAGCATTTAGAAAATGCTACGGAAAGTCACATTCAAAACAGTTCAATTTAACAAAAGACAGCATTTAAAATGCTGTAATAGGGTTACATTAATTCAAATAAAACTTAGTTAAATTCAACTATTATAGCACTTTCAAAATGCTATAATATCCCTTTATTAAAATTTAGCCATTTGGCTCATTTATATCAACTACAATATTTACAAATGATGTATTATCATTTACATTAGAAATAATAGCATTTCAAAAATGCAGTTAATTAACTTCAAGTGTTCAATATAATTTCACAAACAATTATATTTTTATTTAAATCATTTTTAACTTATAAAATCACATATTTTCAGTTTTAAAACAATCGTTCAAATACCCTTATATACATGATTTTATAAAGTTAAATTTCCATTCAAAAATCAATATTTAATAGTAATTCACTTATTAAATTCCAACATTCAATTTTAAATTCATTAAATTAAATTTTAACTTAACACTTAAGTTTAAATTTTCAAATATAACTATTTTCATATTATTTACTTAACTTCAAAATTCACTTTTTAAACAAAATTCATAAATTCCAATTTAAGTTATATTTCCAAATTTTAACTTAAATATTCATTCATTTAACATTTTAACTTTATTCAAAAATCATTAATATATTATAAAATCATTTTAAATTCATTTTAATAAAAATTATCATATTTTCATATTTAATTTAAATTCCAATTATCACCAAATTAAAATTTTCAAAATAACTTACATTTCAAATATTCTAACTTTTCCATAATTTATTTCACTTATGAATTTTCAGAAAATCAATAATATTTTACAAAAATCATTTTTAACTAAGTTTAAATCAAAATATTATAATATTTACATTTCTAAAATATTTTAAAAAGTTTAGAAAAACATATTTTAACTACGGGTCTGTATTTCATTTTCTAGCCTAGGTAAAGTGATACGGGTAATATATCATTTCAACCCGTAATTTACAAAGAAAACCCGGGTTTTATCATTTCAAAAACGCAGTCCCAAGTAAAATGAAATAATTGAAAATCGTTCAGGCCTATCATTTCATCCCATAAAGATTTTCTCCTATTCTAAAGTTCGTTCGGATATGTATCATTTCAACCCATAGTGATTCTAATCTAAAGGGAACTTGCAACGCGATAAACTGATATAAATAACATAACACCATAATATAACAGTAAAAAAATGATATAACAGGTGTTTAAGCATGGATGAACATCATATAATCATAGCATAATAGGTGTAACATGGTGATGCATTTTACAGATTCAAAGGTGATCAATTTACTACTTATAAAGGTATAAAACTGTCTGGTGAGAATAACTCACTGGTATAAGCTGGAGATGACAACAAACGAATGCACAACTGAGGTCCACAAAAGCAAGATAGCACGACAAAGATTCGAGTGAGAGAGCCAAAGATTAATTTCCTTGAATATAATTCAAACAAAACAATATAACTAACATAAGTTTTCAACCCAAAATGCGATTAAACAATGCTAGAAATGAACGCACAAAACAAAGCTAAAAGCTTTGCACTTGCTTTCTATCACTTGTGTTTCAGCCATGGGTCAAAAACACATGGCTATGGTGAGAGTTTGGATCTGGTTTGGGTCTAAATGGGGTTGGCCTGCATGGGTTTGATGATGGTGCAAACATAGGTGATATGAAACAACAAGCTAAGGCAACGCAAGGCAACATACCTAGGATTCATGCAACATATAGGCTTGGCCAACGCAACCATGGGCATGGCCAGGTTTAGGTAGGGTCAGGGGATGATGTGTCAGTGGTTTCAGGTCAGGTAGGGGATGGAGATGGTGGTGCATGTGGCGGCCAAGATGGAGTTTGTGGTGGTGGCAATAAGGTGATCAGCTATGGTTGTTCAAGTGAGGTTTGGTTGCATTTTCATGTGGATCTTCAACACAGGGACCACGGCATGGCTTAGGGTTGGACTAGAGGTGATGGAGACTGGTTGTGGTAATGGTGGAGGTGACCAAGGTGCTGGTGGTGGCACGGGCCGAGCCTAAAAGTGAAGAAAGCAAGAGCAAAAATCATGAAAACAAGTAAAAAAAAACAATGAAAAAGAACTAAGATTTTACCAAACTTTTGCAAAGAATAATGGCCGAATTTTTTTTCTGAGTTAAGAGGAAAATATTCACATGAAAGTGAAATGGAGGGTCGGCTGTAAGAAATGAGTTAAGGCAGCAAAAGTTGAAAAGATGTTGGTTGAAATGTGAAAAGACAAGAAGACAAAAGGCCTTAAGCAAATAAAAAGTCACAAACTCTTCAAATAACCATATTTCTTTTTGTAATTTTAAATAAATGAAATATATATATAAATTCAGATAAAATACGAAAAATATAGTAAATAAAAAATTATAAATAAATAAATATTAATTGTATATAACAAAATTAAGAAAAATAGCAAAAATTGCAAACTAATCTAGAAAATTTGAAAATAAATGCAATGAACTTTGAATTTTTTTTATGTACATGAAAATATTTATAAATAAAGATAAGAACACAAAAATAAAATGCATGCAAAAAAATAAATAAATTTTGATTAAATATAATTTAAATGAAGAAAATAGCAGAAAAATGTAAACTGGCCTTTAAAAATAGAAAATAAATGCAATAAATTTTGGAAAATTTTATTATCACTTTAAAAATATTTATAAATGAAATCTTACAAATAAAACAAATTTAAAATAATTTCAAACAAAAATAAAGTCAAATTTAAATTATATTCAAAAATCTAGGGTTGTTATAGTGATCGTACGGACTCGGAACGCCTAGATACCAATTTAATTGAAATCAATTTGAAATAAGCAGATTTTAAGCTAACTTTTTCATATGATGGCACTGGGACTTGAAACCTATCCCATTTAGTTTAATAATATCAAAAATATCTATTTTGATATATGGGATGACACGTTTTCGTTTAGGAGATAGAACGGGCTTTTTGGGTCGTTTATCGTTCAACTTTCAAACCGATCTAGCGCATTATGACGACCCACCTCTATACTCATACTAGCCAAGGACACTACAGGGCAATGTCGTCATCTTGCATGAAGAATAAGGCCGTTGAGGAGCGACCATCTGTGCAATTGCTTTATGCGAGTACCGATATGTCAGATAGTATTACATGCATTTCGTTTCAAGAGGAAATCTGACACATCAATTACAACCTCAAAACTACTACATAGTGGCTATGTGATCTTCGAAAACAAATATAAAATAAACATAACATAAATCGATCATGGATATTCATATCATTAAGGCGGAAACAAATATGAATATAACTCATAAATGTGTACATCAAAGTAGTGGTCATACAAGATCCACTACATCACAAAAGAATAGGTACAAGTGCTAGACAAAAGAATATGTATACACCAAGGAGTCTCTATCTCGAATGTATAAAAGAAAAACTACTAAGCTAAGTAGTTAGCCAAAAGTCAAAACCTAGTTCCAGCTATGAAGTCAAGTGGAAGCACCTGTAACACCTCTGTCTGATCCAAGTATTATTTAAGAAGAAAATAATAAATGGACCAGTCTAGTTATAAATATCATATAAAACGAGATAGGATAAGAGATATGACAAAAACGCATGATAACAATAATGCCATACTATGACAAGTATACATTAGATAACAAACAAAATCATACAGTATCTCGAATATTCTCAAACACCAAAAAGAATGTCATATTCTTTAACACATTCACCAAACCACAAATATTGATAAAAACATATCAATGTAAATCACAAAAGTTAGTGAAACACAAATTCAAGAAATCATCAATTAGAAAATTCAGAAATCACAAAGGGGGAGGCCTATCACAAATGGGAGCATGAAAACTCACCAACACGTGCATCACATACGGAACGCTATTTCATTGTCGCTAACCATCAATTTTGAGCCAAGGCTCCACGTATGGCTCGAAGACCATAGGTCGCTACCCCACCAATTTTGAGTTGAAACTCCACAAACGGGGTTTAGTCCCCCACATAAACAAAGAGACATCGCACATCGCTAGTCTAAGTCATAAAATGATCAACATTGATCGATAAGTGTAAATTGCACTAAGCTAGTAAATAAATGAGTTTAGCTTCATGTCCCATAACCATTGGCTTAACTTAAATATTTACGAGCAGATTGTAGATTTCCACTCGAAAATTATTCCGAGATTTCAATCGAACAAGTCTAAGAATTAACCGGCAAAGTAAACCCAAGCGTTTCATACCACTTGTTTTGCTAAGCTGTTTAATTAGATTTTTCATACGAATGAGGTAAAGGTTTTTATAAACTAATAGACTGGAAAACGGTTTTAAAAAACAAGCTTCGTATTAAAAATCATTTTTGTGAAAGAGTTTGAGTAATTACGACTAGTATAGAAACCTTTGTATTTAAAAGTGACAAATCACAGAAGCGATTGTAAAAACAATCTACACAAAAATTTCACATTTGACGATGTGAATTCAAACCATAAAAATCGATATCAAATCCAATCAAATGGATAGTCCCAAAAATCCATAAATGAAGTCATCAAAGTCAATAATAAGTGACAACAACTAACCGGATCAATAAAAATCGATAAAATTTGAAAATCCACTCAGAAACAGCCAAAATAGGCAAAACTGCACAGTTCCAGATGTCTGAAATTACCAACCAGATGCCTGAACCGCCAACTAGTCATCTGGTTGGATTTCCAGACGTCTTTGCCTTTTTTTACTTTTTCCAGGGACCAATTCCAGACGTCTGAAATTACCGACCAGACGTCTGGATTTTAAACCATACGTTTGGATTTTCATCCAGATGTGTGAAGTTTCCTGCTAGGCAAAAATCAACCTAGCCTTAAAAGTGCAAAAATCCAAACCGAAAGTGATCGAACGAGCGACCGGGACTAGGGATTTATACCAAGCAACAACCCAGCCTTATAGGCTCTTCGATACACCCATAATAACATGTCCAAACATCCACGATAGGATTTTTAATGATTTTGACTTCAAAGCATCAAAATTAGAAAATTCACCAAATCATTTCAAATCAAAAGCAAATGAACGTGAATAGATTTTAGGAATTCTTGCCTAACAACAATGAAAGCTATAGACGTAGACGTGAGTTCAAAAACTCAACTTTAAACCCAAAAAATGAATGAGAGGCTTTAAAATAAAGCAAGACCAATTCCTCTTCAGTACACCTCTAGAATCTTCAATCTATTATCTAAGGTGGAGTTTTTCCTAAGTTAGGGTTTAGTAATTTTTGAGAATTGAAGAGAGATTGAGATGGAGAAGATGAAGAGGATGCTAACTTAAGCTTCTCTTTGATTTTGGAGCTCGAATCTTGAATTTCCTAGTAATCTAGGGTTTAAGAATTTTAATTTCCTCTTCTTTCCCCCATTTTCCTTTAGCTTGAGTGTTAGGAAATAATAGAATGAATGAAGAGGAGTTGGAGGAGGAGTTAGTGTATTAGATAATTTAGTAGCTAAAACTCAAACCCAATAGAAAAATAGCAAAATTCTACCCAACTCCAACATATCGATGTTTATACTAAAAAAGGTCGCAAACGCTATTTTGGACTCAATTGAAGGTGTTTCGAGTCCTAGTTCATCTGTTTGTAAAAAGTAGCATTTCAGACTTTAGTCCGACTAATGATGCTATATTTAAATAAATTATTTAAATATACAACTGTAAAATATAAGGGTTGTTACACCCATTCATTTCTATTTCTGATCTGCCCATATATAGCTTTGTTCCTCAAACCCTAGCAGACATTTCATATTATCTATATGTGTAGTTCTATCTGTTTCTCCATTTCCAATGGCTGACAAACCAAAACAAATTCCAAATTCAAATTGCAAATCAAAATCAAATTGAAAAAACGAACTCCTCCAAGCCATATCAAATTATATATCATTCTGAAGCTCTTGATGAGCGCAAACCACATCTGCAACTAGTTTTTGCCTTAGACTCGCTATTTGTCCAGATATTGAGGATGAACTTCGGCCACTATTTTTAGGGTTTTGACGATCCAATGGTGGATCACCGCCCGATCAACGATCGGGATGCGCCATTGGGAAAAGTGGAAGGAGTAAGTGCCTAGGGTAGTGGCGGTTCGTCTTAGTGTTGCTCAGATAACTGGGGATTAGAGATGGAAGTTAGGCGGCGGTGCTGTCCGTTCTTAGCACCTCAGGTGGTCGCGGGTATGGGGGGCGTGGCTCGAGGTATGTAGTGCTATGGTGTGGTCGGATCATGGAGATGATGGTCGGAGGCGCAGCAGCAAAGGGGGATGCGTGGCGGCTATACATCTCTAGAAAGGTTACGAACGCGATGAATTAAGGCTACATGGAAGCTTGGTAGTCATTAACTTATTTAATAATAATATTATTATGTTTGAAATTTTAATTATTTGTCTATGCTAATTTAATCATATCTTTTGCATACGTGCTCGGATATACACGCATTTTATTCTGCTACGATCGTATCAGAATTTCGGACATTTTGATGGACAAATTCTGAGACCATTCAATTTTGGGGCATATTTTGGAATTCAAATCGATTTAAAATCAAAGGTGATCGTTTTGACCCACTCGAAACTACTTGATTATCTTATGTTAGTTAAATTAAATTTATGAGGCGATTAGAAATTTATTGATCACTGTTTGGTATGTAAAATTGTCATTTTGGTTAAATTTGACTTTTATTGCATTTAATCGTCATTTACTTTAATATTGAATTTTAAATTGTCAATTTAATACCTGTATTGATTATCAGTTATCTATTGTTGTTTATTGGTTGATTTGGATGATGATTGTGATGGTTGTTCGATTTTTGATATTGGATCACTGAATGTTGTTTTTTATTGTTCTAACACTACAAGTTCCATGTGGGTTGAAATGATACATACTCGAACGATCTATAGATTAGGGAAAAATCGTTATGGGTTGAAATAATATATTCGAACGATTTTATGGATTTTTATATAATTCGTGATTGCGGTGTGAAATGATATATAACCGTAAAATTGTAAATTGCGGATTGAAATGATAAATATACGCATCACTTGATCCTAGGGTAGAAAATTATATACGGACAACGGATTGGTTAAATTAAATCATTTTTAATTCCTTAAAGTTTGAATTCAGTTAATTGGCATTTTGAATTAAGAATTGATTTATATAACTGAATTATTTTCGACAATCCAAGTGTTATTGCTGAAATTGGAATTGATTTAACGAATTTTTCAAAGTATTTAAATTGGGATTTCAAAATTAAAGTGGCAAAAATAAAGAATTTATCGAAATTGAGTTGTTGAAATGTTTGGATGTAACTTTGAAATCTATTTTAAACTAATTTAAACTATTTTCATTAAATTATCTTTTTTAATCAAATTAAACTATTTTAATATATATTAATCTATTATGACCTATTTAATACAATTAGTCCATTTTACCAATTTTAAACGAATTAAATTTATTTAATCTATTTTAAATCATTTAATATAATTTAAATATGTTTAATCCATTTTAAATCTATTTAATCTATTTAAAATATATTTAATATCATTTAAACCTATTTAATCTATTTTTAATCTATATAGATCATTTTAAAATCTAATTAAATCAAATTTAAATCTATTTAAACTATTTTAGATCTATTTAAACTATTTTTGAAACTACATAAACTAATTTTAATTACCTAAACTATTTTCTAGACTACGTAAAGTTTAGGTATTTATATTTAAATCCTTGATAATGGTACAACATAAGTTTTATTTCAGAACTGATACCTTTGTGAAAAATGACACATTTGAATAATATGATGATTTTGGAACAAGGATTTAATTAACCTATCTTATCAATGAATTCAAAAATGTATAGAGGGTAGATATGACATTTGGAAGTGAATATAGTTTGAAAGTGAATATGATTTCGAAACATATATGACTTGAAATTGAATGGGATATTTTGATATAAACTGTGAGTTGACTTTTTGAAATTCTGAAGAACCATCCAGTGTAAAATAAGCGCTTGGTTGTTAAAGAGACGAGGATCGGTTAATGTCATACTCTCTGCCAATACCAAAAACCACTTTAACAACTATGTACGTGATGGAGATTACAAAAATGAAGTAGGATGGTTTGGCGAATGATTACGTATGAGGTATTGACATGACCCTGACTCCCATTAGCCAGCTTAGATGTGACTAAAACAGGAGCTATACCTGGGCCACGCGAGGTCATTCCTCCGATCGGACATGCTTCTTCGATACCATATTATGACTTTGTGATAATTTGGTGGCCACCCCTTAATTTTTGGTTTGGGAGTGTGTCTCGAGATGGGCGATAGAAGTTGCTATGCACTACCAATAGCTCGGTTCTGCAATTGGTAAATCTACCCTGGCATTGCCTCGAGTGCCATGTTCACATGCCCCAGAGCGTCTTCTACGAGTTTGTTTTGTACCGTGCCTATGGGGTGTCCTCTGGGTAAACCATCGGTTTGGTAGAGCTTACAACATTGTAATGACTACGTGAATATATAAATTTGTGTTAAGGGGGATATGGGTAACACCTTAATGCTATATTAATATTTTTTCTTTACTGCAGACATATTATAATAATGGATTGTACTATATAGTAGATAGTTTAAAGGATCCTTAGAAGATGTAAATCTCGAACATCTCTTAAGTTATTGCACTCATTTTAGACACTGGATAGGAGATGTCAAACCCCATAGACATCTCTGACGCCACTACACTCATATTTGTTTACTGTTGATATAACTTACAGAAGATCTTCTAGTTCTGACTCAAGTGTTTTGTCTTTTCAATTCGCTCGGGTCAGCCTGAGCATTTTAGGGTTGAAAACATTATTTTTGGAGGACGAAGATGAAGATTTGTACTATTATTATTTATTATTTTTACTCTGCTGCATCGTGTTGTTCCGCTGGATTTATGTACTTATTCCTAACTCTTATGTTGTGTTGTGAAAGAATAATCAATGTTGTTTGTAAACAGCTTCATGAACTGTTTATTTGATTATTATATTTTGTCATTACACTACGCGATTCTGTATTTGTTTTCCTTCTTTCTCTGGTTTTTCTTATTTACCCCATAACAATCTGCCCTTTTGAATAGTTTGAGCCTAACGTGTTTGTCATCTTAAAACGTCCAAAAAGGTTGGTCGTTACTGTGCCGAACCACCCTGCACCTTTCCACCGCCCACGGCCTTCCCCATCTCACTCCTGCCACTCTCCACTAACCTACTCCTACATCTGGTTACACCCTCACTCCTAGGGCCAGCAAATCCAAGCAAGTCCATCCATCCTCCGCCTTGCATTGCCACAACCTCAACCATCAGCCTAGGTGTAACGACCCTAACTCGACCTTTGAAATTCGACACCCGTACTTCACTTATACTCGAATGCCGTAGATTCAAACGTCGAATCCGGTTCGCCAGAGCTTATAACACATTAAGTATAACAACACAGCGGAAGAAAAAGATAATATCATTGATATGCATAAGTTGATTACAACAATGATACAACTAATTGATCAATATTATCAGAAATACATGATACAGCGGAAAGAAATAATTCCAAAACATAATATCTTCAGAAGTCCTCAAGATAGATACTCCAACATATAGCGATTCCATTTCCAAAATTCCAAAGACTCCAAAAGCTAGAACCACCAAGATGTTTCCAAACGCAAAGCGAGAAATCCTCATCACGTTGTATTAAGCAAACTAGGTAACTCCAGAATGAAGCAAATGTTATCACCAAGATCCAAATGCTTCAAAGATATCGACTCTATATCAATTATTTGATTATTTGAAAATCCCAACTCCAGACTGCCTGTGTGGAAAATTTATAGGCACCCAGAGTTTAGGAAGGGAACAATAAACTCCAGGTCCGTCATGGGACTGGTATGAGCAAAAAAAATAGTTTATCTTTAAAACAAAGAACAAAAGAAGTAAAAGAAATCCGCAATGTTTTTTGGAAAATGAAACTACCATCAGTTCTCCCACGGCATACACAATGCAAACGTAGAATTGGAGGAGATTTCTCCTTATGATAGTCAAACATGCTTGATAAGAAAAAACCTTTTGATATTATTATAGGTGCATAGTGTAGAAAATATTTCGAAAGTATAATATTAATCTTAGCCAGCATAGACATTTCGAACTATGCCTACTATAGCTACCATCTAAACAGTAGTGACCACCATAAGTAAATGGCAGGTTATACAATTAAAACCGTACAAGGTGCATATTGGATGATTGGATTTCCAACATTGGTTAGGCAAAGGAACTTCCCACACCGAATGGAACGCCTATTGAGGGACACCCCCGAACCTAACTGGATCTCTACCAACACAAGGCCGGGTAACCTCTGTAACTAGGTACCCACTGACACGAGCATGCAATCCCCCGGTCGTTACCGACCTTTATCCGAGTTACCTCCACACCAACAACCACAAAGCAATAAATTTATAGCAACCACATAGGTAAATATCAGGGCTCCATGCCATGATACCACCATTTATCCAGAAGGAAATGGACATACCCTCAAAGGGGGCTGCCCTCAAATAACCTTGCTGCAACGATTCCTGTTTTGACAATTACTGGGTGTGAGGCTCGATGAAGTCTCATCCACGAAGCTACGCTTCACATAAAAAGCCATGCTTTAATCAACAAATGATCAGCAATAATTCGTATGCCACATCACCAAATTATGAATGTATCACTAGTAACCATCAAATACATAACCTTTGATCTCGTACATCTCAGAGAAGGGTGTTAAGCTAAGAGAATTATTTCTCCGTCACTAAACAGAAATGTAGTTGATAGAAACTAATCTTACATCTCAAAGTGTAATGTCAGATACATATCCATATAATTCTATTCTGGGTTCGAACAGAACTGAAGGCACTTCCAAAGAAGCCCTTGAAATCCAGGTATTCACAATCCCGATAGGCTCCCCATCACATATGGAGATCTCTATACCATCGCGACTCAGTGAAGAGAAATTCGACGGGTAATACTTTTTGTTCTCGAAAATACCTGTTCTTCCCCACCGGTATCCATATCGTCGTATCACTATTCGAAATGGGTTATATGACACAAGGCCCTCTCCCGATTAACCGAATAGTGAGCGCTTAATTTTAAAATCATATGGATATATGGGATCTTAGTTAAGTCAAAACTTAAATCCCAAAACCTTTCTTCAAATGGTTTAAACATATTACCATTTTAATCTTTTTAAAACAAAAGATTCGCTTCACAAAGTTCACAAATCTTTCACTAAGATTCATTCATAGCTTTTCATAACAATTTCCATTACGAATCTTTTATACAAAAGATACGCTTTTAAGATCCTCTGCAATTTCAAAACAAAGTTTGAATCTTTCACAAAGATTCATTCATAACTTTCAAAACAATTTCCCTTTTCAAATTGGATTAACTCATCCAATCTTTAAATCAAAGATACAATTCATAGCTTCGAAAACCATTTCCAAAGATTCTTTCATAACTTGGAAAAATCTTTCAACAAAACTGGAAATTCTTTCATTATATGAAAGCTATTATCATTTAAAAACAAATGCTTTTTGTTTCGAAAAATTCCGATCAATTATACATAAGTTATAGCCTTTAAATTAAAATTTTGGATTAAATTCAAATTCCCAAAATAATACTTCCAAAATACTTTAAAGATTGTTTAAAACTATATATATATACACACACATTATACAACTTGTATAAACCTTTCAAATGAAATTTCCAAAATGATTTCAAAACTTAAATAATATCTCTACTCCTAATAAAGAAAATTCGTTGAACTAATTTACTCGGTGTCTTTTTGAAGTTCCAAAAATGCCCTTTCTTTTCGTTTACATATTTGCGCTCAAACAAAATATCAACATATACAATAACACAAATAGCCCATGTGCGAAGCACGGGCCCATACTAGTATATATTATTTAAAATAAATTTCAATTTTAAACTTTCTTTCAAAAGCTTTCAATATTCAATCCAATTCCATTTCCAAAATCATTTGGATTCAAAATTCAACTTTAAAACCATTTCATTAAATTCAAATATTTGTGACTTAACCAATTTCCTCGTGCAATCCATATTTGTGTGTAAGGTGTAGTCCAGGGGTTTTACACAATAGTGCAACAACATCAATCATCACAGATCCAATCATATCAATATCGATAAGCGGTATAATCTATAACGCTCATTTTCCATTCACAGATAAACAGATAAATAATGTACATTCAACACAGATAGATAAATTACATTCATCACTGCTCGAATCAAAATAATTTGTATCATAAAGCATCACACATCAGAGATGTCAAACGATTCAAACATTCAATAGAATCCCAACATTTATAAGTAAGATCAATTAATTATCTGATTAATTTAAACAGGATTTATTACTTATGAATAAATCACTAATCCTGGAAAAATAACATTAATTAATTACAAATCATTTTGATTAATTATTCTTTAATCATTTATTAATTAACCATTAATAATAAATTAACTATTCTTAATTAATTCCATTAATTAATTACTCCTCAATTAATTATCGTTCCTTAATCACTTTCATTAATTAATTAACCTTTAATTAATTAATTATCCTTAATTAATTACATTAATTAATTATCCTTAAATTAATTATTTTGTTATCACTTGATTAATCACCTTTAATCATTAATTAATTACTTTTAGTTAAGTAATTATCTTTAAGCAATTAATTACCTTTAATACTTAATAAATAAATTATTTTTATTAATAAATCATTCCTTAAATACATTAATTAATTTATTAATTAATATTTAAATCATTATTTAATTAACCTTAATCATGTAATTAATTTAACTTAATTCGTAATTAATTAACCATTAATTAATCACAAAATTAAATCAATCACCTTGATTAAAACAAATAAATCTTTAATTAATCACATTGATTAATTAATCACCTACATTAAAAATTAATAAATTCCATTTGAAAGCATTTACAAATAAAATACATAATATATTACTTTAAAAACAAATCTATTTTAAATATTTAACTTAAAAATTATATTTTGAAAATTTGTCAAAAAGTTATTTAATTTTCATTTTCACTTCTAAAACACAATTCATATATTTGAAAACTTGATTAAATTCATCATTACCTTTTTAAACTTTTTCACCCTTCTATGTTTGTCAAAACTTGATTTAAACATTTATATTGTTTAAAACTTAATTACATATTTACCTAAAATTTTAAAACACTTATCAACGACCCGAGCCAAACACTCGTTTACCCGAGCTCAACTTCAGGCAACCCGCTTCTTACCCTTGCTTTGAGTCACCCCTTTTGTTTTCACGTGCGTTACCCCGTGCCAACCCTTCTTCCCAAATGCCTCAACATTCACCTGAAACAAGTGATCATTCATGCACATGCATATGCAATCTGATCGCCTCTGGCCGTCAATGCGATCACCTCCATGTCGCTGATGACCCATACAAACATCACAACCACCCAGTTTCCTTTGAAATCTCCTGAAATCGAATTTGAACCATCGAATTTTACCTGGAACTAAACCCTAACGACAAATCCACCTTGCCAATGACGATCTCGACTTCCTGGAGTCACGTTGTCCTCCCCATAGCCGCACCACAACCTGCCGAGTCGATTCCCCCCATCCCGATCACCTCTAGTCCTCCCTCGGTGGCGCAGCAACCACGAGAACCCAGCCATTACAAACCTGTCCTTAAACCCCACAACCTCGTCAATCAACCTCTACAGTGATCTGAAACTTCTGCATTATTTTTCCTATGACCCCTTGACCTTCAACTACCTCCATCCATGATCGTGACCATTATTACTATATTGATTGATAGAAATCGACGATTATAGCTGTTTCGTTCAACTCGAGACTCCATACGATTTTCAATCTAAATTTTTTGATCATACTCTTAAAATTCATCATTTTTGTAAGCGAACTCGATTATATAATCAAAGCATAGGGATTTGTTAATAAAAATTCTGACATTCATTGATTTTTCGCTGTAATATTATTATTTCCGAGATATTAACTAAATATTTTCACTTGACTCAATTTTTAATAAGGGTGTTACACATAAACAAACATTTTTATTTGAAGATTAAAGCTAAAATTAATTTAGGTGAATGATTTGAATTTTTTTAAATCAGATTTTAGAACCTGTAATGTTTGAACAGAGATACATATTTGTAAACATATACACAGTTATGTATATATATGTAGATACAAACACATTTACACCCATGCAATCGTTTTCTGTTCTCTACATCCATTATCAATTACAGGTATCAAGATGACGGTATTAAAAGTGGTAGTTTACTCACCTGGGTAAAATAGAGAAGCAGAGAGGAAAGCCTGAATAATATTTGTTTTTAAAGCTCGAAAACCAAGTTGGCCTGATCTTACATGCCTGATTGTCTTGAGTTGTACTTGAATCTGAAACTGATCATGCTTTCCAGATTTTCTTTGTTCTAGTTTCAAAGCTTTCAGGTTTTTGAAATTTGAGAGGTGCTTTGGTGTTGAAAAACTTTTAGTTGCTCAGGCTTTTGATTTTCATTTCCAGGTTGAACTTCCTTTCTCTAGTTCAAACTTCCCGGATTTGCCTTTAGTTTTGAACTGAATCTTAGCTTAAGGTTGAAGTTTTAATCTTGTTTAATTGCTGAGATGATTTCTGCTTCTTTGACGTCCATTTGTTTTTAGATTTTGATTTAGGTTGAGACAGAAAAATTATTGTTTTTGATTTCTTTTCTGTTTTGGTTTTGTGTTCTTTTTTATTGTCTTTGAATATGAAGGATTCGAAAAGTGAAGAGAACATGGCCTGATTTCTTTCTATACACATATTCTGTATGTTTTTAATTTTAAAAAGAAAAAGAGTTGTTTGCCACTTATTTTATTTTGTTACACTTTTTAATACATAGTATAAAATTTTAAAACTTGTTAATTACATATGTTAATTAAGCAACACATGTATGTGCATGTTTTAAATACCTTGCAAATGTCATAATTTGTATTTTTATGTTAATAACCTTAAGTTAAATAATTTATAAATTTTGTTTTCAAACCCTTATGTTATTTTATTTTATAAATATGTTTTGAACCCTTCTTATTTTAAGTAGTATATTGATTTCAAAAGATATATTTCTCCTCTTAACTAATACTTTACCTTTATTTATATATTTATAATTTCAGAGAATGTGATTTAAAATTAATCAAATATAAATAAATAAATATATAATATATATTTGAACTTCAACTCTTTAAATAGCTTTTATAAATTTATTTATATCAGTTCAAAATATAACTTTTAAATCGTCATATTATAAATACAAAACAAATTTTTCTATTAGTATTAAATTTTAGAGTTTCCAAATCCAATATATTATTTAAAACATTTATTCTGAACTTTCCAATTATAAATTCTATTTAAAATCATATATATATATTTATATTAATAAACAAATATCTATTTAATTTTGGAAAATACCAAATTAATTCACAATTTAATTTCAAAAATTAAATTAATTACCAGTTTAAATTCGACTTAAAACCGAGATCGTTATGCATTCCCCCCTTAGGAAAATTTCGTCCTCGAAATTTACTGGATGGGAAAACAACAAAGAACAGATGAAAGATAGAGAAATATCTTTCCAGATCAAACTGAATATTTATTCTACGTTTGGCTTATCTAATCAGAATATCAACAATAAATTCAAGAACAACTTGTTCAACACTTCACGAGATACTCGGCTCATAAGATCGACGAAGTATGTAGGGCCATTGGTTAGTCCGAAAGTATAACTAACCATTCGTAGAATATATCTGGACCCAATAGAACAAACAATGGATACTCAATTCATGTTGGAATATCCCAAATAAATACACTAGCTTGTCCCTCTTCGGACTTGGATTCACATAAGAAATCATAAAAAATTCTCAAATTTGGTTTTAATCGAAATCGTTTCATCGATACAGATCTTCATATATTTTTATACATTTATTTTAAATAGAATTTTAAATTCATTAAAGTAAAGAACGATAAGAAATTGATAATTTGAATACAAGATAGGAAGTTATCTACACGACTCGTAGGGCCATCATCATACTAGAGCTTCTTCTTCGAGCTGCCATGAAGCAATCAAAGAATTGAAAATGGATCAAAGAAGACTGAGAAGAATTGTTTCCTCGTTGTTGCAGGGCATTGACCATTTGTAGTGGTACTTCCCTGTCCCCTATCTCGTCCTCTCCTTGCACTCATACTTACTACCCGTGGATAGTAAGAGAATTTACTGAGGCATACAAACGGATATCTTACGGATACTCATTCTATCTCCCTATCTCTAATGAGTTACCTAATGTGTTATACTCCAAAGCTAAAGTTTTTACTCAACCTTTAGCTCTGATACCAAATGTAACGAACCTGACTCGGCATTCGAAAATCGACACCCGTACTTCACTTGTACTCGAATGTCGTAGATTCAAACATCGAATTCGGTTCGCCGGAGCTTATAGCACATTAAGTATAACAACACAACGAAAGAAAAAGATAATATCATTGATATACAATAGGTTATTACAACAATGATACAACTAATTGATCAATATTATCAAAGATACAGGATACAGCGGAAAGAAATAACTCCAAAAGGTAATATCTTCAGAAGTCCTAAAGATAGATACTCCACCATATAGCGATTCCATTTCAAAATTCCAAAGACTCCAAAAGCTAGAACCACCAAGATGTTTCCAAACGAGAAGCGAGAAACCCCCATCACGTTGTATTAAGCAAACTAGGTAACTCCAGAATGAAGAAAATGTGATCGCCAAGATCCAAAGGCTTCAAAGATATCGACTCTATATCTATTATTTGATTATCTGAAAATCCCAACTCTAGACTGCCCGTGTGAAAAATTTATGGGCACCCAGAGTTTAAGAAGGGAACAATAAACTCCAGGTCAGTCATGGGAATAGTATGAGCAAACAAAAACAGTTTATCGTTAAAATAAACAACAAAAGAAGTAAAAGAAATCCGCAATGGTTTTTGGAAAATGAAACTACCATAAGGCCTCCCACCGCGCACACAATGCAAAGCAGAATTGGAGGAGATTTCTCCTTATGATAGTCAAACATGCTTGATATGCAAAAACCTTTTGATATTATTATAAGTGCATATTGCAGAAAATATTTCAAAAGTATAATATTAATCTTATCCAGCATAGACAATTCGAACTATGCCTACAATAGCTACCATCTAAATAGTGGTGACCACCATAAGTAATGGCAGGTTATACAAATAAAACCATACAAGGCGCGTATTGGATGATTGGATTTCCAATAATGGTCAGGCAAAGGAACTTCCCACACCGAATGGAACGCCTCTGGAGGGACGCCCTCGATAACTTAAACGGATCTCTACCAACACAAGCCGGGTCACCTCTGTAACTAGGTAACTACTGACACGAGCATGCCATCCCCCAGTCGTTACCGACCTTTACCCGAGATACCTCCACACCAACAACAACAAAGCAATAAGTTTGCAACAACCACATAGGTAAATATCTTGGCTCCATACCATGATACCACCTTTTATCCAAAAGAAAATGGATATACACTCAGAGGGTGCTACCGCCAAATAACCTTGCTGCAACGATTCCTGTTTCGACCATTATCGGGTTGTGAGGCTCGACGAAGTCTCGTCCATAAAGCTACGCTTTACACAAAAGCCATGCTTGATCAAAAAATGATCAGCAGCACTTCGTATGCCACATTACCAAATTGGGAATGTATCACTAGTAACCATCAATTACATAACCTCTGAGCTCGTACGTCTCAGAGAAGAGTGTTAAGCTAAGAGAATAAATTCTCCGCCACCAAATAGAAATGTATTTGATAGAAAAAAGTTTTACATCTCAAAGTGTAATGTCAGATGCACATCATATAAGTCTATTTTGGGTTCGAACAGTGCCGAAGGCACTTCCAAAAGAAGCCCTTGCAATCCGGGTATTCACAATCCCGATCGGACTCCCCTTTAAATATGAAGATCTCTATACCGACGCGACTTAGTGCAGAGACATTCGACGGGTAGTCCTTTTCACTCTCGAAAATACTCGGTCTTCACCATCGGTCTTCAAATGCTATCCATATCATCGTATCACTTTTTGGAATGGGTTATATAACACAAGGTCCTCCTCGGGCTAAGCCGAATAGTAAGCGCTTAATTTTAAAATCATATGGATATATGGGATCTTAGTTAAGTCACAATTTAAAGCACAAAAACTTTCTTCAAATGGTTTAAACAAATTATCGTTTTAGTCTTTTTAAAACAAAACGATTCACTTCACAAAGTTCACCAATCTTTCACTAAGATTCATTCATAGCTTTTCATAACAATTTCCATTTCGAATCTTTTATACAAAAGATATGCCTTTAAGATCCTTTTCAATTTCAAAACAAAGTTTGACAATCTGTAATGACTCGGAAGATTCAATAATTAAATTGGTTAAATTAATAAGATTTTTTTAATTAAATTTAGAAAGAAATAAAAAAATTATAATTTATAATGAAGAAAATGTTAAAATGAAATGAAACCATGGAAGTTAAAGCTAAGTATTAACAGTTGAAATGAAATTACAAATAATTGAAGTAATGTAAATTGTTATACTAGGCTATGAATTGAATATAAGAAAACAAAGGTAAATAGTGAATTAATTTAATGAATTAATAATAAGAAATAGTAATTGTTAGCACCAGAATTGGTCACTAACACCCTTAAGAGAGATTGTGTAGAGAGATTAATGAAGAAAGTAAGTTAAACAGAGGATAATATACATATTTAAATGCATAAAATACGAACACCAGATTTATAGTGGTTCGGCGTAATTGCCTACGTCCACTTTGAGGTTAATCTTTATTGCTTTTCTCGATAATCGATTAATGATACAATCCCGTATACCCATTATATTGAATACAATTGCTAAGCAAAAAATATAAGTCTTCAATGAGTCTTGAATGCGGCAGAGTCTCCCCGGTGTTCTCGGAAAAAGGCCCCTTTCATTGTGCCCCTACCTCTCTATTTATAGACGAAGATGGATTGGACTTCCCTGGCGGGCAAGGTAGCTAAGTAGTTTGGCCCCAAAAGAGTGATCTCTGTATGCCGATCTATAGTTGCCGAATGACAAAATGTCGAACAAGGCACGAATGCCGAACGGTATCCTCATGCCGAATGAAGTGATGCCGAACACCCTTATTGCCGAACGAGGTATTTTTTCTGAAAGACACTGGATGCCGAACGATCCCAAATGCGAATGAGATTTATGCCGAATGAAGTGATGTGCCGAACAAGGTTTGGATGCCGAGCAATATGGAATGTCGAATGACTCTGCCATGCCGAACATCCATAGATGCCGAACGATATACAATACCGAACGTCTCTCAATGCCGAACGCTCACGCATGCCGAACGTCCCATAGATGTCGAATGATATTCAATATGGAACGTCTCTCAATGCCGAACGCTCGCGCATGCCGAACGTCCCATAGATGCCGAACGATATACAATACCGAACGTCTCTCAATGCCGAATGCTCATGCATGCCAAACGTCCCATAAATGCTGAACGAACTTGAATGCCGAACGAATCATATGTGCCGGATGAATCTGGAAGTCGAGCACTTCCTAATGCCGAACGCTCCTAAATGCCGAGCGATCCTGATTGCCGAGCGTTCTCCAATGCCGAACGATCTGGATGCCAAACGACTCATAAATGCCGAACAGTATGCCTATGCCGAGTACTTAGTTTCCTGCTCAAATCTCCAGGTAACACTTGCCCCCCAAAGTGCATCACGTGGTCGAACGTGGTGCGCTTTGAATCACGTGTCCACTGTGCTTTGCTTCGAGCTGTGGTTTAATTTCCTCAATAGTGACTTCCCTTGATTGCCAGGTGAGGCGATGTGTACCGAACACCATGCTAATGCTGAACAGTATAGCCGAAGCCGAACGCTCCATGTATGCCGAACAGCTTTGTTTGCCGATGCCGAACGATGTAGCTTTGACCGGTTCTACCGGTCATAGTCACTTCGACTTCCCCTCTTCTCCTATAAAAGTCGGCATTTTCCTTCTTCTTCTCTTTTCACTTTTTACCTCCGTTATTTTTCAAGAACTTGCAACTTACCTCTTTGGAATCCATCATGCCTTTCCTAAGTTAAGTTCTAGCAACCTTCAATCCTAAACTCATAGATCCTTGAGCTCTCTCCGTACTCTTTGGTAAGAAGCTTTTGATCACCATCTCAAATTAGGAGACATTAGATATTACTCGAATTTGCGAATCTTTCATAGATCGTAGAGAGTAGGGGGCATGTGAATAAGGGTGATGAATTAATGGTTGGTCGTGTTCTAGGGCTGGAACTTAGTATGCTCTTAGGTGGTTTCGAGGTAGATGGATCAGAGAAGAGAAAGGTGGGAGGTGCATTGTAGCGGCTCAGCATGATCTTTCAATGCCGAGCGGTCCTATGGTAGCATGAGAATGGAGTTAGAGATTAGGCCTGTTGGTGTAGGTTGATATGGCCATGGTTTGGCATGACCTCCCCATGCCGAACGAAATTGGAGCGGAAAAATTGGAAGGTAGCGGGGAATGGAAAGGATGTCGATCGATATTTAGGCCGAACAACGCTTAAGCCGGACGGCTCGAATGCCGATCGATACTTAGGACGAACAATGCTTAGGACGATCGATAGTTTATCCGAACGACACAGGCCAAACAACATTTAGGCCGAACGATAATTAGGCGGAACGATATTTCGGCCGAATGATACTTAAGCCGACCAATAGTTTGGCCGAACGATATTTAGGCCAACCAAAATTTATTTTGCCAAATCTTATGACAAAAACAAGGACAAGGACCTAAGTAAACTAGCATATCGAACTAATCTGGACTGATAACTTCCTAGTTTCAGTAATCACAAAGCCCGAACCTAAATTGACAAAAACGGAGCGCCAATGTTTGAGTCCGAAATTAAAAACACCATAGGGCAGGTTTTTAGAGACGGTCAGCGATGACGGTCTTCGAAGGCGACGATTCGAAGCTCAACTTTATACCATTAACTCTGTGACTTTCAATTTCTCAGTACTTATATTTGAATTATCACACTAGACCACACACCACACACGGGGAATACTTGTGTTGTTAAGTCTAACGTTGATTGGTTTTCAATTATAGTTCAAATAGGTACTCTACTAGATTCAATTTCTACCAAAGATGTCTAAGAAACCTAGCACCGCCACGATCTCAGATAGACCTAGGCCATCTTCCAAACAAGGCGTCACATATACTTCATACCCGTCGACTTCCCCTGCTTATAACATAGCTCCCGACGCCCTGGAGGCCTTAATTTTATTGGACAACCCGGACGATTCACAGGCTTCGAAGATCAATGAAAGTGCACTCCGTCAGATATGCTCCGTCCACGGAATCCCCTTCGATGACATGTTAGTTCCATCGGGGCACGATCGTCCATACTTGCCCCCAGTTGGATATACAACTTGTAATAAGTTTATGTGCCGCGTCGGCAGTGCGCCACCGTTCAACTTATTTCTTCGGGACGTGCTGCAGTACATTGACATTGCCCTGTCACAACTGCACCCGAACGGTCACGCCTTCCTTTACGGTACCTACGTCCTCTTCATGAATGTCCTCTCCAGGCCTCTGACCCCGGATGACATCAGATATATATATAAATACACACACATACATACATACATACATACATATATATGATCAAGAAGCGGAGAGATAGCCACTCTTTCATGTTTATCGATCCCCATCACAAATGCCAAATCTTAACTGGGGCATGCAGCAAGTTCGTCCTGCAAAACAAGGAATGCTTTTATATGCGTTGCCCTCCTGGTTTCACGAGGAGATGGGTAAAAGGAAGTAAGTCTTTTATCTCGATCGATATTCATGCTTGGTCAAAGCCGTGCCTCTTCTAATTCTTTTTCCATCTTTTCAGGTATCAATCCATGTCCTGACGGCTGCGGATATTCTAAAGCCGTCAAAGCTATTAGAGCCCTTTCTGCGGACGAACGGGACATCCGAACTCTCATTTCAAATGAGTCGCTTTCGAGGTTTGGACTGTTGGTAGAAAGCCGTCGGATAAGCCTTCCTCAGGGCGTTTCCATACCCAGGCCCACCTCTGCTAAAGGGAAAAAAACAAGGTGAGTCTTCAGCATGCAATGCTCCTGGCGCACTAGAAGAAGGAGAAATCGAAGAAAATGAAACACCCGACGCACGAGATGAGAACGTCGGTCCTACTCAGGACCCATTAATTGAAGTTCATGACATCAAATCGTCATCCTCCCCTTCGAAGAGGAAAAAGAAACTGACGTACAAGATAAGGGGGGAAAAAGTGGGTGTAACCTCTAAAGCTACTCTTGTTCCAACGGAGAAAGAGGCTTCCTCACAACATTTAGAAAGTTCTTTATAGGGCCTCTCGAACCTCTCGATACCTGACGATTTACTCGATTATGATTTTGATGATCCAGAGGCACTTAAACTTCACTCGCCCATCAGATGCGATGCAAATGTTCAAGCCCAAACTCAGGGAGAAAAAACTCCCATTAGTAAAGAAACTGGTCCGTCGGGGGGAAACACTAGGACACACACAAGCACATGCACTTCACCTTGCACTTAAATTTCTGTCATCACACTACTCTTTGCTAATTCATTGTTTTTTAAATTCTGTGCAGATAACATGGGGCGTACACACGAAATCGATCGTCTCTATGGGTCGTCTATCTTCCATCACTCTGGACAGGACTCAGGTTCAAGAAGACGTCGGGATAGAGACGGTGATGGCGATAGGGATTACCATTCCCTAGACTCATCATCCCGGAAGAAAACATATTATCAGTCCAAGTACCACCAACATCCCTCTTCTTACTCGGAACAAAGCAAAGATAAGCACGTCCATAAAGGGTCGTAATCCGATGTCCCTCGAGATCAACACTCCGATTCCTCTTCCGCACGACAGTCCCGGGATCCACACAGGAGAGCTGAACTTTCAAAGCCGTCTCCTCCTGTTCCCCCAATAGATCCAACGGTATCAGAGAGACTGGCCGAGATTAAAGTTAAATTTCTAAAGATCTGCTTTGATGCTCTGAAGTTCCTTCCGACGATCCACCATATACCTGGAGATGTCAAGCAGAGCTCTATTGCCTATACCAATGACGTCTATGTTCAACATGACGCGTTCATTCATCTCGTTGAGAAAGTGTCGGAAGTCTCCATGGAACGCCAACATGAGATTGATCGCCTGAAGCTTGAGGCTATTCATGATAAAGACATTATCAAAGCTTAGGACGAAGAGATTGCGTCTTATAAATCTCAACTTAAGGCCGCCCAGCAGAGCTCCAAGGATACCGCCGTAGCCGTAACTCGTCTGGAATCGACTCACAAAAAAGAACTCGATGAGGGGGTACAACGCTGTGGGGCTTTGGCTTTGGAGAAAGAATCGGTGCGTAAAGAGAGGGATGCATTCTGTCTCCGAGTTAAAGAACTTGAGGAGCGACTCCGTAATGAACAAGAGGAGAAGATTGCTGCCCAAGAAGAGTCGCAACGGTATTGCGACGCGATCGTTGCAACGTGACTCCTAAAGGTGAAACTTGAGGGCGAGCTTTCTAAAGTTGAGGCGCTGAAGAATGAAGCCCGTGAAGAGGGCCAAATGATAGCATCTACGGAGATCGACTCCCGTCTTGAGGCGGCGAAGGAAGAAGGTAGAGAAGAAATCAAAACCATGTTCGACCCGCTTATTGCTGAATTCAATGCCCGAGTTCTCATGCACCGGAACTTAACTTTTCTGGGCCAGGGCTATCTCGAATCTTTGGCCGAGGCATGGGAGACATTAATTGAAATCAAGAAGGCCGAACACGGTACCGAGGAGGTTGATGAGGGGGCCTTGATAAAAAATTCATTAAGGAAAATAAACCTTCGGACCTGTCAGCGGCTAAAGCCATTTATTGCAAAGTCTCCCCCTCAACAAAAGGGAAAGAAGTTATCGCCGGTCCATCCGGGATTGAGTCTCCAGCTCGTGTGCCTACCCAGCCAGCTGGTCGGTCGATACTCGATCGTTTTGAATAGCACATCGGCTATGACCCGGAGGACCCCGGCCTTGGTGTTCATGTTTTGTCCCCTATTCCAAAGGGTGAGACCCTCCTGACGGCTGAGAGCCAGCCGGAACCTGGTCAGCAACTCTTTTTCTTTAACATTCCAAGAATTTTCGTTTTTCATCATAAGCTATTGCATTCTAATACTTGCTTTTCATGATTTTATGCAGGCCATTCTGATCTTGAGCCCACACCAAGGAGCGATGTCACCAAGGAGGTTAGGGGAAAAACGAGTGAAGCCACTCACGCTGGAGAGGCTTCCGGTCCCGATGCTCGGGTGATCGGAGCGCTTGACAAGGACAAATCTGAGACTTCCTCTCCCATCAATGGGAATTATGAAGTTGAAATTACAGGCATCTCTGAGCACACATTCGAACTGAGCATAAAGGGGCATCTTGATAAAGAGAAGGAAAAGACGATCAAGATCAAGGTCGAACCTCAAGTTGTGGACCCGGATGATCCTTTGAACAAGCCGTTGAAGGTCATTCTCCCAGGTGGGTCCAAACACATGGATGTTCCTCATACTTCTTCAGTTGTCACTCCTCGGTCAAAGAAAGCTATCAAGGGTAAACGTACCGGGAGGAGTCATCGAGCAAAAAGTCGAAGAAGTCAAAGAAGTAGTCTTCGCTCTCGTTCAACAAGAGCTAGTTTAGATAATGTAATTATTTTTGTTTTTTTAGTTTATGTAAATAAACTTTTGACTCCGAGCTTCGGCGGAGTTGTAGTAGAAACTTATCTTTGATGAATAAAACTTAGTTCTTTTCCCTCTTAGAGGACTGTTGTTGTTATGTTTTTTGGTATAACCGTGGTCAAAACTCGAGCTACTACGAGGTACGTGAACTTCTTGATTCATCTTCAAACAAGTTGACAACTTTTTTGGTATTTTAACATTCTTTTATCACATGCTTTGGGGACCTAGAATATTTTCCAATCCGTACGCCAAGGGCTTGATGACTTCAAGTCATTTATATCCAGTCCGCCCTTTTGGGACTTGGACATTTAAATCGTTTATACTCGAGTCCACACTCTATGGACTTGGAGGTTATGAATCGTTTATACTCGAATCCACACTCTGGGGACTTAGAGTACTCCAGTCCGCACTCCGGGGACTTAGAAATTTCGAATTGTTTATACTCAGTCCGCACTATGGGGACTTAGATTACTCCAGTCCGCACTCCGGGGACTTGGAGATTTTGAAGCATTTATCCTCGAGTCCGCACTCTGGGGACTTAGAGTAATCCAGTCCGCACTCCGGGGACTTGGAGATTTCGAATCGTTTATCCTCGTGTACGCACTCTGGGGACTAAGAGTACTCCAGTCCGCACTCTGGGGACTTAGAGTACTCCAGGCTGCACTCTGGGGACTTGGTGTTTTCGAATCTTTTATACTCGAGTCTGCACTCTGGGGACTTAGAGTACTCCAGGCCTCACTCTGGAGACGTGGAGATTTCGAATCGTTTATACTCAAGTCCGCACTCTGGGGACATAGAGTACTCCAGTCCGCACTCCATGGACTTGGAGATTTCAAATCGTTTATACTCGAGTCCGTACTTTGTGGACTTAGAGTACTCCAGTCTGCACTCTAGGGACTTGGAGATTTTGAATCATTTATACTCGATCATACGTCAGACAGAGTAATGTATCTCTTATTCATTTGTTACAACGTTATCAGAAACATCGACAATTCATGGGAAAAAGAAATGGCTTCAAGCCTTTATTAATGCAAATAAACAAAATTGTCTTTTTACATGCCGTAAACTAGGAATGAAAACTTGTTGGAAATAAATACAACTAAAATATGATAGAAATGAACTAAGTGTAATAATGCCGCAAATGTTCACCATTCCATGCTCGGGGGAGTGTCGCACCATCGACGGTCGCTAGCTTGAAAGTTCCTTCTCCAAGCTTCCATTCGATGACGTATGGACCTTCCTATGTGGGGCTGATGTGTGATGGAATTGGAAAAACTCATTTCAAAACGAGATCACCCACGCCAAAGATTCTCGGTCTAACTTTTTCGTTATAATATCGAGCAACTCGGTGTCGGTACGCGGCCGCTCTTAAATTGGCTTCTTTGCGTTTTTCATCAATGAAGTCCAACGATTCTAGCAAAAGATCTCGATTTGACTCAGGGTCATAATTAGATACCCGATGTGATGAGACTTCAAGTTCCACGGGTATGATTGCTTCCACGCCATATGCTAATGCGAATGGAGTGTGGCCAGTTGCGGACTTGTAGGTGGATTTGTAAGACCAAAGTGCCGTCGGGAGCTCATCCACCCACTTGCCTCTAGCCTTTTCCAAATGTTTTTTCAATATGGATTTGATTATCTTATTTACAGCCTCCACTTGTCCATTAGATTTCGAATGAGAAACCGCTGCAAACTTTTTTCTCAATACCATATTTTTGGCAAAATTCCCTGAACTCTTTACTTTCAAACTGAGTTCCATTATCTGTAATGACGGTTCGTGGCGGGCCAAAGCGGCATATGATATTTCGTACCATGAAATTAATGACTTTCTTGGTGGTGATAGTGGCCAAAGGCTCTACTTTTGCCTAATTGGTAAAGTAATCGACCGCAATGATCGCGTATTTTGCACCACCTTTGGATATGGTAAGGAACCGACTATATCGATCCCCTACATTGCAAATGGCCAAGGACTAACAATTTGTGTGAGTTCCATCGGTGGAGCTCTTGGGATTTTCGCATACTTCTGGCATTTGTCACATCTTCTTACGTAGTCTGTGGTATCTCGATTTACAGTTGGCCAATAGTATCCATAGCGGAGGATTTTCTTTGCTAACGTCTGCCTCCCGGTATGGTCATATTAACATATGAAATTCCTTATATACATGTGCTCTCTACATTCGCTTTCATGAACTTCTGTCAGGTTTCATTTTATCTCATCATGGGAAATGCACCGGAGCAATGGGTTGAGAATCCCCTCCGATACATTTTTCCATCCTATATAACATAACGAGAAGCGTTACAAATGACTTGTCGTCTTTCGCTCCTTCTTTCGGGTACGGCCCCGTGTAACAAGTACTGCTTGAATGAGGTCATCCATGACTGCTTCTCGATTTCTGTTTCTAACATGGAATCTACCTCCATTATATTTATGCTCGGAACATGTTAGGATTCAACGGGAAACAATCCCATCTGCTGCCCATCGCCAGTGCTTGCAAATTTTGCCAATGAACCAGCTGCTCTATTTTGTTTACGTGGAACATGTGAAATATCATAATACTTGAGATTCGCTCGCAGCTCCTGAACTTGGGCCAAATACGGGTCAAGTCTCTGCCCCTTGCTTGGTAGTCTCCGCTCACTTGATAGACCACCAGTTGCAAGTCGCAAAAAATTTCAATTGATCTTATTCCAAGTTCTTTGACGAGTCTTAAACCGACGATCAATGCTTCATACTCGGCTTCGTTGCTATGAATTCGAGCTTCAAAGCATAGCAAACTTATCGGTTTTCAGGAGTTACCAGAACTATGCCAACCCCCGAACAACGGTCGTTAGATGCCTCATCGGTGTACATCTTCCATCGGATGGGAGGTATGACATTGCGGCCGTTTGATTCGTCTGTCATGGTGAATTCAACGATGAAATCCACTAGCGCTTGCCCTTGTATGGCCCTTCGCGGCAAGTAGGTAATATCGAACTGACTCAACTCAATATTCCATTTTAACATCCTTCTGGAAGTTTTCGGTCGTTGGAGTACCTGTCGTAGGGGTTGGTCGGTGTAAACACTGATCGAGTGTGCCTGGAAGTATGGACGAAGCTTGCGTGATGCAATCACCAAGCAATAGGATAATTTCTGGAACTTGGGATAGTTTCTTTCTGCTCCCGTCAGACGTTTACTAACATAGTAAACTGGTTTTTGAACTCGATCCTCTTCACGAACCAAAGCCGTACTAAGAGCATGTTGGGATACTTCCAAGTACACATACAGCATTTCATGGTCTATTGGTTTCGATAGCACTCGAGGGCTCTCCAAATGTCTTACCAGAGCTCGGAATGCATCCTCACAGTCGGATGTCCACTCAAAATTTCTTTTTCCTTTCTTTATCACGTCAAAGAAAGGAATACACTTGTCTGTAGCTCTAGATATGAATCGACTCAGCGCAGCCACTTTTCTATTCAAGCTTTGCACCTGCTTTATGGTTTTGGGCACTTGTATATCTCAGATAGCTTGAATTTTCTCCGGGTTAGCTTCGATTCCCCGCGCATTGACAATGAAACCCAGAAATTTTCCCGACGCTACGCCAAATGAACACTTCAAAGGATTGATCTTCATTCCGTAATGCCTGAGTCACTACGCCATAGATAGCCTATTGCAACGAAAATACAAGATGTTGCTAGCTACAATGTAACGATAGCTATGCTAATTTTTGTCTATTAGAACATTAACTTCAGGATGTTAGCATAGATATCAACACTATGGTGCAGTAGCTATAGACTAATAAAAATATTATAAAACATGAGTGCGGGCTGAAAAAAAGCGGGCTGAAATAATTTCTAATGCGGGATGCAAAAATAAAGCGGCAAAAGTTAACAAAATATTGAAGGGTTTCACTCAAACTATTAACAAAATTCCCAAATCTTCCCTTTTCACAAATAAAATTCGCAAATTTTCCATTTTCACGAATGAACAAATTCGCGATCAACCTACAAAATGAAACTGAATTGCAGCCTGTATTAATCAAAACAAATTTTCTCAAATTGCAGCGTGGTGGGTTATAGTTGAGGCTGGGTTTGGATTTAGGGAAATGGTTGACGTCGTCACGGCGACTGGGTGTTTCGTTCGAGGTGACGGGGTGGTGTCAAGTCGATTTCGATTCGTGGTGAAGGGGGGTTGCAGACTGGGTTGCTGAAAGCGGAGGGGAGTTCTGTTATTGGTGGTGGTGATTTTGGTGGTTGAATGAATGTTCGACAGTAATGGTGATTGGTTGTTTCTCGAGTGATGTGCTAGCGGCGAGGTAGTTGGAGAAGTTGGTGGTAGGGTTCGTGGTAGTAGAGGGATGGTCGTGATTGTTGCGGCTGATTGTGTAGAACTTCGTTTGTGGATGGTTAGGAGGTTTAGTATTTCATGGCAGTAGATTTTGGTGTAGAAGTGTTTATAAAGGAGAGGATGATGGGACTGTATGGAAGTATGAAGTTGTTCTTGTTTGAATAATGGTTGTTAGTGGACAGGCGGTGTCTGTTTGATATGAAGCAAGGGGATTGGAGGTTGATGAGTGAATACGTGAAGTATGGTAATGGGTAATGAAGTGATATGCACAGTTGTTATGGTTTGCAGTATGTAGTTTTGCGGGATGGTTGGTTTGCAATGTAGTGCGGAGTTGTAGGATATGAACAGAGATGGTATGATATGTGCAGGTGGATGTGCTGTTGCACGGTCATATGTTAAGTTATGGTTGATGATGGGGCTTTGGTGGTGGTTGATGGTGAGACAGAACTGGATGAAGATAGTGTGGTGGTTTGGATGGAACTGCAGTTGTTGTCAGCGATGAAGAAAGATGAATGTTGTGATGTAGTCAAGGGAATATGTTAAACGATGAATGGTATGGAGAGCGGTCAGTGACGAAGTGTCATTTGAAGTAGCAGTTGCTACTGACAGGTGATTGCGGAAAGGCAGGATGTTGAAGTGCATTTGAATGAGTCCTATGGTAATGTAGTAAGAAATCGAAGTTAGTGGATAATTTTTATGGATGTGGATCAGTTTTTGATGATTGTTTATACTGAGGGGGGGTGGTTATGTGTTTGTATGGAAATTCAGGTATAATTTTAAGTTTTCTCATAGAATTTTTTCCATTTTTATTCATTCAAATCAGGCAGATAAACATCTTTATTTAATGTTTTTGTAGTCCAAGGCCCTTACAAATTGTGCAAGTTGGAAATCATATACAGAGACACACAATGCTGGTCCAAAACTTTTTTCCCAAATTCGGCATAAGATGGTATGTATTTTGCTTATTTTTATAGTTGGCTGGAGGTATGCATTTTATTTGATCTGAAATTCCTCTCCTTATTTAACAAAGTGAAATATGTTCCAAAATTAAAATTAAAATAACAACATATATGTTCCAAAATAAAATATCATATTTTTATGGTTGATGATGGGGGTTTCGTGGTGGTTGATGGCGAGACAGAACTGGATGAAGACGGTGTGGTGGTTTGGATGGAACTGCAGTTATTGTCAGCGATGAAGAAAGATGAATGTTGTGATGTAGTCAAGGGAATATGTTAGATGATGAATGGTATGGAAAGCGGTCAGTGAAGAAGTGTCAGTTGAAGTAGCAGTTGCTACAGACAGGTGAAGGCAGAAAGGCAAGATGGAGGCAGAAAGGCAAGATGGTGAAGTGCATTTGAACGAGTCCTGAGGTAATGTATTAAGAAATTGAAGTTAGTGGATCATTTTTATCGATGTGGATCAGCTTTTGATGATTGTTTATACTGAAGGGGGGTAGTTATGTGTTTGTATGGAAATTCAGTTAAAATTTCAAGTTTTATCACAGAATTTTTTTCTGTTTTTATTCATTCAAATCAGGCAGATAAACATCTTTATTTCATGTTTTTGTAGTCCCAGGCCCTTACAAATTGTGCAAGTCGGAAACTGTATACAGACACACACATTGCTGGTCCAAAACTTTTTTCCAATATTCGGAATAAGATGGTATGTATTTTTCTTATTTTTATAGTTGGATGGAGGTATGCATTTTATTTAATCTGATATTCCTCTCTTTATTTAGCAAAGCGATATATGTTCCAAAATAAAATATTACCTCACTCAAACAAATAAGCAAAATAAATATTAGTGTTATATGTTCTGTTTGTGATATAGAAGTTTGTAACTAAAAGAATAACAAGCAGGCTATATAATCTGATCTGTCACATTAATCATCCAGCAAATTTTTTTATTTCAAGTTTAATGTATTCATTTTTATTGTATCTGTTTATTATTTTTGCATTTTCACATTAATTTATGACTCAATAGCTATTAAACATTAAATATACATCTGCAAGTTAGATGCATATTAAACATTAAATATGAATCCAATCCATCTCGGTGGAAATTAAGTAATTTGTAAACTATTGGATACACTCTTAACTCTTAAGCATATGGATGTCAAGTTGATGCCTGTCTTTTGTCTGCTGTATGTTGATTGCTTTACTGCCTTGATATGCTTAGATCGTTTTAGTATTGTATATATGTTCATGGCTCATGGGTTAGTCATGGGGTAATCTTAGTTTTGCATCAAAATCTAAGATGAATCATGTGATATTTGTTATCTCTGTGCTTACAGTTAATAATCTGAAAGCATAGACATATGGGATATTTACTATGCTACATGAGAACTTACGTTTGCTCCATTTTTGCATCTGTGAGTTGCTCAAGACTTTTAGCTTATGTGCACTTGTGGTTTATGTTCTTCATTTGAACCGAGATTTGTTTTTATGTAAAGGCAATCATATTTACCTTAGTTTTTCTTTGATTTTCAGTATTATTTCTGAATTGAATAGTGATATATGTTCTGGAAAAATTGATTTGATATCCTTTGTTGTCTAACTTTTTTCATTTAATCTGTACCAGTCCAACGAATCAGATGGAGAACTTTTTGTTAAAACTCGCAAGCGGAAAGAAGGAAAGGTGTACAAGACCGATACTTCAGTAACGAAGTACAGAATTGAAAGAATTTTATTTTCTGTTAATAAGTAGAATTTAGTATGTACTGGCTATAACTATGAATACACTAGCTATGTTTTTAATGTTCTTTGTTGCAGTGTAATGTTGTGTTGCTGGTTATTCTAAAATGAAAAGTTCTTTGTTGTAGTGTAATGTCGCCATTAGATATGATATAATGTTGCAGTATAATGTTGCCATAGATATGATATAATGTTGTAGTAGCATATGTTGCAGTCCATTTCCAATTTATACTGCAAAAGGTTTTGCCACAGATATGATATAATATTGCAATATGTGATTTAAATGTGGTAGTAAACTGGCAAAGTGTTGCCATTGGATGGTAAAAGTGTTACCATAGATTAATGAATATGGGCCCCACAACAGGGTTCCATAAAGGTGGGCCATAGAATTAGTAGGCCCCACAATGTGGGCCCACATGTTGGGGCCCAGATTGTGGGGCCCATTTTTTAGTAAATTTGGTACCTGTGACAACAACAAAACCGATGTTGCCCTAGGGCCGCAAAGATGTTGCCTTTGACTCTAGGGCAACGCGGCAAAATGCATCACCAAGAAGATGTTGTCTTTGCCATTTTTTAGTCTACAGCAACATTTTTTGGCCCTTCCTACATCACTTCTAGGTGTTGCAGTATGCAATCTATGGCGTAGTGAGTATATTAAACATTTCTGCTAAGTCTCGGATGTGGTCTTTTGACTACCGTGACTTCACGAGCATGTCATCCACATAGACTTCCATCGTTCTACCAATCTGGTCCTTAAACATTCGATTCACTAGACGCTGATACATTGCCCCTGCTTTTTTCAATCCAAAGGGCATTACTACATAGCAATATAGGACCATATTTGTGACAAAACTGGTGTGCTCTTGGTCTGGAATGTGCATTAGGATCTGATTGTATCCTAAATACGCATCCATAAATGACAGTAATTTGTGTCCGATGGTAGAGTCGACGAGCTGGTTGATTCTAGGTAAAGGGAAACTATCCTTCGGGCATGCTTTATTCAGATCGGAGTAATCAACACAAGTTTTCCACTTTCCATTTGCTTTCTTCACTAGTACTGGGTTAGATACCCATTCAGGGTAGAGGGCGTCGCGAACGAACCCATTGGCTTTGAGTTTGTCCACCTCCTCTTTGAGAGCCGCGGACCTCTCTGGGTCCATACCTCTCCGTTTCCGTTTTATGGGAACAGGTTTCGAGTCTATGTTCAACATATGACTCGCAATTGTTGGAGAAATCCTGCAAATGTCAGAGTGTGTCCAAGCGAAAACGTCCAGATTCGCCCGGAGGAAATCAGTAAGAACTTCGGCCATTGAAGGGTCGAGTTGCGATCCAATCTTAAGGACTCGTGATGGGTCATCCCGGCTGACTGGAATGTCGATCGTCAGCTCAGCCGGTGCTACTTTTGTTTCCCTGGGTTTCCCATCATTATCTCTCGGATCTATGTCTCTAAGAATCCGAGAATGCTGCCGGAGCCAGTGCTCGGGCATTACTTGTCAATCATCAATCTTTAGGATGCGGACGGAGCTGTCCCCAACCTTTCCCTTCTCTCTCTGCTGAGCTTCTCTTAGCTCCGCCACATAACATGCGCGACCGGTTGCCTGATCGCCATGTATAACACCGACTCTTTTGTCTATCGGAAATTTTAATGTCAAACACCATGGGGCCAAAGCAGCCCTAAATTCTGCAAGGCTGGGCGACTAAAAAATACATTGTATGGAGAGTCAATATCCATTACTATGAATGGTCGGACTCTTACTCTCCTACAATCACCTTCCCCCAGTTCAACTGGTAGCTCTATGTACCCCATCGCGTAGGTTGCAGCACCGTTAAAGCCGTGGATACGGGCTTTGCACGGTTTCAAATCTTTCATTTCCATCTTCATTTGGTCATAAGCCTTCCTGAAGATGATGTTGACAGAGCTTCCACAATCAATCAGGATTCTTTTCACGTAAGCTGGCCCGATTGTTGCAGATATAACCATCGGGTCGATAGTAGGAGCCTCCACCTTGTCCGCGTCTCGACTCCTATACACTATATCGTTAGTCATCATTCGTTGTTGCTTTGCGGGGGTTCCATCTTTCATATTCGAACAACACTCATAATATGCATGCCTCAAGGAGGTTGCATATCGTTCTATCTCCTGTCAATTCTTATCTGCAGGATGAGGTCCTCCGACAATAGTGTTCATAATCAATCTACCCACAGTCCGAGCAGGTTGTTCTGGTTGGCGTGGAGCCGGCCCGCGTCTGGGGTCTGACGTTCCTTGCCTTCCATCTTGTGGGTTTTTGACAAATTCCTGCAATTTTTTCTGTCTGGTTAACTTTTCTATGGCATCATGGAGGTGTCTACACTCCTGAGTATTGTGCCCATGGGTCTCATGGAAGCGACAGTACTTCCCTATCCATTTCTGTTCTTCAGTAGACTACTTTGGGCGTGGCTTTTTGCATTCAAAGGTGTTACATGTAGATAGATAAATGTTTGCAAGAGAAGTATTCAGCGGGGTGTATTCATTGTAGGTCGGAATCCTTAGCTTCCATTTCCCTGCTTCTCTTTTCTTTCCGGGATTCGCACCTCCGGATCCTTTGCCTTCCCAGGCTTGTTCTGGACGTTGACTTGAACTTTTTGTGAACTATCGCCAGACTGCTTCACGGCGATGTTACTTTTCACAGTCTCCTGAACAGGCCCTGGTGCCTTATTTCGTCTCGTCCATCGAGCCTCCTCCCTCCGTATGAACTGATGAGCTTTGGCATAGAATCGTTCCAATGTAGCTGGGGGCTTTCCCACCAACCAATCTCCAAATTTCTAATCTGGATCTACACCTCGCATTACCGCCATCAAAATTGCATGGTCATTACGATTGCTAACTTCAGTGGTGGCAACATGAAACCTCTGTAAGTATGCTTTCAAAGACTCTCCCGGAGCTTGGGTTACGTTTGATAATGACATAACGTCCTTTGGACAGGTAGCATGTATCCTGAATTGTTCAACAAATTTCATTGCTAACTCGTCGAAGTTGGATATAGACCGCGGAGGAAGCCGAGTAAACCACATAGTGGCGATTTCGGACAGAGTGATTGGGAAACACCTACACTTAGTTGCGTCATTTGCCCTTGCCGAATCCATCATCCATTTGTACCTCATCACGTGTTGCCTAGGGTTAATCTTCCCTTCATAGGCTGGGATAGTCGGCATATTGAATTTCTTGGGGTACTCAGCTTGTAGGATAACATCTGTGAAGGGAGTATGACTCCTGGACACTCCCCAATCTTCGTTGGTCAGGCCTTGGTTCTCTCTCATCAACTGCCTGACCATGGCTGATAAATCTGGAGTTTGTATGGAGGATGGGAGGTTGGGTTCCGTTCCATGGGACCGTGCGGGTTGATGTCCCGCTTGATTTGGGTCTTTGTGATCCGGGCGTCCGGTCTCATCACATGCCAGATCTCTGACGGATCAATTGGCAGCACCTGCTTGTGCAGCTTCATCGCTACGGCGTCTACGCCTAGGAGGTTCATCAGCTGAGGTTGAGCTATCAAACTCAGAATAAGGAGCAAGACTACTTCCAACATTCTGATGTTGCTGCTGGGTAAGCTAGGTCATGAGATTAGTATTGGCTTGGATCTGCTCAGCAAGTTGCCTTCTACTTTCCCTGAGTTCTCTTATCAATTCGTTGAACTCTGTTTGGGAAACAACCTCCTCTTGGTTCTGGGTGGAGGTTCATGCGCCTTGAATTGCCGGTTGGTTGCTAAGTCCTATCTGTTGTACACTAGCAGTTTCGTGGTCATCTGCGTTGTGAGAGACCAATCTAGTTCGTGATCTCCCCATGGTAGAGTTGTTGGTTGTAACTCTGAGTAGAATCAACAGATGTCTTTTGAATGATTTGGATCTCCTTCGGGGGAATTTTGAATCCAGTAGCTACAAAGTAGATCATATCGTCCTGACAATTTGATTCTCGGTGAAAGCACCAAAATGTTAGCACCAGAATTGGTCACTAACACCCTTAAGAGAGATTGTGCAGAGAGATTAATGAAGAAAGTAAGTTAAACAGAGGATAATATGCAGATATAAATACAGAAAATACGAACACCAGATTTATAGTGGTTCGGCGTAAATGCCTACATCCACTTTGAGGCTAATCTTTATTGCTTTTCTCGATAATCGATTACAGATACAATCTGTATACCAATTATATTGAATACAATTGCTAAGCAAAAAAGATAAGCCTTGAATGAGTATTGAATGTGGCGGAGTCTCCCCGGTGTTCTCGAAAAAAGCTCCCTTTCACTGTGCCCTTGCCTCTCTATTTATAGACGAAGATGGATTGGACTTCCCTGGCGGGCCAGGTAGCTAAGTAGCTTGGCCCAAAAAGAGTGATCTCTGTATGCCGATCTATAGATGCCGAAAGGGAAAATGCCAAACAAGGCAAGACTACCGAACGGTATCCTTATGCCGAAGGAAGTGATGCCAAACACCTTGATTGCCGAACGAGGTATTTGTGCTGAAAGACACTGGATGCCGAACGATCCCAAACGCCGAACGAGATTTATGCCGAACGAAGTGAGGTGCCGAACAAGGTTTGGATGCCGAGCAACATGGTATGCCGAATGACTCTGCTATGCCGAATGTCCATAGATTTCAAATAATATACAATACCGAATGTCTCTCAATGCCAAATGCTCACGCATGCCGAACGTCCCATAGATGCCGAACGATATACAATACCGAACGTCTCTCAGTGCCGAACGCTTACGCATGCCGAACATCCCATAGATGCCGAACGATATATAATACCGAACGTCTCTCAATGTCGAATGCTCACTCATGCGGAACATCCCATAGATGCCGAACGAACTTGAATGCCGAACGAATCATATGTGCCGGACGAATCTGAAAGCCGAGCACTTTCTAATGCTGAACGCTTCTAAATGCCGAGCGATCCTGTATGTCGAGCGTTCTCCAATGTCGAACGATCTGGATGCCGAACGACTCATAAATGCCGAACGGTATGCCTATGCCGAGTACTTAATTGCCTGGTCAAATCTCCGAATAACAATAATTGATTTAAATCAATGTCCTGTAAGTAATTGTAATATTGTTTGGGAATGAAAACTTATAAAGGTAAGCATTTAATTTACCAATGCAATAATATTTTGATTTATAGTAACTAAATGTAAATTAAAGGTAACAATGTTAATGCAAGGTAAACAATGCTATTTTATTTTAATAGTAAATGAATGGAAAGAAACTTTAATTTATGAAATAAATGGTAACATTGATATTGTAAGTAATAAAAGCTTATTAATGTAAGGAAACCGAGTCAAACATTAAAATTTATAAATGTTATAATAAAAAAATTAAATGACCATTGGATAAAGATTTGGCATATGAAAATGGTAACGTTTGTGTGTAAATAGTGAAGTAAATATTATGTAGGCAACTATGATAATTTGTCGGAAATAATAAACCTTAGTGTATTATAAAGTTAATGGTAACGTCTGTTATGACAAATTAGTCTACTAAATCGAAATAGGAAATCAATCAATTTATTTGGGACTAATTAATTTGTATTCGAATTTTAAATGAATAAATAAATTGAAATGAAAGTTCAGGTGAAATATTGAAATTTGTTATAATTGATTATGAGATTGAAATGTAAGAAACGATTGTAAATACTTATTTTGCTAATGGAATAATAATAATATAGTTAATGGTAATGAAATAATAGCAGAAGTATTTAAGAATGGTAACTTTTGCTTGATAATAGGAAATTCATAAGTGTAATTAAAGTCATGGTAACACTTGTTATAAATTACCTGTTTATTTGGTTTAATAATTAAAATGGGTATCAATTTGAATTAAATGAACCTTAATGTATATTAATGAGAATTTACGCAATAACTAAAGGTGTGAATGTAATAAATACAAACCAATGTTAATTGTAACTATGAGATGAAAATTTTGTGAATAACAGGATTTAAAAACCAAATAAATGAATTTCTTGGGAATTTAAGTTTTAATTACTGGATAAATTGAAATCTGAAATTTAATACTGTAAGTTGGGAACTATTCAATGATACATCGGTGTAGAAATTTGTTTAAAGGATTCTAAATTTACCAAGTAATCCAAACCGATAAAATTTGTAAATAATTAAGGTTGAATTGAAAATTGATTTAATTAACTTATTATTTATTTATTTAATTAACTGGAAAAATAGCCATTTTCGCCACTGACTCGGAAATCGACGAAACCAGTTTCATCGTATCCATATCGGTGAATTATTGTTGGATTTCAAGTTTTGTAGCGATCAGGCTTGTCGTTCGATCGTACGAGCGTGGAACGCCTTGAAATAAATTCAATTGAAATTAATTTGAAATAATTTGATTTTAGCATAACCTTTTCATATGATGGAATTTGGACTTGAAAGCTATTCCATCGGGTTTAAAATATTTTAAAACATCTATTTTGATATATGGGTTGACCCAATTTAATTCCGGAGTCGAAACGGGCTTTTTGGGCCATTTTGTGGTTAGCCCGTATATCCAATCGATCCGATCATTCTATTTCTGTTTTGCCTATAAATACCCTAATATAAACCCTAGCCTACCTATATTTGTCATTTGTCTGTACGTACAATTCAAATATATCTACTCCTCAGTGGCAAATAACCAATTCTAGATCCAATTGCAGTTCAAAATCAAATTGAAATTTCAAACTCCTCGGAAAAATTCAGAACAATTATATATCGAAGCTCTCAACGAGCGCATCTCAATTCTGCGATTCATTTTTTTTTTTTTGAATCTTGATTTGACTGGAAATTGATGAAGTATTTGTGGCCATCCATTGTCAGAGGTTTGATCGTACGGTGGATTCGCGTCGTGGGATCGATCGGAGGGGATATGTGCATATGGGAGGTTGAAGCATTACGATCCAGTAGTTTAGTTTGTGTTAAAGGGGTCGAAAATCGCCATGGAAGGCGGTTGAACATGGCAAGACGGCGTCGGCCTGGTGGCTTGATGGGGTTGCGTGACATCAGGGGAGGCTCGGCCTCGAACGGGGAGCACCATCGTGGTCTTCGATCGGAATGTTGATGAACGTTGGTCGCGAAGTATTACCGGAGACAACGATGGCTTGATGTGTGAATCGCAATTCTTGCTTAGGGTTGCGTTGAGGTGAATACGTGTGGCAAGCTTCGATTGGTTTGTCCTTTTAATTTATCTTATTTTATTTTATATTCGTATTTTTGAATCTTATATGTTCTAACGCGCATAACTTCCACATACAAGATACAATTCATGCACGGTTTTCTCTGCTAGGTTTGTATTGGAATTCCGGAATTTTTGGCGCTAGTTTGGGCATATTATAAGACAGTTGAATTTTGGGGTTTAAATTGGATTTGAATCCAATTTAAATTCAAAAGGTGATTGTTTTAACCCACTAACAACTTCTAAAATTTCTTATGTTTGTTAAATTTATTTATGATGTAATTTGAAATTAATTTATAGCTGTTTGGCATATATTTAATCATTATCTCAGTTAAGTTGCATTTATTTGAATAAAATTGGTATTCAAATTTATTATAGCATATAAACTGTGATTTAAATTAATTTATTATTTAATATAAACTGCCAGTAATTACCTGTTATTTATTTCTATTCTATATTGATGTGATTGTTTGAATTGGATGATGATTGTGATAAATAGTTGATGATTGATATTGGATGAATGTATGTTGTATTTTATATTGTTTCAAACTGCAAATTTGTTATGCACTTTATTTCATTCGAGATTGCGGTTTGAAATGACATATAACCGTATTTTATTTTAAATTGCGGATTGAAATGATAAATATCCGTATCACTTGACCATAGGGTAGAAAATTATATACAAACACCGTGGTCTATATATAAAAATATTTTGAAATGAATTTCTATGATTTTGTAAAGAAATATATGGTTTTATGAGATAGTGATTTGGATATTTTATAAATGTTATTTTATATATAGTTAACTTTTGGGTTTTAAGCTATGTATAAAATTTATTTGAAGTGCAAAAGAAGTTAATAATTAAGTTTGATTTTAGTAAGATAAAATATGATTAAGAATTTATTTAAATTAAATTTCTATAGTTCATAATGACTTAAATGAGAATAAGGTTGGAAGATGAATATGGAATTCATTTGGAATTTAATAAAACTTAGAATTTTAAAGGATATGATTTTTATAACTTGATTTTTGTTTAGAGTGATTTAAATGAATATCAAGTTTATTTAAATGAACATATCAAGTTAAATAAATTGAAAGGATATCCAGTTGTTGAAGTTAAAAGTTTTACTTAAATTATATTGGATTTATTATGTAGACATTTCAAATCTAAATAATAGTAATTAAATTTGACATATGTGGAATTATCAAAGAATTAGTTTTGAAATGGTAGAATATTTAAAGCTTTGAATTATATGAAATTGAAATAGTTTAATTGGAGGTTCAAATAGGTATTTGGAATTTATTTGTGAAATTTAAAAGTTATTTTAATATATAAAGTAATTTAATATTTAAACCATTTAAGTATTCAAAGTTATATTTCAAAGCTATGAGGTTCAAGGTATATAGATTTGAAAGTACTATGATTTTGGTAAAAGGATATGTTTTGAAATAAAAATGATATCATATTGATTTGGGTTTTGAAGCGGAAATGATATCGTATTTATATAGTTTGAAATGGATATTATATTCTGGTTTTGAAGTAAAATCATTTTGAAATGACTACGGTGTTATAATAACGTTTGGTTATTGAAGAAACCGTGATCGGAAGTTTTCATACTCTCTGCCAACTCCAAAAACTACTTTAATAACTGTGTACGCAATGGAGATTCCAGAATGAAGTAGGATGGTGGCGGCGTTTCCTTTGAGGTAAATACGTGGTCCCGACTCCCGTGAGTTGGCATAAGGTGGCTAAAACAGGAGCGATTGACCGGCTAATGAGGCAGCACCTTTGATCGGACACATCCCTTCGATATTATACTTTGACTTCTGGATTTATACGATGGCCACTTTTGATTTCTTTGATTTGGGCATGTGGCTCGAGGTGGGCGGTAGCTGCGGCTATGCGTTACCACCGGCCCGGAAGCGTAATTGGTATATCTACCCTGGCATTACCTAGTTGTGCCGTGTCACCTACCCTAACGCGCCTTATACGATTTTTTTTTGTACCATAGCTATGGAGTGACCTCTGGCGACGCCCAGTACGGGGGAGATTACGGTACTGTATAGACTATGGGAATATAAAAGTATGTTAAGGTGGAAAATGTAAAGCCTTAATGCTATTTTCAGTACATTATACTTCACATTAGACATTATTATAATATGAAATATTACTACATAGTAAATAGTTTAACGGATCCTTAGGAGATGTGAATCCCGAGCATCTCTTGATTTACTGCACTCACATTAGACACGGGATAGGAGATGTCAAATACCGTAAACATCTCTGACGCCGTTCCACTCATATTTATTTTTGTTGATTTAACTCACATAAGATCTTTTGATTCTGACTCGAGTGTTTTGTCTTTTCAATTCGCTCGGGTCAGCCTGAGCATTTCAGGATTTGAAGACTTTATTTCTGGAGGACGAAGACGAAGATTGTATTACCACTAATTATTATATTATTCCATGGCATTAATACTGTTCCACTACACCATTTTGTTCCGCTGCATTATTAATATTTTTCTAGTATGTGTAACTCTGATATGTGTTGTATGAGTATGATCAAATATTTTGTAAAACAGCTTCATGAACTGTATATTTGATTATTATATTTTATCGTTCCGCTGTAAGATTCTGTTTTGTTTTTTTTCTTTCTCTTCTTCTTTTTATTTACCCTATAACAATCCTCCCTTTTGTGTGATTTAAGTCTGACGTGTGTGGTTTATCATCGATATAAAGCGTACAAAAAGGCAATTCGTTACATCTGGCATCAGAGCATTGGTTGAGCGATAAACCTTAGCTTTGTGGGGTTTGACTCTTTACTAATAGGGTAGTAATACCCTGTGGGAGTCGCTGAGTGTATATATATGAGAAAGCGTATTTGTTAGTGTTATAAAAAGGTTTTAATATTGTGTTAATCTGTTGTGTTTTGTATTTATAAATTCTGGTTGGTGCATGGGACGCTATGACACCAATAGGGATTTCTTAACACTTAATAGGACAGACCAATATAATATTTGTTTTTAATATATGTGAATGAAATAATTTTGCCTATTATATTTCTATATATATGAAATAAATTTTATAAATAATGTTATATTTGGTTGCAATATATTGTGTGTTAGGTAATGAAATTTATAATTAATAGTCAAAATAAGATTTAAAATAAAATAAATGAAATTGGAAATTTAGAACTTAAGTTCTGGGCTATTGAAAATTTCTTTCGAATAATTTTGGAATATAATATTATTATTTATAAGTATTTTCTGATATAAATATTTCAATATAATTTGGAAGAATTGTTTTAAAGAAGATTTTGGAAAAAATAGGTTCTGTACTTCCCTCTCTGTCGCTGGAAAATAATATCAGTGATGGCGGCCGCATCATCAACATTCATTTTCGAGTTTCGAAGGGGATAGGCCACTGTAGTAGTTTTACGCAGATTCATTTTTGATAAACAAATGTAAATTTTAAATTGTTTTAAATATAATTGGATATATAAACTGTAAGTATATACATTTATCTATTATTTTAAAATAATTTGAAATTAAACCCGGTATTTAATTCTTAAGTTCTGATAATCAATAGTTTCAAGTATTGTAGTGAAATGGGATATAGCTAATTAATAATTGGAACCTCTAATGAAAATGAAAGTTTTAATGCTAGGTTAAATAAATTAAAGGAAAGACGAGAAAACTTGTATAACTTTCAGTTACCTTCTTTAAAAGCATATATATAACTTACCCAATTTTAAAAGTTGAAATGTTTAATAAGAAATTGTAATGGAAATTGTACAAGCAAAGGTATGTAATGAAGTGTCCAATAAATTGCTTTTATTTATAAGAATTGATGTTGTAATTGTTATAAACTTAAGTCATAACGGAAATCTTACTATAAGAAAATATGATAGATGGTAAATGTGTAAGTAAGTAATTATACACTTAAGTAAATGTTGAAGTTAATTATTTTAACAAAAAAAAGATGAATACTGTAAATAAATGAAATTAAGCAGTGAGTAAATGAATGTAATATAATAAAAGGAAAATTTACATGGTATGAATAAATGAGAATAAATAAATGTAAAATTTTGTAAGAAATAAATGTAAATTAAATGATGAATCATTATATAATGAAAAGGAAATCAAACAATAAATGCTATGAAATTGGAAAATTTAACCTGATTTCTGTTTGGAAGTGCTGTTTGTTTGGTTTGTGGTCGTTTGGGCAATGATGCTTTAAATTTTTTAGATGTATGAATAATCTATTTAGCTTCACCTAAGACTGTAGAGTAAAGGGTGCACTTAGTAGTTTATTTTTCGTTCCGTACAATTTAAAGTTTTAAACCCGAACAACTATTTGTTTTGTTTGATATGAATGATTGATTTGTATTGATTCTATGTGATGGTTGTATACCTTGTTGCAAGTTAATGTTGTTGTATTAATTTGTTTGTTCATGGTTGAAACCACTTCAAATATTTCATTTATATAATTATTAACTCCTTTTAGATTATATAAGTGAAATACAGGTGATGGAAGCAATTGCTACTGCTTTTGGTTTCATAATATAAGCGTAAATTGCCCGACAAATAGGTACGTTTCGGATTACGGTATTATAGCGCTATTATTATATCGTTTTTGTGTTGGGATATATATTAGTTTAGAAAATATATGTTGTATATTGTTATATTTGATATTTTATTTTCTCCCGAGCCTCCTCACACAAAGGAGACTCTTCAAAAAAAATTCGTAAAATTTTGGACTCAGAAATTTTTTGAAAATGTTTTCCAAACCTTATTAATTTGAATATAAAAATATATAATTGTTTATAAATCTATATATTTTATTTAAATTATCCTATTCTGTAATTTATTGTTATGAATATAATGTTTGAAAAATATATATTGATTTATAAGTTCCTCTTTTCCCTTCTTTTTCTTTTCGGGGACGAAAAGTTTTGAGTGGGGGAGAGTGTAACGACCCGAAAGATTCAATTACTAAATTGGTTAACTTAATAAGATTTTTTAATTAAATTTAGAAACAAATAAAAAAAATTATAATTTATAATGAAGAAAATGTTAAAAATTAAATGAAATCATGGAAATTAAAGCTAAGTACTAACAGTTGAAATGAAATTACGAATAATAGAAGTAATGTAAATTGTTATACTAGGCTAAGAGTTGAATATAAGAAAAAAAGGTAAATAGTGAATTAATTTAATGAATTAATAATAATAAGTAGTAATTGAATCAAATCAATGTCCTCTAAGTAATTGTAATACTGTTTGGGAATGAAAACTTATAAAGGTAAGCATTTAATTTACCAATGCAATAATATTTTGATTTATAGTAACTGAATGTAAATTAAACGTAATAATGTTAATGCAAGGTAAACAATGCTAATTTAAGTTAATAATAAATGAATGGAAAGAAACTCCAATTTATGAAAATAAATGGTAACATTGATATTGTAAGTAATAAAAGCTTATTAATGTTAGGAAACCAAGGCAAACAGGAAAAGTTATAAATGTTATAATAAAAAAATTTAAATGACCACTGGATAAAGATTTGGCATATGAAAATGGTAACGTTTGTGTGTAAATAGTGAAATAAATATTATGTAGGCAACTATGATAATTTGTTGGAAATAATAAACCTTAGTGTATTGTAAAGTTAATGGTAACGTTTGTTATGGCAAATTGGTCTAGTAAATCAAAATAGGAAATCAATCAATTTATTTGGGACTAATTAATTTGTATTCAAATTTTAAATGAATGGATAAATTGAAATGAAAGTTCAGGTGAAATATTGAAATTTGTTATAATTGATTATGAGATTGAAATGTAAGAAACGATTGTAAATACTTATTTTGCTAATGGAATAATAATAATATAGTTAATGGTAATGAAATAACTGAAGAAGTATTTAAGAATGTTAACTTTTTCTTGATAATAAGAAATTCATAAGTGTAATTAAAGTCACGGTAACACTTGTTATAAATTACCTGTTTATTTGGTTTAACAATTAAAATGGGTATCAATTTGAATTAAATGAACCTTAATGTATCTTAATGAGAATTTATGCAATAACTAAAGGTGTGAATGTAATAAATACAAACCAATGTTAATTGTAACTATGAGATGACAATTTAGTGAATAACAGGATTTAAAAACCAAATAAATGAATTTCTTGGTAATTTAAGTTTTAATTATTATATAAATTGAAATTTGAAATTTAATACTATAAATTGGGAATTATTCGATGATACATTGATGTAGAAATTTGTTTAAAGGATTCTAAATTTACCAAGTAATCCAAACCGATAAAATTTGTAAATAATTAAGGTTCAATTGAAAAATTGATTTAATTAATGAATTATTTATTTGTTTAATTAATTGGGAAAATAGCCATTTTGGCCATTGATTCGGATTTCGACGAAACCATTTTCATCGGATCCGTATCGGTGAATTATTATAGGATTTCAAGTTTCGTAGCGATCGGGCTTGTCGTTTGATCGTACGAACGTGGAACGCCTTGAAATAAATTCAATTGAAATCAATTTGAAATAATTTGATTTTAGCATAACTTCTTCATACGATGGAATTTGGACTTGAAACCTGTTCCATCGCGTTTATAATATTTTAAAACATCTATTTTGATATATGGGTTGACCCAATTTCATTCTGGAGTCGAAACGGGCTTTTGGGCCATTTTGTCGTTAGCGCGTATATCCAATCGATCTGATCCATTCTATTTCAGCTTTGCCTATAAATACCCTATTATAAACTCTAGCCTACCTATATTTCTCATTTGTCTGTACGTACAATTCAAATATATCTACTCCCCTATGGAAGATAACCAATTCTACGTCCAATTGCAGTTCAAAATCAAATTGAAATTTCAAACTCCTCAGAAAAATTCAAAAAAATTACATATCGAAGCTCTCGACGAGCGCATCTCTATTCTGCAATTCGTTTTTGTTCTTGAATCTTGATTTGACTGGAAATTGATGAAGTATTCATGGCCATTCATTGTTAGTGGTTTGATTGTACGGTGGATTCGCGTCGTGGGGTCGATCGGAGGGGATTGGCACGTAGAGGAGGTTGAAGCATTACGATCCAGTGGTTTAGTTCGTGTCGAAGGGGTCGGAAATCGCCATGGAAGGTGGTTGAACGTGGCAATATGGCATCGGCCTGGGGGCTTGATGGGGTTGCGCGGCATCTGGGGTGGTGTAAAGTCCATTTTTCCGTACTCTTTGAATTGACAATAAACCGCACATGTCCAACTCAAATTGCACGAAAAGACGGATCTTTAAGGGTAAAAAAGAAAAATAGACAGAACAGAATCTCACTCGAATGGGATAACATATAATATTGAATAATTATTTTTATGGCGGAAAACTTTTAAATGCATATATCAGAGTCTAACCTAAATTCAGCTTGGACAGTTATAAAACCTGCCCTTACAAATGCTGACAAACATCAAACAAAATACACTAAGTACATCGGATAATAGAATATGTTCATACGTCGATGAATATCTCCAGCGCTCCTTTGGAAACTCCAACCGTCTTCGACTATCCTGAAACTACTCGGATCTGACCCGAGTATTGAAAATACCCGGATCAGGCATGACAAACCAGCGTGAGAAAAACTCAATAATTAATGACAGTATCATATATCGGCCTTGAAAATCCTTTGAAAACAAATAGTATCTCATAAGACCACACCCACACATAAATACGGACGGGTTTTTACCTTATGATAGAAAAAACACTTTTATATAAAAACGTTTGATATTATTTCTATTGACCTTCTTCGAAAACATTTGCAAATAAACTTATTAATCTTAACCGAAATTGTTACATTGATTGAATTCCAGCATAATAGGTTTACAATCAAGTCCGTAGGTTCCTATTGGGGAGTGGATTTCCATACAAATGACCAGGCGCAGGATCTACCTACCGAAGGGGTACACCTCTAGATGGATGTTCCAAGGACCATCACAAAGCATCCTCTACCAACACAAGACCGGCCCACCTCTATAACTATATGGTACCGAATATGACATCCTCCGGTCATTACCGACCTTTATCGAGGGCCCTCTAGCATACAAACCACAATAATAAGATACCCGACGTCATAGTGTGCAAAGATATATCTAGAAGAGGATGACCATATCCTAATTGGGAATGACCCACTTAGCCTTGCTGCATCTAATCCTGTTTCGGTCATTTGCGGTTTGATGAGGCTTGAGGAAAACGATTATGTTTTCTCACAGCACATATCACATCTTTGAATGCCACATTGCCATTTCCGTTTAACTACTAATTGTCTTTCACAAAAACACAACCCTTGAGCTCGTATGTCTCAAGGAGGTTGTTAAGCTAAGAGAAGTTGCCTTCTCCGCCACTACTGATGTACGTTTGTAAAAACCAACGTGCGTAATCGTTAGAAATGCAATGTCAGAGAAACGTCCATACAAGTTGTCCAGGAACAGGACAAACCGAAGGCACTTTCCTCGGCCATTACTAGGCGAGAAGCCCTTGTAATCCGCAAAATCTCCAAAATGAGGAGACCGCTGCTATATATAACTCGGGAGCTACCTAGAGCAAGTCAACAAGCAGTCCTCACGCTATATAGATCCACGGTCTTCAATAATCACCATCTTCAACATGTCTCACGTTCGAACGTATAGATTGGTTCGAAGTGGTTTTCGAATGAGATTTACTCAAAACCGACCCCAGTTCCTTCGAAATCCAATATCGATGGAAAGTGAATATGAGTATACAGGATTTATTAAGTCTCTTTTCACTTTAATTCTTTTCGGATGATTTCGAAATCTCTTTCTTTTGACTTAGGATAATTTCTAATAAATTGACTCTTTTTTTGGAAAATATCTCAAATTTCCTTACTCAATTCTTGATCAAATTCTTTAACTTTTATGTGACGCCCCACCTCAATACCCACGCTAGCCAAGAACACTCCGGAGTAGTGCTGTCAACTAGCACGGAGAATAAGGCTGTTGAGGAGCGACCATCCATGTAATTGCTTATCACACGGTGGCTATAAATAATCTTCGGAAACAAACATAGAAATAATCATATCACAAATCAGTCACAGATATCCATATCACAAAGGCGGAAGAAGATATGAATATATAACTAACACATGAAAGTGTACATCAGAGTAGTGGTCAGTAAGATCCACGATAATACAAAAGAATAGCAACACGTGCTATACAAAAGAATACAACTATGAGTCTATATCTCAAGTGTATACAACAAAAACTGCTAATCTAAACAGTTAGCCAAAAGTTAGAGTGATGAATCCCTGGGAAGAAGTCAAGCAGAAGCACCTGTAACATCTCGGTCTGACCCGAGTATTATTTAAGAAAATAATAAACGGGTCAGTCTAGCTATAAATATCAGATGACATGATATAACATAAAAGATATGGCATAAACATAAACATCCATAATGACATACCACTATAAGTATGTAAATAATGATCAACAGAAGATTAATCAATAAGAGATAATCAATATCACAAGAATCTTCTCAAAGATTCGGAAAGGGCATCATACCCCAAACTTGTACTCATAACAAGTCAATGACATAAATTCTAGAAATCAATGCAAGAAGTCCAGAAATCATAGAAAAGAGAATGAGGCCTATCACATGACGGTCCGAAGACCAAGGGGAGCTACCTCACATGTGTGAATGGAATCACACAGATTGAGGTCAAGACTAACCAAAAAGCAGAAAGGTATGTGTGAATGGAATCACACAAGTGGTGTCTAGTCTAACCTTGCAATGAAAGAGACATCGCGTAATTGCTAGTCTAATTCATAAAGCGATCATCAAGATCAACGAGAAGTGTCAATTACACTAAGCTAGTAAATATAGAAGTTTAGCTTCATGTCCCATAACCACTTGCTTAACTTAGATATTTACGAACAAACTGTAAATCTTCACTAATAAAATTGTCACAAGAGGTTCAATCGAACAAGTCCAAGAATTAATCGACGAAGTGAACGCAAGCGTTTCATACCACTTGTTTTACTAAGTCGTTTAATTAGATTTCTCATCCGAGTGAGGTAAAGGCTTGTATATACTAATAGATTGAAAAACGGTTTAAGAAAAGAGCTTTTTTATTAAAAATAGAGTTGAAATTGTTTGTTAAAAGAGTTTTGATATTTACTACTAGTATTGAAACCTTTATATTATAAAGTGACAAAACACATAAGCAAGTGTAGAAACAATCAGCCACAAAAATCGCATACGGAGATATGAATAAAATCTAAGGAAATCAGCTCAATGTTTTTCAGATAAGATCCCCTACGGAGGGGGGGTCCAGGGGGGTGGCAACCCCCCAAGGTGGGGGTGCGGGGGCAACGCCCTCGTTTACGGGGTTCGACCTGCCCGGTCAGGTCGCGGGGGTCCAGGGGGCAGCGCCCCGTCCAAAACGGTACGACCTAGTGAAGACAAAATGAGGTCTAACGACCTAAAAGTTAAGGGTCCAATGACCTATAGGTTCACGCGACCTAGGTGGAATGCGACCTACGAGATAGGCAAGTGGAACGACATAAAGATGAATGGGTCGAACGACCTAACGTGAGCACAGGTGAAGCGACCTATCGGTCCAACGACCTAATGGTGCAACGACCTAAGGCCAAACGACTTAAGGGTTCCAGCGGAGAGCGACCTAAAGGAGGCGCGACCTTAAAGAGGCGCGACCTAAAGGAGGCGCGACCTAAAAGAGGCGCGACCTAAACGAGACGCGACCTAAAAGAGGCGCGACCTAAAGGAGACACGACCTAAAAGAGGCGCGAGCTAAAGGAGACGTGACCTAAAAGAGGCGCGAGCTAAAGGAGACGCGACCTAAAAGAGGCGCGAGCTAAAGGAGACGCGACCTAAAAGAGGCACCACCTAAAGGAGACGCGACCTAAAAGAGGCGCGACCTAACTCAAACAAGCATTTTGATGACCCAGAGTCATGCTGAGCGACCTAGACCCAAACGACCCACGACCTAGCGACCTTGCGACCTACGACCTAACTCTGAGGTGAAGATTCAAGGCAGTGCGACTTAGCGCGATAACACGCGAACGACCTAAGGGTTAGGTCGCGAGCGACCTAACTCCGAACACCAAAAATGGCCAGAACGACCTAAGTGCAGAAAATTCACCAAAACGCTAAAAATTGGAGTTTTTCGCCAATCCAATCCAAACCAAATGCTAATGTGCATGCAAAAGTGATAGGGAATCATTCCCAACAGTCCAATATAGTTATAGACTAGATTTGTGAGATAAAAATCTCACCTTTGCACCAAATATCAATGAAAATGAAGTTTTAAGCAAGCAAGAATCAATCCTTCTTCTATCTAAGCACAAGAAGCTTGAATCCAATGTCTTCTTCTTGAATTTGGAGTAGAAAGATGGATTGCAATTGAATTTGAGTTTTGGAATTTTAATTTCCCATTCCCTCCACCATTAATGCCAAAGCTTGATTAGTTAGGAAATTTATGAAGAGTGAGGAGAAGGGGGTTGGAACTTGGGCTTAATAGGCTAAACTAACCCAAAGTCCAAAGCGGAAAAAGTTAGTGAAATTTCACTAACTCCAAACCTATCGATGTTTATACTTAAAAAAGTTGTAAACGACATTTCAAACTCAATGGAAGTGGTCTCGAGTCCTAATTTGACCGTTTGCAAAAGGTAGCTTTTCGGACCAAAATCCGATTAACGAGTTAATATTTAAATAAAATATTTAAATACAAACTCGATAAATATGCGGGTTGTTACATTTTAGGAGGGTCAAAAACAATGTTATTTAAGACATCGTTTATGATAAACCCTAAATCAATCTTAGCAAACATTTTTGAGTCAACAGGATCATAGAAATCATTCATTTTGGAAATCTCTTAACTTTTGGATAATACAAATCTTATTTTAATTCAAAACTTAACACAATTTTTTTATTTAAGAGCATCCGGGCTTTCCCTTCGATCTGTTCCACCCCTCGCCTAAGAAAAGAAAACATAGGCCAGGTAAGTTCAGGGCACTAGTTGCTCCATCCCTAACCTTAGTTAAACACCTTGTTTTATCTTCCGAGATCTCACAGGCGGGACAAATGTACTAGTCATTTCTGCATAATCAGTTTTTTCAACTTTTTTTGGAATTGCTTATAAATATTCCAAATTATATTTTCGAAACGCTTCATTATCCCTTTCAAAATATTCACAATTGATTCTGAGAAACGCCATTGCATTTAAACTCATATTTCAAAAGTTATACAATTCACAGTATAAAAGTGCTACGGAAAGTGCCGTATAAGCTTATGTGATTAAAACAACTTTTAAACATTCGATAATTCATATTTTCCTATCCAAATCTCTTTTAAATCATTTAAATAAATTTATCAAATTTATTTCATATTTTTTTATAATTAAAAATGTTCATTTAAACAGATTTCCTGTTATGGTCAGTAAACTGCACTAGCACGATTTTTCTGGAAAATTGATTTGGACTTACTTCAAAATCTACTTATCGAAACTTTGATTATCTTTCTTCTTTTAGAAGATATGGATGTAGTAGTCCGTAATTTTCTTATCTCAAAGAATTCCGAGCCATATTCACTCTATACATTCATTTGAACTTTTTGGCACGAAATCACGAACTACCATTGTGCGACGCGTCTAGTTTTAACTTATTTTTCAATATTTGAAATAATCTATTCAAATTGGATTTCAACACTTATAAAATCGTTACAAATCATTTTAAATCAATATTTTCACCTTTTAAAGTATTTAATATATATTTTCACTATTATTATATTATAATATTATTATATTCCTATTATTTTAATATTAAATTTTAAATTCTAATTTCAATTCTAATCTCAAATTAAACACATTTAAAACTCAGATTTCAAATCTAATTCCAATTTAAACTTCAATTCAACCTCAAACTAAACTTCACTTTTTCAAAATCGATTTCAATTTTAATTTAACTATTCATCTCAATTTCAGTTTCCATTTAACTATCCTTTTTAAATACGTTTCACTTCAAATTTCAAATTCTCTTTCATTTTAACATTAATTTCATTTATAAATGAAAAGAGACTTATTTTTCCAAAACATATCATATCACTAAAATATGGTCTTATTAACAAAGGGATTACTTAATCAAAATGAACATATCCAATATTCATATTTATCACTAACATAACATCCATTAAACCAATCGCATACATATGATTTCAAATCCAACATTCACTATTAATATCATAACGGGATATATTATCAGAATTCACTTAATTTACCAACTATCAAATTACCCATATTAATAATCAATTTGGTATAAACATTCATATGACATAAGGGTGTAAATGTGATTGTTTTAACATAACTAAAATATACATTCAAAAGCAATGAGAATTTCTCACCTTAAACCAAAATGTTTAACTTCCAACCAACATTCATTTAATTCAACGCTTCACTAAACCTTTCTAAACCTTATCATAACCATGCTTCCAATTGCTCGACCATCTCCATCTCTACTTGATTTACTCACGTCCTCCCCTTATCAACTCCCAAAATCACGGCCTAAGGCCCTTTTTAAGAAGAGAAGAAGAAGTGAATTAAGAAGAGGTTAGAGAGTAACAAGTGGACTAGTGCTTAAGCACTTCACTATTTTTAACCCTCCTACCTCTCTTAAGGAGGAGAAGCCATTAATGAGCAAAGAAAGCTCAAAAATGAAGAAGAAGAAGAATGAGAGGTGTGAAGAAAATGAGTGAAGGTGTAGTGGTATTTATAGAAAAAATTTCCTATGTAAATTATATTTTTAACCTTAGCCAAAATGACTAAAATACACTTATACTTTTTGAATTTTCAAATTAATTTCTTTCCTTTCCGAGATGAGAAAGGATGTGCATTAATGAGAAAAGATGGTTTGGTAATGATATTGTTTTTATGTCAAATCATGTCTTTTCACTCTTTATACATTTATTTAAAATTTTCAAAAGTAAACTCATTTTTTCTTTTAGTGCTAAATGTAAAGTGTTTAAATAGTTTGTAAACTTGTATTTATAAGTTAGAAAATGTATCAAGTTGCAACAACTTGTCGACAACTTGTTTTGGTTAAAAATGACGTTTTTGACGACAAATTTTACAGTCAAAATTTGTCGCTTTTATTAAGCTATATATTGAAGTAAATCAAACTTTAAAATGAACTTTTTACTTCTTTAAATAAAAAAACATGTCTCTATATATTTTAAAATCATATTTAATAAATATCAAAATCTCTATTTTTACAGTGTATGCAAAACTGACAAAATGCGACAAATTTTGATTATTTTTGTAAAACGATTATTAACATACTGTTAAATATATAAATTTACTTTTATTATCTTTATTAGATGTTTAAATAAGATTTACCTTTTTAAATAAATATTTAAATTCATTTATTTAAGCCTTTATTTATTACTAACAAAACTTAACTTTTGTCGATTTGTTCTAAAATCCAAATTTATACTTCTTAATTTTTTAGCTATAAGAATATATAATTATTTATGATATATAACATATTTGTTTTAAGATTTAAACTCCTTTTTAAATTTAAATCGAATGAAATCTCTTATTTTCGAAGTAGCGAAATTATGGGTCGTTACATTCTTTCCTACTTAAAAGCATTTTGTCCTCGAAATGAAAGTTAGACAAAAGAATCTTTCTCATACTCATATCCTTAAATAATTTCACTTATTTCTATTGATGATAGAAAAGAAGAAGGTCGATATCATAACAACACTAAAACAAATGATGCCAGACATACATATAAAGATTCCGCACGTTAACCTGAGTGTCTATCACGTACTTACGGTTATATATACATAAATTCAACGCAAACTTCTATCCTACCCATCTTAGTGCATATTGTACACTTAAGATAATATATACAACAACCAAACAAGACTATGCATCCAAAACAACCACACTGATACTATATCATGATAAACGAATATCACCACATAACTCATTATCTGACCTGAGCATGAACTTTACTTGACATCTATATATACATACCACAACATCAGTCCAACCACTATATCTTAGTGCCTACTATTTGATATAACTATCCAACTACTAAGTAGACAGACCCAACACATCATACTACATATGATATTTGATTCGATCTATTATTCGAATCCACAACTTTTGTTTTGAACTAGTATCGATCCCTCGATTTTCTAGTGCGTACTTTGATCAGACTTCTTGATCACAAACCCTTGCTTTCCTTGCATAGTTATCAACTATGATAGAAAACTTGTGTATATAATCATAAACTCCCATCAATGCTCGCCGTCAAGAATCGAGTGGTAAATCCTTTTTCGGATTGGTGTAAACACCTCAAAGTTCTATGCTCAAATCTTAGATCATCAAAATATATGTGCTGAAATGATCTACGTTTAACTGATGTACTTATTCACATTCTTCTTTACCTAAAACATTTCTTCAAAATTTCTATTAATCTAAGTTTATTTCACAACCATTTACTTTCTGCTAAATACATTATTACTTAAGCATACAGATATGACTTAAACTTGTATAATATACCTTTACTTCTTAAGAGTTTATATATATATATATATATATATATATATATATATATATATATATATATCCCAAACTTCAAATTGTTATTACTTCAAGAAAGGTGTTTAACAAATATGGAACTCTGCTATTATCTCAAATTAATATGTTATAAAACTCAACCCTTAGTTTTCTTTATCTAAGGTTTTCATTTAGCTAATATTATTTATCCAATCCATATATTAATAAGGCAACTTTACTAAGTGTACATCTTTTTCCCACTGATTCTATGATTAACTATTTAACCTATTTACCTATCTATTTTCTAAATCAAATTTCTTAATCTTCAATCCATCAAATACCTTATAGTCAAATTGTGAAACTTAATTCACATGGTATTTGTTATTAACCTTATTCATCCAGCAATCACCCTACTAACCATATTATTCAAAAATATCCACTTCTATTCTTACTTCATTTTGAATTAGAAATGTTACCCTAAATGTATCACTAATTCAAATTTTTATATTAGGAAGATATTTCTTATACCTCTTATTTCTATATTTCACTTTTATTTTCAACCTAGTCAAAGTGTCTAAATTTCAAATTAACTTAACTCCTTTATAAGTTATAGAACTTACCCTTTCATATTATATTTACCCGAAATTTCAATTTTAGCTTATCTTTTTCTATTTTATTGATAACAATTTTTTTCTCTAAATATGCATTTTCTTTTTACTTTCTCTAGTTACAACTTCTAGCTTCAATATTATCATCAAATATTTTACAATCAAATTATGAATTTTACTTCACAAGATATTTGTACTTAGCTTTTAAATCCATCCATTATGATAATCACTTAATCATTATTATTTCTTAATAACCAAAGGTCTAGGGGTATATGATCAAAATTCTAAATTCTACCTTTCAATTAATTGATTCTATATGGAATGTTTTATGGTCAAATTGTGCAATTCTAATCATAAGATATTCATATTTTAGTTTTGCTAGGCAAAATTACAATCAATCCTTAATTTCTAACCCAAAAATAGTGATATCTCCTTCAATATTTATAATATAAACCCAAGGTAAAATTATTTCATTTACCAATTTCTTTTTAAAAACAAAACCATTTTTATAAAATTAACAAATACGCTCTCATATATATAATACTCTCATAACTCATTCTAGGGTGTTACTAACCCTATCTCCAATGAGTTACTCATCCTAGGATATTACAAACCTTATCTCTGATGAGACTTTACCCATAACAGAGGCAAGGTCCTCGCTTAACCTTCAGCTCTGATACCAAATGTAAAGTCCCATTTTTCCGTACTCTTTGAATTGACAATAAACCGCACATGTCCAATTCAAGTTGCTCGAAAAGACGGATCTTTAAGGGTAATAAAGAAAAATAGACATAACAGATTCACACTCGAGTGGGATAACATATAACATTGAACAAATATTTTTACAGCGGAAAACTTTTAAATACATATATCAGAGTCTAACCTAAATTCAGCTTGGACAGTTATAAAACCTGCCCTTACAAATGCTGACAAACATCAAACAAATTACACTATGTACAACGGATAATAGAATATGTTCATACATCAGTGAATATTTCCAGCTCTCCTTTGGAAAATCCAACCGTCTTCGACTATCCTGAAACTACTCGGGTCTGACCTGAGTATTGAATATACCCGGATCAGGCTGGATAAACCAGCGTGAGAAAAAATAAATAATTAATGACAGTGTCATATATCAGCCTTTGAATAAAATCCTTTGAAAACAAAGAGCATCTCATAAGACGACGCCCACACATAAACACGGACGAGATTTTACCTTATGATAACTAATACACTTTTATATCAAAACGTTTGATATTATTTCTAATGACATTCTTTGAAAACATTTGCAAATAAACTTATTAATCTCATCCGAAATTGTTACATTGATTAAATTCCAGCATAATAGGTTTACAATCAAGTCCGTAGGTTCTTATTGGAGAATGGATTTCCATAAAAATGACCAGGCGCAGGATCTACCTTCTGAACTGGTACACCTCTAGATGGATGTCCCGAGGACCATCACAAAGGATCCTTTACCCATATAAGACCGACCCACCTCTATAACTAGATGGTACTGAATATGACATCCTCCGGTCGTTACCGACCTTTATCGAGGGCCCTCTAGCATACAAACGACAATAATCAGATACACGACGTCATAGCATGCAAAGATATATCTAGAAGAGGATGACCATATCCTAATTGAGAATGACCAACTTAGCCTTGCTGCATCTAATCCTGTTTCAGTCATTTCCGGTTTGATGAGGCTTGAGGCAAACGATTACCTTTTCTCATAGCACATATCACATCTTTGAATGCCACATTGCCATTTCCGTTTAACTACTAATTTCCTTCCACAAAAATACAACCCTTGAGCTTATATGTCTCAAAGAGGGTGTTAAGCTAAGAGAAGTTGCCATCTCCGCCACTACTGATGCACGTTTGTAAATACCAATGTACGTAATCGTTAGAAATGCAATGTCAGACAAACGTCCATACAAGTTGTCCAGGAATAGGACAAACCGAAGGCGCTTTCCTCGGCCATTACTAGGCGAGAAGCCCTTGCAATCCGCAAAATCTCCACAACGAGGAGACCACTGCTATATATAACTCGGGAGCTACACAGAGCAAGTCTACAAGCAGTCCTCATGCTATAAAGATCCACGGTCTTCAGTAATTATCATCTTCAACATATCTTCACATTCGAACGTATAGATTGTTTCGAAGTGGTTTTCAAATGAAATTTACCCAAATCCCACCGCGGTTCCTTCGAATTCCAATAACGATTGAAAATGAATATGAGTACACAGGATTTATTAAGTCTATTTTCACTTTAATTCTTTTCGGATGATTTCGAAATCTCTTTCTTTTGACTTTGTATAATTTCTAAGAAATTCGTTCTTTTTCATTGAAAAATATCTCAAATTTCCTTACTCAATTCTTGATCAATTTTTTTAACTTTTAGGTGGGTCAAAAACAATGTTATTTAAGACACCGTTTACGATAAACCCTAAATCAATCTTAGCAAACATTCTTGAGTCAACAGGATCATAGAAATCATTCATTTTGGAAATTGCTTAACTTTTGGATAATATAAAACTTATTTTAATTCAAAACTTAATACAATCTTTTTATTTAAGAGCATCCGGGCTTACCCTTTGATCTGTTCCACCCGTCGCCTAAGAAAAGAAAACACAGGCCAGGTAAGTTCAGGGCATTGGTTGCTCTATCCCTAACCTTAGTTAAACACCTTGTTTTATCTTCCCAGATCTCACAGGCGGGACAAATGAACTAGTCGTTTCCGCATACTCAGATTTTTCAACTTATTTTGGAATTTATTATAAACAGTCCAAATTATCTATTTGAAACGCTTCATTATCCTTTTTAAAATATTCATAATTGATTCTGGAAAGCGTCATTACATTTAAACTCATATTCCAAAAGTTATACAATTCACAATATAAAAGTACTATAGAAAGTGCCGCATAAGCTTATTTGATTAAAACAACTTTTAAACATTCGATAATTCATATTTTCCAATCCAAATCTCTGTTAAATAATTTAAATAGATTTATCAAATTTATTTCATATTTTTCCATAATTAAAAATGTTCATTTAAACAGATTTCCTGTTATGGTCACTAAACTACACTAGCGCGATTTTTCTGGAATTGGACTTATTTCAAAATCAACTTATCGAAACTTTAATTATCTTTCTTCGTTTAGAAGATATGGATATAATAGTCCAGAATTTTCTTATCTCGAAGAATTCCGAGCATATTTCACTCTATACATTCATTTGAACTTTTTGGCGCGAAATCGTGAACTACCGTTGGGCGACACGTTTAGTTTTAACTTATTTTTCAATATTTGAAATAATCTATTCAAATTGGATTTCAGCACTTATAAAATCGTTACAAATCATTTTAAATCAATATTTTAACTTTTTAAAGTATTTAATATATATTTTCACTATTACCATATTATAATATTATTATATTCCCATTATTTAGTATTAAAATTTAAATTCCAATTTCAATTCAATTTCAATTCTAATCTCAAATTAAACACATTTAAAACTTAGATTTCAAATCTAATTCCAATTTAAACTTCAATTCAATCTCAAACTAAACTTCACTTTTTCAAAATCGATTTCAATTTTAATTTCACTGTTCATCTCAATTTCAATTTCCAATTAACTATCCTTTTTTAAATCCGTTTCACTTCAAATTTAAAATTCTCTTTCATTTTAACTTTAATTTCACATCTAAATGAAAAGAGACTTATTTGTCCAAAATAACTCATATCACTAAAATATGGTCTTATTAACAAAGGGATCACTTAATCAAAATGAACATATCCAATATTCATATTTATCACTAACATAACATCCATTCAACCAATCATATACATACGATTTCAAATCCAACATTCATTATTAATATCATAACGAGATATATTATCACAATTCACTTAATTTACTAACTATCAAATTATCCATAAATAATCAATTTGATATATACATTCATATGTCATAAGGGTGTAAATGTGATTGTTTTAACATAACTAAAATATGCATTCAAAAGCAATGAGAATTTCTCACTTTTAACAAAAATGTTTAACTTCCTACCAACATTCATTTAATTCAACGCTTCACTAAACCTTTCTAAACCTTATCATAACCATGCTTCTAACTATTCGACCATCTCCGTCTCTACTTTCTTTGCTCATGTTCTCCCCTTATCAACTCCCAAATTCACGGCCTAAGGCCCTTATTAAGAAGAGAAGAAGAAGAAGTGAATTAAGAAGAGGTTAGACAGTAACAAGTGGATTAGTGCTTAAGCATTCCACTATTTTTAACCCTCCTACCTCTCTTAAAGAGGAGAAGCCATTAATGAGTAAAAGAAAGCTCAAAAATGAAGAAGAAGAAGAATGAGAGGTGTGAAGAAAATGAGTGAAAGTGTAGTGGTATTTATAGCAAAAATTTCCTATGTAAATTACATTTTTAACCTTAGCCAAAATGACTAAAATATCCTACTAATTTTTGAACTTTCAACTTACTTTCTTTCTTTTCCAAGATGAGAAAGGATGTGCATTAATGAGAAAAGATGGTTTAGTAATGATGTTGTATTTATGTCAAATCATGTCTTTTCACTCTTTATACATTTATTTAAACTTTTCAAAAGTAAACTCATTTTTTCTTTTAGTGCTAAATGTAAAGTGTTAAGTAGTTTGTAAACTTGTATTTATAAGTTAGAAAATGTATCAAGTTGCTACAACTTGTCGACAACTTGTTTTTTTTTTTAAAATGACGTTTTTGACGACAAATTTTACAGTCAAAATTTGACGTTTTTATTAAGTTATGTATTGAAGTAAATCAAACTTTAAAAAGAACTTTTGACTTCTTTAAATAAATAAAAACATGTATTTTTATATTTTAAAATCATATTTAATAAATATCAAAATCTCTATTTTTACAGTGTATGTAATACTGACAAAATGCGACAAATTTTGGTTATTTTTGTAAAACGAGTATTAACAAACTTTTAAATATATAAATTTACTTTTATTATCTTTATTAGATGTTTAAATAAGATTTACCTTTTTAAATAAATATTTAAATTCATTTATTTAAGCATTTATTTATTATTAACAAAACTTAACTTTCGTCGATTTGTTCTAAAATCCAAATTTATGCCTTTTAATTTATTAACTGTAAGAATAGATAATTATTTGTTATATATAAAATATTTATTTTAAGATTTAAACTCCTTTTTAAGTTTAAAAACGAACGAAATATTTTATTTTCTAAGTAGCAAAATCACGGGCCATTACATGAGGCTCGACCTCGAACGGGAAGCACCATCGTGGTCTTTGATCGGAATATTGATGAACGTTGGTCGCGACGTATTACTGGAGACACCGGCGGCTTGATGTGTGGATCGTGATTCTCGCTTAGGGTTGCGCTGAGATGAATACGAGTGGCAAGCTTCGATTGGTTTGTCCTTTTAATTTAGTTTATTTTATTTTATATTCGTATTTTTGAATCGTATATGTTCTAACACGCATAACTTCTACATACGAGATCCAATTCACACACGGTTTTCTCTATTAGGTTCGTATTGAAATTCCGGACTTTTTGGCGCTAGTTTAGGCAGATTTTGAGACTGTTGAATTTTTAGGTTTAAATTTGATTTGACTTCAATTTAAATTCAAAAGGTGAGTGTTTTAACTCACTCACAACTTCTAAAATTTCTTATGTTTGTTAAATTTATTTATGATGTGATTTGAAATTAATTTATAGCTGTTTGGCATATATTTAATCATCATCTCAGTTAAGTTGCATTTATTTGAATTAAATTGGTATTCAAATTTATTGTTGCATATAAACTGCCAGTTAAATTAATTTATTATTTAATACAAAATGCCAGTAATTACCTGTTATTTATTTCTATTCTATATTGATGTGATTGTTTGAATTGAATGATGATTGTGATAAATAGTTGATGATTGATATTGGATGAATGTATGTTGTATTTTATATTGTTTCAAACTGCAAATTTGTTATGCACTTTATTTCATTCGGGATTGTGGTTTGAAATGATATATATAACCGTATTTTATTTTAAATTACGGATTGAAATGATAAATATCCGTATCACTTGACCATAGGGTAGAAAATTATATACAAACACCGTGGTCTATATATAAAAATATTTTGAAATGAATTTCTATGGTTTTGTAAAGAAATATATGGTTTTATGAGATAGTGATTTGGATATTTTATAAATGTTATTTTATATATAGTTAAATTCTCGGTTTTAAGCTATGTATAAAATTGATTTGAAGTCTAAAAGAAGTTAATAATTAACTTTGATTTTAGTAAGATAAAATATGATTAAGCATTTATTTAAATTAAATTTCTGGAGTTTATAATGACTTAAATGAGAAATGACTACGGTGTTATAATAACGTTTGGTTGTAGAAGAAACCAGGATCAGAAGTTGTCATACTCTGTGCTAACTCCGAAAAACACTTTAACAACCGTGTACGCGGTGGAGATTCCAGAATGAAGTAGGATGGTGGCGGCGTTTCCTTTAAGGTTAATACGTGGACCCGACTCCCATGAGTTGGCAAAAGGTGGCTAAAACCTGAGCGATTGACGGGCTAATGAGGTAGCACCTTTGATCGTACACATCCCTTCGATATTATACTTTGACTTTTGGATTTATTTGTTGGCCACTTTTGATTTCTTTGATTTGGAGGTGTGGCTCGAGGTGGGCGGTAGCTGCGGCTATGCGTTACCACTGGCCTGGAAGCGTAATTGGTATATCTTCCCTGACATTGCCTAGTTGTGCCATGTCACCTACCCTAGCGCGCCTTATACAATTTTGTTTTGTACCATACCAATTGAGTGCTCTCTGACGACGCCCAGTACGGGGAAGATTACAGTACTGTATAGACTATGGGAATATAAAAGTGTGTTAAGGTGGAAAATGTAAAGCCTTAATGCTATTTTCAGTATATTATACTTTACTTTAGACATTATTATAATAGCGAAATATTACTACATAGTAAATAGTTTAACGGATCCTTAGGAGATGTGAATCCCGAGCATCTCTTGAGTTACTACACTCACGTTAGACACTGGATAGGAGACGTCAAATCCCGTAAACATCTCTGACGCCGTTCCACTCATATTTATTTCTATTGAATTAACTCACATAAGATCTTTTAGTTCTGACGCGAGCGTTTTGTCTTTTCAATTTGCTCGAGACAGCCTGAGCATATCAGTATTCGAAGACTTTATTTCTGGAGGACGAAGATGAAGATTGTATTACCACTATTTATTGTATTATTCCACTACATTAATACTCTTCCACTACACCATTTTATTCCGCCGTATTATTAATATTTTTCTGGTATGTGTAACACTGATATGTGTTGTATGAGTATAATCAAATATTTTGTAAAACAACTTCATGAACTGTATATTTGATTATTATATTTTATCGTTCCGCTGCAAGATTCTTTTTTGTTCTTTTTCTTTCTCTGCTTCTTCTTATTTACCCTATAACAATCCACCCTTTTGTATGATTTAAGTCTGACGTGTGTGATTTATCGTCGATTTAAAGCGTACAAAAAGGCGGTTCGTGTTATAACCCAGAATTTTGGGCAATATAAATTTAATAATCTGTGTTAATAATTTAATAGATTTGATAATATTTCTTAATAAAATCTTAATTAATTTAATAATCTAATTAAATAAATATTTAATTAGTGGATTTTATCTTTTTAAAAGCTAATAAATTGTTTTCTATCTATAATGTATATATATAGTTGTATATATTATATATAAAAAGAGCTTTGATTTGAAATTTAATTAATAAATAAATCTTGTTTTTTATTCTAATGTACATTTTGATAATTTGGAAAATTATGATTTAATTTAATATATATAACTTTTCAAAGCTGTTTAAATAAATAATTATATAATTTAAAATACTTAAGGTAAATATTAATTGTTTAAAATATATCTTGGCTTAAGTTTAAATTTAAATAAAGGGTTTAGCTTATTTTGTTTTAAAATATTATTTGATAAAATGATTTGTAAATATATATGAAAGTTTAGAATACAATTTACAAATAAAATATTAAGTCATTTTAGTAAGATAAGAAATAAGTAATTTATAATCTCTTTTATAAATTATTTAAAATTGATAAATGTGTTATTTTCAAATAATAAATATAATGTATTGTTTTATACAAATAATAAATAGATTTTTAATAAAAATAGGATTGTTATGTCAATTTGAATTTGTGTAGTTATATATATATATATATATATAACTTGATTTTAAAATTTGACTTTGATTTGAATTTTAAACTAAAGTTTGGAAATTCAAAGATAGATATTTTAAATTGTTTTGGATTTTAAAAATATATGTATAGACTTTTATTTATAAATATAATTAGTTTTGTTTCTTTAAACAATTTATATATGGATAAGTATTTAATAAATAAAGAAAAGGTTTTTATTTACTTTTAAAATAAATATAAATAAGTAAAAATATGTATGTAACAAGTGTTAATATTTTAAGTGACTAATGAGACAAATGTGAACTAATAATCTACCCTAATTGACAAATGTAAAAATTCAATACAAGTGTCATATTTGTTTTTAATTTTTTTCTTTTATTTTAAATTAAATCATCTTAACTTATATAAGCATGTTTTCTTCATTCTCATTCTTTACTATTCTTTATTCTCAAAAACTAAAGATTTAGCCGAAACAAATCAGTTTCTAAACTCTCCAAAATAAGAAAATTTTCAAAACCAGATTTTTCAAATGCAATGCAAACACTCCTCAAACCTGAAATCACTTTCTAAAACCCAAACTCAAGTTCTAATGCCTGAACGCAAATTCAAACCAAAAGTAAGAATTAAAGCCTATAAACACTCAAAACAAATCTGCATCAAGCCCTGTAAACAAATCAAGTCTGCAACCATCTTTCAATGATGCATGCAAGTATATGTGAAGTAAATCTGAGCCAAAGCAAAAGTTTTAAAAGAATTTCAATGTTTTCAAAGCTTAGCAGTTTTAAAGAAATGAAGCATTTCAATTTCAAACAAGTCAGGTTTCAAATCCTGTTTTTTCCTAAAGCTCCCTACCTCTTCAAATGGTGAGTAACATCACAAATTTAAAACTTAAGTATGGTTATGGTTGCATGCTAGTTTTCTGTGATAAATATTGTATTGTGTATGTTTGTATTCTGTGTATGAATGGATTATGAGTGTAGACTGTTGTTTTATGCTACTACAGTTTTTAGGTTCCAGGTTCATAATTTAGTCAAAATTCAATATCTCTTGAATCAACCTTTACTAGTACTTGAGTCTTGAACAAAGTACGTTTATTTTATCCTAGATTCTAGTTTAAAATTTGTTTGAGTTAAAAAATTTGTATTTCCTCTGGAAATAAATAATCAACAGTGTAAACTTAAAATAAGTAAAAATTCAATTTAATTGTTTCATGGATTCAGGTATATGAATCAAATGCTAAATCTAAAACTTGATTTTTGAAACAAGAATCACGATTTTTAGTAGAGGAATTTGAGTGCATTTCTGGTTTAACCAGAAATTGGAAATTTAGTTGTTTCTAATAATCCTGAGAATCTGGAAGGTAGGGTTTTTTTATGGTGATGGCAGGATGATCAGTGAGTGGAGAAAAATAATGGATCGGTTTGTAGATGATCGTGGCAATGGTAGTTGATAGGGGAAGTTTCTAAACCTAGTTTTGGCTGGTTTAAGAATTTGTGATCATCCTAATGTCTCTGGGTGATCGTGTTCGATAGAACTTAAGGAGATAGTAGCTGAAGCATTGACGATAATTTGGTCAAAATCTCAGAGGTGATGGTGGTCGGAGACGAGTTGACGAGATTGATTCCAGCTTCAATAGTTGTTCTAGTTTTGGGCGTTAAGGCTCGATTTCAATTTCGAGCTATTCTGGTAACCTGAGAGTTGGAATGAGATGCGAGGTTGAACGTAGTCTAGTGAGGATCATCAGGGATGGTGGTTCGTCGGTGTAGGTGCACGTGTGCACAAAATATCAGGTGGTTGTAGTGGGTTTGGGAAGTTGTTGATCCTCGGGTTTTCTTTCGGGTTGTTTCGTGAAATTCCCGAAGTCAAGTGGAGTTTAGCTCGAAGTAAATTAAGGGTGGCTCGAGTCTTGTATTTGGATTACAGGTTTTCCAAAACCTATCTGTTTTGAAATTTTTAAATGAAATTTTTGAATGTAAAGCAAAGTTTAAATCAAAGTTTTAAAATCTAGATTCAAAATCTAATTTATATCTTAGTTTTGAATTAAAGAAAATTTTATAAATTAAATTGTTTTAATAACTTTAATTGTTTAATGTATATTTTAAATGGTTAAAAACCTAAATGTAAATTTGGTTTAAATTCATTAAGTTCTTTTATAAGTTGTGTATTTCTTCAACATATGATTTTTAAAGTTTGTAAATGGTTTTTAAACTTTACTAAGTTAAAGTTGTTTTCATTTTAAATTTTAAATTTGAAATGAAATTTCGAAGTAGAAAGTAAATTGTTTACAAATGTGTTTATGAATGATAATTGGATCATTAATAAGAAAATTTGTTACCTTAAAGTTAATCAAGACTTAGTGATTTGGGATAAATTGAATTATTTAAAGTAATTAAAGAATAATTAATTAATTTAATTATTTATTTGATTTGAATTAGTTAACTAGGGTTGAAGTTAATTAGTTAAGATTAATTAATTTGAAAATAAAATCATTAATTAGATAAGTTTAGATTTTAATTAATGATTAGGAATTAATTTATCCAGTAATCTAAAGTTAATTAAATTACAGTTAAACTTAATTAATTAAATAATTAGAGATTAATTAACGGGTTATTAAAAGATAAATTAATTTGTAATTAATAATGAATAATCTAAGTTAATTACTTAAGAAAAGGTAATTAAAGAATTATTGATAAGTTAATGAAGGTCATTAACTTGAGATTATTTAATAATTAATCAATGTGATTAATTTTGATAATTAATTGTACTAACTAATTTAGATAATCATTTATGGAATTTGGTTAAGTATGATTACTTCATGAATGTAATTAAAGGTATTAATTACTCAAGGTGATTAATTAAATAAATTTGATTAGTTTAAGTTAATTAATTAGGTTTAATTAATTTAGAATAATCATTGGATGGGTTGATAAGTAATTACTTAATGTAATTAATGAAGAATAATTACTTAGAGAAGTAATTAAGATAAGTAACTTACTGAAGGTAATTAATTGAAATATGGAAGAGTTTTGGGATTAATTGCTTTGTGTAATTAATATGAAGGATAATTACTTAGTGAAATTAATTAATAATTACATAGTGTAATTAATTTTAGAATTGATAAATTAAGTCATTTGAAAATAATTAAGTGATGTAATTAATTAAGGGTAATTTATTACTAATGAGATTAATCAAGGGTGATTAATAAATATAATTAATTATTAAATGTAATTAATTTAGAAGTAATTAATGAAGTAACTAAAGGTAGTTAATTACTGAATGTGATTAATCAAAAGTGATTAATAATTGTGGTTTAATTAAGATTGATTACTTAATGTAATTAATTAATTTAAATGTAATTAGGGATCATTAATTTATATAATTAATGATGTAATTAAGATTGACTAATTAAGACTAATTAATCAATAATAAGTGATTAATGAAGTAATTAATTTATGTAATTAATTAAGGATTAATGTAATTAATTATAGTTAATTAATTAATGAAGTAATTAAAGGTTAATTATTTTATTTGGTTAAGGATAATTAATTTGTGAAATTAATTAGAACATAATTACTTGAATGTAATTAAAGGATAATTAATCAAGGGTGATTAATTAAGGGGATTAATTAGGCATTAATTAATTGATTGAATTGTAATTAATTAATGGTTATATAAGCAGGATTTATAAAATGAAGTAGTTAATTTAATTTACTTCAAATTAATTAGAGATGGAATAATTAATTTAATTCATTTTAAATTAATTATAAATGGTGCGGCTATTAATCCTTGTTTATATATGGATGATATAAATTTCCTTGAATGGTTTGAATCTCAGATACGAGATAAATAATGCTGTGTGATATGGATGCATTGGTTGCATTGAGATGATAATATGAATTATCTATTGGTGATGATAATGTAGATTATCTATTTGTGATGGTAATATGGATTACCTGTTTATGATGATAATGTGGGTTATCTATTGTAATGATGTGAATTATCTATCTGTGTGTATATAGATAACTAAATTGAATTGTTTTAAACTTAAACAACTTGGACCTTAAAAGATACGTTTTGGATTCGATGAGACCGGGATCGGGTTTCCAGATTTGGATATCCGAAAACCACCTCGATCCAAATTAACGATATGTCGTGAATCCCAAGTGAAGATGAAGATTTAGAGTGCCAGGGTTATCGTCATTAACTCTAAGGGTGATTCCAAAATGAGTGTAATGAGATAATGCCTTTGGTTTCGTTCGAACCCGGAACAAACTTGTATGGATTGAATGCTTTCAGAACATCGTTAGGCGGACGATGAGCATTCAAAGAGAGCGGACGACGAGCATTCTAAGAGATGTGTTCTCTAAAGGTAATCGTAGCCTCAAGCCTCATCAATCGGGAATGGCTAAAACAGGGGAGGTGCAGCAAGGCTAAGTGGGTCATGCCCACGTAGGACGAGATTTTACCCTGTCTAGAGGTCCCTTTTTATTCGGCTGTGTGGGCAGATGGTCGCGACAACTGCTGGGGTTGTCTTGTTCGGGACTGTCCAGTAAGGGATGGTTCCGGCCTTGTGTGGCAGGGGATTGGGAGTAATCCTCGGTACGGTGATCTAGGCCCCGTACTGTGACGGGCGGTACCCCAGTAGCCCGGCCATTATATGGAATCCAAAATCAAATAAGTGCCAACGGTTTTGATTGTATTGCCCACTTTTGTGGCTAGTAGCTGGAATTTAATAAATGTAACAATTTCGGCTATTTTCTATCTACTTGGAAAACCTAGACCTGCTATAATATCACCGGATTTCCTATCAAATGTTTTGGTTAGCGTAAGGTAAAAACTTTTCCATGTTTATATGTGAGAAGTCTTACGTGATACCTTTCTTTTCAAAGGTTTTTCAAAGTTAAGCAACTTTAACCTGTTACTCACACCAGACCCATGTCTGACCCGGGGTTTATCTTCTGTTTTTTTTTAACTCTTGGGTACTCAAATTTTTACGAGTAGGCAAGGGATTAAGGTTTGCTTTAGCGAATTGTGGAGGAGCAATGGAGCAGGAGGCTTCTGCGTTGTAGTTATCTAGTATTCCGCTGTGTTGGTTTCTCTGAGTGGTTTCCTTGTATTGTATTGAGTTGTAATAACTATGCAGGTGTTTATAACTATCTAGTATGTGATGTATAATTTGTGTAACTCTGATAGATGATGTATACTATGTAATACTTATGTTATTAATATAATTTATTCATTCCGTAGTTGAGATTATGATGTTGTTTCTTTCTTCTTCTCTTTCTTTCTATTCTCTATCCCTTTCTTTCATACTCATGATGCATCTTTCTGGATAGTGGAAGACGGGTCGTGACAGTTGGTATCAGAGCGCTAGGTCGAGTGAATACCTTGTCTTTGGAGTGTTTTCTTTCTTGAGAGAGCATATTTGTAATTTTGATATATGTATATATATATATTTATTTCTACCTATTTGTTGGGTTACCTGTTCGGGTTTTCCAATATAGGTTATAAAGGTAGATAAGGTAGTGGTGTGTGTAACACGACTACTACCACTGGTTGGAGTTTGAATATTTGAGGTTGGAAGTGTATCTGTCGAGACTCTAGACCTAATACCGTCTCGGGTGAGCTTTGCTATAGTGAAAGGATTTCATCGATCTCTAAAGGAAACCTGTTAAGGTTCGGAGTCTATTTTTGAAGTTGGATGAGTAGAGTTTGGATCGGTTAGTTGGCAGAAGTGAGTGATGGTATCTTGATACATCGGGAAGTAGTAGTTGCATGGTGAAATGCAGTGACTGTAGATGTTTTCGAAGATGTTTCATTGGAACAAGTTTAACGAGGTGTATCTGCTTCGGTTTGAGGTCGAGTTCAGCATGATGTTTCTGTTAGCTATGAGGTCCGAGTTTCCCAAAGAGCTTTGGATTAGGAAGTCTTTGGCATTGGTGTCAGCAGTGTAGCTCGGAGTGTTCTGTATGCCGGCAAAGAAGTTTTCTGGCTGAACAAATTTTCTGGAGGTGAAGTTCAGAATCAGCAAAGTGGATTCATTTCTTTGATGGATTGGCTAGATAAGCGTAAGCTGTTCTTATTGGTTAAGAGAGAACAGTTTTCTTGGATATTAGGCTTGGTTGATCGCAAAAGAGACTTGCGATAGTTTGAGTGTTCTTTTGAGTTATTGAAGATTTTTATGGATGTCTTCTGGGAAGACAAAGGTTTGTCTGCATCTAGAGATTGAGTTTTCTTATCGACTGGATTCCAGGAGTGATGACGGTAGTTCAGCTTAGTAGAAAGACAGTTCCTTGAGATAGGGTTTGGTGAAGCAGCTCAGGATTGGTGGAACTTCTGAGTTTTCTTTTATGGATCTGTTGAACCATATTTCTGGAATGTGTTGTCTAGTTTGTGCTCATGTTCTTCATCAGTATTTTCTTCTATTCCAGATTAGAGTTGTACAACGGAAGCAGTTTGGGAGTGCATATGTTTTGTCTTTTCCGGATAGAAGAAGTAAGATCAGTCTTCTGATGTTTGTGGAATAGGGGTTGTGTTCTTGATTTGGATTGATCGTGGGAGGATCATTTTGTTGAGTTGTCTTGATCCAGATAGTTTCTTGAGGCATCAGCAAAGATTGAGCTGATTAGGAAGGATGTATGCAGCCTAGGATCGTCAGAAGATTTTGAGGATAAAGAGATGAAGGAATTTGGATTCTGGAGTCGGAGATTTGATTTTGAGTAAGTTTTCTCCGATCCAAGGAGCTATAAGTTTTGGTAAGTCTGGGAAGCTAGCTCCGAGGTATTTTGGATCTCTTCTGTATTTGGAAGGATAAGTGCTTTGGTTTTCAAAAGTTGAATTGCCAGTTTAGATAACCGGGATTCGATGTGTTTCACGTATCTCTGAGGGAGTACGTGTATCTCTGGTTGTGGAACAAGCTATTCAGGAAGGTTTGGTGGTTGAGTCAGACTTGAGTGTAGTCTGATATCCTGTTTAGTTTTGTAGATCTAGATGAGTAGGAGCTCTGTAGCTTTGTAGTTTTGATTGTTTGGATTCTTTAGAGCAAGTATCCCGGTATATATATATACTTGGAAAACCCGAGGAAATTTTATCCAGAATTTTGTCTGAATAGTTAGATTTGTTTGATTGGTTGCTATGGTTGTTAGCATATGATTGATATATGCTTGTGTTTTAAAATTAAATCTTTAAAGAGATTATTAAATTACCTTTGTTTTTAAATTTCGGGGACGAAATTCTTTTAAGGGGGGAGAAATGTGATGACCCGGAATTTTGGGGAATATAAATTTAATAATCTATTTTAACAATTTAATTTATTTGATAATCTTTATTAATAAAATCTGAATTAATTTAATAATCTAATTAAATAAATATTTAATTAGTGGATTTTATCTTTTTAAAAGCTAATAAATTGTTTTCTATCTATAATGTATATATATAGTTGTATATATTATAAATAGAAAAAGCTTTGATTTGAAATTAAATTAATAAATAAATCTTTTTTTTTAATTCTAATATACATTTAATAATTTGGAAAATTATGATTTAATTTGATATACATAACTTTTCAAAGCTATTTAAATAAATAATTATATAATTTAAAATACTTAAGGTAAATATTAATTGTTTAAAATATATCTTGGATTAAGTTTAAATTTAAATAAAGGATTTATGTTATTTTCTTTTTAAATATTTTTTGATAAATATGATTTGTAAATATATATGAAAGTTTAGAATAAAATTTACAAATAAAATATTAAGTCATTTTAGTAAGATAAGGAATAAGTAATTTATAATCTCTTTTATAAATTATTTAAAATTGATAAATGTGTTATCTGCAAATAATAAATATAATATATTGTTTTATATAAATAATAAATAGATTTTTAATAAAAATAGGATTGTTATGTCAATTTGAATTTGTGTAGTTATATATATATATATAACTTGATTTTAAAATTTGAATTTTGAATTTTAAATTAAAGTTTGGAACTTCAAAGGTAGATATTTTGAATTGTTTTGGATTTTAAAATATATGTACAAACTTTTATTTATAAATATAATTAGTTTTGTTTCTTTAAAACAATTTATATATAGATAAGTATTTAATAAATAAAGAAAAGGTTTTTATTTACTTTTAAAATAAATATAAATAAGTAAAAATATGTATGTAACAAGTGTTAATATATTAAGTAACTAATGAGACAAATGTGAACTAATAATATACTCTAATTGGCAAATGCAAAAATTTAATACAAGTGTCATATTTGTTTTTAATTATTTTATTTTATTTTAAATTAAATCATCTTAACTTATATAAGCATGTTTTCTTCATTCTCATTCTTTTCTAATCTTCATTCTCAAAAACTAAAGATTTCAACTGAAACAAATCAGTTTCTAAACTCTCCAAAACTAGAAAATTTTCAAAACCAGATTTTTCAAATGCAGTGCAAGCACTCCTCGAACCTGAAATCACTTTCTAAAACCCAAACTCAAGTTCTAATGCCTGAACCCAAATTCAAACCAAAAGTAAGAATCAAAGCCTATAAACACTCAAAACAAATCTGCATCAAGCCCTGTATGACGCCCCACCTCTATACCCACACTAGCCAAGAACACTACGGTGTAGTGCTGTCAACTAGCATGGAGAATAAGGCTGTTGAGGAGCGACCATCCATGTAATTGCTTATCACACGGTGGCTATGAATAATCTTCGGAAACAAACATAGAAATAATCATAACACAAATCAGTCACAGACATCCATATCACAAGGGCGGAAGAAGATAAGAATATATATCTAACACATGAAAGTGTACATCAGAGTAGTGGTCAGTAAGATCCACAATAATACAAAAGAATAGCAACACATGCTATACAAAAGAATACAACTATGAGTCTATATCTCAAGTGTATACCACAAAAAAACTGCTAATCTAAACAGTTAGCCAAAAGTCAGAGTGATGAATCCCTGGGAAGAAGTCAAGCAGAAGCACCTGTAACATCTCGGTCTGACCCGAGTATTATTTAAGAAAATAATAAACGGATCAGTCTAGCTATAAATATCAGATGACATGATATAACATAAAAGATATGGCATATACATAAAATATCCGTAATGACATACCACTATAAGTATGTAAATAATGATCAACAGAAGATCAGTCAATAAGAGATAATCAATATCACAAGAATCTTCTCAAAGATTCGGAAAGGGCATCATACCCATAACTTGTACTCATGACAAGTCAATGGCATAAATTCTAGAAATCAATGCAAGAAGTCCAGAAATCATAGAAAAGAGAAAGAGGCCTATCACATGACGGTCCGAAGACCAAGGGGAGCTACTCCACATGTGTGAATGGAATCACACAGATTAAGGTCCAGACTAACCAAAAAGCAAAAAGTTATGTGTGAGTGGAATCACACAAGTGGTATCTAGTCTAACCTCGCAACAAGAGACATCGCACAGTTGCTAGTCTAAATCATCAGAATGATCGTCATGATCAACGAGAAGTGTCAATTACACTAAGCTAGTAAATATAGAAGTTTAGCTTCATGTCCCATAACCACTTGCTTAACTTAAATATTTACGAACAAACTATAAACTTCACTAATAAAATTGTCACAAGAGGTTCAATCGAACAAGTCCAAGAATTAACCGACGAAGTGAGCGCAAGCGTTTCGTACCACTTGTTTTACTAAGTCGTTTAATTAGATTTCTCATCCGAGTGAGGTAAAGGTTTGTATATACTAATAGATTGGAAAACGGTTTAAGAAAAGAGCTTAGTTATTAAAAATAGAGTTGAAATTGTTTGTTAAACGAGTTTTGATATTTACTACTAGTATTGAAACCTTTATAATATAAAGTGACAAAACACAGAAGCAATTGTAGAAACAATCAGTCACAAAGATCGCATACGGAGATGTGAATAAAATCCAAGGAAATCAGCTCAATGTTTTTCAGATAAGATCCCCTACGGAGGGGGGTCCAGGGGGGGTGGCAACCCCCCTAGGTGGGGGTGCGGGGACAACGCCACCGCTTACGGGGTACGACCTAAGTGAAGGCAAGAGGCCTACAACCTAAAGCAAAATGAGGTCTAACGACCTAAGGGTTCACGCGACCTAACACAATGGCTGAGCGACCTAACTAAGTGCGCGACCTGGTGGGTAAGGAGGTCGAGCGACCTAAAGTTCTTTGCGACCTAACGAGGTAGAGGGGACACGCGACCTAAAGGTACGCGACCTAAGAAAGCACGCGACCTATCGGCAACAAGGATCGAGCGACCTAACGGCAACATGGGTCGAGCGACCTAACTTTGCCGCGACCTATAAATATCACGACCTAAGGCCATAACGACCTAAGAAATAAAGGGGAGCGACCCAAAAGAGGAAGGGTTTAACGACCTAAGCAGTGAAGAGGCCAAGCGACCTAGCGTGGTCAACGACCTAAAAGGGTTCGCGTCCTAAGAAAGTGCGCGACCTAAAGCACACGCGACTTACGACCTAAGGAAAGCAGGCGACCTAACTCCACACACAAGGCCTAACGATCTAAGAGTTAAACGACCTACGACCTACGCCACCAACTCACGAGCGACCTAAGTACTAGGTCGTGAACGACCTAACTCCGAACACACGAAAAGTGGTCAGAACGATCTAGGAGCTATCTCGTACGCGACCTACGACCTAAGACCCACACGACCTAACTTCGAACGACCTAAAAATGGCCAGAACGACCTAAATGTAGAAATTTCGCCAAAACGCCAAAAATCGGAGTTTTTCGCCAATCCAATCCAAACCAAAAGCAAATATTCATGCTAAAGTGATAGGGAATCATTCCCAACAACCCAAGATAGTTATAGACAAGAATGTGAGTTAAAAATCTCACCTTTGCACTCAAGTTTATGAAGATGAAGCTTGAAAGCAAGGAGAAGCAATCCAAAGCTTGAATCCAATATCTTCTACTTGAATTTGGAGTTGAATGTTGGATTTGCAATTGAATTTGTGCTTGGAGTTTTAATTTTCCATTCTTTTCACCATTAATGCCCAAGCTTGAGTTAGTTAGGAAATTTATGAAGAGTGAGGAGAAGGGGGTTGGAACTTGGGCTTAAAAGGCTAAACTAACCCAAAGTCCAAAGCGGGAAAAGTTAGTGAAATTTCACTAACTCCAAACCTATCGATGTTTATACTTAAAAATTTGTAAATGGCATTTCGAACTCAATGGAAGTGGTCTCGAGTCCTAATTTGACCGTTTACAAAAAGTAGCTTTTCGGACCAATATCCGATTAACGACCTAATATTTAAATAAAATATTTAAATATTAAATCGATAAATATGCGGGTTGTTACACCCTGTAAACAAATCAAGTCTGCAACCGTCTTTCAAGGATGCATGCAAATATATGTGAAGTAAATCTAAGCCAAAGCAAAAGTTTTCAAAGCATTTCAAAGTTTTCAAATCTAGCAGTCTTAAAAAAATGAAGCATTTCAATTTCAAAGCAAGTCAGGTTTCAAATCCTGCTTTTCCCAAAAGCACTCTGCCTCTTTAAATGGTGAGTAACATCACAAATTTAAAACTTAAGTATGATTATGGTTGCATGGTAGTTTTCTGTGATAAATATTGTATTGTGTATGTTTGTCTTCTTTGTATGAATGGATTATGAGTGTAGACTGTTGTTTTTTGCTACTACAGCTTTTAGGTTCCAGGTTCATAATTTAGTCAAAATTCAATTGCTCTTCAATCAACCTTTATTAGTACTTGAGTCTTGAACAAAGTGTGTTTATTTTATCCCAGATTCTAGTTTAAAATTTGTTTAAGTTAAAAAAATTTGTATTTCCTTTGGAAATAAATAATCAATAGTGTAAACTTAAAATAAGTAAAAATTCAACTTAATTGTTTCATGGATTCAGGTATATGCAGTACAACAAAAATACCTTTTCGCAACTGCCAAAAACAGTTGTAATAGGTCTATTACAACGGGCGGCCTCCAGTCTTAATATCCGAAGTTGTAATAGAGTTGAATATTTTTACAACTGTTGCCGACAGTTACAGAAGCAGTTGTAAAAAAGCTTTTTACAACTGCTTTTAAAAGTTGTGGTAAAGTATATCGTAACTGTTGCATTGACAGTTGTAATAGGTCTCTTTTGCAACTGCTAATAGCAATTGCAACTTGTAATAGGTCTCTTTTGCAACTGCTAATAGCAGTTGCAACAATAACTTTTGCAACTGCTTTTGGCAGTTGTAATAGATTCATTTACAAGTGTTATTGACAGTTGCAATAAATCTTTTTACAATTGCTACCAACAATTGCAATTCATCTTCCGACAACTGCCATTAACCATAAATTTCACAACATTATAATTAAAATCGATATTTCACTAATAATAACTACAGTCGTTAACATTATTTGAAACAACATGAACCATTCACATTTAATAAAAGCTAAAACAATTCAATTTTACACCATTTTTGAATTCATAATTTTATTACAAAATATAACTAAATCCAAAACATACGTCAATATAAATACAGATACGTACTAATTAAAAGAGATAAATTCTCCGTGTTAAGCAACAATCTTCCCAACCGCTTGTCCAACAGACATATGAAGTAGGCATATATGGAATAGCAGCTTGAATCTCACCATCAGCTCTTTCAGCAACTACTTATTCATACAAAAGTATATTAGTAACACATTCATTTTCATCTATTTATACTAAAAGCATATTAGTAACCGAAAACAAACAAATGTTAATGTGTCTCTGACAATGAATTTAATTATCCTAAAACAAAACACTATTTACTTTCAACTTTGGTTGCAGTGCTGGCATTCACATAAACATGAGTAGATATAAGAGGTAAAAAGGCGGTTTTTTATTTTTCCTCTCATTTGGTGTATGCAACTTTATTCTGTTAAACCACGTTTTGGTTGACTAAATTAACAAAAGCATATATTTCATACACTTATATATGTTGCAAATCAACATAGACAAATTTCAACCTCTCTTAATCTTGAACATATTTCAGATGTGTGCTCACCGAGTTGGGTTTTTATGCTATTAACTTTTAAGTGTGTTTTTCCAATTCGCAATGTTTGGAAACAAACTTAAATTTTGTACTTAAACTGAGTAACTAGGTTGAGGTATTACGAGCTTTACAACTAAATTTAACTGAAATTTAGTTTACCTAACCAAACAATAGACATGTTTAATAATATTTTGATAATGGCAATAAGAAACTTCATAAACTTGCTAATTTTTCTACAGTCAGCTGAACTTACTTTCAGATGCAAATCATAGGTTAACAGTACAGTGAGTACACCAATATATTTTCTTCCGTTTTTTTGCAATACAAAAAATAAAAAGGAGACAGTAACAACAAACCAACAAAATAAGTAATGAAATTATTTGACAATAATAAGTTATAACTTAGACTTGTATTATTCAATTTGGCATGCAGTCATGCAATGTTGTTACTTGAACTTGTACTGATTGTTTTGGTCATGACAATATTGGAAGAAATGTTATCTTCCATAATGCATTTTTTGACAAAAACATTGAAAGTGCAATTAAAATTGTAATTCCAGCTTAACAATATTATCACTAAATTTGCACCAAAAAGTAAATAACCAACAAGTTTTTTACATGATTAATATAAAAGTAACTTACTGGAAGTAACCAAAATATGCGTCAATCTTAAATTCTAACATTCCAAGCAATGATATCTCTCTCACCCATTCCAAGCAAGCATCCCAAATACAGCCGCACCTCCCTTCCGATCCCTATACACCCTCGACCATTTATCCTCGTCGACTTGAGCACCACCAGCAACACAAACCAATCGAGTTAAACTACAAAATCTTCCTGCATTTACAAAAATAAACATTAGTTTGTGCTCAACTCCAAATACACTAGTACAGAGCACTTGTGAAACATATAATAACAAAACATACAGGAACAACTTTGATTATCACGGTTAGAATCCAAAATAAATCAGGATTAAAGCAAGATCGCTGAACTCAATTCTGAAGTAACAAAGGCCTGCCCACTATACCTAAATCTTAGTATTTGTGAAATGAAATAGATGTTTAAAGGGTGGATTGATGCGAAAACATTGGCTCCTACCAAACCTGGAACTGGCATAGTGGTTGATATCAAGAAACTAAAAAGAGAGCTTTCAAGGACACAAGGAACGGCTTGTATGTATACCCTCTTTTTCTTCCTTTTCTAATATCTTGTTAATTTCTCAACTTGTAATGAAAATATTCATATTACAAACTATTAATGAAATTTTATTTTCGGTGACTTGTTTCAATGTTTTGGGTAGACGAACCATTCTCTTGGAATTTCTCATATGATGAAATTTTCTATAACACACATAACTTCTTGAAATATTAGGCTTATTGGATGGGAATTACTCTAAACCCAATAACCTACACGTAACACTCTTTGGATTGGTATTTCAAGCAAAATATGACTGCAATACAGATCTTTTGTATGAATATAGATTGTTAATGCATGATAAACAGTAAAATAAATAGGACACTGAATTAGTCATTCTTCATTTTTGTATGAATGTCATAAAATGGTTTAATATGCCATAATGGAATGTATGAAACTTCAAGTTCAAAAAACAAGATTTATATATAACATTGTATTTGTCAATATGGTTACCGATATAAGTAGATTTGCAGGCAGAAGTAACGCTCCTAGGCTAGCTTCGACATAATAATTTAGTGAAGCTTATTGGATGTTGCTGTGAACCTAAAAAAAAACTTATGGTTTATGAATTTGTACCATGGGGAAGTTTAGAGAATCATTTATTCAAGAGTATGTTGGTTTCTTAAATTACTTTTGCTCGAAATTCCCTTTTTTCTCCGTTTAAATGAAATCCAAACACTATCATTGCCCAAGGTATAATTTTTGCACCATGTTACTATTAATTAAATAATGATAGATGATGAATATTAACAAATCAAGGGCCAAAGAAACTATCTATATGACACAACCAATTTTCATTTACCTAGTAGTATGCGAAATACTATGCCTCCTAAATGTAATCTTGCATTTCTGTATTACACCAGCATTCTTATTACAAATATCATAATGGCTCCTCAAGAAATAGAGCGAAACTTAGACAAGGATTTACTGTTTTTGAGTAGATGGAAGCTTTTACAATTGAATCTAATTGTGTACTCTTTCTGTTATTACAAGTGTTATTATTGTTAAAACTGCTATTTTTGTTACAATAGTTTTTATTACTATTTCACAACCGGATTCCAACTAGATCTTATTGCAACAAATAAGAACAAAATTTATATATTCTTTCTATTATTTTAATGGCATCCGCCCTCGTACTTGTAGGTAAAATTATCGCCTTCTTCCTCTTTTAACTATCTATTCGCTTCCTCAAATTGGAGTCCAATTATTTTATGACTTGTTTTAATCTCTGATCATTTGAGCAGATCCCACTGTTGGGTAATTAGATACGATAATGAGTATTGGTTAAACTTGACAAAGGGGAAATTTTTACTGGTGCTTTCGTAATAAAGAAGTTTTTTGATGTTCAATGTCAGCTGGGAGTACTAGTCCTTAAGAGCAATTTCATCAAACATCAAACAAAATAGGTAGTTCCACAAACCCTAACCAATTGTGAATCCTAAATTGCATATATATATTCGAATTCACTAAAACATTATCATCCAGATCGATAATCTTGAACAATCAACAAAATCCAAATACCTGAAGACCCTTTAAATTCTTCAATCCACTTCGAAAACCCTAAAGCAGCTCCATCCCCTCCATTCCCTAAAATCAAGCATTAACACTGAAAAACAACAGTTTAAAACAATTAAATTAAGAGCGATTACAAGAAACAAACTAGATGACACAAGAGGATTTGAAGGAGACCTTGACATAAATTACTTTCCGTCAACGCTCATAAACTGCATTATTATTTTTGGAACAACATTCTCGATCCCCAGATGCGAGATTGCAATGACGAATCGCTTATCAGGTCTAGAACGTTTTATGGTTCGAGAAAGTTCATCGTCGTTGTTGGTGCCACCGCTGGTATTGAGATCTCCAGAATCAAAATCTGTAGTGGCGATGGTGGAGTGATTGAGCAGGCTATTGCAGGTGAGGAGAGGCTATCTAAATCAGGTGGCGATGGTGGAGTGATTGAAGCAGCCGTGTGTATAATGAAGAGACGATCAATCACGAAGCAAGCAAACGGAAGATTACACACTCGATTGATCAATTGAAGCGGCGCCTCGATTTACAAATCCCTAATTTTAGAGCAAAGAAGAAAAGAACGAGCATCCCATTTTCAAAGAACGAAGCAAAAGAAGTTCGGCCAGAGGCTTCTTCTCAACGGGTTTTTTTGGCTTTGGGTGCCATGGCAAAAGATAGGGATTTGCAAATATGGGTTCGTAGAAGTAAGTGGGAAGAAAATGGAGAGTTGTAAAATTTAAGCTGGAGCCAAAATTTTAGAACCGAGAGCCTAATTTTAGACAAAATTTTAGAGGGTTGGAGCCCAAAATTTGGAAGGCTGAAGCCAAAATTGATTTAAATATAATTCGACGTATTATAAATTTTAAAGTAGACTATTAACTCAAAATTTTATGTTAATATGAAGGGTGTAAAACTAATTATAATCCGCCCCAAGCTGGACTATTAACAAAAAGACCATATTATTATAATTGAATATTAATTGATGAAAGTCAATTATTATGTATATTTTACCAATTATTAATTATTAAAAATTTAATAATAGTTATTAATTATTAAATATTTTATAGTAGCTATTAATTATTAAATACTTAATATTAATTATTAAAACTAATTAATATTTACTAATTATTAATTATAAACTATTTAATACTAATAATTAATAATTAAATTTAATTATTTAATAGAATTTTTTTAATATTAGTTATTCAATATTAAATATTAAATACTAAATAGTAAATGTTAATTAAATATTAATTATTATTAATTCGTAGGGTTATTATTAATTATTAATCATTAAATATCAATTAATATTAAATAATAATATAAATAATAATTGATTATTAAATATTATTAATTATAAATTATTAATATTATTAATTATTAGTTATTATTAAATATTTTACTATTTAGTAGGGCTATATTACAACTGGCAAAAAAAGTTTATCACAACTTTCTAAAAAAATAAACATTGTGTTTAATAATTAATAATTATCAAAAATTAGTTATTAAATATTAAATATTACTTCTTAACTATTACTTCTTAATTATTAAAATTAATTATCACTTTGTAATTATTAATTATTAAAAATTAATTCTTATTTATTAATTATTAATTATTGAATAATAATTATCAATTATTATATTGATTAATGAATAGTAATTATTAATATTAATTAATAATAGTAATTATTTCATATTTCAAATTAATTATTATTGTTTAATAGTAATTATTATTTATTTATTATTAATTATTTAATTATTAAATATTATTATTTAATATATAATTGTAATTAATTATTACAACGGGCGAACGAAAAATGTTTTAATAGGCATCTATTGCAACTGGCAAGAAAAAAGTGTTGTTGAAAATAGACATCTACTACAATTGGTAAAAACAGTTGTAATAGGCATTTATTACAACTGACATTAAAGAAGAGTTGCTAAAAATATGCATCTATTACAACTGGAAAAAGTAAAAAGTTGTATTAGGAATCTATTACAACTGGCAAAGTAAAAGAGTTGTTGAAAATAAGGTTATTACAACTTTCTGAAATTGTAAAAAACCTTTATTACAACTGACATTTTATGGCAGTTGTAAAAATACAGTTGTAATATGGTCTTTTTGTTGTAGTGCGAATCAAATGCTAAATCTAAAACTTGATTTTTGAAACAAGAATCACGATTTTTAGTAGAGGAATTTGAATGCATTTCTGGTTTAACAAGAAATTGGAAATTTAGTTGTTTCTGATAATCCCGAGAATCTGGAAGGTAGGGGTTGTTCCTGGTGATGGTAAGATGATCAGTGGGTGGAGGAAAAATAATGGATTGGTGTGTAGATGATCGTGGTGATGGTGGTTGATAGGGGAAGTTTCTAAACCTAGTTTTGGCTAGTTCAAGAATTTGTGTCATCCCAATGCCTCTGGGTGATCGAGTTCAATAGAACTTAAGGAGATAGCAGGTGGAGCGTTGACGATGATTTGGTCAAAATCTCAAAGGTGATGGTGGTCGGAGACGAGTTGTCGAGATTGATTCCAGCTTCAATAGTTGTTCCAGTTTTGGGCGTTAAGGCTCGATTTCAATTTCGAGCTACTTCTGGAAATCTGAGAGTTGGAATGAGATGCGAGGTTGAACGTAGTCTTGTGAGGATCATCAGGGATTGTCGGAGTGGCATGGTTCGCCGGTGTAGTTGCACGTGTGCACAAAAATCAAGTGGTTGTCGTGGGTTTGGGAAGTTATTGATCCTTGGGTTTTCTTTCGGGTTGTTTCATGAAATTGCCGAAGTCAAGTGGAGTTTAGCTCGAAGTAAATTAAGGGTGGCTCGAGCCTTGTGTTTGGATTACCGGTTTTTCAAAACCTATCTGTTTCGAAATTTTTAAATGATATTTTTAAATGTGAAGCAAAGTTTAAATCAAAGTTTTAAAATCTGGATTCAAAATCTAATTTGGATCTTAGTTTTGAATTAAAGAAAATTTTATAAATTAAATTGTTTATTAACTTTAATTGTTTAATGCATATTTTAAATGGTTAAAAACTTAAAAGTAACTTTGGTTTAAATTCTTTAAGTTCTTTTATAAGTTATGTATTTCTTCAACATATGATTTTTAAAGTTTGTAAATATTTTTTTAACTTTACTAAGTTAAAGTTGTTTTCATTTTAAATTTTAAATTTGAAATGAAATTTGGAAGTAGAAAGTAAATTGTTTGCAAATGTGTTTGTGAACGATAATTGGATCATTAATAAGAAAATGTGTTACCTTAAAGTTAATTAAGACTTAGTTATTTAGGATAAATTAAATAATTTAGAGTAATTAAAGAATAATTAATTAATTTAATTATTTATATGATTTGAATTAATTAATTAAGGTTGAAGTTAATTAGTTAAGATTAATTAATTTGAAAATAAGATCATTAATTAGATAAGTTAAGAATTTAATTAATGATTATGAATTAATTTATAAAGTAATTTAAAATTAATTAAATTATAGTTAAATGTAATTAATTAAATAATTAGAGATTAATTAATGGGTTATTAAGGAGTAATTAATTTGTAATTAATAATGAATAATCTAAGTTAATTACTTAAGAAAAGGTAATTAAAGAATTGTTGATAAGTTAATGAAGGTCATTAACTTGAGATTATTTAATAATTAATTAATGTGATTAATTTTGATAATTAACTGGATTAATTAATTTAGATAATCATTTATGGAATTTGGTAAAGTATGATTACTTTATGAAAGTAATTAAAGGTATTAATTACTCAAGGTAATTAATTAAATAAATTTGATTAGTTTAAGTTAATTAATTAGGTTTAATTAATTTAGAATAATCATTGGATGGGTTGATAAGCAATTACTTAATGTAATTAATAAAGAATAATTACTTAGAGAAGTAATTAAGATAAGTAACTTACTGAAGGTAATTAATTGAAATATGGAAGAGTTTTGGGATTAATTTCTTTGTGTAATTAATATGAAGGATAATTACTTAGTGAAAGTAATTAATAATTAATTACTTAGTGTAATTAATTTAAGAATTGATAAATTAAGTCATTTGAAAATAATTGAGTGATGTAATTAATTAATGATAATTAATTACTAATGAGATTAATCAAGTGTGATTATAAATATAATTAATTATTGCCTTGCCAAAAAAAAAAATATAATTAATTATTAAATGTAATTAATTTAGGAGTAATTAATGAAGTAATTAAGGGTAGTTAATTAATGAATGTGATTAATCAAAGTGATTAATAATTGTGCTTTAGTTAAGATTAACTACTTAATGTTATTAATTAATTTAAATGTAATTAGGGATCATTAATTTATATAATTAATGATGTAATTAAGGTTGATTAATTAAGAATAATTAATCAATAATAAGTGATTAATGAAGTAATTAATTAATGTAATTAATTAAGGATTAATGTAATTAATTATAGTTAATTAATTAATGAAGTAATTAAAGGTTAATTACTGTATTTGGTTAAGGATGATTAATTTGTGAAATTAATTAAAAGATAATTACTTGAATATAATTAAAGGATAATTAATCAAGGGTGATTAATTAAGGGATTAATTAGAGATTAATTAATTGATTGAATTGTAATTATTTAATGGTTATATAAGCAGGATTTATAGAATGAAGTAGTTAATTTAATTTACTTTAAATTAATTAGAGATGGAATAATTAATTTAATTCGTTTTAAATTAGTAACAACCCTGGTTTTGGAGATTACCTGTAAATATTAAATTATAACGGTAGTTATGATTTAACATTGTGAACTAAAACAAGATTTGGAGATTTTAAATTGCTTATTTGGAATAAACAATGAATTTTTGGGAAATAAAATGTAAAAATAAAGTTTAAAAGCTTTATTTGTTTGTTTGGGTTAATAATAAGTGGAAAATAATTTTTATTTAGAGAAATTGCAATAATTTTATTAATTATTGCCAATTACTTCTTTTAATAATTTTTAAAGGAAGTATTTCATTTTTAAAGGTTGTTTATTGAAATAAAAGGTGGAAATTGGGTTAAAGATAAGTTTTGGTTATAAAAAATGCTTGAAATGGTTTGAAATATTTTTAAAAGCGATAAAATAAATTTTGTGGAGTTTTAGGAGTTAAAAACATGATTCTATTCGTTTATTTGAGTAAATAGTGCATTTTTGTTAAATAAAGGAATTTAATAATAAAAATGTTTTAAAAATTAAAATTAATTTTTTTTATGATGGAAAATATTTTATTTAATATGTATGTAAGTTTACATTTTTTTTGTGTGTAAACACTTGGAAAAAAATGCATTTTTTTTATAATATAGTGTAAATATGTACATATTTGGTATTAGTACTAAATAAATGCACAAGGCTAATTAATATCTCTTATAATTAATGGGTCCAAAGCCCTTTAGCACTTAGCCAGTAAATGAGAAGGTGAGAAAAGAGTTTACCTGTACGTTCACAACATCTCGTCTTCTTCTTCTTCTGGAAAGAGAATACAGCAAACAAACATTAAAAATTTCTCAATTAAAAGCCTCCAAACTCAAAATCAGTTCAAGTAAACTATAATTTCTTCAATCTAAGGTGTAAACTCAAAAGGTAATCAACTCCAAAACCCTATAATTTCAGCAAAATCCTAATTTCAAAAATGGGCTCTCTAATTTATTGTTGAATTCCTCTTGCATGTCATTTTCTTTTGATTTTACAGGTTCTTAGAGGCTTCAATCTAGCAAAAAGCTTCCAACTTGCAACATAAATCCAAGTCTTTCCATTGCAACAGCAAGGTGAGTTGAAATACTCACACAATCTAGCTGAGCCAAGCTTAAAAAATTGCAAAAGCAAGCAAAATTTAGCCTTTTCGGTAAATTTTTGCTGTCATTTTCTGTTTGAAATCTTTTCCATATTGCCTCTTTGAATGCCTATAACTTTTGATTCCGGCAACGAAATGCTGACGGATTTCTTGCATTTGGTAGCTTGCATGTTGAAATTCATTTCTGCAAATTTTGCAAGATAAATATTACGATTTGATTGTTCAAACCGTTGTTGCAAAATCAACAAAACAAGTTTTTCTGCCTGTAGAAACTGTGTTTTGTTGCTGCAAACATGGCCTGAGTCCGTGTTTGCGATGGCATAACCATTTCATTTATTACTGAAATTGCGCGATTCTTTTTTGTTTAAAAGATATAGTTTTCTATTATATGCGTATAAATTTTCAAGTCATTTCGACTTAGATAGCTTATAGATATTTGCTGCCAAACTTTGACCCGGACCATGTGTTTGCTCAGATTTTACAGTGAAAACACTGTCTAAGTGCAACTTTGAGACATCATAACTTTTTCAAATTTTATCCAAATCGCACGATTCTTCTTTTGTTTGAAAGAAGACGTTTTCTACTGTGCGCGCACAAATTTTGAGCTCAATCCGATAAGATTTGTTCGTCGGTTTTATGCATGAAATTTGAACCGAGAGTGGATTTTTAAGCCTGGGCACATCCTTGTTGAGCTGTCACAAACATGGTTTGAGTCCATGTTTGTGACAGCATAACTTTTCTATTTTCTTTTGGAATTCATTGATTCTTTTCTTGTTTGAAAGATGAACTTTTCTACTTTATGCAAACTTGGGTAATATTTTGCCCAAGTGTTATGTTCATTTTCCGTAGGATTTTTGACTTTTACTTCAGTTCTTGTGATATTTCTGAAGTATTTTGAGGTCAATGATGCCTTCAATAGGTTAGCCCAGTTTTAATGAATTTGGAATTCAAATTTTGAATTATTTGAATTTAATTTGAATTTAAATTTGAATATCGGTTAGAGTGGAATTTTGCTTGTTTTTGGTCGTTTTCAACCACGGTTTTCTCCAACTCATTTTGAAATGATTTTTAAAAATTTAGGGGATTTAAAAATAATTATCATATAATATTTTAAAGTATAAAACCTATTTATTCTTTATAATAAGGGAATTTTCAAATATGGTTTCCAAATAGTTTTCGAAATAGGTTTTCCAAGCTTAATTTCAAGCTAAATTATTTTCTGTAAAAATTACACATTTTTGTACTGTCGAGCGAATGAGAAGGAGAGTTAAATGATTGAGTAAAACGCGTAGTATGGGATACGTGCGTTTATCCTTTCGGTTAATTCCTAACTTGTCTGTTTGATCGTTTTGGCCTACGGGTCTAGTTTACTGATGATATGAGGTGAACTTTTTACTGCTTTGTGTGTGAAATATACCAGTGGTTAGTAAACCGTTTAATGCGAACAGGTGGTATGGGACACACGTTAACACTTTTCGGGTTCCTTTCCGAGAGTTTGTGACACATTTGCCTGTTGGCATGCCAGTACTAGACCTTCGGGTCATTTGCCATTGCGGCGTATTTGTCTTCGGACGTTTTCCATTGCGGCGTATTTGTCTTTAGACGTTTGTCATTGCGGCGTATTTGTCTTTTGACGTTTGCCTTTGGGCGAGGTACCTATTATGTGAAACAGTACTTGGCAAAAATAGCACGCGCAAAACCTTTTTGAGATGATTTTTACCCTTATATGTTGTCATTTTGGAATAGGTCCTTTGAACCATTCGGTGGCGATTACTTCGGTATTTTGGACTCTTGGGAGTTCTTTTGAGATTTTCATTGCCTACACTGGCGTGTTGAGATTTGCCTTTTGGCGCATATGTATATTGAGATTGCCTAGTGGCGCTATTTATGTGATTTGCCTTTTGGCGTTATATGAGATTTTTATCTCTTTGTTGACATTTGCCTTATGGCTTATGTTGAGATGGCTTTTTCTTATGTTTTCCTTAGAGTTGCCGATATGGCGGGTTAGGTAATTACTCTTTTAGGAGTTTACATTATATTATTCCCTAAACCATTCTTATTTGATTTATGATTGCCGATGATATGAGGCATGCTACATTTTAGTGATTTATGATATTTTTCATCTCCTTTGTGTTTTATGCTTATTGAAGCAATCGCATTCTATCACCTAGTGTAATTATATATGCCTTACATGTTGTGTATCCTCCATATGACTATGGTTAGCTTTCTTATGGTTTCTTCTTGTTTAAGAAGAATATCGCTATGCTCTTATGCTCTTATGCTCTATTATTCTACTATCACCTTTTACTGATTCGTTTAGCTAGACTGACCCGTGGATTTTATACCTGGGTAGGACCGATGTGTTTCAGGTTAGGTGCTTTTGGACTTAGCATATTCTGTTTCTGCATGGACTATTCTGCTAGCTCTTTTTTTATAGCTTTTTGTGTAGTCCTTTTTGGTTTGCTACTCTGATATGTATATTCTTTTGACTCGTGTTTGTATTGTGGTCGTCATACCACATACGTGATGTATCATTCTATATACTTTGTGACGTATCTGTGTATGTGTGTATCTATGGGATTATCTGATGTTCTGTGATGTGTTTTACATTTGAGTTGTTGTATTTTGTTCTTATAGATCCTATAGCCACCTATGGCTTTGTATTAAGTATTTATTGGATATGTCGATCCACTTGAATCAAGAAAAAAATATGGCATTGTCGACGTATTCAATAGATACTTAATACAAGGCTATAGATGGTCGCTCCTATCTAGCCCTATTCTATGCATTAGCAGACAGTATTACCCAGTAATGCTCTTTGTCAATGTGGGTCTCGGGGTGGGGCATTACAGCTTGGTATCAGAGCTGAGTTAAGAACAAATTATGATAAATACAGAACAGAAACACATATTACGGTACATCAAAGTGTAATACGAATGTTATGAATCCCTGAATCATCATTCTTTTGCTCTTTTCGTGTCCTTTGGAGTAGATAATTTTGGGAATATGTCTAGGAATTCATTTTAATTCCGTAGCATTCCATATTTGAATTAATGATATCTACTTTGTGAATAATCTTTATATTATCTTAACTTTCAATTATGGATGGAAGATGCAGAGGACGACGTTCGGATGCGGGGCAGTCCAGTTGCTCCCATCCGGATGGAGTATATATGTCCGTCGATCAGTTTATGGAGTTATTTAGGAGCACCCAGCCTCCAGCTCCTACTCCAGCTTCACCTTCATGCAAGTATCCTTTCGCGCGCATGTGTTGCACATCTTGGGTGAAAGCCATTCAATGGCTCCGAGTCTATTTTGGTGGTTCAGGCTTGGATTCGTTCTTGCGAGCGGATATTTTCTCGCATGGATCTTTCGGATTATCATAGGGTTCTTGTAGCATCCAGCGTGTTACAGGAGCGTGCTCTTGATTGGTACGAGCTATTCACTACCGAGCTCGACGAGTCTACTCTTACATGGAGTCGGTTTCGGGAACGATTCGAGCTTAAATTCGTTCTTGAGTCTGAGAAAGCATCTCTTGCCCGTCGCTTCCTCGAGCTAAAGCAAGGGAAATCTTCTGTTTCGGATTATGTGTCTTCTTTCGAGGCTCTTTCTAAGTATGGCTTGAGTATATTAGCACTCCATACAAGAAGAATCTCAAGTTCGTTTCCGGCCTTAAGAAGTATTTGAATAAATCTTTGATGTTGCAGCTTAAGCTTTCTTTTGAGGAGCTAGTTGACTCGATGCTTCATCTTGAAGCCGTCGAGAAGGAGATCGATAGTGGTGATGATGTTGAGGTTCGCAAGAACCCCAACAAGAAGGTGTTTTCCATCCAAGAAGAAGAAGCCAGTTGTTTCTACTTCTCAGCCTTAGTCTCGGCCTCATTCTCAGCCTCAGTCTATTGGAGCACCTCCCTCTCGCAAGGGGTGTTTCAATTGTGATTCTCCCGACCATATGATTCAGGAGTGTCCTAAGCCTCGCTTTTGTCGATATTGCAAGAAAGAGGGCCATCATATTTCCTCTTGTCCTATTGCTCCAAATAATGCCAAATCTGGTAAGCTGAATGTAGCAGATGCTTCTGGAGGTTCTTCTCAGCGCAAAGGTACTTCTCCTTCTATTCGTGAAGGTTCATTGTTGTTTCGTGATCTTTCTATTCGAGTCCTATTTGAAACGGGTGCGTCGCATTCATTCGTATCGAAGAAGCTCGTTGATGATTTGTTTTTGGATGTTTCTTGTATGTTTACTTCATTGAGGATTGCGAATCCAATCAGGGGATCTGCAACCCTTAGCGTGCTTTGTAATGATGTTGAGATTGTTTTATGTGTCTTTTCTTTTCGTGCGAATCTGCATGTTATTTCTTGTTTGGGATCTGATATGATTTTGGGTATGGATTGGCTAGTGCGATACGATGCCAGGATTATTTGTTCTGACAGAATTTTATATCTTCAACATCCGAATTCGTCTACTCGGCTATCACTTGTTCTTCGAAGTGTGGATAATTCCGAAGTGGATCTATATTCTCTAGACTCATGAGATGATGATGATATATCTCGTATTCCTATTGTTTGTGAATTCTCTGATGTATTGGAGCCTGTTTCCGGTTTGGCACCCAAGCGGACGATTGAGTTCCATATTGATCTCATTCCAGGCGTGCAGCCAGTTAGTCGTCCTCCCACGAGGATGTCTACAAAAGAAAGTGAGGAACTCAAGAAGCAGCTTTTAGAACTTGATTCCAAGCAGTTGATTCAGTCTAGTTCTTCACCGTGGGGTGTCGCGGTCGTCTTTATAAAGAAATCTGATGGAACTCTTAGGCTTTGCATCGACTATCGCAAGCTTAACGAGTTGACCATAAAGAATAGATATCCATTACCTAGGATTGATGATATGTTCGATTAATTGAGTGGCGCTATGGTCATATCTCAACTCGACCTTGCCACTGGTTTTCATCAGCTTCGAGTCGCAGAAGATAGCATACCCCTTACAGCTTTCCGCACTCGATATGGATCTTACGAGTGGCTCGTTATGCTGTTCGGTTTGACGAATACTACTGCTTTCTTTATCGATCTTATGAATCGAGTATTCCGAGAATATCTCGATAAGTTTGTCCTTGTGTTCATTGACGACATCCTGGTTTATTCGAACTCTGAAGCCGAGCATGCTAATCACTTGAGAATTGTCTTGAGTACTCTTCGTCACCTTCAGCTTAAAGCTAAATTCTCCAAGTGTCATTTCTGGGAGAATAAGGTTAAGTTCTTAGGCCACGTTGTTTCTTCTGAAGGCATTTCTGTCGATCCTTCGAAGATCGAATCCATCCAGAATTGGGAAAGGCCTGAGAATGTTTATGAGATTCGTAGTTTACTTGGATTGGTGGGTTATTACCGCCGGTTCATTAAGAATTTCTCTCGTATTGTGCTTCCTCTCACCAGCCTTACTCGGAAAGGTGTTCGATTTATTTGGTCCGACAAGTGCGAAGCTTCTTTTCAACAGTTGAAGGAGCTTCTCACTAATGCTCTTATTCTAGTGGTTCCTGAAGGGAATCAAGATCTTGTTGTCTACACCGATGCTAGTATATATGGCCTTAGTGCCATGCTTATGCAGAAGGATCGGGTAGTTGCTTATGCTTCTAGGCAACTGCGGTCGAATGAAGTATGCTATGCCACTCATGACCTCGAGTTAGCCGCCATTGTCTTCGCCTTGAAGATTTGGCGCCATTATTTATTAGGCGAGCACTTCATTCTCTATACCGATCACAAGTCCTTTAAATATCTATTCACACAGAAGGAGCTCAATATGAGGCAACAACGTTGGCTCGAGTTCCTTGCTTCCTATGACTTCGATATCCAGCATACCCCTGGTAAGGGTAATCGTGTTGCTGACGCGTTTAGTCGCAAATATTTGGCTGTTGTTTCTATGATGCTAGCCGAGTGGGATGTTCTAGAGACCTTATCCCTTTGTGATATTCGTGATCGAGCTCCGTCTTCTAATTCTCCTAACTTATTATTTAGTTTGGAAGCTCGACCCAATTTATTGGATCGTATTGCCGATGCTCCGCGGAGTGATCCCGAACTTGTGCACCATATTCAGATTTGTGAGTCTGAGTCCCATCACGACGAGTTGAGGGATTTCAGCATTGACTCTCATGGGTGTCTTCGTAAAAAGATCCGTCTTGTTATGCCTTATGATTCAGCACTTAGGCATGACATTCTCAATGACTGTCATCGTTCTAAGTATACCATTTATACTGGTAGTAGTAAGATATATGCCGATATGCATCGCCTTTATTATTGGGAAGGCATGAAGCGCGATGTGGCGAGTTATGTGAGTAATTGCATGACTTGTCAACGTATCAAAGCCGAACATCAGCGCCCTTCTGGTCACCTTCAGCCTCTAGAGATTCCATTGTGGAAATGGGATCAGATTTCGATGGATTTCATTGATGGCCTACCTCGTTCGAGATCAGGCAATTCTAGCATTTGGGTTATTATTGATCGCCTCACCAAATCAGCTCATTTCATTCCTATTAAGTCTAATAGGAGTGCTTCTCATTTGGCCAAGTTATATGTCAAGTAAATAGTTAGACTTCACGGTGTTCCTAATTCGAATGATTGTGACCGCGATCCGCTATTCACGAGTCAATTCTGGCAGAGTCTTTAGCAAGCTTTGGGAATAAAGCTTAATTTCAGCACAACATATCATCCGCAGTCTGATGGACAGACTGAACGGGTGAATCGTATCCTCGAGGATCTTCTCCATGCTTGCATTCTGGATTTCGGTGGTAGTTGGGGGGATAACTTACCTCTTGTGGAATTCTCCTACAACAATAGTTTTCAGTCCAGTATCGGTATTGTGACGCCCCACCTTTATACCCACGCTAGCCAAGGACACTATAGGGTAATACCGTCGACTAACGCGGAGAATAAGGCTGGATAGGAGCGACCATCTATAGCCTTGCTCTAACTATCTATTGAATACATCGACAATAATCATACAAAGCAAATCGACATATCCAATGAATACTTAAAAAAACCATAGGTGGTTGGGGGATCTATCAGAACAGATTATAACAACTCAAATGTAATAAACATCACAGAACAGTAGATCATCATATACACATATATTGATACATAACAGAGTTTACAATCTGATACACGTCAAGTGGTATAGCAAACCAAAATATACAGATGAATCCAAAAGAATACATATACCAGAGTTACAACAAAAAGGACTACACAAAAAACTTTAACAAAAAGGAACAAGCTGAATAGTCCATGCGGAAGTAAAATAGGCTAAGTCCAAAAGCACCTAACCTGAAACAACTCGGTCTGACCTGAGTAAGAAATACACGGGTCAGTCTAGCTAAACAAATCAGTTAGATAAACTGAACAACAATAACCTGCAAGGTCACAATGTATAACAAATATCTCTAAAGGAGATAACACAATCATCTAACAAAAGATGAATCGTATCATAACGAGCCTCATACATCGGCAACACAATAAACAAAGGATATGAATATCCCAAAACAAGCCAAAAAGGCAAATAACAAATACCAATGACGGTAACACAAGTTCCACAAGGTACTCGCTACATATCGTGCGGCTCAAAAAGACCAACACCGAAGGGCGATACCTAGGGAATATACATATCAATGAAACATCAGAAAATTTGCACGTGCTCAGTACTGTATAAACAAGGATCCATGAGCCCGAAGACTCCAAACCCAAATATCACTCGAGCGGCTCATAAAGACCTAACTCCGAAAGCGATACTATAGGGCAACAAACCCGAAGGCACAAACCCGAAGGTTCAAACCCGAAGGTAACATACCCGAAGGCAACATAGCCGAAGGAAACAAACCTGAAGGTGCGAACCCGAAGGCAACACACCCGAAGGCAACAAACCGTAGTGGTGAAGGTCCGAAGGCCCAGTACTGGACACCACTAACTGGAAGAATGTGTCACAACTCTCAAAGAGGAATCCGAAAAGTGGTAACGTGAGTCCCATAACCACTCGTTCGCACTAAACGGTTTGCTATCCGTTAGTTAATTTCACACTTAAAGCAGTACAAAGTTTACCTCATCTCATTGGTAAACCAGACCAAAAAGGTCAAAACAATCAATCGAATAGGTCGGGGATTAATCGGAAAGATAAACGCAAGGATTCATGGTCCGTGTTTTACCTAACCATTTAATCTCCTTTCTACTCCGCTCGAAGTGCGAAATTGTGTGTGTGCGTTTAAATAGAATTTATAAATTAGAGAAGCAAGCTTTTAATAAAATTTAAAAGATTATTTTATAAAACCCCGTGGATTGAAATTAAAAAGGAATCATCAAAATAAATGATGACAACAAATAGGATCATCATGGATCGATTCAAATTGGAATTAATCCCAAAAGGCAAAGTGGGCTGAAACAACAAATTCAGTTGACTAAACAGAGAATTCAGTTGACTAAACAGCAAATTCAGTTGACTGAACAGAGATTTTTAGTTGACTAAATTCTGCCTGGAAACTTTCTGTTTCCAGGTTCAGTCGACTGAACAGAGAATTTAATCGACTAAACCATGCCTGGGAACTTTCTGTTTCTAGGTTCAGTCGACTGAAAAGAGATTTTCAGTCGACTATACCATGCTTGAAAACTTTCGGGTCCCAGATTCAGTCGACCGAGCAGAGAATTCAGTCGACTAAACCACGCCTGGGCTGTTTTTCAGCCTATCCAAATGAAGTGCAAACTCTTCCAATATGCAACCGGATGAACATTGGCACTAGGGTTTATGCCAATAGGCAACCCGGCCCTATATGCTCCTCGATGCATCACCAAAACATGATCAAAACATCAAAGTTAGGATTTTATAGATTTGAACCCAAAACACAAAAAATTGGAATATTCACCAATTCAACCCAAACCAAAAGCAAATGCACATGAATAAGTGTTAGGAATTCATACCCAACAACCAAAGATAATTATAGTCATAGATGTGAGATAAAAATCTCACCTTTTTATCTCAAAGCAAAGAAGAAGAAGCTCAAACACAAGAAGAAGACCAACCAATCTCTACTTCAACCCAACAAGCTTCAATCTAAGATCAAAATAAGTATTTTCTAAGTTTAGGTTTACGAATTTCTGAGATTGAAGAGAGAAAGAGATGGAGAAGATGAAGAGGAGGCTTACCAATGGCTTATCTTTGATTTTGGAGCAAGAATTCAAGTTTGCAAAGAAGAACTAGGGCTTGGAATTTCTAATTCCCATTCTCTTCCCCCATTTTCAGTTTTTAGCTTAAGTTTTATGAAATGAAATAAGCGAGTGGAGAGGAGAGGGACCGAGTTAGGGTTAATTAGTTAGTTAGTGGGCTGAACCCAAACCCAAACCCAACTAGAAAAAGTAGCAAAATTCAACTTACTCCAAACATATCAAAGTTTATACTCAAAAAGATCGCAAACGCCATTTTGGACTCAATGGAAGTGATATCGAGACCCAATACGGCCGTTTGCAAAAAGCAACATTTCAGACCCAAAAATCCGATTGACGACGCTATATTTAAATGAAACATTTAAATATAAAATCGTTAAATATGCGGATTGTTACAGATCTTCCCTCCTTACAAAATTGTGTCCTCGCAATTCCTAGAGACGATATTTGTAACAACTACATACATACATCAAAAAGAAAAGGAAATAAGCTTGAGACGAAAAGATATTCTCACCCTTGCCAAGCAAAGATAGAAAACCCGGATAAGATCGCTCGATAAACTCTCTGGATTCCCAAGTAAAGTCATTGGGGTTAGTAGACCATTGAACTTTAACGAGCATCACGTCCTTGTTTCGAATGTGTCGCACCTCCGTGTCAAGTACGCGAATAGGTTGCTGTACAATAGAGAAGTCCGGTGAGATCTCAAGCTCTTGCAAATCAGGAGAATCGATAACAGAATCCGACTCTCGAAGACAGTTCCGAAGTTGAGAGACGTGAAACACGTCATGAATGCCGGATAAATGAGCTGGAAGTGAAACTCTATAAGCCACAGAGCCGATACGTTCAGTAATATAAAATGGTCCTATAAAGCGAGGAGCTAATTTCCCAGTCGTACTGAAACGCATAAACCACCTTCAAAGGAGAAACACGAATAAAGACAAGATCACCAATCGAGAATTCGAGAGGCTTCCTACGATTGTCAGCCTAGGATTTCTGGCGGCCCTGCGCCTCTTTCATTCTCAAACGAATAAGATCAATCTTCCCAGAAGAGTCATGTAATAACCAGGTATTTTCAACCATTCGCATCCATTATAAGTGTATGGGTAGACACTCATGCCGAAATTGAATTGCTCAAAATACCGCGTTGTAAATAAAAATTTGGCAAATCTCAGAATATACAGTAAATAAAATCACAGATCACAGACACAGAGTATATAAAAATGCAGCGGAAGAAAAAGAGATAGTAGTTTATGAAGCTACTATATAAAATATAAGATACATCAGAGTTAAATAAGATACAACAGAAGAGTAACAGGATACATCAGGTACAAATCAGATACATCACTGAACCACTGGATACTGAAACAAAATAGATGGCTAGATCTTCAAGGAAAACTCTAACGCCGAAGGTGAATCTTGAACGCTAACTCAATCAATCTGACCCGAGCGTAAAGCAAAACACAAAACGCTCGAGTCAGGACATAAATACTTATAAACTGTAAATCAACTCAAGTGAACAGTAACAAAATGCATCAGTAACTTAAAGGATGCTTGGGACCACCCATCCTCTAAGGATCCGTTAAACTATTTACTATGTAGTAATATACGCTATATACGGTAGTGTCTAATCAGTAAAGTATAATCATATAGAAAATAGCGTTAAGGGGATGGTCAACCTTAACGCGGTCGGATCTTTAAAACCAAAATCGTAGTGGGCTCGATATAAGGATATGACACGGCACGCGAGGCAATGCCAGGGTGGATACTTCGTTTGCACTCCCGGACCGGTGGTGACGGCAAGCCAGCAGCTTCTGCCCACCTCGAACAATACCCCCGAATCAAAGTGGCGCCACCGAATCGAATCACAACAGTAATAGAATGGTTTCCGATGGAGCATGCTCGATGAAAGGGTGCGACCCTTTGTGTAGCCCGGTATAGCTCCTGTTTTAGTCATATATGCCAACTCACGGGAGTTGGGTCCACGTAATATATACCTCGAGAACGTCGCCACCATCCTACTTCATTCTGGAATCTCCACCGCGTACACGGTTTTTAAAGTGGTTTTCGGTATTGGCCGGCTATAAGACAATATCCGATGCCGGTCTCTTTAACAACCCATCGTTATTATAACCCGTAGTTATAACTTTAAAAATATTTTATACTTCAATATAAAATATCCTTTTCAATCCAAATCTTTATCAAAATAAAGATTAAATCATTTCCAAAACCATTTCAATATATCATCGTAAAATATCTTTCAATTCAAATATTTATCAAAATAAATATCAAGTCATTTCTAACCATTTCAATATATTAAATTTTCATACCCTTTCAACACTACCTTTCAAATCATTTTAATATATCAAAATATCATAACCTTTCAAAGTTTCAGTTCCAAAATATCATATTTTCCAGAACTTCTTTTTAAATCATGTTAATATCAAAATGTCCTATCTTTCAAACTCTGTTTCCAAATCATTTAATATCAAAAATATCATATCTTTCAAAACTTCGTTTCAAATCATTTTAATATATCAAAATATCATATCCTTTCAAAACTTCATTTCAAATCATTTTAATATATCAAAATATCGTATCTTTTCAAACTTCATTCATTTCAAATCATTATTCATTTTATTCAATCTAAAATACCATTTCAATTCATATTTCAAAACAGTTTATATTCCAAAAATTCTTTTTTATCATTTCAATGAAGTTATTATGTTTAATAATTAAATTATTAAATTTCCAAAAATTTCAACTTTCCAAGTTTATTTATTCACTTAAGTTTATCAAATCCGTGAAAATTCACTTTTCGCATTATTTAGAAAACTTATACGGAAAGTTACATTCAAAACAGTTCAATTTAACAAGAGACACCATTTTAAAATGTTATACTAGGTTTACTTAAATTTCGAATAACTTAGTTAAATTCAAAAATTATAGCACTTACAAAGATTGCTATAATAGCTTTTAATTCAATTTAGCTTTTTAGTTCATTATCATCAAAAATGCAGTCAATTAACTTCAAATATTCAATAAAATTTCTCAACCAGTTATATTTTTATTAAAAACATTTTCAACTTATTAAATCATATATTTTCACATTTTTAACATCATTTAATTTTCCTCAAGTTCATGATTTTATAAAGTTAAATTTCCATTCAAAAATCAAGATTTAATAATAATTCACTTATTAAAAATGCATTGTTGAATTTTTAAAATCCATTACATTAAATTTCAACTTAACACTTAAGTTCAAATTCTCAAATATAACTTTGTTTTATTTTTATTTACTTAACTAAAAGTTCACTTTTACGTCAATTTCATAAATTTCCAGTTTTAGTTATATTTCAAAATTTCAACTTACAATATTCATTCATTTCACATTTCACCTTTATTAAAATCATTAATATGATATAAAAATCACTTTAAATTCATTTAAATTCAAATTATCATAAATTATCATAATTTCATATTCAATTAAATTTCCAATTATAATTAAATCAAAATTTCCAAAATAACTCACGTTCAAATTTCTAACTTTTTCATTAATTCATTTCACTTACAATTATTCAGAAAATCAATAATAATTTACAAAAATCCTTTTTTTTTAAATTTAAAATAAAAATATTATAATAATTAAATTTCTAAAATATTTAAAATTTTAGAAAAACATATTTTAACTACGGGCCTGTATATAATTTTCTACGCTAGGTAAAGTGATACAGGTAATATATCATTTCAACCCATAATTTACAAAGAAATCCGGGTTTTATCATTTCAAACCCACAATACCAAGTCAAAATGAAAAATTTAAAACCATTCAGGCCTATCATTTGAGCCCATAACATTTTTTTCTAACAGGGAACTTGCAGTGTGATCATATACAGAAATAATATAAACAAGGTCAATATCATAATATACAGTCATATATCAGATGTCAGGTGAAAATTAATAGTTTTAACATGGTAATAATATGGTAATAACATGGCATAGCATATCATATGATCATCATTAACTTTCATAAACATTTTTTATTACTAAACACTTGTCATCAATTCACTTTTCATAAGTATAAATGTCAGAGTGAGAAAGACTCACTTTTTCAAGATGAAGACCAAAACAACAAACACAAGAGCGGTTCCAAAAGTATGACAAGCACGATATAGCATGACTTTTGATTTGAATGAATGGAGAGCCTTGATATTTGTCTTGTAAACAATAACCAAAATAAGACAATACACACATAAATATTCAACGCAAAACAATGTTGAAACAATGAAAATACGAAGCAACAAAGGAATAGATTACTTGACCTTACTTTAACCATTCAAATGCTTGGCCTAGGAGGTTCTTGGGTTCAGCCATGATGATGATATAGATCAGATTTGGCACCATAACTCACGGCTAGAAGGAGTATGGAGTGGTAGGGTTATAACATGAAGCATACAATTGATCAAAGCAATATATATGAAGTTTTTGAGCACAACAAGGCTCGGCCTTGGGTCAAGTGGGGTTTGGCCGTACTTGTACAGGTTTGGAAAGTAGATGGAGGGGTGTGGGGAGGTCTGGAAAAGGTGGTGGTGGCGGCCTATGGTGGTGGCCAAGGTGGTGGATGAAGATATGAAGTGATAGGGTGGCTATCATGAATGTTTCAAGGCTTTATGCATTGTTTTTGTGGAGTTTTGGTTCATGGAGTCTTGGCCATGTCATTTTCAGATCTGGACAGAGGCTAAGATGAAGTGTAGTGGTGGTAGCAAGGTGGTGGTCGTGGCTAGAGGTGGTGGCCATGGTGAAGTATGAAGGTGGTGAAGTAATAGTGGTGGCTAGTGCATTGTTTTGGACATTATTTGCAATTTTGTGGAGTTTTGTCACCAAGGGAGGTGTGGCCATGGATGGATCTGAAATGATGGATGGAGATGATGCCAAGGAAGAGTGGTAGGGGATGGTGGAGAGTATGGTGGTGATGGTAGGTGGTAGAGGCCAATCCAGAAAGCATAGAAAACTAGGCAAAATACATAGAAAATGAGAAGAAAAAGGTAGAAAAAAATGTAGCCATTACCAGATTTTTTTCTCAAGATGGAGGCTACGATTTTTAGGGTTTTGGAGCTTGAAAATTATGAGGGAGTTGGCTGCAAAGGATGAGGAAAGGAATGACTAAGATAAATTGATGTATTAATTGCAAAAAGAAACGGATAAAACGTCTTTACGTTTCAGGCTTTTAAGATCTCTTAACTTTCTAAACCTTTTGCATTTCCTTTTCTTTTAATTTTATAAAAACAAAATAAACTCAGAAATGTTATTTAAAACCGAAACTAAGTAAGAATAAAATAAAATAAATAATTTATTTTGAGTAAAATAGAAAAAGGAAATAAGAAATTGCTTAAAAATAGCAACCCTGACATAAAAATTACAAGAAAATCTCCAATGACTTTAGAAAATTTGTTACTTCACAAAAAAATATTATAACACAAAATTTGAATTAAAAATGGTTTTAAAACATTTTCAAGGTAAAATAATAATTTAATTTTTATTAAATAGAATTTTAAATAAAGAAAAATGCAGTAAATACCAAACTAGGCTTTATAAATTGAAATAAATTCAAATAAACTTTAGAAAAATTATATTATCATTTTAAAAATACTTAAAAGTCAAAATATACATAATATAACATATTATCACATAATAAAATAAAATATAACCAAGAAGAAGTAACTTATACAATTTAAAATAGTCATTGTTAAATAACCCTATATACGCACAATATTGTAAAGGGTATAACTTTCACAATTTACATCCAAACTCAACTAAACGAAAAGTGGTGTTCTTAGAATTTTATGTACTTTCATAATAAAAAAAATTAAATTTATTTTAAAATTTTAAGTTAAAAGTCACAGTTTGACTATTTTGACCAAAATCAGCATTTCAGGCAAATATTCAACTTACACAAGTTTGGAATTATAACTCATATAAAAATCAAGATTATATTTAAATAATAAATTTAATCATTTCAAATAAGTAAAATAAGTTTTTAAATCAAAATCTTACATTAAAAATAATTAAAACATACAATAAAATAGTTACAAAATACAGGGTTGTTACACTCTCTCCCACTCAAAACTTTTCGTCCCCGAAAAGGAATGAGGTATGGATGGACACAGAAAAGATAGAGTGAAATAGGATTAAGATAAGATGACAAGAAGATTGAAGTTATACCTGATAACTGTTGTTATATGTAAGTTTAACAATGTGTAGGTGATCTTTCCAAGATCCTCCAGAATCAAGAACACAAGCACGAAAAAGGTGGATTCAAAATGATTACCAAAGGTCTATCAAGATTATAGAAAGATTTCTAAACAGAAAGATTATAGAAAGATGCCTATACCAGTCTATAGCAAGATAATGATAATAAAGACAACCAAAAGATAGTTTGAAAAACAAAATAAGGAAATAAATTTGAAAGCATGGAAATTTCAACTTAAATAGAGAATAAATCTTTACACAAGTTAAATAAATCTTAACTACCCCAAATTTCATTATCTTATTATCCAATCATCTTAAATTAACAATTTTTAAAACCATGGGTTTGAAAAATAATCATTTATTGCACTCACATTGTAGTTAATAAATTTAATTCTTCTTTATTCCTAATTAAACTTAAATTTATTCCTCTCAATATATTCATCACTGATGTTAAATATACTTACACTTATTATAACTGCTTTATTTTATTCTTAGTTCTTCTAACATTGTTTTATTGTAAGTTATTCAATTACCCTTTATTATTCTTTAACTCTGTTAATCGTTTTATGACTTAAAATTTAAGTGTATAGCATTTATTATAACCACTCAAATTTTATTTATACATCTTTTTTATATTGTATATTATCCATTTACATTTTTAACTTCTGAAATTTTGGTAAGTTATATTTGAATGCAATTGTATTATACAAATAAACCTTCCAATTAAACCATTTCATGCTTGATATTCATCCAAAATTTTGATAGATTGATTTTTTTTTGGAATTATTCTTTAAAATAAAATTTAAGAATTAAATTTCCGATTTCTTCAAACCATTTAGAGATAAGTAATAATATATATACATATATAATATGTCAAATCAAATTTCAATCATATATCTATATATATATATATATATTATAAATCAAGTCATATTTTAGAAATTCAAATCAATTTAATTTTCCAAAACAAAGTTGTAGCAAGACTACAGAACAGTCTCCTAACTTCGAAACTCGAAAATGAACGTCGATGCTGTCGCGATCATCACCGAAGTTATTTTCCAGCGACAAAGAGAAAAGCACTAATTTTAAACCTTTAAAAATTCTTTGAGAACAAATTCTATTCAAAATACTTTAAATAATATAACCTTTTAAAAATTTAAACCAAAGTTCGAAATAATCGGGATTTAAATCCTCAAATTCTTGTTTTAAATTCATTTCATTAAGTTCCATAAATTTACTTATATATCAAAATTTATTTCATTAACCAAATTTTTTTTTAAATATATTATGTCCGTTTGTTCTGTCAAAGTGTTTTGGAAATCTTATCGATAGCGCTGATCAGACGTATCGATCAGAAACCCAACTCAACATCAACAACTCAAACAACACAATATATAAAACATTTTAAATTTAAAATACTAGTTTACAAATACACTATACATGAATAGATTTTCAAAGAAGGATAGAGATTCAAATTTTTTTGATTAACACAAATCAAAGGAGATTATGATCTAAAAATAAGTTGGAAACAAGGATGACATGATTAAATAACATAATAGGAAGATGGATAAGCTTGTATAAATCACGGACAACCTTAACCGGGTCAACCGTGACTTAAAGATTAAGATCGATGTGGATTTTCTAGGGTAAATCTACATTCGACCTCAAGAGTTAGAGTTTGGAATAACAAAAGATATTAGCATCTAAACCAAGGATAGATAAGAATCTCTGGTGAATCGATGCTAATTGTAAAGGAGTTTTGTGACGAGACGGAATTTTCGCGTTCGAAAATCGACATCCATACTTCATATCGTATTTGAATGTCATAGATTCGACCGTTCAAATCCGATTCGTCGGAGCTTATAACAATCATTAAGTAAACAACATAGCGGAAAGAAAAGAATAATACATTGATATACAGTTTTGATACAATATCTGATACAACAGATGATCCAATAGATATCAATATACATCAGAGATATGATACAATAAAACAGCAGCGGAAAGAAAATAGATAACATCTAGCAGCGGAACAAATAACTCTAAAATAGTCTTCAAGGAAGAACTCCAAAAATAACTGCAACTCCATTTCCAAGAACCAATCCAGCAATAGCTCGAACTCCCAATAACGATGCATCAAGCTAGGCAAGACTGGTGCGAACCAAGGACTGAACTAACTCCAGATAATCCACTATATCTAACTATCTGAAAAACCCAACTCTAGACTGCTCGTGTAGAAAATAATGAGCATCCAGAGTTTAGGAAAGAAACAATAAACTCCGGATCAGTCGTGGGACTGGTGTGAGCAACAAAAACAGTTTATCTTTTAAAACATTCAACAAAAGATTTCACAGTCAATTCGCAATGCTTTTTTTAAAAATGAGACTACCATAAGGCCTCCCGCACACACATACAATGCAAACGCAGAATCGGAGGAGATTTCTCCTTATGATAGTCAAAGATGCTTGATACGCATTAAAAAGAAACATTTGATATTATTACTAGTGCATAGTGTAGTAAAAATTATTTCGAAAGTAGAATATAAATCTTAGCCAACATACGACCATTATCGTATGCCTACTATAGCTACCATCTAAACAGTGGTGACCACCATAAGTAAATGGCAGGTTCTACAATTAAAACCGTACAGGGTTTCGTATTGGGAATTGGATTTCCAACGAATGATCAGGCCAAGGAACTTCCCATTGCCACATGAGAATGCCTCTGGATGGACATCCCCGAGAACCAAACCGGATCTCTACCAACACAAGGCCGGGTTACCCCTAACTGAGTAACAACTGACCGAATATGCCATCCCCCGGTCCTTTGGGACCTTTCACCGAGCGCTCGTAATCAATTCACACAATCATAAAGTGTTTTCAACATGAGTAAGTATCTGGGCTCCATACCATGATACCACCCTTTTCCAGAAGGAAATGCACATATCCTAAAGGGCGCTAACCCTCATAACCTTGCTGCATCTTTCCTGTTTTGACCATTCCCGGGGTGTGAGGCTCGACGAAGTCACGTCCACAAAAACACACTTTATACAAAAGCCATGCTTTGGGTCAACAAATGATCATAGAGATGATCACCAAGATAGACGATCAAACAAATGATCCTATCACAAATAATCAACACAATGATCATTTCATAGCAACACTCAGCATGTCACATTACCGAATTGGGAATATATTGCTGATAACCATCAACTATATAACATCTGAGCTCGTACGTCTCAGAGAAGAGTGTTAAGCTAAGAGAATAAATTCTCCGCCACCAACAGAAATATATTTGAAAGGAATCAGCTTTATATCTCAACTTGTAATGTCAAACATACTATCCATACAAGTCTGTTCTGGGTTCGAACAGAACCGAAGGCACTTACAAAGAAGTCCTTGCAATCCGGGTATTCACAATCCCGATCGGATTTCCCGTCACTTAGGGAGTCTCTATACCGGCGCGACTCGGTGCAGAAACAATAGATAGGTCATCCTATCGCTTTCGCAAATACCCGGTCTTCATCACCGGTCTTCAAATGCTATCCATAACGTCGAATCACATATTCGGAATGGGTTATACGACATAAAGGTCCTTTCCCGGCTAAACCGAATAGTGAGCGAAATAGTTCAAAAACATATGGATATTGGGATTTCAATTAAGTCACAACTTAAAACCCAAAACTTTTCTTCAAATGGCTTAACAAATTACCATTTCCAATCTTTAAACAAAAAGATTCATTTTCACAACCTTTAACGGTTTTAAACAATTTTCACATTTTAATCTTTTAAATAAAAGATTCATTCACAGATTTTCCAAATCAATTTTCATTTCAATTTGATTAACTCGTTAAATCTTAAAATCAAAGATTTAACTTATAGCCTTCAAAACAATTTCATTTCAATTTGATTTAAACAAATCATGAATTTAAATCTGTTAAAAATAAACAGATTTAATTCATAGCTTTCAAAAAGAATTCATTCATAACTTAGGAAAATCATTTCTCTATTCAATCTTGAAATTCCCCTAATTAACTGGAATCTCGGTTCTTATCTAAAAGTGTTTATCATTTGAAAACAACATTTTTCATTTTGGAAATCTGATTCATTTATACGAGTTGAAATCCTTGGGTTAAATTCAAATTCCCAAAACCATACCTTTAAAATGGTTTAAATTCATACAAACATGTTTATAATATCTTTAACCATAATTTCCAATCATCGAATTCAATTTCCAATATCGAATTCAAATTCAAATTGAATTATTTAAATTGGAGATTTTACCGAGTTATTCAAAATAGCTTTTATCTGTGAAAACCTTTTTTTCAAAAGCTTTACCGTTTAACCCAAATCCATTTTCAAAATCAATTTGAAATTAAAAATTTAATTTCAAAAACATTAAATTTAAATTACATGTGACTTAACCGATTTCCTCGTGAAATCCATATTTGTGTGTGTATGGTGTAGTCCAGGGGTTATACACAGTAGTGCAACATCATACAATTATCACAGATCAGAATACAGGAATATAATTGATAAGCGATATAAACTATAACGCTTATCTGTTATATACAAATCACAAATATATAGATGTATCGTAAGTAAATGAATAAATCACACACAGCTCAATCCATAGAACAAAATGGCACAGATCAAATAGGACAATCAATTCAATGCATCTTACACAATACAATCATTCATAAGTAAAGTCAAACGTTCAATAAACATTTATAAGTAAGATCAATTAATTGCTTAATCCTAATTGATTCACTTTATTTCCAAGCAACTTAATTACTTATGAATTTATTACCCAATCCTGATATATTAGTTACAAATCATTTGATATAATAAATTAATTTATCAATTGCTTTAATAAATTAAATTTTTCTTAATTAATTGTATTAATTAAATTAACCTTCGAACCAATTACATAATAAATTAACCCCTTGATTAATTATCTTAAGAAATTACACTTTGAATTACTTATCATAAAGTAATTATCTCATAACAAGAAATCATTAATTACCAATTTAATCTGATGAATTTTTCTTAAACTGAATTAATTAACTTAATAAATTTAGGTATCCAAAATTTATTACAATAAGTAATTAATTCCTTAATTACTTTAATTAAGTAATTAACAATTTACAATTGATTGTCTTAATTTATGAATTGTTTAATAATGCTTAGTTAATAACTTTTATTAACTATTCTTTAAATTACTTTCTATAGTAATTAACTTAGATAAATCAACATTAATTATAAATTAATTAACCATTCAATTCCTTCATGATCTTAAATCCCATTTTTTTTCCAGATTCAATTTGTTAAAATATACTTTTAATTGCTTGTTATTGAAACAATTTGAAATTTAAAACTTTTGTTTCCAATCTAAGATCTAACCTAACCTAAATTTATACTTAAACTTTAAATAAAACAATGAGTTTAAGTTTGAAAAGAAATAGAACAGGGTGCTGTTTAAACATGGAAATTAGGTTATATCGAGCTACCCCATATCTCCTTCGAGTCCACCCCTTCAAAATCTCGAGTAAAACACTAGAGCCACTCGAAAAACTCGAGTATACCCCTCTGCCCACACCAGTCTTCACCAGGAAGACAACCCACGGCACCGTGCACGCGAATGCACATATACGTGCACGACCATCATAGCCAACTCCGGTCAACGCCGCAGCCACCCCCACGTCATCGGTGATTGCCCAAATCAATTCGAACCGCCCAGTAGACATAGCTCTTCCCAAATCAAAATCGAGTGCCATAATCGATACCTGGAAACAAAATAGGAACTCCACCTATACCTGCTAACGCGGACTGCTCCACGCTTCGACCACCGTTCGCCACCAAACTTCGGCCGCAGCTTCGTCGACATCTCCATCACCTTTCCCCCAAACCACGGCGAACTCGGTCGTCCCCCAACGACGAACGAGGCGAAATAGTAACCCATGACAAAATTAGGTTTCCAGACATAAACTTCTCACTGCCGTCACCACAGTGGCCGTGGCCACCTCCGACCAATTTTCCCATCGCCCCCATAGCCTCCTCTATCACCACGAAGAAACTCGGCCACCACGAACCAATGGATCACCAGAAATTGATGATTAAACGAAATGTAAACAAGCTCGAACTGCTCTTAATTTCCAACTCTAAAAATTATAATTTATGCCTTAAAAATCATATTTTGGTATAAGAATTCAATCTATATAACTAAATTTGTGAATCAACAAGTTTGAAATTCAACTAAATTTAAGTTTGACTCTGTACTTTAAATTTCTAGAAACATTAACTGGTTGTTTTAACTTAGATATAATTTTAATTTAAAGCTTAAGGTAAAACAATCAAGTTTTACTTAAATTATAAATCCAGATTCTTCTTGGATCAGGAGGAAATGATTTTTGTTTTCGAATGGTAACCTGAGTTTGAAATTTTTTTCTTTTCTTTTAAGCAGAGATCTTCTACAGGTTATGCAAACATGTATTCATCATACTTCAGCAGTTCAACAATATAAATATCCAAATATACTTCACACTACAAGATGGAACACAACAATGATATGAACTAAAATTATACTAAGAGATTTAAAGGTGAAGTTACTCACCTTGATGGGTTTTGAAACAGAGGCCTGGAAATTTTTCTTTGCATTTGAAATGCTTCAGATATCAGATTGTAGACTTGATTATGCATGCTTGAAAATTGCTTTGGCTTTTGTTGTTTTAGATTTGCTTGCAGTAACCATTTCCAGATTGAACAAAAATGATGTTGTTTAAATTTTGTAGAAAGAAAGCTTACTCATTTTTTTCTGGTTTTGCCTTTCTTCTCAGTTTTGCAGAATGAAACTAAAAAGAAGAAATTGATTTGTTTTTTTTTTTGTTTTTTTTAACTTTCTTTTACTTGCTTTGAAATGAACTAAAATGAGGATTGATGTATATAAAGAGAAGTATGCAGGCTGATATCAATATTTGTACAGGTAATGTTATTATTTAATAAAATAGGCATGGTTGATATGCTTTTGAACATCTCGGGTTGACTAAAATATTGTGTACTAAGGGATGTGGCATTAATTACTTAAGTCCTTATTCCTCAGCCTACATGCTTAGCTTCATTTGCTTGTACATCTTCTTTTCTTTATTATGGTGGCTGCAGCTTTGTTACTTATGTAAAAATATATACTTTATATTTTCATTTTCTTAGCTTGCTTTGTATTTATTTTAAGTGTACATATTTATGTTATTCTATTATGTATGTACAGTTTATATATGTGTTTGTTTGAGTTGAGATGAAAGTTTTAATTGTTTATGTACTTTATGTTTTATTCTTATCTCTTTTACTTATTCTTTTTACTTCTATTTTTAGTTTAAATATTTATCATAAATTTTTCTCTAAAAATTATTGCTTTACATTTCTCTATATACACATATATTTTATATAACTCAAATTATCATCATTTATAAATTTTTAAATCAATTTATTTATTTATTTATTTTTATACTTGTGTCCAAAGTATATTATTTTTTTTCAAAATCATTTATTTAATAATTTATTTAAAATCCAATATATACATATATATTCACATATATACAAATTTTCAATTTCATACGACTTAATATTTTTTTTTCTATTTGAATCGGGGAAACTCGCTGCCCTTTATAATTAATTTTACAAATTTAATTCAAAAATTCATTTAATTATTAATTTAAATTAAATAAAAATCTAGGGTCATTACAAGTTTTCCCCTTATTCAATTCAATTTGAAATTGGCGTAACCACCGACTCACTAGAAAGATCATTCGAAGCGGAGTTATGGAATGCTCCAAAATCAAAAGAAGATGAATAGTGAGGGATACGAATGGATTTTGGAACTGTAGGGAACGTTCCAAAATTCAAAGGAATCGAGTCAAAAGAAAAAGATTCAACTCGAATGAAAGTGATTCTGTAATTACATCTACTCCATATGCTGAGTTTTGCCTAGAGCTACCAAAGCTCTGATACCAACTGTAACAACCAGGTATTTTCAACCATTCGCATCCATTATAAGTGTATGGGTAGACACTCATGCCGAAATTGAATTGCTCAAAATACCGCGTTGTAAATAAAAATTTGGCAAATCTCAGAATATACAGTAAATAAAATCACAGATCACGGACACAGAGTATATAAAAATGCAGCGGAAGAAAAAGAGATAGTAGTTCATGAAGCTACTATATAAAATATAAGGTACATCAGAGTTAAATAAGATACAACAGAAGAGTAACAAGATACATCAGGTACAAATCAGATACATCACTGAACCACTGGGTACTGAAACAAAATAGATGGCTGGATCTTCAATGAAAACTCTAATGCCGAAGGTGAATCTTGAATGCTAACTCAATCAATCTGACCCGAGCATAAAGCAAAACACGAAACCCTCGAGTCAGGACATAAATACTTATAAACTGTAAATCAACTCAAGTGAACAGTAACAAAATGCATCAGTAACTTAAAGGATGCTTGGGACCGCCCATCCTCTAAGGATCCGTTAAACTATTTACTATGTAGTAATATACGCTATATACGGTAGTGTCTAATCAGTAAAGTATAATCATATAGAAAATAGCGTTAAGGGGATGGTGAACCATAACGCGGTCGGATCTTTAAAACCAAAATCGTAGTGGGCTCGATATAAGGATGTGACACGGCACGCGATTCAATGCCAGGGTGGATACACCGTTTGCACTCCAGGACCGGTGGTGACGGCAAGCCAGCAGTTTCCGCCCACCTCGAACAATACCCCCGAATCAAAGTGGCGCCACCGAATCGAATCACAACAGTAATAGAATGGTTTCCAATGGAGCATGCTCGATGAAAGGGTGCGACCCTTTGTGTAGCCCGGTATAGCTCCTGTTTTAGTCATATATGCCAACTCACGGGAGTTGGGTCCACGTAATATATACCTCGAGAACGTCGCCACCATCCTACTTCATTCTGGAATCTCCACTGCGCACACGGTTATTAAAGTGGTTTTCGGTATTGGCCGGCTATAAGACAATATCCGATCCCGGTCTCTTTAACAACCCATCGTTATTATAACCCGTAGTTATAACTTTAAAAATATTTTATACTTCAAAATAAAATATCCTTTTCAATCCAAATCTTTATCAAAATAAAGATTAAATCATTTCCAAAACCATTTCAATATATCATCGTAAAATATCTTTCAATTCAAATATTTATCAAAATAAATATCAAGTCATTTCTAACCATTTCAATATATTAAATTTTCATACCTTTCAACACTACCTTTCAAATCATTTTAATATATCAAAATATCATAACCTTTCAAAGTTTCAGTTCCAAAATATCATATCTTTCAGAACTTCTTTTTAAATCATGTTAATATCAAAATGTCCTATCTTTCAAACTCCGTTTCCAAATCATTTAATATCAAAAATATCATATCTTTCAAAACTTCGTTTCAAATCATTTTAATATATCAAAATATCATATCCTTTCAAAACTTCGTTTCAAATCATTTTAATATATCAAAATATCGTATCTTTTCAAACTTCATTCATTTCAAATCATTATTCATTTTATTCAATCTAAAATACCATTTCAATTCATATTTCAAAACAATTTATATTCCAAAAATTCTTTTTTATCATTTTAATGAAGTTATTATGTTTAATAATTAAATTATTAAATTTCCAAAAATTTCAACTTCCAAAGTTTATTTATTCACTTTAGTTTATCAAAACCGTGAAAATTCACTTTTCGCATTATTTAGAAAACTTATATGGAAAGTTACATTCAAAACAGTTCAATTTAACAAAAGACAGCATTTTAAAATGTTATACTAGGTTTACTTAAATTTCGAATAACTTAGTTAAATTCAAAAATTATAGCACTTACAAAGATTGCTATAATAGCTTTTAATTCAGTTTAGCTTTTTAGTTCATTATCATCAACTACAGCGTTTACAAATGCTGTAATATCATTTACATTGTAATTAATAGCATTTCAAAAATGCAGTCAATTAACTTCAAATATTCAATAAAAAATTTTAACCAGTTATATTTTTATTAAAAACATTTTTAACTTATAAAATCATACATTTTCACATTTATAACATCATTTAATTTTCCTCAAGTTCATGATTTTATAAAGTTAAATTTCCATTCAAAAATCAAGATTTAATAATTATTCACTTATTAAAATGCAATGTTGAATTTTTAAAATCCATTACATTAAATTTCAACTTAACACTTAAGTTCAAATTCTCAAATATAACTTTGTTTTATTTTTATTTACTTAACTAAAAGCTCACTTTTACGTTAATTTCATAAATTTCCAGTTTTAGTTATATTTCAAAATTTCAACTTACAATATTCATTCATTTCACATTTCACCTTTATTAAAATCATTAATATGATATAAAAATCACTTTAAATTCATTTAAATTCAAATTATCATAAATTTAGCATAATTTCATATTCATTTAAATTTCCAATTATAATTAAATCAAAATTTCCAAAATAACTCACGTTCAAAATTTCTAACTTTTTCATTAATTCATTTCACTTACAATTATTCAGAAAATCAATAATAATTTACAAAAATCTTTTTTTTTAAATTTAAAATAAAAATATTATAATAATTAAATTTCTAAAATATTTAAAATTTTAGAAAAACATATTTTAACTACGGGCCTGTATATAATTTTCTACGCTAGGTAAAGTGATACGGGTAATATATCATTTCAACCCATAATTTACAAAGAAATCCGGGTTTTATCATTTCAAACCCGCAATACCAAGTCAGAATGAAAAAATTAAAACCATTCAGGCCTATCATTTCAGCCAATAACATTTTTTTCTAACAGGGAACTTGCAGTGTGATCATATACAGAAATAATATAAACAAGGTCAATATCATAATATACAGTCATATATCAGATGTCAGGTGAAAACTAATAGTTTTAACATGGTAATAATATGGTAATAACATGGCATAGCATATCATATGATCATCATTAACTTGCATAAACATTTTTTATTACTAAACACTTGTCATCAATTCACTTTTCATAAATATAAATGTCAGAGTGAGAAAGACTCACTTTTTCAAGCTGAAGACCAAAACAACAAACACAAGAGCGGTTCCAAAAGTATGACAAGCACGATACAGCATGACTTTTGATTTGAATGAATGGAGAGCCTTGATATTTGTCTTGTAAACAATAACCAAAACAAGACAATACACACATAAATATTCAACGCAAAACAATGTTGAAACAATGAAAATACGAAGCAACAAAGGAATAGATTACTTGACCTTGCTTTAACCATTCAAATACTTGGCCTAGGAGGTTCTTGGATTCATCCATGATGATGATATAGCTCAGATTTGGCACCATAACTCACGGCTAGAAGGAGTATGGAGTGGTAGGGTTATAACATGAAGCATACAATTGATCAAGGCAACATATATGAAGTTTTTGAGCACAACAAGGCTCGGCCTTGGGTCAAGTGGGGTTTGGCCATACTTGTACAGGTTTGGACAGTAGATGGAGGGGTGTGGGGATGTCTGGAAAAGGTGGTGGCGGCGGCCTATGGTGATGGCCAAGGTGGTGGATGAAAATATGAAGTGATAGGGTGGCTATCATGAATGTTTCAAGGCTTTATGCATTGTTTTTGTGGAGTTTTGGTTCATGGAGTCTTGGCCATGTCAATTTCAGATCTGAACAGAGGCTAAGATGAAGTGTAGTGGTGGTAGCAATGTGGTGGTCGTGGCTAGAGGTGGTGGCCATGGTGAAGTACGAAGGTGGTGAAGTAATAGTGGTGGCTAGTGCATTGTTTTGGACATTATTTGCAATTTTGTGGAGTTTTGTCACCAAGGGAGGTGTGGCCATGGATGGATCTGAAATGATGGATGGAGATGATGCCAAGGAAGAGTGGTAGGGGATGGTGGAGAGTATGGTGGTGATGGTAGGTGGTAGAGGCCAATCCAGAAAGCATAGAAAACTAGGCAAAATACATAGAAAATGAGAAGAAAAAGGTAGAAAAAAATGTAGCCATTACCAGATTTTTTTCTCAAGATGGCGTCCATGATTTTTAGGGTTGTGGAGCTTGAAAATTCGTGAATAATATGAGGGAGTCGGCTGTAAAGGATGAGGAAAGGAATGGCTAAGATAAATTGATGTATTAATTGCAAAAAGAAACGGATAAAACGTCTTTACGTTTCAGGCTTTTAAGATCTCTTAACTTTCTAAACCTTTTGCATTTCCTTTTCTTTTTAATTTTATAAAAACAAAATAAACTCAGAAATGTTATTTAAAACCGAAACTAAGTAAGAATAAAATAAAATAAATAATTTATTTTAAGTAAAATAGAAAAAGGAAATAAGAAATTGCTTAAAAATAGCAACCCTGACATAAAAATTACAAGAAAATCTCCAATGACTTTAGAAAATTTATTACTTCACAAAAAAATATATTATAACACAAAATTTGAATTAAAAATGGTTTTAAAACATTTTCAAGGTAAAATAATAATTTAATTTTTTATTAAATAGAATTTTAAATAAAGAAAAATGCAGTAAATAACAAACTAGGCTTTATAAATTGAAATAAATTCAAATAAACTTTAGAAAAATTATATTATCATTTTAAAAATACTTAAAAGTCAAAATATACATAATATAACATATTATCACATATTAAAATAAAATATAACCAAGAAGAAGTAACTTATACAATTTAAAATAGTTATTGTTAAATAACCCTATATACGCACAATATTGTAAAGGGTATAACTTTCACAATTTACATCCAAACTCAACGAAACGAAAAGTGGTGTTCTTAGAATTTTATGTGCTTTCATAATAAAAAAATTAAAATTTTAAACTTTTAAAATTTTAAGTTAAAAGTCACAGTTCGACTATTTTGACCAAAATCAGCATTTCAGGCAAATATTCAACTTACACAAGTTTGGAATTATAACTCATATAAAAATCAAGATTATATTTAAATAATTAATTTAATCATTTCAAATAAGTAAAATAAGTTTTTAAATCAAAATCTTACATTAAAAATAATTAAAACATACAATAAAATAATTACAAAATACAGGGTTGTTACAAGTCACGAACAAAATCTTGACCAAGAATAAGCTTCTCTCCAGATTCCAACCAACAAGAAGGTGATCGAAAAGGCCTTCTGTATAAAGCTTCGAAAGGGGCCATACCGATATTAGACTCAAAACTATTATTGTAGGAGAACTCTACAAGAGGTAGGTGATCCTCCCAACTACCACCGAAATCAAAAATACAGTTACGGAGGAGATCTTCCAAGATACGATTCACCCGTTCAGTCTGTCCGTCAGACTGTGGATGATAAGCTGTGTTGAAAATAAGCTTTGTTCCCAACGCTTGCTGAAGACTCTGCCAAAAATGACTCCTGAATAAAGGATCACGGTCACTCACAATAGAACTAGGAACACCGTGAAGTCTCACGATTTCCTTGATATATAACTTAGCCAAATGCGAAGCAGTACTATTAGACTTAATAGGAACAAAATGAGCAGATTTGGTGAGGCGATCAACAATAACCCAGATACTAGAATGGCCTGATCTCAAACGAGGTAGGTCGTCAATGAAATCCATAGAAATCTGATCCCATTTCCACAATGGAATCTCTAGAGGCTAAAGAAGACCCGAAGGACGCTGATGTTCGGCCTTAATACACTGACAAGTTATGCAATTACTCACATAACTAGCCACACCGCGTTTCATGCCTTCCCAATAATAAAGACGATGCATATCGGCATACATCTTACTACTACCCGGATGAATGGTATACTTAAAACGGTGACAATCATCAAGAATGTCATGCCTATGTGCAAATCAGAAGGCACAAAAAGACGGTTCTTCTTGCGAAGACACCCGTGAGAATCAATGCTGAAATCCCGCAACGCCTCATCACAGGATCCAGACTCACAAAGCTGAATAAGATGCAACAAACCAGGATCACGCCGCTGAGCATCGGCAATATGATCCAATAAAATGGGTCGAGCTCCCAAACTAAATAATAGAATAGGAGAATCAGAAGATGAACCTCTATCACGAATTTCACAAAAAGATAGAGTCTCAAGAATATTCCATTCGGCAAGCATCATAGAAACAACAGCCGAATGTTTGCGACTAAGCGCATCAGCAACACGATTACCCTTTCCAGGGGTATACTGGATATCAAAGTCATAAGAGGCAAGAAAATCGAGTCAACGCTGTTGCCTCATATTGAGTTCCTTCTGAGTGAACAAATACTTCAAGGATTTATGATCGGTATAAAGAATGAAGCGCTCGCCCAATAAATAGTGTCGCCAAATCTTCAAGGCAAAGACAATGGCGGCTAACTCAAGATCATGAGTGGCATAGCGAACTTCATTCGGACGCAGTTGCTTGGAAGCATAAGCAACTACCCGATTTTTCTGCATAAGAACAGCACCGTGACCACTGCCACAAGCATCGGTGTAAACAACAAGATCATGATTCCCCTCCGGAACCACCAAAATAGGAGCAATAGTGAGAAGTTCCTTTAATGACAGAAAGGAAGCTTCACACTTGTCGGACCAAATAAAACGAATGCCTTTTCGAGTAAGGCTGGTGAGAGGAAGCACAACATGGGAAAAATCCTTAATGAACCGACGGTAATAACCCGCCAATCCAAGGAAACTACGAATCTCATGCACAATCTCAGGCCTCTTCCAATCCAGGATGGCTTCGATCTTTGAGGGATCGACAGAAATGCCATCGGAAGATACAACATGGCCTAAGAACTTAACCTTATTCTCCCAAAAATGACATTTGGAGAATTTGGCTCTAAGCTGATGATGACGGAGGATACTCAAGACAATTCTCAAGTGATTAGCATGCTCAGCTTCAGACTTAGAATAAATAAGGATATCATCAATGAACACAAGGACGAACTTATCGAGATATTCTCGGAATACTCGATTCATGAGATCAACAAAGAAAGCAGGAGTGTTCGTCAAACCGAACGGCATAACGAGCCACTCAAAAAAACCATAACGAGTGCAGAAAGCGGTAAGCGGTATGCTATCCTCCGCGACTCGTAACTGATGGAAACCTGTGGCGAGGCCAAGCTGAGAAAAGACCTTAGCACCACTCAATAGATCGAACATATCATCGATCCTAGGCAATGGATACCTATTCCTGATGGTTAACTCGTTAAGCTTGCGATAGTCAATGCAAAGTCTAAGAGTTCCATCAGACTTCTTCACGAAGACGGCCGCGGATCCCCACGGAGAAAAACTGGACTGAATCAACTTCTTGGACTCAAGCTCTAAAAGCTGCTTCTTGAGTTTCTCATTTTCCTTTGTAGACATCCTCGTGGGAGGACGACTAACTGGCTGCGCGCCTGAAATGAGATCATTGCGGAACTCAATTGCCCGCTTGGGTGGCAAACCCGAAATAGGTTCAAAAACATCAGAAAAGTCACAAGCAATAGGAATACGAGATATATCATCATCATCTTGCGAATCAAGAGAATGTAAAGCCATTTCGGAATTATCCACATTCCGAAGAACAAGTAATAGCTGAGTAGGCGAATCTGGATGTCGAAGATACAAAATTCTCTAAGAACAAATAATCCTGGCATCATATCTCACTAGCCAGTCCATTTCCAAAATCATATCAAATCCCAGACAAGAAATAACGTGCAGATTCGCACGAAATGAAAAGCCACATAAAACAATCTCAACATCATCACAAAGCAAACTAAGGGTCGCGGATCCTGCAATTGGATTCACAATCCTCAATGAAGTAACCAATTAAGAAACATCCAAGGATAAATCATCAATGAGCTTTTGCGATACGAAAGAATGTGATGCACCCTTATCGAAAAGAACTCGAATACTATGATCATGAAATAAAATAGAAGCTTCCAAAAAAGATGGAGATATACCTTTGGGCTGAGAAGGACCTTCAGGAGCCTTAGCGGCATAAGCTTGCTAGACTTGGCACCACCAGGAATAGTTGGGCAGGTGGAAACATGATGACCTTCCTTCTTGCAATAGCGGCAAAAGAGAGGTTTAGGACAAGCTCGAATAATATGATCCGGAGAACCACAATTGAAACACTTCCGAACGAAAGGTGTTCCAGAAGACTGAGGCTGAGAACTAGTACCACCAGTCTTCTTCTTCTTAGAAGGAAAAGGCCTGGACTTCTGAAATGGAAACTGCTTCTTGTTGGGGTTCTTGGAGACCTCAACATCATCACAACTATCACACTCCTTCTCGACGGTTTCAAGATGAAGTGCAGAATCAACCAATTCCTTAAAAGAGAGCTTAAGATGGAGCAACAAAGACTTCTTAAGATATTTCTTAAGACCAGAAACAAACTTCAAATTCTTCTTATAAGAAGTGCTAATGAATTCAAGACCATACTGAGATAAAGCCTCGAATGATGCAACATACTCAGAAAAAGTAGATTTCTCTTGCTTCAACTCAAGAAAGCGACGGGTCAATAAAACTTTTTCAGATTCAGGAACGAACTTGAGTTCAAATCGTCCCCGAAACTATGTCCAAGAAAGAGTAGACTCATCAATTTCGGCTACAAGAAGCTCATACCAATCAAGAGCATGCCCTTGTAATAAGCTAGAAGTTACAGTAACTCTATCATGGTCAGAAAGGTCCATGCGAGAGAAGATACGCTCGCACGTGCGAAGCAAAGCTTGGACTTCAAGAACAGACTCGGAGCCCTTAAACGGCTTTCCTCCAAGATGAGCAAAATCACTGCACTGACGTGCAAAGGCAGACTTGCGAGGTGGAGATACTCGAGGAGGAACTGGAGGCTCAGTGCTCCTAAACAATTCCAAAAACTGATCAGCAGACATATAAACGCCATGCGGATGTGAACCATTGGGTTGCCCAGCATCCAAACGTCGTCCTCTGCCTCTTCCAGCGAACGCTGAAAGTTAAGATCAGAACAAGACTATTCACAAGGTAGATGTCATGAATATAATTGCGGAATACTACGGAATGAAATGCATTCCTAGACGTATTCCCAATTTCTATCTAACCTTTGATGGTAGAAGGAATAGAGAGAGACGTTGATTCAAAGATTTGTATCACTTATACACTTTGATGTACCAGAATATGCGCTTCTATTCTGTGTTTATCATATTTTGTTCTGAACTCAGCTCTGATACCAAGCTGTGACGCCCCACCTCTATACCCACACTAGCCAAGGCCACTACAGAGTAATGCCGTCAACTAACACGAAGAATAAGGCTGAATAGGAGCGACCATCTATAGCCTTGCTTTAACTATCTATTGAATACATCGACAATAATCATACAAAGCTGATCGACATATCCAATGAATACTTAAAACAAAACATATGTGGTTGGAGGATCTATCAGAACAGAAAATAACAACTCAAATGTAATAAACATCACAGAACAGTAGATCATCATCTACACATATACTGATACACAACAGAGTTTACAAACTGTAACGACCCGTAAATTTTCGATAATTAAAATAGCTAATTTAAAAGATTTCGTGATTTAATGTTAGAAAAAAAATTTGTAATTCATTTGGAATAATAATAACTGGAATGAATTGCAACAATAATTATCCAAGTAATGAAAAATAAATGCTACTTAGTGAATGTCTTTGCAATCAAAAGTTGAATAGGATAATAAACGTTGAATTCATTGGGTATAATAGAGTAATTGATTGATAAGTAAAATCTATTTGAAATCAAGTATTGAATATTGAACAGGTAAATTGTTTAAATTAAATATTTAAAACTTATTGAATAATTGAATAACTGTAAAATAAAAATAGTGTTCTAAATTGTGAATTGGTCTTAAAAGTTGATTCTTATAAGTTCAAATTTCAATATTTCAAAAGATAATGAATTATTGGATAATCGAAATTGTTTAAATTTAATATTACAGATGTTTGAATAATTAAATTTCGAATTTGATATGATCAATTTGATATTGAAATTTAATATATGAAAATAAAGTGAATAACTGAAATTTGATTTAATATGATTCAGATTGGTTTCCAAAGTGAATATAAGTTATATTGGGATTATAATAGAGTTAATAAGATTTTAAAATTCGAATTTATTGAATAATTGAATAACGGGTTTTAATATGATTAAAAAATGATTTGTAAAATTTTATTTTATCATATTAAAGTTAGAATGATGTTGTAGAACTTTTAAAATCGAATTAGAAGGAAAATTGTGAAAATTGAATATTTTAATATTAATTATCGACTGGAAAATAGCCAATTTTTGAACGGTCTCAGAATTGGACGAAACTAGTTCCATTGGATCCATAATAGTTAGTTATTAACGGATTTCAATTTTTGTAGAAATCGGAGTTGTCGTTTGATCGTGGCACCTCAAAACGCGTTGAAATGTTTTAATATTAATTTGACGAGTTAAAATAGTCATTTTTCAAACAGTCTTGGATTTCGACGAAACTAGTTTCATCGGATCCGTAATGTGATATTATTGTAAGATTTCAAATTTTGTGTCAATCAGATTTACCGTTTGTCCGGGGCAAGCCAAAATGCCTAGAAAATCGTTTAATCGATTTAATTTAAAATCGATCGTTTATTGCCGTAACTCGCACAAACGATCGAATTAGCTTCCGAAACCTATTCCATTGTGTCCAGAACGTGGGATAAACCCTAGAAACGCCGGTCACCGTGCGTAAATCGGAGTTCGAAAATCTGTAGTGAATAGTGTTTTTCGTTGAAACTCTATAAAAGGAACCCTTCACCATTCATTTCTCAAAACCCTAACCTATAATGCCCAGCCGCCACTATTATAACCCACGGCCAGAAATGCACCAAATTCATCCCCTCCGATCTCCCAATCCGTCGACATTCACGCGAAACCTTCAACATGTAAGTTGTAGAGCACGTTGAGATCTTCGATCTCAACGGTGGAGATCGTCATAGGCGAAGTAAATCAGCGGGAAATCACTCGTGAAAGCCGGCCGTTCGCACGCATCTCGAGGTTGAAGGGGGGCCGAGCTCCACCTGCTCCTGGCCGAAGGTAGAGGGGAGTGAGGGCTTCGATTTGGCGGTAGTGTGATGGAGTTTCGAGCGACCTGGAGGGAGTGGCCTTTAGCCCTAGTTTTTGAAGATGGGTTTGTGCGTGTGCGTGCGTATGGAGTTGCCTGGAATTGAACGTGAATTGGGAGGGGGAAAGCAAGGAGCGACCTAGATCAGGGGGATGCAAATCGCACGGCTATTATGGTAAAGGGGGTTTAAAAATAAAAATAAATATAGAAATTGATTTATATAAATTTGTGTATAACTTTAAAATCCCGTATCTCTTTCATACGAGGTCCGTTTTGGACGAAACGAATTGCGACGGGTTCGTTTTGTCGAGCACTTCGCTATGGAGCTAGATTGGAATCGTTTGGAGCTAGAGAAAATTTTGGGTTAAATCGAACGTCGTTCGATTTGATTTAAAATCGTAAATATCAAGGTGAGTGTTTTATAACGCTCACAACATACTAAATATCTTTATGCTAGTTAAATTTGACATTATGAAGTGTTATGATTTTATTTGTCGTTGTTTGATAAAAACTTAATTTTCATATAGCTTGTCATTTGAATTAACCGTTGAAAAATTAAATTGACGGCTAAATTGAAATTAAAATTGAATTGCGATTAAATTACCTGACATTGATAACTATGAAACTACCATGAATCGTATTGTCTATTGGATGATGTATTTTGATGGATGTTATTGGTTGATATTTAAATGTTAGATGTTTATTCGCTTATATATACTGTTATGCATACATATGACACTGTGATTGGTTTAAGTAATATATACTCATCCTTGACATTTAATTGAAATAAATAATTACTTGGCCATAGGATAGAAAATTATATACGGACACCGAATTGGCTAAATTAATAATTTTTAAAATCGTCGATTTGAAATTTATTTAAATGTTTTGATTTAAAAGTTATAAATAGAAATAAATTTATAGAAATCGAATTTATCGAAAAATTGAGTTTTGGAATGTTGAAATAAATTTCGGTTAAAAGAAATTGTTAAATAATATGATTCGAGACTTTGAAATTTAAAAATTGGGATTTGATTGTATTTCGAAAATTGATTTGTTTAAAGATTTAACCTTAATTCGAGCTTTGAATATTACCAAGTAAAAGTGATATAAAATGATATTTTGAAATTGAGCTTGAAATTGAATCATATTTGAAATTTGGATTTAAATTTGAACATTGAAGGATAATTTTGTTAAGTGTTATAAATTGGTATTTTTGAAAATCAAGCTCCAAATCGATATAAATTGAAATTGAATTAATTGAACGTGAATAAAAAATTGAAATTGAATTAATTGAAAGTGAATATAAAATTGGATAAATTTGAAGACAAAGTTGACGTTGATTGAATCGAAATCGAAATCGAATCGGTAGAAGGGAAATTGAAATTGTTTTGAATTGGGAAGTTATAATTGAAATGGTTTGGTTTTGAAGCTGTTTTAATTTGTTTTCCAAATTACTCTGTTATATAAACCATTTTGAATACTTAAACTATTTTAATCTATTTTTAATCTACTTAACCCAATTTAAATTATTTTAAACTAATTTATCTATTTTAAATCCATTTTAAAGATTTTAAGTATTTTTAACTATTTTAATTATTTAAAATACTTTTAAACTCTTAAAACTATTTTCTAAAAATTTCAAGCTGGTTAATAAGGTGAAATGTTTATATTTAAATCTTGAATTTAAATACGAATTGAGTTAAATGAAGTTGCAACCTAAATTGAAATTCGAAATGATTTTGAAATCGAAATGAGATATTGATGCGAAAATGATTTTTGAAGCGGAATCTTACATTTGAATAGATACGATGATATTTGAAATGGACTTGATTTTTGAAGCGAATATGATATTTTGATATCAATTATGAATCGATTTGAAATATAAAAGATCCAACGGTGTAATAATACGTGGTTATTAAAGAGACCGGGATCGGATATGGACATACTCTCTGTCGATACCGAACACCACTTTAATAACTATTATACGCGGAGTATTGATCCAAAATGAAGTGGACGGTTTGGTGAACGCGTTGACTGAAGAAAGAGAACGATATTGGATGACCCCTGACATGACTAAAACAGGAGCCGCGCCGGGCCATTGAGGTTCTCCACCTCTAGCGGACACGCTTCTTCGATACCATTTCTATTACATTTGTGATTCGATTTGGGTGCACCCCTTGATTTGGGAGTGGTGTTTCGCGGTGTTGGGGTAGCTGCTGGCTATGCTCAGCAACAGTCTGGATCATGCAACTACTAGTATCCTAGTTGGTATCGCCTCATGTACCTTGTCATACTGATTATCCTATTCGCGACCACTACGTTTTGATTTGTGTTATACCTATGGGGTACCCTCTGATAACCACTAGTTTACGGTGGGGCTTACGGTGCTGTATAGACTATGACATTATAAAAATGTGTTAAGGGGGATTATGGTAACGCCTTAACGCTATTTTGATACTTTATATTACTGATAGGCATTATCTACTTAGCGTACATTACTACATAGTAGATAGTTTAACGGATCCTTAAGAGATGGAAAATCCCGTAACATCTCTTGAGTTATTGCACGCATGTTGACACTGGATATGAGATGTCAAACCCCGTAAACATCTCTGACGCCGTTACACTCATATTTATTTACGATTGATTTAACCTTCATAAGGATATTTTAGTCCTGACTCGAGTGTTTTGTCTTTTCATTACGCTCGGGTCAGTCCTGAGTTTTTCATATTTTTGAAGATCTATTCTGGAGGATGAAGACGAAGATTTGGTATATTATTACTATCATTACCCTTGCATCATGCTATCTGGTGCATTATTTTAATTGTTCTGTTGTATATGTATAACTCTAATGAATGTTGTATAAATAATTGTCAAAGTATAGTAAACAGCTTCATGAACTGTTTATTTGACTATTATATTTTATTGTTCCGCTGCGAGATTCTGCGTTGTTTCATTTCCTTTATTTCTCTTTCTTTTCTTTTCTTATTTACCCCAATAACCATCTGCCCTTTTGAATGGTTTGGAATCGGCATGTGTATTTGATCGTCGGTTTAAACTGTCCAAAAAGGCGGGTCGTTACACAAACTGATACACGCCAAGTGGTATAACAAAACCACAATATACAGATGAATCCAAAAGAATACATATATCATAGTTACAACAAAAAGGACTACACAAAAAGCTTTAACAAAAAGGAACAAGCTGAATAGTCCATGCTGAAGCAAAATAGGCTGTCCAAAAGCACCTAACTTGAAACAACTCGGTCTGACCCGAGTACGAAATACACGGGTCAGTCTAGCTAAACAAACCAGTTAGATAAACTGAACAACAATAACCTGCAAGATCACAATGTATAACAAATATCTCTAAAGGAGATTACATAATCATCTAACAAAAGATGAATCATGTCATAACAAGCCTCATGTCATCGGCAACACAATAAACAAAGGATATGAATATCCCAAAACAAGCCAAAAAGGCAAATAACAAATACCAATGAAGGTAACACAAGTTCCATAAGGTAATCGCTATATATCATGCGGCTCAAAAAGACCAACACCGAAGGGCGATACCTAGGGAATATACATATCAATGAAACATCAGAAAATTTGCACATGCTCGGTACTGTATAAACAAGGATCCATGAGCCCGAAGACTCCAAACCCAAATATCACTCGAGCGGCTCATAAAGACCTAACTCCGAAAGCGATACAATAGGGCAACAAACCCGAAGGCACAAACCCGAAGGTACAAACCCGAAGGCAACATACCCGAAGGCAACAAACCTGAAGGTGCAAACCTGAAGGTAACACACCCGAAGGCAACAAACCGTAGTGGTGAAGGTCCGAAGGCCTAGTACGGGATACCACTAACTGGCAGAATGTGTCACTACTCTCGAAAAGGAATCCGAAAAGTGGTAACGTGAGTCCTATAACCACTCGTTCGCACCAAACGGTTTACTATCCGTTAGTTAATTTCACACTCAAAGTAGTACAAAGTTTACCTCATCTCATTGGTAAACCATACCAAAAAGGTCAAAACAATCAATCGAATAGGTCGGGGATTAATCGGAAAGATAAACGCATGGATTCATGGTCCGTGTTTTACCTAACCATTTAATCTCCTTTCCACTCCGCTCGAAGTGCGAAATTGTGTGTGCGTCTTTAAATATAATTCACAAATTAGAGAAGCAAGCTTTTAATACAATTTAAAAGATTATTTTATAAAACCCCGTGGATTGAAATTAAAAAGGAATCATCAAAATCAAAATAAATGATGACAACAAATAGGATCATCACGAATCGATTTAAATTGGAAATTTAATCCCAAAAGGCAAAGTGGGCTGAAACAAAAAATTCAGTTGACTAAACAGAGAATTCAGTTGAATAAATAGCAAATTCAGTTGACTGAACATAGATTTTCAGTTGACTGAATTCTGCCTGGAAACTTTCTGTTTCCAGGTTCAGTCGACTGAATAGAGAATTCAGTCGACTAAACCGTGCCGGGAACTTTCTGTTTCCAGGTTCAGTCGACTGAACAGAGATTTTCAGTCGACTAAACCATGCCTATAAACTTTTGGGTCCTTGATTCAGTCGACTAAACAGAGAATTCAGTCGACTAAAGCATGCCTGGGCTGTTTTTTAGCCTATCCAAATGAAGAGCAAACTCTTCAAAAATGCATCCGGACGAACATTGGCTCTAAGGGTTTATTCCAATAGGCAACCCGGCCCTATATGCTCCTCGATGCATCACCAAAACATGATCAAAACATCAAAGTTAGGATTTTATAGATTTGAACCCAAAACACTAAAAATTGGAATATTCACCAATTCAACCCAAACCAAAAGCAAATGCACATGAATAAGTGTTAAGAATTCATACCCAACAACCAAAGATAATTATAGTCATAGATGTGAGATAAAAATCTCACCTTTTTATCTCAAAGCAAAGAAGAAGAAGCTCAAACACAAGAAGAAGACCAACCAATCTCTACTTCAACCCAACAAGCTTCAATCTAAGATCAAAATAAGTATTTCCTAAGTTTAGGTTTAGGAATTTCTGAGATTGAAGAGAGAAAGAGATAGAGAAGATGAAGAGGAGGCTTACCAATGGCTTCTCTTTTATTTTGGAGCAAGAATTCAAGTTTGCAAAGAAGAACTAGGGCTTGGAATTTCTAATTCCCATTCACTTCCCCCATTTTCAGTTTTTAGCTTAAGTTTTATGAAATGAAATAAGTGAGTGGAGAGGAGAGGGACTGTGTTAGGGTTAATTAGTTAGTTAGTGGGCTGAACCCAAACCCAAACCCAACTAGAAAAAGTAGCAAAATTCAACTTACTCCAAACATATCAAAGTTTATAATCAAAAAGATCGCAAACTCCATTTTGGACTCAATGGAAGTGGTATCGAGACCCAATTCGGCCATTTGCAAAAAGTAACATTTCGGATCCAAAAATCCGACTAACGACGCTATATTTAAATGAAACATTTAAATATAAAATCGTTAAATATGCGGGTTGTTACAGGTATGGCTCCTTTCAAAGCCTTATACGGAAGGCCAAGTTGATCACCTTCTTGTTGGTTGGAATCCGGTGAGAAGCTTATTCTTGGCCCAGATTCTGTTCGTGATTCTTCTGAGAAGATTGATCTTATTCGTCAGAGAATGAAAGAGGCACAGAGCCGCAAGAAATCCTACGCGGACAACCGTAGGAAGCCTCTCGAGTTCTCGGTTGGTGATCTCGTCTTTATTCGTGTTTCTCCTCTAAAAGGGGTTATGCGCTTCAGTACGACTGGGAAATTGGCTCCTCGCTTTATAGGACCATTTCCTATTACTGAACGTATTGGCTTTCTGGTTTATATTCATGACGTGTTTCACATCTCTCAGCTTCGGAATTGTCTTCGAGAGTCGGATTCTGTCATCGATTCTCCTGATTTGCAAGAGCTTGAGATCTCACCAGACCTATCTGTTGTGCAGCAGCTTATTCGCATACTTGCTTGGAGGTGAGACGCCTTTGAAATAAGGACGTGCCGCTCGTTAAAGTTCAATGGTTCGCTAATTCCAATGACTGCACTTGGAAAGCTAGAGAGTTTATCGAGCGATCCTACCCTGGTTTTCTTTCTTCGCATAGCGATGGTGAGAATCTTTTTACCTCAAGCTTATTTCTTTTATTTTGAGTGATGAAATGATTGTGTTGAATAGAAATTCTTTTCTAGAAATTGCGAGGATGCAATTTTGTTAAGGGGAGGAGTCTGTAACAACCAAGGTCTTAGAGATTACCTGTAAATATTTAATTATAACGGTAGTTATGATTTAATATTGTGAACTAAAACAAGATTTGAAGATTTTAAATTGCTTATTTGGAATACACATTGAATTTTGGGAAATAAAAAGTGAAAATAAAGTTTAAAAGCTTTATTTTGTTTGTTTGGGTTAATAATAAGTGGGAAATAATTTTTATTTAGAGAAATTGCAATAATTTTGTTAATTATTTCCAATTACTTCTTTTAATAATTTTTAAACGAAGTATTTGATTTTTAAAGGTTGTTTATTGAAATAAAAGGTGGAAATTGGGTTAAAAATAAGTTTTGGCTATAAAAAATGATTTGAAAAGGTTTGAAATTTTTTTACAATGATAAAATAAATTTTGTGGAATTTTAGGAGTTAAAAACATGATTCTATTCGTTTATTTGAGTAAATAGTGCATTTTTGTTAAATAAAGGAATTTAATAATAAAAATGTTTTAAAAATTAAAATTCATCTTTTTATATGATGGAAAATATTTTATTTAATATGTATGTAAGTTTACATTTTTTTTGTGTGTAAAAACTTGGAAAAAAAATGCATTTGTTTTATAATATAGTGTAAATATGTACGTATTTGGTATTAGTACTAAATAAATGCACAAGGCTAATTAATATCTCTTTTAATTAATGGGTCTAAAGCCCATTAGCACTTAGCCAGTAAATGAGAAGGTGAGAAAAGAGTTTACCTGTACGTTCACAACATCTCATCTTCTTCTTCTTCTGGAAAGAGAATACAGTAAACAAACATTAAAAATTTCTCAATTAAAAGCCTCCAAACTCAAAATCAGTTCGAGTAAACTATAATTTCTTCAATCTAAGGTGTAAATTCAAAAGGTAGTCAACTCCAAAACCCTATAATTTCAGCAAAATCCTAATTTCAAAAATGGGCTCTCTAATTTATTGTTGAATTCCTCTTGCATGTCGTTTTCTTTTGATTCTACAGGTTCTTAGAGGCTTCAATTTAGCAAAAAGCTTCCAACTTGCAACATAAATCCAAGTCTTTCCATTGCAACAGCAAGATGAGTTGAAATACTCACATAATCTAGCTGAGCCAAGCTCAAAAAATTGCAAAAGCAAGCAAAAATTTAGCTTTTTCGGTAAATTTTTGCTGTCATTTTCTGTTTGAAATCTTTTCCATGTTGCCTATTTGAATGCCTATGACTTTTGATTCCGGCAATGAAATGCTGACGGATTTCTTGCATCTGGTAGCTTGCATGTTCAACTTCATTTCAGCAAATTTTGGAACAAAAATATTATGATTTGTGTGTTCAAACCATTGTTGCAAAATCAACAAAACAGTTTTTTTGCCTGTAGAAACTGTGTTTTGTTACTGCAAACATGGCCTGAGTCCATGTTTGCGATGGCATAACCATTTCATTTCTTACTGAAATTGCGCGATTCTTCTTTTGTTTAAAAGATAGAGTTTTCCATTATATGGATATAAATTTTCAAGTCATTTCGACTTAGATAGCTTATAGATATTTGCTGCCAAACTTTGACCTGGACCATGTGTTTGATCAGATTTTACAGCGGAAACACTGTCTGGGTGCAACTTTGAGACATCATAACTTTTTCATATTTAATCCAAACCGCATGATTCTTTTTTGTTTGAAAGAAGATGTTTTCTACCGCGTTCAAACAAGTTTTAAGCTCAATCCGATACGAGTTGATCCTCGGTTTTATGCCTGAAAGTTGAACCCATAGTGGATTTTTAAGCCTGGGCACATCCTTGTTGAGCTGTTACAAACATGGTCTGAGTCCATGTTTGTGACGGCATAAGTTTTTCATTTTCTTTGGGAATTCATTGATTCTTTTCTTGTTTGAAAGATGAACTTTTCTACTTTATGCAAACTAATTTTCGGTTGAATCAGAGATCGTTCGGGCACCTGTTTTATGTCCGAAAGTTGAACCCAGAGAAGATTTCAGACCTGGGTATTATTTTGCCCAAGTGTTATGTTCATTTTCCGTAGGATTTTTGACTTTTACTTCAGTTTTTGTGATATTTCTAAAGTATTTTGAGGTCTATGACGCCTTCAATGGGTTAGCCCATTATTAATGAACTTGGAATTCAAATTTTGAATTATTTGAATTTGATTTGAATTTAAATTTGAATTTCGGTTTGAGTGGAATTTTGCTTGTTTTTGATCGTTTTCGACCACGGTTTTCTCCAACTCATTTTGAAATGATTTTTAAAAATTTAGGGGATTTAAAAATAATTATCATATAATATTTTAAAGTATAAAACCTATTTATTCTTTATAATAAGGGAATTTTCAAATATGGTTTCCAAATAGTTTTCGAATTCGGTTTTCTAAGCTTATTTCAAGGTAAATTATTTTCTATAAAAATTATTGCACTGTCGAGCGAATGAGAAGGAGAGTTAAACGAATGAGTAAAACACGTAGTATGGGATACGTGCGTTTATCCTTTCGGTTAATTCCTAACTTGTCCGTTTGATCGTTTTGGCTTATGGGTCTAGTTTACTGATGATATGAGGTGAACTTTTTACTGCTTTGAGTGTGAAATATACTAGCGGTTAGTAAATCGTTTAATGCGAACAGGTGGTATGGGACACATGTTAACACTTTTCGGGTTCCTTTCCGAGAGTTTGTGACACATTTGCCTGTAGGCGTGCCAGTACTAGATCTTTGGGTCATTTGCCATTGCGGCGTATTTGTCTTCGGACGTTTTCCATTGCGGAGTATTTGTCTTTAGACGTTTGCCATTGCGGCGTATTTGTCTTTTGACGTTTGCCTTTGGGCGAGGTACCTATTATGTGAAACAGTGCTTGGCAAAAATAGTACATGCAAAACCTTTTTGAGATGATTTTTACCCTTGTATGTCGTCGTTTTGGAATAGGTCCTTTGAACCATTCGGTGGCGATTACTTCGGGATTTTGGACTCTTGGGAGTTCTTTTGAGATTTTCCTTTTGGCGTATATGTATATTGAGATTTGCCTATTGGAGCTATTTATGTGATTTGCCTTTTGACGTTATATGAGATTTTTATCTCTTTGTTGACATTTCCCTTATGGCTTATGTTGAGATGGTTTTTGCTTATGTTTTCCTTAGAGTTGCCGATATGGCGGGTTTGGTAATTACTCTTTTAGGAGTTTACATTATATTATTCCCTAAACCATTCTTATTTGATTTATGATTGCAAATGATATGAGGCATGCTACATTTTAGTGATTCATGAGATTTTTCATCTCCTTTGTGTTTTATGCTTATTGAAGCAATCGCATTCTATCACCTAGTGTAATTATATATGCCATACATGTTGTGTATCCACCATATGACTATGGTTAGCTTTCTTATGGTTTCTTCTTGTTTAAGAAGAATATCACAATGCTTTTATGCTCTATTATTCTGCTATCACCTTTTACTGATTCGTTTAGCTAGACTCACCCGTGGACTTTATACCTGGGTAGGACCGAGGTGTTTCAGGTTAGGTACTTTTGGACTTAGCATATTCTGTTTCTGCATGGACTATTCTGCTAGCTCTTTTTTTTATAGCTTTTTGTGTAGTCCTTTTTGGTTTTCTACTCTGATATGTATATTCTTTTGACTCGTGTTTGTATTGTGGTCGTCATTCCACATACGTGATGTATCATTCTGTATACTTTGTGATGTATCTGTGTATGTGTGTATCTATGGGACTATCTGATGTTCTGTGATGTGTTTTACATTTGAGTTGTTGTATTTTGTTCGGATAGATCCTATAGACACCTATGGCTTTGTATTAAGTATTTATTGGATATGTCGATCCACTTGAATCAGGAAAAAAATATGGCATTGTCGACGTATTCAATAGATACTTAATACAAGGCTATAGATGGTCGCTCCTATCTAGCCCTATTCTCGGCATTAGCAGACAGTATTACCCAGTAATGCTCTTTGTTAATGTGGGTCTCGGGGTGGGGCGTTACAGCTTGGTATCAGAGCTGAGTTCAGAACAAAATATGATAAACACAGAACAGAAACACATATTACGGTACATCAAAGTGTAATACAAATGTTACGAATACCTGAATCATCATTCTTTTGCTCTTTTCATGTCCTTTGGAGTAGATAATTTTGGGAATATGTCTAGGAATTCATTTTAATTCCGTAGCATTACATATTTGAATTAATGATTTCTACTTTGTGAATATGTACATATGTAATAACTTGGAAAAAAATGCATTTGTTTTATAATATAGATATGTACATATTTGGTATTAGTACTAAATAACTGCACAAGGCTAATTAATTTCTCTTTTAATTAATGGGTCCAAAGCCCATTAGCACTTAGTCAGTAAATGAGAAGGTGAGAAAAGAGTTTACCTGTACGTTCACGACATCTCATCTTCTTCTTCTTCTGGAAAGAGAATATAGAAAACAAACATCAAAAATTTCTCAATTAAAAGCCTTCAAACTCAAAATCAATTCAAGCAAACTATAATTTCTTCAATCTAAGGTGTAAATTCAAAAGGTAATCAACTCCAAAACCCTACAATTTCAGCAAATTCCTAATTTCATAAATGGTTTCTCTAATTTATTGTTGAATTCCTCTTGCATGTCATTTTCTTTTGATCTGCAGGTTCTTAGAAGCTTCAATCAAGCAAAAAGCTTTCAACTTGCAACATAAATCAAAGTCTTTCCATTGCAACAACAATGTGATTTGAAATACTTACATAATCTAGCTAAGCCAAGCTCAAAAAATTGCAAAAGCAAGCAAAAAATTAGCTTTTACGATAAATTTTTGCGGTCATTTTCTGTTTGAAATCTTTTCCATATTGCCTCTTTGAATGCCTGTAACTTTTGATTCCCGCAACGTAATACTGCCGGATTTCTTGTATTTGGTAGCCTGCATGTTGAACTTCATTTCTGCAAATTTTCGAAGAAACATATTATGATTTGAGTGTTCAAACCGTTGTTGCAAAATCAACAAAACACAGTTTTTCTGCCTGTAGATACTGTGTTTTGTTGCTGCAAACATGGCCTGAGTCCACGTTTGCGATGACATAACTATTTCATTTCTCATTAAATTGCGTGATACTTTTTTGTTCAAAAGATAGATTTTTTTTATATGCGTACAAATTTTCATCTCATTTGGACTTAGATAGCTTATAGATATTTGCTGCCAAACTTTGATCAGGACCATGTGTTTGCTCAGATTTTACAGTGAAAACACTGTCTGGGTGCAACTTTGAGACATCATAACTTTTTCATATTTTATCCAAATTGCATGATTCTTTTTCTGTTTGAAAGAAGAAGTATTCTACTGCGTGCAAACCTACTTTTAGCTCAATCTAATACCATTTGATCCTCGGTTTTATGCCTGGAATTTAAACCTAGAGTGGATTTTTAAGCCTGGGCACATCCTTGTTGAGCTGTTACAAACATGGTATGAGTCCATGTTTGTGACAGCATAACTTTTCATTTTCTTTTTGAATTCACTAATTCTTTTCTTGTTTGAAAGATGAACTTTACTACTTTATGCAAACTAATTTTCAGCTGTATCAATGATCGTTCGGCCACCTGTTTTATGTCCGAAAGTTGAACCCGGAGAAGATTTCAGACCTGGGTATTATTTTTCCTAAGTGTTTTTATGTTCATTTTCCGTAAGATTTTTGACTTTTACTTCGGGTTTTGTGATATTTCTGAAGTATTTTGAGGTCTATGATCCCTTCAATAGGTTAGCCCAGTTTTAATGAATTTGGAATTCAAATTTTGAATTATTTGAATTTAATTTGAATTTCGGTTTGAGTAGAATTTTGCTTGTTTTTGGTCGTTTTCGAGCACGGTTTTCTCCAACTCTTTTTGAAATGATTTTTAGAATTTTAGGGGATTTAAAAATAATTATTATATAATATTTTCAAGTATATTCAAGTATAAAACCTATTTATTCTTTATAATAAGGGAAATTTTAAAATATGGCTTCAAAATGGTTTTAGAAATCGGTTTTCAAAGCTTATTTTCAAGGTAAATTATTTTTTCTAAAAATACACGTTTTTGCACTGTCGAACGAATGAGAAGGAGAGTTAAACGATTGGGTAAAACACATAGTATGTGATACGTGTGTTTATCCTTTCAGTTAATTCCTAACTTGTCTGTTTGATCGTTTTGGCCTACGGGTCTAGTTTACTGATGATATGAGGTGAACTTTTTACTGCTTTGAGTGTGAAATTTACTAGTAGTTAGTAAACCGTTTAGTGCGAACGGGTGGTATGGACACACGTTAACACTTTTCGGGTTGCTTTTCGAGAGTTTGTGACACATTTGCATGTTGGCGTGCCAGTACTGGTCCTTCGGGTCATTTACCATTGCGGCGTATTTGTCTTCGGACGTTTGCCATTGCAGCGTATTTGTCTTCATACATTTGCCATTGCTGCGCATTTGTCATTGCGGCGTATTTGTGTTTTGACGTTTGCCTTTGGGCGAGGTACCTATTATGTGAAACAGTACATGGCAAATATAGCACGTGCAAAACCTTTTTGAGATGATTTTTACTCTTGTATGTCGCCCTTTTGGAATAGGTCCTTTGAACCATTCGGTGGCGATTACTTTGGAATTTTGGACTCTTGGGAGTTCTTTTGAGATTTTCATTGCCTGCACTGGCGTGTTTAGATTTGCCTTTTGGCGTATATGTATATTGAGATTGCCTATTGGCGCTATTTATGGGATTTGCCTTTTGGCGTTGTATGATATTTTTATCTCTTTGTTGACATTTGCCTTATGGCTTATGTTGAGATGGCTTTTGCTTATGTTTTCCTTAGAGTTGCCGATATGGCGGCTTTGGGAATTACTCTTTTAGGAGTTTACATTATATTATTCGCTAAACCATTCTTATTTGATTTATGATTGCTGATGATACGAGGCATGCTACATTTTAGTGATTCATGAGATTTTTCGTCTCCTTTGTGTTTTATGCTTATTGAAGCAATCACATTCTATAACATAGTGTAATTATATATGCCATACGTGTTGTGTATCCTCCATATGATAATGGTTAGCTTTCTTATGGTTTCTTCTTGTTTAAGAAGAATATCACTATGCTCTTATGCTCTATTATTCTACTATCACCTTTTACTGATTCGTTTAGCTAGACTAACCCGTATATTTTATACTTAGGTCAGACCGAGGTGTTTCAGGTTAGGTACTTTTGGACTTAGCATATTCTGCTTCTGCATGGACTATTCTGCTAGCTCTTTTTGTTATAGCTTTTTGTGTAGTCCTTTTTGGTTTGCTACTCTGATATGTATATTCTTTTGACTCGTGTTTGTATTGTGGTCATCATACCACATACGTGATGTATCATTTTGTATACTTTGTGATGTATCTGTGTATGTGTGTATCTATGGGATTATCTGTTGTTCTGTGATGTGTTTTACATTTGAGTTATTGTATTTTGTTCTAATAGATCCTATAGCCACCTATGGCTTTGCATTAAGTATTTATTGATATGTCGATCCTCTTGAATCAGGAAAAAAAATATGGCATTGTCGACGTATTCAATAGATACTTAAGACAAGGCTATAGATGGTCGCTCTTATCCAGCCCTATTCTCTACATTAGCAGACAGTATTACCCAGTATTGCTCTTTGTTAATGTGGGTCTTGGGGCGGGGCGTTACATATAAATGGTGCGATTATTAATCCTTGTTTATGTATGGATGATATAGATTTCCTTGAATGGTTTGAATCTCAGATATGAGATAAATAATGTTGTGTAATATGGATGCATTGGTTGCATTGAGATGATAATATGAATTATCTATTGGTGATGATAATGTAGATTATCTATTTATGATGATAATATGGATTACCTGTTTATGATGATAATGTGGGTTATCTATTGTGATGATGTGAATTATCTATCTGTGTGTATATAGATAATTAAATTGAATTGTTTTAAACTTAAAAAACTTGGACCTTAAAAGATACTTTTTGGATTCGATGAGACCTAGATCGGGTACTCCAGAGTTGGATATCTGAAAACCACATCGATCCAAATTAACGATAGGTCATGAATCCCAAGTGAAGATCAAGATTCAGAGTGCAAGGGTTATCGTCGTTAACTCCGAGGGTGATTCCAAAATGAGTGTAACGAGATAATGCCTTCGGTTTCGTTCGAACCCGGAATGAACTTGTATGGATTGAATGCTTTCAGAACATAATCCGGCGGACGATGAGCATTCTAAGAGATGTGTTCTCTAAAGGTAATCATAGCCTCAAGCCTTATCAACCGAGAATGGCTAAAACAGGGGTGGTGCAGCAAGGCTAAGTGGGTCATGCCCAAGTAGGACGAGATTTTCCACTGTCTAGAGTCCCTTTTTATTCGAATGTGTGGGCAGTTGGTCGCGACAACTGCTGGGGTTGTCTTGTTCGGGACTGTTTAGTAAGGGATGGTTCCGGTCTTGTGTTGCATGGGATTGGGAGTAATCCTCGGTACGGCGATCTAGGCCCCGTACTGCGACGGGCGGTACCCCAGTGCCCTACCATTGTATGGAATCCAAAATCCAATAAGTGCCAACGGTTTTGATTGTATTGCCCACTTTTGTGGCTAGTAGCTGGAATTTAATAAATGTAACAAATTCGGCTATTTTCTATCTACTTGAAAACCCTAGACCTACTATAATATCACCGGATTTCCTATCAAATATTTTGGTTAGCGTAAGGTAAAAACTTTTCCATGTTAATATGTGGGAAGTCTTACGTGATACCATTCTTTTCAAAGGTTTTTCAAAGTTAAGAAACTTTAACCTGTTACTCACACCAGACCCATGTCTGACCCGGGGTTTATCTTCTGTTTTTTTAAACTCTTGGGTACTCAAATTTTTACGAGTAGGCAAGGGATTCAGGTTAGCTTTGACGAATTGTGGACGAGCAATGGAGCAGGAGGCTTCTGCGTTGTAGTTATCTAGTATTTCGCTGTGTTGGTTTCTCTGAGTAGTTTCCTTGTATTGTATTGAGTGGTAATAACAAGGCATGTGTTTATAACTGTCTAGTATGTGATGTATAATCTATGTAACTCTGATAGATGATGTATACTATGTAATACTTATGTTATTAATATAATTTATTCGTTCCGCAGTTGAGATTCTGATGTTGTTTCTTTCTTCTTCTTTTTCTTTCCATTCTCTATCCCTTTCTTTCTTACTCATTATGCGTCTTTCTGGGTAGTGGAAGACGGGTCGTGACAGTTCGTTACACAATCTTTCACAAAGATTCATTCATAGCTTTCAAAACAATTTCCCTTTTCAAGTTGGATTAACTCATCCAATCTTTAAATCAAAGAATTAATTCATAACATTCAAAACCATTTCCAAAGATTCTTTCATAACTTGGAAAACCCTTTCAACAAAACTAGAAATTCTTTCATTATATGAAAGCTATTATCATTTAAAAACAAGTGCTTTTTGTTTTGGAAAAATCCGATCAAATATACACAAGTTATAGCCTTTAAAGTAAAAATTTGGGTTAAATTCAAATTCCCAAAATAATACTTCCAATACTTTAAAGACGGTTTAAAACTATATATATACACATTATATAACTTGTGTAAACCTTTCAAACCAAATTTCCAAAACGATTTCAAAACTTAAATTATATATATATATATATATATATTATTCAAAATAAATTTCAATTTCAAACTTTCTTTCAAAAGCTTTTCATATTCAATCCAATTCCATTTCCAAAATCATTCGGATTTAAAATTCAACTTTAAAACCATTTCATTAAATTCAAATATCTGTGATTTAACTTATTTCCTCATGCAATCCATATTTATGTATAACGACCGTGATTTTTGAATTACTGTCGAAATAAATATTTTAAATAGAAACTTTAAAAATTTTAATTCGAAAAAAATATATGATGCAAAACTATTTCAAAAATTAGTTAACAATATCTGAGTGGTGTTATAAATTCCTTCTTCTTCACGTGTAAAGGAATTGAGCCAATTTAGAGCAAAATGTGAACACTTTGCTATCTCAAAAGTTTGAAAACTTGGAAAGTGTTGTCATCATTATTTTATTTGTTGTGAGTCCTTTTTCACTTTGTGCCCATTTCATTTAATGCATTGGTATAAGTTATTGGCCAACACACATCTTCTTTTGACTTGTGCACAATCTTTGTAAGAAAAGTAAAACGAGCTGCATCATTTTTCATTCCATCATTTTAGCTTTAAGAGCTCGGTAGTGCATTAATGGCCGTTCAAAGTAAATCTTGTTCCCTTTGATCTGGGTTACTAGCTGTTTCTAAGCGAATTTAAGGTGAGTTTTATACTCACATTTCTTATTTAAAGACTATGTTATCTATTCTTATTTTGATGCTTTTTATGGTTTACTCCTTTCTGCCTGCGTGCAAAGTGTAAATAGTCAAGTTGTGTTATTTTCAAACTTTGTTTTTTTGCATGTAAAAGAGTAGCTTACAGAAAACTAATTTCAGGTTTGATGCTTATATTTTCTACTTCATTTTGCAAGCAAGGTTGTATTGCGTGAAAAAATAGCCAGACCACATTTAGTTCATACGCGTACGATATGTTGCCTGAGTAAAATATTTTTGAAATGCATATTGGTGTAAAGGTTTGCCATTCCATCATGTTGTTTCCTTAACCTTATTTTTGGAATTAAGCTTCATGCGTGCATTTGAACATTGCCTGAAATCAAGTGGAAGTTGCATTACACAAAGTAAGTGTCTTCTCGAATATACGACTCTTGTGCTAACATTTTTATGTAGATCAATGTGTACGAAAAGATGCTTATTAGTATGCCTGTATCTTTTCCGTGATATATCAATATTTATACAATGTGATCCACAATTTTTTTAAGTATATTAGCAGGGTGGTCTCACTTTTTCAAAAATAATATAGTTTTGGGCATTATTCTTTCAGTTCTCTCCATGCCCCCTCTAACTACAAACTTACAATGGTGTTGCATATTTTGAATGGGTCTAGAATCACAACTTGAAATTGTACTTAATGGATGAATGCATATATAAACTTATCTGGAAATAGTGTTTCATTGATATAGTTAATCCATGCACTAAGATGGGTTATCTGCAAATTTAAGTGGGAATGATGTGGCAGTTAGTAGCACGATTGAATAATAATGGAAATATACTCTAATCGTTGCATATAAAATCATGGTCAGGTCACGTGTATTAATATTGCATGCATAATGAAGTAAGGCATGGTCACAATTTTAAAATATTTGGTTGCATGCACGTAGCTTGGTTTCAAAGTCATTTATTTCCATTCTCACGTGTTTATGAATATAGTAGTTGCGTATTTCATTCTCAGGTTTGAACTTTGGTTCAAGCATTCATCAATCTGTTATTTAGATGAAAAGAAGTTTGCCCAGGCACTTGCATTACATTTTTTGTGTGTAAATAGTAAGTTGTATGCATGCAAACTAGAACAAAATGGAAGTGTTCATTATTTTTGTGCAAAAAGAAAATGGAGTTTATGAGTTACGTGTTCATTATTTTTGTGTGTATGCAAACTAGAACAAAATGGAAGTGTTTATTATTTTTGTGTAAAAAGAAAATTGTGTTTATGAGTTACGTACAAATGAACAAAGCTCATGTGCAAGTGGACTGTGTAATTTTTTGTTGAATTAATAGTAGTGCAACCTGCCGGTTAATTTATGTTGAACCAATGTTTGGTTTTAAAACGAAAATTTTTTTTGCCCTTATTTTGTTCACTAAATTTTTTTTTTACCATCATTTCGACTTCAGTAACCTTCAATTTTAAAGTAAATTTTTAAGCGGTTATCCCACAACGCTGATTTGGTATCAGTTTTTACGGTGTTTTGTGAAGCGCAATTTCCTCGTCGAAATTGCTATAGTTGTTGCTGTTTTAATCACGTGTTTTGAAAATCGTTTTAAATTAAAATTGTTTCCAATTTTTTTTTATAGTTTACGCTTTCAAAAGAATGAGGAAGCGATTCAAACGTTTCAGCAAAATTAAGGACTATGAACACTTACTTTTATTGATTTGGTTAATTCTGGACTTGTACGTTTGAGAACGTAAAATGTTATTTATATAAAATACACAATTTTGCACTTTCAAGGAAACGACGAAGTGATTTAAATGATTTAGCAAAAGTGCGTAGTATGGAACCACACTTTTACTATTTCGGTTAATTCCAGACTCGTTAATTGAAATATTTTTCTGTTTGATGATTTTGATGATTTCATTTGGCTTTCGAGCCACTCTGCTGGACCTTCGGGTCATATGATGGACCTTCGGGTCAATACCAGTACTAGAACCTTCGGGTCATTTGTTGGGCGCTAAAAATTATAGTACTTGGTAGGCTTCGGCCGTATGAGATGCACGTGCGGCGTAGCTAAAAGTCGCCATCTGTTGGGATCGATCCATCTTTTATGTTGATTTTCTAGTTATCTAATTTTGATTTCTAGATTTTGTGACTACTGATTTGTCTAGTTATCTTATATTGATTTCTAGATTCTGCGTATTGCTGCTTTGAATTCATTATGAATTTGGAAGTTGATTTTGATGATGTTTAATGGGATTTCTTCCTTTAAACTATGCTGATTATGATGTTGTGTAGTCTCATCCGAGATTATAATTTTGAGTATAGTCTCATTCGAGATTATAAATTTGTGTATTGTTGTTTTGAATTCAATTGGGAATTTAAAAGTTGATTTTGATGGATTTTAAATTAAGATTTCTTCATTTAAACTATGGTGATTATTTATGTTGAATAGTCTCATTCGAGACTATTGATTTTGATGGAGTTTAAATTGCCATTTCTTTATTTAAACCATGTTGATTATCTCTGTTGTATAATCTCATTCGAGATTATGATTATTTGCTTAAGCGTTGTTTGTTATACACTTATTTCTGAAGTTTAAATTAGACTGATCCGTTTATTATTTTCTTTTAAATAATACTCGGGTCAGACCGAGTTATTTGAGGAAAATCGCTATCTCTGATTCAGTTGCTGCTTCAGCTTTTGGGATTTCACTTCATCTTTCATCTAGACTTTGAGGTGTTTCTTTTTGGTGCATTGACTCTCGTCTTATGTATGTTCATGACATGTAAATATACATTATGTTCATGCGAACCATCGATTATTGTAGCATGTATCCAGATTTGTCTTCCGCTATATATATCTGATATTTCTATTCTGATGTGATCATACTTATCAGTGTAGTTGTTATTATGAGTTGTTTTGAATTTTTCATAAGCTACCATAGTTTCATTTTAGATGTGGATTGAAATTATATCCTTGGGAGTAATTTACACAACTCCTATCGATGTAATCGATACTCGTCTAAGGCATAACTTACAGATGGTCGCTTCTAACAAGTCTTATTCTTTGCAATAGAAGAAGTTATTCCTTATAATAACCTTTGTTATTGCGAGCATAGTGGTGGGGCATCACAGCTTGGTATCAGAGTCGAGATTCAGAACAAATTATAATAAACACAGAACAGAAACAGAATGGAACATGTGTTACAACTATTCAATGGTTTTATTCGAGCTTTTCTAATCTATCCCTTTGTTATTTTTAAATCTTTATCCTCTTTAACATATTAGAATATAACTAGGAATATATCTCATATTTCCGTACTATTCCATTTCTTAAATTCCTTTTCAATCTTAGATTTGAAAGTAGGACATTAGATTCGTGATGGTCTTACTACTCCTAAGGGTTTCAAATCCGAGAAGCTTAATGTTGCTTAAGCTTCTAGTGATTTTTCTCAGTCCAAAGGTAGTACTCCTTCTGTTTTGGAAGGTTTTATTTTATTTCATTGTCGTTCCATTAGAGTTGTTTTCGATACGGGTGCATCGCATTCATTCGTGTCAAAGGAGCTTGTTGATGTTATTCCTTAGGATCTTATTACCCTTTGCGACTCTTTGAGGATTGTGAATCCTATTGGTGGATCCGATAGTCTTGGTTTGTTGGGTGTTGATGTTGAGATTATTCTGTGTGGTTTCTCCTTTCAAGCGAATCTGCATGTTATGGATCATCTTGGTTTTGATATGATATTGGGTATGAATTGGCTCGTTCGTTATGAAACTCAAATCCTATATCCCAAAAAAAAAAACTTTGTATCTCTAGCATCCCGATGCTATCGAGCAGTTATCTATTATATTTCAAAGTATGGACCATCCTTTGAATGCTTTCATTTCTTCCTTCAAATCGGAGGCTATTATAGATAAATATTCTAGTTGTGTGTGATTTTTCTGATGTCTTTGAGCCTATTTCGTGTTTGCCGACAAAGTGGGCAATTGAGTTCCGTATTGATCTTATCTCTGGAGCTCATCCTGCCAGTTGTCCTCCCACGAGGATGTCTGCTAAGGAAAATGAGGAACTCAAGCAGCAGTATTCTGAATTGGAAGCCAAACGATTAATTTTTTCTAGCTCTTTTCCTAACTCGTTCTTGCTACCGGTTTTCATCAGTTACGAGTGGCGGAAGATAGCATCTCTCTTACCGCATTCCGTACTCGTTATGATTCTTATGAATGAATTATTATGTCATTCAGTTTGCCCAGCTTATTTCATCCATTTTATGAATCGAGTATTCTACAAATATCTCGATGACTCCATCCGTGTATTTATTGATTTTGGATGAAAACGACAATTTAAAATTTTGCAAATCTTTTTCATAAGATTTATTTACGAGTATAATTGGATTTGTGTTTATCATATAGAAGATGATTTTGTGACTGTATTCCCCATTGAGTGCTTTAAGAATTCTGGTCGATGTGCTTGATCAACGTTATCGATAGGAATCTCATAAACGCTTTGATGAGACAATTTGATACAATAAATTGACCTATAAAAAGTAAATTTTTCTAGAAGATGATTTCATAAAGATAATTGTAAATTTGGAAGTTTTAACTTTTTCAGGAAAGAAGATTACTTGAAAGAACTCTTTTCCGATACTCTTATCCTTGTGATTCCTGAAGGGAACCAAGGCTTCATTATCTATACCAATACTAGCCGTATTGGTTTCGATGTAGTTCTCTTGCAAAAGATAGTAGTTGCCTATGCTTATAGACAACTAAAGCCTAACGAGATTCGTTATGCTACCTAAGATTTGGAGTTAGCCGCTATAGTCTTTGCTCTAAAGATTTGGCGACATTATTTTGGGCGAGCGTTTTATTCTCTTCACTGACCACTAATCTTTGAAATATCTATTTTCTCAAAAAGAACTTAATTTGAGACAAAAATGTTGGCTCGAATTTCTAGCTTCATATGATTTCGATATTAAGTATACCCTGGTAAGGGTAATCGAGCTGCCGATGCGCTTAGCCGCAAGCAGAAAATTGTGTTTCCATGATGCTTGCAGAGTGGAATACATTGGGAGCTTTATCTCTTTGTGATATTAGAGACCGTCCTTCAGTTTCTGATTCTCCCGTGCTTTTGTTTAGCATGGAAGCTCGTCCTAGTTTGTTGGATCATGCTACCGATGCCCAAAAACAAGATCCAAATTTCTCTTATCTATTTTAGAGTTGTAAATCGAAATACCAAAGTGATGATCTAAAGGATTTCGATATTGATATTCAAGGTTGTATTCGGAAGAGGGGTAGATTGATCGTGCCTAGTGTTTCTAATCTTAGAAATGACATTCTTGAGGACTGTCATCATTCTAAGTATACTATCCATCCGGGTAGTAGTAAGATATATGCTAATATGAAACGCTTATACTTTTGGGAAGGTATGAAGCGTGATAGTGCAAGTTATGTGAGTCGTTGCACGACTTGTCAACTTATTAAAGTAGAACACCATCATTCTAGTGGTCTTTCGCAGCCTCTTAAGATTCCATTATGGAAATGGGATCAAAATTCCCATGGACTTCATTGATGGTCTACCTCGTTTGAGGTCGGGCCATACTAGTGTTTGGGTGATTGTTGACCGATTGACCAAATCAGCCCATTTTATTCCTATTAAGTCCAATCGGACTGCTTCCTAACTTTGGTGGTAGTTGGGTAGGCCACTTATCTCTTGTTGAATTTTCTTATAACAACAGTTTCCAAACTAGTGTCGGCATGGCTCCTTTCAAAGCCCTTTACGGAAGACCATGTCGATCACCATCTTGTTGGTTGGAATCCGGGGAAAAGTTAATTCTCGGCCCCGATTATATTTGTGAATCTTCTAAGAAGATTGATATTATCAGACAGAGAATGAAAGAGGCTCAGAATAGGCAGAAATCTTATGCCGATCATCGTAGGAAGCCTTTGGAATTTTCTATTGGCGATCGCGTGTTCATTTGTGTTTCTTCGATGAAGGGTATGGTGCGTTTTAGTAGCTCCGAGAAATTAGCTCCTCGATATATTGGACCATTTCCTATTACGGAACGCATTGGCCCTGTTGCTTATCGTGTATCGCTGCCTATTCAGTTTCGGGAGTTCATGAAGTATTTCATATATCACATCATCGCCGATGCCTTCGAGATTCCGATTCTATTATTGATCCTCAAGTGTTGCAAGATCTTGAGATCTCACTTGTGCAAAATTCTATTTGTGTGCTAGCGTCAAAGGTTAAATGCCTTCGTATTAAAGAAGTCCCGCTTGTGAAAATTCAATGGTCCGTAAACCCCAAAGATTGCACTTGGGAAACCAGAGAATTCATCGAGCGTTCTTATTCGGGTTTTCTCTCCTCTTCGGGTGGGGATGAGAATTCTTGATCTATCTATTCTATTTTAACCTTTGTTATGATGGAAAATTTGATTTATAAACAACTTATAGTGTAAAAATTGCGGGGACGCAATTTTTATAAGGGGGGAGTCAGTAACGACCGTGATTCTGAATTACTGTCGAAATAAATATTTTAAATAGAAACTTTAAAAATTTAAATTCAAAAAAAAAATATGAAGAAAAACTATTTGCAAAATCAGTTAACAATATCTGAGTGGTGTTATAAAATTCCTTCTTCTTCATCTGTAAAGGAATTGAGCCAATTTAGAGCAAAATGTGAACACTTTGCTATCTCAAAAGTTTGAAAACTTGGAGAGTGATGTCGTCATTGTTTTATTTGTTGTGAGTCCTTTTCTCACTATGTACACGTTTCATTTAATGGATTGGTCCAAGTTATTGGCCAGCACACATCTTCTTTTGAATTGTGCACAATCTTTGTAAGAAAAGTAAAAAGAGCTGCATCATTTTTCATTCCATCATTTTAGCTTTAAGAGCTCGGTAGTGCATTAATGGCCGTTCAAAGTAAACCTTTCTCCCTTTGATCTGGGGTACTAGCTATTTCTAAGCGAATTTAAGGTTAGTTTTATACTCACATTTCTAATTTAAAAACTATGTTATCTATTCTTATTTTGCTGATTTTTACGGTTTACTCCTTTCTTCCTGCGTGCAAAGTGTAAATAGTCAAGTTGCGTTATTTTCAAACTTTGTTTTTTTTGCGTGTAAAAGAGTAGTGTACAGAAAACTAATTTCGGGTTTGATGCTTATATTTTCAACTTAATTTTGCAAACAAAGTTGTATTGCGTGAAAACATAGCTAGACCACATTTAGTTCATACGTGCATGATATGTTGCCAGAGTACAATATTTTTGAAATGCATATTGGTGTAAAGGTTTGCCATTCCATCATGTTGTTTCCTTAATCTTATTTTTGCAATTAACTTCATACGTGCATCTGAACATTGCCTGAAATCAAGTGGAAGTTGCATTACACAAAATAAGTGTCTTCCCGAATATATGACTCTTGTGCTAACATTTTTATATAGTTCAATGTGTACAAAAAGATGCATATTAGTATGCCTGCATCTTTTCCATGATATATCAATATTTATACAATGTGATCCACAATTTTCTTAAGTATATTAGCAGGGTGGCCTCACTTTTTCAAAAATAATATAGTTTTGGGCATTATTCTTTCAGTTCTCTCCATGTTCCCTCTAACTACAAACTTACAATGGTGTTGCATATTTTGAACGGGTCTAGAATCACAACTTTAAATTGTACATAATGGTTGAATCCATATATAAACTTATCTGGCAATAGTGTTTCATTGATATAGTTAATCCATGCACTAAGATGGGTTATCTATATATTTAAATGAGAATGATGTAGCAGTTAGTAGCACGATTGAATAATAATGGAAATATACTCTGATCGTTGCATATAAAATCATGGTCAGGTCACGCGTATTATTATTGCATGCATAATGAAGTAAGGCCTGGTCACATTTTTAAAATATTTGGTTGCGTGCACGTAGCTTGAGTTTAAAGTCATTTATTTCCATTCTCACGTGTTTATGAATATAGTAGTTGCGTATTTCATTCTCAGGTTTGAACATGGGTTCAAGCATTCATCAATCTGTTATTTAGATGAAAAGAAGTTTGCCCAGGCACTTGCATTACATTTTTCGTGTGTAAATAGTAAGTTGTATGCATGAAAACTAGAACAAAATGGAAGTGTTCATTATTTTTGTGCAAAAAGAAAATGGAGTTTATGAGTTACGTGTTCATTATTTTTGTATGTATGCAAACTAGAATAAAATGGAAGTGTTCATTATTTTTATGCAAAAAGAAAATTGTGTTTATGAGTTACGGACAAATGAAAAAAGCTCATGTGTAAGTGGACAGTGCAACTTTTTGTTGAATTAATAGTAGTGCAACCTACCGGTTAATTTACGTTGAACCAATGTTTGGTTCTAAAACGATTTTTTTTTGCCGTTATTTTTATAACTGAACTTTTACGTCGGTATTATATTCTTGAAGCGTATTATTTTGGTGACATTTTTAATGGATGAAAATATACTGTTATTTCGACTTCAGTGACCGTCAATTTTAAAGTGAATTTTTAAGCAGTTATCCCGCAACGCTGATTTGGTATCTGTTTTTAAGGTGTTTTGTGAAGCGCAATTTTCTCGTCAAAATTGCTATAATTATTGTTGTTTTAATCACGTGTTTTAAAAATCATTTTAGAGTAAAATTGTTTTCAATTTTTTTACAGTTTACGCTTTCAAAAGAATAAGGAAGCGATTTAAACGTTTTAGCAAAATTAAGGACTATGAACCCTTACTTTTACTGATTCAGTTAATTCCGGACTTGTCTGTTTGAGAATGTAAAATGTTATTTATATAAATACACAATTTTGCACTTTCAAGGAAACAATGAAGAGATTGAAACGATTTAGAAAAAGTGCAGAGTATGGAACCGCACTTTTACTATTTCGGTTAATTCCAGACTCGTTAATTGAAATATTTTTCTATTTGATGATTTTAATGATTTCATTTGGCTTTCGAGCCACTCTGCTGGACCTTCGGGTCATATGATGGACCTTCGGGTCAATACCAGTACTAGACCTTCGGGTCATTTGTTGGGTGCCAAAAAATATAGTACTTGGTAAGCTTCAGCCATATAAGATGCACTTACGGCGTAACTAAAACTCGCCATCTGCTGGGATTGATCCATCTTTTATGTTGATTTTCTAGTTATTTGATTTTGATTTCTAGATTTTGTGACTGCTGATTTGTCTAGTTATCTTATATTGATTTCTAGATTCTGCGTATTGCTGCTTTGAATTCAATTGTGAATTTGGAAGTTGATTTTGATGATGTTTAATGGGATTTCTTCCTTTAAACTACGCTGATTATGATGTTGTATAGTCTCATCCGAGATTATAATTTTGAGTATAGTCTCATCCGAGATTATAAATTTGTGTATTGTTGTTTTGAATTCAATTGGGAATTTAAAAGCTGATTTTGAGGGAGTTTAAATTGAGATTTCTTCATTTAAACTATGGCGATTATTTATGTTGAATAGTCTCATTCGAGACTATTGATTTTGATGGAGTTTAAATTACGATTTCTTTATTTGAACCATGTTGATTATCTATGTTGTGTAATCTCATTCAAGATTATGATTATTTGCTTAAGTGTTGTTTGTTATACACTTATTTCTGAAGTTTAAATTAGACTGATCCGTTTATTATTTTCTTTTAAATAATACTCGGGTCATACCGAGTTATTTCAGGAAAATCGCTATCTTTGATTCAATTGCTGCTTCAGCTTTTGGGATTTCACTTCATCTTTCGTCTAGAATTCGAGGTGTTTCTTTTTGGTGCATTGACTCTCGTCTCATGTATTTTTATGACATGTAAATATACATTCTGTTCATGTGAACCATCGATTGTTGTAGCATGTATCCAGATTTGTCATTCGTTGTATATATCTAATATTTCTGTTCTGATGTGATCATACTTATCAATGTTGTTGTTATTATGAGTTGTTCTGAATTTTTCATAAGCCACCATAGTTTCGTTTTAGATTTGGATTGAAATTATATCCTTGGGAGTAATTTACAAAGCTCCTATCGATGTAATCAATACTCGTCTAAGGCATAACTTACGGATGGTCGCTTCTAACAAGCTTTATTCTTCGCAATAGCAGACGTTATTCCTTATAATAACCTTTGTTATTATGAGCATGGAGGTGGGGCGTCATATTATGTGTGTAAGGTATAGTCCAGGGGTTTTACACAATAGTGCAACAACATTGATCATCACAGATTCTATCATGTTAATGTCGACAAGCGTTATAATCTATAACGCTTTATCTTCCATTCACAGATTCACATATAAATAATATATATTCATCACAGATAAATAAATTACATTCATCACCGCTTGAGTCAAAATAATTCATATCACAAAGCATCACACATCAGGGATGTCAAACAATTCTAACATTCAGTATAATCCAAACATTCATAAGTACGATCAATTAATCATCTGATTAATTTAAATCAGATTTATTACTTATGAATAAATCACTAATCCTGGTTAATTAACATTAATTAATTAAAAAACATTTTGATTAATTATTCTTTAAATCATTTATTAATTAACCATTAATAATAAATTAATTATTCTTAATTAATTCCATTAATTAATTACTCCTCAATTAATTATCATTCCTTAATCACCTTCATTAATTAACCTTTAATCAATTAATTATTCTTAATTAATCACATTAATTAATTAATCACATTAATTAATTACCTTAAATTAATTATTCTTTGATTACTCGATTAATCAACCTTTAATCATTAATTAATTACTTTTAATTAAGTAATTATCTTTAAGCAATTATTTATCTTTAATTATTTAATAAATTAATTATTTTTATTAATAAATCATTCCTTAAATACTTTCATTAATTAATTAATCTTTAAATCATTATTTAATTAACCTTAATCATGCAATTAATTTACCTCAATTCTTATTTGATTAACCCTTAATTAATCACAAAATTAAATCAATCACCTTGATTAAAACAAATAAACCATTAATTAATCACATTGATTAATTCATCACCTACCTTAATAATTAATTATTAAATTCCATTTGAAAGCATTTAAAAATAAAATACATAATATATTACTTTAAAAACAAATCAATTTTAAATATTTTACTTAAAAATTATATTTTGAAACTTTGTTAAAAAGTTATTTAATTTTCATTTTGACTTCTAAAACATAATTAATATATTTGAAAACTTGATTAAATTCATCATTACCTTTTTAAACTTTGTTCACCCTCCAATGTTTGTTAAAACATGATTTAAACATTTATATTGTTTAAAACTTTGTTAAATATTTTCCTATATTTTTAAACCCTGGTATATTGTCAACGACCCGAGCCAAACACTCCTTTACCCGAGCTCAACTTCGGGTAACCTGCTTCTATCCCTTGCTTCAAGTCACCCCTTTTGTTTTCACGCACGTTACCCTGACCCAACCCTTCTTCCCAAATGCCTCAACATTCACCTGACACAAGTGATCATTCGTGCACATGCACAGGCAATCAGATCATCTCCGACCATCACCGCGATCACCTCCACGTTGCCGATGACCGATACAAACATTACAACCACCTAGTTTCCTTTGAAATCGCCCAAAATCGAATTTGAACAATCGACTTTTACCTGGAACCAAACCCGAACCATAATTTCACCTTGCCAACGACCATCTCGAATACCTGGAACCACGCCGTCCTACCCAAAGCTGCACGACAACCTGCCGAGTTGATTCCCCCCATACCGATCACCTCTTGTCCTCCCTTGGCAATGCAGCAACCACGAGAACCCACCATTACAAGCCTATCCTTAAACCCTACAACCTCGTCAAACAACCTCCACAATGATCTTAAACTTCTGTCATTATTTTTCTATGACCCCCGACCTTCAACTACCTCCACCCTTGATCGTGACCATTATTACTGAATTGATTGACAGAAATCGACGATCATAGCTATTCTGTTCAATTCGATGCTCCACAAGATTTTCAAATCTAAAAATCTTGATCTTACTATTAAAATTCATCATTTTTGTAAGCGAATTCGATTATATAATCAAAGCATGGGGATTTGATAATCAAAATTCTGACATTCATTGATTTTTCACTATAAATTATTATTTCCGAGATATTAACTAAATATTTTCACTTGAATCAATTTTTAATAAGGGTGTTACACAATACAAACATTTTTTATTTAAAGGTTAAATCTAAAAATCATTTAGGTGAATGATTTGAATTTTTTTTTAAATCAGGTTTTAGAACCCGTATTGTTTGAGTAGAGACACATATTTGTAAACATATGCATAGTTATATATATGTATGTATGTATGTATGCACATACAAACACATTTACACCCATGCAATCATTTTTCTTTTTTTACATCCATTATCAATCATAGATATCAAGATGAAGGTATTTAAAGTGGTAGTTTGCTCACCTGGGTAAAACAGAGAAGCAGAGAGGAAAACCTAATTGATAATTGTTTTTAAATTTTGAAAACCAAGTTGAACTGATCTTTCATGCCTGACTGTATTGAGTTGTACTTCAGTCTGAAACGGATCTTGCTTACCAAGATTTACTTTGCTCCAGTTTCAATGCTTTTAGGTTTTCGAAATTTGGGAGGTGCTTTGGTGTTGAAAAACTTTTAATTTCTCAGGCTTTTGATTTTCATTTCCAAGTTGAACTTGCTTTCTCTGGTTCAAACTTCCTAGATTTGCTTTTAGTTTTAAACTGAATTTTAGCTTCAGGTTGAAGTTTTAATCTTGTTAAATTGCTGAGATGATTTCTGCTTCTTTGATGTTCATTTTTTTTTTCAGATTTTGATTCAGGTTGAAAAATAAAATTATTGTTTTTTATTTCTTTTCTATTTTGGTTTTGTTTTCTTTTTTATTGTCTTTAAATATGAAGGATTTGAAAAGTGAAGAGAACATGCCCTGATTTCTTTCTATACACATATTTTGTATGTTTTTAATTTTAAAATAAAAAAGAGTTGTTTGCCGCTTGTTCTATTTTGTTACATTTGTTAATACATAACATAAAAAAATTTACACTTGTTAATTACGTATGACAATTAAGCAACACATGTATTTGCATGTTTTAAATACATTGCAAATGTCATAATTTGTATTTTTATGTTTATAACCTTAAGTTAAATAACTTATTAAAAAAATTTCAAACCCTTATGTTATTTTATTTTATAAATATGTTTTTAACCCTTCTTATTTTAAATAGTATATTGATTTTAAAAGATATATTTCTACTCTTAAACTAATACTTCTCCTTTATATATATATTTCTAATTTCAGAGAATGTGATTTAAAATTAATCAAATATAAATAATTAAATATACAATATATATTTGAACTTTAACTCTTTAAATAGCTTTTGTAAATTTATTTATATCAATTTCAAAATATAATTTTCAAATCATCATATTATAAATACAAAATAAAATTTTCTACTTGTATTAAATTTAGAGTTTCCAAATCCAATATATTATTTAAGAAATTTATTTCTGAATTTTCCAATTAGAAATTCTATTTAAAATCATATACATATATATATATATATATATATATATATTAATAAACAAATATCCATTTAATTTTGGAAAATACCAATTAATTCACAATTTAATTTCAACAATTAAATGAATTACCAATTTAAATTCGACTTAAAACTGGGATCGTTACACTAGCACAACCGAGCACACCGCCTGGACCTATCAACTAGATCTGGACTAGCCTTTCTGTCAGCCTCCCCTCCACTGCCATCAACCGAGCAACACTACCTCCACTCGTCAGACTAACCACACCACGTTCATCCTCCTCCTTGAGCTAGCTTGCAGCCTCTTTTCTATATATTACATTATTAACGTATATTTACACAATTGGGTACTATATACATTTTATAATAATAATAATGACAAAGTACTTATATATCTATATACATACAAGTTTGCGATTTTGTTTAATATTCATTCTTTCTTTTATAATTTTACAGTTTACTTCGTAATGATTATAATAGTTGTTGCATATGTACATATGTATACAGTAAAGAGAAAAAGAATTATATATATATATATATATATTATATTTTTAGAGTTGTTGCATGTTGTTTCTATTCTTAGATTTAAAGTAAGAGAAGGGTGTATGTCTATATATATATATATATATATATATAAGTTTTGTAAGTTGCATATTTATCGTGTTACCTGCTCACAAATCCTCTGTTATGTTTTGCTATTAGGAAAGTATTAAAAACTTACATGTAATATATTTGTGTGTATATATAAATATTGATTTACATATTGGGTTTGAAATATAATATATAGATATTTTTCTTTAGTAGATATGTTTTAATAAACCATGACTTCTTTTAAAATTACACAATACAATGATCTTATTTTAATATATGTATAAACTAAATATTCATTTTAATAATTGTATATAGATAAAAAAAAATATTGTTAAATATGTGTATGTATATTAGTTTATATATATATATATACGTATTTAATGAATTTCAAAAAGGAAAATATATCATATTCTATCAAATTCTATGCTTTGCTTGCCACTATCAAACTTGTCGCAACAGTCTCTGAGTGTTGGGTGGTATGTCGATATCCGTTTGCATTTTCGTGTCATCTTTTTTGAGATCGTCATCCTTTTGCCCAGAAAGGTGAGCGACGATTAACATTCTTATATTTGGTAAAATTAATTCACATGAAATAACGATTGAAATATGCTGTTAAATTTTAATTATTAAGTACGTTATGCTATTATCATAAATTATTTACCTATGACATATGATACCAAGACTATTGTATATATAATATTTAAATTTTTTACTCATGATATATGCTTGTTGCTGATATATTATATTTTTATCATATTTGTTATCATTATGCAAGTTCCTTGTTAGTTTAGAATTGAAATGATACACACCCGAACAATATTATAGATTAGGGGAAAATCATTATGGGTTGAAATGATTAACCCAAGCAATTTTCATCGATGTTGAAATTTTGGGATTTCAAGTTGAAATGATATACACCAGTAAATATTTAATTATTGCGGAATGAAATGATAAATATTTATATCACTTGACCATAGAACAGAAAATTATATACGGACACCGTTTCTCTATTTTAAAAAGAAAATGATTGTCAAAGTTTGAAAGGAAATATATGGATTTTTTTGAATATTGATTTTCAAATTATAATATAAGGAACTTATTTTAATGTATGTGTAAAATTTAGATTTTTAGATTTTATGTTTTAGAAACCTTAAATTTATAAATTATTTTTGAAAATATAAATTTTAAGATTTTTTATAACTTAATTATTAAAAAAATGTAATAAAATTTAATTCAATTAATATACACATTATTTTTGAGTATTTATATAAGAATTTTATATTAAGAAAAATATAGAATTGAAAAATATTAAATTTGAGGTTTTAAAGATAGGACTTTATAACTTGATTTTGATAAAAGGTGACGAAATGAATACTTTCAAATTTAAATAATTTTAAAAAAATTCGAATAGTTTGATTTAAAGGTGTAATTAGAGATTTTATTTAACTGTTATTAAAATAATTAAGTGAATACTTTCCAACTTGAATAAAATTAAACTTAAATGTTGAAATATAAATGAAAACTATATTGAAAATGTTTGAATATTTATGCTTTGAATCTTATTAGAATTGAAATGGCAGTTCAAACCAGGAATTGAAATCGACAAAAATTGAAATGGTTTATTGAGAATTTGAATTGAATCTTTAATCTTTTAAATTGAAAGTGTTGAACAGGGATAAATTTAAATTGACTTTTTGGAATTTAAGTTGATTTGAATCAATTTTTGGAATTGGATGAAACAATTCTAATTAAGAAACTTTTCAGTATAATCTCTATAAATAAATATAAACTATCTTTAATTTATAACTATTTTAATATAAATGCTATTTTCAATATCTGAATTGTTTAAGTTGGAAATGTTATGATTACGAAAGTGTTATGATTTCAAAAGTGTTATGATCTCGGAAGTGTTATGATTTCGAAAGTCTTATAACTTTGACAGTATTATGATCCTGAAAATGAATATTATTTAAAGTGAATAATGATATCGAATTGAAATGGTTTAGAAATGGATATGATATTTTGATATGAAGTATGAACTATTTGAAATGAAATAACCACGGTGTGAAATAAGTGTTTGGTTGTTAAAGAGACCAGGATCGGATATTCTCATACTCTCTGCCAATATCGAAAATGACTTTAACAACGGTGTACGTGGTGGAGATTCCAGAACGAAGTAAGATGGTTTGGCGACGATTCTATATGAAGTTTTAGTGCAGCCCTGACTCCTGTGAGTCAGCTTGATGTGGATAAAACATGAGCTATGCCGGGCCAAGTGTGGTCACTTCCCCTACCAGGCACATTTTCTCGATACCGCTCTATTGCTTTTGTGATTCGATTGGGTGCACCTTTGATTTGGGAGTGTGTCTTGAGGTGGGTGGTAGTAGCTGCTATGCGTTACCACTAGTCCGAGAGTGGAAACGGAATTTCTATCTTGTCATTGCCTCACGTGCCTTGTCACATGCCTTATCACGCCTTCTACGAGTTTAGTTTGTGATGTACTTATGGAGTGCTCCCTGGTAGCCTATCTGCGGGTGGAGTTTGCAGTACAGTATAGACTATGGCATTATATAAAATGTGTTAAGGGTGATATGGGTAACTCCTTAACTCTATTTTAATACTTTACCGATAGACATATTATAATAGCGCATAATATTACATAGTAGATAGATCCACGGATCCTTAGAGGATGGGTATCCCAAACATCATTTAAATTACTTGTATTTCAGTTTACATTTCACTTGACTTAAATTTACAGATATAAGAATTTTAATCCCGACTCGAGTGTTTTGTGTTTTTCTTTAGGCTCCGGTCAGACTGTGTGTTATAGCATTTGAGTCTCACCTTTGGAGTTTGGAGCGTTACTTGAAGATCTATTTTTTCTATTTATCTTTCCAATTACTTCAGTTTATACCAGTTGTTTTGCTCAGACTGGTCCTCTGCTCTATATTAGTAACTTCTTTGTATTCGACGTATTTGTTGTATTTTACTTTAAACTCCGATGTTTATATAGTTGCTTCATGAACTACTACTTATCTATTCTGCTGCTTATTATTATAATACTCCGTGTCTGTGATTCTATGATTGATTTATTCACTGTATACATTAAGTTTTGCCAAATATAAATTAACAACTGTTGTTTTGACTAAATCAAGTCTGCCATGAGTGAATGATTGTTGATTTGAATGGTTTGAAAATACTAGGTCGTTACAAGTGGTATCTGAGCTCTGGCTTAGGAAAAACTTAGAATATGGTGTAAAATTTAATCATAGAATCATATTCGTTTTAGCTTGGATTTCTTCGTTAGGAATCTCTTTGCTTAGAATTTTCTTTCAAATTTTGGAATCTCCTTTTGTTCTGAAATCCATTCTTGTCTTTTCCTGTGTGTGTTCCTTTTGACACTAGAGCAGCCCATAGCTCCATTTCTTTTAGTCTCCGTGATAATTTGAGCTCATCCTGCCACCACAATTGGCAACTTCGTCCTTGTGGGTGTGACCAATCCCACTGGCGGTCCCGCTAATCATTGTATGATTTTTAAAGGGGTGAAACTCATTTGCAATAGGTTTCGATTCACCGAAGACTTCTATATCCATAGTTTCGATCCTGTTATTTCTTGCAAAGCCCGAATCTTCCCTTAGTGGACAACCAGGGTAATTCTCTTGTAATCTAATTTTGATTGCCTTGGGATTATGCAGGCAATCTTATCTTTTCATTTCATTCTCAGCCTAGTGATCTCAACTCCACATTAATAGTCAGGAACTATCCTGATGTTTTGGTGAAGTCAATTCTCTCTCTCTCAAGCGAGAATTTTGAATTCCGCTTCGATCTTATTCATGTAACTCGATCTATTATCCTTTCTTCTAGATGAATGGTTTCTATGACTGGTTAGTCATTCCTATGGATTAACCGATGCTTCTATCTTCTTTGTCGATCTCATGGATCGTGGTTTTTGCGATGTTCTCAACAGGCTTGTCTTGGTCTTCGTTGTTAATAATCTTTTCTAAGTCTTGGTTGACCCGTTAAGGTCCCTATGATTAATATAAGTCTATCTACCTTTCCTCTTTTGCAATTTAATTATCTTATCTTCCTTTCGAGCTTATCTTCATAGTTAGAATTCTTTTGATTAGGATCCCTATGTATTTGAATTCTATCCTTGTTTTAAAATCCATTCCTACACCATCTTAAGAGGGAGTGTACTGGTAATTAATATAAAAAGTTTTATATTGTGGTGTTTGAGTTGTTAAGGTTGATTTTGGGTTTCTATTGGTACCTCTGGCCAATGCTATCAATAGGAATTTCAAAACATTTGAACAGAGCAAACTGACACAATGTTTTTTCGAAATTAATAAATGAAGTAATTTTGTATGACTATATTTTGTATCTAAGTATAATTTTCTGAAATTAGATAGTTAAATGAATTGGTTATAAGAAATGATAATACTAGATTGTCATTTATTATTTCAATGACATTCCGAAAACAATTAATTACTGTTGTATGTTATAAGGAGTGGAAATTTTATAAATTTGGTTTATAAATCTAATTTGCAAATGAAATTAATTTAAATATAGAATTTGAGGATAAAATTTTCGATATTTTTCAAATTTGGTTTTCAAAGTCTTGAGAAAAATATAAATATAGTATTTTTGAATGAAATTATTTCCAAAGAAGCAAAAAGAAGTAAGTCAGTACTCTTCTCTTTGTCGTTGGAAAATAATTTCGGTGCTAATTACAGTATCATCGACATTCATTTTCGAGTCTCCATGCGGAAAGACCACTTAATAGCTTTGCTACACTTTTGTTTAGAAAATGGATTTGATTTAATTTTATTGAGTATTATTGGATGTATTTAACGATATATACATATGTATATATTTATTTTAAAATAGTTTGAAATGAAATCAGAAATTTAATACTTAAAATTCTATGTTAAGAATGGTTTTCAATTATTAAAATGAAGCTAAAATTTTGAATAATTTGAAATAGTTAAGACTAAGGTAAAATTAATTTGTATAATACTCAATTGCACTCTAAAACATATATAGCTTACCTGAAGTATTCAAAAGTTAAAATGAAATGTGAATTTGTGATTGAAGGTTAACAAGAGAAAACTTAAGTAATAAATTATTTAAATTAAAATGCCTTAATAAGAAATGTTGTAAATAATCGGTAAATTTGTATAGTAACACTCGAAAACATTAATATAATTTACCTAGAAAAGTTAAATGTTAATGAGAATATGTAATGAGATAATATAATGTAACTATAAGGAATAAGATGTCCAAAAATGAATCTTGATAAGGGAATTTATAAAAGGAAATTGAGTTGGTATAATAAATATTTATACACTTAATCTATGTTGAAATATATTGAATAATAATTACAGAATTCTATTGAAGTAATAAATATGAATTTAGGAATTTCTTAAGATTGAATTATAAGTGTGAGTAACTTAAGTAAAGTCAAATGGGTTAAATAAATGGATTAAATAAAATAATTTTTTTTGAATGAAAAATTGTAATAAATGTTAATAAAGTAAAAGAAAATCAATTAAATGAAAATACATTGGATTGAAATCAACCACATATGAATACAATGAACATTTATTGTTTAAATAAAAAGCTTGAAACCAAAATTGCAGAATATTAATCAATTTAAACAAATGAAATTTAAATGGTTTTAAATTAATTATTATATCTAATACTGTGTGTTTCAAATTCCCCTTATCTTTTTGTTGTTACTAATTTCCTTCTCGTTCCTTTTCGGGGATGAAAAGTTTTGAGTGGGGGAGAGTGTAACGATCCATAAATTTTAACGGTTTTAAATAACGTAATTAACCAAATTTTTGATGAAAATAAATAATAAGATTTAGCAATGAAAATTTGATATTCGATATGCGTCTATTTAAACATAGCAAATCGAAAATTTTCATGGTAAATATGAAGTTAGTTCGGTTATGCAATCTTCATTGTCAATTTAAATCAGTTAATATTTGATGGAAATAATATATTTTCAAAAAATTGAATATTTTTATATAATAAAAATGTAAACTATTTCCTGAGTATGATGTCATATTTCGTTTTATCAAATTTAGACTGCAATTGCTCCATTTATCTTTTTTTCGGTAAAATAATAGCAATTGGCAATGAATATTGACCTTTGATCCGATGATCGTATCACTTATATATTGTAACGTCTGCTTAATTTTCGTTCTTCGAAAATTCGACATCGATACTCACTTTATCGACTGCCGAGAAATCAAAGGCCGAAAACCGAGATGTTATGGGTTTTTAAAAGAATTTAAGAAAAAGAAAGAAGAGAGAAGAGATAGAAAATAGAGAGAAAGAAGATAGACAATTTATTTTTTTGAAAACAGAGAAACAGAAAAACAGAGAATTTGAAAATAGAAGATAGAAGAATTTTTTTTTTAAAATAGAACGGGACAGAAAGGAACAACAACAGAATCTCACAATTCGCAGCGGAACAACATATAATAATAAATGAATAATCTTTAAACAAAGAACTATATCAGTTATTACATTACATTTCATTTCATTACATCATATCATCAGAGTGTACAACATCATACAACAACAAACAGTGCAGCGGAAAAGAAATACTATATAAACTAGTAATACGCCATGCCATCCAGCTTGCCTCCAGCAACTCCAGAATATCCAGAATATCCTGATAAACCTAACTCTTAACTGCCCGTGTGGAAATTGGTGGGCACCCAGAGTTTAGGAAGGAAAACAATAAACTCCGAGTCAGTCATGTGACTGGTGTGAGAACTCAAAACAGTTTATTTAACTTTAAAATCAAAATAGAGGAATATTTTTAAATCAATTCGCAATGCTTTTAAAAATGAGACTACCATAAGGCCTCCCGCACACACACACAATGCAAACGCAGAATCGGAGGAGATTTCTCCTTATGATAGTCAAAGATGCTTGATACGCATTTAAAATAACATTTTATATTATTATTAGTGCATAGTGTAGAGAAAAATTCATTTCGAAAGTAGAATATAAATCTTAGCCAACATACGACCATTATCGTATGCCTACTATAGCTACCATCCAAACAGTGGTGACCACCATAAGTGAATAGCAGGTTCTACAACTAATACCGTACAAGTCTCGTATTGTTTCTTTGGATTTCCAACGAATGATCAGGCCAAGGAACTTCCCATTGCCACTGAGAATGCCTCTGGATGGACATCCCCGAGAACCAAACCGGATCTCTACCAACACAAGGCCGGGTTACTCCTAACTGAGCAACAACTGACCGAATATGCCATCCCCCGTTCCTTTGGGACCTTTTTCCGAGAGCGCTCTCTAATCAATTCACACAATCATAACAAAGTGTTTTCAACATGAGTAAGTATCTGGGCTCCATACCATGATACCACCCTTTTCCAGAAGGAAATGGACACATCCTAAAGGGTGCTACCCCTCATAACCTTGCTGCTTCTTTCCTGTTTTGACCATTCACGGGGTGTGAGGCTCGACGAAGTCACGTCCACAAAAACATACTTTATACAAAAGCCATGCTTTGGGTCAACAAATGATCAACACAATGATCACTAAGATAGACGATCAAATAAATTATCCTATCACAATAATCAACACAATGATCATTTCAGCATCACTCAGCATGTCACATTACCAAATTGGGAATATATCGCTGATAACTTCAACTATATAACCTTTGAGCACATACGTCTCAAAGAAGGGTGTTAAGCAACGAATAAATTCTCAGCCACCAACAGAAATATATTTGAAAGAAATCGGCTTTATATCTCAACTTGTAATGTCAGGCATACAATCCATACAAGTCTGTTCCGGGCTCGAACAGAACCGAAGGCACTTACAAAGAAGTCCTTGCAATCCGGATATTCACAATCCTGATCGGATTCACCATCACATATGGAGTTTCTATACCGGCGCGACTCGGTGCAGAAACAATCGATAGGTCATCCTATCGCTCTTGCAAATACCGGTCTTCAACACCGATCTTCAAATGCGATTTATCACGATGTATCACATATTCGGAATGGGTTATACGACCCCATGGTCCTTTCCCGGTTAACCCGAATAGTGAGCGCTTATTCAAAAATAAGTGTGCATTCAAATTCAATCAAATCACATCAAATACCCATTCAAAGGGAAATACTGATAGTCGGCTATTGAACTATCAATGGATATGCATACATCACCAGATTCCAAATAATTTTCCAAATTATTTATTTTCCAAAATATCTTTACAAGATATAAAATTCCAACACTTCAAAAATAAATCAATATTTATTTTCAAACAAATTTCACTTTCACATATAAATTCCATAATGAATTTATACTTCAAAATATCCATGCATATATGATTTCAACTATTCATTTCAATTTATCTTCAAAAAGATAAATTCTAATTTTTCACTTCATATTGGAAAACATTCCCATACTTATTAAATAAGTAATTCACAATCTTTTATTTTCAACACTTAGAAAATATTCAATACACTTAAACCGAATTAAGTATATATTTCTTTCTTTAAGGAAATCATTCACTTAACATATTTATTTGGGCCAAAACGAATGTTGCGTAAAACATCGTTACGACAACCCAAAATCACTAGTATAGGGATTCAAAATTAAAATAGATATATAAATCCCAATACTAAACCAAAACATTTCCATTCGGAAATCATTTACTATAACAACAATGTTATAGTCCACTATTTCCTTTTATTTCTCGAAACATCTATTTCAACAATAAATGTTGAAATCTATGGTTTCGAATCTCTATACCTTTTAAAACATCGTTGGATCGTTTTAATTCTATTTAAAACATTCACATTCTAAACAATTTCTTTAACGTGTTATTCACTATTCAAAAACGTGAATAAACTACGTTAACCAATTTCATTCTTTTATTCATTTTAATTCAAAGGATTATTCACTATTAAAAAATGTGAATATAACTCCATTTCTAAGTTATAACAATTAACTTGTCAAAATAAGTCCTTTGCGAATTTATAAAACAACGTTTATAAATTCCTTTTCTATTTATTTATAAAAACTTCCTTTTTTATAAATTCCTTTATTAACATATTTGATTTCATATCTCAATTATAAACTAAAATTTCATATTATAAGTCAATTGCTTATAAAACGATTATTTTACAAAATCGTTCTTTTTAAAGACTTTTCAATTTATAACCTTATAACTTATAAGATTTATTTATTTAATAAATCTATTCTTCAAATAATTTCACCAAATTTATAAATCTTACTATTTATAAATTTCGTTTATAACTTCACAGTTTATAATTCTATAAATTTCATTCATTTAGGAAATTCATTTTCACTACATTCAAACACTTATAAAAACTTGTTTTATAATGTCAATTTTTCAATTTATAAATATCCATTTATAAATCTCTTAATATAAATCAGTTTATACTAATATTTTAAACGTCTTTAAATTCCTTTATAATTTCACCATTCTCTTGATTTATAAAATAATTAAATTTTATAAATCCTATATTTAAACTTTTCACAATAAATTCAAATTTCCCAATTTAAACTATTTTATAAGATCATTGGTTCATATTTCTCAAAAATCAGTTTTTCTAACAATATTACTCAAAAATTATAATTTTATAACTTCTAAAATTATAACGTTTATTTATTTAATATGGATCAACTCCAAAAATAAAGTATATTTTCAAAAATCACTTTAAAAACATTTCAAAATCCCAAATCTGGGTCCAATGATGCTACACACCAAATAGTCAATCACGACTACAACGATATCATATATCAATATGAAAATCCATCAAATATCAAAATATCTGAAATAAAATAAATACTGTTGAGGAATCCAGTTGGATCCCTCCAACCTGTTTCCTGCATCCAAAAACATTAGCACAATACCAATTTCGCTCCAGTACGAAATTATCGCGGTACATGTTCTTATTAAATATTATCCGCTTAATAACGGCGTAATAGGGTCTCATCCGCTAAACAAAAAAATGCGGGAAATCAACAACTGCAATATATACATATGCCAATATATATATATATTGATATTATATATAATACCAATTTCACTGTTTATGAAATATTCGCGGTATATGTTTTTAATAAATAACATCCGCTTACTAACGGCGCATAATGTCTATTTTAACAATCAATAATTTACAGTCATCATTCAAACATGCATTCAAATATTTTAAATCTAACTATTTAAAATAAAATCGAAATCTATTCGATTGAGTGAGAAATTCTCACCTTGATTTTAATTTCCGTTTTAGCTTTTATTTCGAATAAAATTAAACGCGCGTTTAATTTTACCCGAAATTCTCACTAACTCCAAACGACTCCAAACCAACTCCATCGCGTAGTGCTCGTCCATACGATTCCAACGCAACTGAGTTTGCATTTTTTCGACCTCGTATGAAAAAGTTACGAATTTATGAAGTTCGTACACGATTTAATAGCTTAAATTCAACATAAACTTAACTTTTTATAACCCACAACTAACATGAGCCATTAGATCCAACCTCATCCTCATCTCCACCGTCCCCCCCATCTTCCCCAAGCTTACGCAAATGCCCAGATGACCAAACACGCACAACATAACCCAACAAACATAAATTAGGTTTAAACTTTGCACCACCCACACGCATCGATATCCAATCATACCACCGCCATCTCGAAGGGCTCAACCCCTCCCATACTCGGCCTGAACTTTGCAGAGCTCGGCCCCCCCATGCTCACAGAAACGCGTGCGCAACTTGCTGCCTTCTTGGTCGATTTGCCGCCAATCCGTCACGTAATATACGATCTTGACCGTTGATATTAAAGAGCTTGACGAGCTCTTCAATTTGCTAGTTGACACTTCCTCGTAATTGTTGATGGATTAGGAGATTTGGAGGGAGGAAGAAGATGAACTGCTGGCCGTTCATACCTAGGTGGCGGCTAGGGTTTGTTTTTATTTATTTTTTTTATTTTCTAAATGAAGGGTAGGGGTTATTTATAAGGAACGAGCAAGCGTAAACACTATTCATCCCGGGAATTCCGAACTCCGATTTAGACGCCGTAACCAGCGTTTCTAAGGTTTACCCCGCGTTCCGGACACAATGGAACAGGTTTCGGAAGCTAATTCGGAAGTATGTGCGAGTTATGGCTGCAAACGCTCAATTTAAATTAAACCGATTTAAGTCGATTTCTAGGCGTTTTAATTTGTACCGGACAAACGGTAAATCCAATTGACTTGAAATTTGAAATCTTACAATAATATCACATTACGGATCCGATGAAACTGGTTTCGTCGAAATCCGAGACTTTTTGAAAAATGGCTATTTTGACTCGCCAAATTTAAATTAAAAATAATTCGATGCGTTTCGAGCTGCCACGATCAAACGATAACTCCGATTGACACGAAAATTGAAATCCGGTAATAACTAACTATTACGGATCCAATGAAACTGGTTTCGTTCAATTCTGAGACTGTTCAAAAATTGGCTATTTTACAGTCGATAATTAAATATTAAAATATTCAATTTTCACAAATTAACTTTTAATTCGATTTTAAAAGTTCTAAAATATTTCTATAACTCCAGTATGATTAAATAAAATTTTCCAAATTATTTACAATCATTTTTAACTCAATTTTTAATTATTTCCATAATTTAACATATTAAGTTATCGATTTAATTATCCAATTAAATCCAATAATTCAAATTAAAATTTATTTGACTTATAAATTCACTTATAAATATTTAAAATAAATTAAATACTCAAATTTTAATAATTAAAAATTCTGGGTCGTTACAATCTTTCCCCCTTAAAAGAATTTCGTCCTCGAAATTATAAGTAAGAAAAGTTATAGAATCTATTAATTTTCCAAAATTTATAATTAAACTTCTTACCATACTTTACTAAGTTTCCAAATCATACTTAGTTATCTTTTCAAAAACAAACTATATCATTTAACTTTCAATTCCAAAATCAAAGTTAAAGTTTTCAAAAAATTTCCCAATTTTCTCAAATTTTTCTAACGCCTTAAATTTTCGGAAAAATTCGCCATAGTCTCCTTTGCGCGGCTCGATCCGAAAAAAAAAAAAATGACAGTATATATATCACAAATATACATCTCATCAAGTAATGAGGCATCCCGAAGGGAAAAAAGTGTAAAAGTACGATATTTAATCCGAGATATGTACCTTATATTTTATTAGCAAGCATATACGGCTAATATAGCGCTAAAGCGAACCCCAAATGCGAAGCAAACGCAAATCCGCACCTACTAAACTCAACAAACAACATGAGAATCATGTACATATGCAAATAATCTCAATATACAACATATAGCAACATAACAACTATATATGCTAACATAGTAATGCAGTAAAACAACAAATGCAAACATCAACCATCTATTAAATCTATATTCATTCATATTCTCATTAATATTAAATGAAATGGTTTTCACTTTAAATCACATTTGATTTATTCACATTGGATTTTATCAACATTCATTCTCAATTCAATTAGTTTACATTTATTAATTTAAATCCAATTCACATTCAATTCTATTCAAATTTATTTACTTCCTATTTGAATTCAATTTCATAGCTTCCAATTTCATTAATTCTTAATGAATTATATACAATCAACTAACAACCAATGTTTATATAATACAACCAAATTCCTTTGCTTATATTCATTCAATTTGGTTTAACACCATCACTTTTCCAATTGGTTTACTTAAATTGATTTTTTTATTTAACCATTCAACTTCTAATAAAATTAGATTTTAATGAATTAACATTTATATTCATTATTTCATATCAATTCTATTTTCCATTCAATTGATTCACAATTCAATTCATTAATTCAATTCAATTCAATGTCCAAAGTTGAATTTCATTTATATAACTTAAGTTCACATTTCTTTTAATCCACTTGATTATTTACTTCGATACCAACATCAATTTAATTCAACAACACTTAAGTTATATTCCATTTAACTTTAAATTCACTTTTATTCACAACTGTAATTCACATTAATTATAATTCAACTTATAATTCATTTGCTTATACAATTATTCTTTTATTTAGATTATTCAAACAACCTAACAATCAACTTACATACACTTTAATAATTCTGAAAAATTATTCCTTCATATATAAAAATATAATCAAGGCAAAATTATTCCATTTACCCAATTTAAAATCAATATTGTGTCGAATTGTTCTATTCAAGTGTTTAGAAACCCCTTCGGCTCAGTTTCGAGGCTGTGCTGACGAAAGTTCATATGCCACTCAATAAACCAATCATCACAATATAAAACAATTTTATATTCACTAACAAATACGCTCTCATAGCTATTATTACACTCAAACTCATTCTAGAGTACTGCTGACTCTATCTCTAATGAATTATACCCAACAGAACCATGGTTGTCGCTTAACCATCAGCTCTGATACCAAATGTAACGTCTGCTTAATTTTCGTTCTTCGAAAATTCGACATCGATACTCACTTTATCGACTGCCGAGAAATCAAAGGCCGAAAACCGAGATGTTATGGGTTTTTAAAAGAATTTAAGAAAAAGAAAGAAGAGAGAAGAGATAGAAAATAGAGAGAAAGAAGATAGACAATTTTTTTTTTTGAAAACAGAGAAACAGAAAAACAGAGAATTTGAAAATAGAAGATAGAAGAATTTTTTTTTTAAAATAGAACGGGACAGAAAGGAACAACAACAGAATCTCACAATTCGCAGCGGAACAACATATAATAATAAATGAATAATTTTTAAACAAAGAACTATATCAGTTATTACATTACATTTCATTTCATTACATCATATCATCAGAGTGTACAACATCATACAACAACAAACAGTGCAGCGGAAAAGAAATACTATATAAACTAGTAATACGCCATGCCATCCAGCTTGCCTCCAGCAACTCCAGAATATCCAGAATATCCTGATAAACCTAACTCTTAACTGCCCGTGTGGAAATTGGTGGGCACCCAGAGTTTAGGAAGGAAAACAATAAACTCCGAGTCAGTCATGTGACTGGTGTGAGAACTCAAAACAGTTTATTTAACTTTAAAATCAAAATAGAGGAATATTTTTAAATCAATTCGCAATGCTTTTAAAAATGAGACTACCATAAGGCCTCCCGCACACACACACAATGCAAACGCAGAATCGGAGGAGATTTCTCCTTATGATAGTCAAAGATGCTTGATACGCATTTAAAATAACATTTTATATTATTATTAGTGCATAGTGTAGAGAAAAATTCATTTCGAAAGTAGAATATAAATCTTAGCCAACATACGACCATTATCGTATGCCTACTATAGCTACCATCCAAACAGTGGTGACCACCATAAGTGAATAGCAGGTTCTACAACTAATACCGTACAAGTCTCGTATTGTTTCTTTGGATTTCCAACGAATGATCAGGCAAAGGAACTTCCCATTGCCACTGAGAATGCCTCTGGATGGACATCCCCGAGAACCAAACCGGATCTCTACCAACACAAGGCCGGGTTACTCCTAACTGAGCAACAACTGACCGAATATGCCATCCCCCGGTCCTTTGGGACCTTTTTCCGAGAGCGCTCTCTAATCAATTCACACAATCATAACAAAGTGTTTTCAACATGAGTAAGTATCTGGGCTCCATACCATGATACCACCCTTTTCCAGAAGGAAATGGACACATCCTAAAGGGTGCTACCCCTCATAACCTTGCTGCTTCTTTCCTGTTTTGACCATTCACGGGGTGTGAGGCTCGACGAAGTCACGTCCACAAAAACATACTTTATACAAAAGCCATGCTTTGGGTCAACAAATGATCAACACAATGATCACTAAGATAGACGATCAAATAAATGATCCTATCACAATAATCAACACAATGATCATTTCAGCGTCACTCAGCATGTCACATTACCAAATTGGGAATATATCGCTGATAACTTCAACTATATAACCTTTGAGCACATACGTCTCAAAGAAGGGTGTTAAGCAAAGAATAAATTCTCAGCCACCAACAGAAATATATTTGAAAGAAATCGGCTTTATATCTCAACTTGTAATGTCAGGCATACAATCCATACAAGTCTGTTCCGGGCTCGAACAGAACCGAAGGCACTTACAAAGAAGTCCTTGCAATCCGGATATTCACAATCCTGATCGGATTCACCATCACATATGGAGTTTCTATACCGGCGCGACTCGGTGCAGAAACAATCGATAGGTCATCCTATCGCTCTTGCAAATACCGGTCTTCAACACCGATCTTCAAATGCGATTTATCACGATGTATCACATATTCGGAATGGGTTATACGACCCCATGGTCCTTTCCCGGTTAACTCGAATAGTGAGCGCTTATTCAAAAATAAGTGTGCATTCAAATTCAATCAAATCACATCAAATACCCATTCAAAGGGAAATACTGATAGTCGGCTATTGAACTATCAATGGATATGCATACATCACCAGATTCCAAATAATTTTCCAAATTATTTATTTTCCAAAATATCTTTACAAGATATAAAATTCCAACACTTCAAAAATAAATCAATATTTATTTTCAAACAAATTTCACTTTCACATATAAATTCCATAATGAATTTATACTTCAAAATATCCATGCATATATGATTTCAACTATTCATTTCAATTTATCTTCAAAAAGATAAATTCTAATTTTTCACTTCATATTGGAAAACATTCCCATACTTATTAAATAAGTAATTCACAATCTTTTATTTTCAACACTTAGAAAATATTCAATACACTTAAACCGAATTAAGTATATATTTCTTTCTTTAAGGAAATCATTCACTTAACATATTTATTTGGGCCAAAACGAATGTTGCGTAAAACATCGTTACGACAACCCAAAATCACTAGTATAGGGATTCGAAATTAAAATAGATATATAAATCCCAATACTGAACCAAAACATTTCCATTCGGAAATCATTTACTATAACAACAATGTTATAGTCCACTATTTCCTTTTATTTCTCGAAACATCTATTTCAACAATAAATGTTGAAATCTATGGTTTCGAATCTCTATACCTTTTAAAACATCGTTGGATCGTTTTAATTCTATTTAAAACATTCACATTCTAAACAATTTCTTTAACATGTTATTCACTATTCAAAAACGTGAATAAACTACGTTAACCAATTTCATTCTTTTATTCATTTTAATTCAAAGGATTATTCACTATTAAAAAATGTGAATATAACTCCATTTCTAAGTTATAACAATTAACTTGTCAAAATAAGTCCTTTGCGAATTTATAAAACAACGTTTATAAATTCCTTTTCTATTTATTTATAAAAACTTCCTTTTTTATAAATTCCTTTATTAACATATTTGATTTCATATCTCAATTATAAACTAAAAGTTCATATTATAAGTCAATTGCTTATAAAACGATTATTTTACAAAATCGTTCTTTTTAAAGACTTTTCAATTTATAAACCTTATAACTTATAAGATTTATTTATTTAATAAATCTATTCTTCAAATAATTTCACCAAATTTATAAATCTTACTATTTATAAATTTCGTTTATAACTTCACAGTTTATAATTCTATAAATTTCATTCATTTAGGAAATTCATTTTCACTACATTCAAACACTTATAAAAACTTGTTTTATAATGTCAATTTTTCAATTTATAAATATCCATTTATAAATCTCTTAATATAAATCAGTTTATACTAATATTTTAAACGTCTTTAAATTCCTTTATAATTTCACCATTCTCTTGATTTATAAAATAATTAAATTTTATAAATCCTATATTTAAACTTTTCACAATAAATTCAAATTTCCCAATTTAAACTATTTTATAAGATCATTGGTTCATATTTCTCAAAAATCAGTTTTTCTAACAATATTACTCAAAAATTATAATTTTATAACTTCTAAAATTATAACGTTTATTTATTTAATATGGATCAACTCCAAAAATAAAGTATATTTTCAAAAATCACTTTAAAAACATTTCAAAATCCCAAATCTGGGTCCAATGATGCTACACACCAAATAGTCAATCACGACTACAACGATATCATATATCAATATGAAAATCCATCAAATATCAAAATATCTGAAATAAAATAAATACTGTTGAGGAATCCAGTTGGATCCCTCCAACCTGTTTCCTGCATCCAAAAACATTAGCACAATACCAATTTCGCTCCAGTACGAAATTATCGCGGTACATGTTCTTATTAAATATTATCCGCTTAATAACGGCGTAATAGGGTCTCATCCGCTAAACAAAAAAATGCGGGAAATCAACAACTGCAATATATACATATGCCAATATATATATATTGATATTATATATAATACCAATTTCACTGTTTATGAAATATTCGCGGTATATGTTTTTAATAAATAACATCCGCTTACTAACGGCGCATAATGTCTATTTTAACAATCAATAATTTACAGTCATCATTCAAACATGCATTCAAATATTTTAAATCTAACTATTTAAAATAAAATCAAAATCTATTCGATTGAGTGAGAAATTCTCACCTTGATTTTAATTTCCGTTTTAGCTTTTATTTCGAATAAAATTAAACGCGCGTTTAATTTTACCCGAAATTCTCACTAACTCCAAACGACTCCAAACCAACTCCATCGCGTAGTGCTCGTCCATACGATTCCAACGCAACTGAGTTTGCATTTTTTCGACCTCGTATGAAAAAGTTACGAATTTATGAAGTTCGTACACGATTTAATAGCTTAAATTCAACATAAACTTAACTTTTTATAACCCACAACTAACATGAGCCATTAGATCCAACCTCATCCTCATCTCCACCGTCCCCCCCATCTTCCCCAAGCTCACGCAAATGCCCAGATGACCAAACAGGCACAACATAACCCAACAAACATAAATTAGGTTTAAACTTTGCACCACCCACACGCATCGATATCCAATCATACCACCGCCATCTCGAAGGGCTCAACCCCTCCCATACTCGGCCTGAACTTTGCAGAGCTCAGCCCCCCCATGCTCACAGAAACGCGTGCGCAACTTGCTGCCTTCTTGGTCGATTTGCCGCCAATCCGTCACGTAATATACGATTTTGACCGTTGATATTAAAGAGCTTGACGAGCTCTTCAATTTGCTAGTTGACACTTCCTCGTAATTGTTGATGGATTAGGAGATTTGGAGGGAGGAAGAAGATGAAATGCTGGCCGTTCATACCTAGGTGGCGGCTAGGGTTTGTTTTTATTTTTATTTTTTTTTTCTAAATGAAGGGTAGGGGTTATTTATAAGGAACGAGCAAGCGTAAACACTATTCATCCCGGGAATTCCGAACTCCGATTTAAACGCCGTAACCAGCGTTTCTAAGGTTTACCCCGCGTTCCGGACACAATGGAACAGGTTTCGGAAGCTAATTCGGAAGTATGTGCGAGTTATGGCTGCAAACGCTCAATTTAAATTAAACCGATTTAAGTCGATTTCTAGGCGTTTTAATTTGTACCGGACAAACGGTAAATCCAATTGACTTGAAATTTGAAATCTTACAATAATATCACATTACGGATTCGATGAAACTGGTTTCGTCGAAATCCGAGACTTTTTGAAAAATGGCTATTTTGACTCGCCAAATTTAAATTAAAAATAATTCGATGCGTTTCGAGCTGCCACGATCAAACGATAACTCCGATTGACACGAAAATTGAAATCCGGTAATAACTAACTATTACGGATCCAATGAAACTGGTTTCGTTCAATTCTGAGACTGTTCAAAAATTGGCTATTTTACAGTCGATAATTAAATATTAAAATATTCAATTTTCACAAATTAACTTTTAATTCGATTTTAAAAGTTCTAAAATATTTCTATAACTCCAGTATGATTAAATAAAATTTTCCAAATTATTTACAATCATTTTTAACTCAATTTTTAATTATTTCCATAATTTAACATATTAAGTTATCGATTTAATTATCCAATTAAATCCAATAATTCAAATTAAAATTTATTTGACTTATAAATTCACTTATAAATATTTAAAATAAATTAAATAATCAAATTTTAATAATTAAAAATTCTGGGTCGTTACATATATGTGTACCGTTCTGTTCGTCTCATTATGCTGATCTTTGTAGTATATTCGTTTTTGTATTACGTGTCTGGTATGCGGCGAATCTGTGGAAACAGATAGCTGTATCGGTACTATTTTTTAAGCTTTTGATATTCTATGACCATTCGTTGTCCATCAGCTGAAACAAACAGCCATATGCCTTTAATATTTTCAGAAGTAAATGGATGACTTTTGGTTATTTCCACTGGTTGCTTTTATATGTTGTTGTCCTTTCGTTCACTCCTTCTCTGTTCTGTCTTCTTCTTCTTCATTTTTAAAAAAATAAGTGTAAAATTTAAATTCCTTTGTTTTTAACTTGTCTACTCTTTCATGTTGCTCGTAGCCTACCCATTATTTTTAACCGTTCACCACCGCCTTCTGCAAAACTCCACACAATATAGTTCTCCCATCTTCTTCAAACACAAGCAACAGCTCCATCAATCTCCACCTTCCCACGTCACCCCACCTTCGCCTCCTTGGAAGTGCCACATAAGCCTTCCCTTACCGCTCTTCAACCTCTCCTTATTCCCTTCCGAGGCGGCAACAACCATCCACACAAGGCCCCAACACCCACGTCTCATCACAACCGCATAACATCGCCCACCATCAGATCAACCACCAGCCCATGTCGAACCACCCTGCACCTTTCCACTGCCCACGGCCTTCCCAATCTCACTGTTGCTACTCTCCACTAACCTAGTTCTACATCCGCTTGCACCCTCACTCCCACGGTCAGAAAATCCAAGGAGAGCCATCTATCCTCCGCCTTGCCTCGCCACGGCCTCAACCATCAGCCTAGCGCAACCGAGCACACCGCCCGAACCTATCAACCAGATCCGAAACTGCCTTTCTATCTGCCTCCCTTCAACCGCCATTAATCAAGCAACACCACCTCCATTCGTTAGACTAGCCACACCATGCCCATCCTCCTCCCTGAGCTAGCTTACAGCCTCTTTTCTATATATTACATTATCAAAGTATATTTACACAATTGGGTATTGTATATATTTTATAATAATAATAATAATGACAAAATACGTTTAGATATATATATAGACACACACACACATGAGTTTACAATTTTTTTTATATTCATTCTTCCTTTTACATTTTTACAATTTACGTTGTAAAGATTATAATAGTTGTTACATATGTACAAATGTATAAAGTAAAGAGTAAAAGAATTATATATATATATATATATATTATTTTAAAGTCGTTGCCTATTTTTTCTATTCTTGGATTTAAAGTAAGAGAAGAGTGTGTATGTTTGTATAAGTTAAGTTGCATATTTGTCTTGTTACCTGCTCACTAATCCTCTGTTATGTTTTGCTGTTAGGAAAGTATTAAAAACTTACATGTAATAAATTTATTTGTGTATGTGTGTGTGTGTGTGTGTATTGACTTTACATATCGGGTTTTAAATATAATATGTAGATATATTGATTTTAATAGATATGTTTTAATAAATTGGGATTTCTTTTAGAATTATATAATATAATGATCTTATTTTAATATATGTATGAATAAAATATTCATTTTAATATATATTTTTAACGACCCAATTTTTCGACGCCCGAAAAACGACTTCAATACGTCCACTATATCAAATGCCGAACAGTCGAATGCCAGAAAATCAAAACATTAGGGTTAAAGAAGAAGGAGGTATAAGAAGAAATAGAAACAACATCAGAATCTGACAAACGTAGTGGAACAATATATAATAGAAATTTTTCTAACTTTAAAACAAAAGAATTATATCTTCTTTAAACATTACATCATCAGAGTACAACACAATCAATAGCGAATACAGGACAGTTATACTAACTTGTCCTCACAAAGCTGACTATACAGCTTGCACTACATAGTAGATTATACATCAAGTACGCGATACGTCCCGCCATCCAGCTTGTCTCTTGAGCTCCACAACATCTTATCCTGTACCCTATAATACTTGGTCTGACTAAAGCATTATAATAAAAAAATAACCGAGTCATTCTGGAAAACCAGCATGAGAAAACACACCCAGTTGGATTTTTATAGGTTTCTAAAATCCTTTGAAATCAAAGGTATCTCGTAAGACCACGCCACATATAAACATGTCGGGTTTTTACCTTACAATAACCAAAACATTTTTATCAAATCCATCTGATATTATAATAGTGCCTACAGAAAGTAAAATAGAATCTAGCTGAAATGCTTGCATCTCACGTTTCAGCAATAGTTGGGAAAAATCAAAACCGTACAGGCGTTTATTGGAGATTTGATTTCATACAATGGCAGGGCTAGTTGGGTACCGCCCATCACAGTACGTGGTATAGATCACCATACCGAGGATCCACCCTAATCTCCTGCTACGTAAGACCGGAGCTACCCCTTACTGGATAGTTTGAATAAGACCACCACGCGGTCGGATCAACAACCTCCCACACAGTCGAAATAAAGGGAACTTTAGACATGGATGACCTTACCCTAATTGGTTGCTAGCCACTTAGCCTTGCATCCAGCTCCCCTGTTTTAGCCATTCTCGATTGATGAGGCTCGAGGCTATGCGTTACCTTTTTATCACTCATTCACCTAGAATGCTCGTCGTCCTCCTGACGATGTTTGATAGCATTCATCCATAGAAGTCTGTTTCGGATCCGAACGGAACCCAAGGTATTACTCCTACTACATCTATTTTGGAATCACCTTCAGGATTAATAGCGATTAGCCCTTGCACTTCACTGCTCCATCTTCGACTCCTAGCTCTTGTATTCCTCACGAAAATGTTCAAACCGGATCGAAGTGGTTTTCGAAAAATAAATCCTGATCCCGATCTCTTCGAAACAATCAGGGCATTGGCCAATATTGATAGTTGGTTATTTAACTATCAATTAACATCCACAAACAACCATCAGCCTTAATAATTTCCAAATTATTTATTTCAAAACATCTTCGCAAGATATTTTTCTGCACTTCAATCCTTTGAAAATAGTTTTCAATACACTTTTTTTTCTTGGGAATAAATTTTACCCAATTGTTTTATTTTCCATTGAAAATCACTAAGTCTTAATACTTTAGATTTTTAAATAATTTAAATCACTTTATCCAAAACTATATATACTTTAAAACACTTAAATTAAAACTATTTAAAACACTTTATTAAAAATATATACTAATTTCTCATGTAAAACTTAAGCCAAACTAAATTTAAAATAAAAGTTATTCCATAAGGTATAAATATTAAATAATTATCGTTTAAATCATGATACTATTAACCTTTAAAATAATTTACTTATATAATTAAACTAATAACCATTTACCTTTAAAAATTTTAAAACCATCACATTATAATTTCTTTCTAAAACAATCTTTTAAAACCACTTTAAAACCACCAACTTTTGCTTGAAAATCTGCTTTGAAACATACTTGGCTTTTGAGGAAAAATACACCTTCCATTACGCACCTTTAAAAATAAAACCACTATTTATTTTTAAAACCAATTACCCATTCCATTATAAATTCCCACCATGAATTTATACTTTCAAATATCCATTGATATCTTATTTCACTTTATAAACCAGTTTATAAATTCCATAGTCTCATCCTCCTTTTAAAACACAATTTTAAACAATAATCAATTTTCGAAACGATTTCCAAATTTACTCTATTTTAAAAATAAATTTCTTTACTTATTCAACTAATTTCAAAACACATTAATTTCAGATTAAGCTTCTTTATTACGATTTAAAATCTTATTTAAACCGAAAATACCAATTTCGTACTTTTCCAAATTTCTTATTTATCCTTTTCAAACAAATTTAAACCTTGAATTTTAAAATAAATTTTTTATTCCTTAAGTAATATCACTTAATTTTAAAAATTCATTTATTCTCATTTCTTCAAAAATAATTTTCCCATATTCAAAATTTATTCTATAGGATTTAAAATTAAAACTTTATCCCTTTTCCAAATTCATTCCTAAAATCTATTAGAATTCACTATAATTATTTTACTTAAAAATTTTCCTTTTTATTTTCTTTAAAAATCCAAACTTATATATTTCCATTCTCTTAAATACCCATATATATTCAGCCAAGCCTTAACATTCAATAATATCAATTCCCATTATAATCATCACAGATTATCACATAAATCACATCGTTGAATACAAAATAAATTCAACGTTTTGAGGAATCCAGTTAGATCCCATCAACCTGTTTCCCTACATCCATAGATGTTAACACAATAATTTAAAATACCAATCCCGCTTCTAGGCAGGATATCGCGGTATAAAGGGTCATTTGCTATTATGCAGGGTGCATATTGTCTCATCCGCTATATAATGCGGAAAATCAATCACTCCAAGATATAGTGTATATATACTACTATATATACTATAACATCCAGATTGATAAAAATTTATCAGTGTAATCAAACAACCAATAATTTAAATTTAATTATTAAATTTAAAAGTGTAAGGACCCGTAAATTTTGATAAATAAATTGGTTAATTTAATTAAACCTTTGTAATTAATTTAGAAAGAATTTTTTTTATAATTTATAATGAAGCAAATGTTAAAAGTGAAATGCAGCAATGGTAATTAAAATTAATTTTTGACAATTGGAGTGAAATCCCAATAAAGAATAGTGTTAATTGTTACACTTGGGTATAAAATTTAAAATAAGTAAATTAAAGTAAGCATTTAATTAACCAATGTAATAATATATTGATTAATAGTAAATGAATGCAAATTAAGGTAGTAATGTTAATGCCAGTTGATAAATAACTAATTTAGTGCAATCCCAATTTAATTGAAACAATGGTAAGGTTATAATTGATTGTATTTAGAAAATTGGAAATAAATTTCAATAAATATAATTAAATAGTATGTTAATGATGATTGAATGAAATTTGTGTGATGTAAACAATTGTAATAACTATTTGGGAATAATAACTCATAAGTGTGATTGAAAGTAAAAGGTAAAAAATATTTTAGGTTACCTATTTATTTAGCCTATTAATTTAAATGTGGTAGAAATTGAAATAAATCCAAATTAAATATTTTGTTAGTGTGAATTTAGTAAATAATGGGAAATAACATTTACTTTATTCATAATATGACAATTAGTTGAATAAAAGGAATGGAAATTCAAGATTTAATAATTTATTGGAATTTAAATATAATAATTGAATAAATTGCAAATAAATAGAATTTAAAATTTAATGTGAAATAAATTGCAGTTAATTGACTTAATTTGTGTAGTTAGGGTAGGTTTGATTTGTAATTGAAGATTGTTAATTCAATAAGAAGTAACCAATGTAAACTCTATCAATAATGTGGCAATTGATTGAATGAAAATAATTGAAATTCATGTTGATTAATTTATTGGATTTGAACTATAATAATTGGATTAATTGCAATTAAATGAAATTAAAATATCTAAATATTACGCTATCGGAAATTAAGATGGAATGTGAGAATATTAATGTAACAGTTTTGAATCCAATGTTAAATCCATCTATATGACAATAATGAATGGAATAATCGTTAATTTATTTAATTAAATGGGATTATTGGAAATTATATCTATAATTTTTGAATTTAATGAATTGAGGCTAGCATTGAAATTGACAAATTAATCAACTATAAATTGACATTTAAATTTATTTAGATCATTGTAAGTGATTAAGAAATAAAAAATGATGAAATTTGTCAATTATCGAATTGAAATTGAAAATTTGATTTAATTAATTAATTATTAATTTATTTAATTAATTAATGTAAAAAAAAGCCATTTTGGCCACGGACTCGGATTTCGACGAAACTGGTTTCATTGGATCCGTAACGGTGAATTATTGTAGGATTTCTAGTTTCGTAGCGATCGGACTTGTCGTTTGATCGTACAAACGTGAAACGCCCGGAAATCGATTTAATTGAAATCAATTTGAAACAACATGATTTGAGCATAACTTCTCCATACAATGGAATTTGGACTAGAAACCTATTCCGTTGACTTTAAAATATTTTAAAACATCTATTTTGATATATGGGTTGACCTAATTTCGTTCCGGAGTCGAAACGGGCATTTCGGGCCATATATCGTTCAATTTATCTGATCTGTTCTTTCTGTTCAGCTCTGTCTATAAATATGTCGTTATAAACCCTAGCCTACTTCTTATTCATCATTTTCTGTACGTACATTCTATTTGCTTCTCCTCTTTCAATGGCAGGCAGAACCCTATATCCCAAAATGCAATTTCAAATAAAATTCAAACCCAAAAAATTAAATCTCTTCAAACTATATCGAATTATATATGGATTTGAAGCTCTCGACGAGCGCAAGTCAAATATTGGATTCGTTTTTCAATCTGGGTTTCGATGTGGTCGGAAATCGATGATCTATCCATGGTCGTCCATCACGCCGTGAACAAAATCGTGCGATCTTCGAATCTACTTCAGGGTATTGTAGAGTGGATCGAGGGGACTTCATCTATGCAGTTTATTTGGCGAATCGATGGTTGAGTATTTGTGCAAAATTCAGCTAGGGTTTTAAAACTCGGTGGCGGTTGTGTCTTATTCTCGGCCTGGGTGGACGCGTCTGTCATCGCGAGAAGGGGGTGAGGTCGGTGGTGTGGTCGGCCACTTCTGGTAGGTGGTCACGGCCGCACGATGGCAAGTAGGGGACAATTGCCGTTGTACCGGGTTCGTGATATTGGAGCTTGCGTGCATGATGTAGCCTGAAAGAAGAATGGTGACGTGGCTGTATTGGGTGGGTATGTTTTTTTTTTAATTTCGAATTCAATTGTTCTAATCGCTATAACTTTCGCATACGAGGTCCGTTTCATGTGCAGTTTGCTCTGCTAGGTTAGTATTGGAATTCCGGAAATTTTGACACTAGTTTGGAGGGATTCTGAGATTGTTCAAATTTTGGAATTAAATTGGATTCAAATTTAATTTAAATTCGAAAGGTGATTGTTTTACCCACTCACAACGTCTAAAATTTCTTATGTGTGTTAAATTAATTTCTGATGTGATTAGAAATTTAATTATGGCTGTTTGGTATATTTTTATCATCATTCCAATTATATTGAAATTTATTGAATTAAATTATTATTTGACTTATTATTGCATATAAACTGTCAGTTAAATGGTTATTTAATTTATTATTGAATATAAACTGCCGGTAAATACCTATAATTTATTATCTGTTCTATATTGTTGTTATTGTTTGAATTGGATGATGATTGTGATAAATGGTTGAAGATTGATATTGGATGAATGGATGTTGTATTTTATATTATTATAAACTGCAAGTGGTTATGCATTTTCATTTCATTCGGGATTGCGGTTTGAAATGATATATAACCGTATTTTTATTTTAAATTATGGATTGAAATGATAAATATCCGTATCACTTGACCATAAGGTATAAAATTATATACTGACACCGTGGTCTATATACAAAATATTTTGAAAATGATTTCATTGGTTTTGAAAAGAAATATACGGTTAAATGAATGTTGATTTTTGATGTTATTTAAATATTATTTTTATATATAGTTAAATGCTTGAATTTAAGCTATGTATAAGCTTGTTTAATAAAAATTAAGTTTAATAATAGAGTTTGATTTTATTAAAAAATGTGAGGAAGTATTTAGATTTTATTTTAACATAGAGTGTATAATGATCTAAATAAATTAAGGTTGGGAGATAAATTGGAGATTTATTTGAAATTAAATTTATTTAAGAATTAAACTCTAAAGGGTTGATGTGAAATTTATTAAATTGGAAATTATAAAAGGTATAATTATTATAACTTGATTTTGGGGTCAAGGTGAATTAAATGATTATTTCAAGTATAAATGAATTGAAGGAAATATTTAGTTACTTGTAATTTGAGTTTTATTTAAATGATAAGGGATTTATTATGTAAATTCTTTCAAAACTAAATAATAGAAAATTTAATTGTTGAATCAAAATTATCAAATTTAGTTTTGAAATTTTGGAATATTTATAGCCTTGAAATATATCGAAATTGAAATGTTTTATCGAAATTGAAATGTTTCGAAGTTATGAATTTCAAAGTGTTATGTTTTTAAAAGTGTTATAATTTGAAATGTTTGGTTTCGAAGTATATAAATTTGAAAGTGCTATGATTTTGGAAAAGGGATATATTTTAAATAAAAATGATACAATATTGATTGGGTTTTGATAAAAATGATATCATACTGGTTTGGTTTTTGAAATGGAAATGATATCGTATTTATATGTTTTTGAAATGGATATTATATTCTGGTTTGAAGTATAATTATTTTGAAATGACCGCGGTGTAATAATAGCGTTTGGTTGTTAAAGAGACCGGCATCGGAAGTTGTCATACACTCTGCCAACTCCAAAAACCACTTTAACTACCGTGTCGCGCTGGAGATTCCAAAATGAAGTAGGATGGTGGCGACGTTCGTTTGAGGTATATACGCGGACCCGACTCCCGTGAGTTAGCATAAGGTGGCTAAAACATGAGCGATTGACGGGCTAAAAAGGTTGCACCTTTTATTGGACACATCCTTTCGATATTATACTCCGACTTTTGGATTGATTCGGTGGCCACTTTTGATTTTTTTGATTTGGGGGTGTGGCTCGAGGTGGGCGGTAGCTGCGCGCTACATGTTACCAACGGCCCGGAAGCATAATTGGTATATCTACCCTGGCATTGCCTAGTCGTGCCGTGTCACCTACCCTAGCGCGCCTTGTACGATTTTGGATTTCTCCCATAGCCCGCGGAGTATTTAAGGTAGTCTCCCGATCTGGAGATGCATTGATACTGGAGGACTACTGGGACTATTATTGCGTTAAAGGGAATATTGGGTTACTCCTTAAGGCTATTTAAAAGTAAGTTTATTTTACTTTAGACATTATTATAATAGCGAAATATAACTACATAATAAATAGTTTAACGGATCTTTAGGAGATGTGAATCCCGAGCATCTCCTAAGTTATTGCACTCATGTTGACACTGGATAGCAGATGTTCAATTCCCGTAAATGTCTCTGACGATGTTCCACTCATATTATGTACTTTTGATTTAACTTACGTAAGATCTTTTAGTTTTGACTCAAGTGTTTTGTCCTTTCAATTCGCTCGGATCAGCCTGAGCATTTCAAAATTTGATAGACTATATTTTGGAGGACGAAGACGAAGATTTATTATAGTTTTCACTACATTCATACTGTTTCACTGCATTATTAATTGTTCCTTGGTATGTGTAACTCTGATATATATTTTATAAGTATAAACGAATATGTTGTAAAACAGCTTCATGAACTTTATATTCGATTATTTTATTTTATCGTTCCACTGCAAGATTCTATGTTCTTTTTCTTTCACTGCTTTTTCTTATTTACCCTATAATAATCCCCCGTTCTGTATGATTTAAGTATGACATGTGTGGTTTATCGTCGATTTAAAGCGTACAAAAAGGTGAGATGTTACATCTGGTATCAGAACGAGGTTTAGCAATAAACCTTAGCTTTGTGGGGTTTGACTCTTTATTAATAGGGTAGTAATACCCTATGATGAGTCGCTGAGCATATGTATATATAAGAGAGCGTATTTGTTAGTGTTATAAAAGGTTTTGATATTGTGTTAATTTGTTCCGTTTTACATTTATATATTCTGGTTGGTGCATATGACGCTATGACATCAATAGGGATTTCTAAACACATAATAGGACAGCCCGACACAATATTTGTTCTGAAATATAGGCGAATGAAATAATTTTGCCTATTATATTTTCTATATATATAAAGTAATTTCTTTCATAAATTATATATATATTTGATTGCAATATATTGGTTCTTAGGTAGTGAAATTTATAAATAATAGTTGAAATGAGATTGAAAATAAAATAAATGAAAATTGGGAATTTAGAACTTAAGTTTCGGGGTCTTGAAACTTTCTTTCGAATGATTTTGGAATATAGTAATAATAATATTTAGAAGTATTTTCTAATATTAATATTTCAATATAATTTGAGAGAATTTTTTTAAGAAAATTTGAAAAGAAATAAATTCTGTACTCCCCTCTCTGTCGCTGGAAAATAATTTTGATGATGAGTGCATGCATCATCGATATTCATTTTCGAGTTACGAAGTAGGAAGGCCACAGTAGTAGTTCTATTGCAGATTTATTTTAGTAAACAAATATAAATTTTAAACTGTTTTAAATATAATTGGATATAAAAGTTGTAAGTATATATTTATCTATTATTGTAAAATAATTTGAACCGATATTTAGTTCTTAACTTCCATTAATTAATAGTTTCAATGAGTGTAGTGAAATGAAATTCAACTAATAATTGAGTCCTCAAAGGGAAATAAGAGATTAATGCTAAGTTATAAATGGGATTAAAGAAAATTTGAAATTGTAACCTATGAAACAAAGAATAATATTATGGAACATTAAGTTAATTGAAAGAAATAAACTTGTATAACTTTCTATTACACCCTTAAAAGCATATATATAACTTACCAACTATAAAAAGTTAAAACGTTGAAAGAAATTTTAATGGGAAATTTTACAAGTAAAACTTGAGGTAATGAAAGTATTTGATGAAATTCTTTTATAAATAAGAATTTTGATGTTGTAGTTGTTATAAACTTATGTATAATTGAAATATTACTATAACAAATTGTGATAGAAAATAAGCATTATAAGAAAGTAATTAAAAGCTTAAGTAAATGAAATTGATATACCAAGCAATTGAATTGAATATGAATACTATGGACAAAAGAACGTAAATAAATTAAGTTATGCAATAATGAATGAATGAATAAATATAATGCAATAAAAAGAAACTGGCATGACCTGAATAAATGAAAATGAATAATTACAAGTAATAAATGAAAGTAAATGAAATAAACATTGAATGAATGGAAGGAAATGAAAATTTACAAGAAATAAATGTAAATTAAAAAGATAAATCATTATATGAAAGAAAAGAAATCAAACAACAAATAGTATGAAATGAAATTAATAAGAATGAACTTAATTTATTGTTTGGATTTGTTGTTTGTTTTGGTTTATGGTTGCTTGGGGTAAGGATACTTTAAATTTGTTTGAATGTATGAATAATCTATTTAGTTTCATTTAAGACTGTTGAGTAAATGGTGCACTTAATAGTTTACTCTCCATTCTGGACGATTTAAAGTTTTTGAACCTAAACAACTATTTATTTTGTTTGCTACGGATATATGGGTAGTTGATTTTATTGACTTCATATGATGGTCATATGTTGTGATTGCAAGTGATTGTTGTGTTTGACATTGTTTTGTTTGATTAGTGGCTGAAACAAAACTAATATTTCATTTTATATAATTATTAACCTCTTTGGATTATATAAGTGAAATACAGGTTATGGAAACAATAGCTACCGCTTTTGGTTTCATAAAATAAGCGTAAATTGCCCGACTAATAGGTATGTTCTCGGATTATGATTTACAACATGATTATATTATTTTTCCCGTGTTGGGATATATGTTATTTTGGAAAATATATGTTGTATATTGTTATATTTGATATTATATTCTCTCTTGAACCTCTCCGTACAAAGGAGACTCTGCCGAAGTTTTCCGTAAATTTTGGACCTAAAAAATATTTTGAAAATGCTTTCCAAACTTTATTAATTTGAGCATAAAAAGATTTAATGGTTATAAATTTGTATATTTTATCTACATTAATTAATTTTGTAAATTTATCTGTTTATAAATTTAATATTTTAAGTAAGATATATTGATTTCTTAATTCTTTTTTTCCCTTCTTTTTCCTTTTCCGGGACGAAATGTTTTGAGTAGAGGAGAGTGTAACGACCTGTAAATTTTGATAAATAAATTGGTTAATTCAATTAGATCTTTGTAATTAAATTTAGAAAGAACTTTTTTATAATTTATAATGAAGTAAATGTTAAAAATGAAATGTAGCAATGGTAATTAAATTTTTTTTTAACAATTGGAGTGAAATCCCAGTAAAGAAATAGTGTTAATTGTTACACTTGGGTATAAAATTTAAAATAAGTAAATTAAAGTAAGCATTTAATTAACCAATGTAATAATATATTGATTAATAGTAACTGAACGTAAATTAAGGTAGTAATGTTAATGCTAGTTCATAAATAACTAATTTAGTGCAATCCCAATTTAATTGAAACAATAGTAAGGTTATAATTGATTGTATTTAGAAAATTGAAAATAAATTTCAATAAATATAATTAAATAGTATGTTAATGATGATTGAATGAAATTTGTATGATGTAAACAATTGTAACAATTGTTTGGGAATAATAACTCATAAGTGTGATTGAAAGTAAATGGTAACAAATATTTTAGGTTTCCTATTTATTTAGCCTGTTAATTTAAATAGGGTAAAAATTGCAATATATCCAAATTAAATATTTTGTTAATGTGAATTTAGTAAATAATGGGAAATAACATTTACTTTATTCATAATATGACAATTGGTTGAATAAAGGAATGGAATTCTAAGATTTATTAATTTATTGGAATTTAAATTTAGTAATTGAATTAATTTGAAATAAATGGAATTTAAAATTTAATGTGAAATTAATTGCAGTTAATTGACTTAATTTGTGTAGTTAGGGTAGGTTTGATTTGTCATTGAAGATTTTTAATTCAACAAGAAATAACCAATGTAAACTGTATCCATAACATGCCAATTGATTGAATGAATAGAATTGAAATTCATGTTGATTAATTTATTGGATTTGAACTATAATAATTGAATTAATTGTAATTAAATGAAATTAAAATATCCAAATATTGCGTTATTGAAAATTAAGATGGAATGTGAGAATATTAATGTAATAGTTTTGAATCCAATGTTAAATCCAAGTATTTGACAATAATGAAAGGAATAATCATTAATTTATTTAATTAAATGGGATTAGTGGCTATTATATTTATAATTTTTGAATTTAATGAATTGAGGCTAACACTGAAATTGATAAATTAATCAACTATAAATTGACATTTAAATTTGTTTATATCATTGTAAGTGATTAAGTAATCAAAAATGATGAAATTTGTCAATTATCGAATTGAAATTTAAAATTTGATTTAATTAATTAATTAATTAATTAATTAATGTAAAAATAGCCATTTTGGCCGCTGACTCGGATTTTGACGAAACTAGTTTCATTAGATCCGTAACGGTGAATTATTATAGGATTTCAAGTTTCGTAATGACCGGACTTGTCGTTTGATCGTATCAACGCGCGAAAATCGATTTAATCAATTGAAATCAATTTGAAATAACTTGATTTGAGCAAAACTTCTCCATACGATGGAATTTGGACTTGGAACCTGTTCCATTAACTTTGAAATATTATAAAACGTCTATTTTGATATATGGGTTGACCCAATTTCGTTCTGGAGCCGAAACGGGCATTTTGGGCCATATATCGTTCAATTTATCTGGTCCGTTCTTTCTGTTCAGCTCTGTCTATATATATGTCATTATAAACCCTAGCCTACTTTTTATTCATCATTTTCTGTACGTACAATTCTATTTGCTTCTCCTCTTTTAATGGCAGACAGAACCCTAAATCCCAAAATGCAATTTCAATTAAAATTCAAAGCCAAAAATTAAATCTCTTCAAACTATATCGAATTATATATGGATATTAAGCTCTCGATGAGCGCAAGTCAAATATTTGATTCCTTTTTCAATCTGGGTTTCGGTGTGGCCAAAAATGGATGATCTATCCACGGCCATCCATCACGCCGCAACCAAAATCGTTCGAACTTCGAATCTATTTCTGAGTATTGTAGAGTGGACCGAGGGGACTTCATCTATGCAGTTTATTTGGCGAATCGACGACTGGATTTTCGTGCAAAATTCAGATATGGTTTTAAAACTCGGTGGTTGCTGCGTCTTATTCTCGGCCTGGGTGGATGCGTCTCAGTCGTCGCAAGAAGGGGGTGAGGCCGGTGGTGTGGTCGACCGCTTCTGGTAGGTGGTCACGGCCGCGCGATGGCCGGTAGGGGACAGTTGCGGTTGAACAGTATTCGTGATATTGGAGCTTGCGTGTGTGATGTAGCCTGAAAGAAGAATGGTGACGTGGCCGTATTGGGTCGGTATGTTTCCTTTTTTTTGATTTATTTTAATTTTGAATTCAATTGTTCTAATCACTATAACTTTCGCATACGAGGTCCGTTTCACGTGCGGTTTGCTCCGCTTGGTTAGTATTGGAATTCCGAACATTTTGACGCTGCTTTGGACAGATTCTGAGACTGTTCAAATTTTGTATTTAAATTCAATATAAATTCGAAAGGTGAGTGTTTTAACCCACTCACAGCTTCTAAAACTTCTTACGTGTGTTAAATTAATTTATGTTGTGATTAGAAATTTATTTATGGCTGTTTGGTACATTTTTATCATCATTCCAGTTAAATTGAAATTTATTGAATAAAATTGTTATTTTATTTATTATTTTATATAAACTGTCGATTAAATGGTTATAAAATTTATTATTGAATATAAACTGCCAGTAAATACCCATTATTTATTATTCGTTCTATATTGCTATTATTTATTGAATTGGATGATGATTGTGATAGATGGTTGATGATTGATATTGGATGAATTGATGTTGTATTTTATATTATTGTAAACTGCAAGTGGTTATTCATTTTCATTTCAATCGGGATTGTGGTTTGAAATGATATATAACTGTATTTTTATTTTAAATTACGAATTGAAATGATAAATATCTGTATCACTTGACCATAGGTTAGAAAATTATATATAGACACCGTGGTCTATATATAAAATATTTTGAAAATGATTTCTACGGTTTTGGAAAGAAATATACGGTTTAATGAATATTGATTTTTGATGTTATTTAAATATTATTTTTATATATTGTTAAATGCTTGAATTTAAGCTATGTATAAGTTTGTTAAACAAAAATTAAGTTTAATAATAGAGTTTTAATTATTAAAATAAATGTGAGTAAGTATTTAGATTTTATTTTAATATAGAGTGTATAATGATCTAAATAAACTAAGGTTGGGAGATAAATTAGAGATTTATTTGAAATTAAATTTATTTAAGAATTAAACTCTAAAGGGTTGATGTGAAATTTATTAAATAGGAAATTTTAAAAGGTATAATTATTATAACTTGATTCTGGGGTCAAGGTGAATTAAATGATTATTTCTAGTATAAATAAATTGAAGGAAATATTTAGTTACTTGTAATTTGAGTTTTATTTAAATGATAAGGGATTTGTTATGTAAATTATTTCACAACTAAATAATAGAAAATTTAATTGTTGAATTGAAATTATCAAATTTAGTTTTGAAATTTTGGTATATTTAAAGCCTTGAAATATATCGAAATTGAAATGTTTTATCGAATTGAAATATTTTGAAGTTATGAATTTCAAAGTATTATGTTTTTAAAAGTGTTATAATTTCAAATGTTTGGTTTCGAAGTGTATAAATTTGAAAGTGCTATCATTTTGGAAAAGGGATATATTTGAAATAAAAATGATACTATGTTGATTGGGTTTTAATAAAAATGATATCATATTGATTTGTTTTTTGAAATTGAAATGATATCTTATTTATATGGTTTTGAAATGGATATTATATTCTGGTTTGAAGTATAATTATTTTGAAATGACTGTGGTGTTGTAATAGCATTTGGTTGTTAAAGAGACCGGGATCGGAAGTTGTCATACTCTCTGCCAACTCCGAAAACAACTTTAACAACCGTGTATGCAGTGAAGATTCCAGAATGAAGTAGGATGGTGGCGAGGTTCCTTTGAGGTATATACGTGGACCCGACTCCCGTGAGTTGGCATAAGGTGGCTAAAACATGAGTGATTAATGGGCTAAGAAGGTAGCACCTTTTATCGGACACATCCCTTCGATATTATACTTTGATTTTTGGATTGATTCGATGGCCACTTTTGATTTTTTTGATTTGGGGGTGTGGCTCGAGGTAGGCAATAGCCGCGCGTTACCACCGGTCCGGAAGCGTAATTGGTATATCTACCCTAGCATTGCCTAGTTATGCCATGTCACCTACCCTAGCACGCCTTGTACGATTTTGGATTTCTCCCGTAGCCCGTGGAGTCTTTAGGGTAGTCTCTCGATCTGGAGATGCGCTGATACTGGATGTACTACTGGGACTATTATTGTGTTAAGGGGAATATTGGGTCACTCCTTAATGCTGTTTAAAAGTAAGTTTATTTTAGTGTAGACATTATTATAATAGCGATATATTACTACATAGTAAATAGTTTAACGGATCCTTAGGAGATGTGAATCCCGAGCATTGTAGGATCTAGATTAACCCTAGAGGGGGGGGGGTGAATAGGGTTATAGCAAATTTTCTCGATATAAACACAGAAACCAAACGCAGAAATGAATATGATGAAAAAGTAAATCACACACAAAATTTACCCAGCTTCGGCAACCCCTGCCTACTGCTGCATTCCCAGATTTCTTTTAGAATTAAACAGTATCACACTTACAAACACTCTACTAGACTCGCAGACCCTTTTGCTCCCACTCACAAACACTCTACTAGACTCGCAAACATTTGCTCCCACTCACAAACATTCTACTAGACTCGCAAACATTTGCTCCCGCTCACAAACACTCTACTAGACTCGCACACCCTGCTACCGCCTATAGAGTTTCGTTTACTCGCAAACTCTGCTCCCGCCTACAATAGAACTTTGATTGCTCGCAAACTCTGCTCCCGCCTATAGAGCTTTGATTACTCGCAAACACTGCTCCCGCCTATAGAGCTCTGCAAACTCGCACACCCTGCTCACTGAACTAATTCTAACTAGACAATCTTACACTACCTAAACCCTAGGTGGTGATTTACAAAGTTTGATTCGAGAAGTAAAAACAATTAAACAACAATTAATAGAACTTAAACCCTATTTAAAAAATACTAAAGCCCTTTTAAATAAAACACGGCCGCCCCTTTTATTCTCTAACCCGATTCTTCCTTCTTCTTTGGCCTGTGAAAAAATGGTCGCCGTTCCTCAACTAAATTAGGGCTTCTGCAAATTTTGTGCTTTTGCTCCTTGCGATTCAAACTAGGGTTGTGCAAATTGAAGTTCGCCGCTTGATACAGTTTGATCGTATGCTTCGATGCTTTTTGCTTTGCCCACGGCTCTTCAATTTGGATTGAGTTCGTTTTGTGATTTCGGTATGTAATTTATCCTTTTGCTTTTCTGATTTTGGCTTGCTCGAACTCGATGGATTTGAGATTGCCGATGATGATGATTTATATAGGGTTTGTAACCCTAGATTTGCATTCGTCTGATTGCTTCAAAATTTCTTGCTTTGCCGTTTGATTATTGTTGGATGTTTACGATGAATTCTGACTTTTTCAATTTCGTATTTTTCTGATGCTTGATCCCCACGGCTTTGAATTGCCGTGCTCATCACGATGTTGATTTTTTTTTGACTTTGTGATTTGCGTCTTGAACATCGCAGCACTGTTTTGATTTCGTGAATCATATCCACTCCACGACTCTGCATTACGTCGACCATCACTATTTTCATCCTTGCGAGCTTTGTCTCTGGTATTGACATTGACATTGTATCACTGTTCCTTTACTATGTTGTATTATTCACTGATGCACTCGTATCACTGGTATTTGCAGCTTGTAACTGGTCATGTTTGTGCATTTCTTTGTTGGTTTAACCTGTACTTGTGGTTGCCTCTGGTTAATTGCCTGGTGGTCTTGTGGTTGGTCACTGATTCATACATGAACTGTTGCACGTGTGTACTTCGTATTCATATGTGCCTGTCGAGTTCCTGTATTTGCATTCATTTGTGTTTCAGTTGTTTATATGCACTTCATCACTTCAGTATTGTATTGTTTTCACCTCTGGCCTGTTGTAGTTTGATTGTGTGATGTTGTACTTTGGTCTAGTTGTGCACTTGCCCTTGATATTGTAGTCTCTCTTTACTTTAGTTGTGTAGTTTGCCACTGAATTTGGTTCTTCGCTCGTGCATATTGTATTCATGTATACTGCTGTGTGGTCTTGTGGCAGTTGCTTTGTCTCCATGTATTTCATGTAGTACGAGCATTTGGTTCCTTGTATCTGTTGCACTTGGTCCCTGACCTTTGTTGCCTCTGAGTTTAAGCATTTGCACACTGCTGCTATGTTGTAAATGTTTCATTGTATCATTTGAGTTGTAGCAGTCATTTGTCTGTTGTGCTTAGTTCATGTGTATGCTGTACACTAAGCATTTCTTAGTTTGCATATCAACTTGTTGTAGTTTGCATATCAACTTGTTGCAGTTAATGGTTGCTGTGCACTTTTGTGCTTGCATTTTGATGCAGTCTTCATTAGCATGCTACTGATTGGTGTTTCATTTCTTGTGATATCCATGTTGCAACTGTTTTGACATGTTAACTGCCCTATGTTGAATCCAGTTTCAAAAACTCGGGTTTGACCTTGTGCTCGTGTTGTGATATATTGCTTGTGAGTTGAACCCAGTTTTTCATTTGGGTTTGACCTGTGCTCACCTGTCCCTGTAAATTAATCAAGTGTATATATCGGCGTGCACGGCCTTGTGGCATATACAGTAATACACTGTGTATGTCACAAGTTGTTCGTGTATGATGAATTCAAATATAAATGATGACGAACAACCCAAATAACTGAGGAAAATAATATTTCCAAAATCCATCTTTTATTTTATATTGCAAAAATATTTTATTTCCAATTTTACTGCGTTAGTGAATATTTTTGCAGATTGCTCAGATGCTGGACTCAAACTGGAATGAAGTTGAAGATTAAATACGAGTGTGAGTGATATGTAGTGAGGTGCTGATGTAAATGTGAAAAAAAATGTGATGTAATCAAAGTTGTATAGTTATAGTGAGAGCTTGAAATTGTACTATTCAAAAATGTAATAAATATTTATTTGAATAAAATATCTGTTTGAATTCAAATTCTGTGTAATTTATTTTATTCAACAAATATTTATTTAAACTGTGAAAGATAGAATAGTATATTAACAAATACATTTAAACGAATGTATATATGTTTATTATCATCAAACAAAAATCATATAAGCGCAAAACACATATTCAACAATCTCCCCCTTTTGATGATAACAAACATATATTTAAGATTTTGAATGTATTAAATGTATTTGATCTTTCAATTTGCTCCCCCTATTTGAATGCTCCCTCTCTACACAATACTCCCCCTACATATATGCATACAAATAGAAATATATGAATGAGCCTATATGCAAATGGAAAATTATTTGACCTTTGTTTGATTCTATTTGACAAAATCTTAACTTTTCTCTCCCCCTTTTGTTATCAGCAAAAGAATAACAGTGTTATAAAAATAGGGATGAAGTGACAGACATGAATCAAACATTTAACTCAATTGAATATAAATATCAAATTTCAATAAAACTCAAACAAAAATCATAATTACCCTTGTCAGACGCATATTCCACTTTCAGAATTGATGGGGATAAAATCATCGAAAATCATACAGTTCTGTCTATTTGTGATATATTTATTTCAAGAAATTTGTATATCTACTAACCATGCATAACCGTTAGGACTTTTAAATTAGATTAGTAGTATTCCAATTTAATTTAAAAAATGAAATCAAGTATCTTCTAACCATGCATGACCGTGAGGACTTTTAAATGGGATTAGAATCAACTTGTCTATTAAATCAATTAATTTTGATATGCGTTCCATACATGCATAACCGTGAGGACTTTTAAATGAGCATGGAAGCACATAATCAAAAATCCAAGTAATTCACCCATGCATAACCGTGAGGACTTTTAAATGAGAGTGAATACTTTGGATATTTATTTTTATTGCCAAATATAATAAATTGAAGCACAAATAATTTCCTTCACAGATTTAAAGATATTGAAGAACGAATAATTTCCTTTGTAAACTATCACAAATTTACATACTATATATGATTTTGATGAGTGATGGTCGATAGAAAGATGGTAGAAATAGAAATGATCATGGAACTTTTACCCAACAAAAAGTTTTTATAACTCTTGTTATGAAATTCTAAAGAAATTTTCTAATTATACTTTCTCGAGTTATAATATATGATAAATATCAACACTCATCACTTTTTCAATCACTATTCATCTTTTCGATAATCAAAGGGAGTCAGATTAGTCAAAATAGTCATTTAAAATCAAATTCAAAAATCAATTTTTCAAAAATGACTAATCTGTAAATATGGTCAAACATGATTTTCTCGAAGGGGTTTTATAAGAAAATTTTATGCTATTTGAAAATTATTTCAAGTGAAAAATATGCAGATATTTTCTTTGAAAAACGATGCAGCAAATGAATGTTTCAAAAAATTAATCACGTTCCACTAGTAATTTTCAACTATATTACCAGTGTAATCTGCATCTGAATTTAAATTTCACTCGTTGGATGTCAAAGACCAGATTGTGAAATTTCAACAAATTATCTCATAATTGTTTTCAACAATTTTTTTTAAATGAAATTCTCTTGAATTTGAATTGAGACCGTGTTAACAATCAAACAAATATCATAGTGTCAGTTTCAAAAAACAGTTATTTTCATGAGTAATCAACAGTCAATCAAAAACAATTTCTTGAAGTTTCAACAATTTCTTAAAATCCTTTTTAACAGCTTTACACATGAAATTTGAAATCGTGCAAATTTACAAGCACTGACCAAAATGTCAAAACCAATATATCTACGTGTAGCATGAGTAACCATCATTTGACCGAACAAATTCATATGGATTAGTTCAAAGTTGAAAATCTGATTGGTCATCATTTAAGCACAAATCAAGGTCATAAATAAGAACAAGTCAAAAAATCATATTAGTTAAATCCGAATCAGTCAACCATCATAATTACTCCAAGTAATTCTATTTAAAGATGATTGGTCAATATTTTGAAAAAGTCATAGAATCAAAATCATCATCTTTTGTTCATCTCAATATTGGCTGATTTTAATTTAGAGTATGGTGCAGATAATCACATTTAATATATCGTTAAAAAAATATACCTTTACCTGTTTTTACCTTTACGATATTTTTCGTTATTGCCCATTGTGATTCTGTCACCTTTATACTAGGCTAAGGAACTTTGCTTTGTCGCCCGTTGTGTTTCTGGAACAGCCAAAATCCAGAGAACACTGTTGTTGTTCCTTAGCCTACCACCACACCTACACGATGAAAGATTTTTGTGACCTATTTATTTTATAGGTCCATGGTTGTTAGTGGCAGAATACGAAAAATATGTTTTTGGAGACCCAAAACTATTTATATATGTTCCTTTTGGCACCCAAATTTGTTTGACTTTCAAAGATTTTATATTTGTGCCTTTTGGAACCCAAATTGGTATAGTTTTCACATGTTTGGGTCTATACCAACAATTATTGTGATTGTGTCCATATTTTCTACAAATCGTGCACATTGAATTTTCTTGATTAATCTCATTTCTAACATATTCAGAATGAGTATATCCAAGTCCTTGTCTATCAATATTGACAGTTTGTTTTCCTATTAACATATTCAACGATTTTTCACTTTTGGAAAATTTTTCTAAAGTCGTTGACAATTGTTGGACTTTTGTTTTTAAAGATTCATTTTCTTTCAACAATTGAGTGCACCTTTTAATAGAATTTTCTCTCCTAGTATTTTCACTCTCTTTTAAAATCAGAATTTCATTTTCAAGTGATTTCATTTTCATTTCTGATTTTTTAATTTCTTCTTCAAATGTGGGACACTTATCACACTTAGGGATCCTACTTTGATAGTTTTTAACTAATTGGTCAAGTTGTTCATTTAATTCTATCAAAGTATCTTTTGTGATTCAAGTTTAGCATATTTTTCCCTAAGTCGTTCAAAACAGCCATTTACTTTGTGGAAATAAATAAGTAATTCAGAGTGAGTAAGTTTTGATACCTCGCTTGGCTCGTCGTCGTCGCTATCGGTTATATTTCCATGAAGACATATATCTTTCTCACTTTCACTGCTATCGCTTTTATTCCACGTGGCTGCAAATTTCCCTTTTGAATTCTTTATTAGTAATGCCAGCTCGGCTACATCATCATCTTCCTCAACACAACTGCTATTTACCAATCCTGTTAAGCATATTTCTTTAACTGAGTCGGTTGTGGAGGACTTCTCATTGCTGTTGACTTTTGCACCATATATTGCATCGAGAATTTTCCAAATTTTCTGTGCATTTTCACAATGAGAGACAAAATAAAAATTATCACGATTAATATGGGAATATAATATATGCATAGCAAGAGCATTAATCGAGATAATTTCCTTATTTGTTAAATCACACCCATTTTCAATAATATCCCAACATTTAATATTAACAGATTTTAAATATAATTCCATTTTTAATTTCCAATTCAAAAAATCTGTTCCATCGAAAATAGAAGGAATAATATTGAAACGACCCTCAACAAAAATATTATTTGGTTGATTCATGACTCTAGAGTTAAAAATACCAGGATCTGATACCACTTGTAGGATCTAGATTAACCCTAGAGGGGGGGTGAATAGGGTTATAGCAAATTTTCTCGATATAAACACAGAAACCAAACGCAGAAATAAATATGCTGAAAAAGTAAATCACACATAAAATTTACCCAGCTTCGGCAACCCCTGCCTACTGCTGCATTCCTAGATTTCTATTAGAATTAAACAGTATCACGCTTACAAACACTCTACTAGACTCGCAGACCCTTTTGCTCCCGCTCACAAACACTCTACTAGACTCGCAAACATTTGCTCCCGCTCACAAACATTCTACTAGACTCGCAAGCATTTGCTCCCGCTCACAAACACTCTACTAGACTCGCACACCCTGCTCCCGCCTATAGAGTTTCGTTTACTCGCAAACTCTGCTCCCGCCTACAATAGAACTTTGATTACTCGCAAACTCTGCTCCCGCCTATAGAGCTTTGATTACTCGCAAACACTGCTCCCGCCTATAGAGCTCTGCAAACTCGCACACCCTGCTCACTGAACTAATTCTAACTAGACAATCTTACACTACCTAAACCCTAGGTGGTGATTTACAAAGTTTTGATTCGAGAAGTAAAAACAATTAAACAACAATTAATAGAACTTAAACCCTATTTAAAAAATACTAAAGCCCTTTTAAATAAAAGACGGCCGCCCTTTTTATTCTCTAACCCGATTCTTCCTTCTTCTTTGGCCTGTGAAAAAATGGTCGCCGTTCCTCAACTCAATTAGGGCTTCTGCAAATTTTGTGCTTTTGCTCCTTGCGATTCAAACTAGAGTTGTGCAAATTGAAGTTCGCCCCTTGATACAGTTTGATCGTATGCTTCGATGCCTTTTGCTTTGCCCACGGCTCTTCAATTTGGATCGAGTTCGTTTTGTGATTTCGGTATGTAATTTATCCTTTTGCTTTTCTGATTTTGGCTTGCTCGAACTCGATGGATTTGAGATTGCCGATGATGATGATTTATATTGGGTTTGTAACCCTGATTTGCGTTCGTCTGATTGCTTCAAAATTTATTGCTTTGCCGTTCGATTATTGTTGGATGTTTGCGATGAATTCTGACTTTTTCAATTTCGTATTTTTCTGATGCTTGATCCCCACGGCTTTGAATTGCCGTGCTCATCACGGTGTTGATTTTTTTTTGACTTTGTCATTTGCGTCTTGAACATCACAGCACTGTTTTGATTTCGTGAATCATATCCACTCCACGACTCTGCATTACGTCGACCATCACTATTTTCATCCTTGCAAGCTTTGTCTCTGGCATTGACATTGACATTGTATCACTGTTCCTTTACTATGTTGTATTATTCACTGATGCACTCGTATCACTGGTATTTGCAGCTTGTAACTGGTCATGTTTGTGCATTTCTTTGTTGGTTTAACCTGTACTTGTGGTTGCCTCTGGTTAATTGCCTGGTGGTCTTGTGGTTGGTCACTGATTCATACATGAACTGTTGCACGTGTGTACTTTGTATTCATATGTGCCTGTCGAGTTCCTGTATTTGCATTCATTTGTGTTTCAGTTGTTTATATGCACTTCAGTATTATATTGTTTTCAGCTCTGGCCTGTTGTAGTTTGATTGTGTGATGTTGTACTTTGGTCTAGTTGTGCACTTGCCCTTGATATTGTAGTCTCTCTGTACTTGTAGTTGTGTAGTTTGCCACTGACTTTGGTTCTTCGCTCGTGCATATTGTATTCATGTATACTGCTGTGTGGTCTTGTGGCAGTTGCTTTGTCTCCATGTATTTCATGTACTACGAGCATTTGGTTCCTTGTATCTGTTGCACTTGGTCCCTGACCTTTGTTGCCTCTGAGTTTAAGCATTTGCACACTGATGCTATGTTGTAAATGTTTCATTGTATCATTTGAGTTGTAGCAGTCATTTGTCTGTTGTGCTTAGTTCATGTGTATATTGTACACTAAGCATTTCTTAGCTTGCATATCAACTTATTGTAGTTTGCATATCAACTTGTTGCAGTTAATGGTTGCTGTGCACTTTTGTGCTTGCATTTTGATGCAGTCTTCATTAGCATGCTACTGATTGGTGTTTCATTTCTTGTGATATCCATGTTGCAACTGTTTTTGACATGTTAACTGCCCTGTGTTGAATCCAGTTTCAAAAACTCGGGTTTGACCTTGTGCTCGTGTTGTGATATATTGCATGTGAGTTGAACCCGGTTTTTCATTTGGGTTTGACCTGTGCTCACCTGTCCCTGTAAGTCAATCAAGTGTATATATCGGCGTGCACGGCCTTGTGGCATATACAGTAATACACTGTGTATGTCACAAGTTGTTCGTGTATGATGAATTCAAATATAAATGATGACGAACAACCCAAATAACTGAGGCAAATAATATTTCCAAAATCCATCTTTTATTTTATATTGCAAAAATATTTTATTTTCAATTTTACTGCGTTGGTGAATATTTTTGCAGATTGCTCAGATGCTGGACTCAAACTGGAATGAAGTTGAAGATTAAATACGAGTGTGAGTGATATGTAGTGAGGTGCTGATGTAAATGTGAAAAAAAATGTGATGTAATCAAAGTTGTATAGTTATAGTGAGAGCTTGAAATTGTACTATTCAAAAATGTAATAAATATTTATTTGAATAAAATATCTATTTGAATTCAAATTCTGTGTAATTTATTTTATTCAACAAATATTTATTTAAACTGTGAAAGATAGAATAGTATATTAACAAATACATTTAAACAAATGTATATATTTTTATTATCATCATACAAAAATCATATAAGCGCAAAACGCGTATTCAACAAGCATCTCTTAAGTTATTGCAATCACGTTGACACTGGATAGGAGATGTTCAAATCCCGTAAACATCTCTTACGCCGTTCCACTCATATTATTTACTGTTGATTTAACTTGCATAAGATCTTTTAGTTCTGAATCGAGCGTTTTGTCCTTTCAATTCGCTCGGGTCAGCCTGAGCATTTCAGGATTTGAAAGATTGTATTCTGGAGGACGAAGATGAAGATTTATTATTATTTATTATAGTATTCCACTACATTCATACTGTTCCACTGCATTATTTATTGTTCTCTGGTATGTGTAACTCTGATATGTATTGTATAAGATAATCGAATATTTCGTAAAACAGCTTCATGAACTGTATATTTGATTATTATATTTTATCGTTCCGCTGCAAGATTCTCTTTTGATCTTTTTCTTTCTCTGCTTTTTCCTATTTACCTCATAACAATCCGCCCTTCTGTATGGTTTAAGTCCGACATGTGTGGTTTATCGTCGATTTAAAGCGTACAAAAAGGCGGGATGTTACAAAAAGGTAACGCAAATGAGTGAGATTAACTCACCTTTGATTTTAACTAATAATTTAATTTAATTGATTTAACTAATAATTTAATTTTAAACTAATTTTCCTTTACATAAGTGACCTATATACATTCTAAAAATCCAACCTTTAGAACCTCTACAAGATTTTAAAATCCTCATATTCCCCAAAATCACACACACACACACACACACATATATATATATATACATATTTGCTGATCATCTATGTACATTTGAAATTGAAATAGGTATGCATATCTTATATATGGATACATTTGTCTTTGTATATTTTTTTTCTATAAATAATGAAATAGAAAATTTCTTTACTGTAAAAATAAAATTTCAATATATATTTGTAAGAATAAAATCTGGCAATAAATTTAGACATAAAATAATATATACAGTGAGGCAGCTACTATATATATATTTATATATATATATATATATTGAATAAAAATCTGTAGATAAACAAACAGAATTTATTTTGTTAAATGCAAATTAATTTGTTAAATTACACCTATCTCAATTATAGATATTCACATGTATATTTGTTCAATTAGGAACAGAAAGCTTAAAATCTAACTGGCAAGATCAGAGCTTAATGGTGGCTCCCAAAAAGCCAGCATCGCGACATTACCATCGATACCGACTTCGGCATCGGCGTCACTTATCATCACACGCCTCTAGCTAGACTATCGACGATGGTAAGTGAGGGCGAACTTCGCACGCATACGACTAGCCGATTTGAGACCATCACGTCGATGCCACTAGCTTTCCTTTGCGTTCAATTTCGGGTCGAAAGAGAGTAGATTTGTTTGATTATTTATTTTTCATTGATTTGGAATTACTGTGTCGGCCATTTTTTTTCTTCGTTCTTGTTTTCTAAGAAAAAATGTTTTACCCTTTTTTTTATTTCCTTCGAATACAAGGTGCTCCGCTTGTTGTAAAAGGAGAATAAGGGAACAAGATGGAAACGTGTTTGATTGCTTATTTTTGAGGGGACATGTGCTATTAAGGATGGAAACATGTTTAATTTGTCTATTGTGCATGAATATATATATATATATATATATATATATATATATATCTGTGTGTGTGTGTGTGTGTGTGTTTATATATATATATATATTTAAATTCAAATTCAACTCGTCTCGAATTATGCAACTCAAAATCTCGAACTCCTATCGATGCGTCCCACTAGGCGTGTAACAACTCGATATTTTCAGTCATTCGCATCCACACATGCCAGACTTGAATTGCTCAAAATATCGCATTGTAAATAATTTTGGAGCAAATGAAATACAATCACAGAATCACAGACACAGAAACATCAGAATAACTCGCAGCGGAAATTAAAATACCATAGTAGTTCATGAAGCTACTATAACAAACTCTCAAAACATAATACATAATATCAGTCTGAAAAACATATGCAATAAAAATCTCAATTACATAGCAGTTTATCAATACCAAAGCTGAAATTGAACAACGAAAACTGAAAGGAAATAGATAACTAGACAAGCAGAATCTCCAGCGATTCCTAGCTCCAGAAAAGAAATCCAAAGCTAAGCTGTAAATACTCAGGCTGACCCGAGCGTAAAGTAAAACACAAAACACTCGAGTCAGGACAATATATACTTATATAATGTAAACAACCTCAAGTGAACTGTAGTAGAAATACACAATAACTTAAAGGATGCTTGGGATCGCCCATCCTTTAAGAATCAGTTAAACTATAAATTAAATACATCCCGTGGTTAAAATTTCGAAATGATGTTTTATACTTCAAAATAAAATATCATTTCAAAATACAATATCATTCAAAAATCCATTTCAAAATATCAAAAACATAACATCTTCCAAACCACACTCATTTTTATTTAATTTAAATACCATTACAAAACACATTTCAAAATAGTTTATATTTCAAAACAAATTACTTTATTTTAAATCATAAAATGAAGTTATTATATTTAATAATTAAATTATTAAATTTACAAAAATTTAGTCTTTCAAAATTCATTTATCCACTTAATTTATCAAAACAGATGAAAATTCAAGTTTCGCAGCATTTAGAAATTGCTACAGAAAGTTACATTCAAAACAGTTCAATTTAACAAAAGATAGCATTTAAAAATGTTGTAATAGGGTTACATTAGTTTCAAATAAAACTTAGTTAAATTCAACAATTATAGCATTTACAAAAATGCTATAATAACCTTTAATTAAACTTAGCCATTTGGTTCATTATTATCAACTACAACATTTACAAATGCTATATTATCATTGACATTAGAATTAATAGCATTTCAGAAATGCAGTTAATTAACTTCGTGTATTCAATATAATTTCACAAACAGTTATATTTTTATTTAAATCATTTTTAGCTTATAAAATCACATAATTTCACTTTTAAAACAGTCATTCAAATACCCTTATATTCATGATTTTATAAAGTTAAATCTCCATTCAAAAATCAAAATTTAATAATAATTCACTTATTAAATTCCAACATAAAATTTCAAATTCATTAAATTAAATTTAAATTAACACTTAAGTTTAAAATTTTCAAATATTACTTAATTTCATTTTTATTTACTTAACTTAAAATTCACTTTTATGCCAAATTAACAAATTTGCAATTTTAGTTATATTTCAAAATTTCAACATAAATATTCATTCATTTCACATTTTAACTTTATTCAAGAATAATTAATATATTACAAAATCATTTTGAATTCATTTAATTCAAAATAACATAAATTTATCATATTTTCATAAATAATTTAAATTCCATTTATCACCAAATTATAATTTCCAAAATAACTTAAATTTCAGATTTTCTAACTTTACCATTTATTTATTTCACTTATAAATTTTCAGAAAATCAATAATGCTTTTCAAAAATAATTTTTAATCAAATTTAAATCAAAATATTATAATATTTACATTTCTAAAATAGTTTAAATTTTTTAGAAAAACATATTTTAACAACGGGTCTGTATTTCATTTTCTAGCGTAGGTAAAGTGATACGGGTAATATATCATTTCAACCCGTAATTTACAAAGAAAACCCGGGTTTGATCATTTCAAACCCGCAATCCCAAGTAAAAGAAAATAATTGAAAATCATTCAGGCCTATCATTTCAGCCCATAACGATTTTCTCCTGTTCTAAAGTCCGTTCGGGTATGTATCATTTCAACCCATAGTAATTCTAGTCTACATGGAACTTGCAGTGTGATAAGTTGATGAAAATAATAGAATAGCATGAAATAACAGTAACATATGGTATAAAAAGTGTAAATATAGGTGTGAACTTCAAATGAATATAATATAGCAGTTATAACAGGATGATATGCATTTACAGATTCAGGTGATGTCAGTTTATCACTATATAAGTACATATTAGTCTGGTGAGATTTACTCACTGTTTTGAGCTGGAGACACAACGACGAATGAACGAATGAGATCCAAACAAGCACGATAACACGACACAGATACGAAATGGAGGAGCCAAGGATTAATTCCCTTGAATACCAATCAAACAAACAATACAAACAGCATAAGTTTTCAACCCAAAATTTCAATAAAACATTGCTAGAAATGACTGCATAAAACGAATCCAAGGCTATTGCACTTGCTTTCAACCACCTATGGTTCAGCTACAGGACTAAAATGTATGACTAAGGGGTGAGTTTGGATCTGGTCTTGGCTCCATAGGGTCGGCCTATCATGGTTTACATGATAGTGAAGAGGTAGGTGCTTGGAATTTCAACTATATGGCATAACAAAGGTTTCAAGGCAAAATAAAGCACCAACATGCCACGGCCAAGGCAAGTGGTCACGGCCAGAGGCAAGGTGAGGTCATGTGGTGATGTGGCAGTGGTGTCAGGTCGGAATTTGGCTGGTGGTGTGATGGAAGTGGCGGCCAAGGTGGGGTTTTGTGGAGGTGGATCAAGAGGTGAACTCGGCTAGGCTACAAGGTGAAGTGTTTGCAAATTTTGTTGGATTTACACATCAAGGGAGCATGGCTATGGCTTGGGGTTGTTCTGGAGGTGGTGATGACTGGTTGTGGTGGTGGTGGAGGTGGCCACAGTGCTGGAATGGAGAGGAGCCGATCCTAGAAGCGATGAAAGCAAGTGCAATTCACATGGAAACAAGAGAAAATTATAGAAAAGAAGAAGAAATTTTACCAAACTCTTGAGATCATAAATGGCCGAATACTTTTGAGGAAATGAGAGAAAAAATGAAGTACTTAAATGAGAAATGAGGGTGGAAGCTGAAAGAATGAAAAGATATGGCCATTTGAGTGAAAAGAAACGTTAAAATGTGAAAAGGTGGGAAAATCAAAAGCCATAGGAAACAAAAGGTCACAAACCCTTTCAATTTACCTTTTATTATTTATATAAATTTATGTAGCTGAAATAATAATAATATCAGATAAGATTTCGAAATTTTTAACAAATATACAAATATATATAATATTTATCAATTACGTAAAGTAAAATTAAGGAAAATAGTTAAAACAGTGAATTAGACTAGCAAAATTTGAAGTTAAATGAAATAATTTTTAGAAAATTCATATAAGCTTGTAAAGTATTTTTAAACATAAATAATAACATAAAATACAAATATATGCACAAAATAAATATTTAAAATTTAATTTAAATATAAAATTTTAATGCAGAAAATAGCAGAAAATGGGAAAACAGCCCTTAAAAATAGGAAATCAACACAGTAATTTTAGGAAAAATTCTATTATTATTTTGAAAATATTTAGATATGAATTTTCACAAATAAAAAAAAATTAAAATAAAATAAAGAAATTTAAAAATGAAGAAAATGGCAGAAAATTAGAAAACAGCCTTTAAAAATAGGAAAAAAATACAGTAAATTTTGGAAAAATTATATTATCATTTTAAAAATGTTTAGAAATGATATCACACAAATAAAACAAATTTAAAATAATTTCAAAATGAAATAAAGTCAAATTTAAATATATAGTCAAAATCTAGGGTTGTTACACTCTCCCCCACTCAAACCTTTTCGTCCTTGAAAAGTAAGGAAGTGGAGAAACAATTAGAAAGAAGAATAGTTTGGAAGACATCCCAAAAGAAGGTAGGGAGAAAGTAGCTAGGAGGGAAAGCATGTTGGAAGACAAGGGTGAACCATTATTTAAACCATTATACATTTCAATTAAAATTTCATAACATTTTAAACATTTTATAATATGATGAATAGTCATTTGATTCAAATCTGATGGTTCAAGGTAAACAATATTTAAAACATTTTAAATTTTTAGAAGGGAAAATAACTGATCAAAATATTCTTTATACAGTACTTTATCAAGATGCTTTTATCAAAATACTTTTATAACTTGATGTCCTAACAAGTTTACTTTCGTTCCTGCAGACTCTGGCTATGCGTTGATCAGGCGCAAAGCTAGAATTCTCCAAGTACTTAATAGACTTGTTTCAACACCCAGTGAAAATAATGAAAACACTTTTAAAAAAAGATATGGAAAGTACAATCCAAACAAATCAACCAAACCGAAACAGTTGTCTAACCATGGATCGCAGATACACAATGGTTACGCATGGATCCCCCAGGAAACAATCCGTACCCCCAGGCAAGACTCAGCCAGGCACTTGCGCTACTATTCGCGACCTACACATATTGCAGGATACACAATGGTTATGCCTGGATCCCCCAGGAAACAATCTGTACCCTTAGGCAAGACTCAGCCAGGCAGTTGCGCTATGCAGTCGTGATCATAAAACCATGGAGATCGCCATGGAATTAGATGGACACTCGAGTATCATATCCGGAAAACCCAAATAAAAGAGAGAGAATAATATCGATAGAATGAATCCACAGTGTGGACACAAAGCGGATATCAAGCAGAAGGCACTTTCCATATCTTTACTTCGAAAATATGTATCATATAGTACCTTTCAAAATCACTTTCAAATATCACACTTATATAAAGTCCATATATATAAGATTTCATTTCAAATCAAATACTTTCCAAAATAATAGTATATCAAATCACACTTATATAAATTTCGATTATATAAGATTTCATTTTTCAAAATTGAGTACCCTTTCAAATCAACAGTTCTCAAATCAATGGTTTACTTATACAAATCATTTTTATATAAGTTCGATAGCTCCCAAATTAAGTATTAAATAAAACAGGTTCTAAATTTTAATTCATTTCAATAGTATTTCAGTTTAAAAATCATATATGATTTCACCAAATCATTTCTTTCAAGTTATACATATTCAGTTTCAAAATTTCTTAAAACAATAGGTTTAGAAAATAACCCAAATTTCCAAATCAACAAAATTTAGGTCAAATAAATTCATTTCCATTTCAAACATGTATTCACTTCAAAAGTCATAATAACATTTTGAAATCATACATTTGGAATCATGAAACATTCCCTTAATTCTTTACATTTCAAAAATTTATTCAATTAAACCAAAATCTAAAATTTTCGATTTTAATTCAATTCAAACCATCAGTTTCAGTTCAATTTAGTTTTCCAACGAACCATTTCAAATATTATCAAATTTCAAATATAGATTTGATTTACAAAATAAACTATTAAATTTTAAATATGTTTCAAGGCTTAAATATACTATATTTCAAAACTAAATTTCATAATTTCATATATCTCAAATTTTACTTCATTATTACTTAGTGTTGAGATATTTATTTCATAAATCCATTATTTTTAAATAAACTCAAATTACAGGTAAACCAAATATCCTTTCATACTAATATAAGCTTCAATTATTAATTTATCAAAATCCATGGTTTTCAAAATCATCTTATACTTACATAAAGTTTATCTTATACAAGGATCAAAATTTTCAAAAAAATAAATTTCGCTGCATGAAATGCCATATGGGATTGAACATCTTTGCTTACTAAAAGATTTTTAACTAAGAACAGTTTTGTATATAAAATAGTTTGTATAAAAAAATAGAATAAAACAGTTAGTTTAAGAAGAATAAAAGAAAAATAGTTTTGAAAAATGGTTTTAAATTTGATAGTAGTTTTTCATAAAAGAACAATTAAATTACAAAGATATCCAACCCGACAACTTTCAATTTCAACGTCAAGTATATAAGGATATAAGATGTACATATGTCATCATTTCGCAACATTACATTCGATCGCTCGCTCGATCACACAAGTTCGCTTTCGAACTAGTATTGTCCATTCGACTTCCCTAATGCGGACTTCGATATGGTTTCTCGACTAGAAGCCATCAGTCTCCTTGCATAGCCATATACTATGATAGAGAATTCTAGAATCAAGCCAAAAATCCGTATCAAATATTCGCTATCAAGAATCAAATGAAAAATCCTAACACGAAATGGTGTAATTCACCTCGAACTTGTGTACTCAAACTTGGATCAGATTAATTATGCGAATAAAACAACATACGTACAACTTATGTACCTATTCCAACTTGTTAAATAAATAGTTTCATAAAGATGTTACTAAGTTAAAACATTTAAAACCAAATTTTCTCAAACATTTGAAGACTAATTTTTTATCCAAAACATTTCAAAACTAAATTTCATATTAGTATAATTCAAAATAGTCTTATTTATTTACTTAACAAGCCAGTTTCAACTTATACAAATCATATTATTTCATACTTGAAACATACAAACTACACTTATATTCTTTATCAAATAACTTATACCTTTCAAATATATTAGCTTTGAAAAGTTAACCCTGATTTGGAAGTGCTTGAATCTTAAAGTAGTCGAAGAAATCATATTTTCAATCCAAGAGTTGGAAGTCAACAACAAATCAGTAAACCAATTTCAAAAGATAGTGTTATACCAAAACAAATCTGGATCTCGAGGACTGAACACCGGCTTACTTTAAATCATTTCAAATGTGTGTGTATATATATATATATATCTTTCGAATATCAAACCATACTTCAAAATCAAAAATCAAAATTGGTTTCACAAAATCACTCGCATAGCAAAGCTACAAGAGCGGCCTCTCCCCCACTCAGAAACTCGAAAATCAACGTCGATGATGCATGCATTCATCACTGAAATTATTTTCCAACGACATAAGTGGTTCTGGACTTTTACTTTCTTGAAACTTCTTTAAAATCTCTTCAAAATCTTTGGAATTCATTCAAATACATTTGAAATATTTCTTATTCAGAAAATATCTTTAAATCATATTATTATTATATATTTTCCAAAATCTTAAAACCGATTTCAAAACACCAGAGTTCGATTCCTTGAAATTCAAATTCAAATCCTTTCAGTTATAAATCATTTTATATAAATTTAAATTTCTCATATATTTTCAAAATTTCAAATCCTTTCGAAATTTCAAATTTTCATTTTCGAAAGGTATATAATCCTTATCAAAAACATTTCACTTTTATAGAAAAATGGTCATCCTTAACAATTTCGATGTATGCACAATATCAAAATACAACCAAACACAAATTTCCAAAGGATGATTCATGGAAGGATTTCAAACAAACAAAGATTCAAAATTAGAGGAATTCTAATCAAATAAAATTCTAGTTCGAAGATAAACTCATACGAAGATGAGATAATTTAATTACCAAATAGAGGATAGATAAGCCTATATAAATCGCGGGCGACCTTAACCGGTCAACCGAGACTTTAGGAATATAATCAATACGGAAATCTAAGGCAAATTGACCTTTGATCGCCAGAGATAGAATCCGGGTAGAGCAAGAGATAGATAGCATCAACATCCGAGGATACAGAAATCTCCAGTGAATCAAAGCCAATTGTAAAGGAGTTTCACCCATTTACAAATCATTCAACAATTTACAGAATCACCGCCCTTTAGAGAGGTCACTCCAAAGTAGAGTTACAGAATGCTCCGAATCAAAAGGAAAAATGGGGAAAACAAGACTGGATTCCAAAATAAGTCGGAGCGTTCCAAAGTTCAAGAAATCCTAATCGATAAGAATCTTAACCAAGAGATTTCTAACAAGGTGGATACCGTAGAGACGAAGTTTAGAAAATCTTAATTTCGAAATAAGAACATTTTTATACCAAAATAGTCTTTGAAAATCCTTTAAAATCATTTGGAAATCATTTTATACTTCGAAAATACGTTCTCTCACAAAGAAAGGATTCTGAGATTGATTTCACTCATTCTAGGGTATTTCTACCCTATCTCTAATGAGTTTTTGCTCCGCTGGCTAAGGTTTGCCTAAAACCTCGCTCTGATACCAACTGTAACAACCCGATATTTTCAGCCATTCGCATCCACACATGCCAGACTTGAATTGCTCAAAATATCGCATTGTAAATAATTTTGGAGCAAATGAAATACAATCACAGAATCACAGACACAGAAACATCAGAATAACTCGCAGCGGAAATTAAAATACCATAGTAGTTCATGAAGCTACTATAACAAACTCTCAAAACATAATACATAATATCAGTCTGAAAAACATATACAATAGAAATCTCAATTACATAGCAGTTTATCAATACCAAAGCTGAAATAGAACAACGAAAACTGAGAGGAAATAGATAACTAGACAAGCAGAATCTCCAGCGATTCCTAGCTCCAGAAAAGAAATCCAAAGCTAAGCTGTAAATACTCAGGCTGACCTGAGCGTAAAGTAAAACACAAAACACTCGCGTCAGGACAATATATACTTATGTAAACCAACTCAAGTGAACTGTAGTAGAAATACACAATAACTTAAAGGATGCTTGGGATCGCCCATCCTTTAAGAATCAGTTAAACTATAAATTAAATACATTCCGTGGTTAAAATTTCGAAATGATATTTTATACTTCAAAATCAAATATCATTTCAAAATTCAATATCATTCAAAAATCCATTTCAAAATATCAAAAATATAATATCTTCCAAACCACACTCATTTTTATTTAATTTAAATACCATTACAAAACACATTTCAAAATAGTTTATATTTCAAAACAAATTACTTCATTTCAAATCATAAAATGAAGTTATTATATTTAATAATTAAATTATTAAATTTACAAAAATTTAGTCTTTCAAAATTCTTTTATCCATTTAATTTATTAAAACAGATGAAAATTCAACTTTCGCAGCATTTAGAAATTGCTGCAGAAAGTTACATTCAAAACAGTTCAATTTAACAAAAGATAGCATTTAAAAATGTTGTAATCGGGTTACATTAGTTTCAAATAAAACTTAGTTAAATTCAACAATTATAGCATTTATAAAAATGCTATAATAACCTTTAATTAAACTTAGCCATTTGGTTCATTATTATCAACTACAACATTTACAAATGCTGTATTATCATTTACATTAGAATTAATAGCATTTTAGAAATGCAGTTAATTAACTTCAAGTATTCAATATAATTTCACAAACAGTTATATTTTTATTTAAATCATTTTTAGCTTATAAAATCATATAATTTCGCTTTTAAAACAGTCATTCAAATACCCTTATATTCATGATTTTATAAAGTTAAATCTCCATTCAAAAATCAAAATTTAATAATAATTCACTTATTAAATTCCAACATAAAATTTCAAATTCATTAAATTAAATTTAGATTAACACTTAAGTTTAAAATTTTCAAATATTACTAAATTTCATTTTTATTTACTTAACTTAAAATTCACTTTTATGCCAAATTCACAAATTTGCAATTTTAGTTATATTTCAAAATTTCAACATAAATATTCATTTATTTCACATTTTAACTTTATTCAAGAATAATTAATATATTACAAAATCATTTTAAATTCATTTAATTCAAAATAACATAAATTTATCATATTTTCATAAATAATTTAAATTCCATTTATCACCAAATTATAATTTACAAAATAACTTACATTTCAGATTTTCTAACTTTACCATTTATTTATTTCACTTATAAATTTTCAGAAAATCAATAATGCTTTTCAAAAATAATTTTTAATCAAATTTAAATCAAAATATTATAATATTTACATTTCTAAAATATTTTAAAATTTTTAGAAAAACATATTTTAACAACGGGTCTGTATTTCATTTTCTAGCGTAGGTAAAGTGATACGGGTAATATATCATTTCAACCCGTAATTTACAAAGAAAACCTGGGTTTGATCATTTCAAACCCGCAATCCCAAGTAAAAGAAACTAATTGAAAATCATTCAGGCCTATCATTTCATCCCATAACGATTTTCTCCTATTCTAAAGTCCGTTCGGGTATGTATCATTTCAACCCATAGTGATTCTAGTCTACAGGGAACTTGCGGTGTGATAAATTGATGAAAATAATAGAATAGCATGAAATAACAGTAACGTATGGTATAAAAAGTGTAAATATAGGTGTGAACTTCATATGAATATATTATAGCAGTTATAACAGGATGATATGCATTTACAGATTCAGGTGATGTCAGTTTATCACTATATAAGTACATATTAGTCTGGTGAGATTTACTCACTGCTTTGAGCTGGAGACACAACGACGAATGCACGAATGAGATCCAAACAAGCACGATAACACGACACAGATAAGAAATGGAGGAGCCAAGGATTAATTCCCTTGAATACCAATCAAACAAACAATACAAACAGCATAAGTTTTCAACCCAAAGTTTCAATAAAACATTGCTAGAAATGACTGCATAAAACGAATCCAAGGCTATTGCACTTGCTTTCAACCACCTATGGTTCAGCTACAGGACTAAAATGTATGACTAAGGGGTGAGTTTGGATCTGGTCTTGGCTCCATAGGGTCGGCCTATCATGGTTTACATGATAGTGAAGAGGTAGGTGCATGGAATTTCAACTATATGGCATAACAAAGGTTTCAAGGCAAAATAAAGCACCAACATGCCACGGCCAAGGCAAGTGGTCACGGCCAGAGGCAAGGTGAGGTCATGTGGTGATGTGGCAGTGGTGTCAGGTCGGAATTTGGCTGGAGGTGTGATGGAAGTGGCGGCCAAGGTGGGGTTTTGTGGAGGTGGATAAAGAGGTGAGCTCGGCTAGGCTATAAGGTGAAGTGTTTGCAAATTTTGTTGGATCTACACATCAAGGGAGCATGGCTTTGGCTTGGGGTTGTGCTGGAGGTGGTGATGACTGGTTGTGGTGGTGGTGGAGGCGGCCACAGTGCTGGAATGGAGAGGAGCCGATCCTAGAAGCGATGAAAGCAAGTGCAATTCACATGGAAACAAGAGAAAATTATAGAAAAGTAGAAGAAATTTTACCAAACTCTTGAGATCATAAATGGCTGAATACTTTTGAGGAAATGAGAGAAAAAATGAAGTACTTGAATGAGAAATGAGGGTGGCAGCTTAAAGAATGAAGAGATATGGCCATTTGAGTGAAAAGAAACGTTAAAATGTGAAAAGGTGGAAAAATCAAAAGCCATAGGAAACAAAAGGTCACAAACCCTTTCAATTTACCTTTTATTATTTATATAAATTTATGTAGCTGAAATAATAACAATATCACATAATATTTCGAAATTTTTAACAAATATACAAATATATATAATATTTATCAATTATGTAAAGTAAAATTAAGGAAAATAGTTAAAACAGTGAACTAGACTAGCAAAATTTGAAGTTAAATGAAATAATTTTTAGAAAATTCATATAAGCTTGTAAAGTATTTTTAAAGATAAATAATAACATAAAATACAAATATATTCACAAAATAAATATTTAAGATTTAATTTAAATATAAAATTTTAATGCAGAAAATGGGAAAACAGCCCTTAAAAATAGAAAATCAACACAGTAATTTTTGGAAAAATTCTATTATTATTTTAAAAATATTTAGAGATGAATTTTCACAAATAAAAAAAATTTCAAATAAAATAAAGAAATTTGAAAATGAAGAAAATGGCAGAAAATTAGAAAACAGCCTTTAAAAATAGGATAAAAATACAGTAAATTTTGGAAAAATTATATTATCATTTTAAAAATGTTTAGAAATGATATCACACAAATAAAATAAATTTAAAATAATTTCAAAATGAAATAAAGTCAAATTTAAATATATGGTCAAAATCTAGGGTTGTTACAAGGCGTTTATAATGTTGTACTCCTATTATGAATGCAATGGAAAAGGTTTCGATTCCTAATTTGTTCGTATAGAAAAGATAGCTTTTTGGACCCAGTTATTCATATTAAATTTTCGATATAAATTTCAACGCATTTATTTACCGTACAATCACACGAAAATTACGAACACTATGAAATTTGAAACCCAATAATAATACAATATTATGGATCCAATGGAACTAGTTTCGTTGAAATCCGAGACCGTGCCTCGGAAGGCTATTTTTTAAATATCAATTTAAACGATATATTTTTAAACTAAACTACACATTGTCAAACTTAAATTTAAAACTTCTATTTTCCCTAGTATTATAAATATAAATTTCCAAGCCTTTGAAATATTTTTAATCGGCTTAGAAACCAAGATTTACTATTTTAATCAATTTCCAATTATTAAATTCAATAATTTAATTGCTAAATAAACAGTGATATTTGAAATTCAAATCAAACTAACTTTTAAGTATTTAATCAATTAAATATTTCAATTTCAATATTTAAAAATTCCGGGTCATCACATTACTTCCCCCTTAAAAAAATTTCGTCCACGAAATTACTAGTTAAGAAGAATGATCCATAACCCGTTAAGTATTTTTCTAAAACAAAATAGTTTCAATAACTTTCCAAACCATCTTTTATTAAAGACACACTAACACTCTTATTAATTTTCCAAACTCAACCATACTTACAAACAACATTACATACTCAACCATTCAAATTAGTATTCAAAATCAAATTTGAAATTATTCAAATTTCTCAAAACAAATTCTAACTCTCTAAATTTTCAAAAGATTTCGTCGGCGTCTCCTTTGCGCGGCTAGATCGGTACCACTGAAAAATGCCACTACGCGCCCTAATATTTCAAAAGAAAACTAAACGCGAAGTGGCTAGACAAGAAAATCATCAAATTTCATACAGAAATTTAAATACATACATTTTTGTTGAGTAATTCAATTTTCTTTCGAATTCAAAACCCCAATTTCCTTTTGCTTTTAATTACCTGTATATCCTACTTAGCAATAATATCCAATTACTGATTCAAAATCATTTTATACATTTCTTCACAGAAGTTTAAATATATATTTCATTCAAACGTGTACGATATACACATATCATCCATACGCAATATCAAATTCGATCGCTCACTCGATCACACAATTCCATTTCGAAACCAGTATCGATTCACCCGACTCCCTAGTGCGGACTTAGATCTGGTTTCTTGATCGAAAACCGTCATTCTCCTTGCATAGCCACAATTATGATAGAGAATTTCCAGAATCAATCAAAAATCCATATCAAGTATTCGCAGTCGAAAATCGAGTGAAAAATCCAAACTCGGATCGATATAACTATCTCGAAATTCAATGCTCTAATCTAGATGAAATCGTTATGCGAATAAAATAGTATATGTACATTCTGCGCATTTATCTTCATTGATTTTAGCCAAATAAATTTTCTTTTTATTCAAACTTATTCACACTTATTCCCTTTCACACTTTGCTTAACCTTTATTCAACATTAACTTAGACTATTTTCCCAATACCAAATTTTACTTAATAATTTCACCATTTCTTAAGTCAATATGAAGATTTTATATACTTCTTATAACTATTATGACTACACTACTTAAGCTTTCACATTTAAATTCATTTAACTGAATTTCCAATTCCCTTTCTGAATTCAATTCACCTTTCATTTTTAAATATTAAATTCAATTCAATTCAAACCATATTCAATTTTTTATTTCTTTAATTAGTTCCACTTACTAATTCATTTTAAATTTCAAACAATTTTTATTTCCAAACCTTATTCACTTTCAGTCCACCTCGATCCAGTTCTTCAACTTTATTTTACTCAACCCAGTTTAAATTAAAATCGAGTATCCAGGTCAAGTTCCATGTACTTACAATTTAAATTAAATATCATTCCCATTTTCATTTTCAATTCATTTATTTACAAATTCAAATTCATTTGTTCATTCAAAAATTTATTTCCTACTTAATAAATTTTTATTTCAGTGTCCATTCCATTTAGCCTACTAAGATACATTTCCTCAAGATTTACTTAATTTAACTTAAGTCAATTATCTTCTAATTAATTCAAATTTTAAATTTCTATTAGTTTCCCAACTTATTTACATTTCATACTTATTATAATTTAACTCTTCTTCAAGTTAATTTTATCCCAAACAATTTTTTTTTCAAATTTTTATAAGTTGTCGAACCCATTTATATTCTATAAACATTTTTAATTAACTTCTAGAGTTTAAACAATGGTTTAAACACTCAAAATCATTTTGAAATCATATATACCCAAACCAAGTTATTCCTTTGCATACCAAAATCAAATCCAATTTTTGCAAAGAACAACAATCTAAAACATTTTGGTAGCAATTCCTCTCCTAGAAACTTGAAAATGAATACCGATAGTGTCGTGATCATCATCGGAATTATTTTTCCAAGGACCGAAAAGAGTTTAGTGCTTTTATTCCTTCAAAAACATTTTCCAAATATTTTTAAATTCTAGATCTCACCGGGTTTCATATGCAATTCAAAATATTTTCCAAATAATATCACCATTATTTCTTCAAAACCCTTAAAAATCATTTTCAAATCAAAGGAATTTAACTTCAAAAATTTCGAATTCCAAATCCTTTTAATTCATATTCAAACATTACTCTGGCATCTTATTTCAATTTCATATTATAAATCTCATTTATAATTCGCATTTCATATTCCATTTTATTATCGGAATTTGTTTCCTTAACCTTTGGTTATGATTTCTATTCCTATTTTAAATTTCTACACAACAATGATAATAGTTTAGATATTATTATTCCCTACCAACCAAGCAACCATATATAACTATAATAATTACGGAAAATTATATCTTTTATATACAAAAATAATTTAGGTAAAATTGTCTTATTTACCTATTTTAAAAGCAATATTTTGTCGGTTTATCTTGTTTAAGATTTTAGAAACCCTTATCGATGACATGGCGTTCCACATATCGACCAGAATCCATAAATAGTCAACCGATAATTCAACACAATATATAAAAATAATTTTTTGTATTCACTAAAAAAACGCGCTCATATCTATTAATACACTCAAACTCATTCTAGAGTACTACAGACTCTATTTCTAATGAGTAATCCCCAACAGAGCCAAGGTTCTCGCATAACCTTCAGCTTTGATACCACAATGTAACGAACTGATTTTTCGACGCTCGAAAAACGGAATCAATACACCCACTGTATCAAATTCCAAACAATCGAATGCCGAAAAACCGAACCATTAGGGTTAAAGAAGAAGGAGGTAGAAGAAGAAATAGGAACAACATCAGAATCTCACAAACGCAGTGGAACAATATATAATAGAAAATTTACTAACCTTTAAAACAAAAGAACTATATCTTCTTTACACATTACATCATCAGTGTACAACACAATCAATAGCAAATACCGGACATATATACTAACTCGTGCTCACAAAGCTGACTATACAGCTTGCACTGCATAATGGAATATACATCAAGTACGTGATACGTCTCACCATCTAGCTCATCTCTTGAGCTCCATAGCACCCTATCCTGTATCCTATAATACTCGGTCTGATCCAAGCATAATAATAAAATAATACGGGAGTTAGTCTGGAAAACCAGCTTGAGAAAACACACCCAATTGGATTTTTATAGGTTTTTGAAATCCTTTGAGATCAAAGGTATCTCGTAAGATCATGCCACAAATAAACATATCAGGTTTTTACCTTACGATAACCAAAGCATTTTTTTCAAATCCGTCTGATATTATAAGAGTGTCTATAGAAAGTAAAATAGAATCTAGCTGAGATGCTTGCATCTCATGTTTCAGCGATAGTTGGGAACAATCAAAACCGTACAGGCGCTTATTGGAGATTGGATTACATACAATGGCAGGGCTACTAGGGTACCACCCGTCATAGTATGCGGTCTTGATCACTGTACAGAGGATCCACCCTGATCCCCTGCTGCATAAGACCAGATCTACCCCTTACATGATAATCCGAATAAGATCACCCCGTGGTTGTGATCAACAACCGCCCACACAGCCGAAATAAAGGGACCTCCAGAAAGGGATGACCTTACCCTAATTGGTTACTAGCCACTTAGCCTTGCATGCACCTCCCCTTTTTTAGCCATTCCCGGTTGATGAGGCTTGAGGCTATGTGTTACCTTTTCAGCACACACTCACTTAGAATGCTCATCATCCTCCTAACGATGTTATGATAGCATTCATCCATGCAAGTCCGTTCTGGTTCCGAAGGAACAGAAAGCACTACTCCTGCTACATCCATTTTGGAATCACCCTCAGGACTAGTAGCGGTTAGCCCATGCACTTCACTGCTCCATCATCAACTCCTAGCACTTGTCTTCCTCACGAAAACGTTCAAACCGGATCGAAGTGGTTTTCGAGAAATAAATCCTGATCTCGGTCTCTTCGAAACGATCAGTTGCATTGGCCAATATTGATAGTCAGTTATTTAACTATCAATTAACATCCACAAACAACCATCGACCTTAATAATTTCCAAATTATTTATTTCAAAATATCTTCGTAAGATATTTTTCTACACTTCAATCCTTTGAATATAGTTTTCAAAACACTTTTTTTTTCTTGGGAATAAATTTCACCCAATCGTTTTATTTTCCACTGAAAATAACCAAGTCTTAATACTTTAGATTTTTAAATAATTTAAATCACTTTATCCAAAAGTATATATACTTTAAAACACTTAAATTAAAACTATTTCAAACACTTTATTAAAAATATATACTAATTTCTCATGTAAAACATAAGCCAAAACAAAATTTAAAACAAAAGTAATTCTATAAGGTATAAATATTAATTAATTATCTTTTAAATCGTGATACTAGTTGACCTTTAAAATAATTTACTTATATAATTAACCTGATAATTATTTACCTTTAAAATTTTTAAAACCACTAAATAATAATTTCTTTCTAAAACAATCTTTTATAACCACTTTAAAATCTCTAACTTCTACTTAAAAATCTACTTTGAAACATACTTGGCTTTTAAGGAAAAATACACCTTCCATTCCACACCTTTAAAAATAAAACCACTATTTATTTTTGTAACAACCCAGTATTTTGTGATTATTTTTAATTGTATATTTTAATTATTTTAAATTGAACTCCTGATTTAAAAACTTTATTATATTTATTAAAATGAATAAATTTTGTTATTTTAAAAGTATAATTTTTGTGTGTATTATAATTTCAAGCCTGAATAAATAGGATATTTCCAGAAAAGTGTATTTTTGGTCAAATCGATCAAATTTTGACTTTTAAACTTAAAATTTAAACATTTTAATTTTTGAATTTTATCTTTTATCAGGAAAATAGATTAAGTTTTAAGAATACTACTTTTCGTTTCATTGAAATCTGATTTAAATTGTGAAAATTATGTTTTTTCAATACTGTGTGTAAATTGATTTATTTAACAATATTATTTATTTCAATTTATATAAATAATATTTTTATTGGTCATATCTTGTTATAATTTGTGTACTGTGTGTAGTATGACATGTTATGTTTATGTTTTATTTTTAAAAAATTTTTGAAGTGTTGTTGTTATTTTTCCAAAAACTGGTTATATTTTATTTTCAATTTTCAATACTAGTTTACATATAAATAACTATATTATTATATTTTTCTATATTTTTATAAAATTTATTTACTTATTTCATTTTTACTTTATTTGTTATTCAGATTTATTTTATTCACCTGGTATTTATTTTTATTTATTTGAAATAAAGAAAAAGGGAATATCAAGAGACTTTGCCTTTTTAACTTTTGACTTTTCACTTTCCACCTCTTCATTCTTTGGGCTGACCTTTCCCAACCCTGTAGCCACGACTTCTTTTTCTCCATTCACGTGACAATGGCCCTTTTACATTTCATTTTGCCCCCAAGTTTCAAATCTGAAAGATAGGGTAATGTCTTCCTCTTTTCTCATCTTCTTTTATTGATTTTCCTTTGTGAATTTGCCTTGCCTCTTCCATACAATTGCTAGGCCATACTCCTCCACCCCCTCCACCGTCCAGCACCACCGCATTTACAGCCACTTTACCATCCTCTCCACTTGTCATGACCAGGCCGAGACCCCCTTATGTTGCTTGCAGCATAAAAACATCACAAATCCCTTTGAACTTGCATAGCCGAACCCTAAATGCAAATACACTTCAATTTCCACCTAAACCACCTCCTTAGCCGTCGCCACCAGTCCCTTCACTTCCTCTGGCCGACACTCCAGACCCCACCTGATCTTCACCTTGCATGGCCAAGCCAAATCCATGTCAGGACGAGCCTATGTGGTGCACTAAAAACCAATTCATTTGCCTTGAAACCTTAGTATTTCATACCCTTGTAACTTACACTCCTTTATCACTAGCTAGCCGAGCCTATATGAACCCATACCCTAGCCTTATGCACCACTTAGGCCGAACGCTTATGACTCCTAGGCCGAGCATGTGTGATGGTTGAGGCATGGGCAAATCATGTTGTGATTTGGTGCTTTGTTTTAAATTATTTGAATGTGCACTCTATGTTGAAAATCATAAGTATATTTTGGTGTTGAAATCATATTTATATTTGTCTTGTTTATGGGTTGTGTACAAGATCCCTAGCTTGGTTCTTCCCTCACTTGAATTCGAATTTTTGTTATCATGCCTTTTGGATATTCATTTGTGTGCTTTGTCGTGCTATCTCCAGCTTGAAACAAGTGAGTAATTCTCACCAGACAATTTATACTTTTACAACTAGTAAACTGATCGCAATTGAATCTGTAAACCATATCATCATGTTATAACTGCTTATGCTATGATCATATGATGTTCACCCATGCTTATTCACCTGTTATATCATCTGTTACTGTTATATATTGCTATTCTGTTTATTTATATCAGCTTATCACACTACAAGTTCCCTTTAGATTATAATCAATATGGGTTGAAATGATACATACCCGAATGGACTTTAGAATAGGGAAAAATCGTTATGGGCTGAAATGATAGGCCTAAGCGATTTTTATTTATTTGCATTTACTTGGGATTGCAGGTTTGAAATGATAAAATCCGGATTTTCCTTTGTAAATTACGGACTAAAATGATATATTATCCATATCATTGGACTTAGGTTAGAAAATTTTATACAGACTGGGGTTAAAATATATTTTTCTAAAAATTTTAAAATATTAAAAAAATGTAAATATAATGAAATTTTGATTTAAATTTAATTAAAAATGATTTTTATAAAATATTAGTGATTTTCTACAAGTAAAATAAGTGAAATAAACAAATGGTAAAGTAGAATTTGAAATATAAGTAAATTTTGGAATTTATAATTTGGTTTATAAATGAAGTTTAAGTTAAGTAAGAAAATATGATAATTTAATTTAAATTTAAATTTAAAAATAATTTTATAAAGTGTTATTGATTTTTCTATAAATTAAAAATAGTTAAATAAATAAATGTTTTAAAATTGAAATTTGAAATATAACTTAACTTGGAAAATGTGAAATGTGTTTTAAAATAAAGTTATGAAAAATAAAAGGGAATTTAAATTTAAATTTATGAAATGGTAAATTAAATTTAAAATGTAAAGTAAATAAAATGTTACAAAATTTTACATTTATTTTTGAATTATTAAAGATTTGATAATTATTTGTGAAAATTTCACTTTGTAAAATCATAAATTAAGGGGTATTTAAATGATTATTTTTAAAGTGAGAAAATATAATTTTAAAAGTTAAAGTGGATTTAAATAAATTTTAATTTTTATGAAATTGTAGTGAAAGTTTGGAATATAAATTGACAGCATTCCTGAAATGCTATCGTTTCTAAATGTTAAAGATATTACAACATTTTGTAAATGTTGTAATTGATATAAATGAACTAAATTGCTAAAATGAACTAAGGGCTATTACAGCACTTTGTAAGTGCTGTAGTTGCTAAGTTTAACGTAGGTTTACTTGAAATATAAAACCTATTACAGCATTTTAAATGTTGTCTTATGCTAATTGAATTGTTTTTAAACATAACTTTCAGTAGCATTTTCTAAGTGCCACGAAAGTTGAATTTTCACTGTTTTAATAAATTTAAGTGAGTAAATGAATTCTGAAAATGGTAAAATTTTGAAAATTGAGTATTTGGCTATTAAATATAATAACTTCATTTTAAATGATTTAAATGGAATATTTTGATTTGAAATTTAAACCATTTTGAAATTTATTTGAAATGGTATTTAAATTAGATAAAATGAATGTGGTTTCGGAAAAATATGATATTTTGATATTTTAAATGGATTTTGAATGATATTGAATATTGAAATGATATTTGATTTCAAAGTACAAATTACCATTTTGAAATTTTAACCACAAGATTTATTTGATTTATGTTTTAACTGATCCTTAGAGGATGGGCGATCCAAAGCATCCTAAGTTATTGTGCATTACTATTACAATTCACTTGAGTTGGTTTACATTATATAAGTATGTATGTCCTGACTTAAGTGTTTTGTGTTTTACTTTATGCTCGGGTCAGCCTGAGTATTTACAGCTTAGCTTTGGATTTCTTTTCTGGAGCTAGGAATCGTTGGAGATTCTGCTTGTCTAGTTATCTATTCCCTTTCAGTTTCAGTTGTTCTATTTCAGTTCTGGTATTTATAAACTTCTATATATTTGGGATGTCTATTGTATATGTTTCAGACTGATAATATGTATTATGTTTTGAGAGTTTGTTATAGTAGCTTTATGAACTACTATGGTATTTTAATTTCCGCTGCGCGTTATTCTAATTTTTCTGTGTCTGTGATTCTGTGATTGTATTTCATTTGCTCCAAATTTATTTACAATGCGTTATTTTGAGCAATTCAAGTTCGACATGTGTGGATGCGAATGGCTGAAAATATCGGGTTGTTACAATTTTTAAAACCAATTACCCATTTCTTTATAAATTCCCACCATGAATTTATAGTTCCAAATATCCACTGACATATTATTTCACATTATAAACTAGTTTATAAATTCCATAGTCTCATCCTCCTTTTGAAACACAATTTCAAAGATTAATCAACTTCCGAATCAATTTCCAAATTTACACCATTTTAAAAATAATTGCTTTACTTATTTGGTTAATTTCAAAACATATTAATTTCAGTTTTAGCTTCTTTATTACGATTTAAAATATTATTTAAACTGAAAATACCTATTTCATACTTTTCCAAATTTCTTCTGTATCTTTTCCAAATAAATTTAAACCTTGAATTTTAAAATAAATTATTTATTCCTTTTTATAATATCACTTAAGTTTAAAAATTCATTTATTATTATTTCTTCAAAAATCTTTTTCCCATATTCAAAATTTATTCGATGGGATTTAAAACCAAACCTTTATACCTTTTCCCAATTCATTCCTTTAATTTATTTGAATTCACTATAATTATTTTGCTTAAAAATTTTCCTTTTTATTTTCTATAAAAATCTAAACTTATATATTTCCATTCTCTCAGATACCCATATATATTCAACCAAGCCATAACATTCAATAATTTCAATTCCCAATATAATCATCACAAATTATCACATAAATCACATCGTTGAATATAAAATAAATTCAACGTTTTGAGGAATCTAGTTAGATCCCTCCAACTTGTTTCCCTGCATCTACAGATATTAGCACAATAATTTAAAATACCAATCTCGCTTCAAGGCGGGATATCGGGGTATAAAGGGTCATTCGCTATTATGCGCGGCGCATAGGGTCTCATCCCCTATATAATGCGAGAAATTAATCACTCCAATATATACTATCACATCCAGATTGATAAAAAATTATCAATGCAATCAAACAACCAATAATTTAAATTTAACTATTAAAATTAAAAGGTAATCCAAATGAGTGAGATTAACCCACCTTTGATTTTAAATTTGCAATCCGATCCACACTGGCTTGATTCTCCACGATTTTAGACCATGTATAAACATCGTATGGTTTGTTAATATTTGAACTAATCGAATAGTCAATTACCATTTATAGATTTAACTAATAATTTAATTTTTAAACTAATTTTCCTTTACATAAATAACTTATATACATTCTAAAAATCCAATCTTCATAACCTCTACAAGATTTTAAAATCCTTATATTCCCTAAAATCACACATATATCTATATACATATTTGATGTTCATCTATGTACATTTAGTATTGAAATAGGTATGTATATCTTATATATGGGTACATTTATCTTTATATATATTTTTTTGTACATAATGAAATAGCAAATTTTTTTACTGTAAAAATAAAGGTTTAACATATATTTGTAATAATAAAATTTGGTAATAAATTTTAGATATAAAAAAATATACTGTGAGGCAGCTACTATATATATATGTTGAATAAAAATCTGTAGATAAACAAACAGAAATTTATTTTGTTAAATGGCAATTAATTTGTTAAATTACACTTATCTCAATTGTAAATATACGCACATAGATTTATTCAATTAGGAATAGAAAGCTTAAAATTTTACTCTAAGATCAGAGCCTAATGGTGACTCCCAAAAAGCCAACATCACGACATTACCATCGATACCGACTTCGACATCGGCCTTAGCTGCCATCACACGCATCCAGCTAGAATATCGACGAGCCGCCTCATTCCTGACAACCATGCTTCCTAAAACACTCGCACTTTGACCTAAACTGCCACGCGCGACGAATCGACGACCAGACCACCCACAACCCCGAACTTCGCACGGGTACGACTAGCCGATTCGAGACCATCGCGTCGATGCCACCAGCTTTCCTTTGTGTTCGATTACGAATCGAACGAGAGTTGATTCTTTCGATTATTTATTTTTCATTGATTTGAAATTACTGTATCGGTCTTTTTTTTGTTCATTTTTGTTTTCTGAGATATAACATTTTGCCCTCTTTTTTTATTTCCTTCGAATACAAGGTGCTTGGCTTGTTGTAAAAGGAGAATGGGGGAACAAAAAGGAAACGTGTTTGATTGCTTATTTTTAAGGGGACATGTGCTGTTAAGGATGGAAACGTGTCTAAATTGTCTATTGTGTACGAATATATATGTGTGTGTATATATAATTTAAATTCAAATTCAAATCGTCTCGAATTATGCAACTCAGAATCTCGACCTCCCATCGATGCGTGCCGCTAGGCAATTATAATGTTGTACCCTATTACGAACGCAATGGAAAAGGTTTCGGGTCCTAATTCGTTCGTATAGAGAAGATAGCTTTTTGGACCCAGTTATTTATATTAAATTTTTGATATAAATTTCAACACGTTTATCTACCATACAATCACACAACAATTCCAAACACTATGAAATTTGAAATCCGATAATAATACATTATTATGGATCCAATGGAATGGTTTCGTTGAAATCCGAGACTGTGCCTCAGAAGGCTATTTTTAAATATCAATTTAAACGATATATTTTTAAACTGAACAAAACATTGTCAAACTTAAATTTAAAACTTCTGTTATCTCCATTATTACATTTATAAATTTCCAAGCCTTTGAAATATTTTTAGTTAGCTTAAAAACCAAGATTTACTATTTTAATCAATTTCTAATTATTAAATTTAATAATTTAGTTGCCAAATAAATAGTGATATTTGAAATTCAAGTTAAATTAACTTTCAAGTATCTAAAATCAATTAAATATTCCAATTTCAAATATCCAAAAAATTTGATCGTCACAATATTTATGAAGATTTTATCGTTAAATATGGATTATATATTAGTTTATATATATATATATGTATGTATGTATGTATGTATGTATGTATGTATGTATGTATATGTTGAGTTTTCAAAAGGAAAATATATTATATATATATTGATTTTATCAAATTATATGCTTTGCTTGTCGCTACTGAACTTGTCACAGCATTCTTTGAGTGTTGGGTGGTACGTTTGTATCCATGTGCATGTTCGTGTCATGTTCTTTGCCATCATCATTCTCTAGCCTCGAAAGGTGAGCAATCACTCACGATTTACAATATTATATTTACTAAACTCAATTCACATGAAATAACAATTGAAACATACTATTAAATTTTAATTGTTAAGTTATTTAATTGTTAAATATGATATACCATTATCTTAAATTGTTTACCTATGACATATGACACTCTAACTGTTGTATATATAATATTTAATTTTTTTATTGATGATATATGCTTGGTGCTGATATGTTATATTTTTATCATTTTTTTTCTCATTTTGTAATTTCCCTGTTAATTTAGAAATCCCTCTGGGTTGAAATGATACACACCCGAATGATATTATAAATTAGGAGAAATTCATTATGGATTGAAATGATAAACCCAAGCGATTTTCATTGATGTTGAAATTTTGGGCTTGCGGGTTGAAATGATATGCATCCGTAAATATTAACTTATTATGGATTGAAATGATAAATGTCCATATCAATTGACCGTAGGATAGAAAATTTTGTACGAACATCGTTGATCTATTTTGAAAATAAATGATTGTCAAAGTTTGAAAGGAAATATATGGAATTTTCTAGATATTGATTTTTAAATTATACTATGAAGAATTTATTTTGATGTCTGTGTAAAATTTATATTTTAAAATTTTATGTTTTGGAAACCATAAATTTATAAACTAGTTTTGATACTATAAATTTTAAGATTTGTCTTATAACTTTATTATTAAAAATATATATATATATATAATAAGATTTAATTTAATAAAATTTCATTTAATTAATATAAACATTATTTTTATGTATTTGTATAAGAATTTTGTAAAAAAAAATATAGAATTGAAACATACTGAATTTGAGGTTTTAAAGATAGGATTTTATGACTTGATTTTGATAAAAGTAAATGAAATGAATATTTTCAAATTTAAATAATTTAAAAAAATAGAATATATAATTTGATTTAAAGGTGAAATTGGAGTTTTTATTTAATTGTTATTAAAATGATTAAGTGAATACTTTCCAATTTAAATAAAATTAAAGTTAAATGTTGAAATATAAATGAAACTAATATTGAAAACATTTGAATATTAAAACTTTGAATCTTATTAGAATTGAAATAATAGTTCAAACCTAGATTTGAAATCGATAAAAATTGAAATCGTTTATTGAGAATTTGAATTGAATCTTTAACTTTTAAATTGAAAGTGTTGAACAGAGATTGATTTAAATTGAAATTTTGGAATTTAAGTTGATTTGAATCGATTTATGGGATTGGATGAAACAATTCTAATTGGGTATTTCAGTACAATCTCTATAAATAAATGTAAACTATTTTTAATTTATAACTATATTAATATATATACTATTTTCAATATCAAAACTGTTTAAGTTGGAACTGTTATGGTTACGAAAGTGTTATGATTTCAAAAATATTATGATCTCGGAAGTGTTATGATTTCAAAAGTGTTACGATCCTGGAAGTGAATATTATTTAAAGTGAATAATGATATCAAATTGATATGGGTTTGAAATGGATATGATATTTTGATATGAAGTATGAACTATTTGAAATGGAATGACTACGATGTGAAATAAGCGATTGGTTCTTTAAGAGATCGGGATCAGATATTGTCGTACTCTCTGCTAATACTGAAAACCACTTTAAAAACTGTGTACGTGGTGGAGATTTCAGAATGAAGTAGGATGGTTTGACGACGATTCTATATGAGGTTTTAGCGCAACCCTGACTCCCGTGAGTTAGCTTGATGTGGCTAAAACAGGACCTATACCGGGCCAAGTGGAGTAGCTCCCCTTAACGGACACATTTCTTCGATACCATTCTATTGCTTTTGTGATTTGGTTAGTTGCACCTTTGATTTGGAAGTGTGTCTCAAGGTAGGCGGTAGAAGATGCTATGCGTCACCACTAGTCTGGGAGAGCAAACGGTATTTCTACCCTGGCATTGCCTTGCGTGCTTTGTCACCTTCCTTATCGCGCCTTCTACGAGTTTGGTTTGTGTCGTACCTATAGAGTGCTCCCTGATAGCCCACCTGTGGGTGGATTTTACAGTACCATATAGACTATGGCATTATATAAAATGTGTTAAGGGGATGTGGGTAATGCCTTAACGCTATTTTAATACTTTACTTTACCGATAGACATGATATAATAGCGTATATTATTACATAGCAGATAGTTCCACGGATCCTTAGAGGATCGATATACCAAACATCCTTTAAGTTACATGTATTTCAGTTGACATTTCACTTGAGTTAAATTTACTGATAAATGAATATTAATCCTGACTCAAGTGTTTTATGTCTTGCTCTATGCTCAGGTCAGAGTGAGTCTCACAGCATTTGAGATTCACCTTTGGAGTTTGGAGCTTTGCATGAAGTTCACTTTTATCTACTCAGCTTTCAGGTTACTTCAGTTTATTCTGGTTGTTTTGCTCAGACTAGTCATTGGCCTCTCTATTTATAGCTTCTGTGTATTCGAGATAACTTTTATATTTTACTTTAAACTCTTATGTTTATATAGTTTCTTCATGAACTACTATTTATCTATTCCACTACTTATTATTGTAATACTCTGTGTCTGTTATTCTGTAATTGATTTATTTACTGTACATGTTAAGTTCTGCCAAATATAAATTAGCAATCTGTTGTTTTGAACAATTCAAGTCTGACATGAGTGGATGATTGTTGATTTGAACGGTTCGAAAATACTAGGTCGTTACAGAAAAACTTGAGAACTACATACCCGGTTTTCATTTCAAAACCCTTTTTGAAATCATATTACCTATATTTATATATACATATATAATAAATGTTACAAATTATTCTCTAACACCAGCTTTGGATTCGTTTGAATTTGAACTCATTTCATTCACAAAATGATAAAGAGAATAATTTATTAAGTGCACTACAACATTCGCTTAAGCAACATTCGATCGTCACTTAGAAGACCAAACCAGTTCCATCACATTCGAAATTTTGATACGATCGCAGTGAAGAAAACAACGCATGAATCCGTGCTCGTATGAAAATGTAACAATCCTGATTTTTGAGTCAGATTTAAATTGGTAATTAATTTAATTTTTAGACTTAAATTGTGAATTTATTGATGAATTAATTTGGAAAATTTTTAGAATAAACGAAGATATGTGGTTTGTTTATATATTTGTATATAAATGGATTTATAATTTCAATTTTGGAATTGAAATTCTAAAATAGATCTTTTGAAAAAAAAATTGAATTTCAAAAACACTATCTTTTAAATTAACAGAAATTTGTTTTCTAATATACATATGTTATATATATATATATATATATATATATTAAATGTAAAATTAAACTTTGATTTGGAAATTCAATAATAAATGTTATAAAAATATTTTGGGGAATAAATTGGATTTGAAAACTTTATGGTTTAAAATTAATACAATGAATTTCTAAAAGCTATTTAAAAAAATAATAATAAATTCTAATATATACATACATATATATATATATATATATGCATACACATATGGTTATTCATGTATATAGATGATTATTTATTTAAAGGTATAATGGTTTAATATTTAAATAAGATTTGATAAAAATGGTTTGTAACGAAAATGTGTGTATATATATACACATTTATAAAAAACATAATTCCTAAATTTAAAAAAGTGTAGACATATGTAAATATAAAATAGACAATTTACATAAATAAATTAAAGTTTTACAAAGGGTTTAAACCTAATTTGTAAATAAATTAAAGAGAAGGTCTAAAAAAAAATTTATAACATGATTTAAATGTGGGATTTAAACACAAATTGCTCATGTATTAACAAGTGTACATAATTTGAAAATGTATTAAAACATTTGTAAGCCATGTATGCCATAATTTAACAAATGGCCATTCAATTTTCTTTCAGACAATAATGTTAATATCAAAAACAAGAAACTAGGCTTGAATACTCTCTACTTCATAATTTTCTCTTCATACTTCACAAAACCAGTAAAATGAAGATCAAAGTAAACATATAAAACCTGAAGCTATGCAATAGAAAAATCAAAATCTAGAAGCAAGTTAACAATTCAAAATCAAAATAAAAACAAATCAAAAACCTGTTTCCAAAATCAAAACTGGAAGCAAAGCCAAATTGAATTCAACCTGAAAATTAAAACCAGATTCAACTTGAATCAAAACAAAATCATCTCAGCAATCAATCTGGAAGCAATCAAGCAAGTCCAGTTCAACATCAACAAATAAGTGGCACTTCAAATCCAAATGGATTGAACTCAAAACACATTCCAGTTTTTAAACTTGAAGCTTGGCATTATATCAATTCATTATTATCAAAGAGGGATCAAATTCAACAACAAGCTTCAGTTCAAATCATCAATTCCAGGCCTCTGTTTTTCAAAAGTAAGTTGAGCAAACTCTCTCTTTTAAACCCTTAACAAGGTTTAACGTTATGATGCTTGTGAGTGTGCTTGAAGTCTGATGAGAAATTTGATGATATGTTTATATGTACAAGGATTTAGGGGTGCATGTCTGAATATAATATACGTTCATATCTCTGTTAGAAACAGGTTATCAAAATTGGAGAAAAAATTCCATATCTCCTTGTTTAAACCGATTCAAGTCATGAATCGTGAAGAGAAAATGTTTATAACATCATAGAGTTATTTTTAAAAATAATTCCAAGAAAAAATATTAAATAAATATTGTGAAAATAGAAATTTATATTAAAGTCATTATATATAAGGAAAATCGAATATTTTAACTTTAAGATCTGATTACCCAATCATGTTCGTATAACAAAATGATGATTTTAGGTAAAAGTCTCATGATTTTAAAGCTAGTAAATATCGATAAATTCTGAGATGAACAGGAATCATGTTTGGGTAATTACTGACGATTGGCGATGAATTGATCATCGCGATCATCACTAGAGATAACTTATGGATAGAGGGTTTTAGGAAAAAAAAGTGGTTGAGATTATCAATCACCGTGGTGATGGAATGGCAGTGATTTAGGGTTTGTCGACCTGGTGTAATCAATGTTATTTTCGAAGCGATAGCAGCAATGTGGGTGCATCGTGATGGGTCAGTGATGGTGGATACGAAGCGTGGGTTCGTGGCGTAGTTTTTGGTTGATCTTCATGAGCTTTGGTGGTCTAGTTCGACGTCGGCATGAGGTTATAGTCGAATTAGTTTATTTAAAGGTTGGATCAACCCATTCGATTTCGATTCGTGAGGGAGATGGTTGAGCTGTGTGGTCAGGAGGCTCGTGCCGGTCAACAATGACCTGAAGGAGAGGATAACGATGGTCAGAGGCGTGGCGAGGGCATGTGCACGTACACCTGTGTCAGCGTGCATCAGGGGTTGATTTGTTTTGGAGAAGAAGCATTCGTCTCGGGTCGGATCTCGGGATGGATTCGTGTGTGACTCGAAGCAGAAACGAGAATGTGTGACTCGAGTCTGGACTCGAGAGTTATTCGAGTTAAATCCGAAGAAGGGTTTTAAACAGTTTTAAATTTTATGAAAGCAAGTTTTAAATTTAAAATTTATCCAGTTCAAAACTATTATATGATAAATGTTTAAAATTATCTCATTAAAGGAAGTTATAGTTTTGTTTAACTTAAATTTATTAAGTTAAATTCTTAAGTTATTTTTAAAATTTAATTAAATGATTTAATTAAGTAGTTAATTATAATGGGTAAATGTTTCAAATAATGTTGAAGATAATTTAGTAATTAATAAAGATAAATGGTTTATCTTAATAATTTTTAAAATTTAGTTAATTGTTAATGACGATTTACTTTATTTGTAACAACCCTGTACTTTATGATTATTTATTTTATATTTTAATTATTTTAATTTGAATTTTTGATTGAAAAACTTTATTTGATTTATTAAATGGATAAATATTGTATTTTAAATATAAATTTTGATTTTTGATGTGAATTAGAATTCCAAATATGACTAAAAAGAATATTTTCCAAATAAATGCATTTTGGTCAATATGTGCAACTTTGACTTTTAAATTTAAAAATTTCAAAGTTTGAAAATTTGAATTTTTTCTTTTATTATGAAAGTAAATAAAATTTTGAGAATACTACTTTTCGTTTCGTTGAAATCTGATTTATTTTGTAAAAGTTATGCACTTTTAACTATTGTGTGTAATTTGCTGTATTTAACAAAATTGTTATTTTACATTATATAAATAATATTTTATTTGGTCATGTGATGTTCTAATTTATGTTTATATGGGTAAAATAACATGTATTGTATATATTTTGGTTTTAAAACATTTTTGATAGTGTAATTGACATTTTCCAGTGTCAGTTGTATTTTGTTTAAAATTTCTAATTTCCAGCTTCAATTAATTAAAAAAATTCTTTATTTATTTTTCTATTTTCTTAAGAACTTATTTTATTTTCATTCCCACTTTATTTTGATCCTCATTTATTTATTTATTCGACTTTTTATTTGTTTCAAAGTGAAATAGAATTTTCTAGTGCCAGTGATATTTTATTTGTAAGTTTTAAGTCCTGTTTCCGATTTTTAAACAATTTCTTTAATTCTTTTTCTATTTTCTCTAAATTTAATTATTTATTTCACTTTTAATATGATAAATAAATTATTTTATTTCAAAATTTTTCTTTATAACATTTTTAAAATGAAGTGGATATTTTTCCAAGGCTAGTGATGATTTATTTGTAAATTTTGAACCCTGTTTTGAATTTTTTAGCAATTTCCTTAAATGTTTTTCTATTTTCTTTAAACTTAATTATTTATTTCCATACTATTTCACTTTGTTTCGGTTTTTAAATGTATTTACTGAAATTATTTTGTTATATTTGATTTAATAGAAATGGTAAATTGAAGAGACAAGACTCTTTCTTTTCCAATGGCTTTTCATCTGCTAGACCTTTCCCTTTCTTTTGACCTTTCATTTGCTTTGTTTTGGCTATACACCCAAAATGCTTAGCCGTGAGTTTCTCAAGCCATTTTTACATGAAAATTATCCTCTTCATTTCATTTCCACGGCTAAGAAAAATGGTAATGGCCTCTTCTTCCTTTTCCACCTTTCCCTGCTCGGCCAAACTCTCCACCATCTATTCCACCAACCACCACCACTTCTTTCCCCACTGAATCCACGGCCTAACCTTCATCTCCTCTGACCAATACAACCCAAGCCTCTCTCCTTGGCAAAAAACTCCACAAAACATGCAAAAATCCACTTAAATCCATGCTAGCCACCACTTTTGCTTCAACACCTTCATTTGTAGCCACAACCACCACCTCTAGCCACCACCACCAGCAAGTACACACTGCTAGCCATCATCCTTAGCCTCTGTCCAGACCTGACCATGACTGGCTGTGCACTCTACTTGATCCAAAACCACACAAAACATTGCTAAATCCCTTAAAACCATACCTAGCCGAGTCAAACTTCAACAACATCACCTTAGATTGCCTTAGCCACCTCCTATTGCTCTACCACCACCATGATATGACTACCACCCATGACCTTAGCTACTGTTCAGATTTGAAACATGAATGGCCGAGCCAAACAATGCATGTAGCCGAGCCTAATATTGCACCAAACCCTCCTATTTTGCCTTGCCTCTTTGTATTCTTGTGTGGTAACTTCTCTACCACTTTCTAGTCCATGTAGCCATTCCTTTTTAAGTCCAAACCTGGACCAAAACCATGTTATGGCCGAGCCTACAAGACACCTAAGTCGAGCAATCGATGGTAGAAAGCATGGCCAATGCATTTTGTCTCATTTGTTGCTTCTATTTCAAAGTTGTTTCATAATATGTTGCATTGAATTCATATTTATATTTGGTTTTGTTTATGGGTTGTGACAAGATCATTAAGCTTGGCTTCCTCATCTACTTGAATCTATTGTTGTGTCATCCTGCCTTTCGGAATCTGTTTGTGACATTTGATTCGCTATCTCTGGCACAAAGAGGTGAGTAAATCTCACCTAACATTTATACTTATGCAATTGTGAAGCGGCAACAATTGAATGCGTAGAATGATATATTATGTTATAACTGCCTATGATTATTTATATATGATGTTAATCCTATTAATTTACATGTCATCTCATCTGTTACTGTTATATGTTGTTAACTGTTCATGTATATCTGTTTATCACACTGCAAGTTACCTATAGAATAGAATCACTATGGTTCGAAATGATACATGCCCGAACGGACTTTAGAATAGGGAAAAATCATTATGGGCCGAAATGATGGGCCTTAATGGTTTTTAATTATTATTTTTGACTTAGGACTACGGGTTTGAAATGATAGAACCTGGATTTTTTTTAAACTGTGGATTGAAATGATATATATCTGTATCACTTGACATAGGTTAGAAAACAACATACAGCCCCGTGGGTATTTTATAAAGTGTTTTTAATATTTTTAATTATTCTAAAAAGTGTAAATTTATGAAAATTTGATTTAAATTGGATTTTTTAATGTTAAATAAGAAATTTTGATTTTTCTATAAGTTAAAAAAGGTTGAATAATTAAATGATTAAACTAAAATTTTGAAATATAACTTAAATCTGGAAATTTGGACTTTGAATTTTAAAAATTTAAGTTACATAAATAATATTTTAAGTGATTTAAAATGTAAATTTTTGATAATTTGATTTTAATATATTTTAAAGTGTTTTAAATAAAGGATTTATGATTTTTCTATAAGTGGAAATGTTAAATAAATAAATGGTTAAGTTGAATTTTGGAAATATAACTTAAGTTTATAAATTTGGAGTGTTGGTTATGTAACATTCCTGAAAATTTACCAAGTTTAATTTGGCAATTAGATTAATTTATGAAAATGAATCGTGAATTAATTAGAGATTTCTAGAATATATAGACATATTTGATTATAAATAGAAATTTAGTTTGAAATTTAAGTATAAGTATCTTACAAATAAATATTGAATTTCAAAATAAAATGTATTAAAAATAAAATAGAAATTAAAAGCTTTGAGATTAATAAAAAGATAAGGACAGTTTGTTTCCTAAATTTTTAATTATATTAATATTGGAAGGAGTAAGAAATTTCAAAATATTTAGGATTTAATTCTCTTATATAATTAAATATGACTATTTGTTAATATGAGATCAAAAATTTTAAATCCTTCTTTTCTTTTAAAAGTTGTACAAAAATAAATAATAAAAAAAATATATGAATGTAAATTGTATAAATATATAAGTGTATAAATATGTTGAACAAAATTAAAGGTTGCAATGTGAAAATTAATTAGGACAAAATTTTGTTTGTGTAAATATAAATAGAGAAAGAAGTGCATTTATTTATAGAATGAATATGATATAAAAATCTATTTAAAAAAAAATCTTTGTCTTTGGAAAATCACAAATGATAAACATATATAAGGAAGTAAAGGCAATCAACATGCATAGATCCCATAATTATTTCTCCTTACAAATGGCATTCACTATATTTAATTGAATAAAAAAACGAAATTTAAAAATTACAAGAAAACTGTTCAGCTTCCCCATATGCCATTATTAAACATCTCGCCAATCTCTGAAAAGAAACAGTAACAATAGATTTGGGTATCTCATATCTCAACACCCAAGAAGGAAAATAAAGATAGAAAAAAATCAGAAAAAGAAGATATGTCATTCTCTTCTAAAAATTTGGAAACGAAGTCTTTGTTTTTCAAAAACTTCAACCTGAAATAGGAGAGAGAGAGCTGCAATCTGGAAATAGATTGAAGCAATTAGCAAGCAAATCAAAAATCAAATGCCTGGAAATCAAAGTTTGATTCAAGCTGGAAACCAGACAAGATTTTCCGAACCTGGAATTGCAAATCATAATCAATCTCCGGTTTTATGAAAAGCATCTTAATTTCTCAAGCCGGGAAAACAGAATGAAACTAGGAAAAAAATAGCAGTTTAAAATTCAAGAATGCAAATGTTTTCAATCTGAAAGCAAATCAACTCAGATAATTGAAGGCAAATAAATTTCTTTTTAAAAAAATTGAATTTGATGTTAGTAATCAGTAATAAAGCAAATATTTAAATAACTTTATTTATCAGTTGCATGAATGAAATAGAGTGCAAGGAAAAATGAATTTTTGTTTTCAACAGGAGACCATATTCTCTATTATATGTAAAAGGATTCAAAACTGTAAGCAAGAAATTTTTTGTTATTAATGAATTAAGTAAACTAATACGACGGGAAATTAAACAAAGTTTTGTATTAATAAACTTTTGCAGATCTAAGCTTCAAAAGAAATTAAAGAGAAAAAAAAGTTTCCAGTTCTCTCAAAAATAAGATGCAGTTGTTCTCTGTTTTCTCAAGATCCAGGTGAGCAAACTCATTTAAAACCATCTATATATTTTGATGTCTGAGTTGATGTTTGAAGTAGATTGTGAAAAGTGATTGTTGGTTGATAATTATGTCAGTATGCTTGTATGAATATGTGTGCAAAATTGTGTGTGCCTGCCTATATAAGATGATCATTTTTGTTCATTGCTTATAGGTTTTAAAAATCCTGTTAAAAGAATTTCAAAGCACCACACCAAAATGATTTTGGGCTATAAACTCTAAATGAAAGATGGTTGTGTATAGGTGATATCATTCTAAAAAATTTAATTCCAAGTGTTTAAATTGAACATTCATTTAGAAAATGAAAAATATACGGTGATGATTTAAAATTTGCCCAGAATTAAATGCAAAATTCGATCACTTAAATAGTTTTAACATGGAAAATAATGAATTTTAGTATAAGTGTCTCGATTTTTAATAATGGGGTTAATGAGAGATATTGAGTTGACCAGGAAATGGACTTTACATTTTTCTGGTGATCTATGAACTCGGGGTGATCGGGGTTCGTGCTAGAGGAGGATGAAGGTTAGGCAATCAAGGGAAAAATAGTCAAAGCTCTTATGGTTCGCCTTGGTCGCCGCATGTGGTTGAACTAGGGTTTAACAACCCAGATTAGCCAACGAAGTAGATGGAGGTGTTTTGTTGTGGTCGAGGCAATTCAGGTCATAGGACCGAGTGGATTAGTGGCATCACGTTGTGACGAAGTTGTGGATGAAGTGTCGACGACTCAGATGGCCGGAGGTGGTTCCATGAGGCAGGTTTTTGTGTTGAGGTGGGGTTCAAGGAAGGATGGAAATGCTTGATTTTGATTTGGGGGAAATTTTGAATTTCTGGGTGTTTGGGAAGCTTAGGGGGGCTAACGTCGACTTGGTGGTGGGAGGCGACTTGATCGGTGATGGCCAGATTGGTGTGCATCATGCATGCGTGTGTTTTGTGTATCAAGAAATTAAGGAGGAAGAAGAAGAGTAGAACTGGGTAAAGGATCGAAGTCGAACTCGAAGCATGTATCGAAAGAGAGGGGTTTGAGCTCGAGTTATAACTCGAGTAAAATATTAGCGCGCCATGTAGAAATATTTAGAAAAATTTCTAGTTGGAAAATGTGGCTCTCGGGTTGATTTGCAGAAAACTCGAAGCAAAGGGGTAATCGTCTCGGGTAATACTCGAAGCTGACTCGGGTTTTAAAACTTCCAGTTTCAAAACTTTAAAAATCTAAGTTAACATGATTCCTAAACTATCCTTCTTAAATTAATGATTGTTGTTAAGTTAAAAACATGTAATTAAAGGTTTTAGAATAAGGATATTTTAATTAATTAAGTTCAAAATGTTTAAAACTTATAATTTTAAAAGAGTTACATTTAAATAAACTTAACAAAGAAATAAAGAAGTTAATCAAATGTTTCTAAATTGTCAACTTAAAGGTTAAGTTAGCTTATCTAATTAAGGATAATAAATAAATGATTAGAAGTTTAATAAATCAAGAAATTAAGGAATAACTAATTTAAGAATGATCAATTTCTTAAAAGAATTACTTAACGAAGGTAATTAAGGACGGATGATTAATTATTTGAAGATTTATAAATCAAGTGTTTAAGGGTTAGTTAATTTAAAGAATAGTTAATTAATGTGGTTAAATTAATAGAGGTAATTACTTTGAAAATAATTAATTAAGTAAAAGTAAATTAAATTATGAAAGTGATTAAGGAATCATTATTAATTAAGGATTAATTTATTAATCATTGTAATTAATTAAAGATAATTTATTATTAATATAAGGTTAATCAATTTATAATTAAGGATTTATTAATTAATATAATTAAAAAATGAAAATTAAATTAATGAAAAACAATTAAAGGTAATTTATTGTTTAAAGATAATTACTTAATTAAAAGTAATAAATTATTGATCAAAGTTAATTAATGAAGTGATAATTAAATCATGTGATTGGGGATAATCAATAATTATTATTAAAGGACAATTAATTAAATGATAATAAATCAAATGGTGATTAATTTAGGTAATTAATTTAAGGATAATTAATTAATTTAACTTTTAATTAATTAATGAAGAATTATAATTAATTGATGATAAAGGTTAATTAATTAATCAAGGGTTGAATTTATTAATGATAATTAATTAAATGGTTAATTAAATAATTAAAGGTAAATTCTTTAATAATTAAAAGTTGATGAATTACAATTAAAGGTTAATTAAATAAATGATTAAAGAATAATTAATCAAAATGATTTGTAATTTATTAATATTAATTAACCAGAATTAGTAAGTCATTAGTAGTTAATCCGATTTGAATTAATCAGACAATTATCTGATCTCACTTATGTATGTTTGGATTCTATTGGATGATTCAATTGTTTGATTGGTGTGATGCCCTGTTTTGATTTGAGCAATGTTTACTGTAATTTATTATCAATGATATATACTTGTGATCTGTGAATGAACGATAAGTGTTATGGTTTATACCGCTTATCAAATATGAGCGTTATAGCTTATACCGCTTACCAAATATATTGCTATATTTGAATCTGTGCTGATTGATGATGTGGCACTTTTATTGTGTAAGACCCTGGACCAAACTTATACAAACACAAATATGGATTTCATGTGGAAATGGGTTAAGTCACAGATTTTGAAATTGTTTTAAAATTGAATTTTTGAATCCAAAATAGTTTTGGAATTAGATTTGAAAGCTTTTGGAAATGAATTTCTAAAATGAAAGTTATTTTGGATAACTTGATTGAGTTTTGAAATTTAAATAATTTGATTTAAATTTGAATTCAATATTTGAAATTGAATTCTATGATTTGGAAACTATGGTGTAAAAAGGTTATTCAACTTATAAATGTGTTAATATGGGTTTTTAAACCATTTTAAAAGTGTTGTTTTGGGACTTTAAATTCAACCCAATATTTTAACTTGTATAAATATAATTGGATTTTTCTGAAAAACGAAACCTATGTGTTTTCAAATAATAAAAGCTTTCACATAAGAAATGAACTTCCAATTGGTGTTAAAAGGAATTCAAGTCTAAAATGAAAATAGTTTTCCAAGTTATAAATAAATCTTTGGAAATGGTTTGAAAGCTATAAGTTAAATCTTTAATTTAAGGATCTAATTGAGTTAATCCAATTGAATTGTTTTTGGAAAACTATGAATGGATCTTTGTGAAACTGGGTAAACTTTGTCAAATAAATCTTTTTGTCAAAAGATTTAAATGGTAACTTGTTTAGCCATTTAAAAAGAAAAGTTTTTGGATTTTATAAGTTGTGACTTAACTGAAATCCAATATCCATATACTTTTAAGTATTGCGCTCATTATTCGGTTTAGCCGGGAGAGGACCTTGTGTCATATAATCCATTCCGAATAGTGAAACGACGTTATGGATTGCATTTGAAGACCGACGTTGAAGACCGGGTGTCTTCAAGAACACTAGGATAACCTATCGATTGTCTCTGCATCGAGTAGCCACGGTATAGAGATTCCCTAAGTGATGGGAAGTCCGATCGGGATTGTGGATACCCGGATTTGCAAGGGCTTCATCGGAAGTGCCTTCGATTCTGTTCGAACCCGGAACAGACTTGTATGGTTGTATGTCTGACACTACACTTTGAGATATTAAACTTATCTCTATCAATACATTTCTGCTTGGTGGCGAAGAATTTATTCTCTTTTCTTAACACCCTTCTCTGAGACATACGAGCTCAGAGGTTATGTAGTTGATATTTATCAGTGATATACTCTCAAATTTGGTAGTGTGGCATGCTGATTGCTGCTGTGTATAATTTGTCTATCAAAGCATGGCTTTTGTATAAAGTGTAGCTTTGTGGATGAGACTGCATCAGGACCTCACACCCCGGAAATGGCCGAAACAGGAAAGATGCGGCAAGGTTATGAGGGTCGCGCCCTTTAGGGTTTGTCATTCCCTTCTGGAAAAGGGTGTTATCATGGTATGGAGCCCAGATAATTCACTCACATGGATACCACAGATCTATTACTTTGTGATTGCTTTGTGGTTGTTGGATTAGAGGTACCTCGGATAAAGGTCCCAAAGGACCTAGGGATGGCATGCTCAAGTAGTACTTACCTACTTACAGAGGTAACCTGGCTTTGTGTTGGCAGAGATCCGGTTAGGTTCTCGGGATGTCTCGCCAGAGGCGTACCCATGGACAGTAGGAAGTTTATTAGCCTGACCATTTGTTGGAAATTCAATCAATATAATACGAGCCCTTTACGATTGCAATTGTATTGCCTACCACCTCAGGTGGTAGCTATAGCTGGCATAATATCATGGTACCTATGATGGCTAGGATTAACATTATACTTTCGAAACTGTTTTATACACTATGCACTAGTAATAATATCGAATAAATTTTCTCGTATGAAGCATATTTGACTATCATAAGGGGAAATCTTCTCCATTTCTGCGTTTGCATTGTGTGTGTAGCGGGAGGCCTTATGGTAGTTTCATTTTCCAAAAAGCATTGCAGATTTCAAATTTAAATTGTTTTGTTTGTTTTAAAAACTAAATGCTTTGTTTGTTCATACCAGTTCCACGACTGGCCTGGAGTTTATTGTTCCTTTCCTAAACTCTAGGTGCCCACAATTTTCCCACACGGGCAGTCTAGATTGGGTTTTCCAGATAGTCAGGTTTAGTAGATTATCTGGAGCTAGTTCAGACTTTGGATCACGCCTGACCTTGCTTAGCTTAGTGCATCGTTATTAGAAGTTCGAGCTATTTCTGGGTTGGTGCCTTGGAGATGGTGATTATCGATGCTGGAGTTCTTTCTTGAAGACCTTATTGGAGTTATTGTTCTGCTGCTAGTGTTATTTTCTTTCTTTCCGCTGCTATTGTCTTGTATCATATCTCTGATGTATATTGATATCTATTATATCATCCGTCGTATCTTATTGTATCAGATATAGTATCATGTTGTATACTATATATGCTATTCATTTTCTTCCGCTGTGTTGTACTTAATGTGTTGTAAGCTCTGGCACGAGTCGAAATTCAATGCTTGAATCTGCGGCATTCAAGTACAAGTGGAGTGCGAATGTCGATTTTCGAACGCTGGAAATTGGACCGCGACATTTTGGTATCAGAGCTGAAGGTTGAAACTTTAGCTCAGGAGTATAACACATTAAGTAACTCATTAGAGATAGGGTGAAGTATACCCTAGAATGAGTATATCCCTAAGATATCCGTTCGGATGCCTCAGTAAATTCTCTTACTATCCACTGATAGTAAGTACGAGTGCAAGAAGAGAAAGAGATAGGGAATAGGGGAGTATCACTACAAATGGTCAATATCCTGCAATAATGGAAATAACTTTCTTCCCAGTCTCCTTTGATTCGATTCCAAAATTCTTTTTAGGCTTCATGACAGCTCCAAAAGAAGTTTCGGTGTGATGGTGGCCCTATGAATCGTTGTAGAAAATCCTTACTTCGTATCTTCATCAGTTTCTTATCAGATTTTCGATCTAAACTTTAATGAATTTGAAATTTGAATTGAAAATTTTGAATAAATTGGAAATTTTAAATTGAGTTAAATTGGTTAACAAATATAAGGCTAAATTTGAATAGAATCAATAAAACGATATCGATTCAAACCAAATTTGAAATTCTATTGTAATTTCTTGTGTATATCGAAGTCCGAAGAGGGACAAGTTGATGTATACTTTAGGGTATTTCGATCTGAATTTGGAATCCATATCTAGTGTTTGAGGATTATGGAAGATTAAATCCATCTATCTATTCTCTGGGATCTGATAAATTCTATGAACGATTAGTTATCCCTTCGAACTAATCAATGCCCTTGCATATTCATAGACCGATGGACCTAAATATCTTGTGTAATATTGTATGAGTTTGTTCTCATATTGTTGATATTCTGATTAGGTAAGCCAAATGCAGAATAAATATTTTGATCTGATCTGATCAATCATTTCTTTATCTATAATCTATTCTTTCTCATCTCCCTAGCAAATTTCGCGGACGAATTTTTGTAAGGGGGAATCTGTAACATTCCTGAAAATTTACCAAGTTTAATTTGGCAATTAAATTAATTTTTGAAAATGAATTGTGAATTAATTAGAAATTTCAAGAATAAATAGATATTTTTGATTATAAATAGAAATTTAATTTTAAATTTAAGTATAGGTATCTTACAAATAAATATTGAATTTCAAAATAAAATGTATTAAAAATAAAATAGAAATTAAAAGCTTTGAGATTAATAAAAAGATAAGGACAGTGTGTTTCCTAAATTTTTAATTATATTAATATTGGAAGGAGTAATAAATTTCAAAAGATTTACGATTTAATTCTCTTATATAATTAAATATAACTATTTGTTAATATGAGATCAAAATATTTAAATCCTTCTTTTCTTTTAAAAGTTGTACAAAAATAAATAAATAAAAAGTATGAATGTAAATTGTATAAATATATAAGTGTATAAATGTGTTGAACAAAATTAAAGGTTGCAATGTGAAAATTAATTGAGACAAAATTTTGTTTTTGTAAATATAAAAAGAAAAAGAAGTACGTTTATTTATAGAATGAATATGATATAAAAATCTATTTAGAAAAATCTTTATCTTTGTAAAATCACAAATGATAAACATATATAAGGACGTAAAGGCAATCAACATGCATAGATCTCATAATCATTTCTCTTTACAAATGGCATTCACTATATTCAATTAAACAAAAAAATGAAATTTAAAAATTACAAGAAAATTTTCAACTCCCTCATATGCCATTATTAAACATCTCACCAATCTCTGAAAAGAAACAGTAACAATAGATTTGGGTATCTCATATCTCAACACCTAAGAAAGAAAGTAAAGATAGAAAAAAAAATCAGAAAAAGAAGATCTGCCATTCTCTTCTAAAAATCTGGAAACAAAATATTTGTTTTTCAAAAACTTCAACCTGAAATAAGAGTGAGAGCTGCAATCTGGAAATAGATTAAAGCAATTAGCAAGCAAATCAAAAATCAAATGCATGGAAATCAAAGTTTGATTCAAGATGGAAACCAGACTAGATTTTCCAAACCTAGAATTGCAGATCATAATCAAACTCCAGTTTTATGAAAAGCATCTTCATTTCACAAGCCTGGAAAACAGAATGAAACCAGGAAAAAAAATAGAAGATTAAAATTAAAGAATGCAAGTTTTCAATCTGAAAGCAAATCAACTCAGATAATTGAAGGCAAGTAAATTTCTTTTTAAAAAAATTGAATTTGATGTTAGTAATCGGTAATAAACCAAAGATTTAAACAACTTTATTTATCAGTTGCAGGAATGAAATAGAGTGCAAGGCAAAATGAATTTCTGTTTTCAACAGCAGACCATATTCTCTGTTATATGTAAAAGGATTCAAAACTGTAAGTAAGAAATTTTTTGTTATTAATGAAGTAAGTAAGCAAATAAAACAGGAAATTAAACAAAGCTTTGTATTAATAAACTTTTGCAGATCTAAGCTTCAAATGAAATTAAAGAGGAAAAAAAGTTTCCAGTTGCTTCTGTTCTCTGTTTTGTCAAGATCCAGGTGAGCAAGTTCATTTAAAACATATCTATATATTTTGATGTCTGAGCTGATGTTTGAAGTAGATTGTGAAAAGTGATTGTTGGTTGATAATTGTGTCAGTATGCTTGTATGAACATGTGTGCAAAATTGTGTGCGCCTGCCTGTATAAGATGATCATTTTTTTTCATTGCTTACAGGTTTTAAAAATACTGTTAAAAGAATTTCAAAGCACCACACCCAAATGATTTTGGGCTATAAACTCTGAATGAATGATAGTTGTTTATAGGTGATATCACTCTAAAAAAAATAATTCCAAGTGTTTAAATTGAATATTCATTTAGAAAATGAAAAATATACAGTGATGATTTAAAATTTGCCCAGAATTAAATTTTTAGTTTCAAAATTCGATCACTTAAATATTTTTAACCTGGAAAATAATGAATTTTAGTATAAGTGTCTCGATTCCTAATAATGGGGTTAATGAGAGATATTGAGTTCACCAGGAAATGGACTTTTACATTTTTCTGGTGATCTATGAACTCGGGGTGATCGGGGTTCGTGCTAGAGGAGGATGAAGGTTAGGCAATCAAGGGAAAAATAGTCAAAGCTTTTCTGGTTCGCCGTGGTTGTCGTATGTGGTTGAACTAGGGTTTAACAACCCAGATTTGCCGATGAAGTAGATGGATGTGTTTTGTTGTGGTCGAGGCAATTTAGGTCATCGGACCGAGGGGGTTAGTGGCATCACATTGTGATGAAGTTGTGGATGAAGTGGCGACGACTCGGATGGCCGGAGGTGGTTCCACGGGGAAGGTTTTGGTGTTGAGGTTGGGTTCCAGGAAGGATGGAAATGCTTGATTTTGATTAGGGGGCAATTTTGAATTTCTGGGTGTTTGGGAAGCTCAGGTGGGCCAACGTCGACTTTGTGGTGGGTGGCAACTTGATCGGTGATGGCCAGATTGGTGTGAATCGTGCATGCGTGTGTTTTTTGTATCAGGAAATTGAGGAGGAAGAAGAAGAGTAGAACTGGGTAAAGGATCGAAGTCGAACTCGAAGCATGTATCGGGAGAGAGGGGTTTGAGCTCGAGTTATAACTCGAGTAAAATATTAGCGCGCCGTGTAGAAATACTTAGAAAAATTTCTAGTTGGAAAATGTGGCTCTCGGGTTGATTTGCCGAAAAATCGAAGCAAAGGGGCAATCATCTCGGGTAACACTCGAAGCTGACTCGGGTTTTAAAACTTCCAGTTTCAAAACTTAAAAAATCTGAGTTAACATGATTCCTAAACTATCCTTCTTAAATTAATGATTGTTGTTAAGTAAAAAACATGTAATTAAAGGTTTAGCATAAGGATATTTTAATTAATTAAGTTCAAAATGTTTAAAACTGATAATTTTAAAAGAGTTACATTTAAATAAACTTAACAAAGAAATAAAGAAGTTAATCAAATGTTTCTAAATTGTCAACTTAAAGGTTAAGTTAGCTTATATAATTAAGGATAATAAATAAATGATTATAAGTTTAATAAATCAACAAATTAAGGAATAACTAATTTAAGAATCATCAATTTCATAAAAGTACTTACTTAATGAAGGTAATTAAAAATGAATAATTAATGATTTGAAGATTTATAAATCAAGTGTTTAAAGGTTAATTAATTTAAAGAATAATTAATTAACATGATTAAATTAATAGAGGTAGCTAATTTGAAAATAATTGTTTAAGTAAAAGTAAATTAAATTATGAAAGTGATTAAGGAATCATTATTAATTAAGGATTAATTTTATAATCGTTGTAATTAATTAAAGATAATTTATTATTAATATAAGGTTAATCAATTTATAATTAAGGATTTATTAATTAATATAATTAATAAATGAAGATTAAATCAATGAAAAACAATTAAAGGCAATTACTTGTTTAAAGATAATTAATTAATTAAAAGTAATAAATTATTGATCAAAGTTGGTTAATCAAGTGATAATTAAATTATGTGATTAGGGATAATCAATAATTATTATTAAAGGATAATTAATTAAATATAATAAATCAAATGATGATTAATTTAGGTAATTAATTTAAGGATAATTAATCAATTTAAAGTTTAATTAATTAATGAAGAATGATAATTAATTGTGGATAACGGTTAATTAATAAATCAAGGGTTGAATTAACTAAAGATAATTAATTAAATGGTTAATTAAATAATTAAAGGTAAATTCTTTAATAATTAAAAGTTGATGAATTATAATTAAAGGTTAATTAATTCATTACTGGAGGTTAATTAAATAAATGATTACAGAATAATTAATCAAAATGATTTGTAATTTATTAATATTAATTAACCAGGATTAGTAAGTCATAAGTAGTTAATCTGATTTGAATTAATCAGACAATTATCTGATCTTACTTATGTATGTTTGGATTCTATTGGATGATTGAATTGTTTGATATCCCTGATTGTGATGCTCTGTTTTGATTTGATCTATGTTTACTGTAATTTATTATCTGTGATATATACCTGTGATCTGTGAATGAACGATAAGCGTTATGGTTTATGCCGCTTATCAAATATGAGCGTTATAGTTTATACCGCTGATCAAATATATTGTTATATTTGAATCTGTGCTGATTGATGATGTGGCACTTTTATTGTGTAAGACCCCTAGACCACACTTATACACACACAAATATGGATTGCACGTGGAAATGGGTTAAGTCACAGATTTTGAAATTATTTTAAAATTGAATTTTTGAATCCAAAATAGTTTTGGAATTAGATTTGAAAGCTTTTGGAAATGAATTTCAAAAATGAAAGTTATTTTGGATAACTTGATTGAGTTTTGAAATTTAAATAATTTGATTTAAATTTGAATTCAATATTTGAAATTGAATTCTATGATTTGGAAACTATGGTTTAAAAAGGTTATTCAACTTATAAATGTGTTTATATGGGTTTTTAAACCATTTTGAAAATGTTGTTTTAGGACTTTAAGTTTAACCCACAATTTTAACTTGTATAAATATAATTGGATTTTTCTGAAAAACGAAACCTATGCGTTTTCAATAATAAAAGCTTTCACATAAGAAATGAACTTCCAATTGGTGTTAAAAGGAATTCAAGTCTAAAATGAAAACGGTTTTCCAAGTTATAAATAAATCTTTGGAGACGGTTTGAAAGCTATAAGTTAAATCTTTAATTTAAAGATCTAATTGAGTTAATCCAATTGAAATGGAAATTATTTTTGGAAAACTAAGAATCGATCTTTGTGAAACTGGGTGAACTTTGTCAAATAAATCTTTTTGTCAAAATATTTAAATGGTACTGTTTAACCATTTAAAAAGAATTGTTTTTGGATTTTATAAGTTGTGACTTAACTGAAATCCCATATCCATATATTTTTAAGTATTGCGCTCATTATTTGGTTTAACCAGGAGAGGACCTTGTTTCATATAACCCATTCTGAATAGTGATACGACGTTATGGATTGCATTTGAAGACCAGTGTTGAAGACCGGGTGTCTTTAAGAACGTTAGGATAACCTATCGATTGTCTCTACACCGAGTAGCTATGGTATAGAGATTCCCTAAGTGATGGGAAGTCCAATCGGGATTGTAGATACCCGGATTTGCAAGGGCTTCTTCGGAAGAGCCTTTGGTTCTGTTCGAACCCGAAACAGACTTGTATGATTGTATGTTTGACACTACACTTTGAGATATTAAACTGATCTCTATCAAATACATTTCTGCTTGGTGGCGGAGAATTTATTCTCTTAGCTTAACAACCTTCTCTGAGACGTACGAGCTCAGAGGTTATGTAGTTGATATTTATCAGTGATATACTGCCAAATTTGGTAGTGTGGCATGCTGAGTGCTCCTGTGTATCATTTGATGATCAAAGCATGGCTTTTGTATAAAGTGTAGCTTTGTGGACGAGATTGCATCAGGACCTCACACCCCGAAAATGGTCGTAACCGGAAAGATGCGGCAAGGTTATGAGGGCCGCTCCCTTTAGGGTTTGTCATTCCCTTCTGGAAAAGGGTGGTATCATGGTGTGGAGCCCAGATATTTCACTCATGCGGATACCGCAGATCTATTACTTTGTAATTGTTTTGTGGTCGTCGGATTAGAGGTATATCAGATAAAGGTCCCAAAGGACCGGGAGATGGCATGCTCGAGTAGTAGTTACCTAGTTACAGAGGTAACCCGGCCTTGTGTTGGCAGAGATCCGGTTAGGTTCTCGGGACGTCCCGCCAGAGGCGTACTCATGGACAGCAGCAAGTTCCTTAACCTGACCATTTGTTGGAAATCCAATCAAAAAAATACGAGCCCTTTACGATTGCAATTGTATTACTTGCCACCTCAGGTGGTAACTTTAGCTGGCATAATATCATGGTACCTATGCTGGCTAGGATTAATATTATACTTTCGAAATGGTTTCTACACTATGCACTAGTAATAATATCAAAGAAATTTTCTCTTATCAAGCATATTTGACTATCATAAGGAGAAATCTCCTCCAATTCTGCGTTTGCATTGTGTGTGTGGCAGGAGGCCTTATAATAGTTTCATTTTCCAAAAAGCATTATGGATTTCAAATTTAAATTGTTTTTTTTTGTTTAAAAACCAAATGTTTTGTTTTCTCATACCAGTCCCACGATTGACCTGGAGTTTATTGTTCCTTTCCTAAACTCTGGGTGCCCACAATTTTTCCATACGGGCAGTATATAGTCGGGTTTTCTAGATAGTCGGGTTTAGTAGATAATCCGGAGCTAGTTCAGTCTTTGGATCACGACTGACCTTACTTAGCTTAGTGCATCGTTATTGGTAGTTCGAGCTATTTCTGGATTGGTGCCTTGGAGATGGTGATTACCGATGCTGCAGTTCTTTCTTGAAGACCTTATTGGAGTTATTGTTCCGCTGCTAGTGTTATTTTCTTTCTTTCCGCTGCTATTGTCTTGTATCATATCTCAGATGTATATTGATATCTATTATATCATCCGTTGTATCTTATTGTATCAATATTGTATCATGTTGTATATGATATATGGTATTCATTTTCTTCCACTGTGTTGTACTTAATGTGTTATAAGCTCCGACATGAGTCGAATTTCAACGTTTGAATCTGCGGGATTCAGGTACAAGTGGAGTATGGATGTCGATTTTCGGACGCTAGAATTTGGACCGTGACAGGTTAAAAATGATATTTTAAGTTTATAAATAAAATGGAAATTTAATTTAACTTGGAAATGTTAAATATGATAATCTTATTTAAATTTGAATTTAAGCGACTTATTAAAGTATTATTGATTTTTCTATGAATTTAAATGGTTAAATAAATGAATGCTTAAATGTGTAATTTTATAATACAACTTGACTTCGAAATGTGAAATTTGGTTTAGTTAAATGAAATAAATTGGAAATTTAGTTTAATTTGTGAAATGGAAATTAAAAAATGTAAGTGTTAATAAATTGCATATGTGAAGGAAAGGAAATTGTACACTTGAATTTGTTAAGTAATTTTATTCAAAATTTGATTTATTTATAAGAAATTTATTTTATAAAAATCATATGTTAAAGGTACGTTAATAAACATTTTTGAATGTTAAAATATGATTTTATAATGTTTAAATGGTTTAAATTGAAGTTTATTATTTTTGGAAATTGAATACTTAATTTGAAAGTATAATAACCCCACTTTTAAACGGTTTAAATGATTTAATTTTATAGAATATAAATCATTTTGAAAGGTGATTTGAAAGGATAATAAATGAATGTTATCTTGAGTTTAGATGTATTTAAAGTTGAATATTTGGATTTGAACTTATATGATGATTTGGAAATAAAGTTATGAAAGATATGATATTATGATGTATTGAAATGATTTGTAATGAAGTTTTGAAAAGATATGATATTATGATATATTGGAATGATGTGAAAAGGATGTTTTGAAAGGATATGCTATTTTGATATATTGAAATGGGTTGGAAATGACTTGATATTTATTTTGATAAATATTTGAATTTGAAAGATATGGTATGTTGATATATTGAAATGGTTTCGAAATGATTTAATCTTTATTTTGATAAAGATTTGGATTTGAAATGATATTTTATTTCGAAGTATAAAATATTATTTTTAAGTTATAACCACGGGTTATAATAACGCTTAGTTGGCAAAGAGACCGAGATCTGATATGCGCATACTCTCTATCGATACCGAAAACCACTTTGACAACCGTGTATGCGGTGGAGATTCCAGAATGAAGTAGGATAGTGGTGACGTTCTTGTGGTATGTTACGTGGACCCAACTCCCGTGAGTTGGCATAAGATGGCTAAAACAGGAGCGCTCTCGGGCCAGTTGAGGTCGCACCTCGTATCGGACGCATTTCTTCGATACCATACTATTACTTGTGATTGTTTCGGTGCCCCTCCGATTTTAGGAATGTGTTCCGAGGTGGACGTATGTGGCTGCTGCGTTACCACCAGCCCGAGTGTCCTAATTGGTATATCTACCCTGGCATTGCCTCGTGTACCGTGTCATCTACCATATCGAGCCATTACTATGAGTTTCTATTTGTGTCGAGCCTATGCCGTATCTTATCATAGTCTCCCGATCAGGAGATATGCAGGTACTGTATAGACTATTGGCATTATTTGTGTTAAGGTGGAAAATGTAAAGCCTTAATGCTATTTAAAAGTAAGTTTATTTTACTATTATACATTATTATAATAGCGCAATATTACTACATAGTAAATAGTTTAATGGATCTTTAAAGGATGGGCGGTCCCAAGCATCCTTTAAGTTACTTCCACTTTTACTATAGTTCACTTGAGTTGGTTTACATTGTATAAGTATATATGTCCTGACTTGAGTGTTTGTATTTTTATTTACACTCGGGTCAGCCTGAGTATTCACAGATTTGGATTTCCACTTTCTGGAGATTGGAATCGTCGGAGATTATCTGCTTGTCTAGTTTTATCTATTTCACTTCCAGTTATCATGTTGATCCCAGTATTGTATTCATTTTGTACTTGGTTATCATCCTGAGACTTCTTTTGTACTTATTTCCTCTGTTGTACCTTATGTAACTCTGATATATTTACATAGTAGCTTCATGAACTACTATTTCTTTTACTTCTGCTGCACTATTATTACTCTGTGTCTGTGATCTGTGATTTTATTTACTGTATATTCTGAGATTTGCCAAATTTTATTTACAATGCAGTATTTTGAGCAATTCAAGTCCGGCATGTGCGGATGCGAATGGTTGAAAATACCTGGTTGTTACATTTGGTATCAGAGCTTTGGTAGCTCTAGGCAAAACTTAGCATATGGAGTGAATGTATTTACATAATCACTTTCATTCGAGTTTGAATCTCTTCCTTTTTGACTCGATTCCTTTGAATTTTAGAATGTTCCATGCGGTTCCAAAATCCATTCATGTCCCTCACTATTCATCTTCTTTTGATTCGGGAGTATCCCATAACTCCGCTTTGAATGATCTTTTTAGTGAGTCGGCGGTCTCGCCAATTTCAAATTGAATTGTAAAAGGGGGAACTCCTTTACAATTATCATCGATTCACCAGAGATTTATATCTATCCTTGGTTTAGATGCTAATATCTTTTGTTATTCCAAACTCTATCTCTTGAGATTGAATGTAGATTTACCCTAGAAAAATCCACATTGATTTCATTCTTTAAGTCATGGTTGACCCAGTTATGGTTGCCCACGATTTACTTAAGCTTACCCATCTCCCTATTCTCTTATATAATCATCTTGTCTTTTGTTCCCAATCTATTATTCCAAACATTTGGAATTGTACTTGTAAATCTATGTTTTGTTTTATACATTGTGTTGTTTGAGTTGTTGATGTTGATTTGGGTTTCCGATCGATTCGTCTGATCAACGCCATCGATAGGATTTCTAAAACACTTTGACAGAACAAATTGACACAATATTATTTTAAAATTTGGTTAATGAAATAAATTTTGATATATAAGTAAATTTATGGAACTTAATAAATTGATTTAAATTGGTTATTGGAAATGATAATACTTGATTTATCATTTGTTGTTCTATAAATGAATTTATAAATAGTTGTTTATAAATTGATTTGGGAACTAAAATGAATTTAAAATAAGAAATTTGAGAATTTAATTTCCGATGGTTTCAAACCTTTTTTTTAAGTTTTCAAGTATATTATTTATAGTATTTTCGAATAAGAACATGTTTCCAAAGAAATTTAAAGTTTAAAAATCAGTGCTCCTCTCTTTGTCGCTGGGAAATAATTTCGAGGATGACTGCTGCATCATCGACATTCATTTTCGAGTTTCGAAGTGAAGAGACCGCTCTGTAGTCTTGCTTTAGCTTTTTTTTGGGAAATCAAACTGATTTTAATTTCTATGATATGACTTGATTTATAATATATATATATATATATATATATGATTTAAATTTGATTTGATGAATTATGTACATACATTTATTTATCCCTAAATGGTTTGAAGAAATCAGAAATTTAATTCTTAATTTCAATTTTAAAAAGAAAATCAAAATTTTGGATGAATATTCAAGCATGAAATGATTTAATTGGAAAGTTTTATTTGTATAATATATTTGCATTCAAATATAAATTACCTTAATTTCAGAAGTTAACAATGTAACTGGATAATATACAATATAAAAAGATTTTATAAAGAAAATTTGAGTGGTTATAATAAATGTTATACACTTAAATTTAATTATAAAATGATTAACAGAGATAAATACAATAAAGGGTAATTGAATAATTTCCAATAAAATAATGTTAAAAGAACTAAAAATAAAATAGTGCAGTTATAATAAGTGTAAGTATATTTAACGTAGGTGATAAATATATTGAGAGGAATAAATTTAAGTTTAATTAGGAATAAAGAAGAATTAAATTTTTTAAGTACATTATGAGTATAATAAATGATTATTTTTTTCAAACCTATGGTTTTAAAAATGGTTAATTTAAGATGATTGGATAATAAGATAATGAAATTTGAGATAGTAAAGATTTATTTAACTTGTGTAATAATTTATTTTCTATTTACGTTGAAATTTCCATGGTTTCAAACTTGTTTCCTTATTTTTTTTTTCAAACTAACTTTTGGTTGTCCTTATTATCCTTATCTTGCTACAGACTGGTATAGGCATCTTTCTATAATCTTTCTGTTTAGAAATCTTTCTATAATCTTTGTTAATCTTTGGTACTCATTTTTGAATCCACCTTTTTCGTGCTTGTGTTCTTGATTCTGGAGGATCTTGGAAAAATCATCTCCACCTTGTTAAACTTACCTATAACAACATTTATCAAGTATAAATCTCAATCTTCTTATCACCTTGTCTTAATCTTATTTCATTTCTATAATTTCTATGCTTTCCCGTACCTCGTTCCTTTTCGTGGACGAAACGTTTTGAGTGGGAGAGGGTGTAACAACCCTGTATTTTATGATTATTTTATTTTATATTTTATTTATTTTAATTTGAATTTTTGAGTGAAAAATTTTATTTGGTTTATTAAATGGATAAATCTTGTATTTTAAATATAAATTTTGATTTTTGATGTGAATTAGAATTCCAAATATGACTAAAAGAATATTTTCCAAATAAATGCATTTTGGTCAATATGGTCAACTTTGACTTTTAAATTTAAAAATTTGAAAGTTTAAAAGTTTGAATTTTTTCTTTTATTATGGATGTAAATAAAATTTTAAGAATACTGCTTTTCATTTCGTTGAAATCTGATTTATTATGTGAAAGTTATGTCTTTTTAACTATTGTGTGTAATTTGTTGTATTTAACAAAATTGTTATTTTACATTATATAATTAATATTTTATTTGGTCATGTAATGTTATAATTTATGTTTATATGGGTAAAATAACGTGTATTGTATATATTTCGGTTTTAAAACATTTTTGATAGTGTAATTGACATTTTCTAGTGTCAGTTGTATTTTGTTTAAAATTTCTAATTTCCAGCTTCAATTAATTAAAGAAATTCTTTATTTATTTTTCTATTTTCTTAAGAACTTATTTTATTCTCATTCCCACTTTATTTTGTTCCTCATTTATTTATTTATTTTACATTTTATTTGTTTTAAAGTGAAATAGAATTTTCTAGAGCCAGTGATATTTTATTTGTAAGTTTTAAGTCCTTTCTCCAATTTTTAAACAATTTCTTTAATTCTTTTTCTATTTTCTCTAAATTTAATTATTTATTTCACTTTGAATATGATAAAAAAATTATTTTATTTAAAAAAATTTCTTTATAATATTTTTAAAATGAAGTGGATATTTTTCCAAGGCTGGTGATGATTTATTTGTAAAATTTGAACCCTGTTTTGATTTTTTTAGAAATTTCTTTAAATGTTTTTCTATTTTCTTTAAACTTAATTATTTATTTTCATATTATTTCACTTTGTTTCAGTTTTTAAATGAATTTACTGAAATTATTTTGTTATATTTGATTTAATAGAAATGGTAAGTTAAAGAGACAAGACTCTTCCTTTTTCTATGGCTTTTCATCTAGTAGACCTTTCACTTTCTCTTGACCTTTCATTTGCTTTGTTTTTGCTGTACACCCTAAATGCTTAGCCGTGAGTTTCTCAAGCCATTTTCACGTGAAAATTATCCTCTTCATTTCATTTTCATGGCTAAGAAAAATGGTAATGGCCTCTTCTTCCTTTTCCACTTTTTACTTCTATTTTCTATTGTTTTCAATGATTTTTGGCCATGATTTCACTTGCCATGCTCGGCCAAACTCTCCACCATCTCTTCCACCAACTACTACCACTTCTTTCCCCACTTAATCCATGGTCTAACCTTCATCTCCTCTGACCAATACAAGCCATGCCTCTCACCTTGGTAAAAAAACTCCACAAAACATGCAAAAAAAAACCACTTAAATCCACGCTAGCCACCACTTTTGCTTCACCACCTTCATTTGTAGCCATGGCCACCACCTCTAGCCTCCACCACCAGCAAGTACACGCCTCTAGCCATCATCTTAGCCTCTATCCAGACTGACCATGACTGGCCGTGCACTCCACTTGATCAAAACCCACACAAAACATTGCTAAATCCCTTAAAACCATGCCTACCGAGCCAAACTTCAACAACATCGCCTTAGATTGCCTTGGCCACCTCCTATTGCTCTACCACCACAATTATATGACCACCACCCATGACCTTAGCTAAGGACTAGATCTGAAACATGAAAGGCTGAGCCAAAAAATGCATGTAGCCGAGCCTAATATTGCACCAAACCCATCTATTTTGCCTTGCCTCTTTGTATTCTTGTGTGGTAACAACTCTACCACTTTCTAGTCCATGTATCTATGCCTTTTTAAGTCCAAACCTAAACCAAAACCATGTTATGGCCGGGCCTACAAGACCCCTAAGTCGAGCAATCGATGATAGAAACCATGGCCAATGCATTTTGTCTCATTTGTTGCTTCTATTTCAAAGTTGTTTCATAATATGTTGCATTGAATTCATATTTATATTTGGTTTTGTTTATGGGTTGTGACAAGATCATTAAGCTTGGTTCTCTCATCCACTTGAATCTATTGTTGTGTCATCGACCCTTTGGGAATCCGTATGTGTCATTTGATTCGCTATCTCCAGCAAAAAGAGGTAAGTAAATTTCACCTGACATTTATACTTATCCAATTATGAAGCGACGACAATTGAATGCGTAAAATGATATATTATGTTATAACTGCCTATGATTATTTATATATGATGTTAAACCTATTAATTTACATGTCATCTCATTTGTTACTGTTATATGTTGTTAACTATTCATTTATATCTGTTTATCACACTGCAAGTTTCCTATAGAATAGAATCACTACGGGTTGAAATGATACATACCCAAACGGACTTTAGAATAGGGAAAAATCGTTATGGGCCGAAATGATAGGCCTGAATGGTTTTTAATTATTTATTTTGACTTGGGACTACGGGTTTGAAATGATAGAACCCGGATTTTCTTTTTAAACTGCAGATTGAAATGATATATATCTGTATCACTTGACCTAGGTTAGAAAACTATATACAGGCCCGTGGGTATTTTATAAAGTATTTTGACTATTTTAAATTATTCATAAAAGTGTAAATTTATGAAAATTTGATTTAAATTGGATTTTTTAATGTTAAATAATAAATTTTGATTTTTTTATAAGTTAAAAAATGTTGAATAATTAAATGATTAAATTGAATTTTTGAAATATAACTTAAATCTGGAAATTTGGACTTTGACTTTTAAAATGACATTTAAGTTATATAAATAATATTTTAAGTGATTTAAAATGTAAATTGATGATAATTTGATTTCAGTAGATTTTAAAGTGCTTTAAATAAAGGATTTATGATTTTTCTATAAGTTGAAATGTTAAATAAATAGATGGTTAAGTTGAATTTTAGAAATATAACTTAAGTTTATAAATTTTGAGTTTTGGTTAAAAATGTTATTTAAGTTTATAAATAAAATGGAAATTTAATTTAACTTGGAAATGGTAAATATGATAATCTGATTTAAATTTGAATTTAAGCGATTTATTAAAGTATTATTGATTTTTCTATGAATTTAAATGGTTAAATAAATGAATGCTTAAATGTGTAATTTTAAAATACAACTTGACTTGGAAATGTGAAATTTGATTTAGTTAAAGGTTTAGTTAAATGAAATCAATCGGAAATTTAGTTTAATTTGTGAAATGGAAATTTAAAAATGTAAATGTTAATAAATTGAATATGTGAAGGAAAGGAAATTGTACACTTGAATTTGTTAAGTAAATTTATTGAAAATTAGTTTTATTTATAATAAATTTATTTTATAAAAATCATATGTTAAAGGTATGTTAATAAACATTTATGAATGTTAAAATATGATTTTATAATGTTTAAATGGTCCAAATGGTTTAAATTGAAGTTTATTATTTTTGGAAATTTAATACTTAATTTGAAAGTATAATAACCCTACTTTTAAATGGTTTAAATGATTTAATTTGATAGAATATAAATCATTTTAAAAGGTGATTTGAAAGGATAATAAATGAATGTTATCTTGAGTTTAGTAGGTATTTAAAGTGGAATATTTGGATTTGAACTTATATGATGATTTGGAAATAAAGTTGTAAAAGATATGATATTATGATGTACTGAAATGATTTGTAATGAAGTTGTGAAAAGATATGATATTATGATATATTGGAGTGATTTGAAAAGGATGTTTTGAAAGGAAATGCTATTTTGATATATTGAAATTGGTTGGAAATGACTTGATATTTATTTTGATAAATATTTGAATTTGAAAGATATGGTATGTTGATATATTGAAGTGGTTTGGAAATGATTTAGTCTTTATTTTGATAAAGATTTGGATTTCAAATGATATTTTATTTCGAAGTATAAAATATTATTTTTAAGTTATAACCACGGGTTATAATAATGATTGGTTGGCAAAGAGACCGGGATCGGATATGGGCATACTCTCTGTCGATACTGAAAACCACTTTGACAACCGCGTACGCGGTGGAGATTCCAGAATGAAGTTGGATGGTGGCGACATTCTTGTGGCATGTTACGTGGACCCAACTCCCATGGGTTGGCATAAGGTAGCTAAAATAGGAGCGCTCTCGGGCCAGTTGAGGTCGCACCTCGTAGCGGACGCATTTCTTCGATACCATACTATTACTTGTGATTGTTTGGGCGCCCTTCCGATTTTAGGAATGTCTTCCGAGGTGGGCGTATGTGGCTGTTGCGTTACCACTAGCCCGATTATCGTAATTAGTATATCTACCCTGGCATTGCCTCGTGTACCGTGTCACCTACCATATCGAGCTATTGCTACGAGTTTCTATTTGTGTCGTACCTATGCCGTATCTTCTCATAGTCTCCCGATCAGGTGATATGCAGGTACTGTATAGACTATTGGCATTATTTGTGTTAAGGTGGAAAATGTAAAGCCTTAATGCTATTTAAAAGTAAGTTTATTTTACTATTAGGCAATATTATAATAGCGCAAAATTACTACATAGTAAATAGTTTAACGGATCCTTGAAGGATGGGTTGTCCCAAGCAACCTTTAAGTTACTTGCACTTTTACTACAGTTCACTTGAGGTTGTTTACATTGTATAAGTATTTATGTCCTGACTCGAGTGTTTGTATTTTTATTTACGCTCGGGTCAGCCTGAGTATTCACAGATTTGGATTTCCACTTTCTGGAGATTGGAATCGCTGGAGATTATCTACTTGTCTAGTTTTATCTATTTCACTTCCAGTTATCATGTTGATCCCAGTATTGTATTCATTTTGTACTTGGTTATCATCCTGAGACTTCTTTTGTACTTATTTCTTCTGTTGTACCTTATGTAACTCTGATATATTTACATAGTAGCTTCATGAACTACTATTTTTTTTATTACCGATGCACTATTATTACCCTGTGTCTGTGATTTGTGATTTTATTTACTGTATATTCTGAGATTTGCCAAATTTTATTTACAACGCAGTATTTTGAGCAATTCAAGTACGGCGTGTGCGGATGCGAATGGTTGAAAATACCTGGTTGTTACATTATTTAATAAGGTCTAAAGAATGAAATTAAGTGTTTACATAAGAATAATTACTTTGTGCAATTAAGGTAAAGTGAATACTTTGGGTAATTACCTTTAAGGATAATTAATTAATGTGATTAATTAATTAAAATGATTTGAAGTTAATTTGTTAATGTTATTAATGGATTGAAGGTTGATTAATTTATGATATTCAAGATGATTAATCCAGCGATTAAAGAATAATTAATTAAGGATAATTAATTTGAATGATTAATTAATTGAGGTAATCAATTTAAGGATCATTAATTAATTAAAGATTAATTAGTCAAAGTGATTAGTTATAATCACCTATTATAATTAATTAAATATGATTTTTGATAGTAATTAATAAACGGTTTATTAATTTATTAATTAATTTATTAAGAGTAATTAATTAAAGGGTAATTAAATTATTTAATGATTAAAGGTTGATTTACTTATTAATTAAGGCAGATTAATTAACAATTAAAGGTTGATTAATTTATTATTACATGTTAATTAATAAATGATTAAAGGTTAATTAATTAAGATGGTTTGCAAATAATTAATATTAATTAACCAGGATTAGTGTTTATTCATTATTTAATCTAATTTAAAATTAATCTGATAATTAAATGATCTTACTTATGGATGTTTGGATCGTATTAAATGCCTTGAATTGTTTGATATCCCTGATGTGTGATGCTTTGTGATATTAATTATTTTGATTTGAGCTTTGTGAATGTAATTTATTTATCTGTGATGAGTTTTATAGTATTTATCTATGTTTATCTGTGAATGAAAGATAAGCATTATAGGGTTATACCGCTTATTGGTATTGCTGTGCTTGAATCTGTAATGATTGATGATGTTGCACTATTGTGTGAAACCCCTGGACTACACCATACGCACACTAATATAGATTTCACGAGGAAATTAGTTAAGTCATAGATGTTTTGAATTTAAAACATTGTTTTATTTGAAGATGGAATTTTGAACCCAAATGGTTTTGGAGATGGAATTTGACTGAGTATGAAAAGCTTTTGAGAATGAGTTTTAAAGATAAAAGTTATTTTGAATAACTTGATAAAGTTTTGGAAACTAAAATAGTTTGATTTGAATTTGAATCCAAGATTTAAAATTGAATTCTGTGTTTGGGAATTTTGGTTAAAAAAGGTTATACAAGTTATATAATGTATTTATATGGGTTTTAAACCATTTTAAGTATATTATTTTGGAAATTTAAATTTAATCCAAGTTTATACTTTAAGGGCTATAATTTGTGTATATTTGTTTGGATTTCCACGGAACGAAAACTCTTTGTTTTCAAATAATAATAGCTTTCAAAGAAAGAAAGGATTTCCTGTTTTGTTAAAAAGGGGTTTCACATTTGAAATGGAATTGTTTTGAAAGCTATAATTGAATCTTTGTGAAAGGTTTGTGAACTTTGTTTCCAAATTAAAGAGGACCTTAAAGGTGTATTTTTTATATAAAAGATTTGAATTGTAAATAGTTTTGAAAGCTATGAATGAATCTTTGTGAAAGATTGGTGAACTTTGTGAAGTGAATCTTTTTGTTTAAAGATTTGAAAATGGTAATTTCTTTAAACCATTTGAAGAAAGGTTTTGGGTTTTAAGTTGTGACTTAACTAGGATCCCAATATCCATACGTTTTTAAATTAAGCGCTCATTATTCGGTTTAGCCGGGAGAGGACTTTGTGTCATGTAACCCATTCCGAATAATGATACGATGATATGGATAACATATGAAGACCAGTGGTGAAGACCAGGCATTTTTGAGAACGAAAGGATTACCCGTCGAATGTCTTTGCACTGAGTCGCGCTGGTATAGAGATCTCCATATGTGATGTGGAGTCCGATCGGGGTTGTGAATGCCTTGATTGCAAGGGTTTCTTTGGAAGTGCCTTCCGTTCTGTTCGAAACCAGAACAGACTTGTATGAATGTTTGTCTGACATTACACTTTGAGACATAAAACTGGTTTCTGTCGAATATATTTCTGTTTGGTGGCGGAGAATTTATTCTCCTACTTAACACCCTTCTCTGAGACGTACAAGCTCAGAGGTTATGTAGTTGATGGTTACTAGTGATACATTCCCAATTTGGTAATGTGGCACACGAAGTGCTGCCGATCATGTGTTGATCGAAGCATGGCTTTTGTGAAAAGCATAACTTTGTGGACTTGACTTCGTCAAGCCTCACAACCCGGTAATGGTCGAAACAGGAATCGTTGCAGCAAGTTTATTTAAGGGTAGTGCCCTCTGAGGGTATGTCATTTCCTTTTGGATAAAAGATGGTATCATGGTATGGAGCTCAGATATTTCTCCTATGTGGTTGCTGCAAACTTATTGCTTTGTGGTTGTTGGTTGAGAGGCGCCTCGAATAAAGGTCGGTAACGACCGGGGGATGCCATGCTCGTGTCATTAGTTACCTCACTACAGAGGTTACCTGTCCTTGTGTTGGCAGAGATCCGGTTAGGTTCTCGGAGGCTTCCCTCCTGAGACGTTCCATCCGGTATAGGAAATTCCTTTGCCTGACCATTGTTGGAAATCCAATCATCCAATACGCGCCTTGTATGGTTTATTTGTAGAACGTGCCATCTAATATGGTAGCTATAGTAGGCATACTATAATGGTACGTATGTTGGTTAAGATTAATATTATACTTGCAAATGTTTTCCACTATGCACTAATAATAATATCAAAAGGATTTTTGCGTATAAAGCATTTTTAACTATCATAAGGAGAAATCTCCTCCATGTGTGCGCTTGCATTGTGTGTGTGGCGGGAGGCCTTATGGAAGTTTCATTTTCCAAAAAGCATTGCGGTTTGCAATCTTAAATTCTTTTGTTGTTTGTTTTTATTCAAAACTATTTTTGTTTGCTCAAACCAGTGCGATGGCTGACCTTGCTTAGTTAACGTGATAGGGGGTTCTCGCTTCACATTTGGTGGCGAATGGGAGACTTTTACCCCTACATGCCTCGGGTGATGGGTTGTCTTACCGGTTAGGGGAGTCGAAAGGCTGGCCGTAAAAACAAGTTTAGGGTACTATTGTCTGCGACGGCAAGGCTGGGAAGGTTGAAAAGCCTACCAGTCGAGAGTGGCCGCTATTGATGGTTCAAATTCCTATAGTGTGACAAGTGGTATCAGAGCTGACGGTTGAGTAAAAACTTTAGTTTAGGAGTATAACACATTAAGTGACTCATTAGAGTTAGTGTGAAGTATACCCTAGGATGAGTATCCCTAAGATATCCGTCCGAATGCCTCAGTAAATTCTCTTAATATCCACAGATAGTGAGTATGAGTGCAAGAAGAGGACGAGGTAGGGGACAGGGAAGTACCACTACAAATTTCAATACCCTGCAACAATGGAAACAACTTTCTCTATCAGATTTCTTCAGTTCATTATCCGATTTCAATTCTTTGGTGATGGCTTCATGGCATGTAACATTCCCGAATTTTGGCAAATTTTAATTTGATAATCAATTTAATTTTGAAATTAAATTGTGGGGTTATTTGTGAATTAATCAGAGATTTCCAGAATAAAACTTAAAATTTTAGATTTTAAATAGAAATTTGATTACAAGTAAATAAAAAATTGAATTGACTTGAAATTTGGAAATTCTAAGATTAAATTATATTGTAAATAGAATGTAAAAACATAGAGATTTACAAAAAGTATATATTTTAAAAATGGAACTTTTAAATTGAAAATTCAATCATTTATATTTTTATAAGATTAATTAATACATGTTTAATTATTAAAAACATAATTAGTTAAAAGTTCATTTCTTTCATTAAATTAATATAAGTAGAGAATAATTAAACAAAATATATGTATATAAAACAAGAAATAAAAGTTTAAATTAAAATAACATATATATATATAATTATTTGTTTAAAAGATATAATAGTTTTAATTCAGAATATATTAAACTAAGTCTAAAATAATATTGGTTTAAAAAAGTAATATTATGAAATTGATTTAATAAATAAATCTACAAATGCTTTATAAACTAAGAAATGCACATGTGAATGGTTTATTTGTTGAGTGTACAAGTTATGATAATCCAATTCTCTTTAAAAAAGTTGTAAAAGCAAAATAAAAAAAATGTAAGTAAATAATTTGTAGATAAATTAATAAAAAGGGTTAAAACATAAAGTATGTTTTCATAAGTTAAATTAAAGTAAGAATTTAAAACAAGGTTACAAATAAATTTAAACTAAGGGGTTTCAACATAAAAATGCAAATTGTTTCAATATTAACAAATAAATGAAAAAAAGAAGAAGAACAATTCTTTTAACACATTGTATATATGTATACACAAACCAATATAACATACTTTAAAGGATCTTACATATATGCATATATATCCAAATAGCATCATCACTCTTTATTTTAAATAATCAAGTTTAAGAATGCAATCAAACCATATCTCACAAAATCTGAAACAAACAGTAAAAAGAGATGTGGCCTCACCTATTCCAATACATAAAGCTGTCTAAAGCATAGATATCAAAAAGAAAAAAAATTGGCAACTCAGTTTTACAATTCTCAAACCAAACCACAAAACAAAAAGTAGCTCGAAAACATATCAGTTCGAAAACAACTTAGTTCGAGATGCAAAAAGTTCAAAACCTGGTTCTTCCATTTATCAATTCTAGAACTTCATAATATTTCCAAAGAAAAAAAAGAAAAGAAAAGAAAAACTCAATGCAAATGAGAATCTGGAAGCTTTAGCCTGGGAGCAATTTCAAAGCCTGGGGGAAACATGCAAGTTCAGGCAAACAAACTCAGACAATCAAAGCAAAGTATTTTGCTTCTCTGTTCCAATTCCAGTTTCTATCTTTCTTCATAAATTTCAAGTGAGCAATAATAACAGCAAGCAAAATTTCAGATTCAAAACAAGATCTGTTCAAAAAGGATTGAATGCAAAAGTTTTCAATCTGAAAGCAAATCAACTCAAAGGCAAGTGATTTTCTTTAAAGATTTGAATTTAAAGTGGTTAACTAATAGCAAAGCAAAGATTTAAACCAACTGTATCAATCTAAGTTGCAGATTTAACTTCAAGATTTAAAGAAAAAAAAAGTTCAGGCTCAAAAGAAAAATTCCTCTATCTTCATCAATACAAGGTGAGCAAACTGATTCTTTAAAGCCTAATTTTGTTGATCATTTGTGATGAATGTTTGAATGGATGAATGGATGCAAACTGCTGTGTATATGTTTATAAATAACTAAGTGTGAAGTTGCATGTCCGTATATACAAATATGCAGTCCCTGTTTGGTTCAAACTCATCTCAAAAATTTATTTTGGTTCTAATATCTAGAAAAGAAAACTGGTGGTTAAACTCTAATATTCATTCAAAAGAAAAACTTGTTTAAGTTAAAATAACTTAGTATTGTTTTCTGGAAATAGAAAACACCGTGTAAACTTAAATTATGTCAAAAATAAGTTGTCATGGTTTATAAATTCAAAGATATGAATCAAATGTTCAAACTACAAACTTGATTTTTAAAACAAATTCCTTACAAATTTCATTCCAGCTTCAAAAGGGCTCTTTGCATTTTTAATGTGAGCAAACCAAACCTTAATCTGTATTAACCTGGATGCATGAAAATAAAATCCTTGAAAAATCAGATGTAATAATGATTGCATGATATAAAATGAATGGGTATATTTACATTTAAACTGAGTAGATAGGCCTCTCTGTTTACAAGATGATGTTCTGTTCTGTTCTTGCTATTCAGGTTTTAAATCTGATCAAAATCATGTTCCTCCTCTCTAATCTTTCTTAGGACATGTTGTATAAACAAATTTTGGATGTTATAACATGTTTTTAAATTTGGAAAAAATATATTATTTCAAGATAGTCTGAAGCCAGTTTTTGAATGAAAAAGGAAAGAAAAACAGTAGAAATTTAATACTCATCAAATCTCAACATTTTTAATTTGTTGTTTTCAGGGTTAGGCTCTGAAACAAAATTCGAAAACGTGAATTTTAAAACAAAAATCAAGACTTTTAATATCGTATTTGTTGAGAAATTCAAAGTTGAACAGTTTTGGGTTTTTTATCAAATTCTGGTGATCGCGTTGTCGATTCACCTCGCGATTGAATCTGAAGCTCGCTGGATGATCGTAGACTTAGGGAAAAATAGCAAGAAAATTTATCAAATCATTTTGGAGGGGTGCGAAGGGGATTTGGGTCGGCAACCCTAGTTTTACTGGGTTGAACATTTTTTTTTCTTTTTTCCCAAGTGATCGAGTGCTTTAAGGTTTGGAGTAGTGGAAGTGTGGTCATTAACGAGTGTATGGCCGGAATTTCAGATATTTCGATGGTCCAAGGCGATGGCGAGGGTTTTTTTTTCTGATTGGAGTGCTTACATTCTTTTTGGTCGTGATCGCTCGATTTGATTTCATGATGAGTTCATCGAAACTGGGGGTTTGTGGGAGATGACGTGATGATTATTGACTTGTAGATGGCTTCGGCATAGGTCGGAGATGGCTAGAATGTTGTGCATCGTGCACACGTAGGTTTGCGTATCTGGATATTTGGTTGATGGGGGAAGACGAAGGAGAAGACTCGGAGTCGAACTCGAAATGGTACGGTGTTTGGCTCGAAGCGATCTTCAAGCAAACTGGGCGATGATTGGAGTATAACTCGGTGATTTTGTGAGCATACTGGGTAAACATTTTAACACTTTAAACATTTTTTTTTATGTCTGGAAAAAAAACAAGAAGAAGAAGAATGCACGGGTAGAATGGTGAAAGACCCGAAGCAAGGCTCGGGTAATATAAAGGATAGACCGTGTCTGTTCATTCCTCTAAAAAAAAACAGTTTTGTACTTTTAAAATAAATCAATTTTTACTCAATAATTTTCTTAAAAACCGCTTCCTTTCAAAATAATAAATTCTTATTTAATCTTGGGATTAACTAATGGTTTTAAAATAAGTTTACTTTAAGATAATAAACTTATTGAAGGTAATTAAAGTAACTAAAGAAATTTATTAATAATTCAAGTTAATTAATCAAGTAATTAATGAATGAATTAAATAAAAATATTAATTACTTAGTGAAAGTAATCAAGGGAAGATAACTAAAGATTAAAGATGGATAAATCCAATATTTAGAGTTAATTACTTCAAAGGATAATTAATTAATGTGGTTAACTAATTAAGAAAATTTAATCAAAAATAATTATTTAAGGTTAATTAACTCAAAGTGATTAAGAAAGCATTGTTAATTAAGGAGTAATTAATTATTGTAATTAATTAAGGAATAATAAATCTATTAATTAATCAATTAAGGACAATTAAATATAATTAGGGTTTGATCAACAACTAAAGGTTTATTTATTAAACTAATTAATTAAGAATGAGTAATTAAGATTTAATACATTACAATTAGGGTTAATTAATTAAGATAATTAGTTAAGAATGATAAATTATGTAGGTGATTAAAACTTAATCAATTGTAGTTAATAAATATTAATCATTGGTTTAAAATTACTAATTAGAGTAATTATGTAGGTAATAAATTTAAAACCACCCAATTATTTATCTTAATTGTAGATGTTTGATTGCTATTGAATGCTTTGTGATGGATTGATATATTTGATATATGATGTGAAGCTATGTGATGTTTTGTGCTGAGCTGTTATATTTGTGATGTTTATACTGTTTTATGAATATGAAAAACCCCTTGACCCATAAAACGACATTTGGATTTCGATGCGACAGGGAGTCGGATTCCAGTTGGTTATCCGGAACCAACATCGAATTATAATGATGAATCTTTGTGATTCATAAATTTATTTTATCTACGATTTGTAAATGAATATAAGCGTTATGAGTTATACCGCTTATTGATATTGTCATACCTGTGATGATTGATGCAGTGCACTATTGTGTAAAACCCCTGGACCACACTATACACACACAAATATGGATTGCACGTGGAAATGGGTTAAGTCACAGATTTTTCAAATATATTTAAAAAAAATTGTATTTTTGAATCCAAAATAATTTTGGAATTAGAATTGAAGCTTTTGGAAAAGTTATTTTAAATAACTTGATTTAGTTGTGAAATTTAAATAACTGGATTTAAATTTGAATTCAATATTTGAAATTGAATTCTATGATTTGGGAACTAGGTTTTAAAAAGGTTATTCAACCTATAAATGGGCTTATATGGGTTTTTAAACCATTTTAAAGGTGATGTTGTGAAATTTAAAATTTAACCCAAGATTTTAACTTGTATAGATATAATTTGATTTTTCGAAACAAAAACTGTTTGTTTTCAAATAATAAGAGCTTTCAGATAAGAAATGAATTTCCAATTTGATATCAACTCTAAAATGGAAATAGTTTCCCAAGTCATAGATAGATCTTTGGAAACGTGTTTTGAAAGCTATAAGTTAAATCTTTGATTTAAAGATTTAAATGAGTTAATCCAATTAAAATGGAAAATTTTTTGGAAATCTATAAATAAATCTTTGTGAAACTAGGTGAACTTTGTGAAATTAATCTTTTTATTTAAAGATTTAAAATGGTAATTTGTTTAACCATTTAAAAGAAAAGCTTTGGATTTTTAAGTTGTGACTTAACTGAAATCCCATATCCATATGTTTTTTTTTATGGCGCTCGCTATTCGGTTTAGCCGGAAGAGGACTTTTGTGTCATATAACCCATTCCGAATAGCGATACGACGTTATGGATTGCATTTGAAGACTGATGTTGAAGACCGGGTGTCTTGGAGAACGAAAGGATAACCTGTCGATTGACTCTGCACTGAGTTGCTCCGGTATAGAGTTCTCCCTTAGTGACGGGAAGTCCGATCGGTATTGTGGATACTCGGATTTGCAAGGGCTTCTTCGGAAGTGCCTTCGGTTCTGTTCGAACCCGGAACAGACTTGTATGGTTGTATGTCCGACATTACACTTTGAGATATTAAACTGATCTCTATCAAATACATTTCTGCTTGGTGGCGGAGAATTTATTCTCTTAGCTTAACCCCTTCTCTGAGACGTACGAGCTCAGAGGTTATGTAGTTGATATTTAACAGTGATATATTCCCAATTTGGTAATGTGACATGCTAAGTGCTGCTGTGTGTTGATGATCATTTGTTGATCATTTGTGATCAAAGCATGGCTTTTGTATAAAGCGTAGCTTTGTGGACGAGACTACATCAGGACCTCACACCCCGGAAATGGTCGAAACATGAGAGATACGGCAAGGTTATGAGGGTCGCGCCCTTTAGGGTGTGTCATTCCCTTCTGGTAAAGGGTGGTATCATGGTATGGAGCCCAGATACTTACTCATGTGGATACTGCAGATCTATCACTTTGTGATTGCTTTGTGGTTTTGAGGCGCCTCGGATAAAGGTCCCAAAGGACCGGGGGATGGCATATTTGTGTAGTAGTTACCTAGTTACAGAGGTAACCCGGCCTTGTGTTGGCAGAGATCTAACCGTAACGTTAGTTCTCGGGACGTCCCGCCACAGGCGATCCCATGTGGCAGTAGGAAGTTCCTTAGCCTGACCATTTGTTGGAAATCCATTCATCCAATACGCGCCGTGTATGGTTTTTGTTGTAGAACCTGCCATTTACTTATGGTGGCGCCCCACTGTTTAGATGGTAGCTATAGTAGGCATACGATACTGGTCGTATGTTGGCTAGGATTTATATTATACTTTCGAAATGGTTTTCCACACTTTGCACTTATAATAATAATATCAAAGAATTCCTCGTATTAAGCATATTTGACTATCATAAGGAGAAATCTCCTCCAATTCTGCGTTTGCATTGTGTGTGTGGCGGGAGGCCTTATGGTAGTTTCATTTTCTAAAAAGCATTGCGAATTTCAAATTTAAATTCTTTTGTTTGTTTTAAAGACCAAATGTTTTGTTTGCTCACACCAGCCCCATGACTGACCTGGAGTTTATTGTTCCTATCCTAAACTCTGGGTGCCCACTATTTTCCCACACGGGCAGTCTAGAGTTGGGTTTTTCAGATAGTCAGGTCTAGTAGATTATCTGGAGCTAGTTCATTCTTTGGATCTGAACCGCACTTTCTTATTTTGTGCATCATTATTGGGAGTTCGAGCTATTTCGGGATTGGTGCTTTGAAGATGGACTTCTTTCTTGAAGACCATATGAGAGTTGTTGTTCCGTTGTTGTGTTATCTTTTCTTTTCCGCTGCTATTATCTTGTATCATATCTCTGATGTATATTCATTGTATCAGCTGTTGTATCATATTGTATCTGATATTGTATCAATGTTGTACATTGATATATTCTTTTTCTTCCGCTGTGTTGTTTTACTTAATGGTGCTATAAGCTCCGGCGAACCAGATTCGACGTTTGGATCTGCGGCATTTGAATACGAGTGTCGTATTCGGTGCCGATTCTCGAAGGCCGATTCCGGATCGTTACATGGCAGCCACAAGAAGAAGCTTCTGGGGTTGATGGCTGCCCTATGAATCGTGTAGATAAGTTCCTATCTCGTATTCTCGTTATCAGCTTTTAGTTTTTAACTTTAATGAATTTGAAATTTTAAATTGAAATGAAATGATTAACAAAATATGAGGATAGATTAATTTGTATCAATAAAACGATTTCGGTCAAAACCAAATTTGGAAATTTTGTTGTGTGGGTCCAAGTCCGAAGAGGGATAAGATGGTGTATACTTTGGGATATTTAGACCTAAGTTGAGTATCGGTTTGTCTGTTTTATTGGGTTCCGATATATTCTACGAATGGTTACTTATCCTTCGGGCTAACTAGTGCCCCTGCATATTTCATAGATCTGGATAACCCGATTATCTTGTGAGATATGGAATGAGTTCGCTCTCACATTTATTGATGATATTTTGATTTGGTAAGCCAAATTCAGAATAGATATTTCAAGTTGATCTGGTAAACCAATTCTCTATCTATTCCATGTTGTCTCCCTAGCAAAATTCGGGGACGAAATTTTCTTTAGGGGGGATCTGGAACGATCCCGATTTTTGAGTCAGATTTAAATTGGCAATTAATTTAATTTTAAGAATTAATTATGAATCTATTGATGAATTAATTTAGAAAATTTTCAAAATAAACAAAGATATGTGGTTTATTTATATATATGTATATAAATGGATTTTTAATTTGAATTTTGGAATTGAAATTGTAAAATAGATAATTTGAAAAAAATAAATTGAATTAGAAAAATGCTATATTTTAAATTAATAGTAATTTTTTTCTAATATACATATGTTATATATATATATTAATTGTAAAATTAAACTTTGATTTGGAAATTCAATAATAAATATTATAAAAATATTTTGGGAAATAAACTGGATTTGAAAACTTTATGATATGATAATAATATAATGAATTTCTAAAAGGTATTTAAAAAAAGAATAATAAATTCTAATATACCCACACACACACACATGGTTATTCATGCATATAAATGATTATTTATTTAAAGGTATAATAGTTTCAATTTATATAAGAATTGATAAAAATGGTTTGTAAAACTAAATTGAAAATGTGTGTATATAAAAAAAGCATAATTCCTAAATTTAAAAAAGTGTAGATATATGTAAATATAAAGTAGATGATTTACATAAATAAATTAAAGTTTAACAAAGGGTTTAAACCTAATTTGTAAATAAATTAAAGAGATGGTCTAAACAAAAATTTATAAAATTATTTAAAGGAGGGATTTAAACACTAAATGCTCATGTTTTAACAAGTGTACATAGTTTGAAAATATACTAAAACATTTGTAAGCCATGTACGCCATAAATTAACAACTGGCATTCAATTTTCTTTCAAACAATAATGTTAATATCAAAAATAAGAAACCAGGCTTGAATACTCTCTACGTCATAATTTTCTCTTCATACTTCACAAAATCAATAAAATGAAAATCAAAGAAAACGTATAAAACCTGAAGCTATGCAATAGAAAAATCAAAATCTAGAAGCAAGTTAAAAATTCAAAATCAAACCAAAAACAAATCAAAAACCTGTTTTGAAAATCAAACTTGGAAGCAAAGCACGAATTGAATTCAACCTAAAAATAAAAACCAGATTCAAGTTGAATCAAAAAAATCATCTCAGTAATCAATCTGGAAGCAAAAAAGCAAGTCCAGTTCAACATCAACAAACAAGTGGCAGTTCAATTCCAAATGGATTCAACTGAAAACACATTCCAGTTTTTAAACTTGAAGTTTGGCATTGTATCAACTCAGCATTATCAAACAAGGATCAAATTCAACAGCAAGCTTTAGTACAAATCATCAGTTCCGGGCCTCTTTTTTTCCAAAGTTAGGCGAGCAAACTATCCCCGTTAAACCCTTAACATTGTTTAATGTTCTGATGCTTGTGAGTATCCTTGATGTCTGATGAGAAATTTGCTGATATGTTTATATGTATAAGGATTTAGGGGTGCATGTCTGAATATAATATATGTTCATATCTATGTTAGAAATAGGTTATCAAAATTTGAGAAAAAATCCATGTCTCCTTGTTTAAACCGATTCAAGTCATGAATCCTGAAGAGAAAATGTTTATAACATCACATAGTTATTTTTAAAAATAATTCCAAGTAAAAATAAATATATATTGTGAAAATAGAATTTTACGGTAAAGTCATTATATATCAGGAAAATCGAATATTTTAACTTTAAGATCTGATTACCCAGTCATATTCGTATAACAAAATGATGATTTTAGATAAATATCTTGTGATTTTTAAGCAAGTAAATGTAGATAAATTCCGAGATGAATGGGAATCGTGTTTGGGTAATTTTCTGACGATTGACGACGAATTGATCATCATGACCATCACTAGAGACAGCTTATGGATAGAGGGTTTTAGGAAAAATAGTGGTTGAGATTATCAATCACCATAGTGATGGAATGGCTGTGATTTAGGGTTTGTCGACCAACTATGGTCGATGTTATTTCCGAAGCGATAGCAGCAACGTGGGTGCATCGGGATGGGTCAGTGATGGTGGATATGAAGCATGGGTTCTTGGCGTAGTTTTTAGTTGATCGACATGAGCTCTGGTGGTCTAGTTCGACTTCGACGTGAGATTATAGTCGAATTAGTTTGTTTCCAGGTTGGATTAACTAGTTCGATTTCGATTCGTGAGGGAGATGGTTGAGCTGTGTGGTCAGGAGGCTCGGGCAGGTCGACGATGATCTGAAGGAGACGATGACGATGGTCGGAGGCGCAGCGAGGACATGTGCACGTGCACCTATGTCAGCGTGTACCAGGGGTTGATTTGTTTTGGCAAAGAAGCATTCATCTCGGGTTGGATCTCGGAATGGATTCGTGTGTGATCGAAGCAGAAATGAGAATGTGTGACTCGAGTCTGGAATCGAGAGCTATTCAGGTTGAACCCGAAGAAGGGTTTTAAGCAGTTTAAATTTTATGATAGTAAATATTTAAATTTAAAATTATCAAGTTTAAAACTATTATATGATAAATGTTTAAAATTATTACATTAAAGGAACTTATTGTTTGTTTAACTTAAATTTGTTAGGTTAAATGCTTAAATTATTTTTAAAATTAAATTAAATGATTTAATTAAGTAGTTAATTATAAAAGGTAAATGTTTTAAATAACGTTGATGACAATTTAGTAATTAATAAAAATAAATGGTTTATCTAAATAATGTTTTGATTATTTAATTACTTACAGTTTTTAAAATTTAGTTAATTGCTAATGATGATTTACTTTATTTAATAATGTTTAAAGAATTAAATTAAGTGATTAAATAAGAATAATTACTTTGTGTAATTAAAGTAAAGTTAATACTTTGGGTAATTACCTTTAAGGATACATAATTAATGTGATTAATTAATTAAAATGATTTGAGGTTAATTTGTTAATGTTATTAATGGATTAAAGGTTGATTAATTTATGATATTTAAGATGATTAATCAAGCGGTTAAAGAATAATTAACTAAGGATAATTAATTTGAATGATTAATTAATTGAGGTAAATAATTTGAGGATAATTAACTAATGAAAGATTAATTAATGAAAGCGATTAGGGATAATCACTTATTGTAATTAATTAAAGATAATTATTTTAATAGTAATTAATTAAGGGTTAATTAATTTATTAAGAGTAATTAATTAAAGGATAATTAAATTATTTAATAAGTAAAGGTTGTTATATTTATTAATTAAGGTTAATTAATTAATAATTAAAGGTTGATTAATTTATTATTACAGGTTAATTAAAAAATGATTAAAGGTTAATTAATTAAGATGGTTTATAATTAATTAATATTAATTAACAGGGATTAGTTTTTATTCATAAGTAATTAATCTGATTTAAAATTAATCAGATAATTAATTTATCTTACTTATGGATGTTTGGATCATATTAAATGCCTTGAATTGTTTGATATCCCTAATGTGTGATGCTTTGTGATATGAATATTTTGATTTGAGTTGTGATGAATGTAATTTATTTATCTGTGATGAGTTTATAGTATTTATCTGTGTTTATCTGTGAATGAAAGAAAAGTATTATAGGGTTATACCGCTTATAGATATTGATGTGCTTGAATTTGTAATGATTGATTATGTTGCACTATTATGTGAAACCCCTGGACTACACCATACACACAGAAATATGGATTTCACGAGGAAATCGGTTAAGTCACAGATGTTTTGAATTTAAAACATTATTTTATTTAAAGATTGAATTTTGAACCCAAATGGTTTTGGAGATGGAATTGGACTGAGTATGAAAAGCTTTTGAAAAGGATTTTTGAAGATAAAAGTTATTTTGAATAACTTTATAAAGTTTTGAAAACTAAAATAGTTTGATTTGAATTTGTATCCAAGATTTAAAATTGAATTCTATGTTTGGGAATTTTGGTTGAAAAAGGTTTTAAAAGTTATATAATGTATTTATATGTGTTCTAAACCATTTTAAGTATATTATGTTGGAAATTTAAATTTAATCCAAGTTTATACTTTAAGGGCTATAATTTGTGTATATTTGATCGGATTTCCACGGAACGAAAACTCTTTCTTTTCAAATAACAAAAGCTTTCAGAGAAAGAAAGGATTTCCAGTTTTGTTAAAAAGGGGTTTCACATTTGAAATGAAATTGTTTTGAAAGCTATAATTGAATCTTTGTGAAATGTTTGTGAACTTTGTTTCCAAATTGAAGGGGATCTTAAAGGTGTATTTTTTATATAAAAGATTTGAATTGTAAATAGTTTTGAAAGCTATGAATGAATCTTTGTGAAAGATTAGTGAACTTTGTGAAGTGAATCTTTTTTTAAGATTTAAAAATGGTAATTTGTTTAAAACCATTTGAACAAAGATTTTGGGCTTTAAGTTGTGACTTAACTAAGACCCCAATATCCATATGTTTTTAAATTAAGCACTCATATTTGGTTTAACCGGGAGAGGACCGTGTGTCATGTAACCCATTCCTAATAATGATACGATGATTTGGACATCATTTGAATACCAGTGGTGAAGAACGGGTATTTTCCAGAATGAAAGGATTACCCATCGAATGTCTCTGCACCGAGTCACGCTGATATAGAAATCTCCATATGTGATGGGGAGTACGATCGGGATTGTGAATACCCGGATTGCAAGGGCTTCTTAGGAAGTGCCTTCGGTTCTGTTCGAACTTGGAAAAGACTTGTATGGATGTGTGTGTCTGACATTACACTTTGAGATCTAAAAATTGTTTCTATCAAATACATTTCTGTTTGGTGGCGGAGAATTTATTCTCTTTGCTTAATACCCTTCTCTAAGACGTACGAGCTCAGAGGTTATGTAGTTGATGGTTACTAGTGATACATTCCCAATTTCGTAATGTGGCATACGAAGTGCTGCTGATCATGTGTTGATCGAAGCATGGCTTTTGTGAAAAGCATAGCTTTGTGGACGTGACTTCATCGACCCTCACAACCCGGTAATGGTCGAAACAGGATTCGTTGTAGCAAGGTTATTTTGGGGTAGCGCCCCTTGAGGTATCATGGTATGGAACCCAGATATTTCGCCTATGTGGTTGCTGCAAACTTTTTTCTTTGTGGTTGTTGGTTGAGAGGTGCCTCGGATAAGGGTCGGTAACGACCGAAGGATGGCATGCTCGTGTCAGTAGTTACCTAGTTACAGATGTAACCCACCTTGTGTTGGTAGAGATCCGGTTAGGTTCTCTGGGGCGTTCCTTCAGATTCATTCCATTCAGTGTAGGAAGTTCCTTTGCCTGACCATTGTTGGAAATCCAATCATCCAATACGTGCCTTGTACGGTTTTAGTTGTAGAACCTGCCATTTAATATGGTAGCTATAATAGGCATACTATAATGGTACGTATGCTGGCTAAGATTAATATTATAGATGCAAATGTTTTCCACTATACACTAATAATAATATCAAAAGGATTTTCACGTATCAAGCATGTTTGACTGTCATAAGGATAAATCTCCTCCAAATGTGCGCTTGCATTGTGTGTGTGGCGGGAGGCCTAATGGCAGTTTATTGTCCAAAAATCATTGCGGATTTCAATCTTAAATAATTTTGTTGTTTGGTTTTATTTAAAACTATTTTTGTTTGCTCATACCAGTCCCATGATTGACCTGGAGTTTATTGTTCCCTTCATAAACTCTGGGTGCCCATAGTTTTCTACATGGGAAGTCTAGGTTTAGAATTTTTTAGATAATCAGATAGTAGATGTAGATTTGGTAGCTTTCAATCTCGAGTTTGGTAGCTTTTGGAAATCTTCGAATCCTTTGGATTTGGATCGCATTTGCTTCTCTGGGATCAGAGTTGCTTAATACATCGATGTTGGTGGTTCTAGCTTTTGGAGCCTTTGGAGCTTTGGCATTGGAGTTGTTGTTTTTCCATTGCTGATGCTGTGTCTTCCGCTTTTTTCTGTCTCTGATATTTGTATTGATGTTCGATTTTATCATATTGTATTATGTCAATGATATTCGTCTTTTTTCTCCCGCTGTGTTGTTGTACTTAATGTTTTATAAGCTCCATCCGAACTAGAATTCAACGTTCGAATTTGCGGCTTTCGAATACGGGTGAAGTATGAATGTCGATTTTTGGCTGCCGGATTTCAGGTCGTGGTAGAAAAGGTTACGCGCGTTTGAACATTTAAATTTTAAAAATTAAATTAAAATATACAAAGCAAACAAACTTACACATCACCACCTAATTTGATCTGAACACTAGTAAACATCTCGTGCCACGCATGCGAAGAAGAAGACAGCCATCAGCCACGTCCTTATCGTCCATATCACGGTCGCCACATTCTCCTATGACCATATCTGACTCCGCCATAGACTCTTGCTTGTCCAGGCGCTCTCCATGATGTCGCGCGACCCTACTCGCCCATGTGCTACTGCCACGACCGACCTTTGAGCATGAACCACGGCGAATTCTGACCATATTACGACAAATGAAGACCACCCTTAGGACATGCTCAGCCTCCTTTTTCAAATGCCGCTTTCCGATCGTCAAGCGGTCGACGATCCAACGTTGGATTGTAAGCCCTATAAATGGACGGTCAAGGTTCTTCGATGATTTCTGGCCAAATGGCGCATCAAATCGAAAAACGAATTGCTATAGTAGATTGCGCTCATCGTGAGCTTTCTAGTGGTATGTAATTAGATAGGGTTTGGAGAGTCTGAATTTGAAATTGATTTTGGATTTGAAATTGAATTTGGTAATTAGGGTTTCTACCATGGGAAGTAAGGAAGGAGCAGATGGAGATAAGCATAACGTAAAGAAATTAGAAATCAGATATAAAAAACAACTAGGGTTTATAACAGCCTATATATAGGCAGGACTGAAACTGAAATAGACGGATAAATCAATTTGGGTCGAAACGATAATGACGATCCGAAAAGCTCGTTTCGTTTCCAAAATGCAAATGGGTCATCCAATATACTGAAATACAGGCTTTCAATAATTTTAAACTCAATGGAGCTTGTTTCAAGTCCCAATTCCATTGTATGCTGAAGTTATCTTTCAAAATCAGATTATATTTGATTTAATTTTATTAACCAATTTCTACGCGTTTCGACCTCGCGCGATCAAATGACAAGTCCGATCGCCGCGAAACTTGAAATCCAATAATAATTCACTATTACAGATCCGATGAAACTAGTTCATCAAATTCCGAGACAGTGGCCAAAATGGCTAATTTTCACGTTAATTAAATAAGTTATTATTAAATTATTTAATCACTTTTCAAATTCAAATTTAATAATTGACAATTTTCATCATTCTTGGTTTCATAGAAATTAATAACCTTTTAAAAATAAATTTTACGTGCTAGTCTAATATTTAAATATTGCACTAATTACAACGTTCAATTACAACTATAATAAAATCATTAGCTATAATTTAAATTCCAATAAATTCATTTATTTTGATTACGCTCTTATTATTTAATCAATTATTACCTTCTGGGTATAATTTACATAAGTTTGCATTTTATTACATTCATATTTTATAGTTATCATCTTTTACCATTTTAATTGTAGTATTTAAAATTCATTAATTCCATTAATTACCATTTTACTTCCATATTTAAATCATGCCCAAATTAGCTTTATAATAATTTCAGTTGATTAAAGTTGCTTCAAAATAATTGTCAAGAACATTCAAACAACATTATTAATCATATTCTAATTATTTTTCTCTTTAATAAGTCATAAATTTTAATTTCTCCAAACATTATATTTCAAAAATCTTATTTAATTTAATATTTTTAATTATCGAAAAATCTGGGTTGTTACACCCCATTGGATAGTATCGAATATGTCGTCACCATGGTTGCTTTGCTGCCCTTTTTATCGAATCTTATGCACAACCAATCCTTAAATATGTAAATATATCTAGAAGGGTGACAACATACCCTAATGGGTGCGACCCACTTAGCCTTGCTGCATCTTCCTTGATTTTTAGTCCTTCCTAGTTAATGAGGTTTGAGGCTACGAATGCCTTTTAAGAAATTCACACTTAGAATGCTCATTGCCTCTAATGACAATATGCTAATAGCATTCATCCATACATGTCCGTTCTGGGTCTGAACGAAACCGAAGGCACTATCTCTACTACATCCGTTTTGGAATCACCCTTGAGATTAGTAGCGACTAACCCTTGTACTTCACATCTCTATATTTGATTCCGTGCTCTTCACGATGTCTTTACTTCGAAACGCATTCGTTGGATCGAAGTGGTTTTCGGATAACATATCCGATCTCGGTCTCTTTGAAACAACGTTCAATAATTTCCAATAAACTCAACCCCAGTTCTATAGTAAAAAAACAGACAAAGATAAGATCGGAGAACACCTCCAACCCATTAGAGGACGGATTTTCTTATCGTCGTCCTTGAAGAATGAAAAGAGATTTATACACACGGTACAACATCGTCGGAGATGACTATGCCATTAACTCACGTGTTTCTCTTAGATATTTCCAAAGTTACGTTGGGTCCAATTTCGATAGCTGGTTATTTAACTACTGAATAACAACATTCAATCTGGATTATATTTTATTTGGAAAACGAACATTGCCTCAGTATACAAGCAGTCACTAGCCCCCTTCATTAAGTCTTTGTACATATAATTACTTTGTTAATTACTTGTATATAAACATCTTTAAAGGATATACTCGCAAATCCATATATTTCCATATTTAGAAATAACCGTATACTTATTCAAACGGTATAAGTTTATCTATAAACTTAGAAAAGTTTCCTTTTTATTAGACTCTCAAATCGTTTATAATTCGCTTTACAATTCTCCAAGGGCGTTTATAACCCATAAATTTGCGAAAAACATTAATAATTCTTTTACGATGAATTTAGTCACTCATAAACTTCTTGTACATTTCAAAGTCATTTATAACTCTTAATGAACCCATATACCATTTATAAACTTCTTTTATAAATCTATAACCCCGCTTCTAAAATTTTGTTTATAAATGTCCAACCATTTATATACTCTTTCACCTTGCAAATAACCCTTCTTTAATTCATCAAACAATTTTACAACTTCTTTACAAAATCTAAGTATTTCAAATATATTTCCGACGTCTCAGAAATAATTATATGTAATTTAAAATATTTTACTTTAAACACCATTGTATAATAATGATTATTAAAATTATAAATTTTATGAATTTTAAAACATCTTAAAAATGATGATTAATAACTTTAAAATATTATTAAGAATAATAATAATTAACCTTTACCATTTTCATAAATAATAATCATATATTTTAAAACCTTATTAATAATCCTTAATATTAATTCCAAACCATAATTACTCTTATATACTTAACTTATCATTTTTTGATAATTCCTTAAATCCATAAAACTGTAGACAATTAACTTTAAAAATAATACCAATACAACTAAATAATCTTAAATTCTTATAAGTATAATTAATTAACTTAAAAACCATATTAATATAATTGAATACTTCTTAAACAATATTAATTTAATCAAACACTTTAAAAGAATATTACTACAATAAATTAACTATAAAACAACATTAATATAATTGAATAATCTAAAAATAATATTATTAAAATTAAGTAAATAAATCCTTAAAAAATATTTTTGAAACTCGATTCCGGATTTAAAAATCATTTCTTGTCTTTCAAAACAAATTACGACTTAACAGCGGTTTATAGTATTTTTAAAATACTAATTTGACGCCAATAACCACCTAACACTTAACCAATATCGATATTGATTTTCTATCACTACTGGGTTTTAATTTTCAAATGTACAACGATGTTATCACCACAGTATCCACAATCATATTTATTATTCAATAATCCATTGAAGGAAGTGTTATTATAACAATTTAATTAAATAATAGCGAGGAATCTCATTGGATCCCTCCAACCTGTTTTCCTGCATCACAAATGTTATACAATCATAAAATATAATCAACCGCTTCAAGGCGGGATTCATATACAAAGGGTCATCTGCTCTTACACGGGAATGAAATAGTGTCTTATCCACTCCAGTAGGCATGAATATATTGAAATCAACTAATAAATATAATAATTCATCCAAACAATCATCCAATAATTTTATCAACTATATATTATACTAGTTATCTAAGATGGCGTGATTAACTCACCTAAATTCTCTGCGTTGCCGAGGTATTTCAATTTGGAACTAAAATCGAACGACATCCGATTTTTGCCCAAATTTTGATAGTCTCCAAATACGTCCAAACAAATTCCGTTGCAAAGCTTTCGTCGATATGAGCACAACGCAAAATGTTTGTCTCGATCGGGCCTTGTATGAGAGAGTTACACAATATTTTACTAAATGGTTATTAAATTAAGATTTCATTAACAAATTACATAAATTTATAAATTAATCTCAATTTAAAAAATTAAGCCGCTTCTTCCTCTCTAGGCACGTAAAACGCGAAACCCACGCCCTAGTTCAACTGCATGTCATGCCTCCCACCTTTGATGAAACACCACGAGACCATTGCCAGGTCAAAGCCCCCTCAAGCACGAACACACGGACTCCTCTACCACCTTCCTCGATCGTCGTAGCGCAGCCGCGGTGGCAAAAATGCAGAGACCTTATTTCCATTTGAACCTCCATTGCTGCCGCCTCGAGCCATGTTGCACCACCAAATTCCATCAGGAGGTAACCCTTAATGCCCTCTAAACTTTCTTTAGAATCCATCGACTCTAGACCCAACATTTGCCGTTGCTCATCCCAAAAACCAAAACCTCCTCTGGACAAAAACGCGATTGAATTGACACCCGTGTACTTCACCAAAACCCGTCTCCACCATTGAGATTACTCAACATGATGTGCTCTCGGCCAACTTTATAGTTGGAACCACCTCCAATTTGGCCTCTAGTGGTCCAGATTGTTGGTAGTCGTTGAATTTTGCTGTTTTGAAAGTTACCTTTTTTTCTTTCATGCATTCAAAAAATTGAAGAGAGGGGATGCATTTTTAAAATAAAGAGGTGGTACGATCATACATAGGCTGGGTGGTTGATGTAAATGGTAGGTGCGACTGACGTGAAGGGACAACGGTTGTGTGGTCAAATCTAAATAGTAATATATTATTTAAAAATCCAAAATATCTATCTAAAAATTAAGGACTCTAATTGAGGCGTGCTTCCTGGCATTCCTAATGTTATACCTCTATTCAAAATGCAATGGAACTAGTCTCGAGCCCAAATTTGATCGTATGGAGAAGATAGCTTTCTGAACCCGATTATTATATTAAATCTTTAATATTAATTTCAATGCATCTCTATCCCGTACGACCAAACGGTACATATGATCGCTACGAAATTTGACGTTGTATTATAATTCATTATTACGGATCCAATGACACTGGTTTCATCAAAATCCGAGACTGTGCCCCAGGAGGCTATTTTTGTATGTTAATTTAAACAAGTTATCTTCAAAATTAGTTAAATCACGTTTAAATCCATTTAAATAAAATTATTATCTTCATTATCATTAAATAGAGATTAAATAAGCTTTTAAATTATTTTTATCCAAATAAAAATCAAAGGTTCAATTATTTAAACGATTTCAGTTATTAAATTCAATAGTTAAATTATCCAATAAATCGCTATAATTGAAATTCAAGTTATTAAATCTAAAAAATTAACTTTTAAATATTTAAAATCAATTAAATGTTCCAAAGTTATATAACTAAAATTCTGGGTCGTTACATTTTTCCCCTTTAAAAAAAATTTCGTCCCCGAAATTGCCAAGGTAGGAAAAATGCCCGAGCCTATTTCTTTTTAAAATAAATTAGTTGAAATATTTTGCCAAATTATTTTAAGCCCTTAACCTTTTCCAAAATCAGTTTTTTGAAACATTTATATTAGTTTTTTAAGTTTCCAAATCCATCCATAGATTCCCAATAATATTATTCATTCAATCATTTCAAGTTATAATTCAAAATCAAATTTTAGGTATCACAAAGTTCTTCTAAATTTTTAACTCTTTAGATTTTTATAAAAATTTACCAGATTCTCCTTTGCGCGGCTATATGAGAACAACCACAAATTATCACTATAGTTCCAAACCAGAAAAAGAAAACAAAGCCAAATGACTCAATCATAAGCCATCAAATTCAACTAACAATTTAAATATGTACCTTTTAGTCAAGCAACCAAATTTAACTTAGGAAACCAAAGGTATCAAGTAAACGATTACTTTTAAATACATACATCTTTTACATCAATCATATCTAATCATATATATCATAATCATAATACATTTCCAATTTCCAACATTTGCTTCACTAAAACCGTATGATGGACATATATCATCCGTATGCATATCTCAATCTAAGCGCTAACTCGATCATACAATTTCACTTCCCAACTAGTATCTTTCACACGACCACTCTAGCGTAGACTCAGATCTGGTTTTTGGATTAGAAACTAGCATTCTCTTTCCATAACCATATACTATGATAGAGAATCCCATAATCAATCAAAAATCCATATCAGGTGTTCGCCGTCGTGAATCGGGGGAAAATCCTATCTCAGATCGATATAAATATCTTGAAATCATGTGCTCGAATCTGGATCAAATCTTTATGCGAATAAAATAACATAAGTAGAACTTACTTATTTATTTCAATTGATTATTAGCTACACAAAATTCTTTTTATTCACCTTCATCCCATTCTTATTTACTTTATTCAGTTGATCTACGTTCAATTCATTCACATTGCATTATTCACATTCCCTTATTTACTTAGTATATTCCTTCCAATACTAATTATCTTAAGAATTATTCCATCAAAATTTCTTAAGTCTATTATAAACATTTTATACAAATTTTATGTTCATTTCCAACTTACCACTTAAGTCTATATCCACTCAATTACAATGTTCAATTCCAACTTTAAATGTTCATTTCGCTCAGTTACAATGTTCAATTCCAATATTTCAACCATATTCCAAAACCATATTAAATTCACTAATTAATTTAATTAGTTCCATCATTAATTTATTTCAAATCTCAATTAATTTCATTTCCAAAAATTATTTCATTTAGCCCAAGTTAGGATAAATTTTCAAATTTCACTTTATTTAACTTAATTTAGGTTAAATTTCATTTCACGGTTCAATTACAAAACTTTACTTTTCTTGCATTCACATTCAACAATTCAAAACATTGCTTTATGTTGTTAATTTTCATATTTTACAAGTTATCAAACTTTTTTTCTCTTATTTTCAATAAAACATTTAAATGAAAATCCCAGAGTTTAAACACCATGTTCTTAAGTGTTTCAAATTATTCAAACAACATGAGAGTTGTATAAAATGTTGTATAACAGACATAATTCATGGATATATCAATTTATTCTTTTGAATTTCAAAACCAAACCAGTTTTTCCGAACAAAACTCCAATGGTAGTAATTCCTCTCTTGGATACTCGAAAATAAACGTTGTTGTTACTGTAGTCAACACTGAAATTATTTTCCAGCAAACGAAGTGAGTTCAGTGCTTTCTATTCCTTTTTAAACCCTTTTAAATATTTCTATACAAATTTTTTTTAAATAATATATTATTGTTTTCTAAATCTTTGAAAAATATTTCCAAAACCAGCGAGATTTAAATTCCCAAATTCGTAGTTTTTAAATCCTTTCTAATTTATAAACTATTTTTATAAATCATACTTATATAATATATTTATAAAATTTCATCCCATTTTAATTTATAAATAAGATTTTAAACCATTTATTTATATAATACTTTCTTATTTAAATCATTCCTTGATTGTTATTCTTACTTGCATTATCATATCAACTTTTATTCGATCACAAATAGCAAACAACAAAGGATAATAGTATAGCATTATCATTTCCTAACAATCAAGCACACCATATATACCCTAATAATGTTCTAAAAATTATCCCTTTATATATAAAATAATAAGGGTAAAATTTATCCATTTACCCAATTTTAAAACAATACCATATAGAATTGCTCTTTTCAAGTGTTTAGAGATCCCTATCAATAATGTTAATTACTCGTATTGAGTAGAATCCATAAGCTACTTAATACATCAACCAACACAATATAAAATGATTTTTATATCATAAATAAATGCGCGCTCATTTATATACACTCTAGCTCATTCTAAGGTGCAACTGACCCTATATCTAATGAGTTACCCTACCAAAGCCAAGGTTCTTGCTTAATCTTCAGCTCTGATACCAAATATAATGAGCCGGATTTTTTGACCCTCAAAAGAAATTTACACTAATACATCCACTACATTACATGCCAAGAAATTGAATGCTGAAAACCTGATTGTTAGAGGAAAGAAAGAAGGAAAAGGATAAGAAGAAAACTAAACAACACAGAATCTCATAGTGGAACGAATAATCTATAATATACCATAAATCTTTGCACAAAACAAAACTGTAATATATGTATATACAGATATCAATAAGAGTATAGTAATCTATTTCAGCCTGGACAGTTATAACAGTCTGTCCTCGCAGTTGCCGATAATCCAACAATGAATATAACCAAAAATAACCATCTATGTGAATATGTCTCTAGGCCTCTAACTCATCCCTTGAAGCTCCAAGCATCAACCCTAATCTGTAATATGCTTGGTCTGACCCGAGAATTACAATAAAATAACATCCAAGTCAATCTGGAAAACCATCGTGAGAAAACGCACCCAACTGGATTTAAAGTGATAAAAAAATCTTTGAAATCAAAAGGAATCTCATAAGACCACGCAACACATAAACGCGGACATGTTTTTACATGACGATAACCAAAACACTTCTGTAGAAAATCTAGTGATATTTTAATAATGTCTAAAGGTCAAAATAAAATATGAAAATAGCTGAAATGCTTGCACCTCACATTTCAATATAGTTGGGCATAATCAAAATTGTATGACATATGTTGGAGAATGAATTCCATATAATGACTAGGTAATGGGGTGCTACCTATCACCAAAGACCTCGCCTGGATCCCTTGCCAACACAAGACCGGCCTACCGCTGACTGGATAGTACCGAATATGTCATTATCCCAATTGCTTTGCTATCCTTTCAATCGAGATCTTAGGCACAACTAATACATAAATATGTAGATGCATCTAGAAGGGTGACAACATACCCTAATGGGTTCTACCCACTTAGCCTTGCTGCATCTGCCCTGATTTTTAGTCATTCTGGTTGATGAGGCTAGGGCCACGATTAACTTTTAAGAAATTCACATTTAGTATGCTTATTGCCTCCAATGACAAAATGATGATAGCATTCATCCATAAAAGTCTGTTCTGGTCTAAACGAAACCGAAGGCACTATTTCTACTACATCCATTTGGAATCACCCTAAGGATTAGTAGGGATTAGCCCTTGCACTTCACATCTCTATCTTTGATTCCATGCTCTTCACGATATCTTCACTTTGAAACACATTCTATGGATCGATGTGGTTTTTGGATAACATATTCGATCCCGATCTCTTCGAAACAACGTTCGATAATTTTTGGTAAACTCAACCCTTGTTCTCTAGGAAATAAATAAAAAAAGATAAGATCAGAGATCACCTCATAATCGTTAGAAGGCATATTCCCTTATCATTATCCTAAAAGAATCAGATAAGATTTATATGCACAATACAACATCATTGGAGATGACTGTGCTATATAACTCAACGTGTTTCTTCTAGATATTTCCAATGTTACATTGGCTAAAATTTAGATAGTCGATTATCTAAATATTGAATAACAAACATTCAATTAGGATTTTATTTTGTTTGAAAAATCAACATTGGCTCAGTATATAAGTAGTCACTAGCCCTCTTTTAAGTCCTCATACATACAATTACTTTATAAATTACTTGCATATTTTATCTTTAAAGGATACACTTGTGACGGATCGCCTTTCACTCCACAGAAAGACATATCATCGTTAATAGAGAAATAGGTAGAAAAGAGAATAGATAGAAAGAAAGAAACATTTACATCAGACTCACAGCGGAAAAGGAAAAATATAATATATGACATAACTATTACATAGTCAATATACATCAGAGTTACACAGTTAAAATATCAACATCATCACATTAGACGGTCGTGAAGACCCGTCTATCCATTACATTCCAAAATACAACATAAAAAAGACTTCACAATAGCGGAAATAGATATATAGATATGCCAAGACTCCTGCTCCAAGCTTCCCAAATTCGTCGAGCCAAACCTGATCACTTGGCTACTCATAAAATTTTGAGTACCCAAGAGTTTAAGAAAAATAGAATAAACTCCGGGTCAGACATAGGTCTGGCGTGAGTAAAAGGTTAAGTTGTTTAACTTGAATTTTTTTTTGAAATAAAACTTATCTCGTACGACTCTCCGCAAATAAACACGGACAATTTTTTTCCTTATGATAACCAAATCATTATATTATAATAGTGTCTAGGGTTTTCAATATAAAATACAGAAATAGCTGGAATGGTTACATCTCACGTTTGAAATAGTTGGGCACAATCAAAACTGTACAGGCACTTATTTGAGATTGAATTCCATACAATGGCAGAGCTATTGGGGTACTGCCCATCACAGTATGTGGTCTAGATCACCGTACCGAGGATCCACCCTAATCCCCTACATCACAATGCTGGAGCTACCCCTTACTAGATAATCCGAATAAGGCAACTCCGCGGTTGTGGCAAACAATCAGCCACACAGCCAATAAAGGGACCTCTAGACCGGGGAAAATCTTATCCTACATGGGTGCAACCCACTTAGCCTTGCGTGCACCTCCCCTGTTTTAGCCATTCTCGATTAATGAGTCTTGAGGATGCGATGACCTTTTAAGAATACATATCTTCGAATGCTCATTGTCCTCCACTGACGATGGTCTGATAGCATTCATCCATACAAGTTCATTCCGGGATCGAATGAAACCGAAGGCACTTTCTCGTTACACTCTTTTGGAATCACCCTCAGAGTTAACGATAATAGCACTTGCACTCTGAAACTTCATCTCGATCTTCACTTGATATTTCACGACCTATCATTTAACTTGGATCGATGTGGTTTTCAGATAATCAAATTTGATATCCGATCCCGGTCTCATCGAAATCCAAACGTCGCTTTAAAGGTCAAGTTGTTTAAGGATTAACAATTTAATTCAATCTAGGACATTAAATTCACACAACATTCATCACAGATAAATAATACATATTTATCACAGCTATATTCAAAGTATATCACATCACAGAACATCACAAATTATCATACTATAAATATCAATCAATACTGACATTATACAATCAATCATCGATAAGCAAGATTTATTTATCCCATAATTATAATTAATTTAATTAACTCAAATTAAATTAATTACTAAATAATTAATTATCTAACCCTGCTTAAATAATCATTAATTAATTACAAACCATTTAATTAATTATATAATTAATAATCATTATTTAATTACTTTACATATTAATTAATTAATCTTTAATTACTGATTCATTATCCTTAATTATCAATTAAGTAATCCTTAATCAATAATTAATAAACTTTAATTATTAATTAATAAATCCTTAATTACAAATTAATTAATCCTCAATTACCAATTAATTAAGCTATAATTACCAATTAATCAATCCTAATTACCAATTAATTAATCTCTAATTATCTAATTAATAACCCTTAATTACAAATTAGTTAATCTCTAATTATCTAATTAATAACACTTGATTAAAATTAATTAATCTCTAATTAGTTAACTTATAACCCTTAATTATTAATTGATAAATCTTTAGCCATTAATTAATTACTCTTTAATTACTTTATTATTTTAATTAATATTAAATTATTCAAGACATTAACTAACTTTAAGATAACCCATTTATTTTTCTTAATTTCTTAATTACCATTAACATATAAATTTAAAACATTTAACTTTTTAATTAGCTACTTAGTTACATTTTTGAAATTAAGTTTTAAAATAACATAGGAATTTAACTTAATAAATTTAAGTTAAACAAATCATATAACTTTCCTTAAACAAAATATTTTAAAACATTATTGTACAAAGAAGTAAATTTTAAAATCAGTTTAAACTTGATTTACTTAAAGTTTTAAAACTTTTTTTTATTACATTTGAAAACTGTTATAACATTTACTTTGGGTTCAACCCGGTAAACACTCGAGCCCAAACCGAAAAAAATTCACTTTTCTTTTTTTTAACTTAGTTTAGTTTAAAGTTTAAAGCTGTTAACATGTTTAAAAACTCACGAATAACTCGAATCCTAACCCGAGCCACGACCCATCATCTTCGAGACCCAACCCAAGACACACCTTCCATCTCCAAAATACAGACACCAAGACCTCATGCATGTGCGCATAGCTCCATCCATTGCCATTACTCCCCACATGTCGGCGAAAACTTCCTCAAAGTGTCTGACGACCCAGAACTTCAACCCAAACAAAAAATCAATATTGAACAGACCGATCGAACTGGAACACGGAAACAACAACCAAGAATCCACCTCGCCCCGACGCTGCCGACCACGAGAGATCACGAACCTCTAATCACAGCTCCGTCGAAGACCCATGCTTCCATTCCCCAACCTCCGAACGACTCCGGTGCTCCAGAGATGACGGATCACTCAAATTTCTAGCCTCGACAAAACCTGTGCCCAAAACCGTACTCCCACCAAAAGCTGCCGCCACGGTGGTTCAAAAATCTACCTGCCATTTTTCCCGGGACCGCATATTGCCTCGCCATCTCCAGTAGCGACCCCGACCTTACCGAGTCCTCCGATCACCAGAAAAGCCTTAAAACACCTTACCCATTCAACCATGAATTTCTCACTCGATTCAAAACTAAAAATCCCGATTCAACTTTTAAAAATTATGAATTTCGAGGGTGATTTCGATTATATAAATGAATCGAAGAATTTAGATGTTTGAATTTATCATGTTTTTTAAATTTTCCACTATTTTTCTTGATTTTCCAAAAATTTATAAACTAATCATATTTAAAACTATTTTAAATTTAAGATCATACAATTTTAAACAATTTTTGTATAAACAACAAGCTCTAAAAGAAATTAGAGGATTAGATCTTGATTTTTTTTTAAAGTTTGCAAACCTGTTTAACAAGAACATAGGATATCTCCTTGTCTAGATATGCACAGATACATTTATAGAAATATACACAGACATGCAAGCCTAATATTCGCTCATGCAAACAATATCACATCATTATTTCATATGATCATCACATGCGACAAATTAAAACAAGTATTTGTTTTTTTTACTCACAATTTTACGTTGAACAGAGAAGGTTATAAACTGTGATGTCGATCCTTGACCTCGAAACTTAGTTGAGTTGCTCCTGCTTAAAACTGAGATGATCTTGTTTTGATTTAGTTTTGAAGTTAGAAATCTTGCTTGATGATTCAGGTTTTAAATTTGTAAAGAGTTATTGCTTTTTGAATTTTCTGGTTTGATTTTTCTTTTTACAGGCTTTTACTTTTCTTGTTTTAAAATGAAGATAGGAAATATTTGAGAAGAGAAGAGTATAAGTATATTTATAGCCTAATTTATGATTTTTAAAAATAAAAGAAAATGGTGACCCTTGTTAAAAATAGATTACATTTGTCATTTGCATGTTAATTAACTTACATTTTTAATTACGCATGCGTCAATTAATTTTTAAATGTTTTTGTAAAACTTTTAATTAATTTCTATTTGATTAATAATTTTTTCTTAATTTATATTAATAATATCTTTTAAAGAAAATAATATAAAACTAATTTTATACTAATAAAAATTATGTACATATATATTTTAAATCCAATTTATTTTAAGAGATTTATCTTTGAATTTCAAATTTCCAAATTCAAATTCAAATTCAATTTAAAAGTCTACTCACACACACACACACATATATATATATATATATAAACGACACATAATTTATTCTTTTGAAGATAAATAATAGTTCTATTTAAAATCTACTTCTATATATACATATAAACCCATTACTATTTGTTTTAAAAGAAAATTTTGCCAATTTTAATTATTTATAAAAGAGATTATCACATATTATTTGCTTGAAATTTATGGGATATCACATTCCTCCCCCCTTTAAAGAATTTCGTCCCCGAAATTTAAAAGCAAATGATAATCCAAAATTTTTTATTTCAAACAATTTCAAGCTTACATATCAGTCATACACAAACATCCAAACAAATAATTCATCCAAACAAACAATATTAGCTATCCGAACACAAATCCGGATAAGCTTTCCTAAACTATCTAGAGTTTCCCAGGTACAATCTATGGGATCCTCACTCCACTAAACCTTGACCAGCGTCACCACATTGCATCTGAGCTGCTTCACATCAAGATCAACTATCTGAACTGGATGCTTGACTATAGATAAGTCTGGTTCGATCTCTAAATCTTCTTGCACTACTGGCTCCATAACTAGAGATAGGTCGAACACGTACTTCCTCAGATGAGATACATGAAAAACATTGTGAATTCCGTTCATCCGGACTGGCAGTTCAATCCTTTAGCCCACAACACTAACTCTCTCGAGCACTCGGAAAGGACCAATATAATTTGGGGCAAGCTTTCCCGTTTTTCCAAACCTGATTGCTCTTTTTATCGGGGAAACCTTGACAAAAACCAAATTCCCGACTTCGAATTCCAGTTGCCTACTTCTCTTGTCTACATAACTCTACTGGCGATCCTGAGCTGCTTTTATTCTCTTCTTGTTAAGCTCCACCTTCGCAGATGCCTCTCGGATCAAATCTAGACCAAGAACAAGATGATCTCCTGACTCTACCAAACAGACGGTGATCTACAAGGTCTTCCATACAAAGCTTCATAGGGTTCCATCTTGATACTCGCCTGATAACTATTATTGTGCGAGAATTCTACTAAATACAGATGGTCCCCCCAAGATACACCAAAATCTAGAACACAATTCCTCAACATATCCTCAAGAATTCGGTTCAGCCTTTCCATTTGTCCATTGGTCTGGGGATAATAGGTTGTACTCAAACTCAATCTCGTACCCAAAGCTGTTTGCAGAACCTCCCAAAATTTACTGGTAAAGATTAAGTCACGGTCAATAACTATGCTAATTGGGACTCCGTACAACCTGATGATCTCCTTCAAGAAAATCTTTGCCAAAGACGCTGCAGTCCCGGTCGCCTTAATCGGAATAAAATGGGCGATCTTGGTCAACCAGTCGATGATTACCCATATTCCTTCATTCCCTTTTCTAGTCCTTGGCAAATGATCGACAAAATCCATAGCTATCATTTCCTACTTCCACTTAGGAACTTCCAGAGGTTGCAACAAACCTACAGTCTTCTGTTGATCACCTTTCACCCGTTGACAGATCGCATATCCATTGACGAAAACAGCAACATCCTTCTTCATGCCTGGCCACCAGAAACTATCCTCATATCCTTATACATCTTTGAAATCCTCGGATGGATACTCATCCTTGATTTGTAGCCTTCCTGTAATAATTCCTTCCTCAAGCCATCCACAACTGGAACACACAAGCGTCTGTTGATCCTCAAAGCTCCTTGATCGTCTATCTTGAAATCCGAATATCAACCATCCTTAGCTCCAAGAATCAGTTCCTCAAAAGTTCTATCCTTCATCTGACTGCATATGATCTTTTCCTGTAGAGATGGAACAACTTCCAAAATAGATAGAACTGCATTCCTACTCAGAGCATCTGCTACAACATTCACTTTCCTCGGAGTATACAGGATATCCAAATCATAAGATACCAAAAATTCTACCCACCTCTGCTGCCTCAAATTTAGATCCTTCTGGGAGAAAGGATATTTCAAAGGTTTGTGATCCGTGAAAAGCTCGAACTTCTCTCCCAACAGATAGTGCCTCCAAATCTTCGAAGCAATGACGATGGCCAACAATTCCAGATCATGCGTAGCATAATTCTTTTCATGTGTCTTCAACTGCCTGCTTGCATATGCAATCACTTTCCCATTCTGCATTAGCACTACACCCAACCCAATTCCACAAGAATCTGTGTAGACTTCGAACTTACTCTTACCGTAAGGAATCGCTACAACAGGTGCACTGTTCAGCCTTGCATTCAAATCCAGGAATGCCTCTTCACACTTGGGGGTCCACTTAAACTTTGCTCCATTTCGAGTCAACTTGGTTAAGTGCGACGAAATCTTAGAGTAGTCCCTAATAAATTTCCTGTAATACCCTACCAAACCTAGAAAATTACGGACTTCCGTCGGAGTCTGGAGTTGCTTCCATTCTTGAATAGTTGCTACCTTGGCCGAATTTGTAGAAATACCCTTTCCAGACATAATATGCCAAAAAAATCTGACTTTCGATTTCCAAAAAATGGCACTTCGAAAACATAGCCTTCAGAACATTCCCCCTCAAAGTCTCCAATACTATCCCCAAATGTTGCTTATGCTCCTCTTCAGACTTGGAGTAGTCAAGAATGTCATCGACGAACACGAGCACGAACTTATTCAGTGCATCCCAAAAACCTCTGCTCATCAGATCAACAAAATAGGCAGGTGCATTGATTAGCCCAAAAGACATATCCTACCACTCATAAAAAAAATTAGGTCCCCTGAACGCAGTCAAGGGTATACTGTCCACAGCCACCCTTAATTGGTGGAAAACTGAAGCTAAATCCAGCTGGGAGAAAACAGAAGCTCCATTGAGTTGATCACAAAGATTGTCTATACGGGGCAGTGGATACTTATTCCTAATGGTAACCTTATGCAACTCCCAATAGTCCACACAGAATATCAATGACCCATCTGACTTGGTCACAAGGACTACAGAAGATCCCCAATTGGAAAAACTGGACTGGGTCAAACCTGTCTCTAAGAAATCTTAGGTTTGCTTCACTAACTCTTCTCTCTCTCTCGGCGCCATCCTTCAACTGGTTTGAACAACAGGTATTTCTCCTGGAACTAAGTCGATCCAAAAACCTATCTCTCGATGTGGGCGCAAACCTTTCACTTCCTCGAAGACATTTAGAAAATCTCTGACCACTCTGATGGACTCTACGCCTCCTGGAGATGCCTCGATTTCATTCAAAAGATTACTCAAGTGAACTCCAGAACTATTGCACGTCACTTTTGCAATTCTTCGCATCTCAGTTTCCAAAGTCTCAGTTCTCTCTTCACACATCAAGATAGCCTTATGCTTATCCAACCAATCTATTCCCAGAATAAGGTCAAACTCTTTGAAATCCAACACAAATGGGTCGTAGGAAAAACTATGAGACATATAAGAAATCCTTAGGCCTCTACAGATCTTATCTAACTGGGTCACCCCGCCTATGAAAATAGGGCGGTCTATCATACTTGGGGAAAGATGAAACTTCTCTACCTTACCCAAAGAAATAAAACTAAGAGATGCACCAGGATCAAACGGAACTCTAATATAATTGACATCTAAAAGAAAAGTACCTTCAAGAACTCCTTTGCTTTTAGAAGAAGAAGAAGTTGATGGTCTACCTTCAAGAGCAAACATCTTGTTCTATTGGGCCTTTTGAAGAATCGGACAAGCTTTCACCATATGCCCCGGCTGATGACAGTTGAAACATAAGATTTCTGAACCAATGCAGAACCAGGTCCACTCTGATGCTACTCCTGCTGAGATCTGCCTCTGGGACACTACTTAGCCTAATGAATCTCTTGCTGACAAACATAACACTTACGAGGTCCGTTGTTGCCTCCCTGCTTCCCTTTGCCTTGCTTCTTCCAATTTGGGTTGAATTTCCTTTTATTCTGATTGGAATAAGTTCCACTAGGTGCTGTTGTAGATGCTAAAGGTTTCTTGTTCATACGCTCCTCATACCTCAATGTCATGTCGATCAACTCCACAAAAGATCCCTTAAGGTGTGCCGTCATTTTCTCGTGGAACTCGGGCCTTATTTCCTACACAAACATCTCATTCTTCTTGAGGGGCGTGTCCCTTAGACCAGGTCCGTAGCAAGATAATTCATTGAACTTAGTCTCATTCCCAGGAGTAGGCATGAACTGTTCCTCAAATAGTTCCTTAAACTTACTCCAAGAAATATCATCCTATGAAATATTTACTATAACTGCATCCCACCATGCTGCAGCTCCTTCTTGAAGTTGCCACGATGCCATCACTCTCTTTTTCTCATCGGACGGAACCAAACTCTTAAAAATGCGCTCACATGAGCGAAATCAAGCCTAAACTTCGATGATGGACTCCGATCCTTTAAAAGGTCTTCCTCCCAGATTGGTGAAATCCATGCACAAAGTAGCAAAACTTAATCAAGGTGGCGTTGGATTCAGAGCCTCGCTAGCAGTCGGACCACTTCCATTATTGGTCGTCGTGCTGCCCACAACTCTACCTCTCCTACCTCCAGAACTCATGTTGGCACCTTGGGCAGGTAACCCAACAATTTAGATAGGTATATAGTTATATAAAAATTACAAATACGCGGTCTCAATATAGATACTACTCCAAAGCCTAGGCATTATCTCAACCTAGCGCTCTAATACCAACTGTGACGATCCACCTTTCATTCCATAGAAAGACGTATTATCATTAAGAAAGAAATAGGTAGAAAAGAGAATAGATAGAAAGAAAGAAACAACAACATCTGAATCTCACAGCGGAAACGGAAAAATATAACATATCACATAACTATTACATAGTCAATATACATCAGAGTTACACAGTTACATTATCAACATCATCACATTAGATGGTTGTGAAGACCCGTCAATCCATTACATTCTAAAATACAACAGACAAAAGAGTTCAACATAGAGGAAATAGATATATAAATATGCCAAGACTCCTGCTCCAAGCTTCCCAAATTTTCTAAGCCAAACCTGATCACTTGGCTACTCATAAAAATTAAAGTACTAAGAGTTCAAAAAAAGAGAATAAACTCCGGGTTAGACATGAGTCTGGTGTGAGTAAACGGTTAAGTTGTTTAACTTGAAAAAAACTTTTGAAATAAAAGGTATCTCATAAGACTCTCCGCAAATAAACACAGACAAGTTTTTCCCTTACGATAACCAAATCATTTGATAGGAAATCCGGTTATATTATAATATTGTCTAGGGTTTTCAATATAAAATACAGAAATAGCCGGAATGCTTACATCTCACATTCCAACATAGTTGGGCACAATCAAAACCGTACAAGCACTTACTGGAGATTAGATTCCATGCAATGGTAGGGCTACGGGGGTACCGCCCATCACAGTATGTGGTCTAGATAACCATACCGAGGATCCACCTTGATCCCCTTCATCACAATGCTAGAGCTATCCATTACTAGATAGTTCGAATAAGACAACCCTACGGTTGTGGCCAAATAACCACCCATACAGCCAAATAAAGGGACCTCTAGACAGGAAAAAACTTATCCTACTTGGGTGCTACACACTTAGCCTTGCGTGCACCTCCTTTGTTTTTGCCATTCCCGGTTATTGAGGCTTGAGGCTAAGATTATCTTTTGAAAACACATATCTTGGAATGCTCATCATCCTCCATTGATGATGGTCTGATAGCATTCATCCATACAAGTTCGCTTCGGGTTCGAACGAAACCAAATGCACTATCTCGTTACGCTCATTTTGGAATCACCCTCAGAGTTAACGACAATAGCCCTTGCACTCTGAAACTTCATCTCGACCTTCACTTGAGATTTCACAACCTATCATTTAACTTGGATCGATGTGGTTTTCGGATAATCAAATTTGATATCTGATCATGGTCTCATCGAAATCCAAATGCCGTTTTAAAGGTCAATTTGTTTAAGGATTAAACAATTGAATTCAATCCAGAACATTGAATTCACACAGCATTCATCACAGATAAATAACACATATTTATCACAGCTTATATTCAAAGTATATCACATCACAGAACATCACAGATTATCATACTACAAATATCAATCAATCCAGACATTCTATACAATCAATCATCCATAAGCAATATTTATTTATCCCATAATTATAATTAATTTAATTAACTCAAATTAAATTAATTAATTAAGAATTAATTATCTAACCTTGCTTAAATAATCATTAATTAATTACAAACCATTTAATTAATTATCTAATTAATAATCATTCTTTAATTACTTTACAAGTTAATTAATTAATCTTTAATTACTGATTAATTATCCTTAATTATCAATTAACTAATCCTTAATCAATGATTAATAAACCTTAATTATTAATTAATAAATCCTAAATTACAAATTAATTAATCCTAAATTACCAATTAATTAAGCTCTAATTACCAATTAATCAATCCTTAATTACCAATTAATTAATCTCTAATTATTAATTAATAACCCTTAATTGCAAATAAATTAATCTCTAATAATCTAATTAATAACCCTTAATTACAAATTAATTAATGTCTAATTAATTAACTTATAACCCTTAATTATTAAGTAACCCTTAAACATTAAGTAATTAAATTAATTAATTACTCTTTGATTACTTTATTAATTTAATTAATTTTAAATTATTCAAGACATTAATTAACTTTAAGATAACCCATTTATTTTTACTAATTACTTAATTATCATTAACATATAAATTAAAAACATTTTACTTTTTAATTAGCTACTTAGTTACATTTTTAAAATTAAGTTTTAAAATAACATAAGAATTTAACTTAATAAATTTATGTTAGACAAATCATATAACTTTTCTTAAACAAAATATTTTAAAACATTATTATACAAGGAAATAAATTGTAAAATCAGTTTGAGCTTGATTTACTTAAAGTTTTAAAACTTTCTTTTATTACATTTGAAAACTGTTATAACATTTACTTTGGGTACAACCCGGTAAACACTCGAGCCCAGACACGAGAAAATTCACTTTTCTTTTTTTCAAAACTTAGTTTAGTTTAAAGTTTAAACCTGTTAACATGTATAAACACTCACGAATAACTCGAATCCCAACCCGAGCCACGACCCATCTTCTTCGAGACCCAACCCGAGACACACTTCCAACTCTAAAATACAGACACCCAGGCCTCGTGCACGCCTGATCGCCGAAGCTCCGTCCATAACCATCACTCCCCACATGTTACTGACCACTTCATCAAAGGGTCCGACCACCCAGAACTTCAAACCAAACACAAAATAAAAATCGAGCAGACCGATCGAACTGGAACACCAAAACAACAACCAAGATCCACCTCGTCGCGACGCTGCCGACCACCAAAGATCACGAACCTCTGACCATAGCTTCGTTGAAGACCCATGCTTCCATCCCCCAACCTCCGAACGAGTCTAGTGCTCCAGGGATAACGCAGCACTCAAATTTCCATCCTCGACCAAACCTGTGCCCAAACCCTATTCCGACCAAAAGCCGTCGCCATGGTGGTTTAAAAATCCACCTGCCATTTTTCCCGAGACCGCCTACTCCTTCGCCGTCTCCATTAGCGATCCCGACCTTCCCGAGTCCTCCGATCACCAGAAAAGCCTCAAAACACCATACCCGTTCAACCACGAATTTCTCACTGGATTCAACACAAAAAATCTTGATTCAACTTTTAAAAATCATGAATTTCGAGGGTGATTTCGATTATGTAAGTGAATCGAAGAATTTAGACGTTCGAATTTATCATGTTTTTTTTTAATTTCCACTATTTTTCTTGATTTTCCAAAAATTTATAAACTAACATACTTAAAACTAATTTAAATTTAAGATCTTACAATTTTAAACAATTTTTGTTTTAACAACAATCTATAAAAGAAATTAAAGGATTAGATCTTGATTTTTTAAAAAGTTTGAAAACCTGTTTAACAAGAACAGAGGATATCTCCTTGTCCATATATGCACACGTACACTTATATAAATATACACAGACATGCAAGCTTAATATTCACTCATGCAAATAATATCACAACATTATTTCATATGATCATCACATGCAACAAATTAAAACAAGTATTTGTTTTGTTTACTCACAATTTTATGTTGAACAGAGAAGGTTATAAACTGAGATGCTGATTATTGAACTGGAAACTTAGTTGAGTTTCTCCTACTTTAAATCTGAGATGATCTTGTTTTGATTTAGTTTTGAAATTTGTAAAGAGTTGTTTCTTTTTGAATTTTCTGGTTTGATTTTTCTTTTTACAGGCTTTTAGTTTTCTTGTTTTAAATGAAGATAGGAAAGAATTGAGAAGAGAAGAGCACAAGTATATTTATAGCCAAACTTATGATTTTTAAAAATAAAAGAAAATGGTGACACTTGTTAAAAATAGCTTACATTTGTCATTTGTATGTTAATTAACTTACATTTGTAACTATGCATGTGTTAATTAATTTTTAAATGTTTTTATAAAACTTTTTAATTAATTTCTATTTGATTAATACATTTTTCTTTATTTATATTAACAAAATCTTTTAACGAAAATAATATAAAACTAATTATATATTAATAAAAAATTTATACATATATATTTTTAAATCTAATTCATTTTAAGATATTTATATTTGAGTTTCAAATTTCCAAATTCAAATTCAAATTCAACTTAAAAATCCACTCACACATATATATAAACAACACATAATTTTTTTGTTTGAAGAAAAATAATAATCCTATTTAAAATCTACTTATATATATGCACACACACATATAAACCCATTATTATTTGTTTTAAAGAAAAAATTTCCAATTTTAATAATTTATAAAAGAGATTATCACATATTATTTGCTTGAAATTTCCAAGATATCAAAATACTCGTAAATCCATATATTTCCATACTTAGAAACTCATCAACTTATTCCAACGGTATAAGTGTATCTACAAACTTATAAAAAATTCCTTTCTATTCGATTATCGAATCGTTTATAATTCCCTTTAAATTCTCCAAGATCATTTATAACCCATTTTATAAATCTCCAAAAAACAACAATAATTATTTTTCCATGAACTCAGTCACTTATAAACTTCTTGTACATTTCAAAATCATTTAAAACTCTTAATGAACCCATATAACATTTATAAACTTCTTTTATAAATCTACAACCCCGCTTCTAAAAATTTATTTATAAATATCTAACCATTTATAAACTCTTTCACCTTGCAAATAACCCTTCCTTAATTCTTAGAACCATTTTGTAACTCCTTTATAAAATCTATGTCCTTCAAAAATATTTCCGGAGTCATAGAAATAATTATGAATAATTTCAAATATTTTACTTCAAACGCCATTATATAATAATGATTATTAACATTTTAAATTTCATAAATTTAAATCGTCTTAAAAATGATAATTAATAACTTCAAAATATTGTTTAAGAATAGTAATAATAATAAACTTTTACCATTTTCATAAATAATAATAATTTATTTAAAAACCTTATTGATAATCCTTAACATTAATTCCAAAACCATAATTATTCCTCAATACTTAACCTTATCGCATTTTGATAATTCCTTAAATCTATCTCACTACAAACAATTAACTTTTAAAACAACACTAATATAATTAAATAATCTTAAATTCTTAGTACAATTAATTAACTTGAAAACCATATTAGTATAATTAAATACTTTTAAACAATACTACTTTAATCAAACACTTTCAAACAATATTACTATAATGAAAATAACTATAAAACAACATTAATATAATTGAATAATCTAAATATAATATTATTAAAATTAAATAAAGAAATCCTTAGAAAAAAATATTTTTGAAACCTGATTTCGAATTTAAAAATAATTTCTTATCATTCAAAGCCAATTCCGACTTAGCCGCAGTTTATAGTATTTTTAAAATACTAATTTGAGGCAAATAGCCACCTAACGCTTTACCAATATTGATATTGATTTTCTATCACTACCGGGTTTTAATTTTCAAACATACAACACCGTTATCACCACCGCATCCATAATCATATTTATTATTCAATAATCCATATAAAGGAAATATTATTGAAACAATTTAATTTAATAATATCAAGGAATCCCATTGGATCCCTCCAACCTATTTTCCTACATCGCAAATGTTATATAATCATAAAATATAATCAATCGCTTCGAGGAGGGACTCGTATACAAAGGGTCATCCACTCTTACATAGGAACGCAACAAGGTCTCATCCGCTCTAATAGACGGGAACACATCCAAACCAACTAATAATTATAATAATTCATCCAAACAACCATTGTGACGACCTGGAATTTAGGCAATATCAATTTAATAATCTGTATTAATAATTAATTTGATTTGATAATTTTTCTTTATAATTTTAATTTAAATTAGTAAATTTAATCTTTTAAAGGTTAATATATTTTTAATCTGGCAATATTGATAAGAATTATTTTTCAAAGCTAATAAAATTTTATTCTATTTATATATACACATTTGTTATATATTGTGAATAGGAAGATCTTTTGTTTTAAATAAAAGATAAATTTTCGAATTTGTAATATATATGTATGTATATGTTATAATTTGATGTTGTTTTGAAATTCAATTTAATCTATTGATAATTTATATATGTATGAATTGTGATTCAAAGATTTGTTTAAATTTCAATATTTTTCAAAAGCTAATTTAAGATTAATTCAATTGTTTTAAAATATATAATACATTTATTTGATTTAAAAAGTAAGCTATGTATAAAATAAAAATTTACAAAGATTTCATACCTGTATATTTATTTAAAATTCAAAGTTTATTAACATAAAAACATTTCATATGCATAAAAACATTTAATAAATACAAATGTCCATATTACATAGATATAAGATATAATTATTATTTTTAATACGGTTTTAAACACAATTATGCAAAGATTTTAAACACTTGTAAACTTTTTAAAATATGCTTGAGACACTTGTTCAATTTATAAACAAGTGGCACTATTTTAATTTTAATTTTTTAAATAAATGATTAAGAAGAAAATTAGTTTTTCTCAAACATTTTTATTTCCTTGTTTTCTTTCTTAACTCAAACCAGAAAATTTCTTTTAAAACCTGAAATTCAAAACCAAATCAAACCTGAAATCTAAACCAAAAAGCAACAGCAAACCTACAACTTGAAAGGGGAGATCAAGATCAATTTCAACCTTCTAGAACACCAAATTGAAGGCATGTAGTAGGTAGTAGGATTTCAATATCAAACATTTTTCCAAATTGCAGATTTCAAAACCTGGAATAAGAATTGTAACCTGCTCTGCTTATATAATTGGTGAGTGAACCTCTTAAAAAACAGATTTAATCATATTTTAGTTAAATTTATTTTTGCATGTGATGATTTTGGCTATGATTTTGAATATTTATTTATATGAATACTGTTGTATATGCATGATTGAGGATATGGAATGTCTGGTATAGATGAACCTGAAAAGTTCATCTCTGTATATTTGCAGAGAGTTGTTCGTCCTATAGAAAGATGCAAAAAATTTCCAATCTAAACCTTATTTGAACTTGTGATGTGAATGAAAGTTGTATATTTATGTTTGTTGGTAATATTAAAAATAGTTTCTGAAAATTTAAATTTACAAATAATTTTTAAAATAAAATTTACAGTAAAACTTTGTTTCATGTCAAAAAATCAATAACCTTAATTTCTGCTATGAATTTTATGATTGGATTTGTAGATAAAAATGATGAATTTGAACATGAAAATCATAATTTTTAAGTTGGTAATTTGTTGGGAATTTGGGGATGAAGGGTTTCGGCAATTTGATCAATTGCCGATGATCAACTCCTTGATTTGAGTTGAGATCTTGATCGAGGCTTGGTTTTGTGTTGAGGATGAAGGGAAAAATGCTTTAGAATTTTTCCAATGGCCAATTTGTTCGAAATTGATCGATCTAGGGTTTTCCTGTGTGTTTTGTTCGTTTGGGATGTCGAGATTTTTGCGTCATGAAGATTGGACCGGAGTCGTTCGAATTTTGGGAAGATGAAGCTCGTGGTCGTGGTGTTCGATGGTGAGGTCGGCGAAGTTTGACGACGTCGTGGTGGTTGGCCGTGGGGGGTTTTATGAAGGTGATCTGCTGCAGTTTTTCGACGCGTAGGTCACATTTTGATTTGATGATGGATTCTTGAATCTGGGTTGAGGAACGAGTTGTCGAGGTCACGTGTGGTTGGTCGGCGATCGGTTTGATGGTCGGAGTTGTTTGGGTTGGTCGCGCATGTGCACCGTGCACGTTTATGTGCACTGGGTAATAAGGTTTGGGGAAGACGACAGTTAACCGAAGAGCAGCTCGCGTTTTCAGGAAATCGACTCGATGATTTAAGGAGGTGGAGGTTTCTCGGGGCACGCTCGTGTTCAGGATGGGTTAGACTCGAGTTTTTTTTAGGGTGGTATGCTTTTGGGGTAAGCACTGTAGAAGGAGACAAGTTTACTAGCTAAACTTGTTACTTTTAATAAATAAATTCAAGGTTTAAGATTTTAAAAAGGAAAGTAAATTTACAAGTTAAAAGTTTGTTCTTTGAAATAAAGTTAATCAAACTTTTAAAGTATTAATTGAATTTATGTTAAATTTAAATTGTTAAGAAGTTTGTTTTTGAAAGTAATTATCTAAGTAAATTTTGAACAATTTGTCTTTAAGGTTATTAAAATTCGATTAATTTCAAATAATTTATTTATGAAGATAAATAAGGTTAAATTATTATTGTTTAGAACTTAAGAATACTTAATTAATATGATTTATTAATAAGTAAAGAATTAATTAAGATAAATGATTTCCTTAATTAATTAAGGATTTTCTTTAAATAAAAGAAGTTAGTTAATTAATTGTTTAATTAATTTTAAATGATTAGTTAATTGTTTATCCAATTTTTAAATAATCACTTAATTATGAATTGATTAAGCGTAATTACTTAATGAAGTAATTAATGGTGAATTTCTGAATGTAATTAAGAATGGAAATTACTTATGGAAGTAATTAGAGGAAATTACTCATGGGAGTAATTAAGTTGAAGTGATTAATGGATAATCACTCGATGTTAATAATTATGGAATTGATTAATATAATTGATTTGAAGTTAATTAATTATGGAGTAATTAATTAATTTAAGCATTAAGAATTATTTAATGATGAGATTAATTACTTGTTAAGTAATTAATTAAAAGAATAATCATCTAATGAAGTAATTAGAAGATAATTACTTATGTAAGTAATTAAGGGTTAATTACTTAGTTAATTTTAGTTAAATAATTAATGTGATTAATTAATTAATAAATGAGATTAATTTAGATTAATTACTAAGGGTAATTAATTAAAATGTAATTAATTAATAAAGTAATTAATTAAGGACTTATTAATTAATTTAAATTGATTAATATTACTTAATGAAGTAATTAAAGGTTAATTAATTAGATTAATTAATCAAAAGATTAATATAATTAATTAAGAAGTTAATTAATTAAGTTAAGTAATTACAAGTTGTTAATTACTGTTTATGATTAATGAGATGATTAATTACAAGTTAATTATAAATTAATAAGGATCATTAGTTAATATAATTAATGAATTAATCAAGATTGATTTATGAAGTGATTAATTTAAGTGTGATCAATTAATTGTAATTAATTGAGGTTTAATGTAATTAATTATAGTGGATCAATTAATGGAAGTAAATGTAGGAGCATTAATTATTGAAATTAATGATAGTAATTAAAGGCTAATTACTGTATATGGATAAGAGTAATTAATTTTTTCAAAAGAACTGAAGGCTAATTACTTGAATATAATTAAAAGATGATTAATCAAAGAAGATTAATTAAGAAGATCATTAAGAGATTATTAATTTATTTATTTGGAAGAAATTAATAAAGAAGGATTTAGGTAATCCAATTGATTAAGAGTAAATCAATTCTGCTTTTGGATGATTGGTTAATATGGATTGATTGATACTGATTGATATTGGATGTTTGATGGATGATTTGGGTATGATACCTCTGATATGTGATATGCTGCTTGTGAGATGAATTGTCTATTGTGATAATGTGATTCATCCATTTGTTTATATCATCCTGAATGTAAGTTTATTGTTTAAAACCCTTAAACAACTTGGACATTAAATTGGCGTTTGGTTTCGATGAGACCGGGATCGAATTTCCATATTTGGATATCCGAAAACCACATCGATCCAAATTAAACGTTAGGTCATAAATCAAAGTGGAGCTTAGTGAAGATTCGAGGTGTAAGAAATATTCGTCAGTATAAATCTGGGGGTGATTCCGTGATGAGTTTGACGGAGATAGCACTTACAGGTTCGAGATGGTGATTCAGAGTGCAAGGGCTATGGTCGTTGACTCTGAGGGTGATTCCAAAATGAGTGCAACGAGATAGTGCCTTCGGTTTCGTTCGAACCTGGAACGAACTTGTATGGATTGATTGCTTTTAGAGCATCGTCAGGTGGACGATGAGCATTTCAGGGAATGGCTAAAATAGGGGAGGTGCAACAAGGCTAGGTGGATAGCACCCATTTCAGGGTGAGGTCATTCTTGTCTAGATGTCCCTTTTATTTCGGCTTAGTGGGTGGTTGGTCGCATCAACCATGGGGTGATCTTACTCGGGACTGTTCAGTAACGAATGGTCCTAGCTTTGTGATGCAGGGGATTGGGCGTGATCCTCGGTACTGTGATCTAGGCCACGTACTGTGACGGGCGGTACCCCGGTAGCCCTACCATTGATGGAAACCCTTTCTTCCTACGAGACCCTATGGTTTTGTTCGTATTACCCACTTTGTGGCTAGTAGCTGGAATTTAATAATGTAACAATTTTGGCTATTTCTTATTTACTTGAAAACCCTAGACACTATTATAATATCACTGGATTTCCTATCAAATGTTTTGGTTAGAGTGAGGTAAAAACTTTTCCATGTTTATGTGTGGGAAGTCTTACGTGATACCTTTTCTTTTCAAAGGATTTCCTAAAGTTAAGCAATTTTAACCCGTTTACTCACACCAGACCTTTGTCTGGCCCGAGTGTTTATTTTCCATTTTATTAAACTCTTGGGTACTCATATTATGTATGAGTAGTCGAGGTATTCAGGTTTGCTTGACGAATTCTGGAGGAGTTTTGGAGCAGGAGGCTTCCACGTGTAGATATATTATGGTTCCGCTGTGTTTGTGTTGTATCTGTATCTTGTGTACTTGAGTTGTATTGTTAGACAGATGTTTATAACTGTCTAATATGTGTTGTATAAGTTGTGTACTCTGATGTAAAATGATACTATGTAATATTTTAAGTGATATATTATATTTCATTCGTTCCGCTGTGAGTTATATCTTGTTGTGTTTCTTCTTTCTTGTCTTTCCTTCTTCTATCCCTTTCTTTCTTAATTAGTGATGCGACTTTCTAGTGTTAGAAAGTTGGGTCTTTACAACCGTCCTATAATTTTTATCAACTATATTTTATACTAGTGATCCAAAAAGATGAGAATAAATCACCTAAATTCTTTGTCATTACCGAGGCGTTCCAATTTGGAACTAAAATCGAACGACGTCCAATCTTAGCCCAAATTTCGATAGTCTCCAAATTCGTCCAAACAAGATCCATTGGAAAGCTTTCATCGATTCAAGCACAAAGAAAAAAGTTTCATTTCAATCGGAACTCATATGAGAGAGTTACACAATATTTTATAAAATGGTTATTAAATTAAAATTTTATTAACTAAATACATAAATTTATAAGTTCGCCTCAATTTAAAAACATAAGTCGCTTCTTCTTTTCCAGGCACGCAAAGTGCAAAATCCAACCCCTAGTTCAACTACACCCCGTGCCTCTAACCTTCAAAGAAACGGAATGAGACCATTCATGGGTCAAAGCCCCCTCAACCACATACACACGGACTCCTCCGCCGCCTTCCTCGATTGTCGTAGCGCCACTATGATGCCAAAAACACGGGGACTTTTCCGTTCAAACCACCATTGCCACCGCCTCGAGCCATGTTGCACCATCAAATTCCACCAACAAATAGCCCTCGATGCCCTCTACGCGTTCACTTCAAACCCCATCGACTCTAGATCCACCATTCGCCGTTGCTTATCCCAAAACCGAAACCACCCATAGACACGAAGGCTGTCGAATTGCGGCCCTTGTGCTTCGCCAAACCCTATCTCCACCATTGGGATTACTTAGCATGATGTGCTCTCCAACTTTGTAGTTGGGACCTCCTCCTAGTTCGGCCTCTAGTGGTCCAGGTTGATGGTAACCATTTAGTTTGGCTGTTTTGAAAATTTTGAACGTTCCTTTTTTTCCTTTCGTGCGTCCGAAAAAATGAAAAGAGAGGATGTGTTTTAAAAATAAATATGTGGGTATGTTCAAAGATAGGTAGGTGCGGCTGATGTGAAGGGAACAACGGCTGTGTGGTCAAATCTGAATAGTAATATATTATTCAAAGATCCAAAATATCTAGATGTAAGTTACGGACTCCAATCAACGCATGCCGCCTGGCGTTCCTAATGTTGTCCCTCTATTTTAAATTCAATAGAACCAGTCTCGAGCCCTAATTCGATCGTATGGAGAAGATTGCTTTTTAAGCCCATTAGTATATTAAATCTTTGATATTAATTTCAACACGTTTCTATCCCGTATGACTAAATGGTGCATCTGTTCGCTATGAAATTTGATGGGGTATTATAATTCATTATTACAGATCAAATGACACTAGTTTCGTCAAAATCTGAGACTATGCCCTTGAAGGCTATTTTTATATGTTGATTTAAACGAGTTATCTTGAAAATTAGTTAAATTACTTTTACATCCAATTATTATTTTTATTATCTTCATTATTGCTAAATAGTGATTAAATAGGCTTTTAAATTATTTTATCTGAATAAAAATCAAAGATTCAATTATTTAAATGATTTCAATTATTAATTTCAACAATTAAATTATCCAATAAATCGCTATAATTGAAATTCAAGTTATTAAATCTATAAAATTAACTTTTAAACATTTAAAATCAATTAAATACTACAAAGTTGAGTAAATAAAATTCTAAGTCGTTACACTTTCTACTAGAATTTCCTTATTTTAAAACACTAAACTTGTATAATCCCTTCACAGAACCACCCTACAAAATAACTCTCTAGTTTTAATGTCTTTAATTAAACAGTATTCAAGATAAAATTCAAAATATATGTTGTGTCACTTGTAAATTGTGATACACTCGTAAGATTTTTCTTAACATGTGGCACTCTTAATAAATGATTGAGATATAGTTGTCTATCACCTTTGAATCAAGCAACTCCAGAGTGTTTTATCTTAATTGGCTCACTATTGCCCGTGTGTATGGACTGATTACCTTTATACTCCTTATTCCCAAGACTTAAATCGTCTAAATTTCTTGTGATGTGATCTGTTGCACTAGAGTCAGGATACCAGCTTTCATCTTGTTTTTCCTCTGGCTTTGTGATCAGATGACAGTTTCTTAACTTCTATCTAGATGGTTTGCCATGCTGTGCTTGTTCCATATTTGCATTTAGATTATTATTTCATTGATTTCTTGACCCCTGATTTGGCGTGTATGATTCATCAAATCTGAAGTAACATTTTGGCGCAATATGACCGATCTTTTCACATATTTGACATTAAGGCCTACTAATATTGTTACATCTTCCTCCACCTCTGGTTCTGTTAGATTGACTACCTCTCTAATAGTTCTGATATGACCTATTGTAATTTTGATATTTATTTCTTGAATTAACTACATAACTGTTTGATAACACTATACCTTGTGGTTTTCTCTGATCAATCCTTCATTTATCTGCCAAAAGTGTAGAATGTACATATTGCATTGATGGTAAGGTTTCCTTAGACAAAATCACTGCTACCACTGATTCTTATTCTTCGCTAAGACCACTTTAGATGGCTGAAACTTACTCTATCTCAGAAATTTTTTGTCATGCTGCTTATACTAAGTCATACATAGTTTTAATCTTTGATAGGTATTCTCTCACCGATGAACTGTCCTTTTTAATATTCTATAACTGTCTTTTATAATGCATTATCTTGGTAGAAGATTGAGAAATAAAAATCTGTTCTATTGTGGTCCAGATCTCTGCATCCAATTACTTAAGGTAACAAGTTGGTGTTAAGTGTAGATAGAAACAATAAACTTTTCAGGTTATCTTGTCTTTGATGCTTTGTGTATTAGTTTTTCTTTGTCACCTTATTTTCTTGATCTGTAATAAATCTTGCTGGTATGGGCAATGTTCTAAGAACAAACCCCTCAACACCATACCTTCTTATTACTGTTGCTATTTGAAGCTGGCACAGAAGTTAATTGTCTTCATCGAGATGCACTACATTCAACTAAGTTTGAGGACTAACTACTGTCTTAATTAGTTCAATTGTGGCAATTGCAGTTGGTTGGTGTGAACTGGTAACACCCTTTGATTGGCCGAGTTCTCAACTCCTTCAGCCATAATCATTGGATGCAGAATAGCAAGAATGTGTATCAAGAACAGACTGATGGAAAAAAATGATATACTAAGGTATGTTCTGGTCAAATATAAAGAGAGAAACTAATATGTTGCATTCTTTGGCACGAAACTTACTTTCTTGAACTTTAATGATGAGTTTTCATACTTTCTAAAACTTTTTCTTCAAAATTGCTATGATTTTTCTAGTTTTATTTGGTAAATATTGTTGCAACCAAAATTCAAAGAATTCTAGGCATGGCACTTATTTTATATGAACAACAGGAAGATCTTTAATCTCAGATGATGAGAACGATTCTTTGATGAGCAATCTCAAACGATGAAAAAAATTTGATGAGTTTTGATCTTTATATCCTAGATTAAATGTTATTAAGCGTTTATGGCTCCGATAATACATTAAATTTCAATAGTAAGATGAGTTTTGATGAGCAAAAATATTGCGAAGAGGAAATTTTACTTAAAATGATATAAGAATAATGATATCAGTATGTTATTTATTGATGCATTCTGTTCTTATTTATAATATGCAAGTTTGGGCCTTTTTGGGCCATGCTTCTTTTATGCCTTTGCACTCGAACTCTTGATTAGTGTAACATGTTTGAGATGTTTTTTTCGGTTGCTCATTTGTTCGCTTCTCAATTCCACGTTGCTATTCCCATGAGTATTTGATGTTGTGGTTTTAGCAATTCATAACCATTTCAAAATTACAAAATTTCAATGAGTGATCAAAACAACTATAGTTTGGGCATACAGTAGGTATCCATTCATACTTAGCAGGTTGTGTGAATATTTCGTTGTTTTCATTCACATTGTTACTTTGTGTGTGAATTTAAAATTATTATTAATCTCTATCAGAAACTGAGCAAACCGAATTTTAATCATACATCTAGTGAATCGATCCCTTTTTAGCTAGTTGCCCAAAACAGAAACGATTCTCTTAATTCACTCTTCTTACCATAATTTCAGCATTAAACCAGGAAATTGAAACCACATTGGAATGGATTGTTGCATTCTTTAGGTAGGTTATGGTTTAGAGTCCATCTCTTCATCATCATCAACTTCTTGTCGCAGAAGCAAGGACCGCTTGCTAAAACTCCCTCGCAGTCATGATTGTTTTCAAACTTAATAATAAAAAGCCCATTTTTCCGAGTGTGAATGAAAAATTATCCTACTAGTTACTGAACCCTTTCAATGTATGCTTTAAAATAATGATAGTACTAATGCGAAACCGCCATGTAAACAAAAATAGACTTATCTCACTACCTTATAGCTACTACCAACACCGAAATTTTCATTTCTACACATTTCTTTTGGTTGAAATCTACAATATTGTATAATTTTAAAGGAGTGGAAAATTGGATGTCCTCCTCTGTTATAATTGCCTTCCACGTTCAAGTGGTAGACCTTGTGATAACCATGTATTTTGCTTGAGGTTTAGGGACTAAGGCCAAGGGGGTCAGGGGATGGAACTATTCTTGACAAGAGAAATGAGTAGGAAAGCCTGTGGTGTTAGGAGGAGGGTACCTCGATTTTTGTTGAAGTTGGATGATTTTCATTGGAAAACACAAGGAAATTGATGATGCATTCGAGCCCCTTTGAAGTTTTATAGCATTCTTCATGCTGCATTTTAAGATAACTAGGGTAAAGCTATTTCCATCTTGAACTTTGAATACGGGAGGCAGTACCATATCAAGCGGGGCAGGAAAAAAAAAAGGTGGCGGTTGGCGAGGGATGGGCTAGGGTTTACTCTGGCAGCTGTAAGAGTTACCTTAACTAAACTTTTTAAGTACTTTTTTAGCTATTTATTTTATCTCTTCATTTTACATCATTGTTTCCACTACTTATTTGCTATCTTTATATTTGATTAGATCACAATGATGAATTAAACCTTAGAACCAAAACATATTGTTATAACTCATATATTGGAGAAATTATACTCAATGAAACAAATTTAATTGATATAGCATCTAAAACTACTACTAATGAATTTACCCTTCCTATGGTTAGATGTATTTATATACATAGATTCACTTCTAAAAACTTCAATTAAGATTGACTAACTTTACTTTAGTTTGAGTAACATTTATTCTTAGGGCATAGGAGATCACTCCTAAAATTAAAATATGTATTAATCCAATTGACTTGCATAAAATAAGTACTTCCAGTGGGATAAAGTAAAATTATTATGTAGTTACTTACATAAGTGGAATCAATAATTGAGTTTTCACTAATGAATCTTTGTTATATAGACACATCTACCAATAGGAAGCGTAAATTCATTACTAGTAGTTTGAGATCCTATATCAACTAAATTTGTTGAATTGAGTATCATATTTTCAATATATAAGTTATAAGATTGAATGTTGGCTATATGGTTTATTTCATAATTAGGATCTAAGCCAAATATAAAGATAACAAATAAATAGTGGAATCAATATTATTTTTTATCTTAATGGATTATGTAAGCTATTGTTTAATTTATGGATGTTACAATTATTCCACAAATTGAAATATCGTTACATCCTACCTGTAATAATCTCATCTAGTAATAAGAAAATACTTAATTTTTATAGTTAACTTGAAAACTTTGATAATTAAATCATTTTTTGAAAAACCAAGCTTTGTTTGTAAACTCTATGGAAGTATGCACCAAACCAAACACACATGTGTCAGGTAATTTACATGGATATGTAGTTGGTGAGGGTTGAAACCCGCGACCTTCAAGACGAGTCTCACGTGTCCTAACCAACCACACTATAATGGAGACTCAATACTTAAATTATTATTCTTGTATAGTTAAATATCAAACAATATATTCATATATTTTTATTTTTCATCAAATAGCAAGAAAATACTATATATTCGATTGTTTTTGTCTTCAAACATCTTTACATAATATCTAGTGGCCTTTAAAACTCATGTCCTTATGCATGGACATATATTTAGCATGATGAATTTATTACTTTATAACATGACACATCCATTAATATTTCAAAATAGAAAATCTTTTTCTATAAACATAAGAATTTTGAAGTTAGAATTCCAACATTTGTAACTTTATGCCGCTATGGTAGAAATTTTATGCAATGCATAATTTACTCAAACAATTCTTACATTTAAATAAAAACATAAATAAGTCCATCATCATAATATATAATTTAAATCAAAGTGAAATTTATTGAATTTTATTTTTGAATATAATACAACATATTAGATTGATACTTTAGTGGTTACAAGTTATTTTATATAGACTTTAAAAATTTATGAGTTACTTATGTAAATAACTTAGTAGCATAATCCACAATCCATATACATACAACATGTCAAATAAACCAAGTCAAAATAACTAAAATGTAAATTATCAAAACATGTATTCTCTTCATAATTTTTGTTATATTGAGTGCTAATTCCTTATATCATGAAGAAAGCATTTAAAAGAAGTATTAAGCCGAACTTTCAATCGTATCATAGCATGGCTAAATCTCCATCATCAAGGGTAATCCCAACAGGATTAATTAATTTAAATGATTTCTATATTCTTTGAATTTAAAACATAAATATGAAAAACTTTATGGCCTTCTTACTTATTAGTTGCATGGAAAGAACTAATCATATGTGTAGAAAATAAAAATGCTACAATATGATGATTGTATGAGTATTTATACAGATCGTTATGCTACATTATCACCTTAATGTTGGTATTAATGTTCATCCCATTATTACTTCATTTACTTTCTCTTAAAAGGTCAGGTTTTCACATGAACTATAAATATATTAGAATATCATTTACTTAGAAAAAATGGCTAAGTTTACTAATTCATCGTCTGCAAAATTATTTACTTAGTAGGTAAATAAAAGATTGCAGTTTCCATTATTTACAAAACCATAGTTAACACAACATACAGTGATAGTTAATAATAAATATTGAAATTGTGTATTATATATAATATGTAACAATATACTTTACTTCAATCGTAGTGACACGTCAGTCTTGAATATGATACTGTGAAGTAAACTTAGCACTTACTTTACAAATCAAAAAACCAAAAAACAAAAGAATGAAATCATCGTTTTAAGTAAATTTAATCTCAAACTACTCTAATACTAATTGTGAGAAATAATTAACTGAACTTTTCAGATCATTACGGTAAAAAACTTTAAAGTAATAATTATGGTGCATACAAAAACATGAATATATGTATCTCATACCTTTTCGCTTGTCATACTTTAGGTTTAGGCAATTTATTTTAGATTTTATAGAACAATAGGAATATGCTTGAAACTGTTAGAATTTCTCGCATAATAATTCTTAATCATGGTAACCCTTTGATGGGGTAAAGATTTTGAAGACAAATACATTTTCTCTCTCTATATTTGGTAGAATGTGTAGACAAGTACCTGTATTTTTATTGTTGCACCCATCATGGAATTCATATAACTACCATAACATGCCCATGTTGGATGCGTACTTATCATGTTTAAATGAAAATAGTATAAACACATGTCACACGGCATATGCATGATTCATATTAAAATGAAAATTGTAATTTACTTAAATAGACAAGTATTAATTAGTTATATGCATGGTAGTTCATATCTAATAACGTTCACTATGGCAAACAATGGTGCATAAAAATGTATGTTAACTTAACATGATAATATAGTATCTGTGGATGAAGTTCCAACCAATGATCCATATTAGTATGTGTATTTCTTAGTGCAAATATCATTCAAACCTTTACGGTGCATATTTGGGCATTTCACTAAATCTTTGGAATTTCTTCACTCCCTTAACCACATAGTCTCCCAGTACATAGCCTACTAATAGATGCAAGTGTTTTTCTTCTCATTAAGTTACTCCCGTCTTTATATATAGGTAAGATTCTCAATAATAGAAGTAGCCCTGCATCATAATTATATCTATAAGCATAATAATCTAATTTTTCATTCTCTCGGTCATGTCAAACGCAAATGTGAACCCCATGCCCTTTAAGCAGGTCACTCCAAAACCTAGGAACATTTACATTCCATGCCCTAACTGTAAGGTTCATGCCCTAAGTGCAAGGTTAATTTATGCCAAGTACCAAGATCTAAAAACTTATTTTTTTAAAAGATATAGAGAATGCTCGCTTATCGAAAGAAAGTAACGTTGACCCTCATGCTCAGATTATTAGGCTACCGATTGAAACACTACAACCGATCTCTAATGATCAAGAGTGGAGTGTCGAGGTTAACTTTCCTAAAAGTTCTTTGAATCTAATTATTATGAAGTTTATAACTATCAATTAATTTATGGATGTTATGACTATCCTAATAATTAAAATGTAGTTACATACAAATTGTAATAGTTTCATCTAGTAATAAAATAATACTTACTAATTTAAAAGGTTCAACTTTATTCTTGTAAAAATTAATTATCAAAAAACGTATTCGTATATTTTATGTTTGCTTTTACATAGTAAGAAATATTATAGCAATGATAGTTTGATCTTCGAAGATCTTCACAAACTACACCGAAACATATCATTGTCAAATGGCATTAACAAATTCATGTCCTTATGTGTAGATAGATCTTTAGCATAATGAATTTATTACTTTCTTTGATAAAAGATGTATGCATTAAAATGTCAAAATAGAAAAAGTCCAATGAGCAAAGAATTTAAGATTCGAATGCCAACATTTTATTACTTCATGTGATGGCGGTAGAAATATTAACCAATACATAATATATATTCGAATAATTATTGGAGTTGCATTTTGTATCAAAACATAGATAAGTCATGATCATAATGTGACTTAAACAAAAAACAGACTTATAAGACAACATTTAGTAACTTGATTTTTATATTAGATATAACATATCACATTAATACTCCATTTTATATACATCATTTCATATGAGCATTAAAATTTTAAGAATTATATATGTAAACAAATTAGTACAATAATTGACAATCCACATATATAATAACATGTCACATTAACAAAGCCAAAATAACTTAAATGCATATTATTAAAGCAAGTTTTTCTCTTCGTTTATTATTCTCACAATCAATAGATTAATTAGTATATCATGGAAAAAGCGTTTAAATGTTCTGAATTAAAAAAAAAATATATAGTCAACTTCATGGGCTCATTACTTTAATAATTGCATGGAGAGAACTAATCAAATGTGTAGAAATCAAAATGCAACATTATAGTCATCAGTAATCCCAAAATTATGTACATTGAGTATTTAGAGAGAGCATTTACACTATATTATCATTCTACTGTTGGTATTTAATTTCAATCTTATTATTTCTACCCTACTTACCCTTTGATGCAGCGCATACCAGAGATGTCGTGAATTCTTCCTTAGGTCGCGGCGAAATCCTAGGTCCGTCCAACCTAAGTCGCGAAACTATTGAAGATCGCGAACGACATAAGTTAGATCGCTTCCAGCCTAAGTCACGATCTCCAGAAACCCTAGGTCGCGAGGTCAAAGCCGCTCCAGAAATCATGAAGCCTAGGTCTCTCCTCCTCCGCCTTAAGTCGTGGCGAAACATAAATCGCTCCAGAATCCGTATAACGCGAATTCCTAAATCGTAGGTCGCGAACTTCTTATTTCTTATGTCGCGAGTTCTTAAGTCGCGAACGAGCTATGTTATGTCGCTGATGATTCCTTAGGTCGCTCCAGTTAAGTCATTTTCGCCAGTAGATCGCTGCCGAAGGATAAGTCGTTGTTTTTGCTAAGTCGTATGTTGTAACCCATGTTTTGTAAAGTTGTATGTTGATAGGTCATATTGTTTAGGTCATTGCTGTTTAAGTCGCGTGCGTTGTTTCTTTAGGCAGACTGTGATGTATTTTTCTTAAGTCGTGTGAAGTGTTGTAACTAGTGATGAGTTGTAAGCTCCTATAAATAGCGGGTGAGTTGTATCATTTGAAGGTAGTTGATTTTGGGAATAAAACTTTTTGAGTGCTTTGTGCCTCTTTTAAAATTGGAAGTTGAGTGTGAGCTCCTTTCTCCATCTTCGGTTATTCGAGTGCGCTCGAATCAACGGATTTGAAGCCGATTCACGGAATCTCGTGCTCAAGATCAACATCGAAGAATCGTAGATATTCTAACATGGCATCGCGCGAGATCAACGTGTTAAAGATAGCTAGAATCCGGTATCTCGAGAGATCAACGGATTTGGGCATTTATCCTGGGTATCATCAATTCATCAGTTTATCATTGTATCATTCCATCGTCGTTTTGTCATTGTTGCATCATTTGGTGACAACTTGTTATCACCTCTGCGTCAATTTGGTATCAGAGCTTGAGAATCAATTCCGAAGTTGATTCAGATCCGAAGTTAAAGTTAGCGCTAAGTTTGATCAAGGCCGAGAGTTAAAGTTAGTCCGAAACCGAGTTAAGTCAAAGACAAGTTCAAGTCAAGCCGAGAGCTAGAGAAGGAAACGACAAGTTGAAGTATCATGCCTCTGAGACGAGCTAATCGCCATTAGAATGTTGCCGATGTGTATCAAAGAGAAGATGTTGAACAAATGGAGCAACGAATTAGTGATAGATTCAATGAGAAGTTTGATGAGGGAATTGGTAGATTGGAAAGGCTCATGATGAATATAAATCAAACTCGACAAAGAGCATCACCAGGTTCAAATCAAGGTGGTCATAGAATTTCGCCATCAAATTCTGAGAGGAGAAGAATGTCACCACAATCTTATCGAGATAGAAGAGAATCATTAGTTTCAGTAATGCAAGAACACCATGGGTACAGAAATGAAGAGAGAAGAACTCAACGTGAGTACAAAAATGAACCATATCGTGATGTTGAAAGATAGGGTAGAAGGACCATGTATGATCGTAGAGATGCAGAAGGTAGAGATCGATATCGATGTACATCTGATTTGAGGAGTGATAGAGGTAGTATTCATTATCGAAATCGAGGCCAAGTGAGAAATCAATACCTAGATTCAGAAAATGATCGTCGATGGGAGTCGGGGATGAAAACAGAGATTCCAGAATTCAAAGGGGGAATGATAGCAGAAGAGTTTCTGGATTGGTTATCAAATGATGAAGAAATTTTTGACTTCAAGGAAGTACCCGCGCATCGTAGAGTCAAGTTGGTTGCTACACGATTGAAGGGAAGAGCTATGGCATGGTGGCAACAAACTAAACTTACACGGGAAAGAATGGGAAAGTCGAAGATTGTTTCATGGGAAAAGATGAAGAAGTTGATGAAGGCTACTTTCTTGCCTTATAATTATGAGTCTCTTATGTATCAGCGCTTACAGAATTTGAGACAAGAGACAAAGTCGGTAAATGATTATGCAGATGAGTTCTATCAACTGATTGCTAGAAACGATATTATGGAGACGGAGGAACAGTTGACAGCTAGATTTGTTGGAGGATTGAGAATGCAAATTCAGGATATGGTGAATATGTTTGATCCAAGATCCATTGCTGAAGCACACCATAAGGCTCTAGCTTGTGAGAAGCAAGGTAGAAGAGGAGGTAGTGCACTTACAAGTTCGATCAATCGGGTGAAAGGGGCTAGTAGCAATACTAATGTTTCCAAGGCTGTTAGTAAACCGGTTGTCAATGAAGTTGCTAAGACCAAGGTCAACAACAATTTCAAGTGTTATAACTGTCAGGAGTTTGGTCATAAGAGCAATGAATGCCCGAAGCCTAAAAAGCAAGCGATGTTTGCTGAGGTTGAGGATGAGGATGCAGAAATAGAATGTTCCAATTCACCACAAGTTGAGGAGGAAGAAGAATTATTGGCGTGAGATGAAGGATATTCTTTAATAATGATGAGATCTTGCTTGACGCCAAAGCAGGAAGAGGAGACTAGCTGGTTGAGGAGTAATATTTTTCAGTCGACGTGCACTATTTTGGAAAGGGTTTGCAAGTTTGTTATCGGTGAAGGAAGTTGTGATAACACCATCTCTACAGAAATTGTAAAGAAGTTAGTGTTAAAGACAGAGAAGCATCCCAAACACAACAAATTAGCTTGGTTGAGGAAAGGTGGGGAAGTGAAGGTTAGTCGAAGAGATTGTGTAACTTTTTCCATTGGAAAGAAGTATAAGGATGAAATTTGGTGTGACGTGGTAGATATGGATGTATGTCATTTGTTGTTGGGAAGACCGTGGCAATTCGATAGAGCCGTGCAACACGATGGTAGGACTAACTGCTATAGTTTCATGTTCAATGGCACTAGAGTCACTTTAATTCCTAAAAAGCGACAATAAAGTGAAAGCAAGTTGGAGGAAATCGAGAAACTAAAGACTCTGTTATCTTTGAAGGAGTTTGTCAAAGAAGTAGAGGATGGGCCTGAAGTATTTCTGTCGATTGGACGTGAAAGTAGTGAAACGGTTGAAATTCCTGAGGAAGTTAAGCCAGTATTGAAGGAATTTGAAGATGTATTTCCTAAAGAATTACCAAAAGAGTTACCACCGTTGAGAGACATACAACACCGGATTGATCTTGTTCCGGGAGCTATGTTACCACATAGACCACACTATAGAATGAGTCCAAAGGAGCACGAAGAGTTGAGAAGGCAAGTGGAGGAGTTACTTGAACAAGGGCGCGTATAGGAAAGTTTAAGTCCTTGTGCAGTACCAGCCTTGTTAGTGCCAAAGAAGGATGGAACTTGGAGAATGTGTATAGATAGTCGAGCACTAAACAAGAATACAGTGAGGTACAGATTTCCGATGCCAAGATTGGACGACTTGTTAGATCAGTTGAGCGAAGCTGCTATCTTTTCAAAGATTGATCTGAAGAGTGGGTATCATCAGATTCGAATTCGACCAGGGATGAATGGAAGACCACATTCATGACGCGGGAAGGGTTGTATGAATGGCTGGTCATGCCATTTGGTCTTTCGAATGCACCCAGTACTTTTATGCGAGTAATGAATCAGATCTTTCGACCGTTTATTGGAAAGTTCGTGGTGGTATACATTGATGATATATTGATATACAGTGGAAGCACAGAAGAACATCTACAACACTTGCGGGAAGTGTTGATGATACTTCGTCAGGAGTAATTTTACGTGGCAACAAAGAAGTGCATGTTCATGACACGTGTTTTGTTTTTGGGGCACGTGTTGTCCAAGGAAGGAATCCATGTGGATCAAGGTAAAGTTGAAGCAATCAAGGATTGGCCATAACCCAGGACTATAACTGAAGTGAGAAGTTTCCATGGGTTAGCATCATTATACCGAAGGTTTATTCCACATTTCAGTTGTGTGATGGCACCAGTGACAGATTGTATGAAAGAAAAGCAGTTTTTGTGGACTGAAGAGGCTGATTCTACTTTCCAACAAATCAAGACACTCTTGACTACAACACCGATTCTTAGATACTCGGATTTCAATTTCTCTTTGAGCTAGATACTGATGCGTCTAAGGTTGGAATTGGTGGAGTATTAAGTCAGAAGGGTCATCCAATTGCTTATTTTAGCGAGAAACTTTTTGGAGACAAGACAAGATACAGTACCTATGACTTGGAGTTCTACGCTATTGTCCAAGCCACAAAGCATTGGAGACACTATTTGTTTCATAAAGAGTTTGTGTTATATACGAACCATGAAGCATTGAAGCATTTGCAGGGATAGGATAAGATTGCAGCCAGACATGCTTCATGGATCGCATACTTGCAACAGCTTGCATTTGTTGTAAAGCATAAGTTGGGGGTTACAAATCGTGTGGCAGATGCATTGAGTAGAAGAAATCATTTGTTGACTATGATGAGAGTTGAAGTGACGGGTTTTGAAGTATTTTCAGAATTTTTTATTGAAGATCCTTACTTTGCTAAGATTATAGATGAAGTGGGGAAAGGGAAGACGGATGAGTATCTGTTGGTGGATGGTTTTCTCTTTAAAGGAAATCGATTATGTATACCAGAGTGCAGTTTGCGGATGAAGATTGTGAACGAATTGCATGAAGAAGGACATGTGGGAAGAGATCGTACCTTGCCTTTGATTTCTCAATCATATTTTTGGCCTTCCATGAGGAAAGTAGTTGAAAGATTTGTGCAGAGATGTCACTTATGCCAAGTTTCCAAAGGGACAGTTATGAATGCAGGATTGTATATGCCATTGCCCATGCCTACTAGACTTTGGGTTGATGTTAGCATGGATTTTGTTTTGGGTTTGCCAAGAACTCAACGAGGGAATGATTCTATATATGTTGTGGTGGATAGATTTTCGAAAATGGCACGTTTCATAACTTGTAAAAAGACCGCTGATGCAGTCTGTGTTGCTCATTGTTCTTTAAAGAGGTTTATCGACTACATGGGCTACCTGAGACCATTGTTTCTGACCGGGATACTCGATTTCTAAGTCATTTTTGGTTGAGTCTGTGGAAGATGGTTGGGACTAAGCTAAATTTTAGTAGCGCCTATCATCCGTAAACGGATGGGAAAACGAAAGTGGTGAACAGATCTTTGGGAAACTAGTTGAGATGTCTTGTGCAGGATAATTTGAAGAGCTGGGATGTGAAATTGTGTCAAGCAGAATTCGCACATAATCATGTCGTTAATCGAAGTATTGGATTCAGTCCATTTCAAGTGGTATATTCAGCAATTCCTAAAGGACCGTTGGATTTATCGACAATTGCACTTCAGAAAGGGTTTGTTAAACGAGCTTGTGATTTCGTGAATGAGTTGCAGGAGTGTTCAGGATTTTTCATGAACGATTGCTTAAGTCAAATGAGAAGTATAAGCAACTGGCGGATAAGAAGCGAAGGAGTGTGGACTTCAAAGAAGGTGATTTGGTTTACGCAGTATTGACGAAAGATCGTTTTCCAATTGGAACTTACAACAAGTTGAAAGCTCGAAAGATTGATCCAGTAGAAATTTTAAAGAAGATCAATGATAATGCATATCAGTTAAGGTTGTCGGAAAATGTTCATACTTCTGATGTTTTCAATGTCATACACTTAATTTCATACTATGGGGAGAAGTTTGTCGAAGAAGAGGAAAGTGTGAATTCAGGGACGAATTCTTTTCAACCAGGAGAGGATGATACAGTGCATACCAGAGATGTCGCAAATTCTTCCTTAGGTCGCGGCGAAATCCTAGGTCGCTCCAACCTAAGTCGCGAAACTATGGAAGATCGCGAACGACATAAGTTAGATCGCTTCTAGCCTAAGTCGCGAGCTCCAGAAACCCTAGGTCGTGAGGTTAAAGCCGCTCCAGAAATCGCGAAGCCTAGGTCGCTCCTCCTCCGCCTTAAGTCGCGACGAAACATAAATCACTCCAGAATTCGTATATCGCGAATTCCTAAATCGTAGGTCGCGAACTTCTAATTTCTTATGTCGCGAATTCTTAAGTCGTGAACGAGCTATGTTATGTCGCTAATGATTCCTTAGGTCGCTCCAGTTAAGTCGTTTTCGCCAGTAGATTGCTGCCCAAGGCTAAGTCGTTGTTTTTGCTAAGTCGTATGTTGTAACCCATGTTTTGTAAAGTTGTATGTTGATAGGTCATATTGTTTAGGTCGTTGCTGTTTAAGTCACGTGCGTTGTTTCTTTAGGTCGACTGTGATGTATTTTTCTTAAGTCGTGTGAAGTGTTGTAACGTGTGCTGAGTTGTAAGCTCCTACAAATAGCGGGTGAGTTGTATCATTTGAAGGTTGTTGATTTTGGGAATAAAACTTTTTGAGTGCTTTGTGCCTCTTTTAAAATTGGAAGTTGAGTGTGAGCTCCTTTCTCCATCTTCGGTTATTCGAGTGCGCTCGAACCAACGATTTGAAGCCGATTCATGGAATCTCGTGCACGAGATCAACGTCGAAGAATTATAGATCTTCTAACACGGCATCGTACGCGATCGACGTGTTAAAGATAGCTAGAATCCGATATCTCGAGAGATCAACGGATTTAGGCATTTATCTTGGGTATCATCAATTCATCAATTTATCATTGTATCGTTCCATCATTGTTTTGTTGTTGATGCATCATTTGGTGACAACTTGTTATCACCGCTGCGTCACCCTTGAAGCTCTTCTTTGTGCTGAAATATGAATATGTTATAACAGATCATCACTGCAGAATTGATGAGCAAGTTTACTAATCCATCGCGCACAAAATATTTAGTTAATGAATAAATAAAAAATCCAGTTACCTTTGTATACTAAACTCATAATCAAGACAACATAGTTATTATTGATAATAAATGTAACTGTTCTCAAATGGTCAAATTGACAATAAGCAAAATAGCAGTCTATCAACTGAACAAGAACTTCAAATATATGCTCCAACTTTCGTATTATGACAATATTCTTCAATTAACTATAAATTAAATAACTATTAAACTCACCAAATGAGAGTAATTTAGCATATATGCTAAATAAATTTAAACCTTAACATTTTATATTTTTACATATTGCATATAACGATATACATTAGTTGAATCATAGCATCACATTGGTCCTTCGACTGTGTATGTGATATTGTAAAGTAAACCTAGAGCATGCTTTACAAAATCAAACAACTTAAAGCAACAAAATAAAGTCATAATTTTTATATAAATTAAATATCAAACAGCTCTAACTGGACATTTATATATATTTATACTATGAAACTTTAAAATAACAATTAATGTGCATACTGAACTTGATTATATGGACCATATACCATTACACTTATCGTAAACTAAATTTAGACTAATTGGCCTAAATTTGATAGAAGGGGATATGATTAACACTATTGTAATTTTTCATCTCCTATTTCTTTGTCATGACATCTCTTTGATGGAGTAGAGATTTATAGGCATTTTTATGATGTATTCAGGAACAATTTTAGGCGATAGACTCTATTTATGATAGTTCAACCATTGTAGCAACTATAACATAACATGTGTCATGTTGTCAGGATTCAATCTATTTATAAACTCATTTCATATTATATGTGCATGGTTCATATTATTATAACAAATGTGCAAGGACCCATATTTTTATTGATAGGTTATTTAAATAATTGATTTAAATATTAGATCGTTATTAAGTTGAAGGTCCAAAAATATGATTTTCGCATATGCTTGAATCAGGACTTGAGACAACTCTCCCATTGAGTTTAGATGGACATTGCGAATTAAAATGATTATAAATATCACTATATTTGAAGATAAGGTGATTCGATGGCCAAATCGAATTCGAAATGTATGAAATTTTCATCTCGTCGCGCTGCCTTGGATAGCAATGAAATTTATACCATTAGGAACAGAGAAATAAGGTGATCTATACTAACGAGTTTCGTTGCGATCAGACGCGCCGTGTGATCGTGCGAGCTCGAAATGTGTGACGATTTATTTGAGAAAATCAAATAAATTATATGTAATAATTAATATAAATATACCCTACCCCTCTCTTACTCTTATTATTCCATTCGAAGATAAAGAAATAGCTACCACCCTTTTAAATCCTTCCCCAAATTGAGTCGAATGTTTCGGGGCAAGTAAGGATACGCCGAAGGTTGCATCAAATACTCGGAGAGGAGGAGCACCACTGGTGCCATTCTTGTCACATTCGGTGATGGTTGTGAAAGGAGGTTTAAGTAATGCTTTGATTTTCTAATGATGTGGTTAGAGATGAAGGGAATGGAGTGTTGAAATATTAAACTTGATTTGTTAATTTCTAGAAGTTTCTTACTATTAAAGTTTCAAGAATCTTCTTGTATTTAATAGAATTTCGAGAGAGCTCTAGAATTTTATATTAGTTCCCAGAAATAAGAATTGTATAATAGTTTTGTTTCTAGAGTTGTCTAAAAAGAAAGTTCTAGAGTTGTCAAATGAGTCATGTTTCTAGAATATTCTACATGTAGAATGTTTTATTGAGTCATATAAAAAGAGGAGCTCTCCCCTCATTCTGTAATCAGGAAATCAATAAATCATCAATAAAGAAAAGTTTTCTATAACAAAATAAAATAAAAACCCATCTTTCTTATATTCTCTCCCTCTTTGTCCAAAAATATTCAACAAAGTGGTATCGAAGCGAGGATTTTTTAAAAGATAGAGATGGCAAATAATGGTGTTCTCCTACAAGTTCCAATGCTTACCAAGAACAATTATTATAATTGGAGTTTAAGGATGATGGCTCTTCTTGGAGCACACGACGTGTGGGAGATAGTTGAAAATGGCTATACCGAACATGAAAATGAAGATGGTTTATCTCAAATTCAAAGAGATGGTTTGAGAAAATCAAGGACAAGGAACAAGTAGGCGCTTTGTCTAATTTATCAAGCATTGGATGATGAAACCATTAAAAAAAATCTGGATCAAAGTTGGCCAAAGAAGCATGGGAGAAGCTTCGAACGTCTTACAAGGGAGTTGAACAAGTCAAAAAAGTACGTCTTCAAACTTTAAGAAGAGAGTTTGAAACTTTGCATATGAAAGAAGGTGAACATGTTTCTGATTACTTCTCAAGAGTTCTAGTGGTTAGTAATAATCTTAAAAGAAATGGTGAGAAGTTAGATGATGTAAGAATTATGGAGAAGATTCTTAGATCATTAGATCCAAAGTTCGAACATATTGTCGCCATCATTGAAGAAACAAAAAACTTGGAGACCATGCCAATAAAGGAACTTCTAGGCTCATTGCAAGCTTATGAAGAAAAGAAAAGGAAGAAGGAAGAGACTGTGGAGCAAGTCCTTAAGACAAGGATTGATTCAAAAAAGGAAGAAAGTAATCGAAGCCAACAAAGATGGGGTGGTTGCCAAGAAAGAAGAAGAGGTCATGCATAAGGACATGGACGAGGTTGCAGGCCAACTATGAAAACACCAACAGCAACAACAATAAAAGAGGAGAAAGCTCAACAAGAGGTCGTGGGAGAGGAAATTCAAGGCATGACAAGTCACGTGTTAAATGCTACAATTTTGAGAAATTTGGACATTATGCTTATGAATGTGGAGCTTCAAAGCATAATAAAATTGAAGAGAAGACCAATTACGTTGAAGAAAAAAGCCAAGAGGATAGTACATTATTACTAGCTTACAAAGAAAATGAAAAAAGAGAGGAAAACCAATGGTACGTAGATAGTGGTGCAAGCAACCATATGTATGGAAGAAAAAATATGTTTGTGGAGCTTGATGAATCAGTGAAGGGCAATGTGGCATTTGGAGACGAATCAAAGATAGCAGTGAAAGGTAAAGGAAAGATTCTTATCCGATTGAAGAATGGAGAGCACCAATTCATTTCCAATGTTTACTATGTGCCAACCAAGAAGAGCAACATTTTGAGCTTAGGACAACTCTTAGAGAAAGGTTATGATATTCGATTAAAAGGTAATAATCTTTCTATAAGAGATGGTGCAAGTAACTTCATTGCAAAGGTACCAATGTGAAGAAATAGAATGTTTATGCTCAACATTTAAAATGATATCGCACAATGACTTAAGGTGCGCTATAAAGATATTTCTTGGCTTTGGCATCTTCGTTTTGGACATCTTAACTTCGGAGGACTAGAGTTGCTATCCAAGAAGGAAATGGTAAAAGGATTACCATGCATAAGCCATTCAAATCAAGTGTGCGAAGGATGTTTACTTGGAAAGCAATTTAAAATGGGCCTTCCAAAGGAGTCATACTCAAGTGCTGAAAAGCCGTTGGAACTCATACATACGGATGTGTGTGGTCCGATCAATCCAAGTTCACTTGATAAGAGTAACTATTTTCTTCTTTTCATCGATGATTTTTCAAGAAAAACATGGGTATATTTTTTAAAAGAGAAACCAGAGGTTTTTGAGAACTTTAAAAAGTTCAAGGCCCATGTTGAGAAGGAAAGTGGCCTTATGATTAAAGCCATGAGATCTGACCGTGGAGGAGAGCTCACATCAAAAGAATTCCAAAAGTATTGTGAAAATAATGGAATCAGACGACAACTGACAGTGCTTGGATCCCCAGCAAAATGGAGTAGAAAGGAAGAATAGGACAATTCTTGAAATGGCAAGGAGCATGCTTAAAAGTAAAAGGTTGCCAAAGGAACTTTGGACGGAAGCCGTGGCATGTGCGGTTTATCTATCAAATCGATCTCCAACAAGAAGTGTGTGGGGAAAGATACCATAAGAAGCATGGAGTGGAAGGAAGCCTGTTATTTCCCATCTAAGAGTCTTTGGAAGCATAGCTCATGTACATGTACCAGACGAGAAGCGAAGCAAATTGGATGACAAAAGTGGGAAGTATATTTTCATCGGTTATGACACTAACTCTAAAGGATATAAGCTCTACAATCCTGATAGGAGGAAGATAATAATTAGTCGAGATATTGTGTTTGATGAAGAAGGAGAATGGGATTGGAGATCACATAATGAAAATTACAACTTCTTTCCATACATTGAAGAATATGAAATACCACAACCAAGGATCGAGCAATTGAGGGAGGAGCCTACTTCCCCACTAGTTCCTCCTACCACAAGTTGTCAAGAAGATGAGAGCTCAAGTGAAAGGGCTCCACGTTTTAAAAGCCTTTAATAAATTTATAAGGTAACAGAAAATCAAGACAATCTTACTCTTTTTTGTTTATTTGCAGATTGTGAGCCTATGAACTTCCAAGAATCCTTGCAAAACAAGAATTGAAAAATGTCTATGGACGAAGAAATCAAGGCCATCATGAAGAATGACACATGGAAGTTAGCTTCACTTCCAAAAGGACACAAGGCAATTGGTGTGAAGTGGGTATACAAAGCAATGAAAAATGCCAAAGGAGAAGTTAAAAGATACGAAGCGAGATTGGTGGAAAAAGGCTATAGTCAAAGAGCCGGTATTGACTATGATGAGATATTCGCTCCAGTCGCTCGATTAGAAACTGTTAGACTAATAATCTCTTTAGCAGCTCAAAATAGTTGGAAGATATATCAAATGGATGTGAAATCTGCTTTCTTAAATGGAGTTCTTGAAGAAGAAGTTTATATTGAGCAACCACAAGGCTATGAAGTCAAAGGAGAAGAAGACAAGGTTTTGAAGCTAAAGAAGGCACTTTACGGGTTGAAACAAGCTCCAAGAGCTTGGAATGCTTGAATTGATAAGTACCTCCAAGAGAGAAACTTCATCAAATGTCCATATGAGCATGCACTCTATATTAAAATCCATAATGGTGATGCATTGATTATATGTCTGCATGTGGATGACTTGATCTTCACAGGTAGCAATCCAAGCATGTTTCAAGAGTTTAAGAAAGAGATGACGAAAGAGTTTGAGATGACTGATATTGGACTCATGTCTTATTACCTCGATATTGAAGTAAGACAAGAAGATAAAGGCATTCTAATCACTCAAGAAGGATATGCTAAGGAAATATTGAGGAAGTTCAAGATGGATGACTCTAATGCAGTTTGGACACCAATGGAATGTGGAACCAGGTTGTCAAGGCACGAGGAAGGAGAAAAAACGGACTCAACAATCTACAAAAGCTTGGTTGGAAGCTTGCAATATTTAACGTGTACAAGACCTGACATTCTATACACGGTAGGAGTTGTGAGTCGATACATGGAAAACCCAACAATAACTCATTTGAAGGCAGCAAAGAGGATTCTTCGCTATATTAAAGGCACAACAAACTTTGGATTGTACTACTCTACTTCTGATAATTATGAGCTTGTTGGATATAGTGATAGTGATTGGAGTGGAGATATGGATGACCGAAAAAGCACAAGTGGCTTCGTGTTCTACATGGGAGAAACAACATTCAAATGGACGTCAAAAAAACAGTCGGTTGTCCTCTTTCCACATGCGAAGCAGAGTATGTAGCTGCTACTTCATGTATTTGCCATGCAATTTGGTTAAGAAATCTACTAAAGGAGTTGAAACTGCCACAAGAGAAGCCGACCAAGATTTTCGTGGACAACAAATCCGCAATTGCTTTGGCTAAGAATCCAGTTTTCCATGATCGAAGCAAGCTTATTGATACACGCTATAACTATATTAGAGAATGTGTCTCCAAAAAGGATGTGCAACTAGAATACGTGAAGACACATGATCAAGTAGCTGATATCTTCACCAAGCCTCTCAAGCATGAAGATTTTGTCCGGTTGAGAAATCTGCTTGGAGTCACAAATCAAGTTTAGAAGGGGGCGTTGAAATATTAAACTTGATTTGTTAATTTCTAGAAGTTTCTTATTATTAAAGTTTCTAGAATCTTCTTGTATTTAATAGAATTTGGAGAGAGCTCTAGAATTTTATATTAGTTCCCAAAAATAAGAATTGTATAATAGTTATGTTTCTAGAGTTGTCTAAAAAGAAAGTTCTATCGTTGTCAAATGAGTCATGTTTCTAGAATATTCTACATCTAGAATGTTCTATTGAGTCATATAAATAGAGGAGCTCTCCCCTCATTTTGTAATCAAGCAATCAATAAATCATCAATAAAGAAAAGTTTTCTACAACAAAATAAAATGAAAACTCCTCTTTCTTATATTCTCTCCCTCTTTCTTCGAAAATATTCAACATGGAGGCCGGCGGTGGCATGAGGGAGGAGAGGCATGCCTGGATGGCGTTTTAAGGTGGTTTGATTACCTAGGGTTGGTCGCGACAATGGTGGCAGCGAGGGAGGCATGCGTGTTGCTTTGTGATTGAGGGCACGGGGGTTAGTGATTTTGGAATCCATAGGTTGGCTTTAAGACTAAGAGTGTGATTGGCGTAAACATCGTTCGATTCCATAGAGCAGAGGGTCGTTTCATCATAAAGAGGTGCACATAGTAGATGGGTTCTGATGTATATGTATGTAAAGGAAGATGGAAGTAGAAAATTCTTAAGTTCATGAGATAATTAATTCATATCTTTTGCATACGATGTCCATTTTTGGATGCAGGTTCTTGCATTTCGCTTATGATATAGGACTCAACGACTTGGCATCAGATTTGTCAACTTTTGTTAAGGTGAATATCATTTTCTCTCGCCGTACTGTGATCGTTAGTGTAGTATAAATATGGCATTCTGAAATGATTTCTAACTTTAAAACATAGTTTTAATATATTTAAACCTACATCTTATTTTATGAAAAAAATTAAAAGTGTTCTAAAATGAATTTAAATCGAATATCACACTTATTCTTGTGGACGTACTTTTTAAAAAAAAATCTTAATTTAGGCTATTTTTGATGTGAATCTCACACTGGTTGACATTGATGTATTGTACACGTTATATACATGTTATTATAAACATATGTATGCTTTTTGATTGCATGGATGCTTATTTGCTGGTTTTGGTTGAAAATGTCAATCAATAGAAGACATAACGTTAGGAGATTTCCCATAGGATAGAATTTCATGCATAGTTTTCTATGTATACCGACCGATCTAAAGATCACGAAAGAAGCTGCACTTGGGTAGGTGCTTCGGACTTCGAGATGACATCGGATGTTTTCATTTGGTTTGTGCCTAGCCATTTTGGTCAAGTGTATGACTAAAGTAGTCAGTATTGACAACTGCATAGTGGTTGGCACCTATCAATATTGTTGACGGTCGATTTGGATAAAATAATATGGATGATAAAGAGTTTTCAAGGTGCACTACATGGTGGTTTATTCATGCAACCAACTCTTGATTTTGATATTATTGCTCTACGACTAGAGATATCGGTGGTTAAGCTATGGCGCAATGCTTCGACACGATGACACCAACGATGACGATGACAACTTTAGGACCTTAGTACAATGGTTCTACAACTTATGATAGGTTTCTAGAAGCATTCTGAAGATGACACCTTAATAATGGGAGTCATAACGGTGATCCACAAAGGCAAGTTCAATGATAGGGGCATGTATGTAAGATTTGTGGTTGTGTCCTATTGTAGAAATAACCATGATAGGATGACGATTGAGTACCATTATGGAGATGCATGAAAAGGGATCATTGATATCATAGAGGTTTCTTGTGTGCTCGTAAAGGAGGTGTATGTAAGGAAGACCGCTTGAATTTGCAATTGCCTACGGATCGTGCAATGGTAAATTACCCTAGGCTTTGCAATTGTAGGCCTAGTTCCAAGTCTTTTGAAGTGGCGTGGATTCAAACATCAATGAAGCCGGGATTTTAATTGTGTCCTTGGTTCGCATTATGCCATTCGAGTTATTATATGTCTAATGCACATGAGTGATGGAGAGGATTGTATGATGGATGCTATGTTTTCCATGATTGTTTGTCCTCCCTAGGATGTCATACAATGTTGGTATTTTCGATCGTATACCTAGACACTGGATGTTGTACTTCGACGGTTGTACACATATATGGCTATGATAGTAGATTAGCATATATCAACTATTATGTGAAAACTCTTTGGATGTAAGGACATATCAGGTATGATTCCTTATAACCTCTCTTCTATAACTTTATCGACTTTTATAGTATTTTGAGATTGTTTATAACTCAAACCAGACTATTTCCGACTCAAGGTTTTATGCTTTATTTCTTATTTTCTCAAGTACTCTTAAATGAATAGTCTAGATAATAGGTATAAAAGACATATGAGTTTGTGCAGATGGAATAGTAAGAGGTAGTGCATCTTCATATCTATATTTTGGGCTTATTATTACTTATTTCGCCATGTGACACTATGGAGCCTTAATAGTGTTTGACTTACTGTTATTAGAAACTGTTTATCAGTTGAGTTTAATTATCATTTGTACAAACTACATTAACGTTTTTTATAACTATATGGATCCATGTACTATAATTATGTGGTTCATTAAGTTATTACTGTCAAGCCTGTTTTACATCTATGATGACTATTATATTTTATTTGATGCGTTGTTAGACATATAACAGGTTCTTTGATTGTATGATGTTTTCCTTCTCTTCCCACAGCTTCTATTTCCCTTCTTTACTTCTTTTCTTTCCTTAGACCATTGTCATACATCAACTAGACGCTCCAATAGCGCATTATTCGACTATATGAGTATCGATGGTGTAGCGTAGTCGTTATATTTGGTATTAGAGCTTAGGTTGTATAGGTGACCTATGCTGATACCATGATGCAATAAAGATAGGCAAGGAGTTGTCGCCTTAGACTGGATCGAGATTATACCTATATATGAGAATGTGCGTATTGTTATATATTTTGGTTCAAAAAAATATATTGCGGTATATATGGTATAATAGTTGTATTACACATGAGCAGTATTGACGCTGCTTATAAGTAGGCTCGAATAGTTTAGATTCAAACTTTCGCAACCTATCCAGGATCCTCCCATGAAATGATGATTTCGTGTCAAATAAACCAAAAAAATGATAAATGCCCAATTCTGTTGATCGTGACGATGCCGGAATCTAGCTATCTCTAACCCGTTGATCTCGCAAGATACCATGTTGAAAGATCTACAATTCGATCATTGATCACTCGTAAGTGATACCGAGAATTGGCTTCTACTTCGTTGATTCGCGCACGAATAACTCGAAGAAGGAAAGAAGAAGGAGATCACACTCAACTTCAACAATGGTGGCAAAAGCTCACACATAAATTTTATTCAAAAATCAACCCACCTTTACAATGACAACACACCCCTATTTATAGGAAATTACAACTCAACACAGCCGACCTAACATCATACGACCCAACACAGGTGGCACACGACCTAACAACATACAAGTTACAACGACCGACGACATAACAACATACGACATAAGAACATTACAACAAAATACATACGAGTTACAACTCATGCGACATAACAACACAACACGACATACGACTTAACAATACAGCATAAGCTTCAGGCGACTTAAGAATGCGGCATAAGCTTTAGGCGACCTAAGAATGCGGTATAAGCTTTAGGCGACATAAGGAATTAGCGACATAAGAAGTTAGCATAGCAAGCGACATAAGACAAATGACTTAAGGAATCAGCGACTTAAGGAAGCAGCTGTAGAGATGCGGCATAAGAACTTGTGACTTAACTCGCTAGGTCGTTCCGCCCGATCTTGTGTCTTAACTCGCTAGGTGTTTTAACTCGCTAGGTCGTTCCGCTTGACATAAGAACTTGTGTCTTAACTCGCTATGTCGCTCAGGCGACTCAAGGCATAACTCGGTGTTGGCTGCATCATCCTCCACTGCACCATCTATCTCGTTATGTGGCGGGCGACTTAAGGCAAGCGAACGACTTAAGGCCATCGAACGACTTAAGGCGGACGACGTAACATGGTGCACTGCATCATCCTTCCCTAGTTGAAAAGAATTCGACCCCGAATTTACACTTTCCTCTTCTTCGACATACTCATTCTCATGATATGGAATGAAGTGTTTGACGTTAAAAACGTCGGCAGTATGGATATGATCTGGCAGTCTTAACTGATAAGCATTCTCATTAATCTTCTTTACGACTTCCAAAGGACCAATCTTTCTAGCAACTAGTTTGTTGTAAGTACCAATAGGAAATCGATCCTTAGTCAATAATGCATACATAAAATCTCCTTCTTTTAATTCAACATTTCTTTGTTTAATATTTTCGGATTGCTTATATTTCTTATTCGCCTCAAGCAATCGCTCTTGCACAACCTTGTGGCACTCTTGTAATTCATTCACAAAATCACTAGCTCGTTTGATCACTCCTTTCTGCTGTGGTACTAGATAAATCCAATGGTCCTTTAGGAATTGTCGAGTAAATGACCTGGAATGGATTGAGCCCAGTGCTACGATTAACTGCATGGTTGTGTGCAAACTCAGCTTGACACAGCTTGGAATCCCAACTCTTCAAATTGTAATTCACGAGGCATCTCAATAGATTATCTAGGGATCTATTCACAACTTTTGTTTGTCCATCCGTCTGTGGATAATAAGCACTACTATATTTCAGCTTTGTCCCGACCATTCTCCATAAACTCATCCAAAAATGTCTCAGAAAACGAGTGTCTCTATCCGATACAATAGATTTAGGCAACCCGTGAAGTTGATAGATCTCTCTGAAGTATAACTGTGCGACACTAACTGCATCTGTCGTCTTCTTGCATGCAATAAAATGTACCATTTTTGAAAATCGATCAACCACCACATAGATAGAATCATTGCCACGTTGCGTCCTCGGTAAGCCCAATACAAAGTCCATTCTAACATCCACCCATGGTTTAGTAGGTATAGGCAACGGCATATATAAACCTGCATTTGTCGCGGTTCCCTTTGAAACTTGACAAATATGGCACCTCTGAACGGACTTTTCAACTTCCTTCCTCATTGACGGCCAAAAATAAGACTTTGAGATCAACTGCATAGTACGGTCGCGACCCACGTGTCCTTCTTCATGTAATTCTTTGATGATTTTCATTCATAGACTATAATCTGGAATACACAACTGATTTCCTTTGAACAGAAAACCTTCAACCAACATATATCCATCCATGTTTTCCAGTTTGACTTTGTCTAGGATTTCGGAAAAATATGAATCTGAAGTAAGAAGATCTGGAAGTAAGTCAAAACCCATCACCTCTACTCGCATGGTTGTTAGTAAATTCTCCCTCCGACTCACTGCATCGGCTACGCGATTAGTTACTCCAAACTTGTGCTTTACGACGAATGTAAATTGTTGCAAATAAGCTATCCACGATGCATGCCTAGCTGCAATTTTATTCTGCCCTTGTAAATGTTTCAACACTTCATGGTCTGTATACAAAACAAATTCTTTGTGGAACAAGTAATGTCTCCGATGCTTCATAGCCTGCACAATAGCATAGAACTCCACATCATCAGTATTGTATCTCATTTTTGCTCCAGAAAGTTTTTCACTGAAATAGGCAATTGGACGTCCCTTCTGACTCAACACTCCTGCAATTCCAACTTTCGATGCATCCATATGTAACTCAAATAATAACTGAAAATCTGGCAACACTAGAATCGGTGCTGATGTTAAAAGTTCCTTGATTTGCTCAAAAGCAGATTCTGCCTCTTTCGTCCATGAAAACATATTTCCTTTCATAGAATCAGTAACAGGAGCCATCACACTACTAAAGTGCGGTGTAAATCTTTGATAAAATGAAGCTAACCCATGGAAACTCCTGACTTCTGTTATAGTCTTAGGCTGTGGCCAATTTCCGATTGTGGCTACTTTACTCTGGTCCACTTGTATCCCTTCCTCCGACACAACATAACCCAGAAATAAAACACTTGGCGTCACGAACACGCATTTCTTCGCCGCTGCATAGAACTGTTCTTGACGAAGAATAGTTAACACCTTTCGCAAGTGTTGAATGTGCTCCTCCGTGCTTGCACTATATATCAAGATATCATCAAAGTAAAATACAACAAACTTCCCGATGTAAGGCCTGAAAATTTGATTCATCACCCTCATAAACGAACCTGGTGCATTAGATAAACCAAATGGCATGACCAGCCATTCATATAATCCTTCCCAAGTCTTGAATGTTGTCTTCCATTCATCACCTGCTCTTATGCGAATCTGATCGGAACCACTCTTAAGAGTGATCTTTGAAAAGATAACAGACCCACTAAGTTGATCCAATAGATCATCAAGTCTTGGCATAGGAAATCTGTATCTGACAGATATTTTCTTGAGTGCCCTGCTGTCGGTACACATTCTCCATGAATCATCTTTCTTTGGTACCAACAGAGCTGGTACAGCATAAGGATTGAGACTCTCTCGAACACGCCCTTGCTCAAGAAACTCCTCAACCTGTCTCCTCAACTCTTCATGCTCTTTTGGACTCAAACGATAATGCGGCCTATGCGGTAAAACAACACCTGGCACTAGATCAATTTGATGTTGTATATCTATCAATGGCGGTAATTCCTTGGGCAATTCCGTAGGAAAGACATCTTCAAATTCATTCAACACTGGTCTAACCTCCGCAGGAATTTCAACATCTTCACTTGTCTCATACCCAATCAACATAAACAATTCAACACTATCTTTCACTTCTTCAACAAATTCTCTCGTAGATAATAGACTAGTTGATTCCATTTTCTTTTCTGGCTTGCTTTCACTTTGTTCACACTTCTTAGGAATTAACGTAATTTGTGTACCTTCGAACATGAAACTGTAGTTGTTGGTGCGACCATTATGTTGTACAGCTCTATCATATTTCCATGGTCTTCCCAATCGTAAATGACACACATCCATATCTACAACATCACACCATATATCATCTTTGTACTTCTTCCCAATAGAAATTGTAACAAATGCTCGTCTTCCCACTGTCACTTCTCCACCTTTCTTTAGCCATGCCAGTTTATAAGGTCTAGTGTATTTTTTAGTCTTCAACCCTAGCTTCGTGACGGCTTCTTCAGAAATAATGTTATCGCAGCTTCCGGCATCGATAACAAATCGACAAACCTTTCCCAAGATAGTACATGTAGACTGAATGATATTGCCTCTCAGCCAACTAGAATCATTCTCATGCTTTGGCACCAAACAAGACCTTCTTATCATCAAATTACACCCTTCATCCCCTGACACAACTTCTTCATCTTCATCAAACTTCGACGGTTGAGAATAATTAACTTCAGCTTCCACATCCTCATACTCACATTCCTCTGCAACTAATGCTCTCTTCTTTGGCTTTGTACATTCGTTGCTTTTATGGCCAAACTCCTGACAATTGTAGCACTTGATATTGTTGTTGACCTTTGCTTTAGAGGCTTCATTGACAATTGGTTTATTGACTGCCTTGGAAACATTAGCACTGCTACTAGCACCATTATTCTGATTGTTAGAACCCGCAAACACACCACTTCCTCGTCTCCCTTGTTTCTTCCAAGCTAGAGCTTTCTGATGTGCTTCAGCAACAGACATTGGACTAAACATATTCACCATGTCTTGAATTTGCATTCGTAACCCTCCAACATATCTAGCCGTTAGTTGTTCCTCAGTTTTCATAATATCATTCCTTGCAATCAATTGATAGAATTCATCTACATAGTCATTTACTGTCCTCGTCCCTTGCCTCAAATTCTTCAAACGTTGATACATAAGAGATTGATAATTGTACGGCAAGAAAGTTGCTTTCATCATCTTTCTCATCTTCTCCCAAGTGACAACTTTTGATTTTCACATTCTCTCCCGAGTTAGTTTAGTTTGCTGCCACCAAGCCATAGCTCTTTCCCTTAGTCTTGGAGCAACTAATTGGACCCAACGATTCTCAGGCACCTCCTCGAATTCCAAAATTTCTTCAACATTTGACAACCAATCAAGAAATTCTTCTGCTTGCATACCACGTTTGAATTCTAGAATTTCCATCTTCATACCTGACTCCCATTTACGATCATTTTCTAAATCCAGATATTGATTTCGCACTTGGCCTCGATTTCGACAATGAATACTAAACCTATCACCATCCTCCTCAAAATCATATGTATTTCAATATCGATCCCGACCATCTATGTCTTTACGACCATGTATGTCCCTTCTACCCTATCTTTCAACATCACGATATGGTTCATTTTCAAACCCACGTTGAGTTCTTCCCTCTTCATTTCGATACCCATGTCGGTATCGCATCATTGAAACTGATGATTCTCCCCTATCTCGATAAGATTGGGGTGACATCCTCCTTTCTTCCCAAACCGATGGTGAAACCCTGTTTCTACTATGGTTCAAAACTAATGACGTTCTCCTTTGATTTCGATTCATGTCATTCATCAACTTCTCCAATTTTTCAATACCCTCATTGAAATTTTCAGTGATACGCTGTTCCATCTGCTCAGCTTCTTGTCTTCTATACAAATCTTCAACATTATGATAACGATTAGCACGTCTCGGAGGCATGATCATCAAACAATCTCGTTTTCGTTTCTAATCTAACTTTGATTTGGCTTTGACTTGGCTCCGATATGGCTCTAAACTGGCTCGGATCTGATATGGATTAGATATGGCTCGGATCTTTGATATGGCTCGGATCTGATATGGCTCTACTCAGATTTGAACTAGCTCTGATACCAAAAAGTGACGCAGCTTATAAGTAGGCTCGAACAATTTAGATTCAAACTTTCGCAACCTATCCAGGATCCTCCCACGAAATGATGATTTCGTGTCAAATAAACCGATAAAACGATAAATGCCCAATTCCGTTGATCGTGACGATGCCGGAATCTAGCTATCTCCAACCCGTTGATCTCGCAAGATACCATGTTGAAAGATCTACAATTCAATCGTTGATCACTCGTAAGTGATACCGAGAATTGGCTTCTACTTCTTTGATTTAAGCACGAATAACCCGAAGAAGGAAAGAAGAAGGAGATCACACTCAACTTCAAAAATGGTGGCAAAATCTTACATACAAATTTTATTCAAAAATCAACCCACCTTTACAATGACAACACACCCCTATTTATTGGAAATTACAACTCAACACAGCCGACCTAACATCATACGACCCAATACAGGTGACACACGACCTAACAACATACAGGTTACAACGACCCACGACATAACAACATACGACATAAGAACATTACAACACAATACATACGAGTTACAACTCATGCGACATAACAACACAACACGACATACGACTTAACAATACAGCATAAGCTTCAGGCGACTTAAGAATGCGGCATAAGCTTTAGGCGACTTAAGAATGCGGCATAAGCTTTAGGAGACATAAGGAATCAGCGACATAAGAAGTTAGCATAGCAAGCGACATAAGACAAACGACTTAAGGAATCAGCGACTTAAGGAAGCAGCTATAGAGATGCGGCATAAGAACTTGTGACTTAACTCGCTAGGTCGTTCCGCCCGATCTTGTGTCTTAACTCGGTAGGTGTTTTAACTCGCTAGGTTGTTCCGCTTGACATAAGAACTTGTGTCTTAACTCACTATGTCTCTCAGGCGACTCAAGGCATAACTCGCTGTTGGCTGCATCATCGTCCACTGCGTTATCTATCTCGTTATGTTGCGGGCGACTTAAGGCAAGCGAACGACTTAAGGTCATCAAGCGACTTAAGGCGGACGACTTAACATGGTGCGCTGCATCAAGTGTTAATGTAGTCTTCTTAATGAGGAGCTAATCATCCTTATTATAGATTAGGAATGATTTATCATACGAGAAATGCTGCCAATGACTCCATCTCCAAAGTGAAGGAGTGAGAAGGATCGGGGGCCACTAATGTTAGTTTATGGAATATGTTCCTAAGATAGTGCGAAACATTATACGGAATGCCCAAGTTGCTCCAAATATTTATGGTACTCAAGTGCAAATGCCAAGATTCAACTTTATTAAGCTGTATAAGGACCACAATAGTCTAAGAGGCAAATCATTCCTTAGAACAGAGCTGGTTGTTGAGGTGTAAGACTAGAAGGATACTTACAAAAGACTCTTCGATGATTTAGAGTCGGATGACACAGTGAGGTAGAAGTTGACCTCTAGAAAACTCTAGGGATGAGCTTGAACAAGTAGAGTGCCTTTATGGCTTTGACTGTCGATGATCGATTTACTTAGGATCAGTTCATAGTTCGCTTTGAAGAAGATTTATCTTGACTTCTCAAAAGTCGATGTTGTTTAGGAAGTTCGTTGACTTGAATTGAGGAGATATATTTGTATTGGAGTATGCAGCTGAATTCAATGTGCTATCGAAATATGAGCTATCTTTCATTGATTCTCCACCTAGGAAGGATGAAAGTTTATCACTAGCTTGAGTGATCATCTTGGGAAGCGATTGTTTGGTCAAATTGATGAGAGCTTTAAGAAGTTGATCGAGAAGGCATTGCGATACAGGTGCATGTACCAAGTGCAGAAGGATTGTCCAAAACTAGTTAAGCAGGTACTAATAGTGAAGGCATATGCACTAAATGTTGTTCTAATTTCATCGAGTGCTCCTTTGACGAAAGAGAAGGGAAGTAGCATTATATATGGCATGCTTTTCGTTTTTGGCATTTTATACATATTTTATTCGATAGGTGTTTCACATTTCTTCATATCTAGTAATTTGGTAGATAGATTGGGATTGGACCTGAGATAGTTGACCGATCTTTTAAATTATGACAAACTTTTTGAGTGCTCAGCCACTTGTGCATGGTTTATTGAGACTTTGCCTTATTGATTCATGGATGTTTGTTCGTTTATTATTAATTTATTTTAGGTTTAATAGAGTTCAGTATTTTAGTTTGGGAAGGGACTGGCTGAAGGGGTATGGAATAATGGTGGATTGTGAGAGGCCATTGATGATGATAGGAACCAACGATGAGTGGAGGGTAGTGTTAGGTTGCCCACTAGATGATGATGTGATGGTTAGCTTTCTATATTCACTCAATACCCTATATGACGAGTCATTATCTATGCCTATAGCAAGAGAGTATCTTGACGTATTCAATGGGATGAATGGAAAACCACCACATAGGGTGGTTAGAAGTGCTAGACTAACAATTATTCCTTTAAGGCATATAATGCCCAAATAGTAAAGGAGACTAGAGGTGTGGGAAAATGACCTACTTAGGTGAGGTTTTATTTGCGGTAGTATATTTGAGTGGGATAGGCCTATAGTGTTCATAACTAAGGCAGATGACTCTTTGAGTTTTGTGATGATTACCATGAGCTAATGAGATGATGAACAAGTATCCACGCCCACTTATTAATATCTTGTTCGATCATCTGTATGGTGAAAAAGTGCTCTCTAAGATGGACCTTGCAATGTGATTTAATCAATTGAGATTATCTAGAGGGAGTGTGTCATCATAGCGTTTTTTACTAATTTGTTTTTTGATTGGTTGATTATGCCGTTTGGGCTGGCCAACACTTAGATATGCTTTGTTAATCTCATGAACCATGTTTCGAGGAATCAATTGAGTAAGTTTGCACTTTTTCTCATTGATGATACTTTCACTTACTCATGGACGAAAGAGAAGCCTAAGTCTCAATGTACGATTGTGTTGCATGTGTTTGGAAAACCCCAATTGATGGTGAGATTTTTAAAGTATCACTTCTTAAGGAGGAAACTGAGATTCTTAGGTCATGTTGTTTCGAAGTAGAACTCTGTTATAGATTCGGTGAAGGTTAGGGTAATTTGGGACTTTAGTAGATCCAAAAGTGCTAAAAATAAGAACTTTTCTTGGATTTGTGAGATGTTATATACGTTTTACCAAGGACTTCTCATTGACAAGATAGAGTCGGACTTTTGTTTGGCACACGAGGTGTAGACATGCATTTGTAAGTTTAACAAAGAGGTTAGCATGTGCACCTGTATTAGTCATTCCGAATAGGAATGAGGCGTAAATAGTACAAACATGCATGTGGTACTTGACTAATTACCGTATTGATGTAGAAAGATAAGTTTGTCGCATATGTTAGTCGACAACTAAAACCGCACAAGGGGAAGTATCCAACTCTTGATTTGGAGTTGACAGCTTAATTGCTTTGGAAATTCGGAGCCTCCTACTATTAGGAGCAGGGTTCGGATTGTTTATTGACCCAGCATCATTTAAGTATCCCTTCTTTGAAGGGGTTCTTAACCTTCGCCAACAGCGAAGGTTATGGTTCTTGACTTCCTAAAACTTTAACATGTCCTATACGTTTGCAAATGAAATGATGCTTGTTTGGGGGAGAACTTCCTAGAGTGGACATAATTCAATTTTATTGCTTGTTATTACTTTAGTATTTGATGTGAAGTATGGTAAATGTAACATCCTCTATCTTGAGGCCTGAAGCTAAGCACTACAGATACTGTAGTCATCTACAGTTTGACTTTTGATGACAAATTACCGTAATTTTAATGGTATTCATAATATCATAAGCACATGAATAAGAAATAAAATCAATACCGAATTTAAAAAACTTTTCTGATTACATTTCAAATCAATATTACATGTTCAGATACATAATCCCAAATCGATTCCTAGGTTTTGATCAAATATAATTATTACAAATTACACCAAGAGCGACATATGAAAATGCCCCCTTGGATGAACAAAGTACTAAATAGATCTATCTGTCTTAATACATCATATCAGAAACGAAACTAAATAACTCATATATAGGTAGCATTACCTCCTACACGTCCTACTAGACATGAAAAACCTTAACTCACAATCTACTCAAATTAATTTTGAGCACCCAAGAGTTTAAGGGGAAACATAAACTTCGAGTAGGACATAAAGCCTAGTGCTAATAACATAGTACATCTTGGTTATCTGATATTAACTAAGACCATGCCGCCGAGCGGAATGAGTTTCCCCTCACTAATATCCCTTTTAAAACGTACCTTTTGCAAATTAAATCCAGCAAGCAAACTGATTAAACCATCAATAGCAATATCATATATGCACATAAATCAGGTAATCAATGGACTATCTATCCCCAAAATATAGTATTGTTTGGCAAACTATTAACAATTGGCTGACTTGGGCCTACAAGAGACAAACAATCATCTAATATGTGTTAGACACATTACTGGGCTATCTTCCCTTAACTATCTTCTTCTAAGGATGTAACGACCCAGAATTTTATTGGTTTAGTTTTGAATATTTAATTTATTTTTAAATGTTAAATTTGAATTATTAATTGATTTTGAATATGGAAGAACAGTGAAATAGTTCAAAATTTCAAATATAGCGATTAACGGATTCAAATTGGGTAAATATGTGAATCTAGAAATAAATGGACATGGAAATGATTTCTTAATTTTGATTTACATTCTATTTTGACTATAATTATAATATTAGACTTTTGAATGGAATTAAAAATCGATAAGTTAGAATTTGGAATTTATATACTAATTTAGTAGTGAAATTTAATATATGGAAATAGTGTAAATAATCGGATTTTGATTTAATACAAATTGAAATGATTTCTGTTGAATATGCGATTATATGATTTTTTTGTTTGATGATAATAAACATATATATTCGTTTAAATGTATTTGTTAATGTACTATTTTATTTTTCATAGATTAAATAAATATTTGCTGAATAAAATAAATAACACGGAATTTGAATTCAAACAGAAATTTTATTCAACCAAACAATTAATACAATTTTTGAATATTTCAAGCTCTCACTATATACAATTTCAATTACAATACAAATTTGATTAAATTACAATTCACATTTACATTGCACCTCACTACATACATATCACTTATTCACTCAACTCATACTGATCTTCAACTTCATTCCAATATGAATTCAGCATTTGAGCAATCTGTAGAAATATACATTGACGCAGTAAAATTTAAAATAAAATATTTTTGCAGTATAAAATAAAATATGGATTTTGAAAATAATATTTGCCTCGGTTATTTGGGTTGTTTGTCATCATTTAATTTGGAATTCATCATTCACGAATAGCTTGTGACATACACAGTGTATCACTGTATATGCCATAAGCATGTGCACACCGATATATACACTTGATATAATTACAGGGACAGGTGAGCAAAGGTCAAACCCAAAACGCCGGGTTCAACTCAAGTGCAATAAAAATAATGTCACAATATCAACCCAAGGTCAAACCCAAGCTTTAAAGCTGGATTCAACACAGGTGCAGTTCGAATATACAAGTATAATAAAATGGTTAGGAGCAAGCCAGTCAAAGTATACAAACATGTACAAGCTCATACATACATGCAGCCTCGACTAAAACTCCAAAGTACACATGAAGAGTATAGGCAAAATAAAACAATTGACTCAAATGCATCAAGCAACACCAAGCAGATTGTACATGAAACAAATATGCAAGACTGGATAACATGGATGCACAATCACACATGAATACAACTTAGATGCAAGCACACTCAAGGCACAGTACATATCAAACCAGAAGTGTACTCAAAGAAAACTGGAAACATGAATGTACTAGCAACAAATAAGCAAGCATATGCACCAGCGAACAAAATCTACAATGAACACAAATGGCCAGAGGGATTAATATGCCAGAGAAAAGAATATCATATTTGAACAAAGCATCAAGCAACAACAAGATACAATCATGTACAACTACATGATGACTGGAAACATAATTCATATATGTAGCCTCGACTCAAATATCAAATGCACAAGTGTAGTCTCAACGATGAAGGTCACAAATCCAGACCATGCAACACATATATATGCACAATGAAGCCAGAGGCAACATGCATAGTCACACTGCATCAGACTACAAAACAAAGACCAGGCAACTATACATGAAGCCAACATGAAACAAAATCAAGTCCAACTACCACATAAAGGAATAAACACAACACCACAATGCATCACCGTAAGTTCAACATCGAATCATCAACAAGCTAAACTGCACATGAAAATGAAACCAGAGCTCAATACATGTGAACTTAGGAAACATATATATATATATATATATATATATATATATATATGAAATGCATCAGTGAAACTGGACAGTGCAATTATCAAACTCGAGCTTGAGACAGTACAACTAAAGTTCAAATGAAACTGACATTAAAGTGCAAGCCTCAAGTAAACATGAAATGGTGATACAGCAAGTTTATGTGGATATGCAAGTAGTGCAATTCGATAACAAAGTAAACAGCATATGTAGTGAATAGTATGGCACAAGTTCGAACAAAGCTCAACAGCGCAACATCAAGCAACATCAAGTTGAACAAGTTGATGCCGAAGTTAAGTGATGTCAAAGTCAGGTGATGTTGAAAAACAAGTTGAATTAGAAAACAAAGATTAAAACAAGTCAAGTATGCTACAGCAATGAATTCAATCAGTGCCGAAGTCAACATCGAACCAAGTCAGATAAATCACCATCGATCAAAAATATGTTGAACAAGCCATGAACAACTGACCAGAGTCAAAATGAACAAAGACAGAGATGCCAGAAATTCACAACCGTAACGACCAAAGATCAAACAGTTCAGAATCAAAGCCGTGGCAATCAAGGAATCGATCGAAGTCAAAATCAAAACCGTATCAATCAAGTAAACCAAATTACTCAATATGAACAAGTCAGAAATCATCATCAGCATCAAAACAAAATCGATTGGCTGAGATAAATAAATTGAAAAATTCAAATAAATGTATACGAACGAAAATCAAGGGTTTCGAACCCCATATAAAAACCCAATCTTCATCAGCTTTCAAATCCATCAAGTTCAAGCAAGTTAAAACAGTAAAACAAAAGTAACAAATCACGTACCAAATTGTTGAATCGAACTTGATCATCGAAGCAGCTAAAATTGAGCAACGAAGAAATGATCGATCAAAAAATTTACACACAAATATCCACTTGATTGATCTACAAAGTCGACAGCTTCGAAAAATCATGAAGCCCTAAATTGGAATGAACGAGAACGAGCAACAGGAAGCCGCCATTTTTTTCACAAGAAAGAGATACCAGGCCAGTTAGAATTAAAGGATCAGGCCGATAATATAAAAGGCAAAAGGAGCCCTCTTTTATTTAGGCCGGCTTGTTTAATTTGTGCTTTATATTTTGATTAGGGTTTTGTATGTTTTAAAATTGTTTTTAAATTTGTATTTTCCTTTTAAACTTGCGTATTACTAGTTGTGTGACTAGGGGACAAACTGCATGGCGTAGTTTGAGAATTCGCAACTCAGTGGCTGAGTTGTGGCAGGATTTTGAGCATAGAGTTAGGTTAGTCAGTAGCGGGTGTCGCGAGTTTACGTGTGTAAGCGTGTGACTACTAAATTTCGAGTTGAAACCTTAGGGGCAGCACATAGACAGGGTTTTGCCAAAGCTAGGTAAATTCTATGTCGTTCTATTTTTGCATTTATAATTCTGCTATTATCTATGCTGCTATAATTTTGATTTATTTGTGTTGAAATAATTTTATATGCTTCCGCAATAATTTTTATAATTATCAATATCATCCTATTCGCCCCCCCCCCCCCTTTAGGGTGAAATCGATCCTACAAGTGGTATCAGAGCTAGGAATAGAAGTCAACTTTTGTTTTTTTTTTAAATTTGATTTCTCAAAAATCAATTTTTGTTTTAAAATTTGAATTTTTAAAATGGCTTCTTTTAATAATGCTTTTGCTGAGGGTCAGTCCATAGTTAGACCACCAATGTTCAATGGTGAATACATACGCCTACTGGAAAAATAGAATAAAAAATTTTCTGAAACCATTGACGCTTGGAATATTGTTAAGACAGGTTATAGAGCACCAACTATAATTGTAGATAAACAGGAAATAGAGAAACCAAAGGATCAATGGAGAGAACTAGAAAATTAGTTACAAAATGCTAATGCTAATGCTAAAGCTATGAATTCTATTATCTGTTCATCGGATCAATTTGAATTTAATCGTGTCTCACATTGTGTAACTGCGCAGGAAATATGGCACACACTAGAAGTGACTCACGAAGGAACATCTCAAGTCAAAGAATCTTGCCTTGCCATGCTAAGCAGCAAATACGAGAACTTCACAATGGCGATAGAAGAAAATGTCAAAGAGATGTATGGACGACTTTCCAATATCGTAAACAAATCAAAAGCTCTCGGAAAATCAATCATGGAATTGGAAATAGTCCGAAAAATCCTTAGAGTCCTTCCACGAAGATTTGAAGCAAAAGTGACTGCCATTCGAGAATCAAAAGATTTTAAACAGATGAAAGTTGAAGAACTCATCAGAAATCTCACCACTTATTAGCTGGAAGTGAAAATCAAGGAAGAGCATAAAGGAGGTGACACTTGAAAGAAATCAATAGCTCCTAAAGGAACAACAGAAAGTGATGTTGATGATGATGATGATGATGGAGCAGCAGAATTGGAGCTGATAATAAAGAAATTCAAAAGGTGGAATTACAAATACGGAAATCCAGCTCTAAATTGAAAATTGAAAAGCAGAATAAACAAAACACTAGACTACTCAGAAGAATAGAAGATCATCTGTCACAAGTGCAACCAACCCGGACACATCAAGCCCAATTGTCCTCAGAATCGACACGACTTTGAAAAGAAATCGAAAAGGAGAAGTTTTGCAGCCACGTGGAATACAAGTGATGAAGATAATCAAAGTACCAGTAGTGAGAGTGAGAAAGAAGATATGTGCCTTCAAGGAAATATAACTGATAGCGGCGATGACGAGCCAAGCGAGGTATCAAAACTCACTCACTCAGAATTACTTATATATTTCCACGAAGTAAATGGCTGTTTTGAATGACTTAGGGAGAAGTATGCCAAACTTGAATCACAAAAAGGTACTTTGATAGATTTAAATAAAAAACTTGACTAATTAGTTAAAACCTATCAAAGTAGGATCCCTAAGTGTGATAAGTATCCAACATTCGAAGAAGAAATTAAAAAATCAGAAATAAATATAAAATCACTTGAAAATGAAATTCTGATTTTAGAAGAAAGTGAAAATACTAGGAGAGAATATTCAATTAAAAAGTGCACATAATTGTTAAACGAAAATGAATCTCTCAAAACAGAAGTCTAACAATGTCAACGACTTTAGATAAGTTTTCAAAAAGTGAAAAATCATTAAGTAATCTATTAGAGAAGCAAACTGTTAATACAGTTAGACAAGGACTTGGGTATAATCAATCAAAAAATGTTAGAAATGAGATTAATCAAGTAAATTCAATGTGCACAATTTGTAGAAAATATGGACACAATCACATTAATTGTTGATACAGACCCAAACATGAGAAAACTATACCAATTTGCGTTCCAAAAGGCACAAATATAAAATCTCTCAAAGTTAAACAAATATGGGTGCCGAAAGGAACATATATAAATAGTTTTGGGTCTCCATAAAATTATTTTTCAAAATATTCTGCCACTAACAATCATGGACCTATAAAAACAAATAGGTCACAAAAATCTTCCATCGTGTAAGTGTGGTGGCAGGCTAAGGAACAACAATAGTGTTACTTGGATTCTGGCTGTTCCAAAGACACAACGAGCTACAAAGCAAAGTTCCTTAGCCTAGTATAAAGGTGACAGAATCACAATGGATAACAATGAAAAATATCGTAAAGGTAAAACAGGTAATGTTGTATTTGAACGATATATTAAATGCGATAATCTGCACCGTAATCTGATTTAAATCAGCCAATAATGTGATGATGAAATAATGATGATTTTGATTCTGACTTATTCAAAATTGTTGGCCTATTATATTCTTATGCCAAGAACACTATAAAAATCTGTAAAGTCATTGAATTACTTCATATATATTAGTTTGGATTAATAATAGTGTTTTTATTGGATGACAATACATTTGGTTATCTTATAGCTGACTCTATAATCACGTTTTTGATTATTTACACGGGTTCAATTCAAATTTAGGAGAATGCCATTTAAAAAAAGCTGTTAAAAGTCTATCAAATTCAACTAATGATAATTTTGAGTGAAAGAGAAATTCAGATGCAGATTACCCTAGTAATCTAGTTGATATAAAAATTACTGGTTGAACTTAATTTTTGTTGAGACATTTAGTAACTGCATCGTTTTTCAATGAAAATATCTGCATATTTTTCATTTCAAATAATTTTCAAATAGCAGAAATTTTTCTCATATAACCCCTTCGAGAAAATCATTTTTGACCAAGTTTTCAGATCAGTCATTTTGAAAATTTGATTTTATAATTATTTTTGAATTTGATTTTAAATGACTATTTTGACTAAATATGACTCCCTAATAATTATCGAAAAGATAAATAGTGATTGAAAAAGTGACGAGTGTTGATATTTATCGTATATTATGACTCGAGACGGTATAATTAGCAAATTTCTTTAGAAATTTAAACAAGAGTAATAAAACTTTTTGTTCGTAAAAATTCCATGACCATCTCTATTTCTATCATATTTCTAACGACCATCACTCATCAAAATTCTATATAGTTTGTCAATAAGTGGTACTTTAAACGGGAATCATTCGTTTTTCATTTTACATTTTTTTATTAAAATAAAAAAATAAAATAAAATAAATCGAAAGTAATCACTCTCATTTAAAAGTCCTTACGGTTATGCATCGGTGAATTACATGGAATTTGTTATGTGCTTCCATGCTTATTTAAAAGTCCTCACGGTTATGCATGTATGGAACACATATCAAAATTGATTTTTAAAATAAACAAGTTGATTCTAATCCCATTTAAATGTCCTCATGGTTATGCATGGTTAGAAGATACTTGAATTCGTTTTTTTAAATAAAATTGGAATACTACTAGTCTCATTTAAAAGTCCTAATGGTTATGCATGGTTAGTAGATATTCAAATTCCTGATATAAATATACCACAAATAGACACAACTGTATGGTTTTATATGATGACATCATTCCCATCATTCTAAAAGTGAAATATGCGCCTAACAAAGTATTTATGATTTTTGTTTGATTTTTTATTGAAATTTAATATTTATATTCAGTTGAGTTTTAATGTTGGATTAATATCTATCACTTTATCTCCATTTTTCTAACACTATTACTCTTTTGCTGATAACAAAAAGGGGAGAGAAAAGTTAAGATTTTGTTAAATAAAATCAAGCAAAGGTCAAATATTTTCTATTTGCATCTAGGCTCATTTGCATATTTTTAATTGTATGCATATATGAGGGGGAACTTTGTGTAGAGAGGAAGCATTTAAATTGGGGGAGCAATTAGAGTATATCAATGGTCAAATACATTTATCATATTCAAAATCTTAAATATATGTTTGTTATTATCAAAAGGGGGAGATTGTTGAATATGCGATTGTATGATTTTTGTTTTGATGATAATAAACATATATATATTCGTTTAAATGTATTTGTTAATGTACTATTTTACTTTTCTTATATTAAATAAATATTTGCTGAATAAAATAAATAACGCAGAATTTGAATTCAAACGGAAATTTTATTCAACCAAATATTTATTACAATTTTTGAATAGTACAAATTTCAAGCTCTCACTATATACAATTTCAATTACAATAAAAATTTGATTAAATTACAATTCACATTTACATTGCACCTCACTACATACATATCACTCATTCACTCAACTCGTACTGATCTTCAACTTCATTCCAATGTGAATCAAGCATACGAGCAATCTGTAGAAATATACATTGACGCAGTAAAATTGAAAATAAAATATTTTTGCAGTATAAAATAAAATGTGGATTTGAAAATAATATTTGCCTCGGTTACTTAGGTTGTTCGTAATCATTTAATTTTGAATTCATCATTCACGAACAGCTTGTGACACACACAGTGTATCACTGTATATGCCACAAGGTCGTGCACACCGATATATACACTTGATATAATTACAGGGACAGTGAGCACAGGTCAAACCCATAACGCCGAGCTCAACTCAATTGCAATAAAAATAATGTCACAATATCAGCACAAGGTCAAACCCAAGCTTTAAAGCTGGATTCAACACAGGTGTAGTTCGAATATACAAGTTTAATAAAATGGTCAGGAGCGAGCCAGTCAAAGTATACAAACATGTACCAGCTCATACATATATGCAGACTCGACTAAAACTCCAAAGTACACATGAAGAGTACATGCAAAATGAAACGATTGACTTAAATGCATCAAGCAACACCAAGAAGATTGTACATGAAACAAGTATGCAAGACTGGACAACATGGATGCACAACCACACATGAATACAACTCAGATGCAAGCACACTCAAGGCACAGTGCATATCAAACCAGAAGTGTGCTCAAAGCAAACTGGAAACATGAATGTACTGGCAACAAATAAGTAAGCATATGCACCAACAAAAAAATTTACAATGAACAAAAATGGCCGAAGGGATTAATATGCTAGAGAAAAGAATATCATATTTGAACAAAGCATCAAGCAACAACAAGATACAATCACGTACAACTACATGATGACTGGAAACATAATTCACATATGTAGCCTCGACTCAAATATCAAATGCGCAAGTGTAGTCTCAACGATGAAGGACAAAAATCCAGACCAGGAAACACACACATACACACACACACACACAAATATATATATATGCACAATGAAGCCAGAGGCAACAGGCATAGTCACACTGCATCAGACCAGAAAACAAAGACTAAGCATAGCAGAATTGGAGCTTATAATAAAGAAATTCAAAAGGTGGAATTACAAATACGGAAATCCAGCTCTAAATCAAAAATTGAAAAGACGAATAAACAAAACACTAGACTACTCAGAAGAACAGAAGATCATCTATCACAAGTGCAACCAGCCCGGACACATCAAGCCCAATTGTCCTCAAAATCGACACGACTTTGAAAAGAAATAAAAAAGGAGAAGTTTTGCAGCCATGTGGAATACAAGTGATGAAGATAATCAAAGTACTAGCAGTGAGAGTAAGAAAGCAGATATGTGCCTTCAAGGAAATATAACTGATAGCGACGACGACGAGCCACGCGAGGTATCAAAAATCACTCACTCCAAATTACTTATATATTTCCACGAAGTAAATGGATGTTTTGAACTACTTAGGGAGAAGTATGCCAAACCTGAATCACAAAAAGATACTTTGATAGATTTAAATAAACAACTTGACCAATTAGTTAAAACCTATCAAAATAGGATCCCTAAGTGTGATAAGTGTCCAACATTCGAAGAAGAAATTAAAAAATCAGAAATAAATGTAAAATCACTTGAAAATGAAATTCTGATTTTAAAAGAAAGTGAAATTACTAGGAGAGAAAATTCTATTTAAAAGTGCACACAATTGTTAAAAGAAAATGAATCTCTCCAAATACAAGTCCAACAATTGTCAACGACTTTAGATTTTCAAAAAGTGAGAAATCGTTGAATATGCTATTAGGGAAGCAAATTGTTAATACAGTTAGACACGACTTGGGTATAATCAATCTAAAAATGTTAGAAATGAGATTAATCAAGTAAATTCAATGTGCACAATTTGTATAAAATATGGACACAATCACAATAATTGTTGGTATAGACCCAAACATGAGAAAACTATACCAATTTGGGTTCCAAAAGGCACAAATATAAAATCTCTCAAAGTTAAACAAATCTTGGTGCCGAAAGGAACATATATAAATAGTTTTGGGTCTCTACAAAATTATTTTTCAAAATATTCTGCCACTAACAATCATGGTCCTATAAAAACAAATAGGTCACAAAAAACTTCTATCGTGTACGTGTTGTGGCAGGCTAAGGAACAACAATAGTATTACTTGGATTCTGGCTGTTCCAAGGACACAACGAGCTACAAAGCAAAGTTCGTTAGCCTAGTATAAAGGTGACAGAATCACAATGGACTACAACGAAAAATATCGTAAAGGTAAAACAGGTAATGGTATATTTGAACGATATATTAAATGTGATAATCTGCACCGTAATCTGAGTTAAACCAGCCAATAATATGATGATGAAATAATGATGATTTTGATTCTGAATTATTCAAAATTGTTGGCTTGTTATATTCTTATGCCAAGAACACTATAAAAATCTGTAGAGTCTTTGAATTACTTCATATATATTAGTTTGGATTAATAATAGTGTTTTTATTGGATGATAATACATTAGGTTATCTTATAGCTGACTCTATATTCATATTTTTGACTATTTACACAGGTTCAATTCAAATTCAAGAGAATGTCATTTAAAAAAAGCTGTTAAAAGTGATTTTGAGTTTTTTGTTGCACACTTCATGGTCTGGTCTATCAAATTCAATTAATGATAATTTTGAGTGAAAGAGAATTTCAAATGCAGATTACACTGGTAATCTAGTTGATAGAAAAATTACTAGTTGAACTTAATTTTTGTTGAGACATTTAGTAACTACATCGTTTTTCAAAGAAAATATCTGCATATTTTTCATTTCAAATAATTTTCAAATAGCAGAAATTTCTCTTATATAACCCCTTCGAGAAAATCATTTTTGACCAAGTTTTCAGATCAGTCGTTTTGAAAAATTGATTTTATAATTATTTTTGAATTTGATTTTAAATGACTATTTTGACTAATCTGACTCCCTAATAATTATCGAAAAGATAAATAGTGATTGAAAAAGTGATGAGTGTTGATATTTATCGTATATTATGACTCGAGACGGTATAATTAGCAAATTTCTTTAGAAATTTAAACAAGAGTTATAAAACTTTTTATTGGTAAAAATTCCATGACCATCTCTATTTCTATCATATTTCTAACGACCATCACTCATCAAAATTCTATATAGTTTTTCAATATGTGGTACTTCAAACATGAAACATTCGTTTTTCGTTTTTCATTTTTTCAATAAAATAATAATAATAATAATAATAATAATAATAATAATAAAATAAAAGCCAAAGCTTTTTGATTTCAAATTCTATATGATTAATAAAGGATTTGATAAGTTTTTAAAATGGAAGTATCGAGTAAATTTGTCGATTTTGAAAATCGTTCGATTTAATCGACGTTTTAAATAGCCTTCCAGGACATAGTCTCGGAATGTGACGAAACCCTTTCCATTGGATCCGTAATAGTGTATTATTATTGGATTTCAAATTTCGTAGCGTTTGGAGTTATCGTTTGGTCGTACGGGATAGAAACGCGTTGAATTAAGTATAGAAAAATTAATATTCTAATTCAATTCAAAAAGCTATCTTCCACCTACGGTCGAATTAGGTCTCAAAACATGTTCCATTTCTTTCAGAATAGAGGTAAAACATAATAAATGCCGGATAGCTCGCTTCGTTTGGAATTCGTTCGAAAAAGCATGTTAATTGGGGAAAATAATATTGAAATAATTTGTATACGTGTGTGTGTGTGTGTCTGTGTGTGTATCATTTGAACAACAAACCCTCCCCATTTCTTAACCTAGCCACAATTTTAAGTCTAATGGCCGAAAATTTATCTCGTTCTTCCTCAAATCTCTTACAATCCGTAAGCTTTCATGAAAATCTCTCAACTAGGAAATCGAAGAGTATAGTGAGATCTATAAATCTAACGGTTGTGATCGGTTAGAACTCATTGGATCGATGTCGATTTGGCCTTGAAGGCGCGGCATGGGTTCATGTTTTTAGGGGAAAGAAGCAACCGAGTTCAGCGTGCCTCTGGACATGGTTGGAACATGCCTGGGAGCAAGTCATGGTGGTCTTGGATGCGGCTCCGGTCGCGTGAATGGTGGGGCGATGAACTATGTTTTGGGTGGTCGACGGGTTAGAAGAACCTGTGGACGAACGCGTCGGAAAAGAGAAGGAAATAGACGGCCAAGATTTGGTAATTCAAAATGTATGGCCCGTTTAGATCTGGGTGATTTAATAAAATAGATATTGTAAATCTATTTATATAATTATATTAAAATCTTTAAAAACTCATATCTTTGCCATACGAGGTCGGAATCGGGTGAAACAAGTGGTGATAAATTTAGGGCGATGACTATTATGCTTTGGAAAATTTGACTATGTTTGGAGCAAGTTATAATTTTAGGTTAAATCGAACGTGTTCGATTTAATTCAAAATTTGAACGTTTAGAAAATATAAAAACTCAAGGTGAGTTAATCTCACTCAATTTTGGACTACTGGTATTAATTTTAAATGGCTATAATTGATTGATGATTGATTGGTTGAATTGATACATTTTTATCGGTTGAATGTGGTATTATATATAGTAGAATATATATATATATATATATATATATATATATATATATATATATGTATATGTATATGTATGTATGTATGTATACACTCACACACACATATATATTGGAGTGATTGATATTCTCGCATATATATAGCAGATGGGACCTATGCGCCCCGTATAATAGCGGATGACCCTATATACCATGATATTTTGCCTCGAAGTGGAATTAGCATTTTTATGTTGTATTGACATGCATGGAAACAGGTTGGAGGGAACCAACTGGATTTCTCAAAAATGTTGAATTTTAATTACATATATGGTGATATATGTTTTGTTGGGTTAATCCGCGACAGGTCATTGTGAGATTTAAATTGATTGAATGCTATGAAGGTTTTAGCCTTGATTTTGGTATCTTTAAATACCAAAAAAATGTGGTTTTGAATTGGTAAAGAACTGTAAATAGGGATTTTGAAATAAAGTGTTATATAGAGTTTTGGATAAATCAATTAGGTAAAATGAAGGTTTCGGAATTATATTTAACTATTTCAGGATATCGTGAACAGGGATTTTGGAATGAAATATAAAAAGTTATTTTTAAATAATAAATCCTAAAGTGGTACTTGCCTAAATGCGATGGGCTTTAAAATTGAGATTTTTAACGGATTGGAATGATAGAAGTGGAATTAGAAATAAGTATAAAAATTGGTTATAATAGAACTCAAATAACATTTCCAAATCTATGAAATGAAATTAGAATTGAGAATTGGGGTTGTTTTAAAAAGAGAATTTTTAATTATTAACTTGGTAATTTTAAAATCATTAATAATTTTCAAGAAAACTAGTTATTTAATTATTTTAAATTATTTAAAGCATATTAAATTATAAAGTAGTTATTTTGTAATGATTGTTAAAGTTTTATTATTATTATTTAAAAACTAGCAAGAAATTTTGTTTTAAAAGATAAATTATTAAATATTAATATGGCTTTGTATAATGACTTTTAATTAAGTATATTTTCCTAGATTAAGCTTGAAAATTTATTTTAGAACTTATAAGCATTATTTTGAGATAATCTTTAAATAAAGTTTCGGGAAGTAACGGTATGGTCGCATGGCATAATAAAGGCAGTTATCGCCTACGGTCAAGTTTTGGATTTCTCTTAGATAGAGACGTAACCATTGAGTTGTGAATCCATGGTTTGATACCGCAATAGTACTTTCCATGTTATTTTAAAATGGTTTTTTTCAAATATTTTGAAAAGGATATTTTGTGAATATACTTAATTCGATAAGATACGTACATACTTTTGGATAAATACATTTAATTTATTTAAATTTAAATTAAAAAGATACTTAGAGTTTTTCATGTAAAATGGAATATTTGGTTGAATGGTTGTTATCTTATAGTTAAATAACTGACTATCAAATCTGGACCTAAATATAACTTTGGGAATATCTAGAAGAAGCACGGGAATTATATGGTACAGTTACCGTTCGAGGTGTTATACTATACTTATAAACTCGTTTCGTTCTTCTATGACGATGATAAGAAAATCCTCCCACTAACGGTTAGAAGGTGATCTCCGATCTTATTTTCGTCACTTTATTTCCTAAAGAACCGAGGTTGAGTTTGCCGAAAAATATCGAACGTTGTTTTCAAAGGGACTGGGATCAGGTAAGTTATCCGAAAACCACTTCGATCCAACGAGTATGTTTTCGATGTGAAAACATGGCCATGGAGTCGAAGATGGAGCGGTGTAGTGCAAGGGTTAATCGCTACTAATCCTGAGGGTGATTCCAAAATGGATGTAGTAGGAATAGTGCCTTTGGTTCTGTTCAAACCCAGAATGGACTTGTATGGATGAATGCTATCAGTACATTGACATTAAAGGGAAATGGGCATTCTAAGTGAAAATTCCATAAATGTTAATCATAGCCTCTAGCCTCATCAACGAGGAATGACTAAAAAGCAGGGGAGATGCAGTAAGGCTAAGTGAGTAGCACCTAATTAGGGTATGTTTATCACCTTTCTAAATACCCACATATATTATTACTACGATACTTGGACGGAGCTCGGAAAAGTATGGGAATACCCGGGGTGATAGCCTATTCGGTTTATCCAGGTTAGGGGTAGATCGGTCGTGTTTATATGTGGCGTGGTCTTATGAGATACCTTCGATTTTCAAAGGATTTTGATAGCTTTAATAATTCAAATTGAGTATGTATTCTAACGCTGTTTTTCCAAACTGACTGGGTGTTATTTTATTATAATACTCGAGTCATACTGAGCATTACAGGTTTAGGTTAGGATGCTATGGAGCTCAGGAGACAAGCTAGAGACTGAGATGTATTCTCGAATTTGATTTTATTCCACTACAGTGTTGTTGAAATTATCAATAATTGTGAGGATAGGTTGTTATAACCGTCCAGGCTGGTAATTATTATTTTGTGTACTCTGATGTGAGATATGTATAGTACAGTTTTGGGTTTCTGTAAAGAACTATTTATATTGTATGTTATTCAGTTTGATGTACTGTTTTCTTTTTGTTTCTTCTTTTTCTACCTATTTCCTTTTCCCGCAACAATCCGTCTTTCTAGCACTCGATCGTTCGACATATTATACAATGGGCGTATTTATGCAATTTTCGAGGGTCGAAAAGACGGGTCGTCACATGTGGTATAAGATCTTAGGCCGACGATATACCTAGGCTTTGGTCGGTATTACTCATTATAGATAGAGTCAGTAGTACTCTAGAATGAGTTAGTGTATTAATAGATATAAGCGCATATTTGTTAGTGAATATAAAGTGTTTTTATATTGTGTTGACTTATCGGTTGAACGTTTATGAATCCTGGTCGGTACGGGAAGTACAACCGTATCGATAGGAGTTTCTGAACTCTTAAAACAAGGTAAACCGACATGGTATTGGTTTAAAGTGGGTAAATGAAATAATTTTAACCAAAATTATATTCCGATATAAAAGAAATAATTTTTTGAAATCATCATAGTGTATATGCTTGGAATGTTTGATTGTTAATATTATAATCAGAATAGATTATAAAATTTGAAATGGTTATATATATAACCAAATAGAAATTGTATAACAACGATTTATGAAAAGGAGTACAACTAAAATTTGATTTAAAACAGATTTTAATTCCCGAATTTTTGGGAAAATGTTTTGAATGAATTTGAACCAAGTGTTTAGAATTTTGAAATCTTGAGAATTTTGGAAAATGATTTAAATTGGATTTGAACTAAGATTTGAGAAATTTTTAACTCTTAGAGATTTTTGAAATATCTTCCAAAATGTTTGAAAGGGAGGATAGTGATATTACTTTGAAGATATTTTCTAAATAGAAATTGTTTCAAGATGAATTTTGGAAGCAAGGAAGCATTGAACTCACTTTAGTCGTTGGAAAATATTCCTGGTGACGATGACCACATCATCGGTATTCATTTTTGGGTTTCTATGTGATGGATTGCTATCGTGGTGATTGACTAAGATTATTTTCATTGATTTGTTGATAAACAAGTTTTGTTTTAGAATTCCAAAGAAAAATTGTCTTTGGAAAAAACCAAGTTGTTTTAAGATTTCGAAGGTATGGTATGTTATATACAAAAATGAACGAATGTATATTTATGATTTCAAAATGATTTGAAATAAGACAGGGCGATTGAATTCTTTGATTTTCATTTAAATGACTTGTATAGTCAAAGAATCTGCTATGAAACTTGTAATTTGGATTTGATATAGATAAGAAAGGAAAATGTAAATTTTAATCCTGGAATTAAAATTTAACTTGAGTAAATTAAAGTGAACAAGATAGGTTAGAATTTAACTAAAGATAAGTTAAATAAAATAGAAATTGGATTTGAACTGAATGGGATATAAAGTGAATGTAAGATGATTGTATAACTATAAGTTATAATTATTGAATGGAATTGATATACTTAAGCTATCAAGTGATATATATAATCTAAAATTATGATTATATAATGTAAGTGGACTAAAGTGAATTAAATGGGATTTTAAGTAAATAAGTTTTTGAACTTATGAATTGAGAAATGAAATGGTGACACCTAAATGAATATAGTGATACTATAGTAAAGAAATGGAAATTCAAATTTTGAATTTTTAAATGGAGGGTGAATTGAAATTTTGTAAATTGAATTTAAATTTGAATGGTGAAGTGATTATATAATTATATGTTATAAATATTGAATGTGAGTAAACTTAAGTGGGAAAAATTCAAGAAATTGTGAATAAATAAATTGTATAACTTATTAAATTGGAAAGGTGAAAAAGTACAACCAAGTTAAAATGGTTAAGTAATTGATAACAAGGAACAAATTCAATTTAAGAGTAGATGAATTAAATATGATTTTCAAATATGATTTTAGAGTATAGATAGGGTATGAACTTAAGTTATAAGTTGAATATAACTTAAGCAGCGATATGGAATGTTTATAGTAAACCTTAGAAATAATTTTGTGAAATGGGTTATAAATAAATTAGAATGAAATGAAACGCCGTACACTATAAAATAAAGTGAATAACATTATGTGAATTAAATGAAGTGAATGGAAAAGATGTAAAATAAGTTGGAAGTAAAGTTAATAGAAATGAAAGTGCATGAACCTGAACTAAATTGTTCGAGAATCGATTTATATGAAATGATTCTCCAATGATATAATATAAATTGGATATACTAAGTAAATGAAAGTAAATAAGCGAAGGGAAATCAATTTAAAGGAGAAATGGAATTTGGTTGCAATGGAAACTTAACTTAAGTGATTGTTATGAAATGAATTCATTAATAAAATTAACAAGAATTAGAATGTTGTTTAGTACAACATGTAGCGAACAAAGTTTGGATGATAACACGAATGGGAACCAATGGAAACTATTTAAAATTAATTTAAAAGGATCAATTGAAGCTTAATAAGATGGATATGAATATAGTAAGTGTGAATGTGAATAGAATGAACATGAATTGATTGTGGATCAAGTTAAAATTGAATAAATGGCATGGAAATCAATTTTGAAGTGTATAATTGAGTGTTTGAACCCTGTAATTTGCATATGCATTCTAAAACGCATGAGATGATATGTTTGTGCATGAAAGCTTAATCAAATGGATTTACATATTTTTAACGCTAAAAATGTACGCTAACACCCCGGTGTGAGTTGAGTTATAGCGAAAGCACCACCCGTTGGTACGGGAACTAAAAGAAAGCATAAAATAATAGAAAATAGCCAAGAGACAACAGTTTTTATTGTGGTTCGGCTCAAAGTCAAGCCTACGTCCACTTAATCTCTTCTAGTATTGATTTGATTACAAGCTTCACAACAATTCTTCAATTACAACTCCATTAAGTCAAATCGTTAGAACTTTGATGTGGAAAAACTCCTTGAATCCATGTTGAATGAACTTGGTCTTTTCCAAAGGTCCTTGAAGTGTCTTTGGCATTTGAAGTGTTGTTGAAGTTGTGAAAACTGCAGAGTCTTCGCGTTCGAAAAGGTCCAAAAGTCCCCTCTCAAAGTGGCGTAGGCAGGCTATTTATAGGGAAGTCTCGAAGTTAGGTCGTGTGGCGTAGGCCGTGGGCGACCTAAGGAGTTGCGACCTAAGAATGATCACGAGGTAACTTAAGTCCCTAGCGACTTAATGGATCCATCCTGAACGAGGTATATGCTGTTAGCGGCTTAGCATGCATAGCACAGGAGTTATCTCGGCTTGATTAGGTCGTGAGCGACCTAATGGAAATGGCAGTGTGCATGCGGCTTAACTTTGGAGTTTGCTAGGTTTTTAAGTCTCTTTTGCCTTAACTTGTTAGGTCGCTCTTGCCTTAGGTCGTTGCCTTTACTGAGTTGCTAGGTCATTGACCCGTTGAGTTGTAGGTGCCTTTAGGTCGCTAGGTCGTTGGAGCTTCTTGAGCCGTGTCATGTTGAACCGCTTTATGCTTTAGGATGTTAGGGCGTGCCATGTTGAGCCGCTCTATACTTTAGGTCGGTAGGTCGCTCCCTGCTGTAGGTCGTTGGGTCGTTGGGTCGTTGGGTCTTGTAAGTCGCTGGGCCGTGAAAAAGAGTGGTGTTAACACATATAATGAATGTCAAAAATGAATGTAATGCAAATAAAATTGATTATGGGTTAATTTGAAATGGAATAGAAGTCAAATTAAGCAAGTAAAGCACATATAAATCAATTTGGAATTGATATGGGTTTGTTTGTCGTAAATAAGAATTGAATGCAGTAAATTTGGTTTTAATAAATGATTGGCATGTTCGGGGTGTGAAGTTTATGTGTTTAGCTAGTAAATAAATGAAACGCTATTAAAATTTCATATTTTTGGTACTTACATGTTTAAATTAAGTACAGGTACCCGGAGGCTATTGGGCTAGATTGAGTTACACAACTGCATATAAAATACGCTGCTGGCTAAAAGCGCTAATGTGAGGTACGCCTAGGCAGTAAAATAAAGAAATGATAATAAATTGATATATATATATATATATATATATATTGTTTTCCGAGCGTATGGGTCGATGTATATATTTTTGTCCATCTTGTCATATTGTATTAAGGCTCTTTGTACAAAGGAGACTCTGTCAAAAAAATTCGAAAATTCAGGGTGTTAGAAAAAATTTGAAATTTTTTGAGAAATTTTTTTTATCTAAAAAAGGTGATTTTTGAATTGTATAAGAAATCAAGGATTTTGAGTTAGAAATGGAAACAAATTGTTTGGTTAAAAATTAAAAGGGTTAGAAAATGAATGTAAGATTTTAAGTTAGTGGGTTTTAGAAAAGTTAATGGGTTTGGAAGCATTTTTCCTACCTTAGCTATTTCGGGGATGAAATTTTAATAAGGGGGAAGAATGTAACGACCGAGAATTTTAGTCCTCTAGTTTTGAACATTTAATTTATTTTTAAATTTTGAATTTGAATTATTAATTGATTTTGAATATGGAAGAAACAGTGAAATAGTTTAAAATTTCAAATATAGCAATTGACGGATTCAGTAAATGGCAAAATTATATTTGAAATTGGGTAAACATGTGAATCTAGAAATAAATGGACATGGAAATGATTTCTAAAATTTGATTTAAATTATATTGGGATTAGAATTATAATATTGGACTTTCGAAAGGAATTAAAAATTGATAAGTTTGAATTTGGGATTTATATATTAATTTAATAGTGAAATTTAATATACGGAAATAGTGTAAATAATCGACTTTTGTTTTAATACAAATCGAAATGATTTCTTTATGGATATAAAATCTGTATGATCTATAAAGGAGTTGATAAGTTTTTAAAATGGAAGTTTCGAGTAAATTTATTGATTTTGGAAATCGTTCGATTTAATCGACGCATTAAAATAGCCTTCGAGGGCACAGTCTCGGAATGTGACGAAACAAGTTCCATTCGATCTGTAATAGTGTATTATTATCGAATTTCAAATTTCGTAGCATTTGGATTTACTATTTGGTTGAACGAGATAGAAACGCATTGAATTAAATATTGAAAATTTAATATTTTAGTTCGATTCAAAAAGCTATCTTCCACATACAATCGAATTAGGCATCGATTTATCTTCCATTGCATTCGGAATAGGCGTAAAACATTATAAATGCCAGGTGGCACACTTCCTTTGGAGTTCTTTTGAAAAAGCACGTTAACTGTGGAAAATAATATTAAAATAATTCGTATATGCGTATATATATCGTTTGAACAGTAACCATTTTAAGTTTAATGGCCGAAAATTTACCTCGTTCTTCCTCAATTCTCTTCCAATCCGTAATCTTTCATGAAAACCCCTCAATTAGGAAATTGAAGAGTGCGGTGGGATCTATAAATCCAACCACTGTGATCGGCTGAAACTCGATGGATCGATGGCGATTTGGCCATGAAGGCGTGGCGTGGGTTCACGTTTTTCAGGGGAAGGGGGCGACCGAGTTCAGCGCGCCTCTAGCAGTAGGAGGAGCACGCCCAAGCGCACGTCATCGGGGTCTTGGATGCGGCTCCGGTCGCGTGAATGGTAGGGCGATGAACCACGTTTTGGGCGAGCCGATTGGTTCGAAGAACCTAAGGATGAACGCATAGGAGAGGAGAAAGAATAGGTGGCCAACATTAGGTAATTCAAAATGTATGGCCTGATAAGATCTGGGTGATGTAGTAAAATAAATATTGTAAATTTACTTATATAATTATATTAAAATATTTAAAACCTCGTATCTTTGTCATATGAGGTAGGAATCGGATGAAACAAGCGGGGACGGAATCGTGGTGACAAGCATTATGCTCTGGAAAAAATCTGGAGATGTTTGGTGCGAGTTAAAATTTTTGGTTAAATCGAACATGTTTGATTTAATTTAAAATTGGAACAACTTGCAAATTTAAAAACTCAAGGTGAGTTAATCTCACTCAATTTTGGACTGTTGGTTTTAATTTCAAATAGTTAAAATTAATTGATGATTGATTGGTTAAGTTGATACATTTTTATCAGTTGAATGTGATATTATATACAATAGTATATATATACCGGAATGATTGATATTCCTGCATGTATATAGCCGATGAGACCCTATATGTCCCTTATAATGGTGAATGACGCTATATAGCGCGATATTCTGCCTCGAAGCGTAATTGGTAATTTTATGTTATATCAACATCTGTGGATGCAGGGAAATAGGTTGGAGGGATCCAACTGGACTTGTAAAAATGTTGAATTTTAATTTCGTGTATGGTGATATATCTTTTGTTGGGATAATCCGTGATGGGTTATTGTGTGATTTGAATTGATTGAATGCTATGACGATTTATGCCTAGATTTTGGTATTTTTGGATACCAAAAAATGTGGTTTTGAACTGGTAAAGAATTGTAAATAGAGATTTTGAAGTAAGCGTTATTTAGAGCTTTGGATAAATCAATTGGGTAAAATGAAGGTTTTGGAATTGTATTTAACTATTTCAGGATATTGTGAACAACAATTTTGGAATGAAATATAAAAAAGGGATTTTTAAATAATAAATCCTAAATTGCTACTTGTCCAAATACGAAGGGTTTTAAAATTGAGATTTTTAACAGATTCGAAGGATAGAAGTGGAATTAGAAATAAGTATAAAAACTGGTTATACTGGAACTCAAATAAGACTTCCAAATCTACGAAATGAAATTACAATCGAGAATTGGGCTTTTTCTAAAAAGAGGATTTTTAATTATTAACTCGGTAATTTTAAAAGCATTAAGAATATTCTAGAAAACTAGCTATATAATTACTTTAATTTTTTTAAAGCATATTAAATTATAAAGTAGTTATTTCATAATGATTGTTTAAGTTTTATTGTTATTTAAGAACTAGTCAGCATTTTTGTTTCAAAAGATAAATTATTAAATATTAATAAGGCTTTATATAATGACTTTTAATTAGTATATTTGCCTGGATTAAACTTGAAAATTTACTTTAGAACTTATAAGCATTATTTTGAGATAATGTTTAAATAAAGCTTCAAGAAGTAATGGTATACTCGCATGGCATAATCGGAGGCAGTGAGTGCCTGCAGTTAAGTTTTGGATTTGTTTGGGATAGAGGCGTAACCATTGAGCTGTGAATCCATGGTTTGATACCGCGGTGGCACTTTCCATGTTATTTTAAAGGTTTTTTTTCAAATATTTTTGGAAAGGATAATTTGTGAATACACTGAATTCGATAAGATAAGTACATACTTTTGGATAAAGAGATTTAATATATTTAAATTAAAATTAAAAAGATACTTAGTGTTTTTCAGTGTAAAATGGAATATTTGGTTGAATGATTGTTATTTAATAGTTAAATAACCGACTATCAAATCTGGACCTAAATACAACTTTGGGAATATATAGAAGAAGCACTGGAATTACATGGTACCGTTATTGTTCGAGGAGCTATATCGTACGTGTAAACTCGTTTCGTTCTTCTAAGATGATGATAAGGAAATATGTCGTGTTTATGTGTGGTGTGGTCTTACGAGATACCTTTGATTTTCAAAGGATTTTGATAACTTTAATAGATCAAATTTAGTGTGTTTTCTTACGCTGGTTTCCCTGACTTACTCGGGAGTTAATTTTTAATAATAGTCAGGTCAGACCGAGTATTAGGGGTTTAGATTAGGATGCTATGAAGCTCAGGATACGAGCTGAAGACTGAGACATGTTCTTGTACTTGATTTTATTCCACTGTAGTGTTGTTGAAATTATCCGCAATTGTGAGGACAGGTTGTTATAACTACCCAGGGTGGTAATTATCATTTTGCGTACTCTAATGTGAGATATCTATAGTACAATTTTGGGTTTGTGTAAAAAATATTTATATTGTATACTATTCAATCCGTTATAAGGTTCTGTTTTATTTTAGTTTCTTCTTCTACCTATTTCATTTTCCCGCAACCATCTGACTTTCCAACACTAGATCGTTCGACATGTCATACAATGGGTGTATTTATGTCGACTTTTAAGGGTCGAAAAGGCAGGTCGTCACATCAACTGACCCTAATGGTTTTGGAGGCTCACAAATAACCTATCTTCTCTCCGTATATTCCTTTCGGTGTGTAACATAATTTTAGTCTTACCTGTGACAAAGCTCTAAACATTGGAATTTTGGACTTATATTAGCTGGGGGCTTTTTAGCTAAAGTATAGGGTGTTTGCGCCAAAATTGGACACAAACCCCAAATGTCGTGAAAGCACCAGTATATGAATATAGATCAGCAATATCCGGATACAAATCACAAATTCGAGCAAAATAAAGAACAACAATTCAAAAATAGCAAATAATGACACGAGATTTAGAGTGGTTCGGCTATCTTCGGCCTACGTCCACTTCGAATGATAATCCTTTTGTTGATGTCCTTCGCCGATTACAGTTGATTACAATACATTACAATGAAGAAATTTGAGTACAACAACAATGATGAAGTGCAAGTTGAATCTGGTAGAGTCTGTAAGTCAGATAGCCAAAAGATCCCTTTACTGTAGTCTTTTAGGGCTATATATATGCTTAGGAGGCTGATATCTCGCTCAAACTTCAGGAGACTCCTTTTTGCATGTGAGTGGGCCCACGCGATCGACCCCATGAAGTTTCGACTCGATCCGTGATCGATACGAACCAATTTCGTATCGATTAAGAGATTACCCAATGGAGTTGAAACTTGGCATGAACCTTCTTTGGCTTGTATGTAAGCTCCTGTGAAAATTTCATGGCATTTGGATCTATGGATTGTGAGATACGATCGATGCAATATCGTATTTTTCGAAGGCTGCTGAGCTCAACTCCATAATTTCGTATCCATCCACTTCGTTTCGATCAAAGGCACGTGCTTGCTCGCGACGTGGAACGATAAACTGGGGGAGATCCATATCCTTCGTCGTGTCGACCGAGCCTTCATTCTTTCCTTCGCATCCAACGACAATCTCCCTATTCGTACCCGTTCGACCCAACCATACTCGTATCGATAATTGGCGATGCCTTTCGTATAGATCGTTGCAATATGATCGACACGAAGTGACTTGTTTTGAGGTGGATACAAACAAGAGCCATATGTAGATGGATCAGGGTTTTAAATCTCAGATATCGGTCGCGTCTCGTCTCAAAGAATTTAGAGAGCTTATCTCGTATCGGGTGAGATCCCGAACGAGATGAGTGCATCTCGGTCGTCCATCTCGGTTTCTAAAATTCATTTCGGAGTATATGTCATGTCAAAAATTAGTTTTCGTACACCTAAATCTATAATACTAGTCACTACCTTAAGGAAAACACTATGCACTTACCTTGAATATATCACATGCTTATCATAGTAATTTAGTATGGAAAAATATCACTTGTATCATGTAAAATAAACAAATAACTAGATTTCATGAATAATGTTCAATGTAATATCTTATGAGGTAAAATAGACAAGAAACAAACCATACCATATGCACCTTTACTTTGTTTCATCATCCACTTAACTTTCCAACACAATATAATATCTCATTTCTACCTTTATGATTTATAATGTTGTAAGGTAAATCTTAATTTTATAACTTTAAATACAAAAGTCTATAATTAGAATTAAGATATTCCATGTCTGATTATAGTATTGAATTATTTGCAAACAAAATCTTATTAAGCAACTAATAGCATAAATATTTCAAACAAACATAGAAAATAGCATACATAGTACAAACAATTTTCAAACATTTAGTAATATTATAAGAAAAGCAAAAAATTGATGTACGAATGAACATGTGATTGCCAAATGAAATTAATAGATGAAAGAGAATTCCTTTATTCCTTAAAAATAAGCCTTGAGAGAAAAATTATAGCAGCAAAAACTAAATGAAATCAAAATGGGAATCCAATTGGAACATAAAGTTAAATAAGTCAAACCCAAAATTTATAGCCGCAAAATATAGGGTTAGAAAAAAAACTCAAGAAAGTATCAAAAAAAGAAAAATGAAATCGGATGTAAATTAATTTGGATCAGAAAAACTAAATGAAAATCAAAAAGTGAAATACTTAACATAATCGATGTAGATTTTATCATCTTCTTATATTCGTCATTGCCGTCAAATAAGAGACAAAGATTAAATGAGATTTATATAAGAAATACGGGTTAAAAAAAGTACAATTAAGAAGGCTTAAATTTGGTTAAAGGATGAGCCATCCCAATAAGGAAAAGAGTTAATTTTTTCCAAAGTTCAACACCTCGGCCGATATCTCGCTGTTAAATCTCGTCCGATACTGGACGAGATACTGAAATATCGTCCGAGATTTGGGTCAGACGAGATTCAAACAAAATAGCCGATTTTGAATTGCCCGAGCTTGAAAATGGGATCTCCGCCGAGATCTCGGCCGAGATGAGCGAGTTTTAAAACTTTGAGATGGATAAGAGTAGCGTTCATTCCTTGATCATTTCTATCGCGATTGGTATGAATAAGGAACATTCGAACGCTATCGATTCGAACAACCATGAACTGCATGGATACGAAGGAGGCATGCGGAATGGATGGATACGAACTAAGCTTACCTCTGATCGAAACGAAAGCATAGATTTGAAGTGCGCCGCCTATCTCCAACCTGATCGATAAGAACGTCATCAATTCGAACCACTGCTGATCGATACGAACAGTATCGACTCGAAACGCCACCTGTTGATCGATACGGATTGTATCGATATGAACCATTTTTTATGAATTTTAATTCACCCATATCTAGAGCACACGAACTTTGATTGACCTGAAAAATGAAACATAGCCTCTCCTGGCCTTGATCATCATTCCCAGTCGATTCTGCCTTGATCGAAGCTCGGCCAAAATTTGACGACATCGATCACGACCTTGTTTCCAATCGATTTCCAATCCTGATATCCATTCTTTCATGCCAATTTTTTGATATTCCAACCTTGACGAAAGGGTGGGATAACATTTTCCCCCCAAAACATACCTTGTGATAAGAAGGTGTGTTTTGAATAATCCCGAATCTAATATCTATAGTCCATAGCCATATCATCCGAGTGCATCGTTTTGACTGTTCTTGGCCGGTGTCTGATTCCCAATCCAGTAACCAGAGCCTTAGCCAATTCCATATCCATCCGGACTCGGTAACTGAGTCCTAATCCATCCTTATCCAATAACCAATAAATGAATCAAAGACCTCTTCTGGTCGATATCCAAATCTGTAACCTCTCCGTGTTCTTTCCAAGCACAATCCATACTTGACGACCGTGGTCCAGTGTCCCTGGACGTTGTATAGTGCCATGGCTTAAGTCCTAAGCCGAATCCTGGTCACTTCAGACCCTTGTCGAGCATAGTCCATGCCCGATGACCTGAAATAATTATTGATAATATAGGGCCTAAGTCCTAGGCCGAATCCCGGTCGCTCCAGACCCTTGTCGAGCATAGTCCATACTCGACAACCGGAATAAGTCGATTCGCCATGTTTGGGCAAAGCGACTCACCCCTTGACAGGTATAACCCATATCTGATGACCGTTTAATAGAAAGCCAAATAAAAATCCAATGAAAATCCAATCCAAAATCCAAACCAAATCAGAAAACCAAAAATCCATATCCAAAATCAAAACCAACATCCAAACGCGAGAACAATCATCCAAACAGATGTCCAAACCAGAAAACAAACAGAATCAGTAGTTCAAACCAAACTCCAAAACCAAGCTAGAAAAACGAGTACCCAATCCAAAAACCAAAAACAGATTTCACAAACCATAGTATCGCGGTTTATCATCATTCAGAGCATGACTAGGGGCCATCTTCGTCCCCGTACATATGTAAATGACTCTTCCATTTGCCAGGAGCTTGCTACTTATTTCATGACATCCTAGTCAATTGATAACCAATCGACCATCAACCCTGGGCCTCACACCATCATTGTTTGAGATAGATGGTGGTCGTTCCTGCACCCCCGCTGCATTCCAACCATAATATACTGCCTCAATTGTCCATTCCTCACATGCTCCTCAATTATGTCCTTTAAGTGCCTACGGCTGTTTGTATTGTGTCCATCACAATTATGGAAGAGACAGTGCCTTCCTGATGCCCTTTCATGTTCAAAAGGTTCTCTCCTAGTAGGCCTTCGGTTGGGAAGGCGATTTCGGGTTTACATGAATATTCGTTCAACGTTTCATTCAATCCTGTATATGTGGAGAATTTTGGCTCCCTCTATCGTTTCATAGCCTTTTCTGAATCATCTTCAAGCTTCCTTTTTTCTTTGCCTTTATCTCTGTCAAAGCTTCCGCTGGGTGGTCCTCCAACCTTAGTCATGTTCGTCTCCTCTAACTTTAAATCTGTACATGTATCTTCTTGCCAAAGGAATCTCTCAGCTTCGTGAAAGAATTCCCCGAGATCCAGTGGAGGGTCCCGTATTAGAGATACTTTGAATTCAGAATTCTCTCTAACCCCTGATCTGCTGCCATTAAAACCATCGATGGATCCGGCCAATCCACTGAAGCAACCGCGGCATTGAACCGAGCTCGGAAAGCTCTCGGCAATTCATCCATCCATTGCTTTACTGACGTTAGCGTCATAACGTTTTTCGGTCTTTTAATATGAACTAGAAATTGCTTCAGAAACCTATCCACCAATTTTGTCCATGTCCCGATAGATCCCTCTTCCAGCTGCTTGAACCACATAGCAGCTATATCTGTTGTTAGCACCAGAATTGGTCACTAACACCCTTAAGAGAGGTTATGTAGAGAGATTAATGAAGAAAGTAAATGTAAACAGTGAACAGAATGCTAAACTTAGTGTAGAAAATAAGAACACCAGATTTATAGTGGTTCGGCGTAACTATCTACGTCCATTTTGAGGTTAATGTTTATTGCTTTTCTCAACAATCGATTACAGATTCAATCCATGCACCAACTATTTGATTACAATTGTTAAGCAAAAAAGATAAGTCTTGAATGAGTCTTGAATGCGGTAGAGTCTCCTTAGTGTTCTCGAAAAAAGGTCCCTTTCACTGTGCCCTTGCCTCCCTATTTATAGACGAAGATGGGTTGGACTTCTCTGGTGGGCCTGGCAGTAAAATACCTCGTCCCAAAACAAGTAACTCCTGTGTGTCGATCCATAAATGCCGAACATCCCTAGATGCCGAACGAGCTTGAATGTCGGACGGCCCAGTTGCACCAAACAAAAATGTCGCGCCGAACATCCCTAGATGCCGAACAGGTTTGTATGTCGAACAAGGCATGAATTCTGATCGATCCATGAATGCCAAACGAGATGAATGGCGAACGCTCTTCAATGTCGAATGCTCTTGAATGCCGAACGGTAAGCAAATACCGAGCACCTAGTTTCCTGGTCAAACCTCCAAGTAACACTTGCCCCCTAAAGTGCATCATGTGGTCGAACGTGTTGCGCTTTGAATCGCGAGTCCTCTGCGCTTCGCTTCGAGCCTTGGCTTAGTCTTCTCGATGGTATTTTCTCTTGAATATCGGGTGAGGCAATGCTTGCCGAACGACATACAAATGCCGAACACCATAGCTGAAGTCGAGCGCTCGTGATGCCGAACGGTATAGCCGGTGTTGAATGAGTGACGTGCTTTGACCGATTCTACCGGTCATTGTCCCTTCGACTTCCTCTCTTCCCCTATAAAATTCGGCACTCCACTTCTTCTATTTTCACTTTTTACCTCCGCTATCCTTCAAGAACTTGTAACTTACCTCCCTCAAATTTCGTTTACCTCTCTGATCTTCCCTTCCTACCCTGAATCCATCGAGCCCTTCCTACCGTTCCTTCCCAAATTAAGTCTGAACAACTTTCAATTTCAAGCCCACAGACCCCAAGCTCCCACCATTCTCTTTGGTAAGAATCTTTTGAACGCTTTTCAAAACGTTAAGTATAGCACAAAACTCGAATTCATGAATCCTCCATAGACTATAGAGGGTAGGAGGCATATGGATGAGGGAGACGATTTGAGATTCAGACATGCCTTAAGGCTGGAACTTAGTATAATTTTAGGCGATTTCAAGGTGGGTGGAATGGAGAGGAGAAAAGTGGATGGCAGAGGCGCTCGAAGGTGGGAGTTAGTGGAAGATGCGTTGTTGTGGCTCGGCATGATCTCTTAATGCCGAGTGATTAAATGGGAGCACAGGATTGGAATTGGGGATAAGGCCTAGCATGCCTAGTGGTGTGGCTTGGCACGACCACGGTTCGACATGCTCTCCCCATGCCGAATGAGGTTGAAGTGAAAAAAACAGAGATGAAGCAGGAATTGGGTAGGACGCCGATCGACATGGCTTGCAAGACTTGTCGAAAGACTCGGCCATGCCGTTCGGGAGAGATGGAGGGAAAGAGGAGAAAAAATGTTAAGGGTAGAATGTTATGTGATGCGGCACGGCATAAGCAGGTTCGATATGGTTTGCCGCGCGCGAAACGGCGAAGAAGAAGGGTTGGAAGAGTGATATTTAGGCTGGACGGCATTTACATTTAGGCCGAACGGCATGGAGGCCGAGTGGCTTTTATTCCGAACGGAATTTATGCCAAGCGGCATTTAGGCCGAACGGCATTTGTACCGAGCGGCATTTAGGCCGAGCGGGTTTTAGGTTATGTGTTTCAAGTGTCGCTCAGCCTTGACCTTCGATGGATGGATAACAACAGTCAAAATCATTCCAACTCGAACATAACCCTCATCGAATCCACTTATTTCCCATGCCTAATCACATGACAAAAACAAGGATAAGGACTTAAGCAAACCAGCATATCGAACTAATCCGGACTGATAACTCCCCAACTTCAACGATCACAAGCCTAAATTTAAATCGATAAATACAGATAATAGTCTTTAACATATAATGAAAATGTCCGAGTCTAGAATATAAACTGTCCTACCATAAGCTCTCATAGACGGTCAGCGATAACGGTCTTCGAAGACGACAGTTCAAAGCTTAAACTTATTTCAATAATCCAATGTCTTTTCATTGATTGTCACTTATATTTGAATGATCGTACTAGTTCACACACCATACGGGGGTAATATTTGTGTTGTTAAGTCTAACGTCGATTATTTTTCAAGTATAGTTCAAATAGGTGCTCTGGTAGATTCAATCTTCATTAGAGATGTCTAAATAATCTGGCTCAGCTACAATCTCAGACATACCTGGGCCATCCTCTCGACAATAAGTTGCAGATACTTCTCATCCGTCAACTACCCCCGCTCAAAACTTACCAAACCCAGCGATTACATCCGTCGACTTGGCCCCTGACGTTCTGGAGGCCTAATTTTTCTAGACAACCCAATCGATTCTCAGGCTTCAAAAATTAACGAAAGCACGCTCCATTGGATTTGTTCTATCCATGGAATCCCCTTTGACGATGTATTAGTTCCATCATGGCATGATCGTCCACACTTGCCCCAGTCGGATACACAGCTTGCAACAAATTTATGTGCTGGGTTGGTAGCGTGCCACCGTTCAACTCATTTCTTCGAGATGTGTTGCAGTATGTCGACATCGCTCCATCGCAACTGCATCCAAACAGCCATGCATTCATTTACGGCACTTGCATCCTTTTCATGAGTGTCCACTCTAGGCTTCCAACTCCGGGTGATATCTGATACATATATTGCATCAAGAGACGAAGGGATGGCCCATGTTTCATGTTCCTCGAGCCGCATAGAAAATGTCAAATCTTAACTGGGGCATGGAGCAAGTTTGCCCTGCACAAACAGGAATGGTTTTATGTGCGTTGTCCTCCCGGTTTTGCGAGGAGATGGGTGGAAGGAAGTAAGTATTTTTCCAAGATCGATACTCATGTTTGATTGAAGCTATACCTTTTCTAACTCTCTTCCATCTTTCCAGGTATTAATCCGCGTCCCGAGGGCCCCAGGTATTCTAAAGCCGTTTCGAAGCTATTCGAGCCATTCCCGCCGAAGACCGGGATATCGAAACTCTCATTTCAAATAAGACGCTTACAATGTTCGGGCTGTTGGTAGAAGGTCGTCGGATAAGCCTCCCTCAGGGCATTACTATATCCCGGCCTGCTTTTGGCAAAGGGAAAACGTAAGCTAAATCTTCAATACGTAATGCCCTTGACAAACTAGAAGAGGGGGAAACTAAGGAAACTGAAACGCCTGAGGCACAAGATGAAAACATTAGTCCCACTCGGGAATGGATGGTCTAAGTTCAAAACATCGAGACGTCGTCTTCCCCTTCGAAGGGGAAGAAGAAACTAACATATAGGCCGAGGAGGAAAACAGTCGGTGGAACTTTTAAAGTTACTCTTGTTCCAGTGGAGAAAGAAGCTTCCTCACACCATTTAGAGGGTTCATTAAAAGGCCTGTTGAATATTTCCATACCTGAAAATCTACTCAACTACGACTTCGACGATCAAGAGGCCCTCAAGCTTCATTCGCCCACAAGAGGCAATACGTGCATTCAAGCCCAAAGTCAGGGAGAAAAAACTCCTATTAGTAAAGAAATCGGTCTGTCGGGGGGAAACACTAAGGCACACACAAACACATGCACTTCATCTTGCAGTTAAATTTCCGTTGTCACCCTATTCTCTACTAACTCATCGCTATTTAAACTTTGTGTAGGCGACATGGGTCGCATGCATGGACTTGACCGCCTTCGCGGTTCATCGATTCTCCATCAATCAGGATGGAATTCAGGTTTCGAAAGACGTCGAGGTAGGGATGACGATGGCAATAGGGATTATCATTCCCGAGATTCATCATCTCAGAAAAAATCTTATTATTAGCCCAAATGCCATCATAATCCCCCTTCTCACTCGAAGCAAGGCAGAGATAGGCACGACCATAAGGGGTCGCAATCTGATGTCCCCCGTGATCAACACTCCGATTCTTCTACCACACGATAGTCCCGGGATCATTACAAGAGAATTGAACTTTGAAAGCCATCTCCTCCCATTCCAGTGACAGATCCAACAATATTGGAGAGATTGACTGAGATTAAGGCTTAATTCCTACAAATCTGCTTTGATGGCCAGAAATTCCTCCCGGAGATCCATCATATTCCGAGGCATGTCAAACAGAGTGCTATCGCCTGTAACAACGACGTCTATGTTCAACATGACGCATTTGTTCATCTTGCTGAGAAGGTGTCAAAAGTCTCCATAGAGCTCCAGCATGAGATCGATCACTTGAAGCTTGAGGCCATCCATGACAAAGATATTATTAAAGCTCAGGACGAAGAGCTTGCTTCTTACAAGTCTCAGCTAGAAGCCACCCAACAGAGAACCAAAGATACTGCCGAAGCCGTAACTCGTCTAGAATCATCCCATAAAAAAGAAATCAACCAGCCGGTCCAATGCTGTGGGACCCTAGCTTTGGAGAAAAACTCGGTGCAAAAGGAGAGGGACGCCTTTGCCCTCCGAGTTAAGGAGCAGTAGGAGTAACTCCGCAAAGAAATGGAGGAGAAGACCGCTGCCGAAGAAGAGTCGCAACGATATTACGACGAGATCGTTGCCACACGACTTCTAAAGACGAAGCTTGAGGATGAATTTTCCAAGGTTGAGGCGCTAAAGAATGAAGCCCGTGAAGAGGGCAAGAAGATAGCGTCTGTGGAGGTCGACTCCCATCTTGAGGCGGCTAAAGAAGAAGGTAGGGAAGTGGTCAAAAGTATGTTCGACCCGCTAATTGCAGAATTCAATGTCCGCGTTATCAAGCACCGGGACTTAACTTTTCATGGCGAGGGCCATCTCGAATCTTTAGTTGAGGCGTGGGAGACTTTAATAGAAATCAGGAAGGCCGAACATGGTACCGAGGAGGTTGATGAAGGAGCTTTAATAAAAGAATTTCTTAAGGGAAACAAGCCTTCGGACCAATCAGCGGCAAAAGCTCTTTATTGCAAAGGCTCCCCCTCAACGAAAGGGAAAGAGGTTATTGCTGGTCCATCCGGGATCGAGTCTTAAGCTCATTCGCCTACTCAGCCGACCGATCGGCCGATACTCGATCCTTTTGAGCAGCATGTTGGTTATGATCCGGAGGATCACGACCTCGGTGTTCATATTTTGTCTCCTATTCCAGGGGTGAGAACCTTCTGACGGCTGAGAGACAGCCGAAACCTGGTAGATAACTCTTCACTTTAACATTCCAAGAGTCGTCATTTTTCACCAGGAGCTATCGTATTCTAATGCTTATTTTTCATGATTTTGTGCAGGCCATTCTGATCCCGAGCCCACTCCGAAAAGCAATGTCGCCAAGGAGGTGAAGGAAAAGACAGTTGAGGCCATTCACGTAGGAGAGGCTCCCGGTCCAAATGCTCAGGTGATCGGAGCGCTAGATAAGGATAAATCCAAGACTTCCTATCCCATCGATGGGAGTTATGAAATCGAAATTAGAGGCGCCTCTGAACACACATCTAAACTGAACATGAAGGAGCAGCTTGAGAAGGAGAAGAAAAGGACGGTCGAGATCAAAGTCGAGCCTCAAGCTGTGGACCTGGATGATCCTTTGAATAAGCCGTTGAAGGTCATCCTCCCAAGAAAGTCCAAGCGCATGGAAGTTCCCCGTACTTCTTCAGTTGTCACTCCTCCATGAAAGAAAGTTATCAAGGGCAAACGCACGGGAGAGGAGTCGTCTGGAAAAAGGTCAAAGAAGTCGAAGAAGTAGTCGTTGCTCTCGTTCAACGAGGGTTAGTTTAGATTTTGTAATTATTTTTATTTATCTTCGTAGTTCATGTAAATAAACTTTTGACTCTGAATTTTGGAGGAGTTGTAATAGAAACCTATTTTTGATGAATAAAACTTAGTTCTTTTGCCTTAAGAAGACTTCCGCTGCTTTATTTTTTGTATAATCGTGGTCAAAACCCAAGCTATTACAAGTTACATAAACCTCTCGATTCATCTTCAAATAAGTCGATAATTTTTCTACCATTGCACGTTCTTTATTCCACGCTTCAGGCACTTAGAATATTTCCCAGTCTGCACGCTAAGGGTCCGATGACTTCAAGTCATTTGTGTTCAGTTCTCCCTTAGGGGCTTGGATATTTAAATTGCTCATTCTCTAGTCCATGATCTGGAGACTTAGAGTATTCAGTCCGCACTCCAGAGACTTAGAGATTTTGAGTCGTTTATACTCTGGTCCACACTCCGGGGACTCAGAGTACTCCAGTCTGCACTCTGGGGACTTGGAGATTTTGAGTCGTTTATACTCTGGTCCGCAATACGGGGACTCAGAGTACTCCAGTCCGCACTCCAGGGACTTGGAGATTTTCAGTCGTTTCTGGTCCGCACTTCGGGACTTAGAGTACTCCAGTCCGCATTCCGGGGTCTTGGAGATTTTGAGTCGTTTATTCTCTGGTCCGCACCCCGGGGACTCAGAGGACTCCAGTCCGTACTCCGGGGACTTAGAGATTTTGAGTCGTTTATACTCTGGTCCGCACTCCAGGGACTTAGAGCACTCTAGTCCACACTCCGGGGACTTGGAGATTTTGAGTCATTTATACTCTGGTCCGCACTCCAGAGACTCAGAGCACTCCAGTCCGCACTCCGGGGACTTGGAGATTTTGAGTCATTTATACTCTGGTCCGCACTCCAGGGACTCAGAGTGTTGTAGCGCGCACTCTGGGGACTTGGAGATTTTGAGTCGTTTATACTCTGGTCTGCACTGCGAGGACTCAGAGTACTACAGTCTGTACTTCGGGGACTTGGAGATTTTGATTCGTTTATATTCTGGTCCGCACTCCGAGGACTCAGATTACTCCAGTTCACACTCCGGGGACTTAGAGATTTTGAGTCGTTTATACTCTGTTCCTTACTCCCGGGACTCAAAGTACTCCAATCCACACTTCAGGTACTTGGAGATTTTGAGCCGTTTATACTCTGGTCCGCACTCCGGGGACTCAGAGTACTCCAGTCCGCACTCTGGGGACTTGGAGATTTTGAGTGCTCGTGCGCGTTCATACGTCAGAAAGAATAATGTATTTCTTAGTTATTCGTCACAGCGTTATCATACACAGAAACATCGACAATTAATAGAGAAGATAACTTCAAGCCTTTATTAATGCAAACAAACTAAATTGTCTTATTACATGCCCTAAACTAGGAATAAAAACTTTCTCGAAATAAATGCAACTAAAATATGAAAGAAATGAACTAAGTGTAATAATATCGCAAATGCTCTCTATTCCATGATCAGAGGAGTGTCGCACCATCAACGGTCGTTAGCATGAAAGTTCATTCTCCAAGCTTCCGTTCAATGACTTATGGACCATCCCATGCGGGGCTCATATGTGATGGAACTGGGAAAACTCGTTTCAAAACGAGATCACCCACACCAAAGATTCTCGGTCGGACCTTTTCATTACAATATTGAGCGACTCGGTGTCTGTATGCGGCCACTCTTGAATTAGCTTCTTCATGCTTTTCATCAATGAAGTCCAATGATTCCAGCAAAAGATCTTGATTTGACTCATGGTCATAATAAGTTACCCGATGTGATGGAACTTCAAGTTCTACGGGTATGACAGCTTCCATGTCGTACGCCAATGCAAATGGAGTGTGGCCAGTCATAGACTTGTGGGTGGTTCTATAAGCCCAAAGCGAGGTTGGAACCTCATCCACCCACTTGCCTCTAGCCTTTTCCAAACGTTTTTTCAATATGGATTTGATTATTTTGTTTACGACTTCCACTTGTCCATTGGCTTTCGAGTGAGCAACTGCTGTAAACTTTTTCTCAATACCATATTTTTGGCAAAATTCCTTGAACTCTTTGCTTTCAAACCGAGTTCTGTTGTTTGTAACGATGGTTCGTGGAAGGCAAAAACGGTATATAATATTTCGTACAACGAAATTAATGACCATTTTGGTGGTGATAGTGGCCAAAGGCTCTGCTTCTACCCACTTGGTAAACTAATCGACTGCAGCTATCGCGTAATTTGCACCACCTTTGGAGGGTGGTAAGGAACCGACTATATCGATCACCAACATTGCAAATGGCCAGGGACTAACCATTTGTGTGAGTTCCGTTGGTGGAGCTCTTGGGATTTTCGCAAATTTCTGACGTTTATCGCATTTTCTCACATAGTCTGCGGCATCCCGATTTAAAGTCGGCCAATTATATCCATAGCGGAGGATATTCTTTGCTAACGTCTGCCCCCCAGTATGGTCGCCACATTCACCTTATGGACTTCCTTCAGGACTCGTTTAATCTCATCATGGGAAATGCACCGGAGTAAGGGGGTCGAGAAACCCCTCCGATATAATACCCTATCTTGCATTACATAACGCGAAGCCTTACGAATTACTTGTCGTCTTTCGCTCCTTCTTTCAGGCACGACCCCATGTAAAAAGTACTGCTTGATTGGGGTCATACATGATTCCATCTCGATTTCGGTCTCCAACACAAAATATATCTCCATCATATTTATGCTCGAAACATGTAAGCTTTCAACGGGAAACAAACACATATGCTGCGCATCGTCAGTGCTTGCAAATTTTGCCAATGAATCGGCTGCTTTGTTTTGCTCAAGCGGGACATGTGAAATATCATAATACTCGAGATTCACTAGCAGCTCCTGAACTTGGACCAAATACGGGGCAATTCTCGGCCCCTTTGCTTGGTAGTCGCCCCGCACTTGGTACACCACCAGTTGCAAGTCGCAAAAGATTTCAACCGATCTTACTACCAGTTCTTTGATAAGTCTTAAGTCGGCAATCAATGCTTCATACTCGGCTTTATTCATTCCTAAGAATTCGAGCTTCAAAGCGTAGCAAAGAGATCGGTTCTTAGGAGCGACGAGAACTATGCCAACCTCCGAACAGCGGTCGTTAGATGCCCCATCGGTGAACATCTTCCATCAAACGAGAGGTATGACATTGCGGCCGTTTGATTCATCTATCACGGTGAATTTAGCAATGAAATCTGCTAGCGCTTGCCTCTGTATGGCCCTTCGCGGAAGGTAGGTAATATCGAACTGAATCAACTCGATATTCCATTTTAACATCCTTCCTGAAGTTTCCGATCGTTGGAGTACCTCTTGCAAGGGTTGATCGGTGTAAACACCGATCGAGTGTGCTTGAAAGTATGGATGAAGCTTGCGTGATGCGATCACCAAGCAATAAGCTAGTTTCTCAATCCTGGGATAATTTCTTTCTGCCCCCGTCAAACGTTTACTGACATAATATATCGGCTTTTGAACTCGGTCCTCCTCGCAAACTAGAGCCGTACTGATGGCATGCTAGGATACTGCCAAGTATACATACAACATTTCATGGTCAATTGGTTTTGATAGCACCGGGGGTTTCTAGATGTCTAACTAGAGCTCGGAATGCTTCCTTGAAGTTGGACGTCCCTCGAAACTCCTCTTTCCCTTCTTTATCACATCAAAGAAAGGAATGCACTTATCCGTGGCTCTGGATATGAATTGACTCAGCGTGGCCACCTTTCCGTTCAAGCTTGGTACTTGCTTTATAGTTCTGGGCACTTGTATGTCCCAAATGGCCTGAATCTTTTCCTGGTTAGCTTCAATTCTATGTGCGTTCACAATGAAACCCAAGAACTTTCCTGATGCAACGCCAAAAGAGCACTTTAAGGGGTCGATATTCATCCCGTACTGCCTGAGTATGTCAAACATCTCTGCTAAATCTCGGATGTGGTCGTTTGACTGCCATGACTTCACGAGCTTGTCAACCACATAGACTTCCATCGTTCTACCAATCCGGTCTTTAAACATTCGATTCACCAGACACTGATTAGTTGCTTCCTCGTTTTTCAATCCAAAAGGCATTACTACATAGCAATATAGCCCCACATCTGTGACAAAACTGGTGTGTTCTTGGTCTGGAATGTGCATCGGGATCTGATTCTATACCAAATACACATCCATAAATGACAATAATTCGTACCCGGCGGTAGAGTCGACAAGCTGGCCGATTCTTGGTAAAGGAAAACTATACTTCGGGCATGCTTTATTCAGATCAGAGTAATCAACACAAGTTCTCCACTTCCCATTTGCTTTTCTCACCAGCATAGGGTTAGATACCCATTCGGCGTAGAGGGCGTCGCGGACGAACCTATTGGCTTTGAGTTTGTCCACCTCCTCTTTAAGAGCAGCAGACCTCTCCGGGTCCATGCCTCTCCTTTTCTGTTTCACAGGAACATATTTTGGTTCTATGTCAACATATGACTCGCAATAGTCGGAGAAATCCTGCACATATCAAAGTGTTTCCAAGCAAAAACATTCTGATTCGCTCGGAGGAAATCAGTAAGGTGCCCAGCCAATGAAGGGTCGAGTTATGATCCATTCTTAAGAACTCGCGATGGGTCATCCCGACTGACTGGAATGTCGATCATCAGCTCAGTCAGTGCTGCAATCGTTTCCCTAGGTTCCCCATCATCATCTCTCGGATCTATGTCTCAAAGGATCCGAGAATCTCACCCGAGCCAAGGCTCGGGCACTACTTGTCAATCATCGGTATTTAGGATGCGGACGGTGCTGTCCGCCACCTTCCCTTTTTCTCTCCGCTGAGCTTCTCTCAGCTCTCCCACATAACATGTGCGACCGGTCGCCTGATCGCCATGTACCACTCCAACTCCCTTGTCAGTCGGAAATTTCAACGTCAAACACTAGGAGGCCAAGGCTGCCCTAAACTCCGCCAGGGCCGAACGACCCAGAAATACATTATATGGAGAGTCCACCTTCATCACTATGAACGGTAGGACTCGCACTCTCCTATGCTCCCCTTCCCTCAGTCCAACTGGTAACTCAATATACCCCATCGCGTCAGTTGCGGCACCATTACAGCCGTGGATACGGGCTTTGCATGGTTTCAAATCTTTTGTCTCCATCTTCATTTGGTCATAAGCCTTCTTAAAGATGATGTTGACAAAACTTCCATAATCGATCAAAATTCTTTTTACGTAAGCTGGCCCTATCGTTGCAGATATAACCATCGGGTCGATAGTAGGAGCCTCCACCTTGTCTACGTCTCGACTCCTAAACACTATATCGTCTGTCATCATGCGTTATTGTTTTGCGAGGGTTCCATCTTCCACATTCGAACAACATTCATAATTAGCATGCCTCAGAGAGGTAGCATATCGTTCCATCTCCTGCTAATTCTTGTCTGCAGGATGAGGTCCTTCGACTGTAGTGTTTATGATCAACCTTCCTACAGTCTGGGAAGGTTCTTCTGGGTGGCGTGGAGCCGGCCTACGTCCGAGGTCCAACGTTCCTTGCCTACCTTCTGGTGGGTTCTTAACAAACTCCTCCAGCTTTTTCATGCCTAATCAACCTTTCTATGGCGTTGTGGAGGTGTCTACACTCCTCAGTATTGTGCCCGTAGGTCTATTGGAAGCGACAATACTTCCCCGTTCGTTTCTGTTCTTCAGTGTACTCCTTTGGGCACGGCTTTCTGTATTGAAAGGTGTTACAGGTAGATAGGTAATTGTTTTCAAGGGAAATATTCAGGGGGTGTATTCATTGTAGGTCGGAATCATCGACTTCCATCTCCCTATCACTTTTTTCTTTCTAGGATTTCCACCTCCGGATCCTTTAGATTGCCCAGGCTTGTTCTGGACGTTTACTTGAACTTTTCCCGAACTGTCGCTGGATTGTTTCACGGTGATGTTACTTTTCACAGTTTCATGAACATGCCCTAGTGCCTTATCTCGTCTTGTCCATCGAGCTTCCTCCCTCCGTATGAACTGGTGAGCTTTGGAATAGAATCGTTCCAACGTAGTTAGGGCTTTCCTGTCAACCAATCTCCAAACTCTGAGTCTGGATCTACCCCTCGCATTACCGCCATCAAGATAACGTGATCGTTAGGGTTGCTAACTTCAGTAGCGGCAACATGGAACCTCTGTAAGTATGCTTTCAAAGACTATCCCAGAACTTGGATCGCGCTTGATAAGGACATCATGTCCTTTGGACGAGTAGCATGTATCCTGAATTGTTCAACAAATTTCACCGCTAACTCGTCGAAGCTGGAAATAGACCGCGGAGGAAGTCGAGTAAACCACATAGTTGTGATTCTGGACAACGTGATTGGGAAGCACCTACACTTAGTTGCATCATTCGCCCTTGCGGAATCCATCATCCATTCATACCTCATCACGTGTTGCCTAGGGTCAGTCTTCCCTTCATAGGCTGGGATAGTCGGCATGCAAAATTTCCTGGTATACTCTGCCTGTAGAACAGTAACTGTGAAGGGAGTATGACTACTGGACACTTCCCAATCTTCATTGGTCAAGCCTTGGTTCTCTCTCATTAACTTCCTGACCATGGCTTTTAAATCCGGAGTTTGTATGGAGGATGGGAGATTGGATTCCGTTCCACAGGACCGTGCAGGTTGATGTCCCGCCTGCTGGCGGTCGGCCAAACGTGCGTCCTGAAGGCCAGCTTGATTTGGGTCTTGGTGAGCCAGACGTCTGGTCTCCTCATGTGCCCGATCCTTGGCAAATCGATCAGTGGTACCTGCCTGTACAGCTTCAGTCTTACGGCGTCTACGCCTAGAAGGTTCACTTTTTCAGCTGAGGTCGAGTTGTTAGATGAAGAATAAGGAGCAGGACTACTTCTAGCATTCTGATGCTGTTGCTGGGCAATATGAGTCATGAGATTGGTGTTGGCTTGAATCTGCTCAGCCAGTTGCCTTCTACTTTCCTTGAGTTCACTTATCAAGTCGCTGAACTCTGTTCGGGAACAACTTCTGTTTGATTTTGGGTGGAGGGCTCTGTACCTTGAATTGCTTGCTGGTTGCTAGGTCCAACTTGTTGCACACTAGCAGTCTCATGGACGTCCGCATTGTGAGCGGCTGATCGGGTGCGTGGTCTTCCCATAATAGGGTTGTCGGTTGGAACTATGAATAGATTCAACGGGCATCCAATGAATAAGTCAGATCTCCTTCGGGGGATTTTTCAATCCAGTAGCTACAAAGTAGATCCTATGGTCCTGAGAATTCGAGCTCTCAATGAAAGCACCAAAATGTTAGCACCGGAATTGGTAAGTAACACCCTTAAGAGAGGTTACGTAGAGAGATTAATGATGAAAGTAAATGTAAACAGTGAACAGAATGCTAAAATTAGTGCAGAAAATAAGAACACCAGATTTATAGTGGTTCGGCGTAACTTCCTACGTCCACTTTGAGGTTAATCTTTATTGCTTTTCTCAACAATCGATTACAGATATAATCCATACACCAACTATTTGATTAGAATTGTTAAGCAAAAAAATAAGTCTTCAATGAGTCTTGAATGCGGCAGAATCTCCTTGGTGTTCTCGAAAAAAGGTCCCTTTCACTTTGCCCCTGCCTCTCTATTTATAGACGAAGATGGGTTGGACTTCTTTAGTAGGCCTAGCAGTAAGATACCTCAGCCCAAAATAAGTAACTCCTGTGCATCGATCCATAAATGTCGAATGGCATATGCCGAACGTCCCTAGATGCCGAACGAGCTTGAATGTCGGACGACCCAGTTGTACCAAACAACAATGCCATGCCGAACGTCCCTAGATGTCGAACGGGCTTGTATGCCAAATAAGGCATGAATGCCGATCGATCCATGAATGCCGAACGAGACGAATGCCGAACGCTCTTGAATGCCGAACGCTTTTGAATGCCGAACGCTCTTGAATGTCGAATGCTCTTGTATGCTGAATGATATGCAAATGTCGAGCGCCTAGTTGCCTGGTCAAACCTCCAGGTAACATCTATCAACTATAAAGGGAAACATCGGGCCATAACTTCCAATGATGACCCCATCACCTCCATGTGTCTTGTATATCTCATCAAGTGATCAGTTGGATCAGCTTCGCCATTGTACATTTCCACGTTAGGTAGCTTGACCTCCGGTGGATTACAAGCTATCCTGATTTCATGACTAAACGGACTCCTATTTACCCCTTCCATATCTCTATTTGTCAATCCTCCACGCATAGTTCGTCTGATAATCTCTGCCAATCCAGCATTATCAGTTATGGGTTGCCCCCGAGTCCTCGAGTGAATTTTGGTACGTACTCTTCATCCCGCGCTCTTACATTCCTGCCAACATCATGTTGTACGATGTCAACTGGAGTTTCTCTATGAACTAGTCCATCGTTACCCGGTGGAGTGCCCCCAAGCCTGGGTTCATCCAGATTAGGAGGTGCATGTTGATTAGGGGCTCTGCCTTGTTGAACTGCTCCATTTGGTTGCCCGTTTTGTCCTTCTGCTCCAGCCTCGTTGATCTGAACTCCTGAAGTTCTGACTGTCCTTGTTTGTCCTACCTGTCTGAGGAGGGTCTGCATCATCTCCTCTTGCCTTTTCAGGAATTCTTCAGGCATCGCTTCCATCGTCATTTCCATTTCGTCTTGGGTGACGAAAGCTGAAGTCTGGTTGGCTCCTAATGAAGCCTCCTGGCTTCCTTCGTGTTGACTTCTCTCTTTCCTCTGTCTTCTACTCGATTGCCTTTTCATAGCTCTCTAGATCTAAATTCTTAATTTTCTAAGTATGAATTCCAAATCTGGTGTAGCAGATGCTAGTTCAATTCTTAGTGAAAGCACCAAAGTGTTTGTGCCAAAATTGGACACAAACCCCAAATGTCGTGAAAGCACCAGTATATGAATACAGATCATCAATATCCAGACACAAATCACAAATTCGAGAAAAATAGAGAGCAACAATTCAGAAATAACAAACAATGACATGTGATTTATAGTGGTTCGACTATCTCCGGCCTACGTCCACTTCGAATGATAACCCTTTTATTGATGTTCTTCGTTGATAACAGTTGATTACAGCAGATTACAATGAAGAAATTTAAGTACAACAGCAATGATGAAGTGTAAGGTTGAATCTAGCAGATTCTGGACGTCAGATAGCCAAAAGATCCTTTTACTATAGGCTTTTGGGGGCTATTTATAGGCATAGGAGGCTGATATCTCGCTCAAACTTCGGGAGACTCCTTCTGGCACGTGAGTGGGCCCACGCGATCGATCCCATGAAGTTTCAACTCGATCCGTGATCGATACGAACCAATTTCGTATCGATCAAGAGTTTACCCAATGCAGTTGAAACTTGGCATGAACCTTCTTTAGCTTGTACGTAAGCTCCTATGAAAATTTCATGGCATTTGGACCTATGGATTGTGAGATACGATCGATGCAATCTCGCATTTTTCGAAGGCTGTTGAGTTCGAATCCATAATTTTGTATCCATCTTCTTCGTATCGATCAAAGGCATGTGCTTGCTCGTGACGTGGAACGATAAACTGAGGGAGATACATATCCTTCGCCGTGTTGACTAAGCCTTCATTCTTTCCTTCGCATCTAATGGCAATCCCCCTATTCGTATCCGTTCGACCGAACCCATACTCATATCGATAATTGGCGACGTCTTTCATATGATCGTTGCAATACGATCGACACGAAGTGACTTGTTTTGAGGTGGATGCGAACAAGAGCCATATGTAGATGGATATGAATAGCATTCATTCCTTGATCGTTTCGATCGCGATGGGTACGAATAAGGAACAATCGGACACTATCGATTCGAACAACCATGAACTGCATGGATATGAAGGAGGCTTGCAGAGTGGATTGATACGAACTAAGCTTACCTATGATCGATACGAAAGCATGGATTCGAAGTGCGCCACCTATCTCCAACCTGATCGATACGAATGTAATCGATTCGAACCATTGCTGATCGATACGAATAGTATCGACTCGAAACGCCATCTGCTGATCGATACGAAATGTGTCGATACCAACCATTTTTTACGCATATTAATCCATCCATATCTGGAGCACACAAACTCTGATTGACCTAAAAATTGAAACATAGACTCTTTTATCCTTGATAATCATTCCCAGTCGATTTTGCCTTGATCGGAGCCTGGTCAAATTTTGACGACATCGATCACGACATTGTTTCCAATCGATTTCCAATCCTGGCATCCATTCTCTCGTGCTAAATTGTTGATATTCCAGCCTTGACCAAATGGTGGGATAACATAGGGCACGATCGTATACCAGTTCTATCTTGTATTCTAATATCTGCGTTATTTACTTAAGGATAACTACCCCATTAAAATTTCCATAAAAACATTTCTGGAAAAATGATTTAACCCTTCAAATCATAAATAAGGAAAATTTTCTCTTTGTTTTACTCAAGTCTCTTTGCCATGTTATATATATACTCGACTCAAAACTATGGAGATGAAATATAATGGGATTTCCTATCCCACCATAACAAGTAAAAACCCTTTTTAACTTAAAAGCTCTTAGGCCATAAAATCAAGGAAACAATTCAAAACCTTTAAAATAAACTTTTGAAATCATTGAAGGTGTCCATTAAAAATCTTTATAAACCTTAGACATCCTCGTTTCAAAACTTCTAAGCATACCTTTCGAAAGCATTAGAAACCATCCATTTTAAAGATTCAAGTAACCTTTCAAAAACATTGGGGTACCTCCCCCTCAAAATCTTCATTATAAACCTTTCGAATGCATTAAAGTACTTTACTAAAAACAAACATATCGGAAGCATTGGGTTCGAGTAATGGTCTGCGGAACATAGCTTCAAAACCGTGTAAAACCTTCCTTTCGAGACTTTTGGGTTTATCTTTCAGTAGAACAAAGGGTCTTAAAAGAACTAGGTCAAAAGTGACTCTTTCGAAGGTAATTTCCTAAGTAAAAAAAGTAGATGGTTTCGAAACTATCCCTATCGAAAGCATGGAGAAACGACTTCTTATTAATAACGAAAGCACCTTTTCGAAAATAATGTTTAAAGGAAAAGGCAGGCTCAACTGGGTCGAAAGGTAGAATACGACAGCAAGTGTTTCGACCTTGTCGAAAGCCTATTTTAAAAAACATAAAAGCAATTACCTCTGTTGATAGTTATATTAAAACCCTTTCGAATCCTTTCTTTTAAAACAAGGCAAGTGGCATCTCTTTTGAAAGAAAACAAAAGCCTCGACCCCTTCGTAAGAACTTTTTGACTCTGTTCCTTTTTTCCATCTCCAATCCACTACGTACCAAGGTATTGATACCATGTATATTGGTTTCGACCCAGATGAAAGCGGTATGAGGTCGAAAAGTGGCTGCCGAAAGTGGAAAAACAGTAATCCTTTACAAAACTAATTTTTAACTTTATAAAGTAATATACCTATTTGTTAACATGTGATTGGTTTCCAATTTCTTTTCCAAAATCTTTTCTAAAAGTGCTGCCAAATTCGGTATTTAATAATTTAAAACATTTAGCAAATTTCCCCTTCTCCCTTTATAAAAATATAAAACATTTAAGTCTTATACCTTAAATAATTTTATATACTTAATAAAACATTTAGGATAGTTCACCAAAATTCCCATAAAACACTTTTAGTATGTTTTCTAACATATCTAAATTTCTGACCCAAAGCTTACATATAATAGCCGTAATTAATCTTTAAACCAAATATAACCATTTTTTTTTCTTTTTCTACTAGAAAATTCATAATAAATCCATAACAACTTAGAAAATTATAAAACTATAAACCCATCTCTAAAATATTATTTATGACCTTATATAATGAAAACAAGCCATTTCGATGTCATTTAATAGGTTTTCCAAGTTAATCCTTATCATAAAATCTATATTAAATGGCATAACTACCAAGAAGTGTGTGTGTGTGTGTGTGTGTGTGTGTATTCATTTAAACAATCAAAGCATGGCAAATCATTTGGAAACTAAATTCGAAACTCAACTAGAAACTGAAAATCATAAAAATAAGATGTAATCCATTATTCACCTTTGGCTTGTTATCAAGAAGGTTGAGATTTGCTCTTAAATTAATTTGGTTAAGCTTCTTTCTTGAAATTTTGCTTATCTTCCCCTTACATTTTCTAATGGTGGTCGACCCTGTTCTTATTTTAGTTTTAGTTCGTAAATATGGTAATGGAAATGGCTTAAGGGTTTAGGGTATAAGAATATAACCTATTCCTATTTTGCCCTTATCTTATTACTTCTTTCTTATTTCATCTGTTTACCCATTCTTAAGGCATGAATACCTTATAGTGTCACAAATATCAATCTCTAGACCACTAAATCTTTATAGTATTCTATTTAATTTAGCTAAATAAATCGCCTAAATAATGTTATTTAAAATTAGGGGTGTTACAAACTCCCCTCCTTAAATAATTTCGTCCTCGAAAGTACGATAAGGTATTCATAAAAAGCAACCATAGAGGTAAAACATACCATGAAACAAATCAGGATAAGTATCTCTAATCCTACTTTCAGTTTTCCAAGTACAGTCTCCCTCGTCATTGCTCCAATGGACTTTGACTAATCTGACTCTCTTGTTCCTTAGCCTCTTCTCAACTCTCGCCACTATATGAATTGGTTTTCTAACTATAGTCATATTCAGTTCCACTACTAAATCATCTTAAAGAGTTGGCGCAAAAGTAGTTTCTAGATCTCGAATACGTTTCCATATATAAGAAACATGAAAAACATCGTGGACTCCTACCATACTATTCGGTAACTCTACCCTATATATTTGTTTCCTGATCCTTTCTACAATAAGAAATGGTCCAATGAATCTCGGTGCCAATTTCCCTGATCTCCTAAATTTGATCACACCTTTCATTGGTGATATCTTGATGAAAACATGATCTCCAACTGAGAACTCCAAGTCTTTTCATCTCTTATCAGTATAACTCTTCTTCCTAGACTGAGCTTCCTTCATTCTAGCTCAAATTAGCTCAATGTTTTCTACAGCTTCCCTAACCAAATCCGAACCAAGAACTAACCTATCCCCGGTCTCTAACCAGCAAACAGGAGATTTGCATGGACTTCCTTACATAGCTTCAAACTATGCCAATCCTATCCTAGTTTGATAACTGTTGTTATACAAAATATCAACTAAGTGTAGATGGTCTTCCCATGATCCTCCAAAATCTATCATATAAGCTCATAACAAATCTTTTAAGACTTTTTTAACTCTTTCTATTTGCTCGTCTGTTTGCATATGGTTAGCGGTACTCATCTTGTGCTTGGTACACAAAGTCTTCTATGGACTTTTCCAGAACTCGCTAATGAATAAGAAATCTCTATCGCTTACTATACTACTAGGAATCCCATGTAGTTTAACTATATTCTTCATGAATAACTTAGCCAAAGCAGGTGTCATCCTAGTTGACTTAACTGGAATAAAATGGGCAATCTTGATCAATTTGTCCACTATAACCCATATACTTTTAGTTTTTTGATTTGACCTTAGCAACCCATCTATAAAATCCATTGAGATAGAATCTCATTTCCAAATTGTAACATCTAAACATTGAAGTAACCCACTTAGTTTCTGATGTTCGACTTTTACTTGTTGGTAGTTCAAACACTACTTCACCCATACGCCTATATTTCCCTTCATACCTTCCCAGAAGAAACTTCTTTTCGAATCTCGATACATCTTAGTTCCTCCCAGATGAATAATGAACTTCGAACGATGGCATTCTTTAAGAACTTCCTTCATTATTTCCCACATTTGGAATATATTTCCTTTCTTTCTTAACCACCCATTCTGGTCAAGAATAAAATCTTTCAACTCATCGCTCTCTGTTCCATCCCTTAAATTCAATGTCGTTCAACTAATAATGGATCCTCCTTCTGCTTGGAAGCAATCTTTTGGATCATCATCGATTGAACTTTTAAACATGACAACATAGTAGTTTCCTTACTCGACCTAGCTTCAGGTCTCCACTATATCCTACATGTATTCAATGCTTCTTAATCTTTCCACTCAACTATTATTACCAACGCTACATTTTGATGTTTTCTGCTTAGTGCATCCGCAACCTTGTTGCCTTTTCCTTGTGTGTACTCAATAGCAAATTCATAAGCAGCTAAAAACTCTAACTACCTCTACTATCTCATATTTAGCTCCTTCTAAGAGAATAAATACCTCAGTGACTTATGATCCTTATAGAATTCGAATCTTTCCCCCATAAGATAATGTCTCCATACCTTCAATGCAAAAATTACCGTAGCTAATTCCAAATCGTGCATTGGATATCTAACATCATGCGGTCTAAACCGTTAAGAAGCATAGGCAACCACTTTACCCTTTTGAATTAACACAGCTCCTATTCATATTGCACATACATTCGTGTACACTACTAAGTTTCAATTTCCCTCAGGAACAACTAACACAGGTACATTCGTCAGTAAGTGTTTCAGCTTCTGGAATGCTTCCTACACTTATCAGTTCAGACGAACTTCACATCTTTCCGAGTTAGCTTGGTCATCGGTGCTGCTATCCACGAAAAATCCTTAATGAATCTTTGATAATATCCAGCTAATCCAAAAAAAAACTATTTATCCCAGTCATTGTCTCGGGTCTCTTTTAATTATTCACCGCCCCGACCTTAGTCAGATCTACAGACAACCCTTTCTTTGAGACCACATGCCAAGAAACTTTACTTGCTTCTTCCGAAAATGACACTTTGAAAAAATTTCTTTCTGTTGATGCTGCCTCGATGTCTCAAGCGCCATTCTAAGATGAACCTCATGCTCTCTTTCATCCTTAGAGTATACTAAAATGTCATCTATGAATACCAATACACACCTATCTAATTGCTCTCAAAATACCGTGTTCATCAAATTTACAAAGAATGCTGGCGCATTAGTTAGTCTGAACTGCATAACTAACCATTCGTACGATCCATATCGGGTTCTAAACCTATCACAGGAATACTATCCTCGGCCATTATAAGCTGATGGAATCCTGTTACCAAATCCAATTAGGAAAGTACTTTTTCCCCACTCAATTGGTCAAACAATTCGTCAATTCTACGTAATGGATATTGCTTCTTTATTGTCTTCTCATTCAACTTATGACAATCGATACATAACCTTAACATTTTGTTCGGTTTCCTTGCAAACATTACGGTTTCTCCCCAAGGCGAACTACTTGGTTTGATAAAGTTCTTACTTTCTAAATCTACCAATTACACCTTTAGCTCCCTTATATCGATAAGTATCATTCTACTTGGTGGTCTACTCACCGGTTTTGCTCCTAGTACTAAATTTGTGGGACAAACTCAATGGCTCATTTCGGTGGCAGCCTTACTACATATTCAAATACATCTGCGAATAATCTAACAACGAATACTCGATTCAACTCATCTTTTGTATCCATAACACCTAACAGAGCATTGATGTCATAACCCATTTTTCCATACCAATTTAAACTGACTTTGAACCACTCTTGTCAGTTAAATCGTACGGAAAGACGGATAATGAAAGAAAGAAAGAAGATAGAAATAGAAAGAAGATAGAAGAAAAAGAGAACAATTCAGAATCTCACAATGGAACGAATAATTTATAATATAAACAAATCTTTACATGAAACCAAAACTGTTTCCTTTATATAACATATACAGGTTTTACATCAGAGTTACAACCATACAATTCGAACAGTTATATCAATCCTGTCCTTACAATCATAACCACAAGACCAAAGGATTACATATACACAATTACGAGAATACGTCTCCCGATCCAACTCTTCCTTCTGAAGCTTCCACTCTTCCAGTTAAACCTGGAAATGTGCTCGGTCTGACCCGAGCATATAGGAAAACACCAAAGCCCGGGTCAGTCGGGTATACCAGCATGAGAAAACACAATCAACTTGATTTTTAAATTTTAAAAATTCCTTTTGAAAACAAAAGCATCTCGTACGACCACGCCACAAATAAACATGTCGGGTTTTTACCTTACGATAGCTAAAATATTTTTATGAAATCCTCTGATATTATAATAGGGTCTATATACAAATACTTATTAAAATAGCCGAAATTGTTACATTATTAAATTCCACCTACTAGCCACAGAGTGGGTAATACAAACAAAACTCGTACAAGGCGTGTAGGGAAAATGGATTTCCAACTAATGACTAGGCACTGGGGTACCACCTGTCACAGTACGTGGCCGAGATCACAGTACCGAGGAGTACGCCCGCTCCCCTGCAACACAAGACCGGAACCATCCCTTACTGGACAGTTCCGAATAAGATCACCCCACAGTTGGGATCAGCAACCACACCACTAAGCCGAAATAAAAAGGGACATCTAGACAGGGATGACCTTAATCTCAAGTGGGGGCTACCCACGAAGCCTTGCTACATAACCCCTGATTTTCGGTCATTCCCGGTTGATGAGGCTCGAGGCTAAGCATTACCTTTCTAGAACATATCCCTTAGAATGCTCATCGTCCACTTGACGATGTTCTGAAAGAGTTCGTCCATACAAGTGCGTTCCGGGTTCGAACGGAACCGAAGGCACTATTCCTACTACATCCATTTGGAATCATCCTCAGGATTAGTAGCGAGTAGCCCTTGCACATCACTGCTCCATCTTTGACTCCAAGCTCTTGTTTTCATCCCGAAAACGTATCGTTGGGTCGAAGTGGTTTTTGGATTTCAAATCCGATCCCCGGTCTCTTCGAAACAACGTTCGCTATTTCCCGGTAAATTCAACCCCGGTTCTTTAGGAAATACTCCGATGAAATACAAGATCAGAGTTCGCCTCCTAACCGTTAATATACGGGTCTCCTTATAATTCGTCCTAGAGAACGAACGAGTTTATACATACGGTATAGCACCTCGATCGGTAACCGTACCATATAATTCACAAGTCTCATCTAGATATTTCCAAAGTCTGGTTTTGTCTAATTTTTGATAGTCGGTTATTTAACTATCAAAGCAATCAATCAGTACACAAAGTTCTTTCCCATTGCAACCTTTAAACCTTGTCCACCTTTTAAAATCCAAGTGAATTACCATTTATTTAAGAAAACTTATTTCATTTGAAGTATATATAAAACTATTTCCTTCCTAATCATACTTATAAATTTACAAATATTATTTCAAGTTATATAGATAAAATATTCTTCATAAAGATTATTATAATTATTTAAACTACTTTTATTAAAGGGATTTTAATTTGAAGAAAATATACTTAAATATTAATAAAAATTGTTCTTTAAAGTATCTTAAAGAAATGAGTTAATACTTGAGACAACTTTGAAATTTTAACTTAAAAAGATTTTCAAAGGGTAGAAATAAATAGCTACTTTCAATATTCCAATTATTGATCAATCATAAAAACATTTCTAAAAATAATATTATTATATTACTTTATTTTTAAAGTAAAACTAATTTCATAAATAAATCCAAATCGAACAAGGCTTATCAGTCCAACGGTACTTATCAATTCACATTTCATAATTCACAATCTCAGATATTCAAATCAATCCATTAAGATAGATCGATTCATAATATATACTCAATAAAATTAACAGGCACATAACAGATATATGCAAGAATAATAGATTAGAGATTATCATTACTAGAACAATTATTCAAACACAATCAGGTCAATGGCTTACAGCCTACACAACAATTAGATTAATTATACAGCGGAAGGGTGTCAGTTCCTGCTGTCCCAATGTCGTCTAGTTTAAACAATTCAAAATAAATGCACCCAATCAATTTGGATCATTTTCAACAGTTTGGCCATAAGATTATTTAATGGCATTCATTCTCGATTGATAATTAGATCCTATCCAAACAAGCTTATAAAATTTCACATATCAACTTCACAATGGACCATACGACGACATAACATTCGTCGATACGAACCATTCATTCCATAACATTTTATTCATGAAATAATTATAATAGAGTATGACCTAAGGACTTGAATCCACTTCAAAGTATAAGAATTTATTTCCTTTTATTATTTCATTTATATTTCACTTTTTAATTAATCATCCTTGATTAATAATTTTCTAATTACATTAAGTAATTAACCTCTAATTAATTACACACATTAATTATTTTAACTATTTCAGCAATTAACATTTAATTGCTTAACTAATTGCATAATCCCGTAATTAATTATATTTGATTATTTTATTACTTATTCCTTAACTAAACAACCCTTAATCCCCTCATTAGTTATTATAAATTAAAAATCTTTAAGCACTTGATTAATTCAAAGCTCAATTATAATGATTTTCTAAATCATCTTTACTTAATTTATTCGAATAAACTTAAGTAAAAGAATTTTATCATTTAAATTAAATCAAATACTAATATCAATTTTACTTAATAACTATAATTATGTATTAATATAAACAATTTGTTATTATTAAAAACCATTGTTTTTAATTAAATCTTAAATAATATTTAAGATTAAAGATATTGTTTCAAAGGTTCACATAAATCGTCATAATTGTTAAATGTGAGAAAACAATATAAATTTAAAACTTTTTATATACCAATTAATTTAAAAAAATAACAAATTTTATTTTTAACAAAACAACCCTTAATCAACACCTCAAAGAAAATCAGGCTCGACCAACACTAGCCCGAAAAGTCCAAGCCGATAAAAAAAAACACGGCAGTTGGGTCGAAGCCCAATCCAAGACCAATAGCACGAATCCACTCCCATACTCATCTTCCCCAAAACTTTGCTGAACCCAAACAATCACTTCAAGGAAATACGAACCAAAAGCAACCGGGGATCACTGCCTGAATCACAATTAGTCGAATCACGTTGACGACGCCGAAATCCATCGTCACTCACCCTCTAACATGACGATGAACAACCCACGCACCATCACATGCCATCAGGAAAAACGCATGCACTGATACGCGTGCACGTGTATGGCCGTAACTTCGGCCAACATACTGTTGCGACGCCTCAAAACAACTCTACAACAATGATCGAGTGCAACAAGCCACATGTCGAAGCAAATATCACTGGTGAAAAAAAATTCGAACTATAGGCCGAAGTTTCCAGGTCGCTAAACTCACACACCCCCACAAATCCATCTACTGCTTCAACAACAAACCCCAATGACGAACTTCATCCACCATTATTGAGTGCTGACACATGTAGCAACCTATGAACCGAAACCCAGAACCTCCGGTCGCCCCCTCGATTCTCAAACCCGCCGCGACATGATCAAAATTTCAACACTTCCTTAAACCCTAAAAACCCCATGCACGCGCAATCAAAGGCAAAATCGTAAATTCCGCCACGGTCATCGCCTTCCCCATGTCACCCAGCACCCTCCCGTCCAGGCCGCACCACCCCTCGACAAAGAAATCGCCGGAATTTAATTTTTGAACAGAAAAGGGTCAACTCCAAATTTCTTACAAAATAGGTGGTTAAAAATTACGATTCAGCCTATAAAAATCCTATTTTTAACAGAGAATTCAACATGCATGCTCGAATCTTTGATTCAAACATTTTGAAATTTCACAAAAATTTGGTTTTTATTGTAAAACCCAACCCAAACTAACTACACAGCATAAAAATTTAAATAACCAATTTTAACTTAAGCTATTCTAGCAAATAAACAAATCTCCAGTTCATAAAATCTTCAAATTCAAACTCAGATAGGGATTTTAGAAGTAAAGTTAAGAATAATATTCACTGTAAACAGAGCATGCATAAAATTCTATCTTGAAATCTACAGTTTTCTCACCTTGAACATTTGGTTCTTGCTTCTTTTAAAACTTGAAATTGAATTTGAAAACTTGAAATCCTTGAACTTGCTTCTAGGAAGCTAGATTCTTTAAGAGATTGCTTCAAGATCTTTTTTTTTAAGTTTTCCAGATTTTTGTGTTTATAGAGCACTTCTTACTTACAGAATTTTCAGAGTGATGCTGCTCTCTTTTTTTTATTCTGATATTTAAAAATGTGAACTGAGATGTTCTTTAGCTTCTGATTTTATACCTTATATAGTTGTAAACTTTTCAACATAAGTGTTGAACAGAAATAACTTTTAGAGGCTAAAGTAATATCTTTTTTTAAACAGAGAATTTTTTTGAAAAGAAACTTACATGATTATGTTGGATTTTCATATTTTATAGTGCCAAGTGGAAATATGTTTTACTGATGGAATTTCCCACTATTTACCCATAGTTTAAATTAGATAAATTTAGTTTACTTCCTCCTCTTTGTAAATCTGCATTTACATTTGACAGTAGAAAGTTTTGGAGGTTCATTACTTATTGCTTATACATGCCATAAAATATTAATGCACATACAACTATAATTATGATTGCAACAGCCCATACTTAAGGTTAAATCAAGTATAAATGTGATTGTCACCATTATATTTTAAACAAAAATAAAAACTTAATTAAATAAGACTTAAGGTATGTATTCTTATTTGTTTTTAAAATAAAGATGAGGAATTAATCAATTAAAATAACCCCCTCTTTGATTAATAATTTTTTTAATAAATATATTGTTACCTTGAACAAAGTGAAATAAAATAACAATTGTATTTTCATGTAATTTTATATTAAATGAAACTTTGATAAAAATAAAAATCTATACCATAGATTAAATTTTAAAATAAATCAAGTCACTCTCATCTTTATAATATAAAAATATACGACTTCAAACAACTAAGATTCATTAATATTTATGTATAAATAGTTTCTCTTATTTATTTATGTGATTTTTTTACATATCAATTTATAACATTTCTCTCAATCAACTATTATAAATTTTCTTTTTAACTTATCATAACATATATAAAAAATTGTCTTGTTCAAAGTACATATATTTTTAAAGAAACATAAACTTATTTTATTCAATATAAACAATATTGTTGGTAGATACCAAATCAAAGTATAACACTTTCACTTCATTAAGAAATTTCATCTAATTTCATTACATAAAAAATTTATCATTCTATATATGAAAATAATGAATTCGCAATAAATTTAAATTCTTATTATATTTCAACTTTAGAATAAATATATATATATCCTTGAAACAAATACATATATTAAATCTAAACAATATATACAAATTTTACTTTAAAACAAAATATAATTTTAAGAAATTTTATTTAAATCAACTTCATAATTTAATATAGTTTTGAAAACCCAAGTTATATTGATTTTAGAAAAATTATATATAATGATAAATCATTGATTAATGCAAATATTGTATTTTAAAATACAATATCATTGAATATTATAAATAATATCCATAACTCGAGACGTCTAAAATCCCGGGTCGTTACATACCTTCCCCCTTAAAAAGAATTTCGTCCCCGAAATTCCATAGTTAAGCTAGTAAAAATTATCCACTCGCAATAAAATAGATCAATAACAACTCAAACTACACTGGTAAACATAAAGATTTACATAATACATCAAAATATACATTATATTAAGCACTATTCAAAACATTTCTACAAATGTTATCACCATCATCCAAACATAAATACACAGATATGTACTACCCTACCAAACACTTAATCATCCGTGACGTCCATGGGTCAAAACACAACAAAAACTATATATACAACGATGAGAAAACAATCCAACTCCTACTACGGACTCCCACTATCGGAGTCCTCCCTCTCAGGTCCCGATAACTCCCTAACCTCTCTATCATTATCAAGAACCTGAACCTCCTCTGGATTAGGTCCATCGGCAACTGGTCCCTCAACAGATTCAACTATATTCCAAATGAAATCATCATCTATCTCAGATTCGGAATCTTCTTCCACCTCGAGTTCCTCCTCGTCGTTGAACTCCTCCACTTCTTCGACCTCAAATTCTTCTTCGTCATCGAAGTCCTCTTCTGGATCTTCCTGATGAGGCTGAGGCTGTGGCTGAGCCTGAGCCTGAGGCTGAGCTGAGGTTGTGGCTGAGGCTGCTCTACCGGCTCATCATGTGCCTCCGGCTCTTCCTCGTATAAAGATGTCTCATCAAGTCCTCCCCTAATCCTTCTGACTTCATCCAAGTCATCCTTTCTCCTAGCTCGGGCCAAAGCTCCACCACGATGGATAATACGGGTTCTCCATAATCAAAACCAAGTCTAGAAATGAGACCCTAAGGTTTAGAATTCTATAAGTTAAGAAGTTCATCAAAGTTTATACTTCCAATTTATTCTACCACTATGAATTCTCATTATCCAAGATTTTATAAACCATCTTTTCCAAAATAATCCATGTATATATATATATTTGAAAAGTAATTATAGGTAGAAAAATATTCACACACATCCATAATTGTTAATCACCCTTGATTAACTCCATTCAGTAATTAACTACCCTTAATTACTTCACCAAAATAAATAAATTACTCATTAATTAATTATCTCAAATTAATCCTTTGATTAATTTACAAAGTAATTATACTCAAATTACTTTCATCAACAAATTACTTCAATTAATTACATACAGTAATTATCCATTAATTACGTCTCTAAGTAATTTCACTTCATTAAATTACATTAAGTAATTATTATCAAATGATTATTCTAAATTAATTAAACTGAATTAATTTACTTAATCTAATCAAATTAAACTCAATTAATTACAATAAGTAATTAATTCCTTAATTACTTCCATAAGTAATTATATTTAACAATTTACACAAATGATTATCTTTAAATTAATTAATCTAATTAAAATTAATCACATTATTCAATCATCACATAATCCCTAGTTAATGATCTTCACAATAACTATTAATAATTCTTTTTAGTTGTAAATTTATCCCTAATTACGGAATTAATTATGTGTTAATTATAACCCAATTAATCTTTAATTACTTGGTTAATTAAATTTATCTTTAAAGAGTGGAAAATTTCCAAAAAATTTACTAGTTTAAAAACTTCCAAATATCAATTTAAGAGTTTTTCCCAAATTTCTCTTGTAAATAAAACTTATTAAGTATATATTCTCCACAGATTCAAATTATAAAGGGTTCTATTTCTAAGGGTATACTCTAGCAAAAAGATCAATCCAATGCATATACTTAAGGCTGTCAACTAAGACCACACAGAAACCAGATGATAAATTATTATCATTGCAACCACTCATTTTAAATTCCATATATATTTAAAAATAATCATATCTTTTATATGGAAAATATATTTGGGTAAAATTATTTCATCTACCCCATTTAAAACAATATTGTGTCCATTGGCCTGGTTCAAGTGTTTAAAGATTCCTATCAATAACGTTAGCTACTCGCGTTGACCAGAATCCATATGCCACTTAACCGATCAATTAATACAATATAAAACCATTTTATACAATTAACAAATACACACTCTCGTGTATGTATATATATACACACACACACACACACATATACACTCAGACTCAACAGGTTGCTATAGATTCTATTCCTAATGAGCAACCTACTCGAACCTAGGTATTCACTCAACCTAGCGCTCTGATACCACAATGTCATAACCCATTTTTCCATAACAATTTAAACCGATTTTGAACCACTCTTGTCAGTTAAATCATACGGAAAGACGGATAATGAAAGAAAGAAAGAAGATAGAAATAGAAAGAAGATAGAAGAAAAAGAGAACAAATCAGAATCTCACAGCGGAACGAATAATTTATAATATAAACAAATCTTTACATGAAACCAAAACCGTTTCCTTTAATAACATATACAGGTTTTACATCAGAGTTACAACCATACAATTCGAACAGTTATATCAATCCTGTCCTTACAATCATAACCACAAGACCAAAGGATTACATATACACAATTACGAGAATACGTCTCCCGATCCAACTCTTCCTTCTGAAGCTTCCACTCTTCCAGTTAAACCTGGAAATATGCTCGGTCTGACCCGAGCATATAGGAAAACACCAAAGCCCGAGTCAGTCTAGTATACCAGCGTGAGAAAACACAATCAACTTGATTTTTAAATTTTAAAAATTCCTTTTGAAAACAAAAGCATCTTGTAAGACCACGCCACAAATAAACATGTCGGGTTTTTACCTTACGATAGCTAAAACATTTTTATGAAATCCTCTGATATTATAATAGGGTCTATATACAAATACTTATTAAAATAGCCGAAATTGTTACATTATTAAGTTCCAACTACTAGCCACAGAGTGGGTTATACAAACAAAACTCGTACAAGGCGCGTAGGGAAAATGGATTTCCAACTAATGACTAGGCACTGGGGTACCACCTGTCACAGTACGTGGCATAGATCACAGTACCGAGGAATACGTCCGCTCCCTTGCAACACAAGACCGGAACCATCCCTTACTTGAAAGTTCCGAATAAGATCACCCCGCAGTTGGGATCAGCAACCGCACCACTAAGCCGAAATAAAAAGGGACATCTAGACATGGATGGCCTTACTCTCAAGTAGGGGCTACCCATGAAGCCTTGCTGCATAACCCCTGATTTTCAGTCATTCCCGGTTGACGAGGCTCGAGGCTAAGCGTTACCTTTTTAGAACATATCCCTTAGAATGCTCATCGTCCACCTGACGATGTTCTGAAATCATTCGTCCATACAAGTCTGTTCCGGGTTCGAACGGAACCGAAGGCACTATTCCTACTACATCCATTAGGAATCACCCTCAGGATTAGTCGTGAGTAGCCCTTGCACTTCACTGCTCCATCTTCGACTCCAAGCTCTTGTCTTCATCCCGAAAACGTATTGTTGGATCGAAGTGGTTTTTGGATTTCAAATTCGATCCCGGTCTCTTCGAAACAACGTTCGCTATTTCCCGGTAAACTCAACCCCGGTTCTTTAGGAAATACTCCTACGAAATACAAGATCAGAGTTCACCTCCTAACCGTTAATATACGCGTCTCCTTATAATTCGTCCTAGAGAACGAACGAGTTTGTACGTACGGTATAGCACTTCGATCGGTAACCGTACCATATAATTCTCGAGACTCCTCTAGATATTTCAAAAGTCTGGTTTTGTCCCATTTTTGATAGTCAGTTATTTAACTATCAAAGCAATCAATCAGTACACAAAGTTCTTTCCCATTGCAACCGTTAAACCTTGTCCACCTTTTAAAATCCAAGTGAATTACCATTTATGTAAGAAAAGTTATTTCATTTGAAATATATATAAAACTATTTCCTTCCTAATCATACTTATAAATTTACAAATATTATATCAAGTTAAATAGATAAAATATTCTTCATAAAGATTATTGTGATTATTTAAACTACTTTTATTAAAGGGATTTTAATTTAAAGAAAATATACTTAAATATTAATAAAAATTGTTCTTTAAAGTATCTTAAAGAAATGAGGTAATACTTGAAACAACATTAAAATTATAACTTAAAAAGATTTTCAAATGGTAGAAATAAATAGCTACTTTCAATATTCCAAATATCGATCAATCTTAAAAACATTTCTAAAAATAATATTATTATATTACTTTATTTTTAATACAAAACTAATTTCATAAATAAATCCAAATCGAACAAGGCTTATCAGTCCAACGGTACTTATCAATTCACATTTCATAATTCACAATCTCAGATATTCAAATCAATCCATTACCATAGATCGATTCACAATATATACTCAATAAAATTAACAGGCGCATAACAGATGTATGCAAGAACAACAGATTAGAGATTATCATTACTAGAACAATTATTCAAACACAATCAGGTCAATGGCTTACACCCTACACAACAATTAGATTAATTATACAGCGGAAGGGTGTCAGTTCCTGCTGTCCCAATGTCGTCTAGTTTAAAAAATTCAAAATAAATGCACCCAATCAATTTGGATCATTTTCAACAATTTGGCCATAAGATTATTTAATGGCATTCATTCCCGATTGATAATTAGATCCTATCCAAACAAGCTTATACGATTTCACATATTAACTTCACAATGGATCATACCATGACATAACATTCGTCGACACGAACCATTCATTCCATAACATTTTATTTATGAAATAATTATAATAAAGTATGACTTAAGGACTTGAATCCACTTCAAAGTATAAGTATTTGTTTCCTTTTATTATTTCAATTATATTTCACTTTTTAATTAGTCATCTTTGATTAATCATTTTTTAATTACATTAAGTAATTAACCTCTAATTAATTACACACATTAATTATTTTAACTATTTCAGCAATTAACCTTTAATTGCTTAACTAATTACATAATCCCTTAATTAAATACAATTAATTATTTGATTACTTATTCCTTGACTAAACAACCCTTAATCCCCTCATTAATTATTATAAATTAAAAATCTTTTAGCACTTGATTAATTGAAAGCTGAATTATAATGATTTTCTAAATCATCTTTACTTTACTTAATTTATTCGAATAAACTTAAGTAAAAGAATTTTATCATTTAAATTAAATCAAATACTAATATCAATTTTACTTAATAACTATAATTAAGTATTAGTATAAACAATTTGTTATTATTAAAAACCATTGTTTTTAATTAAATATTAAATAATATTTAAGGTTAAAGATATTGTTTTAAAGGTTCACATAAATCATCATAATTGTTAAATGTGAGAAAAAAATATAAATTTAAAACTTTTTATATACCAATTCATTTAAAATAATAAACTTTATTTTTAACAAAACAACCCTTAATCAACAGCCTAAAGAAAATCAGGCTCGACCAACACTAGCCCGAAAAATCCAAGCCGATAAAAAAAACAACACGGCTGTTGGGTCGAAGCCCAATCCAAGACCAACAGCACGAATCCACTCCCATACTCATCTTCCCCAAAACTTTTTTGAACCCAAACAATCACTTCCAGGAAATACGAACCAAAAGCAACCGGAGATCATCGCCTGAATCACAATTACTCGAATCACGTTGACGATTCCGAAATCCATCGTCACTCACCCTCCAACGTGACGATGAACAACCCACGCACCATCACATGCCATCAGGAAAAACGCGTGCACTGATACGCGTGCACGTGTACGGCCGTAACGTCGGCCAGCATACTATCGCGGCGCCTCAAAACAACTCTACAACAATGATCGAGTGCAACAAGCCACACGTCGAAGCAAATATCACCGGTGAACAAAAATTCCAACTACAGGCCGAAGTTTCCAGGACGCGAAACTCACACACCCCCAGAAATCCATTTACTGCTTCAACAACTAACCCCAATGATGAACTTCGTCTACCATTATTAAGTGCTGACGCATGAAGCAACCTATGAACTGAAACCCAGAACCTCTGGTCACCTCCTCACTTCTCAAACCCACCGCGACATAATCAGAGCTTCAACCCTTCCTTAAACCCTAAAACCCCTATGCACGCGCAATCAAAGGCAAAATCGTAAATTCCGCCACGGTCATCGCCTTCCCCACGTCATCCAGCACCCTCCTGTCCAGGCCGCACCACCCCTCGACGAAGAAATCGTCAGAATTTAATTTTTGAATAGAAAAGGGTCAACTCCAAATTTCTTACAAAATAGGTGGTTAAAAATTACGATTCAACCTCTAAAAATCCTATTTTTAACAGAGAATCCAACATGCATGCTTGAATCTTTGATTCAAACATTTTGAAATTTCACAAAAATTTGGTTTTTACTGTAAAACCCAACCCTAACTAACTACACAGCATAAAAATTTAAATAACCAATTTTAACTTAAGCTATTCTAGTAAATAAACATATCTCCAGGTCATAAAATCTTCAAATTAAAAATAGATCAACGGATAGGGATTTTAGAAGTAAAGTTAAGCATAATATTCACTGTAAACAGAGCATGCATAAAATTCTATCTTGAAAACTACAGTTTACTCACCTTGAACATCTGGTTCTTGCTTCTTTTAAAACTTGAAATCCTTGAACTTGCTTCCAGGAAGCTAGATTCTTTAAGAGATTGCTTCAAGATCTTTTTTGTTTAAGTTTTCCAGATTTTTGTGTTTACAGAGCACTTCTTACTTGCAGCATTTTCAGAGTGCTGCTGCTTTTTTTTTATTATTCTGATATTTAAAAATGTGAACTGAGATGTTCTTTAGCATCTGATTTTGTACCCTATATAGTTGTAAACTTTTCAACATAAATGTTGAAAAAAAATAACTTTTAGAGGCTGAAGTAATATCTTTTTTTAAATAGAGAATTTTTTTGAAAAGAAACTTACATGATTATGTTGGAATTTCATATTTTGAAGTGCCAAGTGTAAGTTTGTTTTACTGATGGAATTTCCCACTATTTACCCATAGTTTAAATTAGATAAATTTAGTTTACTTGCTCCTCTTTGTAAATCTGCATTTACATTTGACAGTAGAAAGTTTTGGAGGTTCATTACTTATTGCTTATACATGCCATACAATATTAATGCACATGCTACTATAATTAAGATTGCAACAGCCCATACTTAAGGTTAAATCAATTATAAATGTGATTGTCACCATTATATTTTAAACAAAAATAAAAACTTAATTAAATAAGATTTAAGGTATGTATTCCTATTTGTTTTTAAAATAAAGATGAGGAATTAATCAATTAAAATAACCCCATCTTTGATTAATAATTTTTTTAATAAATTTATTGTTACTTTAAACAAAATGAAATAAAATAACAATTATATTTTCATATAATTTTATATCAAATGAAACTTTGATAAAAATAAAAATCTATACCATAGATTCTATTTTAAAATAAATCAAGTCACTCTCCTCTTTATTATATAAGAATATATGACTTCAAACAACTAAGATTCATTAATATTTATGTATAAATAGTTTCTCTTATTTATTTATGTGATTTTTATACATATCAATTTATAACATTTCTCTCAATCAACTACTATAAATTTTCTTTTTAACTTATCATAACATATATAAAAAATTGTCTTGTTCAAAGTACATATATTTTTAAAGAAACTTAAAATTATTTTATTCAATATAAACAAATATTGTTGGTATATACCAAATCAAAGTATAACACTTTCACTTCATTAAGAAATTTCATCTAATTTCATTACATAAAAAATTTATCATTCTATACATGAAAATAATGAATTCACAATAAATTTAAATTCTTATTATATTTCAACTTTAGAATAAATATATATATTTATCCTTGAAACAAATACATATATTAAATCTAAACTATATATACAAATTTTACTTTAAAACAAAATATAATTTTAAGAAATTTTATTTAAATCAACTTCATAATTTAATATAGTTTTGAAAACCCAAGTTACATTGATTTTAGAAAAATTATATATAATGATAAATAATTGATTAATGCAAATATTGTATATTAAAATACAATATCATTGAATATTATAAATAATATCCACAACTCGGGATGTCCAAAATCCCGGGTCGTTACAATTGACCTCAAAAATTGTGCTTTCTACAAAGTATATAATCCTATCACTACTATCAGGGTGTCTAAGTGATATTTTCCTATAATGGCAAAATATCCAAGCATTGTATTTACATAACTAATCCATACCCGAAAAAATTCTGAACTCTACGAACTCAAACGCATGCAAATAGATAAACTAACAATTCAAATTCTATGTGGTCACATCTCGTCCCAAGAGTCACATATCCTCCTATCGGATTCGAAACTCTTAAGGAAGTAACAAGGTATGTAGGTTCTAGGTTAAGCTTATCTACCAAACAATGAGATATAAAAGAATGCGATGCGCCCATGTCAAATAGAACTCTAAATATTACACCATAAAACAAAAGCATACCTCCCTACACATCTTTCCCCTTTTCCTCAATTGTTGGTCTCGAGGTAGCTGATTCCAATGCAAACATCTTGTTGTTTCCATCCTTCGCTAGCTTCTTACACTGGTTCTTATAATGTCCTGTCTAATAGTAGTTGAAACATCTCACTCCTTTCTTTCTAGCCGCTTTCTTCCCTTTGCATGTCTCACACTCATGAGCATAGTGTCCCTTCTTATCGTACTTATAATAGACAACTTCTGCCTTTCCCTTTTTAGCAGCTCTACTCTTCTGAGCTTCCTTCTTATAGAAAAACTTCCACTTCTATTTCTGCCCCATAAGCTCCCCCTTCCTTGTTACCCTCATGATAAGAAAGCGTCTCTTCCTTCCTTAAAGCCATTTCAATAACTACATCGCACAGATCTCTAATATGTGATAATGTGACATTAGCAAGCTCAGGCTTCAACCCACGAATAAATTTCTCATTTCGTTTGATAACAGTATCAACTGTAGTGTATTCATACCTTGATAACTCCTTAAATCTAGTAACATACTCAAGCACCGTCATATCTCCTTGCTCCAACACCATAAACTTCCTAAGAAAAGTTGACTTAGCAATCTCAAACATAAGTCTTTCATAAAATCTTCTTCTCTATTCAGCCCAGGTCATAGTCTCCTCATTGACTCGGACAATAACATTGTTCCACCAAAACAGTGTTGCTTCTTGTAACTATCTGGAAGTAAGCCTCCTCTTCTACTTATCATTGAGCCCCAAATTGGCAAAGATTCTCTTGCAATGAAGCAACAAGTTTTCGACTTCAGTTGCATCTTCAGTCCTGTTAAACAGTTTTCCTCCCAGCCTGGCATAATCTCTACTCAATACAGCATAAATATCGACCACTAGAGCATCCCTATTTCCTCCTTCAACATTTCCTCCAGTAAACCCCACAGCAATTCCTGCTTGCATCATGTTAACGAAGAACTGATACTTTGCTCCCATTTCAACTTGCGACATTCCAACACCCACATTGGTAGCTCGTGCTTGACCTGGATTTCTTCTAGTATTTTGCATGCTATTTCCATTAGTTGTGGTGTTTCCTGTACCAATGTGAACTCTTTCCCCTCTAGCATCCATATCTTTCGTTTTAAAATCTACATTCGGTTCTTTGTGAGATACAGCAGAGTAACCTAAGAAAGATAAGAGAGTGGAGATAAAACATATACTTATATATAGAAAATACAGGTATGTTACTATATCATTATCCTATACCTTAATCTTTTCCCTAATTCCATAGAATTATGCTATCAGAATCATCTTAAGTTTGAAATAATTTTTAAGTTTTGGGTAAACCTATGCTCTGATACCAAGTTGTAACATCTTTTATCTTGAGGCCCAAAGCTAAGCGCTACAGATGCTGCAGTCATCTATAGTATTAACTTTCAGTGACAAAATACGGTAATGTTAATAGTTTCCTTAATATCAGAAGCACATGAATATGGAATAAAATCAACATAAAATTATAACAACTTTTCTGATTACATTTCATATAAATATTTCTTATTTAGATACATAATCCCAAAATAATTCCTAGGTTTCGATCAAATATCAACATATGAAGATGCCCACATGGATGATCAGATTACAAATAGACCTATCAGTCTTAATACATCACAGCAGAAATGAAGCTAAATAACTCCTATATAGCTAGCATTGCCTCCTGCACGTCTTCGGAAGCTTATACATCCTACCTACTAAACCTAAAAAACCTTAACTCTCAGTCTACTCAAATTAATTTTGACCATCTAGTGTTTAAGGGGAAACATAAACTTCAAGTCACACATAAAGCCTGGTGTGAATAAAATTATATATCTCGGTTACATGTTATTAAGTGAGATCACGCCACCAAGCGGAATGAGTTTCCCCTTACTGATAGCCCATTTAAAACATACCTTTTACAAATCAAATCCTACAATTAAGTTGACTAAAGCAACAATAGAAATATCATATATGCACATAAATTGGGTAATCAATAAACTATCTGTCCCCAAAATATAGTTTTGTTTGGCTAACTATTAACCATTGGCTGACTCGGCCTACCAGACATAAAAAATTATCTAACCTCTATTAGACACACTACTAGGATGTCTACTTTGAATTATCTTCTTTTAGGGTCAACTAAGCCTAATGGTTTTGCGGGCTCACCAATAACCTGTCTTCTCTCCGTATATTCCTTTCAGTCTGTAACATCATTTTAATCTTACTTGTGACAAAGCCCTTAACACTGGAATTTTGGATTATATTAGCTAGGGGCTTTTTAGCAAAAATATAGGGCATGGTCCTATACAAGTCCAATCTGGTAATCTAAAATCTGAGCCATTTATTTAGGGTTAACTACCCCATCAAAATTTTCCTTTAAAACATTTATGACAAAATGATTTACCCTTTAAATTATACTTAAACAAGGAAAAATTTTTTTTTCTTTACTTAAATCTCTTTGCCATGTTATATATACTTTAATCAAAACTATGTTGATGAAATATAATGGGATTTCCTATCACTCCATAATAAGCCAAAACCTTTTTTAACTTAAAAGCTCTTAGGCCATAAAATCAAATATACCATTTGAAACCTTTAAAACAACATTCGAAATCATTGAAGGTATCTCTTCGAAAGCTTTATAAACCTTAGACATCCTCTTTTCAAAACCTTCTAAACATGCCTTTCAAAAGCATTAGAAACCATCCATTTTAAAGACTTAAGTAACCATTCGAAAACATTAGGGTACCTCCCCTTTAAAACCTTCATTATAAACCTTTCGAATGCATTAAAGTACTTTACTTAAAACAAACCTTTCGAAAGCATTTGGTTTGGGTAAACATTCCTTTCGAAATTTTTGGGTTTATCTTTCAACAGAACAAAGGGTATTAAAAGAACTTGGTTGAAAGCGAGTCTTTTGAAAGCAATTTCCTAAGTAAAAGAAAGTAGATGTTTCGAAACCATCCCCTTCGAAAGCATGGAGAAACGACTTCATACTACAAACAAAAGCACCCTTTTCGAAACCAATGTTTGAAGGAACAAGTGGCATTAACTTGTTCGAAATGTAGAATGCAGCAACAAGTATTTCGATCCTATCGAAAGCCTATTTTAAAAACATAAATGTGGTAACCTCTGTCGAAAGTTATAATAACACCCTTTCGAAACCTTTCTTTCAAAACAAAGCAAGCGACATCTCTTTTGAAAGCAAACAAAAGCCTCAACCTCTTCGAAAGCATGTTTCGACTCTATACCTTTCTCCCATCTCCAATCCACTACGTACCAAGTTTTTGATACAATATTGGTTTCGACTAGGATGGAGGCGAGAGTATGTGGTCGGAAGGTGGCTGCCGAAAGTGGCGAAACAGCAACCCTTTGCCAAAATAATTTTTAACTATATAAAGTAATATCTTTCCAACTAACTTGCCTATTTGTTAACATATGATTGCTTTCCAAGTTCTTTTTCAAAGTCTTTTCAAAAAGTGTTGTCGAATTCTGTATTTAATAATTTAAAACATTTAGCAAATTGCCCTTTCTCCCTTTATAAACATATAAAGCATTTAAGTCTCATATCATAAATAATTATATATATTAAATAAAACACTTAGGACAGTTCACCAAAAGTCCCATAAATCGCTTTTAATTTATTTTCTAACATAGTTAAATTTCTGACCCAAAGCTAACATATAGCAGCAGTGATTAATTTTTAAGCCCAATATAACCATTTTTGTTTCCTTTTTACTATAAAATTTATAATAAATCCATAACAACTTAGAAAATTATAAAACTTGAAACTCATCTCTAAAATATTATTTCTTACCTTATATAAAAAACGCAAGGCATTTGGATGTCATTAAATAGGTTTTCCAAGTTAATCCTAATCATAAAATCTATATGAAATAACATAATCATCAACAAATATATATATATTCATTTAAACAATCAAAACATGGAAAATCGTTTGCAAAATAAATTCGTAACTCACCCAGAATCTGAAAATCAAAAAAATGAGATGTAATTTACTATTCACCTTTGGCTTGTTGTCAAGAAGGTTGAGATTTGCGCTAGAATTAATTTGATTAAGCTTCTTTCTTGAATTCTTGATTATCTTCCCCTATCATCTTCTAATGGTGGTCGGCCTTATTCTTATTTTAGTTTTAGTTTGTAAAATGTGGTAAATGAGAATGTGTCAAGGGTTTAAGGTATAAGAACATAACCTATTCCAATTTTACCCTTCTCTTATTACTTCTTTCTTATTACATTTGTTTACCCATTCTTAAAGAACGACTACCTTATAGTTTTATAAATCTCAATCTCTAAACCATATATTATTATATTTAATTTAGCTAATTAAATTTCATGAATAATGTTATTTAAAATTAGGGGTGTTATAGTAAAAAATAAGGGCTAGTTTCACTAACACACCTACTTAGATTTAGCAGATTGGGAGTAGTCAAAGGCATGAAGCTAGACAAATGGAGATCATGACTAAATTCAATAAACGAGTAGTATCTGTAGAGATGATGTACTGCAAACTCGACCTACACGATTGGCTTTGTAAGGATGACATATTGCTTGTTCTCGATGTCGTTCGGTTGAGTGATGAGGTACTATGAGAGTGCTCTCATTCGAGATTGACCATATATCCTGATGATAATAAAATGTACCATTATTTGAGAAAGACATTTTATTGGGAAGGGATAAAGGTTGTCAAGCTTTCATCACGAGATTTACGAACTATCAGCCAGTAAGAGTTGAGTAGAAGAAATCAAGTGGTTTGCTGCAATCGCTTAGATTCTTGAGTGAAAATAGGAATAGATTTTGATGGACTTCATAATGTATTGTGGAGGATGTGAAGAAGATACGATAGCATTTTGATCAAAGTCAATAGATTGACGAAGAGTGGTAGATTTATATTCATAAGGTCCTGTTGAAGACATCCAAATTGGTTGAGTTGTATGTGAGGTGGATTGTCTAATTCCATGGTGTGTTGGAGAGCATTGTATGTTGGTAAAACCTATTGTTCACTAGTGAGTTTTGGAGAACTTACAAGAAGCATTAGGAAATATAGCACCAAATCGGCTAATTGACATCTAGATTGAACATGAGACTTCAAGACCTCGTAAACCTATTCCTCATATGACGTGATGTGAAATAGGTTAGAAAGAAGGCGGTGGAGTAGTAAAGGTTCAGTGGAGTGAAAGCGAAGGCGATAGCATATAGGATACCAAGAAGAGCATAAGGACCGCTTCTTATGAGCACTTCACTTGGTGAGATTTTCATTTTTCGTTAGCCTTCATATTGGATATCATTTTTCATATCTTATACTAGATAGTTTAGTATCTTGTATGCTAGGATAGGCATGAATTTTACGTTTTGATGTATGACCTTATATATACCTGTTTGTTGTTTGATTATTGGCATTTGATATTGATTACTTATTCCTATGTGGTTGTTGGTATGTGGGATCATTATAGTTTGATATAGCATATTTATTTAAAATTATTGTTATATATGATTTGGTATGCTTAAATACATGATGATGTTGCAATTATGTTTAATCCTCTTTGTTGATACATGCTCAAGTACATAGAAGCAAGCCTTAGGTATTTGGATGCTTACTCACTTTTATTTACATCTAAATGGTTTGCTCTTGCTATAAAAGAGGTACTTAAGACTTATAGTCTAGATTTGGGTATATATGCTTGTATGTCCTCAAAAATGAGATGCCTCGGATATGGGATGCCAAAGAAATGAGATGTATACATATTTATGTTGTTGTGGGAATTTACCGGACCAAGCCGCACAAAGGAGGTACTGTCGAATTTTTTGAAACTAGAAGAGCTTCGAAAGACTAGAGGTTAAGAGACACTCTCCTTACTTTTGGAATTGAGGACCTTTAAAGAGTGGAGAATGTATTGACCCACGTTTTTAACGATAGGCTATTTAAATAATTGATTAAAACAATGAATCTTTTTTAACTAAAGTCAAATATGATTTTTTGCATATGATCGAATGTGGATTGAGTCCACCTTCATTGAGTTCGGATCAACGTTGCAATCGAAATGAGTAAAAATATCACTATATTTGGAGATCGGATGATCCGACGGTCAAATCGATGTTGAAATGCATGAATTATCACCCAGGAGCATTGTCTCGGATAGCGATGTAATATTAGGATCATAAAAACGAATTAATATACATCGAGGAGTTTCGTTATGATGGATGCGCCATGCGATCGTACAAGTTGAAACGTACGATGAGTTATTTGAGAAAATCTAATAAATTATATGTAATAACTAATATAAATATACAGTACCCCTCTTTCACACTTACTATTCCTTTTCCTGAGAAAGAAATGGCACCTCCCTTTAAACCCTTCCCAGAATTAAATCAAGAGCTTCGGGGCGAGTGAGGGGACATCATAGGTTGCATTGGATTCCTGGAGAGGAGTGGCACCTATGGTGCCATTCTTGTCATGATCCATGATGGCCGTGAAAGGAGGCTTTGAGCTACGGTTTCAATTTTCTAGCGACATGGTCGGAGATGGAGGGAATGGTGGCTGTCATTTTCTGAAGGGAGGAGAGGCATGTCCAGGATGGTGTTTTGAGGAGGTCTGATCACAAAGTCGATTGCGACTATATGAGCAGCAAGGGGGGCTACATGTCACATTTTGGTTGATGGCGCCAGGTCTTATAATTTTAGCCTCGATAGGTCAGGCGTTTGATGAGGAGTGTGACTGCGCAGATCGGGTTCGATTCCATGGAGCGGAGCTCCATATCAACGTGAAGAGGTGCACATGGTGGATGGGTTCTTGTATGTGCGTGTACGGGAAGATGGAGGAAAGAAGATGATTAAATTAATGACATAATTAATTTACTAATCGAAAGTTAAATTAACAAAATAGATTAATCACGTTCTACATTTAATTTATATTTTTTACATGCTAGGTCCATTTTGGATGTGGTTTCTTGCATTGTACTTGTGAGGTAGAGCTCTATGACTTGGTATTGGATTGGTTAGCTTTTGTTTAGATGAGTGATATTTTCTTTCACTGTATTATGATTGTTAGTATAACATAAAAATGGTGCTTTAAAATGATTTGTAAGTTTAAAATATGATTTTTAATATATCGAAATCCACATCATATTCTATAACAAAATTTGAAAGCATTTTAAAATGGTTTTAAATCGAATATCACACTTGTTCTTATGTATGTACTATTTTAAGAAAATTGGTAGATTTATGCTAATTTTGATATGAATCCCATAATGGTTGATATGGATGTATTGAATACATTATATGTATGCTATAGTAAATGTATGTATGCTTGTTTACTGCATATGCTTATTTGCTCATTTTTGTTGAAAATGCCAACCGATAGGCGATATATTGTTAGGAGGTATCCCATAGGATAGATTTTCATGCATAGAGTTTTATGCATACTGATCAATATGAAGACAAAAGATGTTGGACTTGGATATGTGCTTCAGACTAATGGATAGATGTTGGACGTTTTCATTTGGTTGTACCTAGCCATTTTGGTTAGGCGTATAACCAAAGTGATCGGTATTGACCACTATAGAGTGTCGGCACCTGCCTCTATTGGTGATTGCCGATTTGGCCAACCTTTAATGTGGACAATGAGGAATCTTCTAGAAGTATGATGTCGTGGTTTATTTAAGCGGCCTACTCTTGATCTTGATGTTATTGTTCTATGACGAGTGATATTAGCGGTGAAGCGATGGCGTAGCACTTGGACACACCGATGTCGACAATGACGACGATAACTTCGGGACCCTAGAACGATGGCTCTATGACTTATGATGCATGTCTAAAGCCATGTTAAAGATGGTAACTTGACGATTGGAGTCGTGATAGTGATCCATAATGGGTAGTTCAATGAAGGGTTCTTGTGAATAGGATGTGATTGTGTCCTATTAGGGAAATAGCCATGATGGGATAATTATCGAGTTCCATTATGAACATATGTGCAAAGAGATCATTGATAACTTGAAGGTTTCTACTTTGCTCTAAAGGAAGGATATGTGGGGATCCCACTTGGGTTTGCGATTATTTCTAGATCTTGTGATAGTAGATTATCATGGGCTTTGCGATTATGGGCCTGGTTCCTAGCCTTTCGGAGTGGCATGGATTCAAGCACCAAAGAAATTGGGATTTCGATTGAGTCCCTGGTTTGCGAGAGTTTTTTAATATCTTGATTATTGATTTTGATGATAGCAACCTTGACAATAACAATATACAATCATAAAAAATATATATATATATTAATTTTTGCCAAATTATATGGTATATAGTGTAGAATATTACGTAAGTGCTGAATTGAAGACTGTACATTATAAAGACTCAAGAATATTAACATTAAAACTCATGAGTACAGAGACCAAGATATGAATATCTCAAGACTATAATATAGTGTATAGAGTCATAGAATATTGTTAAAGATCCTAGCAAAAATCTTTGATCTCTGTCTCTAGTTCTTGTATCTTTTTTATTTTTAAACAAAATAAATTTTCAAAATAAATTTGAACACATTTTATAAAAGTTTTTCAAAGATCAAAATTTTTATATATATTATGTTCAAACTATTTCACAAAGTATCAAATTATTATACAAAGTATAGGATTTCCAAAATATTTTAAAAGAAACTAATTTTCAAAAAAATACATGTGTATATTAGCATACATGGTATGGACATGTCGACATATATAATGCCAAATAGTTTTTCAAATTTTGAAAATAAGTTTCTGTTCATTGTAAATCATCACGAACAGACACATATGTTTATTCACTATATAAAGGGAGTTCAAACAATTTTTTTGACAATTATTCACTTATTTTCTTTCCTCCTCTTAATCTCTTGAAAACTCTATTAAAAATATATTATATTTTCTTCAAAATCACCTAGAATCAATTCAAACTTCATTGTTTTGATTCCTTACTACTTTCATACTACTTTGGAATCATCTATCTCTCTCTCAATCAAAGATCAAAGTGCCATCCAAGAGAATGTAGGATCCATTGTATCCAAAATTCAAGAAATTGTCTTTGGAAAACCATCAAAATTTATTTGCATATGCTTAGATGTGCTTACTGCCCGTTCAAACCAAGTAAGTGTGCATGGTATCCTGAAAATCCTAGTGGGTGTGCTTTTAGCCTGTTCAGATCAAGTGGGTGTACCCTGAGCCTAAAAATTCAAGAGGGTATGTCTTGTAGCCTCGGAATCGAGATTGTAATTGGGTTTACCTTCTTCCTGTTTAAAGATTAGCATTTGAAAAGAAGTATGTACAAGCAATTGTACGATACTGGATGTAAGTGAAATTCGAACCATTATAAAAGCACTGATGTCACCTCTCTAACTCTTTACTTTGTTTTACTGCTTTTATTTTTATACGTGATTGCATGTGTGACCGTTTATAGTATAATTCTGCGATAAAAATTTATGATTTAATAATAAACTTGAAATATATTTTAAAAGATTTACAAAAGTTAGAAAACATTATTCACCCCCTCTATTGTTTAATTAGCCTTAAGATCTATAATTCCGCAACCCATATTTGGTATCAAAGCAAAAGGTTTTCAAAAGATTCATAATTTGATTATTGAAAAGTTTGAATGGCTAGAAACACTGTTAATACTCTTTTTAACACTTTTATGGAAAAAAAATTGTGTAATCAATATATTATTTTCAATTATATTAGAAAATAATTATTTAGAAAAGTTAATTGATATATTGAAAAGGTATAATGTTGATTGTAGGAACAAGTATGTTATATGGCTGATGGTGAACAGACACTTGATAGTCATACATCACAAATCTAGAAGGACAAATGGATTTTAGGCAGTGGTTGTTCAAAAGACATGATGGAAAACCAAGAGATAGGAAGAGCAACGATGTAGATATATATGCTTAAAGACAATCCTTTAGATGGAGAAATAGTAATATTGGAATAGAAGACGTTGGCAGTGTCGGTAATCTTGAAACGTTATTTAATTTTTTACTTTCCATTGAGTTATTTAAGTAGAAATACAATTTATTTCTTCTTCTATAATCCAAATAACCAAAATGTTTTAAATAATTAGAAACTAAGTTTTCCTTATAAAGATAACAACTATTTTTCTAATTGAAAAGACACCTAAGTTTTTGAAATGCCTTATGATTTTATCTATAGAATATTCTAAATTATTTATCCATCGAAACTTATATTTTTTTTACAATTAACATATGTATTAAAAGTTTAGAAAAATATTTCTAAGCAAGATATTAATTTTTAAATTTTGTACGACTTTTACAAAACTGACTATACACTTTGAAAATAGGGTAGAAAATATTGAATGCACTAGTGTGTTTTAAATCGATAAGTCAATAATTTTTTAATGAAATATTTACACAAATATAAGATAGATATACTTGATTCTTTGAAAAATTTGGAGCCAAAATTTGAATTATTTAATTATTTTGATTGAATAGACAATTAGGAGGTTACAACGGCTATATTTCCAAATTTTGGAGCCAAATTTTGAATTTTTGTTGACTTTAAATAAATTTTAAATATTAAAAATATATTTTAGATAAAAATTAATATATGTAACTGTATGTAAATTCTAAAAGAATTTTAAATAGTTTAACATTTACTAGATTTTTGTACAAAAATGACTACTGTCTTAAAATGTCGAACATGCATGTTAAATGCAGTAAGTTTTGGAATATCTCAAAAATTATAAAATGTATTTTTTTATATGAAATATTTTATATTTGATAACATATACTTTACGCTATGTATTAAAAAAATTCGTATCAAAATTCGAAAATTAAGTGTTTTAATATTTTCAAATAAATGGACACTTGCTGGTCACAATAGCCATATTTCCATCTCGGGCCATTGCAATTTTGTACTTTTATGTCCATTTTACAGAAATTTTTTTAACATAAAACAATTTATTCTATAGAATATAATTAGTGTATATAACTATATAAAAAATTATGAATACTTTAAATTAATGAAACATTTTCTTTTGGTTTGTTAAATTCGAATAGACACTTCAACTGCCAAGTTGTTAATGGCCATGCCTCTTCATGGTTGGCCATACCTCTTCACTAATGACTTATATAAAGTGTTTTCCTTCTAATGGAATCCCATAAATAATTTATTATGATATACTAAATAGGAAAGCGTACCTTCTTGCATGAATTCAACTTTTTCTAATGTTGATTTTACTTCTTTCACTATTGTTTCTTACTAAATTTATAATGAGATATTAAATTTATGGCATGAGATATTAAATTTATGGCTTCATGAAATTAGCTGAATGTGTTCAACTGTGTGAATAAGACTCTATTTATAGATTCCTTTTATCAATATGAACGCACCACACTATATGACATTTGTCATATAAACAAATAGTAACACATATGCAAAATGACATATGTTAGTATACTTGTCCATTAGGAAGATCATTGTAACACGTGTGATGCCAAGTGTCTTTAAATATGTAATTCATTAATACACTTGTAATTTAAAACAATGAGTACAAAGTACATTATGTTATATGTCAGAGTCACATTATTTTACATATAATAGTGTAATTAATGAATTTTAGAATTCTACTTTTGTTGAATCAAAATTTTAAAATAAAAGGTTCAATAGGGTATCTCAATTTTTTTAACATTATATTTCTCATCTTTTTTCCTCATGTTTTTAAGTACTATATATAAACTATTGTAAAAAATTGGATTAAAAATAATTGCCCAAATGTCGTAAACTAGTCGCAAAGTTGGTGCAAAAGCTTGATAAAATAAGCCTAGACCTTTAAATAACATTGCTCAAATGCTGCCTCTACTACTGTTGCACTTTCTACATGTTGCGAATTGTTTTGATAGCACTTCTATGCTTAGAAATAGTTTAAGGCGTTTATATCACTTTTCGCAGCACTTGATAAATTCTTATAGTTCCTAGTTTACTACACTATTTGTTTTGAAAACGTTTTTAAAAGTGCTACAGACACTTATTGCAGCACTATGGAAATGCTATCTTTTCATTTTGAAACTTTAAATTATGTGAATATGATATTTAAATTAATAATTTTTCTCTAATCTTTTTTGCGTTGTTTTCTTACATATATTAGAGTGTTTTAAAAAAATTCATGTTTAAATATGTTTTTAATAATTAGTCATGACTTTTTAATGTAAGAGGCTTTTAATATAAAACATGTTTATTTTGGTTTTTATATTTTATTCCAAAAAGGGTTATTTTTACATAATATTCTGTTTGCAATAACTATAATATATTTTTAAGTAGTTTAAAAGTGTCTTAAGCATAATTATAAGTATTTTAAAAAGCAATTTAACATGTATAAGTTAAAATGAATTATTTAAAAATAAAAATAAAATAAGGAGGTTTATAAGTTTATAAAATTAAATATTTAATCATATACATAGTTACACTTACCAAAAATTATGATGAGGATATGATTACCTTTCGTAACTAATACAATAATGTCATTTTAAATCACTTTCCACAAACTCATCATTGAATTTTGATTTCATACATGCGCGCGCACACACACACACACACATATATATATATATGTCATCTAGTTTATATTATTTTGAATATATTAAATATTGATTTTGATGTATATATCATCTTACTGAGGAGTTTATTCCCATTATTATTGGTAATGATTATAATATCTCGTATTCTTATTCGCTATTAATTAAATAAATAGTTTAAGTTATATATCTATCATCGATCATATATGCCATATTGTAAAATTCCACATTACTTTGCATTCTTATATAGTTTATAGGTGTATCGTTTAAGGGGATTTTTTATTTTTTCGTCAATTTTTGTTGATGATAAAGAAGCAAAAAAATATAAAATACACATGCATATAATCAAGGGGAGATAGCTAATTCATGGGGAGTTATATCATATTTTACATATAGGAATATTTAGTGGCTATCATCATCAAAAAGGGGGGACGTTGTTAATACCTCGGTTATTGATTTTGATGATAACAATCTTGACCACAACCATATACAATCATATAACATATATAGATGCTAATGTTTTGCCAAGTTATATAGTATAAATGCAGCATATAACATAGGTATTAGATCGGAGAATGTACAGTGTAAAGACTCAAGTTGACATGAAGACTCATGAGTACAAAGAACAATATATCTAGATCTCAAGAATATAATATAGTGTATAAAATCAAATTATATTTTTATACTCCCAAATAGCAATCTTTGATCTCTATCTCTTATTTTGCTATCTTTTCTATTTTTAAAATAAAATAAATTATATATATGTCAACATATTTATAAAAGTTTATCAAAGATCAAAAAGTTTATAGACAATATTCAAAGTATTGTAGAAAGTATCAAATTATTTTACAAAGTATAGGATTTTCAAAACATTTCAAAAGAAACTAGTTTTCAGAAAATACATGTGTATGTCGACATACATGGATATGTCTACATACATACTGCCAAATGGTTTTTCAAATTTTGAAAAGAAGTATATATTCGTTGCAACTCTTTGTGAACGGATACATCTGTTTATTCACTATATAAGGAGGAGTTCAAAAGAATTTTTTGACAATTTTTCACTTATTTTCTTCTCTCCTCTTACTTTCTTGAGAACTCCATTAAAAATATACTTTATTCTCTTCAAAATCATATAGAATCAACTCAAACTTCATATTTTTGATTAACTACCACTTTCATACTATTTTGAAATCATCTCTCCCTCTCAAACCAAAAATCAAAGTGCTGTCCAAAAGGCTATAGAATCCATTGTATCCAAAGTTTAAGAAATTGTCTTTGGAAAACCATCAAACTCTATTTGTATTTGCTTGGTTATGCTCGTAGCCCGTTTACTTTAGTGGGTGTGTTTGGTAGCCCAAATATCCTATTGGATGTGTTTGTAGCTCGTCCAAATCAAGTGGGTGTACCCTAAGTTCGAAAGTTCAGGAGAGTGTCGCGTAGCCTCAAAATCGATATTGTAATTGGGTTTGCCTTCTGCCCATTTAAATATTGGCATTTGAAAAGAAATATGTACAAGTAATTGTATGGGACTTAATGTAGGAGAAATCCAAACCAGTATAAAATCTCTAATGTCATCTATCTAACTCTTTACCTATTGTTTTTATTTTTACCTGTTATTGCATCTGTGATTATTTATAATATAATTTTGTGTTGTAAATCTTTGATTTAATATTAAACTTGAAATAAATTAAAAAAAGATTTACAAAAGTTAGATAACACTATCATCCCGTCTTGTCTTTAATTAGCCTTAAGATCCATAATTCCGCAACCTACGGAATTATCATATATCCAACGCACACGGATGATTATGAGGATTATTTGAGGAATGTTATGTTTTCCAAGATTGTTTATCCTCTATAAAGTGTTAGACGATGTAGGTACTTTCGATCGTCCAACTAGACACTAGATATTGTACTTTGACTGTAGTACACTTATATAGTCGTGATAGTAGAATAGCATATATCGACTGTTATGCGCTAATTTTTTGGATGTAATGACATGTCAGATATGATTCTCCATACCCTCTATTCCATATATTATCGACTTTCATATTATGTTGAAGTCTTTTATTGCTCACACCAGACTGTTATTTGATACTAGGCTTTATATTTTACTTTTTATTATCTCGGGTACAATTAAATGAGTAGACTAGACAGCAGGTGTAAACGGCACATGGAGTTGTGTAGATGGACTAGAAGAAGGCGACGCTTTCTCATATCTATTGAGTTTATTATTTCTTGTTCCGCTGTGTGACAGCATGGAGCATTGACGGTGTTTGAGTTACTATTATTAGAGAGAGTTTATCAGTTGAATTTGTTTATCGGTTGTATAAACTCTATTAATGTTTTGTATAACTATATGGATCTGTATACTCTGAATTTGTGTTTCATTCAATTACTACTGTCTAGTATGTCCATATTTGCGACGACTGTTATATTTTATTCGATATACTGTGAGATTTACGATAGGTTCTATGATTATACGATATTTTCTTATCCTCTCCCCTCTTCTATTTCTCTTCTTTACTTCTTTTCTTTTCTTAGACCATCATCCTACATCGGCTGGGTGCTCCAACGACGCACTATTTAGCTATGCGAGTATTGACGGTTAGGGCGGTCGGTACAAATTGACGTTCACTTGAATAGGTAAGTGCTAATTATATTTCTTTATGTGTCAAATGACACATACGACATGGTAGTTCAAAAACACTGATTGTGGTAATATTAATGCATACAAATGAATGTTAACTTAATACAATTATATAAAAGTCCGATATGGGGAATAAAATTCCAACCTATGATCCATACTATGAAGCATGCTTCTTCATACACTGGTAGGCTGATATCAATCCACCCTTTAGGGTTTATATCTGGCTTTTTCATCAAATCTTCGGAACTTTCTTCACTACCCCCAACCGCATTCACATTAGTCTCCCTATACGTAGCATGCTAATATATCTGGGTGTTCCCTGTTCCCTTCGCATCAACTCACCCCCTTTTTCTATATATAGTGAAGCTTCTCAAAAGAAGTGACCCCACATCATCATTATCTCTCTAAAGCATAATACTCTAACTTCTCATCCTCCCGATCATGTCCAACCCACAGTCGAACCCCATGCCATTTAGGAGGGTGCAGCCCTCCCCAAATCCAGAGCACGTTTACTTTCCATGCCCCGACTGCAGCCTCACCTTCTCAACTCACCAAGCGCTGGGCGGGCATCGCAAGGTTCATACCAAGTTGCTCGACCCAGACACTAAAAAAATGCTAAAAAGACAGAAGAGAATGCTGGCTTATCAAAAGAGAACAAACGCTAATCCTCAAGCTCTCAATATTACTTTATCTATAGGAACACAGCAACCGATCTCGGGTGTCGAGGTCAATCTTCCTAAAAGTTCTGTGGAATTCTATAATTTTATAGAAGAGAAACCCATGAATGCTGGTGCTGGTTCTGGAAGTAGCTCCGCTGTGGCGGATGACCTAGATCTAAGTCTTCATCTTTAGTCAGTTTGTGTCCTGTTCAAGTTTAATGGTTACTAGTTAGTAAGTTGCATGCCTGTAGTCTGATTACAAAGATGCTCAGTGCATGTTAACTTGATATGAAGTACCTGTATATGGTTATAAGCTATAGTATTGAGCAGAGTAAGTTCGTATTTAACTGGCTTTTTTGGGCATATGGTTAGATCAGTTAATTAAATAATTTGGTCAGCATTATTATGTTGTATCTGTCGATTCCGTACAGCAACAGTAGATCTGCTATTTGCTGAATCATAGTACCTACTAATTTCAGAAAAACCGACATTTAAATAGTCAACCAGGCAGACTGTTTATTTTACTTAAATCATTTGTTTATTTTTGCTAAATAAGATACAGCGTTCTTTAAACCCAAAATCAGTTTTTATTCCTATTCCCCATCCGGTATTGAAAAAAAATTTGGTATTAATTATGGATTTGCGCTATCAATTTCAAACACTGCATGCTTAGTAGTTAGCCGGGCACTAAATGTTCTGTGGGCATATTTAAAAATTGATGGACTACATGGTACAAGATATTGAGTTGGTAGTTGACGCAGCGGAATTACGAAAATTAAATGAAAACGACGAAACTGGCAACCGGTGGATTGAAAATACTGCAAGGCTCAAATTTATTGATCCGAAGATACCGAATTCTAGCTATCCCTGACACGTTGATCGCGCACGATACCGTGAAGAGAGATCTACAATTTTCGAGCGTTAGATCAAGCGCGCTTGATTCCGCGAATTGGTTTCAACGATCGAAGATTCGAACGCACTCGAATGTCGAAGATGGAGATAGGAGATCACACTCAACTACCAATTTAATGAAAGCACAAAGTTAACAAAACAAGAGTTTATTCAAACATTAACAACCTTCTACAAATGACCCAACACCCATATTTATAGGTTTTTCAACACACTGCACTAGGTCGTTCACGACCTTACAACACACACGACCCAACTTAGGTCGTTAACGACCTAACTGTACACGACTCAATCACCAGAGACTCGTGTCCTACGACCTAGGACAACACAGGTTACAACTTAAAGAAAATACAACATACACAAGTTAACAACATATAACGACTTAACAAGGTACACGAGTTACGACACAACAACACGAGCGACTTTGAATGCAACATCAGATTATTACAACACAACAACGACTTACGACCTATACAAATATCACACATAACGACATAAGGATCACGCGTCCCTAACACTGCACAGCATCATCTTTATGCGACTTACTTTCCAGCGACCTAAAGCACTTCGGCATAATCATATCCGCCTCCAGCGACCTACCATAGGTCGTAACATGCAAGGTCGCAACTTGAAGGATCGGAGTGACCTAAGGAAATGCTCACCGGTTTGCTTATCTCGTTAGGTCGTTGCTTTGTTAGGTCGTAACCCGTTAGCGACCTATGGTTTAACTCGTTAACTCGCCCGAGTGTCTTCATGCTCTGCTCGTTGACTCGCGAGCGACCTTCGTTATGTCGCGAGTCTCCACTAGGTCGCGAGCGACCTAAAAACTGTTTTGTTAACTCGCTAGGTTGGACCTTTAGACTTCTTAGGTCGCTTGAATGACCTGTCTTCACACTAGGTCGCTGCCGACCTATCTCCACTACCTTCACATTAGGTCGTGAGCGACCTAAAGCCTTGGAACGACTCAAATCCAATGAGTTGGTGAATTCCACTACTTTGTCACTCGGCTGGGCTGCATCATCCTCCCCTGGTTGGGAAAAATTCATCCTCGAATTTAAAAGTTCTTCCCCATCGGTCTGTTCATCCCTATAATAAGGTATTAAATGTTTAACATTAAACACATCAAAAGTATACACATCCTCCGGCAGCTTCAACCTATAAGCATTTTCATTGATCTGTTTCATAATCTCTACAGGACCAATCTTTCGAGCTTTAAGTTTACTATATGTTCCCACTGGAAAACGATCCTTTGTTAGTACAGCATATACTAAATCTCCTTCGTTAAATTCAACACTTCGTCGCTTCAGATCTGCAGATTGTTTATACTTCTCATTTGTCTTCTCCAATCGTTTCTTAACGATTTTATGGCATTCCGTCAAACCATCAACAAAATCAGCAGCTCGTTTAACTATCCCCTTCGGTTGCGGCACTATTGTTAAATCCAACGGCCCCTTCGGCAAGCTTGAATATACAATCTAAAATGGACTGAAACCTATACTTCGGTTAACTGCGTGATTATGAGCAAACTCTGCTTGACATAATTTCACATCCCAACTTTTCAGATTATCTTTCATAAGACACCGTAATAAATTTCCAACGATCTATTCACCACCTCTGTCTGTCCATCTGTTTGCGGATGATAAGCGCTACTAAAATTCAGCTTCGCTCCCACCATCTTCCACAAACTTAGCCAAAAATGACTCAGAAATCTGGTATCCTTGTCTGAAACAATAGATTCTAGTAAACCATGCAAGCGATAGATCTCTCTAAAGAATAACTGTGCCACATGGACTGCATCTGCCGTCTTCTTACAAGTAACAAAATATACCATCTTCGAGAAACGGTCCACTACAACATATATAGAGTCATTTCCCCTTTGAGTTCTCGGTAAACCCAACACAAAATCCATGCTTATATCTACCCACGGCTTTGTAGGAACATGTAAAGGCATATACAACCCCGCATTTGTAGCTGTCCCTTTCGAAACTTGACAAACATGACATCTACGCACAAATCTTTCAACTTCCCTTCTCATCGACGGCAAAAAATAGGATTGAGAAATCAACTGCAACGTACGATCTCTACCCACATGGCCTTCTTCATGTTACTCTTTGATAATCTTCATTCTCAAGCTGCCTTCTGGTACGCACAATTGATTCCCCTTGAATAAGAATCCATCTACCAACACGAATTCATCAGTACCCCCGTCCTTGACTTTTTTAACAAACTTCGTAAAGTAAGAATCTTCTTCAATCAACTCTGGCAATACTTCAAACCCTGTCACTTCAACCTTCATTGTTGTCAACAAATGACTCCTCTTGCTCAAAGCATCAGCTACACGATTCGTCACCCCTGATTTGTGCTTAACAACAAAAGTAAACTGTTGTAGATACGCGACCCATGAAGCGTGCCTAGCTGAAATTTTATCCTGCCCTTGCAAATGCTTCAAAGCTTCACGACCCGTAGAGAGAACAAACTCCTTCTGAAACAGATAATGTCTCCAGTGCTTCACGGCTTGAACAATTGCGTAAAATTCCACGTCATAAGTGTTATATCTCAACTTAGCTCCAGACAACTTCTCACTGAAATAAGCAACTGGTCTTCCCTTCTGACTCAAAACTCCACCAATCCCAACCTTCGATGCATCAGTATGTAACTTAAACAACAACTCAAAATCCGGTAAAACTAGAATTGGCGCTGACGTCAATAGTGACTTGATCTCCTCAAAAGCAACCCCTGCTTCCTCTGACCATGCAAACTTCTTTTCTTTCATGCAATCAGTTACAGGTGTCATTACACTGCTAAAGTGTGGAATGAATCTTCGATAAAATGAAACCAACCCATGAAAGCTTCTCACTTCAGTAATTGTCTTGGGTTGTGGCCAACTCCTGACAGCTTCCACTTTACTTTCATCCACTTGAATGCCTTCCTTCGACAAAACATATCCCAGAAACAAAACACTGTGCATCATGAACACACACTTCTTTGTTGCAGCATAAAATTTCTCCTGTCGTAGAATCAACAGTACTTCACGCAAATGTTGGATGTGCTCTTCCATACTCCCACTATAGATTAAAATATCATCAAAGTAAACAACCACGAACTTCCCAACAAATGGTCTGAAAATTTGGTTCATCACTCTCTTAAAAGTACTAAGAGCATTTGACAAGCCAAATGGAATAACCAACCATTCGTATAAACCCTCCCTGGTTTTAAAAGCAGTCTTCCATTCATCGCCCGGTCTAATACGAATTTGATGGTATCCACTCTTCAGGTCAATCTTTGAAAACACAACAGCCCCACTCAGCTGATCAATCAAATCATCAAACCTCAGCATAGGAAATCTGTATCTCAAAGTGATCTTGTTTAAAGCCCAACTGTCCGTACACATCCTCCACGAACCATTCTTGTTCGGTACCAATAAGGCTGGCACGGCACATGGACTCAAACTCTCCTGAAAACGCCCTTGTTCTAACAATTCTTCCACCTGCCTTCTGAGTTCTTCATGTTCCTTATGACTCATCCTGTAATGTGGCCTGTGTGGTAATACTGATCCTCGCACAAGATCAATCTGATGTTGAATATCTCTCAACGGTGGTAACTCCGTTGGTAACTCCTCAGGAAATACATCTCTAAATTCTTCCAATGCCGGCTTTACTTCCTCTGGAACTTCAACAGATTCAGTAGCTTCATGTCCAATTAACAAAAACACCTCTGGACTCTCCTCTACTTCTTCAATGAATTCCTTCAAAGTTAACAAAGTCTTCAGCTCCTCAATTTCCTCTGATTTGCTTTCTCCTTGTTGTCTCTTCTTTGGAACCAAATTAATCTTAACGCCTTCAAACATAAATCTATAGCTATTGGTTCGACCATCATGTTGCACTGCTAGATCATACTGCCATGGTCTTCCCAAAAGCAAGTGACAAACATCTATCTCCACAACATCACACCAAATCTCGTCTTTATACTTCTTCCCAATAGAAAATGGAACTTGAACTCGCCTGTCCACCTTCACCTCTCCTCCTTTTCTCAACCATGCTAACTTGTAAGGATTTGGATGCTTCTCCGTTTTCAGCTTCAACTTTCTCACAGCTTTGGTAGAAATAATATTGTCACAACTTCCTGCGTCAATCACAAATTTACAAACCTTTCACAGAATAGTGCATGTCGACTGAAAGATGTTACTCCTCAACCAACTAGCTTCTTCTTCCTGCTTCGGTGTTAAACAAGACCTCCTCATCATTAGATTACATCCTTCATCTCCCGACGCGATATCCTATCCATCCTCCTCAACTGGACTAGAATAACCTTCACCAACATCCTCACCTTCAACTTCAGCAATCATAGTTCGTTTCTTCGGCTTCGGACATTCATTACTCTTGTGACCCACTTCTTGGTAATTATAACACTTGAAACTGTTGTTGACCTTCGCCTTCGCAACTTCATTCACAACTGGTTTACTGATAGTTTTTGAAACATTTGAACTCCCACTAGTACCTTTGTTCTGAGTATTGGAACTTGGAAACACGCCACCTCCTCGTCTTCCCTGCTTCTCCCAAGCCAACGCTTTCTGGTGCGCTTCAGCCACAGATCTAGGATCAAACATATTCACCATATCCTCGATCTGGATCCTCAACCCTCCAACAAACCTAGCAGTCAATTGTTCCTCTGTCTTCATAATGTCATTTCGAGCAATCAGTTGATAAAATTCATCAGCATAATCAATAACAGTCTTCGTCCCTTGCATCAGATTCTGCAACCTCTGGTACATAAGTGATTGATAATTGTAAGGCAAGAATGTAGCCTTCATTAACTTCTTCATTTTCTCCCATGACTCAATCTTCGACTTTCCCATTCGTTCTCGTATAAGTTTGGTTTGCTGCCACCACGCCATAGCTCTACCTCTCAAGCGAGTAGCAACCAACTTAACCCTTCGATTCTCAGGAACTTCTTTGAATTCAAAAATTTCTTCAACATTAGACAACCAATCAAGAAACTCTTCTGCTACCATTCCACATTTGAATTCTGGAATTTCCATCTTCATACCCGATTCCCATCGTCGGTCATCCTCAACATCCCGATACAAATTTCGAACTTGGTCTCGATAATGAATGCTAGCTCTATCACCCTCTTCATTAAAATCAAATGTGTGTCTATATCGATCTCGACCATCAACATCCTTTCGATCACGCATGTCTCTTCTACTATGTCTCTCTTCATCTCGATATGGCTCATCTTCAAACTCACGTGGAGTTCTTCTCTCTTCATGTCTATATTCATGGTGATCTCTTCTCAATGAAATTGACGTTTCTCTTCTTTCTCTAAAAGATTGTGGCGACACCCTCCTCGCTTCCGTAACCGATGGCGAAACTCTGTTTCCTCCATGGTTCAAGATTGGCGACCTTCTTCTTTGACCTTCATTCATGTCAATCATCAGTTTCTCTAACTTTTCAATGCCTTCATCAAACTTTTCATTGATACATTGTTCCATTTGATCGGCCTCTTCTCTTCTATACAAAGCTTCAATATTTTGATGGCGGTTAGCTCTTCTTGGAGGCATTATCAAATCAAACAATCAAACACAACTTCAAAAACTTCAAAATAGACTTCAACTCTCGGACCTACACTTCAATTCTCAGCTTGACAACAAAGTGATGCTCGGCCTACACTTCTAAACAAAGCTATGCACAACTTCAAACAACAACATGAACTTCAATCTTCAAACTCCTTGGCTCCAAGATTCGGCTTAGCTATGATTGGCTAAGTCTCGCTCTGATACCAAAACTGACGCAACGGAATTACGAAAATTAAATGAAAACGATGAAACTGGCAATCGGTGGATTGAAAATACTGCAAGACCCAAATTCGTTGATCCGAAGATACCGAATTCTAGCTATCCCTGACACGTTGATCGTGCACGATACCGTGAAGAGAGATCTACAATTCTTCGAGCGTTGATCAAGCGTACTTGATTCCACGAATTGGCTTCAACGATCGAAGATTCGAGCGCACTCGAATGTCGAAGGTGGAGATAGGAGATCACACTCAACTACCAATTTGATGAAAGCACAAAGCTAACAAAACAAGAGTTTATTCAAACATTAACAACCTTCTACAAATGACCCAACACCCATATTTATAGGTTTTTCAACACACTGCACTAGGTCGTTCACGACCTTACAACACGCACGACCCAACTTAGGTCGTTAACGACCTAACTGTACACGACTCAATCACCAGAGACTCGTGTCCTACGACCTAGGACAACACATGTTACAACTTAAAGAAAATACAACATACACGAGTTAACAACATATAACGACTTAACAAGGTACACGAGTTACGACACAACAACACGAGCGACTTCGAATGCAACATCACATTCTTACAACACAATAACGACTTACGACCTATACAAATATCACACATAACGACATAAGGATCACACGTCCCTAACACTGCACAGCATCATCTTTATGCGACTTACTTTCCAGCGACCTAAAGCACTTCGGCATAATCATATCCGCCTCCAGCGACCTACCATAGGTCGTAACATGCAAGGTCGCAACTTGAAGGATCGGAGTGACCTAAGGAAATGCTCACCGGTTTGCTTATCTCGTTAGGTCGTTGCTTTGTTAGGTCGTAACCCGTTAGCGACCTATGGTTTAACTCGTTAACTCGCCCGAGTGTCTTCATGCTCTGCTCGTTGACTCGCGAGCGACCTTCGTTATGTCGCGAGTCTCCACTAGGTCGCGAGCGACCTAAAAACTATTTTGTTAACTCGCTGGGTTGGACCTTTAGACTTCTTAGGTCGCTTGAACGACCTGTCTTCACACTAGGTCGCTGCCGACCTATCTCCACTACCTTCACATTAGGTCGTGAGCGACCTAAAGCCTTGGAACGACTCAAATCCAATGAGTTGGTGAATTCCACTGCTTTGTCACTCGGCTGGGCTGCATCAATAGTTGAGTTTATTGTAGTCAAAAGAAAATAATTATTATAAGACCAAAAAGTTGAGATTAAAAACATTTTGATGGTTTATAACCATATAATATCATAAATAGTCCTAAATTTACTTATCTTTGACTAAAATTTGTTTCTTTTATCTGTTTCAGTCATAAAAATAATCTCATTGATCATACAAATAATTCCTTCTTAGTTGAAACCGACAAAAATTTAATTAGCAATCAAAATCAAGTTTTATTATTTTTCAAATTGATAATAAATTGATCCAAACTGTAAAGTCTTAAAATTATTATTGTCATAGGATCAAATCTGTGCGTTTAATGTTTCAACTCTCAAAATATTCTTAACCGGAAAAATCTAATTTAGCAAAACATAAGTATATGTATAGTTAATTTAAGTATAATATTAGTTAATATATATGTGTGTTAATGTTTACTATTACATTATTTTCAAATAAAGTAATTTAATTATTTCTTAGAATTGGCCAAATTAGACGTGAGAGAAATATACATAAATTTATATCATTTAAAATAAATGTGTAATTTTTTTATATGCCGATCATGGACATGTTTGTTGCTAGTTGTTTCCTCTTTAAATCTCTTATTCCTTACCCTCGAATTAAGTGTGCAAATCCTGACTTCAAGGTTTCCTCCAATTTTCTAATTGAGGTAAGGTGTACCACCTCGTACTTTGGAGTTGAATAGGACGTGAAAATTGACAATACAAGAGAAGAGCCGCAGGTCCCTATTTTTGATGTTGTTATAAGAAAAATACCTACAGAAATAATTGTGTAAATTTGGTACCAATTTTGTTGAAAAATAGAAAACACAAGGTGTCTTACTTTGATAGAAAATGTAAGCTAACTTGTACTTTTTCGAATTTTAAACTTTTTAATTTTTTTTTTGAAAATGTTGAAACTTTTGAAATTTTTGTAAAATGAAAGTTATCTTGCGCTTTTTATCAGGAAAGCGCAAGCAAGTTTGTACCTTATGATTTTGAATTTTTTTTTGCAAATTTTGAAAGCGTAAATCAACTTGCGCTTTCTATTAGAAAAGCACAGGCTAGTTTGCGATTTCTAATTATTTTATTGTATATTTTAATTATTTTTGATGTAAAATTTTGATTTAAAAACTTATTTTACTTATTTGAAAAGATTAAATTTATTATTTAAATATAATCTTGATTTTTATATGAGTTATAATTCCAAACTTGTGTAAGTTGAATATTTGCCTGAAATGCTGATTTTGGTAAAAAATAGTCAAAATGTGACTTTCAACTTAAAATTTTAAAAGTTTAAAATTTTAATTTTTTTTTCTTTTGTTATGAAAGTACATAAGATTCTAAGAACACCACTTTTCGTTTCGTTGAAATCGAATGTAAATTGTGAAAGTTATACCCTTTACAATATTGTGCGTATATAGGGTTATTTAACAACGACTATTTTAAATTGTATAAGTTACTTCTTCTTTGTTATATTTTACTTTAATATGTGATAATATGTTATATTATGTATATTTTGACTTTTAAATATTTTTAAAATGATAATATAATTTTTCTAAAGTTCATTTGAATTTATTTCTAATTTTAAAGCCTAGTCTACAATTTTAAGACATTTTCTTAATTTAATTATATATATTTAAAATTTATTTATTTATTTAATGCACTCACTTTTATTTGCTGTGTTTTAATTTATTTTATCCATTTTACATGTATTTAAATTAAAGTAAATTTTTCCAAAGTACATTGAAGTTATTTCTAATTCTTAAGTCAAGTTTTCATTTTCTGTGCTATTTTTCTTATTTTAAATCATATTTAATTAATATTTAATTATTAATATTTTGTTTATATGTTATATTTTCGAATTCTAACTGAAATTTATAAGTGTTTTCAGTTATTTAAGATGTATATGAATATATATATATAGGAAGTTTAAAAGGTTTGAAAGCAAAGAAACGTAAAACCGTTTTAACGTTTCTTCTTCCGTTTCTTTTCCAATTAATAGATTTAATTTCCTTTGACCGTTCCTTTCTTTATTGTAGCTGTGCATTTCTTACCTCATTTTCACGTGATAACATTTCTCTCCACTTCATTTTTCATGGCTAGGAAGGTTTGGTAATGGCTCCTCTTTTCCTCTTCTTTTTTTGCTCTTCTTTTTCCATTGTTTTCTTATATTTTGCCTTGCCTTCTCCCTTGATTAAGATCGGCCTCTTCCCCTATTCCACGGCCACCACCTCCTTCCATCTCTTCCCAACCATCACCACCATCTACCCCATCAGATTTGACCATGGTCGAACCCCTTTTGATGGTCAAACCCCTCAAATTACAACCTAGATGCCTAGATCCATGCTTATTTGACCTCTACATGCTCATCCACTTCAACCACCACCCAAACCACCACCATAGCCGCCACCACTCCCCAGACCTGACCACAACACACCCCTCCCTACCTCTGTCCAGTCATGACACATCACAGGCCGAGCCCAATCCCCATGGCCGAGCCCTTGTTTTGACCAAAAACCACCTAATTGACTTCAAAACCACATCACCTCCTCATGTACAAACTCCACCTTGTCTTGCCTTGAACCCGAGCTATGTTAGCCCAAACCTGACCCAAAACTTGACCACATCTGAACCACATCAGACCCCAAAGCCATACCAAACATTAGAGAAGGAAAGCAAAAGACTGCGTAGTCGTATCTCCTTTATTTCAATGTTATTGCATTTTAAAGTCGTATTGAATTTTGTTGTTTTGATTTTTTTTTTTTGGGTTGTACACAATGGTTGTAGATTTGATTCGCTCTCCATTCATTCAAATCAAAAGTCGTGATGTATCGTGCTTGTCATACTTTTGGAATCGTACTTGTGTTTGTTGTTTTGGTCTTCAGCTTGAAAAAGCGAGTCTTTCTCACTCTGACATTTATACTTATGAAAAGTGAATTGATGACAAGTGTTTAGTAATAAAAAATATTTATGCAAGTTAATGATGATCATATGATATGCTATGCCATGTTATTACCATATTATTACCATGTTAAAACTGTTAATTTTCACCTGACATCTGATATATGACTGTATATTGTGATATTGACCTTGTTTATATTATTTCTGCATATGATCACACTGCAAGTTCCCCGTTAGAAAAAAATGTTATGGGCTGAAATGATAGGCCTGAATGGTTTTAAATTTTTCATTTTGACTTGGGATTGCGGGTTTGAAATGATAAAACCCGGATTTTTCTTTATAAATTACGGGTTGAAATGATATATTACCGTATCACTTTACCTAGCGTAGAAAATTATATACAGGCCCGTAGTTAAAATATGTTTTTCTAAAATTTTAAATATTTTAGAAATTTAATTATTATAATATTTTTATTTTAAATTTAAAAAAAAGGATTTTTTTAAATTATTATTGATTTTATGAATAATTGTAAGTGAAATGAATTAATGAAAAAGTTCGAAATTTTGAAAGTAAGTTATTTTGGAAATTTTGATTTAATTATAATTGGAAATTTAATTGAGTATGAAATTTGGATAAATTTATGATAATTTGAATTTAAATGAATTTAAAATGATTTTTATCATATTTATGATTTTTTACAAAGTTGAAATGTGAAATGAATGAATATTTTAAGTTGAAATTTTGAATATAACTAAAATTGGAAATTTATGAAATTGACGTAAAAGTGAACTTTTAGTTAAGTAAATGAAAATAAAACAAAGTTATATTTGAGAATTTGAACTTAAGTGTTAAGTTGAAATTTAATGTAATGGATTCATTTTTAATAAGTGAATTATTATTAAATCTTGATTTTTGAATGGAAATTTACTTTGTAAAATCATGAACTTGAGGAAAATTAAATGATGTTATAAATGTGAAAATGTATGACTTTATAAGTTAAAAATGTTTTAATAAAAATATAACTGGTTGAGAAATTTTATTGAATATTTGAAGTTAATTGACTGCATTTTTGAAATGATATTAATTACAATGTAAATGATATTATAGCAATTGTAAATACTGTAGTTGATGATAATGAACTAAAAAAAAGCTATTGAAAAAAACTATTATAGAAATTGTTGTAAGTACTATGATTTTTGAATTTAACTAAGTTTATTTGAAATTTAAGAGAACTCTATTACAACATTTTTTAAACGTTGTCGTTTGTTAAATTGAACTGTTTTGAATGTAACTTTCTGTAGAGTTTTCTAAATGATGCGAAAAGTGAATTTTCACTGTTTTGATAAACTTAAGTGAATAAATGATATTTGGAAGTTGAAATTTTTGGAAATTTAATAATTTAATAATTAAGCATAATAACTTCATTGAAATGAAAAAAAAATGGAATATAAACTGTTTTAAAATATGAATTGAAATGGTATTTTAGATTGAATAAAATGAATAATGATTTGAAATGAATGAAGTTTTGAAAAGATACGATATTTTGATATATTAAAATGATTTGAAAATGAAGTTTTGAAAGGATATGATATTTTGATATATTAAAATGATTTGAAACGAAGTTTTGAAAGATATGATATTTTTGATATTAAATGATTTGAAAAACGGCGTTTGAAAGATAGGACATATTGATATTAACATGATTTAAAAAGAAGTTCTGAGAGATATGTTATTTTGGAACTGAAAGGTATTGTTGAAAGGGTATGAAAATTTAATATATTGAAATGGTTAGAAATGACTTGATATTTATTTTGATAAATATTTGAATTGAAAGATATTTTACGATGATATATTGAAATGGTTTTGGAAATGATTTAATCTTTATTTTGATAAAGATTTGGATTGAAAAGGATATTTTATTTTGAAGTATAAAATATTTTTAAAGTTATAACTACGGGTTATAATAACAATGGGTTGTTAAAGAGACCGGGATCGGATATTGTCTTATAGCCGGCCAATACCGAAAACCACTTTAACAACCGTGTACGTGGTGGAGATTCTAGAATGAAGTAGGATGGTGGCGACGTTCTCGAGGTATATTACGTGGACCCAACTCCCGTGAGTTGGCATATATGACTAATACAGGAGCTATACTGGGCTACACAAAGGGGCAGCACCCTTTCATCGAGCATGCTCCATCGGAAACCATTCTATTACTGTTGTGATTCGATTCGGTGGCGCCACTTTGATTCGTGGGTATTGTTCGAGGTGGGCGGAAGCTGCTGGCTTGCCGTCATCACCGGTCCGGGAGTGCAAACTGTGTATCCACCCTGGCATTTCCTTGCGTGCCGTGTCATATCCTTATATCGAGCCCACTACGATTTTGGTTTTTAAGATCCGACCGCGTTAAGGTTCACCATCCCCTTAACGCTATTTTCTATATGATTATACTTTACCGATTAGACACTACCGTATATAGCGTATATTACTACATAGTAAATAGTTTAACGGATCCTTAGAGGATGGGCGGTCCCAAGCATCCTTTAAGTTACTGATGCATTTTGTTACTGTTCACTTGAGTTGATTTACAACTTATAAGTATTTATGTCCTGACTCGAGGGTTTTGTATTTTGCTTTACGCTCGGGTCAGATTGATTGAGTTAGCATTCAAAGATTCACCTTCGGCGTTGGAGCTTTCTTTGAAGATCCAGCCATCTATTTTGTTTCAGTATCCAGTGGTTCAGTGATGTATCTGATTTGTACCTGATGTATCCTGTTACTCTTCTGTTGTATCTTATTTAACTCTGATGTATCTTATATTTTACATAGTAGCTTCATGAACTACTATCTCTTTTATTTCCGCTGCATTATTACTACTCTGTGTCTGCGATCTGTGATTTTTATTTACTGTATATTCCGAGATTTGCCAAATTTTTAATTACAACGCGGTATTTTGAGCAATTCAATTCCGGCATGAGTGTCTACGTATACACTTATAATGGATGCGAATGGTTGAAAATACCGAGTCGTTACAGTTGGTATCAGAGCTTTGGTAGCTCTAGGCAAAACTCAGCATATGGAGTGAATGTATTTACAGAATCACTTTCATTCGAGTTTGAATCTCTTCCTTTTTGACTCGATTCCTTTGAATTTTGGAACATTCCCTACAGTTCCAAAATCCATTCGTATCCCTCACTGTTCATCTTCTTTTGACTCTGGAGTATTCCATAACTCCACTTCGAATGATCTTTCTAGTGAGTCGGTGGTTACGCCAATTTCAAATTGAATTGAAAAAAGGGGAAAACTCTTTTACAATTAGCATCGATTCACCAGAGATTCTTATCTATCCTTGGTTTAGATGCTAATATCTTTTGTTATTCCAAACTCTAACTTTTGAGATCGAATGTAGATTTACCCTAGAAAAATCAACATTGATCTTATTCTTTAAGTCACGGTCGACCCGGTTAAGATTGCCCGTGATTTATATAAGCTTATCCATCTTCCTATTCTGTTATTTAATCATGTCATCCTTGTTTCCAACTTATTTTTAAATCATAATCTCCTTTGATTTGTGTTAATCAAAAATTTGAATCTCTATCCTTCTTTGAAAATCTATTCATGTATAGTGTTTTTGTAAACTAATATTTAAAATTAAAATGTTTTATATATTGTGTTGTTTGAGTTGTTGATGTTGAGTTGGGTTTCTGATCGATACGTCTGATCAGCGCTATCGATAAGATTTTCAAAACACTTTGACAGAACAAACGGACACAATATATTTAAAAAAAAAAATTGGTTAATGAAATAAATTTTGATATATAAGTAAATTTATGAAACTTAATGAAATGATTTAAATTGATAATTTGAAATGATAATACTTGATTTATCATTTATTGTTCTATAAATAGATTTATAAATACTTGTTTATAAATTTATTTGGGAACTGAAATGAATTTAAAACAAGAATTTGAGGATTTAAATCCCGATTATTTCGAAATTTGGTTTAAAGTTTTAAAAGGTTATATTATTTAAAATATTTTGAATAGAATTTGTTTTTAAAGAATTTTTAAAGGTTTAAAATTAGTGCTCTTCTCTTTGTCGCTGGAAAATAACTTCGGTGATGATCGCGACGTCATCGACGTTCATTTTCGAGTTTCGAAGTTAAGAGACTATTCTGTAGTCTTGCTACAGCTTTGTTTTGGAAAATTAAATTGATTTGAATTTCTAAAATATGACTTGATTTATAATATATATATAGATATATGATTGAAATTTGATTTGACATATATTATTACTTATCTCTAAATGGTCTGAAGAAATCGAAAAATTTAATTCTTAAATTCTATTTTTAAAGAATAATTTCAATTATAAAAAGAAAATAAGAAAAAAAAAATTGAATAAATGATTTAAGCTTGAAATGATTGAATTGGAAATTTTATTTGTATAATACAATTGCATTCAAATATAAATTACCAAAATTTCAGAAGTTAAAAATGTAATTGGATAATATACGATATAAAAATATTTTATAAATAAAATTTGAGTGGTTATAATAAATGTTATACACTTAAATTTTAATTATAAAATGATTAACAAAGGTAAATATAATAAAGGGTAATTGAATAACTTACAATAAAATGATGTTAAAAGAACTAAGAATAAAATAAAGCAGTTATAATAAGTGTAAGTATATTTAACATAAGTGATAAATATATTGAGAGGAATAAAATTAATTTTGATTAGGAATAAAGAAGAATAAAATTTATTAAGTACAATGTGAGTGTAATAAATGATTATTTTTCAAACCCATGGTTTTAAAAATTGTTAACTTAAGATGATTGGATAATAACATAATGAAATTTGAGATAGTTAAGATTTATTTAACTTGTGTAAAGATTTATTCTCTGTTTAAGTTGAAATCTCCATGCTTTCAAATTCATTTCCTTATTTTGTTTTTCAAACTATCTTTTGGTTGTCCTTATCATCCTTATCTTGCTATAGACTGGTATAGGCATCTTTCTATAATCTTTGATAATCTTTGGTACTCATTTGAATCTATTTTGCGTGCTTGAGTTCTTGATTCTGGAGGATCTTGGAAAGATCACCTCCACCTTGTAAAACTTACCTATAACAACAGTTATCAGGTATGACTTCAATCTTCTTGTCATCTTATCTTAATCCTATTTCACTCTACCTTTTCTGTGCCCTTCCATACCTCATTCCTTTTCGGGGACGAAAAGTTTTTGAGTGGGGAAGAGTGTAACAACCCTGTATTTTGTAATTATTTTATTGTATATTTTAATTATTTTTGATGTAAGATTTTGATTTAAAAACTTATTTTACTTATTTGAAATGATTAAATTTATTATTTAAATATAATCTTGATTTTTATATGAGTTATAATTCCAAACTTATGTAAGTTGAATATTTGCCTGAAATGCTGATTTTGGTCAAAATAGTCAAAATGTGACTTTCAACTTAAAATTTTAAAAGTTTAAAAATTTAAATTTTTTTCTTTTATTATGAAAGTACATAAGATTCTAAGAACACCACTTTTAGTTTCGTTGAAATCGGATGTAAATTGTGAAAGTTATACCCTTTACAATATTGTGCGTATAAAAGGTTATTTAACAATGACTATTTTAAATTGTATAAGTTACTTCTTCTTTGTTATATTTTACTTTAATATGTGATAATATGTTATATTATGTATATTTTGACTTTTAAGTATTTTTAAAATGATAATATAATTTTTCTAAAGTTCATTTGAATTTATTTCTAATTTTAAAGCCTAGTCTACAATTTTAAGCCATTTTCTTAATTTAATTATATATATTTAAAATTTATTTATTTATTTTATGCACTCACTTTTATTTGCTGTGTTTTAATTTATTTTATTCATTTTACATGTATTTAAATTAAAGTAAATTTTTCCAAAGTACATTGAAGTTATTTCTAATTCTTAAGTCAAGTTTTCATTTTCTGTGCTATTTTTCTTATTTTAAATCATATCTAATAAATATTTAATAATTAATATTTTGTTTATCTGTTATATTTTCGAATTCTAACTGAAATTTATAAGTGTTTTCAGTTATTTAAGATGTATATGAATATATATATATATATATAGGAAGTTTAAAAGGTTTGAAAGCAAAGAAACGTAAAACCGTTTTAACGTTTCTTCTTCCGTTTCTTTTCCAATTAATAGATTTAATTTCCTTTGACCGTTCCTTTCTTTATTGTAGCTGTGCATTTCTTACCTCATTTTCACGTGAAAACATTCCTCTCCACTTCATTTTTCATGGCTAGGAAGGTTTGGTAATGGCTCCTCTTTTCCTCTTCTTTTTTTGCTCTTCTTTTTCCATTGTTTTCTTATATTTTGCCTTGCCTTCTCCCTTGATTAAGATCGGCCTCTTCCCCTATTCCATGGCCACCACCTTCTTCCATCTCTTCCCAACTATCACCAACATCTACCCCATCAGATCTGACCATGGTCGAACCCCTTTTGATGGTCAAACCCCTCAAATTACAACCTAGATGCCTAGATCCATGCTTATTTGACCTCTACATGCTCATCCACTTCAACCACCACCCAAACCACCACCATAGCCGCCACCACTCCCCAGACCTGACCACAACACACCCCTCCCCACCTCTGTCCAGTCATGACACATCACAGGCCGAGCCCAATCCCCATGGCCGAGCCCTTGTTTTGACCAAAAACCACCTAATTGACTTCAAAACCACATCACCTCCTCATGTACAAACTCCACCTTGACTTGCCTTGAACCCGAGCTATGTTAGCCCAAACCTGACCCAAAACTTGACCACATCTGAACCACATCAGACCCCAAAGCCATACCAAACATTAGAGAAGGCAAAGCAAAAGACTGCGTAGTCGTATCTCCTTTATTTCAACGTTATTGCATTTTAAAGTCGTATTGAATTTTGTTGTTTTGAATTATTATTTTTTTGGGTTGTACACAATGGTTGTAGATTTGATTCGCTCTCCATTCATTCAAATCAAAAGTCGTGATGTATCGTGCTTGTCATACTTTTGGAATCGTACTTGTGTTTGTTGTTTTGGTCTTCAGCTTGAAAAAGCGAGTCTTTCTCACTCTGACATTTATACTTATGAAAAGTGAATTGATGACAAGTGTTTAGTAATAAAAAATATTTATGCAAGTTAATGATGATCATATGATATGCTATGCCATGTTATTACCATATTATTACCATGTTAAAACTGTTAATTTTCACCTGACATCTGATATATGACTGTATATTGTGATATTGACCTTATATATATTATTTCTGCATATGATCACACTGCAAGTTCCCCGTTAGAAAAAAATGTTATGGGCTGAAATGATAGGCCTGAATGGTTTTAAATTTTTCATTTTGACTTGAGATTGCGGGTTTGAAATGATAAAACTCGGATTTTTCTTTGTAAATTACGGGTTGAAATGATATATTACCCGTATAACTTTACCTAGCGTAGAAAATTATATACAGGCCCGTAGTTAAAATATGTTTTTCTAAAATTTTAAATATTTTAGAAATTCAACTATTATAATATTTTGATTTTAAATTTAAAAAAAAGGATTTTGTAAATTATTATTGATTTTCTGAATAATTGTAGGTGAAATGAATTAATGAAAAAGTTAGAAATTTTGAACGTAAGTTATTTTGGAAATTTTGATTTAATTATAATTGGAAATTTAATTGAGTATGAAATTTGGATAAATTTATGATAATTTGAATTTAAATGAATTTAAAATGATTTTTATCATATTTATTATTTTTTACAAAGTTGAAATGTGAAATGAATGAATATTTTAAGTTGAAATTTTGAATATAACTAAAATTGGAAATTTATGAAATTGACGTAAAAGTGAACTTTTAGTTAAGTAAATGAAAATAAAACAAAGTTATATTTGAGAATTTGAACTTAAGTGTTAAGTTGAAATTTAATGTAATGGATTTTAAAAATTCAACATTGCATTTTAATAAGTGAATTATTATTAAATCTTGATTTTTGAATGGAAATATAACTTTGTAAAAATATGAACTTAAGGAAAATTAAATGATGTTATAAATGTGAAAATGTATGACTTTATAAGTTAAAAATGTTTTAATGAAAATATAACTGGTTGAGAAATTTTATTGAATATTTGAAGTTAATTGACTGCATTTTTGAAATGATATTAATTACAATGTAAATGATATTATAGCAATTGTAAATACTGTAGTTGATGATAATGAACTAACAAAAAAGCTATTGAAAAAAACTATTATAGAAATTGTTGTAAGTACTATGATTTTTGAATTTAACTAAGTTTATTTGAAATTTAAGAGAACTCTATTACAACATTTTTAAACGTTGTCTTTTGTTAAATTGAACTGTTTTGAATGTAACTTTCCGTAGAGTTTTCTAAATGATGCGGAAAGTGAATTTTCACTGTTTTGATAAACTTAAGTGAATAAATGATCTTTGAAAGTTGAAATATTTGGAAATTTAATAATTTAATTATTAAGCATAATAACTTCATTGAAATGAAAAAAAAAATTGGAATATAAACTGTTTTAAAATATGAATTGAAATGGTATTTTAGATTGAATAAAATGAATAATGATTTGAAATGAATGAAGTTTTGAAAAATACGATATTTTGATATATTAAAATGATTTGAAAATGAAGTTTTGAAAGGATATGATATTTTGATATATTAAAATGATTTGAAACGAAGTTTTGAAAGATATGATATTTTTGATATTAAATGATTTGAAAAACGGAGTTTGAAAGATAGGACATTTTGATATTAACATGATTTAAAAAGAAGTTCTGAAAGATATGATATTTTGGAACTGAAAGGTAGTGTTGAAAGGGTATGAAAATTTAATATATTGAAATGGTTAGAAATGACTTGATATTTATTTTGACAAATATTTGAATTGAAAGATATTTTACGATGATATATTGAAATGGTTTTGGAAATGATTTAATCTTTATTTTGATAAAGATTTGGATTGAAAAGGATATTTTATTTTGAAGTATAAAATATTTTTAAAGTTATAACTACGGGTTATAATAACGATGGGTTGTTAAAGAGACCGGGATCGGATATTGTCTTATAGCCGGCCAATACCGAAAACCACTTTAACAACCGTGTACGCGGTGGAGATTCCAGAATGAAGTAGGATGGTGGCGACGTTCTCGAGGTATATTACGTGGACCCAACTCCGGTGAGTTGGCATATATGACTAAAACAGGAGCTATACCGGGCTACACAAAGGGTCGCACCCTTTCATCGAGCATGCTCCATCGAAAACCATTCTATTACTGTTGTGATTCGATTCGGTGGCGCCACTTTGATTCGGGGGTATTGTTCGAGGTGGGCGGAAGCTGCTGGCTTGCCGTCACCACCGGTCCGGGAGTGAAAACGGTGTATCCACCCTGGCATTTCCTTGCGTGCCGTGTCATATCCTTATATAGAGCCCACTATGATTTTGGTTTTAAAATCCGACCGTGTTAAGATTCACCATCCCCTTAATGCTATTTTCTATATGATTATACTTTACTGATTAGACACTACCGTATATAGCGTATATTACTACATAGTGAATAGTTTAACGGATCCTTAGAGGATGGGCGGTCCCAAGCATCCTTTAAGTTACTGATGCATTTTGTTACTGTTCACTTGAGTTGATTTACAACTTATAAGTATTTATGTCCTGACTCGAGAGTTTTGTGTTTTGCTTTACGCTCGGGTCAGATTGATTGAGTTAGCATTCAAAGATTCACCTTCGGCGTTGGAGCTTTCCTTGAAGATCCAGCCATCTATTTTGTTTCAGTATCCAGTGGTTCAGTGATGTATCTGATTTGTACCTGATGTATCCTGTTACTCTTCTGTTGTATCTTATTTAACTCTGATGTATCTTATATTTTACATAGTAGCTTCATGAACTACTATCTCTTTTACTTCCGCTGCATTATTATTACTCTGTGTCTGTGATCTGTGATTTTTATTTACTGTATATTCTGAGATTTGCCAAATTTTTAATTACAACGCGGTATTTTGAGCAATTCAATTCCGGCATGAGTGTCTACCTATACACTTATAATGGATTCGAATGGCTGAAAATACCGAGTCGTTATAGAATTCTAGCTATCCCTGACACGTTGATCGCGCACGATACCGTGAAGAGAGATCTACAATTCTTCGAGCGTTGATTAAGCGCACTTGATTCCGCGAATTGGTTTCAACGATCGAAGATTCGAGTGCACTCGAATGTCGAAGGTGGAGATAGGAGATCACACTCAACTACCAATTTAATGAAAGCACAAAGTTAACAAAACAAGAGTTTATTCAAACATTAACAACCTTCTACAAATGTCCCATCACCCATATTTATACGTTTTTCAACATACTCACTAGGTCGTTCACGACCTTACAACACACACGACCCAACTTAGGTCGTTAACGACCTAACTGTACACGACTCAATCACCAGAGACTCGTGTCCTACGACCTAGGACAACACAGGTTACAACTTAAAGAAAATACAACATACACGAGTTAACAACATATAACGACTTAACAAGGTACACGAGTTACGACACAACAACACGAGCGACTTTGAATGCAACATCACATTATTACAACACAACGACTTACGACCTATACAAATATCACACATAACGACATAAGGATCACGCGTCCCTAACACTGCACAGCATCATCTTTATGCGACTTACTTTCCAGCGACCTAAAGCACTTCGGCATAATCATATCCGCCTCCAGCGACCTAGCAAGGTCGTAACACGCAAGGTCGCAACTTGAAAGATCGGAGCGACCTAAGGAAATGCTCATTAGTTTGCTTATCTCGTTAGGTCGTTGCTTTGATAGGTCGTAACCCGTTAGCGACCTATGGTTTAACTCGTTAACTCGCCTGAGTGTCTTCATGCTATGCTCGTTGACTCGCGAGCGACCTTCATTATGTCGCGAGTCTCCACTAGGTCGCGAGCGACCTAAAAACTATTTTGTTAACTCGCTGGGTTGGACCTTTAGACTTCTTAGGTCGCTTGAACGACCTGTCTTCACACTAGGTCGCTGCCGACCTATCTCCACTACCTCCATATTAGGTCGTGAGCGACCTAAAGCCTTGGAACGACTCAAATCCAATGAGTTGGTGAATTCCATGCTTTGTCACTCGGCTGGGCTACATCATCCTCCCCTGGTTGGGAAAAATTCGTCCTCGAATTTAAAAGTTCTTCCCCATCGATCTGTTCATCCCCATAATAAGGTATTAAATGTTTAACATTAAACACATCAAAAGTATACACATCCTCTGGCAGCTTCAACCTATAAGCATTTTCATTGATCCGTTTCAAAATCTCTACAGGACCAATCTTTCGAGCTTTAAGTTTATTATGTGTTCCCACTGGAAAATGATCCTTTGTTAGTACAGCATATACTAAATCTCCTTCGTTAAATTCAACACTTCGTCGCTTCAGATCTGCAGATTGTTTATACTTTTCATTTGTCTTCTCCAATCGTTTCTTAACGATTTTATGGCATTCCGTCAAACCATCAACAAAATCAGTAGCTCGTTTAACTATCCCCTTCGGTTGCGGCACTATCGTTAAATCCAACGGCCCCTTCGGCAAGCTTGAATATACAATCTGAAATGGACTGAAACCTGTACTTCGGTTAACTGCGTGATTATGAGCAAACTCTGCTTGACATAATTTCACATCCCAACTTTTCAGATTATCATTCATAAGACACCGTAATAAATTTTCCAACGATCTATTCACCACCTCTGTCTGTCCATCTGTTTGCGGATGATAAGCGCTACTAAAATTCAGCTTCGTTCCCACCATCTTCCATGAACTTAGCCAAAAATGACTCAGAAATCTGGTATCCCTGTCTGAAACAATAGATTCTGGTAAACCATGCAAGCGATAGATCTCTCTAAATAACAACTGTGCCACATGGACTGCATCTGCCGTCTTCTTACAAGCAACAAAATATACCATCTTCGAGAAACGATCCACTACAACATATGTAGAGTCATTTCCCCTTTGAGTTCTCGGTAAACCCAACACAAAATCCATGCTTATATCTACCCACGGATTTGTAGGAACATGTAAAGGCATATACAACCCCACATTTGTAGCTGTCCCTTTCGAAACGTGACAAACATGACATCTACGCACAAATCTTTCAACTTCCCTTCTCATCGACGGCCAAAAATAGGATTGAGAAATCAACTGCAACGTACGATCTCTACCCACATGGCCTTCTTCATGTAACTCTTTGATAATCTTCATTCTCAAGCTGCCTTCTGGTAAGCACAATTGATTCCCCTTGAATAAGAATCCATCTACCAACACGAATTCATCAATACTCCCGTCCTTGACTTTTTCAAAAAACTTCGTAAAGTAAGGATCTTCTTCAATCAACTCTGGCAATATTTTGAACCCTGTCACTTCAACCTTCATTGTTGTCAACAAATGACTCCTCTTGCTCAAAGCATCAGCTACACGATTCGTCATCCCTGATTTGTGCTTAACAACAAAAGTAAACTGTTGTAGATACGCGACCCATGAAGCGTGCCTAGCTGAAATTTTATCCTGCCCTTGCAAATGCTTCAAAGCTTCACGACCCGTAGAGAGAACAAACTCCTTCTGAAACAGATAATGTCTCCAGTGCTTCACGGCTTGAACAATTGCGTAAAATTCCACGTCATAAGTGTTATATCTCAACTTAGCTCCAGACAACTTCTCACAGAAATAAGCAACTGGTCTTCCCTTCTGACTCAAAACTCCACCAATCCCAACCTTCGATGCATCAGTATGTAACTCAAACAACAACTCAAAATCCGGTAAAATTAGAATTGGCGCTGACGTCAATAGTGACTTGATCTCCTCAAAAGCAACCCATGCTTCCTCTGACCATGCAAACTTCTTTTCTTTCATGTAATCGGTTACAGGTGCCATTACACTGCTAAAGTGTGGAATGAATCTTCGGTAAAATGAAACCAACCCATGAAAGCTTCTCACTTCAGTAATTGTCTTGGTTTGTGGCCAACTCCTGACAGCTTCCACTTTACTTTCATCCACTTGAATGCCTTCCTTCGACAAAACATATCCCAGAAACAAAACACTGTGCGTCATGAACACACACTTCTTTGTTGCAGCATAAAATTTCTCCTGTCGTAGAATCAACAGTACTTCACGCAAATGCTGGATGTGCTCTTCCATACTCTCACTATAGATTAAAATATCATCAAAGTAAACAACCACGAACTTCCCAACAAATGGTCTGAAAATCTGGTTCATCACTCTCATAAAAGTACTAAGAGCATTTGATAAGCCAAATGGAATAACCAACCATTCGTATAAACCCTCCCTGGTTTTAAAAGCAGTCTTCCATTCATCGCCCGGTCTAATACGAATTTGATGGTATCCGCTCTTCAAGTCAATCTTTGAAAACACAACAGCCCCACTCAGCTGATCAATCAAATCATCAAACCTCGGCATAGGAAATCTGTATCTCATAGTGATCTTGTTTAAAGCCCGACTGTCCGTACACATCCTCCACGAACCATTCTTCTTCGGTACCAATAAGGCTGGCACGACACATGGACTCAAACTCTCCTGAACACGCCCTTGTTCTAACAATTCTTCCACCCGCCTTCTGAGTTCTTCATGTTCCTTAGGACTCATCCTCTAATGTGGCCTGTGTGGTAATACTGATCCTCGCACAAGATCAATCTGATGTTGAATATCCCTCAACGGTGGTAACTCCGTTGGTAACTCCTCAGGAAATACATCTCTAAATTCTTCCAATATCGGCTTTACTTCCTCTGGAACTTCAACAGATTCAGTAGCTTCATGTCCAATTAACAAAAAACCCTCTGGACTCTCCTCTACTTCTTCAATGAATTCCTTCAAAGTTAACAAAGTCTTCAGCTCCTCAATTTCCTCTGATTTTCTTTCTCCTTTTTGTCTCTTCTTTGGAACCAAAATAATCTTAACGCCTTCAAACATAAAGCTATAGCTATTGGTTCGACCATCATGTTGCACTGCTAGATCATACTGCCATGGTCTTCCCAAAAGCAAGTGACAAACATCTATCTCCACAACATCACACCAAATCTCGTCTTTATACTTCTTCCCAATAGAAAATGGAACTTGAACTCGCCTGTCCACCTTCACCTCTCCTCCTTTTCTCAACCATGCTAACTTGTAAGGATTTGGATGCTTCTCCATTTTCAGCTTCAACTTTCTCACAGCTTCGGTAGAAATAATATTGTCACAACTTCCTACGTCAATCACAAATTTACAAACCTTTCCCATAATAGTGCATGTCGACTGAAAGATGTTACTCCTCAACCAACTAGCTTCTTCTTCCTGCTTCGGTGTTAAACAAGACCTCCTCATCATTAGATTACATCCTTCATCTCCCGACGCGATATCCTGTCCATCCTCCTCAACTGGACTAGAATAAGCTTCACCAACATCCTCACCTTCAGCTTCAGCAATTATAGTTCGTTTCTTCAGCTTCGGACATTCATTACTCTTGTGACCCACTTCTTGGCAATTATAACACTTGAAACTATTGTTGACCTTCGCCTTCGCAACTTCATTCACAACTGGTTTACCGACAGTTTTCGAAACATTGGAACTCCCACTAGTACCTTTGTTCTGAGTATTGGAACTTGGAAACACGCCACCTCCTCGTCTTCCCTCCTTCTCCCAACCCAGCGCTTTCTGGTGCGCTTCAGCCACAGATCTAGGATCAAACATATTCACCATATCCTGGATCTGGATCCTCAACCCTCCAACAAACCTAGCAGTCAATTGTTCCTCTGTCTTCATAATGTCATTTCGAGCAATCAGTTGATAAAATTCATCAGCATAATCATTAACAGTCATCGTTCCTTGCCTCAGATTCTGCAACCTCTGGTACATAAGTGATTGATAATTGTAAGGCAAGAATGTAGCCTTCATTAACTTCTTCATCTTCTCCCATGACTCAATCTTTGACTTTCCCATCCGTTTTCATATAAGTTTGGTTTGTTTCCACCACGCCATAGCTCTACCTCTCAAGCGAGTAGCAACCAACTTAACCCTTCGATTCTCAGGAACTTCTTTGAAGTCAAAAATTTCTTCAACATTAGACAACCAATCAAGAAACTCTTCTGCTACCATTCCACCTTTGAATTCTGGAATTTCCATCTTCATACCCGATTCCCATCGCCGGTCATCCTCAACATCCCGATACAAATTTCGAACTTGGTCTCGATCTCGATAATGAATGCTAGCTCTATCACCCTCTTCATTAAAATCAAATGTATGTCTATATCGATCTCGACCATCAACATCCTTTCGATCACGCATGTCTCTTCTACTATGTCTCTCTTCATCTCGATATGGCTCATCTTCAAACTCACGTGGAGTTCTTCTCTCTTCATGTTTATATTCATGGTGATCTCTTCTCAATGAAATTGACGTTTCTCTTCTTTCTCTAAAAGATTGTGGCGACACCCTCCTCGCTTCCGTAACCGATGGCGAAACTCTGTTTCCTCCATGGTTCGAGATTAGAGACCTTCTTCTTTGACCTTCATTCATGTCAATCATCAGTTTCTCTAACATTCCAATGCCTTCGTCAAACTTTTCATTGATACGTTGTTCCATGATCGACGTCTTCTCTTCTATACAAAGCTTCAATATTTTGATGGCGGTTAGCTCTTCTCGGAGGCATTATCAAATCAAACAATCAAACATAACTTCAAAAACTTCAAAATAGACTTCAACTCTCGGACCTACACTTCAATTCTCGGCTTGACAACAAAGTGATGCCCGGCCTACACTTCTAAACAAAGCTATGCACAACTTCAAACAACAAGATGAACTTCAATCTTCAAACTCCTTGGCTCCAAGACTCGGCTTAGCTATGATTGGCTAAGTCTCGCTCTGATACCAAAACTGACGCAACGGAATTACGAAAATTAAACGAAAACGATGAAACTGGCAATCGGTGGATTGAAAATACTGCAAGGCCCAAATTCGTTGATCCGAAGATACCGAATTCTAGCTATCCCTGACACGTTGATCGCGTACGATACCATGAAGAGAGATCTACAATTCTTCGAGCGTTGATCAAGCGCACTTGATTCGATGAATTGGCTTCAACGATCGAAGATTCGAGCGCACTCGAATGTCGAAGGTGGAGAAAGGAACACATGACCCAACACCCATATTTATAGGTTTTTCAACACATTGCACTAGGTCGTTCACGACCTTACAACACACATGACCCAACTTAGGTCGTTAACGACCTAACTATACACGACTCAATCACCAGAGACTTGTGTCCTACGACCTAGGACAACACAGGTTACAACTTAAAGAAAATACAACATACACGAGTTAACAACATATAACGACTTAACAAGGTACACGAGTTACGACACAACAACACGAGCGACTTTGAATGCAACATCACATTATTACAACACAACAACGACTTACGACCTATACAAATATCACACATAACGACATAAGGATCACGCGTCCCTAACACTGCACAGCATCATCTTTATGCGACTTACTTTCCAGCGACCTAAAGCACTTCGGCATAATCATATCCGCCTCCAGCGACCTAGCATAGGTTGTAACACGCAAGGTCGCAACTTGAAGGATCGGAGAGACCTAAGGAAATGCTCACCGGTTTGCTCATCTCATTAGGTCGTTGCTTCGTTAGGTCGTAACCCGTTAGCGACCTATGGTTTAACTCGTTAACTCCCCCGAGTGTCTTCATGATCTACTCGTTGACTCGCGAGCGACCTTCGTTATGTCGCGAGTCTCCACTAGGTCGCGAGCGACCTAAAAACTGTTTTGTTAACTCGCTGGGTTGGACCTTTAGACTTCTTAGGTCGCTTAAACGACCTGTCTTCACACTAGGTCGCTGCCGACCTCTCTCCACTACCTTCACATTAGGTCGTGAGCGACCTAAAGCCTTGGAACGACTCAAATCCAATGAGTTGGTGAATTCCACTGCTTTGTCACTCGGCTAGGCTGCATCAATAGTTGAGTTTATTGTAGTCAAAAGAAAATAATTATTATAAGACAAAAAAATTGAGATTAAAAACATTTTGATGGTTTATAACCATATAATATCATAAATAGTCCTAAATTTACTTATCTTTGACTAAAATTTGTTTCTTTTATCTGTTTCAGTCATAAAAATAATCTCATTGATCATACAAATAATTCCTTCTTAGTTGAAACCGACAAAAATTTAATTAGCAATCAAAATCAAGTTTTATTATTTTTCAAATTGATAATAAATTGATCCAAACTGTAAAGTCTTAAAATTATTATTGTCATAGGATCAAATCTGTGCGTTTAATGTTTCAACTCTCAAAATATTCTTAATCGGAAAAATCTAATTTAGCAAAACATAAGTATATGTATAGTTAATTTAAGTATAATATTAGTTAATATATATGTGTGTTAATGTTTATTATTACATTATTTTCAAATAAAGTAATTTAATTATTTATTAGAATTGGCCAAATTAAACGTGAGAGAAATATACATAAATTTATATCATTTAAAATAAATGTGTAATTTTTTTATATGCCGATCATGGACATGTTTGTTGCTAGTTGTTTCCTCTTTAAATCTCCTATCCCTTACCCTCGAATTAAGTGTGCAAATCCCGACTTCAAGGTTTCCTCCAATTTTCTAATGGAGGTTAGGTGTACCACCTCGTACTTTGGAGTTGAATAAGACGTGAAAATTGACAATACAAGAGAAGAGTCGCAGGTCCCTATTTTTGATGTTGTTATAAGAAAAATACCTACAGAAATAATTGTGTAAATTTGGTCCCAATTTTGTTGAAAAATAGAAAACACAAGGTGTCTTGCACTTTGACAGAAAATGTAAGGTAACTTGTACTTTTTCGAATTTTAAACTTTTTTTTTTGAAAATGTTGAAACTTTTGAAATTTTTGAAAAATGAAAGTTATCTTGCGCTTTTTATCAGGAAAGCGCAAGCAAGTTTGTACCTTATGATTTTGATTTTTTTTTGCAAATTTTGAAAGCGTAAATCAACTTGCGCTTTCTATTAGAAAAGCACAGGCTAGTTTGCGATTTCTAATTTTGATTTCTTTTCGAAAATTTTGGAAATTTTAAAATTTCTGAAAAGTGCAATTTAACTTGCTCTTTCTATTAGAAAAACGCAAACTAGTTTGCGCTTTCTTATTTATAAAAAAGGACATAACTAACATTCTTATTGTCAAAGAGACTTTTCTTGTAACAACATCAGAAATTGGAACCTTCCGTACAAAACCCCTTGATAATAACTAAGACTAATTTTATTATATAAATGAAGAATTGTTACACTGGCCATAATGAATCAAATGAATAAAGAGGGAATGTGATAATAAAAGGGGCTAAGAAATTAATATGATTATGCTAGAGACGAATTTTAGCCCAAGCCCTAACTATTGGTCTTCATACCCCTAAAACATACATTCGGTTCATTTTTCTCTCATTTATTTCAAAACAAACAAAAGAAACGACAACTATTATAGGGAGTGAGAAAGTAGGGAGAAAAACTAAGCAAAGAAGAGATTCAAATTTAATTTTAAAGAAAATCGAATATTCTCAATCAAACTATTAATCTAATTAAGTAATACTTAACCTATTTCAAATTTAAATCTTTTTTGATTTGGATTTAATATGTTTTTTTTAAATAATGATAATCTTGTTTTAATTATAATTGAATGACGCTATATATGTTTGAATGTCAAACGACATAGATAGTGATATGTTTAAGAGCAAAACATAAATTAGTCATCTCTAATTGACTTGAAAATTAATATGTTTATAACATTAAAACGTATGTAGGTTTTATTTTCTATAATTTATAGCGATTAAATAATTTATTATAATTTTTTTAGGGAGGCAGATTTTGGTGCAAATTAATATTTACAAATATCAAAATTAATATATCTAAAATTATTACTGAAGTTAAAGGAAAGTGTTTACGAGTTTCTATGAAATTTTAATTTCTCGTGAAATTTCCCATGTTATTTCTAGTTATTGTGAATTTAATGATAGGACATAAAATATCCATAGTTAATGAAGTAATTAAAGAAAGAGATTAATTAAGGGGATATTAAGGCGATTAAATCATGGCCCTTGGAAGAGATTTCTGCTACAATATATAAATGTAACAAATAGGCAAGTAACAAATGTAAATGAACAAGTCCAAAAGAAGTTACTTTATTAAGAAAAATAAGAATTTTCTACCTAACTACTATTCAACCATTTTAAACATGCGATAGCCTTAAAGTTAGATATGTGATAGCTACTTGGCAAGATATATGATAGATGTTGTGTTAGATTTCTGGTCGCAAAAATGTTAGACATGTGCTAGGTTTAAAAAAGTCAAGTGGGTATACCTTAGGAGAAAATATGTAATTTATTACATACCTTAACTTTGAAACAAACCTCGTTCGAAATAAACTATGCTTTTGGCGTTTGTTTCGTATTAATATAATGTTGTATTATGATATGAATAAATGATCAAATGATCATTTAATAAATATAAAATCCTTATATAAAGTATTATATGATTGTATTTAATATGTTTTAGCCATGTGCATTGAATCATAAATCGAAAATATTGTTTAACCATTTATAGTCAAGATGTTTCAAGAAAAGGATATGGACACATCCATTGAGACCAAAGTATATAACGCTCCTCATAAGTTGGGCAGTGTATTATTCCACATGGAAGAAAAGGATATCAATAATATAGTTACGTACTTGAAGTTATTAGGTGACTAAAGAATGAACCGACTAAGAGTTTCCTATTAATTGATAATAACTAAGGTTATATAGGAAATCTCTATGTAACGATGTACTTTCAAGTTGAGAATACTGTGGAGCTTCGACATGAACGCTCAACTTTGATTATACTTAAAACATGGTATGCCGACTACCTTACTGATGCAGCACACCTTGTTATGCGACCTAACGACTTATGTCTTAAGTCGCGCCCAAGTTATGCCAACCAGCAACATAGCATGTTATGCTTTAGGTCGCTGACCCTAAGTCGCTCAGGACATACGAGCGAGCTACGACCTAGCACAGAATGTGAGTTAAGTCACAAGTTCGAGAGCAACGACCTAACAACTTTACAACACATTTTCTTAAGTCGTTTGAAGACTAGGTCGTTCCAGCATCTTAAGTCGCTCATTGCATCCAAGGCGCATCTACTTTAAGGTCGCTCCTGTGCTTAGGTCGCGAACCTCGTGAATGCTAGTAGGTCGCTGAAGCTCAGGTCTTAGGTCGCTCCAGTTGCTAAGGCGCAAGTCGCATGAAGCTGTTTTCTATAGGTCGCGTGAAGTGGTTAGGTCGCACAAGATGTTATGTCGCTCATTCTTATCTCGCTAAGTCGCCAGAAGCTTAGGTCACTGATGCCGTAACTTCTTGAGTCGCATACTTTGCTGTTCTTATGTCGCAAGTATTACAGTAGTTGTATATGTTGTTATGTCGTAAGTCGTTTATTGGTGTAACTTTGTTAAGTCGTATTCCTTATGTCGTATGTTGTTGTATTTTGTTGTGTTGTGCTTTTTTATGTTAGGTCGTAGGTCGACACCTGTAAGGTCGGCCGTGTATGTTGTGTTGTAATTCTCCTATAAATAGGGGAGAGGGGTCATTTGCAAAGTGGTTGATTTTGAATAAAACTTTGTTTGAGTGCTTTGTGCCTCTTTGAAATTGAAAGTTGAGCGTTGTCTCCTTTCTCCATTTTTGGTTATTCGAGTGCGCTCGAATCAACTGATTTGAAGCCGATTCACGGAATCTCGTGCGCGAGATCAACGTCGAAGAATCGCAGATATTTTAACAAGGTATCGTGCGCGATCAACGTGTTGGAGATAGCTAGAATCCGATATCTCTTGAGATCAACGGATTTGGGCATTTGGGTATTTTCAAACCATCGATTTATATTGTTTCACCTAATTGTTTCACCGATTAGTTTGACACGAAATCTTTATTTCGTTGTCATCCATTATATCCGCTACGTCAATTTGGTATCAAAGCTAGACTTAGCCAATCATAGCTAAGCCGAGCCTATTGGGAGAAGATTTGAAGTGTTGAAGTGTTGGAGTTTAAGCCTAGTTGAAGTTTCAAATCAAGGCCGAGAGTTGGAGCTAAGTGCAGGACGAGAGTTATAGAAGTTGTGCTAGTTGAAGTGCGTTTGAATTTGTTGAAGATTCGACAATGCCTTCGAGAAGAGCTAATCGGTTTCAAAATGTAGAAGTTGTGTATCGAAGACAAGAAGCTGAACAAATGGAACAACGAATTAATGAAAAGTTTGATGAAGGAATTGGGAAGTTAGAGAAATTGATGAATGATTTGAATCAAAGTCAACGGAGAAGGTCACCAATCTCGAACCATGGAGGAAATAGGGTTTCGCCATCGGTTGCAGAAGCGAGGAGGGTGCCACCACAGTCTTATCGAGATAGAAGAGAATCATCAGTTTCACTGAGAAGAGAATACCATGAGTACAGAAATGAAGAGAGAAGAACTCCACGTGAGTTTGGAGATGACCCATATCATGATGCTGAAAGACATAGTAGAAGAGATATGCGTGATCGTGGATATGTTGATGGTCGAGATCGATATCGAAGTACATTTGATTATGATGAAGATGGTGATAGAGGTAGTGTTCATTATCGAGATCGAGACCAAGTACGAAATCCATATCGAGATGTAGAAGATGATCGTAAATGGGAGTCGGGGATGAAAACAGAAATTCTAGAATTCAAAGGAGGAATGATTGCGGAATAATTTTTGGATTGGTTATCGAATGTTGAATAAATTTTTGACTTCAAGGAAGTACCCGAGCATCGTAGAGTTAAGTTGGTTGCTACACGATTGAGGAGAAGAGCTATGGCATGGTGGCAACAAACTAAACTTACACGGGAGAGAATGGGAAAATCGAAGATTGTTTCATGGGAGAAGATGAAGAAGTTGATGAAGGCTACTTTCTTGCCTTATAATTATCAGTCTCTTATGTATCAGCGCTTACAAAATTTGAGACAGGGAACAAAGTCGGTGAATGATTATGCAGATGAATTTTATCAGTTGATTGCCATAAATGATATCATGGAGATGGAGGAACAGTTGACAGCTAGATTTGTTGGAGGATTCAGAATGAAAATTCCGGATATGGTGAATATGTTTGATCCGAGGTCCGTTGCTGAAGCACACCAGAAGGCTCTAGCTTGGGAGAGGCAAGGTAGAAGAGGAGGTGGTGGCGTGTTTACAAATTCTAACAACCAGATGAAAGGGGATAGTAGCAATACTAATGTTTCCAAGGCTGTTAGCAAACCGGTTGTCAATGAAGTTGCTAAGACCAAGGTCAACAACAATTTCAAGTGTTATAATTGTCAGGAGTTTGGTCACAAGAGCAATGAATGTCCGAAGCCTAAGAAGCGAGTGATGGTTGCTGAGATTGAAGATGAGGATGCAGAAGTAGAATGTTCAAATTCACCACAAGTTGAGGAGGAAGAAGAATTGTCAGGAGATGAGGATTGTAATTTGATGGTGAGGAGATTCATCTTGACGCCAAAGTAGGAAGAGAAGACTAGCTGGTTGAGGAGTAACATTTTTCAGTCAACGTGCACTATTTTGGGAAGGTTTTGCAAGTTTGTTATTGATGCAGGAAGTTGTGATAACATCATTTCTTCAGAAGATGTAAAGGAGTTGGCGTTAAAGACTGAGAAGCATCCCAAACCTTACAAATTAGCTTGGTTAAGGAAAGGTGGGGAAGTGAAGGCTAATCGAAGAGCTTGTGTAACTTTTTCCATCAGAAAGAAGTATAAAGATGAAATTTGGTGTGACGTGGTAGATATGGATGTACGTCATTTGTTGTTGGGCAGACCGTGGCAATACGATAGAGCTGTGAAACATGATGGGAGGACTAACTGCTATAGTTTCATATTCGAGGGCACCAAAATCACTCTAGTTCCTAAAAGGCGGCAACAAGATGAAAACAAGTTGGAGGAGATTGAAGAACTAAAGACTCTGTAAACTTTGAAGGAATTTGTCAAGGAAGTGGAGGATGAGCCTGAAGTATTTCTTTTAATTGGACGTGAAAGTAGCGAAGCGGTTGAAATTCCTGAAGAAGTTAAGCCAGTGTTGAAGGAGTTTGAAGATGTATTTCCTGAAGAATTGCCAACTGAGTTACCACCGTTGAGAGATATACAACATCAGATTGATCTTGTTCCGGGAGCTGTGTTGCCGCATAGACCACATTATAGAATGAGTCCGAAGGAGCACGAGGAGTTGAGAAGGCAGGTGGAAGAGTTGCTTGAACACGGGCGCGTACAAGAAAGTTTAAGTCCGTGTGCAGTACCAGCAATGTTAATACCGAAGAAAGATGGAACTTGGAGAATGTGTACAGATAGTCGAGCACTAAACAAGATTACAGTGAGAAACAGATTTCCGATGACTAAATTGGATGATTTGTTAGATCAGTTGAATGGAGCTGCTATCTTTTCAAAGATTGATCTGAAGAGTGGGTATCATCAGATTCGAATTCGACTAGGTGATGAATGGAAGACAACATTCAAGACACGGGAAGGGTTGTATGAGTGGCTGGTCATGCCGTTTGGTCTTTCGAATGCACCTAGTACTTTTATGCGAGTGGTGAATCAGATCTTTCGACCGTTCATTGGAAAGTTCGTGGTGGTATACTTTGATGATATATTGATATACAGTGGGAGCACCGAAGAACATCTACTATTTGAGGGAAGTGTTGATGATACTTCGTCAGGAGCAATTTTATGCGGCAACAAAGAAATGCGTGTTCATGACGCATAGTTTTTTTTTTGGGGTATGTATTGTCCAAGGAAGGTATCCAGGTGGATCAAAGTAAAGTTGAAGTAATCAGAAATTGGCCACAGCCCAGGACTATAACTGACGTTAGAAGTTTTCATGGTTTAGCATCATTCTATCGAAGGTTTATTCCACATTTCAGTAGCGTGATGGCGCTTGTTACTGATTGTATGAAGGGCAAGCAGTTTTCATGGTCGAAGGAAGCAGGATTTGCTTTTGAGCGAATCAAGGAACTTTTGACGACATCACCAGTTCTAGTTTTGCTGGATTTTCAGCTGCTTTTTAAATTACATACTGATGCATCTAAAGTTGGAATTGGAGGGGTGTTGAGTCAGAAGGGACGTCCAATTGCTTATTTCAGTGAGAAGCTTTCGGGAGCAAAGATGAGATACAATACTTATGATGTGGAGTTTTATGCTATTGTGCAAGCTGTGAAGTATTGGAGACATTATTTGTTTCATAAAGAGTTTGTGTTATATACGGATCACGAAGCGTTGAAGCATTTGCAGGGACAGGATAAGATTGCAGCCAGGCATGCTTCATGGATCGCATACTTGCAACAATTTACATTTGTGGTAAAGCATAAGTTGGGAGTGATAAACCGTGTGGCAGATGCATTAAGTAGAAGAAATCATTTGTTGACTTCGATGAGAGTTGAAGTGACAGGTTTTGATGTACTTGCAGAATTGTTTGTTGAAAATCCTTATTTTGCTGAGATTGTAGATGAAGTCAAGAAAGGGAAGACAGATGAGTATGTGTTGGTGGATGGTTTTCTCTTCAAAGGAAATCGATTGTGTATACCAGAATGCAGTTTGCGAATGAAGATTGTGAAAGAATTGCACGAAGAAGGACATGTGGGAAGAGATCGTACTTTGCGGTTGATTTCTCAATCATATTTTTGGCCTTCAATAAGGAAAGAAGTTGAAAGATTTGTGGAGAGGTTTCACATATGCCAAGTTTCCAAAGGGACAGCTACGAATGCAGGATTGTATATGCCATTAGCCGTGCCTACCAGACCATGGGTTGATATTAGCATGGACATTGTTTTGGGTTTGCCAAGAACACGAGGAAATGATTCTATATATGTTGTGGTGGATAGATTTTCGAAGATGACACATTTCATAGCTTGTAAGAAGACAGCTGATGCAGTCTGTGTTGCTCAATTATTCTTTAAAGAGGTTTATCGACTACATGGGCTACCTGAGACCATTGTTTCTGACCGGGATACTCGATTTCTAAGTCATTTTTGGGTGAGTTTGTGGAAGATGGTTGGGACTAAGCTGAATTTTAGTTGCGCCTATCATCCGCAAACAGATGGGCAAACGGAAGTGGTGAACAGATCTTTGGGAAACTTGTTGAGATGTCTTGTGAAAGATAATTTGAAGAGATGTGATGTGAAATTGTGTCAGGCAGAATTCGCACATAATCATGCAGTGAATCGAAGTACTGGATTCAGTCCATTTCAAGTAGTATATTCAGCAATTCCAAAGGGACCGTTGGATTTGTCGATAGTTCCACGACAAGAAGGGGTTGTTAAACGAGCTTCTGATTTCGTGAATGAGTTACAGGAGTGCCACAGAATTGTTCGTGAACGATTGCTTAAGTCAAATGAGAAGTATAAGCAACTGGCAGATAAGAAGCGTAGGAGAGTGGGCTTCAAGGAAGGTGATTTTGTATACGCAATATTGACGAAAGATCGTTTCCCAGTTGGAACTTACAACAAATTGAAAGCTCGAAAGATTGGCCCAGTAGAAATCGTGAAGAAGATCAATGATAATGCATATCGGTTGAGGTTACCGGATCATGTTCACACTACAGACGTTCTCAACGTCAAACACTTGATTCCGTACCATAAGGAGGAGCGTGTAGAAGAACAGGGAAGTGCGAATTCGGGGTCGAATTCTTTTCAACCAGGGGAGGATGATGCAGCGCACCTTGTTATGCGACCTAACGAGTTATATCTTAAGTCGCGCCCGAGTTATGCCAACCAGCAACATAGCATGTTATGCTTTAGGTCGCTGACCCTAAGTCGCTCAGGACATACGAGCGAGCTACGACCTAGCAAAGAATGTGAGTTAAGTCACAAGTTGGAGAGCAAGACGACCTAACAAGTTTACACCACATTTCCTTAAGTCGTTTGAAGACTAGGTCGTTCCAGCATCTTAAGTCGCTCACTGCATCCAAGGCCGCATTTACTTTTAAGGTCGCTCCTGTCCTTAGGTCACGAACCTCGTGAATGCTAGTAGGTCGCTGAAGCTCAGGTCTTAGGTCGCTCCAGTTGCTAAGGCGAAATTCGCATGAAGCTGTTTTCTATAGGTCGCGTGAAGTGGTTAGGTCGCACAAGATGTTATGTCGCTCATTCTTATCTCGCTAAGTCGCCAGAAGCTTAGGTCGCCGATGCCGTAACTTCTTGAGTCGCATACGTTGCTGTTCTTATGTCACAAGTATTATAGTAGTTGTATATGTTGTTATGTCGTAAGTCGTTTATTGGTGTAACTTTGTTAAGTCGTATTCCTTATGCCGTATGCTGTTGTATTTTGTTGTGTTGTGCTTTGTGATGTTAGGTCGTAGGTCGACACCTGTTAGGTCGGCCGTGTATGTTGTGTTGTAATTCTCCTATAAATAGGGGAGAGGGGTCATTTGTAAAGTGGTTGATTTCGAATAAAACTTTGTTTGAGTGCTTTGTGCCTCTTTGAAATTGGAAGTTGAGCGTTGTCTCCTTTCTTCTTTTTTTTTGTTATTCGAGTGCGCTCGAATCAACGGATTTGAAGCCGATTCATGGAATCTCGTACGCGAGATCAACGTAGAAGAATCATAGATCTTTTAACACGGTATCGTGCACGATCAATGTGTTGGAGATTGCTAGAATCCGGTATCTCTTGAGATCAACGGATTTGGGCATTTGGGTATTTTCAAACCATCGATTTATATGTTTCACCTAATCGTTTCATCGATTAGTTTGACATGAAATCTTTATTTCATTGTCATCCATTATATCCGCTGCGTCACTTACATAGTTTGGGTGTGAGTTGAAGCGTAGGTAGTGGAAAGTTATTCAATAGATAATTCATCTCATCTGTTATAAGCGGTTAGTACTATGGTCAATTGCGGCCAACTAAAGTCAAAACTCTTTGACCGAGGCATATCGACTAGTAATAAATTTTATTATTGAACTAATGACTTTGAAAATAGACTACATAATTGTATGATGATATTGTTGGTGTTTTGATAATAACCAAACTGCAGATATCGAAGTGGTGACAAAGAGAACAAATGTATGTTACATCGTTTCGTAAAAGTGTTGATTAAACCGATCTAAAATATGATTTCATGAAAAGAACTATAAATGATGATTCGACCAAAATTGTCACGTCGTCAGCTAAGCTGACTTATAGACGGTAATAGCCGAATTGCTCAATATTAATCTGTAACAACCCGCATATTTATCGATTTTTATATTTAAATATTTTATTTATTTTTATTTAAATATTTTATCGTTAATCGAATTTTGGTCCGAAGCAACTTTTTTTTTGCAAACGGTCAAATTAGGACTCGAGACCACTTCCATTGAGTTCGAAACGTCGTTTGCAATCTTCTAAGTATAAACGTTGATATGTTTGGGGTTAGTGGAATTTCACCACTTTTTCACTCGAGCCTTTGGTTTGGACTTTTAGCCCATTAGGCCCAAGTTCCACCCCCCTTCTTCTTCATTGCTTCATTTCATTTCCTAACACTAAAGCCAACAAAAATGGTGAATGGAATGAGAAATTAAAACTCCAAAGTCTTTGTTTTATTACAACTCCAACATTCAACTCCAAATTCAAGAAGAAGACATCGGATTCAAGCTTGTGGTTGCTTCTCCATTTGCCTTCAAGCTTTGTTCTTCATTTTCATTGGGTTTTGGAGCAAAGGTGAGATTTTTATCTCACAATTCTAGTCTATAACTATATTGGACTGTTGGGAATGATTCCCCATCACTTTAGCATGTATATTTGCATTTGGTTTGGATTGGATTGGCGAAAAACTCCAATTTTTAGTTTTTTGGTGAACTTCCTGAGCTTAGGTCGCTCTGCCCAGGTATAGGTCGCTCGGAATCATTAGCTCGCGCGTGTGGAAAAGTCAAGGCATGCATATTTCGTTCGCCTCGGATTTAGGTCGCCTCGGATTTAGGTCGTAGGTCGTTGGACTTTAGGTCGTTCGCGTATAGGTCGTTCGGCCTTGCCTGCCTCATTAGGTCGTGGGACCTTAGGTCTTAGGTCGTTAGACCTTAGGTCGGCCCCCCTAGGTCGTTAGACCTTGAGTTGTTCTGCCTTCATTTAGCTCACGCACTTCTTTAGGTCGCATACTCCTTTAGGTCGCATGACTCCCATCCCTTTAGGTCGTTGGACCTTGTTTTCTTTAGGTCGTTGGACCCTATTTCCTTTAGGTCGTATGACCCACTAGGTCGCTTGGCCCCTTAGGTCGCGACACCTTTAGGTCGTGTTACCTATATACCCCTAGGTCGAAAGACCTTAGGTCGTGCACCTTTAGGTCGCGAACCCTATTAGGTCGCGAACACCTTTAGGTCGCGAACCACTTTAGGTCGCATGACCTCGTCTCCGTTAGGTTGTGAACCTTGTTAGGTCGCTCATCCCTAGCCCGCGAACCTTCTTAGGTCGCGCACCCCCCCTTAGGTCGTAACATGTTAGGTCGCACGCCTTTCACACCATTAAGTCGCGAGTTTAATTAGGTCGCTCGGCCTTAAAACGTTAGGTCGCTTGACCTGTTCTATTGTTAGGTCGCTTGGCCATTTCAGTTAGGTCGCATGACCACAGGGTTACTCCAGTTAGGTCGGTTGACTCTTTAGACCCCTAGGTTGCAACCATTAGGTCGCTCGACCCTATTCCCCTTAGGTCGTTAGACCTCATTTTGTCTTCACTAGGTCGTACCGTTTTGGTCGGGGCGCTGCCCCACACCCCGCCGGGGGCGCTGCCCCCTAGACCCCCGCGACCTGACCGGGCAGGTCGAACCCCGTAAGCGGTGGCGTTGCCCCCGCACCCCCACCTTGGGGGGTTGCCACCCCCCGGACCCTCCCTCCGTAGGGGATCTTATCTGAAAAACATTGAGCTGATTTCCTTGGATTTTATTCACATCTCCGTATGTGATCTTTGTGACTGATTGTTTCTACAATTGCTTCTGTGTTTTGTCACTTTATAATATAAAGGTTTCAATACTAGTAGTAAATATCAAAACTCTTTTAACAAGAATTGTTTGTTGAAAATCCTTATTTTGCTGAGATTGTAGATGAAGTCAAGAAAGGGAAGACAGATGAGTATGTGTTGGTGGATGGTTTTCTCTTCAAAGGAAATCGATTGTGTATACCAGAATGCAGTTTGCGAATGAAGATTGTGAAAGAATTGCACGAAGAAGGACATGTGGGAAGAGATCGTACTTTGCGGTTGATTTCTCAATCATATTTTTGGCCTTCAATAAGGAAAGAAGTTGAAAGATTTGTGGAGAGGTTTCACATATGCCAAGTTTCCAAAGGGACAGCTACGAATGCAGGATTGTATATGCCATTAGCCGTGCCTACCAGACCATGGGTTGATATTAGCATGGACATTGTTTTGGGTTTGCCAAGAACACGAGGAAATGATTCTATATATGTTGTGGTGGATAGATTTTCGAAGATGACACATTTCATAGCTTGTAAGAAGACAGCTGATGCAGTCTGTGTTGCTCAATTATTCTTTAAAGAGGTTTATCGACTACATGGGCTACCTGAGACCATTGTTTCTGACCGGGATACTCGATTTCTAAGTCATTTTTGGGTGAGTTTGTGGAAGATGGTTGGGACTAAGCTGAATTTTAGTTGCGCCTATCATCCGCAAACAGATGGGCAAACGGAAGTGGTGAACAGATCTTTGGGAAACTTGTTGAGATGTCTTGTGAAAGATAATTTGAAGAGATGTGATGTGAAATTGTGTCAGGCAGAATTCGCACATAATCATGCAGTGAATCGAAGTACTGGATTCAGTCCATTTCAAGTAGTATATTCAGCAATTCCAAAGGGACCGTTGGATTTGTCGATAGTTCCACGACAAGAAGGGGTTGTTAAACGAGCTTCTGATTTCGTGAATGAGTTACAGGAGTGCCACAGAATTGTTCGTGAACGATTGCTTAAGTCAAATGAGAAGTATAAGCAACTGGCAGATAAGAAGCGTAGGAGAGTGGGCTTCAAGGAAGGTGATTTTGTATACGCAATATTGACGAAAGATCGTTTCCCAGTTGGAACTTACAACAAATTGAAAGCTCGAAAGATTGGCCCAGTAGAAATCGTGAAGAAGATCAATGATAATGCATATCGGTTGAGGTTACCGGATCATGTTCACACTACAGACGTTCTCAACGTCAAACACTTGATTCCGTACCATAAGGAGGAGCGTGTAGAAGAACAGGGAAGTGCGAATTCGGGGTCGAATTCTTTTCAACCAGGGGAGGATGATGCAGCGCACCTTGTTATGCGACCTAACGAGTTATATCTTAAGTCGCGCCCGAGTTATGCCAACCAGCAACATAGCATGTTATGCTTTAGGTCGCTGACCCTAAGTCGCTCAGGACATACGAGCGAGCTACGACCTAGCAAAGAATGTGAGTTAAGTCACAAGTTGGAGAGCAAGACGACCTAACAAGTTTACACCACATTTCCTTAAGTCGTTTGAAGACTAGGTCGTTCCAGCATCTTAAGTCGCTCACTGCATCCAAGGCCGCATTTACTTTTAAGGTCGCTCCTGTCCTTAGGTCACGAACCTCGTGAATGCTAGTAGGTCGCTGAAGCTCAGGTCTTAGGTCGCTCCAGTTGCTAAGGCGAAATTCGCATGAAGCTGTTTTCTATAGGTCGCGTGAAGTGGTTAGGTCGCACAAGATGTTATGTCGCTCATTCTTATCTCGCTAAGTCGCCAGAAGCTTAGGTCGCCGATGCCGTAACTTCTTGAGTCGCATACGTTGCTGTTCTTATGTCACAAGTATTATAGTAGTTGTATATGTTGTTATGTCGTAAGTCGTTTATTGGTGTAACTTTGTTAAGTCGTATTCCTTATGCCGTATGCTGTTGTATTTTGTTGTGTTGTGCTTTGTGATGTTAGGTCGTAGGTCGACACCTGTTAGGTCGGCCGTGTATGTTGTGTTGTAATTCTCCTATAAATAGGGGAGAGGGGTCATTTGTAAAGTGGTTGATTTCGAATAAAACTTTGTTTGAGTGCTTTGTGCCTCTTTGAAATTGGAAGTTGAGCGTTGTCTCCTTTCTTCTTTTTTTTTGTTATTCGAGTGCGCTCGAATCAACGGATTTGAAGCCGATTCATGGAATCTCGTACGCGAGATCAACGTAGAAGAATCATAGATCTTTTAACACGGTATCGTGCACGATCAATGTGTTGGAGATTGCTAGAATCCGGTATCTCTTGAGATCAACGGATTTGGGCATTTGGGTATTTTCAAACCATCGATTTATATGTTTCACCTAATCGTTTCATCGATTAGTTTGACATGAAATCTTTATTTCATTGTCATCCATTATATCCGCTGCGTCACTTACATAGTTTGGGTGTGAGTTGAAGCGTAGGTAGTGGAAAGTTATTCAATAGATAATTCATCTCATCTGTTATAAGCGGTTAGTACTATGGTCAATTGCGGCCAACTAAAGTCAAAACTCTTTGACCGAGGCATATCGACTAGTAATAAATTTTATTATTGAACTAATGACTTTGAAAATAGACTACATAATTGTATGATGATATTGTTGGTGTTTTGATAATAACCAAACTGCAGATATCGAAGTGGTGACAAAGAGAACAAATGTATGTTACATCGTTTCGTAAAAGTGTTGATTAAACCGATCTAAAATATGATTTCATGAAAAGAACTATAAATGATGATTCGACCAAAATTGTCACGTCGTCAGCTAAGCTGACTTATAGACGGTAATAGCCGAATTGCTCAATATTAATCTGTAACAACCCGCATATTTATCGATTTTTATATTTAAATATTTTATTTATTTTTATTTAAATATTTTATCGTTAATCGAATTTTGGTCCGAAGCAACTTTTTTTTTGCAAACGGTCAAATTAGGACTCGAGACCACTTCCATTGAGTTCGAAACGTCGTTTGCAATCTTCTAAGTATAAACGTTGATATGTTTGGGGTTAGTGGAATTTCACCACTTTTTCACTCGAGCCTTTGGTTTGGACTTTTAGCCCATTAGGCCCAAGTTCCACCCCCCTTCTTCTTCATTGCTTCATTTCATTTCCTAACACTAAAGCCAACAAAAATGGTGAATGGAATGAGAAATTAAAACTCCAAAGTCTTTGTTTTATTACAACTCCAACATTCAACTCCAAATTCAAGAAGAAGACATCGGATTCAAGCTTGTGGTTGCTTCTCCATTTGCCTTCAAGCTTTGTTCTTCATTTTCATTGGGTTTTGGAGCAAAGGTGAGATTTTTATCTCACAATTCTAGTCTATAACTATATTGGACTGTTGGGAATGATTCCCCATCACTTTAGCATGTATATTTGCATTTGGTTTGGATTGGATTGGCGAAAAACTCCAATTTTTAGTTTTTTGGTGAACTTCCTGAGCTTAGGTCGCTCTGCCCAGGTATAGGTCGCTCGGAATCATTAGCTCGCGCGTGTGGAAAAGTCAAGGCATGCATATTTCGTTCGCCTCGGATTTAGGTCGCCTCGGATTTAGGTCGTAGGTCGTTGGACTTTAGGTCGTTCGCGTATAGGTCGTTCGGCCTTGCCTGCCTCATTAGGTCGTGGGACCTTAGGTCTTAGGTCGTTAGACCTTAGGTCGGCCCCCCTAGGTCGTTAGACCTTGAGTTGTTCTGCCTTCATTTAGCTCACGCACTTCTTTAGGTCGCATACTCCTTTAGGTCGCATGACTCCCATCCCTTTAGGTCGTTGGACCTTGTTTTCTTTAGGTCGTTGGACCCTATTTCCTTTAGGTCGTATGACCCACTAGGTCGCTTGGCCCCTTAGGTCGCGACACCTTTAGGTCGTGTTACCTATATACCCCTAGGTCGAAAGACCTTAGGTCGTGCACCTTTAGGTCGCGAACCCTATTAGGTCGCGAACACCTTTAGGTCGCGAACCACTTTAGGTCGCATGACCTCGTCTCCGTTAGGTTGTGAACCTTGTTAGGTCGCTCATCCCTAGCCCGCGAACCTTCTTAGGTCGCGCACCCCCCCTTAGGTCGTAACATGTTAGGTCGCACGCCTTTCACACCATTAAGTCGCGAGTTTAATTAGGTCGCTCGGCCTTAAAACGTTAGGTCGCTTGACCTGTTCTATTGTTAGGTCGCTTGGCCATTTCAGTTAGGTCGCATGACCACAGGGTTACTCCAGTTAGGTCGGTTGACTCTTTAGACCCCTAGGTTGCAACCATTAGGTCGCTCGACCCTATTCCCCTTAGGTCGTTAGACCTCATTTTGTCTTCACTAGGTCGTACCGTTTTGGTCGGGGCGCTGCCCCACACCCCGCCGGGGGCGCTGCCCCCTAGACCCCCGCGACCTGACCGGGCAGGTCGAACCCCGTAAGCGGTGGCGTTGCCCCCGCACCCCCACCTTGGGGGGTTGCCACCCCCCGGACCCTCCCTCCGTAGGGGATCTTATCTGAAAAACATTGAGCTGATTTCCTTGGATTTTATTCACATCTCCGTATGTGATCTTTGTGACTGATTGTTTCTACAATTGCTTCTGTGTTTTGTCACTTTATAATATAAAGGTTTCAATACTAGTAGTAAATATCAAAACTCTTTTAACAAACAATTTCAACTCTACTTTTAATAACAAAGCTCTTTTCTTAAACCGTTTTCCAATCTATTAGTATATACAAGCCTTTACCTCACTCGGATGAGAAATCTAATTAAACGACTTAGTAAAACAAGTGGTATGAAACGCTTGCGTTCACTTCGTCGGTTAATTCTTGGACTTGTTCGATTGAACCTCTTGTGACAATTTTATTAGTGAAGATTTACAGTTTGTTCGTAAATATTTAAGTTAAGCAAGTGGTTATGGGACATGAAGCTAAACTTCTATATTTACTAGCTTAGTGTAATTGACACTTCTCGTTGATCTTGATGATCGCTTTATGAATTAGACTAGCAATTGCGCGATGTCTCTTTCATTGCAAGGTTAGACTAGACACCACTTGTGTGATTCCATTCACACATACCTTTCTGCTTTTTGGTTAGTCTTGACCTCAATCTGTGTGATTCCATTCACACATGTGGGGTAGCTCCCCATGGTCTACGGACCGTCATGTGATAGGCCTCTTTCCCTTTTTATGATTTCTGGATTTCTTGTGTTGATTTCTGGAATTTATCTCTTTGACTTGTCATGAGTACAAGTTTAGGGTATGATGCCCTCTTTGGATCTTTGAGAAGATTCTTGTGATATTGATTTATCTCTTATCGGTTGATCTCCTGTTGATCGTTATTTGCATACTTATAGTAGTATGTCAGTATGGATATTTTATGTGTATGCCATATCTTTTATTTTATATCATGTCATCTGATATTTATAGCTAGACTGATCCGTTTATTATTTTCTTATAAATAATACTCGGGTCAGACCGAGATGTTACAGGTGCTACTGCTTGACACCTCCCCCAGTGATTCACTACTTAGACTTTTGGCTACTTGTTTAGATTAGCAGCTTTTGTTGTTTACACTTGAGATATAGACTCATAGTTGTATTCTTTTGTATAGCACGCGTTGCTATTCTTTTGTATTATCGTGGATCTTTTTAGACCACTACTCTGATGTACACTTTTATGTGATATATATTCATATCTCTTTCCGCCTTTGTGATATGGATATCTGTGATTGATTCGCATGTTATGCTTACTTCTATATTTGTTTCCGAAGATTATTTTATAGCCACCGTGTGATAAGAAATTACATGGATGGTCGCTCCTCAACAGCCTTATTCTCCGCGCTAGTTGACAGCACTACACCGTAGTGTTCTTGGCTAGCGTGGGTATAGAGGTGGGGCGTCACATAATCGTTGACTAAATTCACACTTATAAGTCACACAACCGAATATATGTTGTCTCTAAAATATCACCTGATTTAGTTTAGACTATATTGTGTCATAAATTAATTATGTTGGTTAATATACAAGATATATTGATTATGAGTGCTTTTAGTAGTTGGAGTGCCATTAGTAACATTGGTAGTTCTAGGGAATTACCTAGATGTCTTTAGTAATTATGTGAGTGTGTGTATAAGCATTATAAATACACATATTAATATATGATACTAATGATATTTAAATGGGTTTAAATATACGAATAAATGCCTAAATAAAGGGGGCGACCGGACTTACAGATGGTGAGGGCTTGGCTTTGGCTTTTCAGAATGAGTAGTTAGAGGCAAATATTTCCTTCTAAAACTCTTCTATAAATAGAATTTCAAACTCCTTCATTTTTTGTATGAAAAATCACTAACTGTCGCCACTTTACTAGTTGCCCCTTATTGTTCTCCTCTCTTCAAAATAAAAGCAACTCCATTGGTAATACTTCTCCGTTCCTTGCAAGATCAAGAAGGCAGATTCAAATTCCTAGGAGATGTACATAGATCAAGGTGCTATAGGCAGTAGGATCACTAATCGATAAACATTTTATTTATATGTTGCCTAAACCCAACATATAATGATTATCCATGTTTACATGTTTGTTGTATAATTGTTAAGTTTAATAATTGATCAAATACTCTATACATATTGATTTATTTTAAAAATCATTCACTAGTGAAAACTACATCATATTACTCATTGTTTATTTTGAAAATCATATAAATGTCATATTCATTTTTTCATCACTAGAAATTTATTATTTACAACTTGACTTATATCAAAATTCATGCCCTCGTTCAGTTACTATTTCATATGTATAATATTAATATAAATAGTTGGATTTTAAAAATCGTATCATTATCAATCGCGAAGGTATATGACATGTCAACATAACCATGATCTTGCATCAACAAGCAATGTCGAAAGTTTGAAGATAAGCCAATGCCGAAAGCATACAGTTGAAATGACCCGCCTTTCTCCCCACAGAAAGACACATCATTATTAAGAATGAAAGGGATAGAGAAGAGAAAAGATAGAGAAGAAAGAAAGAAACAACATCATAATCTCAAAAGCGGAACGAATAAATTATCTTAATCGCATAGATATTACATAGTATCATATACATCAGAGTTACACAGCTTAAAGAACACATACTCGACAGTTATAAACACCAGTCTAGTTATTAGAACACAAGATACAACTCAAATTAACGACACAGAGGCCAACACAGAGGAATCATCTATACACACACACACACACACACACACACACACACACACAAACGATGAATCCTCCTGCTCCATTGCTCCTATATAATTCGTCAAAGCTAACCTGAATCCCTTTGCTACTCGTAAAAATTTGAGTACCCAAGAGTTTACGAAAAACAGAATAAACTCTGGGTCAGACTTGGATCTGGTGTGAGCAAACGTGCTAAAGTTGCTTAACTTTAAAAACCCTTTGAAAGAAAAAGTGTCACGAAATCTTTCAACAAATAAACATGGGCAAGTTTTTACCTTACGCTAACCAAAACATTCGATAGGAAATCCAGTGATATTATAACAGGGTCTAGGGTTTTCAAATAAATAGAAAATAGCCGAAATTGTTACATTCATTAAATTCTAGCTACTAGCCACAAAAGTGGTAATACAAACAAAACCATAAGGGCACGTAGGAAGAATGAGTTTCCATCAATGGCAGGACTACTGGGGTACCGCCCGTCACAGTACGGGGCCTAGATCACCGTACCGAGGATTACTCCCAATCCCCTGCAATACAAAGCCGTAACCATTCCTTATTGAACAGTTCCGAACAAGACAACCCCGCGGTTGTAGCTAACAACTGCCCACATAGCCGAATAAAAAGGGACATCTAGACAGGGGTAAATCTCGTCCAACTTGGGCATGACCCACTTAGCCTTGCCACACCTACCCTGTTTTAGCCATTCCCGGTTGATGAGGCTTGAGGCTACGATTACCGTTATAAAACATATCTATCTTAGAATGCTCATCGTCCATCTAAAGATGTTCTGAAAGCATTCAATCCATACAAGTTCGTTCCGGGTTCGAACAAAACCGAAGGCATTATCTCGTTACACTCATTTTGGAATCACCCTCAGAGTTAACGACAATAACCCTTGCACTCTGAATCTTCGTCTTCACTTGAGATTCACGACCTAACGTTAATTTGGATCGATGTGGTTTTCAGATATCCAAATATGAAAACCCGATCCCGGTCTCATCGAAATCCAAAATGCCATCTTTTAGGTCCAAGTTGTTTTAAAGTTAAAACAATTCAATTCACATCATTATCTATATTCACACAGATAGATAATTCACATATACACAGATAGATAATTCATATCATCACCATTCAACCAAATTATCTCATATCACATATCACACATATCTCATCAAAGATATCAAACCATCAAGGCATTCAATATCAATTAGCCATCCATAAGCAATGATTTATTAATCACACCATCTATAATTAATTTAAAATGAATTAAATTAATTACTTCATCTCCAATTAATTTAAAATATATTAAATTAATTACGTTCATCACAATAAATCTTGCTTACTTAATCATTAATTAAACCAATTAATTAATCATCATCTTAATTAATCACCCTTGATTAATTACCTCTTAATTACAGTAATTACCCCTTAATTAATTAAAGAAATTAATTATTCTTAACCATCTATAGTAATTAAACTTTAATTACTTCATTAACAATAATTAAGTACATTAATCCTTAATTAATTACAATTAAGTAATTACCTTATAATCACTTATTATTGATTAATTAATCTTAATCAATCAATCCTTAATTACTCTCATTAATTACATTAATTAATGATCCTTAATTAATTACTTCCATTAATCAACTTTAATTAATCACTTCCATTAGTCAACCTTAATTATAAACAGTAATTACGATCCTGTAATTACTTATCTTAATTAATTAACTCCTTAATTAATTATATTAATCCTTTAATTAATTACACTAAGTAATTAATCCTTAATAACTTCTACTAAGTAATTATTCTTTAATTACTTTCCATTAAGTAATTCCCTTTAATTAATTACATTCCAGTAATTATACATTAATTACTTCACTAAGTAATTACACTATTTAATCTCATTAAGTATTTATACTTAACCAATCATCAGGATTATCTATAAGTAATCAACCAATTAATTAATCACATTCATTTGATTAATTACAATTGGATAATTTATTTCTTAATTACCCTTTTAATAAATTAACTATCCTTTAATTATAGATTAATTATTAATTAATAAACCTTATTTATCATTTAATAAAACCTAATAACCAATTAATTAACCCTTTAATTAATTAGTTAATCAATCCTTAATAATAATTAATTAACCCTAAATAGCAGTTAATTAATCCTTAATTAACTTCAATTATAGATTAATAATTTTTTAATTATTAATTAATAAAACTAATAACAATTAATAAAACTTAATTACAAATTAAGTACTTTTTAAATAAAAATTAATTAATGTCTAATTACAAATTAATCAACCTTAATTACTTAATTAATTAATCTTTAATCATTAATTAATAATCTCTAATTATCTAATTAATAATTCTTAATTATAAATTAATTCACCTCTAATTAATTAACTTATAACCCTTAATTATTAATTTTAAATAAATTAATTAAATCAATTAATTACTCTTAATTAATTCTTTAATAAATTCTTAATTAATCTTTAATCATTATTAATTAAATTAATTAATCATGCGTAATTTCCTTTAATTAACTTAATTAATTTCAAGATATTAAAAATTTAATTATCTTAAGATTAACATTATCTTCTTAATATCTTAATTATCATTAAAACATTTTTAAACCATTTATCTTCATGAATAACTTTACTTAAATAACCATTAATTAGGTTTGAAAATAAAATAAACATTTAACTTGATAAATTTAAAGTTATCCAAACATAACTTCCTTTACATAACCTTAAATATTTATCAAAAGATGGTTTAACTAAATTTAATTTAGAATTTAAAACTTGTCTTTAAAATTCCATTTTTTTTACTTAAGTTTAAAAATAACTTTAACTTTATTTAACAAAATTTTAAATTAAACAAATTTCAAACTTCTTGATAAAATGTTAAAGAAAACATTTATATTTATAAAGGCTAGTATTCACAAACAAGATTTATTTCGAAAGTTTGAACTTCCTTTATTTAAATTTGAAACTTGTTTTATGAAACTTTTTAAAACTTTTTTTTAAAATAAATTATTTTAATCGTCTGCTTCAGTTTGAACCTGAGGATCACACGAGCCACTCCAAGTTCCTTTTACTTTTCTTAAATTTTCAAAAGTTTAGTTTAAATTTAAATTTTAAAAACCTGTAACCATTAAACTGTTAACTGGTCCAACCTCCAGAACTACTCGAGTCACCAACTCAACAACATGACACCTCCTTCGAGCAAACCACAGCAAAACACACACTCAAAACCACAGACACCAGAATCACCTCGTGCACATGCACCATCGCCGAAGCCATCTCTAAACACTGACTAACCCTCCGGCACATCCCCCTACGCCACAGCAATCGTCTCCGATCACCAAATCCCAATAACAAGCCTCGATCCAAAATTTAGCAGTCCAGTTGAAACCCGGAACTAAATCCCATGGCCAAACTACCACGAACTCGCATCTCCGACCATCAAACGACCCGCTACCACAGTCATACCACCTCTGATCATCAACGAAGCCATCCCCAAAATTCCATTCAACTCGATGCACCAGAGAAGTAGAAATGACCCCATTTTCCCAATTCGACCAAATTAGGTTTAAAACCCAAATCCACCTGCCACCGTCGCCATGACCATCACACAACCCTCCACCCATTTTTGCCATACCACCAGATCCTTCCCACACCTCTACCCAAGATCCCGATCCCCCTAAACCTTATGGTCAAAAGAATTTGCTCAGAAACCCACTTTCAGATAATCCCAAAATTCACATTCATTGTTTCATTTAAAATTGTGATTTCGATTTTAAAAATCCTAACTTTTATTGATGATTCAAGATATATATACTTGAGTCAATAAATTTCAACACTTGATTTTTATCATATAATTAAGATTTCTACCGTGGTTTCCAAATTTAACACAATTTCAATCTTAATATACTTAAATCTATTTTTAAATCCTAGATCATGTTTAAACTAAACTATTCGGTTTAAATTTCAAAGTCTAACAGAGAACACATGCAAATATTTTGAATTTTAGTCAAAATCATAAGCTCTGAACTAAGAACAAGAGAGTTAAACAACAGATATGTACACATTCATATACACACAGAGGCATACTTATATACATACATATAAAACAGGCATCGTCACAGAACTCACATGCAACAGATAACTAACTACTTAAGTTTTTAATTTAAAATGTTTACTCACCTTTTTGAAAATGCAGAGAGCTTTAAAACTTGATTGAAACTGAACCCTTTTGAAAATTTGAAAACTGCATATTGTTGTTTTGATTTTCTAAAAAGCTTTGAATTTGCAGAGATGATTTTAAGACTTTGATTATTGGTTGCATGCTTGAACTTGAAAACTTTGTCTTGCTTGAAACAGGAATGCTTTAAGACTGAAAAGCTTTGAACACTTGAAAGTTTGAAGCTGGAATTTTGGACAAACTGGAACATAATGATTCAAACTTTGATTCCAAGCTTGCAGTTTTGAAAGTGTTCTAGGTTTTGATAAAAGAGGTTTCAGACTTTTGAAAACTGCTTATAGTTTGATGATTTAGGAGGTTACAGGTTTGATGAAAGAGGGTTACGGGGTTTTAAACTTGAAAATGATTTCAGGTTTGTATTTTGGTCTGAGTGAATTGATTTCAGACTTGAAAATGCTTCAGGTTTTGATTCATGCTTTTTCTGGTTTTGATATTAGTTTACAGGTTTGTTCTTTTGAGGAATGAATTGAGAAAAGAATTCAAGCAAGAAGGTGATTGTTTATATAGGTTTAAATTGTGATTTAGCAAAATTAAAGAAAAATAGGAAACAAATACGACACTTGTCTATCATCCTATTTAATTACTTAACAAATGTTACTTATATTACTTAGTTTAATTACACTTGTATTTACATTATTTTTATTTATGTTAAAATGATTTTAAAAGCCCTTTAAAATAGATTTCCTAATTAATTAGTAAGTTTCTTAATTTATTAATCTTTTCTATAAATAAAACTTTTAAAAGAAAATAAAATAAAAACCAATTTACTTTTAAATAAAATCATATATAATATATTAAACTCGTTTTTAAATGCTAATTTGAAAGCTTTTGTATTTATTCCTATTAAATAAATAATTTTCCAAATTTCTATAAATAAATTTCCTTTAAAGAAAATAATATAAAACAATCTTATTTTAAATAAAAACTTAATCCATATTTTATATCCAAACCATATTATTATTTTTATTTTAGGATATATATTCCTTTAAATTCAATTTTTAAATCCAAATTCAATTTCAATTTCAATTTAAAATCCAATTTAAAATCAATTCAAATAAATATAGATATTAATTTTAAACAAGCACGTTATTAATTATAAATAATTATCCTATTTAAAATCAATTTAAATATTCATATATATACATATTTAAATAACACTTATTAAATTTGAAATACTAAGTCCATTTAAAATCTATTTAAAATCTATATTCAAAATTTATTTATACAATCACACAAACTAAATAATTATTCTTATTTAAAAATCAATCTATAATTATACTTTTAAAAACATCTCATTATTAATTAATTGGTTATTTATTTGAAAATAATAATTTTATCAATTTTAAACAATTTAATTAAGAGATTATCACATTTTAAATTCCTTGAAATTCCGGGATATCACATTCCTCCCCCCTTAAAAGAATTTCGTCCTCGAAATTTAAAACAAAAGATAATCCAAAGTTTTTATTTTAAATAATTTCAAACATTCAAACATACATACCAGCCATAGACTATTAATCAAAAAACCAATTTCATCCAAATAATCTATTCAGTCAAACAGACAACACTAGCTATCCGGACACAGATCCGGAGAAGCTTCCAAAAATTATCTGAGTTTCCCAATCACTGGGATACTCGCTCTACTGAATCCCAACTAGCTACACTACTAAGCTACTGAGCTGTTACACATCTAGATCTACCATCTACGCAAGATACCTGATCACAGACAAGACCGACTCAACAACCAAATCCTCCTGAACTGCTAGTTCTACAACCAGAGATGGATCATACACGTACTCTCTCAGAGATATGTGAAATACCTTGAATCCCAGTCTTTTGAAAATGGCAATTCAACCCTTATAAGCCAAACACTTATTCCTACAAGAACTCAGAAGAATCCAATATACTTCGGAGTTAACTTCCCAGTCTTACCCAATCTTATTGCTCCTTTGACCGGAGAAAATCTCAACGAAACACGGTCTCCAACTTGGGATTCCAAATTCCTTCGTCCCTTAACCACAAAACTCTTCTGACGATCCTGGGTTGCCTACAGATCCTTTCCGATCAGCTCAACTTTCACAGATGCTTCTTGAAACAAACTGGATCAAAAACAACTCAACAAAATGATCCTCTCAAGATCTACCGAAATCAAGAACACAAACTCTACTTCACAATCATCAGTAAACTTCAAACTTACTTCTCCTATCCGGAAAAGATAAAACAGATGCACTCACCAATCTGACCTTTAGATCCTGAAAAAAATTTCCTGTAGAAACTCTCTAATCCAAAATACTACAACTTCCAGTTGCTTCTACTCTAAAATAGCTGCCACCTTGCTTCCGCTGCACAACTCTGATCTAGAGAAGATGAGAATGCTATTCGATGAACACGAGCACAGACCAGACAACACATCCTAGAAATATGGTTCAACAGATCCATAAAGAGAAAACAAAGAAGTTCCAAGAAATAATAAGCCGCTTCACCAAAAACCTTAAAAACCTCTCTCTATGAGACATCCTTCTACCTAGTTGAACCAGGTCGATATGGAACTCAATCTCTAATGCAAACAAACTTACGACTTCCATGAAGACATTATGAAAATATCTGACAACAATAACACCTACATCCTCTAGAGATGCCTCAATCCCAAGCAAAAGATTATCTAAGATAATCACTCAAACTATCGCAAGTCACTTTTGCGATCCCATCCAATCCAATATCCACAGATATTTTTCTCTCTTAAAAAATTAGAACCGTTTAGTGCTTGACCAATCCATCGAAGAAACGAGTCCACTCTGCTACTTCTGAACTCCACTTCTAAGATACTTCAAAGCCAAAGAGATCTTCCTGCTGGTACACATAACACTTTCGAGCTGCACCGCTGCCACAGATGTCAAAGGCTCCTTATCCAAAACTTCTTGATCCTCAAAACTAGATCAACCAATCCCACACAGAGCCCTAAGATGGACAAACATTTCCTCAAGAAACTCGAGCTCCAAACCAAACATAAACATCCTGCTGACCCTAGTCTCATCACCGATGCAGACACACATCCTTAAACTTGTTCCAAAGAAACATCTTTGGAAACATCCATAGTCACTGCGTCTCACTACGCAGTTGCTCCTTCTTGAAGCCACCAAGATGCCATCACTTGCTTCCACTTAACAGACAGATCCAAAACTTTAGAAAATTCGCTCACACGAGCGCAATCTAGCTTCTCTTCAAAGATGGACTTCGAACCTTCACAGGTTTCCTTCAGAGATCAATGAAATCCTTACACCATAGCAAAGCTCACTCGAGACGGTATTAGATCTACAGTCTCGACGGATACTCTTCCAACCTCAACACTCACACTTCTTCCATTGGTAGTTGTGTTACACACATCACCACCTCATCTACCTTTGGAACTCACATTCGAAAATCCCGAATGGGTAATCCAACAAATAGGTAGAATAGATATATATATATATAGTTATATATATATAAATTACAAGTATGCTCTCTCAAGATAGACACCACTCCAGAGCCTTGGTATTCACTTAACCTATGCTTTAATACCAAATGAAATGACCCGCCTTTCTCCCCACAGAAAGATGCATCATTATTAAGGAAGAAAGGAATAGAGAAGAGAAAAGATAGAGAAGAAAGAAAGAAACAACATCGGAATCTCAACAGCGAAACGAATAAATTATATTAATCACATAGTCAGAGTTACTTTTCTTATACAACACATACTAGATAGTTATAAATACATGTCTAGTTATTACAGCACAAGATACAACTCAAACCAACGAAACAGAAACCAACACAGCTGAACCATCCATATATATATATATCTACAAACACTGAAGCCTTCTGCTCCATTGCTCCTCCAGAATTCGTCAAAGCTAACCTGCATCCCTTGGCTGCTCGTAAAAATTTGAGTACCCAAGATTTTAAGAAAAACAAAATAAACTCCGGGTCAGACATGAGTCTGGTGTGAGTAAACGGGTTAAAGTTGCTTAACTTTAAAAACCTTTTCAAAGAAAAAGTATCACGTAAGACTTCCCACAAATAAACATGGGTAAGTTTTTACCTTACGCTAACCAAAACATTTGATAGGAAATCCAGTGATATTATAGTAGGGTCTAGGGTTTTCAAATAAATAGAAAATAGCCAAAATTGTTACATTCATTAAATTCCAGCTACTAGCCACAAAAGTGGGTAATACAAACAAAACCGTAAGGGACATAGGAAGAATGGGTTTCCATCAATGGCAGGGCTACTGGGGTATCGCCCGTCACAGTATGGGGCCTAGATCACCGCACCGAGGATTACTCCCAATCCCCTGCAACACAAAGTCGGAACCATTCCTTACTGAAAAGTTCCGAACAAGACAACCCCGCAGTTGTAGCTACCAACCGCCCACACAGCCGAATAAAAAGGGACATCTAAACAGGGGTAAATCTCGTCCTACTTGGGCATGACAAACTTAGCCTTGCTGCACCTCCCCTGTTTTAGCCATTCCCTGTTAATAAGGCTTGAGGCTACGATTACCTTTATAGAACACATCTATCTTAGAATGCTCATCGTCCACCTAACGATGTTCTGAAAGCATTTAATCCATACAAGTTCGTTCCGGAAACCAAAGGCATTATCTCGTTACACTCATTTTGGAATCACCCTCAGAGTTAACGACAATAACCCTTGCACTTTGAATCTTCATTTTCACTTGAGACTCACGACCAAACATTAATTTGGATTGATGTGGTTTTCGGATATCCAAATATGGGAACCCGATCCCGGTCTCATCGAAATCCAAAACGCCATCTTTTAGGTCCAAGTTGTTTTACAGTTAAAACAATTCAATTCACATCATTATCTATATTCACACAGATAGATAATTACATATACACAGATAGATAATCATATCATCACCATTCAACCAAATCATCTTATATCACATATCACACATATCTCATGAGAGATATCAAATAATCAAGGCATTCAATATCAATTAGCCATCCATAAGCAATGATTTATTAATCACACCATCTATAATTAATTTAAAATGAATTAAATTAATTACTTCCATCTCCAATTAAATTAAATTAATTACTTTCATCATAATAAATCTTGCTTACTAAATCATTAATTAAACCAATTAATTAATCATCATCTTAATTAATCACGCTTGATTAATTACCTCTTAATTACATTGAGTAATTAACCCTTAATTAATTACACAAATTAATTATTCTTAACCATCTATAGTAATTAACCTTTAATTACTTCATTAACTATAATTAATTATATTAATCCTTAATTAATTACAATTAATTAGTACCTTATAATCACTTATTATTGATTAATTAATCAATCCTTAATTACTCTCATTAATTACATTAGTTAATGATTCTTAATTAATTACTTCCATTAATCAACTTTAATTAATCACTTCCATTAATCAACCTTAATTATAAACAGTAATTACTTACCTTAATTAATTAAATCCTTAATTAATTATATTAATCCTTTATTAATTAGTTAAGTAATTAATCTTTAATTACTTCTACTAAGTAATTATTCTTTAATTACTTCCCATTAAGTAATTCCCTTTAATTAATCACATCCCAGTAATTATACATTAATTACTTCACTAAGTAATTACACTATTTAATCTCATTAAGTATTTATACTTAATCAATCATCAAGATTATGTATAATTAATCAACCAATTAATTGATCACATTCATTTGATTAATTACAATTGGGTAATTTATTCCTTAATTACCCTTTTAATAAATTAACTATCCTTTGATTATAGATTAATTATTCTTTAATTATTAATTAATAAACCTTAATTATCTATTAATAAAACTTAATAACCAATTAATTAATCCTTTAATTAGTTAGTTAATCAATCCTTAATAATAATTAATTAACCCTAAATAACAGTTAATTAATCCTTAATTAACTTTAATTATAGATTAATAATTTCTTAATTATTAATTAATAAAACTAATTATTAATTAATAAAACATAATTACAAATTAAGTACTTTTTAAATAAAAATTAATTAATCTCTAATTACAAATTAATCAACCTTAATTACTTAATTAATTAATCTTTAATTATTAATTAATTATCTCTAATTATCTAATTAATAAATTTTAATTATAAATTAATTAACCTCGAATTAATTAACTTATAACCCTTAATTATTAATTATAAATAAATAAATTAAATTAATTAATTACTCTTAATTGATTCTTTGCTAAATTCTTAATTAATCTTTAACCATTATTAATTGAATTAATTAATCATATCTAATTTCCTTTAATTAACTTAATTAATTTAAAAATATTAAAACTTTAATTATCTTAAGATTAAGCATTGTCTTTTTAATATCTTAATTATCATTAAAGCATTTTTAAACCATTTATCTTTATGAATAACTTTACTTAAATAACCATTAATTAAGTTTTAAAATAAAATAAACATTTAACTTGATAAATTTAAAGTTATCCAAACATAACTTCCTTTACATAACCTTAAATATTTATCAAAAGATGGTTTAACTAAATTTAATTTAGATTTTAAAACTTGTCTTTAAAATTCCATTTCTTTTAATTAAGTTTAAAAATAACTTTAACTTTATTTAACAAAATTTTAAATTAAACAAATTTCAAACCTTTTGATAAAATGTTAAAGAAAACATTTATATTTACAAAGGCTAGTATTCACAAACAAGATTTATTTCAAAAGTTTAAACTTCCTTTATTTAAATTTGAAACTTGATTTATAAAACTTTTCAAAACTTTTTTAAAAAAAAAATTCTTTTAATCATCTGCTTCAGTTTGAACCTGAGGATCACTCGAGCCACTCCAAGTTCCATTTACTTTTCTTAAATTTTCAAAATTTTAGTTTAAATATAAATTTTAAAAACCTATAACCATTAAACTGTTAACAGGTTCCAATCTCCTAAACTGCTCGAGTCTCAACTCGAGTCACCAACTCAACAATACGGCACCTCCTTCGAGTAATCCACAGTAAAACCCACACTCAAAACCACAGACACCAAAATCACCCCGTGCACATGCACCATCGCCGGAGCCATCTCCGACTTCTGACGAACCCTCGGGCACGTCCCCCTACGACGCAACAATCGTCTCCGATCACCAAATCCCAATAACAAGCCTCGACCCAAAATTTAGCACTCCAGTTGAAACGTGGAACCAAATCCCATGGCCAAACCACCACGAAACTGCATCTCCGACCATCAGACGACGTGCCACCACAGTCATACTACCTCCGATCATCAACGAAGCCATCCCCAAAATTCCATTCAACTCGACGCACCAGAGAAGTAGAAGTGACCCCATTTTCCCAGTTCGACCAAATTAGGTTTAAAACCAAAATCTACCTTCCGCCGTCGCCACGACCATCAGACAACCCTCCACCCATTTTTGTCGTACCACCAGATCCTTCCTCTACCTCTACCCAAGATTCTGATCCCCCTAAACCTTGTGGCTATCAAAATTTTCTCAGAAACCCACTTTCAGATAATCGTAAAATTCACATTCATTGCTTCATTCAAAATTGTGATTTTGATTTTAAAAATCCTAGGTTTTAAGGATGATTCAAGATATATACTTGAATCGATAAATTTCAACACTTGATTTTTATCATATAATTAAGATTTCTACTATGATTTCCAAATTTAACATAGTTTCAATCTTAATACACTTAAATCTATTTTTAAATCCTAGATCATGTTTAACTAAACTATTCGGTTTAAATTTCAAAGTCTAACAAAGAACAAAAGCAGAGATTTTGAATTTTAGTCAAAATCATAAGCTCTGAACTAAGAACAGGGGAGTTAAACAATAGATATATACACATTCATATATACACAGAGGCATACTTATATACATACATATAAAACAGACACCATCATAGAACTCACATGCAACAGATAAATAGCTACTTAAGTTTTTAATTTAAAATGTTTACTCACCTTTTAGAAAATGCAGAGAGCTTTAAAACTTGATTGAAACTGAAAATTTTTGAAAATTTGAAAACTACAAATTGTTGTTTTGGTTTTATGAAATGCTTTGAATTTGCAGAGATAATTTTAAGACTTTGATTATTGGTTGCATGCTTGAACTTGAAAACTTTGTCTTGCTTGAAACAGGAATGCTTTAAGACTGCAAAGCTTTGAACACTTGAAAGTTTGAAGCTGGAATGTGGGATAAACTGGAACATGATTATTCAAACTTTGATTCCAAGCTTGCAGCTTTGAAAGTGTTCTAGGTTTTGATAAAAGAAGTTTCAGACTTTTGAAAACCGCTTATATGTTTGATGATTTAAGAGGTTACAGGCTTGATGAAAGAGGATTATAGGGTTTTAAAATTGAAAATGATTTTAGGTTTGTATTTTGGTCTGAGTGAATTGATTTCAGACTTGAAAATGCTTCAGGTTTTGATTCATGCATTTTCTGGTTTTGATATTAGTTTACAGGTTTGTTCTCTTTAAGAATGAATCGAGGAAAGAATTTAAGCAAGAAGGTGATTGTTTGTATAGGTTTAAATTGTGATTTATCAAAATCTAAGAAAAAGAGGAAACAAATATGACACTTGTCTATCATCCTATTTAATTACTTAACACATGTTACTTATATTACTTAGTTTAATTACACTTGTATTTACAATATTTTTGTTTATTTTAAAATGATTTTAAAAGCCCTTTAAAATAGATTTCCTAATTAATTAGTAAGTTTCTTAATTTATTAATGATTTTCTAATTTTAAGTAAATAAATTATTTAAAAGAAAAGAAAATAAAAATAAATTTGATTTTAAATAAAATCATATATAATATATTAAACCCATTTTTATATTCCTATTAAATAAATACTTTTCCAAATTTCTATAAATAAATTCCCTTTAAAGAAAATAATATAAAACAATCTTATTTTAAATAAAAACTTAATCCGTATTTTATATCCAAACCATATTATTATTTTTATTTTAAGATATATATTCCTTTAAATTCAATTTTTAAATCCAAATTGAAATTTAATTTCAATTTAAAATCCAATTTAAAATTAATTCACATAAATAGATATTAATTTTAAACAAACACATTATTAATTATAAATAATTATCCTATTTAAAATCAATATAAATACACATATATAACTTTTTAAAATAACACTTATTAAATTTGAAATAATAAGTTTATTTAAAATCTATATTTAAAATTTATTTATACAATAACACAAACTAAATAATTATTCTTATTTAAATATCAATCTATAATTATACTTTTAAAAACATCTCATTATTAATTAATTGGTTATTTATATTTGAAAATAACAATTTTATCAATTTTAAACAATTTAATTAAGAGATTGTCACATTTTAAATTCCTTGAAATTCTGGGATATCACAACAGTGCCATCCCTCATCAACAAAGTATAATAGGCAATGTCATAGGTCATCAATGAAGCCAAGAATACCGAATGTCACTAATGTCGCATTCCAGTTATAGAGCTGAATGAATAGTGTCGAATTTCTCATATCACTAGGCAATGTTGAATGAAATCAATATCGTAACTCATCAAAGCAGTGATGATATCAGAGAACTTTATGTCGAAATCAATCAACCTTATAGCGGCATGACATAACATTGATACCGCATAATATTGATGCTACATTCTATCAATGCCGAACTTACTCTAGGAAGCTAGAAGCATCAACGTCACTCCACATTCTCAAATTCTCAAATTCTTAGTTTAAATCCATCTTTATTTATAACTCATATTTATAAATATACTTATATAGTTTCATTACTTATATACAAGATTATTTCACAATTGCAAATCATTTTAATTCTAACCAATATTTATAATTCACATTATAAATTCATTTGCTTATATAATTTATTCTTTTACAATTACTATCTTAAGTTAGCTTATTCAAATATCTTTTATTACATTATATATATTCAATTTTCAAACAACCAAAAAATCCATTTATGTATACTATAATAATTTCTGAAAAATTGTTCCTTTAAATATATACTAGTGAAAACCCATCCTTCGCACATGGAAATGAAAAAAATATAGTTGTATAAGAAAATAATGGTGAAATACAAAAGCATACATTAAAGTAAGTAAAAAGAACATGGGTGTTAAAAAATAGAAATAAAGGTGGTAAGAAAATAATGTTTCCACTACCCAGCATATATTTATTTCAGTAGATTCCTAAAATGATGTAGAGAACGTGTTATGTAACGACTCATAATTTTCGATAATTTTAAAATGTTAATTTAATCAGAAATTATGGATAAATATTGGAAGATATAAAAATTTTGTACTTTATTTAACGAAATAATAACTAAAGTGAAACGCAACAATGTTATTTATAGTTAATTATTTACAACTTAAATGGAATTCTAATTAGTTGAAATAAGGTAAATGTATGCTTGGTTATAAATTTAATAAAAAAAGTAAATATTGAATTAACCAAGGAAATAATACTGTGATTAGTAGTAATTGAACGAAACATGTTTTATAAAACTAATGGTAACAATGGTTGTAAGTAATAAACCTATAAATAAAATAGAAAGTGAATAGTAACAATTCTTATAAGTTACCTATTTATGTAGGCCATTTAATTTAATTGGAAATTAATTGCGATTGAAATGAAATTAAATATTTAAATATTACATTAATGGAAACTAAGTTGAAAATTGAGAATATTATGTAATAAATCTTGAACCAATGTTAATTTCATCCATTGATAATAATAGATTAAATAATAGGATGAAAGGTCAAATTTAACGGAATTATTGAAAATTTAATTTATAATTTCCGAATTTAATAAAATTGAAATTTAATACTGAAATTGATGATTAATCAACTTTAAATTGACATCTAAATTTGTTTGAATTATTGAAATTGTTCAAGAAATCAAAAATGATAAAGATTGCTAATTATAGAATTGGGATTGAAAATTTTATTTAATTAATTTAATACTAATTTATTGATTAATTGAAAATAGCCATTTTTTCCACTGACTCGGATTCCGACGAAACCAGTTTCATCAGATCCGTAACGGTGAATTATTATAGGATTTCATGTTTCGTAAAGCTCAGATTTGTCATTTGATCGTATGGGCTTGAAACGCCTCGAAATCAATTTAATTAAAATCAATTGAAATCAATTTGAAAAAAGCTGAATTTTGCATAACTTCTTCATACGATGGAATTTGGACTTGAATCCTGTTCCATCGATTTTAAAATATTTAGAAACATCTATTTTGATATATGAGTCGACCCAATTCCGTTTCGGAATCGAAACAGGCTTTTCGGGTCAATTATTGTTCAAACCCAAACCAATCGGGCCCATTCCTTTCTATTTTGTTCTGCCTATATATATATATATATATATATATATATATATATATATATATATATATATATATATATCGTTATAAACCCTAGTGGCCATTCCATTTCTCATTTCTATACGTACAGATATTTCTGTTGCTTCTCTTTCTCAATGGCTGTAAATCCTAAATTTTCCGATTCAATTCCAATTCAAACTCCAACAAGAAAATTCAAACTCCTCAAATAGTACCAAATTTCATATCAATTCGAAGATCTCGAGGAGCGCAAGTCAATTCTGCTGTTCGTTTTTCGATCTGGTTTTTCGTTTGACCAGAAATTGAGGAAGAAGTTTCGGCCGTCCATTGATTAGGGTTTTGATCCTACGGTGGATCTTCATCGAGGAGTCGATCGAATGGCATAGGCGTGTAGTGGGGACGAGCAGGCCCTAGAGTGCTCGTCACTTGTCGTAGTATGGCCTCGATCGCCATGATTTGGCTGTAGTAAGTCGGCGGCAGTGAGGGTTGTCCTGAGGTCGTGGAGCGTTGGCGTGGTGGCCAGTGGGGCGTCTTGGTGTGGCAAAGTCGAAGGCGTTGTCAGATCTAGCCTTAGGTGCTTGTGGTGAGGATGGCGACGAGGTATAAATGGCAGCTGCTCGTTCTTTGTTCGTTCGAAGTAGGGTTCAGTAGTGATAAGAGTGGCTGACGGGGTGAGCTTTCATTTGCTTGTTTTATTTTATTTAAAATTTTAATTAGATTGCTCTAGCTAGCGTATCTCCTGCATACGAACTCAGATTCACGCGCGGTTTGATCCATTGGGATCGTATCAAAATTTCAGAATTTTGATGCTAGTTTCGTCAAATTTTGAGACTGTTTAAGTTTTGGGTTTAAATTGGATCTGAATTCAATTTAAAATCAAAAGGTGAGTGTTTTGACCCACTCACAACTTCTTGAATTTCTTATGCTTGTTAAATTGATTTACGATGTGATTAGAAATTTATTTACAATTGGGCATATTTTGAATCATCATCTCAGTTTATTTGAATTTATTTGGATAAAATAGTTATTTAACTTATTATTGAATATAAACTGCCAGTAAATACATGTTATTTATTATCTATTCTATATTGATGTTATTGATTGAATTGGATGATGATTGTGATAAATGTTTAATGATTGTGGATGAATGGATGTTGTATTTTATATTATTATAAACTGCAAGTTGTTATGGATTTTTATTTCATTTGGGATTGCGGTTTGAAATGATATATAATCGTATTTATATTTTAAATTACGGATTGAAATGATAAATATTTGTATCACTTAACCATAGGATAGAAAATTATATACAGACACCGTGGTCTACATATAAAAATATTTTGAAATGATTTCTATGGTTTTGTAAAGAAATATATGGGTTTAGATAAATACTAATTTTAGATATTAGATAAATGTTATTTTATACTTGATTTTAAGCAATATATAATTTGTCTTAATATAGAATAAGCTTAATATTAAGTTGATTTTTATTGAAGATAATATAGTGAAGTATTTAAATTATATTTTAATATAGAGTTTATAATGATCTAAATAAATTAAAGTTGGAAGATAAATTGGAAATTTATTTGAAATTGAATTTATTTAAGAATTAAACTCAAATAAGTTGATGTGAAATTTATTAAATTGGAAAATTTAAAAGGTATGATTATTATAACCTGATTTTAGTTTAAGGTGAATTAAATGAATATTTCAAGAATAAATAAATTGAAGGAAATATTTAGTTATTTGTAATTTGAGTTTTATTTAAATGATAAAGGATTTATTATGTAAAATATTTCAAAACCAAATAGTAGAAAATTGAATTGTTGAATCGTAATTACCAAACTTAGTTTTGAAATTGTTGAATACTTAAAGTTTGAAATATATTGAATTTTAAATGGTTATTTAGATCAATTTTTTTTTGAATTCGATAAAAATCGGAATAGTTTATTTGGAAACTGAATCGTATTGAAATTTATGATTTGGGATTTGGTTAAATTTAAATTTAGAAATTCGAGTTGTTTTGGAATTGATTGGTGAAATTGAAGAAGCTATTTATTATGTAAAATATTTTAAATATTTAAACCATATAAAGGGTGGAAGTTATGAGTTTCAAGGCATTATAATTTGAAAGTGTTTAATTTCGAAATGTTATAACTTTGAAATTGTTATGATTGTAGAAAAGGATATATTTGAAATGAAATGATATCATATTGAATTTGGTTTTGAAAAGGCAATGATATTTGGTTTTAAAGTATAAACTATTTTGAAAATGACCGCGGTGTTATAATAACGTTTGGTTGTTAAAGAGACAGGGATCGGAAGTTGCCATACTCTCTGCCAACTCCGAAAACCACTTTAACACCCATGTATGCAGTGGAGATTTCAGAATGAAGTAGGATGGTGGTAGCGTTCCTTTGAGGTATATACGCGGACCCGACTCCCGTGAGTTGACATAAGGTGGCTAAAACAGGAGCGATTGACGGGCTAAGAAGGTAGCACCTTTTATCGGACACACTCCTTCGATACCATTCTATTACTTTATGATTGATTGGGGCCGTTTTGATTTTGGGGGTGTGGCTTGAGGTGGGCGGTAATAGCTGCTACGCGTTACCACCGGTCCGGAAGCGTAATTGGTATATCTAACCTGCCATTGCCTAGTTGTGCCATGTCACCTACCCTAGCGCGCCTCGTACGAGTTTGGTTTTCTCCCGTAGCCCGTGGATTATCCTCTGGTAGCTTCCCGATCAGGAGGGACCATGATACTGGATGGACTATTGGGACTATTACGTGTTAAGGTGAAAAATTTAAAGCCTTAATGCTATTTAAAAGTAAGTCTATTTTACTGTGACACTATTATAATAGCGAAATATTACTAAATAGTAAACAATTTAACGGATTCTTAGGAGATGTGAATCCCCAGCATCTCTTAAGTTACTGCACTCACGTTGGACACTGGATAGGAGATGTCAAATACTGTAAATATCTCTGACGCCGTTCTACTCATATGTATTTCTGTTGATTTAATTCACATAAGATCTTTTAGTTCAAACTCGAGTGTTTTGTCTTTTCAATTCGCTCAGGTCAGTCTGAGCATTACAGGATTTGAAAACTTTATTTTGGAGGACAAAGACGACGATATTATTATTATTATAAACTATGTTGTTCCACTACCTTCATACTGTTCCGCTGCATTATTTATTATTCTCTGATTTATGTAATTCTGATATGTGTTGTATAAGTATAATCAAATGTTTTGTAAAACAGCTTCATGAACTGTTATTTGATTATTATATTTTGTCATTTCGCTGTGAGATTCTGTTTGTTTTATTTCTTTCTCTACTTTTCTTATTTACCCTAACAACAATCCGCTCTTTTGTATGGTTTGAGTCTGACGTTTGGGGTTTATCGTCGATTTAAACGTACAAAAAGGCGGGATATTATATGTTATATAATAGGTTTTGTTAATTTCTTATTATGAATGACTTTATAAAGTAGATAGCGGAATCAATACACGATAATGTTGACATACATGATAAGTGTCCGCGATGAAATGAGAAAAACATTATGAAGATTATAACAGTATCACAACAACAAATAGTGTAATCGAGATTAAAATATTGTCTTCCTTTGAACATTGAGTTTGAATAGTATTTATACAAAATAGGAAATTATTAATACAGAGTAATAAAACATAAAAGAATAAAAAAGCAACAATGAAGCTGGACTTTAGAAGTGACAAATATACTTTATATGTTATTATAACAACATGACAACAAACTTGGAAAGTAATGATGCAGAGTGAAGGAAAATGTCAACGTCCGAATGCAAGCAAATGAGCAGGGAGTAACTATGCTTCTTTTTTCTTTGACAAAGGTCTGATGTGTGGATTTGGTAATAGTCGCTTCATTCGTGCAAATTTTGGCGAAGTCAGTAATCGATCAAGTCTTTTTGGAAGCTATTACAAAGCAGTAGAAAGAAAATAATAGTGTAAGTTTTATTGTTTTGAAAAAATAACAAAAGTTAATTTTTAAAATAGAAATGAATCATTGTTTCTTTCTATACCTACAGTATAGAAAGTAAAGAAAATGGAAGAGTATGCTACGGACGTAGTTTAGTAGAATGAAAAAAGACATGTATGGAGTAAAATATATATGGTTATGGGACATTTGTAATGAAAAAAGAATAAAATTCTTTGTGTTGGACGTGAATTTAATTTTATTTCTCTTTAAAAGTAGCAACTGCCTATGTGAGTAGATGTAAGAAAGGGTCATACAAGGAGTGTTACATGTGAAAAGATATTTAAGGCAAGAAAAAGGCATACGCATATGGTAGTCACATAAGTAGTTTATTAGAGATGCGTTGTTTGATAACATTGCTGATACCGTTATGTAAATGTAAATGGCGATTAACAACAGTTTCGTACAACTAATGTGTACTAAATTTATAATATCGAATTTATTAATATGCTCATTTCTAGGCATTATTTATAATCATGGGTGAAAAGCATTAATTAACAACATTTTCGTACATCAAATGTAAATGGCGATTCATTATGGTCTCAAAGGTTAACATAAATAATATTCAACCAATAATATTGCTGAAACTGAGGTAGAATTTAGTTTTGGTGGTGAAGCACGATTCACGATTTCCAATGAATAAAATTAATGTACATTTAATCAAGTTGTTGCAAATGAATAAAATACATTGAATAGTATAGCAACATTGTTCAAACTCGATGGTGTAGAAGTCTGCCTAGAAATTCAGTAGAGAAAAATTGGTGTATGCAATCAAGAGGAAGGTATTGTGCTGAAAGGAACATAGAAAAAACAATATCATACGACAATAGCGGCAGTTGTAACAAACCTTGTGTCCTGTCATTTCTTCCCCTATCAACTTCTCTTATTGAACTGCTGTGCTGTTAAACTTCATCAACCATGACAGCATAATTTCAATGCATAAATCAGTAAAGATATCACACCAACCTCCGTGATGATGAGTAGTCTATCCATAAGGACGACGACGACGACGGATTGAATGTAGAAACTTGAACAAAAATGCAATCCATGTGTGAAATTTGAATGAAATGTTTTGTATTATATCTAAACTAGTGCGATACTTAATCAACATTAGATGCATAATTTTCATCCTTGGGCAGTGAATAGTTTTAAATTGTACTTATATCAAATAAAATTCCACATATCAGGTGTTAGATATGATTTCATGACCTGATAAAGGTTGTGTGCAGAATAAAACGGTGGAATGCATACGCTATGGGCTTAATTATGTTAGGCAATCTTTCAACTTTTTTGATAGATGCTTCACTTCCTACAAATAAAGATAAATGAATTACAATCAAATCACCTACGTTTAGTTCTTATGAATCCCATGAAACATTATTATTTTTAACTATTAAATTAGATTAATACATAAATATATATAACACAACACAATGACCATTAATGAATGGAAACAAATTAAATACTCATCTTCATCAATGTAGAGAGTAATGAGAAATTACCGTAGATAGATTATCCCAATCCCTTGAATCCTATGAAATATATAAACGTTACATACATACATAGATTTATTGAGAATATGTTATTGCAGATGTTAAAATCCAAGGTCCTTAATTATGTATAAAACTATAGTAGAAGCTAAGGTTAGGAAATAAAATAACAAATTATCTTATAAAGTAATTAACATTGTCTGTAGCCTGAAACTGGAACATGTTATATATTTTGTTCTTGTTCTGAGTATTGAAAGTGTAATTTGACTAACATTGCAGAATAAATAGAAAAAGTTGCAAATGTATTAGTTGTACCAAGTTGTATCAGTAATAATTAACTCCAATTTAGTGTTACTAAATAATCAAATCTGTTGTACCACCAGGCCCCACAAACTATTTTCTTAAATTCACATTAAGTGAATTAAATGGAAGAAAACAAAATTATAGAAAGCAAAGAAATATAATATTCACTTATATAATAAAATGACTTTACCGAAAAATAAAAATGAAAAGAAACTGTTGGGATTATTATCTGGTTATTTCTTTCTTATTTGGTGGATTTATTAATTTGTGACATAGTTAAGGATACCTATTTATCCATATCTTCGAAATCAATGTAGTCTATCATGGAGCCGAACAATTGTAACAATCCAACTATACATGATTTTTGGTGTTGTTGTCATGGCGTAACATTTGTTGAATAAATATCCAAACAGACTAAAATTTATACAAACAGGTCGTGTTAAATACAAATAGGAGGGACTACAAAAATTGAAACGACCCTAACTCGATCTTCAAAAACCGACACCCAAATACTTCACCCGTATTTGAATGCTGCAGATTCAAACGTTGAGTATGGTTCGTCGGAGCTTATAATAATATTAGGCGATAACAACACAGCGGAAAAAGAAATGAAATTTTATTGATACACATCATTTGATGTCTCGAAAATACCCGGTCTTCACCACTGGTCCTCAAATGCTATCGATTTCGTCGTATCACTATTCGAAATGGGTTATAGACATAAAGTCCTCTCCCGACTAAACTGAATAATGAGCGCTTGTTTTAAAAACATATGGATATATTGGGGTCTTAGTTAAGTCACAAATTTTGACCCAAAACCGTTCTTTTGAATGGTTTAAAAAAAATTCCACTTTTAATCTTTTAAATAAAAGATTCACCCTTTTCAAGATCCTCTTCAATTTGAAAACAAGGTTCACCAATCTTTAACAAAGATTCATTCATAGCTTTCAATACAATTTCAATTTCAAATCTTTTATATAAAAGATACATCTTTAAGATCCTTTTAAATTTGAAAACAAATTTCACCAATCCTTAACAAAGATTCATTCATAGCTTTCAATACACTTTCCATTTCAAACATGAAATCCTTTCAACAAAAACTGGAAGTTCTTTCTTTATATGAAAGCAATTATCTTTTGAAAACAAGAGTTTCGTTTCGGGAAAATCCTATCCAATATGCAGAAGTTATAACCTTTTAAAGTTTAAACTGGAAAACCAGCGAACTGCTGTATACTCGGCAAATTCCATTTAAAACCCCAAAATAGTTCATTTAATATACTTAAATGGTTTACAATCCATATATATACGTTATATAACTTGTATAACCCTTTTCAAACTATAATTTCCAAAATAATTTCAAAACTTAAACATGATATATTATATTCAAACTAAATTTCAAAACTTCCATTTTAAAAGCTTTTCATATTCAACCCAATTCCATTTCTAAAACCATTTGGATTCAAAATTCAACCTTTAAACTTTTCATCATTTGAAGAAAATAATATTAAATTCAAAATATATGTGACTTTAACCAATTTCCTTTGAAATCCATATTTGTTTGTGTGTGTGGTGTAATCCAGGGGTTTTACACACAGTAATAAAATATCACAACCCGGAAATGGTCGAAACAGGAAGACAAGATTATGAGGGTCGCGCCCTTTAGGGTATGTGCATTTCCTTTTGGATAAAAAGTGGTATAATGGTATGGAGCCTAGATACTTAACTTATGTGGTTGTTGGAATTTGTTGGTGTAGAGGTACCTCAGATAAAGGTTGGTGACGATCAGGGGATGACGTACTCATGTCAGTTGTTACCTAGTTACAGAGGTAACCCGGCCTTGTGTTGGCAGAGAGCTGGTTAAGTTCTCGGGGTGTCCCTTTAGAGGCATACCCATTCGGTGAGGAAGTTCCTTAGCCTGACCATTTGTTTGAAATCCAAACAAAACAATACAAGCCCTTTACGGTTACTGTTGATAACCTGCCGCCTTAGTTAGTAGCTATGGCAGGCATTATATAATCGTATCTATGCTGGCTAAGATTAATATTATACATTCGAAATGTTTTCTGCACTACGCAATAATAATAATATCAAAAAGGATTTTGCGTATCAAGCATGTTTGACTATCATAAGGAGAAATCTCCTCTAATTGTGCGCTTGCATTGTATGTGTGCGGGGAGGCCTTATGCTAGTTTCATTTTCCAAAAAAACATTGCGAATTTCTTTTGGTTTCCTTTTGTTTGTTTTTGTTCAAGATAAATGGTTTTTGTTTGCTCGCACCAGTCCCATGACTGACCTGGAGTTTATTATTCTCTTTCTAAACTCTGGATGACCACAATTTTCCACACAGGCAGCCTAGAGTCGGGTTTTTAGATAGTCAACTCGTAGGCGTAGCCTTGAGTAATCTTTGGAGTATTTGGTTTGGCGATCGCATTGCGTTTCACTTCAGCATGATGGTGGTTTGAGCATATTGGATTATAGTCTTTGGAGCTTCAGAGTTTTGGCATTGAAATGTTGTCTTCCTTTGCTGCTTTATTTATTTCCGTTGTAATCTATCTTTGATATATGTTGATCATTTCATCTATATCATTGTTGTATCAAATGTTGTGTATCAATAAAATTATTCTTCTGTTTTCGCTGTATTGTATCATCTAATGTTGTTATAAGCTCCAGCGCGAAACAGACTTCGACGTTTGAATCTACGGCATTCGAACACGGGTGAAGTATGGATGTCGATTTTCGAGCGTTGAAATTCGGGTCCGCTCTGTGATTGATGCTTGAAGTGTGTTGAAGAAGATGTTTGTATAGATACCAATATGCTTGCATGTATCTTAAAATATGAAGCAATTGACTGTGCAAGTCTGTATAAACACACACACACACACACACACACACACACATATATAGACACATCTCTATTTATGTACAAGCTCCAACACACTAAAATTTAATGCAATTTCTCTATATATAATATATTTTAGGTTTTGATTTCTAAATAAAAGATGATGGTAGAAATGTACACTTAATTTTAAAATTAATTATAAGTATAATTAGCTAAAGATTTTATGCCAAATTTGAAATCACAGTCAAAATATATAATACCAGAAAACCAAGCCATATTAATTTCAAATTTGGATTATATAATCTGATTCACATGTGGAAATAAGGAATTTTGATATGAAGATCATGAATTTTAGTATTTGGTATGTCGATAATCCTCGAGTTGAACAGGAAACGTATTTTCATCGATTTTGCGGCGATCGATGATGGATCGTCATTGTGTTTGGGTCTGGTGGTGACTCAGGTGTTGGTGGTCGAAGGAAAAATAGTGAGACGGTTTTCAGGTGGTCGGAGCGGTCAGGCGAAGTCGAAATAGGGTTTAAGGATCGGGTTTTGTCGATGATGTTGTTCGGGTTCGTGTGACGTCGATGGTCGATCGGAGGTGATCGCACCTGGGGGGATTGATGCGTGGGTCGGAGGCGAAGGTCTGGGTGGAACGGCGTGGATGCTGGTGGTTGAGATCAATGGTAGTGAAGGTTTTCTTCGATCGAGTTTTGGTGCCAGGAGGTGCTGGGTATACTCGATTTTGATTCCAGATGAGTTCGACGTTTCTGGGTGCTCGAGTTGATCGTCGGGGTCAACGGTGACACGTGGAGGGTCTCGGCAATGATCGGAATGGTCAGGGTGGTTGTGCACGCGCACGCATGCATTTAGGTGTCTGGGTGGTTGATCGATGTGGGGAAGATGGTTGTTACCCGAAGTTGAAGTCGAAGAAGTATAGGGTCGTGCTCGAGTATATTCATATGTGTTATCATGTTTAGCAAGTTTTAAAATTTAAAAAATAAAACAAAGTATAAAAAGGAAAGAAAGGAAGAAACTCGGGACAAGGCTTGGGTATTTTGGGATTTAACTCGGGAAAGGGCTTGGGTAGTTTGAAGTCATCTCGGGTTTGTATTAAAAATAGTTTTTGATTTTTAAAATAAAACAAGTTTTATTTCAAATTTTAAATCTAATCAAGTTTTAAACGTTTTCTTAATCGATAATAAATGTTTTATACTGGTTTTGGTTAATTAGTTAACGTTTTAAAAATAATTATTTTTAATTAATGAAGTTCAAGTGTTTTACTTCCTTATTTTAAATAAATTTTTAAGTTTATTTTAAATAAACTTAATAAGTAAATCGAAAGGATAAAATATTTATAGTTGTTAATTAACTTAAAAATCTAAATTAATTTATGGGTCAATAATAATTTTGTTTCAAAGATTGTAGGTTTAAAGATTAAATGTTTTTAAAGTTAATTGATGAATAAATACTTTGTGTAATTAAATTTAAGCTAATTACTTTGTGTAATTGATTTAAAAGATAATTATTTTGTGTAATTAAATTAATGTTTTTTACTTTGTGTAATTAATTATTGTGATTAAATTAAAGAAAAATTAATTAAAGGATTTATTAATTAAGTTAATTAATTACTTAAAGACAATTACTTAATGAAAGTAATTAAGGAAAATGATGTAATGATTAGAGGTTGGTAAATCATGTGATTAAACAATATTAATTAAAGGATAATTAATTTATGTGATTAATTAGTTAAGGTAATTAATTTGAGGATAATTAATTAATTTAAAGGTTAAATAATTAATGAAAGTGATTAAGGGTTGATTTATTAATTAAGGGTTAATTAATATAATTAATTGGGGATATTTAATAAAAGAATAATTAAACGATTAAAGGTTAATTACTTAATGATCAAAGGTTGATTGATTTATTAACTGAGATTGATTAATTAACAATTAAGGTTGATTAATTTATTATTAAAGGTTAACTAATAAATGATTAAAGAATAATTAATTAAAATGGTTTCTAATTAGTTTATGCTAATTAACCGAGATTAGTAATTAATTCATAAGTACTTAATCAGATTTAAATCAGATGATTAATTAATCTTACTTATGGATGTTTGGATTTTATTGAATGCTTTGACTTGTTTGATATCCCTGATATATGATGTGCTATGATATGATTAAGCTGTGAACTGTGATTTATTTATCTGTGATGAATTTACATACTTATCTATGAATCTGTGAATGAAAATAAGCGTTATAAGAATATACCGCTTATCGATATTGTTGTGCTTAAATTGATGATGGTTGTGATATTATATTGTTGTGTGTAAAACCCCGGGACTACACCACACACACAAATATGGATTTCACGAGGAATTGGTTAACTTACATATATTTTGAATCTAATATTATTTTATTCAAATGGTTAAAAGTTAAAAGATGATTTTTGAATCCAAATGGTTATGGAAATGGAATTGAGTTGAATATGGAAAGCTTTTGAAAAGAAAGTTTTGAAATTGAAATTTAGTTGAATATGCTATATCTTGTTTAAGTTTTGAAATTATGGTTTGAATGTGTTATACAAGTTATACAATATATATATATATATATATATATATATATATTGATTTTAAACCATTTTTGAAGTATGCCGAATAAATTATTTTGGAGATTTGAATTTAAATGAAACTTGCCGGGAATACGGCAGTTTGCTGACTTTCCAATGTATACTTTAAAAGGGTATAACTTGTGCAAATTTAATCGGATTTTACCAAAATGAAAAAGCATTTGTTTTCAAATGATAATGGCTTCCACATAATGAAAGGATTTCCAGTGTTTGTTGAAAAGATTTCAAGTTGTGTGTAAATCAAGTTTGAAATGTAATTGTTTTGAAAGCTATGAATGAATCTTTGTTAAAGATTTGGTGAACCTTGTTTTCAAATTGAAAGTGATCTTAAGGGTGAATCTTTTGGTTTAAAAAAGATTAAAAGTGGAGATTTTTTTTAACCATTCAAAAAGGAAACGTTTTCAAAGTTGAGACTTAACTAAGATCCCTATATCCACATGGTTTTAAAATTAAGCGCTCATTATTCATTTTAGCCAAGAGAGGACATTATGTCATATAACCCATTTCAAATAATGATACAACGAAATGGATAGTATTTGAAGATAGCGGTGAAGACCGGGTATTTTCGAGAATGAAAGGATTACTGTCAAATGTCTCTACGCTGAGTCACACTGGTATAGAGATCTCCATATGTGATGGAAAGTCCGATCGGGATTGTGAATACTCAGATTGCAAGGGCTTCTTTATGAAGTGCCTTCGGTTCTGTTCGAACCCGAAACAGACTTGTATGGATGTATGTCTAACGTTACACTTTGGGATGTAAAGCTCGTTTCTATCAAATGCATTTCTGTTTGGTGGCGGAGAATTTATTCTCTTAGCTTAACACCCTTCTCTGAGACGTACGAGCTTAGAGGTTATGTAGTTGATGGTTACTGGTGATGCATTCCCAATTTGGTAATGTGGCATACTAAGCACGGCTGATGATTTGTTGATCAAAGCATGGATTTTTTGAAAAGCGTAGCTTTGTGGATGAGACCTCGTCGAACCTCCAACCCGAAAATGGTCGAAACAGTAAGAATGCAGCAAGGTTACGAGGGTCGTGCCCTTTAAGGTATCTGCATTTCCTTCTGGATAAAAAGTGATATCATGGTATGGAGCCCAAATATTTAACTTATGTGGTTGTTGGAATTTGCTGGTGTCGAGGCCACGGATAAAGGGCTGTGACGACCGGGGGATGGCATACTCGTGTCAGTAGTTACCTAGTTATAGAGGTAACCCAGCCTTGTGTTGGCAGAGAGCTGGTTAAGTTTTCGGGGTTTCCCTCTAGAGGCATACCCATGTGGTGGGGAAATTCCTTAGCCTGACCATTTGTTAGAAATCCAATCAAAACAACACGAGCCCTTTACGATTGCAGTTTTATAACCTGCCACCTCAGCTGGTAGCTATAACAGGCATAATATAATGGCACCTATGCTGGCTAGGATTAATATTGTACTTTTGAAATGTTTTATGCACCATGCACTAATAATAATATCACAAGGATTTTCGCATATCAAGCATGTTTGACTACCATAAGGAGAAATCTCCTCCAATTGTGCGCTTGCATTATGTGCGTCCAGGGAGGCCTTATGGTAATTTCATTTTCCAAAAAGCATGGCGGATTTCTTTTACATCTTTTGTTGATTGTTTTTTTTCAAAACAACTATTTTTGTTTGCTCGCACCAGTCCCATGACTGATCTGGAGTTTATTGTTCCCTTTCTAAACTCTAGGTGCCCTCAATTTTCCACACTGGCAACCTAGAGTCAAGTTTTCAGATAGTCAGCTAGCAGGTGTAGGTTTTGGCAATCTTCGGAGTCTTTAATTTGGCGATCGCATTGCGTTTCATTATAGCATGATGGTGGTTCGAGCTTATTGTTCTTTTGGAGTCTTGAAGCTTGGCATTGAAGATGTTGCTTTCCGCTGCTGTTGCTTTGTGTCTTCCGCTATTGTGTATCTCTGATAATGTTGATAATCATTTGTATCAGATTATTGTATCATTGTTCTGTATCAAAAAAATTATTCTTCTGTTTCCGTTGTGTTATATCATCTAATGTGTTATAAGCTCCGGCGAACCAGATTCAACGTTCGAATTTGAGGCATTCGAATATGAGTGATGTATTTGGGTGTCGATTTTTGATGGTCGAGTCAGGGTCGTTACAAAAAGGACATTTGAAGTTACCTAATTGAAGTTGGAAATTCACATCCAATTAGCTTCCAAAGCGATTAAGATCACTACGGGTCATCGATAAGGGAACACCATATGCGGATACCAATTATATAATCGTAAATAAGACAATGAAGAAAAGTGAATAGATGACATAGTAAAAAATGTCAAATTTTACCAAATACAGTAGGTGAAAATAAACTCACCGCAAAATGAATTGTGTACATGCATATCCTATGGAAACATACAGAGTTTTACGGAGATCCTACCATTTTCATATTTTGGAACAATCATTCTCCATTTTACCATCACACTAACTATTTAGCAAATCAAAACTATATGTAGATGATCCATAGGAAAATACAATATAGGAAATCCAAAGCTCTTCTCCAACTTTTATTAAAAAATACATTTCGTTAACCCGCCTTTTTACAAGGCCACGGACAAGCGGAGTTAACTAAAACAACTTCACGATTAATCGAGGCTGAAATATGATGGATTTGGTTTAAATGGATGGTGGTCACTTGGATAGATGATAGTCGTTCGGTCGGAATGAAGTGGTTCGAAATGTTTGGGGTTCGACCTTGTGGTTTGGCCGTTCGGCATGGCAATATCCGGTGGAGGTATGGAAATTCAGGAAGGTCGTTTGGTTGTGGCTCGGCATTGTCGCTCGGCTTTGGATACCGCTCGGCATTGGGCCTCGCTCGGCACTGGACGTCGTTTGGCATGTTGGGTCGTTCGGCGTGATGAGTCATTCGACATGATGGATCGTTCGATATGATGAGTCGTTCGGCATGACGGGTCGTTCGGCATGATGGATCGTTTGGCGTGATGGGTCGTTAGGCATGATGGTTCATTTGGCATGTTGGGTCGTTCGGCGTGCTGGGTCGTTCGGCATCAGGTGTGGCTCGGCATTGGGGAGAGGCCGTTGTGGATCGGCATTGGGGAAAGGCAGGTGTGGCTCGGCATGGTGGTTCGGCATAGACTGTTCGACCTTGATGGGCCCGGGTTATTCAGAGAGCCCAAAAACTACCTGGACGTGTCTATATATATGGCGTGTAGGAGTTCAGAAAAGGGATCTTCTCTTCTGCTCTCCAACTTTTTATTTTCTAAGACTAAGGCTAGTCTACCATTTTATAACTATAACGATTATTACGGCAATAAAAAGGAAATTCCTGGAGTGGACGTAGGCCGAAGTTAGCCAAACCAGTATAAATCCTGTGTCTTTGCCGATTTCATTTTAATTTCTGTCATTCTTTATATTTATATTCTCTACATACAATCTATCTGTTATCTGTGACTGTGATTTGGTGCTTTCATCTGAATTTGGGCATTAGTGACCAATTTTGGCGCTAACACTTTGCTGCTTTCACTGAGAAGGCAAGCACTCGGGAATTTTAGAGTTAGCATCTTGGATTTTAAGGAGCAATGGCTAGACCATTAGCATAGAAGCAAGTGATAGAAAGAAGTAATCAAGAGGGAAGTTAAGAGGCTTCCTCTGGAGCGGGAGCAGGTCAAGCATCCATCTACATCACTAGAAATGAGATGGAAACGATGTTGAAAAGACAAAAGGAGATGATGCAGGCTCTTCTCAGAAAATTTGCACAAGCAGGAAATGCAAGAGCTCAGATTCGTGGAGCTGGACCGGAAGCGCTCAACCTGCAAGTAGAGGGAGTGGCTCAGCAGGGGGAAGCCCCCAATCAGTAGACGGCTAACAATCTAGATGGACCTACACTCGGGGGCACACCACTAGGAAATTCTGGACCAATCCATGGAGGGTTACCAAATGACGCTGTGCAACCCAACACCAATAGGAGTGTAGGAGTACGAGATGAGGAGTATGTGCCTGAATTTCCTCATGAACTCAGGGGACAGACTGGAGGCAATGGACATGGATTACAGCTTGGCGACAACGACAGATTAGCGGAAATGGTCAGACGGGCTGCGAGAGGTGGATTGGTAAATGGAGACTTGGAGAATGTGAATAGGAGTCCCTTTACTCCTACAATCAGGCAAGCTAGGATTCCACCAGACTTTAAGCTACCAATGTTGGATATGTATGATGGGAGAGCGGATCCCACCGTTCACCTGACGAGGTAGATGAGGCATATGGAGGTACTGGGGTCATCAAACGAGGTCATGGCTCGATGCTTTCCATTGTTTTTGACAGATATCGCGGCAATGTGGTTCAGACAGCTAGAGAGTGGTTCTATCGGCACATGTATGGAGCTGATTGGAAAATTTATGAGACAGTTTCGGGTCCATATAGTAAGACCCAAGAACGTAATGACCTTGACATCGATGAAGCAATGGAAGGTAGAGTCACTTAGGAACTTCTTAACCAGATTTAATGCAGCAGTAGCCTCAGTAGATCGACCCGATCCGTCAATGGTTTTGATGGCAGCGGTCTCAAGAATCGTAGACAATTTGGATTTCAATACATCATTGGAAAGGGACCCACCGAGGGGCCTTGGAGAGTTCTACCATGAGGTGGAAAGGTTCCTGAGACAAGAAGACGCGTAGGTTGAGAGAGAGGGGAGAAAGGCTGATGCTTATGTAGTGAAGAGTGGAGGTCCATCTTGGGAGGATTCGAGTAAAGACGACAAAGGGTAAAGGAGAACAAATGGAAACGGTTGCACGTCGAAGAGGCCTCGAATGGAGTCAAAGTATTCTTCTTACACAGATTTAACTGAGACTCTAGAAAGGATTTACTTAGACACTCGGGGGCGACTCCAATATCGAAAGCCGGCAAAGAGAGAGCCTTCTGAATACGAGCGGGCATCGAGGAAGCATTGCCTATTCCATGAGCTGGATGGGCACAACACAAACGACTGCAGGCATTTGAGGGATATCATTGAGGACCATGTTTAAGGAATGGTCATCTACAACAGTATGTCAGGAATCGAGCCATGGAAGTGGGACATGAGCGACCACTGCCTACCTCGAACGGAGATGGCACTGGACCTGGGAAACATCAGCTCATTATTAACTAAACAGATTTATGGTTTTGAATAAGTAATAGAACTCAAAGTAATGCGGTTAGGTCACTTACACATGTACATGATCGAGTACGGTCCCTAGGCGTGCTCTAGATGATGAAAAACCATACTACTTGAGTATATGAAATCCTACTTTCTTTCTGTTTTTCTGAAAACTTTGGTTTCCACTTTCGTACTTTGGACATTTACTTTTCTTTGGTATGGTTTTGGAGTTTGGATTGAACTCCCGGTTTGGTTGGTTTTTTGGTTTGCCATTTTGGTTTGGATGTTTGATTTTTGATATGGATTTCTGGTTTTTCTAATTGGATTTGGATCACTGTATTAAAACAACTCAGGATTAGCGATTACTGTCCTGACCGGAAAGATGGGGCAGCGATCATGAGTTACGAGTCCCTTCGCTGGAGAGTAATGGAATGGACTCGGACATAATGCTAAAGTCCTTGGTCGGAGTGTCGAGGCCGGTGAATCTCAAAATCCTTGGCCGGAGTGCCGAGGCCAGTGAATGTCAAAGTCCTAGGCCAGAGTGCCGAGGCCAATGAATGTAAAAGTCCTTGGCCGGAGTGCCGAGGCCAGTGAATGTCCAAGTCCTTAGCCGGAGTGCTGAGGCCGGTGAATATCAAAGTCCTTGGTCGGAGTGCCGAGGCCGGTGAATATCAAAGTCCTTGGCCGGAGTGTCGAGGCCGGTGAATATCAAAGTCCTTGGCCGAAGTGTCGAGGCCGGTGAACATCAAAGTCCTTCGACGCAGTGCCGAGGCCGGTGAATACCAAGTCCTTGACCGGAGTGCCGAGGCCGGTGAATATCAAAGTCCTTGGTCCGAGTGCCGAGGCCGGTGAAGAACAAAGTCCTTGGCCGTAATGCCGAGGCTGGTGAATAAAAAATTCCTTGGCCGGAGTGCTGACACCAGAGAACATAAAAGCCCTTGACAGGAAGATCATGGCGGGAATAGGATAACACGACCTGGTGAGGTCTACAGATTTAAGGATAAAGCTAGAGCGGTCATGGATTTGATAATAGGGTTACGAAAGGGATATGGAATTTGGATATCGAATTTGAGGCTTTTCAAAAAACACCTTCCAACAACAAGGCTTCTTTTGGGGGGCAAGTGTTAACCCGCCTTTTTACAAGGCCATGGACAAGCGGAGTTAACTAAAACAACTTCATGACTAATCGAGGCTGAAATATGATGAATTCGGTTTAAATGAATGATGATCACTTGGATAGATGATAGGCCGTTCGGTCGAAATGAAGTGGTTCAAAGTGTTTGGGGTTTGACCTTGTGGTTTGACCGTTTGACATGGCAATATCCAGTGGAGGTATAGAAGTTCAGGAAGTTCATTTGGTTGTGGCTCAGCATTGTCGCTCGACATTATCGCTCGGCTTTGGACACCGCTCGGCATTGGGCCTCGCTCGGCACTGGACATCATTCGGCATGTTGGGTCGTTCGGTGTGATGAGTCGTCTGGCATGATGGATCGGTCAACGTGATGAGTATCGGCATGATTGGTCGTTCGGCATAATGGGTCATTTCGCATGATGGATCGTTCGGCGTGATGGGTCGTTCGGCATGTTGGGTAGTTCGACATGTTGGGTCGTTCAGCATGATGGGTCATTTGGAATGCTGGGTCGTTCGGCGTGATGGGTCATTCGGCATCAGGTGTGGCTCGGCATTGGGGAGAGGCTGTTGTGGATCGGCATTGGGGAAGGAAGGTGTGGCTCGGCATGGACCGTTCGGCATAGACCGTTCGGCCTTGATGGGCCCGGTTATTCAGAGAGCCCAACAACTACCTGGACGTGTCTATAAATATGGCGTGTAGGAGTTCCGAAAAGGGATCTTCTCTTCTGCTCTCCAACTTTCTATTTTCTAAGACGAAGGCTAGTCTACCATTTTATAACTGTAATCGATTATTACAGCAATAAAAAGGAAATTACTGGAGTGGCCGTAGGCCAAAGTTAGCCGAACCACTATAAATCCTGTGTCTTTACTGCTTTCATTTTAATTTCTGTCATTCATCATATTTATATGCTCTACATACAATCTATCTATTATCTGTGACTGTGATTTGGTGCTTTCATTTGGATTTGGGCGTTAATGACCAATTTTGCGCTAACACATTTTAAGGACAATTACTTGTTCAAGGCTTTCACACCTGCTAAATTTAGTAAATTATTACATGGGTAAGGAGCAATACTCATATATCCTAATACAAACTGATAAAAGTTAATTGAGGTTATTGTTACAACTAAATGAAGTTGCACGGTTATTAAACCAACTGAAGTCAATTCCACATCACGTCGACGATTCGCCAATTCAATAGTTAGATAAATTAAATAATTATATTCGAATCTATTTAAATCAAATTTCAATTTTCCATTTTTGTACAAATAGACTCATTTATCAGTTATAGGTTTGGGTTTTCCTTCACATAATATCATAAAAAATATGAAAACTTTGAAAATTATGCTGTAAATTGTGAATAATGGGCTGTAAATCAATAATGCAAGAACTCATGTAGTGTTCACAATATGATCAAAGATAACATGAAATAAAATTACGAAATTACATTTCACAAACTCAAATTTTCTAAGGCATAATATAACGTATACTTGTATGAACCCGTGCTACGCACACGGAGTTTATCACATAATTTGTTCAGTGCTATGATTTAAATCCTCGAACACTATTTAAAAGAATATTGTAGCGAAAGAGTTCGTGAATGGACTTTATTATTAAAACAAAAGATTTTTCTCATTTGTGTACATATCATCCTATACACAACTGGAGATATCCATAAAAATAGATATATAATTAAGAATGTGCTACATATGCACTTCACGTGATTAAGAACAATATATAAACTATACCAATCATACCCCATGGAATCTAATTGCAAACTAAATCCATCACGTTGCCACTCCAATATATAGCTATTAACTAATAGATATTGCAATGATATATTAGTAGTTTTTTAATGAAAAATTAGTATGATCAACCGTGATATCAGAACTAACCTTTACGAAATTGCAAAAAAATTCAAACTAATAACAGTGCTAAAAGCTATTCGGTAAAGCGTGGTGTTTGCTATTTATAATTCTGACAATTAAGTATAATGAATAGAGACAAACTGAACAAATTTAAAAATATAATCCATCATCATTTGAATAACTGCAGCAAAAAATAACAGCACATATACGATCATGTGATGTAATTGTTGAAACGCTAAAAGTATACAACCACGACATAGAGTATAATACATCTTCTGCAAGGAAAGCAAGTAGCATCCATAGCTCAATAGGTGTGACGCAATGACTTTGTTTTCTTGTACCTATTTTTGTTGTAGTTGAACAGAAAGCATAACGTTAAAGAAATGTTCCATGGAAGATAATGTAAAGAACAAACTACTATAATATATCCAGACATAGATAGGTACAGGATTTATATTTTAAGTTGTTGCAACCTTTGTATTAAATGTGTGTGACATATTTACCTATTACTTAGAAGAAACTATTTATAAATGTTTGATTTATATATTTTATTTTAGTAAGCAATGACAGTCGGTAACTTGAAAACTATGCATGGTAGAAGAAAGAGTGAGACGTTGATAGAAACGTTTTTTTTCTCAATGCGCATAATAGGTAGTAGATACTTTTTATTGAATGCGTTACTAAATTGCCACAAATTACTGTAATCATTGTTCATTTCGGTTAACTGCATGAATTAGTGTCAATAATGATAATTACATGGCTTCAACTACAAAATAGAAATAACAGTGCCATTTAAACCTATGTATTGGCTTTGTATGGCATATTTAAACAGCTGATTATGAAATGATCCAACAAATGAAGAATATTACAACCGAGAAAAATAAATGTACCTTTCAAACTAATATTACATACATGATTGCATTCCATACTGTATACCAATCAAAGATCTGCAACGTTTATGTATTATATACAAATGGTAATATGGAGTAATTATAAAATGTACTACGGTAGATATAAATGCATAGTTTTACATGGCATTGTGGAGATAAGTTTCACACAAATTGTTGCAAGCCATACATACATCAGAAGCCAAGTATTAACAAAAAGACACATTACATCAGGTGATCATGGACAACAAAAAGATTGGTATGCATAGTTTAGTAGTTGAGGAACATCAAGTATGAATTTGCACAAGCTTCAAGTTCGGCAGCCTTTTATTCCACCATTATGTTAGTGATCCTACGTCAAATTGGAGAATCCTTAACTACGTTGCCTTTAAATGATGTCAGTGATTCAATTGAGTCCGAAGATTGATATGGAGCTAGTATTACTAAATCCAAAAGACAAACCAATGAGATCTGAAGGTTTCTATTCAAAGAATCACTAGTAAATGTGGGACTTTTGTTCCTGTGTTTCTTTGACGGTCTTGTGGAAGAAAATCTGCATAATTTGAGTTTGATATAACTTCAGTTAGAGCAAAACCAACAATGGTTTGTTTAGTTGAAAATCTAATCATCACGTAATCAATTATTGTTTGTTCAGTTGATTGTGCCCATTTTCAGATGATTTCGTGGCTGGTTCACTAAACAAAAGACTAACTTTTTTAAAGGTTATGAGTTTGCCGATTTATTTTAAATACGGGCACTGGTTTACTTAAAACGGCAAAGACTTTGTCGTTTTCTCCAATTTTGCATGCAAAGTGAATATGACTTCAAGGACTTTGCCATTTTATTTAATATCTGGAATAAAATGGTAAAGCCTTTGCAGTTTTATTTATTTTTTAATTTTTTTTACATATTGGTATGTGACTGATTTTCCTCTCCTATTTGCAAAGCTCGTTCGTTTTACACTCGTTAGTTCAATGTAAAGATATGAGAGAGAGAGAGTAAGTGAATATGTTTGTTGTTGGGTATGGTCTTAGAATTAAGCTTATATGCCCGTAGGCCTTAGTCTTATAGGGTATGCATGTTCTATTATATGTTTGTAAGTAGTAAACATTTTCATACATTGTTAAATCAGTCACAGGGCTACCACCTCCAATTTTGAAAATTCAAATTCTTCATTATAAATTTTTAACAGGCCGACTGATCGGACATAAGCAAACACTTCTTTATTGAATATAAAGGGTATGTCGTACTATCACAAACCCGTCAGAAAGTCAACTTCAACCTGTTCCTTTCAGTAATCCAGTTTCTTCTTCAGACCATCTATTTGCATGCTTTTTACTGCAAGGATTATAGCATGGATAATAATGAAACCCATATGAGTACACTGGTATTTAGAAGTAATGCAATTTTAACAACATTCGTGCCCTTATGAACATTATATGCCTTTTAGGCTTCAACAAAGATGCAAGAAACATCTGCATCGATTATCAAACAAAATTATTAACTAAAAGAGTAAGGATTCAGTTGAATACTTCTTAATTTTAAATTGTACATCAAAACTACTTCTATTAAAAAGAAGTCTTATTTGTTAAAAAAATATTATTTATTAAAAAACATCTTATTTATTTCTTACGAAAAAATCACCTTGTTTGTAAACATCATGATTTTGTACTTTAAAGCTTATGATACTTGATGTTTTAAACATTTTGCATTGTTTATACTAACATATAAAGGTATAAATGTGATGGTGTGCACTTCAACTTATAAAGTTGCCAAAGTATGTTAAATGTACTATTTTCTTCCAGTTAACAATAAAATGAATAATGTGAATACCGTAAAAGTAACCCGAGCTTCATATTTCTTGATCTTGAAAGACATCAGTTAAGCATATTTTCATACCTGCATCAAAGAAGAAGCAAACTAATAGGAATGCAAAAGACATAAATACAATGTGCTTGGAAGTAGCAGATCCATGTCCTACTTTGCAGTTACAACCTAGTACCCAAATCAGATACAGTAGTCATGAAATAGTATATATCTGGTATATTGCTTCTATCCTACATAACAATATATGGTGAACTAGTGTGAACCCGTGCTTCGTACACGAAAGTGGAAAAAATATATTTAAAATAATTTCTATTGGTATGGGATCGAAATATAAAGACTCATGTATGCATATTTCGTATATTGATGATTCTCACACACAGACTTGTAAAATTTAATTTAAAAAGTTTCCATATAAGGACTCATGTATGCATATTTGCATAAAATCTGAAAGTACAAAACATATTCAAACATCATGCACAATTAGTGGGCCTTGATCTAATAAACAGGTGGGCGGTATTTTTGAATGAAGTATATCTACGACCGTAATTTGATACAATTGGAGAAAACAGGATAATATAACATTATTTTGTATGCAGAATTATGATTATAAGTGCTGAATAAGGGAAGAGGCCGAAGAAAAAGGATTATATGTGGATACTGATGACAATACGGTTGTACTGGTAGTTTAATTTCCTTAAAAAAGCATATTTATTGAATAATTTAGATGCTTCCATTGCAGACAGTACAAAATAATCAAGAAATCAGTGAAATTATTAATTATAAGAAGTAGAATCATAAGAAGGCATATGAACACATAAATTCATCGGTATATGAAGATGTACCAGTATTAATTCAGTTCAATTTTAAAATAGGAAAGCTGCATCTGTCAGCAAGAATATAGTATAACATAAATTTATTGAACGGATAACATAATCAGAACAGCAAATATCAGAAATAAAATAGAGAGGCCTACCGTATACAGTAAGGTAAAATTATAAATCTAACGAACACAATGGAGGCACAGTTAACTTAGGCAGAACATCAAATATTATAAATATCAAAAACATTGGAAATAAAATAGAGAGCCGTAGTGTTAGAAAGCAAGAATAAATTTTTAATATGAGAAACACAAACAGACTCACGGACATATTTGTAGGACAGTTGCTTCCTTGGTCATTTTTTCGCGTAGGGGCAAAATAGAAAAATGCAGCTTTATTTGCATAGTCGTATACAGGCACACTATTATACAGAAAATAGAGAGGCGTAGTGTTTTACAGGAAGATTAATTATAAATCTGTAAACACTTTGCATAGGAAAAAGCAGCTTATTTCAATAGTGCTGAATTTGTCTCAGCAACTGTTCTTATCCAGAAGATTTCAAAAGTTGCTACTGCTATTGGAGGTAGTCCTGCAAATAGACTTCTGGTTGTCATTATTAAAGTCATGACTAATCTTCAACAAAATAAGGCAGAATAGGATTATTTAAAGCAACAACGGCTATTTCAATAACTTAGTTATAAAGCCGGGCTAATTCAAACAGAGTAATGTTAATTTTGGTGTATTGTCTTACCTGGAGGTATAGTAGGGTGGATGAACGAAAATGTAGCTTATGCCACAGAGTTCACAGTCTTTTCCTTTCTGCATGTACATGGATCATTTTTTTCATCTACACAAATAAATTTAACAGCAGTGAATCACGGGTTCATTGGTTTGCAAAATGCATCTACATGCTAAGTTATTGATTTCACGACATCAACAAAATATACAACACCGATCTGTAAAATTTACAAAGCAGGTACTACTTAAGTAAAAACTCTACAACTTTGAAGATGTTAACCAAAATTGAATATTACAACTGGGATCTATGGCATGGTTGTAAAGTTGGAGTAAATTTTGAGTATGACTGAACTGGATCATTATTTCAATATGTAACAAACGCTTAATTTATACTTTGATTGTATCACATGTATGTTACTATAAATTGAATATTATAGTTGATGAGTTATCTGATAACTCCATTTAAACAGGTAAAGTATCCAATCTAAAAAATATAGGTTTTAAAGCCATGAAATAACCAAGTTACTTACATATGATAATAAACTATTAAATATTCACTTTGATTAACTTCATTTCCATCAACAATAGCTTTTTTACCCATCTGCTCTACCTTTGCTTGAACTGGCATTACATGTCAACGCACACACATATTCGTTCATGTTCCCCAAAACATTCGGTTAGCAATTTCAAAAAAAAAAACATGCTTTAAACAGATGGTAATAAGATAAAGCCAGTACTCAAGAACGTGCAATAACTTCCGATAGTTGAAAAACACAGCGGTTTTAATTTTTAATTTGAAGAAACTTATGTGAAATGACCACTGGTTGAAAATGTGACTCGTGCAATAAGATCATGAAACTAATCTGCGGCATTGTCATGATTAAAAAGTAGTAGCTATACTGCAAATTTTCCCTCCATCAAAGGTCCCTCAAAAAGCATGCAGTAAAGAAACGTATATAACAGTACTAAAATATAAATATTGACCAACGTTGATTTTTTAGAAAAGTATCGAGTAATAAAGATATTGAATTTCCTGCCACATCAACTTAAATTGACACAATTTGAACTGAGCATTTGCCCGTGCACCTTCAGGGGATGTGTGAGTAGTCCCTGGAGTTTTCTTAAAATAGATTCTTTAATCCTAAGCATGTTTAGCATTTTTTATTATAGAGGCAGTATTCACATGACAATGCACTATCTTTTGACATAAAAGCAAGTAAAATTATGAATACCTAGGATAATCTTTATCGCCTAAAACAATTGGCACGAAAGCTTTGTCAGTTGGCACGTAAGCTTTATTGATCACATTCTATTACATGAATGATACGAATATTAAGTTTACCACTAGGAAAGCATTGATGAATATTTTATAATTTTTAGATCTAGCTTAAGAGTCAATTATAAATTATATTTTCATTAGCCGATCTAAAATCCCACAAACATGTATTTTGTATACACACAAATATTTTTCCCATTTGCTCTTTCGAAATACGAACAAATTAATATAGTGTTTAGGTCAAGCAATTTGGTAATTATGAATTTAACTAATTGTTTGTACACACACATACATGTACAATCACGTGCTCGTAAACTTGTATTCATATTTACGTAAACATATAAACATGCACACATACTTATACGTGTACACATACATAAATGCATACTGTTATTTAAATCAGAACTTGTGGTGGAAATTATGGGGCCAATAATGGTGCTTCTTGATAGGGGTGTTATTGAACACTTTCACACACACTTGTTCTTAAATAGAGAAGATGATACATATCAGAAGTCCATATATCTTTAGTGCAAGAAACATGCATGCAATGATCACATATTCATTATACGAGGATATGTTATTGTATTAAGACCAAAACAAAAATTTCTAATTCATTTCAATTGAAGGAGCAAGAACCTTTTCAAAGTCGAGTACTTGATTTTGTACCATGCTTTAAATCATTGATGAGCCTCTTCTCTGTAAAAATTTCCAGATATGATCCTACAGATATATTAACCTGCAAGCAGTGAACTAAGTTTGTTATACTGAATTCACTTTTTCCGTGCAGGTACTATGCCAAAGAAAACAAAAGAAATCATCAAATATAAGTGGAGGGCAAGAACAAACTACAATCAGAATGCCAAACTCAATTGTTGATTAAACATCCTCATTCTAAAATTGAGCTTCAGATATTGCTTCATTTCTTATTAAGACCAAAACAGAAATTTCTAATTCGTTTCAATTGAAGGAGCAAGAACCTTTTCAAAGTCGATTACCTAATTTTGCACCATGCTTTAAATCATTGATGAACGTCTTCTCTATAAAAATTTCCAGTTATGATCCTACATATATATTGACTTGCAAGCACAGAACTAAATTTGTAATACTGAATTCACTATTTTTGTGCAGGTACTATACCAAAGAAAACAAAAGAAACCGTCAAATATAAGTGGTTTGATAAGAACAAACTGCAATTAGAATGCGAAACCTTAATTGTTGATTATACATCCTCATTCTAAAAGTGAGCTTTAGATATAGCTTAATTTCTTGCTCTTTAACATATTCCAGTTTCACTTGCTATGCCTTTTAGTGATCCATCCACTAACCATGCTAACAAACCAAGTAAACAAAATAATTGGAGAGTCAGTAAAAAGTATCACGTTTCACTTGAAACTTGGTTTAGTATGAGTGCGTCAATTATGCTTAACAGTAACGGTACATCAGTATATTAAATTTGAAGAATTCCTCACTATTTAATATTAACAAACTGAATTCGGATAGGATCCATAAAATAAAGAAAAAGTTTTAGATCAGAAGCAAAGTTCAATAAACAAAAATCCAAGACGTCAAATAAAAAAAAACTTCCAGTGAATTCAACAACATCTGCGGTTGATTTTAGAGTTTTATAGAGTAAATGAATTTACCATATGAATAAGTTTCAGTATATACTGGACTAACTTAGGTCGCAATGGATTGTTAATGGAGAAAAATTGTACAGCAATTAGTGCGAGGATGATGAAGATTCTCCACAAAAATCATAAGTTTTGATTCTGTAGTTTGAAATAAGGAAGGTAAAGGAAATGAAAAACTGGATGAAAATAAAACTACAAAGTGAAAAAAGGGAAAGAAGCAGTCCTCGTGGAAACGCATGGAAAGAACACACCGCAAAAAGCGAGAAGCCAGGAATAAAAACTCACCACAGAACATTGAAAGACGATTTCATATTGTTCGAAGTTAGCCTATTCGTAAGGAGGTGTGAGGGGAGAGCAGTGCGACCAAATCGCCTGTAAACTACAGCTATTCAATTCGCAGGGGTGGAATAATTTTGGCAGACGGTGGCATACCGGAGATTCAGTGAGCGGCCATTACAAAACCCAAGCTTTTTTGTTCGTAGCAGAGAGATGGAAGGGGGAAGCGGAGATGTGGTAGGGAAATAGGAAAAGATAAAACGCGACTGTAACTTAGCAATAATATAATAATATAGATATATAATATTACAGATATAAACTTGATGACTGTTCAGTTGCCAAATTTCAAGGAGGCCTGTGTGAGCTTGAAATTGAACTCGCTAATAATAGTATAGTATATATTAGTCAGCAATAAGAAAATAATAATGGTTAGCACAGTTTAGCTTCTCAAATGCCATTGGATAAGAAAGCAAGATAATAATAGAAATTAGTCAGCAATAATGAATGGCTTTTCATGTGAATTATGGTATCTGGGGTTGAGCTAATCCATATCCCTCTTCAGGAATGCAAACAATCCCTTTGACCTTGTGTTTAAGAAATATATGATATAAAGTAAGAATTACAAAATGTGCATTTTTTTAAGCTATTTCAATAATTGAAATTCAATCAATAATAACATTTTGGTGCCTCATATACTTTGCGAGCATTCAAAATATTTCATACATTATATGGCTTGCCAAAATACTACACATTTGAGTCTGCATAAGACCTTAGCACAAACAAAAATAGCTAAAGATGGGAAATATGCCAAATAAAATCGAAGAACTATTGACTATAAAAAATAGAAAACGAAATTGGGAAAAGAGAAAAGTCACCTAAATCACCAATGTTTGGTTGAGATCTGAATCGTCGGGATAATCAATCCAATGCAATTTCCAGTTCGTCGCTTTATAGATGTTTAATTCGCCAGCAAAATTGACTTGACATCGTCGCGTAATGAAATAATCTAAAAGATGCTGAGATTTAAGCTTTTCCAACCTCAATAGATGAGCAGATTAGGGTGCTGGTTGTTCTGGAATGTAAACATGAGACCTGTTATAGTGAAGTAACCAAACGACGACGATCATTAATGAAGATTAGGGTTAAGATTAAAATAAAAGCAGGAGAATTCTGCTCTATAGAAACAAAACTTAGTAATAGTAGTATCCAAAGATAATATAGATTTGGAGACTGTTCGGTTGCCAAAATTCAAGGGGGTTTGTGTGCTCTTTAAATTGAACTCACTAAAAATATAATAGTATAGATGACTATATTTTGCCATGAATTAATAAAAAGACGGGCCAACAAAATTCTGTAATACGAAGAATTTTGTGTACTATAAAATTGACATGCCAAAAATAATAAATTGGAAATAGCAACAATTAATAGGAAAAATGATTAACCTTAGAAATGAATCTCTCAAGAGTGCTATAAACTAAAAGAAGACCCTTCACTAGAAAGAAATATGATAATTCATTACTACGTTGCATTAAACATGTCCCTAACTATTCATTGGAATATAGCCGAAATTTTAATAGTAATCTATAAAACTATAAATCTTTCATGTGAGTGGTAAAAAATGGAAAATTGGATTTTCTTTAGCAGTTGGAAAATAAAGAAAAATCTCACATATTCAGTACCCAAGCTTCCTTTGCAAATGATATTGACGACCGAAATGTCAAGGTCAAAGGTGTGGTCACGTCTAGGATAATATGCACAAAACAATTAAACATTACCACAATTAAAACTTATTGTGCATGCAGGTTAGAAAATTTGAGTATTTGTCGCCATTTTTATTTAAAATGAAGTAATAAAGTTTATAATGAGCAATAATAAATTTATAAACATACCAATTACCGACCTGGTTTATTTATCAAATGTAGCAATACCGATGTACATTTATACGTACAAATTACATGTGTGTTTGTATATATATGTTATGATGTGAGTGTATGTATATGCATACGTATACATAAACGTGTGTGTGTACATCCATGTGTGTTTGCATGTATATATGTGTATACTTATATTCATATATACATATAAATATTATAAATAGATGTGCATGTGTATATGAGATAATTACCAAATATGCATAAATAATAAGAGAGGTGTTAAAAAGGACACTAAATATGTAATGATTCTATTAAGCATAACTTTTGTGTTCTTCAAATTACTTCAGCCTCGCTAATGCTTAAGGGTACAAAAGTTATCAAATTATGTGTATATAATTTTGCATAAGATAATATAGTATTCAGTTTATTTATAGCTATATTAAATTATGAAGATAAGTAAAGAACAAAGCTATGTCACGATGATAATTCAAAAAATGTTCAAGTGCAATATTTTTATATTGTTATCTTTACAATTATGTGATAACACAACCAATGCAGAGTATACATTTCCTCACGTTAATTAAACACATAATGTTGATTACCTTAGTTTAAAACAATGTTTCCTTATTTAAGAACTACTTTATAATGCTTTCTGATTTTTTTTTTCAATATTGCAAAATATGATTTAAAACATATTTTTCATAATTTTTTATGACTTCAGATCATCACGGTGTGTTGAGTGTGAGTGTATTATTTGTATATGTATGTGCATACATGGATACATGATTAGGTTGATTGATTATAACTTACACGTGGACAAAAGAAGCCAAGTGCCAACCTAAAACAAAGACAGTCTTCATTCAACGGAGAAGAAATAATAAATTAGATATTATAAATTTAGTACATATTAGTTGCACACTTATATGATAATCATGTTACAACTATAATTCTAAATGGCTTTATATTGCAATCTTTACTCAATTATTATCCTACTATAATGGCCTAGAAATGAGCATATCAATAAATAGTGAAATAACTCGATAAATATCTTGTATTTGAAAATAATAAACCAATCCATCTTTAAAGGCATTACTTTTTGCATTTTGTGTTCCTATAATTACAACAGGTTCATTGTTAACTATTAATTATGTGACCATCAAAACAAATATAACCAATTAATGCATGAGGTTAGCAATAAAATCATTTTTTAAACTTGCGAACATGTAATTTAAAATTCAAATCATATGATCCTTATCATGGAATTTCAGTCCACTTTTTCAGCACATAATTATTATGTGCTAGCCATGTGAGGTTATAAAAAACACCTCTTCCATGGTAAACATAATAAAAAAGGCTGCAATCAAAGCCATACATTTAGTTGACATTACCGTATTAAAAATCAAATTACATAAACAAGTAGGTCGTCGGTTAATGTAATTTGATATTAGTTAATGTAGAAAACATAGAATAAAATCATTATGATTCGATGTGGAACTGAACTACTACTATCAATAGCCTATGAAACAACTATTCAAGGAAGAAAATTAGTGAGTAGTAGTGTTAGCAAACTCAATTATAATACTGTGGGTTTTGGAGTTTCTATTCTCACAAAAATGTTGGGCTCAAATTACATTATAGATAAGATTTTGTTGTGCAAAGTGATTAAGTGTGACCAAGAAGAAATAAATTGATTTATACGAAAAGAGTTATTTTATTACTCTATTTTTTTATATGTGTGAAGTGTTGACAACACTGCAAATCCATGTAATTTTAACAAAAATCACAGTAATTTTATGAAAAGGCACAACGATGGCACCTTGTGCTTTCTTATGCGTATGCGCTTTTTAGCAAATATTTCATCACTTTACAAATAAATTAAATAGGATATTGAATAATAAAATACAAATTTCATTAAATTTTGAGAATAAAACAACATAAACTTGTCACAATCCCAGGAAAACATGATTTCATACGTAAATGGAAGTAGTTTAACATTGTAAATTAGTTTTAAGTTTGAACCTTGAACCAGGTCAAGACTGATTTTAAAAATCAGTTTAAACTAAACTTTTAAGTTTCTAAATCAGTTTCAGAAACTTAACTAATCATTTTAAATTTTTGTAATTAATTTAAACATAAATGTCTCTAAATCAAAATTGTTTTGACACTCTAACATAATTCTGTAGATTTAGAAATTAACACTGTTTTCCTAATGTTTTGGTGCAATTAACAGTCGGATTTGAAATGATAGGTAAATTTTTTTCACCTAAAGATAATTCAAGAAAAAAGAAAAAGGGAATGGAATCTAGTCAAAATATTATTTTTGTTGTATGAATCAGGGACAGGTTTCCAACGAATTAATTGACAACTATATTAAGTGTCCAAAGCAAACAAACAATATTCAAATTTGTTAGTTCTCTTCAAGTAACCCAATAAAGCTTGAGAGAACCGTCGTATAGTGTATTTTAAGCTTTGGTTTCCTACCAATAGCAATCTTTTCCACTATTGGAGAGACAAAACAAACATTGCCTTTTGCATCCGAACTTATCCTTTGGAGAAATCAAACAATCAGTTTTAATAAACATCTCATTGAGAATTAACAGATGGCAATGTACCTAACAAATGAAATATTTCTTTTGATTTAGAAGTGTTTTGAAATCATTTATATTAGTTTCAATTGAAGAAGGTGGTGAAGATTTTTAGTTCTGTTTGGTATATGTTTGATGATACCACCATATAAGTATCATATAATTTTCAAAAAAGGAAATATATAGCAGAATATTTGATGATTAAGAACTAAAGTAATTCTAACACAAATGTGAATCTTGATACGTGATATAGGGTCATTATTTTTAGAGCAACATTTTAGAAAAGTTTCCACAACATAAACTTTCATCAAACTTTACCTCATACACTGCTTCTATAAGAAAATTCTCCAATATTGATTGTAGACCTCAAGCTCCATTGTTTTTAGTAATAGCCGCCTTCGCAATCAACCATAGAGCCTACTCGATGAAATGCAATTTGACCTAGCATAATCAACTAAGACATCAATTGTCAACAAAGGAAGGATACAAATAATCACATAAGTTGGATAAACTTTCCCGGTTATGTACATAATTAAAGATAAATCAAGTACTTATATTATTTGCAAAGCGCATTTCTAGCTTCATTAAAACCTGATAATAACATAAGGAAGAAAACCAGAAAAAGCAAACATTATTCAAACTAAGTAAACAATCACGTAGCCTAGATGTGTGTTTGATGTATAGTGATCAAGTAATGACAATAATCAAATATTTTCACAAATTGATCCTGAGTTAGGGGCAGAAAGATTAATGAGTACCGAGAAGCTCCTAATAAATTATGGTATTAAACCATATGCAATAAGGTCGCCACTTTCAACCTAGGCATAACCAAATTTGTTGTGTACAGCCTTATAAAAATCATAACAAAATTATTGGTTATACAACATGAGTTAATAAGATAACTATTGTGTGAACTTACTGATTCTGACAAAAAATGGGATGAAAGAATAATTTGACAGATGTGTTATTGCTTTTCACCCAAAAGGTGATCCATTAAACCATCAACAACAACCGCGACTTTGACTGGTGTAAACTGGCGCCGATTCTATGATTAAAGCAACTAAATGAATAAAGTTGATGAAAATTTATTTGTGAAACAGGAAATTTCAATTAAAACTCATCACTTGCGAATCAGACTTTTTTATTTCATAAAAAGGGTTTATCTTTAGAAATTTATCAAGTTTTGATAATTAAAGGATATAATTAAGTGACTAAGTAAGGATAATTACCTTGTGTAATTAAAGTAAAGATAATTACTTTGTGTAATTAAATGAAAGCTAATTACTTAGTGAAATTAATAAAAGATAATTAATTATTAATATACGGTCAATAAATTTATAATTAAGGATTAATTAATTAGTGTAATTAATAAATGAAAATTAATTAATGAAATCAATTAATTGCTTAAAGATATTTACTTAATTAAAAGTAATTAATTAGAGATAAAAGGTGGATTAATCAAATGATTAAAAATAATTGAAGATTAGGGACAATCACTTATCGAAATTTATTAAGGATAATTAATCTAATGGTAATTAATTAATTGAGGGTTAATTTATTAATTGAAGATAATCAATTAAATGGTGAATTAAACGATTAAAGGTTAATTAATTAATAATTGATGAATTTTAATTAAAGGTTAATTGATTTATCATTATAAGTGGTTAATTTATAGATGATTAAAGAATAATTAATCAAAATGATTTGTAATTTATTAACGTTAATTAACCAGGATTAGTAAGTCATAAGTAGATAATCTGATTTGAATTAATCAGACAATTACTGATCTTACCTATGGATGTTTGGATTCTATTGGATGATTGAATGTTTAATATCCCTGATTGTGATGCTCTGTTTTGATTTGAGATGTGTTTGATGTTATCTATTTCTGTGATATATATCCGTGATCTGTGAATAAAAGACAAGCGTTACAGTTTGTACCGCTTATCAAATATAAGCGTTATAGTTTATACCGCTTATCAAATATATTGCTGTATTTGAATCTGTACTGATTGATGATGTGGCACCTTTATTGTGTAAAACCCCTGGACCACACTTATACACACACAAATATGGATTGCACGTGGAAACGGGTTAAGTCATAGATTTTGAAATAGTTTAAAAAGATTGAATTTTTGAACCCAAAATAGTTTTGGAATTAGAACTGAAAGCTTTTGAAAATGAATTTAGAAAATAAAAGTTAATTTGAATAACTTGATTGAGTTTTGAAATTTAAATAATTTAATTTAAATTTGAATTCAATGTTTGAGATTGAATTCTTCGATTTGGAAACTAGGGTTTAAAAAGGTTATTCAACTAATAAATGTGTTTATATGGGCTTTTAAACCATTTTAAAAGTGTTGTTTTTGGGAACTTGAATTTAACCCAAGAATTTAACTTGTATAAATATAATTGGATTTTTCTGAAACGAAACTTATGTGTTTTCAAATAACAAAAGCTTTCACATAAGAAATGAATCTCCAATTTGTGTTAAAAGGATTCCAAGTTTAAAATAAAAATGGTTTTCCAAGTTAGGGATATGGGTTTGAAAGCTATAAGTTAAATCTTTAATTTTAAGATTTAATTGAATTAATCCAAATTGAAATGGAAATTGTTTTGAAATCTATGTATAGATCTTTGTGAAACTAGGTGAACTTTGTGAAACAAATCTTTTTGTTAAAAGATTTGGAATGATAATTTGTTTAACCATTTAAAAAGAAAAGATTTTGGGGTTTTATAAGTTGTGACTTAACTGAAGCTATAAGTTAAATATTGCGCTCATTATTCGTTTAGCCGGGAGAGGACCTTGTGTCATCTAACCCATTCCGAATATTGATACAACGTTACGGATTGCAATTGTAGACGGGTGTTGAAGACCAGGTGTGACGCCCCACCTCTATACCCACGCTAGCCAAGAACACTACGGTGTAGTGCTGTCAACTAGCACGGAGAATAAGGCTGTTGAGGAGCGACCATCCGTGTAATTGCTTTGTGCGAGCACCGATATGCCAGATAGTAAAAACGTGCATTTCATTTCAGGAGGAAATCCGACATGCCGATGCAAACTCAAAGCTAGTGGCTATAGTAGTCTAGGACAAAAATATAAAATAACAACACAGATAATATAAATGCGGAACACAGAGGAAACAGAAAGTCTCATATATATATATAATAACTGATGTCAGTTACAATACATTCACACGGTACATGTGATACAACTACAACAATCGACTAAGGAAGTTACATATACAAGTACATTAATGTATTTAATATACATGAATACATATCTTCCTATACAATTTTACAGACTACTACAAATGACGACGACTATTCCAAAAGATATGAAAGAACTTCATAGCTCTAGCAGCAACCCAAAGCAGAATATCTACAACCTGAAATATTCGGTCTGACCCGAGTATTAAATTCAAAAGAAAATAATACTCGGGTCAGTCTAATTCAAACTCAGTTATTAGTGCACAGAAGCAATAATAATTAATTAATGAATAGACGACAGTAATTAAACCAAATCAGAATGCAATTCAGAATATTGAATTGAAATAAACAAAACAGTTCAAAACATTTAAATATCAATTAAAATATTAAGTCGAGTAGGGCTGCAGTACACGCACGCGTGCACTGCCCCGCCACTACGGAATATGGAATACGCAAAAGATTAATAAATCACAACAAAATAGAATATCACAAAACCAAACCGTGTGGCTGCAGTTCACGCTTGCGTGCACTGCCTTGCCACTATAGTGATGATGTACCCAAAAGATCAACGAACCAAAATCAATGAAGGTTCAAATACCAATGGAAACAAGGCGGTGTGGCTGCAGTACACACATACATCCATGTGCACTGCCTCGCCAACTCGAGTGCACAAGGTCAAATCAAAAATCAGATTCAACACAAGTACAAATGGCCTCGACCAAAAATTCAAAATATCATTACAACAATGAAACTGTGCGTGTACACAGAAATACAGCAACAATGATCAATACAAAAGCTACAGATTGTAAATGGCCAAGTATCTGCATATTAAATACGCAATACAAATGTGGCAGTGAAACAATAAAATATGCTCAAGTGTGTGACGCCCCACCTCTATACCCACGCTAGACAAGAACATTACGGTGAATGCTGTCGACTAGCATGGAGAATAAGGCTGTTGAGGAGCGACCATCCATGTAATTTCTTTGCGCGAGCACCGATATGTCAGATAATATAACATGCATTCTATTTCAAGAGGAAATCCGACATACCGACACAAACTCAAAGCTACTACACGGTGGCTATATAAATCCTTCGGAAAACAAATATAGAAATAAACATAACATAAATCAGTCACAGACAATTCATATCACAAAGGCGGAATAAGATATGAATACTACACTAGGAAGTGTACATCAGAGTAGTGGTCTAAAAAGATCCATAATATCACAAAAGAATAGTTACACGAACTACACAAAAGAATAAGTATACATTAAGGAGTCTATATCTCAAATGTATACAACAAAATAACTACTAATCTAAGTAGTTAACCCAAAAGTCAAGGAGTTAATCCCGGATGAAAAGTCAAGCAGAAGCACCTGTAACATCTCGGTCTGACCCGAGTATTATTTAATAAGAAAATAATAAACGGATCAGTCTAACTATAAATATCAGATGAAACGATATAGAATAAGAGATATGACTAAACACGTAATAATCACAATGCCAAGCTGTGATATATATATATATATATATATATATATATATATACTTAGTTGATAATCATCAAGAGATTAATCAATGTCACCAAATCTACACAAGAATCAAAGAAGTGTCATACTCATTATTTCGTTCATCAAACCACAAATATTGACGATAATATCAATGTCAATCACCAAAGTCAAAGACGCACAAATTCCAGAAGACTACACAAGAAATCCAGAAATCACAAAAGTCAATGACACACAAATTCACCAATGCACAAATATTGATAAAACTTATCAATGGAAATCACGAAAATTGGTGAAACACAAATTCTAGAAATCTACACAAGAAATCCAGAAATCACAAAAACAGAGGGGGGAAGGCCTATCACAAACGGGAGCATAAAGCTCACCAACACGTGTATCACAAACGGAACGCTAATTCCATGGTCGCTAACCATCACAATTGAGCCGAAGCTCCACGAACGGCCCGAAGACCATGGGTTGCTACCCCATCACAAATTGAGTCGAAACTCCACAAAACGGGGTTTAGTCTCCCTCGCAGACAAAGAGACATCGCACATTGCTAGTCTAAATCACAAAGATGATCGTCATGATCAACGAGAAGTGTCAATTACACTAAGCTAGTAAATATATGAGTTTAGCTTCATGTCCCATAACCACTTGCTTAACTTAAATATTTACGAACAAACTGTAAATCTCCACTAGAAAATTGTCACAAGAGGTTCAATCGAACAAGTCCAAGAATTAACCGACAAAGTAAACGCAAGCGTTTCATACCACTTGTTTTACTAAGCCGTTTAATTAGATTTCTCATACGAGTGAGGTAAAGGTTTGTATATACTAATAGATTGGAAAACGGTTTTATAAACGAATTTGGTACTAAAAGAGTATTGAAATCGTTTGAGTAAAGAGTTTTGATATTTACTACTAGTATAGGAAACCTTTATATTTTTAAAGTGACAAATCACGAAGAAGGTTGTAAGAACGATCTATCACAAAAATTCACATACGAAGACGTGAATAAAATCCAACGAAATCGATAAAGGATCCATCGAAATGGATATTCAAAAATCCCTAAAAAGAGTCATCAAAGTCATAATAGATGATAACAACAAATAGGATTATCACGAATCGATTTAAATTGGAATTCCAATCCAAAAAGGCAAATTGGACTCAAACAGCAGGTTCAGTCGACTGAACAGAGAATTTCAGTCGACTGACCCTGTACATGGAAATTTTCCAGGTTCAGGAAACTTTCTGTTTCCAGTTTCAGTCGACTGTGCAGAAGTTTTCAGTTGACTGAATCATGCCTGGAAAACTCTCGGGTTTCAGGTTCAGTCGACTGAACAGAGATTTCAGTCGACTGAATCATGCCTGGGCTGTTTTTCAGCCTTATACAAATGAAGAGCAAACTCTTCCAAAATGCAATCGGACGAACATTGGCTCTAAGGGTTTATGCCAAACGGCAACCCGGCCCTATATGCTCCTCGATGCATCACCAAAAGCATGATCAAACATCCATAAAAGGATTTTACACAAATTTGTCTTAAAAACCCAAAAATTGGAATATTCACAAAACCAATCCAAATCAAGAGCAAATGCACATGAAGAAGTGTTAGGAATTCATACCCAACAACCAAAGATAATTATAGTCATAGATGTGAGATAAAAATCTCACCTTTTCACAAAATCGAACAAGAAGAAGCTTGAAAGCAATTGGAGAATCAACCTCTCCTCAACCCAACCCAAATGAGCTTGAATCTAAGCTCAAAAACAAGAACATTCCCAAGATTAGGTTTAGGAAAACCTGAAATTGGGAAGAGAATAAGTTGGAGAAGAAGAAGAGAAGCTTACCAATGGGTTCTTCTTGAGTTTGGAGCAAGGAATTTGATTTGCAAGAGAAACTAGGGTTTTGGAATTTTAATTTCCAATCTCTCCCACCATTAACACTCTAAAAACTGAAATGAGAAGAGAATGAGGGTGAGTGGGGAAGAGTGGCTCAGATTTGAGCATAAGTTAACATAGGATTGAGCCCAAAAACCAAACCCAAAGTAAAAGGTAGCAGAAATCAACTTTCTCCAAACATATCGAAGCTTATACTCAAAAAGGTCGCAAACGGCATTTTAAACTCAATGGGAGTGGTCCCGAGCCCTAATTCGACCGTATGCAAAAAGTAGCTTTTCGGACTAAAATCCGACTACCGATAAAATATTTAGATAAAATATTTAAATAAAATATTTAAATATAAAATCGACAAATATGCGGGTTGTTACAAAGTGTCTGCATATATATATGAAGTAACCAAAGTGGCAGTGAACAACAAAGAAATGCTCAAAATGGTAGTGAAGTGGTCCTAACCCATACAGCATGAAGTGGCCAAACCACAAAAATAATCAAAGTGGACAGGCAGTCCAAATACAAAGCAATGCCTTGATGCACAACACTGTGCAACATCTAAAACAACAAAAGCAGCAAATGTATGAAGGCAGCAAGGCCAAAATAACTGGATATCATTTCATGCTTTGCGTACAGATGATGACCCAGGTTTTACACATGAATACATGACAGTATGGAAAAAAACCAATTGAAGCATCTGGAATGCAGAGGCACACAGCAGCATGCTACAATGATTTCAATTTAATGGTACTGCACGATAAAGTTATTTTGTTACTAATAACATCCTACACTTTTTATACAACCTTTTAATTATATATACAGGATTAAATTATATGTTGCAACTTCCATCTTTTATTCAACCTTTCAAAATAAACTTCAATCCAAGTCAATGGCGACGTAAAAATTCATCAAAACCAGAGAAATGCAACTGATTTCAAGTGAAGGGCAACAAGTATTGCATCAGTGAACAATTCAAAAAAATGCATATGCAAGAATGCAATAGTGGACATGTTCAGTTACAACTACACAGAACAAGATTGCCACCAACATAACAATATGAATGCTATGCTCAAACATGAAACAAAACACAGTGCAGTGCAAGATGGTCAGACCAAACAGCAATGCAAGGGCAGATGACACAGACTCAAGCAACATGGTAAAACAATGTGAGTACAAACTCGAGTGAATTCGAAGTAAACAATTTTAACAAGTGTACCAATCAGTGCAGTTCGAAGTCAAAATAGCAAGTGGTACAAGACCGAAGTCAGATAACATGAGAGACAATTTCATAGTCGTGTGGCCAAAATGATGTATCCTAATAGACTATCGAAAGTGACCGAAGTCATGTAACACAAGTTACAAATTTCAAGCTTTATCACAGTTTCTAAACAAATCAATGCAGAAGTTTTAAGCTAAGCAAGGCAGTGGCCGAAGCCAAAATACTATCACAAAATCAGAGTACCAGAAAATTCCAAAGCCGAGTAAAACACACAAAATCACATATATAAACGAAGTCAAATTAGATGCGAGTGAATGGTCACTCACCAGGATTTCGACGAAATTTGAAGGTGCCGAGCACGAGGCCATCGATCGACCTAGCAGTTGAACTCGGCGCATTTGATTCCACGAAGCCCTAGTTTCAATTTGGGGACGACGAAGAATAAACGAGCGAAAATTAACAGGGCCGCCATTATTTTCTTCGTTCGCGTTTGTTTTAGGGCTAGTGAATGGGGGAAAATGAAAATTAAAAAGGGGAAACGGGTTCAAGAACGAAGAGAGGGGAACGGGTTTATTTAATTGTCGCGACCCAAAAAGGAACGGGCCAAAACAAATTTTTAAAGCCCGTTAAAAATTCTTAAACAAATTATAAAAGAATTTTAATTCAAATTTAAAAACTTCAAATAGAAATTTGCAACAATATTAATCGTCTAAATGTCAATTATTAATCGATGCAAATACCGGGTTGTTACACCAGGTGTCTTCAAGAACGATAGGATAGCCTGTCGATTGACTCTGCATTGAGTTGCTTCGGTATAGAGTTCTCCCTAAGTGACGGGAAGTCCGATCGGGATTATGGATACTCGGATTTGCAAGGGCTTCTTCGGAAGTGCCTTCGGTTCTGTTCGAACCCGGAACAGACTTGTATGTTTGTATGTCTAACACTACACTTTGAGATATTAAACTGATTTCTATCAAATACATTTCTGCTTGGTGGGAGAATTTATTCTCTTAGCATAACACCCTTCTCTGAGACGTACGAGCTCAGAGGTTATGTAGTTGATATTTATCAGTGATATACTCCCAATTTGGTAGTGTGGCATGCTAAGTGCTGTTGTGTGTTGATGATCATTTGTGATCAAAGCATGGCTTTTGTATAAAGCGTAGCTTTGTGGTAGAGACTGCATCAGGACCTCACACCCCGTAAATGGTCGAAACAGGAAAGATGCGGCAAGGTTATGAGGGTCGCGCCCTTTAGGGTGTGTCATTCCCTTCTGGAAAAAGGTGGTATCATGGTATGGAGCCAAGATACTTTCACTCATGTGGATACTGCAGATTTATTACTTTGTGATTGCTTTGTGGTTGTTGGATTAGAGGTACCTCGGATAAAGGTCCTAAAGGACCGGGGGATGGCACGCTCGTGTAGTAGTTACCTAGTTACAGAGGTAACCCGGCCTTGTGTTGACAGAGATCCGGTTAGGTTCTCGGGACGTCCCGCCAGAGGCGTACCCATGGACAGTAGAAAGTTCCTTAGCCTGACCATTTGTTGGAAATCCATTCTTCAATACGCGCCTTGTACAGTTTTAGTTTTAGAACCCGCCATTTACCTATGATGGCGCCCCACTATTTAGATGGTACCTATAGTAGGCATACAATACTGGTCGTTTGTTGGCTAGGATTTATATTATACTTTCGAAATGGTTTTCCTACACTATGCACTAGTAATAATATCAAAGAAGTTTTCTTGTATCAAGCATATTTGACTATCATAGGGAGAAATCTCCTCAAATTCTGCGTTTACATTCTGTGTGTGGCGGGAGGCCTTATGGTAGTTTCATTTTCTAAAAAGCATTGCGTATTTCAAATTTTAAATTCTTTTGTTTGTTTTAAAGACCAAATATTTTTGTTTGCTCACACCAGTCCCACGACTGACCTGGAGTTTATTGTTCCTTTCCTAAATTCTGGGTATCCACTATTTTCCCACACGGGCAGCCTAGAGTTGGGTTTTTCAGATAGTCAGGTTTAGTAGATTATCTAGAGCTAGTTCAGTCTTTGGATCACGACTACACTTGCTTATCTTTGTGCATCGTTATTGGGAGTTCGAGCTATTTCTGGATTGGTGCTTTGGATATGGAGTTACAGTTCTGGAGTTCTTCCTTGAAGACCATATTGGAGATTTTGTTCCGCTGATGGTGTTATCTTTTCTTTCCGCTGCTATTGTCTTGTATCATATCTCTGGTGTATATCGTTATCTATTGTATGATCTGTTGTATCTTATTATATCAGATATTGTATCAATGTTATATATTGATATATGTTATTCATTTCTTCCGCTGTGTTGTAGTTAATGTGTTATAAGCTCCAGCACGACTCGAATTTGAATGGTTGAGTCTACGACATTCAAGTACAGTGGAGTACGGATGTCGATTTTCGAACGCTGGAATTTTGGATCGTGACACATCGACTCTCGAACATCGACACTATTACATCCATGGTATTCACGTGCCGTAAATCCATGTGCCGGGGAGGCAGATTTTCAAGGGTAAAGTAAAGATAAAAGATAGAAACAAAAATTCTCACATTACGTTTAAATTTGTAGATAGATAGTACAATCACTCTCACTAAGGTACATCAGAGTTTTGGTATGAACTAACCCAACCAGGAACTTTAGAACTTCCTGTTTCTATAATTGCTGGTACGAAATAAATTAGACACAATGAAAAAATAAAAGACAGATGGATATCCACATTATGTGCTCTAGCTCCATGCTCTAAAAATATTCTAGCATGCTTTGCCCAAAATACTCCAAAACAAGATCTAACTACTTGACTGTCTGGAAAAATCAGGCACCTAGAGTTTAAAGGGAAAATAAAATAAACTTTAAGTTAGTCATGGGAATGGTGTGAGAACTCAATATACGATGTATGAAAACAAAAGGTATCTCATAAGACCACGTCGCATATAAACACCGACAAGTTTTTACCTTATGATAACCAAATCTTTATTACGTAAGTCGAAGTTGCCTTCTCCCCCACTAAGCAGATAAAGTGTTCATAGAGATCACTTACGTAAGTAGAAATGCAAATTCAAACATTCATCCATACAAGTTATCCAGGAACAAGACAAACTAAAGACACTCTCCTACCACATCTGTAATGTCCCTTCTTTTCGTACGCTTTAAATCGACACATGTGCCAATTCAAACCACACGGAAGGGCGGATTGTTATGGGATAAATAAGAAAAACAAGAAAGAAATAAAACAAATAGAATCTCACAGCGGAAGGATAAAATATAATAATCAAATATACAATTCATGAAGAAGTTTTTCAAAATATTTAATTATACTTACAATATATATCAGAGTTATACATACCCTAGAATATCAATAATGCAGTGGAATACCATAGTGTACTGGAACAATATAATATATATTAATAATAATAATGAAATCTTCGTCTTCATCCTCCAGAGATAAAGCCTTCGATCCTGAAATGCTCGGACTGACCCGAGCGAATTGAAAAACAAAACACTCGAGTCAGAACTAAAATATCTTATGTGAGTTAAATTAACAAAAATAAATATGAGTGCAGTAACTCAAGAGATGCTCGGGATTTACATCTCCTAAGGATCCGTTAAACTACTTACCATGTAGTATATTTCACTACTATAATAGTGTCTAATTGTAAAATAAACTTACTTTTAAATAGCGTTAAAGGGTTACCCATGTGGCCCTTAACACAATATATATTCCCATATTCTATACAGTACCGTAATCTCTCCCGTACTGGGCGTCGTCAGAGGGCACTCCATAGGTATGGTACAAAACAAAATCGTATAAGGCGCGCTAGGGTAGGTGACACGGCACAACTAGGCAATGCCAGGGTAGATATACCAATTACGCTTCCGGGTCGGTGGTAACGCATAGCAGCTACTACGGCCCACCTCGAACAACTCCCCCAAAATCCAAAATCAAAAGTAGCCACAGAAAAATACAAAGTCGGAGTAGAATAGCGAATGGATGTGTCCGATAAAAGGTGCTACCTTCTTAACCCGTCGATCGCTCCAGTTTTAGCCACCTTATGCCAACTCACGGGAGTTGGGTCCACGTATTTACCTCAAAGGAAACGTCGCCACCATCCTACTTCATTCTGGAATCTCCACCGCGTACACGGTCATTAAAGTGGTTTTCGGAGTTGGCAGAGAGTATGACAACTTTCGATCCCAGTCTCTTTAACAACCAATCATTATTATAACACCGTGGTCTCTTCGAAATAGTTTATACTTTAAAACCAGAATAAAATATCCATTTCAAAACCATATACTTACGATATCATTTCTATTTTAAAACCCAAATCAATATGATATCATTTTTATTTCAAATGGATCTTTTTTCAGAAATCATAGTACTTTAAAATATATATACCTTAAACCCATAGCTTCGAAACATAATTTTCAATACTTAAATGGTTTAATAACAAATTACTTTAAAGTAAATTAGCTTTTAAATTTCTCAAATCAATTCCAAATATAGATTTGAATTCCCAAATAAACCATTTAAATTTTAATATATTTTAAAGTTTTAAATATTCCAAAATTTCAAAACTTATTCTTTGATAATTTCATATACATCAGTTCCAACTACTATTATTTAGATTTAAAACGTTACAAAATAAATCAAATATTGTTTAGTAAAACCTTTAAACTTTAAATAACTGGATATTCTTCCAATTAAATTAACTTGAAAATATTCAATTAAATCAATTTGATATTCATTTAAATCCTCTAAACAAAAATCAAGTTATAAAATCATACCTTTAAATCTAAATTTATTTACATTCCAAATCAAATTTATTCAAGTACAATTCTTAAATAATTCAACTTAACCAAATTTCATATTTATTTTCCAATCTAATTTTTTTATTTAAGTCATTAAAAACTCTATATATACCATATCTAAATCAGGTACTTAACCATATGATATAAAACAATCAAATTCCATTATTAAACTTATTTTCATTAAACAAACTTATACGTAGCTTAAATTCAATAATTTAACTATATATATGAATAATATTTAAAATATCAAAAATCAATATTCATTAAACCATATTCTTTCCAAAACCATAGAAAAATCATTTCAAAAATAATTATATATATATACCGCGGTGCCTGTATAAAATTTTCTATCCTATGGTCAAGTGATACAGATATTTATCATTTCAATCCGTAATTTAAAATAAAAATTACAGTTATATATCATTTCAAACCGCAATCCCAAATGAAATAAAAATGCATAATAACTTGCAGTTTATAACAATATAAGTACAACATCCATTCATCCAATATCAACCATTTATCACAATCATCATCCAAATTCGAACAATATATCAATATATAACAGGTGATAATAACAGGTATCAACTTTCAATTTATATTCAAAAATAAATTATAACTGTTTAACTGGCAGTTTATATGCAATAAAATAAATAATAATTTAACTGGCAGTTAATATGCAATAATGAATTAAATAACAAGTTAATTAAATGAAATGCAAAGTAACTGAGATAATGATGAAATATATGCCAAACAGCTATAAATAAATTTCAAATCACATCATAAATGAATTTAACAAACATAAGAAATCTTAGAAGTTGTGAGTAGGTTAAAACACTCACATTTGGCATTTAAATTGAAATAAAATTTCAATTTAAACCCAAAAAATTGCACAGTCTCGGAATCTGTCCAAACCGGCGTCAAAATCTCCGGAATTCCAATATGAACCTAGCGGAGAACACCGCGTGTGAATCCAAATTCGTATGTAGAAGTTATTTGAATTAAACGAGTTGAAAACAAAATTTAAATTTAAATAAAATAGTTAACGTTAACTCACTTTTATACTGCTACGTCATAGCACCTTGCTCACGCATTTGAGAAACTGAAGGAAACCCTAACATCTCGTACGCGCCTGCAGATCAAGCTGCCACCTTGCCGTGAATTCTCGCCACCACGTTGTGACAATCGGAGGTCGCCATCTCGTCCGCCACACCAAGCCGACCACTCCTCTAGTTTGGCGACCCACTCGATTGCCCCAGCACCCATAGCCGCTGCGCCTTCAAACGCAAATCGCGGCCAGCCAACGCGACTCTTACCCCAAGTAGCCGCACCGATCTACGTGCTTCGACGCCCTCTACCCGTCTACACAACCCCATCGAGCTAAAATTGAAGATCTGCCGTTGATTGAGGGTGTGACGTATGAACGGTCGGGGATTCTTCGACGATTACCGGTCAAATGACAATCTGAATCGAAAAACGGGCACCACCAATGAATTACGTTAGTCGAGAGCTTCAACATATATTTTTTCCAGATTTTTCTGAGTACTTTGAAATTTATGTTTTGGACTGAATTTGCAATTGGATCTGGAAATATAGAATTTTGTCTACCATTGAGGAAGAGGAGGAATAGAATGAATTTAAGTATAGACAAATGAGAATTAGGGAGGCTAGGGTTTATAACAGGATATTTATAGAGAAAGTTGGAATAGAATAAATGGATCAGGTTGATTACACGCTAACGACAAAGTGGCCCAAAAAGCCTGTCCTGACCTCGGAACGAAATAGGGTAATCTCGTATATCAAAATAGGTGTTTTAAAATATTTTAAACGCAACGGAAAAGGTTTCACGTCCAAATTCCATTGTATGAAGAAGTTATGCTAAAATGAATATTTTCAAGTTGATTTCAATTAAATTGATTTCAAGGCGTTTCAAACCATACGATCAAATGACAAGTCTGATCGATACAAAACTTGAAATCCTACAATAATTCGTTGATACGGATCCGATGAAACTGGTTCCGTCGAAATCCGAGTCAGTGGCCAAAATGTCCGTTTTTCCATTAATTAAATAAATTAATAATTAAATTAATTAAATCAAATTCCAAATTTCAATTCGAAAATTTACAAATTTCATCACTTATGATTCTTCAATCATTTACAATGATTAAAAAAAAATTAAAATGCCAATTTAGAGATGATTTATTTATAAATTTCAATATAAATTCTCAATTTCATTAAATTCAATATTATAAATTTAATCTCAAATAAATCTATTAAATTCACTTCCATTCTATTATTCAATTTATTGATGTCAATTGGATGAAATTAACATTGGGTCCGTACCTATAACATTAAAAATCTCCAATTTAAACTAAATTTTCAATTAACGTAATAATTGAATATTTAATTTCATTCATTTGCAGTTAATCCAATTATTATAAATTAAACCCCTATATTTAATTCAAATTCTATAATTCATAAATTTTATCATCTCGTATTACTTAAGAAATTGGGAAGTCTTTTTTAAAAAACCAATTCCCATATCAATTTAAAGTAAATAGATTCACCAATTATAGTATTTAACATTCAATTTAATAAATCCAGTTATTTATAATTACTTACAATACATTGCTTTAAACCTGATTTCAATCCTTCCACTCTCTATTAATCCTTCCTATAATCATAGTTAATATTTGTTTAACATTTATTACAATAGTGCTCTCATTCCATCCTTTATTTGTTGACTGTCATATTTCCATTAAATAAAATTGGTCAATTTCACACGTCATTTGAAATTAAAGTCTCAATTAAACTTTCTATTTTGATTTCATTTCTATATTACATCACTTATTGTTTTACAAATAAACTATATTTCAATTCATCCTACTTCCTTCATATCATGTGGCAATTGCCTTAAATTCTCACTAATATACATTAAGGTTTATTAAATTCTAATTGACTCCCATTTTAATTGTTACAATAATTACTATCCTTGCTTCAAATTTGCATAATTAACCTTAACGCAGTATTAGATTAAAATTTTCATTGGTCACATCCTATTGAATTAACGTTCTCCGATTACCAAATCAATCTACATAAATTTGCACTAATTAAGTAAATTAATTGCAATTGATTTCAACTAAATTTTATGAACTAAATAAATAGGTAACTTATAACCATTGTTACCCTTAACCAAAAATTACATTCAAAAGTTCATTAATTACAACAAATGTTCCAATTAGCTATATAATTCTAATTTCATCTTTTATTTATGTTAACTATTTTATTTCCATTATGCCGAGATTTAGTCACTTATACACATTTAATGTCCCAATTCATTTATATTATCTTGGTTTAAATCTTTTATTAAGACAATTGCCATCTTATGCATATAATTAACATTTCTATTGATTTTACATTCAAAATATCCAGTTATTATCTTATCTTACATAAGGTAATGTTTAATTACATTTAATTGCTATTGAATAAATACATTGGTAACGAATGAATAATATTTGTAAATTTATTCATTACACAATTATTACAACAACTCTCATTAAAATACATTTATTTCATTCCCATCCATTACACATTATTTTATTTCCATTAACTATCTATTTTATACAATAATTAAATGTTTACATTTGGTTCTTATATTAAATTTTATAACCAATCATAGCATGTTCAAATACAATGAATTGGAGTTTCATTAAGATTGTTGACAATTAACTTGTATTAACATTGTTTTATTTTAATTTAGTTCTTATTCCACTATTAAATTACAAATTATTTTATTTCTTATTAAATTACACATTATTTTATTTCTTTCAATATTAACTCATAAAATATTATTAAATTAACAAATTTTAAACATCGAAATTTATGGGTCGTTACAACATCCTGTCCGGAGTTACCTCTAGGATCAGTAGCGATTAGTCCTTTCATTGGATATTTCATAGTGAAGGGACTACTGCTATTATATGTTTATCCCTAAATGATCAACAAACAGTTCATTATGAAAATCCCAAATATCATATCCATGTCTTCACTTCGAATATGTAAATCGGTTCGAACTGGCTTCGGATAGGAAATTCCAAAATCCGACCCTAGTTCCTTCGAAACAATCATCGATAAAAAGATGTTCTGTTAATAGCGAATCATTTTTAATGATTTAGTTCTTTTTATCAAAATCACTTTTGGAGATTTATATTTATTACAACATTCTTTCTGTTATATATGAAATCAGTAAACCTCTCTTATCAAATTCTTTAATTTCCTAAAACTTTTCATACTTAACTCGTTTTCAACATTTCGACCTTATCTATCCCCCGCCAAAGGAAGAGGCTGGGTGAGCCAGGGCAGTGGTTGCTCCTGAACATCTCCTTAGTTTAAGCACCTCACATTTGGATCTCATGAATAGAAAATCCAGTCTACACATCATCTTTTAGGTCTTCTTTGTTTAAAATTATATTTCAAAGGTAATAGAAAAGTGCTACGGAAAGTGCTGCAAAAAATGCTTTTTTTAAAGCTATATTGATCCAAACGACTTTTCTATTATTTGGAAATTCATTTTTATAACAAAAATCACTTTTAAAACATTTTAATTTATTTTTAGAATTATTTATATATTTAAACAATTTTAAAATATCATTTTCAAAGAAATCATTTTATGGATTTCGAATTGCAAAACTACAATTTTCAACAAAACTTGTTTTATGTTTTAAAATCCACTTATCAAAATTTCGATTTTCTTTCTTTGTTTGAAAAATATGGGTATAATAGCTTGGAATTTTTTTATCTTGAAGAATTCTTAGCTATATTCCATTATATATACTCGTTTGGCTTTTATGGCATGAAATCGCAAACTACGTTACTCGATGCGCCTATTTTTGACTAAATTTTCAATCACCTTTCAAACTACACCAAAACATTTCCATATGTTTATAAAACATTTAAAACTCATTTTCAAATATTTTTAAAGAGGTTTAATGTTCCATATACACCAATTCATTTCCTAAGTAATTTCCTTTGTGTTTACCACCGTGTATTTTCGTAACTTGCACATATATTCAACATTCATATTTAAAAATCACCATCAACAATCATAATCAAACATATGTAACATCCAACAGCACATAATACTATAGTTTAAGAGTTTCCACTTTGTGTATAAAAACAATTAACTAAAAATTCGTTATGGCTCCGCTATTTGGTTCCCAAAGCTCAAGATTCTTCGAACTTAAGCTACTAGGTGCCTTGACCAAAGCATGGGTTGGCTTGGGGAGCTCATGACCTAGGGTGGAGTAAGGAAGTGGTTTGGCCTTCAATGAAATGGGGTGGAGGCCATGAAGAACATGGTGAAAAGGTGGAGTTTCGGGATTTTTTTGTGGTGTTTAAGTAAATATAAATGTATAATTTAGTTTCTTTTTGAAATAAATTTTGCCATAATTTATCTTAGGGTAGAAGCCATTAACAATGAGGATAAAGCTTAGAAAAATGAAGAAGAAGATGAATGACAATGAAGAGAATGGTGTTGGGTATTTATAGGCAAAGAAGTGTATAAAAATATCTATGCATACCTCATCATCTTCATCACCATCACATGCTCCACCATCATCACACCTTCCCCCCAATGCACGACAAAGGCTCCATCACCCATGTGCCCATCTCTTCCATCGCTATAGTGTATACATATGTTAACTTTTGTGTGCTTAAGAAGTAAGGAAACTAAAATATCTAATAAATTTATATTATATTTATATAATTAATTATATTTGTATATGTTTGTTTATGTGCATGTTCTCATGTATGCACATGCGCATGTATATGTGTATGTTACACATCTCCACAATGTTTCACAACTTCCACACGTTATATCATTATGAATCCCGATTCTGATCTTCGGTCATATTTTATCTTTTTAGTTAACATGCATATGTTTGTAAACAAATTTTGAAAATAAATTTTCTTACCCTTATGAACCAATTAAAATGATCTTATTTTATTTATAAAACCATATAGCTTAATATTAATAATTATTTACAAATTTTTGTTATATCGATAAAGCGAAACGAACATTTATTTAAAGTGATACACTTGCGAGTCGTTACACGTTGGCATTTTTAAAACATCACATAATATGTTAACTCATGTATTTTATTTTTGTTTTGCGTTCATGTCACATTGTTGTGTATGATTGTATCCAATTTTCTATCATTCGCGGAAGTGATAATGGGTAGCGGTGTGCAGGATTCTTTCAAAATCAAAACTCGAATCGACCATGTACACTCAGCACACACCATCTTTGAGTTAGCAACATTCCCACCCCCTTTCACCATGCCATTTTCCCCTTGCCTTGGATTATAGCTAGTTTGGCAGGATTTAATCTGCGAAAAAACCTCAGTACTTTAGATATAAATATACGTACAGCGATGAACAACATTCCTTCTTCATTACTTTTCTTTTCTTTTCTTCGTTCCTGAGAATAAAAACAAACATTATCCCCATTTCAAATATTAAAAACTCCCATTCTACTCAGTCTTAACCAAATCATTCAGCACGAAAGTTATTCATAATGTCATCTAGTATTTGTTTTAAATTTCGCTCGAGATTTCGTCAAGAATCGAGCGAGTTATCCCAATTTTATAGTAAACGAAAAAGATTTGTTCAAAAGTTCAGAAATCAAATTCTCCTTATCCAAGATGAATTAGTCGATGGCATATGTGTTGTCTAAGTCGTATGGAGGTGTAGAATTTTTTGTGAGGTTTCGATGGAGTACCTTGATGGTTGACGACAGATGTAGAAAACTAGGGTTAGGTTTTCCCAATGACGGGTCAGCGATAGGAAAAGGCGAGCTGAGGTTCATGTTTGGCCTAGAGGGAGATGCTTTGGGATAAGTTCGGTGAACTCTGGTTGAGGATTGGAGGTTGTGCTTATTTCGAATAGTGGTGCTTGAACATTTGCATACGTGAGCTTAGGTTCATGTTTGAATTAGAGGTTGTGTATGTATAATTGTGGTATAAAATGCACATATTCGTAAAATAAACATTTGCAGCGTGGATTGTAAAAATTTGAAGTGTCAATATTTTAAAATGAAAAGAAATACGGATAACACCTTACAAATATTTGAAAATGAAAAGAAACATAAGTGTCAGTATTTGCAGTCTGGATTGCAAATATTTAAACTGTCGGTATTTTTAACACCTTACAATGTTACTATTTGAAAATGAAAAGAAGAGGGTTGAAAAAGATTTAAAGAATAAGAAATTAGGAATTAAAACAGAAGGCAATTGGAAACCCTGGCAAAAGTAAGTAATGCGAGAGAAACAATCAGGAAATAAACACCTGAGATCAGACAAAATGTTCAGCAAGCAAAATGTGTTGAATCACATGCTAGCTATAAAAGACAAAGTTAATTAAGGATTAAAGACAAAAGAAAAGGGATAGAGACCATTTCTAAGTTGGAATTTCATTCATGAACCTGGATGACCAGAATTTGTTGCAATCTATTGCATGCTCGGTTTACTTCAATCATATCCGACTTAAGTTTCCGCTCATTAATTATGCATCCTTGGTGTATTTCATCTCCTATCCTACCCCTATGTAGGCTTGCAACCGTTTAAGACTCATGTTCACATCAGTTTTAGATTTATATTTCAAATGCATTTGTTTTCTTTCTTTTAGAGTCCAAGGAATCTTTTTCTGTTTCATTTGTTTTGTCTTTAGTTAGTTTATTTAAAATTGTATTACCATTAGTGAAACATAGATAGTAGAATTATTTCCATTTTATACTTGTGTAGTTATAGACAAAAATTATACAATAAAACTGTAAAGGAAGTTGATTTAACATGTAAGTTATGTTTTTTTAAAGTTGTAATATATGGTTGTACTCAGAGCTGGCCAATTGTAAATATAGCCACTGAGCAATGTTATTGAGAACATATTGAAGAGCATTAGGTTTGTGTTGATTAACTTAGGGTAACATAAGACTAATCACTCCAAGGGAGAGAATAACCATTGTCTTTTAAGAATGTTTTCCCGTTCTTTATCACCGCAGGTTGTATGAAAACTTCTTTCAGGATACAATGGAGATTTATCTGTGCAAGTTGTGATTACTTGCGCAGATCAAAAGAAACACTCAGAAGTTAATAATATTATCGATTTTAGATTTTTTTTATAGGAAAAGAGAAGTATCTTCTGCGTTGATGGAATGCACTGTTATATAGGGAGTGAGATGTCTATTCGTGTACAGGTGTCTATTCGAACGGTCATGACCGTTTTCTAACGGTTGTTACCATTGGCTGTTGAATATGAATTCAACAGTCAATAAGACGTTGCCCCTGTGGCGGTCGAACCCCGTAGCTGGGACGTTGCCCCCGCACCCCCAACTTGGGGGTTGCCACCCCCTGGAACCCCTCCGTAGAGGATCTTATTTGATACAACATTCAACATCCCCCACCTTTATTCAAAACTTCACTTATAAAACCAATATTTTAAGCATCGTCATAGAAAATAGTACATATATGAAAGTAGCTTACGTCTTTGAGCTTTCACTTAGTGTAAACAACTCAAAGTTTGTCAATGTGCTATAGTGAATGTGCCTTGAACCAAGGACCTTTTTAATGATTTACCGTAGTCATCATACATACTAATTTCATAATAGAGTGTAATTCTTTGTTCCTACGCATTAAATGGCCTTGCGTAATATCCTGATTTCATGAATGCTATAGAGATGACCTGATCTCATAGAAAGCAGCCTAACTTTCTCATTCATATAGGTGGGTTTTAACTAAAGTGATTCTGCGAGTCACTCCTCCTTATAATTGGACCCATTAAGAATTTTCTTCATCCTCCATCTTGCGGAAATTATACACTAGAGATTTTCCTTCTGTAATGGGATCTATTGTTGCACTCTAGTGTATCTCCAATTTCATACTTCAACCTGTTCTTACCGTTTGAACTCTGTCTGTTTTTCAAAACATAAGTAGGGTTCCTATTGAAGAATGAATTCACATAGACCTTAATCCCATTCCTATTGATGTTTTCGCAATCATCTCTCTAGCCAGTCCATTCGTCAAAGGATCTGCTAAATTATTTTTTGATTTAACAAAGTCGACTGTAATTACACCCGTTTGAGTAATCCACTAATAAATTGATGTCGAAGGCTAAGATGTATTAGTTTACCATTGTAAGTCTTCTGTGCTACTTTGTACAAAGTAGCTTGACTATCGCAATGTACTCTAATAGCCGGAGTAGGTTTCGACCAAATCGGAATGTCTATCAATAAAACGCTTAACCATTTAGCTCTTTACATGCATCTGCAAGTTCTATAAATTCTGCCAACATAGTTGAGTCAGAGATGCATGTTTGTTTCTTAGAACTCCATAATATAGCAGCCCCACCTATTGTAAATATCCATCCTGAAGTGGATTTAGAGTTAGACTCTATATTGTTCCAACTTTCATCGCTGTAACCTTCAAGTACAGTTGGTTCTCCCTTAAAAATTAAACCATAATTCATAGTCCATTTCAAATATCTTAGAACTCTTGATATTGCATTCCAATGCTCTCTTCCTAGATTACGAGTGAATCGACATAAAATTCCTATAGCATATGCTATATCTGGTCTAGTACAATGCATGGCATACATAAGAGTACCAATCACGCTAGCATATTCTAACTTATCGCAACATCTACCAATTTTTTTCATTAATTTGACACTAGGATCAATAGGTGTTTTTTCTAAAGGGAGATCCAAGTGATCATATTTCTTAAGGATACTTTAAATATAATGAGATTGTGTCAATAAGATTGATCCTTCTTTTCTCACTATTTTGATTCCTAAGATTACATTTGCTTCTCCCAAATCTTTCATGTCAAAATTAGATTCTTGAAACTTCTTGGTTTCGAATATACTTTCTATACTTGAACCAAATATTAGCATATCATCCACATACAAACAAACTTACACATATTCCATCTTTGTATGTAGAATATACACACTTTTCTGCTTCATTTACATATTCCATCCTTGTTCATCCACCTTAAGGGGTTGCCACCCCCTGGATCCCCCTCCATAAGGGATCTTATTTGAAAAAACATTCAACAGTTTGAACTTGCACCATATTTTCCAGACCATAGCATTTACCAAATAACTAAACATACAAACGAACGAACCTAAAATAACAACATATTAGTGCTAAGGAAGAGCTGAACTGACGCAAAATGTAAAAAGACACCACAATATGAATAATAGAAATTGAATATAGACTTCTAGTTTCATAAGTAACCCATTATAAATGATGGACAATCTAGTTTGAAACCTCTAAATAATATATCCAGCTGTATGGAAATAACAGTTTGCTTTCCAATGACACATAGACACTCATTGCTAAGCCTTTAACATTTCCAAAACCTATAAAGGTTGGACTTAAAAAAATTAAGTTACCGTTCGACAAGGGATCATTTGATCGCTCAATTTATTATATTATAAATATATATTATGTTAAATATTAGAAAAAGAGACCCAAGGACAAATTTTAAACAAAAATTAGACTGAAGAACAACAAATGTCTTTAATCTATACTATATTATGATTAGTGAGTTTCACTTCAACAGCACAGAGGCCGCCTTGAATTTGGCCAACTGATCCGTCTCACACTTTATACGCATTCCATCTTTCTCATTTTCATCCACAAACCCTTCCCCTCTTTCTGCGTCTTATTCTCCCCTCCCCCTTAATGCCGCCCACTACCAAGCAAATACCCTTTTGGTCCTCTCCCCTTCTGCTCCTTTTCCTTCGTTCCCTTTTCCAATCGACCATATCCAGTTCTCATTTCTCCCAATCCTCCCTTCCCATAAAAACCCTAAATATCCATCTAACGACCTGCCTTTCATTCCACAAAAAGACACATCATTAAGAAGAAAGAAAGGGATAGAAAAGAGAAAAGATAGAAAAGAAAGAGACAAACAACATTAGAATCTCACAGCGGAACGAATAAATTATATTATATCACATAAGATATTACATAGTATCATATACATCAGAGTTACAAAGCTAATACAACACAAACTAGACAGTTATAAACAGCTGTCTAGTTACTACAACTCTAGTACATCACAGATAGACAGATACAACACTAGGAAAGCTGAACTACTATATATCTACAAACGTTAAAGCCTCCTGCTCCATAACTCCTCTATAACTCGTCAAAGCTAACCTGAATCCCTTGGCTACTCGTAAAAATTTGAGTACCCAAGTGTAATAAGACAGAAAATAAACTCCGGGCCAGACATGGGTCCGGTGTGGGTAAACGGGTTAAAGTTGCTTAACTTTGATAATCCTTTAAATACAAAAGGTATCACGCAAGACTCCCCACAAATAAAAATGGGTAAGTTTTTACCTTACGCTAACCAAAACATTTCATAGGAAATCTAATTATATTATAATAGGGTCTAGGGTTTTCAAGTAAATAAGAAATAGCTGAAATTGTAACATTTATTAAATTTCAGCATACATAGGTATACAATCAAACCGTAAAGGGCACGTAGGAAGAATGGGTTTCCATCAATGGCAGGGCTAATGGGGTACCTCCCGTCACAGTACGCGGCCTACATCAGCGTACCGAGGATCCACCCTAACTGCCCTGCAACACAAGGCCGGAACCATCCCTCACTGCATAGTCCCGAACAAGACAACCCCGCAGATGGTCGTCGCCAACTGCCCACTAAGCCGAATAAAAGGAACCTCTAGATAGAGGTAAATCTTGTCCAACTTGGGTACTACCCACTTAGCCTTGATGTACCTCCCCTGTTTTAGCCATTCCTGGTTGATGAGGCTTGAGGCTACGATTACCTTTATAGAACACATCTTTCTTAGAATGCTCATCGTCCGCCTGACGATGTTCTGAAATCATTCAATCCATACAAGTTCGTTACGAGTTCGAACGAAACCGAAGGCACTATCTTGCTACACTCGTTTTGGAATCACCCTCAGAGTTAACGACAATAGCTCTTGCACTCTGAATCTTCATCTCGAACCTGAAAGTACTACCCCATTAAACTCGTATTGGAATCACCCTCAAACTCTTAACGACGGATAGTCCTTACACCTAGAGTCTTCGCTCTTCACTTGAGCACGACCTAACGTTTAATTTGGATCGATGTGGTTTTCGAAATTCCAAATTTGGAAATCTGATCCTGGTCTCATCGAAATGCAAAATGCCATCTTAATGTCCAAGTGATTTAAGTTTGTACAATTTAATTCAATTTAAAACATTAAATTCACATAGAATCATTCACAGATAAATATTACACATTTATCACAGCTATAATCAATATCATATCATAGCACATCACAAATTATTCAAACTATAAGCATCATTCAATTCAGCCATTCTACTCAAACAATCATCCACAAACACGAACCATTAATCCAAATTATAATTAATTTAATTAACATAAATTAAATTAATTACTTAAGAATTAATTACATAATCCTGCTTAAAAAATCATTAATTAATTAATTTCAACCCATTTAATTAATTAATCAACATTTAACCACTTTATAAACTAATTGATTAATTTTAATTATAGATTAATTATCCTTTAATTATCTTCTAAATTAATCACCCTTGATTAATTATTACTTAATTACATTAAGTAATTAGCCTTTAAATTAATTACATAAATTAATTATTCTTTAATCATTTATATTAATTAACCTTAATTACTTTAATTAATTAATTAACTATAATTAATTACATTAATCCTTAATTAATTACATTAATTAATTATCCTATAATCGCTTCATTTATTAATTATCTCATAATTAATCACATTTATTAATCAATTAAACCTTTGATTATGATCATTAATTACATTAATTAATGATCCTCTAATTACTTTCATTAATTAATTATTCTTTTAATTACATATGATAATTAATCTTTAACTTAATTACATTCATCAATCAACCTTGATTAATCACATCAAGTAATTAACTACCCTTAATTAATTATATCAATTAAATCAATTCCTTGATTAATTACATTAGTTAATCCATTAATTACACTGATTAATCATCATTTATTTACTTCCCTCATGTAATTATCCTTTAATTACTATCGATCAAGTAATTTTCCTTTTAATTAATTACATCAAGTAATTATTCATTAATTACTTCGCTAAGTAATTACACTTCATTAATTACATTAAGTAATTATACTTAATCCATCTTCAAGTAATTTTTAATTAATTAAACTTAATTAATTAACTAATATTAACCACATTAACTTAATTAATTACACCGAGTAATTAGTTACTTAAATTACTTCATAAGTAATTACTCTAAAAATCTTCTTAACTTTAAGTAATTAACCTCATAATTACTTATTACTTAATTATTTCTTAATTGATTAACCTTGATTAATCAATCCTTAATTAAGTGATCATCTATACTTAATTAATTTCACAGATTAATTTATCTTAATTTCATTACCCAAATTAAACATCTTAGTTAATTAAGTAGTTATACTTTAATTACTTTAGTTAATAAAACATGATTTAAATTAAGATAAAACATTTATTACATTAAACTATAACTTTCATTTTAAAATAAATAAATTTGAAATCTTGAATATGATTTATTAAAATCATCATTCTTTGATTATTAAAGTTAAATACTTTTTACTTAAATCATAATTATATTTGAATAATTATATTTAAATTGAAAACATTTATAACTAATTACAGAATTACTCTAATGTAATATTTATATACATCAAAACTATTTAAAACAAGATTTAAAACTTTAAAATCCATACCTTTAAAATTTAAATTTGTTTAAAATATCATTTTCTAACTTAACATTTTATGCATTTAAAACTGGTTGAAGCTTTGCTTTAAAATTTGCTTTGGTTTTTAAAATTTGAAATCATTTAAGTTTAAAACCTGAACGAGTTAAAATGATGGAAACAAAATATTCTGAGCAATCAACAATTTCCCGAGACATACTCGAGATAGCACTTGCGTAAAACTCGAAGCAACCAAAACACGGCCTCCCCACTTCGATGCTCCGAGTCAAACACGAAGAAAAACAAGAAAACCCCCATACAAAACATTCTTTCCCAAACCCCAAAACTCTGATGCACGCGATGGCCACCGTGCACCTGCACGGCAAGAAACCCTAATGCCGACCAACTCTCTGGCCTTCGGCAACTCACCTTCGACCTCGACAAACTCCCCGGCTTTGTAGAACAACGAGATTCAACGGTAACCCAAAAATTGAAAATCACGATCAAGTTGCAAAAGAATACGATCAGAAAAATCACTGGTCGTCAACGATCCGCGCCACCTGAACCCAAACTGTGATAACCACAGACGCCTCTCGAGCCACTGAAGCCATCCCCCCTACCCGATTAAACCCGGTGAGCCACCGTCGCCATTCTAACCTCGAAAAACCCTACCACCAAAACTCACCAGAAAACCTTATTTCTACCTACTCCGGCCACCACGGCCAATAGAAAAATCAACCATAATTTCTCCAGTGACCCTCGCCTTCTCGACCACCTTCAGGCCAAAACCCGAGCATCCAGACGCCGCCGATCAGAGTGGGTAGCCAAAATACCCAAAAACGATCATCACCTAATATCTCCTCAAATCCCAAACAAAAAAAATTTAACTTTCAAAATTCCTAATTTTCTTAAACAAATCAGACCATATCGGTGAATTCGAGAATCGTCATAATTGAATTTTACCTATTTTCTGACTTCCACTGTAAATTTCAACTTTCAGTATATTTATCAAATATAATCACCTAAATTTTATTTTTAAAAACAAGAATACATTGTTACCAATAATTTTATTTCAGAAACCAAAGTCTAATACTAATTGTTTGAGAAGATAGGAATTGTTTGGATGATGATGATTGTGTCTGTTACAAACACAGAGCACAATATAAATATATACAGACATTCACACATGTAATCAAGCAATCACAAACATATGTCCATATAAAATATCTTATGCAAGCCATATCACAACTTTTTCTCATAAGATTGCACATGCAATACCTAAAAACTATTTTTAAATAAAAGTTTACTCACCTATTATCAAGCAGAGAGCACTGTTTTATTGCATTTTTTGTTTTCTTGGAACTTGTATTTGATCTATACTTTAAATATGTTGAGTTGAGCTCATTTGCTTGTTGTTTGATTATTGAAGTTGAAATTGTTGTTGAATTTACTGTTGTTGTAGTAAACCTTCAATTTGTCTTTTGATTGCAAGATCTCAGCTTTGAAGATTTTTGAACAAATTGCATTTGAAATTGAAACTTGCCACAGGCTTTTGATTTTGATTACAAGCCTTGAAACTTCTTTAAAATATGGTTTTAAATTTTCTTTTAAAATCTGATTTCAGTTTTTAGAAGAGAAGGAAGAAAATGTTTTAATCTAAAATGATTTGCCAATTTCTCTTATCGATTTACAAATGTTTTCAAAAATAAATTAGGACAATGCCACTTGTTATCTTAAGTTGTTAAAATGTTTACAAGTGTTTTTTTCGTGGTTTAATTATTTTACAAATGTAAGAACAAGAATTTTGTGTTTATCTCCTTATTTAAATTTTATTTATATTTTTATATTAATTATATAATATGGTTATAATTGTTTATTTCAATTAGCTTTTTAAATTACCCTTATTTAAGTACATTCTTTAATGTTTATTTGTTTATTTTTAAAATATATTTTTCAAAGCTAAATTTTAAAGAATGAAAATTTAAAAAGAAAAGGATATTGAGTTAAACCTTATCTTAAAGTTTCAAACTAAAAACATTGTACTTTAATATATATGAACTAAATTTATTTCAAAAACCAATTTTTAAGGAACACAAATTAAATTTTTATTATAATATACTATTTTAAGCTATTATATTTTGAAATAAAAATAAATATTTACTCTAAGTACTTTTGAAAATATAAGATTGATTTTTAAATAAGTTTTTGAAAAGTTTCTATATTAAATTCAATCACAATCTTCCAAATTCACAATATATATTCACATATATATCTATAATATAAATTTGAAAATATTTTTATTAAATTTAAATTAAAACCAAACTTCCTATTCACAATGTATACACTCATATATACATTATAAATAGAATATATACATTAATTAGCTTAGAAAGATAAATTTTATCAATTATATATATTATTAACTTTGAAAAAATCAAAATTGCCAAATTAAATTACTATAAATTTTGAAAAGATAACATTTAAACAATTATTAGTTTTTGAAAAGATAATTATATTATTAAATCAATATTACACATTTTAAAATAATTATTAATGGAAATTATTAAATAAATATTGCCCAAAATTCCGAGACATCACATTCCTCCCCCTTAAAAGAATTTCGTCCCCGAAATTTAAAAGCAAAGATAATTTAACAATCCCACACAGATTTTAATTTTAAAACAGCAAGCATATGCTACTAACCAAATACTAGCACCCATAACAACCAACTTAAACAAATAACACTAACCATCCAGACTAAACTTTGGACAGAACTTCTTGGAGTTTCCCAGGTACAAACACCGGGATACTCGCTCTACTGAATCTAAACTAGCTACCCCACTCAGATATAGATCTCCTATACCTAGATCTACAATCTAAACAGGATATCGGACCACAAACAAGTCCTGTAGACCAAACACTTATCCTTATGAGCATACAGAAAGAATCCAATACACTTCTGAGCTAGCTTCCAATCTTACCCAAATCTTATTGCTCTTATGATCAGAGAAAACTTATCCAAAATTAAATCTCCGACTTTGAATTCTAAATTCCTTTGTCTCTTATCCACAAAACTCTTCTGCCGATCCTGAGCTGCCTTCAACCTTCTTGATCAACCAAAATTTCGCAGATGCCTCATGAACCCAATCTGGACCAAGAATAAGATGATCACTGAATTCTACTCACAAGATGGTTCTCTCAAGATCCATCAAAATCCACCACTCAAACTCTACTACACAAACATCAGCAGACATCAAACACACTACTCCTACTCGTGAAAATAGAACAGATGCACTAGACAACCAATCCTTCAGATCCCGATTGAACTTCCTGTAGAAATTATCTGATCCAAGATAAACACAAACTTTTGAGTAGTCTAGGGTTGCTTCTATTCTAAAATAGCTGCTCCTCGCTTCCGCTGCACAACTCTGATCTGAAAAAGATGACAATGTTATTGATGAACATAGGCATAGACTTGATAACTCACCCTAGAAACATTGTCCATCAATTTCCATAAAATCCTAGGGACCCATCCAATTCGGTCACAAACACCTCAACAAAAAAATCCAGCCAGAAAACTAGATCCGATTAATTCTGAGCTGCTTCACCAAAAACCTCTCTCTCAAGGAGCCACCTTCTACTAGGATGAACCACCGGTAGATCCTCAATGTAACGAGAGGGATTTTCGACTCTCGAAGGTCGACATTAATACGTCCACTGCATCAGCTGCCGAGCAATCGAACGCTGGAAAACCGAACCGTTAAGGTTAAAGAAGAGGTAGAAGATAGAAGAAGAAAGAAAGAAGAAGCAACAGAACAATATCAGAATCTCACAATCGCAGTAGAACAACATATAATAGATAAATGAATATTCTTCAAAACAAAGAAATATATCAGTTATTACATTACATCACATTACATTACATTATCAGAGTGTACAACAACAAATAGCGGAAAAGAAATACTATATACTAGTTGATACGCCATGCCATCAGCTTGCTCCTGATCTCCACAACAGCTCCAGAATTCCAGAATGACCTAATAACCACACTCTAGACGCCCATGTTAAAATTGGTGGGCACCCAGAATTTAGGAAGACAACAATAAACTCCAGGTCAGTCATGGGACTGGAGTGATAACTTAAACAGTTTATCTTTAAATTTCAACAAAGAAATATTTTAAAATTAGATTCGCAATGCTTTTTAGAAAATGAGAATACCATAAGGCCTCCCGCACACACACACAATGCAAACGCAGAATCGGAGGAGATTTCCCCTTATGATAGTCAAATATGCTTGATACATAGAAAGATTTATTTGATATTATTACTATAAGTGCAAGTGTAGGAAAACATTTCGAAAGTAATGATATAAATCTTAGCCAACATACGACGATTATCGTATGCCTACTATAGCTACCATGTTCAATAGCAGGTTACCGCCACATTCCATGGCAGGTTATACAACTAAAACCGTACAAGGATCGTATTGTTTCTTTGGATTTCCAACAAATGGTCAGGCCAAGGAACTTTCCATTGCTACATAGGTATGCCTCTGGAAAGACGCCCCGAGAACCTAACTGGATCTCTGCCAACACAAGGCCGGGTTGCCCCTGGCTGGGTAACTACTGACACGAATATGCCATCCCCCGGTCGTAACCGACCTAAATCCCGGGATTCACCAACAACCACAAAGTAATAAGTTTGCAGCAAAAACATAGGTTAAGTATCAGGGCTCCATAACATAATACCACCTCTATCCAGAAGGAAATGACATACACTAAGGGGGCACGATCCCCTAATAACCTTGCTGCATCTCTCCTGTTTTGACCATTTTCGGGGTGTGAGGTCCGACGAAGTCTCATCCACAAAGCTACGCTTTATACAAAAGCCACGCTTTGATCAACAAATGCTCAACAGCACTTTATATGCCACATTACCAATTTGGGAATATATCACTAGAAACCATCAACTACATAACCTCTGAGCTCGTACGTCTCAGGGAAGGGTGTTAAGCTAAGAGAATAATTTCTCCGCCACCAACAGAAATATATTTGATAGAAACCAGCTTTACATCTCAAATTGTAATGTCAGACACACATACATACAAGTCCATTCTGGGTTCGAACAGACCCGAAGGCACATCCAAAGAAGCCCTTGCAATCCGGATATTCACTAATCTTGACCGTACTTCCCATCACAAAGGGTGATAAAATCTCTATATCGAAGATCAGCCGATGCAGAAACATTCGACGGCAATCCTTCCGTTTTCATAAATATCCGGTCTTCAACACCGGTCTTCAAATATTATCCATTACGACATATCATTATTCGGAATAGGACATATGACACAAAGGTCCTCTCCCGGCTAAACCGAATAACGGGCGCTTATTTTAAAAATAAGTGTAGCATTCAAATTCAAGCAAATCACATCAAATACCCATTTAAAGGTAAATATTGATAGTCAGTTATTTCATTATCAAGGCCAACAAACAAACATCCAGCACCATAACAATCACTAGGTCCTTTTTATTAATCTTCCATAAATTAATAATTTGCCAGATATTCACTTCAATCTATCTTTAAAAATATAAATTCTCTAAACCATTTCAAATTCAACATTGGAAAACATTTCCAAATACTTATCCATTTTCAATTTATCTTTTAAAAGATAAAAACCCAAAACATTTCACTTTATATTGGAAAACATTTCCATACTTATTTAACAATAAGTAATTCACAAATCCATTTATTTTCAATACTAGAAAATATTCAATATACTTAAAACACGATTTAGTATATATTTTATTCTTTTAAGGAAAACATTCTCTTAAACACATTCATTTGAGCCAAAACGATGTTACGTAAAACATCGTTACGACAACCCAAAATCACTAGTATAAGGATTCGAAATTAAGATAGATATATAAATCCCAATACTATATAAAATATTCCCTTTCGGAAATCATTTACTATAACAACAGTTTTATAGTCCATCTTTTCCTTATTCCTCGAAAACGTCTATTTCAATAATGAATGTTGAAATCTATGATTTCGACACTTAATACATTTTGAAACAACTCCAAATTGTTTTATTTCCATTTAAAATATCACTTCCCTAAAACATTTCTTTAATATATTATTCACCATCCAAAATCGTGAATATACTTCGTTAACCAAATTCATCATTTCTACACGTTTTATTTCAAAGGATTATCCATGTCCAAAATCATAGGTAATCACCTTTAAAAAATCTAAAATAATTGACTTATCAAAATAAGTCGATTTCGGATTTATAAAACAACGTTTATAAATTCCATTTATATTTTATTACAACTTCAACTTATAAAATCCCTTTATTAACAAATTCTATCTATATCTCATTTAAATGCCAAAATCCAATTTATAAGTTAATTACTTATAAATCTTTTATTTACAAAATACATTCATTTTATAACTTCACAATTTATAGATCTATAAATTTCATTTACTTACGAAATCCATTTACATTCCATTTTAACACTTATAAAAACTCGTTTTAAAATTCCAATATTTTAATTTATAAATATCAATTTTATAAACCTTTATTATAAACCGTTTATAATAATTCAAAAATCCCAATTTAAACTATTTTATAAAATTCATTAACTCCGTATTTCAGAAATCACCTTTCGGTTATATTTCACAAAAATCATAATTTTTATAACATTAAAATTATAACGTTTATTTATTTAAAATAAATAAATTCCAAAAATTTAAATAAAACGTATAGTTTCAAAAATCACTTGAAAAAAATCCTTTTAAATTTGAAATCATTACTTTAACATTTTTAAAACTTCAAAAATGGGCCCAATGCTGTAACAGCACTAAATATAACAATCACGGCATCCAAACATCATATATCAATAAGATAACAGAATATATCACAATATCTGTAAATAAATCAATACGGGTGAGGAATCCAGTTGGATCCCTCCAACCCGTTTCCCTACATCCACAGATGTTAGCACAATACCAATTTCGTTCCAATATGGAATATCGCGGTACATGGGTTTATATAAATATTATCCGCTATTATGCGGCGCAATAGGGTCTCATCCGCTATATAATGCGGGAAAATCAACTCCAAGTACATATATAATACCAATTCCATATCAAGATGGAATTATCACGGTATATGTTTTAATAAATAACATCCGCTTAATACACGGCGCATAGGGTCTATTTCAAAACAATAGACAAGAATTTATCATTCAATCACACAATCAAGCAATTTTAAATCTACTATTTAAAATTTAAATCGAAACAATTTCAATTGAGTGAGAAGTTCTCACCTTGCTTCCAATACAGTTTCAACGTTTTATTTTCGAATAATATTAAACGTGCGTTTAATTTTATCCAAAATTTCACTAGCTCCAATCGATTCCAATCCAGCTCCATTTTGTAGTGCTCGGCAAAACGAACCCTACGCAATTCGTTTCGTGCATTTTCGACCTCGTATCAAAAAGTTATGTTATTACAAAGTTTATACGTATTAAATACAAATCAATTTCAACTTTTATTATTTTCAACCATGCTCCATCATAGCCGTGCGATCTGTTTTGATGAATCCAGGCCGTTGCACGCGATATTCATCTTCTTCATCAGGTAACGTGGCCGAACCCAACAATGCCGCCACCAAACCCTAATTCACGCGGCCAATACGAGCTCTTCCACCTCGATCAACTGTGAACACTTCGAAGCCCTCGCCACCCTCTACTCTCGCCGTGAATATGAAGGAGCTCGGTTTCATATGCTCCTCAATTTTTGTGCACGAACGTGACATCTATCGGCCATTATAACTTCCTCTACGTCGCTCCATTCTCGATCACCACCGTTGGATTTTTAGAAGAGGATGTGCTCTACGATTTTACAGTTGAAAGTTTCTTGAATTAAATGATGGATTTAGAGAATTCGAGGGCGAAAGAATGAGAATTCTTGTCCATTGAATTGGAGGCTGTGGCTGCTGAACTAAACCCTAGTTTGTTTGCAATTTGGTGAAAGTGATGGTCTTTTATGGAAAATTCGCCAAAACACTATTCACCCGAAATTTTCCGAACTCCAAACGCGTGTCAGCTGGCGTTTCTAGGGTTTACCCCACGTTTCAGACACAATGGAACGTGTTTCGGAGGCTAATTTGATCATATGTGTGAGTTATGTAAATAAACGATCAAATTTAAATTAAATCGATTAAACTAATTTCTATGCGTTTTGGATTACCCCGGACAAACCGTAAATCCGATTGACACGAAATTTGAAACCATACAATAATCTAACATTACGGATCCGATGAAACTAGTTTCGTCGAAATCTGAGACTATTTGAAAAATGGCTATTTTTACTCGTCAATTAAATATTAAAATATTCAATTTCTACAAATTAACTTTTAATTCAATTTTAAAAGTTCTATAACATCATTCTAACTCCAATATAATTTTATACAACTTCATAAATTATTTTTAATCACATTAAACCCCGATTTAATTATCCAATAAATCCTGATTTTCAAAATCTGAGTTATTCGACTTACAAATTTTACTTGTTAATATTTAAAATCAATTAAATATTTCGAATTTCAAATGACATAAATTCTGGGTCGTTACAAACTTCCCCCCTTAAAAGAATTTCGTCCTCGAAATTACCTAGTAAGAAAATTTTTTACGGAATCCATTAACTTTTCAAACATCCATTCAAATTAAATTTCAAATTCAATTAAACATTTTAACTTTTCCAAAATCCATAGTTCAACTTCTTACAATAACTTTACTAAGTTTTCAAATCATACTTAGTTATCTTTTCAAAACCAACTATATCGTTTAACTTTTCAACTCAAGTCAAAATTATAGTTTCCACAATTTTTTCCCAAAATTCTCAAAAATATTCTAACACCTTAAATTTTCGAAAAATTTCGCCATAACCTCCTTTGCGCGGCTCGATCGAAAAAAAAATGATAGTATATATATCATAAATATACATCTCATCAAGTAATGTGGCATCCCGTAGGGAAAAAAGGTGTAAAAGTACGATATGTAATCCGAGATATGTACCTTATATATTATTAGCGAGCATATACGGCTAATATAGCATGAAAGCGAGCTCCAAATGCGAAGCAAGCGCAATCCACACCTACTAAACACTCAACAACAATGAGAAACATGCATATATGATAGTAATATCAATATACAACATACACCAACAACTATATGTGCCAATATAGCAAATGCAACAAAAGAACAAATTCAATCATCAACCCACTATCATCCAACTAACATCCAATATCTATCTAATCAATCAATAACCAAATCAACATAAATTCACTTCTCATTATATTCAATGAATTGGTTTTCTGATTTAAATCACATTTGATTCATTTCTTTGGATGTTTTTACTAACATTCATTTATTCATATTCAATTAGTTTACATTCACTAATTCACATTCATGTTAGTTCACTTTCCAATTAAATCATATTCAATTCTATTTAGATTTACTTACTTCCAATTTGAATTCAATGATTTATAGCTTTCATTTTCATTAATTCAACTTCATTAACACTTAATGAATTATATACAATCAACTAACAACCAACGTATAATCAACTTAACCAAATTATTAAATTTACATTCAATTGATTAATATTCAATTCATTAGTTCAATTCAAGTGCTAATTCATTTAACCACAAAAGTTGAATTTCATTACATAACTCCAGTTCACATTCATCACTTCACTTTATTAATTTACTTTGATACCAAAATCAAAATTCATTCAACATTCAATTTCAATTTCATTTACTTGCAATTGTAAATTTATTTATCCATTCACAGTTTTAGTTTCATAAATTAAACTCGCTTCCAATTCATTTGTTACTAACCCAAATTTATTTTTAACTTAATAAATTTCTTTAAGTAATCATTCCACTTAGCCTCCTTAGACCTTTCTTCAAATTCACTTTATTTAATTGATTCACATATACTTACTTTAATTTAACTCCATCTTTTAAGTTAAATATATTCTATCAAAATTCAAATTGTATAAGTTATCACTCATTTATTATTGCCATAAATATTTTAAATAGGATTCCAGAGTAATTTCAACATTTCAAAAATCATCTTTGAAACTAACTCAATTATCCTTTGAATTTCAAAACCCAAACTCAAATTTTCCAAACAACTTTCATTTAAAACAACTTGGCAGCAATCCCTCTTTTGGAAACCCGAAAATGAACATCGATGATGTTGTAATTATCATCGGAATTATTTTTCAGTGACCGTAAAGAGTTTAGAGCTTTTATCCCTCCAAAAACATTTTTCCAAACCTTTGAAAACCATTTTCAAACTCAAAAAGGAATTTAATCTTTTCCAAATTGCAAACCCTTTCAAAACATTTCTAAATATTCCTCTGGAATTTTACTTTAAATTACAAATCACATTTACAAATCTTTTACTTATAAAATTTCACTATTTTCTCTTTACTTATTAAGATCATTTAACAATTGTAAATCATATTAATTATAATTCCATACTTATAATTCTTCGCTTTTATAATTTATTCTTTTACAATTGTTTTTATTTAGATTATTTAAACATCCTTTAATTAACTTATATATTCTTACATTTTCAACAACCAAACAATCAATTTTTATACACTTCAATAATTTCTGAAAAATTACTCCTTTATATATAAAATATAATCGAGGTAAAATTATTTCATATACCTAATTTAAAATGATACTATGTCGGTTTATCTTGTTTAAGAGTTTAGAAACCCCTATCGAAGCAGTTGTCCAGACTGCACCGACCAGAATCTACAAACAATCCACCGATAAGTCAACACAATACAAAACAATTTTTATATTCACTAACAAATACGCGCTCATAGCTATTATTACACTCAAACTCATTCTAGAGTACTACTGACTCTATCTCTAATGAGTAATTCCCAACAGAGCCAAGGTTGTCACTTAACCATAAGCTCTGATACCAAATGTAACGAGAGGGAATTTCGACTCTCGAAGGTCAACATTAATACATCCACTGTATCAACTGCCGAGCAATCGATTGCCGGAAAACCTAACCATTAGGGTTAAATAAGAGGTAGATGATAGAAGAAGAAAGAAAGAAGAAGCAACAGAACAACATCAGAATCTCACAATCGCAGCGGAACAACATATAATAGATAAATGAATATTCTTTCAAACAAAGAACTATATCAGTTATTAATTACATCACATTACATTATCAGAGTGTACAACAACAAACAACGGAAAAGAAATACTATATACTAATTGATACGCCATGCCATCCAGCTTGCTCCTGATCTCCACAGCAACTTCTAAATTGCATAATGACCTGATAACCTGACTCTAGATTGCCCGTGTTAAAATTGGTGGGCACCCTGAGTTTAGAAAGTGAACAATAAACACCAAGTCAGTCATGGGACTGGTGTGAGAACTTAAAAAAGTTCATCTTTAAAAATCAACAAAGAAATATTTTAAAATTATATTCGCAATGCTTTTCAGAAAATGAGACTACCATAAGGCCTCCCGCACACAAACACAATGCGAATCGGAGGAGATTTCCCTTTATGATAGTCAAATATGCTTGATACGTAGAAAGATTTATTTGATATTATTACTATAAGTGCAAAGTGTAGGAAAACATTTCGAAAGTAAAGATATAAATCTTAGCCAACATACGACCATTATCGTATGTCTACTATAGCTACCATGTTCAATAGTAGGCTACCGCCACATTCCATGGAAGGTTATACAACTAAAACCATACAAGGCACGTATTGTTTCTTTGGATTTCCAACAAATGGTCAGGCCAAGGAACTTCCCATTGCCACATAGGTACGCCTCTGGAAAGACGCCTCGAGAAGCTAACCGGATCCCGCCAACACAATGCCGGGTTACCCCTAGTTGGGTAACTACTGACACGAATATGCCATCCCCCGGTCGTAACCGACCTAAATCCCGGGATTCACCAACAACCGCAAAGTAATAAGCTTGCAGCAACAACATAGGTTAAGTATCAGGGCTCCATACCATAATACCACCTCTATCCAGAAGGAAATGACATACACTAAGGGGGAGCGATCCCCTAATAACCTTGTTGCATCTTTCCTGTTTTGACCATTTTCGGGGTGTGAGGTCCGACGAACTCTCGTCCACGCTTTGATCAACAAATGCTCAACAACACTTCGTATGCCACATTACCAATTTGGGAATATATCACTAGTAACCATCAACTACATAACCTCTGAGCTCGTACGTCTCAGAGAAGGGTGTTAAGCTAAGAGAATAAATTCTCCGCCATGAACAGAAATATATTTGATAGAAACCAGCTTTACATCTCAAATTGTAGTGTCAGATACACATCCATACAAGTCCATTCTGGGTTCGAACAGAACCGAAGGCACTTCCAAAGAAGCCCTTGCAATCCGGATATTCACTAATCACGACCGGACTTCCCATCACCAAGGGTGATAAAATCTCTATATCGGAGATCAGCCGATGCAGAAACATTCGACGGTAATCCTTCCGTTTTCATAAATATCCGGCCTTCAACACCGGTCTTCAAATGCTATCCATTACGACATTTCATTATTTGGAATGGGATATATGACACAAAGGTCCTCTCCTAGCTAAACCGAATAACGAGCGCTTATTTTAAAAATACTTGTAGCATTCAAATTCAAGCAAATCACATCAAATACGCATTTAAAGGTAAATATTTATAGTCAGTTATTTAACTATCAAGGCCAACAAACAAATATCCAGCACCATAACAATCACTAGGCCCTTTTTATTAATCTTCCATAAATTAATAACTTGCCAGATATTCACTTCAATCTATCTTTAAAAATATATAATCTCTAAACCATTTCAAATTCAACGTTGGAAAACATTTACAAATACTTATCCATTTCAATTTATCTTTTAAAAGATAAAAACCCAAAACATTTCACTTCATATTGGAAAACATTTCCATACTTATTTAATAATAAGTAATTCATAAATCCATTTATTTTCAATACTTAGAAAATATTCAATATACTTAAAACACGATTAAGTATATATTTTATTCTTTTAAGGAAAACATTCTCTTAAACACATTCATTTGAGCCAAAACGAATGTTGCGTAAAACATCGTTACGACAACCCAAAATCACTAGTATAGGGATTCGAAATGAAGATAGATATATAAATCCCAATACTATATAAAATATTCCCTTTCGGAAATCATTTAGTATAACAAACGTGTTATAGTCCATCTTTTCCTTATTTCTCGAAAACGACTATTTCGACAATGAATGTTGAAATCTATGATTTCAACACTTAATACATTTTAAAACAACATCAAATCGTTTTAATTCCATTTAAAATATCACTTCCTCAAAACATTTCTTTAATATATTATTCACTATCATCGTGTATATACTTCGTTAACCAAATTCATCATTTCTACACATTTTATTTTAAAGGATTATCCATGTCCAAAATTGTGGATAATCACTTTTAAAAAATCTAAAATAATTGACTTATCAAAATAAGCCGATTTCGGATTTATAAAACAACGTTTATGAATTCCATTTATATTTCATAACAACTTCAACTTATAAAATCCCTTTATTAACAAATTCTATCTATATCTCATTTAAATGCCAAAATCCAATTTATAATTTAATTACTTATAAATCTTTTATTTTACAAAATCTATTCATTTTATAACTTCATAATTTATAAATCAATAAATTTTATTTACTTACGAAATCCATTTATATTTCATATTTTAACACTTATAAAAACTCGTTTTAAAATCCCAATATTTTAATTGATAAATATCAATTTTATAAACCTTTTATATAAACCGTTTATAATAATTCAAAAATCCCAATTTAAACTATTTTATAAAATTCATTAACTCCATATTTCAGAAATATCCTTTCGGTTATATTTCACAAAAATCATAATTTTTGTAACTTTAAAATTATAACGTTTATTTATTTAAAATAAATAAATTCCAAAAATTTAAATAAAACGTATACTTTCAAAAATTACTTTAAAAAAATCCTTTTAAATTTGAAATCGTTACTTTAACATTTTCAAAACTCCAAAAATAGGCCCAATGCTGCAAAAGCACTAAATATAACAATCACGACATCCAAGCATCATATATCTGTAAATAAATCAATACGGGTGAGGAATCCAGTTGGATCCCTCCAACCTGTTTCCCTGCATCCACAGATGTTAGCACAATACCAATTCCGTTCCAATACGGAATATCGCGGTACATGGGTTTATATAAATATTATCCCCTATTATGCGGCGCAATAGGGTCTCATCCGCTATATAATGCGGGAAAATCAACTCCAAGTACATATATAATACCAATTCCTTATCAAGATGGAATTATCGCGGTATATGTTTTTAATAAATAACATCAGCTTAATATATGGCGCATAGGGTCTATTTCAAAAAAATAGATAACAATTTATCATTCAATCACACAATCAAGCAATTTTAAATCTACTATTTAAAATTTAAATCGAAACAATTTCGATTGAGTGAGAAGTTCTCACCTTGCTTCCAATACAGTTTCAGCGTTTTATTTTCGAATAAAATTACCCAAAAATTTCACTAGTTCCAATCGATTCCAATCCAGCTCCATTGCGTAGTGCTCGACAAAACGAACCCAACACAATTCGTTTCGTGCGTTTTCGACCTCGTATCAAAAGATTACCTTATTACAAAGTTTATACGTATTTAAATACAAATCAGTTTCCACTTATATTATTTTCAACCATGCTCCATCATAGCCGTACGATCTGTTTTGTTGAATCCAGGCCGTTGCACGTGATATTCATCTTCTTCATCTGGTAAACGTGACCGAACCCAACAATGCCGCCACCAAACCCTAATTCACGCGGCCAATACGAGCACTTCCACCTCGTTCAACTACGAACACTACGAAGCCCTCGCCACCCTCTACTCTCGCCGAGAATATGAAGGAGCTCGGTTTCATATGCTCCTCGATTTTTGTGCACGAACGTGACGTCTATCGGCCACTACAACTTCCTCCACGTCTCTCCATTCTCGATCACCACCGTTGGATTTATAGAAGAGGATGTGCTCTACGATTTTACAGTTGAAAGTTTCTTGAATTAAATGATGGATTTAGAGAAATTCGAGGGGAAAGAACGAGCATTCTCGGCCATTGAATTGGAGGTGGAGGCTGCTGAACTAAATCCTAGTTTGTTTGCAATTTGTTGAAAGTGATGGCCTTTTATAGAAAATTTGCCAAAACACTATTCACCCGAAATTTTCCGAACTCCAAACAAAGCATGCCAGCTGGCTTCTCTAGGGTTTACCCCATGTTCCGAACACAATGGAATGTGTTTAGGAGGCTAATTTGAACATATGTGCGAGTTACGGAAATAAACGATCAAATTTAAATTAAATGGATTAAACTATTTTCTATGCATTTTGGCTTACCACGGACAAACCGTAAATCCGATTGACACGAAATTTGAAAACATACAATAATTTAACATTACAGATCTGATGAAACTGGTTTCATTGAAATCCGAGACTGCTTGAAAAATGGCTATTTTTACTCGTCAATTAAATATTAAAATATTCAATTTCTATAAATTAACTATTAATTCAATTTTAAAATTTCTATAACATCATTCTAACTCCAACATGATTTTATACAACTTCATAAATCATTTTTAATTACATCAAACCCAATTTTCAATTATTTCTGTAATTTCAAATATTAAATTATCGATTTAATTATCCAATAAATCTTGATTTTCAAAATCTGAGTTATTCGACTTACAAATTTTACTTGTTAATATTTAAATTAATTAAATATTATGAATTTCAAACGACAGAAATTTTGGGTCGTTACACTCAAGAACAAAGCCGATACAGAACTCAATCTCCTGATGTGGATGCAAACCTTGACTTCTCGAAGATATCCAAAAAATCTCAAACCACTTCGATAGCTCCAACATCCTTTAAAGATGCCTCAGTCCCAAACAAAAATTAGCAAGAGAACTTCCGAACAATCGAAAGTCACTTTTGCGATTCTACCCAGTTCAGATTCCAAAGAAACTGTTCTCTCTTCATAAATCAGATCAGCTTAAGCCTTCCTAAACAAAAGAAGAAACTGATGGTCTACCCAAACCACGACATCATACCCTACTGAGCTTCTAGAAGAAATAGGGCAAGCCTTCACCATCTGCCTAGCCTACTGACAGAAAAATCACCAAGAATCCTGAACCATCGAAGAAAGGACCACTCTGCTGCTTCCAGACTCCACCTCTAGGACACTGCTAAGCCAAGAGACCTTCCTGACAGCACATTCAACACCTATGAGCTGCTATTGCTGCCAAAAACTTCCTTATTCAAAAGCTTATCGAATCACAAAGCTATATCAGCCAACTCCACGAAGGAACCTTCAAGATGGGCAGATATCTCTCAAGAAACTCCGGCTTCAAACCAAGCACAAGCACCTTTCTAAACTGAGTCTCAAACTCCAATATAGACAAGACTCCTTCCTATGGTTGCCAAGATACCATTACTTGCTTCTGCACTTCCGACCGATCCAAACTTAAGAAAATCCGCTCGCACGAGCGCAACAAAGCTTGCATTCCAAAGACGGATTACGACACTTGAAAAGGTTTCCTTCAGACATTGGTGAAATCCTTACACTATGATGCAAAGCTTACTCAAGATGTCCAATACTGCCCTGGCAGATACATTTCCAACCTCAATTACTCAGACTTCTTCCATTGTTTAGTCGTGTTATATAAATACAAGTTCGCTCTCTCAGAAAGAAATCACTCCCACTACAAGAATTTTGATTATTAGTAGTGCCCAAAAAATGCTACTAAAAGTTTTAGCAGCGTTTTGATAAACGGTGTTATAAAGCCCACGACTAAAAATACCTGATTTTTTGTTGCACTAATTTCAACGCTACCGTAAATCATTTTACTGCAGCGTTTATGAAACGCCACTAAATTCTTCTTTTGCAGCGTGTTTAAAACGCTACCAAAATGTACTTGGTCTTCTCAAAAATATTTTGGTAGCGTTTGTTAGTAGTGTTTTCGAAACGCTACTAAAAATATACCAGCTCTACCTACAAACTGCCTCCAGTTCAATCTTGTTCATAGCTTATAACATAATACATAAACACATACACATTAAACAACCGCAAAATACATATACATTTACACATACACATTCAAACATAAACACATTTAAAAACCACAAAATAGATAAACAATATGTTAACCGTACATTGAAGTTTACACAACCGAATAGTAGTTTCAAGATAAAAGGTTAACCGTACGGAGAAGTTTACATAACTGAACCACGTACCACAAACAATATGCTACTGCTGCAGTTAAAGTACCATAAACATCTGAGCTAAGAAAGTGCAATAAACAACCAAACTACCTAACAAGTACGATAAACTAGTGTTGCTACTGCTCATTCTTCAGAAATGCCTACCAGTAGACAAAATATAATCAACGGTGAGACTCAAGTTATAATCAATACTGAGATAATAGTGACAGGGCCATCAATACTGAGAAAACAATGAGACTAAAGTTATGCACAACTAAATATGTGCAATCTTGTGTCCAACTTAATATTCATAACTGAATATGAAAACTAAAATAATGTGCATGTTAATTTTGGCGAAGAATAAAGTGAAAATGAAGATTTGTCATCAATGTTTTGTACATTTTATCTCTGCCTGTACATTTTCATATACTCAAACACAGATTTTCATATACTCGAACACAGATGAAAATATAAGTGTACATGAATTATTTTAGATAGTGAAATTAGGTAGGTGTAAGAAGTCTGCCAGACCCATATGGATACAACCAAACACAGATTGAAAAAATTCATAACGATGGATGGATTTGTTGATAAAAATATGGTATAATAATATAATATGATCCTAGTATGTAAAATGACTGGAAACTTAGGATCATAAATTATCTTTTAAGTACGTATGATTAGTCGATATAACTTATGGCTACTGATGGATTAAACCACCGACTAATTACAGTTAATATATACAACATAAATACCATATTATGATAAGCTTGATCATAGTAAATTCCAAAATAAATTCTAACTTATACACATTGTTGCATATTCACATAAATCATTCAAGTACAACAACTCATTGCACATCTACAAGCAGGTTATAATGAGGCAATTTAGAGCAAAATTTCAAATAACTTTGAAGGCAGCCCCTTTTCAAATCACTTAGGCATTATATCTATTTGAGTTGATGGTTTAAGTATTTTGTTGCTACTGGTTATCCGTGATGGTAATTTTGTAAAAAGTCTTCGATTACATAAAGAATTGCATACCTTTCATTTTGGTTCCACAATGACTTTTGCTATCGGCCAAGCTTTGGGAACGCAAAAGGAGTCTTCCGTGCACGTCAACTCCGATGTAGGTCTCCATAGCACTACATCCGGAATTCTCACAATTTCAACCCAAACTTTTACAGCATCATGTCACAAATTCCTCTTTTTTGTCAAACTCTTGCATCATTGCTGCGTCCATTCACGGGCAGATATGTACAAATCTAGGACTGAACATGTTGCCATCAATTCTAAAATGCAAGTACATTCACTAAGCATGTATTTCTACCAATAATAATCAATTTTACAAGTCAAAGTACATATTGCAAGCGACTTCAATGTTGCATTCATCATGCATACAAAAGTGAGGACAAACTTAGTGCAAGGCTCACCAAGTGTAGTCTTATCCCACTCGCTCACAATGCTAGCATTTGTTGTAGCCTGAGCAGCAGCAACAGCAATGGATCGACGAAGTAAAACTTTTTCTTTCCTAAAGAGAGAAATCTTGAATAGGAAATAGGATAGTTAGTTTCTATCTCAACCTTAAATTTGACCTGGATAGAAAAATAACCATGCGTGAAGAATAAAGAAATGTAATTTTATTATATCAGTCAAAAATACATACGCTCTTCACATTAGGATGAAAAGCTAGCATTTCTCAAATGTTTATTCCCTATGAAACATACAAGTCAGACCAATGGAAATCCCAAAATAGGAAAGTGCAATAAGAAATTGGAAATTTAAATGTGAATTACGAAAAATTTGGTGTAGTTAAGTAAGCTTTAAACTATTAATCTCAGAAAAACCATTATTCTTAAAATGACATTTCCACCCAACAACTTCATAATGCTGTAGCACATGCTCTATTGGAAAATTCAATTCATGTAGAGAATAATGATCAAACTTTTACTTTTCCTGCCCATGCACAATCTGGTGCTGTCCTCGGCCAGGCAATTGTTCAGCCTGTTGTTGCCTATATAAATGCTCATGCTGCTAATCTCCTTCAGCCACTTTATCCTCTGCCTAGTTCAGTTCATGATTCATCTTGTTTTGACCATGCACAGGATAGTTCAGACCTATACAAGAAATGGTGGAAAAAAACTGAAACTGTAACAACCCTAGTTTTGGCGATTACCTGTAAATATTAAATTATAATGGTAGTTATAATTTAATATTGTAAATTAAGAATAAATTGGGGGTTTAAATTATTTATTTGGAATAAGCAATTGATTTTGGGGAATAAAATGTGAAAAATAAAGTTTTGAAACTTTACTTGGTTAATCAAGTTAAATTCCTCCGAGTTAAGTGAGGATTGTTTTTTAAGTGAAATTCCAGAAGGAGTCTAGGACCGGACGTAGGATGGTGCTCCGAACCAGTATAAAAATCTCTGGTTTTATTTTTATTGTATTACTGCTTTTATATTTCGCACTATTTACTACATTACTATTCTCTGCATTATTTTATCCACATTGCACGATCCTACGCACTTTCAAAGTCTTCACTCTTCACCTGAGATTCACGACCTAACGTTTAATTTGGATCGATGTGGTTTTTAGAATTCCAAATTTGGAAATCCGATCCCGGTCTCATCGAAATCCAAACGCCATCTTAATGTCCAAGTGATTTAAGTTTGAACAATTTAATTCAATTTAAATGTGGAATTCACACAGAATCATTCACAGATAAATATCACACATTTATCACAGTTATAATCAATATCATATCATAGCACATCATAGATTATTCAAACTATAAGCATCATTCAACTCAGCCATTCTACTCAAACAATCATCCACAAACAGGAACCATTAATCCAAATTATAATTAATTAAATTAACTTAAATTAAATTAATTACTTGAGAATTAATCACATAATCCTGCTTAAACAATCGTTAATTAATTAATTTCAACCCATTTAATTAATTAATCAACCTTTAATCACTTTATAAACCAATTAATTAATCTTTAATTATAGATTAACTATCCTTTAATTGTCTTCTAAATTAATCACCTTTGATTAATTATTACTTAATTACATTAAGTAATTAGCCTTTAAATTAATTACACAAATTAATTATTCTTTAATCATTTATGTTAATTAACCTTAATTACTTTTATTAATTAATTAACTATAATTAATTACACTAATCTTTAATTAATTACATTAATTATTTTCTATAATCACTTCATTGATTAATTATCTCACAACTAATCACATTTATTAATCAGTTAAACCTTTGATTATGATTATTAATTACATTAATTAATGATCCGCTAATTACTTTCATTAATTAATTATTCTTTTAATTACATTTGATAATTAATCTTTAACTTAATTACATTCATTAATCAACCCTGATTAATCACAACCCGTAATTAACTACCCTTAATTACTTACATCAATTAAATCAATTCCTTGAATAATTACATTAATTAATCCTTCAACTACACTGAGTAATCATCACTTAATTACTTCCCTCAAGTAATTATCCTTTAATTACTATCCATCAAGTAATTTTCCCTTTAACTAATTACATCGAGTAATTATTTATTAATTACTTCACTAAGTAATCGCACTTTATTAATTACAATAAGTAATTATGCTTAATCCATCTTCAAGTAATTTTTAATTAATTAAACTTAATTAATTAACTAAAATTAACCACATTAACTTAATTAGTTACACTAAGCAATTAATTACTTTAATTACTTCATAAGTAATTACTCTAATAATCTTCTTAACATTAAGTAATTAACCTCATAATTACTTATTACTTAATTATTTCTTAATTGATTAACCTCGAATAATCAATCCTTAATTAAGTGATCATCCATACTTAATTAATCTCATAGATTAATTTATCTTAATTTAATTACGTACCCAAATTAAACATCTTAGTTAATTAAGTAATTATACTTTAATTACTTTAGTTAATAAAACATGATTTAAATTAAGATAAAACATTTATTACGTTAATCTCTTAACTTTCATTTTAAACTAAATGAATTTAAAAGCTTGAATATGATTTATTAAAATCATCATTATTCGATTATTAAGGTCAAATACTTTTTACTTAAATCATAATTATATTTCAACAATTATATTTAAGTTGAAACATTTATAACTGATTACAAAATTACTCTAATAATATTTATATACATCAAAACTATTTTTAAAACAATATTTAAAACTTTAAAATCAATACCTTTAAAATTTAAATTAGTTTAAAATATCATTTTCTAACTTAAATTTTATACATTTAAAGCTTGTTAAAGCTTTGCTTTAAAATTTGATTTTCTTTTTAAAATTTGAAATCATATAATTTTAAAACCTGAACGAGTTAAAATGTTGGAAACAAAATATTCTGAGCAATCAACAATTTCCAGACATACTCGAGAAAGCACTCTCGCAAAAATCGAAGCAACCAAAACACAGCCTCCCCACTTCAACACTCCGAGTCGAACACAAAGAAAAACACGAAAACCCCCAGGCCGAAACGTTCTTTCCCAAACCCCAAAACTCTGATGCATGCGATGGCCACCGTGCACGTGCACGGTAAGAAACCTCGATGTCGACCAACTCTCTGGCGTTCGGCAACTCACCTTCGACCTCGACAAACTCCTCAGCTATGCAGCAAAACGAGAATCAACGGCTACCCAAAAATTGAAAATCACGATCGAGCTGTAAAAGAATACAATCAGAAAAATAATCGACCGTCGACGATCCACGCCACCTGAACCCAAACTGTGATAACCACAAACGCCTCTTGAGCCACCGAAGCCATCCCCCTTACGCGATCGAACCCGGTGTGCCACCGTCGCCGTTCTCACCTCGGCAAAACCAACCGTCGAAACTCACCAGAATTTCTACCTGATCCGGCCACACGGCCAATGGAAAAATCAACCCCAATTTTTCCAGTAACCCTCACCTTCCCGACCACCTTAAGTCCAAACCCCGAGCATCGAGACGCTGTCGATCACCGTGGGTAGCCAAAATACCCAAAAATAATCATCGCTAAATATCTTCTGAATTCCCAAACGAAAAATCAAAATTTAACTTTTAAAATTCCTTATTTTTGATGACAAATCTGACCATATTGGTGAATTCGAGAATCATCATAATTGAATTTTACCTATTTTCTGACTTCCACTGTAAATTTAAACATACAGTATATTTATCAAATATAATCACTTAAATTTTATTTTTAAAAACAAGAATACAATGTTATTAACAATTTTCTTTCAGTAACCAAAGTCTAATATTAATTGTTTGAGAAGATAGGAATTGTTTCGACGATGATGATTGAGTTTGTTACAAATACAGAGCACAATATAAATATATACAAACATTCACGCAGGTAAACAAGCAATCACAAACATATGTCTAAATCAAATATCTTATGCAAGCCATATCACAACTTTTTCTCATAAGATTATCACATGCAATACCTAAAAACTGTTTTTAAATAAAAGTTTACTCACCTATTATCAAGCAGAGAGCACTGTTTTATTGCATTATTTTTCCTAGAACTTGTATTTGATCTGTACTTTAAATCTGTTGAGTTGATTTCATTTGCTTGCTGTTTGATTATTGAGGTTGAACTTGCTATTGAATTTACTATTGTTGTAGTAAACCTTCAATTTGTCTTTTGATTGCAAGATCTCAACTATGAAGATTTTTGAACAAATTGCATTTGAAATTGAAACTTGCTATAGGCTTTTGATTTTGATTACATGCCTTGAAAGTTCTTTAAAATTTGGTTTTAAATTTTCTTTTAAAATCATATTTCAGTTTTTAAAAGAGAAGGAAGAAAATGTTTTAATAAAAAATGATTTGCGAAGTTCTCTTATCTATTTACAAATGTTTCAAAAATAAATTAGGACAATGCGACTTGTTATCTTAAGTTGTTAAAATGTTTACAAGTGTTTTTTTCATGGTTTAATTTTTTTACAAATGTAAGAACAAGAATTTTGTGTTTATTTCCTTATTTAAATTTTATTTAAATTTTTATATTAATTATGTAATATGGTTATAATTGTCTATTTCAATTAAGTTCTTAAATTACCTTTACTAAGTACATTCTTTAATGTTTATTTGTATATTTTAAAAATATATCTTTCAAAGCTAAATTTTAAAGAAAGAAAATTTAAAAAGAAAAGGATATTGAATTAAACCTCATCTTAAAGTTTCAAACTAAAAACATTGTACTTTAGTATATATGAACTAAATTTATTTCAAAAACCAATTTCTAAAGAAAACAAATTAAACTTTTATTATAATATATTATTTTAAGCTATTATATTTTTAAATAAAAATAAATATTTATTCTAAGTACATTTGAAAATATAAGATAGATTTTTAAACAAGTTTTTGAAAAGTTTCTATATTAATTTCAATCACAATCTTTCAAATTCACTATATGCATTCATATATATATATATATATATATAATATAAATTTGAAAATATTTTTATTAAATTTAAATTAAATCCAAACTTCCTATTCACAATGTATACACTCATTATACATTATAAGTAGAATATATATATCAATTAGCTTAGAAAGATAAATTTTATTAATTAAATATATTATTAACTTTGAAAAGAATCAAATTTGCCAAACTAATTTACTATAAATTTTGAAAATATAACATTTATCATATTAAACAATTATTGGTTTTTGAAAAGATAATTAGATTATTAAATCAATATTACACATTTTAAAATAATTATTAATGGAAATTATTAAATAAATATTGCCCAAAATTTCGGGACATCACAATCCACGTCCCTAATTTAAGCCTTTTCCCCACCGTTAACGTTGACCTCTCCTCCTACTAGCGTCGCCAACCACTTCGAATCCAAATCTTCGGCCAATCAATTGATAGCTGCGTTCGCTTGCCACACTTTTTGAAATTCCTCATCCCATTGTCGGGAGGTATCTGACTTCTCGGACCGTCATAAGATTTTTCAGCAAGGCAGCGTTGACAAGTTATCTTCGAAGGTGTTGGTTCTTCTCCCATTATAAACACTTCTTTCTTTTTGTCGTAACTATGATATTTAGATTCATCTTAATTTGCTGGTACTCCTAAATTAGTGAAAAATTTGGTTTGTCCAAAATCCTTATTATTCAGAAACATTTTGTTTGTACAGAAATTGGTAATATGTTGAACCGTGATATATGCCTTCAACATCATAGGTAGTTTGTTTGTTTTCATTCTTTAATTTTTATGACTACCATGGTGTTACATAACAATATTTATATAGAAACTTACAATGGTATAAATTACATTTTTATTCGACAATCATGTGATCCATACATTTTTGGTATGTAACTTCTAATTTTGTTATTGCTATAATAAATTCATGTGTTGTAATCTATATCTAGATGAAAAGATAGGATTTAGTATTTTGAAATGTGTTACAATTAATTTATGCTAGAATGATAAATTTGGATATACCAATACATGATTTAAATTATATTTAAAGCACTATTGTTGTGCTAACTCAGAGTTCAATTTCAAGATTGAGAGAAGAGAGAAGTTGTGATGCCATATCTATAGATTCATTTAACTGTGTTGTTGGAGACCCTTTTAAATTTATATATGTGTGTGTGTGTTGTGTGTGTGTGTAGACACACACACACACACGCATATATATATATATATATATATATATATATATATATATATATATTATATCCCTAGTTGAATCTTTCTTTTGTTCTGCTTTTTATTCTCCTCTATTTGTTTTTCTGTTAAAGTCACATTTACATCAACTTTATCACTGAATCCTAATCTTGGATATTTAGCTTTGTATATATTATACAAAATATGGGAATGTTCCACTATCTGTCATTTATTAAACGATATGTGTTTGGCTAGACTATCCAATGATTCCAAATTATATAGTACCAAGGATTAAAAAAATTGTATTCAACATAGTTACACTTTTCATCAAAAATTTTGTATTCAACATAGTTACACTTTTTTTTATTTAAACTCATATTAAATACTTTTTCTGTAAGATATGTGCAAAAATGTATATGTGTATGTATGTGTGTTCGTATTTGTAAATATATTAATATGTATATGCATGTGTGCGCAAGTACATGCATCCTTATATTTGTTTTATTCACGTGAATATACTTTCTTTCATATTGGCGCTTACATTTATGTTTTCTTTGTCGTTTTAGATATATGTTAAAATTGCTAGCGTCGTTGTGTAGATCCTAAATGAATCTATTTCTTTTTGGCGATGCTTTTGGCGCCATCATTATATGATATATTTGCTAAGACAAATAACAGTCAAAATACATTACAGCCATACACCCCAACTTGAACACGGATATAGAAATTTCTAATTAGGACCATTCTATTTCCTACTATTTCATGTGGGAATACTATTTTTCATCGATATGAAGCAATAATGTATTCAATGCAGATCTTATAGGGAGCACACACAATTCATGAATGATTGAGAGTGCGAACTTATGACACAGGTTAAAGCATGAGTAAACCATAAATTGCTTGATTACTCTCATGCATGTTTCATCATTCAATCAACATTCTTAATTGATATTTGATAATAATAACATAGTATTGAAACTATGAAAGTCTATTTAGTATATTATCTATTCAGTTTCCATCCTTTTCTTTTAGGAAAGAAAATTGCATTTATGAAATAAATGCAATCATTTAATTTGTAGAGGACATGAGAATTTATTTTATAAAGGACTAGAGAAACGATTCTCCAGTTATCCCTTTGATAACAATCGTATCCTTTCTTTTAAATAGGTCATAGATCTTATCGATATGTGTTGTTTTGTTTTACATGTCCTATACAATATGTTTCCATGTATTTAAAGCACATAAATAAAGATGTTATTATTGAAAATACCATCTTTTCTTAGACATTATTTCTGTTGTTATAAATAGACTGAAATAAGTTTATTAAGTTTATTTCATATGCTAAACCACTTAAATTATGTAAATTTAATGCCCTCCACTGGAAAGGATGAATTTAATGTTTATTATTTAGCTAACTCAATAAATTTATTCCTAATAATTTTTAAATATGGCAGTGACATGGATATTACAATCCTTTATCATAAAATTTTAATTTCTAAAAACAATACTAAAGAAGGAACAAAAATTGAGGTAAATTTAGAAAAAATTATTTGAATTTGCACATTTGATGACAAGTTCAGTTTGTAAATGTCCCTTCTACGTGTAAAATCATTACAAAATTCATTCTTAACTACTTCAACATTATTTTGCGATTATTTTGCAACATAATAAATGAAAAATACTTCAATGTATTATTTCAATTCATGGTATCCTCTTATAATTTTCTAATATATTGCTTTGTCATGGCTGCAATATGCAAATAGCTTCCGTTTTACCACTACTGTGGACATTTCACTTTAAATTTGTACAAATCAATATAATATGTATATAAATACCATTTCATTCTGCGTATACACACTCTTCCAATTTTTTTTGTAGGTATACATACATCCGAACTATATATGTAGTGAATCTTATTTGGTAGAAACTAATTCCTATACTAAGAATGACTTTAAGCTTTTTATAGATTTGCTTCTTTGCCAGATTCAGTTCTTTTGTTGCAAGCATATGTCTCAAAATGCTTTCAGTACTGTAAATAAAATTAATTCATTATTTATCATAATAGTTTTAATTATTTCTCATTTTTAAGCAAATGACATATGTATTAAATGGTTAGTTCAATCATACATTTATTTTAAATGAAATAAAACTTTCATCCATTCAACAATTTGAGTAATCCTAGCAGTATTTGCATTTATATGTTGGTGATTTTATTAACTGAAATGGTAAGAAATATTTGACTAATCTTCATTATGCAAATGAAAATCAACTCAGTAGATTCCTACAAGTTATTTTTAATACGAGTATCCTTAATTTTTAACTTGAAAAGGTAATAATATTGTCCACAAGGATCATATTATCTTCTTAAAGATTGCATTTGTTATATCTATGAAGATTTTTTCCAAGCTTGACCATAAGAGGACCGAAACTATATTAATCTACATTATCATTGTCCAAGTAGTTTTTACCCAAATTTGAATGGTTGAACATATAAAGCCATAAAATTTCATAGCAATTTAGCAGTTTAACCTTTAAATGAGACAAATTGATTCATATTAATATTTAAAGTTCAAATTGTTTAGGTGTATGAAGATATTAAAACACTATTAATTTAGTTTTTGTTTATTTTTTTAATTCTAGACTATATGCAATTGTCACCAAAACTCAGCTAATTATAAACACCGTCCCTATCTTGGGAGATGATTGGTTGGAACGAGATCCGCTATAAAAATTAGATGTAGTACTCATAATCTCAGGTTTCATAATGTATGTTGATTTTGTTATTTCTATTTTGGTTCTTGATAAAAGAAGGCTTAATAAAGACGATACATCCAATTTACTTTTCTATGTACTTCCTGGATCTAATGGATAGATTGACATGGTTGTTTTTTATTTGTATTCTTGTAATAGGTTTAAAAGCATTACATTAATTGTGGATATTCATAATTTTATCATACACTAAATACTTATGTGCAGACTACATGTTGTGTATAATTTTTACATCAATCCCTAGTAGGATGACCTGGAGAAAAAGCAATAACATCGACGACATCATATGGGTAACCTCTTATTAATAATGTGGCAATTATAATCTCCACAAATGGTAGTTTCGAGTTACGTAAGTCAACTAAAACTTTCGATCTGAATTTCAACAAACTGTTTTTTATAATGGAAAAATTACTAAAGGAATTGAGCTTATTGACATATAAGAAATTTATCAACTAAAAGTATCAGTTCATGTATTGCTTCAATTTGATAAGTCGTTAATGCATTCTATTAAAGATTTATGTAAAAGAGTGATATGAAGATCCATGCTTTGGATATTAGCTCATGCATTAGTTTTCCATATCTAATTTACATGCACTATGCTATATGTGTTGTGGTCATTTTTGTGATAAGCAAGCCAAATAGCAAAAGTGTGACTCCATAATTATAGGAAAGTTTGCACCTTTGTGATACTTTTGATGGTTTACTTTTTAGCAGCCATATGCATGATGTTAAATTTTGGTGATACAAAATGACAAATAGGAGGAAACAAATATGCAAAAGGGAAAGTAATAACGTTTGTTCATTATGGAAATGCATAAATAATTGGATTGCATTTGAATGAGATGGCAAGGAAATATATGCATGCGCATGTTGTGGAATAATATATATGCAAAATGATATGCATATTATTTCTTTCTTCGTAATCGCATTGCTTTGGAATTATTTTCTTCCATCTTTGGAACGAGTGAATTACTTGCTATGTTTGCGCGATTTGTTGCCGTTTTAATTTGCCTCCTTTATCTTCTTACCATATTTTGGTAATTTGATTGATGATTCACATGAATTTATGTTGGCTATATATTGAGGGTAGACTTCATTGTAAACCCATCCTGGTATTTAGCCAGCGATCTCCAAATAGAGTATCTCTTCTTGTTATCCCTAATTTAGGGCTTTGGTATGTAAACTCTTATCTTGTAATCTCTTGTAATTCTCTCAAGTGTAATAAAATCTCTCTCCTTTGGATTGGACGTACACTATCTAGATGATAGTGGAACCAGTATAAATATTGTGTGTCTCTTTTCTTTCTTTTTTTTAGTTATTTGCTATTTATTTGGAGTAATGGAATATTTGCTGCTAGATTGGGTGATGTTCAAATTGGCAAATCTAGATCCTGTTTATTATCTTTCCGCATATGTGCAATTTTTGCACAACACATGAAACATGGATTCAAGATCAAATAATAAAGAGAAAAACACATTATGCAAGTTTCAGCAACAAAGGCTAATACAAATGATAGTGAGGTAAAAAATTAGCATACGACAACAACATTATGAATAATTAGCCGCATTATATATTTTTATATTGAATAAATTAATAGTAGCTGACTACTTTAAGAATATGACAAAAAATTTGAGTACTTAATTCAAAATTCATGAATTAATGAAACATCAAATTTTGGACATGTTAAAGATAGAAAGGAGAAAATATTTTCATATATAATTTCCCCTTATTATGATTCTTATGATTATATATCTGATATTCTATAGATATTTATATTAGAAGCCATATTGAACTCGAAGTAACACACGGGTATAGTAAAATCTCTATTTCCACGTGCTTTAGAGCAAAGCGAGGATCATCACTATGTATAGATAGATATTTTATTTTAAGCTTGGTGTTAATAGTAATTGGATAATTGGATTTTGATTAATGTCGTATGTATTTTAACATTACACATCAAACCTCATTTTTGATGCTTCATCTCCATGCTTATTGTTATTAACTCAAAATTCAGAATTATTAACATATGACATCTATCTTTACAAAGAAATTATGAAGATAATGGATAAGTCATTTTTTGGCATCTATACACTAATGTTATTTCACAGAATGATTCCCCTATGAACTATATATGCTTATGATAATATGTTAAACTCAAATATTGCATTGCATCTACATTTAAGCATAGTATGAGCCGATCTAATATCAGGTAGTATAGTAAACCTAAAACTGATCAGTTAGTTGCATGGTTAGAGTCTATTTTGGATAAAAGAAAAGGAACATATGATTGGAAGAAGTTGTAGATGCTTATGTTGAGGCGGAACAAGCTCTTGTTGAGTTGTTTCATTGTCGTTCAAAGTTGCATACTCCGCTAAAATGGTAATGTTGCTTACTAAATGTTACTTCTCATTCAGCATCCATAATTTATATACATTTATTTTTGTATACAACCTTAGCATTGCTAGATGCACAACTATACTTGATATAACATGCATTCATAAAAATTCAATGTTATTAGTGCACCAGTTATGTTTAACAGTTCCAAACATGAGTATCCGACCAGTTAAGTGGCCGTCTAGTGCTCGATTCAAGAAGAGGTCCAATTTTTACCTTAATATCATTATCAAATATAAAATCTGTTACGAAATTAAAAAAATTAGTTTTATACATGGATTATGCCACCTAAACAACAAGCGTGATTTTTACTACTGTCCTTGATTCTTTTGTATTTTATGAATAAACTGCCTATTTTTTTTCAAAAAACAATAAATACAATATATTAACATTTAAGATTGCATTTGTACCCATAAATTATCATACTTTGTTATCAATTTGTAGAATAGAACGTTTAAAAACAAAATAGGGAAGTCATAGTGAAATATATATATATATATATATATATATATATATATATATAACTTCAATATCACATAGTGCGATGTAGAAGTGAATAACGTTGAGAATTACTTTTCCATTATATATCTTACTCGATTTCACTCTTTATATTAAATACATTTAGTGATTGTTAAGGATTTCAAGTTATTTAAGTGTTTTAGGAGTGTTATGTTTGGTTTTTTGGGAACAAGTTAGATTGCATTTAGTTGATAAAGGAATAAGGAAAGATTATGTTAAGCGTTGTGCGAAGAAAATCTAAACTTTTTGGTATATCACTAACTAATTAAGTAATTAAATACTCACTACATTGACATTGATTTTCCTTTGTGATTATGGTAAAACAATGATATCGTCATTCATTCTATAGAGCTCACCCTTAATAGGGAATTACGAAGACGCCTCAAGTTTAGTAACTCTCTTTACCACTATTACGCAAGTTTCATGGTTTATTCTTTTATCCGTTTTTTCTATTCTTTTTGTATACTTGTTTATAGTTTTTCTTTGAAGAAGTAGAAATTTGAAAGAAAAAAATTGGTCGATGGTCGGGTTTGCAGCCGCCAGTGGCAATGGAAAGAAGACTAGCAAGATGCTATCGTCCAGATCAATAATAAGCCATACCCAAATTTAAAATTTTTATAGAAATGTGCCACATCCAAAAATTAGTATCTATGATGTTAGCATGAAAAAGGAATTGACGAGTTCCTCTTCTGCATTTATCTGGTAAGTTGGGAGAAGGAGAATGTCTAAAGTGTAGCATCTAAGGCTGCATATGTTGCAAGCACCAAGTACATGCCCAAGTTTTCTAGAAAATAATGTCTTCCAACCGTGAGTGAGAGTGCATCCTTTCCATGTGTTGCATATCAAAAATATGCTTCCATCTGCCGGTATTGATAGACTACAAATTTGAATGAGAGGTGCTCTCAGTAAACCGCAGAGTGCATCTGCCAGAGTTGTGATTGGTTAGGCTCTTTTGTTTGTTTAATGCAAGGAATAGAGTATCCACATGCTAATAAGGCACTTCGTTGTGCTAATTTTATGTTTCCTAGACGACAGAAAATTATTGAGCCAAAAATGTGGTTTCACTAAAGTAGGCTAGAAAGAATAAGCAAATTGAACGATGAGAACATGACTATACCCGATGGTGCATAATCGTCAGCAAGGAAGAGCATTCGTTAATGTTGTTAGAGCTAAGTAATCTCTTTAGGATAAAAACTTTGGCTCATGGATGGCTTTGTACATACTCCTTGCTACTTTAATTTTTTACTACTATATATGTTTTATTTGCTCATTAGAAGTTACTTTACTCTATGTTTTAATGAAAAATTTGATTGTTGTTAATGTCCATGTCATTTGATGATAGGAATTTAGTTTTCTAACTGAAAATTGAGTATATTTTCTTTTGCATAGAGTATACATATAGTAGAATATTATAAATTAATTTTCTACAATGTAATAATAAAATAAATAAAGCTTTCACTTGGTGAGAAGGTAACCAGCATAATTCATTAGAAGCATGCTAATTGAACAAAAGCCGTTGAATTCATCAATACTTGCCAAACATGATTTTTAATGTGAAACTGATTTCAGAAGTTTCGATATACCAACTAATTGGATTGGAATTTTTAAATAGAATTAGATCAAAATAAGAGAGGATTTCACTAGTCCTTTGCCAAGTTATAGATACCAATTTACAATTATATTTTTTTTCCCAGAATGAATTCTGCATTTTTTTATTTACTTAGCAATTTCGTTTTCTAATTATTTTTGAATTTTTTATGTAGGAGCTATAGTTGCTGAAAGGAAGGCATCTCACATAGAGCCAGGTTGCTGATATCAAAACAAGGCATTTTTTGCAAAGTTTCCAGTTATTTTTATTTCTTATTATTCATTTGCAATTGCTTGATTACTTAAAGAGAGTAAGATTGTATTAAACTTTTGAATAGATGTGCTGATCATTTGTGCAGTTTATTTGCAACGATTTTCTTATGAGTTCAATATCCGATTTTGTCCACTTGCACGCTTATTGCTTATACTTTTACCTGTTTCTGTAACTATGTGCACAGTGATGATTGAAGTGCCAGTTCCTTCCCTCTGAAATAACCTCAATACCTTACAAGATTGATACGCTAGCATGAACTACATCCACCGCTTCACTCAAATTTTTCCTTGATATGCTTTATCTTAGTTTAAATTTGTTTTAGTTTTACGAATTTGATTATTTTGATGCATGATATTAGACAAACAACTATTTGGTCTAATAGAATGCAATAATGCACAAATCATAAGCACACAAATATAATCGCATCTGCCTCTCCTATGGATATTCTCATTAAAATCAACGTGATTTAGAGATATGCTATTTTTCATTAATTATAAGGAAATTTATGATAATAAAAACTTAGCCGTTGACAACTATAAGACTACTATAAATACACCTGAGCCAATGCAATTGGGACAATCATAGAAATATTGATCAATATTACATACTCTAAATTTAACAACATCCGTGTGCGTAGCACGGGTTCACCCTAGTGTGATACAAACAAGTAGGAAACAAGCACCTGAGATCAGACAGAATGTTCAACAAACAGAATGTGCTGAAGCACCTGTTAACCATAAAAGACAAAGTTGATTATGGAGCAAAGACAAAAGCCAAGAGGATAGGGACCATTCCTAAGTTGACTTTGGTTCATGAACCTGTATGACTTGAATTTGTTGCATTTTATTACATACTATGTTACTTTAATCGTATTTGACTTCAGTTTTTGCTCGCTATTTATGCATCCTCGGCAGATTTAATCTCATATCCTTCCTTTTTGTATACTTGCAACCGCTTAAGACTTGTGTTCACATTTGTTTTAAATCCAAGGAATCCTTTCAATATCAATTTTTTTTGCTCATATAACAAAATTTTAATTGAAATGAAATAATTACTAAACTTACTGCCTTTGATTTTGAAAATCAGTCAATTTTACTAAACAAACGTAACTAAAATTACGACATATTTGTGTTGTGGAAGAGCTGAACAATGCAAAATGTAATAAAACATCAGAGTCTGGTTACAAGAACTGAAAATAGACTTCTTCGTATTCTTTGGACATTGCATTGTGATCGTCAGCCCATAGACAAACTGAAATAAATCCGGCTCCCCCAAAAAATGAAGTTTTAAAATGAAGCCGAAAATATTACAAAAAATCTGTTTTATAAGCAATCCATTATAGACAACGGGCCAATCTAGTTTGAAAATCTCTCTCTAAGGCCCAAGAAATATAACCAACCGTCGGGAAATAATAATTTGTTTTCCACTTATAAGAACAAGCATTACGACACGCGCTTCGCGCATGATGAAATTATTTGAAATGTTTTTGTACACGTTGTATTTGTTTAGTACGTTTAAAAGAAAATGTTTTCCATAAATATTTAGCCATTTGTTTGTTTTGAATCATACTTTTATTTCTAAGTGGCAATATCTTATTTTTGTTAGTTTAAATTTTCACTTATGTTACTAATTAATAAAAACAAATTTGTAAAGTAGTTTATTTGTTAGATCTTATTTTTAAGTGATATTAAGAATTGGTAAATATTTATAGAGGAAATTTTGAATTTGTAAAGAAAGCTTAATTGTCAGATCCTATTTTTAAACAATGTGAATTTTTAATAATATATATACAGAGGCATTTTTGGTATTTCATACTGATACCAAAAGAGCGTGACAGTAGCAAATATATTACAACTCTTACTAAAGAAATATAAATAAAAGGAAATTTTGATACTTCGCGGTCGGATTAAAAAATTGCGCTTCTAAGGCAAATATTAATAAAGATAAGGTTGCTGCGAGCTGATTAGGACAGATAGACACTCATTTCTAAGACCTTAATGTTTATGATGGTGGACCTATACTTCAGACTTAAGAATTTAGTTTTTGTTCAGCAAGGGATCCTTTGATCACTCATTTTATTATATTTTATAAAAATTATTACTTAAATGGTTGTAAATTTTATTTTCAAAATTGTTGACTTGCTTTTCAATTGCAATTTTTTATCTCTAATTATAAATTTAGTTAAATGAACTAAAGGGTAAAATTTTAAAAATTTATAGATATTGTTAATTAATGTTTTTAACTATTATTTAGTAACAAAAATTATATAGATTTGTAATGATTATTGTTCGTGCTATAACTCTCTCGATGTCTGGAAGTTGGTTTCTAAAGTAAACAGGTCTCCGTATAGTGAATCGATAATGAAAGGTGAAACCACGAATCAATAGTAAACCATATGTGATAAAAGCAATAAGTACGAGACACAACATTTTATAATGGCTGAGACGCTCACTTGTATCCTGTGACGGCCCACCTCTATACCCATGCTAGCCAAGAACACTACGGAGTAATGTCGTCAACTAGCTCAGCGAATAAGGCTGTTGAGGAACGACCATCTGTATAATTGCTTTGAGCAAGTACCGATATGCCAGATAAAAATACAACTTTTCATCACAAGAGGAAGTCCGACATGCCGATGCAAACTCAAGGCTACTACACAGTGGCTATAATATCTTCGGAAACAAATATAGAAATAAGCATAACACAAATCAGTCATATATATCCGTATCACAAAGGTGGAAAAAGATATGAATATATAACACTTAAAAGTGTACATCAGAGTAGATGTCTAACAAGATCCATAATATCACAAAAGAATAGATACAAGTGCCAGGCAAAAGAATTAGTATACATCAACGAGTCTATATCTCAAATGTATACAACCAAAAACTACTAATCTAAGTAGATAGCCAAAAGTCAGAATAGTAATCCCAGATAAGGAGTCAAGCAGAAGCACCTGTAACATCTCGGTCTGACCAGAGTATTATTTAATAAGAAAATAATAAACGGAACAGTCTAGCTATAAATATCAGAAGAAATGATATAGCATAAGAGATATGACAAAAACTTATGATAACCATAATGCCATACCGTGATAAGGATGTAATTGAAAATCAACTAAAGATTAATCAATATCACAAGAATCTTCTCAAAGATCAAAAAGAATGTCATACTCTTTATTTTATTCACCAAACCATAAATATTGACAATTATATCTATGCCAATCACAAAAGTTAATGACATACAAATTCACCAATGCACAAATATTGATAAAACTTATCAATGAAGTCACAAAAAATTGGTGAAACACAAATTCTAGAAATCATCAATGGAAATCCAAAAACCACAAAAAAACAGAGGGGGAGGCCTATCACAAAACAGGAGCATGAAAACTCACCAACACGTGTATCACAAAACGGAACGGTATTCCATGGTTGCTAACCAATAATTTCGAGCCGAGGCTCCACAAAATGGCCCGAAGACCCTGGGTCGCTACCCCACCAATTTGAGTCGAAACTCCACAAAAAGGGGGTTTAGTCTCCCTCGCAGACAAAGAGACATTGCACAATGCTAGTCTAAATCGCAAAAATGATCATCATCGATCATCAAGAAGTGTCAATTACACTAAGCTAGTAAATATATGAGCTTAGCATCATGTCCCATAACCACTAGCTTAACTTAAATATTTACGAACAAATTGTAGATCTCCACTCGAAAATTGTCACAAGAGATTCAATCGAACAAGTCTAAGAATTAACCGACGAAGTAAACGCAAGAGTTTTATACCACTTGTTTTACTAAGTCGTTTAATTAGATTTCTCATACGAGTGAGGTAAAAGTTTGTGTATGCCAGCAGATTGGAAAATGGTTTTAGCTTTATAATAAAATAGTGTTGAAATCGTTTTGATGAAAGAGTTTTGATATTTTACTACTAGTATTGAGACCTTTATATCTTTTATAGTGACAAATCACAAAAATGATTGTAGAAACAATCAATCACCAAAATTTACATTCGAAGACGTGAATATAATCTAAAGAAATCGATTACCGAATCCATCAAGGTGGATGTTTCGAAAATCCCGAAGAAAATGTCATCAAAGTTGTTACTAAATGATAACAACAAAAGGGAAACAACACGAATCGATTAAATTTGGAAACACAGACTAAATAGGCAAAACATGCAAAAACAAGCAGATTCAGACATCTGAAAGGTATGATTTAGACGTCTGAATCATGGGAAAAAAAATATTTTCCAGAACATAATTCAGACGTCTGGATCAATAAATTTAAACGTCTGGAAATGCTAATTTATAGCCTATTTCCTCTCTGGTTCAATTCAAACCAATTCAGATGTTTGGGAATATTTATTCAGACGTCTGAATCTGGGAATAGAAATTTTCCCAGTATAATATTTAGACGTCTGAAAAGGAGCATTCAAACGTCTGAAACCTGTTTCTTAGGCCTCTCTTGAACCTTGGCCAAAAATGGCCTAAACAAATATCGAAAGCGATCGGACGAGCAACAACGACTAAGGATTTATGCCAAGCGACAACCCAGCCTTAAAGGCTCTTTGATACGCCTCGAATATCAATGTCCAAATATCCATATAAGGATTTTCATAAATTTGCTTTCAAAACACCAAAAATTGGAACATTCACCAAAGAAATCCAAACCAAAAAGAAAATGCTCATGAATAAGTGTTAGGAATTCATACCTAACAACAAGGATAGATATAGACATAGATGTGAGATAAAATCTCACCTTTAAACCCAAAACAAATGAAGAAGAAGCTATAGAGAAATAGCAAGAACAATCACTCTTCAATTCCAACCCAAAAATCTTGAATCTAAGCTTAAAAGAGAAACATTTCCTAAGTTAGGTTTAGGAATTTCTGAAATTGGAAGGAGAATGAGTTGGAGAAGAAGAACAGAAGGCTTACCCAAGCTTCTTCTATAAATTTGGAGTTAGAGCTTGGATTTGCAATGAAACTGGGGCTTAGGAATTCTAATTCTCTCTCTCTCTTCCACCATTTTTATCTAAAGCTAGAGTATTAGGAAATTATAAATGAATGAAGAGAAGAGTGGTGAAGCCTGGGTCTAACAGGCTGAAACCAAACCGAAGCCCTAAGTGAAAAAGTAGCAAAATTCCTCTAACTCCAAACATATCGAAGTTTATACTCAAAAAGGTCGCAAACGTCATTTTGAACTCAATGGGGGTGTTCTCGAGTCCTAATTCGACCGTTTGCAAAAAGTAGCTTTTCGGACAATAATCCGTCTAACGATGAAATATTTAAATAAAATATTTTAAATATTCAATCATAAAATATGCAGGTTATTACAGACTCCCCTCCGTTATGAAATTACGTCCTCGCAATCTTAAGAAATAAATGAACAAAAAGTAACAACCATAAAAGCATATCAACACAAAAGAAGAAATTTGGAATAATGAGTTCACCTCAAAGAGCACGAGAAAGTAAGTCCCGATGTGTTCGCTCGATGAATTCTCTGGATTCCCAAGAACAATCCTTAGGATTTGGGGACTATTGAACTTTCACAAGCGGGACATCTTTATTTCGAAGGCGTTTAACCTCTGTAGCAATGATGCAAATATGATGTTGCTCATAAGTCAAATTAGGTGAAACTTTAATTTCTTCAACAACACCGAGCTCAAGAATAGAATCAGAATCTTGAAGGCATTTCCGTAGTTGAGAAACGTGAAACTCGTCATGAATAGTAGAAAATTGAGCCGGTAACGAAAGGCGATAAGCCACGAAACCAATCGGTGATGGGAAATGGACCAATATATCGAGGTGCTAACTTTCCCGATCGACTGAAATGCACAAAACGCTTCATAGGTGAAACACGAACAAACACAAAATCTCCCACAGAAAATTCTATTTTCCTTCTTCGGTTATTGGCATAGGATTTCTATCTACACTGGGCTTCTTTCATCCTATGACGAATAAGTTCAATCTTTTCTGCGGAATCACGAATAAAATCTGGACCTAAAACCAGCTTCTCACCGGCCTCAAGCGAACAAGAAGGAGATCAGCATGGCCTTTCATAGAGTGCCTTGAAAGGTGCCATACCAATACTAGATTGGAAGCTATTATTTTAGGAAAACTCAACAAGAGAAAGATGATCTTCCCAACTTCCACCAAAATCAAGAACACATGTACGAAGAAGATCTTCAAGAGTTTGATTCACAGGCTCGGTTTGTCATCGGACTAAGGATGATAAGCGATGCTAAAATTAAGCTTCATTCCCAAAGCTTTTTGAAGACTCTTACAAAATCCACTAGTAAACAATGGATCACGATCACTGACAATAGAAGTAGGAACTCCATGTAATTTAACAATTTCTTTAATAAAGAGCTTGGCCAAAAGAGGATCGGTCCGATTGGACCGAAAGGGAATAAAATGGGCGGATTTAGTAAGTCTATCAACAATCACCCATAAGCTATCATGACCCGAACGAGAAATTTAATTCTTAAATTTTATCTTGAAAAATAATTTCAATTATAAAAATAAAATCAAATTTTTGAATAAATGATTCAAACTTGAGATATTGAATTTGAAAGTTTTATTTGTATAACACTCAATTGCATTTCAATATAACTTACCTTGATTTTCAGAAGTTAACAATGTAATTGGATAATATACAATATAAAAAGATTTTATAAATAAAATGTGAGTGGTTATAATAAATATTATACACTTAAATTCTAGTTATAAAAAGATTAACAGAGGTAAATAGAATAAAAGGGTAATGGAATAGTTTACAATATAAAATGATGTTAAAGGAACTTAGAATAAATTTAAGAAGTTGTAATAAGTGTAAACATATTTAACATAGATGATAAAAATATATTGAGAATTTTTTTTTAATTATAATTAGGAATAAAGAAGAAATTAATTTATTGAACACATTTTTGAGTATAACAAATGATTTTCAAACTTTCGATTTCAGATATTTTTATTTTAAGATAATTGGAAGATGAAGTAATGAAATTGGAAATAGTTAAATTTAACTTAAGTGAAATTAAATAGATGAAATCAATTATTAATTTAAAATTGAATTTGTATGGTTTAGATTAATGGTTCTATTTTGAGTTTTAATTTAGTTTCTTTCAGGTTGTTTCTATTCCCCTACCTTCTTCCTTTTCGACGACGAAAAGTTTTGAGTGGGGGAGAGTGTAACGACCCATAAATTTTTAATAACTAAAATTGTTAAATTGAAAAAAATTTGGTAATTTAATATGAATAAAAATAAACTTTGTAATAAAATAAGGAAGGAATGTTAAAGTGGAAATGCATATTTTATTCATAAGGTAATATAAAAAGAATGAAATTTATCTGAATGAATTTATTGAGGATTCAATCATAGTAAATGTACACATTTAACAAATTGAATATAATTAAGAACAACTGTTAATACAAAGGAAAGAAATTAATTAAATCCATCAGGTCATTGCTTGATTTCTTGCCTTTTTCTACATGGCCTCTTTATTTCTTGCTTTAGCCATACAAACTCTTTTCCTAGCCGTGTATTTCTCAATTGAAAATCATGTATAAGAATATTTATTTCTCATTTCAAAACTCCTCATTTTCATTTGCATTTAAGAATAAAACATATAAACGTTTCTTTTTCCTTAACTTATGCCTTTTCTGTTTCTTAGCATTTACTCTCACTTTGCTTGCCATCCAAACCATCTATGTATCAACTCAAAAATTTTAATAAATTTTTATTTATTTATTTTAGACACTTTTGTTATTTAAAATATAAATTTTGGTATGGATTAGAATTCCACACATGAATTAATAGAATATTTTCCGGAAATGTGAATTTTGTCAATATGGTCAAACTTTGACTTTTAAATTTAAAAATTTAAAAGTTTGAAAAATTGAATTTTATCTTTTATTTTGAATTATAATAAAATTTTAAGAATACTGCTTTTCGTTTCGTTGAAATCTGATTTATAATGTGAAAGATATGCCTTTTTAACTATTGTGTGTAATTTGCTGTATTTAACAAAATTATTTACTTTAAATTATATAAATAATATTTTATTTGGTCATATAATGTTCTAATTTATGTTTTCGGTGGTAAAATAACTTGTTTTGTATATATTTTGGTTTTAAAACATATTTAAAAGTGTAATGACATTTTCCAATGTTAGTGGTATTTTGTTTACAATTTCTAATTTCCAACTTCAATTAATTTAAGAAATTCTTTATTTATTTTTATATTTTTCTTAATAAATTATTTTATTCTCATTCTCACTTTATTTTTTTTCTCAAAGAATTATTTTAAACCATTTTTAGGAAGATTTGTAATTTCCCAAAGTTAAGTGAATTGTGTTTGCAATTTTCTTAAGCTAGTTTCAATAAATTAAACTATTTTCTTTATTCATCTTTCTATTTTCCTAAAATATAATTATTTATTTTCTTTTTCACTTTATTTCAGTTTGTTTTATTTTATTCACTGATTTTTTTATTTTTTTTAAAGTGTGGTAGAAATTTTTCGAAATCTTTTAACTTAAATGAATATATTCATACAACATTTTTTTCCACTTTGATTCTTTTAAACTTGGTTATATACCTTTTTAATTAAGAAATTAATATTGGGTAAAATAAATAAATAAGAAATGAATATTTTTAATCACGTTACTTTTGTCAATTATTTGAGCGCAAGTTCAATTAAAATTTTGCATCTAGTACGCGCTCATAAACTTCATACCATAGCTAATCAAATCAAATCTTTTATATAAAATATATATGTACAATACTTATTTTGCGGTTATTTCACTGATATTGGATGTATGCTTTTTAAATTAAGGAATGAATATTGTGAAAGGAAAGAAATTTTACGTATATACATCAGTTTATTTGTTAAATGCTAAGTAAACCAAACCAACGTAAACAAATCAAAAGTTAATTAAGTAATAAATTTTAAAATTTATAGAGAGAAAATAGGGTATTTAATTTCACGTTTAAAAGTGTACGTTTATATCCGTTTTAATTAATTTTGTTGCCACATAAAATGGTACGTATTTGATGAATATTCTTTAAACGTATATTGTACTAAATATAGTAGCAAATAAATAAGGAAGCATATAAATTAGAATGCGTTAATTTTTTTTATATTGGGCGTATGTTGATTTAATTTATTGCGTATTTAGTACGCATTCTTAGAATTTTTACTTTGGCTATAAATAAATAAATAAACTAATCAGCAGACATGCATTTCTAAGTGGGAAAAGAATAAATTCCGTAGCCATTCATTTCCGTTTAAAAGTTTGCCCTGAATTCACGTGTAAACGTTACACTTTCCATTTCCTTCAATTGTTTTAAAACCGGTATGAAATCTTTGATTCCCCCTACCGTTCAAAATTTATTGCTTACCGTTTTCTTCCCCGTGATCAACGCAATCACTGATAAATGCACAACTCGCGTACGTATTTCCTTGACGTTTCAAGCAAATTTATTCCTTGCCTTTATCTAAAGCAATTACATAAACTCAAACATCACGCAATTTCCTGACCGTTGCAAAATAATTTCTTGCCTATTATTTCACCTCAATCAACGCAAAGTTTTATCTTTAAATACTAAACACATTTGCATAAATTCCATTACTTCCTCTCTGCTTCTTCGCGTGGGCGTGCTTTTTCATCGGGTAATGGATGGAATTTTTTTTCTTTTTTCTTTCTTTCTTTTTCTTTCTTTTGTTTTCTTTGGTTCCATATTTTACTGTCCACGTGTTCAACATATCACCACCATGCTCGACTCAAACACTCTCCTCTCCACCACCTGTGCATGATTTTGGGTCATTATCCCACTGCAGTGATGTGCATGCGTACATGCAATTCAGTTTTTAAGAAAAAAAAGAAAAAAAAGAAAGTGGAGTGGTCGACCCATTTGTGTCAATTTTCTCTAACTCAATCTTGTTTCCAATTTGCTATGATCGTAATTAAATTCGAATACTTAGTTTATTTATTTATCTTGTTTCAAGATTGGAATCAGTTTGTCTCATCTTCTATTTGATCGTGCCTTCTGTACACTGTTTCCGGTGTGGTTATCATAGTTTTGAATCTAAATCTTCAGCAGTGTAGAGGTGAGTATCCACACCGGACAAACGTACTTATAGATCTGTAAATTAATAACAAGTGTAATTGTAGAATATTTATATTTTATTTTTTTCTTGCCTGTGATATAAGTTTATGATGTTAAAAACCCTGTTATTAATTTGGCACATCATCAGTCATATTATATACTGTTATATTTCAGCTGTTATACTATTTATTTATTTACTGTTTATCACTACAAGTTCCCTGTGGAATAGAAATCGTTAGGGGCTGAAATGATAGTCCTGAACGATATTTATTTATTTAGTTATTTATTTAACTTGGGATTGCGGGTTTGAAATGATAAAACCCGTATTTTTCTTTGTAAATTACGGATTGAAATGATATATTTTCCGTGCCACTTGACCTAGGGTTGAAAATATTATACAGACCCGTGGTTATATATATATACATTTTTCTGAAAAAATTTAAGTATTTTAAATTTGTATATTTTATGTTTTTGATTTGAATTGAATTAAAATGATTTTTAGTGATTTATATAAGTAAATATATATAAATAAACAAATGGTTAAGTTGGAATTTGAATCTAAAAATGTAATTTCGAATTTAAGTTTGTAAAGGAATGAAATTTAAGTTAAGATAATAAGATAAAATATATTTGGTATAAATGGAATTTAGATGATAAATGAGGGGTTATTAAATTTATTATAAATTAAATGGTTAATAAAATAAATACATAAAATAAATTTTTGAATATAACTAAACTTAGGAGAAATGGAGTTTAATTTAAGAATAGTTATATTTTGGAATTATAATTAAACTTAATTATTAAGTTAATTTTGAATGCGAAGAATAGAAATTTTTTATTTGACTTTAATAAATGAAGCCTTAAGAAGTTGATATTTGTTTGCGAGATTTACCTTATATAAGTCATAAATTTGAAGAAATTTAAATGACCATTTTAAAAGTGGAAATATGATTTTATAAGTTAAAATTGATTAAATTATAGTTTAATTATTGATAAATTTATATAAAGTCAGAAATTTAATTTACTTAAAATTTTGTTGTAAGGGATATTACCGCACTTTGTAAGTGCCATAGTTGATGCAAATGAACAAAAGGATAAAATTAATTAAAGGCCATTGCAATACTTGGTAAATGCTGTGATTGCGAAATTTAAAACTAAATCTGAATAAATAAAAGGGCTACGGCAGCACTTGTTAAGTGTTGCAGTGGCTGAAATTGAGATTTTTGGATATTCAATTCGTAAATATAATAACTTCACTTTTAAAAGATAAAATGAAGTATTTTGATTTAATATTAACTATTTTGGAAATTACAACCACGGGTGTTAATAACGTTGGTTGTTAAAGAGAGGGGGATCAGATATGGCCATACTCACTGTCGATACCAAAAACCACTTTGACAACCGTGTACGCGGTGGAGATTCCAAAATGAAGTAGGATGGTGGTGACGTTCTATTAAGGTATGTACGTGGACCCGACTCCCGTGAGTTGGCAAAAGGTGGCTAAAACTGGAGCGATCGATGGGCTAAGGAGGTAGCACCTCTTATCGGACGCACTTCTTCGTATGCCATTCTATTACTTTGTGATTGTTTGGTGTACACCTTTGATTTAGGAGTGTTGTTCGAGGTGGGCGGTAGTAGCAGCTACGCGCTACCACCGATCCGGAAGCATAATTGGTATATCTACCCTGGCATTGCCTAGTTGTGTCGTGTCACCTACCCTAGCGAGCCTTGTACGAGTTTGGATTTCTCCGGTAGTCCGTGTGGTATCCTCTGGTGGCTTTCCGATCAGGAGGGACTATGATATTGGACGGAGTACTAGGACTATTACATGTTAAGGAGAATATTGGATCACTGCTTAATGCTATTTTAAAGTAAGTTTATTTTACTAATAGACACTAATATAATAGAGAAATATTACTACATAGTAAATAGTTTATCGGATCCTTAGAGAATGGGCGGTCCCAAGCATCCTTTAAGTTACTGGCCTTTATATTACCGTTCACTTGAATTAGCTTACACTGTATAAGTATGTATGTCCTGAATCGAGTGTTTGTGTTTATTTCTTACGCTCGGGTCAGCCGGAGTATTAGTTCGGACTTCGTTCCTTGGAGCTAGGACCGCTGAAGACCATCTTTACCAAGCTGCTGCCTAATTTCTGTTGAGTTCTTATCTTAGCTTATGAAATTAAGACAAATGGAATATTGAGATTTTCTGTGGTTGTTCCAAACTTATTAGGTTTTAAAACTATGTAATTTATACCTATTTTGAGACTTTGTGATAGAGGCTTCATGAACCACTATAGTATTTTAATTCCGCTGCGAGTATTCTGATTTCTATGTCTGTGATTCTATGATTATTTATTTACTGTATACTCTGAGATTTTCCAAATTTTATTTACAACGCGGTATTTTGAACAATTCAAGTCCGACAGGTGCGGATGCGATGGTTGAAAAAACCGGGTCGTTACAGTTTAATTTTATTTAAAATTGGCTTAGTTTAAATTATATATATAACAAATTTGATGATATAAATTTACACACACATTTTAATTCACATGCCATTTTAAAATTTTATATATGCATATATTTATTTATTTATTTTTCTTTTTTTCTTACTGCAGAAAAGGAAAAAGAAAATCGTACGTTGATCTTAGTTAAATTTGATTTAAAAGTAATCTGGAAAAGTATATTTACAAATAAGATTTTGGGAAAGAAAAATATATAAGGGTTTATATAAAAAGTTAGTTAACTAAATCTACTAAATGATAAATAAATTGTTTGATCAGATCGAATATTAATAAAACATCTAATGTTTATACAAGGTCTGAAAAATCATGGAAACAAGCCGTTTGGAATGGATTGCATACAAAATCTAAGGTAAGTAAATCTCACTCAGCTGAATTTTAATTCAAATTTAAATGGTTAAATTTAAATAATTGATTGATTGATTGGATTTAGTGTGTTATATTATATATAGTAGGATATAGAATATCTTGAAATGTTTGATTTCCCGTATTATATAGTGGATGAGACCCTATGCGCCGCATAATAGCGGATGATATTTTATTTATAACCCATATACCGTGATATTCCACCTCGAAGTGGAATGGGTATTTATGTTGTGCTAACGTCTGTGGATGCGGGAAAAACAGGTTGGAGGGATCCAACTGGATCCCTCAACAATTATTTATTTTATTTAATATTCTATGTTGTGATTATTTGATATTCTATGAAGAATTATATTGGAATATTGAATGCTATGGTTTGATTGAACATATTTGGGTATAATGAGTCACCAAAAATATATAAAATTGAAGTTTTGGAAAGACAATAAAATAATGGAGATTTAAGTAAATAATTATAGCAAATAAATTAAGAAAGAATTGAAAAGAAATGGAACTGATATTAAAATACTAATAAATAACTTCAAGTATGAACAGAAACAAAGATTTTGAATAAACAGAAATTAATGAATTATAAAATTAAGTGATATTATTTTAAAGGAATAAATAATTATTTTAAAATTTAAAGTTTAAATTTATTTGAAAGGATTAAGAAGTAATTTGAGAAATCTAAAATTGGTATTCTCAGTTAAAAGTATTTTAAATCATAATTAAGGAATAAAATCTGAAATTAATGGATTTTGAAATAAAAGGGAGTAAATTGGAAATCAATTTGGAAATTGATTCAAGTGTTTGAAGTTGGAAATTTAAAGAAGAATGTGAAGAGAAGTATATTTCTCTAGATAGCCAAGTACGTTCAAAGTACAGTTTTAGATATAAGATAAAAAGTTTTAATGTGGTTTTTAAAAGCATGTTTTAGAAATTTATTATTTCTAAATATCTAAATTCTAAAGTAAATATTTTTCAAATCTATTATCGTAGTAATTATTTAAAAGGTGACTTAGTATTTTGTTTTAAAAAAAGTGAAAACCTGTTGTATATTTTATAAAGTTACCTTATTTTAAAATATTCATATAGTACGTATTTTTAAAAAATTATTGAAGTAGCTTTTAACTTAAATGTTTTGAAATATATTTCAAAGTAAAGCGTTTTAAGTTATTTTAAAAATCTAAAGTTTGTGCTTGGTGATTTCAGTGGAAATAGAAAATATTTGAAAATTTTATTCTAAAAAAGGAAGATAGTTTGAAACTGTTTTCAAAGGTTGAAAATGGAAATATATCTTGCGAAGATATTTCGAGATAAATAAATAATTTGGAGAAATTGTTTATGGTTGATGGATGTTTGTGAATATTAATTGATAGTTAAATAACCGACTATCAATATTGGCCAAATGCGTTGATCGTTTCGAAGAGACCGGGATCGGGATTTATTTCTCGAAAACCACTTCAATTCGGTTTGTACGTTTTCGTGGAAAACGAGTTTGGATGTGAAGATGGAGCAGTGAAGTGCAAGGGCTAGTCGCTACTAATCCTGAGGATATTTCCAAAATGGATGTAGTAGGAATAGTGCCTTCGGTTCCGTTCGAACCTGGGACGGACTTGTATGGATGAATGCTTTCGGAACATCGTCAGGTGGATGATGGGCATTCTAAGGGATATGTTCTAAAAAGGTAACGCTTAGCCTCAAGCCTCATCAACCGGGAATGACTAAAAATCAGGGGATATGCAGCAAGGCTAGGTGGTTAGCACCCATTCAGGGTAAGGTCATCCCTGTCTAGATGTCCCTTTTTATTTCGGCTTAGTGGTGCGGTTGTTGATCCCAACCGTGGGGTGACCTCACTCGGGATTATCCAGTAAGGGGTAGTCCCGGTCTTGTGTTGCAGCGGGTCGGGAGTGATCCTCGGTACAGTGATCTAGGCCCGTACCGTGACAGGCGGTACCCCAGTGCCTAGTCATTAGTTGGAAATCCATTCTCCCTACGAGCCTTGTACGAGTCTTGTTTGTATTACCAACTCTGTGGCTAGTAGTTGGAATTTAATCATGTACAATTTCGGCTATTTTAATAAGTACTTGTATATAGACCCTATTATAATATCAGAGGATTTTAATAAGCAATGTTTTAGCTATCATAAGGTAAAAACCCAACATGTTTATTTGTGGCGTGATCTTACGAGATGCTTTTGTTTTCAAAGGATTTTGAAACTTCAATAATCAATTTGAGTGTGATTTTCTCACGCTAGTATTCCAGACTGACTCGGGTGTTATTTAACTGTGATGCTCGGGTCAGACCGAGTATTATAGGATACAGGGAAGGATGTTGTGGAGCTTAAGAAACGAGCTGGAAGGTGATATGTACTTCCGTATTTGGTTATTATTCCGCTGTGTCTAAATTTGTAAGTTATTGATGTGGAACTCTGATGATGTACTCTGATGATGTATGTATAAACGGTTATAGTTTTCTTTTGTGTAAAGGGCTGTTATTATATATTATATTTTATTCCAATGCGTTGGTTAGATTCTGTTGTTGTTTTCTATTTTCTCTTCTCCTACCTCTTCTTCTTTAACCCAAATGGTTCGTATTTCTGTTCAACTTGAGTTGATTGATGTAGAATAGTGTTGACTCAAGGGGTACGGATTTGCGGGTCGTTACACCTACGCAATAAAAATAGGAAATATGAACTGTTTTTGTCTTTCCGACGATGTGGGTCGATGTATATATATTTATATCTCTTGTCAAATTGCAAAAGCTCCTCCGTACAAAGGAGAATCTGCCAAAAAAATTTGAAAATTTTGGGAGTTAGAAAATTTTTGAAAATTTTTGGAAATTTTTTTGTTAGTGACAAAATGATTTCAATTTGGAATTGAAATAAGAGATTTTGGAAATGGAAATTGAAACTAATTGTTTAGTTGGAACTAAAGAGTTAGGAAAGTGAATATGAGATTTTCACTAAGTGGGTTTTGTGAAGCTAATGGGTTTGGAGCATTCTTCTGCTTTAGTAATTTCGGGGACGAAATTCTTTTAGGGAGGGAGGGATGTAACGACCCGGATTTTTCAGCATTGAATCTGGAATATTTTAATGGTTTTAAATATAGAAATTTAATTATAAATTGGTTTTGAATATGAAAAACTTGGATCTATCCATTCAGAATGTAGATACAACAATTTGTTGAATAATATAATTATTCAATTCAATAATTGAAGATTGAGTAAAATAGTCAATCTTGAGTTTTGAGCTTGTTAAAAATATTTTAAAGGCTTGTAAAATTTATATTGATAGTACTGAAGATAGTAAAAGCGTTAAAATTGAATTTGGAAGTGTTTTGTTGAGTTTTGAAATTTATATCGTTCAAATTGATATTTAAAAATAGCCTTCCGAGGCACAGTCTTGGAATTCGACGAAACCAGTTCCATTAGATTCGTAGTATTATATTATTGTCGGATTTCTATTTCCGTAGTGTTTGGAATTGTCGTGTGATCGTACGGTATGTAAACACGCTAAAATCTATATAAAAAATTCGGTATAATAATAAGGTTCAAAAAAGCTATCTTCTCCATACGATCGAATTAGGACTCAAAACCTTTTCCTTTGTGTCTGGAATAGGGGTATAACATTATAAATGCCTAGCGGCACGCCGCGATAGGAGGTCAAGATTTTGAGTTGCATAATTCATGTCGATTTAAATTTAAATTTAAATAAAATTAATACCTTGTTTAACCAGTCAAATAAATTTAACGTCAACACTATTTCACCCCTTTTCGAAATCACTGTAGTAGAGCAATTTCTTCACACAACCATCTACCCGTGTTTCCCTTTTTCTTTCCAAAAAGGACGCGGTTGTCATTTCGAAGAAAAAGAAATAGACGAAGGGGTCGATCATTTTATCGCAGCAAGAAACAAGTTCAAAAAAAATCGAAAGAGGAAAGAATGGCAGAACATAGATTCGAACAAATTCGTTCGAAAATCAAAAAATTAAATAATCACGTGCTGAAAACTAAATCGAGTTAGTTATTCTCAATCGCGTGGCGCACTGGGATGGAGGGGGTATCGGGGTCGCGTTCTCGAGCTAGGGCACGAGGTGATGGGGGTAATTCGGCAGTACGATGGTTCGTGAAGAAACAGTGGAAGTTAGGCATATCGAAGTGCTCAGGACGATGCTGTGTCGTCAAAAGACAGGGGTTGCACGGTGATGGCGGCTCGATCTAGAGGATGAAGTGGTGTGCCTCGTCGTCGATGGATTGGGGTTCGTAGAGGAGTCGAAGAGTAGTTCTACGAGGAGTAGGTATTTTTCTTTTATTAATTTATATATGCATTTATTTATATATATATATATATATATAGGAAGAAAATAATAATGTAAGGTATATAGATGTTGATTGTTTTCAATTTGTATATATATAGATGTACAGAAAATTTAGATAAACAGTAGAAGAAAAATGTAAAAGTAGTATGTTTAATTAAATGTATATATATAGAAGATTTTGTAAATATATGTAGAGATTTTAAATGTTGAACAGCTTATGTCAAAACAAGATTTTTAATCTATATAAATTGATTTTATAAGTGTGGGTTTCAAAGGAAAATATATATACATATTTTCAAAATTAGTTTATTTTAAATAAGGGATTAAGATGATTCACTTATTTAATAAACTTATTTAATTATTTAGCTACTAAATGATTTTTAAGGAAAACTATTTTGAATTAAAATAATCGATTAATAAAATTTATCAAAAAGGATAATTTATTATTCGATTATTTAAAATGTTAATAAACCGTATGTTGTTTATTCAAGGTCTGAAATCATGAAGGAAACAAACTGGTTTGGATCGGATGGCCAAAAAAAAGGTTAATGGTGAGTAAATCTCGCTCATCTGGTTTTAATTTAAATTTAAATAGTTAAATACAATAGTTGGTTGAATGACTGAATTGATTGGATGTGGTATATTGTATAGTGATATATATATATATATATATATTATATTTGGAATGATTGATTTCCCGCATTATATAGCGGATGAGACCCTATACGCCGCATAATAGTGGATGATATTATATTTAAAACCCATATACCGCTATATTCCACCTCGAAGTGGAATTCGTATTTATTGGCTAACATCTGTGGATGCAGGGAAACAGGTTGGAGGGACCCAACTGGATTCCTCAAAATATTTAGATTTGTTAAAATATTCTATGATATAATTATTTGCTACCTTGTGATGAATTATATTGATAACGGGAAATGTTGGATACTATTGTTGATTTAAAATATTTCGGTGAAGTGATTAACAAAATATATAGAACTGGGATTTTTGAAAAGAAAATAAAAGAGGGAATTTTGAGTAAAATAATCATAGAAATTTGAATAAATTAAAAATGAACTGGAAAAGGATAAAAAGAGATTTTTGAATCCTGATAAATAAAATTCCAAGCGTGGGAAATGAGATTTTAAATAAATGGGAATAAGTGATTTTATTTTTAAACTCAAGTGTTATTTCAAGAAATAAAGAATTTATTTTGAAATTCGAGGTTTGAATTTATTTGAAAGGATAAAGAAGAAATTTAGAAAATATGAAATAGGTATTTTCAGTTAAAAGATTTTGAATCATAATGAAGAAATAAAATATGAAGTTAGTGGATTTTGGAATAAATGGAGTAAGTAAGGAAATTTATTTTAAAAGCGAAGTAAATTGGAAATCAATTTGGAAATTGGTTGTGTTTGAAATTGAAAATTTAAAGGAGAATGTGACTATGAAATTTATAAACCGGGTTTATAAAAGTAAACTAATATATCAGTGGATATTTGGAAGAATAAATTAACGGTGGGAGTTTATTAAGGGAATGAGTAAATTTGTTTAAAAATAAATGGTGATTTATTTTTAAAAGATGTTAAAGAGAAGCGTATTTCCCTAGATAGCCAAGTACATTTTCAAAGCAAATTTTTAAATACAAGTTAAAAGTTTTAATTTTGTGTTAAAAAGCATGTTTTAGAAAATTTATTATTCCTAAACGTTTAAGTTCTAAAGTAAGTATTTTTCAAATCTATTATCGTAGTAATTATTTAAAGGTGACTTGGTATTTTTTTTAAAGGAGAAAATCTAGTTTTATATTTTATGAAGTAACCTCATTTTAAATATTCCTAAAGTATATATTTTAATAAAGTATTGAAGAAGTTTTTATTTTAAATGATTTAAAGTATATTTTATAATAAAGTGTTTTAAATTATTTTAAAAATCTAAAGTATTGTACTTGGTGTCTTCAGTGGAAATAATATTTGGGAATTCATTCCATGAGAAGAGTGTGGTTTGAAAACTGTTTTCAAAAGGGTTGAAAATGGAAATATATCTTGCGAAGATATTTTGAGGTTAATAAATAATTGAGGAGAAATTATTTATGTTTGATGATTGTAGTGAATGTTAATTGATAGTTAAATAACCGACTATCAATATTGGACAATGCGCTGATCATTTCGAAGAGTCCGGGATCGGGATTTATTTCCTGAAAACCACTTCGATCCGGTTTGTACGTTTTCATGAGGAATATGAGTTTGGATTCGAAGATGGAGTAGTGAAGTGCAAGGGCTAATCGCTACTAATCCTGAGGAGATTCCAAAATGGATGTAGTAGAAGTAGTGCCTTCAGTTCCGTTCAAACCCGGGACGGACTTGTATGGAGGAATGCTTTCGGAACATCGTCAAGTAGACGATTGGCATTCTAAGTGATATGTTCTAAAAGGTAACGCTTAGCCTCGAGCCTCATCAACCGGGAATGAATGAAAATAAGGGGTTATGCAGCAAGGCTAAGTGGGTAGCACCCATTAGGGTGAGGTCATACCTGTCTAGATGTTCCTTTTATTCGGCTTAGTGGTGCGGTTGCTGATCCCAACCGTTGGGTGATCTTAGTCGGGATTATCCAGTAAGGGGTAGTCCCGGTCTTGTGTTGTAGGGGATTGGGAGTAATCCTCGGTATGCTGATCTAGACCAGGTACCGTGACAGGTGGTACCCCGGTCCAAGTCATTAGTTGGAAATTCATTCTCCCTACGCGCCTTTACGGTTTTGTTTGTGTACCTATTAGCTGGAATTTAATAAATGTAACAATTTCGGCTATTTGAATAAGTATTTGTATATAGAAACTATTATAATATTAGAGGATTTTGATAAGAAATGTTCTAGCTATCTTAAGGAAAAAACCCGACATGTTTAATTGTGGCGTGGTCTTACGAGATGCTTTTGTTTTTCAAAGGATTTTGAAACTTTAATAATCAATTTGAGTGCGGTTTTCTCACGATGGTATTCCAGACTGACTCGGGTGTTATTTAACTGTAATGATCGGGTCAGACCGAGTATTATAGATTATGGGAAAGGATGAAGTGGAGGTGGATGGCAATACGTACTTCCGTATTTGTGTTAGATATTCCGCTGTGTTGATTAGCTGTGTATTCAGATTGTGAGGACAGGTTATGATTACTGTCCAGTTGTGTGTTATGTATACTCTGATGATGTAATGTACAAACAGATGTATTTTCTTTTGTGTAAAGATCATTTATTATCTATTATATTTTATTCCGCTGCGATGGTTAGATTCTAATGTTGTTTTCTATGTTCTTCTTCTACCTCTTCTTTTTTAAACTAAATGGTTCATATTTCCGTACATCTTGAGTTGATTGATGGAGAATAGTGTCGACTCAAAGGGGTACGGATTTGCGGGTCGTTTCACGGATATTCTCATTAAAATCAATGTGATTCAAAGATATGCTATTTTTCATTAATTATAAGGAAATTTATGATAATAAGAACTTAGCCGTTCACAAGTATATAACTACTATAAATACGCCCAAGCCAATGCAATTGGGACAATCATTAGAAAAATTGAACAATATTACATACTATAAATTTAACAACATCCATGTGCGTAGCATGCGTTTACCCTAGTGTGATATAAACAAGCGGGAAACAAGCACCTGAGATCAGGCAGAATGTTCAACAAACAGAATGTGCCGAAGCACGTGTTAACCATAAAAGACAAAGTTGATTATGGAGCAAAGACAAAAGCCAAGAGGATAAGGACCATTTCTAAGTTGGACTTTGGTTCTTGAACCTATCTGACCTGAATTTGTTGCAATTTGTTACATACTCTGTTACTTTAATTGTATCTGACTTCGGTTTTTGCTCATTAATTAATGCATCCTCGGCAGATTTAATCTTATATCCTTTCTCTTTGTATGCTTTTAACCGCTTAAGACTTATGTTCACATTAGTTTTAAATCTAAGGAATCCGTTTAATATCAATTTTTTTTGTTCACATAACAAAATTTTAACTGAAATGAAATAATTAATAAACTTACTACCTTTGATTTTGAAAATCGGTCAATTTTACTAAACGAACGTAACTAAAATTACAACATATATGTGCTACGGAAGAGCTGAATCGACGCAAAATGTAACAAAACATCATAGTCTGGTTATAGGAACTGAAAATAGACTTCTTCGTATTCTTTAGACATTGCATTATGATCGTCCGCCCATAGAAAAATTGAAATAAATCTTGCTCACCTAGAAAAAAACGAAGTTTTAAAACGAAGCCCAAAATATTACAAAAAATCTGTTTTATAAGTAATCCATTATAGACGGCTGGCCAATCAAGTTTGAAAATCTCTCTCTAAGGCCCAAGAAATATAACCAATTGTTTGCGCAAAAAATGGGCAAACACCCCAAAGTCGTACAATTTAGTTGATTATATGTTGTTCTTAGCGGTTTGGGTGATTTATGCAAATATGTAAAAAGCAGGGACTAAACTGTAAAAGACACACAGATTTATAGTGGTTCGGCCAGAATGTGTCTACGTCCACTTTATATGTTATTCTCCTTTTCTCTTAAGATTACAAGTACAAAGCTTTGTATACAAGTATATGAAAGTTGTTTGAAAGTTCCTTCCGTGCTTGAGCTCTCAAACTTGTCCCCCATTGTTGTACCCCTGCCCCTCTATTTATAGAGTGAGGTTAGGGGTAGGGGTCTTGGATGTATATAGCTGCTGGTGGGCCTGAGATGATGCTATCTAGCCTGGCAACGTTGGTTCGGCAAAGCCTTGGTTCGGTGACGCATGGACGTGGATTGGTCCGGTAGAGGTTGGTCTGGTGGTGGCCTCCTTGCATCTGGTCCGGTGTTGACACTTTGGTTTGGTTCGGTAGACAAATGGAGCAGGATGGTTCGGTGAAGGGGACGTAGCTTGGTCCGGTGGTGAGTGGATGAAGCTTGGTCCGGCTATGTAGGGGGGAGATGGTTCAGCAGTGTTGGGAATGCCGAATGAACAGTGCCGAATGAGCTCTTGTATTGGGAATGCCGGATGAACCAAGGCATCTTGAATGCCGAATGAGATTTCGCTCTATATTGCCGAATGAAACTTTAAACCTTTGATACCGAATGGACTTTTATACTTGAATCATGAGTGAAATCCCAGACTTATATATGCTTGTTGGCTGCTTCTTCTTGGTTCGGTCGTGGTTGAAATGCACACAACATTGATATTTCAGTTTTGACCAAAAATGGGATAACACTTTTCCCCCCAAAACATGCCTTGCGATAGGAAGGCGTGTTTTGTAATGCCATGAGCTGGATGTTCATATCCTGTTGATGTCCTTGCGGTAGGGAGGCGTGTTTTGTAATGCCATGAGCTGGATGTTCATACCCGGTTGTCAACCTGTAAAGAGCTTGATATTTTATATGGCCCCAAATGACGACCGTTCGGGATCGAGCTATTTGGGATGAAGCGCGGCCGTTCATGGTCAAGCGCCTAACTTCAAATGACGACCGTTCGCGATCGAGTCATTTGAGGTGAAGTGCGACCGTTCGTGGTCAAGCGTCTAAATCCATGCGACGATCGTTCGAGATCGAGTCATTTGCGGTATAATGTGATCGTTCACGGTCAAGCGCTTTACTTCAAATGACGACCGTTCGGGATCGAGCCATTCGAGGTAAAGTGCGACCGAGCCCGGTCAGAGGGCGGACCTCAAATGGCGACCGTTCGCGATCAAGCCACTTGGGGTGAAATGTGACCGTTCACGGCCGGTGCCGTTCGCGGCAAAAGATGAAATGGGACCGTTCGCGGTCAAGCGCCTTACTTCGGATGACGATCGTTTGAGATCGAGCCATTCGTGATAAGGCGCGACTGTTGGCGGTCAGGGGGTGGACCTCAAATGGCGACCTTTCGCGATCGAGCCATTTGTGGCTAGATGAGTTGTGCCGTTCGAGGCGAGTTTGTGACTGTTCGAAGTCGGGTGCCGTTCGAGGCGAATTGTGACCGTTCAAGGTCGGGTGCCATTCGAGGCGAGTTGTGACTGTTCGAAGTCGGGTGTCGTTCGAGGCGAATTGTGACCGTTCGCGATCGGGTGCCGTTCGAGGCGAATTGTGACTGTTCGAAGTCGGGTGCCGTTCGAGGCGAATTGTGACCGTTCTCGATCGGGTGCCGTTCGAGGCGAATTGTGACTGTTCGATGTCGGGTGCCGTTCGAGGCGAATTAGTGTGCCCGGGGGGGCTTAATAATATCAGTGCCGGAGTTATTATTTGGGGGAGTTTCCGAATCAAAGACTTCGGCAGTTCGCTGCCATGCAAGAGGTGCTCGTGGACCGTTCGTGATCCACGGGCATACAAGTAAATTTTTCCATAGAATTGTAAATGTTAAAGCAATAATCATATGAACCTTACGGCAGAAATGTCCAAACAGGAAGAATTTAAATGTTCAAATCAAAATCAAAGCAAAAAGCAAAATGAAGATGTCAAAGCGTAAACTCTTACTATAACGCGGTTGGTAGTCATTCAGAGCATGCCTATGGATCGTGCACGATTGCTCACATGTGTAAATGATTTAACCGTGTCAGCGAGAGGTTTACAGCTTGTTCATCGTTATTTTAATCAAGCAATCAATGGATAATCAAACGGTGCCCCGATCCAGGGGTCACATCTTGCCGATGTAGACGGTGGTCGCTCTGGCTCCACTGCTGGAGTTCGCCTCCTCACGTACTGAAGGAGCATACCGTTCCTGATATGCCCTTCCACCTCGTCCTTCAAATGCCTACAATCATTAGTGTTATGACCGTTTAATTCATGGAATACACAAAACTTATCTGATTTTCTTTCGTCAGATGTTGGATCCCTTCGCATTGATCTACGATACGGAACCTGCCCCTTGGTATCCCAATAAATTCGTTCCAGACTCTCATTCAGCTCAGTGTGAGTGATGAATCGCGGCTCCCTCCTTTGCCGTTTTGACCTGTCATCATTATCCTCAGCCTTTCTCTTTCCTTTGCTAGTCTCCTCACCCTTTCCAGGTGGGTTTCCGCTCTTTATTGCGTAAACGTCATCTTCTTCCTCACTTTCTGCACTAGCATCTTCCAAACGCAGAAACTTTTCAGCCTCATGATAGAACTCTCCCAGATTCATAGGCGGGTCCTTGGTTAATGAATTCTTGAACTCTGTGCTATCAGCTATTCCAGATACAGCCGCCATCATGACCATAGATGGATCTGGTCGATCCACTGATGCTGCCGTCGCATTAAATCGCGTTAGAAAGCTCCTCAAGGTCTCTCCAGTTTTCTGCTTCAAGGTTTCCAAAGTCATCACATTCTTGGGTCTCGCAATATGAACCCTGAATTGCCTCATGAATCTCTCGTTTAAATCTGCCCACGTTCCTATGGAGCCGCTCTCCAGTTGCCTAAACCATAACGCTGCAATGTCCGTCAAATACAGTGGAAAGCACCGGGCCATGATCTCCTGTGATGCCCTCAGCACTTCCATGTGCCTCATATACTTAGTAAGATGGACCGCAAGGTCTGTCCTCCCATCGTGCATCTCTACTGATGGTAGCTTGAATTCTGGTGGGTTCCTAGCCATCCTAATTGCAGAAGAAAAAGGACTCCTGTTTACATCTTTCAAGTCTTTGTTTATCAAACCGCCCCTCATAGCTCTTCTAACCATCTCCGCTAATCTGTCATCGTCTCCTAGATGCAATCATCGTTCATTACTTTCAACCTGCCCCCCGAGTTCACGAGGGAACTCTGGGATCTGTCCCCTTGACTGAGCGTTCACTCCTCTATTGCCACCAGGTTGTTCGGATGCCCTCGTCTCTCTTCCCGGGATCGGATTAACATGGTCTGCGTGTGTGCGCCCTAGCTCTGGTGCTACGCCAGATGGTCCTGCTCCGTTCTGAACTCCAGTTGCTCCTTGGTTTTGTGCTCCAAGTTGTCTAATTTGCTGAAGCAAGTTCTGGATCATCTCTTCTTGTCTTCTCATCATATCCTCCATCTCATCCCTGGTGACGAAGGCTGAAGCTTGGTTTGCTCCTGAGGAAGCCACTTGACTCCCTTCCGGTTGACTCTGCTCTGGCCTTGGCCTTCTGCTTGATTGTCTCGCCATGACTCTTCCAATCTGAATCTCTAAACTCTCAAATTCAACTTCCAAGTGGTAGCTCCTTGAGTTCAATTCTCGGTGAAAGCACCAAAATGTTTGCGCAAAAAATGGGCAAACACCCCAAAGTCGTACGATTTAGTTGATTATATGTTGTTCTTAGCGGTTTGGGTGATTTATGCAAATATGTAAAAAGCAGGGACTAAACTGTAAAAGACACACAGATTTATAGTGGTTCGGCCAGAATGTGCCTACGTCCACTTTATATGTTATTCTCCTTTTCTCTTCAGATTACAAGTACTAAGCTTTGTATACAAGTATATGAAAGTTGTTTGAAAGTTCCTTCCGTGCTTGAGCTCTCAAACTTGTCCCCCATTGTTGTACCCCTGCCCCTCTATTTATAGAGTGAGGTTGGGGGTAGGGGTCTTGGATGTATATAGCTGCTGGTGGGCCTGGGCTGATGCTATCTAGCCTGGCAACGTTGGTTCGGCAAAGCCTTGGTTCGGTGACGCATGGACGTGGATTGGTCCGGTAGAGGTTGGTCCAGTGGTGGCCTCCTTGCATCTGGTCCAGTGTTGACACTTTGGTTTGGTTCGGTAGACAAATGGAGCAGGATGGTTCGGTGAAGGGGACGTAGCTTGGTCCGGTGGTGAGTGGATGAAGCTTGGTCCGGCTATGTAGGGGGAGATGGTTCGGCAGTGTTGGGAATGCCGAATGAACAGTGCCGAATGAGCTCTTGTATTGGGAATGCCGGATGAACCAAGGCATCTTGAATGCCGAATGAGATTTCACTCTATATTGCCGAATGAAACTTTAAACCTTTGATACCGAATGGACTTTTATACTTGAATCATGAGTGAAATCCCAGACTTATATACGCTTGCTGGCTGCTTCTTCTTGGTTCGGTCGTGGTTGAAATGCACACAACATTGATATTCCAGTTTTGACCAAAAATGGGATAACACCAACCGTCGAGAAATAATTTTTTTTTTCCAATTATAAGAACGAGCCTTATGGCACGCGCTTCGCGCATGATGAAAGCATTTGAATTGTTTTTGTACAAATTGCATTTGTTTAACACGTTTAAAAGAAAATGTTTTCCATAAATAATTAGCCATATGTTTGTGTAGAATCATACTTTTATTTCTAAGTTGCAATATCTAATTTTTTGTCAGTTTAAATTTTAATTTATATTATTAATTAATAAAAAACAAATTTGTAAAGTAGTTTATTTGTTATATCTTATTTTTAAGTGATATTAAGACTTGGTAAATATTTATAGAGGAAATTTTGAATTTGTAAAGAAAACTTAATTGTCAGATCCTATTTTTAAATAATGTTAAATTTTAATAATATATATGAACAGAGGCATTTTTGGTATTTCATATTGATACCAAAAGAGTTTGACAGTAGCAAATATATTACAACTCTTACTAAAGAAATACACATAAAGGGGAATTTGAAACTTCGCAGTTAGATCAAAAAATTGCGCTTTTAAGGCAAATATTATTAAAGATAAGGTTGTTGTGAGCTGATTAGGACAGACAGACGCTCATTTCTAACACTTTAATATTTATGACATCGGATCTATACTTCGGACTTGAGAATTTAGTTTTTGTTCAGCAAGGGATCCTTTGATCACTTATTTTATTATATTGTATAAAAATTATTAGTTAAATGGTTGTAAATTTTATTTTCAAAATTGTCGACTTGTTTTTCGATTGTAATTTTTTTATCTCCAATTATAAATTTAGTTAAATGAACTAAAGGCTAAATTTATCAAAATATATAGATATTGTTAATTAATGTTTTTAACTATTGTTTAGTAACAAAAATTATATAGATTTGTAATGATTATTGTTTGTGCTATAACTCTCTCGACGTTTGGAAGCTGGTTTCTAAGGTAAACAGGTCTTGGTATAGTGAATTGATAATGAAAGGTGAAACCACGAATCAGTAGTAAACCATAAGTGATAAAAGCAATAAGTACGAAACACAACATTTTATAATGCCTGAGAAGTTCACTTGTATCCACTATTCAATAGTCGTTTTTATTAATTCTTATGCAGAGAACTTACAATCTTGACTTGATCCTTCGTTAATGAGTTTAATAAAATTCTTTTTGTAGTAAACTAAAAATGAGGATTTTGATTTGTAGTGTTGTTTTCAAACAAGGTCTCTTTCTTGTATGTGTGAGCCATCAATTTAAACTGTTCTTGGAGCTTCTTCATTGGTGGAGCACTTTTTCTTTGGATTGCTGACTTGGCTCGATGTAAGTTGCAATCGATGTATATGGCACCATTTTGTTATGTAATGACTTGATATTTCGAACCGTTCAAATCGACAATCATCCACTCATGTCAGACTTGAATTGCTCAAAACTATAGATTGTTAATTTATATTTGGAAACTCAACATATACGATAAATAAATAAATCGCAGAATCACAAACACAGAGTAATATAATATTAAGCAGCGGAGTAGATAAATAGTAGTTCATGAAGCTACTATATAAACATCAGAGTTTGAAATAAAATACAATGGAATAACTCAAATACAATGTAGTCTCGAATACAAAAAGATGTCAAGTTTGAACAAAAATAACTGGAAAAGCTGAATAGATAAGACAGATCTTCAAGCAAACCTCTAATCTCCAAAGGTGAGTCTCAAATGCTGTGACACTCAGTTTGACCCGAGCATAAAGAAAAATACAAAACACTCGAGTCAGAATTGACACTCTTATACTAGTAAATTCAACTTTACTGAAATGTCAACTGAAATACAAGTAACTTAAAGGGTGCTTGGGATTTTCACCCTCTAATGATCCGTGGAACTATCTACTATATAGTGATGTATGTTATTATAATATGTCTATAAGTAAAGTAATGTATTAAAATAGCATTAAGGTATTACTCATATCCCACTTAACACATTTTATATATTCCTGTAGTCTATTTAGTACCGTAACCTCAACCTAACCGATGGTTTACTCAAAGGGCACTCCATATGTATGGTACAAACCAAACACGTAGAAGGAACGATAAGGCATTTTAACACGACACGCGAGGCATTGTCAGGGCAGGATTCTACCATTTTGTGGATCAGACTGGTGTTAATGCATAGCAGCTAGTAACGCCCACCTCGAGACACACTCCCAAATCAAAAGGTGTGTGCAATCAAATCACAAAGTAATAGAATGGAGTCGAAGAAATGTGCCCGATAGGGGGTGCGACCCTAGTTGGTCCGGCATGGCTCTTGTTTTAGTCACATCGAAGTTGACTCGTGGGAGCCAGGGCTGCGTTAATACCACATACATAATCGTCGCCAAACCATCCTACTTCGTTCTGGAATCTCCACTATGTACATAGTTGTTAAAGTGGTTTTCGCTATTTGTAGAGATTATGACAATATCTGATCCCGGTCTCTATAAAAACCAAACTCTTATTTCAGAACATTGTCATTTTTATAAATAACTTTTATAATCATTTCTAACAGTTCGTGCTTCATATCAAGATATCATATCATTAAAACCATATCACTTTCGAAATCATATTCGTTCCAAAAATCATAACCACAAAATAGTTTAAACTTTCATTTGAAAATATTCGCAATTAAATCCAATAAATCTAAATCATAACAGTTCCAACTTAAATATTTTAAATATTGAAAATAGTTTATTTATTGAAAAATAAATTATAGTTTAAAAATAGTTTATATATATTAAAAGAGTTTATGTACTAAAATGGTTTATACCGAAATACTTAAAACTAGAATTGGTTTCTTCCAATTTTACAAATTAATTCATATCAACCTTTAGTTACAAATTCAATTTAATCAATCTCAATTCAAATTATCGTTTAAAACCATTTTAATTTATCGTTTTAAATCCAGATTTGAACAATATATTTAAGCCAATTTTCGATTTAATAGTTTTCAAAGTTAAATATTCAACAATTTACAATGACTCAATTTTATAAATTTCATTTATATTTCAATTTCAACTTTAACTTATTTTGGTCTGACATATCCACTTAACCAAATTTAATAATACTTAAATAAAATCTCAAATTGCAAATTTACCCATATCGGATTTTACATATCCAACTTCAATTATATAAAATCCTGACAATATTCCTTTAATCGCATTTATAAACGTTTAAATAAAATTCTTCAAATTCATACTTAAATCAATATTAAATATTCAATTTTATTCAAATTTAAATATTCATTTAATCCTCTTTAATCAAAATCAAGTTATAATACTTATCTTTAAATCTCAAAATCAATAAGTTCCAGATTAATCTCTATTTAAATTTAATTCTTAATAATTAAATTACGAATCAATTTAATTTGTCTTTCCAACTTTAATCTATTAAAATTATTAAAAACAATATTTTTATAATATAATTTTAAACAAATACTTAAACATAATATATATATATATTAATCAAATTAAATTTTATTAATTAGATCTTATTATATATATATATATATTTAAAATAATATAGTTATAAGAAAAAAATTAAAAAATTTATTTTCAAAACTAACTTATACATTTATAATCTCCAAAACGTATAATTTTAAATATTTTAATTTACACATATATAAAATAACATTTATATATTATATTTTAAAAATCAATATTTATTAAAACCCATATATTTCCTTTCAAACTTTGAAAATCATTTTCAAATTATAGAACAATAGCTTCAGTATATAATTTTTTATCATATGATCCAATGACACGGATATTTATCATTTCAATCCATAATTTAAATATTTACTGGTATATATCATTTCAACCCGCAATTCCAAAATTTCATAATCAATTAAAATCGCTTGGATTTATTATTTTAACCCAACAATTTTCCCTTAATCTGTAAGTTCATTCGTTTATGTATCATTTTAACCCATAGGTATTTCGAAACTAATAGGGAACTTGCAGAGTGGGAACAAATATGATAATAATATCACATATCCACAACAGGCATATATAATCAGCAAAAAATTAAAATATAATATATACAACAAGGTTATGGTGTCATATGGCATATGTGAACACTTGCAGATAATGACATATCATATTTAATAATCAAATAACTAACAATTTAAATTCAACAACATATTTCAATTGTCATTTCATATGAAATCAATTTACTAAATATAAGAATGTTAATCGTATGTGATCGCTCAGCTTTCGAGGCTAGAGAAACATGAGAACAACATGGAAACAGGCATGGATAAGCACGGATAATCGACAAATCACTAAACTAACACGGACAAGCACGAAGTGACAACAGGATGCGACAAAGCAAAGCAAATCTACACAAATTCAAAGACAACAAAAATCAAAACTAGCTTGATATAAATGGAAAAAATATATATTATATTATTATACTTTTAGAAAAAATTATAATTAACCACACATATTAAAATAAAAATCTTCATAATTTACATTTACTATACTCATATTAACATAAAATATCTTCATATTATGAATAAATCAATATTTAATAAAATACAAATATTTCAAAACAGATATCAAAATAAATCTTTATAAATAAACAAATGAATTTGCATTTGTATGTAAATGGTTTTTGAATAATGGCGGCATCTCCTCCTTCTTCCCTGATTCCTCATCCTCCATCTTCCCTGATTCCACCTCCTCCCTTTTCCTTGATTCCTCTTCCTCCCTCCACATCAAATCTTCCTTCTCTTTCTATGCCTTCCTTATCTTAGGTCCATCCTCCACCTTCTGTTTCTTCTTCGTTATCTCCTTCTTCCTCCCTGATTCATCTTTCTCCCCTAGCTCTACCTCCTTTTTCTTCCTTCAATCCTCCTCTTTCATCTTGTCCTTCGAGTCCTTCGAATCCTCTTTTTTCTTTGTGTGATTTGAAAACATGTCTGAATTTTGAAAATCAATCATCTTTGTTATTAGATAAGAATTTTCCTTCTCTATCTGATAATGTGAATCCAGCGTAGATTAGTAATCCAGACCATCTATCAAAGTTATCTGATATTGATAATAAGTGGTCATCCCTTTTCAAGAAAAAGCCTAGAAATGCTGGAGTATTTGTGCCTAGGCATTTGATATAAAGAAAGATGGGTTTCCGAATCCATTACCTGATGAAGTCAAAAGAGAAGGAATTAAATAGTGGAGTGGTCATTTAGTTGGTTTTTTCTTGGATGGATCTCTTTCATATCTGACTATATCAAAGTATTTGAGAAGTATCTGGAGATTGAAAGGTGAAGTCGATATTAAATCTGATAACGAGAATTTCTTTTTTAATTTCTCAAACGATCTGGATAGGATGAAGATCTTACAATCTGATCCTATATTCATTAAAGGTAAAATGTTCATTATAACTACATGGGATCCTTCATACGGTTATGTTCAAGAACAAATTAAAAAAGTTCCAGTGTGGGTTCATTTTTGTAGGATACCTTTGATTGCTTGGACTTTGATTGGTATAAATTGGTTAGCTTGTCATGTTGGTAAATTGATTTGTCTTGATGAAAGCATAGAAAAATTGACTAGATTCAAGTATGCTAAAGCTTTGATTGAAGTATCTCCAGATCAGGAGCTTCCTGAGTTTATTGTAATTGATGACATAGGTGATAGCTGCCCTTATGTACAGGTTGAATATGATTGAAAACCAAAAATATGTTGTAAATGTAAAGTGTTTGGTCATGAAACTAAATTTTGTTCAAGAAATGGTAAGGTTAAGAGATCTGATATGCAAACTGGAAGTGATAATGGGGTATCTGTTTACAGTGAATGCTTGGAACAGGTTAATATACAAGAAAAGGTACAGAAGAATCACAATGCTGGAAATTTAAATATGAAGACTATGAAAGTCTGGAGAAGGAAAGATAACGATCAAGAAATTCTTAAAGATTATTATAATTGTAATATAAAATCTAATAATCTTTTATCTGACGTTGGAGAGAAGAACTTGGATCATAATAAGAAAATTCAAAAGGAAGTGGAGTCATTTATTGGAAAAATTATAACATATAATAGTAATGAGAGAATCAATTTGGATGATATGGGATATAAGGAAAATATTACAACTTCAAATTCTTTTTTGGTATTGTCAGATATTGATGAAGGAGCTAATAATGATGAGTTAATAAATGAAAAAGAGACTTCTATCTCACAATCTGGTAACAATCACAAAAATGATGGTACAATTGAAAACCATGGTACTGCTGGAGTTAACTTGTTTGATAATTATTCGTTGCAAAGAATCCTTTAAAAACAATTGAGACACTGGTACATTCAGAGATTTTGGATGATAATTCAGATTTTAATAAGGATAATCTTAAGGAAACGACAAGCAATGATGATATCACTGAACAAACCTATCCATACATCAATATCACTCCTCCTAACCATCTGATCTTACCACCTCCTTGTAATTCAAAAGATAATATAGTGGAACAGGTTTTTTCAAATAAAAAAGGTAAAAAGAAAGTCTCGTTCAATGTAATAGCAGAGGATCTTAACAATGGGAACAACTACAAAATTAATGAAATACAACCAAGGAATAATAATGAGTTTGCCATATCATTTAAAGAATCTTCTTCTCGGTCAAGTGGTATTAGGCATACAAGGAAGCATCCAACATTTATCATACCCGCTAAACTATTATGATGTTGAACAATAATATAGCATATTGGAATATCAGAGGAGGGCATTTACCATCTAAACAATCTGAAGTGAAAAAACTGATTAAAGATCAAAAAATTCAACTTATTGCTATCAATGAAACAAAGTTAAATAAATCTAAGGCTGGATTAGCTTGTAAATATATTGCTCCTGATTGGGCATTTGAGGACAACTTGCAAAGTGCACCATATGGAAGAATTTTGGTTTTATGGAATTCAGATGTTTTCAAAATGACAAAGTTGCAGGAGGATGATCAAATAATTCATTTCAGTGCTATAGCGTTACCCTCAAACACTTCATTTTTGATTTCCTTTGTCTATGCTCAAAATAGCCTTGATAAAAGACTATCATTTCTCTCTAATCTTACATCTTATGTTCATCCAAATTTACCTTGGCTAATTCTTGGAGACTTTAACTGTATGTACTCCACTGATTATAAAATAGGAGGAAACCCTCTCTCTTTGAAAGATATTTCTCCTTTAAAGCATGCCCTTTTCAATTCATCTCTTAGTCATATCTCATCTATTGGAGCTGTATTTACATGGAATAATAAAAGTAAAAATGGTCCTAGAACTTTCTACCAACTTGATCATGCATTTCACAATATTCATTCTATAAACTTATGGCCTAATCTTCTTTGAAAATTCTTAAATCCCTCTATATCTGATCATTCACCTATTATTTTAACTTGGGGAGAGAATGCAATAAGGAGGAATCCATCATTTAAATTTTATAAATCTTGGACTAATAATAAAAATTTCATTAGCATTGTTCTGCAAGTTTGGCAGGAGAATTTTTTTGGAAATCCTCTGTATATTCTAAAGACAAAGCTTCAAAGGTTGAAGGAAAAGCTTAAAGTATGGGCAAAAGAAATTTTTGGTGAAGGTTTTAAAATCTCTGATGGAATAAGAGAGAAATTATTTAATATTCAACAGTAACTACAAAATGATACTATGAATTCATTATTGGCTAGTCAAGAAGCAGATTTATCAAAAGAATTACTTGAAGCATTGGAATTTGAAGCATTGATGAGAAAAGAAATACTGCATGATATTATTGATAAGCAAGGTGTTAGGAATACAAAATATTATCATAACTCAATCAAGATTAAACAGTGCAAAGAAAGAATTTTGAGTATATCTGATATGAATGGAGTAGTACAAGATAATGATGATTCCATCTCAATGGCCTTTATTGATTATTTCTCAGCTATACTTTGCTAATCCAACACCACTGATTCCAAATCTATCTCCTCTATTTAAAATGCAACTACCCTTTCTGAACAAAAAACAAGCAAGTGATTTGATAAGAGAAGTTTTACCTGAGGAGATTTAAAGGGCAATGTTCTCATTAAAACCTGATAGTAGTGGTGGCCCTGATGGTTTCAATTCTTTCTTCTACCAGCACACATGGAATATAATAAAGCATGATGTCAACCAAGCAATACTATATTTCTTCTACCATAACAAATTACCAACTTGTATAAATGCAACTAATATAGCTCTTGTTCGAAAATGTCCAAATACAAGCAGTGTTACTGATTTTAGACCTATTTCATGCTGCAATGTTCTTTATAAAATCATATCCAAGATTATAGAAAGTAGACTACAAAGTGTTTTGCCTTCAATTATATCTAGCAATCAAGTTGCTTTCATGCCTCACAGAAATATCAGTGATAATATTTTGATAACTCAAGAGCTTATTAAAGGATATGGTATTGGTAATATATCACCTAGATGTATGTTGAAACTTGACATTCAAAAAGCTTTTGATTCTATTTCTTGGAGTTCTATAATAGCAATTCTTTCAAGGATGAATTTTCCAAAGCCAATGCTAGCATGGATTTACACTTGTATTTCTACAACTCACTTCTCCATACTAAGAAATGGATGTTCTAGAGGATTTTTTAAAGGAACTCAGGGTGTACGATAAGGTGATCCAATATCTTCTTATCTATTCATTATAGTAATGGAGGTTCTAAATTCTTTGATAATTGAACAAGTGAAAGCTAAGAAGATTGAGTTGCATCCAAAATGTAAGGAACCACTCATAACTCATCTACTATTCGCTGATGATCTTGTCATTTTTACTAAACCAACTATATCAAATATTACCACTATTTTTGAGGCATTGGATAAATTCTATGCAATCTCTGGGTTGAAGATAAATCTTAATAAATCACACATACTAATAGCTGGTCTTAGTGATGGTTTAAAGGCTAAAACACTCTGGTCTGAGTGAGATGCAACATAATGCCAGATATCTTTGATTACCACTTATTACTGCAAAAATTACGAAAACTGTTTGTTTGCCTCTTTATGAAAGAATTACTAAAAAGTTATCCATTTGGCCTAACACAAAGCTAACTCAAGCTGGAAGATTAGTCATTGTTCAAAGTATTGCTACTGCTATGGTTAATTATTAGATGAGACATTACATTCTTCCATGTAAACTTGTATCAATGATCAATAGTGCTCTGAATAGATTTCTGTGGCATGGTGATCCATTTTCAAGAAAATTAATTCCAATATCATTTAAGAAGATACAATTGCCAAAGAATAAAGGTGGTTTGGGAATTACTAACATAAAAATGTGGAACATTGCAGCTATCTCATTATATTATGATTTTTTTTTATCAAGAAGTCAAGACCTCTAGACACAATGGATATTAAAAAACTTATTAAAATTTAAGGATTTCTGGTCTATGAGTATTCCAAACTTAAGCAGCTGTAGTTGGCGTAATATTCTGAAATTAAGAGCTACTTTTCTGCCCATCATACAATGCAATCCACTTGAGAACAGTGAGCTGAATTTCTGGTCATCTCCTTGGGCTAGGCCTGGTTTGATTATTCAGGAAATTCTTCCGTATCCTTTACAACTGCAGTCTGGAATTCCTCTTAATGCTAAAGTAACTTCCTATATCAATGATGGCTTAATTGATTTACCTTACTATAGTTCTAAACAAGTCAGGAATTTATGGCAATATATATCATCTTTACCTCTGACATCTTCAAATCTTAAAGTCCTTTGGAATAATAAAGGAAAGAAGCATACAATTTCAAATGTATACAAAGCTCTGTTAAATAATACAAACCCAGAAAGTTTCCCTTGGGCAATGTAACATCCCGCCTTTTCGCACGCTTTAGACCGACACACATGCCGATTCAAACCATACAGAAGGGTGGATTGTTATGGGGTAAATAAGAAAAAAACCAGAGAAGAAAAAAAAACAAGATAGAATCTCACAGCGGAAGGATAAAATATAATAATCAAAATATACAATTCATGAAGCTGTTTTACAAAACCTTTGATTATATTTATACAATACATATCAGAGTGCACATACCATATAACAATGCAACGGAATAGTATAAGTCAAGTGCAATAATATAAATAATAATAATACGGATCTTCGTCTTCGTCCTCCAGAGCTAAATCTTCACATCTTGAAACGCTCGGACTGACCCGAGCGAATTTGAAAAGACAAAAACACTCGAGTCAGAACTAAAGATCTTATGTGAGTTAAATCAACAGAAATAAATATGAGTACCGTAACTCAAGAGATGCTCGGGATTTACATCTCCTAAGGATCCTTTAAACTATTTACTATGTAGTATATTGCGCTATTTTAATAGTGTCTAATTGTAAAATAAACTTACTTTAAAATAGCGTTAAGGCTTTACATTTTCCACCTTAACACGTAATAGTGCCAATAGTCTATACAGTGCCTGCATATCTCCTGATCGGGAGACTACGAGAAGACACTCCATAGGTACGACACAAATAGAAACTCGTAGTAAAGGCTCGGTATGGTAGGTGACACGGCACAACTAGGCAATGCCAGGGTAGATATACCAATTGCTATCCGGGCTGATAGAAACGCGTAGCTGCAGCTACCGCCCACCTCGAACAAACTCCCCCAAAAAAATCAAGGTAAAAGTGGCCACTGAATCAATCCAAAGTCAAAGTATAATATCGAAGAGGAGTGTCCGATCAGAGGAATGACCTCATTGGCCCGAGAATCACTCCTGTTTTAGCCACCTTATGCCAACTCACGGGAGTCGGGTCCACGTATTTACCTTACAGGAAACGCCTCCACCAACCTACTTCATTCTGGAATCTCCATCGCGTACACGGTTGTTAAAGTGGTTTTCGGGGTTGGCAGAGAGTATGACAACTTCCGATCCCGGTCTCTTCAACAACCAAACGTTATTATGACACCGCGGTCATTTAAAATAATTATACTTTAAAACCAGAATAAAATATCCATTTTAAACCCATATAAATACGATATCGTTTAAATTTTTTAAAACCCCAAATCAATACGATATCATTTAGGCCCAAACCAATATAATATCATTTTATTTTCCAATATATATTCTTTCCAAACTCATCGATTTTCAAAGTAAAATATTTAGAAATCAAAACTCTGGAATATAATATTTCCAAATTATACTACCTTGAAAATCATAACTTTGAAACAAATTTCCATCTCTCAAAGGGTTAAATATTAAATTTCTTTATAAAACATAATAGCTTCTTTAGATTTTAGAAATCAATTTTCAAATATCAATTTAAACTTCCAAATACCATTTCAATTCTTATGTTTCAAAGCTTTAAATATTTCACCATTTCAAAAACAAACTCATTTGACAAACCCATATATATCAAATTCAATTACTTATTATTTAGACTTGAAGTGTTTACTTAATGAATTTAATATAGTTTAAGTAAAACCTTTAACTTCACATAATTGGAAAATCTTTCAATTTATTTTGACTTGATATATTCATTTAAATCAACCTGATATTCATTTAAATCGCTTTACAAAAATCAAGTTATAAAATCATATCCTTTAAAAAAATTAATTTTTATTAAATTTCAATTTAACTTAATATTCATCTTCCAAATCTTATTTTCATTTAAGTCAATGAAACTCCAGAAATTAAATTTTAAATAAATGCTTAATCTTATTTGATTTTAAAATCAAACTTTATTTTAAACTTCAAATCAAATTTATAAGCTTAAAAACCGGAAATTACTATATATATAATAACCTTTATCAATAACCAAATCAATATCCCATATACCATGTATATAAAACTTTACAAAACCATAGAAAATCATTTCAAAATATTTATATATATATATATATATATATATATATATTGCAGTGCCTGTATAAAATTTTCTACCCTATGGTCAAGTGATACGGATGTTTATCATTTCAATCCGCAATTTAAAATAAAAATGAGGTTGTATATCATTTCAAACCGCAATCCCGAATGAAATGAAAATGCATGATGACGTGAAGTTTATACAATATAAATGTAGCATCCATTCATCCAAATATCAATCATCAACCATTATTTGCAATCATCATCCAATTTAAACAATCATCGATATAGGGCATATAAATTATACAGGTAATAAATAACATGTATTAACCAACAGTTTATATTCAATAATAAATTCAATAACTGTTAAACTAGCAGTTCATATGCAAATAAATAAATTTAATAACTGTTGAACTAGCAGTTACATGCAAATAAATAAATTCTAACTGTCAATCTATATGCAATAAATAAAATAAACTAACAGTGAAACTAAATAAATGCGAATTAACTGAGATGATGAATAAAACATGCTAAACAATCATAAATAAATATTTACTCATATATTAAGTCAAATTAACAAACATAATAAATTCTAGAAGTTGTGAGTGAGTTAAAACACTCACCTTTTGAATTTAAATCCAATTTAAATCCGATTTAAACTCAAAAATTCGACGGTCTCCCAATCTGTCCAAACCAGCATCAAAAGATCTGGAATTTAATTACGATCCTAAGAAAAAAAATTCGCGTGAAACGGAGTTCGTATGTATTAGTTATAGCGATAAAACGATTGAAATTAAAAATAAAATAAATAAACAAAAGATAACCTTTCTCCCACAACTCGTCCACGTCATCAAGCTACAGGACCGAACCCTAAAATTTCCAGGTCGCGTACAGTTCCGTGAACCCTAGCTACAACGCGAGCGCCGCCACTGTGTTTCGCCACCTTCTCGACGAGATCGACATCGATCCGAGTCGTCCATGGCCACCCCTACCTCGGCCGACCAAAACCCCCCTCACGCGCATGGTGATCGAGGCCGAGGACTCCACCGCTGCCGTCGCCTTCTATGGCCAAACGCGGCAAATCCTGACCTCCTTCAGGCGAGCGATTTCAACCCTAGACCCTACTCGACGAGCTCTACCACTCCATGCCTTCTGATCGTCGCTAGGTCGAAGATCCGCAGTTGAATCACAAAGCTAAAACGAACGGCCTAAAATAAATCTCTGATTTCAGGATGAACGATGAGTCACATCGAAAAACGAAATACACCATTGAATTCTGCTCGTCGAAGGCTTCAACATATATTTTTAGGAATTTTTCTGAGGACTTTGAATTTTGACTTTAATTTTGGATTGTAATTGGATCTGAAATTATGATGTTCGCCATTGAGGAGGAGAGTGTTGAGATATACGTACAGACAAATGAAATTAGATGGAGGCTAGGGTTTTTAACTGGATTTATATAGGCAGGTTGGAAATTTGAATAGATGGATCGTGTTGAATATACGTGCTAACGCTAACGTGGCCCAATAAGCCCATTCTGACCCCGGAACGAAATTGGGTAAACCCATATATCGAAATAGGTAATTTAAAATATTCTGAATGTGATGGAAAAAGTTTCGCGTCCAAATTCGATCGTATGAAGAAGTTATGCGGAAATCAATATTTCCAAATTGATTTCAATTTATCGATTCAAGGTGTTTCGTGTTCGTACGATCAAACAACAAGTCCGATCGCTACGAAACTTGAAACCCTACAATAACTCACTGTTACGGTTCCGATGAAACTAGTTTCGTCGAAATCCGAGTCCGTGACCAAAATGGCTATTTTATATAAATTAAATAATTTAATAAAAATTAACAAAATTTCAAATTTTTATTTTCAATCTTAAATTTGACCAATCTTATCACTTTATATTTCTCAAACCAATTACAATGGTTCAACCAATTTAAAAGTAAATTTATAGTTGACAAATCTAACAATCTTCAGTGCTTATCTCAAATTCATTGAATTTAGTATTTGTCAATTAAATTTTCAAAAATTTCATTTTCATTCTGTTATTCAGTCTATTATTATCAAAGAGAGGAATTTTTTCATTAGTTCACTATTGTCTTCGTTTATTTCTTTAGATTTCATCTACTTTTCCTTTTAGGCAATATTCTATATATTAAATTTTCATTTAATGGAAATAAATCATACTATCGTAGTTAAATCCAATTAAATAAATAAATGTTGATTCCTATTCTTTTTATTCAACATTTGTTTCCATTTTATTCCATTAATACTTCTACATACATCCTGGATTTGTATAAATGGTTATGACGTGAAATCTTGTCTACTTCACATTTTAAATTAAGGTTTCTAAAACCAATTAATATTATTTCCTTGGTCCAACACCTTTTTACCCAAATTTATATTAATATAACCTTAAGTTAGATTAATCCCTATTGATTTCCCCTTTAAATTTATTAGACCCTCTTAACGTAATAGTTAAACATTAATTTCACTTATTTGCAATAAATCCACAAATTGGATTTCAAATTTCAAATAAATAAATAAATCTTGGTTTTTCACTTCTTAAATCACCCAAAACATCATATTAAAATAGAGTTAACATTGATTGCATCTTATAGAATTAAGAAACTACAATGACAAATCAAAACTACACTAACTACCCAAATTTGGCCAAAAGTTTTCAATCCATTTCACATTAAAGTTTATCAACTACCCAAATAGGTATCTTACTATGGTAACTATTCAACTTTTAATTACCTTTAAGTTTTATTTCAATTGTTCTCATTTATTCCTTACCAATGTTCGTTATCATTCATAAATGTTAAGTCAGTTTCCTATTTTATTGCAATATTTTTATTTATTCATTCATTACTGCAGAACTTCATTTATTCCATTTACATTTCCGAACAAATTTGAATTCCCTTCAATTAATATAACCAATCAAATTTTTATTCACACTTTATTATTATTTTAATATACCCATTCCAACAACTCTTAACCCTTATCTTTACGTTTCATACACTTGTAATATTTAATTACATTTATAACAATTCAATGTTGGCATTTATTCCTATTAATTTATTCAATGCTTACTGCCCCTTATTTCAATTTCTTCCATTTACAGTTGCGACTTCACTATTCACAATTACTTTTGTATTACTCCTTTCCTATTTAAACCAAATATAACAAATTCCAAATTAAATCAAAAATTTTACCTTTAAAATAAGTCATAACATTCGAATAACTCTATTAAATTGGAATGTTTCATTTAAGTTTATAAATGATCCACTTGCATTAACATAATTGCTTAATTTATCCCAATTACCATTTACACTCTTTTATTGCATTAAATCAATTTAATAATTTCATAAATTTCTCATATCAAATTTTATATCCAGGTAAAAATCCTTTTCTACTTAATTCATTTGGATTTTATTACAATTTCTATAAATAGGTCTTAAATTACCATTTACATAATTTAATTTAGCGTTTATTTCAGTATTTGTTTATAATTTAAAGTTTCTACTAAATTAAATTACAAAACTTATAAATTTTAACCAATTTTAATCCACTAAATTTACGGGTCGTTACACTCTCCCCCACTCAAAACTTTTCGTCGCCGAAAAGGAAAAGAAGGGAAAAGAAGAATTAAATAACACTACATCATATTCAAAATATTTAACTGATAACCAATAATTTTCTAAATTTATTTCCTTAAATAAAATATACCCGTTTTATAATCATTATATCTTTTTACACTTAAATCACTAAAGTTTGGTAAACATTTTCAAAAAAAATTCTAAGTCCAAAACTTACGGAAAAATTTGGCAGAGTCTCCTTTGTACGGAGAGGCTTGGGAGAAAATATAATATCAAAATATAACAATATACACAAATATTTCCCAAAATAATATATATCCCTACACGGGAAAATATATAAAATATCGCTATAAACCGTAATCCGAAAACGTACCTATTTGTCGGGCAATTTACGCTAAATTTATGGAACCAAAAGCAGTATCAATTGCTTCCATAACCTGCATTTCACTTATAAAATCTAAAGGGTTAACAATTTATATAAAGTGAAATATTTGAGTGGTTTCAATCACTAACAACAAATCAATACCCAACCATCCATTTCAACAAACAGCATACACAAGAAACAAAACAACCATTCAATCAACAAGCAAATAGTTGTTCAGGTTCAAAACTTGAAATTGTACGGAGTGAAAAATAACTATCAAGTGCATCATTTACTCACAGTCTTAGATGGAACGAAATAAATTATTTATTCATCCAACAATTTCGAATTTCCTTACCTAACCAACCATAAATCAAACAATAACAATTCAACCCAACAAATCAAATTAACTTATTATAAATTTTATTTCATACTTTAGTTGTTTGATTTTCTTTCTTTCATTCATTGAGTGATTACCTCATTTATTTTCATTTATTACTTACAATATTCATCTTTCATTTAATGTCATATAAGTTTCTTTTTATTGCATTCCATTTATGCATTTCTAAATTTTGTTTATTTATTGCTCATAGTTTCATTTATTATAGAATTTCATTCTATTTACTTAAGTTTTAAAATCATCTAATTATAATACTCACCTTTAATTATGGTAAAATTTCAATTTACAACTTAAGTTTACAACATTAAATTCCCATTTATAACAACAAATTCATCGAATACTTTCATTACCTCAAGCTTTACTTGTCAGATTTCCCCCTTACATTTTCTTACTAACACTGTAACTTTTATTATATGGTAAGTTATATATATGCTTTAAGAATGTAAGTGAAAATTATACAAGTTTCTTATCAACTCCTTTAATTAATTAATGATTCATTAATTATATATTCGTTTTATAAGTTGCAATTTCAACTTACTTTTAATTTCATTCATTTATTTAATGCTAATATTTCTATTATATTTAATAATAGTAATGTTTTAATTACACCAAATTTGTAACCTTATAACCTCAATTCTTATAAATAAAAAATTTCCTTTATACATTTACTAAGGTTTACAATCGTTTATTTACATTACTTCTCTTCCTATTGTATTAAATTTTTCTTTACTTAAAGGTTCAAATTTGCTACACTTAATTGTACTATTAATTAACTGGAACTTAAGAACCAAATACCGGGTTTAAATTTAAATCATTTAAAATAATATATAGATATCTACGCTTAACATATATATATATATATCAAATTATAATTAAAATGAAAATTTTCTTAATAATTCTATAGTAAATTACTACAGTGGCCTTCTGTAACGACCCAGAATTTTTAATAATTTAAATTTGAATATTTAATTAATTTTAAATATTTATAAGTGAATTTATAAGTCAAATAAATTTTTATTTGATTTATTGGATTTAATTGAATAATTTAATCGATAATTTAATGTGTTAAATTATGGAAATAATTGAAAATTGAGTTAAATATGATTGTAAATGACTTGTAAAATTTTATTTTATCATATTGAAGTTAGAACGATATTTTAGAACTTTTAAAATCGAATTAAAAGTTAATTTGTGAAAATTGAATATTTTAATATTTAATAATCGACTGTAAAATAGTCAATTTTTGGACAGTCTCAGAATTGAACGAAACCAGTTCCATTGGATCCGTAATAGTTAGTTATTACCGGATTTCAATTTTCGTGTCAATCGGAGTTATCGTTTGATCGTGGCAGCTCGAAACGCATCGAATTATTTTAATTTAAATTTGGCGAGTCAAAATAGCCATTTTTCAAAAAGTCTCGGAATTCGACGAAACCAGTTTCATCGGATCCGTAATGTGATATTATTGTAAGGTTTCAAATTTCAAGTCGTTTGGATTTACCGTTTGTCCTGTACGAATTAAAACGCCTAGAAATCGATTTAAATCGGTTTAATTTAAATTGAACGTTTGCAGCCATAACTCGCACATACTTCCGAATTAGCTTCCGAAACCTGCTCCATTGTGTCCGGAACGCGGGATAAACCCTAGGTACGCTGGTTACGGCGCGTAAATCGGAGTTCGGAATTCCCGGGATGAATAGTGTTTACGCTTGCTTTTCTAATAAATAGCCACCATTCTAAATTAAAAAAAAAAATATTACAAAACCCTAATCCAATAACTGCAGCCGCCACATTCTTTTTCAATGGCCAGAATTCAATTTCCTTCCTCCCTCAAAACCTCTCAATCCATTCATCGATTCACGAAGCCATCAACTACAAAGAGGTAGAGCGCATCGAGAGCTAGAGATTCAACGGCTGTGATGTAAAACGGAGCGATGTGGTGGCGTATAGGGGGCCGCGTTCAACACGTGCTGACCTACGTGCGCACGCTTACCTAGGTGGCCGAGCTTCATGGTGGGGGAGGTGGAGGTGGCTCTCGTCGAGGGCTACAAAATGGCACTTGTTGATCGAAGTATAGTTGCACGATGGAGGTTGAATTTGGAACCCTAGTTTTGTGTAATGGGTTGGGTGGTGCGGCACCTACCTGGAAAAAATGCGTGAGGGAGGGGAGATGAAGATAGGCGGTGGTGATTGCATGGTGAAGGATCCTACGGCTAAGGATTGGCTTAGGTTATAAACTTTATAATAAAAGTTGTAAATTATTAAGTTTAAACCGTGTAAAATTGTAAAATACATAACTTTTTCATACGAGGTCGAAAAAATGCAAACTCGGTTGCGTTGGAATCGTATGGACGAGCACTACGCGATGGAGTTGGTTTGGAGTCGTTTGGAGTTAGTGAGAATTTCGGGTAAAATTAAACGCGCGTTTAATTTTATTCGAAATAAAAGCTGAAACGAAATTAAAACCAAGGTGAGAACTTCTCACTCAATCGAATAGATTTCGATTTTATTTTAAATAGTTAGATTTAAAATATTTGAATGCATGTTTGAATGATGATTGTTATCTATTGATTGTTAAAATAGACATTATGCGCCGTTAGTAAGCGGATGTTATTTAATAAAAACATATACCGCGAATATTTCATAAACAGTGAAATTGGTATTATATATAATATCAATATATATATTGGCATATGTATATATTGCAGTTGTTGATTTCCCGCATTTTTTGTTTAGCGGATGAGACCCTATTACGCCGTTATTAAGCGGATAATGTTTAATAAGAACATGTACCGCGATAATTTCGTACTGGAGCGAAATTGGTATTGTGCTAATGTTTTTGGATGCAGGAAACAGGTTGGAGGGATCCAACTGGATTCCTCAACAGTTTTTATTTTATTTCAGATATTTTGATATTTGATGGATTATCATATCGATATATGATATCGTTGTTAGTCGTGATTGACTATTTGGTGTGTAGCATCATTGGACCCAGATTTTGGGATTTTAAAATGATTTTAAAGTGATTTTTGAGAATATACTATATTTTTGGAATTGATCCATTTTAAAGAAATGAACGTTATAATTTTTAAAGTTATAAAAATTATAATTTTTGAGAAATACAGTTAAAAGCTGATTTTTGAGAAATATGAACTAAAGATTTTATAAAATAGTTTAGATTGGATTTTTGAATATATTATAAAAGTTTAAATATAGGATTTATAAAATTTGATTATTTTATAAATCGAAGTGGTGAAATTTTAAAGGAATTTAAAGACGTTTTAAAGAATAATATAGATTGATTTATATTAAGAGAGTTATAAATGGATATTTATAAATTGAGATTTAGACATTATAAAACGAGTTTTTATAAGTGTTTGAATGAAGTGAAAATGAATTTCATAAATGAATGAAATTTATAGGATTATAAATTGTGAAGTTATAAATAAAATTTATAAACAGTAAGATTTATAAATTTGGTGAAATTATTCGGAAAATGGATTGGTTAAATAAATGAATCTTATAAGTTATAAGATTTATAAATTGGAAAATCTTTAAAAGAACGATTTTGTAAATAATCGTTTTATAAGTAATTAACTTATAATGTGAACGTTTAGTTTATAATTTAGTTATAAACTGGAATAGGTTAATAAAGGAATTTATAAAAAGGAAGTTTTTATAAATAAATAGAAACGGAATTTATAAACGTTGTTTTATAAATCCGCAAATGACTTATTTTGATAAGTTAATTGTTATAACTTAGAGATAGAGTTATATTTACATTTTGAACAGTGAATAATCCTTTAAAATAAATTGAATAAAAGGATGAAATTTGTTAACGAAGTATGTTCACGATTTTTGAATAGTGAATAACACGTTAAAGAAAATTGTTTAGAATGTGAATGTTTTAAATAGAATTAAAACGATCTAACGATGTTTTAAAAGGTGTTGTGATTCGAAACCATAGATTTCAACATTTATTGTTGAAATAGACGATTTCGAGAAATAAAAGGAAATAGTGGACTATAACACTGTTGTTATAGTAAATGATTTCCGAAAGGAAATGTTTTGAATAGTATTGGGATTTATAGATCTATTTTAATTTCGAATCCCTATACTAATGATTTTGGGTTGTCGTAACGATGTTTTACGCAACATTCGTTTTGGCCCAAATAAATATGTTTAAGTGAATGATTTCCTTAAAGAAAGAAATATATACTTAATTCGGTTTAAGTATATTGAATATTTTCTAAGGGTTGAAAATAAAAGATTGTGAATTACTTAATTAATAAGTATGGAAATGTTTTCCAATATAAAGTGAATAATTAAAATTTATCTTTTTGGAGGATAAATTGAAATGAATTGTTGAAATCGTATATGCACGAATATTTTGAAATATAAATTCATTATGGAATTTATATGTGAAAAGTGAAATTGGTTAAAAATAAATATTGATTTATTTTTGACGTATTGAAATTATATATCTAGTAAAGATATTTTGGAAAATAAATAATTTGGAAAATTATTTGGAATCTGGTGATGTGTGCATATCCAGTGATAGTTCAATAACCGACTATCAATATTTCCTTTGAATGGGAAATTGATGTGATTTGTTTGAATTTGAATGCACACTTATTTTTGAATAAGCACGCAATATTCGAGTTAACCGGGAAAGGACCATGGGGTCGTATAACCCATTCCGAATATGTGATACGTCGTTGTGAATTGCATTTGAAGATCGGTGTTGAAGACCGGATATTTGCAAGAGCGATAGGATGACCTATCGATTGTTTCTGCACCGAGTCGCGCCGGTATAGAAACTCCCTAAGTGATGGGAAATCCGATCAGGATTGTGAATATCCGGATTGCAAGGACTTCTTTGTAAGTGCCTTCGGTTTTGTTCGAGCCCGGAACAGACTTGTATGGATTGTATGCCTGACATTACAAGTTGAGATATAAAGCCGATTTCTTTCAAATATATTTCTGTTGGTGGCGGAGAATTTATTCTTTGCTTAACACCCTTCTTTGAGACGTATGTGCTCAAAGGTTATATAGTTGAAGTTATCAGCGATATATTCCCAATTTGGTAATGTGACATGCTGAGTGATGCTGAAATGATCATTGTGTTGATTATTTGTGATAGGATCATTTATTTGATCGTCTATCCTAGTGATCATTGTGTTGATCATTTGTTGACCCAAAGCATGGCTTTTGTATAAAGTATGTTTTTGTGGACGTGAATTCGTCGAGCCTCACATCCCGGAAATGGTCAAAACAGGAAAGATGCGGCAAGGTTATGAGGGGTAGCGCCCTTTAGGATATGTGCATTTCCTTCTGGAAAAGGGTGGTATCATGGTATGGAGCCCAGATACTTACTCATGTTGAAAACACTTTATGATTGTGTGAATTGATTACGAGCGCTCGGTTGATAAAGGTCCCAAAGGACCGGGGGATGGCATATTCGGTCAGTTGTTACTCAGTTAGGAGTAACCCGGCCTTGTGTTGGTAGAGATCCGGTTTGGTTCTCGGGGATGTCCATCCAGAGGCATTCTCAGTGGCAATGGGAAGTTCCTTGGCCTGACCATTTGTTGGAAATCCAATTCCCAATACGAAACTTGTACGGTATTAGTTGTAGAACCTGCTATTCACTTATGGTGGTCACCACTGTTTGGATGGTAGCTATAGTAGGCATACGATAATGGTCGTATGTTGGCTAAGATTTATATTCTACTTTCGAAATGAATTTTTCTCTACACTATGCACTAGTAATAATATAAAATGTTCTTTTAAATGCGTATCAAGCATCTTTGACTATCATAAGGAGAAATCTCCTCTGATTCTGCATTTGCATGTGTGTGTGTGCGGGAGGCCTTATGGTAGTCTCATTTTTAAAAGCATTGCGAATTGAATTAAAAATATTCCTCTATTTTGATTTTAAAGATAAATAAACTGTTTTGAGTTCTCACACCAGTCACATGACTGACTTGGAGTTTATTGTTTTCCTTCCTAAACTCTGGGTGCCCACCAATTTCCACACGGGCAGTTAAGAGTTAGGTTTATCAGGATATTCTGGATATTCTGGAGTTGCTGGAGGCAAGCTGGATGGCATGGCGTATTACTAGTTTATATAGTATTTCTTTTTCCGCTGCACTGGTTGTTGATGTATGTTGTTGTACACTCTGATGATATGATGTAATGAAATGTAATATAATGTGATGTAATAACTGAAATAGTTCTTTGTTTAAAGATTATTCATTTATTATTATATGTTGTTCCGCTGCGAATTGTGAGATTCTGTTGTTGTTCTGTTGTTTTCTGTCCCGTTCTATTTCAAAAATTCTCTGTTTTCTAAAAATCGTCTATCTTCTTTCTTTCTCTATTTTCTATCTTGTCTCTTCTATCTCTTTCTTTTTCTTAAATTCTTTTTAAAAACCCATAACATTCCGTGTTTTCGGCCTTCGATTTCTCGGCAGTCGATAAAGTGAGTGTCGATGTCGAATTTTCGAAGAACTAAAATCCGGTTACTGTTACATTTGGAATCAGAGCTGTTGGTTAAGCGACAACCATGGTTCTGTAGGGTATTAACTCATTAGAGATAGAGTCAGTAGTACTCTAGAATGAGTTTGAGTGTAATAATAGCTATGAGAGCGTATTTGTTAGTGAATATGAATTTGTTTTATATTGTGATGATTGGTTTATTGAGTGGCATATGAACTTTCGTCAGCACAGCCTCGAAACTGAGCCGAAGGGGTTTCTAAACACTTGAATAGAACAATTCGACACAATATTGATTTTAAAATTGGGTAAATGAAATAATTTTTCCTTGATTATATTTTCATATATAAAGGAATAATTTTTCAGAATTATTAAAGTGTATATAAGTTGATTGTTTGGTTATTTGAATAATCTAAATAAAAGAATAATTGTATAAGCAAAAGAATTATAAGAATTGAATTATAATTAAAGTGATTTACAATTGTGAAATAAACTTATATATATAAGAAGTGAAACTATATGAATATAATTATGAATGTGAGTTGTAAATAAGCAAATGAATTTAAAGTTAAATGAATATAACTTAAGTTATGTAATAGAATTCAACTTTAGAATTGAATTGAATTAATGAATCGATTGAATGTTAATCAATTGAATGTGAATAAAGTTGATATGAAATAATGAATGTTAATTCATTTAAAATCTAATGTTATTGGAAGTTGAATAAATTGAATGAGAATAAATATAAGCAAAGGAATTTGGTTGAAATTAATATACATTGATTGTTATATGATTGTTGATTGATTGTATATAATTCATTAAGTGTTAATGAAATTGGAAGCTATGTAATTGAATTCAAAGGTGGAGTAAATAAATTTGAATAGAATTGAAAGTGAATTGGATTTAATTAGTAATGTAAACTAATTGAATTGAGAATGAATGTTAGTAAATCCAATGTAAATGAATCAAATGTGATTTAAATTGAAAACCATTTCATTGAATATTAATGAGAATATGAATGAATGTTTATTGGATATGGATGTTAGTTGGATGATGGTTGAATATATATTTCTATTGTTGCATTTCTATGTGACATATATAGTTGTTGTGTTGATATATGTTGTATATTAATACTATTTACATATATGCATGGTTCTCATGTTGTTTGTTGAGTTTAGTAGGTGCGGATCGCGTTTGCTTCGCATTTGGAGTTCGCTTTAGCGCTATATTAGCCGTATATGCTCGCTAATAAAATATAAGGTACATATCTCGGATTAAATATCGCACTTTTATACCTTTTTCCCTTCGGGATGCCTCATTACTTGATGAGATGTATATTTGTGATATATATACTGTCATTTTTTTTTCGGATCGAGCCGCGCAAAGGAGACTATGGCGAATTTTTCCGAAAATTTAAGGCGTTAGAAAAATTTGAGAAAATTTGGAAAATTTTGAAAACTTTAACTTTGATTTTGGAATTGAAAGTTAAACAATAGTAGTTGTTTTTGAAAAGATAACTAAGTATGATTTGGAAAACTTAGTAAAGTATTGTAAGGAATTTAATTATGAATTTTGGAAAGTTAATAGATTCTGTAATTTTCTTACTTGTAATTTCGAGGACGAAATTCTTTTAAGGGGGAAAGATTGTAACGACCCAGAATTTTTAATAATTTAAATTTGAATATTTAATTAATTTTAAATATTTATAAGTGAATTTATAAGTCAAATAAATTTTTATTTGATTTATTGGATTTAATTGAATAATTTAATCGATAATTTAATGTGTTAAATTATGGAAATAATTGAAAATTGAGTTAAATATGATTGTAAATGACTTGTAAAATTTTATTTTATCATATTGAAGTTAGAACGATATTTTAGAACTTTTAAAATCGAATTAAAAGTTAATTTGTGAAAATTGAATATTTTAATATTTAATAATCGACTGTAAAATAGTCAATTTTTGGACAGTCTCAGAATTGAACGAAACTAGTTCCATTGGATCCGTAATAGTTAGTTATTACCGGATTTCAATTTTCGTGTCAATCGGAGTTATCGTTTGATCGTGGCAGCTCGAAACGCATCGAATTATTTTAATTTAAATTTGGCGAGTCAAAATAGCCATTTTTCAAAAAGTCTCGGAATTCGACGAAACCAGTTTCATCAGATCCGTAATGTGATATTATTGTAAGGTTTCAAATTTCAAGTCGTTTGGATTTACCGTTTGTCCTGTACGAATTAAAACGCCTAGAAATCGATTTAAATCGGTTTAATTTAAATTGAACGTTTGCAGCCATAACTCGCACATACTTCCGAATTAGCTTCCGAAACCTGTTCCATTGTGTCCGGAACGCGGGATAAACCCTAGGTACGCTGGTTACGGCGCGTAAATCGGAGTTCGGAATTCCCGGGATGAATAGTGTTTACGCTTGCTTTTCTTATAAATAGCCACCATTCTAAATAAAATAAAAAAAAATATTACAAAACCCTAATCCAATAACTGCAGCCGCCACATTCTTTTTCAATGGCCAGAATTCAATTTCCTTCCTCCCTCAAAACCTCTCAATCCATTCATCGATTCACGAAGCCATCAACTACAAAGAGGTAGAGCGCATCGAGAGCTAGAGATTCAACGGCTGTGATGTAAAACGGAGCGATGTGGTGGCGTATAGGGGGCCGCGTTCAACACGTGCTGACCTACGTGCGCACGCTTACCTAGGTGGCCGAGCTTCATGGTGGGGGAGGTGGAGGTGGCTCTCGTCGAGGGCTACAAAATGGCACTTGTTGATCGAAGTATAGTTGCACGATGGAGGTTGAATTTGGAACCCTAGTTTTGTGTAATGGGTTGGGTGGTGCGGCTCCTACCTGGAAAAAATGCGTGAGGGAGGGGAGATGAAGATAGGCGGTGGTGATTGCATGGTGAAGGATCCTACGGCTAAGGATTGGCTTAGGTTATAAACTTTATAATAAAAGTTGTAAATTATTAAGTTTAAACCGTGTAAAATTGTAAAATACATAACTTTTTCATACGAGGTCGAAAAAATGCAAACTCAGTTGCGTTGGAATCGTATGGACGAGCACTACGCGATGGAGTTGGTTTGGAGTCGTTTGGAGTTAGTGAGAATTTCGGGTAAAATTAAACGCGCGTTTAATTTTATTCGAAATAAAAGCTGAAACGAAATTAAAACCAAGGTGAGAACTTCTCACTCAATCGAATAGATTTCGATTTTATTTTAAATAGTTAGATTTAAAATATTTGAATGCATGTTTGAATGATGATTGTTATCTATTGATTGTTAAAATAGACATTATGCGCCGTTAGTAAGCGGATGTTATTTAATAAAAACATATACCGCGAATATTTCATAAACAGTGAAATTGGTATTATATATAATATCAATATATATATATTGGCATATGTATATATTGCAGTTGTTGATTTTCCGCATTTTTTGTTTAGCGGATGAGACCCTATTACGCCGTTATTAAGCGGATAATATTTAATAAGAACATGTACCGCGATAATTTCGTACTGGAGCGATATTGGTATTGTGCTAATGTTTTTGGATGCAGGAAACAGGTTGGAGGGATCCAACTGGATTCCTCAACAGTTTTTATTTTATTTCAGATATTTTGATATTTGATGGATTATCATATCGATATATGATATCGTTGTTAGTCGTGATTGACTATTTGGTGTGTAGCATCATTGGACCCAGATTTTGGGATTTTAAAATGATTTTAAAGTGATTTTTGAGAATATACTATATTTTTGGAATTGATCCATTTTAAAGAAATGAACGTTATAATTTTTAAAGTTATAAAAATTATAATTTTTGAGAAATACAGTTAAAAGCTGATTTTTGAGAAATATGAACTAAAGATTTTATAAAATAGTTTAGATTGGATTTTTGAATATATTATAAAAGTTTAAATATAGGATTTATAAAATTTGATTATTTTATAAATCGAAGTGGTGAAATTTTAAAGGAATTTAAAGACGTTTTAAAGAATAATATAGATTGATTTATATTAAGAGAGTTATAAATGGATATTTATAAATTGAGATTTAGACATTATAAAACGAGTTTTTATAAGTGTTTGAATGAAGTGAAAATGAATTTCATAAATGAATGAAATTTATAGGATTATAAATTGTGAAGTTATAAATAAAATTTATAAACAGTAAGATTTATAAATTTGGTGAAATTATTCGGAAAATGGATTGGTTAAATAAATGAATCTTATAAGTTATAAGATTTATAAATTGGAAAATCTTTAAAAGAACGATTTTGTAAATAATCGTTTTATAAGTAATTAACTTATAATGTGAACGTTTAGTTTATAATTTAGTTATAAACTGGAATAGGTTAATAAAGGAATTTATAAAAAGGAAGTTTTTATAAATAAATAGAAACGGAATTTATAAACGTTGTTTTATAAATCCGCAAATGACTTATTTTGATAAGTTAATTGTTATAACTTAGAGATAGAGTTATATTTACATTTTGAACAGTGAATAATCCTTTAAAATAAATTGAATAAAAGGATGAAATTTGTTAACGAAGTATGTTCACGATTTTTGAATAGTGAATAACACGTTAAAGAAAATTGTTTAGAATGTGAATGTTTTAAATAGAATTAAAACGATCTAACGATGTTTTAAAAGGTGTTGTGATTCGAAACCATAGATTTCAACATTTATTGTTGAAATAGACGATTTCGAGAAATAAAAGGAAATAGTGGACTATAACACTGTTGTTATAGTAAATGATTTCCGAAAGGAAATGTTTTGAATAGTATTGGGATTTATAGATCTATTTTAATTTCGAATCCCTATACTAATGATTTTGGGTTGTCGTAACGATGTTTTACGCAACATTCGTTTTGGCCCAAATAAATATGTTTAAGTGAATGATTTCCTTAAAGAAAGAAATATATACTTAATTCGGTTTAAGTATATTGAATATTTTCTAAGGGTTGAAAATAAAAGATTGTGAATTACTTAATTAATAAGTATGGAAATGTTTTCCAATATAAAGTGAATAATTAAAATTTATCTTTTTGGAGGATAAATTGAAATGAATTGTTGAAATCGTATATGCACGAATATTTTGAAATATAAATTCATTATGGAATTTATATGTGAAAAGTGAAATTGGTTAAAAATAAATATTGATTTATTTTTGACGTATTGAAATTATATATCTAGTAAAGATATTTTGGAAAATAAATAATTTGGAAAATTATTTGGAATCTGGTGATGTGTGAATATCCAGTGATAGTTCAATAACCGACTATCAATATTTCCTTTGAATGGGAAATTGATGTGATTTGTTTGAATTTGAATGCACACTTATTTTTGAATAAGCGCGCAATATTCGGGTTAACCGGGAAAGGACCATGGGGTCGTATAACCCATTCCGAATATGTGATACGTCGTTGTGAATTGCATTTGAAGATCGGTGTTGAAGACCGGATATTTGCAAGAGCGATAGGATGACCTATCGATTGTTTCTGCACCGAGTCGCGCCGGTATAGAAACTCCCTAAGTGATGGGAAATCCGATCAGGATTGTGAATATCCGGATTGCAAGGACTTCTTTGTAAGTGCCTTCGGTTTTGTTCGAGCCCGGAACAGACTTGTATGGATTGTATGCCTGACATTACAAGTTGAGATATAAAGCCGATTTCTTTCAAATATATTTCTGTTGGTGGCGGAGAATTTATTCTTTGCTTAACACCCTTCTTTGAGACGTATGTGCTCAAAGGTTATATAGTTGAAGTTATCAGCGATATATTCCCAATTTGGTAATGTGACATGCTGAGTGATGCTGAAATGATCATTGTGTTGATTATTTGTGATAGGATCATTTATTTGATCGTCTATCCTAGTGATCATTGTGTTGATCATTTGTTGACCCAAAGCATGGCTTTTGTATAAAGTATGTTTTTGTGGACGTGAATTCGTCGAGCCTCACATCCCGGAAATGGTCAAAACAGGAAAGATGCGGCAAGGTTATGAGGGATAGCGCCCTTTAGGATATGTGCATTTCCTTCTGGAAAAGGGTGGTATCATGGTATGGAGCCCAGATACTTACTCATGTTGAAAACACTTTATGATTGTGTGAATTGATTACGAGCGCTCGGTTGATAAAGGTCCCAAAGGACCGGGGGATGACATATTCGGTCAGTTGTTACTCAGTTAGGAGTAACCCGGCCTTGTGTTGGTAGAGATCCGGTTTGGTTCTCGGGGATGTCCATCCAGAGGCATTCTCAGTGGCAATGGGAAGTTCCTTGGCCTGACCATTTGTTGGAAATCCAATTCCCAATACGAAACTTGTACGGTATTAGTTGTAGAACCTGCTATTCACTTATGGTGGTCACCACTGTTTGGATGGTAGCTATAGTAGGCATACGATAATGGTCGTATGTTGGCTAAGATTTATATTCTACTTTAAAAATGAATTTTTCTCTACACTATGCACTAGTAATAATATAAAATGTTCTTTTAAATGCGTATCAAGCATCTTTGACTATCATAAGGAGAAATCTCCTCCGATTCTGCGTTTGCATGTGTGTGTGTGCGGGAGGCCTTATGGTAGTCTCATTTTTAAAAGCATTGCGAATTGAATTAAAAATATTCCTCTATTTTGATTTTAAAGATAAATAAACTGTTTTGAGTTCTCACACCAGTCACATGACTGACTTGGAGTTTATTGTTTTCCTTCCTAAACTCTGGGTGCCCACCAATTTCCACACGGGAAGTTAAGAGTTAGGTTTATCAGGATATTCTGGATATTCTGGAGTTGCTGGAGGCAAGCTGGATGGCATGGCGTATTACTAGTTTATATAGTATTTCTTTTTCCGCTGCACTGGTTGTTGATGTATGTTGTTGTACACTCTGATGATATGATGTAATGAAATGTAATATAATGTGATGTAATAACTGAAATAGTTCTTTGTTTAAAGATTATTCATTTATTATTATATGTTGTTCCGCTGCGAATTGTGAGATTCTGTTGTTGTTCTGTTGTTTTCTGTCCCGTTCTATTTTAAAAATTCTCTGTTTTCTAAAAATCGTCTATCTTCTTTCTTTCTCTATTTTCTATCTTGTCTCTTCTATCTCTTTCTTTTTCTTAAATTCTTTTTAAAAACCCATAACATTCCGTGTTTTCGGCCTTCGATTTCTCGGCAGTCGATAAAGTGAGTGTCGATGTCGAATTTTCGAAGAACGAAAATCCGGTTACTGTTACACCTTCTCACTTCGAAACTCGAAAATGAATGTCAATGATGCGTGCACTCATCACTGAAATTATTTTCCAGCGACAGAGGGGGAAGTATAGAACTTATTTCTTTTCAAAGTTTCTTTTAAAACAATTCTTTCAAATTGTATTGAAATGCTCATATCAGAAAAATACTTTAAAAATATTATTATTATATTCCAAAAATCAATTGTAAGAATTTCCAAAACCCCGGAACTTAATTTCTAAATTCCCATTTTTCATTCATTTATTTTTTTCAATTTTATGTTACCTATTATTTTTAAATTTTATTCCTCACACCCAATATTTTTCAACCAAATATGATCTTTATGAAATTTATTATATATATAGAAAATATAATAGGCAAAATTATTTCATTCACCTATATTAAAACAAATATTATGTAGGTCTCTCCTATTAAGTGTTTAGAAATCCCTATTGATGTCATAGCGTCCCATGCACCAACCAGAATTTATAAATACAGAACGGAACAGATTAACACAATATAAAAACCTTTTTTATAACACTAACAAATACGCTCCCTCATATATATATATATACTCTCAGCGACTCCCATAGGGTATTACTACCCTATTTGTAAAGAGTCAAACCCCACAAAGCTAAGGTTTATCGCTAAACCAAAGCTCTGATACCAGATGTAACATCCCGTCTTTTCGCACGCTTTAGACCGACACACATTGCGATTCAAACCATACGGAAGGGCGGATTGTAATGGGGTAAATAAGAAAAAAACCGGAGAAAAAAAACAAGATAGAATCTCACAGCGGAAGGATAAAATATAATAATCAAAATATACAGTTCATGAAGCTGTTTTACAAAACCTTTGATTATATTTACACAATACATATCAGAGTGCACATACCGTATAACAATGCAGCGGAACAGTATGAGTGAAGTGCAATAATATAAATAATAATAATACGGATCTTCGTCTTCGTCCTCCAGAGCTAAATCTTTACATCCTGAAACGCTCGGACTGACCCGAACGAATTTGAAAAGACAAAAACACTCGAGTCAGAACTAAAGATCTTATGTGAGTTAAATTAACAGAAATAAATATGAGTACAGTAACTCAAGAGATGCTCGAGATTTACATCTCCTAAGGATCCGTTAAACTATTTACTATGTATTATATTGCGCAATTAAAATACTGTCTAATTGTAAAATAAACTTACTTTAAAATAGCGTTAAGGCTTTACATTTTCCACCTTAACACGTAATAGTACCAATAGTCTATACAGTGCCTGCATATCTCCTGATCTGGAGACTACGAGAAGACACTCCATAGGTACGACACAAATAGAAACTCGTAGTAAAGGCTCGGTATGGTAGGTGACACGGCACAACTAGGCAATGCCAGGGTAAATATACCAATTGCTATCCGGGCTGATGGAAACGCGTAGCCGCAGCTACCGCCCACCTCGAACAAACTCCCCCAAAAAAATCAAAGTAAAAGTGGCCAATGAATCAATCCAAAGTCAAAGTATAATATCGAAGAGGAGTGTCCGATCAAAGGATTGACCTCATTGGCCCGAGAATCGCTCCTGTTTTAGCCACCTTATGCCAACTCACGGGAGTCGGGTCCACGTATTTACCTTGCAGGAAATGCCCCCACCAACCTACTTCATTCTGGAATCTCCACCACGTACACGGTAGTTAAAGTGGTTTTCGGAGTTGGCAGAGAGTATGACTACTTCCGATCCCGATCTCTTCAACAACCAAACGTTATTATAACACCGCGGTCATTTAAAAAAATTATACTTTAAAACCAGAATAAAATATCCATTTTAAACCCATATAAATACGATATCGTTTATATTTTTTAAAACCACAAATCAATACGATATCGTTTAGGCCCAAACCAATATAATGTCATTCTATTTCCAATATATATTCTTTTCAAACTCATCGGTTTTCAAAGTAAAATATTTAGAAATCAAAACTCTGGAATACAATATTTCCAAATTATACTACCTTAAAAATCATAACTTTGAAACAAATTTCCATTCTCAAATGGTTAAATATTAAATTTCTTTATAAAACACAATAGCTTCTTTAGATTTCACAAATCAATTTTCAAATATCGATTTAAACTTCCAAATACCATTTCAACTCTTATGTTTCAAAGCTTTAAATATTTAACCATTTCAAAAACAAACTCATTTGACAAACCCGTATATATCAAATTCAATTACTTATTATTTAGACTTGAAGTGTTTACTTAATGAATTCAATATAGTTTAAGTAAATCCTTTAACTTCACATAATTGGAAAATCTTTCAATTTATTTAACTTGACATATTCATTTAAATCAACCTGATATTCATTTAAATCACTTTACAAAAATCAAGTTATAAAATCATATCCTTTAAAAAATTTAATTTTTATTAAATTTCAATTTAACTTAATATTCATCTTCCAAATCTTATTTTCATTTAAGTCAATGAAACTCCAGAAATTAAATTTTAAATAAATGCTTAATCTTATTTGATTTTAAAATCAAACTTTATTTTAAACTTCAAATCAAATTTATAAGCTTAAAAACCGAAAATTACTATATATATAATAACCTTTATCAATAACCAAATCAATATCCCATAAACCATGTATATATAACTTTACAAAACCATAGAAAATCATTTAATATATATATATATATATATATATATATCGCGGTGCCTGTATAAAATGTTCTACCCTATGGTCAAGTGATACGGATGTTTATCATTTCAATCCGCAATTTAGAATAAAAATGCGGTTGTATATCATTTCAAACTGCAATCCCGAATGAAATGAAAATGCATGATGACTTGAAGTTTATACAATATAAATGTAGCATCCATTCATCCAAGTATCAATCATCAACCATTATTTGCAATCATCATCCAATTTAAACAATCATCGATATAGGGCATATAAATTATACAAGTCGTAAATAACATGTATTAACCAACAGTTTATATTCAATAATAAATTCAATAACTGTTAAACTAGCAGTTTATATGCAAATAAATAAATTTAATAACTGTTGAACTAGCAGTTACATGCAAATAAATAAATTCTAACTGTCAATCTATATGCAATAAATAAAATAGATTAACAGTTAAATTAAATAAATGCGAATTAACTGAGATGATGAATAAAACATGCTAAACAATCATAAATAAATTTTTACTCATATCTTAAGTCAAATTAACAAACATAAGAAATTCTAGAAGTTGTGAGTGGGTTAAAACACTCAACTTTTGAATTTAAATCGATTTTAAATCCGATTTAAACCCAAAAATTCGATGGTCTCCAAATCTGTCCAAACAAGCGTCAAAAGATCTGGAATTTAATTACGATCCTAATAAAAAAAATTCGCGTGAAACGGAGTTCGTATGTAAGAGTTATAGCGATAAAACGATTGAAATTAAAAATAAAATAAATAAACAAAAATAACCTTTCTCCCACAACTCGTCCACGTCATCAAGCTACAGGACCGAACCCTAAAATTTCCAGGTCGCGAACAGTTCCGTGAACCCTAGCTACAACGCGAGCGCCGCCGCTGTGTTTCGCCACCATCTCGATGAGATCTACATCGATCCGAGTCGTCCATGGCCACCCCTACCTCGACCGACCAAAACCCCCCTCACGTGCACGGTAATCGAGGCCGAGGCCTCCACCGCTGCCGCCGGCTTCTATGGCCAAACGCGGCAAATCCTGACCTCCTTCAGGCGAGCGATTTCATCCCTAGACCCTACTCGACGAGCTCTACCACTCCATGGCATCTGATCGTCGCTAGGTCGAAGATCCGCCGTTGAATCACAAAGCTAAAAGCTAAAACGAACGGCCGAAACTAAATCTCTGATTTAAGGACGAACGATGGGTCACATCGAAAAACGAAATACACCATTGGATTCTGCTCGTCGAAGGCTTCAACGTATATTTTTTGGAATTTTTCTGAAGACTTTGAATTTCGACTTTAATTTTGGATTGTAATTCGATCTGAAATTATGATGTTTTCCATTGAGGAGGAGAGTGTTGAGATATACGTACAGACAAATGAAATTAGATGGAGGCTAGGGTTTTTAACTGGATTTATATAGGTAGGTTGGAAATTTGAATAGAAGGATCGCGTTGAATATACGTGCTAACGCTAACGTGGCCCAAAAAGCCCGTTATGACCCCGGAACGAAATTGGGTAAACCCATATATCGAAATAGGTAATTTAAAATATTCTGAACGTGATGGAAAAAGTTTCACATCAATATTCGATCGTATGAAGAAGTTATGCTGAAATCAATATTTCCAAATTGATTTCAAATTGATTTCAATTTATCGATTTCAAGGCGTTTCGTGTTCGTACGATCAAACGACAAGTCCGATCACTACGAAACTTGAAACCCTACAATAACTCACTGTTACGGAACCGATGAAACTAGTTTCGTCGAAATCTGAGTCCGTGACGAAAATGGTTATTTTATATATATTAAATAATCTAATAAAAATTAACAAAAGTTCAAATTTTTATTTTCAATCTTAAATTTGACCAATCTTATCACTTCATATTTCTCAAACCAATTACAATGGTTCAACCAATTTAAAAGTAAATTTACAGTTGACAAATCTAACAATCTTCAGTGCTTATCTCAAATTCATTGAATTTAGAATTTGTAAATTAAATTTTCAAAAATTTCATTTTCATTCTGTTATTCAGTCTATTATTATCAAAGAGAGGAAATTTTTCATTAGTTCACTATTGTCTTCGTTTATTTCTTTAGATTTCATCTACTTTTCCTTTTAGGCAATATTCTATATATTAAATTTTCATTTAATGGCAATAAATCATACTATCGTAGTTAAATCCAATTAAATAAATAAATGTTGATTCCTATTCTTTTTATTCAACATTTGTTTCTGTTTTATTCCATTAATACTTCTACATACATCCTGGATTTGTATAAATGGTTATGACGTGAAATCTTGTCTACTTCACATTTTAAATTAAGGTTTCTAAAACCAATTAATATTATTTCCTTGGTCCAACACCTTTTTACCCATTTTTGTATCAATATAACCTTAAATTAGATTAATCCCCATTGATTTCCCCTTTTAATTTATTAGACCCTCTTAACGTAATAGTTAAACATTAATTTCACTTATTTGCAATAAATCCACAAATTGGATTTCAAATTTCAAATAAATAAATAAATCTTGGTTTTTCACTTCTTAAATCACCCAAAACGTCATATTAAAATAAAGTTAACATTGATTGCATCTTATAGAATTAAGAAACTACAATGACAAATCAAAACTACACTAACTACCCAAATTTAGCCAAAATTTTCAATCCATTTCACATTAAAGTTTATAAACTACCCAAATAGGTATCTTACAATGGTAACTATTCAACTTTTAATTACCTTTAAGTTTTATTTCCATTGTTCTCATTTATTCCTTACCAATGTTTGTTATCATTCATAAATGTTAAGTCAGTTTCCTATTTTATTGCAATATTTTTATTCATTCATTACTGCAAAACTTCATTTATTCCATTTACATTTCCGAACAAATTTGAATTCCCTTCAATTAATATAACTAATCAAATTTTTATTCACACTTTATTATTATTTTAATATACCCATTCCAACAACTCTTAACCCTTATCTTTACGTTTCACACACTTGTAATATTTAATTACATTTATAACAATTCAATGTTGGCATTTATTCCTATTAATTTATTCAATGCTTACTGGCCCTTGTTTCAATTTCTTCCATTTACAGTTGCGACTTCACTATTCACAGTTACTTTTGTATTACTCCTTTCCTATTTAAACCAAATATAACAAATTCCAAATTAAATCAAAATTTTTACCTTTAAAATAAGTCATAAAATTCGAATAACTCTATTAAATTGGAATGTTTCATTTAAGTTTATAAATGATCCACTTGCATTAACATAATTGCTTAATTTATCCCAATTACCGTTTACTCCCTTTTATTGCATTAAATCAATTTATAATTTCATAAATTTATCATATTAAATTTTATATCCAGGTAAAAATCCTTTTCTACTTAATTCATTTGGATTTTATTACAATTTCTATAAATAGGTCTTAAGTCACCATTTACATAATTTAATTTAGCGTTTATTTCAATATTTGTTTATAATTTAAAGTTTCTACTAAATTAAATTACAAAACTTATAAATTTTAACCAATTTTAATCCACTAAATTTACGGGTCGTTACAGGCAACTAGAATTTGGAAGAAGAAATCACCCGCTAAGGAAAATCTGTTACTTTGGAAAATTATGGCAAATGCTCTTAATACTAAGCAGAAATTAACAAGACTTGGTTTAATAAGCAATGAAGATTGTATATTCTGTCAAAAGCATCCTGAAACAAATACTCATCTATTTTTTGAGTGCAATTTTACTTGTGGAATATGGTGCAGATTACTTGCAAAGGGAATTACGACAAACCAGATAAAAACTCGAGAATAGAATGGTTTAACATATTCAAGGCAACAATGTGGAAATCTTCAAAGACACAGATTCTTATGATAATTTTAAAGATTTTTGCATACGAGATATGGAATGAAAGGAATGGAAGGATTTTTGATCTGAAAATGGAAAATGCAAATGCTTTAAATAGTATAATGCATAAGAGAATTTGCAAAAAATTGAATAGGCTAAATTAACTGATGAAATGATGTTGTTGTTTTATAGTTGTTAAGCTTTTGATATGAATTGTTACATAGTGTACATTAGATACTTGATACTAGGCTGTAATTTTCATGTAATACATTTATGAGAATATGAATATTTTGGGCAGGGCTCCCTTAGCCCATTGCTTTTCAAAAAAAAAATCTTTATAGATATATTTTAAATCAATATCAAAACATGTTGACATAAATCTACATATATTATTTTACAAAATCTATACTTAATTTAAAACACATAGATTTTAAAATCAAAAGATACATATATATATACACTCTACTTTTTTTTTCCCTTTTGTTTTCATTATATATATAAAAAAAATACATACACATACATAACCTATATATAAGAATATGACAGCAGAAGAGGGGGCAGCGGCGTCGAGGCAAGGTCGGGGAGGAAGAGCTTGGTGTGGTAGAGCTATGGGTTTTGTTCATGGTGACTTGCAGGCGGAGGCTTGACGCTTTGCTTCGTTGGAGAAGCGATGTTTTCAAGCAATGGATTGTGGATGGCAGCAAGCAGATGAAGTAGTGAGGGAAGCCCGCTATGGTGATTGCTGGAGATGATCGGCCAATGCTGCTGGGTTCTGGTCAGGTGGAAGGACTGGCGAGGTTTGAGCGTTGATGGCCGAGGGAGTTTGGGCAAAGGAGGAGGCGGCATGGGCTTCAAGTTATTGGAGGAGTGGTGGTCTTCGGTTGGGAAGAAAGCGGCGAATGTCGACGCTAAGTGGATTCGGGTTGGTGGAGGTATGGGGATGATGTGGGTTTATGGTGACTGGTTTGTATGAGGCGAGATGGTTGGTTTGGAGGCGGCTGTGGATGTGGAAGAGGTGGCTGATCCAGGTTGCAGGGGAGAGGGTTGGCCTGCGCTACTTGAAGTAGGAGAGCACGTGGAAAAGGGTGAGGTGGTGAAAAGTTGAAAAGGGCGGAGGTGACATGGTTGTTCGGATATGCAAATGAATGGTAGGAAGCATGTAGGTAGGCTTCGAACATGGAAACAAACTTGAATATTATGCTTGCCCTTTTTTTAATTATAAAACGTGTAGTACTACCATTTGCAATTGGAAGAGAAGGGGCAGGGTATTCTCTAGAATTATACACACACACACATGCGAACAGTAGTTTTATATTATGTACATATTTTTTTTCCGAATGAAGAAGTGCAGAAGAACGAGAGAAAGGAGGAGACTCAAAAATATGATTCAAACCAAAAATAATATATTGATCGTACAGGGATGACAAAAGTCACAACATAAATTTTTAGAAATAACAAATGCAAAAGGCTATTGGTAATAACGGTCGAAATCGAATGGACATGGAAAACCAAAGGATTCAAAACGGGCGCCGATATGGCTAATTGTTCTGCTGATTTCGTCGCAGAATTGACGTCGAATTACAGAAATGAATAAACTGCAGAGATCAGCATGACGAGATGAATAGAATGGTCCACAGATATTAGAGATATGACCATCCTATCAAAACTTGATTTTTCGCTGCTGAAAATGCTGCTAAAATGTCGAAAATAAGATACACGGAGCAATAGCAGTCCTTTAGGGTGTTTTTTTGGTAGGTTTTGCCTTACTCTGCTTCATTTGTATACAAAATTACTTTATGAATGCATTTTGGGCCTCGTTAATTTGCGTCGAACTCGTTATCACTAAATTCGTACTTTAGGGTTGTTGAACTTATATTTGATGTCATGTAACAAAAATATGATGGGGATTTCAAGATTTAAACTGTATCATACTGAGGTATTATTTGCCAGTATATTTGAACAATTAGGAGCTCGTAAATCTTCCGGGCACAATATCTTTCCATTACTTTTGTTGTCTCAACATTTGATTTATAACTTCTTCACTTAGCCTTGTACAGTCTCGGCATGCTGCTTTGCATAATTTCAAGGTCTACCGAAATTTTTAGCTTATTACTACTTTTGTAATGATTCGGAATTTTATCACTTGATTTTTGGAATATTAAATTAGATTTAAATATTTGACTTTGTGTTTTTAAAGTATTAAAAAAATCTTTGTTTTAAATAATGGTTTGATTTTTTATGATGAACTTTTAATTTAATTTATAGGATTTTTTTTCATAATTTTAATTTGGCAAATAGTTGAATTTCGTTTGACGTATTTTATGGCAGACGTTGTGTGAAGATCCGTCTTCTCGACTCTCGAAAACTGACACTGATACATCCACGGTATTCACGTGTCATAAATCCAAGTGTCGGGGAGGTAGATTCTCAGGGGTAAAGTATAGATAGAAGATAAAAACACAAATTCTCACATTACGTTTAAATTTATAGATAGATAGTACATACAACCACTCTCACTAGGATACATCTGAGTTTTGGTACGAACTAACCTAGCCAAGAATAGTTATAACTGCCTGTTCCTACAATTGCTGCTACAAATTAAACTTAGACACGGCGGAAAAATAAAAGATAGATGGATATCCACACCGGGTGCTCCAGCTCCATGCTCCAAAAACTCTTCCAGCATGCTTTGCCTAAAATACTCCAAAACAGGATCCTGGCTACTTGGCTGCCCGAAAAAATAGGGTACCTTGAGTTTAAAGAGAAAACCAAATAAACTCTGAGTCGGTAATCAAACTGGTGTGAGAACTCCAAATACGATGTTTGAAAACAAAAGGTATCTCACAAGACCACACCACACATAAACACAGTCGGCTTTTTACCTTATGATAACGAATCTTAATTACATAAAAAATAAGGAATATTATTTTTAATGATACTTCTTTGAATATATTTGCAAGTAAACTTATTTATCTTAGCCGAAATTGTTACATTATTAAATTGTAGAATACTAGCCACAAATATGGGTTCTACAAACCAAATGGAAGGCACTTACTGGAGAATGTATTCTGTACAAATGACCAGGTAAAGGGACTACCTTCCGGTAGTACATATCTAGAGGAATGTACCGAGGCCCAACTGATGGTCCTCTACCAACATAGGACTAGCCTACCTCTTCCTAGATAATGTCAAATATGTCATCACCCTAGTCTTTACTGACCTATCCAAAACGTTTCTAAGCATTAACCACAATAATTTAAACCCAAAAGTTATAGCGAGTAGATATATATCTAGAAGGGGATGTAGCCTATTGGTTGCGAACCACATAACCTTACTGCATGCAACCTATTTCGGTCATTTTCGGGTGTGAGGCTTGAGGTAACGATTACCTTTCATATAGCATATCACCTTTCCTCTTTGAAAGCCATATTGTCATTCTATAATCACACAACTGATTTCTACAAATGTATAACTCCTTAGCGCGCGCGTCTCAGAAAATGGTGTTAAGCCAAGAGAAGTTGCCTTCTACGCCACCAAGCAGATAATGCATTCATAGATCACTTATGTAACTGGAAATCCAAATTCAGGCATTCATCCATACAAGTTGTCTAGGAATAGGACAAACCGAAGGCTCTCTCCTACCACATCCTATCGAAAATTGCCCCTAGGATTAGTAGCATTAATCCATACACTGGATTTTCATAAGAGACTACTACTACTATATGTAGATTGGGAGTTTATCCCAAATGATCAACAAGCAATCCTTCATTATTAAAATCCCAATTATCATATCCATGTCTTCACTTCAATTGGTTCGAAGTGGTTCTCAAATAGGAATTTTCCAAGCCCAACCTCGGGTCCTACAAAACAATCATCGATAAAAAGAAGTTCTATGAATAGGGAATCATATTTTAACTGATTTAGTTCTTTTTATCAGAGTCTCTTTTGGAGATATATATTTCTTAAAACATTCTTTCTGGTATATACAGAATCATTAAACCTATCTTATCAAATTCATTGATTTCTTAAAACCTTTTTATATCTCGTTTTCGACATTTCGACCTTATCTATCCCTCATCCAGGGAAGAGGCCAGGTAAGCCAGGGAACTGGTTGCTCCTAAACATCTCCTTAGTTTAAGCACCTTGCATCCAAATCTCAACAAAAGAAAAATCCAGTCTACTAGTCAACTTTTAGAGCCAAGATTAAATCTCTTGATTTGTAGTAACTTTTCTTTAAATCAATTTTTTAAATTCCTTTTAAATAAACTATAAAACTTCAAAATTATGATAAAAACACTTAATTGTTCCTTTGAAACATTTATAAAAGAATTGTTAAAGAATTGTTAAGTTTAAATCCACATTTCAAAGGTTATAGAAAAGTGCTACGGAAAGTGTTGCAAAAAGTGCTTCTCTAAAAGCTATATTGATCAGAACAACTTTTCTATTATTTGAAAATTTATTTTTATAACCCAAATAAATTTTAAATCATTTTAAATTTTTTTAGAATTTATTTCATATTTATAAACAATTTTAAAATATAATTTTCAAAGACATCATGTTATTGATTCCGAACTGCAAGATCTCGATTTTTCAAAAAACTTATTTTACTCATATTTTAAAATCTACTTATCAAAATTTTGATTTTATTTGTTTGAAAATTGTATATATAATTGTTCGAAAGATTCTTATGTTGAAGGATTTCAAGCTATATTCCATTCTATATACCTATTTGACTTTTATGGCGCGAAATTGCGAATTACCGTTATGCGACACGCCATTTTATGACTCAATTTTCAATTACCTTTCAAAATTAACCAAAACGTTTTCATATATTTTTAAAACATTACAAACTTCTTTTAAACCTTTTGAAAGAGGTTTAACATTCCATATAAACCAATTTATTTAATACAGAAAAGTGATTTCTTTTATGCTTATCGCCGTGTATTTCCATAACTTGCATATATATTCGACATTCATATCTAACAGTCATCATCAACAATCATACTCAAATATATATAACATCCAATAGCATATAAAACTATATTTTAGGAGTTCCCACCTTCAGTATAAAATGATTAACTATAAATTCGCCATAGCTTCATTATTTGGCTTCCAAAGCTCACGATTCTTCGGACTTAAGCTCCTAGGGGTCTTAACCAAAGCTTGGGGAGCTAAACGGCCTAGGGTGGAGCAAGGAAGTGGCTCGACCTTCAATGAAATGGGGTGGAGACCGTGAAGAACAAGGTGAAATGGTGGAGCTTCGAGATTTTTTGAGGTGTTTAAATATATATAACTGTATAATTTAAATTCTTTTTGAAATAAATTTTGCCATAATTTCTTTTAGGATAGAAGCAATTAAAGAGGAGGACAAAGCTTAGAAAAAATGAAGAAGGAGATGAATGAAAATGAAGAGAAGGGTGCAGGGTATTTATAGGCAAAGAAGTGTGTAAAAGTATCTATCCATGCCTCATCATCTTCACCACCATCACATGCTCCTCCACCATCACATCTCCCCCCTAATGCATGGCAAAGGCTCCATCACCCATGCGTCCATCACTTTAGGGTATACATATGTTGAATTTTGTGTGCCTAAGAAGTAAGGAAACTAAACTATGTTTTATATTTTATATTATATTTGTATATGTATGTTTATGTGCATGTGCATGTTCTCATGTATGCACATGTACATGTATATGTGTATATTATATATCTCCACAACGTTGCACAACTTCCACATATTGTATCGTTACAAATCCCAGTTCCTATTTTCAGTCATATTTTCTCTGTTTAGTTAATATGCATATATTTGTAAACAAATTTTGAAAATAATTTTTTTATCATTCATAACTAATTAAAATGACCATATTTTATTTATAAAACCATATAAATTAATATTAATAATTATTTACAAAATTTGTGTTATATCGATAAAACGAAATGACCATTTATTTAAAGTGATATACTTACGGGTCGTTACAGACTCCCCTCCTAAAAAGAATTTCGTCCTCGAAATTAAGATAAGAAGAAAATAGCTCAAAAGGAAATATATTCGATATGATGGAATATATATAAAAATATAGATAAGTGACTACACTACAGGCAACGAGTGCACCATAACGATATGATTTATACAGTTTATTCTTCAATACTAAACTCGGGATAAGCCTTTTTCATTCTATCCTCCGTTTCTCAAGTGCAATCCTTAGCATCTTCACTCCATTGAACTTTGGTTGACCTTATTACCTTCCTCTTTAATCTTTTCTCATCATTATTAATGACTCGAACATGCCATCTAATAACCGCCAAATTCGGTTCCACCTCCAAGTCTTCCTGAGCAGCCGTTTCTATGATTTGTTCTCGGTCATACATATGTTTCCTCAAATGAGATGCATGAAAGACATTGTGCACTCCTTCGAACCTTTCTGGTAATTGCACTCAATAAGCTTGTAGGCCGATTCGTTTAAGAATAGGAAATGTTTCAGTATATCGAGGTGCTAACTACCCAGCTCTTCTTAATCTCACCACTCCTCTCATCGGAGATACTTTCAAAAAGATTGAAGTTTAAACTGAGAATTCCATATTTCTACACTTTTGGTCTACATAAATTTTCTGTCTTCTCTAGGATTCCTTTACCTTCTTTGTAATCATATCGACCTTCTCTGAAGCTTCTCGTATCATATCAGGACCAAGTACTAACCTATCTCCGGTTTCAATCTGACATGCTGGTGACCTACAAGGACGACCATATACAGCTTGATATGGTGCCCTGTCGATACGAAATTGATAACTATTGTTATATGAGAATTTGATTTTCCCAAGACCCTCTAAAGTCTAGAATACATGCTCTTACAAGATCTTCCAAAATGCAATTGGCTCTCTATGTCTGTCCATCATTTTGGGGTTGATGGGCAGTGCTTATATTTAACCTTGTTCCCAAAGTTGTCTGTAATGCTTCCCAAAACTGATTAGTAAAGACTGGATCTCGATCGCTTACTAAAATGCTTGGAACTCCATATAATCGGACAAACTCCTTCATATATATCTCGACAAGGCTTGCAACTGTTCTTGTTGGCTTTACTAGAGTGAATTGTGCACTTTTAGTTAATCGGTCTAAGATAACCCAAATGCCTTTGTTTCCCTTCCTTGTTCGAGGTAAGCCATCAATGAAATCCATTGATATTTGATCCCATTTCTAAGTTGGAATCCCCAAAGGTTGAAGTAACCCTGCAATTTTTTGCTGGTCGCTCTTGACTTGTTGACATTTGGCGAATCTGCTAACGTAAATGGATATGTCCCTCTTTATGCTTTTCCACCAAAATGTGCACTTCATATCCTTATACATTTTGTTAATTCTTGAATAAATGTTAAGTTTGGATTTGTGGCATTCAGCTAACACCTCATGCCTAAGATTCTCCACATCCGGCACACATATTCGCCCATTCAACCGTAATACTCCATGGCTATCAAATTCAAAGATTGAATTCTGCCCTTTGTATTTATCGTTAAGAATCTTCTTTAGGAATTAATCTTCTTTTTGCTTGCTGGAAATTCTTTCCAAAAGAGTTGGAGTTACTACAAAATAAGAAATAACAACATTTTTTCTACTCAATGCATCTGTTACTGCATTGGCTTTCTCGGGTGTGTATAGAATATCCAAAACATAAGATGCAAGAAATTCTAGCCAATATTGATGCTTCATGCTTAAATCTTTCTGAGTGAAAAGATACTTTAAAGATTTATGATTCATAAAGAGCACAAACTTTTCACCTAATTAAAGGAGGGAATTTTATTTAGTAAGGTCAATTCAAAGTTTTATTGAAATAAACTATGAAAAACTATTACCCAGCAAATTATGCCTCCATATTTTTATTGCGAACACCATGGCTAATAATTCTAAATTGTGTGTTGCATAATTCTTCTCATGATTCTTTAGTTGTCAACTTGCATAAGCCATCACCTTTCCTCCCTACATCAGAACTGCAAAAACTCCTTCTCCACAAGCATCTCTATAAATGGTTAATCCACTATTTCCATTTATAATTGCTCGAACTGGAACAGCTGCCAACCCTTTCTTAAGTTTATGGAATGATTCTTCACATTTAGGAGTACCGATAAATTTAGCATCCTTCATTGTTAAATTTGTTAGGCGGTAGGCAATCATTGAGAAGTCTTGAATGAATCTTTTGTAATACCCTGCCAGACCTAAGAAGCTACGAATTTCTTAAGGAGTTAATTGTTGCTTCCAATTTAGAACGGTTGCAACCTTTACAGAACGGTTTCTCAATATCTCCAATACAATTTCTAGATGCCTTTCATTTTCTTCTTCTATCTTAGAATAGATAATAATATCATTGATAAAGACTAACATGAATTTATTGAGTATATCTCTAAATACTCTATTCATAAGGTCTACAAATAAGCGGGTGCATTGGATAGCCTAAAAGGCATGGCCAACCACTCAAAGAATGTATTTGGACCTTTAAATGCATTTAAATGCAGTTAAAAGCATTATTCTATTATCCTTAGTTAATGGAATCCTATGGCCAGATCCATTTTTGAGAATACTTGAGCACTATGTAACTAATTGAACAAGTCATCTATTCGGGGTATAGGATATTTTTTCTTAATCATTTTTTTATTCAAATCTCGGCAATCTACACATAACCTAAAAGATCCATATGGGACTTTGCAACAAAAACAACTATCAATCCCCAACTTGAACGACTAGGTCTTATCAACCCTTTCTTTAGTAGTTCTTGGGTTTGGTTATTTAATTCCTCCCTCTCCTTTGGAGCCATCCTACTATCATGTTTTTTAATTGGTCTTGCACCAAAAATCAAGTCAATATGAAACTCGATTTCCCGATGCAGGGGTAAACTCTTTACTTCTTAAAAAACGTCTTGAAATTCTCTAACAACAGGTAATGTTTCTAATCCTTCATGCGATGCGTCGAATTCATATAGTAAACTGCCCCTCCTTGGAGTAGGATCTTCAAACGAAATTTCTATGAACTTCCCGAAAATGGTCCATAAAGATATCGTCCTTATATTGTAATCGATACTTAGCCAACAAATCCATATCAAGTAAAATTTCAAATCCAATAAAATCTAAACAAATAGGTCAAAAGGAAATTGAAGGGAAGAATGGGAAATTTGGACTTTTTCACAATCATACAAAGGTTAGTGGTACCATCTATAGGATTTGTCACATAGATAGGGGTATCAACTAATTTAGGTACAAATTTTAATTTAGCTATGGTTTCTTTAGCAACAAAACTTTGAGATGCTCCTGTATCAAAAAATACTCTAACTAAAACATCTTTGATAAAAATATTACCTTCCAGAACTCCTTTGCCCTTCACATCCTAAGAGGTTGAAGGCTCATCCTTTATTGTGTAAACTCTGGTTTTCTCTCTCATCCTCATAATCGGGTAATCCTTTATCATGTGCCCCGGCTGATGACAATTATAGTAGTTTGATGGTGGTCTATGAACCTTGGAGTTCTTGCAATTAGTTACTAGGTGGCCCATTTGTTGGCAATTGTAATATGTAGCATCCATTAAATAGTTTCGTTGCGATCCTCCTCCAGATTTGCCTTGCCTTGGTTTTTTCCCACTATGATTGAAGTTCCTTTATTCCAGTTGTTGGTATTGGTGTTGATGGCCTGATCTACTATTGATTCTTCTTGTTCAAAGTTTCAATACGGAGTCCCATATCCAACAAATCCATAAATGATCCTTTTACATGGACAGTCCACCTGCTTTGATACTTCTCGTTTATCTCGAAAATAAACTTCTTGATTTTCTTTAAAGGTGTGTCAATTATACCTAGCCCAAAACAAGATAATTCATTGAACTTCTTTGCATAATCCTTAATAGTAATTTTGTCCTAATTCAGATCCATAAATCTTTTGTAAAGACGAGAGTTTCCAGATGTTGGCACGTACTATTCTTCCAAAACCTCATTAATAAGAAATTGTCTTTCGAATAAATTACGGTAATGGACTGTCGCTAAGCCAAAGCCCCTATCTGAAGTTGGCACAAGGCCAAAAACCACCTTTTCTCTTTACTAATATCCAACGCCTTAAAGATTCTTTCGCATTATTTGATCTAAGCCTGTACCTCAATGATAGCTTTAGATAAGAATCCTAAATGCGCACTCTCAAAGATTAAACTCATCCTAGGGTATTACTAATCCTATCTGTAACGAGTCATAACCTACCAAAGCCAAAGTTCTCACTTAACCTTCAGCTTCGATGCCAAATGTGAAGAGTCGTCTCCTCGACTCTCAAAAATCAACCCTAATACATCCACGGTATTCATGTGTCGTAAATTCATGTGTCGGGGAGGCAGATTTTCAAGGGTAAAGTAAAGTAAAGATAAAAGATAAAAACACAAATTCTCACAATATGTTTAAATTTATAGATAGATGGTACATACAACCGCTCTCACTGGGGTACATCAGTGTATTGGTATGAACTAACCCAACCAGGAATAGTTATAACTACCTACTCCCATAATTGCTAGTACAAACTAAACTTAGAAACAGTGGAAAAATAAAAGATAGATGGATATCCACATCGGATGCTCTAACTCCATGCTCCAAAAGTTCTTCCAGCATGCTTTGCCCAAAATACTCCAAAATAGAATCCTGACTACTTAGCTGCCTAGAAAAATATGGCACCAAGAGTTTAAAGGGAAAAAAATAAACTCTGGGTCAGTCATGGGACTGGTGTGATAACTCGATAAATGATGTTTGAAAACAAAATGTATCTCATAGGACCACGCCACACATAAACATGCGCGGGTTTTTACCTTATGATAACCGAATCTTTATTATGTAAAAAATAAGGAATGTTATTTTTAATGACATTTTTTGAAAATATTTGCATGTAAACTAATTTATCTTAGCCGAAATTTATACGTTATTAAATTCCAGCATACTAGCCACAAACGCAGGTTCTACAAGAAAATGGTACGCACTTATTTGAGAATAAATTTCCATATAAATGACCAGGTGAAGAGACTTCCTTCCGGCGGTACATCTCTAGAAGAATGTACTGAAGCCCAACTGATGGTCCTCTACCAACATAAGAATGGTCTACCTCTTCATAGATAATAATGAATATGTCATCACCCCAGTCGTTATCGACTTATCCAGGACGTCTCTTAGTACACACCACAATAATTTAAACCCAAACATTATAGCGAGTAGAAATATATATTGCAAACCACATAGCCTTGCTGCAACAACCCTATTTTGGTCATTTTAGGGTGTGAGGCTTGAGGTAACGATTACCTTTCACATAGCACATCATCTTTCCTCTTTGAATGCCACATTTCCATTCCATCATCATATAATTGATTTCTACAAACGTATGACTCCTGAGCTCGAACATCTTAGGAGAGGGTGTTAAGCTAAGAGAAGTTGCCTTCTCTGCCATAAAGTAGATAATGCATTCACAGAGATCACTTATGTGACTAGAAATGCCATGCACGCATTTATCCATACAAGTTGTCCATGAATAGGACAAACCGGAGACGCTTTCCTACCACATTCTGTCGGCAGTTACCCATTGGATTTGTAGCGATTAGTCCTTGCATTGGATATTTCAAACGAAAAGACTACTGCTACTATATGTATATTGCGAGTTTATCCCCAAATGATCAACAAGAAGTCCTCCATTACGAAAATCCCAAATATCATATCCATATCTTTACTTCGAATGCATAAATTGGTTCAAATTGGTCTTTCGACAAGAATTTCCCAAATCCGACCCCAGTTCCTTCGAAACAATCATCGATAAAAAGATGTTCTATGAATAGGGAATCATTCTTTAATTGATTTAGTTCTTTTTATCAAAAATTTCTTTTGGAGATATATATATTTCCTCATTTCTTAAAACATTCTTTCCAACATATACGAAATCATTAAACCTCTCTTATCCAATCCTTTGATTTCTTAAAATCTTTTTATATTTAACTTGTTTCCAACATTTCGACCTTATTTATCTCTTGCCCAGGAAAGAGACCAAGTGAACCAGGGCATTGGTTGCTCCTGATCATGCAGTTAGTTTAAGCCCCGCACATCTAGATCTCACGAAGAGAAAAATCCAATCTAGTCATCATCCTTTAGAGCCAAGATTAAATATATTTATTTATAGTAGCTTTTCTTTAAATCGTTTATTTAAATTCCTTTTAAATAAACTATAAAACTTCCAAATCATCATTAAAACACTTAATTATTCCTTTAAAAACATTTTTAAAAGATTTGGAAGAGATTGTTAAGTTTAAAACTATATTTCAAAGCATACAGAAAAGTGCCGCAGAAAGTGTTGTAAAAAGTGCTGCAAAGTGCTTTTTTAAAGCTATATGGATCCAAACGACTTTTCTATTTATAGGAAGTACATTTTTATAGCCCAATTCGCTTTTAAAATGTTTTATAAAAAATTTAGAATTTACTTCATATCCTTAAACAATTTTTAAAATGTTTTGTAAAAAATTTAGAATTTACTTCATATCCTTAAACAATTTTAAAGTATCATTTTCAAAGAAATCATGTTATGGATTCCGAACTGCAAAACTGCGATTTCCCCAAAAACCTGTTTTACTCATATTTTAAAATCTACTTATCGAAATCTTGATTTTCTTTTTTGTTTGAAAACTATGGATATAATAATTCATAAAATTCTTATCTCCAAGAATTCCGAGCTATATTCCATTCTATATACTCGTTTGATTTTTATGGCATGCAATCGTGAATCGCCGTTACGCGGCCTGCCTATTTATGACTAAATTTTCAATTACCTTTCAAACTTCACCAAAACATTTCCATATTTTTGTAAAACATGTCAAACTCATTTTTAAACCTTTTTAAAGAGGTTTAAAATTCCATATCCACCAATTAATTTAATATAGGAAAGTGGTTTCCTTTGTACTTATCGCCATGTATTTCCATGACTTGCATATATATTCATCATTCATTTTTAATAATAATCATCAAAATCATAATCAACCATATGTAATATCCAATAGCATATAATATTATAAATTAGGAGTTCTCATCTTTAGTATAAAATGATTAACTAAAAATTCGCTATAGCTCCACTATTTGGTTTCTAAAGCTCACGATTCTTTGGGCTTAAGTTCCTAGGTGACTTGACCAAATCTTAGGGAGCTCACGGCCTAGGGTGAAGGAAGGAAGCGGATCAGCCTTCAATGAAACAGGGTGGACGTCGTGAAGAATGAGGTCAAAAGGTGGAGTTTTGGGATTATTTTGAGGTTTCTAAGTATATATAACTATATAATTTGAATTCTTTTTGAAATAAATTTTGCCATAATTTCTCTTAAGGTAGAAGCCATTAAAGAGGAGGAAAAAGCTTAGAAAAAATAAATAAGGAGATGAATGATAATTAAGAGAAGGGTGTATGGTATTTATAGGTAAAGAAGAGTGTAAAAATATCTATGCATACCTCATCATCTTCATTACCATCACATGCCCCACCATTGTCACACCTCCCCTCTAATGCATGGCAAAGGCTCCATCACCCATATGCCCATCCTTTTAGGGTATATATATATATATACATACACATATATATATATATATATGTTGAATTTTGCGTGCTTAATAAGTAAGGAAACTAAAATGTCCTATATACTTTATATTATATTTATATACTTAATTATATTTGCATAGGTACGCTTATGTGCATGTTCTCATGTATTATGCACACGTACATGTATTTGTTTATGTTACATATCTCTACAACATTGCGCAACTTCCACACGTTGTTTCGTTACAAATCCCCGTACCAATTTTCGATCTTTTTAGTTAACATGCATATATTTGTAAAAAAAATTGAAAATAAATTTTACTATCATTTTTAACTAATTAAAATGATTGTTTTTATTTATAAAACCATATAAATTAATATTAATAATTACTTACAAAATTGTTGTTGTATCGACAGAGAAACACGAACATTTATATAAAGTGATATACTTACAGGACGTTACACGATGGCATTTTTGAAACATTATAGAATTTATTAACCCATGTATTTTATTTTGTGTTCGTGTCATATTGTTGTGTGTGATCGTATTCTATTTTTTTATCATTCGCAGCTCATACGCGGATGCGATAGTGGGTAGTGGTGTACATGAATCTTTCAAAATCAAAACCCAAATCAACCATATACACTCAGTACACACCATCTTTGACTTAGGAACCCCCCTTTCACCATGCCACTGTCCCCTTTCCTTGGATTGTGGCTATTTTGGTAGGATTTGGTCTTTGAAAAAGCATCGGTACTTTGGATATAAATATATTTACACGGAGGAACAACAATTTCTTCTTTATTTTTTATTTTCTTTTCTTTATTCCTGAGAATGAAAATAAACATTATCCCCATTTCAAAGATCAACAACTCCCATTTTACTCGGTCTCAACCAAATCATTCAACACGTAAGTTTTTCATAATGTCATCTAGTACTTTTAAAAATTTATCGCTCAAGATTTCAGCGAGAGTCGAGTGAGATATCCCAAGTTTATAGTAAACATGAAATATTTGTTCAAAATTTCAAAAACCAAATTCTCCAAATTCAAGATGAATTATTCGATGGCGTATGCATCGTTCGAGTAGTATGGAGTTGTAAATTTTTTTTGAGGCTTCGAAGGAGTACCATGATGGTCGATGACAGAAGTTGAAAACTACGGTAAGGTTTTTCCGATGACCGGGAAAGAGATAGGCTACGGCGAGCTTGGGTTCACATTTTGCGTAGAGAGAGATGCTTGGGGGTAAATTCTGAGAACTCCAATTGCGGATTGCTTTCGAACAGGTGCCTGGACTCGATTTTAGAAGCTTGGCTTTGGAGATTGGACTTTGATCAGAGGGGTAGAAGGTGATGGCGCTTGGTCGTGAAGGCAAGCTCATGGAGAGAGACAAATTGGTGGCTTTAATTTCATCAAATGGTGAATGGAATAGTCGTGCACGTGCATGCATGCACATGTGTATGCAAGGAAGAGCAGGCCTTGAGGTTTTGTAGAAGTCGAGATTGTAAGACCGCGTTAAGGTTTAAGAATGAACTTGAGCCAAATTTTATTTGGGGTGAGAAAAATTTTATTTTGATTAATATTTAATAATTTAAATGTCTTATCTTTGAAAATTCATATCTCACTCATACTGAATTCGATTAACCCATAGATTTTTACGATGGGCTCGTATTGACGAGCATAATGCTTTGATAGTGCTTGTTGTTAGTTTTGATTAAGTATAGTATAATGATAATTAGTACCGCTTGATTATATTTACCTCAAATTGGATAATTACGTGGCTTAATTAATTATACCATATGGATGTTATCTATTCCGTTGCGTTGTATGTAAGTTGTATCAGTTAGGTAGGGACAAGCTGTTATAACTATTCTAGGGTGCAATTGATATTAGTATGACTCTGATGTATCATATTTTAAATGACGTTGTAAATCATCATGTTGATTAATAAATATTTTTCCATTGCGTTGTGAGATTCAATATTTGTGTAGCTTCTTCTATTCTTTCTTCACCCTTAACAATCTGTCTTTTCGGCACTTGGTTGTTCGACACATGAATACGGATGATGTCTTAGTGTCGACTTTTGAGGGTCGAAAAGGTGGGTTATTATGATTGATAGCTAATTACAATAGAAATTTGAATATAGAAAATTCATTTACTTTTCTTTCAATATCTAGGTTCAAGTACTGTATGTGCTTATATATAAAATAAAATAAAAGAAATTTGCTCATATTTTTATTCATACATGTCCAAAAGATGTGTCTAAATACCATTAAACTTTATATGCAAAAAAAATTCAAATTGAAAAATAATATTGTCCATGCAATATATAAATAAATTAATATAAGTTTCAACCAAAAAGTTGTGATAGTAATGTTTATTACAAATTTAAACTAATTAGTGGATCAACTACAATTAATGTTTTTTGATTGAATTGCATTTAATGAATAAAATCGGTAAAATACTAATTCTATTTAATGCTAATTAATTAGAGAATTTATTTATGATTGGTTACTTCATCTTGATTAAATCCTTTTAACATCAATATTTCAAAAGCATTGTATGTTCCAATTTAACGGGAGAACATGTAGTGTGAATTGTTTAATAACTTGAACAAATGTATTTTTACTGCTTGAAATAATAACGTTGACACATACCGTTTGTTCTATACAAATATATTTCATTTGTTTCACGCATTTGGAAATAAAATAAATGATAAAAATATTTACAAATAATTTTTTTACAATGAAAGAACAAAATATTGTTTGTAATTATAGTTTTAAACATAATTTTATATCCAAATTATTTTTGTATGTTTGGAATAATATATCATATTTTCGATATATAACAAAACATGTTTATAATCGTTATCATACATGCATAACATATGAATTGGGTTAAAATTATATTTTTCTTACGTTTGGTTGTACAAACAGATTATATTAGGAATATCCAAATCGATGTTGAGTTAATGCTTCTAACCAAATAAATGTCAAATGTCTGAATGAGTCCTTTAAGGAAACTTCCAATTAATTTTTGGACTATGTTACCATGTGATGAACAAAAGTGGTTGAAGGCTGACTGCTTGAAAAAAGCAAGGTTATGAATTATTAAATAAGAGTCAAATTTAAATGAAAAATATAATTTGAATGTAGAGTTAGGTATCAAGCGATATCGGTTTGTTAAAGGAGGAGAGGTTTACACATATTTCCATTTGGTTAATGATTTGGAAAATTTTAATAGAAAATAATGAAGATTAGTGAAGGATATAATTGATATTGATGTTCTAACTTCTTTAATGATGGAAAACATCATAATTTATTTCGAGAAACCCATAGAGTCCACGGATTTTGGTTCATAATAAAATGAAATTAACTTTAGGCACTTTCACATTTTATAAATCATGATTTTACTATATATAATTCTACATTCATTTTAGTATTTTGCTTCTATGCATAAGTCAATGACATTTCACAAATACAAATGATAATTTATTTTCATTAGTTGGCTTCATTGACTACGTTTTTTTCCATCATTTGATCGAAATTTTACCTTTAATGAAATGTCATGTAAAGTATTTGTGTATCCATAAGTATTTTTTTCAAAAATGATACTAATTTACTTTGAATTATGCTCATTATCATATATTTTAGTTATTATAAGTGCATAAATATCAAAGTAAAAAAGGAAAATTATTTAGCTATACCAAATATTTGATTACACAGTATATTACACATGACTATCATGTCGTATTACGTTATCTATATTAGTAAATATATGTTCCGAATCTATTATAATATTTTCTATAATTCAATTATTATTGTATAATGTGATAAAGCTAATGATGTAAATTCTGAATGTAATAAAACTTATGTCGCATACGTTTGAAATTAATAAATTGGCATGCTTGGTAATGCAACATTTACGGAATCGAATTAAAGACAATTGATATATGACGTTTTTGTTCATTGTATAAAACCATTATGCTCCAAAATGTTAATTATACTTTATATGCTTCGAGAGTAGCAAGCAAGTTTATCAAAGAAAAGTTTATCGGTCATGTCCAATGAAAAGCCAATCAAAAGCTTTATACTGCATGAACATGTGTTTCCAACTTCATATAACTTGAAATTCCAGAAAATGCATTGTCGAAACATTATCGTAAAATCCAAGTGCATAGCATATGTTCGCACTAGTAGTAATTAAAAGTGAGTGAAATAAGAAGAATGAGAAAAAGATTATAACTGAGAAAAATATGAATGACTAAAAATAAACTAATTTGTGGACGGAAATATTGAATTTGCAGCTCTTGAATTATTCGTACATTAACTTTATTATTTGAAAAATAAAACTTGATCATTTTTCTCTGCAAATTATAAGAAAACTGAAATAAATTAGGATATATCTAGCTTTATATGACTGCTAGATTAATTTTTCAAATTATTATTTATGTATTTAATGTTTATAATCAAGGATTGAAGTTCACATGTGAGCACTCTCCTCATTTTGAATTAGATCAATTTTACTATGTATAAAAAAATAGTTCGCAGGATACACCGAGTGAACCCAATTTATATTCAATGAAATATATAAATGTGGCAAGTTCAAAATGTAATGAATTAAGGAAAGAGTGTTAAATGCAAATTATAGTTTTCAAACTAAGTATATATAGATTATTTGGTTTTTATTCTGTAATTAAGTTTTTATTTTCATTTTTATATTCTTATTAATCTTTTTATTATGTTTAAAAATTCGTTCTCAATTAATAATGTTAATAATTTCAAAGAATAAAAGAAAAATAATTTTAGCATAAATCATGCATGCTTATTCAAGTTAACTACAAAAATTGATCTTTGGTTGAATATAGATAAAATGTGTGATTTTACTTATATCTTATATATCACTAAATTTGATCTTGATAAAAGTAGATTGATTAACATAAGATAATGCTTGCTTGTTTAAAATACTATGAAAAATAAGGTTGTAGAATTTGAATTTGGGTTTTATTGGAAATAGTAAAGTACGAAAAGCCTTAAAAGGAAAAGGTAAAGATTAAAAAATGAACTATATAGTTCAAAAAAGTGGAAACTAGGATCCATCTCTTATTTCATAAAGCTCTTTAAAATTAAGTTTTACGAATCACCTTTGTTAATGTTTTCAGTGAAAATGTGAATTTTTAACGCCACATATTTGCAATTAGAATTGCAATAAGTGCAGTACAAAATGCACATATTCGTAAAATAAATAATTGACGTGTGGATTGCGAATATTTGAAGAGAAGAGTGTGTATTCGTACGGTGTATCCGATAAATTTTTATTTTATAAAAATATGCAGTTAGAATTACAAATGTTAACTGTGTATAATGCAAATATTTGTTGTTCTAACTGCAAATATGTGCAGTTTACAACACATGTTTTTGTCGAAAACATTGATGGAGTGTTTCCTGTGAAAGCATTTTTGTGACAAGTGACGGATGTAATTATTGAAACATTTGAAAGGTGTTTGAAAAAACATTTGTTTATAAAAATATATTTAAAAAGAGTTTATTGGATTTGAATTAAGATTTACAGTTAAAACAATTAATAATGTCAGTATTTGAAAATGAAAAGAAGAGGGTTAAAAAACATTTAAAGAATAAGAAATTAGGAATTAAAATAGAAGGAAATCAGAAACTCTAGTAAAAGTAAGTAATGTGAGACAAACAATCAGGAAAAGAGACACTTGAGATCAGACAAAATGTTCAACAGCCAGAATGTGTTGAATCACATGCTTGCTATAAAAGACAAAGTTGATTAAGGAGTAAGGACAAAAGAAAAGGAAAGAGACAATTTCTAAGTTGGACTTTGGTTCATGAACATGTCTGACCAAATTTGTTGCAATGTATTACATGCTCGGTTATTTTAATCGTATCTGACTTTAGTTTTTGCTTATTAATTATGCAGGTTCGGCAGATTTAGTCTTTTATCCTACCTCTTTGTAAGCTTGTAACCGTTTAAACCTTACATTGACATGCACACGACCCCTTGGACAAGTGGCGATGGACTACATACCAATTTTTTTGTAAAACACAAAATAAAAATTAATCACATATAACAAAATTTTAATTGAAATAAAATAATTAGTAGATTTACTACCTTTGATTTTGAATAAATTTTAATTGAAATAAAATAATTAATAAATTTACTATCTTTGATTTTGAATATGTACTACATACGTCCATAACTGTAACGGCCTAAAATTTCGACCTCGAAAATTCGACACTAATACGTTCACGGTAGAAGTGCCGAGCAATCAAATGCCGGAAATTCCAGATTGTTAAAGAAAAGAAGAAAGAGGTAGAAGAAGAACAAAAACCAAAACACCTCACATACGCAGCGGATCAAAATATAATATAAGAATAATAGCATTTACACATAGAAAAGCTGTAATTGTCACTTTACATACAATTCATCAGAGCTACAACCATTACAAATAGACAGTTATATCAACCTGTCTCAAACTAATATCACATCAAATCTCAAATACATAACGGTAAACTCCATACGTTCCTGCAATCCAACTCGCCTCCTGAGCTTCAGAACGTCCTGACCTGAAAATCTATATTACTCGGTCTGACCCGAGCATTACATCAAAGTAACACCCGGGTTAGGCTGGAAACCAGCATGAGTAAACCCATAAAATTTTAAATACCAAGCTATTATTTTAATACTAGGGTAACTCGCACTCTTCTACGAGTTCTAGTCTTATTAAAGTCAAATACATGATATCTAGGAAATGTTACTCAGCTTTAAATGGTCATGTTACTAAATTTATTCCATTCCGGCCTATTTAATTTCACATGTCCAATTTATAAAGAATTTAGTTTACTAATCGAAGTGGTTTCTGGTATTACTGATACCCAACCCTGGTCTCTTCCAATTCAGTGTCATCTCTAATCCAAGTTGTTAGGTATTAAACAATATAATATATTCAGGATATCATACCGCACAACAATTCATCATCGATAGATAACCTAAAATATTACTGTTCAACTCATCATATCATGGCACATCTCAATCGCCCATCAGAGATACCAACAATCCAAGTCAGCTAATATCATTCAACCATCCATAAGATTTATTAGATATATAATTTTTAATTAATTTAATTAATCTCCAATTAAGTTAATCACCAACTTTAATCAACCAATTAAATTAATCACCAACTTTAATCACTTAAATTACCTTTAAATGCGGCTTATTTAACAGTAATTAATTAATCATCCATTAATCATCCATCTTAATTAATCATCCTTAATTAATTTTTCTTTAATTACACTAAGTAATTATTCTAAAGTTAATTAAGTAAATTAATTATCCCTTAATTAGTCATGTTAATTAATTACTCTTACATTAACTAATGATTCTTTAATTAATTACATTAATTAGTGATCCATTCAATTATATTAATTGATTAATTGTCCTTAAATTAGTTTCCTTAAGTAATTATCCTTTACTTACGTAAGTTAATTAATTAACCCTTAATTACTTAAGTCCTTAATTTATCTAAGATAAACCATTTATCTAAAATAATTACTTAATTTAAATCTTTTTAAATCTTATTTAATTTAAATGCTTAGAATTAATTTAGACAAACCACTTGAGTCTTTTAAATCCATTTATCTTAAAAACTTATTCAATGACATTTGAAAATACTTAGAGATTTATTTAATTAGTTAACTTATTAGTTTTCAAAACCAAAACTATTTATATTCAATGACATTTGACTTTATTATTAAATTTTTGATACTTGCTTATGAACTCGATCAATATTTCATTTGAAAGCTTGATAAATTTCCTCTTTAAAAAAATGTTTTCTTTGAAAACTTTGTTTAAATTTTTGCTATGCCTTACTTTAAAAGTAAATAGTTAGCCTCCAGAGCAACCCAAGCAAAACTGAAGAAATCTCGGGCTGAAAATTCCTCATAACTACTTCGAGCCAATGCGCAAATGACTCGATCAAAACTCGAGCAACATTCTTCTTCTTCCTCGAATTCGAATCCTTCAACAAAATAAAAATGCACACCTCCATCGGCAAGTCGACACTGACCCTCTCGATTGCTTCCAAAGTGTAGAATCCAATTAAACGACGAAATCAGAATGGAGCAGCACGCAACCCATCTGAACAAAACTTGATCGACAGAAACTATCTCGCATCGTCACCTCCTTTCACAAGAGAACACGCTGCCTCGCCCCGACCTTGGCTTTGCTCCTCCATTTCTTTCCCTTCTGGTCCGCATCTCCCATCCTCCCCATGACGCCGCAGTTTACCCAATTCTGACCATACCCAAATCGATCTCTAAAACCCTAATTCGACGTCGTTCGTCCCCTATGGTGATCTATAAAACCTATCACCATTTTTCCTAGAATCCATGACCTCCAAACTTGCTCCGACCAAAAACTCGAACCTTTGCCGTTCACCACAAATCGATTAATTACTTGATTCCATTCAACTTGATATTCCCCTCGATTTACAAACCTAAAAATCTAGAAATTCAAACCAAAAATCATGGTTTCGAAGCTCAAATTCAATCATGCATTCAAAACTAGAAATTATAATGCTTGATTTTTCAATTTATTACTGTAATTTCAAATTTTAAAATATTTATTAAATAAATACACTAGGAACCATTTTTGAAATTGGTACTACATCGCTGTAATCAATTTCCATTTAGAGATCGAAACCTAAAATCATCTAGATGGGATGATTTGAATTTTTGATCAGGTTTTGAAAACCTGTAAACACAGAAAGAGGCATTCTTTTGCCTTTCTCAGACATGCATACCATTATTTACATAAATATATACATATATACAACACATTTACCTTTCTGCAAACAATTTTTACTACTTACTTCACATATAACAAGTATATGCATAGATTAAAGCCTTAAGGGGATTAGTTTATTCACTTGTGAAAATATGAACAGAGAACAGCTCAAAATTTTTCTCTTGAACCAATCTGTTTTGATTTGAATCTGATGTTGATATTGAAATGATCTGATGCCCGAACTTGCTTTAATTTTTAAAACTGAGCTGCTTTGTTTACTCGATGAATTAGCTTTGAGTTTGAGTTGAATTTGTTACTGCAGGTTTGAAATAGTTTGAAAAGAGGTTGTTTTGAATTTCTGGATTTTGTTTGCTCTGGTTTTAGTACACATATCTTTGTTTTGAAATTGAAGATAGGAAAAGTAAATGAGAGGAGAAAGTAGAGAGGTTTATATAACTCAGTTTTATCATTTTATTAAAAATAAAAAGGAAAAATAAAAATTAAGACACTTGGTAAATAGGCTTACAAATGTCATATGCATGTTAAAATTAATTTACACTTGTATTTGCACGTAAAAGTGGTTTACATTTGTAATACGGCATGAGCTAAATTGTTTTTATGTTTATATATATTTATATTATAATTTCAATTTATTTTTATTTTTGTTAATATCTTATGTATTTATTAGTTACTTAAATCTATGTAATACATTTATACATGTAAGTTTTAAATCATTATATATTTACAAACTACATTTATTTCAAACATAACTTTTTAAAGAAATACATATACCTTTACCAAATCTTACTTTAAGCTAAAATACTTTTTAAATTTATAAGTATATACATAGATATTATTTTAGTGTTTAAAATATAGAACTCAACTTTAAATAAATTTTGAAAAATTATTATATTAATTTCTAAACATAACTTCCAATTCAATATATATTTCTATATATATATATATATATATATATATATATATGACTAGAAAAATCATTTTTATTGGCTTTTGAAAAGATAAATTTTGACAAATTAAATTTTTATATTAATATGTTTACTATTTCACAATGAATTTATATATGTATACTGTAACGATCTCGATTTTTGAGTCAAATTGAATTGGTAATTAATTTAAATTTTACAATTAAATTGTGAATTAATTGAGAATTATTGGATTTGGATTTTTCAAATTTAAATATCTTAGAAAATAAAATTGTATTTGGATTTTCAAAATTAAATAAGATGTATTTATTTATACAAATGGATTTTTAATTTGGAATTTGATTTAAAATAATTCAAGGATAATTATCTTATAAATAATATTAGATTTATTAAACTTTATGTTTCGAGGAACTAATATATATAATTTTTATGAGCATTGAATAATTTAATTTCAAATCATTTGTTATAAAATTGTATAAGTACAAAACAAAATATGATTTTGAAATTAAATAAATATATTGGAAATAAAATTAGATTTAATAAAATTAGATTTAAAAAGCTTTATAAATCAAGAATTATATATGTATGATTATTTATTAATTGTTTTCAAATCACTTTCTTTATAAATTGTATAAGTAATTAGGAAATGTATGTAAAAATGTATATATATCTTTTGAAATATAAATAGTTGTAAATATAAAAGAATAAAACATTGATCATATATACATTAACATGAAGATTTAAAAACAAAATGTATCAATAAATTTAAGAGGAAGGACTTAAACGTAAAAGTTTGGGTTTTGACAAGTGTTTAACAAATAATCATATAGATTAACAAATGTAAAGGGATTAATTCATGCAAATAAACAAGTGGTCGGTCATGTTCTTTTTGAAATGAAAATTTTATAGACCTTATGTTGAAAAACATGAACCAGGCTTCAATTTCTTCCATTTGAGAAATCGGAATACAAAAGAAAACAAAACACATCCTCACAAAGAAATCACAAACCAGATCAAAGTTTCAACTTGTTTCAAACTGAAATCAAAAAATCTCCAACGTGATTCAAAAGCTAGTTTAAACAAAATTTAAAGCTCCAGTTTTCATGTCTGTAAATTCAAAAGAAATCAAGCAGAGAAGTTCAAGAACAATTCAAACAACAGAATCAAGTAAGAACAAAGTTTTTTTCAAAAAAAAAAAAACAAGAGCCGCAGTCTGGAATCAAACCTGAATCAAGGCAAGAATTCAACTCAAACAATAAGCAAAATTTCAGATTACAAAAACAAAATCAGTTCCAAGTTTTTAAAGCAAAGCCTGTCCTCTGTTCTTCAAAACCCAAGGTGAGCAATCTGGCCCAGAATTTGTAACATATCTTCGTAAATGCTTGAATGAATTGCCTTCTCTGATATATGATGATTCTAGAATGTAAATCTGTCTTCATATGTTTGTATATATGTGATGCATGTCTGGAAAACAGACAAGGCTTGCTTTTGTTCATACATTCCAGGTTTTAAAACCTATTTAAAAATTTAAATTATCCTAACACAAGACATTTTAGGCTTTGATTGTTGAATGAATAATGTTCATATGAGTATAACATTATTTATAAAAATACAAATAAGTATAATTAACAAATAGGTTACTGGAAATAAATTTTTACAGTAATGATCTTTTAATGATAAAAAATATCAAATGATTTAATTCCTTGTTTTGATCATGCAATCTGATTTGTGCTCGTAAATGTTGAATTTTATTAATGAAACTGTGATTTTATGTTTTGAATTGAAGTGGGATTTTGGGTTTTATCGGAAAATACAAAATAGTCAAATTCCTGCGAATGTCGAGAAATGGAAGCTCGGAGTTAATGTATGAGGAAGTTCATGTGATGGAAAATGTCAGAAAACTACCGGGTAGATTTTTAAATCACTGTGGTGGCCAGGGATTAATGAACTAGGGTTTATGCTCAGATTTTGCCAGCGACGGAAAAAATGATCGCCGCATTGTCGTGATGATTGATGATATAGCTTAACGATATTGATATGATTGAATCTGTGATGATTGATGATGTTGCACTGTTGTGTAAAACCCCTGGACTACACCATGCACACACAAATATGGATTGCACAAGGAAATTGGTTAAGTCGCATTTTTTTTTTGAAATGGTCTTAAAGTTTGATTTTTGAATCCAAATGGTTTTGGAAATGGAATTGGGCTAAAAAGCTTTTGAAAAGAAGTTTTGAAAATAAAAGTTATTTTGAATAACTTGATAAGGTTTTGAAATTTAAATAGTTTGATTTGAATTTAAATTCAGGAATAGAAATTGAATTCCATGTTTGGTTTAAAAAAAGTAATACAAGTTATAAATGTGTTTATATGGATTTAGACTATTTTAAAAGTATGGTTTTGGGGAATCCGTTTTTAACCCAAGTTTTATACTTAAATGGTTTTAACTCGTGCAAATGTAATCGGATTTTTCCGAAATGAAAACTATTTGTTTTCAAATAATGATAGCTTTCATATAAAGAAAGGATTTCCAATTTGTATTGAAAGATTTCAAGTTTGAAATAAAATTGAAATTGTTTTGAAAGCTATGAATAATTTTTGTGAATAATGGTTGAAATTGAAGTGAATTTTGAATGGTGTATCTTTTGTTTAAAAGATTTGAAATGGGAACTGTTTTGAAAGATATGAATGAATCTTTGGAAATGGTTTTGAAAACTATGGTTTGAATCTTTGATCTAATGATTGGATAAGTTAATCCAATTTGAAAAGGAAATTGTTTTTAAATTTGTAAATGAATCTTTGTGAAAGATTGGTTAACTTTGTGAAGTGAATCTTTTTGTTTACAAGATTTGAAAATGGTAATTTGTTTAAACCATTTAACGAAAGATTTTGGGTTTTAAAGTTGTGACTTAACTGAAATCCCATATCCATATGTTTTTAAATATTGCCATTATTATTCGGTTTAACCGGGAGTGGACCTTGTGTCATATAACCCATTCTGAATAATGATACGACATTATGAATAGCATTTGAAGACTGGGTGTTTTCGAGAACGAAAGGATAACCCATCGAGTGACTCTGAGTAGCTACGGTATAGAGATCTCCATATGTGATGGGGAGTTCGATCGGGATTGTGAATACCAGGGTTGCAAGGGCTTCTTTGGAAGTGCCTTCGGTTTTGCACGAACCTGGAATAGACTTGTATGGATGTGTGTCTAACATTATACTTTGAGATGCAAAGATGTTTTCTATCAAATACATTTCTGTTTGGTGGTGAAAATTTATTCTCTTAGCTTAACACCCTTCTCGGAGACGTACGAGCTTAGAGGTTATGTAGTTGATGGTTACTAGTGATACATTCCCAATTTGGTAATGTGGCATATGAAGTGCTGCTGATCATTTTTTGATCAAAGCATAGCTTTGTGAAAAATCGTTGCTTTGTGGATGAAACTGCATCAGGACCCCATACCCCGGAAATGGTCGAAACAGGAAAGATGCGGCAGGGTTGTAGGGGTCGTGCCCCTAGGGTATGTCCATTCCTTTTGGAAAACGGTGGTATCATGGTATGGAGCCTAAATACTTAACTCATGTGGACACTGTAAATTTTACTATTGTGTGATGTTGCTTTGTGATTGAGGTACCTCGGATGAAGGTCGCAAACGACCGAGGGTGGCGTATCATAGGTTTTACTCCCGGGAAGGGAGTAAACCGGCCTTCTATTGGCAGAGAGCTGGGTAAGTTCTCGGGGCATCCCTCTAGAGGCATACATGTGGCAATGGGAAGTTCCTTGGCCTGACCATTGATGGAAATCCAATCTCCAATATGCGCCTTGTATGGTTTTAGTTGTATAACCTGCCATTTACTTATGGTGGTCACCACTGTTTATATAGTAGCTATAGTAGGCATAGTTGGGAATGTTTATGCTAGCTAAGATTAATATTATACTTTCGAAAGGTTTTCTGCACCATGCACTAACAATAATATTAAATGTTTTTTGCGTATCAAGCATTTTTGACTATCATGTGGAGAAATCTCCTCCAATTCTTCGTTTGCATGGTATATGCGGAGGGAGGCCTTATGGTAGTTTCATTTTCCAAAAAGCATTGTGGATTTCAATGTTTTAATTCCCTTTGTTGTTTGTTTTAAAGAAAAATGTTTTTGTTTGCTCATACCAGTCCCATGACTGGCCCGGAGTTTATTATTCCCTTCCTAAATTCTGGGTGCCCACAATTTTACACACGGGCAGTCTAGAGTTAGGTTTTTCAGATAACCAGCTTGTAGATTCGATAGTCGTTGGGGTCTTTGGATTTTTGAGATCGAGTTTTCCACAAGTTCTACTTGATGGGGGTTCGAGCTAGCTTTGGATTGGAGATGGAGTTTTTGGAGTTCGCATTAAAGACGTTGTCTTTCCACTGCTGTTGTCTCTGTTATTGTCTTATATAAATCTTTGATATATTAATATTCATTTGTATCAAATTGTTGTATTAGATATTGTATATCAATGATATTATCTTTTTCTTCTGCAGTGTTGTTGTACTTAATGTGTTTTAAGCTCCGGCGAACCAGATTCGGCATTTGAATTTACGGCATTCGAGTACAAGTGAAGTACGGGTGTCGATTTTCGAAGGTCAAGTCAGGGTCGTTAGATATACACTTAAGATTTTCAACATTATGGAGTTTTGAATATATCTATTTATATATATGTTAATTTACTATAAAATTTATAATTTCTAGATATTTATATTTCAATATTTATTATAGTTTCAAATTTATTTATATTTCCTGATATCTTTTATCATCGGAATTTTATTTGTTCAACTGAGTAAACCAATTAATTATCCAATTATCAGATGTCCAAAAATTCAGGTTATCACATTCCTCCCCCCTTTGAATCTTTTCGTCCTCGAAAAGGAGCGAAGCCAGAATTTATTCAATGACTTAAAATCAGATAATTTACTCTTTGATCAATTTTAAAGCACTTTTAAAATCCAAAAAATATTATAAAATAGTTTTTATAAAAATAATTTTTATAACTCGATGTCTCAACCAGTCCATCTTGTTCTCATAGAAATTCGGTCATACATTGATCAGGCGTTGGATTGAAAATCCATAAGTACTTGGCAGACCCATTTTCAACACCAGGTGAAAATATTTGGAAAATATTTCCAAAAACTATATGAAAATATTGAGAACATTTTTGGAATAGAGGAAATATCTTTGGTGAGAATGCTCTGGAAATCATCACCCCCTCCATAGTCGCAGTTAACCCGATGGATACGTTGCCATCCCGACAAAATCCATAGATAACTGTAGGCACTCCGCGCCCCTCGATTACGCCAAGGAACCCGCCAAAGATCGCAATTACATCCCGGGTTACGTTGCCGTCACGGAAAAAGTCCATGTAGTTGTAGGCATCATCGCCCTCGATTTTCGCTGCCAAATGAAACTTCACCACTTCCACATAGGTCATAGACTAAATCAGTTAGCCTTAGGCTCTTACGGCCTATCAACTTTCGCTATGTCACCATAGGTCGTAGTCTACCGATTTTACGTTGCCATCGCGGCAAAATCAAAAATAGACTGTGGGCTCTCACGGCACACACGACTTCCGCTATGGTCCATAATAGATCGCAGTGACATCGAGAAACACTGTCTTCACAGCATAACCCAAATGTCTTTGTAGGCATCAATTCCCTCGACTTTCACTATCCACTACACACAATCCTCAAGTACTTCAGTTTGTCTGGACTTCCTCCCATAATTCAATTTAGAGCCCCCCCTAAGGGCTAAAGGCAGACCCACCCCATGGATCGCCTAATGAAGTTCATTTCAATGGGAGCACCTTTTTACCCAAAGACAATCTCAAAACACTTTATACTATACACTTATAGTATCTTCCAAATCATAAACTTTATGATTTATATCAAAATATCCTTAACACAAACTCGATATCCCAAATCGATAGTTGTACTTGGCTTTCCAAATTCCAAGAATTTGATTTTTCCAAAAATCAAAAGCCTTTCCAAAATTCATAGGTTCAAAAACCTTTTCCCAAAATCATTCTCATAAAACCATTTATATATAGATATATATACAACTTATCCTTTCCAACTTGAAAATAATCTTTGGATCGCTTATATAGATTCCCCTTTTATACTTCACATATTTTCAAAAACCCTTTTCTTCTGGACATAGATTCAATAAGGGAAGTTTATCGTAAACAAATATATATAACTTTATGTATTGCCAATTCAAATATTCATGTTTGATTTCTTTATAAAGTTATTCACTACATTACTTGCTTTTTATAAATGAGTTCTAATCATAGAAATATCTAACTTCCATTTTATGTCATCATTTATTTATCAAAATATACCCTTCCATTTCAAAAATCACTTTAAAGTTCTTATCCAAACATTTCCAACATCTAATTCGTTCAATCCCATACGATGTGCACATATCATCCGTACGCAATATCAAATCTGATCGCTCACTCGGTCACAAAATTTCACTTCCGAACTAGTATCGTCCACCCGACTTCCTAGTGCGGACTCAGATCTGGTTTCTTGATCAGAAACGGTCATTCTCCTTGCATAATCATAACTATGATAGAGAATTTATAGAATCAATCAAAAATCCATATTTAGGTTCGCCGTCGAAAAACAAGTGAAAGATCCCAACTCGGATCGATAAAAATATGTCAAAATTCTATGCTCGAATCTGGATCAAATCACTATGCGAGAATAATATACGTATATCCTACGTATTTATCTCCATCAATTATTAGCTATGTCAATTATCTTTTCTATTCACATTCATTTATGATTCTATTCACTTATTCACAGTTGCTTCAAATTCTATTTGGATTATCGCTTCAACTCTTATCTAATTGGTACTTACTCAAAAACAGTTTGCACTCTGACCAGCTTGAATTTAGAAAATAGCTTGAAAAGTTAAAAATAGATAAGTAGTTGTAAAAATAGTTATTAATTATAAAGTAGATATAAAATAGTGAAGTAGTTGTAAAATAGTTAGATAATTGTAAAATAGTTGTAAAATAATAAGTCGTTATAAAGTGGTTGAAAAATTGTAATTAGTTTATAAAACAGTTGTAAAATTGTTAAATAGTTCCAAAAGTAGTTGCAAATAAGTATAAGATAGTTTGGGTTGTAAAAAGAAAGGTTGTATAGTAAATGACTAGGAAAATAGATTTAAAACAGTTTATATTAAAAAAATTTAAAAAAAAAATAGCTCAGAGCCAATCTGTTTAATTCCCAATCTCCATTTCCAAACAATTTCCAATTTCAACTTCCATTTAAATTGATTCAATTTCACTTCAATTTAAATTAACTGCAATTCCTATTCCAAATTCAAATCAACTCCCATTTGAATTTCAAAATTATTCAACTTCAATTTCAAATTAATTCAATTCAAATTTTCCATTTGAATTTTATGCTTATCCACCTTCAATCACAATTTTAATTAATTCAAATCAAATTCAGTTTGAACTAGTTTTATTCAAATCTCAACTTAAAACCATCTCGAATTATATAAGTTCGAGTTAAATTTTTAATTTAACAACCTAAATCTTCAAACAAATTTCAAAATTCCATTTTAAATTACCTTTACCTAACTTATTTCAAAGTTCAAATAAGAGTTCAAAACTTTTTTTAAATCATTTAATCTTCAGAATTTATTACCCAATTTTAACTTAACACCAATTCTTAATAAATTTTCAACAATCTTATTTCCAACATTTAAATCTTTAAGTTCAAAGTGATCCTATTCTATTATTACAATTTCATTTCAAGAATCAAGCCTTTTAAATAGTTTCAAAATATGGTTTTCTTTTCATTTACTTTCAGTAATGGATACATAGACTATTTCAATCCACTTTTTAATTAATCTTAAACTAATCCAATTCACAGTTTAAAGATTATTAATAATGACAGGATGATATCAGGATAAAATAAATAAACATTCCAAATTATTTTAAAACATCCCTCCATAACATTCATTACCCATTTCCAGATCTCAACCCTGTTTTTGAGATCACATCTAACTCCCATTTCAAATCAACCCATTTAACTACCTAAGTTAAATCTCAACTTCATCTTCAAATCTCCAATTCTGGTTGTTTGTTAAACTTCTCCTAAAGTTAAATTCAATTCAATTTAATCTAGTCTGCTTTACCTAATTTGTGTTCCCATTTCAAATTTTAAACCTCAAATTAATAATCTTTCAAAAACTTATCACTTTGGGTTTTCATATCACATTCCAAGGGAAAATTTAAACTCAACACTTAGAGTTCATTTCAAATCATCTTTAATATTATGTATATCCCTCATTTTACATATTCATTTCCTTTGCACACCAAGTTATACCTTAAATTTTTAAACTAACTTTGGTTTTAATTCAAAACAAATTTCTTTAAAATTTTCAAACAGCTCTTGTTTGAAACAGGACCCTTGCATTCAAATAATAATATTTATTATTTTTTTAGCACTTTGAAACAAATTCCAAATTTTCTAGACTTAGATTTAAAACTTCACAATTTAAATTATCTTCAATTTAAATTTATAAGTCATACTCACCTAAATGTTTACTACCCTAAAACATTTCATTTTTGCTTGCTCATTAACAAGTATTTCATTATTAAACACAACATCCATTTATGATAATAACCAAGATTATCATATATGGATACCAATTCATTATTATCTTATTCTGAACACACTTCTACAAATTCAAGATTTTAATTTCAGTTTGGATCCATTTCAAACTTATTGATATAGTTTATATTATCCAATTCCTATTTGGTTGTACTTATATTACCACTTAATTCTCATTATTATTATTTTAACTTTAATGATCAATAACCAACAATCTTAGTATATATAATAATTAGAAAACCATTGCTTCATATCGAAATACAAGCTTTTATATAAACTAATTTTTAAACCGTTTTAAAATCTTTACATAAGAAATTAACAAATACGCTCTCATATAAATACACTCAACTCATTCTAGGGTACTATTGACCCTATCCTTAATGAGTAAACCCACCAGAGCCTAGGTTCTCGCTTAACCTTCTGCTCTGATAGTAAATGTAACGGCCTAAAATTTCGACCTCGAGAATTCGGCACTAATACGTTCACGGTAAAAATGCCGAGCAATCGAATGCCGAAAATTCCAGATTTTTAAAGAAAAGAAGAAAGAGGTAGAAGAATAAAAAAAAACCAAAACACCTCACATACGCAGTGGATCAAAATATAATATCAGAATAATTGCACTTACACAAAGAAAAGCTGTAATTGTTACTTTACATACAATTCATCAGAGTTACAACCATTACAAATAGACTAGACAGTTATATCAACCTGTCTCAGACTAATTGTAACAACCCGATATTTTCAGCCATTTGCATCCGCACATGTCGGACTTGAATTGCTCAAAATACCGCGTTGTAAATAAATTTGGAGCAAATGAAATACAATCACAGAATCACAGACACAGAAATATCAGAATAACTCGCAGCGGAAATAAAAATACCATAGTAGTTCATGAAGCTACTATAACAAACTCTCAAAACATAATACATAATATTAGTCTGAAACATATACAATAGAAATCTCAAATACATAGAAGTTTATAAATACCAGAGCTGAAATAGAACAACGAAAACTGAAAGGAAATAGATAACTAGACAAGCAGAATCTCCAGCGATTCCTAGCTCCAGAAAAGAAATCCAAAGCTAAGCTGTAAATACTCAGGCTGACCCGAGCGTAAAGTAAAACACAAAACACTCGAGTCAGGACAATATATACTTATATAATATAAACCAACTCAAGTGAACTGTAGTAGAAATGCACAATAACTTAAAGGATGTTTGGGATCGCCCATCCTTTAAGAATCAGTTAAACTATAAATTACTTACATCCCGTGGTTAAAATTTCAAATGGTATTTTATACTTCAAAATCAAATATAATTTCAAAATTCAATATCATTCAAAATATCATATCTTCCAAACCACATTCATTTTTATTTAATTTAAATACCATTACAAAACACATTTCAAAATAGTTTATATTTCGAAACAAATTACTTCATTTTAAATCATAAAATGAAGTTATTATATTTAATAATTAAATTTCCAAAATTTTAGTCTTTCAAAATTCATTTATTCACTTAATTTATTGAAACAGATGAAAATTCAACTTTCGCAGCATTTAGAAATTGCTACGGAAAGTTACATTCAAAACAGTTCAATTTAACAAAAGATAGCATTTAAAAATGCTGTAATAGGGTTACATTAGTTTCAAATAAAACTTAGTTAAATTCAACAATTATAGCATTTACAAAAATGCTATAATAACATTTAATTAAACTTAGCCATTTGGTTCATTACTATCAACTATAGCATTTACAAATGCTGTAATATCATTTACATTGCAATTAATAGCATTTCAAAAATGCAGTTAATTAACTTCAAATATTCAATATAATTTCACAACCAATTATATTTTAATTTAAAACATTTTTAACTTATAAAATCAAACATTTTCACATTTATAAACATCATTTAATTTTCCTTAAGTTCATGATTTTACAAAGTTAAATTTCCATTCAAAAATCAAGATTTAATAATAATTCACTTATTAAATTTCAACATTCAATTTTAAATTCATTGAATTAAATTTCAACTTAATAATTGAGTTTAAAATTTAAAAATATGACTTAATTTCAATTTTATTTACTTAACTTAAAATTCACTTTTAAGCCAAATTCATAAATTCCCATTTTGGTTATATTTCAAAATTTCAACTTAAATAATCATTCATTTCACATTTTAACTTTATTCAAAAATCATTCATATATTATAAAATCACTTTAAATTCATTTTAAATTCAAATTATCATAAATTTACCATAATTTCATATTTAATTTAATTTCCAGTTATAATTAAATCAAAATTTCTAAAATAACTTACATTTCAAACTTTCTAACTTTTCCATTAATTTATTTCACTTATAAATTCTCAAAAAATCAATAATACTTTACAAAAATCATTTTTAATTAAGTTTAAATAAAAATATTATAATATTTACATTTTAAACATATTTTAAAAATTCTAGAAAAATATATTTTAACTACGGGTCTGTATATAATTTTCTATCCTAGGTAAAGTGATACGGGCAATATATCATTTCAACCCGTAATTTACAAAGAAAATCCGGGTTTTATCATTTCAAACCCGTAGTCCCAAGTAAATGAAAAATGATTGAAAATCATTCAGGCCTATCATTTCAGCCCATAACGATTTTCCCTTATTCTAAAGTCCGTTCGGGTATGTATCATTTCAACCCATAGTGATTCTAATATAAAGGGAACTTGCAGTGTGATAAACTGATAAAAATAACAGAATAACATGAAATAACAGGAACATATGGTATAACAAGTGTAAATATAGGTGTGAACTTCATATGAATATAATATAGCAGTTATAACAGGATGATATGCATTTACAGATTCAGGTGATGTCAGTTTATCACTATATAAGTACATATTAGTCTGGTGAGATTTACTCACCTGTATAAGATGGAGATGACAACCAAATGCACAAAAAAGGAACTTCAAAAGCACGATAACACGACAATGATTTGAGAGTGGGAGAGCCAAGGCTAATTGCCTTGAATACATGAGACAAAACAATGCAAATATACATGAATAAACACTTAACACAATTTTAAACAACACAAAAGATACATGCACAACAAGTCACCAAATCACTTGCACTTGCCTTCAACCACACCTAGGCTCAGCCATAGGTTAGAATACACGGCTAAAGTGAGAGTTTGGATCTGGTCTTGGGTCAATAAGGTGGCTACAGCATGGAAGATGATGGTGCAAATGTTGTGACACATGAAACTACAAGCTAAGGCAACAAACATGGTTTTTATGCAACTACAAGCTCGGCCCTATGCAATTCTAGGCATGGCCAGACCTGGTGGGGTCAGGAGGATAGTGTGGCAGTGGTGTCAGGTCATGTACGGGCTGGAGATGGGGTGTATGGGGCGGCCAAGGTGGTGGCTTGAGTGGTGAAGTACTTTGGTGGTCGGCTATGTATGATTAACTGAAGTTTTGCTCAAATTTTTGTGGATCTAATCAACTTTAGTGCATGGCCATGGCTTGATCAGTGGGAAGGAGGGGATGGCAGCCTGATGTGGTGGTGGTGGAGGAGGCCATGGTGAAGGAGGAGTGAGGGTTGAGCTATAAAGGTGAAGGCAAGTGCAAAGAGATAAGAAAAACAAGAAAGTTTGAGTAGAAAGAAGAAGAAAATTTACCAAACTTTGCTTCAGCAGATGGAGGCCGAACTTTTGAGATGAGAAACTTTATTTTTACGTGAAAAATGTGAAATGTGATGCAGCTGAAGAAAAGATAAGGTCGGCAGAAATTGATGGCAAGTGGTGGTTGGAGAAATGAAAAGGTAAGGAGGTGAAAAGTCAAAGGCAAGTGAAAGGTTTCAAAATTCTTCAAATTTCCTTATTTCTTTTTGCAAAATTAAATAACTGAAATATATATATAAATTCAGTTAAAATACGAAAATATCACAAATAAATAAAATATAAATAAATAAATATTAATTATATATGATTAAATTAGGAAAATAGCATAGAAAATGAAAACTAGTTTAGAAAATTTGAAAACAAAAGCAATGACTTTGGAAAAAATTTTATGTACATGAAAAATATTTATAAATAGAGATAAGAACATAAAATAAAAATTAATTCACAAAATAAATATATAAATTTTAATTAAAAATAATTTAAATTAAGAAAATAGCAGAAAAATAGAAAACAGCCTTTTAAAAATAGGAAATAAATACAGTAAATTTTGGAAAAATTTTGTTATCACTTTAAAAAATATTAAAAGACAAAATATATATAAAATAACATATTAACATATATTAAAATAAAATATAGCAAAGAAAATATTATTTTAAAAAAAAATTAAAATAGACAAAATTGCGAAATAAAACAAATTATACCCAAAATTGAAATGTACATAACTTTTACAATTTAAATCCGTTTTCAACGAAACAAAAAGCAGTATTCAAGTTATTAAATCTATTTTCATAATAAAAGATAAAATTTAAGAATTTAAATATTTAAATTTGAAATTTAAAAGTCTAGATTTGACCGATTTGAACTGAAATTCATCTTTTAGTAAAATATCCAATTTATACCGGTTTGAAATTATAATTCACATAATAATCAACACTTATATTTAAAAATGAAATGTTTGAAATAAAATAATTTTAAAATAATTTCAAAATAAAATAAAGTCAAATATTAAAATATATGAAAAATCTAGGGTTGTTACACTCTCCCCCACTCAAATATTTTCGTCCTCGAAAAGGAAGGAATCGGAGAAACAACAAGAAAGAAAAATTGGTTGGAAGACATCCTGAAAGAAGGTAGGGAAAATGTAGCTAGGAGGGAAAGCAGGTTGAAAGACAAGGATGAATCATTAATTAAATCATTATACATTTCAATTAAAATTTTATACCATTTAAAACATTAATAATATGATAAATAGTCATTTGATTCAAATCTGATGGTTCAAGGTAAACAATATTTAAACATTTTAAATTTTTAGAAGGGAAAATAACTGATCAAAATATTCTTTGTATAGTACTTTATCAAGATACTTTTATCAAATACTTTTATAACTCGATGTCTTAACAAGTTTACTTTAGTTCCTGCAGACTCTGGCCATGCGTTGATCAGGCGCAAAGCTAGGATTCTTCAGGTACTTAATAGACTTGTTTCAGCACCCAGTGAAAATACTGGAAAACTCTTTTAAAAATAGATACGGAAAGTACAATCCAAACAAATCAACAAAACCGAAACAGTTATCCAACCATGGATCGCAGATACACAATGGTTACGCCTGGATCCCCCAGGAAACAATCCGTATCCGTAAGCTTTCTCAGCCCTGCGAGTTGCGCCGTGATGACGAGTAGAATGCAGGATACACAATGGTTACGCCTGGATCCCCCAGAAAACAATCCGTACCCCCAGGCAAGACTCAGCCAGGCACTTGCGCTACTATTCGCGACCTACACAGATTGCAGGATACACAATGGTTACGCCTGGATCCCCTAGGAAACAATCCGTACCCCTAGGCAAGACTCGGCCAGGCAGTTGCGCTATGTAGTCACGATCATAAGACCACGGGGATCGCCATGGAATTTGATGGACACTCGAGTATCATATCCGGAAAACCCAAATCAAAGAGAGAGAACAATATCGATAGAATGAATCCACAGTGTGGCCACAAAGCAGATATCAAGCAGAAGGCACTTTCCATATCTTTACTTCGAAAATATGTATCATATAGTACCTTTCAAAATCACTTTCAAATATCATACTTATATAAAGTCCATATATATAAAATTTCATTTCAAATCAAATACTTTCCAAAATAATAGTATATCAAATCACACTTATATAAATTTCGATTATATAAGATTTCATTTTTCAAAATTGAGTACCCTTTCAAACCAATAGTTCTCAAATCAATGGTTTACTTATACAAATCATTTTTATATAAGTTCGATAGCTCCCAAATCAAGTATTAAATAAAACAGGTTCTAAATTTTAATTCATTTCAATAGTATTTCAGTTTAAAAATCATATATGATTTCACCAAATCATTTCTTTCAAGTTATACATATTCAGTTTCAAAATTTCTTTAAACAATAGGTTTAGAAAATAACCCAAATTTCCAAATCAACAAAATTTAGGTCAAATAAATTCATTTCCATTTCAAACATGTATTCACTTCAAAAGTCATAATACTTTCAAAGTTATGAATCTTTCGAAACCAAAATACTTGAAATCATTTCACTTTGAAAATCATAACATTTTGAAATCATACATTTGGAATCATGAAACATTCCCTTAATTCTTTACATTTCAAAAATTTATTCAATTAAACCAAAATCTAAAATTTCCGATTTTAATTCAATTCAAACCATCAGTTTCAGTTCAATTTAGTTTTCCAACGAACCATTTCAAATATTATCAAATTTCAAATATAGATTTGATTTATAAAATAAAACATTAAATCTTAAATATGTTTCAAGGCTTAAATATACCATATTTCAAAACTAAATTTTATAATTTCATATATCTCAAATTTTACTTCATTATTACTTAGTGTTGAGATATTTATTTCATAAATCCATTATTTGTAAATAAACCCAAATTACAGGTAAACCAAATATCCTTTCATACTAATATAAGCTTCAATTATTCATTTATCAAAATCAATGGTTTTCAAAATCATCTTATACTTACATAAAGTTTATCTTATATATGGATCAAAATTTTCAAAAAAATAAATTTCGCTGCATGAAATGCCATATGGGATTGAACATCTTTGCTTACTAAAAGATTTTTAATTAAGAACAATTTTGTATATAAAATAGTTTGTATAAAAAAATAGAATAAAACAGTTTGTTTAAGAAGAATAAAAGAAAAATAGTTTTGAAAAATGGTTTTAAATTTGATAGTAGTTTTTCATAAAAGAAAATTTTCAATTAAATTACAAAGATATCCAACCCAACAACTTTCAATTTCAACGTCAAGTATATAAGGATATAGGATGTACATATGTCATCATTTCGCAACATTACATTCGATCGCTCGCTCGATCACACAAGTTCGCTTTCGAACTAGTGTTGTCCATTCGACTTCCCTAATGAGGACTTCGATATGGTTTCTCAACTAGAAGCCATCAGTCTCCTTGCATAGCCATATACTATGATAGAGAATTCTAGAATCAAGCCAAAAATCTGTATCAAATATTCGCCATCAAGAATCAAATGAAAAATCCAAACACGAAATGGTGTAATTCACCTCGAACTTGTGTACTCAAACTTGGATCAGATTAATTATGCGAATAAAACAGCACACGTACAACTTATGTACCTATTCCAACTTGTTAAATAAATAGTTTCATAAAGATGTTACTAAGTTAAAACATTTAAAACCAATTTTTTCTCAAACATTTGAAGACTAATTTTTATCCAAAACATTTCAAAACTAAATTTCATATTAGTATAATTCAAAATAGTCTTATTTATTTACTTAACAAAACAGTTTCAACTTATACAAATCATATTATTTCATACTTGAAACATACAAACTACGCTTATATTCTTTATCAAATAACTTGTACCTTTCAAATATATTAGCTTTGAAAAGTTAACCCTGATTTGGAAGTGCTCAAATCTTAAAATAGTCGGAGAAATCATATTTTCAATCCAAGAGTTGGAAACCAACAACAAATCAGTAAATAAAATTTCAAAAGATAGGTTTCAAATCTGAAACTCGGGAACCGAACACCGGCTTACTTTAAATCATTTCAAATATACATACATATATCTTTCAAAAATCAAATCATACCTCGAAATCTGAAATCAAAACTGGTTTCACAAAATCACTCGCATAGCAAAGCTACTAGAGTGGCCTCTCCCCCACTCAGAAACTTGAAAATCAATGTCGATGATGCATGCATTCATCACTGAAATTATTTTCCAGCGACATAAGTGGGTTCTGGACTTTTACTTTCTTGAAACTTCTTTAAAATCTCTTCAAAATCTTTGGAATTCATTCAGATACATTTAAAATATTTCTTATCCAGAAAATATCTTTAAATCATATTATTATTATATATTTTCCAAAATCTTAAAACTGATTTCAAAACACTAGAGTTCGATTCCTTGAAATTCAAATTCAAAACCTTTCAGTTATAAATCATTTTATATAAATTTAAATTTCTCATATATTTTCAAAATTTCAAATCCTTTCGAAATTTCAAATTTTCATTTTTGAAAAGGTATATAATCCTTATCAAAAACATTTCACTTTTATATATAGAAAAATGGCCATCCTTAATAATTTCGATGTATGCACAATATCAAAATACAACCAAACACAAATTTCCAAAGGATGATTCAAGGAAGGATTTCAAACAAACAAAGATTCAAAATTAGAGGAACTCTAATCAAATAAAATTCTAGTTCGAAGATAAACTCATACGAAGATGACATAATTTAATTACCAAATAGAGGATAGATAAGCCTATATAAATCGCGGGCGACCTTAACCGGTCAACCGAGACTTTAGGAATATAATCAATATGGAAATCTAAGGCAAATCGACCTTTGATCGCCAGAGATAGAATCCGGGTAGAGCAGGAGATAGATAGCATCGACATCCGAGGATACAGAAATCTCCAGTGAATCAAAGCCAATTGTAAAGGAGTTTCACCCATTTACAAATCATTCAACAATTTACAGAATCACCGCCCTTTAGAGAGGTCGTTCCAAAGTAGAGTTACAGAATGCTCCGAATCAAAAGGAAAAAATTGGGAAAACAAGACTGGATTCCAGAATAAGTCGGAGCGTTCCAAAGTTCAAGAAATCCTAATCGATAAGAATCTTAACCAAGAGATTTCTAACAAGGTGGATACCGAAGAGATGAAGTTTAGAAAATCTTGATTTCGAAATAAGAACATTTTTATACCAAAATAATCTTTGAAAATCCTTTAAAATCATTTGGAAATCATTTTATACTTCGAAAATACGTTCCCTCACAAAGAAAGGATTCTGAGATTGATTTCACTCATTCTAGGGTATTTCTACCCTATCTCTAATGAGTTTTTGCTCCGCAGGCTAAGGTTTGCCTAAAACCAAAGCTCTGATACCAACTGTAATAGCCCGATATTTTCAGCCATTTGCATCCACACATGTCGGACTTGAATTGCTCAAAATACCGCGTTGTAAATAAATTTGGAGCAAATGAAATACAATCACAGACACAGAAATATCAGAATAACTCGCAGCGGAAATAAAAATACCATAGTAGTTCATGAAGCTACTATAACAAACTCTAAAAACATAATACATAATATTAGTCTGAAACATATACAATAGAAATCTCAAATACATAGAAGTTTATAAATACCAGAGCTGAAATAGAACAACGAAAACTGAAAGGAAATAGATAACTAGACAAGCAGAATCTCCAGCGATTCCTAGCTCCAGAAAAGAAATCCAAAGCTAAGCTGTAAATACTCAGGCTGACCCGAGCGTAAAGTAAAACACAAAACACTCGAGTCAGGACAATATATACTTATATAATATAAACCAACTCAAGTGAACTGTAGTAGAAATGCACAATAACTTAAAGGATGCTTGGGATCGCCCATCCTTTAAGGATCAGTTAAACTATAAATTACTTACATCCCGTGGTTAAAATTTCAAAATGGTATTTTATACTTCAAAATCAAATATAATTTCAAAATTCAATATCATTCAAAATATCATATCTTCCAAACCACATTCATTTTTATTTAATTTAAATACCATTACAAAACACATTTCAAAATAGTTTATATTTCGAAACAAATTACTTCATTTTAAATCATAAAATGAAGTTATTATATTTAATAATTAAATTATTAAATTTCCAGAATTTTAGTCTTTCAAAATTCATTTATTCACTTAATTTATTGAAACAGATGAAAATTCAACTTTCGCAGCATTTAGAAATTGCTACGGAAAGTTACATTCAAAACAGTTCAATTTAACAAAAGATAGCATTTAAAAATGCTATAATAGGGTTACATTAGTTTCAAATAAAACTTAGTTAAATTCAACAATTATAGCATTTACAAAAAGCTATAATAACCTTTAATTAAACTTAGTCATTTGGTACATTATTATCAACTATAGCATTTACAAATGCTGTAATATCATTTACATTGCAATTAATACCATTTCAAAAATGCAGTTAATTAACTTCAAATATTCAATATAATTTCACAACCAATTATATTTTTATTTAAAACATCTTTAACTTATAAAATCAAACATTTTCACATTTATAAACATCATCTAATTTTCCTTAAGTTCATGATTTTACAAAGTTAAATTTCCATTCAAAAATCAAGATTTAATAATAATTCACTTATTAAATTTCAACATTCAATTTTAAATTCATTGAATTAAATTTCAACTTAATACTTGAGTTTAAAATTTCAAAATACGACTTAATTTCAATTTTATTTACTTAACTTAAAATTCACTTTTAAGCCAAATTCATAAATTCCCATTTTGGTTATATTTCAAAATTTCAACTTAAATAATCATTCATTTCACATTTTAACTTTATTAAAAAATCATTCATATATTATAAAATCACTTTAAATTCATTTTAAATTCAAATTATCATAAATTTACCATAATTTCATATTTAATTTAATTTCCAATTATAATTAAATCAAAATTTCTAAAATAACTTACATTTCAAACTTTCTAACTTTTCCATTAACTTATTTCACTTATAAATTCTCAGAAAATCAATAATACTTTACAAAAATCATTTTTAATTAAGTTTAAATAAAAATATTATAATATTTACATTTCAAACATATTTTAAAAATTCTAGAAAAATATATTTTAACTACGGGTCTGTATATAATTTTCTATCCTAGGTAAAGTGATACGGGTAATATATCATTTCAACTCGTAATTTACAAAGAAAATCCGGGTTTTATTGTGAAGACCCGCAAATCCGTACTCCTTGAATATACACTAATCTCCATAGATTAACTCAAGATGAACAGAAATACGAATTCTCAATGTTTAAGAAAAAGAGAAGGGTAGAAGAAGAGATAAGAAGATAGAAAATAGAGAGAAAGGAAAATAGAACGGAACAGAACACAACACAACAATATCAGAATCTCACAATTCGCAGCGGAACAACATATAATAAATAAATGAATAATCTTTAAACAAAGAACTATATCAGTTATTACATTACATTACATCAGAGTGTACAACAACAAACAACAACAAACAGCGGAAAAAAAAATACTATATACTAATAATACGCCATGCCATCTAGCTTGCCTCCAGCAACTCCAGAATTCCAGTGTGACGCCCCACCTCTATACCCACGCTAGCCAAGAACACTCCGGAGTAGTGCTGTCAACTAGCACGGAGAATAAGGCTGTTGAGGAGCGACCATCCATGTAATTGCTTATCACACGGTGGCTATAAATAATCTTCGGAAACAAACATAGAAATAATCATATCACAAATCAGTCACAAATATCCATATCACAAAGGCGGAAGAAGATATGAATATATAACTAACACATGAAAGTGTACATCAGAGTAGTGGTCAGTAAGATCCACGATAATACAAAAGAATAGCAACACGTGCTATACAAAAGAATACAACTATGAGTCTATATCTCAAGTGTACACAACAAAAGCTGCTAATCTAAACAGTTAGCCAAAAGTCAGAGTGATGAATCCCTGGGAAGAAGTCAAGCAGAAGCACCTGTAACATCTCGGTCTGACCCGAGTATTATTTAAGAAAATAATAAACGGATCAGTCTAGCTATAAATATCAGATGACATGAGATAACATAAAAGATATGGCATAAACATAAAAATCCATAATGACATACCGCTATAAGTATGTAAATAATGATCAACAGAAGATCAATCAATAAGAGATAATCAATATCACAAGAATCTTCTCAAAGATTCGGAAAGGGCATCATACCCCAAACTTGTACTCATAACAAGTCAATGACATAAATTCTAGAAATCAATGCAAGAAGTCCAGAAATCATAGAAAAGAGAAAGAGGCCTATCACACGACGGTCCGAAGACCAAGGGGAGCTACCCCACATGTGTGAATGGAATCACACAGATTAAGGTCCAGACTAACCAAAAAGCAAAAAGGTATGTGTGAGTGGAATCACACAAGTGGTGCCTAGTCTAACCTCGCAACAAGAGACATCGCACAGTTGCTAGTCTAAATCATCAGAATGATCGTCATGATCAACGAGAAGTGTCAATTACACTAAGCTAGTAAATATAGAAGTTTAGCTTCATGTCCCATAACCACTTGCTTAACTTAAATATTTACAAACAAACTGTAAATCTTCACTAATAAAATTGTCACAAGAGGTTCAGTCGAACAAGTCCAGGAATTAACCGACGAAGTGAACGCAAGCGTTTCATACCACTTGTTTTACTAAGTCGTTTAATTAGATTTCTCATCCGAGTGAGGTAAAGGGTTGTATATACTAATAGATTGGAAAACGGTTTAAGAAAAGAGCTTTGTTATTAAAAATAGAGTTGAAATTGTTTGTTAAAAGAGTTTTGATATTTACTACTAGTATTGAAACCTTTATATTTTTTTAAAATGACAAATCACAGAAGAGATTGTAGAAACAATCATCACCAAGATCACATTCGGAGATGTGAATAAAATCCAAGGAAATCAGCTCAAAAGCATCAAAGTGGAAGTTCCCCAACGACCAAACGTGGCCGAGATAACCAGAGATGGTTTGTCTCCAAGAATGGTCAACTCAGCAAAGTGGAAGATCGCCTACGGAGGGGGGGTCTAGGGGGGGTGGCAACCCCCCAAGGTGGGGGTGCGGGGGCAACGCCACCGCTTACGGGGTTCGACCCGCCCGGTCAGGTCGCGGGGGTCCAGGGGGCAGCGCCCCCGGCGGGGTGAAGGCAGCGCCCCGACCAAAACGGTACGACCTAGTGAAGACAAAATGAGGTCTAACGACCTAACGACTCAAGGGTCATACGACCTAACGACTCAAGGGTCATACGACCTAACGACTCAAGGGTCATACGACCTAACGACTCATGGGTCATACGACCTAACGACTCATGGGTCATACGACCTAACGACTCAAGGGTCATACGACCTAACGACTCAAGGGTCATACGACCTAACGACTCAAGGGTCATACGACCTAACGAATCAAGGGTCATACGACCTAACGACTCAAGGGTCATACGACCTAACGACTCAAGGGTCATACGACCTAACGACTCAAGGGTCTAACGACCTAACGACTCAAGGGTAATACGACCTAACGACTCATGGGTCATACGACCTACGAGTTAAGTGTCCAGCGACCTATCGGGATAACTCGCAACCGACTTAAGGGTTGCGTGACTAAAGAGCTGCACGACTTAAGGGTTAACTCGTAAATGACTCACGACCTATGGATGAACGACTTAACTCCGAACGAGCTAAAAATGGCCAGAACGACCTAGGGTTAACTCGTGAACGACTCACGACCTATGGACGAACGACTTAACTCCGAACGACCTAAAAATGGCCAGAACGACCTAGGGTTAACTCGTGAACGACTCACGACCTATGGACGAATGACTTAACTCCGAACGACCTAAAAATGGCCAGAACGACTCAAGTGCAGAAAATTCAACAAAACGCTAAAAATTGGAGTTTTTCGCCAATCCAATCCAAACCAAATGCTAACATGCATGCAAAAATGATAGGGAATCATTCCCAACAGTCCAATATAGTTATAGGCTAGAATTGTGAGATAAAAATCTCACCTTTGCACCAAATATCAATGAAAATGAAGTTTTAAGCAAGCAAGAATCAATCCTTCTTCTATCTAAGCACAAGAAGCTTGAATCCAATGTCTTCTTCTTGAATTTGGAGTAGAAAGATGGATTGCAATTGAATTTGAGTTTTGGAATTTTAATTTCCCATTCCCTCCACCATTAATGTCAAAGCTTGATTAGTTAGGAAATTTATGAAGAGTGAGGAGAAGAGGGTTGGAACTTGGGCTTAATAGGCTAAACTAACCCAAAGTCCAAAGCGGGAAAAGTTAGTGAAATTTCACTAACTCCAAACCTATCGATGTTTATACTTAAAAAAGTTGTAAATGACATTTCGAACTCAATGGAAGTGGTCTCGAGTCCTAATTTGACCGTTTGCAAAAAGTAGCTTTTCGGACCAAAATCCGATTAACGAGTTAATATTTAAATAAAATATTTAAATACAAACTCGATAAATATGCGGGTTGTTACATCCAGAATATCCTGATAAACCTTAACTCTTGACTGCCCGGGTGGAAATTGGTGGGCACCCAGAGTTTAGGAAGGAAAACAATAAACTCCAAGTCAGTCATGTGACTGGTGTGAGAACTCAAAACAGTTTATTTATCTTTAAAAACAAAATAGAGGAATATTTTTAAAGTCAATTCGAAATGCTTTTAAAAATGAGACTACCATAAGGCCTCCCGCACACACACACATGCAAACGCAGAATCGGAGGAGATTTCTCCTTATGATAGTCAAAGATGCTTGATACGCATTAAAAAGAACATTTGTTATTATTACTAGTGCATAGTGTAGGAAAAATTCATTTCGAAAGTAGAATATAAATCTTAGCCAACATACGACCATTATCGTATGCCTACTATAGCTACTATGTTCAATAGCAGGTTACCGCCACATTCCATAGCAGGTTATACAACTAATACCGTACAAGTCTCGTATTGTTTATTTGGATTTCCAACAAATGGTCAGGCCAAGGAACTTCTCATTGCCACATGAGAATGCCTCTGGAAGGACATCCCCGAGAACTTAACCAGCTCTCTGCCAACACAAGGCCGGGTTACCTTTATCACTAGGTAACTACTACACGAATATGTCATCCCCCGGTCCTTTGGGACCTTTAACCAAGCGCTCGTCACCATCATCACACAATCATAAATAAAGTGTTTCAACATGAGTAAGTATCTGGGCTCCATACCATGATACCACCCTTTTCCAGAAGGAAATGCACATACCCTAAAGGGAGCTACCCCTCATAACCTTGCCCCATCTTTCCTGTTTTGACCATTCCGGGGTGTGAGGCTCGACGAAGTCTCTTCCACAAAGACATACTTTATACAAAAGCCATGCTTTGGGTCAACAAATGATCATAGAAATGATCACCAAGATAAACGATCAAACAAATGATCCTATCACAAATGATCAACATAATGATCATTTCACAGCAACACTCAGCATGTCACATTACCAAATTGGGAATATATCGCTGATAACCATCAACTACATAACCTCTGAGCTCGTACGTCTCAGAGAAGGGTGTTAAGCTAAGAGAATAAATTCTCCGCCACCAACGGAAATATATTTGAAAGAAATCAGCTTTGTATCTCAATTTGTAATGTCAGACATACAATCCATACAAGTCTGTTCCGGGCTCGAACAGAACCGAAGGAACTTACAAAGAAGTCCTTGCAATCCGGATAATCTCTAATCACGTCCGGACATCCCATCACATAGGGAGTCTCTATACCGTAGCTATTCGGTGCAAAGACAATCGACGAGTTGTCCTTTCACTTTCAAAAATATCCGGTCTTCAACACCGGTCATCAATGCTATCCATTACGTCGTATCACTATTCGGAATGGGTAATCCGAATAACAAGCGCAATAATTTAAAAATAAGTGTAGCATTCAAATTCAGCAAATCCTAACAAATACCTTTCAAAGGTAAATATTGATAGTCGGTTATTGAACTATCAATGGATATGCACACATCACCAGATTCCAAATAATTTTCCAAATTATTTATTTCCCAAAAATATCTTTACCAGATATATAATTTTCACACTTCAAAAATAAATCAATATTTATTTTTAAACGAATTCCACTTTCTTTTATAAATTCCTTAGTGAATTTATATTTCACAATATCTACTGATATCCGATTTCAATTATTCATTTTCCATTTATCTTGAAAAAGATAAATTCTCAACATATTCACTTTATATTGGAAAACATTTCCATACTTATTAAATAAGTAATTCACAATCTTTTTATTTTCTACACATGGAAAATATTCAATATACTTTAATCGAAATTAAGTATATATTTCATTCTTTAAGGAAATCATTCTCTTAACCATATTTATTTGGGCCAAAATGAATTTTACGTAAAACATCGTTACGACAACCCAAAATCACTAGTATAGGAATTCGAAATTAAAATAGATATATAAATCCCAATACTATACAAAACATTTCCTTTCGGAAATCATTTACTATAACAACAGTGTTATAGTCCACCATTTCCTTCTATTTCTCGAAAACGTCTATTTCAACAATGAATGTTGAAATCTATGGTTTCGAATCTCAACACATTTTAAAACATCGTTAGATCGTTTTAATTCTATTTAATCCATCACATTCAAAACATTTTCTTTAACATATCATTCACTATCCAAAAACGTGAATATATTTGTTAACCAATTTCATCATTTCTATACATTTCATTTTAAAGGATTATTCACTGTCTAAAACGTGAATATAACTCCATAAATAAGTTATAAAAATTTACTTATCAAAATAAGTCATTTGCGAATTTATAAAACAACGTTTATAAATCCCTTTATTAACCTATTCAATTCATATCTCAATGATATACTAAAGGTTCATATTATAAGTTAAACACTTACAATTTATTTGTTTACAAAAATCGTTCTTTTAAACTTCCCAATTTATAAACCTTATAACTTATAAGATTCGTTTATTTACCCAAAACTTATTCTTTTAATAACCTTACAAATTTCATAAACCTACTGCTTATAAAATTCCATTTATAACTTCACCGTTTATAATTCTATAAATTTCATTCATTTACGAAATTTATTCACAATCCATTCTAACACTTATAAAAACTCGTTTTATAATTCAAATATTTTTAATTTATAAATATCAATTTATAAATTTCTTATATAAATCAATTTATACTATTATTCTTTTAAAACATCTTTAATCCCCTTTATAATTTCACCATTTTGATTTATAAAATAATCAAATTTTATAAATCCTTTATTTTCAACTTTTATAATAAATTCAAAGATCCCGATTAAACTATTTTATAAAATCATTAGCCTCATATTTTCAAAAATTAACTTTTAACTATAGTTCTCAAAAATCATAATTTTTATAACATAAAAATTATAACGTTTATTTATTTAAATTGGATCAATTCCAAAAATATTTTATAAACGTATACTTTCAAAAATCACTGTAAAATCATTTTAAAATTCTAAAATTTGGCCCAATGATGCTACACACCAAATAGTCAATCACGATTACAACGACATCATATATCGATATGATAGTCCATCAAATATCAAAATATCTGAAATCAAATAAATACTGTTGAGGAATCCAGTTGGATCCCTCCAACCTGTTTTCCTGCATCCACAAACATTAGCGCAATACCAATTCCGTTCCAGTATGGAATTATCGCGGTATATGGGATTTAAAATATTATCCGCTTAATAGACGGCGCAATAGGGTCTCATCCGCTATATAATGCGGGAAATCAACAACTGCAATATATACATATGCCAATATATATATATTGCTATTATATATAATACCAATTTCACTGTTTATGAAATATTCGCGGTATATGTTTTTAATAAATAACATCCGCTTACTAACGGCGCATAATGTCTATTTAACAATCAATAGATAACAATCATCATTCAAACATGCATTCAACAATTTTAAATCTAACTATTTAAAATATAATCGAAACCGATTCGATTGAGTGAGAAGTTCTCACCTTGATTTCAATTTCGTTTTAGCAATTTATTTCGAATAAAATTAAACGGACGTTTAATTTTACCCGAAATTCTCACTAACTCCAAACGACTCCAATCCAATTCGATAGCGTAGTGCTCGTCCATACGATTCCAACGCTTCCTGTTTCGCACAGTTTTGACCTCGTATGAAAAAGTTATGCATTTGTGAAGTTACACGAATTTTATTATTATAATTTGCAACATTTAATTTCATTTTTAAACCTACAACTAAATCACCACCGTTGATTTCACCATGGAAACATCAGGGCCGCACTCACGTCTTCATCCCCAAACGCGACATCTCTAGTAACAAATCACGTAACCAAAACCCATGTAGTCGAAACTAGGGTTTAAATTCTACGACCACCACACCACGTTATAACTCGATCAGGAGCTTCCACCTTGAAGAGCACCTTCCCCTCTACCTTCGGCCACCACCTTGGTGAACTCGGCCACCCACAACGCCTCGAAACGCGTGCACAACATCAGCCATACACGGCCAATTATCTCACAAAATACAGCTCCATTTCACATCTTAACCGTTGAATACGTAGAGCTCGAGACACTCTACAAGTTTGTAGTTGGAAGTTCGTCGAATCGTTGTGTAGATTTGAAGATATTGAGGAGAGAAAACTGCAAATTTTCAACCATTGATTTCGTCACTGGCGGCTATAGAGAATTAGGGTTTTAATTTTATTTTATTTTGTGAAGAGGATGGTCTATTTATAGAAAATCGAACGAAACACTATTCATTTTGGAATTTCCAAACTCCGATTTACGCACAGTGACCGACGTTTCTAGGGTTTATCCCACGTTCCGGACACAATGGAATAGGTTTCGAAAGCTAATTCGGTCATCTGTGCGAGTTATGGCAATAAACGTTCAATTTAAATTTAAACCGATTAAACGATTTTCTAGGCATTTTAATTTGTACCGGACAAACGGTAAATCCAATTGACACGAAATTTTAAACCATACAATAATATCACATTACGGATGCGATGAAATTGGTTTCGTCGAAATTCGAGACTGTTCGAAAAATGACTATTTTAACTCGCCAAATTAATATTAAAACAATTTCGATGCGTTTCGAGCTGCCACGATCAAACGATAACTCCAATTGCTACCAAATTTGAAATTCGATAATAACAAACTATTATGGATCCAATTGAACTTGTTTCGTCCAATTCTGAGACTGTTCAAAAATTGGCTATTTTTCAGTCGATAATTAAATATTAAAATATTCAATTTTCACAAATAAACTTTTAATTCGATTTTAAAAGTTCTAAAATATCGTTCTAACTCCAACATGATATAATAAAAATTTTACAAATCATTTTCAATCATATTTAACTCGATTTTCAATTATTTCCATAATTTAACATATTAAATTATTGATTTAATTATTCAATTAAATCCAATTATTCGAAATAAAATTTATTCGACTTATAAATTTCACTTATTAATATTTAAAATTAATTAAATATTCAAATTTTAATTAATAAAAATTCGGGGTCGTTACATTTATCATTTCAAACCCGTAGTCCCAAGTAAATGAAAAATGATTGAAAATCATTCAGGCCTATCATTTCAACCCATAACGATTTTCCCTTATTCTAAAGTCCGTTCGGGTATGTATCATTTCAACCCATAGTGATTCTAATATAAAGGGAACTTGCAGTGTGATAAACTGATAAAAATAACAAAATAGCATGAAATAACAGTAACGTATGGTATAACAAGTGTAAATATAGGTGTGAACTTCATATGAATATAATATAGCAGATATAACAGGATGATATGCATTTATAGATTCAGGTGATGTCAGTTTATCACTATGTAAGTACATATTAGTCTAGTGAGATTTACTCACCTGTATAAGATGGAGATGATAACCAAATGCACGAACAAGGAACTTCAAAAGCACGATAACACGACAATGATTTGAGAGTGGGAGAGCCAAGGCTAATTGCCTTGAATACATGAGACAAAGCAATGCAAATATACATGAATAAACACTTAACACAATTTTAAACAACACAAAAGATACATGCACAACAAGTCACCAAATCACTTGCACTTGCCTTCAACCACCCCTAAGCTCAGCCATAGGTTAGAATACATGGATAAAGTGAGAGTTTGGATCTGGTCTTGGGTCAATAAGGTGGCTATAGCATGGAAGATGATGGTGCAAATGTTGTGACACATGAAACTACAAGCTAAGGCAACAAACATGGTTTTTATGCAACTACAAGCTCGGCCCTATGCAATTCTAGGCATGGCCAGACCTGGTGGGGTCAGGAGGATAGTGTGGCAGTGGTGTCAGGTCATGTACGGGCTGGAGATGGGGTGTATGGGGTGGCCAAGGTGGTGGTTTGAGTGGCGAAGTATTTTGGTGGTCGGCTATGTATGATTAGGTGAAGTTTTGCTCAAATTTTTGTGGATCTAATAAACTTTAGTGCATGGCCATGGCTCGATCAGTGGGAAGGAGGGGATGGCAGCCTGATGTGGTGGTGGTGGAGGAGGCCATGGTGAAGGAGGAGTGAGGGTTGAGCTATAAAGGTGAAGGCAAGTGCAAAGAGATAAGAAAAACAAGAAAGTTTGAGTAGAAAGAAGAAGAAAATTTACCAAACTTTGCTTCAGCAGATGGAGGCCGAACTTTTGAGATGAGAAAATTTATTTTTACGTGAAAAATGAGAAATGTGATGCAGCTGAAGAAAAGATAAGGTCGGCACAAATTGATGGCAAGTGGTGGTTGGAAAAATGAAAAGGTAAGGAGGTGAAAAGTCAAAGGCAAGTGAAAGGTTTCAAAACTCTTCAAATTTCCTTATTTCTTTTTGCAAATTTAAATAACTGAAATATATATATAAATTCAGTTAAAATACGAAAATATCACAAATAAATAAAATATAAATAAATAAATATTAATTATATATGATTAAATTAGGAAAATAGCACAGAAAATGAAAACTAGTTTAGAAAATTTGAAAATAAATGCAATGACTTTGGAAAATTTTTTATGTACATGAAAAATATTTATAAATAGAGATATGAACATAAAATAAAAATCCATTCACAAAATAAATATATAAATTTTAATCAAATATAATTTAAATGAAGAAAATAGCAGAAAAATAGAAAACAGCCTTTTAAAAATAGGAAATAAATACAGTAAATTTTGGAAAAATTTTGTTATCACTTTAAAAAAATATTAAAAGACAAATTATATATAAAATAACATATTAACACATATTGAAATAAAATATAGCAAAGAAAATATTATTTTTAAAAAAAAATTAAAATAGACAAAATTGCGAAATAAAACAAATTATACCCAAAATTAAAATGTACATAACTTTTACAATTTAAATCCATTTTCAACGAAACGAAAAGCAGTATTCAAGTTATTAAATCTATTTTCATAATAAAAGGTAAAATTTAAGAATTTAAATATTTAAATTTGAAATTTAAAATTCTAGATTTGACCGATTTGAACAGAAATTCATCTTTTAGTAAAATATCCAATTTATACCGGTTTGAAATTATAATTGACATAATAATCAACACTTATATTTAAAAATGAAATGTTTGAAATAAAATAAGTTTAAAATAATTTCAAAATAAAATAAAGTCAAATATTAAAATATATGAAAAATCTAGGGTTGTTACACTAATATCACATCAAATCTCAAATACATAGCGGTAAACTACATACGTTCCTTCCATTTAGCTCGCCTCCTAAGCTCCAGAATGTCCTCACCTAAAAATCTATAATACTCGGTCTGACTCGAGCATTACATCAAAGTAACACCCGGGTCAGGATGGAAACCAGCGTGAGTAAACCCATAAAATTTGAAATACTAAGCTATAAAACTTATTTTAATACTAGGGTAACTCGTATTCTTCTACGAGTTCTAGTCTTATTAAAGTCAAACACATGATATCTAAGAAATGTTACTCAATTTTAAATGGTCATGTTACTAAACTTATTCCATTCCAACCTGTTTAATTCGACATATCCAATTTATAAAGAATTTAGTTTACTAATCGAAGTGGTTTCGGGTATAACTGATACCCGACCCCGGTCTCTTACAATTCAGTGTCATCTCTAATCCAAATTGTTAAGTTTAAACAATATAATATTTTCAGGATATCATACCACACAACAATTCATCATCGATAGATAACCCAAAATATTACTGTTCAACTCATCATATCACGGCACATCTCAATCGCCCATCGGAGACATCAACAATCCAAGTCATCCAATATCATTCAACCATCCATAAGATTTATTAGATATATAATTTTAATTAATTTAATTAATCTCCAATTAAATTAATCACCGACATTAATCAACCAATTGAATTAATCACCAACTTTAATCACTTAGATTACCTGCAAGTCCTGCTTACTTAACATTAATTAATTACAAATTAATTAATAATCCATTAATCATCCATCTTAATTAATCATCCTTTATTAATTTTTCTTTAATTACACTAAATAATTATTCTTAAGTTAATTAAGTAAATTAATTATCCCTTAATTAATCATGTTAATTAATTATTCTTACATTAACTAATGATCCTTTAATTAATTACATTAATTAACGATCCATTCAATTACATCAATTAATTAATTGCCTTTAAATTAGTTTCCTTAAGTAATTATCCTTTACTTACGTAAGTTAATTAATTAACCCTTAATTACTTAAGTCTTTAATTTATCTAATATAAACCAATTATCTAAAATAATTACTTAATTCATATCTTTTTAAATCTTATTTAATTTAAATGCTTAGAATTAATTTAGACAAATCACTTGAGTCTTTTAAATCCATTTATCTTAAACACTTATTTAATGACATTTTAAAATACTTAGAGATTTATTTAATTAATTAACTTATTAGTTTTCAAAACCAAAACTATTTATATTCAAAGACATTTGACTTTATTATTAAATTTTTGATACTTGCTTAAGAACTTGATCAATATTTCATTTGAAAGCTTGGTAAATTTCCTCTCTAAAAAAATGTTTGCTTTGAAAACTTTGTTAATTTTTTGCTCTTCCTTACTTTAAAAATAAACAATTAACCTCTAGAGAAACTCGAGCCAAACTAAAGAAATCCCAGGCTAATCTCAAGCTAAAATTTCCTCATCACTACTTCGAGCCTGTAATGACCCGCAAATCCGTACCCCTTGAGTCGACACTATTCTACCTAAATCAACTCAAGTTGTACAGAAATACGAACCATTTGGGTTAAAGAAGAAGAGGTAGAAGAAGAAAATAGAAAACAACAATAGAATCTAACCATCACAGCGGAATAAAATATAATAGATAATAAATGATCTTTACTCAAAAATCAAATATCTCTGTTTATATATTACATCATCAGAGTACATCAATCACAGCTCAACATCAATCACATACAAATGGATACACACCAACACAACACAACAGAATATATATATATACACACACACAAGTACGGAAGTACGTATCGTCGTCCAGCTCGTCTACTGAGCTCCACGGCATCATATCCTATATCCTATAATACTCGGTCTGACCCGAGCATTAAAGTTAAATAACACCCGAGTCAGTCTGGAATACCAGCGTGAGAAAATCACACTCAATTGATTATTAAAGTTTCAAAAGTCTTTAGAAAAAAAAAGCATCTCGTAAGACACGCCACAAATAAACATATCGGGTTTTTACCTTACGATAGCTAAATTATTTTTTATAAAAATCCTCTGATATTATAACAGTGTCTATATACAAATACTTATAAAATAGCCGAAATTGTTGCATTCATTAAATTCCAGCTACTAGCCAAAGAGTGGGTAATACAAACAAAACTCGTACAAGGCTCGTAGGGAAAATGGATTTCCAACTAATGACTATGCACTGGGGTGCCACCTGTCACAGTACGTGGCCTAAATCACAATACCGAGGAGTACGCCCGCTCCCCTGCAACACAAGACTGGGACTCCCCTTACTGGATAATCCCGAGTGAGATCACCCCGCGGTTGGGATCAGCAACCGCCCACTAAGCCGAAATAAAAGGGACATCTAGGCAGGGATGACCTCACCCTGCTTGGGTGCTACCCACCTAGCCTTGTTGCATAACCCCTGATTTTAAGTCATTCCCATTTGATGAGGCTTGAGGCTAAGCGTTACCTTTTTAGTACATATCCCTTAGAATGCTCATCATCCACCTGACGATGTTTCGAAAGCATTCATCCATACGAGTCTGTCCCGGGTTCGAACGGGACCGAAGGCACTTTCCTACTACATCCATTTTGGAAATATCCTAAGGATTAGTAGCGACTAGCCCTTTGTGATGACCCAGAATTTCTAACAATTTAAATTTGAATAGTTAATTGATTTTAAAATATTTAAAAGTTAATTTTAACTTGAATTTCAGGATATCAATATTTACTTGATAATTAAATCATTGAATTGTATAGTTTAAATATTGAATTCAATAACTGAAATTGGGTAAATTGTTGAATCCGAGATTCTAAGCCTGTTTAAGATAATTTGTAGGCATATAAAATCTATAATGATGATACTAAAGATAATAGAATGGTTGAAATTTAATGTAATGGTAATTTGTTCAATTTTAATAATATATCGTTTAAATTGGAATTTAAAAATAGCCTTCCGAGGCAAAGTCTCAGATTTCGACGAAACCAGTTCCATTGGATCCGTAATATTGTATTATTGTCGGATTTCAATTTTCGTAATGTTTGGAATTGTCGTGTTATCGTACGGTATGTAAACGAGTTGATAGGAGTTTGAGATATTTTGGAAAAAAAATAATAATATATAAAAGTAAAATCAATTAAACAGTAATCTTCTCCAATACGCTTCCCCAACTTTATATCACATCCACTCTCTTCCACCCCCTTCAGTGAAACTCACGAAACGTATTCAAAAAAAAATGGAAACCGAGCCTCCCTCTTTCCCCTATTTCCAAAATTGAATTCGTGTATTAAAAAAAAACAAAGAATCGCAGGCGACCACGTGACTCGGCCGAGCTTGAACCTTCGGCATATGGTTGTTAGTGCTTTGGGGTTTTGTCTTCGTTCGACCAGTTTGTTGGAGACGCCGAAAAACAAGGTTGAATATCGATTCAACACCAAGATCGAATTCGAATTCGATTATGTGATGGGAGGCGTTGATTTCGAGCTTGAAAATGGTTAGGGTTCGGTCGCGAATCAAGAGGAATAGGCGATGGGGTGGATCGCGACCGGTTGTGGGGTGATCGCGACCGGTTGTGGGGTGATCGCGTTCGTGCTGGGCTACAACCTAGGGCTCGCGAGGCTGACGGCAGCACCCAGGAGGCGGAGTGGTGGACTCGCGACAGTTTGGGTGAGCTGTTTTTCTTTTGTTTTTTTTTATTATTTACCTAAGTTTTATAATATATGTATGTAAAAAAAAGGAATTATTTTGCGTTTTGTGTTTACTAAAATGTTGAAATTGGAAGTCTAGGTATGAACTATTATTAGTTTGGATTTGGAAATATATGTAAGGATTTAGAAGAAAAAGGAAAAAAAAAGGTAGTTTAGAAAAAAATTAATTATTGTTTAAATAAAGATTTAGTTAAATTAAATTTACAAATTGGAAATCGATTTATTTCATAAACTTATATAATTATTTGATAACTAGAACATATTTTATAAACGGAAAATTTGTTTGAAATTAACTTATTGGGTAAAATGAAACTTATTAAATAGAAATTGAACTTGGTCGAATATTAATAAGATCGTATAACTGTTTATACAAGGTCTAAATCTGAAGGAAACAAATCGAGGAAACCGAGGCAAATTTTGAGGTGGATTGCAAATAAAAGCGAAGGTGAGTAAATCTCGCTCAGTGGATTTCTATGTAAATTTAAATGGCTAAATTTAAATAATTTATTTGATGAATAAATTGATTGGATGTGCTATTGAAGATTATGTGACTTTGTTTGATTTGATCTCGAGTCAATTTGGGTTGACTCGAAGTATTCGGGTTTTAATTTGTTTTAGATTTAATGTTATCAACAAGGGAATGTTTTCATCCTAATGTTGTTGAAGGCTTAATGAATTCTGGTTTATAAAATTTGAAGTGTAATTAAAATAAATAATTAATTAGTTCAATTAATTAATAATTTGGGTTAATTAATTTAGTAATTAAGGGTTGGAATTGATTAATTATGGTTTAAGTTAATTAATGAAGTTTAAATTAATTCAGAATAGTCATTAGATGGTTTGATGAATAATTACTTAATTAAATTAAAATAAAATATAATTACTTTGTGTAATTAAGCAAGAGATTGATTTAGTCAATTAATTAAGAGGAAATTAATTTATTAAAGGAGTAAATAATAGATAGTTAATTTAAAGGTTGAGGTAAATGAAGAATTATTCATATTTGTGATTTAATTAATGATTAATTGTTTAATGAAATTAATTTAGATTAGGATAAATTAAATTATAAGTGGTAATCGTTAATTTATATAACCAATGACGTAATTAAAGATTGAGTAATTAAGATTGATTAATCATTAATGAGTGGCTTGTGTGAAGTTAATATAAGTAATTAAAGATTAATGTAACTAAAATAGTTAATTTGTTTATGAAGTAACTAAGATTACTTATCGTTTGATTAAGGATAAGTAATAGGGTGGAGTTAATTAAAGGCAATTACTTGAATGAAATTGAAAGATAATTAATCCAGGGTGATTAATTAAGATGAATGAATATGGAAGAATTGGTTAATTATTTGGTTGGAGTTAATTAAGGAAGAAATCTAAGTAATCGAGGTTAGGAATTCAATTAGAATTAATTGAATTAATTTGAAAATGATCGAATTTGTTGTGGATGATTGAATAGTATTGAATGCTTTGAATGAGTTGATATCTCTGATATGAAACGTTGTGTATATTTCATTTGGATAAATTGGATTAGAATGTCACGAGACTCGAAGAGGCCGGTGTCGGGAATTGGGAAATATCCGAAACCACTTCGAATTCTTATAAATTGGTAGGGGAAATTAATAGGTTGGAATGAAATGATTTCAAAGATTCACACTATTTGATCTAACTTATAGCACTTGGGAAACTTATGTATGATGTAAGTTATGTCTATAACATATTGTGGACTCGTAAAATTGGTTTGAGTTACCCCGGGTTTTATATGAGTTATATACTTGGTATTCCAAGTTAGTTGAGATTACTCACGCTGGTTTCCAGCCTGACCCGGGTGTTACTTTGGTGTAATGCTCGGGTCAGACCGAGTATTACAGATTTTCAGGTAGGTACGTTCTGGAGCTCAGGTGGCGAGTTGGATGGCTATAGCGTATAGAGTATTCCGCTGTATTTATATTATTGTTAATCTGAGACATGATAATTGTATATATTCAATGACTGTATATATGTGAAACTCTGATGTATATTAAATGTAATCGTCAGATATAGTTGTCTTTTGTAAACTGTTATTATTTATTATTATATTTTATCCGCTGCGATTGTGAGATGTTTGGTGTTTCTGTTCTTCTTCTTTTATCTCTTTCTTCTTTTTCTTAACTATCTGGAATTTTCGGGTTCGAAAATTTCGGGTCGTTACACCCTTGCACTTCACTGCTCCATCTTTGAATCCAAAATCGTTTTCCACAAAACGTACAAACCGGATCGAAGTGGTTTTCGAGAAATAAATCTCAATCCCAGTCTCTTCGAAACGATCAACGTATTTGTCCAATATTGATAGTCGGTGATTTAACTATCAATTTATCTTCATAAACATCCATTAAACAATAAATAATTTTCCCAAATTATTTATTAACCTCAAAAATATCTTTACAAGATATGTTTCTATTTTCAACTCTTTGAAAACAGTTTCAAAACATCTTTCTTATCAGAATTAATTTTCCCGAATATTTTCTATCTCCACTGAAATCACCAAGCACAAAACAAGATTTTTAAAATAATTTAAAACACCTTACTTTGAAATATAATTTATAACATTTAAGTTAAAACTACTTCAATAATTTTTTTAAAATACATATTATATGAATATATGAAAATAAGGTTACTTAATAAAATATAAAACTAGGTTTTCACTTTTAAAAACAAGATACTAAATCACTCTTTAAATAATTACTACTATAAAAGATTAAAGAAAATACTTACTTTAGAATTTAAATATTAGAAATAATAAATTTTCCAAAACTTGCTTTTTAAAAAAACTTTAAAACTTTTAACTTATATTTAAATATTTATTTTTGAAAACGTACTTGGTTATCCAGAGAAAAATTCCAACTTCAATCTCTTAAATCACTTTTTTTCAAATTGACTTCCAATTTACTTCCTTTTTATTCCAAAATCCATTAGTTCCAGATTTAAATCCTTAATTATGATTTAAAATATTATTAACTGAAATACCAATTTAGATTTCTCAAATTACTTCTTTATTCTTTTAAATAAATTTAAAACTTTAAATTTTTATATAATTCTTTATTCCTTTTAAATTAATATCACTAAATTTTACAATTCATTAATTACTGTTTATTCAAATCCCTTTTTCTTTTCATATTCAAAGTTATTTATTAGTATTTAACATCACTTCCAATTCTTTTCAATTCATTCTTAATTTATTCCAATTTTCCATAATTGTTTCGCTTACAAATTTACTTCTTTATTTTTCTTGCTAAAATCCAATTTATACACTTTTGGCAATTCATCACACCCAAATGTATCCAATCAACCCATAACATTCAATATTTCAATATAATTCATCATAGAATATCAAATAATCACAACAGAGTATATTAAATAATTTAAATAAATGTTGAGGGACCCAGTTGGATCCCTCCAACCTGTTTTCCCTGCATCCACAGACGTTAGCACAATATAAAATGTCAATTCCAAAATATACCATACTATAGCACATCATTCAATTCAACCATTCAAACAATTATTTAAGTTTAATCATTTAAATTTAAATTTAAATTCAGCTGAGTGAGATTAACTCACCTTTACTTCTTAAATTGGCACGTCCACTTCATTCTTGATTTAAGTCCATGATTTCTCAACCTTGTATGATCATTTACAGTTTATTAATATTCCAAATAACTCAGAAATAAATTCCCATTTATTTATCTAATTAAACTAAAATTTAATTTATCTAAAATAAAATTTAATTTATCTGAAAATTAAATTTTAGACTAACTTTATATAGCTACTTCAATGTCTAAACTCCTTTATACCTTTTTCAATTGATATAAGTTTAACCCAACAACCTTATTTTACATAAATTCATTTTCTATTAATTTTAAAATAAAATTTCAAATTTCTTTATAAACCCTTATATAAATTTTTCTTCCAAAATCTTATAAAAACTAAATACACACACACACACACACACACACACACAGAAATTTAAACTCTGCAATTTAAAAACTAGAGAGTAAACATTCCTTACTGTAAAAACTGTGATATATATATATATATATATATATATATATTCTACTATCTACCATATATAAAATTCTTTTTATACTGTTTACCTACTCAGGTGAATACATATTAATTAAACTCTTATTTTCGAATATCTCATATATATTGAACAGAATTTCTTTATAAATCTTACCGTAAAAACATATTTTTCTACGTATATACATAAACGTATAGATTAAATAAATAAACTAATTTAAAAAGAAATACCTCATTGATCGAGTTCTGAAACCACGGAATCCCCTACGACCTTGCCTCGCGTCGTGACTCACTATCAACTTCGAAATCGCCCTCGAGCTTTCCAAATCGCATGTGATACTTGCCACATCCCTAACTGACACAAGCCCTCGCAGCGACGACGAGCTATCCACCTCGACTTCGCGCAACTCGAATCACCGTCACCTCGAAAGTGAAACTCTAGCCGCAGCTAAACTTCGTATTTGGGTCAATCGATAAGGCAGAGGGTGGAGTCACGATTTCAAATAGTACGCGAATTGAAAGGAGGGGAGGAAAAATTGATATGAAATGGGCGGCCGTTAATTTGCTTTCATTATATTTTTTTTAGGTAATGGATTTGAACTTGATGAAGGGGAAAGACGGCTTCGCACAGAAAAGAAAGGAAAGGGGAAAAATAGAGAGTCTATACCCAAGTCGGCCATTAACAATTTATTTATTTATTATTATTTTTTTCACCGATGATTCTTGAAAGAAGAGGAAAGGATCGGTTTTAAAAGAAAAGCATTAGCTTATGAGGGAAGACAGAGTACGTGACGTGAACGAGCGTTGGTTGTGAAGGTTGCTTATATGAGAATATACTTACATAAATTTTAATTGAATTTTCAATGTAAATTTTCAACACGTTTTTATATCGTACGCTCACACAACAACTCCAAACACTACGAAAATTGAAATCCGATAATAATTCAATATTACAGATCCAATGTAACTGGTTTCGTCAAAATCCGAGGCTGTGCCTCGGAAGGCTATTTTTTAATTCAATTTAAACGATATAAATTTCAAAACTTAACAAACCATTTTTAAATTTAATTTCATCACTTCTATTCTCTTCAGTATTATCAATATAAATTTTATAAACTTTCAAATTATTTTTAATCGGCTTAAAACTCAAGATTAAATACTTCGCCCAACTTCTAATTATTTAATTCAAAATTTTAATTATCAAATAAATTGTGATATTCGTAATTCAAGTTAAACTTGCTCTATTGAATATTTAAAATCAATTAAATATTCCGATTTTAAATGCTTGAAAATTCCGGGTCGTCACATTCCTCCCCCTTTAAAAGAATTTCGTCCCCAAAATTTCTAGTTAGGAAGAATGGTCTAATACTCATTTATTATTATTCTCATTAACTTTTCAAACTTTTCCATAGTTCCCAAACAACTTTATTTATACAATCATTCAAATTATAATTCAAAACCAAGTTTAAAATTTTCAAAATTTCTCAAAAATTTTCAAAATTTCTCAAAAATTTTCTAACTCTCTAAATTTTCGAAATTTTTTTGCCAGCGTCTCCTTTGCCCGGCTAGCCCGATACAACTACAGAAGGCGTCTACGGGCTCCCAAATTCCAAAATAAAACAAAACGCCAAGTGGCTATATCAAAAACCCAATCAAATTTTATATAGAAATTTAAACACATACCTTTTTGTCGAGCATTTCAAATTTACCTTTTGAAATCAAAATCAATTTTTCTTTCCCTTTTTCATACCTGCATATCTTTCATAATAATAATATCCAATCACAAAATTCAAAAACATTTTATCGACTTCCTTCCAAGTGCCAATATTTATTCATCCATATATCAATTTAGAATATATTTGCAATATTCAATTTCCAATTTAAGAATTTATCATTCCTTACTTAAGTTTAGTATAAGCATTATATATGTTTCCTTATTTATTTCCACTTTACCACTTTAGTTTATATCTATTTTTATTCAAATCGATTCTCCCATCCTATATGAATTCAATTTATTTTTAACTCTGAATATTTAAATTTTATTTTCCATTTTTAACTAATTTATGTCATTATTTTAATTAGTTTCATTTACTAATTTATTACATTTTCCAATTTTAAACCGTTTTGTGGTTAACAAAATTTTCTAAAAGTTTTCAAAAATTTTCTAACTCCCAAAATTTCTGAAATTTTTTGGCAAAGTCTCCTTTGTACGGAGGAGCTTTTGCAATTTGTCAAAAGATATAAATATATATACATCGACTCACCTGGTCGAAAAAACCAAAAACAGTTCATATTTCCTATTTTTATTGCGTAGGCGTACCCTATTTAGCATTTATAAGCAAGCGGCTTATTATTTTAGCAATTAGCGCAATCACATCCAGCGGCACGGCCTTTCGGTCCCTGTACTTACTCAATTTAAACATGTAAGTGTCATATATACAAGTTTATCAACATTTCACTTATTTGCAATAGTTAAACACATGAATTCTAAAAGAAATGCACACCAAACACTTTTCCGTAAGCAACTTATACAGTTTTCATACTAATTCAACTGTTCCAATTAATTTATAACCATTTTCATTAAATTTGAATGGTTTTCAATCCATTCGTATACAACTTCATCAATTTAAATGGTTTAAAACTCAATCACTTACATTTAATTTATTTATTTTGCAAACCAAACTCATATTAAATTCAATTGCTCTCAAAATTAATATATTTTACTCCTATCAATTCATAGAATTTTAAATTACTTCCATTTACCTCCATTGACAATTTATTCTATGCAATTTGTCGAGATCTATGCGAATAAATAAGTATTTATGTTTTATAACCAATTTAAATTGATTTCAACTCAATTTAAACTTAATTCTATTCCATTTTTAAATTTATTCATAATCCATATATTCTCATTTTCATTGGATTTCAAATTTGATGTAACGCCCATAATTTCTATTAATTAAAATTTGTATATTTAATTTAATTTAAATATTAATAAGTGAAATTTATAAGTCGAATAAATTTTATTTCGAATATCTGGATTTAATTGGATAATTAAATCGATAATTTAATATTTGAAATTACAGAAATAATTGAAAATTGTGTTAAATATGATTTAAAATGATTTGTAAAATTTTATTTAATCATATTGGAGTTAGAATGATGTTGTAGAACTTTTAAAATTGAATTTAAAGTTAAATTGTGAAAATTGAATATTTTAATATTTAATTGACGAGTTAAAATAGCCATTTTTCAAACATTCTTGGATTTCGTCGAAACCAGTTTCATCGGATCCGTAATGTAATATTATTGTATGGCTTCAAATTTCGTGTCAATCGAATTTACCGTTTGTCCGGGGCAAGCCAAAACGCATAAAAATTAGGTTAAATCGATTTAATTTAAATTTGATCGTTTATTTCCGTAACTCGCACATATGATCGAATTGGCCTTCGAAATCTATTTCATGTGTCCAGAACGCGGGGTAAACCCTAGAAACGCCAGCCGGCACGCTTCGTTTGGAGTTCGGAAAATTCGGGATGATTAGTGTTTTGGGCAATTTTCTATATAAGGACTTCATTATCTTCATTTGCAAACTAAAATCAAAACCCTAGCCGCCACTTTGCAATACACGGCTAGAATTTCGTCCCCTTTCTCCTCAATTATCTTCAAATCCACAAACAATTAGAGGAAGTTGTCAACTACAATAGTGAACAGGGTGGCGAGATCTTGAAGATGAACGGTGATGATCAAATTTGGTGAGGCAAATCAACGGCAATTGGCTCGAGAAGGCCGGCCGTTCATCCTCGTTTTGCATGCAGCAGGGAGGGCCGAGCTCCACCCTACTTTGGCTGATGGTGTGTTGTGAGGTGAGCTTCAATGTGGCGCTAATTGATCGAAGCAGAAAACATCGTAGTGGGTCGCGTGAAGTAGGGTTCAAGGGCGGCTTTGGGTTCATTTTGGCGTGCGTGTATTGAGAGTGAACGGGGAAGAGAAAGAATAGGGGACGGCCGAGATATGGAGATGCAAAATGCACGGCTCTGATTGGAAATTAGGTTGAAAATATAAAAGAAAATGCGATTTAAATTATATATAAATTCGTGTAAACTTATAAATATCAGAACTTTTTGCTACTAGGTCGGAATTTGACGAAACGACTTGCATTGGCTTCGTTTTGTCGAGCACTACGCAATGGAGCTGGTTTGGTGTCGTTTGGAGCTAGTGAAAATTTCGGGTAAAATTAAACGCACGTTTAATTTTATTCGAAATAAAACGCTGAAACTGAATTGAAATCAAGGTGAGAACTTCTCACTCAATCGAATAGTTTCGATTTAAATTTTAAATAGTAAGATTTAAAAATTTTGATTGTATACCTGGATGATAAATTATTATTTGTTGATGATTGAAATAGACATTATACGCCGTATATTAAGCAGATGTTATTTATTAAAAACATATACCGCGATAATTCCATCTTGATTGGAATTGGCATTATTTATGTACTTGGAGTTGATTTTCCCGCATTATATAGCGGATGAGACCCTATTGCGCCGCATAATAGCGGATAATATTTTATAAATCCTATATACCGCGATATTCCGTATTGGAATGGAATTGGTATTGTACTAACATCCGTGGATGCAGGGAAACAGGCTGGAGGGATCCAACTTGATTCCTCAACTGTATTGATTTATTTATAGATATTGTGATATTTGTTGATTATCATATTGATATATGATGATTTGATTGTCATGATTGATTATTTGGTGACGTTGCATCATTGGGCATATTTTGAAGTTTTAAAAGTATTAAAGTGATATTTTCAAATTTTAAAAGGATTTTAAAGTGATTTTTGAAAGTATACGTTTTATTAAATTTTTGGAATTGATTCATTTTTTTAAATAAATAAAACATTTTAAATTTTAATGTTATAAAAATTATGATTTTTGAGAAAATAAGGTGAAAATTGATTTTTAAAAATATGGAGTTAATGATTTTATAAAATAGTTTAAATTGTGATTTTTGAATTTATTATAAACGATTTATAAATAAGATTTAAATAAAAAAATTGAATTTTTATAAATCAGAATAATGGAATTTTAATGGAGTTTTTATAAATGTAAAAAGTGAGTTATTAATGAATCTTATAAGTAATCAGATTTATAATTTGTAAAGTTTTAAAAGAACGTTTTTGGTGAATAAATGAATTATAAGCGTTTAACTTATAATATGGATTTTTGGTATATAACGGAGTTACAAATAGAATTGGTTAATAAAGGAGATTTATAAATCGAAGTTTTTATAAATAGAATTGGAATTTATAAACGTTGTTTTATGAATCCGAAATCAATTGAATTTGATAAATTAAACATAGAAGTTTATTAAAGGAGATATATTCGTGATTTTGGGCAGCGAATTATCCTTTAAGTTAAATGTTGTAAAAACAAGAGTTTGGTTGGGAATTTTATCCGCGATTTTGGATAGTGGATAATATTTTAATAAATGTGTTGAAACATTGAATTGGGTAAATAAAGTATATTCACGATTTTGGACAATGAATATATTATTAAAGAAAATGGATATGTTTTTGGGGAAGTGATACTTTAAATAGAATTAAAACGATTTGAAGATATTTTAAAATGTGTTAAGTATCGAATACAAAGATTTCAACATTTATTGTTAAAATAGACGTTTTCGAGAAATAGAAGGAAATAGTGGACTATAACACTGTTGTTATAGTAAATGATTTCTGAAAGGAAATTTTTTATATAGTATTGGGATTTATATATCTATCTTAATTTCGAATCCCTATACTAGTGATTTTGGGTCGTCCTAACGATGTTTTACGCGACATTCGTTTTGACCCAAATAAATGTTTTTGAAAGGATGTTTTCCTTAAAGAATGAAATATATACTTAATTTTAATTTAAGTATATTGAATATTTTCCAAATGTTGAAAATAAATAGATTTGTGAATTACTTATTATTAAATAAGTATGGAAATGTTTTCCAATATAAAGTGAATATTTTGAGTTTTTATCTTTTAAAGATAAATTGAAAATGAATATTGGAAACGATTTGGAAATCGTATATTCATAGATATTTTGGAATTGTAAATGCACTATGGAATTTATAAAAGGAAGGGAAATTTGTTTAAAAATAAACATTGATTTATTTTTGAAGCATGGAAATAAATTTGCGGATTTGGAACGTAAATATAAAGTAAATCGGTAAGGATTTATTTAATTGGTTTAAATGAACCATTTTGAAATGAAAATGAATAAAGATTTGTGAATATATCCCATGTAGGGAAACGATTTGAAATTTATTTTCAAAAGTTTTAAAGGTGAAAAGTGATTTGAAATTTGTTTTCAAATGGTCGAAGTGTGGAAATTATATATATCTAGTAAAGATATTTTTGGAAAATAAATAATTTAGGAAATTATTTGGAATCTGGTGATGTTGTGCACGCCTATTGATAGTTAAATAACCGACTATCAATATTTACCTTTAAATAGGTATTTGTTGTAATTTACTTGAATTTGAATGCCACACTTATTTTCAAAATAAGCGCTCACGATTCGGGTTAGCCGGGAAAGGACCTTGGGGTCGTATAACTCATTCCAAATATGTGGTACGTCGTTATGGATTGCATTTGATGACCGGTGTTGAAGACCGGATATTTTTGAAAACGGAAGGATTATCGTCGAATGACTCTGCATCAGCTGATCTCCGATACAGAGGTTTTATCACCCTTAGTGACGGGAAGTCCGGACGTGATTATTGAATATCCGGATTGCAAGGACTTCTTTGGAAGTGCCTTCGGTACCGTTCGATCCCGGAACGGACTTGTATGGATTGTGTGTCTAACATTACAATTTGAGATGTAAAGATGGTTTCTATCAAATATATTTCTGCTGGTGGCGGAGAATTTATTCTCTTAGCTTAACACCCTTCTCTGAGACGTACGAGCTCAGAGGTTATGTAGTTGATGGTTACTAGTGATACATTCCCAAATTGGCAATGTGGCATACGAAGTGCTGTTGAGCATTTAATGATCAAAGCATAACTTTTGTATAAAGCGTGGCATTGTGGACGAGACTTCGTCGGACCTCACACCCTGGAAATGGTCAAAACAGGAAGGATTCGACAAGGTTATTAGGGGGTAGCGCCCCTTTAGTGTATGTCATTCCTTCTAGGAATGACATATTCGTGTCAGTAGTTACCCAGTTTGAAGGGTAACACGGCCTTGTGTTGGCAGAGATCTAACCGTAACGTTGGTGAATAAATGAATTATAAGCGTTTAACTTATAATATGGATTTTTGGTATATAACGGAGTTATAAATAGAATTGGTTAATAAAGGAGATTTATAAATCGAAGTTTTTATAAATAGAATTGGAATTTATAAACGCTGTTTTATGAATCCGAAATCAATTGAATTTGATAAATTAAACATAGAAGTTTATTAAAGGAGATATATTCGTGATTTTTGGCAGCGAATTATCCTTTAAGTTAAATGTTGTAAAAATAAGAGTTTGGTTGGGAATTTTACCCACGATTTTGGATAGTGGATAATACTTTAATAAATGTGTTGAAACATTGAATTGGGTAAATAAAGTATATTCACGATTTTGGACAGTGAATATATTATTAAAGAAAATGGATATGTTTTTAGGGAAGTGATACTTTAAATAGAATTAAAACAATTTGAAATTGTTTTAAAATGCGTTAAGTATCGAATATATAGATTTCAACATTTATTGTTGAAATAGACGTTTTCGAGAAATAGAAGGAAATAGTGGACTATAACACTGTTGTCACGGTAAATGATTTCTGAAAGGAAATGCTTTATATAGTATTGGGATTTATATATCTATCTTAATTTCGAATCCCTATACTAGTGATTTTGGGTCGTCGTAAAGATGTTTTACGCAACATTCGTTTTGACCCAAATAAATGTGTTTGAAAGGATGTTTTCCTTAAAGAATGAAATATATACTTAATTTTGATTTAAGTATATTGAATATTTTCCAAATGTTGAAAATAAATAGATTTGTGAATTACTTATTATTAAATAAGTATGGAAATGTTTTCCAATATAAAGTGAATATTTTGAGTTTCTATCTTTTAAAGATAAACTGAAAATGAATATTCGAAATCGATTTGGAAATCGTATATTCATAGTTATTTTGGAATTGTAAATTCACTATGGAATTTATAAAAGGAAGGGAAATTTGTTTAAAAATAAGCATTGATTTATTTTTGAAGCATGGAAATAAATTTACGGATATGGAACGTAAATATAAAGTAAATCGGTAAGGATTTATTTAATTGGTTTAAATGAACCATTTTGAAATGAAAATGAATAAAGATTTATGAATATATCCCGTGTAGGCAAACGATTTGAAATTTATTTTCAAAAATTGTAAAGGTGAAAAGTGATTTGAAATTTGTTTTCAAATGGTTGAAGTGTGGAAATTATGTATATCTAGTAAAGATATTTTTGGAAAATTGTTAATTTGGGAAATTATTTGGAATCTGGTGATGTTGTGCACGCCTATTGATAGTTAAATAACCGACTATCAATATTTACCTTTAAATAGGTATTTGTTGTGATTTGCTTGAATTTGAATGCCACACTTATTTTCAAAATAAGCGCTCACAATTCAGGTAAGCCGGGAAAGGACCTTGGGGCCGTATAACCCATTCCGAATATGTGATACATCGTTATGGATTGCATTTGATGACCAGTGTTGAAGACCAGATATTTTTAAAAACAAAAGGATTACCGTCGAATGACTCTCCATCGGTTGATCTCCGATATAGAGGTTTTATCACCCTTAGTGATGGGAAGTCCGGACGTGATTAGTGAATATCCGGATTGCAAGGACTTCTTTGGAAGTGCCTTCAGTTCTGTTCGATCCCGGAACGGACTTGTATGGATTGTGTGTCTGACATTACAATTTGAGATGTAAAGCTGGTTTCTGTCAAATATATTTCTGTTGGTGATGGAGAATTTATTCTCTTAGCTTAACACCCTTCTCTAAGACGTACGAGCTCAGAGGTTATGTAGTTGATGGTTACTAGTGATACATTCCCAAATTGGTAATGTGGCATACGAAGTGCTGTTGAGCATTTGATGATCAAAGAACAGCTTTTGTATAAAGCGTGGCTTTGTGGACGAGACTTCGTTGGACCTCACACCCCGGAAATAGTCAAAACAAGTAGGATGCGGCAAGGTTATTAGGGGGTAGCGCCCCTTTAGTATATGTCATTCCTTCTGGATAGAGGTGGTATCATGGTATGGAGCCCAGATACTTAACCTATGTTGCTGCTGCAAATTTATTACTTTGTGGTTGTTGGAATCGAGGATCCTCGGATATAGATCGGTTACGATCGGGGAATGACATATTCATGTCAGTAGTTACCTAGTTTGAAGGGTAACCCGACCTTGTGTTGGCAGAGATCTAACCGTAACGTTAGGTTCTCGGGTCGTCTTTCTAGAGGCGTACCCATGTGGCAATGGGAAGTTCCTTGGCCTAACCATTTGTTGGAAATCCAAAGAAACAATACGAACCCTGTACGGTTTTAGTTGTATAACCTGCCATGGAATATGGCGGTAACCTGCTACTGAACATGGTAGCTATAGTAGGCATACGATAATGGTCGTATGTTGGCTAAGATTTATATCTTTACTTTCGAAATGATTTTTCCTACACTATGCACTAGTAATAATATCAAAGGTTTCTTTTTAATGCGTATCAAGAATCTTTGACTATCATAAGGAGAAATCTCTTCCGATTCTGCGTTTGCATTGTGTGTGTGTACGGGAGGCCTTATGGTAGTCTCATTTTCCAAATAGCATTGCGAATCTATTTTAACATATTTCTTTGTTTGTTTTAAAGATAAATAACTGTTTGAAGTTCTCACACCAGTCCCATGACTGACCTGGAGTTTATTGTTTTCCTTCCTAAACTACGGGTGCCCACCAATTTCCACACGGGCAGTCTAGAGTCAGGTTATCAGGACATTCTAGAATTCAGGAGTTGCTGGAGGCAAGCTGGATGGCATGGCGTATTCACTAGTATATAGTATTTCTTTTCCACTGTTTATTGTTGTGCACTCTGATGATGTAATGTAATGTAATATGATGTAATGTAATAACTGATATAGTTCTTTGTTTAAAGCTTATTCATTTATCTATTATATGTTGTTCCGCTGCGATTGTGAGATTCTGATATTGTTTTCTGTTTCTTCTTCTTTTTTTCTCTCTTCTTCTACCCTTTTCTTCTTCTTTAACCCTAAAGACTCGTAAGTTTGTTCCTCTTTGGCTGGATTGTTGTGGAATGTTTCTGTAACGACCTGAAATTTTCGAACCCGAAAATTCCAGATAGCTATGAAAAAAGAAGATAGAGAAAGAAGAAGAAGAACAGAAACACCAAACATCTCACATTCGCTGCTGATAAAATATAATAATAAATAATAACAGTTTACAAAAGAATACTATATCCGTCGATTACATTTAATATACATCAGAGTTTTCACATATATATATAGTCACTGAATACATACAATTATCATAACTCAGGTTTACAATAATATAAGTACGGCGGAAATATCATATACGCTCCTGCCATCCAGCTCGCATCTTGAGCTCCAGAACGTTCCTACCTGAAAATCGTAATACTCGGTCTGACCCGAGCATTACACCAAAGTAACACCCGGGTCAGGCTGGAAACCAGCGTGAGTAAACCCAACTATCATGGAATACCAAAGCAATCAACTTATATAAACCCGGGGTAACATATATCAATTTAACAAATTCGCCATTTGCTATAGACAACACTTATTTCACATATCAATTTCTAAGTACTAAACTTAGATAAAATAATCCAATTTACTTAAATCATTTCATTCTAGCCTATGGATTTCACAAATCAATTAATAAAAATCCAAAGTGGTTTCGGGTATTTCCCAATACCCGACCCCAGTCTCTTCGAGTCTCGTGTCATTCTAACCCAAGTTATCCAAATGAAATACACAACATTTCATATCAGAGATATCAACTCGTTCAAAGCATCCAATACCATTCAGTCATCCATAAGCAACGCTTAATCACATACAAATTAATTCAATTGATTCTAATTGAATTTCCAACCACATTCACTTAGATTCCTTCATTCAGTATTAATTAATTCCAAATCAATTCATTTATCAACCCTTCGTTATTCATCTTAATTAATCATCCTGGATTAATTATCTTTCAATTACATTCAAGTAATTATCTTTAATTAATTTCACGATATTAATTATTCTTAACCCAAAATCAATAAGTAATCCTAATTACCTCAGAAATTAATTAATTAATTAATTATATTAGTCCATAATTACTTATATTAATTAACTTCTCATAAGTCACTTATATTGATTTATTTCCTTAACTAATCAATCTCTATTTACATCGTTGATTATATAAATTAATGATTCTTCATTTACATTTCGATTTATTCTAATTAAATTTAAGTATATTAAATAATTAATCATTAACCAAACCATAACTATTAATCATTCTTGATTTATTTCAACCAATAATTAACTATCTTTTATTTACTTCATTAAATAAATTAATTACTCCTCAATTAATCATTCTAAGTAATCTCTAACTTAAATCCATAAGGTAATTATATTTTATTAATTTCATTAAGCAATTATTTATCAAACCACCCCATGATCATTCTGAATTACTTACACTTAAGTAATTACGTTAAACTTAATTAAATAATTCAAACATTTAATTACGAAATTAAATGATTTGAATTTAAAACTATTTAAAACCCGAATACTTCGAGTCAAACATCAATCAATTCAAGAATCAATCACAACCAAGTCACCCGATCATTAGTTCTCAGTGCATATCAAATCAATTCAATCATTCAAACAATTATTTAAATTAACCATTAAAATTTAAATAAAAATCCATCAGAGTGAGATGTACTCACCTTTGATTTTGTTTTGCCCATCTGATCCAATTCTGACTGGTGTTCCCCACAGTATTAAACCTTGTATAAAAATTTATGATTTATTAAGATTTGACTTCAATTTATTATTATTTAATAGATTAGATTGACGCATTTTTTAATTTAAAACTAAATTTATTTTAATACAATACATTTTTTTTTACAAAAATTATTAAATAGATTACTAAATAGATTAATCGACACAATTATTTGAAAGTAAACTAATAACCTTAAAAATGTATTTACTTATTATTATATATTATATATTTTTACTTTAAAGCTACTATATATCTGTATACTCATAAAAATAAATTATATTACCATTCCTTTAAAAATTGGTTTCAAGTGACTAAAATAAATTGAATGAACTTATTAAACAAGTTAATTGGAACATATACGTATATATGGTAAATCGAATTGCCCTTAAACCTTATCGAGAATTTATATGCTGTAACATATACGTATATGTGTGTGTGTGTCTATATATATATATATATATATATATATATATAATTAAATTACATAAAATAAACAGTAAGTATCTCATACCCTAATCGAAAATCTAGCCTCAACAAATTTAGACTATGACTTCGGCTAACTCCCCAACGAGCTTGCTTCCTCCACAACTGCAGCCCCGCGACATCAATGACCTCTTCTGATCTATATTGCCTTCTCGATCAAACACGGAAGTCGCCGACCTTCCTCGCACGACGTCGCCACCCTCGCGACTCACGTGACTCGCTCGCGCCTTGTGCGACACGCCCAGATCGCCGCCACTCCTAGCTCGAGAAACCCTAGCTCTCGCGCGACCGCACCTCTATCGTGAAATAGGCCGCGACTTGCTTCGAGAATCGAGCTCGACTTCGATCCAATTGTCTTTTTTTTCGCGTCGCCATTTATATATGTTTTTTTCTTGAAATCGAACCGAGGAAGGGGAAGAGCACGGGTTTGATTGCTGTTGCAAGAAGAGAGAGAGGACGGAAGTAGAGTCTCGATTTGGGAAAAAGCTTCTTGAGTACGCTTGATAATTAAATTAAATATTGAAAATATCTCGAATTGCGTACCGTGAAATTCCAAACCCCGAATCAGACATGCCGATAGACGATTATAAGGTTTTACCCGTGTTCCGAACACAACGGAACGTGTTCCGGAGGCTAATTTGATCGTATACGTGAGTTACCGAAGAAAACGATCCAATTTAAATTAAATCGATTAAAATAATTCGAAGCGTTTTGAGCTGCCATGGTCAAACGACAACTCCGATTGCTACAAAATTGGAAATCCAATAATAACTAACTATTACAGATCCAATGGAACTGGTTTCATCGAATTCCGAGACTGTGCCTCGAAAGGCTATTTTTAAATTCCAATTTAAACGATATATTATTAAAATTAAACAAATTACCTTTAAATTAAATTTCAACACTTTCACTGCCTTCAGTCCTATCAATATAAATTTTATAAGCCTTCAAATTATTTTAAACAGACTTAGAAATCCCAGATTCAATGTTTTACCCAATTTCAAATTATATGATTCAATATTTAAACTATATAATTCAATAATTTAATTATCAAGTAAATATTGATATCTGGAATTCGGGTTAAAATTAACTTCTAAATATTTTAAAATCAATTAACCATTTCAATTTAAATTGTTAAAAATTCCGGATCATCACATTCCTCCCCCCTTAAAAGAATTTCGTCCCCGAAATTACTAGTTAAGAAGAATGTAACCATACCCGTTTACTTTTCCCAAAATCTCAATTCAACATCCTACCAACTATCTTTTATTAAAAACCCACTATCACCTTAATCAACTTCCCAAAACCCTCTATAGTATCAAACAGCACCCATCTTCTCAATCATCTAAATTTCAATCTAAAACCAAATTTTGAATTATCAAAAATTTCTCAAAAAATTTCTAACTCTCTAAATTCCCGAAAATTTTTGCCAGCGTCTCCTTTGCGCGGCTAGCTCGGTACAACTACAAAAGGCCTCTACGAGCTCCCAAATACCAAAAAGAAAACAAAAGCCAAGTGGCTACATCAAAAACCCAATCCAATTTCATCTAGTAATTTAAATACGTACCTTTCTGCCAGGTAATACAAATTTATCTTTTGGAATTACAATCAATTTTCCTTCCCCTTTAATCCCTGCATATCTCACTTAACAACAATATCCAATCTAAATTTTACAAATCAATTATTTTTATACATTCACTTACATAAGTTTCATATCTATTTCAAATTAGTTTCATCTACAAATTTACTTTAATTCCCAATTTGCAATCGTTTTGTTGCTAACGAAAATTTTCTCAAAATTTTTCAAAATTTTTCTAACTCCCAAAATTTTCAGAAAATTTTGACAGAGTCCCCTTTGTATGGAGGAGCTTTTGCAATTTGACAATAGATATAAATATGTATACATCGACCCATACGGTCGGAAAAAGCAAAAACAGTTCATATTTCCTATTTTTATTGCATAGGTGTACCTTTATTTAGCATTTTAAGCAAGCAGCTTATTAATTTAAGCAAATAGCGCAACCAAATCCAGCCAAACGGCCCTCAGTACCTGTACTTACTCAATTTAATCATGTAAATACCATGTATAGACAATCTATTGCATTTCTCTTACTTTAACAATTATAACACTTCAATTCCAAAAGAAATGCATTCAAAATAACTTCCACAAGCAATTTATATGTTTCCAATGCTAATTCAATTTTTTTCAATCAAACATATACCATTTCCTTCAACTTCTAGTGGTTTACAACTCTATTGCTTACACTCAATTTAGTTTTCAATCCAAACAAGCTCGTATTCACTGCTATTGATTCAAAAATCAATTATATTTGCATCCACTACTTCATAGAATTTTAATTAAATCTCGTTTACGACAAACGACACCCAATTTTACGCAAATTGATGATATCTGTAACGACCCGTATTTTACGAGTCGATAAATCGTATTATAATTATAATTAGGTTGTTAGTATTAAGTGTCGTCTAGAGCCTCAGTCATGTGTGAGTTAGCCCGTGAAGAATTAGCTCGTGTGGAGCTTAGGTCGTGTGAGAGTTAGGTCGAGTGGAGCGACCTATAGAAGTAACGACCTATAGGATTTGGACCGACCTATAGATACTAGCGACTTAGTGAGGTAGAGCGAGCTAGGGAGTTAGGTCGTATGATAGATAGGTCGGTGGAGTTTTGGAACGACCTAAGGAAGCTAGCGGGTTAACGAGTTAAGGTGATTAGCGACCTAAGAGAAGTCAGCGACTTACGAGTTAACGACCTAAGGAGATAAGTTGGTTAGGGGTTAACGGCTTAAGGTTTCGACCGACCTAAGTATGGAGCGACTTAAGGTAGTTAGCGAGTTAGCGACCTAGTGGTGAGTGTCGGGTTATAGTTAGGTCGTGAGATGACCTAAGGTAGCAAGCGACTTAGTGTTAGGTCTTAAGTCGCTGGGTCGTATGCGACCTATGGTGGTTTGCCTTGTGTAGATAGGTCGCTGTAGTGGTTAGGTTGGCATCCCAGTTAGGTCGTAAGTCATGCACGTGTGTTATGGCTTAGGTCATATATCTGCTAAGTCGTTAAGTCATCCAAACGACTTAAGGGCTTAGGTCGTTAGGTCGAGGCACTGCATGTGTTGAGTCGTGTCTGGGTTGGGTCGCGCAGAGGTTGAGTCATTTGGTCCTGTGTGCGTTAGGTCGTAGGACCTGTTAAGTCGTAAGTCGTTGAAGCTTATGCTTAGTGTTAAGTCGTATGCCACATGCTTTAGGTTTTAGGTCGTTGAGGTTATGGGTCGTGAATCTTAGGTCGGGGGCGACTCATGGGATAAGTCGGCGGCGACTTAAGGGGCGGCGACTTAAGGGATTTTCAGCTTATAAATAGAGGCGCCTATCTCACTATTTTGGCACCGGATTTTGAAGCGACGAAATGCTGCCATTTTGAGAGCTTGACTACAACACTTCTTCACTTCTTTTCTCCACTCTAATCTAGTGATTCCTTCCATCTAAATTGAAGATCAAATCGAAGATCCAAGAGCCAAAGTTGAAGATCTCCATCCATCGAAGAGAGATTTCATCGTTTGAAGGGAAATCTTCTCGGATCAAGCTAGATCCTTTATTGTCCAGATCTGGCGTTGGTTGTTTTTGAGGTGTTTAGGTGATTCGGTGAGTGGTGGTTATCTCTCACACGGACCCAAAGGAGTACATTGGATCGGTGGTATGTTTATGTGTTAAAGAGAGTGATTTCGTGCATTTTTCTCAAGTCTGCATGTAGATCTAATGTTCATGATGATTTGACATCTATTTTACTACATGTTCACTTATGCAAGTTCATTCATCAAGTTGTAAAGATATTGTTCATAATTCATGCTTGTTAGAATGCATGTTAGATTTGGACTCTTTATTTACGAAATTGCCATTATTGTTGTAATTGTTTATTTAGATCTTGTTTGAATGATTGATTACTTGGATTAATGTTTGATTTGATAGATTGTTGCAAATTAGCTAATATTTGATTTGGACAAGTTGGTCGAGGATGATTCAAAAGTTAAGTGGAAAGGCTCTTGAATAGTGAAAGTTGCTTGTGACATATGAAGCGGATGGTGAGGCTCATATGGATAGATTCGATGGCGATGGAATTTGCTATGATGCGATGAAGCAAAGTTTGATGTGAGACAACCTTGGTTTAATCCAGACGGGATCATCCCAAGTATGTTGATAACTCGAGGGATGGTTCGAGTTGGTTGATAATGGATTGCTCGAGAGGTAGCTTGGGCTAGTATGAGAATAGTCGTCGAGGAGGATGACTAGGAGGCTTGGATTTCATCGTTGTTGAAGGTTCTAGTAAACTCAAAACAAGAGTACATGGGGCACCCAAAACGACTACAGGTAGGTGGTCGGGACACCCAAAAGACTACAGGCAGGTGGTCGAGTACTCTGGGCAAAGTAGGTAAGTCTTAGGCACGGGTCACGATGACGTGCGGAGTTTGTCTAGAACCGGGGTTACCATTAGCCCTTGACTTACGGCTGAAAGAATGTGCCGGTCATTCAATTAACGGTGGTTTCGAGGCAATGATAACAGTGATAACCAGAGTCATGGATGTTTGGTTGTATCGTCACTCGGTCTCAAGAGCGATGTTTTGTGGGTGCTTATCTGATCTTGGTTTAGGCCTTGGGGGTTTGTACTTGGAAAACATCGACCTTGACTCGAGTGATAATTGCTTTACTTTAATTGTCTGCTTTGTTATGTTTGTTTCTGCTTAGTGTGTCTGGGGGCTATCACTGTAGAAAGAGGTGGAGTGGAATGGTTGGGTTCCTATTCCTTTGTACCCTTTATGCTCTTTTGGTATGTTTGATAGTTGATTTACTGCCCACTAAGACTTTTGTCTGACTCAAGGTTTTATGTTTAACTCTTATTACCTTGGACTGTTCATCCATGTTGGGATGGGAAGACTAGGTAGCAGGTGACAGGTGCTATTCATAGTGGTCAACGCTGTTGATGACGAAGACGAGCTGGAGGCTTTTGCATATTGTTTCCTTACTATATGTACTGGATGTTCCGCTGCTTGTATATGTTTTGAGTGTTATGTAGTGAGGCTTGATGTATGGATTGTTTAGATGTTTGTATCAAACTTCTATGATGCTTATATGATGATATTCTGTTCTATGGAGCTTCACTATATTTATATTTCTCTATTGTATTTTATCCATGCGCTGTGAGTTGTACGATAGACTATTGTGTTTACCCTACCTTGATGATCGTCCATGGCGGCCTGGCACACTTTTCAGCGCATTATTCCTTTTTTAAGTGCAGGAGTCTTGGGCGGTCGTCACAATATCCATGTGAATAAATAATTACTTAAGTTTTATAATCAATTAAATTGATTCCAACTCAATTCCATTTAATTCCATTCTTGTATACTACTAGCCATTCCCAAATTATTTCAATCCAAGCTTTTATTTAATGGGCTCTTATCCTTATTCGAAGCCAAGCTTCCATAAATTTTAAACTTAAGTTAATTTACTTTAATTTATTCCAACATCAAACTTAAGTTTACTTCGATTTGATTCTCATTTAATCAAATCCCATTAAATTCAGTTAGTCGATTAATTTTTAAATTTTAATTTTAATTTACCTTCTCAATTTCTAAAATAATATCCAAGCACATACTTAACTCATTTATACTTCAAATTAATATGCTACCGAACTTAAGTTCAGTCTGATAACCCAATTCCAATCAAAACTTTGATTTAGTTTTTATTCACTTGGACTTCATCCATTTATCATTTATGTGATAACCCGGATTTTAGGATATATGTAATTGATAAATTAACTAGGTTTACTCAGTAGAAATACTGATTTATAAGTTAAATAAACAAATCTGGTAGTAAATTGGAAATTCAAAGAGTAAAATATCTTAAATAAATTTGATATAAAATATCTATATGATTTCATTAAAAATATAATTTGTTTATATTATTTTCTTTAAAATATTTTATATAAATTTAGGGAAGTAAATTTCTCAATAAAAATTTAATATAAAAGTATAATTAGAATTTTTATCATTTTCTTTTTAATTGTAAATTGATGAATAGAAAGGGGTAATTTAAATATTAATTCACTATACATATTTCTAAATATAGAACTAAATTTTTAATTTAATATAAATATTTATTTATGTAAACAAGCATATGTAAATATTTGGAAATATGGAGTTAATACATAGAGTAAGCAGTTTAAAGGATATTAAACATTTGTAAAATAAAAATAAAACAAGTATTGAACAAGTGTAAGAATCTTAGAAATATAATTTAACATGTGTAAAAGTATTAAACATATAAAATTTTAAATTTCATGTAGATTAACAAGGGTAAAATATTAGATTAAGACTTTGAACCACTTGTAAGCATATTAAGTAATTTAAAGACAAAAGCTTCTATCTAACATTTAAATGATTAATTTAAATTTGCAAAAAAAAAATTACAAATGTAAATCATATATAATATAAAATTTATATTTGCAAGGCATTAAGCATAAAAAATGACAAGTGTTAAAGTTATAAACTTCTTAGTACATGTGTTAACATGTTAAGTAAGGTAAGAGACAAGTGTCTCATTATTAGAATTTTCTTTTAATTTTAAGAAAATCTGAAATTAACTTATATCTTTTTCTTTAAAAAAAATTTCCCTAATCTCAGTTCTAAATAAAAGAAACTATGTTCTTCTCCAAAAGAAAAAAAAAGTAAACCAAAATTTTTTATGCAATCCAAATCTTTGCAAACTCAAAATGCATTCAATTCCTCTAAAAACGGGAAATCATGATTTCCTGCATCTTCTTTACTGGAAGCACATGCATCATCAAATGCATAGTAAACCTGAAGCAATTTGCAAATTTCCAAAACATGCATTTTGCCTGAAACATGCAAATGAATCAGGGAAGCAAAGCATTGTGTAGATCTGAGAATTAAACATTTTTTTGCATGCAACAATCTGTTCCAAAAAGCTTGCATTCATTAAAAATCTGAAGTAAAGCTACATGCATGCATTTCTTCAAAAATCTGGGATTAAAGCAAATTAAGTCATCAGCAACAATTAAGATTAAAGGCAAACAAATCCGGTTTTAAAGCATTCAAGCTTTCTGCAAGCATTTCAAACAAGTTTGTTAAAGAATGTTCTGCATATTCAAATCTGGGCTCTGCATTTTTATTCAAGTGAGTACTTTAACCCAGCCTCCTCTGTTTTTGATTTGAAATGCCTATGAGTAAATATTTAAATTAAACTAAAGAACAAATATTTCTTGCAAGTGAATTACTATGAGATGGATGCTTAGCATTTATGTTTGAAATTGTGTATGCGTGTTTTTAGTTCTGAACATGTTTATATGAATGGAGTTTACCTGCATATGCATGATCTCTGTATGTTTGTATTTGTGGAATGTGCACACTTATGTTCCTCTGTTTCCTGGTTACAGAATTAAGATGAAAAAATAAAAAAAAAAATTATTATTAAAATTAATCATTTAACTAAATGATATTTAAGCTTTGTTGTCTGAATCCTAGTTTGTTCGTTTAATCATAAATCCAAATTTAAAATATGTTTGAGTGGGATAGATTTGATTATCATCTGGCTGATGGTAAAGACAGTCAACACATCCAAACATGTTAAAATCAATTATCAAAATTTTTAGATTCATGTATATAATCTTGCTCGCTATCAAGAATCATGAATTTTAAGAAACAAATCTAGATTTTTAATGCTTGGTCGAAGGTGTAATTCGTAGTTGATCAAATTTGGGGTTTTGATCAATTTCTGGGAATTTAGTGTATCGTGAAGGTTGGGGTCTCTGTTGTAGCTGGCTTGGGGTTTGGTGGACTCGGCAAAAATGGTAAGTGAATTTTTAGTTCGCCATGGCGAGGGCAAATGGTCGATCTAGGGTTTAGGACCGGGTCTGGCTAGCATTTGTTCTCGAGATAAATGAAGCATGGACAATGCATCGGTCATGTTCGGTTATGATGGGAAAGGCCAAGGTTAGTCAGGCGAAGTTTTCGGCAATGGGCCATGGGTTCTGGTGGCGTATGGTGATCGGTTGAAGGGGGAAAAAGAAGTGGTTGGGTTCCAGTGACGATCGATTTAAACTCGATTTTTGTTTCCTGCACGAACAGTAGTTCTAAGGGGTCGTTTCACCTTAGGGGTGTGTCGCCGACCTGAAGATGGCCTGAATGGTGATCGAAGTGGATGGGATGCCGTGTGCACGTGCACGATGAAGGTCGCGTATCGGTTTTGGTTCGAAGGTAGGAGAGGAAAGTTCACTCGGGGAAAACTCGGGAAAAGAAGGCGTAACTCGAGTGATTACGCGTGTTTTGGGAGTGTGTAGAGTCGGATTTATATAGGCCTGTAAAAAAAAATAAGGAAGAAGAAGCATAAAACCCAGGAAGGTCTCGAAGAATTCTCGGTTATGACCCCAAGCCGAAGTTTAAGCGAGTTTTTAAACAGTGTGATAAAAAGGGTTTAAAAGGAATCGATTCTTTAAAAGAAGAATGATGAAGTGATGATTGTTTTAAAAAAATTCTTAAATAACTCCTTCCTGTTAAATGTTTCTTTAACCTTTAATTAAGTAAAGAAATGATTGATTAACTTATGTTGTTAAGTTAAACTTTAAGACAATTTAAAACTTATTATTTTTTAAATAAAATTAAGTACTAATTAAAGAATAAATGTTTTAATTTATGTGATTAAGAAAATTGATAAAGGTTAATTTATTAGTAGAAGTAAATAAGGATTAAATTATTTGGTGCGATTTATTATTTAATTAAGGAATTAATTAATTAGGATAAGTAACCACAATAAGGTTAATTACTGTTATAATTGATTAAGTATGGTTAATGAAAGTGATTAAATAAGAATCATTCATGAATGTAGTCAATTAAAGTAATTAATGAAGGTAATTAATTAAAGATTTATTACTGTAAATGATTAAGGATAATGGTAATTACTTAATAAGTAATTAAAGTAATTAATTACTTGTGTAATTAATTAAGTTAATATGATTGATTTGAATCAAACTAATTAAGTTTAATTAGTTAAAGAGGATTACTTAATGATGGGTTGAGTATAATTACTTAATGTAATTAATGAGTGAAATTACTTAATGAAGCAGTGATTGAGTAATCACTGGATGTAATTAATTAAAGGGAAATTACCTATTGGGAAGTAATTAGAGGATGATTACTTAGGAAAGTAATTAGGAGATAATTACTCAATGTAGTTAAAAGGGTAATAATATAATTAAACCAAGGAGTTGATTTGATGATTATAAGTAATTAAGGGTAGTTAATTACTGAATATAATTAATCAAGGGATTAATTGAGATAATAAATTAAGGAGTAATTTATTAATGAATTAATTGAGGGAAGTTAATTACTGTTGTTATTAGTCAAGAGTGATTAATAATTATGGTTAGTAATTAATTAATAAAGTAGTTAAGGTAATTACTGTATTGGGTTAAGGATAATTAATTTGTGAAATTAAATTAAGGGTTAATTACTTAAGGGTAGTGAAAGAATAAATAGAATGATATTGAATGCCCTTGATTAATTGTTATTCCTAATTTGTGGATTGTAGTGCTATGTGATAAGATATGTTTAATTTAAACTGTGAAATATGGTTACTATGACATCCTGTATTAAAGTAGAATTGTATTCCACTTAAATAATTTAAGTTAAGTTGACAGTGGTTTCAAAGAGACCAGAGTCGGGTATTAGTTAATACCCGAAGCCACTTCGATTCTGTATAAATTTGATATGTGGAAATCAATGTGCTGGTTTGGAATGATTTAAGTGTATTTGACCATTTAATCTAAGTTTTGAACACTTAGAAATTGACGTGTGAAATAAGTAAGGTCCATAACAGCTTGTGAAATTGTAAATTTGATATAAGTTACCCGGGTTTATGTAAGTTGCTTGCTTTTGTATTCTTGTTAGATGGGTTTACTCACGCTGGTTTCCAGCCTGACCCGGGTGTTACTTTGATGTAATGCTCGGGTCAGACCTAGTATTACAGATTTTCAGGTAAGGACGTTCTGGAGCCCAGGAGGCGAGCTGGATGGCAGGGACGTTTAGAGAGAGTTCTCCTATGACATTGTAGTATCTGGACATGATTGTTTGGTCCAATGTTTATGTATATGTGTAACTCCTGATGTATTTAAAATGTAAATCAACAGATATAGTTTTCTTTGTATAACTGTTATTATTGATATTATATTTTATCCGCTGCGAATGTGAGATTGTGTGTTTCTTTCTGTTCCTTTTCTATCTCTTTCTTCTTTCTCTTTCTTCTTTCACTAATTATCTGGAAATTTCGGGTTCGAAATTTCCGGGTCGTTACAATTTAACTCAATTAACCCGTTTTAAATTCTTAATTTGATTACTTAATTCGTTATCGAATTTATTTTATCAATGCAAGACCATTCTCAATTTATTTCTATTCGCTTGGGTTTTGTTTTGCAACTCAAAACATTGCTATTATAATCACTTCTATTTCATATAACATCACTTCTCTTATATCCAATTTACTTGCAAATTTCATTAAATATTATTCAAATCACCCTTGAATTTTTCATTTGTAATTCAAACCATCACATTTTTCAATCCAACTCTATTTTATTTTTATTTCATAACATTTCCTCTCTTTAATTCATTATCAAATCTAAGTCCAATTCTATTTACAATTCGAATTCATTTTCAAACCCATTATCACTTACAACCCATTTATTTACCCAAGTTAAATTCTATTAATATACTCAACCAAATAATTATTTAGCCAATTAGTTTACTTTCGACTTCTAAATTAATGTTCGATTTTAATTACAAATTCACTTCATTAAAATTCCAGTTTGGATTTCCTTTTTATTTCCCCAAAATTCCAACATCTTTGTTTAAAAATTTTAGAAATACTTTTAAATTCAGATAATACTATTTAAAATAGCTTTTAATAAAAATACTTTTATAACTCGATGTCTCAACCAGTCCATCCTTGTTCTCACAGAAATTCAGTCATACGTTGATCGGGCGTAGGACTGAAAATCTATAAGTACTTGGTAAACTCGTTTTCAACACCTAGTGAAAATACCTTTGAAAATAATTTTATTGAAAATATTGAAAGCATTTTGAAATAGAGAAAATATTTTTGGTGAGAATGCTCAGGAAATCATCACCCCCATCCATGGTCACAGTTACATCCAGGGTTACGCTGCCGTCGCAGCAAAAGTCCATGTAACCGCAGGCTCTCCGCGGCCTCTGATTTTCGCTGTCGAAATGAAACATCTCCACTCCTACATAGGTCGCAGTCTGCCGATATAAAATCAAACGCGGACTGTTGGCTCTCAGCGGCACACACGACTTTCGCTATGTTATACCATCGGTCGCAGTCTACCAATATAAAATCAAACGTAGACTGTTGGCTCTCAGCGGCACACACGACTTTCGCTATGTTATACACTACTCATACTCCCCAGGAACTAGTTTTGTCCGGACTCCTCACGGGATCAACTTTAGAACCCCCCTTGGGGCTCAAGGCAGCACCACCCGGTGTCACTCCTGAGATGTTCATTTCAAGGAAGCGCCTTTTTCCCCAGAGCCATGATCAAAACACTTTATACTATACACCTATAGTATCTTTCAAATCATACACCTAGTATGATCTCATACGAAGCCTCTTTACACAAAATCGATTATCCCACAATCGATAATTCTCAAACTAGGCTTTCCAAATTTAATATTGATTTTTACCCAAAAATTAAAAGCCTTTCCAAACCCAAAGGTTCCCAAAACCTTTTCAAACATAAGATCCTTTATATATATTCAAAAATATATAAAAAATTTAAAACTTTGGATCTTTCAAACTTGTATAAAATCCCTTTATACTTCAAACATTTCAAAAACATTTTTTCTTCCTGCAATAAATTCAACAAGGGGAGATTTATCTCATTTAACAAAGATACACAACTTTGTTTATTCAAAACCAAATATCCCAATTTAATTTCTCTTTCCAATATCAATTTCATTCAAATCCGTACGATATACACATATCATTCGTACGTTATACCAATCTGATCGCCCACTCGATCACACAATTTCACTTCCGAACTAGTATTGTCCACCCGACTTCCTAGTGCGGACACAAATCTGGTTTCTTGATCAGAAACCGTCATTCTCCTTGCATAGCTATAACTATGATAGAGAATATCCAGAACCAATCAACAATCCATATCCAGGTTTGCCGTCGAAAATCGAGTGTAAAATCCCAACTCGGATCGATAAACTCTCTCGAAATTCTGTGCTCGAATCTGGATCAAATCACTATGCGAATAGAATAATATACGTATATCCTACGTATTTATTTCCATTGATTATCAGCCAAATCAATTACCTTTCTATTCACATTTCCTTTAATTCCCTTTCACTTATTTACAATTGCCTTAATTCTCATTGATTTATCACTTCAACTCCTATCTTGGTTGGGTATTAAAGCCATAGAAGTTTGAACTCCGACCAGTTTATACATAGGAAATAGCTTGAAATTTTTTTTAAAACAGAAAAGTAGTTGAAAAATAATTATGAGTTTAAAAAATAGCTATAAAATAGTTAACTAATCGTAGAATAGTTGGTAAATAGTTAAATAGTTTCATAAAATTTAGATAATTGCAAAATAGTTGTAAAATAGTAATTAGTTTGTGAAATAGTTGAAAAATAGTAATTAATTTAGAAAACAGTTGAAAAATAGTTAAATAACTCCACAAATAATTGTAAACCAAGTATAAAATAATTTAGCTTTAAGAAGAAAGAAAAAAAAATTGTATATATATATATAATAGCTAGGAAAATAAGTTTATGTTAAAAACAATTTATATTGAAAATAGTCAAGAGTCAAACTGTTCACTTCCCCAACAATTCAATTTAAATTTCCATTTAAATTGACTCAATTCCAGCTTGAATAACTTCAATTTCTATTAAATTTATTTAATCCCAATTCAAGTTGAATCAACCCTGATTCCTTTCCCAATTTAAATCAAATCCATTTAATTTCAATCATGTTCAACTTATATTATAATTTCAAATTATTCCAATCAATGTGAATTATTATCAATCGAACCCATTTCAAATTCAAATCATTTAAATATAATTCAATTCAATTTCCCATTTAAATTCTTAAACTTATACATCTTCAATCACCAATTCAAATCAACCATTTAACTTTCCAAGTTAAATTCCAATTTCATCTTAAAATTTCCAATTCAGGTTGCTTTTTTCTACATTTATTTAATTTTCCCAAAGTTAAATTTCAATTTACTTAATCCAATCTACCTCATTCAATTTGAATTCCCGCTTCAAACTTCAAAATTCTTTCCCTCTTATAAGTTCACAACTTATATCACTCCGGGTTTTTATATCACGTTTCAGGGAAAAATCAAAACTCTCCCTCTTAGAGTTTATTCTAAATTATCTTTGATATAATGTATATCCATACATATATACATTTTATTTTCTCTTGGCCCTCCATGCCATGATTTAAAATTTTAAACCACCCTTGGTTTTGAATCCAAATCAAATTGTCAAACAACCCATTGTTTGCAACAAGTCCCAGTTACCCAAATATTACTTATTCATTACTTTTCATCACATTGAAACAAAATTTTCAAATTCCGGGACCAGCTTTAGAATTTCATTTTCAATCCATTAAATTTAATTTGGTCGTATTTTTATTTCTACTTAGTTTAATTCCAATTCAAGACTTCAATTTCTGTTTGAATCCATTTCAAACTTATCTTTATTTAATTTTAGTTTGGTTGTATTATATTTCTTCTTAATTTAATTCTAATAATTTAACAACCAATCACCTAAATATTTTTTAGAAGGAAATATTACTTTATATATCAAAATATATATTTTATATAGAATCATTTAAAACCTTTATAAGCAAATAACAAGTACGCGCTCATATATATATAAACTCAACTCATTCTAGAGTACTACGGACTCTACTCAATGAGTAATACCCACCAGAGCCAAGGTTCTGGCTTAACCTTTCAGCTCTGATACCAAATGTAACGACCTAAAATTTTCGAACCCGAAAATTCCAAATAGCTATGAAAAAAGAAGATAGAGAAAGAAGAAGAAGAAGAACAGAAACACCAAACATCTCACATTCGCAGCGGATAAAATATAATAATAAATAATAACAGTTTACAAAAGAATACTATATCCGTCGATTACATTTAATATACATCAGAGTTTTCACATATATATATATAGTCACTGAATACATACAATTATCATAACTCAGGTTTACAATAATATAAGTACAGCGGAAATATCATATACGCTCCTGCCATCCAGCTCGCATCTTGAGCTCCAGAACGTTCCTACCTAAAAATCTGTAATACTCGGTCTGACCCGAGCATTACACCAAAGTAACACCCGGGTCAGGCTGGAAACCAGCGTGAGTAAACCCAACTATCATGGAATACCAAAGCAATCAACTTATATAAACCCAGGGTAATATATATCAATTTAACAAATTCGCCATTTGCTATAGACAACACTTATTTCACATATCAATTTCTAAGTACTAAACTTAGATAAAATAATCCAATTTACTTAAATCATTTCATTCTAGCCTATGGATTTCACAAATCAATTTATAAAAATCCAAAGTGGTTTCGGGTATTTCCCAATACCCGACCCCAGTCTCTTCGAGTCTCGTGTCATTCTAACCCAAGTTATCCAAATGAAATACATAACATTTCATATCAGAGATATCAACTCATTCAAAGCATCCAATACCATTCAGTCATCCATAAGCAACGCTTAATCACATACAAATTAATTCAATTGATTCTAATTGAATTTCCAACCACATTCACTAAGATTCCTTCATGTAGTATTAATTAATTCCAAATCAATTCATTTATCAACCCTTCGTTATTCATCTTAATTAATCATCCTGGATTAATTATCTTTCAATTACATTCAAGTAATTATCTTTAATTAATTTCATGATATTAATTATTCTTAACCCAAAATCAATAAGTAATCCTAATTACCTCAGAAATTAATTAATTATTTAATTATATTAGTCCATAATTACTTATATTAATTAACTTCTCATAAGTCACTTATATTGATTTATTTCCTTAACTAATCAATCTCTATTTACATCATTGATTTTATAAATTAATGATTCTTCATTTACAATTCGATTTATTCTAATTAAATTTAAGTATATTAAATAATTAATCATTAACCAAACCATAACTATTAATCATTCTTGATTTATTTCAACCAATAATTAACTATCTTTTATTTACTTCATTAAATAAATTAATTACTCCTCAATTAATCATTCTAAGTAATCTCTAACTTAAATCCACAAGGTAATTATATTTTATTAATTTCATTAAGCAATTATTTATCAAACCACCCCATGATCATTCTGAATTACTTACACTTAAGTAATTACGTTAAACTTAATTAAATAATTCAAACATTTAATTACAAAATTAAATGATTTGAATTTAAAACTATTTAAAACCCGAATACTTCGAGTCAAACATCAATCAATTCAAGAATCAATCACAACCAAGTCACCCGATCATTAGTTCTCAGTGCATATCAAATCAATTCAATCATTCAAACAATTATTTAAATTAACCATTAAAATTTAAATAAAAATCCATCAGAGTGAGATGTACTCACCTTTGATTTTGTTTTGCCCATCTGATCCAATTCTGACTGGTGTTCCCCACAGTATTAAACCTTGTATAAAAATTTATGATTTATTAAGATTTGACTTCAATTTATTATTATTCAATAGATTAGATTGACGCATTTTTTAATTTAAAACTAAATTTATTTTAATACAATACATTTTTTTACAAAAATTATTAAATAGATTACTAAATAGATTAATCGACACAATTATTTGAAAGTAAACTAATAACCTTAAAAATGTATTTACTTATTATTATATATTATATATTTTTACTTTAAAGCTACTATATATCTGTATACTCATAAAAATAAATTATATTACCATTCCTTTAAAAATTGGTTTCAAGTGACTAAAATAAATTGAATGAACTTATTAAACAAGTTAATTGGAACATATACGTATATATGGTAAATCGAATTGCCCTTAAACCTTACCGAGAATTTATATGCTGTAACATATACATATATGTGTGTGTGTGTGTATATATAATTAAATTACATAAAATAAACAGTAAGTATATCATACCCTAATCGAAAATCTGGCCTCGACCAATTTAGACTACGACTTCGGCTAACTCCCCAACGAGCTTGCTTCCTCCACAACTGCAGCCCGCGACATCAATGACCTCTTCCGATCTATATTGCCTTCTGGATCAAACACGGAAGTCGCCGACCTTCCTCGCACGACGTCGCCACCCTCGCGACTCACGTGACTCGCTCGCGCCTTGTGCGACTCGCCTAGATCGCCGCCACTCCTAGCTCGAGAAACCCTAGCTCACGCGCGACCGCGCCTCTATAGCGAAATAGGCCGCGACTTGCTTCGAGAATCAAGCTCGACTTCGATCCAATTTGTTTATTTTTTCGCGTCGCCATTTATATGTGTTTTTTCTTCTTCTTGAAATCGAACTGAGGAAGAGGAAGAGCACGGGTTTGATTGTTGTTGCAAGAAGAGAGAGAGGACGGAAGTAGAGTCTCGATTTGGGAAAAAGCTTCTTGAGTACGCTTGATAATTACAATTAAATATTGAAAATATCTCGAATTGCATACCGTGAAATTCCAAACCCCGAATCAGACATGCTGACAGACGATTATAAGGTTTTACCCGTGTTTCGAACACAACGGAACGTGTTTCGGAGGCTAATTTGATTGTATACGCGAGTTACCGAAGAAAACGATCCAATTTAAATTAAATCGATTAAAATAATTCGAAGCGTTTTGAGCTTCCATGGTCAAACGACAACTCCGACTGCTACAAAAATGGAAATCCAATAATAACTAACTATTATGGATCCAATGGAACTGGTTTCATCGAATTCCGAGACTGTGCCTCGAAAGGCTATTTTTAAATTCCAATTTAAACGATATATTATTAAAATTAAACAAATTACCTTTAAATTAAATTTCAACACTTTCACTGCCTTCAGTGCTATCAATATAAATTTTATAAGCCTTCAAATTATTTTAAACAGACTTAGAAATCCCAGATTCATCGTTTTACCCAATTTCAAATTATATGATTCAATATTTAAACTATATAATTCCATAATTTAATTATCAAGTAAATATTGATATCTGGAATTCAAGTTAAAATTAACTTCTAAATATTTTAAAATCAATTAACTATTTCAATTTAAATTGTTAAAAATTCCTGGTCGTCACAGTTTCCGGTTCAAAGGAGTACGGATTTTCGGGCCTTTACATTTGAATCCATCCACTTGCATTTCATTTTATCAACCAAACTAGTTTCATTATTCAAACAGGATCCATTCAAAACCACTTGATCTTGCTCGACACATTCTAAGCTTGCATATTACTAACCATTCCTGAATTAATTCAAACCAAGCATTAATTTAATGGTCTTTCAGTTTTACTCGTAGTCGAGCTTCTAATTATTCTCAACTTAAGTTAATTTACTCAATTTACTTCACTTCAAACTTAAGTTCACTTCCATTTGATTCTTATTTACTCCATCCATTTATTTATTCAATATAATTAGTTTATCCACTCAATCCATTATGCATTTTCATTTCCTTAAATATTATTTATAACTCGCCGAATTCCATTTCGATTCAAATTTATTTTCACTTGATTTAAATCCAACTCAATATCATTAAACTTAGTTTTAAGTTGAATTCAATTCAACTCCTTTCCATCCATTTAGCTTAAGTTAATTTACTTCAATTTTATACTTAAGCTCATTTCCATTTTACGAGTAAACAAGTTTTTTTTCAACTTACTTTTATCTCAACTAAATCTCATTTCAATCCACAATTTAATTTGCTTAGCTATTATAAAATTTAACCTTTAAAATTCATCTCATTTAATTGATTACAAGGCCATTTCCAATTTATTTGTTACTTATTAGGATTTTATTCGCAATACAAACCATTACTATTTTGACCCAATTTCATTTTTATTCGATACATTTCCGATTATATTTAATTTGTTACACCTCAAGTCAAATTTTAATTAGTAACTCAAGTTCTGATTCCACCATTTACTTTTAATTTACCATTCAATTTTATTTACTTACAATGCAATTTCATTCTCAATCCATTTAATTAGTTGCAAGGCCACTTTCAATTATATTTTCTTCACTAATGATTCAAGTCGAATTTGATTTATACCTTGAGTTTTATTTCCAAACTGCAATATTAACTCACCAATTCAGCTTCTATTTAACTACATTAGGTTCCATTTACATATTTCATTAACTAATTTATTGTCAAATTAGTTCTCTCCTATTTATAGTTTAGTACTTGATGTTTAATCTTAAAATCTCTTCATTAAATTTTCTTAAGTTCAATTTATTTTATAATTCAAGTTTTATTTTTATTTTATTTTCCAATTTATCAAAAATATTTATTTTGGTTTTTCTATCCCACTATTCAATTTTATGAGTCACAACTTCTTATTTTACACATTTCTATTCATATATATATACACACACACACACACACACACACACATATCCATCTTTATTTTTAACTCAAGATTTACGCTCGTTTATAACCCAAGCATATTTTTATTCCTTGGATTTTTAATTCCTTTATAAGTTATTATGATTTATTTATTTCAATCCAATCCTTATTCAACTTATTTTCCATTATTTAGGTAAGAATCTAATTCCATTTCAATAATTCAATCGAATTTTTATTCCAATTCAATTTTATTTTAACTCAGATTTATTAAATCGATTCGATTACAACTTAATTCGAATACAACTGGATATTATTTCAGCTTATTCAATTTATTTCAATCCAGCTAATCTTATTCCCCAATCCAAGTAAATTTCATTTTGAAGTTTTCAATTTAAATTTAAATTTATAACATTCAAAGTTTATATTTCCTTCCTGATTTAAAAATCATCTCAATATATAAGCTTACAACCTATCTCATCAGGATTTTCAAGCATCCGGCTTTTGGATTTAAATCATTTTGGAATCTCCAACTTCTCAAATCACATTTCTCAAAAGTCAAACCAATCCTAGTTTTATCACCCACAAATTTCATTCAAAATTTTCAAAAACAACTAGCTTTTCTGAACAAATCAATTTGGCAGCAATCTGTCACTTAGAAACTCGGAAATGAATACTGATGATGCGGCCATCATCATCAGAACTATTTTCCAATAATCCAAGTGATTTCAATGCTATATCACATTCAAAATCCATTTAAGACAAATTTCCTTTCATAAATACCTCTAAAACAATAATGCTATTATTTATCTTCAAATACTTCGATAAACACTTCCAAAATCTCCGGGATTTAAATTCCCAAATTCTGCTTAAATCAATTTTAACTATAATTCATTTGTACAGCTTATGCTCATACAAATTCTCATTTGATTATATTTCAATTTATAGTTTACATTTACAATTCATATTTATGAATTTCATTTTATAATGAATTTATTCCCTTATACTTTGGTTATATTTTCAATTTCTAGTTAAATTTTTACACAACGGTGATAATAATTTAATATTATCATTTCTAAGATCCAAGCAACCATATATTAGCTAAAATAGTTTACAAAAACTTTTCTTTGTATCAAAATATAATTTTTGGGTAAAATTATTTCATCTACCCATATTTAAAACAGTACCATGTCGATTGTTCTATTCAAGTGTTTAGAAACCCCTTCGATACAGCTGTACAGACTATGCCGACGAAGGTTCATATGCCACTCAACAAACCAATCGACACAATATTAAAACAATTTATATTCACTAACAATGTAACGACCTGCTATTTTGGACCATTCAAATCGATAATAAAACCATACATATCCGACTTGAATAATTCAAAATACCAAATTGTTAATTAAAATTTGGAAAAACTTAAAATATACAATAAATAAATCAATCACAGATCACAGAGTAATATAATGCAGCGGAATAGATAAAGAATAGTAGTTCATGAAGCTACTATATACATCAGAGTTAGAAATAAAATACAACCGAATAGTTCAAATGAAGTGAAGTCTCCAATGCAACTGATGACTTCTCTGAACCAATCAACTGGAAAGGCTGGAATCTGAATCGATAGCTGGATCTCCAAATGAAACTCCGAACTCCAAAGGTGAGTCTCTAATGCTGTATCACTCAGTCTGACCCGAGCGTAAAGCAAAGCACAAAACACTCGAGTCGGGATTAACATTCTTATATCAATAAATCCAACTCAAGTGAAATATCAACTGAAATACAAATAACTTAAAGGATGTTTGGGATAAACATCCTCTAAGGGTCCATGGAACTATCTACAAGGTAGAAATATACACTATAACACCATGGTCATTTCAGCTTAATTTATACTTCAAAACCAAATATCGTTTTCACTTCAAATATCTCTACATTTCTATATTAAATAATTTATACAATAAAGTATTTTCAATTCCCTCAACTTAACAAATCGTTTCAACATCAACCCGACCTTCCCATTTAAATTAAATTCAATCTCAATTTATCAATTTAAATTCAACTCAATTCCTAAAATAAACACTTCAATTTATCGATCTCAAATTCGGATTTGTAATCACAAAAATACCCCTTTATATTTCAATATATTTCAAAACTTTAAGTATTCAACGTTTCAACTAAATTTTTATTCAATTTAGTTTTCCAAATAATAAATTCAAATTTGGTTCAACCTAAATTTCACTTTAATTCAATTTAGTTGCTAAATAACAAATTCAACTGTGTTGATTTCAAATACAGATCCGAATCTCAACATAAACCATTTAAATTCCAATATAGTTCAAGGCTTTAATATTTAAATGTTCTATATAACAGTTTCATATAGATCTCGATTTAACCTCATTATTATTTAGTCTTGAAATACTCCCTTATTAGATTCAATATCATTTAAGTAACCTTAAATTACATTTTACTCAATATTTTCTTTAATTTTATTAAACATGAAATATTCATTAAATCACTTAAATCAAAAATCCAGTTACAAAATCATACCTTTAAATTTTCCATTCAATAATTTCAAATCGATTTAATTAAATAAATCCTTATTTGAAATACCATTTTAAATAAACCCTAATTTATCTCCCAATCTTAATTATTCAACTTTTTACAACGGTAAATTTTGAAATTTAAATCTTAAATAATACTCAAACATATTATATGGATGAAATCAATCTCAATAATATTATTATTAAATCTGTATATAAAATTTCCGTTTATATATATAATATTTTAAGAACCAATATTTATTAAATCCCATATATTTCCTTTCAACTGTAGAAATTTATTTTCAAAATATTTATATGGCCCAACGGTGTCTGTATATATTTCCTATCATATAGTCAAGTGCTACAAATATTTATCATTTCAACCCGTACACTAAATATATACACTGGTGGATAGCCTTTCAACCCGTAATCCCAAATTTTAATTAAATGAAAATCGCTTGGGTTTATCATTTCAACCCATAACGATTTTCTCCTATTCTAAAGTCCGTTCGGGTATGTATTATTTCAAACCATAATGATTTCTATACTAACAGAGTACTTGCAGAGTGATAACAGATATGAAAATAATAATGACAACAGGCATATATCATCAAAATAAATATAAAAAATAGGATATGGTGTCGTATCCCACAGGTGAACAGTTACAGATAATAGCATATATAACAATTTAAATAACTACAGCAGCATATGTCAATTGTTGTTTCAATTGAAATCAAATTTAATAAATAAAATAACGTTAATCGTGAGTGATTGCTCACCTTCCGAGGCTAGAGAGGATTTGATGATGAAATCGAGTTACGAATCAAAGCACGAATTCCGTATCAAAGCAAGATTTGCATGAATTCGAGGGACAAGCTGATAACAGGCATCGATAAAATGAATCAGAGCTGGATTGATAAGGATAGATGGTATAATTGAATAGATACATCGTATAAAATTTATGTATGTTTATATACAAATCATATTCAAATTTTTAAACCCATATTAAATGTAATATATATATTATTTTCTCTTCTTAAAATCAATATGTTAATTTAAGAAAAATAAATATACAAAATAAAATCATCGCTTTAAATTTTAAACCCATGTTGCAGCTATACAAATAAACGTATAACAAGTAGATTCTATGTGAAATATACTTATGCTTATATTTTATAACCAGACTTATACATAAAGAAACTCTCGATTATAACTTAATATAGTACGTATGTAAACTCAGGTATTAAAACTGACACACTTATGCAAACTTAAACTATATAGACTGGTCTGTTAACAAATATCCTATAATATAAAACTGATAAATTTATTTAATAACTACAAACCACTTAACTTATATACAAGCCAAACTTATATACGCGTAAATTATAAATTATATACAGCAGCTTATGTGTATACTAACTAACATCTTTAAACTAATATATAACTTTTGTATAGAACAGACTAATGCACATAGAATCCTATACTCCAACATCTATAGCTAACCTATAACTTATACACATGCCTTTACAACTAATTGTATATGCAACTCATGTATAATACATGCTATGATCATGGATGCGACTCAGTAAACATGAGATATGCAAATTTATACACATATATCCATACATCTCATATGCGTCAGTTTAAGCATGAAAATAGAGGCAAGTTCACCCCAAATATATACCACTGCACATTTTTTTCTTTTTTTCTTTTTAATATTTTTGAGCAACCTAGTGACAGAGCAAAACAAAGATAGCCAACTCCAAAATGCAATGTATGTAACCTCATTCTATAAATATATGCAACTTGATATGTATAAGAAAACGATAAGCAGACATATTTATTTAAGCAATGCATGTAGACATGATGTGCAAGATATAAACAAATATGTATATGACCTATATTAAAAGTGCAGGCTACCGCATATAGGAAACTAAGAAATATGCCATGCCATACCTACTCTAAACAACATATTTATGCAACTTGCCAAGCAAACCATAAAACAAAACAAAACAAACAAAACATTGAAACTTTATGATACATACATAGAATACTTTATAAATCTGTATACATCGAAAACAAAATTTAAATAATATAATATATTATTACCTATGAGTAATAAGGAGAGACTGGCAGCAAAGGGGAGAGGCAAGGATAAGGCGGCACGGCCTCGGAGGTGGCGCTGCCACTACAAGGGATCGCACAGGCCCGCCATTTTGAGCTGGGTACGGCCGCCATGGCGAGACTGCGGATGGGCAGAGGTCGATTGCACGGAGAGAGAGGAAGGTGGGTCGAGAAGAGGGGCGAGGTGATATGCTGGAGTTGCGGCACAGCCATGGCCGTGGGTAGGGTGCTCGGGCAGAGCGGATCTGAGAGGCGAGGGCGAGGTCGGTAGGTAGGCTGTTGGTGGCGGTTGCTGGCCAAAGGTTGGGTTCGGTTGCCAGGTTAGTAGCGGACGCAGGAGGGTGATGATGTGGATGGTGGAAAACGTGGCGGACGGCGAGGCAAGATGCCGATGTTTGGGCACAGCTGGATTTTGCGTGGGTGAGGGGAGGTACTTGCGACTGCCAATGTTGAAGTGGGAGATGCAGTGGCACACGAGGCGGAGGTTGGTTGAAGCAGAGGGGCGGTGATGAAATGAAATAGGAATGAAGACGTCTTCTAGAAATATAAATGGAATTGAAGAAAGTGGTGGAGAGGAATGGATGCGGAGGGGAGAGCGGGATGAGTTTCAGGGCCAATGGAAGAAAATAGCGTCCACTTTATAAATTTCCAGTGAACAGACTCAAAAGGCAAGTAACCGAATATAATAAATTTGAAAATGATGGATTGGTAACGGCTAGCTCCTTGAATTTCGCAAATATGAAATACTTATTATAGTATACGTTTCTTTTCAAGCGAATGCAGAGTTTAAAATTTGAAAGCCGAGTAACGGTCAACCCTTGATTTGGTGAAAATAATTGTAGCAATTAATAAAAGAAATAAATAGCAACAGTCACGTTGCTTTGATTCAGCTGACCCATAAAAGAAAATTAGTTATAATTTAAACGGTAGGAACGTAAAGAAATGTACCACCATATAAATAAAATTGAGAACGTCTTTGCATTGATTCTGCAATATTTATTATAGCAACTGATTGATGCGCGTTTAAATTTTTAAACACAAAAGGAATCAAATTGTCACGGATTCGGTACTGGAAGATGCTGCTAATTTGTCAAAAATAAGATAAATGGAGCAATAGCTGTCCAATTTTTGAAAAACGAAAGATGACGTCTCACTCAGAAGGAGATTTAGAATTTTTCTATGTAAGATTTTCAGGTCTTGAAAATAAATTTATTTTCACCAATTATTAACTAATTTGAATTTAATATAATTATATAATAAATAAATCTTCATATAATTAATTGAAAATTCACCATTTGCTATATTTAATTATATGTAAACCAAATAATAAAAATTTATTTCAAAATATTATTATTAAAATTTCTCAAAATCCAAATTAAATCCGTTATAAAACCAATTAAAAATTAATAAAATTTTATGGGTCGTTACACTCTCCCCCACTCAAAACTTTTCGTCCCCGAAAAGGAAGGAGGTAGGAGAATAGAACAACCAGAAATAAAGGTAGATTGAAAGTCAAGGGTAAATAATTAATTTAAAACTATATAAATTTTACTTGAAATATTCATTTGAAAACTTCATTTGCGATTCAGTTATCTTTAATACTTTAAAATTTTCAAAACTCAATGGAATTTAATATGTTTAACTAACACCTTTATAAATATATGAAAGCTATTTGAAAACAATTATTTGCATCATTAGTTATATTTACAAAGAAGCTATTGAAAACATTAAATCCATAATTCATAAATTTATAAATTTGTCTTTATATACTTTTCAAACATTATTAATAAATCATTCACTTTAAATATGTTTTATTTAATTAATAACTTCAAAAATATTTATAACACTAAAATTTTCTATTAAACAATGTAGTATACAAATAAGCAATATTTAAAAGATTATATTTGAAAAGGAAAGAAGGTAGACTCGCAAAAACAGAATCAAGGTGAACAACTAAAGCTGAGAAGATAAGGTAGATTTAAAGAATAGAATCGAGCACGAATCATAAATTTCAAACCATAAGAGTTTCAATTTCAAATATTAACACAAAATTTCTTTGTTGAAAAATACCTTTATAATAAAATTCCTTTATAATAAAATACCTTTATATCAAAATAAATCTTTCTTTCAGAAATATTTTTATAACTCAATGTTTCAACAAGTTTATCCTCGTTCTTGCAGACTCTGGCCATGCGTTGATCAGGTGCAAAGCTAGAATTCTTCAAGTACTTAGTAGACTTGTTTCAACACCCAGTGAAAATACTTGAAAAACCTTTAAAACAGATATGGAAAGTACAATCCAAACAAAACAACCAAACCAAAACCTTTGTCCAACCATGATTCGCAGATACACAATGGTTACGCCTGGATACCCCCGGAAACAATCCATATCCGTAAGCTTTCTCAGCCCTGCGAGTCACTCCATGATGACTAGTGGAGTGCAGGATACACAATGGTTATGCCTAGGTCCCCCAGGAAACAATCCGTACCCCTAGGCCATCTCAGCCAGGTAGTTTCGCTACTAATCGCGACCTACACAGATTGCAGGATACACAATGGTTACGCCTGGATCCCCCAGGAAATAATCCGTACCTTTAGGCCAGACTCAGCCAGGCAATTTCGCTATGCAGTCACGAGAGAAAAAAAAACCATGCGTTACGCCACGGTGGGAACACTCGAGTATCACATTCGTAAAACCAAAAATCAGAGAGAATAATATCGATAGAATGAATCCACAATGTAGCCACAAAGCAGATATCAAGCAGAAGGCACTTTCCATATCATTACTTCGAAAATATATATCATATAGTACCTTTTCAAATACTTTCAAATATCATACTTATATAAAGTCCATTATGTATAGGATTCCTTTTTAAATCGAATACTTTCCAAATCAACAGTATATCACATCATACTTATATAGACTTCGATTATATAAAATTCTCTTTCCAAATTGAGTATCTTTCAAATCAATAGGTTTCAAATCAATTTCATACTTATACAAATCCATTTTATATAAGTTCGACCACTCCCAAATCAATACTTAATAATATAAGGTTCTCAGTTTCAAATTATTTCAATATCAATTCAGTTTCAAAATCATATATGATTTCACCAAATTTTCTTCCAAATTAAATATCTCAAGTCAAAGTTCCCAAAATAATTGGTTTAGAAAATTATCCCAGTTTCCAAATTAAAATAATTCAAGTCAAACAAATTCATTTCCAAAATCACCATATAAGACTGGTTTTTAATTTCAATTTAATTTCAAAACCAAATATTTTCTCAAAATCAATTATACTAAAAATGGTTTCCCAATTTATAATTATCCCTTTAAAACTTTTAAGCTATCTATTTCTATTTGAAATATCCAATTTACCTTTCTGAAAACCATTATTCAAAACTATTTTGTTTTCAAAACATTTCAAAACTAAATTTATATTCTTTATCAAACATTTTATACTCTTCGAAATTTCTTAGCTGTGAAAATTTAATCTCGATTTGGAAGTGTTCGAACATTCAAAATAGTTAGGGAAATCAAATTTCCAATTCAATACTTGAAAATCAACAATAAATCAACAAATCAATTCAATAGATAGGATTATACCCAATCAAATCCGAAACTCGAGGACTGAACACCGGTCTCACTTTAAATTGTTTCAAATATATACATATATCTTTAGAAAATATCAAATTATACATCGGAATTTGAAATCAAAATGGTTTTACAAAATCACTCGCATAGTGAAGCTATTAAAGAGGCCTCTCCCCCACTCCGAAACTCGAAAATCAATGTCGATGATGCGTGCACTAATCACCGAAATTATTTTCCAGCGACATACGTGAGTTCTGGACTTCTATTTTCTTGAAAACTTCTTTGAAATTTCTTCAAAATTATTGGAACTCATTTGAACTCATTTGAAACATTTCTTATTCGGAAAAATACCTTTAAATCGTATTATTTTTATATATTTTCCAAAATCTTAAAACCAATTTCAAAATACCGAAATTCAGTTCTCGAATTTCAAATTTAAACCTTCAGTTATAAATCATTTTTATATAAATAATTTCTTATAAATTTCCAAAATTTTAAATCCTTTCAAAACTTTTATATATAGAATAACATTTCTTATTTGTTTTATATATAGGTATATAATCCTTATTGAAAACATTTTTACTTTTATATATAGAATGAAATCATAGTTATCAAAATAATAATTTCGGTATAAACAATTTCAAAAATAAAACATACTCGATTTTTCAAAGGGTGATTCAAGAATGGATTTCAAAACAAAGATAGAGATTTAAATTAGAGGAACTCCAATCAATAGAATCCTGATTCGAAGATAGACTCGATCGACGATGAGATAATTAAACTACAAAATAGAAGATGGATACACTTCTACAAATCGCGGCGACCTTAATCAGGTCAACCGTGACCTTAGGAATATAATCGATGCGGAATTCCAAAGCAAATCGACAATCGATCGCCAGAGATAGAATTCAGCATGTCAAGATATAGCAGTATCGTAAACCGAGGATACAGAAATCTTCGGTGAATCAATGCCGATTGTAAAGGAGTTTTCACCCACTTTACAAAACATTCAGTGGAGTTATGGGATACTCCAGAATCAAACGAATATAAATAGAAAGACACAAGAATGAATTTCGAAACCGAGGCACACTCCAAAATTCAAAGGAAATCGAGTCAAAAAGAAGAGATTCAACTCGAACGAAAGTGATTTTGCAAATAAATTTACCATATATCCTAAGTTTTGCCTTGAGCCAAAGCTTTGATACCAACTGTAACGACCCGCTATTTTGGACCATTCAAATCGACAATAAAACCATACATATCCGACTTGAATAATTCAAAATACCGAATTGTTAATTAAAATTTGGCAAAACTTAAAATATACAATAAATCAATCAATCACAGATCACAGAGTAATATAATGCAGCGGAATAGATAAAGAATAGTAGTTCATGAAGCTACTATATACATCGGAGTTAGAAATAAAATAAAACTGAATAGTTCAAATGCAGTGAAGTCTCCAATGCAACAGATGACTTCTCGGAACCAATCAACTGGAAAGGGTGGAATCTGAATCGATAGTTGGATCTCCAAATGAAACTATGAACTCCAAAGGTGAGTCTCTAATGCATTATCACTCCATCTGACCCGAGCGTAAAGCAAAACACAAAACATTGAAACTTTATGATACATACATAGAATACTTTATAAATCTGTATATATAGAAAAAAAAATTAAATAATCTAGTATATTATTGCCTATGAGTAATAAGGAGAGACAAGCAGCAAAGGGGAGAGGCAAGGATAGGGCGCCTCGGCCTCGGAGGTGGTGCTGCCACTACAAGGGATAGCACAGGCCCGCTGTTTTGAGCTGGGTGCGGCCTCCATGGCGAGACGGTGGATGGGCAGAGGGCGGTTGCATGGAGAGAGAGGAAGGTGGGTCGAGAAGAGGGGCGAGGTGATAGGGTGGAGTTGCGGCACAGCCATGGCCGTGGGTAGGGTGCTCGGGCGGAGCGGATCTGAGAGGCGAGGGCGAGGTCGGTAGGTAGGCCGTTGGTGGCGGTTGCTGGCCAAAGGTTGGGTTCGGTTGCCAGGTTGGTAGCGGACGCAGGAGGGCGATGATGTGGATGGTGGAAAACGTGGCGGACGGCGAGGCAAGAGGCTGGGGTTTGGGCACAGCTGGATTTTGCGTGGGTGAGGGGAGGCACTTGCGGCTGCCAATGTTGAAGTGGGAGATTCAGTGGCACATGAGGCGGAGATTGGTTGAAGTAGAGGGGCGGTGATGAAATGAAATAGGAATGAAGACGTCTTCCAGAAATATAAATGGAATTGAAGAAAGTGGTGGAGCGGAATGGATGCGGAGGGGAGAGCGGGATGAGTTTCAGGGCCAATGGAAGAAAATTGCGTCCACTTTATACATTTCCAGTGAACAGACTCAAAAGGCAAGTAACCGAATAAAATAAATTTGAAAATGATGGATTGGTAACGGCTGGCTCCCTGAATTTCGCAAAATATGAAATACTTATTATAGTGTACGTTTCTTTTCTAGCGAATGCAGAGTTCAAAATTTGAAAGCCGAGTAACGGTCAACCCTTGATTTGGTGAAAATAATTGTAGCAATTAATAAAAGAAATAAATAGCAACAGTCATGTTGCTTTCATTCAGCTGACCCATAAAAATAAATTATTTATAATTTAAACGGTAGGAAACGTAAAGAAACATACCACCATAAAATAAAATCGATAACGTCTATGCATTGATTCTACAATATTTATTAAAGCAACTGATTAATGCGCATTTAAATTTTTAAGCACAAAAGGAATCAAATGGTCACGGATTCGGTACCGGAAGATGCTGCTAATTTGTCGAAAATAAGATAAATGGAGCAATAGCTGCCCAATTTTTGAAAAACGAAAGATGAAATCTCACTCATAAGGAGATTTAGAATTTTTCTATGTAAAAATATTCAGGTCATGAAAATAAATTTATTTTCACCAATTATTAACTGATTTGAATTTAATAGAATTATATAATAAATAAATCTTCACATAATTAATTGAAAATTTACCATTCGCTATATTTAATTATACGTAAACTAAATATTAAAACTTTATTTCAAAATATTATTATTAAAATTTCTCAAAATCCAAATTAAATCCGTTATAAAACCAGTTAAAAATTAATAAAATTTTATGGGTCGTTACAAACAAATACGCGCTCATATCTATTAATACGCGCAAACTCATTTTTAGAGTACGACGGACTTTATTTTAAATAGTAATTCCCACCAGAGCCAAGGTTATCACCAACCTATGCTCTGATGCCAACTGTAACGACCCGCAAATCCATACCCCTTGAGTCGACACTATTCTACCTAAATCAACTCAAATTGTACAGAAATACGAACCATTTGGGTTAAAGAAGAAGAGGTAGAAGAAGAAAACAGAAAACAACTACAGAATCTAACCTTCGCAGCGGAATAAAATATAATAGATAATAAATGATCTTTACTCAAAAATCAAATATCTCTGTTTATATATTACAGCATCAGAGTATATCAATCACAGCTCAACATCAATAACATACAAATGGATACACACCAACACAACACAGCGGAATATATATATATATATATATATATATATATATATATATATATACACATACAAATACAAAAGTACGTATCGTCATCCAGCTCGTCTCCTAAGCTCCACAGCATCATATCCTGTATCCTATAATACTCGGTCTGACCCGAGCATTACATTTAAAGAACACCCGAGTCAGTCTGGATTACCAGCGTGAGAAAATCACATTCAATTGATTATTAAAGTTTCAAAATTCTATTGAAAACAAAAGCATCTCATAAGACTACGCCACAAATAAACATGTCGGGTTTTTACCTTACGATAGCTAAAACAATTTTTATAGAAATCCTCTGATATTATAATAGGGTCTATATACAAATACTTATAAAATAGCCGAAATTGTTACATTCATTAAATTCCAGCTAATAGTCACAGAGTGGGTAATACAAAAAAAACTCGTACAAGGCTCGTAGGGAAAATGGATTTCCAACTAATGACTAGGCACTGGGGTACCACCTGTCACAGTACGTAGCCTAGATCACAGTACCGTGGAGTACGCCCGCTCCCCTGCAACATAAGACCGGGACTACCCCTTATTGGATAATCCCGAGTGAGATCACCCCACGGTTGCGATCAGCAACCACCTACTAAGCCGAAATAAAAGGGACATCTAGGCAGGGATGACCTCACCCTGCTTGGGTACTACCCACCTAGCCTTGCTGCATAACCCCTGATTTTCAGTCATTCCCATTTGATGAGGCTTGAGGCTAAGCATTACCTTTTTAGAACATATCCCATAGAATGCTCATCGTCCACCTGACGATGTTTCGAAAGCATTTATCCATACAAGTCCGTCCTGGGTTCGAACGGAACTGAAGACACTATTCCTACTACATCCATTTTGGAAATATCCTCAGGATTAGTAGCGACTAGCCCTTGCACTTCCTTGCTCCATCTTTGAATCAAAAATCATTTTCCATGAAACGTACAAACCGGATCGAAGTGGTTTTCGAGAAATAAATCTCGATCCCAGTCTCTTTGAAACGATCAACGTATTTGTCCAATATTGACAGTCGGTGATTTAACTATCAATTTATCTTCACAAACATCCATTAAACAATAAATAATTTTCCCAAATTATTTATTAACCTCAAAAATATCTTCACAAGGTATATTTCTATTTTCAAATATTTGAAAATAGTTTCAAAACATCTTTCTTATCAGATTTAATTTTTCCGAATATTTTCTATCGACACTGAAATCACCAAGCACAAAACTAGATTTTTAAAATAATTTAAAACACCTTACTTTGAAATATAATTTATAACGTTTAAGTTAAAACTACTTCAATAATTTGTTAAAAATGCGTACTATATGAATATATGAAAATAAGGTTACTTAATAAAATATAAAACTAGGTTTTCACTTTTAAAAACAAGATACTAAATCACTCTTTAAATAATTACTGCTATAAAAGATTAAAGAAAATACTTACTTTAGAATTTAAATATTAGAAATAATAAATTTTCCAAAACTCGCTTTTTAAAACAACTTTAAAACTTTTAACTTGTATTTAAATATTTATTTTTGAAAACGAACTTGGTTATCCAGAATAAAATTCCAACTTCAATCTCTTAAATCACTTTTTTCCAAATTGACTTCCAATTTACTTCCTTTTTATTCCAAAATCCATTAGTTCCAGATTTAAATCCTTAATTAAGATTTAGAATATTATTAACTGAAATACCAATTTAGATTTCTCAAATTACTTCTTTATTCTTTTAAATAAGTTTAAAACTTTAAGTTTTTAAATAATTCTTTATTCCTTTTAAATTAATATCACTAAATTTTACATTTCATTAATTACTGTTTATTCAAATCCCTTTTTCTTTTCATATTCAAAGTTATTTATTAGTATTTAACATCACTTCCAATTCTTTTCAATTCATTCTTAATTTATTCCAATTTTCCATAATTGTTTCACTTACAAATTTACTTCTTTGTTTTTCTTGCTAAAATCCAATTTATACATTTTTGGCAATTCATCACACCCAAACATATCCAATTAACCCATAACATTCAATATTTCAATATAATTCATCATAGAATATTAAATAATCGCAACAGAGTATATTAAATAATTTAAATAAATGTTGAGGGATCCAGTTGGATCCCTCCAACCTGTTTTCCCTGCATCCACAGATGTTAGCACAGTATAAAATGTCAAATCCAAAATATACCATACTATAGCACATTATTCAATTCAACCATTCAAACAATTATTTAAATTTAATCATTTAAATTTAAATTTAAATTCAGCTGAGTGAGATTAACTCACCTTTACTTCTTAAATTGGCACGCCCACTTCATTCTTGATTTAAGTCCATGATTTCTTAACCTTGTATGACCATTTAAAGTTTATTAATATTCCAAATAACTCAGAAATAAATTCCCATTTATTTATCTAATTAAACTAAAATTTAATTTATCTAAAATAAAATCAAATTTATCTAAAAATTAAATTTTAGACTAACTTTATATAGCTACTTCAATGTCTAAACTCCTTTATACCTTTTTTTAATTGATATAAGTTTAACCCAACAACCTTATTTTACATAAATTCATTTTCTATTAATTTTAAAATAAAATTTCAAATTTCTTTATAAACCCTTATATAAATTTTTCTTCCAAAATCTTATAAAAACTATATATATATATATATATATATATATATATATATATCACTATCTACCATATATTAAATTCTTTTTATACTGTTTACCTACTCAGGTGAATACATATTAATTAAACTCTTATTTTCGAATATCTCATATATATTAAACAGAATTTCTTCATAAATCATACTCTAAAAACATATTTTTCTACGTATATACATAAACATATAGATTAAATAAATTAATTAATTACAAAAAAATACCTCATTGATCGAGCTTTGAAACCACGGAATCCCCTGCGACCTTGCCTCGCATCGGTACTCACTGTCGACGTCAAAATCGCCCTCGAGCTTTCCAAATGGCACACGACACTTGCCACATCCCTAACTGACACAAGCCCTCGTAGCACCGACGAGCTATCCACCTCGATTTCGCGCAACTCGAATCACCATCACCTCGAAAGTGAAACTCTAGCCGCTGCTAAACTTCATGATTTGGGTCAATCGAGATACGGCGGAGGGTGGAGTCGCGATTTCAAATAGTTCGCGAATTGAAAGGAGGGGAGGAAAAATCGATCTGAAATGGGCGGCCATTAATTTGCTTTCATTATATTTTTTTTAGGTAATGGATTTGAACTTGATGAGGGGAAAGATGGCTTCGCACAGAAAAGAAAGGAAAGGGGAAAAATACGAGAAGCAATACCCGAGTCGGCCATTAACAATTTATTTATTTATTTTCACCGATTATTCTTGAAAGAGGAGGAAAGGATCAGTTTTAAAAGAAAAGCATTAGCTTCTGATGGAAGACAGAGTACGTGCCGTGAACGAGCGTTGGTTGTGAAGGTTGCTTATATAAGAATATACTTATATAAATTTTAATTGAATTTTTGATGTAAATTTTCAACGCGTTTTTATATCGTACGCTCACACAACAACTCCAAACACTATGAAAATTGAAATCCGATAATAATTCAATATTATGGATCCAATGTAGCTGGTTTCGTCAAAATCCAAGACTGTGCCTCGGAAGGCTATTTATAAATTCAATTTAAACGATATAAATTTCAAAACTTAACAAACCATTTTTCAATTTAATTTCATCACTTCTATTCTCTTCAGTATTATCAATATAAATTTTATAAACTTTTAAATTATTTTTAACCGGCTTAAAACTCCAGATTAAATACTTCGCCCAACTTCTAATTATTTAATTCAAAAATTTAATTATCAAATAAATTGTGATATTCGTAATTCAAGTTAAAATTGCTCTATTGAATATTTAAAATCAATTAAATATTCTGATTTTAAATGCTTGAAAATTCCAGGTCGTCACAGTGCCAATTCGCGAATGACTCGATCAAAACTCGAGCAACATTCTTCTTCTTCCCCAAATTCGAATCCTTCAACAAAATAAAAATGCACACTGATGCATGCACCTGCACAACCAAACGCCATCGCACTCGCCGACGACACCTCCATCAGAAAGTCGACGCCGACCCCCTCGATTGCTTCCAAAGCCCAAAAATCCAATTCGACGACGAAATCAGAATCGAGCAACACGCAACCCATCTAAACAAAACTTGATCGCCAGAAACTATCTCGCATTGTCACCTCCGTTCATCGCAGAAAACGTAGCCTCGCCCCAACATTGCCTTACTCCTCCGTTTCTTTCCCCTTGGTCTGCACCTCCCATTCCTCCCAATGACGCCGCAGTTTACCTACGTCTGACCACACCGAAATTGATCGCTGAAACGCTAATTCAATGTCGTTCGTCCCCTATGGTGATCTATAAAACCCATTACCATTTTTCCTAAAGTCCATGATCTCTAAACTTGCTCCAAACAAAAACTCGACCCTTTACCCTTTTCCATTCGCTAGGAATCAAGTAATGACTCGATTCTGTTCAACTTGAAATTCCCCTCTATTTACAAACCTAAAAATCTTGAAATTCAAACCAAAAATCATGCTTTCAAAACTCGAATTCAATCATGCAATCAAAACTAGAAATTTTAATACTTGAATTTTCAGATTAAAATGTTTATTACTGTAGTTTCAAATTTTAAAATATTTATTCAATAAATACACTAGGAACCATTTTGGGAATTGGTATTACATCGCTGTAATCATTTTCCATTTAGAGATCGAAACCTAAAATCAACTAGATGGGATGATTTGAATTTTTGATCAGGTTTTGAAAACCTGTAAACATAGACAAAGGCATTATTTTGCCTTTCTCAGACATGCATACCATTATTTACACAAATATGTACTATATACAACACATTTAACTTTTTCCAAACAATTCTTACTACTTAATTCACATATAACAATTATATACACAGATTAAAGCCTTAAGGGGATTAGTTTACTCACTTGTGAAAATATGAACAGAGAACAGCACAAAAAATTTCTCTGGAACCAATCTGTTTTGATTTGAATCTGATGTTGATATTGAAATGATCTGATGCTCAAACTTGCTTTAATTTTTAAAATTGAGCTGCTTTGTTTACTTGATTAATTAGCTTTGAGTTTGACTTGAATTTGTTACTTCAGGTTTGAAATAGTTTGAAAAGAGGTTATTTTGAATTTCTGGATTTTGTTTCTCAGGTTTTAGTACACAGATCTTTGTTTTGAGATTGAAGATAGAAAATGAAAATGAAAGGAGAAAGCAGAGAGGTTTATATATAACTCAGTTTTTTCATTTTATTAAAAATAAAATGGAAAAATAAAAATTAAGACACTTGGTAAATAGGCTTACAAATGTCATATGCATGTTAAAATTAATTTACACTTGTATTTGCATGTAACAAGAGGTTTACATTTGTAATTTGGCATGAGCTAAATTGTTTTTATGTTTATATATATCTATATTATAATTTCAATTTATTTTTAGTTTTTTAATGTCTTATGTATTTATTAATTACATAAATCTATGTAATACATTTATATATGTATGTTTTAAATCTTTTTATATTTACAAACTACATTTATTTCAAGTATAACTTTTTAAATAAATATATATATCTTTACCAAATATTACTTTAAGATAAAATATTTTTTAAATTTATAAGTTTATACATAGATACTATTTTAGTGTTTAAAATATAGAACTCAACTTTAAATAAATTTTGAAAAATTATTATATTAATTTCAAAACATAACTTCCAATTAAATATATATTTATATATATATACATATATATATGATTAGAAAAATCATTTTTATTGGCTTTTGAGAACATAAATTTTGCTAAATTAAATTATTATATTAACATGTTTGCTATATCACAATGAATTTATATATGTATACACTTAAGATTTTCAACGTTATGGAGTTTTGAATATATCTATTTATATATATGTTAATATACTATAAAATTTATTGTTTCTAGATATTTATATTTCAATATTTATTATAGTTTCAAATTTATTTATATTTCTAGATATCTTTTATCATCGGAATTTTATCTGTTCAACTGAATAAACCAGTTAATTATCCAATTATCAAATGTCCAAAAATCTGGGTTATCACAATAACCACATAATATGATTTATTAATTTTTCTTTTGAAAAATTGGTCAATTTTGATAAACGAATGAAACTAAAATAACAACATATCAATGCGAAGGAAGAGCTGAACTGATGCAAAATGTAAGGGGACACCACAATCTGATTAACAGAAAACAAACATAGACTTCTTCATATTTTTTGGACATTGCATTGTGATCATCAGCCCATAAACAAAATGAAATAAATCCTTCTCAACCAGAAAAAAGTAGTTTTAAAACGAAGCGCAAAATATTAAAAAAAGAATCAGTTTATAAATAATCCATTAAGACAACGGGCCAATCTTGTTTGAAAATGTCTATGTAAGGCCTAAGCAATATATCCAATATAGGGAAATAATGATTTCTTTTTCAAGTATGAGAATAATTTTTAGGACACAAAGACACTTGTTTCCTAGACTTAACGTTTATGAATGTTGGGCCTATACTTCGAGCTTGAGAATTAAGTTTTTGTTCAGCAAAGGATCGTTTGATCACTCAGTTTATTATATTATATAAAAATTATTAGTTATAAGTTGTAAATTTTATTTTCAAAATTGTTAACTTGGTTTTCAATTGTAATTTTTTTATCTCTAATTATAAATTTAGTTAAATGAACTAATGGGTAAATTTATAAAAATATTTAAATAATGTAAATGAATGTTTTTAACTATTGTTTAGTAACAAAATTTATATAGATTTGTAATGATTATTGTTAGTACTATAACTCCTCTCTCGACGTTTGGAAGTTAGTTTCTAAAGTAAACATGTCTCGGTATAGTGAATTGATAATGAAAGGTGAAACCACGAATCTGTAGTAAACCATATGTGACAAAAGCGATAAGTATGAGGCATAAGATTTTATAATGGTTGGGAAGATCACTTAATTGTCGCTTTAAAAACGCTTATGCAGAGAACTCACAATCTTCACTTGATCCTTCGTTAATCAGTTTTCTAAAATTCTTTTTGTAGTAAATTAAAAATGAGATTTTGATTTCTAATCTTGTTTTGAATCAAGGTCTCTTTCTTGTATGTGCGAGTCTTCTATTTATAATATTCTTGGAGCTCCTTAATTGACGGAGCACTTGTCGTTTGAATGCTAACTTGGCTCGATGTAAGTCATGATTTATGCATATAGCACCATCTTGTTACTTATTTTTTGACGTAGATTAATGAAATGGCTATTTTTTAGTAGTTTTTGCCATACTCCACTTGTTTTGTATACAAAATTACTTTATGAATGCATTTTGGGCCTCACTAATTTGCATCAAACTCATTATCGCTAAATTCGTACTTTGGGGTTGTTGAACATGTATTCGATGTCATGTAACACAAATGTGATAGGAATTTCAAGCTATAAATCGTTTCGTACTATGGTAGTATTTGTCAGTATATTTGAACACTTAGGAGCTTGTAAGTCTCCAGGACGCAACATCCTTCCATTGCTTTTGTTGTTTCGACATTTGACTTATAACTTCTTCACCTAGCCTTGTATAGTCTCAGCATACTGCTTTGCATAGTTTCAGGATCTATCGAAAGTTTTAGCTTATTGCTACTTATGTAACGATCCAGAATTTTGCTACTTGCTTTTAAAATATTTAGTTCGATTTAAATATTTGATTTGGGGTTTTTAAAATATATAAAAAAATCTATGTTTCAAATAATTGTTTGATTTTTGATGATGAACTTTTAATTTAATTATAGGATTTTTTTCATAACTTTTAATTTGGAAAATCATTGAAATTTAATTTGACATATTTTACGGCGAATGTTGTGTGAAGACCCATCTCCTCGACCCTCGAAAATTGACACTAATCATCCATGGTATTCACGTGTCGTAAATCCAAGTGCTGATGAGGCAGATTTTCTGGTGTAAAGTAATGTAAAGACATAAAATAAAAACATAAATTCTCATATTACAATGAAATTTATAAATAGATTGTACATATAACCACTTTCACTAGGGTACATCTAAGTTTTGGTATGAACTAACCTAGCCAGGAATAGTTATAACCGCCTGCTCCCACAATTTGCTGGTACAAACTAAACTTAGACATGGAGGAAAAATAAATGACAGATGGATATCCATATCAGGTGCTCCAGCTCCATGCTCCAAAAATTCTTCTAGCATTCTTTGCCCAAAATACACCAAAACATGATCCTGACTACTTGGCTGGCCGGAAAAATAAGGCACATAGAATTTAAACGGAAGACAAAATAAACTTTGGGTCAGTATGGGACTGGTGTGAGAACTCCAAATACAATGTTTGAAAACAAAAGGTATCTCATAAGGCCAAGCCGCATATAAATATGGACAGGTTTTTACCTTATGATAACCAAATTTTTATGACGTGAAAATTAAGCTACATTATTTTTAATGATATTTCTTTAAAAACATTTGCAAGTAAACTTATTTATCTTATCTGAAATTGTTATATTATTAAATTCCAGCACAACCATAAATGCGGGTACTACAAATAAAATAGCAAGCACTTATAGGAGATTGGATTTCCGTACAAATGACAAGGTGAAGGGTCTACCTTCCAACGGTACATCTCTAGAGGATTGTACCGAGGCCCAACTGATGGTTTTCCACCAACTCAAGTGTAACACCCTTAATTTTATTGACATTATGCAGAAAATTTAATTATAATAAATTGAAAAGAACAATGTAGGTAAGGGGATTGAGGTTGATTAATAAACTAGGTGGTCGTGCTTATTTAATGAACATAAATAAATGATCAGGAAATTAAACACAGGGGCATTAGGGTAAATAGCCGCCCATATTTCCCACCCTTATAGCATCCTTCTTAGTCTTATATGTTCATTATTCTTAGAAAAAAAAACAATAGCAACCATGAGAAGCAAGGCCGGCCATTAGAAGAGAAGAGAAAATCAGCTAAAAGCTTAAGATTCAAGCTAGAGGAAAACCAATCTCAAACAATCTCTAATCTCCTTATCTCAAGCAAGGCGAATATTAGCGTAAATTATCACATTTTTACTTGTTTTATTCGATTATAGAAAGTAACTAAATTTATTTTACTGCGTTGATAACGTATAGATCTGATAATTATAGTTTTGATAGAATAATGATTTATGGTGATCTATTACGATTTTTATGGAATTAAAATGATGGGTTTTAGCGTAAAAACCTTAGTAAACGACTTTCAAACGGCTTGATTTTTGGATATTTGTGTAAAGCGTAATTTTACAGATGAGTTTTTAATTTCATAATTTTTGGAGTTAATAAGAATATTTTATGAATTCCCTAAGGTGAAAAGGACATTTATTTTGGATTTTAATTATTAAAAATAATAAGATAATGAATTTAACCCCAAAATTTTTATATAATGAAGAAAATATCATTTTAGATTTTTGTTGAATATTTGAGATTTTCCCCAAGTGATTTCAATTTATCATGACTTTTCTAGGGTAAAAAGGCTTAATTATTTTATTATAATATTAAAATAATTAATTAGTTTGAGAATAATTTCTAAAATAATAATTCTGATCTGTAGCATATTTTCTGCAAAGATATGTCTTTAACCAATAGAAATTTGACAAAGAGTTGATAAAGTTTGTCCTTAACCAATAGGAATTAGACAAAGCATAAGTGTGGTAGTTTTCGAATTATTTACCACTCTGCCACCGAATCCTCCACCTTAAAACCTTTCGTCAAAGAATTTAAAACATTTCGTCACAAAACACCTAGCATTTCTGCAGCTTTCTATGGTGTTTATGTTGAACCTATCATCACAGAACCTCCTGCGGCATTTCTACAGCTTTCTGCAGCGTTTTTGATGAATCTTACGTCATAGAACTTAAACCCTTTGTCATAGAACCTTCTGTAGCATTTTTGACATTCCTGCAGCATTTTTAGTGTAACCTGGGGCCTTACCGAAAGCAACCTTTCGGCCTCGCCGGAAGCTACCTTTCGGTAGCAGTTCTAAAAGCTGCAAAGGCTCTTTTGTAGCTGTTTTCTCCTGCTTTGTATGTAAAACTTTAAACAAGTATACCTTTCTAACTATAGGCCCGTTTTTCCTGTTGTGACCACTCTATGGAAAGATAAACCATCATTTAAACAGCATGGAATAGGTTAGAGATCTTATTTATACGCTATAAAAAGTTATGGCTAAAAACAGTTTTATATTTCTGAAAGGGGTTGTTTTCTTTGCTTTCGAATATGTTTGCCTGGTTTTCTTTGCCTTCGAAGGAGATATTTTCTAAGGGGTTGTAAAAAAAAATATTTTGACCACGTATTATATTTTCGGAAGATAGAATTTAAAGTATTATAAGGTAGAAGCCCAATGTTTTCTAAGTGCTTTCGAAGGAGGTTACTTTGTGAAATCGAAAGCTAGGTTTCGAAGGTATCGAAGGGTTTTATGATCGAAACTCTATTTTTAAAGGAAAAACTATGGTTATAATAAAGAAGTTTGTATAATGGTTTAAGAAGAGTCTATTTTAATAAATTAAACCCCACAGGAGTTGTATTGCTATGTTATTATATTGCTTCTTCTAATATGAATATATTCACTTTATAATGAACCCATAACTGTATTTTGGGAAAAAGGGTAGAAGAACCAGTTAGGTTAGCTTATAGTGAATTTAAACTGAATAAACTCCTGAATGATTAAAGTTGCATCCAAGAGGTCTGGAAGACTAGAATATATGATTCTAAAATATAAAGGACCGATATTAGCAGGGACCAATAGGTTTCCAGTAAGCCTATGGAAATTGTATGAAATTGGCGGGGGCGAATAGGTTAATAGTTAGCCCATGAAAACTATGTATAAAAGAGGATGTCTGATAGAAAAGTTCATAGTTAGCCCATTTTGACGACCCGCACTTCACGACCACGAAAATCGATAAAAATACACCCATCGTATAACATGCCGAACTATTGAGTTCTGAAACGACATATTTTTTAGGGAAATGAAATTTGGTAGAAGTAGAAGAATAGTAAACAAAACAGAATCTCATAGCGGACAGAACAATATATAATATCAATAGCTCTTTACACAAAGCAAAACTATAATATACATATCTCACATCAGAGTACACAAATCAATAATTACCATCCTGGATAGTTATAGCAACCTGTCCTCACAACTGCTGGTAATTTCAAACAACACTGCAGTAGAAATAAACAAATATGAGAATACGTCATGGTCTTTAGCTCGTCTTCGGATCTCCATAGTATCCCACCCTGAACCTATAATGCTCGGTCCGAGCCGAGCATTATACTAAAATAACACTTGAGTCAGTCTGGAAAACCAGCGTGGGAAATCACACTCAAATTGAATTATTGAAGTTTCAAAATCCCTTGAAAATCAAAGATGTGTCGTAAGACATAAATAAACATACTGAGTTTTTATCTTAAGATAACCAAAACATTTCATACCAAAATCTTCCGATATTATAATAGTGTGTAAGCACAAATACTTATTCAAATAGCTGAAATGCTTGCATCTTACGTTTTAGCATAATTAGGCATAATAAAAAACGTATGACGCTTATTGGAGAATGGATTCCAATTGAATGACTAGGAACTGGGGTACCACCCACCACAGTACATGTCTAAAAACAATGTACTGAGATCAAACCTATCGATCTCTACCAACATAAGACCAAACTACACCTAACCTAGATAGCTCAAATAAGATACCCCACAGTTGGGATCAACAACCGCCACACGTCCAATAAAAGGGACCCTAGGTAGGAGTAACCTTACCCTAATTGGGTGCGACCCACTTAGTCTTGTTGCATCTCCCCTGATTTTCAGTCATTCTCGGTTGATGAGGCTAGAGGCTACGATTAATTTTTTAGAAATATTAACTTAGGATGCTCATTTTCCTCCAATGAAAACATATCGATAGCATTCATCCATACAAGTCCGTTCTAGGTCCGAACGGAACCGAAGGCACTATTCCTACTACATCCATTTTGGAATAACCCTCAGGATTAGTAGCGGTTAGCCCTTGTACTTCATTGCTCCATCTTCGACTCCATTCTCTTGTCTTCATTACGAAAATATACCCGTTGGATCGAAGTGGTTTTCGAATCACAAATGTGAACCCGATCTCTTCGAAACAACATACGATACTTCCGGTAAACTCCACTATGGTTCTCTATAAAATGCACAAACGAATATAAGATTGGAGATCACCTCCTAATCATTAGTGGATGGATTTCCTTATGAATGTCCTAGAAGAACGAAATGAGTTCATATGTATAGTATAGCACCTCGTACAGTAACTGCACCATAAAATTCCCATTCTTCTTCTAGATATTTCCAAATTTATATTCAGGTTCAGTGATTTAACTATCAAATAAATAATCAACTCAACAAAATACTTCAATTTCATCGAAAGACACCAAGTCTTATTTAAATTAAATCTCTTTATCCAAAAGTCATGTACTTATCTTATCGAAAATCAGTATATTCGCAAAGTATCCTTTCAAAAATATTCGAAAACTCTTTTTGGTAAATAACACTGCGGTATCAAACCATGGATAACAACTCAATGGTTACGTCTCTATCCGAGAGAAATTCAAGACTTAGCTGCAGGCACTCACTGCCTCCGATTTACACCACATGAGTATACCATTACATTCTAAAAATATTATTTAAAAATTATCTCAAAATAATTTTTGTAAGTTCTAAAATAAAAATCTAGCCAAATAAAATTAAATAAAAGTTATTATACAAAACCATATTAATATTTAATAATTTGTCCTTTTCAAAACAAAAATGCCGACTAGTCCTTAAGTAAAAATAAATCCTTTAAATAAGATTATGAAATAACTACTTATAATTAAATATGCCTTGAACAATTTAAAATAATTAAATAACTAATTTTCCAGGATATTTTAAACACTTTTAAAATTACAAGATTAATAATTTAAAATCCACTTTTCAAAACAACCCCCATTTCCCGATTTTAATTTCATCTCGCAAATTTTGGAAATCTTACCTAAATCCAGTATAACCCATTTATACTTGTTTCCAAAATTCACCTCTATCCTTTCAAATATATAAAATCTCGATTTTGAACTTTTATATTTTAACAAATACCATTTACGGATCTTATTATTTAAAAATCCTTTATAATATACTCTTATTCCGAAATCCTCTTCGCAATATCCTCATTTAGTTAAGTACGAATTTCAAACCATTTATTTTATCCCATTAACTAACCCAAAATACTTTATAAACACTTTACTTCAAAATCCCTTTTAAATTCTTTTCCAATTTTAAACATGTATTTCTGGTATTTTCTGAAGTACCAAAATCCAGGTCAAGACCTATCATAGCATCAAATCAATTAAAATCACATAGCAATCAGTTACAGATCATTTCAACAGAACATATATCACTACATATGAAAATTAAGTTCAACACTTTTGAGAAATCCAGATGGATCCCTCCTACCAGTTTCCCTACATCCATAAATGTTAGCACGTTATAAAAATACCAATTCCACTTCGAGGTGGAATATCGCGGTATATAGGGTCATCCGCTATTATGTAGGGCGCATAGGGACCCATCTGCTATATAATGCAGGAATAACAATCACCCCCATACATGTACACTACTGTATATAATATCACATTCAACTGATAATAATGCACAATTTAACCATTCAAACATTTATTAATTTTAACTATTTGAAATTAATGCTAGCAGTCCAAAATTGAGTGAGATTAACTAATCTTCAGTTTTTACATTGCCAACATTCTAATTTTAAATTAAATCGAGCACGTTCGATTTAACCTTAAAATTTTACTCGCTCCAAACGTCTCCGGATCTGCTCCACTATGTAGCGCTCGTCGCTGTGATTTCGATGGCGCCATTTTCGTTCATTTTCGACCTTGTCTACATGAGATATGAAATATTAAAGATTGAATATAATTTTATATAAATAAATTACGAATTCCTTTTTTAACAACCTAGATTGGCTTGTACACTTTCGAATCTGCAAATTTGGCCCCTCCTTTCCCACCCTCCTTCTTCGTTCCTGTTCGAAGACAACCTATGGCCGGCCCAAAACCTTGAACGCCGCCCCCTCTTCGACGACATTTGAGATGATTGAAACCCAGCACTAGAAAGCTCTCCTCGTCCTACGCCATCGGCCATAATACTATGAAGCTTGGTGCTACCAATGCATGGAAAAACGTGCATGATCGTGCCACGTTTGAGCTTCTGTAGCCATCGATCCACATCGTCATTTCCGATCTCAACCGTTGAATATGTAGATCTCACTGCCCACTCCACTTTCCTAGCTGGAAGATTTCGCTCTTAGTCTAGGATTTGAAGAAATCTCGATGAAAGAAGGAGAAACTTTCAACCATTAGAATCGAATGTGGCGGCTGCATTTCGTTTAGAGCCTAGGGTTTACAGTGCTACTAATATATATACGTATATATAAGTTATTTGATATTATTTCCAATTTTAACGTGCTTTTGTCAAACAAACTCCAAACGACGCGTGCTATCCGGAATTTATAATATTTTACCCCTATTTTGAACATAATGGAATGTGTTTTGGGGCCCAATTCGATTATATATGGAAGATAGCTTTTTGAATCGAATTAAAATATTAAATTTTCGATATTTATTTCAACGCATTCTCTCCCGTACGGACAAACGTTAACTCCAAACGCTACGAAATTTGAAATCCGATAATAATACAGTATTATGGATCCATTGGAACTAGTTTCGTCGAATTCCGAGACTGTGCCCCGGAAGGCTATTCTAACGCGTCGATTAAATCGAGCGATTTTCAAAATCGTCGAAATCATTTAAAATTTCAATTTTGAAAACTTACTAACTCCTTTATAATTCAAATAAAATTTATATCCACATTTGAAATTATTTTGATTCGTATTAAATCAATGTTGATTATTTACACTATTATCGTATTCATTAATTTTAGTATTAAATTAATATACTAGTGCCCAACTTTAAAATTGTCGGCTTTAATTCCTTTCACAAGTCCAACATTAAAATTCTAATCCAAGTAGAATTTAAATCAATTTTAGAAATTATTTTTCACCTCCACTTATTCTCAGATTCCCGAATTGTCCCAATTTCCAATTATCAAATTTATATTTACCCAAATCCATTAAATTGCCATATTTGAAATTATAAACTATTTCACTAATTCAACCTAATTCTTCATATTCAAAATCAACTAGTAATTCAAATTCAACATTTAAAAATAAATCAAACGTTCAAAAATAACGACCAAAATTCCGGGTCGTTACACCCATGAAAACTACATGTAAATGGAAATGTCAGATAGATAGGTTCATAGTTAGCCCATGAATACTATATGCAAATTCAAGTGTCAAATAGACCGGTTCATAGATAGCCCATGAAAACTATTCTTAAATGAATATGTCAAATAGATAGGTTCATAGTAAGCCTACTAAAACTATGTAATTGGACAGGGAATCCTTAAATGTTTAACCGGTTATTTGTTAGCCCATGAAAACTATTAGGTTAATAGTAATCCTAAAAACTATAATTAAGACAGATAATCAAAATGAATGAGGATGAGTAATCCAGATTTGATTTGCTTGTTTTACATATCACCATAATGTTTTGAAATACTATGTTTTTAAGCATTGTGGATGCAGGAGCACGGTATATGGTTTTATAAAGGTTTTATGACACTAGTGAGAGGAAAAACCGTTCTTTTAAGTGGCGCGGTCTCATTAGATATCTATTTTGTTTGAGATGATAGATTATTATCATACTAGGCTTTATGTATGACTCGAAGTTTTTGTTTTCCCCTTAAATTTTCTGGTACTCAACTAATTTTGAGTAGTTTGAGGTTTAAGGTTTTCAGGTCTTCTTAGATGAACAAAGCTTCCGGAGGCATGCAGGAGGTAAATAGTTATTTAGAGTTCTCTTTTCTATTGTTTATTTGGATGTAAAGGCAGATTTATTAGCCTTACTATATACTCTGATCAACCAATGGGGCATCTTCATATGTCGCTCTTAGCATATGAATAATTATTATATTTTGCTGAACGTGGTTAATGTTTTGGGATTATGTAATGAACATGAAATTTTTTGATTTGAATTTGAAAATATGTTTTTGAATTTTCAAAATTTTCCATATTCTTGTGACCTTTGTATCAATGCATATAGCACCGCCATATTTGGTCGCCGATGATTAATAATCGTGGATGACTGATGCATCCGTAGCTGTTAGTTTTGGATCTCCAAGTAGGGAGAAGTTAGAAGTTGGTATCAGCGCATAGGTTTATGAAACTTTAAAATAAAACTTAAACCTAAAGTCCTTTTCAAACATAATCCAATGAATTTAAAATTTTGATCGGGGATTTGGTTTAATGCTATAGTAACGTACTTGTATTTGATATATAGGTATATATCTGGGTATGTATTCCCCTCTTTCTTTGACTGTTCTTCTGTTTCTTACTAAGGCTTGTAGTAGATATACGAGAAAGAAGATATGGGGACAGGAACAGAAGAGGAAATCTAGGTGGGGAAAGCATCACAACTAATGGAAAAGCTCGACCTAATACTCGAAAAAAACCAAGGTCGACAGGCCAATGCTAACCAAAATGCTAAGTCCAATGTTGGTGCTGGAAATCCGCAAGTAGACATGGGGGTGGTTTATCAGTTGTTGGCTAAATAGTTGCTAGCAGGAGCTACTATGAATGCTGGTGGAATAGTGTGACGACAGGAGTGTCAAAAGAAGAGTTGACTTGGGCCAACTTCAAGAGGAGGTTTGAGAAGAGGTTATTATCAGAGGTTGCAAAATCGACGTTGATGAGGAAGTTCGTGGATCTTGTATAAGGAGTGTTGTCAGTGATCGAGTATGATGCTAAGTTTGACGAGCTGTCTCGATATGGTTACACATTGGTTGATACCGAAATTAGAAAGAATGAAAGATTTATTAGAGGATTGAGGCCAGAGCTTGTCAAAATGGTTATGACTCATATTAAGGAGCCTCGTCATGTAGTGGTGGAGGTGGACATTGGCCATGAGGAAATGCTTGTCGTGTCTGTTAGAGAGAAACCAGTTGAGTCCCAAGGCCCTTATGGAAAGAAAAGGAAATTCTTCAAGAGGAAAGGAGCTCAAAAAGGGTATGCGGCCAAGAAACCAAACGTTGATTTTATGTGTTATAAGTGTGATAAGAAGTGCTATTATGCCTATGATGTATCTGGTAAAGGAAAGAAACCTATAAAGAAGAAGAATGCGAAATGCTACAATTGTGACCAAGTTGGGCATTATAAGAACCAGTGTCCAGAGCCAGTTCGGGTAGACAGAGGGAAGGTGTTGGCTATTGGACTACCGTCTTCTTCTAGACCTACTACCGTAGAGAAAGCAAAAACTATGATGGAAGGTACGCTTTTGATCTAGAGCATACCAGTAAGAGTACTTTTTGATATCGATGCATCACACTCATTTATATCACTGTATTTAGTTGATAGGTTATTTATAGAACCCACATACCTTGTTACTTCCTTATGGGTTGCAAATCCAATAGGAGCGCATGCAACTATTGGAATGAGATGTGACCAGTTAGAACTTGATTTATTAGGTCATAAGTTTGCACGTAGTTTGTATGTTTTTTATTTCAAAGATTTCGAGATCATTTTGGGTTGGCTTAATTGGGTAAGTATGTGTCTAGGATATTTTGCCAGGATCGGAGATATCATTGAGGCACCTAGATAGTTAAAACCGAATCATTTTCTCAGTGGAGAATTCCAGTTTGATTATTGGCGCTTTGTTAAGTTCCTTAGAGGTGGGAGATGACCTTCGTCAGGTTCGTATATCCAAAGAAATTATAGATGTATTTGAGCCGGTCACTGGATTACCACCGAAACGAGCTATAGAGTTTTGGATAGACCTTGTACCAAAAGCTAAACCTGTAAGTAGACCACCTAGCAGAATGTCGCCGATAGAGATGAAGGTAATTATTTATTGGGCTATAAATTATTTTTGTTAAAATAATTATTATTCGGGTTTGAGATTTTAATATGTTTGGCAATATATAAAATAGATTTTTTAGTATTTTTCCTGAATTTCCTAAGTCATTTGAGGGATAAATATATAAAATTATTTAAGGTATGAGACTTAACTGTTTTATATACTTATAAAGAAGAAGAGGCATTTTACAAAGTAAAAGGACTTATAAATTTTGGTAATTGCGGCACCACATTTTTGAAAAGCATTTTATTGACCGATTATTTGTCAAATAAAGGCAGGTTAGTTGAATGTTTCATTTTTAGTTTGAAAACCAAAATCACTCTTTTTCCATGTTCCAACCCACATGGTTGTATACCTTCCGCCCTAGACCTTTTGTCCCAGCCGATCAAAGTTCAATGCATAAGGTATTAAGTAATTTGTATGTAATGGATTGAATATCGCCTAAAGGTTCTAAGCCGAAAGTTTGATGGCCCAAAAGGTTGGAATATAATTGTTTTATAAGTGAAAAGCTTTCCCCTATTTTGCTTTCGAAATTGGGCTTTTGACTTGGTCACTTCAACCCAGGTCAAGTTATCTAAAAGAACGACTTTAAAACCTTCCGATGTAGTCGGTAGGTTGTAGCTGCTACCACCATTACTATGTTCTATAACCTTCTGGCATCACTGAAGTGTTTCTACTGCTTTTTATAAAGATTTTACTTTAAACCTTCTGATCAATGGAAAGGTTTACCTGTTTTAAAAATTAGTCGTTTATCTAATGCTTTCGGTGGGAAGCTTTTGACTTAGGTGGTTACCCTTGCTTAGTAGTATAACTTAAGGTTTTCAAAAAGTTTTAGAGGGAAAGTTTTCTAAAGGTTTTTTAATGCAATAAAGTAGCGGATGCTCAAAGCAGAAGACATCAGAATGTGGTGTTGGCTATGTTGGTGGAGTGGAAAGATCTGGATGCTTTGACCAGTTGTGGTGTGTAGTTAAGATCGACTACTAGTTCTAGCTAGAGTACTTCCATGTTGTCCTGTTCAGAAGTTCGACTAGTATTGATTGGGAGAATTGCTTCTGAATAGAAGGAGGATCCATTATTAGCTGAGCGGATCAGAAGGCTTGGAGTTGGAACCGAGGTCGATGATTTGAAAGAATTTTGTCTTGACCAGAGAGGACGGTTGAGAAAGAAGGGACAGTTATGTCTTCTAGATGTGGAGAACTTGAGAAGAGAAGTTCTTGAGAAATGTTATCGATCCAAGTTTACGATTCATCATGAAGGGACCAAGATATATTAAGATATGAAGAGGAGCTTCTATTGGGAAGGTATAAAGAGGGTTGTTGGCTTGAGGGTAAGGTGGTGTGTAAACTGTAAACAGGTGAAAGACAAGCATCAGAAGCCAAGTGGGTTACTTCAGCCTCTAGATATTCCAGTTTGAAAATGGGTTTCGATATCCATGGATTTTATAGATGGGTTTCCAAGGTCAAGGAGTGAAATAAGAGTATAAGGGTTATTGTAGATAGATTGACCAAGAATGCTCATTTCATTCCAGTAAAGTTGACCAGAATGGCACTTGTTTTAGCAAAGTTGTTCATGAGAACATAGTTAGACCTCACGGGATTCCTAGTGGCATAGTCAGCGATATGGATGCACTATTCACTAGCGAATTATGGGGAAGTCTATAAGAGGTATTAGGTACCAAGCTCAAGATGAGTACAGCTTACACCCAAGGACAAGTAGGCAGACAGAGAGAGTCAACAAGATACTTGAGGACTTGCTAAGACCTTGTATATTGGACTTTGGTGGATCTTAGGAGGACCACCTATAATTGATTGAGTTTTCCTATAATAATAGTTATCAAACAACTATAACAATGGAGCCTTTTGAAGCTTTGTATGGAAGACCATGCAAAATCACTAGCATGCTGGTTAGAGACTGAAGACAGATTGTTTTAGGTCCGGATTTGGTTAGAGAGGCGTCAAAAAACATTGAGTTAATCCGAGGACGAATGAAGGAAGCTCAATCCAAGCAGAATAGTTACGCAGATAAGAGGCAGGGTCTTCGTTAAAGTATCACCGGTGAAGGGTGTGGTAAGGTTTGGAAAACCGAGAAAGTTGGCCCCGACATATGTTGGACCATTCCAGATTTTAGAAAGGATCGAAAAAATTGTTTACAGAGTTGTGTTTTCGAGCAGTAAGGAAAATGTCCATAATATAATCCATATGTCTCATCTTCGTAAGTATGTGCATGATCCAGAGCTACTATTCCTAAGACAGAGTTGGAGGACTTGGTAGTAGAGCCTGATTTGACTTTTGTTAGACTAATAGTTAGGGTTGTAGCGAGAGATGAGAAGAGATTGAGGACCAAGACAGTTAAGTTGGTAAAGGTTCAATGGAGCGACAACGAGAAAGACTATACTCGAAAGACAGAAGACATGATTTGAGAGACTTATCCCGGTCTTCTTTGATAGTATTTCTATATTAGATTTATATAGATTGGTTGCTAGTCAGATAGACTGGAATTATTATTAGGTGATGTTACAGATGATTGCTATGATTTCTAGTTAGTCCTTATTAAATTTTGAGGACGAAATGCTTTAAAGAAGGGAGCTTGTAACACCTCTAATTTTATTGACATTATTCAGGGGATTTAATTAGAATAAATTAAATAGAATAATGTAGGCAAGGGGATTAAGGTTGATTAATAAACTAGGTGGTCGTGCTTATTTAAATAAATGATTAGGAAATCAATCACGAGGGCATTAGGGTAAATAGCCACTCATATTTTCCACCCTTATACCATCCTTCTTAGTCTTGCATGTTCATTATTCTCAAATAAAAATAATAGCAACCATGAGAAGCAAGGCTAGCCATTAGAAGAGAAGAGAAAATCAACTAAAAGATTAAGATTCATGCTAGAGGAAAATCAATCTCAAACAATCTCTAATATTATTATCTCAAGCGAGGTGAATAATATTGTAAATCGGCTCATTTTTACTTGTTTTATTCAGTTATAGATAGTAGCTGAATTTAATTTTTTGTGTTGATCATATTAGGATATTATAATCATTGTTTTGATAGAATAATGATTTATAGTGATTTACTGGGATTTTTGTGGAATTAAATGATGGGTTTTAGAGTTAAAACCTTAGTAAACGACTATTAAATGGCTAGATTTTGGATGTATTGTGTAAAACCTAATTTTGGAGATGGATTTTTTGATTTCATAGTATTCCAAGTTAATAGGAATATTTTATGAATTTCCTAAGTTGAAAAAGGCATCTGTTTCGGATTTTTATTATTTAAAATAATAAATTACTGAATTCTACCCTGAAATCCTTCGACGACGAAGAAAATATTTTTTTAGATTTTTGATTAATTTTTGAGATTTTTCCAAAGTGATTTCGATTTATTATGAATTTTCTAAACTAAAAAGGCTTAATAGTTTTGTTAAATTATTAATATAATTAATTATTTTGAAAATAATTTCTAAAATGATATTTTGATCTGTATCAGATTTTCTATAAAGATATATCTTTAACCAATAGAAATTTGACAAAGAATTGATAAAGTTTGTCGTTAACCAATAGGAATTTGACAAAATATAAGAGTGACAGTTTTCGAGTAATTTACGACTCTGCCACTGAATCTTCCACTTAAAAACTTTCTCCATAGACCTAAACCTTTAGCCATAGAAACTTCCATAGCATTTCTACAGCATTTTTGATGAACCTTTCATCATAGAACCTAAACCTTTCGTCATAGAAGCTTCCGCAACATTTTTGCATCTTTCTGCAGTGTTTTTGATGCAACTTTAGTCATAGAACCTAAGCCCTTCATCATAGAACCTTCTGCCGCATTTCTAGACCTTTCTACACCATTTTCAATGAACCCGTCGGCCTTGCCGAAAGCAACCCTTCGGCCTTACCAGTAGTTACCATTCGGTGGCAGTTGTAAATGCTACGGAAACTCTTTTATAGCAGTTTTCCTCAACTTTGTTTGTAAAATTCAACTAGGCATAACATTCTATCCATAAGCCCATTTTTCTATTATGACTACTCTACAGAAGGGCAAACAATCATTTGAACATAATGGAACAGATTAGAGACCTTAATTCTACACCTATAAAAAGTTATGGTTGAAACAAAGTTTTATATTTCCGAAAGGGGTTGTTTTCTTTGCTTTCGAATATGTTTGCTTGGTTTTCTTTGCTTTCAAAGGAGATACTTTCGAAAGGGTTGTAATTCTTTTTATTTTGAAAAAGTTTTATATTTTCGAAAGATAGAATTTAAAGTACTATAAGGCAGGAGCCTAATGTTTTTAAGACCTTTCGAAGGAGTTACCCTATAAAGTCGAAAGCTCGTTTTCAAAGGTATCGAAAGGTTCTATGGCCGAAACTCTATTTTTAAAAGGAATAAACAAGGTTATAATAAAGGAGTTTGTATATTGGTTTTAGAAGAATCTATCTTTGATAAATTAAACCCACAGAAGTGGTATTGCTTGTTGTTATATTGCTTCTTCTAATATGAATATATTCACTTTATAATGAACCCATAACTATATTTTAGGAAGAATGGTAGAAGAACCAGTTAGGTTAACCCAGGGTGAATTTAAATTGAATAAACTCCTAAATGATAAAAGTTGCATCTAGGAGGTCGGGAAGACCAGAATATTGGATTCTAGAATGTAACGACCCGACATTTCGAACCATTCGCATTCGCACATGTCGGACTTGAATTGCTCAAAACAACATATGGTTAATTTATAATTGGCAAAACTTAGCATATCCAGTAAATATTTCAATCACAGAATCACAGAGACGGAGTAATACAACAATAAACAACGGAATAGATAAATAGTAGTTCATGAAGTTACTATACAAAACTACAGAGTTTGAAACAAAATACAACAGAGATATCAAATACATATGAATGTCAATACAAAAGTCAGTGATAAGTCTGAATAAACAACTTGAACAAATTGAGAATCTGAATATATAGAGATATATCTTCAAGCAAAACTCTAAGCTCCAAAGGTGAGTCTCAAATTCTATGACACTCAATCTGACTCGAGCATAAAGCAAAGCACAAAACACTTGAGTTGTAACAACCCGGGGTTTTGTAACAATTAATTATCGTCATTAAACAATTAATGTTGCTAGCTAATTGCTATTTGGAGTTTTAATCAGGTTGAAATTCTTTTGAAAGTCATTAAGGTTATACGGGCTTTAAAATGCAGTATCGGCCCACATTCCTTTTTGGTGTTGTGATACTTATCAAGGCCGATGCCTGTTCCTCCATTCAATTTTCTGTTTGCAAACCCTAAACAAAGAGAAAAAAATGTCTGCTCGTTCGTTGTTCATTCCTCTCTGATTAAAAATTAGGGTCTCGATCGTTTTCGTGATGCCACGGCTTCGATTCTGATTGTTCGATCTTTGGATTCGTGCCCTTCGAAGAAAGGTGAGTGACCCTCACATCTAATTCAGTACTATACTTCACGTTTGATTTGGTTTCGTAGTTGATGATTTCGGACTTGATTTTGACTTGGTTCGATTTCTTGTTTCTTGGTTATCACGGCACTGTTTTCGTATGGATGTTGATGGTTTTGATTTGTTCATTCACATCGGCTTTGACTTTGTTTTGTTGTTCTATGGCTTTGGGTTTGTACGAACCTAATACTGTCTGGAGCTTAAGTGTTTGAAATACTTACAAACTTGGAGTCTTTGCGTACTTGTCTCTGTTTCAAGTTTGGGACCTTTTGAAGTTTGTATCTGTTGGGTCACTGCTTTATATGTAGATGTCATTCTTTATTTCCTTTGACTCCGGTCAGTAGCACACGGCTTGTTCATGTGTCTTCGACCGTGACTCCAGATAGCACTGGCTTTGGAAACTTAATTGATGCTTCAAGTTACTTCCGTTTTCACTCCTGTTCATGCAGCTTTATATGATGATTATTCTGGTCATTCATACTTTATGTTGTATACATGTGCATTTTTATCACTTGATACTGCACTTGCTTGACCCAGTTTCGTAGTTGCATACTGGTTGTGCACTTTTCATGTCCTTCCCTTGGTACTATTGCAGTATATATATGAGTTTGATTCATACTTATGCAGTACACTGAGCATTGCTTTGGATTTAAATTGCCTGACCACTTTGATTGCCTTTGTAGTCTGGTTCCTTCATGTTGTTGTACCTGACTCATTATTGTTTTATGTAATGTTGCACTCCTAGTTTGAACTATGACTTGATTGAGTTGCTGCCATTTACTGTTGGCACTGACTTCATCATGTCTGCATTTTGATATTCACATTGCCAGGCTTGTGTATATATGCACATGTCCTATTTTAATTTGGTATTGAATCAGGTCTTTTGGGCCTGGTCTTTGATGATGCATGACTACATGTCGCATTATGTTGTACCTGATTTGCTGTTGCATTATGTTGAAGCTGCTATCCTATGTTGTTTAGTTCATGATCTTGTTGTTCTTGTGCAATTCAATTCTAATCTAGTATGACTGTTAGGAGATGCATGAGTGCATCTGCCTGAACTTGTCCTTGCCTTGCCTTGCTTGGTCTGGACTTATTTGTGCACTATGTACTTGTGTGTCTAGACCTGAATGTGCAGTCTTGTATATGTTTGAGTCATGGTAACCGTGACTTGAACTGTTAGCCTCAGGGGCATATTTCTGATTCATCGATGACTTTGTTGATTTTTGGATTAGCTTGTGGCCTGTGCATTCTTGCCATGCCGTATTGCCATTAGTTTGGTGCAGTTTCATTTTGTTTGCAGTTGTGTTGAGTCATGACAGCCGTGACTTGACCTCTGCAGTTTTGATTTGCTGTTAATATTTGGAGTTGTGATGACATCATATACTGTAGTGGCGAGGTAGTGCACGTGAGCGTGTACTGCAGCCACACAGAATTGACTTTTTGATTGAGTTTTTGATTGATATTTCAATTGCTTGAATTGTTTCGTGTGTTCAATTCAATATTTTGAAATTTTATTTTGATTTGGTTGAATTTGACCATTTTGTGATATCTAATTATCTATTAGATAATTAGATTATGTGTTTGCTAATTATCGTATCGATGATTAGATTTTGTTGTTTATGCTGCTTCATTGGCTTGGGTTTTGCTTTAGCCACTTGCTGTTAATTGTTGTTTAAGCAATTCTGTTGTTTTCTAAATTATCTTCATTGATAATCCTTTTATTTATCTTTGTTGATGATTTGGCTTTGCTGATTCGTTGTTTAATGCTGTTATGCATTATATTTACCGTTATATGATTTCCTTATTAAAGGATTGGATAGGTGAATTTATTTTGGCTGTCGTCTATTTGTTATTTATTATTATTGCTTCTGTGCATTAATAACTGAGTTTGAATTAGACTGACCCGCGCATTATTTTCTTTTGAATTAATACTCGGGTCTGACCGAGTTATTTCAGGTTGTTGATATCTTGCTTTGGGTTGCTGCTTGAGCTATGAAGTCTCCTCATATCTTTTGGAGTAGTCGTTGTCATTTCATAGGATGATATGTATTCATGTGTATTATTTACGATAATGTACTTATATATGTAACTTCTATTGTCGACAGTTGTATTTGTATCATATGTACTGTATCACACGTATTGTAACTGCCTTCAGTTATATATATATATATATATATATATATATATATATATATATATATATATAAAGATTTTATATTAGCTTTGTTCCGCATTTAGCTTATATGTGTTATTATTATATATATTGTCCTAAACTATTATGAACCATAGTAGTTCGTTTTATACTAGAATTGGATACGTTGATGGGAGTAATAAACAAAGAGGTGAAAAATAAATATACCACTCCTATCGAGGTAACCAATACTAGTGTAAGGCCTAACTACGGATGACCGCTCCTATCCATCCTTATTCTTCGTAATAACAGATAGTATTTCCTTTTAATACTCTTTTTTATTGTAAGCATAGAGGTGGGGCGTCACACGAGTCAAGATTAACATACTTATATTAATAAATTCAACTCAAGTGAAATGTCAACTGAAATTCAAGTAACTTAAAGCATATTTGGGATTTCCATCCTCTAGGGGCCCGTGGAACTATCTATTGTGTAGTAATATACGCTATTTTAATATGTCTATAGTAAAGTAAACTATTAAAGTAGCGCTAAGGCGTTACCCACATCCCCCTTAACATATTTTATATATTCCCATAGTCTATACAGTATCATAATTTCTCCGTAAACTGGAGGGCTATCAGAGGGCACTCCATAGGTATGGTACAAACCAAACTCGTAGAAGGCACGATAGAGCATGTGAACACGGCACTCGAGGCAATGCCAGGGCAGATATACCAATTGAACTCCCGGAATGGTGGTAACGCATAGCAGCTACTACCGCCAACCTCACGACACACTTCCGAATCAAATGTGCACCCAATCAAATCACAAAAGCAATAGAATGATATCGAAGAAATGTGCCTGATCGGGGGAATGACCACACTTGGCCTGGTATAGCTCCTGTTTTAGCCACATCAAGCTGACTCATGGGAGTCAGGGATACGTTAATACCTTATAGAATCATCGCCAAACCATCCTACTTCGTTCTAGAATCTCCACCACGTATACAGTTGTTAAAGTTGTTTTCGGTATTGGCAGAGAGTATGACAATATCCAATCCCGGTCTCTTTAACAACCGAACGCTTATTTCACACCGTGGTCATTTCATTTCAAATAGTTCATACTTCATATCAAAATATCATATTCATTTCAAACCATATCAATTCGATATCATTATTTGCTTTAAATAATATTCATTTCCAAAGTCATAACCCTTTCAAAATTATAACACCTTTGGAACCATAACTCTTTTCAAATCACAAGACTTTTGAAATCATAACACTTTGGACTTAAATACTTTAGATACTGAAAATAGTATGTATATTAAAATAGTTATAAATTAAAATAGTCTATTTATTAAAAATACTTTATATATTAAAATAGTTTATGTATATTGAAAATACTTTATATAATAAAAATAGTTTCCTCCAATTTCACAAATTGATTCAAATCAGCTTAAATTCCAAAATTCAATTTAAATCCATCCTTGTTCAATACTTTCAATTTAAAGGGTTTAAGATTCAATTCAAATTCTTAACAAATCATTTCAATCTTTATCAATTTCAAATCCAGGTTACTATCTCTTCAATTCCAATATGATTCAAAGTTTAAATATTCAAACATTTTCAATATAAGTTTCATTTATATTTCAACATTTAACTTTACTATTATTTAGTTTTGAAATATTCTTTTAATCAATCTAATATTCATTTAAATAAAATCTCAAATTACAAATTTAAATAAAACTAAATATCTCATTTTAATTTATTTTAATTTGAAAATATTCATTTAATCATCGTAAATCAAAAAATCAAGTTATAAAATTTTATCTTTAGAATATCAAATTCAATAAGTTTCCTGCTAATTTTATTTAAGTATAATTCTTAAACAAATACAATTTCGAATCAATTTTAATTTATCTTCCCAACCTTAATTTATTATAGTTACTACATAATCTATTTTTAAATATAATGTTAAATGAATACCTAAACATATTATATATTAATTAAACTAAATTTAATTAAATTAAAACTTATTATTAAATTTATTTTATATTAAACCTATTTTTATATATTTTTAAAATAATAAATTTATAAGTAAAATCTTAAAAATTTATTTTTTTCAAAACTAACTTATAATTTTGAAATTTCCAATATATATAATTTTAAAATCTAAATTTTAAGACATATATAAAAATAACATTTATACATATTATATTTTAAAAAAAATCAGTGTTTAACAAAAACCCATATATTTCCTTTGAAAACTTTGAAAGTAATTTTTCAAAATATAGACCAACGGTGTCCATATATAATTTTCTATCTTATGGTCAGGTGATATAGATATTTATCATTTCAATCTGCAATTTAAATACCTACGTGTATATATCATTTCAACTTACAATCCGAAAATTCAAAATTAATGAAAATCGTTTGGGTTTATCATTTCAACCCATAACAATGTTCCCCTATCCTACAAGATCGTTCAGGTATGTATCATTTCAACCCATAGGGATTTCTAAACTAACAGGAAACTTGCAGAGTGAGAACAAATATGATAATAATATACCATATCAATAACAGGCATATGTCATCAATAGCAAATTAAATATAATATATATAGCAGGATATGGTGTCATATATCACAGGTGAACAATTGCAGATAATGACATATTATATTTAAAAGTAAATAACTAACAATTCATATTTTACAGCATATTTCAATTTTTGTTTCAAGTGAAAACAAATTTACTAAATATAAGAATGTTAAACGTAAGTGATTGCTCATCTTTCGAGGTAAGAGGTATAACAAGAACAAGAGGCGACAAATCCAAGCACAGATTCCAAAGCACGGCACGATGATCACGAATTCGACAAGCAAGGTTGATAGTTTGGAATCGATGAAAACAAATCAGACTAGCCTGATATAAGCAGAACAAAATATATGTTATAGATATATATATATATATCTTTAAAATCAACTTTAAATGTTAATTTAAAAAATCCGTATACATAAATTTCAAATCGATATTTAATTTAAACACAATAAGATAAAATCTCTATAAACATTTGAAACCAAACCCATATATACTTATATACACATATACATATATATACACACAGTTTAGAACCCAAAGTAAAATTGAAAGCTTTAGCAATACATACATACATATATATAAACAACCAGTTGGAAAAATACAAATATCAAATGTAATATATATATATAGTCAAATATCAACTATTTAAATATATACATGTATATAGGAGAAGAGTGATATCAGGAAGATATGGAAATAAAGTACCCAGCTAAACATAATGTACATATGAAATGTACCTTTATCTTAAATATTATATATATATATATATTATAAGTATTGCCGAAATTAGAATAATAAAATACGTACCCTAACCCAATATATATGTAATATAAACGTAATACATAAAGATATAAAATAATCAAGTCATCAAAATATCTTTATATATTTTATAATTTATAATTCATATAAAAGCAGTGACTAGTTTCAAACAAATGAACAGCTTATCACGAGAGAAAAAACAAAAAAACAAAGTTATAATACAATTATATATATAAATCTATATATATACAGTTTAAAATCCATAGTTAATAAACAAATATACTATCTTTCGAAATTCATATAATCTATGTAGATAAACGTATGAAACAAATGTATATACATACATGCTACAAAAATGCCAACTCCCTACAATTGCAGACAGTATACAAATACACAAGCTTTATATGATAATCAAATATATGCGTACATAAATATTAAAAATATATATGGAGTTGTCTATAAAGTATAAACAAATACACTTACAAATAATATATATACACCTTAAAACATATTATATAAGTACTTTTAAAATAAAAGAGGTGGCTGCACATATAGGCGGGGTTAGTCGATTTGTAGGGGCTTTGTTTTCTCAGGGGAAGAGGCAGAGCAGTGGGAGTTGTGGCGTGGATATGCTTGCATGGGATTGGTCCAGATTGTGGTGGGGGGTTAGAGCGGAGGTCGTCCGAGTTGGTGAATTTGGGAAGCAAGCAGGCAGTATGTGGATTTAGACTTGGGTTTGTGGACGGCGGAGTAAAGAAGAAGGTTGCGGTGGTGGGGCAAGCTGGTGGCAGAAACAAAATGACGATGGGAGGATAGAGCAATTTCATACAGGCACACTATTTATCATACAAGCGCAGTTCTCGGTTGAAGGTGAAATGGAAGGTAGTGCTTCGGTGGAGGGCTAAGGTAGCAGAGTATGAATGGGCGAGGAGGTTCAGGGAGGCGTGTGAAATGGGGTGAGGCTGTGCATACATCTTTGAAGCCAAATAGATATTGTACTTAAATTATATAATATAATAGGATTTCTAAAGGTACGAACATGGTGAAAGAGGCGGCGGAGACACAACGGACCAAAAATGAAACGAATCAGAAAATATAAATTAGGACCAATAGAAAATCAAATGTCAATATTGAATTTAGAAAACTATTGATTTCAAGTGCCTGTTTGGTAGATACACGGTGGAAATTGAACTAAATGGACATAAGAACCCAAAAGCCACGAAACGGGTACCGATACGGTTACTGTTTTCGTAGATTCCACCGTGTATCGAACTTCGATACACACAAATGAATATATTATGGTGATCAGCACGACAAGATGAATAGAATGGTGCACAGATATCAGCGATACGACTATCCTATCAAAAGTCGATATTTCGCTATTAAACTGTTGCAAATTTATTAAAATAAGATAAACGGAGCTAGAGAAATCAAAATTTTGCGAAATGGAATATGTTGTCTCACTCAGAAAGTGATTTTCATTTTTATTATGCAAAAATATTTAGATTTTGAAACATTTTATTTTCATCAAATTAACTGATTTTAAATTAAAAGTGAAAATTACACAAGAGAACTAACTTCATATTCACTGATGAAAATTTACCAGTTACTATGTTAAATTTGACGTATTCCAAATATCAAATTTCCATCGCAAAATTTTGTTATTTAATTCCAAGCAAAATTTCAGGTAATTATGTTATAAAACAATTAAAATCTACAGGTCGTTACATAAAATACAAAGGACCAATATTGGCAGGGGTCAATATGTTTCCAGTACGCCCATGAAAACCGTACGATATTGGCAGGGGCCAATAGGTTAATAGTTAGCCCATGAAAACTATGTATAAAAGAGGATGTTTGATAAATAGGTTCATACTTAACCCATGTAAACTATGAGCAAATGGAAATGTCAGATAAACAGGTTCATAGTTAGCCCATGAAAACTATGTGCAAGTGGAAATGTCAAATAGACAGGTTCATGGTTAGCCCATGAAAACTATGTGTAAATGAAAATTTCAGATACTCATGTTCATACCATGAAAACTATGTAATTGGACAGGGAATCTTTAAATATTTAACTGGTTATTAGATAGCCATGAAAACTATTAGGTTAATACTAATCGTAGAAACTATAATAAAGACAGATTGTCAGAATGTATGGGGATGCGTAATCTAGATTTGATTTGCTTATTTTACATATCATCATAATTTTTTGAAATACTATGTTTTTAACCATTATGGATGCAGGAGTACGATATATGGTTTCATAAAGGTTTCAGGATACCAGTGAGGAGAAAATCTGTTTCACTAAGTGGCGTGGTCTCACTAGATATCTATTTGGTTTGAGATGATGGACTATTATTCATATCAGGTTTTATGTCCGACTCGAAGTTTTTGTTTCCCCCTTAAACTCTCGGGCACTCAACAGATTTTGAGTAGTTTGAGGTTTAGGTTTTTCTTAGACGAATAAAGCTTCCGAAGGTGTGTAGGAGGCAGATAGTTATTTAGAGTTTTCTTTTCCGTTATATATTTGGATATAAAGGCAGATTTATTAGCCTTACTATATACCCTGATCAATTAAGGGGGCGCCTTCATATATCACTCTTGACGTACGTACAATAATTATATTTTGCTGAACGTGGTTAACGTTCTGGGATTATGTAATGATCATGAAATGTTTTGATTTTAATGTGGAAATATGTTTTTAAATTGTTAAAAAAATTCATATTCTTGTGATCTGTGCATCAATGTAACTAGCACCACTATGTTTGGTCGTCGAAGATTAGCAACTATGGATGACTACAGCATCCGTAGCCGTTAATTTTTGGCCTTCAAATAGGGGGATGTTACAATAACACAAGACAACCTATTCCTAGACAGTGCCAAATATGCCATCACCACGGTCATGACCGACTTATCTGAAACGTCTTTTAGCATACACCACAATAGTTTAAAACCAAACGCTATAATAGTAAAAATATATCTTAAAGGAGATGTTCATACCCTAATGGTTGCGAACCATATAGCCTTACCGCATCAACCCTGTTTCGGTCATTTTTCTATGTTAGGCTTGAGGTAACGTTTACCTTTCATATAACACTTCATCTTTCCTCTGTGAATGCCACATATTCATTCTATAATCACACAACTGGTTTCTACAAACGTATAACTGCTGAGGTCATACGTCTCAAGAAAGGGTGTTGAGCTAAGAGAAGTTGCCTTCTCCCCCACCAAGAAGATAATGCATTCATAGAGATCACCTATGTAAGTATAAATGTAATTTCAAAAATTTGTCCACACAAGTTGTCCAGGAACAGGACAAACCGAAGGCACTCTCCTATCAAATCCTATCGGGAGTTACCCCTGGATTATTAGCGATTAGTCTTTGCATTGGATATTTCATAATAAAGAGACTACTACTTCTATATGTGTATTGGGAGTTTATCCCCAAATGATCAAGAAGCAGTCTTTCATTACGAAAATCTCAAATATCATATCCATGTCTTCACTTCGAATACGTAAATTGGTTCGAAGTGGTCTCCGAATGGGAATTTTCCAAATCTGACCCTAATTCCTTCGAAACAATAGTCGATGAGAAGATGTTCTATGAATAGAGAATCACTCTTTAATTGATTTATTTTTTTTTCTCAAAATCTATTTGGAGATATATATTTCTTAAAACATTCTTTTTGGTATGTACGGAATCGGTAAATTTCTCTTATCAAATCTTTTGATTTCTTAAAACCTTTTTATACTCAACTCGTTTACCATATTTTGACCTTATCTATCCCTTGCCCAAGGAAGAGGGCAGGTGAGCCAGGGCACTAGTTGCTTCTGAACATTAACTTAGTTTAAGAACCTCACATATGGATCTTACGAATAAAAAAATCCAGTCAACTTGTCAGCTTTTAGAGCAAAATTAAATCTCTTACTTTGTAGTAGCTTTTATTTAAACCGTTTGTTTAATTTCCACTTAAATAAACTATAAAACTTTTAAATCATTCACTAAAACACTTAATAATTAATTTGAAAACATTTATAAAATAATTGGAAAAGAATTTTTAAGTTTGAAGCTATATTTCAAATGTTATAGAAAAATGCTGCAGAAAGTACTGAAAAAAGTGCTTTGTTAAAGCTATATTAATCGAAATGACTTTTCCATTATTTGGAAATCCATTTTCATAACCCAAATCGCTTTTAAAACATTTTAAATTATTTTTATAAGTTATTTCATATTTTCAAAGAATTTTAAAATATCATTTTGAAAGAAATCCAGTTATAGATTCCGAACAGCAAAATTGCGATTTTCCCAAAAACTTGTTTTACTTATATTTTAAAATCTACTTATTGAAATCTCGATTTTCTTTCTTTTTTTTGAAAACATTGGATATAATAGTTCAACAAATTCTTATCTCTAAGAATTTCGATCTATATTCAATTTTGTATACTCGTTTGACTTTTATGGCACAAAATCGCGAACTACCGTTTCACGACATGCCTATTTTTGACTAAATTTTCAATTACCTTTCAAACTTCACCAAAATGTTTCCATATGTTCGTTAAATATTTCAAACTCATTTTTAAACCTTTTAAAGAGGTTTAACATTTCATATACACCAATTCGTTTTATATAGGAAAGTAATTTCCTTTGTGCTCGTCGTGTATTTTCATGACTTACATATGTATTCAACATTCATATTTAATGATCATCGTCAACAATAATAATCAAACATGTGTAACATACAATAGCATAATACTATAGTTTAGGAGTTCTCACCTTGAGTATAAAATGATTAACTAAAAATTCGCTGTAGCTCCGCCATTTGGTCTTCATAGCTCACGATTCTTCGGACTTAAGCTCCTAGGTACCTTGATCAAAGCTTGGGTTACCTTGGGGAGCTCACGACCTAGGGTGGAGCAAGGAAGTGGCTCAGCCTTTAATGAAATGGGGTGGAGGCCTTGAAGAACTAGGAGAAAAGGTGGAGTTTTGGGGTTGTTTTGATGTGTTTAAGTATATAACTATATATATTATAAATTAAAATTCTTTTAGATATAAATTTTTCCATAATTTCTCTAAGGGTAGAAGCCATTAAAGAAGAGGAGAAATCTTGGAAAAAATGAAGAAGGAAATGAATGAAAATGAAGAGAAGGGTGTAGGGTATTTATAGGAAAAGAAGAGTGTAAAAATATCCATGCATAACTCATCATCTTCATCACCCTCGCATGCTCCACCATCATCACACCTCCCCTCCCCCCTAATGCATGGCAAAGGCACCATCACCCATGAGCCTATCATTTCCATCACATTAGGGTATACATACATTGACTTTCTTTTCTTAAAAAATAAGGAAATTAAATTATCTTATATATTTTATATTATATTTATATATTTAATTATATTTTTATATGTTTAGGTGCATGTTCACATGTATTCACATGTAATGTATATGTGTATGTGTTTATTACATATCTCCACAATGTTGCACAACTTCCACACGTTGTATCGTTACAAATCCTGATTTTGATTTTCGGCCATATTTTATCTTTTTAGTTAACATGCATATATTTTTTCAAAAAAAATTGAAATAAATTTTCTTATCATTCTTAACTAAGTAAAATGACCACATTTTATTTATAAAACCATATAAATTAATATTAATAATTATTTACAAAAATTGTTGTTATATCGATAAAGTGAAATGAATATTTATTTAAAGTGATATACTTACAGGTCATTACAGACTCCCCTTCATAAAAGAATTTCATCCTTAAAATTAAGGTAAGAAGAAAATAGGCCAAAAGGAAATATATTCAATGTGATGAAATGTATATAAAAATATGGATAAGTGACTACACCATAGGTGGTGAGTACACCATAACGATATGATTTATACATTTTATTCTTCAATCCTAAACTTGGGATATGCCTTTTTCATTCTATCCTCTGTTTCTCAAGTGCAATCCTCATTATCTCCACTCCATTGAACTTTGACTGATATTACTATCTTCCACCTTAATCATTTCTCATCATGATCAACTATTTGAAAAGACCATCAATAACCGCCAAATTTGTTTCCACCTTCAAGTCTTCCTGAGCATTTGTTTCTATTTTTTGTTTTGAGCCACACACATGTTTCCTCAAATGAGATACATGAAAGACATTGTGTACTCCTGCCAACCTTTCTGGTAATTGCACTCGATAAACTAGTGGGACGATTCATTCAAGAATGGGAAATGGTCCATTATATCAAGGTGCGAACTTCCTAGATCTTCCAAATCTCACCAATCTCATCGTAGAGACTTTCAAAAAGGCTGAATCTTCAACTGAGAATTCCATATTTCTATGCTTTTGGTCCGTATAAATTTTCTGTCTTCTCTGGGCTTCCTTTAGCCTCTTTCTTATCATATTTACCTTCTCTGAAGCTTCTCATATCATATCAGGATCAAGTACAAACCAATCTCTGATTTTGATCCAACATGCTAGCGACCTGCATGGATGACCATATAGAGCTTTATATGGTGCCATGATGGTACTAGCTTGATAATTATTGTTATAGGAGAATTCTACTAAATGCATATTGTTTTCGTAGGAGCCTCCAAAGTCTTGAATACATGCTCTTAGAAGATCTTCAAAAATGCAGTTAACTCTCTCTTTCTGTCCATCAGTTTGGGGGGAGTAAGTGGTGCTTATATTCAGCCTTGTTCCCAAAGTTGTCTGTAATGCTTCCTAAAAATGACTAGTAAAGATTGACTCCCTATCACTCACGATACTGCTTGGAACACCGTGTAATCAGACAAACTCCTTCATGTATATCTCGACAAGGCTTGCGGCTATCCTTGTTTGCTTTACTAGAACGAAGTGTGCACTTTTAGTAAATTGGTCTATGATAACCCAAATACCTTCGTTTCCCTTCCTTGTTTGAGGTAAGCCATCAATGAAATCCATTGATATTTGATCCCACTTCCAATTTGGAATCGTCAGAGGTAGAAGTAACCCTGCAATTTTCTACTGGTTGCTTTTGAACTATTTATAATTGGCGCATCTGCTAACATGAACGGATATGTCCCTCTTCATACTTTTTCCCCCAAAATGTGTACTTCATATCTATGTACATTTTTTAAATTCCCAAATGAATGTTAAGTTTGGATTTGTGGCATTCAGCTAACACCTCTTGCCTAAAATTTTCCACATCCAGCACACAAATTCGCCTATTCAACCATAATACCCATAACTATCAAATTCAAAGCTTGAATTCTGCCGTTGTATTTATCTTTAAAAATATTCTTTAGGAATTGATCTTCTTCTTTCTTGCTGGAAATTCTTTCTAGAATAATTGAAGCTACAAAAATATAAGAAATTAATGCATTTTTCCTACTCAATCCATCTACTACTACGTTATCTTTCATGTGTGTATATAGAATATTTTATTCATAAGATGTAAGAAATTCTAGCTAAAGTTGCTACCTCGTGTTTAAATATTTCTGAGCGAAAAGATACTTTACAGATTTATGATCCATAAAGAGCTCAAACTTTTTACCTAATTAAAAGAGGGAATTTTATTTACTAAGGTCAATTCAAAGTTTTATTGAAATAAACTATGAAAAATTCTTTCCTAGCAAATAATGCCTTCATATTTTTAATGCGAACACCATGGCTAATAATTCTAAGTCATGTGTTGCACAATTCTTCTCATGAGTCTTTAGTTGTCTACTTGTATAAGAAATCGCCTTTCATTCCTGCATCAGAACTGCACCAACTCCTTCTCCACAAGCATCTATATATACAGTTAATCCATTATTTCCATTTATAATTGTTAGAATTGGAGCAGTTATCAACCTCTTCTTAAGTTCCTGGAATGTTTCTTCACATTTAAGAGTCTGGACAAATTTAGCATCCTTCATTGTCAACTTTGTTACGTGGTAGACAATCTTTGATAAGTCATGAATGAATCTTCTGTACCCTGTTAGACCTAAGAAGCCACGAATTTCTTTACGAGTATGTGGTTGCTTCCAATTTAGAACAGCTACAACCTTTACAGGATCTACCGAAATCCTATCCCTTGACACTATATGTCCAAGGAATCTTACCTCATTTTCCCAAAAAAGTCATTTTGAAAATTTGGCTTCAAGCACATTTATCTCATTATCTCTTTCTAGATACCTTTTGTATTCATCTTCTATCTTAGAATAGATAAGGGTGTCATCAACAAAAACTAACATGAATTTATTGAGTATATCTCTAAATATTCTACTCGTAAGGTCTAAAAAATAAGCTGGTGCATTGGTCAGTCAAAGGCATAACCAATCACTTGGAGAAAGTATTTGAACCTTTAAGTGCAGTTAGATGGATGCATTCTTTTATGATCCTTAGTTGATGGTATCCCATGGCAAGATCCATTTTCGAGAATACTCGACCACCATGTAATTGATCGAACAAGTCATCTATGTAGGATAGAGGATACTTGTTCTAATTGTTTATTTATTCAAATCTCAATAATCTACTCACAACCTTAAAGATCCATCTGACTTAGCAACAAAAATTACCGCCGATCCCCAACTAGCACAACTAGGTCTTATCAATCCTTTTTCGGGTTTGGTTATTTAACTCCTCCCTCTCCTTTGGAGCCATCATACTATCATGTTGTTTAATAGGTCTTGCACTAGAAATCAAATCAATACGAAACACGATTTCCTGATGCGAGTGTAAACTCTTTACTTCTTAAAAAACGTCTTGATATTCTTTAAAAACGGGTATTGTTTCTAATCCTCCGTAAGATGATTCTAGTGCATATAGGAAACTACCCCTCTTTGGACTAGGATCTTCACACAATATTTCCATAAACTTCCCGAAATTGGTCCACCGTCCTTCTATTGCAATCAAGAAATGCTTTAAATTTAGCTAAACAATCCGTACCGATAAAATTTTAGATCCAATAAAATCTAAAACAAATAGGTCAAAAGGGAATTAATGGGAAGAATGGGAAATTGGAACGTTTTCACAATTCATATAAAGGCTAGTTGTACCACCTGTAGGATCTCTCACACAGATAGGGGTATCAACTATTTAGGTTCAAGTTTTAATTCATCTACGGCTTCTTTGTGAACAAAACTATGAGAAGCTCTTGTATCAAACAATACTCTAACGAAATATCTTTGATAAAAATATTACCTTCCAAAACTCCTTTGCCCTTCACATCCTAAGAGGTTGAAGGCTCATCCTTTATTATGTATACTCTGGCTTGCTCTCCCTTCCTTATAATCGAACAATCCTTTATCGTGTGCCTCAGTTGATGACAATTATAGTAGTTGGTGGTCGCCTATAAACATTGGTGTTCTTGCAATTAGTTGCTAGGTGGCCATTTTGTTGGCAATTTTAACATGTAACATCCTTCAAATAGTTACCTTGCGATCCTCCTCCATATTTTCATTACACTAGTTTTTCTCCACTCTGATTGAATTTCCTCCTATTCCAGTTGTTGGTATTTGTGTTGTTGGCCTGAGCTAACACCGTATTCTTCTTGTCCATTGTTTTGTAACGGAATCCCATATCCAGTAAGTCCATAAATGATCCTTTTACATGGCAGTCATCCTACTTTAGTACTTCTCATTATCCCAAAAATAAACTTCTCTTTCTTTCAAATTCATGTCAATCAGACTTGGCCCAAAATAAGATAATTCATTTAACTTATTAGCATACTTCTCAATAGTCATTTCATCCTGCTTAAGATCCATAAAGCTTCTATAAAGACGAGATTTTTCGGATGTCTGTATGTACTGCTCCTCCAAAACCTTCTTAAACCTTTCCTAAGAAAATTGTCTTTTGAACCACTAAGGGTAATGGACTCCCACCAAGCTAGAGCACCTCCATGTAATTGCTACGAAGCCAAAAACCTCGTTTTCTCATTACTTATATCCAATGCCTTAAAGATTCTTTCGCATGATTTGATCCAAGCATGTACCTTAATGATAACTTTAGATAAGAATTCTAAATGTGCACTCTCAAAGATTAAACTCATTTTACAGGTATTACTAACCCTATCTCTAATGAGTCATACCCTACCAAAGCCTATGTTCTCGCTTAACCTTCAGCTCTGATACCAAATGTGAAGACCCGTCTCATCGTGTAACATTCCTGAAAATTTACCAAGTTTAATTTGACAATTAAATTAATTTTTGAAAATAGATTGTGAATTAATTAGAGATTTCTGGAATAAATAAATAATTTTTGATTATAGATAGAAATTTAATTTGAGATTTAAGTATAAGTATCTTACCAATAAATATTGGGAATAAATAAAAATTTAGTTTTAAATATAAGAATAAGTGATTTACAAACAAATATTGAATTTCAAAATAAAATGTATTAAGGATAAAATAGAATTAGAAGCTTGATACTAATAAAAAGATAATGACAAGTTTGTTTTCTAAAATATTAGATATATTTGGAAGATGTAATTAATTTTCAAGGAATTAATGTATTAATTTTCAAAATATTATTTTCTAAGTTTTCTTATATAAATAAAAGTGATTAATTGTTCATATGAAATCAAGTATTTAATTTCATTCTTTTCTTTTTTTATAAAAATTGTACAAAAATAAATAATAAAAAAATGTATGAATGTGAATTATATAAATATATATGTGTATGAACATGTTGAAAAAAAATTAAAGGTTGCAATAAAAATTATTTGGAATAAAAATTTTGTTTGTGTAGATATAAATGTAAAAAGAAGTACATTTATTTATAAAAGGAATATGATATGAAATCTTATTTTTTTTTAAAAAAATTCGTTTATCTTTGTATAATCATAGATGTAAACATACATAAAAGGGGATGAGTAAAGAAATCAACATGCATAGGTTTCATAATCAATTTTTTACACATGGCATTCAAATTATTTAATTGAATAAAATAATGGAATTTAAAATTATGAAAAAGTTTTCTATTTCCCATATGAGATTATTAACTATCTCAGCAAATCTGAAGCACGGTAGAGGGAAGATTGAGTATCTTATATCACAACTCCCAAAAAAGAGAGGAAAAAAAAGAAAAAAATTCAAACTTACAAAACCTGTAAACACAGAGTATAACCAGAAAAAAGATAGAAAACAAAGATAGCAGGAAAAAAATCAATCTGAAAGCAAATCAAGCCTAGAACCTCAACAGAAGCTTCAACAAAGTTCAAATAACAACCCTTTGGAAATCAACTCAAGTTTTAAATATGAAATGAACAGCAATCAAAGCTATATAAAGCTTCAGTTATTCTTTTCAACTCTGGAAATTCAAAGAGAAATCAAAAGCAAACCTGGAAAACGAATTTCAAAACAAAGAAGGAAAATTTAAATCTGGAAACCTGGAAGAAACAAGTTTCTCTGGGAAAAAAGAATGAAGGCAAGTAAATTTTTTTTAAATCTGAATTTAATGTTGTTAATCAGTGATGAAGCATAAGTTTAAAGCAATTGAAACAAAATCAAAATGCAGATTCAACTTGAAAGAAAATGTAAATTGAAGTCTGTAGCCTGGAAAATAAAATAAGTTTGAAGCTTTAAACAAATTCAAAACTGTAATGAAGCAAGTAACAAATACAATGGGAAATTTAAACAAAGTTTTGTATCTACAAACTTTTACAGATCTAAGCTTCAAAAGAAATTAAAAAAAAAGGGGAATGCAGGCTTTGCTTTTTGTTCTCTGTTTCTTCCTGTACAACTCCAAGGTGAGCAACTTTCCCTTTGAAGCCTAATTCTATTGATATATTGTGATGGCATGATGATTTTTGATTGAATGATGGTTGAATAGGTGCAGATATGTTGTGCATACATATAATGTTGAATGTGAACAGATATATTCATACCTATTCTTAGTTACAGAATTCAGGAAAGAAAGAAAGAAAATTAAAAAAAATGTTCAACATCCCAGCCTATAACTATCAATATACTTTGATGTTTAAATGAATCAAGTTAGAATTGGCAAGATCTTAACTCTAAAAATATATTCCTAAGTACTATAAGTAAAGGGGTTTACTGAAAATTATTAAAACACAGTAAAAATCGAAATTGTTCAAATTTTAGTTGATTGAAATCTAAGTTTTAATTACAAAACCTTGCTCGTCTTCCTAAATCACGAATTTTAGAGGAAGAATTGAGATTTTTAGTATTGTATTGCTCGAAAAATTTGAAGTTGAACAGTAAATAGGAATTCGCTATTTCCTGGCGATCGGCAAGACCGGGTTGGTCGAAATTTATGGTGAGGATAGCTGGAGGAATGAAGGTGATAGGAAAATGATCAGATTTTTTTTATCCACCATGAAAGCCAATTGACGAGCATTTAGGGTTCTAACCCTGTATTTGTAAATTGTATTCGCGAAGTCCTTTTCGTCGTCGCCAAAGAGTTTCAGGTCATCGGACTGAGGGGGTTAGTGGCATCACGTTGTGACGGAGTCGTGGATGAGGTGGCGACGACTCAGATGGCCGGAGGTGGTTCCACGGGGTAGGTTTTGGTGTTGAGGTTGGGTTCCAGGAAGGATGGAAATGCTCAATTTTGATTTGGGGGCAATGTTGAATTTCTGGGTGCTTAGGAAGCTTAGGGGGGTCAACGTCGACATGGTGGTGGGTGGCAACTTGATCGATGATGGCGAGATTGATGTGCATTGTGCACGCATGTGTTTTGTGTATCAGGGAATTGAGGAAGAAGAAGAGTAGAACTGGGTAAAAGATCGAAGTCGAACTTGAAGCTTGTATCGAGAGTGAGGGGTTCGAGCTCGAGTTATAACTCGAGTAAAATATTAGCGCGCCGTGTAGAGAAACTTAGAAAAAATTTCAAGTTGGAAAATGTGGCACTCGGGTTGTCAATAAAACTCGAAGCAAATAGGAAATCCACTCGGGGGTGACTCGAAGCAGGTCATGAGCGCATATGCAAACGGTTTATGTTTTGGAAAAAAAAATTCTCAAACCTTTAAACTTTTTTATCCATGTTTTCAAATGATGTTTTGTTTTAAGTTTGAAATTAAGTAAAGATTTAAGTAAGATATTTTCAAGGCAATAAAATTTTAATTTATTTAAATTGGTTTGAAAGCTAGAGTTTAACAAAAACCAATATAAACAAAAGGTATCTCATAAGACCTCGTCGCATATAAACACCAACAATTTGAAAACACATAGGTTTCGTTTCATAAAAACATTTGACTAACTACTTGACTGTCTGGAAAAATCAGGCACCTAGAGTTTAAAGGGAAAATAAAATAAACTATAGGTTAGTCATGGGAATGGTGTGAGAACTCAATATACGATGTATGAAAACAAAAGGTATCTCATAAAACCTCGTCGCATATAAACACCGACAAGTTTTTACCTTATGATAACCAAATATTTATTACGTAAGTAGAAGTTGCCTTCTCCCCCACCAAGCAGATAATGTGTTCATAGAGATCACTTATGTAAATAGAAATGCAAATTCAGACGTTCATCCATACAAGTTATCCAGGAACAAGACAAACCAAAGGCACTCTCCTACCACATCTGTAACGTCCCGCCTTTTCGCACGCTTTAAATCGACACACGTGCCAATTCAAATCATACGGAAGGGCGGATTGTTATGGGGTAAATAAGAAAAACAAGAAAGAAATAAAATGAATAGAATCTCACGGCGGAAGGATAAAATATAATAGTCAAATATACAGTTCATGAAGCTGTTTTTCAAAATATATAATTATACTTACAATATATATCAGAGTTATACATACCATAGAATATCAACAATGCAGCGGAATACCATAGTGTAGTGGAACAATATAATATATATTAATAATAATATTGAAATCTTCGTCTTCGTCCTCCAGAGATAAAGCCTTCGATCCTGAAATGCTCGGACTGATCCGAGCGAATTGAAAACAAAACACTCGAGTTAGAACTAAAATATCTTATGTGAGTTAAATTAACAAAAATATATATGAGTGCAGTAACTCAAGAGATGCTCGGGATTTACATCTCCTAAGGATCCGTTAAACTATTTACTATGTAGTATATCTCGCTATTATAATAGTGTCTAATTGTAAAATAAACTTACTTTTAAATAGCGTTAAGAGGTTACCCATATAGCCCTTAACACAAAATATATTCCCATAGTCTATACAGTACCGTAATCTCCCCTGTACTGGGCGTCGTCAGAGGGCACTCCATAGGTATGGTACAAAACAAAATCGTATAAGGCGCACTAGGGTAGGTGACACGGCACAACTAGGCAATGCGAGGGTAGATATACCAATTACGATTCCGGGTCGGTGGTAACGCGTAGCAGCTACTACCGCCCACCTCGAACAACACCCCCAAAATCCAAAATCAAAAGTGGCCACCGAAAAATACAAAGTCGGAGTAGAATAGCGAAGGGATGCGTTCGATAAAAGGTGCTACCTTCTTAACCCGTCGATCGGTCCTGTTTTAGCCACCTTATGCCAACTCATGGGAGTTGGATCCACGTATTTACCTCAAAGGAAACGCTGCCACCATCCTACTTCATTTTGGAATTTCCACCGCGTACACGGTTATTAAAGTGGTTTTTGGAGTAGGCAGAGAGTATGACAACTTTCGATCCCGGTCTCTTTAACAACCAATCATTATTGTAACACCGCGGTCTCTTCGAAATAGTCTATACTTTAAAACCAAAATAAATTATCCATTTCAAAACCATATACTTATGATATCATTTCTATTTTAAAACCCAAATCAATATGATATCATTTTTATTGCAAATAGATCTTTTTTCAGAAATCATAGCACTTTCAAATATATATACCTTAAACCCATAGCTTCGAAACATAATTTTCAATACTTAAATTGTAACATCCCGCCTTTTCGCACGATTTAAACAGACACACATGCCGATTCAAACCATACGGAAGGGCGGATTGTTATGGGGTAAATAAGAAAAACGAGAAAGAAATAAAAGAAAACAGAATCTCGCAGCCGAAGGATAAAATATAATAATAAAATATATAGTTTATAAATCTGTTACAAAACATTTATATAATACATATCAGAGTTACACATACCAATAACAATGCAGCGGAACAGTGTGTAGTGCACTAGTATAAATAATAATAATATACATCTTCGTCTTCGTCTTCGTCCTCCAGAGCTAAATCTTCAAATCCTGAAACGCTCGGACTGACCCGAGCGAATTGAAAAGACAAAACACTCGAGTCAAAACTAAAAGATCTTATGTAAGTTAAATTAACAGAAATAAATATGAGTGCAGTAACTCAAGAGATGCTCGGGATTTACATCTCCGAAAGATCCGTTAAACTATTTACTATATAGTATATTGCGCTATTATAATAGTGTCTATTTGTAAAATAAACTTACTTTTAAATAGCGTTAAGGCTTTACATTTTCCACCTTAACACGGTTATATATTCCCATAGTCTATACAGTACCGTAATCTCCCCCGTACTGGGCGTCGTCAAAGGGCACTCCATAGGTGTGGTACAAAACCAAAATCGTATAAGGCGCGCTAGGTTAGGTGACACGGCACAACTAGGCAATGCCAGGGTAGATATACCAATTACGCTTCCGGACCGATGGAAACGCGCAGCGCGCAGCTGCCGCCCACCTCGAACAAACTCCCCACATCAAAGAAATCAAAAGTGAAGGTGGCCACCGAAAAATCCAAAGTCAGAGTATAGTATCGAAGGGAAGTGTCCGATCAGAGGTGCTACCTCATTAACCCGTCAATCGCTCCTGTTTTAGCCACTTTATGCCAACTCACGGGAGTTGGGTCCACGTATTTACCTTACAGGAAACGCCGCCACCAACCTACTTCATTCTGGAATCTCCACCACGTACACGGTTAGTCAAAGTGGTTTTCGGTATCGACAGAGAGTATGTCCATATCCGATCCCGGTCTCTTTGCCAACCAATCGTTATTATAACACCGCGGTCATTTAAAATAATTGTACTTTAAAACCAGAATAAAATATCCATTCAAAACCATATAAATATAATATCATTTCCTTTTAAAACCCAAATTAATACGATATCATTTTATTCCAATATATATACTTTCCAAAATCATAGGGTTTTCAAAGTAAATATTTAGAGGTCAAAACTCTTGAATATAAAATTATAAATTATACTACCTTGAAAATCATAACTTTGGAACAAGTTTCCATCGCTTAAATGGTCAAATATTAGATTACTTTTATAAAACAAAATAGCTTCTTTACATTTCACAAATCAATTCCAAATATCGATTTAAACTTCCAAATACCATTTTAATTCTTATGTTTCAAAGCTTTAAATATTTCACCATTTCAAAAACAAACTCATTTGACAAACCCATATATATCAAATTCAATTACTTATTATTTAGACTTGAAATGTTTACTTAATGAATTCAATATAATTTAAGTAAAACCTTTAACTTCACATAATTGGAAAATCTTTCAATTTATTGAACTTGATATATTCATTTAAATCAACCTGATATTCATTTAAATCACTTTACACAAAAATCAAGTTATAAAAATCATATCCTTTAAAAAATTTAATTTTTATTAAATTTCAATTTAACTTAATATTCATCTTCCAAATCTTATTCTCATTTAAGTCATAAAAGCTCCAAAAATTAGATTTTAAATAAATGCTTAATCGTATTTGATCTTAAAAATCAAACTTTATTTTATACTTCAAATCAAATTTATACAAAGTTTAAACCCGAAAATTTCTATATATATATATATATATATATAAATAACTAATTCAATATCTCATAAACCATATATATAGCTTTACAACACCATGAAAATCATTTCAAAAATAATTTTATATATATATATACCGCGGTGCCTGTATAAAATTTTCCACCCTATGGTCAAGTGATACGGATGTTTATCATTTCAATCCGCGATTTAAAATAAAATGCGGTTGTATATCATTTCAAACCGCAATCCCGAATGAATGAAATGCATAGCAACTTGCAATTAATAAAATTAATCATCCATTCATCCATCAAATCATACATCCATTTATCACAGTCATCATCTAATTTCAAACAATCATCAATACATAACAGGTGATAAATAATGGTATCAATTATCAGTTTATACTCAAAATAAATTTAATAACTGTTAATTTGCAGTTTATATGCAAAAATAAACGTAAATTTAACTGGCAGTTAATATGAAATAAAAATTTAACATAACTATGACTGGCAGTTAATATGCAATTAAATAAATTCTAACTGTCAAATTTATGCAATAAATAAAATTAATTAACAGTTATATTAAATGAATGCGATTTATCAGAGATAATGAATAAAATATGCCAAACAGTCATAAATAAATTTCTACTCATATCTAAAATTAATTTAACAAACACAAGAAATTTTAGAAATTGTGAGTGGGTTAAAACACTCACCTTTTGAATTTAAATCGAATTTAAATCCGATTTAAACCCAAAAATTCGATGTTCTCCAAATCTATCCAAACCAGCGCCAACATATCTGGAATTTTATTACGGTCCTAACAAAAAAAATCTCGCGTGAAAACGAGGTCGTATGAGAAAGTTATAGCGATAAAACGATTTGAATTTCAAAAATTAAATTAAACAAAGCTCACCTAAACTAACTGCCACGTCACAAAGCGCGTTCCTCTTTCTCACGCGTTCGCACCTCCACTAAAGTAAAAGCCGACCGAAACCCCCTCCTTTGACCGCCGACGCTCAACGCCTTCTGCGCCCATCAGCCATGCCCCTACCACCGTTGCGACCCTCTCCTCCTGCCGCATCCACGGCCAAGAGCCTGCAGCCTCCGGTGCGCCGCCGCCGCCAGGGTTTTCAAACCCTAAAATCAAAATTCAAGCCACCTCAGCCCACCGTACAACCTCCAACCACTCTTGAACGATCTCTATCGACGAGTACTCCAATACCCAGAACCCGATTTCATCGATTGAAGCCTAAATCGAAAAGCCCCAAATCGACATGTAGGGTTTCGAATTTTCAAGGTTTGACCGCGATTCCTGATCGATCAGGTCACTGTCTTGAAAAACGAACAATAGACGTAGGTTCGTATTAATGAAATCTACAACATATATTTTTTTGGAAATTTTCTGAGGACTTTTAATTTTTAGCTTTGGATCTAATTTGAATTTTGAATTTGGATCTAGAATTGTTTGTTGGCATTGAAGAAGAGGAGTACAGAGCTTCCTATACGTATAGAAGTGAGAAATAGAGGCTGCTAGGGTTTATAACAGCCTATTTATAGACAAACTGCAATAGAATAGGTGGGCACGAATTATAAACGTGCTAACCGATAGTTGGCCCAAAAAGCCCGTTCTGACCCCTGAACGAAATTTGTTAAACCCATATATCAAAATAGGTAATTTAAAATATTCTGAACATGATGGAAAAAATTTCACGTCCAAATTCGATCGTATGGAGAAGTTATGCTGAAAACAAAATTTTCAAAATGATTTCAAATTGATTTCAATTAAATCGATTTCAAGGTGTTTCGTGTTCGTACGATCAAACGACAAGTCTGATCGCTACGAAACTTGAAACCCTACAATAATTCACTGTTATGGATCCGATGAAACTGGTTTCGTCGAAATCCGAGTCCGTGACCAAAATGGCTATTTTTATATTAATTAAATAAATTAAAAATTAGTAAATAAATCCAATTTTTAAAATTCAGTTTTAGAATTGGAAATCTTTATCACTTAAAAATTCTCAACATTTAAAATGATTTAACAATTTTTAAATGTCAATTTATTCAAGATTAAATCAATATAAAATGTCCTATTAAATTTCCAATAAATTCATATTATCATATTCTAAATCTAAATGAATAAATAAAGCTTAATTCCCGTTTAAGCATTTATCGTTTGATTGCAATTAACCTTTTATCATCAATTAAATTCCGATATATTTATAGACTTTATTTTCCATGAATTGCCTAAATTTATTTACGTAACATTAAATTTATATTTATTGCAATGATTTCAAATTTAACTGAAGGAACTAAGTATATTACTCAAAATAGTTGTTGTAAGACTCTCAACCCACATTAATTGTTATTAATTAAAGTTGAACATCATTAAATTTCGTTTATTGACTTTAAAATTTTGCTATCTAGTAAATACATTTAATGGGTAAACATAACATTTGAATTAAAATGCATTTCTCATGCATGCTTAATCTTATACAAATTTCCCTTTATTAGCTAAATCATATTAAGAAAACAAAATAAATTATATGAATGGTTAAATTTTCCAATTACCTCACATTAATCCTAAATCACCGACTTACAATTTATTTTTTAATTACTAGATTTGCATTGATTACATCAAATTGAAATTTAATACGTATTATTTCTCAAATAAAATAAATCTTTGGATTTAAATTCCCAAATCCTCAAATTACGTCCTACCATAAATCTATGCTTCATTATTTTACGTTCACACTTCCGTTACTCTATAAATAAATCACCAAGTAACGTTATCATAAACCAGCATAAATCTATACATTAAATCCTTACATTTATTTCTCTATATCCTATTTGTTCCAACTTTATTTATTAATGCTATTTCCTTATTTTGGTTATTACTTATCAACTTGCTCAAACCTTACTACCTAAATTTCTGTTATTGTAAACCTTAAACAATTTAATCAAAATTAAATATAAATTCCAAATTAAATCACCCATTTCAACATGCCACTTAATTAGGAAATTTATACTAATTGTTATCATACCCATAATTCTACGCTTATAACTAAGTCCTACATTTGAATAAATTTATTAAATTGGAATGTTCATTAAGGTTTATACATTACCAACTTGTACTGATTTTATACAATCGCCATTTACTTTACATTTCATTACTATTCAATATATATTTATTCACAAATCAATTCAATATTAATTCTTCTTTCGTTCTATTTGATAAATAACCTAGTATACATTTACATACATTCATTTCATTCCATTCATGCATTAAAATTTATATATTAACTAATACCAACATTATTATCATTAATTATAATTGGATTCCCAATTTTATTAAATACCTTGAACAAATAACATATATATTAATCAATTCCTTTTTCTACTTAATTCAAATTGGATTTTATTCCAATTCCTATAAATAGGTCTTAAGTCACCATTTACATAATTAAATTTAGCGTTTATTTGAATATTTGTTTATAATTTAAAGTTTTCTACTAAATTAAATTACAAACTTATAAATTTTAACCAATTTTAATCCACTAATTTTACAGATCGTTACACTCTCCCCCACTCAAAACTTTTCGTCCCCGAAAAGAAAAAGAAGGGAAAAGAAGAATTAAATACAATACATCTTATTCAAAATATCTAACTTATAAACAATTAAATTTACAAAATTAATTACTTTAAATAAGATATCCTAATTTATAACTATTTAATCCTTTATATTTAAATTATTAAGGGTTGGAAAAACATTTTCAAAATATTTCTAAGATACTGCATTTTCTTATATAATTCAAAAGGGTTACAATTTATATAAAGTGAAATATTTAAGTGGTTTCAATCACTAACAACAAATAAATACAACAACCATCAATTTCAACAACATAGACAACAAAACAAAACAACCATTCAATCAAACAAGCAAATAGTTGTTTGGGTTCAAAACTTGAAATGGTACGGAATGAAAAATAACTATCAAGTGCATCATTTACTCAATAGTCTTAGATGGGACAAAATAAATTATTTATTCATCCAACAATTTCAAATTTCCTTACCCAACCAAACATAAATTAAACAATAACAATTCAACCCAACAATCAATTTAACTTATTATAAATCTTTATTTCATACTTTAGTTGTTTGATTTCCTTTCTTTCATTAATTGAGTGATTACCTCATTTATTTTCATTTATTACTTACAATATTTATTTTTAATGTCATGTAAGTTTTTTTTTTTGCATTCCATTTATGCATTTCTAAATTTTATTCGTTTACTTAAATTTTAAAATCATCTAATTATAATACTTACCTTTAATTAGGGTAAAATTTCAATTTATAACTTAAGTTTATAACATTAAATTTTCATTTATAATAGCAAATTCATTGAATACTTCATCTCCTACTATTACTTGTACAATTTTCATTACATTTCCTATTAAACATTTCAACTTTTAATATTTGGTAAGTTATATATGTTATTTAAGGGTATAATTGAAAGTTATACAAGTTTGTTCTATTTCCTTAAATTAAATTAAAGTTCAATAATAATAATCATTATTTCATAGGTTATAAATTTCAAATTTCATTTAATACCATTTATAACCTATCATTAAATCTCTTATTTCCTTTAGAGGTTTTAAATTTATTAATTACTTACCTTTCATTTTACTACAATAATTGAACCAATTAACTATTGGGAATTTAAGAACTTAATACCTGGTTAAATTTCAAATTATTTTAAAATAATAGATAAATATATTCTTACGCTTATATATCTCTAATTATATTTAAAACAATCCAGAATTTATATTTTTCAAAAATGAATCTGTAGTAAAACTACTACAGTGGCATTTCCCTTTCGAAACTCGAAAATGGAAGTCGATGATGCGGCCGCCATCACCGAAATTATTTTCCAGCGACAAAGAGGAACGTACAAAACTTATTTTCTCCAAAACTTTCTTTAAAACAATTCTTCCGAATTATATTAAATATTTATATCAAAATACCTAAAAACAATATTATTATATTCCAAAATTTATTTGAAAGAAATTTCAAAACCCCGGATCTTTAGTTCTAAATTTCCAAATTCCATTTATTTTATTTTTTTAAATCTTATTTCTACTTTTATTTATACACTCTATTACCTAACAACCAATCTATTATAGCCAAATATAGATACCATTTGAAAAAATTTATTTTCATATATAGAAAATATAATAGGCAAAATTATTTCATTCACCTATATTAAAAACAAATATTATGTCGGTCTGTCCTATTAAGTGTTTAGAAATCCCTATCGATGTCATAGCGTCCCATGCATCAACCGGAATTTATAAATACAAAACGGAACAGATTAACACAATATTAAAACCCTTTTATAACACTAACAAATACGCTCTCTCATATATATACACTCAGTGACTCCTATAGGGTATTACTACCCTATTAGTAAAGAGTCAAACCCCACAAAGCTAAGGTTTATCGTTAAACCAAAGCTCTGATACCAGATGTAACATCCCGCCTTTTTGCATGATTTAAACAGACACACATGCTGATTCAAACCATACGGAAGGGCGGATTGTTATGGGGTAAATAAGAAAAACGAGAAAGAAATAAAAGAAAACAGAATCTCGCAGCGGAAGGATAAAATATAATAATAAATATATAGTTTATAAATCTGTTTACAAAACATTTATATAATACATATCAGAGTTACACATACCAATAACAATGCAGCGGAACAGTGTGTAGTGCACTAATATAAATAATAATAATATACATCTTCGTCTTCGCCCTCCAGAACTAAATCTTCAAATTCTGAAACGCTCGGACTGACCCGAGCGAATTGAAAAGACAAAACACTCGAGTCAGAACTAAAAGATCTTATGTAAGTTAAATTAACAGAAATAAATATGAGTGCAGTAACTCAAGAGATGCTCGGGATTTACATCTCCTAAGGATCCGTTAAACTATTTACTATATAGTATATTGCGCTATTATAATAGTGTCTACTTGTAAAATAAACTTACTTTTAAATAGCGTTAAGGCTTTACATTTTCCACCTTAACACAGTTATATATTCCCAAAGTCTATACAGTACCGTAATCTCCCCCGTACTGGGCGTCGTCAGAGGGCACTCCATAGGTATGGTACAAAACCAAAATCGTATAAGGCGCGCTAGGGTAGGTGACACGGCACAACTAGGCAATGCCAGGGTAGATATACCAATTACGCTTCCGGGCCGATGGAAACGCGCAGGCGCAGCTGCCGCCCACCTCGAACAAACTCCCCACATCAAAAAAATCAAAAGTGAAGGTGGCCACCGAAAAATCAAAAGTTAGAGTATAGTATCGAAGGGAAGTGTCCGATCAGAGGTGCTACCTCATTAACCCGTCAATCGCTCATGTTTTAGCCACCTTATGCCAACTCACGGGAGTTGGGTCCACGTATTTACCTTACAGGAAACGCCGCCACCAACCTACTTCATTCTGGAATCTCCACCGCGTACATGGTTAGTCAAAGTGGTTTTCGGTATCGACAGAGAGTATGTCCATATCCGATCCCGGTCTCTTTGCCAACCAATCGTTATTATAACACCGCGGTCATTTAAAATAATTGTACTTTAAAACCAGAATAAATTATCCATTCAAAACCATATAAATATGATATCATTTCCTTTTAAAACCCGAATTAATACGATATCATTTTATTCCAATATATATACTTTCCAAAATCATAGGGTTTTCAAAGTAAATATTTAGAGGTCAAAACTCTTGAATATAAAATTTCAAATTATACTACCTTAAAAATCATAACTTTGAAACAAGTTTCCATCTCTTAAATGGTCAAATATTAGATTACTTTTATAAAACAAAATAGCTTCTTTACATTTCACAAATCAATTCCAAATATCGATTTAAACTTCCAAATACCATTTTAATTCTTATGTTTCAAAGCTTTAAATATTTCACCATTTCAAAAACAAACTCATTTGAAAAACCCATATATATCAAATTCAATTACTTATTATTTAGACTTGAAATGTTTACTTAATGAATTCAATATAATTTAAGTAAAACCTTTAACTTCACATAATTGGAAAATCTTTCAATTTATTAAACTTGATATATTCATTTAAATCAACCTGATATTCATTTAAATCACTTTACACAAAAATCAAGTTATAAAAATCATATCCTTTAAAAAATTTAATTTTTATTAAATTTCAATTTAACTTAATATTCATCTTCCAAATCTTATTCTCATTTAAGTCATATAAGCTCCAGAAATTAGATTTTAAATAAATGCTTAATCGTATTTGATCTTAAAAATCAAACTTTATTTTATACTTCAAATCAAATTTATACAAAGTTTAAACCCGAAAATTTCTATATATATATAAATAACTAATTCAATATCTCATAAACCATATATATAGCTTTACAACACCATGAAAATCATTTCAAAAATAATTTTATATATATATATACCGCGGTGCCTGTATAAAATTTTCTACCCTATGGTCAAGTGATACGGATGTTTATCATTTCAATCCGCGATTTAAAATAAAATGCGGTTGTATATCATTTCAAACCGCAATCCCGAATGAATGAAATGCATAGCAACTTGCAATTAATAAAATTAATCATCCATTCATCCATCAAATCATACATCCATTTATCACAGTCATCATCTAATTTCAAACAATCATCAATACATAACAGGTGATAAATAATGGTATCAATTATCAGTTGATACTCAAAATAAATTTAATAACTGTTAATTTGCAGTTTATATGCAAAAATAAACGTAAATTTAACTGGCAGTTAATATGAAATAAAAATTTAACATAACTATGACTAGCAGTTAATATGCAATTAAATAAATTCTAACTGTCAAATTTATGCAATAAATAAAATTAATTAACAGTTATATTAAATGAATGCGATTTATCAGAGATAATGAATAAAACATGCCAAACAGTCATAAATAAATTTCTACTCATATCTAAAATTAATTTAACAAACACAAGAAATTTTAGAAATTGTGAGTGGGTTAAAACACTCACCTTTTGAATTTAAATCGAATTTAAATCCGATTTAAACCCAAAAATTCGATGGTCTCCAAATCTGTCCAAACCAGCGCCAACATATCTGGAATTTTATTACGGTCCTAACAAAAAAAATCTCGCGTGAAAACGAGGTCGTATGAGAAAGTTATAGCGATAAAACGATTTGAATTTCAAAAATTAAATTAAACAAAGCTCACCTAAACTAACTGCCATGTCACAAAGCGCGTTCCTCTTTCTCACGTGTTCGCACCTCCACTACAGTAAAAGCCGACCGAAACCCCCTCCTTTGACCGTCGACGCTCAACGTCTTCTGCGCCCATCAGCCACGACCCTACCACCGTTGCGACCCTCTCCTCCTGCCGCATCCACGGCCAAGAGCCTGCAGCCTCCGGTGCGCCGCCGCCGCCAGGGTTTTCAAACCCTAAAATCAAAATTCAAGCCACCTCAGCCCACCGTACAACCTCCAACCACTCTTGAACGATCTCTATCGACGAGTACTCCAATACCCAGAACCCGATTTCATCGATTGAAGCCTAAATCGAAAAGCCCCAAATCGACACGTAGGGTTTCAAATTTTCAAGGTTTGACCGCGATTCCTGATCGATCCGGTCACTGTCTTGAAAAACGAACAATAGACGTAGGTTCGTATTAATGAAATCTACAACATATATTTTTTTGGAAATTTTCGGAGGACTTTTAATTTTTAGCTTTGGATCTAATTTGAATTTTGAATTTGGATCTAGAATTGTTTGTTGGCATTGAAGAAGAGGAGTACAGAGCTTCCTATACGTATAGAAGTGAGAAATAGAGGCTGCTAGGGTTTATAACAGCCTATTTATAGACAAACTGCAATAGAATAGGTGGGCACGAATTATAAACGTGCTAACCGATAGTTGGCCCAAAAAGCCCGTTCTGACCCCTGAACGAAATTTGTCAAACCCATATATCAAAATAGGTAATTTAAAATATTCTGAACATGATGGAAAAAATTTCACGTCCAAATTCGATCGTATGGAGAAGTTATGCTGAAAACAAAATTTTCAAATTGATTTCAATTAAATCGATTTCAAGGTGTTTCGTGTTCGTACGATCAAACGACAAGTCCGATCGCTACGAAACTTGAAACCCTACAATAATTCACTGTTACGGATCCGATGAAACTTGTTTCGTCGAAATCCGAGTCCGTGACAAAAATGGCTATTTTTATATTAATTAAATAAATTGAAAATTAGTAAATAAATCCAATTTTTAAAATTCAGTTTTAGAATTGGAAATCTTCATCACTTAAAAATTCTCAACATTTAAAATGATTTAACAATTTTTAAATGTCAATTTATTCAAGATTAAATCAATATAAAATGTCCTATTAAATTTCCAATAAATTCAAATTATCATATTCTAAATCCAAATGAATAAATAAAGCTTAATTCCTGTTTAAGCATTTATCGTTTGATTGCAATTAACCTTTTATCATCAATTAAATTCCGATATATTATAGACTTTATTTTCCATTAATTGCCTAAATTTAATTACGTAACATTAAATTTATATTTATTGCAATGATTTCAAATTTAACTGAAGGAACTAAGTATATTACTCAAAATAGTTGTTGTAAGACTCTCATCCCCACATTAATTGTTATTAATTAAAGTTGAACATCAATAAATTTCGTTTATTGATTTTAAAATTTTGCTATCCAGTAAATACATTAAATGGGTAAACATAACATTTGAATTAAAATGCATTTCTCATGCATGCTTCATCTTATACAAATTTTCCTTTATTAGCTTAATCATATTAACAAAACAAAATAAATTATATGAATGGTTAAATTTTCCAATTACCTCACATTAATCCTAAATCACCGACTTACAATTTATTTTTTAATTACTAGATTTGCATTGATTACATCAAATTGAAATTTAATACGTATTATTTCTCAAATAAAATAAATCTTTGGATTTAAATTCCCAAATCCTCAAATTAAGTCCTACCATAAATCTATGCTTCATTATTTTATGTTCACACTTCCGTTACTCTGTAAATAAATCACCAAGTAACGTTATCATAAACCAACATAAATTTATACATTAAAACCTTACATTTATTTCTCTATATCCTATTTGTTCCAACTTTATTTATTAATGCTATTTCCTTATTTTGGTTATTACTTATCAACTTGCTCAAACCTTACTACCTAAATTTCTGTTATTGTAAACCATAAACAATTTCATGAAAATTAAATATAAATTCCAAATTAAATCACTCATTTCAACATGCCACTTAATTAGGAAATTTATACTAATTGTTATCATACCCATAATTCTATGCTTATAACTAAGTCCTACATTTGAATAAATTTATTAAATTGGAATGTTCATTAAGGTTTATACATTACCAACTTGTACTGATTTTATACAATCGCCATTTACTTTACATTTCATTACTATTCAATATATATTTATTCATAAATCAATTCAATATTAATTCTTCTTTCCTTCTATTTGATAAATAACCTAGTATACATTTACATACATTCATTTCATTCCATTCAAGCATTGAAATTTATATATTAACTAATACCAACATTATTATCATTAATTATAATTGGATTCCCAGTTTTATTCAATACCTTGAACAAATAACATATATATTAATCAATTCCTTTTTCTACTTAATTCAAATTGGATTTTATTCCAATTCCTATAAATAGGTCTCAAGTCACCATTTACATAATTAAATTTAGCTTTTATTTCAATATTTGTTTATAATTTAAAGTTTTCTACTAAATTAAATTACAAACTTATAAATTTTAACCAATTTTCATCCACTAAATTTACGGGTCGTTACATAAATGGTTTAATAATAAATTACTTTATATAGTAAATTATCTTTCAATTTCTCAAATCAATTCCAAATACAGATTTGAATTCCTGAATAAACCATTCAAATTTCCATATATTTCAAAGTTTTAAATATTCCAAAATTTCAAAACTTATTCTTTGATAATTTCATATACATCAATTCCAACTACTATTATTTAGATTTAAAACGTTACTAAATAAATCAAATATTGTTTAGTAAAACTTTTAGACTTTAAATAAATGGATATTCTTCCAATTAAATTAACTTGAAAGTATTCAATTAAATCAATTCGATATTCATTTAAATCCTCTAAACAAAAATCAAGTTATAAAATCATACCTTTAAATCTAAATTTATTTACATTCCAAATCAAATTTATTCAAGTACAATTCTTAAATAATTCAATTTAACCAAATTTCATATTTATTTTCCAATCTAATTTTTTATTTAAGTCATTAAAAACTCTATATATACCATATCTAAATCAAGTACTTAACCATATGATATAAAACAATCAAATTCCATTATTAAACGTATTTTCATTAAACAAACTTATACATAGCTTAAATTCAATAATTTAACTATATATATAAATAATATTTAAAATATCAAAAATCAATATTTATTAAACCATATTCTTTCCAAAACCATAGAAAAATCATTTCAAAAAGAATTATATATATATATATATATCTATACCGCGGTGCCTGTCTAAAATTTTCTATCCTATGGTCAAGTGATACGGATATTTATCATTTCAATCCGTAATTTAAAATAAAAATTATGGTTATATATCATTTCAAACTGCAATCCCAAATGAAATGAAAATGCATAATAACTTGCAGTTTATAACAATATAAGTACAGCATCCATTCATCCAATATCAACCATCAACCATTTATCACAATCATAATCCAAATTCAAACAATACATCAATATATAACAGGTGATAATAAAAGGTATCAACTATCAGTTTATATTCAAAAATAAATTATAACTGTTTAACTGGCAGTTTATATGCAATAAAATAAATAACAATTTAACTGGTAGTTAATATGCAATAATGAATTAAATAACAAGTTAATTAAATAAAATGCAAATTGACTGAGATAATGATGAAATATATGCCAAACAGCTATAAATAAATTTCAAATCACATCATAAATGAATTTAACAAACATAAGAAATCTTAGAAGTTGTGAGTGGGTTAAAACACTCACCTTTGGCATTTAAATTGAAATAAAATTTCAATTTAAACCCAAAAGTTGCACAGTCTCGGAATCTGTCCAAACCATCGTCAAAATCTCTGGAATTCCAATACGAACCTAGCGGAGAAAACCACGTGTGAATCCAAATTCGTATGTAGAAGTTATTTGAATTAAACGAGTTGAAAACATAACTTAAATTAAAATAAAATAGTTAACGTTAACTCACTTTTTATACTACTACGTCACAGCACCTTACTCACGCGTTTACTCACGAATTTGAGAAACTGAAGGAAACCCTAACATCTCGTACGCGCCTGCAGATCCAGCCGCCACCTTGCCGGGAATTCTCGCCACCAGGTTGCGACGATCAGAGGTCGCCATCTCGTCCATCACACCAAGCCGACCACTCCTCTAGGTTGCGCGACCCACTCGATCGCCCCAGCACCCATAGCCGCCACGCCTTCAAACGCAAATCGCGGCCAATCAATGCGACTCTGACCCCAAGTAGCCGCACCGATCTACATGCTTCGACGCCCTCTACCCGTGTACACAAACCCATCGAGCTAAAATTGAAGATCTGCCGTTGATTGAGGGTGTCGCCTATGAACGGCCGGGGATTCTTCGACGATTACCATTCAAACGACAATCCGAATCTAAAAACGGACACCACCAGTGAATTTCGCTAGTCGAGAGCTTCAACATATATTTTTTCCATATTTTTCTGAGGACTTTGAAATTTATGTTTTGGATTGAATTTGCAATTAGATCTGGAAATATAGATTTTTGTCTACCTTTGAGGAAGAGGAGGAATAGAATGAATTTACCTACAGACAAATGAGAATTAGGAAAGCTAGGGTTTATAGCAGGATATTTATAGAGAAAGTTGGAATAGAATAAATGGATCGTGTTGAATACACACTAACGACAAAGTGGCCCAAAAAGCCCGTTCTGATCCCGGAACGAAATTAGGTAAACCCATATATCAAAATAGGTGTTTCAAAATATTTTAAACGCAATGGAAAGGGTTTCACGCTAAAATTCCATCGTATTAAGAAGTTATGCCAAAATCAATATTTTCAATTGATTTCAATTGATTTCAATTAAATTGATTTCAAGGCGTTTCAAACCATACGATCAAATGACAAGTCCGATCGATACGAAACTTGAAATCCTACAATAATTCACCGGTACGGATCCGATGAAACTGGTTTCGTCGAAATCAGAGTCGGTTGCCAAAATGGCTATTTTTCCATTAATTAAATAAATTAATAATTAAATTAATTAAATCAAATTCCAAATTTCAATTCGAAAATTTACAAATTCATCACTTATGATTCCTCAATCATTTACAATGATTTAAAACAAAATTAAATGCCAATTTAAAGATGATTTATTTATAAATTTCAATATAAATTCTCAATTTCATTAAATTCAATATTATAAATTTAATCTCAAATAAATCTATTAAATTCACTTCCATTATATTATTCAATTTATTGATGTCAATTGGATGAAATTAACATTGGCTCCATACCTATAACATTAAAAATATCCAATTTAAACTAAATTTTCAATTAACGTAATAATTGAATATTTAATTTCATTCATTTGCAGTTAATCCATTTTATTATAAATTAAATAAATTAAACCCCTATTTAAATTCAAATTCTATAATTCATAAATTTATCATCTTGTATTACTTAATAAATTTAGAAATCTTTTTTAAAAAACCAATTCCCATATCAATTTAAACTAAATAGATTCACCAATTATAGTATTTAACATTCAATTTAATAAATCTAGTTATTTATAATTACTTAAAATACGTTGCTTTAAACCTGATTTCAATCCTTCCATTCTCTATTAATCCTTCCTATAATCATAGTCAATATTTGTTTAACATTTATTACAATAGTGCTCTCATTCCATCCTTTATTTATTGACTATCATATTTCCATTAAATAAAATTTGGTCAATTTCACACGTTATTGGAAATTAAAGTCTCAATTAAACTTTCTATTTTGATTTCATTTCTATATTACATCACTTATTGTTTTACAAATAAATTATATTTCAATTCATCCTACTTCCTTCATATCTTGTGACTATTGCCTTAAATTCTCACTAATATACATTAAGGTTTATTAAATTCTAATTGGCTCCTATTTTAATTATTACAATAATTACTATCCTTGCTTCAAATTTCCATAACTAACCTTAACGTAGTATTAGATTAAAATTTTCTTTGGTCACATCCTATTGAATTAACATTCTCCGATGACCAAATTAATCTACATAAATTTGCACTAGTTAAGTAAATTAACTGCAATTGATTTCAACTAAATTTTATGAACTAAATAAATAGGTAACTTATAACCATTGTTACCCTTAACTTAAAATTACATTCAAAAGTTCATTAATTACAACAAATGTTCCAATTAGCTATATAATTCTAATTTCATCTTTTATTTGTGTTAACTATGTTAATTCCATTATGCTGAGATTTAGTCACTTATACACATTTAATATCCCAATTCATTTATATTATCTTCATTTAAATCTTTTATTAAGTCAAATGCCATCTTATGCATATAATTAACATTTCTATTGATTTTACATTCAAAATTTCCAGTTATTATCTTATCTTACATAAGGTAATGTTTAATTACATTTAATTGCTATTGAATAAATACATTGGTAACGAATGAATAATATTTGTAAATTTATTCTTTACACAATTATTACAACAACTCTCATTAAAATACATTTATTTCATTCCCATCCATTACACATTATTTTATTTCCATTAATTATCTATTTTATACAATAATTAAATGTTTACATTTGGTTCTTATATTAAATTTTATAACCAATCATAGCAAGTTCAAATATAATGAATTGGAGTTTCATTAAGATTGTTGATGATTAACTTGTATTAACATTGTTTTATTTTAATTTAGTTCTTATTCCACTATTAAATTACAAATTATTTTATTTTTTATTAAATTACACGTTATTTTATTTCTTTCAATATTAACTCATATAATATTATTAAATTAACAAATTTTAAACATCAAAATTTATGAGTCGTTACAACATCCTATCCGGAGTTACCTCTAGGATCAGTAGCGATTAGTCCTTACATTGGATATTTCATAACGAAGGGACTACTGCTATATATGTTTATCCCTAAATGATCAACAAACAGTTCATTATGAAAATCCCAATTATCATATCCATGTCTTCACTTCGAATATGTAAATCGGTTCGAACTGGCTTCGGATAGGAAATTCCAAAATTCGACCCTGGTTCCTTCGAAACAATCATCGATAAAAAGATGTTATGTTAATAGGGAATCATTTTCTAATGATTTAGTTCTTTTTATCAAAATCGCTTTTGGAGATTTACATTTATTAAACATTCTTTCTGTTATATATGGAATCAGTAAACCTCTCTTATCAAATTCTTTAATTTCTTAAAACCTTTTCATACTTAACTCGTTTTCAATTTTTCGACCTTACCTATCCCATGCCAAAGGAAGAGGCTAGGTGAGCCAGGGCAGTGGTTGCTCCTGAACATCTCCTTTGTTTAAGAACCTCACATGTGGATTTCATGAATAGAAAATCCAGTCTACACATCATCTTTTAGGTCTTTTTAGTTTAAAATTATATTTTCAAAGGTTATAGAAAAGTGCTACGGAAAGTGCTGCAAAAAATGCTTTTTTAAAAGCTATATTGATCCAAACGACTTTTCTATTATTTGGAAATTCATTTTTATAACACAAATCACTTTCAAAACATTTTAATTTATTTTTAGAATTATTCATATATTTAAACAATTTTAAAATATCATTTTCAAAGAAATCATTTTATGGATTTCGAATTGCAAAACTACAATTTTCATAAAAACTTGTTTTATATTTAAAAATCCACTTATCAAAATTTCGATTTTCTTTCTTTATTGGAAAAATATGGGTATAATAGCTTGGAAAATTTTTATCTTGAAGAATTCTTAGCTATATTCCATTATATATACTCGTTTGACTTTTATGGCGTGAAATCGCAAACTACGTTACTCGACGCGCCTATTTTTGACTAAATTTTCAATTACCTTTCAAACTACACCAAAACATTTCCATATGTTTATAAAACATTTCAAACTCATTTTCAAATATTTTTAAAGAGGTTTAATGTTCCATGTACACCAATTCATTTCCTAAGTGATTTCCTTTGTGTTTACCACCGTGTATTTCCGTAACTTACACATATATTCAACATTCATATTTAAAAATCACCATCAACAATCATAATCAAACATATGTAACATCTAATAGCACATAATACTATAGTTTAAGAGTTCCCACTTTGTGTATAAAAACGATTAACTAAAAATTTGTTATGGCTCCGCTATTTGGTTTCCAAAGCTCAAGATTCTTCGAACTTAAGCTACTAGGTGCCTTGACCAAAGCATGGGTTGGCTTGGGGAGCTCATGACCTAGGGTGGAGTAAGGAAGTGGTTTGGCCTTCAATGAAATGGGGTGGAGGCCAAGAAGAACATAGTGAAAAGGTGGAGTTTGGGGATTGTTTTAAGGTGTGTAAGTAAATATAAATGTATAATTTAGTTTCTTTTTGAAATAAGTTTTGACATAATTTATCTTAGGGTAGAAGCCATTAACAATGAGGACAAAGCTTAGAAAAATGAAGAAGAAGATGAATGACAATCAAGAGAATGGTGTTGGGTATTTATAGGCAAAGAAGTGTATAAAAATATCTATGCATACCTCATCATCTTCATCACCATCACATGCTCCACCATCATCACACCTTCCCCCCAATGCACGACAAAGGCTTCATCACCCATGTGCCCATCTCTTCCATCACTATAGGGTATACATATGTTAACTTTGTGTGCTTAAGAAGTAAGGAAACTAAAATATCTAATATATTTTATATTATATTTATATACTTAATTATATTTGTATATGTCTGTTTATGTGCATGTTCTCATGTATGCACATGCACACGTATATGTGTATGTTACACATCTCCACAATGTTTCACAACTTCCACACATTATATCATTATAAATCCCGAATCCGATTTTCGGTCATATTTTCTCTTTTTAGTTAACATGCATATATTTGGAAACAAATTTTGAAAATAAATTTTCTTACCCTTCTGAACTAATTAAAATGATTTTATTTTATTTATAAAACCATATAGCTTAATATAAATAATTATTTACAAAATTGTTGTTATATCAATAAAGCGTAACGAACATTTATTTAAAGTGATATACTTGCGAGTCGTTACACGTTGGCATTTTTTAAACATCACATAATATGTTAACTCGTGTATTTTATTTTTGTTTTGTGTTCATGTCACATTGTTGTGTATGATTGTATTCAATTTTCTATCATTCGCGGTAGTGATAATGGGTAGCGGTGTATAGGATTCTTTCAAAATCAAAACTCGAATCGACCAAGTACACTCAGCACACACCATCTTTGAGTTAGCAACCTTCCCACCCCCCTTTCACCATGCCATTGTCCCCTTGCCTTGGATTATAACTAGTTTGGTAGGATCTAATCCACGAAAAAACCTCAGTACTTTAGATATAAATATACGTACAGCGAAGAACAACATTCCTTCTTCATTTCTTTTCTTTTCTTTTCTTCTCTTCGTTCCTGAGAATAAAAACAAACATTATCCCCATTTCAAAGATTAAAAACTCCCATTATACTCAGTCTTAACCAAATCATTCAGCACGAAAGTTATTCATAATGTCATCTAGTATTTGTTTTAAATTTCGCTCGAGATTTCGTCAAGAATCGAGCGAGTTATCCCAATTTTATAGTAAACGAGAAAATTTTGTTCAAAAGTTCAAAAATCAAATTGTCCTTATCCAAGATGAATTAGTCGATGGCATATTGTAACGAGCCGCCATTCATCTCCACGGAATGACGCATCATTAATAGGAAAGAAAGGGATAGAAAAGAGAAAGAAAGAGAAGAAAGAAGAAACAACACATCAGAATCTAAACAGCGGAACAAATAAATTATGTTAATAACATAAGTATTACATAGTATACAAATATTATCAGAGATACATAGGTTATACAACACATGCTAGACAGTTATAAACACATGTCTAGTTATTACAACTCAATGCAACTCAGAGACAACACAGAGATACCAAACACAGTGGAATACGATATATCCAACGCAGAAGCCTCCTGCTCCATTGCTCCTACATAATTCGTCAAAGCTAACCTGAATCCCTTGGCTACTCGTAAAAAAATTTGAGTACCCAAGAGTTTAAGAAAACCGAAGATAAACTCCGGGTCAGACATGGGTCTGGTGTGAGTAACAGGTTAAAGTTGCTTAATTTTAAAAACCTTTTGAAAAGAAAGGTATCACGTAAGATTTCCCACACATAAACATGGAAAAGTTTTTACCTTACGCTAACCAAAACATTTGATAGGAAATCCAGTGATATTATAATAGATCTAGGGTTTTCAAGTAAATATGAAATAGCCGAAATTGTTACATTTATTAAATTCCAGCTACTAGCCACAAAAGTGGATAATACAATCAAAACCGTTGGCACTTATTGGATTTTGGATTCCATACAATGGCAGGGTTGCCGGGTACCGCCCGTCATACTAAGTGGCCTAGATCACTGTACCGAGGATCACTTTCAATCCCCTGCAACCCAAAGCCGAAACCATCCCTTACTGGACAGTCCCGAACAAGACAACCTCGTAGTTGGTGCGCATTTCCAACCGCCCACTAAGCCGAATAAAAAGGGACCTCTAGACAGGGGAAAATCTCGTCCTACTTGGGCATGACCCACTTAGCCTTGCTGCACCTCCCCTGTTTTAGCCATTCCCGGTTGATTAAGCTTGAGGCTACGATTACCTTATAGGACACATCACTTAGAATGCTCATCGTCCACCTGATAATGTTCTAAAAGCATTCAATCCATACAAGTTCGTTCCAAGTTCGAACGAAACCGAAGGCATTATCTCGTTACACTCATTTTGGAATTACCCTCCGAGTTAACGACGATAACCCTTGCACTCTGAATCTTCATCTCGAATCTGAAAGTACTATCTCTGTCAAACTCGTCTCAGAATCACCCTTAGAGTTATACTGAGGAATAGTCCTTACACCTCGAGTCTTCACTCTTCACATAAGATTCACGACCTATCGTTAATTTGGATCGATGTGGTTTTCGGATATCCAAATATGAAAATCCGATCCCGGTCTCATCGAAATCCAAAGCATGTCTTTTAGGTCCAAGTTGTTTTAGAGTTTAAAACAATTCAATTCATTATCTATATACACACAGATAGATAATTCACATCACAATAGATAATCAACATTATCATCACCAATAGATAATCCATATCATCATTATAAATAGATAATCCATATTATCATCACAATGCAACCAGTGCATCCATATCACATAACATTACCCATCTCATAGCTGAGATTACAAACCATTCGAGGCAACCAGTATCATCCATTCAAACATAAGCAATGATCTAATGATCACACCATCTATAATTAATTTAAAATGAATTAAATTAATTACTTTATCTCTAATTAAATTAAAATGAATTAAATTAATTAGTTCATCATTATAATCCTACTTAACTTAACCATTAATTGATTACAAATCAATTAATTAAATAAATCACCATCTCATAATTCATTTCAATTAATCATTCCCGATTAACAATTTTCTAATTATAATAAGTAATTAGCCTTTAAATTAATCACACAAGTTAATTATACTTAACCCTTTACAATAATTAACTTTTAATCACTAAATCAATTAATTAACTAAAATTAATTACATTAATTCTTTATTAATTAATTAACTCATTTATTAATTATTAATCAATTAATTAACTAAAATTAATTACATTAATTCTTTATTAATTAATTAACTCATTTATTAATTATTAATCAATTAATTAACTAAAATTAATTACGTTAACTCTTTATTAATTAATTAACTCATTTATTAATTATTCTTAATTAATCAATCCTAAATTTACATCATTAATTTTATTAATGATGATTTCTAATTACATTTTTAATTATTCTCTCTATTTAAATTAATTACATTAAGTAATTAACTCCAATTAAACCACATATATTAATCACCCTTGATTAATAACACAGTAATTAACTACCCTTAATTACTTCATTAAATAAATTAATCCTTAATTTATTCTCTAATTAATCCCTTGATTAATTCCACTTCAGTAATTAACTGCCCTAAATTACTCATTCCATAAATTAATTACTCTAAATAATTATCTCAGTTAATCCCTTGATTCATTACAAAGTAATTTAATTCAAATTACTTCCATTATTAAAATTATCTTTAATTACATCCAGTAATTATCAATTAATTACTTCCCTAAGTAATTACAGTCCCATTAATTACATAAAGTAATTATTCATCAATCATCAAGTGTTTAAATTAATTAAACTTAATTAATTAATCTAAACTAATCACATTAACACAATTAATTACATTAAGTAATTAATTCATTAATTACTTCCATTAGGTAATTAAAAATTAAACAATTTCATAAATGATTATTATTAATTAATTAATCTAATTAATTATTAAAAATTAATCACATTAATTAATTGTTAAATAATCTTAGTTAATGACCTTCATTAACAATTCTTAATTACTTTCTTAAATAACTAACTCAGATTAACCATCATTAATTATAAATTAATTAATATTTAATTACCAATTAATTAATCTTTAATTATTTAATTAATTAAGTGTTAACTGCAATCTTAATTAATCCTTGATTACTTGATTTATTAATCTTTAATCATTAATTAAAATCTAATTAATAAACCTTAATTACAAATTAATTGACCATAATTAATTAATCTTAAGTCTTAATTAATTAATTTTAAAAAAAATCCTTGGTTACCTAATTAATCATCCATAATATTAATTAATTAATTAATTATCCATTTAAATTAACTTAATAATTTAAAGGAATCCAAATTCTTAAATTCTAACTTAATTTAAGAAAACATTTCTTACTTATTTAAAGTATTAAAAAAACACTTTGTTTCAAATTTACTTTAAATTTCACTTTAAATTTCATTTTAAAATTTTAAGATTGTAAAATGAATACTATTTTATTTAAACAAGGTTTTAAAAACAATCTAAAATCTTTTTATCTCATATGTTAAAGAAACATCCATTTTATAAAATAAGTTTTAAAGAATTTAACTCAAATTCATTTTTAAATTCAAATCAGTTTAAAATATACTTAAACATTCTAAGTTATTTAAAAACAAATTCAAATTTAAAAAAATTACTTTTAATTTCAAAACTGAAATACAACTTTAATCTTCATTCCAGATTTAAACTTAAATCTTTAAAGTTTACTTACATTTTAAACTCCATCTTAAATTCAAACCATTTAACCATATTTTTAAAGTAGTTAAACAATTTTAAATTTAAAACTTTATTTTAAAAACTGAAACTCAACACAAATTTCCAGATTTCAAAAACTAGAAATTAAACTTATTTTCAATTTCTATATGACAATTTAAAACTTACTCTTTAAATACTAAATTAATATACTTTTATACTTAACAGTGTAAAACCAAATTTGTAACAACCCGGTATTCCATACCGAATAATTATCGTCTTAGCACGATTTCTTCTCCTAACCCATTGCCAATTGAAGTTTTTAAATTTGAATTAAAATTCTTTTATAAATTGTTAAAAGAAATTTTGGGCTTTGAAATAAATGGTGGTCCATGTTTTTATATTGGGTCGTGTTAATTCTCAAAGCGTAAAACCCGATCCCCCTTTATCCATTTTTCGTTCGTTCTCCAACCCTAAACAAAATCACGAAAACAATGGCGGCCGTTCCTATCGTTCTTTTCGAAGCTAGGGCTTTTGAAGCGCCGGCTTTAATTGGTCGATCGAGTGGAAATCGCGCTCGTGCTCTCATCGGCTGCTCCAACTCGTGGCATAGGTGAGTGATTTTTCACTCACATCTCAATTCATGCTTGGTTTAATGCTTCGGTTATGTGGATTTATCTCCATTGATTCCTGATTTGAAACTTGTGAGGCCTGTTGAACTGACTCATTGCAGTTGTTTTGACCTGCATTTTTTTTGTTGGCATCGGCTTGACTTTGATTTGTTATTCCATAGCTTTGACATAGGTATTATGTATCATATTCGACTTTGACTTTGCATTTTTGGTGTAACGGTTTCGGCCCTTGTGCCTCTGATTTTGATGGCCTCGGCAAAGTCATTGTCCACTGGTCATTGATCGTTTGTTTTGGGTTTTGATCCACTGTCGCAGTCTGTTAATTTGTGCTTCCCTCGATGTTGCACTTGCTTAAATCCAGTTTTGATTTTTATTTGAAATTGCTAGATTTAATTCTTTGTTCAGTGTTGCCTTGACTGACCAAACATTTTAGTTGCTGTTCCATTTGCAGTTTGTAAATCGATTTCCTGTTGGTTGATGTTGTTTCTCACATGTATGTCGAGACTCTCATTTGTATGTGATATAGCCTTTTCATGGTGATGTTCACACTGCTACATTGATTTGGAATTGATGCATATTGAACTGTTGTCGATTTGAGTTCATGTATATATGCCTGGACTTTGATATGGACACTTAGTATCACTTGTTGTTGTGATTTTGTTGCTTCACCAAACTTCAATATTTTCATTTAGTATTGGTTCTAGTAATCATGCATAGTACACACCCTGGCATCTATGTACACTTGCTGTGCTTGTCACTGCATTTGGGTAAGGATTGGTCGACACTTACTGTTGGTTTTTGGTGCTTCTCTGTTGATTGCCATTCTGGACTGCTGCACTATTTCATGATCCATTATGTAGTGGTTGTTTCATTGCATCTGGTTCGGTCATTTCACCGAGACCTGGGTTGCATTCTCACTGTCCACGTTGTGTTTGCATTAGCTTCACGTAGAGACTGCACTTAGTATAACCACTGTCCATACTGTTATGTGGCGTTTACCTTGACTTCATGCAGAGGCTACACTTGGTCATGCCATGCTGTAGCATGATCTTTAGTTCATATTTGCTTTTAGTCCATTGTTTTTAATGCCATCACTGAATTTGATGCATATATCTATGTATACATATATACATATATATGTATATGCTTCAACTGCTTTTGTTCTTCGACCCTATGCAGCTTTGGACTGCACATCTTTTATTCTCCCTATTGCATCTGTATGCACCATTGTGTTACACCACTGTCATGTCTTAAATTTATTAAATTTAGACTGGAACTTTGCTACACCACTGCCTTTATTTGTTAGTTAGCACTGTTTCATTATGTCACTGCCATGTGCATTTGGATTGATTTTCAAATTACACTTGAGTTGAATCCAGTGACTCGGGTTTGATCTTGTGTTTGCTTGTGAATTTTCATTGGGTACATCATCACTGTTGTGGCAAGGCAGTGCACGCGAGCGTGAACTGCAGCCACACGGTATTCAATGGGTACATCATCACTGTAGTGGCAAGGCAGTGCACGCAAGCGTGAACTGCAGCCACACGGTATTGGTTTTATTATTATTTCTTTTGATTTTGAATTATGGATCTATTTCGTACTCCATATGTTGTAGTGGCGAGGCAGTACACGCGTGCGTATACTGCAGCCCTACTCGAGTTGACGTTTTAATTGATGTTTCCAATTACTTGATTATTTCCTTTGTCCAATTCATCCTTATTAGTGATTGGATAGACGAGATTTATTGTGACTGTCATCTATTCGTTATTTGATTATTATTGCTTCTGTGCATTAATAGCTGAGTTTGAATTAGACTGACTTGGGTATTATTTTCGTTTGAATGTAATACTCGGGTCAGACCCGAGTTATTTCAGGTTGTAGATATTCTGCTTTGGGATGCTGCTTGAGCTATGAAGTCCTTTCATATCTTTTGGAGTTGTCGTCGTCATTTATTGTAGTCAGTGTAATTGTATAGGAAAATATGTATTCATGTATATTATATCCGTTAATGTACTTGTATATATAACTTCCTGAGATGACTGTTGTAGTTATATCACATGTACCGTGTCAAATGTATTGTAACTGGCATCAGTTATTATATATATGAGACTTTCTGTTTCATCTGTGTTCCGCATTTATATTTATCTGTGTTATTAGTTTATATTTTGTCCTAGACTATTATAGCCACCGTGTAGTAGCTTTGAGTTTGCATCGGCATGTCGGATTCCCTCCTGAAATGAAATGCATTTTTTTACTATCTGACATATCGGTGCTCGCACAAAGCAATTACACAGATGGTCGCTCCTCAACAGCCTTATTCTCCGCGCTAGTCGACAGCACTACACCGTAGTGTTCTTGGCTAGCGTGGGCATAGAGGTGAGGCGTCACAGCTTGGTATCAGAGCCTGGAGTTTAGGACGAATATAAAACATAACTTAGATGGAACATGTGTTACAACTATTTGTCGATGTTTTATTTCACATCTTTGTCTAAGATCATCTTTGATAGTTAGGTATGAATTCCTAACGCTTATTCATGAGCATTGCTGCTATTCACTGTCGCACTTGCTCATTTCAGTATGCACTGCTAAGTATCATTGTGTATATGCTATACCAAGTTGCATATTGCTGCAACTCGTACCCACTTCGATTTGAACTCGCATTGTTTATTCGAACTGCTGTATATATGCATTCTTATCCCTGATTCGTGTACTTGATGCAGTCTCCTTACAATTGGGTTTTGGGTATCAATCTTTGAGACAAATTGCATTTCAATTGTCGACTCTGTCTGTTTATCCATGGTTTGTTGGCTTTCATGTGCCTCTCTCTGATAGTTTTAAAATTTCTTTGGTATAAAAGAAATTGTCTTGGACTTTGCCTTGTCGATATCGACATTGACTTGACTTTTACTTTTGTTAAAGTCATTCATGCATTTATGCTCGTTTTGCTTCGTTTTTCCAATTGTTGATCGATTCTTCTTTTCCGATTAGTTGTTATCACCTTTGTCGACTTTGATAACTTCTATTTCTGGAATTTTTGGATATTCCTACTTTGATGGATTTAGAATCGAATTCTTTGGATTTTAATTCACGCCTTCGAATGTGAATTTTAGTGAATTCATTTGGTTTCCAAATTTAATCGATTCTTGTTAATTCCCCGATTTGTTGCTATCATTTATTAGCAACTTTGATAACATTTTCTTCGGGATTTTCGTGAACATACCTTTTGATAGGTACAGTATCGATTTCTTTGGATTCTATTCACATCTTTGTATGTGAATTCTTGTGATTGATTGTTTCTACAATCATTTTTGTGATTTGTCACTTTAAAAATATAAAGGTTTTCTATACTAGTAGTAAATATCAAAACCCTTTTCTCCAAACGATTTCAAAACTATTTTACTACAAAACTCTTTTCCTAAACCGTTTTTCAATCTACTAGTATATACAAGCCTTTACCTCACTCGGATGAGAAATCTAATTAAACGGCTTAGTAAAACAAGTGGTACGAAACGCTTGCGTTTGCTTCGTCGGTTAATTCTTGGACTTATTCGATTGAATCTCTTGTGACAATTTTCTAGTGACGATCTACATTTTGTTCGTAAATATTTAAGTTAAGCAAGTGGTTATGGGACATGAAGCTAAACTTTTATATTCACTAACTTAGTGTAATTGACACTTCTCGTTGATCATGACGATCATTCTTATGATTTAGACAAGCAATTGTGTGATGTCTCCTTTCGGTTAGCCTAGACACCACTTGTGTGATTCCGTTCACACATATCATTTTGCTTTTTGGTTAGGCTAGACACCAGCTGTGTGATTCCATTCACACATACCTTTTCCGTTAGCCTAGACACCACTTGTGTGATTCCACTCACACATACTTTTCTTTTGTTTGCGAGGTTAGACTAGACACCACTTGTGTGATTCCACTCACACATACCTTTTTGATTTTTGGTTAGTCTAGACCTCAATCTGTGTGATTCCAACTCACACATGTGGGGTAGCGCCCCACGGTCTTCGGGTCATTCGTGTGTCAAATTAATAGCTTGCAACCATGAGATAGCGTCTCGTTATGCGTTGCACGTGTTGATGATTTTTCATGCTCGCGTGTAGGTGAGATTCCGTGCTCCCGTTCTCGCTTTGCGTTGCACGTGTTGATGATTTTTCATGCTCGCGTGTAGGTGAGATTCCGTGCTCCCGTTCTAGCTTTGCGTTGCACGTGTTGATGATTTTTCATTCTCGCGTGCAGGTGAGATTCCATGCTCCCGTTCTCGCTTTGCATTGCACGTGTTGGTGAGTTTTCATGCTCACATGTAGGTGAGTTTTCGTGCTCCCGTTCTCGTTATGCGTTGCACGTGTTGATGATTTTTCATGCTCGCGTGTAGGTGAGATTCCGTGCTCCCGTTCTCGCTTTGCGTTGCACGTGTTGATGATTTTTCATGCTCGCGTGTAGGTGACATTCCATGCTCCCGTTCTCGCTTTGCATTGCACGTGTTGGTGAGTTTTCATGCTCACATGTAGGTGAGTTTTCGTGCTCCTGTTCTCGTTATGCGTTGCACGTGTTGATGATTTTTCATGCTCGCGTGTAGGTGAGATTCCGTGCTCCCGTTCTCGCTTTGCGTTGCACGTGTTGATGATTTTTCATGCTCGCGTGTAGGTGAGATTTCGTGCTCCCATTCTCGCTTTGCATTGCACGTGTTGGTGAGTTTTCATGCTCACATGTAGGTGAGTTTTCATGCTCCCATTCTCGTTATGCGTTGCACGTGCTGATGAATTTTCATGCTCGCATGTAGGTGAGATTTCGTGCTCCCGTTCTCGCTTTGCGTTGCACGTGTTGATGAGTTTTCATGCTCGCGTGTAGGTGAGTTTTCATGCTCTCGTTCTCGCTTTGCGTTACATGTGCTGATGAGTTTTCATGCTCGCGTGTAGGTGAGTTTTCATGCTCCCGTTCTCGCTTTGCGTTACATGTGCTGATGAGTTTTCATGTTCGCGTGTAGATGAGTTTTCATACTCCCATCTGAGTTTTCATACTCTCATTCGAGTTTTCATACTCCCATTCGAGTTTTCATACTCCCGTTCGAGTTTTCATACTCGCGTTCGAGTTTTCGTACTCCCGTTCAAGTTTTCATACTCCGGTTCGAGTTTTCATACTCGCGTTCGAGTTTTCATACTCTCATCTTGTGATTTCTGGATTTCTTGTGTAGATTTCTAGAATTTGTGCTTCACCAATTTTCGAGATTTCTATTGATAAGTTTTATCAATTTTTGTGCATTGGTGAACTCGTGTGTTATTGACTTGTTATGAATACAAGTTTAGGGTATGATACCCCTTTCTATCTTTGAGAAGATTCTCGTGACACTTTTGATGAATGAAAATCCACTTATCGAAGTTGCTACTGGTATCGTTGTTTTAATCACGTGTTTTAAAAATTGTTTCAAAATAAGAAAATTGTTTTCAAAAATTTTTTATAGCTTACGCTTTCAAAAGAATGAGGAAGTGATTTAAACGTTTCAGCAAAATCGAGGACTATGACCCCTTTCTTTTACTGATTCGTTTAATTCCGGACTTGTCCGTTTGAGATTGAAAATTTGTGAATTCCTTTTATGAAATTAAAAGAATATTTTGTGATTGTATTGCCCATTGAGTGCTTTAAGAATTTTGGTCGATGCGCTTGATCAACGTTATCGATAGGAATCTCCTAGACGCTTTGATGAGACAATCAGACACGGTAAATTGAATTTTAAAATGTAAATTTGTCTGAAAAGATAATTACATAAAGTAAATTGTAAATTTCGAAAGTTTTAGCTTTTCGGGAAAGAATATTATTTAAAACAACTCTTTTCCGACACTTCTATTCTTGTGATTCCCGAGGGAACCAAGACTTTATCGTTAGTACCAATGCTAATCGTGTTGGTTTGCATACCATTCTCTTGCAAAAGAGAACGTGCTGTCTCTTGTGTTTCTAAATCATTAATGCCTATTGAGACTAGATATGCTACTCATGATCTAGTGCTCTTGGCTATTGATTTCGTACTTAAAAATTTGGCATCATTATTTTTGGGTGAGAAATTTGTTCTCCACCCTGATCATGAATCTTGGGAATATTTATTTTCTCATAAGGAACTTAATTTACGTCAACCACGTTGACTCGAGTTTCTTATATATCTCATGATCTTGATATTCTTTACACTCCCGGATGGGAAATCGTGTTGCCGATGCACTTAGTCGTAGGCAACAAGTGGTTGTTCCTTTGATGATGTCCGTATGGAATCATCTTTTTACCAAGTTCATCAGACGTTTCGATGTACTTCGTTTTATTGAGCTTCGTCTCATTCCTTTTATGGACTTACGTCTGATGTTCTTTTATGTTGATTGGTTCATTGGACGTACCGTTTTTGTACTACGTCGGCGTTCCGAATTAATGAAGCTTTGATTCATCTGGCGTATCGTTATTGTACTACGCTGTTTTTCCAAAATATTCGTGTCTCACCTATGATAGGTGTTGTGCGTTTTAGTCGGTCGGGAAAGTTAGTGCCTCGATATATTGGGCCATTTCCTATCATTGAACGTATTGGTTTCTTGGCTTATTGCCTCTTATTACCGGCTCAATTTTCTGTTATTCATGACGCGTTTCACGTGTCTTCCTTTTACGGAAATGCCTTAGGGATTCCGATTTTATTCTTGAGTCCGGTATTATTGAAGAAATTGAAGTTTCACCAGATTTGACTTTGAGCAACATTCTATTCACATCAATGTTTCGGGGGTTCGGCACCTTCGAAATAAAGATGTTCTTCTCGTGAAAGTTCAGTGGTTCTCAAATCCTATGGATTTCACTTTGGAATCTAGAGAATTCATCGAGCAAACACGTTCAAGCTTTCTCTTTCATGCTCTATATGGTGAACTTCTTATTTTCAAATTTCGTCATTTTATGATGACATGCTTTTATGGTTGTTACCTTTTGTCCATTTATTCCTTAAGATTGCGATGACGCAATTTCTTTAAGGAGGGGAGTCTGTAACAACCCGGTATTCCATACCGAATAATTATCGCCTTAGAACGATTTCTTCTCCTAACCCATTGCCAATTGAAGTTTTTAAATTTGAATTAAAATTCTTTTATAAATTGTTAAATGAAATTTTGGGCTTTGAAAATAAATGGTGGTCCGTCTTTTCATATTGGGCCGTGTTAATTCTCAAAGCGTAAAACCCGATCCCCCTTTATCCATTTTTCGTTCTTTCTCCAACCCTAAACAAAATCACGAAAACAATGGCGGCCGTTCTTATCGTTCTTTTCGAAGCTAGGGCTTTTGAAGCGCCGGCTTTAATTGGTCGATCGAGTGGAAATCGCGCTCGTGCTCTCATCGGCTGCTCCAACTCGTGGCATAGGTGAGTGATTTTTCACTCACATCTCAATTCATGCTTGGTTTAATGCTTCGGTTATGTGGATTTATCTCCATTGATTCCTGATTTGAAACTTGTGAGGCCTGTTGAACTGACTCATTGCAGTTGTTTTGACCTGCATTTTTTTTGTTGGCATCGGCTTGACTTTGATTTGTTATTCCATAGCTTTGACATAGGTATTCTGTATCATATTCGACTTTGACTTTGCATTTTTGGTGTAACGGTTTCGGCCCTTGTGCCTCTGATTTTGATGGCCTCGGCAAAGTCATTGTCCACTGGTCATTGATCGTTTGTTTTGGGTTTTGATCCACTGTCGCAGTCTGTTAATTTGTGCTTCCCTCGATGTTGCACTTGCTTAAATCCAGTTTTGATTTTTATTTGAAATTGCTACATTTAATTCTTTGTTCAGTGTTGCCTTGATTGACCAAACATTTTAGTTGCTGTTCCATTTGCAGTTTGTAAATCGATTTCCTGTTGGTTGATGTTGTTTCTCACATGTATGTCGAGACTCTCATTTGTCTGTGATATAGCCTTTTCATGGTGATGTTCACACTGCTACATTGATTTGGAATTGATGCATATTAAACTGTTGTCGATTTGAGTTCATGTATATATGCCTGGACTTTGATATGGACACTTAGTATCACTTGTTGTTGTGATTTTGTTGCTTCACCAAACTTCAATATTTTCATTTAGTATTGGTTCTAGTAATCATGCATAGTACACACCCTGGCATCTATGTACACTTGCTGTGCTTGTCACTGCATTTGGGAAAGGATTGGTCGACACTTACTGTTGGTTTTTGGTGCTTCTCTGTTGATTGCCATTCTGGACTGCTGCACTATTTCGTGATCCATTATGTAGTGGTTGTTTCATTGCATCTGGTTCGGTAATTTCACCGAGACCTGGGTTGCATTCTCACTGTCCACGTTGTGTTTGCATTAGCGTAACATAGAGACTGCACTTAGTATAACCACTGTCCATACTGTTATGTGGTTTTACCTTGACTTCATGCAGAGGCTACACTTGGTCATGCCATGCTGTAGCATGATCTTTAGTTCATATTTGCTTTTAGTCCATTGTTTTTAATGCCATCACTGAATTTGACGCCTATATCTATGTATACATATATACATATATATGTAAATGCTTCAACTGCTTTTGTTCTTCGACCCTATGCAGCTTTGGACTGCACATCTTTTATTCTCCCTATTGCATCTGTATGCACCATTGTGTTACACCACTGTCATGTCTTAAATTTATTAAATTTAGACTGGAACTTTGCTATACCACTGCCTTTATTTGTTAGTTAGCGCTGTTTCATTATGTCACTGCCATGTGCATTTGGATTGATTTTCAAATTACACTTGAGTTGAATCCGGTGACTCGGGTTTGATCTTGTGTTTGCTTGTGAATTTTCATTGGGTACATCATCACTGTTGTGGCAAGGCAGTGCACGCGAGCGTGAACTGCAGCCACACGGTATTCAATGGGTACATCATCACTGTAGTGGCATGGCAGTGCACGCAAGCGTGAACTGCAGCCACACGGTATTGGTTTTATTATTATTTCTTTTGCTTTTGAATTATGGATCTATTTCGTACTCCATATGTTGTAGTGGCGAGGCAGTACACGCGTGCGTATACGTCAGCCCTACTCGAGTTGACGTTTTAATTGATGTTTCCAATTACTTGATTATTTCCTTTGTCCAATTCATCCTTATTAGTGATTGGATAGACGAGATTTATTGTGACTGTCATCTATTCGTTATTTGATTATTATTGCTTCTGTGCATTAATAGCTGAGTTTGAATTAGACTGACCCGGGTACTATTTTCGTTTGAATGTAATACTCGGGTCAGACCCGAGTTATTTCAGGTTGTCGATATTCTGCTTTGGGATGCTGCTTGAGCTATGAAGTCCTTTCATATCTTTTGGAGTTGTCATCGTCATTTATTGTAGTCAGTGTAATTGTATAGGAAAATATGTATTCATGTATATTATATCCGTTAATGTACTTGTATATATAACTTCCTGAGACGACTGTTGTAGTTATATCACATGTACCGTGTCAAATGTATTGTAACTGGCATCAGTTATTATATATATGAGACTTTCTATTTCATCTGTGTTCCGCATTTATATTTATCTGTGTTATTAGTTTATATTTTGTCCTAGACTATTATAGCCACTGTGTAGTAGCTTTGAGTTTGCATCAACATGTCGGATTCCCTCCTGAAATGAAATGCTTGTTTTTACCATCTGACATATCGGTGCTCGCACAAAGCAATTACGCGGATGGTCGCTCCTCCACAGCCTTATTCTCCGCGCTAGTCGACAGCACTACACCGTAGTGTTCTTGGCTAGCGTGGGCATAGAGTTGGGGCGTCACAAAATTAAATTTCAAAATTTAAATCATTTCAAAAACCAAGATTCAAACTATTAGAATTCAGATTCAATTCAGGTTTCAAATCTTAGTTGAAATTCCAGTTTATATTTAAACTTTACTATAAAACTTTTATGCAGAACAGGTTTTTTGTTTTACCTAAAACCTAAAACAACAGTATACACGAGCCTACCCTACAACTACCCCGAGTCAAAGCCATTCTGCTTCGTGCTAATCCCCAACCTACTCGAGACAAACCCGAGTAAACCAAAACCCCACACCAAACAAACAACCTCACCAGAAAACGATATACAGTGCATATGCACTGGCCACCCACCTATCTCCGGCCAACTCTGATGATCTCTACAAGTCGCCGATCACCAATGCATCCCATATCCACCACCAGTACCTTGTCCTTCCCCCTCGAAATCAAAATCAAGATTGAAGTCTCAAACCTGGAACAAACACTACCCACTTCAACCCCAACCTGTCAACGCCTCCCCCCTGAAGCTCCAACCACTGTCGCCTTCGAAACTCCGATGAAGACTTCTTCAACCCTCCTACCTCCATCTCCCTGAGTTCGACAGAATTCGATTAACCAGAGGAGCCAAACCAATCAAAATATTAAACCCGGTAAAAACTAGGACTACCGACTAGAATCCATTACCGCTGCCACCACAATGAATTGCATCACCATAAGTTAATTTTACACTACTCTCCGATCACTCCTCCACCTCAAGGAAGAACCACGACTCCCCAAATCAATCTGATCACCAATGACTACCCACAAACAAATTTCTGGCCAAACCAGAAATATACATCCAAACCCAAACTAAAAATTTAGATTTTTCACTTAAAATTCATGTTTTAGTTTAAGTATTCAAATTATAATCCTAGATTTATAAATTAAAATGTTTGTGTTTTCTCTCATTCAAAGTTTGCTTTGTTGTTTTTAATATCCAGTGAGATTTCAAATTTAATTTAACTTAAATAAAATTTTAAAAACTTCTCTATGATAAAACAAGCAAGTTTTGTTTAAAACTTAAACCTTAACACAGATTGGATCAAGAGATATGATATTTGAATCAAAAACTAGAGCTTGAAACTAAGAACAGAGGGATTACAGAAATATCAACCATGCACACATCATACATTTATAAACATACAGATAATTCGTATATACATTCACATAAACATATTTATTTCCAGATGTAAACATGCAACCAATTTATACCTAAGTAATTTTTAACAAAAATGTTACTCACCTGATTTAATATGAAGAACAGAGCACCCATATTGAAAAGCTTATGATACTTTTAAACTTGATATGCTTTTGCTTTTAAAAACTACATGTATGCTTGTTTGAAAAGATGCAGACTTCCCTAATTTCCAGGTTTGAAAAGAAACAGGCTTGATTTAAAACTGCAGTAGCTTGATTTCCAGATTGAAAAGAAAATGCAGGTTTTTGTTTTGCACTTGGTTACAGGTTGAATGATGAATAAGCTTGCTGAAAGATTGTTGCATGCAGGCTTTTTTTTTGCTTGAAGAAAAATACTAAAGCTTTGATGATTCCAGATTTTAAATGAATGCAGGCTCAATTGATGGACAAGCTTTCATTTTTGAGGAAAATGATTGCAAGCTACAGATTTTTTTGCAGAATGAAGTTTGCATTTGATTAGAAATGTGTAGGAAACAATTTCAGATTATTTGCATGTGCTTTCAGATTGAATAAAATACAAACTTGCATGCTAATATTACAGGGATTTTTGCCATGCATTTTTGAGGATGAGTTAGAGGAGTTAAATTTCAATTTGTAAATGGTTTCAGGGATATGCGTTTTTGAAGAGTAATTTCAGATTTGCATGATTTGTTTTGAGAATACTACAAGGATCTTTGCTAAGCATTTTGAAAATGAGGAGTTTGATTTACAGGGTTTGATTAGAATGAAGATTACTTTAGAATGGAAGGGTTTCAGCTGAAAGGTTTCTTGGTTTTAGATTTGGAAATGAGAAAGAGGAAAGGAAAGAAAGAATGTAAGTTTTATATAACTAATTTATGATTTAATTAAAATCAAAGAAAAATATAAATATAAATTTGACACTTGTCTAATTTTTTTTACATTTGTCACTTAAGATGATTATTAGTTTACATTTGTAACATTAGTTGCATATTTTAACTACACTTGTCCTAAAAGTAATTAGCATTTATAATTAAAATGTTAATGAAAGTTTTAAACTAAATTAATTAGTTTCTAATACTTAGTTATATAGATAAATAATTAAAGAATAAACCAAGTATGATTATAAATAAAAACAATACATTACTTTCTTATTTGAAAACAAAAACAAACGTTTTTATAACTTTATTTTAATATTCAAACTTAAGTTAAAATATAACTTGAACAAATAAAACATTTATCTTATATATTTAAAATCAGATAGTTATTTATAAAAATAGTTTTGAAAAGCTTAATCATTAAATAAATCATAATTTCCCAATTTTCAAAATATTATAATTAGAAAATATGCTATATTAATTAAATTTAAAACCAAAATCATCTATTTAAAATATATATAAATATATATACATTATAAATAGAAAACAAATTTATTAACTTATTAAGAGATAAATTCACTAATTAATTATTTATTAAAGAAGATTATTAAATCAATTCAAATTTATTTACAGAAACTATCAAATTAATTCAATTTTAGATACAGATTATTAAATCTATATTGCCAAAAATTCCGAGATATCACAATCCTCCCCTCTTAAAAGAATTTCATCCCCGAAATTTAAAACAAAGGTAATTTAATAATCTCGTGAAGGATTTAATTTTAAAACGCAGCATATATTAATCATATGCTAACAACCAAAGCAACCAATTTACATAATCAAAACAAATCTAACTATTTAGAAAAATTTCTGAATAGAGCTTCTCGAGTTTCCCTGGTATAAATATCGGGATACTCGCTCTATAAAATCCAAACAATCAAAACTATTAAGCTATAGAGTTCTTATCTCATCTAAATCTAAAACCCTAAACAGGATATCAGACTACAGACGAGTCTGACTCAACAACCAAATCCATAAAATTCTTCGAACGATCCTGGGCTGCCAACATCCTTCCTGATCAGCTCATCTCTACGTTGATGCCTCTAGAAACAAACTGGACCAAATCAGCCCAACACAATGATCTCCTCAAGATCAATCCAAAACCAAGAACACAAATTCTATTCCTCAAACAATAGAAGACAGAACAAACTTCTCCTTATCGGGAAAAGACAAAACAGAAACACTTCCAAACTGCTTCCGCTGCACAACTCCGATCTGGAATAGAAGAAAATGCTGATGAACACAAACTGGACACACATCCCACAAATATGGCTCAACAGATCCATAAGAAAATCTCATAAATTCCACTAAAACTTGTGTTGCTTCACCAAACTCTATCTCTAGGTACCATCCTTCAACAAAACTGAATCACCGGTTCCACTCCTGGAATACTAGTCGATAAGAAAACTCAATCTCCTTATGCGGACAAACCTCTGACTTCTCTGCAGATATCCGGAAAATCTCCAACAACCCAAGAGAACATTCAAACTATCGCAAGTCACTTTTGCGATCATCCCAACCTAATATCTAAAGAGTCTGCTCTATCTTTACCCACCAGAACTGCTTACGCTAGCCTAGACAATTCATTAAAGAAATGGATCCACACTGCTGCTTCTGAAATCCTTCTTCAGAAAAACTACTCAGCCAGAAGACTTCCTGCCAACACATAACTCCGAGCAGCACTACGAACACCAATGCCAAAGAATTCCTAATCCAAAGCTCTTCGAGAAACTCGGACCCCAAAGCCAACCACAACATCCTGCTGAACTCAGCCACAACACCGAAACAGACACACCTCCATACTCTTGTTCCAAAGAAATATCTTCGGAAACAATCCATAGTCACTGCATCTCATCACGCAGCTACTGCTTCCTGAGGTATCAAGCTACCATCACTCACTTCTGCCTTACCGACAGATCCAAACTCTACTCTTCCAATTTCAAAGATGAACTCCGAACCTTAATGGGTTTCCTTCAGAGATCGATGAAATCTCTACACTCTGCACAACTTACTCGAGCCAGTATTCGGTCTACAGTCTCGACAAATACACTTCCAACCTCAACATAAACTCCCATCAATGGTAGTTGTCGTGTTACACACACTACCATCTCATCTACCTTTATAACCTATATTGAAAAACCCAAACAGGTAACCCAAAAGATAGGTAGAAATAGATAAATATATATAAATATATTTAAAATTTACAAATACGCTCTCTCAAGATAGATACCATTCCAGAGTCTAGTTATTCGCTCAACCTAGCGCTCTGATACCACTGTAACGACCCGCCATTCATCTCCACGGAATGACGCATCATTAATAAGAAAGAAAGGGATAGAAAAGAGAAAGAAAGAGAAGAAAAAAGAAACAACACATCAGAATCTAAACAGTGGAACGAATAAATTATGTTAATAACATAAGTATTACATAGTATACAACAATTATCAGAGATACACAGCTTATACAACACATACTATACAGTTATAAACACATGTCTAGTTATTAGAACTTAATACAACTCAGAGACAACACAGAGATACCAAACACAGTGGAATACTATATATCTAACGCAGAAGCCTCCTGCTCCATTGCTCCTCCATAATTCGTCAAAGCAAACCTGAATCCCTTGGCTACTAGTAAAAAAATTTGAGTACCCAAGAGTTTAAGAAAACATAAGATAAACTCCAGGTCAGACATGGGTCTGGTGTGAGTAACAGGTTAAAGTTGCTTAATTCTAAAAACCTTTTGAAAAGAAAGGTATCACGTAAGACTTCCACACATAAACATGGAAAAGTTTTTACCTTACGCTAACCAAAACATTTGATAGGAAATCCAGTGATATTATAATAGGTCTAGGGTTTTCAAGTAAATATGAAATAGCAGAAATTGTTACATTTATTAAATTCCAGCCACTAGCCACAAAAGTGGGTAATACAATCAAAATCGTTGGCACTTATTGGATTTTGGATTCCATACAATGGCAGGGCTACCGGGGTACCGCCCGTCACGGTACATGGCCTAGATCACCGTACCGAGGATCGCTCCCAATCCCCTGCAACACAAAGCTGGAACCGTCTTTTACTGGACAGTCCCGAACAAGACAACCCCGCAGTTGGTGCGCATTTCCAACCGCCCACTAAGCCGAATAAAAAGAGACCTCTAGATAGGGGAAAATCTCATCCTATTTGGGCATGACCCACTTAGCCTTGCTGCACCTCCCCTGTTTTAGCCATTCCCGGTTGATGAGGCTTGAGGCTACGATTACCTTATAGGACACATCACTTAGAGTGCTCATCGTCCACCTGACGATGTCTGAAAGCATTCAATCCATACAAGTTCGTTCCGGGTTCGAACGAAACCGAAGGCATTATCTCGTTACACTCATTTTGGAATCACCCTCAGAGTTAACGACGATAACCCTTGCACTCTGAATCTTCATCTTGAATCTCAAATTACTATCTCCATCAAACTCATCTCGGAATCACCCTCAGAGTTATACTGACGAATAGTCCTTACACCTCGAGTCTTCACTCTACACATAAGATTCACGACCTATCGTTAATTTGGATCGATGTGGTTTTCGGATATCCAAATATTGGAATCCGATCCCAGTCTCATTGAAATCCAAAGTGTTTCTTTTAGGTCCAAGTTGTTTTAGAGTTTAAAACAATTCAATTCGTTAACTATATACACACAGACAGATAATTCACATCACAATAGATAATCAACATTATCATCACCAACAGATAATCCATATCATCATTATAAAAAGATAATCCATATTATCATCACAATGCAACCAATGCATCCATATCACATAACATTACCCATCTAATAGCTGAGATTACAAACCATTCAAGGCAACCAATATCATCCATTCAAACATAAGCAATGATCTAATGATCACACCATCTATAATTAATTTAAAATTAATTAAATTAATTACTTTATCTCTAATTAATTTAAAATGAATTAAATTAGTTACTTAATCATTATAATCCAGCTTAACTTAACCATTAATTGATTACAAATCAATGAATTAAATAAATCACCATCTCATAATTCATTTCAATTAATCATTCCTGATTAACAATTTTATAATTACAATAAGTAATTAGCCTTTAAATTAATTACACAAGTTAATTATACTTAACTCTTTACAATAATTAACTTTTAATTACTAAATCAATTAATTAACTAAAATTAATTACATTAATTCTTTATTAATTAATTAACTCATTTATTAATTATTAATCAATTAATTAACTAAAATTAATTACATTAATTCTTTATTAATTAATTAACTCATTTATTAATTATTCCTTAATTAATCAATTCAAATTTACATCATTAATTTTATTAATGATGATTTCTAATTACATTTTTAATTAATCTATCTATTTAAATTAATTACATTAAGTAATTAATCTCCAATTAAACCACATATATTAATCACCCTAGATTAATAACATCCAGTACTTAACTACCTTTAATTACTTCATTAAATAAATTAATCCTTAATTTATTCTCTAATTACTCCCTTGATTAATTCCACTTCAGTAATTAACTACCCTTAATTACTCATTCCATAAATTAATTACTCTTAATTAATTATCTCAGTTAATCCCTTGATTAATTACAAAGTAATTTAATTCAAATTACTTCCATTATTAAAACATCTTTAATTACATCTAGTAATTATCAATTAATTACTTCCCTAGGTAATTACAATCGCATTAATTACATAAAGTAATTATTCATCAACCATCAAGTGTTTAAATTAATTAAACTTAATTAATTAATCTAAACTAATCATATGAACAATATTAATTACATAAAGTAATTAATTCATTAATTACTTCCATTAAGTAATTAAAATTTAAACAATTTCATAAATGATTATTATTAATTAATTAATCTAATTAATTATTAAAAATTAATAACATTAATTAATTGTTAAATAATCTTAGTTAATGACCTTCATTAACAATTCTTAATTACTTTCTTAAATAATTAACTCAGATTAACCATCATTAATTATAAATTAATTAATATTTAATTACCAATTAATTAATCTTTAATTATTTAATTAATTAAGTGTTAACTGCAATCTTAATTAATCCTTAATTACTTGATTAATTATTCTTTAATCATTAATTAAAATCTAATTAATAAACCTTAATTACAAATTAATTAACCTTAATTAATTAATTAATCTTAAGTCTTAATTAATTAATTTAAAAAAATCCTTGATTACCTAATTAATCATCCATATTATTAATTAATTAATTAATTACCCATTTAAATTAACTTAATAATTTAAAGGAATCCAAATTCTTAAATTCTAACTTAATTTAAGAAAACATTTCTTACTTATTTAAAGTATTAAAAAAACACTTTGTTTCAAATTTACTTTAAATTTCACTTTAAATTTCATTTTACAATTTTAAGATTTTAAAATGAATGCTATTTTATTTAAACAAGGTTTTAAAAACAATCTAAAATCTTTTTATTTCATATGTTAAAGAAACATCCATTATATAAAATAAGTTTTAAAAGAATTTAATCCAAATTCATTTTTAAATTCAAATCAGTATAAAATATACTTAAACATTCCAAGTTATTTAAAAACAAATTCAAATTTTAAAAAAAAATTACTTTTAGTTTCAAAGTTGAAATACAACTTTAATCTTCATTCCAAATTTAAACGTAAATCTTTAAAGTTTACTTACATTTTAAACTCCATCTTAAATTCAAACCATTTAACCATATTTTTAAAGTAGTTAAATAATTTTAAATTTAAAACTTTACTTTATTTTAAAAACTGAAACTCAACCGAAATTTCCAGATTTCAAAAACTAGAATTTAAACTTATTTTCAATTTCTATTTTACAATTTAAAACTTACTGTTTTAATTCTAAATCAATATACTTTTATACTTAAAAGTTTAAAACCAAATTAATTTTCAAAATTTAAATCATTTCAAAAACCAAGATTCAAACTATTAGAATTCAGATTCAATTCAGGTTTTAAATCTTAGTTTAAATTCCAGTTTATATTTAAACTTTACTTTAAAACTTTTAAGCAGAACAGGTTTTCTGTTTTACCTAAAACCTGAAACAACAGTATACACGAGCCTACCCTACAACTACCCCGAGTCAAAACCATTCTGCTTCGAGCTAATCCCCAACTTACTCGAGACAAACCCGAGTAAACAAAAACCCTACACCAAACAAACAAACTCACCAGAAAATGATATACAATGCATATGCACCGGCCACCCACCTATCTCCGACGAACTCTGATGATCTCTACAAGTCGCCGATCACCAATGCATCCCATATCCACCACCAGTACCTTGTCCTTCTCCCTCGAAATCAAAATCAAGATTGAAGTCTCAAACCTAGAACAAACACTACCCACTTCAACCCCAACCAATCGCGGCTCCCCCCCGAAGCTCCGACCACCGTCGCCTTCGAAACTCCGGCGAAGACTTCTTCAACCCTCCTACCTCCATCTCCCTGAGTTCGACAGAATTCGATCAACCAGAGGAGCCAAACCAATCAAAATATTAAACCCGATAAAAACATGGGTTACTGACTAGAATCCATTACCGTTGCCACCACAGTGAATTGCATCACCATCAGATAATTTTACACTACTTTCCGATCACTCCTCCACCTCTAGGAAGAACCACGACTCCCCAAATCAATCTGATCACCAGTGACTACCCACAAACCAATTTCTGGCCAAACTAGAAATATACATCCAAACCCAAACTAAAAATTTACATTTTTGATTTAAAAATCATATTTTAGTTTAAGTATTCAAAATATAATCCTTGATTTACAAATTAAAATGTTTGGGTTTTCTCTCATTCAAAGTTTGCTTTGTTGTTTTAAATATCCAGTGAGATTTCAAATTTAATTTTACTTAAATAAAATTTTAAAAACTTCTCTATGATAAAACAAACAAGTTTTGTTTAAAACTTAAACCTTAAAACAGATTGGATCAAGAGATATGATTTTTGAATCAAAAACTAGAGCTTGAAACTAAGAACAGAGGGATTACAGGAATATCAACCATGCACACATCATACATTTATAAACATACAGATGTAAACATGCAACCAATTTATACTTAAGTAATTTTTAACAAAAATGTTACTCACCTGATTTAATATGAAGAACAGAGAACCCATATTGAAAAGCTTATGATACTTTTAAACTTGATATGCTTTTTCTTTTGAAAACTGCATGTATGCTTGTTTGAAAAGATGCAGAATTCCTTAATTTCCAGGTTTGAAAAGAAACAGGCTTGATTTAAAACTGTAGTAGCTTGATTTCCAGATTGAAAAGAAAATGCAGGTTTTTTTTTGCACTTGGTTACAGGTTGAATGATGAATAAGCTTGCTGAAAGATTGTTGCATGTAGGCTTTTTTTTTGCTTGAAGAAAATTACTAATGCTTCGATGATTCCAGATTTTAAATGAATGCAGGCTCAATTGATGGACAAGCTTTCATTTTTGAGGAAAATGATTGCAAGCTACAGATTTTTTTTGGAGAATGCAGTTTGCATTTGATTAGAAATGTGCAGGAAACAATTTCAGATTATTTGCATGTGCTTTCAGATTGAATAAAATACAAACTTGCATGCTAATATTACAGGGATTTTTGCCATGCATTTTTTAGGATGAGTTACAGGAGTTAAATTTCAATTTGGAAATGGTTTCAAGGATATGCATTTTTGAAGAGTAATTACAGATTTGCATGATTTGTTTTGAGAATACTACAATGATCTTTGCTAAGTATTTTGAAAATGAGGAGTTTGATTTACAGGGTTTGATTAGAATGAAGATTACTTTAGAATGGAAGGGTTTCAGCTGAAAGGTTTCTTGGTTTTAGAATTGGAAATGAGAAAGAGGAAAGGAAAGAAAGAATGCAAGTTTTATATAACTAAATTTATGATTTAATTAAAATCAAAGAAAAATATAAATATAAATTTGACACTTGTCTAATTTTTTTTACATTTGTCACTTAAGATGATTATTAGTTTACATTTGTAACATTAGTTACATATTTTAACTACACTTGTCCTAAGAGTAATTAGCATTTATAATTAAAATGTTAATGAAAGTTTTAAACTAAATTAATTAGTTTCTAATACTTAGTTATATAGATTAATAATTAAAGAATAAACCAAGTATGATTATAAATAAAAACAATACATTACTTTCTTATTTGAAAACAAAAACAAACATTTTTATAACTTTATTTTAATATTCAAACTTAAGTTAAAATATAACTTGAACAAATAAAACATTTGTCTTATATATTTAAAATCAGATAGTTATTTATAAAAATAGTTCTGAAAAGCTTAATCATTAAATAAATCATAGTTTCCTAATTTTCAAAATATTATAATTAGAAAATATGCTATATTAATTAAATTTAAAACCAAACTCATCTATTTAAAATATATAAAAATATATATACATTATAAATAGAAAACAAATTTATTAACTTATTAAGAGATAAATTCACTAATTAATTATTTATTAAAGAAGATTATTAAATCAATTCAAATTTATTTACAGAAATTATCAAATTAATATAATTTTAGATACAGATTATTAAATCTATATTGGCAAAATTTCCGGGATATCACACATATGTGTTGTTTAAGTCGTATGGAGGTGTAGAAATTTTTGTGAGGTTTCGATGGAGTACCTTGATGGTTGACGACAGATGTAGAAAACTAGGGTTAGGTTTTCCCAGTGAAGGGTAAGCAATAGGCAAAGACGAGCTTAGGATCATGCTTGCCCTAGAGAGAGATGCTTCGGGATAAGTTCGGTGAACTCTGGTTGAGGATTGGAGGTTGTGTTCATTTCAATAGTGGTGCTTGAACATTTGCATACGTGAGCTTAGGTTCATGTTTGGATTAGAGGTTGTGTATGTATAAGTGCGGTATAAAATGCACATATTCGTAAAATAAACATTTGCAGCCTGGATTGTAAATAATTGAAGTGTCGGTATTTGAAAATGAAAAGAAATATAGATAACACCTTACAAATATTTGAAAATGAAAAGAAACATTAGTGTCAGTATTTGCAGTCTGGATTGAAAATATTTGAAGTGTCGGTACTTTTAACACCTTACACTGTTAGTATTTGAAAAGGAAAGGAAGAGGGTTGAAAAACACTAAAAGAATGAGAAATTAGGAATTAAAACAGAAGGCAATCGGAAACCCTGGCAAAAGTAAGTAATGCGAGAGAAACAATCAGGAAATAAACACCAAAGGTCAGACAAAATGTTCAACAAGCAAAATGTGTTGAATCACATGGTAGCTATAAAAGACAAAGTTAATTAAGGATTAAAGACAAAAGAAAAGGGAAAGAGACCATTTCTAAGTTGGAATTTCATTCATGAACCTGGCTGACCCGAATTTGTTGCAATCTATTGCATGCTCGGTTTACTTCAATCATATCCGACTTAAGTTTCCGCTCATTAATTATGCATCCTTGGTGGATTTCATCTCCTATCCTACCACTATGTAGGCTTGCAACCGTTTAAGATTTATATTTCAAATGCATTTGTTTTCTTTCTTTATGAGTCTAAGGAATCTTTTTCTGTTTCATTTGTTTTGTCTTTAGTTAGTTTATTTAAAATTGTATCACCATTAGTGAAACATAGATAGTAGAATTATTCGCATTTTATACTTGTGTAGTTATAGACAAAAATTATACAATAAAACTGTAAAGGAAGTTGATTTAACATGTAGGTTATGTTTTTTTAAAGTTGTAATATATGGTTGTACTCAGAACTGGCCAATTGTAATTATAGCCACTGAGCAATGTTATTGAGAACATATTGAAGAGCATTAGGTTTGTGTTGATTAACTTAGGGTAACATAAGACTAATCACTCCAAGGGACGGAATAACCATTGTCTTTCAAGAATGTTTTCCCGTTCTTTATCACAGCGGGTTGTATGAAAACTTCTTTCAGGATACAATGGAGATTTATCTATGCAAGTTGTGATTACTTGCTCAGATCAGAAGAAACACTTAGAAGTTAATAATGCTATTGATTTTAGATTTTTTTTGAGGAAAAGAGAAGTATCTTCTGCGTTGATGGAATGCACTGTTATATAGGGAGTGAGATGTCTATTCGTCTAAAGGTGCCTATTCGAACGGTCATGACCGTTTTCTAACGGTCGTTACCATTGGCTGTTGAATATGAATTCCATAGTCAATAAGATGTTGCCCCCGTAGCGGTCGAACCCCGTAGCGGGGGCGTTGCCCCCGCACCCCCACCTTGGGGGTTGCCACCCCTGGACCCCCCTCCGTAGGGGATCTTATTTGATACAACATTCAACATCCCCCACCTTTATTCAAAACTTCACTTATAAAACCAATATTTTAAGCATCGTCATAGAAAATAGTACATATATGAAAGTAGCATACGGCATTGAACTTCCACTTAGTGTAAACAACTCAAAGTTTGTCAATGTGCTATGGTGAATGTGCCTTGAACCAAGGACCTTTTTAATGATTTACCGGAGTCATCACACATAATAATTTCATAATAGAGTGTAATTCTTTGTTCCAACGCATTAAATGGACTTGCGTAATATCCTGATTTCATGAATGCTATAGAGACGGTCTGATCTCATAGAAAGCAGCCTAACTTTCTCATTCATATAGGTGGGTTTTAACTAAAGTGTTTATGCGAGTCACTCCTCCTTATAATTGAACCCATTAAGAATTTTCTTCATCCTCTATCTTGCAGAAATTATACACTAGAGATTTTCCTTCTGTAATGGGATCTATTTTTGTACTCTGGTGTATCTCCGATTTCATACTTCAACCTTTTCTTACCCTTTGAACTCTGTCTGTTTTTCAAAACATAAGTAGGGTTCCTATTGAAGAATGAATTCACATAGACATTAATCCCATTCCTATTGATGTTTTCGCAATCATCTCTCTAACCAGTCCTTTCGTCAAAGGATCTACTAAGTTATTTTTTGATTCAACAAAGTCGACTGTAATTACACTCGTTTGAGTAATCCACTAATAAATTGATGTCGAAGGCTAAGATGTCTTAGTTTACCATTGTAAGTCTTCTGTGCTACTTTGTACAAAGTAGCTTGACTATCGCAATGTACTCTAATAGCCGGAGTAGGTTTTGTCCAAATCGGAATGTCTATCAATAAAACGCTTAACCATTTAGCTCTTTACATGCATCTGCAAGTGCTATAAATTCTGCCAACATAGTTGAGTCAGAGATGCATGTTTGTTTCTTAGAACTCCATGATATGGCAGCCCCACCTATTGTATATATCCATCCTGAAGTGGATTTAGAGTTAGACTCTATATTGTTCCAACTTGCATCGCTGTACATAGTTGAGTCAGAGATGCATGTTTGTTTCTTAGAACTCCATGATATGGCAGCCCCACCTATTGTATATATCCATCCCGAAGTGGATTTAGAGTTAGACTCTATATTATTCCAACTTGCATCGTTGTAACCTTCAAGTACAGTTGGTTCTCCCTTAAAAATTAAACCATAATTCATAGTCCATTTCAGATATCTTAGAACTCTTGATATTGCATTCCAATGCTCTCTTCCTAGATTACTAGTGAATCGACATAAAATTCCTATAGCATATGCTATATCTGGTCTAGTACAATGCATGACATACATAAGACTACCAATCACACTAGCATATTTTAACTGATCGCCACATCTACCAATATTTTTCATTAATTTGACACTAGGATCAATAGGTGTTTTTGCTAAAGGGAGATCCAGGTGATCGTATTTCTTAAGGATACTTCCAATATAATGAGATTGTGTCAATAAGATTGATCCTTCTTTTCTCACTATTTTGATTCCTAAGATTACATTTTCTTCTCCCAAATCTTTCATGTTGAAATTAGATTCTTGAAACTTCTTGGTTTCTATTATACTTTCTATACTTGAACCAAATATTAGCATATCATCCACATACAAACAAACAATTACACATATTCCATCTTTGTATATAGAATATACACACTTGTTTGCTTCATTTACATATTCCATCCTTGTTCATCCACCTTGTGGGGTTGCCACCCCCTGGATCCCCCTCCATAAGGGATCTTATTTGAAAAAACATTCAACAGTTTGAACTTGCACCATATTCTTCAGACCATAGTATTTACCAAATAAACTAAATATACAAACGAACGAACCTAAAATAACAACATATCAGTGCTTAGGAAGAGCTGAACTGACGCAAAATGTAAAAAGACACCACAATCTGATTAACAGAAACCGAATATAGACTTCTAGTTTCATAAGTAACCCATTATAAATGATGGCCAATCTAGATTGAAACCTCTAAACAATATATCCAGCTGTATGGAAATAACAATTTGCTTTCCAATGACACACAGACACTCATTGCTAAGCCTTTAACTTTTCCAAAACCTATAAAGGTTGGACTTAACAAAATTAAGTTACCATTCCGCAAGGGATCATTTGATCGCTCAATTTATAATATTATAAATATATATTATGTTAGATATTAGAAAAAGAGACACAAGGACAAATTTTAAACAAAAATTAGACTGAAGAACAACAAATGTCTTTAATCTATACTATATTATGATTAGTGAGTTTCACTTCAACAGCACTGAGGCCCCCTTGAATTTGGCCAACTGATCCGTCTCACACTTTATACGTATTCCATATTTCTCATTTTCATCCACAAACCCTTCCCCTCTTTCCGCGTCTTCTTCTCCCCTTCCCCTTAACGCCGCCCACTACCAAGCGAATACCCTTTTGGTCCTCTCCCCTTCTGCTCCTTTTCCTTCGTTCCCTTTGCCAATCGACCGTATCCAATTCTCATTTCTCCCAATCCTCCCTTCCCATCAAAACCCTAAATATCCATGTAACGACCTGCCTTTCATTCCACAGAAAGACTCATCATTAAGAAGAAAGAAAGGGATAGAAAAGAGAAAAGATAGAAAAGAAAGAAACAAACATCATAATCTCACAGCGGAACGAATAAATTATATTATATCACATAAGATATTACATAGTATCATATACATCAGAGTTACAAAGCTAATACAACACAAACTAGACAGTTATAAACACCTGTCTAGTTACTACAACTCATGTACATCACAGATAGACAGATACAACATTAGCACAGCTGAACCACTATATATCTACAAACGCTAAAGCCTCCTGCTCCATAACTCCTCCAGAACTCGTCAAAGCTAACTTGAATCCCTCGGCTACTTGTAAAAATTTGAGTACCCAAGAGTTTAATAAAACAGAAAATAAACTCCGGGTCAGACATGGGTCTGGTGTGAGTAAATGGGTTAAAGTTGCTTAACTTTGAAAATCATTTGAAAACAAAAGGTATCACGTAAGACTTCCCCCAAAGAAACATGGGTAAGTTTTTACCTTACGCTAACCAAAACATTTGATAGGAAATCCAATTATATTATCATAGGGTCTAGGGTTTTCAAGTAAATAAGAAATAGCTGAAATTGTTACATTTATTAAATTTCAGCATGCATAGGTATACAATCAAAACCGTAAAAGGCACATAGGAAGAATGGGTTTCCATCAATGGCATGGCTAATGGGGTACCTCCCGTCACAGTACATGGTCTACATCAGCGTACCGAGGATCTACCCTAAATGCCCTGCAACATAAGGCCGAAATCATCCCTCACTGGATAGTCCCGAACAAGACAACCCCGCAGATGGTCGTCACCAACTGCCCACTAAGCCGAAAAGAAGGAACCTCTAGATAGGGGTAAATCTTGTCCAACTTGGGTGCTACCCACTTAGCCTTGTTGCACCTCCCCTGTTTTAGCCATTCCCAGTTGATGAGGCTTGAGGCTACGATTACCTTAATAGAACACATCTTTCTTAGAATTCTCATCGTCCACCTGACGATGTTCTGAAAGCATTCAATCCATACAAGTCCGTTAGGAGTTCGAACAAAACCGAAGGCACTATCTTGCTACACTCGTTTTGGAATCACCCTTAGAGTTAACGACAATAGCCCTTGCACTCTAAATCTTCATCTCAAACCTGAAAGTACTACCCTGTTAAACTCGTATTGGAATCACCCTCAAAGTCTAAACGACGAATAGTCCTTACACCTAGAGTCTTCACTCTTCACTTGAGCACGACCTAACGTTTAATTTGGATCCATGTAGTTTTCAGAATTCTAAATTTGAAAATCTGATCCCGGTCTCATCGAAATCCAAAACGCCATATTAATGTCCAAGTGATTTAAGTTTGTATAATTTAATTCAATTTAAAACATTGAATTCACACAGAATCATTCACAGATAAATATTACACATTTATCACAGCTATAATCAATATCATATCATAGCACATCACAGATTATTCAAACTATAAGCATCATTCAATTCAGCCATTCTACTCAAACAATCATCCACAAACATGAACCATTAATCCAAATTATAATTAATTTAATTAACATAAATTAAATTAATTACTTAAGAACTAATTACATAATCCTGCTTAAAAAATCATTAATTAATTAATTTCAACCCATTTAATTAATTAACCAACGTTTAATAACTTTATAAACTAATTAATTAATCTTTAATTATAGATTATTTATCCTTTAATTATCTTCTAAATTAATCACCTTGATTAATTATTACTTAATTACATTAAGTAATTAGCCTTTAAATTAATTACATAAATTAATTATTCTTTAATCATTTATATTAATTAACCTTAATTACTTTAATTATTTAATTAACTATAATTAATTACATTAATCCTTAATTAATTACATTAATTAATTATCCTATAATCACTTCATTAATGAATTATATCATAATTAATCACATTTATTAATCAATTAAACCTTTGATTATGATCATTATTTACATTAATTAATGATCCTCTAATTACTTTCATTAATTAATTATTCTTTTAATTACATATGATAATTAATCTTTAACTTAATTACATTCATTAATCAACCTTGATTAATCACATCTAGTAATTAACTACCCTTAATTACTTACATCAATTAAATCGATTCCTTGATTAATTACATTAATTAATCCATTAATTACACTGAGTAATCATCATTTAATTACTTCCCTCATGTAATTATCCTTTAATTACTATCCATCAAGTAATTTTCCCTTTAATTAATTACATCAAGTAATTATTCATTAATTACTTCACTAAGTAATAACACTTCATTAATTACATTAAGTAATTATACTTAATCCATCTTCAAGTAATTTTTAATTAATTAAACTTAATTAATTAACTAATATTAACCACATTAACTTAATTAATTGCACTGAGTAATTAATCACTTCAATTACTTCATAAGTAATTACTCTAAAAATCTTCTTAACATTAAGTAATTAAACTCTTAATTACTTATTACTTAATTATTTCTTAATTGATTAACCTTGATTAATCAATCCTTAATTAAGTGCTCATCTATACTTAATTAATTTCACAGATTAATTTATCTTAATTTAATTACCCAAATTAAACATCTTAGTTAATTAAGTAATTGTACTTTAATTACTTTAGTTAATAAAACATGATTTAAATTAAGATAAAACATTTATTACATTAAACTCTTAACTTTCATTTTAAAATAAATAAATTTAAAAGCTTGAATATGATTTAAAATCATCGTTCTTTGATTATTAAAGCTAAATACTTTTTACTTAAATCATAATTATATTTCAACAATTATATTTAAATCGAAAACATTTATAACTAATTACAAAATTACTCTAATGTAATATTTATATACATTAAACTATTTGCAAAACAAGATCTAAAACTTTAAAATCCATACCTCTAAAATTTAAATTTGTTTAAAATATCATTTTCTAACTTAAACATTTTATACATTTAAAACTGGTTAAAGCTTTGCTTTAAAATTTGCTTTGCTTTTTAAAATTTGAAATCATTTAAGTTTAAAACCTGAACGAGTTAAAACGCTGGAAACAAAATATTCTGAGCAATTAACAATTTCTCGAGACATACTCGAGACAGCACATGCGTAAAACTCGAAGCAACCAAAACACGGCCTCCCCACTACGAAACTCCGAGTCAAACACGAAGAAAAACACGAAAACCCCCGGGCCAAAACATTCTTTCCAAAACCCCAAACCACTGATGCACGCGATGGCCACCGTGCACGTGCACGGCAAGAAACCCTGATGCCGACCAACTCTCTGGCCTTCGGCAACTCACCTTCGACCTCGACAAACTCCCCAGCTTTGTAGAACAACGAGAGTCAATGGAAACCCAAAAATTGAAAATCACGATCAAGTTGGAAAAGAATACGATCTGAAAAATCACTAGGCATCGACGATCCACGCGACCTGAACCCAAACTGTGATAACCACAGATGCCTCTCGAACCACCAAAGCCATCCCCCCTACGCGATTAAACCCGGTGTCGCCGTCGCCGTTCTAAACTCGGCAAACCCAACCACCAAAACTCACCAGAAAACCCTATTTCTACCTGCTACGGCCACCACGGCCAATAGAAAAATCAACCCCAATTTCTTCAATGACCCTCGCCTTCTCGACCACCTTCAGGCCAAAACCCGAGCATCCAAACGCCGCCGATCAGCGTGGGTAGCCAAAATACCCAAAAAAGATCATCCCCGAATATCTCCTCAAATCCGAAACGAAAAAACAAAATTTAACTTTTAAAATTCCTAATTTTCGTAGACAAATTAGACCATATCGGTGAATTCGAGAATCATCATAATTGAATTTTACCTATTTTCTGATTTCCACGGTAAATTTAAACTTACAGTATATTTATCAAATATAATCACTTAAATTTTATTTTTAAAAACAAGAATACATCGTTACTAACAATTTTCTTTCAGTAACCAAAGTCTAATACTGATTGTTTGAGAAGATAGGAATTGTTTGGATGATGATGATTGAGTCTGTTACAAACACAGAGCACAATATAAATATATAAAGACATTCACACAGGTAAACAAGCAATCGCAAACATATGTCCAGATAAAATATCTTATGCAAGCCATATCACAACTTTTTCTCACAAGATTACACATGCAATACCCAAAAACTGTTTTTAAGTAAAAGTTTACTCACCTATTATCAAGCAGATAGCACTGTTTTATTGCATTTTTTGTTTTCCTGAAACTTTTATTTGATCTATACTTTAAATCTGTTGAGTTGAGCTTATTTGCTTGCTGTTTGAATATTGAAGTTGAACTTGCTGTTGAATTTACTGTTGTTGTAGTAAACCGTCAATTTGTCTTTTGATTGCAAGATCTCAGCTATGAAGATTTTTGAACAAATTGCATTTGAAATTGAAACTTGCTATAGGCTTTTGATTTTGATTACAGGCCTTAAAACTTCTTTAAAATCTGGTTTTAAATTTTCTTTTAAAATCTGATTTCAGTTTTTAGAAGAGAAGGAAGAAAATGTTTTAATCTAAAATGATTTGCCAATTTCTCTTATCGATTTACAAATGTTTTCAAAAATAAATTAGGACAATGCCATTTGTTATCTTAAGTTGTTAAAATGTTTACAAGTGTTTTTTTCATGGTTTAATTATTTTACAAATGTAAGAACAAGAATTTTGTGTTTATCACCTTATTTAAATTTTATTTATATTTTCATATTAATTATATAATATGGTTATAATTGTTTATTTCAATTAGCTTTTTAAATTACCTTTATTTAAGTACATTCTTTAATGTTTATTTGTATATTTTAAAAATATATTTTTCAAAGCTAAATTTTAAAGAATGAAAATTTAAAAAGAAAAGGATATTGAATTAAAGCTTATCTTAAAGTTTCAAACTAAAAACATTGTACTTTAATATATATGAACTAAATTTATTTTAAAAACTAATTTTTAAGGAAAAAAAATTAAACTTTTATTATAATATACTATTTTAAGCTATTATATTTTTAAATAAAAATAAATATTTACTCTAAGTACTTTTGAATAGATTTTTAAATAAGTTTTTGAAAAGTTTCTATATTAAATTCAATCATAATCTTCCAAATTCACAATATATATTCACACATATATATAATATAAATTTGAAAATATTTTTATTCAATTTAAATTAAAACCAAACTTCCTATTCGCAATGTATACACTCATATATACATTATAAGTAGAATATATATATTAGTTAGCTTAGAAAGATAAATTTTATCAATTATATATATTATTAACTTTGAAAAAAATAAAATTTGCCAAATTAAATTACTATAAATTTTGAAAAGATAACATTTATCAAATTAAACAATTATTAGTTTTTAAAAGATAATCTGATTATTAAATCAATATTACACATTTTAAAATAATTATTAATGGAAATTATTAAATAAATATTGCCCAAAATTCCGGGACATCACATTCCTCCCCCCTTAAAAGAATTTCGTCCCCGAAATTTAAAAGCAAAGATAATCTAACAATCCCATGCTTTAAAACAGCAGGCATATGCTACTAACCAAATACTAGCACCCATACCAACCAACTTAAACAAATAACACTAACCATCCAGACTAAGTTATGGACAGAACTTCCTAGAGTTTCCCAGGTATAAACACCGTGATACTCGCTCTACTGAATCTAAACTAGCTACCCCACTCAGATATAGAGCTCCTATATCTAGATCTACAATCTAAACAGGATATCGGACCACAAACAAGTCCTGTAGACCGAACCTTATCCTTATGTGAATACAGAAAGAATCCAATACACTTCTGAGCTAGCTTCCAATCTTACCCAAATCTTATTGCTCTTATGATCAGAGAAAACTTATCCAATATTAAACCTCCGACTTCGAATTCTGAATTCATTTGTCTCTTATCCACAAAACTCTTCTGCCGATCCTGAGTTGCCTTCAACCTTCTTGAACAACCAAAATTTCGCAGATGCCTCACGAACCCAATTTGGACGAAGAATAAGATGATCACTGAATTCTACTCACAAGATGGTTCTCTCAAGATCCATCAAAATCCACCACTCAAACTCTACCACACAAACATCAGAAGACTTCAAACACACTACTCCTACTCGGGAAAATAGAACAGATGCACTAGACAACCAATCCTTCAGATCCCGAATGAATTTGTGATGCCCCACCTCTATGCTGACAATAACAAAGAGCATTAAAGGAAATACTGTTTTTTATTACGAAGAATAAGGCTGGATAGGAGTGGTCGCCCGTAGTTAGGCCTTACACTAGTATTGCTTATCTCGATAGGAGTGGTATATATTTTTATTTTTCATCTCTTATTTATTTACTCCCATCGACATACCCAATTCCAGTATAAAACAAACTACGATGGTTCATACTAGTTTAGGACAATGTATATAATACTAACACAGATAATCCAAGTGAGGAACACAGATAATATCAAATCTCATATATATAACTGAAGTCAGTTACAATACACGTGATACAGTACATACGATACAACTACAACTGTCGACTCTGGAAGTTACATATACAAGTACATTATCATATATAATATACATGAATACATATCTTCCTATACTATGGCAACGACTACTCCAAATGATATAAAGAGACTTCATAACTCAAGCAGCAACCTAAAGTAAGATATCTACAACCTGTAATAACTCGGTCTGACCCGAGTATTAAATTCAAAAGAAAATAATACACGGGTCAGTCTAATTCAAACTCAGTTATTAATGCACGGAACCAATAATAATTAAATAACAATTAGACGACAGTCAAAATAAATTCACCTACTTAATCCTTTAATAAAGAAATCAGATAACGGTAAATATAACACGTAACAGTGTTAAAAAACAAATCGACAAATTCAAATTATCAACGAAGATAAATGAAAGGATTATCAATGAAGATAATTTAGAAAACAACAGAATTGCCTAAACGACAATTAACAACAAAATCTAATTATTAAATAAATAATTAGAAACTCATAATCTAATTATCAAATAGATAATTATACAACACCAAAATGATCGAATCAAACCAAATCAAAATACAATTTCAAAATATTGAATTGAACAAACAAAACAATTCAAACAATTGAAATATCACAAAAGTCAATACCGTGTGGCTGCAGTACACGCACGCGTGCACTGCCTCGCCACTACAGCATATAAAGTCACCACAACTCCAAATATTGACAGCAAGTCGTAACTGCAAAGCAAAATCATTTACAAAATGTAGAGGTTAAGTCACTATTACCAGGACTCAACACAACTGCGAGGCCAAACCAAAGTTAACAGCAATACCAAGAAAAGGTCTGGGCAACAATGAAAGACCAAGTGCATAAGGCAATCGTACAAACATGATGACACAACAAAATGGATTATGCAACCTGAACCAACAGAGCACGAAGGCTCGAATGCCCAAACGCACATGGCAGTGGTACCACATGAAGAAACAACAGAATGAAAATGAAAGCAAACAAAGATATGGCCAGAACCATCGGCAAAGTCATATGAAGTGATAAACAGTGGAATATACATGTGTGCATACACATCACCACTGACTCGAAGAAGTACAGTGATATGCATAGTGCTCAGCAATTAAAACAGTTCTGACCAAACCCCAAAGTTCAATATCCATCAGGCAACAAGAAGAAATCAACATATATGATTTAAAGCATTGCAACATAAAGAAGAATAAGTGCACTGTGCAGTGACAGCAACTACACATGTAGTTCAAAAGTGCAGACGGTATAATGTAATATGAAGATACTGCATCATGAGGGCATTTGTATACTGACTCGAAGCATGCCTATGGTCAGGCAACGTGAAAGACAAAGCAATGCAAAAGCATACAACTAAACAACCAAGGCCAGAGGAGAGATCATGTACAAAAGTGATGACCATATGAAATCAACTCGGCACAACATCAAGAATCACAATTCAAGTGAACAGTAGGTGGTACAAGACTGAACCAAATGAATTGCAACAAGTGATGCATCAACAACTCAATATGTAAACACTACAAGTCAGCAAAGATTCACTGAAGCCAGAAGCAACAGAGTTACCAAACTCGAAGTCAAGTAATCCAAATCAAGATATGAACAGAAATTACTTGCAAAAGTGATGATGTAATGAACGCTACAGGAATGGACAACGCCATAATATTCAGATAATTGAAGAAATTATAAATGCATTTGAACTCCAATAGTATTGGTGCACCATGAAGCTAAACAAAACTGAAATGCATCAAGTACTCAAGTTAACAGAGGTGTATTAAACACCACCATATAAACTATTAAAATTAACAGCAGATTGTACTTGAACAAAATAGTTCAGTGATGCATAGGAGCCATGACGGCTACAACACTGTTTATTTTTCTTAAAACCTCATAAAACACTATCATGTAAGCCAAGCAGTAACAATATCAAGTCGACTCAACTCAAATTGTCAAAGCCACTGCTATCAGGAATCAAGGACGCAGACACATGAATAAGCACAGAGGCTACAGGTGAAATAAGCATGTGTACCCAAGATAAGGCAACACAACAACAAGTACAAAGGCTACAAGTTTAAAACAAAATTATGTAACCGCAATCAGATATGTCACCAGAGAGACTCTTAGACCAAGGCTACGCTGTGCCGGGATATGAAAATAAATGTATAAGGCCGAAGCCAAAAAAGGAAGACAAGAAAAAGTCGAACAAATTCATGTCAACAGCGAAAATAACAAACAAACCAAAGTCACGGTAGAAATTCTCATAGCAACATCAATAACCAGCATCGAACGAAGACAAATGGCCACCACAAATCAAATGACAACTTCAAACTATCATATACGAATGCAATTAAAGGAGATTAAACTCATATAAACGAAATCAAGACCTCGAACCAGTTAGAAACAATGGATTGAAATAGATGTGAGTGAAGAAATCACACACCTTGCTTCCCCTAGCACGAATCGAAGACCGACAGTTACGTGTCGAAGCAGAGACGAACCCAAATCAAGCGAGGTCGAAATTGAAACTCTAGCAAGTGGCCACTCTCTCCTCTCATTTGATTTAGTTTGCGATAAAAATGGAGGAGGAACAACAAAGAAGACGCCATTTTCGTTTCTTCGTTTATTTTAGGTTTAGGGTTGCGAAAATGAAATGAGTAGAGGAGGGAACGGTATCAACAGTGGATAAGTATCATGGCTCCAAAAATAGTAAAAGAGACGTGGGCCGATTTTAAATTTTTAAAACTTGCATACACTTAACAGTTTTTCAAAAGACTTTCAACTTGATTTAAAAACTCCAACAGCAGTTAACAAGCCAACCTAATCGTCATTTGACGATAATTAGTTGTTATCAAACCCGGAGTTGTTACAGACTCCCCTCCTTATAAAAATTGCATCCCCGCAATTTTCATAATTAAAGGCGTCAATAACAATTATTTTTCAAACATAAACTGGTTAAGCTAGAAAAATAAAGGTCAAGAACACAAATGTCAAAGAAATCTTTTAATTTCGTAAAAGAAATTCACAAATTCTCAACAAAATCTAATTATCAATAGATAATTCAGAAAACAACAAAACTGAACAAATACGATTATCAGCCATATTTAATTCTCAATTAGATAATTAGAATACAGAAATCACAAAACAACGATATCTAATTATCGATACGATAATTAGAAAACAGCAAAACCTAATTATCAACAAAGACAATTAGAAAACACAAATCACAAATCGCAAAACCGCAAATATCTAGTTATCCATCAGATAATTAGAAAACACGAACTACATAATCAGCAAACTCTAACTATCAATAGAGATAGATAGAAAACAGCAATTCAATATAATAAACATAATCTAGAATCAATTAGAGACTAGAAAATCCTATAATCAGCAGAATGAAAAATTTTCTAATTATCACAAAACGATAGTCGGAATCCCAAATCAACAAATATCCAATTATCAAAAACGATAATCAGAAATCTCAAATCAACAAATATTTAATTATCACAAACGATAATCAGAAATCTCAAATCAACAAATATCTAATTATCACAAACGATAATCAGAAATCTCAAATCAACAAATATCTAATTATCAAAAACGATAGTTAGAATCAAGAAATATCCGATTATCAAAAACGATAATCAGAAACAACCAATATCTAATTATCAAAAACGATAATCAGAATCAACAAATATCCGATTATCAAAAACGATAATCAGAAACAACAAATATCTAATTATCAAAAACGATAATCAGAATCAACAATTATCCAATTATCAAAAAAGATAATCAGAAATCTCAAATCAACAAATATCTAATTATCACCAACGATAATCAGAAATCTCAAATCAACAAATATCTGATTATCAAAAACGATAATGAGAAATTTCAAATCAACAAATATCTAATTATCAAAAACGATAATCAGAATCAACAAATATCCGATTATGAAAAACGATAATCAGAAACAACAAATATCTAATTATCAAAAACGATAATCAGAATCAACAAATATCCAATTATCAAAAACGATAAACAGAAACAACAAATATCTAATTATCAAAAACGATAATCAGAATCAACAAATATCCAGTTATCAAAAACGATAATGAGAAATCTCAAATCAACAAATAGCTAATTATCACCAACGATAATCAAAAATCTCAAATCAACAAATATCTAATTATCAAAAACGATAATCAAAAATCTCAAATCAACAAATATCTAATTGTCAAAAACGATAATCAGAATCAACAAATAACCGATTATCAAAAACGATAATCAGAAACAACAAATATCTATTTATCAAAAACGATAATTAGAATCAACAAATATCCAATTATCAAAAACGATAATCAGAAACAAAAAATATCTATTTATCAAAAACGATAATCAGAATCAATAAATATCCAATTATCGAAAACGATAATCAAAAATCTCAAATCAACAAATATCCAATTATCGAAAACGATAATCAGAAATCTCAAATCAACAAATATCTAATTATCAAAAACGATAATCAGAAATCTCAAATCAACAAATATCTAATTATCAAAAACGATAATGAGAAATCTCAAATCAACAAATATCTAATTATCAAAAACGATAATTAGAATCAACAAATATCCGATTATCAAAAATGATAATTAGAAACAAAAAATATCTAATTATCAAAAACAATAATCAGAATCAACAAATATCCGATTATCAAAAACGATAATCAGAAACAACAAATATCTAATTATCAAAAACAATAATCAGAATCAACAAATATCCAATTATCAAAAACGATAATCAGAAACAATAAATATCTAATTATCAAAAACGATAATCAGAACTCATATCAACAAATATCCAATTATCAAAAATGATAATCAGAAACAACAAATATGTAATTACCAAAAACGATAATCAGAACTCATATCAACAAATATCCAATTACCTACAGATAATTGGAAACAGTAAATATCTAGAAAGCAATTAAGATGACTAGAAAATCAACATAAAAGGTTGGATCGATCCCATCAGATGGCGAGTTTTAGCTACGCCGCACGTGCATCAACATATGGCCGAAGCCTACCAAGTACTGTCGACATAATTTTGGCGCCCAACATATGACTCGAAGGTCTAGTACTGGTATTTGACCCGAAGGTCCAACATACGACCCGCAGGCCCAACATATGACCCGAAGGTCCAACATTGTGGCTCGAAAGCACACGAAAATCATCAAAATCATCAAAACGGTAAATATTTCAATTAACGAGTCCGGAATTAATCGAAATAGCAAACGCACATGTCTCATACCACGAGTTTTACTAAATCGTTTAATTTTCTTCATCGTTTCCTTGAAAGTGCAAAATTGTATATTCCAAAAGTAGCATTTCACATTCTCAAAAGGATAAGTCCGGAATTAAGCAAATCAGTAAAAGAAAGGGGTCATAGTCCTCGATTTTGTTGAAACGTTTAAATCGCTTCCTCATTCTTTTGAAAGCGCAAACTGTAAAAATTTCTGAAAACAATTTCATTTATTTTATAAAAGTAATAATTTACATTCTCAAACGGCCAAGTCCGGAATTAAGCGAATCATTAAAAGAAAGGGGTCATAGTCCTCGATTTTGCTGAAATGTTTAAATCGATTACTCATTCTTTAAAAAGCGTAAACTGCAAAAATTTTGAAAACAATTTTTATTTTGAAACAATTTTTAAAACACGTGATTAAAACAGCAACATCGGTAGCAACTTCGACAAGGAAATTGCACTTCTCAAAACACCGTAAAAACGGACAACAAAATCAGCATTGCGGGATAACCGCTTGAAAATCCACTTTAAAATTTGACGGTTACTGAAGTCAACGCGACAGTAATTTTAAACGTCAAAATCTCATCAAAATAATTTGCATCAAAATATAATACCAGTGAATTTTCATTCATTAAAAATGTCAACAAAACACCGTGCTTCAAAAACTTAGCACCAGTTTGAAAATCCCGTTATAAAAATAGCGGCAACAAAATACGTTTAAAACCAAACACCGGTTCAACGTAAAATTAATGCAGTGACGTGCAACTCAAATTTGCAAGTATACTACAAAATGAACAGAGAAATCATTCGAATATATCTTCAATGAAGATAATTCAAACAGCAAAAATCTCAACAAAATCACATACCTGCAATCGCTTCGGATCCTCAAATCGGACTCGAAATTTTCAAAGAAAATAAATTAAACAGAGCTATGTGAACCACAAATTAAATTTATTTCAATTTCATATTTTGATTTTTAAATCAAAAAGATTATCAGCTGTACTCAGCGAAGACAGTCTCACTGTTTCCACTGCGCACTCTGATAAACCGACACAAATTACTCAATCATCAAAACACAATTTCACTTTTATTTTTAAATAAAGCTATTTAAAAATTTCATCAAAATTTCAAAACTTTAGTTTTGACTCAAAGCACAATAAAACATCGACAAATAGTTGTAACACATGTTTCATCCAAGTTATGTTTTATATTATGTCCATAAACCCCAAGCTTTGATACCAACTGTGACGCCCCACCTCTATGCTCACAATAACAAAGAGTATTAAAGGAAATACTGTCTGTTATTACGAAGAATAAGGATGGATAGGAGCGGCCATTCGTAGTTAGGCCTTACACTAATATTGGTTATCTCGATAGGAGTGGTATATATTTTTATTTTTCATCTCTTATTTATTTACTCCCATCGACATACCCAATTCCAGTATAAAACGAACTACGATGGTTCATACTAGTTCAGGACAATATATATACAGATAATCTAAATGCGGAACACAGATAATATCAAATCTCATATATACAACTGAAGTCAGTTACAATACATGTGATACAGTACATATGATACAACTACAACCGTCGACTCTGGAAGTTACATATACAAGAACATTATCGTATATAATATACATGAATACATATCTTCCTATACTATGGCAACGACTACTCCAAATGATATAAAGAGACTTCATAGCTCAAGCAGCAACCCAAAGTAAGATATCTACAACCTGTAATAACTCCGTCTGACCCAAGTATTAAATTCAAAAGAAAATAATACATGGGTCAGTCTAATTCAAACTCAGTTATTAATGAACGGAAGTAATAATAACTAAATAACAATTAGACAACAGTCAAAATAAATTCACCTACCCAATCCTTTAACAAAGAAATCAGATAACGGTAAATATAACACGTAACAGTGTTAAACAACAAATCAGCAAATTCAAATTATCAATGAAGATAAATGAAAGGATTATCAATGAAGATAATTTAGAAAACAACAGAATTGCCTAAAAGGAAATTAACAACAAAATTTAATTATTGAATAAATAATTAGAAACTCATAATATAGTTATCAAATAGATAATTAGACAACACCAAAATGATCGAATCAAATCAAATAAAAATACAATTTCAAAATATTGAATTGAACAAACAAAACAATTCAAACAATTGAAATATCACAAAAGTCAATACTGTGTGGCTGTAGTACACGGACGCGTGCACTGCCTCGCCACTACAGCATATAAAGTCACCACAACTCCAAATATTGACAGCAAGTCATAACTGCAAAGCCAAATCATTTACAAAATGCAGAGGTCAAGTCACTGTTACGAGGACTCAACACAACTGCGAGGCCAAACCAAAGTTAACAGCAATACCAAGAAAAGGTCTGGGCAACAATGAATGACCAAGTGCACAAGGCGTGGTACAAACATGATGACACAGCAAAATGGATTATGCAACCTGAACCAACAGAGCACGAAGGCTCGAATGCCCAAACGCACATGGCAGTGGTACCACATGAAGAAACAACAGAATGAAAATGAAAGCAAACAAAGATATGGCCAGAACCATCGGCAAAGTCATATGAAGTGATAAACAGTGGAATATACATGTGTGCATACACATCACCACTGACTCGAAGAAGTACAGTGATATGCATAGTGCTCAGCAATTAAAACAGTTCTGACCAAACCCCAAAGTTCAATATCCATCAGGCAACAAGGCGAAATCAACATATATAATCTAAAGCATTGCAACATAAAGAAGAATAAGTGCACTGTGCAGTGACAGCAACTACACATGTAGTTCAAAAGTGCAGACAGTATGATGTAATATGAAGATACTGCATCATGAGGGCATTTGTATACTGACTCGAAGTATGCCTATGGTCAGGCAACGTGAAAGACAAAGCAATGCATAAGCATACAACTAAACAACCAAGGCCAAAGCAGAGATCATGTACAAAAGTGATGACCATATGAACTCAACTCGGCACAACATCAAGAATCACAATTCAAGTGAACAGTAGGTGGTACAAGACTGAACCAAATGAATTGCAACAAGTGATGCATCAACAACTCAATATGTAAATACTACAAGTCAGTAAAGATTCATTGAAGCCAAAAGCAACAAAGTTACCAAACTCGAAGTCAAGTAATCCAAATCAAGATATGAACAGAAATTACTTGCAACAGTGATGATGTAATGAACGCTACAGGTATGGACAAGGCCATAATATTCAAATAATCAAAGAAGTTATAAATGAATTTGAACTCCAATAGTATTGGTGCACCATGAAGCTAAACAAAACTAAAATGCATCAAGTACTCAAGTTAACAGAGGTGTATTAAACACCACCATATAAACTATTAAAATTAATAGCAGATTGTACTTGAACAAAATAGTTCAGTGATGCATAGGAGCCATGACGGCTACAACACGGTTTATTTTTCTTAAAACCTCATAAAACACTATCATGTAAGCCAAGCAGTAACAATATCAAGTCGACTCAACTCAAATTGTCAAAGCCACTGCTATCAGGAATCAAGGACGCAGACACATGAATAAGCACAGAGGCTACAGGTGAAATAAGCATGTGTACCCAAGATAAGGCAACACAACAACAAGCACAAAGGCTACAAGTTTAAAACAAAATTATGTAACCGCAATCAGATATGTCACCAAAGAGACTCTTGGACCAAGGCTACGCTGTGCCGGGATATGCAAATAAATGTATAAGGCCGAAGCCAAAAAAGGAAGACAAGAAAAAGTCGAACAAATTCATGTCAACGGCGAAAATAACAAACAAACCAAAGTCACAGTAGAAATTCACAAAGCAACATCAATAACCAGCATCGAACGAAGACAAATGGCCACCGCAAATCAAATGACAACTTCAAACTATCATATACGAATGCAATTAAAGGAGATTAAACACATATAAACGAAATCAAGATCTCGAATCAGTTAGAAACAATGGATTGAAATAGATGTGAGTGAAGAAATCACACACCTTGCTTCCCCTAGCACGAATCGAAGACCGATAGTTACGTGTCGAAGCAGAGACGAACCCAAATCAAGCGAGGTCGAAATTGAAACACTAGCAAGTGGCCACTCTCTCCTCTCGTTTATTTAGTTTGCGATATAAATGGAGGAGGAGGAACAACGAAGAAGCCGCCATTTTCGTTTCTTCGTTTATTTTAGGTTTAGGGTTGCGAAAATGAAATGAGCAGAGTAGGGAACGGTATCAACAGTGGATAAGTATCATGGCCCCAAAAATAATAAAAGAGACGTGGGCCGATTTTAAATTTTTAAAACCCGCATACACTTAACAATTTTTCAAAAGACTTTCAACTTGATTTAAAAACTCCAACAGCAATTAGCAAACCAATCTAATCGTCATTTGACGATAATTAATTGTTATAAAACCCAGGGTTGTTACAGAATTTCCTATAGAAATCATCTGATCCAAGATAAACACAAACTTTTGAGTAGTCCAGGGTTGTTTCTATTCTAAAATAGCTGCTACTCGCTTCCGCTGCACAACTCTGATCTGAAGAAGATGATAATGTTATTGATGAACACAAGCACATACTTAATCAACTCACCCTAGAAACATTGTCCATCAATTTCCATAAAATCCTAATGACCTATCCAATTCGGTCACAAACACCTCAGCAAAAAAATCCATCCAGAATAGATCCAATTAATTCTGAACTTCTTCACCAAAAACCTCTCTCTCAAGGAGCCACCTTTTACTAGGCTGAACCACTGGTAGAGCCTCAAGAACAAAGTCGATACAGAACTCAATCTCCTGATGCGGATGCAAACCTTGACTTCTCGAAGATATCCAAAAAATCTCAAACCACTTCGATAGCTCCAACATCCTTTAAAGATGCCTCAGTCCCAAACAAAGATTAGCAAGATAACTTCCGAACAATCGAAAGTCACTTTTGCGATTCTACCCAGTTCAGATTCCAAAGAAACTGCTCTCTCTTCATAAATCAGATCAGCTTAAGCCTTCCTAACCAAAAGAAGAAACTAATGGTCCACCCAAACCACGACATCATACCCTGCTGAGCTTCTAGAAGAAATAGGGCAAGCCTTCACCACTAGCCTAGCCTACTGACAGAAGAATCCCCAAGACTCCTGAACCATCGAAGAAAGGACCACTCTGCTGCTTCCAGACTCCACCTCTAGGACACTGCTAAGCCAAGAGACCTTCCTGACAGCACACTCAACACCTCCGAGCTGCTATTGCTGCCAAAAACTTCCTTATTCAAAAGCTCATCGAATCACAAAGCTATATTAGCCAACTCCACGAAAGAGCCTTAAAGATGGGCAGATATCTCTCAAGAAACTTGGGCTTCAAGCCAAGCACAAACACCTTGCTAAACTGAGTCTCAAACTCCAATATAGACAAGACTCCTTCCGAAGGTTGCCAAGATAGCATTACTTGCTTCAGCACTTCTGACCGATCCAAATTTAAGAAAATCCGCTCGCACGAGCGCAAAAAAGCTTGCATTCCAAAGATGGACTCAGAAACTTGAAAAGGTTTCCTTCAGAGATTGGTGAAATCCTTACACTATGCTGCAAAGCTTACTTAAGATGTCCAATACTGTCCTGGCAGATACATTTCCAACCTCAATTACTCAGACTTCTTCCATTGTTTAGTCGTGTTATATAAATACAAGTTCGCTCTCTCAGAAAGAAATCACTCCCAATACAAGAATTTTGATTTTTAGTAGTGCTCAAAAAACGCTACTAAAAGTTTTAGCAGCGTTTTGATAAACGCTGTTATAAAGCCCACGACTAAAAATGCCTGATTTTTAGTTGCACTAATTTCAACGCTACCGTAAATCATTTTACTGCAGCGTTTATGAAACGCCACTAAATTCTTTTTTTGCAGCATGTTTAAAACGCTATCAAAATATACTTGGTCTGCTCAAAAATATTTTGGTAGCATTTGTTAGTAGCGTTTTCGAAACGCTACTAAAAATATACCAGCTCTACCTATAAACTGCCTCCATTTCAATCTTGTTCATAGCTTATAACATAATACATAAACACATACACATTAAACAACCGCAAAATACATATACATATACACATACACATTCAAACATAAACACATTTAAAAACCACAAAATACATAAACAATATGTTAACCGTACATTGAAATTTACACAACCGAACAGTAATTTCAAGATAAAAGGTTAACCGTACAAAGAAGTTTACACAACCGAACTACGTACCACAAACAATATGCTACTGCTGCAGTTAAAGTACCATAAACATCTGAGCTAAGAAAGTACAATAAAAACCAAACTATCTAACAAGTACGATAAACTAGTGCTGCTACTGCTCATTCTTTGAAAACACCTACCTGTAGACAAAATATAATCAACAGTGAGACTCAAGTTATAATCAATACTGAGATAATAGTGACAGGACCATCAATACTGAGAAAACAATGAGACTAAAGTTATGCACAACTGAATATGTGCAATCTTGTGTTCAACTTAATATGCACAACTGAATATGAAAACTAAAATAACGTGCATGTTAATTTTGGCCAAGAATAAAATGAAAATGAAGATTTTTCATCAATGTTTTGTACATTTTATCTCTGCCTGTACATTTTCATATACTCAAACACAGATTTTCATATACTCGAACACAGATGAAAATATAAGTGTACATGAATTATTTTAGATAGTGAAATTAGGTAGGTGTAAGAAGTCTGCCAGACCCATATGGATTCAGCCAAACACATATAAAAAAAATTCATAACGATAGATGCATTTGTTGATAAAAATATGGGATAATAATATAATATGGTCCTAGTATGTAAAACGACTGGAAACTTAGGATCATAAATTATCTTTTAAGTGCGTATGATTAGTCAATATAACTTATGGCTACTGATGGATTAAACCACCGACTAATTACAGTTAATATATACAACATAAATACCATATTATGATAAGCTTGATCATAGTAAATTCCAACATAAATTCTAACTTATTCACATTGTTGCAAATTAACATAAATCATTCAAGTACAACAACTCATTGCACGTCTACAAGCATGTTATAATGAGGCAATTTAGAGAAAAATTTCAAATAACTTTGAAGGCAGCCCCTTTTCAAATCACTTAGGCATTATAATTATTTGAGTTGACGGTTTAAGTATTTTGTTGCTACTGGTTATCCGTGATGGTAATTTTTGAAGAAGTTTATAATTATATAAAGAATTGCATACCTTTCATTTTGGTTCCACAATGACTTTTGCTATTGGCCAAGCTATGGGAACGCCAAAGGCGTCTTCCATGCACGTCAGCTTCGATGTAGGTCTCCATAGCACTGCATCCAGAACTCTCACAATTTCAACCCAAACTTTTACAGCATCACGTCACAAATTCCTCTTCTTTGCCAAACTCTTGCATCATTGCTGCGTCCATTCACGGGCAGATATGTACAAATCTAGGACTGAAAATGTTGCCATCAATTCTAAAATGCAAGTACATTCATTAAGCATGTATCTCTACCAAAAAGAATCAATTTTACAAGTCAAAGTACATACTGCAAGCGACTTCAATGTTGCATGCATCATGCATACACAAGTGAGGACAAACTTAGTGCGAGGCTCACCAAGTGTAGTCTTATCCCACTCGCTCACAATGCTAGCATTTGTTGTAGCCTGAGCAGCAACAATATTAATGGATCGACGAAGTAAAACTTTTTCTTTCCTAAGGAGAGAAATCTTGAATAGGAAAAAGGATAGTTAGTTTTTATCTCAACCTTAAATTTGACCTGGATAGAAAAATAACTATGCATGAAGAATAAAGAAATGTAATTTCATTATGTCAGTCAAAAATACGTACGCTCTTCACATTAGGATGAAAATCTAGCATTTTTCAAATGTTTATTCTCTATGAAACCTACAAGTCAGACCTATGGAAAACCCAAAATAGAAAAGTGCCATAAGAAAATGGAAATTTAAATGTGAATTATGAAAAAATTTGGTGTAGTTAAGTAAGCTTTAAACTATTAATCTCAGAAAAACCTTAATTCTTAAAATGACATTTCCACCCAACAACTTCATAATGCTGCAACATATGCTCCATTGGAAAATTCAATTCACATAGAGAATAATGATCAAACTTTCACTTTGCCTGCCCATGCACAATCTGGTGCTGTCCTCGGCCAGGCAATTGTTCAGCCTGTTGTTGCCTATATAAATGCTCATGCTGCTAATCTCCTTCAGCCAGTTTACCCTCTGCCTAGTTCAGTTCATGATTCATCTTGTTTTGCCCACGCACGGGATAGTTCAGACCTATACAAGAAATGGTGGAAAAAAACTGAAACTGTAACAACCTAGTCTTGGCGATTACCTGTAAATATAAAATTATAATGGTAGTTATAATTTAATATTGTAAATTAAGAATAAATTGGAGATTTAAATTATTTATTTGGAATAAGCAATTTATTTTGAAGAATAAAATGTGAAAAATAAAGTTTTGAAACTTTACTTGGTTAATTAAGTTAAAAATGAGCTAATCATGATTTTAATATAAAGAAATGCAATAATTTTGATAACTATTGCCAAACGTTTCTTTTATATATTTTTAAAAGAAGCATTTCTTTTAATAAGTGATATATTATAATTAAAAATGGAAATTTGGTTTAAAAATAAATTTTGGCTGTAAAAAGTTGGAAAAAATGGTTTGTTATATTTTATTGCACAAGAAAATAATTTTTATGTAACTTTTGGAGTTAAAAATAGAGTTTTGTATGAATTATTGTGTAAATTGTGTGTTTAAGAAAAATAAGGCTTTTTAATATTGAAAAATATTTTTATAACTAAATTATCTTTTTAATTATTGTAAAAGAATGTTTGTGAAACATAAAAATATGTTTGTACAATTTGTAGAGATGAAATCATGTAAATACACATATGTTGTATTATGTAACATGAGAGTGTTACGGTAAATTTAGTGTTAATTAGAATTTTAGGCTAATTAATTCTTTTGGTTCAAGCCCATTTGTTCACTAACCAGTAGAGCAATGAGAAAGCTTCTTCTTCCTCAAAACAGTATACGTAAGTTTTTACCAGAAAACAAAAAAAAGAAAAACTATTCCTCTTTCAAACCCTAGGCTTCAAATCTCCAATTAATCCAAGTCTTTGTTGAAATAAATCAAATTAATAGCTCTTTTCTATAGGTAATCAACTCCAAAATATATATTATATCATCAAATTTCGATTTTGAGATTTGGGTTGTTTGTAATTGTTTCTTTTCTTGTTGCATGCCTCTATTTTATTCATTTGATAGGTTGTTGAAGGATCTTCTTGCCTAAAGACATCTTCTTGAGTTAGCATAATTTAATCTTCAATTATTACAACGTGAGTTAATCACTCACACTACTAGCTTTAATCTACCATAATAATTGTTAGTTGCTATCTGAATTAATTGGATGGTTTGTTGATTGAATTGCTTTCAAGTTGGTTGTGCTTTGTTGAAAATTATTTGTGAAAAATCACTGCAGTAAAACAACAATATCATAGTGCATATTTACCCTAATTAGCTCAGTCTTTTTGCAATTGAAAGAAAATTCCGTTAGGTACAATTTTTCTTTTAATTACTTTCTGAAATTCTGTTGTTTACAGGGTTGAAATTTAGTTTGAAACTGATGTACACAGCTCTTCTCTGTGCAATTATTTTGTTGAAACCTGATCTTAAAATCTCCATAACTTTTGAATGGTAAATCAAAATTGAGTGAGGTTTTTTTCAGTTTGAATGTATATTTATAAGGAAAAACTTTCATGTTTATCATTTTCTATAAATCAACATTTTTCTAACTGTAATATGTGTTTGAACAGCTAATAACCCCACTGTCCTGTGTTTTTAATTTCAACTTTGAAACACAGAATTGTTTTTGTCGTATCTTTTTATTCTTTCATCGGAATTTAATAATTTTTAATGTTCCGAAAAGAACAAATAATGTGCTACAACTTACATGTTTTGAATTTTCAGTAATTTTGAGGTTAACTATATCAAAATTTGATTTTTCTACTGCTAACCCGAGAGCAAAGTGTATATTTGCTCTGTGCTTGAAGCTGAAACTAAATTAGATATAACTTTCTCGTTTTTGATTGGATTTTGCTAATTTTGGATGTTACGGAAATATGAAATCCTATAATACAACTTTTACGTCTTATGTTTTCTGTAATTTTGAGGTAGCTATGTCAAAATTTGGTTTTTCTACTGCTAATCCGAGAGCAAAGTCTATATTTGCTCTGTGCTTGAAGCTGAAACAAAATTAGATATAACTTTCTCGTTTTTGATTGGATTTTGACAATTTCGGATGTTCGCGAAAGAAAAAAATCTTATACTACAACTTTCATTTGTTGAGTTTTATGTAATTTTGAGTGCTTCTATGTCAAAATTGAACTTTTCTACTGCTAACATGAGAGCAAAAGCAATATTTGCTCTATAGTTGAAACTGAAACAAGATTTTCCATAACTTCTTTGTCTCTTAACCGAATTTGATAATCTTAGATGTTTCAGAAATCTTAAACTTTATACTAAAAGTTTTATGTTTTATGTTTTCTAAAATTTTGGTGTTTGCTTGGTCAAAACTGTGGTTGTTTGTTGCTGGTACGAGAGCAAAACGACAACAATAACGATTATTGACTTGAGGAGTGTTTTAGCTTATTTTTGCTCACTTTTATTTGATTTTGATGATTGTTTTTAAGATGTTTTGAAAGCTATATTGCCTATTAACAGGCTAGCTATATTTGGAGAATTTGAAAATTTAAATTTAAATAGAATTTGAATTGATTTTGGGTTAAATTTGAATTGAATTCGTATTGAACTCAAGTTATTGGTCTGAAGTTATCTTTCTTGTTTTTCATTGTTTTCGAGCACGGTTTTCATTAAACCATTTTGAAGTGATTTTTGAAATAAATGAAAATTTCAAATTATTATATAGTATTTTAAAATTATTCTTCTAATATAAAATCTATTTATTTCCTATAATAAAGGAATTTTAAATATTGGTTTTATTAATCATTTCAGGAAAAAGTTTTAAAAGCTTGTTTTCTCTAGTAAACTATTTTAAATGTAAATACACACTTTTTCACTATTCGAACACGTAAGAAAAAGAATTAAACGATTTAATAAAACACGTGATATGGGACATGTGTGTTTACTATTTCGGTTAATTCCGGACTTGTACGATCGAAGTTATATGAGTTTAATGATTCTGAGATGTTTTGCCATTTTATGGCGTATTTTGAGTTTTATAATTCCTATTTATTGGAATTATTTAAGATGGCCAATATTTGACAAGTATTATGGTTTAAGACCTCCTAGGAGTATGAACGATGAGAACCATCATGATGTTTTATTTACTTGCCAAGGATATAAGACAAGTCTTGAGTATATGATTTCATATTTTTAGATTTATGGTTTATGAGGAACCATCACGATGTTTTCACTTGTCGAGGAGATGAGACAAGTTACGATGCTATTTAATTCTTGTAGATGAGATGAGACGAGTATGGTGTCTTTCTATCACCTGCCAATGAGACGAGGCGAGATATGATTTTCTGAGTTTTATGATGTTCCTAGTGTGGCATCGACTAGCCGCTAGTAAACCGCTAAGTGTGAACGTGCGGTATGGGACATACGTTAATACTTTTTGGGTTTCTATCCGTGAGTTTGTGACACATTCACGATGTTTACCTAGCAGAACTGCTTTGAGAGGTGTCAGCGATCTTGTCATGAAGACGAACTGCTTTGGAAGTGTTAGCGACCTTGTTAGGGATGACAAAATGGCTTGGAAATGTGTCAGCGACCTTGTCATGAGGACGAACTGCTTTGGAAAGGTGTCAGCGACCTTGTCATGAGGATGAACTGCTTTGGAAGGTGTTAGCGACCTTGTCTAAGGCTTCGGCCTTCTGAGTTTAGCATGTAGAGCATTGCTTCGGCATTGTATTCAGGGATACGGCCAATCCGGGTTTTCTGAGTTTTGAATTCGCCGTTTTTGGCGCAATAGTGTTATGATTTTCTGGGTTTTGAACTTGCATCGAATTCTTTATTGAGTTTGAGATTTTATGAGTTTGAATTCGTAACGAGTTCCATGGGTTTTTAAGATTGAGATGTATGTGTGAGATTTAGCCGCCTTGGCTTACTTATGAGTTTGAGATCTCACATTCTTATGGAGTTGTCTTGTGTTGCTTTCATGACTTCCATATGTGATTGAGATGGGTTTTCTCCTTTGTGGAGTAATGGTTCATCGAACCATTTGAGTTTTGCTTGAGTTTTATATGAGTTGATTTAATTTCATTATGGGTTATCGCTAATGATGTGAGGCACTTGTGTTTTATTTAAGTATTGAGCTATGAGTTATCTAATCATTCTCCTCATTCGAGAAGAAGTATCACTATATCCACTCCGCTTCATATTATCGATATTGACTGATTTGTATAGCTAGACTGACTCGTGTATTTATACTCAGGTCAGACCGAGTTGTTTCAGGTATCATCTATTGGACTTAGCTTGAAGTTGATGTTGGATATCAGCTCTACTTTCTCTTGAGAAATTTCTGTTCTTCCGCATATTCTAATGTATTTTTCATTTGATTTGATATATATGGTGTGGTCGAGTACCACATTTATTTGTATTCATATTGTATTGTATTAAACATGTATCATTGTATATGTATATATATATGATGTTGATTACTGTTATGTGATGTGCTTTACGTTTAGTTATTGTATTTTTTTTTCTGATAGATCCGTTAGCCACCTATAGTTTTGGATTAAGCATTTACTGTGTGTCGATCCATTGAGATAGAAAAGAAGAAAAAAAATATTGCATTTATCGACGTATTCAGTAGATGTTTAAGACAAAGTTATATATGGTCGCCCTTAACCAGCCTTATTCTCCGCTTTAGTGGACGGAATTGCTCGTTAATTCTCTTTAATAAGGTGGTTCTCAGGGTGGGGTGTTACAGAAACTGCCGTGAATTTCATATATTGAAGTTCTAATGTAATGATAACTTCGAGATCAAGTACTTGTTTCACTTAAAATCCATATAATAACATATCAAAAATATCCACAACTAAGTTCATTAGCATAACTCAAATCCATTTATTTAACATATGATATCCACATATGGCTTTTAAAATAATAAGAGAAATGTCAAAAAATGATTAAAGTACATGTAAATTAAAAATAAATTTGTTTTACTACCACATATTGAAAACATAATCATCATGAAAAAGAAACATGTTTTTGTATCTATAGTTTAACTTAGGAAATACACAGACTGCAAATAAAGAAGAAAAGAAATTTGCAACTAAAACAACTAAAAAACTCATCTCAAGCATGATTCAAATACCTTTGCCAAATTATTGATGATATTTCCTTCTAAAATGTTGATCGATCTTTCTTCATCACAAACACCCTTGTTACCTTAGCCTGGTATGCATGAGTGTCGCCCTTGTTAATGTCTATAGTTGTGAAAGTAACATAATATTTGCTTAATTATACCAGGAAGATACATTTATAATAATTTCATGCTTTATTTCATAATTTGCTGCTTTTAATTGCATCTTTCTACAAAGTCAGATTTGATAGCTAGGTTGCAAAGAAACTGTGCCTGTACTAAAATAATATAGTATTTTTGCAGTGAATCAAAGCAAGCATACCAGTTAAAAAAAATTAATATTAATTTTCAATGCAAATTCTAGAACTATATATTTATCTGCCTGTAGCCACTGTGGAAAGCCATAGCATGCTTTCACGTGCAACTTAGAAGAATCTCCAAATTTTTATTAGGAAACAGCAGACAAGCGAACATCAAGATGAAAGAGAAGGATTTTCTCCAAATTTTTATTGATTTTTAATCAAGCAAAACTTATTGTTACTTGCTGTAATATAGCGAATGGTTGGTTCCAACGATCTACCTTTAAAAATTGTTATCATAAAAGGAATATAAACAAAAGAACTCGACCAAACAATGGTTCCTCATTCAAACACCAGAATGAAATCTCTACCATCTGTAGTTGTCCCTAACAAAATTCTTTAACAGATAATTAAGGTGCTACGTCGTTGTGGTTCAAATATGGATGCTTAGAAATACAGTGCTTTTTGTATATGGCCCATGTTCATTATTATACAGAACATACCTTATGAACTTGCTCCATTAGGTAGTTGTCTCTTGGATAGCCATCAACAATAACTTCCAACTCCAATTAAGGATCATCTTCTTGAAATATCCTTCACATCTGTTTGGAATATTTTGAATATAGAATATTTGGAATAGGAACTTAAAAATGTCAAATTTGGAAGGCTGAACTTTGCTTAAAAAGCAAGAACCAAATATATTAAGATATTTATCAACAAGTTCAAGTTCTACCTTGTTGACGACCAACACCAAAATGCATAGTTTATTTTGGTAGCTATACTTACAGTCAAACACCTCTTAACTAGTTCGAGTAACTATGTTTGTTAATTCTGACTTTGGGTTTGGTAAAAGAAGCTTAAGACCGCTTAGTGCACATCAATCGATTCCAGTAACACTGCTTAGTTCCAATCAGCTAATGCCCTTCGAGAAAACTAACACTTAAATAATTTGATCATTAAATATTGGAAAGAGTGGTGTTTTGGTTAAGAGATAGTTTGTCCCTGAAGAACAACATAGAACAATTTTTTGTGCATAAATGCACCGATGAATGGTTAAGATGCAAAAACTATTGCCTAGCTCAGTCCACATGTAAATTCAGAGGCAAGTCAGTATTCCTAAAAAAACATCATTATAAATTATGAACTATAAATAGCTTTGCATTTTTTAGTGGAGTCTCATTCCAATTGGTGCATCTTTGGAAGTGCAGATATCCTATATAAGGAGTCAGAAGAAAGTCTATGCTAAATAAATAAATGCATTCTCTGGTCAACATGAGGAAACATGGTTTATTTTTATTTATTTTTCCCATTGACACAGGTGAAAAAGATCAACAATAGTAATTCAAATTAGATTGAATTTTATTAATTTTATCCGCAACTCAAACTCACATACAAACTAAAGTGTATTATTTAATACACAAATGTTTTAGATCTTCTAAATCCACGACATTTACTTTCTTCTCCTATAACTATGGCAAATGTTCATACCCTGCATTGATGACATCATCAAAACCTACTATATATTTTATATATACATAAAATTATCTTCAAATCAAACAACCATATCAAATAATTTGCATTGATGACATCCATATAATCACTTTCCAAGTACATGTATTTGTTAATAAAGCAGCATATAAAAGAAATAGTTATATTATGAGTTCCTAAGACCAACTAACATTTTCCCAAACTTGTGAATGATAATCGTTCAACCAATTGATCTCGGATAAAGACGTTAGGAACAAATCAAAACTAGTTTTGCCTGCAAAAGAGTGTAAATAAGATAAGAGTCTAGTGAACAAGAAATGCTAATAGATTATGTCCATTACTCAAAAAAAATGATAATATCTAGGTGTCAGCTTATAAATGCAATGTTAATTATATTAATATAAAACAGAGAATAGCATTTTGTGGTCGCTAGCATAGCACTGAAATAATTATAACAGCCAGCTAATACAATCTCTAAAGTCGAATCATAACTCATATTCTCTTTTTGTGGAATAAATTATCTCTACTTTGATTAATTCGACTTCATTTCTATCTTTTGAAAAATTCTCACCTAAATCTAGACCAAATTCTAATATAGCGGTCTCAGTTAGAGTTCCTAATATCTTAGTTCTTCCTTTTTGGTTTACTACAAGCCTAAAATATCACTTCCAATTTTATTAAAAATAAACTATAGAAGAATTTTAACCATAATTTCTGGCAACTCTATACAGGTTCTACATCAAATTTTGACCAAGTAAGAAATTGACTCTTCTTATATTGTTATCTATTTAATTCATACTAGGTGCTAAATATTGGTAGTAATAGCTACATACATTATTACATATGCTGTAATAAAGTTGATAACATTTCCACTATCTGGATCTTCCAGCCTTTGGTAAAAAATACCGATTATTTGACCATTATCTTATTACTAAGTTCAGTTAAATGAGTCTGTACCCTGTAACTATGTTAGATGCGGACAAGTGAGTGAGCTAACAAATTTCCCTATCTAAATGATGAATTCCAATAATAACCCACGTAAATCACAGTTAATTTTCTACACTTTATTCACATATAGATAGCTCTTACTATGTCTTAGGTAAGCAGTTCTCCTTAGGCTGCTGCATATTTTGATATAAATTTATGAGGTCTATGTATCCCTCTTTTGCTTACAACGTTATTTAACCAAAAATTAGTGAAACATGCTTTTATAGTTCAGTATTAATTTGATTTAGGTCTAAGACTAGCTCTAATGAGCACATAATTTGGTTACATTCAGTAACAGTTGGGTTGCCCTAGATGAAGTGCAATTATATTGCCTTAAGTTGAAGAAAATAATAATTGTATTAGAATTAACATCAGTAGTGATAAATAAGACAAACCTAACTAGATTTTAAATTCTGTTAGTGAAAAGTTACAACTGTTAAATATCTAGATACTTCATTAAGGTATTACAAACTTTTTCTATATATCGAATTTCAGATCGAAAGATTCCTTATTCTGTGGGGTTGCCGCATGCGATTGACCGGCTCGCCTTGCCCTCCTAGTTACATTGATATTAAGCATCATATGATATTTTCTCTAAAGTGTTTATGTGCAATCAAACCCCTAGTTCTACAGCATCAGTATTTATATTTGATACATCATAGTTGTTTCACTTACACATTACGACTGATCTTGTTGAAAAGATACAGTTAAGCTTTTGTATATTTCCAGACTTCCAGCTTCATTTTATCTAGAGATCAAATGCTCTGCATTGTTGTGCTTTTAGGAATTCAAAGTTGGTGCTCCAACAGAGTTAGTTCCAGTTATAAGATGTTTGAAATCTTCATCTTCGCCATGGAGCAAGCATTTTGAAAAAAGAATTAGGAATAACATTATTTCCTTAAATATATCTAATACACCATATGATGATAATATTTATCTGACATCCATCATCTGGTATTTCAGTAATTTTGTTCACACTATGATAATTCCAACCTAGGGAGTTCTCTAAATTATTTATAATAGATAATACCTCGAGGAGTTAATAAGATTTAACATGAAAAAGAAAAGCAAAAAATGAATATTTACCTTCAATAATATGGAGGATATTCAAAAGTGACGCAACTATCCTTCCCATCCACAACCTAATGGAATAACTGTAGTTCATGCTTCTTTGCAGTCAGTCCTCCACCGCCTCCTCTTCCTGCCATCCATCTCTAGAAGCCAAGGCCGACCACTACTCTGATTCTGACTCCTAACACTAACATAATTCCATCGCAAATTTAAAAATGTTTTCAGAACCTGGTAACACGCAGAAAAGAAACGAGGGTTTGGCAACGACACAAACTATACTTTCTCTAGTACATGCAAACTGAACATCTTCAGTTGATGAACTAATACCAAGGAAGACCTTCTCTCTTGATTTTATTTGGTATTGAGATGGAGTGTGATAAACTCAACCATTAGTTCCGGCACTAGTTTTAAGCGATAGCAGATGGTCGGTAACTATTAGGTCATGAATGAATGGAACAACCGATGATTTGGATTTGGGAACGTTAAATGATTTAGGGTTACTTATTTTAGGGAGAAAGTAAAATAAGTTTTAAGCAGTAAATGAAAATAAAAAAGGGAAGAAGAGCTTTTGTGCAGCCACGAAAAAATTAAGTCTCGCCTTATTTTTTTCCCTCCATCTATCAAATTTTTTTTGTTTCCTTCATTGGTTGCACTTAAATGTCTTTTTCCTTGCACTTGATAATAAACGCTACTAATAAATGCATTAAAAATGTCTTTTCTTATAGTGTCCAAAGACTGGGTATTCACTCAACCTAGCACTCTGATACAACAATGTAACGACCGGTCTTTCATTACACAGAAAGACGCATCGTTAAGATGAGAAATGGGATAGAAAAGAGAAAAGAAAGAAAAGAAAGAAACTAACAACATCAGAATCTCACAGCGGAACGAATAAATTATATTATATCACATAAGATATTACATAGTATCATATACATCAGAGTTATAAAGCTAATACAACACAAACTAGGCAGTTATAAGCACCTATCTAGTTACTACAACTCATGTACATCACAAATAGATAGATACAACACTAGCACAGTAGAACCACTATATATCTACAAACGCTGAAGTCTCCTGCTCCATATCTCCTCCAGAACTCATCAAAGCTAACCTGAATCCCTTGCTACTCGTAAAAATTTTAGTACCCAAGAGTTTAATAAAACGGAAAATAAACTCCGGGTCAGGCATGGGTCTGGCATGAGTAAACGGGTTAAAGTTGCTTAACTTTGAAAATCCTTTGAAAACAAAAGGTATCACGTAAGACTCCCCACAAATAAACATGGGTAGGTTTTTACCTTACACTAACCAAAACATTTGATAGGAAATCCAATAATATATAATGGGGTCTAGGGGTTTCAAGTAAATAAGAAATAGCCGAAATTGTTACATTTATTAAATTCCAGCATACATAGGTATACAATCAAAACCGTAAAGGGCACGTAGGAAGAATGAGTTTCCATCAATGGCAGGGCTACTGGGGTACCGCCCGTCACAATACGTGGCCTGGATCACCGTACCGAGGATCCACCCTAAATCCCCTACAACACAAGGCCGGAACCATCCCTTACAGGATAGTGCCGAACAAGACAACCCCGTAGATGGCGGTCGCCAACTGCCCACTAAGCCAAATAAAAGGAACCACTAGACAGGGGTAAATCTTATCCTACTTTTGTGCTACCCACTTAGCCTTGCTACACCTCTCCTTTTTTGTGATGCCCCACCTCTATACTCACGCTAGCCAAGAACACTACGGGTAATGCCGTCAACTAGCGCGGAGAATAAGGTTGTTGAGTAGCGACCATCCGTGTAATTGCTTTGTGCGAGCACCGATATGTCAGATAGTTTAAGATGTATTTCATTTCAAGGGGGAATCCGACATGCCGATACAAACTCAAAGCTACTACACAGTGGCTATATATATAATCTCCGGAAACAAATATAGAAATAAGCATAACATAAATCAGTCACAAATAATTCATATCTCAAAGGCAGAAACACATATGAATATTATACATGAAAGTGTACATCAGAGTAGTGGTCAAACAAGGTCCACAATATCACAAAAGAATAGTTACAAGTGCTACACAAGAGAATAAGTATACATCATAGAGTCTATATCTCAAATGTATACAACAAAATGAACTACTAATCTAAGTAGTTAGGCGAAAATCAGAATAGTAAACACCAGAAGTGGAGTCAAGAAGAAGCACCTGTAACATCTCGGTCTGACCCGAGTATTATTTAATAAGAAAATAATAAACGGATCAGTCTAACTATAAATATCAGATAAAATAATATAGAATAAGAGATATGACAAAAAAAAGTATAATAACCATAATGTCATATTGTGATAAGTATGTAATTGAAAATCAACTATAGATTAATCAATATCACAAGAATCTTCTCAAAGATTAAAAGAATGTCATACTCTTTATTTTTATTTACCAAACCACAAATATTGACAATTATATCAATGCCAATCACAAAAGTTAATGACACACAAATTCACCAATGCACAAATATTGATAAAACCTATCAATGTAAATCACTAAAATTCGTGAAACAAAAATTCCAGAAATCATCAATAGAAATCCAAAAATCACAAAACGGGGGAGGCCTATCACAAAACGGGAGCATGAAAACTCACGAACACGTGTATCACAAAATGGAACGCTATTCCATGGTTGCTAACCATTAATTTTGAGCCGAAGCTCCATAAAACGGCCCGAAGACCATGGGTCGCTACCCCACCAAATTGAGTCGAAGCTCCACAGAAACGGGGTTTAGTCTCCCTTGTAGACAAAGAGACATCGCACATTTGCTAGTCTAAATCACAAAAATGATCATCAACGATCATCAAGAAGTGTCAATTACAGTAAGCTAGTAAATATATAAGCTTAGCCTCATGTCCCATAACTACTAGCTTAACTTAAATATTTACGAACAAATTGTAGATCTCCACTCGAAAATTGTCACAAGAGATTCAATCGAACAAGTCTAAGAATTAACCGATGAAGTAAACGCAAGCGTTTCATACCACTTGTTTTACTAAGCCGTTTAATTAGATTTCTCATACGAGTGAGGTAAAGGTTTATATATACTAGTAGATTGGAAAACGGTTTAAGAATCAAGCTTTGTAATAAAATAGGGTTGAAATCGTTTTGATGAAAGAGTTTTGATATTTACTACTAGTATTGAAACCTTTATATTCTTAATGTGACGAATCACAAAAATGATTGTAGAAACAATAAATCACAAAAATTCACATTCGAAGACGTGAATAAAATCCAAAGAATTTGATTCCAAATCCATCAAAGTGGAAATACCCTTGCGACTTAACAGCCACGACTTACGACTTAACACAATACAACACAAGAATCAGCGGCTCAACACATGCGACTCCACGGCATACGGCCTAAGGGATCAGCGACTTAAGAAATAGCGTGCGGCCTAACAGAGCAACTTAACATGGCGCGACCTAAGTGGTCAGCGACCTAAAGGGGGCAGGGTGACTTAAGGAGGTGAGGCTGAGCGACCTATGTGGTTGCAAGCAGGGCGACCAAAGAGGTTGCGACCTAACATAGCCGACCTATGTTGATGCAAGCCAAGCGACCTAACATAGCCGACCTATAACATGGCGTGACTTAAAGCATGGGGTGACCTATGTTGGTGTGACTTAATGCCGAGCGACTTAACACATGGCCGAGTGAGTTAAGGAACAACCTAACGGCTGAGCGACTTAAGTGGTTGCGAGATAAAGCATGGCGCGACCTAAGGAGTACGACGTAACTGCAGGCCGAGTGCCTTAAATGTGAAGACCAACTCATTAGCAAGGCGAGCGACCTAAGGAACGCGACCAACATGGCGCGACCTAAGTGGTGGAACGACCTATCCCATGGCGCGACCTAAACATGGCACGACTTAAGCATGGCGCGACCTATATGCAGGCCAAGCAATTCAAATGGTGCAGACCGAGCGACCTAGAGGATAGAAGTGCAAAACTCTCTCAATTTGCAACCGGTCGAGCACGGACGCTAGGGGATTACGCCCATCGGCTACCTGGTCCAATTGGCTCCTCGATCCATCACCAAAAACGTGCTCAATCATCAAAGTTAGGATTTTTTTTTAAAGATTTGAACCCAAAACACTAAAAATTAGGATTTTCACCAATTCAATCCAAACCAAAAGCAAATGCACATGAATAAGTGTTAGGAATTCATACCCAACAATCAAAGATAGTTATAGACAAAGATGTGAGATAAAAATCTCACCTTTTCACAAAATCAATGAAGGAGAAGCTTAAAAGAAAAGGAGGAAACAACCATACTTCAATCTCAACACAAGAAGCTTGAATCAATGTCTTCTCTTTGGATTTGGAATTGGATGTTGGATTTTAAAATGAACTAGGGCTTGGAGTTTTAATTTCCCATTCCTCTCCCCATTTTTGATGAAGCTTGAGTGTTAGGAAATGAAAGTGAAGTAATGAAGGGAAGAGGGGGTTGAGCTAGAGTTAATAGTTTAGGCTAATGGGCTAAACCAAACCCAAAGCCCAAAGTGAATAAGTGGATTCCACTAACTCTAAACATATCAAAGTTTATACTCAAAAAGATCGCAAACGGCGTTTTCGACCCAATGGAAGTGGTCCCAAGTCCTAATTCGACCGTAGCAAAAAAAGTAACTTTTCGGACTAAAATCCGATTAACGATAAAATATTTAAATAAAATATTTATTTATTCAATCGTAAAATATGCGGGTTGCTACAGACTCCCCTCCTTAAAGAAATTGCGTCCACGCAATATTTAAGAAGAAAATATAAGGTAACAACCATGAAAGCATATCAATACAAAAGAAATTTGAAATAAGAAATTCACCTCAAAGAGCGCGGGAAAGTAAGTCTGAATGTGTTCGCTCGATGAATTTTCTAGATTCCCAAGAGCAATTCTTAGGATTTCAGGACCATTGAACTTTAACAAGCGGAACATCTTTATTTCCAAGGCGTTTGACCTCCAAAGCAATAATACGAATAGGATGTTTCTCATAAGTTAAATTAAGCGAAACTTCAATTTCTTCCACAATACCGGGCTCAAGAATAGAATCGAAATCCCGAAGGCATTTTTGTAATTGAGAAATGTGAAACACGTCATGAATAGCAGAAAACTGAGCTGGTAATAAAAGGCGATAAGCCACGGAACCAATACGTTCGGTGATAGGAAATGGCCCAATATATCGAGGCGCTAATTTTCCCGATCGACTGAAACGTACAATACCCTTCATAGGTGAAACTTGAATAAACACAAGATCTTCCATAGAAAATTCTAATTTCCTTCTCCAGTTATCGGCATAGGATTTTTGTCTACTCTGGGCTTTTTTCATCCTATGACGAATAAGGTCAATCTTCTTCGTGGAATCACGAATAAAATATGGACCTAAAACCAGCTTCTCACCGGCCTCAAGCCAACAAGAAGGAGATCGGCATGGCCTTCCATGGAGTTCCTCAAAAGGTGCCATGCCAATAATAGATTGGAAGCTATTATTATAGGAAAACTCAACAACAGAAATATGATCTTCCCAACTTCCACCAAAATCAAGAACACATGCACGAAGATCTTCAAGAGTTTGATTCACATGCTCGGTTTGTCCATCGGACCGAGGATGATAAGCGGTGCTAAAATTAAGCTTCGTTCCCAAAGCTTCTTGAGGACTCTTCCAAAATCCACTGTAAACAATGGATCGCGATCATTAACAATAGAAGTAGGAACTCCATGCAATTTAACAATTTCTTTGATAAAAAGTTTGGCCAAAAGAGGTATGGTTCGATTAGACCGAATGGGAATGAAATCGGCGGATTTAGTAAGTCTATCGACTATCACCCATAAGCTATCTTGACCCGAACGAGAACGGGGAAGGCCGTCTATAAAATCCATGGAAATTTGGTCCCACTTCCAAATTTGAATTTTTAGAGGTTGCAATAACCCACTGGGCCTTTGATGTTCGGCCCTGAAGTTGGCAAGTCATGCAACACTTAACAAAGTTAGCAATATCAGATTTCATTCCCTCCCAATAATAAAGTCGCTTCATATCCGCGTACATTTTACTACTACCGGGATGAATGGTAAATTTAGAACGATGAGAATCTTCTAATATGTCTTTACGAAGATTTGTAATATTTGGCACGATAAGTCTACCAAATTTTCGAATACCGCCACGAGAATCAATATCGAAGTCTTTCAAACCATCAATATCCATTTTATCCCTAATATTTTGGCCAAGAAGAGCCAATTCGGGATCTAGCTTTTGAGCTTCAAGAAAGTGGTCTATAAGAGAAGGATGAGCCTCAAGGCTACATAAAACAAGAGATGAACATAAATCGAAAACACGATCTCGAATCTCACAAGTGGATAAAACCTCGAGATCATTCCATTCGGATATCATCATGGAAACAACCGCTTGTTGCTTGCGACTAAGTGCATCCGCAACACGATTTCCCTTTTCGGGGATATAAAGAATATTAAGATCATAAGCTGCAAGAAATTCGAGCCAACGTTGTTGACGCAGATTAAGTTCCTTTTGGGAAAATAGATATTTCAAAGATTTATGATCGGTATAGGGAACAAATTTCTCTCCCAAAAGATAATGACGCCAAATTCGAAGGGCGAAAACAATAGCCACGAGTTCTAAATCTTGAGTGACATATCTAGACTCTGCTAGCTTTAATTTCCTAGAAGCATAAACAATAACATGTTCTCTTTGCATAAGAACGGCACCCAAACCAATGCGACTAGCATCGGTATAAACAATAAAATCTTGATTTCCCTCGTGAATAACAAGAATAGGAGCATCAGAAAGGAGTTCTTTTAATTTATGAAAAGAAGCTTCACATTTGTCCGACCTAATGTATTTAACACCTTTCTTTGTCAAAATAGTAAGAGGCACGGAAATTTTGGAAAAGTCCTTTATGAAACGGCGGTAATAACCTGCCAATCCAAGAAAGCTATGGATTTCCGTCACACTCTCCGGTCTCTTCCAATTTTGAATCGCTTCAATCTTTGAAGGATCCATGGAAATTCCGGATTCGGAAATAATATGACCAAGAAACTTCACACGAGATTGCCAATAGTGGCATTTAGAAAATTTTACTTTTAATTGGTTACTCCTAAGAGTTTCCAACACAACCCGAAGATGCTTTTCATGCTCCTCCTCGGTTTTTGAATATACAAGAATATCATCAATGAAGATGAGAACAAATCGATCAAGGAAATCTTTGAAAACCGATTCATAAGGTCAACGAAATAAGCCGGAGCATTGGTTAAACCAAATGGCATAACAAGCCATTCATAAGATCCATAACGAGTACGGAACGATGTCAAAGGAATGCTATCCTCTGCAATACGAAGCTGATGAAAACCAGTAGCTAAGTCTAATTGTGAAAAGACTCTAGCACCACTAAGTTGATCGAATAGATCATCAAACCGAGGTAAAGGATATTTATTTTTGATAGTAAGATCATTAAGCTTGCGGTAGTCAACGCAAAGTCTAAGTGTACCATCGGATTTCTTCACGAAAATAGCTGAAGCTCCCCAAGGCGAGGAACTAGAGCGAATAAATTGCTTCATCTCCAATTTGGATAATTGTTTACGCATTTCCTCATTCTCTTTATTGGACATGCGATAAGGAGGATGAGTGATAGCTTAAGCTCTAGGGATGAGATTTATTTTGAACTGAATTTCTCGCTTAGGTGGTAATCCTAAAACGGGCTCAAATATGTCGGAAAATTCATGAACAACGTGAATAAGAGAAATAATATCTTCCTCATCATCATTATCGTCATCATGAGGATTTAAGAATATAAAGATGCCACCAAGCCGGAATCCGAATCTTTAAGGTCAATAGAAATCTGCTTAACAGATTGAGGATGTTGAAGATGAATAGTCCGCTCAGGACATAGGATTCGGGCTTCATAGCGGTTAAGCCAATCCATTCCCAAAATCATTCCAAAGCCTAAGTAGCGCATGACATGCAAATCGGCTCGGAAAGAAAAATCACACAAAATAATCTCGACATCTTTACAAAGCAAACTAATTGTTGCGGATCCACCTATTGGATTCGCAATTCTCAAAGAAGTCATTAAAGCAACAACACTTAAAGAAAAAGTATCAACAAGTTCCTTTGATATAAAAGAATGGGACGCACGCGTATCAAAAAGAACTCGAATAGGGTGATCACGAAATAAAATAATGCCATCAAGGATAGAATGAGAAATACCTTGACCACGAGATGTGTTGCCAGAGGCTTGAGCAACATTAAGCTTTCCCTCCTTCTTGCCTTGATGTTTGGGACAAGAAGATAAATACTGATGGGCTTTTGCAATAGCGACAAGTACAGGGCTTTGAACATTTGTTCACGTAATGGTCCTTAGAACCACAATTGTAGCATTTCCCACTACTAGAGGTAGAAGTCTTTACCACCGAAGTTGATTGCTTCCCTTTTATATTGGGATAAGGACCCTTGAATTATTAGGCCTTTTCTTGTTGTTGAAGTTTGGTTTGGCACCCATAACTTCAGCATCACTCTCCCTATCTGCCTCTTCAAGACGAAGAGCGATATCAATGAGTTGATCAAAAGAAACTTTTAACTTTAGATGTAATGGCTTCTTGAGATTTTTGTTCAAGCCATAGACAAATCTTTGGTTCTTCTTTAATGGGGTGTTTATATATTCAACCCCGTATTTAGAAAGTGACTCGAAGGATGCGACATAGTCTGTCACAGAGGATTTACCTTGAACAAGGTCTTTAAAATGACGAGCCAATGTCACCTTCTCAGCTTTTGGCACAAATTTTAATTCGAAGCGTTCCCGAAATTTCTCCCATGTAAGGTCCGCTTCAACTATTTCAAAAATAAGAAGCTCATACCAATCTAATGCTCTTTCTTGGAGCATACTAGAGGCCACCTGAACACGGTGAAGATCAGTAAGATTCATGCGAGAAAAGATTCGATCGCGCGTTCTCAGCCAAGCTTGGACTTCAATAATAGTTTCAGATCCTTTGAATGGCTTCCCACCCAAATTGGTATAATCGTTGTACAAACGTGCAAATCCAGACTTAGGGTGAGCAGACTTCGAATTTGAATCGGCTTCCTAAGCATTCTTTACTAGATCAGGAAGCTGCTTGGCAGACATAAATACTCCATCCTGGGGAGTAGCACTAGATTGACCAGCGCTGGGATGGCCAGGTCTAACCATTTCTCTTCCTTTAGAAAGAAAGAAAGGAGAAGGAAAAGGTTATTCACCAAATGAATATCAAGCAATCTTGATAGATAAAACAAGGAATCATAAAGAAAATAGGATGAATTGGTACGAAGACTCGAATTAAATCCTAAAGCACGACTCCTAAGAAGGACTTAGGACGATGATCCTTGCTAGATTATTCTACATTGTTCTGAAGTTCGGCTCTGATACCAAGCTGTGACACCCCACCTCTATACCCACGCTAGCCAAGGACACTACGGGTAATACCGTCAACAAACGCGGAGAATAAGGCTGTTGAGGAGCGACCATCCGTGTAATTACTTTGTATGAGCACCGATGTGTCAGATAGTTTAAGATGTATTTCATTTCAAGGGGGAATCCGACATGCCGATACAAACTCAAAGCTACTACACAGTGGCTATATATATAATCTTCGGAAACAAATATAGAAATAAGCATAACATAAATCAGTCACAAATAATTCATATCTCAAAGGCGGAAACAGATATGAATATCATACATGAAAGTGTACATCCGAGTAGTGGTCAAACAAGATCCACAATATCACAAAAGAATAGTTAAAAGTGCTACACAAGAGAATAAGTATACATCATAGAGTCTATATCTCAAATGTATACAACAAAATGAACTACTAATCTAAGTAGTTAGGCAAAAATCAGAGCAATAAACACCAGAAGTGGAGTCAAGCAGAAGCACCTGTAACATCTCGGTCTGAACCTGTAACGTTTCGATTTTTCGTTGCCGAAAAACCGAATAGTTATGGGTTTAAGAAAAAGAAAAGAAGAAAAGAGAAGGAAAGAAAAGAAGATAAAAAGATAGAAAATTTAGATAGGGAAAAGAAAAATAGAACATAATTTTAAAATAGAAAGAAAAGAGAATAGAGAACATAGAAGATAGAACAGAAAGAGAAAATAGAACGGGACAGAAGAAACAAAACAGAACAACATCAGAATCTCACAATTCGCAGCGGAACAACATATAATAATAAATGAATAATCTTTAAACAAAGAACTATATCAGTTATTACATTTATACATTACATTATATCATATCATCAGAGTGTACAACAACAACAAATAGTGCAGCGGAAAAAGAAATACTATATAAGTAATACGCCATGCTATCCAGCTTGCCTCCAGCAATTCCAGAATATCCAGAATATCCTGATAAACCTTAACTCTTGACTGCCCGTGTAAAAATTGGTGGGCACCCAGAGTTTAGGAAGGAAAACAATAAACTCCAAGTCAGTCATGTGACTGGTGTGAGAACTCAAAACAGTTTATTTATCTTTAAAATAAAAAATAGAAGAATATTTTTATTTCAATTCGCAATGCTTTTAAAAATGAGACTACCATAAGGCCTCCCGCACACACACACAATGCAAACGCAGAATCGGAGGAGATTTCTCCTTATGATAGTCAAAGATGCTTGATACGCATTTAAAAAGAACATTTGATATTATTATTAGTGCATAGTGTAGGAAAAATTCATTTCGAAAGTAGAATATAAATCTTAGCCAACATACGACCATTATCGTATGCCTACTATAGCTAACTATGTTCAATAGCAGGTTACCGCCACATTCCATAGCAGGTTATACAACTAAAACCGTACAAGTCACGTATTGTTTCTTTGGATTTCCAACAAATGGTCAGGCCAAGGAACTTCCCATTGCCACATGAGAATGCCTCTGGAAAGACATCCCCGAGAACCAAACCGGAACTCTGCCAACACAAGGCCGGGTTACCCCTAACTGGGTAACTACTGACACGAGCACGCCATTCCCCGATCGTAAACGACCTTTCTCATGGGATCCCGAAAGCCAACAACCACAAAGTAATAAATTCGTAGTAACCACATAGGTTAAATATCTGGGCTCCATACCATGATACCACCTCTATCCAGAAGGAAATGTACATACCCTAAAGGGTGCTACCCCTCATAACCTTGCCGCATCTTTCCTGTTTTGACCATTTCCGGGGTGTGAGGTTCGACGAAGTCACGTCCACAAAAACATACTTTATACAAAAGCCATGCTTTGGGTCAACAAATGATCAACACAATGATCACCAAGATAGACGATCAAATAAACGATCCTATCACAATAATCAACACAATGATCATTTCAGCAACACTCAGCATGTCACATTACCAAATTGGGAATATATCGCTGATAACTTCAACTATATAACCTCTAAGCTCGTACGTCTCGGAGAAGGGTGTTAAGCTAAAAGAATAAATTCTCCGCCACCAACAGAAATATATTTGAAAAAAATCGGCTTTATATCTCAACTTGTAATGTCAGACACACAATCCATACAAGTCTGTTCCGGGATCGAACAAAACCGAAGGCACTTACAAAGAAGTCCTTGCAATCCGGATATTCACAATCCTGATCGGATTCACCATCACATATGGAGAACTCTATACCGTAGCTACTCGGTGCAGAGTAAATCGACAGGTCATCCTATCGCTCTCGCAAATACCGGGTCTTCAACACCGATCTTCAATGCAATTATAACGACGTATCACATATTCGGAATGGGTTATACGACCCCATGGTCCTTTCCCGGTTAACCCGAATAGTGAGCGCTTATTCAAAAATAAGTGTGCATTCACATTCAAACAATTCACATCAAATACCCATTCACAGGGAAATATTGATAGTCGGTTATTGAACTATCACTGGATATGCACACATCACCAGATTCCAAATAATTTTCCAATTATTTATTTCACAAAAATATCTTTACAAGATATATTATTTCATACTTCAAAAATAAATCAATATTTATTTTTAAACCAATTTCACTTTCTTTTATAAATTCCTTAGTGAATTTATAATTCCAAGATATCAATGAATATTCGATTTCAATTATTCATTTCAATTTTCTTTTCAATTTATCTTCAAAAAGATAAATTCTCAAAATATTCACTTTATATTGGAAAACATTTCCATACTTATTTATTCATAAGTAATTCACAAATTTTATTTATTTTCAACACTTGGAAAATATTCAATATACTTCAATCGAAATTAAGTATATATTTCATTCTTTAAGGAAATCATTCTCTTAACATATTTATTTTGGGCCAAAACGAATGTTGCGTAAAACATCGTTACTACAACCCAAAACCACTAGTATAGGGATTCGAAATTAAATAGATATATAAATCCCAATACTATTCAAAACATTTCCTTTCAGAAATCATTTACTATAACAGCAGTGTTATAGTCCACTATTTCCTTTTATTTCTCGAAAACGTCTATTTCAACAATGAATGTTGAAATCTATGGTTTCGAATCTCAACACCTTTTTAAAACATCGTTAGATCGTTTTAATTCTATTTAAAACATTCACATTCAAACCATTTTCTTTAACGTGTTATTCACTATTCAAAAATGTGAATAAACTTCATTAAGAAATCGCATCCTTTTATTCGTTTTAATTCAAAGGATTATTCACTATTCAAAAATGTGAATATAACTCCTTTAATAGGTTCCAACAATTTTCTTATCAAAATAAGTCATTTGCGAATTTATAAAACATCGTTTATAAATTCCATTTCTATTTATTTATAAAAACTTCCTTTTTATAAATTCTTTTATTAACCTATTCCAGTTTATAACTCAATTATAACTCAAAGTTCATATTATAAGTTAAGTGCTTATAATCTACTTGTTTGCAAAAATCGTTCCTTTGAACTTCATAATTATAAATCTTATAACCTATAAGATTCAATTATTCACCCAAATCTATTCCTCAATTAACTTCACCAATTTATAAATTTTATTTATAACTTCACAGTTTATAATTCTATAAATTTCATTCATTTATGAAATTCATTTTCACTTCATTCAAACACTTATAAAAACTCGTTTCATAATGTCTATATTTCAATTTATAAATATCCATTTATAAATCACTTAATATAAATCAATTTATATTATTCTTTTAAAACATCTTTAATCTCCTTTATAATTTCACCATTCTCTTGATTTATAAAATAATTAAATTTTATAAATCCTATATTTAAACTTTTCACAATAAATTCAAAAATCCCAGTTTAAACTATTTTATAAAATCATTAGCATCATATTCTCAAAGATCAGTTTTTAACTATATTTCTCAAAAATCATAATTTTTATAACATTAAAAATTATAACGTTTATTTATTTAAAACGGATCAATTCCAAAAATTATTTTATAAAACGTATACTTTCTAAAATCACTTTAAAATCATTTTAAAATCCCAAAATCTGGGTCCAATGATGCTACACACCAAATAGTCAATCACGACTACAACGATATCATATATCAATATGAAAATCCATCAAATATCAAAATATCTAAAATCAAATAAAAACTGTTGAGGAATCCAGTTGGATCCCTCCAACCTGTTTTCCTGCATCCACAAACATTAGCACAATACCAATTTCGCTCCAGTACGAAATTATCGCGGTATATGTTCTTATTAAATATTATCCGCTTAATAACGGCGCAATAGGGTCTCATCCGCTAAACAAATAAATGCGGGAAATCAATAACTCCAATATATACATATGCCAATATATATATATTGCTATTTTCACTGTTTATGAAATATTCGCGGTATATGTTTTTAATAAATAACATCCGCTTACTAACGGCGTGTAATGTCTATTTTAACAATCAATATATAACAATCATCATTCAAACATGCATTCAAATATTTTAAATCTAACTATTTAAAATAAAATCGAAACTGATTCGATTGAGTGAGAAGTTCTCACCTTGATTTTAAATTCCGTTTTAGCGATTTATTTCGAATAAAATTAAACGCACGTTTAATTTTACCCAAAATTCTCACTAACTCCAAACGACTCCAAACCAACTCCATCGCGTAGTGCTCGTCCATACGATTCCAACGCAACTGAGTTTGCATTTTTTCGACCTCGTATGAAAAAGTTATGAATTTATGAAGTTTGTACACGATTTATATACACAAATTTATAACTAACTTTATTTTTTAAAATCTCAAACCATTCCAGGCCGTGTGATCTGCATCCAAGGCCCCTCCCTTCTCCTTCCCCATCACGCAACAAGCTCCAGGTTATACACGTTATGGCCGAACCCAACTCTTAGGATTAGGGTTACAATTTGCAACACCATCTCACGACTAAACTCCATCACACAACCACCATCGCGTAGCACTCGTCTTGCACTATGTTCGGCCCCCTTATGGTGGAGCTCGGCCTCCTAGGTAGCACGCATCACGAGGGTGAACTGCAGATGGACGCGGCCCTGTAGCTTCCTCCACACGACTCCGTTTCCGATCATAACCGTTGAATCTCTAGCTCTCATCGCCCTCTTCAATTCTCTAGTTGAAACTTTAGCCTAATTGTCGACGGATTGAAAGATAAAAGAGAGGGAAGGGGAGAGTTTTCTGGCCATCCATTGCAACTGGCGGCTAGGGTTTGATTTGTTTTTCTTTTTTTTTTATTTTTGTGAAGGGGTAGGGGCTATTTATAAAGAAAATTCGAACACTATTCATCCGGAAATTCCGAACTCCGATTTACGCGCCGTAACCAGCGTTTCTAGGGTTTACCCCGCGTTCCGGACACAATGGAACAGGTTTCGAAAGCTAATTCGGACATCTGTGCGAGTTATGGCTGTAAACGCTCAATTTAAATTAAACCGATTTAACTCGATTTCTAGGCGTTTTAATTTGTAACGGACAAACGGTAAATCCAATTGACTTGAAATTTGAAACCATACAATAATATCACATTACGGATCCGATGAAATTGGTTTCGTCGAAATCCGAGACTTTTTGAAAAATGGCTATTTTCACTCGTCAAATTTAAATTAAAAATAAATCGATGCGTTTCGAGCTGCCACGATCAAACGATAACTCCGATTGACACGAAATTTGAAATCCGGTAATAACTAACTATTACGGATCCAATAGAACTGGTTTCGTTCAATTCTGAGACTGTTCAAAAATTGACTATTTTCACTAGTCGATTTAAATATTAAAATATTCAATTTTCACAAATTAACTTTAAATTCGATTTTGAAAGTTCTAAAATATCATTCTAACTCCCATATGATAAAATAAAATTTTACAAATCATTTTCAATCATATTTAACTCAATTCCCAATTATTTCCATAATTTAACATATTAAATTATCGATTTAAAAATCCAATTAAATCCAATAATTCAAATAAAAATTTATTCGACTTATAAATTCACTTTTTAATATTTAAAATAAATTAAATATTAAATTTTTAATTATCAAAAATTCTGGGTCATTACAGAACCGAGTATTATTTAATAAGAAAATAATAAACGGATCAGTCTAACTATAAATATCAGATAAAATGATATAGAATAAGAGATATGAAAAAAAACTTAAAATAATCATAATGTCATATTGTGATAAGTATGCAATTGAAAATCAACAATAGATTAATCAATATCACAAGAATCTTCTCAAAGATCAAAAGAATGTCATACTCTTTATTTTTATTCACCAAACTATAAATATTGACAATTATATCAACGCCAATCACAAAAGTTAATGACACACAAATTGACCAATGCACAAATATTGATAAAACTTGTCAATATAAATCACTAAAATTGGCGAAACACAAATTCTAGAAATCATCAATAGAATTCCAGAAATCACAAAAAGGGGAGGCCTATCACAAAACGGGAGCATGAAAACTCACCAACACGTGTATCACAAAATGGAACGCTATTCCACGGTTGCTAACCATTAATTTTGAGCCGAAGCTCCACAAAACGGCCCGAAGATCATGGGCCGCTACCCCACCAAATTGAGCCAAAGCTCCACAGAAACGGGGTTTAGTCTCCCTCGTAGGCAAAAAGACATCGCACATTTGCTAGTCTAAATCAGAAAAATGATCATCAACGATCATCAAGAAGTTTCAATTACAGTTAGCTAGTAAATATATAGGCATAGCCTCATGTCCCATAACCACTAGCTTAACTTAAATATTTATGAACAAATTGTAGATCTCCACTCAAAAATTGTCACAAGAGATTCAATCGAACAAGTCCAAGAATTAACCGGCGAAGTAAACGCAAGCGTTTCATACCACTTGTTTTACTAAGCCGTTTAATTAGATTTCTCATACGAGTGAGGTAAAGGTTTATATATACTAGTAGATTGAAAAACGGTTTAAGAAACAAGCTTTGTAATAAAATAGGGTTGAAATTGTTTTGATGAAAGAGTTTTGATATTTACTACTAGTATTGAAACCTTTATATTCTTAAAGTGATGAGTCACAAAAATGATTGTAGAAACAATAAATCACAAAAATTCACATTCGAAGACGTGAATAAAATCCAAAGAATTCGATTACAAATCCATCAAAGTGGAAATACCCTTGCGACTTAACAGCCACGACTTACGACTTAACACAATACAACATAAGAAATCAGCGGCTCAACACATGCGACTCCATGGCATACGGCCTAACAGAGCAACTTAACATGGCGCGACCTAAGTGGTCAGCGACCTAAAGGGGGTAGGGTGACTTAAGGAGGTGAGGCTGAGCGACCTAAGTGGTTGCAAGCGGGGCGACCAAAGAGGTTGCGACCTAACATAGCCGACCTATGTTGATGCAAGCCGAGCGACCTAACATAGTCGACCTATAGCATGGCGTGACTTAAAGCATGGGGCGACCTATGTTGGTACGACTTAATGCCGAGCGACTTAACACATGGCCGAGTGAGTTACGGAACGACCTAACGGATGAGCGACTTAAATGGTTGCGAGATAAAGCATGGCGCGACCTAAGGCGTACGACCTAACTACAGGCCGAGTGACTTAAATGTGCATGCCAACTCATTAGCAAGGCGAGCGACCTAAGGAACGCGACCAACATGGCACGACCTAAGTGGTGGAAGACCTATCCCATGGTGCGACCTAAACATGGCGCAACCTAAGCATGGCGCGACATATATGCAGGCCGAGCAATTCAAATGGTGCAGGCCGAGCGACCTAGGGGATATAAGTGCAAAACTCTATCAATTTGCAACCGGTCAAGCACGGACGCTAGGGGATTATGCCCATCGGCTACCCGGTCCAATTGGCTCCTCGATGCATCACCAAAAACGTGTTCAATCATCAAAGTTAGGATTTTTTTTAAAGATTTGAACCCAAAACACTAAAAAATTGTATTTTCACCAATTCAATCCAAACCAAAAGCAAATGCACATGAATAAGTGTTAGGAATTCGTACCCAACAATCAAAGATAGTTATAGACAAAGATGTGAGATAAAAATCTCACCTTTTCACAAAATCAATGAAGGAGAAGCTTAAAAGCAAAGGAGTAATCAACCACACTTCAATCTCAACACAAGAAGCTTGAATCAATGGCATCTCTTTGGATTTGGAGTTGGATGTTGGATTTGCAAATGAACTAGGGCTTGGAGTTTTAATTTCCCATTCCTCTCCCCATTTTTGATGAAGCTCGAATGTTAGGAAATGAAAGTGAAGCAATGAAGGGAAGAGGGGGTTGAGCTAGAGTTAATAGTTTAGGCTAATGGGCTAAACGAAACCCGAAGCCCAAAGTGAATAAGTGGCAAAATTCCACTAACTCCAAACATATCAAAGTTTATACTCAAAAACATCGCAAACGGCGTTTTGGACCCAATAGAAGTGGTCCCGAGTCCTAATTCGACCATATGCAAAAAAGTAACTTTTCGGACTAAAATCCGACTAACGATAAAATATTTAAATAAAATATTTAACTATTCAATCGTAAAATAGGCGGGTTGTTACATTTTTTACCCATTCCTGGTTGATGAGGCTTGAGGCTATGATTAGCTTTATAGAACACATCTATCTTAGAATGCCCATCGTCCGTATGACGATGTTCTAAAAGCATTCAATCCATACAAGTTCGTTCCGGGTTCCAACGAAACCGAAGGCACTATCTCGCTACACTCGTTTTGGTATCACCCTCAGAGTTAACGACAATAGCCCTTGCACTCTGAATCTTCATCTCGAACCTGAAAGTACTACCCCATTAAACTTGTATTGGAATCACCCTCAGAGTCTTAAAAGACGAATAGTCCTTACTCCTCAAGTCTGTTGAATCACTAGTTTTGATTCATGACAAAGCAATTTAGAAGAAAAAGAGAATATACGTGTAACAACCCTGATTTTGTGATTACCTGTAAAGATAAATTATAATGATAGTTTTAATTTAAAATGGAGGAATAAAGTAAATTTTTAGATGTAAAATTTGTTAAAATTGTTCTTTTTAAAATAAAAAATGGGTTTTGGTGTAATAAAATGAAGATTAAGAAGTTTGGCTGTAAATAAAGTGAGAATAATAAAATTATGTTTATTTGATGGTAATTTCATTTAAATAGGGATAAATAAAATTAATTCAACATTTATTTGTTGTAAATAAATATAAAATGAAGAAAATAAAATTTTGAAAACTTTAGTATGTTATTTTGGGATAATAATGAGCATTGAATGGTTTTAATTTGATAAAATGAAATTATTGCGGAAATAATGGTCAAATGGTAATTTTTGTTAATTTTAATGATGTGTTAAAAATTAAATATGGTTAAGAATGTGAATAAAAATGTGTAATATTGATTAAAAAAAATATTTGGATGTAAAAATATTTTTATATGGTTTGTGATGTTTAATTAAATAAGAAAATATGATTTTTGGGGTTTAATTGATTTAATTATCATGTCGTCACATTTCTTTTTACAAGTTAAAAAGTGTCATTTTCAATAATAAAAATGAAGGGTCAAATGATTGTGAAATCTATGTTTTACCGTTTTGTTGAAAAGATTAGTTAACGAACTTATTTTTAGTGTACTCACATTAATTTTTAGGTGTCTTAACCTATGAGATAACGGTGCTTTAAAATGGTATAAAATGTGATTAGAGAATGGTTAACTTACAAGTTGGTTTATTTAAATTGAGGGTTTTAGGCTTTAAGTTTGTAGCAGTCCATTTAGACACTTAGCAAATTTGCTAAGTAGGAGAAACAACTCCTTCTCCTGTACGTTAAGAAATTATCAAACAGAGACAAACTTCCCAATGCAACCCTAGTTGAGAGCAAAGATTATGGTTTCAAAATCAAAATAAAATCCAGTAAAATCTTGGTAAACTTCTCAATCATATCCTCATCTTATTGTGAATTTATAAATTAGATTGTTGAGGGAAATTTCATTTTTGTGTTTTTGGGTAAATTAAGTTTTAGGGTAAAAATTGAGGAAGGAGAAGAGCAATAGCAGGCTATAAGGTTTCTAGCCCCAAATCAAGGCCAAAGCTTCTTACTTTACTTGCTAAATCTACGAGTTTGCTTCCAATAAATCCTAAGGTGAGTTGAAAACTCACATTTATAGCTTAGATTGAGATTTCAAGGTAAGAAATTTCAATTGTATATGTTGCATGTTCATTTGCGATTTGCTGTTAGTAAATTGCACATATCTTTTGCGTTTTAAATCAAAATTAGGAATTTTTTGATGTTCTGGAAAGCCTAAAAAGAGTGCGACAACTTTGATGTTGAACACTTTCGAAAATACTGATCATAGATGGTCGAAAAGCAAGACGTAAACTTGCTGCCCTCTCACTGTAAAACCGTAATTTTTTCTGCTAAATGTCATTGGTAATTTAAGCATATCTTTCACATTTGATGTCCAAATTTGACGATTCTTGATGTTCTGAAAGCATAGATTGTCTATTATAACTTTTGCGTTTTGAGTTTTGTGAAATTTTAAAGTTTACATGGTCTAAAGTTCATTCTAGTCTCGTTGTCCCGAGACTAAAACGACAGTCGTAGTGAACTTCAAATCTGAAAATTGTTGTCATTATAACCTTTTCATTTCTTATCCGAATTCGATAATTTTTAAATTCTTGGAAAGCCTAGAATGTCCTCTATAACTTTCATGTTTCGTGATTTGTCAAATTTTTGGTAGAGTAAGGGCGAACTGGCTAAACAAGTCGTTGGCCTTTGTTTTTCCCGTGTATTCACTTCCTGACATTGGTCCGACTTTGAGACGTCGCAGTTTGTTCATCTCTTATCGGAACTCAGTGATCCTTTTTGCAGTTTAAATTACAAATGTTGAACTTTATTTCTACATATTTTTAGGTCATTTCGACCATGTTAACTGGTATATATCTGTTGTTGAACTTGCACGCACAACTTGTTTTTACCGGAATTTTATAAGTTTAAACTTCTGATATTTCTCCGTATTCCTTGATGATTCTTTCTGGATTTGGTATACGGGTTTTATAAAAGAGTTTTGAAATGTTTTTCAAGTAAAGTGGTTTTTGGAATAATTGTAACGACCCGAAATTTTCGAACCCGAAAATTCCAGATAGTTATGGAAAAGAAGAAAGAGTTAGAAGAAGAAAAAGAACAGAACACCAAAATCTCACATTCGCAGCGGATAAAATATAATAATAAATAATTACAGTTTACAAAAAAATATTTTATCTGTTGATTACACTTTAATACATCAGAGTTTCACATATATATAGTCACTGATCATATACAAATAATGTCTCGGATAGATAATAATATACTGCAGCGGAAATACTCTATACGTACTTGCCATCCAGCTCGTCTCCTAAGCTCCAGAACGTACCAACCTGAAAATCTGTAATACTCGGTCTGACCCGAGCATTACACCAAAGTAACACCCGGGTCAGGCTGGAAACCAGCGTGAGTAAACCCATCTAACATGTAATACCAAAGCATACAACTGAATTAAAACCCGGGTACTCATATCAATTCACAAAGCCACAATTTATTTTAGACATCACTTATTCCACACATCAATTTCTAAGTACCAAACTTAGATAAAATAATCCAATTCACTTAAATCACTTCATTCTAGCCTATTGATTTCACAAATCAATTAATAAAATTCGAAGTGGTTTCGGGTATTTCCCAGTACCCGACCACGGTTTCTTCGAAACTTGTATCATCAACCCAAGTTATCCAAATGAAATACACAACATTTCATATCAGAGATATCAACTCATTCAAAGCATCCAATACCACTCAACCAATCATAAGCAAAGCTCAATCACACAAATTAATTCAATTGATTCTGATTGAATTTTCAAACCTCAATCACTTAGATTCCTTCATTTACATTTATTAACTCCAAATTAATTTAATTAGTCAACCCATCATTATTCATCTTAACTTATCTACTTGGATTAAGTTCTCAAATTCATTAACTTATAATCACTTACACTGATTAATAATCCTTGAATTAATCATGCTTATAAATTTACTAACCCTCCATAAATTTTGTTACACTAATTAAACAAGTAATTAATCCTCAATTAAGTAATTACCAATAATTACCCTCTTTGGTTTATGATATTAAGTAATTTTCTTCGACTTCTTTTATTAGTAAATTTTATTAACTACATTGATTAATTACCTTAATCAATCATTGATTATTTCAAATTATTAGTTACTCTAGAATTTAATTAACCTTTAATTGCTTATATTATATTAATTTTTCACAATCATTAACCACTCATCTTAATTAACTTCTTAGTTTCCATTTACAAACTCACTAAATTATCTATGGTCTTATACCGCATCCTCGATTAATCCTTCTGTGTGAAAATACTTCTTTAAAGTAATTTACTTAGCATACTCAACCACCATGAAAAGAAACCCATCAAATTGTTTATCAAATCGATGATAAAAATCTAACAAGTAAGGCTCTTTTCTTAGAAACAAACATGTTCATTTCGGGCAGAAATGTAACCCGAGCTTGCACCTCAATTTCATATATATATATGGCCGAATTTTAAAAAGTGATACAAACGAAAGTTATCACATTCTTCCTGCAGTTTCCAAAACTTTAAAAGTTATAGGATTTGGATAAGAAACGCAAAAGTTATACACAAAATACTAGCTCAGGTTTGCACAAGACACTAAGTACTCTACAACAACAGGAAAACGAGTTTGCAAGAGGTTTTTCAATATTTTAATCAAGGAAATTCAGAAATGATACAAACAAAAGTTATATGTCTTTCCGTTAGCTTTCCAGAATGACCAAGATCATCGAATTTGGATCAACGGTTCAAAAGTTATGACCATTTTACTAAAAACATTAAGCTTAGCCTGAACTTATGCATTTGCAGGACGGCGAAAAATAATTGCAATTTTAGCATAGAAAACTTCGAAATCAAGCAAAATGAATAAAGCAAAAGTTGTAGCTTAGTTTCTAAGATTTCCTTAACATTAAAAATTACCGAATTCCGATAACAATTGTAAAAGTTATGGATAAAATAATTCTAAGATTTGAATTTCATAACTTCTGTCATTTTGTCTCGGGACAGCGATAAACAATTATAATTTTGGCCAAGATAACGTCGAAATTTTGGAAAACTCAAAACATAAAAGTTTTAGAACAAAGTCTAAGCTTTCTGAAACATCTAAATTTATCGAAATCGGTTGAGGAACGAAGAAGTTATGGCCAATTTAGTTTCATCCTTAAGCACAGAGCTAATATTGGTTTTGCTCTCGGGATTACAGTAGAAAAATTCAATTTTGACATAGCTAACATCCAAATTACATAAAACACAAAACACCAAAGGTGTAGAACATGAAATAAGCTTTCCAGAACATTCAAGAAATCGAAATTTCATTGAGAATTGAGAAAGTTATGGTCAAATTACTAAGCTGCGTTTTTGATAGAACCGAGCCACTTTTACTTACAACTATCATCTCTTCAAAAATAACATGAATACTAGAAATTTAGATAGGTTTTCTCACCTTAAACTTGTATATTTGCCTTGACTCTTTTTCCTTGGCTTTCTCCAAGCTTTTTCACTTTATCTTACTTTTGTTTTTGTTTTGTGAAAGAAAGAAAAATAAGTGAACATTTCCTTATATAGTAATTTTCAAGGCTAGTTTGTTAATTTTAGTTTTGGACACTTGTCTACTTCTCTTTGCACAAGCTTTAGAATGTTGACACATGCCTACTTAGGTGTTTTAAGATGTTTCTACACATGAACACCTAATGGGGTTATGTGTCACTATTTTATTTAATCTTGTGATACATGTCCTTCATTTTTTTATGCAAGCTTTATTTCTTGACACATACCTTATTTAGTAATCATTTAAGGTGTTCTAGAAGTGTACACCAAAGTGATATATGTGTCATAATTCTATTTCATCTTAAGATAGGTGTATGGTCCATATTATGCCACTTGTCTTCACCATGTCATGCCACTTATCCTATACTTATAAATGTATACATACTTATACCTTTTGTATTATTTAAAAGCATACATAAAAATAAATAAAATAGAGATGGTGTAGATAGTATATTGTAAACTATCGATTTACACGATATATTATTAAAACTGACAAATCATCTTTAAATTAGATTCCAACCATTCTATTATCTTCAGTCCTATCATTATAAATTTTATAAGCCTTCAAATTGTTATTAACAGGCTTAAAATTCTATATTCAATATTTTACCCAATTTCAAATTATATAACTCAATAATGTAATTATCAAGTAAATATAAATATTTGGGAGTCAAGTTTACAATTAACTTTTAAATATTTAAAATCAATTTATTATTCCAATTTAAATTGTTAAAAATATCGGGTCGTCACAATAATTATTATATATTATTTTCAAGTATAAAATTTTAGTATCTCTATAATAAGATAGATTGCAAAAGCGGTTTATAAAGTGGTTTTAAATTGTTTTAAAAGCTCGTTTTCTCTAATTTATTATTTCTATAAAAAAAATTACACGTTTTTGCATTGTTGAGCGAATGAGAAGGAGAGTTAAACGATTGGGTAAAACGCGTAGTATGAGATACGTGCGTTTATCCTTTCGGTTAATTTCCAACTTGTCCGTTTGATGGTTTTGGCCTACGGGTCTAGTTTACCTATGATATGAGGTGAAACTTTTACTGCTTTGAGTGTGAAATTTACTAGCGGTTAGTAAATCGTTTAGTGCGAACGGGTGGTACGGAATACACGTTAACAATTTTCGAGTTCCTTTCTGAGAGTTTGGGACACATATTGCAGTTAGTGGTGTCCAGTACTGGGCCTACGGACCTTCGCCACTACGGTTTGTTGCCTTCGGGTTTGTTGCCCTATAGTATCGCTTTTCAAGTTGTACCTTCGTCACCGCTCGAGAGATACTTGGGTTTTTCGCCTTTGGGTTTGTTAACCTATAGTATCGCTTTTGGAGTTGGTCCTTCGTCACCGCTCGAGAGATACTTGGGTTTGTCGCCTTTGGGTTTGTTGCCCTATAGTATCGCTTTTGGAGTTGGTCCTTCGTCACCGCTCGGGAGATACTTGGGTTTGTCGCCTTCGGGTTTGTTGCCCTATAGTATCGCTTTTGGAGTTGGTCATTCGTCACCGCTCGAGAGATATGTGGGTTTGTCGCCTCCGAGCTTGTCGATTCTTGTTTATACAGTACTGAGCACGTGCATCTTTTGTTTCATTGATATTTATATCTCCCTAAAGTATCGCCTTTTGGAGTAGGTCTTTTGAACCACTCGATACATAGCGATTACGTTGTGGAAACTTGTGTTACCTTTATTGGTATTTGTGATTTTGCTTTTGCCTTGATTTGGGATATTCATATCCTTTGTTTATTTGAGTTGCCGATGATATGAGGCTTGTTATGATTCATCTTTTGCTAGATGATTGAGTAATCTCTTTTAGAGATATTTGTGGTACTTTATGACCTTGCATGTTCATTATCATTGAGTTTATCTAACTGATTTGTTTAGCTAGACTGACCCGTGTATTTTATACTCGGGTCAGACCGAGGTGTTTCAGGTTAGGTACATTTGGAATTCGCATATTCTGCTTTCGCATGGACTATTCTGTTATCTCCTTTTGTTATAGCTTTTTGTGTAGTCCTTTTTTATTGTAACTCTGATATGCATATTGTTTTGACTCGCAGGTATAATGTGGTTGCTATACCACTTGACATATATCATTTTGTATACTCTATAATGTATCTGTATATGTGTATATGTATATGATGATCTACTGTTCTGTGATGTGATTTACATTTGAGTTATTATATTTTGTTCTATTGGATCTTATAGCCATTATAGTTTTATATTAAGTATCTATTAGATATGTCGATCCACATAAAAAAATGCTACATTTATCGACGTATTCAGTAGATAGTTAAGACAGGGATATAGATGGTCGCTCTTATCCAACTCTATTCTCCGTATTAGCAGACGGTATCACATCGTAATACTCTTTGCTAATGTGGGTCTCGGAGTGGGGCATTACAACTTGGTATCAGAGCTGAGCTCAGAACAAAATATGATAAACAAAGAACAGAAGCACATATTACCGTACATCCAAGTATAATACAAGTGATAACATAGTTTTCCACTATCTTATTCCTCAATCGTTCCTTTAGTTTTTTTTTCATTTTCTTAGATTGAATAACAAGTTTGAAAACATTATATGGGTTTTAAATATCACTATTTTTTTAAAATAGTAGGAATTAGACCTCAGATGGCTTAGATTTAAATTATGTGTTTTGAACCTTAGTGATTAGAGTTGCGCGGCGGAAATGGTGTGACCGTTTTCGCTGGGCACATTTAATGCTTTGCTTTTAGTAAATGCTTATTTGGTTGATAATTGCATGAATGTGTGTTAGCATAGTAATTGTTGAAATAATATTGTAGGTGATATAATTGAGAGTTAGAAACCTACTCAATGCAAATGATTAGAACTTGCAGTGTCTTCAAGTTGTAGCTACCGCAAGAATTATTAGAAAGATTAAATTTTGAAAATGATATTTAATCCATAAGTGGTATTTATCCAAAGGTTAAAATGAAATAAAAATTTAATGTTTAGGAATTTCATGGATGCATTTTAAAGAAGTAAAATTACTAAAAGAATTTTTGGGAAAGAAAGCATCCATGTGAATGGAAAATCTTTCTAACATGAGATATACTTATGTATATAACTTGATTGTTTTATGAATTGATTGTATGGTTGTATAATTAGAAAATGTTTTATGTTTTGAAAATAAACATTGTTACAACCAAGTTTAAGATCCCTTAAGAAATCAAAACAGGTTTTATAATTTCTTGTGTCCATTGGCTAATAAGTATTTTAAGAATTCTGGTCGATGCGTCTGATCAGCGTTATCGATAGGGATTTCTAAACGCTTACGAGGCGATGTGATACATGCTTTTGAAATGGCAATAAATAATATTTACTAGTATGGATGTTGAATGCGAAAATATATAGATATTGCAAAGATTTTTAAATTTTTAAATTGCCATTTAAGATAAGTATTTTATATATACTTAAGGACTTATGAAAATAGTGTGACATAGAGGGAAATAGAGAGGCAATGTTGATCTTGGTCAACTTTGCAGTCCTTGATAATGTCATTCACTATAAATATATTAGTTAGATGTTATAATTTTATAAATTAGTAATTGGAAAATTTGAATATGGCTTCATTTAAATAATTGTTTAGGTTTGTGGATTAAGAGAAAACTGAATATAAAAGATTCCTTTATTGTAAAATGCAAAAATTTTGGCGAAAATCTAGAAATAATAATAAATAGAGCAACAAGATAAGATTTTTAATTGTGAAAGCAATTAAAAAAAACCAAAATCAATATGTAGTTCCAAAGTTTAGTTTGGATAGATAATTGTTTCATATAATATAAGAAAGTAATTATCTTAATTAAAATACGAGTCTTCTTTTAAAAGACTTATTCGTTAATTGGAAAAAAGTTTTCTTTGTAAACCATTTTGAAAGTTTATTGTATGTATTGTAGTGTAATTCTAGATGTCTTGGCTTTTCGGAGAAAAAGATCACCTGATAAATGTTTTAGAGAAAAGATTTTTGATCTAAAATTATGTAGTTTGAATTTAATAATGGTTTGAAAATTTTGACAATAAAAGGTCTTGTGTCGGAAAATTTTGATTAAAAAGTGCTGTTTTAAAACAGCGATAACATATGATTTACGAATCCAAATGAGTCCATTATTTTTGCAAAAGAGAGTGCTTTCAGTAAGCTAGAAATCATCTTTGTATCATTTTTGAAAATTTTGCAGTTAGCTATTCAAAAATGAGTTTGAAAACTGAGGGACATCTCTGTCCTCTTTTATAATTTCTGAGTTTAAAGCTAAAAGTTAATTGGGCATAACTTTCAAACCATAAAGCCTATTTTAAAGATCTTTATATCGGTGGAAAGTTTGGACTGAGTAGAATAACTTTTATTTTATGAGTATTTTCAGATTATGAGTTTTGCTATGTCAAAAGACCAAGTCTTTGTAGCAGACCTGAATTTGACAATTTGAAGTTTTGAGTTGTTGTTTTATTTAAACTATGATTTTAATGCTTCATATGTTTATAAGTGCATGCTAATATGTTTCAATAAGTTAAGCGCAGCTGCAAGAGGATATTTGAATGATTAATTAGCAAAATAGTAAGTATAAAAGTAAGCATGCTCGCATTTTAAATGCTAAAAATGAAAGGTATGAATTGCTAGGTGTTTATGTGTTAAAAATATATATTGTGTTCCAACCTTTTGGTCGATGTATATCTATAATTCATATTTATGAAATTGTGAAAGGCACTCCATGCAAAGGAGACTCTGTTTAATTTTTTCGAAAAATTAAACATTTAGAAAAGTTTTGAGAAAATTTAATTAGTGAATATTTAGAGCCATCAATGAAGGTCTAATAAGTGTCCTTTTAAATCATAAAGTAAAATGGTTTAAAATTTGATAAATTTAGTGGAAAAAATATATTTCTTATTGTAATATATTTATCTTTGGAATTAGAGTATGGAACAACTCTAATTTAATTTACTTTAATTTAAAGTAAAGATGATTAAATTGAAAATTTAAGTAAGAGACTTTGTAAAATTTTCAAATATTGAAGTTGGAATTTTGTGTATAAAATAAAATGGATTTGAGTGAAAACTCCTATAAAAAAGAAAATTGAGAAAATTTCTTGTAATCCATTCTTGTGTGTCTTGCCTTAGTGCGATTCTTGTGATGACTTGCATTCATGCAGTCATGTGTTATGATGGTAGCTTGAAATACCACCTATCTTTTGTTGAATCATCTTTTGATGATTGTGCTTATTTGTGTTACTCCTTTAAAGGAGCAAAGTGCCTTTCAATATATTCGAAAAGTTGGCTCCTAGTTATATAGGACCATCTACTATTACTGAGCGCCTTGGTTCGATTGCTTTCGTGCATCATTTTCTGTTCAGTTTTAGGTATTAATGATATGTTCCCGGTAACCCAATTTCGTTGTATCTTCGAAATTTAATCTCGATTGTTAATTCTCTTCTGTTGCATGATCACGAGTCTCACCGAATTGTGTATTATGTCGAATTCTACTCCTGTAGTTGTTTCGAAGATTAAACACCTTCGAAATAAGAATGTTCCGCCTTTTGAAAATTTAATAGTCTATAAATCCCTATGATTGTACTTAGGAAACCAGAAAATTTATTAAGTAATCTTACCCTGGCATTCATCTTCCAATGTTGAGGGTGAGAATTCTAAATCAAGCTTGTCTATTTTTCCTTTGCTAAGATGGAATAAATTGTATTGAATACAGCTCTTCTTTAGGAAATTGCGAGGATGCAATTTTTATAAGTAGGGGAGTCTGTAACAACCCTAGTTTTGTGATTACCTGTAAAGATAAATTATAATGATGGTTTAAATTTAAAATGGAGGAATAAAATAAATTTTTAGATGTAAAATTTGTTAAAATTGTTCTTTTTAAAATAAACAATGGGTTTTGGTGTAATAAAATGGAGATTAAGAAGTTTGGCTGTAAATAAAGTGAGAATAATAAAATTATGTTTATTTGATGGTAATTTCATTTAAATTGGGATAAATAAAATTAGTTCAACATGTATTTGTTGTAAATAAATATAAAATGAAGAAAATAAAGTTTTGAAAACTTTAGTATGTTATTTTGGGATAATAATGAGCATTGAATGGTTTTAATTTGATAAAATGCAATTATTGCGGAAATAATGGTCAAATGGTAATTTTTGTTAATTTTAATGATGTGTTAAGAATTAAATATGGTTAAGAATGTGAATAAAAATGTGTAATATTGAATAAAAAAATATTTGGATGTAAAAATATTTTTATATGGTTTGTGATGTTTAATTAAATAAGAAAATATGATTTTTAGTGTTTAATTGATTTAATTATCATGTCGTCACATTTCTTTTTACAAGTTAAAAAGTGTCATTTTCAATAATAAAAATGAAGGGTCAAATGATTGTGAAATCTACGTTTTACCCTTTTTTTGAAAAGATTAGTTAACGAACTTATTTTTAGTGTACTCACTTTAATTTTAGGTGTCTTAACCTATGAGATAACGGTGTTTTAAAATGGTATAAAATATGACTAGAGAATGGCTAACTTACAAGTTGGTTTATTTAAATTGAGGGTTTTGGGCTTTAAGTTTGTAGCAGTCCATTTAGACACTTAGTGAATTTGCAAAGTAGGAGAAACAACTCCTTCTCCTGTACGTTCAAAAATTATCAAACAGAGACAAACTCCCCAATGCAACCCTAGTTGAGAGCAAAGACTATGGTTTCAAAATCAAATAAATTGAAATAAAATCCAGTAAAATGCAGGTAAACTTCTCAATCATATCCTCATCTTATTCTGAATTTGTAGATTTTATTGTTGAGGGAAATTTCATTTTTGTGTGTTTCGGTAAATTAAGTTTTAGGGTAAATATTGAGGAAGGAGAAGAGCAACACCAAGGCTATAAGGTTTCTAGCCCCAAATCAAGGCCAAAGCTCCTTACTTTACTTGCTAAATCTACTAGTTTGCTGCCAATAAATCCTAAGGTGATTTGAAAACTCACATTTCTAGCTTAGATTGAGATTTCAAGGTAGGAAATTTCAATTGTATTTGTTGCATGTTCATTTTCGATTTGCTGTTAGTAAATTGCACATAACTTTTGCGTTTTAAATCAAAATTAGGAGTTTTTTGATGTTCTGGAAAGCCTAAAAAGAGTACGACAACTTTTATGTTGAACACTTTTGAAAATACTGATCATAGATGGTCGAAAAGCATGATGTAAACTTGATGCCCTGTCACTGTAAAACCGTAATTTTCTGTGCTAAATGTCATTGATAATTTAAGCATATCTTTCACATTTGATGTCCAAATTTGACAATTCTTGATGTACTGCAAAGCATAGATTGTCTATAATAACTTTTGTGTTTTGAGTTTTGTGAAATTTTAAAGTTTACATGGTCTAAAGTTCATTCTAGTCTCGCTGTCCTGAGACTAAAACGAAAGTCGTAGTGAACTTCAGATCTGAAAATTGTTTTTATCATAACCTTTTCATTTCTTATCCGAATTCGATAATTTCTAAAGTCCTGGAAAGCTTAGAATGTTCTCTATAACTTTCATGTTTCGTGATTTGTCACATTTTGGGTTGAATAAGGGCGAACTGGCTAAACAAGCCGCTGGCCTTTGTTTTTCCCGTGTATTCACTTCCTGACATTGGTCCGACTTTGAGACGTCGTAGTTTGTTCGTCTCTTATTGGAACTCAGTGATCCTTTTTGCAGTTTAAAGTACAAATGCTGAACTTTATTTCTACATATTTTTAGGTCATTTCGACTATATTAACTTGTATATAACTGTTGTTGAACTTGCACTCACAACTTGTTTTTATCGGAATTTTATAAGTTTAAACTTCCGATATTTCTCCGTATTTCTTGATGATTCTTTATGGATTTCGTACACGGGTTTTATAAATGAGTTTTGAAATGTTTTTCAAGTAAAGTGTTTTTTGGAATAATTATTATATATTATATTCAAGTATAAAATTTTAGTATCTCTATAATAAGATAGATTGCAAAAGCGGTTTATAAAGTGGTTTTAAATTGTTTTAGAAGCTCGTTTTCTCCAATTTATTATTTCTATAAAAAAATTACACATTTTTGCACTGTCGAGCGAATGAGAAGGAGAGTTAAAACGATTGGGTAAAACGCGTAGTATGGGATACGTGCGTTTATCCTTTCGATTAATTCCTAACTTGTCCGTTTGATGGTTTTGGCCTACGAGTCTAGTTTACTTATTATATGAGGTGAACATTTTACTGCTTTGAGTGTGAAATTTACTAGCGGTTAGCAAACCGTTTAGTGCGAACGGGTGGTATGGAACACACATTAACACTTTTCGGGTTCCTTTCCGAGAGTTTGGGACACATATTGCAGTTAGTGGTGTCCAGTACTGGGCCTACGGACCTTCGCCACTACGTTTTGTTGCCTTCGGGTTTGTGCCTTTGGGTTTGTTGCCCTACAGTATCGCTTTTCGAGTTGTACCTTCGTCACCGCTCGAGAGATACTTGGGTTTGTCGCCTTTGGGTTTGTTAACCTATAGTATCGCTTTTGGAGTTGGTCCTTCGTCACCGCTCGAGAGATACTTGGGTTTGTCGCCTTTGGGTTTGTTGCCCTATAGTATCGCTTTTGGAGTTGGTCCTTCATCACCGCTCGAGAGATACTTGGGTTTGTCGCCTTCGGGTTTGTTGCCCTATAGTATCGCTTTTGGAGTTGGTCCTTCGTCATCGCTCGAGAGATATTTGGGTTTGTCGCCTTCGAGCTTGTGGATTCTTGTTTATACAGTACTGAGCACGTGCATCTTTTGTTTCATTGATATTTATATCTCCCTAAAGTATCGCCTTTCGGAGTAGGTCTTTTGAACCACTCGATACATAGCGATTACGTTGTGGAAACTTGTGTTACCTTTATTGGTATTTGTGATTTTGCTTTTGCCTTGATTTGGGATATTCATATCCTTTGTTTATTTGAGTTGCCGATGATATGAGGCTTGTTATGATTCATCTTTTGCTAGATGATCGAGTAATCTCTTTTAGAGATATTTGTGGTACTTTATGACCTTGCATGTTCATTATCATTGAGCTTATCTAACTGATTTGTTTAGCTAGACTGACTCGTGTATTTTATACTCGGGTCAGACCGAGGTGTTTCAGGTTAGGTACATTTGGACTTCGCATATTCTGCTTCCGCATGGACTATTCTGCTATCTCCTTTTGTTATAGCTTTTTGTGTAGTCCTTTTTTGTTGTAACTCTGATATGCATATTCTTTTGACTTGCCTGTATAATGTGGTTGCCATACCACTTGACATGTATCATTTTGTATACTTTGTGATGTATCTGTATATGTGTATATGTATGTGATGATCTACTGTTCTGTGATGTGATTTACATTTGAGTTATTATATTTTGTTCTGTTAGATCTTATAGCCATTATAGTTTTGTATTAACTATCTATTAGATATGTCGATCAACATAAAAAAAATGCTACATTTATCGACGTATTCAGTAGATAGTTAAGACAGAGCTATAGATGGTCGCTCCTATCCAACTCTATTCTCCGTATTAGCAGACGGTATTACAATGTAATACTCTTTGCTAATGTGGGTCTCGGTGTGGGGCGTTACAACACGATTAATCTCGACAAAAAGAGACAATCAAAGGACTTTGGTGATATCGAGACTTGAGTCTTAGAAATTTGTTAAAATCTATCCTCAAGTAGTCCGCACTTCAATGTTCTTAGCTTTTAAATCAAAACAGAGCTAATTGTGAAAAAATACTACAGCCAGTCGACTGGCTATAAACTACCAGTCGATTGACTGGTGTACATACACAAGCATGCACTACTTATTTTTTAAACTCGTTGTATAGTCAGTCGACTGACCAAGAATGACCAGTTGACTGACCTGAGTCCAACTGTCATTTTTTGAATAGACATCTTCATTCTGCGAAAGGTTGTGATCTTTCTAAGAACGAAAATGGACGCTCCTTTTGGTCAGAACCCTTCACCAATGGCAGTAACTCTTTGACTACTATATATACAAGTTCCCAAACACTTCGCATTCAACGAAATTCATTCTAACTCTCTAATATTCTTCTTGTCTCTCATACTTGCATTCAAGCAACGAACAAATATTTTTACTGCTTTGAATCTTGAAATAGACTTTTATAATATTCGATTCTTAGCATTACCTTCCCTTCATATCTTCACATACACTTCATATACTTAAGGATTTGATTATAGGAGGTTTGTACTATCGGAGACAAATTAGTGTTATCAAGAACACACTGTCAGATATTCTTTTATATAGTAAAGTCCTCTTCTACTGCTGAGGCGAAAATCCTATTCTGCTGCTCAGGTGTCTGTTCTGCTGCTCAGACGGTATATACCTATTCCTCCGAGTTAAGTGAGGATTGTTGTTTAAGTGAAATTCCAGAAGGAGTCTAGGACTGGACGTAGGACGGTGCTCCGAACTAGTATAAAAATCTCTGGTGTTATTTTTATTATATTACTGCTTTTATATTTCACACTATTTACTACATTACTATACTCTCCATTATTTTATCCACATTGCACGATCCTACACATTTTCAAAGTCTTCACTCTTCACCTGAGATTCACGACCTAACGTTTAATTTGGATCGATGTGGTTTTCGAAATTCCAAATTTGGAAATCCGATCCCGGTCTCATCGAAATCCAGACGCCATCTTAATGTCCAAGTGATTTAAGTTTGAACAATTTAATTCAATTTAAACGTGGAATTCACACAGAATCATTCACAGATAAATATCACACATTTATCACAGTTATAATCAATATCATATCATAGCACATCATAGATTATTCAAACTATAAGCATCATTCAATTCAGCCATTCTACTCAAACAATCATCCACAAACATAAAGCATTAATCCAAATTATAATTAATTAAATTAACTTAAATTAAATTAATTACTTGAGAACTAATCACATAATCCTGCTTAAACAATCGTTAATTAATTAATTTCAACCCATTTAATTAATTAATCAACCTTTAATTACTTTATAAACCAATTAATTAATCTTTAATTATAGATTAATTATCCTTTAATTATCTTCTAAATTAATCACCTTTGATTTATTATTACTTAATTACATTAAGTAATTAGCCTTTAAATTAATTACACAAATTAATTATTCTTTAATCATTTATATTAATTAACCTTAATTACTTTTATTAATTAATTAATTATAATTAATTACACTAATCTTTAATTAATTAAATTAATTAATTATTCTATAATCACTTCATTGATTAATTATCTCACAATTAATCACATTTATTAATCAGTTAAACCTTTGATTATGATTATTAATTACATTAGTTAATGATCCTCTAATTACTTTCATTGATTAATTATTCTTTTAATTACATTTGATAATTAATATTTAACTTAATTACATTCATTAATCAACCCTGATTAATCACAACCCGTAATTAACTACCCTTAATTACTTACATCGATTAAATCAATTCCTTGATTAATTACATTAATTAATCCTTTAACTACACTGAGTAATCATCACTTAATTACTTCCCTTAAGTAATTATCCTTTAATTACTATCCATCGAGTAATTTTCCCTTTAATTAATTACATCAAGTAATTATTTATTAATTACTTCACTAAATAATCGCACTTCATTAATTACATTAAGTAATTATGCTTAATCCATCTTTAAGTAATTTTTAATTAATTAAACTTAATTAATTAACTAAAATTAACTACATTAACTTAATTAGTTACACTGAGTAATTAATTACTTTAATTACTTCATAAGTAATTACTCTAATAATCTTCTTAACATTAAGTAATTAACCTCGTAATTACTTATTACTTAATTATTTCTTAATTGATTAACCTTGATTAATCAATCCTTAATTAAGTGATCATCTATACTTAATTAATTTCATACATTAATTTATCTTAATTTAATTACCCAAATTAAACATCTTAGTTAATTACGTAATTATACTTTAATTACTTTAGTTAATAAAACATGATTTAAATTAAGATAAAACATTTATTATGTTAAACTCTTAACTTTCATTTTAAACTAAATAAATTTAAAAGCTTGAATATGATTTATTAAAATCATCATTCTTTGATTATTAAGGTTAAATACTTTTTACTTAAACCATAATTATATTTCAACAATTATATTTAAGTTGAAAACCTTTATAACTGATTACAAAATTACTCTAATAATATTTATATACATCAAAACTACTTTTAAAACAAGATTTAAAACTTTAAAACCCATACCTTTAAAATTTAAATTCGTTTAAAATATCATTTTCTAACTTAAACATTTTATACATTTAAAGCTGGTTAAAGCTTTGCTTTAAAATTTTCTTTGCTTTTTAAAATTTGAAATCATTTAAGTTTAAAACCTGAACGAGTTAAAATGCTGGAAACAAAATATTCTAAGCAATCAACAATTTCCAGAGACATACTCGAGACAACACTCTCGTAAAACTCGAAGCAACCAAAACACAGCCTCCCCACTTCGACACTCCGAGTCGAACACGAAGAAAAACACGAAAAGCCCCAGGCCGAAATGTTCTTTCCCAAACCCCAAAACTCTGATGCATGCGATGGCCACCATACACGTGCACGGTAAGAAACCTCGATGTCGACCAACTCTCTGGCCTTCAGCAACTCACCTTCGACCTCGACAAACTCCCCAGCTATGCAGCACAACGAGAATCAACGGTAACCCAAAAATTGAAAATCACGATCGAGCTGGAAAAGAATACAATCGGAAAAATAACCGGCCGTCGACGATCCACGCCACCTGAACCCAAACTGTGATAACCATAGACGCCTCTCGAGCCACCGAAGCCATCCACCCTACGCGATCGAACCCGGTGCGCCACTTTCGCCGTTCTCACCTCGGCAAACCTAACCACTGAAACTCACCAGAATTTCTACCTGATCCGGCCACACGGCCAATAGAAAAATCTACCCCAATTTTTCCAGTGACCCTCACCTTACCGACCGCCTTATGTCCAAACCCCGAGCATCCAGACGCCGTTGATCACCGTGGGTAGCCAAAATACCCAAAAACGATCATCGTCGAATATCTCCTGAAATCCCAAACGAAAAATCAAAATTTAACTTTTAAAATTCCTTATTTTTGAAGAAAATCAGACCATATTGGTTAATTCGAGAATCATCATAATTGAATTTTACCTATTTTCTGACTTCCACTATATATTTAAACATACAGTATATTTATCAAATATAATCACTTAAATTTTATTTTTAAAAACAAGAATACATTGTTATTAACAATTTTCTTTCAGTAACTAAAGTCTAATATTGATTGTTTGAGAAGATAGGAATTGTTTCGATGATGATGATTGAGTCTGTTACAAAAATAGAGCACAATATAAATATATACAGACATTCACACAGGTAAACAAGCAATCACAAACATATGTCTAAATCAAATATCTTATGCAAGCCATATCACAACTTTTTCTCATAAGATTATGACATGCAATACCTAAAAACTATTTTTAAATAAAAGTTTACTCACCTATTATCAAGCGGAGAGCACTGTTTTATTGCATTTTTTAGAACTTGTATTTGATCTGTACTTTAAATCTGTTGAGTTGATTTCATTTGCTTGCTGTTTGATTATTGACGTTGAACTTGCTATTGAATTTACTATTGTTGTAGTAAACCTTCAATTTGTCTTTTGATTGCAAGATCTCAGCTATGAAGATTTTTGAACAAATTGCATTTGAAATTGAAACTTGCTACAGGCTTTTGATTTTGATTACAGGACTTGAAAGTTCTTTAAAATATGGTTTTAAATTTTCTTTTAAAATCTTATTTCAGTTTTTAAAAGAGAAGGAAGAAAATGTTTTAATCTAAAATGATTTGCGAAGTTCTCTTATCTATTTACAAATGTTTCAGAAATAAATTAGGACAATGCCACTTGTTATCTTAAGTTGTTAAAATGTTTACAAGTGTTTTTTTCATGGTTTAATTTTTTTACAAATGTAAGAACAAGAATTTTGTGTTTATCTCCTTATTTAAATTTTATTTATATTTTATATTAATTATGTAATATGGTTATAATTGTTTATTTCAATTAGGTTTTAAATTACCTTTATTAAGTACATTCTTTAATGTTTATTTGTATATTTTAAAAGTATATCTTTCAAAGCTAAATTTTAAAGAAAGAAAATTTAAAAAGAAATGGATATTGAATTAAACCTCATCTTAAAGTTTCAAACTAAAAACATTGTACTTTAATATATATGAACTAAATTAATTTCAAAAACCAATTTTTAAAGAAAACAAATTAAACTTTTATTATAATATATTATTTTAAGCTATTATATTTTTAAATAAAAACAAATATTTACTCTAAGTACATTTGAAAATATAAGATAGTTTTCTAAATAAGTTTTTGAAAAGTTTCTATATTAATTTCAATCACAATCTTTCAAATTCACTATATGTATTCATATATATATATATATATATATATATATATATATATATATATATGTATGTATGTATAATATACATTTGAAAATAATTTCACTAAATTTAAATTAAATCCAAACTTCCTATTCACAATGTATACACTCATTATACATTATAAGTAGAATATATATATCAATTAGCTTAGAAAGATAAATTTTATTAATTAAATATATTATTAACTTTGAAAAGAATCAAATTTGCCAAATTAAGTTACTATAAATTTTGAAAATATAACATTTATCAAATTAAACAATTATTAGTTTTTGAAAAGATAATTAGATTATTAAATCAATATTATACATTTTAAAATAATTATTAATGGAAATTATTAAACAAATATTGCCCAAAATTTTGGGACATCACAATCCACGTCCCCAATTTAAGCCTTTTACCCACCGTTAACATTGACCTCTCCTCCTACCAGCGTCGCCAACCACTTCGAATCCAAATCTCCGGCCAATCAATTGACAGCTGCGTTCGCTTGCCACCCTTTTTGAAATTGCTCATCCCATTGTCGGGAGGTATCTAACTTCTCGGACCGTCAGAAGATTTTTCAGCAAGGCAGCGTTGACAGGTTATCTTCGAAGGTGCCGGTTCTTCTCCCATTATAAACACTTCTTTCTTTTTGCCGTAACTATGATATTTAGATTCATCTTAATTTGCTGGTACTCCTAAACTAGTGAAAAATTTGGTTTGTCTAAATTCCTTATTATTCAGAAACCTTTTGTTTGTACAGAAATTGGTAATATGTTGAACCGTGATATATGCCTTCAACATCATAGGTAGTTTGTTTGTTTTCATTCTTTAATTTTTTATGACTACCATGGTGTTACATAACCATATTTATAAAGAAAATTACAATGGTATAAATTACATTTTTATTTGACAATCATGTGATCCATACATTTTTGGTATGTAACTTCTAATTTTGTTATTGCTATAATAAATTTATGTGTTGTAATCTATATCTAGATGAAAAGATAGGATTTAGTATTCTGAAATGTGTTACAAATAGTTTATGCTAGAATGATAAATTTGGATATACCAATACATGATTTAAATTATATTTAAAGCACTATTGTTGTGCTAACTTAGAGTTCAATTTCAAGATTGAGAGAAGAGAGAAGTTGTGATGCCATATCCATAGATTCATTTAACTGTGTTGTTGGAGACCCCTTTAAATTTATATATATATATATATATATATATATATATATATATATGTGTGTGTATATATATAGACACACACACACATATATATGTATATTATATATTCATAGTTGAATCTTTCTTTTGTTTTTCTTTTTATTCTCCTCTATTTTTTTTTCTGTTAAAGTCGCATTTACATCAACTTTATCACTGAATCCTAATCTTGGATATTTAGCTTTGTATATATTATACAAAATAGGGAATGTTCCACTATCTGTCATTTATTAAACGATATTTGTTTGGCCAGACTACCCAGTGATTCCAAATTATATACTACCAAGGATTTAAAAAAATTGTATTCAACATTGTTACACTTTTCTTCAAAAAATTTGTATTCAACATAGTTACACTTTTCTTTATTTAGACTCATATTAAATACTTTTTATGTAAGATATACGCAAAAATGTATATGTGTATGTATGTGTGTGCGTATTTGTAAATATATTAATATGTATATGCATGTGTGTGCAAGTACATGCATACTTATATTTGTTTTATTCACGTGAATATACTTTCTTTCATATTGGCACTTACATTTATGTTTTCCTTGTCGTTTTAGATATATGTTAAAATTGGTAGCATCGATGTGTAGATCCGAAATGGATCTATTTCTTTTTGGGACGCTTTTGGGGCCATCATTATATGATATATTTGCTAAGACAAATAACAGTCAAAATACATTACAGCCATACACCCCAACTTGAACATGGGTATAGAAATTTCTAATTACATCCATTCTATTTACTACTAATTTCATGTGGGGATACTGTTTTTCATCGATAAGAAGCAATAATGTATTCAATGCATATCTTATAGGGAGCACACACAATTCATGAATGATTGAGAGTGCGAACTTATGACACAGGTTAAAGGATGAGTAAACCATAAATTGCTTGATTACTCTCATGCATGTTTCATCATTCAATCAACATTCTTAATTGATATTTGATAATAATAACATAGTATTGAAACTATGAAAGTCTATTTAGGTATATTATCTATTCAGTTTCCCTCCTTTTCTTTTAGAAAAGAATACAATCATTTAATTTGTAGAAGACATGAGAATTTATTTTATAAAGGACTAGAGAAACGATTCTCCAGTTATCCCTTTGATAACAATCACATCCTTTCTTTTAAATAGATCATAGATCTTATTGATATGTGTTGTTTTGTTTTACATGTCCTATACAATATGTTGCCATGTATTTAAAGCACATAAATAAAGATGTTATTATTGACAATGCCATCTTTTCTTAGACATTATTTCTGTTGTTATAAATAGACTGAAATAAGTTTATTGAGTTTATTTCATATGCTAAACTACTTAAATTATGTAAATTTAATACCCTCCACTGGAAAGGATGAATTTAATGTTTATTATTTAGCTAACTCAATAAATTTATTCCTAATAATTTTTAAATATGGCAATGACATGGATATTACAATCCTTTATCATAAAATTTTAATTTATAAAAACAATATTAAAGAAGGAACAAAAATTGAGGTAAATTTAGAAGAAATTATTTGAATCTGCACATTTGATGACAAGTTCAGTTTGTAAATGTCCCTTCTACGTGTAAAATCATTACAAAATTCATTCTTAACTACTTTAACATTATTTTGCAATTATTTTGCAACATAATAAAATGATAAATACTTCAATGAATTATTTCAATTCATGGTATCCTCTTATAATTTTCTAATATATTGCTTTGTCATGGCTGCAATATGCAAATAACTTCCGTTTTACCACTATGATGGACATTTCACTTTAAATTTGTACAAATCAATATATTATGTATATAAATACCATTCCATTCTGCGTATACACACTCTTCTAAATTTTGTTGTAGGTATACGTACATCCGAACTACATATGTAGTGAATCTTATTTGGTAGAAACCAATTCCTATACTAAGAATGACTTTAAGCTTTTTATAGATTTTCTTCTTTGCCAGATTCAGTTCTTTTGTTGCAAGCATATGTCTCAAAACGCTTTTAGTACTGTAGATAAAATTAATTCATTATTTAACATAATAGTTTTAATTATTTCTCATTTTTAAGCAAATGACATATGTATTAAATGGTTAGTTCAATCATACATTTATTTTAAATGAAATAAAACTTTCATTCATTCAACAATTTGAGTAATCCTAGCAGTATTTGCATTTATATGTTGGTGATTTTGTTAACTGAAATGGTAAGAAATATTTAACTAATCTTCATTATGCAAATGAAAATCAACTCAGTAGATTCCTACAAGTTATTTTTAATAGGAGTATGCTTAATTTTTAACTTGAAAAGGTAATAATATTATCCACAAGGATCATATAATCTTCTAAAGATTGCATTTGTTATATCTATGGAGATTTTTTCCAAGCTTGACCATAAGAGGACCGAAACTATATTAATCTACATTATCGTTGTTCAAGTAGTTTTTATCTAAATTTTGAATGGTTGAACATATACAGCCATAAAATTTCATAGCAATTTAGCAGTTTAAATCAATCTAATTTAAATAAAATATCGCTACTAAATCTATATATACAATTTTCATTTATATAATATCTTAAGAATCAAATTTATTAAACCATATATTTCTTTCCAAAATTATAGAAATTATTTTCAAAATATTTATATGGACCAACGGTGTCTGTATATATTTCTTATCATATAGTCAAGTGCTACGGATATTTATCATTTCAATTTGTATACTAAATACATACGGGTGGATATCGTTTCAACCCGTAATCCCAAATTCAATTAAATGAAAATCGCTTGGGTTTATCATTTCAACCCATAAAGATTTTCTCCTATTCTAAAGTCTATTCGGGTATGTATCATTTCAACCCATAGTGATTTCTAAACTACAGGGAACTTGCAGAGTGATAACAGAAAATACAATAAAATAACAGGCATATATCATCAATAACAATATAATATAAACAACAGGATATGGTGTCATATCCCGCAGGTGAACAGTTACAGATAATAGCATATATAACAAATTTAAATAACTACAGCAGCATATTTCAATTGTCGTTACAATTGAAATCAAATTTAATGAATAAAAATATGTTAATCGTGAGTGATTGCTCATCTTTCGAGGTTAGAGAGATAGACAATGAAGTTGAGTTACGAAATGCAAGCACGACTTCCAAAGCAAAGTTAGATGGTACAGTTTCGATGGAAAAGCTGATAGATAGAAATTGATGAGAACGGATCAAATTAGCTTGATAAAATAGAAACAAAGATTATATGATTAATTTATTACTTTCTTTCAAAATGAACGTTAAATCAAAACACGCATCTAAAAAAATGAAATATATATATATATATATATATATATATATGCACACCCATGAAAATCATATAACTTTAAAACGCTTCCATTTCATATTAATGTTAAATAACAAATATATAATTATTCAAAATGTCACATATATAGTATATTCATTTTATGGTTCTCGTTTCCACGTAATAAATATTCATTTTAAACCAATATTAAAATAATATATATGTATAGTTAAAAATCAATGTTCTAACTTAAAACACATATATTAAAGATCAACACACATATATATAATATCTTTTAAATGAATACTTATGTATATATATAATTATTATAGTTTATTACTTTCCTTTTCAAAATATCCAGTAGGAAATCAAACAAACTTATGCACATATATATGCAGATAAACAATATTCATTATAACTATAATCGAAACGGTTATACATACTTTTATATGAATTAACCAAATATACACGTTACTTAACCTATCTGTACCCGATCAATAGCTTTATTATTAAAGCACGCACATCATAACAGTATGACGATATACAATGCTTTAGGCTTATTAAACAATATATTGCAACTTATGTATACTAATATGGGAATATAAACAAGCTTACGTACTTATTATATAAAAATCAAAATTAAAAAAACAATATAACAAAATATATATAAACTCAGAAATTGATATATAAGCTTATACTATTATACAGAGATTTTTTTTATTAAGTACAGCCATACATATATATCTTTGGGCACTACAATTTGTATTATTTGCCTTTTATAAAGAAAATTGCGGTTGCACTGAGTTTGTACATATAGCTTACTTTATGTATATAAATAACGTAAGCTGTCATACATATATACACTAAAATATGTAAATTTAAAGCAGTATACTACTAGCAAATATATATAATATAATACAATGTATAGACATACCCTGTGTAAACTCGAGTCGCTGATGGGTGGGCAAAAGGAATAAATAAGAAACTACATACAATGGGGAAAATGTTGATGCCACCTATGTGCTGTCAGAAGTTATTACCTCTAGGCTATACACTCGGCTATGATGAGGCTGCCGATGTGGATAGGGAAGATGTTGGGTTCGGCTGGAAGGCAGGGTATTTCTTAAGAGAAGAGGAGTGGAGAAGGAGGGGACAGGCGCTTGGTGGAAAGAAAATTTGCAGAGAGAGGATGAAAAGAATGCAGATGTACTAGGTAAAAGAAAGGAGCAGCAGGCTAGAATAAATAGAATGTACGAAGAGAACAAGGAAGGTTATAAATCAGATTGACATGAAAACGTAAAGAAAGAAATAAATAAAAGAAATCAATGAATGCGAAATAACGTATAGTATTTTATATGTTTCAAACTTTGAAATGGCAACGGTCATGAGTTGATTTAGCTACATTTAAAGCAATAACCTTTTTGATTGTTTGGATAGTACGTAATAAGTTTGGAAAGGCAATGATATTTAAAATGGAACAAGGAATGGACAGAGAAATTAAGCAAAGATAAAACGTACAGAATAAATATAGAGTAACGGGACAGTCACGATAATTCAGTGGATAATTAAAGCAACTTTTAATGCCACCAGCTGCACGTTCAAATCTGAAAAGGCAGAGTAACGGACCATATAATAAATTGAAACGATTGATTGATAACAGCTGCAAGTATATATTTAATAGAAAAGAACGGACAGAGAAAATTTTGTGAAACGTACTGAAAATAAATATGAAGTACTTATTATATTATACGTTTCTTTTTGAACAGAGTCCAAAATTTGAAAACAAAGTAATGGTCAACCGTTGATTTGGTGAAAATAATTGTAGCAATTAATAAAAGAAATAAATCGCAATGGTCACGTTGCTTTGATTTAGCTGCCCCATTAAAGCAAATTATTTATAATTTAACCGGTAGGAAACGTAAAGGAACGTACTATCATAAAAATGAAATTGATAACATTTGTGCATTGATTATGCAATATTTATTAAAGAAATTGATTCTGCAATATTTATTAAAGCAATTTATTAGCTAGCTTGAATTAAATAGAATTTCACAATGGAATAAACTTTGATAAAATAAATTGAAAATTTAAAATCTGCTATGTTTAATTGGACGTAATCAAATATTAAATTTTTATTTCAAAATATTATTATATAAAATTTCTCAAAAGTTTCAATTAATTACGTTAAATAAAACCATTTAAAACTATTAAAATCTACGGGTCGTTACACTCTCCCCCACTCAAAACTTTTCGTCCCCGAAAAGGTAGGGGGTAGGAGAATAGAATAACCAGAAATAAAATAGACTGAAAGACAAGATAAACAATTAATTTAAAACTATATAAATTTTATTTGAAATATTTATTTGATAACTTCATTTGAAATTTAATTTTCTTTAATACTTTAATACTTTTCAAACTTCTTTGAAAACAATCATTTACATTATTACTTATATTTACAAAGAAGCTATTGAAATATTAAATCCAAAATTCATAAATTTTTATTTTGTTTCAAGATACCTTCCAAATATTATTATTAGATCAGAAATCATTTTTTTTAAATATGTTTTATTTTAGTTAAATAACTTCTAAAATATTTATAACACTAAAATTTCTATTAAACCATGTAGTATATAATTAAACAATATTTTAAAGGATATATCCAACAAGGAAGGAAGGTAGATTTGGAAAATAGAATCAAGGTGAATAACTAAACTGAGCAGATAAGGTAGATGCAAGGAATAGTATCGGGCACGAATAATTAATCTAGAACCATAAGAATTTAAATTTCAAATATTAATTCAAAATTTCTTTGTTGGGAAAAATACTTTTATAATAAATACCTTTATAATAATACTTTTATAACAAAATACTATTATATCGAAATAAATTTTCCTTTCGAAAATACTTTTATAACTCGATGTTTCAACAAGTTTATCCTCGTTCTTGCAGACTCTGGCCATGCGTTGATCAGGCGCAAAGCTAAAATTCTTCAAGTACTTAATAGACTTGTTTCAACACCCAGTGAAAATACTTGAAAAACCTTTAAAACAGATATGGAAAGTACAATCCAAACAAAACAACCAAACCAAAACCTTTATCCGACCATGGTTCGCAGATACACAACGGTTACGCCTGGATCCCCTAGGAAACAATCCATATCCGTAAGCTTTCTCAACCCTGCGAGTTACGCCATGATGACAAGTAGAGTGAAGGATACACAATGGTTACGCCTGGGTCCCCCAGGAAACAATCCGTACCCCTAGGCTATCTCAGCCAGGAAGTTTCGCTACTATTCGCGACCTACACAGATTGCAGGATACACAATGGTTATGCCTGGGTCCCTCAGGAAACAATCCGTACCCCTAGGCCAGACTCAGCCAGGCAATTGCGCTATGCAGTCGCGAGAGGAAAAAAAACCATGGGTTACGCCATGGTGGGAACACTCGAGTATTACATCCGCAAAACCAAAAATCAAAGAGAATAATATCGATAGAATGAATCCACGATGTGGCCACAAAGCGGATATCAAGCAGAAGGCACTTTCCATATCTTTACTTCGAAAATATATATCATATAGTACCTTTTCAAATCACTTTCAAATATCGTACTTATATAAAGTCCATATATATAGGATTCCATTTTTCCCAAATCGAATACTTTCCAAAATCAATAGTAGATCAAATCATACTTATATAGACTTCGATTATATATAATCTCTTTTCAAATTGAGTACCTTTCAAATCAATAGATTTCAAATCAACTTCATGCTTATACGATCCATTTTATATAAGTTCGACCACTCCCAAATCAAGTGCTTAATAATATAAGGTTCTCAAATTTCAAATCATTTCAATATCAATTCAGTTTCAAAATCGCATATGGTTTCACAAATTTTCTTCCAAATTAAATATCTAAATTTCAAATTTCCCAAATTAATAGGTTTAGAAAATTATCCTATTTTCCAAATTAAAATAATTCAAGTCAAACAAATTCATTTCCAAAAATCACCATATAAGTACTAGTTTTTAATTCCAATTTAATTTCAAAACCAAATATTTTCCCAAAATCAATTATACTCAAAATGGTTTCCAAATTTATAATTATCCCTTTTTTAAAACTTTTAAACTATCCATTTCTATGTGAATATCCAATTTACCTTTCTGAAAACCATTATTCAACAAGTTTTTTTTAAAACATTTCAAAACTAAATTTATATTCTTTATCAAACATTTTATACTCTTCGAAATTTCTTAGCTTTGAAAATTTAATCTCGATTTGGAAGTGTTCGAACATTCAAAATAGTTAGGGAAATCAAATTTTCAATTCAAGAGTTGAAAATCAACAATAAATCAATAAATCAATTATTAAATCCAAAACTCGAGGACTGAACACCGGTTTCATTTTAAATTGTTTCAAATATATACTTATATCTTTCTAAAATATCAAATTATAGTTCGGAATTTGAAATCAAAAACGGTTTTACAAAATCACTCTTATAGCGAAGCTATTAAAGCGGCATCTCCCTCACTTTGAAACTTGAAAATCAATGTTGATGATGCGTGCACTCATCACCGAAATTATTTTCCAGCGACATAAGTGAGTTCTGGACTTCTATTTTCTTGGAAACTTCTTTGAAATTTCTTCAAAATTATTGGAATTCATTTGAACTCATTTGAAACATTTCCTATTCGGAAAATACCTTTAAATCGTATTATTTTTATATATTTTCCAAAATCTTAAAACTAATTTCAAAATACCGGAATTCAATTCTCGAATTTCAAATTTAACCCTTCAGTTATAAATCATTTTTATATGAATCAATTTCTTATATTTTTTTAAAATTTCAAATCCTTTCAAAACCCTTTTATATAGAATAACATTTCTTATTTGTTTTATATATAGGTATATAATCCTTATCGAAAACATTTTCACTTTTATATATAGAATAAAATCATAGTTATCAAAATAATAATTTCGATATATAAAACAATTTCAAAAATGCAAACATACCCGATTTTCATAGGATAATTTTAAGAATGGATTTTACAACAAAGATAGAGATTTGAATTAGAGGAACACAAATCAATAGAATTCTGATTCGAAGATAGACTCGATCGAAGATGCGATAATTAAACTACAAAATAGAAGATGGATATACTTCTATAAATCGCGAGCGACCTTTATCGGTCAACCGTGATTCCAAAATTAGATCGGTGTAGAATTCTGAGGCAATTCGACATTCAATCGCCAGAGATATAGAATTCGGCATAACAAGATATAGCAGCATCGTAAACCGAGGATACCGAAATCTTCGTGGGTCAATGCCAATTGAAAAGGAGTTTTCACCCCTTTACAAATCATTCAGTGGAGTTATGGGATACTCCAGAATCAAACGAATATAAATAGGGAGAGACAGAATGAATTTCGGAACCGAGGGACATTCCATAATTTAAAGGAAATTGAGTCAAAAGGAAGAGATTCAACTCGAGCGAAAGTGATTCTATAAATAAATTTACCATATATGCTAAGTTTTGCCTAGAGCCAAAGCTCTGATACCAACTGTAACGACCCGCTATTTTGGACCATTCAAATCGACAATAAAACCATACATATCCGACTTGAATCATTCAAAATACCAAATTGTTAATTAAAATTTGGCAAAACTTAAAATATACAGTAAATAAATCAATCACAAATCATAGAGTAATATAATGTAGAGGAATAGATAAATAATAGTAGTTCGTGAAGCTACTATATACATCAGAGTTAGAAAAATACAACCGAATAGTTCAAATGCAGTGAAGTCTCCAATGCAACAGATGACTTCTCTGAACCAATCAACTGGAAAGGCTGGAATCTGAACCGATAGTTGGATTTCGAAATGAAGCTCCGAACTCCAAAGGTGAGTCTCAAATGTTGTATCACTCAGTCTGACCCTAGCGTAAAGAAAAACACAAAACACTCGAGTCAGGATTAACATTCTTATATCAATAAATCCAACTCAAGTGAAATATCAACTGAAATACAAATAACTTAAAGGATGTTTGGGATAACCATCCTCTAAGGGTCCATGGAACTTTCTACAGGGTGGAAATATACACTATAACACCGTGGTCATTTCAGCTTAATTTATACTTCAAAACCAAATCTCATTTTCACTTCAAATATCTCTATATTTCCCAAAATAGTATTTATATATATTAAATAATTTATACAGTAAAGTATTTTCAATTTCCTCAACTTAACAAATCATTCCAACATCAACCCGACCTTCCCATTCAAACTAAATTCAACCTCAATTTATCAAAATTCAACTCAATTTCTAAAATAACCACTTAAATTTTATCGATCTCAAATTCGGATTTATAATAACAAATACCCCTTTATATTTCCATATATTTCAAAACTTTAAGTATTCAACGTTTCATCTAAATTTTCGTTCAATTTAGTTTTCTAAATAATAAATTCAAATTTAGTTCAACCTAAATTTTCATTTTAATTCAATTTAGTTGCTAAATTACAAATTCAACTCCGTTGATTTCAAATACAGATCCGAATCTCAACATAAACCATTTAAATTCCAATATAGTTCATGGCTTTAATATTTAAATGTTCTATATAACAGTTTCATATAGATCTCGATTTAACCTCATTATTATTTAGTGTTGAAATACTCTCTTATTAGATTCAATATCATTTAAGTAACCTTAAATTACATTTTACTCCATATTTTCTTTAATTTATTTAAACGTGAAATATTCATTAAATACTTAAATCAAAAATCCAGTTATAAAATCATACCCATTAAATTTCCCATTCAAAAATTTCAAATCGATTTAATTAAGTAAATCCATATTTAAATACCATTTTTATAAACCCAAATTTATCTCCCAATCTTAATTATTCAATATATTACAAGAGAATCTATTTGAAATATAGATTTACATAAATACTTAACCATATTATATGTATTAAATCAATCTAATTTAAATAAAATATTACTACTAAATCTATATATACAATTTTCATTTATATAATATCGTAAGAATCAAATTTATTAAACCATATATTTCTTTCCAAAATTATAGAAATTATTTTCAAATTATTTATATGGACCAACGGTGTCTGTATATATATTTCCTATCATATAGTCTAGTGCTACGGATATTTATCATTTCAATCTGTATACTAAATATATACGGGTGGATATCATTTCAACCCGTAATCCCAAATTCAATTAAATGAAAATCGCTTGGTTTTATCATTTCAACCCATAACGATTTTCTCCTATTCTAAAGGCTGTTCGGGTATGTATCATTTCAACCCATAGTGATTTCTAAACTACAGGGAACTTGTAGAGTGATAACAGAAAATACAATCAAAAAACAGGCATATATCATCAATAACAATATAATATAAACAACAGGATATGGTGTCATATCCTGCAGGTGAACAGTTACAGATAATAGCATATATAACAAATTTAAATAACTACAGTAGCTTATTTCAATTGTCGTTTCAATTGAAATCAAATTTAATGAATAAAAATATGTTAATCGTGAGTGATGGCTCACCTTTCGAGGTTAGAGAGATAGACAATGAAGTTGAGTTACGAAATGCAAGCACGACTTCCAAAGAAAAGTTAGATGGTACGATTTCGATGGAAAAGCTGATAGATAGAAATTTATGAGAACGGATCAAATTAGTTTGATAAAATTGAAACGAAGATTATATGATTAATTTATTACTTTCTTTCAAAATGAACGTTAAATCAAAATACGCATTTTAAAAAATGAAATATATATATATATATATATATATATATATATATATATATATATATATATATATATATATATGAACACCCATGAAAACCATATAACTTTAAAACGCTTCCATTTCATATTAATGTTAAATAACAAATATATAATTATTCAAAATGTCACATATATAGTATATTCATTTTATGGTTGTCGTTTCCATGTAATAAATATTCATTTTAAACCAATATTAAAATAATATATATGTATAGTTAAAAATCAATATTCTAACATAAAACACATATATTAAAGATCAACACACATATATATAATATCTTTTGAAATGAATACTTATGTATATATATAATTATTGTAGTTTATTACTTTCCTTTTCAAAATATCCAGCAGGAAATCAAACAAACTTATGCACATATATATGCAGATAAACAATATTCTTTATAATACATTGTTAATTACTCCCTTTTTTTTCTCTGTTTTTTAAAGAGTATATATGCAGTACAGTTTATAAGAATTTTTTTTAATTTTTTTTATAAAACCTTCATATATAACAAAATATATGTATAAAATAAAATATTTGTATATATAAAAATCAAAACCTTTCAAACATATATTCAAAAACTGGATCATATAAATAACAATGTATTTAGTTAACGCATAGTATAAAATTCATTTATATAACTCTCTTATATATTCATTATAACTATAATCGAAACGGTTATACATACTTTTATATAAATTAACCAAATATACACGTTACTTAACCTATCTGTACCCGGTCAATAGCTTTATTATTAAAGCACGCACATCATAACAGTATGACGATATACAATGCTTTAGGCTTATTAAACAATATATTGCAGCTTATGTATACTAATATGTGAATATAAACAAGATTACATACTTATTATATAAAAATCAAAATTAAAAAAAAAACAATATAACAAAATATATATAAACTCAGAAATTGATATATATGCTTATACTGTTATACAGAGATTTTTTTTATTAAGTACAGCCATACATATATATCTTTGGGTACTACAATTTGTATTATTTGCCTTTTATAAAGAAAATTGCGGTTGCACTGAGTTTGTACATATAGCTTACTTTATGTATATAAATAACGTAAGATGTCATACATATATACACTAAAATATGTAAATTTAAGGCAGTATACTACTAGCAAATATATATAATATAATACAATGTATAGACATACCCTGTGTAAACTCAAGTCGCTGATGGGTAGGCAAAAGGAATAAATAAGAAACTAAAGACAATGGGGAAAATGTTGATGCCACCTATGTGCTGTCAGAAGTTATTACCTCTAGGCTATACACTCGGCTATGATGAGGTTGCCGATGTGGATAGGGAAGATGTTGGGTTTGGCTGGAAGGCAGGGTGTTTCTTAAGAGAAGAGGAGGGGAGAAGGAAGGGACAGGCGCTTAGTGGAAAGAAAATTTGCGGAGAGAGGATGAAAAGAATGCAGATGTAGTAGGTAAAAGAAGGGAGGAGCAGGCTAGAATAAATAGAATGTACGAAGAGAACAAGGAAGGTTATAAATCAGATTGACATGAAAACGTAAAGAAAGATTATACGTTTCAAACTTTGAAATGGCAATGGTCATGAGTTGATTTAGCTTCATTTAAAGCAATAACCTTTTTGTTTGTTTGGATAGTACGTAATAAGTTTGGAAAGGCAATGATATTTAAAATGGAACAAGGAATGGACAGAAATTAAGCAAAGATAAAACGTACAGAATAAATATAGAGTAACGGGACAGTCATGATAATTCAGTGGATAATTAAAGCAACTTTTAATACCACCAGCTGCACGTTCAAATCTGAAAAGACAAAGTAACGGACTATATAATAAATTGAAACGATGGATTGATAACAGCTGCTAGTATATATTTAATAAAAAAGAACGAACAAAGAAAATTTTGTGAAATGTACTGAAAATAAACATGAAGTACTTATTATATTATACGTTTCTTTTTGAATGCAGAGTCCAAAATTTGAAAGCCAAGTAATGGTCAACCCTTGATTTGGTGAAAATAATTGTAGCAATTAATAATAGAAATAGCAATGGTCACGTTGCTTTGATTTAGCTGACCCATCAAAGCAAATTATTTATAATTTAACCGGTAGGAAACGTAAAGGAATGTACCATCATAAAAATGAAATTGATAACTTCTGTTCATTGATTCTACAATATTTATTTAAGAAATTGATTCTGCAATATTTATTAAAGCAATTTATTAGCTAGCTTGAATTAAATAGAATTTCACAATGGAATAAACTTTGATAAATTAAATTGAAAATTTAAAATCTGCTATGTTCAATTGGACGTAATCCAAATATTAATTTTTTATTTCAAAATATTATTAAATAAAATTTCTCAAAAGTTTCAATTAATTACGTTAATAAAACCATTTAAAACTATTAAAATCTACGGGTCGTACACACTGCTTCACTCAAATTTTCCTTTGATATGCTTTGTCTTAGTTTAAATTTATTTCAGTTTTATGAATTTGATTATTTTGATGCATGATAGTAGACAAACAACTATTTGGTCTCATAGAATGCAATAATGCACAAATCATAAGCACGCAAATATAATCGCATCTGCTTCTCCTATATATATTCTCATTAAAATCAATGTGATTTAGAGATATGCTATTTTTCATTAATTATATGGAAATTTATGATAATAAAAACTTAGCCGTTGGCAACTATAAGACTACTATAAATGCGCCTGAGCCAATGCAATTGGAACAATCATTAGAAATATTGATCAATATTACATACTCTAAATTTAACAACATCCGTGTGCGTAGCACGGGTTCACCCTAGTGTGATATAAACAAGTAGGAAACAAGCACCTGAGTTCAGACAGAATGTTCAACAAACAGAATGTGCTGAAGCACCTGTTAACCATAAAAGAGAAAGTTGATTATGGAGCAAAGACAAAAGCCAAGAGGATAGGGACCATTCCTAAGTTGGACTTTGGTTCATGAACTTGTATGACCTGAATTTGTTGCAATTTATTACATACTCTGTTACTTTAATCGTATTTGACTTCAGTTTTTGCTCACTATTTATGCATCCTCGGCAGACTTAATCTCATATCCTTCCTTTTTGTATGCTTGTAACCGCTTAAGACTTATGTTCACATTAGTTTTAAATCCAAGGAATCCTTTCAATATCAATTTTTTTGTTCATATAACAAAATTTTAATTGAAATGAAATAATTACTAAACTTACTACCTTTGATTTTGAAAATCTGTCAATTTTACTAAACAAACATAACTAAAATTACGACATATTTGTGCTGTGGAAAAGCTGAACAACACAAAATGTAATAAAACATCAGAGTATGGTTACAAGAACTGAAAATAGACTTCTTCGTATTCTTTGGACATTGCATTGTGATCGTCAGCCCATAGACAAACTGAAATAATTCCAGCTCCCCCAAAAAAAATGAAGTTTTAAAATGAAGCCGAAAATATTACAAAAAATCAGTTTTATAAGCAATCCATTATAGACAACGGGCCGATCTTGTTTGAAAATCTCTCTCTAAGGCCCAAGAAATATAACCAACCGTCGAGAAATAATAATTTGTTTTCCACTTATAAGAACGAGCATTACGACATGCGCTTCGCGCGTGATGAAATTATTTGAAATGTTTTTGTACAAGTTGTATGTGTTTAATACGTTTAAAAGAAAATTTTTCCACAAATATTTAGCCATTTGTTTGTTTTGAATCATACTTTTATTTCTGATTTGCATATCTAATTTTTGTTAGTTTAAATTTTCACTCATGTTACTAATTAATAAAAAAAATTGTAAAGTAGTTTATTTGTTAGATCTTATTTTTAAGTGATATTAAGAATTGGTAAATATTTATAGAGGAAATTTTGAATTTATAAAGAAAGCTTAATTGTCAGATCCTATTTTTAAATAATGTTAAATTTTAATAATATATGTACAGAGGCATTTTTGGTATTTCATACTGATACCAAAAGATTGTGACGGTGGAAAATATATTACAACTATTACTAAAGAAATACATATAAAGGGAAATTTTGAAACTTCGCGGTCGGATCAAAAAATTGCGCTTCTAAGGCAAATATTAACAAAGATAAGGTTGTTGCGAGCTGATTAGGAAAGATAGACACTCATATCTAAGACCTTAATATTTATGACGCTGGACCTATACTTCAGACTTAAGAATTTACTTTTTGTTCAGCAAGGGATCCTTTGATCACTCATTTTATTATATTGTATAAAAATTATTACTTAAATGGTTGTAAATTTTATTTTCAAAATTGTTGACTTGCTTTTCAATTGCAATTTTTTTATCTCTAATTATAAATTTAGTTAAATGAACTAAAGGGTAAATTTTTCAAAATTTATAGATATTGTTAATTAATGTTTTTAACTATTATTTAGTAACCAAAATTATATAGATTTATAATGATTATTGTTCATGCTATAACTCTCTCGATGTCTGGAAGTTGGTTTCTAAAGTAAACATGTCTCCGTATAGTGAATCGATAATGAAAGGTGAAACCACGAATTAGTAGTAAACCATATGTGATAAAAGAAATAAGTACGAGACACAACATTTTATAATGGATGAGAAGTTCACTTGTATCCTGTGACGCCCCATCTCTATACCCATGCTAGCCAAGAACATTACGGAGTAATGTCGTCAACTAGCGCAGTGAATAAGGCTATTGAGGAGCGACCATCTGTATAATTGCTTTGAGCGAGTACCGATATGCCAGATAAATTACAACTTTTCATCACAAGAGGAAGTCCGACATACCGATGCAAACTCAAGGCTACTACACAGTGGCTATAATATCTACGGAAACAAATATAAAATAAGAATAACACAAATCAATCACAAATATCCGTATCACAAAGGCGGAAAAAGATATGAATATATAACACTTAAAAGTGTACGACAGAGTAAAGGTCTAACAAGATCCACAATATCACAAAAGAATAGATACAAGTGCTAGGCAAAAGAATAAGTATACATCAATGAGTCTATATCTCAAATGTATACAACCAAAAACTACTAATCTAAGTAGTTAGCCAAAAGTCAGAATAGTAATCCCAGATGAGGTGTCACGCAGAAGGACCTGTAACATCTCGGTCTGACCCGAATATTATTTAATAAGAAAATAATAAACGGACCAGTCTAGCTATAAATATCAGATGAAATGATAGAGCATAAGAGATATGACAAAAACATGTGATAACCATAATGCCATACCATGATAAGTATGTAATTGAAAATCAACTAGAGATTAATCAATATCACAATAATCTTCTCAAAGATCAAAAAGAATGTCATACTCTTTATATTTATTCACCAAACCATAAATATTGACAGTTATATCTATGCCAATCACAAAAGTTATGACACACAAATTCACCAATGCACAAATATTGATAAAACTTATCAATGAAGTCACAAAAATTGGTGAAACACAAATTCTAGAAATCATCAATGGAAATCCAAAAATAACAAAAAAATTGGGGGGAGGCGTATCACAAAACAGCAGCATGAAAACTCACCAACACGTGTATCACAAAACGGAACGCTATTCCACGGTTGCTAACCATTAATTTCGAGCCGAGGCTCCACAAAACGGCCCGAAGACCATGGGTCGCTACCCCACCAATTTGAGTCGAATCTCCACAAAAGCGGGGTTTAGTCTCCCTCGCAGACAAAGAGACATTGCACAATGCTAGTCTAAATCACAAAAATGATTATCATCGATCATCAAGAATTGTCAATTACACTAAGCTAGTAAATATATGAGCTTAGCATCATGTCCCATAACCACTAGCTTAACTTAAATATTTACGAACAAATTGTAGATCTCCACTGGAAAATTGTCACAAGAGATTCAATCGAACAATCTAAGAATTAACCGACGAACTAAACGCAAGCGTTTCATACCACTTTTTTTACTAAGTCGCTTAATTAGATTTCTCATACGAGTGAGGTAAAGCTTTGTATATGACAGTAGATTGGAAAACGGTTTTAAGAAACGAGCTATATAATAAAATAGTGTTTAAATCGTTTTGATGAAAGAGTTCTGATATTTTACTACTAGTATTGAAACCTTTATATTTTTTAAAGTGACAAATCACAAAAATGATTGTAGAAATAATCAATCACCAAAATTCACACTCGAAGACGTGAATAGAATCCAAAGAAATCGATTACCGAATACACAAGGTGGATGTTACGAAAATCCCGAAGAAAATGTCATCAAAGTTGTTAATAAATGATAACAACAAAAGGGAAACAACACGAATCGATTAAATTTGAAACACAGACTAAATAGGCAAAACAGGCAAAAACAAGCAGATGACGTCTGAAAGGTATGATTCAGACATCTGAATCTGGAAAATAAAATATTTTCCAGAACATAATTCAGACGTCTAGATCAATAAATTCAGACATTTGGAAATGCTAATTTTTAGTCTATTTCCTCTCTGGTTCAATTCGAACCAATTCAGATGTCTGGGAATATTTATTCAGACGTCTGAATCTGCGAATAGAAATTTTCGCAGTATCATATTCAGACGTCTGAAAAGGAGCATTCTGACGTCTGAAACCTGTTTCTCAGGCCTCTCTTAAACCTTGGCCAAAAATGGCCCAAACAAATATCAAAAGCGATCGAACGAGCAACAACGACTAAGGATTTATGCCAAGCGACAACCCAATCTTAAAGGCTCTTTGATACGCCTCGAATATCAATGTCTAAATATCCATATAAGGATTTTCATAAATTTGCTTTCAAAACACCAAAAATTGGAATATTCACCAAAGCAATCCAAACCAAAAAGAAAATGCTCATGAATAAGTGTTAGGAATTCATACCTAACAACAAGGATAGATATAGACATAGATGTGAGATAAAAATCTCATCTTTAAACCCAAAACAAATGAAGAAGAAGCTATAGAGAAATAGCAAGAATAATCACTCTTCAATTCCAACCCAACAATCTTGAATCTAAGCTTAAAAGAGAAACTTTTCCTAAGTTAGGTTTAGGAATTTCTGAAATTGGAAGGGGAATGAGTTGGAGAAGAAGAAGAGAAGGCATACCCAAGCTTCTTCTATGAATTTGGAGTTGGAGCTTGGATTTGCAATGAAACTAGGGCTTAGGAATTATAATTCTTTCTCTCTTCCCCCATTTTTATTTAAAGCTTGAGTATTAGGAAATTATTAATGAATCAAGAGAAGAGAGGGTGAGGCCTGGGTCTAATAGGCTGAAACCAAACCAAAGCCCTAAGTGAAAAAGTAGCGAAATTTCTCTAACTACAAAACATATCGAAGTTTATACTCAAAAAAGTCGCAAAACGTCATTTTGAACTCAATGGGGGTGGTCTCGAGTCCTAATTCGACCGTTTGTAAAAAGTAGCTTTTTGGACAATAATCCGTCTAATGATAAAATATTTAAATAAAATATTTTAAATATTCAATCGTAAAATATGCGGGTTGTTACAGACTCCCCTCCTTAAAGAAATTGCGTCCTCGCAATCTTAAGAAATAAATGAACAAAAAGTAACAGCCATAAAAGCATATTAACACAAAAGAAGAAATTTGGAATAAGAAGTTCACCTCAAAGGGCACGAGAAAGTAAGTCCGGATGTGTTCGCTCGATGAATTCTCTGGATTCCCAAGGACAATCCTTAGGATCTGGGGACCATTGAACCTTCACAAGCGGGACATCTTTATTTCGAAGGCGTTTAACCTCTGTAGAAATTATGCGAATAGGATGTTTCTCATAAGTCAAATTAGGCGAAACTTCAATTTCTTCAACAACACCGGGCTCAAGAATAGAATCGGAATCTCGAAGGCATTTCCGTAGTTGAGAAACGTGAAACACGTCATGAATAGCAGAAAACTGAGCCGGTAATTAAAGGTGATAAGCCACGGAACCAATACGTTCGGTGATGGGAAATGGACCAATATATCGAGGTGCTAACTTTCCCGATCGACTGAAACGCACAACACCCTTCATAGGTGAAACACGAACAAACACAAAATCTCCCATAAAAAATTCTAATTTCCTTCTTCGGTTATCGGCATAGGATTTCTGTCTACACTGGGCTTCTTTCATCCTATGACGAATAAGGTCAATCTTTTCTGTGGAATCACGAATAAAATCTGGACCTAAAACCAGCTTCTCACTGGCCTTAAGCCAACAAGAAGGAGATCGGCATGGCCTTCCATAGAGTGCCTCGAAAGGTGCCATACCAATACTAGATTGGAAGCTATTATTATAGGAAAACTTAACAAGAGAAATATGATCTTCCCAACTTCCACCAAAATCAAGAACACATGTACGAAGAAGATCTTCAAGAGTTTGATTCACACGCTCAGTTTGTCCATCGGACTGAGGATGATAAGCGGTGCTAAAATAAAGCTTCGTTCCCAAAGCTTTTTGAAGACTCTTCCAAAATCCACCAGTAAACAATGGATCACGATCACTAACAATAGAAGTAGGAACTCCATGTAATTTAACAATTTCTTTAATAAAGATCTTGGCCAAAAGAGGAACGGTCCGATTGGACCGAACGGGAATAAAATGGGCGGATTTAGTAAGCCAATCAACAATCACCCATAAGCTGTCATGACCCGAACGAGAACGGGGAAGGTCGTCTATAAAATCCATGGAAATTTGGTCCCACTTCCAAATTGAAATGTCTAAAGGTTGCAATAAACCACCAGGCCTTTGATGCCCGGCCTTAACGAGTTGGCAAATCATGCAACGCTTAACAAAGTTAGCAATATAGATTTCATTCCATCCCAATAATAAAGTCGCTTCATATCCGCGTACATTTTACTACTACCAGGATGAATGGTAAATTTAAAACGATGAGAATCTTCTAAAATGTCTTTACGAAGGTCACTAATATTTGGCACGATAAGTCTACCAAATTTTCGGATACCGCCACGAGAATCAATATCAAATTCTTTCAAACTTTCAATACAAATTTTATCCCTACAACTTCGGCTAAGTAGAGCCAATTCGGGATCTAGCTTTTGAGCTTCAAGAATGCGGTCTAGGAGTGACGGATGAGCCTCTAGGCTACATAAAACAAGAGATGAACATAAATCGGACACACGATCTCTAATCTCACAAGTGGATAAAGTTCCGAGATCATTCCATTTAGATATCATCATGGAAACAATCGCTTGTGGCTTTCGGCTAAGGGCATTGGCAACACGATTTCCCTTTCCGAGAGTATAAAGAATGTCAAGATCATAAGATGCAAGGAACTCGAGCCAACGTTGTTGACGCGAATTAAGTTCCTTTTGAGAAAATAAATACTTCAAAGATTTATGATCTGTGTAGAGAAAAAATTTCTCTCCCAAAAGATAATGACGCCAAAATTTAAGAGCGAAAACAATAGCCGCGAGCTCTAAATCATGAGTGGCATATCTAGTCTCGGTAGGCTTCAATTGCCTAGAAGCATAAGCAATAACACGTTCCCTTTGCATAAGAACGGCACCCAAACCAACACGACTAGCATCGGTATAAACAATAAAATCTTTGTTTTCCTCTGGAATAACAAGAATAGGAGCATCGGAAAGGAGTTCTTTTAATTTCTGAAAAGAAGCTTCACATTTCTCCGACCAAATGTATTTAACTCCCTTCTTTGTCAAACTAGTAAGAGGCTTGGAAATTTTAGAAAAGTCTTTTATGAAACGGCGGTAATAGCTCGCCAATCCAAGAAAACTACGAATCTCCGTCGCACTCTCCGGTCTCTTCCAATTTTGAATCGCTTCAATCTTTGAAGGATCCACGGAAATTCCGGATTTGGAAATAATATGACCGAGAAACTTCACACAAGATTGCCAAATGTGGCATTTAGAAAATTTTGCTTTCAATTGATTGCTCCTAAGAGTTTCCAACACAATCTGAAGATGTTTTTCATGCTCCTCCTCGGTTTTAGAACACGCAAGAATATCATCAATAAAGATGAGAACAAACCGATCGAGTAAGTCTTTGAAATCTCGATTCATAAGGCCAAAGAAATAAGCCAAAGCATTCGTTAAACCAAATGGCATAACAAGCCATTCATAAAATCCATAACGAGTACGGAAAGGTGTCAAAGGAATGCTATCCTCTGCAATACGAAGCTGATGAAAACCGGTTGCCAAGTCCAATTGTGAAAAGACTCTAGCACCACTAAGTTGATCGAATAGATCATCAATCCGAGGTAAAAGATATTTATTCTTGATAGTGAGATCATTAAGCTTGCGGTAGTCAACACAAAGCCTAAGTGTACCATCGGATTTCTTCACAAAAATAGCAGAAGCTCTCCAAATAGAGGAACTAGAACAAATAAATTGCTTCTTTTCCAATTTGGATAATTGTTTGCGCATCTCCTCATTTTCTTTATTGGACATACGATAAGGAGGACGAGTAATAGGTAAAGCTTCGGGAATTAGATTAATTCTGAATTCAATTGCTCGCTTAGGTGGTAATCCTAAAACGGGCTCAAATATGTCGGAAAATTCATGGACAACGTGAATAAGAGAAATGACATCCTCCTCTTCATCATTATCGTCATCATGAGGATTTAAAGAATATAAAGATGCAGCCAAGTTGGAATCCGAATCTTTAAGATTAATAGAAATCTGATTAATAGATCGAGGATGTCGAAGATAAATAGTCCGCTCAGGACATAGGATATGAGCTTTATAATGGTTAAGCCAATCCATTCCCAAAATCATTCCAAAGCCTAAGTAGCGCATGACATGCAAAGTGGCTCGGAAAGAAAAATCAAAAAAAATAATCTCGACATCTTTACAAAGCAAACTAATTATCGCGGATCCACCAACCGAATTCGCAATTCTTAAAGAAGTCATTAAAGCAACAACACTTAAAGAAAAAGTATCAACAAGTTCCTTTGATATAAAAGAATGGGGCGCACCAGTATCAAAAAGAACTCGAATAGGATGATCATGAAAGAAAATAATGCCATCAAGGATAGAACGAGAAGTACCTTGACCATGAGAAGTGTTACTAGGAATTTGCACCACATTAAGCTTTCCCTCCTTCTTGTTTTGGAGTTTGGGGCATGTAGATAAATAATGATCCGGGCTTTTGCAATAGCGACAAGCGTGGGGCTTTGAATACTTATTCGCATAATGATCTTTAGAACCGCAATTGTAGCATTGCCCACTACTAGAGGTAGAAGTCTTTGCCATCGGAGTTGCCTGCTTCCCTTTCTTATTGGGATAAGGACCTTTGAACTTACTAGGCCTTTTCTTATTGTTGAAGTTTGGTTTGGCACCCATAACTTCAATGTCACTTTCCTTATTTGCCTCTTCAAGATGAAGAGCGATATCAATGAGTTGATCAAAAGAAACTTCTAATTTCAGAAGTAATGGCTTCTTGAGATTTTTGTTCAAGCCATAGAAAAATCGTTGGTTCTTCTTCAATGGGGTGCTTATATATTCGGCCCCGTATTTAGAAAGTGAGTCGAATGATGCGACATAATCTGCCACGGAGGATTCACCTTGAACAAGGTCTATGAAACGACGAGCCATTGTCACCTTCTCAGCTTCTGGCACAAACTTTAACTCGAATCGTACCCGGAATTTCTCCCAAGTAATATCCATTTCATTTATTTCAGAAATCAGAAGCTCGTACCTGTCTAATGCTCTTTCTGGGAGCATACTAGAGGCCACCTGAACTCGGTGAAGATCAGTAAGATTCATGCGAGAAAAGATTCGATCGCATGTTCTTAGCCAAGCTTGGACTTCAATAATAGTTTCAGAACCTCTGAATGGCTTCCCACCTAAGTTGGTATAATCGCTGCACAAACGTGCAAATCCAGACATAGGGTGAGTAGGCTCTGGATTGGGTCTGATAGCTTGAGCATTCTTCACGAGATCTAAAAGCTGCTGAGCAGACATAAATACTCCATCCTGGGGAGTAGCACTAGATTGACCGACGTTGGGACGGCCAGGTCTAACCATTTCTCTTTTTTAAGAAAGAAAGAAAGAAGAAAAAGGTTATTCACAAAATAATTATCAAACAATCATGATTGATAAAACAAGGCGTCACAAAGAAAATAGGATAGAACGGTTCAAAGACCCGAATAAAATCCTAAGTCACGACTCCTAAGATGGACTTGGGACGATGATCCTTGTTAAATTATTCTACATTGTTCTGAAATTTGGCTTTGATACCAAGCTGTGATGCCCCACCTCTATACCCATGCTAGCAAAGAACACTACGGAGTAATGTCGTCAACTAGCGCAGAGAATAAGGCTGTTGAGGATCAACCATCTGTATAATTGCTTTGAGCGAGTACCGATACGCCAGATAAAAATACAACTTTTCATCACAAGAGGAAGTCCGACATACCGATGCAAACTCAAGGCTACTACACAGCGGCTATAATATCTTCGAAAAAAAATATAGAAATAAGCATAACACAAATCAGTCACAGATATCCGTACCACAAAGGCAGAAAAAGATATGAATATATAACACTTAAAAGTGTACATCAGAGTAAAGGTCTAACAAGATCCACAATATCACAAAAGAATAGATACAAGTGCTAGGCAAAAGAATAAGTATACATCAGTGAGTCTATATCTCAAATGTATACAACCAAAAACTACTAATCTAAGTAGTTAGCCAAAAGTCAGAATAGTAATCCCAGATGAGGAGTCAAGCAGAAGTACCTGTAACATCTCGGTCTGACCCGAGTATAATTTAATAAGAAAATAATAAACGGATCAGTCTAGCTATAAATATCAGATGAAATGATAGAGCATAAGAGATATGACAAAAACGTATGACAACCATAATGCCATACTGTGATAACTATGTAATTGAAAATCAACTAGAGATTAATCAATATCACAAGAATCTTCTCAAAGTTCAAAAAGAATGTCATACTCTTTATTTTTATTCACCAAACCATAAATATTGACAATTGTATCTATGCCAATCACAAAAGTTAATGACACACAAATTCACCAATGCACAAATATTGATAAAACTTATCAATGAAGTCACAAAAATGGGTGAAACACAAATTCTAGAAATCGTCAATGGAAATCCTGAAATCACAAAAAAACAGGGGGGGAGGCCTATCACAAAACGGGAGCATGAAAACTCCCCAACACGTGTATCACAAAACGGAACGCTATTCCATGGTTGCTTACCATTAATTTCGAGCCAAGGCTCCACAAAACGGCCGGAAGACCATGGGTCGCTACCTCACCAATTTGAGTCGAAACTCCACAAAAACGGGGTTTAGTCTCCCTCGCAGACATAGAGACATCACACAATGCTAGTCTAAATCACAAAAATGATCATCATCGATCATCAAGAAGTGTCAATTACACTAAGCTAGTAAATATATGAGCTTAGAATCATGTCCCATAACCACTAGCTTAACTTAAATATTTACGAACAAATTATAGATCTCCACTCGAAAATTGTCACAAGAGATTCAATTGAACAAGTCTAAGAATTAACCGATGAAGTAAACGCAAGCATTTCATACCACTTGTTTTACTAAGTCGTTTAATTAGATTTCTCATACGAGTGAGGTAAAGGTTTGTATATGCCAGTAGATTGGAAAATGGTTTTAAGAAACGAGCTTTGTAATAAAATAGTGTTGAAATCGTTTTGATGAAAGAGTTTTGATATTTTACTACTAGTATTGAAACCTTTATAATTTTTTAAAGTGACAAATCACAAAAATGATTGTAGAAACAATCAATCACCAAAATTCACATTCGAAGACGTGAATAGAATCTAAAGAAATCGATTACCGAATCCATCAAGGTGGGTGTTCCAAAAATTCCGAAGAAAATGTCATCAAAGTTGTTAATAAATGATAGCAACAAAAGGGAAACAACACGAATCGATTAAATTTGGAAACACAGACTAAATAGGCAAATCAGGCAAAAACAAGCAGATTCAGACGTCTGAATCTGGAAAATAAAATATTTTTCAGAACATAATTCAGACGTCTGGATCAATAAATTCAGACATTTGGAAATGCTAATTTTTAGCCTATTTCCTCTCTGGTTCAAGTCGAACCAATTCAGACGTTTGGGAATATTTGTTCAGATGTCTGAATCTGGAAATAGAAATTTTCCCAGTATAATATCCAGACGTCTGAAAAGGAGCATTCATACGTATGAAACCTATTTCTCAGGCCTCTCTTGAACCTTGGCCAAAAATGGCCCAAACAAATATCAAAAGCGATCGGACGAGCAACAACGACTAAGGATTTATGCCAAGCGGCAACCCAACCTTAAAGGCTCTTTGATACGCCTCTAATATCAATGTCCAAATATACGTAAAAGGATTTTCATAAATTTGCTTTCAAAACACCAAAAATTGGAATATTCACAAAAGCAATCCAAACCAAAAAGAAAATGCTCATGAATAAGTGTTAGGAATTCATACCTAACAACAGGGATAGATATAGACATAGATGTGAGATAAAAATCTCACATTTAAACCCAAAACAAATGAAGAAGAAGCTATAGAGCAATAGCAAGAACAATCACTCTTCAATTCAAACCCAACAATCTTGAATCTAAGCTTAAAAGAGAAACATTTCCTAAGTTAGGTTTAGGAATTTCTGAAATTGGAAGGAGAATGAGTTGGAGAAGAAGAAGAGAAGGCTTACCCAAGCTTCTTCTATGAATTTGGAGTTGGAGCTTGGATTTGCAATGAAACTAGGGCTTAGGAATTCTAATTCTTTCTCTCTTCCCCCATTTTTATCTAAAGCTTGAGTATTAGGAAATTATGAATGAATGAAGAGAAGAGGAGGTGAGGCCTGGGTCTAATAGGCTGAAACCAAACCCGAAGCCCTAAGTGAAAAAGTAGCAAAATTCCTCTAACCCCAAATATATCGAAGTTTATACTCAAAAAGGTCGCAAACGTCATTTTGAACTCAATGGGGGTGGTTTCGAGTCCTAATTCGACCGTTTGCAAAAAGTAGCTTTTCGGACAATAATTCGTCTAACGATGAAATATTTAAATAAAATATTTTAAATATTCAATCGTAAAATATGCGGGCTGTTACATATCCACTATTCAATGGTCGTTTTTATTAATGCTTATGCAGAGAACTTACAATCTTGACTTGATCCTTCATTAATGATTTTCTAAAATTCTTTATCCAGTAAACTAAAAATGAGGAATTTGATTTGTGATGTTGTTTTGAATCATGGTCTCTTTCTTGTATGTGTGAGCCGTTTATTTTTACTGTTCTTGGATCTCCTTCATTGGCGGAGCACTTTTTGTTTGGATTACTAACTTGGCTCGATGTAAGTTGCAATCGATGCATATGACACCGTCTTATAATATAACGATCTGATATTTTGAACCGTTCAAATCGAAAACCATCCACTCATGTCAGACTTGAATTGCTCAAATAATTAGATTGTTAGTTTATATTTGGAAAAACTGAGCATATGCGGTAAATAAATAAATCACAGAATCACCGACATAAAGTAATATAATATTATGCAGCAGAACAGTTAAATAGTAGTTCCTGAAGCTACTATATAAACATCAGAGTTTGAAATAAAATACAATAGAATATCTCAAATACAATGTAGTATCGAATACAAACAGTTGCCAAGTCTGAACAATAACAACTGGAAAAGTTGATTAGATAAGACAGATCTTCAAGCAAACCTCTAATCTCCAAAGGCGAGTCTCAAATGCTGTGACACTCAAATTGACCTAAGCATAAAGCAAAATACAAAACACTCGAGTCAGAATTAACATTCTTATACCAGTAAATTCAACTTTAGTGAAATGTCAACTGAAATACAAGTAACTTAAAGGATGTTTGGGATTTCCACCCTCTAAGCATCCATGGAACTATCTAATATATAGTAATATACGCTATTACAATATTTCTATCAGTAAAGTAAAGTATTAAAATAGCGTTAAGGCATTACTCATATCCTACTTAACACATTTTATATATTCCTGTAATCTATACTGTACTGTAAGGTCCATCTAACCGGTGGTTTACTCAGAGGGAACTCCATAGGTACGGTACAAACCTAACTTATAGAAGGCGTGATAGGGCATGTGAACACGACACGCGAGACATTTCCAGAGTAGGATTCTACCGTTTTGCGGATCCGGACTAGTGTTAACGCATAGCAGCTACTACTGCCCACCTCGAGAAACACTCCCAAATCAAAAGGTGTGTGCAATCAAATCACAAAGTAATAGAATGGAGTCGAAAAAATGTGTCCGATAGGGGGTGCGACCCTACTTGGTCCGACATGGCTCTTATTTTAGTCACATCTAAGTTGACTCGTAGGAGTCAAGGCTGCGTTAATACTTCATACAGAATCGTTCGCCAAGCCATCCTACTTCGTTCTAGAATCTCCATCATTTACACAGTTGTTAAAATGGTTTTCTCTATTTGTAGAGAGTATGACAATATCTGATCCCGGTCTCTATAAAAACCAAACTCTTATTTCACAACGTGGTCATTTTTATAAAATCGCCTTTATAATCATCTCAAACAGTTCATGGTTCATATCAAGATATCATATCATTAAAATCATATCACTTTCGAAATCATATTCATTCCAAAAATCATAGCCACAAAATAGTTTAAACTTTCATATCAAAATATTCACATTTAAATCCATTAAATCTAAATCATGACAGTTCAAACTTAAATATTTTAAATATTGAAAATAGTTTATTTATTGAAAAATAAGTTATAATTTAAAAATAGTTTATTTATATTAAAAGAGTTTATATACTAAAATGGTTTATATCAAAATACTTAAAATTAGAATTGGTTTCTTCCAATTTTACAAATAAATTCATAACAAGCTTTAGTTCCAAATTCAATTTAATCAATCTCAATTCAAATTATCATTTAAAACCATTTTAATTTATCGATTTCAAATCCAGATTTGAACTACAAATTTAAACCAATTTCCAATTCAATAGGTTTCAAAATTAAATATTCAACAATTTACTATGACTCAATTTTATAAATTTCATTTATATTTCAATTTCAACTTTAACTTATTTCAATCTGACGTATCCACTTAACCAAATTTAATAATACTTAAATAAAATCTCAAATTGCAAATTTACCAATATCAAATTTTAAATATCCAACTTCAATTATATTAAAACCTGAAAATATTCATTTAATCACATTTATAAAAGTTTAAATATAATTTTTCAAATTCAAATTTAAATCAATATTAAATATTCAATTTTATTCAAATTTAAATATTCATTTAATCCTCTTCAATCAAAATCAAGTTATAATACTTATCTTTAAATCTCAAAATAAATAAGTTCCTGATTAATCTCTATTCAAATTTAATTCTTAACAATTAAATAACAGATCAATTTAATTTATCTTTCCAACCTTAATTTATTAAAATTATTAAAAAAATAATTTAAAATATAATTTTAAATAAATACATAATCATAATATATATATTAATTAAATTAAATTTTATTAAATTAGATCTTATAATATTTTTTTTTTAAAATAATATAATTATAAGAAAAAAATTTAAAATTTTGTTTTCAAAACTAACTTATACATTTAAAATTTGCAAAACATATAATTTTAAATATTTTAATTTACAAATATATAATAATAACACTTACTTATTATATTTTAAAAATCAATATTTACTAAAACCCATATATTTCCTTTCAAACATTGGAAATCGTTTTCAAAATAAAAACCAATAGCGTCGGTATATAATTGTTTATCCTATGGTTCAGTGATATGGATATTTATCATTTCAATCCCCAATTTAAATATTTACAGGTATATATCAATTCAATCCGAAATCCCAAAATTTCACAATTAATGAAAATCGCTTGGATTTATCATTTCAACCCATAACAATTTTCCCTTAATCTATAAGTTCATTCGTTTATGTATCATTTTAACCCATAGGGATATCGAAACTAATAGGAAACTTTGCAGAGTGAGAACAAATATGATAAAATATCACATATCCATGACATGCATATATAATCAGTAACAAATTAAAATATAATATATACAACAAGGTTATGGTGTCATATGTCATAGGTGAATACTTGCAGATAATGGCATATTATATTTAACAATTAAATAGCTAATAATTTAAATTCAACAACATATTTCAATTTTCATTTTATATGAAATCAATTTACAAAATATAAGAATGTTAACCGTGAGTGATTGCTCAGCTTTCGAGGCTAGAGAAACACGAGAACAAGATGGAACCAGACATGGATAAGCACGAATAATCAACGAATCACCAAACTGATACGGACAAGCATGAAGTGACAAGCGGACGGTGACAAAGCAAAGAAAATCTACACAAATTCAAAGAAAACAAAAATTAAAAATAGTTTGATATAAATGGCAAAAATATATATTATATTATTATAATGTTTCAAAAAAAATTAATTAACCACACATATTAAAATAAAAATCTTCAGAATTTATATTTACTAAACTCACATTAACATAAAATACCTTCATATTATAAATAAATCAATATTTAATAAAATACAAATATTTTAAAACTGATATCAAAATAAATCTTTATAAATATATTTCAAATAAATATTAAAACATATTGACATAAATCTACATATATTATTTTACAAAATCCGTACTTAATTTAAAACGCATAGATTTTAAAATCAAAACATATATACATATATATACACACTCTACCATTTATTTGTCTTTTTTTCAATTATATATATAACAAAATACATATACATATATAATCTATATATAATAATATGACAGCAGAAGAGGGGGCAGCGGCGGCGAGGCAAGGTCGGGGAGGAAGAACTTGGTATGGCAGAGCTATGGGTTTTGTTCACGGTGATTTGCAAGGGGAGGCTTGTCGTGTTGCTTCTTTGGCGAAGTGAAATGTGCAATCGATGGACTGCGGATGGTAGCAAGCAGATAAAGGAGTGAGGTAAGCCTGCTGAGGTGATTACAGGAGATTATCGGCCAGTGCTACAGGGTTTGGGTCAGGTGGAAGGGCAGGCGGGTTTGAGTGTTGATGGCAGAGGGAGTTTGGGCGAAGCAGGAGGCGACATGGGCTTTAGGTGAGGGAGAAGTGGTGGGCTTCAGTCGGGAAGAAAGGGGCGGATGTCGAGGCTAAGCAGATTCGGGTTGGCAGAGGTGAGGGGATGTGGGTTTATGGTGACTGGGTTGTATGAGGCGAGATGGTTGCTTTGGAGGCGGTGACCGATGTGGAAGAGGTGGCCGATCCAGGTTGTAGGGGAGAGGGTTGGCCTGTGCTGCTTGAAGGAGGAGAGCACGTGGAAAAGGGTGAGGTGGTGAAAAGTTGAAAAGGGCAGAGGTGACATGGTTGTTTGGATATGCAAATGAATGGCAGGAAGCACATAGGTAGGCTTCGAACATGGAAAAAAACTTGAATATTATGCTTTCCCTTTTTATTAATTATAAAACATGAAGTACTACCATTTGCAATTGGAAGAGAAGGAGCATGGTATTCACAAGAACTATATATATGTGTGTATATATATATGCGAAAAATAGTTTTAGATTATATACATATTCTTTTTTCGAACGAAGAAGTGCAGAAGAACGAGAGAAAGGAGGAGACTCAAATATGATTCGAACTAGAAATATTATATTGATCGGATAGGGATGAAAAAAGTCACAACATAAATTTTGGGAAATAATAAATGAAAAAGGCTGTTGGCAATACATGGTGGAAATTGAATCGACATGGAAAAACAAAGGATTCATATTGGGTGTTGATACGGCTAATTGTTCTATTGGTTTCGCTGCATACCAGACGTCGAATTACAAAAATGAATATACTGCAGAGATCAGCATGACGAGATGAATAGAATGGGCCACGGATATTAGAGATATGACCATCCTATCAAAACTTGATTTTTCGCTGCCAAAAATTCTGCTAAAACGTCGAAAATAAGACAAACGGAGCAAAAGCATTTCAAATTTGGCAAAACATAATATGACATCTCACTCAGAAAATGATTTACATTTTTACTATATAAAAATATTCAAATTAAAATATATTTTATTTCCATCAATTTGACTGATTTAAATTTAAATAAAATTACACAACAAAATAAACTTCTATATTTTCTAAGGAAAATCTAGTATTTGCTACGTTTAAATAGACGCATTTCGAATAATAAATTTCCATTTCAGAAATTTATTATTCATTTCTCACGAAAAATTTAGTTAATTTCATCATAAAATCGTTAAAATTTACGGGTTGTTACATGTTACTTATGTTTTGATGTGGATTAATGAACGGACTTATTTTTTTAATAGTTCTTGCCTTACTCTGCTTGATTTGTATACAAAATTACCTTTTGAATGCATTTTGGGCCTCGTTAATTTGCATCAAACTCGTTATTACTAAATTCGTACTTTTGGGTTGTTAAACATATATTTGATGTCATGTAACAAAAATATGATGGGACTTTCAAGGTTTAAATTGTATCATACCAAGGTAGTATTTGCCAGTATATTTGAACAATTATGAGCTCCTAAGTCTTCAGGGTACAATGTCTTTCCATCAACATTTGACTTATAACTTCTTCACTTAGCCTTGTACAGTCTCGGCATGCTGCTTTGCATAGTTTCAGGATCTACCGAAATTTTTATCTTATTGCTACTTTTGTAACGATTCGGAATTTTATCACTTGATTTTTGGAATATTAAATTAGATTTAAATAATTGACTTGGCATATTTAAAATATTAAAAAAATCTCTATTTTAAATAATGGTTCGATTTTTTATGATGAGATTTTAATCTAATTTATAGGATTTTTTCATAATTTTTAATTTGAAAAATAATTGAATTTTATTTGACTTATTTTATGGAAAATGTTGTTGAAGACCCGTTCTTCTCGACTCCCAAAAACTGACACTAATACATTCACGGTATTCACGTGCCGCAAATCCAAGTGTCGGGAAAGTAGATTTTCAAGGATAAAGTATAGATAGAAGATAAAAACACAAATTCCCACATTATGTTTAAATTTATAGATAGATAGTACATACAACCACGCTCGCTAAAGTAAATCTGAGTTTCGGTATGAACTAACCTAGCCAGGAATAGTTATAATTGCCTGCTCCTACAATTGCTCGTACAAACTAAACTTAGACATGGCAAAAAAATAAAAGACAGATGGATATCCACATCGGGTGCTCCAGCTCCATGCTCCAAAAATTCTTCCAACATGCTTTGCCCAAAATACTCCAAAACTGGATCCTGACTACTTGGCTGCCCGAAAAAATAGGGCACCAAGAGTTTAAAGGGAAAACAAAATAAACTTTCGAGTCAGTAATCGAACTGGTGTGAGAACTCCAAATATGATGTTTGAAAACAATAGGTATCTCATAAGACCATGCCACACATAAACACGGGCGGTTTTTACCTTATGATAACCGAATCTTTAGTACATAAAAAAATAAGGAATATTATTTTAATGATATTTCTTTGAAAATATTTGCAAGTAAACTTATTTATTGTAACAACCCGTTATTTTGTGCCATTCAAATTCGACAATAAATTAATACTTGTCAAACTCGAATAGTTCAAAACAATAGATTGTAAATAAAATTGGAGCAAATGAAATCAAATCATAGAATCACAGACACAGAAATCAGAATACTCACAGCAGAATTAAAAATACATAGTGGTTCATGAAGCCACTATCAATAGTCTCAAAATAAAATAAAGTACGTAGTCTTTAAATCTAAATATAGCTAAACAACCATAGAAAATCTCAATATCCAATAGTCTTGATTACATAAATTAAGAGAAAGAACTGAAAGGAAAGTTTGCCAGTAGCTTGAAAGGTGATCTACAGAAGTCCTAGCTCCGGGATGAAGACTGAACTGCAACTCAGGCTGACCCGAGCGTAAAATAAAAATATAAACACTCGAGTCAGGACATACATACTTATACAGTGAAAGCTAATTCAAGTGTACTGTAATATAGAGCAAGTAACTTAAAGGATGCTTGGGACCGCCACCCTCTAAGGATTCGTTAAACTATTTACTATGTAGTAATACTTTGCTATTATAATAGTGTCTATTAGTAAAATAAACTTAATTTTAAATAGCGGTTAAGGGGTTAACCATATAGCCCTTACCACATAATAGTCCCAGTTGTCCATCCAGTATCAGCACATCTCCAGGTCGAGAGACTACCCTAAATACTCCACGGGCTACGGAAGAAAAACAAACTCGTACAAGGCTCGCTATGGAAGGTGACATGGCACAACTAGGCAATGCCAGGGTTGATATACCAATTACGCTTCCGGACCGGTGGAAACGCGTAGCTGCTACTACCGCCCATCTCGAACAACACTCCCAAATCAAAGGTGCGCACCAAACAATCACAAAGTAATAGAATGACATACGAAGAAGTGCGTCCGATCAAAGGTGCTACCTCATTAGTCCGTTAATCGCTCATGTTTAGCCACCTTATGCCAACTCACGGGAGTCGGGTCCACGTATTTACCTCAAAGGAAACGTCACTACCATCCTACTTCATTCTGGAATCTCCACCGCGTACACGGTTGACAAAGTGGTTTTTGGTATCGACAGAGAGTATGCCCATATCTGATCTCGGTCTCCTTAGTAACCAACGTTATTATTACCCGTGGTTACAAACCTTTAAAAATAGTTTATATTTCAATCAAAATACTTTATTTTAAACTGTTTAAAGGTAAATTTATTATTCTTTCAAGGCAATATAAATTTCAAAGATTTAGCCTTAGTTTATCTACATCATCATTCAGCTCTTTGCCAAATGCGGTAATATCCTTTCAATAATTCAATAAATTAAATTTTAGACTTCAATATAATTTCAACAAAATTTAAACCTTTATTTTAACAATTTTCTTGAAAAATCCAAAATTTCCACCTTTAAATAGTCCTTTAATTTACTCAATATTTTATGATTTTTATAAATTAAAATTTGCAAATATATATCTAACTTCTTTATACTTTCTTAACAAGTGTAAAATTTGTATGAATATGCGCTTATATGTTTTTGTTTGGTGATAATAAACATATATATTCATTTAAATGTATTTGGTAATGTACTATTTTATTTTCATAGATTAAATAAATATTTGTTGAATAAAATAAATTACACAGAATTTGAATTCAAACAGAAATTTTATTCAAACAAATATTTATTACAATCTTGAATAGTACAAATTCAAGCTCTCACTATACGTATACAATTTTGATTTTACAATACATCACAATTCAGTTTACATAAATTCCTCACTACATATCACTCACACTCGTATTTTATCTTCAACTTCATTCCAGTTAGAATCCAGCATCTGAGCAATCTGCAAAAATATTCACTAACGCAGTAAAATTGAAAAAGAAATATTTTTGCAATATAAAATAAAATATGGTTTTTTGAAAATATTATTTGCCTCAGTTATTTGGGTTGTTCGTCATGATTTATATTTGAATTCATCACACACGAACAATGTGACATGCACGGTGTATCACTGTACATGCCACAAGGCCGTGCACATAGATATATACACTTGATAACGCTACAGGGACAGGTGTGCACAAGGTCAAACCCAAATATACAGACAGGTTCAACTCAGGTGCAATATATTCAAAATCTCGTCAGCAGCACAAGGTCAAACCCGAGTTTAAAACTGGGTTCAACACAAGGTCAATGCACAGACTGAAGAGTCAAGAAGGCACCAAACAATCAAACTAATACATGCAACTTGACCATCAAGATTCAGTGCACAAGACAACAAGATAGTGAAGCAACTCGACTACAATAATCAAGCATTGACTTTAGCGATGCAGTTAACAATTACTAAAAGCAACAGTGACAATGAAGTGAATGCAACTACAGGAACTCAACAGAGATAAGATGGTCAGTCACCATAATAATGAAAATGTCGAGCTCAATGCACCTAAGTGACACGGTGAACAAAGACCAACTCCAGAATGCATCAGAGTGCAAATAAAACATGTGCAGACAAATAAACAGAGGCAACAAAGGTCAGGAAACAGAGGCAACAAAGGTCAGGGGACAGGGCAATATCAATGAATTTATAAACATCAACTACAAGCCCAAGTGTACAAATTGAAGACTACAAGAAATATGGAATTCGAAGTGATATAACAACAAATACCATAGTATCAAGTTCATGTCAGACCAACAGCTACATGAAGCAAACACAAGTACACATAGGTGGTGAAATTACTCAACTGAAGAGAAGAAATCTCAACAAGTTGGTATGCCAGACTTTCAAGTGAGCATAATCATATCAGTGCAGACACAATTGGCAGATGCAACAACAAATCGATAATGATGCAGTGAAGCATGTACAATGGAAAACAGCAAATACAAACTGCAACAACACAAATTCAAACTGCTGAATTCCAAGAAAGGAAATTACAACACCAAGTATACATATGACAATGCTCAATGACCAGATGCAAACAACATGATAGTGCAAACTAATACACATAGCCAAAAATGTACTCCAGACCAAAGTATGGTGACCAAAGTATGGTGTGTGCAAGTGCAAACTCAGATGAGCAAGTGCAACAGAGGACAGCAACATGTACACATGGGGAAGTGCATCTATCAAGGATATCATGAAGCAACACCACAATAATAAGTTCAAGAATACAGTTACAAGATATGACATCACAGCAACCAGGCAGCATGAACAGCAATATGTTAAAAACATATGAACCAGCAAAGGCCAAAATCAAACAAAGGCAAATGCACCAGAGAATCATATGTGGAGAGGAATAGTGATGGTCGAAGTAATGCAGATTCGTGAATGTATACAGTTAAGAAAATCAAGTGCGTGAAATTTTTGAAAAAGTCAAAACAAATAAAAGAGGAAAGTTTTTGCTGTATTATTCAAGGGAAATCAAACGCCGTGATTAACAAGGTGAAAATATATCAGGAAAGTCGTGCGTATCAGGCAATTGAAAATTAGGAAAGTATTGAGTTGATACGAACAAACTCAAGTGTTTCGATATTCATATAAATAACCGCACCAAAGTATCATCATCGGCATGAAAAACCAATCGAACTCAAGCAATCAAACTTGAAAGCAAAAGATACAAATAACATACCAAAAGAAAAGACGAATTCGATCATCTCGAAGCAACCAAGCCGAACCCTAATTTTACAGACAAATCAAGAGAAGCAGCCGAGCGCAACTCCAAGCAGCTGCAGAGCATCAATATCAATTGACAAGAGCAACGAAATAAATTGGCATTCGAAAGCCCTAATCTGGATCGAGAACAAAGCCCTATTTTCACAAAGAGGAACGAACGAGAGAACGGCCGCCATTTTCCCAAAGGAACGAATAGAAAAGGATCGGGTCGAAATAATAAAAGGGGTCGGCCATTAAGTTTTAGGGTCTTTAGTTTTTAAAATAAGGGTTTTAGTTTTTAAATAAGGGATTTATCTTATTTTTGTTTTAAATTTTTTTTAAATTTTAAAACTCATTTCAAACCGTTGTATTTGCTAGTCGTGTGACTAGGGGACAAGCTACGTGGCATAGCTTGAGAATTCGCAACTCAGTGGCTGAGTTGTGGCAGGGTTTTGAGCGTAGAGTTAGGTTAGTCAGTAGCGAGTATCGTGAGTTTACGTGTGTAAGTGTGTGACTATCTAATTTCTAGTAGAAACCTTAGGGGCAGCACGTAGGCAGAGTTTTGCCGAAGCTAGGTAAATTCTGTGTCGTTTCTATTTCTACATTTATTATTCTGCTATTATCTATGCTGCTATTATTCTGTGATCTGTGTTGAAAGTATTTTATAAGCTTCCGCGATAAATTTTTATAATTAATACTATCACCCTATTCACCCCCCCTCTAGGGTGAAGTCGATCCTACAAGTGGTATCAGAGCTAGGAATAGAAGTCAATTTTTGTTTTAAAAAATTCATTTTTCAAAATCAGTTTTCGTTTAAAAGTTTGAATTTTTAAAATGGCTTCTTTTAATAATGCTTTTGCTGAGGGTCAGTCCATAGTTAGACCACCAATGTTCAATGGTGAATATGCTTATTGGAAAAATAGAATGAATTTTTTTATGAAAACCATTGACGCTTGGAACATTATTGAGACAGGTTATAGAGCACCTGCTATAATTGTAGATAATCAGGAAATAGATAAACCGATGGATCAATGGACAGAACTAGAAAATAAATTACAAAATGCTAATGCTAGAGCTATGAATTCTATTATCTGTTCATTGGATCAACTTGAATTTAATCGTGTCTCACATTGTCTAACTGAACAGGAAATATGGCACACACTAGAAGTGACTCACGAAGGAACATCTCAAGTCAAAGAATCTCACCTTGCCATGCTAAGCAGCGAATACGAGAATTTCACAATGGCAAAAGAAGAAAATGTCAAAGAGATGCATGGACGACTTTCCAGTATCGTATACAAATCAAAAGCCCTTGGAAAACCATATACAGAGTTGGAGATAGTCCGAAAAATCCTCAGAGTCCTTCCACGAAGTTTTGAAGCCAAAGTGACTGCCATTCAAGAATCAAAAGATTTGAAACAAATGAAAGTCGAAGAACTCATCGGAAATCTCACTGCTTATGAGCTAGAAATGAAATTCAAGGAAGAACGTGAAGGAGGTGATACTCGAAAGAAATCAATAGCTCTTAAAGGAACAATAGAAAGTGATAGTGATGATAATGATGATGGAGCAGCAGAATTGGATCTGATAATAAAGAAAGTCAAAAGGTGGAATTACAAATACGGAAATTCAGCTCTAAATCGAAAATTGAAAAGCAGAATAAATAAAATATTAGACAATCCAGAAGAACAAAAGATCATCTGTCATAGGTGCAACCAACCCGGACACATCAAGCCCAATTGTCCTCAAAATCGACGCGACTTTGAAAAGAAATCAAAAAGGAGAAGTTTTGCTGCCATGTGGAATACAAGTGATGAAGATAATCAAATTGCTAATAGTGAGGATGAAAAAGCAGACTTGTGTCTTCATGGTGAAATAACTGACAGTGATGATGACGAGCCAAGTGAGGTATCAAAACTTTCTCATTCGGAATTACTTATATATTTCCCCGAAGTGAATGGATGTTTTGAACGACTTAGGGAGAAGTATGCTAAACTTGAATCACAAAAAGATACTTTGATAGATTTAAATAAACAACTTGACCAATTAGTTAAAACCTATCAAAGTAGGATCCCTAAGTGTGATAAGTGTCCAACATTCGAAGAAGAAATCAAAAAATTAGAAACTAATATAAAATCACTTGAAAATGAAATTCTGATTTTGAAAGAAAGTGAAAAAACGAGGAGAGAGAACTCTATTAAAAAGTGCACACAATCGTTAAACGAAAATGAATCTCTCAAAATACAAGTCCAACAATTGTCGACGACCTTAGATAAATTTTCAAAAGGTGAAAAATCGTTGAATATGCTATTAGGAAAGCAAACTGGTAATACGATTAGACAAGGACTTGGATATAGTCAATCTGAAAATGTTGAAAGCGATATTAATCAAGAAAGTTCCATGTGCACAATTTGTAGAAAATATGGACACGATCACAATAATTGTTGGTATAGACCCAAACATGTGAAAACCATACCAATTTGGGTTCCAAAAGGCACAAATATAAAATCTCTTAAAGTTAAACAAATTTCGGTGTCAAAAAAAACATATATAAACAGTTTTGGATCTCCACAAAATTATTTTTCTAAATATTCTGCCACTAACAACCATGGACCTATAAAAACAAATAGGTCACATAAATCTTTTCCCGTGTAGGTGTGGTGGCAGGCTAAGGAACAACAACAGTGTTTTCTGGATTTTTGGCTGTTCCAGAAACACAACGGGCGACAAAGCAAAGTTCCTTAGCCTATTATAAAGGTGACAAAATCACAATAGGTAAACAACGAAAGATATCGTAAAGGTAAAACAGGTAATGATATATTTATTTGAACGATATATTAAATGTGATGATCCGCACCATAGTCTGAATTAAAATCAGCCAACATTGAGAGGTGAAGAGATGATGATTTTGATTCTGACTTGTTTCAACATAGTTGGCCAATTACATTTATGCCAAAAACACTATTCTTTGATTTACTTCATATATATTAGTTTGGATATAGTGTTTTGTTGGATGATAATATTTTTGGTTATAATACGGCTAACTCTATATTCACGATTTTCTGATTATTTACACGGCTTCAATCCAAATTCAAGAGAATGCCATTTGGAATGCTGTTTGAGTTTTCATGCACACTTCATGATCTGGTCTATCAAATATAGTTAGTGATATTTTGGAGTGAAAGAGAAATTCAGAGCAGATTACTCTAGTAATCTAGTTGATAGAAAAATTACTAGTTGAACGTGATTTATGGTGAGACATTTAGTAACTGCATCATTTTTCAAAGAAAATATCTGCATTTTTTTCATTACAAATAATTTTCAATTAGCAGAATTTTTTTCTCATATAACCTCTTCAAGAAAATCATTTTTGACCATATTTTCATATTAGTCATTTTTATTTGAATTTAAATGACAAATTTTTGACTAATCTGACTCCCTACTAATTATCAAAAAGATAAATAGTGATTGAAAAGGTGATAAGTGTTGATATTTAACATGCATTACTCAAGAGAGTATATTTGGAAAATTTCTTTAGGAATTCAAACAAGAGTTATAAAACTTTTTGTTGGGTAAAGATTCCATGACCATTTCTATATCTATCATATTTCTATCGACCATGGTTTATCAAAACTTAAATATAGTTGGTCGATATGTGGTACTATAATCAGGGATCATTTGTTTTTCATTTCATATTTTTTTTGTAAAAATAAATACATATCCAAAGTATTCACTCTCATTTAAAAATCCTCACGGTTATGCATGGGTGAATTACTTGGATTTTCGATTATGTGCTTCCATGCTCATTTAAAAGTCCTTACGGTTATGGATGTATGGAACGCGTATCAAAGTTAATTGATTAAATAGACAAGTTGATTCAAATCCCATTTAAAAGTCCTCACGGTCATGCGTGGTTAGAAGATACTTGATTTCATTTTTAAAAATTAAATTGGAATACTACTAATCTCATTTAAAAGTCCTAACGGTTATGCATGATTAGTAGATATTCAAATTCCCGATATAAATGTACCACAAGTTGATACAATTGTATGATGTTATATTAGAACATCATTTCCATTCTTTCTAAAAGTGGAATATGCGCCTAACAAGGGTAGTTATGATTTTTGTTTGATTTTTATTGAAGTTTAATATTTATATTCAATTTGAGTTTAATGTTGGATTAATATTGATCACTTTATCTCTATTTTTCTCTAACACTATTATTCTTTTGCTGATAACAAAAGGGGGAGAGAAAAGTTAAGATTTTGCCAAATAGAATCAAGCAAAGATCAAATAATTTTCCATTTGCATCTAGGCTTATTTATATATTTCTATGCATATATGTAGGGGGAGCACTGTGTAGAGAGGAAGCATTTAAATAGAGGGAGCAATTAGAGTATATCATTGATCAAATACATTTAACACGGTCAAAATCTTAAATATATGTTTGTTATCATCAAAAGGGGGAGATTGTATGAATATGCGCTTATATGTTTTTGTTTGATGATAATAAACATATATATTCATTTAAATGTATTTGGTAATGTACTATTTTGTTTTCATAGATTAAATAAATATTTGTTGAATAAAATAAATTACACAGAATTTGAATTCAAACAGAAATTTTATTCAAACAAATATTTATTACAATCTTGAATAGTACAGATTCAAGCTCTCACTATACGTCTAAAATTTTGATTTTACAATACATCACAATTCAGTTTACATAAATTCCTCAATACATATCACTCACACTCGTATTTTATCTTCAACTTTACTCCTGTTAGAATCCAGCATATGAGCAATCTGCAAAAATATTCACTAACGCAGTAAAATTGAAAAAGAAATATTTTTGCAATATAAAATAAAATATGGTTTTTTGAAAATATTATTTGCCTCAGTTATTTGGGTTGTTCGTCATGATTTATATTTGAATTCATCACACACGAACAATGTGACATGCACGGTATATCACTGTACATGCCACAAGGCCGTGCACATAGATATATACACTTGATAACGCTACAGTGACAGGTGTGCACAAGGTCAAACCCAAATATACAGACAGGTTCAACTCAGGTGCAATATATTCAAAATCTCGTCAGCAACACAAGGTCAAACCCGAGTTTTAAAACTGGGTTGAACACAAGGTCAATGCACAGACTGAAGAGTCAAGAAGGCACCAAACAATCAAACTGATACATGCAACTTGACCATCATGATTCAGTGCACAAGACAACAAGATAGTGAAGCAACTCGACTACAATAATTCAAGCATTGATTTCAGTGATGCAGTTAACAATTACTAAAAGCAATAGTGACAATGAAGTGAATGCAACTACAGGAACTCAACAGTGATAAGATGGCCAGTCACCATAATAATGAAAATGTCGAGCTCAATGCACCTAAGTGACACAGTGAACAAAGACCAACTCCAGAATGCATCAGAGTGCAAATAAAACATGTGCAGACAAATAAACAGAGGCAACAAAGGTCAGGGAACAGGGCAACATCAATGAATTTATAAACATCAACTACAAGCCCAAGTGTACAAACTGAAGACTACAAGAAATATGTAATTCGAAGTGATATAACAGCAAATACCATAGTATCAAGTTCATGTCAGACCAACAGCTACATGAAGCAAACACAAGTACACATAGGTGGTGAAATTACTCAACTGAAGAGAAGTAATCTCAACAAGTTGGTATGCCAGACTTTCAAGTGAGCATGATCATATCAGTGCAGACACAATTGGCAGATGCAACAGCAAATCAATAATGATGCAGTGAAGCATGACAATGAAAAACAACAAATACAAACTACAACAACACAAATTCAAACTACTGAATTGCAAGAAAGGAAATTACAACACCAAGTATACATGTGACAATGCTCAATGACCAGATGCAAACAACATGACAGTGCAAACTAATACACATAGCCAAAAATGTACTCCAGACCAAAGTATGGTGACCAAAGTATGGTGTGTGCAAGTGCAAACTCAATTGAGCAAGTGCAACAGAGGACAACAACATGTACACATGGGGAAGTGCATCTATCAAGGATATCATGAAGCAATACCACAATAATAAGTTCAAGACTACAGTTACAAGATATGACATCACAGCAACCAGGCAGCATGAACACCAATATGTTAAAAACATATGAACCAACAAAGGCCAAAATCTAACAAAGGCAAATGCACTAGAGAATCATATGTGCAGAGGAATAGTGATGGTCGAAGTAATGCAGATTCGTGAATGTATACAGTTAAGAAAATCAAGTGCGTGAAATTTTTGAAAAAGTCAAACCAAATAAAAGAGGAAAGTTTTTGCTGTATTATTCAAGGGAAATCAAACCCCGTGAGTAACAAGGTGAAATATCAGGAAAGTCGTGTGTATCAGGCAATTGAAAATTAGGAAAGTATTGAGTTGATACGAACAAACTCAAGTGTTTTGATATTCATATAAATACCAGCACCAAAGTATCATCATCGGCATGAAAAACCAATCGAACTCAAGCAATCAAACCTGAAAGCAAAAGATACAAATAACATACCAAAAGAAAAGACGAATTCGATCATCTCGAAGCAACCAAGCCGAACCCTAATTTCACAGACAAATCAAGAGAAGCAGCCGAGCGCAACTCCAAGCAGCTGCGGAGCATCAATATCAATTGACAAGAGCATCGAAATAAATTGGCATTCGAAAGCCCTAATCTGGATCGAGAACAAAGCCCTAATTTCACAAAGAGGAATGAACGAGAGAATGGCCGCCATTTTCCCAAAGGAACGAATAAAAAAGGATCGGGTCGAAATAATAAAAGGGGCAGGCGATTAAGTTTTAGGGTCTTTAGTTTTTAAAATAAGGGCTTTAGTTTTTAAATAAGGGCTTTATCTTATTTTTGTTTTAAATTTGTTTTTAAATTTTAAAACTCTTTTCAAACCGTTGTATTTGCTAGTCGTGTGACTAGGGGACAAGCTACGTGGCATAGCTTGAGAATTCACAACTCAGTGGCTGAGTTGTGGCAGAGTTAGGTTAGTCAGTAGCGAGTGTCGCGAGTTTACATGTGTAAGCATGTGACTATCTAATTTCTAGTAGAAACCTTGGAGGCAGCACGTAGGCAGGGTTTTGCCGAAGATGGGTAAATTCTGTGTCGTTTCTATTTCTGCATTTATTATTCTGCTATTATCTGTGCTGCTATTATTCTGTGATCTGTGTTGAAAGTATTTTATAAGCTTCCACGATAAATTTTTATAATTAATACTATCACCCTATTCACCCCTCCCCCCTCTAGGGTGAAATCGATCCTACAAAATTTTCTATGAATTTTCTTAACAATTAAGTTTAGTTACCGTTTCAAAAATAAACTAAATTTCCAATTAATTTTTGAACTTACCTTTATTTTAAAACCAACCTCCAAATTCTAAATCCAGTTTTATTTTAACTTCCATATTTTCCCAAGTTTACCTATTATTCATAGAAAACTTAACCTTGATTAATTTGCTCAAGTTATACCAAATTTTCATATATTTTTCTTAACTTAAATTCCGTTTATTTTTAAATCAAAATTTACAAGATAAATTTATACTTTATATTTTTAACATTTATTTATTTATATATTTAACTTAAAATATCACTATACTTATAATAATCATTTTAATCCACTTTTAACAAAGTATTATAACATTTTTAAATTTAAGAATATTTAATATTTCTAGCATATATATATATATAACCATGGGTCTGTATAATTGTTTCTAACCTAGGTCAAGTGATACAGATAATATATCATTTCAATATTTAATTTACAACATAAATCCGGGTTGTATCATTTCGAACCCACGATCCCAAGTTAAATAATAAACTAAATAAATAACTGAATAAATAAATATCGTTCAGGCCTATCATTTCAGCCTGTAACTATTTCTTATTCTACAGAGGAACTTGCAGTGTGATTAAACGGTAAATAGTAAATAAATAGTGAAACAGCATAAATAAACAGTGTATATATATATATATCTGATGATGTGTAGATTAAATAACGGGATTTTTAACATCATCAATTTATAACACAGTCAAATAAAATGAAATAATTATTATTTTACAATCACACTTGTTCTCAATTTACAGATATATAAGTACGTTTGTCAAGTGAGAATACTCACCTTAATGCTGTCGAAGATTTGATTCAAACGATGGTAACACTTGAAAAAGAAAACGTACAGAAGCACGATTAAATTGTTGCGGAGGTTGCGACCAGATTTTATTCTTGAAAAGGAACCGAGTTAATTTAAAATCAAAACTAAGTAAATTTTTAACGCGAAATTTTCGAAACAAACAAGATGAACGGAATCAATTCGACCCGTAGGTTTGACCACTCCACCACTCAACTCGACCAAACAAAACGAAGCTCGGGCCGCCAAATTTTTTCTCTCTCTTATATACGAATGCATGCATGCTCACTGTATATTTATATTTTCAACAATGCAAAGTGGTGTATTCCCTTATAGGCCGTGACATATCTTGTACAGGTGGCCATTCTCATCAACTTCGCATGCACTCTTCTTTCCTTTTTTTCCTTCGCTGGCCAGAGCAAAACGTGCACGACCTGATATGCAAGACATGAACCAACTGCTCAGCGCAACAATGGTAGAGGTTTCTGCTAATAATTCTACCACCAGGACTTTGCAAAACATGGTTCGGCCATCATAGATTGGAGGAGTGTTATTTGATCGGCATGTGAAGTTATGAGTGCCTGCGCGTGCTCGGCCATGTAGGCGCATTACCCATCAACGGGAGAGGCCGTGCCTGGCGGGGAAGGAGGAGCTGAAGGTGGTCGTGATGGGTTTGGAGTAGTCAAGCGAAGTTTGTACAGAACGAATAAAAAACAAAAGATACAAAAGTAGAAAGAAAAAAAACAGTAAGAAGGAAGAAAGAGGACGACCATTACCTGATGAGCTTGTACGCACGGAAGCCCGAAGCCAATATTTTTGATGAGGAATGAAAAGAATGCGTGGGCTATATATATATTCATTAGGGAGTCGCACAAATCAAGGGGAGAAAGTGGAAATAAAAGATTGGAAAAAAAATTTCTCGCTTAAGCATTTGGAAGATGCGAAAAAATGCAAGAGATAGTATATAGTGAAGCGTTATTCACGGCATTTGGCAAGAATGATAATTAGAACGTGTTTCATTTATGCAAAGAATTTTGAAATATCAACGCATTACATAAGCGACAGTAAACAACATGTTTCCAGACCCTTCTCTACGCTTGTATTCATGATATTCGGCTTTAAATTTTAAATATATAGTGAAACTGTTGCACGGCTTATGCATTTGATTATTAAGCAGATACGGCTTGAAACAGTAGCTCCACAATGGGTTCAAAGTTGTACCGTGTAAGTAAAATTTGCGTGCGTTGATAGTGCATGGATTATAAGGGAGACCGGTCAAGAAATAAATGAAGATTTAAACGTTATTAGTTTTGTTCAAAGATTTATGTACTCAATTAAAATAGTTGCAGCAAAAGCAAAGAAGGATATCTTTAAAAATGGAAAAAAATGCCAGTCACGGCTTGAATGAAAAATTGAACGGATATTCTTCTTTCCTACTCGAAAATGCACGTTTACTGATTTATTTCGCCATTTTCAATTAAGGTATATATTTGAAATGCGCACCATAGACTCAATAATTTATGCCACAATAGAACGAAAATAACGGACTTAAATTTTTTATACGTTTTCCTATTCATACGTTATTCATTCCATCAAATAACGCGCCTTTTAAACGCGTAATTAAACTGCTTATTTATAAACTGTAAACTTAAAATTTATTACTTAAATAAATATGATTTGTTTACATTTTTCTCTGATTCATTCTTCCATTTACTAAGAAATTTCTTACTAAAATGTATATAAGTAAATATAAATTATTTAATTTTAAAAGGTATATAATCTATTTTTAAAGAAAAAAAAAGTGAAATAAAACATTGTTGCGAATATATCCAACTACTAAAAGATTTTGAAAACTAGAATTTTAAAAGATTTAAATTCCGATGGAAGTTAAATTTGAAACGAAATAAGAATTATAGAATTTTCTTATAAATAAAAATCTTGGGTGATTATTTATAATTAAATTTAGAAATTCAACTTTCGTAAAACAAAATCCCAGAGTTATACATAAAAGAATTAAAATATTAATAAATATTAGGTGGTTACACTCCCCCACTCAGAACTTTTCGTCCTCGAAAAGGAACCAAAGAAGGAAAACAAGGAAGATAATATGATAAAGCAAAGTACCTGAAATGAATAATTCCGGATTCTAAGCACGAACGCTCTCCTTCGTCTCCGATGTGCAATCCCGTTCATTAGTGCTCCTGTGACATCCTAAAATTTTGACCCTATTATTATAATAAGTTTTTAATCTAATTTAGATAAAATATAAGATTTTCATTTATAAATAAAAAAGATTTTTGATATTAATGACATTAATTAAATCTATGTATTAATGATAAATATGTGTTATTCAATTAAATTAAAATTTATGTATTAATGACATTAATTATCAGATATATGAATGCAGTTAATAATAAGAACAAGTACAATAACACAATTCTTTTCATATTAAATATAAATACATTAATGCACATATAAGTTTCAAATCAAATATTTGTAATATTTAACTTTAGTGAAAATAAGATTTAAGTAACGTTTCTACACAATAACTTTTATAACTAAAATAAAATAAGCTTATAAATATTTAACATGAGTTTCTATATAAATATAAATACTTATAAATATGGCTATAAACATAAACTTCTTTATATTTAACATAAATATAACATAAAGGTAGGATTACAAACATGAGTACAAATATAATAGGTATAAGATATAAATAGAAATGAAAACATTTAGTTCAAACACAAATGTAAACCTGCAAGCTAATTCTTATGCATATGAAATCAAAACTGTAAATATCTTTACAAAATAAAATAAGTGCCAATAAAACACATTAGTATAAATTAACCTGCAAACATTATTTATATGTTAATGCAGTATGAAGACCAATTGAATCATGCAAGATCAGTAAGAATCATTGCAAAGTAAACAAATGTGTCAGCAAGCATTAATAGTATGTTAACATATATGTTAACTTAAGTCTGAAGTCAAATGAATAAAAAACATTTTAGTACAAAAGAAAACAAAACTGCAAATATCTATATACAATCCTTATGTCAGCAAGCATTTAATCTGTGTTAACTTAAAGAAAACACAAACATTTTTGTTTACATGTTAACATAAGTATGTTTAAACAAAAGAAAACTGCAAGTATAATTGTACTTAATATATGTGTCAGCCACCACTAATTAGTGTATGCTAGTTCAAAGACAAAAACATTTAATAGCCCACCCTTGTATCTGAAACAAATTATCTTCTAGCCGAAATTTTTAATACATCTCAGGTTTTAGTACAAAACAATTAAGAATAAAATAAAATAAAGTAAGATATTTTATCAAGTGGAAGCTTATTCAAGAAGACACCATTGTTGCAAGTTATAAATATTTGTATTAACTTCAGTCATTAACTCATGAAAGCAAATCTGAGGAGAAATAAAAGAAAATAAATAAAACTTTATATTTGCAAGTTCAAAACATATTCAAGCAAAAGGAAAGTTACTGGAATTCAAAGTTGGAGCTGCAGTCTTTATTGTTCTTCAACAACTAACCTCTGTTTCAAGTTTCTTCAGTAATCTATCTTGGTGAGTAAACTTATTTCTAACCTAAGCTTATTTATGTAGTTTATGAAGATTTGTTTTGTGGATGATTTAAGGTCTGTAATTTTTGTTAAATACTGTAAGACCTGCATATCATGTTCTTTCAGGTTCCAATTTGTTTTACTGAGGCAAACAAAACTGTGAGTATATCAAACTTTTTATATAAATCCTTGTCTCTAAGTAGTAACTTAACTAAATAAATTTGTTTAAGTTTAGAATCAAGGTTTGGATTATATTTTTAGAAGCTGTGAAAAAAAGAATAGAACTGTAACTCACAATTACAGTATAAAGTAAAATTATACTCAAGATTCAAATATCTTAAATTGACAATTTGAGTTTATATATTGATTCAACATACTATAATATGATTTTTAAGACAAGAATTATAATTTTTAGTCAATAATTAGCAGTGCAGTTTGATAATGAACAGAAAGTGCATTTTCATGAAGTTCTGTTAATTTCTTCAATTATAATTATTGAAATTTTACATGAAGCTTAAGTATTTATGTATGAATAACAGAAAAATGTGAGAAAATTTTTTAATTGCAAGACTTTGTGGGAATTATGAAAAGTAGGGTTTAGGAGCCTGTATTTTGGGTTCTGTTCTTTCGGTTCGCGCGACGCCTCAGCTTGACCGAGTGACCTGAGATTTTGGGAGGTGCATGAGTGTGGTGTTGGCAAGGTTTGGACGATGACACGTCGTCTCTAGCGGTCGCGATAGTGTGGACGAGGGGTTTCTGGCCTTCCGTGTTTGGTTACAGTTCGACATTTTAGTCGAATTTTGATTGCATGACTTTGGGGTTGAAATGGGTTTGGTATTCGAGTGAGGGGAGGATTTGCGACTTGAGGGTGGCGTCGCAAGGTGGTAGCGCAGTGGTAGACCGCCGTGCACGTGCACGGCGGCGGAGACGATCACGTTTGGGTCGACTCGAGTAGAACTCGAGTATTGTCGTTCTTTTCTTCGGGGTTTTGCTGGGTCGAGTGTTTATTCGCGCGAGCGTTTATACGTTTTAACAGTTAAAAACTTAAACTAAAATAAAAAAAACAGAGAAGTAAGAAACAGGGAAGAAGAAGTACAGGATGGATCGCGTGAAACTGCTGGGTAGTCTCGAGTCCTACCCGAAGCGAGCACGATGTTGTCTTCGGGTTTGAGATTACTGTAATATGAAAAATAAAAGCTATTAAGTTAAGTATAAATTTTGTTATTAAGTATTAAACAAATTGTTTTAAACTCTGATAATCTTCAAAGCTTTGCTGAAACAAAGTACATAATTAATTTAAATAGAAGTTAATTACGAATGTAATAGAATTTATAATTGTAATTTCATAAGTAGTTCAAACATAATTCAAATTAATAATTAAAGATTTTAATAATCACCTTGTGAAAATTCGTTTGTAATTAAGAATGTAATTAATCATTTGAAGTTGATTCATTAACAAAAGGGGTAGCTAACTGATTTAAATAAATAATTAATGATTGAACGATTAAGTTAATTAATAATTAATGATTAATTAAGCAATTAATAATAATTAAATGTGTAATTGAGTTTTATAAATCAATAATTAAGGTTATTGATTAGTAATTAAGAATTAATTAATTAATTAATTAAGTGAATAATTAATAAGTAATTAATGAATTGAAATAAGTTAATTAATTAATAATTAATTAAATAAAGAATAAATTATAATTTACTCTTGAGTATGCAATTAAGTTTAAAATAAATCAAATGACATGTCGATATGAATCGATGATTATATTGATTGCCTCTGATGATTATTTATTTCTGTGATGTTCTGTGATATTTTAGATATATCTGTGATGGTTGTGTATACTTTATTGTGTTTCATTGCTATATGATGTATCTGATGTTATTTATCCGTGCTAAATTACTACATGAATTCAATTGTTAAATTTAAACTGTTAAGTTAATTAGATAACTTGGACTTTAAAATGGCGTTTGGATCCGATGAGACTGGGATCGGAAGAATCAACTTTTGATTATTCAAAAACCACATCGATCCAAATTAAACGTTAGGTCGTGTAATCTCAAGTGAAGATCGAGATGGTGTTTTCAGAATGCAAGGGTTATCGTCGTTAAGTCTGAGGGTGATTCCAAAATGAGTGTAACGAGATAATGCCTTCGGTTTCGTTCGAACCCGGAACGAACTTGTATGGATTGAATGCTTTTAGCACATCGTCAGGCGGACGATGAGCATTCTAAGTGATATGTTCTTTAAAGGTAATCGCAGCCTCAAGCCTCATCAACCGGGAATGGCTAAAACAGGGGAGGTGCAGCAAGGTTAGGTGGGTCATGCCCAAGCAGGACGAGATATACCCCTGTCTAGATGTCCCTTTTTATTCGGCTGTGTGGGCGATTGGATGTTCACGGGGTTATCTTGTTCAGGACTGTTCAGTAAGGAATGGTTCTGGCCTTGTGTTACAGGGGAGTTAGGGTGGCTCCTCGGTACTGTGATCTAGACCACGTACTATGACGGGCGGTACCCCAGTAGCCCTGCCACTGTATGGGATCCAATTTCCAATAAGCGCCGTACGTTTTGACTGTGCCCAACTATGTTGAAATGTGAGATGTAAGCAGTTCAGCTATTTCTGTATTTTACTTGAAAACCCTAGACACTATTATAATATCACTGGATTTCCTATGAAATGTTTTGGTTAGCGTAAGGTAAAAACTTACCCGTATTTATTTGTGGGGAGTCTTACGTAATACCTTTCTTTTAAATGATTTTCAAAGTTAAGCAACTTTAACCCGTTTACTCATACCAGACCCATGTCTGACCCGGAGATTATTTTTGTTTTTCATAAACTTTCGGGTACCCAAATTTTTACGGGTAGCCAAGGGATTCAGGTTAGCTTTGACGACTACTGGAGGAGCAATGGAGCAGGAGCCTTCAGCGTTGTAGACATATATATCTATATAGTTCCGCTGTGTTAGTTAGATTATGATATTTGAGATGTATGTTCTAACAGATATGTATATGATAGTCATGTTGTAAGATATTGTTTAACTCTGATGTATATATAACTATGTAATATTTATGTTGATATATTATAGATTATTCCGTTCCGCTGTGAGATTCTGATGTTGTTATTCTTTCTTTCTTTTCTTTTCTGTTTCTATCCCTTTCTTTCTTATTGATGACACGTCTTTCTGGGCGTAGAAAGTCGGATCGTCACAGCTGGTATCAGAGCACTAGGTTGAGTGAATACCTAGGCTCTTGAGTGATTTCTTTCTTGAGAGAGCGTATTTGTAATTTTGATATATATATATATATTTATTTCTTTCTACTTATTTATTTGGGTTACCTGTTCGGGTATTCCAATATAAGTTATAAGGTAGATAGTGTAGTGGTGTGTGAAACACGACTACCGATGGTTGGAGTTTTGAATATTTGTAGTTGGAGTGTATCTGTCGAGACTGTAGACCTATTACCGTCTCGAGTGAGCTTTGGATGAAGTGAGGATTTCATTGTTGGAATGTGATTTTGGATGAGCTTGAGTTTGGATCTATCGAATGGACATGACCAAATCATGATATCTTGATATCTCAAGGAGTTGTAGCTGTGTGATGAGACACAGTGAGTTTGGATGTCTCCGAAGATGTTTCTCTGGAACAAGTTAAGGAAGTATGTCCGTTTTGGAATTGTGACCTAGTTCGGTAGGGTATTTTTGTTTGATTGAGGCCCGAGTTTCTCGAATAGCTTTGAATAGAAGTCTTTGGACATTGAGGATTGGCCATATAGCTTGAAGTATTCTGTGTGCTGTTGAGAAGGGTGTTGATTAGCAGTTTTCTTGAGGTGATTTCAGAAGTAGCAAAGTGAAATTCATTTCTTCGATGGTTTGACCTAAACAGTATATGACTGTTCTGGATTGTGAAGGGAGAACAAAGTTATTTGGGTAGAATTGCCAGAGTGTTGTGCGACAATTCTGGAATTCATTTGTGTAATCTTTTGCAAGGAGTTGAGACTTCTCAAGAGAAAGTGAGGAAATCGAAGTGGTTCAAGATTTTCCTGATATTTTTAAAGAAGTTAAGTGTCTACCGCCACATCAAGAGATTGAGTTTCGTATTGATTCGATTCCAGGAGCTTTGCCGGTGATTCAGTCCAGTAGGAGAATGCCTCCTAGAGAGAGAGAAGAGTTGATTCAGCAGATGCAAGATCTGTTGGAGAAGGGTTTGATTAGACCCAGTTTTTCTTCTTGGGGCTCTGCTGCTGTGTTTTTCACCAAATTGGATGGTTCGCTAAGGTTCTGTGTAGAATAAGTATGTGCTGGTATTCATTGATGATATCTTGGTCTACTCTATATCGGAAGAGGAGCACAGACAGCATTTGAGAATTGTATTGGAGACTCTGAGGAAGCATGTGTTGAAGGCAAGATTTTCAAAGTGCCATTTCTGGAAATCGAAAGTTATTTTTAGGGCACAGTAATTTGGGTGAAGATATTTCTGTAGACCCAGCGAAAGGAGAATCTATTCTAGAATGGAAGCAACCGAAGGAAATTCATAATTTTCTGGGTTTGGCTGGCTACTACATAAAATTCATTAAGGATTATTCCAAATTTTCTTCGCATTTGACCAACTAACAAAGAAAGGAACCAAATTCAAATGGACACCCCAGTGAAGAAGCTTTTCAGGAATTGAAGACAAGGCAAACCAGTGCACCAGTACTTTCTATTCCGGATGGAAAGAGAAAATTTGAAGTATATACGGATGCATGTTTAGTTGGATTGGGTGCAGTGTTGATGCAGAATGGTAGAGTGATTGCGTATGCTAGTCGGCAATTGAAGTCTCATGAGAAGAACTATGCTACGCATGATTTAGAACTATTAGCTATTGTTTTTTCTTTGAAGATCTGGAGACATTATCTTTCGGGAGAAAAGTTTGAGTTATTCACGGATCACAAACCGTTGAAGTATATTTTCTCTCAAAAAGATCTTAATTTGAGACAGCAGAGATGGGTCGAATTTTTGGCATCTTATGATCTGGATATTTTGTATACTCCAGGGAAAGCAAATGTCGTGGCTGATGCTCTTAGTAGGAATGCGGTCTTATCTCTTTTGGAAGTAGTTCCATCTCTCCAAGAAAGATCGCTGGTAAGCAAATGGAAGATAAATCTTTTTGAGGAAATAATTCTTGGACATAAGGACGGGCGATATTCGGATTTCAAGGTAGACGATCAAGGTACTTTAAGGATTAATAGCCGATTGTGTGTGCCTAATATTGATGGACTGAGACAAGAAGTTTTAGCTGAGTGTCATCGTTCCAAATTGAATATTCACCAGGGGATTTCGAAGATGTATAAAGATATAAGGAGAGTTTTCTGGTGGCCGAATATGAAGAAGGTTGTAGCTTCTTTTGTAAATGGTTGTGCAATCTGTCAGCAAGTGAAGGAAAATCAACAAAAGTCTGCTGGATTATTGCAACCTTTGGAAATTCTAGATTGGAAATGGGAAATGATCTCGATGGATTTTATTGACGGTTTGCCTAGGACCAGGAAAGGAAATGAAGGAATATGGGTTATTGTGGATCGTTTAACAAAGAGTGCTCATTTTATTCCGGTTAGGGCGACTCGTACTGCGGTTTCCTTGGCGGAAATTTTCTTGAAGGAGATAGTCAGATTGCATGGTGTTCCTATTAGCATAGTAAGTGACCGTGATCCTATTTTCACTAGTAAATTTTGGGAAGCTTTGTAATCAGCAATGGGAACTAGTTTGAGATTAGGTGCCGCCTATCATCCTCAGATAAACGGAGAGGCTTAATCGAATTCTGGAAGATATGCTTCGAGCTTGTGTTTTGATTTTTGGTGGATCATGGGAAGACCATCTTCATTTAGTGGAATTTTCTTATAATAATAGTTACCAAGCGAGTATTAAGATGGCTCCATATGAAGCTCTGTATGGAAGACCGTATAAATCCCCATCTTGTTGGATTGAATCGAATGATCGACTTGTACTTGGACCTGATCTAATTCGAGAAGCTTTTGCGAAGGTTGAGCTTATCAGGAAAAGGATGAAAGCTGCTCAAGATCGTCAAAAGAAATATGCAGATAGGAGACGAAGACCATTAGAATTTGAGATCGGAGATTAAGTTTTTATTAAATTTTCCTCAATAAAGGGTGCTATAAGATTCGGAAAGACGGGAAAACTTGCACCGAGATATAGTGGTCTATTCCGAGTATTGGAAAGAATTGGAACTGTAGCCTATAAGATTGAATTGCCAGAACGGATGTCTGGGATTCACGATGTATTTCATGTGTCTCATTTAAGGAAATTTATTCATGACCCATCATTAGTGGTAGAACTGGTTGTTCAGGAAGATTTAGAAGTTGAACCCAACCTAACTGTAGTTAGAAATCCTGTTCAGATTGTAGATCAAGACGAGAAGCAACTCAGGAACAAAGTGGTGAAACTCGTCAAGGTACAATGGAGTGAGGATCCCAAAGATTGTACCTGGGAAACTCTTGATAGTTTTAGGAAACCTTATCCAGATTTTTGTCCGGATAGCTAGTAATGTTGTTAGAATTGACTGTTTGATTGTTTGTTTTGTATGGATGATATGTATGTTTGGATTGTTAATACTAAGTTTTTGAAAATTAACTGTAGTTTAAAATTTCGGGGACGAAATTCTTTTAAGGGGGGAGGAATGTGACATCCCGGAATTTTGACCCTATTATTATAATAAGTTTTTAATCTAATTTAGATAAAATATAAGATTTTCATTTATAAATAAAAAAGATTTTTGATATTAATGACATTAATTAAATCTATGTATTAATGATAAGTATGTGTTATTCAATTAAATTAAATTTATGTATTAATGACATTAATTATCAGATATATGAATGCAGTTAATAATAAGAACAAGTACAATAACACAATTCTTTTCATATTAAATATAAATACATTAATGCACATATAAGTTTCAAATCAAATATTTGTAATATTTAACTTTAGTGAAAATAAGATTTAAGTAACGTTTCTACACAATAACTTTTATAACTAAAATAAAATAAGCTTATAAATATTTAACATGAGTTTCTATATAAATATAAATACTTATAAATATGGCTATAAACATAAGCTTCTTTATATTTAACATAAATAAAACATAAAGGTAGGATTACAAACATGAGTACAAATATAATAGGTATAAGATATAAATAGAAATGAAAACATTTAGTTCAAACACAAATGTAAACCTGCAAGCTAATTCTTATGCATATGAAATCAAAACTGTAAATATCTTTACAAAATAAAATAAGTGCCAATAAAACACATTAGTATAAATTAACCTGCAAACATTATTTATATGTTAATGTAGTATGAAGACCAAATGAATCATGCAAGATAAGTAAGAATCATTGCAAAGTAAACAAATGTGTCAGCAAGCATTAATAGTATGTTAACATATATGTTAACTTAAGTTTGAAGTTAAATGAATAAAAAAACATTTTAGTACAAAAGAAAAAAAAACTGCAAATATCTATATACAATCCTTATGTCAGCAAGCATTTAATCTGTGTTAACTTAAAGAAAACACAAACATTTTTGTTTACATGTTAACATAAGTATGTTTAAACAAAAGAAAACCGCAAGTATAATTGTACTTAATATATGTGTCAGCCACCACTAATTAGTGTATGCTAGTTCAAAGACAAAAACATTTAATAGCCCACCCTTGTATTTGAAACAAATTATCTTCTAGCCGAATTTTTTTAATACATCTCAGGTTTTAGTACAAAACAATTAAGAATAAAATAAAATTAAGTAAGATATTTTATCAAGTGGAAGCTTATTCAAGAAGACACCATTATTGCAAGTTATAAATATTTGTATTAACTTCAGTCATTAACTCATGAAAGCAAATCTGAGGAGAAACAAAAGAAAATAAATAAAACTTTATATTTGCAAGTTCAAAACATATTAAAGCAAAAGGAAAGTTACTGGAATTCAAAGTTGGAGCTGCAGTCTTTATTGTTCTTCAACAACTAACCTCTATTTCAAGTTTCTTTAGTAACCTATCTTGGTGAGTAAACTTATTTCTAACCTAACCTTATTTATGTAGTTTATAAAGATTTGTTTTGTGGATGATTTAAGGTCTGTAATGCTTGTTAAATACTGTAAGACCTGCATATCATGTTCTTTCAGGTTCCAATTTGTTTTACTGAGGCAAACAAAACTGTGAGTATATCAAACTTTTTATATAAATCCTTGTCTCTAAGTAGTAACTTAACTAAATAAATTTGTTTAAGTTTAGAATCAAGGTTTGGATTATATTTTTAGAAGCTGTGAAAAAAAGAATAGAACTGTAAACTCACAATTACAGTATAAAGTAAAATTATACTCAAGATTCAAATATCTTAAATTGACAATTTGAGTTTATATATTGATTCAACATACTATAATATGATTTTTAAGACAAGAATTATAATTTTTAGTCAATAATTAGCAGTGCAGTTTGATAATGAACAGAAAGTGCATTTTCATGAAGTTCTGTTAATTTCTTCAATTATAATTATTGAAATTTTACATGAAGCTTAAGTATTTATGTATGAATAACAGAAAAATGTGAGAAATTTTTTTTATTGCAAGACTTTGTGGGAATTATGAAAAGTAGGGTTTAGTAGCCTGTATTTTGGGTTCTGTTCTTTCGATTCGCACGACGCCTCGGCTTGACCGAGTGACCTGAGATTTTGGGAGGTGCACGAGTGTGGTGTTGGCAAGGTTTGGACGATGACACGTCATCTCTAGCGGTCGCGATAGTGTGGACGAGGGGTTTGTGGCCTTCCGTGTTTGGTTACAGTTCGACATTTTAGTCGAATTTTGATTGCATGACTTTGGGGTTGAAATGGGTTTTGTATTCGAGTGAGGGGAGGATTTGCGACTTGAGGGTGGCGTCGCAAGGTGGTAGCGCAGTGGTGGACCGCAGTGCACATGCACGGCGGCGGGGACGATCACGTTTGGGTCGACTCGAGTAGAACTCGAGTATTGTCGTTCTTTTCTTCGGGTTTTGTTGGGTCGAGTGTTTATTCGCGCGAGCGTTTATACGTTTTAACAGTTAAAAACTTAAACTAAAATAAAAAAAACAGAGAAGTAAGAAACAGGGAAGAAGAAGTACATGATGGATCGCGTGAAACTGCTGGGTAGTCTCGAGTCCTACCCGAAGCGAGCACGATGTTGTCTTCGGGTTTGAGATTACTGTAATATGAAAAATAAAAGCTATTAAGTTAAGTATAAATTTTGTTATTAAGTATTAAACAAATTGTTTTAAACTCTGATAATCTTCAAAGCTTTGCTGAAACAAAGTACATAATTAATTTAAATAGAAGTTAATTACGAATGTAATAGAATTTATAATTGTAATTTCATAAGTAGTTCAAACTTAATTCAAATTAATAATTAAAAATTTTAATAATCACCTTGTGAAAATTCATTTGTAATTAAGAATGTAATTAATCATTTGAAGTTGATTCATTAACAAAAGGGGTAGCTAACTGATTTAAATAAATAATTAATGATTGAACGATTAAGTTAATTAATAATTAATGATTAATTAAGAAATTAATAATAATTAAATGTGTAATTGAGTTTTATAAATCAATAATTAAGGTTATTGATTAGTAATTAAGAAGTAATTAATTAATTAAGTGAATAATTAATAAGTAATTAATGAATTGAAATAAGTTAATTAATTAATAATTAATTAAATAAAGAATAAATTATAATTTACTCTTGAGTATGCAATTAAGTTTAAAATAAATCAAATGACATGTCGATATGAATCGATGATTATATTGATTGCCTTTGATGATTATTTATTTCTGTGATGTTCTGTGATATTTTAGATATATCTGTGATGGTTGTGTATACTTTATTGTGTTTCATTGCTATATGATGTATCTGATGTTATTTATCCGTGCTAAATTGCTATATGAATTCAATTGTTAAATTTAAACTGTTAAGTTAATTAGACAACTTGGACTTTAAAATGGCGTTTGGATCCGATGAGACCGGGATCGGAAGAATCAACTTTTGATTCTCCGAAAACCACATCGATCCAAATTAAACGTTAGGTCGTGTAATCTCAAGTGAAGATCGAGATGGTGTTTTCAGAATGCAAGGGTTATCGTCGTTAACTCTGAGGGTGATTCCAAAATGAGTGTAACGAGATAATGCCTTCGGTTTCGTTCGAACCCGGAACGAACTTGTATGGATTGAATGCTTTCAGCACATCGTTAGGCGGACAATGAGCATTCTAAGTGATATGTTCTTTAAAGGTAATCGCAGCCTCAAGCCTCATCAACCGGGAATGGCTAAAACAGGGGAGGTGCTGCAAGGTTAGGTGGGTCATGCCTAAGCAGGACGAGATATACCCCTGTCTAGATGTCCCTTTTTATTCGGCTGTGTGGGCGGTTGGATGTACACGGGGTTATCTTGTTCGGGACTGTTCAGTAAGGAATGGTTCCGGCCTTGTGTTGCAGGGGAGTTAGGGTGGCTCCTCGGTACTGTGATCTAGACCACGTACTATGACGGGCGATACCCCAGTAACCCTGCCATTGTATGGGATCCAATTTCCAATAAGCGCCGTACGTTTTGATTGTGCCCAACTATGTTGAAATGTGAGATGTAAGCATTTCAGCTATTTCTGTATTTTACTTGAAAACCCTAGACACTATTATAATATCACTGGATTTCCTATGAAATGTTTTGGTTAGCGTAAGGTAAAAACTTACCCGTATTTATTTGTGGGGAGTCTTACGTGATACCTTTCTTTTAAATGATTTTCAAAGTTAAGCAACTTTAACCCGTTTACTCATACCAGACCCATGTCTGACCCGGAGTTTATTTTTGTTTTTCATAAACTTTCGGGTACCCAAATTTTTACGGGTAGCCAAGGGATTCAGGTTAGCTTTGACGACTACTGGAGGAGCAATGGAGCAGGAGGCTTCAGCGTTGTAGACATATATATCTATATAGTTCCGCTGTGTTAGTTAGATTATGATATTTGAGATGTATGTTCTGACAGATATGTATATGATAGTCATGTTGTATGATATTGTTTAACTCTGATGTATATATAACTATGTAATATTTATGTTGATATATTATAGATTATTCCGTTCCGCTGTGAGATTCTGATGTTGTTATTCTTTCTTTCTTTTCTTTTCTATTTCTATCCCTTTCTTTCTTATTGATGACACATCTTTCTGGGCGTAGAAAGCCGGGTCGTCACAGCTCCACCGCACTTTGACCAAGCGGACAGATTTTCTTCTTAGCTGCTTTGTACCTCGATCGACGATACTAAGCGGCTTCCTTTCAATGGTTAGGTCAGGTTCGATGTCCAAACTATCCAGAGCAGAAGGCTGGATAATAAGAGACGGATCATGAAGACAGCGTCGAAGGTGGGATACATGGAATACATTGTGTACTCCAGCGAATTTCTCGGGCAACTCCAGTCGATAAGCAAGAGACCCAATCCTTTCCAAGATTCGGAATGGACCGATGAATCTAGGAGCAAGCTTCCCTCTCCGCCCAAATTGAACCACATTTCTTAAGGGAGAGACCTTAAGAAAAACTAAATCACCAACCGCTAACTCCAAACTTCTTCTTCGACGATCAGCGTACTTCTTTTGCCTATCCTGAGCAATCCTTAACCTTCTCTTAATCCCTTCAACCTTTTCCGAAGCTTCCAAATCAGTTCGGGACCAAGAACCAAACGATTACCGGATTCAGTCCAGCAAGAAGGAGATCTGCAAGGTCTTTCGTAAAGAGCAACAAATGGGGACATCTTAAGACTAGCCTAAAAAAGATAGAATGAGATAGATAGAGTATTAAGTTAAGACAAGACAAAGGATCATAATTTATACCTGATAACTATTATTATAGGTGAATTCCACAAGATGGAGATTATCTTCCCACGATCCTCCATAGTCTAAAATGCATGCCCGAAGAAGATCCTCTAGAATCTGATTCACCCTTTCCGTTTGACCGTCAGTCTGTGGGTGGTAAGCGGTGCTCAGATTCAGACGAGTACCCAAGGATTCTTGGAATGTTTTCCAAAACTGACTAGTGAAAATAGGGTCTTTGACGCAAACAATGCTAAGGGGAACACCGTGGAGGCGAACAATTTCCCTCATATAAATCTTAGATAAGCTCGAAGCCGTATGGGTAGACTTGACCAGAATAAAATGAGTGGATGTGGTCAGTCTATCCACAATAACCCAGATGCTCTCATTTCCCCTCCTGGATCTCGGTAAACCATCGATGAAATCCATAGAAACTTGCTCCCACTTCCAATTAGGAATCTCTAGTGGCTGCAACAAACCCGGGTTCTTCTGATGATCCACCTTGACTTGCTGATAAGTCGTACACCTACTCACAAAGATAGAGACATCGCGCTTCATACCCTTCCACCAATAAAGTTTCTTCAAATCCTGATACATCTTCACTACACCAGGATGAATGGAGAGTCTGGATTGATGATGCTCCCGAAGTAACTCCTATCTTAAACCATCAACATTCGGGACACAAATCCGGTTATTAATCCTTAAAATCCCTTTATCATCAATCTGAGCTCCACTACCATCAAGACTACTACCTCCAACCCTGCTACGAACACTTCCTTTCATACGCCTAAGCATCTTATCCTCATCCTGTTTAGCTATGATACGATCCAAAAGAGGAGAAGAAATAATAAGCTGGCACAACAAAGACTTCTTCCTACTCAACGCATCAGCCACTACATTTGCTTTCCTCGGGGTATAGTTGATGTCAAGATCGTAAGAAGCTAGAAACTCGAGCCACCGAACTTGTCTCTGATTTAAATCTTTCTGGGTGAAGATATATTTCAAAGACTGATGATCAGTGAAGTGGTCAAACTTAGCACCCAAAAGATGATGTCTCCAAAGCTTCAATGCAAAAACAATAGCCAGCAATTCTAAACCATGAGCAGCATAGTTGGCTTCATGTGTCTTCAGCTGACGACTAGCATAGGCAATCACCTTTCCATCTTGCATCAATACCGCTTCCAAACCCTCGGGACAAGCATCGGTGAATACCATTAATCCTTCATTTCCATTCGGAACAGTAAGCATTTGTGCGAAAGTAAGCTTATCCTTTAACTCTTGGAATGCCGCTTTACACTTATCGCTCCAAATAAACTTAGCATTCTTCCGAGTTAGAGCAGTGAGAGGTGTCGAAATCCGAGCAAAGATCTCAATAAACCTTCGATAGTAGCCGGCAAGGCCCAGAAAACTACGAATATCGGTTGGAGTCTTAGGTTCTTCCCAATCTTTGATCGCAACAATCTTGACTGGATCAACAGAGACTCCTTCACTAGAGACAATATGTCCGAGAATTCGGACTACCTCTTCCCAGAAATGGCATTTCGAAAATTTAGCCTTCAATTGATGTTTTCGAAGAGTCTCTAGAACATACTTCAAATGTGACTCGTGCTCTTCCTTTGTCTTTGAGAAGATAAGGATATCGTCAATAAATACTAGAACAAATTTCTTGAGCCCATCTCGAAAGACACGATTCACTAAGTCGACAAAGAAGGCAGGAGCGTTCGTCAACCCAAAAGCATAACTAGCCATTCAAAGAAACCATTCTCAGTACGGAAAGCAGTTTTGGGAATGCTCTCTTTAGTAACTCTAAGTTGGTGAAAGCCTATGGCCAGATCAAGCTGAGAGAAAACAGTGGCTCCATAGAGTTGATCGAACATATCATTTAATGCGGGGCATGGGGTATCTGTTCTTCATAGTGAGCTTATTCAGCTCTCTGTAATCAACACACATCCTGAGAGAACCATCGGACTTGGTGACCAAAACCACAGCTGCTCCCCATTCGGAAAAGCTAGGTATGATCAGACCCTTGGCGAACAAATCCAGAATTTGTTTCCTTAACTCAACCTTCTTGGGGGTGCCTTTCTTCTTGGTGGAAGAACTACAGGTCGAGCTCCAGGAATAAGGTCGATACAGAATTCGATTTCCTACTTAGGAGATAAAGAAGAGACTTCCCCAAATACATCGGGATAAAGTCTGACCACATGAGTCGAGTCAAGGTCACTAGGGGATGAATCCAAAGAATAAATGAAACTACCAGCGAAATCTTGAGGCAAACTACACTGGATCTCTAATGGATTTCCAAAATCATATTTAAGGGAAACAATTCGAGAAGTACAAGAGATACGGGCATCATGCCTATCTAACTAATCACCCCCAAGCAGAAGATCGAAAGCGTCAAATCCCAGAACATAGAAATCACCCGTGAACCGATAACTATCTGGAATAGTTTTACATTCCTACAAACCTTACTAAGGTTCGTAGGACCACCTATAGGATTTGAAACGCATAGAGGTACAGAAGAAAACTCGGGAGAAAGAAGATTTTCAAATTTATCACAAGGGTCTACCGAGATAAAGCTATAGGAAGCTCTGTTATCGAAGAGAACCCGTACAAAAAAATAATGCAAGGTAAAAGAACCCTGGAGTGTACCTTGAGAATCACTAGGAGCTGGAGCAGGAGCAGGTGCTGGTGGAGGAGCTGGAGAAGATGCCGATGTCACAGCAAAAATCCCTGATGCCTTGCCCTTCTTCTGAGTAGGGCAGTCCTTCTTGAAGTGTCCCGGCTGAAGGCAAATGTGGCAGAGGTCTCGTCTAGCCAACTGAGAAGGAGGTGGAACAGAAGCACCCAAAGTAGGATAGCTATTTGCGTAGTGTCCTTTCTGGTGGCATCTATGGCAAGTGATGGTAGAAAGATCCACAGTCGGCCTCTGAGATGCAGAAGCCGATGATCTTAGACCTGGAGTCCTATTCTTCTTATGACGGTAGAAGTTGGACTTCCTTTTCTTAGAATTTCTAGAAAACTGAGATGGTGCAGACTGGGCAGTTGTAGTGGCCCTAGAGGTAGGGTTCTCATACCGGAGAGCCATGTCCATCAGAGTTGTAAACGTACCATGTACGTGGGTGATGCGGCGATCGTAATACTCGGGGCGAGCACCAGAGATAAATTTCTCGTTCTTCTTAAGCAGCATGTCTATCAGATTAAGGCCATACTGCAAGAGCTCATTAGATTTCCTCTCGTATTCGGTAAAGGACATATCGCCCTGCTTCAAATCCATAAAGTCTCTATACAGCTGGGACTTACCCGCTTCGGGCATCCATTTTACCAGAAAGGCCTCCCTAAATTGCTCCCAGGTGATGTCAGCCTCATTGGTGTGGGCAGTAACTGACAGCCACCAATTTAAAGCGGCTCCTTTCATCTGCCAGGCCGCCAATTGCCATTGCTGGGAATTTGTGATTTAGAGACAGGAGAAGATTCTCTCCAAGTCTCTCAACCACTGTTGAGCTTCTATTATGGTTTCAGACCCCGTGAACTTGGTGCCACCAAGCTCGGTATAATCTTTGCATAGCTTAGTAAATCTAACTGGGGCAGCAGGTGGAGGAGCTGGGACATCAGCTTATCCCCTACCTCTGGTATTTCCTCGTTTCATCCTATGAAATCAAGAATGAATTTAAGGACAGAGGAAAAATATAGAGGCAAATATAGATTAGATAAGATAAAGTTCACAAGAAAGGCATCAACAAATAACTAAATTTTATATAAGGTGGAGAAAAGGAAAAGTAGTTAGAAAAATTATATTTTCAAAACAAGAAAGTTTTTATATCAAAATACTTCTTTGAAAAACCCTTTAAAATCATTTTATACTTTAAAATACGTTCTCCTCAAGGAAGGATTCTAAGATTTGACTTCACTCATTCTAGGATATTTCTATCCTATCTCTAATGAGCTTTTGCTCCTCAGGCTATGGTTAAACCAAAGATTTGATACCAACTGTAACAACCCACTATTTTGTGCCATTCAAATTCGAAAATAAATTAAAACTTGTCAAACTCGAATAGTTCAAAACAATATATTGTAAATAAAATTTGAGCAAATGAAATCAAATCATATACACAGAAATCAAAATACTCACAGTGGAATTAAAAATACATAGTGGTTCATGAAGCCACTATCAATAGTCTCAAAATGAAATAAAGTACATAGTCTTTAAATCCAAATATAGCTAAACAACCATAGAAAATCTCAATATCCAATAGTCTTGATTGCATAAATTAAGAGAAAGAACTGAAAGGAAAGTTTGCCAACAGCTTGAAAGGTAATCTTCAGAAGTCCTAGCTCCGGGATGAAGACTGAACTCCAACTCAGGCTGACCCAAGTGTAAAATAAAAATATAAACACTCGAGTCAGGACATACATACTTATACAGTGTAAGCTAATTCAAGTGTACTGTAATATAGAGCAAGTAACTTAAAGGATGCTTGGGACCGCCCACCCTCTAAGGATCCGTTAAACTATTTACTATGTAGTAATACTTCGCTATTATAATAGTGTCTATTAGTAAAATAAACATACTTTTAAATAGCATTAAGGGGTTACCCATATAGACCTTACCACATAATTGTCCCAGTAGTCCATCCAGTATCAGCGCATCTCCAGGCCGGGAGACTGCCGTAAATACTTCACGGGCTACGGGAGAAAACAAACTCGTACAAGGCTCGCTATGGTAGGTGACACTACACAACTAGGCAATGCCAGGGTAGATATACCAATTACGCTTCCGGACCGGTGGAAATGCGTAGCTGCTACTACCACCCACCTCGAACAACACTCCCAAATCAAAGGTGCGCACCAAACAATCACAAAGTAATAGAATGGCATACGAAGAAGTGCGTCCGATCAAAGATGCTACCTCATTAGTCCGTCGATCGCTCCTATTTTAGCCACCTTATGCCAACTCACGGGAGTCAGGTCCACATATTTACCTCAAAGGAAACGTCACCACCATCCTACTTCATTCTGAAATCTCCACCGCGTACACGGTTGTCAAAGTGGTTTTTGGTATCGACAAAGAGTATGCCCATATCCGGTCCCGGTCTTCTTAACAACCAACATTATTAGTACCCATGGTTATAATCCTTTAAAAATAGTTTATATTTCAATCAAAATACTTTATTTTAAACTGTTTAAAGGTGAAGTCATTATTCTTTCAAGCCAATATAAATTTCAAAGATTTAGCCTTAGTTTATCTGCATCATCATTCAGCTCTTTGCCAAATGCGGTAATATCCTTTCAATAATTTAAGTAAATTAAATTTTAGACTTCAATATAATTTCAGCAAAATTTAAACTTTATTTAAACAATTTTCTTGAAAAATCCAAAATTTCCATCTTTAAATAGTCCTTTAAATTACTCAATATTTTATGATTTTTATAAAGTAAAATTTGCAAATGTATATCTAACTTCTTTATACTTTCTTACCAAGTGTAAAATTTTCTACGAATTTTCTTAATAATTAAGTTTAGTTACCGTTTCAAAAATAAACTAAATTTCCAATTAATTTCTGAACATACCTTTATTTTAAAACCAACCTCCAAATTCTAAATCAATTTTTATTTTAACTTCCATATTTTCCTAAGTTTACCCATTAATTCATAGAAAATTTAACCTTTATTAATTTGCTTTATATTCAAGTTATACCAAATTTTCATATCTTTTTCTTAACTTAAATTCCATTCATTTTTAAATGAAAATTTACAAGATAAATTTATACTTTATATTTTTAACATTTATTTATTCATATATTTAACTTGTAAAATACCACTATACTTATAATAATCATTTTAATCCACTTTTAACAAAGTATTATAAAAATTTTAAATTTAAGAATATTTAATATTTCTAATATATATATATATAACCACGGGTCTGTATAATATTTTCTAACCTAGGTCAAGTGATACGGATAATATATCATTTCAATCCGTAATTTACAACATAGATCCGGGTTCTATCATTTCGAACCCACGATCCCAAGTTAAATAATAAACTAAATAAATAAATGAGTAAATAAATATCGTTCAGGCTTATCATTTCAGCTTGTAACGATTTCTTATTCTACAGGGAACTTGCAGTGTGATTAAACAGTAAATAGTAAATAGTAAATAAATAGTGAAACATCATAAATAAAAAGTGTGTGTGTATGTGTGTGTGTGTGTGTGTGTGTATATTTGATGATGTGTAGGTTAAATAACGGGATTTTTACCATCATCAATTTATACCACAGTCAAATAAAATGAAATAATAATTATATTACAATCACACTTGTTATCAATTTACAGATATATAAGTACGTTTGTCAGGTGAGAATACTTACCTTAATGCTGTCGAAGATTTGATTCAAACGATGGTAACACTTGAAAAAGAAAACGTACAGAAGAACAATCAAATTGTTGCGGAAGCTGCGGCCAGATTTTATTCTTGAAAAGAATTGAATTAATTAGAAATCAAAACTAAGTAAATTTTTAATGTGAAATTTTTGAAACAAACAGGGATGAACGGAATCAATTCGACATGTAGGTTCGACCACTCCACCACCCAACTCGACCAAACAAAACGAAGCTCGGCTCGCCAAAATTTTTCTCTCTCTTATATACGATTGCATGCATGCTCACTGTATATTTATATTTTCAGCAATGCAAAGTGTTGTATTCCTTTATAGGCCGTGACATATCTTGTACATGTGGCCATTCTCATCAACTTCGCATGCACTCTTCTTTCCTTTTTTTTGTTTTATTTTTTTTCTTTGCTGGCCAGAGCAAAACGTGCATGACCTGATATGCACGACCTGAACCAACTGCTCAGTGCAACAATGGTATGGGTTTCCGCTAAGAATTCTACCACCAGGACATAGCAAAACATGGTTCGGCCATCTTAAATTGGAGGAGTGTTTTTTGATCGGCAGGTAAAGTTATGAGTGCCTGCGCGTGCTCGGCCATGTAGGCGCATTACCCATCAACGGGAGAGGCCGTGCTTGGCGGGGAAGGAGGAGCTGAAGGTGGTCGTGATGGGTTTGGAGTAGTCGAGCGAAGTTTGTACAGATCGAAGAACAAACAAAAGATACAGAAGTAGAAAGAAAAAAAACCGTGAGAAGGAAGAAAGAGGACGACCATTACCTGATGAGCTTGTACGCACGGAAGCCTGAAGCCAATATTTTTGATGAGGAATGAAAAGAATGCGTGGGCTATATATATTCATCAGGGAGTCGTGCAAATCAAGTGGAGAAAGTGGAAACAAAAGATTGGAAAAAAAATTTCTCGCTTAAGCATTTGAAAGATGCGAAAAAAATGCAAGAGATAGTATATAGTGAAGCGTTATTCACGGCATTAGGCAAGAATGATAATTAACGTGTTTCATTTATGCAAAAAAATTTGAAATATCAACGCATTACATAAATGACAGTAAACACCATGTTTCCAGACCCTTCTCTACGCGTGTATTCATGTTATTCAGCTTTAAATTTTAAATATATAGTGAAACTTTTGCACGGCTTATGCATTTGATTATTAAGCAGATACGGCTTGAAATAGTAGCTCCACAATGGGTTCAAAGTTGTACCGTGCAAGTAAAATTTGCGTGCGTTGATAGTGCATGGATTATGAGGGAGACCGGTCAAGAAATAAATGAAGATTTGAACGTTATTGGTTTTGTTCAAAGATTTATGTACTCAATTAAAATAGTTGCAGCAAAAGCAAAGAAGGATATCTTTAAAAATGGGAAAAATGCCAGTCACGGCTTGAAGGAAAAATTGAACGGATATTCTTCTTTCCTACTCGAAAATGCACGTTTACTGATTTATTTAGCCATTTTCAGTTAAGGTATATATTTGAAATTCTCACCATAGACCCAATAATTTATGCCAAAATAGAACGAAAATAACGGATTTAATTTATTTACACGTTTTCCTATTCATACGTTATTTATTCCATCAAATAACGCGTAATTAAACAGTTTATTTATCCACTGTAAACTTAAAATTTATTACTTAAATAAATATGATTTTTTTACATTTTTCTCTGATTCATTCTTCCATTTACTAAGAAATTTATTACTAAAATGTATATAAGTGAGTACAAAATATTTAATTTTAAAAGGTATATAATCTATTTTTAAAGAAATAAAAGTGAAATAAAATGTTGTTGCGATTATATCCAACTACTAAAAGATTTTAAAAACTAGAATTTTAGAAGATTTAAATTCCGATGGATGTTAAATTTGAACCAAAATAATAATTATAGAATTTTCTTATTAATAAAAATCTTGGGTGATTATTTATAATTAAATTTAGAAATTCAACTTTCGTAAAATAAAATCCCAGAATTATACATAAAATAATTAAAATATTAATAAATATTAGGCTGTTACATTTATCTTAGCCGAAATTGTTACATTATTAAATTCTAGAATACTAGCCACAAAAACGGCTTCTACAAACCAAATGGTAGGCACTTATTGGAGAATGTATTCCGTACAAATGACCAGGTAAAAGGACTACCTTCCGGCAGTACATCTCTATAGGTATGTGCCGAGGCCCAACTGATGGTCCTCTGCCAAAACAGGACTGGCTTGCCTCTTCTTAGATAATGCCGAATATGTCATCACCCCAGTCTTTAATGACCTATCCAAAACGTCTCTTAGCATTCACCACAATAATTTAAACCAAAAGTTATAGCGAGTAGAAATATGTTTAGAAGGGGATGTAGCCTAATGGTTGCGAACCATATAGCCTTACCGCATTCAACCTACTTCGGGTCGTTTCCAAGTGTGAGGCTTGAGGTAATGATTACCTTTCATATAGCGCATCATCTTTCCTCTTTGAAAGCCACATTGTCATTCTATAATCACACAGCTTATTTCTACAAACGTATAACTCTTGAGCTGGTACATCTCAGGAATGGGTGTTAAGCCAAGAGATGTTGTCATCTACGCCACTAATCAGATAATGTGCTCGTATATCACTTATGAAAGTGCGGTGTGTATACGATTATATGTGCTAATATAGTACACACGGATCGTGTAATATGGACTATAATATAAATGCGGAAAATAGATGATAGTAGCAAAGTAAAAATAAAAATAGAAAAATCACACCAGAGATTTTTATACTGGTTCGGAGCACCGTCCTACGTCCAGTCCCAGACTTCTATCTGGATTTTCACTATTAACTACCTCGCTTCACCCGGAGGAACAGGTTTACAATACCCGAGCAAACTAACGGGATTTCATGCCTCTAATACACTGAGGACTTCAACACTTGCCTCTTACAACACCGATGACTTCAACACTTGCCTCTTACAACACAGAGGACTTCAACAACAATGAATATAATTGTTTGTCGATGGTATGTGTTCTTGATAACACAGTTTTGTCACTTGTAGTACAAATTTCCTATAATCTTATCCTCAAAATATACGAATGATGTTCTATGAAGATTAAGGAAAGTATATTACTTATTGAATCAAAAGATATGAAATAATTTCAATGATTCAATAAGCAATTAAAATAATTGAGAGCTTTTAGAATGCAGGAGTATGTAGAAAGTAAGATCAGAGATTAGAGTAAAAAGCATATACAATCATGTTGTTTTAATCAACGATTTAGATGAGTTTATATAGAGAAGAATGGTTGTAACTCTTTGTGAGCAGTTGCCATTAAGAGATATGATCTTTGATGAAAGGTAAGAGATGCAACCTTTGGAGAAAAGAAGTGTCTTTTGGAAAAATTGCTTTCTGTTTAAAAACGGTCGACGGGTTAAAAAGTGACCAGTAGACAGGAATTCAAATATATATACGTTATGTGCATGTGTGCACGTTCAGTGTGCAAATTATGCAGGAACGGTCGACCGCATATATTATGACCGGTCGACCGGTCCCTGTAAAGTTGCACACTGAATGTGCAACTACAATTTAGTCGTATATATATTGATTTCCTTGAAATGCATGATTATTTGAGGATAGATTTTAACAAGTTTATCACTATTATAATATCAAATAATCAACCTACAATCTAGAGTACCATATGTAGCTCTTTATAGCCATAATGACCTTGTTTTGTCGATCGCCTTTATTTATTTGTCAGAAATCAAAACCTTCATAAAACTTGTGACTCAAAATTCTCCCCCTTTTTGATTGATGACAATATATATCTGCAAATCTGAATCTCCCCCTGAGTATGTGATCTCTCTCTTTGAATTCTTATATATGTACGTTCCTGCAAACAATTGTTAGTCCTTTCTCCCCCTTTGTCATCGACAAAAAGGAGTAACATATACTAGAATAGTAGAGAAGTGTAATTAATATGATATGCATAGCAAAATAAAACATTAACACATCCAAAACATAACAGAGTATAATACAGACCATAATGTCAAACGAAAAATAAGAATAACGACACTATTTAGTACAAGTGTCGATGAATGTTTTTAAAGTGCTAAACCATAATAGAATCTAAGATGAAGCAGATCGTATCTCCTCTTCATCATCATCGTCGTCGTCATCATCATCATCTTCTTCTTCTTCCTCATCATTGTTCCCTCTAGATGATTCTCCATGTCCATGACCACTCATACCAGTAGAATCGTCAGATGATGTCCAGGTGAAAACAGGAGCAGCAGGACATTTTCCTGGGTCTTGTGCTTGAACAGAGGTGGATGTGGAACATGATATAGCATCCCATAGCATACCAAAGAATGACTTGACCTTATTGAAGCGCTTATCAATTTTAGGGTCCATGCGCTTGAGACGTGATTCAAGCAAAAATTGGTTACGCGCAATAGTTTCAAGTGATTCTTTTGTGGATGATTTTGATTTTAATAGTTTTACTTCATTGGAACGAGGACGAGAGGAAGTTGCTTTTTGTTTTCTTGGTCCTCTTTGTTGCCATTCTTCAAAAGGCATAATCTCAAGATAAGGTGGAGGAAGCTTCATTCGTTTGATGGTTATGGAATCAATGCATTTTGGTTTTGAGGTTGTAGAATCAGGAGGCTTTACCCCACAAGCTAACAAAAGTCGCATTATATATTCATTGTAGAAGAAATGAGGTCGTGTAGAGTTATTTACCTTGAGAATTTCATCAAAAAGCATGTGTACCCAATTGATTTGGATTTCACCATAAATAGCATAGAGAGCTTTGAAGTTTTCTTTATATACAGCATCATAATTTCCAAGTCTAGGAAAAAGAGAATGCATCAAAACACGATGAAGTAGTCTGGCTGTGGGTCGAAGTCCAATAGACTTTGTGCCATCACTATTGTCTTCTATGAACTGATGACTGGTACTATTGCGAGTGAAGACTTCGCAGAAAGTAGATGAAAACTCATCGCCTCGATTTGGTATACCAAGTATAGAGGCAATTCTAGCATGAGTAAGAAAAATTTGCTTGCCACAGACGACAGACCAGATGACTCCGTTTGGATTATCAGGTTGATACTCGTCGAGATTTATGTTGGCGTAAAACAATTTGATCATCAAATGATTTATCTCCACATTATTTTCTGAAAAATCTTTCAATGGAGTAATGTTGGAATTATTGGCTAACCTCCGAACTCCATAAGCCGTGAAATCATCAAATTTGATGAAAGAGCCTGGATGAAACTTGTCATCTGATTCCATCTTGTTACAGCAATTGGACTTTCAAGCCACTTTTTGGCGGAGATGCTCAGAGATGAAGTTTCATAGGATGTTCCTTTCTTGGATTTCTTTTGAGGAGGAGCCATTGTTGGAAGATTTGAGATTTGGGAATTGAAAATAGGAAACTAGGGTTTGTGATTTTGGGAAAAAATAACAGCTTGAGTCAAAAGAGAAGGAGGGTAGAAAGAAAATGACGCATAGATATATATATAAAAACTGAAAATACGTCAACCGGTCGACCAATGAATTATGGCCGGTCGACCGTTTTCAACCAGAGAGCAAACGGTCGACCGGCTATAAATGGGGCGGTCGACCGGTTTTGCATGCTGAGTAAGAACGTTTTATTTTGCAAGTTTTTTTTAATAATATATCAAGCTATATATTATATTTCATTCTTAATACAAAATATAACCTTTATTACACAAGTGATAGATAAAGATATAATAACTATATATAAATCTAATGAGAAGTGGAAGGTTCGTCATTAGAATTATCGTTGTTTCCTTCAATACGTTTTGACCATGGACTCCAGTGTTTCTGAGCACCTTCATTCTTCTCATAGTTCCGATCCCAAGAGTTAAGACTTTTAGATGTTGATGGCCTAGACGGCATTGGTTCATGCACGTCATGCTTGTTGGAACTACAGAAAAATGTTGCCAACTTTTCTAAAACGGATAATCTTGCCGATGTCCGTTGTTGCTCATGATAAAGTTGACTTTGCCCATAATGGAGCTGTCTCTGAAGATCTATTTGATGTTTCTGATAGTGGTGAATCTCATCGATTTGTGCTTTGGTACGAGGAGAACAAAACAGTGTCCTCTTCACTCGTTTTGAATTTGGAGTATTATCAGAAATACAAGAGCATTGATGATGACAACTTGGTTTTTGTTTTGGTGTTGTAGGAGAATAATATTCCTCCGACTCAGAACTCGTAATAGAAATGTGTGATTCTTGAGCACATTTATCACAAATGTGAGCCATAGGGAATGTTGTATAGAATATTATGGTTAGCTAAGAAAAGATGAACAAAATATGAAATTTTTGCAAGCTTATATACAAGTTTCTTATGTATAAACCTATGGATGTGAGTTAATAGAAAATTTTGACCAAGAAAACATAAGCAGAGACTTTATGTTAACTCTAAAAATAGCTCTCCTTCTAAAACTGAAATTATAAAATAAGAAAGGAAAGGACGATCACTAAAAGAAAAGAATGAAAAATGAGTAAAGAGAATTAACCATTAAATCAAGCAGTGGCTTATATTTAATGTAAAAAATAGTTTATTCAAAAGTTATGGTTAAACAATAACTAAAAAGAAGACGTTCTTTAGAAATTACTTAGTCAAGATTTTTTCTTGAAATTAAACCAAGCTCTCTTCGTAATCTAATAAAATTAGATTCGAGCAGAGGCTTAGTAAAAATGTCCGCTAATTGATTGTCAGTATGGACATATTCAAGACATATATTTCCTTTGTCAATATTATCTCGAAGGAAATGATGACGGATATCAATGTGTTTGGTTCTAGAGTGATTTACTGGATTTTTAGAGAGATTTATAGCACTAGTGTTATCACAGTATATAATAGAATTTGATAAATGAATATCAAAATCTTGAAGTGTTTGTTGCATATATAGTACTTGAGTACAAGCGAGAGCTGCTGATATATATTCAGCTTCACATGTTGATAGTGAAACACAATTCTGTTTTTTACTAAACCAAGAGACAAGTGATTTTCCAATAAAATGGCACGTACCACTTGTACTTTTTCTATCCGTTCATGAGCCACCGAAATCAGCATCACTATATGATACTAATTCAAATGGACATTCTTTTGGATAAAAAAGACCGAAATCTTTGGTATTATTAAGATAACGAATTATACGTTTCACTGCTCGTAGATGTGATTCCTTTGGATCGGCTTGAAAACGAGCACATAAACAAACACTCATTATTATATCTGGACGACTAGCTGTAAGATAAAGAAGAGAACCAATCATGCTTCGATATAATTTCTGGTCAACATTCTTACCACTTTCATCTTTTTCAAGATGTGTAGTTGTACTCATAGGAGTTGGTTTACCAGATGTATTTTCTAATCCGAAGCGTTTGATAAGGTTTTCACAGTATTTTTCTTGATTCATAAAAATACCGTTTGAAAGTTGCTTTATTTGAAGTCCAAGAAAATAAGATAGTTCTCCCATATGAGACATTTCGAATTCTTTGGTCATAATACTTGCAAATTCCTTGCAGAGTTTATCGTTTGTTGAACCAAAGATGATATCGTCTACATATATCTGGATAACTAGAATATCTTTTCGAGAATGTTTAATAAACAAAGTTTGATCGACTTTGCCTATTTGAAATCCTGAGTTAATAAGATATCTACGTAGTCGTTCATACCAAGCACGAGGTGCTTGTTTAAACCATACAGAGCTTTCTTAAGTTTGAACACATGGTCAGGATATTTTTCATGTACGAACAAAGGAGGTTGTTCGACATAGACATTCTCTTTGATAAATCCATTGAGAAAAGCACTTTTGACATCCATATGATAAAGTTTGAAATTATGGTGACAAGCAAAAGATAATAGGATTCTAATAGCTTCCAGTCAAGCAACTGGTGCAAAAGTTTCTTCATAATCGATACCTTCTTCCTGATTATATCCTTGTGCTACTAATCTTGCTTTATTTTTGGTGATATTTCCTTGTTCGTCAGCCTTATTTTTATAGACCCATTTAGTACCAATAACTGACTGATCAGTTGGTCTTGGAACAAGTTCCCAAACGTCATTGCGCTCAAACTGATTTAGTTCTTCCTGCATGGCAATGATCCAGTAATCATCTGTAGCAGCTTCTTTTGGATTCTTAGGTTCGATATTTGAGAGAAAAGCGACATGACCCATTTGATTGAGTTGACTCCTTGTTCTGACATGTGATGTTATTTCACCGATTATATTCTGGGCCGGATGGTCTCTTAATATTCTTGGTGGTGATTGTAACTCACATATTTGAGGAATATTCTCAATAATTATTTCCGAGTCAGAATCAATATTTGTGATGATTGGATTGTCAGTGACTATTGATTCGTAATCATCTGATATAGTGTGAGGATGCTGATAGATTTCATCAAAAGAGACATGAAGTGATTCTTCAATAGTTTTGGTTCGTTTATTAAATATCCGATAGGCCTTACTTCGTTTCGAATAACCGACAAATATTCCTTCATCGGCTTTTGGATCGAATTTGCCAAGCTGGTCTTTCGTATTTAAATAAAGCACTTGGAACCAAAACTTTTAAGTATGAGATTTTAGGCTTCCTTTTGTTAAATAATTCATAAGGAGTATTCTTGGTAAGAGGTCTTATGGACACACGATTTAAAACATAACAGGCAGTTGCGACAGCTTCCGCCCAAAAATGTTTTGGTAAGGTGGTTCCATTCAATAATGTTCTTGCACATTCTTGTAAAGTTCGGTTCTTCAGTTCTACAACTCCGTTCTGTTGTGGAGTTCTGGGAAACGAAAAATTATGATATATACCTTTCTTTGTACAAAAATGTTCAAATTCATTATTTTCAAATTCTCCGCCATGATCACTTCTTATATTTTTAACTTTAATCCCTTTTGATTTTTGAATTCTTTTGACGAAAGATTTGAAATGATCGAAAGTGTCACTTTTATTTTTTAAGAAAATTGTCCATGTATAACGAGAGAAATCATCAACAATTACAAGCACATATTGACTGTGATTTATTGATTGAACCCTAGTAGGTCCAAATAAATCCATGTGTAGTAACTCAAGTGGTTGTAATGTTGATATGACTTTCTTGGATTTAAAAGATGATTTGGTTAATTTTCCTAATTGACATGCATCACAAATGTTGTTAACTTTAAAACTCATTTTGGGTAGTCCTCTAACTAGATTGTTTTTGGCTAGCTTGTCAATAGTTCTGAAGTTTATATGACAGAAGCGTTTGTGCCATAGCCATGGATCATTGTCATTAGCCACAAGACACATATCTGAATTATGATTAATATTCATATTCAGAATATATATATTTCTATCTCTATAACCTTCGAAAACCAAATTATGGTCTTTATCTAAAATACTACACTTATTATTCGAAAATGAAATTATAAAACCCTTGTCACATAACTGACTAATACTAAGCAAATTGTGTTTTAAATTTCTAACTAGCATGACATTAGTAATAAGAGGTAAGTTAGATGTACCGCAATTGCTCACATCGCCTTTGCCGATGATATAGCCTTTTGAATTGTCTCCAAAAGTGACGGAGCCACCATCTGAGTATGTAATATTTGTTAATAAGTTCTTGTCTCCCGTCATGTGCTTTGAGCAACCACTGTCCAATATCCACTTTCCTCTTTTCTTAAGTCGGATCTGCAAAAAATAGAATTAAGTCCATGGTACCCACTTTTTATAGGGTCCTAAGAGTTAGGTCTTAGGAGTCCAAACCCATATGGGTCCGGTATCCCCTTTATATATATAATTATTATTAAAATGCACAGTATTCATGAATTGCTGAATGTATTTGTTCCTAATCAAATTGTTATTTGTTTTAGGAACCCATATTTTGATAGTCTTGACATTTTTCTTTTGAAATTTCACAACTGGTTTTGGTTTGGAATATAATAAACTAAGATTTTTCTTAGCTTCAGTTTTTTGTACTTTCTTCTTCCTTTTATTTCCAAGATGTTTCTTGGTTTCTTTTTTGTTATATCCCAATCCTTGTTTGTCTGAAATAGATTGTGAACTTTCAATGATTTTTGTCAAATTTTCTCGACCTTTGTTAAAGTTAGAAACATTTTGAGTAATGTCATCAAACTTTGTTTGTAAGCTAGCTTTTTCTAGGTCTAGAATTTTGACTTTTGCTTTAAGCTCATGATTTTCAGTAGTGAGAGCATTATTTTTCTCTTTTTGAGCTTCTATTTCTTGACTCAAAAGAGATATTTGAGAGTCAACATTAGATGATGATTCTTGAATATTTTCAAGTTCCTCTTCTAATATTTTCTTCTCATCTTTTAACATATCTCGTTCAAACTCTGCTCTACTTAAATCTGCTTTGACTACTTTTAATTGACGTTTTATGTCTTTATATTTGACTATCAATTCAGCATTAATATCAAGTAATTCATCAAATGTAGGAATTTGTACCTCATCTTCTGTTGCCATAAAATGAACATTAGCTTGTTCATTCTCTGAATCACTTTCACTTTCTGATGAAGATGACTCTGAATCATCCCATGTTACTGAGAAGGCTCGTTTCTTAGATTTGTCCTTCTTATATTTGAATTTGTCATTTTCTGACTTCTTCTTTTGTTCTGGACAATCCTTCTGCATGTGTCCCTTTTTGTGGCAGTTGAAACATTCTATAGCAGATGAAGATGGTTTATTTGATCCAGGTTTCCTTTTATTGTAACGACTGGCTTTTCGATATTTTAGGAATTTTTTGAATCCTTTCGCAATGAATGCCAAATCTTCGTCTTCAGAATCTGATTCATTTTCATCTTTCTCAACATGAAATGCTACATTTTTCTTTTCTTCTTTCTGTTCTTTTCTAGCCTGCAAATTTGCTTCATAGGACATTAAATTTCCTATCAATTCATCTGGCTTCATGACGGAAAGGTCATTATCTTCTTCAATTGCTAATACTTTTCCTTCCCATTCACTAGTCAGAGAATGTAGGACTGTTGAAACAACATCGAAATCAGAATACTTTTGTCCTAAGCCAATAAGTGCATGGTGAATAGTTTGAAACCGTGAATACATGTCATTGATTGTCTCATTTGGTTTCATTTTGAAATTTTGAAATTGACTTTTCAGCATGACTATTTTGGCTTGTTTAACCTTGTTAGTACCTTCATGAGTGATTTTTAGTGTTTGCCAAATTTGATATGCAGTAGTGCAGATACTAACACGGTTATATTCATTTTGGTCTAATGCACAGAACAACATATTTATTGCTCTTGCATTTACGGCTGCTGCCGTTTTCTCAGCTGCAGTCCATTCTGAATAATCAGTTGTTGGATTCACTATTTCTCTTTGAGTGGCATTCCAAGCATCATAGCTATTTGATTGCATAAAGAATGACTTACGTGTTGCCCAATAACTATAGTTAAGACCATTGAAAAATGGAGGTCTTTGTGTCGATTGACCCTCCGTGTAAGTGGTGTTTTGAGTGCTAGTACTTACATTATTTGCCATATTACTATAATATATCAAATAACTGTGTTACGGTTATATGATGACCGTGCTCTGATACCAAATGAAAGTGCGGTGTGTATACAATTATATGTGCTAATATAGTACACACGGATCGTGTAATATGGACTATAATATAAATGCGGAAAATAGATGATAGTAGCAAAGTAAAAATAAAAATAGAAAAATCACACCAGAGATTTTTATACTGGTTCGGAGCACCGTCCTACGTACAGTCCCAGACTTCTATCTGGATTTTCACTATTAACTACCTCGCTTCACCCGGAGGAACAGGTTTACAATACCCGAGCAAACTAACGGGATTTCACGCCTTTAATACACTGAGGACTTCAACACTTGCCTCTTACAACACAGAAGACTTCAACAACAATGAATATAATTGTTTGTCGATGGTATGTGTTCTTGATAACACAGTTTTGTCACTTGTAGTACAAATTTCCTATAATCTTATCCTTAAAATATACGAATGATGTTTTGTGAAGATTAAGGAAAGTATATTACTTATTGAATCAAAAGATATGAAATAATTTCAATGATTCAATAAGCAATTAAAATAATTGAGAGCTTTTAGAATGCAGGAGTATGTAGAAAGTAAGATCAGAGATTAGAGTAAAAAGCATATACAATCATGTTGTTTTAATCAACGATTTAGATGAGTTTATATAGAGAAGAATGGTTGTAACTCTTTGTGAGCAGTTGCCATTAAGAGATATGATCTTTGATGAAAGGTAAGAGATGCAACCTTTGGAGAAAAGAAGTGTCTTTTGGAAAAATTGCTTTCTGTTTAAAAACGGTCGACAGGTTAAAAAGTGACCAGTAGACAGGAATTCAAATATATATACGTTATGTGCATGTGTGCACGTTCAGTGTGCAAATTATGCAGGAACGGTCGACCGCATATATTATGACCGGTCGACCGGTCCCTGTAAAGTTGCACACTGAATGTGCAACTACAATTTAGTCGTATATATATTGATTTCCTTGAAATGCATGATTATTTGAGGATAGATTTTAACAAGTTTATCACTATTATAATATCAAATAATCAACCTACAATCTAGAGTACCATATGTAGCTCTTTATAGCCATAATGACCTTGTTTTGTCGATCGCCTTTATTTATTTGTCAGAAATCAAAACATTCATAAAACTTGTGACTCAACAACTTACGTAACTGGAAATGCAACTTCAGACATTAATCCATACAAGTTGTCTAGGAATAGGACAAACCGAAGGCACTCTCCTGCGACATCCTATCGAAAATTACCCCTAGGATTAGTAGCGATTAATCCTTACATTAGATTTTCATAAGATACTACTGCTACAATTGGTATATTGGGAGTTTATCCCCAAATGATCAACAAGCAATCCTTCATTATGAAAATTCCAAATATCATATCCATGTCTTACTTCAATTGGTTCGAAGTGGTCTTCAGATAGGAATTTCCCAAGCCTGACCCCGGGTCCTACGAAATAATCATCGATAAAAAGAAGTTCTATGAATAGGGAATCATACTTTAATTGATTTAGTTCTTTTTATCAGAGTCTCTTTTGGAGATATATATTTCTTAAAACATTCTTACTGGTATATACGGAATCGTTAAACCTATCTTATCAAATTCATTGATACCTTGAAACCTTTTTATACCTCGTTTTCGACATTTCGACCTTATCTATCCCTCACCCAGGGAAGAGGCCAGGTAAGCTAGGGAAACTGGTTGCTCCTAAACATCTCCTTTGTTTAAGCACCTCACATCTGAATCTCACCAATAGAAAAATCCAGTCTACTAGTCAACTTTTAAAGCCAAGATTAAATCTCTTAATTTGTAGTAACTTTTTTTTAAATCATTTGTTTAACTTCCTTTTAAATAAACTATAAAACTTCAAAATTATCATTAAAACACTTAATTATTCCTTTGAGAACATTTATAAAAGAATTTTTAAGTTTAAAGCTATACTTCAAAGGTTATAGAAATGTGTTAAGGAAAGTGCTACAAAAAATGCCTTTTTAAAGCTATATTGATCAAAACAACTTTTCTATTATTTGAAAATTTATTTTTATAACCCAAATCACTTTTAAAACATTTAAAAAAAATTATAATTTATTTCATGTTTATAAACCATTTTAAAATATAATTTTCAAAGACATCGTGTTATAAATTCCGAACTGCAAAATCGAGATTTTTCTAAAAACTTGTTTTACTCATATTTTAAAATCTACTGATCAAAATTTTGATTTTTTTTGAAAACTATATATGTAATATTTCGAAAAATTCTTATCTCAAAGAATTTCAATCTATATTCCATTCTATATATTCGTTTGACTTTTATGGCATGAAATCGCAAACTACCATTACGCGACGCGCCTATTTTTGACTAAATTTTCAATTAACTTTCAAAATTCACCAAAACATTTTCATATATTTGTAAAACATTACATACTTATTTTAAACCTTTTTAAAGAGGTTTAACATTCCATATACACCAATTTATTTAATACAGGAAAGTGATTTCTTTTATGCTTATCGCCGTGTATTTTCGTAACTTTCCTATGTATTCAACATTCATATTTAACAGTCATCATCAACAATCATAATCAAATATATGTAGCGTCCAATAGCATTAAATACTATAGTTTAGGTGTTCCCACCTTCAATATAAAATGATTAACTATAAATTCGCTATAGCTCCGTTATTTGGCTTCCAATGCTTACGATTCTTCGGACTTAAGCTTCTAGGGGCCTTGAATAAAGCTTGGGGAGTTAAACGGCCTAGGGTGGAGCAAGGAAGTGGCTCGACCTTCAGTGAAAAGGGGTGGAAACCGTGAAGAACAAGGTGAAATGGTGGAGTTTCGAGATTTTTTTGAGGTGTTTAAGTATATATAACTATATAATTTAAATTCCTTTTGAAATAAATTTTGACATAATTTCTTTTAGGATTGAGGCCGTTAAAGAGAATGAAAAAGCTTAGAAAAAATGAAGAAGGAGATGAATGAAAATGAAGAGAAAGGTGCAGGATATTTATGGGCACAAAAGTGTGTAAAAGTATCTATGCATGCCTCATCATCTTCATCACCATCACGTGCTCCGCCATCATCACACCTTCCCCCAATGCACGACAAAGGCTCCATCACCCATGTCTCCATCACTTCCATCACTTTAGGGTATACATATGTTGACTTTTGTGCGCTTAAGAAGTAAGGAAACTAAAATATCTTATATATTTTATATTATATTTATATATGTATGTTTATGTGCATGTTCTCATGTATGCACATGTACATGTATATGTGTATATTATATATCTCCACAACGTTGCACAACTTCCACATATTGTATCATTACAAATCCCGATTCCGATTTTCAGTCATATGTTCTCTGTTTAGTTAATACACATATATTTGTAAATAAATTTTCTTATCATTCTTAACTAATTAAAATGACCATATTTTATTTATAAAACCATATAAATTAATATTAATAATTATTTACTAAATTTTTGTTATATCGATAGAACGAAACGAACATTTATTTAAAGTGATATACTGACGGGTCGTTACAGACTCCCCTCCATAAAAGAATTTCGTCCTCGAAATTAAGATAAGAAGAAAACAGCTCAAAAGGAAATATTTTCGATATGATGGAATATATATAAAAATATAGATAAGTTACTACACTACAGGCATGAGTACACCATAACGATATGATTTATATAGTTTATTATTCAATCCTAAACTCGAGATATGCCTTTTTCATTCCATCCTCCGTTTCTCAAGTGTAATCCTCAACATCTTCACTCCATTGAACTTTGACTGACCTTACTACCTTCCTCTTTAATCTTTTCTCATCATGGTCAATGACTCGAACATGCCGTCTAATAACCGCCAAGTTCGGTTCCACCTCTACGTCTTCCTGAGCAGCCGTTTCTATGATTTGTTCTAGGTCATACACATGTTTCCTCAAATGAGATACATGAAAGACATTGTGCACTCCTTCCAACCTTCTGGTAATTGCACTCGATAAGCTAGTAGGTCGATTCATTTAAGAATGGGAAATGGTCCAATATATCGAGAAGCTAACTTCCCAGCTCTTCCAAATCTCACCACTCCTCTCATCGGAGATACTTTCAAAAAGATTGAAGCTTCAACTGAGAATTCCAGATTTCTACGCCTTTGGTCTACATAAATTTTTTATCTGCTCTGGGATTCCTTTAGATTCTTAATAATCATATTGATCTTCTCTAGATCTTCTCGTATCATATCAGGATCAAGTACTAACCTATCTCCGGTTTCAATCCGACATGCTAATGACCTACAAGGACGACCATATACATCTTCATATGGTTCCATGTCGATGCTAGCTTGATAACTGTTGTTATAGGAGAACTCTACTAAATGCAAATGATTTTCCCAAGAACCTCCAAAGTCAAGAATACATGCTCTTAGAAGATCTTTCAAAATGCAGTTGACTCTCTCTGTCTGTCCATCAGTTTGGGGGTGATGGGCAGTGCATATATTCATCCTTGTTCCCAAAGTTGTCGGTAACGCTTCCTAAAACTGATTAGTAAAGATTGGATCTCGATCTCTTATTAAACTGCTTGAAACTCCATGTAATCAGACAATCTCCTTCATATATATCTCGGCAAGGCTTGCAGCTGTCCTTGTTGGCTTTACTGGAATGAATTGTGCACTTTTAGTTAATCAGTCTAAGACAACCCAAATGCCTTTGTTTCCCATCCTTGTTCACGGTAAGACATCAATGAAATCCATTGATATTTGATCCCACTTCCAAATTGGAATCCCCAAAGGTTGAAGTAACCCTGCAATTTTTTGTCGGTCGCTCTTGACTTGTTGACATTTGGCGAATCTTCTAACATAAATAGATATGTCCCTCTTTATGCTTTTCCACCAAAATGTGCACTTCATATCCTTACAAATTCTTTTAATTCTCGAATGAATGTTAAGTTTGGATTTGGGGCATTCAGCTAATACCTCTTGCCTAAGATTCGCCACATCCGGCATACACATTTGCCCGTTCAATTGTAATACTCCATGGCTATCAAATTCAAAGCTTGAATTCTGCCCTTCATATTTATCTTTAAAAATCTTCTTTAGGAATTGATCTGCTTTTTTCTTTCTGGAAATTCTTTCCAGAAGAGTTGGAGCTACTACAAAATAAGAAATAACAACATTTTTTCTGCTCAACGCATCTGTTACTACATTCGCTTTCTTGGGTGTGTATAGAATATCCAAAACATAAGATGCAAGAAATTCTAGCCAACATTGATGCTTCATGCTTAAATCTTTCTGAGCGAATAGATTCTTTAAAGATTTATGATTCGTAAAGAGCTCAAAATTTTCACCTAATTAAAAGAGGGAATTTTATTTAGTAAGGTCAATTCAAAAAATAAACTATGAAAAACTCTTACCCAGCAAATTGTGCCTCCACATTTTTAATGCGAACACCACAGCTAATAATTCCGAGTTGTGTGTTGCATAATTCTTCTCATGATTCTTTAGTTGTCTACTTGCATAAGCCATCACCTTTCCTTTCTATATCAGAACTGCACCAACTCCTCCACAAGCATCTTTATAAACGGTTAATCCATTATTTCCATTAATAATTGCTAGAACTGGAGCAGCTATCAACCCCGTCTTAAGTTCGTGGAATGCTTCTTCACATTTAGGAGTACTGATAAATTTAGCATCCTTCATTGTTAACTTTGTTAGGTGGTAGGCAATCATTGAGAAGTCTTGAATGAACCTTCTGTAATACCCAGCCAGACCTAAGAAGCTATGAATTTCTTAAGCGGTTTTTGGGTGCTTCCAATTTACAACGGTTGCAACCTTTTACAGGATCTACTGAAATCCCATCCCTTGAGACTATATGTCTAAGGAATCTTACCTCCTTTTCCAAGAAATGGCGTTTTGAAAATTTAGCTTAAGCACATTATTTCTTAATATCTCTAATACAATTTCTAGATGCCTTTCGTGTTCTTCTTCTATCTTAGAATAGATAATAATATCATTGATAAAGACTAACATGAATTTATTAAGTGTATCTCTAAATACTCTATTTATAAGGTCTATAAATAAGCGGGTACATTGGTTAGCCCAAAAGGCATAACCAACCACTCGAAGAAAGTATTTGGACCTTTAAATGCAGTTAGATGCATTATTCTATGATCCTTAGTTAATGAAATACTATGGCTAGATCCATTTTCGAGAATACTTGAGCACTATGTAACTAACTGAACAAGTCACCTATTCGGGGTAGAGGATACTTGTTCTTAATCGTTTTTCTATTCAAATCTCGATAATCTACACATAACCTAAAAGATCCATCTGACTTGGCAACAAAAACAACTACCAATCCCCAAATTGAACGACTAGGTCTTATCATCCCTTTCTTTAATAGTTCTTGGGTTTGGTTATTTAATTCCTCCCTCTCCTTTGGAGCCATCCTACTGTCATGTTGTTTAATTGGTCTTGCATCAGAAATCAAGTCAATACGAAAATCGATTTCCCTATGCCAGGGTAAACTCTTTACTCCTTAAAAAATGTCTAGAAATTCTAACAATAGGTATTGTTTCTAATCCTTCCTGGGATGAGTCTAATGCATATAGGAAACTACCCCCCCTTAGACTAGAATCTTCGAATGATATTTCTATAAACTTCACAAAAATGGTCCATAAAGATACCATCCTTTTATTGTAATCGATACTTAGCCAACAAATCCATATCAAGTAAATTTTCAAATCCAATAAAATCTAAAAAATAGGTCAAAAGGAAATTAAAGGGAAGAGTGGGAAATTGGGACTTTTTCACAATACAAAGGTTAGTGGTACCATTTGTAGGATTTGTCACACAGATAGGGGTATCAACTAATTTAGGTACAAGTTTTAATTTAGCTACAGTTTCTTTAGCAACAAAACTACGGGATGCTCCTGTATCAAACAATACTCTAACTAAAACATCTCCGATAAAAATATTAGCTTCCAAAACTCCTTTGCCCTTCACATCCTGAGAGGTTGAAGGCTCATCCTTTATTGTGTATACTCTGGTTTGCTCTCTCATCCTCATAATTGGATAATCCTTTATCATGTGCCCCAGCTGATGACAGTTATAGCAGTTTGATGGTGGTCTATGAACCTTGGAGTTCTTGCAATTATTTGTTAGGTGGCCATTTCGTTGGCAATTGTAATATGAAGCATCCTTCAAATAGTTCCGTTGTGATCCTACTCTTGATTTGCCTTTCCCTGGCTTTTTCCCACTGTGATTGAAGTTCCTTTTTTTCCAGTTGTTGGTATTGATGTTGTTGGCCTGACCTACTATCGATTCTTCTTGTCCAATGTTTCGAAACGGAATCCCATATCCAGCAAATCTATAAATGATCCTTTTACATGGGCAGTCCACCTACTTTGGAACTTCTCGTTTATCTCGGAAATAAACTTCTCATTTTTCTTTAAAGGTGTGTCAATTAGACCTGGCATAAAACAAGATAATTCATTGAACTTATTTTGCATATTCCTCAATAGTAATTTTGTCCTGATTCTGATCCATAAATCTTCTGTAAAGACGAAATGTTGGCACGTACTATTCTTCCAAAACCTCATTAAACCTTTCTGAAGTGAAATTGCCTTTCGAATAAATTACGGTAATGGACTCTCACTAAGCCAAAGCCCTTACCTGTAGTTGCCACAAGGCCAAAACCCACCTTTTCTCATTACTAATATCCAATGCCTTAAAGATTCTTTCGCATGATTTGATCCAAGCCTATACCTCAATGATATCTTAGATAAGAATTCTAAATGCGCACTCTTAAAGATTAAACCCATTCTAGAGTTTTACTAATCCTATCTCTGATGAGTCACACCCCACCAAAGCCACGGTTCTCACTTAACCTTCAGCTCCGATGCCAAATGTGAGGACCTATCTCCTCGACTCTCGCAAATCGACCCTAATACATCCATGGTATTCAAGTGCAGTAAATCCAAGCACCGAAGAGGCAGATTTTCAGGGATAAAGTAAAGTAAAGATAAAAACACAAATTCTGACATTGTTTAAATTTATAGATGATGGTACATACAACCACTCTCACTAGGGTACATCAAAGTTTTGGTACGAACTAACCCAGGCAGGAATAGTTATAACTGCCTACTCCCATAATTGTTGATACGAACTAAACTTAGACGTAGTGGAAAAACAAAAGATAGATGGATATCCACATCATATGCTCCAGCTCCATGCTCCAAAAGTTCTTCCAGCATGCTTTGCCCAAAATACTCCAAAATAGAATCCTGACTACTTAGCTGCCTAGAAAGCAAAATAAACTCCGGGTCATTCATGGGACTGGTGTGATAAATCGAAATACGATGCTTGAAAACAAAATGTATCTCATAAGAGCACGCCGCACATAAACATGAGCGGGTTTTTACCTTATGATAACCGAATCTTTATTACGTAAAAAATAAGAAATGTTATTTTTAATGACATTTCTTTGAAAACACATGCATGTAAACTTATTTATCTTAGCCAAAATTTATATAAAATTCCAGCATACTAGCCACAAACGCGGGTTCTACAAACAAAATGGCAGGCACTTATTTTCCATACAAATGACCAGGTGAAGGGACTACCTTCCGGCAGTACATCTCTAGAGGAATGTACCGAGGCCCAACTGATGGTCCTCTACCAACATAAGACCGGTCTACCTCTTCTTACATAATACCGAATATGTCATCACCCCTATCGTTGCCGACTTATCGAAGATGTCTCTTAGTATACACCATAATAATTTAAACCCGAACGTTATAGCAAGTAGAAATATATATAGAGGGGGATGATCATACCCTAATGGTTGCAAACCACATAGTCTTGCTGCAACTACCCTATTTCGGTCACTTCAGGGTGAACGATTACCTTTCACATAACACATCATCTTTCCTCATTGAATGCCACATTTCCATTCCATAATCATATAATTGAATTCTATAAACGTATAAGTCATGAGCTCGAACGTCTTAGGAAATGGTGTTAAGCTCAGACAAGTTGCCTTCTCTGCCACCAAGTAGATAATGCATTCATAGAGATCACTTATATGACTAGAAATTCCACACAGGCATTTATCCATACAAGTTGTCTAGGAATAGGACAAACCGAAGGCACTCTTCTACCACATTCTGTCGGGAGTTACCCCTTGGATTAGTAGCGATTAGTCCTTGTATTGGATATTTCAAACAAAGAGACTTTTGCTACTATATGTATATTGCGAATTTATCCCCAATGATCAACAAGCAGTCCTCCATTACGAAAATCCAAAATATCATATCCATATCTTTACTTCGAATGCATAAATTGGTTCAAATTGGTCTTTGGATAAGAATTTCCCAAATCCGACCCCAGTTCCTTCGAAATAATCATCAATAAAAAGATGTTCTTTGAATAAGGAATTATTCCTTAATTGATTTTGTTCTTTTTATCAAAATCTCTTTTGGAGGTATATATTTCTTAAAACATTCTTTCTGATATATATGGAATCATTAAACCTCTCTTATCAAATCCTTTGATTTGTGACGCCCCACCTCTATACCCATGCTAGCCAAGGACACTACGGAGTAATGCCGTCAACTAGCATGGAGAATAAGGCTGTTGAGGAGCGACCATCCGTGTAATTGCTTTGTGCGAGCACCGATATGCCAGATAAAATAACATGCAAATCCAACATACCGACGCAAACTCAACGCTACTACAAAGTGGCTATATATAATCTTCGAAAATAAATATAGAAATAAACATAACACAAATCAGTCACAGGTAATTCATATCACAAAGGCGGAAATAGATATGAATATATATAACACATAAAAGTGTTCATCAGAGTAGTAGTCAAGCAAGACCCACACTGTCACAAACGAATAGTGACAAGAACTACACAAAGAATAAGTATACATCATAGAGTCTATATCTCAAATGTGTACACCAAAATAAACTACTAATCTAAGTAGTTAGCCAAAAGTCAGAGAAATCAATCCCAAGTGAGACGTCAAACCGAAGCACCTGTAACATCTCGGTCTGACCCGAGTATTATTTAATAAGAAAATAATAAATGGATTAATCTAGCTATAAATATCAGATGAGACGTTATAGAATAAGAGGTATGACTAAACACATAATAATCACAATGCCAAGCTGTGATATATAAGTAATTGAAAATCAATAAGAGATTAATCAATATCACAAAAATCTACTCAAGGATCAAAAGAAATGTCATACTCTTTAATTCGTTCACCAAACCATAAATATTGACGATTATATCAATATCAATCACAAAAGTCAATGACGTACAATTTCACCAATGCACAAATATTGATAAAACTTATCAATGAAAATCATGAAAATGGGTGAAGCACAAATTCTAGAAATCATCTCAAGAAATCCAGAAATCACAAAAGGGGGAAAGGCCTATCACAAACGGGAGCATAAAGCTCACCAACACGTGTATCACAAACGGAACGCTAATTCCATGGTTGCTAACCATCACAAATTGAGCCGAAGCTCCACAAACGGTAAGAAGGCCATGGGTTGTTACCCCACCAATTTGAGTCGAAACTCCACAAAATGGGGTTTAGTCTCCCACGCAGACAAAGAGACATCGCCTATCGCTAGTCTAAATCACAAAAATGATCGTCATGATCATCAAGAAGTGTCAATTACACTAAGCTAGTAAATATATAAATTTAGCTTCATGTCCCATAACCACTAGCTTAACTTAAATATTTACGAACAAATTGTAGATCTCCACTAGAAAATTGTCACAAGAGTTTCAATCGAACAAGTCGAAGAATTAACCGACGAAGTAAGCGCAAGCGTTTCATACCACTTGTTTCGCTAAGCCGTTTAATTAGATTTCTCATACGAGTGAGGTAAAGGTTTGTATATACTAATAGATTCGAAATCGGTTTAAGAAAACGAGCTTTTGTTATTGAAAATAGAGTAGAAATCGTTTTGATGAAAGAGTTTTGATATTTACTACTAGTATTGAAACCTTTATATTTTTAAAGTGACAAATCATAGAAATGATTGTAGAAACAATCAGTCATCAAAATTCACATTCAAAAACGTGAATAAAATCCAAAGAAATCGATACCAAATCCATCAAAATGGATATTCCCAAAAATCACGAACGAAATGTCATCAAAGTCGATAATAAGTGATAATCACAAAAGGGAATCAACACGAATCGATTAAAGTTGGAATTCTCAAGCAAATAGGCAAATAGGAAAAAGAGTGCAGATTCAGATGTTTATTTTCCAGATTCAGATGTCTGAATCTGGAAAATAAAATATTTTCCAGAACAGAATTCAGATGTCGGAATACTTGATTTCAGACGTCTGAAATAGGCACTTTTTAGCCTATTTCCTTTCTGGTTCCAAATGAACCAATTCAGAAGTCTGAATAATATGATTCAGACGTCTGAATACTGGGGAATAAAAATTCCCAGTATAATATTCAGACGTCTAAATCTAACGTTTCAGACGTCTGAATCAAGGGTTCAGGGCATTCCCTGAACCTAGGCCAAAAATGGCCAAACAGATACCGGAAGCGATCGATCGAGCGACAACGACTAAGGATTTACGTCAAGCGACAACCTAACCTTAACGGCTTTTCGATACGCCTCAAATATCAATGTCCAAATATCCATAAAAGGATTTTTGTAGATTTTGATTTCAAAACACCAAAAATTGGAATATACGCCAAATCAATCCAAACCAAAATCAATTGCACAAGAATAAGTGTTAGGAATTCATACCTAGCAATCGAAAATAATTATAGACAGAGATGTGAGATAAAAATCTCACCTTTGAACCCAAATCAATGAAGAAGAAGCTTGAAAGCAAAGGAAGATCAACCACCTTCAATCCCAACTCAAGAAGCTTGATTCTAAGCTTAAAAGAGAAATATTTCCCAAATTAGGTTTAGGAATTTTCTGAAATCAAAGAGAGAATGAGTTGGGGAAGATGAAGAGAAGGCTTACCAATGGGTTCCCTTGAATTCGGAGCTAGAAGTTGGATTTGCTAATGAAGACTAGGGCTTGGAGTTTTAATTTCCTCTTCCTTCCCCCATTTTTGCTTTAGCTTGAAGTGTTAGGAAATGAGGAATGAAGTAATGAAGAGGAGAGGGGGTTGGGACTGAGTTAGTAAGAGGGTTCAGCCCAAACCAAAGCCCTAAGTAAAAAAGTAGCAAAAATCAACTTACTCCAAACATATCAAAGCTTATACTCAAAAAGGTTGCGAACGGCATTTTGAACTCAATGGAAGTCGTCTCGAGTCCCAATTCGACTGTTTGCTAAAAGTAGGTTTTCGGACTAAAATCCGACGAACGATGAAATATTTAAATAAAATATTTAAATATAGAATCGATAATTATGCGGGTAGTTACAGACTCCCCTCCATAAAGAAATTGCGTCCTCGCAATATACAAGAAGAAATTAAAGAGTAACAACCATAAAAGCATATCAACACAAAATAAATTTGAAATAGGAAGTTCACCATAAAGAGCATGAAAGGGTAAGCCTAAACGGGATCACTCGATGAATTTCCAGGATTCCCAAGAGCAATCCTTAGGATCTGAGAACCATTGAATTTCACAAGAAGAACATCTTTTTCCGAAGGCGCTCAACCTCCGAAGCAATGATGCGAATGGAATGTTGCTCATAAGTCAAATCTGGTGAAACTTCAATTTCATCAATAACACCGGGCTCAAGAATAAAAATAGGAAACCGAAAAGCATTTCCATAGTTAAGAGACGCGGAAAACATCAAGAATAGCAGAAAATGGAGCCAGTACAACGACGTAGCACGAAAACGGTACGCCCGAGAAACTAGAAACTCGAATAATTTGGAACAACGGCGTAGTACAATAACGGTACGCCAGATGAACCAAAGCTCGAATAATTTCGGAACACCGACGTAGTACAAATACGATACGTCCAATGAACCGAAACCATAAAAGAACATCGGACACTAGTCCATAAAAGGAATGAGATAAAGCTCAATAAAACGAAGTATATCAAAACGTCCGATGAACTTGATAAAAAGATAGTTCCATTTGGACAACATCAAAGAATCAACAACTTGTTGCTTACGACAAAGCGCATTGGCAACACGATTTCCAGAATATCGAGATCATAAGATGCCAGGGACTCGAGTCAACATAAAGTCCCTTATGAGAAAATAAATATTCCAAAGTTTTATGATCGAGGTGGAGAACAAATTCCTCCCCCAAAAATAATGATGCCAAACTCTAAAAGCGAAAACAATAGCCGCGAGCACTAGATCATGTGTGGCATACCTAGTCTCAATCGGCTTTTAATGATTTAGGAGCACAAGTGATAGCACGTTATCTTTTGCAAGAGAACGAGATCCAAACCAATACTATAAGCATTGGTACAAAAGATAAAGTCTTGGTTCCCTTCGGGAATCACAAGAATAAGAGTATCGAAAAGAAAGAATTTCTTTTAAATAATCTTCTTTCCTGAAAAGTTAAAACTTTCAAAATTACAATTATCTCAATGTAAAAATCTTTCTAGAAAAATTTACATTTTATAAGTCAATATATATCGTGTCTGATTGTCTCATCAAAGCGTTTAGGAAGTTCCTATCGATAACGTTGATCAAGCGCATCGACCAGAATTATTAAAGCACTCAACGGGCAATACAATCACAAAATCATTTTCTATTTGATGAAAATATCTCTTAAAAGTTTTGAGAATATTCTTTGCTCGTTTAAGATCAAAATCCAATTGTACTTATAAATAAATATTATGAAAAATATTTGGAAAATTTTAAATTTCTATTTTCATACAAAATCAATATATACAAGAATGGAGTCATCGAGATCGTAGAATACTCGATTCATAAAATGGATGAAATAAGCTGGACAAACTGAATGACATAATAAGTCATTCATAAGTATCATAACGAGTGCGGAATGCGGTAAATGGAATGCTAACTCCCGCGACTCGTAGCAAATGAAATCGGTGGCAAGGTCGAGCTGAAAGACCTTAACACCACACAAAAGATTTCTTTGGTGATAATCCTAAGACAAACTCAAAAATACCGGAAAAGTTTCACAAATTATTTAGATAAGAGAAGTAACACTTTTCTCATCTTGAGGGCTTAAAGAATAAAATGATGCCTTCAAAAATTTGAAATCGGAATCTCAAGAAAAAAATAAAAATCTGTTTAACAAATAGAAAATGTCGAAGATGAATCCACACGGAAAATAGGATATGGGCTTCACAACGATTAAGCCAATCCTTACAAAAATCAATTCCGAAGCCTAAGTAATCGGCATGGAAAGATGAATCACATAAAATAATTTCGACATCAATAAAAAGAAACAAATTAAGGGTTGCAGATCTACTATTCGGATTCGCAATCCTCAAAGAAGTCAACAAGCCCAAAATATTTTCAAAGAAAAAGAATCAACAAGTTCTTTTGATATAAAGTAGGGAGATGGAACCCATATCAAAAAGAACTCAAATAAGAAGATCATGAAATAAAACAATGCCATCAAGGATTGAGTGAAAAATACCTTGACCAAGAGAAGAGTTGCTAGGGGCTTGCAGCTTTCCTTCTCTCTTGCTTTGACGCTTAGGACTCGAAGATATATAATGATCCGCACTTTTGCAATAGCGGAAAGAAATAGGCCTTGGACACCTATTTATATAATGGTCCCTAGAGCCACAATTGTAGCATTCTCCGTGGTTAGGGATGGGAGTATTTGCTATAGAAGTCTCTTGCTTCACCCTTTTGTTAGGATTAGGACTTTCGGACCTAATAAAGGGATGCCTCTTCTTGTTGTTGTTGGAGTTCGGTTTGGCACTCCCAACCTCGACATCACTTTCTCTATCGGCCTCTTCAAGACGAAGAGCGATATCAATAAGCTGATCAAATGAAACCTCAAGTTTCAAAAGCAATGGCTCCTTAAGATTCTTATTCAAGCCATAGACAAATCTTTGATTTTTCTTCAATGGGGTGTTAATGTATTCAACCCCGTATTTGGAAAGAGATTCGAAAGATGCGACATAGTCTGTCACAGAAGATTCACCTTGAACAAGGTCTATGAAACGCCGGGCTAAAGTTACTTTTTCAGGTTCCGGCACGAATTTCAATTCGAATCTTTCTCGGAATTGCTCCCAAGTGAGATCCGCTTCAACGATTTCAGAAACTAAAATTTCATACCAATCTAATGCTCTTTCTTGGAGCATGCTAGAAGCCACTTGGATTCGATGTAGATCAATAAGGTTCATGCGAGAAAAGATGCGATCGCATGATTTGAGCCAAGCCTGAATCTCTATAACACTCTCGGATCCTTTGAATGTCCTTCCACCCAAATCGGTATAGTCTCTGCACAAGCATGCAAAACCAAATCTAGGATGAGTAGGATCTGGATTGGGTCTGGCAGCTTGAGCATTCTTTACTAGATCAAGAAGCTGCTGGGCAGACATGAATACTCCATCTTGGGGAGTAGCACTAGGTTGAGCGGCGCTGGGACGGCCTGGTCTAACCATTTCTCTTCTTTAAGAAAGAAAGAAAGAAGAGGAAAGTTATTCTCAAAATAAATATCAATCAATCTTGATAGATAAAACAAGGAATCATAAAGAAAATAGGATGAATCGGTACGAAGACTCGAATAAAATCCTAAAGCACGACTCCTAAGAAAGACTTAGGACATGATCCTTGCTAGATTATTCTACATTGTTCCGAAGTTTGGCTCTGATACCAAGCTGTGACGCCCCACCTCTATACCCACGCTAGCCAAGGACACTACGGAGTAATGCCATCAACTAGCACGGAGAATAAGGCTGTTAAGGAGCGACCATCCGTGTGATTGCTTTGTGCGAGCACCGATATGCCAGATAAAATAACATGCAAATCCGACATACCGACGCAAACTCAAAGCTACTACAAAGTGGCTATATATAATCTTCGGAAACAAATATAGAAATAAACATAACACAAATCAGTCACAGATAATTCATATCACAAAGGCGGAAATAGATATGAATATATATAACACATAAAAGTGTTCATCAGAGTAGTAGTCAAGCACGACCCACAATGTCACAAACAAATAGTTACAAGAACTACACAAAAGAATAAGTATACATCATAGAGTCTATATCATAAATGTGTACACCAAAATAAACTACTAATCTAAGTAGTTAGCCAAAAGTCAGAGAAATCAATCCCAAGTGAGAAGTCAAGTCGAAGCACCTATAACATCTCGGTCTGACCCGAGTATTATTTAATAAGAAAATAATAAACGGATCTGTCTAGCTATAAATATCAGATGAGACGATATAGAATAAGAGGTATGACTAAACGCATAATAATCACAATGCCAAGCTGTGATATATAAGTAATTGAAAATCAACAATAGATTAATCAATATCACAAAAATCTACTCAAGGATCAAAAGAAATGTCATACTCTTTATTTCGTTCACCAAACCATAAATATTGACGATTATATCAATATTAATCACAAAAGTCAATGACGCACAAATTCACCAATGCTCAAATATTGATAAAACTTACCAATGAAAATCACGAAAATTGGTGAAGCACAATTTCTAGAAATCATCTCAAGAAATCCAGAATTCACAAAAGGGGGAAAGGCCTATCACAAACAGGAGAATAAAGCTCACCAACATGTGTATCACAAACGGAACGTTAATTCCATGGTTGCTAACCATCACAAATTGAGTCGAAGCTCCACAAACGGCCCGAAGACCATGGGTTGCTACCCCACCAATTTGAGTCGAAACTCCACAAAACGGGGTTTAGTCTCCCTCGCAGACAAAGAGACATCGCCTATCGCTAGTCTAAATCACAAAAATGATCGTCATGATCATCAAGAAGTGTCAATTACACTAAGCTAGTAAATATATAAATTTAGCTTCATGTCCCATAACCACTAGCTTAACTTAAATATTTACGAACAAATTGTAGATCTCCACTAGAAAATTGTCACATGAGTTTCAATCGAACAAGTCCAAGAATTAACCGACGAAGTAAACGCAAGCGTTTCATACCACTTGTTTCACTAAGCCGTTTAATTAGATTTCTCATACGAGTGAGGTAAATGTTTGTATATACTAATAGATTCGAAATCGGTTTAAGAAAACGAGCTTTTGTTATTGAAAACAGAGTTGAAATCGTTTTGATGAAAGAGTTTTGATATTTACTACTAGTATTGAATTCTTTATATTTTTAAAGTGACAAATCATAGAAATGATTGTAGAAACAATCAGTCATCAAAATTCACATTCAAAAACGTGAATAAAATCCAAAGAAATCGATACCAAATCCATCAAAATGGATATTCCCAAAAATCACGAAGGAAATGTCATCAAAGTCGATAATAAGTGCTAATCATAAAAGGGAGTCAACACGAATCGATTAAAGTTGGAATTCTCAAGTAAATAGGCAAATAGGAAAAAGAGTGCAGATTCAGACGTCTGAAATCAAGGATTCAGACATCTGAATCTGGAAAATAAAATATTTTCCAGAACAGAATTCAAACGTATGAATACTTGATTTCAAACGTCTGAAATAGGCACTTTTTAGCCTAGTTCCTTTCTGGTTCCAAACGAACCAATTCAGACGTCTGAATAATATGATTCAGACGTCTGAATACTAGGGAATAAAAATTCCCAGTATAATATTCAGACGTCTGAATCTAACGTTTCGGATGTCTGAATCAAGGGTTCAGGGCATTCCCTGAACCTAGGCCAAAAATGGCCAAACGAATACCGGAAGAGATCGGTCGAGCGACAACGACTAAGGATTTACGTCAAGCGACAACCCAGCCTTAACGGCTCTTCGATACGCCTCAAATATCAATGTCCAAATATCCATAAAAGGATTTTCATAGATTTTGATTTCAAAATACCAAAAATTGGAATATACACCAAATCAATCCAAACCAAAATCAATTGCACAAGAATAAGTGTTAGGAATTCATACCTAACAATCGGAGATAATTATAGACAAAGTTGTGAGATAAAAATCTCACCTTTGAACCCAAATCAATGAAGAAGAAGCTTGAAAGCAAAGGAAGATCAACCACCTTCAATCCCAACTCAAGAAGCTTGATTCTAAGCTTAAAAGAGAAATATTTCCCAAATTAGGTTTATGTATTTTCTGAAATCAAAGAGAGAATGAGTTGGGGAAGATGAAGATAAGGCTTACTAATGGGTTCTCTTGAATTCGGAGCTAGAAGTTGGATTTGCTAATGAAGACTAGGGCTTGGAGTTTTAATTTCCCCTTCCTTCCCCCATTTTTGCTTTAGCTTGAAGTGTTAGGAAATGAGGAATGAAGTAATGAAGAGGAGAGGGGGTTGGGACTGAGTTAGTAAAAGGGTTCAGCCCAAACCAAAGCCCTAAGTGAAAAAGTAGCAAAAATCAACTTACTCCAAACATATCGAAGCTTATACTCAAAAAGGTTGCGAACGGCATTTTGAACTCAATGGAAGTGGTCTCGAGTCCCAATTCGACTGTTTGCTAAAAGTAGGTTTTCGGACTAAAGTCCGACGAACGATGAAATATTTAAATAAAATATTTAAATATAGAATCGATAAATATGCGGGTTGTTACATGATACCTTAAAACCTTTTTATGCTTAACTCTTTTCCAACATTTCGACCTTTTCTATCCCTCGTCTAGGAAAGAGACCAAGTGAGCCAGGGCACTGGTTGCTCCTGAACATGCACTTAGTTTAACCACACATCTGGATCTCATGAAGAGAAAAATCCAGCCTACTGTCAGGTTTTGGAACCAAGATTAAATATATTTATTTGTAATAGCTTTCCTTTAAATCGTTATTTAAATTCCTTTTAAATAAACTATAAAACTTCCAAATCATCATTAAAACACTTAATTATTCCTTTGAAAACATTTATAAAAGAATTAGAAAAGATTGTTAAGTTTAAAACTATATTTCAAAGGTTACATAAAAGTGATGTAGAAATGTTGTAAAAAGTGCTGCAAAAGTGGCTTTTAAAGCTATATTGATCCAAACGACTTTTCTATTATTAGGAAGTATATTTTTATAGCCCAAATCACTTTCAAAACGTTTTAAAAAGAAATAGAATTTACTTCATGTCTTTAAACAATTTTAAAGTTTTGTTTTCAAAGAAATCATGTTATGGATTCCGAACTGCAAAACCGCGATTTTCCCTATAACTTGTTTTACTCATATTTTTAAATCTTCTCATTGAAATCTCGATTTTCTTTTTAGTTTGAAAAATATGGATATAATAATTCGTAAAATTCTTATCTTTAAGAATTCCGAGCTATATTCCATTCTATATACTTGTTTGATTTTTATGGCACGTAATTGTGAATTGTCGTTACGTGGCACGCCTATTTATTACTAAATTTTTAATTATCTTTCAAACTTCACCAAAACAATTTCAAATTTTTGTAAAACATGTCAAACTCATTTTTAAACCTTTTTAAAGAGGTTTAACATTCCATATACAACAAATTAATTTAATATAGGAAAGTGGTTTCCTTTGTGCTTATCGCCATGTATTTCCGTGACTTGCATATATAGTCATCATTCATATTTAATAATAATCATTAACAATCATAATCAACCATATGTAACATCCAATAGCATATAATACTATAGTTTAGGAGTTCTCACCTTGAGTATAAAACGATTAACTAAAAATTCTCTATACCTCCGCTATTTGGTTTCTAAAGCTCACGATTCTTCGGTCTTAAGTTCCTAGGTGCCTTGACCAAAGCTTGGGGAGCTCATGGCCTAGGGTGAAGTAAGAAAGTGGATCGGCCTTCAATGAAATGGGGCGGAGGCCATGAAGAACAAGGTCAAAAGTTGGAGTTTAAGGATTATTTTGAGACGCTTAAGTATATATAATATATAATTTAAATTCTTTTTAAAATAAATTTTGCCATAATTTCTCTTAGGGTAGAAGCCATTAAAGAGGAGGAAAAGCTTAGAAAAAATTAATAAGAAGATGAATGATACTTAAGAGAAGGGTGTATGGTATTTATAGGTAAAGAAGAGTGTAAAAATATCTATACATACCTCATCATCTTCATTACCATCACATGCCCCACCATTATCACACCTCCCCCCTAATGCACGGAAAAGGCTCCATCACCCATGTGCCCATCACTTCCATCATTTTAGGGTATAAATATATTGACTTTTGTGTGCTTAAGAAATAAGGAAACTAAAATATCTTATATACTTTATATTATATTTATATACTTAATTATATTTGTATATGTATGCTTATGTGCATTTTCTCATGCATGCACACGTACTTGTATAAGTTTATGTTACATATCTCTACAACATTGCGCAACTTCTACACATTGTATCGTTACAAATCCCGGTACCAATTTTCGATCATATTTTTTCTTTTTAGTTAACATGCATATATTTGTAAAAAAAATTGAAAATAAATTTTCCTATCATTCTTAACTAATTAAAATGATCATATTTTATTTATAGAACCATATAAATTAATATTAATAATTATTTACAAAATTGTTGTTGTATCGATAAAGCGAAACGAATATTTACATAAAGTGATATACTGACAGGACGTTACACGATGGAATTTTTGAAACATTATAAAATTTATTAACCCATGTATTTTATTTTGTGTTCGTGACATATTATTGTGCGTGGTCGTATTCTATTTTCTGTCATTCGAGCTCATATGCGGATGCGATAGTTGGCAGCGGTGTAAATGAATCTTTCGAAATCAAAACCCGAATCGACCATATACACTTAGTACACACCATCTTTGACTTAGGAATCTCCCCTTTCATCATGCCATTTTCCCCTTGCCTAGGATTGTGGATAGTTTGGTAGGATTTGCTCTTTGAAAAAACATCGGTACTTTGGATATAAATATATGTACAAGGAGGAACAACACTTTCTTCTTTATTATTTTTTTCTTTTCTTTTATTTATTCCAGAGAATGAAAATAAACATTATCCCCATTTCAAAGATCAACAACTCCCATGTTACTCAGTCTCAACTAGATCATTCAATATATAAATTTTTCATAATTTCATCTAATACTTTTAAAAATTTATCGCTTAACGAGTGAGATATCCCAAGTTTACAGTAAGCAGGAAATATTTGTTCAAAATTTCAAAAACCAAATTCTCCAAATTCAAGATGAATTAGTCGATGGCGTATGCGTCGTTCGAGTCGTATGGAGTTGTAAATTTTTTTATAAGGTTTCGAAGGAGTACCATGACGGTCGACGACAGAAGTTGAAAACTACGGTAAGGTTTTTCCGATGACCAGGAAAGCGATAGGCTAAGGCTAGCTTAGGTTCGCGTTTTGCGTAGAGAGGGGTGCTTGGGGATGAAATCGGAGAACTCCAGCTGCGGATTGCTTTCGAATAGTGGTGCCTGGATGCGATTTTGGAAGCTTGGGATTGGAGATTTGATTTTGATTAGAGGGGCATGAGTGATAGCGCTTAGTCGTGAAGGGCAAGCTCGTGGAGAGAGACACATTAGTGGCTTTGATTTCATCAAATGGTGATTAGTCGTGCATGTGCATGTGTGCACATGTGTATGCGAGGAAGAGCAGGCCTTGAGGTTTTGTAAAAGATGAGATTGTAAGACCGGGTTAAGGTTTGAGAATGAACTTGGGCCAAATTTTATTTGGGGTGAGAAAATTATTATTTTGATTAATATTTAATAATTTAGATGTTTAAAATTTGAAAATTCATATCTCACTCATACTGAATACGATTAACCCATAGATTTTTATGTTTGGTTCGTATTGATGAGCACAATGCTTTGATAATGCTTGTTGTTAGTTTTAATTAAGTATAATATAATGACAATTAGTACCGTTTGATTATAATTACATCAAATTGGATAATTACGTGGCTTAATTAATTATACCATATGGGTATTATCTATTCCGTTGGGTTGTATGTAAGTTGTATTAGTTAGGTAGGGACAAGCTATTGTAAATGTTCTAGGATAGAATTGATATTAGTATGACTCTTATGTATCATATTCTAAACGACTTTGTAAATCATCATTTTGATTAATATATATTTTTCCATTGCATTGTGAGATTCTACATTTGTGTAGTTTTTCTGTTCATTTTTCACCTCTAACAATCTATCTTTTCGGCACTTGGTTGTTCGGCACGTGAATACGGATGATGTCTTAGTGTCGACTTCTAAGGGTCGAAAAGGCGGGTTATTAAAGTTGATAGCTGATTACAATAGAAATTTGAATATAGAAAATTCTTTAACTTTTCTTTCAATATCTAGGTTCAAGACTGTATGTGCTTATATATAAAATAAAGTAAAATAAAATAAATTTGCTCATATTTTTTTCATGCATGTCCAACAGATGTGTCTAAATACCTTTAAACTTTATATGGAAACTAGATTCAAATTGAAAAATAATATTGCCCATGTAACATATAAAATAAACTAATATAAGTTTCAACCAAAAAATTATGATCGTAATATTTATTACAAATTTAAACTATTAGTGGATTAACTACAATTAATATTTTTAAAATTATGATCGTAATATTTATTACAAATTTAAACTAATTAGTGGATTAACTACAATTAATTATTTTTTATTGAAATGCATTTAATGAATAAAATTGGTTAAATACTAATTCTGTTTAATGTTAATCAATTTGAGAATTTATTTATGATTGGTTAATTCATCTTGATTACATCATTTTAACATCAATATTTCAAAAGCAATGTATATTCCAATTTAATGAGAGAATACGTAATGTGGATTGTTTAATAACTTAGCAAATGTATTTTTACTGCTAGAAATAATAAAGTTGACACATACCTTCTGTTCTTTACAAATATATTTCATTTGTTTCACACATTTGGAAATAAAATAAATGAGAAAAATATTTACAAATAATTTTTATACAATAAAAGAATAAAATATTGTTTTTAATTATAGTTTTAAACATAATTTTATATCCAAATTATATTTGTAAATTTGGAATAATATATCATATATTTGATATATAACAAAACATGTTTATAGTCGTTATCATACATGCACAACATATGAATTGGGTTAAAATTATATTTGGCTTACGTTTGGTTGTACAAACAGATTATATTAGGAGTATTCAAACCGATATTGAGTTAATGCTTCTGACCAAATAAAATGTCAAATAACTGAATGAGTCCTTTAAGGAAACTTATAATTAATGTTTGGACCATGAAACCATGTGATGAACAAAAGTGGCTGAAGGCTTATTGCTTGAAAAAAACAAGGTTACGAATTATTAAATAAGAGTAAAATTTAAATGAAAATTATAATTTGAATGCATAGTTAGGTATCAAGTGATATCGACTTGTTAAAGGAGGAGAAGTTTACACATATTTCCATTTGGTTAATTATTTAGACAAATTTGATAGAAAATAATGAATATTAGCAAAGGACATAATTGATATTGATGTTTAACTTTTTTGTTGATGGAAAACATCATAATTTATTTTGAGAAACCCATTGATTCCATGGATTTTGGTTTATAATAAAATGAAATTAACTTTAGGCACTTTTGCATTTTATAAATCATGATTTTACTACACATAATTCTACATTCATTTTAGTATTTTGCTTCTGTGCTTAAGTCGATGCCAATTTAGTAAATACAAATGATAATTTATTTTCATTACTTAGCTTCATTGACTACATTTCTTTTCATCATTTGATCGAAATTTTACCTTTAATGAAATGTCATGCAAAGATTTGTGTATCCACAAGTATTTTGTTTAACAGTGATATTAATTTACTTTGAATTATGCTCATTATCATATATTTTAGTTGTTATAGGTGCATAAATATTAAAGTAAAAAAGGAAAATTATTTAGCTATACCAAATATTTGATTACACCGTATATTACACATGACTATCATGTCGTATTACGTTATCTATATTAGTAAATATAATGTTTCGAATCTATTATAATATTTTCTATAATGCAGTTATTATTGTATAATGTGGTAAAGCGTAATGATGCAAATTCTGAAATGTGATTTCTATGGAACTAATTTTAAGATCATTTCACTTTTCACTTTGAATATAACTTCTCCATTCCAGGTTTAGAGTCCTAATGTCAAACCAAATTTTGTATTTGAATTTGTTTGTCAGACACGGTGTGAAATTATGTTAACTTATGTCGCATACGTTTGAAAATTAATAAATTGGCATGCTTGGTAATGCAACATTTACGGAATCGAATTAGGGACAATTGATATATGACGTTTTTGCTCATTATATAAAACCATTATGCTCTAAAATGTTAATTATACTTTATATGATTCGAGAGTAGTAAGCAAATTTATCATAGAAAATGTTTATCGGTTGTGTCCAATGAAAAGCCAATCAAAAGCTTTATACTCCATAAACATGTGTTTCCAACTTTAAATAACTTGAAATTCCAAAAAATGCATTGTCGAAACTTTGTCGTAAAATCTAAGTGCATAACATGTGTTCACACTAGTAGTAATTAAAAAGTGAGTGAAATAAGAAGAATGAGAAAAAGATTATAAACTGAGACAATATATGAATGATTAAAAGTAAACTAATTTGTCGACTGAAATATTGAATTTGCAGCTCTTGAGTTATTTGTACATTAACTTTATTATTTGAAAAATAAAACTTGATCATTTTTCTATGCAAATTATAAGAAAACCAAAATAAATTAGGATATATCTAGCTTTATATGACTACTTGATTAATTTTTCAAATTATTATTTATGTATTTGATGGTTATAATCAAGGATTGAAGTTCACAAGTGTGCGCTCTTCTCATTTTGAATTAGATTGTATAAAAAAATAGTTCGCAGGATACACCCAGTGAACCCACTTTATATTCAATGAAATATATAAATGTGGCATGTTCAAAATGTAAAGAATTAAGGAAAGAGTGTTAAATGCAAATTATAGTTTTCAAACTATGTATATATGGATTACTTAAGTTTTATTTTATAATTAAGTTTATATTTTCGTTTTTATATACTTATTAACCTTTTTATGAATGTTTAAAGATACGTTAATTCTCAACTAAAAATGTTAGTAATTTCAAAAATAAAAGAAAAATAATTTTAGCATAAATCATGCATGCTAATTCAAGTTAACTACAAAATTTGATGTGTGGTTGAAGCTGGATAAAATGTGCGATTCCACTTGTATCTTATATATCATTAAATTTGATCTTGTTAAAAGTAGAGTGATGAACATAAGATAATGCTTGTTTGTTTAAAAAACTTCGAAAAATAAGGTTGCAGAATTTGAATTTGGGTTTTTATTGGAAATTGTAAAGTATGAAAAGCCTTAAAAGGAAAAGGTAAAGATTAAAACAAACTATATAGTTCAAAAAAGTGGAAACTAGGATCCATCTCTTATTTCATAAAGCTCTTTGAAATTAAATTTTACGAATCACCATTGTCAGTGTTTTCAGTGAAAATGTGAATTTCTAACTGCACATATTTGCTATTAGAATTGCAATAAGTGCAGCACAAAATGCACATATTCGTAAAATAAATAAGTGTAGTATGGATTACGAATATTAGATGTGCAGAGTGTGTATTCGTACGGTGTATCAGACAAATTTTCATTTTATAAAAATATGCAGTTGGAATTGCAAATATTAGCTATGTATAATGCAAATATTTGTTGTTCTAACTGCAAATATGTGCCGTTTACAGCACATTTTTTTGTTGAAAACATTGATAAGGTGTTTCTCGTGAAACCATTTTTATGACAAGTGTGGATGTAATTATTGAAACGTTTGAAAGGTGTTTGAAAAAACATTTGTTTATAAAAATATATTTGAAAGGTGTTTATTGGATTTGAATTCATATTTACAGTTAAAACACTTAACGGTGCCAGTATTTGAAAATGAAAAGAAGAGGGTTAAAAAACATTTAAATAATAACAAATTAGGAATTAAAATAGAAGACAATCAGAAACTCTAGTAAAAGTAAGTAATGTGAGAAAAACAATCAGGAAAAGTGACACTTGAGATCAGACCAAATGTTCAACAATCAGAATGTGTTGAATTACATGCTAGCTATAAAAGACAAAGTTGATTAAGGAGTAAGGACAAAAGAAAAGGGAAAAAGACCATTTCTATGTTAGACTTTGGTTCATGAACCTGTTTGACCAAAATTTGTTACAATGTATTACATACTCGATTATTTTAATCGTATCTGACTTTAATTTTTGCTCATTAATTATGCATGCTCGACAGATTTAGTATTTTATCCTACCTCTTTGTAAGCTTGTAACCATTTGAGCCTTGCGTTCACGTGCACATGACCCATTGGACAAGTGGTGATGGACTACATACCCATCTTTTTGTAAAACAAAAAATAAAAATAAAATGATATCATATATAATGAAATTTTAAACGAAATAAAATAATTAATAGAATTACTACCTTTGATTTTGAATAAATTTTAATTGAAATAAAATAATTAATAAATTTACTATCTTTGATTTTGAATTTGTACTATAACGTCCATAACCATATATTATGATTTATTAATTTTTCTTTCGAAAAATCGGTCAATTTTGATAAACAAATGAAACTAAAATAACAACATATCAGTGCAAAGGAAGAGCTGAACTGACGCAAAATGTAAAAAGACACCACAATCTGATTAACAGAAACTGAACATAGACTTCTTCATATTCTTTGGACATTGCATCAGGCCATAAACAAAACGAAATAAATCCTGCTCAACCAGAAAAAAGTACTTTTAAAAGGAAGCCCAAAACATTAAAAAAAGAATCAGTTTATAAGTAATCCATTAAGACAACGGGCCAACCTAGTTTGAAAATGTCTATGTAAGGCCTAAGCAATATATCCAACTGTAGGGAAATAATAATTTCTTTTTCAAGTATGAGAATAAATTTTAGGACATAAAGATACTCGTTTCCGTCACTTTAACGTTTCTTATGTTGGACCTATACTTCGAGCTTGAGAATTAAGTTTTTGTTCAACAGGGGATCGTTTGATCATTCAGTTTATTATATTGTATAAAAATTATTAGTTAAAAGTTGTAAAATTTATTTTCAAAATTGTTAACTTTGTTTTCAATTGTCATTTTTTTATCTCTAATTATAAATTTAATTAAATGAAATAATGGGTAAATTTATCAAAATATTTAAATATTGTAAATGAATGTTTTTAACTATTGTTTAGTAACGAAATTTATATAGATTTGTAGTCATTATTGTTAGTACTATAACTCATCTCTCGATGTTTGGAAGTTGGTTTCTAAAGTAAATAGGTCCCGGTATATTGAATTGATAATGAAAGGTGAAACCACGAATCTAGTAAACGATAAGTGATAAAAGCGATGAGTACGAGGCATAAGATTGTATAATAGTTAGGAGGATCACTCGGTAGTCGCTTTTAAAAATGCTTATACAGAGAACTCATAATCTTCACTTAATCCTTCGTTAATCTGTTTTCTAAAATTCTTTTTTGAGTAAATTAAAAATGAGGATTTTAATTTCTAATCTAGTTTTGAATCAAGGTCTCTTTCTTGTATGTGTGAGTCTTCTATTTATAATATTCTTAGAGCTCCTTCATTGACGTAGCACTTTTCGCTGGATTACTAACTTGGCTCGATGTAAGTTGTGATTTATGCATATAGCACCATTTTGTTACTTATGTTTTGATGTAGATTAATGAACTGACTATTTTTTTAGTAGTTTTTGCCTTAGTCTGCTTGTTTTGTATGCAAAATTAATTTATGAATGCATTTTGGGCCTAATTAATTTGCATCAAACTCATTATCACTAAATTTGTGCTTTGGGGTTATTGAACGTGTATTCGATGTCATGTAACACACATGTGATGGGAATTTCAAGCTATAAATTGTTTCGCATTACGGTAGTATTTGCCAGTATATTTGAACACTTAGGAGCTTGTAAGTCTTCAGGGCGCAACATCTTTCCATTACTTTTGTTGTTTCGACATTTGACTTATAACTTCTTCACCTAGCCTTATATAGTCTCAGCATACTGCTTTGCATAGTTTCAGGATCTACCGAAAGTTTTAGCTTATTGCTACTTATATAACGATTCAAAATTTTACTACTTGGCTTTCGAAATATTTAATTAGATTTAAATATTTGATTTGGGGTTTTTAAAATATATATATAAATCTATGTTTCAAATAATTGACCGATTTTTGATGATGTACTTTTAATTTAATTATAGGATTTTTAATAATTTTTAATTTGGAAAATAATTGAAATTTCATTTGACATATTTTACGGTAAATGTTGTGTGAAGACCTGTCTCCTCGACCCTCGAAAATTGACATTAATACATCCACGGTATTCACGTGCCATAAATCCAAGTGCCGATGAGGCAGATTTTCAGGTGTAAGTAATGTAAAGATATAAAACAAAAACATAAATTCTTATATTGCGTTTAAATTTATAAATCGATAGTACATACAACCACTCTCACTAGGGTATATCCTAGTTTTGGTATGAACTAACCTAGCCAGGAATAGTTATAACCGCCTAAACTTAGACACGGTAGAAAAATAAAAGACGGATGGATATCCACATCAGGTGCTCCAGCTACATGCTCCAAAAAATCTTTCATCATTCTTTTCCCAAAATACTCCAAAACAAGATCCTGGCTAATTGGCTGCCCGAAAAAATAGGGTACATAAAGTTTAAAGGGAAGACAAAATAAACTCTGGGTCAGTATGGAACTAGTGTGAGAACTCCAAATCCGATGTTTGAAAACAAAAGGTATTTCATAAGGCCACGCCGCAGATAGATACGGACAGATTTTTACCTTGTGATAACCAAATTTTTATGACGTGAAAAATAAGCTATTTTATTTTTAAATATATTTCCTTAAAAACGTTTGCAAGTAAACTTATTTATCTTAGCTGAAATTATTACATTATTAAATTCTAGCATAACCACAAACGTGGGTACTACAAATAAAATAGCAGGCACTTATTAGAGAATGGATTTCCATACAAATAACTAGGTGAAGGGGCTACCTTTCGGCAGTACATCTTTAGAGGATTTATCGAGGCCCAACCGATGGTCTTCTACCAACACAAGTGTAACACCCCTAATTTTATTGATATTATGCAGAAAATTTAATTAGAATAAATTAAATAGAATAATGTAGGTAAGGGCATTAAGGTTGATCAATAAACTAGGTGGTCATGTTTATCTAAGGAACATAAATGATTAGGAAATTAAACACAGGGGCATTAGGGTAAATAGCCGCCCATATTTCCCACCCTTACACCATCCTTCTTAGTTTTACATGTTCATTATTCTTAGACAAAAACAATAGAAACCATGAGAAGCAAGGCCGACCATTAGAAGAGAAGAGAAAATCAACTAAAAGCTTAAGATTCAAGCTAGAGGAAAACCAATCTCAAACAATCTCTAATCTCCTTATCTCAAGCAAGGCGAATATTAGTGTAAATTATCTCATTTTTACGTGTTTTATTCGATTATCGATAGTAATGAATTTATTTTGCCGTGTTGATAATGTATAGATCTGATAATCATTGTTTTGATAGAATAATGATTTATGGCGATTTATGGGGATTTTCATGGAATTAAAATAATGGGTTTTAGAGTAAAAACCTTTGTAAACGACTTCCGAACGGCTTGATTTTTGGATATTTGTGTAAAACGTAATTTTGGAGATGAGTTTTCAATTTCATAATTTTTGGAGTTAATAGGAATATTTTATGACTTTTCTAAGGTGGTAAAGTCATTTATTTCAGATTTAGTTATGAAAAATAATAAAATAATGAATTTTACCTCGAAATTTTTGTATAATGAAGAAAATATCATTTTAGATTTTTGTTGAATATTTGAGATTTTTTCCATGTGATTTCAATTTATCATGACTTTTCTAAGCTAAAAAGGCTTAGTAATTTTATAAAAATATAAAAATAATTAATTTGTTTGAGAATAATTTCTAAAATAATAATTCTGATCTATAGCATATTTTCTGCAATGATATGTTTTTAACCAATAGAAATTTGACAAAGAATTGATAAAGTTTGTCCTTAACCAATAGGAATTAGACAAAGCATAAAGTGTGGCAGTTTTCGAATTATTTATGACTCTGCCACCGAACCTTCCACCTTCAAACCTTTTGTCATAGAACTTAAACATTTCGTCATAGAACACCATAGCATTTCTTTAGCTTTCTGCAGCGTTTTTGTTGAACCTTTCGTCATAGAACCTTCCACAGCATTCTACAGCTTTCTGCGGCGTTTTTGATGAATCTTACGTCACAGAACCTAAACCCTTCGTCATAGAACCTTCTGCAGCATTTTTGACATTCCTGCAACGCTTTTAGTGAACCCTTGGGCCATGCCGAAAGCAACCCTACGGCCTTGCCGGAAGCTACCTTTCGGTGGCAATTCTAAACGCTACAAAGGCTCTTTTGTAACTGTTTTCTCCTGCTTTGTTTGTAAAACTTTAAATAAGTATAACTTTCTAACTGTAGGCCCGTTTTTCCATTGTGACCACTCTACGGAAAGATAAACCATCATTTGAACACAATGGAATAGGTTATAGATCTTAATTCTATGCTATAAAAATTTATGGCAAAACAGGTTTATATTTCTAAAAGGGGTTGTTTTCTTTGCTTTCGAATATGTTTGCTTGGTTTTCTTTGCCTTCGAAGGAGATATTTTCTAAGGGGTTGCCAAATTGTTTTATTTTGACAAAGCATTATATTTTTGAAAGATAGAATTTAAAGTGCTATAAGGCAGGAGCCCAATGTTTTTTTTAAGAGCTTTCGAAGGAGGTTACTTTGTGAAGTCAAAAGCTAGGTTTCGAAGGTATCGTAGGGTTTTATGATCGAAACTCTATTTTTAAAGGAAAAACCATGGTTATAATAAAGGAGTTTGTATAATAAGAAGAATCCATCTTTGATAAATTAAACCCCAAAGGAGTGGTATTGCCATGTTGTTATATTGCTTCTTCTAATATGAATATATTAACATTATAATGAACCCATAACTGTATTTTGGGAAAAAGAGTAGAAGAACCAGTTAGGTGAGTCTATAGTGAATTTAAACTGAATAAACTCCTGAATGATTAAAGTCGCATCTAGGAGGTCAGGAAGATCAGAATATAGGATGCTAAAATATAAAGGACCGATATTGGCAGGGGCCAATAGGTTTCCAGTAAGCACATAGAAACTATATGATAATGGCAAGGACCAATAGGTTAATAGTTAGCCCATGAAAACTATGTATAAAAGAGGATGTCTGATAGACAAGTTCGTAGTTATCCCATTTGACGACCTATACTTCATGACCCTCGAAAATCGACATAAAATACGCCCGTCGTATAATATGCCGAACGATCGAGTTTTGAAACGACAGATTGTTGAGGGAAATGAAATTAGGTAGAAGAAGAAGAATACTAAAAAAAATAGAATCTCACAGCGGACAGAACAATATATAATATCAATAGCTCTTTACACAAAGCAAAACTGTTATTTACACATCTCACATCAGAGTACACAGATCAATAATTACTAGCCAGGACAGTTATAGCAACCTATCCTCACAACTGCTAGTAATTTCAAACAATACTGCAGTAGAAATAAACAAGTATGAGAATACATCTCAGTATCCAGCTCGTCTCATGAGCTCCATAGTATCCCATCCTGAACCTGTAATGCTCGGTCTGACCCGAGCATTATTATTAACACCCGAGTCAGTCTGGAAAACCAGCATGGGAAATCACACGCAAATTGAATTATTAATGTTTTAAAATCCATTGAAAATCAAAGGTGTCTCGTAAGACCACACCATAAATAAACATGCCGAGTTTTTACCTTACGATAACCAAAACATTTCGTATCAAAATCCTCCGATATTATAATAGTGTCTAAGCACAAATACTTATTCAAATAGCTGAAACGCTTGCATCTTACTTTCTGCATAGTTGGGCATAATAAAAAATGTACGGCGCTTATTGGAGAATGGATTCCAATTGAATGACTAGGCTCTAGGGCACCACCTGCCACGGTGCATGTCTAGAAACACTGTACCGAGATCGAACCTATCGATCTCTGCCAACACATGACTGGACTACCCCTAACCTGGATAGCCCAAATAAGATACCCCACCATTAGGATCAGCAATTACCACACAACCAATAAAAGGGACCCTAGATAGGGGTAAATTTACCCTACTTGGGTGCAACCCGATCAGTCTTGTTGAATCTTTCCTGATTTTCAGTCATTCTCGGTTGATGAGGCTAGAGGCTACGATTACCTTTTTAGAAATATTCATATAGAATGCTCACTTTCCTCCAATGACAACGTACAGATAGCATTCATCCATACAAGTCCGTTCTCGGTCCGAACGGAACAGAAGGCACTATTCCTAGTACATCCATTTTGGAATAACCCTCAGGATTAGTAGCGATCAGTCCTTGCATTTTATTGCTCCATCTTCGACTCCATTCTCTTGTCTTCATTACGAAAACGTACTCGTTGGATCGAAGTGGTTTTTGGATCACAAATCCAATCCCGATCGCTTCGAAACAACATTTTCTATTTTCAGTAAACTCAACCATGTTCTCTATGAAATACTCAAACGAAGATAAGATGGAGATCACCTCCTAATCGTTATTGGATGTATTTCCTTATGAATGTCCTAGAAGAACGAAATGAGTTCATATGTACAGTATAACACCTCGAACGGTAAATGTACCATAAAATTCCCATTCTTCTTCTAGATATTTCCAAAGTTATATTTAGTTTTGGTTATTTAACTATCAAATAAATAATCAATTCAACAGAATACTTCAATTTCATTGAAGGACACCAAGTCTTATTTAAATTAAATCTCTTTTATCCAAAAGTCATGTACTTATCTTATCAAAATCAGTATATTCACAGAGTATCCTTTTAAAAATATTTGAAAATCCTTTTTAAAATAATGTGGAATGTACCACTATGGTATCAAACCATGGATCACAGCTCAATGGTTACGTCTCTATCCTGGAGAAATTCAAGACTTAGTTGTAGGCACTCACTGCCTCCGATTTACGTCACACGAGTATACCATTACTTTCTAAAAATCTTATTTAACAACTATCTCAAAATAATTCTTGTAAGTTCTAAAATAATTTTTCAAGTTAAATCTAGTCAAATATACTTAAATAGAAGTTATTATACAAAATCATATTAATATTTAGTAATTTGTCCTTTTTAAAACAAAAATGCCATCTAGTCCTTAAATAAAAATAAATCCTTTAAATATCATTATTAAGTAACTATTTATAATTAAATATGCTTTGAACAATTTAAAATAATTAGACAACTAATTTTCAGGATATTTTAAATCCTTTTAAATTACCAAATTAATAATTTAAAATCCCCTTTACAAAACCAACCCCATTTCTCGATCTAATTTCATCTCGCAAATTTTGGAGATCTAACCTGAATCCAATATAACCCATTTGTACTTATTTCCAAAATTCACCTCTATCCTATCAAATATTTAAAATCTCGATGTTGAAACTTTTATGTTTTAACAAGCGCCATTTACGGATCTTACTATTTGAAAATCCTTTATAATATACTCTTATTCTAAGATCCTCTTCACAATATACTGATTTAGTTAAGTACGAATTTCAAACCATTTATTTTATCCCATTAATTAACCAAAAATACTTTATAAACTTTTTACTTCAAAATCCCTTTTAAATTCTTTTCCAATTTAAAACCTGTATTTCTGGTATTTTTTGAAGTACCAAAATCTAGGTCAAGTCCTATCATAGCATCAAATTAATTAAAATCACAAAACCATCAATCACAGATCAATTCAATAGAACATATATCGCTATATATGAAATTAAATTCAACACTTTTGAGAAATCCAGATGGATCCCTCCTACCAGTTTCCCTGCATCCATAGATGTTAGCACATTATAAAATTACCAATTCCACTTCGAGGTGGAATATCGTGGTATATAGGGTCATCCGCTATTATGCAGGGCGCATAGGATCACATCCGCTATATGATGCAGGAATAACAATCACTCCAATATATATAATACTATATATAATATCACATTCAACTGATAAAAATGCACAATTTAAGCATTCAAACATTTATTAATTTTAACTATTTAAAATTAATGTTAGTAGTCCCAAATTGAGTGAGATTAACTTACCTTGAGTTTTTACGTTGCCTACATTCCAATTTTAAATTAAATCGAGCATGTTCGATTTAACCTTAAAATTTTACTCGCTCCAAACATCTCTAGATCTGCTCCACTGCGTAGAGGTCATTGTTGTGATTCCGATGCCACCATTTTCGTTCAATTTCGACCTCGTCTGCATGAGATATGAAATATTATAGATTGAATATAATTTTATAAATAAATTACAAATTCTTTTTCCTAACAACCTAGATCGGCCTGTACACTTTCGAATCTGAAAATCTGGCCACTCCTTTCCCAACACTCCTTCGTTCCCGTTCGAAGACAACTCATGGTCGACCCAAAACCTTAAACGCCGCCCCCTCTTCGACAACATTTGAGATGATTGAAACCCACCACCAGAAATCTCCCCTCGTCCTCCACCATCGACTGTAATATGATGAAGCTTGGTTCCACCAATGCATGGAAATATATGCACGATCGTGCCATGTTCGAGCCCCTGTAGCCATCGATCCACATCGTCATTTCCAACCTCAACCGTTGAATATGTAAATCTCACTGCCCACTCCGCTTTCCTAGTTGGAAGATTTTTCTCTTAGTCTACGGATTAGAAGAAATCGAGGTGAAAGAAGGAGAATCTTTCGACCATTAAAATCGAATGTGGCGGCTACGTTTCATTTAGAGCCAAGGGTTTATTATGCTACTAATATATATATGAATATATAAGTTATTTTTATATTATTTCCAATTTTATACGTTCTTTTTCAAACGAACTCCAAACGAAGCATTCCATCTAAAATTTATAATGTTTTACCCCTATTCCGAATATAATGGAACATTTTTCGGGGCCCAGATCAATTATATGTGAAAGGTAGCTTTTGAATCAAATTAAAATATTAAATTTTGGATATTTATTTCAACACGTTTCTCTCTCATACGGCCAAACGGTAACTCCAAATGCTACGAAATTTGAAATCTGATAATAATATAGTATTGCAAATCCAGTGGAACTAGTTTCATCAAATTCTGAGACTGTGCCCCCAAAAGGCTATTCTAACGCGTCGATTAAATCGAGCGATTTTCAAAATCGTCGAAATCATTTAAATTTTCAATTTTAAAAACTCACTAACTCCTTTATAATTCAAATAAAATTTATTTCCATATTTGAAATCATTCTGATTCATATTAAATCAATTTTTGATTATTTACACTATTGTCGTATATATTAATTTCACTATTAATTAATATACAAATGCCCGACATTAAACTTATCGACTTTAATTCCTTTCACAAGTCCAATATTAAAATTCTAATCCAAATAGAATTTAAATCAATTTTAGATATCATTTTCACCCCCATTTATTCTCAGATTCCCGTATTGTCCCAATTTCTAATTATTAAATTTATATTTACCCAAATCCATTAAATAGCCATATTTGAAATTATAAACTATTTTACTAATTCAACCTAATTCTTCATATTCAAAATCAATTAGTTATTCAAATTCAACATTTAAAAATAAATCAAACGTTCAAAACTAACGACCAAAATTCCGGTCGTTAAACCCATGAAAACTATGTGCAAACGAAAATGTCAGATAGACAGGTTCATAGTTAGCGCATTAAAACTATATGCAAATGGAAGGGTCAAATAGACAGGTTCACAGATAGCCCATGAAAAATATGTTTAAATGAGAATGTCAGATAGACAGGTTCATAGTACGTCCATGAAAACTACGTAATTGGACAGAGAATCCGTTAATGTTTAACCGGTTATTTGTTAGCCCATGAAAACTATTAGGTTAATAGTATTCCCAAAAACTATAATTAAGGCAGATAATCAGAATGAAGGAAGATGAGTAATCCAGATTTGATTTTCTTGTTTTGCATATCATCATAATGTTTTGAAATACTATATTTTTAACCATTATGGATGTAGGTGCACGGTATATGGTTTTATATAGATTTTATAACAATAGTGAGAGGAAAAACCGTTCTACTAAGCGGCGTGGTCTCACTAGATATCTATTTGGTTTGAGATGATAGATTAATATTCATACTAGGCTTTATGTGTGACTCGAAGTTTTTTTCCTTTTAAATTCTTAGGTGCTCAACTGATTTTGAGTAGTTTGAGGGTTAGGGTTTTTAGATTTTCTTAGACGAATAAAGCTTCTGAAGGCATGCTAGAGGCAGATAGTTATTTAGAGTTTTCTTTTCTGCTGTGCATTTAGATGTAAAGGCAGATTTATTAGCCTTACAATATACTCTGATCAACCAAGGACGCATCTTCATATGTCTCTCTTGGCATATGTATAATTATTATATTATGCTGAACGTGGTTAATGTTTTGGGATTATGTAATGAACATGAAATGTTTTGATTTGAATTTGGAAATATGTTTTCGAACTGTTAAAATTTTCCATACTCTTGTGATCTGTGTAACAATGTATATAGCACCGCCATATTTGGTCGCCGATGATTAATAACTATGGATGACTGCAGCATCCGTAGCTGTTAGTTTTGGGTCTTCGAGTAGGGGGATGTTACAAGTTGGTATGAGAGCATAGGTTTATGAAACTTTAAAAGAAAACTTAAACCTAAAGTCTTTTCCAAACATAATCCAATGAATTTAAAAATACGATTGGGATTTTGGGTTAACGCTACAGTAACGTACTTGTATTTGATACATAGGTATATATCTAGGTATGTATTCCCCTCTCTCTTAGACCGTTGTTCTATATCTTACTAAGGCTCGTAGTTGATATACGAGAAAGAAGATATGGAGACAGGAACAAAAGAGGAAATCTAGGTGGGGAAGCATCACAACTAATGGAAATGCTCGACCTAATACTCAGAGAAACCAAGGTCGACAGGCCAATGCTAACCAAAATGCTAAGGCCAATGTAGGTGCTGGAAATCTGCCAATAGACACGGGGGTGGTTTATCATTTGTTGGCTAAACAGTTGCAAGCAGGAGCTACTGGGAATGTTGGTGGAACAGTGTGGCAGCAGGAGTGCCAAAACAAGAGTTGACTTGGGCCGACTTTAAGAGGAGGTTTGAGCAGAGGTTCTTGTCAAAGGGTTGCAAAATCGACATTGATAAGGAAGTTCGTGGATCTTGTATAAGGAGAGTTATCAGTGATCAAGTATGCTGCTAAGTTTGACGAGCTGTCTCGATATGGTTATACATTGGATGATGCTGAAATTAGAAAGAATGAAAGATTTATTGAAGGATTGAGGCTAGAGCTTGATAGAATGGTTATGAATCATATTAGGAAGCCTTGTCATGTAGTGGTGGAGATGGACATTGGCCATGAGGAATTGCTTGCCATGCCTGTTAGAGAGAAACCAGTTGAGTCCCAAGGCCCTCGGGGAAATAAAAGGAAATTCTTTAAGGAAAGGAGCGCAAAAAGGGTATGCTACCAAGAAAGCGAATGCTGATTTAGTGTGTAATAAGTGTGATAAGAAGAGCCATTATGCCCATGAGTGTAGATCTAGTAAAGGAAAGAAGCCTGTAGAGAAGAAGAATGTGAAATGCTACAACTATGACTAAGTTGGGCATTATAAGAACCAGTGTCCAGAGCCAATTCGGGTAGACAGAGGGAAGGTGTCAGCTACTGGACTACCATCTTCTTCTAGACCTACTGCCATAGAGAAAGGAAAAGCTGTGATGGAAAGTACGCTTTTGATCTAGATCATACCACTTAGAGTACGTTTTGATACCGATGCATCGCACTGATTTATATCACCGCATTTGGTTGATAGGTTATTTATAGAACCCACATACCTTATTACTTCCTTATGGGTTGCAAATCCAATAGGAGCGCATGCAACTATTGGAATGAGATGTGACCAGTTAGAACTTGATTTATTAGGTCATACGTTTGCATGCAGTTTATATATTTTTGATTTCGAAGATTTCAAGATCATTTTGGGTATGGCTTAGTTGGGTAAGTATGAGGCTAGAATATGTTTCCAGGATCGAGAGTTATCATTGAGGCACCTAGATAGTCATAACCGAATCATTTTCTCAGCGGAGAATTCCAATTTGAGTATTGGTGTTTTGTTAAGTGCCTTAGAGGTAGGAGATGACCTTTATCAGGTTCGTGCATCCAGAAAAATTGTAGATGTATTTGAGCTGGCAACTAGATTACCACCGAAATGAGCTATAGAGTTTTGGTTAGACCTTGTACCGGAAGCTAAACCTGTCAGTAGACCACCTTGCAGAATGTCATCGATAGAGATGAAGGAAATTACTTATTGGGTTACAAATTATTTTTGTTAAAATAATTATTATTCAGGTTTGAGATTTTAATATGTTAGGAAATATATTAAAATAGATTTTTTAGGATTTTTCTAGAATTTTCCTAAGTCTTTTGAGGATAAATATATAAAATTATTTAAGGTACGGGACTTAAGTGTTTTATATATTTATAAAGAAGAAGAGGCATTTTGCAAAATAAAAGGATTTATAAATTTTGGTAATTGCAGCAACACATTTTTGAAAAGCATTTTATTGACCAATGATTTGACAAAAAAGGCAGGTTAGTTGAAATGTTTCATTTTTAGTTTGAAAACAAAAATCACTATTTTTCCATGATTCGACCCACATGGTTGTATACCATCCGCCCTAGACCTTTCGTCCCAGTCGATCAAAGTTCAATGCATAAGGTATTAAGTAATTGGTATGTAATGAATTGAATATCGCCTAAAGGTTCCAAGCCGAAAGGTTGATGGCCCAATAGGTTGGAATATAATTGTTTTATAAGTGAAAAGCTTTCGCCTACTTTACTTTCAAATTTGAACTTTTGACTTGGTCACCTCCACCCAGGTCAAGTTATATAAAAGAAAGTCTTAAAAACCTTCCGATGTAGTCTGTAGGTTATAGCTGCTACCACCGTGCCTCTTTTGTCCAAACACTTTATTAAAGAAATTGTTAGATTACATGGAATTCCTACTTCTATTGTTAGCGATCGTGATCCATTGTTTACTAGAAGATTTTGGAAGAGTTTTCAAAAAGCGTTGGGAACGAAGCATAATTTAAGCACCGCTTATCATCCTCGGTCCGATGTACAAACCGAGCGTGTGAATCAAACTCTTGAAGATCTTCTTCTTGCGTGTGTTCTTGATTTTGGTGGAAGTTGGGAGGTTCATATTTCTCTTGTTGAGTTTTCCTATAATCATAGCTTCCAATCTAGTATTGGCACGACACCTTTTGAGGCACTTTATGGAAGGCCATCCCGATCTCCTTCTTGTTGGCTTGAGGTCGTCGAGAGGCTGGTTTTAGGTTCACATTTTATTCGTGATTCCATAGAAAAGATTGGCCTTATTCGTCATAGGATGAAAGAAGCTCAAAGTTGGAAAAAATCCTATGCCGATAACCGAAGAAGGAAATTAGAATTTTCTTTCGGAGATTTTGTGTTTATTCATGTTTCACCTATGAAGGGTGTTGTGTGTTTCAGTCGGTCGAGAAAATTAGCACCTCGATATATCAGTCCATTTCCCATCACCGAACGTATTGGTTCCGTGGCTTATCGCCTTTTATTACCGGCTCAGTTTTCTGCTATTTATGATGTGTTTCACGTTTCTCAATTACAGAAACGCCTTTGAGATTCTGATTCTATTCTTGAACCCGACGTTATGGAAGAACTTGAAGTTTCGCCTAATTTGACTTATGAGCAACATCCTATTCGTATTATTACATCGGAGGTTAAACGCCTTCGAAATAAAGATGTCCCTCTTGTGAAGGTTCAATGGTCCTCGAGTTCTAAGGATTATTCTAAGGAATCTAGAGAATTTATCAAGCGAACACATCCGGACTTACTTTCTAGTGCTCTTTGAGGTGAACTTTTTATTTCAAATTTCTTTTGTGTTGATATGCTTTTATGGTTGTTACTTTTTATTTTTCTTCTTAAATATTGCGAGGACGCAATTTCTTTAAGGAGGGGAGTCTGTAACAACCCGCATATTTTACGATTGTGTATTTAAATATTTTATTTAAATACAACATCGTTAGTCGGGTTATAGTCCGAAATGCTACTTTTTGCACACGGTCGAATTAGGATTCGGGACCACTTCCATTGAGTTCAAAACGCCGTTTACGACCTTTTTGAGTATAAACTTCGATATGTTTGGAGCTAGCCAAATTTGACCTCTGCACTTTGGACTTTGGGTTTGGGTTAGCCTAAACTATTAACTCTAGCTCCACCCCCACTTCTCTTCATTCACTTTCATTTCCTAATACCTTCAAGCTTTCATAAAAATGGTTGAAGAGAAAGAGAATTAGAATTCCTATGCCCTAGTTCCATTGCAAATCCAAGTTCTAACTCCAAATGCAAAGTGAAGCTGTTGGTAAGCATCCTTTTCTTCTTCTCCAACTCATTCTACCTTCAATTTCAAAAATTCCTAAAGTCTAGCTTAGGAAATGTTTTTCTTTTAAGCTTAGATTCAAGCTTCTTGGGTTGGAATTGAGGAGTGATTGTTTTTATCTTGCTTTATAGCTTCTTCTTCTTCTTCTTTTTTTGCAAAAGGTGAGATTTTTATCTCACATCTATGTCTATAACCTTCATTTGTTGTTAGGTATGAATTCCTAACTTTTATTTCATGTCCATTTGCCTTGGATTGAATTGGTTTTATGAGTATTCCAATTTTTCGTGTTTGAAGTCAAAATTTTAAAAATCATAGCTTTGTTGTTTGATCATGCTTTTAGTGGTGTATCGAAGAGTCTATAGGGCTGGTCGTCGATTGGCATAAACCCCTAGCACCCATTGCTCGTCCAGTTGCAATTTTGGAGGAGTTGCTCTTCAATTGATAGGATGAAAAACAGCCCTAGTGCCAATCAGTCGACTAACCATTGCATTCAGTCGACTGGCTGTAGCAAATGAATGTTCCTGGGCTGTCTGCAGAGGATGGAAGTCTCTATTTCCTGGAATCAGTCGACTGGCCTCTGTAATCAGTCGACTGACCTGCTCGTTTTTGCCTATTTAGCCTATTTTTCTTGAAATTCCAATTTTTTATCGATTCGTGGTTTTTCGATTTGTTATTATCATTTATTATCGTCCTTGAGGACTTCTATTTTGGAATTTTTGGGTATATCCATTTTGATGGGTTGGGAATCGATTTCTTTGGATTTAATTCACGTCTTTGAACGTGAAATTTTGGTGATTAATTGTTCTTACAATCATCTTTATGGTTTGTCACTTTAAAACGCAAAGGTTTCTATACTAGTAGTAAATATTCAAACTTTTTCACAAAGATGATTTCAACTCTATTTTTAATACAAAGTCCTTTATAAAACCATTTTCCAATCTATTAGTATATACAAACATTTACCTCATTCGTTCGAGAAATCCAATTAAACGACTTTGCAAAACAAGTGGTATGAAACGCTTGCATTTACTTTGTCGGTTAACTCTTAGACTCGTTCGATTGAAACTCTTGTGACAATTTTCGAGTGGAGATTTACAATTTGTTCGTAAATACTTAAGTTAAGCAAGTGGTTATGGGACATGATGCTAAACTCATCTATTTACTAGCTTAGTGTAATTGAAACTTCTTGATGATCATTTTTTCTGATTTAGACTAGCGATATGCTATGTCTCTTTGTCCATTTAAGGGACGGTACCTCGTTTTATTGAGTTTCGTCTCATGTCTTTTGTGACCTAGCGACCCACGTTCTTTTATGGAGTTCGGTCCATCGGACGTACCTTTGTACTACGTTGTTGTACCAGCTTATCAGGATCATCGGGCGTACCGTTGTACTATGTCGTTGTTCCGAATTACTCAAGTTTCAGGTTCCTCGGGCGTACCGATATTGTACTATGTCGTTGCACCGGCTCTATGGTTAGCGACCATGGGATAACGTCCCGTTTGTGATACACGTGTTGGTGAGTTTACATGCTCCCGTTTATGATAGGCCTCCCCCTTTGTGATTTCTGGATTTCTATTTGATGATTTCTAGAATTTGTGTTTCACCAATTTTTATGCTTGGCATCGACATGATGTCAATATTTGTGGTTTGGTGAATAGAGTAAAGAATATGACATTCCTTTTGATGTTATGAGATTTCTTGAGATATTTTATGATTTTTGTTGTTGTCAAATGTATACTTTTCATATTATGGCATTATTGTTATCATACGTTTTGTTATATCTCTTATTCCATCTCATTTTATCTGATATTTATAGCTAGACTGATCCTTTTATTATTTTCTTATTAAATAATACTTAGGCCGGACCGAGATGTAACAGGTGCTTCTACTTGACTCCTCATCTGGGAGTATTACCTGACTTTTGGCTAACTACACTATATTGGTAGTTTTTGTAGTTATACATTCGAGATAGGGACTCCTTGATGTATACATATTCTTTTGTCTAGCACTTGTATCTATTCTTTTGTTATACTGGGATCTTGTTTGACCACTACTCTGATAAACACTTTTAATTGTTATATTCATACCTGTTTCCGCCTTTGTGATATGGATATCTATGACTTATTTATGTTATGATTATTTCTATATTTGTTTCCGAAGATCATATATAGCCACTATGTAGACGTTTTGAGTTTATATCGGTGTGTCGAATTTCCTCTTGTTATACTATCGGACATACCATTGCTCGCACAAGGTAATTACACGGATGGTCTCTCCTCAACTGCTTTATTCTTCACGCTAGTTGATGACATTACTCCATACTGTCATTGGCTAGCATGAGTATAGAGGTGGGGAATCAAACCACCCATAACCCAGACCCACAAAAACATCGAATTCCCCTAATTCTCTTATCATCAGCAAGAGTCAAGTTCAAACTACAGACTTGAACACGAAGTCGTGCACGTATCCGTGCATGCTTCCTCCGATGATCGTTCCTTGCCGCCGATCATCTCTGCACATCTCACACGACCACTGTATCCTCCCCAACCACCCAAGCCTCGACGAACAGCACTGACAAGTTTCGACCTCTCTCGTTCATTACTAGAAATGATCAGCTGCTCAACGATCACCACGCTTCGGCCATTCTGCCATCGTATACCCTAGAACTTAATCGAAAGACTCATCTCCTCCTCCAGCAGAGTTTCCCCCACATGCGTAGCCTTTATCACCCCCTTGCTACACTATTCAATTCGAAGCCGATGCTATACCAATGACAAATAAAACCTTAAATCGACCATACCCTATCAATCCATGCGATAGGAATTACGTCTACCATTTTTCCTTGGTGCCACTCCGACCGACGCTCCTTCTTGCCAATTGCCATGTAACATGAGCGATCCTATCGCCAGAATTTGGCAACACACCTAAAAACGATCATCTCCCAATTCCACATGAATTACAGCTTAAAAACTGAGAATTTATTATCATAAATCATCATTTTCCAATACTAATCTGTTTTTATAATCAGAACTTAAATTTCAGATCTTTGATTTTTCTGACTTTAAATGATTTTCACAGTAATTTCTATTTCCAGAATATTTACCAAATATTTCTTCTGGATTTTAAATTTAAAAATAAATTTACATTCATTTAATCATTTCATCTTCAATGATGATGATCCAACATTTAATTTATGAGGAGAAATGGATTTATTTAGGTGATTTGCCCCTGAAGTTTAACGGAGGAAGATATATACTCATTTACTCAGTCATGCACATATTATACAGGAAGTTTCAACTATCTCCATTTCAAAAACATTCATGCAAATCTTATTTTCCCCATTACTATACAAGATTATCACATGCATCATGTATTTAAGTCAATTTATGCCTTAAAAGAATCAACAGAATTTTACTCATAGACATTTGGAAAAAGAAATAGAGGAAACAGTGTAGTTTACTCACAATTCAAATGTCTGGACAGAAAGCTTTGAACTGGAAGTGCCAGATGTTTTGATCTGGAAACTGGAATTATTCTTTGAATATAAACTGAATTTGCTTGTTTTTAAAACTGAGATGAACTGCCACAAATTTTGAGATGATCTAGGCTTTGATGTTGCAATAACCTTGCTTGATTTAACTTGAAGTTGAAAACTTGTTTTGAAAAGATTATTGTTTGAATATTTAAAGATGTTAACAGATTTTTATTTCATAGTCTTAACAATGAGGATAGAAGAGAAATTTTAGCAAAGAATGTGTAGATATATTTATCTATTTTTTATTTTTTTATTTTTTTAAAAATAAATAAATAAAAGAAAATAAAAATAAATCATGACGCTTGTTAAATTAACTTACATTTATCTTTAGCATGAGTTAGTTGTCTTACATGTGTTTTTATGCATAAGTTTATATATTTTAAAATGATTTAAAAAGCCTTTATAATTAATTTCCTAATTAATAATTATATATCATAATTTATATAATAAAATCGTTTAAAAGAAAATAATATAAGACATACTTTATTCTAAATAAAATCATATATAATATATTTTTAAATCCAAAATGTATTTTAGATATATATCTTTCAAATTTCAAATTCTAATCCAAATTCAAATTTAAATTCAAATTTAAAATCCAATTTAAAGTCAACACTAATATATATATATATATATATAAACACATATTTAATTTAAAATAATAATAATTCCATTTAAAATCTACTTATATATTATATATAAACTACTCATTATTTTTTATTGTTTGTAAATAAAATTTATCTAGATATTTATAATTCAATTTTTATTTATATTTCCAAATTCATTTACATATACAGATATCTTTTATTATTAGAATTTTGTCTGTTCAATTGATTAAAACGGTTAATTAGCCATTTATCAGATGTCCAAAACCTGGGTTGTCACATTTCTACCCCCACTGAATCTTTTCGTCCTCGAAAAGGAACGAAGCCAGAATTTATTCAATAATTTAAAATCAGATAAATTATTCTTTAATCATTTAAAAAAAAATATTTAAAATCTATACAATATTTCCAAAATAGTTTTTATAGAAATATCTTTTTATAACTCGATGTTTTAACAAGTCCTTCCTCGTTCTCACAGAAATTCGGTCATACGTTGATCAGGCGTATGACTGAACATCCATAAGTACTTAGCAGACCTATTTTCAACACCCAGTGAAAATACTTGAAAAATAATTTTATTGAGAATATAGCAAACAGTTTTGAAAATTGAGGAAATATCTTTGGTGAGAATGCTCTGGAAATTATCACCTCCATCCATGGCCGTAGTTACATCCTGGGTAACGTTGCCATCGCAGCAAAAGTCCACGTAACTGTAGGCACTCTGCCGCCCTCGATTACGCCATGGAACCCACGGTAGATCGCAGTTACATTCCAGGGTTACGTTGCCATCAAAGCAAAAGCCCATGTAAGTGTATGCATCAGTGCCCTCGATTTTCGCTGCCAAAAATGAAACTTCTCCACTCCCACATGGGTCGCAGTCTACCGATGTAAAATCAAACGTAGACTGTTGGCTCTCAGCGGCACACACGACTTTTGCTATGTCACCATAGGTCGTAGTCTACCGATGTAAAATCAAACGTAGACTGTTGGCTCTCAGCAACACACACGACTTTCGCTATAGTCCGTAGTAGATCGCAGTGACATCGAGTTAAACTATCATCACAGCATAACTAAAATACCTCTGTAGGCATCAACGCCCTCGACTTTCGCTACACACTATACATAATCCTTAGGAACTAGTTTTGTCCAGACTCCTCACAGGATCAACTTTAGAACCCCCCTTAGGGTTCAAGGCAGTACCACCCTGTGGCACTCCTGAAAAGTTCATTTCAAGGGAGCGCCTTTTTCCGCAGAGCCATTTTCAAAACACTTTATACTATACACATATAGTATCTTCCAAATCATACACCTAGTATGAATTCCATATAAATCTCCTTTTCTCAAAATCGATTATCCCAAAATCGATAATTCTCAAACTAGGTTTTCCAAATTCCAATATTGATTTTACCCAAAAATCAAAAAGCCTTTCCAAATCCAAAGGTTCCAAAAACCTTTCTCAAAATCATTCTCATAAGATCCTTTACATATATATATAGATATATATAACTTTAAAAATCTTTGGATCACTTCAAACTCGTGTAAATTCCCTTTTCAAACTTCAAAATTTTTCAAAAATCCTTTTCTTCCGGCAAAAGATTCAACAAGGGGAGATTTATTTTATATAACAAAGATATATAATTTTTTTTATTCCATATCAAATATTCAAATTCGATTACTCTATAAAGTCACTTACTAGTTTACTTACTTCCATAAAGTAAATTTTTACCATAGAAAATCATATATTTCACAAAATATATCTTTCATTTCGAAAAAAAATCCTTTCACATTTCCTATCCACAAATTTCCAATATCAATTTCATTCAAACCCGTATGCTGTACACGTATCATCCATACGCTATACCAATCTGATCACTCACTCGATCACACAATTCCGCTTCCGAACTAGTATCGTCCACCCGACTTCCTAGTGCGGACTCAGATCTGGATTCTAGATCAGAAACCATCATTCTCCTTGCATAGTCATAACTATGATAGAGAATATCCAGAACCAATCAACAATCCATATCCAGGTTCGCCGTCGAAAATCGAGTGAAAAATCCCAACTCCGATCGATAAACTATCTCGAAATTCTAGGCTCAAATGCGGATCAAATCACTACGCGAATAGAATAATATACGTACATCCTACGTATTTATCCTCTTTGGTTATTAGCCAAAACAATCTCCTTTTCTATTCACATTTCCTATTCACTTATTCACATTTTCTCCCAATATCCCTTTTGATTAACACTCCAATTCTTATCTCAAATGGATATTTACTCATAAACAGTTCGCACTCTGACCAGCTTGTATTTAGAAAATAGCTTGAAAGGTTAAAAGTAGATAAATAATTGAAAAATAATTATTAGTTCGTAAAATAGCTGTAAAATAGTGATGTGATTGTAAAATATTTGGAAAATAGTCAAATAGTTACAGAAATTTTTTATTCATTGCAAAATAGTTGTAAAATAGTAATTAGTTATAAAATAGTTGAAAGACAGTAATTAGTTTATAAAACAGTTGTAAAATAGTTAAATCGTTCCAAAAGTAATTAAAAAACAAGATAAGATGTTTGGGTTTTAAAAAGAAAAGTTTTATAGTAAATAGATAGGAAAATAGATTTAAAACAGTTTATATTAAAATATTGTATTTGGAAAAATAGTTTAGAGCCAAACTGTTCAATTCCTGTAACGACCCGGAAATTTCGAACCCGAAATTTCCAGGTAGTCAAGAAAAGAAGAAAAAGAAAGAAGAAAGAGATCGAAGAAGAACAGAAAAGAATCACACAATCTCACATTCGCCGTGGATTAAACATAATATCACATAAATAATAGTTTTACAAGAAGAACTATATCATTACACTTATATCTTTATACATCAGAGTTACATCATTACACAAATACCCGACAGTTAAAAATTAACTTGTTCCAGAAAAATACAGCGAAACACCTCATACGTTTCTGCCATCTAGCTCGCCTCCTGAGCTCCAGAACATCCTTACCTGAAATCTGTAATACTCGGTCTGACCCGAGCATTACATCAAAGTAACACCTGGGTCAGGCTGGAAACCAGCGTGAGTAAATCCATCTAACATGGAATACAAGCATACAACTCATATAAACCCGGGGTAACTTATATCAATTTACACTTCACAAGTTGTTATAGACATCAACCGTGTCACACATCAATTTCTAAGTGCCTAAACTTAGATTTAAATGGTTCAATTTACTTAAGTCATTCCACTTCAGCCTATTAGTTTCACATATCGAATTATAAGAATTGAAGAGGTTTCGGATATTAGCTAAAGCCCGACTCCGGTCTCTTCGAATCTCATGTCATCTTAACCTAAGTTATTCAAATGAAATATAACTCAAACTTAAACACAGGATGTCACTGTTTAGACCAGTATAACATATCACATAGCATCACATATCACAAATCATAGATATCAACTAATCTAAGCATACTATATAATTCAATCATTCATAAGCAAGATTTATCAACACACCATTTGAAATTAATTTAATTAACCACTAATGAATTAATTAATTACTACAATTACTTCTTAATCTTGCTTACTAATCAGTAATTAATGATAATCCAATTAATTAATGGTTCACCAATTTTTCATCTTAATTAATCATCCTTTAACAACCATCATGTGGTTATCTTAAATTAATTAAACTGATTAATTAATTTGACTAATTACATTACTTTTAATTAACTACATTGGGTAATTATTTCCTTAATTACTTCATTAAGTAATAACTTAATTAATTCATAATTACTTGATTAATTAATTACTAATCATTAATTAAATCTAATTAATGATTCTTAACAGTGGATTAATTATTCATAAATAATTGATTAACTTAAACTTAAAATCAATAATTTAAAATCCTTAATTATCTTAATCCATTTCATTAATTAATTAAACAAACTATTCATTTAATTACCTCAATAATTAAATGAAATTAATAATCATTAAACTCTAAATTTATTTTAAGATAAAACCCTTCTTATCAATGGTTAGATTATCATTCTTAAATACTTTGGAAAGTATTTATTTCAAATTCAATTTCAAATTTCATTTTAAGTTCAAACTTTAAAATGAAACCAAAATATAAAACTTGAAATTCATATGTTAAAGAATACTTATAAAAGAAATTTAAAGATTTAAACTAATTTCCTTTTTAATCTCATATTATTAAAGTATACTTTAACCTTTCAACTTATTTACAATTTTTATAAACTTTATTTCCAAAACTTAAGAATTCAAATCAAATTTGAATTCAAATTTAAAATTCTGATTTAACTTTGATTAAATCCTCTACTACATTTCAAACTACATTTAAATTCAAATTCTTTAATTACATTTTAATTTCTTAAACATTTTAATAATAATAAGTCAAATTTGAATTTTAAAAACTCAATTATTTCCAAACTAGATTTAAAATAAATTGAATTTATTTTAGACTTAGATTTTACTTAAACTAAGATTGAAACAAGATTTCAATTTTATTTTAAAAAAATTCACTGTCATTTAAATTCAGTTTTTAAATTTAAGTTTAAAAATTGAAACGAATCTACAGGTTTCAGAACTAAACCTGTTAATACACTTAAACCCAAGCAAGAGCCAAATCTGCTTCGAGTAAACAATTCCCCTACTTCGAGTAATACACAGCACCTACTCGAGTGATTCTCGAGTTTCCCCACGGCTCATACCCAAGCAACCGCATGAAACTAAAAGTGCACGGTGCACATCCACCGTGCCTCCGGTAATCTTTAGTCACCTCCGGTGGCCTTCACACACCGGTGACCCACCTCCCCTTCCAACACGACCATCAATTCATCATTCCACAGTCCAAAATCGAATTCGATTTCCCAACTCCAACCTGGAACAATAGGAACCTCCTACTCTGAACTTAGCACTGCCTCAACCAAGCTTCTCCGATCATCAGAATGCCGGCACCTTCGACCACAACTTCGTCCATGCCCCAGCTTCCATTTCCCATAGTATAGTGGCACTCGATCAATTTTTGGCCTCGAGATGAACCAACATTCCAGCCACTTCCAAACTAGGTTTCGATACTAAATCAAAGCACCGCAATCACCACCGATCTCAAACAAACTTCCTACTATTTTTGCTGGCCTCTCCACTCACTCCTCTACCTCTAGAAACAAACCTAACCTCTCCGACCACTGGAATCACCATAATTTCCCAAAAACCTAAAAACAGTGTAATTCAGATCTGCACCTTTAATTCTAATTTAAAATTTGTGATTCTAGTGTTAAAAATCATGATTTAGTTCCTGAGTTCATTCCATAATTCTGAATCTTTAAATTTCACAGTTTGAAAATTTATGTTTGAGAGCATGCACTGATGTTTGTTTTACAGTAGTACATAGTCTTTAATTTAACTTGATTAAGTTTTTAAACCTTAGACTATGATAAATTAAACAACATTTACTTATAAATCAAGTCCTAATAAAACTAGTTTGGGTGGTAAGAAATTTAAAATAAAATCTTGAGCTTGAGAAACAAAATAAGAACAGAACAGACAATCACAAAACACACCAATACATCCATATAAATATTCAGGGATATGCTTATAAATGCATTCATAATCATATTTGTTTTCAGTGATAAAACATGCAACATAATTTTACTTTAAACCATTTATATTATGATGTTTCTCACAGTTTTAATCATATTTGTTTTCAGTGGTAAAACATGCAACACAATTTTACTTTAAACCATTTATATTATGACGTTTCTCACAGTTTTAAGGAGAAACAGAGAATAACTTTTCTTCTTTAAAGAACTTAGCTTAATTTACACCTTAAGAAGTGTAATTACATACCTGCATATTTATTTATATACACACACAAAATTTCAACATGCAAACAACTTTCCACAAGGTTGTTCAATGATTAACACAAGCATCAATTTTAACAGGTTTAAAACAGAATCAAAAGTAGTAGTCTACTCACTTGTTCCTAGACAGAGGCCTAAAGGTTGAAAAAACTGTTCTGGGTTTGAATTTCGCCTTGATGTTGACATTTGCACTGATTTTTCTTGAAAACTTGATTGTTACTCAATTGAATTAATCCTACTTTAATCCGATATGAGATTATTTTTTTTCTGGCTGAGATGCTCCAAGCTTTGATAAATTTTAATTTTGGGTTTTGAAAATGTTTACATGCATTTTGTTTTAACTACAGGTTGTTGAGAATAGTTTGTATTGAAGGTGAAATCAGGTTTGAATTTTTGCTAGTCTTTGATCTCTGGTTTTGATATATAGGACATTGTTTCTCTTAGTTTTACTTCCCCTTTTCCCAAAAATGAAGAAAGGGAAAACATTTTGATATTAAAGAAAGAAGACACTTGTTACATTTACTAACATTTGTCATTTAAATTTGTTAATTATCTTACACTTGCAACTTTTCATGCAAAATCAATTTATAAATGTAAATAAAGCTTTTGTTAATTAATTTTCCTAATATCTAAATATTTATTTTAATTTATATAAAAAAATCCCTTTAAGAAAATAGAATAAGACAAAGTATATATATATCATCTCTCTTGAAATCCCAAATATAAATTCAATTCAATTTTTTTTAAATACAATTTGAATTAGTTTTTTTTAAAAAAAAAATCAAATTGACATATGTATTTAGACAACCCGTTTTCAAATTGAAAAATAATATTCTACTTAAAATTTATATACATAATTATTGTTGAAATAACAAATTTGCCACTTTTGATTAAATTTATGAAGGAGATAATCACCTTGAATTGCTTCAAATTTTCAGGGATATCACATTTCAATAGTTAAACTCAGATAATTATTCAATTATCTGATACCCAAAAATTCGGGTTATTACATTCCTTTCCCCTTTGAATCTTTTCGTCCTCGAAAAGGAAAGAAAGTAGATTTTATTAAATATTTTAAAACCAGTTAAAATATTCGTTGATCATTTTTTTTACAAACACCTTTAAAATCTGTAATACTGCCAAAATAGTTTCATAAAATACTTTTTATAACTCTATGTTTCAACCAGTCCATCCTTGTTCTTATAGAAATTCGGTCATACTTTGATCAGGCGTACGACTGAAATTCTATAAGTACTTAGCAGACCCGTTTTTAACACCCAGTGAAAATACTTGAAGAATAATTTTATTGAAAATATAGAAAACAGTTTTTGAAGATAGAGGATATATCTCTGGTGAGAATGCTCTGGAAATCATCACCCCCATCCATGGTCGCAGTTAACCCGATGGTTACGTTGCCATCCCGACAAAATCCATAGATAACTGTAGGCCTCCGCGCCCCTCGATTACACCATGGAACCCGCTACAGATCGCAGCTACAACTGGGGTTACGTAGCTATCACAGCAAAAACCCATATAACTGTAGGCATCAGCGCCCTCGAATTTCGCTGCTAAAAGAATGAAACTTCTCCACTCCACTTGACCATAGATCGCAGTCTACCGATGTTGCGTTGCCTTTCCGGCAAAATCAAGTGTATACCGTTGGCACTCATCCTCCACACGATTTTCGCTATGGTCCCCACAGTAGATCGCAGTGACATCGTGTTACACTGTCGTCACAGCATAACCAAAATGCCCCTGTAGGCATCGGCGCCCTCGACTTTCGCTACCCAATAATCTTCAGGAACTAGTTTGTCCGGACTCCTCACAGGATCAACTTTAGAACCCCCCATGAGGCTCAAGGCTGCACCACCCAGTGGTACTCCTGTGAAGTCCATTCCAAGGGAGCGCCTTTTTCCCCAGAGCCATCATCAAAACATTTTATACTAATATATAGTATCTTTAAATCATACACCTAGTATGATCTCATACAAAGCTTCTTTACACAAAATCGATTATTCCAAAACCGATAATTCTCAAACTAGGATTTCCCAATTCAATATTGATTTTACCCAAAAATCAAAAGCCTTTCCAAATCCATAGGTTCCCAAAACCTTTTTCCAAAATCCTCATATGATCCTTTACATACACACACACACACACACACACACACACACACACACACACACACACATATATATATATATATTCAGATATAAAAAATCTTTTAAAACTTTGGATCATTTCAAACTGGTATAAAACTCCTTTATACTTCAAACACTTACAAAATCCTTTCCTTCTGGCAATAGATTCATCAAGAGGAGTTTTATCTTAAAAAACAAAGATATATAACTTTATTTATCCAAAATCAAATATTCACATTTGATTACACCCTTTCAAAATCAATTTCATTCAAATCCGTACGATGTACACATATCATTCGTACGCCATACCAATCTGATCGCTCACTCGATCACACAATTTCACTTCCGAACTAGTATCGTCCACCCGACTTCCTAGTGCGGACACAGATCTGGTTTCTTGATCAGAAACCATCATTCTCCTTGCATAGTCATAACTATGATAGAGAATATCCAGAACCAATCAACAATCCATATCCAGGTTCACCATCGTAAATCGAGTGAAAAATCCCACTCGGATCGATATAACTATCTCGAAATTCTGTGCTCGAGTCTGGATCAAATCATTTTGCGAATAGATAATATACGTACACCCAACGTATTTTTCTTCATTGGTTATTAGCCAAATCAATTCCATTTTTATTCACATTCACTTTGATTTTCATTCACTTACTCACAATTACTTTAATCCATTTGGATTATTACCTCTATTCTTATCTCGATTGGGTATTTAACCAATAACAGTTTGAACTCCGACCAGTTAATTTAGAAAATAGCTTGAAATATTTAAAAATAGATAAGTAGTTGAAAAGTAATTACTTATTTGAAAAATAGGTGTAAAATAGTTCAGTAATTTAAAATAATTGGAGAATAGTTAAATAGTCATAGAAATTTTAAATAATATTCAAAATAATAGTAAAAGAGTAATTAGTTTATAAAACAGTTGGAAAATTGCTAAACAGTTTCAAAATTAATTGTAAAACAAGTATAAGTTAATTTGGCTTTTAAAAGAAAAGTTGTATATGTAGTAAATAGCTTAGAAAATAGGTTTAAAACAATTTATATTAAAAATAGTCCAGAGTCACAACTGCTCACTTCCAAATCTCCATTCTCATCAATTCAATTTAAATTCCACTTTCAATTAAATTGACCCAATTCCAATTTTTTAATAACTTCAATTTCCATTGAAATTGATTCAATCCCAATTTAAGTTGAATTAACCTCAGTTTCTTTCCACATTTAACTTCATTCAACCTTGATCTCAAATCCTACTAATTCAAATAAATTTCAATTGAACTACTTCCAGTTTTCAATTCATTTCAACTCCAGTTTGAATTAATCCCAATTTCAAACTCTATTCCCAAATCAAGTTGAATTAATCTTGATTTCCTCCCAAATTTAATTCAAATTCCATTTTAATTTAAAACTATTAAACTTTAATTACAATTTCAAATTATTCAAATCAATCCAATTCAAATTTCCATTTGAATCTTATACTCATACATCTTCAATCACCATTTCAATTAATTCAAATCAAATTCAATTTGAACTAATTCAAATTTCAAATTTAAACCATCTCGAATTATAAATTCGAGTTAATACTTCAAATGTTGATTTAATTCCTTTAAATCAATTTACCTTTAAGGTTTTAAACAATTTAATTTCTGAGCTCAAATTTCTTGATTTTCATTTTTAATTAACCATTTAACTTTTCCCCAAGTTAAACCCAATTCACTTAATCCAGTCAATCTACTCAATTTTGAACTTCCATTTCAAAATTTGAACTTCTCATAAATAATCTTCCCATTTATTAAGTTTAAAAACTTATCACCTTGTGTATCACATCTTATTCCAAATTCAAAACTCACCATTTAGAGTTTATTTCAAACCATATTTGATATTATGTATATCCACATATATACATATTAACTTCTTTTACATACACAGTTATACTTTAAAATTTTAAACCACCTTTGATTTTTAATTTAAAAAAAAATTCTTTTAAATTTTCAAACAACTCTTGTTTGAAATTGGACACCTTTATTCAATAATATTATTTATTATTTCATATCACTTTGAAACAATTTTCAAATTCTGGACCCAGATTTAAATCTTTACAATTCAGACCATTTTCAATTCCAATTTATAATTTATACTTATCTAAATGTTTTATTTCCTTAAAACATTTCATTTTGCTTTCTCATTAATACACACTTTATTATTAAATACAACAACCATTTATCATAATAACCAAGCTTATCATATCTGGAAACCAATTCATAATTATCTTATTCTAAAACTCCTTCTCTAATTCAAGATTTTGATTTTAGTTTGAATCCATTTCAAATTTATGCTTATTTAATTTCAATTTGGTTGTATTATATTACTTCTTAATTCTTACTGTTACTTTTAATTTAATCAATACTACAACCAATTTCCTTAATATAATAGATTATCTATTTCTTATTAAGATTCATTTACTTTTGAAATCATTCAAAAACCTTTATATAAGAAAATAGAAAGTACGCTCTCTCACATACACACACACACACACACACACACGCACGCACACACACACTCAACTCATTATAGGGTACCACTTACCCTATCCTTAATGAGTAATCCCACCAGAGCCAAGGTTCTCGCTTAACCTTCAGCTCTGATACCAAATGTAACGACCCGGAAATTTCGAACCCGAAATTTCCAGATAGTCAAGAAAAGAAGAAAAAGAAAGAAGAAAGAGATAGAAGAAGAACAGAAAAGAATCACACAATCTCACATTCGCAGCGGATTAAATATAATATCACATAAATAATAATTTTACAAGAAGAACTATATCATTACACTTATATCTTTATACATCAGAGTTACATCATTACACTAATACCCGACAGTTAAAAATTAACTTGTTCCAAAAAAATACAACGAAACACCTCATACGTTTCTGCCATCTAGCTCGCCTCCTGAGCTCCAGAACGTCCTTACCTGAAATCTGTAATACTCGGTCTGACCCGAGCATTACATCAAAGTAACACCCGGGTCAGGCTGGAAACCAGCGTGAGTAAACCCATCTAACATGGAATACAAGCATACAACTCATATAAACCCGGGGTAACTTATATCAATTTACACTTCACAAGTTGTTATAGACATCAACCATGTCACACATCAATTTCTAAGTGCCTAAACTTAGATTTAAATGGTTCAATTTACTTAAGTCATTCCACTTCAGCCTATTAGTTTCACATATCGAATTATAAGAATCGAGGTGGTTTCGGATATTAGCTAAAGCCCGACTCCGGTCTCTTCGAATCTCATGTCATCTTAACCTAAGTTATTCAAATGAAATATAACTCAAACTTAAACACAGGATGTCACTGTTTAGACCAGTATAACATATCACATAGCATCACATATCACAAATCATAGATATCAACTAATCTAAGCATACTATATAATTCAATCATTCATAAGCAAGATTTATCAACACACCATTTGAAATTAATTTAATTAACCACTAATGAATTAATTAATTACTACAATTACTTCTTAATCTTGCTTACTAATCATTAATTAATGATAATCCAATTAATTAATGATTCACCAATTTTTCATCTTAACTAATCATCCTTTAACAACCATCACGTGATTATCTTAAATTAATTAAACCGATTAATTAACTTGACTAATCACATTACTTTTAATTAACTACATTGGGTAATTATTTCCTTAATTACTTCATTAAGTAATAACTTAATTAATTCATAATTACTTGATTAATTAATTACTAATCATTAATTAAATCTAATTAATGATTCTTAACAATGGATTAATTATTCATAAATAATTGATTAACTTAAACTTAAAATCAATAATTTAAAATCCTTAATTATCTTAATCCATTTCATTAATTAATTAAACAAATTATTCATTTAATTACCTCAATAATTAAATGAAATTATTAATCATTAAACTCTAAATTTATTTTAAGATAAAACCTTTCTTATCAATGGTTAGATTATCATTCTTAAATACTTTTTAAAGTATTTATTTCAATTTCAATTTCAAATTTCATTTTAAGTTCAAACTTTAAAATGAAACCAAAATATAAAACTTGAAATTCATATGTTAAAGAATACTTATAAAAGAAATTTAAAGATTTAAACTAATTTCCTTTTTAATCTCATATTATTAAAGTATACTTTAACCTTTCAACTTATTTACAATTTTTATAAACTTTATTTCCAAAACTTAAGAATTCAAATCAAATTTGAATTCAAATTTAAAATTCTGATTTAACTTTGATTAAATCCTAAACTACATTTCAAACTCCATTTAAATTCAAATTCTTTAATTACATTTTAATTTCTTAAACATTTTAATAATATTAAGTCAAATTTGAATTTTAAAAACTAAGTTATTTTCCAAACTAGATTCAAAATAAATTGAATTTACTTTAGACTTAGATTTTACTTAAACTAAGATTGAAACAAAATTTCAATTTTATTTTAAAAAAAAAAAACTTCACTGTCATTTAAATTCAGTTTTTAAATTTAAGTTTAAAAATTGAAATGAATCTACAGGTTTCAGTACTAAACCTGTTAATACACTTAAACCCGAGAAAGAGCCAAATCTGCTTCGAGTAAACAATTCCCCTACTTCGAGTAATACACAGCACCTACTCGAGTGATTCTCGAGTTTCCCCATGGCTCATACCCAAGCAACCGCCTGAAACTAAAAGTGCATGGTGCACATGCACCGTGCCTCCGGCAATCTTTAGTCACCTCCGGTGGCCTTCACACACCGGTGACCCACCTCCCCTTCCAACACGACCATCAATTCATCATTCCACAGTCCAAAATCGAATTCGAGTTCCCAACTCCAACCTGGAACAATAGGAACCTCCTTCTCTAAACTTAGCAATGCCTCAACCAATCTTCTCCGATCATCATAACGCCGGCACCTTCAACCACAACTTCGTCCATGCCCCAGCTTCCATTTCCCAGAGTATAGTGGCACTCGATCAATTTTTGGCCTCGAGATGAACCAACATTCCAGCCACTTCCAAACAAGGTTTCGAAACTAAATCGAACCACCGCAATCACCACCGATCTCAAACAAACTTCCTACTATTTTTGCTGGCCTCTCCACTCACTCCTCTACCTCCAGAAACAAACCTAACCTCTCCGACCACTGGAATCACCATAATTTCCCAAAAACCCAAAAACAGTGTAATTCAGATCTGCACCTTTAATTCTAATTTAAAATTTGTGATTCGAGTGTTAAAAATCATGATTTGGTTTCTGAGTTCATTCCATACTTCTGAATCTTTAAATTTCATAGTTTGAAAATTTATGTTTGAGAGCATGCACTGATGTTTGTTTTACAGTAGTACATAGTCTTTAATTTAACTTGATTAAGTTTTTAAACCTTAGACTATGATAAATTAAACAACATTTACTTATAAATCAAGTCCTAATAAAACTAGTTCAGGTGGTAAGAAATTAAATAAAATCTTGAGCTTGAGAAACAAAATAAGAACAGAACAGACAATCACAAAACACACCAATACATCCATACAAATATTCAGAGATATGCTTATAAATGCATTAACAATCATATTTGTTTTTCAGTGATAAAACATGCAACATAATTTTACTTTAAACCATTTATATTATGATGTTTCTCACAGTTTTAATCATATTTGTTTTCAGTGGTAAAACATGCAGCATAATTTTACTTTAAACCATTTATATTATGATGTTTCTCACTGTTTTAAGGAGAACATGAGAATAACTTTTCTTCTTTAAAGAACTTAGCTTAATTTACACTGTAAGAAGTGTAATTACATTTTTTAAACTTGAACTACAATACTATAACTAAGAACAGAGGGTTATACAGTCATGCATGTTTAAATACCTGCATATTTATTTATATACACCCACAAAATTTCAACATGCGAACAACTTTCCACAAGGTTGTTCAATGATTAACACAAGCATCAATTTTAACAGGTTTAAAACAGAATCAAAAGTAGTAGTCTACTCACTTGTTCCTAGATAGAGGCCTGAAGATTGAAAAAACTGTTCTGGGTTTGATTTTCGCCTTGATGTTGACATTTGCCCTGATTTTTCTTGAAAACTTGATTGTTTCTCAGTTGAATTAATCCTGCTTTAATCTGATATGAGATTATTTTTTTGCTGGCTGAGATGATCCAAGCTTTGATAAATTTTAATTTCGGGTTTTGAAAATGTTTACATGCATTTTGTTTTAACTACAGGTTGTTGAGAATAGTTTGTATTGAAGATTAAATCAAGTTTGAATTTTTGCTAGTCTTTGATCTCTGGTTTTGATATACAGGACATTGTTTCTCTTAGTTTTACTTCCCTTTTTCCCAAAAATGAAGAAAGGGAAAACTTTTTGATATTAAAGAAAGAAGACACTTGTTACATTTACTAACATTTGTCATTTAAATTTGTTAATTATCTTACACTTGTAACTTTTCATGCAAAATCAATTTATAAATGTAAATAAAGCTTTTGTTAATTAATTTTCCTAATATCTAAATATTTATTTTAATTTATATAAAAAAAATCCCTTTAAGAAAATAGAATAAGACAAAGTATATATATATCATCTCTCTTGAAATCCCAAATATAAATTCAATTCAATTTTTTTTAAATACAATTTAAATCGGTTTTTAAAAAAATAAAATCAATTTGACATATGTATTTATGCAACCCCCTTTTCAATTTGAAAAATAATATTCTACTTAAAATTTATATACATAAATATTGTTGAAATAACAAATTTGCCACTTTTGATTAAATTTATAAAGGAGATTATCACCTTGAATTGCTTCAAATTTTCAGGGATATCACATTTCAATAGTTAAACTCAGATAATTATTCAATTATCTGATACCTAAAAATTCGGGTTATTACAATTCCCAATTTCCATTTCCAATCAATTCAATTTAAATTTCCATTTCCATTTACATTGACTCAATTCCAATTTAAATAACTTCAATTTCAATGGAAATTGATTTAACCCCAATTCAAGTTGAATTAATCCTCAATTTCTTTCCTGAATTCAAATAAAATTCCATTTGCATTTACTTATTCTACTTTAATCACAATTTTAATTAATTCAAATAAATTCAAATTGAACCAATTTCAATTTATATCAATTCCAGTTTGAATTAATCTCAATCCCTATTTGAATTTGAACTCATTCAACTTCAATTTCATTTCAAATTAATCCAATTCAAATTTTCCATTTGAATTTTTAAACTTATACATCTTCAATCACAATTCCATTTAATTCAAATAAAATTCAATTTGAACAAATTCAATTCAAATTTCAAATTTAAACCATCCCGAATTATATAAATTTGAGTTAAATTTTTAAATATTGATTTAATCCTTTAAATCAAATCAACTTAAACCATTTAATTCTGAATTAAAATTCCATTTTTAACCTATTTCAAAGTTCAAATAATAATTCAAATCCTTTTTTTAAACAACTCAGTCTTTGAACTTCAATTTATTACCAAATTTCAATTTTGAAACCAAACCTTTAAAGTTCTATCTTAAATATTCAAATCTTAAGTCCAAAATGATTCCATTTTATCTTAATAATGGATATATTACAACATCCCACTTCTTTATTCATTTAAACAAATCCAATTTCAACTTAAAGATTATCAATAACAGCAGGATGGTATCATTCAAATTATTTTACAATATCCATCCATTTCCAATTTCCAGATCTCCATCCTATTTTGAGATCACACAAACTCCTAATCCAAATTAACCATTTAACTTCCCAAGTTAAACCCCAATTTCATCTTGAAATTTCCAATTAAGGTTACTGGTTAAATTGTGTAACTTTCCCAAAGTTAAATTCTATTTACTTAATTCAGCCAACCTTACCCAATTTGAATTCCAAATCATGTTGTTCATTCAAACTTATTTAACTTTTTCTAAGTTAAATTCAATTTAATCTAAATAACCCCACTCAAAATTTGAATTCTCCAATTCAAATTTCAAATTTCTATCACTTAAAAGTTCAAAAATTTATTTTACTTTGGGTTTTTACATCACACTTAAAGGAAAATCAAAACTCATCACTTTCAAATCATCTTTGATATTATGCATATCCATACATATATATACATATTTACTTCTTGGCCTACCAAGCTAAATTTTCAAATTTTAAAACACCCTTTGATTTAATTCAAATCAAATTCCTTTAAAGTTTTCGAACAACTTCTCATTTTAAAATAAGACTATATTCAAAATAGTCTGAATTATATTATTTATTATTTCCTTTAACACTTTGAAACAATTCAATCGTTCCTAGACTTTGGTTTTAAAACTTCACAATTTAAAACCTACTTCAATTTAGAAGTTATACTCATCTTAAAAGTTTACTTCATTTGGCTTACTTATTAACAAATATATCATTATTAAACACAATAACTATTTATGGTAATACCCCAGATTATCATATCTGGATAGCAATTCATTTTTTTCCTATTCTTACTTCTACAAATTCAGGATTTTAGTTCCAGTTTGGATCTATTTCAAAATTATCTTCATTTAATTTCAATTTGGTTGTATTACAATTACCACTTAATTATCACTATTAAAATTTTCAAATACTACAACAACCATTTACCTTAATATATAATGGTTACAAGAATCATTTCTTTATATATATAAACTTATAGAAAATCATTTACTTTTAAAACCATTATATAAGAAAATAACAAGTACGCTCTCTCATATATACACTCAACTCATTCTAGGGTACCATTGACCTTATCTTTAATGAGTAATCCCGCCAGAGCCAAGGTTCTCGCTTAACCTCGCTCTGATACCAAATGTAACGACCCAGAATTTTCGATCCCAAAAAATTACAGATAATTAGGAATAGAAGAAAAGAGATAGAAGAAGAAAACAGAAATGGAACATAGAACCTCACATTCGCAGCGGATCAAAATATAATATAAATAAAATAACAGTTATACAAGAGAAAACAGTATCAGTTAATATACATTAATACATCAAAGTTGCAACATTTACACCATCACTGGACAGTTAAGATTAACTTATCCCAGATAAACTACAACAAGATCATAGCGAAATGCACTCTATACGTTCTTGCCATCCAGCTCGTGTAACGACCCAGAATTTTTGAACAATTTAAATTGAAAATATTTAATCTATTTTAAATATTTGAATGATGGTTTGAATTGAATTTCAAATTATCAGAATGAATTTGGCGATTAAATTTAGAATTTAATCTATTGAAAGTTGAATAAAAATTTGAATCTTCAATTTTAAGCTGATTAAAAATATTTCAAAGGCTTGTAAATTTCATATTGATAATACTGAAGATAATCAAAGCTTCAGAATTGAATTTGGAAGTGAATTGTTCAATTTGGAAATTATATCGTTTGAATCGATATTTAAAAATAGCCATCCGAGGCACAGTCTCGGATTTCGACGAAACCAGTTCCATTGAGTCCGTAATATTGAATTATTATCGGATTTCAAATTTCGTATTTTTCCGAGTTGTTATGTGAGCACACGACACGTAAACGCGTTGAAAGTTGTATCGAAACAAAGTGAATTTAAATTTAAATTTAAATTTAAAACAAACGGCAGCATCCCTAACTTTACGCCTAAAATCATGGCTAAAACGTGCAAACACATTCTATCTGCTTAATCACGATCTCCTGTCTTCCCCCTCTCTTTTTAAATAATCACGCAACCATCTTCAGTTCAAAATAAAACGAAATTCAATGGCCGCTCCTCCTTTTTCATTTCGTTTCCAGGCAAGAAAGAAAATTAGTTCGTTCCAAATTAAATAAAAATGGCCGAAGCCCTTTCGTATAAAAAAAAAGAGAAAACAAAATCAATGGCCGCGTGCGTAGGCCAAGGCGTCACGACCTGGTGGAGGCTCGAGCGGCGATTAGGGTATCGCGATGGGTGTGGCAGCAGTAGCTCGCGGCGAGCTCGATTCGGTCGAGTCATGAGGCGGTGGCTGCGACTTAGAAGCGACGACAAGGCAAGACGGCGGCGAGGGGTTCTCGAGCACGATAGGGTGGAGCGGCGGCCTGGGGATGAGTCGCGATTGGGTGATGGCATGCGATGTCGAAGATCCGTGTGGATGCAGGCAGTAAGGTATTGAATTATGTTTTAATTTTAAATATAATTTATTGATATGGATATAAATATATTTGAAAAATATTTATACAGATTAGAAAATTTTATACAGAAATTTGTGTTTTGGGAAGAAGTTGGTTTGGGAATGTCTGCATAATCTTGGGTTTGTCTCCAATATTTTGAACAGAGTTTAAAACTGTCTCCAGTAAGTTTTTCAATTTAATTTAATTTCAAATTATAAAATATTATAAACAAAGTTTTAAACTGAGTTTTAAAATCAAAGTTTTAATAATAAATTCAAGTTGTCTGGAACCAAGTTTGTAAATAAATCAGGTTTTAAAATCTTAAAATTGTTTTATTTATTAAAAAGTGTTTTGTTTGATGATGTTTGGTCTCGAGTTGATTCGGGAAATTCGAGTATTTGACTCGAAGCAGTTTTATTTGCCTCGGGTTAGTTAAATAACCTGGCAGCAAATTTTGAGATTTAAAACAAATTTAAGTGAAATTTAAATTTGTGTACTAGATTTAAACAAAGTTTAAATCCAGTTTGAATTATGGATTCAAATTCACTTTTGAATCCTTAATTTTGAAATAAAAGTTTAAATATTTAAATGTTTAAAACAAGGTTTAAACTTAAAGTAGATTTTAAAAGAATGAAATTGGTTCTCAAACAATTCCTTAATATGATAAGTGATAAATGTTCTTTACATTGATTTAAAAAGGATTATAAATTTAATTTAAATTTGATTGATGTTTAAATGGTCAATCATTTTGAATCTTAAATTCAAATGGACTTAAATTTAAACATAAAAGTGTAAAAAATACACTTAAATGATGAATGAAATCATTAATAAAGAAATTTGTTATCTTAGAGATAATTAAGGTAATAAAATGACTAAATTAATATGGTAATTAAAGAATGATTTATTTAATTTATAAATAAATAAGTCATTAGTTAGAAATTTAAATAATGTATTTAATAAACTTACTAGATTTACCTTGGTTACTGAAAATAATTTATTTTTGAAAAAATGGGTTAAGAATAAATTATTAAGATGTTCAATTAACTTAGTCAATTCTTTTGGTTACTAAAGAAAATTAGTTTAAATTTAATCTTTAGTTAAATCAATTATTAAAGGAGAAATATTGGTTTAAATAAAACCATTAGTTAATTTAACTATTAAAATGAAATCACCGATGAATCGAAATTATTAAACGAAAATTTATTATTCGATTATTTCGAATATTAATAAATTTTGTAAATATTTATAGAAGGTATAAATCAAGAAAATCGAGTCAAGATGGGAAATGGATTGCAAAATAAAAGCTAAGGTGAGAACTTCTCACTCTAAAGGGTTTATTTAAATTTTAAATAGTTAGATTTAAAGTTGTTAGACTGTGTTGATTGAATGCTTGAATGATGATTGTTATATATATATATATATATATATATATGTATATATATATATATATATATATATATATATATATATATATATATATTGGATGTGAATAGACCCTATACGCCGTTAGTAAGCGGAGGTTATTTATTAAACCCATATACCGCGATATTCCACCTTGAAGTGGAATTGGTATTATATTAGTATGTAGCAATATATATATATATATATATATATATATATATATATATATATATATTGGCATATGTATATATTGTAGTTGATTGATTTCCCGTATTTTATAGCGGATGAGACCCTATTGCGCCGCCTATTAAGCGGATAATATTTTATAAAATCCCATATACCGCGATATTCCACCTCGAAGTGGAATGGGTATTGCGCTAATGTCTGTGGATGCTGGGAAACAGGTTGGAGGGATCCAACTGGATTCCTCACAAATATTTATTTGATTCAGATATTGTGATATTTGATTGTTTATCATATCGATATATGATATTTGAAAGTCGTGATTGACTATTTGATGTGTTGCATCATCGGATCCAATTTTGAAATTTAAAAATAACGATTTTGATTTTTAAGGGATTTCTAAAGTGATTTTTGGAAATATACGTTTATAAAATATTTTTGGAATTGATTCATCTTAAATAAATAAACGTTATAATTTTAATGTTATAAAAATTATGATTTTTGAGAAATATAGTTAAAAGTTGATTTTTTGAAAATATGGGATTAATGATTTTATAAAATAGTTTAAATTGAGATTTCTGAATTTATTATAAAAAGTTTAAAAATAGGATTTATGAAATTTGATTATTTTATAAATCAAAATGATGAAATTTTAAAGGAGTTTAAAGACGTTTTAAAAGGATAATATAAGTTGATCCATATAAAAGATTTATAAGTTGATATTTATAAATTAAAAATATTGGAATTGTAAAACGAGCTTTTATAAGTGTTAGAATGAATTGTGAATGAATTTCGTAAATGAATGAAATCTATAGGAATATAACGGTGAAGTTATAAATGGAATTTTATAAACAGTAGGTTTATAAAATTTGTAAAGTTATTTAAAAGAATAGATTTTGGATAAATAAACGAATCTTATAAGTTATAAGATTTATAAATTTGGGAAGTTAAAAGAACAACTTTGTAAACAAATAAATTATAAGCATTTAACTTATAATATGGATTTTCGGTATATAATTGAGTTATAAATCGAATAGGTTAATAAAGGAAATTTGTAAAAGGAAGTGTTACAAAATAAATAGAAATGGAATTTATAAACATTATTTTATAAATCCGCAACGACTTATTTTGATAAGTAAATTGTTGTAATTTATTAATGGAGTTATATTCACGTTTTAGACAGTGAATAATCCTGTAAAACAAAATGAATAGAAATGATAAAATAGGTTAACAAGTATATTCACGTTTTTGAATAGTGAATAATATGTTAAAGAAATGGTTTCGAATGTGATGTTTTAAATAGAATTAAAACGATCTAACGATGTTTTAAATGTATTAAGATTTGAAATCATAGATTTCAACATTCATTGTTGAAATAGACGTTTTCGAGAAATAGAAGGAAATGGTGGACTATAACACTGTTGTTATAGTAAATGATTTCCGAAAGGAAATGTTTTGTATAGTATTGGGATTTATATATCTAGTTTAATTTCGAATCCCTATACTAGTGATTTTGGGTTGTCGTAACAATGTTTTACACAACATTCGTTTTAGCCCAAATAAATATTTTAAGAAAATGGTTTCCTTAAAAGAATGAAAAATATATACTTAATTTCGATTAGAGTATATTGAATATTTTCCATGTGTAGAAAATAAAAAGATATTGTGAATTACTTATAAATAAATAAGTATGGAAATGTTTTTCCAATATTAAGTGAATATTTTGAATTTATCTTTTTGAAGATAAATTGAAAATGAATATTAGAAATCGAATGGAAATCGTATATTCATAAATATTTTGGAATGTAAATTCAATATGGAATTTATAAATGAAATTGGGAAATTGGGTTTAAAAATAAATATCGATTTATTTTTAAAGTATGGAAATTATATATATATCTTGTAAAGATATATTTTGGAAAATAAATAATTTGGAAAATTATTTGGAATCTGGTGATGTTGTGCATATCCATTGATAGTTCAATAACCGACTATCAATATTTACCTTTGAATAGGTATTTGTTGTGATTTGCTTGAAATTGAATGCCACACTTATATATTTTTTAAAATAAGCGCTCACTATTCGGGTTAACCGGGAAAGGACCTTGGGGTCGTATAACCCATTCCGAATATGTGGTACGTCGTTATGAATTGCATTTGAAGATCGGTGTTGAAGACCGGATATTTTCGAAAACGAAAGGGTTTCTTGTTGATTGTCTCTGCACTGGCTGATTCCCGGTATAGAGATCTCCATATGTGATGGGAAATCCGGACGTGATTAGAGATTATCCGGATTGCAAGGACTTCTTTGTAAGTGCCTTCGGTTTTGTTCGATCCCGGAACAGACTTGTATGGATAGTATGTCTGACATTACAAATTGAGATATAAAGCCGATTTCTTTCAAATCTATTTCTGTTGGTGGCAGAGAATTTATTCTCTTAGCTTAACACCCTTCTCTGAGACGTACGAGCTCAGAGGTTATGTAGTTGAAGGTTATCAGCAATATATTCCCAATTTGGTAATGTGACATGCTGAGTGTTGCTGTGAAATGATCATTGTGTTGATTATTTATGATAGGATCATTTGTTTGATCGTTTATTTTTGTGATCATTTCTATGATCATTTGTTGACCCAAAGCACAGCTTTTGTATAAAGCGTGGCTTTGTGGACGAGACTTCGTCGAGCCTCACACCCCGGAATGGTCAAAACAGGAAAGATGCAGCAAGGTTATGAGGGGTAGCTCCATTTAGGGTATGTGCATTTCCTTCTGGAAAAGGGTGGTATCATGGTATGGAGCCCAGATGCTTACTCATGTTGAAACACTTATTATTATGGTGTGATGTTGATTACGAGCGCTCGGATAAAGGTCCGAAAGGACCGGGGGATGGCATACTCGTATCAGTTGTTACCTAGTTTGAAAGGTAACCCGGCCTTGTGTTGGCAGAGATCCGGTTAGGTTCTCGGGGACGTCCTTCCAGAGGCGTTCTCATGTGGCAATGGGAAGTTCCTTGGCCTGACCATTCGTTGGAAATCCAAAGAAACAATACGATCTTGTACGGTTTTAGTTGTAGAACCTGCTTCCTCAGGATGTAGCTATAGTAGGCATAATATAATGGTACCTATGCTGACTAAGATTTATATTCTACTTTCGAAATGTTTCCTACACTATGCACTAGTAATAATATCAAATGTTTCTTTTATTGCGTATCAAGCATCTTTGACTAACATAAGAAGAAATCTCCTCCAAGTCTGCGTTTGCATTGTGTGTGTGGCGGGAGGTCTTATGGTAGTCTCATTTTTAAAAGCATTGCGAATTGATTTTAAAAATATTCCTCTATTTTGATTTTAAAGATAAATAAACTGTTTTGAGTTCCCACACCAGTCACATGACTGACTCGGAGTTTATTGTTTTCCTTCCTAAACTCTGGGTGCCCACCAATTTCCACACGGGCAGTCAAGAGTTAAGGTTTATCAGGATATTCTGGAATTCAGGAGTTGCTGGAGGCAAGCTGGATGGCATGGCGTATTACTAGTATCTAGTATTTCTTTTCCGCCGTTCGTTGTTGTTTGTTGTTGTACACTCTGATGATGATGTAATGTATAAAATGTAGTAAGTGATATAGTTCTTTGTTTAAAGATTATTCATTTATCTATTATATGTTGTTCCGCTGCGATTGTGAGATTCTGATATTGTTGTGTTGTTTTCTTTCTGTTCTATTTTCTTTTCTCTCTATTTTCTATCTTTTTCTCTCTCCTTCTACCTCTTTCTTCTTCTTAAAACCCTAAGGGTTCGTATTTCCGTTAATCTTGAGTTAATCACTGGAGATTTGTGTCTATTCAAGGAGTACGGATTTGCGGGTCTTTACATTTGGTATCAGAGCATATGGTTAAGCGACAACCATGGTTCTGTTGGGTGTTACTCATTAGAGATAGAGTCAGCAGTACTCTAGAATGAGTTTGAGTGTAATAATAGATATGAGCGCGTATTTGTTAGTGAATATAAAATTGTTTTTGAATCGGGTAAATAAGATAATTTTGCCCAAAACTATTTTTGTATAGAAAAGAAATGATTTTCTATGAATTATTTTAGTATATGGTTGCATGATTGTTAGGAAGTAATAATATTAAATTATTATCATTATTATATGGAATTAAATAAGAAATAAAATGGATTGAATTCAAATAAACTAACTTGATAAATTATTAATTCTTAGACTAATGAATTGGAATTTTAATTGGTTAAATTAAAGTTTAGTTGTGAGCTAAATTTGAAGATAAATTTGAATTTGTATATAAATTCAAGTAAATAAAAGAAATAAATTGAAATTCCCTTTGTTAGTAATTAAGTAAATTCGAGATGAATTGAATATGGAAATTGAAATTTAAAATGAAAAAGTGAATGTACTAATTGAAAAGAATTAGTGAATGAAACTAATTTAAAGTAGTAATATGAATTAGTAAATGGAAGTTAATCGTTAGAATTCAATATTTAGAATTGAGAATTAAATTCGAATAGAATTTAAATTATGAGTTGAATTCAAATAGAATTGAAATTGTGAATTGAATTCAAATGAAATTGAAATGTAAAATTGAATGAAAATAAATATGTAACTTCAATAGTGAAGTAAAAACGTATTAGAAGTATATATTGGAAATTTTGTAATAGAATTGGCAAAATAGTTTGAATGTTGGAATTGGATATTATAACTAGCAGGATATACAGGTGTATTAAAAGGAAATGGGATTGGATTTTGATTTCAAAGATAAAAAATTGAATTTCTCGACAAAAAGGTACGTATTTCAATTTCAGTATGAAATTTGATGATTTTCTTCTCTAGCCACTTGGCTTTCTCTTTTCTTTTTGATTCTGAGGGGCCGTGGTGCCATTTTGTAGTTGTACCGAGCTAGCCGCGCAAAGAAGACGCTGGCAAAAATTTTCGAAAATTTCGGGTGTTAGAAAAATTTTGAGAAATTTTGAAAGTTTAAAATTTGAATTTGAATTGTTAGGTAAACAATGTTGTTTGGAACTTATCAGTGAAGTTGGAAAGCTAGTTGAAATGATAGTGAATCTCTAGTAAAAAGATTTAGGTTAGTAAGTTGATAAAACTATTTGGATTATGAAAAATAATAGACGGGATAAGGGCATTCTTCTTAACTTGTAATTTCGTGACGAAATTCTTTTAAGGGCGGAAGATTGTAACGACCCAGAATTTTTGAACAATTTAAATTGAAAATATTTAATCTGTTTTAAATATTTGAATGATGGTTTGAATTGAATTTCAAATTATCAGAATGAATTTGGCGATTAAATTTTAGAATTTAATCTATTGAAAGTTGAATAAAAATTTGAATCTTCAATTTTAAGCTGATTAAAATATTTCAAAGGCTAGTAAATTTCATATTGATAATACTAAAGATAATCGAAGCTTCAGAATTGAATTTGGAAGTGAATTGTTCAATTTGGAAATTATATCATTTGAATCGATATTTAAAAATAGCCGTCCGAGGCACAGTCTCGGATTTCGACGAAACTAGTTCCATTGGGTCCGTAATATTGAATTATTATCGGATTTCAAATTTCGTATTTTTCCGAGTTGTTATATGAGCACACGATACGTAAACGCGTTGAAAGTTGTATCGAAACAAAGTGAATTTAAATTTAAATTTAAATTTAAAACAAACGGCAGCATCCCTAACTTTACGCCTAAAATCATGGCTAAAACGTGCAAACACGTTCTATTTGCTTAATCACGATCTCCTGTCTTCCCCCTCTCTTTTTAAATAATCACGCAACCATCTTCAGTTCAAAATAAAACGAAATTCAATGGCCGCTCCTCCTTTTTCATTTCGTTTCCAGGCAAGAAAGAAAATTAGTTCGTTCCAAATTAAATAAAAAATGGCCGAAGCCCTTTCGTATAAAAAAAAAGAGAAAACAAAATCAATGGCCGCGAGCATAGGCCAAGGCGTCGCGACCTGGTGGAGGCTCGAGCGGCGATTAGGGTATCGCGATGGGTGTGGCAGCAGTAGCTCGCGGCGAGCTCGATTCGGTCGAGTCATGAGGCGGCGGCTGCGACTTAGAAGCGACGACAAGGCAAGACGGCGGCGAGGGGTTCTCGAGCACGATAGGGTGGAGCGGCGGCCTGGGGATGAGTCGCGATTGGGTGATGGCATGCGATGTCGAAGATTCGTGTGGATGCAGGCAGTAAGGTATTGAATTATGTTTTAATTTTAAATATAATTTGTTGATATGGATATAAATATATTTGAAAAATATTTATACAGATTAGAAAATTTTATACAGAAATTTGTGTTTTGGGAAGAAGTTGGTTTGGGAATGTCTGCATAATCTTGGGTTTGTCTCCAATATTTTGAACAGAGTTTAAAACTGTCTCCAGTAAGTTTTTCAATTTAATTTAATTTCAGATTATAAAATATTATAAACAAAGTTTTAAACTGAGTTTTAAAATCAAAGTTTTAATAATAAATTCAAGTTTTCTGGAACCAAGTTTGTAAATAAATCAGGTTTTAAAATCTTAAAATTGTTTTATTTATTAAAAAGTGTTTTGTTTGATGATGTTTGGTCTCGAGTTGATTCGGGCAATTCGAGTATTTGACTCGAAGCAGTTTTATTTGCCTCGGGTTAGCTAAATAACCTGGCAGCAAATTTTGAGATTTAAAACAAATTTAAGTGAAATTTAAATTTGTGTACTAGATTTAAACAAAGTTTAAATCCAGTTTGAATTATGGATTCAAATTCACTTTTGAATCCTTAATTTTGAAATAAAAGTTTAAATATTTAAATGTTTAAAACAAGGTTTAAACTTAAAGTAGATTTTAAAAGAATGAAATTGGTTCTCAAACAATTCCTTAATATGATAAGTGATAAATGTTCTTTACATTGATTTAAAAAGGATTATAAATTTAATTTAAATTTGATTGATGTTTAAATGGTCAATCATTTTGAATCTTAAATTCAAGTGGATTTAAATTTAAACATAAAAGTGTAAAAAATACACTTAAATGACGAATGAAATCATTAATAAAGAAATTTGTTATCTTAGAGATAATTCCGGTAATAAAATGACTAAATTAATATGGTAATTAAAGAATGATTTATTTAATTTATAAATAAATAAGTCATTAGTTAGAAATTTAAAATAATGTATTTAATAAACTTACTAGATTTACCTTGGTTACTGAAAATAATTTATTTTTGAAAAAATGGATTAAGAATAAATTATTAAGATGTTCAATTAACTTAGTCAATTCTTTTGGTTACTAAAGAAAATTAATTTAAATTTAATCTTTAGTTAAATCAATTATTAAAGGAGAAATATTGGTTTAAATAAAACCATCAGTTAATTTAACTATTAAAATGAAATCACCGATGAATCGAAATTATTAAACGAAAATTTATTATTCGATTATTTCGAATATTAATAAATTGTGTAAATATTTATACAAGGTATAAATCAAGAAAATCGAGTCAAGATGGGAAATGGATTGCAAAATAAAAGCTAAGGTGAGAACTTCTCACTCTAAAGGGTTTATTTAAATTTTAAATAGTTAGATTTAAAGTTGTTAGACTGTGTTGATTGAATGCTTGAATGATGATTGTTATATATATATATATATTATATATATTGGATGTGAATAGGCCCTATACGCCGTTAGTAAGCGGAGGTTGTTTATTAAACCCATATACCGCGATATTCCACCTTGAAGTGGAATTGGTATTATATTAGTATATAGCAATATATATATATATATATATATATATATATATATATATATATATATATATATATTGGCATATGTATATATTGCAGTTGATTGATTTCCCGCATTGTATAGCGGATGAGACCCTATTGCGCCGCCTATTAAGCGGATAATATTTTATAAAATCCCATATACCGCGATATTCCACCTCGAAGTGGAATGGGTATTGTGCTAATGTCTGTGGATGCAGGGAAACAGGTTGGAGGGATCCAACTGGATTCCTCACAAATATTTATTTGATTCAGATATTGTGATATTTGATTGTTTATCATATCGATATATGATATTTGAAAGTCGTGATTGACTATTTGATGTGTTGCATCATCGGATCCAATTTTGAAATTTAAAAATAACGATTTTGATTTTTAAGGGATTTCTAAAGTGATTTTTGGAAATATACGTTTATAAAATATTTTTGGAATTGATTCATCTTAAATAAATAAACGTTATAATTTTAATGTTATAAAAATTATGATTTTTGAGAAATATAGTTAAAAGTTGATTTTTTGAAAATATGGGATTAATGATTTTATAAAATAGTTTAAATTGAGATTTCTGAATTTATTATAAAAAGTTTAAAAATAGGATTTATGAAATTTGATTATTTTATAAATCAAAATGAGGAAATTTTAAAGGAGTTTAAAGACGTTTTAAAAGGATAATATAAATTGATCCATATAAAAGATTTATAAGTTGATATTTATAAATTAAAAATATTGGAATTGTAAAATGAGCTTTTATAAGTGTTAGAATGAATTGTGAATGAATTTCGTAAATGAATGAAATCTATAGGATTATAACGGTGAAGATATAAATGGATTTTATAAACAGTAGGTTTATAAAATTTGTAAAGTTATTTAAAAGAATAGATTTTGGATAAATAAACGAATCTTATAAGTTATAAGATTTATAAATTTAGGAAGTTAAAAGAACAACTTTGTAAACAAATAAATTATAAGCATTTAACTTATAATATGGATATATAATTGAGTTATAAATCGAATAGGTTAATAAAGGAAATTTGTAAAAGGAAGTGTTACAAAATAAATAGAAATGGAATTTATAAACATTATTTCATAAATCCGCGACGACTTATTTTGATAAGTAAATTGTTGTAATTTATTAATGGAGTTATATTCACGGTTTAGGCAGTGAATAATCCTGTAAAAAAAAATGAATAGAAATGATAAAATTGGTTAACAAGTATATACGTTTTTGAATAGTGAATAATATGTTAAATAAATGGTTTCGAATGTGATGTTTTAAATAGAATTAAAACGATCTAACGATGTTTTAAATGTATTAAGATTTGAAATCATAGATTTCAACATTCATTGTTGAAATAGACGTTTTCGAGAAATAGAAGGAAATGGTGGACTATAACACTGTTGTTATAGTAAATGATTTCCGAAAGGAAATGTTTTGTATAGTATTGGGATTTATATATCTAGTTTAATTTCGAATCCCTATACTAGTGATTTTGGGTTGTCGTAACAATGTTTTACACAACATTCGTTTTAGCCCAAATAAATATGTTTAAGAAAATGATTTCCTTAAAAGAATGAAAAATATATACTTAATTTCGATTAGAGTATATTGAATATTTTCCAAGTGTAGAAAATAAAAAGATATTGTGAATTACTTATAAATAAATAAGTATGGAAATGTTTTTCCAATATTAAGTGAATATTTTGAATTTATCTTTTTGAAGATAAATTGAAAATGAATATTAGAAATCGAATGGAAATCGTATATTCATAAATATTTTGGAATGTAAATTCAATATGGAATTTATAAATGAAATTGGGAAATTGGGTTTAAAAATAAATATCGATTTATTTTTAAAGTATGGAAATTATATATATATCTTGTAAAGATATATTTTGGAAAATAAATAATTTGGAAAATTATTTGGAATCTGGTGATGTTGTGCATATCCATTGATAGTTCAATGACCGACTATCAATATTTACCTTTGAATAGGTATTTGTTTTGATTTGCTTGAAATTGAATGCCACACTTATATTTTTTTTAAAATAAGCGCTCACTATTCGGGTTAACCGGGAAAGGACCTTGGGGTCGTATGACCCATTCCGAATATGTGATACGTCGTTATGAATTGCATTTGAAGATCGGTGTTGAAGACCGGATATTTTTGAAAACGAAAGGGTTTCTTGTTGATTGTCTCTGCACTGGCTGATCCCCGGTATAGAGATCTCCATATGTGATGGGAAATCCGGACGTGATTAGAGATTATCCGGATTGCAAGGACTTCTTTGTAAGTGCCTTCGGTTCTATTCGATCCCGGAACAGACTTGTATGGATAGTATGTCTGACATTACAAATTGAGATATAAAGCTGATTTCTTTCAAATATATTTCTGTTGGTGGCGGAGAATTTATTCTCTTAGCTTAACACCCTTCTCTGAGACGTACAAGCTCAGAGGTTATGTAGTTGAAGGTTATCAGCAATATATTCCCAATTTGGTAATGTGACATGCTGAGTGTTGCTGTGAAATGATCATTGTGTTGATTATTTATGATAGGATCATTTGTTTGATCGTTTATCTTTGTGATCATTTCTATGATCATTTGTTGACCCAAAGCACATCTTTTGTATAAAGCGTGGCTTTGTGGACGAGACTTCGTCGAGCCTCACACCCCGGAATGGTCAAAACAGGAAAGATGCAGCAAGGTTATGAGGGGTAGCTCCCTTTAGGGTATGTGCATTTCCTTCTGGAAAAGGGTGGTATCATGGTATGGAGCCCAGATGCTTACTCATGTTGAAACACTTATTATTATGGTGTGATGTTGATTACGAGCGCTCGGATAAAGGTACCAAAGGACCGGGGGATGGCATACTCGTGTTAGTTGTTACCTAGTTTGAAAGGTAACCCGGCCTTGTGTTGGCAGAGATCCGGTTAGGTTCTCGGGGACGTCCTTCCAGAGGCGTTCTCATGTGGCAATGGGAAGTTCCTTGGTCTGACCATTCGTTGGAAATCCAAAGAAACAATACGATCTTGTACGGTTTTAGTTGTAGAACGTGCTTCCTCAGGAGGTAGCTATAGTAGGCATAATATAATGGTACCTATGCTGGCTAAGATTTATATTCTACTTTCGAAATGTTTCCTGCACTATGCACTAGTAATAATATCAAATTTTTCTTTTAATGCGTATCAAGCATCTTTGACTAACATAAGAAGAAATCTCCTCCAAGTCTGCGTTTGCATTGTGTGTGTGGCGGGAGGTCTTATGGTAGTCTCATTTTTAAAAGCATTGCGAATTGATTTTAAAAATATTCCTCTATTTTGATTTTAAAGATAAATAAACTGTTTTGAGTTCCCACACCAGTCACATGACTGACTCGGAGTTTATTGTTTTCCTTCCTAAACTCCGGGTGCCCACTAATTTCCACACGGGCAGTCAAGAGTTAAGGTTTATCAGGATATTCTGGAATTCAGGAGTTGCTGGAGGCAAGCTGGATGGCATGGCGTATTACTAGTATCTAGTATTTCTTTTCCGCTGTTTGTTGTTGTTTGTTGTTGTACACTCTGATGATGATGTAATGTATAAAATGTAATAAGTGATATAGTTCTTTGTTTAAAGATTCTTCATTTATCTATTATATGTTGTTCCGCTGCGATTGTGAGATTCTGATATTGTTGTGTTATTTTCTTTCTGTTCTATTTTCTATCTTTCTCTCTCTCCTTCTACCTCTTTCTTCTTCTTAAGACCCTAAGGGTTCGTATTTCCGTTAATCTTGAGTTAATCACTGGAGATTAGTGTCTATTCAAGGAGTACAGATTTACGGGTCTTTACAGCTCGCCTCCTAAGCTCTAGAACGTCCTTACCTGGAAATCTGTAATACTCGGTCTGACCCGAGCATTACATCAAAGTAACACCCGGGTTAGGCTAGTAACCAGCGTGAGTAAACCCATCTAATAAGAAATACCAATGCATACAATTTTTTTAAAACCTGGGTAACTCATACTTCACTATAGGTACACAACTTGTTTAAGTCAACACTTATATTCACAAATCGATCTCTAAGTACCTTTACTGAGTTTAAATGGTTCAATCATTTATATTAAACCCATTGTAGCCTATTGATTTCTTATATCCATCTATAAAGAATCATTGTAGGTTACAAATCGAAGTGGGTTCGAGTACTTACTAATACCCGACCCTGGTCTCTTTGAATTCAATACCATCATAACCCAAGTTAATCAAGTGAAATACAATTCAAATTAAAATACAGGATGACACTTTTTACACATCAATTCGTCATTGATAGATAACCACACTATCATTGTCCACCTAAACATGTCATAAAAACATTCCATATCAGAAATATCAACCAATTCAAGGCATTGAACTTCATTAAATCTTCATAAGCAAAATTGATCACTTCCAAAATTAATTTAATTAAGTCTAATTAAATTACCAACCTCAATCACCTAGATTACCTTAAATTTCAAATCAATCAATTAATCATTTTTTAATTACCCATTTTAATTAATCACCCTGGATTAATTATTCTTTCATTAAATTAAGTAATAGACCTTAATTAATTATACAAATTAATTAATCTTTACCCATTCAATATTAATTACATTTATCCTTAATTAATTACTCAAATTAATTGTTCTATAACCATTTACATTGATTAATTATCCTCTAATTATCACACTCATTAATTAACTAACCCTTAATTAATTTCCTTAATTAATAATTCTTTTAATTAATTACACTAAGTAATTAATTTTTAATTACTTCTCTTAAGTAATTAACCTTCCTTAACTTACCTTGATTATTAATTAATTTGACCTTTAACTATTCTCCTAAATCAATTATACCATGCTTAATCACATTGAAGTAATTACCTTTCAATTAATTTACAATAAGTAATTAACTAGTCTTAATTGCTTACATTAATAAATCTTATTCATTAATCATCCAACTTAAGTAATTATCCTTAATTAATTTCTCAAATTAATTATTCCTAATTAATATTCCTTAATTACATAAGTTAATTAATAAACCCCTTTAATACTTATATTAATTAATGACTTTAATTAATTACACTGATTATTTACCCCTAAAAATAAGACCTTAATTGATTTAAGATAACTATTATCTCAATTTAACTACTAAATCATCATTAAATTTTATTTAAAATCACTTAGAAATAAAATTATATAATTAACTTATTATACTAACTTGAAACCCTTAGCCTAAAATATACCCAGGTCTAATACTAAAAATTCCTGAGCTAACCAAATGCTCAATTTAACCACTACATATTTTAGAAAATATTTCTTTCCAATACCCTCTACTTCAATTTATTAACACTTATTTTCATAGCTACCTCTATACCTTTATAAATTAATTACAATACCCAATTGGCCCATAATCTTCAGCCCACCCATGACCTAGACCCACGAAAACATCGAATTCCCCTAATTCTCTTATTGATCAGCAACAGTCAAGTTCAAACTACAGGCTTGAACATGAAGTCGTGCATGTATCCGTGCATGCTTCCTCCGATGATCGTTCCCTGTCGCCGATCATCTCTACACATCTCACACGATCACCTTATCCTCCCCAACCACCTAAGCCTCGACGAGCAACATCGTACAAAAAAAACTAGTTTTGACCTCTCCCCTTCATTACTGGAAATGATCAGATGCTCAACAATCACCACACTCCGGCCGTTCTGCCATCGTATACCCTAGAACTTCATTGAAAGACTCATCTCCTCCTTCGGCAAAGTTTCCCCCACGTGCGCAGCCTTCATCACCTCCTTGCTATGCTATTTAATTCGAAGCGGATGCTATACCACTGACAAATAAAACCTTAGATCGACCCTACCCATCAATCCATGCAATAGGAATTACATCTACCATTTTTCCTTGGTGCCACTCCGACCGACGCTCCTTCCTGCCAATTGCCAGGTAACACGAGCGACCCTATCGCTGGAATTTGGCAACACACCCAAAACCGATCATCTCCCAATTCCACACGAAATACAAGCTTAAAAATTGAGAATTTGTTATCATAAATCATCATTTTCCAATACTAATCTATTTTTATAATCAGAACTTAAATTTCAGATCTTTGATTTTTCTGACTTTAAATTGATTTTCACAGTAATTTCTATTTCCAGAATATTTACCAAATATTTCTTCTGGATTTTATTTTTAAAAATAAAGTTACATTCATTTAATCATTTCATCTTCAATGATGATGATCCAACATTTAATTTATGAAGAGAAATGGATGTATTTAGGTGATTCGTCCCTGAAGTTTGACAGAGGAAGATATATACTCATCCACTCGGTCATGCACACATTATACATGAAGTTTCAACTATCTCCGGTTCAAAAACATTCATGCAAATCTTATTTTCCCCATTACCATACAAGATTATCACATGCATCATGTATTTAAATCAATTTAAGCCTTAAAAGAATTAATAGAATTTTACTCATAGACATTTGGAAAAAGAAATAGAGGAAACAGAGTAGTTTACTCACAGTTCAAATTTCTCGACATAAAGCTTTAAACTGGAAGTGCCAGATGTTTTGATCTGGAAACTTGAAACTGGAATTTGTTCTCTGAATATGAACTTAATTTGCTTGTTTTTAAAACTGAGATGAACTGCTACAAGTTTTGAGATGATATAGGCTTTGATGTTGCAATAAACTTGCTTGATTTAACTTGAAGTTGAAAACTTGTTTTGAAAAGATTATTCTTTGAATTAATTCTCTAGTTTTAAAGATGTTAATAGGTTTTGATTTCATATTCTTAACAATGAGGATAGAAGAAAATTTTTAGCACAGAATGTGTAGATATATTTATCTATTTTTTTATCTTTTATTTTTGAAAAAAATAAAAAAATAAAAGAAAATAAAAAGAAATCATGACACTTGTTAAATTAACTTACATTTGTCTTTAGCATGAGTTAGTTGTCTTACATGTGTTTTTATGCATGAGTTTATATATTTTAAAATGATTTAAAAAGCTTTTATAATTAATTTTCGAATTAATAATTACATATCTTAATTTATATAATAAAATCCTTTAAAAGAAAATAGTATAAAACATGATATATTCTAAATAAAATCATATACAGTATATTTTTAAATCCAAAATGTATTTTAGATATATATCTTTTGATTTTCAAATTCTAATCCAAATTCAAATTTAAAATCCAATTTAAAGTCAACACAAATATATATATATACACATATTTAATTTTAAAAAATATTAATTCCATTTAAAATCTACCTATATATTATATATAAAAAACTCATTATGTTTGAAAATAAAATTTATACAAATATTTATAATTCAATTTTTATCTATATTTTCAAATTCATTTACATATCGAGATATCTTTTATAATCAGAATTTTCTCTGTTCAATTGATTAAAACAGTTAATTATCCATTTATCAGATGTCCAAAACCCGGGTTGTCACACCAATTATGCACCGGGACTGATGATGATGCATAGCGCGCAGCTACCGACCACCTCGTGCCAACCCCTAAAAAATCAAATGGCCCCAATCAATCACAAAGTAATAGAATAGTATCGAAGGAGTGTGTCAGATAGGAGGGGCTACCTCACTGTCCCGTAAGCGCTCCTGTTTTAACCACCTTATGCCAACTCACGGGAGTTGGGTCCACGTATATACCTTAAAGAAAACTCCGCCACTATTCTACTTCATTCTAGAATCTCCACCGCTTACACGGTTGTTAAAGTGGTTTTCAGAGATGGCAGAGAGTATGACAACTTTCGATCCCGGTCTCTTCAATAATCAAACATTATTATAACACCGTGGTCAGTTTCAAAACAGTTTATTCTTTAAAACCAAATATCATATCCATTTCGAAACCATACAATTACGATACCATTTCCATTTCAAAAATCAAATCAATATGATATCATTTTTACAAAATCCAAATCATTATAGTATCATTTTTATCTAGAATATATCCTTTTTTCAAAATCATAGCGCTTTCAAAGTTATACACTTCGAAACCCAACACTTGAAATAATTAAACTTTTAAATCATAATACTTTGAAACTCGTAACCGTTAAACATAACTTCTATCACTTAAATGGTTTAAATATTAAAATACTTTATACAATAAACTAGCTTCTTCAATTTCACAAATCAATTCCAAATACCGATTTGGACCCCCAAATAAACCATTTCAATCTCCATATATTTCAAAGCTTTAAATATTCCACCATTTCAAAACTAATTCTTTGATAATTCCATATATATATAATTCAATTACTATTATTTAGTTTGAAATGTTTACTTAATAAATCCAATATCATTTAAGTAAAACTTTTAAACTTCAAATAACTGGATATTCTTTCAATTTATTTAACTTGATATATTCATTTAAATCAAATTGGTATTCATTTAAATCACTCTAAACAAAAATCAAGTTATAAAAATCATGCCCCTTAAAATCTCAATTTTATTTAAATTTAAAATCAAATTTATTCGAGTATAATTCTTAAATAATTCAATTAAAATCAATTTCATATTTATCCTTCAACCTTAATCTTGTTTAAGTCATTATAAACTCTATATACTATATAATTTAAACAGATACTTAACCATATTATATAAAAACAATCAAACTTTATTATTTAACTTATTTTATATTTCAAAACAAATTTATACATAGCTAAAAATCAATAATAAAATAACATTTTTATAACATTTAAAATCAATATCTATATAACCCATATACTTCTTTGCAAAACCATAGAAATCATTTCAAAATATTTTTAAATATAGACCCTGGTGTCTATATATAATTTTCTATCCTATGGTCAAGTGATACAGATATTTATCATTTCAATCCATCATTTAAAATATAAATACGGTTATATATCATTTCAAACCGCAATCCCGAATGAAATAAAAATCCATAACAACTTGCAGTTTATAACAATAAAAAATACAACATCCATTCATCCAATATCAATCATCAAACATTTATCACAATCATCATCCAATTCAATTAATAACATTAATATAGAACAAAAGATAAATAACAGGTATTTACAGGCATTTATATTCAATAATAAATTAAATAACTATTTTATTCAAATAAATTTAAATAAACTAAGATGATGGCTCAAAATATGCCAAACAGTCATAAATCAATTTCTAACTCATCATAAACAAATTTAACAAACATAAGAAATTTTAGAAGTTGTGAGTGGGTTAAAAGACTCACCTTTTGAATTTAAATTGAATTTAAATTCAATTTAAACCCAAAATTTGAATAGTCTTAGAATTCGTCCAAACAAGTACCAAAATGTCTGAAATTCCAATACGATGCTAGGGAGAAAACGGTGCATGAATCTGAGTCTGTATGTAAGAGTTATGGGTATTAGAACGATTGAAATACAATTTAAAATTATGAAATAAAAAAACAAGAAGTAGGAAACATTACCAGGCCACGTGCCTCACGTCCGTATGCAATTTGAAACCTGCCAAACGTTCTACTTCCATAAGCCCGACTGGTCGCCATCCAAACGTGCAAAAACGCTTACGCTACGCCGACTTCGGCCACGACCAGAGAACGTCACTACATTGGCCTCGCCGAGGCGCCCCTCCCCTGCCCATATGGCCTATCGTGGCTCATCAGAGAGCGTTCGTCGCTGTAGATGGTTTAAGGCGAATTCTGGCGATCTTCTTGACTTAGAGCGTGAACGAACACAAGATCTAGGGCGTGCATGACCCTCTCTACATCATGGTGCTTCCTCATCGTCCAATAGCTGAAGATCCGCCATTGGATCGACAAAAATCAAATATGGATGGCTAGAATTGATTCACGATTTCTAGACAACCAATGACTCAAATTGAAAAACGATTTACAGATCTGAGATGTGTTCATCGAGAGCTTTGATCCACATAAAATTTGATATTATTTGAGGAATTTGAATTTTTTGTTGTTGGATTTTGAATTGGAATTGAAGTGAAACATTTAGGGTTTTCATCCATTGAGGAAGAGGAGTAAACAGAAGTTTCTGTACATATAGAAATTAAAAATACAAAGGCTGCTAGAGTTTATAACCGGTATATATAGGAAGACCAGAATAGAAATGACTGGGCTTGATTGGTTTGGGTTTTGAACGACAATGACCCGAAAAGCCCGTCTGACTCTGGAACAAAAATGGGCCAACCCACATATCAAAATAGATGCTTTTAGATATTTTAAACGCAATGGAACAAGTTTCAAGTCCAAATTCCATCATATGAAGAAGTTATGCTAAAATCAAGGTATTTCAACTTGATTTCAATTGATTTCAATTAAACTGATTTCTAGGCGTTTCAAGCCAATTCGACCAAGCGACAAGTCTGATCGCTACGAAACATGAAATCTTACAATAATTCACCGTTACGGATCTGACGAAACTGGTTCGTCGAAATCCGAGTAAGTGGTCAAAATGGCTATTTTCTAGTTAATTAAATAGATTAATATTAAATTAACTAATCACTTTCCAATTTAAATTCTATAATCTAAAAATCTTATCATTTTTGATTTCTTAAACAATCACAATAATTTAAACAAATTTAGATGTCAAATTAAAGTTGATTAATCCATCGATTTCAGCGTTTAATTTCAATTCCATTAAATTCAGAAATTATGAACTAAAATTCCCAAAATTCATTTTTAAAATTTTTAAACCTTGTTATTCGAGTCTTTATTACAATAAGAATATAACTAACATTGTTCTAAATCTTGGTACTTAATATTCTCATGTTCAATTTATAACCAGGTATAACACGTTCACTACTTCATTTATTAGAATTTTATTTAAATTGTTAATAATTAGTTTTAATTACCATTACTATACTTAATTTTAGCGTTCATTTCAATATTAAATTATAAAGTTTTTATTTCTTTCCAAATTAAATTACAAAATCTTGTTAAAATATCAAATTTTATTATCGAAAATTTATGGGTCGTTACACTTTCCCCCGCTCAAAATTTTTCATCCCCGAAAAGGAAAAAGGAGGGAAAAGAAAGAGTTGAGTAGACAATACATCTTATTCAAAATATTAACTTTATAAACAAATAAATTTACAAGGTAAAAAAAAATTTAAATAAAATATACCAATTTATAACCATTAAATCTTTTTATACTTAAATTAATAAAGTTTGGAAAAAAAATTCAAAAAATTTCTATGTCCAAAATTTACGAAAAATTTCGGCAGATTCTCCTTTGTACGGAGAGGCTCGGGAGAAAATACAGTATCAAATATAACAATATATATCACAATATCTCAAAATAATATATCCCAACAACGGAAAAAATAATATAATATCGCTAGAAAACCGTAATCCAAGAACATACCTATTTGTCGGGCAAACAACGTTTAATTATGAAACCAAAAGCAGTGGCAATTGCTTCCATAACCTGTGTTTCACTTATATAATCCAAAAAGAGTTAATAATTATATAAAAATGAAATATTTAAAGTTGTTTCAACCACTAACAAACAAATCAATATAAACAACAATCACTTGCAACAAAGCAGACAACCATCACATAAAATCAACACAAATCAATCATCCATTCATATCCAACAAACAAATAGTTATTCGGGTTTAAAACTTTAAATTGTACGAAATGGAAAATAAACTACTAAGTGCACCATTTACTCAACAGTCTTAGATGTAACTAAATAGATTATTCATTCATCCAAACAATTTTAAAGTATCCTTGCCCCAAACAACCATAAACCAAACCAACAACAATTCCAAACAACAGATCAAGTTCATTCTTATCAATTTCATTTCATTACATTTGTTGTTTGATTTCCTTTTCATTCGAGTAATGATTTATCTTTTCAAATTTTACATTTATTTCTTGCAAATTTTCATATTTCCATTCATTCATTCAGTGTTCATTTCATTTATTTATAATGCTTACGTTTATATTAAATTTGTAGCATTTCAATCTTAACTTAAGTTTACAACCATTATAACATCAAACTCCTATTTATAAAAGTAATTCATTGAACCTTTCTATTACATAAGTTTTACTTGTAAATTTTTCCATTACATTTTCTTATCAGAGATTTCAACTTTTAAATCTTTTGGTAAGTTATATATATATGCTTTTTAAGAACGTAATTGAAAATCATTCAAGTTTTCTCATTTCTTTTAATTAATTTACTGTTCAATAATTATATCGTTTGTTTTTATAGGTTACAAATTTCAACTTTCTTGTAATTTCATTTATAACCTAGCATTTAATCTACTATTTTAATTAGAGGTTCGAATTATTAATTAGTTACAACCCATTTCACTACAATAATTGAAACTATTAATTAACAGAAACTTAAGAACTAAATACGGGTTAAATTTCAAATCATTTTAAAATAATAGATAGATATATATACTAACAACCTATATATCCAATTATATTTAAAACAATTAAAAATTTATATTTGTTTATCAAAATAAATCTGCAATAAAACTATTACACTGGCCTTCCACTTCAAAACTCGAAAATGAATGTCGATGATGCGTGCATTCATCACCAAAATTATTTTCCAGCGAAAGAGAGGGGAGTACCGAACTTATTTCTTTCCAACATTTTTTACAAATATTTCTTTCAAATTATATTGAAATATTTATATCAGAAAATACTTCTAACATTATTATTATTATATACCAAAATCATTCAAAAGAAATTTTCAAAAAACCCAGAACTTAGATTCTAAATTTCCAATCTTTCATTTATTTTATTTTCAATCTTATTTCCAACCAATATCTAAAATTTCACCACCTAACTAACAAATATATCACAACCAAATATACCATTTATAAATATATTATTTTATATATAAAAATATACAATAGGAAAAATTATTTCATTCACCTATATTTTAAAAAAATTATGGTATCGGTCTGTCCTATTAAGTATTTAGAAATCCCTATCAATGTCATAGTGTCCTATGCACCAACCAGAATTATAAATACAAAATGGAACAAATTAACACAATATCAAAACCCTTTTATAACACTAACAAATGGCTCTCTCTCTCTCTCTCTCTCTCTCACACACACACACACACACACACACAGATATATATATATACTCAGCGACTCATCATAGGGGATTGCTACCCTATTAATAAAGAGTCAGACTCCACAAAGCTAAGGTTTATCGCTAAACCAAAGCTCTGATACCAAATGTAACATCCCGCCTTTTTCTACGCTTTAAATCGACGATAAACCACACATGTCAGAATCAAACCATACAAAAGGGTGAATTGTTATTGGATTGAATAAAAAAGCAGAGAAAGAAACAAAACAAAATAGAATCTCACAGCGGAATGACAAAATATAATCATTCAATAACAGTTCATGAAGCTGATTTACAAAAAACATTTGATTATACTTATACAACACAGAATCAGAGTTACACATACCAGAGTATAATAAATAATGCAGCGAAACAGTATGAATGTAGTGGAATAATATAATAAATAATAGTAATACAATCTTTGTCTTCGTTCTCCAGAAGTAAGTTCTTACAATCCTGAAATGTTCAGGTTGACTCGAGCGAATTGAAATGACAAAACACTCGAGTCAGAACTAAAAGATCTAAAGTAAGTTAAATCAACGGTAAATAATATGAGTGGAACGGCATCATAGATGTTTGTGGATTTGACATCTCCTATCCAGTGTCTAACGTAAGTGCAATAACTTAAGAGATGCTAGGGATTCACTTCTCCTAAAGATCCGTTAAACTATCTACTATGTACTAATATACGCTATTATAATAGTGTCTACAGTAAAATAAACTTACTTTTAAATAGCATTAAGGCTTTACACTTTCCACCTTAGCACGTAATAGTCCCAGTAGTCCATCTAGTATCATCGTCCCTCCTGATCGGGAAGCCACCAAAGGATACTCCACGGGATACGGAAGAAAACCAAACTCATACAAGGCGCGCTAGGGTAGGTGACACGGCACACAAGGCAATGCTAGGGTAGATATACCAATTACGCATCATGGTGGCGCATAGCGCTTAGCTACCGCCCACCTCAAGCCACACCCCTAAAAAAATCAAATGGCCCCAATTAATCACAAAGTAATAGAATGGTACTGAAGGAGTGTGTCCTATAAGAGAGGCTACCTCACTGGCCTGTAAGCGCTCCTGTTTTAGCCACCTTATGCCAACTCATGGGAGTCGGGTCCACGTATATACCTTAAAGAAAACGCCGCCACCATCCTACTTCATTCTGGAATCTCCACCGCGTGCATAGTTATTAAATTAGTTTTCGTAGTTGGCAGAGAGTATGACAACTTTCGATCCTGGTTTCTTTAACAACCAAATGTTATTATAGTACCGTGGTCAGTTACAAAATAGTTTATTCTTTAAAACCAAATATGTAACGACCCGGAATTTGAGGCAATATCGATTTAATAATCTGCAAGAATAATTTAATTGATATGATGATTTGCTTTGTAATTTTAATTTAAAATTGGTGAAATTAATCTTATTAAGGATAATAAATATTTAATTTGGTAAGTATAATCAATATCTTTTAACAAATTAAAAATTGGTTAGAATTGTTTTTCAAAAGCTAATAAATTTTATTCTATTTATAATATATATGTTTGATATATATTGTGAATGGGAATATCTTTTGTTTTAAATTAAAAGTTGAATTTTCAAATTGTAATGTATGTAAGCATATGTTATAATTTGATATTTGTTTTGAAAATTTAATTTAATCTATTAATAAACTATATATTAATGAATATTTAAATTGAAGCTTTGTTTTGTTATCTTTTAAAATAGGATTTAATTAATATTTTATTTTTGTTTTCTTTAAAGTGTTTAAACTAAATGATTATAAATGTATAAATATAAATGTTTAGGTTTTAAATACATGTATAAGGTGTATATTTATATTATAACTAACTTTAGAGTATTTATATATATTTTAAATTAAATAAGTAAGTATATACACATTTAAACTAAATAAAAATTTAATTGAGAACCCTTATGTACATGTGTGAACATTTTAAGATATCTTTATAACACTTGTAATTTTAAGAATATGCTAATGACAAGTGTTAATCTTTGAGCACAAGTGTCTTTATTTTTATTTTTTTTATAAACATAACTTTTTCTCTTTGTTTATCTTCTTTCAAATTTTAATGGCAAAAACAGAAAACTATATCTCAAATCTGAAGTAAAATGAAAACTACAAGTTGAGATTCAAATCTTCTGCAAAACTCAAATGAAAAATGTTCAAACCTGCAACATGCAAAGAGATCAACAGTTTCAACTTTTTAAGAATATATATATACTGCAACTCAAATCTGCAACATTCAAATTACAACCTGCAAATCGAAGCCTGCATTTCCTAAATGAAGATCAATCTGAAAAATCAATTCTGCAACCTTTCAAAATCTACAACCAAACTGCATTTCAAAATCCTACTTCAACCTGGAAATTTTAATCTGCTCTGCTTCTCTAATGAACAGGTGAGTAAATCATCTTTTAAAAACAGTTTAGTATAACTTGTGATTTAATGATGATGCATGTGTAAATCTATATTGATGTTAAATGAAAATTCGTTTTAAATTGGATTGCATGTGAAATTAAAGTATTTAATTGCCTGTAAATTGGAAATTGAATACTGTGTTTAATAGGAACAGTCAAGTTTTTTTTTAAAAAAAAAAATCTAAATAATTTTGGTTTTATCATGAATTGGACTATGGTATGTTAATGAATGTTGTTTGTAATCATATAGTATATCTTTTAAAAATAATTATAAGATTTTAAATTGAAGAGATTACTCAGAATTTTTAAATTACAGTAAAATACTGTTACACATGAAAAATAAATAATCTTGTTTGTTGATTTAGATTGCATGAATGAATTAGTGACTGGAAATCATGATTTTTGGTATATGTTTCATGATTTTTAGATTGATAAATCATGTGAATCTTTGGTTTGATCGTTTTGGGAATTTTTGTGAACTGCCAAGGATTTACACAATAATTCGATTCGATTCTTTGGTTGAATCTTGCTTGAATGTAGTAGATTATGGGAAAAATACGAAATAATTTTTCTAGATAGTGGATTAAGGGAATTTGAGTGAAGTAGGGTTTAACTGGTAATGGGTTCGGCTTGAACTGTCATAGGATTTTCGTCGTGAGTATTTGATCGTAGGCTTGCGCATATGGGGGAATATGGAGTTCATGTGGTGGCGTTTCTGAGGTGAGGTCGGCGAGGGTCGAATGTTGTCGTGGCGTTGGCGTTTGGGGGATTTTGGAGGCCGTGTTTGCTGCAGTTTTCGAACCGAAATCGAATTTTCGTTCGAGCTTGGATTTTTGAAACCTGGGTGGTAGAATAGATTGTTGAGGACTTGTGTGATGGGTTGGCGGTCAGGAAGGTGGTCGGAGTTGGGTGGATCGGCGGTGCACGTGCACCATGCACGGTGAATATCTGGTGGAGTTTTGTTTTGGGAAGATGTGATTTCTCGGGTTAGTTTTCGTGTTTTTCCTGGGGGCGACTCGAAGGAGGGAGGTGGCTAGGTTCACTCGAGGCAGGTTCGAGTATTAGTTGTGTTCGACTCGGGCATTTAGTGTTTCTGGTTTAAGCTGTGTAATATATAAGTTTCTGATTTAAACTTATTGAATAAATTTAGATTAAGTTTTAAGTTATAAACAAGTTTTCCAGTAAATGAAATCATGGCCTAAGTTTTAAGAAGAAGTAAATTTACAAAGTTAAAACTTGTTTGTTTTGAAACTAAGTTAATCAAACTTTAAATGTAAATTGAGTTTACTTTCAAATTTAAAACGTTTGAGATGATTTCTTTGAAGTAGTTTTACTTAATTTAAGTTTGAATTTTAATTTAAAAAGAGTGTTTGAATTTAATCAAAGTTTAAGTAAGTGTTCAGTAATGTTTTTAATAACAAGTTTCAAATTTATATTGAAAACTATTAAGTTTAAATCAGATAATTTATAATGTATTAAATTTGAAATTGATTTCAAAATACATTATTTCCAAATAAGGTTATTGTTATAATTTTGAAATCGAAATAGAATAATATATTTTAAGTTGTTAAAATTTGATTAATTTCAAATGACTTATTTATAAAGATAAATAAGGTTAAATTATTTTGATATGAATTTGAGAATACTTAATAAATATGATTTGTAATTAAGATTAATAAATTCTTAATTATGGATTTTAAAATATAAAGAAGTTAGTTAATTAATTAATTGTTTAATTAACAATTAGTTAATTGTTTTATTTAATTTTAAATAACCACTTAATTATGAATTAATTAAGTGTAATTACTTAATGAAGTAATAAATGGTTAATTATTGAATGTAATTTAGAATGATAATTACTTATGAAAGTAATTATAGGAAATTACTCATGGGAATAATTAGTTGAAGTGATTAATGGATAATCATTTAATGTTATCAATTAAGGAATTGATAAGTATAATTGTTTTGAAGTTAATTAATTATGAAGTAATTAATTAATTAAGGAAATAAGAATTATTTAATGATGGAATTAATTACTTGTTAAGTAATTAATTAAGAAAGTAATTAAGATTTATCAAAAGAAGTAATTAGAGATAATTACTTATGTAAGTAATTAAGAGTTAATTACTTAATTTATTTTAGTTAATTAATTAATATGGTTAATTAATAAATGAGATTAAATTCAAGATTAATTACTAAGTGTAATTAATTAAAAATGTAATTAATTAATAAGTAATTAATTAAGGATAAATTGTTAATTTAAATTGATTAATAATTACTTAATGAAGTAATTAAAGATTAATTAATTTGATTAATTAATCAAGGATTAATATAATTAATTCGGAAATAATTAATTAAGAAGTTAATTAATTAAGATAAGTAATTACAAATTGTTAATTACTGTTTATGATAAATGAGATGATTAATTACAAGTTAATTATTTAATTAATTAAAGGATTATTAATTAATAAAGATTATTAATTATTGAAGTAATTAATTTAAGTAATTAATTTAAATATGATTAATTAATTGTAATTAATTAAGGATTAATGTAATTAATTATAGTTAATTAATTTATGAACGATCATTAATTTTGTAATTAATGATAATAATTAAAGGTTAATCACTGAATATGGTTAGGGTTAATTACTTGAATGTAATTAAAGAATAATTAATCTAGGGAGATTAGTTAGGAAGATCATTAGAAGATGATTAATGAATTTGATTTGTAATAAATCAATGAAGCAGAAGTTAGGATAATCCAAGTGATTAAAGATAGTAATTAATTTAATTAGAGGTTAATTAAATTGATTAAGAGTTAATCAATTCTGCTATGGGTGATTGATTAATACTGAATGGTTGATATTGAGTGATTGATATTGGATGTTGAATGATATTGGATGATTTGGATATCTATGTTGTGTTATGCTGCATTGTGAGATGAATGGATTATATGAATTATCTATAGTGATAATGTTATTCATCTATCTGTTTATATCATCCTGAAAATATAAGTTAAACTGTTTAAATCCCTTAAGTACAACTTGGACATTAAAATGGCGTTTGGTTTCGGTGAGACCGGGATCGGGTTTCCATATTTGGAATCCGAAAAGCACATCGATTCCAATTAAACGTTAGGTCGTTAATCCAAGTGGAGCAAGTGAAGACTTGAGGTGTAAGGGCTATACGTCAGTATAACTCTGTGGGTGATTCCGTAATGAGTTTGACGGAATAGTACTTATAGATTCGAGATGGAGATTTAGAGTGCAAGGGCTATGGTCGTTGACTCTGAGGGTGATTCCAAAATGAGTGCAACGAGATAGTGCCTTCGGTTTCGTTCGAACCCGGAACGAACTTGTATGGATTGAATGCTTTCAGCACATCGTCAGGTGGACGATGAGCATTCTAAGATAGATGTGTCCTATAAAGGTAATCGCAGCCTCAAGCCTCATCAACCGGGAATGGCTAAAACAAGGGAGGTGCAGCAAGGCTTCGTGGGTCGCTCCCACTGGAGAGCAAGATTTACCCCTGTCAAGAAGTCCCTTTTTATTTCGGCTGTGTGGGGCGGTTGAATTCCGGACAACCGCCGGGGTTGACTTGTTAGGGACTGTTCAGTAAGGAATGGTCCCGGCCTTGTGTTGCAGGGGAGTGGGAGTACTCCTCGGTACGGTGATCTAGGCCACGTACTGTGACGGGCGGTACCCCAGTAGCCTTGCCATTGATGGAAACCCATTTTCCCTACGAGACCCTACGGTTTTGTTTGTATTACCCACTTTTGTGGCTAGTAGCTGGAATTTAATCATGTAACAATTTCGGCTATTTCATATTTACTTGAAAACCCTAGACACTATTATAATATCACTGGATTTCTTATCAAATGTTTTGGTTAGCGTAAGGTAAAAACTTTTCCATGTTTATGTGTGGGAAGTCTTACGTGATACCTTTTTTTTCAAAGGTTTTTTCTAAAATTAAGCAATCTTAAACCGTTTACTCACACCAGACCCCTGCCTGACCCGAGTGATTATTTTCTGTTTTATTAAACTCTTGGGTACTCATATTATGTATGAGTAGTCAAGTGGTTCAGGTTAGCTTGACGAATTCTGGAGGAGATATGTAGCAGGAGGCTTCCACGTGTAGATATATTATGTTTCCGCTGTGTATGTTGTGTCGGTATCTTGTATACTTGAGTTGTATGAATTAGACAAATGTTTTATAACTGTCTAATATGTGTTGAATAAGTTGTATAACTCTGATGTAATCTGATACTACGTAATATTTTATGTAATATATTATATTTTATTCGTTCCACTGTGAGTTCTCTGTTGCTGTTGTGTTCTTCTTTCTCTTTCTTTTCTTCTTCTATCCCTTTCTTTCTTCACTAGTGATGCGATTTCCTGGAGATAGGAAGTCGGGTCGCTACATTTGGTATCAGAGCATTAGGCTGAGCGAATACCTAGGCTCTGAAGTGTGTCTTTCTTTAGGGAGCGTTAGGTTGAGTGAATACCTAGGCTCTGTAGTGGTGTCTTCCTTGAGAGAGCGTACTTGTAATTTTTGTATATAACTGTATATATATATATATATATATATATATATATATATCTACCTGATCTGTTGGATTATCTGTTCGGATTTATCCAGCATAAGTTTTAAAGGTAGATGAAGTAGTGGTTTGTGTGTGTAACACGATTACCACTGAAGGAAAAAGGTCCATATGTTGAGGTTGGAAGTATTTGTCGAGACTGTAGACCTAATACCGTCTCGAGTAAGATGAGCAGTTTAGAGTAAGGAATTCTCTGATATCCCAAGGAAATCTCTTAAAGATTCGGAGTCTATCTTTGAAATGTAAGTTTGGATTTCGCTCGGGTGAGCGAATTTTTCTTGAGTTTGGATTTGTCGGAAGTGTAGAAGTAAGTGATATTATCTTGGTAACTGCATGATGAGATGCAGTATCCTTGGATATTTTCCATAGATGTTTTCTCTTGAAGCAGATTTGAAGGTGGTTGAGGAGCAGTCTTTACCTGCCTCAGGGAAGACTTGTCTGTGTAGAATTTATCTGGATCTTCAATATGGAGGTTGGCTGTTCTCGAATATGAGACTAAGGTCTGTTAGTTGCTATGCTTCGACATAGTCTCATTTGTTATTCTTTAAGGAGAGTGAGGTGTTGATGCTTGGTTTGGAGCCGAGTTTCTTTTGAGTTGTCTTCCATCTCGGAGGTCCATTGTATGGTTTGTTGATGGTTTTGGGGTCCGAGAAGCATTTGGATTCGAAGTCTTGGGTAGCTGTGGTAGCAGTGTCGCTCGAAGTGTTTGGTGTGCCGACGAGAAGGTCTTTTGGCTTGGCAGTATCATCGAAGTAGAGTTTGGGAAGCAGCAAGTTGGTTGTTTCTCCGATGGTTCAAAAATCTTGGTGTTTATTCTATCAGCAGCCCGAGCAGTTGGTGGAAGTTATCTTGAAGAATTAACCTTGTTTGGAAAAGTTTAAGCTGTTCTAATTGGTAAAGAGAGGACAGTTTCTTTGGAAACCGAATTAGGTTGAATCGCAAAAGTGACTTGCGATTGGTTTGGAATTTTCTTGAGCGTTCTTTTGTTTGAGGCTGAGGATTCTCATGAGGAAGTAGGAGCTGCTGGAGTAATCAGAAGGTTGTCTGCATCTGGAGTTGAGTTCTATATTGTTTTGGTTCCAGAAGTGATTTGGTAGTTGGCCTGGTTGTAGGATGGTTCTTGGAAAAGTAGAGATTGGTGTAGCAGCTCAAGAATTTATTTTTGGAATTTGGATTTGATTAGTTCTTGTTTTTGAGATTGGATTCTGTAGTAAGGTTGTGTGACCGAGTCGGATGTGTCACTAAGATTATATGGATATGATGAACAAGGTTTCTCATATATTGGATAAGTTTGTATTCGTGTTCATCAGCAGTATTCTCATCTATTTCAGAATCAGAGTTGTGCAGCGGAAGCGAGGTAGCAGCTGTGACAAAGGAAGCAAGTTCAGTGTGCTATTGTTTGAGTAATATAGTTTATGTTCTGGATTCCGACGGATTTTAGAAGACCTTTCTGTTGAATAGGATCCAGAAGCTAGTTTGCTTTGGTCTAGTTGTTTTTGTAAGTATCGGTATAAATTGAGCTGATCAGGAAGAGAATTGGCAGCCCTGGATTGTCTGATGAGATATACAGATATGAGATAAGGAGTTTTGGAATTCGAAGTTGGAGACTTCATTGTTGGGATTTCTCTGGTTAAGAAAGCAGAAATTGAGTAAGATTGGTTGGTTAGTGTTATGGCATTTGAGATTTCTTATCTGTGTTCTGATAAGATAAGATTTGTTGTCTATGAGATTGAATTGCCAGTTTGGATAGCTGGAGTTCATTTTATTTCACGTATCTCTGAGGGAGTACGTGTATGATTCATTATTGGTTGTTGAATCTGTAGTTCAATTGGAGCTGGATTTTAGTATAGTCTGGTGTTCTGTTCAGTTTGATGGATCTAGAGATGAGTGGAGCTCTGGATTTTGGTGGTGTAGTTAGATTGTTTAGCTTTGCAGAGCGAGTCTCCTGGTGTTTTATACTTGGAAAACTCAATATAGTATTAGAGTTTTATTCTGACGTATGTCAGGATAATTAGTTAAGTTTGTTTGTGTGATTGATTGCTTTGGTTGTTAGTAACTGATTGTTAGGAATGCTTTGCTAATTGAAATTAAAATCTTTGTTGGGTTATTAAATTACCTTTGCTTTTAAATTTCGGGGACGAAATTCTTTTAAGGGGGGAGGATTGTAGCGACCCGGAATTTGAGGCAATATCGATTTAATAATCTGCAAGAATAATTTAATTGATTTGATGATTTTCTTTGTAATTTTAATTTAAAATTGGTGAAATTAATCTTATTAAGGATAATAAAAATTTAATTTGGTAAGTATAATCAATATCTTTTAACAATTTAAAAATTGGTTAGAATTGTTTTTCAAAAGCGAATAAATTCTATTCTATTTATAATATATATGTTTGATATATATTGTGAATGGGAATATCTTTTGTTTTAAATTAAAAGTTGAATTTTCAAATTGTAATGTATGTAAGCATATGTTATAATTTGATATTTGTTTTGAAAATTTAATTTAATCTATTAATAAACTATATATTAATGAATATTTAAATTGAAGCTTTGTTTTGTTTTCTTTTAAAATAGGATTTAATTAATATTTTATTTTTGTTTTCTTTAAAGTGTTTAAACTAAATGATTATAAATGTATAAATATAAATGTTTAGGTTTTAAATACATGTATAAGGTGTATATTTATATTATAACTAACTTTAGAGTATTTATATATATTTTAAATTAAATAAGTAAGTATATACACATTTAAACTAAATAAAAATTTAATTAAAAACCCTTATGTACATGTGTGAACATTTTAAGCTATCTTTATAACACTTGTAATTTTAAGAATATGCTAATGACAAGTGTTAATCTTTGAGCACAAGTGTCTTTATTTTTATTTTTTTTATAAACATAACTTTTTCTCTTTGTTTATCTTCTTTCAAATGTTAATGGCAAAAACAGAAAACTATATCTCAAATCTGAAGTAAAATGAAAACTACAAGTTGAGATTCAAATCTTCTGCAAAACTCAAATGAAAAATGTTCAAACCTGCAACATGCAAAGAGATCAACAGTTTCAACTTTTTTTAAAAAAAATATACTGCAACTCAAATCTGCAACATTCAAATTACAACCTGCAAATCGAAGCCTGCATTTCCTAAATGAAGATCAATCTGAAAAATCAATTCTGCAACCTTTCAAAATCTGCAACCAAACTGCATTTCAAAATCCTACTTCAACCTGGAAAGTTTAATCTGCTCTGCTTCTCTAATGAACAGGTGAGTAAATCATCTTTTAAAAACAGTTTAGTATAACTTGTGATTTAATGATGATGCATGTGTAAATCTATATTGATGTTAAATGAAAATTCGTTTTAAATTGGATTGCATGTGAAATTAAAATATTTAATTGCCTGTAAATTGGAAATTGAATACCGTGTTTAATAGGAACAGTCAAGTTTTTTTTAAAAAAAATCTAAATAACTTTGGTTTTATCATGAATTGGACTATGGTATGTTAATGAATGTTGTTTGTAATCATATAGTATATCTTTTAAAAATAATTATAAGATTTTAAATTGAAGAGATTACTCAGAATTTTTAAATTACAGTAAAATACTATTACACATGAAAAATAAATAATCTTGTTTGTTGATTTAGATTGCATGAATGAATTAGTGACTGGAAATCATGATTTTTGGTATATGTTTCATGATTTTTAGATTGATAAATCATGTGAATCTTTGGTTTGATCGTTTTGGGAATTTTTGTGAATTGCCAAGGATTTACACAATAATTTGATTCGATTCTTTGGTTGAATCTTGCTTGAATGTAGTAGATTATGGGAAAAATACGAAATAATTTTTCTAGATAGTGGATTAAGGGAATTTGAGTGAAGTAGGGTTTAACTGGTAATGGGTTCGGCTTGAACTGTCATAGGATTTTCGTCGCGAGTGTTTGATCGTAGGCTTGCGCATATGGGGGAATATGGAGTTCATGTGGTGGCGTTTCTGAGGTGAGGTCGGCGAGGGTCGAATGTTGTCGTGGCGTTGGCGTTTGGGGGATTTTGGAGGCCGTGTTTGCTGCAGTTTTCGAACCGAAGTCGAATTTTCGTTCGAGCTTGGATTTTTGAAACCTGGGTGGTAGAATAGATTGTTGAGGACTTGTGTGATGGGTTGGCGGTCAGGAAGGTGGCCGGAGTTGGGTGGATCGGCGGTGCACGTGCACCATGCACGGTGAATATCTGGTGGAGTTTTTTTTTGGGAAGATGTGATTTCTCGGGTTAGTTTTCGTGTTTTTCCTGGGGGCGACTCGAAGGAGTGAGGTGGCTAGGTTCACTCGAGGCAGGTTCGAGTATTAGTTGTGTTCGACTCGGGCATTTAGTGTTTCTGGTTTAAGCTGTGTAATATATAAGTTTCTGATTTAAACTTATTGAATAAATTTAGATTAAGTTTTAAGTTATAAACAAGTTTTCCAGTAAATGAAATCATGGCCTAAGTTTTAAGAAGAAGTAAATTTACAAAGTTAAAACTTGTTTGTTTTGAAACTAAGTTAATCAAACTTTAAATGTAAATTGAGTTTACTTTCGAATTTAAAACAGTTTGAGATGATTTCTTTGAAGTAGTTTTACTTAATTTATGTTTGAATTTTAATTTAAAAAGAGTGTTTGAATTTAATCAAAGTTTAAGTAAGTGTTCAGTAATGTTTTTAATAACAAGTTTCAAATTTATATTGAAAACTAATAAGTTTAAATCAGATAATTTGTAATGTATTAAATTTGAAATTGATTTCAAAATACATTATTTCCTAATAAGGTTATTGTTATAATTTTGAAATCGAAATAGAATAATATATTTTAAGTTGTTAAAATTTGATTAATTTCAAATAACTTATTTATAAAGATAAATAAGGTTAAATTATTTTGATACGAATTTGAGAATACTTAATAAATATGATTTGTAATTAAGATTAATGAATTCTTAATTATGGATTTTAAAATATAAAGAAGTTAGTTAATTAATTAATTGTTTAATTAACAATTAGTTAATTGTTTTATTTAATTTTAAATAACCACTTAATTATGAATTAATTAAGTGTAATTACTTAATGAAGTAATAAATGGTTAATTATTGAATGTAATTTAGAATGATAATTACTTATGAAAGTAATTATAGGAAATTACTCATGGGAATAATTAGTTGAAGTGATTAATGGATAATCATTTAATGTTATCAATTAAGGAATTGATAAGTATAATTGTTTTGAAGTTAATTAATTATGAAGTAATTAATTAATTAAGGAAATAAGAATTATTTAATGATGGAATTAATTACTTGTTAAGTAATTAATTAAGAAAGTAATTAAGATTTATCAAAAGAAGTAATTAGAGATAATTACTTATGTAAGTAATTAGAGATAATTACTTATGTAAGTAATTAGAGATAATTACTTATGTAAGTAATTAAGAGTTAATTACTTAATTTATTTTAGTTAATTAATTAATATGGTTAATTAATAAATGAGATTAAATTCAAGATTAATTACTAAGTGTAATTAATTAAAAATGTAATTAATTAATAAGTAATTAATTAAGGATAAATTGTTAATTTAAATTGATTAATAATTACTTAATGAAGTAATTAAAGATTAATTAATTTGATTAATTAATCAAGGATTAATATAATTAATTCGGAAATAATTAATTAAGAAGTTAATTAATTAAGATAAGTAATTACAAATTGTTAATTACTGTTTATGATAAATGAGATGATTAATTACAAGTTAATTATTTAATTAATTAAAGGATTATTAATTAATAAAGATGATTAATTATTGAAGTAATTAATTTAAGTAATTAATTTAAATATGATTAATTAATTGTAATTAATTAAGGATTAATGTAATTAATTATAGTTAATTAATTTATGAACGATCATTAATTTTGTAATTAATGATAATAATTAAAGGTTAATTACTGAATATGGTTAGGGTTAATTACTTGAATGTAATTAAAGAATAATTAATCTAGGGAGATTAATTAGGAAGATCATTAGAAGATGATTAATGAATTTGATTTGTAATAAATCAATGAAGCAGGAGTTAGGATAATCCAAGTGATTAAAGATAGTAATTAATTTAATTAGAGGTTAATTAAATTGATTAAGAGTTAATCAATTCTGCTATGGGTGATTGATTAATACTGAATGGTTGATATTGAGTGATTGATATTGGATGTTGAATGATATTGGATGATTTGGATATCTATGTTGTGTTATGCTGCATTGTGAGATGAATGGATTATATGAATTATCTATAGTGATAATGTTATTCATCTATCTGTTTATATCATCCTGAAAATATAAGTTAAACTGTTTAAATCCCTTAAGTACAACTTGGACATTAAAATGGCGTTTGGTTTCGGTGAGACCGGGATCGGGTTTCCATATTTGGAATCCGAAAAGCACATCGATTCCAATTAAACGTTAGGTCGTTAATCCAAGTGGAGCAAGTGAAGACTTGAGGTGTAAGGGCTATACGTCAGTATAACTCTGTGGGTGATTCCGTAATGAGTTTGATGGAATAGTACTTATAGATTCGAGATGGAGATTTAGAGTGCAAGGGCTATGGTCGTTGACTCTGAGGGTGATTCCAAAATGAGTGCAACGAGATAGTGCCTTCGGTTTCGTTCGAACCCGGAACGAACTTGTATGGATTGAATGCTTTCAGCACATCGTCAGGTGGACGATGAGCATTCTAAGATAGATGTGTCCTATAAAGGTAATCGCAGCCTCAAGCCTCATCAACCGGGAATGGCTAAAACAGGGGAGGTGCAGCAAGGCTTCGTGGGTCGCTCCCACTGGAGAGCAAGATTTACCCCTGTCTAGAAGTCCCTTTTTATTTCGGCTGTGTGGGGCGGTTGAATTCCGGACAACCGCCGGGGTTGTCTTGTTTGGGACTGTTCAGTAAGGAATGGTCCCGGCCTTGTGTTGCAGGGGAGTGGGAGTACTCCTTGGTACGGTGATCTAGGCCACGTACTGTGACGGGCAGTACCCCAGTAGCCCTGCCATTGATGGAAACCCATTTTCCCTATGAGACCCTATGGTTTTGTTTGTATTACCCACTTTTGTGGCTAGTAGCTGGAATTTAATCATGTAACAATTTCGGCTATTTCATATTTACTTGAAAACCCTAGACACTATTATAATATCACTGGATTTCCTATCAAATGTTTTGGTTAGCGTAAGGTAAAAACTTTTCCATGTTTATGTGTGGGAAGTCTTACGTGATACCTTTTCTTTCAAAGGTTTTTTCTAAAATTAAGCAATCTTAAACCGTTTACTCACACTAGACCCCTGTCTGACCCGAGTGTTTATTTTCTGTTTTATTAAACTCTTGGGTACTCATATTATGTATGAGTAGTCAAGTGGTTTAGGTTAGCTTGACGAATTCTGGAGGAGATATGTAGCAGGAGGCTTCCACGTGTAGATATATTATGTTTCCGCTGTGTATGTTGTGTCTGTATCTTGTATACTTGAGTTGTATGAATTAGACAGATGTTTTATAACTGTCTAATATGTGTTGAATAAGTTGTATAACTCTGATGTAATCTGATACTATGTAATATTTTATGTAATATATTATATTTTATTCGTTCCGCTGTGAGTTCTCTGTTGCTGTTGTGTTCTTCTTTCTCTTTCTTTTCTTCTTCTATCCCTTTCTTTCTTCACTAGTGATGCGATTTCCTGGAGATAGGAAGTCGGGTCGCTACAAAATATCATATCCATTTCGACAACATATAATTATGATATCATTTCCGTTTCAAAAACCAAATAAATATGATATCATTTTTATAAAAAATCCAAATCAATATAATATCATTTTTATCTCAAATATATTCTTTTTCCAAAATCATAGCGCTTTCAAAGTCATCACTTTGAAACCCAACACATGAAATTATAACACTTTCAAATCATAATACTTTGAAACTCATAACTTTGAAACATAACTTCCATCACTTAAATGGTTTAAATATTAAAATACTTTATACAATAAACTAGCTTCTTCGATTTCACAAATCAATTCCAAATGCAGATTTGGACCTCCAAATAAACCATTTCAATTTCCATATATTTCAAAGCTTTAAATATTCCACCATTTCAAAACTAATTCTTTGATAATTCCATATATATCAAATTCAATTACTATTATTTAGATTTGAAATGTTTACTTAATAAATCCAATATCATTTAAGTAAAACTTTAAACTTCAAATAACTAGTTATTTTTTTTAATTTATTTAACTTGATATATTCTTTTAAATCAACTTGATATTCATTTAAATCGCTCTAAACCAAAATCAAGTTATAAAAATCATACCCTTTAAAATCTCAAATTTATTTAAATTTCAAGTCAAATTTATTCGAGTATATTCTGAAATAATTTAATTCAAATCAATTTCATATTTATCTTCCAACCTTAATTTTATTTAAGTCATTATAAACTCTATATACAATATAATTTAAACAGATACTTAACCATATTATATAAAAACAATCATATTTTATTAATTAACTTATTTTATATTTAAAAATAAATTTATACATAGCTAAAAATCAATAATAAAATAACATTTATATAATATCTAAAATAAATATCTATATAACCCATATATTTCTTTACAAAACCATAGAAATTATTTCAAAATATTTTTATATATATAACGCAGTGTCTGTATATAATTTCTATCCTATGGTCAAGTGATACAGATATTTATCATTTCAATCCGTAATTTAAAATATAAATACGGTTATATATTATTTCGAACCGCAATCCCGAATGAAATAAAAATTCATAACAACTTGCAGTTTATAACTATATAAAATACAAAATCCATTCATCCAATATCAATCATCAAACGTTTATCACACATCATCCAATTCAATCAATAACATCAATATAGAACAGTAGATAAATAACAGGTATTTACTGGCAGTTTATATTCAATAAAAATTAAATAACTACTTTATTCAAATAAATTCAAATAAACTGAGATGATGGTTCAAAGTACGCCAAACAGTCATAAATCAATTTCTAATCTCATCATAAATCAATTTAACAAACATAAGAAATTTAGAAGTTGTGAGTAGGTTAAAACATTCACTTTGGAATTTATATTGAATTTAAATCCAATTTAAATCCAAAATTTGAACAGTCTCAGAATTTGTCCAAACCACCGCCAAAATGTCCAAAATTCCATTACCATCCTAGAGGAGAAAACAGTGCGTGAATCCAAGTCCGTATGTAAGAGTTATGGGTATTAGAACGATTGGAATACAATTTAAAATTAATAAGTAAATAAAAACTAGAAGAAGCAAACAGTAGGAGGCCACATGCCTCACGTCTGCGTGCAATTTGAAACCGGCTGAACGTTCTGCTTCCACAAACCCTACTGGCCACCATCCAAACATGCAAAAACGCTGACGCCACGCCGTCTTCGGCCACGATCAGAGAACGTTACTGCATTAGCCTTGCCGAGGCGCCCCTCCTCTGCCCGCATGCCTATCGCGGCTCACGAGAGAGCGTTCGTCGCCATAGATGGTCTAAGTCGAATTCTGGCGATCTCATCTACTTACATCGTGAACGAACACTAGATCTAGGGCCTGCTCGACCCTCTCTACATCATGGTGCTTCCCGATCATCCAATAGCTGAAGATCCGCCGTTGGATCGACAAAAATCAAATATGTATGGCTAGAATTGATTCCCAATTTCTGGATAACCAATGATTCAAATTGAAAAACGAACTACAGATCTGAGATACGTTCATCGAGAGCTTTGATTCCATATAAAATATGATATTATTTGAGGAATTTGAATTTGTTGTTGTCGGATTTTGAATTGGAATTGAATTGGAATATTTAGGGTTTTCAGCCATTGAGGAAGATGGGTAAACAGAAGTTTTTGTACATATAAAAATTAAAAATACAAAGGCTACTAGGGTTTGTAACCGGGTATATATAGGCAGACTAGAATAGAAATGATTGGGCTTGATTGGTTTGGGTTTTGAATGATAACGACCCGAAAAGCCCGTTCTGACTCTGGAATGAAAATGGATCAACCCATATATCAAAATAGATGCTTTTAGATATTTTAAACGCAATGGAACAGGTTTCAAGTCCAAATTTCATCGTATAAAGAAGTTATGCTAAAATCAAGTTATTTCAAACTGATTTAAATTGATTTTAATTAAATTGATTTCTAGGTGTTTCGAGCCCGTTCGACCAATTGACAAGTCCGATCGCTATAAAACTTGAAATCTTACAATAATTCACCGTTACAGATCCGATGAAATTGGTTTCGTCAAAATCCGAGTCAGTGGCCAAAATGGCTATTTTCTAGTTAATTAAATAAATTAATATTAAATTAATTAATCACTTTCCAATTTAAATTTTATAATCAACAAATCTTATCATTTTTGACTTCTTAGACAATCATAGTAATTTAAACAAATATAGATGTCAAATTAAAATTGATTAATCCATCAATTTCAGTGTTTAATTTCAATTCCATTAAATTCAGAAATTATATATTAAAATTCCCAAAATTCATTTATTAAATTTTTAAACCTTGTTATTCGAGTCTTTATTACAATAAGAATATAACTAGCATTTTCTAAATCTTGATACTTAATATTCTCATGTTCAATTTATAACTAGGTATAACACGTTTACTACTTCATTTATTAGAATTTTATTCAAATTGTTAATAATTAATTTTAATTACCATTGCTATACTTTATTTTAGCGTTCATTTCAATATTAAATTATAAAGTTTTTATTTCTTTTCAAATTAAATTACAAAATCTTGTTAAAATAATAAATTTTATTATCGAAAATTAACGGGTCGTTACAAATATTTAATTTAAACACAATAAGATAAAATCTCTATACACATTTGAAACCGAACCCGTATATACATATATACATATATATACACACACACTTTAGAACCCAAAGTAAAATTGAAAGCTTCAGCTATATATATATATACACATACTTGCCTATTATGTATACATATTTATAAACAACCAGTTGGACAAATACACATATCAAATGTAGTATATATATAGTCAAATATCAACTATTTAAATATATACATGTATATAGGAGAAAAGCGATAGCAGGAAGATATGGAAACAAAGTACCCAGCTAAATATTATATATATATATATATATATATATATATATATATATATATATATATATATATAATAAGTACGACCGTAATTAAACAATAAAATACATACACTAACCCAGTATATATGTGATATAAACGTAGTACACAAAGATATAAAATAATCAAGTCATCAAAATATCTTTATATATTTTATAATTTATATAAAAGCAGTTGCTAGTTTCAAACAAATGAACAGCTTATCACGAGACAAAAAACACGAAAAAACAAACCTATAATATAAATTATATATATATACACAGTTTAAAATCAATAGTTAACAAATAAATATATTATCTTCCAAAATTCATATAATCTATGCAGATAAACGTATGAAACAAATGTATATACATACATGCTACAAAAATGCCGACTTCCTACAATTGCAGACTATATACAAATATACAAGCTTGATATGTATAATCAAATATATGTAGACATACATATTAAAAATATATATGGAGTTGTTTATAATGTATAAACAAATATACCTACAAATCCCATATATACACCTTAAAACATATTATATAAGTACTTTTAAAATAAAAGAGGAGGCTGCACATATAGGCGGGGTTTGTCTATTTGTAGGGGCTGCGTTTTGTCAGGGGAAGAGGCGGAGCAGTGGGATTTGTGGCGTGGATATGCTTGCGTGGGATTGGCTGAGATTGTGGTGGGGTGTCAGAGCGGAGGTCATCCAAGTTGGTGGGTTTGGGAAGCAAGCAGGCAGTATGCTGATTTACACTTGGGTTTATGGACAGCAGAGCAAAGGAGAAGGTTGCGGTGGTGGGAAAAGCTGGTGGCGGAAACAAAATGACGATGGGAGGATAAAGCAATTTCATACAGGTGCACTATTTATTATGCAGGCGCAGTTCTCGGTTGAAGGTGAAATGGAAGGCAATTCTTCGGTGGGAGGGCTGAGGTGGCGGAGTATGAGTGGGCGAGGAGGTTTAGGAACGCGAGTGAAATAGGGTGAGGTGTGCATAATTCTATGAATCTAAATAGATATTGTACTTAAATTATATAATATAATAGGATTTCTAAAGGTACGAACATGGTGAAAGAAGCAGTGGAGACACAACAGACCAAAAATGAAACGAATTAGCAAATATAAATTAGAACCAATGGAAAAAGAAAATGTCAATATTGAATTTAGAAAACTATTGATTTTCAGTGGTTGTTTGGTAGATACACTGTGGAAATTGAATTAAGTGGGCACAAGAACAGAAAAGCCACGAAACGGGTACCGATACGGTTACCGGTTTCGTAGATTCCACCGTGTATCGGACTCCGATACACATAAATGAATATACTACGGTGATCAGCATGACGAGACGAACAGAATGGTGCACAAATATCAGTGATACGACTATCCTATCAAAAGTTGATATTTCGCTATTAAACTGTTGCAAATTTGTCGAAAATAAGATAAACGGAGCTATAGAAATCTAAATTTTGCAAAATGGAATATGTTACCTCATTTAGAAAGTGATTTGCATTTTTATTATGCAAAGATGTTTAGATTTTGAAACATTTTATTTTCATCAAATTAACTGGTTTAAATTGAAACTAAAAATTACACAACGGAACTAACTTTCATATTCTCTGATGAAAATTTACCAGTTGCTATGTTAAATTTGACGTTTCCAAATATCGAATTTCCATTGCAAATTTTTTTATTTAATTCCAAGAAAAATTTCAGTTAATTATGTTATAAAACCATTAAAATCTACAAGTCATTGCATAAAATATAAAGGACCGATATTGGCAGTGGCCAATAGGTTTCCAATAAGCCCATGAAAACTGTATGATATTGGCAAGGGCCAATAGGTTAATAGTTAGCCCATGAAAACTATGTATAAAAGAGGATGTTAGGTAAATAGGTTCATACTTAACCCATGAAAACTACGTGCAAATGGAAATGTTAGATAGACAGGTTCATAGTTAGCCCATGAAAACTATGTGCAAATGGAAATGTCAAATAGACAGGTTCATGATTAGCCCATGAAAACTATGTGTAAATGAAAATTTCAGATAAACAGGTTCATAACATGAAAACTATGTAATTGGACAGGGAATCTTTAAAAATTTAACAAGTTATTAGTTAGCCCATGAAAACTATTAGGTTAATAGTAATCGTAGAAACTATAATTAAGACAGATAGTCAGAATGTATAGGGATGAGTAATCTAGATATGATCTGCTTATTTGGCATATCATCATAATGTTTTTAAATACTATGTTTTAAGCATTGTGGATGCAGGAGCACAATATGTGGTTTTATAAAGGTTTTAGGATACTAGTGACGGGAAAACCTATTCCATTAAGCGGTGTGGTCTCACTAGATATCTATTTGGTTTGAGATGATAGACTATTATTCATACCAAGATTTATGTCCGACTCGAAGTTTTTGTTTCCCCTTAATCTCTCAGGTACTCAATTGATTTTGAGTAGTTTGAGGTTTAGGGTTTTTAGGTTTTCGTAGACGAATAAAGCTTCCGAAGGTGTGTAGGATGCAGATAGTTATTTAGAGTTTTCCTTCCGTTGTGTATTTGGATGTAAAGGTAGATTTATTAGCCATACTATATATCCTAATCAACTAAGGGGGCATCTTCATATGTCATTCTTGACGTATGTACAATAATTATAATTTGATGAACGTGGTTAACGTTTTGGGATTACGTAATGAACATGAAATGTTTTGATTAGAATGTGGAAATATGTTTTTGAATTGTCAAAAAATTTCATATTCTTGTGATTTGTGCATCAATGTAACTAGAACGGCCATATTTGGACGTCGAAGATTAATAACTATGGATGACTGCAGCATCCGTAGCCTTTAGTTTTTGGCCTTCAAATAGGGGGATGTTACAACAAGACTGGACAACTTATTCCTAGATAGTGCCGAATATGCCATCACCACGGTCGTGACCGACTTATCTGAAATGTCTCTTAGCATGCACCATAATAGTTTTAACCCAAATGTTATAGTGAGTAGAAATATATATAGAATGAGATGATCATACCCTAATGGTTGCGAACCACATAGCCTTACCGCATCAACCCTATTTTGGTCATTTCCTTGTGTGAGTCTTGAGGTAACGATTACCTTTCATGTAACACATCATCTTTATTCTTTGATTGCCACATATTCATTCTATAATCACACAACTGATTTCTACAAACGTATAACTCCTGAGCTCATACGTCTCAAGAAAGGGTGTTAAGCTAAGAGAAGTTTCATTCTCCCTCACTAAGCAGATAATGCGTTCATAGAGATCACTTATGTAAGTAGAAATGCAACTTCAAAAAGCCGTCCACACAAGTTATCCAGGAACAGGACAAACCGAAGGCACTCTCCTACCAAATCCTGTAGGGAGTTACCTCTAGGATTATTGGCGATTAGTCCTTGCATTGGATATTGCATAACAAAGAGACTACTGTTTCTATATGTGTATTGGGAGTTTATCCACAAATGATCAACAAGCCGTCTTCCATTACAAAAATCCCAAATATCATATCCATGTCTTCACTTCAAATACGTAAATTGGTTCGAAGTGGTTTTAGGATAGGAATTTTCCAAATCTAGCCCCGGTTCCTTCGAAACAATCATCGATAAGAAGATGTTCTATGAATAGAGAATCACTCTTTAATCGATTTAGTTTTTTTTTTTATCAAAATCTATTTGGAGATATATATTTCTTAAAACATTCTTTTTGGTATATACGGAATCAATAAATTTCTCTTATCAAATCCTTCGATTTCTTAAAACCTTTTTATACTCAACTCGTTTTCGACATTTTGCTTTTATCTATCCCTTTCCTAAGGAAGAGGGCAGGTGAGCCAGGGCACTAGTTGCTCCTGAACATTGACTTAGTTTAAGCACCTCACATACGAACCTTACGAGTAAAAAAATCCAGTCTACTTGTCAGCTTTTAGAGCCAAAATTAAACCTCTTAATTTGTAGTAGCTTTTCTTTAAATCATTTGTTTAAATTCCATTTAAATAAACTATAAAACTTTCAAATCATCAGTAAAAACAACTAAAATTTACTTTGAAAACAATTATAAAAGAATTGGAAAAGAATTGTTAAGATTGAAGCTATATTTCAAAGGTTATAGAAAAATGATGTAGAAAGTACTGAAAAAAGTGCTTTGTTAAAGCTATATTTATCGAAAAGGCTTTTCTATTATTTGGAAATTCATTTTTGTAACCCAAATCGCTTTTAAAATATTTTTATAAGTTATTTCATATTTTCAAAGAATTTTAAAATATCATTTTGAAAGAAACCCAGTTATATATTTCGATCCCAAAAACTTGTGTGGACGGCTTGGAAAACTTTGGCTTGTTTTTTCCATGTTATCCATGTCTTAGGGTAGAAGCCATTAAAGAAGAGGACAAAACTTGGAAAAAATAAAGTAGGAGATGAATGAAAATGAAGAGAAGGGTGTAGGGTATTCATTAGCAAAGAAGAGTGTAAAAATATCTATGCATAACTCATCATCTTCATCACCCTTACATGCTCCGCCATCATCACACCTCCCCTCCCCCCTAATGCATGGCAAAGGCACCATCACCCATGTGCCTATCATTTCCATCATTTAGGGTATACATATGTTGACTTTTGTTTGCTTAAAAAGTAAGGAAATTAAAATATCTTATATATTTTATATTATATTAATATATTTAATTATATTTGTATATGTATGTTTAGGTGCATGTTTATGTATGCGTTTGTTACATATCTCCACAATGTTGCACAACTTCCACTTGTTGTATCGTTACAAATCCCAATTTTGATTTTCGATCATATTTTGTATTTTTAGTTAACATGCATATATTTTTAAACAAATTTTGAAATAAATTTCCTTATCATCTTAACTAATTAAAATGACCATATTTTATTTATAAAACCATATAAATTAATATTAATAATTATTTACAAAATTGTTGTTATATCGATAAAGCGAAACGAACATTTATTTAAAGTGACATACTTATGGGTTGTTATAGACTCCTGTTCTCAAAAGAATTTCATCCTCAAAATTAAGATATGAAGAAAATAGGTAAAAGAAAATATATTTGATATGATGAAATGTATATATATGGATAAGTGACTACACCATAAGTGGTGAGTACACCATTACGACATGATTTATACATTTTATTCTTCAATCCTAAACTCGGGATATGCCTTTTTCAATCTGTCCTCCATTTCTCAAGTGCAATCCTCATCATCTCCACTCCATTGAACTTTTACCGATATTACTACCTTCCTCCTTAATCATTTCTCATCATGATCAACGATTTGAAAAGACCGTCTAATAACCACCAAATTCGGTTCCACCTTCAAGTCTTCCTGAGTATTTGTTTCTATTTTTTGTTCTGGGCCACACACATGTTTCCTCAAATGAGATACATGAAAGACATTGTGCACTCCTGCCAACCTTTTTGGTAATTGCACTTGATAAACTAGTGGGCTGATTCGTTCAAGAATAGGAAATGGTCCATTATATCGAGGTGCAAACTTCCCAGCTCTTCCAAATCTCACCAATCTCATCGTAGATACTTTTAAAAAGGCTGAATCTTCAACTGATAATTCCAGATTTCTATGCCTTTGGTCCACATAAATTTTCTATCTTCTCTGGGCTTCCTTTAGCCACTTTCTAATCATATTGAACTTCTCTAAAGCTTCTCGTATCATATCAGGACCAAAACCAATCTCTGATTTTGATACAACATGCTAGCGACCTACACAGATGACCATATAGAGCTTTATATGGTGCCATGCTGGTACTAGCTTGATAACTATTGTTATAGGAGTATTCTACTAAATGCATATGGTTTTTCTAGGAGCCTCCAAAGTCAAGAATATATCCTCTTAGGAGATCTTCAAAAATGTAGTTGACTCTCTCTTTCTATCCGTTAGTTTGAGGGGAATAGGCAGTGCTTATATTCTGCCTTGTTCCCAAAGTTGTCTGTAATGCTTATCAAAAATTACTAGTAAAGATTGACTCCCAATCACTCACTATACTACTTGGAACTCCATGTAATCAGACAAAGTCCTTCATATATATATATATATATATATATATATATATATATATATATATATATATATATATATATCGACAAGGTTTGCGGCTATCCTTGTTGGCTTTACTAGAATGAAGTGTGCACTTTCAGTTAATTGGTTATGATAACCCAAATGCCTTTGTTTTCCCTTCTTGTTCGAGGTAAGCCATCAACGAAATCCATTGATATTTGATCCCACTTCCAAGTTGGAATCTACAGAGGTTGAAGTAACCCTGCAATTTTCTACTGGTTGCTTTTGACCTGTTAACAGTTGGCACATCTGCTAACATAAATGGATGTGTCCCTCTTCATACATTTCCACCAAAATGTGTACTTCATATCTTTATACATTTTTTTAATTCCCAAATGAATGTTAAGTTTGGATTTATAGCATTCAACTAACACCTCTTGCCTAAGATTCTCCACCCGACAAACAAATTCGCCTACTCAACCGTAATACCCCATAACTATCAAATTCAAAGCTTGAATTCTGCCCGTTGTATTTATCTTTAAAAATCTTCTTTAGGAATTGATCTTCTCTTTCTTGTTGGAAATTATTTCTAGAAGATTTGAAGTTAAAAAAAATAAGAAATTAAAGCATTTTTCCCACTCAATCCATCTACTACTACGTTGTCTTTCACGGATATATACAAAATATCTTGTTCATAAGATGTAAGAAATTCTAGGCAACGTTGTTGCCTCATGTCTAAATATTTTTGAGCGAAAAAATACTTTACAGATTTATGATCCACAAAGAGCTCAAACTTTTCGCCTATTTAAAAGAGGGAATTTTATTTACTAAGGTCAATTTAAAGTTTTATTGAAATAAACTATGAAAAATTCTTACCCAGCAAATAATGCCGTCATATTTTTAATGCCAACACCACATCTAATAATTCTAGGTCATGTGCTGCACAGCTCTTCTCATGAGTCTTTAGTTGTCTACTTGCATAAGAAATCGCCTTTCCTTCCTGCATCAGAACTGCGCCAACTCCTTCTCCACAAGCATCTATATAAACGGTTAATCCATTATTTCCATTTATAATTATTAGAACTGGAGCGGTTGTCAACCTCTTCTTAAGTTCCTGGAATGTTTCTTCACATCTAAGAGTCTGGCTAAATTTAGCATCCTTCATTGTCAATTTTGTTAGGTGGTAGACAATATTTGAGAAGTCTTGAATGACTCTTCTGTAATACCCTGCTAGACCTAAGAAGTTACGAATTTCTTGACGAGTTTGTGGTTGCTTCCAATTTAGAACAGCTGCAACCTTTACAGGATCTACTGAAATCCTATCTCTTGACACTATATGTCCAAGGAATCTTACCTCCTTTTCCTAGAAATGTTATTTTGAAAATTTAGCTTCGAGCACATTATTTCTCAATATCTCTTTCTAGATACCTTTTGTGTTCTTCTTCTATCTTAAAATAGATAACGATATCATCAATAAAGATTAACATGAATTTATTGAGTATATCTCTAAATACTCAATTCATAAGGTCTAAAAAAAGCTGGTGCATTGGTCAGCCAAAAGGCATAACCAACCACTCAAAGAAAGTATTTGGACCTTTAAGTGCAGTTAGACGGATGCATTCTTCTACGATCCTTAGTTGGTAGAATTCCATGGCAAGACCGAACTTCGAGAATACTCGAGCACCATGTAATTGATCGAAAAAGTCATCTATGTAGGGTAAAGGTTGTTCTAAATTGTTTATTTATTCATATCTCAGTAATCTACACACAACCTTAAAGATCCATATGACTTAGCAACAAAAATTACCGCCGATCCCCAACTTGTACAATTAGGTCTTATCAATCCTTTCTTGGGTTTGGTTATTTAACTCCTCCCTCTCCTTTGGAGCTATCCTACTATCATGTTGTTTAATAGGACTTGCACTAGAAATCAAGTCAATATGAAACTCAATTTCCTGATGCGGGTGTAAACTATTTACTTCTTCAAAAACGTCTTGAAATTCTTTAACAACGGGTATTGTTTCTAATCCTCCCTAAGATGAGTCTAGTGCATATAGGAAACCACACCTCCTTGGACTAGGATCTTCACACGATATTTCCATAAACTTCCCAAAACTGGTCCACCGTCCTTCTATTGCAATCGAGAAATGCTTTATACTTAGCCAACCAATCCATATTGATAAAATTTCAAATCTAATAAAATCTAAAACAAATAGGTCAACAGGGAATTGATGGGAAGAACGGGAAATCGAGACTTTTTCACAATTCATACAAAGGTTTGTTGTAGCACCTATAGGATTTTTCATATAGGTAGAGGTATCAACTATTTAGGTTTAAGTTTTAATTAATCTATGGCTTCTTTGTGAACAAAACTATCAGAAGCTTCTGTATCAAACAATACTTTAACAAAATATCTTTGATAAAAATATTACCTCCCAAAACTCATTTGCCCTTCACATCCTGAGAGGTTGAAGGCCCATCCTTTATTATGTATACTCTGGCTTGCTCTCCCTTTCTTATAATCGAATAATCATTTACTATGTGCCTCAGTTGATGACAATTATAGCAGTTTGGTGGTGGCCTATAAAACTTGGGGTTCTTGCAATTAGTTGCTAGGTGGCTATTTTGTTGGAAATTGTAACATGTAACATCCTTCAAATAGTTGCCTTGCGATCCTCCTCCACATTTGCATTACACTAGCTTTTCTCCAATCTGATTGAATTTCCTCCTTTCCAGTTGTTGGTATTAGTGTTGTTGGCCTGAGCTACCACCGTATTCTTCTTGTCCAATGTTTTATAACGGAATCCCATATCTGGTATGTCCATAAATGATCCTTTTACATGGGCAGTCATCCTACTCTAGCACTTCTCATTATCCCAAAAATAAACTACTCGTTCTTTTAAAGGCATATCAATCAGACCTGGCCCAAAACAAGATAATTCATTGAACTTATTTGCATACTTCTCAATAGTCATTTCATCTTGCTTCAGATCCATAAAGCTTCTGTAAAGACGAGATTTTTCGAATGTTATTATGTACTGCTCCTCCAAAACATCCTTAAAGCTTTCCTAAGAAAATTATCTTCTAAACCACTTAGGGTAATGGACTTCCACCAAGCCAGAGCCCCTCCATGTAGTTGTTATGAAGCTAAAAACCACTTTTTCTCATTACTTATATCCAATGGCCTAAAGATTCTTTCGCATGATTTGATCCAAGCCTGTACCTCAATGATAACTTTAGATAAGAATTCTAAATGTGCACTCTCAAAGATTAAACTCATTTCAGGGTATTACTAACCCCATCTCTAACGAGTCATACCCCACCAATGCCAATGTTCTTGCTTAACCTTCAGCTCTGAGACCAAATGTGAAGACCTGTCTCCTCGACTCAAAATCGACATTAATACATCCATGGTATTCATGTTGTGATGACCCGTAATTATGGGCAATATCAATGTAATAATCTTTATTAATAATTAAATTGGATTAATAATTTTCCTTTATAATTTTAATTTAAATTGGTAAATTAAATCTTTTAAAAGGCTAATAAATATTTAATTTGGTAATAGTAATATCTTTTGAAATAATTTAAATTTTGTAAGATTTATCTTTCAAAGCTAAAAAATTATATATTCTATTTATAATGTATATATTGATATATATATTGTGAATAGAAAATCTTTTGTTTTAAATAAAAGATGTGTTTTCAAATTGTAATATATTTGTATGTATATATTATGATTTGAAATTTGTTTTAAAATTTAATATAATAATTCTCAAAACTAATGTCAAAAATATTTTTTATTTAAAATATATATATTTGCTTAAGTTTAAAATAAGATTTAATTAAATATTTATTTCTTTTATTTTAAAGTTCTTTCTTTTTTATTTTAACATTGATTTAAATACATATAAATGAACATGAATTAAAAGATATAAACATATTTGTGTAAAACATAAAAATTAATATATATATATATATATATATATATACATATACATACATATATATATATATAAATTAGTCTTAACACTTGTCAACTTAGTAATAATGAGTAATACAATTATAAGCATAATAAAACAAGTTTGGACATTTGTTATGAGGTAAAACAAGTGGCAAAATTCTCTTTTAAATGAAAAATAAGTATAATGTTTTAGAGAAATCACTTGACTATTTTATTTTCAGTTCAAATCTCTTCTTCCTTCATATTCTTTCCTATTCATCTTTTCAAAATAAAAAAAGAGCTGAAATACTGGAAAATCAAATACAAAACCAGAATTTAAAGAAGAAGAAAATCTGAGAATCTAGTAATCAATGCAAACAACAAGCAAATCAAAGAATCAACTCAGCAAGTATAATATCAAATTCAACAAGTAATGCAACAGCAAGCATGCAAAGACTTCAGATTTCAACAGCAAAGAAATTCAAAATTAGCACTTTTCCAAATTAAACCCTGGGAAGAAAACCAATCCTCTGTTCTCTGACCTATAATATCAAGTAAGCAAATATTTTTTTTAAAAACAGTTTAATCTAGGGTTATCTCTAATGTATGTGATGATATTGGTTTGAACTGAAATTCTTCGGCTTGAATTTATCTGAATTGATATGTATGTGAGCAAGTCTGTATATGAATATACTGGAAGCCTGTTCTCTGTTGATTCTCAATTGTGGTTTTGCTATCAAAAATTAAAATATCCCTAAAGAATCAATATTAGACTTTGATGTTTAAATGAAAGTTGATTGTTGAAGTCTGTTTTTGATTTAAAAAATAGAATCTAGATTATTAATTCAGTAAATAATTATTAAAAGGAAAAAAACAGTGAAATTCATATTTATGATAAAAATCAACAACCTTCATTTCTGATTTGGATTACATGAATGTATTCGTCATTGAAAATCATGAATTTTAATATACATTTCATAATTTTTAGTTTGTTAATCTATGGGAATTTTCGAGATGTTAGTTTTGGGTATTTTTGGTGATGGCCGATGATCGACGATGTCTGGAAGGTCGATGTTTGGGTGGAAGATGGTCTGAGGGATGAAGATTGCGGGAAAAATACTTTGGTAATTTACTAATGGCCATGGTGGCCACAATTGAGTGAAGTAGGGTTTTGTCTTTGATTTGGGTAGGCCGTGTATTCAAGGCGAATGCGGCGATGGTGGTGCACCATAGTGGATTGCTTAGGGGGTAATGGTGCTGGAGGTCGAGGCGAATCTTTGTTGAGGTCGGCGAGGGCTCTCGAGGTCGTAATCATCGGTGGTGGGTGATTTTTCGATCCGGACTTACTCCAGATTTTTATATATTGAAGCTCGATTTTGTTTTACATCGAATCGAGGGAGTAGTGTGGTCATGCTTGGTTGCGTATGTCGACAATGATGTGTTGGAGTCATCATAGTTGATCGAAGCGACGATGTTCGCTGGTGCTCATGCACGTTATGCCAGGTGATGATTAGCTATGCATTGAGTTGGGGTTCTAGGGGACGAGCTGGGTGAGTTGGGTTTCTACTCGAAGTAGGAGTGGTTCCAATGATTCTCGTGTTTTGCTCGGGTAAATCAGATGTTGGCTCGGGTTGATTTGAGTTGTGCTTAGGATTTTAAATTTGATCGCAACCAGTTTCAATGTTAAGGAAAACGCAGATTTTTTTTAGAACAAAGTTTTTAACAATTTTAAAGTTGTTCGTGACATCATCATCAACAGATCCAGATTTTTCAGACATAGCATGAACAATTTTGAAGAAATCATCGAAAGATGGGAGATTATACCTTTGCGAGTCGATAATAACATTACCTCAATCCCGAACCCTAATTCCCTTTCCATAACATCCTCCTCAAGATACATGATTGATAGAGAAGAAGATGAAGCTGAGAGATCTAGATTGTTCAGACGCACCGAAATGATTAACGCTAATGTTGAAAGAGAAGAAGACTTGGCAGGAAGGGAAAATGAGCCGCCATGAGAAGCATTGTTGCTAGGTTTACGCAGTGTGTGTAGGGAGGTGTTTGCGGGTTCGAATTTGCAACCCGTATATATTGTATATACTCTGTTTGTAATGTTCTATCATTATCAATAATATATTTGACCTTTCTTCAAAAAATAATAATAATATGGATTTAGAAGAAATGTTTAGTTAATTTAAAGGTGTGATTAAATGGATATGTTTGTAAAATAAATTATTTAACAAGCTTTTAAATTTAGGTATTTAAAGTGATCAAGATTTCAAAAGGAGTTACAACAAGTTTCTAAGAAGGGTTTTAAAGATTTAAAATGTTTTAAACAAGTTTCAAGTTAAAGAAATAATTAGTTCCAAAGTAAAGATTTAACGGGTTTTAAAATATATTTAACGTAGTTGAGTTTAAAAGATATAACAATTAATATTTTAAGAATAAATTTATTTGAACAAATTTGAAAAAGGTTTTCAAAGATTTTAAATATCCAATTTAAATGTTTAAATTGTTTTGTTCTTAAAATTATATATTTTTAAATATATAATTAATTTCTAAATTGGTTTTAATGAGTTTAACAATAGAAATAAGTATTTAATATAAATAAAGAATTTATCTTTAAAGGTTGATATTAGTTAAGAATAATTAATTAGTAAAATAAATTAAAGATTAATTACTTATTGTAATTAAGGATAATTACGTAATGAAGTAATTAGTGGATAGTTAATGAATTAACTAGAGATTTAGTGATGATTAATTAACTAATTAATTAATTTAATTAATTTTAAGTTAATTAATTAATCTAATTAATTAAAGATAATCACTTAATTATGAATTAATTAAGTATAATTAATTAGTAGAGTAATCAATGAATAATTATTGGATGTAATTAATTAAAGAGAGATTACTAAATGAAGTAATTAGAAGATAATTACTTAATGGAAGTAATTAATGGTTAATTACTTAGTGTAATTAATTTAGTTAATTAATTAATGTGATTAATTTAAGATTAATTACTAAATGGAATTAAGTAAATGTGTGATTAATTAATGAAGTAATTAATTAAGGATTATTAATTGATGTAATGAATTAATAATTACTTAATGATGTAATTAGGGTTAATTAATTAGTGTAATTAATCAAAGAATTAATATAATTAATTAAGATAAGTAATTACAAGGTGGTTAATTACTGTTTATGATTAATTAAGACTAATTAATGAGTGTGGTTAATTAAAGAATAATTATTTAATTAATTAAAAGGTTAATTAATTAATGAGGATCATTAATTGATATAATTAATGAAATTAATCAAGGTTGATTAATGAAAGTGATTAATTAAAGTATAATTAATTAATTGTAATTAATTAAGGATTACTGTAATTAATTATATTTAATTAATTAATGGAAGTAAATGGAGGATCATTAATTAATGTAATTAATGATAGTAATTAAAGGTTAATTACTGTAATTGGTTAAGGATAAATAATTTGTGTAGTTAATTAAAAGGATAATTACTTAATGTAATTAAAGGATAATTACTTAATGTAAATAAAAGTGTAATTAATCAAGGAAGATTAATTAAGAAAGATCGTAAAGAGATGACTAATTAATTAATTTGTGGATAATTAATGTTAAGTAAGCAGGATTATGGTAATCCAAGTGATTAAAGGTTAGTAATTAATTTAATTAAAGGTTAATTAAATTGATTAAGAGTTAATCAAACCCGCTTATGGATGATTGATTGATATTGGATGATTGATATTGAATGATTTGGATATGATATCTCATATATGTGATATATGTTGCTTTGTGAGATGAATGGTTGATACGAATTATCTATATGTGATATTGTGGATCATCTATCTTTATATGTTATTCTGAATATAATTTTAAATTGTTTAAACCCTTAAACAACTTGGACATTTAAAATGGCGTTTTGGATTTCGGTGAGACCGGGATTGGATTTCCAAATTTGGAAATCTGAAAACCACATAGATCCAAATTAAGCATTAGGTCGTGAATCCAAGTGAATATCAAAGTGAAGACTCAAAGTGTAAGAACTATTCGTCGGTATAACTCTGAGGGTGATTCCAAGATGAGTTTGACGGAAATAGTACTTTCAGGTTCGAGATGGAGATTCAGAGTGCAAGGACTATGGTCGTTAACACTAAGGGTGATTCCAAAATGAGTGTAACGAGATAGTGCCTTCGATTTTGTTCGAACTCGGAACGAACTTGTATGGATCGAATGCTTCCAGAACATTGTCAAGTGGACGATGAGCATTCTAAGATAGATGTTTCCTATAAAGGTAATCGTAGCCTCAAGCCTCATCAACGATGAATGGCTAAAAACGGGGAGGTGTAGCAAGGTTAAGTGGGCAGCACCCAAGTTGGACAAGATTTACCTCTGTCTAGAGGTCCCTTTCTATTTCGCTTAGTGTGTGGTTGGTCGCGCCAACCACGTGGTGGTCTTATTCGGGATTGTCCAGTAAGGGCTGGTTTCGGCCTTGTGTTGCAGGGGATTTAGGGTGAATCCTCGGTACGATGATCTAGGCCCCGTACTGTGACGAGAAGTACCCCAGTGATCCTGTCATTGATGGAAACCATTCTTCCTACGTGCCCTTATGGTTTTGATTGTATTACCCACTTTTTTGGCAAGTAGCTGGAATATAATGAATGTAACAATTTCGGCTATTTTCTGTTTACTTGGAAACCCTAGACACTATTATAATATCACTGGATTTCCTATTAAATGTTTTGGTTAGCGTAAGGTAAAAACTTTTCCATGTTTATGTGTGGGAAGTCTTACGTGATACCTTTCTTTTCAAAGGATTTTTAAAAGTTAAGCATCATTTGAACCGTTTACTCACACCAGACCCATGTCTGACCCAGGTGTTTATTTTCTGTTTTATTAAACTCTTGGGTATTCATATTATGTATGAGTAGTCGAGGGATTCAGGTTAGCTTTGACGAATTATGGAGGTGATTTGGAGCAGGAGGCTTCAGCGTGTAGATATATTATGGTTTTGCTATGTTAGTGTTTTTGTTTGTATTGTATTGTATTGTATCGATGTACTTGAGTTGTATGATCGGCAAGTGTTTATAACTGTCTAATATGAGTTGTATAGGTTATGTAAGTATATGATACTATGTAATATCTTATGTGATATATTATATTTCATTCATTCCGCTGTGAAATTCTAGTGTTGTTGAGTTTCTTCTTCTCTATCTTTTCTTCTTCTGTCCTTTTCTTTCTTAATTCATGATGCGTATTTTTGGAAGATGGAAGATGGGTCGTGATAGTTGGTATCCGAGCGCTAGGTTGAGTGAATACCTAGGCTTTGGAGTGATTTCTATCTTTCTTGAGAGAGCGTACTTGTGATTTTTTTTGTGTGTGTGTGTGTGTGTCTACCCGATCTGTTGGGATTACCTATCCGGGTCTTACAACATAAGTTCTAAAGGTAGATGGAGCAGTGGTGTGTGTGTAACATGGCACCACTAATGGAAGAGGTCCATATATTGAGGTTGGAAGTGTATCTGTCGAGACTGTAGGCCTAATACCGTCTCAAGTGAGATTTGTAGCTTGGAGTAAGGATATCTCTATCTCCGTACGAAATCTTTTTAAAGATTCGGAGTTAATCTTTGAAGTGCAAGTTTGGTTGCGCTCGGGTGAGCGGATTTTCAAGAGTTTGGATTTGTCGGATGTGCAGAAGCACGTGATGGTATCTTGGCAACCGTAGGAAGGAGTTCTGTCTGTATTGGAATATGAGACTAAGGTCGATGAGTTGCTTCACTACGACATGGTCTCATTTTCACCCCTTAAGAAGAGTGAGTTGTTGATGCTTGGTTTGGAAGCCGGGTATCTTTTGAGGATGTCTGCCATCTCTATGGCTCTTTTGCATAGTTAGTTGATGGTTTTGGAGTTCGAGGAGACTTTGGATGAAGAAGTCTTTGGTTAGCTATGGTAGTAGTTTCAGCTCGGAGAAGGTTATGTGTCGACAAGAAGGTCTCTTGGCTTAACAGTGTCCTAGAGGTGGAGTTCGGAACCAACAATGTAGACCCATTTCTCCGATAATTCAGGAATCTTTGTAGTTCTCTTTCAGCAATCCAGGCAGATGGTGAAGGCTTTCTTGAAGAGTTAACCTGGTTTGGAGAAGCTTAAGGCTGTTCTAATTGGTGAAGTGAGAACAGTTTCTTTGGAATCTGAACTAGGTAGAATCGCAAAAGTGACTTGCGATTAGTTTGGGAGTTCATCTTGGGTAATCTTTTGGGATTGAGGCTTCTCATGTGGAAGTAGGGATGTTGAAGTAGCTAGAGATTTTCCGGATGCCATCAAGAAAGTCAGAAGTTTCTCTGCATCAGTAGTTTGAGTTCCATATCGATTTGGTTGCAGAAGCGATACCGGAGGTTACCTAGTAGCAGGATGGTTCTTAAAGAGTGAAGAGTTGGTGTAGCAGCTCAGGAATTTTGGGAAATGGATTGGTCAGATCTAGTGTTCAAGTTTGGATTCTGCTGTATGGTTGTGTGACCGAGACAGATGGGTCATTAAGATTTTATGGATCTGATGAACCATGTTTCCAGGATATATTGGATAAGTTTGTACTCGTGTTCCTCATCAGCATTCTTATCTATTCCAGAATCAGGTTTGTGTAGCGGAAGCAATGTGGCAGCGGTTCTAGAGGGGAAATTGTAGTGTTTTGAATTGGAGGGTTTCTATAGGAAGTTTTTAGGATCTGAAGATCTGATTGGCAAATACACCTATTTTGGCTATTCCAGATGGGATAAGTAAGTTCAGTCTTCTATTGCTTGGGAAGTAGAGCTTGTGTTCTGAATTTTGACGGATTTTGGAAACTATCTCGTTGAGTGGGATCCATAGACTAGTTTGTTTTGGTCCAATTGTTTCTGGAAGCATCAACATAGGTTGAGCTGATCAGGATGAAGATAGGCAGCCCAGGATCGTCAGAAGGAGTTATGTAGATAAGATGGATGTTAGCACTAAAATTGGTCGCTAACACCCTTAGAAAGATTGTGTAGAGAGATTAATGAAGAAAGTAAATGAAAATAGAGAATAATATATAAATTTACGTAGAGAGATTAATGAAGAAAGTAAATGAAAATAGAGAACAATATACAAATTTAAATGCAAAGGACAAAAACACCAAATTTATAGTGGTTCGGCGTAACTGCCTAAGTCCATTATGAAGTTAATCTTTATTGGTATCTCCATTACTTGAGTACAGATACAATCTGTAAATCAATCGCTTGAATACAAGTTTGAATGAAAAAGAAGAGAGTGTAAAAATGGCAGAGTCTCCTCAGTGTTCTCAAAAAAAGGATCAATTTCACTGTGCCCTTGCCTCTCTATTTATAGACAAAGGTGGGTTGGACTTCCTTGGTGGTCCTGGTAGCTGAATATCTTGGCCCAAATAGTGCAATCTCCGTGTGCCGAACCATTGATGCCGAGCGTTCTTTGAATGCCGAACGGGGTGTGAATGCCGTCCGATCTCCTTAGGCCGAACGAGATGAGGCCGAACGCTCTGAATGCCGTGGGAAGCACTTGTGCCGAACGATACTGGGAGCCGAACCAGTGTCTTGGCCGAACGATGGCTTGGCCGAACGATGGCTAGGCCGAACGAGGAAGGAATGCTGAATAGTCCAGGAATGCCGAGTGAAGCTTAGACGCCGAGCGCTCTTTGCATGACGAACGTAGTGGTGCTGAACACGTAGGATGCCGAGCAATATGGAAGCATGCCGAGTGAAGTGGGGCCGAACGTTCCGAATGCCGGGCACCCTGTCTGCCAAACACTTCCCAATGCCGAACGCTACTAAGTGTCGAGCACTCCTTTCTGTCGAGTGTCCCCTTATGCCGACCGTGATGATATGCCGAACAATCCAAAGGGGCTGAGTACCGGGTTGCCTGGTCAAATCTCCAGGAAACACTTGCCCCCCAAAGCGTATCGCGTGGCCGAACGTGATACGCTTTGTACTATGTGCCCTTTGTGCTTTGCTACGAACCCTGGCCCATCATACTTGGGGGTTGTTTTTCTTGTGAATACCAGTTGTGGAGGTGTGTGCCGAACGTAGTGTGAAGGCCGAATGATACAACCGAAACCGAACGATCCACATATGCCGAACAAACTGATGTCGAATGATAGTTTTGACCGGTTCTACCGGTCATCGTCGTTTCGCCTTCTTCTTCCTCCCTATAAAGGCCAGCTTCTTCCCCCTTTTTCTATTTTCACTTTTTACCTCCGCTACCCTATACCTGCAAACTTCGCCTGTTAATCAGATACTAAAGACTTAATCAATCCTTCCTAAGTCTTGATCTACCAACTAGGTATTGTCTCCTTTATCTAAGTCCTTTCCATGATTAAATAGTTTCAATAAGAGGCTTAAGTTTGTAGATTAGGACGGTATCCGAAAGGGTTACGTGGATGGAGGAATCAAACTTCGATTAGGATATCTTTAGGGATGGATGATGTGAGGTAAGGAGAAATGACCGGGGATGATCACACGTAGGAGTTGTTGGGTGATGTGTTGTGGTTCGGCTTGGTTTCTTCGTGCCGAACAAGACTGGAAGAAAAGAAAGAATATAGGAGGAGTAGGAGGTCGTTAGGATGCCGAACGGCATGACCTGGAATGACTCGCCGAGTGATCTGCTCTTGTTGTTCGGCGTGGATGGAGGAGGAGAGGAAAAAATGGAACTGTAGTCAAGGGCGGAGTGCCGAGTGTTAAGGGTCGGCATAACCCTGGTTCGACGTGACTGACCATTTGCCGAATAGTGGAATGGAAGGTTAGGGAGGAAGCATGAATTAGTGGGGATGTCGAACTTTACTTTGGCCGAGCAGGACTAAGGCTGGGCGTTATTTAGGACGAACGATAGTGTTTTTGCGCCGAACGATAGCTCGGCCGAACGATAGTTTGCCCGGTCGACAGTTAAGTCGAACGTTCTTTAGGCCGAACGGTCATGAATGCCGACCCATATTTCAGCCAAAAAATACTTATGCCGAACAAACATAAATGCCGAACCACATTTTATAGGCCGAATAGTCATGGATGCCGAACCATATCAAGGCCAAACCAAACTTAGGAGGAACGACCAATTGCCTTGCCTAATCACACAACAAAAAAAGGACAGAAACTTCAGCATACTAGTGTATCAAACTGACTTGGACTGATAACCTCCTAGTTTCAACGGACATAAACCAGAACTTAAATTGACATAATCGGAAAACTTCTTCAAACGTTTTTCGAATCCGAAACTGTAAACACCATAAGGCAGGCTTTTGGAGACGGTCAGCGATGACGGTCTTCGAAGGCGATGATTCGGAGCTCAATTTCATATTATTAACTCTGTGACTTTCAATTTTTCAGCACTTATAAACGATTGATCGCACTAGTTCACACACCACATGGGGGGATGTTTGTGTTGTTAATTCTAACGTCGAACATTTTTCAAGTATAGTTCACACAGGTGCTTAGCTGAATTCACTATTTATTGAAGATGTCTAAAAAATCCAGCTCTGCCACGATTTCTGACAAAGCGGGGCCATCCTCCCGATAGGAATTCTTAGATGTCTCAAATCCATCAACCTCCCCTGCACATAACTTAGCCCCTATGCCCTGGAGGCATCGATTCTCTTGGACAACCCTGTCGATTCACAGGCTTCAAAAATCAATGAAGTAGCGCTCCGGCGAATATGTTCCATTCACGGAATACCTTTTTACGACGTGCTGGTTCCATCGAGGCACGATCGACCACACCTGCCCCCAGTCGGATACACGGCGTGTAATAAATTCATGTGCTGGGTTGGCATCGTGCCACTGTTCAATTTATTTCTTCGGGACATGCTGCAATACATTGACATCGCCCCGTCACAGCTGCACCCAAACGGTCACGCCTTCATCTGTGGCACTTACATACTCTTCATGACCGTCTTCTCTAGGCCTCCAACTCCTAACGACATCAGATATATTTATATGATCAAGAAGCGGAGAGATAGCCCCTCCTTTGTGTTCCTCGAGTCGCACCACAAATGCCAAATTCTAACCGGGACGTGGAGCAAGTTTTCCCTGTACAAATAAGAATGGTTCTATGTGCGTTGCCCCCTGGTTTCGCGAGGAGATGGGTTGAAGGAAGTAAGTCTTCTTCTTGGAACGATACTCATGTTTTGGTCGAGGTTGTGCCTTTTCTAACTCTTGTTTCATCTTCTCAGGTATCAATCCACGTCTTGACGGCCGTGGATATTCTGAGGCCGTTGAAGCTATTAGAGCTCTTCCCGTCGAATAATGAGACATCCGAACGCTCATTTCAATTGAGTCACTATCGTGGTTCGGACTGCTAGCAGAAGGTCATCGGGTAAGCCTTCCCGAGGGCGTCTCCATAGCCAAGCCCGCATCCGGAAAAGGGAAAAAAATAGCTGAGTCGTCAACACGCCACACTCCTAATGTACAGGAAGAGGGAGAAATCAAAGAGAATGAACCACCCGAAGCACAAGGTGAGAATTTGGGTCCCGCTCAAGATCCTATAGTCGAAGTGCACGATATCGAAACGTCATCTTCTCCTTCAAAGAGGAAAAAGGGATTGACGTACAAGTTTAGGAAGGAAAAGGTTGGCGGAACTTCGAAAGTCACACTTATTCCTACGGAGAAAGAGGCCTCTTCATAATATATAGAAAGTTCTTTAAAGGGCCTATTGAACCTCTCCATTCCCGATGACCTGTCAATTATGACTTCGACGATCCAGAGGCATTTAAGCTTCATCCGCCTATCAGAGGCGATGCGGGCGTTCTAACCCAAAGTCAGGGAGAGAAAACTCCTATTGCCAAAGCAACTGGTCCGTCGGGGGGAAACACTAGGACACACACGAACACTTGCACTTTAATTTTCACTTAGATTTTTGTCGTCACACTATTCTTTGCTAATTCGCTGTTATTTGAACTCTGTACAGGTGACATGGGATGCTCACATGGATTCGATCGTCTTCGTGGTTCATCTATTTTTCATCACTCTGGATGGGACTCGGGTTCCCGAAGACGTCGAGATAGGGATGGTGACGGTGATAAAGACTATCATTCCTGGTACTCATCATCTCGAAGGAAGACTTACTATCAGCCAAAATACCACCAGGATACCTCTTCTCACGCGAAGTAAAGTAAAGACAAGCGCGGCCACAAGAGGTCGGAACCTTATGCTCCCCGGGACCAACACTCTAATTCCTCCTTCAATCGACAGTCCCGAGATTCTCATAAGAGAGCCGAACTTTCAAAGCTGTCTTCTCCCGCTTCTGCAATGGACCCATCAGTACCGGAGAGGCTGGCCGAGCTTAAAAATAAATTTCCAAAAATCTTCTTCAACGGCTTGAAAATCCTCCCGGCGATTCATCCTATCCCCGGATACGTCAAGCAGAGCACCATCGCCTGTACAAACGACGTCTATGTTCAACACGACGCATTTGTTCATTTGGATGAAAAACTTTCTGAAGTCTCCATGGAGCGCCAACATGAAATCGATCGTCTGAAGCTTTATGCTATCCACGACATAGATATCATTGAAGCTCAAGACGAAGAGATTGCAACTTATAAATCTGAACTTGAGGTCGCCCATCAGAGCGCCAAGGACACTGCTGAGGCTGTCACTCGGCTGGAATCGAATCATAAGAAAGAACTCGACGAGGCGGTTCAACGATGTGGGGCTTTGGCTCTAGAGAAGGACTCGGTTCAAAAGGAGAGGGATGCACTCAGCCTCCGAGTCAAGAAACTTGAGGAGCAGCTTCGTAGGGAGAAGGATGAGAAAACGACTGCCCTAGAAGAGTCACAACGATACTGTGACGAGATTGTAGCCACTCGACTCTTAAAAGAAAAACTTGAGGGTGAGCTTTCCAAGGTTGAGGCGTCAAAAAGAGTGAGGCCCGTGAAGAGGGCAATAGGATAGCATCCATCGATATCGACTCGCGTCTTGAGGTGGCTAGAGAAGATGGCAAGGAGAAGGTCCAAAATATTTTTGACCCGCTAATCGCTGAACTCAACGCCCGCGTTCTCATGCATCGATATTTGACTTTCTTGGGCGAGGGTTATCTTGAATCTCTGCCCAAGGCATGGGAGACTTTAATCGAAATCAGAAAGGCCGAGCACGGTACCAAAGTGATTGACGAGGGGGCCTTGATAAAAGAATTCCTCAAGGGAAACGAGCCTTCGGACTTGTCTGCAGCTAAAACTATATATGGCAAAGGTTCCCCCTTAAAGAAAGGGAAAGAAGTTATTACTAGTCCATCCGGGGCCGTGCCTCCAGCTCGTGAGCCTACTCGATCGGCCGATTGGCCAATACTCGATCCATTTAAGCAGCATATTGGTTACAACCCGAAGGACCCCGGCCTTGGCGTCCATATTTTGTCTTCCGTTCTGGAGGGTGAGACACCCTTGACGACTGAGAGCCTGCCGGAACCTGGTAGATAACTCTTCACTTTAAGATTTCAAATATCGTCATCCTTTAGGAAAGACTATGGTATTCTAGTGCTTGTTTTTCATGCTTTCGCGCAGGTCGTTCTGATCCCGGGCCCACTCCGAGGAGTGATGTCGCCAAGGAGGTGGAGGAAAAGATAGGTGAGGCCAGTCAGGCAGGAGAAGCTTCCGGGCCAGATGCTCAAGTGATTGGAATGCTAGATGAAGACAAATCTGAGACTTCTTCTCCCATCGAGGGGAGTTACGAAGTAGAGATCACAGGCGCCTTCGAATACACATCTGAGCTGAGTACGAAGGAGTGGCTGGAGAAGGAGAAGGAGAAGAGAGAAACGACCAATATGAAGGTCGAACCTCAAACCGTGGACCCCGACGATCCTTTGAATAAGCCACTGAAGATCATTCTCCTTGGTAGGTCTAAACCCATGGATGTCCCTCATACTTCTTCGGCTGTCACTCCTCCATCAAAGAAGGGTACCAAGGGTAAACACGGAGGAGAGGAGTCGTTTGAGAAGACAATGGAGGTGAAGAAGGCGAAGAAGCACAAGAAGTAATCGTTACTCTCGTTCAACGAGAGTCAGTTTAGATTGGGCAATTACTTTTGTTTTCTTAGTTTGTGTAAATAATCAAAGGAGTTGTAATCGAAACTTATCTTCGATGAATAAAACTTAGTTTTTCTATCTTTCCATGGCCCTTATCGTTCAATTTTCTTTGTGATTGTGATTCAAATCCAAGCTGTTGTGAATATAATAGACCTCTCAGTTCATCTTCATATAGCTCAGAAATTCTTTGAGAGCTATTTGCTTTTTCTTCCGTGCTCCATGCACTTGGAATATTTTCTAGCCCCAAATCGAGGACTTAGAGTACTCCAGTCCGCACTCCGGGGACTTGGAGATTTGGAATCGTTTATACTCGAGTCCGCACTCTGGGGACTTAGAGTACTCCAGTCCGCATTCTGGGGACTTGGAGATTTGGAATCGTTTATACTCGAGTCCGTGCTCCAGGGACTTAGAGTACTCCAGTCCGCACTTTGGGGACTTGGAGATTTTAAATCGTTTATACTCGAGTCCGTGCTCCGGGGACTTAGAGTACTCCAGTACGCACTACGGGGACTTGGAGATTTTAATTCATTTATACTCGAGTCCGCGCTCCGGGGACTTAGAGTACTCCAATCCGCACTCCGGGGACTTGGAGATTTTAAATCGTTTATACTCGAGTCCGTGCTCCATGGACTTAGAGTGCTCCAGTCCGCACTCCGGGGACTTGGAGATTTTAAATTGTTTATACCCGAGTCCGTGCTTCAGGGACTTAGAGTACTCCAGTCCACACTCCGAGGACTTCGAGATTTTAAGTCCTTTATACTTGAGTCCATGCTTCGGGGAATTAGAGTACTCCAGTCCGCACTTCGGGGACTTGGAGATTCTAAATCCTTTATACTCGAGTCCGCGCTGTGGGGACTTAGAGTACTCCAGTCCGCACTCCAGGGACTTGGAGATTTTAAATCGTTATACTCGATTCCGCGCTCCATGGACTTAGAGTACTCCAGTCCGCACTCCCGGGACTTGGAGGATTCAAGTCATTTATACTCGAGTCCGTGCTCCGGGGACTTAGAGTACTCCAGTCCGCACTGCGGGGACTTGGAGATTTTAATTCGTTTATATTCGAGCCCGCGCTCCGGGGACTTAGAGTACTCCAGTCCGCACTCCGGGGACTTGGAGTTTTGGAATCGTTTATACTCGAGTCCGCGCTCCAAGGACTTAGAGTACTCCAGTCCGCACTCCGGGGACTTGGAGATTTGGAATCGTTTATACTCGAGTCCGCCCTCTGGGGACTTAGAGTACTCCAGTCCGCACTCTGGGGACTTGGATATTTTGAATCGATTATACTCCAGTCCACACTCCAGGGACTTAGAGTACTCCAGTCCGCACACCGGGGACTTAGAGATTTTGAGTCGTTTACACATGTTCGTATGTCAACAAGAATAATACGGTTTCTTTTGCCTGTCACAAGATTATCATACGCAGAAACATTAGTCATTTATGGAAAAGATGGCTTCAAGCCTTTATTAATAAGAGGAAGTTGAATTGTCTTACTATATGCCAAGAACTAGAAATAAAAGCATACTGGAAATAAGTGCAACTAATACATGAAAGAAATAGACTAAGTATAATAATGCCGCAAGTGCTCGCTGTTCCATGCTCAGGGGAGCGTCGCACCATCGACGGTCGATAGCTTGAAAGTTCCTTCTCCAAGCTTCCGTTCGATGACGTATGGACCCTCCCATGCGGGATTCATATGAGATGGAACCGGAAAAACTCGTTTCAAAACGAGGTCTTCCACAACAAAAATTTTCGGTCGGACCTTTTCGTTATAATATTTAGCGACTCTATGCCTGTATGCGGCCGCTCTCAAATTGGCTTCTTCGCATTTTTTGTCAATGAAGTCCAACGACTCTAATAAAAGATTCTGGTTCGACTCGGGGTCGTAATGAGTTACCCGATGTGATGGGAATTCAAGTTCCACGGGTATGACAGCTTCCGCGCCATATGCCAATGCGAAGGGAGTGTGGCCAGTCGCGGTCTTGTGGGTGGTCCTATAGGCCCAAAGCTCTGTTGGAAGTTCATCCACCCACTTGCCTCTAGCCTTTTCCAGATGCTTTTTCAATATGGACTGGATTATCTTGTTTATGGCTTCCACTTGTCCGTTGGCTTTCGGGTGAGCAACCGCTTCAAACTTCTTCTCAATGTCGTATTTCTGACAAAAATCTTTGAACTCCTTGCTCTGGAATTGAGTTCCATTGTCTGTGACGATGGTCCGTGGAAGGCCAAAACGGCATATGATATTTCGTACGACAAAATTAATAACCTTCTTGGTGGTTATTGTGGCCAGAGGCTCTGCTTCTGCCCATTTGGTAAAGTAGTCGACCGCAACTATTGCATATTTCGCTCCACCTTTAGCTAAGTGTAAAGAGCCAACTAGGTCAATCCCCCACATTGCAAATGGCCAGGGACTAACCATCTTTGTGAGTTCCGTTGGCGGAGCTCTCGGTATTTTTGCATATATCTGGCATTTATCACATCTTCTCACATAGTCTACAGCATCCTGATTCACCGTTGGCCAATAGTATCCATAACGGAGGATTTTCTTCGCTAGTGTCTGCCCCCCAGTATGGTCACCGCACTCTCCTTTATGGACTTCCTTCAGGACTCGTTTTATCTCATCATGGGCAATGCATCAGAGTAATGGGGTTGGGAATCCCCTTCGATACATTCTTCCGTCCTGTATTACATAACAAGAAGCCTTACGAAGGACTTGTCGTCTTTTGCTCCTTTCTTTGGGTAAGGTCTCGAATAGCAAGTACTGCCTGATTGGGGTCATCCACGATTCCTTCTCGATTTCTGTTTCTAACATGAAATCTACCTCCATCATAGCTATCTCGGAGCATGGAGGGTTTCAATAGGAAATAATCCCATTTGTTGTGCATCACCTGTGCTTGCGAATTTTGCCAATGAATCGGTTGCTCTGTTTTGCTCACGCGGGATATGCGAAATATCATAGTACTCGAGACTCGCTAGTAGCTCCTGGACTCGGACCAAATATGGGGCAAGCCTCTGCCCCCTCGCTTGGTAGTCTCCTCTCGCTTGGTATACCACCAGCTGAGAGTCGCTTAAGATCTTAAATGATTTTACTCCCAGTTCTTTAATAAGTCTTAAGTCGGTGATCAAGCCTCATATTCGGCTTCATTATTCATCGCTGTGAATTTGAGCTTCAAAGCGTAGCAAACCGATCGGTTTTCAGAAGTTACAAGAACTATGTCAACCCCCGAACAACAGTCGTTAGATGCCCCATCGATGTATATCTTCCATCGAACGGGAGGTATGGCATTGTGATCGTTTGATTCGTCTGTCATAGTGAATTCAGCAATGAAGTCAGCTAGAGCCTGTCCTTGTATGGTCCTTCGCGGCAGGTAGGTAATGTCGAACTGACTTAGCTCAATATTCCATTTTAACATCCTTCTAGAAGTTTCCGGCCGTTGGAGTATCTTTCGCAAAGGTTGATCGGTATAGACACTGATTGAGTGTACCTGAAAATACAGGCGAAGCTTTCGTGACGCAATCACCAAGCAATAAGCTAGTTTTTCAATCTTTGGATAATTTCTTTCTGCCCCCGTCAAGCGTTTACTAACATAGTAAACTGGCTTCTGAACCCAGTCATCGTTGCGAACCAGGGCTGTGCTGATAGAGTGCTGGGATACAGCCAAGTATACGTACAACATTTCGTGGTCTATTGGTTTTGATAATATCGAGGGACTTTCCAAGTGCCTTACAAGAGCCCGGAATGCTTTCTCACAGTCGGATGTGCACTCAAAATTCCTCTTTCCTTTCTTTATGACATCGAAGAAAGGAATACACTTGTATGTGGCCTTGGATATGAACCGGCTCAGCGCGGCCACCTTTCCATCAAGCTTTGCAACTATTTTATGGTTCGGGGCACCTGTAGATCTTAGATAGCCTGGATCTTCTCCGGGTTAGCCTCGATTCCCCGCGCATTCACAATGAAACCCAGAAACTTTCCTGATGCTACGTCGAACGTACACTTCAAAGGATTGATCTTCATTCCATAATGCCTGAGTATGTCAGACATTTCCGCTAAGTCTCGGATGTGGTCGTTTGACTGCCGTGACTTCACGAGCATGTCATCCACATAAACTTCCATCGTTTTACCAATATGATCTTTGAACATCCGACTTACCAGACGCTGATAAGTTGCTCCCGCATTTTTCAATCCAAAGGGCATCACTACATAGCAATATAACCCAACGCTTGTGACAAAACTGGTGTGTTCTTGGTCTGAAGGTGCATCGGGATTTGGTTATATCCAAAGTACGCATCCATAAATGATAGTAATTCGTGTCCAGAGGTAGAGTCGACGAGCTGGTCGATTATAGGTAAAGGGAAACTATCCTTCGGGCATGCCTTATTCAGATCGGGGTAATCAACACAAGTCCTCCACTTTCCATTTGCTTTCTTTACCAACACTGGGTTAGATACCTATTCGGGATAGAGGGCGTCGCGGACGAACCCGTTGGCCTTGAGTTTGTCCACCCCCTCTTTGAGAGATGCGGACCTCTCCGGGTCCATGCCTCTCCTTTTCTGCTTTACAGAAACATACTTAGGGTCTATGTTCAACATATGACTTGCAACTGTTGGAGAAATCCCATACATATCAGAGTGAGTCCAAGCGAAAACATCAAGATCCGCTCAGAGGAAGTCAGCGAGGTTCTCGGCCATCACGGGGTCGAGTTGTGATCCAATTTTAAGAATTCGTGACGGGCCATCCCGGCTGACTGGGATGTCAATTGTGAGTTCAGCCAGTGCTGCATTGGTTTCCCTGGGTCCCCCATCATTGTCTCTCAGATCTATGTCTCTATAGATCCGAGAATGCTGCCCAAGCCAGGGCTCGGGCACTATTTTTCAATCAACAGCATTTTGGATGCGGACGGAGCGGTCCGCAACCTTTCCTTTCTCTCTACGCTGAGCCTCTCTCAGCTCAGACATATAGCAAGCACGTCCGGTCGCCTAATCGCCGTGTACCAATCCAACACCACTGTCCGTGGGAAATTTTAACGTCAGACACCAAGGGGCCAATGCTGCCCTAAATTCTACCAAGGCTGGATGCCCTAGAAATACGTTATATGGAAAGTCAACGTCCAACACTATGAATGGTAGGATTCACACCCTCCTATGCTCGCCTTGCCCCAGTTCAACTGGTAACTCCACATATCCCACTACATCCGTTGTTGCGTCGTTGAAGCCATGGATTCTGGCAATGGATGATTTCAAATCCTTAGCTTCCAGCTTCATTTGGTCATATGCCTTCTTGAAGATGATGTTGACGGAGCTTCCACAATCAATTAGAATTCTCTTCACAAGCGCCGGACCGATTATCGAAGATATGACCATCGGGTCGATGGTAAGGGAATCCACCTTGTCCGCATCTTGGCTCCTGAATACAATATCATCATTCATCGTTCGCTGCTGCTTTACAGGAGTCCTATCCTCTACATTCGAACATCACTCATATTCCGCATGTCTTAAAGAGTTAGCATATAGCTCCATCTCTTGCCAATTCTTATCTGCGGGATGAGGTCCGCCCGCAATCGTGTTGATAACCAATCTACCCACAGTTCGAGTTGGTTGTTTTGGTTGGCGTGGAGCTGGCCCACTTCCGGGTCCGACGTCTCATGTCTTCCGTCTTGTGGATCTTTGACGAACTCCAGCAGCTTCTTCTGTCTAATCAACTTTTCAATAGCGTCATGGAGGTGCCTGCACTCCTCTGTGTTGTGCCTATAAGACTCGTGAAAGCGGCAGTACTTCCCAGTCCGCTTCTGTTCCTCCATTGATTCCTTTGGGCGTGGTTTTCTATACTGGAAAGTGTTGCAAGTTGACAAATAGATGTTCTCAAGTGATGCGTTGAGCGGGGTGTATTCATTGTAGGTCAGGATCCTTGACTTCCATTTCCCCATCTCTCTTTTCTTCCCTGGATTTCCACCTTCGGATCCTTTAGGCTGTCTAGGCTTGTTTCTGACGTTGGCTTGAGCTTTTCCCGAATTGTCGCCAGCTTGCTTCATGGTGACGGTATTTTTCACAGTCTCCTGAGCAGCCCCTGGTGCCTTATGTCGTCTCGTCCATCGAGCTTCTTCCCTTCTTATAAACTAATGAGATTTCGAATAAAAATGCTCCAACGTGGCTGGGGGATCTCCCGCCAACCAATCTCCAAATTTAGAGTCTGGATCCACTCCCCGCATTACCGCCATCAAAATTGCATGGTCGTTTGGATTGCTCACTTCAGTAGGAGAAACATGAAATCTCTGCAAGTATGCTTTCAATGACTCTCCCGGGGCTTGGATTACGCTTGATAAGGATATCACATCCTTTGGACGAGCGGTGTGTATCCTGAACTGCTCTATGAATTTCATTGCCAATTCGTCAAAGCTGGATATAGATCGTGGGGAAGTCGAGTAAACCACATGGTGGCAATTCCGGACAGAGTGATTGGGAAGCACCTACACTTGGTTGCATCATTAGCTCTTGCAGAATCCATCATCCATCCGTACCTCATCACATGCTGCCTGGGATCAGTCTTCCCTTCGTAGGCTGGGATAGTCGGCATATTGAACTTCTTGGGGTACTCAGCCTGCAAGATACCATCCATAAAGGGGGTATGGCTTCTGGACACTCCCCAATCTTCATTAGTCAAGCCCTGGTTTTCTCTCATCAACTGCCTGACCATAGCTGTTAAGTCGGAGTTTGTGTGGAGGATGGAAGGTTGGGTTCCGTTCCACGGGACCGTGCAGGTTGATGTCCCGCCTGACTTGGGTCTTGGAGATACGGGTGTCCGGTCTCTTCGCGAGCTTGATTCCCAACGCCTGCTTGTGCACTTTCCTCCTTACGGTGTCTACACCTAAGGGGTTTGTCAGCTGAGGTTGAGCTACCAAATTCAGAATAAGGGGCAGGGTTACTTCCAGCCTCTGGCTTGTCGCTGAGCGAGCTGAGTCATATGGTTAGTGTTGGCTTGAATCTGCTCAACCAGTTGCCTTCTACTTTCCTTGAGTTCTCCTATCAAGTCGTTGAACTCTGTTCGGGAAACAACTTCCGCTTGGTTTTGGGTGGAGGGCCATGCACCTCTTGTTGCTTGCTGATTTGTAGGTCCAACTTGTTGTACGCTAGCAGTTTCATGGACATCTGCGTTATGGGAAGCCGATCTGGTTCGTGGTCTTCCCATGGTAGAGTTATTGGTTATAACTCAGAATAGAACCAACAGATGCCTTGCCAATGATCTTGGATCTCCTCTAGGGGATTTATGCAATCTAGTAGCTACAAAGAAGATCCTAACAGCCTGAGAATTCAATTCTTAGTGAAAGCACAAAATGTTAGCACCAAAATTGGTCACTAACACCCTTAGAAAGATTGTGTAGAGAGATTAATGAAGAAAGTAAATGAAAATAGAGAACAATATATAAATTTAATTGCAAAGGACAAAAACACCAAATTTATAGTGGTTCGGCGTAACTGCCTACGTCGACTTTAAAGTTAATCTTTATTGCTATCTCCATTACTTGAGTACAAATACAATCCCTAAATCAATCGCTTGAATACAAGTTTGATTGAAAAAGAAGAGAGTATAAAAAATGGCAGAGTCTCCTCAGTGTTCTGGAAAAAAGAATCCATTTCACTGTGCCCCTGCCTCTCTATTTCTAGAAAAAAGTGGGTTGGACTTCCATGGTGGGCCTGGCAGCTGAATATCTCAGCCCAAATAGTGCAATCTCCGTGTGTCGAACCATAGACACCAAGCGTTCTTTGAATGCCAAATAAGGTGTGAATGCCGACCGATCTCCTTAGGTCGAACGAGATGAGACCGAACGCTCTGAATGCCGTAGGAAGCACTTGTGTCGAACGATGGCTAGGCCGAACGAGGATAGAATGCTGAATAGTCCAGGAATGCCGAGTGAAGCCTAGACACGGAGCGCTCTTTGCATGCCGAACGTAGTGGTGCCGAACACCTAGGATGCCAAGCAATATGGAAGCATGCCGAGTGAAGTAAGGCCAAACGTTCCGAATGCCGGGCACCCTGTCTGCCGAACACTTCCCAATGCCGAATGCTACTAAGTGCCGAGCGCTCCTTTCTGCCGAGTGTCCCCTTATGCCGACCGTGATGATATGCCGAACAATCCAGAGGGGCCGAGTACCGAGTTGCCTTGTCAAATCTCCGAGAAACAATGGATAAATTTGGAATTCGAAGTTGGAGACTTCGTTGTTGTTACGGTTTCTCTGGTTTAGAGATCAGTAGGATTGGGTAAGTTTGGAAAGCAAGCTCCGAGGTATTTGTGATTTCTTATATAAGTTCATTTGTCTATAGGATTTAATTGACAGTTTGGATGGTTGGGATTCAATATATTTCATGTACCTCTGAGGAAGTACGTGTATGAACCGTCCCTGGTTATGGAATCTACACTTTAGGAGGATCTAGTAGTTAAGCTAGACTTGAGTTTATTATGATATTTTGTTCAGATTGGTGGATCGAGAGGAGAGGGAGCTGTGGATCATAGTAGTATTGTAGTTAAGGTTTTGTACAGCGAGTATCCCAATGATTTATACCTAGGAAACTCTAGATAGTGATATAAAGGTCTATCCTGATTTGTGTCAAGATAGTTAGTTAGGTTTGATTGTTTGATTGGTTACTTTGGGTGTTAATGTATGATTGATATATATATATATATATATATGATTGTTGTTTGGAATTAAAATCTTTGATAGATTATTAAATTATCTCTGCTTTTAAATTTCGGGGACGAAATTCTTTTAAGGGGAAGGAATGTGATGACCTCGAATTTTGGGCAATATCAATTTAATAATCTTTATTAATAATTAAATTGGATTGATAGTTTTCCTTTATAATTTTAATTTAAATTGGTAAATTAAATCTTTTAATAGGCTAATAAATATTTAATTTGGCAATAGTAATATCTTTTCTAACAATTTAAATTTTGTAAGATTTATCTTTTAAAGTTAAAAAATATATTTTATTTATAATGTATATATTAATATATATATATATATATATATATTGTGAATAGAAAATCTTTTATTTTAAATAAAAGATGTGTTTCAAATTGTAATATATATGTATGCATATATTGTGATTTGAAGTTTGTTTTAAAATTCAATATAATAATTCTCAAACTAATGTTAAAAATATTTTTTATTTAAAATATATATATATGCTTAATTTTAAAATAAGATTTAATTAAATATTTATTTCTTTTGTTGTAATATTCTTTCTTTTTTATTTTAACATTAATTTGAATATATATAAATGAACATTAATCAAAAGATATAAAAGTATTTGTGTAAAACATAAAAATTAATATATATATATATATATATATATATATATATAAATTAGTCTTAACACTTGTCAACTTAGTAATAAATGAGTAATACATTTGTAAGCATAATAAAACAAGTTTGGACATTTGTAATGAAGTAAAACAAGTGGCAAAATTCTCTTTTAAATGAATATAAGTGTAATGTTTTAGAGAAATCACTTGACTATTTTATTTCAGTTCAAATCTCTTCTTCCTCCATCTTCTTTTCAATTCATCTTTTCAAAAAAAAAATTGAAATACTAGAAAATCAAATGTAAAACCAGAATTTAAAGAAGAAGAAAATCTGAAAATCTACGAATCAATGCAAACAGCAAGCAAATCAAAGAATAAACTCAGCAAGTATAATTTCAAATTCAACAAGTAATGCAACAGCAAGCATGCCAAGATTTCAGATTTCAACAACAAAGAAATTCAAAATTAGCACTTTCCCAGATCAAACCCTGGGAAGGAAACCAATCCTCTGTTCTCTGACTTACAATATCAAGTGAGTAAACATTTTTTTAAAAACAGTTTAATCTGGGTTTATCTCTAATGCATGTGATGATATTGGTTTGAATTGAAGTTCTTCAGCTTGAATATATCTGAATTGATATGTACGTGAGCCAGTCTGTATATGAATATACTGGAAGCCTGTTCTCTGTTGATTCTCAATTTTGGTTTTGCTATCAAAAATTCAAATCTCCCAATAGAATCAATATTAGACTTCGATGTTTAAATGAAAGTTGATTGTTGAAGTATGTTGTTGATTTTAAAAATAGAATCCGGATTTTTAATTCAATAAATAATTATAAAAAGGGAAAATAAAAGTGAAATTCATATTTATGATAAAAATCAACAACATTAATTTCTGATTTGGATTAGATGAATGTATTCATGATTGAAAATCATGAATTTTAATATACATTTCATAATTTTTAGTTTGTTAATCTATGGGGATTTTAATGACATTAGTTTTGGGTATTTTTGGTGATGACCGATGATTGGCGACGTCTGGAAGGTCGATGTTTGGGCGGAAGATGGTCTGTGGGATGAAGATTGCGGGAAAAATACTCTAGTATTTTACAAATGGCCGTGGTGGCCGGAATAAGGCGAAGTAGGGTTTTGTCTTTGATTTGGGTAGGCCGTGTATTCAAGGCGAATGCGGCGATGGTGGTGCACAGAAGTGGATTGCTAAGGGGGAATGGTGCTGGAGGTCGAGGCGAATCTTTGTTGAGGTCGGCGAAGGCTCTCGAGGTCATAATCATCAGTGGTGGGTGATTTTCCGATCAGGATTTACTCTATATTTTTATACGGTGAAGCTCGATTTCGTTTTACATCAAATCTACAGAGTAGTGTGGTCGTGCTTGGTTGCGTGTGTCGACGGCGATGTTTTGGAGTCATCGTAGTTGGTAGGAGCGACGATGTTCGCTGGTACACGTGCACGTTGTGTCAGGTGGTGATTGGCGGTGCATTGAGTTGGGCTTCTCGGGGACGAGCTCGAATGAGTTGGGTTTCTACTCGAAGTAGAAGTGGTTCGAATGATTCTCTTGTTTTGCTCGGGTAAATCAGATGTTGGCTCAGGTTGATTTGAGTTGTGTTCAGGATTTTAAATTTGATCGCAACTAGTTTCAGTGTTAAGGAAAATGCAGATTTTTTTAGAACCAAGTTTTTAACAATTTTAATGTTTAAATAATATAGATTTAAAAGAAATGTTTAATTAATTTGAAGGTATGATTAAATTTATATGTTTGTAAAATAAATTATTTAACAAGCTTTTAAATTTAGGTAATTAAAGTGATTAAGATTTCAAAAGGAGTTAAAAAAAGTTTCTAAGTAGGGTTTTAAAGATTTAAAATGTTTTAAACAAGTTTCAAGTTAAAGAAATAATTAATTCCAAAGTAAAGATTTAACAGGTTTCAAAATATATTTAATGTAGTTAAGTTTAAAAGATATTATTATTAAGTTTTTAAGAATAAATTTATTTGAGCAAATTTGAAAAAGGTTTTCAAAGATTTTAAATATCCAATTTAAATGTTTAAATTATTTTGTTCTTAAGTAAAATTATGTATTTTCAAATATATAATTAATTTCTAAATTGGTTTTAATGAGTTTAAAAATAGAAATAAGTATTTAGTATAAATGAAGAATTTATCTTTAAAGGTTGAGATAATTACGAATAATTAATTAGTAAAATAAATTAAAGATTAATTACTTATTCTAATTAAGGATAATTACTTAATGAAGTAATTAGTGGATAGTTAATGAATTAACTGGAGATTTAGCGATGATTAATTAACTAATTAATTAATGTAATTAATTTTAAGGTAATTAATTAGTCTAATTAATTAAGGATAATCACTTAATTATGAATTAATTAAGTATAATTACTTAGTAGATTAATTAATGAATAATTACTGGATGTAATTAATTAAAGAGAGATTACTTAATGAAGTAATTAGAGGATAATTACTTAATGGAAGTAATTAAGGGTTAATTACTTAGTGCAATTAATTTAGTTAATTAATTAATGTGATTAATTAATGAATGAATGTGATTAATTTAAGATTAATTACTAAATGTAATTAATTAAAAGTGTGATTAATTAACGAAGTAATTAATTAAGGATTATTAATTATTGTAATTAGTTAATAATTACTTAATGATTTCATTAAGGATTAATTAATTAGTGTAATTAATCAAAGGATTAATATAATTAATTAAGGAGTTAATTAATTAAGGTAAATAATTACAAGGTGGTTAACTGTTGTTTATGATTAACTAAGACTAAATAATGAGTCTGGTTAATTAAAGATTAATTATTTAATTAATTAAAAGGTTAATAATTAATGATGATATTAATTAATATAACTAATGAAGAATAAAATAAGATTTAAAAGCTCTTATAAAATAAGTTAGAGTTTTATAAACAATTTAGAATTAGAATTGAAATAAAAACACTAAAATACATGTGTGAGTCTTTTAACATTTTAAAAGGACATGTGTTATGGCCTAAACTAAATTTAGTGACAAATGTTAAAATTGAAACAAGTGTCCTTTAAACTTTTATTCTTCTTTTATTTTTAATTGAATCAAAATTTACTTATATAAACTTATCCCTCCTCATTTTATCTTCTTTCCTTCCTATTCTCCTTGTTCAAAACCTTGAGAAATCTTCAGCTAAGATCTGAAATCAAAACAGGGAAATTCTGTTTAAAACTAAGATCTGTAAATTTCTTTTTCAAAACAGAAAGCAAAATCTGTTTTTCTCACAAAAGTAAAATTTGAAACCCTCTTCAAAATTGAAATGCAAATTAGCTGTAACCTCTTCATATACATCAACCTGAATTGCAATTATTCTGCAAATCTCCTCAAATTTCTGTTTTAAATCAACTAAAACTGCATGCAACTTCATCAAAGCTAAATCAATATCTGCATGCATCTGAAAATCAAATTGTAGCATCAAAAACTTGCATGCAACTGAGGGCCTGCAAATTCTTTTCTATTTTGAAAAAAAAATCCATGCCTGCATTTTTATGAAAAGCATTTCAAATGCATGATGAATTTTTTAAAAGCATCTGCTGTTTAAAAAGCAATTTGAAGTTCAAAATTCATAAGCAAAAATAGGAGAAATCTGAAGCTTCAAATTTAAAGCACCATTCAAATTTTCTTTCACCAAGCAAGACTCTGCTCCTAAAACCTGTGAGTAACACTTTTATTTAAAATTAACTTAAGTATAAATTAGCTATTTGTTTACTCTAGAATGTAGTGTGCTTGCATGAGAATTTACAAGTTCATTTCTGAAAAATATATGAATATATGTACATTGAGTAAGTTGCTGTGATTTTATTTGTTTCTATGCATAATTCCTAGGCTTAAGAAATTGCTTGGAAATTCCTTTTTATTGAATTTAATCTGTGTAAAGATGTATGATTTAAACAAAATTTTGTTGTGTAATGTGAGTTAAGTTTAAATTTTATAAAAAAAAACTATACTATCTTTGAAACACAAATAACAGAACAAAACTTTTGAGTGTAGGAACTTAATCATCCTGATTTATTGATTTAATATTATCAATAGATTACATGATCAAAATCTTGATTTTTAAAACTTAAATTAGAATTTCTAGTTTGGTATTGATTGGGTATATCTGGTTTAACCAGAAAACATTTTTGGTTAGTAACGGTCATCATAGTAGATCGGGGTGGCCGGCGATGTTGTTGGAGTTGGAATGGTGGTGGTTGATTCATGGAAAAATACTTGTTGATGGTTTAATTCAGGTAGGCAGCTGTAATTTGAGATTGAGGCAATTAGCCCTAGTTTTCATTGTTGATCAGTAAATTGATCACCGCGACCTGTATAAGTGATCGAGTCCTTCCTAATTCGAACTGGTGATAGATGGGGTGTGGAAGTGGATGTGGCCGGAGGCGTTAATTCTCTGATGATCAGAATTTGGTGGTTGAGGCGTTTGCATATTCGACCTTTTTGTTCCATTTTTCGGCCCGAATGCTCATTTTCAATTTGGGGTTTCTGCAGTTGATTCGAAGGTCGGAATGGCTTTTGGTGATGATTGGTGACTTACGCAGATGATCTCGAATGGCCGGAGGTGACGGCGTGAATGGTGCAGGTGCACGGTGATTTTGGGTATCAGTTGTTTTGGGGGAAGAAGGGTAGCTCATGTTTGTATCGGGTAAGTTTGTGTTTGACTCGAAGCTTTAGGTTGTTTGACTCAGAGGTGTGGGATGGTGGACTCGAAGTGGTTGTTGTAGTGGCTCGGGTTAGTTAGTTGTTACAGGTTTGGGTAAACCTGTTAGTTTTAAATTTGATGATTTCAAATGAAAATGTTAACTCGAGTTTACTCGTGTTATTTTGGGTTGCTCGAGCTAGTTTATTGAAGTTTAGAAATTGTCTTGTTTTAAAAAATTTAAACTGAAATTTAAATACTAAATAAAGATTTAAATTAAGTTTTAAATCTAACTTTAAAATATGAATTCAACTTTTAGTTTGAATCATGGCTGGAAATAAATAAGTTTTTAAATTCAAATTTATTTAAAATAACTTTAAAAGGGATTTATTGTTTAAAAATCTTTTAAAGAATTTGAATTTAAATTTGGAAATTGAAATATAAAATATGTTTTAAACAAAGTTTAAATTTAATTCAAAATCTGAATTTGAATCTTTGTTTTAAAATAAATTTAAGTTTTATAAATTTAAGTATTTTAACAAATTTGAATGATAAAGAAAATGTTTGAATTTAAAAAGAAATTTGTTTTAACTTTGGTAAAATCTCTTTAATAAGAAAAGTATTGTTTATCATTTAAAGTTTTAAATTGATTTTAAAACTTGTTAAAGTTAAATTTTAATTTAATGATTTGTTATTCATTTAATTATTAAGGTAATTAAGAGTAATTAATTTATTGAATAAATCAATAAAATGGATAATTACTTAAAGTAATTAAGGGATTAATCTTAAAGAGTTAAGATTAATTATTTTAGAATAATTAACTTGTAATTTTAAGAATCATTAATTAAATAAGAATTTGATTTTTAATTAATGATTAATAATTAATTAATCAAGTAATAAAGGATTAATTAAGTTATAATTAACACTTAATTAATTAAATATTAGGGGTTAATTAAATGGGTTAATTAATGATTTATTAATTTGTAATTAATAATGATTAAAATAAGTTAATTATTTTATAAAAATAATTAATGAATTTTAAATAGTTAATGAAGGTCACTAAATAAGGATTATTTAATAACTAACTAATGTGATTAATTTTAATTATTAATTAGATTAATTAATTTAAATATAATCATTTGTGTAATTTGTTAAATATAATTACTTATTGAAGTAATTAAGGAATTAATTACTTATTGTAACTAATCGAGTTTAATTTGATTAGATTAAGTTAATTAATTCAGTTTAATTAATTTAAAATAATCATTTGATGTTTTGTGAGGTATAATTACTTAATGTAATTTAATTAAGAGAAATTACTTAGAGAAGTAATTAATGGGTAATTACTGTATGTAATTAATTGAAGGTGACTGGTTGATGAAAGTGATTTGAGTATAATTACTTTGTAAATTAATCATGGGATTAATTAGAGATAATTAATTATGAAATAATTAATTTATTTGGGAAGTAATTAAGGGTAGTTAATTACTGAATGGAGTTAATCAAGGGTGATTAACAATTATGGATTAAATAAAGATTAATTACTTAAGGTAATTAATGTAATTAGAGATCATTAATTATTATAATTAATGATGCAATTAAGAATGGATTTAATTAGAAATAATTAATAAATGAGGAATTAATTAATGTAATTTATTAAGAAGTAATGTAATTAATTTATAGTTAATTAATAAAGGAAGTAATTAGAGATTAATTACTGTATTTGGTTAAGTATAATTAATTTGAGAAATTAATTAGTGAATAATTACTTGAATATAATTAAAAATTAATTAATCAGGGATGATTAATTAAAATAAATGATTGGTTGATGATTAATTAATTGTTTGATAATTAATCAATAGTGATATAAGCAAGTTGATATTGATGAAGTAATTAATTTAATTTATTTTAAATTAATAAGAAATAATATAATTAATTTAATTCATTTTAAATTAATTATATTTGGTATGATTATAAATCATGGCTTATATGGGGGGTGATGTTGTTTGCCTTAGATGGTTCGAATCTCAGATATGAGATAGATAATGTTGAGTGATTTGGATGCATTGGTTGCATTGTGATGTTGATATAGATTTTCTTTTTGGATAATGATAAAATGGTATATCTGATGTGATGATAATGTTGATTATCTGTTGTGAATCTGTGATTTATCTATTTGGATATATAGATAATTGAATTGTTTTAAACCTTTAAAACAACTTGGCCTTAAAAGACACGTTTTGGATTTCGACGAGACCGGGATTGGGTTTCCATATTTGGATATTCGAAAACCACATCGATCAAATTAACGATAGGTCGTTAATCTCTTATGAAGAGTAAAGACTCGAGGTGTAAGAACTATACGTCAGTATAACTCTAAGGGTGATTCCGTTATGAGTTTGACGGAAATAGTACTTATAGGTCGAGATGGTGATTTAGAGTGCAAGGGTTATCGTCGTTAACTCTGAGGGTGATTCCAAAATGAGTATAACGAGATAATGCCTTCGGTTTCGTTCAAACCCGAAACGAACTTGTATGGATTGAATGCTTTCAGAACATCGTCAAGTGGACGATGAGCATTCTAAGAGATGTGTTCTCTAAAGATAATCATAGCCTCAAGCCTCATCAACCGAGAATGGCCAAAACAGGGGAGGTGCAGCAAGGCTTCGCGGGTAGCTCCCACTGGAGGGCGAGATTTACCCCTGTCTATAGGTCCCTTTTTATTTCGGCTGTGTGGGCGGTTGGATGTACACCAACTGCAAGTTTGTCTTGTTCGGGACTGTCCAGTAAGGGATGGTTCCGGTCTTGTGTTGCAGGGGAGCGGGCGTACTCCTCGGTACGTTGATCTGGGCCACGTACTGTGACGGGCCGTACCCCTGTAGCCCAGCCATTGATGGAATCCAAAATCCAATAAGTGCCAACGGTTCTGATTGTTTTACCCACTTTTGTGGCTAGTAGCGGGAATTTAATAATGTAACAATTTCGGCTATTTCATATTTACTTGAAAACCTTAGACCTATTATAATATCACTGGATTTCCTATCAAATGTTTTGGTTAGCGTAAGTTAAAAACTTTTCCATGTTTATGTGTGGGAAGTCTTACGTGATACCTTTTCTTTCAAAGGTTTTCAAAGTTAAGCAACTTTAACCTGTTACTCACACCAGACCCATGTCTGACCCAAAGTTTATCTTCTGTTTTCTTAAACTCTTGGATACTCAAATTTTTACGAGTAGCCAGGGGATTCAGGTTAGCTTTGATGAATTGTGGAGGAGAAAATGGAGAAGGAGGCTTCTACGACATAGAGATATAGTTTCCGCTGTGTGTTCTCCGTGGTAGTATTGTTTTGTTGAGTTGTATTGAGTTGTATAACTAGACAGGTGTTTATAACTATCTAGTATGTGATGTAAATTCTATGTAACTCTGATAGTATTGTATATCTATGTAATACTTTTGTTATTAATATAATTTATTCGTTCCACTGTTGAGATTCTGATGTTGTTTCTTCTATCTTCTCTTTCTTTTCTCTTTTCTATCCCTTTCTTTCTTCATGATGATACGACTTTTCTATGGAGAAAAGTCGGGTCGTCACAGTTGGTATTAGAGCGCTAGGTTGAGTGAATACCTAGGGATTTGAAGTAATTTCTTTCTTGAGAGAGCGTATTTGTAATATATATATATATATATATATATATATATATATATATATATATATATATATATCTACCTATTTGTTGGGTTACCTGTTCAGGTTTACCAATATAAGTTATAAAGGTAGATAAGGTGGTGGAGTGTGTAACACGACTACTAACATTGGTTGGAGTTTGAGCGTTGAGGTTGGAAGTGTATCTGTCAAGACTGTAGACCTAATACCGTCTCGAGTGAGTTGTGCAGAGTATAGAATTTCATGGATCTCTGAAGGTAACCTATTAAGGTTCGAAGTCTATCTTTGAGTTGGATGAGTAGAATTTGGATCTGTCGGTTGGGCAGAAAGAAATAATGGTATCTTGATATCTCAGGAATTATTAGATGTGTGATGAGACGCAGTGACTATGGATGTCTCCGAAGATTTTTCTTTGGAACAAGTTTAAGAAGTATATCTGCTTCTATGTTGTGGCTGGGTTCAGCAGGATGTTTCTGTCTGATTTGAGGCCTGAGTTTCTCGAAGAGCAGTGGATTAGGAAGTCTTTGGCGTCAGTGTCAGCAGTGCAGCTCGGAATATTCTGTGTGCCAGTAAGAAGGTCTTCTAGTTAGCTGTTTTTTGGAGAGGGAGTTCAGAAGCAGCAGAGTGGATCCATTTCTTCGATGGATTGGCTAGATAAGCGTAAGCTGTTCTGGTTGGTAAAGAGAGAATAGTTTCATTTGGATATTAAACTGGTCGATCGCAAAAGTGACTTGCGATAGTTTGAGTGTTCTCTTGAGCTATGACAAGTTTGTCCGTATTTGGAGGTTGAGTTTTCTTATCGACTGGATTCTAGAAGTGCTACCGGTGGTTCAGCTTAGGATCAGATGGGGCATCTGAGTTTTCTTTTATGGATTTTTTGAACCATATTTCTGAGATGTGTTGTCCAGTTTGTGCTCGAGTTTTTCTTCTACTCCAGATCAGATTTATGCAGCGGAAGCAGTTTGGGAGTGCTTTTGTTTTGTCTTTTCCGGATAAGAGAAGTAAGTTAGTCTTCTGATGTTTGTAGAGTAGAGTTGGTGTACTTTGTTTTGGATTGATCTTGAGGAGATCATTCTGTTGGGTTGTTTTGGTCCAGTTTATTTCTAGGGACATCAGCGAAGGTTGAGCTGATCGGGAGAGTTGAAGGCAGCCCAGGATCGTCAGAAGTGTTTTGTGGATAGGTGATGAAGGAATTTGGATTACGGAGTCGGAGATTTAATTTTGGATTAATTTTCTCTGATCTAAAGAGCTATAAGATTGGTAAGACTGGGTAAGTCATCTCCGAGATGTTTTGGATTTTTTCCGTGTTCTTGTAAGAATTGGTGTTTGATTGTCTAGGTTGAATTGTCAGTTTGGATAACTAGGATTCGATGTGTTTCACGTATGTCTGAGGGAGTATGTGTATGATTTATTTCTGGTTGTGGAACCAGCAGTTCAGGAGGATGTGATTGTTGAGTCAGACTTGTCTGTATTCTGATATCCTGTTTAGTTTGTGGATCTAGTTGGATAGGAGCTCTATAGCTTAATAGTATAGATTGTTTAAATTCTGTAGAGCGAGTATCCCGATATTTATACCGCGGAAACTCGTGGAAGTACTATCCAGAATTTTTATCTGGATAGTTAGATTTGTTTGTTTAAATGAATTGGTTGCTATGGTTGTTAGCATATGATTGATATATGCTTGTGTTTTAAAATAAAATCTTAAGATAGATTATTAAATTACCTTTGCTTTTAAATTTCTGGGACGAAATTCTTTTAAGGGGGGAGGAATGTGATATCCCAGAAATTTGGCAATATAAATTTAACAATCTGTGCTAAAAATTTAATTGATTTAATAATTTTTGATAATAAAATTTTAAATTGATCTAATAATCATCTTTTAATAAATATTTAAATTGGTAGAGTTTATCTTTTAAAGCTAATAAACTGTTTTCTGTTTATAATATATATAATTGTATATATTGTAAATTGATAAACATTGATTTGGAATTTAGTAAATAAATCAATTTTCTAATTTTAATTTATATTTGGTAAATTTGAAATTTGATTTAACAATTGACTTTTCAACACAATTCAATAAATAATTATATGGTTTATACTTAGAGTTAATCTTATTTGTTTAAATTTATATTTTTAATTAGCTTAAATGTGAATTTAAATTTGATTAGCATAAAACTTTGTTTTATTTTATTTTTAAATATTACTTAAAATTTGTATATAAGAGTTAAAATACAAATTTCATATGATCTTAATTTATTGAGTAATAAAGGAAATTTATAATCTCTTTTGTAAATTATTTAATATTGTTTAATTTTTAATTTTTATATAATAATTATAATACTTAATTTTTATAAAACATAAATAGATTTTTAGAAATAGGTTTTGTTATTTTAATTTTAACAAGAGTTATATATGGATCTATATATAACTTGATTTTAAAATTGGATTTGATAAATTAATTTAAATTTGAATTTAATGTTTTGAAAATTTAAAAGAATAAATGTTTAAAATATTTGAATAAGCTTTTAATTACAAATTGTTTTGTTTTGTTTTTCTAAAAAATAAGGGAGAGATTTATATATACATAGGAAATAGTAAAATAAGATTTAAAAGCTCTTATAAAATAAATTAGAGTTTTATAAAAAAAATTAGAATTAGAATTAAAGTAAAAACACTTAAATACATGTGTGAGTCTTTTAACATTTTAAAAGGACATGTGTTATGGCCTAAACTAAATTTAGTGACAAATGTTAAAATTGAAACGAGTGTCCTTTAAACTTTTCTTTTTCTTTTATTTTTAATTGAATCAAAATTTACTTATATAAACTTATCCCTCCTCATTTTATCTTCTTTCCTTCCTATTCTCCTTGTTCAAAACCTTGAGAAATCATCAGCTAAGATCTGAAATCAAAACAGAGAAATTATGTTTAAAACTAAGATCTACAAATTTCTTTTTCAAAATAGAAAGCAAAATCTGTTTTTCTCACAAAAATAAAATCTGAAACCCACTTGAAATGCAAATTACCTGTAACCTTTTCATATACATCAACCTGAATTGCAATTCATTTTGCAATTCTCCTCAAATTTCTGTTTTAAATCTACCAAAACTGCATGCAACTTCATCAAAGCTAAATCAATATCTGCATGCATCTGAAAATAAAATTGCAGCATCAAAAACTTGCATGCAACTGAGACCCTGCAAATTCTTTTCTGTTTTGGAAAAAAACATCCATGCCTGTATTTTTCTAGAAAGCATTTCAAATGCAAAATGAATGTTTTAAATGCATCTGCTGTTTAAAAAGCAATTTGAAGTTCAAAATTCATAAGCAAAAATAGGAGAAGTCTGAAGCTTCAAATTTAAAGCGCCATTCAAATTTTCTTTCAGCAAGCAAGACTCTGCTCCTAAAACCTGTGAGTAACATTTTTATTTAAAATTAACTTAAGTATAAATTAGTTATTTGTTTACTCTAGAATGTAGTGTGTTTGCATGAGAATTTACAAGTTCATTTCTGAAAAATATATGAATATATGTACGTTGAGTAAGCTGTTGTGTTTTTATTTGTTTCTGTGCATAATTCCTAGGCTTAAGAAATTGCATGGAGATTCCTTTTCATTGAATTTAATCTGTGTAAAGATGTATGATTTAAACAAAAAAAATCGTGTAATGTGAGTTAAGTTTAAATTTTATAAAAAAAACTGCACTGTCTTTGAAACACAAATAACAGAACAAAACTTTTGAGTGTAGGAATTTAATCATCCTGATTTATTGATTTAATATTATCAATAGATTACATGATCAAAATCTAGATTTTTAAAACTTAAATTAGAATTTCTAGTTTGGTATTGATTGGGTATATCTGGTTTAACCAAAAAACATGTTTTGGTTAGTAACGGTCAACATAAGAGGTCGGGGTGGCCGGCGATGTTTCTGGAGGTGGAATGGTGGTGGTTGATTCATGGAAAAATACTGGTTGATGGATTAATTCAGGGAGGCAGTTGTAATTTGAGATTGAGGCAATTAGCCCTAGTTTTCATTGTTGATCAGTAAATTGATCACCGCGACAAGTATAAGTGATCGAGTCCTTCCTAATTCGAACTGGTGATAGATGGGGTGTGGAAGTGGACATATGATGCAGCGGATAACAACTTTGATCACGAGATGATGCTTCATGTCAAATAAATCGATAAAACGATACAAAGATGAATCGATGGATTGATAATACCCAAGATAAATGCCCAAATCCGTTGATCTCGCGAGATACCGGATTCTAGCTATCTTTAACATGTTGAACGCGCACGATACCGTGTTAGAAGATCTACGATTCTCCGACGTTGATCTCGCGCACGAGATTCCGTTAACCGGCTTCAAAATCGTTGATTCGAGCGCACTCGAATAACCGAAAATTGAGAAAGGAGATAACACTCAACTTCCAATTTTAAAAGACGCACAAAGCACTCAAACAAAAGTTTATTCAAAATCAATCTCCTTTACAAATGACACAACCCCGCTATTTATAGAGTTTTACAACACAGATCGGCGACCTAATAGGCGTGACCTAGCAGACCCACGAGCTAACACGTGCATGGCTTAACAGAGACAATTACAACACACGCGACCTACACCTAACTCATGTCGTTAACGACCTAACAGATGTTACAACATTACACATACAATACAGCGACTTAACAAATTAACACATAACGACCTAATAGTACTGCGACATAACAATAGCACGACAACAGGAAGCTTGAGCGATTTATCGATTTGAGCGACGAACACTGGAGCGATATAAGGAACCTCTGCTTCAAGAACTTGAACGACATAAGAGGAATGCGACATAACGTTGAGTGTCCTAGCGGCATAAGAAACTAAGCAAGTTCGTGACCTAAGGAATTCGCGACATAGGAAGCTCGCGACTTACTGGAACTCACAGCATAAGGGAGGTTGCGACTTAAGAAACTTGTGACATAGGAAACTCGCGACCTACTGGTATTCATGAATTCTGGAGCGTCTTCGTTCTCGCGACTTGAGGAATGTCGAGTTGCATCACTAAGTCGCTTGAGCGACTTAAGGTTTAACACGTTAGGTCGCTGGCGACCTAAGCCTGACGACATAACGTAGTTATTGGGGGCATGGTGCGCTGCATCATCCTCTCCCGGTTGACATGAATTCGACCCCGAATTCACACCTTCCTCTTCCTCGACAAACTTAACCCCTGATGCGGAATCAAATGTTTAACGTTGAACACGTCGGTAGTATGGACATGATCCGACAACCTTAACTGATAAGCATTATCATTGATCCTTTTCAAGATTTCTACTGGACCAATCTTTCGAGCTTTCAATTTGTTGTAAGTTCCAACTGGAAAACGATCCTTGGTCAACACTGCATAAAGAAAATCACCTTCTTTGAAGTCCACACTCCTTCGCTTCTTATCTGCCAGTTACTTATACTTCTCATTTGGCTTAAGCAATCGTTCATGAACAATCCTGTGACACTCCTGCAACTCATTCATGAAATCACAAGCTCGTTTAACAACCCCTTTCTGACGTGGAACTATCGACAAATCCAACGGTCCCTTCGAAATTGCTGAATATACTACTTGAAATAGACTGAATCCAGTACTTCGATTAACAGCATGATTATATGCGAATTCTGCCTGACACAATTTCACATCCCAGCTCTTCAAATTATCCTTCACAAGACATCTCAACAAGTTTTCCAAAGATCTGTTCACCACTTTCGTTTGCCCATCCGTTTGTGGATGATAGGCGCTACTAAAATTCATCTTAGTCCCAACCATCTTCCAAAGACTCAACCAAAAATGACTTGGAAATCGAGTATCCTGGTCAGAAACAATGGTCTCAGGTAGCCCATGTAATCGATAAACCTCTTTAAAGAACAATTGAGCAACACAGACTACATCGGTAGTCTTTTTACAAGCTATGAAATGTGTCATCTTCGAAAATCTATCCACCACAACATATATAGAATCGTTCCCTCGTTGAGTTCTTGGCAAACCCAAAATAAAATCCATGCTAACATCAACCCATGGTCTAGGAGGCACGGGTAATGGCATATACAATCCTACATTCGTAGCTGTCCCTTTGGAAACTTGACATATGTGACATCTCTGCACAAATCTTTCAACTTCTTTCCTCATGGAAGGCCAAAATTATGATTAAGAAATCAACTGCAAGGTACGATCTCTTCCTACATGACCTTCTTCATGCAGTTCCTTCGCAATCTTCATTCGCAAACTGCACTCTGGTATACACAACCGATTTCCTTTGAATAGAAAACCATCTACCAACACATACTCATCCGTCTTCCCTTTCTCGACTTCATCTACAATCTTAGCAAAGTAAGGATCCTCAACAAACAATTTTGGAAATACTTTAAAACCCGTCACTTCAACTCTCATCGTAGTCAACAAATGATTTCTTCTACTCAATGCATCTACCACACGGTTTGTAACTCCCGACTTATGCTTTACGACAAATGTAAGCTGTTGCAAGTATGGGATCCACGAAGCATGCCTGGCTTCAATCTTATTTTGTCCCTGCAAATGCTTCAACGCTTCATGATCAGTATACAACACAAACTCCTTATAAAACAAGTAGTGTTTCCAGTGCTTTATGGCTTGGACAATAGCATAGAACTACAAGTCATAGGTATTGTATCTTGTCCTGGCTCTAGAAAGTTTCTCGCTAAAATAAGCAATTGGTCGACCCTTCTGACTTAATACTTCCCAATTCCAACCTTAGACGCATCAGTATCTAACTCAAAGAGCAACTGAAAATCCGGGTATCTAAGAATCGGTGTTGTAGTCAAAAGTATCTTGATCTGTTGGAAAGCAGAATCAGCCTCTTCAGTCCACACAAATTGCATTCCTTTAATATAATCTGTCACTGGTGCCATTACGCTACTAAAATGTGGAATAAACCTTCGGTAGAATGATGCTAACCCATGGAAACTTCTCACTTCAGTTATGGTTCTGGGTTGTGTCCAATACTTGATTGCTTCAACTTTACCTTGATCCACATGGATTCCTTCCTTGGACAACACATGTCCCAAAAACAAAACACTATGTGTCATGAATATGCACTTCTTCGTTGCCGCGTAAAATTGCTCCTGAAGATGTATCATCAACACTTCCCGTAAGTGTTGTAGATGTTCTTCTGTGCTTCCACTATATATCAATATATCAACAAAGTATACCACTACGAACTTTCCGATAAATGGTCGAAAGATATGATTCATCACTCGCATAAAAGTACTAGGTGCATTCGAAAGACCAAATGGCATGACCAGCCATTCATACAACCCCTTCCGTGTCCTGAAGGCTGTCTTCCATTCATCTCCTCTTCGAATTCGAATCTGATGATACCCACTCTTCAGATCAATATTTGAAAAGATAGCAGCTCCATTCAACTGATCTAACAAGTCATCCAATCTAGGCATCGGAAATCTGTACCTCACTGTAATCTTGTTTAGTGCTCGACTATCTGTACACATTCTCCAAGTTCCATCCTTCTTTGGAACTAACAAAGCTGGTACTGCACAAGGACTTAAACTTTCTTGTACGCGCCCTTGTTCAAGTAACTCCTCCACCTGCCTTCTCAACTCCTCGTGCTCCTTTGGACTCATTCTATAATGTAGTCTATGCAGTAACACAGCTCCTGGAACAAGATCAATCTGGTGTTGCATGCCTCTTAACGGTGGTAACTCTTTCGGTAATTCATCAGGAAATACATCTTCAAATTGCTTCAACACTGGCTTAACTTCCTCAGGAATGTCAACCACGTCATTACTTTCACGTCCAATCAACAGAAGTACTTCAGGTCCATCCTCTACTTCCTTGACAAACTCCTTCAAAGATAACAGAGTCTTTAATTCCTCGATTTCCTCCAACTTGCTTTCACTTTGTTGTCGCTTTTTAGGAACTAAAGTGATTTTAGTGCCTTCGAACATTAAACTATAGCAGTTGGTCCTTCCATCGTGTTGCACGGCTCTATCAAATTGCCATGGTCTCCCCAACAACAAATGACATACATCCATATCTACCACGTCACACCAAATTTCATCCTTATACTTCTTTCCGATGGAAAAAGTTACACAAGCTCTTCGATTAACTTTCACTTCCCCGCCTTTCCTCAACCAACCTAATTTGTAGGGTTTGGGATGCTTCTCTGTCTTTAACGCCAACTTCTTTACAGCTTCTGTAGAGATGATGTTATCACAACTTCCTGCATCGATAATCCGAAAATACTGCACGTTGACTGAAAAATGTTACTCCTCAACCAACTAGTCTCCTCTTCCTCCTTTGGTGTCAAGCAAGATCGCCTCATCATTAAAGAGTATCCTTCGTCTCCCGTAATAATTCTTCTTCCTCCTCAACTTGTGGTGAATTGGAACATTCTATTTCTGCATCCTCATCCTCAACCTCAGCAACCATCGCTCTCTTCTTAGGCTTCGGGCATTCATTGCTCTTATGACCAAACTCATGACAGTTATAACACTTGAAATTGTTGTTGACCTTGGTCTTAGCAACTTCATTGACAACCGGTTTACTAAAAGCCTTGGAAACATTGGTATTGCTACTAACACCCTTGTTCTGGTTTTTAAAATTCGTAAACACACCACCTTCTCTTCTACCTTGCTTCTCCCAAGCTAGAGCCTTCTGGTGTGCTTCAGCAATGGATCTTGGATCAAACATATTCACCATATCCTGAATTTGCATTCTCAATCCTCCAAAAAATCTAGCTTTCAACTGTTCCTCCGTTTCCATGATATCATTTCTAGCAATTAGTTGATAAAACTCATCTGCATAATCATTTACCGACTTTGTCCTTTGTCTCAAATTCTGTAAGCGTTGATACATAAGAGATTGATAATTATAAGGCAAGAAAGTAGCCTTCATCAACTTCTTCACCTTTTTCCATGAAACAATCTTTGACTTTCTCATTCTTTCCCGTGTAAGTTTAGTTTGTTGCCACCATGCCATAGCTCTTCCCCTCAATCATGTAGCAACCAACTTAACTCTACGATGCTCGGGTACTTCCTTGAAGTCAAAAATTTCTTCAACATTTGATAACCAATCCAAAAACTCTTCCGCTATCATTCCTCCTTTGAATTCTGGAATCTCTATTTTCATCCCCGACTCCCATCGACGATCATCTTCTACATCCCGATATGGATTTCTTACGTGGTCTCGATCTCAATAATGAATACTACCTCTATCACCATCTTCATTATAATCAAATGTACTTCGATATCGATCTTGACCATCAACATCTCCATGATCATGCATGGTCCTTCTACACCGTCTTTCAGTATCACGATATGATTCATTTCCAAATCCACATGGGGTTCTTCTCTCTTCACCTTGATACTCTTGGTGTTCTCTTGTCATTGAAACTGATGATTCTCTTCTTTCTCGACAAGATTGTGGTGACACCCTCCTCGCTTCTGAAACCGATGGCGAAACCCTGTTTCCTCCATGGTTCGAGATTGGTGACCTTCTCCTTTGACTTTGATTCATGTCATTCATCAATTTCTCTAACTTCCCAATACCTTCATCGAACTTTTCATTGATACGTTGTTCCATTTGCTCAGCTTCTTGTCTTCGATACACATCTTCAACATTTTGAAATCGATTAGCACGTCTCGGCGGCATTGTCGAATCTTCAACAAATCCCAACACACACTTCAACTAGCACAACTTTAACTCAAATCTGAACTTGACTTCTCTCGGTCTGCACTTAGCTTAGCTCGGTTGTAACTGCTTTGACTCAGCTCCAACTTCTATAACTCTCGGCCTTGATCCAACTTATATAATCGGCTCAAACTCCAACACTTCCTCTTTACTCCCAATAGGCTCGGCTTAGCAATGATTGGCTAAGTATGGCTTTGATACCAAAATTGACGCAGCGGATAACAACTTTGATCACGAGATGGTGCTTCGTGTCAAATAAATCGATAAAACGATACTAAGATGAATCGATGGATTGATAATACCCAAGATAAATGTCCAAATCCGTTGATCTCGTGAGATACTGGCTTCTAGTTATCTTTAACACGTTGATCGCGCACGATACCGTGTTAGAAGATATACAATTCTTCGACATTGATCTCGCACATGAGATTCCGTAAACCGGCTTCAAAATCGTTGATTCGAGCGCACTCGAATAACCGAAAATGGAGAAAGGAGATAACACTCAACTTCCAATTTTAAAAGAGGCACAAAGCACTCAAACAAAAGTTTATTTAAAATCAATCTCCTTTACAAATGACACAACCCCAATATTTATAGAGTTTTACAACACAGGTCGGCTACATAACAGGCGTGACCTAACAGACCCACGAGCTAACACATGCATGGCTTAACAGAGACAATTACAACACACGCGATCTACGAGCTAACTCAGGTCGTTAACGACCTAGCAGACGTTACAACATTACACATACAATACAGCGACTTAAAAAATTACCACATAATGACCTAATAGTACTACGACATAACAACGACACGGCAACAGGAAGCTTGAGCGATTTATCAACTTGAGCGACGTAACACTAGAGCGATCTAAGGAACCTCTGCTTCAGGAACTTGAATGACATAAGAAGAATGCGACATAAGGTTGAGCGACCTAGCGGCATAAGAAACTAAGCAAGTTCGCGACCTAAGGAATTCGCGACATAGGAAGCTCGCGACTTACTGGAACTCACGGCATAAGGGAGGTTGCGACTTAAGAAACTTGTGACATAGGAAACTCGCGACCTACTGGTATTCATGAATTCTGGAGCGGCTTTGTTCTCGCGATTTAAGGAATGTCGCGTTGCATCACTAAGTCGCTTGAGCGACTAAAGGTTTAACACGTTAGGTCGCTGGCGACCTAAGCCTGACGACTTAACGTAGTTATAGGGTGCATGGTGCGCTGCATCAATGTGGCCGGAGGGGTTGATTCTCTAATGATCAGAATTTGGTTGTTGAGGCATTTGCAGATTCGACCTTTTTGTTCAGTTTTCGGCTCGAATGCTCATTTTCAATTTGGGGTTTCTGCAGTTGATTCGAAGGTCGGAATGGCTTTTGGTGATGATTGGTGACTTGCGCAGATGATCGCGAATGGCCGGAGGTGACGGCGTCAATGGTGCAGGTGCACGGTGATTTTGGGTATCAGTTGTTTTGGGGGAAGAAGGGTAGCTCGTGTTTGTATCGGGTAAGTTTGTGTTTGACTCGAAGCTTTAGGTTGTTTGACTCGGAGGTTTGGGATGGTGGACTCGAAGTGGTTGTTGTAGTGGCTCGGGTGAGTTTGTTGTTACACGTTTGGGTAAACCTGTTAGTTTTAAATTTGATGATTTCAAATGAAATTGTTAACTCGAGTTTACTCGTGTTATTTTGGGTTGCTCGAGCTAGTTTATTGAAGTTTAGAAATTGTCTTGTTTTAAAAAATTTAAACTGAAATTTAAATACTAAATAAAGATTTAAATTAAGTTTTAAATCTAACTTTAAAATATGAATTCAATTTTTAGTTTGAATCATGGCTGGAAATAAATAAGTTTTTAAATTCAAATTTGTTTAAAATAACTTTAAAAGGGATTTATTGTTTAATGTTTTAAAGAATTTGAATTTAAATTTGGAAATTGAAATATAAGAAATGTTTTAAACAAAGTTTAATTTAATTCAAAATCTGAATTTGAATCTTTATTTTAAAATAAATTTAAGTTTTATAAATTTAAGTATTTTAATAAATTTGAGTGATAAAGAAAATGTTTGAATTTAAAAAGAAATTTGTTTTAACTTTGGTAAAATCTCTTTTATGAGAAAAGTATTGTTTATCATTTAAAGTTTTAAATTGATTTTAAAACTTGTTAAAGTTAAATTTTAATTTAATGATTTGTTATTCATTTAATTATTAAGGTAATTAAGAGTAATTAATTTATTGAATAAATTAATAAAAAGGATAATTACTTAAAGTAATTAAGGGATTAATCTTAAAGAGTTAAGATTAATTATTTTAGAATAATTAACTTGTAATTTTAAGAACCATTGATTAAATAAGAATTTGATTTTTAATTAATGATTAACAATTAATTAATCAAGTAATAAAGGATTAATTAAGTTATAATTAACAATTAATTAATTAAATAATTAGGGGTTAATTAAATGGGTTAGTAAATGATTAATTAATTTGTAATTGATAATGATTAAAATAAGTTAATTATTTTATAAAAATAATTAATGAATTGTTAGATAGCTAATGAAGGTCATTAACTAAGGATTATTCAATAATTAATTAATGTGATTAATTTTAATTATTAATTAGATTAATTAATTTAAATATAACCATTTGTGTAATTCGTTAAATATAATTACTTATGGAAGTAATTAAGGAATTAATTACTTATTGTAATTAATCGAGTTTAATTTGATTAGATTAAGTTAATTAATTCAGTTTAATTAATTTATAATAATCATTTGATGTTTTGTGAGGTATAATTACTTAATGTAATTTAAAGAAGAGAAATTACTTAGAGAAGTAATTAATGGGTAACTACTGTATGTAATTAATTGAAGGTGATTGGTTGATGAAAGTAATTTGAGTATAATTACTTTGTAAATTATTCAAGGGATTAATTAGAGATAATTAATTATGAAGTAATTTATTTATTTGGGAAGTAAGGGTAGTTAATTACTGAATGGAGTTAATCAAGGGTGATTAACAATTATGGATTAAATAAAGATTAATTACTTAAGGTAATAATGTAATTAGATATCATTAATTATTATAATTAATGATGTAATTAAGAATGGATTTAATTGGAAATAATTAATAAATGAGGAATTAATTTATGTAATTAATTAAGAAGTAATGTAATTAAATTATAGTTAATTAATAAAGGAAGTTATTAGAGATTAACTACTATATTTGGTTATGTATAATTAATTTGAGAAATTAATTAGTGAATAATTACTTGAATATAATTAAAAATTAATTAATCAGCGATGATTAGTTAAAATAAATAATTGGTTGATTATTAATTAATTGTTTGATAATTAATCAATAGTGATATAAGCAAGTTGATATTGATGAAGTAATTAATTTAATTTATTTTAAATTAGTTATAAATAATATAATTAATTTAATTCATTTTAAATTAAATATATTTGGTATGATTATAAATCATGGCTTATATGAGGGGTGATGTTGTTTGCCTTAGATGGTTCGAATCTCAGATATGAGATAGATAATGTTGAGTGATTTGGATGCATTGGTTGCATTGTGATGTTGATATAGATTTTCTTTTTGGATAATGATAATATGGTTTATCTGATGTGATGATAATGTTGATTATCTGTTGTGAATATGTGATTTATCTATTGGGATATATAGATAATTGAATTGTTTTAAACCTTTAAAACAACTTGGCCTTAAAAGACACGTTTTGGATTTCGATGAGACCGGGATCGGGTTTCCATATTTGGATATCCGAAAACCACATCGATCCAAATTAACGATAGGTCGTCAATCTCTTGTGAAGAGTGAAGACTCGAGGTGTAAGAACTATACGTCAGTATAACTCTAAGGGTTATTCCGTAATGAGTTTGACGGAAATAGTACTTATAGGTCGAGATGGTGACTTAGAGTGCAAGGGTTATCGTCGTTAACTCTGAGGGTGATTCCAAAATGAGTGTAACGAGATAATGCCTTCGGTTTCGTTCGAACCCGGAACGAACTTGTATGGATTGAATGCTTTCAGAACATCGTCAGGTGGACGATGAGCATTCTAAGAGATGTGTTCTCTAAAGGTAATCTAGCCTCAAGCCTCATCAACCGGGAATGGCTAAAACAGGGGAGGTGTAGCAAGGCTTCGTAGGTAGCTCTCACTAGAGAGCGAGATTTACCCCTGTCTAGAGGTCCCTTTTTATTTCGAATGTGTGGGAGGTTGGATGTAAACCAACTGCGGGGTTGTATTGTTCGGGATTGTCCAGTAAGAGATGGTTCCGGTCTTGTGTTGCAGGAGAGCGGGCGTACTCCTCGGTTCGTTGATCTAGGCCACGTACTGTGACGGGCGGTACCCCAGTAGCCCAGCCATTGATGGAATCCAAAATCCAATAAGTGCCAACGGTTTTGATTGTATTACCCACTTTTGTGGCTAGTAGCAGGAATTTAATAATGTAACAATTTCGGCTATTTCATATTTACTTGAAAACCCTAGACCTATTATAATATCATTGGATTTTATATCAAATGTTTTGGTTAGCGTAAGGTAAAAACTTTTCCATGTTTATGTGTGGGAAGTCTTACGTGATACCTTTTCTTTCAAAGGTTTTCAAAGTTAGGGAACTTTAACCTGTTACTCACATCGGACCCATGTCTGACCCAGAGTTTATCTTCTGTTTTTTTAAACTCTTGGGTACTCAAATTTTTACGAGTAGCCGAGGGATTCAAGTTAGCTTTGATGAATTATAGAGGAGCAAATGACGCAGGAGGCTTCTGCGATATATATATAGTTTCTGCTGTGTGTTCTGTGTGTTAGTATTGTTTTGTTGAGTTGTATCGAGTTGTATAACTAGACAGGTGTTTATAATTGTCTAGTATGTGATGTAAATTCTGTGTAACTCTGATAGTGTTGTATATCTATGTAATAATTTTCTTATTAATATAATTTATTCGTTCCGCTGTTGAGATTCTGATGTTGTTTCTACTATCTTCTCTTTCTTTTCTCTTTTCTATCCCTTTCTTTCTTCATGATGATACGACTTTTCTGTGGAGAAAAGTCGGGCCGTCACATTAAGAATATTCAGACTTCTGAATTGAGTTGAAACGCAAACAACAAGGAAATAGACTATTTCTGGCCTTATTCCGCCGTCTGAATATTTTTATTCAGACGTCTGAATATTGTAGAACCATAATTTTGTTTCTGCATTCAGACGTCTAAATGACATTATTCAGATGTCTAAATTTAGCCTGTAACAAAAAATTACATAGCTCAAATGGTTAGAGCACTTGCCTTCTAAATTAGTGACTTGGGTTCGAGTCCTACTCCGTGCAATTTTTGAAAACTTGATTTTTCATTTAAAATATGAATGCATATGTGTGTATACCATTTGGAGAAGATTTTAACATTTGTAAATTCTAGACACGACACTATATGACTAATAATACTTTAATTGTCACCTTCGTCTTCTCTATCGTGTATATCTCTTCTTTTATCTCCATGTACATAATTTCATTCTTTTTGTACTATGTATCTTCATTTTGAATGTATTTTTTTATCTCTTTTGATGCTCATGTACTTGCAAATTAGCTTAGAGATTCTTTGGCGTAATTATATAGTTTTATCATTAAAATTCAACAATTGAGGTTCTAACAGCACATATATTCAACATTCATATTTAAAAATCACCATCAACAATCATTATCAAACATATGTAACATCCAATAGCACATAATAATATAGTTTAAGAGTTCTCACTTTGAGAATAAAAACGATTAACTAAAAATTCGCTATAGCTCCGCTATTTGGTTTCCAAAGCTCAAGATTCTTCGAACTTAAGCTACTAGGTGCCTTGGCCAAAGCGTGGGGTGGCCTGTGGAGCTCACAACCTAGGGTGGATCAAGGAAGTAGTTCGGCCTTCAATGAAATGGGGTGGAGGCCATGACGAACATGGTGAAAATGTGGAGTTTTGAGATTGTTTTGAGGTGTTTAATTATATATAAATGTATAATTTAAATTCTTTTTGAAACAAAATTTTCCATAATTTATCTTAGGGTAGAAGCCATTAAAGATGAGGACAAAGCTTAGAAAAAATGAAGAAGAAGATGAATGACAATGAAGAGAATGGTGTTGGGTATTTATAGGCAAAGAAGTGTATAAAAATATCTATGCATACCTCATCATCTTCATCACCATCACATGCTCCACCATCATCACACCTTCCCCCCAATGCACGACAAAGGCTCCATCACCCATGTGCCCATCTCTTCCATCACTTTAGGGTATACATATGTTAACTTTTGTGTCCTTAAGAAGTAAGGAAACTAAAATATCTTATATATTTTATATTATATTTATATACTTAATTATATTTGTATACGTAAGTTTATATGCATGTTCTCATGTATGCACATGCACTATGTGTATGTTACATATCTCCACAATGTTGCACAACTTCCACACGTTGTATCATTGTAAATCCCAATTCTGATTTTCGGTCATATTTTCTCTTTTTAGTTAACATGCATATGTTTGCAAACAAATTTTGAAAATAAATTTTCTTATCCTTCTTAACTAACTAAAATGATCTTATTTTATTTATAAAACCATATAAATTAATACAAATAATTATTTACAAAATTGTTCTTATATCGATAAAGCGAAACGAACATTTATTTAAAGTGATATACTTGCGGGTCATTACACGTTGGCATTTTTGAAACATCACAGAATATGTTAAATCTTGTATTTTTTTTTTATGTTAGCATCACATTATTGTGTGTGATCGTATTCTATTTTCTATCATTCGCGGAAGCGATAGTGGGTAGCGGTGTACAGGATTCTTTCAAAATCAAAACTCGAATCGACCATGCGCACTCAGCACACACCATCTTTGAGTTAGCAACCTTCCCACCCCCCTTTTCACCATCCCATTGTCCCCGTGACTTGGATTATAGCTAGTTTGGTAGGATCTAATCTATGAAAAAACCTCAGTACTTTAGATATAAATATACGTACAGGGAGGAACAACATTTCTTCTTCATTTCTTTTCTTTTCTCTTCTTTGTTCCTGAGAATAAAAACAAGCATTATCCCCCTTTCAAAGATTATAAACTCCCATTCTACTCAGTCTTAACCAAATCATTCAGCATTAACCAAATCATTCAACATGAAAGTTATTCACAACGTCATCTAGTTTTTTGTTAAACTTCGCTCGAGATTTCATCAAGAATCGAGTGAGGTATCCCAATTCTATAGTAAACAAGAAAGGTTTGTTCAAAAGTTCAAAAATCAAATTCTCCTTATCCAAGATGAATTAGTCGATGGCATATGCGTCGTTTAAGTCGTATGGAGGTGTTGAATTTTTTGTGAGGTTTCGATGGAGTACCTTGATGGTCTACGACGGATGTAGAAAACTAAGGTTAGGTTTTTCCAATGACCGGGTAAGCGATAGGTAAAGGGGAGCTTAGTTTCATGTTTGACCTAGAGATGGGTGCTTCGGGATAACTTCGGTGAACTCCGGTTGAGTATTGGAGGTTGTGTTCATTTCAAGCAGTGGTGCTTGGACGGGAGTTCAGAAGCTTGGCGTTGGAGGTTGGATTTTGATCAGAGATGTTGGAGGCGATGACGCTTGGTCGAGAAGGCAAGCTCGTGGAGAGAGTCACATTGGTGGCTTTGATTTCGTCAAATGGTGGATTGAATAGTAGTGCATGTGCATGCATGCATGGGTGTATGGGAGGAAGAGCAGGCCTTAGGTTTTGGGGAAGAAGGGATTGTTGGACCGGGTTAGGGTTGGAGAATGAGCTTGGACCGAATTTTATTTAGGGTGAGAAAATTGTTATTTTGATTAATATTTTGTAATTTAAATGTTTAAATTTTTAAAATTCATATCTCGCTCATATTGAATCTGATTAACCCGTGAATTTTTACGTTGATTTCGTATTGACGAGCACAACGCTGTGATATTGCCTGTTGTTAGTTCTGATGTAGTATAATTTAATAATAAATTAACACCGACTGATTATAATTACATCAAATTGGATAATTATGTGGTTTAATTAATTATACCATATGGGTGTTATCTATTTCGATGTGTTGTATGTAAGTTATATCGGTTAGGTAAGGATGGGCTGGTATAACTCCTCTAGGATAGAAATGATGTTTGTATGACTCCAATGTATCATATTTTAAATGATTTTGTAAATCATTATGTTGATATTAGTGTTGACTTCTAAGGATCGAAAAGGCAGGTTCTTACGGTTAGCAGCTGATTATAATAAAATTTGCATATCGAAAATTCATTAACTTTTCTTTCAATATTTAGGTTTAAGTATTGTATGTGCTTATATATAATATAAAATAAATTAAATTAATTTTTCTCATAGGTTCATTCATACATGTCCAACAAATCTGTCTAAATACCACTAAACTTTATACGCAAACTAAACTCAAATTCAAAAATAATATTGCCCATGCAACCTATTTAAAATAAATTAATATAAGTTTCAACCAAAAAATTGTAATAGTAATATTTATTAAAAATTAAAATTAATTAGTGAATAGACTATGATTAATTTTTTAAGATTGAAATGCATTTAATGAATAAAATCCGTTATATACTAATTCTGTTTAAGGTCAATCAATTGGAGAATTTATTTATGATCGGTTAACACATCTTGATTAAGTCCTTTTAACATCAATATTTCACAATCGTTGTATGTTCCAATTCAACGAGAGAACATGTAATGTGAATTGTTTAATAACTTTAACAATTGCATTTTACTGTTAGAAATAGTAAAGTTGACACATACCGTCTGTTCTATACAAATATATTTCATTTGTTTCACACATCTAGCAAAAGAACAAATGCGAAAAAATATTTACTAATAATTTTTTTGCAATAAAAGAACAAAATATTATTTGTAATATTTATTTATAGTTTTAAGCATAATTTTATATCCTAATTATTTTTGTATGTTTGAAATAATATATCATATATTCGTTATATAACAAAACATGTTTATAATCATTACCATACATGCATAACATATGAATTGGGTTAAAATTATATTTGGCTTACGTTTGGTTGTATAAACAGATTATATTAGTAGTATTCAAATCGATGTTGAGTTAATGCTTCCAATAAAATAAATGTCAAATGTCTTAAAGAGTCCTCTAAGGAAACTCGTAATCAATGATTGGACCATGATACCATGAGATGAACAAAAGTGAATGAGGGCTGACTGCTTGAAAAAAAACAAGGTTATGAATTTGTAAATAAGAGTCAAATTTAAATGAAAAATATTATTTGAATGCAGAATTAGGTATCAAGATATATCAGTTTGTTAAAGGAGGAGAGGTTTACACATATTTCCATTTGGTTAACTATTTGGAAAATTTTGTTAGAAAATAATGAAGATTAGTGAAGGACATAATTGATATTGATGGTTTAATTTCTTTGCCGATGGAAAACATCATAATTTATCTTCGAGAAACCCATAGATATCACGGATTTTGGTTCATAATAAAATAAAATTAACTTTAGGCACTTTTTCATTTTATCAATCATGATTTTACTACATATAATTCTACTTTCGTTTTAGAATTTTTCCTCTATGCATAAGTAAATGCCAATTTAAATACAAATAATAATTTATTTTCATTAGTTGGCTTCATTGACTATGTTTCTTTTCATCATTTGACCGAAATTTTACTTTAGTGAAATGTCATGTAAAGTATGTTGTGTATTCACAAGTGTTTTGTTTAATAGCGAGATTAATTTACCTTGAATTATGCTTATTATCATATTATTTTAGTTGTTATAGGTGCATAAATGTTAAAGTAAAAGGGAAAATTATTTGGCTATAGAAAAATATTTGATTACACAATATATTATGCAAGATTATCATGTCGTATTACGTTATCTGTAATATTAAATATAATGTTTTGAATATCCTATAATATTTTCTATAATCCAATTATTATTGTATAATGTCATAAAGTGTAATAATGCAAATTCTAGAATGTGATTTCTTTGGAACTAATTTTAACATCGTTTTACTGTGAATGTAATTTCTCTATTTTATGTTTAGAGTACCACTGTCAAACCAAATTGTGTTTTTGAATTTGTCAGTTAGACACAGGGTAAAATTATGTTAACTTATGTTGCATACGTTTGAATATTAATAAATTGGCATGCTTGGTAATGCAACATTTACAGAATCGAATTAGGGACAATTGATATATGATGTTTTTGTTCATTTTATAAAACCATTATGCTCTAAAATATTAATTATATTTTATATGCTTCGAGGGTAGTAAGCAAATTTATCAAAGAAAACGTTTATCGGTTGTGTCCAACGAAAAGCCAAACAAAAGCTTTATACTCCATAAACATGTGTTTCCAACTTCATATAACTTGAAATTTCAAAAAATGCATTTTCAAAACTTTATCGTGGAATCCAATTGCATAACATGTGTTCACAGTAGTAATTAAAAAGTGAGTGAAATAAGAAGAATGAGAAAAAGACTATAAACTGAGACAAAATATGAATGACCAAAAATAAAGTAATTTGTCGATGGAAATATTGAATCTGCAGCTCTTGAGTTATTTGTACATTAACTTTATTATTTGAAAAATAAAACTTGATCATTTTTCTAGGCAAAATTATAAGAAAACCAAAATAAATTAGGATATGTCTAGCTTTATATGACTGCTAGATTAATTTTTCAAGTTATTATTTATGTATTTGATGATTATAATCAAGGATTCAAGTTCACAGGTGAGCGCTCTTCTCATTTTGAATTAGATCAATTTTATTGTGTATAAAAAAATAGTTTGTAGGATATACCGAGTGAACCCACTTTATATGCAATGAATTATATGTGGCAAGTTCAAAATAAAATGAATTAAGGAAAGAGTGTTAAATGCAAATTCAAAATAAGTATACAAGATTACTTGGTTTTTATTTTATAACTAAGTTTTTATTTTCAGTTTTATGTTGTTATTAATCTTTATATGAATGTTTAAAATACGTTAATTCTAAATTAATAATGTTGATAACTTCAAAAAATAAGAGAAAAATAATTTTAGCATAAATCAAGTGAAACGACCCAGACTCGACCTTCGAAAATCGGCACCGAATGCGAAACTCGTATTCCAATACCAAAGATTCAAACGTCGAATCTGGTTCGCCGGAGCTTATAACACATTAAGTATAACAACACAGCGGAAGAAAAATGAATATCATATAAAACTCCAATGGTACAGCACTGATACAGTATGATACAAGAATATCAAAGACCATAAACAACAGCGGAAAACGAATAGCAAAAGAGATAACTCCAATTATCAAACTGCAACTCCAATCCAATGCTCAAAGCCAAAACTCCAAACCACCAGCTCGAACCACCATCACGTTTCACAAAGATAAGCAAGCCTCGATCGTGAATCCAAAGACTCCAATATCCAAGATGTCCAAAGAATACCAAGAGAAAGCTAAAAGCTACCAAATCGATATCTATATCTACTATCTGAAAAACCCAATTCTAGACTGCCCGTGTGGAGAATTGTGGGCACTCAGAGTTTAGGGAAGGGACTAATAAACTCCGGGTCAGTCATGGGACTGGCATGAGCAAACGAAAACAGTTTTTATCTTTTAAGAAATAATAGAAGAATTTAAAATGAAATCTGCAGTGGTTTTTGGAAAATGGAACTACCATAAGGCCTCCCACCACACACACAATGCAAATGCAGAATTGGAGGAGATTTCTCCTTATGGTAGCCAAAAATGCTTGATACATGAAAACCATTTTAATATTATTGTTATTAGTGCACAGTGGAAAACATTTCAAAAGTATAATATTAATCTTAGCCAGCATAGACATTTCGAACTATGCCTACTATAGCTACCATCCAAACAGTGGGGCGCCACCATAAGTAGATGGCAGGTTATACAACTAAAACCGTACAAGGCGCGTATTGGATGATTGGATTTCCAACAAATGGTCAGGTCAAGGAACTTCCCATTTCCACATGGGTACGCCTCTGGAGGGACGCCCCGAGAACCATCCCTCAGTTCTCTGCCAACACAAGGCCAGTGTACCCCCTTCCCGGGAGTATCACCTAAGATATTCCATCCCCGGTCGTAACCAACCTTTATCTGAGCGCTCAATACCAACAACCACAAAGTAATGTATTTGCAGTAACAACATATGTTAAATATCTGGGCTCCATACCATGATATCACCTCTATCCACAAGAAATGGACATACCCTAGGGCCGTGACCCCTGAAACCTTGCTGCATCTTTCCTGTTTCGACCATTTTCGAGGTGTGAGGTCCTGATGCAGTCTCGTACACAAAGCTAAGCTTTTCACAAAGCCTTGCTTTGATCAACAAATGATCAGTGGCACTTCGTATGCCACATTACCAAATTGGGAATGTATCACTAGGAACCATCAACTACATAACCTCTGAGCTCGTACGTCTTAAAGAATGGTGTTAAGCTAAGAGAATAAATCTCCGCCACCAAACAAAAATGTATTTGATAGAAACCAGCTTTACATCTCAAAGTGTAACGTCAGACACACATCCATACAAGTCTGTTTCGGGTTCGAACAGAATGGAAGGCACTTCCAAAGATGCCCTTTCAATCCGGATAATTTCTACTCACGTCCGGACTCCCCATCACAATGGGTGATCAAATCTCAATACGGGGGCCATTCGGTGCAGAGACATTCGACAGGTCATCCTTTCGTTTTCGAAAGTATCCGATCTTCACCACCGGTCTTCAAATTCTATCCATATCATCGTATCATTATTCGAAATGGGTTATATGACACAAGGTCCTCTCCCGGCTAAACCGAATAATGAGCGCAATATTTAAAAACATATGGATAATGGGATTTCAGTTAAATCACAGCTTAAAGCCCAAAACCTTTCATTCCGATGGTTAAAACAAATTACCACTTCCAATCTTTTAAACAAAAAGATTTACTTTCAGAGACCTTTCAATGGTTTAAACAATTTCCATACTTTAATCTTGTAAACAAAATATTCACTTTTAAAACCCCTTTTTAATTTAAAAAAAATAGGGTTCACCAATCTTTAACAAAGATTCATTTATAGCCTTTCAAAACAATTCCATTTCAAATTGGATTAACTCATCCAGTATTAAGATCAAAGACTCATTTCATAGCTTTCAAAATCATTTCCACAAAACAACTCCATTCCAAAACTTTTATATAAAAGATACACCTTTAAATGCTCTTCAATTTCAAATCAAGGTTTGACTATCTTTCACAAAGATTGGTTAACCGTTTTCAAAACTATTTCAATTCGATTTTAATCTTTCAACACAAATTGAAAACCCTTTCCTTATATGAAAGCTATTATTAATTGAAACAAAAAGTTTTGTTTTGGGAAAAGCTGATTACATTTACCTAAGTTAATGCCATACGTGTATAAACTTGGGTTTAAACTTTAATTCCCAAACCAAAACTTTTTCAATGGTTAAAAACACATATAAACACTTTTATAACTTGTATAATCTTTTTAAGCCAAATTTTCGAAATCATTGAATTTAGTTTCAAATATTGAATTCAAACTCAAACCAAAATATTTCAGATTTTAAACTAAATCAAGCTATTTAAAATAACTTTTATCTTCAAAACTCCTTTTCAATTATTTTTCAAATTCAACCCAATTTCATTTCCAAAACCATTTGGATTCAAAATTCAAACTTTAAAACCATTTCAAAATATTAATTTCAAATATATGTGACTTAACTGATTTCCTTGTGAAATCCATATTTATGTGTGTATAGTGTGGTCCGGGGGTTTACACACAATAGTGAGACAACATCAACCATTACAGATTCAAATATAGCAATATATTTGATAAGCGGTATAAACTATAACGCTTATCTTTCATTCACATATCACAGATATATATCACAGATAATAGATTATATTACAGATAATTAATTTCGTCACAGAATAAATTACATCATAGTTCACAAAACAAAATAATTCATATCACACCTTATCACAAATCAAGGACATCAATCAATTCAAAGCACACCATAGAATCCTAACAGCCATGAGTGAGATCAATTAATTATCTGATTTATTTAAATCAAATAAATTACTCATGAATAAATTTCTAATCCTGGCTAATTAATATTAATTAATTACCAATCATTTTGATTAATTATTCATTAATCATTTATTATTTTACAATTAATAATAAATTAATTAAACTATAATTATTAGTTAAATAACCACTAATCATTGAATGATTATCCTTTAATTAATTTATTATTCTTCAATTAATTATTCTTAATTAACTACATTAATTAATTACTCCTCAATTAATTTTAATCACCTTTATTAATTAATTATCCTTAATTAATTTTAATAAGTAATTAGCTTTTATTCAATTACTCAAAGTAATTATCTTCAATTTATTCCATCAATAAATTTATCTTTAAATTAATTATCCTTTATTAATCTTAAATTAATTGCATTAAGTAATTAACCCTTAATCGATTTACTAAAAATAATTTCTTTCTTGATTTATCACTAAAATCAATTAATCCTCAATTAATCATCTTTAAATAATTATCTTTTAATCATAGATAAATTTGCCTTTAATTAATCATCTTCCTTAACTAATTAGTTAATCAATTACTTCCTAAATCTTATTTGAAAAATTCTTAAAGTTTTTTAAATTAAACAATCAACCCAATATACGGTTTTTCTAGAAACAAAACGATTTCAAATATTTACTTTAACATTGAAAATGTTGAAACTTGTTTTAAAATTTGAAACTCCATTTATTTTCCTTTGGAAACTTGTTTAGTTTAAATATGTTTTAAAACATTTTTAAATTAAAAAATTATTTTTGTAATCTAAAAGAACTGTTGCAATTTAAAACATGAAAACATTTCTTTCCTTTATGGCTTGAAACTGGTAACAGGTAAATCTAACCCAATCTAGGATTTTTTTTGTTAACCCGAGCTCGACATCGGGTTGTTCTTTTCGAATCCCTTCGAGTTCGCCTCGTAAAAAAACGTTATCAGCTTCAAGTTTTCCAAGATTTCACCCGAGCGCATGTTGAAATTCTAACTTAAAATTCTTCTAAAGTTTAACCCTACGCAACCAAATGTTTGCTCGAGCTTAAATTCGAGTCGAACTCTGTTTTTCGCATACTCGAACCCGAGCGAAACTTCTTCTTCCCCAATTTTTTTTTGAAACAGCTGATACAAGTGATTCCACGTGCACGTGCACCACCACCAGAGTCGTTTCCAACCAACGTTGTGACCGCCCACGAGTCACTCTCCACCTCGACGACGAACTCCACTACCTGACTCCGACGATTTCATTGGAAATCGAAATTTGTGCTATATGATAATATACTGGAACCACCTTTCGACAGAAAGTCCCTTCGCCACACCGCCCAAGATCACCAGAGACCACGCGAGATTGACCAAAGCTCGGCCACTCACCCACGAACCTTCTCCCTACATGCGATCGGCTACGACCTACTGTCAACGACGAGATTTCCTCGTTAACAACAGCAACCCCAAACGAACCCAAAACCCTAAATTGCCATCTTCCAATCACCACGATGAAATATAAAATCACCTAGTCTTTTTCTCGTATCCACCGATTTGCCAGCTAGCTTCACCCTTAATTGCGATCCCTAATTCGACTTTGATCATCGGGTTTTGACAAAAACACCCATTTTGTTCAACTACAGTTTTCTCGAATGTTATTATATTAAAAATCTTGATTTTTCCTTTAAAATTCACGATTTTCGAAATCAATTTGAATGATATAAGTAAATCTTGAATTCAGGCAAACCGAAAATTTGATAAGTTTTGAGTTTCCCTGTATATTCAAATTTCCAGAGAAAGCATTAATTACTTTTGCTTAAAATTATTTTTAAATCTTAGAACATATTTAAACAAACAACTCTTGTTTAAATTTTAAAGTCTAACAAAAATCAGGGAAAGAGAAATCAAATTTCTTTTTAAACAGGTTTGCATTCCTGTAATACTTAAACAAAGACCAATGTCTGTTCTTAGACATGCACATCAAAGAGGGTTTAACCATTTTCTAGTTTAAAGATATTCATGCAACATCCTTACTCAAATGATTATCACATTAAAAATCAGATCCCAAAAAAAATTTAAGAGTTCAAATTTAAAGTTTGCTCACCTTGGTTACGTTTGAAAACAGAGACAGTGAAGCAGGTTTGAGCCTGGTGTACATTGTAAACTAGAATCTGCTTTGTTTGCGATCATCTTGTTTGAATCTGATCTTATGAATTTCTCAGATTTGATACTAAGTTGAATGCATTTGAATTTAAGCTGCTACTTGCTGTTTGCCTTGACCAAATCTTGAAATATATGCAGTTTGACTTCCTGAAACTTGTTTTGTTCTGGTTTGATCATTGCTCTTCTTTTTGATTTTACTTCTCAGGTTTGCTTTGAATTCTGAAACTGGGTGAAGCTTTGTTTCAACTCAAAAGCTTCCAGGTTTTGAATTTAACCAATTTTTTTTTTGATTGCTGTTTCTACTTTGAGTTTACAGGCTTTTTGATCTGGTTGAATCAGCTGCCTTGCTTAGGATTTGAATCATGCTCAGGTTGAAGATGTTGTGTAACAACCCGCATATTTATTGATTTTATATTTAAATATTTTATCGTTAGTCGAATTTTTGTCCGAAAAGCTACTTTTTGCATACGGTCGAATTAGGACTCGGGACCACTCCCATTGAGTTTAAAATGCCATTTGCGACCTTTTAGTATAAGCTTCGATATGTTTGGATAAAGTTGATTTTTGCTACTTTTTACTTTGTGTTTGGTTTTTGGGCTCAGCCCTATGTTAACTTATACTCCAAAACTGAACCACTCTCCCCATTCTCCCTCACTTCTTTCTCTTTTCAGTTTTCTTAGCTTTAATGGTGGGAGAGATTGGAAATTAAAACTCCAAAACCCTAGTTTCTCTTGCAAATCAAATTCCTAGCTCCAAACTCAAGAAGAACCCATTGGTAAGCTTCTCTCCTTCTTCTCCAACTTATTCTCTTACCAATTTCAGAAATTCCTAAACCTAATTTCGGGAATGTTCTTTTTTTGAGCTTAGATTCAAGCTCAATTGGGTTGTGTTGAAGAGAGGTTGATTCTCCATTTGCTTTCAAGCTTCTTCTTGTTCGATTTTTTAAAAAGGTGAGATTTTTAATCTCACGTCTAAGTCTATGAATTATCTTCGAATGTTAGGTATGAATTCCTAACACTTATTCGTGTGCATTTGCTTTTGGATTGGATTGAATTGGTGTATATTCCAATTTTTAGTGTTTTGAGTTCAATTCGTTAAAAATCCTAACTTTGATGTTTGAACATGTTTTTGGTGATGCATCGAGGAGCATATAGGGCCGGATAGTCGATTGGCATAATCCCTTAGCGCAGTTGCTCGAGAGAATGCAATTTGGTCAAGATTGAACCTCATTTGTAATAGGCAGGGAAGAGGCTGGAAACAGGTCCGGCCGACCGACCCCCCTGGTTCGGTCGACCGACCTGCTTCCAAATGTACATTTGCACTTTTGTTTCTGGTTCGGCCGACCGTCCCCTCTGGTCCGGTCGACCGACCTGCTTCCAAGTGCATAAGCACTTTCTGTTTTAGGTTCGGTCGACCGACTCAGGGAGTCCGGCCGACCGACCTGATGATTTTTGCCTGCTTTGCCTTGTTGCTTAAATTTCCAACTTAAATCGATTCGTGTTGTTTCCTATTTATTGTTATCAATTATTATGACTTTGATGACTCCTTTTTAGGGATTTTCTTGAGTATCCATTTTGATGGATTCTTTATCGGTTTCGTTGGATTTTTATTCACATCTTCGTATGTGAATTTTAGTGATTGATTGTTTCTACAATCTTCTTAGTGTTTTGTCACTTTAAAAATATAAAGGTTTTCTATACTAATAGTAAATATCAAAACTCTTTCCTCAAACGGTTTCAATACTATTTTAATACCAAATTTGTTTATAAAACCGTTTTCCAATCTATTAGTATATACAAACCTTTACCTCACTCGAATGAGAAATCTAATTAAACGACATAGTAAAACAAGTGGTATGAAACGCTTGCGTTCACTTTATTGGTTAATTCTTGGACTTGTTCGATTGAAACTCTAGTGACAATTTTCTAGTGGAGATCTACAATTTGTTCGTAAATATTTAAGTTAAGCTAGTGGTTATGGGACATGATGCTAAGCTCATATATTTACTAGCTTACTGTAATCGACACTTCTCGATGATCATGACGATCATTTTTGTGATTTAGACTAGCAATGTGCGATGTCTCTTTGTCTGCGTGGGAGACTAAACCCCGTTCGTGTGTCAAATTTGTGGGGTAGCAACCCACGGTCTTCAGAACATTCGTGTGTCAGGTCTTCGGACCATTCGTGTGTCAAATTAATGGCTACCTACCATGAGATAGCTTCTCGTTCATGTGTTACAGCTGTTGGTGAGTTTTCATGCTCCCGTTCATGTGATAGGCCTCCTCCCTTATTTTGTGAAATTTCTGGATTTCGTGTGTCGAATTCTGGAATTTATACTTCACCTATTTTTGTGATTTCTATTGATATGATTTATCAATTCTTGTGCATAGGTGAATTGGTGTGTCATTGACTGGATTTCTTGTGTTGATTTCTGGAATTTATGTTTCACCAACTTTGTGATTTCTATTGATATGATTTATCAATTCTTGTGCATAGGTGAATTTGTGTGTCATTGACTGGATTTCTTGTGTTGATTTCTGGAATTTATGTTTCACCAACTTTGTGATTTCTATTGATATGATTTATCAATTCTTGTGCATAGGTGAATTCGTGTGTCATTAACTTGTTGTGAATACAAGTTTTGGGTATGATACCCTTTTTGGTTCTTTGAGAAGATTCTTTGATATTGATTAATTGATTGTTGATTATCATTTACATACTTATAGTAGTATGCCATTATGGATATTATACGTCTATGACATATCTTATATGTCATTTATTGTGCCTTGGTGAATGAAATTAGGAGTATGACAATCCTTTTTATCTTGAGTAGATTATCGTGATATTGATTAATCTCTTGTTGATTTTCAATTACTTATATATATCACAGCTTGGCATTGTGATTATTATGTGTATAGTCATATCTCCTATTCTATATCGTGTTATCTGATATTTATAGTTAGACTGATCCGTTTATTATTTTCTTATAAATAATACTCGGGTCAGACCGAGATGTTGCAGGTGCTTCGACTTGACTTCTCTCCGGGGATCCATTACTCTGACCTTTTGCTTACTACTTAGATTAGTAGTTTTGTTGTATACTCTTGAGATATTGACTCATTGATGTATTCTTTTGTATAGCACATGTTGCTATTATTTTGTGTTATTGTGGATCTTTCTGACCACTACTATGATGTACACTTTTATGTGTAATATTCATATCTTATTCCGCCTTTGTGATATGAATTATCTGTGACTGATTTATGTTATGTTTGTTTCTATATTTGTTTCCGAAGATATTATAGCCACTGTGTAGTAGCTTTGAGTTTGTGTCGGCATGTCGGATTTCCACTTGAAAATTGCATGTTATACTATCTGACATATCGATGCTCGCATAAAGCAATTACACGGATGGTCGCTCCTCAACAGCCTTATTCTCCGTGCTAGTTGACAGCATTCACCGTAATGTTCTTGGCTAGCGTGGGTATAGAGGTGGGGCGTCACAGCTTGGTATCAGAGCCAAACTTCGGAACAATATGGAATATTATAACAAGGATCATCGTCCTAAGTCCATCTTTGGAGTCGTGCTTTAGGATTTAATTCGAGTCTTCGTACCGATTCATCCTATTTTCCTTATGATTCCTTGTTTATCTATCAAGATTGCTTGATATTCAATTTGGTGAATAACCTTTTTCTTCTTCTTCTTTCTTTCTAAAGGAAGAGAAATGTCTAGACCAGGCCACCCTAGAGCCGTGCCATCTAGTACTCCGCCCCAGGTTGGAGTTTTTATGACTGCTCAACAGCTTCTTGATTTAGTGACGAATGCTCAAGCAGCTGGAGCTAACCCGGAACCTACTCACCCAATGTCGGGTTTTGCATGCTTGTGTAGCGATTACACTAACTTGGGTGGGGATCCATTCAGAGGTTCTGAAACTGTTATTGAAGTACAGGCCTGGCTAAGGTCATGCGATCGAATCTTTTCTCGCATGAGTCTTATTGACCTTCACCGAGTTCAGGTGGCCTCTAGTATGCTCCGAGAAAGAGCATTGGACTGGTACGAGCTTCTTATTTCTGAGATTAATGAAGCGGATCTCACTTGGGAGAAATTCCGAGAATGCTTCGAGTTAAAATTCGTACCAGAAGCTGAGAAAGTGACATTGGCCCGACGATTTATAGACCTTGTTCAAGGTGAGTCCTCCGTGACTGATTACGTCGCCTCCTTCGAGTCGCTTTCCAAATATGGGGTTGAATACATCAACACCCCTCTGAAGAAGAATCAGAGATTCGTCTATGGCTTAAACAAAAGTCTCAAGAAGCCATTACTTCTAAAATTAGAAGTTTCTTTCGACCAACTCGTTGATATCGCTCTTCGTCTTGAAGAGGCGGATAGGGAGAATGATGTTGAAGTGGTGGGTTCCAAACCAAACTTCAACAACAAGAAGAGGCCAAGCAAATTCAAAGGCCCTTATCCCAATAAGAAAGGGAGGCAAGCAACTCCTACTGAAAAGACCTTTTCCTCTACTCATGGGAAATGCTATAATTGTGGTTCGAAAGACCATTTTGCGAACAAGTGTTCAAAGCCTCGTACTTGTCGCTATTGCAAGAGCCCGGACCATTTTATGCATGTGTGTCCCAAACTTCAAAATAGGAGGGAGGAAAATCTTAATGTTGCTCAAGCCCCTGGCAACACTTCTCGTGGTCAAGGTATGCCTCATTCTATCCTTGATGGAATTATTTTATTTCGTGATCATCCTATTCGAGTTCTTTTTGATACGGGTGAGTCCCATTCTTTTATATCAAAAGAACTTGTTGATACTTTCTCCTTGGATGTTTTGTGTTTAATGACTTCTTTGAGAATTGCGAATCCGGTTGGTGGATCCGCAACAATCAGTTTATTGTGTAAAGATGTCGAGATTATTTTGTGTGATTTTCCTTTCCTAGCCGATTTGCATGTCATGCGTTATTTAGGCTTTGGAATGATTTTGGGAATGGATTGGCTTAACCGTTATGAAGCTCATATCCTATGTCCTGAGCGGACTATTCATCTTCGACATCCTCAATCTGTTAAGCAGATTTCTATTAATCTTCAAGATTCAGTTTCCAGCTTGGTCGCATCTTTATATTCTTTAAATCCTCGTGATGACGATGATGATGATGAGGGTGATATTATTTCTCTTATTCATGTCGTTCGTGAATTTTCCGACATATTCGAGCCCGTTTTAGGATTACCACCTAAGCGAGCAATTGAGTTCAAAATCAATCTTATTCCTAGAGCTCAACCTATTACCCGTCCTCCTTATCGTATGTCCAATAAAGAAAACGAGGAGATGCGTAAACAATTATTTGAATTGGAAACGAAGCAATTTATTCGCTCTAGTTCCTCGCCTTGGGGAGCTTCAGCTATTTTTGTGAAGAAATCCGATGGTACACTTAGGCTTTGCGTTGACTACCGCAAGCTTAATGATCTTACTATCAAAAACAAATATCCTTTACCTCGGATTGATGATCTATTCGATCAACTTAGTGGTGCTAGAGTCTTTTCACAATTGGACTTGGCTACCGGTTTTCATCAGCTTCGTATTGCAGAGGATAACATTCCCTTGACATCGTTCCGTACTCGGTATGGATCTTATGAATGGCTTGTTATGCCATTTGGGTTAACGAATGCCCCGGCTTATTTCGTTGACTTAATGAATCGAGTTTTTAAAGACTTTCTCGACCGGTTTGTTCTCATCTTTATCGATGATATTCTTGTGTATTCTAAAACCGAGGAGGAGCACGAAAAACATCTTCGGATTGTGTTGAAAACTCTTAGGAGTAATCAATTAAAGGCAAAATTTTCTAAATGCCACTTTTGGCAATCTCGTGTGAAGTTTCTCGGTCATATTATTTCCGAATCCGGAATTTTCGTGGATCCTTCAAAGATTGAAGTGATTCAAGATTGGAAGAGACCGGAGAGTGTGACAGAGATTCGTAGTTTTCTCGGCTTGGCGGGCTATTACCGTCGTTTTATCAAAGACTTTTCTAAGATTGTCGTGCCTCTCACTAGCTTAACGAAGAAAGGTGTTAAATACATTTGGTCGGACAAATGTGAAGCTTCTTTTCAGAAATTAAAAGAACACCTATCTAATGCTCCTATTCTTGTCATTCCCGATGGGAATCAAGATTTCGTTGTTTATACCGATGCTAGTCGCATTGGTTTGGGTGCCGTTCTTATGCAAAGAGAACGTGTTATTGCTTATGCTTCTAGGCAATTAAAGCCTACTGAGACTAGATATGCCACTCATGATTTAGAGCTCGCGGCTATTGTCTTTGCTCTTCGGATTTGGCGTCATTATCTCTTAGGAGAGAAATTTGTTCTTTACACAAATCATAAGTCTTTGAAATATTTATTTTCTCAAAAGGAACTTAATATTCGTCAACAACGTTGGATCGAGTTCCTTGCTCCTTATGATCTTGATATTCTTTATACGCCCGGTAAGGGTAATCGTGTCGTCGATGCTCTTAGCTGTAAACAACAAGTTGTTGTTTCTATGATGATATCCGAATGGAACAATCTCGAGATTTTATCCACTTGCGAAATTCGAGACCGTGCTTCCGATTTATGCTCATCATTTGTTTTATGTAGCCTTGAGGCTCATCCATCTCTTTTGGACCGCATTCTTGAAGCCCAATGGCTAGATCCTGAATTGGCTCTTCTTGGCCAAAATGTTAAGGATAAAATTGATATCGAAGGTTTGAAAGACTTTGATATCGATTCTCGTGGCGGCATTCGGAGATTTGGTAGACTTATCGTACCAAATATTAGTGATCTTCGTAAAGATATTTTAGAAGATTCTCATCACTCTAAATTTACCATTCATCCCGGTAGTAGTAAAATGTACGCGGATATGAAGCGACTTTATTATTGGGAGGGAATGAAACTTGACATCGCTAACTTCGTTAAACGTTGCATGACTTGCCAACTCGTTAAGGCCGAACATCAAAGGCCCGGTGGGTTATTGCAACCTTTAGAAATTCCAATTTGGAAGTGAGATCAAATTTCCATGGATTTTATAGATGGCCTTCCCCGTTCTCGTTCGGGTCATGATAGCTTATGGGTGATCGTTGATAGACTTACTAAATCCGCCCATTTTATTCCCGTTCGGTCTAACCGAACCGTTCCTCTTTTGGCCAAACTCTTTATCAAAGAGATTGTTAAATTACATGGAGTTCCTACTTGTATAGTTAGTGATCGTGATCCATTGTTTACTAGTGGATTTTGGAAGAGTCTTCAAAAAGCTTTAGGAACGAAGCTTAATTTTAGCACCGCTTATCACCCCCAGTCCGTGGACAAACCGAGCGTGTTAATCAAACTCTTGAAGATCTTCTTCGTGCTTGTGTGCTTGATTTCGGTGGAAGTTGGGAAGATCATATTTCTATTGTTGAATTTTCTTATAATAATAGCTTCCAATCTAGTATTGGTATGGCACCTTTTGAGGCACTCTACGGAAGGTTATACCGATCTCTTCTTGTTGGCTTGAGGCCGGTGAGAAGCTGGTTTTAGGTCCAGATTTTATTCGTGATTCCACAGAGAAAATTGAACTTATTCAACATAGGATGAAAGAAGCCCAGAGTAGACAAAAATCCTATGCCGATAATCGGAGAAGGAAATTAGTATTTTCTGTGGGAGATCTTGTGTTCATTCGTGTTTCACCTATGAAAGGTGTTGTACGTTTCAATCGATCGGGAAAACTAGCGCCTCGATATATTAGGCCATTTCCTATCACCGAACGTATTGGTTCCATGGCTTATCGCCTTTTATTACCGGCTCAGTTTTCTGCTATGCATGACGTGTTTCACGTTTCTCACCTTCGGAAATGTCTTCGAGATTCCAATTCTATTCTTGAGCCCGGTGTTGTGGAAGAGATTGAAGTTTCGCCTAGTTTAACTTATGAGCAACATCCTATTCGTATCATTGCTTCGGAAGTCAAACGACTTCGAAATAAAGATGTTCCGCTTGTTAAAGTTCAATGGTCTTCAAATCATAAGGATTGTTCTTGGGAATCTAGAGAGTACATCGAGCGTACACATCCGGACTTACTTTCTCGTGCTCTTTGAGGTGAACTTCTTATTTCAAACTTCTTTTGTGTTGAATATGCTTTTATGGTTGTTACTATATATATATCTTCTTCTTAAATATTGCGAGGACGCAATTTCTTTAAGGAGGGGAGTCTGTAACAACCCGCATATTTATTGATTTTATATTTAAATATTTTATTTAAATATTTTATCGTTAGTCGGATTTTTGTCCGAAAAGCTACTTTTTGCATACGGTCGAATTAGGACTCGGGACCACTCCCATTGAGTTTAAAATGTCGTTTGAGACCTTTTTGAGTATAAGCTTCGATATGTTTGAAGAAAGTTGATTTTTGCTACTTTTTACTTTGGGTTTGGTTTTTGGGCTCAGCCCTATGTTAACTTATACTCCAAAACTGAACCACTCTCCCCATTCTCCCTCACTTCTTTCTCTTTTCAGTTTTCTTAGCTTTAATGGTGGGAGAGATTGGAAATTAAAACTCCAAAACCCTAGTTTCTCTTGCAAATCAAATTCCTAGCTCCAAACTCAAGAAGAACCCATTGGTAAGCTTCTCTCCTTCTTCTCCAACTTATTCTCTTGCCAATTTCAGAAATTCCTAAACCTAATTTCGGGAATGTTCTTGTTTTGAGCTTAGATTCAAGCTCAATTGGGTTGTGTTGAAGAGAGGTTGATTCTCCATTTGCTTTCAAGCTTCTTCTTGTTCGATTTTGTAAAAAGGTGAGATTTTTAATCTCACGTCTAAGTCTATGAATTATCTTCGAATGTTAGGTATGAATTCCTAACACTTATTCGTGTGCATTTGCTTTTGGATTGGATTGAATTGGTGTATATTCCAATTTTTAGTGTTTTGAGTTCAATTCGTTAAAAATCCTAACTTTGATGTTTGAACATGTTTTTGGTGATGCATCGAGGAGCATATAGGGCCGGGTAGTCGATTGGCATAATCCCTTAGCGCAGTTGCTCGAGAAAATGCAATTTGGTCAAGATTGAACCTCATTTGTAATAGGCAGGGAAGAGGCTGGAAACAGGTCCGGCCGACCGACCCCCCTGGTTCGGTCGACCGACCTGCTTCAAAATGTGCATTTGCACTTTTGTTTCTGGTTCGGCCGACCGACCCCTCTGGTCCGGTCGACCGACCTGCTTCCAAGTGCATAAGCACTTTCTGTTTTAGGTTCGGTCGACCGACTCAGGGAGTCCGACCGACCGACCTGATGATTTTTGCCTGCTTTGCCTTGTTGCTTAAATTTCCAACTTAAATCGATTCGTGTTGTTTCCTATTTATTGTTATCAATTATTATGACTTTGATGACTCCTTTTTAGGGATTTTCTTGAGTATCCATTTTGATGGATTCTTTATCGGTTTCGTTGGATTTTTATTCACATCTTCGTATGTGAATTTTAGTGATTGATTGTTTCTACAATCTTCTTAGTGTTTTGTCACTTTAAAAATATAAAGGTTTTCTATACTAATAGTAAATATCAAAACTCTTTCCTCAAACGATTTCAATACTATTTTAATACCAAATTTGTTTATAAAACCGTTTTCCAATCTATTAGTATATACAAACCTTTACCTCACTCGTATGAGAAATCTAATTAAACGACTTAGTAAAACAAGTGGTATGAAACGCTTGCGTTCACTTTGTTGGTTAATTCTTGGACTTGTTCGATTGAAACTCTAGTGACAATTTTCTAGTGGAGATCTACAATTTGTTCGTAAATATTTAAGTTAAGCTAGTGGTTATGGGACATGATGCTAAGCTCATATATTTACTAGCTTACTGTAATCGACACTTCTCGATGATCATGACGATCATTTTTGTGATTTAGACTAGCAATGTGCGATGTCTCTTGGTCTGCGTGGGAGACTAAACCCCGTTCGTGTGTCAAATTTGTGGGGTAGCAACCCACGGTCTTCGGACCATTCGTGTGTCAGGTCTTCGGACCATTCGTGTGTCAAATTAATGGCTAGCTACCATGAGATAGCTTCTCGTTCATGTGTTACAGCTGTTGGTGAGTTTCCATGCTCCCGTTCATGTGATAGGCCTCCCCCTTATTTTGTGAAATTTCTGGATTTCGTGTGTCGAATTCTGGAATTTATACTTCACCTATTTTTGTGATTTCTATTGATATGATTTATCAATTCTTGTGCGTAGGTGAGTTGGTGTGTCATTGACTGGATTTCTTGTGTTGATTTCTGGAATTTATGTTTCACCAACTTTGTGATTTCTATTGATATGATTTATCAATTCTTGTGCATAGGTGAATTTGTGTGTCATTGACTGGATTTCTTGTGTTGATTTCTGGAATTTATGTTTCACCAACTTTGTGATTTCTATTGATATGATTTATCAATTCTTGTGCATAGGTGAATTCGTGTGTCATTAACTTGTTGTGAATACAAGTTTTGGGTATGATACCCTTTTTGGATCTTTGAGAAGATTCTTTGATATTGATTAATCGATTGTTGATTATCATTTACATACTTATAGTAGTATGCCATTATGGATATTATACGTCTATGACATATCTTATATGTCATTTATTGTGCCTTGGTGAATGAAATTAGGAGTATGACAATCCTTTTTATCTTGAGTAGATTATCGTGATATTGATTAATCTCTTGTTGATTTTCAATTACTTATATATATCACAGCTTGGCATTGTGATTATTATGTGTTTAGTCATATCTCCTATTCTATATCGTGTTATCTGATATTTATAGTTAGACTGATCCGTTTATTATTTTCTTATAAATAATACTCGGGTCAGACCGAGATGTTGCAGGTGCTTCGACTTGACTTCTCTCCGGGGATCCATTACTCTGACCTTTTGCTTACTACTTAGATTAGTAGTTTTGTTGTATACTCTTGAGATATTGACTCATTGATGTATTCTTTTGTATAGCACATGTTGCTATTATTTTGTGTTATTGTGGATCTTTCTGACCACTACTATGATGTACAACTTTTTTGTGTAATATTCATATCTTATTCCGCCTTTGTGATATGAATTATCTGTGACTGATTTATGTTATGTTTGTTTCTATATTTGTTTCCGAATATATTATAGCCACTGCGTAGTAGATTTGAGTTTGTGTCGGCATGTCGGATTTCCACTTGAAAATTGCATGTTATACTATCTGACATATCGATGCTCGCATAAAGCAATTACACGGATGGTTGCTCCTCAACAGCCTTATTCTCCGTGCTAGTTGACAGCATTCACCGTAATGTTCTTGGCTAGCGTGGGTATAGAGGTGGGGCGTCACATGTTGTTTGTCATTACTTAGCTTTGATTTCTCTTTTTTTTTCTTTGTTTTCGGATCTGGTTTTACTTTCTTTTGATTCACATTATTAAGAAATTTTAGAGAATAGGACTTGCCACTTGTTTGACTAAGCCTACAAGTGCCTATTACTTATTTTCATATTTTTACAAATGTCAATGTGATTTAATATTGTGTTTAAACCCTTAACTTAAATTAATTTATGCATTTTGTCTTTAAACCTTACTTTATTCTTTTATTTACAAATCATGTTTTCATGTTTTCTTATTTATTTTCAAAAGATAATTTTAATTACTTATACTTATATATCTTTCACATCAAAATGCACATTTAGAAAAATTAGAGAACAAGATTTCATTAGTTTCAAATATACAGAAATTTTAAATTTATGTTTAGTCCTTATCTTTAATTTATTGTTTAAACCCTTCTCATTTTTAAAATTTATAAATTAACTTATCTCTTATGTTTTAAAGGTTTACATATATATAGTTCTTATTTTTAAATACTTTTAAACCCTTAATTATTTATATTTTATAACCTCTATAACTTTTAAATAGCAATTCAATGATTATTTTATTTAATTTCAAAATATAGCTTCTCATTCAAAATATCTATTTAATATAATTTGGAAAACAAATCTTTATTAATTGAAATTATAATGTTTTCAAACCCAATATATTTATTAGATTTTTAGTTTTGAATTTCAGTTTCAAAATTTAATTTAAACTAAATTTATAAATATAAATAAATAACAGAACATATCTTTTATTAATCATAAAACTTTCAAATTCTATTTATTTAAATCTAATTTATATACATATTCATTCCCAAATACTCAAATTAATTCTCTTTATTAATTCATAACTTAACCAAATTTTTACATAAATTTCCAAATTAATTTAGCTTAAAAATAAAAAATTTAAATTCAATTTATCTCTTGAATCCAATTTATCTCTCAAAATATTTATTCTTGAATTTTCAAACTCCAAATTCAATTTAAAAATACATATCATTATTTATTCTGGAAATATTCCAATTGATAATTTTTAAATCTAAAATTTAAAATTAATTACCAATAATTTCATAATTTAATTCCAAAGATTAAATTAATTATCAAATTATTTTTTAGCTGAAATTCAGGAATGTTACAAATTCACCCCCCCCCCCTTAGAAAATTTCGTCCTCGAAATATTAAAGCAGGGAGACAACAAAGGATGGATACACAAAGACAGAGAGATAGTTTTCAAATCAAACTGGGTATCTATTCTGCATTTGGGTTACCAAATCAGAATATCACTAATAATTATGAGAACGAACTTATTCAATACAAGACATTCGGGTCACCAAATCTACGAATATACAGGGATACTGGTTAGTTCAAAGGATAACTAACCCCACGTAGAATATATCGAGACCCAAAAGAATAGACAAATATATGGATACGATCCCAAAACTTTTAGTTTAAACAACCAAAATATACCTATCAACCATAGCAATCAAAGCAAACAATTCATCCAAACAAACAATTTTGACCCATCTGGAGTTTGTGTACCATGCAAATATATCAAAGCTTCTTCCTGGAGCTGTCAGGAATCATCAAAGAATTGAAAAGATGAATCAAAGGAGATTGATAGAGAAAGTTGTTTCCGCTATTGCAGGGTACTGACCATTTGTAGTGGTACTCCCATGTTCTCTATCTCGTCCTCTTCTTGCACTTATACTCACTATCAGTGGATAGTAAGAGAATTTACTGAGTCATATGGACGGATATCTTAGGGACACTCATTCTAGGGTATACTTCACCCTATCTCTAATGAGTTACCATATGTTATACTCCTGAGCTAAAGTTTTAACCTTCATCTCTAATACCAAATGAAACGATCCTGACTTGACCTTCCAAAATCAGCACCGAATACGACACTCGTATTCCAATGCCGCAGATTCAAACGTCGAATCTGGTTTACCGGAGCTTATTACACATTAAGTATAACAACACAGCAGAAGAAAAATGAATATCATATACAACTCCAATGAATACAATATCCAAATATGGTACAATACTGAAACAATATGATACAAGAATATCAGAGACCATAAACAACAGCGGAAAACGAATAGCAAAAGAGATAACTCCAATTATCAAACTGCAACTCCAATCCAATGCTCAAAGCCAAAACTCCAAACCACCAGCTCGAACCACCATCACGTTTCACAAAGATAAGAAAGCCTCGACTGTGAATCCAAAGATTCCAATATCCAAGATCTCCAAAGAATACCAAAGAGAAAGCTAAAAGCTACCAAATTGATATCTATATCTACTATCTAAAAAACCCAACTCAAGACTGCCCGTGTGGAGAATTGTGGGCACCCAGAGTTTAGGGAAGGGAGCAATAAACTCCGGGTCAGTCATGGGACTGGTATGAGCAAACGAAAATAGTTTTTATCTTTTAAGAAATAATAGAAGAATTTAATATGAAATCCGCAATGCTCTTTGGAAAATGAAACTACCATAAGGCCTCCTGCCACACACACAATGCAAACGCAGAATTGGAGGAGATTTCTCCTTATGATAGTCAAAAATGCTTGATACGTGAAAACCATTTTAATATTATTGTTATTAGTGCACAGTGGAAAACATTTCGAAAGTATAATATTAATCTTAGCCCGCATAGACATTTCGAACTATGCCTACTATAGTTATCATCCAAACAGTGGGGCGCCACCATAAGTAGATGGCAGGTTATACAACTAAAATCGTATAGGGCGCGTATTGGATGATTGGATTTCCAAAAAATGGTCAGGCCAAAGAACTTCCCATTTCCACGTGGGTACACATATGGAGGGATGCCCCGAGAACCATCCCTCAGTTCTCTGCCAACACAAGGCCGGTGTACCCCCTTCCTGGAAGTATCACCTAAGATATTCCATCCCCGATCGTAACCAACCTTTATCCGAGCGCTCGATATCAACAACCACAAAATAATGTATTTGCAGTAACCACATAGGTTAAATATCTGGGCTCCATACCATGATATCACCTCTATCCAGAAGAAATGGACATACCCTACGGGCGCGACCCCTGAAATCTTGCTGCATCTTTTCTGTTTCGACCATTTCCGTGGTGTGAGGTCCTGATGCAGTCTCGTCCACAAAGCTATGCTTTTCACAAAGCCTTGCTTTGATCAACAAATGATCACCAGCACTTCGTATGCCACATTACCAAATTGGGAATGTATCACAAGTAACCATCAACTACATAACCTCCGAGCTCGTATGTCTCAGAGAAGGGTGTTACGCTAAGAGAATAAATCTCCGCCACCAAATAGAAATGTATTTGATAGAAACAAGTTTTACATTACGTCAGACACACATCCAAACAAGTCTGTTCCGGGTTCGAACAGAACCGAAGGCACTTCCAAAGAAGCCCTTGCAATCCGGATAATTTCTAATCACGTCTGGACTCCCCATCACAATGGGTGCTCAAATCTCAATACGGGGGCCATTCGGTGCAGAGACATTCGACAGGTTATCCTTTCGTTTTCGAAAGTATCCGATCTTCACCACCGGTCTTTAAATTCTATCCATATCGTCGTATCATTATTCGAAATGGGTTATATGACACAAGGTCCTCTCCCGGCTAAACCGAATAATGAGCGCAATATTTAAAAACATATGGATAATGGGATTTCAGTTAAATCACAGCTTAAAGCCCAAAACCTTTCATTTCGCTAGTTAAAACAAATTACCATTTCCAATCTTTTAAACAAAAAGATTTACTTTCAGAGACCTTTCAATGGTTTAAACAATTTCCACACTTTAATCTTGTAAACAAAATATTCACTTTTAAAACCCTTTTTTAATTGAAAAAAAACAGGGTTCACCAATCTTTAACAAAGATTCATTTAGAGCCATTCAAAACAATTCCATTTCAAATTTGATTAACTCATCCGGTATTTAAATCAAAGACTCATTTCATAGCTTTAAAAATCATTTCCATAAAACAATTCCATTCCAAATCTTTTATATAAAAGATACACCATTTAAATGCTCTTTAATTTAAAATCAAGGTTTGACTATCTTTCACAAAGATTAATTAACAGTTTTCAAAACTACTTCAATTCGATTTTAAATCTTTTAACACAAATTGAAAACTCTTTCCTTATATGAAAGCTATTATTAATTGAAACAAATAGTTTTGTTTTGGGAAAAGCCGATTACATTTACCTAAGTTAAAGCCATACAAGTATAAACTTGGGTTTAAATTTTAATTCCCAAACCAATACTTTTTCAATGGTTAAAAACCCATATAAACACTTTTATAACTTGTATAATCTTTTTAAGCCAAATTTTCTGAATCATTGAATTCAATTTCAAATAGTGAATTCAAACTCAAATCAAAATATTTCAGATTTCAAACTAAATCAAGTTATTTAAAATAACTTTTGTCTTCAAAACTCCTTTTCAATTATTTTTCAAATTCAACCCAATTTTATTTCCAAAACCATTTGGATTCAAAATTCAAACTTTGAAACCATTTCAAAATATTAATTTCAAATATATGTGACTTAACTGATTTCCTCGTGAAATCCATATTTGTGTGTGTATAGTGTGGTCCGGGGGTTTACACACAATAGTGCGACAACATCAACAATTACAGATTTAAATATAGCAATATATTTGGTAAGCCGTATAAACTATAACACTTATCTTTCATTCACATATCACAGATATATATATCACAGATAATAGATTATATTACAGATAATTAATTTCATCACAGAATAAATTACATCACAGTTCACAAAACAAAATAATTCATATCATACCTTATCACAAATCAGGGAAATCAATCAATTCAAAGCACTCCATAGAATCCTAACAACCATGAGTGGGATCAATTAATTATCTGATTTATTTAAATCAGATAAATTACTTATGAATAAATCTCTAATCCTGGTTAATTACTATCAATTAGTTACCAATCATTTTGATTAATTATTCTTTAATCATTTATTAATTTACGATTAATAATAAATTAATTAAACTATAATTATTAGTTAAACAACCATTAATCATTGAATGATTATCCTTTAATTAATTTATTATTCTTCAATTAATTATTCTTAATTAACTCCATTAATTAATTACTCCTCAAATAATTTTCATTTCTTAATCACCTTTATTAATTAATTAACCTTTAATTAATTATCCTTAATTAATTTCAATAAGTAATTAGCTTTTATTTAATTACTCAAAGTAATTATCTTTAATTTACTTCCATCAATAAATTTATCTTTAAATTAATTATCCTTTATTAATCTTAAATTAATTGCATTAAGTAATTAACCCTTAATCGATTTACTAAAAATAATTTCTTTCTTAATTAATCACTAAAATCAATTAATCCTCAATTAATCATCTTTAAATAATTATCTTTTAATCATAGATAAATTTGCCTTTAATTAATCATTTTCCTTAACTAATTAATTAATCAATTACTTCCTAAATCTTATTTGAAAAATACTTAAAGATTTTTAAATTAAATAATCAACCGGACATACGGTTTTTCTAGAAACAAAACGATTTCAAATATTTACTTTAACATTTAAAACGTTGAAACTTGTTTTAAAATTTGAAACTCCATTTATTTTTGGAAACTTGTTTAGTTTAAATATGTTTTAAAACTCGGTTAAATTAAAATTTTATTTTTGTAGACTAAAAGAACTGTTGCAATTTAAAACTTGAAAACATTTCTTTTCCTTTTAGGCTTGAAACTGGTAACAGGTAAATCTAACCCAATCCAGGATTTTTTTTGTTAACCCGAGCTCGACTTCGGGTTGTTCTTTTCGAATCCCATCGAGTTCGCCCCGTAAAAAAACGTTATCAGCTTCAAGTTTTCCAGGATTTGACCCGAGCGCATGCTTAAATTCTAACTTGAAATTCTTCCTAAGTTTAACCCTGCGCAACCAAACGTTTACTCGAGCTTAACTTCGAGTCGAACTCTGTTTTTCGCGTACTCGAACCCGAGCGAAACTTCTTCTTCCCCTGTTTTTTTTGAAACAGCTGATACAAGTGATTCCACGTGCACATGCACCACCACCAGATTCGTTTCCAACCAACGTCGTGACCACCTACGTGTCACTCTCGACCTCGACGATGAACTCCACTACATGACTCCGACGATTTCATTGGAAATCGAAATTTGTGCTATAAAATAATATACTGGAACCACCTTTCGACAGAAAGTCCCTTCGCCACGCCGCCCAAGATCACCAAAGACCACGCGAGCTTGACCAAGGCTCGACCACTCACCCACGAACCTTCTCCCCCACATGCGATCGGCTACAACCTACTCTCGACGACGAGATTTCCTCGATAACAACAGCAACCCCAAACGAACCCAAAACCCTAAATTGCCATCTTCCAATCACCACGATGAAATATAAAATCACCTAGTATTTTTTTCGTATCCACCGATGTGCCAGCTAGCTTCACCCTTAATCGCGATCCCTAATTCGCCGTTGATCATCGGGTTTTGACAAAAATACCCATTCTGTTCAAATACAGTTTTCTTGAATGTTATTATATTAGAAATCTTGATTTTTCCTTTAAAATTCACGATTTTCGAAATCAATTTGAATGATATAAGTAAATCTTGAATTCAGGCAAACCGAAAATTTGATAAGTTTTGAGTTTCCCTGTGTATTTAAATTTCCAGAGAAAGCTTTAATTACCTTTTGCTTAAACTTATTTTTAAATCTTAGAACATGTTTAAACAATCAACTCTTGTTTAAATTTTAAAGTCTAATAAAAATCGGGGAAAGAGAAATCAAATTTCTTTTTAAACAGGTTTGCATTCCTGTAATACTTAAACAAAGACCAATATATGTTCTCAGACATGCACATCAAAGGGGGTTTAACCATTTTCTAGTTTAAAGATATTCATGCAACATTCTTACTCAAAGTATTATCACATTAAAAATCAGATCTCAAAAAAAAATTAAGGGTCCAAATTTAAAGTTTGCTCACCTTGGTTATGTTTGAAAACAGAGACAGTGAAGCAGGTTTGAGCCTGGTGTACATTGTAAACTTGAATCTGCTTTGTTTGCGATCATCTTGTTTGAATCTGATCTTATGAATTTCTCAGATTTGATACTAAGTTGAATGCATTTGAATTTAAGCTGCTACTTGTTGTTTGCCTTGATCAAATCTTGAAATATATGCAGTTGGACTTCCTGAAAGTTGTTTTGTTCTGGTTTGATCATTGTTCTTCTTTTTTATTTTACTTCTCAGGTTTGCTTTGAATTCTGAAACTGGTTGAAGCTTTGTTTCAACTCAAAAGCTTCCAGGTTTTGAATTTAACCAGATTTTTGTTTTTGATTGCTGTTTCTACTTTGAGTTTACAGGCTTTTGATCTGGTTGAATCAACTGTCTTGCTTAGGATTTGAATCATGCTCAGGTTGAAGATGTTGTTTGTCATTACTTAGCTTTGATTTCTATTTTTTTCCTTTGTTTTCAGATCTGGTTTTACTTTCTTTTGATTCACATTATTAAGAAATTTTAGAGAATAGGACTTGCCACTTGTTTAACTAAGCCTACAAGTGTCTATTACTTATTTTCATATTTTTACAAATGTCAATGTGATTTAATATTGTGTTTAAACCCTTAACTTAAATTAATTTATACATTTTGTTTTTAAACCTTATTTTATTCTTTTATTTACAAATCATGTTTTCATGTTTTCCTATTTATTTTCAAAAGATAATTTTAATTACTTATACTTATATATCTTTCACATCAAAATGCACATTTACAAAAATTAGAGAGCAAGATTTATTAGTTTCAAATATATAGAAATTTTAAATTTATGTTTAGTCCTTCTCTTTAATTTATTGTTTAAACCCTTCTCATTTTTAAAATTTATAAATTAACTTATCTCTTATGTTTTAAAGGTTTACATATATATAGTTCTTATTTTTAAGTACTTTTAAACCCTTAATTATTTATATTTTATAACCTCTATAACTTTTAAATAGCAATTCAAAAATTATTTTATTTAATTTCAAAATATAGCTTCTCATTCGAAATATCTATTTAATATAATTTGGAAAAAAAATCTTTATTAATTGAAAATATAATGTTTTCAAACCCAATATATTTATAAGATTTTTAATTTTGAATTTCAGTTTCAAAATTTAATTTAAACTAAATTTATAAATATAAATAAATAACAGAACATATTTTTTATTAATCTTAAAACTTTCAAATTCTACTTATTTACATCTAATTTACATAAATTTTTTTTTTTATATAATAAACATAAATATTCTACCATTAAAACATATATAATACGTCCATAATATTTCACAATATAGAATAAGTTGTAGTTAGTGACCAAAAGTTTTGCAACTGCCAGGTGGATAGATATCTTTGATTCAGAAAAGACTAACATACCCCCAACAAGTTATGGATTCATAGTTACTTTTGATGGAGAACTACATTTTGGTTTGTATGCTTGTATGTAATTTACATAAATATTCATTCCCACATACTCAAATTAATTCACTTTATTAATTCATAACTTAACCAAATTTTTACATAAATTTCCAAATTAATTTAGCTTAAATATAAAAATTTTAAATTCAATTTATCTCTAGAATCCAATTTATCTCTCAAAATATTTATTCTTGAAATTTCAAACTCCAAATTCAATTTAAAAATACATATCATTAATTATTCTGGAAATTTTCCAATTGATAACTTTTAAATCTAAAATTTAAAATTAATTACCAATAATTTCATAATTTAATTCCAAAGATTAAATTAATTATCAAATTATTTTTTAGCTGAAATTCAGGAATGTTACATCATGTATGCTTATTTAAGTTAATTACAATAATTGACGTGTGGTTGAATCTGGATAAAATGTGCGATTCCACTTTATATTTACGTATCGCTAAATTTGTTTAACAAGCAGAATGTGTTGAATTTAGAGGAAAAATAAGTATTAAGAGGAAACTAACACCTGAGATCAGACAAAATGTTCAACAAGCAGAATGTGTTGAATCACATGTTAGCTATAAAAGACAAAGTTAATTAAGGATTAAAGACAAAAGAAAAGGGATAAAGACCATTTCTAAGTTGGAATTTAGTTCATGAAACTGGCTGACCGGAATTTTTGCAATCTATTGCATGCTTGGTTTACTTCAATCGTATCTGACTTAAGTTTCTGTTCATTAATTATGCATCCTCGGCGGATTTCATCTCCTATCCTACTTCTTTGCAGGCTTGTAACCGTTTAAGACTCATGTTCACATTAGTTCTAGATTTATATTTCAAATGCATTTGTTTTCTTTCTTTTAGAGTCTAAGGAATCTTTTTATGTTTCATTTGTTTTGTCTTTAGTTAGTTTATTTAAAATCGTATTACCATTAGTGAAACATAGATACTAGAATTATTCGCATTTTATAATTGTGTAGTTATAGACGAAAGTTATACATTAAAACTGTAAAGGAAGGTGATTTAACATGTAAGCTATGTTTTTTTTTTTTTTCAAGTTGTAATATATGGTTGTACTCAGAGCTGGCCAATTGTAAATATGGCCACTGAACAATGTTATTGAGAACATGTTGAAGAGCATCAGGTTTGATCTTGCACCATATTCTTCAGATAATAGTGTTTACCAAATAAGCTAAATATACAAGCGAATGAACCTAAAATAACAACAATCTGAAGTAAGCACAATCTGAAACAAGCACCAGAGATCAGACGGAATGTTCAACAAACAGAATGTGCTGAAGCATGTGTTAACCATAAAAGACAAGAGGATAGGGACATTTCTAAGTTGGACTTTTGGTTCATGAACCTGACTGACCTGAATTTGTTGCAGATTTAATCACATATCCTTTCTCTTTGTATGCTTGTAACCGCTTAAGAATTGTGTTCGCATCAGTTTTCAATCTAAGGAATCTTTTCAATATCAAATTTTTTTCAATGGTTATTATATTTATAGTTGTATTACCATCAGTGAAATACAGATAGTAGAATTATTCATGTTTAATTCTTGTGTAGTTAAAGACGAAAATTATTCATGGATACGCTAAAAGAAGCTGATTTAATATGTAAAATATAGAGAGTAGTAGAGTATAATATATGATTGTTCTCAGGGCTGGTCCAACATAAATATGGATTGGACCTTGAGCAATGATATTATAAAACAAAATATGAATAAAAATTGGGCATTTGTACTGTAATGTTATTTAGAACAAATTTAAAAAGGACCGGGTTTGTACTTACACCATATTCTTCAAATCATAGCCTTTGTCAAATAAACAAACAGCACAGTTTAGAATTAAAGATATGTTATAATTTTTATAATACAAATCAACTGAAATTGGACTAACTACAAATCTTTTTGTAAAACACAAAATAAAAGTTAAATAAAATCGTACATAACAAAATTTTAATTGAAATGAAATAATTACTAAACTTACTGCCTTTGATTTTGAATGCATACTATATTTGTGCGTAAACATACATTATGATTTATTTAATTTTCTTTCGAAAATCGGTCAATTTTACTAAACGAACGTAACTAAAATTACAACATATCTGTGCTACGAAAGAGCTGAACCGATGGAAAACGTTGCGAAACATTAGAGTCTGGCAACAGGAACTGAAAGTAGATATCTTCATATTCTTTGGACATTGCATTGTGAACATCAGCCCATAGACAAACTGAAATAAATCCTGCTCGCCTAGAAAATACGTAGTCTTAAAACGAAGCCCAAAATATTTGACGCAGCGGATAACTTCAAATGCAAGGAACAACAACAAAACACCTATGGAACGGTACAAATATGGATTGATGGATTAATGATACCAAGGGTAAATGCCCAAATCCATTGATCTCGCGAGATACCGGATTCTATCTATCTTTAACACGTTGATTGCGCACGATACCGTGTTAGAAGATGTATGATTCTTCAACGTTGATCTCGCGCGCGAGATTTCGTGAATCGGTTTCAAATCCGTTGATTTGAGCGCACTCGAATAACCGAAAATGGAGAAAGGAGATAACACTCAACTTCCAATTTTAAAGAGGCACAAAGCACTCAAACAAAAGTTTATTCAAAATCAACTCTTTTTACAAATGACACAACCCCCTATTTATAGAGTTTTACAACACAGCAGCACACGACCTAACAGACTTCAACGACCTAACACAGACAAAGCACAACAAGATACAGGTCGTTCATGACCTAACAATCTCGACACACGACTTAACATTTTATAACATCACGAATTACAACACATCACAAGACACAACAATATGCAACTCGACAATATCTTCAACACAATAGCTTCAGGAGTTTGAGCGGCATAAACTGGAGCGACTTAAAAACAAGATGGCTTACGAATTCAGTGACCTAAGGACATAAGGAAGTAGCAACTTAAGAAATGAGCAACTTAGCTTTACGCGACTTAACTAGGTCGTAGCTCGTTGGCTGAAATAAACGTGGCAGTAGTAGTTTGGTCGAACGACTTAACTTACTATGCCGTTTAACTCATTTTGCCTTAAGTCGCGCCTTACTGGTTGTACTTTGCTAGGTCGCTCACGACGTATATTAGGTCGCTGGTAACAATAAGATTGTGAACCATGATGCGCTGCATCACTAGGTCGTTCGCGACATATCTTAGGTCGTTGGCGACCATAAGAATGCGACACCTGATGCGCTGCATCATCCTCCCCAGGTTGACAAGAATTTGACCACGAATTCACACATTCCTCCTCTTCGACACACTTATCCCCGTGATATGGAATCAAGTGTTTGACGTTGAAAACGTCGGCGGTATGGATATGGTCCGACAATCTTAACCGATAAGCATTATCATTGATCTTCTTCAAGATTTCTACTGGTCCAATCTTTCGAGCCATCAACTTGTTGTAAGTTCCAACTGGAAAAAGATCTTTCGTCAAAACTGCGTAAACAAAATCGCCCTTTTTGAAGTTTACACTCCTTCGCTTCTTATCTGCCAGTTGCTTATACTTCTCATTTGACTTAAGCAATCGTTCATGAACAGTCCTATGACACTCCTGCAACTCATTAATGAAATCACAAGATCGTTTAACAACCTTTTTCTGACGTGGAACTGTCGAAAAATCCAACGGCCCCTTCGAAATTGCTGAATTCAGTATCTAAAATGGACTGAATCCAGTACTTCGATTAACAGCATGATTATGTGAAAATTCTGCCTGACATAACTTTACATCCCAGCTCTTCAAATTATCCTTCACAAGACAACTCGACAAGTTTCCCAGCGATCTGTTCACCACTTCTGTTTGCCCATCAGTTTATGGATGATAGGCGCTACTAAAATTCAGCTTAGTCCCAACCATCTTCCACAGACTCAACCAAAAATGACTTAGAAATCGAGTACCCCGGTCAGAAACAATGGTCTCAGGTAGCCCATGTAGTCTATAAACCTCTTTAAAGAACAATTGAGCAACACGGACAGCAACGATGGTCTTTTTACAAGCTATGAAATGTGCCATCTTCGAAAATTTATCCACCATAACATATATAGAATCGTTTCCTCGTTGAGTTCTTGGCCAACCCAAAACAAAGTCCATGCTAATATCAACCCATGGTCTAGTAGGCATGGGCAATGACATATACAATCCTGCATTCGTAGCTATCCCTTTGGAAACTTGACAAATGTGACATCTCTGCACAAATCTTTCAACTTCTTTCCTCATGGAAGGCCAAAAATATGATTGAGAAATCAACTGTAAGGGACGATCTCTTCCCACATGACCTTCTTCATGCAATTCTTTCACAATCTTCATTCGCAAACTGCACTCTGGTATACACCACTGATTTCCTTTGAATAGAAAACCATCTACCAACATATACTCATCCGTCTTCCCTTTCTCGACTTCATCTACAATCTTAGCAAAGTAAGGATCCTTAACAAACAATTCTGGAAGTATATCAAACCCCGTCACTTCGACTCTCATCGTAGTCAACAAATGATTTCTTCTACTCAATGCGTCTGCCACCCGGTTTGTAACTCCCGACTTATGCTTTACAACAGATGTAAACTGTTGCAAGTATGCGATCCATGAAGTATGCCTGGCTGCAACCTTATCCTGTCCCTGCAAATGTTTCAAGGCTTCATGATCAGTATACAACACAAACTCTTTATGAAACAAATAGTGTCTCCAATGTTTTATGGCTTGGACAATAGCATAGAATTCCATGTCATAAGTATTATATCTCATCTTTGCGCCCGAAAGCTCCTCACTGAAATAAGCAATTGGACGACCCTCTGACTTAATACCCCTCCAATTCCTACTTTAGATGCATCAGTATGTAATTGAAATAGCAACTGAAAATCCGAAAAAACTAGAATTGGTGCTGTCGTCAAAAGTTCCTTGATTCGCTCAAAAGCAAATCCTGCTTCCTTTGACCATGAAAACTGCTTGCCCTTCATACAATCAGTAACAGGTGCCATCACGCTACTGAAATGTGGAATAAACCTTCGGTAGAATGATGCTAAACCATGAAAACTTCTAACTTCTGTTATAGTCCTGGGTTGTGGCCATTCCTTGATTGCTTCAACTTTATTCTGATCCACCTGTATCCCTCCTTCAGATACAACATATCCCAGAAATATAACACTTCGAGTGATGAACACGCACTTCTTTGTTGCAGCGTAAAATTGCTCCTGACGAAGTATCATCAACACTTCCCGCAAGTGTTGTAGGTATTACGAAGTATCATCAACACTTCCCACAAGTGTTGTACGTGTTCTTCTGTGCTTCCACTGTATATCAATATATCATCAAAGTATACCACTACGAACTTTCCAATAAATGGTCAAAAGAACTGATTCATCACCCGCATAAAAGTACTAGGTGCATTCGAAAGACCAAATGGCATGACCAGCCATTCAAACAACCCCTCCCGTGTCCTAAAGGCTGTCTTCCATTCATCCCCTGGTCGAATTCAAATCTGATGATATCCACTCTTCAGATCAATCTTTGAAAAGATAGCAGCTCCGTTCAACCGATCTAATAAGTCATCCAATCTAGGCATCGGAAATCTGTACCTCGCTGTAATCTTGTTTAGTGCTCGACTATCTGTGCACATTCTCCAAGTTCCATCATTCTTTGGCACTAACAAAGCTGGTACTGCACAAGGACTTAAACTTTCTTCTACGCACCCTTGTTCAAGTAACTCCTCCACCTGCCTTCTCAACTCTTTTGCTCCTTTGGACTCATTCTATAGTGTGGTCTATGTTGTAACACAGTTCCCGGAACAAGATCAATCTGGTGTTGTATGTCTCTCAACGGTGGCAACTCTTTCGGTAATTCATCAGGAAATACATCTTCAAATTCCTTCAACACTGGCTTAACTTCTTCAGGAATTTCAACCGTTTCACTACTTTCCCGTCCAATCAACAAAAATACTTCAGGCACATCCTCTACTTCCTTGACAAACTCCTTCAAATATAACAGAGTCTTTAGTTCTTCAATTTCCTCCAACTTGCTTTCACTTTGTTGTCGCTTTTTAGGAACTAAAGTGATTCTAGTGCCCTCGAACATGAAACTATAGCAGTTGGTCCTTCCATCGTGTTGCACAGCTCTATCGAATTACCACGGTCTCCCCAACAATAAATGACATACGTCCATATCTACCACGTCACACCAAATTTCATCCTTATACTTCTTTCCAATGTAAAAAATTACACAAGCTCTTTGACTAACCTTCACTTCCCCACCTTTCCTCAACCACGCTAATTTGTAGGGTTTGGGATGCTTCTCTGTCTTTAACGCCAACTTCTTTACAGCTTCTGTAGAGATGATGTTATCACAACTTCATGCATCGATAACAAACTTACAAACCCTTCCCAAAATAGTACACGCTGACTGAAGAATATTACTCCTCAACCAACTAGTCTCCTCTTCTTACTTTGGCGTCAAGCAAGATCTCCTCATCATTAAAGAATATCCATCGTCTCCCGCCAATAATTCTTCTTCCTCCTCAACTTGTGGTGAATTGGAACATTCTATTTCTGCATCCTCATCCTCAACCTCAGCGACCATCGCTCGTTTCTTAGGCTTCGGGCATTCGTTGCTCTTATGACCAAACTCTTGACAGTTATAACACTTGAAATTGTTGTTGACCTTCGTCTTAGCAACTTCATTGACAACCGGTTTACTAACAGCCTTGGAAACATTAGTATTGCTACTAGCACCCTTCACCTGATTGATCGAACTTGTAAACACACCATCTCCTTTTCAACCTTGCTTCTCCCAAGCTAGAGCCTTCTGGTGTGCTTCAGCAACGGATCTTGGATCAAACATATTCACCATATCCTGAATTTGCATTCTCAATCCTCCAACAAATCTAGATGTTAACTGTTCCTCCGTCTCCATGATATCATTTCTAGCAATCAGTTGATAGAACTCATCTGCATAATCATTTACCGACTTTTCCCCTTGTCTCAAATTCTGTAAGCGCTGATACATAAGAGACTGATAATTATAAGGCAAGAAAGTAGCCTTCATCAACTTCTTCATCTTCGACTTTCTCATTCTCGCCCGTGCAAGTTTAATTTGTTGCCACCATGCCATAGCTCTTCCCCTTAATCGTGTAGCAACCAACTTAACTCTATGATGCTCGGGTATTTCCTTGAAGTCAAATATTTCCTCAACATTTGATAACCAATCCAGAAACTCTTCCGCTATCATTCCTTCTTTGAATTCTGGAATCTCTATCTTCATCCCCAACTCCCATCGACGATCATCTTCTACATCCCGATATGGATTTCTTACTTGGTCTCGACCTCGATAATGAATACTACCTCTATCACCATTTTCATCATAATCAAATGTACTTCGATATCGATCTTGACCATCAACATCCCTACGATCATGTATATCTCTTCTACTATGTCTTTCAGCATCACGATATGGCTCATCTCCAAACTCACGTGGAGTTCTTCTCTCTTTATTTCCGTACTCATGATATTCTCGTCTCATTGAAACTGATGATTCTCTTCTTTCTCTACAAGATTGCGGTGACACCCTCCTCGCTTCCAAAACCTATGGAGAAACCATGTTTCCTCCATGGTTCGAGATTGGTGACCTTCTCCTTTGAATTTGATTCAAGTCATTAATCAATTTTTCTAACTTTCCAATACCTTCATCGAACTTTTCATCGATACGTTGTTCCATTTGTTTAGCTTCTTGTCTTCTATACACATCTTCAACATTTTGAAATTGATTAGCACGCCTCGGAGGCATTGTAGAATCTTCAACAAATCCAAACACACACTTCAACTAGCACAACTTTAACTCAAATCTGGACTTGACTTCTCTCGGCCTGCACTTAGCTTGGCTCGACTGTAACTGCAACTCTCGGCCTTGATCCAACTTCTATGCTCGGCTCAAACTCAAATACTTCAACTCGGCTCCCAATAGGCTCGGCTTAGCTATGATTGGCTAAGTCTAGCTCTGATACCAATTGATGCAACGGATAACTTCAAATGCAAGGAACAACAACAAAACACATATGGAATGATACAAATATGGATTGATGGATTAATGATACCAAGGGTAAATGCCCAAATTTGTTGATCTTGCGAGATACTGGATTCTAGCTATCTTTAACACGTTGATCGCGCATGATACCGTGTTAGAAGATCTACGATTCTTCAACTTTGATCTCGTGCGTGAGATTCCGTGAATCGGCTTCCAATCCGTTGATTCGAGCGCACTGGAATAACCGAAAATGGAGAAAGGAGATAACACTCAACTTTCAATTTTAAAGAGGCACAAAGCACTCAAACAAAAGTTTATTCAAAATCAACTCTTTTTACAAATGACACAACCCCCTATTTATAGAGTTTTACAACACAGCAGCACACGACCTAACAGACTTCAACGACCTAACACAAACAAAGAACAACACGATACAGGTCGTTCACGACCTAACAATCTCGACACACGACTTAACATCTTACAACATCACGAATTACAACACATCACACGACACAACAATATGCGACTCAACAATATCTTCAACACAATAGCTTCAGGAGTTTGAGCGGCATAAACTGGAGCGACTTAAAAACAAGACGGCTTACGAATTCTACGACCTAAGGACATAAAGAAGTAGCGACTTAAGAAATGAGCAACTTAGCTTTACGCGACTTAACTAGGTCGTAGCTCGTTGGCTGAAATAAACGTGGCAGTAGTAGTTTGGTTGAACGACTTAACTTGCTGTGCCGTTTAACTCATTGTGCCTTAATTCACGCCTTACTGGTTGTACTTTGCTAGGTCGCTCGCGACGTATATTACGTCGCTGGTAACAATAAGATTGTGAACCATGATGTGCTGCATCACTAGGTCGTTCGTGACATATCTTAGGTCGTTGGCGATCATAAGAATGCGACACCTGATGCGCTGCATCAATATTAAAAAAAGCAGTTTTACAAGTAATACATTATAGACAGTGGGCCAATCTAGTTTGTAAATCTCTCTCTAAGCCCAAGCAATATAACCAACCGTCTGGAAATAACATTTGTTTTCCAATTATAAGAACGAGCATTATGACGTGCGCTTCGCGCATGATGAAAGTATTTGAAATGTTTTTGTACAAATTGTATTTGTTTAATACGTTTCAAAGAAAATGTTTTACACAAATATTTAGTCATATATTTGTGTGGAATCATACTTTTATTTCCAAGTTGCATTATCTAATTTTTTGTTAGTTTAAATTTAATTATATCATTAATTAATAAAAAAACAAAATTTTAAAGTAGTTTATTTATTAGTTCTTATTTTTAAATGATATAAGGCTTGGTGAATATTTAAAGAGGAAATTTTGAATTTGTAAAGAAAGCTTAATTCTCAGATCCTATTTTTAAATAATGTTAAATTTTAATAACATATATACAGAGGCATTTTTTGTATTTCATACTGACACCAAAATAGTGCGACAGTGCAAATATATAACAACTGTTACTAAAGAAATACATATAATAAGAATTTTTGTAACGTCCCGCTTTTTCGTACGCTTTAAATCGACGACAAACCACACACGTTAGACTTAAAACCATACAAAAGGACGGATTGTTATGAGGTAAATAAGAAAAAGCAGAGAAAGAAACAACAAAATAGAATCTTGCAATGGAACGATAAAATATAATAATCAAATATATAGTTCATGAAGCTGTTTTACAAAATATTCGATTATACTTATACAATACATATCAGAGTTATACATACCAGAAAACGATAAATACTGCAGCGGAACAGTATGCATGTAGTGGAATACTATAATAAATAATAATAAATCTTCGTCTTCGTCCTCCAGAATACGGTCTTCTAAATCCTGAAATGCTCAGGCTGACACGAGCGAATTGAAAAGACAAAACACTCGAGTCAGAACTAAAAGATTTTATGTGAGTTAAATCAACGATAAAAAATATATGAGTGGAACGGCATCAGAGATGTTTACGGGATTTGACATCTCCTATCCAGTGTCTAACGTGAGTGCAGTAACTTAAGGGATGCTCGGGATTCACATCTCCTATGGATCCGTTAAACTATTTGCTATGTAGTAATATTTCGCTATTACAATAATGTCTATAGTAAAATAAACTTACTTTTAAATAGCATTAAGGCTTTACATTTTCCATCTTAACACGTAATAGTCCCAGTAGTCCATCTAGTATCACCGCATCTCTAGATCGGAAGACTACCCTAAATACTGCACGGGCTACGGGAGAAAACCAAACTCATACAAGGCAAGCTAGGGTAGGTGACATAGCACAACTAGGAAATGCGAAGGTAGATATACCAATTACGTTTCCGGGCTGGTGGTAACGCATATGTAACAACCTGGGATTTCGCATCAATTTATATATCATCATTAAACGGTTAATGTTGATAGCTAATTGCTGTTGGGATTTTATCGGGTTGGAATTCTTTTAAAAAATTGGTTGAGAGGTTATACGGGCTTTAAAATCTTGGCCTACGTTTTAGTTTGTTTCGGTACCATATTAATTATCAAAGGCAATTGTTCCTTCTTGATTCATTTTTCGTTTGCAAGCCCTAGTCAAAACATACGAAAGTAAAGTAATGGCGGCTCGTTCTTTTTCGTTCCTCTTCTTCAAATTAGGGTTTCGTTTTTCTTTTGGCTCCGCTCGATTTCTCGAGGACCACGGCTTCGTCCCTGAAGTATGCGATCTTTGGGTGTGTTCTTTGAAGCAAGGTGAGTGACCCTCACATCCAATTCATTCTACAATTATTGAATTTGTCAATTGGTTTATTCGGCAGTTCGATTTGTTCGACGTTGATGATTTTTTGACTTGGTCAGATTTCTTGTGGTCTTCGGCTTTCACTTGATTTTGCGATGTTGAATTTGTTTAGCTTTTGACCATGTTCGATTTTCTTACTGTTTCATGACCCTAACCATTTTTCTTGTTCATCCCTGATAGCACTTTCGACCTTATTCTTGTGCACTTTTCTGTATTGCATCTGGACTTGTTCGTCTGGTCTTTGAAGATGCTCATTGTCATTTCTTTGCACTTGTTTGTGTATATTGTCACTGCATTTGGTTAAGACTTGGTCTTGCATTTCTCTGTCCATTGTTGCATTCATGTGTACATCACTTATTGCCTCCTTTATTGTCTGTTCTTCGAGGCATGTAGTTAATGTGTACTCTAGTTTATCATTTGCTGTTGATGGTGAGGCTTTGTATTGATTTCTTGTATTCACACTTCATGTTTTAGCTGAGTCCGGTTCGGTCTCGACCTGAGCTGACCATTGAAGTGTTGCATTGTATTCATGTTGTAATTGTATCATGTCTGGTACACCACTTCATTTGTACACTTGATTACCTATGCTGTTTTTCACTGTTGCATCAATTTTTGTTGTCTGCAGTTCCATGTTGTCACCTCTGTTTCCTTTTGTTCATGTGCAGTTCGTAATGTACATTCATTTGTGTACAATTGGGTTTGCATATAAGTTTGGTCCTTATTAAGTCTTATCATTGTCGTTGCTTTGCACTCTTGTCTTGCGGCACATATATATATGTTCACGCTGTGTATATACATATCCACAGGGTTGTCACAGCTATGACTTTTGACTCTTTGATCACCATCTTTGACTCCCTGCATATTGAAGTTTTCTTGCTTCGCTTTGGTATTTGCAGTTTCACTACTGCCTCTGTACTTGAACTGGTTTTGTTGTATTGAGTCACTACTTGTACGTATACATGTGTATATACATATGTATGCATCGAGACAATTTGCATGCTTGTTTCATGTAGCGTTTGGGTTTCACTGACCACTCATGTACTTGCTTGCATCTTTGAATGTTGGTTAGATAGTATTGTCCAGACTTGACCTTGTATGTTTACTTTGGAATACTGTCTTGATGTTCCTATCTTCCAGTATAGTTGCTGTGTGTTGCCATGGTTGTTCTGTTGCTCCATGTTGCTTTTGCCTAGGTCGAGCCTTGTTGGCATCATTGGTGCACTGACTTGAGTCTTTGCCATTGTTGGTTTACTGTTTCACTTGATGTCATTCTTTTGGTGTAGTTTCATTTTGTTTGCAGTTGTGTTGAGTCATGATAGCCGTGACTTGACCTTTGCAGTTTCGACTTGCTGTAAATATTTGGAGTTGTGATGACATCATATACTGCAGTGGCAAGGCAGTGCACGCAAGCGTGTACTGCAGCCACACAATATTGATTTTATTGATATTTCTTTTGCATTTTGATTCATTGGGCTTTTGTGTAATTCATCACTGTAGTGGCGAGGCAGTGCACACGAGCGTGTACTGCAACCAAAACAGTATTGACTTTTTAAGTGATATTTCAATTGTTTGAATTGTTTTGTGTGTCCAATTCAATATTTTGAAATTGTATTTTGATTTGGTTTGATTTGATCATTTTTTTGTTGGCTAATTATCTGTTTGATAATTAGGTTATGAGTTTCTAATTATTTATTTAATAATTATATTTTGTTGTTAATTGTCGTTTAGGCAATCCTGTTGTTTTCTAAATTATCTTCATTGATAATCCTTTCATTTATCTTCGTCGATAATTTGAATTTGCTGATTTGCTGTTTAACACTATTACGTGTTATATTTACCGTTATCCGTTTTACTTATTAAAGGATTGGATAGGTGAGATATTTGTGACTGTTGTCTATTTGATTGTTTAATTATTATTGCTTCCGTTGCATTAATAACTGAGTTTGAATTAGACTGACCCGCGTATTATTTTCTTTTGAATTTAATACTCAGGTCAGACCAAGTTTTACAGGTTGTAGATACCTTGCTTTGGGTTGCTGCTAGAGCTATGAAGTCTCTTTATACCTTTTGGAGTAGTTGATGTCATAGTATAGGATGATATGTATTTATGTATATTGATTATATTAATGTACTTGTATGTGTAACATCCTGTGTCGACAGTTGTAGTTGTATCATATGTATTGTATCACGTGTATTGTAACTGACTTTAATTTTATATATATATATATATATATATATATATATATATGAGATTTGATATTATCTGTGTTCCGTATTTAGCTTATCTGTGTTATTATTAAATATCTTGTCCTAAACTATTATGAACCATCGTAGTTCGTTTTATACTGAAATTGAATATGTCGATGGGAGTAAATAAACAGAAATGAAAAATAGAAAATATATACCACTCCTATCGAGATAATCAATACTAGTGTAAGGCCTAACTACGGATGGCGGCCCCTATCCAGTCTTATTCTTCGTAATAACAGACAGTATTTCCTTTAATACTCTTTGTTATTGTGAGCATAGAGGTGGGGCGTCACAGTTGGTATCAAAGCGAGGGGTTTATGGACATAATATAGAACATAACTTAGATGGAACATGTGTTACAACTGTTTGTTGATGTTTTTAATTTGTGCCTTGAGTCAAAACCAAAGTTTTGTAATTAAGATGAAATTTTTAAATATCTTTATTTAAAAATAAAAGTGAAATTCTGTTTTGATGATTGAGTAATTTGTGTTCTGTTTATCAGAGTGCGCAGCGGAAATAGTGAGGATGCCTTTGTTGAATATAGCTGATAACCTTTTGATTTAATAATCAAAATATGAAAATTAAATAAATTTCATTATGTTGTTACGTAGATGTTTTTATTTTTGTTTTCTTCGAAAATTTCGAATCCGATTTGAGAGTCCGAAGCGATTGCTGTTATGTGATTTTGTTGAGATTTTTGCTGTTTTGAACTGTCTTCATTGAAGATATATTCGGGTGATTTCTTTGTTCATCTTGTAAGGTGCGTGCAAATATGAGTTGCATGTTACTGCATTAATTTTACGTTGAATCGGTGTTTGGTTTTAAACCTATTTTGTTGCCGTTATTTTTATAACGGGATTTTTACACCGGTGCTAAATTTTTGAAGCACCGTGTTTTGTTGACATTTTTAATGAATGAAAATTCACTGGTATTATATTTTAATGTGAATTATTTTGATGAAATTTTGACGTATAAAAAAATTACTGTCGCTTTAACTTCAGTAACTGTCAAATTTAAAGTGGATTTTCAAGCGGTTATCCCATAATGTTGATTTTGAGATTCGTTTTTACGGTGTTTTGAGAAGTACAATTTCCTTATCAAAATTGTTACAGATGTTGCTGTTTTAATCACGTATTTTAAAAATCGTTTTAAAATAAAATTGTTTTCCAAAATTTCCACAGAAACGCTTCAGTAAAATTGAGGACTATGAACCCTCACTTTTACTGATTCGCTTAATTCCGGACTTGTCCGTTTGAGAACGTAAAATGTTATTAATTTAAAATATACGATTTTGCACTTTCAAAGAAACGATGAAGAGAATTAAACGATTTAGTAAAACTCGTGGTATGGGACATGTGCGTTTGCTATTTCGATTAATTCCGGACTCGTTAGTTGAAATATTTGCTGTTTTGATGATTTTGTGTGCTTTCGAGCCACTATGATGGACCTTTGGGTCATATGTTGGACCTTCGGGTCATATGATGGACCTTCGGGTCATTTGTTGGGCTTTCAGGCCACTCTGCGGACCTTCGAGTCAAATACCAGTACTATACCTTCAGGTCACTCTGCAGACCTTCGGGTCATCTGATGGGCACCAAATTTATAGTACTTGATAGGCTTCGGCCATCTGAGATGCACGTGCGGCGTAGCTAAAACTCGCCATCTGATGGGATCGATCCAACCTTTTATGTTGATTTTCTAGTCATCTTAATTGATTTCTAGATATTCGTTGTTTCCAATTATCTGCCGGTAATTGGATATTTGTTCTTTCTGATTATCATTTTTGATAATTAGATATTTGTTGATTTGAGATTTTTAATTATCATTTTTGGTAATTGGATACTTGTTGTTTCTGATTATCGTTTTTGATAATTGGATATTTGTTGTTTCTGATTATCGTTTTTGATAATTGGATATTTATTGTTTTTTATTATCGTTTTTGATAATTAGATATTTGAGTTTTCTAATTGTCATTTTTGATAATTAGATATTTGTTGTTTCTGATTATCGTTTGTGATAATTAGATATTTGTTGTTTCTGATTATCGTTTGTGATAATTAGATATTTGTTGATTTGAGATTTCTGATTATCGTTTTTGATAATTAAATATTTGTTGATTTGAGATTTCTGATTATCATTTTTGATAATTAGATATTTGTTGATTTGAGATTCCTGATTATCGTTTTTGATAATTAGATATTTGTTGAATTGAGATTCTGATTATCGTTTTTGATAATTAGATATTTGTTGATTTGAGATTTCTGATTATCGTTTTTGATAATTAGATATTTGTTGATTTGAGATTTCTGATTAACGTTTTCGATAATTAGATATCTGTTGATTTGAGATTCCTGATTATCGTTTTGGATAATTAGATATCTGTTGATTTGAGATTCCTGATTATCGTTTTTGATAATTAGATATCTGTTAATTTAAGATTCTTGATTATCGTTTTTGATAATTAGATACTTTTTGATTTGAGATTTCTGATTATCGTTTTTTGATAATTAGATATTTGTTGATTTGAGATTTCTGATTATCGTTTTTGATAATTAGATATTTATTGATTTGAGATTTCTGATTATCGTTTTTGATAATTAGATATTTGTTGATTTCAGATTTCTGATTATCGTTTTTGATAATTAGATATTTGTTGATTTGAGATTTCTGATTATCGTTTTTGATAATTGGATATTTGCTAATTTTGCTGACTATGAGATTTTCTAGTCTCTAATTGATTCTAGATTATGTTGATTATATTGAATTGCTGTTTTCTGATTATCTATTTGATAATTAGATTTTGTTGAGAATTTGTGAATTTCTTTTATGAAATTAAAAGATTTCTTTGGCGTTTGGGTTCTTGACCTTTATTTCTCAAGCTTCACCAGTTTATGTTAGAAAAATAATTGTTATTGACGAATTTGATTATGAAAATTGCAAGGACGCAATTTTTATAGGGAGGGGAGTCTGTAACAACCTGGGATTTCGCATCAATTTATTTATCGTCATTAAACGGTTAATGTTGATAGCTAATTGCTGTTGGGATTTGATCGGGTTGGAATTCTTTTACAAAATTGGTTGAGAGGTTATACGGGCTTTAAAATCTTGGCCTACGTTTTAGTTTGTTTTGGTACCGTATTAATTATCAAGGGCAACTGTTCCTTCTTGATTCATTTTTCATTTGCAAGCCCTAGTCAAAACATATGAAAGTAAAGTAATGGCGGCTCGTTCTTTTTCGTTCCTCTTCTTCAAATTAGGGTTTCGTTTTTCTTTTGGCTCCGCTCGATTTCTCGAGGACCACGGCTTCGTCCCTGAAGTATGCGATCTTTGGGTGTGTTCTTCGAAGCACGGTGAGTGACCCTCACATGTACTTCATTCTACAATTATTGAATTTGTCAATTGGTTTATTCGGCAGTTCGATTTGTTCGACGTTGATGATTTTTTGACTTGGTCAGATTTCTTGTGGTCTTCGGCTTTCACTTGATTTTGCGATGTTGAATTTGTTTCACTTTTGACCATGTTCGATTTTCTTACCGTTTAATGACCCTGACCATTTTTCGTGTTCATCCCTGATAGCACTTTCGACCTTGTTCTTGTGCACTTTTCTGTATTGCATCTGGACTTGTTCATCTGGTCTTTGAAGATGCTCATTGTCATTTCTTTGCAGTTGTTTGTGTATATTGTCACTGCATTTGGTTAAGACTTGGTCTTGCATTGCTCTGTCCACAGTTGCATTTGTGTGTACATCACTTGTTGCCTCCTTTATTGCATGTTCTTTGAGGCATGTAGTTCATGTGTACTCTAGTTTATCACTTGTTGTTGATGGTGAGCCTTTGTATTGATTTCTTGTATTCACACTTCATGTTTTAGCTGAGTCCGGTTCGGTCTCGACCTGAGTTGACCATTGAAGTGCTGCATTGTATTCATGTTGTAATTGTATCATGTCTGGTGCACCACTTCATTTGTACACTTGATTATTACCTATGCTGTTTGTCACTGTTGCATCAATTTTGATTGTCTGCAGTTCCATGTTGTCACCTCTGTTTCCTTTTGTTAATGTGCAGTTCGTAATGTACGTTCATTTGTTTACAATTGGGTTTGCATATAAGTTTGGTCCTTATTAAGTCTTATCATTGTCGTTGCTTTGCATTCGAGTCTTGCGGCACACACACACACACACACACACACACACACACACACATATATATATATATGCACGCTGTGTATATACATATCCACAGGGTTGTCACAGCTATGATTTTGACTCTTCGATCAACTTCTTTGACTCTCTGCATATTGAAGTTCTCTTGCTTCACTTTGGTATTTGCAGTTTCACTACTGCCTCTGTACTTGAACTGGTTTTGTTGTATTGGGTCACTACTAGTACGTATACATGTGTATATACATATGTATGCATCGAGACAGTTTGCATGCTTGTTTCATGTAGCATTTGGGTTTCACTGACCACTCATGTACTTGCTTGCATCTTTGAATGTTGGCTAGATAGTACTGTCCGGACTAGACCTTGTATGTTTACTTTGGAATACTGTCATGATGTTTCTATCTTCTAGTATAGTTGCTATGTGTTTCCATGGTTGTTCTGTTGCACCATGTTGCTTTTGCACAGGCCGAGCCTTGTTGGCATCATTGGTGCACTGACTTGAGTCTTTGCCGTTGTTGGTTTACTGTTTCACTTGATGTCATTCTTTTGATGCAGTTTCATTTTGTTTGCAGTTGTGTTGAGTCATGATAGCCATGACTTGACATTTGCTGTTTCGACTTTCTGTAAATATTTGGAGTTGTGATGACATCGTATACTGTAGTGGCGAGGCAGTGCACGCGAGCGTGTACTGCAGCCACACATTATTGATTTTATCGATATTTCTTTTGCATTTTGATTCATTGGGCTTTTGTGTAATTCATCACTGTAGTGGCGAGGCAGTGCACGCGAGCGTGTACTGCAGCCAAAACAGTATTGACTTTTTAAGTGATATTTCAATTGTTTGAATTGTTTTGTGTGTCCAATTCAATATTTTGAAATTGTATTTTAATTTGGTTTGATTTGACCATTTTGTTGTTGGCTAATTATCTATTTGATAATTAGATTATGAGTTTCTAATTATTTATTTAATAATTAGATTTTGTTGTTAATTGCCGTTTAGGCAATCCTGTTGTTTTCTAAATTATCATCATTGATAATCCTTTCATTTATCTTCGTTGATAATTTGAATTTACTGATTTGTTGTTTAACACTATTACGTGTTATATTTACCGTTATCCGATTTACTCATTAAAGGATTGGATAGGTGAGATATTTGTGACTGTCGTCTATTTGATTATTTAATTATTATTGCTTCCATTGCATTAATAACTGAGTTTGAATTAAACTGACCTGTGTATTATTTTCTTTTGAATTTAATACTCGGGTCAGACCGAGTTTTACAGGTTGTAGATACCTTGCTTTGGGTTACTGCTAGAGCTATGAAGTCTCTTTATAGCTTTTGGAGTAGTTGATGTCATAGAATAGGATGATATGATTCATGTATATTGATTATATTAATGTACTTGTATATGTAACATCATGTGTCGACAGTTGTAGTTGTATCATATGTATTGTATCATGTGTATTGTAACTGACTTCAGTTATATATATATATATATATATATATATATATATGAGATTTGATATTATCTGTGTTCCACATTTAGCTTATCTGTGTTATTATTATATATCTTGTACTAAACTATTAGGAACCATCGTAGTTCGTTTTATACTATAATTGAATATGTCGATAGGAGTAAATAAACAGAAATGAAAAATAGAAAATATACACCACTCCTATCGAGATAATCAATACTAGTGTAAGGCCTAACTACGGATGGCCGCTCCTATCCAGCCTTATTCTTCGTAATAACAGACGGTATTTCCTTTAATACTCTTTGTTATTGTGAGCATAGAGGTAGGGCGTCACAGCATAGCAGCTACTACCGCCCACCTCGAGCCACACCCTCAAATCAAAAATCAAAAGTGGGCACCGAATCAATCCAAAGTCAGAGTATAATATCGAAGGGATGTGTCCGGTAAAAGGTGCTACCTACTTAGCCCGTCAATCGCTCCTGTTTTAGCCACCTTGTGCCAAATCATGGGAGTCGGGTCCACTTATTTACCTTAAAGGAATGCCGCCACCATCCTACTTCATTCTGGAATCTCTACCACGTACACGGTTGTTAAAGTGGTTTTCGGAGTTAGCAGAGAGTATGAAAACTTCCGATCCCGGCCTTTTTAACAACCAAACGTTATTATAACACCGCAGTCGATTTAAAATAATTATACTTCAAAATCAGAATATAATATCCCTTTCAAAACCATATAAATACGATATCATTTCTGTTTTAAAAACCCAAATCAATATAATATCATTTTTCAAATGTATCCTTTTCTAAAACCATAACACTTTCAAAGTTATAATATTGAAACCAACGCTTGAAATATAACCTTTCAAAACATAAAACTATGAATTTCATAACTTTGAAACATAACTACACGCTTAAATGGCTTAAATATTAAATTACTTTATATAATAAAATAGCTACTCAATTTCACAAATCAATTCCAAATACAGATTTAAATCCCCAAATAAACCATTTCAAATTCAATATGTTTCAAAGCTTAAATATTCAATATTTCAAAACTAAATTTTATAATTCATATATATACCAAAATCACTTTTACTATTATTTAAATTTGAAATATTTGCTAAATAAATCCAATATCCTTTAAATAAAACATCAAATTTCAATAACTGAATATTCCTCAATTTATTTGGACTTGATATATTCACTTAAATCACCTTAAACCCGAATTAAGTTATAAAACTATATTCTTTTAAAATCCCAATTTCAATAAGTCCAAATGGATTCCTATTAAATATAACTCTTAATTAAATAAAATCTCAAATTAATTTCAAAACTATCTTCTCAACCTTGATTTATAAAAATCAATATAACTCTATATTAAAATATAATTGAAGTAAATTCTTCTCCATATTATAATTTAATAAAATCAAACTTTATTATTAGACTTATTTTGTACTTAACAATTTCATTCATGGCTTAAACCCAAGATTAACTATATATAAAATACATTTATAAAATATCCAAATCAATATTTCATAAAACCATATATTACTTCACAAAACCATAGAAATCATTTCAAAAATATTTTCATATGTATATACCGCGATGTCTGTATATAATTTTCTAGCCTATGGTCAAGTGATACAGATATTTATCATTTCAATCCGTAATTTAAAATAAATACGGTTGTATATCATTTCAAATCGCAATTCCGAATAAAAATTACAAATCAATAAAGAACTTGCAGATTATGATGATATAAATAAAACATTCATTCATCCATCATAAATCATACATCCATCACAATCATCATCCAAAACAATCAATCAATATCAATATATAACTGATAGTATATAACAGGTAATTAACTGCCAGTTATATTCAATAATAAATTAAATAAAGATTTAATTTAAATAAATGCAATTAACTGAGATGATGATTAAAAATATACAAAACAGTCATAAATAAATTCATAATCACAACACAAATTAAATTTAACGAACATAAGAAATTTTAGAAGTTGTGAGTGGGTTAAAATACTCACTTTTTGAATTTAAATTGAATTTAAATCCAATTTAAACCCAAAAATCAAACAGCCTTAGAATTCGTCCAAACCAGCGCCAAAACGTTTGGAATTTTAATACGATCCTAACAAAAAAAACGCGCGTGAATTCGAGTTCGTACGCAAAAGTTATTGATAATTAGAACGTTTCAAGGTTTAATTAAAATAAAATAGATAAATAAAACAAAACCGAACTCACCATTTGACACGTCGGCTTCTTCTAGCAATTCATCTCGTACAGAAAACCATAACGTCCGATGTGGTGCCCCACCTCTATACCCACGCTAGCCAAGGACACTACGGGGTAATGCCGTCGACTAACGCGGAGAATAAGGCTGGTTAGGAGCGACCATCTATAGCCTTGCTCTAACTATCTATTGAATACATCGACAATTGTCATACAAGCAGATCGACCGACATATCCAATGAATAATAGAAACAAAACCATAGGTGGCTAGAGGATCTATTAGAACAGAATATAACAACTCAAATGTAATATACATCACAGAATAGTAGATCATCATATACACATGTACAGATACATAACAGAGTATACAAACTAATACATGTTAAGTGGTATAGCAAACCACAATATACAGACGAGTCAATACAAAAAGGACTACACAAAAAGCTTTAACAAAAAGGAGCAAGCAGGATAGTCCATGCGAAAGAAAAATAGGCTAAGTCCAAAAGCACCTAACCTGAAATATCTCGGTCTGATCCGAGTATAAATACACGGGTCGGTCTAGCTAAACAAATCAGTTAGATAAACTGAACAACAATAACCTGCAATGTCACAAAGTATAACAAATATCTCTAAAGAGATAACACAATCATCTAACAAAAGATGAATCATAACATAACAAGCCTCGTAACATCGGCAACTCAAAGAAACAAAGGATAGGAATATCCAAAAACAAGCCTAAAAGGCAAATATCAAATACCAATGAAGGTAACACAAGTTCCACAAGGTAACCGCTATATATCGTGCGGCTCGAAAAGACCAACACCGAAGGGCGAAACCTAGGGAATATACAAATCAATGAAAACAGAAAATTGCACGTGCTCAGTACTGTATAAACAAGGATCCATGAGCCCGAAGACTCCAAACCCAATATCACTCGAGCGGTGACGAATGACCAACTCCAAAAGCGATACAATATGGCAACAAACCCGAAGGCACAAATCCGAAGGTACAAACCCGAAGGCAACATACCCGAAGGCAATAAACCTGAAGGACACAGTCCGAGACACTATCCCAAAGGCAACAAACCGTAGTGGTGAAGGTCCAGAGGCCCAGTACTGGACACCACTAACTGGCAGAATGTGTCATAACTCTCGAAAAGGAATCTGTAAAGTGGTAACGTGAGTCCCATAACCACTCGTTCGCACTAAACGGTTTACTATCCGTTAGTTAATTTCACACTCAAAGCAGTACAAAGTTTACCTCATCTCATTGGTAAACCAGGGCAAAAGGTCAAAATAGTCAATTAAATAGGTCGGGGATTAATCGGAAAGATAAACGCCTGGATTCATGGTTCGTGTTCTACCTAGCCATTTAATCTCCCTTCCACTTCGCCCGAAGTGCCAAATTGTGTGTGCGTTTTAAATAGAAATTATAAATTAGAGAACGAGCTTTAATACATTTGAAGAGATCATTTTATAAAAACCCGTGTATGAAATCAAAAAGGAATCATCAAAGTCAAATATGCATAAATAGCTAATTGGAATCAACAAGCGTCGATTAAATTTGGAAAATCAAGCAAAATAGGCAAAGTGGCAAAAGACAGCAGATTTAGAAGTCTGAAATAGGTGGTTCAGACGTCGGAATCTGGAAAATTAGAAGTTTTCCAGAACGTAATTCAGACGTCTGAACCGAATGTTTCAGACGTCTGAAATAGGCGTTTTTAGCTTATTTCCTTTCTGTTTGAAATCGAGCCAATTCAGACATCTGGAACTTTGATTCATACGTCTGAATACTAGGGAATAAAATTTCCCAGTATAATATTCAGATGTCTGAAAATGAGGATTCAGACGTCTGAATCCTGTTGTTCAGGCATTTCCTGAACCTAGGCCATAGATGGCCAAAACAAATCGAAAGCGATCGGATGAGCGATGATTATGGCCTTTCGTCAACGACTGCCCAACCTTAACGACTCACCCAAATACTCCGAACAACATAAACATCAATCATATAAGGACTTCATAGATTGGCTTCAAAAATCATAAATTGGCAATTTTATCAAATCAATCCAAATCATAAGCAAACGAACATATAATTATGTTAGGAACTCATTCCTAACAATCCAACATAGTTGTAAACATAGATGTGAGATAAAAATCTCACCTTTTAACTCAAAACATGGATGAGAAGCGCAAATGCAAAGAAAAGACCAATAACTCTCCACTTCAACTCTACAAGCTTCAATCTAAGACCAAAACAAGTATTTCATAAGTTAGATTTAGGAAACTTTCTGAAATTGGAGAGAAAAAGAGTTGGAGAAGATGAAGAGGAGGCTTACCAATAGCTTCACTTTGATTTTAGAGCAAGAATTCAAGTTTGCAAAGTAAACTAGGGCTTGGAATTTCTATTTCCCATTCTCTTCCCTCATTTTCAGTTGTGCTTGAGTTTTATGTAATGAAATGAGTGAGTGGAGAGGGGAGGGGGCTGAGTTAGGGTACTAAGCTAGCAAGTGGGCCGAACCCAAACCCAAAACCCAATAGAAAAGGTAGCAAAATTCGACTTACTCCAAACATATCAAAGTTTATACTTAAAAAGATCGCAAACGCCACTTTGGACTCAATGGAGGTGGTTTCGAGTCCTAATTTGGCCGTTTGCAAAAAGTAACATTTCGGACCTAAATCCGACTAATGACGCTATATTTAAATAAAATATTTAAATATATAATCGTTAATTATGCGGGTTGTTACAGATCTCCCCTCCTAACAAAAGTGCGTCCATGCAATTCCTAGAGACGATATTTGTAACAACTACATACATACCTCATCAAAAAGAAAAGAAAATAAGCCTGAGATAAAGAGATATTCTCATCGTTGCTAAGCAAAGATAGAAAACCCGGATAGGATCGCTCGATAAACTCTTTGGTTTCCCAAGTACAGTCATTGGGATTAGCGGACCGTTGAACTTTAATGAGCGGCACATCCTTGTTTCGAAGGTGTCGCACCTCCGCGGCAAGCACGCGAATAGGTTGTTAAACAATAGATAAGTCCGGTGAGATCTCAAGCTCTTGCAAATCAGTAGAATCGATAGCAGAATCCGACTCTCGAAGACACTTCCGAAGTTCAGAGATGTGAAACACGTCGTGAATGCCAGATAAATGAGCAGGAAGTGAAACTCTATAAGCCACAGGGCCAATACGTTCAGTAATAGAAAATGGTCTTATAAAGAGTGGAGCCAATTTCCCAGTCGTACTGAAACGCATAACCCCTTTCAGAGGAGAAACAAAAATAAACACGAGATCACCGTCTAAGAATTCGAGAGGCTTCCTACGGTTGTCCGCGTATGATTTCTAGCGGCTCTGTGCCTCTTTCATTCTCAAACGAATCAAATCAATCTTCTCGGAAGATTCACGAACAAAATCTGGCCCAAGAATAAGCTTCTCCCCAGATTCTAACCAACAAGAAGGTGAATGACATGGCCTTCCGTATAAGGCTACGAAAGGAGCCATATCGATACTGGACTGAAAACTATTATTGTAGTAGAACTCTACAAGAGGTAGGTGATCCTCCCAACTACCACCAAAATCAAAAATACAAATACGGAGGAGATCTTCCAAGATACGATTCACCCATTCAGCCTGTGCGTCAGACTGTGGATGATAAGCTGTGCTAAAATTAATCGTTGTTCCCAAAGCTTGCTGAAGACTCTGCCAAAAATGACTTGTGAATAAAGGATCACGGTCACTCATAATAGAACAGGAACACCGTGAAGTCTCACGATTTCCTTGACATACAACTTAGCCAAATGAGAAGCAGTCCTATTAGACTTAATAGGAATAAAATGAGCAGACTTGATGAGGCGATCAACAATAACTCAGATGCTAGAATGGCTTGATCTCGAACGAGGAAGGCGGTCAATGAAATCCATAGAAATCTGATCCCATTTCCACAATGGAATCTCTAGAGGCTGAGGAAGACCCGAAGGACGTTGATGTTCGGCCTTAACACGCTGACAAGTTATGCAATTACTTACATAACTCGCCACGTCGCGCTTCATGCCTTCCCAATAATAAAGACGACGCATATCGACATACATCTTACTACTACCAGGATGAATAGTATACTTAGAACAGTGACAGTCATCCAGAATGTCATGCCTAAGTGCAAAATTAGAAGGCACAAAAAGACGGTTCTTCTTGCGAAGACACCCATGAGAATCAATGCTGAAATCCCGCAATGCCTCTTCACAGGATCCACACTCACAAAGCTGAATAAGATGCAACAAATCAGGATCACGCCGCTCAGCATCGACAATACGATCCAATAAAATGGGTCGAGCTCCCAAACTAAACAATAGAATAGGAGAATCAAAAGATGAACCTCGATCACGGATTTCACAAAAAGATAGAGTCTCAAGAATATCCCATTCGGCAAGCATCATAGAAACTACGGCTGAATGTTTGTGACTAAGCACATCAGCAACACAATTACCTTTTCCAGGAGTATACTGGATATCAAAGTCATAGGAAGCAAGAAACTCGAGCTAACGCAGTTGTCTCATATTGAGTTCCTTCTGAGTGAACAAATACTTCAAGGATTTATGATCGGTATAGAGAATGAAGCGCTCATCCAATAAATAATGTCAACAGATCTTCAAGGCGAAGACAACGGTGGCTAACTCAAGATCATGAGTGGCATAGCGAACTTCATTTGGACGCAGTTGCCTAGAAGCATAAGTAACTACCCGATCCTTCTGCATAAGAACAGCACTGAGACCACTACCACAAGCATCAGTGTAGACAACAAGATCATGATTCCCTTCGGGAACCACCAAAACAGGAGCATTAGTGAGAAGTTCCTTTAATGTCAGAAAGGAAGCTTCACACTTGTCGGACCAAATATAAAATATGCCTTTCCGAGTAAGGATGGTGAGAGGAAGCATAACACGGGAAAAATCCTTAATGAACCGACGGTAATACCCCGCTAACCCAAGGAAACTACGAATCTCATGTACATTCTCAGGCCTCTTCCAATTCTGGACGGCTTCGATCTTTGAGGGATCGATTGAAATGCCATCGGAAGATACAACATGGCCTAAGAACTTAACCCTATTCTCCCAAAAATGGCACTTGGAGAATTTGGCTCTAAGCTGATGGTGATGGAGAGTACTCAAGACAATTCTTAAGTGATTAGCATGCTCGGCTTCAGACTTAGAATAAATAAGGATGTCGTCGATGAACACAAGGACAAACTTATCGAGATATTCTCGGAATACTCGATTAATGAGATCGACAAAGAAAGCAGGAGCGTCCGTCAAACCGAATGACATAACGAGCCACTCAAAAGAACCATAACGAGTGCGGAAAGCGGTAAGAGGTATGCTATCCTCCGCGCCTCGTAACTGATGATAACCCGTGGCAAGGTCAAGCTGAGAAAAGACCTTAGCACCACTCAATAAATCAAACATATCATCGATCCTAGGCAATGGATACCTGTTTTTGATGGTTAACTCCTTAAGCTTGCGATAATCAATGCAAAGCCTAAGAGTTCCATCGGACTTCTTCACGAAGACGACCGCGGATCCCTACGGAGAAAAACTGGACTGAATCAACTGCTTGGGCTCAAGCTCTAAAAGCTGATTCTTGAGTTCCTCATTTTCCTTTGTAGACATCCTTGTGGGAGGACGACTAACTGGTTGTGCGCCTGAAATGAGATCAATGCGGAACTCAATTGCCCGCTTGGGTGGAAAACCCGAAACAGGCTCGAAAACATCAGAAAATTCACAAGCAATAGGAATACGAGATATATCATCATCATCTCGAGAATCAAGAGAATATAAAGCCATTTCGGAATTATCCACATCCCCAAAAACAAGTGATAGTTGAGTAGAAGAATCCGGATGTCGAAGATATAAAATTCTTTCAGAACAAATAATCCTTCCATCGTATCTCACTAGTCAGTCCATACCCAAAATCATATCGAATCGCAGATAAGAAATAACGTGCAGATTCACACGAAAAGAAAAGCCACATAAAACAATCTCAACATCATCACAAAGCATGCTAAGGGTCGTGGATCCCCTAATAGGATTCGCAATCCTTAAAGAAGTAACCAAACAAGAAACATCCAAAGATAAATCATCGACGAGCTTTTTCGATACGAAAGAATGTGAAGCACCCGTATCGAAAAGAACTCGAATACTATGGTCATGAAATAAAATAGAACATTCCAAAATAGATGGAGATATACCTTTGGGTTGAGAAGAACCTTCAGAAGCCTTTGTAGTATAAAGCTTGCTAGACTTGGCACCATCAGGAACGTAGGGCAGGTGGAAACATGATGACCTTCCTTCTTACAATAACGGTAGAAGAGAGGCTTAGGACAAGCTCGAATCATATGATTAGGAGAACCATAATTGAAACACTTTTGAATGAAAGGTGTTCCAGCAGACTGAGGCTGAGAATTAGAACCACCAGTCTTCTTCTTCTTAGAAGGAAAAGACCTGGACTTCTAAAATGGAAACTGCCTCTTGTTGGGGTTCTTGGAAACCTCAACATCATCACCATTATCACACTCCTTCTTGATAGCTTCGAGATGAAGTGCCGTATCACCAACTCCTCAAAAGAGAGCTTAAGCTGGAGCAACAAAGACTTCTTAAGATATTTCTTAAGGCCAGAGACAAACTTCAGATTCTTCTTATAAGAAGTGCTAATGAATTCAAGACCATACTTAGATAAAGCCTCAAATGATGCAACATACTTAGAAACAGAAGACTTCCCTTGCTTCAACTCAAGGAAGCGCCGGGTCAATAAAACTTTTTCAGATTCAGGAACGAACTTGAGTTCGAATCGTCCCCAAATCTGAGTCCAAGTAAGAGTAGACTCATCAATTTCAGCTATAAGAAGCTCATACCAATCAAGGGCACACTCTTGTAATAAGCTAGAAGTTACAAGAACTCTATCATGATTAGAAAGATCCATGTGAGAGAAGATACGCTCGCACGTGCGAAGCCAAGCTTGGACTTCAAGAATAGACTCGGAGCCTTTAAATGGCTTTCCCCCAAGATGAGAAAAATCACTGCACAGACTTGCAAAGGAAGACTTGCGAGGTGGAGATACTCGAGGAGGAACTGGAGGCTGAGTGCTCCTATACAACTCTAAAAACTGATCGGCAGACATATAAACGCCATTCGGATGTGAGCCACTGGATTGCCCAGCATCCGAACGTCGTCCCCTGCCTCTTCCAGCCATACGCTGAAAGTAAGATAAGAACAAGATTATTCACAAGGTATATGTCATTAATTCAAATGTGGAATACTACAGAACAAAATGCATTCCCAGACGTATTCCCACATTCTATCTACCACCAAGGCACAGAAGAAATATAGAGGCACAATGGTTCAAAGATTTGTAACACTTGTACACTTTGATGTACCAGAATATGTGCTTTTATTCTGTGTTTATCATATTTTGTTCTGAGCTCAGCTCTGATACCAAGCTGTGGCGCCCCACCTCTATACCCATGCTAGCCAAGGACACTACGGGGTAATGTCGTCGACTAACGTGGAGAATAAGGCTGGTTAGGAGCGACCATCTATAGCCTTGCTCTAACTATCTATTGAATACATCGACAATTGTCATACAAGCAGATCGACATATCCAATGAATACTCAAAACAAAACCATAGGTGGCTGGAGGTTCTATCAGAACAGAATATAATAACTCAAATGTAATATACATCATAGAACAGTAGATCATCATATACACATATACAGATACATAACAGAGTATACAAACTAATACATGTCAAGTGGATAGCAAACCACAATATACAGATATATCAGAGTTACAACAAAAAGGAGTACAAAAAAGTTTTAACAAAAAGGAGCAAGCAGGATAGCCCATGCGGAAGCAAAATAGGCTAAGTCCAAAAGCACCTAACCTGAAACATCTTGGTCTGACCCGAGTATAAATACACGGGTCAGTCTAGCTAAACAAATCAGTTAGATAAACTGAATAATAATAACCTGCAAGGTCACAAAGTATAACAAATATCTCTAAAGAGATAACACAATCATCTAACAAAAGATGAATCATAACAGAACAAGCGTCGTATCATACCCAACTCAAAGAAACAAAGGATAGGAATATCCCAAAACAAGCCAAAAAGGCAAATATCAAATACCAATGAAGGTAACACAAGTTCCACAAGGTAACCGCTATATATTGTGCGGCTCGAAAAGACCAACACCGAAGGGCGATACCTAGGGAATATACATATCAATGAAACAACAGAAAATTGCACATGCTCAGCACTGTATAAACAAGGATTCATGAGCCCGAAGACTCCAAACCCAATATCACTCGAGCGGTGACAAATGACCAACTCCAAAAGCGATACAATAGGGCAACAAACCCGAAGGCACAAACCCAAAGGTACAAACCCGAAGGCACAAACCCGAAGGCAACATACCCGAAGGCAACATACCGGAAGGCAACATACGGGAAGGCAACATACTCGAAGGCAACAAACCTGAAGGAGACAGTCCGAAGACACTATCTCAATGGCAACAAACCGTAGTGGTGAAGGTCCGGAGGCCCAGTACTGGACACCACTAACTGGAAGAATGTGTCACAACTCTCGAAAAGGAATCCGTAAAGTGGTAACGTGAGTCCCATAACCACCCATTCGCACTAAACGGTTTACTATCCGTTAGTTAATTTCACACTCAAAGCAGTACAAAGTTTACCTCATCTCATTGGTAGACCAGACCAAAAGGTCAAAACAGTCAATCGAATAGGTTGGGGATTAATTGGAAAGATAAATGCCCGGATTCATGGTCCGTGTTTTACCTAGCCATTTAATCTCCCTTCCACTTCGCTCGAAGTGCCAAATTGTGTGTGCGTTTTAAATAGAAATTATAAATTAGAGAATGAGCTTTAATAACATTTGAAGATATCATTTTATAAAAACCCATGTATGAAATCAAAAAGGAATCATCAAAGTCAAATATGCATAAACAGCTAATTGGAATCAACACGCATCGATTAAATTTGGAAAACCAAGTAAAATAGGCAAATTGGCAAAAGACAGCAGATTCAGACGTCTGAAATCAGTGGTTCAGACGTCTGAATCTGGAAAATTAGAAGTTTTGCAGAACGTAATTCAGACGTCTGAACCAAATGTTTCAGACGTCTAAAATAGGCGTTTCCTTTCTGTTTGAAATCGAGCCAATTCAGACGTCTAGAACTTTGATTCAGACGTCTGAATACTAGGGAATAAAACTTCCTAGTATAATATTCAGACGTCTAAAAATGAGGATTCAGACGTCTGAATCCTGTTGTTCAGGCATTTCCTGAACCTATGCCATAGATGGCCAAAACAAATTGAAAGCGATCGGATGAGCGACGATTACGACCTTTCGTCAACGACTGCCCAACCTTAACGACTCACCCAAACACTCCAAACAACATAAACATCAATCATATAAGGACTTCATAAATTGGCTTCAAAAATCATAAATTGGCAATTTCATCAAATGAATCCAAATCGAAAGCAAACGAACATATAATTATGTTAGGAACTCATTCCTAACAATCCAACATAGTTGTAAACATAGATGTGAGATAAAAATCTCACCTTTTAACTCTAAACAAGGATAAGAAGCTCGAATGCAAAGAAAAGACCAACCACTCTCCAATTCAACTCTACAAGCTCCATCTAAGACCAAAACAAGTATTTCCTAAGTTAGGTTTAGGAAACTTTCTGAAATTAAAGCGGAAAAGAGTTGGAGAAGATGAAGAGGAGGCTTACCAATAGCTTCACTTTGATTTTGGAGCAAGAATTCAAGTCTGCAAAGTAAACTAGGGCTTGGAATTTCTATTTCCCATTATCTACCCCCATTTTCAGTTGTGCTTGAGTTTTATGAAATGAAATGAGTGAGTGGAGAGGAGAGGGGGCTGAGTTAGGCTACTAAGCTAGCAAGTGGGTTGAACCCAAACCCAAAACCCAATAGAAAAAGTAGCAAAATTCGACTTACTCCAAACATATCAAAGTTTATACTTAAAAAGACGCAAACGCCACTTTGGACTCAATGGAGGTGGTTTTGAGTCCTAATTCGGCCGTTTGCAAAAAGTAACTCTTCGGACCTAAATCCGACTAACGACGCTATATTTAAATAAAATATTTAAATATATAATCGCTAATTATGCGGGTTATTACAGCCGACCCAATATCGAACGCACGCACGAGAGTCCTTCAAACGCGTCGTCCATATCGCGCCCCAGGCCTTGTCGCTCCCCAATTACACGGCCGCGACCTTGTCGCCGTCACCTGCAGACCCCCCTACGCCCTTGTGCGTCGCACACGACACGATCAGCGCTGTGAAACTGCAGCCGTCGCCCTGATTTGCAAACCCTAATCGAATTTTAGCTATCAATCTGACCGTCAACTCGTGAAACCAACCACACTGATGGCTTCCACTCGTTCCCCTCTACCCAAAAGTAACATTGATTTGACGATCCGTCATGGATGATTGCGCTCAAATGGATGGCCGAGAATAGATCATCAAATTCCGGCCACATCGTAACCCAGATCAAAAAACGAATCCCATTTTTGACTTGCGCTCTTCGAGAGCTTTCCGACGATATAAAATATGATATGGTTTGAAGAGTTTGAAATTTTGGCTTTGGATTTGATTTGAAATTGGAATTGGGAATTTTTGTTTTATCTGGCATTGAGGAGGAGGAACATCTAAATTATATGTACAAACAAATGAGAAATAGAAAGTCTAGGGTTTATAACAGGGTATTTATAGGTAGGGTTTGAAATAGAATAGATGGACACAATTAGTTTATAGGTTACACGATAAAATGGCCCGAAAGGCCCGTTCTGACTCCGGAACGAAATGGGGTCAACCCTTATATCAAAATAGATGTTTTTAAATATTTAAAACGCGATGGAACATGTGTCAAGTCCAAATTCCATCGTATGAAGAAGTTACACTCAAATGAAGTTATTTCAAATTGATTTCAATTGATTTCAATTTAATTGATTTCTAGGCGTTTCGAGTCCGTACGATCAAACAACAAGTCCGATCGTTACGAAACTTGAAACCCTGAAATAAATCACCGTTACGGATCCGATGAAACTAGTTTCGTCAAAATCCGAGTCAGTGGCCAAAATGGCTATTTTTACATTAATTAATTAAATCAATAAATTAACTAATTAAATCAAAATTTCAATTTTAATTCTTTAATTGACAAATTTTACCATTTTTAAATTTCATAATCATTTACACTAATTTAACAAAATTTATTTTCCAAGTTAGAGTTGATAAATCTATAAATTTCAGTGTTAACTTTCAATTTCATTATATTCAGAAATTATAAATTAAATTTTCAATAATTCCATTTAATTTACTTTTCACTCTAATATTTCTTTCTTTAAACAAACTTAATATTTGTTTTAAAATCATTACATTTGTACTCCCATTCCATCCTTTATTTATCGACTATCATATTTCCATTCACTATATTTTTGTCAATTCACGTATTCTTTGTAATTTAAGTCTCAATTAATTTATTTATCTCGATTCCATTCCTTGATTACATCACTTATTACTTTACAAATAAACTAACATGTCAATTTATCCTATTACCTTCAAATCTTGTAATTATTGTCTTAAACTCATAAATGAAATACTAAGTTTCATTTTAATTTCGATTAACGTAATAATTAAATATTAAATTTCATTTAATTTCAATTAATCCAATTATTGAATTTTAAATTTCAATAAGTTAATAAATCTCAATTTTCATTCTTTATACCAACCAATTGTCATATTATAAATAGAATTAACATTATTTTCAATTATTTCTTTAATTAATACTAATATAACATTGAATTGAGATTCATTGCAATTGATTACAAATTTTATTTAATGGACTAAGTAAATGATTACTTTATATTAATTCAATATTTGCATTTGTTTTTCTTATATTAAATTTATTACCAAATATTCCTATTTACAATCAATTAAGACCCTATAATTGTTTTAATCAATTGGGATTGCATTGAATTAATTATTTATTCAACATTCTTACATTTCATACCCGTTATAAATTCATTAACGGATTACAAATTTTTATTCCTTACAATATTAAATAACAAAATTGATTACATAACATTGTTCTTATCCAACTATCATTAATTTTAAACTAATTCATTAATTTGTTCAATACCTACTCTTGTTTCCTTATATTCAATTCATGTCAAGTATGATATCTGAATTATATTTAGTAAATTGGAATTTCATTAAAATCGTTCATATCAACTTTAATTGACATTGTTACATTTTATTTTTTTATTATGACATATAAATTTATTTTCATAAATTGGAATTTCTACCCATTCATTTATTATTAACTTTAATTAGCATTGCTTATCTTGCATTAACATTATTACCTTAATTTACATTTAGTTACTATTAATCAATATATCATTGCATTGGTTAATTAAATGCTTTCCTTTAATTACTTGTTTTAATTTTTATACCCAAGTTCAACAATTAACACTATTTCTTTATTGAGATTTCACTCCAATTGTCAAAATTTAATTTTAATTACCATTGCTACATTTCATTTTTAACATTTACTTCAATATAAATTATAATTTTTTTATTTCTTTCTAAATTTAGTTACAAAGATCTAATTAAATTAATAAGTTTATTTATTAAAATTTATGGGTCGTTACACTCTCCCCCACTCAAAACTTTTCTTCCCCGAAAAGGAAAAAGAAGGGAAGAGAAGATTTAAGAAATTAATATATCTTACTTAAATATTAAATTTATAAACAAATAAATTTATAAAATTAATTAATTTAAATAAAATATACCAATTTATAGCCATTAAATCTTTTATACTTAACTTAATAAGGTTTGGAAAACATTTTCAAAATAATTTCTAAGTCCAGAATTTACGGAAAATTTCGGTAGAGTCTCCTTTGTACGGAGAGGCTCGGAAGAAAATATAATATAAAATATAACAATGTATAACATATACTTTCCAAAATAATATATCCCAACATGGAAAAATAATATTATGACGCTATTAAACCATAATCCAAGAACGTACCTATTTGTCGGACAATTAACGCTTAATTATGAAAGCAAAAGCAGTAGCAATTGCTTCCATTACGTGTATTTCACTTATATAATCCAAAAGAGTTAATAATTATATAAAATGAAATATATCTAAAGTTGTTTCAAACATTGACAAACAAATCAATTTAACATCAATCATTCGCAACCAACAGCATACACATCATATGCAAATCAACCATTCAAGCAAAACAAAACAATTGGTTGGTTCGGGTTAAGACACTTTAAATCACATAGAATGAAAAATATCTATGGAGTATTTCATTTACTCAACAGTCTTAGATAAAAATCGATATATTATTCATACATCTACGCAATTTTAAAGTACCCTTGCCCAAACAACCATAAACCAAACAACAACAATTTCAAACAATAAATTAAGTTCATTCTTATTAATTTCATTTCATACTATTTGTTGTTTGATTTCTTTTCTTTCATACAATGATTTATCTTTTTAATCTACATTTATTTCTTGCAAAATTTTCCTTTTTATTGCATTACACATTCATTCACTACTTAATTTCATTTACTTACAGTATTCATCTTTCTACTTAAATAACTTCAACATTTACTTAAGTTTACTATCATTTCTTTATAACCTTTCTATTATATTTAATTAGTAGCCTTTCAGTCATATTTAAGTTTATAACATTAAATTCTTATTTATAAAAGCAAATTCATTGAATACTTTCATTACCTCAAGTTTTACTTGTAAGATTTCCCATTACATTTTCTTATTAACATTGCAACTTTTATTATTTGGTAAGTTATATATATGCTTTAAGAATGTAATTGAAAAATTATACAAGTTTCCTCATTACCTTTAATTAATTTAATGTTTAATAATAATATACTTTGCTTTATATGTTACAAATTTAAATTTTATTTTTATTTAATTTATAACTTAGCATTAAATCTCTTATTTCATTTAGAGGTTTCAATCATTAGTGAAATTCTATTTCACTACGCAAACTGAAACTATTAATTAACGGAAACTTAAGAACCAAATACAGGGTTAAATTTCAAATCATTTTGAAATAATAGATAAATGTATACGCTTACACTTTATATATCTAATTGTATTTAAAACAATTTAAAATTTATATTTGTTTATCAAAATAAATCTGCAGTAAAACTACTACAGTGGCCTTTCCTCTTCGAAACTCGAAAATGAATGTCGATGATATGTGCACTCATCACCGAAATTATTTTCCAACGACAGAGAAGGGAGTACAGAACTTATTTCTTTTCCGAATTTTCTTTTAAAACACTTCTTTCAAATTATATAAATATTTATATCAGATAATACTTCTAACAATATTATTATTATATTTCAAAATCACTGGAAAAATATTCAAAACCCGGAACTTAGATTCTAAATTTCCAATTTTCATTTGTTTTATTTTCTTTTCAAATCTTATTTCCAACATATGCTTGTAGATTTCACTACCTAACAGCCAATATATTACAACTAGAAATATATCACTTATAAAAAAATTATTTTATATATATAGAAAATATAATAGGCAAAATTATTTCATTCACTTATATTCAAAACAAATATTGTGTCGGTCTGTCCTATTAAGTGTTTAGAAATCCCTATTGATGTCATAGCGTCCTATGCACCAACCAGATTTTATAAATACAAAATGGAACAAATTAACACAATATTAAAACCTTTTTATAACACTAACAAATAAGCTCTCTCATATATATACACTCAACGACTTACCATAGGGTATTACTACCCTATTAGTAAAGAGTCAGGCCCTATAAAGCTAAGGTTTATCGCTAAACCAAAGCTTTGATACCAGATGTAACGTCCCGGCTTTTCGTACGCTTTAAATCAACGTTAAACCACACAGGTCAGACTTAAACCATACAAAAGGGCGGATTATTATGGGGTAAATAAGAAAAAGGAGAGAAAGAAACAACAAAATAGAATCTTGCAACGGAACGATAAAATATAATAATCAAATATACAGTTCATGAAGCTGTTTTACAAAATATTCGATTATACTTATACAATACGTATCAGAGTTATACATACCAAAAGACAATAAATACTGCAGCGGAACAGTATGCATGTTGTGGAATACTATAATAAATAATAATAAATCTTCGTCTTCGTCCTCCAGATTACAGTTTTCTAAATACTGGAATGCTCAGGCTGACCCGAGCGAATTGAAAAGACAAAACACTCGAGTCAGAACTAAAAGATCTTATGTAAGTTAAATCAATGGTAAAATAAATATGAGTTGAACGACATGAGAGATGTATACGGGATTTGACATCTTCTATCCAGTGTCTAACGTGAGTGCAGTAACTTAAGGGATGCTCGGGATTCACATCTCGTAAGAATCCGTTAAACTATTTACTATGTAGTAATATTTCGCTGTTATAATAATGTCTATAGTAAAATAAACTTACTTTTAAATAGCATTAAGGCTTTACATTTTTCACCTTAACACGTAATAGTCACAGTAGTCCATCCAGTATCAGTGCATCTTTAGATCGGGAGACACCTAAATACTCCACGGGCTACAGGAGAAAACCAAACTCGTACAAGGAGCGCTAGGGTAGGTGACATGACACAACTAAGTAATGCCAAGGTAGATATACCAATTACGCTTCCGGGCCGGTGGTAACGCGTAGCAGCTACTACCGCCCACCTCAAGCCACATCCCCAAATCAAAAATCAAAAGTGGCCACCGAATCAATCCGAAGTCGGAGTATAATATCGAAGGGATGTGTCCAATAAAAGGTGCTACCTTCTTAGCCCGTCAATCGCTCCTGTTTTAGCCACCTTATGCCAACTCACGAGAGTCGCGTCCACGTATTTACCTCAAAGAAAACGCCGCCGCTATCCGACTTCATTTTGAAATCACCACTGCGTACACGTTGTTAAAGTGGTTTTCGGAGTTGGCAGAGAGTATGACAACTTCCGATCCCGGTCCCTTTAACAACCAAACGTTATTATAAAACCGCGGTCAATTTAAAATAATTATACTTCAAAACCAAAATATAATATCCCTTTCAAAACCATATAAACACGATATCATTTCTGTTTTAAAAACCCAAATCAATATAATATCATTTTTCAAATGTATACTTTTCTAAAACCATAACACTTTCAAAGTTACAATATTGAAACCATACGCTTGAAATATAACTTTTCAAAACATAAAACTCTGATTTTCATAACTTTGAAACATTACTGCACCGCTTAAATGGCTTAAATATTAAATTACTTTATATAATAAAATAGCTACTTCAATTTCACAAATCAATTCCAAATACTGATTTAAATCCCCAAATAAACCATTTCAAATTTAATATGTTTCAAAGCTTAAATATTCAATGTTTCAAACCTAAATTTTATAATTCATATATATACCAAAATCACTATTACTATTATTTAAATTTTAAATATTTGCTAAATAAATCCAATATCTTTTAAATAAAACTTCAAATTTCAATAACTGAATATTCCTCAATTTATTTGGACTTGATATATTCATTTAAAATCACCTTAAACCCGAATTAAGTTATAAAACCATATTCTTTTAAAATCCCAATTTCAATAAGTTCCAAATGGATTCTTATTAAATATAACTCTTAGTTAAATAAAATCTCAAATCAATTTCAAAACTATCTTATCAACCTTGATTTATAAAAATCAATATAAATCTATATTAAAATATAATTTAAGTAAATTCTTATCCATATTATATTTTAATAATATCAAACTTTATTATTAGACTTATTTTATACTTTAAATAATTTCATTCATAGCTTAAACCCAAGAATTTAACTATATATAAAATAACATTTATAAAATATCCAAATCAATCTCATAAAACCATATATTTCTTTACAAAACCATAGAAATAATTCAAAAATATTTTTATACATATGTACCACGGTGTCTGTATATAATTTTCTTGCCTATGGTCAATTGATACGGATAATTATCATTTCAATCCGTAATTTAAAATAAATACGGTTGTATATCATTTCAAACCGCAATCCCGAATTAAAATGACAAATCGATAAAGAACTTGTAGATTATGATGATATAAATAAAACATCCATTCTCATCCATCATAAATCATACATCCATCACAATTATCATCCAAAACAATAAATCAATATCAATATATAACTGATAATATATAATAGGTAATTATCTGCCAGTTATGTTCAATAATAAATTAAATAACGATTTAATTTAAATAAATGCAATTAACTGAGATGATGAATAAAAATATACAAAACAGTCATGAATAAATTCATAATCACAACATAAATTAAATTTAACGAACATAATAAATTTTAGAAGTTGTGAGTGGGTTAAAACACTCACCTTTTGAATTTAAATTAAATTTAAATCCAATTTAAACACAAAAATCAATCAGCCTCAGAATTCATCCAAACTAGTACCAAAACGTTTGGAATTTTAATATGATCCTAACAAAAAATGCGCATGAATTCGAGTTCGTTTGCAAAAGTTATTGATAATTAGAACGTTTCGAAGATTAATTAAAATAAAATAGATAAATAATACAAAACCAATCTCACCATTCGACACGTCAGCTTCTTCTAGCTATTCATCTCGTACAGAAAACCCTAACGGCCGACCCAATATCGAATGCACGCACGCGAGTCCTTCGAACGCGCCGTCCATATCACGCCCCCAGGCCACGTCGTACCCCACTGACACGGCCGTCGACCTCGCCGCCGTCACTTGCAGCCCCCCTACGCCCTCATGCGTCGCGCACGACACGATCAGCGTTGTGAAACTGCAGTCGTCGCCTTGATTTGCAAATCCTAATCGAATTTTAGCTGTCGATCTGACCGTCAACTCGTGAAACCAACCACACCGATGGCCTCCAATCGTTCCCCTCTACCCAAAAGTAACATTGATTTGACGATCCATTGTGGATGATCACGCTCGAATGAACGGCCAAGAATTGATCATCAAATTCCGGCAACATCGTAACCTAGATCAGAGAACGAATACCATTTTTGACTTGCGCTCTTCGAGAGCTTTCCGACGATATAAAAAATGATCTGGTTTGAAGAGTTTGAAATTTTGGCTTTGAATTTGATTTGGAATTGGAATTGGGAATTTTTTTTTGTCTACCATTGAAGAGGAGGAACATATGAATTGTACGTACAAACAAATGAGAAATAGAAAGACTAGGGTTTATAATAGGGTATTTATAGGTAGGATTGAAATAGAATAGATGGACACGATTGGTTTACACGTTGCACGATAAAATGGCCAGTTCTGACTCCGGAACGAAATTGGGTCAACCCTTATATCAAAATAGATGTTTTTAAATATTTAAAATGCGATGGAATAGGTTTCAAGTCCAAATTCCATCGTATGAAGAAGTTACGCTCAAATGAAATTATTTAAAATTGATTTCAATTGATTATAATTTAATTGATTTCTGGGCGTTTCGAGTCCGTACGATCAAGCGACAAGTACGATCATTATAAAACTTGAAACCCAACAATAATTCACTGTTACGGATCCGATGAAATTTATTTCGTCGAAATCCGAGTCAGTGGCCAAAATGGCTATTTTTACATTAATTAATTTAATCAATAAATTAACTAATTAAATCAAATTTTCAATTTCAGTTCTTTAATTGACAAATTTTACAATTTTTAAATTTCTTAATCATTTACACTAATTTAAACGAATTTATATGCCAATTTAGAGTTGATAAATCTATAAATTTCAGTGTTAACTTTCAATTTCATTATATTCAGAAATTATAAATTAAATTTTAATAATTCCAATTAATTTACATTTCACTCTATTATTTCTTTCTTTAAACATAGTTAATATTCCCATTCCATCCTTTATTTATTGACTATCATATTTCCATTCACTATATTTTTGTCAATTCACACATTCTTTGTAATTTAAGTCTCAATTAATTTATTTATCTCGATTCCATTCCTTTATTACATCACTTATTACTTTACAAATAAACTAACATTTCAATTCATGCTATTACCTTCATATCTTGTAATTATTGTCTTAAACTCATAAATGAAATACTAAGTTTCATTTTAATTTAAATTAACATAATAATTAAATATTAAATTTCATTTAATTGCAATTAATCCAATTATTGAATTTTAAATTTCAATAACTTAATAAATCTTGATTTTCATTCTTTACATCAACCAATTGTCATATTATAAATAGAATTAACATTATTTTCAATTATTTCCTTAATTTATACTAATATAACATTGAACTGAGATTCATTGCAATTGATTACAAATTTGATTTCATGGACTAAGTAAATGATTACTTTATTGATTAATTCAATACTTGCATTTGTTTTTCTTATATTAAATTTATTACCAAATATACCCATTTACAATCAATTAAGACCCTGCAATTGTTTCAATCAATTGGGATTGCATTGAATTAATTATTTGTTAGCTTACATCAACATTCTTACATTTCATACCCGTTATAAATTAATTATTGGATTACAAATTTTTATTCCTTCCAATATTAATAACAAAATTGATTACATAACACTATTCTTATTCAACTATCATTAATTTTGTACTAATTCATCAATTTCTTCAATACCTACTCTTGTTTCCTTATATTCAATTCATAGTCAAGTATGACATCTGAATTATATTTAGTAAATTGGAATTTCATTGAAATCGTTCACGATCAACTTTAATTGACATTGTTACGTTTTATTTTTTATTATAACATTTAAATTTATTTTCATAAATTGGAATTTCCTCCCATTCATTTATTATTAACTTTAATTAGCATTGCTTATCTTGCATTAACATTATTACCTTAATTTACATTTAGTTACTATTAATCAATATATTATTGCACTGGTTAATTAAATGCTTACCTTTAATTATTTATTTTTATTTTTATACCCAAGTGCAACAATTAACACTATTTCTTTATTGTGATTTCACTCCAATTGTAAAAAATTAATTTTAATTATCATTGCTACATTTCATTTTTAACATTTACTTCAGTATAAATTATAAAAAAATTATTTCTTTCCAAATACAAAGATCTAAGTAAATTAACCAATTTATTTATTAAAATTTACGGTTCGTTACAATTTTGAAACTTCGCGGTCGGATCAAAAAATTGCGCTTCTAAGGCAAATATTAATAAACATAAGGTTGTTGTGAGCTGATTAGGACAGGCAGACGCTCGTTTCTAAGACTTTAATATTTCTGACGTTGGACCTATACTTTGGACTTGAGAATTTAGTTTATGTTCAGCAATGGATCCTTTGATCACTCAATTTATTATATTATATAAAAGTTATTAGTTAAATGGTTGTAAATTTTATTTTCAAAATTGTTGACTTGTTTTTCAATTGCAATTTTTTAATCTGTAATTATAAATTTAGTTAAATGAACTAAAGGGTAAATTTATCAAAATATATAAATATTGTTAATTAATGTTTTGACTATTTTTTTAGTAACGAAAATTATATAGATTTGTAATGATTATTGTTCATGCTATAATTCTCTCGACATTTGGAAGTTGATTTCAAAAGTAAACAGGTCTCGGTATAGTGAATTGATAATGAAAGGTGAAACCACGAATCAGTAGTAAACCGCAAGTGATAAAAGTAATAAGTACAAGACACAACATTTCTAGTGGCTGAGAAGTTCACTTCCATCCGTTATTCAGTAGTCGCTTTTATTAATGCTTATGTAGAGAATTTATAATCTTGACTTGATCCTTCATTAATGAGTTTTCTAAAATTCTTTTTGTAGTAAATTAAAAATGAGGATTTTGATTTGAAGTGTTGTTTCGAATCAAGGTCTCCTATATGTGTGAGCCCTTTATTTATACTATTCTTGGAGCTCCACTATTGGCGGAGCACTTTTTCTTTGGATTACTCACTTGGCTCGACGTAAGTTGCAATTGATGCATAGGCACCATCTTGTTATGTAACGACCTGATATTTCGAACCATTCAAATCAACAATCATCTAGTCATGTCATACTTGAATTGCTCAAAACAATAGATTTTTAATTTATATTTGGCAAAATTCAGCATATACGGTAAATAAATAAATCACAGAATCATAGACACAGAGTAATATAATAATAAGCAGCGGAATAGATAAATAGGAGTCTATGAAGCTACTATATAAACATCAGAGTTTGAAATAAAATACATAGAATATCTTAAATACAATGTAGTCTCGAATACAAACAGATGTCAAGTCTAAACAAAAACAACTGGAAAAGCTGAATAGATAAGACAGATATTCAATCCAAGCTCCAATCTCCAAAGATCAGTCTCAAATGTCGTGACACTTAGTCTGACCCGAGCATAAAGAAAAATACAAAACACTCGGGTCGGGATTAACATTCTTATACCAGTAAATTCAATTCTAGTGAAATGTCAACTGAAATACAAGTAACTTAAAGTATGTTTGGGATTTCCACCCTCGAAGGATCCGTGAAACTATCTACCACATAGTAATATACGCTATTATAATATTTCTATCAGTAAAGTAAAGTATTAAAATAGCGTTAAGGTGTTACTTATATCCCCCTTAACACATTTTATATATCCCTATAGTCTATACAGTATCTTAAGCTCCACCTAACCGGTGGTTTGCTCAAATGGTACTAAATAGGTACGGTACAAACAAACTCGTAGAAGGCGTGATAGGGCATGTGAACACGGCACGCAAGGCAATGTTAGGGTAGGATTTTACCGTTTTGGGGATCTAGACTAGTGGTAACGCATAGCAACTACTACCACCCACCTCAAGACACACTCCCAAATCAAAAGGTGCACGCAATCAAATCACAAAGTAATAGAATAGAAGAAATGTGCCTGATGGGGGTGTGACCCTACTTGGTCTGGCATGGCTCCTGTTTTAGTCACATCTAAGCTGACTCACGGAAGTCAAGGCTGAGTTAATACCATCATATAGAATCGTCGCCATACCATCCTACTTCATTCTGGAATCTCTACCATGTACAAAGTTGTTAAACTGGTTTTCGCTATTTGCAGAGAGTATGACAATATCCGATCATGGTCTCTATAAAAACCAAATGCTTATTTTACAACATGGCCATTTTTATAAAATCACTTTTATAATCATTTCTAGTAGTTCATGCTTCATATCAAGATATCATATCATTAAAATCATATCACTTTCGAAATCGTATTCGTTTCAAAAATCATAGCCACAAAATAGTTTAAACTTTCATATCAAAATATTTGCATTTAAATCTATTAAATTTAAATCATAACAGTTCCCATTTAAACATTTTAAATATTGAAAATAGTTTATATATTGAAAAATAAGTTATAATTTAAAAATAGTTTATATATATTAAAAGAGTTTAGATACTAAAATGGTTTATATCAAAATAGTTAAAATTAGAATTGGTTTCTTCCAATTTTACAAATAAATTCATATCAACCTTTAGTTCCAAATTCAATTTAATCAATCTCAATTCAAATTATCATTTAGATTTAAACTACAAATTTAAACCAATTTCCGATTCAGTAGGTTTCAGAGTTAAATATTCATCAATTTACAATGACTCAATTTTATAAATTTCATTTATATTTCAACTTTAACTTATTTCTGTATGACATATCCACTTAACTAAATTTAGTAATACTTAATAAAATCTCAAATTGCAAAATTTACCAATATCAAACTTTAAATATCCAACTTCAATTATATTAAATTCTGCAAATATTCATTTAATTACATTTATAAACATTTAAATAAAATTCTTCAAATTCAAATTTAAATCAATATTGAATACTCAAATTCAATTCTATTCAAATTTAAATATTCATGTAATCCACTTCAATCAAAATCAAGTTATAAAACTTATGTTTAAATCTCAAAATCAATAAGTCCCGGATTAACCTTTATTTAAATTTAATTCTTAATAATTAAATTACAATCAATTTAATTTATCTTTCCAACCTTAATTTATTAAAATTATTAAAAACTATTTTTAAATAATTTTAAATAGATACTTAAACATAATATATATTAAATAAAATAAATTTTATTAAATTAGATCTTATTTTATATATATATTTAAAGTTATATAGTTATAAGAAGAAAACATTTTATTTTCAAAACTAACTTATAAATTTAAAATTTCCAAAATATATAATTTTAAAAATCTAAATTTACACATATATAATAATAATATTTATATATTGTGTTTTTAAAATCAATATTTTTTAAAATCCATATATTTCCTTTCAAACTTTGGAAATCATTTTTAAAACTTAGACCAACAGTATCCATATATAATTTTCTATTTATGTTCCATTGATACGGATATTTATCATTTCAATCCGCAATTTAAATACCTACAGGTATATATCATTTCAACCCACAATCCCAAAATTTCACAATCAACGATAATCGCTTGGGTTGATTATTTCAACCCATAACAATTTTCCCTTAATCTATAAGATCATTCGGTTATGTATCATTTTAATCCATAGGGATATCTAAACTAACAAAAAAACTTGCAGAGTGAGAACAAATATGACAATAATATCACATATCCACAACAGGCATATACAATCAGCAACAAATTAAAATATAATATATAAAACAAGGTAATGGTGTCATATGTCATAGGTGAACACTTGTAGATAATGGCATATCATATTTAACAATTAGATAACTAACAATTCAAATTCAGCAACATATTTCAATTGTCATTTCATATGAAATCAATTACTAAACATCAGAATGTTAATCGTGAATGCTCACCTTTTGAGGCTAGAGAAACACGAGAACAAGATGGAAACATGCATGGATAAGCACAGATAATCGAAAAATAACCAAACTAATACGGGCAAGCATAAAGTGACAACAGGATGGTGACAAAGCAAAGCAAAAATCAAAACTAGCTTCATATAAATGAGAAAAATATAATATTTTCAAAAAAAAAATTAATTAAACACACATATTAAAATAAAAATCTTCATAAATTATATTTATTAAACACATATTAACGTAAAATATCTTCATATTATAAATTAATCAATATTTAATAAAATGCACATATTTTAAAACCGATATCAAAATAAATTTCAGTCATTCGAATTTGGAATATATAATTGATTTTAAATATTGAAAAGTAAATTTTATAAGTTAAATAACTTGAATTTCAAATATAATGGTTATTTGAATAATTAGAATTGTTTAAAAAATTGAATCTTGAATTTAATATGAATAAAAGTGATTTCGAAACTAATTTAAATTCTATTTGAATAAGAATAAAGATTTAAACTTTTAAATTTAAATAAAAGTGACCAGACATATTTTTATAATAATCATTTTAATTAACCTGTAAAAATAGCTTTCTGGGACACTCTCAGATTTTGACGAAACCAATTCTATTAGTTCCGTAATAGTGAATTGGTATCCCCATTGAATTTTCTAGCGATCGGATGTATCATTTGGTCGTGCTAGCTTGAAAAGCTTAGAAATTTAATTAAAGGAATTTAAATTAATATAATTCGATTTTGAAAGTTAACTTCTGTATTTGATGGAACAGGATCCCATACCATTTCCATTGTGTTTGAAATGAGGGTATTACATATAGAATGCCAGGCGGCACATTTCGATTAGAGTTAATGAAAAATCAATGTGTATAGTATTTAGATATTTTATTTACTATATAAGGAACACACTCTTCACATTTTCTTTAAACGCTAAAAATAATTCACCATATGCCATTAACCATCCCTACATCCAACGATCTATGATCAATGGTGCCACTCCATCCAATTTAGGATTCAAGCTCAACTGCAAACTTATATAGCTCGACAAGGCAAGGGAGATCAATGGTGGAGATGGGTCGCAATGGCCTATGGCGGCAACAATTCCAGTTTAAAGCAGTGGCAGTTTATAAGTGATTTCTCAAAAAAGATGGTGATTGGGTGGACAAGGCTAGCGGTCAAGAGGATGTTGGAGTCTTGGGCATCTTCGAGGATAGTGCGTGGTTCCAGGTGTTGAGTCAAGGCAAGGAGCGAAGGTCAAGGTGGTTGGCTTGGATTTGAACAAGAAGTAATTTGATACGGGACTAATCAAGTTAAGTTAGAATATTAATTAATGAAGTAATTAGCAGATTTTTAAATATTATTTAAATTCAAATGTTTATAATTTGAATAACTATCTTATTTTAGGTCTAAATTGAACGCGGTCAGTCTCGTGAAACTCGCAGCAGCAAGTACTATTTATTGGAATTGAATTGGCGATGATTAGAGCTAGTAGAAATTTTGTACTAAATAGAACATTGTTCTATTTAGATGAAAACCAGTATGCCTCAACGATAACTGGAATTTTAGTGAATTAACTCATCGAACTTCCCCAATTATATTTCAATATGTGTGGATAGTTTTATGGTTGATTGTTTGTTGGTTGTTTGAATGATTTACTATTTTATTAATTGGTTTGGATATATTCCCACCCATGGAAAAGATGAGACCCTATTACGTTTCCGTGTAAGAGCGATGAGCCTTTGCATATGTTCCCGCCATGAAGCGGTTGATTTATGTTTTATTACTATATACTGTATGTGATGCAAGGAGACCGGTTGGAGGAATCCAACAGGATTCCTCACATTGTTAATTTTACTTTTCATGTATATTGTGATATATGACTTGCTGGATGCCAAATTTGTTGACATGGATATGATTTTTCTTATTAAGTGCTTTAGTAACACTGGGCCTTATTTTTGGAATTTTATAATGCTATAAAATAATGTTTTGATTTAAAAGGGATTTCAGAGTGATTTTGATAGTATATATTTTTTAATAGTTTTTAACTTATTAAGAGGAATGAATTTATTTTAAATAGATAGAAATGTATGATTTTGGGTGTTATAAAATTTTAGCTTTATGAAAGATTTTTGAATGGTCGATAACAAGAATTTATAAAAGTGATGCTATAAAAATAAAGAAATAGATTTATAAACGAATTTTGTAAATATATATAACAATGGATTGTATATGGGATTTATAAAGAAATGAATTTATAAATAAAATTTTATAAATAAAGACATTTAATAAAAATAAAAGTTTTATAAAGTATAAATGAGATTTACGAACATAGTTTATAAATATATAAATGATTTATGTTGAGATTAAAATATGGAATTGATCATTTTAAAAGTATTTTAACTTTTAAGGAAATGTCTTGAAAGTGATATTTCCAAATGGAGTTTAAATGTTTTTTAGAAGTGATTTAAAACGTGTTAAGTGATGAAAACATGGATTTCAACATTTATTGTTGTATTAATCATTTTCAAGGAAGGTAAGGAAGACATGGACTATAACATTGTGGTTATAGTAAATGAATTCCAAAAGGAAATGTTTCATATAGTATACGAGATATTTATATATATACATACATATATGTATGTTTGTGTGTGTGTATGTATATATATGTATGTATATATATGTACGTACGTATGTATATATATATAATTAATCGAATCCCTATATAGTGTTTTTGGGTTGTCGTAACGATGTTTTATGCAACATTCTCCTTGATCCAATAAATTATGTTTTGACCATCCATTATGAAATACACGAATTGGTTCTTATGATTGTACTAAAGGCTTAGTGGTAGTGGAAGCATTGTGTCTTATACGTAACACCCGAAAGTGTATGAGCTCGAGAGTTGTATGATTATAGAAGTCTATTTAGCGTGTCCCCAAAATGGTAGTGTTATTAAATATACTTATATCGTTGAAATTAGTCTATGGAATCATTTTATAAATATCAAATATTAAAGTGGTTTTGAGAATACATCTTAAAGATTTTTTGAGAGAAATATTTGGAAAGTGATTTAATCAATAAAAGATTGTTTAAATAGGATAAGTGACTGTTTATGTTCCAGATTTTATTTAGTGCTTTGATAGTTAAATAACCGACAATAAAATTTGGCCTTGTTTGGTTCCTTGACATGATGTGGGAAATGATTAGTCTTGCACTTAGCACGAAGCTAATTAAGTAGGCTTGATTATCATTTGGTGTTAAGAATGTTGATTCGAGTAGTGCGAAGTGACTGGATACTCCAATCTACCGGGCATCCTTCTTGGCCGAAGGATAGCAGTTGAGAACTGAAAACGTGATAAGTCTACGTGACTTGGTTTTTGTATGAGGTTGTGGGTCTCTTATCATTGTTGGTCCAAAGAGACCATGATCGTATTTATCCATAAACCACAATGAACCAATGTATGCGTTCAGAAGTGCAGGTTTATGATGATAATTATTGAAGGTGGAGATCTTCATGATGCAGGGCTACTTGCCACTATACCTGTGATGCATATTATATATATATATATATATATATATATATATGTATATATATGGTGGTATCAATGCTTTGTTATGAAAATCTTTGATATGTAAGGACTTCTCGCTGCTGTTCCTTCGGATGACTCCCGACAGAATGTAGTAGGAGAGTACCTTCTGTTTGTTAGGTTACCAGATAATCCGTATAGACAGATGTCTGACATTGCACTTCTAAAATGCATGTACATTAATTTTTACAAATGTACATATGTTTGGTGGTCGAGAAGGCAACTTCTCTTAGCTTAACACCCTTTTCTGAGATGTACGAGCTTAGAGACTGTAAATTTGTTGAAATCAATAGTCTATCGTGGAATTTGCAATGTAGCATTCAAAGTGGAATGTGTAAGGTGAAAGGTAACACATTAACTTATGCATCATCACCCGGTAATGGCTTAAAAAAGTATGTCTAATGCAATATGGTTCGTAACCATTAGGGTATGATCATCGCCTTTCTAGATTACTCTCTATATGCCAAGTATGTGGTATATGCTATGGGATCCTGGATAGGTCGGTTATGATTGGGCTGATGACATATTCGGTTTTTATCCAGCCCATATCTGGGCTAAAAAGGGATAGACTGGTCTTGCCAGATGCAGAGGATTTTTATGTGTCCTAGTTACATCTCTCTAGAGATGTACTGTATGGTAGTCCCTTACCTTGCCATTGTATGGAAATCCATTCTTCAATATGTGCCTTCAATTTGTTTGTAGAACCTACTTTGTATCTAGCATGCTAGAATTTAATAATGTTGCATTTTTGGCTTTGACAATATTACTAGACACATGTATAATATAACAGAATTTGATATGAAATGTTTTGGTTATCATAAGGCAAAACCTCGTCCATGTTTATGTGTGGGCTAGTCTTACGAGATACCTTTGTTTTGAAAAAGAAAATTTTTTATAACTTTAAAATTCAATTGAGATGTGTTTACTCATGCTTGTTTACCAAACTGATTTGAGCGTTATTTCCTTTCAATGCTCGGGTCAGACTTAGTATATATACAAATTTAGTTTGGATTCTTTAGAGCTTCAACAAACGAGCTCGGGGTCTTCAGGTCGTATTCACGTATATATTTATATTCTGCAGCATTGGTTTTTTAAAATTATTAGCAATTATGAAGACATATTTTTATAACTGTCCAGGATGATAACTAGTTATTCATGCACTGTAATTTGATATATGTCTCTCTTTTGTAAAGACTATTGACCTATATTATATATTGTTCCACTACATTATGAGATTTTGTGTTGTTTTAGTTTCTTTTTCTCTTCTCTTCTTTCTTCTTTCTTCTTTCTTTCCCATAACTATCCATCTTTTCATTCAATTTGGATTGGACATGTGTGGTTAATTATCAGTTTAAATTATGCAGATGTGTGCGTCATTATACTACATAACATAATGAAGCTGATGATGTTGATTTGGAGAGAGGAAAACCAATTATGTTTGGCATCGTAGTCTCGCTGCATGTTATGTTATGAAAATGTATTACTCATACTAGGCTTTGTGCTTGATCCATGATTTTATATTTCTTTCCATATAAACTCATGCATGCTCATTCGATTGATTTTACGGTTTAGGTGGGTTTTCTTGAATATGAATAGACTGAAATAAAGCGAGGGGCTTAGTTTATAATAAAGCTTTACTTTGAATTCCATTATTTCAAAACCAAGCTATATAACTGGTTAAGTGTGCTTATCAACATCTTTATATGTTGGTCATAACAATATTAGAATGTTTTTATTATGTTTACCCTTACATGGGCATGTGTTAGGATATCAAAATGTAAAGATAATTCATGTAATAGAAGACTTATTTAGCTACTTTGTTTACATAATGTCGTTGAAAGAAACTGGCCCTATTTTGTTGCCAGAAAATAATTCCAGCAATGACTGCAGTATCGTTGGAGTACTTTTTTGGTTCCCGAAGTATGAGTTGTTACATTAGGGTTTTCTATTTTTGATGTGATTTGGACACAAGAGTTTGGGTTATTATAACCAACATAAGATCAAATATTTTCCACTATTCTCTAAAAGTTGAATCCAGATCTCATCTAGCTCATAGGCAAGTTAATTTCTACCATTTGCCTCTTATTGTGGCTGACCATGCCCTAAAATCTTCACCAATCCGTGCATTTCTATGCCTCCAGTCCGACTAGGAATTTGCGGTCAATGTTAAGATGAGTGAAGTGGACGTTGGATATCATCAATGGTGAAGCATGGTGACCACAAATTATCAATGAATGTGAAATCTATTGTCATAAATTACGGCGATTTGGGTCGTCGTTGGGCAATGGCACCTGAAGGAGAAATGTAGAGGGGGTCGAGGAGATAGTACGGCCAGAGTTTGGCGGCACGGAGTGGCTTGTGGTAGCGGCAAAGAGGGTGCGTTCATGGGTGGTTTTAAGTTCGTTTTGAGTCGATCGGTGGTGAATTGGATGGGGCTACTTTCGGCATGGGGTCGGATATGCCAAGGTAGGCCATGGCCGAAGCTAGACGGTATAAGGCAACGTATGACGGCGACAGTGGAAGCGAGAAGAGGGCGACTATTTCATTCTAATGAAAAGAAGAGAGAGAGAATGAGTAGAGAGGGAGTGATAATGACGGTAATTAGCGTATTATAATGATGTAACTAGTAATATTGTATTATTAATTAATTTGTGAATCTTATAATTGCAATAACTAATGCATACGAGGTCAAAATCAAGCACGACGAGTTGCGTTATACTTGTATTAGAAAATACTACATCATAGACTTAGATGGGTGATAATTTGAGCTTGTGGAGTTTTATGCTAAATTCGAACGTCGTTCGAGTTAAGATGCAACCAGAACTCCTCGACGATTACTGAAATTCGGATGAGTAAACTCACCTTCGAATGATAATATAATGTTATATAGTGGTTATAAAATTGATTGTTGCTTGTTTGGATGATTTACTACTTTATCAGTTGGTTTGGATTTATTCCCGGCCTTGGAACGGATGACCCATATCATATGATAATATATTGTATGTGGTGCAGGGTAATAGGTTAGAGGGATCCAATAGGATTTCTCACTACTATTGATTTATATATATATAACTGTATGTGTGCTGATATATATATATACATACATACATACATACATACATATATATATATATGAATTGTGATTCACGATAGGTTGGAGGGATCTAACGGGATTCCTCGCCATCGTTGATTTATTTTTAATAATATTCCTGTTATATACACTTTCGAATATCAAACCTGATTGTTTAGCCCGATTAAATATGACATTTTATATGTTCAACTTAAGCCCCATAGTGATCAAAATCATTAATAATGTTCGTTAAGTGATGTGTTAACCATGGTCGATGTTAATGGCATTAATTAACTTAGGTAGTTAATTTAATTAAAATGGCAGCTTATTTAAGTGCCATAGTGATTGTTGTGTCTTCATCTTAATCTAAAAAGTTTTAAATTCATATCAACTTCAGTTTACATCAGTTTAAATGTTAGTGTTTTAATATGTTATTATATTTAAAATGTTTAAAGACACATTAATATTATTTTGAAGTTAACTATTATTAGTTAAGCTAATCGTTTTAAATAATGTTAAATAACTTATTTAATGGTTAATTAATTTTATTTTAGTTAATAATTATGGGTTAAAGTAAACTATTGTTTAAAACTAATTATTGGAAGTTAATTATTGTTTAAATTAAATTGGTTTTAAAAGTAATTTATTTTTGTAATAATATTGTTTAAGATTAATTTATTATAATAATTATATGGTTTAAAGTTGTATTATTATTATAATAATAATATTTCTAAAGTTTATTTATTATTATAACAATATTGTTTTGAAGTTAAATTATCTATACAATGGTTCGCTTAAAGTTAATAATATATTAATATTATTCTAAAGATAATTTATGTTATTTTAAATTTGATTTAAAAGTATATTATTATAATATAACTTGTTCAAAAATTTATTATTTTATTAATAGTATTTTATGTTAAAATATTCGAAGTAGAACTGATACTTTTGAATGAGTATTTGGAATCTTTATCTAGTTAAAGAGGTTTGAAGATAAAAGTATTTGAAAAATATTTAATGACCAATACTTGCTTATTTAAAATTGTTTAAACAATTGATTTGATAACATAGGAAAATTTATTTACTTAAGTTTTATAAAGAAGTTTTATAAACAATTTTGGAATATTTATAAAGGAGTTTAAAATGGTTTTAATTATTTATAAGGAAGTTTTGAAAATAAGAAATCTTCACAAATGTTTTTGTTAAAATACTTATATCGGTGAGATAAGTATATGAACATTTCGATAAATGTTTTTGAAAGAGATTTAATAAACAAAAGTTGTATTTTTGGGGCTTAGTAGTTGGTATGGGCGATTAAATCTTTGAATTTGTTGTTGTGTATTTGCTTGATACATAATCGACTATCAGATCTTGGCCATTTTGACTTAGGAAGTATGATTGTAAATTCAAATTCTCTGGTGAGGAATCGATTACTTACTTCTAAAACAATCGTGAATGAGTCAACCGGGAATTATCAATTGTTGGTTAAGGGAGATCGGGATCGGATATATTACCCAAAAACCACTTCAAATCAACATATGCATTCAAGTTGAAGAAATCTTGATGATCACTTAAGACAGAGCTCTTGAAGTGTAAGGGCTACTTGCTGCTAATCCTTGGTGATTCCAAAATGGATGTAGTAGAAGTAGTGCCTTCGGTTTCATTCTGACCATGAATGAACTTGTATGGATGAATGCTGATATTGCATTGATTTCCTAGAAGGCAATATTGGCATTCCAAGATGGTTTTCTAAGAGGAAATGGTAAGAGCGTAGCATCTTCGGGTTTCACACCTAGGAAATAAATAAAGCAAGGATGTGTCGTAGGGCTATATGGGTCGCTCCCATAAGGATATGATCATCCCTAATGTAATGTCGATATTCGTGTATGCTTTGAGGCTTATTAAGGTTGTTTGATCACAACCCAAGGGTAATCATATTCGGTGCTACTTGAAAAGGGAGTAGCGTCAGTCCTGAGTAGTAGAGGTGCAACATGTTATAGCCTCCCATACATTTTACCTAGAGGTGTACGGATTCGATGGGTAAACCCTTACCCTTTCATAGTTGGAATTTATTCTCTAATACAATGTAACGACCCAGAATTTTTAATAATTAAAATATGAGTATTTAATTAATTTTAAATATTAAAAAGTGAATTTATAAGTCAAATAAATTTTATTTTGATTTATTGGATTTAATTGAATTATTAAATCGATAATTTAATATGTTAAATTATGGAAATAATTGAAAATATAGTTAAATATGATTGAAAATGATTTGTAAAATTTTATTTTATCATATGGGAGTTAGAACGATATTTTAGAACTTTTAAAATCGAATTAAAAGTTAATTTGTGAAAATTGAATATTTTAATATTTAAATCGACTGGTGAAAATAGCCAATTTTTGAACAGTCTCAGAATTGAACGAAACCAGTTCTATTGGATCCGTAATAGTTAGTTATTATCGGATTTTACTTTTCGTGTCAATCGGAGTTATCGTTTGATCGTAGCAGCTCGAAACGCATTGATTTATTTTTAATTTAAATTTGACGAGCTAAAATAGCCATTTTTCAAAAAGTCTCGGATTTCGACGAAACCAGTTTCATCGGATCCGTAATGTGATATTATTGCAAGGTTTCAAATTTCAAGTCAATTGGATTTACCGTTTGTCCGGTACAAATTAAAACGTCTAGAAATCGATTTAAATCGGTTTAATTTAAATTGAGCGTTTATAGCCATAACTCGCACATACTTCCGAATTAGCTTCCGAAACCTGTTCCATTGTGTCCGAAACGCGGGGTAAACCCTAGGTACGTCGGTTTCGACGCCTAAATCGGAGTTCGGAATTTCTGGATGAATAGTGTTCGAATTTTTCCTATAAATATACCCCCTACCCTTCATAAATAAAATAAAAAAAAAATATCTCTAATTCCTAAACCCTAGCCGCCATATACAGAACCAAGGGCTGAAAATTTGCCAACCATCTTCCCCTCAAATCTCCAAATCCGTTCATCGATTCCAGAAATCTCCAACTACAAAAGTATAGAGCTCGATGAGATCTTGGATTTCAACGGTTATGATCGTCAATGGCTTCACGGATCATCGGCAAATTTGGTTTGAAGGGGGCCGGCTGCGCACGTTTTTCGAGGGGGAATAGGTGGCCGAGCTTGACATGGTGGTGGCCGTGGGTAGCTTGTGTTACGAGCTACGTGATGGAACTCTCTGATCGTGTTCAAGCTCGACGTGGAGGTGGTGATATTTAGCCCTAAATTTGAATGATGGGTTCGTGTGTTTTCTTGTTGCCTGTATGCGCATGAACGATGTGGGAGAAGAGCAAGCACGGCTAGGATCTGATGGAGGCAAAATCTACGGTCCAGATTTGAGCTAGGTTGAAATTAAAAAGGATTTGTGAATTTAGTTATATTTATAATTCGTGTATCTTAAAAACGATGTATCTTTTTCATACGAGGTCGAAAACGCGCGAAACCAGTTGCGTTGGAATCGTATGGACGAGCACTACGCGATGGAGTTGGTTTGGAGTCGTTTGGAGTTAGTGAGAATTTTGGGTAAAATTAAACGTCCGTTTAATTTTATTCGAAATAAATCGCTAAAACGGAATTTAAAATCAAGGTGAGAACTTCTCACTCAATCGAATCAGTTTCGATTTTATTTTAAATAGTTAGATTTAAAATATTTGAATGCATGTTTGAATGTTGATTGATATCTATTGATTGTTAAAATAGACATTATACGCCGTTAGTAAGCGGATGTTATTTATTAAAAACATATACCGCGAATATTTCATAAACAGTGAAATTGGTATTATATATAGTAGCAATATATATATATTGGCATATGTATATATTGGAGTTATTGATTTCCCGCATTTTTTTGTTTAGCGGATGAGACCCTATTACGCCGTTATTAAGCGGATAATATTTAATAAGAACATATACCGCGATAATTTCGTACTGGAGCGAAATTGGTATTGTGCTAATGTTTTTGGATGCAGGAAAACAGGTTGGAGGGATCCAACTGGATTCCTCAACAGTATTTATTTAATTTCAAATATTTTGATATTTGATTGATTATCATATCGATATATGATATTGTTGTTGTCGTGATTGACTATTTGGTGTGTAGCATCATTGGACCCAGATTTTGGGATTTTAAAATAATTTTAAAGTGATTTTTGAAAATATACTATATTTTTAGAATTGATCCATTTTAAATAAATAAACATTATAATTTTTAAAGTTATAAAAATTATGATTTTTAAGAAATATAGTTAAAAGATGATTTTTGAAAATAAGGAATTAATGACTTTATAAAAGAGTTTAAATTGGGATTCTGAACTTGTTATAAAAAGTTTAAATATAGGATTTATAAAATTTGATTATTTTATAAATCAAAATGGTGAAGTTTTTAAAGGAATTTAAAGACGTTTTAAAGAATAATATAATTTGATTTATATTTAGAGATTTATAAATGGATATTTATAAATTGAAATGTTGACATTATAAAACGAGTTTTTATAAGTTCTTGAATGAAGTGAAAATGAATTTCATAAACGAATGAAATTTATAGAATTACAAACTGTGAAGTTATAAATGAAATTTATAAGTAGTAAGATTTATAAATTTGGTGAAATTATTTGAAGAATAGTTAGGCAAAATAAATGGATCTTATAAGTTATAAGATTCATAAATTTGAAAGTCTTTAAAAGAACGATTTTGTAAAATAATCGTTTTATAAGTATTTAACTTATAATATGAACTTTTAGTTTATAATTGAGTTATAAACTGGAATAGATTAATAAAAGAATTTATAAAAAGGAAGTTTTTATAAATAAATAGAAATGGAATTTATAAACGATGTTTTATAAATTCGCAAATGACTTATTTTGATAAGAAAATTGTTGGAACCTATTAAAGGAGTTATATTCACATTTTTGAATAGTGAATAATCCTTTGAATTAAAACGAATAAAAGGATGAGGTTTCTTAATGAACTTTATTCACATTTTTGAATAGTGAATAACACGTTAAAGAAAATGGTTTGAATGTGAATGTTTTAAATAGAATTAAAACGATCTAATGAAGTTTTAAATATGTTGAGATTCGAAACCATAGGTTTCAACATTTATTGTTGAAATAGACGTTTTCGAGAAATAAAAGGAAATAGTGGACTATAACACTGTTGTTATAGTAAATGATTTCCGAAAGGAAATGTTTTGTATAGTATTGGGATTTATATATCTATTTTAATTTCGAATCCCTATACTAGCGATTTTGGGTTATCGTAACGATGTTTTACGCAACATTCATTTTGGCCCAAATAAATATGTTTAAAAGAATGATTTCCTTAAAGAATGAAATATATACTTAATCTCGATTTAAGTATATTGAATATTTTCTAAGTGTTGGAAATAAATAAAATTTGTGAATTACTTATGAATAAGTAAGTATGGAAATGTTTTCCAATATGAAGTGAATAATTAGAATTTATCTTTTTAAAGATAAATTGAAAATGGATAGTTGAAATCGTATATGCATGAATATTTTGAAATATAAATTCATTATGGAATTTATAAATGAAAAGTGGAAATTGTTTAAAAATAAATATTGATTTATTTTTGAAATGTGAAATTATATATCTTGTAAAGATATTTTGGAAAATAAATAATTTGGGAAAATTATTTGGAACCTGGTGATGTGTGCATATCAATTGATAGTTCAATAACCGACTATCAATATTTCCCTTTGAATGGGTAATTGATGTGATTTGTTTGAATGTGAATGCCACACTTATTTTTGAATAAGCGCTCACTATTCGGGTTAACCGGGAAAGGACCATGGGGTCGTATAACCCATTCCGAATATGTGATACGTCGTTGTGAATTGCATTGAAGATCGGTGTTGAAGACCGAGTATTTGTGAAAACGATAGGATGAACTATCGATTGTCTCTGGACTGGGTAGCTCCTGGTATAGAGATTCCTTAAGTGATGGGAAATTCGATCGGGATTGTGAATACCCGGATTGCAAGGGCTTCGTAAGAAGTACCTTCGGTTTTGTTCGAGCCCGGAACAGACTTGTATGGATTGTATGCCTGACATTACAATTTGAGATATAAAGCCGATTTCTTTCAAATATATTTCTGTTGGTGGCGAAGAATTTATTCTTTTAGCTTAACACCCTTCTCTGAGACGTACGAGCTCAGAGGTTATATAGTTGAAGTTATCAGCAATATATTCCCAATTTGGTAATGTGACATGCTGAGTGATGCTGAAATGATCATTGTGTTGATTATTTGTGATAGGATCGTTTATTTGATCGTCTATCCTTGTGATCATTGTGTTGATCATTTGTTGACCCAAAGCATGGCTTTTGTATAAAGTATGTTTTTGTGGACGTGAATTCGTCGAGCCTCACACCCCGTGAATGGTCAAAACAGGAAAGAAGCAACAAGGTTATGAGGGGTAGCACCCTTTAGGATGTGTCCATTTCCTTCTGGAAAAGGGTGGTATCATGGTATGGAGCCCAGATACTTACTCATGTTGAAAACACTTTGTTATGATTGTGTGAATTGATTACGAGCGCTCGGTGATAAAGGTCCCAAAGGACCGGGGGATGGCATATTCGGTCAGTTGTTACTCAGTTAGGGGTAACCCGGCCTTGTGTTGGTAGAGATCCGGTTTGGTTCTCGGGGATGTCCATCCAGAGGCATTCTCATGTGGCAATGGGAAGTTCCTTGGCCTGATCATTCGTTGGAAATCCAAAGAAACAATACGAGACTTGTACGGTTTTAGTTGTATAACCTGCTATGGAATGTGGCGGTAACCTGCTATTGAACATAGTTAGCTATAGTAGGCATACGATAATGGTCGTATGTTGGCTAAGATTTATATTCAACTTTCAAAATAAATTTTTCCTACTCTATGCACTAATAATAATATCAAATGTTATTTTAAATGCGTATCAAGCATCTTTGACTATCATAAGGAGAAATCTCCTCCGATTCTGCGTTTGCATGTGTGTGTGTGCGGGAGGCCTTATGGTAGTCTCATTTTTAAAAGCATTGCGAATTGAATTTAAAAATATTCCTCTATTTTGATTTTAAAGATAAATAAACTGTTTTGAGTTCTCACACCAGTCACATGACTGACTTGGAGTTTATTGTTTTCCTTCCTAAACTCTGGGTGCCCACCAATTTCCACACGGGCAGTCAAGAGTTAGGTTTATCAGGATATTCTGGAGTTGCTGGAGGCAAGCTGGATGGCATGGCGTATTATTTATATAATATTTCTTTTTCCGCTGCATTGTTTGTTGTTGTATGATGTTGTTGTACACTCTGATGATATGTTGTAATGTAATGTATAAAATGTAATAACTGATATAGTTCTTTGTTGAAAGATTATTCATTTATTATTATATGTTGTTCCGCTGCGAATTGTGAGATTCTGATGTTGTTATGTTGTTTTCTATTCCGTCCTATTTTCTTCTATTTTTCTTTTCCGTTCTATTCTCTTTTTCTTCTATTTTAAAAGTTTTCTATTATCTTTCCTCTCTCTCTTCTAAATTTTCTGTTCTCTTTTCTATTTTCTTTTCTCTCTATTTTCTATCTTCTCTCTTCTTCTCTTTTCTTTTCTTAAATTCTTTTTAAAAACCCATAACATTCCGGTTTTCGGCCTTCGATTTCTCGACAGTCGATAAAGTGAGTGTCGATGTTGAATTTTCGAAAGTCGAAAATTTCCGGGGCATTACATACAAGCCTTCAGACTTGATTGTATACCTACTATGCTGGAACGTGAGACACTAGCATTTCAACTATATTCAATATTTACTTTAAACTATAGACATTGTTATAAAATCGCTTGATTTCTAGAGAAATGATTTGTTTATCGTAAGGTAAAAACCCATTCGTGTTTATATGCGGCATGATCTTACGAGATGCCTTTTATTTCAAAGGAGTTTTAAAGTAAGAATTCAGTTGTTTGTAGTTTACTCACACCAGATCTAGTTCTGAAACTGAGTTTATTTTCTTTTCCCTAAAACTCTTAGGTGCTCAAATTTGTATGGACAGCCAAGTAGTTTATGTTTTCCTACGGATGCATTTAGAGGATTTTGGAGCAGAAGCTTCCGCTTCATCATTAGCTATCAATATACCTTATTTTCGCTTTGTTGTATGTAAGTTGTATCGGTTAGGTTGGGGCAAGCTGTTATAACTCTCCTAGGATAGAATTGATATTAGTATGACTCTGATGTATTATATTTAAAATGACTTTGTAAAATATTACGTTGATTAATATGTATTGTTCTATTGCATTGTGAGATTCTGTATTTGTGTAGTTTCTTCTACTCTTTCTTCTTTCTTCACCCCTAACAATTTGTCTTTCCGACATTCGGTTGTTCGGCATGTGAATGCCAAGGATGTATTGCTGTCGACTTCTAAGGGTCGAAAAGGCGAGTCATTATAGTTGGCAACCGATTACAACAGAAAATTCATTAACTTTTCTCTCAATATTTAGGTTTAAGTATCATATGTTCTTGTATATAATATAAAATAAAATAAATTTTCTCATCATACATGTCCAACGGATGTGTCTAAATATCGTTAAACTTTGTATACAAACTAAATTCAAATTGAAAAATAATATTTCCCATGCAATATATAAAATAAATTGATATAAGATACAACTAAAAATTATGACAGTAATATTTATTACAAACTAAAACTAATTAGTGGATTAACTACAATTAATTTTTTTAGCTTGAAATGCGTTTAATGAATAAAATCGATAACATACTTATTCTATTTAATGTCAATCAATTAGACAATTTATTTATGATCGGTTAATTCATTATGATTAAATCCTTTTAACATTAATATTTCAAAAGCATTGTATGTTCCAATTCAATGAGAGAACATATAATGTGAATTGTTTAATAACTTTAACAAATGCATTATTACTGTTATAAATGATAAAGTTTACACATACCATCTGTTCTACACAAATATATTTCATTTATTTCACACGTTTGGCAAAAGAATAAATGAGAAAAAATATTTATAAACAATTTTTTTAAATAAAAGAACAAAGTATTGTTTGTAATATTTTGTTTATAGTTTTAAACATAATATTATATCCTAATTATTTTTGCGTGTTTGAAACAGTATATCATATATTCGATATATAACAAAACATGTTTATAATCGTTAACATACATGCATAACATATGAATTGGGTTAAATTTATATCTGGCTTACGTTTGATTGTATAAATAGATTATGTTACGAGCATTCAAATCAGTGTGAGTTAATGCTTCTAACAAAATAAATATCAAATGAATGAATGGGTCCTCTAAGGAAAGTCACGATCAATGTTTGAAACATGACACCATGTGATGAATAAAAGTGAATGAGGGCTGACTGCTTGAAAAAACAACAAGGTCATGAATTATTAAATAAGAGTCAAATTTAAATGAAATTTATTGTTTGAATGCAGAGTTAGGTATCAAGCAATATCAATTTGTTAAAGGAGGAGAGGTTTATATATATTTCCATTTGGTTAATTATTTGGCAAATTTTGTTAGAAAATAATGAAGACTAGCGAAGGACATAATTGATATTGGTGTTTTAACTTCTTTACTGATCAAAAACATCATAATTTATCATTGAAAAACACATAGATTCCACGAATACTGGTTCTTAATAAAATGAATTTAATTTTAGGCACTTCTGCATTTTATAAATCATGATTTTACTACATATAATTCTACTTTCATTTTAGTATTTTGCCTTTACGCATAAGTGTAACGATCTGGATTTTTCGTCATTTGATTTTAAATATTTATATGGTTTTAAATGTTGAATTTAAATATAAATTTATTTTTGAATTTGAAGGATTTGGTTGAAATTATAGAATGAATTAGAATTTCTAATATGACGATTTATCGAAATACGAAAATGGTAAATAATTGAAATTTGAGTTGAATATGAATTGGAATGATTTCTAATGTTGATATAAATTCTATTTGAATTAGAATTTGAGTTAGTAAGTTTTTAGAATAGGTATTTGAATTTGAATATAAACTGACATGTTAAAATAGCGATCCGGGGCACAGTCTCGAAATTCAACAAAACTTGTTCCATTGGATCCATAATAGTGTATTATTATAGGATTATAAATTTCATAGCGTTTGGAGTTGACATTTAGTCGTACAGGATAGAAACGCGTAGAAATTAATATTGAAAATTTAATGTTGTAATTGAGATTAAAAACGATGTCTTTCACATACGATTGAATTGGGCTTCAAAATTTGTTGCATCGGGTTTGGAGTAGCGATATAACATTAGGATTGCCAGGCGCCATGCCTCGATAAGGGTTCAGGATTTCGAGGCACGCAAATGAGATATTTTGAAGTTTAATAATATTATAAAAATGCCGAATGTCCAAACCTACCCTAACATCTGATCGTGCAGACCTACTTCCCTCTCCTGTTTAAATTGTGTCCTTCCTCTCTAGGTCAAAATCATATTTGAAATAATATATACGTACACACACACACACATATATATATATATATATGTGTGTGTGTGTGTGTGTGTGTGTATAAAAACTAAAATTGCGAGCTTCATTTGCGGCTTGAAGAAGAGTAGATCTCACGCAATGCTCCCTGGTAGACAAAGGGGCGGTGATGGAGGAAGTTGGAAGGGCCCGAGGGTGGATGGTGCAGAGTGGCGTTCGAAGTTAGGGCTTTGGCTCATTGTGTGCATGCGTATGGAGGTAGACATTAGATGACGGCAAATTGGAAGGCTCACGTGTGTAGGGAAAAGGCTACGACGTTGGGTGGCAGGATTGAGGGGGTTGGGGGCTGTAGGTGCTTACGCGATGATTACACGAGCGAAATTTAAAAAGATGAAAAGAAGGAAAGTCGTGTGTGTTCTGCCTCGAACTGTAGCAAACATGTTTTGGGAAGCTATACAGTGAGTGTCGATGGTGATAAGAGCCTAGGATTGTGAATCTTGGATATTTTTGTCAGCGATCTGCAGGTACGGAGAGCAGAGATTGATTTCATCGAGTGGTCGTGGGGGAATTGGAGTTGGAAGCTTCGGCTATGATGAGTTTGAGTGCTAGGTTGTTAGCGGGACTATGGATTTTATAAGATCAAGGTAATCTCTGTAGTTAATTTTATTATTATGCAATTAATTTTTCTTACTAAATTAGTTTATTAAAATACAAATTTTAATCTCAATAATTATAAATTTAATAATGATTGCATACGAGGTTTAAATCGAACAGAAACAGCCGTGTAGAGTTCGGAGCTACGGAATCTATGCAAAAGAATTAAATTGGAACGATTTGCCAATTAAAAGTCAAGGTGAGTAAATCTCACTCATTCGGATTGCTGGTTCAAATTTAAAAAATTAAAAAATTATTTATTGTATGATTGGTTGAATTGATATATTATTATTAGTGGAATGTTATATTATATATATTAGTATGTATATTAGTGGTTGGATATACTTTCCGTCGATTGGAGCGGATGAGGCACTATGCTCCCCGCATAATAACGAATGACCGTATATTACCGCGATATCCCGCCTTGAAGTAGGATCGGTATTTTATGCTATATATCATTCATGATTGCAGGGAAATAGGTTGGAGGGATCCAACTAGATTCCTCAAAAATGTTGATTTTAGTTTCATATATAGTGATATATGATGTGTGAATAATCTGATATGGATTATGTTGTGATTGAATTATTAGATGCTATAGTAACATTGGCCTTAATTTTGGTATTGTAAATAATGTAGGTAATATTTTTGAATTTTTAAAAAAGAAAGTCAGAGGAGATTTTGGGTATAAAAATATTTATATCAAATTTGAATTATTTTAAAGGAAATTGACTTAGATAAAACAATGATTTGATTTTGGTTCGTACATAACTATTCATAAAACGTTGTAAAAAGATATTTTAAAATAATTTATATATAAAGGACTTTTGATAATGGATTTTAAATGATATTTTTGAAAATATGGAAAGAATTTGTAATCGATATTAAAAATAGATTTGTAAAATGAATAAGATTTATAAAGAAATAAAGTCATAAATGAAATGTTGTAAATGAGATTAGTTATATACAAGTGAAACTCAAAAGATTTTATAAATTTATAAATGATGTTTATAAATAAGGAAAAATGATCATCAGTTGATAAAATGGGAATATTACGAATTTATATCAAGATATGGAAATCGGTTTTGAAAAAAATAGTGGATTCTATTTTTTGAAATGTGAGAATGGTTTGGGAATCAGAATAAAATCGATGTGTTATGAATCGAAAGGGATTTATAAATTCAATTAGTTATTGGAATTTTAAAAATATATTTATATCGAGAAGTTAAATTAGTTTTTAAAAGGAATTTTTATTTATTCAAACTATGTAATTTAAAGCTGTTTTAGTATTAAAATACTTCGTAAAGTGGGTTTTCCAAATATTTAATATTAATTGAAATAATTTTTTATAAGCTTTCTAAATTGATTTGTTTCATTTAAAAATGATTTGTAAATGAGTTATCGATGTTTATTTAAAGTGTTTTGATATTTTAAATAATTACTTATACGTGTTTTAAAAATAAATTATTTCTCTTTAAAAGTACTTATTATATATATGCACAGTTTGAAGAATTTGAAATTAATTATAAATCCCCTCGAGATTTGTAAACGAGGTTTATTTAACGGATATGATTTTGATAAGAGGAATCTTGTAAGGGATTTTCGAAGGAATTGGAATTTCCAATATATTGAAAAATGGGAACTTCGAAAATGAATTATAATTCATGATAGAAGTTAGAAATGTGTAGTTGGAATTATAGATAAGTATAATCGATTTTGGAAATTTAAAAGGAAATTAATTTATGAATTTCGAAAACTTATGGAATCTGTTGAGTTAAGGAATTAGTAAATAAATTGAAAAGGATTTTGAGAAGTATGAAATAAATGGAATATTTCCTAGGTATTGGAAATAAAATGATTTTGGAAAAATATACTTATAAATATTTCCTAAGTATTGGACTGGAAGGATTTGGAATATTTAAAGTACGGAATGATTTATATAGAAATATTCTCTAAGAAATGAGTTACAAAGTTGAATTCGGAAATATTTCTATGCGTTGAAATGGTTTAAAAATATCCGGTTATGGATAAGTATTGGAAATCATTTTCAAATACTGAATATACTAGAAAAGATTTGAATATATATCTTTGTAAAAATATTTTGAAAAAAATGTTTTGAAAGATTTTTAAACTGGGCCTAGTGATTGTTTATGTGTGTAATTTAATAGTTAAATAAACGACTATCAAATTACGTCAAATTCGGTAATCGTTACAAATAGACAGGGATCGGATTTAATTATCCGAAAACCACTTTGATCCGATTTGTGCGTTATGAATTGTAATATCTCGAATATAATGGAGACGGTGATCTTGGAGGAGATACGGTTTGTTCAGACCCGGAACAACTTGTATGGATGAATGTTATCATTTGCATCGTGGTCTGGAATGCAGTGTTAGCATTCCAATTATGAATGCTATTCTAAGGTACAAAATAGCCTCAAGCCCCATCTATCGAGGATGACTAAAACATGGGAGATGCAGCAAGGCGAAGTGTGTAACAACCCGCATATTTATCGAGTTTGTATTTAAATATTTTATTTAAATATTAACTCGTTAATCGGATTTTGGTCCGAAAAGTTACATTTTGCAAACGGTCAAATTAGGACTCGAGACCACTTCCATTGAGTTCGAAATGCCGTTTACAATTTTTTTAAGTATAAGCATCGATAGGTTTGGAGTTAGTGAAATTTCACTAACTTTTCCCGCTTTGGACTTTGGGTTAGTTTAGCCTATTAAGCCCAAGTTCCAACCCTCTTCTCCTCACTCTTCATAAATTTCCTAACTAATCAAGCTTTGGCATTAATGGTGGAGGGAATGGGAAATTAAAATTCCAAAACTCAAATTCAATTGCAATCCATCTTTCTACTCCAAATTCAAGAAGAAGACATTGGATTCAAGCTTCTTGTGCTTAGATAGAAGAAGGATTGATTCTCGCTTGCTTAAAACTTCATTTTCATTGATATTTGGTGCAAAGGTGAGATTTTTATCTCACGATTCTAGTCTATAACCATATTGGACTGTTGGGAATGATTCCCTATCACTTTTGCATGCACATTTGCCTTTGGTTTGGATTGGATTGGCAAAAAATCCCAATTTTTAGCATTTTTGGAAATTTCCTGCACTTAGCTCGTTCTGGCCACTTGACTCGTTCGGTGATAGGTCGCAAGGTCACTGGGTCGTAGGTCGCAGGGCTTTAGGTCGTTCTGGAAGAATTGGCACTTCGGAATTAGGTCGCTCGCGAGTTAACTCATTAGGTCGCTCGCGAGTTAGTACCATAGGTCGCAGGGCTTTAGGTCATTCTGGAAGTATTGGCACTTCGGAGTTAGGTCGCTCGCGAGTTAAGCCTTAAGTCGTAGGTCGCTCACGAGTTAGGCCTTAAGCCGTAGGTCGTTCGCGAGTTAAGCCTTAAGTCGTAGGTCGCTCACGAGTTAGGCCTTAAGCCATAGGTCATTTGCGAGTTAGGCCTTAAGTCGTAGGTCGCTCACGAGTTAGGCCTTAAGCCGTAGGTCGCTCGCGAGTTAAGCCTTAAGTCGTAGGTCGCTCACGAGTTAAGCCTTAAGCAGTAGGACGTTCGCGAATACCTTAGGTCGTGAACCCTGTTAGGTCGTAGGCCTATAACCCGTTAAGTCGCGAATACCTTAGGTCGTGAACCCTGTTAGGTCATTAGGCCTATAACCCGTTAAGTCGCGAATACCTTAGGTCGTGAACCCTGTTAGGTCGTTAGGCCTATAACCCGTTAAGTCGCGAATACCTTAGGTCGTGAACCCTGTTAGGTCGTTAGGCCTATAACCCGTTAAGTCGCGAATACCTTAGGTCGTTAGACCCTTGAGTCGTTAGGTCGTTAGACCCTTGAGTCGTTAGGTCGTATGACCTTATAACCCAATAGGTCGTTGGACCTTGTCCCGATAGTTCGCGTGACCCCTTAGACCCTTAGGTCGTTAGACCTCATTTTGTCTTCACTAGGTCATACCGTTTTGGTCGGGGCGCTGCCCCGCACCCCGCACCCCGCCGGGGGCGCTGCCCCCTGGACCCCCGCGACCTGACCGGGCAGGTCGAACCCCGTAAGCGGTGGCGTTGCCCTCGCACCCCCACCTTGGGGGGTTGCCACCCCCCCTGGACCCCCCTCCGTAGGGGATCTTATCTGAAAAACATTGAGCTGATTTCCTTGGATTTTATTCACATCTCCGTATGAGATTTTTGTGACTGATTGTTTCTACAATTGCTTCTGTGTTTTGTCACTTTATAATATAAAGGTTTCAATACTAGTAGTAAATATCAAAACTCTTTTAACAAACAATTTCAACTCTATTTTTAATAACAAAGCTCTTTTCTTAAACCGTTTTCCAATCTATTAGTATATACAAACCTTTACCTCACTCGGATGAGAAATCTAATTAAACGACTTAGTAGAACAAGTGGTATGAAACGCTTGCGTTCACTTCGTCGGTTAATTCTTAGACTTGTTCGATTGAACCTCTTGTGACAATTTTATTAGTGAAGATTTACAGTTTGTTCGTAAATATTTAAGTTAAGCAAGTGGTTATGGGACATGAAGCTAAACTTCTATATTTACTAGCTTAGTGTAATTGACACTTCTCGTTGATCATGACGATCATTCTGATGATTTAGACTAGCAACTGTGCGATGTCTGTTGTTGCGAGGTTAGACTAGACACCACTTGTGTGATTCCACTCACACATACCTTTTTGCTTTTTGGTTAGTCTGGACCTTAATCTGTGTGATTCCATTCACACATGTGGGGTAGCTCCCCTTGGTCTTCGGACCGTCATGTGATAGGCCTCTTTCTCTTTTCTATGATTTCTGGACTTCTTGCATTGATTTCTAGAATTTATGTCATTGACTTGTTATGAGTACAAGTTTGGGGTATGATGCCCTTTCCGAATCTTTGAGAAGATTTTTGTGATATTGATTATCTCTTATTGATTGATCTTCTGTTGATCATTATTTACATACTTATGGTGGTATGTCATTATGGATATTTTATGTTTATGCCATATCTTTTATGTTATATCATGTCATCTGATATTTATAGCTCGACTGACCCGTTTATTATTTTCTTAAATAATACTCGGGTCAGACCGAGATGTTACAGGTGCTTCTGCTTGACTTCTTCCCAGGGATTCATCACTCTGACTTTTGGCTAACTGTTTAGATTAGCAGTTTTTGTTGTATACACTTGAGATATAGACTCATAGTTGTATTCTTTTGTATAGCACGTGTTGCTATTCTTTTGTATTATCGTGGATCTTATGGACCACTACTCTAATGTACACTTTTATGTGTTATTTACATATTCATATCTTCTTCTGCCTTTGTGATATGGATATCTGTGACTGATTTGTGTTATGATTATTTCTATGTTTGTTTTCGAAGATTATTTATAGCCACCGTGTGATAAGCAATTACATGGATGGTCGCTCCTCAACAGCCTTATTCTCCATGCTAGTTGACAGCACTACTCCGTAGTGTTCTTGGCTAGTATGGGTATAGAGGTGGGGCGTCACAGCTTGGTATCAGAGCCAAACTTCGGAACAATGTAGAATAACTTAACAAGGATCATCGTCCTAGGTCTATCTTAGGAGTCATACCATAGGATTAATTCGAGTCTTTGTACCGATTCATCCTATTTTCTTTATGATTCCTTGTTTTATCTATCAAGATTGCTTGATGTTCATTGGTAAATAACCTTCTTCCTTCTCTTCTTTCTTTCTTAAAGGAAGAGAATGTCTAGACCAGGCCGTCCCAGAACTGGATCATCTGGTGGTGCTCCTCCGGATGGAGTTTTTATGACTGCTCAACAGCTTCTTGATTTAGTAACTAATGCTCAAGCAGCTGGAGCTAACCCGGAACCTACTCACCCAAAGTCGGGATTTGCACGCTTGTGCAGCGATTACACCAACTTGGGTAGGAAGCCCTTCAAAGGTTCGGAAAATATCATCGAGGTCCAGGCTTGGTTAAAATCATGCGATCGAATCTTTTCTCGCATGAACCTTGTCGATCTCCACCGCGTTCAGGTGGCTTCTAGCATGCTCCAGGAGAGAGCATTGGACTGGTACGAACTCCTTATTTCAGAAATTAATGAAGCGGATCTCACCTGGGAGCAATTTCAGGGACGCTTCGAGTTAAAGTTTGTACCAGAAGCTGGGAAAGTAACCTTGGCTCGACGTTTTATAGACCTTGTTCAAGGTCAATCCTCTGTGACTGATTACGTCGCAGCCTTCGAGTCGCTTTCCAAATATGGGGTTGAATACATCAACACCCCATTGAAGAAGAACCAGAGGTTCGTTTATGGCTTAAATAAGAATCTTAAGAAGCCACTACTCCTGAAACTAGAAGTCGCATTTGATCAACTCGTCGATATCGCTCTTCGTCTTGAAGAGGCTGATAGAGAGAGTGACGTTGAAGTGGAAGGCGCTAAACCAAACTTCAACAACAAGAAGAGGCCAAACAAATTCAAGGGTCCTTATCCCAACAAAAAGGGTAAGCATGCAACCCCTACGGCAAAGTCTCCTTCTCCTAGTGGTGCGAGTTGCTTCAACTGTGGGTCTGGGGATCATTATGCGAATAAGTGCTCTAAGCCCAAATCTTGTCGCTATTGTAAGAGCCCGGATCATTACATACATCAATGCCTCAAGCGTAAAGGCAAGAAGGAAGGAAAGTTGAATGTGGCTCAAGCCCCTGGCAACACATCTCGTGGCCAAGGTATTTCTCATTCCATTCTTGATGGTATTATTTTATTTCATGATCAACCTATTAGAGTTCTCTTTGATACGGGAGCATCCCATTCTTTTATATCAAAGGAACTGGTAGACACTTTTTCCTTAAGTGTTACTACATTGATGACTTCTTTAAAAATTGCGAATCCTGTTGGTGGATCCGCAACTCTTAGTTTGCTTTGTAAAAATGTGGAGATTATTTTATGTGATTTTCCATTCCTAGCTGATTTGCATGTTATGCGTTACCTAGGCTTTGAAATGATTTTAGGAATGGATTGGCTTAATCGTTATGAAGCTCATATCCTATGTCCTGAGCGGACTATTCATCTCCGACATCCACTATCTGTTAATCAGATTTCTGTTAATCTTAAAGATTCAGAATCCTGTTTGGTGGCATCTTTATATTCTTTAAATCCTCGTGATAACGATGATGATGATGAAGATGATATTATTTCTCGTATTCACGTTGTTCGTGAATTTTCCGACATATTCGAGCCCGTTTTAGGTTTACCACCTAAACGAGCAATTGAGTTCAGAATCAATCTTGTTTCTGGAGCTCAACCTATTACTCGTCCTCCTTATCGCATGTCCAATAAGGAAAATGAGGAGATGCGCAAACAGTTGTCCGAATTGGAGACGAAGCAATTTATTCGCTCTAGTTCCTCGCCTTGGGGAGCTTCAGCTATTTTCGTGAAGAAATCCGACGGTACGCTTAGGCTTTGCGTTGACTATCGCAAGCTTAACGATCTTACTATTAAAAATAAATATCCTTTACCTCGGATTGATGATCTATTCGATCAGCTTAGTGGTGCTAAGGTCTTTTCACAATTGGACTTGGCTACCGGTTTCCATCAGCTTCGTATCGCAGAGGATAGCATTCCTTTGACATCATTCCGTACTCGATATGGATCTTATGAATGGCTTGTTATGCCAATTGGGTTAACGAATGCTCCAGCTTATTTCGTTGACCTCATGAATCGAGTTTTCAAAGATTTCCTCGATCGGTTTGTTCTCATGTTCATTGATGATATTCTTGCGTATTCAAAAACCGAGGAGGAACATGAGGAACATCTTCGGATTGTATTGGAAACTCTTAGGGGTAATCAATTAAAGGCGAAATTTTCTAAATGCCACTTTTGGCAATCTCGTGTGAAGTTTCTCGGTCATATTATTTCTGAATCCGAAATTTCCGTGGATCCTTCAAAGATTGAAGCGATTCAAGATTGGAAAAGACCTGAGAGTGTGACTGAAATCCGTAGCTTTCTCGGATTGGCGGGCTATTACCGTCGTTTTATTAAAGACTTTTCTAAGATTTCCGTGCCTCTTACTGGCTTGACTAAGAAGGGAGTTAAATACATTTGGTCGGACAAATGTGAAGCCTCTTTTCAGAAATTGAAAGAACTCCTTTCCGTTGCTCCCATTCTTGTTATTCCCGAAGGGAATCAAGATTTTGTTGTTTATACCGATGCTAGTCACGTTGGTTTGGGTGCCATTCTTATGCAAAAAGAACGTGTTGTTGCTTATGCTTCTAGGCAATTGAAGCCGGCCGAGACTATATATGCCACACATGATCTAGAGCTCGCGGCTATTGTTTTCGCCCTTCGAATGTGGCGTCATTATCTATTGGGAGAGAAATTTATTCTTTACACGGATCATAAGTCTTTGAAATATTTATTTTCTCAAAAAGAACTTAATTTACGTCAACAGCGTTGGCTCGAGTTCCTTGCACCTTATGATCTTGATATTCTTTATACCCCCGGTAAGGGTAATCGTGTCGCCGATGCTCTTAGCCGTAAGCAACAAGCAGTTGTTTCTATGATGATATCCGAATGGAACGATCTCGAGATCTTATCCACTTGTGAGATTCGAGAGTGCGTATCCGATTTATGCTCATCATTTGTTTTATGTAGCCTTGAGGCTCATCCTTCTCTCTTAGACCGCATTCTTGAAGCTCAAAGGCTAGATCCTGAATTGGTTCTTCTTGGCCAAAATATTAAGGATAGAATTGATATTGAAGGTTTGAAAGACTTTGGTATTGATTCTCGTTACGGCATTCGAAAATTTGGTAGACTTATCGTACCAAATATTGGTGATCTTCGTAAAGATATTTTAGAAGATTCCCATCGTTCTAAATTCACCATTCATCCCGGTAGTAGTAAAATGTACGCTGATATGAAGCGACTTTATTATTGGGAGGGAATGAAATCTGATATTGCTAACTTTGTTAAGTGTTGCATGACTTGCCAACTTGTCAAGGCCGAACATCAGAGGCCTAGTGGGTTATTGCAACCTTTAGAAATTCCAATTTGGAAGTGGGACCAAATTTCCATGGATTTTATAGATGGCCTTCCCCGTTCTCGTTCGGGTCATGATAGCTTATGGGTGATTGTTGATAGACTTACTAAATCCGCCCATTTTATTCCGGTTCGGTCTAACCGAACCGTTCCTCTTTTGGCCAAACTATTTGTCAAGGAAATTGTAAAATTGCATGGAGTTCCTACTTCTATTGTAAGCGATCGTGATCCATTGTTTACTAGTGGATTTTGGAAGAGTCTTCAAAAAGCTTTAGGAACGAAGCTTAATTTTAGCACCGCTTATCACCCCCAGTCCGATGGACAAACCAAGCGTGCGAATCAAACTCTTGAAGATCTTCTCCGTGCTTGTGTGCTTGATTTTGGTGGAAGTTGGGAAGATCATATTTCACTTGTTGAATTTTCCTATAATAATAGCTTCTACTCTAGTATTGGTATGGCACCTTTCGAGGCACTCTACGGAAGGCCATGCCGATCTCCTTCTTGTTGGCTTGAGGCCGGTGAGAAGCTGGTTTTAGGTCCAGACTTTATTCGTGATTCCACGGAAAAGATTGAACTTATTCGACATAGGATGAAAGAAGCCCAAAGTAGACAAAAATCCTATGCCGATAATCGAAGAAGGAAATTAGAATTTTCTGTTGGGGATCCTGTTTTTATTCGTGTTTCACCTATGAAGGGTGTTGTACGTTTCAGTCGATCAGGGAAGTTAGCGCCTCGATATATTGGGCCATTTCCTATCACTGAACGTATTGGTTCCATGGCTTATCGCCTTGCATTGCCGGCTCAGTTTTCTGCTATGCATGATGTATTTCACGTTTCTCAATTACGGAAATGCCTTCGGGATTCCGATTCTATTCTTGAGCCTGCTGTTGTGGAAGAAATTGAAGTTTCGCCGAATTTAACTTATGAGCAGCATCCTATTCGAATTATAGCTTCTGAGGTTAAACGACTTCGAAATAAAGATGTTCCGCTTGTGAAGGTTCAATGGTCCTCAAATCCTAAGGATTGTTCTTGGGAATCCAGAGAATTCATCGAGCGTACACATCCGGACTTGCTTACTCCTTCTCCTTGAGGTGAACTTCTTATTTCAAAATTTCTCTTGTGTTAATATGCTTTTATGGTTGTTACTTTTTATTTCCATCTTATATATATTGCAAGGACACAATTTCTTTAAGGAGGGGAGTCTGTAACAACCCGCATATTTATCGAGTTTGTATTTAAATATTTTATTTAAATATTAACCCGTTAATCGGATTTTGGTCCGAAAAGTTACTTTTTGCAAACGGTCAAATTAGGACTCGAGACCACTTCCATTGAGTTCGAAATGCCGTTTACAACTTTTTTAAGTATAAGCATCGATAGGTTTGGAGTTAGTGAAATTTCACTAACTTTTCCCGCTTTGGACTTTGGGTTAGTTTAGCCTATTAAGCCCAAGTTCTAACCCTCTTCTCCTCACTCTTCATAAATTTCCTAACTAATCAAGCTTTGGCATTAATGGTGGAGGGAATGGGAAATTAAAATTCCAAAACTCAAATTCAATTGCAATCCATCTTTCTACTCCAAATTTAAGAAGAAGACATTGGATTCAAGCTTCTTGTGCTTAGATAGAAGAAGGATTGATTCTTGCTTGCTTAAAACTTCATTTTCATTGATATTTGGTGCAAAGGTGAGATTTTTATCTCACGATTCTAGTCTATAACCATATTGGACTATTGGGAATGATTCCCTATCACTTTTGCATGCACATTTGCCTTTGGTTTGGATTGGATTGGCGAAAAACCCCAATTTTTAGCATTTTTGGAAATTTCCTGCACTTAGCTCGTTCTGGCCACTTGACTCGTTCGGTGATAGGTCGCAAGGTCACTGGGTCGTAGGTCGCAGGGCTTTAGGTTGTTCTGGAAGAATTGGCACTTCGGAATTAGGTCGCTCGCGAGTTAACTCGTTAGGTCGCTCGCGAGTTAGTACCATAGGTCGCAGGGCTTTAGGTCATTCTGGAAGTATTGGCACTTCAGAGTTAGGTCGCTCGCGAGTTAAGCCTTAAGTCGTAGGTCGCTCACGAGTTAGGCCTTAAGCCGTAGGTCGTTCGCGAGTTAAGCCTTAAGTCGTAGGTCTCTCACGAGTTAGGCCTTAAGCCGTAGGTCGTTCGCGAGTTAGGCCTTAAGTCGTAGGTCGCTCAAGAGTTAGGCCTTAAGCCGTAGGTCGCTCGCGAGTTAAGCCTTAAGTCGTAGGTCACTCACGAGTTAAGCCTTAAGCAGTAGGACGTTCGCGAATACCTTAGGTCGTGAACCCTGTTAGGTCATAGGCCTATAACCCGTTAAGTCGCGAATACCTTAGGTCGTGAACCCTGTTAGGTCGTTAGTCCTATAACCCGTTAAGTCGCGAATACCTTAGGTCGTTAGACCCTTGAGTCGTTAGGTCGTATGACCTTATAACCCAATAGGTCGTTGGACCTTTAACTCATAGGTCGTTGGACCTTATCCCGATAGTTCGCGTGACCCCTTAAGCGGTGGCGTTGCCCTCGCACCCCCACCTTGGGGGGTTGCCACCCCCCTGGACCCCCCTCCGTAGGGGATCTTATCTGAAAAACATTGAGCTGATTTCCTTGGATTTTATTCACATCTCCGTATGCGATTTTTGTGACTGATTGTTTCTACAATTGCTTCTGTGTTTTGTCACTTTATAATATAAAGGTTTCAATACTAGTAGTAAATATCAAAACTCTTTTAACAAACAATTTCAACTCTATTTTTAATAACAAAGCTCTTTTCTTAAACCGTTTTCCAATCTATTAGTATATACAAACCTTTACCTCACTCGGATGAGAAATCTAATTAAACGACTTAGCAAAACAAGTGGTATGAAACGCTTGCGTTCACTTCGTCGGTTAATTCTTAGACTTGTTCGATTGAACCTCTTGTAACAATTTTATTAGTGAAGATTTACAGTTTGTTCTTAAATATTTAAGTTAAGCAAGTGGTTATGGGACATGAAGCTAAACTTCTATATTTAATAGCTTAGTGTAATTGACACTTCTCGTTGATCATGACGATCATTCTGATGATTTAGACTAGCAACTGTGCGATGTCTGTTGTTGCGAGGTTAGACTAGACACCACTTGTGTGATTCCACTCACACATACCTTTTTGCTTTTTGGTTAGTCTGGACCTTAATCTGTGTGATTCCATTCACACATGTGGGGTAGCTCCCCTTGGTCTTCGGACCGTCATGTGATAGGCCTCTTTCTCTTTTCTATGATTTCTGGACTTCTTGCATTGATTTCTAGAATTTATGTCATTGACTTGTTATGAGTACAAGTTTGGGGTATGATGCCCTTTCCGAATCTTTGAGAAGATTCTTGTGGTATTGATTATCTCTTATTGATTGATCTTCTATTGATCATTATTTACATACTTATGGTGGTATGTCATTATGGATATTTTATGTTTATGCCATATCTTTTATGTTATATCATGTCATCTGATATTTATAGCTAGACTGACCCGTTTATTATTTTCTTAAATAATACTCGGGTCAGACCGAGATGTTACAGGTGCTTCTGCTTGACTTCTTCCCAGGGATTCATCACTCTGACTTTTGGCTAACTGTTTAGATTAGCAGTTTTTGTTGTATACACTTGAGATATAGACTCATAGTTGTATTCTTTTGTATAGCACGTGTTGCTATTCTTTTGTATTATCGTGGATCTTATGGACCACTACTCTAATGTACACTTTTATGTGTTAGTTACGTATTCATATCTTCTTCCACCTTTGTGATATGGATATCTGTGACTGGTTTGTGTTATGATTATTTCTATGTTTGTTTTCGAAGATTATTTATAGCCACCGTGTGATAAGCAATTACATGGATGGTCGCTCCTCAACAGCCTTATTCTCCATGCTAGTTGACAGCACTACTCCGTAGTGTTCTTGGCTAGTGTGGGTATAGAGGTGGGGCTGTAGGATCGTTTTCACCCTAGGGGGGTGAATAGGGTGATAGTGAAAATTATAAAACTTAATTGCAGAAGCTAATTAATATTAACACAGATCACAGAATAGCAGCACAGATATAGCAGAATATAAATAACAGAACAGAACAACACAGAATTTACCCAGCTTCGGCAAAACCCTGTTTAAAAAACAAAGCCCAAATTAATAAACCAAAGGCCGGCCCCTTATTCTCTTCAACCCGTTCCTTTTATTTTTATTTTTATTTTATTTTCTCGTTCGTGAAAAAATGGCCGCTCCTCAACTCAATTAGGGCTTTTGTTTGCTCCTTGCAATTCAAGCTAGGGTTGTGCAAAATTGAAACGCCGCTCGATCTCGTTCGATAGTAGGCTTCGATGCTTTTGATTTGCTTATGGCTTCTTCAATTTTGGATCGAATTCGTTCTGCTTTTTCGGTATGTATTTTCCTGCTTTTGCTTTTGCTGGTTGATTCTTGAACTCGATGGATAAGATTGCCGATGATGATTTTCTTATATAGGGTTTGTAACCCTAGATTTTCGTTCGCACAAAATATATTTGATTTTATCTCTGCCGATCGTTTATGCTTGGATGATTGCGATTTACCTTGACTAATTCATATGCGAATTATTCTTATTATTTCTTGGTTGACTTGGTTTAAAATCGACGGCTTTGAATTTATGTTCAATCATGGCTCCGTGAATTTCTCTGACTTGACTCAATGCCTTGAATTTGAGATGTTTGGTTATCACTTGCTTTGACTTGGTTACACGGCAATGTGAATCGCTTTATTGCCAAGGCTCTGACTTTGAATCGTGAATTCAACTTCTTTTACCTGATGACTTCGGCCATTTTGAATTTTTTTTTTAAACTGCACTTTTGAATTTATGATATCATTTAGTTGACTTCGGTCACTTGAACTATTTTGATTTGGGAATTCATTGTACTGCTGGCTTCGGTCATGACTTGAGATTTCATGTGCTTGCAATTGTTTGTGATGTTGTACTTCACTTTTTCCTGGTCTTGTTTGTTGGTTTAGTGGTGCACTTGCTTGGCCATTTTGTACTTCTGGTCTTTGCATGGTGGTCTTGTGGCACTGTTTACAGTCATATTGAGTTTGATCTGATCATGTTTTCATCTGTGTTCATCCCTGACCTGTGCATGGCATGACTTTGTGGTCTGGTTTCACTTCACTACGCTATCTTCATTATTGTGGCTCTTTGGTCAGTGCATGTAGTCCATTATGTTTGATCTACAAGTTTTTTTGCATATAATACTCCAAATTGTCACTGTGCATTGTTGCTCTACATCTTGTAGTTTGCTTTGGTGCACTGTTTTGGTTTTTCTGGTTCTTGTGCTACCTGTTCACTTGAGTCTGCTTCACCATTGAGCCTCAATGTAGCTGAAGTGGCTTCTGTGCATTTGCTTGATTCACTTAGACCATATATGTGTTTGTTGCAGTTTGCTGACTTCATGTCGCCTTAACTTTGGTTGATGCATTGAGTTGCAGTGTTTCATTTCTTGTGCCCGAGCTTGCATGCTTCATGTACACTGTGTCATTCTTTGCATTGTACATTTTACTGTCTTTATTGTGGCATTTTGATCTGGTTCCATATTTGTGAGTTGTTCGGTGCACTGTTCATTTGCCTCTGGTTTAAACTATGCTTTGATTCATTTTCATTGTCACTGAGTTTATTTGAATGGTCTGACTTGAACTCGATTCACTTGTGTTGAATCCAGTTTCAAAACTCGGATTTGACCTTGTGCTCGTGTCCTATTTTTGAATTTATTGCACCTGAGTTGAACCTGTCCATATATTTGGGTTTGACCTTGTGCTCACCTGTCCCTGCAGCATTATTAAGTGTATATATCGGTGTGCATGGCCTTGTGGCATATACAGTGATATACTGTGTATGTCACAAGCTGTTCGTGTATGATGAATTCAAATTTAAATGATGACGAACAACCCAAATAACTGAGGCAAATATTATTTTCAAAAATCATATTTTATTTTGTTTTGCAAAAATATTTCTTTTTCAATTTTACTGCGTTAGTGAATATTTTTTGCAGATTTCTCAGATGCTGGATTCAAACTGGAATGAAGTTGAAGATAAATACGAGTGTGAGTGATATGTAGTGAGGTGAATGGTAAATGTGAAATGTGATGTAATTGTAATAAAAGTTGTATAGTTATAGTGAGAGCTTGAAATTGTACTATTCAAAGATGTAATAAATATTTGTTTGAATAAAATATTCATTTGAATTCAAATTTCGTGTTATTTATTTTATTCTGCAAATATTTATTTAATCTGTGAAAAAATAAAATAGTATATTATCAAATACATTTAAACGAATGTATATATGTTTATTATCATCAAACAAAAATCATATAAGCGCATATTCAACAATCTCCCCCTTTTGATGATAACAAACATATATTTAAGATTTTGAATATGTTAAATGTATTTGATCATTGATATATTCTAATTGCTCCCCCTATTTAAATGCTTCCTCTCTATACGATGCTCCCCCTACATATATGCATACAAATAAAAATATGCAAATAATTCTAGATGCAAATAGAAAATTATTTGACCTTTGCTTGATTTTATTTGACAAAATCTTAACTTTTCTCTCCCCCTTTTGTTATCAGCAAAAGAATAATAGTGTTAGAGAAAATAGAGAAAAAGTAATCGATATCAATCCAACATTAAAACTCAATTGAATACAAAAATCATAAATATTTTGTTAGGCGCATATTCCACTTTTAGAATGATGGAGATGATGTCATCATATAAAACCATACAGTTGTGTCTATTTGTGGTATTTTTATATCAGGAATTTGAATATCTACTAACCATGCATAACCGTTAGGACTTTTAAATGAGATTAGTAGTATTCCAAATTTATTTTTAAAAAAAAAATGAATTCAAGTATCTTCTAACCACGCATAACCGTGAGGACTTTTAAATGGGATTAGAATCAACTTGTTTATTTTTAAAAAAAAAATCAACTTTTGATATGTGTTCCATACATGCATAACCGTGAGGACTTTTAAATGAGCATGAAAGCACATAACAAATTCCAAGTAATTCACCCATGCATAACCGTGAGGACTTTTAAATGAGAGTGAATACTTTGGTATTTATTTATTGTTATTATATTATTATTATTATTTTTAAAAAAAATGTAAAAATGAAAAACGAACGATTCCTGTTTAAAGTACCACATATCGACAAACTATATAGAATTTTGATGAGTGATGGTTGATAGAAATATGATAGGTATAGAGATGGTCATGGAATTTTTTACCAACAAAAAGTTTTATAACTCTTGTTTACATTTCTAAAGAAATTTTCTAATTATACTTTCTCGAGTTATAATATATAATCAATATCAACACTCATCACTTTTTCAATCACTATTTTTCTTTTCGATGATTTGTAGGGAGAAAAAAAATGTTAAATATTCAGCAAATTTCTAAAACACCTAGACTGAGTCGTAGTTTACAAAAACTATTTTCTGGTAGGGGTTTTGTAAAGATGTCTGCCAATTGAGAATCAGTTGAAATAAAATTTATGCAGATATTTTCTTTGGAAATATGATCTCTAATAAAATGATGTCTTACATCTATATGTTTTGTTCGCGAATGATGTACAGGATTATTTGTGAGATCAATTGCGCTTTTGCTATCACACATTAGTGGTACATGTTTAAAATTTAGGCCATAGTCATGCAAAGTTTGTATCATCCATAAGATTTGAGCAGAGCAACCGCTCAAAGCAATATACTCTGCCTCTGTTGTGGATAATGCAATACAATTTTGTTTTCTACTCGACCATGCAACTAATGAATGTCCTAACATAAAACATGCTCCACTAGTACTTTTTCTATCAACCAAATTTCCAGCATAATCAGCATCTGAAAAACCTTTCAATTCAAAATTATCATTTGATGGATACCAAAGACCAAATCGTGGTGTGTGCAATAAATATCTTATAATTCTTTTAACAGCTTTTAAATGAGATTCTTTTGGGTTAGATTGAAAACGCGCACATAAGCAGACAGAAAACATGATGTCAGGTCTAGAGGCGGTAAGATAAAGGAGTGATCCAATCATACCTCTGTACTGCTTTTGATCAACTGTCTTACCCTTTTCATCTTTGTCAAGTTTAAGTGTTGTACTCATGGGAGTTCTTGCTGGTTTAGCATCTTTCAATCCAAATTTGTTGACAAGTTCCCTAATATATTTTGTTTGAGAAATGAATGTGCCTTTATTGCTTTGTTGGATTTGAAATCCTAAAAAGAATTTTAACTCTCCAACCAAGCTCATTTCAAATTTTTCCTGCATGACTTTTTCAAATTTATCATACAATAACTTGTTAGTAGCACCATAAATGATGTCATCAACATATATTTGAACAATCAAAATATCATTGTTTTCATGCAACAGAAATAGTGTGGTATCTACACATCCCTTTTTGAACCCATTTTCAAGGAGATAAGAAGTAAGACATTCATACCAAGCTCTGGGAGCTTGTTTTAATCCATATAATGCCTTCTTTAGTTTGTATACATGGTTTGGATATTCATGACTTTCAAAACCTTCTGGTTGTTCAACAAACACATCTTCTTTTAAAACTCCGTTAAGAAAAGCACTCTTAATGTCCATTTGTCTTAGTTTAAATCCTTTGTAACAAGCAAAAGCTAACAATATTCTAATTGATTCTAGTCTAGCTACAGGCGCAAAAGTTTCATCAAAGTCAACTCCTTCAATTTGATTGTATCCTTTAGCAACTAGTCTAGCTTTATTTCTAATTATATTTCCAGATTCATCATATTTATTTTTAAAAATCCATTTTGTTCCTATAACTAGATAATCCTTAGGTCTAGGTGCTAGACTCCAAACATTATTTCGTTCAAACTGATTTAGCTCTTCTTGCATGGCCATGAACCAGTTTTCATCATTAAGGGCTGAATCTATGTTATTTGGTTCTATTTCTGAAATAAATCAACTATATAAGCACAGACCACATAGATTTTTAAAGGATGAATGAGTTTGTATACCTGCTATAGGGTTTCCAATTACCAATTCTGGTGGATGGTCTGTTTTGTATTTCAGCTTTTCTGGATCCAGATTTCTTCGGACTTCTTGAGTTGTAGTAGTTTCTCTAGCATCAGTAGTTTCTTTTGGTTTTTCGAACTCATCTTTTTCTTTCTCCTCTTCAATGTTGCTTTTGGATGTATCCTGTTCGTCAATGCCTTCATCAAATTTCACATTGATTGACTCTACGATTGTTTTAGTCTTTTTGTTGTAGACTCTATAAGCTTTGCTTCTCGAAGAGTAACCCATGAAGATGCCATCATCAGCCTTTGCTTCAAATTTTCCTAACTGATCACCTGTATTAAGAATATAGCAAGGACATCCAAACACTTTGAAGTAAGTGATGTTTGGTTTTTTGTTGAACCATAGCTCATAGGGGGTTTTGTTAAGAATCGGTCTGATGATAACTCTATTCATTACATAACATGCTGTATTTACAGCTTCTGCCCAGAGATGCAGAGGTAGTTCATATTCATTTAACATAGACCTAGCCAATTCTTGTAAAGTTCGATTCTTTCTCTCAACTACCCCATTTTGTTGTGGAGTACGTGGTGCAGAGAACTCATGTTTGATTCCGTTTTCATCACAGAAAGTTTCAAATTCATAATTTTCAAATTCTCCACCATGATCACTTCTTAACGAAACAATAGAGACTTCTTTTTCATTTTGCACAAATTTTGCGAATCTTGTGAAGTATGAAAAAGTTTCTGATTTTTTAGCTAAGAAGTATACCCATGTATATCTTGAGTAATCATCAACTAACACAAAGCAATATTTCTTACCTCCTAAGCTAGCAATGTCATTAGGTCCAAATAGATCCATATGAATTAGTTCAAGAACTCTAGAAGTGCTTACATTGTTTTTGGCATGAAACGATGATTTTCTAAGTTTTCCCGAAGTACATGCTTTACAGATGTTTTCAGTTTCAAACTCATGTGATGGCAACCCTCTTACCAAACTTTTCCTTTTTAATTTGTTTAATAAGTTCATACTAGCATGCCCTAAACGTCTATGCCATAAATTCACTTCTATATCCTTAGCTACCAAACATTTAGAGAGGATGAGATCATCAAAAGATAGAGAATATATATTACCTTTCCTTTTTCCTGAAAATAAGAATTCTTTTGATGATTTGTCAACAATTTTGCACATGTCAGAATCAAAGATAACATTCATACCTTTATCACATAGCTGGCTGATTGATATCAAATTGTGGTGCAGATTTTCAACATATAGTACGTCATTCAAGGTCAATGTATTGTTACCTACTTTACCTTTACCGACAATTTTACACTTGTCATTGTTCCCCAATGTGACTCTGCCACCTTTGTACTTTTCTAGGCTAAGGAACTTCGATTTATCGCCTGTCATGTGCCTGGAACAGCCAGAATCCAAGTACCATTGCTGTTGTTCCTTAGCCTGCCAGCATACCTACACGAGAAGAGAGTTTAGTGACCTATTTGTTTTTATAGGTCCATGATTGTTAGTGGCAAAATATTTAGAATGATAATTTTGTGGATACCCAAAACTATTTATAATTGTTCCCTTCGGCACCCAAATTTGTTTAACTTAGAGAGATTTTATATTTGTGCCTTTTGGAACCCAAATCGGTATTGTTTTCATATGTTTGAGTCTATTCCAACAATTATTGTGATTGTGTCCAAATTTTTTACAAATTGTGCTCATAGAATTAACTTGATTAATATTGCTTTCAACAGTTTTCGAATTATTATATCCAAGTCCTTGTCTAACCATATTAACAGTTTGCTTTCCTAATAGCATATTCAACGATTTTTCACTTTTTGAAAATTTATCTAAGGTCGTTGACAGTTGTTGGACTTTTGTTTTGAGAGATTCATTTTCGTTTAACAATTGTGTGCATTTTTTAATAGAAATCTCTCTCCTAGTATTTTCATTCTCTTTTAAAATCAGAATTTCATTTTCAAGTGATTTTATATTGATTTCTGATTTTTTAATTTCTTCTTCGAATGTTGGACACTTATCACACTTAGGAATTCTACATTGATAGTTCTTAACTAATTGATCAAGTTGTTTATTGCATTCTATCAAAGTATCCTTTTGAGATTCAAGTTTAGCATATTTTTCCCTAAGTCGTTCATAACAGCCATTTACTTCATGGAAATAAATTAGTAATTCAGAATGAGTGAGTTTTGATACCTCGCTTGGCTCGTCGTCATCACTGTCTGTAACTTCACCATGAAGGCACATGTTTGCTTTTTCACTCTCACTCTCGGTGTTATCACTTTCATCTTCGTCAGTTTCATCCCAAGTAGCCGCAAAGCTTTTCTTCTTTAGTTTCTTTCCTTGATTTGATCGTTTTTGAGGACATTGTGGCTTGATATGGCCGGGTTTGTTACATTTGTAACAGATGATTTCCTGATCTTCTGGGTTGTCTAGTGCTTTGCCTATTCTGCTTTTCAATTCATGATTTCGAGCTGGATTTCCGTATTTGCGATTCCACTTTTTGAATTTCTTTATTAGTAGCGCTAGCTCTGCTGCTCCATCATCATCGTCATCATTCTCATCATCACTTTCAGTTGTTCCTTTGAGAGCTATTGATTTCTTTCGAGTATCTCCACCTTCACGCTCTTCCTTGAATTTCATTTCTAGCTCATAAGTGGTGAGATTTCCGATGAGTTCTTCGACTTTGAGTTGTTTTAAATCTTTCGATTCTTGAATGGCAGTTACTTTTGCTTCAAAGCTTCGTGGAAGGACTCTGAGGATTTTACGTATTATTTCCAATTCGGTGTATGTTTTTCCGAGAGCTTTTGATTTGTATACGATGTTGGAAAGTCGTCCGTACATCTCTTTGACATTTTCTTCTTTCGCCATTGTAAAGTTCTCGTATTCGCTGCTTAGCATGGCAAGGCGAGATTCTTTGACTTGAGATGTTCCTTCGTGAGTCACTTCTAATATGTGCCATATTTCCTGCGCAGTTAGACAATGTGAGACACGATTAAATTCAAATTGATCTAATGAACAGATAATAGAATTCATAGCTTTGGCATTAGTATTCTGTAATTTATTTTCTAGTTCTGTCCATTGTTCCTTTGGTTTCTCTATTTCCTGATCATCTACAGTTATAGTTGGTATTCTATAACCTGTCTCAACAATATCCCAAGCGTCAATGGTTTTCAAAAAAAATTTCATCCTATTTTTCCAAAAAGCATATTCACCATTGAACATTGGTGGTCTAACTATGGATTGACCTTCTGCAAAAGCATTATTAAAAGAAGCCATTTTAAAAAATTCAAATTTTAAACAAAAACTAATTTTTAAAAAATAGAATTTTTTTTAAAAACAAATGTTGACTTCTATTCCTAGCTCTGATACCACTTGTAGGATCGTTTTCACCCTAGAGGGGGGGTGAATAGGGTGATAGTGAAAATTATAAAACTTAATTGCAGAAGCTAATTAATATTAACACAGATCACAGAATAGCAGCACAGATATAGCAGAATATAAATAACAGAACAGAACAACACAGAATTTACCCAGCTTCGGCAAAACCCTGTTTAAAAAACAAAGCCCAAATTAATAAACCAAAGGCCGGCCCCTTATTCTCTTCAACCCGTTCCTTTTTTTTTTTTCTCGTTCGTGAAAAAATGGCCGCTCCTCAACTCAATTAGGGCTTTTGTTTGCTCCTTGCAATTCAAGCTAGGGTTGTGCAAAATTGAAACGCCGCTCGATCTCGTTCGATAGTAGGCTTCGACGCTTTTGATTTGCTTATGGCTTCTTCAATTTTGGATCGAATTCGTTCTGCTTTTTCGGTATGTATTTTCCTGCTTTTGCTTTTGCTGGTTGATTCTTGAACTCGATGGATAAGATTGCCGACGATGATTTTCTTATATAGGGTTTGTAACCCTAGATTTTCGTTCACACAAAATATATTTGATTTTATCTCTGCCGATCGTTTATGCTTGGATGATTGCGATTTACCTTGACTAATTCATATGCGAATTATTCTTATTATTTCTTGGTTGACTTGGTTTAAAATCGACAGCTTTGAATTTATGTTCAATCATGGCTTCGTGAATTTCTCTGACTTGACTCGATGCCTTGAATTTGAGATGTTTGGTTATCACTTGCTTTGACTTGGTTACACGGCAATGTGAATCGCTTTATTGCCAAGGCTCTGACTTTGAATCGTGAATTCAACTTCTTTTACCTGATGACTTCGGCCATTTTGAAATTTTTTTTTTTAAACTGCACTTTTGAATTTATGATATCATTTAGTTGACTTCGGTCACTTGAACTATTTTGATTTGGGAATTCATTGTACTGCTGGCTTCGGTCATGACTTGAGATTTCATGTGCTTGCAATTGTTTGTGATGTTGTACTTCACTTTTTCCTGGTCTTGTTTGTTGGTTTAGTGGTGCACTTGCTTGGCCATTTTGTACTTCTGGTCTTTGCATGGTGGTCTTGTGGCACTGTTTACAGTCATATTGAGTTTGATCTGATCATGTTTTCATCTGTGTTCATCCCTGACCTGTGCATGGCATGACTTTGTGGTCTGGTTTCACTTCACTGCGCTATCTTCATTATTGTGGCTCTTTGGTCAGTGCATGTAGTCCATTATGTTTGATCTACAAGTTGTTTTGCATATAATACTCCAAATTGTCACTGTGCATTGTTGCTCTACATCTTGTAGTTTTCTTTGGTGCACTGTTTTGGTTTTTCTGGTTCTTGTGCTACCTGTTCACTTGAGTCTGCTTCACCATTGAGCCTCAATGTAGCTGAAGTGGCTTCTGTGCATTTTCTTGATTCACTTAGACCATATATGTGTTTGTTGAAGTTTGCTGACTTCATGTCGCCTTAACTTTGGTTGATGCACTGAGTTGCAGTGTTTCATTTCTTGTGCCCGAGCTTGCATGCTTCATGTACACTGTGTCATTCTTTGCATTGTACATTTTACTGTCTTTATTGTGGCATTTTGATCTGGTTCCATATTTGTGAGTTGTTCGGTGCACTGTTCATTTGCCTCTGGTTTAAACTATGCTTTGATTCATTTTCATTGTCACTGAGTTTATTTGAATGGTCTGACTTGAACTCGATTCACTTGTGTTGAATCCAGTTTCAAAACTCGGATTTGACCTTGTGCTCGTGTCCTATTTTTGAATTTATTGCACCTGAGTTGAACCTGTCCATATATTTGGGTTTGACCTTGTGCTCACCTGTCCCTGCAGCATTATTAAGTGTATATATCGGTGTGCACGGCCTTGTGGCATATACAGTGATATACTGTGTATGTCACAAGCTGTTCGTGTATGATGAATTCAAATTTAAATGATGACGAACAACCCAAATAACTGAGGCAAATATTATTTTCAAAAATCATATTTTATTTTGTTTTGCAAAAATATTTCTTTTTCAATTTTACTGCGTTAGTGAATATTTTTGCAGATTTCTCAGATGCTGGATTCAAACTGGAATGAAGTTGAAGATAAATACGAGTGTGAGTGATATGTAGTGAGGTGAATTGTAAATGTGAAATGTGATGTAATTGTAATCAAAGTTGTATAGTTATAGTGAGAGCTTGAAATTGTACTATTCAAATATGTAATAAATATTTGTTTGAATAAAATATTCGTTTGAATTCAAATTTCGTGTTATTTATTTTATTCTGCAAATATTTATTTAATCTGTGAAAAAATAAAATAGTATATTATCAAATACATTTAAACGAATGTATATATGTTTATTATCATCAAACAAAAATCATATAAGCGCATATTCAACAGGGGCGTCACAAAGTGGGTCTTACCCAAGTACGGTATGTTATCACTTTACTAGATACCCTCGAATATATTATGTTATAATTATGGATATGGTTGTGCAAGGAAAAGAGAGTGCTCAAAACATCCGAGGTGATAACATATTCGGTATTATCCTGGTCAGGGTTAGGTCGGTCCTATGTTGGCAAGGAACGTTAGGTACGATCTCGGTATATTTTTCTAAAGGTGTACTGTGGCGGGCGGTATCCGAGTAGCTCAGTCAGTGTATGGAATCTAACATCCACTACGAGCCTGTACGGTTTTGATTCTGTCCAACTATGCTGAAACGTGAGATGCAAGCATTTCAGCTATTTTCTAGTTTATTTTCTATAGACACTATTATAATATCAGATGATTTTGATATAAATTGTTTTGGTTATCATAGGGTTAAAACCCATCGTATTTATGTGTAGCGCGGTCTTACAAGATACCTTTGTTTCCAAATGATTTTGATAGTAGTAAGAAATCAAACTGAGTTTGTTTTTCTCATGCTGGATTTCCAGACTTACTCGGATGTTATTTTATTATATGCTCGGGTCAGATCGAGTATTACAGATTCAGGTTAGGATGCAATGGAGCTCAGGAGACGAGCTGGAGGATTTCAGGCGTATTATGTGTACTTGGATATTTCCACTGTGTGTGTTATGTATGTGAGAATAAGTTATTATAACTGTTTAGATTTATTGTTGACTGTTGTACTCTAATGATTGTATGTGTATTACAGCTACAGTTTCTTTTTATAAAGATCTGTTATTATATATTATATTTTGTTCCATTGCGATTATGAGATTCTGTGTATTGTTTTTTCTATTTCTTCTATCTCTTTTTCTTCTTTACCCATAGCAATCGGTATTTCCGGCACTGGAATATTCGGCATGTTATACAGTGAACGTATTGATGTTGATTTTCGAGGGTCGAAAATGTCGGTTCGTTATAATAAGTAAATGCTAATTTCATAAATACAAATGTTAATTTATATTCATTAATTGGCTTCATTGACCACATTTCTTATCATCATTTGATCGAAATTTTCCCTATAATGAAATGACATGTAAAGTATTTTGTGTATCCACAAGTATTTTGTTTAATAGTGATATTAATTTACTTTGAATTATGCTTATTATCATATTGTTTTAGTTATTATAGGTGCATAAATATTAATGTAAAAGGAAAAATTATTTGGTTGTACCAAATATTTGATTATAGAATATACTACGCATGACTATCATGCCGTATTACGTTATCTATATTAGTAAATATAATCTACTATAATATTTTTTGTAATCCAATTAAGATTGTATATGTCATAAAGTGTAATAATGCAAATTCTAGAATGTGATTTCTTTGGAACTAATTTTAATATCGTTTCACTTTGAATATAATTTCTCTATTTTAGGTTTAGTGTACTACTGTCAAACCAAGTTGTGTGTTTGAATTTATATGTTAGACATAGTGTAAAATTATGTTAACTTATGTCGCATACGTTTGAAAATTAGTAAATTGGCATGCTTCGTAATGCAACATTTACGGAATCGAATTAGGGACAATTGATATTTGATGTTTTTGTTCATTGTATAAAACCATTATGCTCTAGAATATTAATTATACTTTATATGCTTCGAGAGTAGTAATCAAATTTATCAAAGAAAGCATTTATCAATTGTCTCCAATGAAAAGCCAATCAAAAGCTTTATAATCCACAATCATGTGTTTCTAACTTCATATAACTTGAAATTCCAAAAAAAGGCATTGTCGAAATTTTATCGTAAAACCCCTGCGCATAGCACGGGTTTGCACTAGTAGTAATTAAAAAGCGAGTGAAATAAGAAGAATGAAAAAAAGATTAAAAATTGAGAAAAATATGAATGATTAAAAATAAACTAATTTGTCAACGGACATACTGAATTCGCAGCTCTTAAGTCGTGTGTACATTAACATTATTATTTGAAAAAAAAACTTGTTCATTTTTCTATGCAAATTATAAGAAAACTAAAATAAATTATTAAACGTACTTGGATATTTCCACTGTGTGTGTTGTGTATGTGAGGATAAGTTATTATAACTGTTCAGATTTATTGTTGACTGTTGTACTCTAATAACTGTATGTATATTACATTTACAGTTTCTTTATATAAAGATCTATTATTATATATTTTATTTTGTTCCGTTGCTATTGTGAGATTCTATGTATTGTTATTTCTGTTTCTTCTATCTCTTTTTCTTCTTCACCCATAACAATCGGTATTTCCAGCAATGGAATATTCGGCATGCTATACAGTGAACGTATTGACTTCGAATTTCGAGCATCGAAAATGTTGGGTCGTTATAATAAGTAAATGCTAATTTCATAAATACAAATGATAATTTATTTTCATTAGTTGGATTCATTGACTATGTTTCTTTTTATCATTTGATCGAAATTTTACCTTTAATGAAATGACATGTAAAGTATTTTGTGTATCCACAAGTATTTTGTTTAATGGTGACATTAATTTACTTTGAATTATGCTTATTATCATATTTTTTTAGTTATTATAGTGCATAAATATTAATGTAAAAGGAAAAATTATTTGGCTATACCAAATATTTGATTGCCGAATATATTAGCATGACTATCATGCCGTATTAGGTTATCTGTATTAGTAAATATAATCTACTATAATATTTTCTAGTAATCCAATTATCATTGTGTAATGTCATAAAGTTTAATAATGCAAATTATGGAATGTGATTTCTTTGGAACTAATTTTAACACCGTTTCGCTTTGAATATAATTTCTCTATTTTAGGTTTAGAGTACTACTGTCAAACCAAATTGTGTGTTTGAATTTATATGTTAGACACAGTGTAAAATTATGTTAACTTAAGTTGCATACATTTGAAAATTAATAAATTGGTATGCTTTTGGTAATGCAACAGTTACGGAGTCGAATTAGGGACAATTGATATTTGATGTTTTTGTTCATTGTATAAAACCATTATGCTCTAAAATATTAATCATACTTTATATGCTTTGAGAGTAGTAAGCATATTTATCAAAGAAAACGTTTATCGGTTGTGTCTGATGAAAAGCCAATCAAAAGCTTTATAATCCATAAACATGTGTTTCCAATTTCATATAACTTGAAGTTCCAAAAAATGCACTGTCCAAACTTTATCGTAAAACCCATGTATATAGTACAGATTTGCACTAGTAGTAATTAAAAAGCGAGTGAAATAAGAAGAATGAAAAAAAGATTAAAAATTGAGACAAAATATGAATGATTAAAAATAAACTAATTTGTCGACGGAAATATTGAATTCGCAGCTCTTGAGCTATGTGTACATTAACTTTATTACTTGAAAAATAAAACATGATCATTATTCTATGCAAAATATAAGAAAACTAAAATAAATTAAGATATATATAGATAATTTTTCAAATTATTATTCATGTGTTTGATGGTTATAATCAAGTATTGAAGTACATAGGTCGACGCTCTCCTCATTTTGAATTAAATCAATTTTACTGTGTATAAAAAAACTAGTTCGCAGGATATACTGAGTGAACCCACTTTATATTCGATAAATTATATGTGGCAAGCTCAAAATAAAATGAATAAAGAAAAGAGTGTTAAATGCAAATTCAAAATAAGCATATATATATATTACTTGGTTTTTATTTCATAATTATGTTTTTATTTTCATTTTTATATTCTTATTAATCTTTTTATGAATGTTTAAAAATACGTTAATTCTAAATTAATAATGTTAACAATTTCAAAAAATAAGAGAAAAATAATTTTAGCATAAATCATGCATGCTTATTCAAGTTAATCACAATAATTGACGTGTGGTTGAATCTAGATAAAATGTGACATTCCACTTTATACTTATATATCACTAAATTTGTTTAACAAGCTGAATGTGTTGAATTTAGAGGAAAAATAAGCATTAAGAGGAAACAAACACTTGAGATCAGACAAAATGTTCAACAAGCAGAATGTGTTGAATCACATGCTAGCTATAAAAGACAAAGTTAATCAAGGATTAAAGACAAAAGAAAAGGGATAAAGACCATTTCTAAGTTGGAATTTGGTTCATGAACCTGGCTGACTAGAATTTGTTGCAATCTACTGCATGCTCGGTTTACTTCAAGCATATCCGACCTAAGTTTCTGCTCATTAATTATGCATCCTCGGCGGATTTCATCTCCTATCCTACCTCTTTGTAGGCTTGTAACCGTTTAAGACTCATGTTCACATCAGTTTTAGATTTATATTTCAAATGCATTTGTTTTCTTTCTTTCAGATTCTAAGGAATCTTTTTCTATTTCATTTGTTTTTGTCTTTAGTTAGTTTATTTAAAATTGTATTACCATTTGAAACATAGATATTAGAATTATACATAGATATTAGAATTATTCGCATTTTATACTTGTGTAGTTATAGACGAAAATTATACATTAAAACTGTAAAGGAAATTGATTTAACATGTAAGTTATGTTTTTTTTCAAGTTGTAATATATGGTTGTACTCAGAGCTGGCCAATTGTAAATATGGCCACTGAGCAATGTTATTGAGAACATATTGAAGAGCATCAGGTTTGAACTTGCACCATATTATTCAGATTATCGTGTTTACCAAATAAGCTAAATATACATTCAAGAAGTTGGAGTAACGCTATGTTATACTTTTTAGAATGCAAACCAGCTTGATTTTTGATAACGTACTACAGTCTTGGTGGGTACATAGCATGTTACAAATCAACATCGGTTTATTGTTTCAAATCACACTGTACAAGACTCGAACTTCTAACCTTACGGAACAGAACTGAAGCACATGACCCCTTGGACAAGTGGTGGTGGACTAACTACCAAACATTTTGTAAATCACGAATTAAAAATTAAATAAAATCATGCATAATAAAATTTTAATTGAAATAAAGTAATTACTAAACTTACTACCTTTTTTGAATGCATACTATATACGTGCATAACCATATATAATGATTTATTAAATTTTCATTTGAAAATCGGTCAATTTTAACAAACTGATTAACAGAAACTGAACATAGACGTCTCGTTTCAGAAGTAACCCATTATAAACGACGGCCAATCTAGTTTGAAAAAGTCCCTCTAAACAATATATCCAGCTGTAAGGAAATAACAGTTTGCTTTCCAATGACACACAGACACTCATTTCTAAGCCTTCAACATTTCCAAAACCTATAAAAGTTGCACTTGACAAAATTAAGTTACCGTTGGATTGAAGAACAACAAATGTCTTTTTTAAATGGAAGAACCACAAGTCTCTTGTTCCGCTCTATATCTTATATACCACCAAAAGTGAACGAATTTGGTCTTTGATAAAAGTAGACAGATTAACAAAACATAATACTTGCTTGTCTAAAAAAAAATATGAAAAATAAGGTCGTAAAATTTGAACTTGGGTTTTTAAGGGAAATTGTAAAAGTATGAAAAGCCTAAAAGGAAAAATGTAAAGATTCAAAACTGAACTACATTGTTTTAAAAAGTGAAGTTTTTGAATCCATCCCTTATTTTCAGATATAATAGCTAAAAAACCCTTCTAAAAAATAAGTTTCATAAAAACACCCTTCTCAATGTCTTAGGTGAAAATGTCAATTTTTAATAGCATATATTTGCAGTTATAACTGCAATATATGCTGTTTAAAATGCATATATTCGTAAAATAAATATTTGCAGTGCGGACTGCAAATATTTAAAGTGTAAAATTAAATTTGAAAAGAAATAGGGTCTGGAGAAAAAAAGAATAAGATATTAGCAATTAAAACCAAATAAAGAACGGCTGCTAAGTCTCTAGAATTGGAAGATGACGGAAGAAAAGTTCCTCCCAACAAAATTCGCCAAAAAGGTAATCACAACCTTAATACCAAAAATTAGTCTGTACTATACTACGATTAGTGATTAGTGAGTTTCACTTCAATGGCATAGAGCCCCCCTTGCCCAACCGATCCGTCTCCCACTTTATACGTATTCCATCTTTCTCATTTTCATCCACAAACCCTTCCACTCTTTCCGCATCTTTTCTCCCCTCGCCCTTAACGCCACCCACTGCCGATCAAATACCTTTTCGGTTCTCTCCCCTTCTGCTCTTTTCCTTCATTCCCTTCGCCAATCGACCGTATCTAGTCTCACTTCTCCCAATCCTCCCTTCCTATCAAAACCCTAAATATCCACGTCCCCAATTTAAGCCTTTTATCTACCGTTAACGTTGACCTCTCCTTCTACCAGCGTCGCCAACCACTTCGAATCCAAATCTCTGGCCAATCAATTGACAGCTGCGTTCGCCTTGCCACCCTTTTTTAAATTCCTCACCCCATCGTCGGGAGGTATCTGACTTCTCGGACTGTCAGAAGATTTTTCAACAAGGCAGTTTTGACAGGTTATCTTCCAAGGTGTGGTTCTTCTACCATTATAAATACTTCGTTCTTTTTGCTGTGACTATGACATTTAGATTCATCTTAATTTGCTGGTACTCCTAAACTAGTGAAAAATTTGGTTTGTCCAAAATCCTTATTATTCAGAAACCTTTTGTGTGTACAGAACTTGGTAATTTGTTGAACCGTGATATATGCCTTCAACATCATAGGTAGTTTGTTTGTTTTCATTCTTTAATTTTTATGACTGCCACAGTTTTACATAACTATATTTATAAAGAAACTTACAATGGTATAAATTACATTTTTATTTGACAATCATGTAATCCATACGTTTTTGGTATGTAACTTCTAATTTCGTTATTGCTATAATAAATTTATGTGTTGTAATCTATATCTGGAAGAAAAAAAATAGGATTTGGTATTCTGAAATGTGTTACAATTAATTTATGCTAGAATGATAAATTTGGATATATCAATACACAATTTAAATTAATTTAAAGCACTATTGTTGTGCAAGCTTAGAGTTCAATTTCAAGATTGAGAGAAGAGAGAAGTTGTGATGCCATATTTATAGATTCATTTACCTGTGTTGTTGGAGACCCCTTTAAATTTATATATATATATATATATATATATATATTATGTATTCATAGTTGAATCTTACTTTTGTTCTGCCTTTTATTCTCCTCTAATGTTTTTTCTGTTAAAGTCACATTTGCATCAACTGTATCATTGAATCCTAATCTAGATTTTTAGTTTTGTATATATTATACAAAATAGGGGAATGTTCCACTATCTGTCATTTGTTAAACGATATCTGTATGGCTAGAATATCCAATGATTCCAAATTATATATTACCAAAGATTTGAAAAAAAATTGTATTCAACATAGTTACACTTTTCTTTAAAAAAATGTATTCAACATAGTTACACTTTTCTTTATTTAGACTCATACTAAATACTTTTTATGTATGATATACGCAAAAATGTATATGTGTATGTATGTGTGTGCGTATTTGTAAATATATGAATACGTATATGCATGTGTGCGCATGTACGTACTTACCTTTATATGTTTTATTCACGTGTATATACTTTCTTTCATATTGGTGCTTATGTTTATGTTTTTTTGTCATTTTAGATATATGTTAAAATTGCTAGCGTCGATGTGCAGATCCTAAATGGATCTATTTCTTTTTGGGGATGCTTTTGACGCCATCATTATATGATATATTTGTTAAGACAAATAATAGTCAAAATACATTACAGCCACACATCCCAACTTGAACATGGGTATAGAAATTTATAATTACATCCATTCTATTTCCTTCTAATTTCGTGTGGGCATACTGTTCTTCATCGATATGAAGCAATAATCTATTCAACGCAGATCTTGTAGGGAGCATACACAATTCATGAATGATTGAGAGTGCGAACTTATGACACTACTTATGACACAGGTTAAAGCATGAGTAAACCATAAATTGCTTGATTACTCTCATGCATGTTTAATCATTCAATCAACATTCTTAATTGATATTTGATAACAATAACATAGTATTGAAACTATGAAAGTTTATTTAGGTATATTACCTATTCATTTTCCATCCTTTTCTTTTAGGAAAGAAAATTGCATTTATGAAATAAATGCAATCATTTAATTTGTAGAGGACATGAGAATTTATTTTATAAGGGACTAGAGAAACGACTCTCCAGTTATCCCTTTGATGACAATCGCATCCTTTTTTTAAACAGGTCATAAATCTTATCGATATGTGTTGTTTTGTTTTACATGTCCTATACAATATGTTGCCATGTATCTAAAGCACATAAACAAAGATATCTTTATTATTGACAATGCCATCTTTTCTTAGAAATTATTTATGTTGTTATAAATAGACTGAAATAAGTTTATTATGTTTATTTTATATGCTAAACCACTTAAATTATGTAAATTTAATACCCTCCATTGGAAAGGATGAATTTAATGTTTATTATTTAGCTAACTCAATAAATTTACTCGTAATAATTTTTAAATATGGCAGTGACATGGATATTACAATCCTTTATCATAAAATTTTAATTTCTAAAAACAATATTAAAGAAGGAATAAAAGTTGAGGTAAATTTAGAAGAAATTATATAAACCTGCACATTTGATGACAAGTTCAGTTTGTAAATGCCCCTTCTACGTGTAAAATCATTACAAAATTCTTTCTTAACTACTTCAACATTAATTTGCAATTATTTTGCAACATAATAAATAATAAATACTTCAACGTATTATTTCAATTCATGGTATCCTCTTATAATTTTCTAATATATTGCTTTGTCATGGCTGCAAAATGCAAATAACTTCCTTTTTACCACTATGGTGTACATTTCACTTTAAATTTGTACAAATCGGTACATTATGTATATAAATACCATTCCATTCTGCGTATACACACTCTGCCAAATTTTATTGTAGATATACATACATCTGAACTATATACATAGATAATCTTATTTGGTAGAAACCAACTCCTATACTAAGAATAACTTTAAGCTTTTTATAGATTTGCTTCTTTGCCAGATTCAGTTCTTTTGTTGCAAGCATATGTCTCAAAATGCTTTTAGTACTGTAAATAAAATTAAATCATTATTTAACATAACAGTTTTAATTATTTCTCATTTTTAAGTAAATGACATATGTATCAAATGGTTAGTTCAATCATACATTTATTTTAAATGAATTATAACTTTCATTCACTCAACAATTTGAGTAATCATAGCCGTATTTGCATTTATATGTTTGTGATTTTATTAACTAAAATGCAAAGAAATATTTAACTAATCTTCGTCATGCAAATGAAAATCAACTCAGTAGATTCCTACAAGTTAGTTTTAATACGAGTATCCTTAATTTTTAACTTGAAAAGGTAATAATATTGTCCACAAGGAACATATAATCTTCTTAAAGATTGCATTTGTTATACCTATATAGATTTTTTCCAAGCTTGACCATAAGAGGACCGAAACTATATTAATTTCCATTACCGTTGTTCAAGTAGTTTTTGTCCAAATTTTGAATGATTCAACATATAAAGCCATAAAAATTTCATAGCAATTTAGCAGTTTAACCTTTGAATAAGAAAATTTGATTCATATTAATACCTTAAAGTTCAAATTATTTAGGTGAATTAAGATATTAAAACACTATTAATTTCGTTTTTGTTTAAATTTTTAATTCAAGACTATATGCAATTGTCACCAAAACTCAACTAATCATAAACACCATCCCTATCTTGGGAGAGGATTGGTTAGAACGAGATCCACTTAAAAAATCAAAAAATGTAATTCATGATCTCATGTTTCATAATGTATGTTGATTTTTTTATTTCTATTTAGGTTCTTGATAAAAGAAGGCTTAATAAAGACGATTACATCCTATTTGCTTTTCTATGTACATGTCTTCCTGGATCTAATGAATAGATTGACGTGGTTGTTTTTTATTTGTATTCCTGTAATAGGTCTAAAAGCATTACATTAATTATGGATATTCCTAATTTTATCATGCATTAAATACTTATGTGTAAACTACATGTTGTGTACAATTTTTACATTAATCCCCGTATGATGACTTGGAGAAAAAGCAATAACGTCGACGACATCATATGGATAACCTCCTATTAATAATGTGGCAGATATAATCTCCACAAATGGTAGTTTCGTGTTACTTAAGTCAACTAAAATTTCGATCTGAATTTCAGCAAACTATTTTTTATAATGGAAAAATTACTAAACGAATTGAGCTTATTGACATATAAGAAATTTATCAACAAAAAGTATCAGTTCATGTATTGCTTCATTTGATAAGTCGTTAATGTGTTCTATTAAAGATTTATGGAAAAGAGTGACATGAAGATCCACGCTTTGGATATTAGCTCATAAATTAGTTTTCCATATCTAATTTACATGCACTATGTTATATGTGTTGTGGTCATTTTGGTGATAAGCAAGCAAAATAGAAAAAGTGTAAGTCCATAATTATAAGAAAGTTTGCACCCTTGCAAATTATATAAGTGATCAATTTATGATACTTTTGATGGTTTACATTTTAGCAGCCACATGCATGAAACATGGATTCAAGATCAAATAATGGAGAGATAAAACATATTGTGCAAGTTTCAGCAACAAAGGCTAATACAAAAGATAGTGAGGTAAACAATTAGCATACCACAACAACATTATGAAGAATTAGTCGCATTATATTTTTTTTACATTGAATAAATTAATAGTAGCTGACTGCTTTAAGAATGTGTCAAAAAATTTGAGTACTTAATTCAAAATTCAAGAATTAATGAAACATGAAATTTTGGACACGTTCAAGATAGAAAGGAGACAATATTTTCATCTATAATTTCCCCTTATTATGGTTCTCATGATTATATATCCGATATTTTATAGATATTTATATAGAAGCCATATTGAACTCGATGTAACACACGGGTATAATAAAATCGCTATTTCCACGTGCTGTAGATCGAAGCGAGGATCATCACTATGTATAGATTGATATTTTATTTTAAGCTTGGTGTTAGTTGTAATTGGATAATTGGATTTTGATAAATGTTGTATGTATTTTAACATTACACATTAAACCTCATTTTGGATGCTTCATCTCCATGCTTATTGTTATCAACTCAAAATTCGAAAGTATTTTCATATGACATCTATCTTTACACAGAAATTATGAAGATAATGAATAAGTCATTTATTGGCATCTATACACTAATGTTATTTTATAGAATGATTCCTCTATGAAATATATATGCTTATTATAATATGTTAAACTCAAATATTGTATTGCACTAACATTTAAGCATAGTATGAACCAGTTTAATATCAGGTAATATAGTAAACCTAAACCTGATCTGTTAGTTGCATGGTTAGAGTCCATTTTGGATAAAAGAAAAGGAAGGCACGATTGGAAGAAGTTGTAGATGTTTATGTTGAGGTGGAACAAGCTCTTGCTGAGTTAGTTTGTTTCATTGTCGTTCAAAGTTGCATACTCCGCTAAAATGGTAATGTTGCTTACTAGATGTTACTTCTCATTCAGCATCCATAATTTATATGCATTTATTTTTGGATACATCCTTAGCATTGCTAGATGCACAAATATACTTGGTATAACAATCACTCAAAAAAATTCAATGTTATTAGTGCACCAGTTATGTTTAACAGTGCCAAACATGAGTATCAGACCAGTTAAGTGGCCGTCTAGGGCTCGATTCAAGAGGAGGTCCAATTTTTAGCTTAATATCATTATCAAATATATAATCAATTAAAAAATTAAAACAATTAGTTTTATACATGGATTATGCCACATAAACAACTAGCGTGAGTTTTACTATTGTCCTTGATTCTTTTGTACTTTATGAATAAACTGCCTACTTTTTTTCCAAAAAACAACAAATACAATATATTAACATTTAAGATTACATGTCTATGATTTTCCCATAAATTATCATCCTTTGTTATCAATTTATAGAATAGGACCTTTAAAAAAAAAATAAGGAAGTCATGGTAAAATATATATGTGTGTGTGTGTATATGTGTGTGTGTGTGTATATAACTTCAGTATCCCATAATGCGATGTAGAAGCGAATAACATTGAGATTTACTTTTCCATTATATATCTTACTCGATTTCGCTCTTCATATTAAATACATTCAGTGATTATTAAGGATTTCAAGTTATTTAAGTGTTTTAGGAGTGTTATGTTTGGTATTTTGGGAACAAGTTAGATAACATTTAGTTGATAAAGGAACAAGGAAAGATTATGTTAAGCGTCATGTGAAGAAACTCTAAACTTTTAGGTATATCACTGACTAATTAAATTATTAAATACTCACTACATTGACATTGATTTTCCTTCATGATTATGGTAAAACAATGATATCGTCATTCATTCTATAGAGCTCGCCCTTAATAGGGAATTATGAAGACGCCTAAAGTTCAGTAACTATATTTACCACTATTATACAAGTTTCATGGTTTATTCTTTATCCGTTTTATCTACTCTTTTTGTATATATGTTTTACAGTTTTTCTTTGAAGAAGTAGAAATTTGAAAAAAAATTGGTCGATGGTCAGGTCTGCAGCCGCCAATGGCAATGGAAAGTAGACTAGCAAGATGCTATCGTCCAGATCAATAATAAGCCATACCCAAATTTAAAATTTTGCAGAAATGTGCCATATCCAAAAATTGATATCTATGATGTTCACATGAAAAAGTAGTTGACGAGTTCCCCTTCTGCAGAGAAGGAGAATGTCTGAAGTGTATCATCTAAGGCTGCATATGTTGCAAGCACCAAGTACATGCCCAAGTTTACTGGAAAATATGTCTTCCAACCATGAGTGAGAGTGCATCCTTTCAATGTGTTGATCCAAAATATGCTTCCATCTGTCGTTATTGATAGACTACAAATTGGAATGAGAGGTGCTCTTGGTAAACCGCAAAGTGTATCTGCCAAAGTTATGATAGGTTAGGCTCTTTTGTTTGTTTAATGCAAGGAATATAGTAGCCACATGCTAATGAGGCACTTCGTTGTGCTAAGTTTATATTTCCTAGACGCCAGAAAATTATTGAGCCAAAAATGTGGTTTCACCAACGTATGTAGGAAAGAATACAGAAATTGAAAGGTGAGAACATGACTATACCTGATGGTGCATAATCATCAGCAAGGAAGAACATTCATTAATCCTGTTAGAGCTAAGTAATCTCTTTAGGATTAAAACTTTGGCTCATGGATGGCTTTGCACATACTCCTTGCTACTTTATTTTTTACTACTATATATGTTTTATTTGCTTATTAGAAGTTACTTTATTCTATGTTTGCATGAAAAATTGAATTATTGTTGATGTCTATGTCATTTGATGATAATAATTTAGTTTTCTAACTGAAAATTGAGTATGTTTTCTTTTACATGAAGTATATATACAGTAGAATATTATAAATTAATTTTCTACAATGCAATAATAAAAATATAAAGCTTTCACTTGGTGAGAAAGTAACCAACATAATTCATTAGAAGCACGCTAATGAACAAAAGCCGTTAAATTCATCAATACTTGCCAAACATGATTTATAATATGAAACTGATTTTAGAAGTTCCGATATACCAACTAATTGGATAGGAATTTTTAAATAGGATTATATCAAAATAAGAGAGGATTTCACTATTCCTTGACCAAGTTATTGATACCAATTTACAATTATATTTTTCCCCAGAATGAATTCTGCATTTTTTATTTACTTAGGAATTTTATTTTCTAATTATTTTTGAATTTTTTTTATGTAGGAGCTATAGTTGCTGAAAGGAAGGCATCTCACACAAAGCCAGCTTGCTAATTTCAAAACAAAGCAATTTTTGCAAAGTTTCTAGTTATTTTTATTTCTTATTATTCATTTGCAATTGCTTGAGTACTTAAAGAGAGTAAGATTATATCAAACTTTTGAATTGATGTGCTGATCATTTGTGCAGTTTATTTGCAACTATTTGCTTGTGAGTTCAATATCTTATTTTGTCCACTTGCATGCTTATTGCCTATACTTTTACCTGTTTCTATAACTATGTGCACAGTGATGATTGAAGTGCTAGTTCCTTTCGTATGAAGTTCCTTTCGTCTGAAGTGACCTCAAGACCTTCCAAGATTGATATGCTAGGATGATTTACATCCACTGCTTCACTTAAATTTTTCCTTGATATGCTTTTTCTTGGTTTAAATTTGTTTCATTTTTATGAATTTGATTATTTTGATGCATGATATTAGACAAACAACTAGTAGAATGCAATAATGCACAAATCATAAGCATGCAAATCTAAGCTGCATCTGCCTCTCCTGTGGATATTCTCATTAAAATCAATGTGATCAAGAGATATGCTATTTTTCATTAATTATAAGGAAATTTATGACAATAAGAACTTAGCCGTTGACAAGTATAAGACTACTATAAATACGCCTAAGCCAATGCAATTGGGACAATCATTAGAAAATTTGATCAATATTACATACTCTAAATTTAACAACATCTGTGTGCGTAGCACGGGTTCACCCTAGCGTGATATAAACAAGCGGGAAATAAGCACCTAAGATTAGACTGAATGTTCAACAAACAGAATGTGCTAAAGCACGTGTTAACCATAAAAGACAAAGTTGATTATGGAGCAAAGAAAAAAGAGGATAGGGACCATTTCTAAGTTGGACTTTGGTTCATGAACCTATTTGACCTGAATTTATTGCAATATATTACATACTCTGTTAGTTTAATCGTATCTGACTTCAGGTTTTGCTCATTATTTATGCATCCTCGACAGATTTAATCTCATACCCTTCCACTTTGTATGCTTGTAACCGCTTAAGACAATGTTCACATTAGTTTTAAATCAAAGGAATCCTTTTAATATCAATTTTTTTGTTCACATAACAAAATTTTAATTGAAATGAAATAATTACTAAACTTACTGCCTTTGATTTTGAAAATCGGTCAATTTTACTAAACGAACGTAACTAAAATTACAACATATATGTGCTACGGAAGAGCTGAACTGATGCAAAATGTAACAAAACATCATAGTCAGGTTACAGGAACTGAAAATAGACTTCTTCGTATTCTTTGGACATTGCATTATGATCGTCAGCCCATAGACAAACTGAAATAAATCTGGCTCACCTAGAAAAATGAAATTTTAAAACGAAGCCTAAAATATTACAAAAAGTCTGTTTTATAAGTAATCCATTATAGAAAGTGGGCCAATCTAGTTTGAAAATATCTCTCTATGGCCCAAGAAATATAACCAACCGTTGCGGAATAACAATTTGTTTTCCAATTATAAGAACGAGCATTACGACATGCGGTTCGCACGTGATGAAAGTATTTGAAATGTTTTTGTACAAATTGTATTTGTTTAATACATTTAAAAGAAAACGATTTCCACAAATATTTAGCCATATGTTTGTGTTGAATCATACTTTTATTTCTAAGTGGCAATAACTTATTTTTTATTAGTTTAAATTTTCATTTATATGTTGATTAATAAAAAAAAAATTTGTAAAGTAGTTTATTTGTTAGATCTTATTTTTAAGTGATATTAAGGCTTGGTAAATATTTATAGAGGAAATTTTGAATTTGCAAAGAAAGCTTAATTGTCGGATCCTATTTTTAAATAATGCTAAATTTTAATAATATATGTAAAGAGGCATTTTTACAACTTTTACTAAAGAAATACATATAAAGGGCAATTTTGAAACTTTGCGGTCGGATCAAAAAATTGTGCTTCTAAGGAAAATATTAATAAAGATAAGGTTGCTGTGAGCTGATTAGGACAGACAGATGCTTGTTTCTAAGACTTTAATATTTATGACATTGGACCTATATTTTGGACTTGAGAATTTACTTTTTGTTCAGCAAGGGATCCTTTGATCACTTATTTTATTATATTGTATAAAAATTATTAGTTAAATGGTTGTAAATTTTATTTTCAAAATTGTTGACTTGTTTTTCAATTGCAATTTTTTATCTCTAATTATAAATTTAGTTAAATGAACTAAAGGTAAATTCATCAAAATATATAGATCTTGTTAATTAATGTATTTAACTATTGTTTAGTAACAAAAATTATGTAGATTTGTAATGACAATTGTTTGTGCTATAACTCTCTCGACGTTTGGAAGTTGGTTTCTAAAGTAAACAGGTCACGGTTTAGTGAATTGATGCTGAAAGGTGAAACCACGAATCAGTAGTAAACCATAAGTGATAAAAGCAATAAGTATGAGACACAACATTTTATAATGGCCGAGAAGTTCACTTGTATACACTATTCAGTAGTCATTTTTATTAATGCTTATGCAGAGAACTTACAATCTTGACTTGATCCTTCGTTAATAAGTTTACTAAATTCTTTTTGTAGTAAACTAAAAATGAGGATTTTGATTTGTAGTGTTGTTTTGAATCAAGGTCTCTTTCCTGTATGTGTGAGCCGTTTATTTATACTGTTATTGGAGCTCCTCCATTGGTGGAGCACTTTTTCTTTGAATTGTTGACTTGGCTCGATGTAAGTTGGAATTAATGCATATGGCACCATCTTGTTATGTAACGACCTGATATTTCGAACCGTTCAAATCGAAAATCATCCACTCATTTCAAACTTGAATTGCTCAAACCAATAGATTGTTAATTTATATTTGGAAAAACTCAGCATATATGGTAAATAAATAAATCACAGAATCACAGACATAGAGTAATATAATATTACACAGCGGAATAGATAAATAGTAGTTCATGAAGCAACTATATAAACAACAAAGTTTGAAATAAAATACAATAGAATATCTCAAATACAATGTAGTCTCGAATACAAACAGATGTCAAGTCTGAACAAAAACAACTGGAAAAGATGAATAGATAAGATAGATGTTCAAGCAAACCTCTAATCTCTAGAGGTGAGTCTCAAATGCTGTGACACTCAGTTTGACCCGAGCATAAAGCAAAATACAAAACACAACCGAGTCAGAGTTAACATTCTTATACCTGTAAATTCAACTTTAGTGAAATGTCAACCGAAATACAAGTAACTTAAAGGATGTTTGGGATTTCCATCCTCTAAGGATCCATGGAACTATCTACTATATAGTAACATACGCTATTATAATATGTCTATCGGTAAAGTAAAGTATTAAAATAGCATTAAAGCTTTACTCGTATCCCACTAAACACATTTTATATATTCATGTAGTCCATAAGGTACCGTAAGCTCCACCTAACCGATAGTTTACTCAAAGGGCACTCCATAGGTATGGTACAAACCAAACTCGTAGAAGGAACAACAGGGCATGTGAACACGACACGCGAGGCATTGTCAGGACATGATTCTACCATTTTGCAGATCCGGACTGGTGTTAATGCATAGCAGCTACTACCGTCCACCTCGGGACACTCTCCCAAATCAAAAAGTGTGTGCAATCAAATCACAAAGTAATAGAATGAAGTCGAAGAAATGTGCCCGATAGGGGGTGCGACCCTACTTAGTCCGGCATGACTCTTATTTTGGTCACATCTAAGTTGACTTGTGGGAGTAAGGGTGCGTTAATACCTCATACAGAATCGTCGCCAAACCATCCTACTTTTTTCTAGAATCTCCACCATGTACACAGTTGTTAAAGTGGTTTTCACTATTTGTAGAGAGTATGACAATATTCGATCCCGGTCTCTATAAAAACCAAACTCTTATTTCACAACATGGTTATTTTTATAAAATCACTTTCATAATCATTTCTAACAGTTCATGCTACATATTAAGATATCATATCATTAAAATCATATCACCTTCGAAATCATATTCGTTCCAAAAATCATAGCCACAAAATAGTTTAAACTTTTATATCAAAATATTCGCATTTAAATCCATTAAATCTAAATCATAACAGTTTCAATTTAAATATTTTGAATATTGAAAATAGTTTATTTATTGAAAAATAAGTTATAATTTAAAAATAGTTTATATATATTAAAAGAGTTTATATACTAAATTGGTTTATATCAAAATACTTAAAATTAGAATTGGTTTCTTCCAATTTTACAAATAAATTCATATCAACCTTTAGTTCCAAATTTAATTTAATCAATCTCAATTCAAATTATCATTTAAAACCAATTTAATTTATCGATTTCAAATCCAGATTTGAACTACAAATTTAAGCCAATTTCCGATTTAATAGTTTTCAAAATTAAATATTCAACAATTTACAATGACTCAATTTTATAAATTTCATTTATATTTCAACTTTAACTTATTTCAGTCTGACATATCCACTTAACCAAATTTAATAATACTTAAATAAAATCTCAAATTGCAAATTTACCCATATCAAATTTTAGATATCCAACTTCAATTATATTAAATCCTGAAAATATTCATTCAATCACATTTATAAACCATTAAATAAAATTCTTCAAATTCAAATTTAAATCAATATTAAATATTCAAATTTATTCAAATTTAAATATTCATTTAATCCTCTTCAATCAAAATCAAGTTATAATACTTATCTTTAAGTCTCAAAATCAATAAGTTCCAGATCAATCTCGATTTAAATTTAATTCTTAACAATTAAATTACGAATCAATTTAATTTATCCTTCCAACCTTAATTTATTAAAATTATTCAAAAAACTATTTTTAAAATATAATTTTAAATAGATACTTAAACATAATACATATATATTAATTAAATTAAATTTTATTAAATTAGATCTTATAATATATATATATATTTAAAATAATATAGTTGTAAGAAAAAAATTGAAAAATTTATTTTCAAAACTAACTTATACATTTATAATTTCCAAAACATATAAATTTAAATATTTTAGTTTACACATATATAATATTAACATTTATATATTATATTTTAAAAATCAATATTTATTAAAACCCATATATTTCGTTTCAAACTTTAGAAATCGTTTTCAAAATATAGACCAACGGTGTCTATATATAATTTTTTGTTCAATGGTCCAGTGATATGGATATTTGTCTCAGTCCACAATTTAAATATTTACATGTATATATTATTTCAACCTGCAATTCCAAAATTTCACAATCAATGAAAATCGCTTGGATTTATCATTTCAACCCATAACAATTTTATCTTAATCTATAAGTTCATTTGTTTATGTATCATTTTAACCCATTGGAATTCCGAAACTAACAAGGAACTTGCAGAGTGAGAACAAATATGATAATAATATCACATATCCACAACAAGCATATATAATCAACAACAAATTAAAATATAATATATTCAACACGGTTATGGTGTCATATGCCATAGGTGAACACTTGAAGATAATGGCATATCGTATTTAACAATTAAATAACTAACAATTTAAATTCAACAACATATTTCAATTGTCATTTCATATGAAATCAATTTACTAAATATAAGAATGTTAATCGTAAGTGATCGCTCAGCTTTCGAGGCTAGAGAAACACGAGAACAAGATGGAAACAGGCATGGATAAGCATGGATAATCGATATATCACCAAACTGATACGGACAAGCAGAAGTGACAACCGGACATGACAAAGCAAAGCAAATATACACAAATCCGAAGAAAACAAAAACAAAAACTAGCTCGATATGAATGGGAAAAATATATATTATATTATTATACCTTTTCCAAAAAAATTAATTAACCACACATATTAAAATAAAAATCTTCATAATTTATATTTGCTATACTCATATTAACACAAAATATCTTCGTATTATAAATAAATCAATATTTAATCAAATACAAATATTTCAAAACCGATATCAAAATAAATCTTTATAAATATATTTTAAATCAATATTAAAAATGTTGACGTAAATCTATATATATTATTTTACAAAATACGTACTTAATTTAAAACACATAGATTTTAAAATTAAAAGATATATATACACACACAGTACTGTTTATTTTTCTTTTTTTTCAATTATATATAACAAAATACATACACATATATAACCTATATATAAGAATATGACAGCAGAAGAGGGGGCAGCGGCGTCGAGGCATGGTCAGGGAGGAAGAGCTTGGTGTGGTAGAGCTATGGGTTTTGTTCACGATGACTTGCAGGTGGAGGCTTGTCGCGTTGCTTCGTTGGCGAAGCGAACTGTGCTAGCGATGGATTACGGATGGTAGCAAGCAAATGAAGAAGTGAGGGAAGCCTACTATAGTGATTGTTGGAGATGATCGGCCAGTGCTACTGGGTTTGGGTCAGGTGGAAGGATAGGCGGGTTTGAGCATTGATGGCGGAGGGAGTTTGGGCAAAGCAGGAGGTGGCATGGGCTTTAGGTGATGGGAGGAGTGGTGGGCTTCGGTTGGGAAGAAAGGGGCGGATGTCGAGGCTGAGCGCATGCGGGTTGGTGGAGGTGAGGGGATGATGTGGGTTTATGGTGACTGGGTTGTATGAGGCGAGATGGTTGCTTTGGAGGAGGCGCCGGATGTGGAAGTGGTGGCTGATCCAGGATGTAGGGGAGAGGGTTGGCCAGCGCGCTTGAAGGAGGAGAGCACATGGAAAAGGATGAGGTGGTGAAAAGTTGAAAAGGGAGGAGGATACATGGTTGTTCAGATACGCAATGAATGGTAGGAAGCATGTAGGTAGGCTACGAACATGGAAACAAACTTGATTATTGTGCTTTCCCTTTTTTTTAATTATAGAACGCGTAGTACTACCATTTGCAATTGGAAGAGAAGGAGCAGGGTATTTTCAAGAACTATATATATATATATATATATATATATATATATATATGCGAACACTAGTTTTATATTATATACATTTTTTTTCGAACGAAGAAGTTCAGAAGAACGAGAGAAAGGAGGAGACTCAAAAATATGATTCGAACCAGAAATATTATATTGATCGGATAGGGATGACAAAACTCACAACATAAATTTCTGGAAATAATAAATCAAATTGGTTGTTGGTAATACACGGTGGAAATTGAATGGACATGGAAAACCAAAGGATTCAAAATGGGTGCCGTTACAGCTAATTGTTCTGCTGATTTCATCGCATAACGAACGTCGAATCACAGAAATGAATATACTGCAAACATCAGCATGACGAGACGTATAAAATGGTCTACAGATATTAGAGATAGGACCATCATATCAAAACTTGATTTTTTGCTGCCAAAAATGCTGCTAAAACGCTGAAAATAGGATAAACGGAGCAATAACACTCCAAATTTGGCGAAACATAATATGACATCTCACTCAAAAAATGTTTTATATTTTTATTATATAAAAATATTCAATTTAGAAAATATTTTATTTCCATCGATTTAACTGATTTAAATTTAAATAAAATTACACAACAAAATAAACTTCCATATTTTCTAAGGAAAATCTAGCATTTTCTACGTTTAAATAGATGCATTACAAATGTTAAATTTTCATTTCAAAAATTTATTATTTATTTTTCATGAAAAGTTCATTACGTCGTAAAATTGTTAAAATTTACGGGTGGTTACATGTTACTAATGTTTTGATGTAGATAATGAAAGGACTTATTTTTTTAGCAGTCTTTTCCTTACACTGCTTGATTTGTATACAGAATACTTTATGGCCTCTTTAATTTGCATCAAACTCGTTATCACTAAATTCATACTTTAGGGTTGTTGAACATATATTTGATGTCATGTAACAAAAATATGATGGGAATTTCAAGCTTTAGATTGTATCATACTAGGGTAGTATTTGCCAGTATATTTGAACAACTAGGAGCTCGTAAGTCTTTAGGGCACAATATCTTTCCACTACTTTTGTTGTCTCAACATTTGACTTATAACTTCTTCACTTAGCCTTGTACAGTTGTAACAGCCCGCTATTTTGGACCATTCAAATCGACAATAAAACCATACATGTCTGACTTGAATAATTTAAAATACCGAATTGTTAATTTAAATTTGGCAAACGTAACATATACAGTAAATAAATCAGTCACAGATAACAGACACAGAGTAATAAAATGCAGCGGAATAGATAAGGAATAGTAGTTCCTGAAGCTACTATATACATCAGAGTTTGCAATAAAATACATCAGAATATCCCAAATGCAGTGAAGTCTCTAGTACGAGCAGATGACTTCTCTGAACCAATCAACTGGATGACTGAAAGGATAGATAGCTGGATCTTCAAGCAAAGCTCCAGCTTCGAAGGTGAGTCTCAAATGCTGTATCACTCAGTCTGACCCGAGCGTAAAGCAAAACACAAAACACTCGAGTTAGGATTAACATTCTTATATCTATAAATCTAACTCAAGTGAAATATCAACTGAAATATAATTAACTTAAAGGACGTTTGGGACAACCATCCTCTAAAGGTCCATGGAACTATCTATAATGTAGAAATATACACTATAACACCGAGTCATTTCAAACTAATTTATACTTCACAACAAAAATATCTTTTCATTTCATATATATATTTTCCAAAATATACATAAATATTTATAGAGTAGAATATTTGTAGTTTCCTAACTTAACAAATCGTTTTCAAAATCTACCCGACCTTCCCATTAAAATTAAATTCAATCTCAATTTTATCAATTTAAATTCAACCCAATTCCAAAAATAACCACTTAAATTTTATCGATCTCAAATTCGGATTTGTAATCACAAATTACCCCTTTATATTCAATATATTTCAAACCTTGAGTATTTAATAATTTCAAAACTAAGGTTGGAATTCATATTCAACAATTTATTATCCTATTATTTAGTTTTAAAATATTCACCAAATAAATCAACAAAATAAAACTCAAATTTCTAACAAATAAATATTTCCTTCAATTTATTATTACTAGAAATATTCATTTAATTTATTTTGAGTAAAAATCCAGTTATAAATATCGTACCTTTAAATTTCCCATTCAATAATTTCAAATCATTTAACTAAATAAAATTCTTGATTTAATACCATTTCAGCTAAATCCAAATTTTATCTCCCCACCTCAATTTATCCCAAGTATTGCAAAAATCTATTTGAAATATAATTTACATAAATATTTAACATAATTTATGTATTATATCAATCTTAATTAAATTAAATATTATTAAATATATATATTTCATCACCCTATATATATAATAATTTAAGAATCAACGTTTATTAAGACCATATATTTCTTCCCAAAATCATATAAATTATTTTCAAAATATTTATATATGGACCAACGGTGTTGGTATATATTTTCAAGTGCTACGGATATTTATCATTTCAATCCGTACACTAAATATATATGGTTGGATATCATTTCAACCCAAAATCCCAAATTCAATTCAAATGAAAATCGCTTGGGTTTATCATTTCAACCCATAACGATTTTCTCCTATTCTAAAGTCCGTTCGGGTATGTATCATTTCAACCCATAGTGAATTCTATACTAACAGGGAACTTGCAGAGTGATAACAGATACAATAATAATATAACAGCAAGCATATATCATTAGTAATTAAATAAAATATAAACAATAGTATACGGTGTCATATCACATAGGTGAACAGTTACAGATAATAGCATATATAACAGATTTACTAACTACAGTAGTATATTTCAATTGTCGTTTCAATCGAAATCAAATTTTATAAATAAAAAACGTTAATTGTGAGTGATTGCTCACCTTTCGAGGCTAGAGAATATAGAAGGAGACACGGATACGCACACTGATACAGACACTGAAATTAAATTTCAAATCCAAGCAAAGCAAAATCTGCACGAATTCAACGATCAAAGCAGATTGGCTCGAATTGATGAAACGGATCAGATCAGAACTGGAACGATGAATTTAAATGGTATAAGCGAACTTTTATAACCACATATAACTATATATACACATATGAAATTTATATTCTAAGTTCAAACATCACAAATTTAATTTACATGTTTTTCAAACAAACAAATAAATAAATAAATCAAGCTTATATTTTTTTAAAAATCAACATACACTTAAAATAATATATATATATATATATATATGTATATATACTAACACCTTTATACTAAACTTATATAACTAGTATATATATATTCTCAAACAGATAAAATAAATGTTTAAATACGAATACCTAAAAGAAAACTTTTTTATATATAACTATTTCTATATATATATATTAAATGTTATATATATATATATATATAATTTAAATCCATCCATACTTTTACATTCAATAACATATTATATTCAACCTATATAAATTTCCAAATTATATATGTGTATTAAAATAATTTATAAAGTAGAGTATTTATAAAATCATCTTAAATCCAAAATAGTATAAATATAATACTATAACAAAATAGATACAATCATCAACTAAATAAGTCAGTACCACATAGAAACCCATATGGTAACAAACCGCATAACATACATATATTAAAGTATTTTATATAGACTGTAACAAAACAAATATATGACTTACATAAGAGAATAACCATATTATAGGAAACCTGATATCAACAAATAGAAGCTGACCCATATTAAAATATAAAACACAATATATATATATATATATATATATCTTATTAAAAATGAAAGATACTTATTTTATAGTATGTTCCCTTCAAAATGTCGCATACATAATTCAAAATATTAACATGACTTATAAGCTGTGAGGAAGATCAAATAGAAACTATATATAAATATACACTGTCATGTTATGAAAATAAACTTTTGAAAAAAATAGTATTCAATACTTATATGAATAGTATGTATATCACAACTAACAAAACAAAAAAAACATATAATTATGAATATAAATCAAAACATATATGTGCTTACACGCCCATACCTCACTGATCAAACAGAAGCAACCGGAAGGCGAGGTGATGGGTTTCATTTGATGAGGAGGTTTGGAAGAAAGGTGAAGTGGCGGATGCAAATAATGGTGACAGCCGCATGCTTCAGTTTACTTTTTTCCCAAAGAAAAGTAGGGAGGGGAATGAACAGATCTAGAGAAAAGAGAAGTGAAAGCGAAAATAAATAGGGATGAACCGCATGTTTTCAGGCAAATATAACGGAAGAAAATGAATAGGCAACCAAATTTTAAGTGAATAAATAAATAAAGTGATTGTAACGGTCAACCCTTGATTTGGTGAAAATAATTGTAGCAATTAATAAAAAAAAAATAGCAACGGTCATATTGCTTTGATTCAGCTAACCCATAAAAGTAAATTATTTAAAATTTAAACGGTAGGAACCGTAAAAAAAACGTACCACCATAAAATGAAATTGATAACGTATGTGCATTGATTCTGCAATATTTATTAAAGCAATAGATTGATGCGCCTTTAAATTTGAACGGAAGTAAAGAGAAAAGTCACAATTAAAGGTATGCTTTAAATTTTTAATAAATACAAAACGTTTCTAAGTTTATATGTTTATAACTTTCCAGCTGTAGTCTATATATATAATGAATGGTCATAAAGAAAGAAGTGGAAACATGGAGCGTAGGAAAGGAAAGGTTAGAAAAATAAAATTTTGTTGAGAAATGAATATTTGTGTGAGTTATATAGGTTTGATCAGAGAGGTAGCGTGATTTAAGGAGAAGAAAGAACGGCAATAAATCAACTTGCTTCGAAATGGAAAGGAAATTAAACTAGCGTTGATTTTTAATGAGCAGTTATAGGCAAGAAATAAGATATTGATTTAAAAAGAAGGCCACGATTTTGATTGAGCACTGATTTTTCTTGTTACACACGGTTACTAGATTTTTAACAAATTTTAAGAAAATGGGTTTCGAAATTAAAGCAGAAGAAACGGTCAGCTAAGATTAGATTTTGGAATAAGATATTTAAACAATACCGAATGCGTTTAAAATTTAAAGCTCGCGTTGATGGGAACAATGGCAAGAAATTAAAAAGGTGAACGGTTATAAAATTTGTATGTAACGTTCCTATCAAAACAGGAGAGTAAAAGGAAAGTGACTAAAATTAGAATGCGTACAACAGACGCAGTGATTTTTGTCCAAAAAAATGAAAATAACGGATTTAAATTTTATCGTTTTCTTGTATGTATATATACATTATTTAATCCATCAAATAACGCGCCTTTTAAACGCGAAAGTAAACAGTTTATTCATACACAAAGTTTTGGAAATTTATTACTTATATAAAAATATGATTTGTTTACACATTTACTAAGAAATTTATTTCAAAAATGTATATAAGTAAAATATAAAATATTAAATTTTTAAAAGTATAAAATCAATTTTTTTAAAGAACAAAAGGTGAAATAAACTGTAACAACTCGCATATTTATCGATTGTATATTTAAATATTTTATTTAAATATTTTATCGTTCATCGGATTTTGGTCCGAAAAGCTACTTTTTGCAAACAGTCGAATTAGGACTCGAGTCCCTTCCCATTGAGTTCAAAACGCCATTTGCGATCTTTTTGAGTATAAACTTCGATATGTTTGGAGATAGTAGAATTTTGCTACTTTTCACTTAGGGCTTTGGGTTTGGGTTGGGTTCAGCCCAATGTTCTAACTTAATACCCCAAACTGAAACCCCCTCTTCATTTACTCCCTCTTCCTCTACTTTCAGCTCTAAAGAAATTAATGGTGGAAGAGAATGGGAAATAGAAAACCAAAACCCTAGTTTTCATTTGCAAAATCCATCTTCTAGCTCCAAACTCAAGAGAACCCATTGGTAAGCTTTCTCTTCTTCTTCCCCAAGTCATTCTCTCTTTGATTTCAGAAATTTCCTAAACCTAACTTAGGGAATGTTCTTCTTTTAAGCTTAGATTCAAGCTTCTAGTGTTGAGATTGAAGTGTGGTTGAACTTCCCTTGTCTTAAAGCTTCTCCTTCATTGATTTGGGTTCAAAGGTGAGATTTTTATCTCGCATCTATGCTTATATTTATCTTCGATTGTTAGGTATGAATTCGTAACACTTATTCGTGTGCAATTGCTTTTGGTTTGGATTGATTTGGTGAATATTCCAATTTTTAGTGTTTTGGGTTCAAATCTTTAAAAATCCTAAGTTTGATGTTTGAATGTGTTTTTGATTGTGCATCGGAGAGCTTATAGGGCTGGGTAGTCGATAGGCATAAACCCTTAGCGCCGTTGCTCGAGCGAATGCAATTTGATCGAGTTTGCACCTCTTTTGAAATAGGGCAGGGGAGTGCTGGCAACAGGTTCGGCCGACCGAGCCCCTGGGCCGGTCGACCGACCTACTACCCAGGCACTTCCTGCCTCTGTTTGGAAGTGCCGGGTACAGGCTTCGGCCGACCGAGCCCCTGGGCCGGTCGACCGACCTGGTGCCCCGAGAACTTCCAAACCCTGTTCGGTCAGCCGACTCAGGGAGTCCGGTTGACCGACCTGCTGCTATTTGCTAACTATGCCTATTTTGCCTAGTTGTCTGAATTTTCAACTTTAATCGATTTGTGTTATTTCCGTATTTGTTGTTATCATTTGTTGTTGACCTTGATGACTTATTTTCTTCGGGAATTCTTGGAATATCCATTTCGATGGATTCGGTATCGATTTCTTTGGATTCTATTCACGTCTTCAAATGTGAATTTTAGTGATTGATTGTTCCTACAATCTTCTTTGTGATTTGTCACTTTAAAAATATAAAGGTTTTCTATACTAGTAGTAAATATCAAAACTCTTTCTTCAAATGATTTTAACACTATTTTATAACAAAGCTCGTTTTCTTAAACCGTTTTCCAATCTATTAGTATATACAAGCCTTTACCTCACTCGTACGAGAAATCTAATTAAACGACTTAGTAAAACAAGTGGTATGAAACGCTTGCGTTTACTTCGTCGGTTAATTCTTGGACTTGTTCGATTGAATCTCTTGTGACAATTTTCTAGTGGAGATCTACAATTTGTTCGTAAATATTTAAGTTAAGCTAGTGGTTATGGGACATGAAGCTAAGCTCATATATTTACTAGCTTACTGTAATCGACACTTCTCTTTGATCATGATGATGATTTTATGTTTTAGACTAGCATGGGCGATGTCTTTGCTTTTGATACATTGGATGTACCGTTTGCACTACATCAATGTCTTTGCTTTTGATTCATTGGATGTACCGTTTGCACTACATCAATGATATGCTTTTGATACATTGGATGTACCGTTTGCACTACATCAATGTCTTTGCTTTTTATTCATTGGATGTACTGTTTGCACTACATCAATGATATGCCTTTGATACATTGGATGTACCATTTGCACTACATCAATGTCTTTGCTTTTGATACATTGGATGTACCGTTTGCACTACATCAATGTCTTTGCGTTTGATTCATTGGATGTACCGTTTGCACTACATCAATGATATGCTTTTGATTCATTGGATGTACCGTTTGCACTACATCAATGATATGCTTTTGATACATTGGATGTACCGTTTGCACTACATCAATGTCTTTGATTTTGATTCATTGGATGTACCGTTTGCACTACATCAATGATATGCTTTTGATACATTGGATGTACCGTTTGCACTACATCAATGTCTTGGCCATCCTTTTCTTGTGATTTCTGGATTTCGTGTGTTGAATTCTGGAATTTATGTTTCACCAACTTTTACGATTGGCATTGATATATATGTCATTTATTGTGGCTTGGTGAATGAAATTAGAAGTATGACATTCCTTTTTATCTTTGAGAAGATCTTTGCAATATTGATTAATCTCTTATTGATTTTTCAATTATTTATTTATCACAGCTTGGCATTGTGATTATTATACGTTTAGTCATATCTCTTATTCTATATCATTTCATATGATATTTATAGCTAGACTGATCCATTTATTATTTTCTTCTTATAAATAATACTCGGGTTAGACTGGGAATTTACAGGTGCTTCTGCTTGCCACCTTATCGGACCATTATATGATCTTTTGGTAACTACTTAGATTAGTAGTTTTTGTTGTATACATTTGAGATACAGACTCTATGATGTATACTTATTCTTTTGTCTAGCACTTGTATCTATTCTTTTTGATATTGTGGATCTTGTTAGACCACTACTCTGATATACACTTTCATGTGTTAGTTATATATTCATATCTTCTTCCGCCTTTGTGATATGAATTATCTGTGACTGATTTGTGTTATGCTTATTTCTATATTTGTTTCCGAAGACCTTTATAGCCACTGTGTAGTAGCTTTGAGTTTGTGTCGGTATGTCGGATTTCCTCTTGAGATGAAAAGTTATATTTTTATCTGGCATATCGGTACTCGCACAAAGCAATTATATAGATGGTCGCTCCTCAACAGCCTTATTCTCCGTGCTAGTTGACAGCATTCACAGTAATGTTCTTGGCTAGCGTGGGTATAGAGGTGGGGCGTCACATAAACATTGTTACGAATATATTAAATTAAACTAAAAGATTAAAAATTAATAATTTAAAGATTTATAACTTCAAAAAAAAATGTTAAGTTTTAACTAAAAAAGGAATTTTAGAATTTTCACACTAATAAAAATCTTAGGTGATTATTTATAATTAAATTTAGACAATCAAATTTTCGAAAAATAAAACCCCAGAGTTATAAATAAAGAATAAAATATTGCTAAAATTTGGGCTGTTGCACTCTCCCCCACTCAAAACTTTTCGTCTCCAAAAAGGAAGGAGGTAGAAGAATTAAAACAACTAGAAAGAAAATAGATTGAAAGACATGATAAACAATAAATTTTAAAATTTTATAAATTTTACTTGAAATATTCATTTGAAAACTTCACTTGGAAATCAATTTTTTTTAATGCTTTTTTTACTACTTTATCTTAAGATACTTTCAACATTATAGATACATCAATAATCATTTTATTTAAACATGTTTTATTAAATTAATAACTTCAAAATATTTACAACACTAAAATTTTCTATTAAACAATGTAGTATACAAATAAGCAATATTTAAAAAGTATCTATCCAACAAGGAAGGAAGGTAGATTTGGAAAACAGAATCAAGGTGAATAACTAAACTGAGCAGATAAGGTAGATGCAAGGAATAGTATCGAGCACAAATAATTAATCTAGAACCATAAGAATTTGAATTTCAAATATTAATTCAAAATTTCTTTATTGGGAAAAATACTTTTATAATAAATACATTTATAATAATACTTTTATAATAAAATACTATTATATCGAAATAAATTTTCCTTTCGAAAATACTTTTATAACTCGATGTTTCAACAAGTTTATCCTCGTTCTTGCAGACTCTGGCCATGCGTTGATCAGGCGCAAAGCTAGAATTCTTCAAGTACTTAGTAGACTTTTTTAAACACCCAGTGAAAATACTTGAAAAACCTTTAAAACAGATATGGAAAGTACAATCCAAACAAAATAACCAAACCAAAACCTTTATCCGACCATGGTTCGCAGATACACAATGGTTACGCCTGGATCCCCCAGGACACAATCCGTATCCGTAAGCTTTCTCAGCCCTGCGAGTTACGCCACGATGACTAGTAGAGTGCAGGATACACAATGGTTACGCCTGGGTCCCCCAGGAAACAATCCGTACCCCTAGGCTATCTCAGCCAGGCAGTTTCGCTACTATTCGCGACCTACACAGATTGCAGGATACACAATGGTCACGCTTGGATCCTCCAGGAAACAATCCGTACCCCTAGGCCAGACTCAGCCAGGTAATTGCGCTATGCAGTCGCGAGAGGAAAAAAACCATGGGTTACACCACGGTGGGAACACTCGAGTATTACATCCGGAAAACCAAAAATCAGAGAGAATAATATCGATAGAATGAATCCACGATGTGGGCACAAAGCGGATATCAAGCAGAAGGCACTTTCCGTATCTTTACTTCGAAAATATATATCATATAGTACCTTTTCAAATCACTTTCAAATATCGTACTTATATAAAGTCCATATATATAGGATTCCATTTTTCCCAAATCGAATACTTTCCAAATCAATAGTAGATCAAATCATACTTATATAGACTTCGATTATATAAAGTCTCTTTCCAAATTGAGTACCTTTCAAATCAATAGATTTCAAATCAACTTCATACTTATACAATCCATTTTATATAAGTTCGACCACTCCCAAATCAAGTACTTAATACTATAATGTTCTAAATTTTCAAATCATTTCAATATCAATTCAGTTTCAAAATCATATATGATTTCACCAAATTTTCCCCCAAATTAAATATCTAAATTTCAAAGTTCCTAAAGTAATAGGTTTAAAAAATTATCCCAGTTTCCAAACTAAAATAATTCAAGTCAAACAAATTCATTTCCAAAATCACCATATAAGTACTGGTTTTTAATTTCAATTTAGTTTCAAAACCAAATATTTTCTCAAAATTAATTATACTCAAAATGGTTTCCAAATTTATAATTATACCTTTAAAACTTTTAAACTATCTATTTCTATTTGAAATATCCAATTTACCTTTCTGAAAACCATTATTCAAAACTATTTTTTTTCAAAACATTTCAAAACTAAATTTATAATCTTTATCAAACATTTTATACTCCTCTAAATTTCTTAGCTTTGAAAATTTAATCTCGATTTGGAAGTGTTCGAACATTCAAAATAGTTAGGCAAATCAAATTTCCAAATTCAAGAGTTGAAAATCAACATAAATCAAATAATCAATTTCAATAGATAGGATTATACTAAATCAAATCCGAAACTCAAGGACTGAATACCGGTCTCAGTTTATATTGTTTCAAATATATACATATCTCTTTCGAAAATATCAAATTATACTTCGGAATTTGAAATCAAAAATGGTTTTACAAAATCACTCGCATAGTGAAGCTATTAAAGTGGCCTCTCCCCCACTTTGAAACTCGAAAATCAATGTCGATGATGCGTGCACTCATCACTTAAATTATTTTCCAACGACATAAGTGAGTTCTGGACTTCTATTTTCTTGAAAACTTCTTTGAAATTTCTTCAAAATTATTGGAATTCTTTTGAACTCATTTGAAACATTTCTTATTTGGAGAATACTTTTAAATCGTATTATTATTATATATTTTCCAAAATCTTAAAAATAATTTCAAAATACCGGAATTCAATTCTCGAATTTCAAATTTAACCCTTCAGTCATAAATCATTTTTATATAAATCAATTTCTTAAAAATTTTCAAAATTTCAAATCCTTTCAAAACCCTTTTATATAGAATAACATTTCTTATTTGTTTTATATATAGGTATATAATCCTTATCGAAAACATTTTCACTTTTATATATAGAATAAAATCATAGTTATCAAAATAATAATTTTGATATATAAAACAATTTCAAAAATGCAAACATACTCGATTTTCAAAGGATAATTTTAAGAATGGATTTTAAAACAAGGATAGAGTTTTGAATTAGAGGAAATCAAATCAATAGAATTCCAATTCGAAGATAGACTCGATCGAAGATGAGATAATTAAATTACAAAATAGAAGATGGATGTACTTCTATAAATCGCGAGCGACCTTTACTGGTCAACCGTGATTCCAAAATTAGATCGGTGTAGAATTCTGAGGCAATTCGACATTCAATCGCCATAGATATAGAATTTGGCATAACAAGATATAGCAGCATCATAAACCGAGGATACAGAAATCTTCGGTAAGTCAATGCCAATTGAAAAGTAGTTTTCACCCACTTTACAAATCATTTAGTGGAGTTATGGGATACTCCAGAATCAAACGAATATAAATAGGGAGAGACAGAATGAATTTCGGAACCGAGGGACATTCCAAAATTCAAAGGAAACCGAGAGATTCAACTCGAGCGAAAGTGATTCTGTAAATAAATTTACCATATATGCTAAGTTTTGCCTAGAGCCAAAGCTCTGATACCAATTGTAACAGCCCGTTATTTTGGACCATTCAAATCGACAATAAAACCATACATGTCTACCTAAATAATTCAAAATACCGAATTGTTAATTTAAATTTGGAAAATGTAACATATACAGTAAATAAATCAGTCACAGATCACGGACATAGAGTAATAAAATGCAGCGGAATAGATAAGGATAGTAGTTCATGAAGCTACTATATACATCAGAGTTAGAAACAAATTACATCAGAATATCCCATATGCAGTGAAGTCTCCAGTACGAGCAGATGACTTCTCTGAACAATCAACTGGATGACTGAAAGGATAGATAGCTGGATCTTCAAGCAAAGCTCCAACCTCGAAGGTGAGTCTCAAATGCTGTATCACTCAATCTGACCCAAGCGTAAAGCAAAACATAAAACACTCGAGTCAGGATTAACATTCTTATATCTATAAATCTAACTCAAGTGAAATATCAACTGAAATATAATTAACTTAAAGGACGTTTGGGATAAGCATCCTCTAAGGGTCCATGGAACTATCTATAAGGTAGAAATATACACTATAACACCGAGGTCATTTCCAATTAATTTATACTTCACAACAAAAATATCTTTTCATTTCATATATATATTTTCCAAAATATACATAAATATTTATAAAGTAGAATATTTGTAGTTTCCTCAACTTAACAAATCATTTTCAAAATTAACCCGACCTTCCCATTCAAATTAAATTCAATCTCAATTTTATCAATTTAAATTCAACTCAATTCCTAAAATAACCACTTAAATTTTATCGATCTCAAATTCGGATTTGTAATCACAAATTACCCCTTTATATTCAATATATTTCAAACCTTGAGTATTTAATAATTTCAAAACTAAGGTTGGAATTTATATTCAACAATTTATTGTCCTATTATTTTGTTTTAAAATATTCACCAAATAAATCCATAAAATAAAACTCAAATTTCTCACAAATAAATATTTCCTTCAATTTATTTATACTAGAAATATTCATTTAATTTATTTTGAGTAAAATCCAGTTATAAATATTATGACGACCGCCCATGACTCCCGCACGAAAACAAGGGAATGGTGCGCTGAAAGGTGTGCCAGGCAGCCATGGACGATAGTCGGGGTAAGATAAAACAGAATAGTCTATCGTATTACTCACAGCGCATGGATAAAATACAATAGAAAAGTATACATAGTGAAGCTCCACAGAACGGAGTCATATAAACTCATAATAGTTTTATACAATCATCTGAATAGTCAATACATCAAGCCTCACTACATAACACTCAGAGTACCAAACAAACAGCGGAACATCCAGTACATATAGTAAGAAAACAATATGCAAAAGCCTCCAGCTCGTCTTCGTCATCAACAGCGTTGGTAACCAAGAACAGCACCTGTCACCTGCTACCTAGTCTGCCCATCCCAACATGGATGAACAACCCAAGGTAATAAGAGTTGAACATAAAACCTTGAGTCAGACAACAGTCTTAGTGAGCAGTAAATCGACTATCAAACATACCAAAAGAGCATAAAGGGTAAAAGGAATAGGAACTCAACCATCCCACTCCACCACATTCTATAGTGATAGCCTCCAGACTCACTAAGTAGAAACAAACACAACAAAGCAGACATTTAAAGTAAAGCAATTATCACTCGAGTCAAGGTCGATGTTTTCCAAGTACAAACCCCCAAGGCCTAAACCAAGATCAGATAAGCACCCAGAAAGCATCGCTCTTGAGATCGAATGATGGTGCAACCAAACACCATGACTCTGGTTATCACTGTTATCATTGCTTTGATATCATCGTTAATTGAATGACCGGCACCTTCTTTCAGCCGTCCGTCAAGGGCTAATGGCAACCCCGGTTCTAGACATAGCTCCGCACGTCGTTGTGACCCATGCCTAGGACTATCGCATCTTCCCAGAGTACTAGCACGTCATCGTGACCCGTGCTTGGAACATCATCGTGACCCGTCCCAACGTACTCTTGCTTTGAGCATGCTAGAACCTTCAATAACGATGAAATCTCAGCCTCCTAGTCATCCTCCCTGACGACTATTCACATACTAGCTCAAGCGCCTCTCGAGCCATCCATTATCAACAAACTCGAACTGCATCATCGAGTTATCAACATGCTTGGGATGATCCCGTCTGGATTAAACCAAGGCTTTCTCACATCATGCTTTGCCACATCGCATCATAGCAAAGTCCCATTTCAACATCATGGTTTGCCTCATCGCATCACGGCAAAGTCCAATCTCAACATCATCATCAAATCTATCCATATGAGCTTCAACATCCGCTTCATATGCCACAAGCAGCTTTCCTTATTCAAGAGCCTTTCCACAGCTTTTGAATCATCTTCGACCAACTTGTCCAAATCAAGTTATCAATCAACTAATCCATCAAATCAAACATTAATCCAGGTAATCAATCATTCAAACAAGATCTAAATAAACAATTACAACAATAATGGCAATTTCGTAAATAAAGAGTCCAAATCTAAAATGCATTCTAACAAACATGAATTACGAACAATATCTCTACAACTTGATGAATGAACTTGCATAAGTGAACATGTAGTAAAATAGATGTCAAATCATCATGAGCAATATATCTACATGCAGACTTAAGAAAAATGCACGAAATCACTCTCTTTAGCACATAAACAAACCACCGATCCAATATACTCCTTTGGGTCCGTGTGAGAGATAACCACCACTCACCAAAACACCAAAACACCTCAAAAGATAACAACTTCAGATCTGGACAGCGAAGAACTAAGCTTGATCCGAGAAGATTCCGCTTCAAACGATGAAATCTCTCTTTGAAGAATCTAGATCTTCAACTTTGGATCTTGGATCTTCAACCTTGATCTTCAAATCTTGGATGGATGTAAGCACTAGATTAGAGTGGAGAAAAGAAGTGAAGAAATGTTGTAGTCGAGCTCTCAAAATGGCAGCACTTCGTCGCTTCAAAATCCGGTGCCAAAAAGTGAAGATAGGTGCCTCTATTTATAGGCTAAAAATCCCTTAAGTCGCGCCCCTTAAGTCGCCGCCGACCTATCCCATGAGTCGCCCCCGACCTAAGACTCACGACCCATAACCTCAACGACCTAAAACCTAAAGCATGCGACATACGACTTAACACTAAGCATAAGCTTCAACGACTTACGACTTAACAGGTCCTACGACCTAACACACACAGGACCAAACGACTCAACCTCTGCGCGACTCAACCCAGACACGACTCAACACATGCAGTGCCTCGACCTAATGACCTAAGCCCTTAAGTCGTTTGGACGACTTAACGAATTAGCAGATATACGACCTAAGCCATAACACACGTGCGCGACTTACGACCTAACTGGGATGCCAACCTAACCACTACAGCAACCTAACTATACAAGGCAAACCACCATAGGTCGCATACGACCCAGCGACTTACGACCTAACACTAAGTCGCTTGCTACCTTAGGTCGTCTCACGACCTAACTATAACTCGGCACTCACCACTAGGTCGCTAACTCGCTTCAACCGACCTCTCCCTAAGCCACTAGCCACTAACTCACTAACTACCTTAAGTCGCTCCATACTTAGGTCGGTCGAAACCTTAAGCCGTTAACCCCTAACCAACCTATCTCCTTAGGTCGTTAACCCGTAAGTCGCTGACTTCTCTTAGGTCGCTAATCACCTTAACTCGTTAACCCGCTAGCTTCCTTAGGTCGTTCCAAAACTCCACCGACCTATCCATCATACGACCTAACTCCCTAGCTCGCTCTACCTCACTAAGTCGCTAGTATCTATAGGTCGGTCCAAATCCTATAGGTCGTTACTTCTATAGGTCGCTCCACTCGACCTAACTCTCACACGACCTAAGCTCCACACGAGCTAATTCTTCACGGGCTAACTCACACATGACTGAGGCTCTAGACGGCACTTAATACTAACAACCTAATTATACGTATACTACGATTTATCGACACGTACAGTACGGGTCGTTACATTCTCTCCCCCTTAGGAATTTCGCCCTCGAAATTCCAAACAAACAAGAGCAATCAAAACTATTCTGCATGCCTACCATCCATAGCAACCAACAAACCATGCATCCAATTACTAGCCTAGCATGCAGAATTCTAAGACTAGAACAAGCTACAAATTCATGAGATGTCACGACACCTTAGGGCCATACCTCGAAGAGTTCAGGATGAGCTGCCTTCATCCTCTCTTCCTCCTCCCATGTACATTCGTTAACATCATCACTCCATTGTACCTTGAGCAACGTAATCGTCTTCCTCCTAAGATGTTTCGTGTCGGTTTCCACAACACGAAGCGGCTTACGAGGTCTCGTAACAACTGGATCAACCTCTAAATCTTCATAGCTATCAACAGAAACCACTGTATTCGAGTAGTGCACATACTTCCGTAGATACGATACATGAAAAACATTGTGTACACCCGACATCTTTTCTGGTAACTCCAATCTATAGGCAAGCTTTCCAATTCGCTCGATGATCGGGAATGGTCCAACAAACCTCGGAGTCAATTTCCCTTTCTTCCCGAATCGAATAACATTCTTCAATGGAGAAATCTTCACAAAAACCATATCACCTACGTCGAATTCCAAATCCTTACGACGCTTATCGGCATAACTTTTCTGACGATCTTGGGCTGCCTTCATTCGTCGCCGAATGATCTCTATACAATTCGTAGTCTGCCGAATCATTTCTGGCCCAAGTATCAGCTTTTCTCCGGTTTCTAACCAACATGTCGGAGAGTTACACGGCCTTCCATACAATGCTTCATATGGTGCCATACCAATGCTTGACTGATAACTGTTATTATACGCAAATTCCACCAAATGAAGATAATCTTCCCATGATCCTCCGAAGTCCAAAACACATGCTCTGGGGAGATCTTCCAAAACTCGGTTGACCCTCTCGGTCTGACCATCTGTTTGAGGGTGATAAGCTGTACTCAAACACAACTTGGTTCCCAAAACTTCCTGGAAGCTCTTCCAAAATCCACTAGTGAACAATGGATCTCGATCGCTCACTATACTCTTCGGAATACCATGGAATCGAACTATCCACTTAACATAAAGCTCAGCCAACTTCGATGCAGTCCTAGTTGATCGAACATGAATGAATCTTGCACTCTTAGTCAAACAATCTACAATGACCCAAATCCCTTCATTTCCTGCCCTGGTTCTAGGTAAACCATCGATAAAATCCATCGATATCTGCTCCCACTTCCATGTAGGAACCTCTAATGGCTGAAGCAATCCACTGGGCTTCTTCTGCTCGACTTTTACCAACTGGCAGTTCATACATTTGGAAATAAATTTTCCAACATCCTTCTTCATACCTTCCTAGTAGTAGGTTCTCTTTATATCCCGATACATCTTATTTCCACCTGGATGAATTGTCAACTTCGAGTGATGACTTTCCCTCAGAACTTCATCTCTCAATCCATCTACATCAGGAACAACTAGTCGTCCTTGCTTCCGAAGCCAACCCTCTCGATCGACTTCGAATCCTTTATCCTTTTCTGGGTTCAATCCAGATTCCAAATCTCGGATAATCTTGACAAGCTTATCGTCTCGTTTTTGGCTCTCGCCAATTCTTTCCACAAGAGTAGGTCTTATTTATAAGTTTGCCAACATCTCAGGTTCCAATTCACATCTAGGCCTGAAGTCAAATCCAGCCAAATACTCGAAACTCTTCCATTCTGAAAACATGGCTCCCAATCCTGCATGTCTTCGACTTAACACATCAGCCACTGCGTTACCTTTTCCCGGAGTATAGGCTATACCAAAATCATATGATGCTAAAAACTCTAGCCATAGTTGCTGTCGAAGATTCAAATCCTTTTGGGAGAAAAGATACTTCAACGACTTATGATCCGTAAACAACTCGAATCGAACTCCCAATAGATAGTGTCTCCACATCTTCAAAGCAAATACAATCGCCGCTAACTCCAAATCATGAGTCGGATAATTCCTTTCATGCGGCTTCAGTTGTCGACTTGCATACGCAACAACTTTATCTTTTTGCATTAGCACTGCTCCAAGTCCTGTACCGCATGCATCGGTGTAAACCACCATCTCATCATTTCCACTAGGAATAACCAAAACAGGAGCACTTGTTAGTCGCTCTTTCAGGATTCCGAAAGCTTGCTCACACTTATCATCCCATCTGAACACTTGTTCTTTTTCGTCAATCCTGTTAACGGTGCAGCTATCTTGGAAAAGTCTTTGATAAATCGACGATAATATCCTGCTAATCCAAGAAAACTTCTCACATCAGATGCATTCTTAGGTCTAACCCAATCCTGGATTGCTGCCACCTTAGCTGGATCAACCGCTATCCCATTTCCAGAAATAACATGGCCTAAGAACCTCACTTCACTCTTCCAGAAGTGACACTTCGAAAACTTAGCCTTTAGCTGATGTTCCCGCAAGATTTCCAAAACAATACGCAAGTGCGTCTTGTGCTTTTCTTCAGTTCTGGAATTAATCAGAATATCATCCACGAACACAAGTACGAACTTGTTCAACTGATCTCTGAATACTCTATTCATAAGATCCATAAAATATGCTGGTGCATTGGTCAATCCAAACGGCATTACCAGCCACTCATAAAAACTGAATGGTGTCCTGAAAGCAGTCTTCGGCACACTATCCTTCGCCACTCTTAACTGGTGAAATCCCGTTGCCAAATCCATCTAAGAAAACACCTTAGCTTCGTGAAGCTGGTCAAACAAGTCATCTATTCTCGGCAATGGATACTTGTTCTTCCTAGTCACTTTATTCAGCTCACGATAATCCACACACAACCTCAACGATCCATCCGCTTTGGTTGCAAACACCACTCGTGCACCCCATTCGGACACACTACGCCGAATGATTCCTTTCTGTAAAAGGTCATCAACCTGCACCTTCAACTCTTGCTGTTCCTTAGGCGCCATCCGCCTAAGAGGCATCACAACAGGTCTGGCTCCTTCAACTAGATCGATACGAAACTCGATCTCTCTATGCGGCGGTAACCCTTTGACCTCGTCAAAGACATCCTCAAATCCATTCACAATAGGCATCGATGACAGTCCATCTCGTGGAACAACCAGCGAATACATGAAGCTCATGAAGATGCCTTCTTCATGCTTACATCGTATCACAACCTTTCGCCCCTCCACATTCTCGACTGTCACCTCCAGCCTCTCACAATCAACCTTTGCCGCATACTTCCTAAGCCAGTCCATACCCAAAATTATTCCAAACCCCGCAAAGTTCAGAGCAAAGCAATCAAAAACAAAAGAGCAATCATGACTCGATACAACTAGACCACGGCATACCATACACAAATAAGACAAACCCCCAACTGGATTAGTCACAACCAATGGCCTATCAACTATATCCGGTTCCAAAGCCAACCGGTCTACCAACTTATTACAAACAAAGGAATGTGATGCCCCAGTATCAAACAACACTCTTACTGGAACACCACACATGGAAAGAGTACCTTGAACCACCACACTCTTCCCCTTTTCTTCAGCAGTAGGAGCTTTCAAAGATGATGGAACAGCCCCCAAAGCATAAGCTTGCACAATCTGCTTATCTTTCCTCGGTTCTGGATAGTCCTTCCTGATATGCCCCAGCTTATCACAGTTGTGGCACTTCAACTACACCTTTGGATTCTTGCAATCCCTAGAGAAATGGCCCTTCTGCCGACAATTGTAGCAGGTCGCTTCACCCTTTGGCTTCTTCTGGCCATCCTTACCCTTCTGCTGTTGCTGCTTCCTCTTCTTGTTTCCACCCTGCTGTGGTTTGGACTCTTCCTTGGTCACAGCAACAACAGACACTTCCTTAGGAAACAAACCCTCGTGCCTGAGAGCTTTCTCCACAAGCTTCTCAAACGGATCGTCCAGATGATCCACCAACTGCCTCCCAAGATAACTATCCAAGCCTGTCACAAACTTTTCGTTCTTCTGATATGAAGACTCAATATACGATCTGGCATACTTGGACAAAGCTTCAAATTCAGAAACATACTCAAGAACTGGTCTTCCACCTTGCTTGAGCTCCACAAACTTCTTAAAAAAAACAGATTTCTGAGCTGTAGAAATGAACTTAGCTTCGAATCTAACTTGGAATTTCTCCCAAGTAATCTCCTCCTCTGGAGTATCAATGGTGATAGAGTTCCACCAATCAGAAGCTCTTCCTTGAAGCTGTCTTTATGCAAGCTTCCTCTTAGTTGCATCCTCAATTCCCAAATCACCAAAGATTCTTCTATAAGCATTTATCCCTCTCTGGACTTCTATGGTTGATTCTGTTCCCAAGAAAACCTTTACTCCAAGAGCAGTATAGTCCTTGCGCAGCTTAGCAAAATCTACTGGTTTTGGAGCTTCAACTTGAACTCCAACATCTACTGATGGTCCTGAAGTTGGTATCCTTCTCATGATCGAAGTCATCATAGCTTCGAACATTGCAGCATAGTCAGTAGCTCCCCCAACAGCACGGCTTTCCCTAGCAGCTTGTCTCTCACTTCGACTCATCCTTAATATCTACAAAAAGGAATGATTTAGAACACCTTGAGAAACAACTACATAAGGAGTTCAAATCCTTCTAAACTACTATATTATATATAGTAATCTTTTATCAAAATACAATTACGTCTCTCTTACGTAGTTACGTCAGCGAGCGTTGTCTAAAATCGATAAACCAAAGCTCTGATACCAAATGTGACGATCGCCCATGACTCCCGCACGAAAACAAGGGAATGGTGCGCTGAAAGGTGTGCCAGGCAGCCATGGACGATAGTCGGGGTAAGATAAAACAGAATAGTCTATCGTATTACTCACAGCGCATGGATAAAATACAATAGAAAAGTATACATAGTGAAGCTCCACAGAACGGAGTCATTTAAACTCATAATAGTTTTATACAATCATCTGAATAGTCAATACATCAAGCCTCACTACATAACACTCAGAGTATCAAACAAACAGCGGAACATCCAGTACATATAGTAAGAAAACAATATGCAAAAGCCTCCAACTCGTCTTCGTCATCAACAGCATTGGTAACCAAGAACAGCACCTGTCACCTGCTACCTAGTCTGCCCATCCCAACATGGATGAACAGCCCAAGGTAATAAGAGTTGAACATAAAACCTTGAGTCAGACAACAGTCTTAGTGAGTAGTAAATCGACTATCAAACATACCAAAAGAGCATAAAGGGTAAAAGGAATAGGAACTCAACCATCCCACTACACCTCATTCTACAGTGATAGCCTCCAGACTCATTAAGTAGAAACAAACACAACAAAGCAGACATTTAAAGTAAAGCAATTATCACTCGAGTCAAGGTCGATGTTTTCCAAGTACAAACCCCCAAGGCCTAAACTAAGATCAGATAAGCACCCAGAAAGCATCGCTCTTGAGATCGAATGATGGTGCAACCAAACATCCATGACTCTGGCTATCACTGTTATCATTGCTTTGATATCATCGTTAATTGAATGATCGGCACCTTCTTTCAGCCGTCCGTCAAGGGCTAATGGCAACCCCGGTTCTAGACATAGCTCCGCACGTCGTCATGACCCGTGCCTAGGACTATCGCATCTGCCCAGAGTACTAGCACGTCATCGTGACCCGTGCTTGGAACGTCATCGTGACCCGTCCCAACGTACTCTTGCTTTGAGCATGCTAGAACCTTCAATAACGATGAAATCTCAGCCTCCTAGTCATCCTCCCTGACGACTATTCACATACTAGCTCAAGCGCCTCTCGAGCCATCCATTATCAACAAACTCGAACCGCATCATCGAGTTATCAACATGCTTGGGATGATCCCGTCTGGATTAAACCAAGGCTTTCTCACATCATGCTTTGCCACATCGCATCATAGCAAAGTCCCATTTCAACATCATGGTTTGCCTCATCGCATCACGGCAAAGTCCAATCTCAACATCATCATCAAATCTATCCATATGAGCTTCAACATCCGCTTCATATGCCACAAGCAGCTTTCCTTATTCAAGAGCCTTTCCACTTAGCTTTTGAATCATCTTCGACCAACTTGTCCAAATCAAGTTATCAATCAACTAATCCATCAAATCAAACATTAATCCAGGTAATCAATCATTCAAACAAGATCTAAATAAACAATTACAACAATAATGGCAATTTCGTAAATAAAGAGTCCAAATCTAACATGCATTCTAACAAACATGAATTATGAACAATATCTCTACAACTTGATGAATGAACTTGCATAAGTGAACATGTAGTAAAATAGATGTCAAATCATCATAAGCAATAGATCTACATGCAGACTTAAGGAAAATGCACGAAATCACTCTCTTTAGCACATAAACAAACCACCGATCCAATATACTCCTTTGGGTCCGTGTGAGAGATAACCACCACTCACCAAAACACCTAAACACCTCAAAAGATAACAACTTCAGATCTGGATGTTGCGACTTTTCTATTGACTAGAAAAGCACAAATTTTAATAAATTCTACAAGCGCACAGGCGTGTAGTATGCAGGTCGAACACAGGGAATTGTATTTTTAAACAATTAAAATCCATAGTTAAATCTTAGGCGTGTTAAACGAATTCGACGGTGAATTTTGAACAGAAAATAAAAACAATAATATACTCCGAATCGATTTCGAAACTAATCGAAATTGCAACCAAAATATAGAATTGTAAAAAAATCAGAACATAAATTGAATTTGCGGAAAAGAAGATAACGGAGCAAACAACTGAAATAATTATTAACTAACTGAAAAGAGTGCAGAAAATAACTAAGAACAAGAATAAATAAATTGCTAAATCTAATCAACAATCCTACGTATTCTGTTCGAAAATAAAAACAGTGCTGAATTTAAATCTAAACTTGAAGAAAAGTGATGAGGTAAGAGATGATTTCAAGGTGTTGTATAATGCTGTATATATAGGCTTTCAACCCCTAAAATCAGTCCATCTTTTTAGCAATAGGACCGGTTCTATTCTTAGTATTTGCTAAGATAATTGTACTGACTGGGTCCATTCCTTGAATTGGTGAAGAGTCAAGTTGCCACGTCATTGCTTGAAATACTTTTATATGTGAATTGGTCCAAATTCATACGTAAGCTACTTTTGAATGTGTCCCATTTTGCTTCATATCATGGCTATGCATTATGCTACTTTTTAGGAGGAACTGGTCCTTTGCTTGAATTGGTGAAAGAGAACATATATACGTCTACATCATTGCTTGAATTGGTCCATATTGCTTTGATTTATTTCAATGCTCAAAATGTTGCACTCTTTGCTGCGTGATTTTTGAACCAATGGACGGCATAACCGATTAATTTCAACGTTGCACTTTGGAATCAATAATCTGCAAAACCACAACAAAATACCCGTATAATACCGCTTTATTAAAATAAAAATATATGAAATAAACGGTTTAAATTGCAGAGAAATACGTTCATCAAATACCCCCACACTAGAACTTTATTCGTCCTCGAATAAGCAAGAAAATAAAACTAACTAAATCCTTTTTCGTAGGAAACACGATTGCATTGAGCGTATGCAACAAGCCGTTAAACCTCTAGGTGTCCCTAGTAGGACGAGTGGTGTCTCGTGAGGGTTTTCAGCGGATACTACCCACAAAATCCAAATGCAGTATGTAATGATTCTAATGTACTACATGAATGCAAAATTCTACGCAAATGGAGACTCGATTTACTTCAAAATAGTTGCAACAAAATAATGTATATCAGTTTTAGTCAACTTCTTCAAATTTTTGGTTCCTCACTAATCACAAATTTCAATGTAACTCAAGTTTTCATACATTAGATTCTAGTTTGGCCAGTTGTTTCGGTCGATAACATAGTGAAGCCATGAAATAAATTCTTCACTGTTGATCACAGTTTTTTTCAAAATGGTATTTTTCATTTCCATTTGTATAACAAGCCAAATCAACAAAGTCAAGAAGTGTTTGGGTTTCAAAGCTTAGTCTCTCTTTACTAGTTTTTTTTTCTCTTTTTTTTTACACCTATCCTTTGGACCAAGGTATACCACCCATGCACTGCCTCGCGGGCTTACGTGAGAGTTGGGACAGAGCTTGGCGGATTGTGCAAACCGACGCTGACTATGTCAGAAAAGGTCGGTAATCCTTAGGTGATTATTTATTTAATTATTTATACACCTAACTCAGAATGCTGAGGCCAGATATACCATCCATGCACTGCCTTGCGGGCTTACGTGAGAAGAGTATAGAGCGTGGCGAGTGCACACACTTTCACAAGTGTGCACACCTATCGACTGTAGGTGTTTCTTATTTTTTTTTTTTTGAGAAGAGCTAAAGAGTGTTATGCAAATCAACTTAGCACCACTTAACTTTAATGATTTGAGATGTCAACGCATGTACTTTAAATCTGCCATTTTTTTTAAACAAAGACTACAGTTTAGAAAAGATTTCATAACCATCACCTATGAATCCCCCTATATACTAACCTCACTATTATCACTTGTAATTCGACTTTTCATTATATTTTACATTTGAAATTAGTGATTCACAAAAATCTTCATCAATTGACTTCAACTGCTTACTTACTTTGTCTTGACTAATTAAAAATAAATTGAAGTCCTAAAAATATTAGGAAATGAAAAAAAATTGAAAGGAAATTTGAAAACAAATAATGAGATGATTTTTTTTTAAAAAAATGATGCTACACTATGAAATATGAACAAACAGAATGAGATATGCGTCCCCCCCCCACTGGAATGAGACAGTGTCCCAACTGTCAAATAGAATGCAAATGCAAAATAGAAGAAAAAAAACTAAAAAATACAACCTGATATGTGCAAGATAGTGAGCGGCTCATGCCGAATAGTTAGGTTCGTGAAGATCCACGAACTCATCGTCCTCGTGCTGTTCAAACTCTAGAAATGGCTTCAAGCGTTGTCCATTGACCTTTGAAATGGAACCGTCCCTAGGATTTTCAATTTCAACTACGCCATAAGGGTATACTGTTTTCACAATATATGGACCTGTCCAACGGGATCTCAATTTTCTCGGAAATAAATGAAGTCTGGAATTATATAAGAGAACTTTCTAACCTACTTCGAATGTCTTACGAAGTATGGATTTATCATGATAGAATTTGGTTTTCTCTTTATAAATCTCTGCATTTTCGTACGCTTCATTTCTTAGTTCTTCTAATTCTGACAATTGTAATTTACGATGCGATTCGGCTTTTTCTATGTCAAAATTAAGGTATTTGATTGCCCAAAGTGCACGGTGCTCGAGCTCAACGGGTAAATGGCATGCTTTTCCAAAGACTAATCGGTATGGTGACATTCCTAGATTGGTTTTATAAGCTGTGCGAAATGCCCAAAGGGCGTCTATCAATTTAGATGACCAATCTTTTCTGTTGGAGTTAACCGTCTTTTCAAGAATTTGTTTAATTTGTCTATTGGAAATCTCGACTTGACCGTTGGTTTGTGGATGATATGGAGTAGATAGTTTATGAGTGATAGAATATTTCTTAAGAAGAGATTCAAAAGCACGATTACAAAAATGAGAACCGTTATAACTTATAATGGCTCGAGGTGTGCCAAAACGGGAAAATATGTTTTCTTTCAAAAATTTGACAACAACTTTATTGTCATTCGTTTTGGTAGGAATGGCCTCAACCCATTTAGACACATAATCTACTGCAAGTAGGATGTAGAGATTTCCAAAAGAATTAGGAAAAGGGCCCATGAAATCGATGCCCCAAACATAAAAAATTTCGATGACAAGGATCGGATTTAGGGGCATCATGTCACGTTTGGAAATACGACCTGTTTGTTGACATCTAGCGCATTTGGAGCAAAATTCATGCGCATCACGAAAAAGAGAAGGCCAATAAAAACCACACTGTAACACCTTGGCAACAGTTTTCTTTTCTCCAAAATGTCCTCCACATGCTTGATTATGTGAAAAAGAGAGGATGCTATGGAATTCATGTTATGGGACACATCTGCGAATGATTTGATCGGTGCAATATTTGAAAAGATAAGGATCGTCCCAGTAAAAGTTTCGAACGTTGGAGAGAAATTTTTGTTTATCTTGTTTTGACCAATGGGAAGGTGTTTCATTTGTGACAAGATAATTTACAATGTCCGCATACCATGGTGCACTGGAGAGTGAAAAAATTTGTTCATCGGGAAAATGATCGTTGATTTGAGAGTTATCATAGTTTTCATGAACTATACGAGAAAGATGGTCAGCTACGACATTTTCAGAACCCTTTTTATCTCGTATTTCTAGATCAAACTCTTGAAGAAGGAGAATCCAACGGATTAAGCGGGGTTTGGTATCCTTTTTCGTGAGTAAATACCATAAGGCAGCATGATCGGTGTAAACTATGACCTTAGAACCAATGAGATATGATCTAAACTTATCGAGGGCAAAGATAACTGCTAAAAACTCTTTTTCTGTGGTTGAGTAATTCAATTGAGCTTCATTAAGAGTTTTGCTAGCATAATAGATGACTCGAGGAAGTTTATCGATTCGTTGACCTAAGATGGCTCCAATGGCATAATCAGAAGCGTCGCACATTAATTCGAAAGGAAAAGTCCAATTTGGAGGTTGGATGATAGGTGCAGTGGTCAAGATCGATTTGAGGGTTTCAAAAAACGTTTCACATTCATTGGAAAATTCAAATTTAACGTCTTTAGCCAGAAGATTCGAAAGAGGTTTTGAAATTTTTGAAAAATCTTTAATGAACCTCCTATAGAATCCTGCATGGCCGAGAAACGAGCGAATGTCCTTTACGGACCTTGGAGGAGGAAGGTCAGCAATAAGATCAACTTTAGATTTGTCAACTTCTAGGCCATTTTTAGAGACAACGTGACCTAAGACTATTCCTCGCTTAACCATAAAATGACATTTTTCCCAATTAAGAACAAGTGATTTCTCCTTACATCGCTTTAAGACACGTTCTAAACGAAGGAGGCATTGATCAAAAGATGACCCATAGATTGAAAAATCTTCCATGAATATTTCTAAGAAATCTTCCACCATATCAGAAAATATACTCATCATACATCTTTGAAAGGTAGCAGGAGCATTACAAAGACCGAAGGGCATGCGACGATAAGCGAAAGTTCCGAAGGGACATGTGAATGTTGTTTTATGTTGGTCCTCTAACGCAATGGGAATTTGATTATAGCCAGAGTAACCATCGAGGAAACAATAATATTCATGACCGGCTAAGCGTTCGAGCATTTGATCAATGAAAGGGAGGGGAAAATGATCTTTTCTTGTTGCTGCATTGAGTTTTCGATAGTCGATGCAAACGCGCCATTTTGTTTTGACCTTTGTCGGAACAAGTTCGTTATTCTTATTTGTTGTCACAGTGATTCCAGACTTCTTTGGTACAACTTGTACCGGACTTACCCAAGTACTGTCAGAGATAGGGTAGATAATGTTATTGTCTAAACATTTGATAATTTCTTCCTTTACCACTTCTCTCATATTAGGGTTTAATCGCCTTTGAGCTTCACGAGTGGGTTTAGCCTCGTCGACTAAATGCATTCGATGTTCAGTAATTGATGGACTAATTCCCTTAATGTCAGCGATTACCCATCCTATTGCCTCTTTATTTTCCCTTAAAATTTTCAAAAGTTGTTCTTCTTGGTCCTTAATGAGATCGGATGCCAAGATTACAGGGAAATTTTCCGAAGAATCTAAGTATGCGTACTTAAGATCGTTTGGAAGAGGTTTGAGGTCTAATTTAGGGCGTTCTTCTTTTGAGGCTTCAGTAGACATCAACTGATTGAATTCTAGTGAATTATGAAAAGAGCATAGCATATCATTTAATTCATAAATGTATTCATCTTCATTTAAATTGGAATTAAAATGATCTAGGCACATGTTAAGAGACTCCGTAATATCACTAAAATCATTTTCTACAATTGTTTGGATCATGTCAACTTCTTCTGTTTCAAAATCCCTTGGTTGTCTGTTAAGATTGAAGATATTTAGTTCAATGGTTAGGTGCCCAAAGGAAAGTCGGAGTTGACCATTCCTACAGTTTATGATAGCATTTGATGTTGCTAAAAATGGACGACCTAATATCAAAGGAATCTGACTATTGGGATTTGAGACAGGTGCAGTCTCTAGGACTATGAAATCGACTGGGAAATAGAATTGCTCGATTTGTATCAAAACATCTTCAACCGTGCCCAATGGTTTTTTGACGGATCAATCAGCTAGTTGAATTGTGATGTTTGTAGGTTTTAATTCCCCTAGTCCAAGTTGACAGTACACAGTATAAGGCAAAAGATTCACACTCGCTCCAAGATCGAGTAAGGCATGACTAATGTGAGTGTTACCGATTTTACAACCGATCGTAGGACAACCGGGGTCCTTATACTTGATTGGGGAGGGATTTGAAAGAACAGAGCTAGTGTTTGCAGTTAGAAATGCAGTCTTAGGAACGTCAGTGGCACGTTTTTGAGTACATAGCTCTTTCAGACATTTGGCATATTGAGGAATTTGCTCGATGGTATCAAGAAGAGGAATATTGACTCGAACTTGTTTGAAAATTTCAAGAATTTGGTCAAAATTAGCGGGCTTCTTCTTTTTGTTGAGTCTATGGGGAAATGGAGCAATGGGCTTATAGACTCGTTCGGAAGTTTTTTCATTCGAAGAAGAAGGTATGATATTAGAGAGTGAAGATAAGGGCGTAGAAATTTTGGGGTTGCCAACATTAGAAAGTGAAGAGTGGTCGGGACTGCCGACCTTGGATGAAGAATTAGAGTTGTTTGGATTGACAACAGTGGGTGTTGACTGAGTTTCAGAATTTTGAACAAGGGAAGACTTAAGAAGGACGTCGGGGTTGCCGACATGGTTGTCCACCTTCTTTCCAGACCTTAATGTGGTGACAACATTAACCGGATTTACATTTTCGTCCTCACAAATATTTACTCCTCGAGAGTTATATTTTGGATTCACTTCGGTTTGACTAGGCAATTTACCTTTCTCATTGATTTTCATGAGATCCTCCATCATTATCAACATTTGTTCATTTTGTTTAGTGATTTTCTCAATTCTCGCATCTTGGTTAGTGATTTGTTCATTTTGTTTAGAGAGTTGTTTTTCCAATCGAGCAATTTCTTGTGAAGGCTGAGAAGGTTGGGTTGATGGATTGAAATTAGGATGCCTGTGTGGTTGATTCGAAGGTTTTGTTTGAGGAGCGGGTTGAGAATTTTGAGAATTAGAGGTTGGGGATCGATAATTCGGATTTGGTATCATTGGGTACATATGTGATGGATTAGCCACATTGTTAGGATTTGACCATGAGAAATTGGGGTGGTGCTTCCAGTTAGGATTGTATGTGGATGAATAAGGACTATTTTGAGCTATAGCATTGATTTGGTCTTGTGTGTAGTAATGGGGTAGTCCTTCTCCTTCTTGAGGAGTTTGGGTATCTATAGGAAAATGTGATGGGTCAATGGCATGTACTCCTCTATTTGGAGCACGAATTGGAACACGAATTGTTTCCCATTGCATATCCTTTTCCGAATATTCTTCTAGAAATTCCCAAGCTTCCTCGTCAGTTCTTGCCATGAATTCTCCTCCGCACATTGATTCAAGTTGGGATCTTGTTTGATAGTTAAGCCCTTCATAAACGATTTGGCACAAAACGTGCTTAGGTATTGCATGATGTGGGCAACTATATAACAGTTGATTGAACCTTTCAAAGTATTTTGAAAAAGTTTCTCCTTCGTTCTGAGAGAATTGATTGATTTCAGTTCGAATTTTAAGAGTTTTGTGGAAAGGAAAAAACTTTTTCAAAAATATAGTAACGAAATTGTCCCAACTCTTAATTGAATTTTTAGAAAGAGAATTAAGCCATCTTTTCGCGCTTTCTAGAAGTGCGAATGGAATAAGTCTTAGCTTGATGGATTCATTAGAAAGTTGTTGCATTTTAGTTGTAGAAGCATATAACTCAAATTCACTAAGAAATTCATATGCATTTTCAGACCCAGTGAATTTTGGTACCCCTTGGATAAAAGAATGTTGTAGCTCAAAATTATTTCCTTCGGCAGGTGGAAATGAAATAACCAAAGGTTGAACAGTCCGTGTTGGATAGCATCGGTCTCTAAGGGATAATGGTCGGTTCTCATGAAATTCATTATTTCCAACATGTGATTTAGGTGATAATTTCGGTGAACTGTGTTGTGAACCGTGTTGTGAACCGTGATTGCTCATATTTGTTTGATTTGAAATTTCCGTTGATTTGTTTAATGAAATATTTTGGCTTTCTAAACGGTTAAAATTATTTCTTTCCCAAACGTGCATAAACAAATCAAGGTGTAACAGGCAAAAGTAAATTAAATAGTTTTCAGTTGGGCACCTGTAGAGTTGAAAATTACTTACAGAGGTGTATGATAGCCCGTCCAATGCAGCTGAGTAGCGCTAGCGGATCAAACTCCAAAGTTTGCGGTTGCTATGCTGTTGCTACCTGTCAGATATCTAAGAGATGATAAGCTTAGAAAAAATTAAACTGCAACTGTGTATATATAAATGAAACATAACTGAAATAAGCAAAATGGAATGTATCTTGATGAAATAAGCAAAACGAGAAAAAAAAGTAAATTTTTTTATTTTTTTTATTTTTTGTTACGTGGAAACCAAAATAGACCAAAATAGCAATGTAACTAAATAACGTGTAGCAGCAGTAAGTTGACACACAAAAATGAAAGGAGAAGCTCACGTATATGTGACAGCTAGTAATGCTTAAAATGAGATTATATGTGATAGCATACACATGAACGTGAGAAACAAAATTTAAACTAGCGTAAGCTGGGTATGTGAACAGAAACCAACTAAATGAGATTCGACTCACATGCAAAATGTAACGGAAAAAGCAAATGCAGCGAACGAACAAAATGCGATTTTTTTTTCAAGTAAAACGCTACTGTGGTGAAAGGAACTGAAAAACGAAAAAAAATGATTTTTTTTTGAAAAATAATGCAAAAAAAAATAAAATAAAATAAATTAACACGAATAGACTTAAAAACGAAAAATCGAAAATCTCAAAATAGCAACTCCCCGGCAACGGCGCCAAAAACTTGTTGCGACTTTTCTATTGATTAGAAAAGCACAAATTTTAATAAATTCTGCAAGCGCACAGGCGTGTAGTATGCTGGTCGAACACAGGGAATTGTATTTTTAAACAATTAAAATCCATAGTTAAATCTTAGGCGTGTTAAACGAATTCGACAGTGAATTTTGAACAGAAAATAAAAACAATAATATACTCCGAATCGATTTCGAAACTAATCGAAATTGCAACCAAAATATAGAATTGTAAAAAAATCCGAACAGAAATTGAAATTGCGGAAAAGAAGATAACGGAGCAAACAACTGAAATAATTATTAACTAACTGAAAAGGGTGCAGAAAATAACTAAGAACAAGAATAAATAAATTGCTAAATCTAATCAACAATCCTACGTATTCTGTTCGAAAATAAAAAAAGTGCTGAATTTAAATCTAAACTTGAAGAAAAGTGATGAGGTAAGAGATGATTTCAAGGTGTTGTATAATGCTGTATATATAGGCTTTCAACCCCTAAAATCAGTCCATCTTTTTAGCAATAGGACCGGTTCTATTCTTAGTATTTGCTAAGTTAATTGTACTGACTGGGTCCATTCCTTGAATTGGTGAAGAGTCAAGTTGCCACGTCATTGCTTGAAATACTTTTATATGTGAATTGGTCCAAATTCATACGTAAGCTACTTTTGAATGTGTCCTATTTTGCTTCATATCATGGCTATGTATTATGCTACTTTTTAGGAGGAACTGGTCCTTTGCTTGAATTGGTGAAAGAGAACATATATACGTCCACATCATTGCTTGAATTGGTCCATATTGGTTTGATTTATTTCAATGCTCAAAATGTTGCACTCTTTGCTGCGTGATTTTTGAACCAATGGACGGCATAACCGATTAATTTCAACGTTGCACTTTGGAATCAATAATCTACAAAAACACAACAAAATACCCGTATAATACCGCTTTATTAAAATAAAAATATATGAAATAAACGGTTTAAATTGCAGAGAAATACGTTCATCAGGACAGCGAAGAACTAAGCTTGATCCGAGAAGATTCCGCTTCAAACGATGAAATCTCTCTTTGAAGAATGTAGATCTTCAACTTTGGATCTTGGATCTTCAACCTTGATCTTCAAATCATGGATGGATGTAAGCACTAGATTAGAGTGGAGAAAAGAAGTGAAGAAATGTTGTAGTCGAGCTCTCAAAATGGAAGCACTTCGTCGCTTCAAAATCCGGTGCCAAAAAGTGAATATAGGTGCCTCTATTTATAGGCTGAAAATCCCTTAAGTCGCCGCCCCTTAAGTCGCCGCCGACCTATCCCATGAGTCGCCCCCGACCTAAGACTCACGACCCATAACCTCAATGACCTAAAACCTAAAGCATGCGGCATACGACTTAACACTAAGCATAAGCTTCAACGACTTACGACTTAATAGGTCCTACGACCTAACACACACAGGACCAAACGACTCAACCTCTGCGCGACTCAACCCAGACACGACTCAACACATGCAGTGCCTCGACCTAACGACCTAAGCCCTTAAGTCGTTTGGACGACTTAACGACTTAGCAGATATACGACCTAAGCCACAACACACGTGCGCGACTTACGACCTAACTGGGATGCCAACCTAACCACTACAGCGACCTATCTATACAAGGCAAACCACCATAGGTCGCATACGACCCAGCGACTTACGACCTAACACTAAGTCGCTTGCTACCTTAGGTCGTCTCACGACCTAACTATAACCCGGCACTCACTACTAGGTCGCTAACTCGCTTCAACCGACCTCTCCCTAAGCCGCTAGCCACTAACTCGCTAACTACCTTAAGTCGCTCCATACTTAGGTCGGTCGAAACCTTAAGCCGTTAACCCCTAACCAACCTATCTCCTTAGGTCGTTAACCCGTATGTCGCTGACTTCTCTTAGGTCGCTAATCACCTTAACTCGTTAACCCACTAGCTTCCTTAGGTCGTTCCAAAACTCCACCGACCTATCCATCATACGACCTAACTCCCTAGCTCGCTCTACCTCACTAAGTCGCTAGTATCTATAGGTCGGTCCAAATCCTATAGGTCGTTACTTCTATAGGTCGCTCCACTCGACCTAACTCTCACATGGCCTAAGCTCCACACGAGCTAATTCTTCACGTGCTAACTCACACATGACTGAGGCTCTAGACGACACTTAATACTAACAACCTAATTATAATTATACTACGATTTATCGACACGTACAGTACGGGTCGTTACAAATATCGTACCTTTAAATTTCCCATTCAATAATTTCAAATCGATTTAACTAAATAAAGTTCTTAATTTCATACCATTTTAGCTAAATCCAAATTTTATCTCCCCACCTCAATTTATCCCAATTTTTGCAAAAATCTATTTGAAATATAATTTACATAAATATTTAACATAATTTATGTATTATATCAATCTTAATTAAATTAAATATTATTAAATTTATATATATCATTACCCTTTATATATAATAATTTAAGAATCAACATTTATTACGACCGTATATTTCTTCCCAAAATCATAGAAATTATTTTCAAAATATTTATATATGGACCAACGGTGTTGGTATATATTTTCAAGTGCTACGGATATTTATCATTTCAATCTGTACACTAAATATATACGGGCGGATATCATTTCAACCCGAAATCCCAAATTCAATTCAAATGAAAATCGCTTGGGTTTATCATTTCAACCCATAACGATTGTCTCCTATTCTAAAGTCCGTTCGGGTATGTATCATTTCAACCCATAGTGAATTCTATACTAACATGGAACTTGCAGAGTGATAACAGATAAGATAATAATATAACAGCAAGCATATATCATTAGTAATTAAATAAAATATAAAAATAGGATACGGTGTCATATCACGTAGGTGAACAGTTACAGATTATAGCATATATAACAGATTTACTAACTATAGTAGTATATTTCAATTGTCGTTTCAATTGAAATCAAATTTAATAAATAAAAAACGTTAATCGTGAGTGATTGCTCACCTTTCGAGGCTGGAGAATATAGAAGGAGACACGGATACGCACACTGAAATTAAATTTCAAATCCAAGCAAAGCAAAATCAGCATGAATTCAACGATCAAAGCTGATTGGCTCGAATTGATGAAACAGATTAGATCAGAACTGGAATGATGAAGATAAATGGTATAAGCGAACTTTTATAACCACCTATAACTATATATACACATATGAAATTTATATTCTAAGTTCAAACATCACAAATTTAATTTACATGTTTTTCAAACATATAAATAAATAAATAAATCAAGCTTACATTTTTTTAAAACCAACATACACGTAAAAATAATATATATATATATACTAACACCTTTATGCTAAACTTATATAACTAGTATATATATATTCTCAAACAGATAAAATAAATGTTTAAATATGAATACCTAAAAGAAAACTTTTATATATATAACTATTTCTATATATATATATTAAATGTTATATATATAATTTAAATCCATCCATACTTTTACATTCAATAGCATATTATATTCAACCTATATAAATTTCCAAATTATATATGTGTATTAAAATAATTTATAAAGTAGAGTATTTATAAAATCATCTTAAATCCAAAATAGTATAAATATAATACTGTAACAAAATAGATACAATCATCAACTAAATAAGTCAGTACCACATAGAAACCCATATGGTAACAAACCGCATAACATACATATATTAAAGTATTTTATATAGACTGTAACAAAACAAATATATGACTTACATAAGAGAATAACCATATTAAAGGAAACCTGATATCAACAAATAGAAGCTGACCCATATTAAAATATAAAACACAGTATATATATATATATATATATATATATATTCTTATTAAAAATGAAATATACTTATTTTATAGTATGTTCCCTTCAAAATGTCGCATACATAATTCAAAATATTAACATGACTTATAAGCTGTGAGGAAGATCAAATAGAAACTATATATAAATATACACTGTCATGTTATGAAAATAAACTTTTGAAAAACATATTATTCAATACTTATATAAATAGTATGTATATCACAACTAACAAAACAAAAAAAAACAAAAAAAAACATATAATTACGAATGTAAATCAAAACATATATGTGCTTACACGCCCATACCTCACTGATCAAACAGAAGCAACCGGAAGGCGAGGTGATGGGTTTCATTTGATGAGGAGGTTTGAAAGAAAGGTGAAGTGGCGGATGCAAATAATGGTGACAACCACATGCTCCAGTTTGCTTCTTTTTTTTCAAAGAAAAGTAGGAAGGGGAACGAACAGATCTAGAGAAAAGAGAAGTGAAAGCGAAAATAAATAGGGATGAACCGCATGTTTTCAGGCAAATATAACGGAAGAAAATGAATAGGGAACCAAATTTTAAGTGAATAAATAAATAAAAGTGATTGTAACGGTCAACCCTTGATTTGGTGAAAATAATTGTAGCAATTAATAAAAGAAATAAATAGCAACGGTCACGTTGCTTTGATTCAGCTAACCCATAAAAGCAAATTATTTAAAATTTAAATGGTAGGAAACGTTAAAAAACGTACCACCATAAAATGAAATTGATAACGTATGTGCATTGATTTTGCAATATTTATTAAAGAAATTGATTGATGCGCGTTTAAATTTCAACGGAAGGAAAGAGAAAAGTCACAATTAAAGGTAAGCTTTAAATTGTTAATAAATACAAAACGTTTCTAAGTTTATACGTTTATAACTTTCCAGCTGTGGTCTATATATATAATGAATGGTCATAAAGAAAGAAGTGGAAACAGGGAGCGTAGGAAAGGAAAGGTTAGAGAAATAAAGTTGTGTTGAGAAATGAATATTTGCGTGAGTTATATAGGTTTGATCAGAGATGTAGCGTGATTTAAGGAGAAGAAAGAACGACAATAAATTAACTTGCTTTGAAATGGAAAGGAAATTAAACTAGCGTTGATTTTTAGTGAGCAGTTATAGGCAAGAAATAAGATATTGATTTTAAAAAAAGGCCACGATTTTGATTGAGCACTGATTTTTCTTGTTATACACGGTTACTAGATTTTTAACAAATTTTAAGCAAATGGGTTTCGAAATTAAAGCAGAAGAAACGGTCAGCTAAGATTAGATTTTGGAATAAGATTTTTAAACAATACTGAATGCGTTTAAAATTTAAAGCTCGCGTTGATGGGAACATTGGCAAGAAATTAAAAAGGTGAACGGTTATAAAATTTGTAAATAACGTTCCTATTAAATCAGAAGAGTAAAAGGAAAATGAATAAAATTAGAATGCGTACAACAGACGCAGTAATTTTTGTCCAAAAAAATGAAAATAACGGATTTAAATTTTATCGTTTTCTTGTATGTATATATACATTATTTATTCCATCAAATAACGCGCCTTTTAAACGCGAAATTAAACAGTTTATTTATACACAAAGTTTTGGAAATTTATTACCTATATATAAAAATATGATTTGTTTACACATTAATTAAGAAATTTATTTCAAAAATGTATATAAGTAAAATATACAATATTAAATTTTTAAAAGTATAAAATCAATTTTTTTAAAGAACAAAAGGTGAAATAAACGTTGTTACGAATATATTAAATTAAACCAAAAGATTAAAAATTAACAATTTAAAGATTTATAACTTCAAAAAAAATGTTAAGTTTTAACCAAAATAAGAATTTTAGAATTTTCACACTAATAAAAATCTTGGGTGATTATTTATAATTAAATTTAGACAATCAAATTTTCGAAAAATAAAACCCCAGAGTTATAAATAAAGAATAAAATATTGCTAAAATTTGGGCTGTTACAATAGTCTCGACATGATGCTTTGCATAGTTTTAGGATCTATCGAAATTTTTAGCTTATTGCTACTTTTGTAACGATTTGGAATTTAATCACTTGTTTTTTGGAATATTAAATTAGATTTAAATATTTGACTTGGTGTTCTTAAAATATAAAAAAATCTCTATTTTAAATAATGGTTTGATTTTTGACGATGAACTTTTAATTTAATTTATAGGATTTTTTCGTAATTTTTAATTTGAAAAATAGTTGAATTTCGTTTGACGTATTTTACTGCAAACGTTGTGTGAAGACCCGTCTTTTCGACTCCTAAAAACTGACACTGATACATTCACGGTATTCACATGCCGCAAATCCAAGTGTCGGGAAGGTAGATTTTCAGGGGTAAAGTATAGATAGAAGATAAAAACACAAATTCTCACATTACGTTTAAATTTATAGTTAGATAATACATACAACCACTCTCACTAGGATACATCTGAGTTTTGGTATGAACTAACCTAGCCAGGAATAGTTATAACTGCCTATTCCTACAATTGCTGGTACAAATTAAACTTAGACACGGTGGAAAAATAAAAGACGGATGGATATCCACATCGGGTGCTCCAGTTCCAAGCTCCAAAAAATCTTGCAGCATGTTTTGCCCAAAATACTCCAAAACAAGATCCTGACTACTTGGCTTCCCGAGAAAATAGGGCACCTTGAGTTTAAAGGGAAAACAAAATAAACTCCAAGTCAGTAATCGGACTGGTGTGAGAACTCTAAATACGATGTTTGAAAACAAAAGGTATCTCATAAGACCACACCACACATAAATATGGGCGGATTTTTACTTTATGATAACCGAACCTTTATTACATAAAAAATAAGGAATATTATTTTTACTGATATTTCATTGAAAATATTTGCAAGTAAACTTATTTATCTTAGCCTAAATTGTTACATTATTAAATTGTAGAATAGTAGCCACAAATGCGGGTTCTACAAACCAAATGGCAGGCACTTACTGGAGAATGTATTCTGTACAAATGACTAGGTAAAGGGACTACCTTCCGGCAGTACATCTCTAGAGGAATGTACCGAGGCCCAACCGATGGTCCTCTACCAGCACAGGACTGGCATACCTCTTCCTAGATAATGCAAAATATGTCATCACCCCAGTCTTTACCAACCTATCCAAAACGTCTCTTAGCATTCACCACAATAATTTAAACCCAAAAGTTATAGCCAGTAGAAATATATCTAGAAGGGGATGTAGCCTAATGGGTGCGAACCACATAGCCTTACTGCATCCAACCTATTTCGGTCATTTCTGGGTGTAAGGCTTCAGGTAATGATTACCTTTCATATAGAACATCATCTTTCCTCTTTGAAAGCCACTTTGTCATTCTATAATCACACAACTGATTTCTACAAACGTATAACTCCTTAGCGAGTACGTCTCAGGAAAGGGTGTTAAGCCAAGAGAAGTTGCCATCTACGCCACCAAGCAGATAATGCATTCATAGATCACTTATGTAAATGTAAATGCAACTTCGGACATTCATCCATGCAAGTTCTCTAGGAATAGGACAAACCGAAGGCACTCTCCTGCTACATCCTATCAAAAATTACCCCTAGAATTAGTAGCGATTAATCCTTACACTGAATTTTCATAAGAGACTACCGCTACTATATGTATATTGGGAGTTTATCCCCAAATGATTAACAAGCAATCCTTCATTACGAAAATCCCAAATATAATATCCATGTCTTCACTTCAATTAGTTCAAAGTAGTCTTCAGATAGGAATTTCCCAAGCCTGACACCGGGTCCTACGAAACAATCATCGATAAAAAGAAGGTCTATGAATAGGGAATCATACTTTAATTGATTTAGTTCTTTTTATCAGAGTCTCTTTTGGAGATATATATTTCTTAAAACATTCTTTTTGGTATATACGGAATCGTTAAACCTATCTTATCAAATTCATTGATTTCTTGAAACATTTTTATACCTTGTTTTCGACATTTCGACCTTATCTATCCCTTTCCCAGGGAAGAGGCCTGGAAAGCCAAGGAACTGGTTGCTCCTAAACATCCCTTAGTTTAAGCATTGAAAGTTTGCTATGTAGTGGATCATGTAATATGGATATACAATAATGCAGAGTATGATAATACTATGAATAGTGCGAAATATAAAAAGCAGTATAGTAAAATGACACTGGATCGGAGCACCGTCCTATGTCCAGTCCCAGACTCCTTTTGGAATTTTTACTAAAACAACAACCCTCACTTAACCCGGAGGAACAGCTTTATATACCCCTGAGCAACTGAACAGGGACCTGAGCAGCAGAACAGGATTTCGCCTCAACAGCCGAAGAAGACTTCTCTCGCCTGAGCAGCAGAACAGGACTTCAACAATTTACAGAAAATAGTTTGACTAATGTGTTTTCTGATAACACGGATTTGTCACTTGTAGTACAACCTTCCTATAATCTTCTCCTCTAGTATAAATGTTTATATTTGAAGTATATGAAGAATAGAAAGGTATAGTATGCTGGATATTTGAAAGTATGATAGCAAATAGATTTCAGAAAGTTAGATCAGAGAGTAAGAGAAATCAATTGTAATTCCGTGAATTGAAATGAAGTTGAAGATTGTATTTATAATAGTAGAAAGCTACAACTATTGATGAAGAGTTTCGATGAAGTGTTGCACTTGAATCTCTTGGTTGAATGTTCGCAACTCTTCACAAAAGTTGTGTCTTTTCAGAAATATTGTTGTTGTAGAAATTCATTCGACTGGACTATAGGGTCAGTCGACTGAATATTCAAACTTTTTTAAATATTCAAATTCATATATACGTGCGCTGTGCATGTTGCACAATCTACCCAGTGTCAGTCGACTGAGTTTACAGGGTCAGTCGACTGACCTGGTATAAATTGAGCAGTATACACAGTTTTGCATATATATTTTTCTTTTAAGCTTTTTAAAAATTAATTATATGCTTATATAAACTAGTATATATACTTTTAACTGAGGAGAGATTTTAACAAATGATCTAAGACTCAACCGATCAAAATATAAATTTGATGTACTAGTTTTGAAGTCTTGTCTCCTTGTAGCAGTCGTCAAATCTATGTGTTGTAGATGAAAGCTCTGTGTCATGAATCAAAACCAAGTCTCAACATTCTCGCCCTTTTTGATTGTTGACAACTTGTAAATAGATATAGATTTTGACTGTATATATAAAACAATATAAATACTTACTCCCCCTGAATCTTTGACGTAATGTATCCTGCATTTCTATTGGAAATAATAATATTTCTCCCCCTTTGTCATCGACAAAAAGGAATAAGCAATATGATATTGTAATGTGAAAGAAAATAAAGCAAAGAACAAACATCCACATAGTTAATATCCATAGACAATAATGTTTAAGAAAGGTAAGCTAGGATGGCTATTTAACTACAAGCCATACAAATGAAAACATAAGTCTTGTAAATAAAGATAACATCTTAGTACATTTGACCCTTTCCCCTACCACCATCTCCTTCATTACCATCATCTCCTTCATCTCCTTCATCACTGTGAGCTTGATTGTCTCCAGAAGAAGAAGACGAAGACCATGTAAATACTGGTTGCTTTCCCGGATCACCCAAAGTAGATGTGGAAGCACCGGAATAACATGATATGGCTTGCCATAATTTTGTGAAAAATCCTTTTACTTTGTCTAGCTTTCTATCAACTTTCTGAATATTTGATTGAAGGATTTGTTGATTACGACACACAATATTGATGGTCTCACGTGGTTGCAGACCTCCGCTCGGAATTATTATATCTTCTTGTTGATAGTGAGTTGAGCGTTATCGAGATGGTCTATAAGATGGTTCTCCATGTTGTGGTTGAGCGTGAGTTGTTTGCCTTTGGGTCCATTCCTCAAAGGATATTATAGGAGGGGGTCGTGCTATTGGTAATTTCATTAAATCTATTGTCCGAGCGTTTAAGCAACCAACAATTGAAACAGGAGAATCTGGTTCTGGAACTTCACGTGCCATTAGAAGACGCATTATATATTCACCGTAGTAAATAATATTCATATGTCTGTTGTTAAAACTCAGAAATTCGTAAAGTATTAATCAGAGCCAGTTAACTTTGGTGTTCCCACAGATAGCATACAAGGCCTTAAAATTATTCTCGTATACAAGTTCATAACTCCCGGTTCTAGGAGTTACTGTTTTCATTAACGCTCGGTAAATAATTCGTGCTTTTGGTCTTACGGACATTAATTTTAACGGACGCATATCGTCTTCAAGAAATAAATGACTTACTTGATCCAGAACAACTAAATCAACATGAATAGTTGCCAACTCGACTCCATCATTTTCATTATTTAGAATATGGGCCATTCGGTCTAAAGAAAAGAAGACGCGCTTACCACAGACAAGGCTCCATATGCAATCTTCCTGATTCGGAACATTTTGATGACCCAAGTTGGAATTAGCATAAAACAACTTAACCATAATTCGGTTAATTTTATGTTTATTGTCGTTAATATCAATTAACGATTCCAAATTGCTACGGTGTGCTAACTCTTGAACATGATAAGGTGAGAAATTAGGAAAGTTGATGAATGAACCTTCGAATATTCTAGAATCTTGCATCCTTCTCCATCGCTTTATTGCGGTGTCATCAAATAGCCATCGTTGAATTTGTTCATTAGAAGGTGGTTAAGATGAAGAGGAGGCTTGGCCTTTTCATCTGGGCGCCATTTAATTTTGATTTGGAGGAGTAAAAATTTGCTTTTTGGAGAGTTTTAGGGTTTAGAGAAGGTTGAAAACTGAATATAGAAGAAGAGGAAAAGAGTAAAGTGAATATAAAGGGGGTAAAAGGGTAGTTGGAAAGTTACTATTCTTCCAGATTTACGGCTCAGTCGACTGGTGCAGACCATCAGTCGACTGAAGTTGAAGGATGGTTAAAAATCCGTCCTTCTGTTCCAGTCGACTGATGACCTGCATCAGTCGACTGGGTATTATAAATTGTTCTAACGTTTCATCATCAGTCGACCGTGGACCGTGTAATATGGATATACAATAATACAGAGTATGATATACCGTGAATAGTGCGAAATATAAAAAGTAGTACAGTAAAATGACACCACATATTTTATACTGGTTTGGAGCACCGTCCTACGTCCAGTCCCAGACTCCTTCTGGAATTTTTACTAAAACAACAACCCTCACTTAACCTGGAGGAACGGGTTTATGTACCCCTGAGCAACCGAACAGGGACTTGAGCACCAGAATAGGATTTCGCCTCAACAGCCGAAGAAGACTTCTCTCGCCTGAGCAGCAGAACAGGACTTCAACAATTTACAGAAAATAGTTTGACTAATGTGTGTTCTGATAACACGGATTTGTCACTTGTAGTACAACCTTCCTATAATCTTCTCCTCGAGTATAAATGTTTATATTTGAAGTATACGAATAATAGAAAGGTATAGTATGCAAGATATTTGAAAGTATGATAGCATATAGATTTCAGAAAGTTAGATCAGAGAATAAGAGAAATCAATTGTAATTCCGTGAATTGAAATGAAGTTGAAGATTGTATTTATAATAGTTAGACAGCTACAACTGTTGGTGAAGAGCTTCGATGTAGTGTTGCACTTGAATCTCATCGTTGAATGTTTGCAACTCTTCACAAAAGTTGTGTCTTTTCAGAAATATTGTTGTTGTAAAAATTCAGTCGACTGGACTATAGGGTCAGTCGACTGAATATTCAAACTTTTTTAAATATTCAAATTCATATATACGTGCGCTGTGCATGTTGCACAATCTACCTAGTGTCAGTCGACTGAGTTTACAGGGTCAGTCGACTGACCTGGTATAAATTGTGCAGTATACACAGTTTTGAATATATATTTTTCTTTTAAGCTTTTTATAAATTAATTATATGCTTATATAAACTAGTATATATACCTTTAACTGAGGAGAGATTTTAACAAATGATCTAAGCTCAACCAATCAAAATATAAAATTTGATGTACTAGTTTTGAAGTCTTGTCTCCTTATAGCAGTCGTCAAATCTATGTGTTGTAGATGAAAGCTCTGTGTCATCAATCAAAACCAAGTCTCAATGAGCACCTCACATCCGTATCTCACCAATAGAAAAATCCAGTCTCCTAGTCAATTTTTAGAGCCAAGATTAAATCTCTTAATTTGTAGTAACTTTTTTTTAAATCATTTGTTTGAATTCCTTTTAAATAAACTATAAAACTTCAAAATTATGACTAAATACTTAATTATTCCTTCGAAACATTTATAAAAGAATTGTTAAGTTTAAAGCTACATTTCAAAGGTTATAGAAAAGTGCTATGGAAAGTGCTGCAAAAAGTGCTTTTTAATGCTATATTGATCAAAACAACTTTTTTGTTATTTGAAAATTTGTTTTTGTAACCCAAATCACTTTTAAAGCATTTTAAAAAAAATTAGAATTTATTTCGTATTTATAAACAATTTTAAAACATAATTTTCAAAGACATCATGTTATAGATTCCGAACTGCAAAATCTCGATTTTTCAAAAAACTTGTTTTACTCATATTTTAAAATCTACTTATCAAAATCTTGATTTTATTTTTTGTTTGAGAACTATGGATATAATAATTCGAAAATTTTTATCTCGAAGAATTTCGAGCTATATTTCATTCTATATACTCATTTGACTTTTATGGCACGAAATGCGAACTACCATTACGCGACGTGCCTATTTTTGACTAAATTTTCAATTACCTTTCAAAATTCACCAAAACATTTTCATATATTTTTAAAACATTACAAACTTCTTTTAAACCTTTTGAAAGAGGTTTAACATTCCATATACACCAATTTATTTAGTATAGGAAAGTGATTTCTTTTATGCTTATCGCCGTGTATTTCCGTAACTTGCATATACATTCAACATTCATATTTAACAGTCATCATCAACAATCATAATCAAATATATGTAACATCCAATAGCATATACTACTATATTTTAGGAGTTCCCACCTTTAGTATAAAATGATTAACTATAAATTCGTTATAACTCCATTATTTGGCTTCTATAGCTCACGGTGCTTCGGACTTAAGCTCCCAGGGGCCTTGACCAAAGCTTAGGGAGATAAACGGCCTAGGGTAGGGCAAGGAAGTGGCTCGACCTTCAATGAAATGGGGTGGAGACCGTGAAAAACAAGGTGAAATGGTGGAGTTTCAGGATTTTTTTGAGGTGTTTAAGTATATATAACTATACAATTTAAATTCTTTTTGAAATAAATTTTGCCATAATTTTTTTATGACAGAAGCCATTAAAGAGGAGGACAAAGCTTAGAAAAAACGAAGAAGGAGATGAATGAAAATGAAGAGAAGGGTGTAGGGTATTTATGGGCGAAGAAGTGTGCAAAAATATCTATGCATGCCTCATCATCTTCATCACCATTGCATGCTCCGCCATCATCACACCTCCCCCCCTAATGCATCGCAAAGGCTCCATTACAAATGTGTCCATCACTTCCATCACTTTAGGGTATACATATGTTGACTTTTGTGTGCTTAAGAAGTAAGGAAACTAAAATATGTAATATATTTTTATATAATATTTGTATATGTATGTTTATGTGTGTTATCCCGTCTTTTGGCAAGGCCATGATACCAAGGAACTGATTGGAAACCAAAGGATCACTCCTCCCGGATATCAAGCCAGCACCTATACATAGCCTACGCAGGTTCGCTATGGATGTCGATGAATTTTGTCCGAGTCCAGATTGAGCTACAACTGATAGGACATGACAAACAAAGCTATAAAAGCCTGCATTTCAAATTTCAAGTCAATCCGAGTTCATACGCTCGAGTTATGATCGATTCAATCTAGAGGAAATGGCCCAGCGTTCGTATCCATTGTCGTTCCTGATTTCGTATCCATCATCGAACTCTGGTTCGAATCGATCACTTTCGTATCGACCACTTTCGTATCGATCAGGTTCCAGGGGCTTCGAATCCATCGAAGTACCTCGGTTCGTATCGACCAAGTTCGAATCCATCGAAGTGCCTCGGCTCGACTCGGTCTCATTCGAACCCATCGGCAGAAAGCCCACTTCGTACCCATCAGCAGATGAAGCACTTCGTAATCATCGACCAGTAGCTGCTGTTCGTATCCATCATATTATCTTACTTCATATCCATCGAAGGCTCAACTTCGCATCGATTGACCTTGTATCCATGGAGAAGCTACATGGCTCGTATCCATCAAAGAAAGGCTTGTTCGTATCCATCGACCATCAGTTGTTCGACTCCATCAGTGACTACCGTTCGAACCCATGAGTGAAGCCTTGTTCAAATCCATCTGTGAAGCCTTCATTCGAATCCATCAAGGAAACCAACCCGGATGACGTGTCATCCCTCGATACGAACGAGCCGAGATATATGGAGTCGACGCGGTCAACTCGGAGTGAAGACCGGATCGAGGCGAAGTATGCGCTCCGCGTCATCACGAAAGTGCGTGACAACATCGGTTTGAAGCAATCGATTCGAACGAATCAACTCGAACCAAACAGCAACCGAAGAACATCATTTCGTATCCACGATATCTAGAGATCTGCTGATCCAAATGCCATGAAATTTTCACTGGAGATTGCAAACATGCTAAGGAATGTCTCCACCAAATTTAAGCCCGATTGGATGTCATCTTGATCGATACAAAATGACTTCGTATCGATCACAGATCGACTCGAAACTTCCAGAGATTGGTCGCGTGGGCCCACTCACGTGCTAGAAAAAGTCTTCCGAGATTTGAGCGAAGTCTCAGCCTCCTACGCCTATAAATAGAGCCCCAGAGCCTACAAGAAAAGGAACTTTTGGACTCTCAAGCGTCCAGACTTTGCCGGATTGAGATCTCCATCATCCTACACCATATTCTTGCTGTCAATTTCGAATTTCCAGTTGTAACTTACTGTTAATTGCGGTAACAACTTGTAATCATTGAAAGAGAATCAATAAAGTTGCAAAAACTTCACAGTGGATGTAGGAAACACGCCGAACCACTATAAATCGCTTTTCTACGCATTTACTTTACTGTTATTTGGAGTTTTTGTTAGATAATACTCATTTTCAATTTATATTCTTCATTATTATCTCTTCAAAGCCTCCTGAAGAGTGTTGTGACCAATTGTGGTGCAAACACTTTGGTGCTTTCACTGAGAGAACCCCGATTTTCTTCTGCTCTTTGGATCTGTCATCGATACCGGATTGAATAAATCTAAGAGGGAGATCCAGATCGCCAAATCCAAGTTCCTTCCCTTCTATTCAGATTTGCATAAAGTCTAGGAAAGGAATCCAACTCTCAAGATGGTCAGCACAAGGACCAACTCTAACGCTATCAATCAAGAGGAACATGATAGACGGAATCCTGCGCCACTACCTCCCTCTAACCAAGACGCTACTGGACACTCGGAACCATAAGGTCCGGTTACCCGACAAGAGTTGTAGCTACTGCTTCAAGAGCTGACCCAGAGTCGGCAACAACTAACAGAACAGCTACGCGCTTACGCCGTGCTGATCAACCAGCTGGATCGCCAGAAGCGAAAGAGATCCAAGAGAGATGATGCTTCTTACTCCTCCAGTGAAAGTTCTTCATCTTCTGACTATCATCATCGATCTCCACGACCCCGGCTAGATGGAAGTCACATACAAGCTGCTGGAGATCAACCGGCAATGACCATTGGACAACTGAGAGTTGGTCCATCAGCCAGTTTCCATACCGGACCCTCCTCCCGAGGAGGTGCCGCTCTTCACCATTCCACAGAATACCGCGCCACTAACATCGCGGTTGAACCAGGAGTCGATGTCCAAAATCAGTCGAACCTGGACCGCCGTCAGCACGGACGTACTCCTGAACCATACGTCCCGGAAGACTATGAGCCAAGAAGCGAGATTTGGACCGTCGACAGCATCCGATCCAACTCCAGAATGTGGGATTCAATGACACTCCGGCGCAAGCCACACAAAACGTGCAAATGCCGGATCTTTCAACCATGATACGTCAGATGATCCGTGAGAGCCAGGGACTCACGAATGACGATTGGGGAATTTCCCGAAGTCACACTCCTTTTACGGACGATATTCTTACTGTTGAACCCCCACGGCGATTCAGGATGCCAACTCTATCCATGTACGAGGGAAACTCCGACCCCAACCAACATATTCTAAAATATGAATGGTCGATGAGCGCTGCCAGAGCTGATGATGCAGTGAAGTGTCGTAGTTTCCCCATATCCTTGGGGGTCATCGCTACCATGTGGTTCACTCGACTGCCACCTTGATCCATTTCCTCCTTCGACCAGTTGGCCATAAAATTTATTGAGCAATTCCGCATGCACATCGCAAGACCGAAAGATGTCAACACTCTGTCTAGCGTCACCCAAGCTCCTGGAGAGACGCTAAGAACCTACTTAGAGAGATTTCATACTGCATGTGCGGAAATCAGCAATCCGAACGATAACTCCATCCTTATGGCGCTTACTAATGGGATTGACCCCGACTCTGAGTTTGGCAACTGGTTGGATGGAAAACCACCTGCATCATTGGACCATTTCCACGCCACGGTGGCTCAATTCCTGAGAAGGGACGACGCGAAACACTCTAGGAAGCAGACTGATGCAGGGCCAAGCACGGAAGGATCCAAAGCAATGTCATAATCAAATAGTCCGGTGAGTGCTCCGGAAAAGTTCAGTTGAACATTAAAAACAAACAAGCTCGGCGAAGGGAGAGCACGAATCAAACTAGAAAACGAGATCAAAATCGTGGCCCACAGCGCAAGAATCCTATGTTTGACAGTTATACTCCTTTGAATACATCACTAGAGAACTTGTATTTACAAACCTGTAATACAATTCAGTACTAAAAACCTTCACCGAAACCGTCGTCAGAGAGACAAATCCACATGGGAAAATTTTGCAGGTTCCATGAAAGCTACGGGCACAATAAGAATGAATGTCGTCACTTAGAAGATCTCGTAGAAAAATTGATCAGAGAAAGGAAGCTGGAACAGTTTGTGCGGGAACCGCAGCCTGGAGAAGCGAGCCCATCAAATCAAAATAATGAACCCAATCGACCGAGACAGGAGGACTCTGCCCGCCCTGGCGGTAGATTGGTGATAAACGCCGTCAGTGGCGGACCCGCTTTGTCAGGAGCCTGGAACGACGAGGAACTTCATCACTGTTACACATGACAGGATCATTCAGTCTATGAATACTTTGCAATTTCCTTTACATTCTGAAGTTTGAATTTGTAATAAGGCACTGACTTTGCCATGTTTTTCCGTTCCAGCAATAAATTACTATCTCTTCAAGCTAGAGCTGTGATTCACCGAATGCAACATTCAACAATCACGACGCACGAAGAGCTAAGTTCCATCAAACAATGGAATTTATTCAAATAGCGAGTGACTGTGATACGACCGTCCACTCACTAAGTGAAACCTCAGCTCGGGGGCAAGCCATCACATCAAAGGTTGAATTGGACCGACACACGGCAGTCCTACAACTAACTCCAAATTCCCAGAGTGCGAATTGGAGTATAAGCATCAACTCTAGGTTCCCAGAGTGCGAACCGGAGTATAAATCCATCGTTACCAGAGTGTGAACGAACTCCAAGTTCCCAGAGTGCGAATTGGAGTATAAACATTAAATCCATCGTTCCTAGAGTGTGAATGAACTCCAAATTCCCAGAGTGCGAATTGGAGTATAAACATCAAATCCATCGTTCCCAGAGTGTGAACGGACTCCAAATTCCCAGAGTGCGAATTGGAGTATAAACATCAACTCTAGGTTCCCAGAGAATGAACCGGAGTATAAATCCATCGTTCCCAGAGTGTGAACGGACTCCAAATTCCCAGAGTGCGAATTGGAGTATAAACATCAACTCTAGGTTCCCATAGTGTGAACCAGAGTATAAATCCAACGTTCCCAAAGTGTGAATGGACTCCAAATTCCTAGAGTGCGAATTAGAGTATAAACATCAACTCTAGGTTCCCCGAGTGCGAACCGGAGTATAAATCCATCGTTCCCAGAGTGTGTACGGACTCCAAATTCCCAAAGTGTGAATTGGAGTATAAACATCAAATCCATCGTTCCTAGAGTGTGAACGGACTCCAAATTCCCAGAGTGCGAATTGGAGTATAAACATCAACTCTAGGTTCCCAAAGTGCGAACCGGAGTATAAATCCATCGATCCTAGAGTGTGAACGGACTCCAAATTCCTAGAGTGTGAATTGGAGTATAAACATCTAATCCATCGTTCTCAGAGTGTGAACGGACTCCAAGTTCCCAGAGCATGAATTGGAGTATAAACATCAAATCCGTCATTCCCAGAGTGTGAACGAATTCCTAAAAGGCCCAAATAGGTGTGACGGACCATCTATCGGCTAACTTCAAATTCCCAGAGCGTGAATTGTAGTACAAACATCAATTCCAGTTTCTCGGAGTGCGAGCCGAAAAGTAAATGCTAACTCCAAGTTCCCAGAGCGTGAAGTGGAGTATAAACATCAATTCCAGGTTCCCGGAGCGCGAACCAAAATATAAATGTCGACTCCAAATTCCCAGAGTGTGAATTAGAGTACAAATACCAAGTCAAAGTTCCTGGAGTGCGAACTATATTACAAACATCGATAACTCTCAAATTCCCAGAGTGCAAACCAGATCATCGATCACAAATTATCCTAAGTCCCTAGAGTGTGGACATGTGCTTAAGATTTGCAATAAGTGCGATCGACCACCGAAATACAAATGTTGTTCCTCGAAAATGGGGGGCAAAAAACTTAAGTGTTAATCACTAACCGAAGCAATACAATGTCCAAGGTTCAACTCATTCATCAATCACGACATGTGATCAGGATTTTCAAACTTGGAAAATAAAACGAACTCTACTTGACGGTAAAAATACCACAAGTACACTGGACTGAAAGACAAATACTGTAAATACTTAAGCACAAAAGAAATGAGAATTGAAACAAGGAAACTAAACTTTATTTCAACTAACTGTATGTGAAGATTCATGTACAAGTTATTCAAAAAATTCCTACTAGCAGGGGGCCAAGCCTGCATCTATACATAGCCTATGAAAGAAAAATAAAAGTGACTACCTAACTGCCAAAAATGCGCAAGAGGGGGATCATCTACCTTTTCTTCTTCGACTTCTTCTTCGACGAGGAACGACTGGAACCACTAACAATCTTCCACTTCGACCCTGTACCCTTTGGCGGATCTTCCTCTGACGAAGGCTTGATATCGATATATTCCTCCGAACTTGAACTTAAAGGAATATTCTCTTCTGGAGGAGTCGAAGAAGTCGGGTCTACCACCGGGGGCGGAATGGGCGCGCTGGTTCCGACAAGTGTGTCACCAGAAGATATCACCGCAAGAGGAGTGGGTCCAACCGTCGTCGTAACACACTCAGAATTACCACCGTGTGCTACCGCTTCCATCTCTGCATTAATTTGAGCAGTATCTCAGCCTCACGAGCAGCACGAGATTCACGATAGGCAGCGGTGGACAGTGACGATACAATAGAAATAGGTGGGAACGTGCCAAGAACAAATGGCATGTCAGCAAAAGGGTCACTGTGCTAGCTCAAGAGTTCATTCATCATCTGTTCGTCGAAAGTAATTGAACCCCCCTGTGTCATCTCGGTCGACGCAGCTGTCGTCACGGTGATCGCTTCAGTAATAATGGTCTCCTTTTCTTGATGTGACTCTTGGACCACAGGAGGCGCTGTCGGTGTAACTTTGCTCACTATACAAGAAAGAAAAGAAGTTGTCAGAACATGCTTCAATACAAATAATTCAATCCAGACACACAGTAGATTTGTGCAGAGTACCTTCCTCAACTTGACTCGTGGCTGACTGAATAGCTTCAGAAGAATGCTCCCTTATGGGAGATAAGCGTGGCTACTTAGGGTCATAGCCTGGGACCAGTTGCGGCTCAGTCGCTGGCGTCGGCTCTGATCCAGATGAAGTAATCATCTCTGAACTTGTAGCTGGGTGTGCGACGCCAGACCCCTTACCAACTTCCAAGTGTTGGGTACCCAGTTTCTCTCTAGCATGAGAGATCATGAACTCGTGGAGAACCTTCTTCTCATCATCAGTCAATATTCGGTTCTCCAACTCGAACTCATCAAAAACTTTGCCTGGCTGTACTGCTTTCTCTTCTTCGACTAACAAGTTCCAGGCGTTGAATAAGTGTGTCGGATAATCGTCAAGCCATGTCAAATTTCTATGCCTCAGCACATTAGTATTATAATTAATGAGAATATCTTCTACCTCTGTCTCTAGCTTAATCTCTGCTTGACGAACGTTCTCATCGACTTCGGCTTCCGTCTCGCGGACCTTTTCCAATGCCGCATCTCTTTCCCTCCGAAATTCCCCCGCCTGATCACACGCTTCCCATGCGGAAACATTAGCGGTGTCCCTCTCCTTCATGATCTCTGAAACTTTAGCCTTGAGCTCATTTAGCTCTTTCAAGGCCGCGTCCCGCTCGGCAGTTACGATGGTGTTTCGGTGGCCCATGTCTTCCACCGTAGCATAATGCTCACGCTTAATCCTATCCATTGCTGCATGAGCTTCATTAGCTTTTCTAAGAGCTTCAATCTCTGATTTTTGAGAAGACTCGGCCTCACTGCCGAGCGCCTGAATAATTCGGTCCTTTTGACCAAGTTCCTTTTCCAACTTCTCAATCGTGCCGCTCGGTCAAAGGCCACCTTTGACGCTTTCTTTGCGGTTTTTGACCATTCCTGATACTGGAAGAATACTTCTGATAGGTAATCATTCATCATAGGTGCAACTGTCGCCGGTATCCTTTTTAGATGAGGAGGGAACACAAAACCATCGAAGCAAATTTCAGGAAAATCTTTCTTCAGCTGAGCAAGCCTGACTGCTTCTTTCCTCGAAGGCTCCAACAATGTCTGCTCTGTTGTCGGGGGGGCCGTGATCTCCGTTCTATGTTGCGTATCAGGTCTCGATGATTGGGAAGACGATTTGTGCCGTGAAGTTTCTTGAGGCTGTGAAACATGAACCGGAGGCGGGAGCTCTAGGAGGTGGTATGCGAGATTGAGACCGACGCCTATAATCATTGTCTCTGTCAGAGCGCTCATGACTCGAGCGCCCATAGTCATACTCACTATCTCCTTCTCTCCTATATGATTCGTAATGTGAAGAAGACTTGTGTATTTTGCAAAGACTGCCAAGCATCGAGCCTCTACCAGACATGGTATATGCGAAGCAAAAACATAAAACGAAATTAGTAATCTCTCACAGTGAATGTATTACACTTAGCAATCGTGTAGTGCCGTGAAGTGGGAATGTAGGTGCATCACCCCGACCAACCAGATGTGTCAACTGCACTAGTGGGCAGATACTCGCTTAAAATAATGGCTTCTGAAAGTTTGTCCAATCCGGCATCATGCTGCAAAGACACATCATCCGGAATTGGAAGATCGACGAGCCTTTCATAAAGATTCTCAGTTCTTAGGGGAGGCATCTCCAAAATTCTAATTCCGGAGGCAGGTTGGGCCGTGACAACCGATTTTCATCTTCCCTTTTTAGGCGACTCAACAACGGCTGCCTTGCGTTTTCTTCGCTCTTCGGTATCCTGGGCTGCATCCGCAGATTCACCCAATGGCTCCTCATCAGTATGAGTTCTCTCGGAGTCAGCCTCCTCAGTTATGACAACTTTAAGTTTTCTTCGTTTAACTCGTTCTTTCGAGGCGGTCCTTAAGAACCGTCGAGCATTATGCTTTGTTTTCGTTCGATCAACCTAAGAATCCTAAGATTCCTATCTGTCAATAGCAACTCGATATTCCTCTCTTCACTTGGGATTTCTTGAAAACCCGAACTATCTCCTTGAAACATTCACCTTCGGGTCATTGGATTATGGCTGAAAAGGAAAAGAGATGTGAGTTCGACTTCAAATACATCAGTTTTATGAACTACCCGAAAAGATAGCAATACTCACGCCTAAATAGCCGTCACCGAGCAAACCCTGGGCGGCATCTAACATAAAACCATTCCGTCCTGAAGTAACTCAATCTAGTCCAAGACCCTGTGGTCACTTGGCAATTTCTTACCGCCTCCAGGAATGTGAAAGATGGACTATCAGCCCGACTCTTGAAGTTAAACAAGTATCTGATCTCAATCGGGAGTGGTGGTCGATAGAGATACTCCATAAATGCAATGAACAAGCTATTGAGTGATGCATATCCGCTCGGATGCAGCTGAGATGGGGCAATCCCCAAAAACGACAATACTTCTCTTATATACTGGTTAAACGGAGGGAGTGTCCCAGCTGCGCACGCGTGGCGATTGAATGCGGTATATCCCTCCGGTGGATTGTGCGGTCTATCATTTGGCCCCTGCAGTAATACGTCATCCATTGACAAACCATGCCTTAAGCTTATTCTTCCTAGCATGTCTTCCGAAATGTTGGACCGAACAGAGTCTAATGGGTTACTAATGAAGGATGCATCAGGTAACTCGTCCGGAGCTGGACCGATAACTTCAATCTCAATCTCCGGTACTTCAAGCACGGGAGGGACTGAACTCTGAGTTTCTTGCGGCTGCGAACTTGAAGTTTCCATAACTAGCTAACTCACGAGAAATCATCGTTAGATGCTAAAGAGCCCGTGCATTCCCCGGTGTAAAGTGCATGAATGTGTCGTGAAGTGCTGTGCATTACTTGAGCAAATTCTACATAATAAACTGAAATGTATGAACGAAAAAACTCTGAAAATCAGGCCGGAAATGACCGTCATCGCTGACCGTCGCAACCGTGCCATCCAGACGCAAGCGGTCGATCCAAGTTAAAGTTCGTTATATTTTTGTTAAGTTACGGTTCCATCGGCGAGCTTCGAAAGGTAGTCAAATATGCAGTTCTACGGTCAAGTTCAATCATGCAAGGCAGAAGCTCATCGGAGTAAAGTATTCTAATGTGCAAAAGTTCTCTAAATTAGTCTAATTTCAACTTGGAATTGGTCGCCGCAGTTCAAGTTCGTATCGAGTCAGAGATATATCATCGACCATGTTCGAATCGATACGTTTCGTTTCGATCAGGTTCGACTCGATACGTTTCGTATCGATCAGGTTCGACTCGATACGTTTCGTGTCGATCCAGTTCGAAACAATACGTTTCGTATCGATCAAGGGTACGCCATTTCGCATCGATCTGAGAACACTGGCTTCACATCGATCACTCTCGTATTCGTATCGATACGATATCGCATAATCTCCTTCGATTCGAAAACTCCTATTACAGATCGACACGAAACGGAGGCAGAGTCGTTCCTCCACAACTCCTTCTTCTCCAAAAAGGCCTTAACTCCATGGTCGTGCTCCATCCCTAATCTTGCTCTCACTCGTCCAGATCTCAAACTCATCGAAACCGGTCATAAAAGCAAGAAGGATGGTTGAGATTTCGAGTTTCATCGTTCTGAACATGATTCTATCCATTAATTACCTGATTTTAATGTTTAAATTTGAAGGGTTGAAGGACTGAATCGATTCGAAGGCTAAAAAAGTTCTTTCTCTTGGACTCTCTATCAATACGAAAGCAAAAGGCAGCAGTAAAAGTAAAAAAGTGAAAAATGGCTAAGTCCTAGCTATTTATATGGAGCCTAGAAGGAACTGGGTCGATTCACCTCCCAGTCCACTTAACCGGTGGCAACCGGTCACACCGCGAATCGAATCGAACGCCCTGTTCGAATCCATCGGACGAAGACACTCTATTGATTCGAAATGGACAGTAGATCCATCGATACGAAGCAAGCAGCAAGGACGACCGAAGGTTGTGAACTCTATCGGCTCAAAGCCCTCGTTCGCATCAACAAGTTCGCAACTCCATCCACTGCATATCGATACGAACAACAATTTCATATCCATCAAGACCTATCGACATGAACAACAATTTCGTATCCATCATTTCTCATCGATACGAACTATCATTTCGTATCCATCATTTCGACTCTCATCAATATGAAAAACTACTTTTTAACCTTTTACATCGACTCAGGAGAGGATCGATACAAGAGAATAGTCAAAAACAACCATCAAGCATTGTTTCAACTCGAATTTCAAATCAGTTCAGGAGAGAATCGATACGAAATCCAATAACAAACTAACTGACAACGACTCGTGAACACTCAACGTTAACGGGAGTCAAATTAACATATGTGTATATATGTCGGACTAATATTCGATTTTAAACATTCACAGGGATCGAATACTCATCTCACTTACAAAAACAAACAGCTAAGCACTATTATGCAGCAATCAATTATATCAATACAAGGTTACAGTGATACAAAGTACAACTTTCAACAAAAGAGAGCAATGATTGTTCAGAGAGAAATTACAACTTTTCAAAGCACGTCATGTTTCGACAAGACGTACTTTGGGGGGAAAATGTTATCCCGCCTTTTGGCAAGGCCATGATACCAAGGTACTGACTGTAAACCAAAGGATCACTCCTCCCGGATATCAAGCCTGCACCTATACATAGCCTACGCAGGTTCGCTATGGATGTCGATGAATTTTGTCCGAGTCCAGATTGAGGTACAATTGATAGGACATGACAAGCAAAGCCATAAAAGCCTACATTCCAAATTTCAAGTCAATCCGAGTTCATACGCTCGAGTTATGATCGATTCAATCAAGAGGAAATGGCCCAACGTTCGTATCCATTGCCGTTCCTGATTTCGTATCCATCATCGAACTCTGGTGCGAATCGATCACTTTCGTATCGATCGATTTCTTATCGATCATGTTCCAACGACTTTGAATCCATCGAAGTACCTCAGTTCGTATCGACCAAGTTCGAATCCATCGAAGTGCCTTGGCTCGACTCGGTCTCATTCAAACCCATCGGCAGAAAGCCCACTTCGTACCCATCAGCAGATGAAGCGCTTCGTAACGATCGGCCATTAGCTGCTGTTTGTATCCATCATATTATCTTAATTCGTATCCATCGAAGGCTCAACTTCGCATCGATTGACCTCGTATCCATGGAGAAGCTACATGGCTCGTATCCATCAAAGAAAGGCTTGTTCGTATCCATCGACCATTAGTTGTTCGACTCCATCAGTGACTACCGTTCGAACCCATGAGTGAAGCCTTGTTCGAATCCATCAGTGAAGCCTTCATTCGAATCCATCAAGGCAACGAACCTGGATGACGTGTCATCCCTCGATACGAACGAGACGAGATATACGGAGTCGACGCGGTCAACTCGGAGTGAAGACTGGATTGAGGCGAAGTATGCGCTCTGCGTCATCACGAAAGCACGTGACAACATCGGTTCGAAGCAATCGATTCGAACGAATCGATTCGAACCAAATAGCAACCGAAGAACATCATTTTTTATCCACGATATCTAGAGATCTACTGATCCAGATGCCATGAAATTTTCACTGGAGATTGCAAACATGCTAAGGAATGTCTCCACCAAATTTAAGCCCGATTGGACGTCATCTTGATCGATACGAAATGACTTCGTATCGATCACAGATCGACTCGAAACTTCCTGAGATTGCTCGCGTGGGCCCATTCACGTGCCACAAAAAGTCTCCCGAGATTTGAGCGAAGTCTCAGCCTCCTGCGGCTATAAATAGAGCCCCAGAGGCTACAGAAAAAGGAACTTTTGGACTCTCAAGCACCCACACTCATCCGGATTTAGATCTCCATCATTCTACACCATATTCTTGCTGTCAATTTCGAATTTCCAGTTGTAACTTGCTATTGATTGCTGTAATAACTTGTAATCATTGAAAGAGAATCAATAAAGTTGCAAAAACTTCACAGTGGACGTAGGCAACACGCCGAACCACTATAAATCGCTTGTCTACGCATTTACTTTACTGTTATTTGGAGTTTTTGTTAGATAATCCTCATTTTCAATTTATATTCTTCATTATTATCTCTTCAAAGACTCCCAAAGAGTGTTGTGACCAATTTTGGTGCAAACAATGTGCATGTTCTCATGTATGCACATGTATATGTATATGTGTATATTATATATCTCCACAACATTGCACAACTTCCACATATTGTATCGTTACAATCCCGATTCTGATTTTCAGTCATATTTTCTCTGTTTAGTTAATATGCATATATTTATAAAAAAAATTTGAAAATAAATTTTCTTATCATTCTTAACTAATTAAAATGGCCATATTTTATTTATGAAACCATATAAATTAATATTAATAATTATTTACAAATTTTTTGTTATATCGATAAAAAAAACATTTATTTAAAGTGATATACTTATGGGTCGTTACAGACTCCCCTCCTTAAAAGAATTTCATCCTCGAAATTAAGATAAGAAGAAAATAGCTCAAAAGGAAATATATTCGATATGATGGAATATATATAAAAATATATATAAGTGACTACACTACAGGAAACGAGTATACCATAACGATATGATTTATATAGTTTATACTTCTATCCTAAACTCCGGATATGGATTTTTCATTCTACCCTCCGTTTCTCAAGTGCAACCCTCTGCATCTTCAATCCAATGAACTTTGATTGACCTTACTACCTTCCTCTTCAATCTTTTCCCATCATGATCAATGACTCGAACATGTCGTCTAATAACCGCCAAATTCGTTTCCACCTCCAAGTCTTCCTGAGCAGCCGTTTCTATGATTTGTTCTGGGTCATACATATGTTTCCTCAAATGAGACACATGAAAGAAATTGTGCACTCCTTCCAACCTTTCTGGTAATTGCACTCGATAAGCTAGTAGGCCGATCTATTTAAGATAGGAAATGGTCCAATATATCGAGGTGCTAACTTCCCAGCTCTTCCAAATCCCCCACTCCTCTCATCGGAGATACTTTCAAAAAGATTGAAGCTTCAACTGAGAATTCTAGATTTCTACGCCATTGGTCTACATAAATTTTCTTTCTGCTCTGGGATTCCTTTAGCTTCTTCATAATCATATCGACCTTCCCTGAAGCTTCTCATATTATATCAGGAATAAGTACTAACCTATCTCTGGTTTCAATCTGACATGTTGGTGACCTGCAAGGACGACCATATACAGTCTAACGACCCTGACTCGACCTCCGAAAATCGGCACCGAATATATCACCTATATTCAAATGCAGCAGATCCAAACGTCGAATCTAGTTCTCGGAGCTTATAACACGTTAAGTATAACAACACAACGGAAGAAAAAGAATATATCAATATACAACATTGATACAATATCTGATACAACTGAATGATACAATGAATATCAATATACATCAGAGATATTAAACAATACAAGACATTTCATACAATTCAAACATCCAAGCATTCGATAATCATTTATAAGCAGACTAATTACTTGTAATCATAAATAAATTCGATTAAATTAATTACTCATGAATTAATTACTCAATCCTGATTATATCTTAATTTAAACTAGATTAATAAATTATTAACCCTGGTTTATTAACATTACTTAATTACAAATCATTTTAATTAATCCTTAATCATTTATTAATTAACCTTAATTAATAAATCGATTAACCCTTAATCATTAAATAATTAATCTTTAATTTTTTTAATTATTCTTTTATTAATTAATTACTCCTCAATGAATTATCATTATTCATTGAATAAATTAACCTTTAATTAATTATTCTTAATTAATTATAATAAGTGATTATCCTAATCACTTATATTAATGAATTACGAATTAATTATCACTTGATTAATTAATTATTAATCATCAGTTAATTTAGCTCTCAACAAATCAATCAATCTTTAATTTATACTTAATTAAACTCTGATTAAGTAATTATCACTAAATATTAAAATTAATAATCTTTTAAGATAACACATTTATCTTAATTAATTTCATAAAATTTAACTTAACCCTTTTTAAGTTAATTGATAATAAAAATCCTAATCTCAAAATAAACCATTTTTATCTTTAAAATCTTATTTTAAATAATCTTAAAAATGGATTATCGTCAACATACGAGTTAACTTAATACCTTCAAGTAAATTTCAAATCAACCACATTATTTAGGATAAACCATTATGTAACATACCTAAATTTTATCAATTTAAATTTGGTTATTGTTGAGCTTTTATAATATAATTTGAAAAGTTACAAAATAAATAAATAATAAGTGATAATTTAAATTAATAAAAATTTTAGATTTCTTTTGAGTATAAAAATTTGAATTACTAAAAAAATAAAAAAAAATAAAAAACATTTGAATCTAAATTTTATACATATATGTGAATATATATGATTAAGTGCATATGTGGGTAAATTTATATTTAAATTTTTAAAATAAATGTTTTAGTAAAATAATTTGGATTTATAAATGTATATCTATGTAATTTATTTAATATGTATATAATTTCAAAAACATTCTCTTTTTAATAATGTGTATTAATATAAAGCCAATACTTTTAATGGGAAATGTAAGTTTAAAAACAATTTAAATAGTGTAAAATATTATGTTAAAAAAAATTAATTACAGGTGTTAAGGTAACAATGACTATAGGGACAAGTGTAATTCATGAGAAGAAAAAATGAAACAAGTGTCATGGTATCATTTCCATTTTCCTTAGAAGTTTATAGAATAGGAAATAAAAATTATATAGGTAATTCATCTTCTCCTCTTACTCTTTTATTCATTTCAAAAGAAAATTTCTGTGCAATCTTGACATCAGAAAAGAAAAAAGAATCATAAAAAACAAGCCTATTTTCCTTAACTTTGAAATCAAGAAACAAATTTCCAGAAAAAAAAGAAAATCTGTAACAAAACTTTGCTCTCAACATCTCAAGCCAGAAGAATAATTCAAGTATAATTCAAATCTTCAACAAATATTACAGAATCAAGCAAGAGAACTTCAAGGATTAAAGAGATTCAGGAATCAACTTAAAAAGAAAAAAACTAGCAAACACAAGATTTAACGGTGCAGGCCAGAGCTTTTCTTCCCTCTGTTTCAAACTAAAAATTTACAGTAAGTAAATTTAATTTTTAATTTGTTGTTAAAAGATTAAGTAAGTAAATTACATCAAGATTTAAACAAGTTCACACAAAATTTGTCGCAGCTAACAAATTCAAATCAAGGTAAGGAGAAAAAAAGACAGTTCCTGGTTTGATTTTCGAATAGAAAACTGTCTCTCCTAAGTTATACAGTTGAGTAAATCTTTCAAAAACTCGATTTTTGATCTGTTGCCTGAATACATGATGTAAGCAAGTTTGAATATGGTTAGCATGCAACAAAATCTGTGAATGAGTTATGCATTTTGCCTGTGCATGTTGATGTACAGGGTTGCTAATCCTGTTCTAGCTACAGGTTTTTAGAAAAACTGTTAAAAAAATCCAAATTCTTCATTTCTAGTTTGGATAGATTGAAGTGTCAAAATAAAACTTGTTTAAATTCATTTAAGATTGAAATTTAAAAACATATAAAAGACTACTACCCAGGATATAGAGTCTGGAACAAGAAAACACAGTAAAATTCAATTTATAATTTAAATTTGAATTCTTTGATTATTCGATTTGATCATATAACCTAAATCATCTTTGAAATTGTTGATTTTTAAGACTAAAATCATGATTTTAAATTACGTATGGAGTGGGCATTTTGATGTTGAACTAGAGATGCATATTTGGGTTTTTTTGGCGATCTATGGCGTTTAGGTGTTCGAAATCATGGTCAAGGCTTGCTGGAATACTGTGGAGTTTGGGAAAAATATTGGGTTTAATTCTAAATCAACATGGGTGTTGATTTTGATCGCATTAGGGTTTAAGGTGTTAAACAAGTCAGGGTTAGAAATATGATCGCCATGCCTTCTATAGACCATCGGAAGTCATATGGCAGGGTCCAGCATGTCACGATCCAAATTTCGGCATCCAAAAGTCGATATTCGTACTCCACTGTACTTAAATGTCGCAGATTCAAACTTTGAAATTCAAGTCGTGCCGGAGCTTATAACACAATTAAGTATAACAACACAGCGGAAGAAAAGAAATGAATATCATATACAATTCCAAATGAATACAATATCCAATGATATACAACAATGATACAATATGAATCAATATTATCAGAGACAATAAATAACAGCGGAAAACGAATAGCCAAGAGATAACTCCGGTGATCAAACTGCAACGGCAACACTAATGCTCCAAAACAAAACTCCAAACCACGAGCTCGAACCTCATTCTTATTTCACCAAGCTAAGCAAGTCTCGTCCATGAATCTAAATACTCCAATATCCAAGATCTCCAGAGAATGCCAGAGAGAAAGCTAAAGGATACCAGATCGATATCTACTATATGAAAAAACCAACTCTAGACTGCCCGTGTGGAAAATAGTGGGCACCCATAGTTTAGGAAGAGAACAATAAACTCCGGGTCAGTCATGGGACTGGTATGAGCAAACGAAAACATTTGGTCTTTTAGAAACAAATAAAGAAGTTAAATTTGAAATCCGCAATGCTTTTTAGAAAATGAAACTACCATAAGGCCTCCCGCCACACACACAATGCAAACGCAGACTTGGAGGAGATTTCTCCTTATGATAGTCAAATATGCTTGATATGTGAAAACATTTGATATTATTATTATTATAAGTGCACGGTGTAGAAAATCATTTCGAAAATACAATATTAATCTTAGCCAGAATATGTACCATTATATTATGGCTTTTTATAGCTACCTCCTGAGGAGGCAGGTTATACAATTGCAATCGTAAAGGGTTCGTATTGTTTCTTTGGATTTCCAACAAATGGTCAGGCTAAGAAACTTCCTGGGCCACATGGGTACGCCTCTGGAGGGATGCCCCGATAACCTAACCGGATCTCTGCCAACACAAGTCCGGGTTACCTCTGTAAGTAGGTAACTACTGACACAAGTATGCCATTCCCCGGTCATAACCAACCTCTATCCCTGGATTTACCAACAACCACAAAGCAATAAATTTGCAGCAACCACATAGGTTAAGTATTTGGGCTCCATACCATGATACCACCTCTATCCAGATGGAAATGAACATACCCTCAGGGGGCGCTACCCGTAAATAACCTTGCTGCATTCTTCCTGTTTCAACAATTCCGGATTGTGAAGTTCGACTAAGTTTCGTCCACAAAGCTACGCTTTTCACAAAAGCTATGCTTTGATCAACAATTGATCAGCAGCACTTCGTATGCCACATTACCAAATTGGGAATGTATCATTAGTAACCATCAATTACATAACCTCTGAGCTCGTACGTCTCAGAGAAGGTGTTAAGCTAAGAGAATAAATCTCCGCCACCAACAGAAATGTATTTGATAGAAACCAGTTTTACATCTCAAGGTGTAACGTCAGATGCACATCCATACAAGTCTTTTCCGGGTTCGAACAGAACCGAAGGCACTTCCGAAGAAGCCCTTGCAAATCCGGGAATTCACAATCCCGATCGGACTTTCCATCACTTAGGGAATCTCTATACCGTAGCTACTCGGTGCAGATACAATCGATAGGTCATCCTATCGTTCTCGCAAATACCCGGTCTTCACCACCGGTCTTCAAATGCTATCCATAACGTCGTATCATTATTCGGAATGGGTTATATGACACAAAGATCCTCTCCCGGCTAAACCAAATAATGAGCGCAATAATTAAAAACATATGGATATGGGATCTCAGTTAAATCACAGCTTAAAGCTTCAAACCTTTTTTTTCAAATGGTTAAAACAAATTACCATTTCCAATATTTTAAACAAAAAGATTCGTTTCAAAACCATCAATGGTATAAAATAATTTCCACATTTAAATCTTTTAAACAAAAGATTCACTTTTAAGACCCCTTTCAAAATAAACAAGGTTCACCAATCTTTGATAAGATTCATTCATAGCTTTTCAAACAATTCCATTTCAAAATGGATTAACTCGTCAAATCTTTAAATTAAAGACTCATTTCGTAGCATTCAAAACAATTCCCGTTTCAATCTTATATATATATATATATATATATATATATATATATATATATATATATATATATAAAAGACACATCATTTAAAACCTTCTTCAATTTCAAATTAGGGTTTAAATATCCTTCATAAAGATATAGCTTTCAAAATCATCCCATTTCTAATTTGAAATCATAATTTGTATAACCTTTTTTTATGTTATAAATACCAAATATAGAATTCAATTTCTGATATTGAATTCAAATTTAAATCAAGTGATTTAAATTTAAATCTTTCTTTAGTTATTCAAAATAACTTTCATTTTAAAACATTTTTTCAAAAGTTTATCACTTTAAACCCAATTCATTTCCAAAACCATTTGAATTAAAAATTCGAATTCAAAACTATTTTAAAAATCTATGACTTAATCGATTTCCATGTGCAATCCATATTTGTGTGTGTATAGTGTAGTCCAGGGGTTTATATACAATAGTGCACAACATCAATCATTACATCACAGATTAAAGTGCAGCAACATCGATAAGCGGTATAAGCTATAACGCTTATCTTCATTCACTGATTCATAGATAAAATAAATTTATAAATCACAAAGATTCATCATTACAATTCGATGTGGGTTTCCGATGACCAACTGGAATCCGACTCCCTGTCGCATCGAATTTCAAATGTCGTTCTACGGGTCGAAGGGTTTTGTATATTCATATAACAATATATTCATCACAGATATAACAGCTTGGCACAAAGCATTACATAGCATCACATCACAAATCAAATATATCAATCCATACACAGCATTTAATAAAAATCCAACATCTTCAATTAAGATGAATAAATTGTGTGGTTTAAATTAATTAACCACATAATTACTTTCATAATTTTTCTTTAATCAATGATCAATTATCATTGATTACAATTGAATAAATCTAAATCACCTTCATTAATTAATCAATTTACCTTTAATTAATTACTTAAATTAATTATCCTTTAATTATTAAGTAATTATCTCTTAATTACTTATTTATTTAATAAATTAACTTTTATTTAATAATCCTTAATTAATTATCTGAATTAATTAATTATCTTAATTAATTAATAACATTAATTAATTGCCTTTTTATTTGCTACATAAATCAATTACCTTAAGATTAATAAACGATCTTTTAATTAATCAAAACTCTAATTAATTACTTAATTAATTAACCCTTGATTGTAATTAATTGGATCTTAATAATTTTTATTTATCAACCCTTAACTTAAATTAATAAACCCTTAATTATTAATTAATCTTCTTTAATACAAAGTAATTTATCCTTAATTACTTTCATAATTAATTAATTTACCTTTAATTAACTGATTAATTTATCCATCAATTATCGATTAATCACCTTAATTATTAATCAATATCTCTTAATACAAATTAATTAATCCATAATTACTTTTATGATTAATTAATTAACCATCAATTAACTAATTAGTTATCTCTTAATTAATTACAATGACTAATTAATCACTTCTTAATAAATAATGATTTCTTAATCACTTTTAGTTAACTAACCTTTAGTTATCTACTCTTGATTTAATTACCTTAATTAATTAACCACATTTCTTAATTTTTCTTCAAAGTGATTAACTCTTAATATTGATTAGTTATTAATTTATAAAAACATTACGAAACATTAATCGTTAATTACTATTTCATCATCATAAACAAATTTTATTTTGATTTTGATTTTTTTCTTTTTAAATTAACACTTAAACATTTGATTTATCTTTTTAAATTTTTATTAAGTTAAATGTTGAAACAACCTTTATTTAAAAGAAAATATATAATTTGAAAATATTTTTGAACTACATATATTTTAAATAATTGATTCAATACTATTTACTTAAAACTTCATTTACAGTTACCATTAAAAAAATGATTTAACTCGTGTTTCCAACATTTTTAGTTAAAATGTAATTTACTGTTTTATGTCTAACCCGTGGCTTCGTCGAGTCATCCTCGAGGAAAACCACCTCCTTACTTCGAGTTCTAGCCCAAATTGACCCGTGTAAATTTTTTTTCAAAAATTTGTCTAAATCTTAAAATTAACCCGATACAACGCGAAACGACTCGAGCTTGTCTTCGAGTTTACTTCCTAATTCCCTGCGCAACACTTCGAGTTACCATTCTTCCTCAATCAACCCATCACCGTTAACACTAAGTCCCACACGTGCAGGTGCACAAACGAAATCGCCGCCGTTTGACGAAACTCCAGTCACCAACAAGTCAACAACCATTTCCCCGAACCCTTCTAGTACCCAGAAATCCAACACTTAGATGATATCGCAAAAGTGTCATCTGACTCCAATCTAGGTCGAAGTTCATCCCACAAAAACACCCAGTATTGACGCCAAACATCACCAGAGGCCACGCGCCTTTTCCATGAGCTCTCCTGTCGATCACGCACCTTCCCCAAACAGTCTTGTCCAGTCCGATGTGGCCTTGACCACGAAATTGATCAATTTTCGATCAATGCAGAAGCATAAGCTAAAACCCTAGTTTGGTCACGAATCAAATACTCAATGTTTTATAAATTTAGGTAGCATTTTAATAGTGATCTCGATTACTAAATCTTGCTTCCACAACAACCCCAAGGCCCATAATTTCATATATCTCCATAATTTGGCAAATCTTCACTTTCTAGAATATCCCAAATATCCCAGTGATAATTCAATGAAAAATTTTAATTTTAATTTCAAAAGTCACCATTTTTAGAGTAGATTCACATAGTATTATTGAAATTAAAATTTATGGGGTTTGAATTTCTCGAAAATTTTGAATTATGACAGAGCTTCATTTTTTTACAGGAAGAAAGAACTGTATATATTATTTTAATTCATTACTGGCAAACATAACACAAGTTTGAACAAAAACTCCAACTTGTTTCAATCTACTTTCAGAAGAATTGAGGGAGAGAGGTTTATATTTGTTTTGATATTGGTTAATCCTGTAGACCAAAAATTACTGTACTTATATTAGTTCGTAGTAAAAAGAAAATTTCGACCTGCTTTGATTAATTTCTGAAATGTAATACAGGTTTTAAAACAAATTTTCAACTTGTTTACAATCCTTGTCAAAATCAAAGAGGGAGAGAGATTTAGATTTGTTTCATTCTTTCCAGGCTGCAGACTTCAATCATCAAATGTATATGATTTAAAGTTTTAATTTTTTGAAAGGTTTGCTCACTGTCTTCCTAAATTTTACAGAAAATTTGCAAACCTATGGTACTCAAACATATTTTCAAATCTTAATCTTGATTTTAAACAACATTTTTTTATTTGAAATTCTCAATTTATAAGAGAATGTATATATAAAACTTGATTTTTTTTATCAAGGACAGAGCCATGCCTCTGTAAACAGACATGCAGGCTTATCACTCCCAAATTAATCAACATGCAACATAAATCATTTTATCAATTTAAAGATCAAGTCAAAGGAGTTTGCTCACTAATCATTAGTTGCACAGGGAAGCAGAGATCAGGTCTGGAAAACCTGGAAAAAAGGCAGAGCTTTTGAAATTTGATTTTGTTTTCTGATCTTGATCTGTCCTTTACTTTAATTAAACTTTAAGTTGCACACACTCTTCTATATTTTCTTTGTTTGATTGCTTCTTGTTGCTTCAGATTTATTCTCCAGGTTTTGAAAATTGCTTCAGGTTTGATGATGTTGTTTATAGGTTTTGCAAATGGATCTGGTTTCATCTTTGTCCTGATTTTGTTGTGCTTGATTCAGATTATTGTTTTCCAGGCTTAGTTTTTGATATTTGTTTCAGTTTCCTTTGTTTTCCTGGTTTGAATCTTTACAGGTTCCTCTTTTTTTATTTACAAATTCTAAACCAAAAGAAAGACTTCATTTAATTAACACTTGTTTCTTCATTCCTTACACTTGTAATTTGTTTTAACACTTGTTAATTTATTAAAGGAAAGGTTTACATTTGTTAACATAAAGAAATTTATGTTTAAGTCCTTTAGTTCGATTAACTTTTAAAATTTATTTTTAAACCCTTACTTCAAATTAATTTACACCTTTTGTTTTTAATCCTTTTGTAAAATTTAATTATAAATTTTGTTTAAGTCCTTTATTCAAATTAATCTAAAATTTATAGTTAAAATCTTTAAAATTATTAGATCTTTATATTCACAAATGTTTATGTAATACATTTTATATTTAAACTTAAATTTAGCTTAGTACATAAATATATTCATATTTATTTTCCATTCATACATTCATATATTATTTTTATTTGCAAATCATGTTGTAAATCTTTATTTGATTTCAATTTATAAAACATATTTATATATTTTATTTTCTTATGTATATATTTATATTTGTGCGAATGCTTGACAAAAATGTTTACAATTGTAAATTGTTATTGTAAAAATGTTTCTTATTTTAAAACAAAAGATAATTTCAATTACTTATACAAATTAAAGTAAAATGGTTTGAAATTAATTATACATTACTCTTATACATTTATAAGTTAGTAAATAAAATGTTTATTTCCAATACATTTATATTTTAAATCCAATATTTAATTATAAAATATTTATTCTTAAACTTCACATAAAAATTATATTAATAATCAAAAATATTTTATCTTAAAAGGGATTTTTCTGATTTATTCACAATTAAATTTCACAATTTAATTTTACAATTAAATTAACTGCCAAATTAGACTCAGCTAAATTCAGGAATGTTACAGATTCCCTCCTCAGGAATTTTCGTCCTCGAAATTTGAAAGTAGGGAGATTACAAAAGATTAAATGATATATAGAGAAATAATTTATTAAACCAGATCGAACTATTTATTCTGCATTTGGATTACCAAATCAGAATATCACTAATAAATATGAGAGCAAACTCATTCAATATTACACAAGATATTCGAGTCACCGGATCTATGAATATACATGGGTATGGGTTAGTTTATAGGGATAACTAACCACTCGTTGAATATATCTGGACCCCCAAGAACAGACAGATATATGGATGCAATCCAAAACTTTTAGTTTAAACAACCGAAATATACCTATCAACCATAGCAACCAAAGCAAACAATTCATCTAAACAAACAATTCTGACTCATCTGGAGTTTATGTCCCATGCAAATATATCAAAGCTTCTTCCTGGAGTTTCCAGGAATCATCAAAGAATTGAAAAGGCGAATCAAAGGAGATTGGTAGAGAATGGATTATTTCCGCTATTGTAGGGTATCGACCAATTGTAGTCGTACTTTCCTATCCCCTATCTCGTCCTCTTCTTGCAGTCATAGTCACTATTAGTGGATAGTAAGAGAATTTACTGAGGCATTCGAACGGATATCTTAGGGATTACTCATTCTAGGGTATACTTCACCCTATCTCTAATGAGCTACTTAATGTGTTATACTCCTGAGCTAAAGTTTCAACCTTCAGCTCCGATACCAATTTGTCACGATCCAAATTTCGACGTTCAAAAATCGACATTCGTACTCCACTGTACTTAAATGCCGCAGATTCAAACGTTGAAATTCAAGTCGTGCCGGAGCTTATAACACAATTAAGTATAACAACACAGCGGAAGAAAAGAAATGAATATCATATACAATTCCAAATGAATACAATATCTAATGATATACAACAATGATACAATATGAATGAATATTATCAGAGACAATAAATAACAGCGGAAAACGAATAGCCAAGGGATAACTCCAGTGGTCAAACTGCAACGGCAACACTAATGCTCCAAAACAAAACTCCAAACCACGAGCTCGAACCTCAATCTTATTTCACCAAGCTAAGCAAGTCTCGTCCATGAATCTAAATACTCCAATATCCAAGATCTCAAGAGAATGCCAAAGAGAAAGCTAAAGGCTACCAAATCTATATCTACTATCTGAAAAACCCAACTCTAGACTGCCCGTGTGGAAAGTAGTGGGCACCCTGAGTTTAGGAAGGGAACAATAAACTCCGGGTCAGTCATGGGACTGGTATGAGCAAACGAAAACATTTGGTCTTTTAAAACAAACAAAGAAGTTAAATTTGAAATCCGCAATGCTTTTTAGAAAATGAAACTACCATAAGGCCTCCCGTCACACACACAATGCAAACGCAGACTTGGAGGAGATTTCTCCTTATGATAGTCAAATATGCTTGATACGAGAAAACATTTGATATTATTATTATAAGTGCACGGTGTAGAAAATCATTTCGAAAATACAACATTAATCTTAGCCAGCATAGGTACCATTATATTATGCCTTCTTATAGCTACCTCCTGAGGAGGCAGGTTATACAATTGCAATCGTAAAGGGTTCGTATTGTTTCTTTGGATTTCCAACAAATGGTCAGGCTAAGGAACTTCCTGAGCCACATGGGTACGCCTCGGGAAGGACGCCGTGAGAACCTAACTGGATCTCTGCCAACACAAGGCCGGGTTACCTCTGTAACTAGGTAACTACTGACACGAGTATGCCATTCCCCGGTCATAACCAACCTTTATCCCGGGATTTACCAACAACCACAAAGTAATAAATTTGCAGCAACCACATAGGTTAAGTATCTGGGCTCCATACCATGATACCACCTCTATCCAGAAGGAAATGAACATACCCTCATGGTGCGCTACCCCCAAATAACCTTGCTGCATTCTTTCTGTTTCGACCATTTCGGGTTGTGAAGTTGGACGAAGTTTCGTCCACAAAGCTACGCTTTTCACAAAAGCTATGCTTTGATCAACAATTGATCAGTAGCACTTCGTATACCACATTACCAAATTGGGAATGTATCACTAGTAACCATCAATTACATAATCTCTGAGCTCATACGTCCCAGAGAAGGGTGTTAAGCTAAAAGAATAAATCTCCGCCACCAACAGAAATGTATTTGATAGAAACCGGTTTTACATCTCAAGGTGTAACGTCAGACACACATCCACACAAGTCTGTTCCGGGTTCGAACAGAATCGAAGGCACTTCCGAAGAAGCCCTTGCAAATCCGGGAATTCACAATCCCGATCGGACTTTCCATCACTTAGGGAATCTCTATACCGTAGCTACTCGGTGTAGAGACAATCGATAGGTCATCCTATCGTTCTCGCAAATATCCGATCTTCACCACCGGTCTTCAAATGCTATCCATAACGTCGTATCATTATTCGGAATGGGTTATATGACACAAAGGTCCTCTCTTGGCTAAACCGAATAATGAGTGCAATAATTAAAAACATATGGATATGGGATCTCAGTTAAATTACAGCTTAAAGCTTCAAACCCTTTTTTTTCAAATGGTTAAAACAAATTACCATTTCCAATCTTTTAAACAAAAAGATTCATTTCAAAAACCATTAATGGTTTAAAACAATTTCCACATTTAAATCTTTTAAACAAAAGATTCACTTTTAAGACCCCTTTCAATTTAAACAAGGTTCACCAAACTTTGATAAGATTCATTCATAGCTTTTCAAACAATTCCATTTCAAATTGGATTAACTCGTCAAATCTTTAAATTAAAGACTCATTTCATAGTTTTCGAAACAATTCCCGTTTCAATCTTTTATATATATAAAAGACACATCATTTAAAACCTTCTTCAATTTCAAATTAGGGTTCAACTATCTTTCACAAAGATATAGCTTTCAAAATCATTCCATTTCAAATTTGAAATCATAATTTGTATAACCTTTTTTTATGTTATAAATACCAAATATAGAATTCAATTTCTGATATTGAATTCAAATTTAAATCAAGTGATTTAAATTTAAATCTTTCTTTAGTTATTCAAAATAACTTTCATTTTAAAACATCTTTTCAAAAGTCTATCACTTTAAACCCAATTCATTTCCAAAATCATTTGAATTAAAAATTCAAATTCAAAACTATTTTAAAAATCTGTGACTTAACGGATTTCCACGTGCAATCCATATTTGTGTGTGTATAGTGTAGTCCAGGGGTTTATACACAATTGTGCACAGCATCAATCATTACATCACAGATTAAAGTGCAGCAACATCGATAAGCGGTATAAGCTATAACGCTTATCTTCATTCACTGATTCATAGATAAAATAAATTTATAAATCACAAAGATTCATCATTACAATTCGATGTGGGTTTTCGATGACCAAATGGAATCCGACTCCCTGTCGCATCGAATTTCAAATGTCGTTCTACGGGTCGAAGGGTTTTATAAATTCATCACAGATATAACAGCTTGGCACAAAGCATTACATAGCATCACATCACAAATCAAATATATCAATCCATACACAGCATTTAATAAAAATCCAACATCTTCAATTAAGATGAATAAATTGTGTGGTTTAAATTAATTAGCCATATAATTACTTTCATAAATTTTCTTTCATCAATGATCAATTATCATTGATTACAATTGAGTAAATCTAAATCACTTTCATTAATTAATCAATTTACCTTTAATTAATTACTTAAATTATTTGTCCTTTAATTATTAAGTAATTTTCTCTTAATTACTTATTTAATTAATAAATTAACTTTTAATTAATAATCCTTAATTAATTATCTTAATTAATTAATAACATTAATTAATTGCCCTTTTATTAGCAACATAAATCAATTACCTTAAGATTAATAAATGATCTTTTAATTAATCAAAACTCTAATTAATTACTTAATTAATTACCCTTGATTGTAATTAATTGGATCTTAATTATTTTTATTTATCAACCATTAACTTAAATTAATAAACCGTTAGTTATTAATTAATCATCTTTAATACAAAATAATTTATCCTTAATTATTTTCATAATCAATTAATTTACCTCTAATTAACTGATTAATTTATCCATCAATTATCGATTAATCACCTTAATTATTAATCAATATCTCTTAATACAAATTAATTAATCCATAATTACTTTTATAATTAATTAATTAACTATCAATTAACTAATTAATTATCTCTTAATTAATTACAATGACTAATTAATCACTTCTTAATAAATAATGATTTCTTAATCACTTTTAGTTAATTTAACTTTAATTATCTACTCTTGATTTAATTACCTTAATTAATTAACCACATTTCTTAATTTTTCTTCAAAGTGATTAACTCTTTATATTGATTAATTATTGATTTATAAAATCATTACGAAACATTAATCGTTAATTACTATTTCATCATCATAAACAAATTTGATTTTGATTTTTTTTTCTTTTTAAATTAACACTTAAACATTTGATTTATCATTTTAATTTTTTATTAAGTTAAATGTTGAAACAACCTTTATTTAAAAGAAAATATATAATTTGAAAATATTTTTGAACTACATACATTTTAAATAATTGATTCAATATTATTTACTTAAAACTTCATTTACGGTTATCATAAAAAAATGATTTAATTCATGTTTCCAACATTTTTAGTTAAACGGTAATTTACTGTTTTATGTCCAACCCGTGGCTTCCCCGAGTCATCCCCGAGGAAAACCACCTCCTTACTTCTAGTTCTAGCCCAAATTGACCCGTGTAAAAAAAATTCAAAAATTTGTCTAAGTCTTAAAATTAACCCGATACAACGCGAAACGGCTCGAGCTTGTCTTCGAGTTTTCTCCCTAATTCCCTGCGCAACACTTCGAGTTACCATTCTTCCTCCTCAACCCATCACAGCTGACACTAAGTCCTACATGTGCACGTGCACAAACAGAATCGCCGCTGTTTGACGAAACTCCAGCCACCAACAAGTCAACGACCATTTCCCTGAACCCTTCTAGTACCCAGAAATCCAACACTTAGACGATCTCGCAAAAGAGTCATCTGACTCCAATCAGGGTCGAAGAACGTCCCACGAAAACACCACGTATCGACGCCAAACATCACCAGAGGCCACGCGCCTTTGCCATGAGCTTCCTTGTCGATCACGCACCTTCCCCAAACAGTCTCGTCCAGTCCGATATGGCCTTCACCACGAAATTGATCAATTTCCGATCAATGCAGAAGCATAAGTTAAAACCCTAGTTTGGTCAGAATCAAATACTCAATGTTTTATAAATTTACGTAGCATTTTTCTAGTGATCTCGATTACTAAATCTTGCTTCCACAACAACCCCAAGGCCTATAATTTCATATATCTCCAAAATTTGGCAAATCTTCACTTTCCAGAATATCCCAAATATCCCAGTGATAATTCAATGAAAAATTTAAATTTTAGTTTCAAAAATCACCATTTTTAGAGTGGATTCACATAGTATTACTGAAATTAAAATTTATGAGGTTCGAATTTCTTGAAAATTTTGAATTATGACAGAGCTTCATTTTTTTACAGGAAGAAAGAACTATGTATATTATTTTAATTCATTACTGGCAAACATAACACAAGTTTGAACAAAAACTCCAACTTGTTTCAATCTACTTTCAGAAGAATTGAGGGAGAGAGGTTCAGATTTGTTTTGATATTGGCTAATCCTGCGAGCCAAAAATTATTGTATTTATATTAGTTCCCAGTAAAAGGAAAATTTCGACCTGCTTTGATTAATTTCTGAAATGAAATACAGGTTTTAAAACAACTTTTCAACTTGTTTACAATCCTTCTCAAAATCAAAGAGGGAGAAAGATTTAGATTTGTTTCATTCTTTCTAGGCTGCAGACTTAAATCATCAAATGTATATGATTTAAAATTTTAATTTTTTTGAAAGGTTTGTTCACTGTCTTCCTAAATTTTACAGAAAATTTGCAAACATATGGTACTCAAACATATTTCTAAATCTTAATCTTGAGTTTAAACAACATGTTTTTGTTTGAAATTCTCAATTTATAAGAGATTGTATATAGAAAACTTGATTTTTTTTATCAACGACAGAGCCATGTCTCTGTAAACAGACATGCAGGCTTATCACTCCCAAATTCATCAACATGCAACATAAATCATTTTATCAATTTAAAGATCAAGTCAAAGGAGTTTGCTCACTAATCATTAGTTGCACAGGGAAGTAGAGATCAGGTCTGGAAAACCTGGAAAAAAGGCAGAGCTTTTGAAACTTGATTTTGTTTTCGGATCTTGATCTGTCCTTTACTTTAATTAAACTTGAAGTTGCAGACACTCTTCTATATTTGCTTTGTTTGATTGCTTCTTGTTGCTTCAGATTTATTCTTTAGGTTTTGAAAATTGCTTCAGGTTTGATGATGTTGTTTATAGGTTTTGCAAATGGATCTGGTTTCATCTTTGTCCAGATTTTGTTGTGCTTGATTCAGATCATTGTTTTCCAGGATTAGTTTTTGATATTTGTTTCAGTTTCCTTTGTTTTCCTGGTTTGAATCTTTACAGGTTCTACTTTTTTTTATTTACAAATTCTAAACCAAAAGAAAGATTTCATTTAATTAACACTTGTTTCTTCATTCCTTACACTTGTAATTTGTTTTAACACTTGTTAATTTATTAAAGGAAAGGTTTACATTTGTTAACATAAAGAAATTTATGTTTAAGTCCTTTAGTTCAATTAACTTTTAAAATTTATTTTTATACCCTTACTTTAAATTAATTTATACCTTTTGTTTTTAATCCTTTTGTAAAATTTAATTATAAATTTTTTTAAGTCCTTTATTCAAATTAATCTAAAATTTATAGTTTAAACCCTTAAAATTATTAGATCTTTATATTCACAAATGTTTATGTAATACATTTTATATTTAAATTTAAATTTAGCTTAGTACATAAATATATTCATATTTATTTTCCATTCATACATTCATATATTATTTTTATTTGCAAATCATGTTTCAAATCTTTATTTGATTTCAATTTATAAACCATATTTATCTATTTTATTTTCTTATGTGTATATTTATATTTGTACAAATGATTGACAAAAATGTTTACAATTGTAAATTGTTATTGTAAAAAAGTTTCTTATTTTAAAACAAAAGATAATTTCAATTACTTATACAAATTAAAGCAAAATTGTTTGAAATTATACATTACTATTAATTATTTATAAGTTAGTAAATAAAATTTTTATTACCAATACATTTATATTTTAAATCCAATATTTATTTATAAAATATTTATTCTTAAAATTCAAATAAAAATCATATGAATAATCAAAAATCTTTTATCTTAAAAGGGAATTTGCTGATTTATTCACAATTAAATTTCACAATTTAATTTTACAATTAAATTAATTGCCAAATTAGACTCGGCTAAATTCAGGAATGTTACACATCAGAAGTGTTGGAGGCTAGTGGAGCTTTGGTCAAGATGTTGTGAATTCTGATGATCAGAAGAGGGGAAGCGAGGCGTTGTTTTTGAGGCACTTGTTCGTTCCAGTTTTAGGTTTGAGGACGAAAATGTGAGATCGTGATTTATTCGAACTTTTGAGTGTTTGAGAGGTTCGAGAGCATCATCGAGGATGGGTGGACGACCAGCAGTTTAACCGGAGGCGGCCGGAGGAGTTGTGCATGTGCACACAGTTGGTTTGTGTCAGGGGGAAGCAAATTGGGGAAGAACAGGAAAACTCGAAGAAAGATTTGGGAGATAGGGATTTAAACTCGAGTAGGGACTCGAAGTGATTTGGGGGTTATATGGGTTTGTACTTAAGCAAAGTTTTTGTTTAAAATTTTTAGGGCATACGGGTCGATTTTTGAAAATCTCGAAGCAAGCAGCAAAATTTTCCAAGGAAGACTCGAAGTGGCCTCGAAATTGATACACAAAACAGTTTTACTTTAAAATGAAAAATTCAAACTTTTGAACGATTTTAAATGCCTTTTATCAAATAATGATTTTTATTTGAGTTCTAGCTAATTAAGATTTAAGCAAGACATTTTAACGTAATTAAACTAAATTTAAATTTTGATTACATTATTTTAAGAATTTATTTATATAAACTGAATAATGAAATTAAGGAAGGTAATCAAGATAAATGTTTTTTTTGAAACAAATATTAATCTTTTAATTAACTAATGTGATAGAGATGGTTTATAAAACAAGTTCTAAAGGAAAATCAAAGTAATTAATTTATTTTTTGATTTATTAAATAATTTAAGATTTTAATAATAAAATTACTTGAGAATCAATTACTTAAAATTAAAATTTTAATATTAAAAATTTATTTAATAAATAATTAAGGTTAATTAATTTGTAACTAATTATTAATTAATTAAGGAAATAATTAATTAAGATTTAATTAATGAACAATTAAGGATTAATTAATTAGGGTAATTAATTAAGGAATGATTAATTAATGAAGATGATTAAAAATTTAATTAATTTTAATTAAGGATAACTAATCATTGATTAAAGATAATTAATGAATTTAATTATGTGATTAATTAGTTTAAATCACACGATTGATTCATCTTAGTTGTAGATGAATGATAACTATTGTATGATGTGTACTGACTGATATCTCTGATTGTAATCGTGATGCTATGTGATATGAATTGCTTTGTGCTGAGCTGTGATTTTGTATTTTTCTATACGAATATGAAACCCCTTTGGCCCGTAAAACGGCTTTTGGATTTCGATGCGACAGGGAGTCAGATTCCAGTTGGTTATCCGAAACCCACATCGAACCTGTGAATCTTTGTGAATGGTATATCCACATGTTCTAAAATTGACGCTCACTATTCGGATTAGCCAAGAGAGGACCTTTGTGTCATATAACCCATTCCGAATATGTGATACGACGAAATGGATAACAATCGAAGACGGTGGCGAAGATCAGACGACTTTGAGAATGATAGGATAACTTGTCGAATGACTCTGCACTGAGTTGCTCCAGTATAGAGTTCTCCATATGTGATGGGGAGTCCGATTGGGATTGTGGATGCCCGGATTGCAAGGACTTCTTCGGCAGTGCCTTCGGTTCTGTTCGAACCCGGAACAGACTTGTATGGATTGTATGTCTGACATTACATTTTGAGATATAAAGCAGATTTCTTTCAAATACATTTCTGTTGGTGGCGGAGAATTTATACTCCTAACTTAACACCCTTCTCTGAGACGTACGAGCTCAGAGGTTATGTAGTTGAAGGTTATCAGTAATATATTCTCAACCTGGCAATGTGGCATGCTGAGTGCTGCTGATCTTTTGTTGATCAAAGCATGGCTTTTGTGAAAAGCGAAGCTTTGTGGACGAGACTTCGTCGAACCTCACAACCCGGTAATGGTCAAAACAGGATGCAGCAAGGTTATTGGGGGTAGCGCCCCTTAGGGTATGTGCATTTCGTTCTGGATAGAAGTGGTATCAAGGTATGGAGCCCAGATACTTAACTTATGTGGATATCGTAAATATATATATTACTTTGTGATTGTTGTTGTCGGAGCCCCGGATAAAGGTTGGTTACAACCGGGGGATGGCATACTCGTGTAGTAGTTACCTAGTTGTAGAGGTAACCCGGCCTTGTATTGGCAGAGATCCGGTTAGGTTCTCGGGACGTCCCTCCAGAGGCGTGCCCATGTAGCCCTCGAAGTTCCTTAGCCTGACCATTTGTTGGGAATCCAAAGAAACAATATGAACCCTATACGGTTTTAGTTGTATAACCTGCCATGCAGCGTGGCGGTAACCTGCCACAAACCATTGTAGCTATAGTAGGCATACGGCGAAATGTGGTATGCTGGCTAAGATTAATATTATACTTTAGAAATGGCTTTCTTCACTATGCACTAGTAATAATATCAAAGAATTTTTCCTGTATCAAGCATATTTGACTATCATAAGAAGAAATCTCCTCCAATTCTGCGATTGCATTGTGTGTGTGGCGGGAGGTCTTATGGTAGTTTCATTTTCCAAAAAGCATTGCGGATTTCAATTTAAATTCCTTTATTGTTTCTTAAAAGATAAAATGTTTTTGTTTACTCATACCAGTCCCATGACTGACCCGGAGTTTATTGTTTCCTTTCTAAACTCTGGGTGGCCAAAATTTCCACACGGGCAGCCTAGTAGCAGGTCTTTCGTGTTTTTGTTGCTAGCTGGATTTCGAAGTCTTATGGTTTGGAGGCTACCAGTTTTTGAAGATATTTAACTTGGAGATATTTTGAAAACTTTTGGATCTCAAGGTTTTTAGTTCGGATGTTCGCTATCGCTTCTTTTCTTTGAAGACTTTCTTGGAATGCGATCACTTGTTGTTCTTTAGTGATGGTCTATTTTGAAGTTGTGTTATATGTATAAAAATACTCTGATGTTGGTGATGTTGTTGTAATGAATATTGTGATGATGTTGTATCTTGGATATTGATGTATGACAGTTTATTTTGTTTCCGCTGTTTATATTCATCTAATGTTGTTATAAGCTCCATCCGAACTGAAATTTGACGTTCGAATCTACGGCATTCGAATACAAGTGAGGTATTTGATGACGATTTTTGAACGCTGAATTTCGGGTCGTGACAAGTGGTATCAGAGCTAAAGGTTGAGTAAAAACTTTAGCTACGGAGTATAACGCATTAGGTGGCTCATTAGAGATATGGTGAAGTATACCTAGAATGAGTATAAACCGATATTGAAACCTCAAATTTTCTTAGTCTATTTCCTGTAACTGCTGATATTCCTTAAGATATCTCGTCCGAATATCTAAATCAAGTTTCTTACTAATTATAGATAGCAAGGATGAGCGGGCGAAGAGGAAGAGCAAGGGGTCAAGGGAATGCTACAATAGCTAGTCAAGTTTCCCCTACAGCAGAAGCAGCTTTGCCTACTCAGTATCAGCCGAATCTGGCTGATTTGTATAAGAGTTTCTCAAGACTTGGTGGTAGGCCGTCCACCGGCAAAGAGTCGATTATTGAGGCCCATGCTTGGATCAGATCATGTGAAAAGATCTTTAAAAGGCTTAAGCTGTAAGATGATCAGATGCGTCTCATTGCTTCTTGGAAACTTCAAGATGAAGCCTCAACCTGGTGGGAAACAGTCACTGTAGATGAACCAAAAGAAGAGTTTACTTGGAGTCGATTTGAGGAGGTGTTTGAAAAGCGCTATATGCCGTCGGCAGGAATTTCCCGAATGTATCAAGAATTTATGGACTTAAAGTAAGGAGGCTTGTCATTTGAGGAGTACTTAAACAAGTTTAACGAACTATCCCGTTTCGGTCCAGAGTTGGTGAACACGCCTCTAAAGAAGAATGAAAGGTTCATTCGTGGGATGGACAAGAAGTATCAAGAAAGGACGACAACATGAGTCAAAGAATTTTTATCTGTTCTTATTGATATGGGGTATAGTTATGCCACCCTAGATATGCAAGAGATTCCAAGAGAAAATTCAAGTAATCAGAATTGGAAAAAATGGAAGTTTGGGGGAAAAAAGCCACATCAAGGTAAGGATAAGAAGAACAATCAAGGAAATTTGGCTAGAAATGTAACTTGTTACAATTGCCAAGAAAAGGGCCATTATTCAAATAGAGGCAAAAACCCGAAGAAGCAAGTTAAGAAGGACCAACTTATGAAGAATGATCATGGCCCTAGAGAATGCTATAATTGTCACAAGCCTGGACATGTTGTTATGAATTGCTCGGTGATGAAGCAAGCACAGGTGGAAAATGTATATGCGATAAAGGAAGACCCTTCAACTTCGAAAGCAGATAAATGAAAAGGTGTTCTGGAAGGTAAGCTTACTATTTATGATAAAATTGTTAGAGTTTTGTTTGACACGAGCGCTACACATAGATTTATCTCCCAACAAACCGTAAATGAATTAAAACTTAAACCTAATTTTGTCAGCGAGCCCATTTGTGTGAAAAACCAAGTTGGTGGTCCTGCAAAACTTTTTCTACGATGTAGAGACATTCCTATCTCGTATTCTTGTTACCGATTCCCTATAAGTCTCTTTGTTCTCGATTTTAATGAATTCGAAATTTTACTCGGAATGGATTGGCTAACAAAATACGAAGCTAAATTAGATTGTAATAATCGAACAATCTCGATCAAAACAAACCTTGGAAATTTTATTGAAATCTCTTATGAGGATCTGAGTCCAAAGAGAGATAAATTGATGTGTACTTTGGGATATCCTGAACCCTGTTTGGAGTCTATACCTGTTGCTCGAGAATTTTCTGACGTATTTGAAGAAATGAAATCCTTACCTCCACACAATGAAATAGAATTCCGAATTGACTTAGTACCCAATGCCCGTCCTGTCGTTCACGCTAGTCGCAGGATGGCACCTAGGTAAAGAATTGAATTAGTCAATCAAAATCGAGATTTGCTAAAGAAAGGATTGATTTGCCCTAGTGTTTCCGAATGGGAATCAACTGTCGTGTTTGTGGTTAAATCAGACGGATCTTTGAGATTGTGTGTAGATTACCGCGATCTTAATAAACAAACTCTCAAGAACAAATTCCCTTTACCTAGAATCGACGATCTATTTGATCAACTTCATGGCGCTCGATTCTTTTCTAAAATGGATTTAGCTCAAGGATTACATCAGCTGTAAATAGCCGAGGATTGTGTTCGTTTGACTGCCTTCAGGGGTCCTAACATGTTCTACGAATGGTTAGTCATGCCCTTCGGACTAACCAATGCTCCTGCGTACTTCATAGATTTAATGACCCGAGTGTTTCAAGAAGTATTGAATAAATTTGTCTTTGTATTTATTGATGATATCTTGATTTGCTCCAAAACTGAAGAGGAGCATGCTGAGCATATCAGAATTGTTTTGGAGATATTGAAGAGGAATATCATATTCGCTAAATTCTCTAAATGTCACTTTTGGGTCAAGAAGTCAGATTTCTCGGTCATATTGTTAATGAAGAAGGGATTCTTATTGATCCAAGCAAGACTGCAATTCTGGACTGGAAGCGAACCACTACTCCTAGAGAAGTTCGAAGTTTTCTGGGTTTAGCGGGATATTATAGAAAGTTTGTCCAGGATGTTTCTAAGTTGGCCAGTCTATTGACTAAGCTAAAAATGAAGAATGCTAAATTCGATTGGACTCCAAAATGTGATGAAGCTTTCCAGGAATTGAAAAGGAGATTAACTACCGCTCCCATTCTCGCTATCATTAATGGGAACCAAGGGTTATCTGTCTATACCGATGCTTGTGGATATGGTTTGGGTGCGGTAATAATGCAAAATGGGAAAGTATTTGCCTACGCGATTAGACAATTACGCCCGCATGAGAGAAATTACCCAACACACGATTTGGAGCTTTTAGCTGTTATTTTCGCTTTGAAAATCTGGCGACACTATCTTCTGGGTAAGAACCTTTTTCAGCTTTCTTAACAATATAAGGAATTTAATTTAACTAAATAAATATACTTAATGAACTCTCTTTGTTTTAGGTGAAAAATTTTAATTCTTCACCGACCACAAATCTTTGAAATATCTCTTCACCCAGAAAGATTTAAATCTACGGCAACAACGATGGTTAGAATTTCTAGCGTCATATGACCTAGATATTCAATATACGCCCGGAAAGGCCAATGTAGTTGCCGACGCTTTAAGTAGGAGGCATGTTGTTCTTGCATATCTTGTAGTTACTCCTACTCTCCTTGAAAATATCGCCATCAAGCAAAAAGAAGACCAGTTCCATTGCAGAATTTGTAAAAGAATTCATCGAGGAGAAGATTCTAGTTTTGCAATTGATGGTAATGAAGTTATAAGGTTGAAAGGCAGAATATGTGTCCCGGACTTTCCTGATTTGAAACGAGAAGTTTTATATGAATGTCATAAATCAAAACTTAGTATCCATCCAGGAGTTAATAAGATGTATAGAGATATCAAAAGAACTTTCTGGTGGAAGACAATGAGAAGAGATATATCTATATATGTGAGTTGTTGTGCTACTTGTCAACAAATTAAAAGCGATCAGAAGAAGATGGCGGGTTTACTCCAGCCTTTGGAGATTCCCAAGTGGAAATGGGATCAGATATCGATGGGTTGCCCCACACTCGAAAGGGGAATCAAGTAATCTGGGTTATTGTGGACCGTTTGAATAAGTCAGCCCATTTCATCCTAGTGAAATCCACCCGGACAGTATCAAGTTTAGCTGAGCTATATATCAAAGAAATTGTCCGTCTCCACGGTATACCGAGCAGTGTAGTGAGTGATCGTGACTCGATCTTCACTAGTAAATTTTGGGAGGCGTTTCAGGCAACGTTGGGAACAAAACTAAATTTCGGCACTGCTTCTCACCCACAGTCTGATGGGCAGATTGAAAGGATAAATCGAATATTAGAGGATCTTTTGCGAGCTTATATTCTCGACTTTGGTTGTTCTTGGGAGGACTATTTACAATTGTTCGAATTTTCATATAATAATAGCTATCAAGCCAGTTTCGAAATGGCTCCTTTTGAAGCTTTATATGGTCGTCCGTGTCGATCACCGGCATGCTAGATTGGATCCGGTGATAGACTCATTATTAGACCAGATATGATTAAAGAAGCCACTGAAAAAGTTGATTTTGTTCGAAGGAGATTAATAACTGCACAAAGTCGCCAGAAGAGTTATTATGACCGTAGAAGAAGAGTATGGAATTTGAAGTTGGAGATTCCGTTTTCTTGAAAGTATCTCCAATGCGGGGTGTGTTAAGATTTGGGAAGACTGGTAAGCTGGCACCGCGATACATTGGTCCTTTTCCTATTTTGGAAAGGATTGGTCCTCTAGCACATCGAGTACATCTACCTAACTGGTTATCCGGCGTACACGATTATTCCACATTTCACATCTTCGAAAGTACGTGCACAATCAAGACAGTATTATCGAAGAGGCAGCTCAGCAGGATCTAGAGATCACACCAAATTTAACAGTTAAAAGAGAACCAATTAAGATTGTGGATCGTGATGAATAGCAATTAAGAAACAAAATTGTAAAACTGGTTAAAGTGCAGTGGAGCGGTGATCCAAAGGACTGTACTTGGGAGACAGAAGGCAGTATGCGTAAGTCTTATCCCAATTGCACAGTGGATATCTCGGCTTAAACTGGTAAGCCATTTTTCTATGCTTTTCTGAATTCGTATATTCTTTGTTTGCTTTTCTCTCTCTTTCAAAATTTCGAGGACGAAATTTCTTAAGGGGGGAAATCTATAACATACCAAAATTTTATCAATTTAAATTTGGTTATTGTTGAAGTTTTATAATATAATTTGAAAAGTTACAAAATAAATAAATAATAAGTGATAATTTAAATGAATAAAAATTTCAAATTTCTTTTGAGTATAAAAATTTGAAATACTACAAAAATAAAAAACATTTGAATCTAAATTTTATACATATATGTGAATATATATGATTGTGTGCATATGTGGGTAAATTTAAATTAAAATTTTTAAAATAAATGTTTTAGTAAAATAATTTGGATTTATAAATGTATATCTATGTAATTTATTTAATATGTATATAATTTCAAAAACATTCTCTTTTTAATAATGTGTTTTAATATAAAGCCAATACTTTTAATGGGAAGTGTAAGTTTAAAAACAATTTAAATAGTGTAAAATATTATGTTAAAAAAATTAATTACAAGTGTTAAGCTAACAATGACTATGGATACAAGTGTAATTCATGAGAAGAAAAAATGAAACAAGTGTCATGGTATCATTTCCATTTTCCTTAGAAATTTATAGAATAGAAAATAAAAATTATATAGGTAATTCATCTTTTCCTCTTACTATTTTATTCATTTCAAAAGAAAAATTCTATGCAATCTTTACATCAGAAATGAAAAAAAAATCTTCCAAAATAAGCCTATTTTCCTCAACTTTGAAATCAAGAAACAAATTTCCAGAAAAAAAAGAAAATCTGTAACAAAACTTTGCTCTCAACATCTCAAGCCAGAAGAATAATTCAAGGATAATTCAAATCTTCAACAAATATTACAGGATCAAGCAAGAGAACTTCAAGGATTAAAGAGATTCAGGAATCAACTTAAAAAGAAAAAAACTAGCAAACACAAGATTTAACGGTGCAGGCCAGAGCTTTTCTTCCCTCTGTTTCAAACTAAAAATTTACAGTAAGTAAATTTAATTTTTAATTTGTTGTTAAAAGATTAAGTAAGTAAATTACATCAAGATTTAAACAAGTTCACACAAAATTTGTCGCAGCTAACAAATTCAAATCATCGTAAGGAGAAAAAAAGACAGTTCCAGGTTTGATTTTCAAATTGAAAACTGTCTCTGCTAAGTTATACATTTGAGCAAATCTTTCAAAAACTCGATTTTTGATTTGTTGCCTGAATACATATGTAAGCAAGTTTGAATATGGTTAGCATGCAACAAAATCTGTGAATGAGTTATGCATTTTGCCTGTGCATGTTGATGTACAGGGTTGCTAATCCTGTTCTAGCTACAGGTTTTTAGAAAAATTGTAAAAAAAACTCCAAATTCTTCATTTCTAGTTTGGTTAGATTGAAGTGTCAAAACAAAAAGTGTTTAAATTCATTTAAGATTGAAATTTAAAAACATTTAAAAAACTAATACCCAGGATATAGAGTCTGGAACAAGAAAACACAGTAAAACTCAATTTATAATTTAAATTTGAATTCTTTGATTATTCGATTTGATCATATAACCTAAATAATCTTTGAAATTGTTGATTTTTAAGACTAAAATCATGATTTTAAATTACGTATGGAATGGGCATTTTGACGTTGAACTGGAGATGCATATTTGGGGTTTTCTGGCGATCTATGGGGTTTGGGTGTTCGAAATCATGGTCGAGGCTTGCTGGAATACTGTGGAGTTTCGGGAAAATATTGGGTTTAATTCTAAATCAACATGGGTGTTGATTTTGATCGCGTTAGGGTTTAAGGTGTTAAATAAGTCAGGGTTAGAAATATGATCGCCGCACCTTCTATAGACCATCGGAAGACATAAGGCAGGGTCCATCAGAAGTGTTGGAGGCTAGTGGAGCTTTGGTCAAGATGTCACAAATTATGATGATCGGAAGAGGGGAAGCAAGGCGTTGTTTTTGAGGCACTTGTTCGTTCCACTTTTGGGTTTCAGGATGAAAATGCGAGATCGTGGTTTGTTCGATCTTTTGAGTGTTTGAGAGGTTCGAGAGCATCATCAAGGATATGCGGATGACCAGCAGTTTAGCTGGAGGCGGCCGGAGGAGTTGTGCATGTGCACACAGTTGGTTTGTGTTAGGAGGAAGCAAATTGGGGAAGAAAAGGAAAACTCGAAGAAAGCTTCGGGAGATAGGGATTTAAACTCGAGTAGGGAGTCGATGTGATTTGGGGGTTAAACGGGTTTGTACTTAAGCAAAGTTTTTGTTTAAAAATTTTAAGGCATACGGGTGGATTTTTGAAAATCTCGAAGCAAGTAGCAAAATTTTCTGGGGATGACTCGAAGTGGCCTCGAAATTGATACACAAAATAGTTTTACTTCAAAATGAAAAATTCAAACTTTTGAACGATGTTAAATGCCTTTTATCAAATGATGATTTTTATTTGAGTTCTAGCTAATTAAGATTTAAGCAAGACATTTTAAAGTAATTAAACTAAATTTAAATTTTGATTACATTATTTGAAGAATTATTTTACATAAATTGAATAATGAAATTAAGGAAGGTAATTAAGATAAATGTTTAATTTTTTAACAAATCTTAATCTTTTAATTAAATAATGTGATAGAGATGATTTATAAAACAAGTTTTAAAGGAAAATCAAAGTAATTAATTTATCTTTTGATTTATTAAATAATTTAAGATTTTGATAATGTAATTACTTGAGAAGTAATTACTTGAAATTAAATTTTTAATATTAAAATTTATTTAATAAATAATTAAGGTTAATTAATTTGTAATTAATTATTAATTAATTAGGGAAATAATTAATTAAGATTTAATTAGTGAACAATTAAGGATTAATTAATTAGGGTAATTAATTAAGGAATGATTAATTAATGAAGTTGATTAAAGATTTAATTAATTTTAATGAAGGATAACTAATCATTGATTAAAGATAATTAATGAAATTAATTATGTGATTAATTAGTTTAAATCACACGATTGATTCATCTTAGTTGTAGATGATTGATAACTATTGTATGATGCGTACTGACTGATATCTCTGATTGTAATCGTGATGCTATGTGATAAGAATTGCTTGGTGCTGAGCTGTGATTCTGTATTTTTTTTATATGAATATGAAACCCCTTTGGCCCGTAAAACGGCTTTTGAATTTCGATGCAACAGGGAGTCGGATTCCAGTTGGTTATCCAAAACCAACATCGAACCTGTGAATCTTTGTGAATGACATATCCACATGTTTTAAAATTGACGCTCACTTTTCGGATTAGCCGGGAGAGGACCTTCGTGTCATATAACCCATTCCGAATATGTGATACGACGAAATGGATAGCAATTGAAGACGGTGGCGAAGACCGGACGTCTTCGAGAACGATAGGATAACCTGTCCAATGACTCTGCACTGAGTTTCTCCGGTATAAAGTTCTCCATATGCGATGGGGAGTCCGATCGGGATTTCGGATGCCCGGATTGCAAGGACTTCTTCGGAAGTGCCTTCGGTTCTATTCGAACCCGGAACAGACTTGTATGGATTGTATGTCTGACATTACATTGTGAGATATAAAGCAGATTTCTTTCAAATACATTTCTGTTGGTGGCGGAGAATTTATTCTCTTAGCTTAACACCCTTCTCTGAGACGTACGAGCTCAAAGGTTATGTAGTTGAACGTAGTTAAAGGTTATCAGTAATATATTCCCAACCTGGTAATGTGGCATGCTGAGTGCTGTTGATCTTTTGTTGATCAAAGCATGGCTTTTGTGAAAAGCGAAACTTTATGGACGAGACTTCGTCGAACCTTACAACCCAGTAATGGTCGAAACAGGAAAGATGCAACAAGGTTATTGGGGGAAGCGCCCCTTAGGGTATGTGTATTTCCTTCCGGATAGAAGTGGTATCATGGTATGGAGCCCAGATACTTAACTTATGTGGATATCGCAAATATATATTATTTTGTGATTGTTGTTGTCGGGGCCCCGGATAAAGGTTGGTTACAACCGGGGGATTGCAAACTCGTGTAGTAGTTACCTAGTTATAGAGGTAACTCGGCCTTGTGTTGGTATAGATCCGGTTAAGTTCTCGGGACGTCCCTCCAAAGGCGTACCCATATGTCCCAGGAAGTTCCTAAGCCTGACCATTTGTTGGAAATCCAAAGAAACAATACGAATCCTGTACGGTTTTAGTTGTATAACCTGCCATGCAGCGTGGCGGTAACCTGCCACAAACCATTGTAGCTATAGTAGGCATACGACGAAATGTGGTATGTTGGCTAAGATTAATATATACTTTAGAAATGGCTTTCTTCACTATGCACTAGTAATAATATCAAAGAATTTTTCCTGTATCAAGCATATTTGACTATCGTAAGAAGAAATCTCCTCCAATTCTGCGATTGCATTGTGTGTGTGGCGGGAGGTCATATGGTAGTTTCATTTTCCAAAAAGCATTGCGGGTTTCAATTTAAATTCTTTTGTTGTTTCTTAAAAGATAAAATGTTTTTGTTTACTCATACCAGTCCCATAACTGACCCGGAGTTTATTGTTTCCTTTCTAAACTCTTGGTGCCTAAAATTTCCACACGGGCAGCCTAGTAGCAGGTCTTCCGTGTTTTTGGTGCTAGCTGGATTTTAAAGTCTTATGGTTTGGAGGCTACCAGTTTTTGAAGGTTTTAACTTGGAGATATTTTGAAAACTTTTTGATCTCAAGGTTCTTAGTTTGGATGTCCACCGTCGCTTCTTTTCTTTGAAGACTTTCTTGGAATGCAATCACTTATTGTTCTGTAGTGATGGTCTATTTTGAAGTTGTGTTATATGTATAAGAATACTCAGATGTTGGTGATGTTGTTGTAATGAATATTGTGATGATGTTGTATCTGGGATATTGATGTATGGCAGTTTATTTTGTTTTCGTTGTTTATATTCATCTAATGTTGTTATAAGCTCCATCCGAACTGAAATTTGACGTTCGAATCTCCGGCAGTCGAATACAAGTGAGGTATTTGATGTCGATTTTTGAACGCTGAATTTCGGGTCATGACACATTAATGCTTAAATCAAATTCTTAATTTAAATTATTAATTTTTTTTTATTTTCAAAATAAAATTTAGAAAACCAAACTTAAATAATTTTAAATTAAATAGCTATACAACTTTTATTGATCAAAATTTAATTAAACTTCTATGATAAAGAAATTTGTTTAAGAATAAAGTTTTAAAACTTATTTAGTCTAATAAACTTTAAACTTGTTCAACACTTATTCGAAAACTCTTGGAATCAACAAGCTTTGAACAAAAAACCCGAGCCAAACTTATTTTTACCTGAGCCTAATTCCATTTTTCCCGAGAAAAATACAGTTTCTTCTTTTTAAACTCTACTGGTTTAACTTTCAAATTGTTACATTACTTTTGCAATTACCCGAGCCCATAGCAAATTTACTCGAGCCAATACATCATCTCCCCGAGTACCACTTCCAGACATTCATCTTTTTCCCAAATTCGATTAACTGATACAACTCCAACCCCACGTGCACGTGCACATGCACCGGAGATCGATGCTGCTCCGGTCATCGATGAGACGTTCAACAATCACTGATCATCCTCTAAACTGATACGACCACCTAGAATTTTCGATTTCACTTGAATTCGAAATCGAGACATCAAGCACACCCAATTCCCAAACATGGATCGCCAAAAACTGTCAAGTACCACCACCACCGTTCGTCAACGACCACGTAACCATTACCAAAGCTTCACCGATAACCTACGCTCCATTTCCCTTCGGTCCAGTGCATCTCGGTTCATCAGAGACGATGAAATTCGTCTCGCTGACACACCTAACCAGAACAACGGCCAAACCCTAAATTATCATCGCCTCACCACCTCGATGGATTATAAATCCATTATACATTTTACTAATGGTCCTTAGTCTTCAAGCTACAATCAGCATCAATCTCGAGACCACACAACTACCCGATCACCAGAAAACGAGTGAAATGCCTAAATCGTTCAACTACTAATTTCTCCCTTGATCCCAAGCGAAAATTTATGATTTAACTTTTGAAATTCATTTTTTCTGATAATAGAACTGATTATACACCTGAAACAATGAATTATTTCAACTGAGAATTTGATATATTTTACATTTCCATTGTCTTTATTAATCTCTAGATAGTTTATAAAACAAACATACTTTAAACCTTTTTTCCTTTTTTTTATGTTTCAACAACATACTTTATTCAACACTAGAAGTCTATCAGGGATTAAATTTAAGAAATTTTGGGGTTTTCTTGAGTTGGGATTAAATTAAAACTGTAACTTGAGAACAAGGTCTGTCTGTACACACAGTCCCCTCTATATACACATACAGGTATATTTATACTCATGCAAGCACAATCCACAACCAAACATTCAATGCTAATCACATGCAACACCAAAATAAAATGTTGAGAGTTTGCTCACAGAGATTTGATGCTTGATTGCAGGGAATACAGATAAACCTAAACCAAAATTTGGAATTTGTTTATGATCTGAATCTTTGATTTGCCTACTTAATTTGAAATGATTTGCTTTAAATTATGTTGAACTTACATTTACTTTGATGCATGATTTCAATTTTCCCTGGTCTTTCATTCATTTTGCTTCAGATTTTAACTTGCTTTCATCCATCTATTTCCAGATTGAAGTCATTGATTCAAAACTGGGAAAAAATGCCTTTGATTCAAGCTTGCTTCCAGATCTTGTTTGCCTGTTAAGATAATTTCTGAATTTGTTTGAACTGCATTTGCTTTTCTAGGTTAAAATGTTTTCCTGGTTTGTTAAGTTCTAGATCTGAAGAATTTAAGATAAAGTTTTAATTTTTGATAAATTTTCTGGTTTGCTTTCAGATTCTGGATTTAGGTATGAAGATGAGAGGAGATTTGATAAAAGTGTATAGCCTGGTTTACAAAATGCTTTTAATACATTTTTATTAAATTTTAGTTTAAAGTAAAATTGTATTTGCCACTTGTTTGATTTCACACCTCCTGCTTTTACACTTGTAAATTACTTATGTGCATGGTTTACACTTGTTCAAAACAAGTAATATTATGTTTTAGACCTTGTTTATAAATAAGTCATAACTTTGTTTTTTTTAAACCTTACTTTATTTATAACTTCAATTGCAAATGAATACTTTCCTTTACATTACCATATGTTTTAATGTGACATACAATCTATGTTTTTATTATTTTCAAATGGTATTAGGCTTTATTAATTTCAAAAGGTAAATACATATTAAGACTTTATATTCATACATTTTAATTTGTACTTATACAAATTTATAACAAATGATTTTTTGAAATCAAATTAAATTATATACCTACAATTCTAATTAGATACATATATGTATTTTTTTTCAAAATATAACTTTTAAATTCAACTAATTGTAATAAAAATATTAATTATTGAATTTCAATTTCAAAATCAAATTTAAGTGATAATCTATTTATACAAATAAACATACACCTTACTCATTTTGGAAAATTCAAGTATACCCAAAAATTCTATTCACAATATATTTCATTCTTAGAACTTTCAGCTTAAAATTTAATTTAATTTTTTTATTTTTTTTATTTTTTATATTTTCAAACCCAAATAAATTCTCAGTTAATTCTCAAATACATTTTCCAAATATTAGTATATATTAAAACTTACAAACAAACTTTTATTAATATTAAACTTTAAATTCTACTTATTTTCAATACATATATTTTTAATTCCAATTTTATTTATAAAATATTTATCCTTACATTTCAAACAAAAATTCTATTTATAATCTAAAATTTTGTTTATTCTGGAAATTTTCCAATTAATTCACAAATAAATTCACAATTAAATTCCAAAATCAAATTAATAGCCAAATTAAACTTGGCTAAAATTCAGGAATGTTACATACAGCTTCATATGGTGCCATGTCGATACTAGATTGATAACTGTTGTTATAGGAGAATTCTACTAAATGCAAATGATTTTCCCAAGAGCCTCCAATGTCTAGAATACATGCTCTTAGAAGATCTTCCAAAATGCAGTTGGCTCTCTCTGTTTATCCATCAGTTTTGGGTGATGGGCAGTGCTTATATTCAGCCTTGTTCCTAAAGTTGTCTGTAATGCTTCCCAAAACTGACTAGTAAAGATTGGATCTCGATTGCTTACTAAACTGCTTGGAACTCCACGTAATCGGACAATCTCATTCATATATATCTAGGCAAGGCTTGCAGCTGCCCTTGTTGGCTTTTACTAGAGTGAATTGTACATTTTTAGTTAATCGGTCTATGATAACCCAAATGCCTTTATTTCCCTTCCTTGTTCGAGGTAAGCCATCAATGAAATCCATTGATATTTGATCCCACTTCCAAGTTGGAATCTCCAAAGGTTGAAGTAACCCTGCAATGTTTTGTTGGTCGCTCTTGACTTGTTCACATTTGGCGAATCTGCTAACGAAAATGGATATGTCCCTTTTTATGCTTTTCCACCAAAATGTGCACTTCATATCCTTGTACATTTTGTTAATTCCCGAATGAATGTTAAGTTTGGATTTGTGGCATTCAGCTAACTCTTGCCTAAGATTCTCCACATTCGGCACACAAATTCGCCCATTCAACCGTAATACTCCATGGCTATCAAATTCAAAGCTTGAATTCTACCCTTTGTATTTATCTTAAAAATCTTCTTTAGGAATTGATCTTTTTTTTGCTTGCTGGAAATTTTTTCCAGAAGAGTTGGAGTTACTACAAAATAATAAATAACAACATTTTTTCTGCACAACACGTCTGCTATTGCATTTGCTTTCTCAAGCGTGTATAGAATATCCAGAACATAAGATGCGAGAAATTCTAGCCAACATTGATGTTTCATGCTTAAATCTTTCTGAGCGAAAAGATACTTTAAAGATTTATGATTCATAAAGAGCACAAATTTTTTACCTAATTAAAAGAGGGAATTTTATTTAGTAAGGTCAATTCAAACTTTTATTGAAATAAACTATGAAAAACTCTTACCCAGCAAATTATGCCTCCATATTTTTAATGCAAACACCACGGCTAATAATTATAAATTGTGCGTTGCATAATTCTTCTCATGATTCTTTAGTTGTCTACATGCATAAGCCATCACCTTTCCTTCCTGCATCAGAATTGCACCAACTCCTTCTCCACAAACATCTATATAAACGGTTAATCCACTATTTCCATTTATAATTGCCAGAACTGGAGCAGCTGTCAACCCCTTCTTAAGTTCGTGGAACGCTTATTCACATTTAGGAGTACCGATAAATTTAGCATCCTTCATTGTTAACTTTGTTAGGTGGGAGGCAATCTTTGAGAAGTCTTGAATGAATCTTTTGTAATACCCTACCAGACCTAAGAAGCTACGAATTTCTTAAGGAGTTTTTGGTTGCTTCCAATCTAGAGTGGTTGCAACCTTTACAGGATCTACTGAAAACCCATCCCTTGACACTATATGTCTAAGGAATCTTTCCTCCTTTTCCAAGAAATGGTATTTTGAAAATTTAGCTTAAGCACATTATTTGTCAATATCTCCAATACAATTTCTAGATGCCTTTCGAGTTCTTCTTCTATCTTAGAATGGATAATAATATCATTGATAATGACTAACACCGGTTTATTGAGTATATCTCTAAATACTCTATTCATAAGGTCTATAAATAAACGAGTGCATTAGATAGCCCGAAAGGCATAGCCAACCACTCGAAGAAAGTATTTGGACCTTTAAATGCAGTTAGATGCATTATTCTATGATCCTTAGTTAATGGAATCCTATAGCTAGATCCATTTCGACAATACTTGAGCACTATGTAACTAATTGAATAAGTCATCTATTCGGGGTATAGGATATTTTTTCTTAATCGTTTGTTTATTCAAATCTCGGTAATCTACACATAACCTAAAAGATCCATCTGGGACTTGGCAACAAAAACAACTACCAATCCCCAACTTGAACGACTAGGTCTTATCAAACCTTTCTTTAATACTTCTTGGGTTTGGTTATTTAATTCCTCCCTCTCCTTTGGAGCCATCCTACTATCATGTTGTTTAATTGGTCTTGCAGCAGAAATCAAGTCAATACTAAACTCGATTTCCCGATGCGGGAGTAAACTCTTTACTTCTTACAAAACGTCTAGAAATTCTCTAACAAAAGGTTTTTTCTAATCCTTCCTGGGATGAGTCTAATGCATATAGGAAACTACCCCTCCTTGGACTAGGAGCTTCAAATGATATTTCTATAAACTTCGCGAAAATGGTCCATAAAGATACCGTCCCTCTATTGTAATCGATACTTTGCCAACAAACCCATATCAAGTAAAATTTCAAATCCAATAAAATCTAAACGAATGGGTCAAAAGGAAATTGAAGGGAAGAATGGGAAATTTGGACTTTTTCACAATTCATACAAAGGTTAGTGGTACCATCTGTAGGATTTGTCACATAGATAGGGGTATCAACTAATTTAGGTACAAGTTTTAATTTAGCTACAGTTTCTTTAGCAACAAAACTACAAGATGCTCTTTATCAAACAATACTCTAACTAAAACATATTTGATAAAAATATTACCTTCCAAAACTCCTTTGCCCTTCACATCCTGAGAGGTTGAAGGCTCATCCTTCATTGCGTAAACTCTGGTTTGCACTCTCATGCTCATAATCGAATAATCCTTTATCATATGCCCCGGCTGATGACAATTATAGCAGTTTGATGGTGGTCTTTGAACCTTGGAGTTCTTTCAATTAGTTGCTAGGTGGCCCTTTTGTTGGGAATTGTAATATGCATCCTTTAAATAGTTCCGTTGCGATCCTCAGCAAGATTTGCCTTGTCATGGCTTACTCCCACTGTGACTAAAGTTCCTTTTTTTCCAGTTGTTGGCATTGGTGTTGTTGGCCTGACCTACTATCGATTCTTCTTGTCCAATGTTTCGATACGGAATCCCATATCCAACAAATCTATAAATGATCCTTTTACATGGGCAGTCCACCTACTTTGGTACTTCTCATTTATCTTGAAAATAAACTTCTCGATTTTCTTTAAAGGTGTGTCAATTATACCTAGCCCAAAACAAGATAATTCATTGAAATTATTTGCATATTCCTTAATAGTAATTTTGTCCTGATTCAGATCCATAAATCTTCTATAAAGACGAGAGTTTCCAGATGTTGGCACATACTATTCTTCCAAAACCTCATTAAACCTTTTCGAAGAAAAATTGTCTTTCGAATAAATTACGGTAATGGACTCTCGCTAAGCCAAAGCCCTACCTGTAGTTGCCACAAGGCCGAAACCCACTTTTTCTCATTACTAATATCCAACGCCTTAAAGATTTTTCGCATGATTTGATCCAAGCCTGTACCTCAATGATAGCTTTAGATAAGAATCCTAAATGCGCACTCTCAAAGGTTAAACTCATTCTAGAGTATTACTAATCCTATCTCTAATGAGTCATACCCCACCAAAGCCAAGGTTCTCACTTAACAGCTTCGATGCCAAATGTGAAGACCCGTCTCCTTGACTCTCAAAAATCGGCCCTAATACATCCACGGTATTCACGTGACGTAAATTCAAGTGTCGGGGAGGCAGATTTTCAGAGGCAAAGTAAAGTAAAGATAAAAGATAAAAAGACAAATTCTCACATTATATTTAAATTTATAGATAGATGGTACATACAACCACTCTCACCAGGGTACATCAGAGTTTTGGTATGAACTAACCCAGCCAGGAATAGTTATAACTACCTTCTCCATAACTGCTGCTACAAACTAAACTTAGACACAGCGGAAAAATAAAATATAGATGGATATCCACATCAGATGCTCCACCTCCATGCTCCAAAAGCTATTCCAGAATGCTTTGTCCAAAATACTCCAAAATAGAATCCTACCTACTTGGCTGCATAGAAAAATATGGCACCCATAGTTTAAAGGGAAAACAAAATAAAATCGGGGTCAGTCATGGGACTGGTGTGATAACTCGAAATATGATGTTTGAAAACAAAATGTGTCTCATAAGACCATGCCGTACATAAACATGAGCGAGTTTTTACCTTATGATAACCGAATCTTTATTACGTAAAAAATAAGAAATGTTATTTTTAATGACATTTCTTTGAAAACATTTGATTGTAAACTTATTTATCTTAGCCGAAATTTATACATTATTGAATTCTAGCATACTAGCCACAAATGCGGGTTCTACAAACAAAATTGTAGGCACTTATTGGAGAATAAATTTCCATACAAATGACAAGGTGAAGGAACTACCTTTCGGCGGTACATCTCTAGAGGAACGTACCGAAGCCCAACTAATGGTCCTCTACCAACATAAGATCGGTCTACCTCTTCTTAGATAATATCGAATATGCCATCACCCCAGTCGTTACCGACTTATCCAAGACATCTCTTATTATACACCACAATAATTTAAACCTGAACATTATAGTGAGTAGAAATATATATAGAGGGGGATGATCATACCCTAATGCTTGCGAACCAAATAGCCTTGCTGCAGCTACCCTATTTTGGTAATTTCAGGGTGTGAGGCTTGAGGTAACGATTACCTTTCACATAGCACATCATCTTTCCTCTTGAATGCCATATTTCCATTCCATAATCATATAATTGATTCCTACAAATGTATAACTCCTGAGCTCGAACATCTTAGGAAAGGGTGTTCAGCTAAGAGAAGTTGCCTTCTCTGCCACAAAGTAGATAATGCATTCATAAAGATCACTTATGTCACTAGAAATGACATGCATGCATTTATCCATACAAGTTGTCCATGAATAGGACAAACCGAAGGCACTCTCCTACCACATTCTGTCGGGAGTTACCCATTGGATTAGTAGCGATTAGTCCTTGTATTGGATATTTCAAATGAAGAGACTACTGCCACTGTTTGTATATTGCGAGTTTATCCCCAAATGATCAACAAACAGTCCTCCATTACGAAAATCCCAAATATCATATCCATATCTTTACTTCGAATGCATAAATTGGTTCAAATTGGTCTTTGGATAAGAATTTCTGAAATCCCACCCCAGTTCCTTCGAGACAATCATCGATAAAAAGATATTCTATGAATAAGGAATCATTCTTTAATTGATTTAGTTCTTTTTATCAAAATCTCTTTTGCAGATATATATTTCTTAAAGCATTCTTTCCGATATTTATGAAATCATTAAACCTCTCTTATCAAATCCATTGATTTCTTATTTTAACTCGTTTCCAACATTTCGACCTTATCTATCCTTCGCCCATGTAAGAGACCAAGTAAGCCAGGGCATTAGTTGTTCCTGAACATGCATTTAGTTTAAGAACCTCACATCTGGATCTCATGAAGAGAAAAATCCAATCTACTCGTCATCTTTTAGAGCCAAGATTAAATATATTTATTTATAGTAGCTTTTCTTTAAATCATTTATTTAAATTCCTTTTAAATAAACGATAAAACTTCCAAATCATCATTAAAACACTTAATTATTCCTTTGAAAACAATTATAAAAGAATTGAAAAAGGTTGTTAAGTTTAATACTATATTTCAAAGGTTACAGAAAAGTGCTGCAGAAAGTGATGTAAAAAGTACCGCAACAAGTGCTTTTTTAAAGATATTGATCCAAAAGACTTTTCTATTATTAGCAAGTACATTTTTATAGCCCAAGTCGCTTTGAAAACGGTTTTTTAATTTTTTTAGAATTTACTTCATACTTTAAACAATTTTAATGTATCATTTTCAAAGAAATCATGCTATGGATTCCGAACTGCAAAACCGCGATTTTCCCAAAAATTGTTTTATTCATGTTTTAAAATCTAATTATCGAAATCTCGTTTTTTTTTTGAAAACTATGGATATAATAATTCATAAAATTCTTATCTCTAAGAATTCTGAGCTATATTCTATTCTATATACTTGTTTGACTTTTATGGCACACAATCGTGAATTGCCTTTACGCGCCGCGCCTATTTATGACTATTTTTCAATTACCTTTCAAACTTCACCAAAACATTTCCTCTGTCCAAAATCGCATGAGACTCGAATTGCCTTTACGCGGTGCGCCTGTTTAACATTCCATATAAACCAATTAATTTAATATAGGAAAGTGGTTTCCTTTGTGCATACGCCATATATTTCCGTGATTTGCATATATATTCATCATTCATATTTAATAATAATCATCAACAATCATAATCAACCATATGTAACATCCAACAACATATAATACTATAGTTTAGGAATTACCACCTTGTGTATAAAATGATTAACTAAAAATTCTCTATAGCTCCGCTATTTGGTTTCTGAAGCTCACGATTTGTGACGCCCCACCTCTATACCCACGCTAGCCAAGAACATTACGGTGAATGCTGTCAACTAGCATGGAGAATAAGGCTGTTGAGGAGCGACCATCCGTGTGATTGCTTTGCGCGAGCATCGATATGTCAGATGTATAACATGCATTTCTTTTTCAAGAGGGAAATCCGACATACCGACACAAACTCAAAGCTACTACACAGTGGCTATAATATCTTCAGAAACAAATATAGAAATAAACATAACATAAATCAGTCACAGACAGTTCATATCACAAAGGCGGAAATAGATATGAATATTACACTAGGAAGTGTACATCAGAGTAGTGATCTAAAAAGATCCACAATATCACAAAATAATAGTTACACGAACTACACAAAAGAATAAGTATACATTATGGAGTCTATATCTCAAATGTATACAACAAAAACTACTAATCTAAGTAGTTAACCAAAAGTCAAGGAGGTAATCCCGGATGTAAAGTCAAGCAGAAGCACCTGTAACATCTCGGTCTGACCCGAGTATTATTTAATAAGAAAATAATAAACGGATCAGTCTAACTATAAATATCAGATGAAACGATTTAGAGTAAGAGATATGACTAAACACATAATAATCGCAATGCCAAGCTGTGATATATATAAGTAACTGAAAATCAACAAGTGATTAATCAATATCACCAAATCTACACAAGAATCAAAGGAAATGTCATTCTCCTTATTTCGTTCACCAAACCATAAATATTGACGATCATATCAATGTCAATCACAAAAGTCAATGACACACAAATTCACCAACACACAAATATTGATAAAACTTATCAATGGAAATCACGAAAATTGGTGAAGCACAAATTCTAGAAATCATCTCAAGAAATCCAGTCAATGACACACGAATTCACCTATACACAAAAATTGATAAATCATATCAATAGAAATCACAAAAATAGGTGAAGAAGAAATTGCAGAATTTGACACACGAAATCCAGAAATCACACAAAAAGGGGGGGAGGCCTATCACACGAACGAGAGCATGAAAACTCACCAACATATGTATCACATGAACGAGACGCTATCTCATGGTAGCTAGCCATTAATTTTTGACACACGAACGGCCCAAAGACCATGGGGCGCTACCCCATCAATTTGAGTCGAAACTCCACAAAATGGGGTTTAGTCTCCCTCGCAGACAAAGAGACATCGCACATTGCTAGTCTAAATCACAAAAATGATCGTCATGATCATCAAGAAGTGTCAATTACAGTAAGCTAGTAAATATATGAGCTTAGCTTCATGTCCCATAACCACTAGCTTAACTTAAATATTTACGAACAAATTGTAGATCTCCACTAGAAAATTGTCACAAGAGTTTCAATCGAACGAGTCCAAGAATTAACCGACGAAGTAAACGCAAGCGTTTCATACCACTTGTTTTACTAAGTCGTTTAATTAGATTTCTCATACGAGTGAGGTAAAGGTTTGTATATACTAATAGATTGGAAATCGGTTTGAGAAAACGAGCTTTGTTATAAAGTAGTGTTGAAATCATTCGAAGAAAGAGTTTTGATATTTACTACTAGTATAGAAAACCTTTATATTTTTAAAGTGACAAATCACAAAGAAGATTGTAGGAACAATCAATCACTAAAATTCACATACGAAGATGTGAATAAAAATCCAACGAAACCGATAAAGAATCCATCGAAATGGGTATTCAAAAATCCCTACAAAGGAGTCATCAAAGTCATAACAAATGATAACAACACATAGGAAACAACACGAATCGATTAAAGATGGAAATTCAAACATCTAGGCGAAATAGGCAAAAATGCACCAGGTCGGTCGGCCGGCTACAGAGCTCGGTCGACCGGACCCTGTTCCAAAAAAGTCTCAGGAAGCAGGTCGGTCGGCTGGGCCCTGAAGCCAGTCGACCGGACTAGAGACAAAAAGGTGCCTATGCACCATAGTAGCAGGTCGGTCGACCGGCCACAGGGCTCGGTCGGCCGAACCTGTTCCCAGTCCCCTCCAAGCCCATTGAATACAATGGCCAATCACTACCAAATTGCAACCACTCCAGCATCGGCACTAAGGATTTATGCCAATCGACTACCCGGCCCTATGAGCTCCTCGTTGCATCACCAAAAACGCATTTGAACATCAAAGCTATGATTTTTAAGGGTTTGAACCCAATATACTAAAAATTGGAATATTCACCAAATCAATCCAAACCAAAAGCTAATGCACACGAATAAGTGTTAGGAATTCATACCTAACATTCGAAGATAATTATAAGCATAGATGTGAGATAAAAATCTCACCTTTGAACCCAAACGATTGAAGAAGAAGCTTGAAAGCAAAGGGGAATCAACCACTCTTCAAATCCAACTTAAGAAGCTTGATTCTAAGCTAAAAAGAGAAACATTTCCCAACTTAGGTTTAGGAATTTTCTGAAATCAAAGAGAGAAAGAGTTGGAGAAGAAGAAGAGAAGCTTACTAATGGGTTCTTCTATTAGCTTGGAGCTAGAGCTTGATTTGCAAAAAGGAAACTAGGGTTTTGGAGTTTTAATTTCCCATCTCTCCCCCCATTGATGCTTTAAAACTGAAAAGAGGAGAAAGTGAGGGTGAATGGGGAGGAGTGGCTCAGATTTGAGTATAAGTTAAACATAGGGCTGAACCCAAACCCAAACCCAAAGTGAAAAAGTAGCAAAAATCAACTTTCTCCAAACATATCGAAGCTTATACTCAAAAAGCTCGCAAACGGCATTTTAAACTCAATGGGAGTGGTCCCGAGTCCTAATTCGACCGTATGCAAAAAGTAGTTTTTTGGACTAAATTCCGAGTATCGATAAAATATTTAAATAAAATATTTAAATGTAAAAATCGACAAATATGCGGGTTGTTACAGACTCCCCTCCTTAAAGAAATTGCGTCCTCGCAATATTTAAGAAGAAGATATATAGTAACAACCATGAAAGAATATTCAACACAAAAGAAATTTGAAATAAGAAGTTCACCTTAAAGAGCACGGGAAAGCAAGTCCGGATGTGATCGCTCGATGAACTCTTTAGATTCCCAAGAATAATGCTTAGGATTTGAATTCCATTGAACTTTCACAAGCGGAACATCTTTATTTCGAAGTCGTTTGACCTCCGAAGCAATAATTCGAATAGGATGCTGCTCATAAGTTAAATTAGGCGAAACTTCAGTCTCTTCCACAACACCGGGCTCAAGAATAGAATCGGAATCTCGAAGACATTTCCGAAGTTGAGAAACGTGAAACACGTCATGGATAGCAGAAAATTGAACCGGTAATAAAAGGCGATAAACCATGGAACCAATACGTTCAGTGATAGGAAATGGCCCAATATATCGAGGCGCCAATTTTCCCGATCGATTGAAACGTACAACACCTTTCATAGGTGACACACGAATGAACACAAGATCACCCATAGAAAATTCTAATTTCCTTCTTTGGTTATCGGCATAGGACTTTTGTCTACTCTGGGCTTCTTTCATCCTATGTCGAATAAGTTCAATATTCTCTGTGGAATCACGAATAAAGTCTAGACCTAAAACCAGCTTCTCACCGGCCTCAAGCCGACGAGAAGGAGATCGGCATGGCCATCCATAGAGTGCCTCGAAACGTGCCATACCAACACTAGATTGGAAGCTATTATTATAGAAAAAATTCAACAAGTGAAATATGATCTTCCCAACTTCCACCAAAATCAAGAACACATGCACGAAGAAGATCTTCAAGAGTTTGATTCACACGCTCAGTTTGTCCATCGGACCGGGGATGATAAGCGGTGCTAAAATTAAGCTTCGTTCCTAAAGCTTTTTGAAGACTCTTCCAAAATCCACTAGTAAACAATGGATCACGATCACTAACTATAGAAGTAGGAACTCCATGTAATTTAACAATCTCTTTAACAAAGAGTTTGGCCAAAAGAGGAATGGTTTGGTTAGACCGAACAGGAATAAAATGGGCAGATTTAGTAAGTCTATCAACAATCACCCATAAGCTATCATGACCCGAGCGAGAACGGGGAAGGCCATCTATAAAATCCATGGAAATTTGGTCCCACTATCAAATTGGAATTTCTAAAGGTTGCAATAACCCACCGGGCCTTTGATGTTCGGCCTTAACGAGTTGGCAAGTCATGCAACGCTTAACGAAGTTAGCGATGTCAAGTTTCATTCCCTCCCAGTAATAAAGTCGCTTCATATCCGCGTACATTTTACTACTACCGGGATGAATGGTAAATTTAGAATGATGAGAATCTTCTAAAATATCTTTACGAAGATCACTAATATTTGGTACGATAAGTCTACCAAATTTTCGAATGCCGCCACGAGAATCGATATCAAAGTCTTTCGAACCTTCAATATCAATTTTATCCTTAATATTTTGACCAAGAAGAGCCAATTCAGGATCTAGCCTTTGAGCTTCAAGAATGCGGTCTAAAAGAGAAGGATGAGCCTCAAGGCTACATAAAACAAGAGATGAACATAAATCGGATACGCGGTCTCGAATCTCACAAGTGGATAAGATCTCGAGGTCGTTCCATTCGGATATCATCGTAGAAAAAACCGCTTGTTGCTTTCGACTAAGTGCATCGGCAACGCGGTTTCCCTTTCCGGGAGTATAAAGGATATCAAGATCATAAGGAGCAAGGAACTCGAGCCAACGTTGTTGACGCAAATTAAGTTCCTTTTGAGAGAATAAATACTTCAAAGACTTATGATCGGTATAAAGAACAAATTTCTCTCCTAAAAGATAATGACGCCAAATCCGAAAAGCAAAAACAATAGCCGCGAGTTCTAAATCATGAGTGGCATATCTAGTCTCAGCAGGCTTTAATTGCCTAGAAGCATAAGCAATAACATGTTCTCTTTGCATAAGAACGGCACCCAAACCAACGCGACTAGCATCGGTATAAACAATGAAATCCTGATTCCCCTTGGGAATAACAAGAATAGGAGCATTAGAAAGGAGTTCTTTTAATTTCTGAAAAGAATTTTCACATTTGTCCGACCAAATGTATTTAACACCTTTCTTCGTTAAGCTAGTGAGAGGCACGACAATCTTAGAAAAGTCTTTGATAAAACGGCGGTATTAACCTGTCAATCCAAGAAAACTACGAATCTCCGTCACACTCTCCGGTCTCTTCCAATCTTGAATTGCTTCAATCTTTGAAGGATCCACGGAAATTCCGGATTCGGAAATAATATGACCGAGAAACTTCACATGAGATTGCCAAAAATGGCATTTAGAAAATTTTGCTTTTAAATGATTACTCCTAAGAGTTTCCAACACAATCCGAAGATGCTTTTCGTGCTCCCCCTCGGTTTTTGAATACACAAGAATATCATCAATAAAGATGAGGACAAACCAGTCGAGGAAATCTTTGAAAACTCTATTTATAAGGTCAACGAAATAAGCCGGAGCATTCGTTAGACCAAATGGCATAACAAGCCATTCATAAGATCCATAACGAGTACGAAATGATGTCAAAGGAATGCTATCCTCTGCAATACGAAGCTGATGAAATCCAGTAGCTAAGTCTAATTGTGAAAAGACTGTAGCACCACTAAGTTGATCGAATAGATCATCAATCCGAGGTAAAGGATATTTATTTTTGATAGTAAGATCATTAAGCTTGCGGTAGTCAACGCAAAGCCTAAGTGTACCATCGGATTTCTTCACGAAAATAGCCGAAGCTCCCCAAGGCGAGGAACTAAAGCGAATAAATTGCTTCGTCTCCAATTCGGATAATTGTTTATGCATCTCCTCGTTTTCTTTATTGGACATACGATAAGGAGGGCAGGTGATAGGTTGAGCTCCAGGAATGAGATTAATTCTGAACTCAATTGCTCGCTTAGGTGGTAATCCTAAAACGGGCTCGAATATGTTGGAAAATTCACGAACGACGTGAATAAGAGAAATAATATCACCCTCATCATCATCATCGTCATCACGAGGATTTAAAGAATATAAAGATGCAACCAAGCTGGAATCTGAATCTTTAAGATTAATAGAAATCTGCTTAATAGATTGAGGATCTCGAAGATGAATAGTCCACTCAGGACATAGGATATGAGCTTCATAACGGTTAAGCCAATCCATTCCCAAAATCATTCCAAAGCCTAAATAACGCATGACATGCAAATCGGCTCGGAAAGAAAAATCACACAAAATAATCTCGACATCTTTAGACAATAAACTGATTGTCGCAGATCCACCAACTGGATTCGCAATTCTCAAAGAAGTCATTAAACACAAAACATCCAAAGAAAAAGTATCAACAAGTTCTTTTGATATAAAAGAATGGGACGCACCCGTATCAAAAAGAACTCGAATAGGATGATCACGAAATAAAATAATTCCATCCAGAATAGAATGAGAAATACCTTGGCCACGAGATGTGTTGCCAGGGGCTTGAGCAAAATTAAGCTTTCCCTCCTTCCTATTTTGAAGTTTGGGACATACATGCATAAAATGGTCCGGGCTTTTGCAATAGCGACAAGTACGAGGCTTTGAACACTTGTTCGCAAAATGGTCTTTCGAACCACAATTATAGCATTTCCCTTGAGTAGAGGAAAAGATCTTTTCAACAGGAGTTGCTTGCCTCCCTTTCTTATTGGGATAGGGGCCTTTGAATTTGGTTGGCCTCTTCTTGTTGCTGAAGTTTGATTTGGAACCCACCACTTCAACGTCATTCTCCCTATCCGCCTCTTCAAGACGAAGAGCGATATCAATGAGTTGGTCGAAAGAAACTTCTAACTTTAGAAGTAATGGCTTCTTGAGATTTTTGTTTAAGCCATAGACGAACCTCTGGTTCTTCTTTAAAGGGGTGTTGATGTATTCAACCCCGTATTTAAAAAGCGACTCGAAGGAGGCGACATAATCAGTCACGGAAGAATCACCGTGAACAAGGTCTATAAATCGTCGAGCCAATGTCACTTTCTCTGCTTCTGGTACAAATTTCAACTCGAAGCATTCCCGGAATTGCTCCCAGGTGAGATCCTCTTCATTAATCTCAGAAACAAGAAGTTCGTAGAAGTCCAATGCTCTTTCTCGGAGCATACTAGAGGCCACCTGAACTCGGTGAAGGTCAATAAGATTCATGCGAGAAAAGATTCGATCGCATGACCTTGGCCAAGCCTGTACTTCAATAATTGTTTCGGAACCTTTGAATGGCTCCCCACCCAAATTAGTGTAATCGCTGCACAAGCGTGCAAATCCCGACTTTGGGTGAGTAGGTTCCGGGTTAGCTCCAGCTGCTTGAGCATTTGTCACTAAATCAAGAAGCTGTTGAGCAGTCATAAAAACTCCATCCTGGAGTGGAGTGCTAGATGGTACGGCTCTGGGGCGGCCTGGTCTAGACATTTCTCTTCCTTTAGAAAGAAAGAAGAACAAGAAGAAGATTATTCACTAATGGATATCAAGCAATCTTGATAGATAAAACAAGGAATCATAAAAGAAAATAGGATGAATCGGTACGAAGACTCGAAGTAAATCCTAAAACACGACTCCTAAGATGGACTTAGGACGATGATCCTGGTTATAATATTCCATATTGTTTCGAAGTTTGGCTCTGATACCAAGCTGTGACGCCCTACCTCTATACCCACACTAGCCAAGAACATTACGGTGAATGCTGTCAACTAGCACGGAGAATAAGGCTGTTGAGGAGCGACCATCCGTGTAATTGCTTTGCGCGAGCATCGATATGTCAGAATGTATAACATGCATTTCTTTTTCAAGAGGGAAATCCGACATACTGACACAAACGCAAAGCTACTACACAGTGGCTATAATATCTTCAGAAACAAATATAGAAATAAACATAACATAAATCAGTCACAGACAGTTCATATCACAAAGGCGGAAATAGATATGAATATTACACTAGGAAGTGTACATCAGAGTAGTGGTCTAAAAAGATCCACAATATCACAAAAGAATAGTTACACGAACTACACAAAAGAATAAGTATACATTATGGAGTCTATATCTCAAATGTATACAACAAAAACTACTAATCTAAGTAGTTAACCAAAAGTAAAGGAGGTAATCCCGGTTGTAAAGTCAAGCAGAAGCACCTGTAACATCTCGGTCTGACCCGAGTATTATTTAATAAGAAAATAATAAACGGATCAGTCTAACTATAAATATCAGATGAAACGATTTAGAGTAAGAGATATGACTAAACACATAATAATCGCAATGCCAAGCTGTGATATATATAAGTAACTGAAAATCAACAAGTGATTAATCAATATCACCAAATCTACACAAGAATCAAAGGAAATGTCATTCTCCTTATTTCGTTCACCAAACCATAAATATTGACGATCATATCAATGTCAATCACAAAAGTCAATGACACACAAATTCACCAACACACAAATATTGATAAAACTTATCAATGGAAATCACGAAAATTGGTGAAGCACAAATTCTAGAAATCATCTCAAGAAATCCAGTCAATGACACACGAATTCACCTATGCACAAAAATTGATAAATCATATCAATAGAAATCACAAAAATAGGTGAAGAAGAAATTCCAAAATTCGACACACGAAATCCAGAAATCACACAAAAAGGGGGGAGGCCTATCACGAACGGGAGCATGAAAACTCACCAACATATGTATCACACGAACGAGACGCTATCTCATGGTAGCTAGCCATTAATTTTTGACACACGAACGGCCCGAAGACCATGGGGCACTACCCCATCAATTTGAGTCGAAACTCCACAAAACGGGGTTTAGTCTCCCTCGCAGACAAAGAGACATCGCACATTGCTAGTCTAAATCACAAAAATTATCGTCATGATCATCAAGAAGTGTCAATTACAGTAAGCTAGTAAATATATGAGCTTAGCTTCATGTCCCATAAACACTAGCTTAACTTAAATATTTACGAACAAATTTTAGATCTCCACTAGAAAATATTCACAAGAGTTTCAATCGAACGAGTCCAAGAATTAACCGACGAAGTAAACGCAAGCGTTTTATACCACTTGTTTTACTAAGTCATTTAATTAGATTTCTCATACGAGTGAGGTAAAGGTTTGTATATACTAATAGATTGGAAATCGGTTTGAGAAAACGAGCTTCGTTATAAATTAGTGTTGAAATCATTCGAAGAAAGAGTTTTGATATTTGCTACTAGTATAGAAAACCTTTATATTTTTAAAGTGACAAATCACAAAGAAGATTGTAGGAACAATCAATCACTAAAATTCACATACGAAGATGTGAATAAAAATCCAACGAAACCGATAAAGAATCCATCGAAATGGATATTCAAAAATCCCTAAAAAGGAGTCATCAAAGTCATAACAAATGATAACAACACATAGGAAACAACACGAATCGATTAAAGTTGGAAATTCAAACATCTAGGCGAAATAGGCAAAAATGCACCAGGTCGGTCGGCCGGCTAAGAGCTCGGTCGACCGGACCCTGTTCCAAAAAAGTCTCGGGAAGCAGGTCGGTCGGCCGGGCCCTGAAGCCAGTCGACCGGACCAGAGACAGAAAGGTGCCTATGCACCATAGTAGCAGGTCGGTCGACCGGCCACAGGGCTCGGTCGGCCGAACCTGTTCCCAGCCCCCTCCAAGCCCATTGAATACAATGGCCAATCACTACCAAATTGCAATCACTCGAGCATCGGCACTAAGGATTTATGCCAATCGACTACCCGACCCTATGAGCTCCTCGTTGCATCACCAAAAACGCATTTGAACATCAAAGCTATGATTTTTAAGGGTTTGAACCCAAAATACTAAAAATTGGAATATTCACCAAATCAATCCAAACCAAAAGCTAATGCACACGAATAAGTGTTACGAATTCATACCTATCATTCGAAGATAATTATAAGCATAGAGTGAGATAAAAATCTCACCTTTGAACCCAAACGATTGAACAAGAAGCTTGAAAGCAAAGGGGAATCAACCACTCTTCAAATCCAACTCAAGAAGCTTGATTCTAAGCTAAAAAGAGAAACATTTCCCAACTTAGGTTTAGGAATTTTCTGAAATCCAAGAGGGAAAGAGTTGGAGAAGAAGAAGAGAAGCTTACTAATGGGTTCTTCTATTAGTTTGGAGCTAAAGCTTGATTTGCAAAAAGGAAACTAGGGTTTTGCAGTTTTAATTTCCCATCTCTCCCCCATTGATGCTTTAAAACTGAAAAGAGGAGAAAGTGAGGGTGAATGGGGAGGAGTGGCTCAGATTTGAGTATAAGTTAAACATAGGGCTGAACCCAAACCCAAACCCAAAGTGAAAAAGTAGCAAAAATCAACTTTCTCCAAATATATCGAAGCTTATACTCAAAAAGGTCGCAAACGGCATTTTAAACTCAATGGGAGTGGTCCAGAGTCCTAATTCGACCGTATGCAAAAAGTAGCTTTTCGGACTAAATTCCGAGTATCGATAAAATATTTAAATAAAATATTTAAATGTAAAAATCGACAAATATGCGGGTTGTTACACGATTCTTCGGGCTTAAGTTCCTAGGTTCCTTAACCAAAGCTTGGGATGCTCATGGCCTAGGGTGAAGCAAGGAAGTGGCTCGGCCTTCAATGAAATGGGGTGGAGGTCGTGAAGAACAAGGTCAAAAGGTGGAGTTTCGGGATTATTTTGAGGCGTTTAAGTATATATAACTATATAATTTGAATTCTTTTTTAAATAAATTTTTCCATAAGTTTTCTTAGGGTAGAAGTAAAGAAGAGGACAAAGCTTAGAAAAAATAAATAAGGAAATGAATGATAATTAAGAGAAGGGTGTATGGTATTTATAAGTAAAGAAGAGTGTAAAAATATCTATGCATACCTCATCATCTTCATTACCATCACATGCCCTACCATCATCACACCTCCCCTCTAATGCACGGCAAAGGCTCCATCACCCATGTGCCCATCACTTTAGGGTATACATATTTTGACTTTTGTGTGCTTAAGAAGTAAGGAAACTAAAATGTCTTATATACTTTATACTTTATTTATGTACTTAATTCTATTTGTATATGTATGCTTATGTGCATGTTCTCGTGTATGCACACATACATGTATATGTTTATGTTACATATCTCTACAACATTGCACAACTTCCACTCATTGTATCGTTATAAATCCCGGTACCAATTTTCGATCATATTTTTTCTTTTTAGTTAACATGCATATATTTGTAAACAAATTTTCCTAGCATTCTTAACTAATTAAAATGATCATTTTTAATTTATAAAACCATATAAATTAATATTAATAATTGCAAAATTGTTGTTGTATCGATAAAGCAAAACGAAAATTTATTCAAAGTGATATACTTACAGGACGTTACACGATGGCATTTTTGAAACATTATAGAATTTGTTAACCCATGTATTTTATTTTGTGTTCGTGTCATATTGTTGTGCACGATCGTATTCTATTTTCTATCATTCGTAGCTCATACGCGGATGCGATAGTGGGTAGCGATGTACATGAATCTTTCAAAATCAAAACCCAAATCGACCATATACACTCAATACACACCAACTTTGTCTTAGGAACCCCCCTTTCACCATGCCATTGTCCCCTTGCCTTGGATTGTGGCCAGTTTGGTAGGATTTGGTCTTTGAAAAAATATCTGTACTTTGGATATAAATATATGTGCAGGGAGGAACAACACTTTCTTCTTTACTTTTACCTTTCCTTTTCTTTATTCCTGAGAATGAAAATAAACATTATCCCCATTTCAAAGATCAACAACTCCCATTTTACTCAGTCTCAACCAAATCATTCAACATGTAAGTTTTTCATAATGTCATCTAGTACTTTTAAAAATTTATCGCTCAAGATTTCAGCGAGAATCGGGTGAGATATCCCAAGTTTACAGTAAACAAGAAATATTTGTTCAAAATTTCAAAAACCAAATTCTCCAAATTTAAGATGAATTAGCCAATGCCGTATGCATCGTTCGAGTCATATGGAGTTGTAAATTTTTTTATGAGGTTTCGAAGGAGTACCATGACGGTCGACGACAGAAGTTGGAAACTAGGGTAAGGTTTTTCCGATGATCGGGAAAGCGATAGGCTAAGGCGAGCTTGGGTTTGCGTTTTGCGTAGAGAGGGATACTTGGGGATAAATTCGAAGAACTCCAATTGCGGATTGCTTTTGAACAGTGGTGCCCGTACGTGATTTTGGAAGCTTGGCATTGGAGATTGGACTTCGATCAGAGGGGTAGGAGGTGATAGTGCTTGGTTTTGAAGGGCAAGCTCGTGGAGAGAGACACATTGCTGGCTTTGATTTCGTCAAATGATGAATGGAATAATCGCGCACATGTGTATGCGAGGAAGAGCGGGCCTTAAGGTTTTGTAGAAGACGAGATTATAAGACGGGGTTAAGTTTTGAGAATGAACTTGGGACAAATTTTATTTTGGGTGATAAATTTTTTATTTTGATTAATATTTAATAATTTAAATGCCTAAACTTTGAAAATTCATATCTCACCCATACTGAATTCGATTAAACCTTAGATTTTTACGTTAGGTTCGTATTGACGAGCATAACGCTTTGATAGTGCTTGTTGTTAGTTTTGATTAAGTATAGTATAATGATAATTAGTACCGTTTGATTATAATTACATCAAATTGGGTAATTACGTGGCTTAATTAATTATACAATATGGGTGTTATCTATTCCGTTGTGCTGTATATAAGTTGTATCAGATAGGTAGGGACAAGCTGTTATAACTGTTCTAAGATAGAATTAATATTAGTATGACTCTGATGTATCATATTTTAAATGACTTTGTAAATCATCATGTTGATTAATAAATATTTTTCCATTGCATTGTGAGATTCTATATTTGTGTACTTTCTTCTATTCTTTCTTCACCCCTAACAACCTGTCTTTTCGGCACTTGGTTGTTCGGCATGTGAATATGGATGATGTCTTATTGTTGACTTCTGAGGGTGGAAAAGGCTGGTTATTATAGTTGATAGCTAATTACAATAGAAATTTGAAAATATAAAATTCGTTAGATTCAAGTGTTGTATGTGCTTATATATAAAATAAATAAAATAAATTTTCTCATATTTTTATTCATACATGTCCAATAGATGTGTCTAAATACCTTTAAACTTTATATGCAAACTAAATTCAAATTGAAAAATAATATTGCCCATGCAACATATAAAATAAATTAATATAAGTTTCAACCAAAAAATTGTGATAGTAATATTTATTACAAATTTAAACTAATTAGTAGATCAACTACAATTATTTTTTTTGATTGAAATGCATTTAATGAATAAAATTGGTTAAATACTAATTCTGTTTAAGGTTAATCAATTATAGAATTTATTTACGATTGGTTAATTAATGTTGATTAAATCCTTTTAACATCAATATTTCAAAAGCATCTTATGTTCCAATTTAACGAGAGAACATGTAACGTGAATTGTTTAATAGCATTAACAAATGTATTTTTACTGCTAGAAATATTAAAGCTGACACATACCATATGTTCTATATAAATATATTTCATTTTTTCATACATTTGGAAATAAAATAAATGAGAAAAATATATACAAATTTTTTTTTACAATAAAAGAGCAAACATGTAATTATAGTTTTAAACAAAATTTTATATTCAATTATTTTTGTATGTTTGGGATAATATATCATATATTCGATATGTAACAAAACATGTTTATAATCGTTATCATACATGCATAACATATAAATTGGGTTAAAATTATATTTGGCTTACGTTTGGTTGTACAAACAGATTATATTAGGAGTATTCAAATCGATGTTGAGTTAATTCTTCTAACCAAATAAATGTCAAATGTCTTAATGAGTCCTCTAAGGAAACTTACAGTTAATGTTTGGACCATGATACCATGTGATGAACAAAAGTGGCTGAAGGCTGACTACTCGAAGAAAACAAGGTTATGATTTATTAAATAAGAGACAAATTTAAATGAAAACTATAATTTGAATGCAAAGTTAGGTATCAAGCGATATCGGTTTGTTAAAGGAGGAGAGGTTTACACATATTTCCATTTGGTTAATGATTTGGAAACTTTTGATAGAAAACAATGAAGATTAGCGAAGGCATAATTGATATTGATGTTTTAACTTCTTTAATGATGGAAAACATCATAATTTATTTCGAGAAACCCATAGATTCCATGGATTTTGGTTCATAATAAAATGAAATTAACTTTAGGCACTTTTGCATTTTATAAATCATGATTTTACTATATATAATTCTACATTTTAGAATTTGCTTTTATGCATAAGTCAATGCCAATTTAGTAAATACAAATGATAATTTATTTTCATTAGTTGGCTTCATTGACTATGTTTCTTTTCATCATTTGATAAATTTTTTACCTTTAACGAAATGTCATGTAAAGTATTTGTGTATCCATAAGTATTTTGTTTAATAATGATATTAATTTACTTTGAATTATGCTCATTATCATATATTTTAGTTATTATAGGTGCATAAATATCAAAGTAAGAAAGGAAAATTATTTAACTATACCAAATATTTGATTACACAGTATATTACACATGACTATCATGTCGTATTACGTTATCTATATTATTAAATATAATGTTTCGAATCTATTATAATATTTTTTGTAATTCATTTATTATTGTATAATGTGATAAAGCGTAATGATGCAAATTATGGAATGTGATTTCTTTGGAGCTAATTTTAACATAATTTCACTCTGAATATAACTTCTCTATTTCAGGTTTAGAGTACTACTATCAAACCAAATTGTGTGTTTGAATTTGTATGTTAGACATGGTGTAAAATTATATTAACTTATGTCGAATACGTTTGAAAATTAATAAATTGGCATGCTTGGTAATGCAACATTTATGGAATCAAATTAAAGACAATTGATATATGACGTTTTTGTTCATTGTATAAAACAATTATGCTCTAAAATGTTAATTGTACTTTATATGCTTCGAGAGTAGTAAGCAAATTTATCAAAGAAAAGTTTATAGGTTGTGTCCAATGAAAAGCCAATCAAAAGCTTTATAGTGCATGATCATGTGTTTCCAACTTCATATAACTTGAAATTCCAAAAAATGCATTGTCAAAACTTTATCGTAAAATCCAAGTGCATAGCATGCGTTCACACTAATAGTAATTAAAAAGTGAGTGAAATAAGAAGAATGAGAAAAAGATTATAAACCGAGACAAAATATGAATGACTAAAAATAAACTAATTTGTCGACGGAAATACTGAATTAGCAGCTCTTGAGTTATTTGTACATTAACTTTATTATTTGAAAAATAAAACTTGATCGTTTTTCTATGCAAATTATAAGAAAACTGAAATAAATTAGGACATATCTAGCTTTATATGACTGCTATATTAAATTTTCAAATTATTATTTATGTATTTGATGGTTATAATCAAGGATTGAAGTTCACAGGTGAGCGCCCCCCTCATTTTGAATTAGATCAATTTTACTATGTATAAAAAAATAGTTCGCAGGATACTCCGAGTGAACCCAATTTATATTCAATGAAATATATAAATGTGGCAAGTTCAAAATGTAATGAATTAGGGAAAGAGTGTTAAATGCAAATTATTGTTTTCAAACTAAGTATATATAGACTACTTGATTTTTATTTTGTAATTAAGTTTTTATTTTCATTTTTATATTCTTATTAATCTTTTTATGAATGTTTAAAAATACGTTCTCAATTAATAATGTTAATAATTTCAAAAAATAAAAGAAAAATAATTTTAGCATAAATCATGCATGCTTATTCGAGTTAACTACAAAAATTGATGTGCGGTTGAATCTGGATAAAATGTGTGATTTTACTTATATCTTATATATCACTAAATTTGATCTTGATAAAAGTAGAGTGATTAACATAAGATAATGCTTGCTGGTTTAAAAAACTATGAAAAATATGGTTGTAGAATTTGAATTTGGGCTTTTTTTGGAAATTGTAAAGTACGAAAAGCCTTAAAAGGAAAAGGTAAAGATTAAAAAACGAACTATATAGTTTAAAAAAGTGGAAACTAGGATCCACCTCTTATTTCATAAAGCTCTTTAAAATTAAATTTTAGGAATCACCTTTGTCAATGTTTTCAGTGAATATGTTAATTTTTAACAGCACATATTTTCAATTAGAACTGCAATAAGGCAGCACAAAATGCACATATTCGTAAAATAAATAATTGAAGTGTGGATTGCTAATATTTGAAGTGTAGAGTGTGTATTCGTACGGTGTATCTGACAGATTTTCATTTTATAAAAATATGTAGTTAGAATTGCAAATATTAACTGTGTATAATCCAAATATTTGTTGTTCTAACTGCAAATATGTGCAGTTTACAGCACATGTTTTTGTTGAAAACATTGATGGGGTGTTTCTTGTGAAACCATTTTTGTGCCAAGTGATGGATGTAATTATTGAAACGTTTGAAAGGTTTTAAAAAACATTCGTTTATAAAAATATATTTAAAAAGAGTTTATTGGATTTGAATTCAGATTTGCAGTTAAAACACTTAACAATGTCAGTATTTTAAAATAAAAAGAAGAGGGTTAAAAAAACATTTAAAGAATAAGAAATTAGGAATTAAAATAGAAGGCAATTAGAAACTGTAGTAAAAGTAAGTAATGTGAGACAAAGAATCAGGAAAAGAGACACTTGAGATCAGACAAAATGTTCAACAATCAGAATGTGTAGAATCACATGCTAGCTATAAAAGACAAAGTTGATTAAGGAGTGAGGACAAAAGAAAAGGGAAAGAGACCATTTCTAAGTTGGACTTTGGTTCACGAACCTGTCTGACCAAATTTTTTTGCAATGTATTACATACTCGGTTATTTTAATCGTATTTGACTTCAGTTTATAGTTATTTATTATGCATGCTCGGCAGATTTAGTATTTTATCCTACCTCTTTGTAAGTTGTAACCGTTTAACCCTTGCGTTCATGTGCACATGACCACTTGGACAAGTGGCGATGGACTATATACCAATCTTTTTGTAAAACACAAAATAAAAATTAAATAAAATCACATATAACAAAATTTTAATTGAAATAAAATAATTAATAGATTTACTACCTTTGATTTTGAATAAATTTTAATTGAAATAAAATAATTAATAAATTTACTATCTTTGATTTTGGATTTGTACTATATACGTCCATAACTATAACAGTCCAAAATTTCAACCTCGAGAATTCGACACTAATACGTTCACGGTAGAAGTACCGAGCAATCGAATGCCGGAAATTCCAGATTGTTAAAGAAAAGAAGAAAGAGGTAGAAGAAGAACAAAAACAAAACACCTCACATACGCAGCGGATCAAAATATAATATCAGAATAATAGCATTTGCACAAAGAAAAGCTATAATTGTTACTTTACATACAATTCATCAGAGTTACAACAATTACTAATAGACTAGAAAGTTAGATAAACCTGTCTCAGACTACTATCGCATCAAATCTCAAATACATAGCGGTAAATTCTATACGTTCCTGCCATCCAGCTTGCTCCTGAGCTCCATAATGTCCTTACCTAAAAATCTATAATACTCGGTCTGACCCGAGCATTACATCAAAGTAACACCCGGGTCAGGTTGGAAACCAATTGAGTAAACCCATAAAATTTGAAATACCAAGCTATAAAACTTATTTTAATACTAGGGTAACTCGTACTCTTCTACGAGTTCTAGTCTTATTAAAGTCAAACACATGATATCTAAGAAATGTTACTCAATTTTAAATGGTCATGTTACTAAATTTATTCCATTCCTGCCTGTTTAATTCCATACATCCAATTTATAAATAACTTAGTCTACAAATGGAAGTGGTTTCGGGTATTACTGATACCCGACCCCGGTCTCTTCCAATTCAATGTCATCTCGAATCCAAGTTGTTAAGTTTTAAACAATATAATATATTCAGAATATCATACCACACAACAATTCATCATCGATAGATAACCCAAAATATTACTGTTCCACTCATCATATCACAGCACATCTCAATCGCCCATCAGAGACATCAACAATCCAAGTCAGCCAATATCATTCAACCATCCATAAGATTTATTAGATATATAATTTTTAGTTAATTTAATTAATCTCCAATTAAATTAATCACCAACTTTAATCAACCAATTGAATTAATCACCAGCTTTAATCACTTAGATTACCTTTAAATCCTAATTACTTAACATTAATTAATTACAAATTAATTAATCATCCATCTTAATTAATCATCCTTTATTAATTTTTCTTTAATTACACTAAGTAATTATTCTTAAGTTAATTAGGTAAATTAATTATCCCTCAATTAATCATGTTAATTAATTACTCTTACATTAACTAATGGTCCTTTAATTAATTACATTAATTAATGATCCATTCAATTATATTAATTGATTGGTTGTCCTTAAATTAGTTTCCTTAAGTAATTATCCTTTACTTACGTAAGTTAATTAATTAACCCTTAATTACTTAAGTCCTCAATTTATCTAAGATAAACCAATTATCTAAAATAATTACTTAATTCAAATCTTTTTAAATCATATTTAGTTTAAACGCTTAGAATTGTCCACAGGTGCGGCGCAGTGGAAAGAAGGCTTGGGTTCTAGTAAAAAGACCTAGGTTCGATTCCTACAATGCGCTTCCCTATCTTATATAAATTTACCTGGGAGCATGGGGGCTTGGATCAGCGGACGGCTTCACTATACCCTCCTTAGGAGTTTACCGGCCTGCCGGGTTGTAACAATCCCAAATTTTCGATCCTAAAAATTCCAGATAATTAGGAAACGAAGAAAAGAAATGGAAGAAGAAGAAACATAAAACCAAACTTAGAATCTCATATTCGCAATGGATAAAATATAATATCTATAATATTCTTTACACAAAGAAAGTTGTATCAGTCAATTACAGTTTAATACATCATAGTTTCAACATTTTACAATCACTGGACAGTTACAATAACTTGTTCCAGATATACAACAATATAACACATCGGAAACACTCCTTACGTTCCTGCATCCACCTTGCCTCCTGAGCTCCAGAACGTCCTTAACTGGAAATCTGTAATACTCGGTCTGACCCGAGCATTGCATCAAAGTAACACCCGGGTCAGGATGGAAACCAGCGTAAGTAAACCCATCTAACATGGAATACAATAGCATAAAACTTACATAAAACCTGGGGTTACTCGTTTCAATTTACAAATTCACAATTTGTTATAGACATCACTTATTTCACACATCAATTTCTATGTACCAAAAATTTAGATTAAATGGTCCAATTCACTTAAATCATTCCATTCCAGTCTATTGATTTCACATATCAATCTATAAAGAATCGAATTGGTTTTGGGTATTAACTAATTCCCAGACTCCGGTCTCTTTGAACCCAATGTCATCTTAACCAAAAATATCCAAGTAAAACATAATTCCACCTTTAATCACAATATGTCACTCTTTTACACAATAATTCATCATCGATAGATAACCACATAATCCCTGTTCAAGATAAGCATATCATATCACAAACATTTCATATCAGAAACATCAACCAATCATTCATAAGCAAGATTAATTAGTCACCCATTCCTAATTAAATCAAATAAATTTCTTTAATCACTTTTTATCTTGCTTACTTAGCAATAATTAATTACAAACCATTAATTAATCATCCCTTAATTATCCTTTCTAATTACATTCAGTAATTTGCCTTTAATTAACTTATCATATTCATTGATCAAACTTGATTAATCACATTCAGTAATTACTTATTTATAATTACTTACATTAATTAATTAACTACTTAATTAATTAATAAATCCTTTAATTAATTACTCTGAGTAATTAACACTTAATTACTTTCACTAAGTAATTAATCTTTAATTACTTTCCATCAACAAATTACCCATTAATTGATTACATCCTGTAATTATCCAATAATTACTTCAGTAAGTAATTACACTTCATTAATTACATTAAGTAATTATACTTAATCCTAACTAATTCTTAATTAAAAATAAATTAATCCTTAAACCTTTATAAATTAAATCATCCTAAATTATTAATTAATTTAACTTTAATTACCTTATTAATTTAAGTAATTTTTAAATCATAAAAATGCTTAACTAACGTTCAAGATAAAACAATTACCATTAATTACCTAAAATTAATACATGTTTTAAAAACATTTCATCTTTTTTAATTTAAATTTAATGCCACGATCCAAAATCCAGCGGTCGAAAATCAACATCCGTACTCTACTGTACTTAAATGCCGCAGATTCAAATGTTGAAATTTAAGTCGTGCCGGTGCGTATAACACAATTAAGTATAACAACACAGCGGAAGAAAAAGAAATGAATATCATTGATATACAACATTCGATATAACAATGATACAATATGAATCAATACCAGAGACACAATGAATATCAAAAAACAATAAACAACAACGGAAAACAGATAGCCAAAAGATAACTCCAAAAGAAACACCAATATCAAAAATCTCCATAGATAGCTCGAGCCACCATCAAGTTGCACAAAGATCAGCAAGTCTCGTCCATGAATCCAAAGACTCCAAAGAATACCAAAAAGAAAGCCGAAAGCTACTGAATCGATATCTATATCTACTATATGAAAAACCAAACTCTAGACTGCCCGTGTGGAAAAAAGTGGGCACCCAGAGTTTAGGAAGGGAACAATAAACTCCAGGTCAGTCATGGGACTGGTATGAGAAAACAAAAACTTTTTTATCGTTAAAACAAACAACAAGAGAATTAAAATAAATCCGCAATGTTTTTTAGGAAATGAAACTACCATAAGGCCTCCCGCCATACACACAATGCAAACGTAGAATTGGAGGAGATTTCTCCTTATGATAGTCAAATATGCTTGATATGGGAAAATTTCATTTATATTATTATTATAAGTGCATGGTGTGGATAATCATTTCGAAAGTAAAATATAAATCCTAGCCAGCATAAACATTCCGAACTATGCATACTATAGCATTAACCTTCAACTCGATAACCACGATTCAACAAAAATAAGTTTTATGTTTAACTCACAAATCCCCCCTTAAATCAAGACTAAAAATCTGGATTTTTATTTTAAAAATCATGATTTGCAAGGGTAAACAAGATCATATATTCGAACTTAAATCTTAATCAATTATATTTTTACCAAAAATGAGATTGCCCTGTGTTTTATTATTTTCCAATCAATGCTTGACTTATGCCGCTCTAATTTATTTTTAAAATTTAAAACAGGTTCAATCGAGCAAAATTTATTCGAATCCTAAAATTTAACAAGTATCAGGGGTGAAAGAATTTGAATTTCGAACAGGTTTTGGAAACCTGTTTTCCAGACAGAAGCAAAAAAAACCTGATACTAAGAATGCATAGTTCTATCTACATATACATATTTACATACATTTGCATGCATATAAATACTTCATTATTTATCTCAAGCATCAACACAAACAACACAAAATATTCCAAATTTAAAAGGTTGACTTCACAGGCTTTTCAAAATAGAATAGGTGGAGTTTGCTTACAGTGTTTTGACAGAGCAGAGAGGAACCCGATTGCTGTTGAACAGAGACAGGCATTTTATTTTCTTTGATCTGCAGAAGTTTATTAACATAAAACTTTGTTTTAAATTTCCTATTGCATTTGTTACTTACTTCATTAATAACAAACAAAAAATGATTCACTTACAAGTTTGAATTTGTTTTAAGCCTCAAATTTGCTTTATTTTCCAGCTTGCAGACTTCAAGTTATTTTTTTTCCAAGTTGAAAGTTTTTGATTTCTCTTTGAATTCCTTTGCTTTGCTTTCAGGTTGAATTCATGCTTTAAGTTGAGATGATTTGCATTGAATTCCTGTTTTGATTCCAGGTTTGATCTTCTTTTGTATTTTCTGTTTTCCCAGGTTTTCAACTTGCTTTCTTTGATCTGTTCTTGTTTAAATCTGCTGTTGAATTTACTTTTGAATCTGGTTTGTTTCTTTTATTTCATATTTGAATATGAAAGAAGAATTTTGATATTTACTTACACAATTCAATTAAAGAACACACTTGCCATTTGTTGTTTTATGTTAACACTTGTGATTTAATTTTAACACTTGTCAAATACCTTAATTTATTGGCCAACAAATGTTACTATAAGTCCTTAATATGAATTATTTATCAATTTTGTTCAAACCCCTTTATTCAATTTAATTTACATATGTATATTATATAGTTTTAATTTTTTTTTTATGTTTTCTTACTTATACTTTTATGTATCTCCAACTTAGTTCATTTTAATTATTTTACATGTGTATGTTTTCTAATTTTATTTCAAAACATAATTTCAATTGCTTATACAAATTAAAGAAAAATGATTTGAAATTAAATAATACATTACTAATAAATATTTATAAGTTAGTAAATAAATTCTTATTATCAATACATTTATATTTTTAAACTTAAGATATTGAACTTATTAATCATCACTTATTTTGAAACATTCATTTTAAACTTAAGTAATCATACTTATTATATCTTTGTATAAAATTTTCTTTAAGTCCCATTAATTTCAATATATTAACATCTGAATTTCAAATTGACGTTTTCAATTTATAATCTATTTATAAAATATTCACTTTTGAATTCCAAATCATTAATCTTTATTTATTTTAAAGATAAAAACATTTTTTTCCTTATTAATTAATCAAGTTATCAGTTTGTTGAATTTTTCAAATTGATTTCTTTATTTACAATCTTTATATATATGTATATTCATTTAAATTTCCAAATTAATTACTTATTTAAATTTGTTTAAATACATGAATGTTAGAGATTCCCCCTCTTAGAAAATTTCGTCCTCGAAATTTGAAAGTAGGGAGACAACAAAAGAATATAGAAAGATAGAGAGATGAATCACCAGATCAAATTGAATATCTATTTTGAATTTGGCTTCCCAAATCAGAATATCAATAATGGATACAAGAATGAATCAAGATACTCGGGTTACCAGATCTACGAATATACAGAGAATCGGTTAATTCAAAAGGTAACTAACCACTCGTAGAACATATCGAGACCCAAAAGAATAAATAGATATATGGATTCAATCCAAAAATTTTAGTTTAAACAACCAAAATATACATATTAACCATAGCAAGCAAAGCAAACAATTCATCCAAACAAACAATTCTGACCCAATTGAAGTTTATGTCCCATGCAAAAAATATATCAAAGCTTCTTCCTGGAGCGGCCAGGAATCATCAAAGAATTGAAAAGATGAATCAAAGGAGATTGATAGGGAAAGAATGTTTCAGTTGTTGTTGCAGGGCACTAACCATATTGGTATTTCCCTATCCCCTGTCTCATCCTCTTCTTGTACTCATACTCCCTATCAGTGGATAGTAAGAGAATTTACTAAGGCATTCGAACGGATATCTTAGGGATATACTCATTCTAGGGTATACTTCACCCTGTCTCTAATGAGTTACTTAACGTGTTATACTCCTAAGCTAAAGTTTCAACCTTCAGCTCTGATACCAAAATGTCACGATCCAAATTCCAGCGTTCGAAAATCGACATCCGCACTCCACTGTACTTAAAGCCGCAGATTCAAATGTTGAAATTCAAGTCGTGCCGGAGCTTATAACACAATTAAGTATAACAACACGGAGGAAGAAAAGGAAATGAATATCATTGTTATACAACATTCGATACAACAATGATACAATATGAATTAATATCAGAGACACAATGAATATCAGAAAACAATAAACAATAGCGAAAAACAGATAGCCAAAAGATAACTCCAAAAGAAACACCAATATCAGCAATCTCCATAGATAGCTCGAACCACCATCAAGTTGCACAAAGATCAGCAAGTCTCGTCCATGAATCCAAAGACTCCAAAGAATACCAAAAAGAAAGCCGAAAGCTACTGAATCGATATCTATATCTACTATCTGAAAAACCCAACTCTAGACTGCCCGTGTGGAAAAAAGTGGGCACCCAGAGTTTAGGAAAGGAACAATAAACTCCAGGTCAGTCATGGAAATGGTATGAGAAAACAAAAACATTTTTTATCTTTAAAACAAACAACAAGAGATTTAAAATAAATCCGCAACGCTTTTTAGAAAATGAAACTACCATAAGGCCTCCCGCCATACACACAATGCAAACGTAGAATTGGAGGAGATTTCTCCTTATGATAGTCAAATATGCTTGATACGGGAAAATTTCTTTTATATTATTATTATAAGTGCATGGTGTGGATAATCATTTCGAAAGTAAAATATAAATCCTAGCCAGCATAGACATTCCGAACTATGCCTACTATAGCTGCCATCTAAACAGTGGTGACCACCATAAGTAAATGGTAGGTTCTACAACTAAAACCGTACAAGGCACGTATTGAAGAATGGATTTCCAATAGATGGTCAGGCTAAGGAACTTCCTAGGCCACATGGGTACGCCTCTGGAGGGACGCCCCGAGAACCTAACCGGATCTCTGATTGCACAAGGCTGGGTTACCTCTATAACTAGGTAACTACTGACACGAGTATGCCTTCCCCCGGTCGTAACCAACCTTTATCCCAAGATTCACCAACAACCACAAAGTAATAAATTTGTAGCTACCACATAGGTTAAGTATCGGAGCTCCATACCATGATATCACCTCTATCTAGAAGGAAATGAACATACCCTCAAGGGGCGCTACCCCTAAATAACCTTGCCGCATTCTTCCTGTTTCGACCATTCCGGGTTGTGAAGTTCGACGAAGTCTCGTCCACAAAGCTACGCTTTTCACGAAAGCCATGCTTTGACCAATAAATAATCAGCATCACTTCGTATGCCACATTACCAAATTGGTAATGTATCACTGGTAACCATTAATTACATAACCTCTGAGCTCGTAGTCTCAGAGAAGGGTGTTAAGTTAAGAGAATAAATCTCCGCCACCAAACAGAAATGTTTTTGATAGAAACCGGTTTTACATCTCAAAGTGTAATGTCAGATACACATCCGTACAAGTCTATTCCAGGTTCGAACAGAACCGAAGGCACTTCCGAAGAAGCCCTTACAATCCAGGCATCCTCAATCCCGATCGGACTCCCCATCACATATGGAGATCTCTATAGCGGAGCAACTCAATGCAGAGTCATTCGATATGTTATTCTATCGTTCTCAAGGACACCCGGTCTTCACCACCATCTTCAATTGCTAGTCATTTACGACATATAACATATTCAGAATGGGTTATATGACACAAAGGTCCTCTCTCGGCTAAACCGAATAGTGAGCGCAATATTTAAAAACCAAATGGATATGGGATTTCAGTTAAGTCACAACTTTTAAAATCCAAACTTTCTTTTCAAATGGTATAAACCAAATTACCATTCCCGATCTTTTAAACAAAAAGATTCATTTTAAAAACCTTCAATGGTAAAAAAAAAGTTTCACATTTAAATCTTTTAGACAAAAGATTCATTTGTAAGACCCCTTTCAATTTTAAACAAGGTTCACCAATCTTTGACAAAGGTTCATTTATAACCTTTCAAAACAATTCCATTTCAAGTTGGATTAACTCATCGGGTCTTTAAATCAAAGACTCATTTCATAGTTTTCAAAATAATTTCCCAAAGATTCATTCATAATTTTCAAAACAATTCCCGTTTCAATCTTTTATATATAAAAGATACACCATTTAAAAATCTTCTTCAATTTCAAAATAAGGTTCAACTATCTTTCAAAAAGATTCAATTATAGCTTTCAAAATCATTCCATTTCAAATTTGAAATCTCTTCATTATCATTTGGAAAATTCTTTCCTTATATAAAAGCTATTATTATTTGAAAACAGCTTGTTTCCGTTTTGGAAAACTCGATTATAATTGTACGAGTTAAGGCCTTTCAAATATAAACTTGGATTAAATTCAAATTCTCAAAACCATACTTTTAAAATGGTTTAAAAACCCATATAAACACATTTATAGTTTATATAACCCTTTTTACCCATAAATTCCAAACATAGAATTAAATTTCAAATCTGGAATTCGAATTCAAATCAAACTATTTAAATTTCAACACTTTATCAAGTTATTCAAAACAACTTTTATCTTTAAAATTCCATTTCATAAGCTTTTCACTTTTTAACCCAATTTCATTTCTAAAACTTTTTAGATTCAAAATTCAATTTTTAAAACTATTTTGAGTTAAATTCAAATATCTGTGACTTAACCGATTTCCTCGTGAAATCCATATTTGTGTGTGTATAAGTGTGGTCCAGGGGTTTTACCCAATAGTGCACAGTATCAATCATCACAGATATAACAATATCAATAAGCGGTATAACTCATAACGCTTATCTTCATTCACAGATCACAGATAAAATAAATTTATCAACCACAAAGATTCATCATTACAATTCGATTTGGGTTTCGGATAACCAACTGGAATCCGACACCCTTTCGCATCGAATTTCAAATGTCGTTTAACGGGTCAATGGGTTTTCATATCTACATAGAACAATTACAAATATTACAATTCGGCACAAAGCAATTCATATCTCATAGCATTAAAATTACATATCAAATATATCAATCCATTATACAGCATTTAATAACAATCAACATCTTTGATTGAGGTGAATAAAACGTGTGGTTTTAAAATTAATTACCCACATAATTACCTTCATTAGTAATCTTTAAATCAATGATTAATTATCATTCACTACAATTGATTGAGTTTTAATCACTTTTATTAATTAATCTTTTCTTTAATTAATTATCTCAATTAATTAACCCTTAATTGTAATTAATTAAACCTTAATTACTTATTCCTTAATTAATTACTTTAATATATAAACCTTTAATTATTTATTAATTAAATCTTAATTATAATTAATTATCCTTAATTGATTGATTAATAGATTTATTATTCCTTAATTAATTACAATAATTAATTACTCCTTAATAAATAATGATTTCTTAATCACTTTAAGTTAATTAACCTTTAATTAATTATTCTTAATTTAATTACCTTAATTAGTTAACCACATTAATTGATTATTCTTTAAAGTAATTAACCCTTAATATTTGATTAATCGATCTTAAATCCTTAATTAACTACCCTTAATTTCTTACACTAAGTAATTACTGTTTTTATTTAATCATTTATTAATTACTTGATCAAGTAACTTAAATTACTAATTAATTTATTTTAAATTAATAAATCCTCAATTATTAATTCTTATTTATGACTAAATTATTCTTTAATTGATTTTCTTAATTATTAATGAATTAATCTTAATTATAAATTATTAATCACTTGATTATCATTAACGATAAAGATTAACTTACCTTTAAGTTAAAAATTATCAATTAGTAAGTTTTATTAAAAATAACTTGTTAAAATGTAAGTTTAAAACTTAGTTGTTTTTAAAAAATCCTTTATTTTGAAACTTTTAGTTTATACTTCCTGCTTAATAAATAAATCATTACTTATAGAAGAAATAACTTTAGAAATTTATTTAACTAGGTTATTATTAAAAAACTGGAACATGAGAGTCCCAGCCAAACCCGAGCTAAACACTGAAATCCCCGAGCCCTCCTTCGAGTTTCTCCATAAATTGACCCGAGTGACCCAGAATTTTACATTTTAAAATTTTTCTAAGTATTTTGCTTAACACCAAAATCCTACTTCGAGTTCGACTCCGAGTTAACACAAAAACCCCCCCGAGACAAGCTTCGAGTTGCTTCCTTCTCCCATTGCTGATACACCAAGCCTGTCGTGCATACGCATAACTTTTCCCACCACCTCTGGTCGAGGCTACGATCATCGGCCAGTCAACCATCATCCACTCGGTTCATCGAAACACCCAGCAACACGAATTTACAATAATCACGCGATTTGACTATATGACCCAAATTCAAACAAAACTGGGTCACCAACAAATGCCATGCACAACCACCCCCGACCATCAGAGGTCGCGCGCTCCTGGTCAAAACATCACCCCACTCCCGTGATTCGATCCCCCCCAGCGCGCACCCTTCTATCTCCTCTCTGATGATGTACGAACCAAAAGTCTAAATCTTGCAAAAACAAGGTTAAAAACTTAGATTTACTCAAATCTTCATCCTCGATGAATTATAAAATCATCTAGCATTTTTCTGGTGATCTACGACCCTCCAGCAAGCTTCAATTACAATCACGCGATAAATCTTCAACTCGATGACCAGGATTCAACAAAAATAAGTTTTATGTTTAACTCACAAATCCCCCCTTAAATCAAGACTAAAAATCTGGATTTTTATTTTAAAAATCATGATTTGCAAGGGTAAACAAGATCATATATTCAAACTTAAATCTTAATCAATTATATTTTTACCAAAAATGAGATTGCCCTGTGTTTTATTATTTTCCAATCAATGCTTGATTTATGCTGCTCTAATTTATTTTTAAAATTTAAAACAGGTTCAATCGAATAAAATTTATTCGAATCCTAAAATTTAACAAGTAGCAAGGGTGAAAGAATTTGAATTTCGAACAGGTTTTGGAAACCTGTTTCCAGACAGAAGCAAAAAAAAACCTGATACTAAGAATGCATAGTTCTATCTACATATACATATTTACATACATTTGCATGCATATAAATACTTCATTAATTATCTCAAGCATCAACATAAATAACACCAAATATTCCAGATTTAAAAGGTTGACTTTACAAGCTTTCAAAATAGAAGAGGTGGAGTTTGCTCACAGTGTTTTGCCATAGCAGAGAGGAACTTGATTGCTGTTGAACAGAGACAGGCATTTTATTTTCTTTGATCTGCAGAAGTTTATTAACATAAAACTTTATTTTAAATTTCCAATTGCATTTGTTACTTACTTCATTAATAACAAACAAAAAATGATTCACTTACAGGTTTGAATTTGTTTTAAGCCTCAAATTTGCTTTTTTTTCCAGCCTGCAGACTTCAGGTTTTTTTTCAGGTTGAAAGTTTTTTATTTCTCTTTGAATTCCTTTGCTTTTCTCTCAGGTTGAATTCATGCTTTAAGTTGAGATGATTCGCATAGAATTCTTGTTTTGATTCCTGGTTTGATTTTCTTTTGTATTTTCTGTTTTCCCAGGTTTTCAACTTGCTTTCTTTGATCTGTTCTTGTTTAAATTTGCTGTTGAATTTACTTTTGAATCTGGTTTGTTTCTTTTATTTCAGATTTGAATATGAAAGAAGAATTTTGATATTTACTTACACAATTCAATTAAAGAACACACTTGCCACTTGTTGTTTTTATGTTAACACTTGTGATTTATTTTTAACACTTGTCAAATACCTTGATTTATTACCTAACAAATGTTACTATAAGTCCTTAATATGAATTATTTATAAATTTTGTTCAAACCCTTTATTCAATTTAATTTACATATGTATATTATGTAGTTTTAAATATATTTTTTATGTTTTCTTACTTATACTTTTACGTATCTCCAACTTAGTTCATTTTAATTATTTTACATGTGTATGTTTTCTAATTTTATTTCAAAAGATAATTTCAATTGCTTATACAAATTAAAGAAAAATGATTTGAAATTAAATGATACTTTACTAATAAATATTTATAATTTAGTAAATAAATTATTATTTTCAATACATTTATATTTTTAAACTTAAGATATTAAACTTATTAACAATCACTTATTCTAAAACTTTCATTTTAAACTTAAGTAATCATACTTATTATATCTTTGTATAAAATTTTCTTTAAGTCCAATTAATTTCAATATATTAACATTTGGATTTCAAATTCACATTTTCAAATTATAATATATTTAAAAAATATTCACTTTTGAATTCCAAATCATTAAGTTTTATTTATTTTAAACATAAAAACATTTTTTTCCTTATTAATGAATCAAGTTATCAGTTTGTTGTACTTTTCAAATTGATTTCTTTATTTACAATCTTTATATATATTCATTCAAATTTCCAAATTAGTTCTTAATTTCATCTAGGAATCAAATTAATTACAAATTTAAATTTGTTTAAAAATAGGAATGTTACATTCAAAAACTAGCTTTCCAAACTTCTCAAAAACATTCCAACATATACTTCGGGTTCAACCCATTCCTGACTCGAGTGCCAACCCGGGTCCTTCTTTATCTTCCTTTTCTTTTCTATTTTTTCTTAAGTTTTAGTTAAGTTTCAAATTTACAACAGAACTGCAGTATTAAACCCACACGAATCATGAGCAAACAGTCGAGACTAACCTCCTCTATCCCGAGCATTACTTCTAGACAGCCACCAATCCAATACCCTGACATAGAAGCAATGTCGTGCATGTGCACAGTTCATTCATGTTGCCGCTACCTCCGATGACTCCTCACACACGTTGGCGATCGACCACCTAAACGATCCCGACCCTCAAACTATCGCCACAAAACCCAAAAAAAGTTCTAGCCTTCCACTTGAACTGGTAACTCATAATCTCCTCAGAAAATCACCTCGTCAAAGAAATTCCGACCACCAGATCCGCTGTGACTTCGCCAACACCTTCGTCCACGTCTCTAGTATGTCCCCTCCATGTTTGGCCGAGCTCGATACCTCAACGATGGCGAACAACCCCAAAATCAGACCTTTATTTCTAAACCCTCTTAATCCCTAGTTCCCACTAGGGCCAACACCACGACCATTGAACGCCACCGTCACCATTTTTCCAGTGACGCTTGACATCCCATCCTCCTACATGCCAAATCACGAACCCCCACACGACGCCGATCAACGACAAATGCCAAAAGTCCCAAAATTGATCATCTCGAGTTTCCCCGACAACCTCAAGCCTAAAAATCCAAAGACTTGTACCAAAATTCAAGATTTCCTACCCTGAATCCATACTTGCAATCCAATCTCGAAATTGCATTCATGAAATTTTGACCAATTATCCAATTTTCGTAGTATTTCCTTATTTCAGAAATAACTATTAAACTAAAATCCTTGAAACCATTTTTAGAGTTGATATCATGTTGTTATAATCAAATCTCATTCAAGGATCTATGTTTAAAATTGCTTATATTTGGAGTTATGGGTTTTTAAAGGAATTCAAGAAACTGTAAACAAACAGAGACCAAAATCATACATATACAGGCACATCCATAATATAAATATTAATTCAAGTTATATTCATGCTAAAACATCCATGCAATCCAACATTATCTCACACATTTCACTTATATTAAAATTTAAATCTCAGATTTAAACTATTTTTAAAAGAAAACAAGTTTACTCACCTTAGAAAATGCAGAGAGCTTTAAAACTGGATTGCTAAAAACTAGAAACTTTGAAAATTTGCATTGTTGAAGGAAATACTTTGAATAGAAATGTCTTGAGACTATGATTAATGCCAGATGAAGCTTCTTTGCTGGCGATTCCATATTTGATTTGTTCAGGTTGCATTTGAGGATTGCCTTTGCTACAGGCTTTGAAAATGTTTCTCCAAGATTTGTTTTTTTTCCAGATTTGCTCTTTGCCTTTGTAAAATGGTTTCAGATTTGAAAGTTGTTTTGAGAGAAGATTATAGATTTTGGTTGCATGATAAAATTTCTGGTTTGAAGTGGTTTTACAGGTGAATTTCTCTGATTTGCTATTTTTTTTTATTTAATAAGATTACAGACTTTGGCTTTTGATTCGTGGAATATTTTACAGGGTTTTAAACTTGAAAATGTTTTCATGTTATGAATTGTGGAAGTGATTACAGATCTGGCCATTGTTTTTCTTGTTTTGAATATGAAAAGGTAAGAAAAAGAAATGAAGGAAGAAGGTGGAAGTTTTTATAGATTAAATTTAGGGTAAATTAAAATTTAAAGAAAAATAAAAACACATAATGACACTTTCCTTTATCACTCTTAATTATCAAACACTTGTTAGTTATCTCTTGATTTAATTACACTTGCAATTATTCATTTTTATTATTATTTTAAAATGGTTTTAAAAGCTTTTATATTATGTTCTTAATGAATAATTAGATATCTTAATTTATAAAATAAAATCCTTTAAAATAAATAAAACACAACATACTATATTCTAAAGAAAATCATATATAACATATTTTTAAATCCAAAATGTTTTAAAATATCTGTCTTTTAAATCTCAAATTCTAATCCAAATTCAAATTCAAATTCAATTCAAAATCCAATTTGAAATGAACTCAAATATAGGTATATATTTAAACAATACAAATTAAATTTGTAAATAATAAATTTTATTTTTAAATCTATTTATATTTGAAAAACATTACATTATTACTATTGTTTGAAAATAATAATTTTACCAATTTTAAATAATTTATAAAGGAGATTATCACATTTATTTGTTTAATTTATAAATCGGTATTTTCAATAGTTAAATTAGATAATTATTCAATTATTTGATGCCCGAAAATTCGGGTTATCACATTCCTTCCCCCTTTGAATCTTTTCGTCCTCGAAAAGGAACGAAGCCAAAATTCATTAAAATGATTATTATCAGAAAAATTACTTTTTGATAAATTTTACTATAAACTCTTTTATTAAGAAATTTTAAAACAATTTTTAAAAAAAATCTATATATATATATATATATATATATTGCCAAAATAGTTTCAAAAAATACTTTTTATAACTCGATGTCTCAACCAGTCCGTCCTTATTCTCACAAAAATTCGATCATAGGTCGATCAGGCGTAGGACTGAAAATCTATAAGTACTTGGTAAACCCGTTTTCAACACCTAGTGAAAATACTTGAAAAATAATTTTATTGAAAATATAGGAAACATTTTTAAAAAGGTTCTCTGGTGAGAATGCTCTGGAAATCATCACCCTCATCCATGGTCGCAGTTACATCCTGGCTTACGTTGCCATCGCGGCAAAAGTCCATGTAACTATAGGCACTCCGCGCCCCTCGATTACGCCATGGAACCCACGGTAGATCGCAGTTACAATCCAAGGTTGCGTTGCCATCACAGCAGAAGTCCATGTAACTATAGGCATCAACGCCCTCGATTTTCGCTGCCAAAAATGAAACTTCTCCACTCCCACATAGGTCGCAGTCTACCGATGTAAAATCAAACGTAGACTGTTGGCTCTCGGCGGCAAACACGACTTTCGCTATGTCACCATAGGTCGCAGTCTACCGATATAAAATCAAACGTAGACTGTTGGCTCTCAGCGGCACACACAACTTTCGCTATGGTCTACAGTAGATTGCAGTGACATCGAGTTACACTATCGTCACAGCATAACCCAAATGCCTCTGTAGGCATCAATGCCCTCGACATCTGCTACACACTATATATAATCCTCAGGAACTAGTTTTGTCCAGACTCCTCACAGGATCAACTTTAGAACCTCCCCCTTTGAGGCTCAAGGCAGTACTAACCTATGGTACTCCTGAGAAGTTCATTTCAAGGGAGCTCCGTTTTCTCCGGAGCCATTTTCAAAACACTTTATACTACACACATATTGTATCTTCCAAATCATACACCTAGTATGAATCTCATATAAATTTACTTTTCTCAAAATCGGTTATCCCAAAATTGATAATTCTCAAACTAGGCTTTCCAAATTCCAATATTGATTTTACCCAAAAAACAAAAGCCTTTCCGAATCCAAAGGTTCCAAAAACCTTTCCTCCAAAATCATTTTCATAAGACCCTTTATATATATATATATATATATATATATATATAAAGTTGAAATTCTTTGGATCATTTCAAACTTGCATAAAATCCCTTTCTATACTTCAAATATTTAAAACCCTTTTCTTCTGGCTATAGATTCAACAAGGGGAGTTAATCATATATATATAACAAAGATACATAACTTTGTTTATGCCAAATCAAATATTCAAATTTGATTACTCTTTACAAAACTACTTACCATATTCCTTACTTCCGTATAGTAAATTTCAATTATAGAAATATCCAATTACCCCTTTATTTTATCATATATTTCACAAAATATACATTTCATTTCAAAAACCATTTCACATTTCTTATCCACAAATTCCCAGTATCAATTTCATTCAAACCCGTACGATGTACACATATCATCTGTATGCTATATCAATCTGATCGCTCACTCGATCTCACAGTTTCTATTCCGAACTAGTATCGTCCACCCGACTTCCTAATGCAGACTCAGATCTGGTTTCTTGATCAGAAACCATCATTCTCCTTGCATAATCATAACTATATAGAGAATATCTAGAACAATCAACAATCCATATCCAGGTTCGCCTTCGAAAATCGAGTGAAAAATCCCAAATCGGATCGACTTACTATTCTCGAAATTCTATGTTCGAATATGGATCAAATCACTACGCGAATAGAATAATTTACGTACATCCTACATATTTATCCTCATTGGTTATTAGCCAAAACAATCTCCTTTTCTATTCACATTCACTTTAATTTCTATCCACGTATTCACAATTTCTTCAATTCCATTTGGATTATCACTTTAATCCTTATCTCAATTGGTAATTAATCACAAACAGTTTGCACTCTGACCATTTTAAATTAGAAAATAGCTTGAAAAAATAATAATAGACAAGTAGTTGAAAAATAATTATTAGTTTGTAAAATAGCTGTAAAATAGTCATGTAATTGTAAAATAGTTGGAAAATAGTCAAATAGTTATAGAAATTTTAAATAATTGCAAAATAGTTGTAAAATAGTAATTAGTTATAAAGTAGTGGAATACAGTAATTAGTTTATAAAACAGTTGAAAAATTGTTAAATAGTTCCAAAAATAATTGTAAAACAAGTATAAGATAGTTTCAGGTTTATAAAAAAGTTGTATAGTAAATAATTTTATATTAAAAAAATTTATTTTGAAAATAGTCCAGAGTCAAACTGTTCAATCCCCAATCTCCATTTCCAATCAATTCAATTTAAATTTCCACTTCCATTTAAATTGACTCAATTCCATTTTAAATAACTTCAATTTCTATTGAAATTGATTTAATCCCAATTGAAGTTGAATTAACCCTCAATTTCTTTCCTAAATTCAAATCAAATTCCATTTGAATTTACTTATTCAACTTTAATCACAATTTAAATTAATTCAAATAAATTTCCAATTGAACCAGTTTTAAGTCTTATCAATTCCAGTTTGAATTAATCCCAATTCCCATTTGAATTTGAACTCATTCAACTTCCATCTCATTTCAAATTATCCAATTCAAATTTCCATTTGAATTTTTAAACTTATCCATCTTCAATCATAATTCCAATTAATTCAAATTTCAAATTTAAACCATTTCGAATCATATAAATTCGAGCTATATTTTTAAATGTTGATTTAATCCTATAAATCAAATCAACTTATCCCTTTAAACCATTTAATTCTGAATCCAAATTCCATTTTTAGCCTATTTCAAAGTTCAAATAATAATTCAAATCCTTTTTAAACAACTAAATTTTTGAAATTCAATTTATCACCAAATTTAAATTTTGAAACCAAAACTTTGAAATTTTATCTTAAACATTCAAATATTGCGTCCAAAATGATTCCTTTTTATCTTAATAATGAATATATTACCATACCCTATTTCTTCATTCATTTAAACAAATCCGTTTTCTGCTTAAAGATTACTAATAACAACAGGATGGTATCATTCAAATTATTTTAAAACATCCATCCATTTCAATTTCCAGATCTCAAACCCATTTTGAGATCACTCATAACTCCATTCAAATCAACCATTTCACTTCCCAAGTTAACTCTCAATTTTCGTCGTAAATTTCCAAATCAGGTTGCTCATTCCAACTTATTTAACTTCCTCTAACTTAAATTTAATTTACTTAATCCAGTCAACTTTACACAATTTGAATTCCCATTCAAATTTTAAACTTCAGATTAATAATCTTCCCACTTAAGTTTAAAACTTACTTCACTTTGGGTTTCACATCACATTCCATGGAAAATTCAAAACTCCACCTTAGAGTTTATTTCAAATATACATAATTATTTTCCTTTACGTACCAAGTTATCGTTAAATTTTAAACCACCTTTGGTTTTTAAATTCAAAACAAATTCCTTTAAATTTTAAACAACTTTTTTTTGAAACAGGACCCTTTATTCAAATACATTAAATAACATCACTTTATCAATTTGAAACAATTTTCATATTCTGGACCCAAATATAAAACTTTACAATTCAGATCATCTTCAATTCCAATTTATAAGTCATACTTGCCTAAACGTTTTAATTCCCTAAATCATTTCATTATTATCTAATTCTGAAACTCTTTCTGAAATTCAAGATTTTATTTTCAGTTTGAATCCATTTCAAACTTATCTTTATTTAATTTCAATTTGGTTGTATTACTATCACACCACTTAATTTAATTTCAATAGTTTAACAACCAATTACCTTAATATTAATTAGAAAGAAATATTGCTTTATATAACAAAATATATTCTTATATAAAATCATTTAAAATCTTTATATAAGAAAATAACAAGTACGGTCACACACACACACACACACACATATATACACACACACATACAAACACTCAACTCATTCTAGGGTACCATTGACCCTATCCTTAATGAGTATCCCACCAGAGCCAAGGTTCTCGCTTAACCTTTGGCTCTGATACCAAATGTAACAATCCTAAATTATCGATCTTGAAAATTCCAGATAGTTAGGAAAAGAAGAAAAGAAATAGAAGAAGAAGAAACAAAAAACCAAATTTAGCATCTCACATTCGCAGCGGATAAAATATAATATCAATAACATTCTTTACACAAAGAAAGTTGTATCAGTCAGTTACATTTTAATACATCATAGTTACAACATTTTACAATCACTAGACAGTTAAAATGACTTGTTTCAAATATACAACAATATAACACAGCGGAAAAACTCCATACGTTCCTGCCATGGTTTTAAATCTCCTATATATCGCCCGAGATCTCCTTTTCACACTTAAACGAGACGAGACATTAAATCTCCTCCATATCTCCCTCGACACTCATCTCGTCCGAGATATTCAAATCTCACTCGATATACGGGTCAAAATCTCAATCCGAGATCCCACCCGAAATTATACATTTTTCTTATTTTCCATAATATTTTTTATTTTCATATTGATTCAAAAGAAACTACTCGATCCAATTATAATTTACCAACTTCTTGAGCATATTCTTTACTTTTTTCCTTAACGAGTCATAGCGAAAGGTTTCACTTCTTTATTATGTTCAAATAAAAAGATATTATTCAATCATTACCAAATCAGTTAAGCTAATCAAGCTACTACTCTTCTAAAAATATTCCTTTTTCAATGTAAATCAAGTATGTTACCATTTTTATTTTTACTATGAAAGTTATAACCGTTAAATAAATTTTTGACACGTCAATTTTAGACACATAAGTACATCCGAGATATTCCCGAGATGCATTATAGGCCCGAGATGTGAATCCGTGATATACACCCGATATGTACTCATCTCATCCGAGATCTCCCCCAATACGAGATAACTTGGGTAAAAGTTCCTCGACGAAATGTGACCGAAATCCGATATTTAAAACCTTGGTTCCTGCCATCCAGCTTGCCTCTTGAGCTCCAGAACATCCTTACCTGGAAATATGTAATACTTGGTCTGACCCGAGCATTACATCAAAGTAACACCCGGGTCAGGCTGGAAACCAGCTTGAGTAAACCCATCTAACATGGAATACAACAACATAAAACTTACATAAAACCCAGGGTAACTCGTTTCAATTTACAAATTCACAATTTGTTATAGACATCACTTATTTCCAACATTAATTTCTATCTACCAAAAATTTAGATTAAATGGTCCAATTCACTTAAATCATTCCATTCCAGTCTATTGATTTCACATATCAATCTTGTGACGTCCCACCTCTATGCTCACAATAACAAAGAGTATTAAAGGAAATACTGTCTGTTATTACGAAGAATAAGGCTGGATAGGAGCGGCCATCCGTAGTTAGGCCTTACACTAGTATTGGTTATCTCGATAAGAGTGGTATATATTTTTATTTTTCATCTCTTATTTATTTACTCCCATCGACATACCCAATTCCAGTATAAAAAAAACTACGATGGATCATAATAGTTTAGGACAATATATATAATAATAATACAGATAAATAAATGCGGAACACAGATAACAAAAGTCTATATATATATATATATAACTGATGTCAGTTACAATACATGTGATACTATACATATGATACAACTATAACTTTCGACTCAGGAAGTTACATACATAATAAAATTATTGACAATAATATACATGAATACGTATCATCCTATATTGTGACAACGACCACTCCAAAAGATATGAAAAGAACTAAAATCTCAATCAGCAACCCACGGCAACATATCTACAACCTGTAATAACTCGGTCTGACCCGAGTATTAAATTCAAAAGAAAATAATGCACTGGTCAGTCTAATTCAAACTCAGTTATTAATGCTCAGAAGCAATAATAATTAACTCACAATTAGATGACAGTCACAAATATCTCGTCTATCCAATCCTTTAATAAGAAATCAGATAACGGTAAATATAACACGTAACAGTGTTAAACAACAAATCAGTAGATTCAAATTATCAAGAAGGTAAATAAAAAGATTATCGATGAAGATAATTTAGAAAACAACAGAATTGCCTAAACGGCTATTAACAACAAAATCAAATTATTAAATAAATAACTAGAACTCATAATCTAATTTTCAAATAGATAATTAGACAACAACAAAATGATCAAATCAAACCAAATCGAAATACACTTCCAAAATATTGAATTGGACAAAACAATTCAAGTAATTGAAATATCACTTAAAAACATCAATACTGATAGGGCTGGAGTACACGCACGCACGCACTGCCTCGCCATTACCGTGATTAAACATACAAAAGCTCAGTGAATCAATAGCAAAAAGAACCTACTCAGATCAAAATGAAACTGATGGAACTGCAGCAGCAAGCACAACATCCATCCAGTAACCATCAAATGAACAAAGTGTACATGAAGGCACAATGAAAATTCACAATCAAACACAAGGTCAAACCCAAAATACCGGATTCAACTCAAGTGTAATTAGAAAAACAAATCCAAATGTAATCAAGTGGTCAAGACAGCTAATTCATATGCAAACTGCCTCAACACAACTGTAAAGCAACCCAACTCGAATGACCAAGTGCACAAAGGCATAGCAACTGCACCATCAACCAGACTATATGCAAGCAAGATGGTGATCAATATGCAGTACAGTGAAGTGCAAAATAAGTACACAAACATGACCACAAAAGTCAAGTTCAAGAATGAACCATAAAATGTCTAGACCAGAATATAGTGCAACATGGTCAGAACCAAGGCAACAAATATGCAACACTTAAAATATCAATGTCGATGCCATTGAACAGCAGGCCAAAGTCAACACAGCAACAACCAAAACATTTAAGCATATGGATGCAAGTAAATGTCACTGAGAAACAATGTTTAACATACATATGAATCAATTTCATACGTACAACAAACACAAAGGACAACTCAGCAATGCAAAGAAATCACCAAACCAAGGCACAGCCGAGATGATCAATCACAGTGCAAACGAAAATAAATGCATCAGTGCACATGAGAATTGACTCAGTGCTTACTGAAAACAAAATGCATCAGTGCACAGTGAAACAACTCAATGAAACTGGACCAAATTCAACTCAAATGCAAACTATATCATACCTGATACAGTGACAATATGGATGCAAGCAAATACATCTGATTCAAGTAAATGAAAAGATTACAGTTATGACTGATGCCAACAGTTAATGGCCAAATTCATGGATTTTCATAATCAAGTTCCAGTGTGCTACAGGGAAAATGCAACATGAATTAAACAGTGAACTAGTAAGGTTAACACGTCTCGGCATGTTCGTGAAGACAACAAAACAGGTGCAACATAATGCAACAGTGGACAGAGTCAAGGCTACAACTCAAACCCATATGCATTTTGAAACAGCCAGTGACAACTGATGGTATACAAGTGGTACAGAATAAGCATGCACATTTCTGTACATATACACCAACAACATGAAGTGCTGACCAATTCATATACAAGACAACAACTTATTACACAAATGGGACAATACTGAAGACTACAATATGCAGAGAGTAAGGACAGTGATCGAACAATCAAAGTCAAAGACTGCAATACTACAGGCAACACACATGCATGGTTAACAATGACCTTGGTCAAGAGTAAGACAAAACCAACTCTATACAGGCAAAGTAGATCAGAAACTGTAATACAGTGAACAAGTCCAGTAGGTCTTACCAATTTCCAACAAGAGTACAAATGCCAGAGTGATAAAAAGCACATATTTAGGGCAATCGAAATAGTAGGCATCACAAAAATCAAATTTATCAAGCCCAAGCTCAAAGCAAAACATCTCAAATTTCCAGATGAATACAAGCATCGAAACCGAAGTCAAAATGAAAGTCAAGCCATAATGGCTAGTTCGAACATTTCAAAAATCATCAAAGCCATATACATGAACCAGTCAATCAAGTGTACAACCGAGTGAATTGAAAACATCGGAGAAATCATCAACATTCAAGCGAAATTTATACTGCTGAAGCACGGTTCGAATTAGATGTGTGTGAAGAATTCACTCACCTTTGATTCGACGAGCATAACAATCGATTACAAGCAAACACGAAGAACAATCTCTAGATCGAACGGTTCCAAGTCGAAGCCGAGCACTCAAGAAATCGAGGCGAAGCCAAAAGCCGTAGCCGCCATTATTTTCATTCGCTTCTTTTTTTCCTTTTGGTTTAGGGTTTCGAACAGAAAACAATGGAGAGGATCCGGTCTTTTCCTTGATAAAACACAACGCCCAGAGTTAAAAAGTGGGCCAAATTTTATTTTTAAAGCCCGCCTAATCACTTGACAATTATTTTAAAGAATTTCAATCGATTAAAAACTAAAATTAGCAATTAGCTAGCAGATTAATCGTTTAATGACGATATTAAATTGATGCAAAAACCCCGGGTTGTTACAGACTCCCCTCCTTATAAAAATTGCGTCCCCGCAATTTTCATAGTTAAAGTCGTCAATAACAATTATTTTTCTAACATAAACTGGTTAAGTGAGAAAAAGAAAGGTCAAGAATACAGACGCCAAAGAAATTTTTTAATTTCATAAAAGAAATTCACAAATTCTCAACAAAATCTAATTATAAAATAAATAATCAGAATACAGAAATCACAAAATAGCAATATCTAATTATCGATACGATAATTAGAAGGCAGCAAAATCTAATTATCAACAGATATAATTAGAAAACACAAATCACAAATCTCAAAACCGCAATTATCTAGTTATCAACCAGATAATTTGAACACAACAAATATGTAATCACCAAAAACGATAATCAGAAATCTCAAATCAACAAATATCTAATTATCAAAAACGATAATCAAAAATCTCGAATCAGCAAATATCTAATTATCACAAACGATAATCAGAAATCTCAAATCAACAAATATCTAATTATTAAAAACGAAAATCAAAAATCTCAAATCAACAAATATCTAGTTATCAAAAACGATAATCAGAAATCATCAAATCAACAAATATCTAATTATCAAAAACGATAAGCAGAAATCTCAAATCAACGAATATCTAATTATCACAAACGATAACCAGAAATCATCAAATCAACAAATATCTAATTATCAAAACTATAATCAGAAATCTCAAATCAACAAATATCTAATTATCACAAACGATAATCAGAAATCTCAAATCAACAAATATCTAATTATGAAAAACGATAATCAGAAATCTCAAATCAACAAATATCTAATTATCAAAAACGATAATCAGAAATCTCAAATCAACAAATATCAAATTATCAAAAACGATAATCAGAAATCATCAAATCAACAAATATCCAATTATCAAAACGATAATCAGAAATCTCAAATCAACAAATATCTAATTATCAAAAACGATAATCAGAATCAACAAATATCCAATTATCAAAAATGATAATCAGAAATAACAAATATCCGATTATCAAAAACGATAATCAAAAACAACAAATATCCGATTGTCAAAAACGATAATCATAAACAACAAATATCCGATTATCAAAAACGATAATCAAAAACAACAAATAATCGATTATCAAAAACGATAATCAGAAATAACAAATATCCAATTATCTGCAGATAATTGGAAACAACAAATATCTAGAAATCAATTAAGATAGTCTAGAAAATCAACATAAAAGGTTGGATCGATCTCATCAGATGGCGAGTTTTTAAGCTACGCCGCACGTGCATCAACAAATGGCCGAAGCCTACCAAGTACCGTCAACATAATTTTGGCGCCCAACAAATGACCCGGAGGTCCAACAAATGACCCGAAGGTCTAGTACTGGTATTGACCCGAAGGTCCAACATAGTGGCTCGAAAGCGCACGAAAATCATCAAAACAGCAAATATTTCAATTAACGAGTCCGGAATTAACCGAAACAGCAAACACACATGTCCCATACCACGTGTTTTTCTAAATCGTTTGATTCTCTTCATCGTTTCCTACAAAATTATGTATTCCAAAAATAACATTTCACATTCTCAAACAGACAAGTCCAGAATTAAGCGAATCAGTAAAAGAAAGGGGTCATAGTCCTTGATTTTGCTGAAACGTTTAAATCGCTTCCTCATTCTTTTGAAAGCGCAAACTGCTAAAATTTTGAAAACAAATTTTATTTTGAAACAATTTTTAAAACACGTGATTAAAACTGCAACATCAGTAGAAACTTCGATAAGGAAATTGCACTTCTCAAAATACCATAAAAACGGACAACAAAATCAGCATTGCGAGGTAACCGCTTGAAAATCCACTTCAAAATTTGACGGTTACTGAAGTCAAAGCGACAGTAATTTTAAACGTCAAAATCTCATCAAAATAATTTGCATCAAAATATAATACCAGTGAATTTTCATTCATTAAAAATGTCAACAAAACACCGTGCTTCAAAAACTTAAATCCCGTTATAAACATAAAGACAATAAAATACGTTTAAAACCAAACACCGGTTTAACATAAAATTAATGCAGTAATGTGCAACCCAAATTTGCACGTATACTACAAAATGAACAAAGAAATCATTCGAATATATCTTCAATGAAGATAATTCAAAACAGCAAAAATCTTAACAAAATCACATAACTGCAATCGCTTTGGATCATCAAATCGGATTCGAAATTTTCAAAGAAAACAAAATAAATACAGCTATGTAAACAACAAATAAAATTTATTTCAATTTCATATTTTGATTTTTAAATCAAAAAGGTTATCAGCTATACTCAGCGAAGACAGCCTCACTGTTTCGGCTGCGCACTCTGATAAACCGACACAAATGGCTTAATCATCAAAACACAGTTTTCACTTTTATTTTTAAATAAAGCCATTTAAAAATTTCATCATAATTTCAAAACTTTAGTTTTGACTCAAGGCACAATAAAAACATCGACAATTAGTTGTAACACATGTTCCATCTAAGTTACGCTTTATATTATGTCCATAAACCCCTTGCTCTGATACTAATTGTGACGCCCCACCTCTATGCTCACAATAACAAAGAGTATTAAAGGAAATACTGTCTGTTATTACGAAGAATAAGGGTGGATAGGAGCGGCCATCCGTAGTTAGGCCTTACACCAGTATTGGTTATCTCGATAGGAGTGGTATATACTTTTATTTTTCATCTCTTATTTATTTACTCCCATCGACATACCCAATTCCAGTATAAAACGAACTACGATGGATCATAATAGTTTAGGACAATATATATAATAATAACACAGATAACTAAATGTGGAACACAGATAACAAAAGTCTCATATACACACACACACACACACATATATATATAACTGATGTCAGTTACAATACATGTGATACAATACATATGATACAACTATAACTGTCGACTCGGGAAGTTACATATACAAGTACATTATTGACAATAATATACATGAATACATATCATCCTATACTGTGACAACGACTACTCCAAAAGATATGAAAAGACTTCAAAGCTCAATCAGCAACCCACAGCAACATATTTACAACCTGTAATAACTCGGTCTGACCCGAGTATTAAATTCAAAAGAAAATAATACACGGGTCAGTCTAATTCAAACTCAGTTATTAATGCTCAGAAGCAATAATAATTAATTAGCAATTAGACGACAGTCACAAAAATCTCGTCTATCCAATCCTTTAATAAGAAATCAGATAACGGTAAATATAACATGTAACACTGTTAAACCACAAATCAGCAGATTCAAATTATCAACGAAGAGAAATAAAAAGATTATCGATGAAGATAATTTAGAAAACAACAGAATTGCCTAAACGACAATTAGCAACAAAATCTAATCATTAAATAAATAACCAGAACTCATAATCTAATTATCAAATAGCTAATTAGACAACAACAAAATGATCAAATCAAACCAAATCGAAATACACTTCCAAAATATTGAATTGGACAAACAATTCAAGTAATTGAAATATCACTTAAAAACATCAATACTGATAGGGCTGCAGTACACGCACGCGTGCACTACCTCTCCACTACCGTGATTAAATACACAAAAGCTCAGTGAATCAACAGCAAAAAGCACCTACTCAGATCAAAATTAAACAGATGGAACTACAACAGCAAGCACAACATCCATCCAGTAACCATCAAATGAACAAAGTGCACATGAAGGCACAATGAAAATCCACAATCAAACACAAGATCAAACCCAAAATACCGGATTCAACTCAAGTGTAATTAGAAAAACAAATCCAAATGTAATCAAGTGGTCAAGACAGCTAATTCATGTGCAAACTGCCTCAACACAACTGTAAAGCAACTCAACTCGAATGACCAGGTGCACAAGGGCATAGCAACTGCACCATCAACCAGACTATATGCAAGCAAGATGGTGATCAATATGCAGTACAGTGAAGTACAAAATAAGTACACAAACATGACCACAAAAGTCAAGTTCAAGAATGACCCATAAAATGTCCAGACCAGAGTGCAACATGGTCAGAACCAAGGCAACAAATATGCAACACTTCAAATATCAATGCCGATGCCATTGAACAGCAGGCCAAAGACAACACAGCAACAACCAAAACATTTAAGCATATGAATGCAAGTAAATGTAACCAAAACATTTAAGCATATGAATGCAAGTAAATGTCACTGAGAAACAAAGTTTATCATATATATGAATCAATTTCATATGTACAACAAACACAAAGGACAACTCAGCAATGCAAAGAAATCACCAAAGACCAAAGCATAACCGAGATGATCAATCACAGTGCAAACGAAAATAAATGCATCAGTGCACATGAGAATTGACTCAGTGCTTACTGAAAACAAAATGCATCAGTGCACAGTGAAACAACTCAATGAAACTGGACCAAATTCAACTCAAATGCAAACTATATCATACCTGATACAGTGACAATATGGATGCAAGCAAATACATCTGATTCAAGTAAATGAAAAGATTACAGTTATGACTGATGCCAACAGTTAATGGCCAAATTCATGGATTTTCATAATCAAGTTCCAGTGTGCTACAGGGAAAATGCAACATGAATTAAACAGTGAACTAGTAAGGTTAACACGTCTCGGCACGTTCGTGAAGACAACAAAACAGGTGCAACATAATGCAACAGTGGACAGAGTCAAGGCTACAACTCAAACCCATATGCATTTCGAAATAGGCAGTGACAACTGATGGTATACAAGTGGTACAGAATAAGCATGCACACTTCTGTACATATACACCAACAACATGAAGTGCTGACCAATTCATATACAAGACAACAACTTATTACACAAACGGTACAATACTGAAGACTACAATATGCAGAGAGTAAGGACAGTGATCGAATAATCAAAGTCAAAGACTGCAACACTATAAGCAACACACATGCATGGTTAAAAATGACCATGGTCAAGAGTGTGACACAACCAACTCTATACAGGCAAAACAGATCAGAAACTGCAATACAATGAACAAGTCCAATAGGTCTTACCAATTTCCAACCAGAGTACAAATGCCAGAGTGATAAAAATCACATATTTAGGGCAATCGAAATAGAAGGCTTCACAAAAATCAAATTTATCAAGCCCAAGCTCAAAGAAAAACATCTCAAATTTCCAGATGAATACAAGCATCAAAACGGAAGTCAAAATGAAAGTCAAGCCGTAATGGCTTTCGAACATTTCAAAAGTCATCAAAGCCATATACATGAACCAGTCAATCAAGTGTACAACCGAGTGAATTGAAAACATCAGAGAAATCATCAACATTCAAGCGAAATTTATACTGCTGAAGCACGGTTCGAATTAGATGTGAGTGAAGAATTCACTCACCTTTGACTCGACGAGCATAACAATCGATTGCAAGCAAACACGAAGAACAATCCCCAGATCGAACGGTTCCAAGTCGAAGCCGAGCACCCAAGAAAACGAGGCGAAGCCAAAAGCCCTAGCAGCCATTATTTTCGTTCGCTTCCTTTTCTTCTTCTTTTGGTTTAGGGTTTCGAACGGAAAACAATGGAGAGGATCCGGTCTTTGCCTTGATAAAACACAATGCCCAGAGTTAAAAACGTGGGCCAAATTTTATTTTTAAAGCCCGCCTAATCACTTGACAATTATTTAAAAGAATTTCAATCGATTAAAAACTCAAATTAGCAATTAGCTAGCAGATTAATTGTTTAATGATGATATTAAATCGATGCGAAAAACCCGGGTTGTTACAAATCTATAAAGAATTGAAGTGGTTTCAGATATTAACTAATACCCGATTCTGGTGTCTTTGAATCCAATGTCATCTTAAACCAAATTATTCAAGTAAAACACAATTCCACCTTTAATCAAAAGATGTCACTCTTTTACACAACAATTCATCATCGATAGATAACCACATAATCACTGTTCAAGACAAACATATCATATTACAAACATTTCATATCAGAAATATCAACCAATCATTCATAAGCAAGATTAATTAGTCACACATTCCTAATTAAATCAAATAAATTTCTTTAATAACTTTTAATCTTGCTTACTTAACAATAATTAATTACAAATCATTAATTAATCATCCCTTAATTATCCTTTCTAATTACATTCAGTAATTTGCCTTTAATTAACTTGCCACATTCATTGATCAACTTTGATTAATCACATTCAGTAAGTATTTATTCATAATTACTTACATTGATTAATTAACTACTTAATTAATGAACAAATCCTTTAATTAATTACTCTGAGTAATTAACACTTAATTACTTTCACTATGTAATTATTCTTTAATTACTTTCCATCAAGGAATTACCTATTAATTAATTAGATCATGTACTTATCCATTAATTACTTCACTAAGTAATTACACTTCATTAATTACATTAAGTAATTATACTTAATCCTAACTAATTCTTAATTAACAATAAATTAATCCTTAAACCTTTATAAATTAATTGATCCTAAATTACTAATTAATTTAACTTTAGTTACCTTATTAATTTAAGTAATTTTTAAATCATAAAAAAACTTAACCAACTTTCAAGATAAAAAAATTACCATTAATTACCTAAAATTAATACATGTTTTAAAAACATTTCATCTTTTTTAATTTAAATTTAAAAACTAGCTTTCTAAACTTCTCAAAAACATTCCCACATTTACTTCGGGTTCAACCCATTCCTGACTCGAGTGCCAACCCAGGTCCTTCTTTATGTTCCTTTTCTTTTCAATTTTTTCATAAGTTTTTGTTAAGTTTCAAATTTAAAACAGAACTACAGTATGAAACCCACACGAATCACGAGCAAACAGTCGAGACTAAACTCCTCTATCCCGAGCGTTACTTCGAGACAGTCATCAATCCAACACCCTGACACAGAAGCAATGTCGTGCACATGCACAGTTCATCTATGCCACCGCTACCTCCGATGACTCCTCACACACGTCGGCGATCAACCACCTGAACAATCCCGACCCTCAAACTATCGCCACGAAACCAAAAACAAATTCAAGCCTTCCACTTGAACTGGTAACTCATAATCTCCTCAGAAAATCACCTCGTTAAAGAAATTCCGACCACCAAATCCGTCGTGACTTCGCCAACACCATCGTCCACGTCTCCAGTATGTCCCCTCCAAGTTTGGCCGAGCTCGACGCCTCAACAATGGCGAACAACCCCAAAATCAGACCTCCATTTCTAAACCCTCTTAAGCCCTAGTTCACACTACGGCCGACACCATGACCATCGGACGCCACCGTCACCATTTTTCTAGTGACGCCTGACATCCCGTCCTCCTACATGCCAAATCACGAACCCCCATACGACGCCGATCAACAGCAAATGCCAAAAGTCCTAAAATTGATCATCTCGAGTTTCCCTGACAATCTCAAGCCTAAAAATCCAAAGACTTATACCAAAATTCAAGATTTCCTACCCTGAATCCTTGCATGAAAACCAATCTTGAAATTGCATTCATGAAATTTTGACCAATTGTCTAATTTTCATAGTATTTCCTTATTTCAAAAATAATTATTAAACTAAAATCCTTGAAACCATTTTTAGAGTTGATATCATGTTGTTATAATCAAATCTCATTCAAGGATCTATGTTTAAAATTGCTTATATTTCGAGTTATGGATTTTTAAAGGAACTCAAGAAACTGTAAAACAAATAGAAACCAAAATCATACATACACAGGCACATCCATTATATAAATATTAATTCAAGTTATATTCATGCTAAAACATCCATGCAATCCAACATTGTCTCACACATTTCACTTGTATTAAAATTTAAATCTCAGATTTAAACTATTTTTAAAAGAAAATAGGTTTACTCACCTTAGAAAATGAAGAGAGCTTTAAAACTGGATTGCTAAAAACTGGAAACTTTGAGAATTTGCATTGTTGAAGGAAATACTTTGAACAGAAATGTCTTGAGACAATAATTGATGCCAGATGGAGCTTATTTGTTGGTAATTCCAGATTTGATTTGTTCAGGTTGCATTTGAGGATGGCCTTTGCTACAGGCTTTGAAAATGTTTCTCTAAGATTTGTTTTTTTCTTCAGATTTGCTCTTTGCCTTTGTAAAATGGTTTCAGATTTGAAAGTTTTTTTGAGGGAAGATTATAAATTTTGGTTAAATGATAAAATTTCTGGTTTGAAGTGGTTTTACAGGTGAAGTTCTCTGGTTTGCATTTGTTTTTTATTTAAGAAGATTACTGTAAAACCCGCAAATTCGTACCCCTTTTGAGTTGGCAAAATCCCATACAATTCAGCCCAATGTGGAACAAATGTACAAGTCTTCGGGTTTAAAGAAGAAGGAGGTAGAAGAAGAAGAAAAGAAAACAATAACAAAATCTCACATATCGCAGCGTAACAAATATAATAGATAAATGAACATCTTTAAAACAAAGAACTATATCGGTTATTACATCACATCACATTACATTATCAAAGTGTTACAATAACAAAACAGCGGAACAAAATATAACATATACTAGTGATACGCTTCGCCATCCAGCTTGCTCCTGATTTCCACAGCATCTATTTTCTGACTTCGCTCCAGAATAATAATAACCTGACTCTAGGCTGCTTGCGTGGAAAATTATGGGCACCCAGATTTTAGAAAGGGAACATTAAACTCCAGGTCAGTCGTGGGACGGGTGTGAGATAGTAAAAACAATTATTTCCACAAAGAGAGGAAAAGAAATCCGCTATGCTTTTTGGAAAATGAAACTACTATAAGGCCACCCGCCACACACACAATGCAAACACAGAATTGGAGGAGATTTCTCCTTATGATAGTCAAACATGCTTAATACGCAAAATCCTTTCGATATTATTATTAGTGCATAGTGCAGAAAACATTTCGAAAGTATAATATTAATCTTTGCCGGCATAGACATACCGAACTATGCCTACTATAGCTACCATCTAAATAGTGGTGACCACCATAAGTAAATGGCAGGTTATACAACTAAAACCGTACAAGGCGCATATTGGAGATTGGATTTCCAATAAATGGTCAGGCTAAAGAACTTCCTACTGCCACATGGGTACGCCTTTGGAGGGACTCCCCAAGAACCTACCCGACTCTCTGCCAACACAAGGCCAGGTTACCTCTTTAACTAGGTAACTACTACTCGAGTATGCCATCCTCCAGTCATTTGCGATCTTTATCCGAGGATCCTCAACCACAAAGCAACAATCACAAAGAGTAATAGATTTGCAGCAACCACATAGGTTAAATATCTGGGCTCCACACCATGATACCACCCTTTTCAAGAAGGAAATGACATACTCTAAAGGGTACGAACCTCATAACCTGGCCGCATCTTTCCTGTTTTGACCATTTTTGGGGTGTGAGGTCCCGCGAAGTCTCGTCCACAATGCTACACTTTTCACAAAGTCATGCTTTGATCAACAAATGATCAGCAGCACTTCGTATGCCACATTACCAGTTTGGGAATATATCACTAGTAACCATCAACTACATAACCTCTGAGCTTGTACGTCTCAAAGAAGGGTATTAAGCTAAGAGAATAAATTCTCCGCCACCAACAGATATGTATTTGATAGAAACCAGCTTTACATCTCAAAGTGTAATGTCACACACAAATCCATACAAGTCCATTCCCGGATCGACCGGAACCGAAGGCACTTCAAAGAAGCCCTTGGAAATTCGGATATTTACTAATCACGTCCGAAAACCCATCAGAAAGGGTGATAAAATCTCTATACCGGAGTAACCCGATGTAGAGACATTCGACAGGTAATCCTTTCGTTTTCGAAAATACCCAGTCTTCAACACCATCTTCAAATGTAATCCCATTTCGTCGTATCATTATTCGGAATGGGTTTTATGACACAAGGTCCTCTCCCAGCTAATCCAAATAATGTGCGCTTATTTTAAAAATAAGTGTTACTTCAGATTTCAACAAATCACAACAAATTTTCCACTTTAATCTTTTAAATATAAGATCCATCGCAATCACAAAGGTTCGATGTGGTTTTTCGATATCCACTTGGAATTTGACACCCGGTCGCATTGAAATTCAAATGCCATTAAAAGGCCAATATTGATAGTCGGTTATTTAACTATCAATCAAAATTCACAACAATCACCAAGATTTAAATAAGTTTTTCCCAATTATTTATTTTCAAAGATATCTTCGCAAGATAAAATTTTAGCACTTCAACTATTTGAAAACAAATTTCAAATCAGTTGTCACCCTTCAATACTTTGAAAACAAATTTCAAATCATTTTTCCTTACGCGAAATACATTTCCAAATATTTATTCATTTCCATTGAAAATCTGCCGAGTTCAAATATTTTAAAATGCTTATCCAAAATATACTTGGAAATATTTAAAATAAAACTATTTTAAAACATTTGCTTAAATATTAGTTATGAAAATATTATACTAATGTCTCATATAAATATTCAAGTCCAAACTAATTTTTTTAAAACAATTAATAGATAGGATATAACTATTTAAATGTTCAGTTTCTAAAATAAATATCAATTTAAAACTTTAAATTATCACTTCTATAATGGTTTAAAATATATTTTAACTTTAAATATTTTCAAAATAACCTAAGCAAATAATTTTCTTCCAAACATTCTTTCCCTTAAACCATCTTTACAACCTCAATTAATATTTATAAACTATATTGAAAACATTCTCCGCTTTTAAGGGAAAATACACATTTCATTCTAAAATGGTTCATTCAAATCAACTTATAAATCTTTCTGGATTTATTTTAAATTTACGTCCCAAATCCGTAAATTCCTTTCCACACTTTTAAAAATAAAAAAATATTTATTTTTAAAACAAATTTCTCTTTCTTTTATTAAATTCCCATTTGTGGATTCAAATTCCCAAATATTCACCGGTATATGATTTTTTTTAAATCATTTACAAACACCAAATCAATTACCAAATTGATTTCTGAATTTACTTCAACACCAATTCGATTTCAATCAAACACCAAATCAATTTTCATATGGATTTCCCAAAGATTTATTCTTTTTAACACCAAATCAATTTCCGAATTTATTTTTAAAATAAATTCCTTTACCTCTTCCAAATTATTTAGAATCCGTATTTTTAAGAATAAATTCTTCACCATTTGAATAATATTACATGAAATCCATTTATTAAACTTTTTCCCATATTTTGGAATTTTATTCAATAGGATTTCACTATAGATTTTCTACTTAAATTTAAAAATCCAATTTTATTTATTTCTGGTATCTTACGATACCAAAAATATATTCGGTTAAATTTTAGCCTTCAATGGTTTCAATCACAAATAATCACACACAGATTATAAATAATCAACACACAACATATGAAACAAAATCAAATGTTTGAGGAATCCAGTTGGATCCCTCCAACCTGTTTCCTTGCATCCACAGACTTTAGCACAACAATTAAATACCAATTCCACTTTGAGGTGGAATATCGCGGTATATGGGATTTATAAAATATCATCCGCTATTATGCGGCGTATAGGGTTTCATCCGCTATATAATGTGGGAAATCAACAACTCCAAATACATATATAATACCAACTCCACTTCGAGGTGGAATATCGTGGTATATGGGTTTAAATATAATATCATCCGCTATTATGCGGCGCATAGGGTCTATTTCAATGCAACTGATAATAAATTATCATCCAAGCACACAATCAACAATTTAAATTTAACTAACACAATTCAACAATCAATTAATAACTGAAATTTTCAATTATTAAAATTTAAGTGAGAAGATCTCACCTTTAACGATGCCTGCAACCATTTCCATTCCCAACTTGTTTTCTCTACTCTAGACCTTGTATCAAACAATTATATAATTTATTAATATTCGAAATAAATCGAACAATGAATTCTTCCATTTACTAAATTTAATTACTAACGATTCAATTTGACTTAGTGATAAATTTTAAACGTGTATATATAATAATTTTTTTTCCTTTTCAAACCAATTTTATATTACTAAATAATATATTTATTTTCTTTCAAACCTAAGAAGGACAGAAATTTCTTTACTGTAAAACCCTTTTATTTTTATACTCGTATATTTTTATACTCAAAAGAAAATTTCTTTTTCCTTTGTCTGCACCATATGTATTTTCTGTTTACACATTAAACCAAATAAAAACCAAAATCAGTACCTTACCGACTTCACCATGCAACAGCACGAAGCTACAGCCGCGCCTCAACCCAGCCGTGACCGCCCAAACTCTGACCAATGAACTCCCATCGCGATGTCCTAGACAACCGCGACCTCCACAGTAACCTACCACCACCTCTTCGCGCGCGCACGCGCAATCCCCCAACTTGGCCACCTTCTACCTTGAACCCTAACTAACGTCTCGATCCCAAATGCCACCGCGGCCACCTCCTCGAAGCCTCGCCATCTGCCGCCATCCATCGCGACTTGGAGCACTTGTGCTTCCATTCGACACTTGCGCCTCCTCAGCTCGAACCATAACTATCACGGCGAGCCCAAAACCACCGTGGCCATTCAAACTAGAAGGGGAAAGCTGCCTCCTTTTCTCAAATTGAAGTAGAGAGTACGGTGATAACGTCTTCGTGCTTTCCCGCTTTTTCTTTTCGAACTTGATTTTTCCTTTTTCACGAGCTGATGGAAGAGGGGAGAGGGACGGCGCGATTTAGAACGAGCTCTGATTTTTTTAAAATAAATTCGGCCATTGCTATTTCTCGTTTGTTTTTGAATTTGAGATTGGGACCGAGGGATTTCGTTGATTTCAAATAAAAATAGAGTTTAGGAAGGCGTGTTGGAGAAGGTAATCCCTGATTGACAGGTTAATTTTTTTTTATAAATATCTTATTTAATGCAACTTGAAAATCCGATGCCCTATCGAGGCATGCCGCTAGGCGTCTATAATGTTTTACCCGTATGCCGAACACAGCGGAACGTTTTTCGAAGCCTAATTCAATCATATGTGGAAGATAGCTTTTCAATCGAGTTTAAATATTAAAAATCAATTTTAATTTCAACACGTTTCTCACCCAAATGGACAAACGGTAACTACAAACGCTACCAAAATTGAAATCCGATAATAACTAACTATTACGGATTCAATGGGACTGGTTTCATCGAATTCCAAGGCCGTGCCTCGGAAGGCTATTTTTAATTATCGATTTAAACAATAAAATTTCAAAACCGAACAAAATGTTTCCGAATTCAATTCTGAAGCTTCTATTATCTTGAGTATCATCAATATAAATCTTCCAAGCCCTTAAAATATTTTTAATCAGGTTAAAACTGAAGATTCAAATTTTTTATTCAACTTCAATAAATTAAATTCGATAACTAAATTGCCAAATTCATAGTTAATTTTGAAATTCAAGTAGAACCATCATTCAAATATCTAAAATCAATTAAATTTTCAAATTTCAATTGTCCAAAATTCAGGGTCGTTGTAACAACCCGCATATTTTACGATTGTGTATTTAAATATTTTATTTAAATAGAGCATTGTTAGTCGGATTATAGTCCAAAATGCTACTTTTTGCATACGGTCGAATTAGGACTCGGGACCACTCCCATTGAGTTCAAAACGCCATTTGCGACCTTTTTGAGTATAAACTTCGATATGTTTGAAGCTGGCTAAAATTTGACCTATGCACTTTTGACTTTGGGATTGGGTTAGCCTAAACTATTAACTCTAACTCCACTCCCACTTCTCTTCATTCACTTCCATTACCTAATACCTTCAGGCTTTCATAAAAATGGGGGAAGAGAAAAAGAATTAGAATTCCTAAGCCTTAGTTCCATTGCAAATTCAAGTTCTAACTCCTAATTCATAGAGAAGCTATTGGTAAGCATCCTCTTCTTCTTCTCCAACTCATTCTACCTTCAATTTCAAAAATTCCTAAAGTTTAACTTAGGAAATGTTTTTCTTTTAAGCTTAGATTCAAGCTTCTTGGGTTGGAATTGAGGAGTGATTGTTTTTACCTTGCTCTATAGCTTCTTCTTCCTTGTTTTTGTGCAAAAGGTTAGATTTTTATCTCACATCTATGTCTATAACTATCTTTGATTGTTGGGTACGAATTCCTAACACTTATTAATGTGCATTTGCTTTTGGTTTGGATTGATTTGGCGAATATTTCAATTTTTGGTGTTTAGAAGTCAAATCTTTAAAAATCCTAACTTTGATGTTTGAACATGTTTTTGGTGATGCATTGAAGAGCCTATAGGGTCGGGTTGCCGATTGGCATAAACCCTTAGAGCCCTTTTCTCATCCGGTTGCAATTTTGGAAGAGTTTTCTCTTCATTTGATAGGTTGAAAAACAGCCCCAATGCCAGTCAGTCGACTGGCCATTTGTAGTCAGTCGACTAGCTGTAGCGAATAAGTGTTCCGGGGTCTGTTTTAGGGAATGGAAGTCACTGTTTCCTGCAATCAGTCGACTGACCTCTGTAATCAGTCGACTGACTGCAGGAAAGGAAATGTTCCAAGTTTCTTGCTCAGTCGACTGGCCATTTGTAGTCAGTCGACTAGCAATTTGTAGTCAATCGACTGACCTGCTTGTTTTAGCCTATTTAACCTATTTTGCTTGAAATTCCAATTTTTATCGATTCGTGGTTTTCCGATTTGTTGTTATCATTTATTATCGACCTTAATGACTTCTATTTTGGAATTTTTGAGTATATCCATTTGATGGATTTGGAATCGATTTCTTTGGATTTAATTCACGTCTTTGAACAAGAAACTTTGGTGATTGATTTTTTTACAATCATCTTTATGGTTTGTCACTTCTAAATACAAAGGTTTCTATAGTAGTAGTAAATATCCAAACTCTTTCACAAAGATGATTTCAACTCTATTTTCAACATCAAACTCCTTTATAAAACCGTTTTCCAACCTATTAATATATACAAACCTTTACCTCATTCGTTTGTGATAGGCCTCCCCTTTTTTTGTGATTTCTGGATTTCTATTGATGATTTCTAGAATTTGTGTTTCACCAATTTTTTTGATTACATTGGTAAGTTCTATCAATATTTGTGCATTGGTGAATTTGAGTTTCAACAACTTTTACGATTGGCATTGAGAGGTTTGCCAATATTTGTGACTTGGTGAATAGAAATAAAGAGTATGACATTCTTTTTGATCTTTGAGAATATTCTTGTGATATTTATTAATCTTTGGAAGGTTTTCAATTACATACTTATCATAGTTTGGCTTCATAGTTATCATACGTTTTTTTTCATATCTATTATTCTATATCCCTTTATCTGATATTTATAGTTAGACTGATCCATTTATTATTTTTTTATTAAATAATACTCGGGTCAGACCGAGATGTTACAGGTGCTTCTACTTGACTCCTTATCTGGGATCATCATTATTTGACTTTTGCCTAACTACATTAGAATGGTAGTTTTTGTTTCTACACACTCGGGAAGTAGACTCCTTGATGTATACATATTCTTTTGTCTAGCACATGAATCTATTCTTTTGTTATACTATGGATCTTGTCTGACCACTACTCTGATAAACACTTCTAAGTGTTATATATTCATATCTATTTCCGCCTTTGTGATATGGATATCTGTGACTGATTGTGTTATGCTTATTTCTATATTTATTTCCGAAGATCATATATAGCCACTGTGTAGATGTTTTGAGTTTGTATCGGTGTGTCGGATTTCCTCTTGTTATATTATCTGACATACTGTTGCTCGCACAAGGCAATTACATGGATGGTCGCTCCTCAACAGCCTTATTCTTCACGCTAGTTGACGGCATTACTCCGTAATGTCCTTAGCTAGCGTGAGTATAGAGGTGGGGCGTCACAACATGGTATCAGAGCCAATCTTCGGAACAATATAGAATAATTTAACAAGGATCATCGTCCTAATACATCTTAGGAGTCATGCCTTAGGATTTTATTTGAGTCATTGGACCCGTTCTATCCTATTTTCTTTGTGATGCCTTGTTATATCAATCAAGATTTGTTTGATATTCATTCTTAGATTAACCTTTTTCTTCTTCTTTCTTTCTTCCTTAAAGAAGAGAAATTGTTAGACCAGGCCGTCCCAGCGCCGGTCAATCTTGTGCTACTCCCCAGGATGGAGTATTTATGTCTGCCCAACAGCTTCTTGATCTCGTAAAGAATGCTCAAGCTGCCGGACCCATTCCAGAGCCTACTCACCCTAAATCTGGGTTTACACGTTTGTGCAGTGGTCATACCAACTTGGATGGGAAGCCATTCAAGGGTACTGAAAACATCATTGAAGTCGAAGCTTGGCTTAGAACATGCGATCGCATCTTTTCGGCATGAATCTTATTGATCTTCATCGATTTCAAGTGGCATTCAGTATGCTCCAAGAGAGAGCATTAGATTGGTATGAAATTTTGATTTCTGAAATTATTGAAGCGGATCTTACTTGCGAGCAATTTTGGGAAAGATTTCAATCGAAGTTTGTACTAGAAGCTGAGAAAGTGACTTTAGCCGGTCGTTTTATAGACCTTTTTCAAGGTGAATCTTCTGTGGCAGAATATGTCACATCTTTTGAATCTCTCTCTAATTATGGGGTCGAGTATATAAATACCCCATTGAAGAAAAATCAGAGATTTGTCTATGGCTTGAATAAGAATCTCAAGAAGCCATTACTTTTGAAATTGGAGGTTGCTTTCGATTAGCTTGTTGATATCGCTCTTCGACTTGAAGAGGCTGATAAAGAGGGTGGTGTTGAAGTTGTGGGTGCCAAACGGAACTTCAACAACAAGAAAAGGCCTAATAAGTTCAAGGGTCCTTATCCCAACAAGAAAGGGAAACATGTAGCAAAGACTCTTAACTCTAGCCATGGAGAATGCTACAATTGTGGTTCTAAGGATCATTATGCAAATAAGTGTACAAAGCCCCTTATTTGTCGCTATTGCAAAAGCTCGGGCCATTATATATCTTCATGTCCCAAACTTCAAAGTAAGAAGGAGGGAAAGATAAATGTTGTACAAGCCCCTAGTAACACTTCTCGTGGTCAAGGTATTTCTCATTCTATCCTTGATGGCATTATTATGTTTCGTGATCAACCTATTCGAGTTCTTTTTGATACGGGTGCATCCCATTCTTTTATATCAAACGAACTTGTTGATATTTTTCTTTAAGTGTTATGGCTTCAATGACTTCTTTGAGAATTGCAAATCCCGTCGGTGGATCCGCAACACTTAGTTTGCTTTGTAAAGATTACAAGATTATTTTGTGTGATTTTTATTTCCAAGCCGATTTGCGTGTCATGCGTTACTTGGACATCGGAATGATTTTGAGAATGGATTGGCTTAACCGTTATGAAGCCCATATCCCATATCCTGAGCGGACTATTCATCTTCGACATCCTCAATCTGTTATGCAGATCTCTATTGTTCTTAAAGATTCAGATTCCAGTTTGGCTGCATCTTTAGATTCTCTAAATCCTCATGATAACGATAATGATGAAGAAAAAGATGTCATTTCTCTTATTCATGTTCTTCGTGAATTTTCCGACATATTTGAGCCTGTTTTAGGATTACCACCTAAGCGAGAAATTGAGTTTAGAATTAATCTAATTCCTGGAGCTTTACCTATTACTCATCCTCCTTATCGTATGTCCAATAAGGGAAATGAGGAGATGTGTAAGCAATTATATGAATTAGAGACGAAGCAATTTATTCGCTCTAGTTCCTCTCCTTGGGGAGCTTCGGCTATTTCTGTGAAGAAATCCGATGGTACATTTAGGCTTTGCATTGACTACCGCAAGCTTAATGATCTCACCATTAAGAATAAATATCCTTTACCTCGGATTGATGATTTATTCGACCAACTTAGTAGTGCTAGAGTCTTTTCACAATTAGACTTAGCAACCGGTTTTCATCAGCTTCGTATTGCAGAGGATAACATTCCTTTAACATCATTCCATACTCGTTATGGATCGTATGAATGGCTTGTTATGCCATTTGGTTTAACGAATGCTCCGGCTTATTTCGTCGACCTTATGAATCGTGTTTTCAAAGATTTCCTCGATCGATTTGTTCTCATTTTTATAGATGATATTCTAGTGTATTCTAAAAATGAGGAAGAGCATGAAAAACATCTTCAGATTATGTTGGAAACTCTTAAGAACAATCAATTGAAAGCAAAATTTTCTAAATGCCACTTTTGGCAATCTCGGGTGAAGTTTCTCGGTCACATTATTTTCGAATCCGGAATTTCCATAGATCCTTCAAAGATTGAAGCGATTCAGAATTGGAAGAGACTAGAGAGTGCGACGGAGATTTGTAATTTTCTTGGATTGGCAGGTTATTACCGCCGGTTCATAAAAGACATTTCTACAATTTTCGTGCCTCTTACTAGCTTGACAAAGAAAGGAGTTAAATACCTTTGGTCCGACAAACATGAAGCTTCTTTTCAGAAATTAAAAGAACTCCTTTCCGATGCTCCTATTCTTGTGATTCTCGAAGAGAACCAAGATTTTATTGTTTATACCGATGTTAGTCGTGTTGGTTTGGAAGCCGTTCTTATGCAAAGGGATCGTGTTATTGCTTATACTTCTGGGCAATTAAAGCCAGCCGAGACATGATATGCCACTCATGATTTAGAGCTCGCGGCTATTATTTTCGCCCTTCGAATTTGGCGTCATTATCTTTTGGGAGAGAAATTTGTTCTCCACACCGATCATAAATCTTTAAAGTATTTATTTTCCCAAAAGGAACTCAATTTGCATCAACAACGTTGGCTCGAGTTCCTTGCATCTTATGATCTTGATATTCTTTATACTCTCGGAAAGAAAATCATGTTGCCGATGCACTTAGTCGTAAGCAACAAGCGGTTGTTTCTATGATGATATCCAAGTGGAATTATCTCGAGACTTTATCCACTTCTGAGATTCGAGATCGTGAATCCAACTTATGTGCGTCTCTTATTTTATGTAGCCTTGAGGCACATCCTTCTCTTTTAGACCGCATCCTTGAAGCTCAAAAGCTAGATCCCTAATTGGCTTTTCTTAGCCAAAATTTTAGGGATAATATTGATATTGAAGGTTTGAAAGACTTTGATATTGATTCTCGTGGCGGTATTCGAAAATTTGTTAGGCTTATCGTACCAAATATTGGTGATCTTCGTAGAGATATTTTAGAAGATTCTCATCGTTCTAAATTTACAATTCATCCCGATAATAGTAAAATGTATGCAGATATGAAGCGACTTTATTATTGGGATCGAATGAAATCCGATATTGCTAACTTTGTTAAGCATTGCATGACTTGCCAACTCGTTAAAGCCGAGCACCAAAGGCCCTGTGGGTTATTGCAACCTTTGGACATTCCAATTTGGAAGTGGGACCAAATTTTCATGGATTTTATTGATGGTCTTCCCCGTTCTCATTCGGATCATGATAGCTTATGGGTGATAGTTGATAGACTTAAAAAATCCGTCCATTTTATTCCCGTTCGTTCCAATCGGACCGTGCCTCTTTTGGCCAAACACTTTATTAAAGAAATTGTTAGATTACATGGAGTTCCTACTTCTATTGTTAGCGATCGTGATCCATTGTTTATTAGTGTATTTTGGAAGAGTCTTCAAAAAGCTTTGGAAACAAAGCTTAATTTTAGCACCGCTTATCACCCTCAGTCCGATGGACAAACCGAGTATGTGAATCAAAATCTTGAAGATCTTCTTCATGCATGTGTTCTGGATTTTGGTGGAAGTTGGGAAGATCATATTTCTCTTGTTGAGTTTTCCTATAATAATAGCTTCCAATCTAGTATTGGTATGGCACCTTTTGAGGCACTCTATGGAAGGCCATGCTGATCTCCTTCTTGTTGACTTGAGGCCGGTGAGAAACTGGTTTTTGGTCCAGATTTTATTCGTGATTGCACAAAAAAGATTGGCCTTATTCGTCATAGGATGAAAGAAGCTCAAAGTAGGCAAAAATCCTATGCCGATAACCGAAGAAGGAAACTAGAATTTTCTATGGGAGATTTTGTGTTTATTCGTGTTTCACCTATGAAGGGTGTTGTGCATTTCAGTCGATCGGGAAAATTGGCACCTCGATATATTGGTCCATTTCCCATCACCGAACGTATTGGTTCCGTGGCTTATCGCCTTTTATTACCGGCTCAGTTTTCAGCTATTCATGACGTGTTTCATGTTTCTCAATTACAGAAATGCCTTCAAGATTCTGATTCTATTCTTGAGCCTGGTGTTGTGGAAGAAATTGAAGTTTTGCCTAATTAGACATATGAGCAACATTCTATTCGTATTATTGCATCGGAGGTTAAACGACTTCGAAATAAAGATGTCCCTCTTGTGAAGGTTCAATGGTCCTCAAATCCTAAAGATTGTTTTTGGGAATCTAGAGAATTCATCGAGCGAACACATCCGGACTTACTTTCTCGTGCTCTTTGAGGTTAACTTTTTATTTCAAATTTCTTTTGTGTGGATATGCTTTTATGTTGTTACTTTTTATTTTCTTCTTAAATATTGCAAGGATGCAATTTCTTTAAGGAGAGGAGTCTGTAACAACCTGCATATTTTACGATTGTGTATTCAAATATTTTATTTAAATACAACATCATTAGTCGGATTATAGTCTGAAATGCTACTATTTGCATACTGTCGAAATAGGACTCGGGACCACTCCCATTGAGTTCGAAACGCCGTTTGCGACCTTTTTTAGTATAAACTTCGATATGTTTGGAGCAAGTTAAAATTTGACCTATGCACTTTGGACTTTAGGTTTGGGTTAGCCTAAACTATTAACTCTAGCTCCACTCCCACTTCCCTTCATTCACTTTCATTACCTAATACCTTCAAGCTTTCATAAAAATGGGAGAAGAGAAAAAGAATTAGAATTCCTAAGCCCTAGTTCCATTGCAAATTCAAGTTCTAACTCCAAATTCAAAGAGAAGCTATAGGTAAGCATCCTCTTCTTCTTCTCCAACTCATTCTACCTTCAATTTCAGAAATTCCTAAAGTCTAACTTAGGAAATGTTTTTCATTTAAGCTCAGATTCAAGCTTCTTGGGTTGGAATTGAGAAGTGATTTTTTTTACCTTCCTCTATAGCTTCTTCTTCCTTGTTTTTGTGCAAAAGGTGAGATTTTTTTATCTCACATCTATGTCTATAACTGTCTTTGATTATTGGGTATGAATTCCTAACACTTATTGTAAAGGTCCGCAAATCTGTACCCTTTTTAAGCTTGCAAAATCCCACAACAATTCAGCCAAAGAGGAACAAACTTACGAATATTTATGGTTTAAAGAAGAAGAAGTAGAAGAAGAAGAAACAATAAACAGAATCTCACATTTCGCAGCGGAACAAATATAATAGACAAATAAATATCTTTAAATGGAATCACTATATCAGTTATTACTTTACATCACATTAGATTATCAGTGTGTACAACAACAAACTGCGAAAAGAAATATTACATAAATAAGTGATACGCCTCGCCATCTAGATCCAACTCCTAATCTCCACATCAACTTCTTGACTTTGCTCCCGAATAATTGCTAACCTGACTCTAGGCTGCCCGTGTGGAAAATTGTGGGCACCCAGAGTTTAGAAAGGGAACAATAAACTCCAGGTCAGTCGTGGGACTGGTGTGAGATCTTAAAAACAGTTATTTTCACATAGAAAAAAAAAAGAAATCCGCTATGCTTTTGGAAAATGAAACTGCCATAAGGCCTCCCGCCACATACACAATGCAAACGCAGAATTGGAGGAGATTTCTCCTTATGATAGTCAAGCATGCCTAATACGCAAATTCCTTTCGATATTATTATCAGTGCATAGTGCAGAAAACATTTCGAAAGTATAATATTAATCTTAGCCAGAATACAACCATTATTGTATGCCTACTATAGCTGCCATCTAAACAGTGGGGCGCCACCATAAGTAAAAGGCGGGTTATACAACTAAAACCGTATGGGGTGCGTATTGTTTCTTTGGATTTCCAACAAATGGTCAAGCTAAGGAACTTCCTACTGCCACATGGGTACGCCTCTGGAGGGACGTCCCGAGAACCTACCCAGATCTCTACCAATACAAGGTCGGGTTACCTCTGTAACTAGGTAACTACAACTCGAGCACGCCATCCCCCGGTCCTTAGGGACCTTTATCCGAGGATCCTCTACGCCAATAACTACAAAGAAAAGTATTTGCAGTAACCACAAAGGTTAAATATCAGGGCTCCATACCTGACACCACCCTTTTCCAGAAGAAAATGACATACCCTAAAGGGCACGACCCTCCTAACCTTGCCGCATCTTTCCTGCTTTGACCATTTCTGGGGTGTGAGGTCCGACGATGTCTCATCCATAAAGCTACACTTTTCACAAAGTAATGCTTTGATCAACAAATGATCAGCAGCACTTCGTATGCCACATTACCAAATTGGGAGTGTATCACTAGTAACCATCAACTACATAACCTCTGAGGTCGTACGTATCAGAGAAGGGTGTTAAGCTAAGAGAATAAATTCTTCGCCACCAACAGGAATGTATTTGATAGAAACCAGCTTTACATCTCAAAGTGTAATGTCAGACACACATCCGTACAAGTCCGTTCCGAGATCGAATGGAACCGAAGGCACTTCAAAGAAGCCCTTGCCAATCCGAATATTCACAAATCACGTCCGGAATCCCCATCACAAAGGTGATAAAATCTCTATACCGGAGCAACCCGGTGCAGAGACATTCGATAGCTAATCCTTTCGTTTTCGAAAATACCTGGTCTTCAACATGTCTTCAAATGCAATCCCATTATGGCGAATCGTTATTCGGAATGGGTTTTATGACACAAGGTCCTCTCCTGGCTAATCTGAATAACGAGCGCTTATTTTTAAAAATAAGTGTTCATTCAGATTTCAAACAAATCACAAAAATTTCCACTTCAACCTTTTAAATAAAAGATCTATCACAAATCACAAAGGTTCGATGTGGTTTTCGGATATCCACTTAGAATCTGACCGCCGGTCGCATCGAAATTCAAATGTCGTTTAAAGGCCAATATTGATAGTCGGTTATTTAACTATCGATAAATATTCACAACAAACACCAAGATTTAAATAATTTTCCCAATTATTTATTTTTAAAATATCTTTGCAAGATATATTTCACACTTCAACCATTTGAAAACAAATTTCAAATTACTTTTCACCTTTCAATACTTTGAAAACAAATTTCAAATTACTTTTCCTTACGCGGAATACATTTCCAAATATTTATTTGTTTCCACTGAAGATCTGCCGAGATCAAATGATTTAAAATAATTTAAATTACTTATCCAAACTTATATATTTGGAATATTTAGAATAAAAAATATTTTAAAAAACTTTATCTAAAACATTAGTTGTGAAGATATTATATTAAAATCACATATACGATTCAAGTCCAAACCAATTTTAAAATAAATTAATAGATAGGATATAACTATTTAAATATCCATTTTCTAAAACAAATATCAATTGAAACTTTTAAAAAAAAATCACTTCTATAATAAATTAAAATATATCTTTACTTCAAAGATTTTCAAAATAACCCAAGTAAATAATTTCTTCAAAATAATCTTTTCTTAAAACCATCTTCACAACTTCAATTTCATATTTACAGACTACATTGAAAACATACTCGGCTTTCCAGGGAAAATACACCCTCCATTCTAACATGGTTTATTCAAATCAATTTATAATCCTTCTGGATTTATTTTAAATTTACGTTCCAAATCCGTAAATTCCTTTCACACTTTTAAAAATAACCAAATGTTTATTTTTTTTAAAACAAATTTCCCTTTTCCTTTTTTCTTCCCATGTCCTCTTCTTCCCACGTCCATGCCTCTCCTGTTCTTCCCATCACGTCCACAACCATACCTGTACCTCCCTGCCATAATGTACTTTCATCTCCTGCAATTCTCTCCAGCTTACCAGTGACTCTTTCCCCAACCACTGACAAACTCCTCCCGCCCTCCTCTGCCAACAATTCTGAACCCATTCGTTCTGTCCCCCCTCCTCTTCCTCTTCCTGACCCTCATCTTTCAAAGCCACCTGATGCAACTGCTTTACCTCTTCCTGACCATCTTCCTCATCCTGACCCTCTTCTCTCTGACCCTCTTCCTGACCGCGATGAACGTAAATGGACTTCTTTATTCAAGCATAAGCCAAGTAATGCTGGGAAGTACATTCCCGTTGATCTTACCCCGTTGTATGAAGATGATGTTATGGTGCCACCAACTAGTGTACTTGAAGCTGGTGCTAAGAACTGGTCAGACATAGTTGTGGGATTTTTCTTAGACAAACCTCTGTCGTACACTGCTGTGGTTCAGAAGTTGAAAGGAATATGGAAACTTAAAGGCATGGTCAAAGTTAAATCTGATGGTACTGTGTTTTTATTTAATTTTACTTCTGCTGATGATAGAAGAAATGTTTTACAGAAAGACCCAATCTTTATAAACAATAAGATGTTTATTATAAAGCCATATGACGTGTCTGTTAGTAACATATCTGGATCTGTAACCTCTGTTCCAGTATGGGTGCATCTTCACAATCTTCCTCTGTTTGCATGGTCACCACTTGGAATTAATTGGTTGTGTAGTCGTATGGGTAGATTACTATGTATGGACGAATTAACTGAGCAACAAAATAGGTTAACTTATGCTAAGTGTCTCATTGAAGTGAAACCTAATAAGGAGTTAGTTAATGAATTTAAAGTGAAACTGGTGGAAGGTGGCTATCAGAAGATATATGTTGAGTATCAGTGGAGGCCGGATGTTTGTGTGATATGCAACAAATTTGGTCACTCAACTGTTCGATGTGAGTATAAAGAAGAGGTGGCAGTTAATGGAGATACTGAAGAACAAAATAATGAAGTGAAAGGTAACAGTAAAGGCAAGAAAACTGAGAATGTGCATGATATAAAGAAGGGTAACCCCTTTCAGGTGAAAGTAGCGAGAAGATGGCAGCGTGTGAGTAGAGACAAAAAAGAATTGAATGTGACTAAAAATAACAAAGAAAACAAAGAAGGAAGCATTGAAGTGGTAGACTGTGACAAGATCAGTGAAATGGATGTGGTTGAAATACATGATGCTGATAGTAATCGAATTGATAAGGATAGTGAGAGAAGAAGCATGCAAATAAAGTCTAATGACACAACTACAATGCTTAATGAAGTCAACAACCAAGAAATTGATGTGTGTGCTGATAAGGGAAATTATGGGAATGAGAGTAATAAGGATAAGGAAACATCTGCTGATCTTATCATATCTAATAAGTTCGATGTTTTAATGGGTATGGAGAATGATGTTTTTGATGATATGGAAAATGGTGTAAGTGATAGTGATAAAAGATTGGACAAAGGTAAACAATCAGGAAGCAGTGTGCCTGATGTTAACACAAATATTGATTTAGCATTGCAAAAGGAACAAATGAAAATAATTGCACATGAAGATGATACAACTCACTTAACTCATATACAACTGTCTGATAACATCAACTCAGATAAATCTACAAGTTATGTAGGCATAACTGTGAATGCTACAGGATGTGATTACACAAATGATAAAGGAAAAAGTGCTGATGAAGGTAAAAACAAACATAGTAAAAGTGGGAAATCGAAGAATAAAAGGAAAACAAGGAATAGCACTGACATGCACAAGAATGAAAAAGAGCACACTGATACATTAACTAATACAACTGAAACTCCAAACTCTAAAGCAGTATCTCCTCATAACATCTACTCCAAAATTCTTCCTCCAACAGCTTTCAAATCTAATCCCAATGCTTCTACACCATCAACAAATCTCCCATCTCCTGAACTTGCTCATAACCAGACAACCACTTCACAAATTCCTTATGCTACTGAAAATAATGAACTGACCCCATTATCAGCAACTATTCCAAACTACTTGTCTTCAACTCAGGCAGTAACTAGGAAAATGAAGATAGAGTTTCTCAATGCTAGAATTCCCCAATGATGTTACGCATTGGAGCATGGAATATCAGGGGGGCTCACCATATCACAAAACAAGAACAGTGCAAACAACTAATCTCCTCTCAGAATTTATCTGTGCTGGCGATACTTGAGACTAAACTAAACCTTAATTTAACTATTAAGGCTGCGGAGTATATCAAATTGGGTTGGAAAATTATTCATAACCACAATGAATCTCCTTATGGTAGAATTTTGATAATTTACAATCCCCATGTTGTTGAATTGTCTACCATCCTATCCACCTCTCAACTAATCCACTGTCATGCTATATATACAGCAGATCAAACCTCTTTCTATGTAACTTTTATTTATGCATTCAACTCTACTGCTGCCAGAATACCTTTGTTATCTGTCATTCCTTTCCTTAGACAATCCTCTCATCCATGGATCATTTTTGGTGATTTCAACTGTTGCCAAGCTATCTCTGATAGAATGGGTGGTAACCCTCTGTCTTCTAATGAAATTCTACCCCTCAATAATTTAATAACTGATGCTGACCTAATTAACATCAAATCTGTTGGAATGCAATTCTCATGGAACAATAAAAGAAAGCATGGCATCAGAACTTTCTCTAGAATTGATCACTCCTTCTCCAATCTTGCAGCTCTTACTAAATGGCCTCACCTTTTCAACTATCTTCCTCCCCCTCTACTTTCTGACCACTCTCCCCAAATTATTCATCTTCATGGAGTGGACATGAGAAGAAAAACTAATTTTAAATTTTTTAATTCTTGGACAACTGAAGCTGACTTTAAACCAACTGTTTTAAATGTGTGGAATTCTAATAAACTTGGTAACCCACTTTTTGTTTTGCAGGAGAAAATTAGAGATACCAAAAGCACTCTTAAAAATTGGGCACATAACAAATATGGCAATGGTGACAAGTTGAGCTCCAATATTATGAGGAAGCTAGTTGAAGTTCAGAAGGCTATGATGGATAATCATAATGATGCTAGTTTTTCGGCCTCTGAAGCTGTTTTAACTCAACAATACACTGTAGCTCTTGCTCAAGAATGTGATATGATACGTCAAAAGTCGAGAATGAAATGGTGGAAAGAAGGAGATAAGAATAGTGCTTTCTTTCATGATAGTCTTAAAGACAAACATAGAAGAGAGAACATTGCATCCATAATAGACATGAATGAGGATGTACAAAATACTACTGGTAAAATCAATTTAGCTTTTGAACAATATTTTTCTTCTATATATTCCAATGCTAACAACTTCATCCCTGCAATTGATGACATCCCCATGGACATATTGCCAATGCTGGATTATGAGAACTACAAAATGCTTTGTGAAGAGGTCTCCAAAGAAGAAATAGTCAATGCGATGTTTTCTCTCAATTCTAGGTCTTGCAGTGGTCCTGATGGTTTGAACACCCACTTTTACACTAAATGCTGGAATATTGTGTCTATGGATCTATGTAAAGCTATTTCTTACTTCTTCTTTAAAAGCAAGCTCTACAGATCTTTCAACTACACAAACATAGCTCTTGTCCCTAAAATTAAAAATGCTCACCATGTTAAAGACTTTAGGCCCATATCATGCTGCAACACTATTTACAAATGTATTTCCAAGGTTATTGCTACACGGTTAAAGAAAGTTCTTCCCTCTCTTGTCTCTTACAATCAAACGGCCTTTCTGCCTGGTAGAAATATTCTAGATCACATCCTTCTTGCGCATGAGATTATTAAAGGAAACAACAGAAGTAATACTTCCCCCAGAGCTATGCTTAAACTTGATATTATGAAAGCATTTGATATGCTGCAATGGGATAGTATTGTTCGAATAATGGGGTATATGAACTTTCCTCCTCACTTTATTGCGTGGATTTATGAATGCATCTCCTCTCCTACTTACTCCATTGTTGTTAACGGTTCTCCTACTGGATTTTTCAAAAGCAGGCAAGGAATCAGGCAGGGAGACCCCATGTCTGCCTACATTTTCATTATTGTTATGGAATTGCTCACTAGAATGATCAATAAAGCTGTAAGTATGGGGAAGATCTTGCTTCATCCTGCTTGTAAAGACCCTCAAATCACCACTCTAATGTTTGCTGATGATTTAATCATGTTTTGTTCTCCTGATCTTGTGACTATCGAAAACATTATGCTTACTCTTGAGCAGTTTCACGCTATGACTGGGTTAAAAATTAACATCCACAAATCTGATATTGTTCTTGCTGGAGTAAGCCCTGCTCAAGCCAACATGATCCATCATATCACTGGATTGAATAGGAATCTATCCACGGTCTCCTACCTTGGTCTTCCTCTGACAACTTCCAGGATCACTACTAACCAATGCTTACCTATGTATGAAAAAATAATAGCTAAATTAAGTTGCTGGACTGCTAGGAAATTAAGTCAAGCTGGAAGACTCACATTAATTAAGTCTGTTATCTTCTCTATGCAAGTGTACTGGGCTAGATCTTTTGTTCTCCCGATTAAACTTATTAAAATGATTAGATGTGCTATGATGAAGTATTTGTGGAGTGGCAAGACTACTGGCAGATTCATTGCTCCTGTTAAGTATGCAACTGTTGAGAAGCCACTTAACAAAGGAGGACTTGGTTTAATTAATATAAAACAGTGGAATAAGGCTGCTTTTGCTAGACATATTGATACTTTGTTCAATTGCCCAGACAGTTTATGGGCTGCATGGTCTATGAAGAAGTATATGAACTGCAAAGGGTTATGGAAAATAACAAATCACCAAAATGATAGCTGGACATGGCGTAATATCCACAAGTTTAAAGAGCTGTTTCTCCCTATGATACAGTTGAAGATTAACAGTTCGATAAATGTATATTTCTGGGATGATCCTTGGCTTGAACAAGGCCTTATTCTTAGGAGACTGCTCACTTATAGTGAGATTCTTCATACTGGAATACATGAACGTGCGCTTGTCAGAGATGTGATACATAACTTTCAATCAAGATATATTTTCACTTCGAACCAAAGAGTGCAAATTATATGGGATAAAATAAGGTTATTTACAGCACTGCCTTCATCAAACAATAATCTTGTCTGGGGTAAGAAGAAGGGGAAGTACGAAACTGGTTTGACATATGAATTCTTGATGCAAAACAACCTGAATCAGAACTGGAGATGGTGGAAGAGAATTTGGAATACTGACAGTAGCAACAGGCACAACTTATTGTTATGGAAAGTCCTTAATGGAGCTCTTCTGACTAAATCTAGACTAGCGAGCTACGGCATGAATGTTAATACATCATGCACCTTTTGCAGCAATATTCCTGAAACAATTGACCATATTTATTTTGAATGTAATGTTACGAAGGAAATATGGTCTGAGGTAATGAACAAATATTGTAGTAGAAGACCATTACATAGCAATGCAGCGGAATGGGAAAGAATTTATTCACAAACTGGTAACAAGCATGATAGAAAAAGAATTTTTTGTGTTGCTCTAAAATGTTATGTTGCTGTGGTGTGGAGGGAGCGGAATATTAGGGTTTTTGATCCAACTAATGCCAAATCAGATGAAGTATTGAAGTTATGTGTTATGCATGAGATATATTCAGTGGTTAGGATGCTTTTTGCATTTGATCCAGGAATAGCAGTGGGCTCTCTAGGTTGATTTTGTTATGCTTTGTCTGTTTCATGTTTTTTTTCTTTTTGTTATTCCTTGTGTTTGCAACACCATAGTCTCCTCTGTATTCTAAGAGTTTTATGCTCTCTGTTGTATTTGTTTTTCCCTGGTGTTGCAATAAAATGGTCGGGGACCATCCAACCCCGTCGGCCTTGCCAAAAATTTCCCTTTTCCTTTATAAATTGCCATTATGAATTTAAACTTCTAAATATCCACTGATATACGATTGATTTCTAAATTTTTTTCAAATACCAAATTAGTTTCCAAAATTGATTTCTAAATTTATTTCAACACCAAATTTATTATCTTTCGAAACAAATTCCATTTTTTTAATTTATTCAATTTTCTAAAATTAAGTTGCTATAAATTTTCTACTAATTTCAAAAATCAATTTATTTATTTATTTCTGGTATCCTATAATACCAAAAATATATTTGGCTAAATCATAGCCTTTAACAGTTTCAATCACAACAGTCACACACAGATTATAAATGAGCAACACACAATATTGAAATAAATTCAATTATTTTAGGAATCCAGTTGGATCCCTCCAACCTGTTTTCCTTGCAGCCACAGACGTTAGCACAACAATTAAATACCAATTCCACTTCGAGGTGGAATATCGTGGTATATGGGATTTATAAATTATCATCCGCTATTATACGGCGCATGGGGTCTCATCCGCTATATAATACGGGAAATCAGCAACTCCAATATATACTATATACTACTATATATATAATATCATTCAGTGAATAATTATTATAAATCAATCATCCAAGCATACAGTCAATCAATTTTAAATCTAACTATTCAAAATTTAAATCAGAATAATATTGATCGAGTGAGAAGATCTCACCTTTTATTTGCAATCCATTTTCCATTCTCGTTTGTTCCACGATTTTAAACCTTGCATAACAATTACACATTTTATAAACATTCGAAAAAATCGAATAATCAATTTCCTTTTTAATAAAATTTAATTAGTTAACTGTTTAATTCTAACTAAAAAAATTCCTTTTAAGAAATCTTTTTGTAAATTATTTTATAGTGACTAAAAAAATTTAATTACGTTCATTATACATTTATCACCCTAAATACACATTTAAAATAAACTGGTAGGGTTAAAACGTGTATATGTATCTATTTTCCTTTACTATAAAAATTCTTAATACATATGTATTTGTAAATTAAAATGAACCTGAATTCAAATTCCTATATATATACACCAATATTTTTTTTCTTTTCTCTATTAACTATATATACATATATATTTGAAAGAAAATACAATTCTGATATAAAAAATTTAGTTTTCTCTTTTGTTTATAAAAATTATCACAGTAACTTTTTTCTTCTTCTTTTAAGCTACTAATTTTTTTTATTTTAACTAATACTTTTAATTTAAATTCAGAACTAAATTTTCTTTACTAATTTATTGTTAATGACAAAAATTCTTTAGATTCACTTAAACAAATAATTAAATTTTAAACCGTCTTTACAATTCAAAACACATAAATCTCACTGGAATACTTTTCTGTTTACATATGCAAAATTTTAAATTGAAAGTAACGAACAGTTTTATACTTTACAGTATATATTACACTTCTGAAATTCTTGAAATCTAATTAAAATATATATCATTTAAACAAAATATAATTATATATATACCGGTTGCTGAGTCAAGTTCGAACTCTAACGGAATCCCCTACCTCGCGGCGATCGGAACCCCAAAGCCTCGCCGACAAAACCCCTAGCTGTGCAGCGCGCGCCACCAAGCTCGCGATGCTCCCCCAGGCTTTCAATCGATCGCCCTCGACCACACTGATGCTCGAACTCGAGCCCCTTGTTGCCCCCGCCTACTGACTTTCACCTGCTCGCACGCGCCTCTTGAATCCACGCACAAACGCTACACTCCCTGGCCCCGCCGCCACCTTGCTATCGTCTTCCACAACTATGACAAATCCATTCGAAATCGATTTGCACTCGATGTCGTGAAGTTGAGAGGGGAGAAGACACTCAGGATTTGATTTTTTTTCTTTCGGCCATTTTTTTTCCTGAAGCGCGATTGAAAAAAGAAAGAGGAAAGGGGATTGAAAAAAATTGAGGGCTCGACTAAAGTTTTAAGCAGGAAGATGCCTTGCGCGAGAATCCTGCAGAGCTACAGTAATAGAAAAGAAAGAAAAAGGTTTGATGTGGATGGAATCACGGCTGTTGATTAGAGTGTATAAATTTATATTTAAATTAAATCGATTAATTATTGTCTAGGCGTTTATATCTCATATGATCACACGATAGCTCCGAAAGCTACGAGATTTGAAATCCGATAATAATTCAACATTACGGATCCAATGGAACTGGTTTCGTCGAATTCCGAGACTTTGCCCCGGAAGGCTATTTTTAAATATCGATTTAAACGATATAAATTCAAAACTAAACAAAACATTCTCAAATTCAATTCTGAAGCTTCTATTATCTTCAGTATTATCAATATGAATTTTACAAGCCTTTGAAATATTTTTAATCAGCTTAAAACCGAAGATTCAAATTTTTACCTAACTTCAGTAAATTAAATTCAATAATTTATTTGCGAAATTCATAGTAAATCTTGAAATTCCACTTTAAAAGCAACTTCCAATATTTAAAATTAATTAAATATTCCATTTCAAATGTTAAAAATTTCCGGGTCATCACATCCTTCCCCCCTTAAAAGAATTTCGTCTTGAAATTACTAGTTAGGAAGAATGATCCTTAACCCATTTGCTATCTTTCCAAAACTAAACAGTTTTATCAACTTGCCAAAACAAATCTTTTTTATGAACAACCCATCACTAATTCAACTAACTTCCCTACATCAATTATAAGTTCCATACAACATTGTTTTCTTTAACAATTTAAATTTAAATTCTAATTCAAATTTTAAACCTTCAAAATTTCTCAAAATTTTTCTAACTCCCTAAATTTTCGAAAAATTTCGCTCTCCTTTGCGCGGCTAGCTATGTACGACTACAAAATGGCACCACGGGCCCTCGGATTCAAAAAGAAAACAAAAGGCCAAGCGGCTAGACAAGAAAATCACCAAATTTAATACTGAAATTGAAATACATACTTTTTTGTCGAGCAATTCAAATTTATCTTCAGAAATCAAAACCAATTTTCCTTTCTCTTTATAATACATGTATATCCTACTTATCAATAATATCCATTCATAGCTTTTAAAATTTTTTTATACATTTTCTTACAGAAGTTTCCATATCTACTTTAATTTAATTAGTTTTCCCATCACCATATAAATTCAATTTATCTTCAACTCTGAATATTGAATTTTATCTTTCAATTATAACTGATTCATATTATTATTTTAAATTAGTTTCATTGACTAATTTACTTTAATTTCCAATTTGAAATCGTTTGTCGCTAACAAAAAATTTTCCCAAATTTTTTTCTATCTCCTAAAATTTTCGGAAAATTTTGGCAGAATCCCCTTTGTACGGAGGAGCTTTCGCAATTTGAAAAAAGATATAAATATATATACATCGACTCACCCGGTCGAAAAAACAAAAACAGTTCATATTTCCTATTTTTATTGTGTAGACGTACCTTATTTAGCCTTTTTAAGCAAGCGGCTTATTTAATTAGCATTTTGCGTAATCAAATCCAGCCCAACGACTTCCCTGTACCTGTACTTACTCAATTTAAACACGTAAGTGACATATATAGGAAATTCATTTACATTTCCCTTATTTTTGATAATAAACACATAGTTTTCATAAGCAATGCACTCAAAATAATTCCCATAAGCAATTTATAAGGTCTCAATACAAATTTAATTGCTTATAACTACATTTCATATCTTTTTATTCAATTCAAGCATTTACAATTCACTTTCTTTCATTCAATTCATTTTTTTAAAAGAAATGAACTCATATCTATTTCAATTAATCCAAAAACCAATTTTATTGGCTTTCCTTAACTCATAGGATTTTATGCAATCTCGTTTGCGTCAAACGACAACCATTTCTATGCAAATTTCGACGATATTCACTTAATAGAATATCCAATCTAGTTTATAACTAATTTAATTAATATCAACTCAATTTACTCTTTATTGTATTTCATTTCCATTTTATTCCGTTCAATTTATTTTGCATTCCATATTCACATTCATTTTTGATGCATTAATATACAAAAATCTTTGCTTAGCATCCATTTCATAAACCTCATTTATGTATATTCAACAACCACGTATGCATTCACTGTGCAATTATAGCTTACAAATCAACTATACTTGGCGACAATTTTCAAAACCAAGTTTTTTTTTGACATTCCATCATACTAATTCAATAGTTCATTGTCAATATTTATACTTGCATTTTTAGTTCTATTCCATTCATTTGCATTTCATTAATCAAACTAGTTTCATTCACAACCATTCCATAAAACTTAACAACAACCATTTCACAATTTTACTTAAGTCGAGCTTTTAACCAATATTTACTTAAGTTATTTCATTTCAAAACTCAAATTCATTTTTCCTTGTAATACTTCCAAACTTAAATCCTTGATTTGATTTTCATTTATCAAGTCTATTCCATCGACTAATTTAATAAATTAGTTTTACTCACTTATCAATTTTAAATTTCAACTTTCCATTCTCAATTCAACTCGAATTTATTTTATCAATAACAAGGAAATTTTCAATTTATTTCTACTTACTTGAATTTGTCTGCAAATTTAACTCACAATTGAATTTTAATTTAACTAATTCAACTTTCCTATTTCATGAATTAATTAATTATCATATTAGTTTACTTGAATTCAATCCATGTTATTTCTATTTTTCCAAGTTTGGATTTTTTATTCAACTTAATCCAAGTAAAATCTCATTCCATTTTTCAATCCCAATTTATTTACTCACAAATGTTAACTAATTTGTTCATTAACAAATTTATTCCACACTTACTTTTATTTATCCCTTTTCAATTTGAATCTTATTCCAATCAAATTTCAAATATTTTTATGAGTTATCAAAGTTATTTAGATTTCGTAACATTTTAAAGATTTCCAGAGTCTTTTTAACAATTACTCACATTTCAAAACTAACTTTGAAATCAATTATATCCCTTCAAAATATTCTTCCGAATATTTTTTTTTTAAATTTCAAACCCCACTAGATTTCATATCCAACTTAAAAATACTTCTCAAATAATTATTTTCCAGACTTTTGGAAACCATTTTCAAATTAAAGAAATTTAATCTTTTGAAATTTCAATCCAAATCCTTTAATCTGTATTTCAAAGATTACTCCGGCATCTCATTTCAATTTATAAAACTCATTTATAAACTCACATTACCAATTTCATTCCATTAATGAATTTTATTCCAAATTATAAATCACATTTACAATTTACATTTACAAATATCATTTGTATATGAATTCATTCCCTTATCCTTTCAATTCATATTTATAAATTTCATTTGTTAAATGAATTTATCTCCAAATCTTTGGTTATACCATTATTTCTTATTAAATTTCCATGCAATAATGATGATAATTCAATATCATCACTTCCTAAAAACCAAGCAACCATATACCATAAAAATTTACAAAAAATCATTTCTTTTATATACAAAAATAGTTTTGGATAAAATTATTTCATTTACCCTGCTTTAAAACAATACTATATCGGTTTATCCTCTTTAAGAGTTTAGAAATCCCTATCGATACAGTTGGCCAAATTGCACCGACCAGAATCTATAAACAATCAACCGATAAGTCAACACAATACAAAATAATTTTATATTCATTAGCAAATACGTGCTCATATCTATTATTACACTCACACTCATTCTAGAGTACTACTAACTCTATCTCTAAGAGTAACACCTAACAGAGCCAGGGTTGTCGCTTAACCAATTGCTCTGATACCACTTGTAAAGGTCCGCAAATCCGCACCACTTTTAAGCTGGCAAAATCTCACAACAATTCAGCCAAAGAGGAACAAACTTACGAATCTTTAGGGTTTAAAGAAGAAGAGGTAGAAGAAGAAGAAACAATAAACAGAATCTCACATTTCGCAGCAGAACAAATATAATAGATAAATAAATATCTTTAAATGGAATCACTATATCAGTTATTAAATTACATTATCAGAGTGTACAACAACAAACAGCGGAAAGAAATATTACATATATAAGTGTTACGCCTCGCCATCAAGCTCCAACTCCTGATCTCCCCGGCAACTTCTTGACTTTGCTCTCGAATAACTGCTAACCTGACTCTAGGCTGCCCGTGTCGAAAATTGTGGGCACCCAGAGTTTAGAAAGGGAACAATAAACTCCAGGTCAGTCGTGGGACTGGTGTGAGATCTTAAAAACAGTTATTTTTACAAATAAAATAAAAAGAAATCCACTACACTTTTGGAAAATGAAATTACCATAAGGCCTCCCGCCACACACACAATGCAAACGTAGAATTGGAAGAGATTTCTCCTTATGATAGTCAAACATGCTTAATATGCAAATTCCTTTCGATATTATTATTAGTGCATAGTTCAGAAAACATTTCGAAAGTATAATATTAATATTAGCCAGCATACAACCATTATTGTATGCCAACTATAACTACCATCTAAACATTGGGGCGCCACCATAAGTAAATGGAAGGTTATACAACTAAAACCGTACAGCGTGCGTATTGTTTCTTTGTATTTCCAACAAATGGTCAGGCTAAGGAACTTCCTACTGCCACATGAGTACGCCTCTGTAGGGATGTCCCGAGAACCTACCCGTATCTCCGCTAACCCAAGGCCGGGTTACCTTTGTAACTAGGTAACTACTACTCGAGTATGCCATCCCCCGGTCCTTTGAGACCTTTATCCGAGGATCCTCTACACCAGCAACCACAAAGAAAAGTATTTACAGTAACTAAAAAGGTTAAATATCAGGGCTCCATACCTGACACCACCCTTTTCCAGAAGGAAATGACATACCCTAAAGGGCGCGACCCTCATAAACTTGCCGCATCTTTCCTGTTTGACCATTTCCGAGGTGTGAGGTCCAACGAGGTCTCTTCCACAAAGCTACACTTTTCACAAAGTAATGCTTTGATCAACAAATGATCAGCAGCACTTCGTATGCCACATTACCAAATTGGGAGTGTATCACTAGTAACCATTAACTAGATAACTTCTGAGCTCGTATGTCTCAGAGAAGGGTGTTAAGCTAAGAGAATAAATTCTCCGCCACCAACAGGAATGTATTTGATAGAAACCAGCTTTACATCTCAAAGTGTAATGTCACACACATCCATACAAGTCCGTTTCGGGATTGAACAGAACCGAAGGTACTTCAAAGAAGCCCTTGCAAATCTGGATATTCACAAATCACGTCCGGAATCCCCATCACAAAGGTGATAAAATCTCTATACCGGAGCAACCCGGTGTAGAGACATTCGATAGATAATCCTTTCGTTTTCGAAAATACCCGGTCTTCAACATGTCTTCAAATGCAATCCCATTACGTCGAATTGTTATTCGGAATGGGTTTTATGACACAAGGTCCTCTCCTGGCTAATCTGAATAACGAGCGCTTATTTTTAAAAATAAGTGTTCATTCAGATTTCAAACAAATCACAAAAATTTCCACTTCGACCTTTTAAATAAAAGATCTATCACAAATCACAAAGGTTCGATGTGGTTTTCGGATATCCACTTGGAATCCGACCCCCGGTCGCATCGAAATTCAAACGTCGTTTAAAGGCCAATATTGATAGTCGATTATTTAACTATAAATAAATATTCACAACAAACACCAAGATTTAAATAATTTCCCAATTATTTATTTTCAAAATATCTTTGCAAGATATATTTCACACTTCAACCATTTGAAAACAAATTTCAAATTACTTTTAACCTTTCAATACTTTGAAAACAAATTTCAAATTACTTTTCCTTACGCGGAATAAATTTCCAAATATTTATTTGTTCCCACTAAAGATCTGCCGAGATCAAATGCTTTAAAATAATTTAAATTACTTATCCAAACTTATATATTTGGAATATTTAGAATAAAAACTATTTTAAAACATTTTATCTAAAACATTAGTTGTGAAGATATTATATTAAAATCTCATATAAGATTCAAGTCCAAACTAATTTTAAAATAAATAATAGATAGGATATAACTATTTAAATTCCATTTTCTAAAACAAATATCAATTGAAACTTTCTAAAAAAAATCACTTCTATAATAAATTAAAATATATCTTTACTTTAAAGATTTTCAAAATAACCCATGTAAATAATTTCTTTAAAATAATCTTTTCTTAAAACCATCTTCACAACTTCAGTTTCATATTTACAGACTACATTGAAAACATACTTGGCTTTCTAGGGAAAATACACCCTCCATTCTAAAATGGTTCATTCAAATAAATTTATAATCCTTCTAGATTTATTTCAAATTTACGTCCAAATCCGTAAATTCCTTTCACACTTTTAAAAATAACCAAATGATTATTATTTTTTAAACAAATTTTCTGTTACATCATAAATTCCCATTGTGAATTCAAATTTCTAAATATCCATTGATATACGATTGATTTCTAAATTTATTTTCAAACCAAATTAATTTCCAAAATTGATTTCTAAATTTATTTCAACACCAAATTTATTATCTTTTGAAACAAATTCCATTTTTTAAATTTGTTCAATTTTCTAAAATTAGGTTACTATAAATTTTCTACCAATTTCAAAAATCAATTTATTTATTTATTTCTTGTGTCCTATAATACCAAAAATATATTTAGCTAAATCATAGCCTTTAACAGTTTCAATCACAAAAGTCACACACAGATTATAAATGAGAAACACACAATATTGAAATAAATTCAATTATTTGAGGAATCCAGTTGGATCCCTCCAACCTGTTTTCCCTGCATCCACAGACGTTAGCACAACAATTACATACCAATTCCACTTCGAGGTGGAATATCGCGGTATATGGGATTAATAAAATATCATCCGCTATTATGCGGCGCATAGGGTCTCATCCGCTATATAATGCGGGAAATCAACAACTCCAATATATACTATATACTACTATATATATAATATCATTCAGTGAATAATTATTATAAATCAATCATCCAAGCACACAGTCGATCAATTTTAAATCTAACTATTCAAAATTTAAATCAGAATAATATTGATTGAGTGAGAAGATCTCACCTTTTATTTGCAATTCATTTTCCATTCCCGTTTGTTCCTCGATTTTAAACCTTGCACAACAATTATACAATTTATAAACATTCGAAAAAATTGAATAATCAATTTCCTTTTTAATAAAATTTAATTAGTTAACAGTTTAATTCTAACTAAAAAAATTTTCCTTTTAAGAAATCTTTTTGTAAATTATTTTCTAGTGACTAAAAAAATTTAATTACGTTCATTAAACATTTATCACCCTAGATACGCATTTAAAATAAACTGGTAGGGTTAAAATGTGTATATGTATCAATTTTCCTTTACTATAAAAATTCTTAATACATATATATTTGTAAAATAAAACGAATTTGAATTCAAATTCCTATATATATAGACTAATATTTTTTTCTTTTCCCTATTAACTATATATACATATATATTTGAAAGAAAATACAATTCTGATTTTAAAAATATATTTTTCTCTTTTGTTTATAAAAATTATCACAGTAACTTTTTTTCTTCTTTTAAGCTACTAATTTTTTTTATTTTAACTAATACTTTTAATTTAAATTAAAAACTAAATTTTCTTTACTAATTTATGGTTAATGATAAAAATTCTTTACATTCACTTAAACAAATAATTAAATTTTAAACCGTCTTTATAATTCAAAATACATAAATCTCACTGGAATACTTTTCTGTTTACATATGCAAAATTTTAAATTGAAAGTAACGAACAGTTGTATACCTTACTGTATATATTACACTTCTGAAATTCTTGAAATCTAATTAAAATACCTATCATTTAAATAAAATATAATCATATATATACCTGTTGCTGAGTCGAGTTCGGACTCTAACGGAATCCCCTACGTCACCGGCGATCAAAACCCCAAAGCCTCGCCGACTAAACCCCTAGCTGTGTAGGAAAGGAAATGTTCCAAGTTTCTGGTTCAGTCGACTGGCCATTTGCAATCAGTCAACTGACCTGCTTTTTTAAGCCTATTGAGCCTATTTTGCTTGAAATTCCAATTTTTATCGATTCGTGGTTTTCTGATTTGTTGTTATCATTTATTATCGACGTTGATGACTTCTATTTTGGAATTTTTGGGTATATCCATTTGATGGATTTGGAATCGATTTCTTTGGATTTAAATCACGTCTTTGAACGAGAAATTTGGTGATTGATTGTTTTTACAATCATCTTTATGGTTTGTAACTTCTAAATACAAAGGTTTCTATACTAGTAGTAAATATCCAAACTCTTTCACAAAGACGATTTCAACTCTATTTTCAACTTCAAACTCATCTATAAAACTATTTTCCAACCTATTAGTATATACAAACCTTTACCTCATTCGTATGAGAAATCTAATTAAACGGCTTAGTAAAACAAGTGGTATAAAACGCTTGCGTTTACTTCGTCGGTTAATTCTTGGACTCGTTCAATTGAAACTTTCGTGACAACTTTCGAGTGGAGACTTACAATTTGTTCGTAAATACTTAAGTGAAGCCAGTGGTTATGGGACATGAAGCTAAACTCATTTATTTACTAGGTTAGTGTAACTCACACTTCTTGATGATCGATGAGGATCATTTTTTATGGTTTTGACTAGCGATGTGCGATGTCTCTTTGTCTACAAAGGGAGACTAAAACCCGTTTTGTGGAGTTTCGACTCAAATTGGTGGGGTAGCGACCTATGGTCTTCGTGCCGTTTGTGGAGCCTCGGCTCAAAATTGATGGTTAGCAACCATGGAATAGCGTTTCGTTTGTGATACACGTGTTGGTGAGTTTTCATGCTCCGGTTTATGACAGGCCTCCCTTTTTTTTGTGATTTCTGGATTTCTATTGATGATTTCTAGAATTTGTGTTTAACCAATTTTTGTGATTACATTGATAAGTTCTATCAATATTTATGCATTGGTGAATTTGAGTTTCAACAACTTTTACGATTGGCATTGAGAGGTTTGCCAATATTTATGACTTGGTGAATAAAAATAAAGAGTATGACATTCTTTTTGATCATTGAGAAGATTCTTGTGATATTGATTAATCTCTGGATGGTTTTCAATTACATACTTATTACAGTATGGATTTATAGTTATCATACGTTTTTGTCATATCTCTTATTCTATATCACTTTATCCGATATTTATAGCTAGACTGGTCCGTTTATTATTTTTTTATTAAATAATACTCGGGTCATACCGAGATGTTACAGGTGCTTCTGCTGGACTCCTTATCTGGGATCATCATTATTTGACTTTTTCCTAACTACATTAGATTGGAAGTTTTTGTTTCTATACACTCGAGATGTAGACTCCTTGATGTATACATATTCTTTTGTCTAGCACTTGTATCTATTCTTTTGTTATACTGTGGATCTTGTCTGACTACTACTCTGATAAACACTTCTAAGTGTTATATATTCATAACTATTTCCGCCTATGTGATATGGATATCTGTGACTGATTTTGTTATGCTTATTTCTATATTTGTTTCCGAATATCATATATAGTCACTGTGTAGATGCTTTGAGTTTGTATCGGTGTGTCGGATTTCCTCTTGTTATATTATCTGAAATACCGTTGCTCGCACAAGGCAATTACACGGATGGTCGCTCCTCAACGGCCTTATTCTTCCCGCTAGTTGATGGCATTACTCCGTAGTTTTCTTGGCCAGCGTGAGTATAGAGGTGGGGCGTCACAGTCGTATTACAGACTTTGTCTTTCGATTTGTGGAATATTTTACAGGGTTTTAAACTTGAAAATGTTTTCATGTTATGAATTGAGGAAGTGATTACAGATCTGGCCATTGTTTTTCTTATTTTGAATATGAAAAGGTAAGAAAAGGAAATGAAGGAAGGAGGTGCAAGATTTTATAGATTAAATTTAGGGTAAATTAAGCTTTAAAGAAAAATAAAAACACATAAGGACACTAGTCTTTATCACTTTTAATTATCAAACACTTGTTACTTATCTCTTGATTTAATTACACTTGCAATTACTCTTTTTTTTAAATTATTTGTAAATTATTTTATATTAATTTCTTAATGAATAATTACATATCTTAATTTATAAAATAAAATCCTTTAAAAGAAAATAAAACAAAACCTACTATATTCTAAATAAAATCATATATAATATATTTTTAAATCCAAAATGTTTTTAAATATCTATCTTTTAAATCTCAAATTCTTATCCAAATTCAAATTCAAATTCAATTCAAAATCCAATTTGAAATCAACTCAAATATAGGTATATATTTAAACAATACAAAATAAATTTGTAAATAATAAATTTTATTTTTAAACCTATTTATATTTGAAAAACATTACATTATTACTATTGTTTGAAAATAATAATTTTGCCAATTTTAAATAATTTATAAATGAGATTATCACATTTATTTGTTTAATCTATAAATCAGTATTTTCAATAGTTAAATTAGATAATTATTCACTTATCTGATGCCCGAAAATCCGGGTTATCACACAGGTTCTCCTGAGTTTCCAAAAACAATGCTTAGAATTAATTTAGACAAATCACTTGAGTCTTTTAAATCCATTTATCTTAAACACTTATTCAATGACATTTGAAAATACTTAAAGATTTATTTAATTAATTAACTTATTAGTTTTCAAAACCAAAACTATTTATATTCAAAGACATTTGACTTTATTATTAAATTTTTGATACTTGCTTATGAACTTGATCAATATTTCATTTGAAAGCTTGATAAATTTCCTCTCTAAAAAATGTTTGCTTTGAAAACTTTGTTAATTTTTTTTGCTCTGCCTTACTTTTAAAATAAACAGTTAACCACCACTGAATCTCGAGGCAAACTAAAGAAATCCCAGGCTAATCTTGAGCTAACAATTCCTCATCGCAACTTCGACCCAATTCGCGAATGAGTCGATCAAAACCATAGCAATATTCTTCTTCTTCCTCGATTCGAATCCTGCAACAAAATAAAAATGCACACTGATACGTGCACCTGCACAACCAAATGTTGTCGCACTGTCCGACGACACCTCCATCAGCAAGTCAACGCTTACCCTCGCGATTGCTTCCAAAGTCTAGAAATCGAATTCATCGACGAAATCAGTAACGAGCAACACACAACCCATCTGAACAAAACTTGATCGCCAGAAACTATCTCGCATCGTCACCTCCATTCATCGGAGAACACGTAGCCTCGCCCCGACCTTCGCCTTGCTCCTCCCTTTCTTTCCCTTCTGGTTCGCACCTCCCATTCCTCCCCATGACGCCACAATTTACCCAAGTCTGAACACACCCAAATCGATCTCTGAAACCCTAATTCGATGTCGTTTGTGACCTATTGTGATCTATAAAACCTATCACCATTTTCCCTAAAATCCATGGCCTCTATACTTGCTCCAACCAAAAACTCGACCCTTCAGCCTTCGCCTTTCGCCAGGATTCGAGTACTTACTCGATTCCGTTCAATTTGAAATTCCCCTCGATTTACAAACCTAAAAATCTTGAAATTCAAACCAAAAATCATAGTTTCGAAGCTCGAATTCAAATCATGCATTCAAAACTAGAAATTATAATACTTGACTTTTTAGATTTTAAATGCTTATTACTGTAATTTCAAATTTTAAAATATTTATTAAATAGATACACTAGGAACCATTTTTGAAATTAGTATTACATCGCTGTAATCACTTTCCATTTCGAGATTGAAACCTAAAATCATCTAGATGGGATGATTTGAATTTTTGATCAAGTTTTGAAAACGTGTAAACATAGACAGAGGCATTCTTTTGCCTTTCTCAGACATGCATACCATTATTTACACAAATATATACATATATACAACACATTTACCTTTCTGCAAAAAAATTTTACTACTTAATTCACATATAACAAGTATAAACACATATAAAAGCCTTAAGGGGATTAGTTTACTCACTTGTGAAAATATGAACAGAGAACAGCTCAAAAAATTTCTCTGGAACCAGTCTATTTTGATTTGAATCTGATGTTGATATTGAAATGATCTGATGTTCGAACTTGCTTTAATTTTTAAAACTGAGCTGCTTTGTTTACTTGATGAATTAGCTTTGAGCTTGAGTTGAATTTGTTACTTCAGGTTTGAAATAGTTTGAAAAGAGGTTTTTTTGAATTTCAAGATTTTGTTTTCTCGGGTTTTAGTACACAGATCTTTGTTTTGAGATTGAAGATAGAAAAAGGAAATGAGAGGAGAAAGTAGAGAAGTTTGTATATAACTTAGTTTTATCATTTTATTAAAAATAAAAAGGAAAAATAAAAATTAAGACACTTGGTAAATAGGCTTACAAATGTCATATGCATGTTAAAATTAATTTACACTTGTATTTGCATGTAACAAGAGGTTTACATTTGTTATATGGCATGAGCTAAATTGTTTTTATGTTTATATATATTTTTGTATAATAATTTCAATTTATTTTTATTTTTGTTAATGTCTTATGTATTTATTAAGTACTTAAATCTATGTAATACATTTATACACGTATGTTTTAAATCTTTATATATTTACAAACTGCATTTATTTCAAGTATAACCTTTTAAAGAAATACATATACCTTTAGCAAGGTGGAAATTAGCCATAAGGGCCTCTTTACCATGTGCAATTAGTTTTTAGGACACACAAACGAAATATTTACTTTTATGGACAAAATGCAAAATAATTAGTTTCTAAGGCCTAAAAACCTATGAAATTATGTCCTTGAAAGTAATTGGACTGTTGACTTTGTCCTTAAAAGTAATTATTCTGCTGACTTTGGCCTTAAAATTAATCCCTGTGGATATGTGTCCTAGAAAATAATTGGAATGGAAAGTTTGTCCTTCTAGTGAAATGCCCCTTTACCAAGTCTTACTTTAAGCTAAAATACTTTTTAAATTTATAAGTATGTACATAGATATTATTTTAGTGTTTAAAATATAGAACTCAGCTTTAAATAAATTTTGAAACTTATTATATAAATTTCAAAACATAACTTCCAATTTAATATATATTTCTATATATATATGATTAGAAAAACCATTTTTATTGGCTTTTGAAAAGGCAAATGTTGCCAAATTAAATTATTATATTAATATGTTTACTATTTCACAATGAATTTATGTAACGACCCGGAATTTTCGATTCTGAAAATTCCAGATAGTTAGAGAGAAGAAGAAAAAGATAGAAGAAGAAGAAGAAGAACAAAAATACCAAAACTCAATCTCACATTCGCAGCGGATAAAATATAATATCCATAATATCAGTTTACAAAGGAAAACTGTACCTATCAAATTAAACTTTAATACATCAGAGTTACACAGATACTAAACACTGGATAGATACAATCATGTCTTAAATAACTACAATATATCAAAGCGGAAATCTCTCCATACGTTCCTGCCATCCAGCTCGCCTCCTGAGCTCCGGAACGTCCTTGCCTGAAAATCTGTAATACTCGGTCTGACCCGAGCATTACATCAAAGTAACACCGAGGTCAGGCTGGAAATCAGCGTGAGTAAATCCATATAATTTGAACTACTAAGCTCAAATCATAAAGAAAACCCGGGTAACTCGTACTTCACTACGAGTTCATTACTTGTTATGCTCAAAACTTATTCCACAAATCAAATTCTAAGTATTCTTACTTAGTTCAAAGGTCCATATTATTCCATTTCAGTATATTTATCCTACACATCAAATCCAAATAGAATTATGTAGATTACCAATCGAAGTGGTTTCTGATATTACTAATACCCGACCCCGGTCCCTTCGAACACAAAATCATCTTAACACACAGCTGACTAAGTTTAACCAATTAAATTTATACTCCTAGTAATAGATCCACATAGAAATTCTATTTTAGATAGGTAATCCATATCCAACACCCTATCAAGCGTAACAATAATCCAAAGCATTCAATAACATTCAGCCATCCATAAGCAAAGATTTTTATCACACTATCTCTATTAATTTAAAATAAATTAAATTAATTACTTCCATCACTATAAATCCTGCTTACTTATTAATTACATATCAATTAATTAATCATCCTTTAATTATTCATCCTAATTAATCAACCTTGATTAATTATCCTTTAATTATATTAAGTTGTGAACCTTTAATTAATTACATAAATTAATTATTCTTAACCATTACACTAATTAACCTATAAATACTCTCGTTAATTAATTAACCATAATTAATTATATTAATCCTTAATTAATCAATTAATTAATTATTCTATAATCGCTTATTTTGATTAATTATCCTTAATTAATCAACCCTTAATTACTTCATTAATTACCTTAGTTAATGATCCCTTAATTACTTTTCTAATTAACTATTAATCGTATTTAATAATTAATTCTTAAATTAATTCTTAATTACTTCCACGAAGTAATTATCCTTCTTATTAATTACACAAAGTAGTTAAACCCAAAACTACTTCCATTTTTCAATTAATTACATCCAGTAATTTCCCATTAATTTCTTCGCTAATTAACTACACTTTATAAATCACATTAAGTAATTGCTTAATCAATCATCCAGTGATTATTTAAAATTAATTAAACTAGTTAATTTACTTAAACTAATCACATTAATTTAACTAATTACATTAAGTAATTAATTCCTTTAATTACTTTACTTAAGTAATTATACTTTAATTAACCATTACTAAAAAAAATTTAAAAAAAAAACCAGGCAAACATAAACAACTCGAGCAACCATAGATTTTCCCCGAGATCACACTCAAGTAACACACGATCCTCCACTATTCGAGTCACTCCCGCATATGCTTCGAACAACAACCCGAGACGCTCTCGTCTTCACCAACGCTAAAACTTACAGCACAAACCAGACTAAACTAACGTGCATGTGCAAGTGCACAGGGCCACGGCGGCGCTTCGGCGTTTCGCTCCACCTCCGGCAAGTCATCGATTGCCTCCTCTATCGATTCCACCAACCCAGACATCGTCACAAGCCCAAAATCAAATTCGAGCTTCCAAGATCAAACTGGAAACAATCCCATCGACCAAAACTGCCTCTAACCTCCGACGCCGACCACCAGATTATCAGGAACTCCGTCCACACACTTGACAACCTCCACGCTACCATCTCCCCAATTCTGATGAAGCTCAATCACCCAGAGACGCCAGGTAGTGGAATTTCCGACTTCATCATAAAACCCATTCGAAATCCTACTTCGATCCAGTGCCGATGCCACGACTATCAAACATCACTTCTACCATTTTTCCACAGAACCTCATCACGTTGTCCACCTTCAGACAAAAAATCATCCAACTCGATCATGCCAATCGCCAAAATTCTATAAATTCCCAAATCCCGATCATCTTAGAAATTCTCAATATTTTCTAATCTAAAAATTATGATTTCTACACCTAAATTCAACATTTTATAATACAATTCTGTTTATATAACTCAAACTTTAAATTAACATGATAGATTATAACCCATATTTGATTTTCACTGTCATTTTCAAAATTTTGAGATGAATTCTTAATAAAATTCCTATCATAATTTTTTTAAAATTAATATTATCATGTTGAGGTACTTTTCTTTTTAAACGTCATGGCCTAAGTACAAATCATTTGGAAGAAAGGAATTTGTTCTATTGTTTGGAACAGAAATCATCACAGGGTCAAACTGTATACATACAGACATGTACATTCGTATTTATATGCACAGACATTCATACACACACACACACACACACACACACATGCATTCACATCCTAAACATATATAACCATATCCTACAGCAATTCATCACAAACATTTAAGCACTATCACAGGTTTTAAGAACTGCTTTTAATTTCAAATGTTTACTCACCTGTTTTGAAAATGAAGAACAGAGCACCCCATTTGAAACAGCTTTTGAAAACTTTTGAAAACATGAATGCCTTAGCTTCTTTGATTTGAAACTCGAATGTCGTTGCTTTAAAAACTGGAGTTACTTGTCTCAGATTTTCATGTAGTAGATAAATTCTAGGTTTGAAAAGAAAATGCTCAAGTTTTTTTTTTTTGAAAATCTCTTATTTGAATGAGATGCTTGCAGACTTAATTTTTTTCTCATCTCAGATTTGAAAAAAAAAAGACAAACAGGCTTTGATCTTTAAACTTGCTTTTGAAGATGGTTAACTGGTTTCTGGTTTTTATCTCGTAAATAGATTATAGGTCACTGGATTTATTTTCTGGTTTGAGGAGGATGTTTGCAGATTTTTTTTTTGAGAATTAGATTTGAGTTCTTTTAGTTTTTGACAAGAAAATAGGGAAAAGAATTGAAGTTTAAGAAACATATGTTTATATAAGTTAATTTTTGTGATTTATTAAAAATAAAAGAATAAAATTTTAAGGTGACACTTGTTTCTCATCTCAACATTTGTCATCTTGAGTTAATATTTACTTAACACATGTTATAAGGTTACTTAATGTATTAACACATGTCATATGTATTATTTATTTATTTTAAATGTTAAATAAAAAGTTTTACGTAATTTATTTATTCTCATGTAAAGGTATATATGAATTTCTTTCCAAAGAAATGTAATAAAACCAATTATATATAAATAAAAGCTTATCCAAATATTTTTTAAAACGTCTATCTTATGAATTTCAAAACTTCAATATTCAAATTCAAATTAAACTTCAAATCCAATTTGAAAAAATCAATTTGATATATACATATATTAAACAAACACAATCTCAGTTTGTATATAATTATTCTATTAATTAACCCAATTATTTATCAATTACAGATGTCCAGAAATCCAGGTTATCACAATCTATATATGTATACACTTAAGATTTTCATTATTATGGAGTTTTGAATATATCTATTTATATATATATGTTAATTTACTATAAAATTTATTATTTCTAGATATTTAAATTTCAATATTTATTATAGTTTCAAATTTATTTATATTTCCAGATACCTTTTATCATCAGAATTTTATTTGTTCAACTGAATAAACCAGTTAATTATCCAATTATCAGATGTCCAAAAATCCGGGTTATCACATTCCTCCCCTTTGGAATCTTTTCGTCCTCGAAAAGGAACGAAACCAGAATTTATTCAATAACTTAAAATCTGATAATTTATTCTTTAATCATTTTTAAAACACTTTTAAAATCCATATTGTATTATAAAATAGTTTTTATAAAAATACATTTTATAACTCAATGTCTCAACCAGTCCGTCCTTGTTCTCATAGAAATTCGGTCATACGTTGATCAGGCGTATGACTGAAAATCTATAAGTGCTTAGCAGACAAATTTTCAACACCCGGTGAAAATATCTGAAAAATAATTCTGGAAACTTTATGAAAATATAGAAAACATTTTTGAAATAAAGGAAATATCTTTGGTGAGAATGCTCTGGAAATCACCACCCCCTCCGTAGTCGCAGTTAAGCCGATGGTTACGTTGTCATCCTGACAAAATCCTTAGATAACTGTAGGCACTCTACGCTCCTCGATTATGCCATGGAACCCGCCACAGATCGCAGTTACATCCCGGGCTACGTTGCCATCATGGAAAAAGTCCATGTAATTGTAGGCATCAGCGCCCTCGATTTTCGCTGCCAAATGAAACTTCACTACTTCCACATAGGTCACAGACTACATCAGTTAAGTCCCAATGTAGCCTTAGGCTCTCACGGCCTCTCGACTTTTGCTATGTCACTATAGGTCACAGTCTACTGATGTTACGTTGCCCGCAGCAAAATCAAACGTAGACTGTTGGCTCTCACCGCACACACGACTTCCACTATGGTCCATAGTAGATCGTAGTAACATCGAGTTACACTGTCGTCACAGCATAACCCAAATGTCCCTGTAAGCATCAGCGCCCTTCACTTTTCTACCCACTACACATAATCCTCAGGAACTTCAGTTTGTCCGGACTTCCTCCCAGGATTTAATTTAGAGCCCCCCTAGGGCTCAAGGCTGACCCACCCCGTGGATCACCTAATGAAGTTCATTTCAATGGGAGTGCCTTTTTCCCCAGAGCCGATCTCAAAACACTTTATACTATACACTTAGTATCTTCCAAATCGTACCTTTATGATTTATATCAAAATCTCCTTTACACAAAATCGATATCCTAAATCGATAGTTCCAACTTGGCTTTCCAAATACCCAAAATTTGATTTTTCCAAAAATCAAAAGCCTTTCCAATATCCATAGGTTTAAAAACCTTTTCCCAAAATCATTCTCATAAAACCATTTATATATATATATATATATATATATATATACACACACACACACAACTTATCCTTTCCAAATTGAAATTAATCTTCGGATCACTTATTTAGATTCCCCTTTTATACTTCGAATATTTTCAAAAACCCTTTTCTTCGGGCTATAGATTCAACAAGGGAAGTTTATCGTATTACAAATATATATAACTTTATTTATTGCCAAATCAAATATTCATATTTGATTTCTTTATAAAGTTATTCACTACATTACTGTCTTTTTATAAATGAGTTCTAATCATAGAAATATCCAACTTCCATTTTATTTCATCATTTACATATCAAAATATACGCTTCAATTTCAAAAATCATTTTACAGTTCTTATCCAAACATTTCCATTATCTATTTCATTCAATCCCATACGATGTACACATATCATCCGTACGCAATACCAAATCTGATCGCTCATTCGATCACACAATTTCACTTTCGAACTAGTATCGTCCACCCGACTTCCTAGTATGGACTCAAATCTGGTTTCTTGATCAAAAACCATCATTCTCCTTGCATAATCATAACTATGATAGAATTTCCAGAATCAATCAAAAATCCATATCCAGGTTCGCCGTCGAAAATCGAGTGAAAAATCCTAACTCGTATCGATAAAACTATCTCGAAATTCTATGCTCGAATCTAGATCAAATCACTATGCGAATAGAATAATATACGTTACGTATTTATCTCCGTTGATTATTAGTTATATCAATTCTCTTTTCTATTCACATTCATTTATGATTCTATTCACTTATTCATAATTGCTTCTATTTCATTTGGATTATCACTTCAACTCTTATCTCAATTGGTATTTACTCATAAATAGTTTGCACTCTGACCAGCTTGAATTTAGAAAATAGCTTGAAAAGTTAAAAATAGATAAGTAGTTGTAAAAATAGTTATTAATTATAAAATAGCTGTAAAATAGTGAAGTAGTTATAAAATAGTTGTAAAATAATTAGATAATTGAAAAATAGTTGTAAAATAATAAGTAGTTATAAAGTAGTTGAAAAATAGTTATTAGTTATAAAACAGTTGTAAAATTGTTAAATAGTTCCAAAAGTAGTTGTAAAATAAGTATAAGATAATTTGGGTTTTAAAAAGAAAGGTTGTATAGTAAATGGCTAGGAAAATAGAATTAAAACAGTTTATATTAAGACAATTTAAAAAAAAGTTATTTCAGAGCCAAACTGTTCAATTCCCAATCTCCGTTTCGAAACAATTTCCAATTTCCACTTCCATTTAAATTGATTCAATTTCAATTCAGTTTAAATTAACTTCAATTCCTATTCCAAATTCAAATCAACTCCCATTTGAATTTCAAACTTATTTAACTTCAATTTCAAATTAATTCAATTCAATTTTCCATTTGAATTTTATGCTTATCCTTCTTCAATCACAATTTTAATTAATTCAAATCAAATTCAGTTTGAGCTAATTATATTTAAATCTCAACTTAAAACCATCTCGAATTATATAAATTCGAGTTAAATTTTTAATTTAACAACCTAAATCTTTAAACAAGTTACAAGATTCCATTTTAAATTACCTTTACTTAACTTATTTCAAAGTTCAAATAAGAGATCAGAACTTTTTTTTAATGATTTAATCTTCAGAATCAAATTTATTACCCAATTTTAACTTCAACACCAATTCTTAACAAATTTTCAGCAAACTTATGTCTAACGTTTAAATCCTTAAGTTCAAAGTGAACCCATTCTATTATTACAATTTCGTTTCGAGAATCAAGCCTTTTAAATAGTTTCAAAATAAGGTTTTCTTTTCATTTACTTTCAGTTATGGATACATAGACTATTTTAATCCACTTTTTAATTCATTTTAAACTAATCAATTCACAGTTTAAAGATTATTAATAATGACAGGATGATATCAGGATAAAATAAATAAACATTCCAAATTATTTTAAAACTTCCCTCCATAGCATCCATTACCCATTTCCAGATTTCAAACTTGTTTTAGAGATAACATCTAACTCCCATTTCAAATCAACCCATTTAACTTCCTAAGTTAATCTCAACTTCATCTTGAAATCTCCAATTCAGGTTGTTTGTTAAACTTCTTTAACATTCCCAAAGTTAAATTTAATTCAATTTAATCCAGTCAGCTTTACCTAATTTGGGTTTCCATTTCAAATTTTAAACCTCAAATTAATAATCTTTCCACTTATAAGTTCAAAAACTTATCACTTTGGGTTTCATATCATGTTCCAAGGGAAAATTTAAACTCAACACTTAGAGTTTCTTTCAAATCATCTTTGATATTATGTATATCCCTCATTTTACATATTCATTTCCTTTGCACACCAAGTTATACCTTAAATTTTTAGACCACCTTTGGTTTTAATTCAAAATAAATTCCTTTAAAATTTTCAAACAGCTCTTCTTTGAAACATGACCCTTTCATTCAAATAATTTTATTTTTTGTTTCTTTTAGCACGTTGAAACAAATTCCAAATTTTATGGACTTAGATTTAAAACTTCACAATTTAAATTATCATTAATTTAAATTTATAAGTCATACTCACCTAAATGTTTACTTCCCTAAAACATTTCATTTTTGCTTACTCATTAACAAGTATTTCATTATTAAACATAACATCCATTTATGATAATAACCAAAATTATAATATCTGGATACCAATTCATTATTATTTTATTCTAAAAACACTTCTATAAATTCAGGATTTTAATTTCAGTTTGGATCCATTTCAAACTTATCTATATAGTTTATATTATCTGATTCCTATTTGGTTGTATTTCTAGTACCACTTAATTCTCGTTATTATTATATTAATTTTAATGATCAATAACCAACTATCTTAGTATATATAATAATTAGAAAACCATTGCTTCATATCAAAATACAAGCTTTTATATAAACTTATTTTAAAACCATTTTAAAATCTTTATATAAGAAATAAAAAAATACGCTCTCATATAAATACACTCAACTCATTCGAGGGTACTATTAACCCTATCCTTAACGAGTAAACCCACCAGAGCCAAGGTTCTTGCTTAACCTTCCGCTTTGATACCAAATGTTACGGCCTAAAATTTCGATCGTGACAATTCGACACTAATATGTTCACGGTAGAAGTGCCAAGCAATCGAATGCCGAAAATTCCAGATTGTTAAAGAAAAGAAGAAAGAGGTAGAAGAAGAACAAAAACCAAAACACCTCACGTACGCAATTTTAATACTAGGGTAACTCGTACTCTTCTACGAGTTCTAGTCTTATTAAAGTCAAACACATGATATCTAAAAAATGTTACTCAGTTTTAAATGGTCATGTTACTAAATTTATTCCATTCCAACCCGTTTAATTCCATATATCCAATTTATAAAGAATTTAGTTTACTAATCGAAGTGGTTTCGGGTATTCCTGATACCCGACCCCGGTCTCTTTCAATTCAGTGTCATCTGTAATCCAAGTTGTTAAGTTTAAACAATAACATATATTCAGATATCATACCACACAATAATTCATCATTGATAGATAACCTAAAATATTACTGTCCAACTCATCATATCATAGCATATCTCAATCGCCCATCAAAGACATCAACAATCCAAGTCATCCAATATCATTCAACCATCCATAAGATTTATCATATATATAATTTTTAATTAATTTAATCAATCTCCAATTAAATTAATCACCAACTTTGATCAACCAATTAAATTAATCACCAACTTTAATCATTTAGATTACCTTTAAATCCTGCTTACTTAACATTAATTAATTCCAAATTAATTAATCATCCATTAATCATCCTTAATTAATTTTTCTTTAATTACACTAAGTATTTATTCTTAAGTTAATTAAGTTAATTAATTATCCCTTAATTAATCATGTTAATTAATAACTCTTGCATTAACTAATGATCCTTTAATTAATTACATTAATTAATGATCCATTCAATTATATTAATTAATTAATTAATTGTCCTTAAATTAGTTTCCTTAAGTAATTATCCTTTACTTACATAAGTTAATTAATTAACCCTTAATTACTTAAGTCCTTAATTTATCTAAGATAAACCAATTATCTAAAATAATTACTTAATTCAAATCTTTTTAGATCTTATTTAATTTAAATGCTTAGAATTAATTTAGACAAATCACCAGAGTCTTTTAAATCCATTTATCTTAGACACTTATTTAATGACATTTGAAAATACTTAGAGATTTATTTAATTAATTAACTTATTAGTTTTCAAAACCAAAACTATTTATATTCAAAGACACTTGACATTATTATTAAATTTTTGATAATTTCTTATGAACTTGATCAATATTTCATTTGAAATCTTGATAAATTTCCTCACTAAAAAAATTGTTTGCTTTAAAAACTTTGTTAAAATTTTTGCTCTACCTTACTTTTAAAATAAACAGTTAACCTCTAGAGAAACCGGAACCAAACTAAAGAAATCTCGGGCCAATCTTGTAACGGACCCACTATTTTGGACCATTCAAATCGACAATAAAACCATACATGTTAGGCTTGAATAATTCAAAATACCGAATTGTTAATTTAAATTTGGCAAAAAATATACAGTAAACAAATCAATCACAGAATCACAGCTACAGAGTAGTACAATAATACGCAGTGGAATAAATGAATAGTAGTTCATGAATCTACTATATAAACAAAGTTAGAAATAAAATACATCAGAATATCCCAGATGCAGTGAAGTCTCCAGTACGGGAAGATGACTTCTCTGAACCAATCGACTGGATGACTGAAAGGATAGATAGCTGGATCTTCAAACAAAGCTCCAACTTCGAAGGTGAGTCTCAAATGCCGTATCACTCAGTCTGACCAGAGCGTAAAGCAAAACACAAAACACTCGAGTCAGGATTAACATTCTTATATCAATAAATCCAGCACAAGTGAAATATCAACTGAAATACAAGTAACTTAGAGGATGTATGGGATAACCATTCTCTAAGGATCCGTGGAATTATCTACAATGTAGAAATATACACTATAACACCGTGGTCATTTCAATTTGATTTATACTTCAAAACCAAAATATCATTTCATCTAAAATATATGTGTGTATATATATATGTATGTATGTATGTATGTATATTTTCAAATTTTATCACTTTCAAAGTTGCGATTCAAATCTATTCAAATTCCAAACTCAAATTTTAGTACAATCTCAATTTATTAATTTAAAATTCAACTCAATTCCTAAATAACCATTTCACATTTTATCGATCTCAAATCCGGATTTGAAATCACAAAATACCCTTTTACATTTCAATATTATTTCAAAACTTTAAATATTCAATGTTTCAAACTAAATTTTTGTTCAACTAAATTTTCTAAATAATAAATTTGAATTATATTGATTTCAAATACATATCTAAATCACAAATAAACCAATTAAATTTCAGTATAGTTCAAAGCTTTAATATTCTACAATTCAAAGTTCAATTGACAGTTTCATATAAATCTCGATTTAACCCCATTATTATTTAGTCTTGAAATATTCCCTCATTAGATTCAATATCATTTAAGTAATCTTAACTTACATTTTACTAAATATTTTATTTTTTTAGATGTGAAATATTCATTAAATCACTTAAATCAAAATCCAGTTAAAAATCATACCTTTAAATTTCCCATTCAATAATTTCAAATCGAATAATTAAAATCCTTATTTAAATACCATTTCCAATAAACCCAAATTTACCTTCCCAGCCTTATTTATTCAATTTATTACAAGAAAATCTATTGAAATATAGATTTACATATATATATTTAACCATATTCTATGTACTAAATCCATCTAATTTAAATCAAATATTACTGCTAAACATATATATAATTTATCTTTAATCTAATGTCTTAAGAATCTATATTTGTTAAACCATATATTTCTTTTCAAAACCATAGAAATTATTTTCAAAATATTTATATATGGACCAACGGTGTCTGTATATATTTCTTATCATATGGTCAAGTGATATGGATATTTATCATTTCAATCCGTATAATAAATATATACGGGTGGATAGCATTTCAACCCGTAATCCCAAATTCAATTTAATGAAAATCACTTGGGTCTATCATTTCAACCCATAACGAAATTCTCCTATTCTAAAGTCCGTTCAGGTATGTATCATTTCAACCCATAGTGAATTCTAAACTACAGGGAACTTGCAGAGAGATAACAGATAATAATAATATAACAGGATATGATAATAATATAACAACAGGCATATATCAACAGTAATTAAATAAAGTATAAACAATAGGATATGGTGTCATATCCCATAGGTGAACGGTTTACAGATAATAGCATATATAACAGATTTACTAACTTCAGCAGTATATTTCAATTGTCGTTTCAATTGAAACCAAATTTAATAAATAAAAGAACGTTAATCATGATGATTTCTCACCTTTCGAGGCTAGAGGCTAGAGAAGATAGACAACACAACAAGCTACGAATTTCAAAGCAGTGCCAGATTGGCACAAATTCAACAAAGTTGAGAGATAAGAATTTGGTGAAAACGAATTAGAACGACCTTGATATGACAGAAAATGATGTATATAATTTTATTATTAAAATCAATTTAATCATATATCTCAAATTAAAATTTAACTCAACACTTCGAACAAAGTCTCCATATATTTATATCTTTTAAAACCAATTAATGTATACTCATATAGACATTTGCGAACAAAATTTTATATTATATATACACACATATATATAAAGTTATATAAACTTAAATAGAAAATATACAAACGCGGTTGTATTACAAGTTTCCAAAAATATATATTTTTCGTTTTAAAATATTAGGAATACTACAGACCATAATATATTATAACTAACATATAACTTAAAATATAATTAACATATATATATATATATATACACAAACGTACATAAGGTATAAATATATACATATGTATACTCAGTGACCCTATCTAACCCAACAGGTAAAATCCAAACTAATATAACTTATTTCTTTTTATTTTATTTTTAAAAAACTTATAAACACTGTCTATATCATACTTAAAAAAAATCAATATATATTACTGTAAATATATAAACAGTATAACATATATTCATTGTCGAACCAGATTTTCCAATTTCTATGATATATAAAAATAGATCATATAACTGTTTATATAAAATCAGTATTTATGTAATTATAATATCAATAAACCCATGCTTTATCTGTACAAATCCACTTATGTTCTTATACAACATATAACTTTATAAATGTGTACCTTATACCCTATAACACATATATATTATAACAAAACAGAGAATATAGTGTGTAATATATACATATTTTCTTTCATAAACATACATCAACGTATATATGTATATAAGCATATAAACTAACGTACACAGTATATATTATTATATACCATAGGTTTATAAAAAAAATATACTTACGCAAAAGAAGGAGTACACGATCTAAGTGGCTACGGAGGAGCACGAGGGGTGGAAGATCAAGGAGGAGCTGCATAGTGATGGTTTTGAGAAGCTAATAGAGAGGAAGAAAAAAAAACAGAGAAGAGAAGTAAAGGCCACAGAGAAATATAAGGGAGGAGCTCAATATTTAAAAGCTGGAATAAGAAACGTAAAATTGAATGAGCGAAATGAATGCAAAACGTATATAAGTTTGATATCCAAATGACGGTCGTAAAAATGGAAATTTGGGTATAGGTAACGGCTGGCTATAATCAAATATTCACGTTTTGATGGATTGCTTTCCTTTAAGCAATAAAGACAGGGAGAGAAAGAATAGATAAAGGCAACAAATCTATCAATCAAAGGGAAAAGTTTGAACTTGTACGCAAATAAATAGATATAGAACGATGTAGGTGAGTTGGCTGCATTGGGTAAAAATGCTTAATAATTTTTATGAACCAAATAGGCATGAACAGACTACAATATGCAATTAACTAATTGATTGTCTGTAACCATGCAAGCAAGAAATGAGATAATAATTAAAGGGTTTTTTTTGATTGCCGAAGGAAAGAAGGAAAGGCAGACCAATAGGCTAAGAATCATACCATAAACAAAAATATAGATAAAGGTTGAGTGAATGGACACGGTCACCTGCTTGAATCACGTGAAATAATTAAAGCAAATGAAGTGGCTACATGAAACAAATGATTTCTTCCTATTTTTGAATTTAATGTTTACGTAGCCAATTTTGAAGCAAGAAGAAACGTACAACAAATAATAAATTGAAATGTTCATTGATTCAGCAACGTTATTAAAGCAATTTATTATATTGCTTGGGCTGCACGGTGAAGATTTGGAAGAGACGTGTTTCACAATGCAACCGTTTTTAAGAAATAAATATATTACTTTAAAATAGAAGAACTGACCAAAAATGAACGTAAACGTATACAATTTATATGTTTTGATATTCAAAATAATTATTGGATGGCAATAGTCACCCTAGATTAGTTGAGAAATTAAAGCAATTAATTGCTAATTGGACAACACGTTCCATATTTGAAACGTAAAGGAAAAAGATAAGTATGGAATGGAATGATATGTTATAAAGGCAAAATGAACCGTTTGGAAAAAAATAAAAGAAATGATGGCAAATAAAATAGTTGTGCCTTGAATTTCCCAAAATAAATTATTAGAGCAATTGATGGGTTGATTGGACAGTGTGTTTCAAAACTTCAAGGAAATGAGTAATATATTTGAAAATACTAACATAACCTATATATACATACCTACTAGAATTCACACAATAATTAATGGACCCTATACCCAAACTAAACTTTCCGTGTATATATGTATATTAAGACCAAATTTTTCTTTGAATCAAAAATCCATACTTGCTTTCAAAACTAAATTTCAAAACCACCATTTGATGTATAAACAAAACATAATATTTTTCCTTTTTCTTCTTCTTTTTATTAACAATAAATCAAAAATTATTTAATAATTTCACATAACTCAACATATCCATTAGTTACCAATTTTAGTTCATTTGTTAGAGGTTAACTTATTTGAATTACAACAATACAATCAAACTATTGTTTCCTCTTAAATTTTATTCAATAAACCAATATCTACAATTAGCAATTATTATTAAATACTTAACATTTGTTGTTTTAATTCAAATTGTAAATCTCATATAAACTATTATTATTCCCATCATTTTTGTTTCTACCAAATTTTATTCAATATTTTAATAAAATTAGAATTTTAAATTGGCTTAAAATTTCGGATCGTTACCCATTACACTTTTTTTTCCAGATCTGAACTGCGTTGCAAAAATGAAGATGGGAAGAGATTTCGAAACGGTTAAGGAAATCAAAGATTTTTATTCCTATTAAATATGGAGACGCAAATGAAAGTGGAAAATTTTACACGTGAATTGGAGGCGGGTTTTAATTCTTTTTTTTTGGTAATGAACGTGCTGATTTGATTTTTAATAGCTAAGATATGAAATAAAAGAGTGCGTACAATAGATTTAATAATTAAAACGAACGTACGTCCAAATTAATTAACCAGTAACGTAATCTAAATTTATATGTTTTCTTATTTATTGACTACTTATATTTAATTATACGTAATCCAAACATTAAATTTTTATTTAAAAATATAATTATTTAAAATTTCCCCAAAATTTAATTAAATAGGTTATTAAAAACCATTTAAAATTTATGGGCTGTTACAAATCTCGAGCTAAAAATTCCTTATCGCTACTTCGAGCCAATTCGCGAATGACTCGATCAAAACCCGAGCAACATTCTTCTTCTTCCATGAATTTGAATCCTTCAACGAAATAAAAAATGCATACTGGTACATGCACCTGCACAACCAAACGCCGTCGCACTGGCCGATGACACCTCAATCAGAAAGTCGACGCTGACCCCTTCAATTGCTTCCAAAGTCCAGAAATCCAATTCGACGACGAAATCAGAATCGAGAAAAATGCAACCCATCTAAACAAAACATGATCACCATAAATTATCTCGCATTGTCACCTCCATTCACCGTAGAACACATAGCCTCGCCCCGACCTTCGCCTTGCTCCTCCCTTTCTTTCCCCTGGCCTGCACCTCCCATTCCTCCCTATGACGGCGCAGTTTACCCAAGTCTGACCACACCCAAATCGTTCTCTGAAACCCTAATTCGACGCAAGTTCGTCCCCTACGGTGATCTATGAAACCCATCACCATTTTTCCTAAAATCCATGACCTCCAAACTTGCTCCGGCCAAAAACTCGACCCTTCACCCTTGGTCGTTCGCTAGGAATCGAGTAATTACTCAATTCCATTCAACTTGAAATTCCCCTCGATTTACAAACCTAAAAATCTTGAAATTCAAACCAAAAATCATGGTTTCGATGCTCGAATTCAATCATGCATTCAAAACTAGAAATTTTAATACTTGATCTTTTTAGATTTAAATTTTTTATTACTTTAGTTTCAAATTTTAAAATATTTATTCAATAAATGCACTAGGAACCATTTTTGAATTTGGTATTACATCGCTGTAATCACTTTCCATTTAGAGATCGAAACCTAAAATCATCTAGATGGGATGATTTGAACAGGTTTTAAAAACCTGTAAACACAGATAGAGGCATTCTTTTGCCTTTCTCGGACACGCATACCATTATTTACATAAATAGATACATATATACAACACATTTACCATCCTGCAAACAATTTTTACTACTTAATTAACATATAACAAGTATATACACAGATTAAAGCCTTAAGGGGATTAGTTTACTCACTTGTGAGAATATGAATAGAGGACAGCTTAAAAAATTTCTCCAGAACCAATCTGCTTTGATTTGAATTTGATGTTGATATTGAAATGATCTAATGCTCGAACTTGCTTTAATTTTTAAAACTGAGCTGTTTTGTTTACTTGATGAATTAGCTTTGAGTTTGAGTTGAATTTGTTGCTTCAGGTTTGAAATAGTTTGAAAAGAGGTTGTTTTGAATTTATGGATTTTGTTTTCTTAGGTTTTAGTACACAGATCTTTGTTTTGTGATTGAAGGTAGAAAAAGAAAATGAGAGGAGAAAGTAGAGAGGTTTATATATAACTCAGTTTTATCATTTTATCAAAAATAAAAAGGAAAAATGTCACGCCCCACCTCTATACCCACGCTAGCCAAGAACACTATGGTGTAATGCTGTCAACTAGCACGGAGAATAAGGCTGTTGAGGAGCGACCATCCGTGTAATTGCTTTGCGCGAGCACCGATATGTCAGATAGTGTAGCATGCATTTTATTTCAAGAGGAAATCAGACATACCGATACAAACACAAAGCTACTACACAGTGGCTATAATAATCTTCAGAAACAAATATAGAAATAAAAATAACACAAATCAGTCGTAAATAATCCATATCACAAAGGAGGAAGAAGATATGAATATATAACCAACACATGAAAGTGTATTTCAGAGTAGCGGTCTAAAAAGATCCGCAATAACACAAAAGAATAGTTACAAGAACTACACAAAAGAATAAGTATACATCATGGAGTCTATGTCTTAATTGTATACAATCCAAAAACTACTAATCTAAGTAGTTAACCAAAAGTTAGAGAAATCAATCCCAAGTGAGAAGTCAAGCTGAAGCACCTGTAACATCTCGGTCTGACCCGAGTATTATTTAATAAGAAAATAATAAACAGATCAGTCTAACTATAAATATCAGATGAAACGATATAGAATAAGAGATATGACTAAACACATTATAATCACAATGCCAAGCTGTGATATATATAAGTAATTGAAAATCAACAAGAGATTAATAAATATCACCAAATCTGCACAAGAATCAAAGAAATGTCATACTCCTTATTTCGTTCACCAAACCATAAATATTGACGATTATATCAATGTCAATCACAAAAGTCGATGACACACAAATTCACCAATGCACAAATATTGATAAAACTTATCAATGGAAATCACGAAAATTGGTGGAACACAAATTCTAGAAATCATCTCAAGAAATCCAGAAATCACAAAAAGGGGGTAGGCCTATCACAAACGGGAGCATAAAGCTCACCAACACGTGCATCACAAATGGAACGCTAATTCCATGGTTGCTAACCATCACAAATTGAGCCGAAGCTCCACAAACAGTCCGAAGACCATGGTTTGCTACCCCACCAATTTGAGTCGAAACTCCACAAAACGGGGTATGGTCTACCTCGCAGACAAAGAGACAACGCACATTGCTAGTCTAAATCACAAAGATGATCATCATGATCAACGAGAAGTGTCAATTACACTAAGCTAGTAAATATATGAGTTTAGCTTCATGTCCCATAACCACTTGCTTAAGTTAAATATTTACGAACAAACTGTAGATCTCCACTATAAAATTGTCACAAGAGATTCAATCGAACAAGTCTAAGAATTAACCGACAAAGTAAACGCAAGCGTTTCATACCACTCGTTTTACTAAGTCGTTTAATTAGATTTCTCAGACGAGTGAGGTAAAGGTTTGTATATACTAATAGATTGGAAAACGGTTTAAGAAACGAGCTTTGTAACAAAATAGTGTTGAAATCATTTGAAGAAAGAGTTTTGATATTTACTACCAGTATAGAAAACCTTTATATTTTTAAAGTGACAAATCACAAAGAAGATTGTAGGAACAATCAATCATTAAAATTCACATTCGAAGACGTGAATGAAAATCCAAAGAAATCGATATCGAATCCATCAAAGTCGATATATCCTAAATTCCCAAAGAAAATGTCACCAAAGTCGATAATAAATGATAGCAACAAATAGGAAACAACACGAATCGATTAAAGTTGGAAATTCAAGCAACCAGGCGAAATAGGCAAAATTTCATCAGGTCGGTCGGCCGGCTACAGGGCTCGGTCGACCGGACCAAAAAAACAGAAATGCTCGGGGTAGCAGGTCGGTCGACCGGGCCCTGAGTTCGGTCGGCCGGACCTGTTGCCTGCACTTCCTAACAGAGGCTGTGAAGTGCCTAGGTAGCAGGTCGGTCGACCAGACCCTGAGTTCGGTCGGCCGGACCTGTAGCCAGCACTCCCCAAGCCAATCTAATGAATGCCAAATTCATCCATATTACTATCAGTCGAGCATCGACACTAAGGGTTTACGCCAATCGACTACCCGGCCATAGAAGCTCTTCGGTTCATCACCAAAACATGATCAAAACATCAAAGCTATGATTTTTAAAGAATTGAACCCAAAACACTAAAAATTGGAATACTCACCAAATCAATCCAAGCCAAAATCAAATGCACACAAATAAGTGTTAGGAATTCATACCTAACAATCGAAGATAATTCATAGACTTAGATGTGAGATTAAAAAATCTCACCTTTGAACCCAAACGATTGAAGAAGAAGCTTGAAAGCAAAGGAGAATCAACCACTCTTCAAATTCAACTCAAGAAGCTTGATTCTAGGCTTTAAAAGAAGAACATTCCCAAAGTTAGGTTTAGGAATTTCTGAAATTGATAAGAGAATGAGTTGGAGAAGAAGAGAAGCTTACCAATGGGTTCTTCTATTAGTTTGGAGCTAGAGTTTGATTTGCAAAAGAAAACTAGGGTTTTGGAGTTTTAATTTCCCATCTCTCCCACCATTGATGTTTAAGAACTGAAAAGAGAAAGAAGTGAGGGTGAATGGGGAGGAGTGGTTCAGTTTTGAGTATAAGTTAACCATAGGGCTGAACCCAAACCCAAACCCAAAGTGAAAAAGTAGCAAAAATCAACTTACTCTAAACATATCGAAGCCTATACTCAAAAAGGTTGTAAACGGCATTTTAAACTCAGTGGGAGTAATCCCGAGTCCTAATTCGACCGTATGCAAAAAGTAGCTTTTCGGACTAAATTCTGAGTATCGATAAAATATTTAAATAAAATATTTAAATATAAAATCGACAAACATGCGGGTTGTTACAGACTCCCCTCCTTAAAGAAATTGCGTCCTCGCAATATTTAAGAAGAAGATATATAGTAACAACCATAAAAGCATATTCAACACAAAAGAAGTTTGAAATAAGAAGTTCACCTCAAAGAGCACGAGAAAGTAAGTCCGGATGTGTTCGCTCGATGAAATCTCTAGATTCCCAAGAACAATCCTTAGGATTTGAAGACCATTGAACTTTAACAAGCGGAACATCTTTATTTCGAAGTCGTTTGACTTCCGAAGCAATGATACGAATAGGATGCTGCTCATAAGTTAAATTCGGTGAAACTTCAATCTCTTCCACAACACCGGGCTCAAGAATAGAATCGGAATCTCGAAGACATTTCCGAAGTTGAGAAACATGAAACACGTCATGGATAGCAGAAAATTGAGCCGGTAGTAAAAGGCGATAAGCCACGGAACCAATACGTTCGGTGATAGGAAATGGCCCAATATATCGAGGCGCTAATTTTCCAGATCGACTGAAACGTACAACACCTTTCATAGGTGACACACAAATGAACACAAAATCTCCCACAGAAAATTCTAATCTCCTTCTTCGGTTATCGGCATAGGATTTTTGTCTACTCTGGGCCTCTTTCATCCTATGACTAATAAGATCAATCTTTTCTGTGGAATCACGAATAAAATCTGGACCTAAAACCAGCTTCTCACCGGCCTCAAGCCAACAAGAAGGAGATCGGAATGGCCTTATATAGAGTGCCTCGAAAGGTGCCATACCAATACTAGATTGGAAGCTATTATTATAGAAAAATTCAACAAGTGAAATATGATCTTCCCAACTTCCACCAAAATCAAGAACACATGCACGAAGAAGATCTTCAAGAGTTTGATTCACACGCTCGGTTTGTCCATCGGACTGAGGATGATAAGCAGTGCTAAAATTAAGCTTCGTTCCTAAAGCTTTTTGAAGACTCTTCCAAAATCCACTAGTAAACAATGGATCACGATCACTAACAATAGAAGTAGGAACTCCATGCAATTTAACAATTTCTTTAATAAAAAGTTTGGCCAAAAGAGGTACGGTTCGGTTAGACCGAACGGGAATAAAATGGGCGGATTTAGTAAGTCTATCAACAATCACCCATAAGCTATCATGACCCGAACGAGAACGGGGAAGGCCATCTATAAAATCCATGGAAATTTGGTCCCACTTCCAAATTGGAATTTCTAAAGGTTGCAATAACCCACCGGGCCTTTGATGCTCGGCCTTAATGAGTTGGCAAGTCATGCAACGCTTAACGAAGTTAGCGATATCAGATTTCATTCGCTCCCAATAATAAAGCCGCTTCATATCTGCGTACATTTTAATACTACCGAGATGAATGGTAAATTTAGAATGATGAGAATCTTCTAAAATATCTTTACGAAGATCACTAATATTTGGTACGATAAGTCTACCAAATTTCCGAATGCCGCCACGAGAATCGATATTAAAGTCTTTCAAACCTTCATTATCAATTTTATCCTTAATATATTGGCCAAGAAGAGCCAATTCGGGATCTAGCCTTTGAGCTTCAAGAATTTGGTCTAAAAGAGAAGGACGAGCCTCAAGGCTACATAAAACAAATGATGAGCATAAATCGGATATGCGGTCTCGAATCTCACAAGTGGATAAGATCTCGAGATCGTTCCATTCAGATATCATCATAGAAATAACAGCTTGTTGTTTACGGCTAAGAGCATCGTCGACACGATTACCCTTACCGGGGGTATAAAGAATATCAAGATCATAAGGAGCAAGGAACTCGAGCCATCGTTGTTGATGCAAATTAAGTTCCTTTTGAGAGAATAAATACTTCAAGGACTTATGATCAGTATAAAGAACAAATTTCTCTCCCAAAAGATAATGACGCCAAATCCGAAGAGCAAAAACAATAGCCGCGAGTTCTAAATCATGTGTGGCATATCTAGTCTCAGCAGGCTTTAATTTCCTTGAAGCATAAGCAATAACACGTTCTCTTTGCATAAGAACGACACCCAAACCAACGCGACTAGCATCGGTATAAACAACGAAATCTTGATTCTCCTCGGGAATAACAAGAATAGGAGCATCAGAAAGGAGTTCCTTTAGTTTCTGAAAAGAAGTTTCACATTTGTCCGATCAAATGTATTTAACACCTTTCTTCGTTAAGCTAATGAGAGGCATGACAATCTTAGAAAAGTCTTTGATAAAACGGCGGTAATAACCTGCCAATCCAAGGAAACTATGAATCTCTGTCATACTCCCCGGTCTCTTCCAATCTTGAATCGCTTCAATCTTCGAAGGATCCATGGAAATTCCGGATTTGGAAATAATATGACCGAGAAACTTCACACGAGATTGCCAAAAGTGGCATTTAGAAAACTTTGCCTTTAAATGATTACTCCTAAGAGTTTCCAACACAATCTGAAGATGCTTTTCATGCTCCTCCTCGTTTTTTGAATACACAAGAATATCATCAATAAAGATGAGAACAAACCGGTCGAGGAAGTCTTTGAAAACTCGATTCATAAGGTCAACGAAATAAGCCGGAGCATTCGTTAAACCAAATGGCATAACAAGCCATTCATAAGATCCATAACAGGTACGGAACGATGTCAAAGGAATGCTATCCTCTGCAATACGAAGCTGATGGAATCCAGTAGCTAAGTCTAATTGTGAGAAAACTCTAGCACCACTAAGTTGATCGAATAGATCATCAATCCGAGGTAAAGGATATTTATTTTTGATAGTAAGATCATTAAGCTTGCGGTAGTCAACGCAAAGCCTAAGTGTTCCATCGGATTTCTTCACAAAAATAGCTGAAGCTCCCCAAGGCGAGGAACTAGAGCGAATAAATTGCTTCGTCTCCAATTCGGATAATTGTTTACGTATCTCCTCGTTTTCTTTATTGGACATACGATAAGGAGGGCGAGTGATAGGTTGAGCTCCAGGAATGAGATTAATTTTGAACTCAATTGCTCGCTTAGGTGGTAATCCTAAAAGGGGCTCGAATATGTCGGAAAATTCACGAACGACGTGAATAAGAGAAATACTATCACCCTCATCATCATCATCGTCATCACGAGGGTTTAAATGATATAAAGATGCAAGCAAAGCAGAATCCGAATCTTTAAGAATAACAGAAACCTGATTAACAGATTGAGGATGTCGAAGATGAATAGTCCGCTCAGGACATAGGATATGAGCTTTATAACAGTTAAGCCAATCCATTCCCAAAATCATTCCAAAGCCTAAATAACGCATGACATGCAAATCGGCTAGGAAAGGAAAATCACACAAAATAATCTCGACATCTTTACACAATAAACTAATTGTTGCGGATCCACCAACCGGATTCGCAATTCTCAAAGAAGTCATTAAACACAAAACATCTAAACAAAAAGTATCAACAAGTTCTTTTGATATAAAAGAATGGGACGCACCCGTATCAAAAAGAACTCGAATAGGATGATCTCGAAACATAATAATGCCATCAAGGATAGAATGAGGCATACCTTGACCACGAGATGTGTTGCCAGGGGCTTGAGCAACATTTAACTTTCCCTCCTTCTTGCCCTGAAGCTTGGGGCATGAAGATATAATATGACCGGGACCTTTGCAGTAGCGACAAGAGAGAGACTTTGGACACTTGTTCGCGTAATGGTCCTTCGAACCACAATTATAGCATTCCCCACGACCAAAGGAAGAAGTCTTTGCCACTGGGGTTGCTTGCTTCCCTTACTTATTGGGATAAGGGCCTTTGAATTTACTGGGCCTTTTCTTGTTGTTGTTGAAGCTTGGCTTGGAACCCACAACCTCAACATCATTTTCCCTATCCGCCTCTTCAAGACGAAGAGCGATATCAATGAGTTGGTCGAAAGAAACTTCTAATTTTAGAAGTAATGGCTTCTTGAGATTTTTATTCAAGCCATAGACGAATCTATGATTTTTCTTCAATGGGGTGTTGATGTATTCAACCCCATATTTGGAGAGAGATTCAAAAGACGCGACATAATCTGCCACGGAAGATTCACCTTGAACAAGGTCTATAAAACGGCGAGCCAAAGTCACCTTCTCAGCTTATGGTACGAATTTTAACTCGAAGCGCTTTCGGAATTTCTCCCAGGTGAGATCCGCTTCATTAATCTCAGAAATAAGAAGTTCGTACCAGTCCAATGCTCTTTCTTGGAGCATACTAGAAGCCACCTGCACTCGGTGAAGGTCAATAAGATTCATGCGAGAAAAGATTCGATCGCATGACCTTAGCCAAGCCTGTACTTCAATAATAGTTTCGGAACCTTTAAATGGTTTTCCACCCAAATTAGTATAATCGCTACACAAGCATGCAAATCCCGACTTTGGATGAGTAGGTTCCGGGTTAGCTCCAGCTACTTGAGCATTTGTCACTAAATCAAGAAGCTGTTGAGCAGTCATAAAAACTCCATCCTACGGTGGAGTGCTAGATGGTACGGCTCTGAGGCGGCCTGGTCTAGACATTTCCCTTCTTTAAGAAAGAAAGAAGAACAAGAAGAAGATTATTCACTAATGAATATCAAGAAATCTTGATCGATAAAATAAGGAATCATAAGGAAAATAGGATGAATCGGTACGAAGACTCGAATTAAATCCTAAAGCACGACTCCTAAGAAGGACTTAGGACGATGATCCTTGTTATAATATTCCATATTGTTTCGAAGTTTGGCTCTGATACCAAGCTGTTACGCCCCACCTCTATACCCACGCTAGCCAAGAACACTACGGTGTAATGCTGTCAACTAGCACGGAGAATAAAGCTATTGAGGAGCGACCATCCGTGTAATTGCTTTGCGCGAGCACCGATATGTCAGATAGTGTAGCATGCATTTTATTTCAAGAGGAAATCCGACATACCGATACAAACACAAAGCTACTACACAGTGGCTATAATAATCTTCAGAAAAAAATATAGAAATAAACATAACACAAATCAGTCGCAGATAATCCATATCACAAAGGCGAAAGAAGATATGAATATATAACCAACACATGAAAGTGTATTTCAGAGTAGTGGTCTAAAAAGATCCGCAATAACACAAAAGAATAGTTACAAGAACTACACAAAAGAATAAGTATACATCATGGAGTCTATATCTCAATTGTATACAATCCAAAAACTACTAATCTAAGTAGTTAACCAAAAGTCAGAGAAATCAATCCCAAGTGAGAAGTCAAGCTGAAGCACCTGTAACATCTCGGTCTGACCCGAGTATTATTTAATAAGAAAATAATAAACGGATCAGTCTAACTATAAATATCAGATAAAACGATATAGAATAAGAGATATGACTAAACACATTATAATCACAATGCCAAGTTGTGATATATATAAGTAATTGAAAATCAACAAGAGATTAATCAATATCACCAAATCTACACAAGAATCAAAGAAATGTCATACTCCTTATTTCGTTCACCAAACCATAAATATTGACGATTATATCAATGTCAATCACAAAAGTCGATGACACACAAATTCACCAATGCACAAATATTGATAAAACTTATCAATGGAAATCACGAAAATTGGTGAAACACAAATTCTAGAAATCATCTCAAGAAATCCAGAAATCACAAAAAGGGGGAAGGCCTATCACAAATGGGAGCATAAAGCTCACCAATACGTGTATCACAAACGGAACGCTAATTCCATGGTTGCTAACCATAACAAATTGAGCCGAAGCTCCACAAACGGCCCGAAGACCATGGGTTGCTACCCCACCAATTTGAGTCGAAACTCCACAAAGAGGGGTTTAGTCTCCCTCGCAGACAAAGAGACATTGCACATTGCTAGTCTAAATCACAAAGATGATCGTCATGATCAACGAGAAGTGTCAATTACACTAAGCTAGTAAATATATGAGTTTAGCTTCATGTCCCATAACGACTTGCTTAACTTAAATATTTACGAACAAACTGTAGATCTCCACTATAAAATTGTCACAAGAGATTCAATCGAACAAGTCCAAGAATTAACTGACGAAGTAAACACAAGCGTTTCATACCACTCGTTTTACTAAGTCGTTTAATTAGATTTCTAAAATGAGTGAGGTAAATGTTTGTATATACTAATAGATTGGAAAACGGTTTAAGAAACGAGCTTTGTAATAAAATAGTGTTGAAATCATTTGAAGAAAGAGTTTTGATATTTACTACTAGTATAGAAAACCTTTATATTTTTAAAGTGACAAATCACAAAGAAGATTGTAGGAACAATCAGTCATTAACATTCACATTCGAAGACGTGAATTTAAATCCAAAGAAATCGATACCGAATCCATCAAACTGGATATATCCTAAATTCCCAAAGAAAATGTCACCAAAGTCGATAATAAATGATAGCAACAAATAGGAAAAAACACGAATCGATTAAAGTTGGAAATTCAAGCAACTAGGCGAAATAGGCAAAATTTCATCAGGTCGGTCGGCCGGCTACAGGGCTCGATCGACCGGACCAAAAAAACAGAAATGCTCGGGGTAGCAGGTCGGTCGACCGGGCCTTGAGTTCGGTCGGCCGGACCTGTTGACTGCACTTCCTAACAGAGGCTGTGAAGTGCCTAGGTAGCAGGTCGGTCGACCGGACCCTGAGTTCGGTCGGCCGGACCTGTAGCCAGCACTCCCCAAGCCAATCTAATGAATGCCAAATTCATCCATATTGCTATCGATCGAGCATCGGCACTAAGGGTTTATGCCAATCGACTACCCGGCCATAGAAGCTCTTCGGTTCATCACCAAAACATGATCAAAACATCAAAGCTATGATTTTTAAAGAATTGAACCCAAAACACTAAAAATTGGAATACTCACCAAATCAATCCAAACCAAAAGAAAATGCACACAAATAAGTGTTAGGAATTCATACCTAACAATCGAAGATAATTCATAGACTTAGATGTGAGATTAAAAAATCTCACCTTTGAACCCAAACGATTGAAGAAGAAGCTTGAAAGCAAAGGAGAATCAACCACTCTTCAAATTTAACTCAAGAAGCTTGATTCTAGGCTTTAAAAGAAGAACATTCCCAAAGTTAGGTTTAGGAATTTCTGAAATTAATAAGAGAATGAGTTGGAGAAGAAGAAGAGAAGCTTACCAATGGGTTCTTCTATTAGTTTGGAGCTAGAGTTTGATTTGCAAAAGAAAACTAGGCTTTTGGAGTTTTAATTTCCCATCTCTCCCACCATTGATGTTTAAGAACTGAAAAGAGAAAGATGTGAGGGTGAATGGGGAGGAGTGGTTCAGTTTTGAGTATAAGTTAACCATAGGGCTGAACCCAAACCCAAACCCAAAGTGAAAAAGTAGCAAAAATCAACTTACTCCAAACATATCGAAGCTTATACTCAAAAAGGTTGTAAATGGCATTTTAAACTCAATGGGAGTAGTCCCGAGTCCTAATTCGACCGTATGAAAAAAGTAGCTTTTCGGACTAAATTCCGAGTATCGATAAAATATTTAAATAAAATATTTAAATATAAAATCGACAAATATTCGGGTTGTTACAAAAAATAAAAATTAAGACACTTGGTAAATAGGCTTACAAATGTCATATGCATGTTAAAATTAATTTACACTTCTATTTGCATGTAACAAGAGGTTTACATTTGTAATTTGGCACGAGCTAAATTGTTTTTACGTTTATATATATTTATATTATAATTTCAATTTATTTTATTTTTGTTAATATCTATGTATTTATTAATTACTTAAATCTATGTAATACATTCATACATGTATGTTTTAAATCTTTATATATTTACAAACTACATTTATTTCAAGTATAACTTTTTAAAGAAATGCATATACCTTTACCAAATTTTACTTTAAGCTAAAATACTTTTTAAATTTATAAGTATATACATAGATACTATTTTAGTGTTCAAAATATAGAACTCAACTTTAAATAAATTTTGAAAAATTATTATATTAATTTCAAAACATAACTTCCAATTCAAAATATATATATATATATGATTAGAAAAATCATTTTTATTGGCTTTTGAAAAGATAAATTTTTCCAAATTAAATTATTATATTAATATGTTTACTATTTCACAATGAATTTATATATGTATACACTTAGGATTTTCAACATTGTCGAGTTTTGAATATATCTATTTATATATATATATATATATGTTAATTTACTGTAAAATTTATTATTTCTAGATATTTATATTTCAATATATATTATAGTTTCAAATATATTTATATTTCCAGATATCTTTTATCATCAGAATTTTATCCGTTCAACCGAATAAACCAGTTAATTATCCAATTATTAAATGTCCAAAAATCCAGGTTATCACAATAACCGTATTTTACGATTTGTTAATTTCTCTTTTGAAAAATCGGTCAATTTGATAAACGAATGAAACTAAAATAACAACATATCAATGCTAAAGAAGAGCTGAACTAACGTAAAATTAAAAAAGACACCATAATCTGATTAACGAAAATCGAACATAGACTTCTTCATATTTTTTGGACATTGCATTGTGATCATCTACCCATAAAAAAAATGAAATAAATCCCGTTCAACTAGAAAAAAGTAGTTTTAAAACAAAGCCCAAAATATTAAAAAAAGAATCAGTTTATGAGTAATCTATTAAGACAACAGGCCAATCTAGTTTGGAAATGTCGATATAAGGCCTAAGCAATATATCCAACTATAGGGAAATAATAATTTCTTTTTCAAGTATGAGAATAATTTTTAGGACATAAAGACACTTATTTCCCAGACTTTAACATTTCTGATGTTGGACCCATACTTCATGCTTGAGAATTAAGTTTTTGTTCAGCAAGGGATCGTTTGATCAGGCAATTTATTATATTGTATCAAAATTATTAGTTAAAAGTTGTAAATTTTATTTTCAAAATTGTTAACTTGGTTTCCAATTGTAATTTTTTTATCGCTAATTATAAATTTAGTTAAATGAACTAATGGGTAAATTTATCAAAATATTGAAATATTGTAAATGAATGTTTTTAACTTTGTTTAGTAACGAAATTTATATAGATTTGTAATGATTATTGTTAGTACTATAACTCCTCTCTCGACGTTTGGAAGTTGGTTTCTAAAGTAAACAGGTCTTGGTATAGTGAATTGATAATGAAAGGTGAAACCATGAATCTGTAGTAAACCATAAGTGATAAAAGCGATAAGTACGAGGCCCAAGATTTTATAATGGTTGGGAAGATCACTCAATAGTCGCTTTTAAAAACGCTTATGCAGAGAACTCACAATCTTGAATTGATCCTTCGTTAATCAGTTTTCTAAAATTCTTTTTGTAGTAAATTAAAAATGTGGATTTTAATTTCTAATCTTGTTTTGAATCAAGGTCTCTTTCTTGTGTGTGTGAGTCTTCTATTTATAGTATTCTTGGAGCTCCTTCATTGACGGAGCACTTTTTGTTGGATTGCTAACTTGGCTCGATGTAAGTCATGATTTATGCATATAGCACCATCTTGTTACTTATGTTTTGATGTTGATTAATGAACTGGCTATTTTTTTTGTAGTTTTTACCTTACTCTGCTTGTTTTGTTTACAAAATTACTTTATGAATGCATTTTGGGCCTCATTAATTTGCATCAAACTCATTATCACTAAATTCGTACTTTAGGGTTGTTGAACATGTATTCGATGTCATGTAACACAAATGTGATGGGAATTTCAAGCTATAAATTGTTTCGTACTACAGTAGTATTTGTCAGTATATTTGAACACTTAGGAGCTTGTAAGTATTAAGGGCGTAACGTCTTTCCATTGGTTTTGTTGTTTCGACATTTGACTTATAACTTCTTCACCTCGCCTTGTATAGTCTTAGCATACTGCTTTGCATAGTTTCAGGTGCTACCGAAAGTTTTAGCTTATTGCCACTTATGTAACGATCCGGAATTTTGCTATTTGGCTTTTGAAATATTTAATTAGATTTAAATATTTGATTTGGGGTTTTTAAAATATAAAAAAAATCTATGCTTCAAATAATTGTTCGATTTTTTATGATGTACTTTTAATTTAATTATAGGATTTTTTCATATTTTTTAATTTTGGAAAATAATTGAAATTTAATTTGACATATTTTACGTCGAATGTTGTGTGAAGACCCATCTCCTCAACCCTCGAAAATTGACACTAATACATCCATGGTACTCATATGCCACAAATCCAAGTGCCGTTGAAGCAGATTTTCAGGTGTAAAGTAATGTAAAGATATAAGATAGAAACACAAATTCTCATATTACGTTTAAATTTATAAATAGATAGTACATACAACCACTATCACTAGGGTACATCTGAGTTTTGGTATGAACTAACCTAGCCAGGAACAGTTATAACAGCCTGCTCCCACAATTGTTGGTACAAACTAAACTTAGACACGGAGGAAAAATAAATGACAGACGGATATCCGCATCTTGTACTCCAGCTCCAAGCTCCAAAAATTCTTCCAGCATTCTTTTCCCAAAATACACCAAAACAAGATCCTGACTACTTAGCTGCCCGAAAAAATAGGGCACATAGAGTTTAAAAGGAAGACAAAATAAACTCTGGGTCAGTATGGGACTGGTATGAGAACTCCAAATACAATGTTTGAAAACAAAAGGTATCTCATAAGGCCACGCCGCATATAAATACGGATAGTTTTTTACGTTATGATAACCAAAATTTTATGACGTGAAAAATAAGCTATTATATTTTAATGATATTTGTTTAAAAACATTTGCAAGTAAACTTATTTATCTCAACCGAAATTGTTACATTATTAAATTCCAGCACAACCAAAAACGTGGGTGCTACAAATAAAATAGCAGGCACTTATAGGATAATGGATTTCCATACAAATGACCAGGTGAAGGGACTACCTTCCGGCGGTACATCTCTAGAGGATTGTACCGAGGCCCAACTGATGATCTTCTACAAACACAAGTGTAACACCCCTAATTTTATTGACATTATGCAAAAAAAAATATTAGAATAAATTAAATAGAATAATGTAGGCAAGGGGATTTAGGTTGATTAATAAACTTGGTGGTCGTGCTTATTTTATGAATATAAATAAATGATTAGGAAATTAAACACAGGGGCATTAGGGTAAATAGCCGCCTATATTTCCTACCCTTACACCATCCTTCTTAGCCTTACATGTTCATTATTCTTAGACAAAAACAATAGCAACCATGAGAAGCAAGGCCGACCATTAGAAGAGAAGAGAAAATCAGCTAAAAGCTTAAGATTCAAGCTAGAGGAAAACCAATCTCAAACAATCTCTAATCTCCTTATCTCAAGCAAGGCGAATATTAGTGTACATTATCTCTTTTTACTTGTTTTATTCGATTATAGATAGTAACCAAATTTGTTTTGCTGTGTTGATAACGTATAGGTCTGATAATCATTGTTTTGATAGAATAATGATTTATGGCGAATTATTGGGATTTTTATGGAATTAAAATGATGGGTTTTAGAGTAAAACCTTAGTAAACGACTTCCAAATGGCTTGATTTTTGGACATTTGTGTAAAACGTAATTTTAGAGATGATTTTTTAATTTCATAATTTTTGGAGTTAATAAGAATATTTTATGAATTCCCTAAGGCGAGAAAGGCATTTATTTCAGATTTTAATTATTAAAAATAATAGAATAATGAATTCTACCGCGAAATTTTTATATAATGAAGAAAATATCATTTTAGATTTTTGTTGAATATTTAAGATTTTTCCCAAGTGATTTCAATTTATCATGATTTTCTAAGCTAAAAAAACTTAATAATTTTATTAAAATAATTAATGAGTGTTACCGGGAAGTTTGACCAGGCAACTAGGCAGTCAGCATCAGGGTGCTCGGCACAAGAAAAGATGCTCGGCATAAAAGAACGTTCGGCATGTTAAGGTCGTTCGGCATAAATGCCCCATCCGGCATTCAGGGTGTTCGGCATCACATCGTTCGGTAGGGGATAGCGCTCGGCATCTAGGAGCATTCGACATCGAGGAACGTTCGGTATTGAATACTGTTCGGCCAAAGAGGAATGCTCGGCGTAAGATTGTTCGACGACTAAAGATTGCTCGGCATCCCGAGTACGTTCGGCCAAAGACATCATTCGGCGATCCTGGATCGTTCGGCATTCCATCTTGGTTCGGCATGGTACGTTCGGCGATCCTAGATCGTTCGGCATTCCAGCTTGGTACGGCATGGTACGTCGGTGATCCTAGACCATTCAGCACAAATGCCTTGGCTCGGCATCTTACCGTTCGACCTCCCTGATTCGGCGCGCAGAGCTAACACTATTTGGACCAAAATATTCAGCTACCAAGCCCACCAGGGAAGTCCAACCCACCTTCGCCTATAAATAGAGGGGCAGAGGCACAGAAAAAGGGAGGAGATTTTAGAGAACACCGAGGAGACTCTACCATTTTCAAGACTCATTCCAAACTTATTTCTTTTACTTTGCAATTGTATTCTAGTAACTAAAAATGGATTGTATCTGTAATCACCCATCAAGGAAATCAATGGAAATCAACTTCAAAGTGGATGTAGGCAGTTACGCCGAACCACTATAAATTTGGTGTTCTTGTTCTCTGCATTTAAATTTATGTTCTCTTCTCTGTTTTAATTTACTTTCTTCACTAATCTCTCTACACAACCTTTCTAAGGATGTTAGTGACCAATTTTGGTGCTAACATTTTGGTGCTTTCACAGAGAATTGAACTCAGGCTATTAGGATCTACTTTGCAGCTACTGGATTGCATAAATCCCCCGAAGGAGATCCATAATCATTTTTAAGGCATCTGTTGATTCTACTCAGAGTTACAACCAACAACTCTACCATGGGAAGATCACGAACTAGATCAGCTTCTCAAAATGAAGATGCCCACGAGACCGCTAGTGTGCAACAACTGGGAACTAGCAATCAACAAGAGATTCGAGGCGCAGGGCCCTCCAACGAAAACCAAGCGGAAGTTGTTCCCCGAGCAGAGTTCAATGACTTGATAAGATAGCTTAAGGAAAGTAAAAGGCAAACTTGCTGAGCAAATGCAAGCCAAAGCCAACCTCATAACTCAGCTTACTCAGCAGCAGCATCGGAATGTTAGAGGTAGCCCCGTCCCTTACTCTGAAGATGATAGTTCGACTTCAGCTGATGAACCTCCTAGGCGTAGACACCGTAAGGATAAAAATGTACAAGCGGGTGCCAGTGATCGATCTACTCGAAATCAAGCCTATGAAGAGACCGAACGCCCGAATCTCGAAGACCCAAATCAGGCGGGACATCAACCCGCACGGTCCCGTGGAATGGTACCCAACCTTCCATCCTCCATACAAACTCCGGACTTAACAGCTATGGTCAGGCAGTTGATGAGAAAAAACCAAGGCTTGACCAATGAAGATTGGGGAGTGACCAGAAGCTATACCCCTTTAGGGATGGTATCCTGCAGGCTGAGTACCCACAAGAAGTTCAATATGCCGACTATCCCAGCCTATGAGGGGAAGACTGACCCCAGACAACACATGATGAGGTATGGGTGAATGATGGATTCTGCAAGAGCCAATGATGCGACCAAGTGTAGGTGATTCCCAATCACTTTGTCTGGTATTTCCACCATGTGGTTTACTCGACTCCCACCTCGATCTATATCCACCTTTGACGAATTAGCAACAAAATTCATAGAACAATTTAGGATACACACCACTCGCCCGAAGGACGTGATGTCCCTATCAAGCGTAATCCAAGCCCCGGGAGAGTCATTAAAAGCATACATGCAAAGGTTTTGTGTCGCTGCTACCGAGGTGAGCAATCCTAATGACTATGCGATTCTGATGGCAGTAATGCATGAAGTGGATCCGGATTCTGAGTTTGGAGATTGGTTGGTGGGGAAGCCCCCTGCTACGCTGGAACATTTTTATTCGAAAGCTCATCAGTTCATAAGAAGGGAGGAAGCTCGGTGGGCAAGGCGAGACAAGGCATCAGGGCCCGTTCAAGAGTCTGTGAAAAGTAAAGTCGTCGTGAAACAAACCAGAGATAATCTTGGAAAAACTCAAGTTAACATCCAGAGCAAGCCCGGGAATTCTAAAGGATCTGGAGGTGGAAATCCCGGAAAGAATAAAGAAACAGGGAAATGGAAATCAAGGATCCCAACATACAATGAATACACACCGTTGAACGCATCTCCTGAAAATATCTATCTATCAACTTGCAACACTTTCCAATATAGAAAGCCACGTCCAAAGGAATCGACGGAAGAACAGAAGCGGACCGGGAAGTATTGTCGTTTCCACGAGTCTTATGGGAACAACACGGAGGAGCGCAGATACCTCCATGATGCTATAGAAAAGCTCATAAGACAGAAAAAGCTGCAGGAATTTGTCAAAAACCAACAGGATGGGAGGCAAGAAACATCAGACCCTGGACTCGGGCCAGCCCCGCACCAACCGGAACAACCTACTCGGACTGTAGGTAGATTGGTTATTAACACGATTGCTGGCTTGAGACTTGTTATCAAACTGGGAGTGAAGTCTATCGAAATCTTCTGTGACTTACAGTTGGTAGTATATCAGGTGCGGGGAGACTATCAAGCGAAGGGACAGAGACTTGCTCCTTACCTTGCTTGGGTTCAAGAGTCGCTGGCGAATCTGGAATACTACGACATCTCGCATGTCCCACGCGAACAAAATAGAGAAGCCGATTCATTGGCAAAATTCGCAAGCACTGGCGATGCACAGCAAATAGGATTGTTCCCTGTTGAGACCCTCTATGCTCCAAGTATAGACGTAATGGAGACAGATTTCGTGTTAGAGATAAAACTTGAGAAGGAATCGTGGTTGACCCCAATCAAGCAGTATGTGCTACAAGGGGATTTTCCTGAAAAGAGAAGCGAAAGACGCCAAGTCCTCCTTAAAGCTTCACATTATGTAATACAGGATGGGATAATGTATCGGAGGGGATTCTCGACCCCCTTACTCCGATGCATGGCCCACGATGAGATAAAACAGGTATTAAAGGAGGTCCATGAGGGAGAGTGCAGTGATCATACCTGGGGGCAAACATTGGCAAAAAAATCCTCCGCTATGGATACTATTGGCCAACCGTAAATCGGGATGCTGCAGACTACGTGAGAAAATGTGACAAATGCCGGATATACGCAAAAATTCCAAGACCACCGCCGACAGAACTCACACAAATGGTTAGTCCCTGGCCATTTGCGATGTGGGGGATTGACCCGATCAGCTCTTTACCCTTAGCCAAAGGAGGCGCGAAATATGCAATAGTTGCGGTCGATTACTTTACCAAATGGGCAGAAGCAGAGCCTATGGCCACGATCACCACCAAGAAAATCATTAACTTCGTTGTACGAAATATCATATGCCATTTTGGCCTTCCCCGGACCATCATAACAAATAATGGAACTCAATTCGATAGCAAGGAGTTCAAAGAATTTTGTCAGAAACATGGCATCGAGAAAAGGTTTGCAGCAGTTGCTCACCCGAAGGCGAATGGATAGGTAGAAGCCGTAAACAAAATAATCAAGTCCATATTGAAAAAGCGTTTGGAAAATGCTAAAGGCAAGTGGGTAGATGAACTCCCGACGGCGCTTTGGGCCTATAGAACCACCCACAAGACCGCGGCTGGCCACACTCCATTTGCATTGGCATATGGCATGGAAGCTGTCATACCCGTGGAACTTGAAGTTCCATCTCATCAGGTAACTCACTACGACCCTGCATCGAACCGGGATCTCTTATTGGAATCATTGGACTTTATTGATGAAAAACGCGAAGAAGCCGATTTGAGAGCGGCCTCATACAGACACAGAGTCGCTAAATATTATAACGAGAAGGTCCGACCAAGAATGTTTAGTGTGGAAGACCTCGTGCTGAAACGAGTTTGCCCGATCCTGTCTCATATGAATCCCGCATGGGAAGGTCCATACGTCATCGAACGGAAGCTTGGAGAAGGAACTTTCAAGCTAGCGACCGTCTATGGTGCGACACTCCCCCGAGCATGGAACAGCGAGCACTTGCGGTGTTATTATACTTAGTTTATATCTTTCATGTATTAGCCGCACTTATTTCCAGTATGCTTTTATTTCTAATTCTTGGCATGTAATAAAGCGATTTAGCTTGCTCTCATTAATAAAGGCTTGAAGCCATCTTTCCCATGAATTACTAATGTCTCTACGGATAAAAATCACCAAGTCCCTGGAGTGCGGACTGGAGTACTCTATGTCCCTAGAGCGCGGACTCGAGTATAAACGACTAAAAATCTCCAAGTCCCAGGAGTGCGGACTGGAGTACTCTATGTCCTCAGAGCGCGGACTCGAGTATAAACGAATAAAAATCTCCAAGTCCCCGGAGTGCAGACTGGAGTACTCTAAGTCCCTGGAGCGCGGACTCGATTATAAACGAATAAAAATCTCCAAGTCCCCGGAGTGCGAACTGGAGTACTCTATGTCCCCGGAGCGCGGACTCGACTATAAATGAATAAAAATCTCCAAGTCCCCGAAGTGCGGACTGGAGTACTCTAAGTCCCCGGAGCGCGGACTCGAGTATAAACGACTAAAAATCTCCAAGTCCCCGGAGTGCAGACTGGAGTACTCTATGTCCCCGGAGCACGGACTCGAGTATAAACGACTAAAAATCTCCAAGTCCCCGGAGTGCGGACTGGAGTATTCTAAGTCACCGGAGCACAAACTCGAGTATAAACGACTAAAAATCTCCAAGTCTCCAGAGTGCGAACTGGAGTACTCTATGTCCCCAGAGCGCGGACACAAGTATAAACGACTAAAAATCTCCAAGTCCCCGGAGTGCGAACTGGAGTACTCTAAGTCCCCGGAGCGCGGACCAAGTATAAACGACTAAAAATCTCTAAGTCCCCGGAGTGCGGACTGGAGTACTCTATGTCCCCGGAGCACGGACTAGAGTATAAACGAATAAAAATCTCCAAGTCCCCGGAGTGCGGACTGGAGTACTCTAAGTCCTCGGAGCGCGGACTCGAGTATAAACGACTAAAAATCTCCAAGTCCCCGAAGTGCGGACTGGAGTACTCTAAGTCCCCGGAGCGCGGACTCGAGTATAAACGACTAAAAATCTCCAAGTCCCCAGAGTGCGGAGTGGAGTACTCTATGCCCCCGGAGCGCGGACCCGAGTATAAACGACTAAAAATCTTCAAGTCCCTGGAGTGCGGACTGGAGTACTCTATCTCCCCGGAGCATGGACTCGAGTATAAACGAATAAAAATCTCCAAGTCCCCGTAGTGCGGACAGGAGTACTCTATGTCCCCGGAGCACGGACTCGAGTATAAACGAATAAAAATCTCCAAGTCCCCGGAGTGCGGAATGGAGTACTCTATGTCCCCGGAGTGCGGGCTCGAGTATAAACGACTAAAAATCTCAAAGTCTCCGGAGTGCGGACTGGAGTACTCTATGTCCGCGGAGCGCGGACTCGAATATAAACGACTAAAAATCTCCAAGTCCCTGAAGTGTGGACTGGAGTACTCTATGTCCCCGGAGCGCGGGCTCGAGTATAAACGAATAAAAATCTCCAAGTCCCCGGAGTGCGGACTGGAGTACTCTATGTCCCCGGAGCGCGGGCTCGAGTATAAACGAATAAAAATCTCCAAGTCCCCGGAGCACGGACTAGAGTACTCTAAGTCCCCGGAGCGCCCTCGAGTATAAACGAATAAATATCTCCAAGTCCCCGGAGTGCGGACTGGAGTACTCTACGTCCCCCGAGCGCGTACTCGAATATAAACGACTAAAAATCTTCAAGTCCCCGGAGTGCGGACTGGAGTACTCTATGTCCCCGGAGCACGGACTCGATTATAAACGAATAAAAATCTCCAAGTCCACGGAGTACGGACTGGAGTACTCTAAGTCCCCGGAGCGCGGACCCGAGTATAAACGACTAAAAATCTCCAAGTCCCTGGAGCGCGGACTGGAGAACTCTATGTCCCAGGAGCACGGACTTGAGTATAAATGAATAAAAATCTCCAAGTCCCCGAAGCGCGGACTCAAGTATAAACGAATAAAAATCTCCAAGTCTCCGGAGTGCGGACTGGAGTGTTCTAAGTCCCCGGAGCGCGGACTCGAGTATAAACGACTAAAAATCTCCAAGTCCCCGTAGTACGGGCTGGGGTACTCTATGTCCCCGGAGCGCGGACTCGATTATAAACGAATAAAAATCTCCAAGTCCCCGGAGTGCAGACAGAAGTACTCTATATCCCCGGAGCGCGGACTCGAGTATAAACGACTCAAAATCTCCAAGTCCTCGAAGTGCGGACTGGAGTACTCGAAGTCCCGGGAGCGTGAACTCGAGTTTAAATGGTAAAAATTCTCCAAGTCCCCAGAATACGGACTGGAATATTCTAAGTTCCCGTTGTACAGATTAAAAAATGTTCTAAGTTCTTGAAGCATGAGAGGAAAACAAATAACTCTCAGAGAATCAACGGGCCGTGTGAAGACAAACCAAGAAGTCTATGTTACACACAACAGCATGGACTCGAATCACAATCACAAAGAAAACTGAATAATAAGATTCTTTTGAAAAGGAAGAAAAGGAAACTAAACTCTATTCAGGAAAAGTTTTTTACTACAAGTACTCCAAAATTCGGAGTCAACAGTCTATCTACAAAAATTACAAAAAAATATTACACGACTTAAATTGACTCTCGTTGAACGAGGACAGTAGTCATTTTTTATGCTTCTTCAACTTCTTCCCGGACGACTCTTCCCCAGAGCATTTACCCTTGGAACCTTTCCTTGATGGAGGAGTAACAACTGAAGAAGTAGGGGGAACATCCAAGGGCTTGGACCTGCCAGGAAGGATGACCTTCAATGGCTTGTTCAAGGGATCGTCCAGGTCCACTTCACGCGACTCAACCTTGACCTTGGTTGTATCTCTTTTCTCTTTCTCGAGCCGCTCCTTCATGCTCAATTCAGATGTATGCTCAGAGGCGCCTGTGACTTCTACTTCATAACTCCCAAAGGAAGAATCGAACTTGCCTTCGTCAAGCGCCCCGATCACTTGAGCATCTGGCCCAGGAACTTCACCAGCATGAGCAGCCCCACCAGTCTTTTCCACCTCCTTGGCGACATGCTCCTCGGAGTGGGATCGGGATCGGAACGACCTGCACAAAATCAGAAAAGAAGAGCATTAGAATGCAATAGTACTTCACAAAGAATGACGACTTTCAAAATCTCAAAGTGAAAGGTTATCTAACAGGCCCTGGCAAACTCTCTGCCGTCAAAGGGGTTTTGCCCTCCGGGATAGGAGACAAAAAATGAACGCCTAGGCCGGGGGCTTCCGTATCATAGTCAATGTGTTGTTCAAAGGGATCGAGTATCGACCGATCGGCCGGTTGGGAAGGCACGTGAATAGGAGACTCGGCCCCGGATGGACCGGCGATAACTTCTTTCCCTTTCCTCGAGGGAGAGCCTTTGCAGTAAAGGGCCTTGGCCGCTGATAGGTCCGAAGGCTTATTTCCCTTCAGAAATTCTTTTATCAAATCCCCCTCGTCAACCTCCTCGACACCGCGCTCGGCCTTCCTGATCAGAATTAAGGTTTCCCACGCCTCGAGCAATGATTCAAGATAGCCATCGCCCAAAAAAGTTAAGTCACGGTGCATGAGCACGTGAGCGTTGAATTCGGCAATGAGTGGGTCGAACGTGGTTTTGATCTCTTCTCTACCTTCTTCCCTGGCTGCCTCAAGACGGGAATCGATGTCCGTCAACACCGTCTTCTTGCCCTCTTCACCAGCCTCGCTCCTTAACATCTCAACCCTGGAAAGCTCGCCTTCGAGTTGTTCTTTTGAAAGTAGGATGGCGACAATCTCGTCATAGTATCGCTGTGACTCTTCTTGGGCAGCTGTTTTCTCCTCTTTCTCTCTGCGGAGAAGCTACTCAAGTTCCTTGACCCGAGTGCTGAACGCATCCCTCTCCTTTTGAACGGAGTCCTTCTCTAAGGCCAAAGCCCCACATCGTTGAACCGCCTCGTCAAGCTCTTTCTTATTAGTTGATTCCAAGCGAGTAACGGCCTCAGCAGTATCCCTGGCACTCCGATGGGCGACCTCGAGTTCAGACTTATAAGTGGCGATTTCTTCGTCTTGGGCCTTAATGATATTTCTATCGTGGATAGCCTCAAGCTTCAAACGGTCTATCTCATGTTGGCGTTCCACAGAGACTTCGAAAAGTTTCTCAGCTAGGTGAACAAATGCGTCATGTTGAACATAGACGTCATTCGTACAAGCAAGGGCGCTCTGTTTAACATGACCGGGAATAGGATGAATCGTTGGAAGGAATTTTAGGCCATCAAAGCAGATTCTCGAAAATTTGTCTTTAAGATCGGGCAGCTTCTCTGACACTATTGGGTCTATCGCAGGAGCGGGGGTGACGACTTTGAAAGTTCACCTCTCCGGTGAGAACCTCGGGACTGTCGAGTAGAAGAGGAGTCAGAGTGCTGGTCCCGGGGAGCGTCGGGTTGCGACCTCTTATGGCCGTGCTTGTCTTTGCTGTGCTCCGCGTGAGACAAAGTATCCCGGTGGTGCTTTGGCTGATAGTAAGTTTTCCTCCGGGATGAGGAGTCCCGGGAATGATAGTCTTTATCGTCATCGCCATCTCCGTCTCGACGTCTTCCGGAACCCGAATCCCATCCTGGTTGATGAAAAATGGACGAACCACGAAGACGATCAAATCCATGTGAGCACCCCATGTCACCTGCATAGAATTCAAATAACAGCGAATTAGCAAAGAGATAGTGTGACGATGAAAAGTAAGTGCAAATGGAAGTACGAGTTTTTTGTGTGTGTGTCCTAGTGTGTTCCTCCCGACGGACCAGTCGCTTTGCTAACAGGAGTTTTCTCTCCTTGGCTGTGGCATAAGGTGCATGCATCGCCTCTAACGGGCGAGTGAAACTTGAATGCCTCCAGATCATTGAAATCATAGTTGATCAGATCTTTCGGAATGGAGAGGTTCGAAAGGCCCTTTAGCGAACTTTCAACATGCTGTGAAGAAGCCTCCTTCTCTGTCAGGATGAGCGTAACTTTGGAAGTTCCACCAACCTTCTCCATTCTAATCTTTTATGTCAAAAGTCTTTTTCCCCTTCGAAGGGGAAGATGACGTTTCAATATCATGCACTTCGACTGGCGGATACTAAGTAACACCCACATTCTCACCTTGTGTTTCAGGAGCCTTGCCCTCTTTAATCTCCCCCTCCTCCTATGCACCGGGGGTGTAGCGTGACGACGATTCAGCCAACTTCTTCCCTTTACGGGAGGCAGGCTTGGGGATGGAGACGCCCTCAGGGAGGCTCACCCGACGACCTTCTGCTAACAACCCAAACCTTGACAGTGACTCATTTGAAATAAGGATTCGGATGTCTTGTTCCTTGGCGGGAAGAGATCTAATAGCCTCAACAGCCTCAGAATAGCCGCGGCCCTCAGGACGTGGATTGATATATGGAAAAAATGAAACAAGAGTTAGAAAAAGCATCGCCTCGACCGAAACATTAGCATCACTCCAAGAAGAAGACTTACTTCCTTCAACCCATCTCCTCGCGAAACCAGGAGGGCAGCGCACATAGACCCATTCCTGTTTGTACAGGGGGAACTTGCTCCACGTTCCGGTTAGAATTTGGCGCTTGTGATGCGGCTCGAGGAACACGAAGGAGGGGCTATCTCTCTGCTTGTTGATCATATAAATGTATCTGATGTCACCGGGAGTTGGAGGCCTGGAGAAGACAGCCATGAAAAGGAGGTAGGTCCCATAAATGAACGCATGACCGTTTGGGTGCAGCTGCGACGAGGCAACGTCTATGTATTGCAACATGTCCCGAAGAAATCAATTGAATGGAGGCACATTACCCACCCAGCACATAAACTTATTGCAGGTGGTGTATCCGACTGGGGGCAGGTGTGGACGATCATACCTCGACGGGACCAACACATCGGTAAAAGGAATGCCGTGGAAAAAGCATATTCGCCAAAGGGCAACTTCGTAAATCTCCGAAGCCTGTGAATCGATCGGATTATCTAAGAGAATAGATGACTCCAGGGCATCAGGAGCTAAATTATGAGCGGGGGAGGTCGACGGGTTAGAAGTGTATACGTCCCCTTGTTTGGAAGACGGCCCGGGTCTGTCCGAGACTGTGGCGGAACTGGACCTTTTAGACATCTTCAATAAATAGCGGATCTGACAAAACACCTGTGTGAACTATACTTGAAAAATGATCGACGTTAGAATTAACAACGCGAATATTCCCCCCATGTGGTGCGTGAACTAGTGCAATCAATCGTGTATAAGCATTGGAAGTTCGAGAGTTGCAAGGTTACTGATATAAAAACTAAGCTTAAAAATCTTCGCCTCCGAAGACCATCATCGCTGACCGTCTCCAATAGCCTTCCTTATGGCGATTACAGTTTCAAGTTCAGGGAACGTTAGAGGAAGTTATCTGATTATATCAAGTAAAGTTCAGATTTATAGCTACTGAAAATAGAAGGTTATTAGTCCGAGTTGGTTCGATATGCTAGAATGTTAGAGTCATTATTCTTGCTTTACGACCATTCGGCATGTTTTAGTTCGGCATTTACATGTTGTTCGGCTAAATATCGTACGGCTTAAGTTGTGTTCGGCCGATAGAATATGGGTTGGCATTCATGATCATTCGGTCTAATGGTTGTTCGGCTTAACTGACAAACGGGCAAGCTATCATTCGGTCATACTATCGGTCGGCAGAACTATCGATCGGCCTATATCTTGTCTATTCTGAGGCCGAACTGTTGCTCGACCTCAGAATAGATGATCTCCAACTAACTCCCACCTTCAAGCGCCTCTACCATCCACTTTTCTCCTCTCTGTTCCACCGGCCTTGGAATCACCTAAGGTCAAACCAAGTTCTAGCCTCAGGGCACGATCAAGACCCATCTCGTCTCTCTCATCCCCGTATCTCCTACATCATCTGTGGAGGGTTCGCGAACTCGGGTCTAACTACAGATTGTGATTTTAAATTAAAACGTACGAAAGCTTCTTACCAAGAGGAATGATGGGAGCTTGGGAAGGAATTTTAGGAAGGACGTGTTGGATTCGAGGAACGGAAGAGATGAGTAAAACTTAAAGGAGATAAGTTGCCAAAATCAAAGATAAGAGGTGAAAAAGAGAAGAAGAAGTAGAGTACCAGGTTTTATAGGAGAAGAGAGGAAGTCGAAACGACTCTGACCGGTAGAACCGGTCAAAGCACAAAATAAGTTCTGCATCGGTTATCTTGTTCTGCATTTGAGTATCGTTCGGCCTCGGCATTACACCAACTCATAGTTCAAAGCACATCGTGTTTGATTACATGATGTACTTTGGGGGTCAAAGTGTTACCTGGAAGTTTGACCAGGCAACTAGGCAGTCAGCATCAGGGTGCTCGGCATAAGAAAAGTTGCTCGGCATAAAATAACGTTCGGCATGTTAAGGTTGTTCGGCATGAGCCCCATCCGGCATTCAGGGTGTTTGGCATCACATCGTTTGGTAGGAGATAGCGCTCGGCATCTAGGAGCATTCGGCATCGAGGAACGTTCGGTATTGAATACCGTTCGGCCAAAGAGGAATGCTCTACGTAAGATCGTTCCGCGACTAAAGATTGCTTGGCCTCCCGAGTACGTTCGGCCAAAGACATCGTTCGACGATCCTGGATCGTTCGACATTCCAGCTTGGTTCGGCATGGTACGTTCGGCAATCCTAGATCGTTCGGCATTCCAGCTTGGTTCGGCATGGTACGTTCGGCGATCCTAGACCGTTCGGCACAAATGCCTTGGCTCAGCATCTTACCGTTTGGCCTCCCTGATTCGACGTGCAGAGCTAACACTATTTGGACCAAAATATTCAGCTACCGGGCCCACCATGGAAGTCCAACCCACCTTCGCCTATAAATAGAAGGGCAGAGGCGCAGAAAAAGGGAGGAGATTTAAGAAAACACCGGGGAGACTCTGCCATTTTCAAGAATCATTCCAGACTTATTTCTTTTACTTTGCAATTGTATTCTAGTAATTAAAAACGGATTGTATTTGTAATCACCCATCAAGGAAATCGATGGAAATCAACTTCAAAGTGGATGTAGGCAGTTATGCCAAACCACTATAAATTTGGTGTTCTTGTTCTCTGCATTTAAATTTATGTTCTCTTCTCTTTTTTAATTTACTTTCTTCATTAATCTCTCTACACAATCTTTCTAAGGGTGTTAGTGACCAATTTTGGTGCTAACAATTAGTTTGAGAATAATTTCTAAAATAATAATTCTAATTTGTACAAAGATATGCCTTTAACCAATAGAAATTTTGCAAATATTTGACAAAGTTTGTCCTTAACCAATAGCAATAGAAAAAATATAAGTATGGCAATTTTCGAATTATTTAGAACTCTACCGCCGAACCTTCCACCTTAACACCTTTTGTCATAGAACTATAACATTTTGACATAGAACACCGTAGCATTTTTGTAGCGTTTTTGTTGAACCTTTCGTCATAGAACCTTCCGCAGCATTTCTACAACTTTCTGTAGCGTTTTTGATGAATCTTACGTCATAGAACCTAAACCCTTCGTCATAGAACCTTCTGCAGCATTTTTGACATTCCTGTAGTGTTTTTAGTGAACCCTTGGGCCTTGCCGAAAGCAACCCTTCGGCTTTGCTGGAAGCTACCTTTCGGTAGCAGTTCTAAATGCTACAAAGGCTCTTTTGTAGCTATTTTCTCCTGCTTTATTTGTAAAACTTTAAATAATTATAACTTTCTAACAGTCGGCCCGTTTTTCCTATTGTGACCACTCTACGGAAAGATAAACCATCATTTGAACACAGTGGAATAGGTTAGAGATCTTAATTCTACGCTATAAAAAGTTATGGATAAAAACAGTTTTATATTTCCAAAAGGGGTATTTTTCTTTGCTTTCGAATATGTTTTCTTAGTTTTCTTTGCCTTTGAAGGAGATATTTTCTAAGGGATTGTAAAAAAAATATTTTGGCCAAGCATTATATTTTCGAAAGATAGAGTTTAAAGTATTATAAGGCAGGCGCCCAATATTTTCTAAGAGCTTTCGAAGGAGGTTACTTTGTGAAGTCGAAAGCTAGGTTTCGAAGGTATCGAAGGGTTTTATGATCGAAACTCAATTTTTAAAGGAAAAACCATGGTTACAATAAAGAAGTTTGTATAATAGTTTAAGAAGAATCTTTCTTTGATAAATTAAACCCCACAGGTGTGGTATTGCTATGTTGTTATATTGTTTCTCCTAGTATGAATATATTCACTTTATAATGAGCCCATAACTGTATTTTGGGAAAAAGGGTAGAAGAACCAGCTAGGTTAGCCTATAGTGAATTTAAACTGAATAAACTCCTGAATGATTAAAGTTGCATCCAGGAGGTCAGGAAGACTAGAATATAGATGCTAAAATATAAAGGACTAATATTGCATGGGCCAATAGGTTTCCAGTAAGCCCATGGAAACTGTATGATATTGGCAGGGGCCAATAGGTTAATAGTTAGGCCATGAAAACTATGTGTAAAAGAAGATGTCTGATAGACAAGTTCATAGTTAGCCCATTGTGACGACCCACACTTCACGACCCCCGAAAATCGACAAAAATACGCACATCGTATAACATGTCGAACGATCATGTTCTGAAACAACAGATTTTTTAGGGAAATGAAATTAGGTAGAAGAAGAAGAATACTAAACAAAGCAGAATCTCACAGTGGACAGAACAATATATAATATCAATAGCTCTTTACACAAATCAAAACTGTAATATACATATCTCACATCAGAGTACACAAATCAATATTTACCAGCCTGGACAGTTATAGCAACCTGTCTTCACAACTGCTGGTAATTTCAAACAACACTGCAATAGAAATAAACAAGTATGAGAATACGCCTCGGTCTCCAGCTCGTCTCCGAAGCTCCATAGTATCCCATCCTAAACCTGTAATGCTCGGTCTGACCCGAGCATTATAATAAAATAACACCCGAGTCAGTATGGAAACCAGCGTGGGAAATCACACTCAAACTGAATTATTAAAGTTTTAAAATACCTTGAAAATCAAAGGTGTGTCGTAAGACCACGCCACAAATAATCATACCGATTTTTTACCTTACTATAACCAAAACATTTCGTATCAAAATCCTCCGATGTTATAATAGTTTCTAAGCACAAATACTTATTCAAATAGCTGAAACGCTTGCATCTTACGTTTCAACATAGTTGGGCATAATCAAAAACGACAGCGCTTATTGGAGAATGGATTCCAGAAAGACTAGGCACTCGGGTACCACCTACCACTGTATATGTCTAAAAACACTGTACTGAGATCGAACTTATCGATCTCTGCCAACACAAGATCGGACTACACCTAACCTAGATATCCCAAATAAGATACCCCACGGTTGGGATCAGCAACCGCTACACAACCAATAAAAGGGACCCTAGATAGGGGTAACCTTACCCTACTTGGGTGCACCCGCTTAGTCTTGTTGCATCTCCCTTGATTTTTAGCCATTCTCGGTTGATGAGGCTACAGGATACGATTACCTTTCTAGAAATATTCACTTAGAATGCTCATTTTCCTCCAATGACAACGTGCTTATAACATTCATCCATACAAGTCCGTTCTCGGTCCGAACGGAACCGAAGCCACTATTCCTACTACATCCATTTTGGAATAACCCTCAAGATTAGTAGCGATTAGTCCTTGCACTTCATTGCTCCATCTTGGACTCCATTCTCTTGTCTTCATTACGAAAACGTACTTGTTGGATTGAAGTGGTTGTCGGATCACAAATCTGATCCCGATCTCTTTGAAACAACATGTGCTATTTTCGATAAACTCAACCATGGTTCTCTATGAAATACACAAATGAAGATAAGATTGGAGATCACCTTCTAATCGTTAGTGGATGAATTTCCTTATGAATGTCCTAGAAGAACGAAATGAGTTCATATGTACAGTATAGCACCTCCGACGGTAACTGTACCATAAAATTCCCGTTCTTCTTCTAGATATTTCCAAAGTTATATTTAGGTTTAGTTATTTAACTATCAAATAAATAATCAATTCTACAAAATACTTCAATTTCATCGAAAGACACTAAGTCTTATTTAAATTAAATCTCTTTATCCAAAAGTCATGTACTTATCTTATCGAAATCAGTATATTTACAAAGTATCCTTTCAAAAATATTTGAAAACCCTTTTTAAAATAATGTGGAAAGTACAACTGTGGTATCAAACCATGGATCACAGCTCAATGGTTACATCTCTATCCAAGAGAAATTTAAGACTTGGTTGTAGGCACTCACTGCCTCCGATTTACACCACATGAGCATACCATCACTTTCTAAAAATCCTATTTAACAATTATCTCAAAATAGTTCTTGTAAGTTCTAAAATAAATTTTCAAGTTAAATCTAGTCAAATATACTTAAATAAAAGTTATTATACAAAACCATGTTAATATTTGATAATTTGCCCTTTTTAAAACAAAAATGCCGACTAGCCCTTAAATAAAAATAAATCCTTTAAATACCATTATGAAGTAACTATTTATAATTAAATATGCTTTGAACAATTTAAAATAATCAAACAACTAATTTTCCAAGACATTTTAAACACTTTGAAAATTACAAAATTAATAATTTAAAACTCTCTTTTCAAAACAACGCCATTTCCCGATTCTAATTTCATCTCGCAAATTTTGGAAATCTTACCTGAATCCAGTATAACCCATTTATACTTAATTCCAAAATTCACCTCTATCCTTTCAAATATTTAAAATCTCGATTTTGAAACTTTTATATTTTAACAAGTACCATTTACGGATCTTATTGTTTAAAAATCCTTTAAAATATACTCTTATTCTGAAATCCTCTTCACAATACCCCGATTTAGTTAAGTACGAACTTCAAACCATTTATTTTATCCCATTAATTAACCCAAAATACTTTATGAACATTTTACTTCAAAATCCGATTTAAATTCTTTTCCAATTTAAAACATGTATTTCTGGTATTTTTTGAAGTACCAAAATCTAGGTCAAGACCTATCATAGCATCAAATCAACTAAAAACACAAAACAATCGGTCACAGATCATTTCAACAGAACATATATCACTATATATGAAATTAAATTCAACACTTTTGAGAAATCCAGATGGATCCCTCCTACCAATTTCCCTGCATCCATAGATGTTAGCACATTATAATAATACCAATTCCACTTTGAGGTGGAATATCGCGGTATATAGGGTCATCGCTATTATGCAGGGCGCATAGGGTTTCATCTGCTATATAATGCAGGATTAACAATCACTGCAATATATATATACACACACTACTATATATAATATCACATTCAACTGATAAAAATGCACAATTTAACCATTCTAACATTTATTAATTTTAGCTATTTAAAATTAATGCTAGCATTCCAAAATTGAGTGAGATTAACTCACCTTGAGTTTTTACTTTTCCAACATTCCAATTTTAAATTAAATCGAGCACGTTTAATTTAACCTTAAAATTTTACTCGCTCCAATCGTCTCTGGATCTTCTCCACTGCGTAGAGCTCGTCGCTGCGATTCCGATGGTGCCATTTTCATTCGATTTCGACCTTGTCTACATGAGATATGAAATATTAAAGATTGAATATAATTTTGTATAAATAAACTACAAATTCTTTTTTTAACAACCTAGATCAGCCCACACACTTTCGAATCTGCAAATCTAGCCACTTCTTTCCCAACCCTCCTTCTTCGCTCCCGTTCGAAGACAACCCATGGTCGGCCCAAAACCTTGAACGCCCCCCCCCCCCCCCTTCGACGACATTTGAGATGATTGAAACCCACCACCGAAAAGCACTCCTCGTCCTCCGCCATCAGCCGTAATATGATGAAGCTTGGTGCCACCAATGCATGGAAAAACATGCACGATCGTGCTACGTTCGAGCCCTTGTAGCCATCTATCCACATCGTCATTTCCAATCTCAACCGTTGAATATGTAGATCTCACTGCCTACTCCACTTTCCTAGCTGGAAGATTTCTCTCTTAGTCTATGGACTTGAAGAAAGGTTAAAGAAGGAGAAACTTTTGACCATTAATATTGAATGTGGCGGCTGCGTTTTGTTTAGAGCCTAGGATTTACTGTGCTACTAATGTATATACGTCAATATAAAAGTTATTTTTATATTATATCCAATTTTTAACGTGCTTTTTCAAACTAACTCTAAACGAAGCATGCTGTCTGGCATTTATAATGTTTTACCCCTATTCCAAACATAATAGAAAGTGTTATGGGGCCCAATTCGATTATATGTGGAAGATAGCTTTTTGAATCGAATTAAAATATTAAATTTTCGATATTTATTTAACGCGTTCTCTCCCGTACGGCCATACGGTAACTCCAAACGCTACAAAATTAAAAATTCGATAATAATATAGTATTATGGATCTCAAGGAATTAGTTTCGTCGAATTCCAAGACTGTGCCCTGGTAGGCTATTAAATCGCGTCGATTAAATCGAGCGATTTTCAAAATCATCGAAATCATTTAAAATTTCAATTTTAAAAACATACTTACTCCTTTATAATTAAAATAAAATTTATATCCATATTTTAAATCATTCTGATTCATATTAAATCATTATCTTAATATTTACACTATTATCGTGTATATTAATTTCACTATTAAATTAATATACAAATGCCCAACTTTAAACTTATCGACTTTAATTCCTTTCACAAGTCAAATATTAAAATTCTAATCCAAATAGAATTTAAATCTATTTTAGAAATCATTTTTCACCCTCATTTATTCTCAGATTCCCGAATTGTCCCAATTTCCCATTATTAAATTTATATTTACCCAAATCCATTAAATTGCCATATTTGAAATTATAAACTATTTCACTAATTCAACCTAATTCTTCATATTCAAAATCAATTAGTAATTCAAATTCAAAATTTAAAAATAAATCAAACATTCAAAACTAACGACCAAAATTCTGGGTCGTTACACCCATAAAAACTATGTGTAAATGGAAATGTCAGATAGATAGGTTCATAGTTAGCCCATGAAAACAATATGCAAATGCAAGTGTCAAATAGACAGGTTCATAAATAGTCCACGAAAACTATGTTTAAATGAAAATGTCAGATAGACAGGTTCATAGTAAGCCCACGAAAACTATGTAATTAGACAAGGAATCCTTAAATGTTTAACCAGTTATTTGTTAGCCCATGAAAACTATTAGGTTAATAGTAATCCTAAAAACTATAATTAAGGCAAATAATCATAATGAATGAGGATGAGTAATCCAGATTTGATTTTCTTGTTTTACATATCATCATAATGTTTTAAAATACTATGTTTTTAACCATTTTGGATGCAGGAGCACGGTATATGGTTTTATAAAGGATTTATGACACTAGTGAGAGGAAAAATAGTTCCGCTAAGCAGCATAGTCTCACTAGATATCTATTTGGTTTGAGATGATAGATTATTATTCATAGAGGCTTTATGTGTGACTCAAAGTTTTTGTTTTCCCCTTAAATTTTCGGGTACTCAACTGATTTTGAGTAGCTTGAGGTTTAGGGTTTTCAGGCCTTCTTAGACGAATAAAGCTTCTAGAGGCGTGTAGGAGGCAGATAGTTATTTAGAGTTTTCTTTTCTGTTGTGTATTTAGATGTAAAGGCAAATTTATTAGCCTTACTATATACTCTGATCCACCAAGGGGGCTTCTTCATATCTCGCTCTTGGCGTACGTATAATTGTTATATTTTGTTGAACGTGGTTAACGTGTTGGGATTATGTAATGAACATGAAATTTTTTGGTTTGAATTTGGAAATATGTCTTCGAATTGTTAAAATTTTCCACATTCTTGTGATCTGTGTATCAATGTATAAAGCACCACCATATTTGGTCGTCGATGATTAATAACTATGGATGACTGCAGCATCCGTAGCTGTTAGTTTTGGATCTCCATATAGGGCGATGTTACAAGTTGGTATCAAAGCATAGGTTTATGAAACTTTAAAGAAAACTTAAACCTAAAGTCTTTTTCAAAAATAATCCAATGAATTAAAAAAATTGATCGGGGTTTTGGGTTAACACTATAGTAATGTACATGTATTTGATATATAGGTATATATCTAGGTATGTATTCCCCTCTTTCTTTGACCATTCTTCTGTATCTTACTAAGGCTCATAGTAGATATACGAGAAAGAAGATTGGAGACAGGAACAGTAGAGGAAATCTAGGTGGGGGAAGCATCACAACTAATGGAAATGCTTTACCTAATACTTGGAAAAAACCAAGGTCGACAGGCCAATGCTAACCAAAATGCTAAGAACAATGTAGGTGCTGGAAATCCACCAATAGACATGGGGGTGGTTTATCAGTTGTTGGCTAAACAGTTGCAAGCAGGAGCTACTAGGAATGTTGGTGGAACGGTGTGACGACAGGAGTGCTAAAAGAAGAGTTGACTTGGGCCAACTTGAAGAGGAGGTTTGAGCATAGGTTCTTGTCAGAGGTTGCAAAATTGACGTTGAGGAGGAAGTTCGTGGATCTTGTATAAGGAGAGTTGTCAGTGATCGAGCATGCTGCTAAGTAGTTTGAGCTATCTCTATATGGTTATACATTGGTTGATACCGAAATTAGAAAGAATGAAAGATTTATTAGAGGATTGAGGCCATAGCTTGACAGAATGGTTATGACTCGTATTAGGGAGCCTTGTCATGTAGTGGTGGAGATGGATATTGGCCATGAGGAAATGCTTGACGTGTCTGTTAGAGAGAAACAAGTTGAGTCCCAAGGCACTCAGAAAAGAAAAGGTAATTCTTCAAGCGGAAAGGAGCTCAAAAACGGTATGCTTCCAAGAAAGCGAAGGATGATTTAGTATGTTATAAGTGTGATAAGAAGAGCCATTATGCCCATGAGTGCAGATCTTGTAAAGGAAAGAAACCTGTAGAGAAGAAGAATGTGAAATGCTACAACTGTGACCAAGTTGGGCATTATAAGAACTAATGTCCAGAGCCAGTTCGGGTTGACAGAGGGAAGGTATTGGTCATTGGACTACCGTCTTCTTCTAGACCTACTTCTATAGAGAAAGGGAAAACTATGATGGAAGGTACGCTTTTGATCTAAAGCATACCAGTTAGAGTAATTTTTAATACTGATGCGTCACACTCATTTATATCACTGTATTTGGTTGATAGGTTATTTTTGAAACCCACATACCTTGTTACTTCCTTATGGGTTGCAAATCCAATAGGAGCGCATGAAACTATTGGGATGAGATGTAACCAGTTAGAAATTGATTTATTAGGTTATAAGTTTGCATGCTATTTGTATGTTTTTGATTTCGATGATTTCGAGATCATTTTGGGCATGGCTTAGTTGGGTAAGTATGAGGCTAGGATATTTTGCCACGATCGGGAGTTATCATTGAGGCACCCAGATAGTCATAACCGAATCATTTTCTCAGTGGAGAATTCCAGTGTGAGTATTGGTGCTTTGTTAATTGCCTTAGAGGTGGGAGATGACCTTCGTCAGGTTCATATATCCAGAGAAATTGTAGATGTATTTGAGCCGGTCACTGGATTACCACCGAAACGAGCTATAGAGTTTTGGATGGACCTTGTACCAGAAGCTGAACCTGTCAGTAGACCACCTAGAAGAATGTCGTCGATAGAGATGAAGGTAATTATTTATTGGGTTATAAATTATTTTGGTTAAAATAATAATTATTCGGGTTTGAGATTTTAATATGTTAGGCAATATATTAAAATAGTTTTTTAGGCTTTTTCCAGAATTTTCCTAAGTCATCTGAGAGATAAATATATAAAATTATTTAAGGTATGGGACTTAAGTGTTTTATATATTTATAAAGAAGAAGAGACATTTTGCAAAATAAAAGGATTTATAAATTTTGGTAATTGCGGCAACACATTTCTGAAAAGCATTTTATTGACCAATGATTTGACAAATAAAGGCAGGTTAGTTGAAATGTTTCATTTTTAGTTTGAAACCAAAATCACTCTTTTTCCATGTTCCAACCCACATGGCTGTATACCTTCCGCCCTCGACATTTGGTCCCAGTCGATCAAAGTTCAATGCATAAGGTATTAAGTAATTGGTATGTAATGAATTGAATATCGCCTAAAGGTTCTAAGCCAAAAGGTTGATGGTTCAAAAGGTTGGAATATAATTGTTTTTTAAGTGAAAAGCTTTCGCCTATTTTGCTTTCGAATTTCAGCTTTTGACTTGGTCACTTCCACCCAGGTCAAGTTATCTAAAAGAAAGACTTTAAAACCTTCCGATGTAGTCGGTAGGTTGTAGCTGCTACCACCATTACTCTATTCTATAACCTTTTGGCATCGCCGAAGGGTTTCTACTGCTTTTTATAAAGATTTTACTATAAACCTTCTGACTAAAGGGAAGCTTTCGCTTAGGTGGTTACCCTTGTTTAGTAGTATAACTCAAGGTTTTCAAAAGGTTTTATAGGGAAGGTTTTCTAAAGGTTTTTTAAGGAAATAAAGTAGCGGATGCTCAAAGAAGAAGACATCAGAATGTGGTGTTGGCTATGTTGGTGGAGTGGAAAGATCTGGAAGCTTTAACCAGTTGTGGTTTGCAGTTAAGATCGACTACTAGTTCTAGTTAGAGTACTGCCATGTTGTCCTTTTCGGAAGTTCGACTAGTATTGATTGAGGGAATTGCTTCTAAATAGAAGGAGGATCTATTATTAGCTGAGACGATCAGAAGGCTTGGAGTTGGAACCGAGGTCGATGATTTGAAAGAATTTTTTCTTGACCAAAGAGGACGTTGAGAAAGAAGGGACGATTATTTCTTCTAGATGTGGAGAACTTGAGAAGAGAAGTTCTTGAGAAATGTTATCGATCCAAGTTTACGATTCTTCCTGGAGGGACCAAGATGTATCAAGATATGAAGAGGAGCTTCTATTGGGAAGGCATAAAGAGAGTTGTTAGCTTGTGGCTAAGGTAGTGTGTAAACTGTAAACAGGTGAAAGCCAAACATCAGAAGCCAAGTGGGTTACTTCAGCCTCTAGATATTCTAGTTTGGAAATGGGATTCGATATCCATGGGTTTTATAGATGGGTTTCCAAGGTCAAGGAGTGAAATGGGAGTGTAAGGGTTATTGTAGATAGGTTGACCAAGAGTGCTCATTTCATTCCAGTAATGTTGACCAGAATGACACTTGTTTTAGCAAAGTTGTTCGTGAAGAACATAGTTGGACTTCTTGGGATTCCTAGAAGCATAGTCAGTGTTCGTCGACGGAAATTCTATCGGATTAGAAAACCGTCGAACGAATTTAAATTAAAAATAACCGCAAGCGCACGGTGTACGAATGTAGCACGTGGCGAATACGAGTCGATCCACAGGGAATTGATGATTTTAAAATTCTACTCAATCAAATTAACCAAAGTTGGAAGAGTGATTAACTAAAAAAATGACAAAAGAAAATAGATAAAAATATGAGAGTGTTAAGACAATTTAGAGGCAATTTCCACTCTCTAGATCACATAAATCAACAAAATGAAGTTATGATCTCTCTTTTCTTGTCATTAGTGAATTAGTTGATGTGCTTATCATAAGTATGGTGTATTTGTGCTACTAATTAGCTCAATATAAACCATCAAACTATAACACAACCACTAATACACTTTTAAATCTCATAAAATATGACAACAAAGTTGAAAGCAAAATTTATTTTAAGCATGGCCTATTAACCATTAATTAGAAATATAAGCCATCAAATTTCAATTTCAACAATCACTTCTTTGCCATAATCATATGTAGATGAAGAGGCAATTTGTGTTTTGTTTGTTTAAGCATAGCCTATTTGTTATAAAAAAACATAGACTATCAAATTCAAAGCTAAACAACATCATTAAACCACTTCATTCATTCTCATTAAGCATAAAAAGAGAGCATAAACATCAAATTAAGTTGAAGCTACATGATTAGAGAGCTTCATTACCCCTAAATTGAAGGGGTTTAGCCTCTCATATTTGTTATCATATGAACAAATGTAGCTTGCAAAATGAGAGAAAAATTAAAGGAAAAGAGAGCAAAGTGAAATGGAAAACTATTCTAATTGCATAATGAAAAATCTACACTACTTGCATAAAAGGAAATGAACATGTAATTAAAAAGACACAATAATTAACATTGCATAAAAAAAAAGAAATTACATAAGAGAAGACATGGCTAAGTAGCCATGGAAAGAAAGAGAGATTTGATTTTTTTTCTAAACTAAAACTAACTAACTAAGAGGGAGATGGCTACATGAAACATAAGGGGTATTTATACAAGTTAGAAACCCTAATGCATATTATTGGGGAGTACCCAAAATGCCCTTGGAGGAAGTGTGGTCACCAAGTAACTATTAACTTCCACTAATCATCCATTAAGTATGCATGAAGATTTAATGGCCATAAGCATGTGGATTAGCTTGTAATTTGTACATGAAGAAAGGTGGGTAGGTGGGGCCCTCCATTATCATGCCTTTGAATTATTTCCATCTTCATTTGTTCTATTCACCCTTGTGCATACATATTTTTCATGAAGCCACTTGTGTTTGAATTTTAATTCCTACAAAATACATAGAAATTTTCAATTAAACTTTCACAAATTAGTAAATGCACAAAAAAGACAATTTTGTCCCTATATGAAGATGAATATGTGACAATTTGAAAATAATTTGAATTTGGTTTAAACAAGTTAAAATACCCAATATGATCATTTATTTAATTTAAATAGAATAAATATGGTGGTAAAAATATGCACATTTACGTGCACATCAAATACCCCCACACTTATCTTTTTATTCGTCCTCGAATAAACTAAAACTAAGGTAAATCTGTTTTCGTAGGGAGCACGATTGCATTGAGTGTATGCAATAAGCCGTTAAACCTCTGGGTGTGCCCAGTAGGACGAGTGTTATCTCGTGAGGGTTTTCAGCGGATACTACCCACAAAATCCAAATGCAGGATGAAAATATCTACAAAATGCAAGATTTATTTACAAAGAGATGAATGCAAATTTTTGAAATATTTACAAAATTAAGGATTTATTTTTAAATCGACACAGATAAGTTAAATATTGGTTTTGGTCATTATCTTGAAAACTTAAGTCATTTACTTGTCAAATTTCCAACAAAAATCAAGTTATCATAACAAATAGACAATATTTTAACTTGTTGTTTCGGTTGATAACAAAGTATAATTATAAAATAGATCCTCGGTTGATTATCAAAGTTTATTAAAGTGGTATTTTCATTTCTTTTCAATAACAAATCAAATCAAATAAGTAAAAATAGTGCTAGGATTTCAATTGCTTGCTCTTTCATTATTTGCAAGAAAAACTACACACCTAGCTCAGATAAACTGAGGCCAGATATACCACCCATGCACTTCCTTTCGGGCTTATGTGAGGGGAGCACAGAGCATGGCGAGTGCACACACTTTCATGCATACACTATCGACCGTAGGTGGTTTTTATAATTTTTTTTTTTTTACATGTGTTCCATACATGCATAACCGTGAGGACTTTTAAATGAGTATGAAAGCACATAATCAAAGATTCCAAGTAATTCACCCATGCATAACCGTGAGGACTTTTAAATGAGAGTGAATACTTGGATGTTATTATTTTTTTATTTTTTTAAGAGAGAGAGAGAGTTTTGCAAAATCATCTTAGCACCATTTAACTAAGAAGACAAAAAAAATGTTATATCCTTTACTTTAAATCAACCACTTTTTAAAACAAAGATTTTCAATTAGGATATACTTCATAATTAACACATATGAATCTTCCTATATACTAGTTAAACCATTATTATTTGTAATCAAATTTCATTTTTATTTTTGTTTAGACAAATAAATTTCCAAAAATTTCAATTTAATAAACCAAAGCCATATATTTATCTTATAGTGTTTCTTTTAAAAAATAAATCAAAAGAAAATTTGTTTTTGGGATTTTTTTTAATATTTTTTTTTTTGTGATTTTAAAGTAAAAATAAACCATGAAAAAAGAATGAAGATGAGTCTCCCCCCCCCCCCCCCCACACTTGATTTTGACTGTGTCCCCACAGTCAACCCAAGTGAAAGGGATGCTTATTATTATTTACATGAAAACGAACGGTATTTACACGAGATCAGAAAGTATATTGTCAAAAAGTAAATGAAACGGTCTTCCAAAAACCGATTCATTAGTCTCGTCGAGTATACGAGACACAGCTTAAGCTCGAAAAACCAAACCATAAAAGATTTTGAAGTTGAATGTTGATTTGGAAAAACGAATGTCGTTTTATTGAAAATTGAATGAGTTGTTTTGTTTTCGATGATTTTTGGGGCAGATAAAACAAGTGATTGAAATTCAAGCTTATTTTCACCAAATTGAAATTCAAGTTTGTCATTGAAAAATTCTTCAAAATTATTGATTTCAAAATCAAAATGGTGATGTAAATCTTCCCCTTCATAATTTAACAACTCATTTTCGAAAAGTCCAAAGAATTCATGTTCATTAAATTCGTCTTCCTTTGTTGAATTATCAACAACTTCATCGCATATATCCATTTCAAAATCCAAAGTTGTTGTATTCAAATTTTCAGAAAAAGGAAGATCGAAATTTAAATCGAGTTTCTCACCCTCAAAAGAATTGAAATCCAACTCAATTACCGTGTTTTCAACAACTTTATTAAGTTTGTTATTTTCAGTTTTAAAAGTTGTTGTTTGAAAATCGTCGATTTGGGTAAATGATGGATTATCACTTGACTCATCACACGTTGAGATTTGATTTTGTTGTTCACATTGTTTCATATAAGTTTCAAACAACAAATCCGTGTGATCATCGTAAATTTCATTCATTTGTTCAAGAAAATCCAATTTGTAGTTATTAACTTGAGAATTTTCGATTTGGATTTGTTGAGAACAAAAATTTTCACTCGTAACATGGTTAAGATTATTCCCATTGCCAAATTCGTTTGAAAAGTTGTTCCCATTTTCATGTTGAGTTTGGAATTCATTTTGGAGCTCGAAATTAAATTGGCATGGGTTATAATCGTAATCGTTTGAATTTTGAATTGAATTCAAATTTTGAAATCCTCGACTCGAGCTATTACACAAATCAGAATTACATAAATCATTTATCTCTTGATTTTGTCGTGTAGAAAGTTCAAGTAAAGATGAAATCATTTCAATGCTATTTTCAAGAGTCGAACGTTGGTCATCGTTTTGAAAATTTTGTTGTTCGAAATTTGAATTATTTACACAATAGTTGTTGTTAAAATATCCATACGAATTTGGAGTGAACTCATATGGATTATATTGATTTTCACAACTAAAATCAAGTGAGTAAGAAAAAGGAAACTCGGACATTTTCAAGATTTTTTTTTTTTTTTTGGTTTTTTTTTATAAACAAAAATATTTACAAGTAGAATCTAATTTTCAAAATCGAAAATTGATTTTTGTTTTGTTTTTGGATTTCAATTTTTTTTTTTGAAAAGATTTTTTTGGATTTTTGATTTTAATTTTTTTTGGATTTTTGATTTTAATTTTTTTTGGATTTTTGATTTGAAAATTTTCAAAAGAAAAGAAAAAAAAACTAAGTTAAGAAATATTAACAATTTTTTTTTTAGTTTTGGATTTTGAATTTTTTTTTTTTAATATGCATGAACTAATGCAACTAAGTGAATGCAAGGGTTAATTACAAATGATTTATCATAAGTTAACCCAAAATTGTATATTCACAAGTTGTCTTAGATAAACAAGATAGTTCTCAGCCAGGTAACGGGCAGGATTTATCGGTGCACCACGAATCACCGTAGCAATGCAGCCGAAGGTTTAAGTACCTTCAGAGGAACAACCACTATAATATTTACGAATCACCGTAATATTTATAAATGGTTATTACTCTGCCGTAGCCTAGACACCAAGAAATTAAATTGTTCAAAGAAGACAACTGTCAATATACAATTAAGCGAGTTATTATTTAATCAAATTCTAAGATGAAATGCAAAGCTGAAATAAAACGTGTATTAATAATGCAACTAGAATGAAATTTTGTTTTTGCTTTTGATTTTGATTTTTTTTTTTTTGGTTAATACAAGCAACTAACAATGCAAGACAAACAGAAACAATAGATATATACAATGCAAGGAAAATAAAAAGAAAATTATAAATAAGCAAGCAGTTTTTTTTTTTTGGCAAGCTCGAAGCCAACAATTTATTTTAGCAAGCAAGTCTCCTCCTTCTGCAATTCTGCTTTGGCACCCTGAAATAAAAACAAGATAAATACAAGTTTTTTTTTTTGGAAAGAAAACTTAAAAGTAGGGTTTTACTTAAAAAAATTATTAAGAATGAAACAAATTAAACAAAACTAAAGTAAAACAAAAGAAAAGACTTTTTTTTAAAAAAAGAAAACAAAAGAAACTAAAAAAAGTAATTAAAAGAGAATTTTTTTTTAAGGAACAAGACAAAACAAATTAAACGACACAAAAGAAAAAAAAACAAACTCTTCTCTCTCTTTTTTTTTTTTAAAAACCTAATTAGGGCCCGGCCTAAGAAGTAAAGGCCCAAAACAAATTTCTCAACGGGTAATTATATACAACATAGAGCACCGCTGAGTACTCCAATTCATAAACTCTCGCACCCAAAATTCAATTTCACGAATCAAAACCTCTTCTTTGTTTTTTTTTTGTCTGGGAAATTTGTGTTCGCGAATGTCTGCGATGGGTGATTGGGGTTTCAAAGACAAATTGTTTAAGGAGATGTGATTGGCGAAATGGTAAGTTTGGTCGCGGCGAAGGGTTCTCTAATTCAGGTTGGGGGTTCGGCAATTGGAGATTGTGGAGGAAACTTCGAAGTACGAGTTGCTCGATCGGGGTGGTTCTTTTGCGAATTTGGGATGTTGAAGCTCAAGTAGTTCTGGTGGTTGTGATTACTTTGGACAGGAGGGGGCTTGCGGCAGATGATGAAGGGGTGAGTGCACAACAGTTGTATGTTTGAGTTTGAGTGAACGTGGAGATGAAAAGTGGATATGTTGATGGCTGATATGAATTATGTTGACTGAGTGGAGCGAAGGGGGACAGTGATAGCAAGCAGGGGTATGGTTGTTGGTCAGGACTTGATTCAGGCAGGTTGTTGAGTGGATATGGCAATTGGTTGGTTGACAGTAGCGACAGGGAAGGAAGTTATAGCGAGGTTAGTTGTGAAGTTTGTGATGACAGAGGTGAAATTGAACGGCAGTGGATGGACTATGGTTTGGCAGTGAAATTGCTTGGAGGTGGTTGCGGTTGTGAAGCACTGTTTTGTATGGGAGGCAGACAATTAAGTCAGGTGAAGTATGGGTAGTGTTGGAGAGATGTTGGACTGTAAGTGGTGAAGAAAGTGATTGAATTCTACCAGGGAAGACAATGTACAGTGAAGAGGGTGAATAAGAAGGTAGTAAGGTGGAATTTAAAGGCAGTGAAGAGTGAAGCAAGATGGTTGTTGTTGGGAGGTTGACTGATGATGGATGTTATAATGGTGGAAGGTGATATGTAAGTGGTCGGTTGTATGGTGGGTGAAGTTGCTGTGTTTGTGATAGAAGGAGATGATCAGTGGATGGTTTGGTTGAGCAGCCAAATGAGGTAGTGGGTGATTTGTTATATGTGATGGAGATGACAGTGAAGGTGGAGCTGTTGTATAAGAGGGGAGCAGGGAAGTTTGGATGTGGAAGTTGGTTGTGTATAAGCAAATGGCAGAGGTTAATAATGAGTATTGCGGTGGTTTGAACTTTAGTGGCAGTTGGCAGAAGTGTATTATTGTTAGCAAGCTTCGGGTGTTTGAATGCGAGGTGGCTTGAATGCAGAGGGGGATGGTAGTTGCAGTATTGATGGATGGAAGTATGCGTGGTGGTTGATAGGAAGATGGATGAAGATGAATTTGGTGCTGTGTGGGTTTGGGGTAATTGAAGTTGCGGTTGTGTTTTTTTTTTTTGGCTGTAGTTTGAATTGCGGAGGATATGGCAGTTTTTGTAGAGTGTCGACAGTATAGAGTAATGGAATTTTGAATATTGAACTGTAGTGTGCAGTAGAGAATGAATTGTGATAAGGGGATGAAGATTTGGTGCTTTGTTCACAACTGTAGGCTTGAGGTTGGGTTGTTTGGTGAGTTTCTTGTCGTTTGTAATATGGCCGCAAGCAAGTTGTTGGTATGTATGTTGTATGGATGTAGAGGTGTTGGTGGATGCAGGGAAGTGAAGTGAATGCGTGAAGCAAGCAGTAGCAGGTGATGGTTGAGTGGGATGGTACTCTGGCAGAAGCTCGGTGGTGGATGAGGATGGTTGGTTAGTGATAGAGAACTGCTGCTGTGATGTTGTATGGAGGTGATGAATGAAGTTGCTCGGGCAGTAGTGGAGTTTAATGGAGAATGGATGGACAACAGTGAATGAGAGTGGTAGCTTTGTAGCAGGAAAGGGTGGAGTTGCAGAGGGGTGGGGGAACAGAAGTACAGTGATTAACAGAAACAGTTTGTAATAGAGAATGAAAATGTGCACAGTGCACAGTTGTTGTTTTTTTTTTTTGTAAATGTGAAAATGGAAAATGCAATAGTAAAAAAAAAATGTAAATGCAGCTGTAAATTTGTAAATGAAATTTGAAATGAAATTTTTTTTTCCTTTTCGAATTGTATATGATTTTTTATAGAAATGCAATGCAAAATGAAAATAAATAACAACAAGCACACACAAAAGATTGAAAACACAAACACACACAATTTTTTTTTTTTTGAATGCAAACAAACACACAAAACAAACACACAAAAATCAAACAAAAGTAATCCGAAGAATAGAAAATAAAATCAAACAAATCCCCGGCAACGGCGCCAAAAACTTGTTCGTCGAAGGAAATTCTATCGGATTAGAAAACCGTCGAACGAATTTAAATTAAAAATAACCGCAAGCGCACGGTGTACGAATGTAGCACGTGGCGAATACGGGTCGATCCACAGGGAATTGATGATTTTAAAATTCTACTCAATCAAATTAACCAAAGTTGGAAGAGTGATTAACTAAAAAAAATGACAAAAGAAAATAGATAAAAATATGAGAGTGTTAAGACAATTTAGAGGCAATTTCCACTCTCTAGATCACATAAATCAACAAAATGAAGTTATGATCTCTCTTTTCTTGTCATTAGTGAATTAGTTGATGTGCTTATCATAAGTATGGTGTATTTGTGCTACTAATTAGCTCAATATAAACCATCAAACTATAACACAACCACTAATACACTTTTAAATCTCATAAAATATGACAACAAGTTGAAAGCAAAATTTATTTTAAGCATGGCCTATTAACCATTAATTAGAAATATAAGCCATCAAATTTCAATTTCAACAATCACTTCTTTGCCATAATCATATGTAGATGAAGAGGCAATTTGTGTTTTGTTTGTTTAAGCATAGCCTATTTGTTATAAAAAACATAGACTATCAAATTCAAAGCTAAACAACATCATTAAACCACTTCATTCATTCTCATTAAGCATAAAAAGAGAGCATAAACATCAAATTAAGTTGAAGCTACATGATTAGAGAGCTTCATTACCCCTAAATTGAAGGGGTTTAGCCTCTCATATTTGTTATCATATGAACAAATGTAGCTTGCAAAATGAGAGAAAAAGAAAAGGAAAAGAGAGCAAAGTGAAATGGAAAACTATTCTAATTGCATAAAGAAAAATCTACACTACTTGCATAAAAGGAAATGAACATGTAATTAAAAAGACACAATAATTAACATTGCATAAAAAAAAGGAATTACATAAGAGAAGACATGGCTAAGTAGCCATGGAAAGAAAGAGAGATTTGATTTATTTTCTAAACTAAAACTAACTAACTAAGAGGGAGATGGCTACATGAAACATAAGGGGTATTTATACAAGTTAGAAACCCTAATGCATATTTTTGGGGAGTACCCAAAATGCCCTTGGAGGAAGTGTGGTCACCAAGTAACTATTAACTTCCACTAATCATCCATTAAGTATGCATGAAGATTTAATGGCCATAAGCATGTGGATTAGCTTGTAATTTGTACATGAAGAAAGGTGGGTAGGTGGGGTCCTCCATTATCATGCCTTTGAATTATTTCCATCTTCATTTGTTCTATTCACCCTTGTGCATACATATTTTTCATGAAGCCACTTGTGTTTGAATTTTAATTCCTACAAAATACATAGAAATTTTCAATTAAATTTTCACAAATTAATAAATGCACAAAAAAGACAATTTTGTCCCTATATGAAGATGAATATGTGACAATTTGAAAATAATTTGAATTTGGTTTAAACAAGTTAAAATACCCAATATGATCATTTATTTAATTTAAATAGAATAAATATGGTGGTAAAAATATGCACATTTACGTGCACATCAGTCAGCGATAAGGATGCACTATTCACTAGCAAATTTCGGGGAAGTCTACAAGTGGTATTAGGTACCAAGCTCAAGATGAGTATAGCTTACACCTAAGGATAGATAGTCAAATAGAGAGAGTCAACAAGATACTTGAGGACTTGCTAAGACCTTGTATATTGGACTTTGGTGGATCTTAGGAGGACCACCTACATTTGATTGAGTTTTCCTATAATAATAGTTATCAAACTACTATAAGAATGGCGCCTCTTGAAGCTTGGTATGGAAGACCATGCAAATCACCAGCATGCTGGTTGGAGACTTAAGATAGATTGTTTTAGGTCTGTATTTGGTTAGAGAGGCGTCAAAAAAGATTGAGTGAATCCGAGGATGGATGAAGGAAGCTCAATCCAAGCAGAAGAGTTACGCAGATAAGAGGCAGGGTCTTCGTTAATGTATCACCAATAAAGGGTGTGGTACTGTTTGGAAAGTCGAGAAAGTTGGCCCCGAGATATGTTGGACCATTCCAGATTTTAGAAAGGATCGGAAAACTTTCTCACAGAATAGTGTTGTCGAGCAGTATGGCAAATGTCCATAATGTATTCCATGTGTCTCATCTTCGCAAGTATGTGCATGATCCAGAGCTACTATTCCTAAGACAGAGTTGGAGGACTTGGTAGTAGAGCCTGATTTGACTTTTGTTAGACAACTAGTTAGGGTTGTAGCGAGAGATGAGAAGAGATTGAGGGCCAAGACGGTTAAGTTGGTAAAGGTTCAATAGAGCGACAACGAGAAAGACTACACTCGGGAGACAGAAGACATGATTTGAGAGACTTATCCAGGTCTTCTTTGATAGTATTTCTATATTAGATTTACATAGATTCATTATTCTCAAATAAAAACAGTAGCAACCATGAGAGGCAAGGCCAGCCATTAGAAGAGAGGAGAAAATCAACTAAAAGATTAGGATTCATGCTAGAGGAAAATCAATCTCAAACAATCTCTAATCCCCTTATCTCAAGCAAGATGAATAATAGTGTAAATCAGCTCTTTTAACTTGTTTTATTCGGTTATAGATAGTAACTGAATTTATTTTGTTTTTTTGATCATATTAGGATCTGATAATCATTGTTTTGATAGAATAATGATTTATGGTGATTTATTGGGATTTTTGTGGAATTAAAATGATGGGTTTTAGAGTTAAAACCTTAGTAAACGACTTCCAAATGGCTTGATTTTTGGATATGTTGTGTAAAATGTAATTTTGGAGATGGCTTTTTTGATTTCATAATTTTCGAAGTTAATAGGAATATTTTATGAATTTCCTAAGCTGAAAAAGGCATTTATTTCGTATTTTAATTATTAAAAATAATAAATTACTGAATTCTACCCCGAAATCCTTCGATGATGAAGAAAATATTATTTCACATTTTTGATGAATTTTTGAGATTTTTCCCAAGTGATTTCAATTTATTATGAATTTTCTAAGCTAAAAAGGCTTAATAATTTTATTAAATTATTAGTATAATTAATCTTTTTGAAAATAATTTCTAAAATAATATTCTGATTTGTAGTAGACTTTTTACAAAGATATATCTTTAACCAATAGAAATTTGACAAAGAATTGATAAAGTTTGTCCTTAACCAATAGGAATTTGACAAAGTATAAAAGTGACAATTTTCGAGTAATTTACGACTCTGCCACTGAATCTTCCGCTTAAAAACTTTTGTCATAGAACCTAAACCTTTAGTCATAAAACCTTCCATAGCATTCCTACAGCTTTCTGCAGTGTTTTTGATGAACCTTTCATCATAGAACCTAAACCTTTCGTCATAGAACCTTCTGCAGCATTTATGCAGCTTTTTGCAGCGTTTTTGATGCAACTTTTGTCATAGAACCTAAACCCTTCGTCACAAAATCTTCCGTCGCATTTCTAGACCTTTCTGCACCATTTTCAATGAACCCTTCGGCCTTGCCGAAAGCAACCCTTCGGCCTTACCAGAAGTTACCTTTCGGTAGCAGTTGTACACACTACGAAAGCTCTTTTGTAGCAGTTTTCCTCAACTTTGTTTGTAAAATTCAACTAGGAATAACTTTCCAACCATAAGCCCATTTTTCTATTATGACCACTCTACAGAAGGGCGAACATCATTTAACATAATGGAATAGATTAGACACCTTAATTCTACACCTATAAAAAGTTATGGCTGAAACAAAGTTTTATATTTCCGAAAGGTGCTGTTTTCTTTGCTTTCGAATATGTTTGCTTGGTTTTCTTTGCTTTCAAAGGAGATACTTTCGAAGGGGTTGTAATTCTTTTTATTTTGATAAAATTTTATATTTTTGAAAGATAGAATTAAAAGTACTACAAGGCAGGAGCCTAATTTGTTTAAGACCTTTCGAAGGAGTTACCCTATAAAATCAAAAGCTAGTTTTCAAAGGTATCGAAAGGTTTTATGACCGAAACTCTATTTTTAAAAGGAATAAACAAGGTTATAATAAAGGAGTTTGTAGAATGGTTTTAGAAGAACCTATCTTTGATAAATTAAACCCGTAGAAGTGGTATTCCTATGTTGTTATATTGCTTCTTCTAATATGAATATATTCACTTTGTAATGAATCTATAACTATATTTTAGGAAGAATGGTAGAAGAGCCAGTTAGGTTAACCCAACGGTGAATTTAATTTAATAAACTCCTAAATGATTAAAGTTGCATCCAAGAAGTCGGGAAGACCAGAATATCGGATGCTAAAATGTAACAACTTGGCATTTTGAATCATTCACATTCGCACATGTCGGACTTGAATTGCTCAAAACAACAAATGGTTAATTTACAATTGGCAAAACTTAGCATATCCAGTAAATACATCAATCACAGAATCACAAAGACAGAGTAATATAACAATAAGTAGCGGAAAAGATAAATAGTAGTTCATGAAGCTACTATACAAAACAACAGAGTTTGAAATAAAATACAACAGAGATATCAAATACATATGAGTGTCAATACAAAATTCATTGATAAGTCTGAATAAACAACTGTAACAAACTGAGAATCTGAATAGATAGAGATATATCTTCAAGCAAAACTCCAAGCTCCAAATGTGAGTCTCAAATTCTATGACACTTAGTCTGACTCAAATATAGAGAAAAACACAAAACACTCGAGTCAAGATTAACATTCTTATATTAATAAATTCAACTCAAGTGAAATTTCAATTGAAATTCAAGTAACTTAAAGCATGTTTGGAATTTCCAACCTCTATGGACCCGTGGAACTATCTACTATGTAGTAATATACACTGCTATAATATGTCTATAGTAAAGTAAACTATTAAAATAGTGCTAAGGAGTTACGCATATCCCCCTTAACACATTTTATATATTCTCATAGTCTATACAGTACCGTAATTCCTCCTTAAACTAGGGGGCTATCAAAGGGCACTTCATAGGTATGGTACAAACCAAACTAGTAGAAGGCGCGATAGGGCATGTGAACACGACACTCGAGGCAATGCCAGGGTAGATATACCAATTGTACTTCCAGACTGGTGGTAATGCATAGCATCTACTACCGCCAACCTCGTGACACACTCCCAAATCAAATGTACCCCCAATCAAATCGCAAAAGCAATAGAATGGTATCGAAGAAATATGCCCAATCGGGGGAGTGACCCCACTTGGCCCGGTAAAGCTCCTGTTTTAGCCACATCAAGCTGACTCACGGGAGTCAGGGATACGGAAATACCATATAGAATCGTCGCCAAACCATCCTACTTCGTTCTAAAATCTCCACCATGTATATAGTTGTTAAAGTTGTTTTCGGTATTGGCAGAGAGTATGACAATAACCAATCCCGATCTCTTTAACAACCAAACGCTTATTTCACACCGTGGTCATTTCATTTCAAATAGTTCATACTTCATATAAAAATATCATATTCATTTCAAACCATATCAATTCGATAACATTATTTTCTTTAAATAATATTCATTTCCAGAGTCATAACCCTTTCAAAATTATAACATCTTTGGAATCATAACTGTGACGCCCCACCTCTATACCTACGCTAGACAAGAACACTACGGAGTAATGCTGTCGACTAGCACGGAGAATAAGGCTGTTAAGGAGCGGCCATCCATGTAATTGCTTTGTGCAAACCCTGATATGTCAGGTAGTAAAACATGCATTTTATTTCAAGAGGAAATCCGACATACCGATACAAACTCAAAGCTACTACACAGCGGCTATGTAATTCCTTCGGAAACAAATATAGAAATAAGCATAACATAAATCAGTCACAGATAATTCACATCACAAAGGCGGAAGAAGATGTGAATGTATAACTAACACATGAAAGTGTAAATCAGAGTAGCGGTCTAAAAAGATCCGCAATAACACAAAAGAATAAGTATACATGAACTACACAAAAGAATAAGTATACATCATGGAGTCTATATCTCAATTGTATACAATCTAAAAACTACTAATCTAAGTAGTTAGCCAAAAGTCAGAGAAATCAATCCCAAGTGAGAAGTCAAGCTGAAGCACCTGTAACATCTCGGTCTGACCCGAGTATTATTTAATAAGAAAATAATAAACGGATCAGTCTAACTATAAATATCAGATGAAACGATATAGAATAAGAGATATGACTAAACGCATAATAATCACAATGCCAAGCTGTGATATATATAAGTAATTGAAAATCAACAAGAGATTAATCAATATCACCAAATCTACACAAGAATCAAAGGAAATGTCATACTCCTTTTTTGGTTCACCAAACCATAAATATTGACGATTATATCACTGTCAATCACAAAAGTCAATGACACACGAATTCACCAATGCACAAATATTGATAAAACTTATCAATGGAAATCACGAAAATTGGTGAAGCACAAATTCTAGAAATCATCTCAAGAAATCCAGTCAATGACACACGAATTCACCTATGCACAAAAATTGATAAATCATATCAATAGAAATCACAAAAATAGGTGAAGAAGAAAATTCCAGAATTCGACACACGAAATCCAGAAATCACACAAAAAAAGGGAGGGAGGCCTATCACAGGAACAGGAGCATGAAAACTCACCAAAATATGTATCACACGAACGAGACGCTATCTCATGGTAGCTAGCCATTAATTTTTGACACACGAACGGCCCGAAGACCATGGGGCGCTACCCCACCAATTTGAGTCGAAACTCCACAAAACGGGGTTTAGTCTCCCTCGCAGACAAAGAGACATCGCACATTGCTAGTCTAAATCACAAAAATGATCGTCATGATCATCAAGAAGTGTCAATTACAGTAAGCTAGTAAATATATGAGCTTAGCTTCATGTCCCATAACCACTAGCTTAACTTAAATATTTACGAACAAATTATAGATCTCCACTAGAAAATTGTCACAAGAGTTTCAATCGAACGAGTCCAAGAATTAACCGACGAAGTAAACGCAAGCGTTACATACCACTTGTTTTACTAAGTCGTTTAATTAGATTTCTCATACGAGTGAGGTAAAGGTTTGTATATACTAATAGATTGGAAATCGGTTTGAGAAAACGAGCTTTGTACTAAAATAGTGTTGAAATCATTTGAAGAAATAGTTTTGATATTTACTACTAGTATAGAAACCTTTATATTTTTAAAGTGACAAATCACGAAGAAGATTGTAGGAACAATCAATCACTAAAATTCACATACGAAGATGTGAATAAAAATCCAATGAAACCGATAAAGAATCCATCGAAATGGATATTCAAAAATCCCTAAAAAGGAGTCATCAAAGTCATAACAAATGATAACAACACATAGCAAACAACACGAATCGATTAAAGTTGGAAATTCAATCAACTAGGCGAAATAGGCAAAAATTTCATCAGGTCGGTCGGCCGGCTACAGAGCTCGGTCGACCGGACCCTGTTCCAAAAAAGTCTCGGGAAGCAGGTCGGTCGGCTGAGCCCTGTAGCCAGTCGACCGGACCAGAGACAGAAAGGTGCCTACGCACCTTAGTAGCAGGTCGGTCGACCGGCCCAGGGGTTCGGTCGACCAACCCTAATGTTCTGCACATTGAAACCCAATTAATTGATGTGCAAACTCCACCAATTCGCAACCGAACAAGCATGGACGATAGGGAATTATGCCCAATGGCTACCCGATCCTATTGGCTCCTCGATGCATCACCAAAATCGCATTTGAACATCAAAGCTATGATTTTTAAGGATTTGAACCCAAAACACTAAAAATTGGAATATTCACCAAATCAATCCAAACCAAAAGCAATTGCACACGAATAAGTGTTAGGAATTCATACCTAACAATCGAAGATAAATATAAGTATAGATGTGAGATAAAAATCTCACCTTTGAACCCAAACGATTGAAAAAGAAGCTTAGAAGCAAAGGAGAATCAACCACTCTTCGAATCCAACTCAAGAAGCTTGATTCTAAGCTAATAAGAGAAACATTTTCCAAATTGGGTTTAGGAATTTTCTGAAATCAAAGAGGGAAAGAGTTGGAGAAGAAGAAGAGAAGCTTACTAATGGGTTCTTCTATTAGTTTGGAGCTAGAGCTTGATTTGCAAAAGGAAACTAGGGTTTTGGAGTTTTAATTTCCCATCTCTCCCACCATTGATGCTTTTGAACTGAAAAGAGGAGAAAGTGAGGGTGAATGGGGAGGAGTGGCTCAGATTTGAGTATAAGTTAAACATAGGGCTGAACCCAAACCCAAAGTGAAAAAGTAGCAAAAATCAACTTTCTCCAAACATATCGAAGCTTATACTCAAAAAGGTCACAAACGACATTTTAAACTCAATAGGAGTGGTCCCGAGTCCTAATTCGACCGTATGCAAAAAGTAGCGTTTTGGACTAAATTCCGAGTATCGATAAAATATTTAAATAAAATATTTAAATATAAAAATCGACAAACATGCGGGTTGTTACAATAACACTTTTCAAATCAAAAAACTTTTGAAATCACAATACTTTGGACTTAAACACTTAGATATTGAAAATAGTATGTATATTAAAATAGTTGTACATTAAAATAGTTTATATATTAAAAATACTTTATATATTAAAATAGTTTATATTTGTTGGAAATACTTTATATAATAAAAATAGTTTCCTCCAATTTCATAAATCAATTCAAATCAGCTTAAATTCCAAAATTCAATTTAAATCATTCCTTACTCAACACTTTCAATTAAAGGGTTTAAGATTCAATTCAAATTCTTAATAAACCATTTCAATCTTTATCAATTTCAAATCCAGGTTACTATCTCTACAATTCCAATAAGATTCAAAGTTTAAATATTCAAACATTTTCAACATAAGTTTCATTTATATTTCAACATTTAACTTTACTATTATTTAGTTTTGAAATATTCACTTAATCAATCCAATATTCATTTAAAATAAATCTCAAATTACAAATTTAAATAAAACTAAATATCCCATTTCAATTTATTTAAATTTGAAAATATTCATTTGATCACCGTAAATCAAAAAATCAAGTTATAAAATTTTATCTTTAAAATCTCAAATTCAATAAGTTTCATGCTAATTTTATTTAAGTATAATTCTTAAACAAATACAATTTCAAATCAATTTCAATTTATCTTCCCAACCTTAATGTATTATAATTATTACATAATCTATTTTTAAAATATAATTTTAGATGAATACCTAAATATATTATATATTAATTAAACTAAATTTTATTAAATTAAATCTTATTATTAAATTTATTTTATATTAAACCTATTTTTATATATTTTTAAAATAATAAATTATAAGTAAAATCTTAAAAAAAAAAAAATTCAAAACTAACTTATAAATTTAAAATTTCCAAAACATACAATTTTAAAATCTAAATTTTTAGACATATATAAAAATGAAATTTATACATATTATATTTTAAGAAAATAAATATTTAATAAAACCCATATATTTCCTTTGAAACTTTTGAAATATTTTTTCAAAATATAGACCAACGGTGTCCGTATATAATTTTCTATCCTATGGTCAAGTGATATAGATGTTTATAATTTCAATCCGTAATTTAAATACCTACGTGTATATATCATTTCAACTTGCAATACCAAAATTCAAAATTAATGAAAATCATTTGGGTTTATCATTTCAACCCATAATGATTTTCACCTATTCTACAAGATCGTTCGGGTATGTATCATTTCAGCCCATAGGGATTTCAAAACTAATAGTAAACTTGTAGAGTGAGAACAAATATGATAATAATATAACATATCAATAACAGGCATATTTCGTCAATAACAAATTATATATAATATATACAACAGGATGTGTTGTCATATATCACAGGTGAAAATTGCAGATAATGGCATATAATATTTAAAAATAAATAACTAACAATTCATATTTTACAGCATATTTCAATTGTCGTTTCAAGTGAAAACAAATTTATTAAATATAAGAATATTAAGCGTGAGTGATTACTCATCTTTCGAGGTTAAAGGAATAATAAGAAAAAGATGCGATAAATCCAAGCATAGATTCCAAAGCACGGCACGATGAATACGAATTCGACAAGCAAGCTTGATAGTTTGGAATCAATGAAAACAAATCGGACTAGCCTGATATAAACAGAACAAATATATGTTATATATATATTTATATATTTCTCTAAAACCAATTTAAACGTATATTAAAAAAATCTATATACATAAATTTCAAGTCAATATATAATTTAAACACAATAAGATAAAATCTCTATATGCATTTGAAACCAAACCCATATATACTTATATACATATATATACACACACACTTTAGAGCCCAAAGTAAAATTGAAAGCTTCAGCAATTTATATATATATATATATATATATATATATATATATATAAACAACCAGTTGGACAAATACACATATCAAATGTAATATATATATAGTCAAACATCAACTATTTAAATATATATATATATATATATGTATATAGCTGTGCAGTTAATGCGCTCGATAGATTCAAAGCGGTGGAGGTGCAAAAAGTCATAGCGAGGATATAGCGAGGATATAGCAGGATAAAGCGCATGGCTCTAAAATATCATATCAAACTCATACTTAATATTTTTACAAATATATAAATGGTAATTAAATGAAAAATTATCATTCAACTGAACTATAAATAATAAATAAATAAATTTAAATAAAAACATGTGCGAATATACTTTAAATAAACGAAAAATTGTTATATAATATAATTGAATTTGGTAGAATATTAGAGTATTTTCATTTCTGAAAATATATTAAAAATTAAATCAAATAAATTAGTTTTACAATTTTATAATGTATAAATGCAATTTTTTCAATTCATTTTATTAAAAAAGATATAGGGGGAATAGCGGAAATAACGGGATATAGCGGAAATAGCGGGGATTAAAGCGGAAAGGCTATATTTTGGGGCTATATGGAAAAATCGTAGCGGTAGAAATCCGCTATGAGATACAGCGGGGTAATAGCGGGGCATTAACTACACAGGTATATAGGAGAAAAGTAGTAGCAGGAAGATATGGAAACAAAGTACGCAGCTATACTTAATATATATATATATATATATATATATATATATGAAATGTACCTTTATCTTCAATATATATTATATATATTATAAGTACGGCCAAAATTAGAACAATAAAATACATACACTAACCCAATATATATGTAATATAAATGTAAAACATAAAGATATAAAATAATCAAGCCATCAAAATGTCTTAATATATTTTATAATTTATATGAAAGAAGTGGCTAGTTTCAAACAAATGAACGGCTTATCATGAGAAAAAAAACAAAAAAAAACAAATTTATAATATAAATTATATATATATATATATTTATATATATATATATATAGTTTAAAATCAATAGTTAATAAACAAATATAGTATCTTCCAAAATTCATAAAATCTATGCCGATAAACGTATGAAACAAATGTATATACATACACGCTAAAAAATGCCGACTTCCTACAATTGCTGACAGTATACAAATATACAAGCTTGATATGTACAATCAAATATATCCAAACATACATATTAAAAATATAGATGGAGTTGTCTATAAAGTATAAACAAATATACCTACGAATCACATATATACACCTTAAAACATATTATATAAGTACTTTTAAAATAAAAGAGGTGGCTGCACATATAGGCGGGGTTAGTCGATTTGTAGGGGCTGCATTTTGTCAGGGGAAGAGGCGGAGTAGTGGGAGTTGTGGCATGGATATGCTTGCGTGGGATTGGCCGAGATTGTGGTGGGGAGTCAGAGCGGAGGTCATCCGAGTTGGTGGGTTTGGGAAGCAAGCAGGCAATATGCAGATTTATTCTTGGGTTTGTGAATGGCGGAGCAAAGGAGAAGGTTGCGTTGGTGGGACAAGCTGGTGGCGGAAACTAAATAACGATGGGAGGATAGAGCAATTTCATACAGGCGCACTATTTATCATATAGGCACATTTCTCAATTGAAGGTGAAATGGAAGGCAGTGCTTCGGTGGGAGGGCTGAGGTGCGGAGTATGAGTGGGCGAGGAGGTTCAGGGAGGCATGTGAAATAGGGTGAGGTTGTGCATAATTCTATGAAGCCAGATAGATATTGTACTTAAATTATATAATATAATAGGATTTCTAAAGGTACGAACATGGTGAAAGAAGCAGCAGAGACACAACGGACCAAAAATGAAACGAATCATAAAATATAAATTAGGACCAATGGAAAAGAAAATGTAAATATTGATAGAAAACTATTGATTTCAAGTGCCTGTTTGGTAGATACACGGTGGAAATTGAATTAAATGGACACAAGAACCCAAAAGACACGAAAAGGGTACCAATACGGTTACCGTTTTCGTAGATTCCACCGCATATCGAACTTCGATACACATAAATGAATATACTAAGATGATCAGCATGACGAGACGAATAGAATGGTACACATTTATCGGTGAACGACTATCCTATCAAAAGTCGAGATTACACTATTAAACTTTTGCAAATTCATTGAAAATAAGATAAACGGAGCTAGAGAAATCTAAATTTTGCAAAATGGAATATGTTGTCTCACTCAGAAAGTGATTTGCATTTTTATTATGCAAAAATATTTAGATTTTGAAACATTTTATTTTCATCAAATTAACTGCTTTTAAATTGAAACTGAAAATTACACAACAGAACTAACTTTCATATTCTCTAATGAAAATTTACCGGTTGCTATTGTAGGATCTAGATTAACCCTAGAGGGGGGGGGGGGTGAATAGGGTTATAGCAAATTTTCTCGAATTAAACAAAGAGATATAATAGCAGAAATAAAAATGCTGAAAAGTAAATCACACACAAAATTTACCCAGCTTCGGCAACCCCTGCCTACTACTGCATTCACAGATTTCTATTAGAATTAAACAGTATCACGCTTACAAACACTCTACTAGACTCGCAGACCCTTTTGCTCCCGCTCACAAACGCTCTACTAGACTCGCACACCCTGCTTCCGCCTATAGAGTTTCGCTTACTCGCAAACACTGCTCCCGCCTATAGAGCTTTGCAAACTCGCACACCCTGCTCACTGAACTAATTCAAAATAGACAATCTGACACTACCTAAACCTAGGTGGTGATTTACTAATTCTTTGATTCGTAAAAAAAAACAATAATTTAAAAACAATAGAAAATAACCCTAAAACTAATTAACAATATAAAGCTTTATTAAAAAAACAAAACCCCCTTTTATTTTAATAAGGCCAGCCCACTTCCTTATTTCACCCGATCCTTTTGTTCGTGAGAATGATGGCGGCTTCGTTCTGTTTAGGGCTTCGTTCCCTTTGTTCCAGTTAGGGCTTCGGCTCTTTGTTCCAATTAGGGCTTCGGTTTCTTCAATCGATCTGAGATATGTTGCCCTAGCTCACTGCTTCTCTGATGGTTGACTATCGCTCGTTTGCAGTTGCTCGATCGAGTTCGTTGTTTGTGAATTCGGTATGTACTGTCTCCTTTTGCTTTACTAAGTTGATACTTGAACTCGATGATTTATTGCCGATGATGATTAGGGCATTTATATAGGTTGAATTCCTATATTTGCGTTCGTATAAATTTGATTGAATTTGTCAAATTCTTTGTACTGCCGCTTGATTATGCTTGGACGTTTGAGATGATTGCGACTTGTTCAATATGAATATGCTTTCGGTGATTTATTTCGTGATGACCACGGCTTTAATTTGTGACATTTGACTTTGTCACACGTATATTTTCGACTGTTGATTTCTTGGTTCACACGGCATTAAAACTTTCCTCTTTTTGATACTTTGGCTATTTCAAAGAATGCGTACATGAATTTTTCGACTTGTTTAATCATTTTGATTGACACAACTTCAGTCATCTTTGCATTCCTCCACTGTAGCATTGATTTCGTGATTTAAACTATAGCTTGTTTACTGTTTTTTTCGACTTCACTGAGAACTGTAATCTCTGGCCATCTTCTGGTCAGCCTGTACTTGTGCATTTGCATCATGTATATATATATATATGTGTTAGCTTTAATTTTGGTCACTTGATCATCTCTGTTGATTGCCCTGTAAAATTTCATGCTGACTTCGGTAACTTCGACACAAGCTTGTACTTGGATACATGTGCTTGCTGTCTGGATATCTGCAGTGTATCACCATTGTTCTTTACATTTGTATATAATGTCATTACATGCTGCTTCACCATATTGCATTTGCCACACTTGTGTTCCCTGTTGTCAACTGGCCTTGATTATGTTTTGATTCAAAACTTCTGTTCACCTGCATGTATTGTTGGTTCATTGTGATATTTGTTCATTTGCATTGTTGCCTTGTTGACTGTGTTGTTGCATTGTATTCTGGTCAGTGGTGCTTTGAGTCTGCACTGCACTTTGATATTGTAGTCTCTGACTTTGCTGTATCCATGCTTTTATGCTTGTGACATTCCTCTGCCTTGTTGAGTTCCTGTGTTTGGCCACTGATGCATTACTGTAGTTGCCATATCTTATGCTCGAGCTCTTTGCATACTTCATGACTGTACTGTTGCAGTCGAGTTGTTTGCATTCATTTCATTCATTTGTATCGGTTCTTTTGTGTCTGCACTTGTGAACTTTGTGGTTTCATGCTTCATGTATGTACTCTGTTCATATATTCTTGGTGACATTTCTTTGGTCTGCACTTGCTCTTTTGTACTACTTCTCTTTGGTCATGTCTGATGGCATTTCTTTTGTGGTCTTTGTTGTTGGCATTGTCTTCTGTCCACACTTGCCCAGTAATCTTGAGTTGCAGTGAGCTCGACATTGTTGTTTACTTTACCACTGACTTGATGCTGCATACATGTTTGTTGCAGTCCCTTTTTGCTGTTGCTATCCACATTGAACTTCTTTTGATGCACTTTTGAGTCTTGGATATCTTGCATGATTTACTTGCATTGTGGCATTGTGTTCTGGTCATTTGCACTTGCAGTTGGTTCATTTGCTCTTAGTATACTTCACATGCACAGTTTTTAACTTAAGTTGCATCTGTGCATAAATATTTATGCTGCAGTCTTCAATGTACTGGTGACATGTGCATTGCTTCATGTTGCCTATGTATCACTGCAGTTGCACATTGCTTGTACTTGTGTTCTTTATTCATATGTTCTTCAAATCAGTGGTGCACTGTGCCATTTGGAATTGGTCTGTTGTGATTTGTCGAAGCTTTGAACTGTTTGCAACTTGACACTGTTGTACACTTGCTCTTGTTGGCAGCGCACACGAGTTGGCGAGGCAGTGCACACGTGTATGAATGTACACGTGTGTATTGCAGCCACTTATGGCTACCTGTCCCTGTAATATCTATGTGCACTACTTTGTGATGAAATCAAGTGTGAATGATGACGAACAACCCAAATAACTGAGGCAAACCATTTTTTCAAAAATCGTATTTCATTTTATATTGCAAAAATATTTCTTTTTCAATTTTACTGCGTTAGTGAATATTTTTGCAGATTACTCAGATGCTGGATTCAAACCGGAATGCAGTTGAAGACAAAAACACGAGTGTGAGTGATATGTAGTGAGGTTAATTGTAAATGTGAAATGTGATGTGATTGTAATCAAAAATGTATATGTACAGTGAGAGCATGAAATTGTACTATTTAAAATTGTAATAAATATTAGTTTAAATAAAATATTCGTTTGAATTCAAAATCTGTGTAACTTGTTCTGTTTGAATTCAAATTCAAATTCTGTGTAATTTATTTTATTCAACAAATATTTATTTAATCTATGAAAAACAAAATAGTACATTACCAAATACATTTAAATGAATATATATGTTTATTATCATCAAACAAAAACATACAAGCGCATATTTAACAATCTCCCCCTTTTGATGATAACAAACATATATTTAAGATTTTGAATGTATTAAATGTATTTGATCGTTCAATTTGCTCCCCCTATTTGAATGCTCCCTCTCTACACAATACTCCCCCTACATATATGCATACAAATAGAAATATATAAATGAGCCTATATGCAAAGTGAAAATTATTTGACCTTTGCTTGATTCTATTTGACAAAATCTTAACTTTTCTCTCCCCCTTTTGTTATCAGCAAAAGAATAATAGTTTATAAAAATAGGGATGAAGTGATAGACATGAATCAAACATTTAACTCAATTAAATATAAATAACAAATTTCAATAAAACTCAAACAAAAATCATAATTACCCTTGTCAAGCGCATATTCCACTTTCAGAAGTGATGAGGATAAAATCATCAAAAATCATACAATTCTGTCTATTTGTGGTATATTTATTTCAGGAAATTTGAATATCTACTAACCATGCATAACCGTTAGGACTTTTAAATGAGATTAGTAGTATTCCAATTTAATTTAAAAAAAAATGAAATCAAGTATCTTCTAACCACGCATGACCGTGAGGACTTTTAAATGGGATTAGAATCAACTTGTCTATTAAATCAATTAAATTTGATATGCGTTCCATACATGCATAACCGTGAGGACTTTTAAATGAGCATGGAAGCACATAATCAAAAATCCAAGTAATTCACCCATGCATAACCGTGAGGACTTTTAAATGAGAGTGAATACTTTGGATATTTATTTTTATTGCTAAATATAATAAGTTGAAGCACAAATAATTTCCTTCACAGATTTAAAGATATTGAAGAACAAATGATTTCCTTTGTAAACTACCACAAATTTACATACTAAATATGATCTTGATGAGTGATGGTCGATAGAAAGATGATAGAAATAGAAATGGTCATGGAATTTTTTACCCAACAAAAAGTTTTTATAACTCTTGTTATGAAATTCTAAAGAAATTTTCTAATTATACTTTCTCGAGTTATAATATACGATAAATATCAGCACTCATCTCTTTTTCAATCACTATTCATCTTTTCGATAATCAAAGGGAGTCAGATTAGTCAAAATTTGTCATTTAAAATCAAATTAAAAATTATAAAATCAATTTTTCAAAAATGATTAAGCTGTAAATATGGTCAAACATGATTTTCTCGAGGGGGGTTTATAAGAAAATTTTCTGCTATTTGAAAATTATTTCAAGTGAAAAATATGCAGATATTTTCTTTTAAAAAAAACGATGCAGCAAATGAATGTTTAAAAAAAAATTAATCACGTTACACTTAGTAATTTTTCTATCAACCATATTACCAGTGTAATCTGCATCTGAATTTAAATTTCACTCAATATTTACTCGTTGAATTTGATTGACCAAAACATGAAGTGTGCACCAAGAATTTCAAACTTAACATCAATTCTTTTGAATTTGAATTTAAGCCGTGTTAACACTCAAACACATATCATGGTGTTAATTTCAGAAACTATAGGATAAACAAGTTCATGAGTAATCAACAGTCAATCAACATCATAATTATTTCAAAAACAATTTCTTAAAGTTTCAACAATTTTTAAAATCCTTTTTCACATGAATTTGAAATCGTGCAAATTTACAAGCAGTGACCAAAATATATCTACGTGTAGCATGAGTAATCAAATACCATCATTTGACCGAACAAATTTATATAAATTAGTTCAAAATTGAAAATCTGATTGGTCATCATTTAAGCACAAATCAATGTCATAAATAAGAACAAAATCACAAAAAAAATCATATCAATTAAGTCCGAATCAGTCAACCATCATAATTACTCCAAGTGATTCTATTTAAAGGTGATTGTTCAATATTTTTAAAAAAATCATAGCATCAAAATCATCATCTTTTGTTTATCTCAATATTGGCTGATTTTAATTTAGAGTATGGTGCAGATAATCACATTTAATATATCGTTAAAAAAATTTTTTTTACCTGTTTTACCTTTACGATAATTTTTTGTTGTTGTCCATTGTGATTCTGTCACCTTTATACTAGGCTAAGGAACTTTGCTTTGTCGCCCGTTGTGTTTCTGGAACAGCCGAAATCCAGAGAACACTGTTGTTGTTCCTTAGCCTGCACCACACCTACACGATAAAAGATTTATGTGACCTATTTGTTTTTATAGGTCCATTGTTGTTAGTGGCAGAATATGAAAAATATGTTTTTGGAGACCCAAAACTATTTATATATGTTCCTTTTGGCACCCAAATTTGTTTGACTTTCAATGATTTTATACTTGTGCCTTTTGGAACCCAAATTGGTATAGTTTTCACGTGTTTGGGTCTATACCAACAATTATTTTGATTATGTCCAAATTTTCTGCAAATCGAGCACATTAAATTGACTTGATTAAATTTTGTGTTCCTATGACTATGATGTCCAATTATTTCCGATCGAGCAACACTTTTACCTTTATCATCATCTTGTGATTTTCCAAAACCTAGTCCTTTTCTATTGTTAGCAAAAATTTGATTTCCCAATAGCATGTTGAAATATTTTTCGCCTCTTGAAAAGTTATTCAAAGATTTCTCAAGATTTTAGACTTTGGTTTTTAATGTTGAGTTTTCAGTGACAAGTGAGGTGCATCGATTAATAAAATCCTTTCTCCTAGTGTCGATGGTTTCCTTAAGATTCAAGTTTTCATTTTCAAGACTTTCAAAGTTATTCCTCAGTTTTGATAATTCTGAATCTAAAATCTTACATTTTTTACATTCTAGGTTTTGAATATTTTCAAGTTCAGTTTTTAACCTAAAATTTTCACGAGCAAATTCTCTCCTATCAGATTTCAGTTTTTCAATTTTAGATTCAAGAGTATCCACTACCTTAGTAAGATCAGAACACATAAAAACAAGTTCTTTATAAGAAAACTCACCTGCCTCACTAGATTCGTCGGAGGTTGCTTCTGATTTTGATTTTGCCATGCAACACAAGTTAGCCTCCTCTGAGCTGCTATCCGAAGCTTCCTCTCCTTCTTCATCATCCCAAGTCGCTGCAAATACCTTCTTCGACTTTTTCGTTTCTTTGTTGTTTTTGAGAAGTGGGCATTTTGGTTTGATGTGGCCAGGCTTGTTGCAGTTATAACACGTCAGTTCATTATTGGAATTTTCGGAATCTTTTGACCTATTGCCCTTTGTTTTCTTCTTTCGTGGCTTGAATCTAGACCATCTTCTAAGATTATTGACAGCCATTGCAAGCTCTTCAATTGGATCTTCTTCATCGCTTTCTTCTTTGCTCTTTAAGGCAATCGTCTTCTTCTTTGGTTCGGAGTTGTTGCGTTCTTCCTTTGCTTTTAACTCAAGCTCATATGTCATCAAGTTGCCAATCAACTCCTCCATGCTTAGTTTGCTCAGATCTTTTGATTCTTGGATTGCTGTGACTTTTGCCTCAAAGTTCATTGGTAAAACTCGTAGTATCTTCCGCACAAGCTCTACCTCAGTGAATACCTTCCCAAGTGCTCTAGCATTGTATACCAAGGTTGAAAAGCGTCCAAACATGTCTTTTATGCTCTCGCCTTTGTCCATCACAAAGTTTTCGTATTCGTTGCTGAATAGGGCTAGACGAGACTCCTTGACTTGAGAAGTTCCTTCGTGTGTCACCTCCAAAGTGTGCCAAATTTCCTGTGCTGTTGTACAATGAGAAATTCTATTAAATTCATTTTTATCAAGAGCACATATCAAAGCATTCATGGCTTTAGCATTTGTTGTTTTCAATCTCTTATCGTTAGCATCCCACCTATCCTTAGGTTTAGGAATCTCAGTACCACCAACGATTATAGTGGGAGGTTTATAGCCAGTTTCAATAATATCCAAAACATCATAATCAACGGAACTAAGATAAATACTCATCCTAACTTTCCAATAAGCATAATCGTTCCCGTTAAACATGGGTGGCCTAGCAATAGATTTCCCCTCAGAAAAAGCATTATTTTGTAGACTCATGACTCTAGAGTTAAAAAAAATATACCAGGCTCTGATACCACTTGTAGGATCTAGATTAACCCTAGAGGGGGGGTGAATAGGGTTATAGCAAATTTTCTCGAATTAAACACAGAGATATAATAGCAGAAATAAATATGCTGAAAAGTAAATCACACACAAAATTTACCCAGCTTCGGCAACCCCTGCCTACTGCTGCATTCACAGATTTCTATTAGAATTAAACAGTATCACGCTTACAAACACTCTACTAGACTCGCAGACCCTTTTGCTCCCGCTCACAAACACTCTACTAGACTCGCACACCCTGCTCCCGCCTATAGAGTTTCGCTTACTCGCAAACACTGCTCCCGCCTATAGAGCTTTGCAAACTCGCACACCCTGCTCACTGAACTAATTCAAAATAGACAATCTGACACTACCTAAACCTAGGTGGTGATTTACTAATTCTTTGATTCGTAAAATAAAAAACAATAATTTAAAAACAATAGAAAATAACCCTAAAACTAATTAACAATATAAAGCCTTATTAAAAAAACAAAACCCCTTTTTTTTTTAATAAGGCCAGCCCACTTCCTTATTTCACCCGATCCTTTTGTTCGTGAGAATGATGGCGGCTTCGTTCTGTTTAGGGCTTCGTTCCCTTTGTTCCAGTTAGGGCTTCGGCTCTTTGTTCCAATTAGGGCTTCAGTTTCTTCAATCGATCTGAGATATGTTGCCCTAGCTCACTGCTTCTCTGATGGTTGACTATCGCTCGTTTGCAGTTGCTCGATCGAGTTCGTTGTTTGTGAATTCGGTATGTACTGTCTCCTTTTGCTTTACTAAGTTGATACTTGAACTCGATGATTTATTGCCGATGATGATTAGGGCATTTATATAGGTTGAATTCCTATATTTGCGTTCGTATAAATTTGATTGAATTTGTCAAATTCTTTGTACTGCCGCTTGATTATGCTTGGACGTTTGAGATGATTGCGACTTGTTCAATATGAATATGCTTTCGGTGATTTATTTCGTGATGACCACGGCTTTAATTTGTGACATTTGACTTTGTCACACGTATATTTTCGACTGTTGATTTCGTGGTTCACACGGCATTAAAACTTTCCTCTTTTTGATACTTTGGCTATTTCAAAGAATGCGTACATGAATTTTTCGACTTGTTTAATCATCTTGATTGACACAGCTTCAATCATCTTTGCATTCCTCCACTGTAGCATTGATTTCGTGATTTAAACTATAGCTTGTTTACTGTTTTTTTCGACTTCACTGAGAACTGTAATCTCTGGCCATCTTCTGGTCAGCCTGTACTTGTGCATTTGCATCATGTATATATATATATGTGTTAGCTTTAATTTTGGTCACTTGATCATCTCTGTTGATTGCCCTGTAAAATTTCATGCTGACTTCGGTAACTTCGACACAAGCTTGTACTTGGATACGTGTGCTTGCTGTCTGGATATCTGCAGTGTATCACCATTGTTCTTTACATTTGTATATAATGTCATTACATGCTGCTTCACCATATTGCATTTGCCACACTTGTGTTCCCTGTTATCAACTGGCCTTGATTATGTTTTGATTCAAAACTTCTGTTCACCTGCATGTCTTGTTGGTTCATTGTGAGATTTGTTCATTTGCATTGTTGCCTTGTAGACTGTGTTGTTGCATTGTATTCTGGTCAGTGGTGCTTCGAGTCTGCACTGCACTTTGATATTGTAGTCTCTGACTTTGCTGTATCCATGCTTTTATGCTTGTGACATTCCCCTGCCTTGTTGAGTTCCTGTGTTTGGTCACTGATGCATTACTGTAGTTGCCATATCTTATGCTCGAGCTCTTTGCATACTTCATGACTGTACTGTTGCAGTCGAGTTGTTTGCATTCATTTCATTCATTTGTATCAGTTCTTTTGTGTCTGCACTTGTGAACTTTGTGGTTTCATGCTTCATGTATGTACTCTGTTCATATATTCTTGGTGACATTTCTTTGGTCTGCACTTGCTCTTTTGTACTACTTCTCTTTGGTCATGTCTGATGGCATTTCTTTTGTGGTCTTTGTTGTTGGCATTGTCTTCTGTCCACACTTGCCCAGTAATCTTGAGTTGCAGTGAGCTCGACATTGTTGTTTACTTTACCACTGACTTGATGCTGCATACATGTTTGTTGCAGTCCCTTTTTGCTGTTGCTATCCACATTGAACTGCTTTTGATGCACTTTTGAGTCTTGGATACCTTGCATGATCTACTTGCATTGTGGCATTGTGTTCTGGTCATTTGCACTTGCAGTTGGTTCATTTGCTCTTAGTATACTTCACATGCACAGTTTTTAACTTAAGTTGCATCTGTGCATAAATATTTATGCTGCAGTCTTCAATGTACTGGTGACATATGCATTGCTTCATGTTGCCTATGTATCACTGCAGTTGCACATTGCTTGTACTTGTGTTCTTTATTCATATGTTCTTCAAATCAGTGGTGCACTGTGCCATTTGGAATTGGTCTGTTGTGATTTGTCGAAGCTTTGAACTGTTTGCAACTTGACACTGTTGTACACTTGCTCTTGTTGGCTGCGCACACGAGTTGGCGAGGCAGTGTACACGTGTATGAATGTACACGTGTGTATTGCAGCCACTTATGGCTACCTGTCCCTGTAATATCTATGTGCACTACTTTGTGATGAAATCAAGTGTGAATGATGAAGAACAACCCAAATAACTGAGGCAAACCATTTTTTCAAAAATCGTATTTCATTTTATATTGCAAAAATATTTCTTTTTCAATTTTACTGCGTTAGTGAATATTTTTGCAGATTACTCAGATGCTGGATTCAAACCGGAATGCAGTTGAAGACAAAAACACGAGTATGAGTGATATGTAGTGAGGTTAATTGTAAATGTGAAATGTGATGTGATTGTAATAAAAAATGTATATGTATAGTGAGAGCATGAAATTGTACTATTTAAAATTGTAATAAATATTAGTTTGAATAAAATATTCGTTTGAATTCAAAATCTGTGTAACTTGTTCTGTTTGAATTCAAATTCAAATTCTGTGTAATTTATTTTATTCAACAAATATTTATTTAATCTATGAAAAACAAAATAGTACATTACCAAATACATTTAAATGAATATATATGTTTATTATCATCAAACAAAAACATACAAGCGCATATTTAACAGCTATGTTAAATTTGACATATTCCAAATATTAAATTTCCAATTCAAAATTTTGTTATTTAATTCCAAGCAAAATTTCAGTTAATGAAGTTATAAAACCTTTAAAATCTACAAGTCATTACATAAAATACAAAGGACCGATATTGGCAGGGGCCAATAGGTTTCAGTAAGCCCATGAAAACAGTATGATATTGGCAGGGGCTAATGGTTAATACTTATCCCATGAAAACTATGTATAAAAGAGGATGTTAGATAAACAGGTTCATACTTAACCCATGAAAACTATGTGCAAATGAAATGTCAGATAGACAGGTTCATAGTTAGCCCATGAAAACTATGTGCAAATGGAAATGTCAAATAGACAGGTTCATGGTTGCCCATGAAAACTATGTGGGAATGAAATTTTCAGATAGACAGGTTCGTACCATGAAAACTATGTAATTGGACAGGGAATATTTAATTGTTTAACTGGTTATTAGTTAGCCCATGAAAACTATTAGGTTAATAGTAATCGTAGAAACCATAATTAAGACAGATAGTCAGAACGTATGGGGATGAGTAATCTAGATTTGATTTTCTTATTTTGTATATCATCATAATTTTTTGAAATACTATGTTTGTAACCATTGTGGATGCAGGAGCACAATATATGGTTTCATAAAGGTTTTGGGATACTAGTGAGGGGAAAACCCGTTCCACTAAACGGCGTGGTCTTACTAGATATCTATTTGGTTTGAGATGATACACTATTATTCATATCAGGCTTTATGTCCGACTCGAAGTTTTTGTTTCCCCCATAAACTCTCAGGCGCTCAACTGATTTTGAGAAGTTTGAGGTTTAGGGTTTTAAGGTTTTCTTAGACGAATAAAGCTTCCGAAGGTATGTAGGGGAGGCAGATAGTTATTTAGAGTTTTCTTTTCCGTTGTGTATTTGGATGTAAAGGCAGATTTATTAGCCTTACTATATACCCTGATCAACTAAGGGGGCACCTTCATATATCACTCTTGACATATGTACAATAATTATATTTTGCTGAATGTGGCTAACGTTTTGGGATTATGTAATGAACATTCATGTTTTGATTTGAATGTGGAATTATATTTTAAATTGTTAAAAAATTTCATATTCTTGTGATCTGTGCATCAATGTAACTAGCACCGCCATATTTGGTCGTCGAAGATTAATAACTATGGGTGACTGCAGCATCCGTAGTCGTTAGTTTTTGGCCTTCAAATAGGGGAATGTTACAACAATACTGGACAACATATTCCTAGACAGTGCCGAATATGCCATCACCACGGTCGTGACCGACTTATCTGAAACATCTTTTAGCATACACTACAATAGTATAAACCCAAAAGTTATAGTGAGTAAAAATATAACTAGAAGGAGATGATTATACCCAATGGTTGCGAACCACATAGCCTTACCGCATCAACCCTGTTTTAGTCACTTTCATGTGTGAAGCTTGAGGTAACGATTACCTTTCATATAACACATCATCTTTCCTCTTTAAATGCCACATATTCAATCTATAATCACACAACTGATTTCTACAAACGTATAACTCCGGAGCTCATATGTTTCTAGAAAGGGTGTTAAGCTAAGAGAAGTTGCCTTCTCCCCCACCAAGCAGATAATGCGTTCATAGAGATCACTTATGTAAGTAGAAATGTAACTTCAAAAATTCGTCCACACAAGTTATCCAGGAACAGGACAAACCGAAGGTACTCTCCTACCAAATCCTGTAGGGAGTAAACCATAGGATTATTAGCGATTTGTCCTTGCATTGGATATTTCATAACAAAGAGAATGCTGCTTATATATGTGTATTGGGAGTTTATCCCCAAATGATCAACAAGCAGTCTTTCATTGCGAAAATCCCAAATGTCATATCCATGTCTTCACTTCGAATACGTAAATTGTTTTGAAATGGTCTTCGGATAGGAATTTTCCAAATCTGGCCTCGATTCCTTCGAAACAATCATCGATAAGAAGATGTTCTATGAATAGGGAATCACACTTTAATTGATTTAGTTTTTTTCTTTTCTCAAATTCTATTTCGAGATACATATTTCTTAAAACATTTTTTTTTTGTATATACGGAATCAGTAAATTTATCTTATCAAATACTTTGATTTCTTAAAATCATTTTATACTCAACTCGTTTCCGACATTTTGACCTTATCTATCCCTTGCCCAAGGAAGAGGGCAGGTGAGCCAGGGCACTAGTTGCTCCTCAGCATTAACTTAGTTTTAGCACCAAACATATGGATCTCACGAACAAAATAATCCAGTCTACTTGTCAGCTTTTAGAGCAAAAATTAAATCTCTTAATTTGTAGTAGCTTTTATTTAAATTCCATTTAAATAAACTACAAAACTTTCAAATAATCACTAAAACACTTAATTATTTATTTGAAAACATTTATAAAAGAATTGGAAAAAAATTGTTAAGTTTGAAGCTATATTTCAAATGTTATAGAAAAATGCTACAGAAGGTACTGAAAAAAGTGCTTTGTTAAAGCTATATTAATCGAAATGACTTTTCTATTATATGGAAATTCATTTTTATAACCCAAATCGCTTTTAAAACATTTTAAAATATTTTTAGAAGTTATTTCATATTTTCAAAGAATTTTAAAATATCATTTTGAAAGAAACCTTGTCATAGATTCTGAACCACAAAATCGCGATTTTCCCAAAAACTTGTTTTACTTATATTTTAAAATATACTTATTGATATCTCGATTTTCTTTCTTTTTTTGAAAAATATGGATATAATAGTTCAAAAAATTCTTATCTTGAAGAATTCCGATCAATATTCCATTTTGTATACTCGTTTGACTTTTATGGTGCGAAATCGCGAACTACCGTTCCACGACGCGCCTATTTTTGACTAAATTTTCAATTACCTTTCAAACTTCACCAAAACATTTCCATATGTTTATTAAACATTTCAAACTCATTTTTAAACCCTTTTAAAGAGCTTTAACATTTCATATACACTAATTCGTTTTACATAGGAAAGTAATTTCCTTTATGCTTACCGTGTATTTTCGTGACTTACATATGTATTCAACATTCATATTTAATGATCAACATCAACAATAATAATCAAACATGTGTAACATACAATAGCATAATACTATAGTTTAGGAGTTCTCACCTTGAGTATAAAACGATTAATTAAAAATTCGCTATAGCTCTGCTATTTGGTCTCCAAAGCTCACAATTCTTCGGACTTAAGCTCCTAGGTGCCTTGATTAAAGCTTGAGTTGCCTTGGGGAGCTCACGACCTAGGGTGGAGCAGGAAGTGGCTCGGCCTTTAATGAAATGGGGCGGAGGCCTTGAAGAACAAGGAGAAAATGTGGAGTTTTGGGAATGTTTTGTGGTGTTTAAGTATATATAACTATATATATTATAAATTAAAATTCTTTTAGATATAAATTTTGCCATAATTTCTCTTAAGGTAGGAGCCATTAAAGAAGAGGACAAAGTTGGAAAAAATGAAGTAGGAGATGAATGAAAATAAAGAGAAGGGTGTAGGGTATTTATTGGAAAAGAAGAGTGTAAAAATATCTATGCATAATTCATTATCTTCATCACCCTCACATGCTCCACCATCATCACACCTCCCCTCCCCCCTAATGCATAGCAAAGGCACTATCACGAATGGGCCTATCATTTCCATCACTTTAGGGTATACATACATTGACTTTTGTTTGCTTAAAAAGTAAGGAAATTAAAATATCTTATATATTTTATATTATATTTATATATTTAATTATATTTCTATATGTATGTTTAGGTGCATGTTCACATGTATTCACATGTACATGTATATGTGTATGTGTTTATTACATATCTCCACAATGTTGCATACCTTCAACACGTTGTATCGTTACAAATCCTGATTTTGATTTTCGGTCATATTTTATCTTTTTAGTTAACATGCATATATTTTTAAACAAATTTTGAAATAAATTTTCTTATCATTCTTAACCAATTAAAATGACCATATTTTATTTATAAAACCATATAAATTAATGTTAATAATTATTTACAAAATTGTTGTTATATCGATAAAGCGAAATGAACATTTATTTAAAGTGATATACTTATGGGTCGTTACAGAATCCCCTTCTTAAAGAACTTTATCCTCAAAATTAAGATAAGAAGAAGATAGGTCAAAAGGAAATATATTTGATATGACGAAATGTATATAAAAATATGGATAAGTGACTACACCATAGGTGGTGAGTACACCATCACGATTGATTTATACATTTTATTCTTCAATCCTAAACTCGGGATATGCCTTTTTCATTCTATTCTCCGTTTCTCAAGTGCAATCCTCATCATCTCCACTCCATTGAACTTTGACCGATATTACTACCTTCCTCCTTAATCATTTCTCATCATGATCAACGATTTGAAAAGACCGTCAATAACCGCAAAATTCGGTTCCACCTTCAAGTCTTCCTGAGCATTTGCTTCTATTTTTTGTTCTGAGCCACACACATGTTTCCTCAAATGAGATACATGAAAGACATTGTGCACTACTGCCAACCTTTTTGGTAATTGCACTCGAAAAACTAGTGGGCCGATTCATTCAAGAACGGAAAATGGTCCATTAGATCAAGATGCGAACTTCCTAGCTCTTCCAAATCTCACCAATCTCATCATAGAGACTTTCAAAAAGGCTGAATCTTCAACTAAGAATTCCATATTTCTATACTTTTGGTCCGTATAAATTTTTTGCCTTCTCTGGGCTTCCTTTAGCCTCTTTCTAATCATATTGTCCATCTCTGAAGCTTCTCGTATCATATCAGGATGAAGTACAAACCAATCTCCGATTTTGATCCAACATGCTAGCGACCTGCATGGATGACCATATAGAGCTTTATATGGTGCCATGCTGGTACTAGCTTGATAACTTTTGTTATAGGAGAATTCTACTAAATGCATATGATTTTCCTAGGAGCCTCCAAAGTCTAGAATACATGCTCTTGGAAGATCTTCAAAAATGCAGTTGACTTTTTTTTTGTCCATCGGTTTGGGGGGAATAGACAGTGCTTATATTCATCCTTGTTCCCAAAGTTGTCTGTAATGCTTCCCAAAAATGACTATTAAAGATTGACTCTCGATCACTCACTATACTGCTTGGAACACCATGTAATCAGACAAACTCCTTCATATATATCTCCATAGGGCTTGCGGCTATCCTTGTTGGCTTTACTAGAATGTAGTGTGCCCTTTTAGTTAACTGGTCTATGATAACCCAAATGCCTTTATTTCCCTTCCGTGTTTGAGGTAAGCCATCAAAGAAATCCATTGATATTTGATCCCACTTCCATGTTGGAATCTCCAGAGGTTGAAGTAAACCTGCAATTTTCTGCTTGTTGCTTTTGACCTCTTTACAATTGGCGCATCTGCTAACATAAATGGATATGTCCCTCTTTATACTTTTCCACCAAAATGTGTACTTCATATCTATGTACATTTTTTAATTCCCAAATGAATGTAAAGTTTGGATTTGTGGCATTCACCTAACACCTCTCGCCTAAGATTCCCCACATCTGGCACACAAATTCGCCTATTCAACCGTAATATACATAACTATCAAATTCAAAGCTTGAATTCTGCCGTTGTATTTATCTTTAAAAAATTTCTTTAGGAATTGATCTTGTTCTTTCTTGTTGGAAATTCTTTCTAGAACAGTTGAAGTTACAAAAAAAAAAGAAATTATAGCGTTTTTCCTACTCAATCTATCTGGTACTACGTTGTCTTTCATGCGTGTGGATAGAATATCTTATTCATAAGAAGTAAGAAATTCTAGCCAACGTTGCTACCTCATGTTTAAATATTTTTGAGCGAAAAGATATTTTATAGATTTATGATCCATAAAGAGCTCAAACATTTCACATAATTAAAAGAGGGAATTTTATTTACTAAGGTCAATTCAAAGTTTTATTGAAATAAACTATGAAAAATTCTTACCCAGCAAATAGTGCCTTCATATTTTTAATACGAACACCACGGCTAATAATTCTAAGTCATGTGTTGCGCAATTCTTCTCATGAGTCCATAGTTGTCTACTTGCATAAGAAATCGCCTTTCCTTCCTATATCAGAACTGCGCCAATTCCTTCTCCAAAAGCATCTATATAAACATTTAATCCATTATATCCATTTATAATTGTTAGAACTGGAGTGGTTGTCAACGTCTTCTTAAGTTCCTGGAATGTTTCTTCACATTTAAGAGTCTGGATAAATTTAGCATCCTTGAATGTCAACTTTATTAGGTGGTAGACAATCTTTGAGAAGTCTTGAATGAATCTTCTATAATACCCTACTAGACCTAAGAAGCTACAAATTTCTTTACGAGTATGTGGTTGCTTCCAATTTAGAACACCTACAACCTTTGCAAGATTACTGAAACCCTATCCCTTGACACTATATGCCCAAGGAATCTTACCTCCTTTTCCCAGAAATTTCATTTTGAAAATTTGGCTTCAAGAACATTATTTCTCATTATCTCTTTCTAGATACCTTTTATGTTCTTCTTCTATCTTAGAATAGATAAGGATATCATGAATAAAGACTAGCATGAATTTATTGAAACTATCTCTAAATACTCTATTCATAAGGTCTAAAAAATAAGTTGGTGCATTGGTCAACCAAAAGGCATAACCAACCACTTGGAGAAAGTATTTGAACCTTTAAGTGCAGTTAGATGGATGCATTCTTCTGCGATCCTTAGTTGATAGAATCCCATGGCTAGATCCATTTTCGAGAATACTCGAGCACCATGTAATTGATCGAACAAGTCATCTATGTAGAGTAGAGGATACTTGTTCTAAATTCTTCGTTTATTCAAATCTCAATAATCTACACACAACCTTAAAGATCCATCTGACCTAGCACCAAAAATTACCACCGATCCCCAACTTGTACAACAACGTCTTATCAATCCTTTGTTGGGTTTGGTTATTTAACTCCTCCCTCTCCTTTGGAGCCATCCTACTATCATGTTGTTTAATAGGTCATGCACGAGAAATCAAGTCAATACGAAACTCGATTTCCTGATGCGGGTGTAAACTCTTTACTTCTTCAAAAACATCTTGAAATTCTTTAACAACGGGTATTGTTTCTAATCCTCCCTAAGATGAGTCTAGTGCATATAGGAAACTACCCATCCTTGGACTAAAATCTTCACACGATATTTCCATAAACTTCCCGAAACTGGTCCACCGTCCTTCTATTGCAATTGAGAAATGCTTTATACTTAGCCAACCAATCCATACTGATAAAATTTCAAATCTAATAAAATCTAAAACAAATAGGTCAAAAGGGAATTGATGGGAAGAATGGGAAATTGGGACTTTTTCACAATTCAAACAAAGGTTAGTTGTACCACCTATAGGATTTCTCACATAGATAGGGGTATCAACTATTTAGGTTCAAGTTTTAATTAATCTATGGCTTCTTTGTGAACAAAACTATGAGAAGCTCCTGTATCAACAATACTCTAACCGAAATATCTTTGATAAAAATATTACCTTCCAAAACTTCTTTGCCCTTCACATCCTGAGAGGTTGAAGGCTCGCCCTTTATTATGTATACTCTAGCTTGCTCTCCCTTCCTTATAATCAAATAATCCTTTATTGTGTGCCTCGGTTGATGACCATTATAGCAGTTTGGTGGTGGTCTATGAACATTGGGGTTCTTGCAATTAGTTGCTAGGTGGCCCTTTTGTTGGCAATTTTAACATGTAACATCCTTCAAATAGCTACCTTGCGATCCTCCTCCATATTTGAATTACACTAGCTTTTCACCACTCTGATTGAATTTCCTCCTTTTCCAGTTGTTGGTATTAGAGTTGGCCTGAGCTACCACCGTATTCTTCTCGTCCAACGTTTTGAAACAGAATCCCATATCCAGTAAGTCTATAAATGATCCTTTTACATGGGCAGTCATCCTACTCTGGTACTTCTCATTATCCTGAAAATAATCTTCTTGTTCTTTTAAAGGCATGTCAATTAGACTTGGCCCAAAACAAGATGATTCAGTGAACTTGTTTGCATACTTCTCAATAGTCATTTCAACCTGCTTCAGATCCATGAAGCTTCTGTAAAGACGAGATTTTTCGGATGTCAGTATGTACTGCTCCTCCAAAACCTCCTCAAACATTTCCTAAGAAAATTGTCTTCTGAACCACTTAGGGTAACGGACTCCCACCAATCCAGAGCCCCTCCCTGTAGTTGCTACGAAGCTAAAAACCTCTTTTTCTCATTACTTATATCCAATGCCTTAAAGATTCTTTCACATGATTTGATCCAAGCATGTAACTCAATGATAATTTTAGATAAGAATTCTAAATGCGCATTCTCAAAGATTAAACTCATTTTATGGGTATTACTAACCCTATCTCTAATGATTCATACCCCACCAAAGCCAATGTTCTCGCTTAACCTTCAGCTCTGATACCAAATGTGAAGACCCGTCTCCTCGACTCTTGAAAATCGACACTAATACATCCATGGTATTCATGTGTCGTAAATCCATGTTCTGGGGAGGCAGATTTTCAAGGGTAAAGTAAAGATAAAGGATAGAAACACAAATTCTCACATCACGTTTAAATTTATAGATAGATAGTACAATCACTCTCACTGCGGTACATCAGAGTTTTGCAATGAACTAACCCAACCAGGAACATTTAGAACCGCCTGTTTCCATAATTGCTGGTATGAAATAAATTTAGAGACAATGAAAAAATAATAGACAGATCGATATCCACCCTGGGTGCTCTAGCTCCATGCTCTAAAAACTATTCTAGCATGCTTTGCCTAAAATACTCCAAAATAGGATCTAACTACTTGTCTGCCTCGAAAAATCGGCCACCTAGAGTTTAAAGGGAAAATATAATAAACTACAGGTCGGTCATGGGACCAGTGTGAGAACTCAATATACGATGTTTGAAAACAAAATTTATCTCATAAGACCACGTCGCATATAAACACCGACAAGGTTTTACCTTAAGATAACCAAATCTTTATTACGTAAGTAGAAGTTGCCTTCTCCTCCGCCAAGCAGATAATGTGTTTATAGAGATCACTTATGTAAGTAGAAAGGCAACTTCAGACATTCATCCATACAAGTTATCCAGGAATTAGACAAACCGAAGAAACTCTCCTACCACATCCTGTCGGGAGTTATCTCTAGGATTAGTTGCGATTAGTCCTTACATTGGATATTTCATAACGAAGGGACTACTGCTATTGTATGTTTATCCCTAAATGATCAACGAACAGTCCTTCATTATGAAAATCCCAAATATCATATCCTTGTCTTCACTTCGAATATGTAAATCGGTTCGAACTGGGCTTTGGATAGGAAATTCCAAAATCCGACCCTGGTTCCTTCGAAACAATCATCGATAAAAAGATGTTATTTTAATAAGGAATCATTTTTTAATGATTTAGTTCTTTTTATCAAAATCACTTTTGGAGATATACATTTCTTAAAACATTCATTTTGGTATATAAGGAATCAGTAAACCTCTCTTATCGAACTCTTTAATTTCTTAAAACCTTTTCATACTTAACTCGTTTTCAATATTTCGACCTTATCTATCCTCTGTCTAAGGAAGAGGCCAGGTGAGCCAGGGCAATGGTTGCTCGTGAACATCTCCTTAGTTTAAGCACCCCACATTTGGATCTCATGAATAGAAAAATCCAATCTACACATCAGCTTTTAGGTCTTCTTAGTTTAAAATTATATTTCAAAGGTTATAGAAAAGTGCCGCGGAAAGTGCTGCAAAAAGTGCTTTTTTAAAGCTATATTGATACAAATGACTTTTCTATTATTTGGAAATTCATTTTTATAACCCAAATCACTTTTCAAACATTCTAATTTATTTTTAGAATTCTTCATATATTTAAACAATTTTAAAATATCATTTTCAAAGAAATCATTTTATGGATTTCGAACTGCAAAATTACAATTTTCACAAAAACTTGTTTTATATTTTAAAATCCACTTATCGAAATTTCGATTTTCTTTCTTTCTTTGAAAAATATTGGTATAATATCTTGGAATTTTTTTATCTTGAAGAATACTGAGCTATGTTCCATTATACATACTCGTTTGACTTTTATGGCGTGAAATCGCAAACTACGTTACGCGACGCGCCTATTTTTGACTAAATTTTCCAATTACCTTTCAAACTTCACCAAAACATTTCCGTATGTTTATAAAGAATTTCAAACTCATTTTTAAACCTTTTTAAAGAGGCTTAACATTCCATATACACCAATTCATTTCCTAAGTGATTTCCTTTGTGTTTACCGCCGTGAATTTCCGTAACTTGCACATATATTCAACATTGATATTTAAAAATCACCATCAAAAATCATAATCAAACATATGTAACATCCAATAGTACATAATACTATAATTTAAGAGTTCTCACTTTGAGTATAAAAATGATTAACTAAATATTCTCTAGATCCGCTATTTGGTTTCCAAAGCTCATGATTCTTCGAACTTAAGCTACTAGGTGGCTTGACCAAAGCGTGGGGAGGCTTGGGAAGCTCACGACCTAGGGTGGAGTAAGGAAGTGGTTCGGCCTTCAATGAAATGGGGTGGAGGCCATGAAGAACATGGTGAAGAGGTGGAATTTCGGGATTGTTTTGAGGTGTTTAAGTATATATAAATCTATAATTTAAATCCTTTATGAAATAAATTTTGCCAAAATTTATCCTAGGGTAGAAGCCATTAAAGATAAGGACAAAGCTTAGAAAAAATGAAGAAGAAGATGAATGGCAATGAAGAGAATGATGTTGGGTAATTATACGTAAAGAAGTGTATAAAAATATCTATGCATACCTCATCATCTCATCACCATCACATGCTCCACCATCATCGCACCTTCCCCCCAATGCACGACAAAGGCTCCATGACCCATATGCCCATCTCTTCCATCACTTTAGGGTATACATATGTAAACTTTTGTGTGCTTAAGAAGTAAGGGAACTAAAATATCTTATATACTTTATATTATATTTATATACCTAATTATATTTGTATATGTATGTTTATGTGCATGTTCTCATGCATGCATATGCACATGTATATGTGTATGTTACATATCTCCACAATGTTGCACAACTTCTACACGTTGTATCATTATAAATCCCGATTCTGATTTTCGGTCATATTATCTCTTTTTTAGTTAACATGCATATATTTGTAAACAAATTTTGGAAATAAATTTTCTTATCCTTCTTAACAAATTAAAATGATCTTATTTTATTTATAAAACCATATAAATTAATATTAATAATTACTTACAAAATTATTGTTTTATCGATAAAGCGAAACGAACAATTATTTAAAGCGATATACTTGCGAGTCATTACACGTTGGCATTTTTGAAACTTCACATAATATGTTAACTCGTGTATTTTATTTTTGTTTTGTTTTTGCGTCACATTGTTGTGTATGATTGTATTCTATTTTCTATCATTCGCGGAAGCGATAATGGGTAGCGATGTGTAGGATTCTTTCAAAATCAAAACTCGAATCGACCATACACACTCAACACACACCATCTTTGAGTTAGAAACCTTCCCACCCCCTTTCACCATGCCATTGTCCCCTTGCCTTGGATTATAGCTAGTTTGGTAGGATCTGATCTATGAAAAAACCTCAATACTTTTGATATAAATATACGAATAGGGAAGAACAACATTTCTTCATCATTTTTTTCTTTTCTTTTCTTTTCTTTTCTTTTCTTTGTTCCTAAGAATAAAAACAAACATTATCCCCATTTTAAATATTAAAAACTCCCATTCTACTCAGTCGTAACCAAATTGTTTAGCACGAAAGATATTTATAATGTCATCTAGTATTTTTTTTTTTTTTAGATTTCGCTTGAGATTTCGTCAAGAATCGAGTGAGGTATCCCAATTTTATAGTAAAGAGAAAGATTTTTTCAAAAATTCAAAAATCAAATTCTCCTTATCCAAGATGAATTAGTCGTTGGCATATGCGTCGTTTAAGTCGTATGGAGGTGTAGAATTTTTTGTGAGGTTTCGATGGAGTACCTTGATAGTCGAAGATAGATGTAGAAAACTAGGGTTAGGTTTTTCCAATGACCAGGTAAGAGATAGGCAAAGGCGAGCTTAGGTTCATGTTTGGCCTAGAGAAGGGTACTTCAGGATAAGTTCGGTGAACTCCGGTTGAGGATTGGAGGTTGTGTTCATTTCGAATAGTGGTGCTTGGATGCGAGTTTCGAAGCTTGGCATTGGAGGTTGAATTTTGATCAGAGAAGTAGGAGGTGATGATGCTTGGTCGAGAAGGCAAGCTCGTGGAGAGAGTCACATTGGTGGCTTTGATTTTGTAACGTCCCGCATTTTTTCACGCCTTAAATCGACACACGTGCCAATTCAAACTGTTCAAAAGGGCGGATTGTTATGGGGTAAACAAGAAAAACGGGAAAGAAATAAAACAAAACAAAATCTCACAGCGGAAGGATAATATATAATAATCAAATATACAGTTCATGAAGTTGTTTGCAAATTATTTAATTTTACTTAGACAATATATATCAGAGTTGCACATACCCACGAATAAAAACGATGCAGCGGAATACTGTGTGTAGTGGAACCATATAATATAATAATAGTACTACAAATCTTCGTCTTCGTCCTCCGGAATAAAATCTTCAAATCCTGAAACGCATGGACTGACCCGAGGGAATTGAAAAGACAAAACACTCGAGTCAGTTCTAAAAGATCTTATGTAAGTTAAATCAACAGAAATAAATATGAGTGCAGTAACTTAAAAGATGCTCGAGATTCACATCTCTTAAGGATCCGTTAAACTATTTACTATGTAGTAATATTTCGCTATTATAATAGTGTCTATAGTTAAATAAACATACTTTAAATAGCGTTAAGGAGTGACCCAATATTCCCCTTAACACGTAATAGTCCCAGTAGTCCATCCAATATCATAGTCCCTCCTGATCGGGAAGCAACCAGAGGATACCACACGGGCTACGGGAGAAATCCAAACTCGTACAAGGCGCGATAGGGTAGGTGACATGGCACAACTAGGCAATGGCAGGGTAGATATACCAATTACGCATCCGGGCTGGTGGTAACGCGTAGCCGCAACTACCGCCCACCTCCGACAAACTCTCCCCTAAAATCAAAAGTAAAGTGGCCACCGAATCAATCCAAATTCAGAGTATAGTATCGAAGAGGAGTATCCGATAAAGGGCGCTAACCCCCTTGGCCCGAGAATCGCTCCTGTTTTAGCCACCTTATGCCAACTCACGGGAGTTGGGTCCACGTATTTACCTCAACGGAAATGCCGCCAACATCCTACTTCATTCTGGAATCTCCACCGCGTACACGGTTGTTAAAGTGGCTTTCGGAGTTGGCAGAGAGTATGACAACTTTCGATCCCGGTCTCTTCAACAACCAAACGTTATTATAACACCGCGGTTATTTCAAAATAATTTATACTTTAAAACCAGAATATAATATCTCTTTCAAACCATATAAATACGTTATCATTTATATTTTTAAAACCCAAATCAATATGATATCATTTTTATTTTATAAATATCCCTTTCCCAAAATCATAGTATTTTCGAATATATATATATATATATATATATATATATATATATATACATACATACATACACACACCTTGAAACCATAACTTTGAAACCTAACTTTTAATACTTAATGGTTCAAATACTATATTACTTTATAAAATAAAACAGCTTCTTTAAATTTCACAATAAATTCCCAATATCAATTTGAACCGCCAAATAAACCATTTTAATTCTCATATATTTCAAAGCTTAAATATTCCATATTTCAAAACGGATTCTTTGATAATTTAATATATATCAATATCCAATTCTTATTATTATTATTTTTGAAATATTTACTTAATAAAACAAATATTATTTAAGTATAACCCTTAAACTTCAATAATAGGATATTCTTTTAATTAAATTAACTTGATAATATTCTTTAAATCAATTTGATATTCATTTAAATTCTTAAACCAAAATCAAGTTATAAAATTTTACCCTTTAAATCTTAATTTATTTACATTTCAAAACAAAATTTTCATGGAAAATTCTTGAATACTTTAATTCAAATCATATTCCCATCTATCTTCAACCTTACTTTTATTTGAGTTATTATAAACTCTATATACAATAGAATTTCAAATATATACTTAGCCATATTATATAAACGAAATCAACTTCATTAATTAGCTTAATTTAAAAGTTCAGAACAAATTTATACATAGCTAAATTCAAGAATTTTACTATATATATATATCAAAATTTAATATTTATTAAACCGTATTCTTTCCAAAACCATAGAAATCATTTCAAAAATAATTTTATTTATATACCGCGGTGCCTGTATATAATTTTCTATCCTATGGTCAAGTGATACGGTTATTTATCATTTCAATCCGCAATTTAAAAATAAAATGCGGTTGTATATCATTTCAAACCTCAATCCCGAATGAAATGAAAATGCATAATAACTTGTAGTTTATACAATATAAATACAGCATCCATTCATCCATCATATCAATCATCAAACATTTATCAATTTATCATCCAATTCAAACAATCACATCAATAAATAATAATTAATTACTGACAGTTAATTTTTCAATAGTAAACTAAATAACTGTTAAACTGTAGTTTATATGCAATAATAAATAAATTTAACTAGCAGTTTATATGCAATAATAAATTTAACTAAAATTTTAACTGGCAGTTTATATGCAAAAATGAATTAAATAACAAGTAAATTAAATGAATGCAATTTAACTGTGAAAATGATGAAATATATGCCAAACAGCTATAAATAAAATTTTAAACACATCATAAATCAATTTAACAAACATAAGAAATTTTAGAAATTGTGACTGGGTTAAAACACCACCTTTTGAATTTAAATTGAATTCAAATTCAATTTAAACCCAAAATTTTGACAGTCTCCAAATTTGTCCAAACCAGCGTCAAAGTATCCGGAATCCCAATACGAACCTAGCGGGAAAAACCGCTCGTGAATTGGATATCGTATGCAAAGGTTGTGATAATAAGACGATTCAAAATCCAAATTAAATTTAAAATAAAAGAAAAAAAAGCTCACACAATACTCTCCAGGTCCACGTCATCCACTACTCTAACGCAACAGTAACAGCCCGTCCCCTTCGTTCGAAGCCGAGCCACTTCTTCGACTTTAACACCGACGCCGCTGTCCTATGCTCCAAATCAAAACCCAGGATCGCGCTCACTATTCAAGGCCGAGCTCCCCCTGACGACACGCCATCACCCCCACGTGCCTCTGCCACCATCGCGTTCGCGATGCAGTAGCCACCGCCCCCATCAAATTCGAACCCTAGTTTGAAAATTTCCCTCGATCCAACCGTTGCAACGAAGAACGAGCTATGTCGATGGATAGCGCGCGACACTCTCCACAATACCCAGAAAGCATTTTCCGATTAGTCGAAGTTGATCGATGGTCAACGAACGGCCGAGAATAAACGATCACTTTCTGAGCAAACGATAACTCTAATTGAAAAACGAATTCCACCAGGAGATTACGCTCATCGAGAGCATTAACATATATTTTTTCCTGAATTTTTCTGAGTACTTTGAATTTTAGGCTTTGGATTTGATTTTGGGATTGGATCTAGGGTTTGCATCCATTGAGGAAGAGGAAAAGTTGGAATAGACAGCTGGATCCGAATTATAAACTTTGTTAAACGATAATTGGCCCAAAAAGCCTGTTCTGACCCCGGACCGAAATTGGGTGAACCCATATATCAAAATAGGTGTTTTAAAATCTTCTGAACGTGATGGAAAAAGTTTCACGTCCAAATTCTATCGCATGAAGAAGTTATGCTGAAATCAATATTTTCAAATTGATTTCAATTGATTTCAATTTCGATTTCAAGGCGTTTCAAGCCCATACGATCAAACGACAAATCCGATCGATACGAAACTTGAAATCCTACAATAATTCACCGTTACGGATCCGATGAAATTGGTTTCGTCGAAATCCGAGTCAGTGGCCAAAATGGCTATTTTTATATTAATTAAATTAATTAAAAATTCATTAATTTAATCACTTTTCAATTTCACTTCCAAAATTTGCAAATCTTATCAGTTTTGTTTTCTTAAACAATCTGAGTGATTTAAACCAATTTAGATGTCAATTTAAATGTTGATTCAATCATAAATTTCGATGTAAATCCCAATTTCATTATATTCATCAATTATAAATTTACTTTTTTATAATTCAATTGAATTCACTATTCATTCTTATTATCCAATTCATTATTCTTAAACGGATAAAATTTTACATTGAATTTGCAATCTATTACCATAATATTCTTACATTCCGTCTAACTTTTTAATAACGTAATAATTTAGTGTTAAATTTCATTTATTGCCATTAATTCAATTATTGATTATTTTTTTATACTTCAATTAACTTAAAAAATTTACTTTCCATTCTTTCAATTCTGTCAATCATTATCTTATGGGTAAATTTTACATTACTGAAAAATCCAATTCCCTAATATTTTCCAGTAATCAACTGAATTTATATCAACGTAGTGATTAAATACGTTTTATTGAAATGGATTTAGATCTAATTCACTAAATTATATACAAATGTAAACAATTAATAGTTATCACAATAAGCCAAATCTACTCCCATTCATAACCTATTAACAACTGACTAAAATAAAATTTCTGACCTATCATCGATTATGTCAAATTACAATTTTACCGCGTATTATTTCATCAATTATTATAACTTGAATTTAATTTCCAATTTGCTGATATTAATCAATTAAAACTTTACCATTTGTTTCAATTAATTGGGTATGCATAGATTTAGCTATTCATTCAATTTCAATTTACGGTACAATTATCACGGTCTATATCATATTGCATTAATATCCCTATTTATCTTAATTTCAAATGATTGGATATTAAATTCCATTTACTACAATAGATCCAGCTTGTTATATTATGAATGAAATTAACATTAGTTACATCCTCTGGAATTAACAATCCTTTATGACAAATCAATTTATCCTAACTGCACAATTTGGTCACTTAACTGCAATTAAATTCACATTAAATTTTATAAATTATCAATTGAACTTTAACAAATCCATTACTTGATTTAAAACACTGCTATTAAATAAATTGACATTTATAGGTGAAATTAACATTGACTTATACTTCATATCTTAAATGCATGCTTTATTTCATACTATTTAGTTATATTTACCAAGTATGTATATTAATTACTAATTATATTCTTAATCAATTTACATCCTTGGTTTCATACTTAATACGTTTTCACTTCCAACAATATTATAAATCACCTACAGGATATTGATGTTTTTCCATGAATTCATTAATTAATCCAATAAATGCATTTGTTTCCTTATATTCAATTTATTACCATTTAAGTACGTTTATCATCAACGACACTCATTGTAACTACTTATCTACAACTATTTCATTGGTTTACTCAACAGTTACTTTTATTTACTCCTTTTCTAATTTAAAACCAAATGTAACCATTTTCACTATTCATCATTATATTAATGAATTCCATCCTAGTTAATATTTTTATTAATATTTCACAAATTCAACCTTTCTATTGGTTTCTTATTTTAACCTATAACCAAGTATGACAATTTATATTATTTCAATTTATTTCCTTATAAATATTATATTGTTAACGTTTAATTACAATTGCTTCATCAAATTTTTACATTCACTCCAATATAAATTTTAAGACTTTATTTCTTTCCAAATTAAATAAAAAGATTATTATATTAACTCATTTTAAACCATCGAATTTTACGGGTCGTTACACTCTCCCCCACTTAAAACTTTTCGTCCCCGAAAAGGAAAAGAAGGGAAAAGAAGAATTAAGAAATCAATATGTCTTATTCAAAACATTAACTTTATAAAAAATTAATTTTTTCAAAATTAATTAATTTAGATAAAATATATCAATTTATAACCATTAAATCTTTTATACTTAAATTATTAAAGTTTGGAAATCATTTTCAAAAATTTCTAAGCCCAAAATTTATGAAAAATTTCGACAGAGTCTCCTTTGTACGGAGAGGCTCGGGAGAAAATATAATATCAAAATAACAATATATCACATATACTTTCCAAAATAATATATCCCAACAACGGGAAGAATAATATAATAGCGCTATAAAACCGAAATCCGAAACGTACCTATTTGTTGGGCAATTAACGCTTAATTATGAAACCAAAAGCAGTAGCAATTGCTTTCATAACCTGTATTTCACTTATGTGATCCAAAAAGGTTAACAATTATATAAAATGAAAAGTTTAAGGTTATTTAAACTACAAACAAATAATTCAATACAATCAACAATCACTTGCAACAAGCATCCAACCATCACATAAAATCAACACGCATCAATCATTCATTCATATCAACAAACCAAACAGTTGTTCGGGCTCAAAACTTTAAATTGTACGGAATGAAAATAAACTACTTAACTCATCATTTACTCAACAGTCTTAGATGAAACTAAATAGATTATTTATTCATCCAAACAATTTTATATTTCTTCACCCAAACAACCACAAACCAAAACAACAACAATTAGTTTATTCTTATTAATTCTATTCATTTTAATTTATTGCCTACAATTATTCATTTTCATTTATTGAGATCATGTAAGTTTCTTTTTATTGCATTACATTTATGCATTTCTCAATTTCATTATTTATTTAATGCTTATATTTCTACTATATTTAATTATAGTAACATTTTAATTGCACTTAAATTTATAACTTTTTAACATCAATTCTTATAAATAAAGAATTTCATTAATTACTTTCATTACCTCAAGTTAGTTATGGTATAATATCTATTACATATTCTTATTAACATTTTCAACTTTCATATCTTTTGGTAAGTTATATATATGTGTTTAAGAATGTAATTGAAAATCATACAAGTTTATCTTATTTCCTTTAAAATTTATTAAATGTTCAATAATTATATCCTTTATTTCATAGGTTCCAATTTCAAATTTCATTTAATACTATTTATAACCTAGAATTAAATCTCTTATTTCCTTTAGAGGCTTCAATTTATTAATTACCTACGTTCCAATTCACTATAGTAATTGAAACTATTTATTAATGGAAACTTAAGAATTAAATACCGGGTTTTATTTCAAATCATTTTAAAATAATAGATAAATATATACTTACAACCTATAAATCCAATTATATTTAAAAAATTAAAAATTCACTTTTTTTATCAAAATAAATCTGTAGTAAAACTACCACAGTAGCCTTCCCCCTTTGAAACTCGAAAATGAATGTCGATGATGCGGCCGCCATCACCGAAATTATTTTCCAACGACAGAGAGGGAAGTACAAACTTATTTCTTCCAAAATCTTCTTAAACAATTCTTTTAAATATATATATCAAAATACTTCTAATAATATTATTACTATATTTTCAAAATCGCTCAAAAGAAATATTCAGAACCTTGGAATTTACGTTATAAATTCCCAATTTCCTTTTTATTTTATTTTCAATTTTACTTCGACTATTAATTATAAAGTTATTACCTAACAACCCATATATTGCAACCAAATATATATATATATATATATATATATATATATATATATATATATATATATATATATTATTTAAAAATTTATTTTATATATAGAAAATATAATAGGCAAAATTATTTCATTCGTCTACAATAAAACAAATATTATGTCGGTCTGTCCTATTAAGTGTTTAGAAATCCCTATTGATGTCACAGCGTTCCATGCATCAACCAGAATTTATAAATACAAAACGGAACAGATTAACACAATATTAAAACTGTGACGACCCGGAATTTTTAAGCAAATTAAATTGGAATATTTAATTGATTTGAAATAATTAAAAAGTAAATTTTTAACTTGAATTCAAATATCACTAATATTTGATAACTAAATTATTGAATTAAATAATTTAAAATCGGGTAAAATATGAAATCTGGGATTTTAACCCTGTTAAAAATAATTTGAAGGCTTGTAAAATTTATAATTGATAACACTGAAAATAATAGAAGTTGTAAAATTGAAATTAACAGTGGTTTGTTCAGTTTTAAAATTTTATTTGTTTAAATTGAATTTAAAAATAGCCTTCTGAGGCAAAGTCTCAGAATTCGACGAAACTAGTTCCATTGGGTCCGTAATATTGAATTATTACCGGATTTCAAATTTCGTAGCTTTCGGAATTAACGTGTAATCGTACGAGGTATAAACGCTTAGACAATAATTATTGATCTAATTTAAAAATCTTTATCTGAAAGGAAATCTTATCATCAGCCACCCTGTATTTCCTTTAGCCGACACGCAGAAACAAGTTGCACGCTTACGTTTTTTCCTGTCCCCCATTCTTTCATTAAAAACAGACGCGTTCAAAAGAAAATAAAATGGCCGAGCTATACCAAATAAAAAAATCCCTTTCCCCTCAGTTTTTTAAAATCGAAACCTTCAAATTTAATGGCCGAAGAAATTACGTGTTCCTCTTCAATCCAGATCGATTTTGACGACGATAGGGAGGCATCGCGCGAGTCAAGGCGAGTGTTCTCGCGCGCGTGAAGTCAAGTGGAGGCAGCCACCTGGAGGTTCGACGCTCGATGATGGGCTGTCGATCGTTGAAGGGAGTTCGAGTTGAGTTGGCGCTGTGGCGAGGCGTACCACGAGTCGACGAAGATGGACTTGGTAGTAGTTCGCGATTGAATTCGCGATGGGCTAGGGTTTTAGGAATTCGTGCGAGCGCGGGGTAGGGTTCGTGCGGTGGCGATGTTGTAGGGTAGCTGCGAAATGGAGGGCCGAGGGTTCAGAGGCAGTAGGTATTCGACTTCTTCCTTTTCCAATTATTTTTATATATATGCAGATTTTTGAATATTCACAGAAATAATATATATAGGATTTAGGTAATTTTAATTTTTAAAACGTTTTAATTTAAAGTTTACTCAAGTTTAAGCTTGTAAATAATTATTGATATTTATCACTTATCAAAAAAAAATTAGCAGTAAGATATAACATAGTTTTGTTTAAAACTTAATTAATTGTTCAAATTAAATTATTGATTAAAATAAATTATCCCTGTCACTACGAAATTTGTTAAATGGAAACTTTATTTTTGGTATGGATTGGTTTAATAAACTTATTGATGTTATTTTGTGCTAAAAATTATTTTATTTATTTAAACTGTAAGTTGAAATGAATCAAGGGTTAAAATATTTTTAAATTTGGAATTAATTGTTCGATTAGTTCAAATATAATAAACCGAATAAATATTTATTCAAGGTCCAAATCTAAAAGAAAACAAGTCGGAATGGAGGTAGGTTGCAAACAACAATAAAGAGGTGAGTTAATCTCACTCAGTTAATTTAAAATAAAATTTAAATGATTAAATTTAAATAATTGATTGAATGGTTGAGTTTGATTTATGTGCTATAGTATGGTAATTTTGAAATTGGCATATTATATTGTGCTAACATCTGTGGATGCAGGGAAAACAGGTTAGAGGGATCCAACTGAACCCCTCAACATTTATTATTTAATATTCTTTGTTGTGATTACTTGGTATTCTATGTTGAATATATTGGAATATTGAATGATATGATTTGACTGGATATATATATTGGGTATAATGAATTACCAAAAATATATAAATTGGATTTTGGGAAGGAAATAAAGGAAGTGAATTTGTAAACGAAATAATCTTAGAGAATTTAATAAATTAAGAATGAATTGAAAAAGAAATAGAAGTATGTTAAATATTAATAAATAACTTCGAGTATGGAAAGAAAAGGGTTTGAATAAACAGTAATTAATGAATTGTAAAATTATGTGATATTAATTTAAATGAATAAAGAATTATTTTAAAACTTAAGGTTTTAAATTTATTCAAAGGAATAAGAAGTAAATTGGGAAATCTAAATTGGTATTTCAATTAAAAGTATTTTAAATCATAATTAAGGAATAAAATATGAAATTAAAAGATTTTTGAATAAATGAAGTAAATTGAAAATCAATTTGGGAATTGATTTAAGTGTTTGAAATTGGATATTTGGAAGAATAAATTCAAGGTGGGAATTTATTAAAAGAATGAGGAAAAAAATTTTAAAAATAAATAGTGATTTATTTTTAAAGGTTGTGAAGAGAAGTATATTTCATCGGATAGCCAAGTACATTTTAAAGTAAGTTTTCAAAATAAAATAAAGGTTTTAATGTTGTTTTACAAAGTATGTTCTTGGAAATTTATTATTTATAAATGTTTAAAATTCTAAAGTAAATATTTATTCAAATCTATTACCGTAGTAATAATTTATAAAGAGTGACTTAGTAATTCTGTCTTAAAGGTGAGAACCTAGTTTATATTTATAAAGTAACCTTATTTTCAAATATTCATATAGTATATATTTTTAATCAATTATTGAAGTAGTTTTAATTTAAATGTTTTAAAGTAGATTCTAAAGTAAGTAATTTGTTAATCTATTATCGTAATAATTATTTAAAGAATGATTTGGTATTTTGTTTAAAGAAGAAATCTAATGTGTAGTTATAAAGTAACCTTATTTTAGTTATTTCTAGAATATTATTTTAATTTAAGTACTAAAGTAATTTTTCTATATTAAACGTTAAATATATTTTACAATAAAGTGTTTTTAAATTATTTTAAAAAAAAATCTAAAGTTTTGTGCTTGGTGATTCCAGTGGAAATAGAAACACTTGGAATTTATTCTAAGAAAGGCATATAGTTTTGAAAACTGTTTTCAAGGAGTTTGAAAAGTGAAAATATATCTTGTGAAGATATTTTTTAGATAAATAAATAAATAATTTGGGAAATTATTTATTGTGTGATGGATGTTGTGAACATTAATTGATAGTTAAATAACTGACTATCAATATTGGACAAAAGTGTGTTGATCGTTTCGAAGAGACCGGGATCGAGATTTATTTCTCGAAAACCACTTCGATCCGGTTTGTACGTTTTCGTGAAAAACGAGTTTGGATTCGAAGATGGAGCAGAGAAGTGCAAGGGATAATCGCTACTCATCCTGAGGATATTTCTAAAATGGATGTAGTAGGAATAGTGCCTTCGGTTCCGTTCGACCCCGGGACAGACTTGTATGAATGAATGCTTGCGAAACATCGTCAGGTGGACGATGGGCATTATAAGGGATATGTTCTTAAAAAGGTAACGCTCAGCCTCAAGCCTCATCATATGGGAATGACTGAAAATCAGGGGTTATGCAGCAAGGCTAGGTGGGTAGCACCCAAGTAGGGTGAGGTCATTCCTGTCTAGATGTCCCTTTTTATTTCACTTAGTGGGCGGTTGCTGATCCCAACCGCGGGGTGATCTCACTCGGGATTATCCAGTAAGGGGTAGTCCCGATCTTTTGTTGCAGGGGAGAGGGCGTACTCCTCGGTACAGTGATCTAGGCCCCGTACTATGACAGGTGGTACCCCAGTGCCTAGTCATTAGTTGGAAATCCATTCTCCCTACGAGCCTTGTACGAGTTTTGTTTGTATTACCCACTCTGTGGCTAGTAGCTGGAATTTAATAATGTAACAATTTCGGCTATTTTATAAGTATTTGTATATAGACCTTATTATAATATCAGAGGATTTCTATAAAAAAGTTTTAGCTATCGTAAGGTAAAAACCCGACATGTTTATTTGTGGCGTGGTCTTACGAGACGCTTTTGTTTTCAAAGGATTTTTGAAACTTTAACAATCAAATTGGGTGTGATTTTCTCACGCTGGTATTCCAACTTGACTCGGGTGTTATTTAACTGTAATGCTCGGGTCAGACCGAGTATTATAGGATACAGGATTTTGATGCTGTGGAGCTTAGAAAACGAGCTGGATGACGATACGTACTTGTTTACATACATACATACATACATACATATATATATATATATATATATATATATATATATATATATGGTCCGCTGTGCTGAGTAGTTGTGTATCCAGTGTATGATATTGTGGAGCTGTGATTGTTGTACTCTGATGATGTAATATATAAACAGATTTATTTTCTTTTGAGTAAAGTTTATTTATTATCTATTATATTTTGTTCCGCTGCGATGGTTAGATTCTGATGTTGATTTCTATTTTCTTCTTCTACCTATTCTTCTTTAACCCAAATGGTTCGTATTTCTGTACAACTTGGGTTGATTTAGTTAGAATAGTGTTGACTCAAGGGGTACGGCTTTGCGGGTCATTACACCTGGTATCAAAGCTTAGGTTGGTGATAACCTTGGCTCTGGTGGGAATTACTCATTGAAATAGAGTCAATAGTACTCTAGACTGAGTTTGAGCGTATTAATATATAAATATGAGCGCGTATTTGTTAATTAATATAAAATGATTTTATATTGTGTTGATTGGTTTATTGAGTAGTTTATGGATTCCGGTCAATACGAGTAATTTACGTTGTTGATGGGATCTCTAAACACTTGAATAGAATAATTCGACACAGTATTGTTTTAAAGTAGGGTAAATGAAATAATTTTATCCAAATTATTTTTATATATAAAGGATATAATTTTTGTAAAGTATTATAATATTAGGATGCTTGATTGTTAAGGAATGGTAATATCAAATTATTAACACTATTGTGTAGAAATTAAATAAGAAATTGAAAACTTATAACCGAAGTTGAAGAATAAATTTATATAACAAAATGGAATGTGAAATATAGATTATAAATGAAATTTATAATTGAAATGAACTTCATATACAAATGAGACTTGTAAATGTAAATTGTAAAGGTGATTATAATTTTGTAATAGAATTCCAGAGAGCCATTTGAAAATTGAAATGAGATAAAAATCCCAGAGAATGTTTGAACATAGATTTAAAGGAATTGCAATTTGGAATTTTTGGGAAAATTTTAAATTCTTTTGTGTTGGAAAAACAGTTTCCAAAAGGTTTGGAGGAATAATATTAATATTTTGGAAATATTTTTGTGTTGTATTTGAAATCTTGTGAGATTTGGAAATTAAAAATATTTGAAATGTTGTTAAAGAGATAAAAGCATTTAATTCTCTTTCGATAGCTGGGAAATAATTTCGGTGATGACTCCAGCATCATCGAAGTTCATTTTCGAGTTTCTAGAAGAGAAATTGCTACCAAATTGTCTTAAAATTGGAATTGTTTGTGAACAGGGTTTGGTTTTGAAATTAAGGAATAAATGAATTTGCCAAAGAATTTTGGATATAGTTGAATTCTACAGTGATATTGAAATTTTGGAAAATTGTTTAACTCTGGAATTTTGTTTAAAATGTTTATGGAATAATAAAAATATATTGGCTAAACAAAAGGTATAATTCTGAGTTAAAAAGTAAAATGTGAATGAGATTGATTGTAAATAGATGAAATATGAATATAAATAAGTTGTGACTTATAAAGTTTGGAAGTAAAATGAATAGGCCAAATAAAATTTGTTTGTAATAATAATGAGTATAATCCAAAATTTAAAAAATAAATAAAATAGATTGAACTCAAGTAAAACGGTTAGAGTGATTTTTGGAATAAAAATCAAATATTGGGTAAAATTTTAAATAAACTACTTGATTTATTAATGGAATATGGAAATGGAACTCAAATTGGTTAATAAAAACTTGAGTTGTGAATAAATGATAGAATTTGAAAGTGAAGCTTGAGTTATTAATAGAAATTCAAGTTAAGATTGTAAGTGAATTAAATTTTAGTTGAAGTTGAATGGAATTGAATTAACATAAAAATGATTTATATTGCAAATAAAAATCAAAGTAGAGATAAATTGGAAATGGCCTCGTTATAAAATGAGAGGAATTCAGAAATAAATTATTGAATGTGAATTAGAATTCATATTGATCCAATGAAATATACTAATTTAATTTAAACAAATGGAGCTGGCAATGAACTCAAGTTAAACAAAATAGAGTTGAAATATTGATGGTTTGAGTGGTAAATAAAATTCAAGTGAATAAAATTAAAATTGAAATGATTGCAAATGAATTAGAATGGGAGAAATTGACTATTAATTGAGTTGAAATCAAGTTAAAGTGGTTACAAGCTTACGTAGTTATTTATTCACTGGCATATGGTCAAATTTCGTAGAAGTAATTGTCGTTTGACGTAAACAAGATTATATAAATAATATGGATTAATAGAAGCCAATAAAATTGGTTCTTGAATCAATTGTAATAAATATGGGCTTGTTTGGATGAGAAATAAATTGAATGTAAGCAATGAAGTGTAATGAATTCAGCTTGGGTTGTCGGTAAATTGAACATAATTGGAAAGTGTTTATAAAATATATATAACTTGAGTTTAAAGGTTGGAATAACTTCACGAAAATAAAATAACTGAAGTAATATTTGAATAAAAGCTTGACTTAAGCGAAATTGTGAAATGATTGTGTCGAGTCCTATGAAATGATTTTTAGTAAAACTTGTTTGGTAAATGAAATTAGTAATTGAGTTAATTAACTTAAGTTATATTAATGAGAACTTGACTTCGAATAAAAATATATGACGACCGCCCATGACTCCCGCACCAAACAAGGAAATAGTGCGCTGTAAAGAGTGCCAGGCCACCATGGACGATCATCAAGGTAAGGTAAACACAGAATAGTCTATCGTATTACTCACAGCGCATGGATAAAATACAATAGAAAAATATACATAGTGAAGCTCCATAGAACAGAATCTCATCATATAAACTCATAATAGTTTGGTACAACAATTTGAAAAGTCAATACATCAAGCCTCACTACATATCACTCAGAGAATCATATAAGCAGCGGAACATCCAGTACATATAGTAAGAAAATAATATGCAAAAGCCTCCAGCTCGTCTTCATCGTCAACAGCGTTGGTCACTAAGAACAACACCTGTCACCTGCTACCTAGTCTGCCCATCCCAAAACGGATGAACAGCCCAAGGTAATAAGAGTTGAACATAAAACCTTGAGTCAGACAAAAGTCCTAGTGAGCAGTAAATCAACTATCAAACATACCAAAAGAGCATAAAGGGTAAAAAAGAATAGGAACCCAACCATCCCACTCCACCTCTTTCTACATTGATAGCCCCCAGACCCACTAAGCAGAAACAACATAGCAAAGTAGACAATTAAAGTAAAGCAATTATCACTCGGGTCAAGGTCGATGTTTTCCAAGCACAAACCCCCAAGGCCTAAACCAAGATCAGATAATCACGCACAAAACATCGCTCTTGAGACCGAATGACGATACAACCAAAACATCCAAGCATCCATGACTCTGGCTATCACTGTTATCATTGCCTCGATATCACCGTTAATTGAATGACCGGCACATTCTTTCAGCCGTAAGTCAAGGACTAATGGTAACCCCGGTTCTAGACATAACTCTGCACGTCGTCGCAGCCCGTGCCTAGGAATATCGAATCTGCCCAGAGTACTCGACCACCTACCTGTAGTCTTTTGGGTGTCCTGACCACCTACCTGTAGTCGTTTGGGCGCCCCATGTACTCTTGCTTTGAGTTTGCTAGAACATTCAATAACGATGAAATCCAAGCCTTCTAGTCATCCTCCAAGGCGACTATTCTCAAACTTGCCCAAGCTACCTCTCGATCCAACCATTATCAACGAACTCGAACCATATCACTGAGCTATCAACATGCTTGGGATGATCCCGTCTGGATTAAACCAAGGCTATCTCACATCATGCTTTGCTTCTTCGTATCATAGCAAAGTCCCATCTCAACATCATCAAATCTATCCATATGAGCTTTCTCACCCGCTTCATATGCCACAAGCAGCTTTCCTTATTCAAGAGCCTTTCCACTTAGCTTTTGAATCATCTTCGACCAACTTGTCCAAGTCAAATCATCAATTAACTAATTTATAGCAATCAATCAAATCAATCATAAATCCAAGTAATCAAGCATTCAAATATGATCTAAATAAACATTTATAACAATAATGGAAATTTCGTAAATAAAGAGTCCAAATCTAACAAACACTCTAACAAGCATGAATCATGGGCAATTATCTCTACAACTTGGTGAATGCACTTGCATGTAGTAAAATAGATATCAAAACTTTATGAACAATGGATCTACATGCAGACTTAAGGAAAATGCATAAAACCACTATCTTTACTACACAAACAAGCCTTCGATCCAATATACTCCTTTGGGTCCGTGTGAGAGATAACTACCACTCACCGAATCACCTAAACACTTCAAAAGCAACAAACTCCAGATCTGGACAGCAAAGGATCTAGCTCGATCAGACAAGACTTTCCCCTCAAATGATGAAATCTCTCTTTGAAGAATGTAGATCTTCAACTTTAGCGCTTGGATCTTCGATCTTAGATGGATGTAAGCTCTAGATTAGAGTGGAGAAAAGAAGTGAAGAAGTGTTGTAGTCGAGCTCTCAAAATGGCAGCACTTCGTCGCTTCAAAATCTGATGCCAAAAAGTGAACCAAACCCCTCTATTTATAGGCAGATTTCTAAGTCGTCTGCCCCCCCTTAAGTCGTCGCCGACCTAACGACTTACGACCTAACACTCAGGCCTTTAACGCGACCTAAAACACATGCCGGTCTAACGACTCACAAATGTAGCCGACCTAACTTCCTAACATACCTAACGATCTAACCCTATGGCCGACCTAACAACTAGCCGACCTAACGACTTACCTATACTGCCGACCCAATGATGTATCCGACCTAACACTATACACATGGTATCAACGACCTACGACCTATACCATAACCCGTCCACGACCTAACTGTACTCACCCTATTACCATAAGTCGCTTATGACTTAAGCCTGCAGGTCGTTAACTCCTATAGGTCGTTATCTCCTATAGGTCGGTCCACCTCCATACATCTAACTCTGCTAAGCCGCTTACTCCCCTAAACCGTTAGCTCTTAGGTCGTCTCATCTCCTTAACCCGCTAACCACCTTAAGTGGGCAACTACCACTAACTCGCTCCACCAAGCCAAACCACAACACGACCTAAGCTCCCACACGAGCTAACTCAGGTTGACTCAAACAATGCAAACGACCTAATGGCAACTATTTTATGATTTATCGACATGTAAAATACGGGTCGTTATATTCTCCCCCCTTAGGAATTTCGCCCTCAAAATTCCAAACAAACAAGAACAACCAAAACTATTCCGCATGCCTACCATCCATAGCCACCATCAAACCATGCATCCAACTACTAGCCTAGCATGCAGAATTCTAAGACTAGAACAAGTTACAAATTCATGAGATGCCACGATACCTTAGGGCCATACCTCGAAGAGTTCAGGATGAGCTGCCTTCATCCTCTCTTCCTCTTCCCATGTACAGTCGTTAACATCATCACTCCATTGTATCTTGAGCAACGTAATCGTCTTCCTCCTAAGTTGTTTCGTGTCGGTTTCAACAACACGAAGCGGCTTACGAGGTCTCGTAACAACTGGATCAACCTCTAAATCTTCATAGCTATCAGCAGGAACCACTGTATTCGAGTCGTGCACATATTTTCGTAGATACGATATATGAAAGACATTGTGCACACTCGTCATCTTTTCTGGTAACTCCAATCTATAAGCGAGCTTTCCAATTCGCTCGATAATCGGGAATGGTCCAACAAACCTCGGAGTCAATTTCCCTTTCTTCCCGAATCGAATAACATTCTTCAGAGGAGAAATCTTTACAAAACCCATATCACCCACGTCGAATTCCAAATACTTACGACGCTTATCGGCATAACTTTTCTGACGGTCTTGGGCTGCCTTCATTCGTCGCTGAATGATCTCTATACAATCTGTAGTCTGTTGAATCATTTCTGGCCCAAGTATCAGCTTTTCTCCAGTTTCCAACCAACATGTCGAAGAGTTACACGGTCTTCCATACAATGCTTCATACGGTGCCATACCAATACTTGACTGGTAACTGTTATTATATGAAAATTCCACCAAATGAAGATGATCTTCCCACGATCCTCCGAAATCCAAAACACATGCTCTGAGAAGATCTTCCAAAACTCGTTTGACTCTCTCGGTCTGACCATCTGTTTGGGGGTGATAAGCTGTGCTCAAGCACAACTCGGTTCCCAAAACTTCCTGGAAGCTCTTCAAAATCCACTGGTGAACAATGGGTCTCGATCGCTCACTATACTCTTCGTAATACCATGGCATCGAACTATCCACTTAACATACAACTCAGCCAATTTCGATGCAGTCCTAGTTGATCGAACAGAATGAATCTTGCACTCTTAGTCAAACGATCTACGATGACCCAAATCCCTTCATTTCCTGCCCTGGTTCTAGGTAACCCATCAATAAAATCCATCGATATTTGCTCCCACTTCCATGTAGGAACTTCTAATGGCTGAAGCAATCCACTTCGCTTCTTCTGCTCAGCTTTTACCAACTGGCAGTTCATACACTTGGAAATAAAATTTCCAACATCCTTCTTCATACCTTCCCAGTAATAGGTTCTATTCATATCCCGACACATCTTATTTCCACCTGGATGAATTGTCAACTTCGAGTGATGACTTTCCTTAAGAACTCTATCTCTCAATCCATCTATATCGGGAACAACTAGTCGTCCTTGCTTCCGAAGCCAACCCTCTCGATCGACTTCGAATCCTCTATCCTTCTCTGGGTCTAATCCTGATTCCAAATCTCGGATAATCTTGACAAGCATATCGTCTCGCTTTTGGCTCTTGCCAATCCTTTCCACAAGAGTAGGTCTTATCGATAAGTTTGCCAACATCTCAGGTTCCAATTCACATCTAGGCCTGAAGTCAAACCCAGCCAAAAACTCGAGACTCTTCCATTCCAAAAACATGGCTCCCAATCCTGCATGTCTTCGACTTAACGCATCTGCCACTGCGTTACCTTTTCCTGGAGTATAGGCTATACCAAAATCATATGATGCTAAAAACTCTAGCCATCGTTGCTGCCGAAGATTCAAATCCTTCTGGGAGAAAAGATACTTCAATGACTTATGATCTGTGAACAACTCGAATCGAACTCCCAAAAGATAATGTCTCCACATCTTCAAAGCAAATACTGTCGCCGCTAACTCCAAATCATGAGTTGGATAATTCCTTTCATGCGGCTTCAGTTGTCGACTTGCATATGCAACAACTTTATCCTTTTGCATCAGCACTGCTCCAAGTCCAGTACCACATGCATTGGTGCAAACCACCATCTCATCATTCCCACTTGGAATAGTCAAAACAGGAGCACTTGTCAATCGCTCTTTCAGGATTCCGAAAACTTGCTTACACTTAACATCCCATCTGAACACTTGGTTCTTTTTCGTCAATCCTGTTAATGGTGCAGCTATCTTGGAAAAGTCTTTGATAAACCGACGATAATATCCTGCTAATCCAAGAAAACTTCTCACATCAGATGCATTCTTAGGTCTAAACCAATCCTGGATCGCTGCCACCTTGGTGGGATCAATCGCTATTCCATTTCCAGAGATAACATGGCCTAAGAACCTCACTTCGCTCTTCCAGAAGTGACACTTCGAAAACTTAGCCTTCAGCTGATGTTTCCGCAAGATTTCCAAAACAACACGTAAGTGCGTCTTGTGCTCTTCTTCGGTTCTGGAATAAATCAGAATATCATCCACGAACACAAGTACGAACTTGTTCAACTGATCTCTGAACACTCTATTCATAAGATCCACAAAATATGCTGGTGCATTGGTCAATCCAAACGGCATTACCAGCCACTCAAAGAAACCGGATGGTGTCCTGAAAGCAGTCTTCGGCACACTATCATTTGCCACTCTCAACTGGTGAAATCCCGTTGCCAAATCCATCTGAGAAAACACCTTAGCTTCGTGAAGCTGATCAAACAAGTCATCTATTCTCGGCAATGGATACTTGTTCTTCTTAGTCACTTTATTCAGCTCACCATAATCCACACACAACCTCAACGATCCATCCGCTTTGGTTGCTAACACAACTGGTGCACCCCATTCAGACACACTACGCCGAATGAATCCTTTCTGTAAAAGGTCATCAACTTGCACCTTCAACTCTTGCTGTTCCCTAGGCGCCATTCGCCTAAGAGGCATCACAACAGGTCTGGCTCCTTCAACTAGATCGATACGAAACTCGATCTCTCTATGCGGAGGTAACCCTTTGACCTCGTCAAAGACATCCTCAAATCCATTCACAATAGGCACCGATGACAGTCCATCTCGTGGAACAACTAGCGAATACATGAAGCTCATGAAGTCGCCTTCTTCATGCTTACATCGTATCAGAACCTTTCGCCCCTCCACATTCTCGACTGTCACCTCCAGCCTCTTACAATCAACCCTTGCCGCATACTTCCTAAGCCAGCCCATACCCAAAATAATTCCGAACCCCGCAAAGTTCAGAACAAAACAATCACAAACAAAAGAGCAATCATGACTCGATACAACTAGACCACGACATACCATACACAAACAAGACGAACCCCCAACTGGATTAGTCACAACCAATGGTCTATCAACAATATCCGGTTCCAAACCCAACCGGCCTACAAGATCATTACAAACAAACGAATGCAACGCCCCAGTATCAAACAACACTCTAACTGGAACACCACAAATGGAAAGAGTACCTTGAACCACCACACTCTTTCCTCTCTCTTCCACAGTAGGGGCTTTCGAAGATGATGGAACATCCCCCAAAGCATAGGCTTGCATAATCTGCTTGTCCTTTCGCAGTTCTGGACAATTCTTCTTGACATGCCCCGGCTTATCACAGTTGTAGCACTTCCCTGGGACCTTAGAATTCTTGCAATCTTTGGAGAGATGACCCTTCTGCTGACAATTGTAGCAGGTCATTTCACCCTTCAGCTTCTTATTTCGACCATTCTTACCCTGTTGTTGTTTCCTCTTCTTGTTTCCACCTTGATGTGGTTTAGTCTCTTCCTTTGTTACAGTAACAACAGATTCTCCTTTAGGAAACAAACTCTCGTGCCTGAGAGCTTTCTCCACAAGCTTCTCAAATGGATCGTCCAGATGACCCACTAACTGCCTCCCAAGATAAGTGTCCAAGCCTGTCACAAACTTCTCATTCTTCTGATATGGAGATTCAATATACGACCGAGCATACTTGGACAAGGCTTCAAATTCAGAAACATACTCAAGAACTGGTCTCCCACCTTGCTTGAGCTCTACAAACTTCTTGAACAAAACAGACTTATAAGCTGTAGAAATGAACTTAGCTTCAAATCTGACTTGGAATTGCTCCCAAGTAATCTCTTCCTCTGGAGTATCAATGGTGATAGAATTCCACCAATCAGAAGCTCTTCCTTGAAGCTGTCTTGATGCAAACTTTCTCTTAGTTGCATCCTCAATTCCCAAATCACCAAAAATCCTTCTATAAGCATCTATACATCTCTGGACTTCAATGGTTGACTCTGTCCCCAAGAAAAACTTTCCTCCAAGAGCAGTATAGTCTTTACACAACTTAGCAAAATCCACTGGTCTTGGGGCTTGAACTTGAACTCCAACATCTACCGATGGCCCTGGAGCTGGCATCCTTCTCATGATCGAAGTCATCATAGCCTCGAACATAGAAGCATAATCAGCAGCCCCCTCAACAGCACGGCCTCCCCTAGCAGCTGGTCTCCCTCTTCGACTCATTCCTAATATCTCAAAGAAATGATTAATATACCCTGAGAAACAACTGCATAAGAAGTTCAAATCCTTCTAAGCTACTATATTATATATAGTAATCATCCATAGAAATTACAATTACGTCTCTCATACGTAGTTACGTCAACGAGCATTGGCTAAAATCGATTAACCAAAGCTTTGATACCAAATGTGACGACCGCACATGACTCCCGCACCAAACAAGGAAATAGTGCGCTGTAAAGAGTGCCAGACCGCCATGGACGATCATCAAGGTAAGGTAAACACAGAATAGTCTATGGTATTACTCACAGCGCATGGATAAAATACAATAGAAAAATATACATAGTGAAGCTCCATAGAACAGAATCTCATCATAAAAACTCATAATAGTTTGGTACAACAATCTGAAAAGTCAATACATCAAGCCTCACTACATATCACTCAGAGAATCATATAAGCAGCGGAACATCCAGTACATATAGTAAGAAAACAATATGCAAAAGCCTCCAGCTCGTCTTCGTCATCAACAGCGTTGGTCACTAAGAACAGCAGCTGTCACCTGCTACCTAGTCTGCCCATCCCAAAACGGATGAACAGCCCAAGGTAATAAGAGTTGAACATAAAACCTTGAGTCAGACAAAAGTCCTAGTGAGCAGTAAATCAACTATCAAACATACCAAAAGAGCATAAAGGGTAAAAAAATAATAGGAACCCAACCATCCCACTCCACCTCTTTCTACAGTGATACCCCCCAGACCCACTAAGCAGAAACAACATAGCAAAGTAGACAATTAAAGTAAAGCAATTATCACTCGGGTCAAGGTCGATGTTTTCCAAGCACAAACCCCCAAGGCCTAAACCAAGATCAGATAAGCACCCACAAAACATCGCTCTTGAGACCGAATGACGATACAACCAAAACATTCAAGCATCCATGACTCTGGCTATCACTGTTATCATTGCCTCGATATCACTGTTAATTGAATGACCGGCACATTCTTTCAGCCGTAAGTCAAGGACTAATGGTAACCCCAGTTCTAGACATAACTCCGCACGTCGTCGCAGCCCGTGCCTAGGAATATCGAACCTGCCCAGAGTACTCGACCACCTACCTGTAGTTTTTTGGTGTCCTGGCCACCTACCTGTAGTCGTTTGGGCGCCCCATGTACTCTTGCTTTGAGTTTGCTAGAACCTTCAATAACGATGAAATCCAAGCCTTCTAGTCATCCTCCTCGACGACTATTCTCAAACTTGCCCAAGCTACCTCTCGAGCCAACCATTATCAACGAGCTCGAACCATATCACCGAGCTATCAACATGCTTGGGATGATCCCGTCTGGATTAAACCAAGGCTATCTCACATCATGCTTTGCTTCTTCGTATCATAGCAAAGTCCCATCTCAACATCATCAAATCTATCCATATGAGCTTTCTCACCCGCTTCATATGCCACAAGCAGCTTTCCTTATTCAAGAGCCTTTCCACTTAGCTTTTGAATCATCTTCGACCAACTTGTCCAAATCAAATCATCAATTAACTAATTTATAGCAATCAATCAAATCAATCATAAATCCAAGTAATCAAGCATTCAAATATGATCTAAATAAACATTTATAACAATAATGGAAATTTCGTAAATAAAGAGTCCAAATCTAACAAACACTCTAACAAGCATGAATCATGGGCAATTATCTCTACAACTTGGTGAATGCACTTGCATGTAGTAAAATAGATATCAAAACTTTATGAACGATGAATCTACATGCAGACTTAAGGAAAATGCATAAAACCACTATCTTTACTACACAAACAAGCCTCCGATCCAATATACTCCTTTGGGTCCTTGTGAGAGATAACTACCACTCATCGAATCACCTAAACACTTCAAAAGCAACAAACTCCAGATCTGGACAGCAAAGGATCTAGCTCGATCCGACAAGACTTTCCCCTCAAATGATGAAATCTCTCTTTGAAGAATGAAGATCTTCAACTTTAGCTCTTGGATCTTCGATCTTAGATGGATGTAAGCTCTAGATTAGAGTGGTGAAAAGAAGTGAAGAAGTGTTGTAGTCGAGCTCTCAAAATGGCAGCACTTCGTCGCTTCAAAATCTGATGCCAAAATGTGAACCAAACCCCTCTATTTATAGGCAGATTTCTAAGTCGTCTGCCCCCCCTTAAGTCGTCGCCGACCTAACGACTTACGACCTAACACTCAGGGCTTCAACGCGACCTAAAACACATGCCGATCTAACGACTCACAAATGTAGCCGACCTAACTTCCTAACATACCTAACGACCCAACGATCTAACCCTATGGCCGACCTAACACCTAGCCGACCTAGCGACTTACCTATACTGCCGACCCAACGATGTATCCGACCTAACACTATACACATGGTCTCAACGACCTACGACCTATACCATAACCTGTCCACGACCTAACTGTACTCACCCTATCACCATAAGTCGCTTATGACTTAAGCCTGCAGGTCGTTAACTCCTATAGGTCGTTATCTCCTATAGGTCGGTCCACCTCCATACCTCTAACTCTGCTAAGCCGCTTACTCCCCTAAACCGTTAGCTCTTAGGTCGGCCCATCTCCTTAACCCGCTAACCACCTTAAGTCGACAACTACCACTAACTCGCTCCACCGACCCAAACCACAACACGACCTAAGCTCCCACACGAGCTAACTCAGGTTGACTCAAACAATGCAAACGACCTAATGGCAACTATTTTATGATTTATCGACACGTAAAATACGGGTCGTTACAAAATGGGAGTTAGATTGCTTTTGGAAATCAATTCAATTTAAATGAGTTTGCTTGGACTTAAAATGAATTTAAGTTAAGTAAGAGAGTTGTGAAATCATTTAAATTGAACAGGATGGTTTGAATATTGTTTGGAAGCATTATAAATAAGTGTCGAAATATTTCATATGTGCTTATGGAAGTATATAATATGCACTGTTTATAGAATCCATGTTTTAGTTATTTATAATAAAGTGAAATGTTAATAAACTTTGTATATTTGGCACTGACGTGTTTAAATTGAGTAAATACAGGTTTTTGGAAGCCGTTTGACTGGTTTTAATTGCGCTAATTGCTTAAATAAATAGCTGCTTGCTTTAAAATGCTAAATAAGGTACGTCTACGCAATACAAATAGGAAATATGAACTATTTTTCTGTTTTCTGAGCGTGTGGGTCGATGTATATATATTTGTATCTCTTGTCAAATTGTAAAATTGCAAAAGCTCCTCCGTACAAAGGTGACTCTGCCAAAAAAATTCGAAAATTTTGGGAGTTAGAAAATTTTCTGAATCTCTTGAAAATTTTCACTAATGACAAATGAATTAAAGTTTGTTAAGCAAATAGAATTATAACTGAATGTTGAAATTTAATTTAAATTGTATAAGTAAAGTAAGATGAACTTAAGAATTGTTCAAAGAAACTAAAAGAAGAAAAAGTTTGCAAACTAACTTTTATTTGAGATATAAAAATAAATTATTAAGTAAAACGAATAAGGGAAATGGTTAATTAAATATGGATTGAGATAGGGTGCATCAAAATTCAATATTCAAAGTTTGGAAATGAATTGAATTCAAGTAAAATTGGGAAGAAGTATTTATATTTGAAATTAATTAACAAAGTGAAGCAAATTGAAATTTTTATGGAATTGTAAAGGCAAATTGAATAAAATAGATATAAATTCCAATGGTGAAGTGAAAAAAAATTTATGAAAGGAGTGTATAAAATAATTATATTGAACCTAAGAAATGAATGGTGAGATTCTTAAGTAAATTGGTATTGAGGAAAATTATTCCAAGTGAATAATTGAATGAAAATTTAACTGAAGTTATGACAAGGGAAAGTGAGAATAAGTGAATAACAATCAAAATAAATGTGAATAAAAAGAAAATTGATATAGTTGATAATCAATTGGGGCAAATACGTAGGATGTACGTATATTATTTATTCGCATAGCTATTTGATCCAGAATTCGAGCATAGAATTTCGAGGTAATTTTACCGATCCGAGTTGGAATTTTTCACTCGATTTTCAACGGCGAACCTGGATATGGAGTTTTGATTGATTCTATAAATTCTTTATCATAGTTACGACTATGCAAGGAGAATGACGGTTTCTAATCAGGAAACCAGATCTGAGTCCGCACTAGAAAGTCAGGCGGACGATACTAGTTCGGAAGTGAGATTGTGTGATCGAGTAAGCGATCGGATTTGGTATTGCGTACGAATGATATAGGTACATCGTACGGGCTTAAGTAAAACAAATATTGGAAATGTGTAAAAGAAGTCAATAAAATGTTTTTGAATGTTGTGAATGGATATTATTGCTAAACAGGTTATGCAGGTATGAAAGGGGAAATGAAAGTGGTTTTGATTTCAGATAATAAATTAGAATTGCTCGACTAAAAGGTATGTGTTTAAAATTCTATATGGAATTTGATTGGGTTTTTGGATCTAGCCACTTGGCTTTTTGTTTTCTTTTTTGGATTTGGGAGACCTTAGAGCCATTTATTTTTTGAAAATTTAGAGAGTTAGAAAATTTTTAAGAAAATTCTAATAATTTTAAATTTGATTTAAAATTTAAATTTGAAGGATTGAGTAAGTAATATTGTTAGAAACTATGGGAAAGTTGGGAAAGATTAGTAAATATGGTAGTGGGTCTTTTATAAAAAGATAGTGGATAGGATGTTGAACAGTTTGGTTTTGGAAAATAGTAACGGGTATTTGACCATTCTTCCTAACTAGTAATTTCGGGGACGAAATTCTTTTAAGAGGGGAGGAATGTGACGACCCGGAATTTTTAAGAAAATTAAATTGGAATATTTAATTGATTTGAAATAATTAAAAAGTAAATTTTTAACTTGAATTCAAATATCACTAATATTTGATAATTAAATTATTGAATTAAATAATTTAAAATCGGGTAAAATATGAAATCTGGGATTTTAACCCTGTTAAAAATAATTTGAAGGCTTGTAAAATTTATAATTGATAACACTGAAAATAATAGAAGTTGTAAAATTGAAATTAACAGTGATTTGTTCAGTTTTAAAATTTTATTTTTTTAAATTGAATTTAAAAATAGCCTTCCGAGGCACAGTCTCGGATTTCGACGAAACTAGTTCCATTGGGTTCGTAATATTGAATTATTACCGGATTTCAAATTTCGTAGCTTTCGGAATTAACGTGTGATCGTACGAGGTATAAACGCTTAGACAATAATTATTGATCTAATTTAAAAATCTTTATCTGAAAGGAAATCTTATCAGCAGCCACCATGTATTTCCTTTAGCCGACACGCAGAAACAAGTTGCACGCTTACGTCTTTTCCTGTCCCCCATTCTTTCATTAAAAACGCGTTCAAAAGAAAATAAAATGGTCGAGCTATACCAAATAAAAAAATCCCTTTCCCCTCAGTTTTTCAAAATCGAAACCTTCGAATTTAATGGTCGAAGAAATCGCGTGTTCCTCTTCAATCCAGATCGATTTCGACGACGATAGGGAGGCATCGCGCGAGTCAAGGCGAGTGTTCTCGCGTGCGTGAAGACAGGTGGAGGCAGCCGCCTGGAGGTTCGACGCTCGATGATGGGCTGTCGATCGTTGAAGGGAGTTCGAGTTCAGTTGGCGCTGTGGCGAGGCATACCGTGAGTCGACGAAGACGGACTTCGACAGTAGTTCGCGATTGAATTCGCGATGGGCTAGGTTTTTGGGAATTCGTGCAAGCGCGGGGTAGGGTTCGTGCGGTGGCGATGTTGTAGTGTAGTTGCGCAATGGAGGGCCGAGGGTTCAGAGGCAGTAGGTATTCGACTTCTTCCTTTTCCAATTATTTTTATATATACGCAGATTTTTGAATATTCACAGAAATAATATATATAGGATTTAGGTAATTTTAATTTTTAAAACGTTTTAATTTAAAGTTTACTCAAGTTTAAGCTTGTAAATAATTATTGATTTTTATCACTTATCAAAAAAATTAGCAGTAATATATAACATAGTTTTGTTTAAAACTTAATTAATTGTTCAAATTAAAATATTGATTAAAATAAATTATCCCTGTCACTATGAAATTTGTTAAATGGAAACTTTATTTTTGGTATGGATTTTTTTAATAAACTTATTGATGTTATTTTGTGCTAAAAATTATTTTATTTATTTAAACTGTAAGTTGAAATGAATCAAGGGTTAAAATATTTTTAAATTTGAAATTAATTGTTCGATTAGTTCAAATATAATAAACCGAATAAATATTTATTCAAGGTCCAAATCTGAAAGAAAACAAGTCGGAATGGAGGTGGGTTGCAAACAGCAATAAAGAGGTGAGTTAATCTCACTCAGTTAATTTAAAATAAAATTTAAATGATTTAATTTAAATAATTGATTGAATGGTTGAGTTTGATTTATGTGCTATAGTATGGTAATTTTGAAATTGGCATATTATATTGTGCTAACATCTGTGGATGTAGGGAAAACAGGTTGGAGGGATCCAACTGGACCCCTCAACATTTATTATTTAATATTCTCTGTTGTGATTACTTGATATTCTATGCTGAATATAATGGAATATTGAATGATATGATTTGATTGGATATATATATTGGGTATAATGAATTACCAAAAATATATAAATTGGATTTTGGGAAGGAAATAAAGGAAGTAAATTTGTAAACGAAATAATCTTAGAGAATTTAATAAATTAAAATGAATTGAAGAAGAAATAGAAGTATGTTAAATATTAATAAATAACTTCGAGTATGGAAAGAAAAGGGTTTGAATAAACAGTAATTAATGAATTGTAAAATTATGTGATATTAATTTAAACGAATAAAGAATTATTTTAAAACTTAAGGTTTTAAATTTATTCAAAGGAATAAGAAGTAAATTGGGAAATCTAAATTGGTATTTCAATTAAAGTATTTTAAATCATAATTAAGGAATAAAATATGAAATTAAAAGATTTTTGAATAAATGAAGTAAATTGAAAATCAATTTGGGAATTGATTTAAGTGTTTGAAATTGGATATTTGGAAGAATAAATTCAAGGTGGGAATTTATTAAAGGAATGAGGAAAATTTGTTTAAAAATAAATAGTGATTTATTTTTAAAGGTTGTGAAGAGAAGTATATTTCTCCGGATAGCCAAGTACATTTTTAAAGTAAGTTTTCAAAATAAAATAAAGGTTTTAATGTTGTTTTACAAAGTATGTTCTTGGAAATTTATTATTTATAAATGTTTAAAATTCAAAAGTAAATATTTATTCAAATCTATTACCGTAGTAATAATTTATAAAGAGTGACTTAGTAATTCTGTCTTAAAGGTGAAAACCTAGTTTATATTTATAAAGTAACCTTATTTTCAAATATTCATATATTATATATTTTTAATCAATTATTGAAGTAGTTTTAATTTAAATGTTTTAAAGTAGATTCTAAAGTAAGTAATTTGTTAATCTATTATCGTAATAATTATTTAAAGAATGATTTGGTATTTTGTTTAAAGAAGAAATCTAATGTGCAGTTATAAAGTAACCTTATTTTAGTTATTTCTAGAATATTATTTTAAATTAAGTACTAAAGTAATTTTTCTATATTAAACGTTAAATATATTTTACAATAAAGTGTTTTTAAATTATTTTAAAAAAAAATCTAAAGTTTTGTGCTTGGTGATTCTAGTGGAAATAGAAACACTTGGAATTTATTCTGAGAAAGGCAGATAGTTTTGAAAACTGTTTTCAAGGAGTTTGAAAAGTGAAAATATATCTTGTGAAGATATTTTTGAGATAAATAAATAAATAATTTGGGAAATTATTTATTGTGTGATGGATGCTGTGAACATTAATTGATAGTTAAATAACCGACTATCAATATTGGACAAAAGTTCGTTGATCGTTTCGAAGAGACGGGGATCGAGATTTATTTCTCGAAAACCACTTCGATCCGGTTTGTACGTTTTCATGAAAAACGAGTTTGGATTCGAAGATGGAGAAGATAAGTGCAAGGGCTAATCGCTACTAATCCTAAGGATATTTCCAAAATGGATGTAGTAGGAATAGTGCCTTCGATTCCGTTCGAACCGGGGACGGACTTGTATGGATGAATGCTTGCGAAACATCGTCAGGTGGACGATGGGCATTCTAAGGGATATGTTCTTAAAAAGGTAACGCTTAGCCTCAAGCCTCATCAAATGGGAATGACTGAAAATCAGGGGTTATGCAGCAAGGCTAGGTGGGTAGCACCCAAGCAGGGTGAGGTCATTCCTGTCTAGATGTCCCGTTTTATTTCGGCTTAGTGGGCAGTTGATGATCCCAACCGCAGGGTGATCTCACTCGAGATTATCCAGTAAGGGGTAGTTCTGGTCTTGTGTTGCAGGGGAGCGGGCGTACTCCTCGGTACGGTGATCTAGGCCCCGTACTGTGACAGGTGGTACCCCAGTGCCTAGTCATTAGTTGGAAATCCATTCTCCCTACGAGCCTTGTACGAGTTTTGTTTGTATTACCCACTCTGTGGCTAGTAGCTGGAATTTAATAATGTAACAATTTCGGCTATTTTATAAGTACTTGTATATGGACCCTATTATAATATCAGAGGATTTCTATAAAAATGTTTTAGCTATCGTAAGGTAAACCCGACATGTTTATTTGTGGCGTGGTCTTACAAGACGCTTTTGTTTTCAAAGGATTTTTGAAACTTTAATAATCAAATTGGGTGTGATTTTATCACGCTGGTATTCCATACTGACTTGGGTGTTATTTAACTGTAATGCTCTGGTCAGACCGAGTATTATAGGATACAGGATTTTGATGCTGTGGAGCTCCGGAAACAAGCTGGATGACGATACGTACTCCCATACTTGTTTATATATATATATATATATATATATATATCTGTGTGTGTGTGTGTGTGTTCCGTTGTGCGGAGTAGTTGTGTATCCAGTGTATGATATTGTTGAGCTGTGATTGTTGTACTCTGATGATGTAATATATAAACAGATGTATTTGCTTTTGAGTAAAGTTTATTTATTATCTATTATATTTTGTTCCGCTGCGATGGTTAGATTCTGATGTTGATTTCTATTTTCTTCTTCTACCACTTCTTCTTTAACCCAAATGGTTCGTATTTCTGTACAACTTGGGTTGATTTAGTTAGAATAGTGTTGACTCAAGGGGTACGGATTTGCGGGTCGTTACAAAAACCTTTTTATAACACTAATAGATACGCTCTCTCATATATACACTCAGCGACTCGCATAGGGTATTACTACCCTATTAATAAAGAGTCAGACCCCACAAAGCTAAGGTTTATCGCTAAACCAAAGCTCTGATACCACATTGTAACGTCCCGCCTTTTCGCACGCCTTAAATCGAAACTCGTGCCAATTCAAACCGTTCAAAAGGGCGGAATGTTATGGGGTAAATAAGAAAAACGAGAAAGAAATAAAACAAAACAAAATCTCACAACGGAAGGATAAAATATAATAATCAAATATACAGTTAATGAAGCTGTTTACAAAATATTTAATTTTACTTATACAATATATATCAGAGTTGCACATACCAACGAATAAAAACGATGCAGCGGAATACAGTGTGTAGTGGAACCGTATAATATAATAATAATAGTACTACAAAACTTCGTCTTCGTCCTCCGGAATAAAATCTTCAAATACTGAAATGCTCGAACTGACCCGAGTGAATTGAAAAGACAAAACACTCGAGTCATAACTAAAAGATCTTATGTAAGTTAAATCAACAGAAATAAATATGAGTGTAGTAACTTAAAAGATGCTCGAGATTCACATCTCTTAAGGATCCGTTAAACTATTTACTATGTAGTAATATTTCTCTATTATAATAGTGTCTATAGTAAAATAAACATACTTTTAAATAGCGTTAAGGAGTGACCCAATATTCCCCTTAACACGTAATAGTCCCAATAGTCCATCCAATATCATAGTCCCTCCTGATCGGGGAGCCACCAGAGGATACCACACGGACTACGGGAGAAATCCAAACTCGTACAAGGCGCGATACGGTAGGTGACACGGCACAACTAGGCAATGCCGGGGTAGATATACCAATTACGCATCCAGGCTGGTGGAAACGCATAGCCGCAGCTACCGCCCACCTCGGACAATCTCCCCCCTAAAATCAAAAGTAAAGTGGCCACCGAATCAATCCAAAGTCAGAGTATAGTATCGAAGAGGAGTATCCGATAAAGGGCGCTAACCTTCTTGGCCCGGGAATCGATCCTGTTTTAGCCACCTTATGCCAACTCACGGGAGTCGGTTCCATGTATTTACCTCAAAGGAAACGCCGCCGCCATCCTACTTCATTCTGGAATCTCCACCGCGTACACGGTTGTTAAAGTGGTTTTCGGAGTTGGCAGAGAGTATAACAACTTCCGATCCCGGTCAACAGCCAAACGTTATTATAACACCGCGGTTATTTCAAAATAATTTATACTTTAAAACCAGAATATAATATCTCTTTCAAACCATATAAATACGTTATCATTTATATTTTTAAAACCCAAATCAATATGATATTATTTTTATTTTATAAATATCCCTTTCCCAAAATCATAGTATTTTCAAATATATATACCTTGAAACCATAACTTTGAAACATAACTTTTAATACTTAACGGTTCAAATACTATATTACTTTATAAAATAAAACAGCTTCTTTATATTTCACAATAAATTCCCAATATCAATTTGAACCTCCAAATAAACCATTTTAATTCCCATATATTTCAAAGCTTAAATATTCCATATTTCAAAATAGATTCTTTGAAAATTTAATATATATCAATATCCAATTCTTATTATTAGTATTTTTGAAATGTTTACTTAATAAAACACATATTATTTAAGTATAACCCTTAAACTTCAATAACAGGATATTCTTTTAATTAAATTAACTTGATAATATTCTTTATATCAATTTGATATTCATTTAAATTCTCAAACCAAAATCAAGTTATAAAATTTTACCCTTTAAATCTTAATTTATTTACATTTCAAAACAAAATTTTCGAGGAAAATTCTTAAATACTTTAATTCAAATCATATTCTCATTTATCTTCAACCTTACTTTTATTTGAGTTTTTATAAACTCTATATACAATAGAATTTCAAATATATACTTAGCCATATTATATAAACGAAATCAACTTCATTATTTAGCTTAATCTAAAAATTCGGAACAAATTTATACATAGCTAAATTCAAGAATTTTACTATATATATATATCAAAATTTAATATTTATTAAACCGTATTCTTTCCAAAACCATAGAAGTCATTTCAAAAATAATTTTATATATATACCGCGGTGTCTGTATATAATTTTCTATCCTATGGTCAAGTGATACGTATATTTATCATTTCAATCCGCAATTTAAAAATAAAATGCGGTTGTATATCATTTCAAACCGCAATCCCGAAGTAAATGAAAACGCATAATAACTTGTAGTTTATACGATATAACTACAGCATCCATTCATCCATCATATCAATCATCAAACATTTATCAATTTATCATCCAATTCAAACAATCACATCAATAAATAATAATCAATTACTAACACTTAATTTTTCAATGGTAAATTAAATAACTGTTTAACTGTAGTTTATATGCAATAATAAATAAATTTAACTAGCAGTTTATATGCAATAATAAATTTAACTAAAATTTTAACTGGCAATTTATATGCAAAAATGAATTAAATAACAAGTAAATTAAATGAATGCAATTTAACTGAGAAAATGATGAAATACATGCCAAACAGCTATAAATAAAATTTTAAACACATCATAAATCAATTTAACAAACATAAGAAATTTTAGAAATTGTGAGTGGGTTAAAACACTCACCTTTTGAATTTAAATTGAATTCAAATTCAATTTAAACCCAAAATTTTGACAGTCTCCAAATTTGTCCAAACCAGCGTCAAAGTGTCCGGAATCCCAGTACGAACCTAGCGGAAAAAACCGCTCGTGAATTGGATATCGTATACAAAGGTTGTGATAATAAGACGATTCAAAATCCAATTTAAATTTAAAATGAAAGAAAGAAAGAAGCTCACACAATACTCTCCAGGTCCACGTCATCCACTACTTTCACGCAACAGTAACAGCCCATCCCCTTCGTTCGAAGCCGAGCCACGTCTTCGACTTTAACAGCGCCACCGCTATCCTATGCTCCAAATCAAAACCCACGATCGCACTCGCTGTTCGAGGCCGAGCTCCCCCTGACGACACGCCATCACCCCCACGTGCCTCTCCCACCATCGCGTTCGCGATGCAGTAGCCATCGCCCCATCAAATTCGAACCCAAGTTTGAAAATTTCCCTCGATCCAACCGTTGCAACGACGAACGAGCTATGCCGATGGACAGCGCGCGACACTCTCCACAATACCCAGAAAGCATTTTCCGATTAGTCGAAGTTGATCGATGGTCAATGAACGGCCGAGAATAAACGACCACTTTCTGAGAAAAGGATAACTCTAATTGAAAAACGAATTCAAGCAGGAGATTACGCTCATCGAGAGCATTAACATATATTTTTTCTGAATTTTACTGAGGATTTGAATTTTAGGCTTTGGATTTGATTTTGGGATTGGATCTAGGGTTTGCATCCATTGAGGAAGAGGAAAAGTTGATGCACTTTTACGCGTAGACAAATGAGAATAGGCGTAGGCTAGGGTTTAGCAGGGTATTTATAGGAAAAGTTGGAATAGACAGCTGGATCCGAATTATAAACGTGTTAAACGATAATTGGCCCAAAAAGCCCGTTCTGACCCCGGACCGAAATTGGGTAAATCCATATATCAAATAGGTGTTTTAAAATATTCTGAACGCGATGGATAAAGTTTCATGTCCGAATTCCATCGTATGAAGAAGTTATGCTGAAATCAATATTTTCAAATTGATTTCAATTGATTTCGATTTCGATTTCAAGGCAATACAATCCCATACGATCAAACGACAAGTCCGATCAACATGAAACTTGAAATCCTATAATAATTCACCGTTACGGATCCGATGAAACTGGTTTCGTTGAAATCCGAGTCAGTGGCCAAAATGGCTATTTTTATATTAATTAAATTAATTAAAAATTCATTAATTTAATCACTTTTCAATTCCATTTCCAAAATTTACAAATCTTATCATTTTTGTTTTTTCAAACAATCTCAGTGATTTAAACCAGTTTAGATGTCAATTTAAATGTTGATTCAATCATAAATTTCGGTGTAAATCCCAATTTCATTATATTCATCAATTATAAATTTACTTTTTAATAATTCCATTGAATTCACTATTCATTCTTATTATCCAATTCATTATTCTTAAACGGATAAAATTTTACATTGAATTAGCAATCTATTACCATAATATTCTTACATTCCATCTAACTTTCTAATAATGTAATAATTTAGTGTTAAATTTTATTTATTGTCATTAGTTCAATTATTGAATTTTTTTTTATACTTCAATTAACCTAAATTTTTTACTTTCCATTCTTTAAATTCAGTCAATCATTATCTTATAGGTAAATTTTACATTACTGGAAAATCCAATTCCCTAATATTTTCCAGTAATCAACTGAATTTATGTCAACGTAGTGATTAGTTACGTTTTATTGAAATGGATTTAGATCTAATTCACTAAATTATATACATATGTAAACAATTAATAGTTATCACAATAAGCCAAATCTACTCCCATTCATAACCTATTAACAACTGACTAAAATAAAATTTCTTACCTATCATCGATCATGTCAAATTACAATTTTACCGCGTATTATTTCATCAATTATTATAACTTGAATTTAATTTCCAATTTGCTGGTTTCAATCAATTAAAACTTTACCATCTGTTTCAATTATTTGGGCATGCACAGATTTAGCTATTCAATCAATTTCAATTTACGGTACAATTATCATGGTCTATATCATATTGCATTAATATCCCTATTTATCTTAATTTCAAATGATTGGATATTAAATTCCATTTACTACAATAGATCCAACTTGTTATATTATGAATGAAATTAACATTGATTACATCCTACAAATCAATTTATCCTAATTGCACAATTTGGTCACTTAACTGCAATTAAATTCACATTAAATTTTATAAATTATCAATTGAACTTTAACAAATCCGTTACTTGATTTAAAACCCTGCTATTAAATAAATTGACATTTACAAGTGAAATTAACATTGACTTATATTTCATATCATAAATGCATACTATTTAGTTATATTTGCCAAGTATGTATATTAATTACTAATTATATTCTTAATTAATTTACTTCCTTGGTTTCATACTTAATACGTTTTCACTTCCAACAATATTATAAATCACCTACAGGACGTTGATGTTTTTCCATGAATTCATTAATTAATCCAACAAATGCATTTGTTTCCTTATATTCAATTTATTACCATTTAAGTACGTTTATCATCAGCAACACTCATTGTAACTACTTATCTACAACTATTTCATTGGTTTACTCAACAGTTACTTTTATTTACTCCTTTTCTATTTTAAAACCAAATGTAACCATTTTCACTATTCATCATTATATTAATGAATTCCATCCTCGTTAATATTTTTATTAATATTTCACAAATTCAATCTTTCTATTGGTTTCTTATTTTAACCTATAACCAAGTATGATAATTTATATTATTTCAATTTATTGCCATATAAATATTATATTGTTAACGTTTAATTACAGGTGCTTCATCAAATTTTTACATTCACTCCAATATAAATTTTAAGACTTCATTTCTTTCCAAATTAAATAAAAATCTTATTAAATTAACTCATTTTGAACCATCGAATTTTACGGGTCATTACTGATTTCGTCGAATGGTGGATTGAATAGCGATGCATGTGCATGCATGCACGTGTGTATGCAATGAACAGCGGGCCTTAGGTTTTGGGGAAGAAGGGACTGTTGAACTGGGTTAGGGATGGAGAATGAGCTTGGACCAAATTTTATTTTGGGTGAGAAAATTGTTATTTTGATTAATATTTTGTAATTTAAATGTTTAAATTTTGAAAATTCATATCTCACTCATATTCAATCTGATCAACCCGTGAATTTTTACGTTGGTTTCATATTAACGAGCACATCGCTATGATATCGCTTGTTGTTAGTTCCGATGTAGTATAATTTAATGATAAATTAATACAGAATGGTTATAATTACATCAAATTGGATAGTTATGTGGTTTAATTAATTATACCATATGGGTGTTATCTATTCCGATGTGTTGTAAGTAAGTTGTATCAGTTAGGTAAGGATGGGCTGGTATAACTGTTCTAGGATAGAAATGATATTAGTATGACTCTGATGTATCATATTTTAAATGACTTTGTAAATCATTATGTTGATATTATTGTTGACTTCTAAGGGTCGAGAAGGCGGGTTCTTACGGTTGGTAGCTGATTACAATAAAATTTGCATATAGAAAATTCATTAATTTTCCTTTCAATATTCAGGTTTAAGTATTGTATGTGCTTATATATAATATAAAATAAAATAAATTTTCTCATATGTTCATTCATACATGTCCAACAAATGTGTCCAAATACCGCTAAACTTTATATGCACACAAAACTCAAATTGGAAAATAATATTGCCCATGCAACATATATAAAATAAATTAATATAAGTTTCAACCAAAAAATTATGATAGTAATATTTATTAAAAATTAAAATTAATTAGTGAATTAACTACAATAAATTTTTTAAGATTGAAAGGCATTTAATGAATAAAATCCGTTACATACTAATTCTGTTTAAGGTCACAATTAGAGAATTTATTTATGATCGTTAACTCATCTTGATTAAATCCTTTTAACATCAATATTTCAAAAGTGTTGTATGTTCCAATTCAACGAGAGAACATGTAATGTGAATTTTTTAATAACTTTAACAAATGCATTTTACTGTTAGAAATAATAATGTTGACACATACCGTCAGTTCTATACTAATATATTTCATTTTTTTCGCACATCTAGCAAAAGAATAAATGCGAAAAAATATTTACTATAATTTTTTTACAATAAAAGAAAAAAAATATTTTTTACAATATTTATTTATAGTTTTAAGCATAATATTATATCCTATTTATTTTTGTATGTTTGAAATAATATAGCATATATTCGTTATATAACAAACATGTTTATAATCATTATCGTACATGCATAACATATGAATTGGGTTAAAATTATATTTGGGTTACGTTTGGTTGTACAAACAGATTATATTAGGAGTATTCAAATCGATGTTGAGTTAATGCTTCCAATAAAATAAATGTCAAATGTCTTAAAGAGTCCTCTAAGGAAACTCATAATCAATGTTTGGACCATGATACCATGAGATGAATAAAAGTGAATGAAGGCTGACTGCTTGAAAAAAACAAGGTTATGAATTTTTAAATAAGAGTCAAATTTAAATGAAAAATATTATTTGAATGCAATGTTAAGTATCAACAGATATCAGTTTGTTAAAGGAGGAGAGGTTTACACATATTTCCGTTTGGTTAACTATTTGGAAAATTTTGTCAGAAAATAATGAAGATTAGCGAAGGACATAATTGATGTTGATGGTTTAATTTCTTTGCTGATGGAAAACATCACAATTTATCTTCGAGAAACCCATATATTTCACGGATTTTGGTTCATAATAAAATAAAATTAACTTTAGGCACATTTGCATTTTATCAATCTTGATTTTACTACATATAATTCTACTTTCATTTTAGAATTTTTTCTCTATGCATAAGTAAATGCCAATTGTGTAAATACAAATGATAATTTATTTTCATTAGTTGGCTTCATTGACTACCTTTCTTTTCATCATTTAATCGAAAGTTTACCTTTAATGAAATGTCATATAAAGTATTTTGTGTATTCATAAGTATTTTGTTTAATAGCGATATTAATTTACTTTGAATGATGCTTATAATCCTATTGTTTTAGTTGTTATAGGTGCATAAATGTTAAAGTAAAAGAGAAAATTATTTGGCTATACAAAATATTTGATTACACAATATATTATACATGATTATCATGTCGTATTACGTTATTAATAGTAAATATAATGTTTTGAATCTCCTATAATATTTTCTGTAATCCAAATATTATTGTATAATGTCATAAAGTGTAATAATGCAAATTCTGGAATGTGATTTCTTTGGAACTAATTTTAACATCGTTTCACTTGAATATAATGTCTCTGTTTTAGGTTTAGAGTACTATTGTCAAACCAAATTGTGTCTTTGAATTTGTACGTTAGACACAGTGTAAAATTATGTTAACTTATGTCGCTATGTTTGAAAATTAATAAATTGGAATGCTTGGTACGGATTCGAATTAGGGACAATTGAAATATTGCATTTTTGTTCGTTATATGAAACCATTATGCTCTAAAATATTAATTATACTTTATACGCTTCGAGAGTAGTAAGCAAATTTATCAAAGAAAACGTTTATCGGTTGTGTCCAATGAAAAGCCAACCAAAACTTTATACTCCATAAACATGTGTTTCCAACTTCGTATAACTTGAAATTCCAAAAAATGCATTGTCGAAACTTTATTGTAAAATCCAAGTGCTTAGCATGTGTTCACACTAGTAGTAATTAAAAAGTGGGTGAAATAAAAAGAATGAGAAAAAGATTATAAAATGAGAAAAAATATGAATGATTAAAAATAAACTAATTTGTCGACGGAAATATTGAATTTGCAGCTCTTGAGTTATTTGTACGTTAACTTTATTATTTGAAAAATAAAACTTGATCATTTTTCTACGCAAAATTATAAGAAAACCAAAATAAATTAGGATATATCTAGCTTTATATGATTGCTAGATTAATTTTTCGAATTATTATTTATGTATTTGATGGTTATAATAAAAGATTGAAGTTCACAGGTGAGCGCTCTTCTCAATTTGAATTAGATCAATATTACTGTGTATAAAAAAATAGTTCGTAGGATATACTGAGTGAACCCACTTTATATTCAATGAATTATATGTGGCAAGTTCAAAATAAAATGAGTTAAGGAAAGAGTATTAAATGCAAATTCAAAATAAGTATACATAGACTACTTGTTTTTTATTTTATAATTAAGATTTTATATTTTCAATTTTACATTCTTATTAATCTTTTTATGCATGTTTAAAAACACATTAATTCTAAATTAATAATGTCAATAATTTCATAAAATAAGAGAAAAATAATTTTAGCATAAATCATGCATGCTTATTCAAGTTATTTACAATAATTGACGTGTGGTTGAATTTGGATAAAATGTGCGATTCCACTTTATATCTTATATATCGCTAAATTTGATCTCGATAAATGTAAAGCGATTAAGATAAGATAATGCTTAATTGTTTAAAAAACTATGAAAAATAAGGTCGTTGAATTTGAATTGGGGTTTTTATTGGAAATTGTAAAGTACGAAAAGCCTAAAAAGGAAGATGTAAAGATAAAAAAGTGGAAACTAGGATCCATCTCTTATTTTCAAAAAGCTCTTTAAACATTCAGTTTTACGAAACACATTTGTCAATGTGTTCCGTAAAAATGTGAATTTTTAACAGCACATATTTACAGTTAAAATTGCAATAAGTGCGGTATAAAATGCATATATTCGGAAAATAAACACTTGCAATGTGAATTGCAAATATTTGAAGTGTTGGTATTTTTAACATCATACACTGTCAGTATTTTGAAAATGAAAAGAACAGGGTTGAAAAACATTTAAAGAATAAGAAATTAGGAAGTAAAACAGAAGGCAATCGGAAACCCTAGCAGAAGTAAGTAATGTAAGAGAAACAATCAGGAAACAAACACATGGGATCAGACAAAATTACCTGGGATCAGAAAAAATGTTCAACAAGCAGAATATGTTGAATCACATGCTAGCTATAAAAGACAAAGTTAATTAAGGAGTAAAGACAAAAGAAAAGGGATAGAGACCATTTCTAAGTTGGAATTTGGTTCATGAACCTGGCTAACCAAAATTTGTTGCAATCTATTGCATGCTCGGTTTACTTCAATCGTATCTGACTTAAGTTTATGCTCATTAATGATGCATCCTCGACGGATTTCATCTCCTATCCTACCTCTTTGTAGGCTTGTAGCCGTTTAAGATTCATGTTCACATCAGTTTTAGATTTATATTTCAAATGCATTTGTTTTTTTCTTTTAGAGTCTAAGGAATCTTTTTCTGTTTCATTTGTTTTGTCTTTGGTTAGTTTATTTAAAATTGTATTACCATTAGTGAAACATAGATGGTTGAATTATTCACATTTTATACTTGTGTAGTTATAGACGAAAATTATACATTAAAACTGTAAAGGAAGTTGATTTAACATGTAATTTATGTTTTTTTTTTAAGTTGTAATATATGGTTGAACTCAGAGCTGGCCAACGGTAAATATGGCCACTGAGCAATATTATTGAGAACATACTGAAGAGCATCAGGTTTGAACTTGCACCATATTCTTCAGATTATAGTGTTACCAAATAAGCTAAATATACAAAAAAAACGAACCTAAAACAACAACATATCAGTGCTAAGGAAGAGCTGAACTGACGCAAAATGTTAAAAGACACCACAATCTGAAATAAGCAGCTGAGATCAGACAGAATGTGCTGAAGCACGTGTTAACCATAAAAGACAAAGTTGATTATGGAGGAAAGACAAAAGAAAAGAGGATAGGGACCATTTCTAAGTTGGACTTTGGTTCATGAACTTGTTGCAATCTATTGCATGCTCGGTTTACTTTAATCCCATCTGACTCTAGGTTTTGCTCATTATTTATGCATCGTCGGTAGATTTAATCTCATATCCTTCGTCTTTGTACGCTTGTAACCGCTTAAGACTTGTGTTCACATCAGTTTTAAATCTAAGGAATGCTTTCAATATCAATTTTTTTTTGGTCAATGGTTTTTATATTTATAATTGTATTACCATTAGTGAAATATAGATAGTAGAATTATTCATGTTTTATTCTTGTGTAGTTAAAGACGAAAATTATTCATAGATACTCTAAAAGAAGATGATTTAATATGTAAAATATAGATAGTAGTAGAGTATAATATATGGTTGTACTCAGGCCTAGCCCAACATAAATATGGATTGGACCTTGAGCAATGATATTATAAAACAAAATATGAATAAAAATTGGGCATTTGTACTGTAAAGTTATTTGGAACAAATTGAAAAGGACCGGGTTTGTACTTGCACCATATTCTTCAAATCATAGCCTTTGTCAAATAAACCAACTGTACATTTTAGAATTAAAGCTATGTTATAATTTTTATAATACAAGTCAACTGAAATTGGACTAACTACAAATCTTTCTGTAAAACAAAAAACAAAAGTTAAATAAAAGCGTACATAACAAAATTTAATTGAAATGAAATAATTGCAAAACTTACTGCTTTTGATTTTGAATGCATACTATATATGTGTGCGTAAACATACATTATGATTTATTTAATTTTCTTTTGAAAATCGGCCAATTTTACAAAACGAACGTAACTAAAGTTACAACATATCTGTGCTACGGAAGAGCTGATCCGACGCAAATTGTAACAAAACATCTGTAACGACCCGTAGCTTTCGATGTTTTAAATTTGTTAATTTAATATTATTTTGGTAATTAAATTTGGAAGAAATAAAAATTTGTAATTTGAGAATGAAATGATAACTAAAATGAAATGTAACAAAGTTGACTTAAGTGAATTAATAGTCAATGGAATCAAAATTTAGTAAAGTGGTTGAAAGGCTATCTTTGGTTACAAAGTGAATATAGGAAAACAAATGCAAGTTAATAAATAACTAATTTAGTGCAATCCCAATTAATTGAAACAATTATAAGGATATAATTGATTGTAATTAGTAAATTGGGAAATAAATTCAAAATTATATTAGTTGATGAAATAATACGTAATAAATTGTAATTTGATAGAATTAGTGCAAGATAAGTAATTATAATAATTGTTGGTTGATAATAAAGTATGATAGGATTAAATTAGGCAATGGTGATAATTATTAATTGTTTCCCATTTATTTAATCTATTGAATGAGATCTAAATCCATTGCAATTAAACGTAATTAAATACTAAGTTAATATGAATTTGGTTGATGATTATAAACCATTAGTGGAAATGGATATATAGTAATGTTAAATTTATCCATAAGATAATGATTGATTTAATAAAAAGAATGGGAATCAAGATTTATTAATTTAAATTTAATCAATTGGATTAATTGAAATTAAATGAAGTTTAACATTTAAATATTACGTAAATAGGAATTAAGATGAAATCGGGAAATATTAATGTACCAAGATATAAACCAATGTTAATTATATTCTTATTGTAATAAAAGACTTGAATAACAAGGTTTGAAGGTTAATAAATGGATTTTGAAATTTGAAATTTTTAAATTTCTGAATTTAATGAAATTGAAATTAAACATTGAAATTGATGGATTAATCAATTTTAAATTAACAGCTAAATTTTTTTAAATTATTTATGAATGGTTAAGAAATCAAAATAGGTAGAAGTTGTAAATTATTAAAATTTAAATTAGAAAGTGATTTAATTAATTAATTATTAATTTATTCAATTAATTGAAAGATAGTCATTTTGGCCACTAACTCGGATTTTGATGAAACCAATTTTATCGGATTCGTAACGGTGAATTATTATAGCATTTCAAGTTTCGTATCGATCAGACTTATCGTTTGATCGAACGGACTCGAAACGCTTAGAAATCAATTTAATTAAAATCAGTTGAAATCAATTTGAAATAAATTGACTTTAGCATAACTTCTTCATACGATGGAATTAGGACTTGAAACGTGTTCCATTGATTTTAAATTATTCGAAAACATCTATTTTGATATATGGGTTTACCCATTTTTGTTCAGGAGTCGAAACAGGCTTTTCGGGTCATTATCGTTCAATTTTCCAAACCTATCAAGCCCATTTATTTCTATTGTGTTCTGCCTATATATATGTCGTTATAAACCCTAGGTCATTTCTTATTGTTCAATTCTATATGTACAATTCTTTCTGCTCCTCCATAATCCAATGGCAAACAAAACCCTACTTACCAATTGCAATCCCAAATCAAATTCTAATCAAAAATCAAATTGAAAATTCAACCTCCTCAAACTATATTGAATTATATATCGATTTGAAGCTCTCGATGAGTGCATCTCAGATCTATACTTCGTTATCCAATTCGAACCTCTATCTGTCCAAAAATTGATGAACTACTCTCGGCCGTTCGTTGGTCGTCGATCAACTTCGAGAGATCGCCGATTGGGGGTTACCGTCTTGTAGAGGAGGTCGAGTGGATAGCATCTGTGTCGTTCTTTTGGTTGATCAACGGTCTGATGTGACGAATTAATTCAATTAGGCCATGATGTAGGTGGCGGCGGCTCGAGTAGGAATGGCGACAGTAGGGTTTCTCGATGGAGGAGTGGGAGTAGAAGGCGGAAGATGGTCGCGGCAAACGTATGGACGACGTCGGTGATCGTTCACGTGGCAGCGTGAACTAGATGATCGCGTCGTTCTATTTTCAGGCTAGGGTTGTGTGCACTGGAACGAAGATAGACGTGGCCCGATCTCTTTGGTCTGTGTTGTTTTCTTTTTCTTCCTTTTTATTTTATATTTTTAAAACTGTCCATCGTCTAATGTTAATAACTTTCGCATATGAGGTCCAATTCATGTCCGGTTTTCTTCGCTAAGATCGTATTGAAATTCTAGACATTTTGAGGCTGGTTCGGACGAATTCTGAGACTGTTCAAATTTTGGGTTTATATTGGATTTAAATTCAATTTAAATTGAAAGGTGAGTGTTTTAACCCACTCACAACTTCTATAATTTATTATGTTTGTTCAATTGATTTATGATGTGATTAGAAATTTATTTATGACTGATCGCATATTTTGAATCATCATCTCAGTTTATTTGAATTTATTTGGATAAAATAGTTATTTAATTTATTATTGAATATAAACTGACAGTAAATACCTGTGACGCCCCACCTCTATACCCACGCTAGCCAAGAACACTACGGTGCAGTGTCGTCAACTAGCATGGAGAATAAGGCTGTTGAGGAGCGACCATCCGTGTAATTGCTTTGTGCAAGCACCGATATGCCAGATAAAATATAACATGCATTTCATCTCAAGAGGAAATCCGACATACCGACGCAAACTCAAAGCTACTACACAGTGGCTATATATAATCTTCGGAAACAAATATAGAAATAAACATAACACAAATCAGTCACAGACATCCATATCACAAAGGCGGAAGAAGATATGAATATATATAACTAACACATGAAAGTGTACATCAGAGTAGTGGTCAAAAAGATCCACAATAATACAAGAGAATAGCAACACGTGTTATACAAAAGAATACAACTATGAGTCTATATCTCAAGTGCATACAACAAAAACTGCTAATCTAAATAGTTAGCCAAAAGTCAGAGTAGCAAATCCCAGAAGAGGAGTCAAACAGAAGCACCTGCAACATCTTGGTCTGACCCGAGTATTATTTATAAAAAAATAATAAACGGATCAGTCTAGCTATAAATATCAGATGACATGATATAGAATAAGAGATATGGCATAAACATATGATAACCATACGGGCATACTACGATAAGTATATAATTGAAACTCAACATGAGATTAATCAATATCACAAAAATCTTCACAAAGATCCAAAACTTGTATTCGCAACAAGTCGATGACACACGAATTCACCAATGCATAAAAATTGATAAAACTTATCAATTAAAATCACTAAAATTGGCGAAGCATACATTCCAGAATTCAACACAAGAAATCTAGAAATCATAAAAAAGGGAAAGAGGCCTATCACAAGAACGGGAGCATGAAAACACCCAACACGTGTATCGCAAAACGAGCCGAAGCTCCTCCAAACGAGCCGAAGCTCCTCCAAACGAGCCGAAGCTCCTCCAAACGAGCCGTAGCTCCTCCAAACGAGCCGAAGCCCCTCCAAACGAGCCGAAGCCCCTCTGATGCAGTACAAACTATGGAATCGATATGTTTAAATTGTTCAAAGCCTTTGAGTCGATTGGAATTGGCGTTGTTCTTAAGTCGCTCGGGGGTTATAAGTCGCTCACGACTTAACAAGGGATATTCACGACCTAACGTTAAGACCTTAAGTTGTTTCCGACTTAACAGAAGAAGTTTCCAACCTAAGGAATCGCGTAAAGGGAAGCGGCGAGTTAGTGGAGTAACCTTAAGCCGTGTGAAGAAGGCTACGTTTGAGTCGTTTGGGAATATAAGTCGTTTACGATCTATTGAAGGCCTTGAGTCGAAGGAAGCGGAGCACGACCTAGCTAAGTCAATCGAAGGAGCATGCCGCAAGGAACTTGGATGCTTGAGTCGTATGGGTCTTGAGTCGGTCAATTGATGAGTCGGTTGAGTCATGGTGTAATGTAATTGTTTTGAGTCGTGTGTTGTTCTGTTGAGTCGTGGCAATTTTAAGTCGTTAGTGTTGTACTGTTTGTATTTTTTCCTAGGTCATGTATTGAGTCGTATGTGGTTGGGTCGTCTACTACTAATGAGTCGCTACCGACTCAAGATGAGTCGTGAGTCGTAGGGGAAGATGAGTCGTGAGTCGTGGGGGAGGATGAGTCATATACGACTTAAGGCTCAGGTCGAGGAAACACTATAAATAGGGAATGTGTTGTACATTTTAAGGGGGACTTTTGGAATAAAATTCTCTTTGATTGCTTTGTGCTTTCTTTAATTGGTAGTTGAGTGTAATCTCCTATCTCCACTTACGTCATTCGAGTGCGCTCGAATCCACGTTTGTTGAAGCCGATTCACGGTATCTAGTGCGCTAGATCAACGTACAAGGATCGTAGATCTTCTTTCTCGGTATCGTGCGCGATCAACGAGACGAAGATAACTAGAATCCGGTATCTTTGGATCAACGGATTTGGACGTTGCAGTATTCTCAACTCACCGATTGCTACATTCCATCGATTGAAGTTTGTTTTCGATTTATCCGCTGCACCAGTTTTGGTATCAGAGCCATACTTAGCCAATCATAGCTAAGTTGATTCTTGGAGCCAAGTATTTGAAGTTGTGTTCGTTGTGTTCATCTTGAAGTTGCAACAAGTTTGGAGTATTTGATCTATAGCATTTTGAATCAAAGTGTTGGAGAGTGTTTGAATTTGTGGGGAGATTTTTTTTGCGCGCCAAGCGTGTGAATTGTTGAGGCCGATCTAAGTTGTAGCCGAGTCAAGGAGTTAAGCCGTATAGAGCAAGCCGAGACAACTGTTGAGGCCGTGATTTGTTTACTTGTGTTGAAGCTTGTGTTCGACTTGTTGAAGTCTTATTGGAACTTGAAGATTTTTGAAGTACTTGTTGAAGATTGTGAAGAGTTTTCAACCATGCCACCAAGGAGAGCTAATCGCCATCAAAATGTTGAAGCATTATATAGACGAGAAGAGGCCGATCAAATGGAACAACGTATGCATGAGAAGATTGATGAAGGCATTGGTAGGTTGGAGAAGCTTATGATTGATATGAATCAAAGTAGAAGAAGAAATTCACCTGAGTCCATTCGTGGAGGAAGTAGAGTTTCACATCATTCAGATCGGGAGAGGAGAGAGAGTCAGGATCAACGGAGTGTTGATAATCGAAGTAGGAGGAATGATGATGGTCGTGATCGAAGAGATATGGGTAGTAGGAGTGGTGGTAGAGATGTTGGAGGGCGTGAAAGACAACGATATGCATCAGACTTTGATGAGGAGTTTGACGGTGAGAGGGAAGTATTCATTTCAGAGACCGAGATCAGGGACAACGTCAGTATCGGGTTATTGATGATGATCGACGTTGGGAATCGGGAATGAAGATGGAGATTCTAGAGTTTAAAGGAGGGATGGTAGCTGAAGAATTCTTGGATTGGTTATCTAATGTGGAGGAAATCTTTGATTTCAAGGAGGTTCCGGAGAATCGAAGGGTGAAGTTGGTTGCTACTAGGTTGAGGGGAAGAGCTTTGGCGTGGTGGCAGCAAACTAAACTTACCAGGGAGAGAATGGGAAAGTCAAAGATTGAATCATGGGAGAAGATGAAGAAGTTGATGAGAGCTACATTCTTACCTTACAACTATCAATCACTTATGTACCAGAGGTTGCAGAATATGAGGCAAGGGACAAAGTCTGTTAGTGATTATGCTGATGAATTTTACCAACTCATTGCCAGGAACGATATTATGGAGACTGAAGAACAGTTAACTGCTAGATTCATTGGGGGATTGAGAATGCAGATCCAGGATATGGTTAATATGTTTGATCCAAGATCTGTAGCAGAGGCACATCAGAAAGCGTTAGCTTGGGAGAAGCAGGGAAGACGTGGGGGTGGTGTGTTTACTAATTCTAACAATCAAGTGAAGGGGGCCGGTGGAAGTTCTAATATTCCTAAACCTGTCAGTAAGCCAATTGTGAAGGAGGGTGAGAAGGCGAAGGTTAGCAGTAGTTTCAAATGTTACAATTGCCAGGAGTTGGGTCATAAAAGCAATGAATGTCCGAAGCCGAAGAAGAGAGCAATGGTTGCAGAAGTTGAGGAGGATGATGATGAGGAGACAGAATGTTCAAATGCACCTTATGTTGAGGAGGAAGAAGAATTGTCCGGAGATGAAGGTTGTAATCTTATGATGAGGAGGTCATGTCTTACACCAAAGCAAGAGGAGGATTGTAGTTGGTTGAGAAGCAATATTTTTCAGTCGACATGCACTATTCTGGGGAAAGTTTGCAAGTTCGTTATTGATGCTGGAAGTTGTGATAATATTATTTCTACAGAGGCTGTGAAGAAATTGAACTGAAAACTGAGAAACATCCTAAACCGTACAAGTTAGCATGGTTAAGGAAGGGTGGTGAAGTGAAGGTTTGTAAAAGGGCTTGTGTTAATTTTTCTATTGGGAAGAAGTACAAAGATGAAATTTGGTGTGACGTTGTAGACATGGACGTATGTCATCTGTTGTTGGGCAGACCGTGGCAGTTTGATAGATCAGTTCAACATGATGGTCGTGCCAATAGTTACAGTTTCATGTTCGAGGGTACTAAAATCACTTTGGTTCCCAAGAAGCAACAACAGAAGGAGAGCAAGCTAGAGGAGATTGAGGAATTGAAAACTCTGTTGACTTTGAAGGAGTTTGTTAAGGAGGTTGAAGAGGAGCCTGAAGTCTATTTGTTGATTGGGCGAGAGAGCAGTGAAGAGGTTGAAATTCTAGAGGAAGCAAAGCCAGTTTTGAAAGAGTTTGAAGATGTATTTCCAGAGGAGTTGCCTAAGGAGTTACCACCATTGAGAGACATTCAACATCAAATTGATCTTGTTCCAGGAGCAGTGTTACCACATCGACCACATTACCGAATGAGTCCGAAGGAACATGAGGACTTACGAAGGCAGGTGGAAGAGTTACTGGAGCAGGGACGTGTTCAGGAAAGCTTGAGTCCTTGTGCAGTACCAGCTTTGTTGGTGCCGAAGAAGGATGGAACATGGAGAATGTGTACAGATAGTAGAGCTCTGAACAAGATTACTGTTCGCTACAGATTTCCTATGCCGAGGTTGGATGACTTGCTGGATCAGTTGAGTGGGGCTACTATATTTTCGAAGATTGATTTGAAGAGTGGTTATCATCAAATTCGAATTAGACCAGGTGACGAATGGAAGACAGCTTTCAAGACAAGAGAGGGGTTATAAGAATGGTTGGTTATGCCATTTGGTTTATCAAATGCACCTAGTACATTCATGCGGGTGATGAATCAAATCTTTAGACCATTCATTGGAAAGTTCGTGGTGGTTTATTTCGATGATATTCTGATATATAGCGGGAGTACAGAGGAGCATGTAGAGCATTTGAGAAAGGTGTTAATAATTCTTCGTGAGGAACAATTTTATGCGGCTACGAAGAAATGTGTGTTCATGACGAGAAGTGTTTTATTTTTGGGATATGTTGTATCTGAGAAGGGAATCCAGGTAGACCAGAGTAAAGTTGAAGCTATTAGAAATTGGCCACAGCCGAGAACTATCACTGAAGTTAGAAGTTTCCATGGATTGGCGTCATTCTACCGAAGGTTTATTCCACACTTCAGTAGCGTGATGGCACCAGTTACTGATTGCATGACGGGGAAACAGTTTGTATGGTCAGAGGAAGCGGGAGTTGCTTTTGAGAAGATCAAGGAACTATTAATGACAGCACCAATTCTTGTTTTGCCAGATTTTCAGCTGTTGTTTGAATTACACACTGATGCATCAAAGGTTGGGATTGGAGGAGTGTTGAGTCAGAGTGGGAGGCCAGTTGCTTATTTCAGTGAGAAGTTGTCAGGGGCAAAGATGAGATACAGTACATACGATGTTGAGTTTTATGCTGTTGTGCAAGCTGTTAAGCATTGGAGGCATTATCTATTTCAGAAAGAGTTTGTTCTCTACACTGATCATGAAGCTTTGAAGCATTTACAGGGGCAGGATAAGATTTCAGCAAGACATGCATCGTGGATTGCATATTTACAGCAGTTTACCTTTGTTGTTAAGCACAAATCTGGGGTGACGAATCGGGTAGCTGATGCTTTGAGTAGAAGGAGTCATTTATTAACAACATTGAAAGTTGAAGTGACGGGGTTTGAATTACTGCCAGGGATGATTGAAGAAGATCCTTACTTTGTGAAATATGCTGAAAAAGTGAAATTTATGTTGGTTGATGGATTCTTGTTTAAAGGAAATCAGTTATGTATTCCAGAGGGCAGCTTGAGAATGAAAATTATCAAGGAGTTGCATGAAGAAGGCCATGTGGGTAGAGATCGTACATTGCAGTTGATTTCTCAATCTTATTTTTGGTCGTCGATGAGAAAAGAAGTTGAAAGATTTGTGGAGAGATGCCATATTTGCCAGGTTTCAAAGGGAACAGCGACGAATGCAGGGTTGTATATGCCATTACCTGTACCGTCTAAGCCATGGGTTGATATCAGCATGGATTTCGTTTTGGGTTTGCCTAAAACTCAAAGGGGAAATGATTCGATATTTGTTGTAGTGGACAGATTTTCGAAGATGGCACATTTTATTGCCTGCAAGAAGACAGCGGATGTAGTTCGAGTGGCACAATTATTCTTTAAGGAGGTGTATCGATTGCATGGTTTACCAGAATCTATTGTTTCTGATCGGGATACTCGTTTTCTGAGTCATTTTTGGTTAAGTTTGTTGAAGATGGTGGGAACGAAGCTAAAATTTAGTAGTGCTTATCATCCGCAAACTGATGGACAGACAGAAGTTGTTAACCGATCGTTGGGGAATTTGTTGCGATGTCTTGTGAAGGACAATCTGAAGAGTTGGGATATGAAGTTATGCCAAGCCGAGTTTGCACACAATCATGCAGTGAATCGTAGCACGGGATTCAGTCCATTTCAGATTGTATATTCAAATTTACCCAGGGGACCGTTGGATTTGGCAGTAGTACCACAACCGAAGGTGACAGTTAAACGAACTGCTGATTTTGTTGGTGAGCTGACTGAATGTCATAAAATCGTCCAGGAACGATTGGAGAAAGCGAATGAGAAGTATAAGAAGTCTGCAGATTTGAAGCGACGAAATGTTGAATTTAACGAAGGCGATTTGGTATATGCAATATTGACAAAAGATCGTTTTCCGGTGGGAACATACAATAAATTGAAAGCGCGGAAAATTGGTCCAGTTGAAATTTTAAAAAAAATCAATAAGAATGCATATCGATTAAAGTTACCAGATGATGTTTATACTTCTGATGTTTTTAACGTTAAACATTTGATTCCATATCATGGAGATGAAATTGTTGTGGAAGAACTTACCAATTCGAGGACGAATTTTTCTCAACCCAGGGAGGATGATGCAGTACAAACTATGGAATCGATATGTTTAAATTGTTCAAAGCCTTTGAGTCGATTGGAATTGGCGTTGTTCTTAAGTCGCTCGGGGGTTATAAGTCGCTCACGACTTAACAAGGGATATTCACGACCTAACGTTAAGACCTTAAGTTGTTTCCGACTTAACAGAAGAAGTTTCCGACCTAAGGAATCGCGTAAAGGGAAGCGGCGAGTTAGTGGAGTAACCTTAAGCCGTGTAAAGAAGGCTACGTTTGAGTCGTTTGGGAATATAAGTCGTTTACGATCTATTGAAGGCCTTGAGTCGAAGGAAGCGGAGCACGACCTAGCTAAGTCAATCGAAGGAGCATGCCGCAAGGAACTTGGATGCTTGAGTCGTATGGGTCTTGAGTCGGTCAATTGATGAGTCGGTTGAGTCATGGTGTAATGTAATTGTTTTGAGTCGTGTGTTGTTCTGTTGAGTCATGGCAATTTTAAGTCGTTAGTGTTGTACTATTTGTATTTTTTCCTAGGTCATGTATTGAGTCGTATGTGGTTGGGTCATCTACTACTAATGAGTCGCTACCGACTCAAGATGAGTCGTGAGTCGTAGGGGAAGATGAGTCGTGAGTCGTGGGGGAGGATGAGTCATATACGACTTAAGGCTCAGGTCGAGGAAACACTATAAATAGGGAATGTGTTGTACATTTTAAGGGGGACTTTTGGAATAAAATTCTCTTTGATTGCTTTGTGCTTTCTTTAATTGGTAGTTGAGTGTAATCTCCTATCTCCACTTACGTCATTCGAGTGCGCTCGATTCCACGTTTGTTGAAGCCGATTCACGGTATTTAGTGCGCTAGATCAACGTACAAGGATCGTAGATCTTCTTTCTCGGTATCGTGCGCGATCAACGAGACGAAGATAGCTAGAATCCGGTATCTTTGGATCAACGGATTTGGGCCTTGCAGTATTCTCAACTCACCGATTGCTACATTCCATCGATTGAAGTTTGTTTTCGATTTATCCGCTGCACCACCCTCCAAACGAGCTGAAGCTCCACCAAACGAGCCGAAGCTCTTCCAAACGAGCCGAAGCCTCACAAAATGAAGTATCATCCTCGACGTGGACAAAGAGACATCGCACATTGCTAGTCTAAATCACAAAATGATCGTCATCGACCATCAAGAAGTGTCAATTACAATAAGCTAGTAAATATATGAGCTTATCTTCATGTCCCATAACCACTAGCTTAACTTAAATATTTACGAACAAATTGTAGATCTTCACTTAGAAAATTGTCACAAGAGATTCAATCGAACAAGTCTAAGAATTAACCGATGAAGTAAACGCAAGCGTTTCATACCACTTGTTTTACTAAGTCGTTTAATTAGATTTCTCATACGAGTGAGGTAAAGGTTTGTATATACTAATAGATTGGAAATCGGTTTGAGAAAACGAGCTTTGTTATTGAAAATAGAGTTAAAATCGTTTTGATGAAAGAGTTTTGATATTTACTACTAGTATTGAAACGTTTATATTTTTAAAGTGACAAATCACAAAGAAGATTGTAGGAACAATCAATCACTAAAATTCACATTCAAAGACGTGAATAAAATTCAAAGAAATCGATACCGAATCCATCAAAATGGATATTCCCAAAAATCACGAAGAAAATGTCATCAAAGTCGATAATAAGTGATAATAACAAAAGGGAATCAACACGAATCGATTAAAGTTGGAGTTCTCAAGTAAATAGGCAAATAGGCAAAAAGAGTGCAGATTCAGACGTCTGAAATCAAGGATTCAGACGTCTGAAATCAAGGATTCAGACGTCTGAATCTGGAAAATAAATATTTTCCAAAAACAGAATTCAGACGTCTGAATCTTTTGATTTCAGACTTCTGAAATAGGCACATTTTAGCCTATTTCCTTTCTGGTTCCAAATGAACCAATTCAGACATCTGAAATATAGATTCAGACGTCTGAATACTGGGGAATAAAAATTCCCAGTATAATATTCAGACGTCTGAATACTACGTTTCAGACGTCTGAATCAAGGGTTCAGGGCATTCCCTGAACCTAGGCCAAAAATGGCCAAACAGATACCAAAGCGATCGATCGAGCGACAACGACTAAGGATTTACGCCAAGCGACAACCCAGCCTTAACGGCTCTTCGATACGCCTCAAATATCAATGTCCAAATATCCATAAAAGGATTTTCATAGATTTTGATTTCAAAACACCAAAAATTGGAATATACACCAAATCAATCCAAACCAAAATCAATTGCACAAGAATAAGTGTTAGGAATTCATACTTAACAGTCGAAGATAATTATAGACAAAGATGTGAGATAAAAATCTCACCTTTGAATCCAAACAAATGAAGAAGAAGCTTGAAAGCAAAGGAGAATCAACCACTCTTCAAATCCAACTCAAGAAGCTTGATTCTAAGCTTTAAAAGAAGAACATTCCCAAAGTTAGGTTTAGGAATTTCTGAAATTGATAAGAGAATGAGTTGGAGAAGAAGAAGAGAAAGCTTACCAATGGGTTCTTCTATTAGTTTGGAGCTAGAGGTTGGATTTGCTAATGAAGACTAGGGATTGGAGTTTTAATTTCCCATTCCTCCCACCATTGATGCTAAAGCTTGAGTATTAGGAATTTAGAAATGAAGTAATGAAGAGTTGGAGTGGAGTTGGGTTCATATGTTAGGTTAATGGGCTGAAACCTAAACCAAAGCCCTAAGTGAAAAAGTAGCAAAATTCTAGTAACTCCAAACATATCGAAGCTTACACTCAAAAAGGTCGCAAACGGCGTTTTGAACTCAATGGCAGTAGTCCCGAGTCCTAATTCGACTGTTTGCTAAAAGTAGGTTTTCGGACTAAAATCCGACGAACGATGAAATATTTAAATAAAACATTTAAATATACAATCGATAAATATGCGGGTTGTTACAGACTCCCCTCGTTAAAGAAATTGCGTCCTTGTAATAATTAAGAAGAAAATAAGAAGTAACAACCATAGAAGCATACCAACACAAAAGAAAATTTGAAATAGGAAGTTCAACATAAAGAGCACGAAGAGTAAGTCCGAACGGGTTCGCACAGTGAATTCTCTGGATTCCCAAGAGCAATCCTTAGGATTTGAGAATCATTAAACTCTCACAAAAAGAACAGCTTTGTTTCGAAGGCACTCAACCTCCGAAGCAATGATGCGAATAGAATATAACTCCTAAGTCAAATCTGGTGAAACTTCAATTTCTTCAATAACACCGGGCTCAAGAATAAAAATAGAAAACCTAAAAGCATTTCCATAGTTAAAAGACGTAGAAGACGTCAAGAATAGCAGAAAATTGAGCCAGTGCATCGGCGTAGTACAAAAACGGTACGCCCGAGAAATGAGGAACTCGAATAATTTGGAACAACAGCGTAGTACAATAACGGTACGCCAGATGATCCAAAGCTCGAATAATTTCGGAACACCGACGTAGTATAATAATGGTACATCCATTGATCCAGATAAGATGGAACATCGATGTAGTATAATAACAGTACATCCGATGATCCGAACACCATAAAAGAACATCGGACGCTAGTCCATAATAGAAATGAGATAAAGCTCAATAAAACGATGTATATCGAAACGTCCGACGAAATTAATAAAAAGATAATTCCATTCAAACAATCATTAAAGAATCAACCACTTGTTGCCTACGACTAAACGCATTGGCAACACGATTTCCCCTCCAGGAATAAAAGAATATCAAGATCATAAGATGCCAGGAACTCGAGTAAACATGAAGTTCCTTATGAGAAAATAAATATTCCAAAGATTTATGATCGAGGTGGAGAACAAATTTCTCATCCAAAAATGATGATGCCAACTTCTAAAAGTGAAATCAATAGCCGCGAGCACTAGATCATGAATGGCATATCTAGTCTCAATCGGCTTTTAATGATTTAGAAGCACAAGTGGTAGCACGTTATCTTTTGCAAGATAATGACATCTAAACCAATACGATAAGCATTAGTACAAAAGATAAAATCTTGGTTCCCTTCGGGAAACAAAAGAATAAAAGTATCGGAAAAGAATTCTTTCAAATAATCTTCTTTCTCGAAAAGCTAAAACTTTCAAAATTACATTTATCTTTATGTAATAATCTTTCTAGAAAAATTTACATTTTCACAAGTCAATATATCGTGTCTGATTGTCTCATCAGAGCGTTTAGGAAATTCCTATCGATAACGTTGATCAGGCGCATCGACCAGAATTCTTAAAACACTAAATGGGCAATACAATCACAAAATCATCTTCTATATGAATGTTTCTTAAAAACCTTTAAGAATATTCTTTGCTCGTTTAAGAACAAAATCCAACTATACTTATAAATAAATCTTATGAAAAAGATTTGCAAAGATTTTAAATTGCTAATTTCATCCAAAATCAATAAACACAAGAATGGCCTCATCGAAATACTCATAGAATACTCGGCTTATAAAATGGATGAAATAAGATGGACAAACTGAATGATATAATAAGTCATTCATAAGAATCGTAACGAGTGTGGAATGCGGTAAGTGGAATGCTAACTCCCGCAACACGTAACCAAATGAAAATCGATGGCAATGTCGAACTAGAAAGACCTTAACACCACACAAAAGATTTCTTAGGTGATAATCCTAAGACAAACTCAAAAATGCCGGAAAAGTTTCTCAAATTATTTAGATAAGAGAAATAACACTTTTATCATCTTGAGGGCTTAAAGAATAAAATGATGCCTTCAAAAATTTGAAATCGGAATCTCAAGAAAAATAGAAATCTGCTTAACAGATAGAAAATGACGAAGATGAATAGTCCACACGGAAAATAGGATATGGGCTTCAAAACGATTAAGCCAATCCTTACAAAAATCAATTCCGATGCCTAAGTAAAAATCGGCTCAGAAAGAAAAATCACATAAAATAATTTCGACATCAATAGAAAGCAAATTGAGTGTTGTGGATCCACTAATCCGGATTCACAATCCTCAAGGAAGTCAACGAGCCCAAAAATGTTTTAAAGAAAAAGAATCAGCAAGTTCCTTTGATATAAAAATAATGAGATGAAACCCATATCAACAAGAACTCGAATAAGATAATCACCAAGCAAATGTCATCAAGGATTGAATGGAAAATACCTTGACCGAGAGAAGTGTTGTTTAGCTCCCTCTCTCTCCCGCTTTGAAGTATGGGACATGAAGACATATAATGGTCCGCACCTTTGCAATAGCGGCAAGAGATAGGTCTAGGACACTTATTTATATAGTGGTCCTTAGGGCCACAATTGTAGCATTCTCCACGATTAGGGATTAGAGTCTTTGCTTCCGAAGCTTCTTGCCTCCCTCTCTTGTTGGCAATGGGGCCTTTGAATTTAATAGGCATCTTCATATTGTTGTTGAAGTTCTGTTTGGCACGCACAACTTCAATATCGCTTTCTCTATCGGCCTCTTCAAGATGAAGAGCGATATCAATAAGCTGATCAAATGAAACTTCTAGTTTCAGAAGTAATGGCTTCTTAAGATTCTTATTCAAACCATAAACAAATCTCTGGTTTTTCTTCAATGGGGTATTAATGTATTCAACCCCGTATTTAGAAAGAGATTCGAAAGATGCGACGTAGTCCATCATAGAAGATTCACCTTGAACAAGGTCAATAAAACGTCGGGCCAAAGTTACTTTTTCAGCCTCCGGCACAAATTTTAGTTCGAATCTTTCCCGGAATTGCTCCCAAGTGAGATCCGCTTCAAATATTTCAGAAACCAAAAGCTCATACCAATCTAATGCTCTTTCTTGGAGCATGCTAGAAGCCATTTGGACTCAATGTAGATCAATAAGATTCATGTGAGTAAAGATGCGATCGCAAGATTTGAGCCAAGCTTGAATTTCTATAACACTCTCGAATCCCCTGAATGGCCTTCTACCGAAATCAGTGTAGTCTCTGCACAAGCATGCAAAACCGGATCTAGGATGAGTAGGCTCTGGAATGGGTCCGGCTGCTTGAGCGTTCTTTACTAGATCAAGAAGCTGTTGGGCAGACATAAATACTCCATCCTGAGGAGTAGCACTAGATTGACCGGCGCTGGGACGGCCTGGTCTAACCATTTCTCTTCTTTAAGAAAGAAAGAAAGAAGAGGAAAAAGTTATTCTCAAAATAAATATCAAGCAATCTTGATAGATAAAACAAGGAATCATAAAAGAAAATAGGATAGGACGGTACGAAGACCCGAATAAAATCCTAAAGCACGACTCCTAAGATGGACTTAGGACGACGATCCTTGTTAAATTATTCTACATTGTTCCGAAGTTTGGCTCTGATACCAAGCTGTGACGCCCCACCTCTATACCCACGCTAGCCAAGAACACTACGGTGTAGTGTCGTCAACTAGCACAGAGAATAAGGCTGTTGAGGAGCGACCATCCGTGTAATTGCTTTGTGCAAGCACCGATATGCCAGATAAAATATAACATGAATTTCATCTCAAGAGGAAATCCGACATACCGATGCAAACTCAAAGCTACTACACAGTGGCTATATATAATCAACCGAAAAAAATATAGAAATAAACATAACACAAATCAGTCATAGACATCCATATCACAAAGGCGGAAGAAGATATGAATATATATAACTAACGCATGAAAGTGTACATCAGAGTAGTGGTCAAAAAGATCCACAATAATACAAGAGAATAGCAACACGTGCTATGCCAAAGAATACAACTATGAGTCTATATCTCAAGTGTATACAACAAAAACTGCTAATCTAAATAGTTAGCCAAAAGTCAGAGTAGCAAATCCCAGAAGAGGAGTTAAACAGAAGCACCTGCAACATCTCGGTCTGACCCAAGTATTATTTATAAGAAAATAATAAACGGATCAGTCTAGCTATAAATATCAGATGACATGATATAGAATAAGAGATATGGCATAAACATATGATAACCATACGGGCATACTACGATAAGTATATAATTGAAACTCAACATGAGATTAATCAATATCACAAAAATCTTCACAAAGATCCAAAAAGGGTTTCATACCCAAAACTTGTATTCACAACAAGTCAATGACACACGAATTCACCAATGCATAAAAATTGATAAAACTTATCAATTAAAATCACTAAAATTGGTGAAGCATAAATTCCAGAATTCAACACACGAAATCCAGAAATCATAAAAAAGGGAAAGAGGCCTATCACAAGAACGGGAGCATGAAAACACCCAACACATGTATCGCAAAACGAGCCGAAGCTCCTCCAAACGAGCCGAAGCTCCTCCAAACGAGCCGTAGCTCCTCCAAACGAGCCGAAGCTCCTCCACACGAGCCGTAGCTCCTCCAAACGAGCCGAAGCCCCTCCAAACGAGCCGAAGCTCCAACAAACGAGCCGAAGCTCCTCCAAACGAGCCGAAGCCCCACAAAATGAAGTATCATCCTCGACGTGGACAAAGAGACATCGCACATTGCTAGTCTAAATCACAAAATGATCGTCATCGACCATCAAGAAGTGTCAATTACAATAAGCTAGTAAATATATGAGCTTAGCTTCATGTCCCATAACCACTAGCTTAACTTAAATATTTACGAACAAATTGTAGATGTCCACTTAGAAAATTGTCACAAGAGATTCAATCGAACAAGTCCAAGAATTAACTGACGAAGTAAACGCAAGCGTTTCATACCACTTGTTTTACTAAGTCGTTTAATTAGATTTCTCATACGAGTGAGGTAAAGGTTTGTATATACTAATAGATTGGAAATCGGTTTGAGAAAACGAGCTTTGTTATTGAAAATAGAGTTGAAATCGTTTTGATGAAAGAGTTTTGATATTTACTACTAGTATTGAAACCTTTATATTTTTAAAGTGACAAATCACAAAGAAGATTGTAGGAACAATTAATCACTAAAATTCACATTCAAAGACGTGAATAAAATCCAAAGAAATCGATACCGAATCCATCAAAATGGATATTGCCAAAAATCACGAAGAAAATGTCATCAAAGTCGATAATAAGTGATAATAACAAAAGGGAATCAACACAAATCGATTAAAGTTGGAGTTCTCAAGTAAATAGGCAAATAGGCAAAAAGAGTGCAGATTCAGACGTCTGAATCTGGAAAATAAATATTTTCCAAAAACAGAATTCAGACGTTTGAATCTTTGATTTTAGACGTCTGAAATAGGCACATTTTAGCCTATTTCCTTTCTGGTTCCAAATGAACCAATTCAGACGTCTGAAATATAGATTCAGATGTCTGAATACCGAGGAATAAAAATTCCCAGTATAATATTCAGACGTCTGAATACTACGTTTCAGATGTCTGAATCAAGGGTTCAGGGCATTCCCTGAACCTAGGCCAAAAATGGCCAAATGGATACCGAGGCGATCGATCGAGCGACAACGACTAAGGATACGCCAAGCGACAACCCAGCCTTAACGGCTCTTTGATACGCCTCAAATATCAATGTCCAAATATCCATAAAAGGATTTTCATAGATTTTGATTTCAAAACACCAAAAATTGGAATATACACCAAATCAATCCAATCCAAAATCAATTGCACAAGAATAAGTGTTAGGAATTCATACCTAACAGTCGAAGATAATTATAGACAAAGATGTGAGATAAAAATCTCACCTTTGAATCCAAACAAATGAAGAAGAAGCTTGAAAACAAAGGAGAATCAACCACTCTTCAAATCCAACCAAGAAGCTTGATTCTAAGCTTTAAAAGAAGAACATTCCCAAAGTTAGGTTTAGGAATTTTTGAAATTGATAAGAGAATGAGTTGGAGAAGAAGAAGAGAAAACTTACCAATGGGTTCTTCTATTAGTTTGGAGCTAGAGGTTGGATTTGCTAATGAAGACTAGGGCTTGGAGTTTTAATTTCCCATTCCTCCCACCATTGATGCTAAAGCTTGAGTATTAGGAATTTAGAAATGAAGTAATGAAGAGTTGGAGTGGAGTTGGGTTCATATGTTAGGTTAATGGGCTGAAACCTAAACCAAAGCCCTAAGTGAAAAATTAGCAAAATTCTACTAACTCCAAACATATCGAAGCTTACACTCAAAAAGGTCGCAAACGGCGTTTTGAACTCAATGGCAGTAGTCCCGAGTCCTAATTCGACTGTTTGCTAAAAGTAGGTTTTCGGACTAAAATCCGACGAACGATGAAATATTTAAATAAAACATTTAAATATACAATCGATAAATATGCGGGTTATTACAATACCTGTTATTTATTATCTGTTCTTTATTGATGTTATTGATTGAATTGGATGATGATTATGATAAATGTTTGATGATTGATATTGGATGAATGGATGTTGTATTTTATATTGTTACAAACTCAAGTTGTTGCGGATTTTTATTTCATTCAGGATTGTTGTTTGAAATGATATATAACCGTATTTATATTTTAAATTACGGATTGAAATGATAAATATCCATATCACTTGACCATATGATAGAAAATTATATACGGACACCATGGTCTATATATAAAAATATTTTGAAATGATTTCTATGGTTTTGTGAAGAAATATACGGTTTTAGATAAATATTGATTTTAGTTATTATATAAATGTTATTTTATCCTTAATTTTAAGCTATGTATAATTTGTTTTAATATAAAATAAGCTTAATAATAAGTTTGATTTTTATTGAAGATAATATGGTTAAGTATTTAAATTATATTTTAATATAGAGTTTATAATGATTTAAATAAAATTAAGGTTGGAAGATAAATTTGAGATTTATTTGAAATTGAGTTTATTTAAGAATTAAACTCAAATAAGCTTGATGTGAAATTTATTAAATTTGAAATTTTAGAAGGTATGATTTTTATAACTTGATTTTGGTTTAAGGTTAATTAAATGAATATTTCAAGCATAAATATATTGAAGGAGATATTTATTATTTGTAATTTGAGTTTTATTTAAATGATAAAGGATTTATTATGTAACATATTTTAAAATAAATAATAGAAAATTGAATTGTTGAATCGTAATTACCAAACTTAGTTTTGAAATTGTTGAATACTTAAAGTTTGAAATGTATTGAATATGAAATGGTTTATTCTGTGGATCACATCTGTTTTGAAATTGATATAATTTGGAATAGTTTATTTGGAAACTGAATTGAATTGAAATTTATGATTTAGGATCTGGTTAAAATTAAAATTTAAAAATTTGATTTGTTTTGGAATTGATTTGTGAAATTGAAGAAGCTAGTTTATTATATAAAGTATTTTAATATGTAAACCATTTATGTGGTGGAAGTTATGTTTCAAAGTTATGAGTTTCAAACCATTATGATTTGAAAGTGTTATATTTCAAGTGTTTTGATTTCGAAGTGTTATAACGTTGAAAGTGCTATGATTTTGGAAAGGATATATTTGAAACAAAAATGATATTATATTGATTTGGGGTTTAATAAATACGATATCATATTGGTTTGGTTTTAGAAATGGAAATGATATCGTATTTATACGGTTTTGAAATTGATGTTATATTCTGGTTTTGAAGTATAAATTATTTTGAAATGACCATGGTGCTATAATAACGTTTGGTTGTTAAAGAGACCGAGATCAGAAGTTGTCATACTCTCTGCCAACTCCGAAAACCACTTTAACAACCGTGTACGCGGTGGAGATTCCAAAATGAAGTTGGATGGTGGCGGCGTTCCTTTGAGGTATATACGTGGAGCCGACTCCTGTGAGTTGGCATAAGGTGGCTAAAACAGGAGCGATTGACGGGCTAAGAAGGTAGCACCTTTTATCGAAAATACTCATTCGATACCATTCTATTTCTTTGTGATTGATTGAGGCCCTTTGATTTTGGGGGTGTGGCTCGAGGTGGGCGGTGGTAGCTGCTACGCGTTACCACTAATCCGGAAGCGTAATTGGTATATCTGCCTTGGCATTGCCTAGTTTTGCCGTGTCACCTACCCTAGTCCGCCTTGTACGAGTTAATTTTTGTCATACCTATGGAGCATCCTCTGGTAGTCTCCCGATCAGGAGGTATTACGGTACTGTATAGACTATTGGAACTATTACGTGTTAAGGGCTATATGGGTAACCCCTTAATGCTATTTTAAAGTAAGTTTATTTTACTTTTAGACATAATTATAATAGCATATATTACTACATAGTAGATAGTTTAACGGTTCCTTAGGAGATGTGAATCCTGAGCATCTTTTAAGTTACTGCACTCACATTTGACACTGGACAGGAGATGTCAAATCCCGTAAACCTATCTGACGTTGTTCCACTCATATTATTTACCATTGATTTAACTCACATAAGATCTTTTAGTTCTAACTCGAGTGTTTTGTCTTTTCAATTCGCTCGGGTCAGCCTGAGCATTTCGGGATTTGAAGACTTTATTTCTGAAGGATGAAGACGAAGATTGTATTATTTCTATTGTTTACTATATTATTCCACTGCATCACATTATTCCGCTGCATTGTTATTTATTATTCTTTGGTATGTGTAACCTTGATTCTGTGTTGTATAAGTATAATCAAATGTTTTTGTAAAACAGCTTCATGAGCCGTTATTTGATTATTATATTTTGTCATTCCGCTGCAAGATTCTGTTTTGTTTTTTTCTTTCCCCGCTTTTTCTTATTCACCCCAATAACAATTCATCCTTCTGTATGGTTTGAGTCTGACGTGTGTAGTTTATCGTCGATTTAAAGCGTACAAAAAGACGGGATGTTACAACATCACGGTATGGTTACAGCAACTGAAAATAGACTTCTTCGTACTCTTGGGACATTGCATTGTGATCATCAACCCATAGACAAACTAAAATAATTCCTGCTCACCCAGAAAATACGTTGTTTTAAAACGAAGCCCAAAATATTACAAAAAATCAGTTTTATAAGTAATCCATTATAGATGTAACAACCCTGTATTTTTAAAATATTTTAATTGAATTTTGATTTAACTTTATTATATTTAATTTACATAATTTTGTTACTTTTAGATATAAACTTTGATTTTGATATGAATTATCATTCCAAAACATGACTAAAAAAAGAATATTTTCCAAAAAAGTGAATTCTGGTCAATATGGTCAAACTTTGAATTTTAAATTTAAAATTTGAAAGTTTGAAAATTTGAATTTTATCTTTTATTATGAAAGTAAATAAAATTTTAAGAACATTGCTTTTCGTTTCGTTGAAATCTGATTTATAATGTGAAAGTTATGCCTTTTTAACTATTGAATGAAATTTACTGTATTTCACAAAACTGTTTATTTTAAATTATATAACTAATATTTTATTTGGTCATGTAATGTGTGACGCCCCACTTCTATACCCACGCTAGCCAAGAACACTACGGTGTAATGCTGTCAACTAGCACGGAGAATAAGGCTGTTGAGGAGCGACCATCCGTGTAATTGCTTTGCGCGAGCATCGTTATGTCAGATGGTACGACATGCATTTGTTTATCAAGAGGGAAATCTGACATTCCGACGCAAACTCAAAGCTACTACACAGTGGCTATAATATCTTCGGAAACAAATATAGAAATAAACATAACATAAATCAGTCACAGATAATTCATATCACAAAGGCGGAATAAGATATGAATATTACACATAAAAGTGTACATCAGAGTAGTGGTCAGAAAGATCCACAATAACACAAAATAATAGCAACATGTGCTATACAAAAGAATACATCAATGAGTCAATATCTCAAGAGTATACAACAAAAACTACTAATCTAAGTAGTAAGCAAAAGGGTCAGAGTAATGGATCCCTGGAGAGAAGTCAAGTCGAAGCACCTGCAACATCTCGGTCTGACCCGAGTATTATTTATAAGAAAATAATAAACGGATCAGTCTAGCTATAAATATCAGATAACATGATATAGAACGAAAGATATGGCATAGACGTATAATATCCATAATGGCATACTACTATAAGTATGTAAATGATAATCAACAAACGATCAATCAATATCAAAAATCTTCTCAAAGATCCAAAAAGGGTATCATACCCAAAACTTGTATTCACAACAAGTAAATGGCACACGAATTCACCAATGCACAAAAATTGATAAATCATATCAATGAAAATCACTAAAATTGGTGAAGCATAAATTCTAGAATTCAACACACGAAATCCAGAAATCATAAAACAAAAAGGGGGGAAGGCCTATCACATGAACGGGAGCATGAAAACTCACCAACCGCTGTAACACACGAACGAGAAGCTATCTCATGGTAGCTAGCCATTAATTTGACACACGAATGGTCCGAAGACCTGACACACGAATGGTCCGAAGACCGTGGGTTGCTACCCCACCAATTTGAGTCGAAACTCCACAAAACGGGGTTTAGTCTCCCTCGTAGACAAAGAGACATCGCACATTGCTAGTCTAAATCACAAAGATGATCGTCATGATCAACGAGAAGTGTCGATTACACTAAGCTAGTAAATATATGAGTTTAGCCTCATGTCCCATAACCACTTCCTTAACTTAAATATTTACGAACAAACTGTAGATCTCCACTATAAAATTGTCACAAGAGATTCAATCGAACAAGTCCGAGAATTAACCGACGGAGTAAACGCAAGCATTTCATACCACTCGTTTTACTAAGTCGTTTAATTAGATTTCTCATACGAGTGAGGTAAAGGCTTGTATATACTAATAGATTGGAAATCGGTTTAAGAAACGAGCTTTGTAATAAAATAGTGTTGAAATCGTTTTGATGAAAGAATTTTGTTATTTACTACTAGTATAGAAAACCTTTATATTTTTAAAGTGACAAATCACAAAGAAGATTGTAAGAACAATCAATCACTAAAATTCACATTCGAAGACGTGAATAAAATCCAAAGAAACCGATAAAGAATCCATCGAAATGGATCTTCAAAAATCCCTAAAAAGGAGTCATCAAAGTCATAATAAATGATAACAACAAATAGGATCATCACGAATCGATTTAAATTGGAATTCTCAAGCGAATAGGAAAATAGGAAAAATACAGCAGTTTCAGACGTCTGAAACAAGTGGTTCAGACGTCTGAATCTGGAAATATAAAAATTTCCAGAACACAATTCAGACGTCTGAATCAAGTGTTTCAGACGTCTGAAATAGGCATATTTTAGCCTATTTCCTTTCTGGTTCCAATTGAACCAATTCAGACGTCTAAAACCATATATTCAGACGTCTGAATCTGGGAATAGAAAACTTCCCAGAACAATATTCAGACGTCTGAATATTACGTTTCAGACGTCTGAATCTGGGGTTCAGGGCATTCCCTGAACCTAGGCCAAAAATGGCCAAACGAATATCGAAAACGATCGAACGAGCAAATGGCGATGACTAAGGAATTACGTCGAACGACAACCCAGCCTAAACGACTCTTCGATACGCCTCAAACATCAATGTCCAACTATCCATAATAGGATTTCCATAAATTGGACCAAGACACCAAAAATTGTAATATACACCAAATCAATCCAAACCAAAATCAATTGCACACGAATAAACGTTAGGAATTCATACCTAACAATCGAAGATAATTATAAACAAAGATGTGAGATAAAAATCTCACCTTTGAACCCAAATCAAATGAAGAAGAAGCTTGAAAGCAAATGGAAATCAACCACACTTCAATCTCAACACAAGAAGCTTGAATCTAAGCTAAAAGAGAAACATCTCCTAAATTAGGTTTAGGAATTTTCTGAAATTGGTAAGAGAATAAGTTGGAGAAGAAGAAAAGAAGCTTACCAATGGGTTCTTCTTGAGTTTGGAGCTAGGAATTTGATTTGCAAGAGGAACTAGGGTTTTGGAGTTTTTAATTTCCATTCTCTCCCACCATTAATACACTAAAAACTGAAATGAGAAGAGAATGAGGGTGAGTGGGGAAGAGTGGCTCAGATTTGAGCATAAGTTAACATAGGGCTGAGCCCAAACCAAACCCAAAGTGAAAAGTAGCAAAAATCAACTTTCTCCAAACATATCGAAGCTTATACTCAAAAAGGTCGTAAACGGCATTTTAAACTCAATGGGAGTGGTCCCGAGTCCTAATTCGACCGTATGCAAAAAGTAGCTTTTCGGACTAAAATCCGACCAACGATGAAATATTTAAATATAAAATCGATAAATATGCAGGTTGTTACAGACTCCCCTCCTTAAAGAAATTGCGTCCTCGCAATATTACAAGAAGAAGATATATAGTAACAACCATAAAAGCATATTCAATACAAAAGAAGTTTGAAATAAGAAGTTCACCTCAAAGAGCACGAGAAAGTAAGTCCGGATGTGTTCGCTCGATGTACTCTCTAGATTCCCAAGAACAATCCTTAGGATTTGAAGACCATTGAACTTTAACAAGCAGAACTTCTTTATTTCGAAGTCGTTTGACCTCCGAAGCAATGATACGAATAGGATGTTGCTCATAAGTTAAATTAGGCGAAACTTCAATCTCTTCCACAACACCGGGCTCAAGAACATAATCGGAATCTCGAAGGCACTTCCGTAATTGAGAAACGTGAAACACGTCATGAATAGCAGAAAATTGAGCCGGTAATAAAAGGCGATAAGCCATGGAACCAATACGTTCGGTGATAGGAAATGGCCCAATATATCGAGGCGCCAATTTTTCCGATCGACTGAAACGTACAACACCCTTCATAGGTGAAACACGAATGAACACAAGATCTCCCACAGAAAATTCTAACTTCCTTCTCCGGTTATCGGCATAGGATTTTTGTCTACTCTGGGTTTCTTTCATCCTATGACGAATAAGATCAATCTTTTCTGTGGAATCACGAATAAATTCTGGACCTAAAACCAGCTTCTCACAGGCCTCAAGCCAACAAGAAGGAGATCGGCATGGCCTTCCGTAGAGTGCCTCAAAAGGTGCCATGCCAATACTAGATTGGAAGCTATTATTATAGGAAAATTCAACAAGTGAAATATGATCTTCCCAACTTCCACCAAAATCAAGAACACACGCACGAAGAAGATCTTCAAGAGTTTGATTCACACGCTCGGTTTGTCCATCGGACTGGGGGTGATAAGCGGTGCTAAAATTAAGCTTCGTTCCCAAGCTTTTTGAAGACTCTTCCAAAATCCACTAGTAAACAATGGATCATGATCACTAACAATAGAAGTAGGAACTCCATGCAATTTAACAATCTCTTTGATAAAGAGCTTGGCCAAAAGAGGAACGGTTCGGTTAGACCGAACGGGAATAAAATGGGCGGATTTAGTAAGTCTATCTACAATCACCCATAAGCTATCATGACCCGAATGAGAACGGGGAAGGCCATCTATAAAATCCATGAAAATTTGGTCCCACTTCCAAATTGGAATTTCTAAAGGTTGCAATAACCCACCGGGCCTTAGATGCTCGGCCTTAACGAGTTGGCAAGTCATGCAACGCTTAACGAAGTTAGTGATGTCAAGCTTCATTCCCTCCCAATAATAAAGTCGCTTCATATCTGCGTACATTTTACTACTATCAGGATGAATGGTGAATTTAGAACGATGAGAATCCTCCAAAATATCCTTACGAAGATCAATAATATTTGGTACGATAAGTCTACCAAATTTTCGAATGCCGCCACGAAAATCGATGTCAAAGTCTTTCAAACCTTCAATATCAATTTTATCCCTAATATTTCGGCCAAGAAGAGCCATTTCGGGATCTAGCCTTTGAGCTTCAAGTATGCGGTCTAAAAGAGAATGATGAGCCTCAAGGCTACATAAAACAAATGATGAGCATAAATGGGACATGCGCTCTCGAATCTCACAAGTGGATAAGATCTCGAGATCATTCCATTCGGATATCATCATAGAAACAACAGCTTGTTGTTTACGGCTAAGAGCATCGGCAACACGATTACCCTTTCCGGGAGTATAAAGAATATCAAGATCATATGGTGCAAGAAATTCGAGCCAACGCTGTTGACGCAAATTAAGTTCCTTTTGAGAGAATAAATACTTCAAGGATTTATGATCGGTATAAAGAACAAATTTCTCTCCTAAAAGATAATGACGCCAAATCTGAAGAGCAAAAACAATAGCCGCGAGCTCTAAATCATGAGTGGCATATCTAGTCTCAGCAGGCTTTAATTGCCTAGAAGCATAAGCAATAACACGTTCTTTTTGCATAAGAACGACACCCAAACCAACGCGACTAGCATCGGTATAAACAACGAAATCCTGATTCCCCTCGGGAATAACGAGAATAGGAGCATCAGAAAGAAGTTCTTTTAATTTCTGAAAAGAAGCTTCATATTTGTCCGACCAAATGTATCTAACACCTTTCTTCATCAAGCTAGTGAGAGGCACGGCAATCTTAGAAAAGTCTTTAATAAAACGATGGTAATAGCCCGCCAATTCGAGAAAACTACGAATCTCTGTCACACTCTCCGGTCTCTTCCAATCTTGAATCGCTTCAATCTTTGAAGGATCCACGGAAATTCCGGATTCGGAAATAATATGATCGAGAAACTTCACACGAGATTGACAAAATGGCATTTAGAAAATTTTGCCTTTAATTGATTACTCCTAAGAGTTTCCAACACAATCCGAAGATGTTTTTCATGCTCCTCCTCGGTTTTAGAATACACAAGAATATCATCAATAAAGATGAGAACAAATCGATCGAGGAAGTCTTTAAAAACTCGATTCATTAAGTCAACGAAATAAGCCGGGGCATTCGTTAACCCAAATGGCATAACAAGCCATTCATAAGATCCATACCGAGTACGGAACGATGTCAAAGGAATGCTGTCCTCTGCAATACGAAGCTGATGAAAACCGGTAGCCAAGTCCAATTGTGAAAAGACTCTAGCACCACTAAGTTGGTCAAATAAATCATCAATCCGAGGTAAAGGATATTTATTTTTGACAATAAGATCATTAAGCTTGCAGTAGTCAACGCAAAGCCTAAGTGTACCATCGGATTTCTTCACAAAAATAGCCGAAGCTCCCCAAGGCGAGGAACTAGAGCGAATAAATTGCTTCATCTCCAATTCGGATAATTGTTTACGCATCTCCTCGTTTTCTTTATTGGACATACGATAAGGAGGACGAGTGATAGGTTGAGCTCCAGGAATAAGATTAATTCTGAACTCAATTGCTCGCTTAGGTGGTAATCCTAAAACGGGCTCGAATATGTCGGAAAATTCACGAACGACGTGAATAAGAGAAATAATATCACCCTCATCATCATCATCGTCATCACGAGGATTCAAAAAATATAAAGATGCGACCAAGCTGGAGACTGAATTTTGAAGATTAATAGAAATCTGCTTAACAGATTGAGGATGTCGAAGATGAATAGTCCGCTCAGGAAATAGGATATGAGCTTCATAAGGGTTAAGCCAATCCATTCCCAAAATCATTCCAAAGCCTAAATAACGCATGACATGCAAATCGGCTAGGAAAGGTAAATCACCCAAAATAATCTCGACATCTTTACACAATAAACTAATTGTTGCGGATCCACCAACCGGATTCGCAATTCTAAAAGAAGTCATTAAACACAAAACATCCAAAGAAAAAGTATCAACAAGTTCTTTTGATATAAAGGAATGGGACGCACCCGTATCAAAAAGAACTCGAATAGGATGATCACGAAATAAAATAATTCCATCCAGAATAGAATGAGAAATACCTTGGCCACGAGATGTGTTGCCAGGGGCTTGAGCAACATTAAGCTTTCCATCCTTTCTATTTTGAAGTTTGGGACATACATGCATAAAATGGTCCGGGCTTTTACAATAGCGACAAGTACGAGGCTTTGAACACTTGTTCGCAAAATGGTCTCTGGAACCACAGTTAAAGCATTTCCCTTCAGTAGAGGAAAAGGTCTTTGCAGCAGGAGTTGCTTGCCTCCCTTTCTTATTAGGATAGGGGCCTTTGAATTTGTTTGGCCTCTTCTTGTTGTTGTTGAAGCTTGGCTTGGAACCCACTACTTCAACATCATTCTCCTTATCCGCCTCTTCAAGACGAAGAGCGATATCAACGAGTTGGTCGAAAGAAACTTCTAATTTTAGAAGTAATGGCTTCTTGAGATTTTTGTTTAAGCCATAGACAAACCTCTGGTTCTTCTTTAAAGGGGTGTTGATGTATTCAACCCCATATTTGGAAAGCGACTCGAAGGAGGCGACGTAATCAGTCACGGAAGAATCACCTTGAACAAGGTCTATAAATCGTCGAGCCAATGTGACTTTCTCTGCTTCTGGTACAAATTTCGACTCGAAGCGTTCTCGGAATTGCTCCCAGGTGAGATCCGCTTCATTAATCTCAGAAATAAGAAGTTCGTACCAGTCCAATGCTCTTTCTCGGAGCATACTAGAGGCCACCTGAACTCGGTGAAGGTCAATAAGATTCATGCGAGAAAAGATTCGATCGCATGACCTTAGCCAAGCCTGTACTTCAATAACAGTTTTGGAACCTCTGAATGGCTCCCCACCCAAATTAGTATAATCGCTGCACAAGCGTGCAAATCCCGACTTTGGGTGAGTAGGTTCCAAGTTAGCTCCAGCTGCTTGAGCATTAGTTACCAAATCAAGAAGCTGTTGAGCAGTCATAAAAACTCCATCCCGGGGTGGAGTGGTAGACGGTACGGCTCTGGGGCGGCCTGGTCTAGACATTTTTCTTCCTTTAGAAAGAAAGAAGAAGAAGAAGAAGGTTATTCACCAAATTGAATATCAAGCAATCTTGATAGATAAACAAGGGATCATAAAGAAAATAGGATAAGTCGGTACGAAGACTCGAATAAAATCCTAAAGCACGACTCCTAAGATGGACTTAGGACGATGATCCTTGTTATAATATTCCATATTGTTCCGAAGTTTGGCTTTGATACCAAGCTGTGACGCCCCACCTCTATACCCACGCTAGCCAAGAACACTACGCTGTAATGCTGTCAACTAGCACGGAGAATAAGGCTGTTGAGGAGCGACCATCCGTGTAATTGCTTTGTGCGAGCATCGTTATGTCAGATGGTACGACATGCATTTGTTTATCAAGAGGGAAATCCGACATTCCGACGCAAACTCAAAGCTACTACACAGTGGCTATAATATCTTCGGAAACAAATATAGAAATAAACATAACATAAATCAGTCACAGATAATTCATATCACAAAGGCGGAATAAGATATGAATATTACACACAAAAGTGTACATTAGAGTAGTGGTCAGAAAGATCCACAATAACACAAAATAATAGCAACATGTGCTATACAAAAGAATACATCAATGAGTCAATATCTCAAGAGTATACAACAAAAACTACTAATCTAAGTAGTAAGCAAAAGGGTCAGAGTAATGGATCCCTGGAGAGAAGTCAAGTCGAAGCACCTGCAACATCTCGGTCTGACCCGAGTATTATTTATAAGAAAATAATAAACGGATCAGTCTAGCTATAAATATCAGATAACATGATATAGAACGAAAGATATGGCATAGACGTATAATATCCATAATGGCATACTACTATAAGTATGTAAATGATAATCAACAAACGATCAATCAATATCAAAAATCTTCTCAAAGATCCAAAAAGGGTATCATACCCAAAACTTGTATTCACAACAAGTAAATGGCACACGAATTCACCAATGCACAAAAATTGATAAATCATATCAATGAAAATCACTAAAATTGGTGAAGCATAAATTCTAGAATTCAACACATGAAATCCAGAAATCATAAAATAAAAAGGGGGGAAGGCCTATCACATGAATGGGAGCATGAAAACTCACCAACAGCTGTAACACACGAACGAGAAGCTATCTCATGGTAGCTAGCCATTAATTTGACACACGAATGGTCCGAAGACCTGACACACGAATGGTCCGAAGAACGTGGGTTGCTACCCCACCAATTTGAGTCGAAACTCCACAAAACGGGGTTTAGTCTCCCTCGCAGACAAAGAGACATCGCACATTGCTAGTCTAAATCACAAAGATAATCGTCATGATCAACGAGAAGTGTCGATTACACTAAGCTAGTAAATATATGAGTTTAGCCTCATGTCCCATAACCACTTGCTTAACTTAAATATTTACGAACAAACTGTAGATCTCCACTATAAAATTGTCACAAGAGATTCAATCGAACAAGTCCAAGAATTAACCGACGAAGTAAACGCAAGCGTTTCATACCACTCGTTTTACTAAGTCGTTTAATTAGATTTCTCATACGAGTGAGGTAAAGGCTTGTATATACTAATAGATTGGAAAACGGTTTAAGAAACGAGCTTTGTAATAAAATAGTGTTGAAATCGTTTTGATGAAAGAATTTTGTTATTTACTACTAGTATAGAAAACCTTTATGTTTTTAAAGTGACAAATCACAAAGAAGATTGTAATAACAATCAATCACTAAAATTCACATTCGAAGACGTGAATAAAATCCAAAGAAACTGATAAAGAATCCATCGAAATGGATCTTCAAAAATCCCTAAAAAGGAGTCATCAAAGTCATAATAAATGATAACAACAAATAGGATCATCACGAATCGATTTAAATTGGAATTCTCAAGCGAATAGGAAAATAGGCAAAATACAGCAGTTTCAGACGTCTGAAACAAGTGGTTCAGACGTCTGAATCTGGAAATATAAAAATTTCCAGAACACAATTCAGACGTCTGAATCAAGTGTTTCAGACGTCTGAAATAGGCATATTTTAGCCTATTTCCTTTCTGGTTCCAATTGAACCAATTCAGACGTCTGAAACCATATATTCAGACGTCTGAATCTGGGAATAGAAAACTTCCCAGAACAATATTCAGACGTCTGAATATTACGTTTCAGACGTCTGAATCTGGGGTTCAGGGCATTCCCTAAACCTAGGCCAAAAATGGCCAAACGAATATCGAAAACGATCGAACGAGCAAATGGCGATGACTAAGGAATTACGTCGAACGACAACCTAGCCTAAACAGATCTTCGATACGCCTCAAACATCAATGTCCAAATATCCATAATAGGATTTCCATAAATTGGACCAAAACACCAAAAATTGGAATATACACCAAATCAATCCAAACCAAAATCAATTGCACACGAATAAACGTTAGGAATTCATACCTAACAATCGAAGATAATTATAGACAAAGATGTGAGATAAAAATCTCACCTTTGAACCCAAATCAAATGAAGAAGAAGCTTGAAAGCAAATGGAAATCAACCACACTTCAATCTCAACACAAGAAGCTTGAATCTAAGCTAAAAGAGAAACATCTCCTAAATTAGGTTTAGGAATTTTCTGAAATTGGTAAGAGAATAAGTTGGAGAAGAAGAAAAGAAGCTTACCAATGGGTTCTTCTTGAGTTTGGAGCTAGGAATTTGATTTGCAAGGGGAACTAGGGTTTTGGAGTTTTTAATTTCCAATCTCTCCCACCATTAATACACTAAAAACTTAAATGAGAAGAGAATGAGGGTGAGTGGGGAAGAGTGGCTCAGATTTGAGCATAAGTTAACATAGGGCTGAGCCCAAACCAAACCCAAAGTGAAAAGTAGCAAAAATCAACTTTCTCCAAACATATCGAAGCTTGTACTCAAAAAGGTCGCAAACGGCATTTTAAACTCAATGGGAGTGGTCCCGAGTCCTAATTCGACCGTATGCAAAAAGTAGCTTTTCGGACTAAAATCCGGCCAACGATGAAATATTTAATTATAAAATCGATAAATATGCAGGTTGTTACATAATGTCTAATTTATGTTTATATGGGTAAAATAACATGCATTGTATATATTTTGGTTCTAAAACATTTTTGAAAATGTGATTGACGTTTTCCAATGTCAGTTGTATTATGTTGTAAATTTTAATTCCATCTTTCAATTAATTAAAGTAATTCTTTATTTATCTTTATATTTTTCTTAAGAACTTATTTTATTCTCATTCCCACTTTATTTTGTTCCTCATTTATTTATTTATTTGACATTTTATTTGTTTTAAAGTGAAATAGAAATTTTCTAGAGCCAATGGTATTTTATTTGAAATTTTCATGTCCTGGCTGCTATTTTTAAACAATTTCTTCAATTCTTTTGCTATTTTCTCCGAATTTAATTATTTGTTTCACTTTTAAAATATTTTAAAAATCATTTTATTTCAAATTTTGTTTTATAATATTTTTACGATGAAGTTGATAATTTTCCAAAGTCAATAGTGATTTATTTCTAATTTCTGGACCCTGTTTTCAATTTTTAAGCAATTTCTTTTATTCTTTTTCTATTTTCTTTAAATTTTATTTTTATTTTCATTTTTATTTCACTTTGTCTCGGTTTTTAAAATTATTTACTGAAATTTTTATTTTCTTTTATTTGATTTAAAAAGAATGGAAATGTGAAGAGTTTATAAAGCTTTTAACCTAAGACCTTTCATTGCCTAAACTTTTCATTTTCCATAACCTTCTCATCAATTCAGTTTAGCCGTACTAGCTACTGATTTAGCCATGATTTTTGTCTCATTTTTCACGTGAGAAAAACATCACTCTTCATTTGTTTTCATGGCTAGAAGGAAATGGTAATGGCCTCTCCTCCTTTTTCCACTTTTTCTCTTCTTTCTTCTTACTTTTCATGCTTTTGCCTTGATTCCTCTTGCTTGTTGTGATCGGCCACCACCACTATCACCTCCACCACCTTCCTCCTCCCCTTCGACGGCTTCAAACCTCTCTCTCCTCCTCTGACCAGTAGTGGCCGTGCCCTTTAGATGATGAAAACACCACAAACAAATATTGAAACCCCTTAAAAACAACACTAACCGACCTATATTGCTTCACCACTTCCATTTCCACCATCACCATAGGCAGCCACCACCACCTCTGTCCAGACCCTTACTCACCCCTCCTACCTCTGACCAGACCCATACTCTACTGGCCAAGCCAAACATCCCATGGCCAAGCCCCTCTTGTTGACCAAAACCATGCTAGTGTGCCTAAAACTCTTCACATGCCTATGTTGTTACTTCCTCTACATGTCTAGCCTTCATTCCATGCATTTCCTATGTTCAAACCTGAGCCAAAGCATGTCCAAACCTAAACCTAAACATCCCCTAAGCCGTGTAGCAAGTGTAGAAAGCAAGGCAAAAAGTTGTGTATTCGTATTGCTTTTCAATTCAAAGCTGTTCCATTTCAATGTTGTGTTGAATTATAATTTTATTCTATTTTGTTTGGGTTGTAACACAAGATCTTTAGCTTGGATTCGCTCTCCACTCAAGTCCATAGGCTTGTCATTTTGCTCTTGATTCCGTTATGTCAGTTGTATTGCAATCCCCATTATTTTGAGGTGAGTAAAGCTCAAACGACATTTATACTTATGCAGTTGTGAAACAACAACAACTGAATGTGTAGAATTATATATGATGCTATAACTGCCAGTGATTATTTATATATGATGTTAAACTTGTTAATTTACATGTCGTCTCATCTGTTACTATTATATGTTGTTAACTGTTCATTTATATCTGTTTATCACACTGCAAGTTCCCTGTAGATTATATTCACTATGGGTTGAAATGATACATACCTGAACGGACTTTAGAATAGGGAAAAATCGTTATGGGCTGAAATGATAGGCCTGAACGGTTTTTATTTATTTATTTTAACTTGGGATTGCGGGTTTGAAATGATATAACCCAGATTTTTCTTTTTAAACTGCGGATTGAAATGATAGATATCTGTATAACTTGACCAAGGTTAGAAAACTTTATATAGGCCCGTGGTTATATTTTATAAAGTATATCGAATATTTCAAATATTTTTAAAAGTGAAAAATTATGAAATTTGATTTAAATTGGATTTTTAAATGTTTAAATAAAGAAATTTTGGATTTTTCTAGAAGTTAAAAAAATGTAATTCAAATGAATGGTAAAAAGTGAATTTTTGAAATATAACTTAAATTTGGAAATTTGGACTTTGGCTTTTAAAATGACATTTAAGTTATTTAAATAAAATTTTAAGTGGTTTAAATGTAAATTTATGATAATTTGATTTAAATAGATTTTTAGGTGTTTTAAATAAAGGATTTATGATTTTTGTATAAGTGGAAAATGTTAAATAAATAAACAGTTAAGTTGAATTATTGAAATATAACTTAAAGTATGGAAATTCGGGTTTTGGTTTAAAAAGGGAATTTTAAGTTATATAAATAAATAGAAATTTAATTATATTTGGAAAATGGAAAATAAGATGATTTGATTAAATTTGAGTTTAAATGAATTAATAAAGTATTATTGATTTTTCTATGTATTAAAATGGTTAAATGAATGAACGTTTAAAAGTGTAATTTTAAAATGAACTTGACCTGGAAATGTGAATTTGGTTTTAATTAAGGGTTTAAGTTAATTAAATAAATTGGAAATTTAGTTTAATTTGTGGAATTATAATTTGAAAATGAAAATGTTAATAAAGTGTTAAATGTAAAAATGGGAAAGTTTGCACTTGAACTTATTATGGTGATTTGTGAAATTTGATTTAATTATTAAATGTTGCTTTATAAAAAAAATCATTAATTAAAAGAGTATTTTATTGAACATCTTTGAATGTAAATATATTTTTAAAATGTTTAAATAGTTTAAATTGAAACGTTTTCAAGTATAACTTTCAGCGGCTTTTTCTGAATGCTGTGAAAGGTTGAAATTTTCAACGTTATGGTTTTAACTTAGTAAATGAACTCATAATGGTTTAAAACTTTAGAAATTGAATGCTTGATTTGAAAGTATATAAACTAAAATTTTAAATGGTTTAAATGAATTATTTTGATTAAAATAAAAGTTATTTAAAAGGTGATTTGGAATGATAATAAATGAATGATATCTTTGAATTTAAAGGGTATTTAAAGTTGAAAATTTTGGAAATTTAATAATTTAATTATTAAATATAATAACTTTATTTTAATGATTTAAAACGATTTTTGAAATATAAACTGTTTTGAAATGTGAATTGAAATGTTATTTTAAATTGAATGAAATGAATAATGATTCGAAATGAAGTTTGGTAAAGATATGATATTTTGATATATTAAAATGATTGGAAATGAAGTTGTGTAAAGATATGATATTTTGATATATTAAAATGATTGGAAATGAAGTTGTGTAAAGATATGATATTTTGATATATTAAAATGATTGGAAATGAAGTTTTGTAAAGATATGATACTTTGATATATTAAAATGATTGGAAATGAAGTTTTGTAAAGATATGATATTTTGAAATATTAAAATGATTGGAAATGAAGTTTTGTAAAGATATGATATTTTGATATATTCAAATGATTGGAAGTAAAGTTTTGTAAAGATATGATATTTTGATATATTGAAATGATTTGACAGGAAGTTTCGGAAAGATATGCTGTTTTTGAAATGGTTTGGAATTAATTTAATCTTTATTTTGATAAAGATTTGGATTTGAAATGATATTCTATTTTGAAGTATAAATATTATTTTAAAAGTTATAACTGCGGGTATAATAACGATTGGTTGGCAAAGAGACCGGGATCGGATATCCGGCATACTCTCTGTCGATACCAAAAACCACTTTGACAATCGTGTACACGGTGGAGATTTGAAAATGAAGTAGGATGGTGGCGACGTTATTGAGGTATATTTACGTGGACCCGACTCCCGTGAGTTTGCTTAAGGTGGCTAAAACAGGAGCGATCTTAGGCCAAAAGGGGTAGCTCCTCTGGTCGGACACATTCCTTCGATGTTATACTCTTACTTGTGATTGATTAGATGGCCATCCTCCGATTTTGATATGGGAGTGTGTTCCGAGGTGGGCGTATGTGGCTGCTGCATTACCACCAGCCCATGTGCGTAATTGGTATATCTACCCTGGCATTTCCTTGTGTGCTGTGTCACCTACCATATCGAGCATTTACTATGAGTTTCTATTTGTGTCGTACCTATGGAGCATCTTATCGTAGTCTCCCGATCAGGAGATATGTAGGTGTTGTATAGACTACTGGCATTATTTGTGTTAAGGGCTATATGGGTAACCCCTTAACGCTATTAAAAAGTAAGTTTATTTGACTGTTGGACATTATTATAATACAGAGAACACACAGTGGAAACTATATATCTACCTCTGAAGCCTCCTGCTCCATTGCTCCTCCAAAATTCGTCAAAGCTAACCTGAATCCCTTAGCTACTCGTAAAAATTTGAGTGCCCAAGAGTTTGAGAAAATAGCAGATAAACTCCGGGTCAGACATGGGTCTGGTGTGAGTAACAGGTTAAGGTTGCTTAATTTTGAAAAAACCTTTGAAAAGAAAGGCATTACGTAAGACTTCCCACACATAAACATGGAAAAGTTTTTACCTTACGCTAACCAAAACATTTGATAGGAAATCCAGTGATATTATATAGGTCTAGGTTTTCAAGTAAATATGAAATAGCCGAAATTTTTACATTTATTAAATTCCAGCTACTAGCCACAAAAGTGGGTAATACAATCAAAACCGTTGGCACTTATTGGATTTTGGATTCCATACAATGGCAGGGTTGCTGGGGTATCGCCCGTCACAGTACGTGGCCTAGATCACCGTACTGAGGATTACTCCCAATCCCCTGCAACATAAAGCCGGAACCATTCCTTACTGAATAGTCCCGAACAAGACAACCTTGTGGTTGGCGTACGTTCCAACTGCCCACATAGCCGAAATAAAAAGGGACTTCTAGACAGGGGAAAATCTCGTCCTACTTGGGCATGACCCACTTAACCTTGCTGCACCTCCCCTGTTTTATCCATTCCCGGTTGACGAGGCTTGAGGTTACGATTACCTTTAGAAGACACATCTCTTAGAATGCTCATCGTCCACCTGACGATGTTCTGAAAGCATTCAATCTATACAAGTTCGTTCTGGGTTCGAACGAAACCGAAGGCATTATCTCGTTACATTCATTTTGGAATCACCCTCAGAGTTAACGACAATAACCCTTGCACTCTGAATCTTTATCTCAAATCTGAAAGTACTACTCCGTTAAACTCGTATTGGAATCACCCTTAGAGTTTTAACGACGAATAGTCCTTACACCTCGAGTCTTCACTCTTCACTTGAGATTCACGACCTATCGTAAGTTTGGATCGATGTGGTTTTCGGATATCCAAATCTGGAAACCCGATCCCGGTCTCATCGAAATCCAAAGCGTGTCTTTTAAGGCCAAGTTGTTTTAAAGTTTAAAACAATTCAATTTCATTATCTAAATACACACAGGTAGATAATTCACAAATCACAATAGATAATCAACATTATCATCACAACAGATAATCCATATCATCAATCACAAATAGATAGTCCTTATTATCATCACAAATAGATAATTCATATTACCATCCTAATGCAACCAAAGCATCCACTTCACACCGCATTATTATCTCATATCTGAGATCTCAAACCATTCAAGGCAACCAATATCATCCATTCTTATGTAAGCAATGATTAATAATCACACCAAATATAATTAATTTAAAATGAATTAAATTAATTACATTATTTCTAATTAATTTAAAGTAAATTAAATTAATTACTTCATCATTACCAACCTTGCTTACATCACTATTAATTAATCATCAATCAGTTAATTAATAATCAACCAATTATTCATTTTAATTAATCATCCCTGATTAATTAACCTTTAATTACATTCAAGTAATTATCCATTAATTAATTTCACAAATTAATTATTCTTAACCAAATACAGTAATTAATCTTTAATTACTTCATAAATTAATTAACTATAATTATTTACATTAATCCTTAATTAATTATTAATTAATTCCTTCATTGATGAATTATTTCTAAATAAATCTATTCTTAATTAATTCATTAATTATAATAATTAATGATCTCTAATTACATTTTCTATTTTAAATTAATTACATTAAGTAATTAATCTTTATTTAAACCATAATTGTTAATCACCCTTGATTAACTCCATTTAGTAATTAACTACCCTTAATTTCTTCACCAAATAAATTAATTACTACTTAATTAATTATCTCTAATTAATCCCTTGATTAATTTTACAAAGTAATTATACTCAAATTACTTCCATCATCAAATCACCTTCAATTAATTACATCCAGTAATTACCCATTAATTACTTTCCTAAGTAATTTCTCTTCATTAAATTACATTAAGTAATTATGCTTCTCAAATCATCAAATGATTATTCTAAATTAATTAAACTGAATTAATTAACTTAATCTAATCAAATTAAATTCAATTAATTACAATGAGTAATTAATTCCTTAATTACTTCCATAAGTAATTATACTTAACAATTTACACAAATGATTATCTTTAAATTAATTAAGCTAATTAATTATTAAAAATTAATCACATTAATTAATTATTAAATAATCCTTAGTTAATAACCTTCATTAACTATTAACAATTCATTAATTATTTTTCTAAAGTAATTAACTTATTTTAATCATTATTGATTACAAATTAATTAACCATTAATAGCCCATTAATTAACCCCTAATTATTTAATTGATTAAGTGTTAACTGTAACTTAATTAATCCTTTATTACTTGATTAATTAATTGCTAATTATTAATTAAAATCTAATCTTATTTAATTAATGATTCTTAAATTACAAGTTAATTATTCTAAGAATAATTAATCTTAAACTTTTAAGTTTAAAACCCTTAATTACTTTAAGTAATTATCCATTTCATTAATTTATTAAATAAATTAATTATCCATTTAATTACCCTCATAATTAAATGAATTACAAATCATGAAATTCTAATTTAACTTTAAGATAAAACCTTTTTCTTATCTATGGTTAAATTATCATTCACAAATATATTTGAAAACATTCATTTCCAAATTTAATTTCAAATTTCATTTTAAATTCAAGTTTTAAAATGAAAACCAATTTATCTTCAACAAAATTTAAAATCAATTTAAAAACTTTAAATTTTCATGATATAGAATACTTTCTCTTATAAAAGGAATTTTACAAGAGTTTAAACCAAATTCCTTTTTAAATTCAAAACATTTAAATTTTACTTTATCATTCAAAATAGTTAAAACACTTAAATTTATAAAACTAAAATTTATTTTAAAACAAAGATTCAAATTTAGATTTGAATCAGATTTAAACTTTGCTTAAAACATTCCTTTACATTTCAAACTCCAATTTAAATTCAAATTCCTTTAAAAACACTTTTAAACACTTAGCCCCTTTAAGGTTATTTAAACAAATTTGAATTTAAAAACATTATTCATTTCTGTAACAACCCGAGATTTTTCCACCAATTTATATTCATCGTTGAATGGTTAATGTCGATAGCTAATGGCTATTTGAATTTTAATCGAGTTGAAATCCTTTCAAAAATTTGGTTAAGGTTATGCGGGCTTTAAAAATTATTTGGCCCACTTTTCTTTTGTGCCGTGATAATAATTAAACCCGTCCCCTTTATTATTTTCAAACCCTAAGTAAAAATCGAACGAAGGAAATTAATGGCGGCCCCCTTTTCATTTCTCGTTCGCCCCTTCATCTTGCTCGTGGCTGTGTCGATCGATGATCTCGTGCTCGGCTTCTCCTAAATTCGTCGACAAGGTGAGTAATTCATACTCACATCTAATTCGAATTCATAGCTAGGTGATTTTGTGTTCGGCCTTGAATTTTTGGTACCTGACTTCGGTCGTGATTTCTTGGCTTGTTTAATTCGTGATTTTTGGTACCTGTCTTGGGCCATTCGATTTGTTTTGATGATTTATTTTGTAACTTGGTCGCCTCGGCCCTGTTTTTGTTCGATGCTGATGATTTCTGATTTATTCATATCGAATAAGTTTGTTTACTCGATTGATATGGTTTTGCTTTATTTCGTGGTCACCACGTTGTTGAATTACTTTTGACTTCGGCCATTCCTAATTTCATGAATTTCTGGCTTTACTGTGAACTTTGTGGTCTGGTTTCACTTTGATTCATGATCCTCTGTGTCACTTGTATACCGAGTATTGCTGAGTCTTGATATTTGCTTGTTCATTTGGGTTTATGTATGTACTACATGTGTGCAGTTTTACTCCTTCGGTTTCATGTTGGCTTGGGTCGTCTGCACCTCTGGTATGCAGCAGCTTGTCGAATTTACATGTACACTGTGTCATTTATCTTTGCACTTACATACTTGGTTTCCACCTTGATATTGTGTAGCCTGGTCTTTGTTGATTTTTGATGGCATTCATTTGTGTCACTGCTTGTGCCCGAGCTTGCATGCTTCATGTTGCTGTGTTTTATTAATTTGGGGTACACACAATTGTTATCTCCTGATAACATCCCTTTGGCGTAGTATCACGGTGCCACCTCTGTTTGTCCTTGGTGTAGTTTGATTTCTCTAGTTCATGTATTCGTTGAGATGCTCAGTTTGCAAAATACTTGCTATCTGGTCATTATTTTGTATTGACACTACCCTTGTGGTTTGTACCACTACTTGTTCATGATACATTTGTTATTTTCACTTTGAGCATTCTGATCTGTGAAGCATTTTGATCATTATATGTTGACTCAAGTCTTCAATTGATATTGATCTTCATATATGTACATATATACAGTTTTGAGTTTGGGCATTGATGTTGGTCTTTGTCTGGTGCTATTTCATGTTCCTCTATAGTTAGCATTGTGTAGTTGCCACCATGTTGCATTTAGTCTCGGTGGTTGTTACTGCAATCATGTTGCAGTTCTGCCTTGTATGTGCAGTGCCTCATTATCACTCCATATATATATAATTTGCAGTTGCATTTTTGATTGTGTTGTCTTGGGCTTGTGTAATACTTTGTCGAATTCGTTTGCATTGTGTTGCCTGGCCTTTCTAACTGTGCAGCCTTACCCCCCTGCTGCATTCGTTTGATTGTTGTATTTGGGTTTTCGGCTGCAGTTTGGGGTCATCTTTTCGTGACCACTTGGGCATTTCTCTGCCTTGTTCGAATTTGTTTGGTTGTCGTTGCTTGAGACAGCCAACCAATTCAATTCACTTGGTTGAAACTTTTCTCTACTGTCACTTACTTATTGCATTTGTTGGCACTGTGAATTCTTGAGCATTGGCCTCTGTGCCTTATTGCTATTTCTGTATATGCTGTTGTGGCAAGGCAGTGTACGCGTGCGTGCACTGCAGCCACTCAGTATCGACATTTTGAATTGATATTTGAATTTTCATTGATCTTTTTAGTACATCATCACTGTAGTGGCAAGGCAGTGCACGCAAACGTGAACTACAGCCACACGGAATTGAGTTTTTGGGTACATTATCACTGTAGTGGCAAGGCAGTGCACGCAAGCGTGAACTACAGCCACACGGTATGGCTTTTATGATATCCAATCTTGCTTTGATTTATTGATCTTTTGCATATTCCATATGCTGTAGCGGCGAGGCAATGCACGCGTGCGTGTACTGCAGCCCTACTCGACTTAATATTTTAATTGATATTTCAATGGTTTGAACTATTTCGTTTATTCAATTCAATATTCTAAATTTCATTCTGATTTGGTTGAATTTGCTGATTTGTTGTTTAACACTGCTACGTGTTATATTTATCGTTATCCGATTTCTTTATCGGATAGACGAAATTTATTGTGACTATCGTCTATTCATTATTTAATTATTATTGCTTCAGTGCACTAATAACTGAGTTTGAATTAGACTGACCCGAGTATTATTTTCTTTTGAATTTAATACTCGGGTCAGACCGAGTATTTCAGGTTGTAGATATTCTGCTTTGGGTTGCTGCTAGAGCTATGAAGTTCTTTCATAACTTTTGGAGTAGTCGTCGTTATTTGTAGTAGTCTGTAAAATTGTATAGGAAGATATGTATTCATGTATATTATATACGTTAATGTACTTGTATATGTAACTTCCCGAGTCGACTGTTGTTGTTGTATCATATGTACCGTGTCAAATGTATTATAACTGATATCAGTTATTATATATATGAGACTTTCTGTTTTTATCTGTGTTCCGCATTTATATTTATCTGTGTTATTATTATATATTTCGTTCTAAACTATTATGAACCATGATCGTTCGTTTTATACTGGAATTGGGGTATGTCGATGGGAGAAAATAAATCAGAGATGAAAAATGAAAGAATATATATATTTATATACCACTCCTATCGAGATAACCAATAATAGTGTAAGGCCTAACTACTGATGGCGGCTTCTCCGCGCTAGTTGACAGCACTACACCGTAGTGTTCTTGGCTAGCGTGGTATAGAGGTGGGGCGTCACAATTTCCAGCTAAGATTCAAATTAAACTTGAATCCATTATTTTAAAATTAGATTTAAAACTTATTTTAAATCCTTTCTTAATACTTTAAATTTCAGTTTAAATTTGAAAACAAGACAGGGTTTGTAACCTTTAACAAAATTAACCCGAGCCACACATAAATCACTCTAGCCTAACCTAACCTAGCCCGAGCAAAACACTAAATAACTCGAGTAAAACTCGAGTAACATTTCCATTTTGAATTCATTTAAACTTAAGTACTAACAGGTTTTACACAAACCTGTAACAACAACACACCCGAGCCCACACAACCATTACTCCGAGACAAACAGCCCCACGCTTCGAGCAAAACATGAAACAACCCGAATAACACTCGAGTACCCATCTTTCCCAAATCAACAGCTGATACTCCATGTCCGCCATGCACCTGCACCAACACTGCAACCAACTTCGACCACTCGCGACGACTCACGCAAGTCGACGATCATCCCCCAACTCAATTCCGACCCTCAAACCATTTGCAGTAGCTAAAAATCAAAATCGAGCATACGAGCTCAAAACTGGAACTAATGTCGAAAACTGGAATCACCTCAATCACAAGACTCCGACCACCAGAGTGCCTTCACCTCTGGCCATGCACACTCCATCAATTATTTCCCTGAATCTGGAAATGCTCGGTCACCTCTAGAAGTCGCGTCGATCAAATTTCTGATCAACGGAAAAAATAGGGTTAAAAACTTCAATTCTTAACCACCATCGCCTTAATGCATAGATCCACTTCCAACTATTTTTCCCTGAATCTCCTATCACCACTTCATCACCAAAGAAGATGCTGACCACCCCGACCATCTAAATCGACAGTTCTATACCAAAACATCATTTCTGGTCAAACCAGAAATGCTCAATCATTTTCAAACAAAAAATTTAGATTTTAGTTTTAAAATTCAAGTTTTAGTTTAAGTAATCGGTTTATAATCCTGGATCAATGAATCTGGATGATTAAATTTTTATTTACGTAAGGTTTGTTTTGTATTTTTTTTTGATTCCCAGAGTCATTAACAAATTTATTAACCTAAATAAAATTTTAGACTTTAATCTATGATACAACTAACATGTTTTGTTTGAAATTTGAACCTTAACATGGATTAGATTTTGAGATCATGATTTTTGAGCAAAACTTAAGCCTGGAATCTAAAACAGGCAAGAACAAATTTACAACAACAAGCATGCATTCAGAAACCCATACATATATTCAGAGGATTCCATCATATTCATCCACACAAATCATGAGTATCACAGGAATAAATCAGGCAACCATATTTACTTAAATTATTTTAAACAAAAATGTTACTCACCAGTGTTAAAGAACATAGCAACCTTGTTTTTGAAAAGCTTAAAACTGGAATGTGCTTTGATTTGAAAACTTCAAGTTGCTGTAGTTTGCTTATGAATTTAAACTGCAGTTGGATGTTTGCTTTTAAAAAAAACCCCAAGTTGAAGAAGATGAATATAGGCTTGGTTGTTGTTTCAAAACAGAAGTGAAGGAATCTCCAGGCTTTTGAGTTGCAAAGTGATGATCAGGTTAATGATTTGAAGAGTGTATAGGAGATTGATTTTTGGTTTTGAAGATAATTTCAGATAGTTGTAGTTTGATTTGGTTAGAGGAAATACTAATTTTAGATTTGTTTTCGAGGGGATTTGCAGGATTTTGTTCTTGAGCAAAATTTTCTGGTTTTGAAGAAGATTGATCAAAGAATTTAGATTTTGGTTTGAATTTTGATTTCAGATTTTCAGCTGAAGTTTTTCTCATGTGTTGAAAAAGAATAGAAAAAGAAAAATGAGGTTGAGAGGCAATGTTTATACAAGCATAAAATGATTTATTTAAACAAAAGGAAAAAAACAAAAATTAAAAATGACACATGTCTAATATAGTAACATTTGTCATCTTGGATTAATGTTTACTTAACACATGTTATTTAGGTGTCTTAAGGGATTTACACTTGTAATTTAAGTATTTTATTTTATTTAAATTGTTTATAAAAGCCTTTAACTTAATTTATTATTTCTTATGCATATGTATATATAAATTTCCCCCTTTTTTTTATAGAAAAATAAAACAAAACAAATTATAAATAAAAGCTTATCCAAATATTTTTAAGTATCTATTCTTTTGAATTTCAAAACATTAAATCCAAATTTAAATTAAATTATAAAATTCAATTTAAAAATCAAGTTATATATATGCATATATAACTACCATTAAATTTTGAAAATAACAAATCATATTTCTTATAAAATTTATTTATGTTCATAAAAACTAGGTATTATATTTATTATTTGAAAATAACAAATTTAACAATTTTAAATAATTTATAAAAAAGATTATAAATTACTTCTATTATTCAATAAATTAAGATCATATGTAAATTGTATTTTAATCTCTTATATATAATTACAAGCAATATTTAAAAAGAAAATAAAACAAAGCTTTTATGTTAATCTAATTTAAATTCATATTTAAGCTAATTAAATATAATTTAAAACAAATAAGATTTACCTTAAGTATTTACAAACCATATAGTTATTTATTAAATTGCTTTGAAAAGCTAAATGTTAAATTTAAATCAAAATTTCCAATTTACCAAAAATAAATTAGAATTAGAAAATTGCTTTATTTACTAAATTCTAAACCAAAGCTTATCTATTTACAATATATACAATTATATATATTATAAATAGAAAACAATTTATTATCTTTAAAAAGATAAAATCTACCAATTTAAATATTTATTAAAAGAAGATTATTAAATCAATTCAAATTTTATTATCAAAAATTATCAAATCCATTTAATTTTTGACACAGATTATTAAATTTATATTGCCAAAATTCTATGATATCACAATGGGTTGAAATGATACATACCCGAACGGACTTTAGAATAGGGAAAAATAGCTATGGGCTGAAATGATAGGCCTGAACGGTTTTTATTTATTTATTTTAACTTGGGATTGTGAGTTTGAAATGATAGAACCCGGATTTTTCTTTTTAAACTGCGGATTGAAATGATGTATATCTGTATCACTTGACCTAGGTTAGAAAACTATATACTGGCCCGTGGTTATATTTTATAAAGTATTTTGAATATTTTAAATATTTTTAAAAGTGAAAAATTATGAAATTTGATTTGAATTGGATTTTTAAATGTTTAAATAAAGAAATTTTGGATTTTTTTAGAAGTTAAAAAAATGTAATTCAAATGAATGGTAAAAAGTGAATTTTTGAAATATAACCTAAATTTGGAAATTTGGACTTTGGCTTTTAAAATGACAATTAAGTTATATAAATAAACTTTTAAGTGGTTTAAACGTAAATTTATGATAATTTGATTTAAATAGATTTTTAAGTGTTTTAAATAAAGGATTTATGATTTTTGTATAAGTGGAAAATGTTAAATAATAAATGGTTAAGTTGAATTATTGAAATATAGCTTAAAGTCTGGAAATTTGGGTTTTGGTTTAAAAAGGGAATTTTAAGTTATATAAATAAAATAGAAATTTAATTATATTTGGAAAATGGTAAATATGATGATTTGATTAAATTTGAGTTTAAATGAATTAATAAAGTATTATTGATTTTTCTATGTATTAAAATGGTTAAATGAATGAACGCTTAAAAGTGTAATTTTAAAATGAACTTGACCTGGAAATGTGAATTTGGTTTTAATTAAGGGTTTAAGTTAATTAAATATAATTGGAAATTTATTTTAATTTGTGGAATGATAATTTGAAAATGTAAATGTTAAAAAAGTGTTAAATGTAAAAATGGGAAAGTTTGCACTTGTACTTATTAAGGTGATTTGTGAAATTTGATTTAATTATAAAATGCTGCTTTATAAAAAAAATCATTAATTAAAAGAGTATTTTATTGAACATCTTTGAATGTAAAATATATTTTTAAAATGTTTAAATGGTTTAAATTGAAACTTTTTCAAGTACAACTTTGAGCAGCTTTTTCTGAATGTTGTGGAAGGTTGAAATTTTCAATGTTATGATCTTAACTTAGAAATGAACTCATAATGGTTTAAAACTTTGGAAATTGAATACTTCATTTGAAAGTATATAAACTAAAATTTTAAATGGTTTAAATGAATTATTTTGATTAAAATACAAGTTATTTAAAAGGTGATTTGGAATGATAATAAATGAATGATATCTTTGAATTTAAAGGGTATTTAAAGTTGAAAATTTTGGAAATTTAATAATTTAATTATTAAATATAATAACTTCATTTTTAAAGATTTAAAATGATTTTTGAAATATAAACTGTTTTGAAATGTGAATTGAGATGGTATTTTAAATTGAATGAAATAAATAATGATTTGAAATGAAGTTTGGTAAAGATATGATATTTTAATATATTAAAATGATTGGAAATGAAGTTTTGTAAAGATATGATATTTTGCGATATTAAAATGATTGGAAATGAAGTTTTGTAAAGATATGATATTTTGATATATCAAAATGATTGGAAATAAGGTTTTGTAAAGATATGATATTTTGATATACTGAAATGATTTGACAGGAAGTTTTGGAAAGGTATGATGTTTTTGAAATGGTTTGGAATTAATTTAATCTTTATTTTGATAAAGATTTGGATTTGAAATGATATTATATTTTGAAGTATAAATATTATTTTAAAAGTTATAACTGCGTGTTATAATAACGATTGGTTGGCAAAGAGACCGGGATCGGATATCTTGCATACTCTCCGTCGATATCGAAAATGACTTTGACAACCGTGTACGGGGTGGAGATTCTAGAATGAAGTAGGATGGTGGCGACGTTCCTGAGGTATATTTATGTGGACCCGACTCCCGTGAGTTGGCTTAAGGTGGCAAAAACAAGAGCAATCTCGGGCCAAAAGGGGTAGCTCCTCTGGTCGGACACATTCCTTCGATACTATACTCTTACTTGTGATTGAATAGATGGCCATCCTCCGGTTTTGATATGGGAGTGTGTTCCAAGGTGGGCGTATGTGGCTGCTGCGTTACCACCAGCCTGTGTGCGTAATTGGTATATCTACCCTGGCATTGCCTTATGTGCCGTGTCACCTACCGTATCGAGCCTTAACTACGAGTTTCTATTTGTGTCGTACCTATGGAGCATCTTCTCGTAGTCTTCGATCAGGAGATATGCAGGTGTTGTATAGACTACTGGCATTATTTGTGTTAAGGGCTATATGGGTAACCCCTTAACGTTATTAAAAAGTAAGTTTATTTTACTGTTAGACATTATTATAATAGCGAAATATTACTACATGGTAAATAGTTTAACGGATCCTTAGAGGATGGGCGGTCCCAAGCATCCTTTAAGTTACTTGTACTTTTACTACAGTTCACTTGAGTTGGTTTACATTGTATAAATATGTATGTCCTGACTCGAGTGTTTGTATTTTTATTTACGCTCGGGTCAGCCTGAGTTATTCACAGATTTGGTTTCCACCTTCTGGAGATTGGAATCGCTGGAGATTATCTGCTTGTCTAGTTTTATCTATTTCAGTTATGTTGTTCTATTCAGCTTGTACTTGGTTATCATATGGAGACTTCTTTTGTACTTTATTTCTTCTGTTGTATCTTATTTAACTCTGATATATTTATATAGTAACTTCATAAACTACTATCTCTTTTTCTTCCGCTGCACTATTATTACTCTGTGTCTGTGATCTGTGATTATTATTTACTGTATATTCTGAGATTTGCCAAATTTTATTTACAATGCGGTATTTTGAGCAATTCAAGTGTGGCATGTGTGGATGCGAATGGTTGAAAATACCTGGTTGTTACAATAGACAGCGGGCCAATCTAGTTTGAAAATCTCTCTAAGGCCCAAGCAATATAACCAACCGTCGGTAAATAACAATTTGTTTTCCAATTATAAGAACGAGCATTATGACACGCGCTTTGCGCATGATGAAAGCATCTGAAATGTTTTTGTTCAAATTTTATTTGTTTAATTCGTTTAAAAGAAAATGTTTTCCACAAATATTTAGCCATATGTTTGTTTTGAATCATAATTTTATTTCTAAATTGAATATCTAATTTTTTTATTAGTTTAGATTTCATTTATATTATTTTTTAATAAAAAACAAATTTGTAAAGTAGTTTATTTGTTAGATCTTATTTTTAAGTGATATTAAAACTTGGTAAATACTTATAGAGGAAATTTTGAATATGTAAAGAAAGCTTAATTGTCAGATCCTATTTTTAAATAATTTTAAATTTTAACAATATATGTACAGAGACATTTTTGGTATTTCATACTGACACCAACAGAGTGTGGCATCAGCAAATATATTACAACTGTTACTAAAGAAATACATATAAATGATAATTTTCAAACTTCATGGTCGGACCAAAATATTGCGCTTCTAAGGCAAATATTAATAAAGATAAGAGTGTTGTGAGCTGATTAGGACAGACAGACACTCGTTTCTAGGACTTTAATATTTCTGACGTTGGACCTATACTTCGGACTTGAGAATTAATTATTTGTTCAACAAGGGATCCTTTGATCACACAAATTATTATATTGTATAAAAATTATTAGTTAAATGGTTGTAAATTTTATTTCAAAATTGTAGACTTGTTTTTCAATTGCAATTTTTTTTATCTCTAATTATATGTTTTCAACTCACTACAATAAAATACATATCTTACAATGTATAATAAACTTTATCAGAATACTTTAAGAACATTTTGATTGCCGTTGTGACATCCACAGTTCCGAAATGAAAGTTTATTTTACAACATTAACATAATTTTGCTGAAATAGTTGTGGATTGTATATTCACAACACGTTTCCACTACATAAAAGTGTTGCAAAATATTACACATCGTTTTTGAATAGTTGCGTCCAAAATTTATACAACAATTATAAAACATTATATGCAATTTACAACAATTGTTTTCCAACATCATGTTTGTTATTTCAACCATTTTTACTGAATATTACAAATACAATAGTAACAACTTTCTTGAATTGTTATGCCAATAGCATTTATATCATTTAATAAAAATGTTTACACACACAAACTTGTATGCATAGCATTCACAACTATATTGAAAATATGTTCGTATAGTTACAATACTATCCTATTATTCTTCAAACAATATGTGACGCCCCACCTCTATACCCACGCTAGCCAAGAACACTACGGTGTAGTGCTGTCAACTAGCACGGAGAATAAGGCTGTTGAGGAGCGACCATCCATGTAATTGCTTATCACACGGTGGCTATAAATAATCTTCGGAAACAAACATAGAAATAAGCATAACACGAATCAGTCACAGACATCCATATCACAAAGGCGGAAGAAGATATGAATATATAACTAACACATGAAAGTGTACATCAGAGTAGTAGTCAAAAAGATCCACAATAATACAAAAGAATAGCAACACGTGCTATACAAAAGAATACAACTATGAGTCTATATCTCAAGTGTATACAACAAAAACTGCTAATCTAAATAGTTAGCCAAAAGTAAGAGTAGCAAGTCCCGGGAAGAAATCAAACAGAAGCACCTGTAACATCTCGGTCTGACCCGAGTATTATTTAAGAAAATAATAAACGGATCATTCTAGCTATAAATATCAGATGACATGGTATAAAATAAAAGATATGGCATTAACATAAAATATCCATACTGACATACTACTATAAGTATGCAAATGATGATCAACAGAAGATCAATCAATAAGAGATAAATCGATATCACAAGAATCTTCTCAAAGATCCAAAGAGGGCATCATACCCTAAACTTGTACTCATAACAAGTCAATGACATAAATTCCAGACATCAACACAAGAAATCCAAAAATCACAGAAAAAGGGAAAGAGGCCTATCACATGACGGTCCGAAGACCATGGGGAGCTACCCCATATGGGTGAGTCGGAATCACCCAGATGAGGTCTAGGCTAACCAAAATGCATAAAGGTATGTGTGAGTGGAATCACACAAATGGTGTCTAGCCTAACCTCACAACAAAAAGGTATGTGTGAGTGGAATCACACAAATGGTGTCTAGACTAACCTTTCGGACAAAGAGATATGTGTGAGTTGGAATCACACCAATGAGGTCTAGTCTAACCTTGCAAACAAAGAGACATCGCACAATTGCTAGTCTAAATCATAAAATGATCATCATGATCAACGAGAAGTGTCAATTACACTAAGTTAGTAAATATAAAAGTTTAGTTTCATGTCCCATAACCACTAGCTTAACTTAAATATTTACGAACATACTGTAAATCTTCACTAATAAAATTGTCACTATAGGTTCAATCGAACAAGTCCAAGAATTAACCGACGAAGCAAACGCAAGCTTTTCATTCCACTTGTTTTGCTAAGCCGTTTAATTAGATTTCTCATCCGAGTGAGGTAAAGGTTTGTATATACTAATATATTGGAAATCGGGTTAAGAAAAGAGCTTTGTTATTAAAAATAGAGTTGAAATCATTTTGTTGAAAGAGTTTTGATATTTACTACTAGTATTGAAACCTTTATATTTTAAAGTGACAAATCACAGAAGCGATTGTAGAAACAATCAATCACAAAGATCACATTCGAAGATGTGATAAAAATCCAAGGAAATCAGCTCAACAAGTTCTGTTGAATGTTTTTCAGATAAGATCCCCTACGGAGGGGGGTGGCAACCCCACAAGGTGGGGGTGCGGGGGAAACGCCCCTGCTACGGGGTTCGACCTGCCCGGTCAGGTCACGGGGGTCCAGGGGTAGCGCCCCCGGCGGGGTGCGGGGCAGCGCCCCGTCCAAAACGGTACGACCTAGTGAAGACAAAATGAGGTCTAACGACCTAAGGGGAATAGGGTCGAGCGACCTAATGGTTGCGACCTAGGGGTCTAAGGGGTCAAGCGACCTAGTGGTGTTCGCGGTCCAACAACCTAACGATTTAAAATAGGAGAGCGACCTAGGGGGTATACGACCTAAGGTCTTACGACCTAATGACCTAAGGTCTAAACAAGGTCACGCGACCTAAGGCCAGCAACGACCTAATGTGGGACGACCTAAGGTCCAGCGACCTATCGGTACTTAAGGAGGTCCAACGACCTAAGGTCATGCGACCTAAACACCCGCGACCTAAGGGTCCAACGACCTAGCACTAAACAAGGCCGAGCGACCTAAGGGTACCCGCGACCTAGAGGTCAAGCGACCTAGGGACGAAATGGCCAGAGGATAAAGGCGAGCGGCCTATGACCTAACTCCCCACGACCTACGACCTAAAAGCCAAACGACCTACGGTATTAACTCGCGAGCGACCTAACGAGTTAACTTGCGAGCGACCTAACTCCGAAGTGCCAATATTTCCAGAATGACCTAAAGCCCTACGACCTACGAACCAGCGACCCAGCGACCTTGCGACCTATCACCGAACGAGTCAAGTGGCCAGAACGAGCTAAGTGCAGGAAATTTCCAAAAATGCTAAAAATTGGAGTTTTCGCCAATCCAATCCAAACCAAAGGCAAATGTGCATGCAAAAGTGATAGGGAATCATTCCCAACAGTCCAATATAGTTATAGACTAGATTTGTGAGATAAAAATCTCACCTTTTCACTAAAATGGATGAAGATGAAGTTTGAAGCCAATGGAGAAGCAATCCAAAGCTTGAATCCAATATCTTCTACTTGAATTTGGAGTTGAATGTTGGATTAGCAATTAAATTTGAGCTTGGAGTTTTAATTTCCCATTCTCTTGACCATTAATGCAGATTTCAAGTTAGTTAGGAATTTATGAAGAGTGAGGAGAAGGGGGTTGGAACTTGGGCTTAATAGGCTAAACTAACCCAAAGTCCAAAGCGGGAAAAGTTAGTGAAATTTCACTAACTCCAAACCTATCAATGTTTATACTTAAAAAAAGTTGTAAACGGCATTTCGAACTCAATGGAGGTGGTCTCGAGTCCTAATTTGACCGTTTGCAAAAAGTAGCTTTTCGGACCAATATCCGATTAACGATAAAATATTTAAATATAAAATCGATAAATATGCGGGTTGTTACACAATATCCACAACTGTATATTACAATTGGATAAGATAACAAGAACCTGTTTCGTAAAAAACAACATCACCCTTAGAAGACAAACAACAAACACATATAGATTAACCATTGGTTTGGAGACTTGGTCAGATTGGCCTCCAATATGCTTTCTTGAATAATGGTGACCCAAATGTCTTCTATTGTCCTGCTCAGCGAATGCATTCATTAGTACCTCCACTTATTGTTGTATGTTGTATGACATGTACATTTATGTGTGCACAGCCTGAAACGATATTTTGTTTGAATAAAAATTCAATTTCACATCACAACCCTAGCTAAGCTTACATCCACTTAATTGGTAGAGAATTTGAATTAACAAAATTCTAAGTTAATGAAGAAAATTTTCCTTTCTATTATCAATCGACATGGTGTAAGACTAGCACTCCATGTCTATAAAATAGCATCTGCTAAAGCTATAAGAGAATTGGCTAGGAGTTTATACAGCATGGCATGGCAATAATATTTTCAATTTAAACATTAACAATAATTAATTAATTTGTTCATTATTAACCATATATCTAGTTTACTAAATGCATGGACTTGCCTTTGACTTTTACACTAGAGACACAACTCATTTTCCCTGCAATTTTCTTTAATGCATCCTTAGCATCAAGTTTATTCTCTTTAAGTAGATCCTTACAATATCACAGTGAGTGAGACTGAAAAGGAAAAATAAAGGAGTAGTGTAACATGAAGGAAAATAAAGGTATATCAGTATTTTGGTAACATAAGTAAATTTGCACTAATATCTACCTTTAAAGTTAGGCAATCAATTTTGCCTCGAGGCCAACAACTCATGTTTATGACCACTAAAACCTACAAAAGGCAAAACCAAGCAATGAAATGCAAAGTTCTTATAGATTTTTGAGATCATTGGACATTCCTACCATATGAAAGAATTTCATAATATCTTGTATCAAAATAAACAAATCTAGGATGAAGATGAAAGCATAGAGTCAAATTTTATAAAAGATTTAGCGATAAAGTAGATCAGACGCCTCCAACAATCAATTTTCGTGCAGTCAAAACCGTAATGATTAAAAAATTAAATTGGTAATTATGTCAAAAATTTGTCACCTTTTGCTTCACACGAAAAAAATTATAAGGTGCGTAATCGGTAAATAAATTTGGATGGAATAATGATTTTGTGTTGGGCAAAACAATAATATATTAAAACATTAATTTTTCTATGCCAGTATATAAAACCAACCCCATAAAAGAAGAAGAAGAAAACATATGGTCCTACAAAAAACATATTCATGCATACTCAGTCATACACTTAAGCATTCATGCATGTATTAATTTTCGAAAAGCACGGTCTATAGTAATATTATCCCAAATACCACAGAAACATTCAATAGATTGGGGGTTAAAATGTTGTTTGGTAAGGGAAGGAATAGAGTGTTGTTGTACTCTTGACAATAGGTTTTTATGATAATACTAAATTCAATTATTATTGCATGATGAAAAACAATAAAACAAAGTCAGTGAATTCTAAATATTGTGATGGTTAACAATGCCTGGAATAGAATAAAATTATGAGCAAAAATGACATTCCCATGGAAAGAGTCAAACATGTATGAAAGAGAAAAAACTTGGAGAAAGAAATATGAATTTATATTTTTCTATTATTATTTACAAAAAATGACATTTTTATATAAGCCTCTAACTAACTAGAAATAAAGAGAGGCATCATCAACATAAGATAGAACACAAATGGCTGCTTAAACTTATTACTGTTCTTCAACACCTTATTTTGAGAAAAATCAAAATATAGCACTCAATACCTACCCATAAAGTAACCAATACAATATAAAGTCACCTCCTGTTTGATGCCCCAAATTCAATTTTGTGGTACAAACTGCAAACGAAGAAATTTTTTCTACATTGTAGTTTTAGGCATCAGCAAACATGAAAAAGTTGTATTAAAAAGTAAGGAAGAAATTGTCAGTGGAAGTTTATTATAAAAATAACTATGCATCTTGGTAAAAGACTATTAACAATTATTTTAAAGGGTATTGCTATTTGCGATATCAATACTGATCATACTACATGTAGCAAAAAATCAATTTTCCAATTTTACCATCATATGTTGATACAATATATTCCAATTTTTACATATGTTCCGGAATCCAGTTTGGATCAGCCGTTTGAATTTCATGGGTAAAACTTTGAATATTGGAAGAATTATATGGTGGAAAAAAATATTGTTTTGAACACTTTTCATCTTCAATGGACATTAAATCAAAGGTTCTGTAGAAAAGGAAATCAAAATAGCAGCAGAATCATCTAGCACTAAATAATGGCTCTAAAGCAAAAAAATCCCTTGAATGGTGATACTTTATTACAAATATTTCAATTCTTTATTCTAATTCACTGAAGTTTATCTTTTTTATATGTATAGACTACAAAGTTAGTTGAGCTTGATTCTGTATGGAAACACAGACCTGAATATGCTTTATAAAGCAGCAATATTCTTGTAACAACAATAAATAAAAACAAACATGGAAATAGAATAAAGTATATTGCAATTTCAAGGATCACATACCACAAAAACAATAAAGTATTTTTCGAACTTGTCTATAAATAACACTGGCTTAATAACCTTGGAACTTGAAAATTCTACTCTAAGATAATATTTTTGTTACAAAATAAAGAGAGTGGAGACCATTAGAGAGAGAACAATTTTATTGAATTGAGATAGATCTTACAATACAATCAAGCTCCATATTTATAGACTCCTTATGCAGTGCATATTACAATAATGCCCTTTCTTATTTAGCATATTCATCCCTATTATTAATGTATATTACAACACTCCCCCTTGAATATGTGTATGTAAAGATGATAAGAGTAATTGCCTCATTAAAAACCTTATTATGAAAAAACCAGTGGGAAAAAATCATAAACAAGGAAAAGAGTACAACATGATTTCATCTTTAAGTAACATATATTTTATAATGTTACTATGAGGGTTGATACTTCTGGATCAAGATAATGCCTCATTAAAACCTTACTAATAAAAACTCAGTGGGAAAAAATATTAGTGAAGGAAAAAAAGTACATTGTAGCATATTTCATAAGCTCCCCCTGAATTATAACGCATTATTCAATTAGTTTGTTGATGCAGCCGACGCATACCAATTTTGTACACCATCTTCTGAAATGTTGAATTTGGAAGCGCCTTTGTGAATAAGTCCGTCTGATTTTCTTGGGATCGGATTTGTTTCACCCCTATCTTATTATCCTTTTGTAGCTCATGTGTGGAGAAAAATTTAGGAGAAATGTGTTTTGTCCTATCACCCTTAATGTAACCCGCTTGAATTTGAGCTACACAAGCTGCATTGTCTTCATAAATAATGGTTGACCCTTCTGTTACTGATGGAAGTTGGCAGCCTTTTCGAATATGCTCAATTAGTGATCTTAGCGAAATAAATTCTTTACTTGCTTCATGTAGTGCTAGTATTTCAGAGTGATTGAATGATGTTGCTACTAATGTTTGTTTTGTAGATCGCCATGAAATTGCCGCATTGCTGTTATTAAACACATATCCAGTTTGTGATCTTGCTTTATGTGGGTCAGAAAGATACCCTGCATCAGCATAGCCAACTAGATTTGGATTATTGCCTGAGTTAGAGTAAAACAAACCCAAATTTATCATTCCACGAAGATATCTCGTGATATGTTTTATACCATTCCAGTGTTTTTTGTTGGTTCTGAATTGTACCTTGCTAGAAGATTTACTGAAAATGCAATATCTGGTCTTGTGCATTGGGCCAATTATAATAATGCACCAATGGCACTAAGACATGGCACTTCCGGGCCAAGCACATTCTCATCTTCTTCTTTTGGGCGGTAAGGGTCCTTTTTAATATCTAAAGATCTAACAACCATCGGCGTACTAAGTGGATATGCTTTATCCATTTGAATACGCTTTAGAATTTTCTTAATGTAGTTGGATTGATGGATTAATATGCCATTAGTATTATGCTTAATCTGTAGACCGAGACAATGCTTAGATTTGCCAAGATCTTTTATTTCAAATTCCTTCTTTAAATAATTTATTGTTTCATCAATCTCTTCTGGAGTCCCAATCAAATTTATGTCATCAACATAAACTGCTAAGATAGCAAATCCCTTTACCGATTTCTTTATAAAGACACATGGACAAATGAGATTGTTTTCGCATCCTTCTTTTACCAAATATTTACTAAGACGGTTATACCACATCCTTCAGATTATTTCAAGCCATATAGTGATCATCTTAGTTTTAATGAGTACATGGACTTTGATTTTGCTTCAGGCAATTTATATCCATCTGGGATTTTCATGTAAATATTGGTATCTAATTCACCGTAAAGATAAGCTGTCACAATATCCGTTAATCTTATATCGAGTTTTTCAGAAACTATAAGACTTATCAAATATCGGAATGTTATGGCATCCATAACAGGGGAGTAAGTTTCCTTAAAGTCAAAAACCTGGTCTCTGCAGGAAACCTTGTGCGACAAGTCGTGCTTTGTACCTCACGACTTCATTTTTATCATTTTGTTTTCTAACGAATACCCATTTATAACCTACTGGTTTAACATTTTCTGGTGTTTTCTCTGTTGGTCCAAATACACTATGTTTTTGAAGTGAATCTAGTTCCACTTGGATAGCATCTTTCCATTTTGGCCAATCGTGTCTTTTTCGACGTTCATTTATGCTATTTGGTTCATTATCGTCATTCTCATTATTCTCAATATGGTCATGACTTTCAATTATTTCTGTAGCTACTGTGAATGAGAATACATCATCAATTATTATTTTACTTTGATCCCATATTTTTCCATAGTTCGTATAAAATATTGAGATCTCATTATTATTAGGTACCATTTTATCGTTGGAATTATCTCTTCTGGGATAATATTTCCTACCATACTTCAAGGAGAATTGGGATTTTCATTTGAGTGATCCTTTCGATCATTTATAACCTCTTCAGGAAGTTCCTTAATTGATGATTTTTCATTAGACTTTCTTTTTCTAGGCGTCAAGTCTTTTGAACTAATTGGCCTTCCACGTTTTTGTCTTGCTTTAGATTCATTTGCTGCTATATTTACTTTTGATCCTTCAGGGACATCAATTTTTGCTGGTGCATTTGCTGCTGGAATGTGAGATTTAGTTATTTTTTGCAGTGTCACTAAATTCATCTGGCAGTTGATTTGCAATATTTTGAATATGCAAAATTCTTTGTACCTCATATTAGCATTGTTTGGTACGTGGATCCAAATAAGACATAGACGGATTATTTCATGATATTTCACGTCGTTCTACTGGAATGGTCTTTCCTCCCCCTATGCAAAATTCTTTGTACCTCATATTGGCATTGTTTGGTACGTGGATCCAAATAAGACATAGATGGATTATTCCATGATATTTCACGCCGTTCTACTGGAACGGTCTTTCCTCCCCCTAACGGCGGGAAGATTGTCTCATCAAATTTACAATCTGAAAATCTTGCAGTGAAGACATCACCTGTAAGAGGTTCAAGGTAACGAATTATCGATGGAGAATCAAATCCCACATAAATTCCCAACCAGTTGAAATTGTACATGAGATTGTACCAAAGAATCAATGTCTTTGTATTTGTGAGCTTCTGGCTCATGTTTATAGAGTGAGATTCAACTATGCTAATTTTTGTAAAATATAAACCAGTTGAAATTGTACCAAATCTTTCTAGGATAAGCTTCTGGCTTTCAATTCTAGAAATAACACAAAGATATTCTTTGTTGTTTTCATTTATAGTTTCAATATGGTATCCATTCATTCTTATATCTTTGAAACTCAGCAAATTCCTTTTAGAGTTGCTTGAGTATAATGCATTCTGAATAAAGATATGCGTACCATTTGGTAATATTATATGGGCTCCTCTGGACCCGTCAATTATATTAGCAGATCCAGCTATAGTGGAGACTTTAGCTGAGAAATTTTCAGATAGTTCAGAGAAAAACTTCTGGTTTTTCAAAATTGTATGAGTAGTTGCACTATCTAGTAAGCATATATCATCACCCAAATGGCGTTCCATACCTTAAGAATTAAAGGCAATAATTAATCATTAAAAATTTGTATGCATAAATAAATGTAATGTAAACAAACAAAGTAATATGATTAAAATAGGCTACTGATTAAAAACAACATCCACATTACACATTATTTTTAACTAGTACTGCAAAGGGAAATACAAGTAAACGAAAATAAACTTCAAACTGATTTATTGATGCAAGATAATGAAATAAAACGAAATCCACATAACAAACTTCAAGATATTTCTAATTGATCAACTCGGTCATATCATTGATCATTGTACTTAGATTTTCATCATTAATGAAATTTCCATTGTCATCTTCGAAGAAATCATCTAACTTCAGGTTAGTGTTTTCAGGTAACTTTTCGGCATTATTTGCCTCAATATTCTTCGAGCGATGATATTCTTCAACTGTTTTCTTTGATGATCTACATGTACGTGACCAGTGACCAGATTGTCCACATCTATAACAAACTTCCTCATAGTGCCTTTTATTTTCTGAAGCTGAATCATTGTTTTTTACAGGCTCAATTTTCTTTTGTTTCTTTTTAAAGTTGGTGGTTTTGTTACCTTTAAAACCACCATAACCTCCTCTGCTATAGTTATATCCATGTCCACGACCATGTCCTCTACCTCGACCTCGACCCCTATCTCTTCCAGAGTGGGCAAAATTAGCATTAACTTCAGGTAATGTAGTCGAACCAGTTGGTCTTGAGGAGTGATTTTTTATAAGCAATTCATTATTTTGTTCAGCAATTAGTAGGCCTTCTATGAGTTCAGAAAATTTTGTAAAATGACGCTCTCGATATTGCTGCTGCAGGAGTATATTCGAGCCATGAAATGTTGAGAAAGTCTTTTCAAGCATTTGTGCGTCATCCACCTTTTCTCCACATAATTTCAGTTTAGAAGTGATTCTAAACATTGCAGAATTATATTCTCTTACAGACTTAAAGTCCTGAAACCTCAGGTTCAACCACTCTTGCCTAGTGTTTGGAAGTATGACCGTCTTCTGGTGGTCATAACGCTCCTTTAGGGAGTTCCATAAGTGGAGAGGGTCTTTTTCAGTCAAATATTCTGTTTTTAGATCGTCATGGATATGGCGTCTTAAAAATATTAGAGCCTTTGCCTTGTCCTGCTGGGACATAGTATTGCCATTTTTAATGGCATTTTCTAAGCATTGAGATTGCAAATGAATCTCAGTATCCAGCATCCATGATAAGTAGTTGTCTCCAGATATATCCAAAGCTTTAAATTCAAGCTTGGCGATGTTTGCCATTCTGTGAACTGTTCATAAAATAAATTGCATAAGGTGAAAATATTCGTCACAACAATATTCACTATTTGTTTGTTTCCAGCTAAAAGTAAAAAAATGGGAAGTCTTCATTCATGGTATCAAACAACTGTACCCAAAAAAAATGTATCAACAAAACCAAACATTTGGATTTTGTAACTTTCATGTATTTATTATATAAGAAAGGAAAGTTAGCTTTTGCGTATATTACATTCCAAACTTTTGAATTTTATTTGGAAACAGATCCGCAAAGGAAAAAAGAAATATTGAATTTAGAAGCCAAAGAATTAAATTAAGAGTGATATAAGAAAAGACATGCAAAATATAGAAGCGAACCCCAAACTAGACAGCTTTATCAAAAAAACATGATATTGACAATTAACTTTTTGTAGAGAGGATCAGTAACGAGTTTATAAAGAAATGCAAGAACAATTCCTTTACCTGCTTGCTGTTTTAAAGGAAATAAGAAATACAACGTAGGTAGATATATTATAAAAGACTCGTTTTCTCCAATATATAATAGGATTTTGAATATGAATAGCCTTAGAATTGGAATGGTCAGAAGTGGAACAGTCAGAGTAATTAATATATAATTATTTGTTGAGAAGTTGGAAAGTTTGAAGGTGAACAGGTTGAGAACAATAATTGATTCGCATTTCTATGCAGAATATTGAGAATGCAGTGTACAGAAAATTCGTGCTGATAACGTGTTGCAAAATAAAGAGAGTGGAGACCATTAGAGAGAGAACAATTTTATTGAATTAAGATAGATCTTACAGTACAATCAAGCTCCATATTTATAGACTCCTTATGCAGTGCAGATTACAATAATGTCCTTTCTTATTTAGCATATTCATCCCTATTATTAATGTATATTACAACAATTTGACATTTCTATTTCACAAATTTCAGTTTAATATTTCAAACAGTAACTTAATTGCAATTTTTACCACTTCATTGAAATTTCATATAAATATTGTTATATATTTTGTGTAGCATTACATAAAACATAGTAGTTTGCTGCTAATGCAATAGATTTGCATCTCTATCAACCATTAATTGTCATTTTTCTAATGTAGTAGCAGGTTGAGAATGTCTTTTTCTGTATTATAGTTGCACATTAAACCAAGGATTTTAACGAATTTCAAATCATAATATGAATGTTAGACAACATTGTCTTCTTCCTTTTCACGCAAATGTGGCGTAACGCTAGACAACTAGTTAAAAAGATGTGTTATGGCACCAGCTATTAAAATGGTGTCTTACACCAATTTAGATTAATAAGCTATCATAGTGTATGTGTAAACATAAACATGAATCAACCAAGAATTTAAACCATGATAAATACAGAAATCCCTTATATTTTCTCTAAATTCGTATTATGAGCTATTTCCTTGCTTCCTAGTAAAAATTCCGAGGTTTGATTTATCTATAGAAATCGCCATAATATATTATACCATATGCTTATATATGATGAGATCATCTTGTTATTATTTACATATAATGCGTAAAGGCTATGGTTGTTGACATTATGTTATTCATTTTAAACTTATCATTCTTAATCAATATATTTAGGATCTTTGTGTACTGAAATAGGTAGTGGAGTTTTCTAATGTGTACAAATTGGATAATGAGCTTCTCTAATAGGTTTCTAATTCTGTGCCTATAATTCTTTTACTTTTTTATTGGTAGATGATACAGATGAAGAAGAAACTGCTTGGAAGGGGCCCTACTCAACCTAGCCACAAGTTATTTTATTTCTTTATTAAAAAAATGGGTGCAATGCTTATGGAACTACAGCAACAAAGGTCTAGTTGGCCAAGGGTTCATTTATTTAAAAAAATTATTCTGTCAACTACTAACATGAATCCATTCTTGATTGCTTTATTATTACTATTTTTGAGATTTTCTATCTTGTTGGGCGTATTCTCACCACCGAACCAAGGCAGGGCCGAACCGACCCACTTCCAACGCCTAGCCGAACCAACCCACTCCCAACACCTAGCCGAACCAACCCACTCCCAACGCCTAGCCGAACCAACCCACTTCCAATGCCTAACCGAACCAACACCAACCCTCTACCGGACCAGATCATTCCCCCACTAACAAAGCCCCACTGAACCACTCACTACCGGACCGGATCATCCACTCACCACCGGACCAGAACTCAACCCACTCACCACCGGACCAGAACTCAACCCACTCACCACCGGACCAGAGCCACCGGACCAATCAACAACCCACCTACCACCAGTCCAATCCATGCTCCACTCATTGCCGAACCAAGACGTTACCGAACCAACGTTGACGGGCCAGGTTTACAGCAGCCCAGGCCCACCGGCAGCTATATACATCCGAGACCCCTACCCCCAGCCTCACTCTATAAATAGAGGGGGTAAGGGTACAGCAATGGCGGACAAGTTTGAGAGCTCAAGCACGGATAGAACCTTCAAACAAATTTCAGATACTTGTAGTAAAAGCTTTGTACTTGTAACCTGAATAGAAAAGAAGAATAACATATAAAGTGGACGTAGGCACATTCTGGCCGAACCACTATAAATCTGTGTGTCTTTTACAGTTTAGTCCATCTATTTTATATATTTGCATGAATCACCCAAATCACTAAGAACAATATAAAATCGACTAAATCATACGACTTGGAGGTGTTTTCCCATTTTTTGTGTAAACATTTTTGGTGCTTTCATTGAGAGCTCGAGCTAGAAGCTTCAGCTTCTCCCACTTAAACTTCTTACCGACAGCATCGCTCATTGCTTGGAAGACATGCCTCCCAGACAGAAGAAAGATGTTAGCAAAGGAAAGAACATCACAACTAGTAGCGTTCCAGATCCAGTGATCATAGATCAAGAGAACCGTCCCGTTTCAACAACAGTACAAAATGGAAACCAGGCAAATCCGACAGCCCCTGCCACGGAACAACCAACAGCAATTACTAGGGCAGATCTAGACAGGGTTGTGGCTGAAGTGACTAACCGCTTCACATCCCAACAAGAAGCCTTGGTGGACCAACTCATGTCACGCTTAAGGGATGCTGAAGAATCCAACCGCAACACTGAATCATGGGATGAGTCCCAGTCTAGAGGATCTGGGAGGCGACAAAGATCTTTCTTCTTCGAGGAAGCTAACAATAGAAGCAGCAATGATAGGAGCCGAGCCCGAACTCCGACCCGAGGAAACACTTGGAACCAAACCCAACAGGGGAGGTACCAGGCGAGGGTCAACGGTGGCTGAGCCGGTCATGCTACCTAGCAATGGAAACACCAATGAACAGGGCCGAGCTAGAGTTCAGACCGAAGTTGGACCCGAGGAAGTGCTCAGAGCAGAACCCAGCAGGGGAAGATCAAGGCAAGGGCCAACTGTGGCTGAACCTAGCGTGCTCCCAGAAGACCAGAGGCAGCCACAGGAAAATATTAGGAGTGATAGACGATACCACCCCTACAGATCATCTGGACGGAATCAATCCCACAGAGAAGAACCAAACTCATTTCTATCCGCTCCAAATTCTGATGAAAGGATGGCGCGATTGTTCAGAGAATGCGTCCAATGGGATCAAAGAGATCGAGGGATAGGCGCTAGGGTAACCAGCCCTTTCACCCATAATATCGAAATTGCCATCATCCCCCAAGAATGGAAAATGCCAACAATGGAACCTTACAAGGGAATCTCTGACCCCATTATACACTTGCAGAGATACACACAGCATATCCTCATGAGTGGAGCCATAGAAGGAGTATTGTGCAAATGATTTCCACTATTCTTGGCAGATCTAGCTACCTCCTGGTTCTGCCACCTAACCCAATGATCCACCAGCTCATGGGAAATGTTGAAAGAAAAGTTCATTAGCCAGTTCCGCATTCATGTGGAACAACCCAAGGACGCTTATTCCCTGTCTAATATCAAACAGAAGCCTAAAGAGACAGTGCAGCAATATCTAACCCGATTCAATGCTGTAGTGACCGCAGTCCAAGATGCCGATGAGAAACTTATCTTAATGGCCCTCTGTAGTGGTGTGCATCCAGATACTAAGTTTACTAGAAGATTAACGAAAGAAAAACCAGCTACATTACCCGATTTCTTCCATGATGCCGGAAGATATATGAGACTTGAAGACGCTGCCACTGAAAGACAGACATGACAACAAACCAAGGTAGCTCATGGCGACACACCCGCTGTAGCAAAGGACGTTCGAAGAAATGACTCTAGAGACAATGCCGGGGGGAAGAAGGGAGAAAAACGTCTATATCGGCCAGGACCATGGTTTGACGCTTACACTCCTTTGAATGAGACAATCGAAAACATCTTCCTAGCCACCCAAGATGAAGTTAAATACAGACGCCCTCCATACAAGAAGGAATCAGATAACGCGATTAAGTCTGGAAAGTTCTGCCGCTTCCACGAATCTCATGGGCATGATACCAATGAATGCCATCTTCTCCGGGACTTAATTGAAGAACACATCAGAAGGAAGAGACTGGAACGCTATGTAAAAGGTCAGAACAGGACCCCAGCTCCTGCCGAGGAGAACCCAAGGCTACCTCTCCCAGAAACAAGAGGGGGAAATCACAACACCGGCGGCCCCAGTCATGAGAAGATAGTGGTCCATACCGTATCAGGGGGACCACACATCGCCGATAGAAGCTGGACAGAAATGGAAAGATATGGAAAGTCACTTAGAAACAATGAAGGCTACGTTAATTCTATTATGGAAGAACGCCACCCGAAGCGAAAAGAGAGTGATGACGTTACATTCAATAGGCATGACCTGGAAGGAAGGCAGTACCCTCACATGGATCCTATGGTCATCTCTGCCCGGTTCGGCCCAGCCGAAGTTTTTCGAATTCTAGTAGACACTGGAAGCTCAGTAAATATCCTATTCAAGCACGCTTTTGACAGAATGAAGCTGTCAATGAAGGATGTGTCGCCCTGCAACAAACCACTACATGGTTTCACTGGAGATGTGAAGATGCCCCTCGGGCAATTGGACCTTTTTGGTGAAATAGGAAGCCACCCCCGCGCCGTTGTGTGGAAACAAACATTTGTGCTGATAGATAACCACTCAGCCTACAACGCCTTTTTAGGAAGATCAGCCTTATCTGACTTCCAAATTGTCTTGGCCCCGTGGTGCCCGAAGATGAAATTTCCAACAGACAATGGAATAGGGAAAGTAAAGGGAGATCAAGACGTCGCTCGAGATTGCTATGTAACTGAAATTCGCAATAATCGCAGGAAGGATAGGGGGAAGAATGTAGAGACTCCTCTCTGCATGAAAAACTTGGAAGCATAGCAACTAAAGAAAGCCCCTCCTCTTCGATATACAAGTGATCCTTTCAATGAATTAGACCCCAAGGACAAAGAGGAGGAGGCCACCGCCGAGCCTGTAGAGGCTATGGAGTTTGTATCTGTAGACAAACACGACTCAAGTAGACTGTTGAAAATTGGATGTCAACTAAGAGCAGAATTGAGGGATCAACTCATTGATTTTCTCCGCCACAATTTGGATATATTTGCATGGACGCATGCTGACATGACTGGAATCTCCCCAGACGTGGCATGCAACGTACTAAACATCGATCCTACCAAGGCACCAGTAAAGCAGAAAAAGAGAAGTATGGGGGCAGAACGATCAACAGCCCTCGATGAAGAAGTAAACAACCTACTTGCCAATAACTTCATACGAGAGGCCATCTACCCAGAGTGGATCGCTAACCCGGTAATAGTAAAGAAGGCTAATGGGAAGTGGCGAACATGCATTGACTTCTCCAACTTAAATGACGCTTGCCCAAAGGATAGCTTCCCACTCCCTCGAATCGATCAGCTTGTGGACAGCACAGCCGGGCACGAACTCTTATCTTTTATGGACGCATACTCAGGATATAACCAAATTCCTATGCACGCCCCCAATCAAGACCACACTAGTTTCATCACTGACCGAGGGTTGTACTGCTATAGAGTGATGCCTTTTGGACTTAAGAAGGCCGGAGCTACCTATCAACGCCTCGTCAACAAGATGTTTGCGGAACAGATAGGACAAACTATGGAAGTTTATGTGGATGACATGCTAGTAAAGTCGAGGAAAGCCGACGATCACGTAAGCCACCTGGACGAGATGTTTCAAGTACTTCGCCAATATGGGATGAAGATGAATCCTCTAAAGTGATCCTTCGGGGTATCATCAGGAAAGTTCTTGGGATTCATCGTCCATGCCAGGGGGATTGAAGCAAGCCCCGAACAAGTCCGAGCCCTGAAAGATACCAGGATACCTTCCACTCGATGAGAAATGCAAAGCCTAAATGGGAAGGTGGCCGCCCTAAGTAGATTCATCTCTAAAGCAACTGACAAGTGCGTCCCCTTCTTCGAGGCTCTAAAGAAAGACAAAGGAAGGTTCGAGTGGACTGACGAATGCTTAACGGCCTTTCTTAACCTAATCGAACACCTCTAGAGACCACCAGTACTCTCTACTCCAAACGAAGGCGAAGAGCTATACCTATAACTTGCTGTGTCATCTCATGCTCTAAGCGCCGCTTTGGTGAAAGAAGACAACCGCGCGCAACGGCCAGTATACTTTGTAAGTAAGAGATTAACAGGGGCAGAAGCCAGATATCCTAAACTTAAGAAGCTAGCATACTATTTACTAATCACGTCACGGAAACCGCGACACTATTTCCAATCTCATTCCATCAGAGTTCTAACCGATCAACCGCTAAGGCAGGTACTCCATCGTCCTGACACTTCTGGACGACTACTTAAATGGTGCATTGAACTGAGTCAATATGATATCACCTACCATCCTCGGACCGCCATCAAGGGACATGCCATGGCCGATTTCATTACCGAATTCACTACCAATGAAGGTAAGGAGCAATCTGAAATAGCAAGAGACATTATGTGAAATCTCTTTGTGGATGGAGCATCAAACGAGCAAGGCTCGAGGGCAGGTATTGTAATAATCACTCCCAAGGGAAGGAAGCTACACTATGCTTTAAGATTGGAATTCGCTGCCACCAACAACGACGCAGATTATGAAGCAGTGATAGCCGGAATAGAACTTACCTTAGAGATTGGAGTCAGTTCTTTATGTCTTCATAGTGATTCTCAACTTATTGTAAACCAAATACTAGGAGAATTTCAGACTCGAGGAGAATGACTCACAGCATATCTAAAGAAAACCAAGCTGCTACTTGATCAATTGGATCACTATTTAATCAAACACATTCCTCGAGAGGAGAACCAAGAAGCCGACGAACTGGCAAAGCAAGCTAGCATGAAGAACGACACCGTTTTCGGAACAGTAACCATCTCAAAACAACTAGCCCCGAGTTTCGAACAAGTGGATCTGATAGCTGCAATCGAAGAGGAAACTTGGATAACTCCTATCCGAAAATTCTTACAAGATGGCACACTGCCCAGCGAGCGTAGCGAAATCAAGAAAATCTTGAGAAAAGCTTCCCCCTACACAATACAAGAAGGCATCCTCTATAAGCGCGGCTTCTCTAACCCCTTATTAAGGTGTGTCGTTGGAAGGGAAGCTAAGGAAATCTTATCCAACATCCACCAAGGAAGTTGCGGAGATCACACTGGAGGGCAAACTCTGGCAAAGAAAGTACTCCGATATGGATATTTCTGGCCCGCCTTAAACAAAGATGCTTTAGACTTCGTCAAAAAATGTGACAGATGTCAGAAATTTGCCAAGATTCCTCAACTACCAACAAATGAGATCACTCAAATGACTAGCCCTTGGCCCTTTGCAGTATGGGGAATTGACTTGATTGGCGAACTGCCAGTGGGCCGAGGCGGAGCCAAATATGCTATAGTGGCAGTTGACTATTTCACCAAATGGGTGGAAGTGGAAGCGGAACCTCTAAATAAAATATCCTCAGCAAAAGTTATTGACTTCTTGATCAAAAATGTTCTATGCAGGTACAGGGTTCCACTCAAAATCATATCGGACAATGGACTTCAGTTTGACAGCGAAGAGTTTGCCGACTGGTGTCAAAAGCATGGAATTCACAAAAGCTTCTCATCTGTGGCTTACCCCCAGGCAAACGGACAAGTCGAAGTTGTCAACAAAATTCTCAAAACTCTAATCAAGAAGAAACTCGAAAAATCAAAAGGCGCTTGGGTGGATGAACTTCCTACAGCACTTTGGGCCTACCACACCTCTTTTAGAACATCAACGGGGCATACTCCTTTCTCTTTGGCATACGGGTCGGAGGCCATGCTCCCAGTTGAAACTGTAGTGCCTTCCCACCGTAGGATCCACTATAACCCCGAAGAGAACAAAGAACTCCTTCACATGTCTTTGGATCTAATTGAAGAGAGAAGGAACGATGCAGCACTCAAAGCAGTAGCTCACAAGCAAAAAGTGGCAGCGCAATACAACTCCAAAGTCAAGCATCGCAGCTTACTAGAAGGAGATCTTGTCCTCAGATGAATCTTCCCGCGCCCCAGAGCGCTAGATCCAATCTGGGACGGACCATATGTAATTCATAAAGATCTCCACAACGGAGCTTATATTTTGTCAACAGTGGATGGGGAGGTGTTCCAGAGGGTATGGAACATCCAACACCTTCGTTGATACATTTCTTAACTTGTACTGCCCATATGAAGTGAATTAACAAAGAGAATCAGTGGACGTAGGCATTCTCGTGCTGAACCACTTTAAAAACCTGGTCTCCTTTTTAACTTGTTCCTTTATATCTTGGCTGCTTGTTGAGCTTTATCCTTTTCTGTTGAACAAAATCCTGTGTAAAAGACATTTCCATTCAAGACACATCACAGCACAACTCCACCTGGACAAGACCTAACAGGTACTGTACGAATCTATGCCCTCGCCAATGAGACACTTTTGCTCCAACATCCCTCTGCTGCGGGTTAACTCATTGCTCACGACGGCCCTCAATGCCAACTGTAATAAGCCGATTAGAAGCCACCGAGGAGGCCGAAAATAGCCTAGGCAGCTCATTACGGCGTTCGGCTCGCCGGCAACTGTGAACCTACTTTAAGCCCCAACATAAGGTGTGGCCAGCCAGGGGTAGTTCACGGTTGACGATCGGCACCCACGCTAGCCGGCCACGGTAAATCGAATAATACCCACGATTATGGGCCATAATGGCCCGGGTAGTTACTTTGCACGATCTCGGCTCCGATGTGTCTTAAGTATGGCTGTGGTAAAAAAGAAAACTCCCCGCGGAGGCGTAAGATGGGCGACAAATGCCTCCAAGACCCACAGCTAGGGAAAGTGACTACAAAACCCGTTTGCCACGAACTTAAGCACATCGAAGGCCTTCCGTGATTGGAAGTTTTACTAGTTCTTATATTCCTATTTTATTTAAAAACTTTCCTCCTATCCTATATAACGATCCCTAAAGTACAGGGCACAAAATAGGAGACACCCGCAAATGGGGATAGGAACTCACAAATGGATGACAAGACACTCAGCTGCATTCCATACTCAGTTACACAAGACATTCAAAGCTACCATCTACAACTAAAAAACGAAGGGCGGTACTCTCTTCCTTTGTCTATGAATGCGTAGCTATAATTTATTCACACATCACAATAACATTGCAAGATGTGAAATTATATTTTAAGCAAGAACTTGACATCAAGCATAATTGAATCACAGGCATATGCATAGCTGCATTTCTTATGCAACACACCAAAATAACGAAAGCATTTAAATATAGCAGAATCAACTTAAGTTAAAAATTACATGCCAAGAATAAAGTCGTTCATTACAAATAATATAATTGCAGTTACATTAATGTTTTGGGACTAACATAGACAGCAGTGTCTAGTAAACCAAAAGATGTCCCGGTCAAGTCAAGGGGTCGGCTGCATCAGAGCTTCACCTCTATTCTACTGACCCTCCGAGATCTACTTAACTGCCGGATCGGAGCTTTCAACGTGTTGACCAGAGGTAGTTGGTGCTTCATAAGTCCCTCCATTCCTATTCAGGAAAGAACCCATTAGTAGTCATGAACAATAGGCAATCAAGTTACAAAAAGACTAAAAGGGAAGACTTACCAGCACCTGCTCCTTGATCATCATCCTCCAACTGCACACCTACCTCCTCAGCAGTAAGCAGCCGCATACCCTCCTTTACCGCCACTTTCTCCTCCTTAGTGAACTGAGCCGTGACCACGTCCATCCTGAAGGCCACGCCACCCTCCTTATCTGCTTCGACCTTAGCATCCTCCAGGGCCCTGAGATAAATCCTGGCCATGACTCAGGGATAGTCATCCATCCAGGATAAGTTGCCCTATTTCCAAGTGCGAAAGTACATATCCTGAAGCATCTCATTCATTATCCCCTCATTCTCCTCGAACTCCCTTATTCGGACCTCAGAAGCCAACAGCTTTGCAACAGCAACATCCCTCTCCAATCGGTATCGCGAGCGGTCAGCCTGAAAGGATTTCCTCATCGCCTCCATCTCCTCCTTCAGCTTGGTTTGAGCAAGCTCTGTGGCTTCAAGCTTCCCGGATAACTCCTCTACCCGCTCGAGATCCGCTTTCCGAACCTCATCCACAGTTGCAATGGCCATATCAATCCGTTTCTTACATGCGGCCTCCATTTTCCGCAACTCTGCCCTGCTGGCCTCTTCCATGGTTCTCTTTAATTGCCTAGAGGCGGCCTCATGTTGAGAGATCTGGATGGCCTGATCAGGGAGTTATTTGGCCTGGTCGAAAACCATTAACCGCAATCGAATGTTGGCGCTCCCGATTTCTTCCCCAGCCTTGACCAGTCGGGCATGATGCCCCCATCAACTTCCTGGTCTCCTCAGCTGCCCGGTCGATGTTTGCCTTAGCTTCGTCCCCCAAAGTTACAACCCGGGTGGTAAGCAAATCAAGGTCCAGGGACTTAGCTTCATCAAGTACCCTTACCATAGGATTGCGAGGGAGAAGGTGCTCACCGGTAGCCTCATCGAAGGTAACATCATGAAAACCTAGATCCAGATCCGGATGACCCGCAAACGGAGTACGGACTAAACCGAGACGATCTATCTGGGTAACGGTAGGGTTTTCAGACGGATGCAGAGAAGGTATAAACCCAGTACTCTCCTCCGTGGTATCCTAGGGAGGCTGAGTTGGAAGTTGAGGACCAGGTGAAGATTCAAGCAAGGAGCGACTCCTCTTCTTCCTTCATATATCCACTTCGATAACTCCAAGAAGAGGACGGTAGCTGACTACGTCTCCGGGGCGGTTAGTCAGAGGCTTTGGTTTAGTAGAAGCCTTGAGAAGTTTGTATTGTTCGAGACGGTGCCGAACGTCTGATGTCTTGACCACCTTACCTGCTTCTGCGATATGAAACCAAGTGTTACAAGCATACATTGAACTATAACTCAAGAAATATATCAAGTTAAAAAGAGTAAAGAGGTGCTTTGTTATACAAACCCTGGGGAGGAGTAGGATACTGCAATAAGTCCTGGATCTCACTCCAGGACGAAAGCCGATCATAAAATATTCCTAAATCCCTATCATAAATGGAGTCTGCAGGAGTCAAAAATTCACCTTGAATCGCAGGAGTTGCCTTAGCTGAAATGCTCTTAGAAGATGAATCGACACCATTCCCTGCCTTGTCAGTTTTCTCTGGTTTCTCCACCAAGGCCGATCCTTCCTCCAACCCCTCAAAAGCTTGGCGGAAAGCATCATCTGTCCACTTCTGGATCTCACCTGCCTGCCAAGAAGACAAAGTCCCAACGCCATCACCGCTCTGTCCTTCGCCACCGTCATCACTGCGACCATCACCATCGCCTTCTCCACCACTTCCACTCTACGCCTCACTCCTTCATCCTCGCCTCTTTCCTCCTCCACATCTTCCTCCTCCGGAACATCTGGACATGTGCTGGGGGAGGGTCCATCGGACTTCTTAAGTTTCTTCCCCTTGGCGACTGGATGTTTCGATAAGGGTTTCCTCTTGCTGCTCTTCGCCATAGCCTCTCCTTTAACTTTGGCAGCCTTCTCCTCAACTGTGTCTCTTTTCTTGACCACAGACTGGCGTGGCAGAATCAAGTTGAACTCCAGAAGAGTAGCATTCCTGATCAAGTAAGAGGCTGCCCTCTCCCTTTCCGGAATGGCTTCTATCTCCGCAGCCATCTGAACCAGGCGATCGCCCTCTACAACCGCAAAGCCACCTGTCGCTAGCAAGAAATAAAGCACATAAGGAGGGGAATTACAGTCAGAACAGAAAGTATAAATAAGATTCAACTTACAGCCAGAGGTGAAGCGGTGGAAAGAAACAGAGTCATCCTTGACAAAGAACCATTCCTTCTTGAACATGCTAAATTTCGAATACAAGTCCAGGACTGGCTTGAAAGACACGGCCGACTCCAAGCTGATGTATGGAGACCCCTTCTTGTAGCCTCTCAAGTTGTACAGGTACCGAATCTCCCGGTTGGAAGGGGGACGTCCGTACTTTCTCTGGAAGATAATAAATAGACTCACCAAGATGGCATAAGAGTTGGGCTGAAGCTGGAAAGGGGCCACCTTCAAGTAGGTGATGAAACTGACTATCCAAGCGTTGATCGGAGGAATGGCCCCGCACATGCAATGTTACCTACTATAAGAGAAATATCCTTCAGGGGGATTATACGGCATCACTCCTTCCCCCGGCAGCAACATATGCGCTATGTCAATCCCGAAAGAGCGAGATATAACATCAAGCTGCTCATCCTTGAGGGAGGTGGGAAAGCAGTCGGGCGGTGAATTCAAGAGCTCTTAGGGACCATACCCGTCTACTAACAATCTCGGGGTTGGCCCATGACGTTCTGCCCGAACTGGGGGCACTATGGGGGACTCTCCTGTGTCTTTGGATTTCTTCTTATCAGAACGAGTTTCTACTTTACGAGACATTATCTGCAACACGAGAAAACATATTGTTAGAACAAGGAAAGTAGAGATATAAACAAGCAAGTGCGTACAGTCTGGAATTTCATTTGTAATTCAAAACATAAAAGGCTCAAAGTTCATTCGGCATTCAAACTCCCCGATCTCGTTTGGTATTTCCAACATAAAGTCCATTCGGCACTCATACTCCATGTGTGTCATCCGGTAATTCAAACCTTAGAGTTCATCCGGCACTCATTCTCCCTGAGTGTCATTCGGTAACTCCGAGCCTTAGAGCTCATTCGGCACTCATACTCCACAAAGTTCATTCGGTAGTTCAAGCATAAAGTGTATTCGGCAGAAGAGAAACTCACCTGGTTCAGCAATCAAAGATGGTTCGGTGATATGAATGATTCGGCAGGCAAGAATTTGGTTCGGCTATTTCAGGTAGTAAGGAATAACGAAAGCATGAAGCCCCTACTTATATGCATGCATAGAATGACCCGACCACATGGTTTGACACTTAGGCCGAATGGGGAGAAAACAAAGCGCGACATATGCAGGCATATCCCCCACTTTGGGGGGCAAATGTTGGGCATATGCTCACCACCGAACCAAGGCAGGGCCGAACCGACCCACTCCCAACGCCTAGCCGAACCAACCCACTCCCGACGCCTAGCCGAACCAACCCACTCCCGACGCCTAGCCGAACCAACCCACTTCCAATGCCTAACCGAACCAACACCAACCCTCTACCGGACCGGATCATTCCCCCACTAACAAAGCCCCACCGAACCACTCACTACCGGACCGGATCATCCACTCACCACCGGACCAGAACTCAACCCACTCACCACCGGACCAGAGCCACCGAACCAATCAACAACCCACCTACCACCGGTCCAATCCATGCTCCACTCACTGCCGAACCAAGACGTTACTGAACCAACGTTGTCGGGCCAGGTTACAGCAGCCCAGGCCCACCAGCAGCTATATACATCCGAGACCCCTACCCCCAGTCTCACTCTATAAATAGAGGGGTAAGGGTACAACAATGGCGGACAAGTTTGAGAGCTCAAGCATGGATAGAACCTTCAAACAAATTTCAGATACTTGTAATACATGCTTTGTACTTGTAACCTGAATAGAAAAGGAGAATAACATATAAAGTGGACGTAGGCACATTCTGGCCGAACCACTATAAATCTGTGTGTCTTTTACAGTTTAGTCCATCTATTTTATATATTTGCATGAATCACCCAAATCACTAAGAACAATATAAAATCGACTAAATCATACGACTTGGAGGTGTTTGCCCATTTTTTGTGCAAACATATCTTTCACTAAATTTTTTGTTATGCTTCTAAAATAAAATACTTTGAAAAGAAGATGATAGGAAGGAAGAATATAAATGTATAATTGGAATTGGCAATCAGTGTATTTTAGTCCAAAAATATAACACCTTTGGCTTGAAACTAGTTTGATGCCCTTATAGAAAATTAAAGTATGATACTATGCCCTTAGTGATTACTAATTCAAAGACAAATTATATTGCAAATTCCTGTGCCCATTTTAAAATAAGGAAGTAACCACGTATTGCTAGTTACATAATCATTTTTCTCTCGCACATATTTCAAAATTTTATATCAAAAAAGCTTCCAAATAATAAATTGACTATCAATATATATAGTAGTATATCTAACCCATCATCATAATTAAAAAATGTTTTATGACTTTCTTTACTAGAAGATAGTTAAATAAGCAATAAAAGTAAAAATTATGTCTAACCCTATGGAATTTCGAAAATACATGGAATAAAAATCCATAGAACAACGCTTATAAATATTAAGGTATTTCGCAATTCTAATTCAATCAATTTAGCAAACATGGTATCAAGTCCACATATTAACAACAATAAAGGATAAAGGGGGAACATAAAACTTCATTTAAATTTAACCAAAAGCATTAAAAATCAAGGAGAAACAGTTTGTGACATGGCCTGAATATTTGATTTGACATAGCGACCATGCGATTGCTCTCGACTTCGAGCGAGATCGGCTCGCGAGTTAACTATTTCGCAGAAATGCGATGGGTGCGAGAGGAGGAAGGGTATCCACATTAATTGTAAAGGACGAATGTTAGGTTTTTTTTTAGTAAATTGGGATTGGGATATAGAAAGTGAGCATGAGAAAGCGAAATAAACATGTGCATTTAGATGGTTGGATTTTAGAAAGATAGTCGGATTCACTTTCAAAGTGATTTGGATTGCACACTGGACATGTATTTTTGTTGTCATTGAAAATATACTGTAAATCATGTTCAACTAATATTTTTATAGGAAAACAGGGATAGGGAAGAAATTGCAAGAAAAATTATTACAAGGGACAACAAGTTTGTTTTTTAGTCTGAAAGACACTTTATAGTGTAAACAGAAAATGATAGTTGCAACTATCATTCTGTGATTTACACTAAAAATTGTCTTGCAGCCTAAAAAACAAACTTCTTGTCCCTTAACCTAAATTTTTCTTCAATTTTTTCCCTGATCCTAAAAATCCCCTATTTTTTTAAATGTAGGTTGTTTTACAAAATACCAATTCAAAATATTTTTTAAAATGGGTCGGCAATAATAGCCAAAAGTAGAAGACTTTAGTTTTTTTTATAATTCTAGTATGGAAATCATTTTATATATATAAATATTTACTTTAGTATGAAATGGAAAAACGAAATCATATTTATGATATAAAATAAGTTTTTCTAGTAATGGTGGTTTGTACACATTCTATTCGTAACTACTGAATCGCTTAGATATCTAGAGTTTGGTACGTTCAAAAACTCTATTGACATCTATATTTAATTGCCTAAACAACTTTTAAAGTCCTTAATTCAATCTTACAGTATTCATCGATTAACAGATTTACTCTAACTAGAGATTCTAGGTTTTAAGCCATAAACCAACTAAAATGATACCAACCTTTTATAACGAAGGAGATGAATCCTCTTTTGGGTAGTGTTTCACTTCAAGTAGTTCACTGTATACCAACTATGATTGTAACAATGTCGTTGTGTCAAGTACAAAACCATAATCAAAGTACATCCTAGATACTTAAGATCAACAGTACCCTCAAGTTTGAAGACTATTATATGTCGTTCCTCTAATATCTTCTATTTTGACTTGTTTATATTAACTAATAGGTTAATCTCGTCGAGCCATTCTTTGATTGTTATTGACAAAAATAAGTACGTAACCCATTGGTGTCCTCCATCGGTCATGAGTAAGTCACCGTCCATCGTATGGATAGCTTTACGTACACTAGCCTCAACAAATGTATCAATATTCTTTTTTGATACATCTTGACTATGAGCATTTAAGGAGGTATTTATCTACATATCAATATATATTCATCAATTCAAAATTTATGGTTATGAATACCCTCGTAACTGCAATTGATAAAATACTTCTTCTAAGAATTTTATACTTATTTTTGTTTGATGGATTTAATTCATTATTTATATCTCTATATAACAACATATATAAATGAAAAATAAACTTGATGAATACATCAGTTCAAACAAGATTCTATATTAATAAATACATAAATGCCCATAGGACACACCCTTAACTCTATCATTAACCATGCTCAAGGGAGATTTTTTTTTTATAAATGTCGTTACAAAGTTCATTTTACAACAAATAAACACATTGTCAACTTTGTGTAATCAAACAATAATTAACAGATGTTGTTAAAGAAGAAGCATACTATAACTAGAAAAGAAACTTGTTAAATAGTATTTTTCATAACTTTTCAGACAAAGGTTGTGAAAAATGTTGTATTTACAACATATATTCAAAAAATGTTGTCATTAAAAATAGTTTACAATGTTTTAGCAAACATTGTTGTAAAACCTCCTACTTTTGACAATAGTTCCCTGAAACGTTGCAAATTCTACGTTGTAAAATAGGTTTATTCTTGTAGTGGCTATTACTTAGTAACGAAATTTATATAGATTTGTAATGATTATTGTTCGTTCTATAACTCTCTCGACGTGTGGAAGTTGGGTTCTAAATTACACAGGCCTCGGTATAGTGAATTGATAATGTAAGGCGAAACCACGAATCAGTAGTAAACCATAAGTGGCAAAAGCGATAAGTATGAGATACAACATTTTATAATGGTTGGAAAGTTCACTTGTATCCACTATGCAGTAGCCGCTTTTATTAATGCTTATGCAGAGAACTTACAATCTTGACTTGATCCTTCACTAATGAGTTTTCTAAAATTCTATTTGTAGTAAATTAAAAATGAGGATTTAGATTTGTAGTGTTGTTTTGAATCAAGGTCTCTTTCTTGTATGTGTGAGTCTCTATTTATACTATTCTTAGAGCTCCTTCATTGGCGGAGCACTTTTTCTTTTGAATACTGACTTGGCTCGATGTAAGTCGCAATTGATGCATATAGCACCATCTTATTACTTATGTTTTGATGTGGATTAATGAACTGACTTGTTTTTTAGAGTAGTTTTTGCCCTGCTCTGCTTGATTTGTATACAAAATTACTTTATGAATGCATTTTGGGCCTCGTTAATTTGCATCAAACTCCTTATCACTAAATTCGTACTTTGGGGTTCTTGAACATGTATTTGATGTCATGTAACACAAATATGATGGGACTTTCAAGCTCTAAATTGTATCATACTAAGGTAGTATTGGCCAATATATTTGAACAATTAGGAGCTTGTAAGTCTTCAGGGCACAATATCTTTCCGTTGCTTTTGTTGTTTCAACATTTGACTTATAACTTCTTCACTTAACCTTGTATAGTCTCGGCATGCTACTTTGCATAGTTTTAGGATCTACCGATATTTTTAGCTTATTGCTACTTATTTAACGATCCGGAATTTTATCACTTGATTTTTGGAATATTTAATTAGATTTAAATATTTGACTTGGTGTTCTTAAAATATAAAAAAAATCTATGTTTCAAATAATTGTTTGATTTTTATGGTGAACTTTTAATTTGATTTATAGGATTTTTTTCATAATTTTTAATTTGAAAAATAATTGAAATTTCGTTTGATGTATTTTACGGAATACGTTGTGTGAAGTCCCGTCTTCTTGACTCTCGAAAATCGACACGATACATCCACGGTATTCACGTGCCGTAAATCCAAGTGTCCGGGAGGTAGATTTTCAAGGGTAGAGTAAAGTAAGGAGAGAAGATAAAAATACAAATTCTCACATTAGGTTTAAATTTATAGATAGATAGTACATACAACCACTCTCAATAGGGTACATCAGAGTTTTGATATGAACTAACCCTGCCAGGAACAGTTATAACTACCTGCACCTACAATTGCTGGTATAGACTAAACTTAGACACAGCGAAAAAATAAAAGACAGATGGTTATCCACATCTGGTGCTCCAGCTCCATGCTCTAAAATCTCTTCCACCACGCTTTGGCCAAAATACTCCAAAAAGTTTCATGACTACTTGGCTGCCTGAAAAAAATAGGGCACTTCGCGTTTAAAGGGAAAACAAAATAAACTCCAGGTCATTAATCAGACTGGTGTGAGAACTCCAAATACGATGTTTGAAAACAAAAAGTATCTCATAACACCACACATTACATAAAAACAGACGGGTTTTACCTTGTGGTAACCAAATCTTTATTACGTATGTTTCAAAACATTTGCATGTAAACCTATTTATCTTAGCCTATATTGTTACATTATTAAAATCTAGAATACTAGCCACAAATGCGGGTTCTACAAAACAAATGGCAGGCACTTATTGGAGAATGGATTTCCATACAAATGACCAAGTGAAGGGACTACATTCCCATAGTACATCTCTAGAGAAATGTAGCGAGGCCCAACTGATGGTCCTCTAATGTGACAACCCTAGTTAGGCAAGCATATAAAAATTTAAATACTTTAAGTACAAAAAAATATAATAATATATAAATACCATTTTCTGGAAAAGCTTGTGTGTAAATAAGAATGCAGGCCCTTGTGCCTATGCATACTGTTCTAACATATTACCTGAGCAAGGTAAGTTAGCAAACAAAGGCCCTGTAAGTAAATGAGTCCAATCATAGCTAAGCTTACAATATGATAAAGTAAATGGCTTACAATGTGATAAAGATTACAATATGATATGTAAAGTAAATTGATGATGCAATATGATAAAAGTAAATAATAATGCAATAGCAATTTAGGCAGTTTTGGTCCCAACTTCATGAGATTAAGTATGCGCATGGTGCTGGTATGGATAGAAAAGAAATGCATGAATATAGGGTGTGCAAAATATTTAATTCACACACACATTCAGCTAGACACATAAGTAATATGCATAAAATAAAATATATAAATACACATGAACATATATGCATAACATTTGGTAGATACACACACATAGCTGGTTATATAAATAGGCTTATATGCATGATTAAAAGCCAGAAAGAAAGTTATACCTGAGACAAAGTCATGCATATAATATGTGAGGAGAAATTGCCAAAAGTGGTCAAGACAAGGAAAAAGGGAGAAATGGTGGGAAAGGAAAGTGGAGAGGGTGAACAGTTGGGTGAGACCAGAAATGGTGATAGGATTTCTGATGAAATAAATTACTTATCTAGCCCTAAAACCCTAGCAACTCCACTATATGCATCATTATCTCCTACGGTTACATATTAGAACCAGAAAATAAAAATATAGGAAAAATAAAAGAGAAGACAGACAACAGTTAGAAAATCAATGGCAGAATTGAATCAAAATTTGGGAAGGAGAACCTTGGTGAGTAAACCCTCACTTGGCAGGGCATTAAGACCTATGAAAAGGCAACCATTTAACCTTTGGTTTATTTTAACTTCTGATTAATGTTTTACTTGCATTTTTAGTTTAAAAATCTTCTGTTGTTTCTGAGATTATGTGACTGGTGTTGCTTAGTTGATACTTAATCTATGCTTGTTTATACATTATAATTGAATGACTGATGTATTTATATGGTTGTGAACTTGAGAAATATTTTAGTTGAAGCATGAATTAATAGGAAGTGTAGGGTGCAAGGCAGTAAGAGAAAGAGGTTCTCTGGCTTATGCCTTGCGACTGAAAATATGGATTAGGGTGCAATGGGATCTCCATGTGCTGAGTCTTAATCCACCATTGATTGTTCTCTGGAAATAAGGTTGAGTAACAAGCAAACACACTTTAATGTGTGGATTGATTGTGAGAACCTTATTGCTGAAGAAAAAAACCTCAGTAGTATTTCATTTACTGAAAATGATCTAATCTATGCTTTAACCAAAGATATATCTCTGAATGAAACTGACTTGAAATGATGTACAAGTATGATTGATTGTTGAATATATGAGTGGATGAATGTTTGATGGATGTATAAAAACTGCTAGTATGCATTGATTAGGTATATATCAGTCTTAAGCATGACACTGCATAGATAATATTGGGTCATATGAAAGAGTTTAGTAACTAAACTAAGGATATGGGTCACCTCTATCAGGTTGGGTAAGAGGGAAGTGGGTATGACATAGTGGTTGGCTTGCATCAAGGTTAGGGTGTGAGTTTGCTCATGGCATGTTTATGTCTAAATAACTTACAGTGTGCTGGAAATTAAGTAGTAGTTCCAGGCAGTGAGCACCAATGCAACCATAAATGTGATATTGGACCCTTAAAATGACATCAAATGAACATACATGCAAGAGCAAAAATGCTAGAAGTATGGGGAGTCCTGCTATGCAGACTCAGTTTTGGTACTTTAGTTCAATGTTATGGATGTTGTTATTTGTTCATGTTTGAGTATGCCTGTAGTAGATTATGGTGACTATTATGATTACTAAATTAAAAGTTCCTGTTAATCAATTAGCCTAAGAATGCACACATGATAATGTTAACAGTGCATAACACTTACCACTGTTGTAACACTTAACAATTTGAGCATGAGAAAGTAGCTTAACAACTTAAGTGAAACCCTTAACCTTTGAAAATAGAAAGGGGACTATGAAACCTGTTTTATTAGTCTTCATGCATTATCAAATGATTTTACTTGCACCAGACTTTAGTCTGACCTATTTGTTGCTTGCATCAAATGGGTGCTTCACTTGCATTGTGGAGCAGGTCATATGATGTCTGCAGGAAAGGAGGAAGTTAAGTAATAAGGAGCAGAAGCATGATGCTAAGAAGAAAATTGCTAATTAACTAACCTAGGACTTTTGCAGAGGAATGTTTCATATGTTTTATTTTAGTTGAAAGATTTTATGTAATGATGTTTGAATTATGCTAAAAGTTTGACTGTGATGTAATGAATGGCTTAAGATGATTATTATGGGATGGAACTATTTTCAGTAGGAAAAAGATAAAGGTGTTTAGTTTTATATTATAACCTGTAAGCATGCAGAATTTTTATGAATCAAGTGATGAGTTTGATAGTGGATCTGAGGTATATGTGAACCAGTAATGTATGCTTATGTACTAGATTGTTTTTGAGACTAGAACCTATTCATATAATAACTGTAAGAATTATAAAGTAGGAGGAACCCATAGGCAGACCTGAAAGGGAAAAAAACACAAGAAACATGAACCCAGATTTAAATGTGTTTGATGATTATATGAATAAATAAAACTTGTAGATTATGACCAGATAATCTAGGAATCTTACCTAAAACAAATTAGTCCACCTGGAGACTAAGGTGAAGCAGATAACAACTGTACATGATTATGTGCACACAAGTGCACAGAAGCATGCACACCCCCAGATAGGCTATTTGGAAGGCAAAACTTTGAATACGTTAAAAGCTATGAGTTAATTGACATATCTAATTAAACATACAAATGCTAGACACAAGCAAACAAATAAGAATTGGTTAATTAATTTGTACAAAGATTCCAATAGGAGAGGATCTTCCCAATCCTCTGTACTGTGGCTAAATTTGGTTTATTTTTATTTTTTTGTATAAAATAAACTAAGTTATTCTTTTCAAAATAAAAACAACAAAACTCTGATATTAGAACTAAAAATAATTTGGGTGTTTATATGAACATACAAATAGCTTTTACTAAGAAGTATATCAATATTTATATATTGATCAGCTTGGATCTTGGGAAATAAATTACAAAAAAATATTTAATAAAAGGAAGAGAATAGTTGGTCTGCGAAAGAAAACAACCCTGAATTTAGCTTAGAATAAATTGAGTCAATCAAATAAAATGACAAATTAGGAAGGGTTGTTTCATCTACCAACATATGACTAGCCTACCACTTCCTAGATAGTACCAATATGTCATCACCCCAGTCATTACCGACCTATCCGAAACTTCTCTTAGCATTCACCATAATAATTTAAACTCAAACATTATGGCGAGTAGAAATATATCTAGAAGGGGATGTATTCTACCGCATCTAACATGTTTCAGTCATTTCTGGGTGTGAGGCTTGAGGTAACGATTACCTTTCATATAGCACATGTAACGACCTGTAATTTTCGATCTCGAAAATTACAGATAGTTAGGAAAAGAAGAAAAGAGGTAGAAGAAGAAAAAGAAAACAAGTCATAGAATCTCACATTCGCAGTGGATCAAAATATAATATCAAATAATAACAGTTATGCAAAAGAAAACTGTATCTATCAATTTACATTTAATTATATCAGAGTTACAACATTTACACATAACACCGGATATATAAAATCAACATGTCCCAGATAAACTACAATATCACAGTGGAATACACTCCATACATTCCTGCCATCCAGCTCGCCAACTGAGCTCCAGAACGTCCTCACCTGAAAATTTGTAATACTCGGTCTGACCCGAGCATTACATCAAAGTAACACCTGGGTCAGGTTGAGTATTACAGATTTTCAGGTGAGGACGTTCTGGAGCTCAGATGGCGAGCTGGATGGTAGGAATGAATAGAGTGTATTCTGCTGTGATATTGTAGTTTATCTGGGACATGTTGATTTTATCTGTTCAGTGTTATGTGTAAATGCTGTAACTATGATGTAATTAAATGTAAATTGACAGGTACAGTTTTCTTTTGCATAACTGTTATTATTTGATATTATATTTTGTTCCACTGCGGATGTGAGATTCTATGACTTCTTTTTTGTTTCTTCTTCTACCTCTTTTCTTCTTTTCCTAACTATTTGGAATTTTCGGGATTGAAAATTACGGGTCATTACATTTTGGTATCAGAGCTGAAGGTTAAGCGAGAACCTCGGCTCTAGCGGGTTTACTCATTAAGGATAGGGTCAAGGGTACCCTAGGATGAGTTGGGTATAGTATATATGCGGGCGTATTTGTTATTATCTTAGAAGATTTTAAAAATGATTTTATATAAGATTTTAAAAATGATTTTATATAAGATTATACTTTGATATATAAAAGAAATTGGTTGTTGATTATTGAAATTAATTAAAATAATGAGAATTTAGTGATACAACCAAATTGAAATTGAACAAAGATAAGTTTGAAATGGATTCAAACTGAAATTAAAATATGAATTTGTAGAAGTGTTTTCCAAATAAGATAATAATAAATTGGCTTCCAGGTATGATAATCTTGGTTATTATCATAAAGGGTTGTTGTGTTTAATAATGAAATGTATTAAGGAAGTAAACCTTTAGGTGAGTATGACTTATAAATTGTAATTGAAGATAATTTAAATTATGAAGTTTTAAGTCTAAGTCCAGAAAATTTGGAACTTGTTTCAAACCAATGAGAGATAATAAATAGTATTATTTGAATGAAAGGGTCTTATTACAAACAAGAAGTTGTTTGGAAACTTTAAAGAAACTTATTTTGAATTAAAACCAAGGGAGCTATAAATCTAAAGCATAGCCTGGTGAGCTAAGAAATAAAAAGGTATATATGTATGGATATGCATAATACCAAAAATGATTTGGAATAAAACTCTAAGGTGTTGAGTTTTGGTTTTCCCTGCAGTGTGATGTAAAAACCCATAGGGAAATGTGTTTTTGAACTTAAAAGTAAGAAAGAATATTGATAGAAATTTAAAATTTGAAATGGAGAATTCAAATTTGAGTAAGGTTAGTGGGATTAAATTGAACTTAACTTGGATGAAGTTAAATAAGTTTAATGAACAACTTGAAATTTTTGATTCCAAAAATTCTAGATAGTTAGGAAAAGAAGAAAACAGATAGAAGAAGAAACAGAAATGAAACACAGAATCTCACATTCGCAGCGGATCGAAATATAATACCAAATAAAATAACAGTTATACATAGCAAAACTGTATCATTCAATTGCGTTTTAATACATAAGATTTACAACATTTCACAATCACTGAACAGTTAAAATAACTTGTCCCAAATAAATAACAATATATCACAGCATAAAACACTCCATACGTTCCTGCCGTCCAGCTCGCCTACTGAGCGCCAGAACGTCCTCACCTGAAAATCTCTAATACTTGGTCTGACCCGAGCATTACATCAAAGTAACACCCGGGTCAGGCTGGAAACCAGCGTGAGTAAACCCATCTAACATGGAATACAAAAGCATAAAACTTAAATAAAACCCGAGGTAACTCGTATCTAATTACAAATTCATAATTTGATATAGACATCACTTATTTCACACATTAATTTTTAAGTACCAAAACTTAGATTAAATGGTCCAATTCACTTAAATCATTCCAGTCTAGCGTATTGATTTCACAAATCAATTTAAAAAGAATCGAAGTGGTTTCGAATACTTACTAATACCCGACTCCAATCTCTTCGAATCCAATGTCACCTTAAGCCAAGTTATTCAAGTGAATACAATCTAATTTTAAATACCGAATGTCACTTTAACACAGCAATTCATCATCGATAGATAATCATATTATCTCTGTACAACCCAAACATATCATATCACAAAATATTTCATATCAGAGATATCAATCAATTCAAGGCACTTAATCATTCATAAGCAAGATGGATCACTTCCAAAATTAATTTAATTTATCTCTAATTAAATTAATTACTAATCTTTTAATTACTTAGATTACCTTTATTTAATCATTAATTAATTACAAATCAATTAATTAATCTTCTTTTAATTATCCATCTTCATTAGTCATCCTTGATTAATTATCCTTAATTATATAAACTAATTATCCTTTAATTCATTACAAAAATTAATTATTCTTAACCATTTACAGTAATTAATCTTTAATTACCTTCATTAATTACATTAATGAATTACATTAATTAATGGTTCTTAATTAATTACTTCCATTAATCGGCCTTAATCAATCATAAACAGTAATTAACCATCCTGTAATTATTTATCTTAATTAATTAACTCCTTAATTAATTATATTAATCCTTTAATTAATTACACCAAGTAATTAATCCTTAATTGCTTCCCTTAAGTAATTAACCTTTAATTATTTCCCATTAAGTAATTTCCCTTATATTAATTACATCCAGTAATTTATCCATCAATTACTTCACTAAGTAATTAAACTTATCAATCTCACTAGGTAATTATACTTAGTCAATTAACAAGCGACTATCTTTAATTAAGTAATAAATTAATTAATCACATTCATCTCATTAATTACAACTGGGTAATTCATCCCTTAATTACCCTATAAACCAATTAATTCATATTTAATTAATTATAGATTAATTATTCTTTAATTATTAATTAATAAACCTTAATTATCAATTAATCTCCTTCAATACAAAGTAATCAATCCTTAATTACTTTTATAATCAATTAATTAACCTTTGATTAACTGATTAATTATCCATTAACTATTGGTTAATAACATTAATTATTAATCAATATCCCTCAATATAAATTATTTAATCCATAATTACTTTTATAATAGTTCAAACCAAATTTTATTTTAAATTTTAAAACTAGCTTTCATAAAACCTTTTTAAAACGTTTTCTAACCTTGCTTCGGGTTTAACCCGTTACTAACTCGAGTATTGACTCGAGTTTTCTTCTTCATCTTCCATTTTCTTTTCTTTCTTTCTACTTTAGTTAAGTTTCAAGTTAAAAACAAACAGGAAGGCCACACACGAACTCGAGTTTCAACCCAAGATAACCTTCTTTCCACTCGAGCATAACCTCGAGCCAAACACACAACCTTCCCGATTGAAACACTGGACCACTCACGTTCTCCTGCTTCGAGAAAAACACAGTCATTCTTGAACGATAACCCGATCACTCGCCTTGTTCCCCCCAAACCACACTCCAGATGCACGAAAAACATGCACGTTCACGTGCACGACGTCTCTGATCGCCGATAAACTTGGCTCCGGCCTCCGACACATCGCCTATGACCATGGCAACAACACGTGAACACCCAATTACCTTGATTCGATCGAGAATCGAATTCGACCCCAAACCCACTCAGCCTGGAAACGATCATCACCAGAAAATCGACCACCTCCGACGATCTAGACCTCGAGACACCTTGCCATTTTCACCGTAGCTTCGCCACGTCTTCCCGCACCTCCAGAACCCCTCGCGATCGACTCCGGTCGCACCTCGACATCGCGAATTCCATCTGAAACTCGACGACACAAACAGGCCTGAAAACCCTACTTCACCTCACTCTGATCATCACGACCGACAATAAATCATCGGAGTATTTTTTTCGACGATCCTCGTCTTCCTCTTGACCTTCAAGCCCAATCATGACGACCAGTTCGTCGTTAATCGACGGAAATTGCTCGAGATAACCCAAATGTACATCTCGGAAATACCCAGTAAATCCTAAACAAAAAATCGTGATATAACCATTAAAATTCACGGTTTCTTATCACTAATTCAATCATGAGATCAAATCTCAAAATTTAATTTAAAAATTTTTGACCCAAATACAAATTTCACTGTAAATTTGAAAATTTCGAGCCAACTATTCATTTTAAATTCCTGTAATTATTTTTAGAAGTGATGTTACATGATTTCAAACAATTTTCATTTATAAATCATAAGCTAATTAGGATTCGGAGTTGAGATATTGAATTAAATAGAGAAACCCAACCCTCTTAAAAACAACAGAGTTCACTTTTGCATATATACATGCATTCAATACCAACACATACACATGCATCCATTTCAATCTAGATTTTCAGGCTAACACATGATTTTCATTCACATACCAAAGTGAAATCAAGTTATAAAACTATTTTTAAAATCTAGTTTACTCACTTTGAGTAGCAGAGAAGCTTGTAATTTAAAATCTGGAAATGCATTTAAAACTGGAAATTTGCAAATGCCCGAATCTTTTGAAAACTTGAATTTGAACTGAATTGGTTTTTAACTGAATCCATAAAGTTGAAATGGTCTTGCTTGATGATTTTGGTACAGGTTGTAAATTTTGAAAATTTGATTTTTGTTTGATCTACTTTGTTGATTCTTTCTGGTTTTTGATTCAGGTTTAAGTTTTGATTCTTCTTTTAGTTTTTCTTTAGGTTTTTAGTTTTTGAGAATCAAAGTTTTGAACTAAGAAAATGTCTTGGTTCTCAACATTTCATTATAATTAAATTTTAAAGAAAATATTGCCACATGTAATTTTGCATGTTATCTATCTTACAATTGTTAAATTGTATGTATACAAGACTTACACATGTCCTAATACACTTTTATATTAATTTTCTTATGTTTGGTATTAATAACTTAATGTCTTTGTTAATAAATTTTCAAGTAAAAAGAAAGTATATTAAAAGAAAAAATCCTTTAGTTAAATCTTATTTTAAATTTAAAAAAAATATATTTTAAATAAATAAGAAATTACGTTTATTGTTAAGAAATATAAACTTTAAATTTCAAATATATATAACTTAAAGCAAATTGATATTGTTTTCCAATTGTATACTTATAAATAATTTATAAAACATTGAATTTTTAAATCCAATTTATTTCTAAAATATTTACAATTAATTATCAAATTCAAATTCATTTACTACAATATTTTTTTAATAAGGCAATCATTCCTTATTTTGCTTTGAAATAGAAATTTATATTATCAGAATTTATTCATTTACATACATATCCAAATATATTCTAACTACCCAATTTTTATTTGTTCAATAAAACGTAAATCAGAATTTCTTTTAATTAACCCCGTCAATTATAAATTAACAGATGTTCCAAAATTCAGGTTATCACACAACTTGATTTGGAAATTTCAAGATGAAAATCATATTTAACTTAGGGAAGTTAAATGGATTGTTTGGAAGGGAGTTATGTATAATCTCAAACAGGTTTGAGATCTGGGAAGGTGTGATATTCAAGAATTTCAAGGAATTTAAAATGTGATAATCTCTTAATTAATTATTTAAAATTGATAAAATTGTTATTTTCAAATATAAATAACCAAATAGTAATAATATGATGTTTTTAAACATAGATATAGATTGATAGAATAATTATTTAATTTGTGTTATTTTATAAATTTAATTTTAATAGACTTATTATTTTCAAACATAATAAGTGATGTTTATATATATATATATATATATATATATAAGTTGTTTTTAAAATGGAGTTCAATTTCAAAACTTAATAATGTGTTTAATTAAAAATATAAATGTTTGAGTTGATTTTTAAATTAGATTTTAAAAGTAAAATTTAAATTTGAATTTAAATTTGAATCTTTAAAGATAAGTATTTTAATATATTTTGAAATGAATGCATGAATAAAGTTTTTACTTAAATAAGAATTTTGTTTTATAATATTTTCTTTAAAAGAAATTTATTTATATAAATTTAGGAAAGTATTTATTTAATAGTAAAAAAATACAAAAAGATATATTAGCATTTAAAAATGAATTAAATGTATATCATATATGATTTTATTTAAATTATAAATTGGTTTTTATTTTATTTCTTTTAAAAAAGTTTTATTTATCTAAATTAGAAAGGCATTTAAAATATATATATTAATTAGGAAATTTAATTCAAAAAGATTTTAAATTATTTAATAATAAAATGAAAATAAATAATTACAAGTGGTGATTTTATATGCATCTTACATACATGCGTAAGATAACTTGTATTTTAATGAAAAGTGTCATAATCCAATTTTATTTTCTTTATTTTTAAAAACAAATCTAAATGAATGTATATAAGCCTATATGTTTCCTCTTCTCCATTTTCTTTGTTTAATTCTCACATTTTAAAAGACAAAAACCTAAACCGGAAAATTTGACAAACCAAAATGCAAACCTGTAACATTCACAAACAAGCAGATCTGAAAATCAAACAATGCAACTAGAAAACAATTTCTCAAAACCAAAACCATGTCACATTTTTTTTCAAATCTGCAATGTTGTTTTTCCTGTAACCATTTAATAAGTTCAAACAAGATTTTCAAATGAAAACCTAAACACTCCTCAAACCAAATCAAAGCCCTGTAAGCAATCAAACTTGTAACCATCTATCCTTAAATTTGTAACCAATTTTCAGTTCAAAAGCCCAGTAGTCATTTTGCAAGTTCTAGATCAAGCATGTAACCATCTTTCAAGAATGCATGCAAGTAAATCTGAAATAAATCAAAGGTTTAAAAGCTTACAAATTCCAGATGCCATGGTTTTCAAGTTTTCAAAGCTAGCATTTTAGTTTTCAAAGCAAGTATTTCAGTTTCAAAACTGATGCAGTTTAAAGCTTCCTGTTTTTCAAAGCTCTGCCCCTTTAAATAGGTGAGTAAACATCTTTTTTCAAAAGCTGAAATGGATTTAAATTTGCTATTCTGAATGAATTATCTTTGCATGTTTATATATATGTATATACTCTGTATGTGTGTGAGAATTGAACTTCGCATGTGCTTGTATCTCTGTTTCCCAGGTTTTAGTGTTTACCAATTAATCAAAAATCCATATCTTTTATCTAATCTCTATTAGCACTTGGATCAAAAAGAAAATAGATTAGTTTTAGTATAATCTAGGTATTAAAATTATAAACAGGTATGTATGTGATGAAATATGCTTGCATTTGGGAAATAACAGTAAAATCTTTTAAATTATGTAAAACCAAATGTTGTATTTCATCGATTCAAGTTTATATCTTGAATCATCTATGGAAATCATGATTTTTTTAAAAAAAATTACAATTTTTAGAATTGAAATGAGGGTGCAGTTCTTAGATGACCAGATTTTGGAGTTTTTAGATTTTCTGGTGACTGGAGTTCATCGGGTGGTCGAAATTGTTCCTAGAGCTAGATTAATGATCAGGTGAGTGGGAAAAATTGTCTGGAAGGAGGTTAATCCACCACGGCATTGAGGGTTTCTCGATTTAGTTTTAAATCCTAATTTTGGTTGTGGTCAGAATTGGAAGGAGGGCGTCACCTATGATGGATCGAGTGGCACGTAACTCTGGGGATGGTGGCGTGGATGTCAGATGAAGCTAGGGACGGAGTTGCGCGACAGCAGTGATCGAAGACGTGGGATTCGAGTTGTTTTCTAGTGATGTTCTGATTCTTGGTTCTACTGAGTGGTTCGATTTGGGATCATGGCCTGTGGTGATGTTTTGATGATTGTGATGGGTTGCTGGAGCGATTGTGGATGTGCGGGAGGTTCTGGCGATGGTTGGAAGATAACCGTGGGTGGTGCAAGTTGCACGGTGGCATGGTCGTGTCTGTTGGTTTTGGGATGGCAGTTGCCTCGGGGGAAACTCGCGTGGATTTAGTTTTGGCTCGAGTTTGTCACTGGGTTGTTTGCGAGATTGAGTGAACTGTTATGTTTTAACAGTTTAAAATTTTAAACCAAACAGTTTTAAAATTTAAGGTGAACAATTATAAAAGGAAGAAAAGAGGAAGGTGTACTTGGTTTTAGTCAGGTGCATATGGGTTAAACCTAAGAAAATGTTTAACCAGTTTTTAAATTTAAATAAAAGTAAGTTTTTAAAACATTAAATTACCAAGTTAAGTCAATTCTCTTGAAAATCCATTTCTTTGTAATGAATGGTTTGTATAAATTAAGTTGTATGATTTGTTTAACTTAAATATATTAAGTTAAGTACTTAAGTTATTTTCAAACTTAATTTGAAATGTAAAAGGGAAATTAATAAGGAAATGTTTTTATCTTAAAAACTTAAATTAAAGTTTGATAAGTAATGAGATAATTAAATAGTGATTAATTAATTGAATTAGTTAATGATTAAGAATTTATTAATTAACAGTTAAGAGTTTAAGTGATTTAATTAATTTGTAATTAAGGATTGTTAATTAATAATTAGAAATAAGTAATTAATGACTATTTTATTACAAAACTTAATTAATGATTTTTAAGTAAAGTTAATTACTAAGATCAAATGTTTTAATGATAATTAAAGATACTGTTTTATCCTAAGATTAATTAAGATTCTATTTTGAGTTGAAATTAATTAAGTTAATTAAGAAATTTATCTTTAATTAATTAATTTAATTAATTATTGATAAGGATTAATTAAGTAATTAATTAAGAATAATTAATTAAATTAACTAGTAATTATGGTGGATTAATTAATAATTAGAGATTAATTAATTTGTAATTAGAAATTAATTAATTAAGTAATCAAGGGTTAATTAAACTGGTAATTAAGAAGTACTTAATAAAGTTTTATTAAGTAATAATTAGGTTTTCTTAATTAATAATTAAGAGATTATTAATCTATAATTAAAGATTAATTAAGGATTAATGAACTATTATTAAAGGGTTAATTAATTATTTTTAAGGTTTGATTAATTTGGTAATTATGGATTAATTAATTTGTAATTAAGGTTGTTAATTAATAATTAAGTTTTATTAATTAATAATTAAGTGATAATTAATTAGTTAATTAAGGTTAATTAATTAATTATAAAAGTGATTAAGGATTGAATACTTTGTATTAAATGATATTGATTAATAATTAAGGTTTATTAATTAATAGTTGAAGGAAAATTAATCTGTAATGTTGGATTAACTAATTTGTTTAAAGGGTAATTAAGGGATGAATTACTAAATTATGATTAGTGAGATGAATGCGATTAATTTAAGTTAATTAATTTGTTAATTAATTAAAGATATTCACTTGGTAATTGATTAAGTATAATTACTTAATGGGATTTGATAAGTGTAATTACTAAGTGTAAGTAATTGATAAATAAATTACTGGATGTAATTGATATAAGGGAAATTACTTAATGGGAAGTAATTTTAAAGGATGATTACTTGCTAGAAGTAACTAAGGATTAATTACTTGGTGTAATTAATCAAAGGATTAATAAAAGTAATTAGAAGTTAATTAAGAAGTAATTAGGAATAGTTAATTACTGTTATGATTAATTAAATTTGATTAATGAAAGTAATTAATTAAAATATAATTAATTAATGTAATTAATTAAGGATTAATGTAATTAATTATAGTTAATTAATTAATAAAGTAATTAAAGGTTAATTACTTTGATTGTTTGTGAATACTTAATTTATGTAATTAATTAAAGGCTAATTACTTAAAGTAATTAGGAAATAATTAATCAAGGATGATTAATTAAGATGGATATGTATAGGAATGATTAGTTAATTAAATGGGTTGTAATTAATTAATGGTTGATTAAGCAGGATTTAGTAATTAACTCTTAAGTAATTAATTTAATTTAAATTAATTAAATTAATTATAATAGGGATTAATAATGGTTGCTTATGGATGATTGTTGAGCAGAATGTCTGGATTGATTGATATCTATTGGATGATATTTTGTGACATTCTATGACGTGATATTGGATATATCTGTGATAAATGTGTTATATTTATCTATGTTAATGCTGTATGCATTCAAGTATTAAATTGAATTGATTTGTTTAAATCTTAAACAACTTGGCATTTAAAATACGTTTGGATTTCAATGAGACCGGGATCGGATTTCTAGATTTGGATATCCGAGAACCACATCGATCCAAGTTAAACGATAGGTCGTGACATCTTAAGTGAAGATTCAGGGAAAGGCTATGGTCGTTAACTCTGAGGGTAATTCCAAAATGAGTTAATGGAGATAGTTCTTTGTATAGAGATGAAGATTTAAAGTGCAAGGGTTATCCTCGTTAACTCTGAGGGTGATTCCAAAATGAGTGTAACGACATAATGCCTTCGGTTTCGTTCGAACCCGGAACGAACTTGTATGGCTTGAATGCTTTCAGAACATCATCAGGTGGACGATGAGCATTCTAAGAGATGTGTTCTTTAAAGGTAATCATAGCCTCAAGCCTCATCAACCGGGAATGGCTAAAACAGGGGAGGTGTAGCAAGGCTAAGTGGGTAGCACCCAAGTAGGATGAGATGTACCCCTGTCTAGAGTCCCTTTTATTTCGGCTGTGTGAGTAGTTGGATCGAAACAACTGCAGGGTTATCTTGTTCGGGACTGTCCATTAAGGGATTGTTCTGGCCTTGTGTTTCACGGGATTTAGGGTGGATCCTCGGTATGGTGATTTAGGCCACGTACTGTGACGGGCGGTACCCTAGTAGCCCTGCCATTAATGGAAACCCATTCTTCCTCGTGCCCTTACGGTTTTAATTTTTTTACCCACTTTTGTGGCCAGTAGCTGGAATTTAATGAATGTAACAATTTCGGTTATTTTTTATTTACTTGAAAACCCTAGACCCTATTATAATATCATAGAATTTCCTATCTATGTTTTGGTTAGCGTAAGGTAAAAAATTACCCATGTTTATGTGTGGGAAGTCTTACGTGATACCTTTGTTTTCAAAGGTTTTAAAAGTTAAGCAACTTTAACCCGTTTACTCACACCAGACTAATGTCTGACCCGGAGTTTATTCTGTTTCCTTAAACTCTTGGGTACTCAAATTTTCACGAGTAGCCAAGGGATTCAGGTTTGGCTTTGATGAATTCTGGAGGACCAATGGACTGGAAGGCTTCAGCGTTTGTAGATTTATATATAGTGTTCCGTTTTGTGTTCTCTGAGTTGTTTGTATTGTGTTATATATTGAGTTGTGAATAGACAGATGTTTATAACTGTCTAATTTGTGATATAAAGTTACGTAACTCTGATGTATATGATACTATGTAAAATTTATGTGATTAATATAATTTATTCGTTCCGTTGTTGGGATTCTGATGTTGTTTCTTTCTTTCTTCTCTTTCTCTCTCTTTTCTATTCCTTTCTTTCTAATTAATGGTTCATCTTTCTGTGGAGTGAAAGACGGGTTGTTACAGGTGGTATCAGAGAATAGGTTGAGATAATACCTAGGCTCTGGAGGGGTGTCTATCTTGAGAGAACATACTTGTTATTTTTATATAACTATATATATATATATATATATATATATATATATATATATATATTTCTACCTAGCTGTTGGGTTACCTGTTTGGGTTTTCCAACAATTAGTTATAAAGGTAGATAGGGTAGTGGTGTTTGTAACACGACTACAAATGGTTGAAGTTTGAATGTTTGAGGATGGAAGTGTATGTGTCGAGACTGTAGACCCAATACCGTCTCGAGTAAGCTTTGTTATGGTGGAAGGATTTCATTGATCTCTGAAGGAAACCTGTTAAGGTTCGGAGTCCATCATTGAGGTATAAGTTTGATCACGCTCGTGTGAGCGGATTATCGAGAGTTTGGATTTGTCGGTTGAGTAGAAGCGAGTGATGGTATCTTGGCTACCTCAGGAAGTAGTAGCTGTGTGATGAGACGCCGTGACTATGGATGTCTCCGTAGATGTTTTCTTTTGGAGCAAGTTTAAGGATGTGTGTCTACTTCGGTGTAGTGGATGAGTTCAGCAGGATGTTCGTGTTTGGTCTGAGGTCAAAATTTCTTAAGAAGCTTTGAATAAGGAGTTTTGGCGTCCGTGGCAGCATTTCAGCTCGGAGTGATTTGTGTTCCTGCTGGAAGATCTTTTGGCTTAGCAGTTTCCTAGAGGTAGAGTCCAGAAGCAGCAGAGTGGACTCATTTCTTCAAATGGATTGGTCAAGCACTATGACTGTTCTGATGGATAAAGAAAGAACAGTAATTTTTGGATATTGGACTGGATAGGATCGCAAAAGTGACTTGCAATAGTTTGAGTATTCTCTTGGGTAATCTTCTGCTTGAGTAGTGGTATCTCCAGAGGAGGTAGGAGTTACAGAGTTGTCAGAGATTTTTTGGATGTCTTCTAGGAAGAGGTTTTGGTGAGGCAGTTCAAGATTTTGTGAGACTTCTGTGTTTTATCTTTATGGATCTGAGAAACCAAGTTTTCTGGGATGTGTTGGTCAAGTTTGTGCTCGTGTTTCTTGGCGACATTCTCATCAGATCCGGATCAGCGTTGTGCAGCGGAAGCTAGATGGTAGATGTTCTAGAGTGGAAGCAACCATAAGTTGCAATGTTGGGATTAGAGGGTTTCTACAGGAAATTTTTCAGGATTTGAGGCCAGATTGGCAAGTGCATCTGTTTTGTCTTTTGCGGATAGGAGAAGTTAGTTTTCTACTGATGATAGTAGAGTTTGTGTTCTTGAATTCGGTAGATCTTGAGATGATACGTTTGTTGGATTGTTTTTGACCCAGTTTGGCCAAGAAGCATCAGCGAAGGTTGAGCTGATCAGGAAGGATTTAGGCAGCCCAGGATCGTCAGAAGAGTTCTGTGGATTAGAGACGGAGGAATTTGGAATTCAAAGTTAGAGACTTTGTTGTTATTTCTCCAGTAAAAGGGAGCAAATAAGATTGGGTAAGACTAGGAAAATAGCTCCGGGTGTATTGGATCTTTCTAAGTTTTTGTGTGGATTAGTGTTTTAGTCTGCAGGTTTGAATTGCCAGTTTGGAAGACTGGGATTCAATGTATATCACATATCTCTGAGGAAGTACATGTTTGGTTCATCACTGGTTTTGGAACCAGCAGTTCAGGAGGATTTGGTAGTTGAGTCGATCCTGTCTGTGGTCAGATATCTTGTGTAGATTGTAGATCTAGATGAGTAGGAGCTCAGTAGCTTAGTGGTGTAGTCAGTTTGGATTTATTAGAGCGAGTATCCCAGTATCTGTACCTGGGAAACTCTGGATAATTTTAGGAAGCTTATCCGGATCTATGTCCGAATAGCTAGAGTTGTTTGTTTGAACGAATTGTTTGTTTGAATGAATTGTTTGTTTGGACGAATGGTTGTTTGATTGATAGTGTATAGTTGATGTGTATGCTTGGATTGTTGAAATAAAATTAAAAACCTTTGGATTATCTTTTGTTTTAAATTTTGACGGCGAAATTCTTTTAAGGGGGGAGGAATGTGGTATCCCAGAATTTCAAGGAATTTAAAATGTGATAATCTCTTAACTAATTATTTAAAATCGATAAAATTTTTATTTTCAAATATAAATAACCAAATAGTAATAATATGATGTTTTTAAACATAGATATAGATTGATAGAATAATTATTTAATTTGTGTTATTTTATAAATTTAATTTTAATAGACTTATTATTTTCAAATTTAATAAGTGTTGTTTAAATATATATATATATATCTATATATATGTATGTATTTAACTTGTTTTTAAAATGGAGTAATCAATTTCAAAACGTAATAATGTGTTTATTTAAAAATATAAATGTTTGAGGTGATTTTTAAATTAGATTTTAAAAGTAAAATTTGAATTTGAATTTGAATTTAAATTTGAATCTTTAAAGATAAGTATTTTAGTATATTTCGATATGAAATGTATGAATAAAGTTTTTTGTTTTATAATATTTTCTTTAAAAGAAATTTATTTATATAAATTTAGGAAATTATTTATTTAATAGTAAAAAAATACAAAAAGTTATATTAGCATTCAAAAATGAATTAAATGTGTATGATATATGATTTTATTTAAATTATAAATTGGTTGTTATTTTATTTCTTTAAAAAAATTATTTATCTAAATTAGAAAGGCATTTAAAATATATTTATCAATTAGGAAATTTAATTCAAAAAGCTTTTAAATTATTTAATAATAAAATGAAAATAAATAATTACAAGTGGTGATTTTATATGCATCTTACATACATGTGTAAGATAATTGGGAATTTAATGACAAGTGTCATGATCCAATTTTATTTTCTTTATTTTTAAAACAAATGTAAATGAATGTATATAAGCCTATATGTTTCCTCTTTCCCATTTTCTTTGTTTAATTCTCAAATTTTCAAAGACAAAAACCTAAACCAGAAAATTTCACAAACCAAAATGCAAACTTGTAACATTCACAAGCAAGCAGATCCGAAAATCAAACAATGCAACCAGAAAACAATTTCTCAAAACCAAAACCATGTCACATTTTTTTCAAATCTGCGATGTTGTTTTTCCTGTAACCATTTTATAAGTTCAAACAAGATTTTCAAATGCAAACCTGAGCACTCCTGTGACGCCCCACCTCTATACCCACGCTAGCCAAGAACATTACGGTGAATGCTGTCAACTAGCACGGAGAATAAGGCTGTTGAGGAGCGACCATCCGCGTAATTGCTTTGCGCGAGCATCGATATGTCAGATAGTATAACATGCATTTCTTTATCAAGAGGGAAATCCGACATACCGACACAAACTCAAAGCTACTACACAGTGGCTATAATATCTTCAGAAACAAATATAGAAATAAACATAACATAAATTAGTCACAGACAATTCATATCACAAAGGCGGAAATAGATATGAATATTACACTAGGAAGTGTACATCAGAGTAGCGGTCTAAAAAGATCCACAATATCACAAAAGAATAGTTATACGAACTACACAAAAGAATAAGTATACATCATGGAGTCTATATCTCAAATGTATACAACAAAAAACTACTAATCTAAGTAGTTAACCAAAAGTCAAGGGGGTAATCCCGGATGTAATGTCAAGCTGAAGCACCTGTAACATCTCGGTCTGACCCGAGTATTATTTAATAAGAAAATAATAAACGGACCAGTCTAGCTATAAATATCAGATGACATGATATAGAATAAGAGATATGACTAAACACATAATAATCAAAATGCCAAGATGTGATATATAAGTAATTGAAAATCAATAAGAGATTAATCAATATCACAAAAATCTTCTCAAAGATAAAAAGGAATGTCATAATCTATATCTCCTTCACAAAAACCATAAATATTGACAATTATATCAATGCCAATCACAAAAGTCAATGACACACAAATTCACCAATGCACAAATATTGATAAAACTTATCAATGAAAATCACGAAAATTGGTGAAACACAAATTCTAGAAATCATCTCAAGAAATCTAGAAATCACAAAAAGGGGGAAGGCCTATCACAAACGGGAGCATAACACGTGTATCACAAACGGAACGCTAATTCCATGGTTGCTAACCATCATAAGTTGAGCCGAAGCTCCACAAACGGCCCGAAGACCATGGGTTGCTACCCCACCAATTTGAGTCGAAACTCCACAAAACGGGGTTCAGTCTCCCTCGTAGACAAAGAGACATCGCACATCGCTTGTCTAAATCACAAAAATGATCATCATTGATCATCAAGAATTGTCAATTACACCAAGTTAGTGAATATAAAAGTTTAGCTTCATGTCCCATAACCACTTGCTTAACTCAAATATTTACGAACAAATTGTAGATCTCCACTAGCAAATTGTCACAAGAGATTCAATCGAACAAGTCCAAGAATTAACCAACGAAGTAAACGCAAGCGTTTCATACCACTTGTTTTACTAAGCCGTTTAATTAGATTTCTCATCCGAATGAGGTAAAGGTTTGTATATACTAGTAGATTGGAAAACGGTTTAAGAAACGAGCTTTGTAACAAAATAGTGTTGAAATTATTTGAAGAAAGAGTTTTGATATTTACTATTAGTATAGAAACCTTTATATTTTCAAAGTGACAAATCACAAACATGATTGTAGAAACAATCAATCACAAAAATTCACATACGAAGACATGAATAAAATCCAAAGAAATCGATAAAGGATCCATCGAAATGGATATTCAAAAATCCCTAAAAGGGAGTCATCAAGGTCATAATAAATGATAACAACAAATAGGAAACAACACGAATCGATTAAAGTTGGAAATTCAAACAATTAGGCGAAGTAGGCAAAATTGCAACAGGTCGGTCGGCTGGCTACAGAGCTCGGTCGACCTGACCCTGTTCTCAAAATTCCTCGGGAAGCAGGTCGGTCGGCCGAACCCTGTAGTTGGTCGACCGGAACAGAGAAGTGCTTATGCACTTGGAATCAGGTCGGTCGGCCGGCAGCAGAGCTCGGTCGACCGGACCTGTTGCCAGTGTCTTCCCAGCCCATCCAAATGAGGTCCAACCTCGACCAAATTGCATTCGCTCGAGCAACGGCGCTAAGGGTTTATGCCAATCGACTACCCGGCCCTATAAGCTCTTCGATGCATAACCAAAACACATTCAAACATCAAAGTTAGGATTTTTAAAGATTTGAATCCAAAACACCAAAAATTGGAATATTCACCAAATCAATCCAAACCAAAAGCAAATGCACATGAATAAGTGTTAGGAATTCATACCTAACAATCGAAGATAAATATAGGCTAAGATGTGAGATAAAAATCTCACCTTTGAACCCAAACGATTGAAGAAGAAGCTTGAAAGCAAAGAAGAATCAACCACTCTTCAAATCCAACTCAAGAAGCTTGAATTCTAAGCTAAAAAGAGAAACATTTCCCAAATTAGGTTTAGGAATTTTCTGAAATCAAAGAGAGAAAGAGTTGGAGAAGAAGAAGAGAAGCTTACCAATGGGTTCTTCTATTAGTTTGGAGCTAGGGCTTAATTTGCAAAAGAAAACTAGGGTTTTGGAGTTTTAATTTCCCATCTCTCCCACCATTGATGCTTTAGAACTGAAAAGAGGAGAAAGTGAGAGTGAATGGGGAGGAGTGGCTCAGTTTTGAGTATAAGTTAAACATAGGGCTGAACCCAAACCCAAACCCAAATTGAAAATGGTCAAGTTTTTGACTAGCTCCAAATGTATCAAAGTTTATACTCAAAAAGGTTGCAAACATCATTTTAAACTCAATGGGAGTGGTCCCGAGTCCTAATTCGACCGTATGCAAAAAGTAGCTTTTCGGACTAAATTTCGAGTATCGATAAAATATTTAAATAAAATATTTAAATATAAAATCGACAAATATGCGGGTTGTTACAGACTCCCCTCCTTAAAGAAATTGCGTCCTCGCAATATTTAAGAAGAAGATATATAGTAACAACCATAAAAGCATATTCAACACAAAAGAAGTTTGAAATAAGAAGTTCACCTCAAAGAGTACGAGAAAGTAAGTCCGGATGTGTTCGCTCGATGAACTCACTAGATTCCCAAGAACAATCCTTAGGATTTGAAGACCATTGAACTTTAACAAGCGGAACATCTTTATTTCGAAGTCGTTTGACTTCCGAAGCAATGATACGAATAGGATGGTGCTCATAAGTTAAATTAGGTGAAACTTCAATCTCTTCCACAACATCGGGCTCAAGAATAGAATAGGAATCTCGAAGACATTTGCGAAGTTGAGAAACGTGAAACACGTCATGGATAGCAGAAAATTGAGCCGGTAATAAAAGGCGATAAGCCATGGAACCAATACGTTCAGTGATAGGAAATGGCCCAATATATCGAGGCGCCAATTTTCCCGATCGGCTGAAACGTACAACACCCTTCATAGGTGAAACACGGATAAATACGGGATCTCCCACAGAAAATTCTAATTTCCTTCTCCGGTTATCGGCATAGGATTTTTGTCTACTCTGGGCTTCTTTCATCCTATGACGAATAAGATCAATCTTTTCTGTGGAATCACGAATAAAATCTGGTCCTAAAACCAGCTTCTCACTGGCCTCAAGCCAACAAGAAGGAGATCGGCATGGCCTTCCATAGAGTGCCTCAAAAGGTGCCATACCAATACTAGATTGGAAGCTATTATTATAGGAAAATTCGACAAGTGAAATATGATCTTCCCAACTTCCACCGAAATCAAGCATACAAGCACGAAGAAGATCTTCAAGAGTTTGATTCACACGCTCGGTTTGTCCATCGGACTGGGGATGATAAGCGGTGCTAAAATTAAGCTTCGTTCCCAAAGCTTTTTGAAGACTCTTCCAAAATCCACTAGTAAACAATGGATCACGATCACTAACAATAGAAGTAGGAACCCCATGTAATTTAACAATCTCTTTAACAAAGAGTTTGGCCAAAAGAGGAACGGTTCGATTGGACCGAACGGGAATAAAATGGGCTGATTTAGTGAGTCTATCAATAATCACCCATAAGCTATCATGACCCGAAAGAGAACGGGGAAGGCCATCTATAAAATCCATGGAAATTTGGTCCCACTTCCAAATTGTAATTTCTAAAGGTTGCAATAACCCGCTGGGCCTTTGATGTTCGGCCTTAACGAGTTGGAAAGTCATGCATCGCTTAATGGAGTTAGTGATGTCAAGTTTCATTCCCTCCCAATAATAAAGTCGCTTCATATCCGCGTACATTTTACTACTACCGGGATGAATGGTAAATTTAGAACGATGTGAATCTTCTAAAATGGCTTTACGAAGATCACTAATATTTGGTACGATAAGTCTACCAAATTTTCGAATGCCGCCACGAGAATCGATATCAAAGTCTCTCAAACCTTCAATATCAATTTTATCCTTAATATTTTGGCCAAGAAGAGCCAATTCGGGATCTAGCCCTTGAGCTTCAAGAATGCGGTCTAAAGGAGAAGAATGAGCCTCAAGGCTACATAAAACAAGAGATGAACATAAATCGAAAACGCGGTCTCCAATCTCACAAGTGGATAAGATCTCGAGATCGTTCCATTCGGATATCATCATAGAAACAACTGCCTGTTTCTTACGGCTAAGAGCATCGGCGACACGATTACCCTTACCAGGGGTATAAAGAATATCAAGGTCATAAGGAGCAAGGAACTCGAGCCAACGCTGTTGACCCAAATTAAGTTCCTTTTGAGAGAATAGATACTTCAAGGATTTATGATCGGTATAAAGAACAAATTTCTCTCCTAAAAGATAATGACGCCAAATACGAAGGGCGAAAACAATAGCCGCGAGCTCTAAATCATGAGTGGCATATCTAATCTCAACAGGCTTCAATTGCCTAGAAGCATAAGCAATAACACGTTCTCTTTGCATAAGAACGGCACCCAAACCAACGCGACTAGCATCGGTATAAACAACGAAATCTTGATTCCTCTCGGGAATAACAAGAATAGGAGCATCAGAAAGGAGTCCTTTTAATTTCTGAAAAGAAGTTTCTCATTTGTCCGACCAAATGTATTTAACACCTTTCTTCGTTATGCTAGTGAGAGGCACGACAATCTTAGAAAAGTCTTTGATAAAACAGCGGTAATAACCCGCCAATCCAAGAAAACCACGAATCTCCGTCACACTCTCCGGTCTCTTCCAATCTTGAATCGCTTCAATCTTTGAAGGATCCACGAAAATTCCGGATTCGGAAATAATGTAACCGAGGAACTTCACACGAGATTGCCAAAAGTGGCATTTAGAAAACTTTGCCTTTAATTGATTACTCCTAAGAGTTTCCAATACAATCCGAAGATGCTTTTCATGCTCCTCCTCGGTTTTTGAATACACAAGAATATCATCAATAAAGATGAGAACAAAACGGTCGAGGAAGTTTTTGAAAACTCTATTCATAAGGTCAACGAAATAAGCTGGGACATTTGTCAACCCAAATGGCATAACAAGCCTTTCATAAGATCCATAACGAGTACGGAATGATGTCAAATGAATACTATCCTCTACAATACGAAGCTGATGGAATCCAGTAGCTAAATCTAATTGTGAAAAGACTCTAGCACCACTAAGTTGATCGAATAGATCATCAATCCGAGGTAAAGGATATTTATTTTTGATAGTAAGATCATTAAGCTTGCGGTAGTCAACGCAAAGCCTATGTGTACCATCGGATTTCTTCACAAAAATAGCCGAAGCTCCCCAAGGTGAGGAACTAGAGAGAATAAATTGCTTCATCTCCAATTCGGATAATTGTTTACGCATCTCTTCCTTTTCATTATTGGACATATGATAAGGAGGACGAGTAATAGGTTGAGCCCCAGGAATGAGACTAATTCTGAACTCAATTGCTCGCTTAGGTGGTAATCCTAAAACGGGCTCAAATATGTCGGAAAATTCACGAACAACGTGAATAAGAGAAATTATATCTTCCTCATCATCATTATCGTCATCACGAGGATTTAAAGAATATAAAGATGCAACTAAGCCGGAATCCGAATCTTTAAGATTAATAGAAATCTGCTTTACAGATTGAGGATGTCGAAGATGAATAGTCCGCACAGGACATAGGATATGAGCTTCATAACGGTTAAGCCAATCCATTCCCAAAATCATTCCAAAGCCTAAATAACGCATGACATACAAATCGGCTAGGAAAGAAAAATCACACAAAATAATCTCGACATCTTTACAAAGCAAACTAAGAGTTGCAGATCCGCCAACTGGATTCGAAATTCTCAAAGAAGTCATTAAAGCAACAATACTTAAAGAAAAAGTATCAACAATTCTTTTGATATAAAAGAATGGGATGCACCCGTATCAAAAAGAACTCGAACGGGTTGATCATGAAATATAATGGTGCCATCAAGGATAGAATGAGACATACCTTGATCACGAGATGTGTTGCCAAGGGCTTGGGCAACATTTAACTTTCCCTCCTTCCTGCCCTGAAGCTTGGAGCATGAAGATATAACATGATCGGGACCTTTGCAGTAGCGACAAGAGAGAGACTTTGGACACTTGTTCGCGTAATGGTCCTTCGAACCACAATTATAGCATTCCCCACGACCAAAGGAAGAAGTCTTTGCCACAGAGGTTGCTTGCTTCCCCTTTTTGTTAGGATAAGGGCCTTTGAATTTACCGGGCCTTTTCTTGTTGTTGTTGAAGCTTGGTTTGGAACCCACCACTTCAACATCATTTTCCCTATCCGCCTCTTCAAGACGAAGAGCGATATCAATGAGTTGGTCGAAAGAAAGTAATGGCTTCTTGAGATTTTTGTTTAAGCCATAGACAAATCTTTGGTTCTTCTTCAATGGGGTGTTGATATATTCAACCCTGTATTTAGAGAGAGATTCAAAAGACGCGACATAATCTGCCACGGAAGATTCACCTTGAACAAGGTCAATAAAACGGCGAGCCAAAGTCACCTTCTCAGCTTTTGGTAGGAATTTTAACTCAAAGCGCTCTCGGAATTTCTCCCAAGTGAGATCTGCTTCCTTAATCTCAGAAATAAGAAGTTCGTACCAGTCCAATGCTCTTTCTTGGAGCATATTAGAGGCCACTTGAACTCGGTGAAGATCAATGAGGTTCATGCGAGAAAAGATTCGATCGCATGATCTCAGCCAAGCCTGGACTTCAATAATAGTTTCAGAACCTTTAAATGGCTTCCCACCCAGGTGGGTGTAATCATTGCACAAATGTGCAAACCCAGATTTAGGGTGAGTAGGTTTCGGATTAGTACCAGCTGCTTGAGCATTCGTGACATGGTCAAGAAGTTACTGGGTAGTCATAAAAACTCCATCTTGGGGAGTAGCACTAGATTGACCGGCGCTGGGTCGGCCAGGACTAGCCATTTCTCTTCCTTTAGAAAGAAATAAAGAAGAAGAAAAAGGTTATTCACAAAATGAATATCAAGCAATCTTGATAGATAAAACAAGGAATCATAAGGAAAATAGGATGAATCAGTACGAAGACTCGAATTAAATCCTAAAGCACGACTCCTAAGATGGACTTAGGACGATGATCCTTGTTATAATATTCCATATTGTTCCGAAGTTTGGCTCTGATACCAAGCTGTGACGCCCCACCTCTATACCCACGCTAGCCAAGAACATTACGGTGAATTCTGTCAACTAGTACGGAGAATAAGGCTGTTGAGGAGCGACCATCCGTGTAATTGCTTTGCGCGAGCATCGATATGTCAAATAGTATAACATGCATTTCTATATCAAGAGGGAAATCCGACATACCGACACAAACTCAAAGCTACTACACAGTGGCTATAATATCTACAGAAACAAATATAGAAATAAACATAACATAAATCAGTCACAGACAATTCATATCACAAAGGCGGAAATAGATATGAATATTACAATAGGAAGTGTACATCAGAGTAGCGGTCTAAAAAGATCCACAATATCACAAAAGAATAGTTACACGAACTACAAAAAAGAATAAGTATACATCATGGAGTCTATATCTCAAATGTATACAACAAAAAACTACTAATCTAAGTAGTTAACCAAAAGTCAAGGGGGTAATCCCGGATGCAAAGTCAAACAGAAGCACCTGTAACATCTTGGCCTGACCCGAGTATTATTTAATAAGAAATAATAAACGGATCAGTCTAGCTATAAATATCAGATGACATGATATAGAATAAGAGGTATGACTAAACACATAATAATCACAATGCCAAGCTGTGATATATAAGTAATTGAAAATCAATAAGAGATTAATCAATATCACAAAAATCTTCTCAAAGATAAAAAGGAATGTCATACTCTATATCTCCTTCACAAAAACCATAAATATTGACAATTATATCAATGCCAATCACAAAAGTCAATGACACACAAATTCACCAATGCACAAATATTAATAAAACTTATCAATGAAAATCACGAAAATTGGTGAAACACAAATTATAGAAATCATCTCAAGAAATCCAGAAATCACAAAAAGGCGGAAGGCCTATCACAAACGGGAGCATAAAGCTCACCAACACGTGTATCACAAACGGAACACTAATTCCATGGTTGCTAACCATCACAAATTGAGCCGAAGCTCCACAAACGGCCCGAAGACCATGGGTTGCTACCCCACCAATTTGAGTCGAAACTCCACAAAACAGGGTTTAGTCTCCCTCGTAGACAAAGAGACATCGCACATCGCTTGTTTAAATCACAAAAATGATCATCATTGATCATCAAGAAGTGTCAATTACACCAATTTAGTAAATATAAAAGTTTAGCTTCATGTCCCATAACCACTTGCTTAACTCAAATATTTACTAACAAACTGTAGATCTCCACTAGAAAATTGTCACAAGAGATTCAATCGAACAAGTTCAAGAATTAACCAACGAAGTAAACGCAAGCGTTTCATACCACTTGTTTTACTAAGCCGTTTAATTAGATTTCTCATCCGAATGAGGTAAAGGTTTGTATATACTAGTAGATTGGAAAACGGTTTAAGAAACGAGCTTTGTAATAAAATAGTGTTGAAATTATTTGAAGAAAGAGTTTTGATATTTACTATTAGTATAGAAACCTTTATATTTTCAAAGTGACAAATCACAAACATGATTGTAGAAACAATCAATCACAAAAATTTACATACGAAGACGTGAATAAAATCCAAAGAAATCGATAAAGGATCCATCGAAATGGATATTCTAAAATCCATAAAAGGGAGTCATCAAGGTCATAATAAATGATAACAACAAATAGGAAACAACACGAATCGATTAAAGTTGGAAATTCAAACAATTAGGCGAAGTGGGCAAAATTGCAACAGGTCGGTCGGCCGGCTACAGAGCTCGGTCGACCGGACCCTATTCTCAAATTCCTCGGGAAGCAGGTTGGTCGGCCGAACCCTGTAGTTGGTCGACCGGAACAGAGAAGTGCTTATGCACTTGGAAGCAGGTCGGTCGGCCGGCAGCAGAGCTCGTTCGACCGGACCTGTTGCCAGTCTCTTCCCAGCCCATCCAAATGAGGTCCAACCTCGACCAAATTGCATTCGCTCGAGCAACGGCGCTAAGGGTTTATGCCAATCGACTACCCGACCCTATAAGCTCTTCGATGCATAACCAAAACACATTCAAACATCAAAGTTAGGATATTTAAAGATTTGAACCCAAAACACCAAAAATTGGAATATTCAACAAATCAATCCAAACCAAAAGCAAATGCACACGAATAAGTGTTAGGAATTCATACCTAACAATCAAAGATAAATATAGGCTAAGATGTGAGATAAAAATCTCACCTTTGAACCCAAACGATTGAAGAAGAAGCTTGAAAGCAAAGAAGAATCAACCACTCTTCAAATCTAACTCAAGAAGCTTGAATTCTAAGCTAAAAAGAGAAACATTTCCCAAATTAGGTTTAGGAATTTTCTGAAATCAAAGAGAGAAAGAGTTGGAGAAGAAGAAGAGAAGCTTACCAATGGGTTCTTCTATTAGTTTGGAGCTAGGGCTTGATTTGCAAAAGAAAACTAGGGTTTTGGAGTTTTAATTTCCCATCTCTCCCACCATTGATGCTTTAGAACTGAAAAGAGGAGAAAGTGAGAGTGAATGGGGAGGAGTGGTTCAGTTTTGAGTATAAGTTAAACATAGGGCTGAAACCCAAACCCAAACCCAAAGTGAAAATGGTCAAGTTTTTGACTAGCTCCAAATGTATCAAAGTTTATACTCAAAAAGGTTGCAAACGTCATTTTAAACTCAATGAGAGTGGTCTCGGGTCCTATTTCGACCGTATGCAAAAAGTAGCTTTTCAGACTAAATTCCGAGTATCGATAAAATATTTAAATAAAATATTAAATATAAAATCGACAAATATACGGGTTGTTACAACTCCTCAAACCAAATCAAAGCCTTGTTAACAATCAAACCTATAACTATCTATCCTCAAATCTGTAACCAATTTTTAGTTCAAAAGCCCTGTAGCCATTTTGCAAGTTCTAGATCAAGCCTGTAACCATCTTTCAAGAATGCATGCAAGTAAATATGAAGTAAATCAAAGGTTTCAAAGCTTACAAATTCCATAGGCCATGGTTTTCAAGTTTTCAAAGCTAGCATTTCAGTTTTCAAAGCAAGTATTTCAGTTTCAAAACTGATGCAGTTTAAAGCTTCCTGTTTTTCAAAGCTCTGTCCCTTTAAATAGGTGAGTAAACATCCTTTTTCAAAAGCTAAAATGGAATTAAATTTGCTTTTATATGATTTCTGAATGAATTATCTTTGCATGTTTATATATATGTATGTACTCTGTATGTATGTGAGAATTGAACTGTGCATGTGCTTATACCTCTGTTTCCCAGGTTTTAGTGTTTACCAATTAATCAAATCCATATCTTTTTATCTAATCTCTGTTAGCACTTGGATCAAAAACAAAATAGATTAGTTTTAGTATAATCTAGGTACTAAAAATATAAACAAGTATGTAAGTGATGAAATATGCTTGCATTTGGGAAATAACAGTAAAATCTTTTTAATTATGTAAAACCAAATGTTGTATTTCATCGATTCAAGTTTATGTCTTTAATCATCTATGGAAATCATGATTTTTGAAACAAAAATTACAATTTATAGAATTGATATGAGGTTGCAGTTCTTAGATGAATAGAGTTTGGAGTTTTGGGATTTTCTGGTGACTGGAGTTCATCGGGTGGTCGTAGTTCTTCCTAGAGCTATATGTATGATCAGGTATGTGGGCAAAATTGTCTGGAAGGTGGTTAATCCACCATGGCATTGAGGGTTGCTCGATTTAGTTTTATAGCCTAATTTTGGTTGTGGTCAGAATTGGAAGGAGGGCGTCACCAATGATGGATCGAGTGGCACGTAACTCTAGGGATGGTGGCGTGGATGTCAGACGAAGCTAGGGACGGAGTTGCCACGACTCCAGTGATCGGAGACGTGGGATTCGAGTTGTTTTCTGGTGATGTTCTGATTCTTGGTTCCGCTGAATGGTTCGATTTGGGATCATGGAGTGTGGTGATGTTTTGATGATTGTGATGGGTTGCTGGAGCGATCGTTGATGTGTGGGAGGTTTTGGCGGAAGATCACCGTGGGTGGTGCAAGTTGCACAGTAGCATGGTCGTGTCTGTTGGTTTTAGGATGGCTGTTGCCTCGGGGGAAACTCGCGTGGATTTGGTTTTGGCTCGAGTTTGTCACTGGGTCGTTTGCGAGATTGAGTGAACTGTTATGTTTTAATAGTTAAAATTTTTAAACCAAACAGTTTTAAAAATTTAAGTTAAACAGTTTTAAAAGGAAAAAAAGAGGAAGATGTAATGGTTTTAGTTCAGGTACGTATGGGTTAAACCTAAGCAAATGTTCAACCAGTTTTTAAATTTAAATAAAAGTAAGTTTTTAAAACTTTAAATAATCAAGTTAAGTCAATTCTCTTGAAAATCCATTTCTTTGTAATGAATGGTTTGTATAAATTAAGTTGTATGATTTGTTTAACTTAAATATATTAAGTTAAATAGTTAAGTTATTTTCAAACTTAATTTGAAATGTAAAAAGGAAATTTATAAGGAAATGTTTTTATCTTAAAAACTTAAATTAAAGTTTGATAATTAATGAGATAATTAAATAGTGATTAATTAATTGAATTAGCTAATGATTAAGAATTTATTAATTAACAGTGAAGAGTTTAAATGATTTAATTAATTTGTAATTAAGGATTGTTAATTAAAAATTAGAAATACGTAATTAATGACTATTTTATTATAAAACTTAATTAATGATTTAATCAAGTAAAGTTAATTACTAAGATCAAATGTTTTAATTAAAGATAATGTTTTATCCTAAGATTAATTAAGATTTTATTTTGAGTTGAAATTAATTAAGTTAATTAAGAAATTTAAGTTTAATTAATTAATTTAATTAATTACTATAAGGATTAATCAAGTAATTAATTAAGAATAATTAATTAAATTAACTTGTAATTATGATGGATTAATTAATAATTAGAGATTAATTAATTTGTAATTAGAAATTAATTAATTAAGTAATTAAGGTTTAATTAAACTGGTAATTAAGAAGTACTTAATAAAGTTTTATTAAGTAATAATTAGGTTTTCTTAATTAATAATTAAGAGATTATTAATCTAATTAAAGATTAATTAAGGATTAATGAACTATTATTAAAAGGTTAATTAATTATCATTAAGGTTTGATTAATTTGGTAATTATGGATTAATTAATTTGTAATTAAGGTTATTAATTAATAATTAAGTTTTATTAATTATAGTTAATTAAGGTTAATTAATTAAATATAAAAGTAATTAAGGATCGATTACTTTATATTAAAGGATATTGATTAATAATTAAGGTTTATTAATTAATAGTTGAAGGATAATTAATCTGTAATGTAGGACTAATTAATTTGTTTAAAGGGTAATTAAGGGATGAATTACTAAATTGTGATTAGCGAGATGAATGTGATTAATTTAAGTTAATTAATTTGTTAATTAATTAAAGATAGTTACTTGGTAATTGATTAAGTATAATTACTTAATGAGATTTGATAAGTGTAATTACTTAGTGTAAGTAATTGATAAATAAATTACTGGATGTAATTGATATAAGGGAAATTACTTAATGGGAAGTAATTTTAAAGGATGATTACTTGCTAGAAGTAACTAAGGATTAATTACTTGGTGCAATTAATCAAAGGATTAATAAAAGTAATTAGAAGTTAATTAAGAAGTAATTAGGAATAGTTAATTACTATTATGATTAATTAAAGTTGATTAATGAAAGTAATTAATTAAATTATAATTAGTTAATGTAATTAATTAAGGATTAATATAATTAATTATAGTTAATTAGTTAATAAAGTAATTAAAGGTTAATTACTGTAATTGTTTGTGAATAATTAATTTGTGTAATAATTAAAGGCTAATTACTTAAAGTAATTAGAAAATAATTAATCAAGGATGATTAATTAAGATGGATATGTATAGGAATGATTAATTAATTAAATGGGTTGTAATTAATTAATGGTTGATTAAGCAGGATTTAGTAATTAATTCTTAAGTAATTAATTTAATTTAAATTAATTAAATTAATTATAATAAGGATTAATAATGGTTGCTTATGGATGATTGTTGAGTAAAATATCTGGATTGGTTGATATCTATTGGATGATATTTTATGACATTATGTGATGTGATATTGGATATATCTGTGATAAATGTGTGATATTTATCTATGTTAATGTTGTATGAATTCAAGTATTAAACTGAATTTATTTGTTTAAATCTTAAACAACTTGGCCTTTAAAATACGTTTGGATTTCGATGAGACCGGGATCGGGTTTCTAGATTTGGATATCCGAAAACCACATCGATCCAAGTTAAACGATAGGTCGTGACATCTTAAGTGAAGATTCAGAAAGGCTATGGTCGTTAACTCTAAGGGGGATTCCAAAATGAGTTAATGGAGGTAGTGCTTTGTATATAGATGAAGATTTAAAGTGCAAGGGTTATCATCATAAACTTCGAGGGTGATTCCAAAATGAATGTAACGAGATAATGCCTTAGGTTTCGTTAGAACCCAGAACGAACTTGTATGGATTGAATGCTTTCATAACATCGTCAGGTGGACGATGAGCATTCTAAGAGATGTGTTCTTTAAAGGTAACGCTGCGTCAAGCCTCATCGACTGGGAATGGCTAGAACATGGGAGGTGCAGCAAGGCTAAGTGGGTAGCACCCAAGTAGGATGAGATGTACCCCTGTCTAGAGTCCCTTTTATTTCGGCTGTTTGGTCGGTTGGTTCGAAACAACTGAGGGGTTGTCTTGTTCGGGACTTTCCAGTAAGGGATGGTTCCAGCCTTGTTTTGCAGGGGATTTAGGGTGGATCCTCGGTATGGTGATATAGGCCACGTACTGTGACGGGCGGTACCCAAGTAGCCCTGCCATTGATGGAAAGCCATTCTTCCTACGTGCCCTTACGGTTTTGATTATATTACCCACTTTTGTGGCTAGTAGCTGGAATTTAATGAATGTAACAATTTTGGCTATTTTCTATTTGCTTGAAAACCCTAGACCCTATTATAATATCACAGAATTTCCTATCTAAGTTTTGGTTAGTGTAAGGTAAAAACTTACCCATGTTTATGTGTGGGGAGTCTTACGTGATACCTTTGTTTTCAAAGGTTTTAAAAGTCAAGCAACTTTAACCCATTTACTCACACCAGACCCATGTCTGACCCGAAGTTTATTCTGTTTTCTTAAACTCTTGGGTACTCAAATTTTCACGAGTAGCCAAGGGATTCAGGTTTGGCTTTGACGAATTCTAGAGGTGCAATGAAGCAGAAGGCTTCAGCGTTTGTAGATTTATATATAGTGTTCCGCTGTGTGTTCTCTGAGTCGTTTGTATTGTGTTGTATATTGAGTTGCAAATAGACAGATGTTTATAACTGTCTAGTTTGTGATATAAAGTTGTGTAACTCTGATGTATATGATTCTATGTAAAATTTATGTGATTAATATAATTTATTCGTTCCGCTGTTGAGATTCTGATGTTATTTCTTTGTTTCTTCTCTTTCTTTCTCTTTTCTATCCCTTTATTTCTAATTAATGATTCGTCTTTCTATGGAGTGAAAGACGGGTCGTTACAGAAGGGGTAGTGAATGCTATTGATGGATGTTTTTAAATAAATTGGATGTTTATATATCCTAATATCATCCTATTATTATCAATAATTTTGAAATTGTGAATTGTGTAGCTTAAAATGAATTAAGAAATAGAATGGAATAATACATATCCATTGCTGATATGAATGGAAAATGAAATCACTTTGAATTTAAGATTTAAATGTTCAAAAGGAACTTTGAAATTTAAATTGTTAAGGATTAGTTTCAAAATTGAAAATTGGGTAATAAATTGGATTTCAAAGATTAAATGTTTAAAGGGTTCTGAACTTTTACTTGAAAACTTGAGATAAGTAAGTAAAAGTAATTTGAATAAATATTAAAATGTTGGACTCAAAATTTAAATTGAGTAAGGACTTGGGTTATTAAATTAAAAGTAAAGGTTAATTTGATTTAAGGGAATTAAATCAACGTTTGAAAATTAACTCGAATTAATATAATTCGAGATGATTTAAAAAGTGAAGATTGGAATTGGGATTAATTCAAACAGGAATTGAAATGGTTTGAAATTGAAGTGGGTTCAATTTGAAATTAGTCCAAATTGATTTGAATAATTTGGAATTGTAATTAAAGTTGAATAAGTTTAAAATTCAAATGGAATTTGATTTGAATTTGGAAAGAAATCGAGGTTAGTTCAACTTGAATTGGGGTTAAATCAAGTTTAATGGAAATTGAAGTTATTTAAATTGGAATTGAGTCAATTTAAATGGAAGTGGAAATTTAAATTGAATTGATGGGAATGGAGATTGGGAATCGAACAGTTTGGCTCTGGACTATTTTCAAAATAAATTGTTTTAATATAAACCAATTTTTTCAAGCTATTCACCATATACAACCTTTCTTTTTAAAGCCAAACTATCTTATCCTTATTTTACAATTATTTTTGGAACTATTTAACTATTTTACAACTATTTTAAACTGATACTATTTTTCAATTACTTATAACTAATTACTATTTTAGAAACTATTTTGCAATTATCTGACTATTTTACAATTATTTTATAACTACTTAACTATTTTACATCTATTTTACAAACTAATAATTATTTTTCAAATACTCATCTATTCTTAACTTTTCCCTTTAAATTTAAATTCCAACATTCAAAGCCTATATTCCCTTCCTGATTCAAAAATCATCTCAATTTACAAGCTTACAATTTATCTCATCTGGATTTTTTGAATACCCGTCTTTGGTTTCAAATCATCTTGAAATCTCCAACATCTCAAAATCACACTTCTCAAAAATTTCAAACCAATCCTGGTTTTTATTTCTAGCAAATTCCTTTTGAAATTACAAAAATAACCAGGTTTTCCTAAACAAATAAATTTGGCAGCAATCTGTCACTTAGAAACTCGAAAATGAACATCGATGATGCTGCAGTCATCATTGAAGTTATTTTCCAGTTATTGAAGTGCATTCAATGCTATATCTCCTCCAAAATCCGTTTTAAAACAAATTTCCATTCAGAAATACTTCCAAAACAATAATGTTATCATTTATCTTCAAAACACTTCGATAAACATTCCCAAAATCTCTGAAATTTGGATTTCCAAATCCTGCTTAAATAAATTTTTAACTATAATTCATTTGTACACTTTATGCTTATACAAATTCTCATCTGATTGTATTTCAATTCATAAATTAAATTTATAATTAATATTTATAAATTGCATTTCATACTGAATTTATTCCCTTAAATTTTAGTTATATTTCAATTTCTAGTTAAATTTTTACTTAACGATGATAATACTTTAATATTATCATTTCTATCATCCAAGCAACCATATGTTAGCTAAAATAGTTTACACAAAACTTTTCTTTATATCAAAATATATTTTGGGTAAAATAATTTCATTTACCCACATTTAAAACAATACCGTGTCGATTGTTCTATTCAAGTGTTTAGAAACCCCTTCGACACAGTTGTACAGACTGTGCCGACGAAGGTTCATATGCCACTCAATAAATCAATCAGCACAATATTAAAACAATTTATATTCACTAACAAATACGTGCTCATATTTATTAATATGCTCAAACTCATTATAGAGTACTACAGACTCTAATTTAAATGAGTAATTCCCACCAGAGCCAAGGTTATCATCAACCTAAGCTCTGATACCAAGTGTAACAGCCCGTAAATCCGTACTCCTTGAGTCAACACTATTCTACAATAATCAACTCAATATGCACAGAAATACGAAGCATTTGGGTTGAAGAAGAAGAGGTAGTAGAAGAGAATAGAAAAAAACAACAGCAGAATCTAACCATCGCAGCGGAGTAAAATATAATAGATAATAATGATCTTTACATAAAACAAAACTATATCTCTTTATACATACATCATTAGAGTACATCAATCACAGCACAACATCAATAACATACACATGGGTACACAACAACTCAACACAGCAGAATATATATATATATATATATATACAAGTACGAGAGTACGTGTCGTCATCCAGCTCGTCTCCTGAGCTCCATAGCATCACCTGTATTCTATAATACTCGGTCTGACCCGAGCATTACAGTTAAATAATACCCGAGTCAGTCTGGAATACCAGCTTGAGAAAATCACACCCAATTGATTATTAAAGTTTCAAAAATCCTTTGAAAACAAAAGCATCTCGTAAGACCACGCCACAAATAAACATGTCGGGTTTTTACCTTACAATAGCTAAAACAATTTTTATAGAAATCCTCTGGTATTATAATAGTGTCTATAGAAAGTAAATAGAATCTAGCTGAAATGCTTACATCTTACGTTTCAGCAATAGTTGGGCACAATCAAAACCGTACGGGCGCGTAGGGAAAATGGATTCCAACTAATGGTTAGGCACTGGGGTACCACCTGTCACAGTACCTGGTCTAGATCAGCGTACCGAGGAGCCACCCTAACTCCCCTGCAACACAAGACCGGAACCATCCCTTACTGGACAGTCCCGAGCAAGATCACCCCACGGTTGGGATCAGCAACCGCCCACTAAGCCGAAATAAAGGGACATCTAGACAGGGATGACCTCACCCTCCAGTGGGGGCTACCCAAGAAGTCTTGCTGCATATCCCCTGATTTTCAGCCATTCCCATTTGATGAGGCTTGAGGCTAAGCGTTACCTTTAAAGAACATATCCCTTTGAATTCCCATCATCCACCTGACGATGTTTCGCAAGCATTCATCCATACAAGTCCGTCCCGGGTTCGAACGGAACCGAAGGCACTATTCCTACTACATCCATTTTGGAAATATCCTCAGGATTAGTAGCGACTAGCCCTTGCACTTCACTGCTCCATCTTCGAATCCAACATCGTTTACACGAAACGTACAAACCGGATCGAAGTGGTTTTCGAGAAATAAATCTCGATCCCGATCTCTTCGAAACGATCAACGCATTGTCCAATATTGATAGTCGGTTATTTAACTATCAATTAATGTTCACAAACAACCATCAACCAATAGTTTTTTTCCAAATTATTTATTAATCCCAAAATATCTTCATAATATATATTTCTATTTTCAATCCTTTGAAAACAGTTTCAAAACCATCTTTCCTTTCAGAATAACATTCCCAAATATATTTTCTATCTCCTTTGAAATCACCAAGCACAAAACTAGATTTTTAAAATAATTTAAAACTCTTTACTTAGAAATATACTTTATAACATTTAAGTTAAAACTACTTCAATGATTTGTTAAAAAAAATACATACTATATGAATATTTGAAAATAATGTTACTAAATAAAATATAAAACTAGATTTCACTTTTAAAATAAAATATTAAGTCACTCTTTAAATAATTACTGCTATAATAGATTGAAATAATTATTGCTATAATAGATTAAAAGGAAATACTTATTTTAGAATTTAAATATATAGAAATAGTAAATTTTCCAAAACATACTTCTTAAAAACAACTTTAAACTTTTAATTTATATTTAAAAATTTACTTTGAAAACGTACTTGGTTATTCAGAGAGAAATTTCCAATCTCAATCACTTAAATCAATTTTCCAAATTGATTCCAATTTATTCCATTTGAAATAAACTTCTTACTTATCAGTTCATTTCAAAATTCATTAATTACGGACTTTATTATTATTTTTAGTTTGATTTTAAATCCTTTATCTGAAATGTACAAAATTTCAGGTTATTCCCAATTCCTTCGTTATTCTACTTAAATAAATTTAAATCCTAAATTTACAATAAATGTTTTGTTCCTTTAAACAACAATAATGAAGTTTAGGTTTTATTAACTTCCTGTTTATTTAAATTTTTCTTCCCATACTCAAGATTTATTTATTAAAATTTTAAAGTCACTTTATGTCCTTTCCAGTTCATTCTTAAATTTATTCAACTTTCCTATAATTATTTACTTACAATTTCACTTCATTTATTTTCATTCCAAAACTCAATTTATGTATTTGGTAATTCATTATTGCCCGATTATATCAATCAAGCCATAGCCTTCAATATTTCACAAAATTCATTGCAGAATATCAAATATTCAAAACAGAGGATATTGAATAATTAAATAAAGTTGAGGGGTCCAGTTGGATCCCTCCAACCTGTTTTTCCTGCATCCACAGATGTTAGCACAATATAAAATGCCAATTCCAAATATATACCACACTACAACACAACAATCAATTTCAACCATTCAAACAATTATTTAAATTTAATCATTTAAATTTTATTTTAAATTAACTGAGTGAGATTAACTCACCTTTGATTTGTTTTGCAATTCGATCCAACCCAGCTTAGTTCTATCAGACTTTGACCTTGTATAACAATCATACGATTTATTAACACTTGAAATATCTTGAACCATTTATTTCCATTTATAAATTTAAATTGACCAATGACTTACTATTTAATAATTTAATTGACCAACTATTTAATTTAAACTAAACATTTGGTTTTAAACTAATAAATTGATTTTTATCTAGATTCCAAAAATAAATTACCTTAGTAACTAAAATAACCAAATTATTTAATCTATCACTTATTCAGCAACTTCAAAAATTTAAAAACAATATGCAATTTAAAATTTTATTTTGAAATCCTATATAAACCTTAAATATTTACAATTTAATATTTATTTGACTAAAAATTATCCAATCAACTAATAAATTTTAGTTTTACCCCTTTACAATATGATTTAGTAACTCCAATGATAATCCACCAATAATTTACCTCTAATTAAATTAACCAAAAAGTTAATTTAAACTAACCATTTGGTTTTAAAATAATAACTTTAAAACGTATATAGGTATATTTATTTTCTTTTGAAACTACATATATATATATATATATATATATATATATATATATATATATATATACTTATATAGAATTGATAAAAATATAACTTATATAATTTTTCAACATTTAAAAACCCTTTTATTTGACAAAATCTTCTATATATATATTTATATTATCTGTTTACTGTTTATCTATTTAAAATCAATGTCTTAAACCTTACGGTCAAAATGATTTTTTTTAACTATACTATCTCAGAGTAAATCATTTAAATCAAAATAACTTATTGTAAATTATATATATACATTTCCTGTTTATTTATACATATATAAATATAAAATTTCCTATATATGCATACTGATTACTACCTTCCCAGAAAAGATAAATCTTATTTAAACTAAGTAGTAAGGTTTTAAATGTATGTATATATAGAATTATACTTATATATATATATTTCTGCAAGTTCAACAGTAAAGTACTGTACTGTAAATAATTCTTTTTTTCTTCTGTTAATATATATATATATATATATATATATATACTGAATTTTAAAAACAATACTTCATGGCTCTACAAACCCAAATCGAGCTCGCGAATCACTGGAGCCCATTCCCACCCCCGAGCTCTTGCCTCACGTTCGTCGGCGATGCCGACATCCCACACGACCTCGGTTGCTTTGTTGAGTACGTAGGCCTTCGACTCCACTCGTGATTCAAAATTACCAACCCTAGTCGCGAACTGAGAAGGCCGAGCACCTCACGACGTCGCGCCTCCAATTTCGTGATTTCGATTCATTCCCCACTTTTTTTTTATTTACTTACTGATATAGGCGAACGGAATGCTTAGAAGAAGAAAGAGGGTTTCCATTTTGTTTGAAGGGTTTCGATTTGAAAACTAAAGAGGTATCGGCCAACATTTGTTTCTTTTTTTTTTACTGAAGGTTTGATTCATGAAGAACAATGCTTCGGTCGCGTTATTAGAGTGGTAATGAATCAGAAGAGAGTAGAAGAAGCTTGCGTTAGAAGCCAAACGTGAGTGGCTTCCATGGAAAGGTTCGGCTATGTAAATTGAAGTTAAATTAATTTTTCTATGCAATTACGGTTTGTATGAACGGCAACTCCGAACACTGCGGAAGTTGAAATCCAATAATAATATAATATTACGGATCCAATGGAACTGGTTTCGTTGAATTCCGAGACTGTGCCACGGAAGGCTATTTTTAAATTCATTTAAACAATATAAAATTTTAAAACTGAACAAACCACTGTTAAATTCAATTTTACAACTTCTATTATCCTCTGTACTATCAATATAAATTTTACAACCCTTCAAATTATTTATAACAAGCTTAAAATCTCAGATTTCATGTTTCATCCAATTCAAATTATTTAATTCAACAATTTAATTGTCCAATAAATTATGATATTTGTAATTTAAGTTGATAATTAACCTTTACATAATTAAATATTCCGATTTTAAATGCTCGAAAATTCCGGGTCGTCACATTCCTCCCCCTTCAAAAGAATTTCGTCCCCGAAATTATTAGCTAGGAAGAATGGTCTAATACCCGTTTACTTTTCCCCGAAACCAATCGGTTTCTAACAATTCAACATCTTACCAACTACCTTTTTATAAAAGACCCATTATTATTCTTATTAACTTCCAAACTTTTCCAAACCTTATATAGTTTCAAATAACCTTCTTGTTCAACTATTCAAATTATAATTCAAAACTAAATTTTGAATTATCAAAATTTTCTCAAAATTTTTCTAACTCCCTAATTTCCGAAAAAATTTGCCAGCGTCTCCTTTGCGCGGCTGACTCGGTACAGCTACAAAATGGCTCTACGGCCTCCCAAATCCAAAAAGAAAACGAAAAGGCCAAGTGGCTCAATCCAAATCCTAATCAAATTTCACAGAAATTTAAGTACATACCTTTTTGTCGAGCATTTCACATTTTATCCTTTGAAATCAAATCCAACTTTCTTTTCCCTTTATAATACCTGCATATCCTGCTTAGCACTAATATCCAATCACAATATCCCAAAACATTTTATCGACTTCCTAACAAAATGTCAATATCTATTCATTCCAATATTGACTTAAATTATATTAGTAGTATCAATTTTCATTTAAAAAAAATTCACCATTCCCTCTTAAGTTAGTATAAGTATGAAATATGTTCCTTATACTTATTTCCATCTTACCACTTCTGTTTATATGTATTCTCATTCAAATCGATTCTTTAATTTTCATACGAATTCAATCTATTTTTAACTCTGAATATATAAATTTTATTTTTCATTTATTACTAACTCATGTCATTACTTTAAATCGGTTTCATTTACTATCTTATTTTGGTTTCCAATTTAAATTTGTTTGTCGTTAACAAAATTTCAAAAATTTTCTAACTCCCAAAATTTCTGAAATTTTTTGGCAGAGTCCCCTTTGTACGGAGGAGCTTTTGCAATTTGACAAAAGAGATAAATATACATACATCGACCCATACGGTCAGAAAAACCAAAAACAGTTCATATTTCCTATTTTTATTGCGTAGGCGTACCTTATTTAGCATTTTAAGCAAGCGGCTTATTAATTTTAGCAAATAGCACAACCAAATCCAGCCACACGGCTTCCAGGTACCTGTACTTACTCAATTTAAACATGTATGTGCCTAATATATGCAGTTTAACTATATTTCACTTAGTTGCAATGGTTAAAACATATGAATTCTAAAGAAATGCACATCCAACATTTCTGTAAGCAATTTTTTTACAACTTTCATAGTAATTCAACTATTTCAATTAATTTACAAACCATTTTCATTCAATTTGAATGGTTTAAAACTCAATCGCTTACATTAAATTTATTTTCAAGCAAACTGAACTCATATTTAATTCAATTGCTTTAGAAATCAATTTATTTTACCCTTATCAACACATAAGATTTTAATTTCTTCCATTTACATCTAAACGACAATTTATTTCATGCAATTCGACGAGATTTATGTGAATAAATCAGTATTTATGCTTTATAACCAATTTAAATTGATTTCAACTCAATTTATACTTAATTCTATTCCATTTTCAATTTATTCACAATCTATATACTCTCATTTTCATTACATTCAAATTTGAATCCATTCACATGCATTTCATTTCATATTGTTTATTCCAAACTACCCTATTTAGCTCGAAAACAATCCAGGCTATTCCATTCAATAACTATTTCTCAACTCATTTAAACCATACTTCATTTTGAGTTCGGATTTTATTCCACACTTACTTAAGTCAAAAAAAACTTAAGTTCATTTCCATTTCTCTTTATAATAAGTTCTACTTCCATCTTTCATTTGATTCTTATTCATTCTATCTATTTATTTATTCAACATAATTAGTTTATCCACATTCACTTACCATTTTAGTAAACTTGAAACATTCTATTTTCCCTATTATCTCAAGTTATTTCAATCCCTTAATAATTTAAATGGTTTACAATTATTTATTTAAGCATTTTCATTCCATTAAATATTATCGGCAACTCACCGAATTTTATTTCAATTAAAATTTATTTTTACTTGATTTAAATCCAATCCACTCTTATTAAACTTAAGTTTTAGTTGAATTCAATTCAACTCTTTACCATCTTTTAGCTTAAGTTTATTCACTCCAATTTTATACTTAAGCTCATTTCGTTTCAAGTAAATCTTTCTCTTCCATTCAATTTAATATTACATGGCCATTTCCAATGTATTTCGACTTAGTTGGATTTTATTTTCAATCCAAACCATTACTATTTAAATCCATTTCCATTTTTTTTCGATACATTTCAATTATATCTAATTTGTTAATACTTCAAGTTAAATTTTAATTAATAACTCAAGTCATGATCTCACCATTCTCTTTTAATTTACCGCCCAATTTATTAACTCATAATTTAATTTCAAGTCATTTAATTAATTGCAAGGCCACTTTCCTTATTTATAATCCAACACTTGAATTTTAACTCCAAATATTAATCCATTTAATTTCCTTAGTTCAATTTAGTTTATAATTCAAGTTTTGATTTTATTTCTATTCTCCAATTCATCAATACTATTTATTTTGGATTTTCTATCCCATTTTTCAATTTATAAGTCATAACTTATTATTTTACACACTTCCATTCCTCATAGGCTTGAATTTATTATTCTTTTATTTTTAACTCAAGTCTTATGCTTATTTATAACCCAAGCATATTTTTATTCCATGCAATTTAATTCTGATTCTTTTATAAGTTATTCAAATTTATTCACTTCAATTCCAATCCTTATTCAATTTATTTCCCATTTGTTCAGGTAAGAATTTAATTCCATTCATTAATTCAGTTGAATTTCTTATTCCAATTCAATTTTATTTAACTCAGATTTACTCAACTCAATTCGATTTCAACTTAATTCGAATACAGTTGGGTATTAGTTTCAGTCTATTAATTTTCAATCTAGTTAAATTTTCTTATTTCCCCATCCAAGGTAATTTCATTTTTAACTTTTCCCTTTAAATTTAAATTCCAACATTCAAAGCTTATATTCCCTTCCTGATTTAAAAATCATCTCAATTTACAAGTTTACAATTTATCTCATCAGGATTTTTTTAATACCCGTCTTTGGTTTCAAATCATCTTGAAATCTCCAACATCTCAAAATCACACTTCTCAAAAATTTCAAACCAATCCTGGTTTTTATTTCCAACAAATTCCCTTTGAAATTACAAAAATAACCAGGTTTTCCTAAACAAATAAATTTGGCAGCAAACTGTCACTTAGAAACTCGAAAATGAACATCGATGATGCTACAGTCATCACCGAAGTTATTTTCCAGTTATAGAAGTGAATTCAATGCTATATCCCCTCCAAAATCCGTTTTAAAACAAATTTCCATTCAGAAATACTTCCAAAACAATAATGTTATCATTTATCTTCAAAACACTTCGATAAACATTCCTAAAATCTCTGAAATTTGGATTTCCAAATCCTGCTTAAATAAATTTTTAACTATAATTCATTTGTACACTTTATGCTTATACAAATTCTCATCTGATTTTATTTCAATTCATAAATTAAATTTATAATTAATATTTATAAATTGCATTTCATACTGAATTTATTCCCTTAAATTTTAGTTATATTTCAATTTCTAGTTAAATTTTTACTTAACGATGATAATACTTTAATATTATCATTTCTATCATCCAAGCAACCATATGTTAGCTAAAATAGTTTACAGAAAACTTTTCTTTATATCAAAATATATTTTGGGTAAAATTATATCATTTACCCATATTTAAAACAATACCGTGTCGATTGTTCTATTCAAGTGTTTAGAAACCCCTTCGATACAGTTGTACAGACTGTGCCGAAGAAGGTTCATATGCCACTCAATAAATCAATCAGCACAATATTAAAACAATTTATATTCACTAACAAATACGCGCTCATATTTATTAATATGCTCAAACTCATTATAGAGTACTACAGACTCTAATTTAAATGAGTAATTCCCACCGGAGCCAAGGTTATCATCAACCTAAGCTCTGATACCAAGTGTAACAGCCCGTAAATCCATACTCCTTGATCAACACTATTCTACAATAATCAACTCAAGATGCACAGAAATACGAAGCATTTGGGTTGAAGAAGAAGAGGTAGAAGAAGAGAATAGAAAAAAACAATAGCAGAATCTAACCATCGCAGCGGAGTAAAATATAATAGATAATAATGATCTTTACATAAAACAAAACTATATCTCTTTATACATACATCATCAGAGTACATCAATCACAGCACAACATCAATAACATACACATGGATACACAACAACTTAACACAGCGGAATATATATATACAAGTACGAGAGTACGTTTCGTCATCCAGCTCGTCTCCTGAGCTCCATAGCATCACCTGTATTCTATAATACTCGATCTTACCCGAGCATTACAGTTAAATAATACCCGAGTCGGTATGGAATACCAGCGTGAGAAAATCACACCCAATTGATTATTAAGGTTTCAAAAATCCTTTGAAAACAAAAGCATCTCGTAAGATCACACCACAAATAAACATGTCGGGTTTTTACCTTACGATAGCTAAAACAATTTTTATAGAAATCCTCTGATATTATAATAGCGTCTAATGAAAGTAAATAGAATCTGGCTGAAATGCTTGCATCTCACGTTTCAGCAATAGTTGGGCACAATCAAAACCGTACGGGCGCGTAGGGAAAATGGATTCCAACTAATGGCTAGGCACTGGGGTACCACCTGTCACAGTACCTGGTCCAGATCAGCGTACCGAGGAGCCACCCTAACTCCCCTGCAACACAAGCCCGGAACCATCCCTTACTGGACAGTCCCGAGCAAGATCACCCCGCGGTTGGGATCAGCAACCGCCCACTAAGCCGAAATAAAGGGACATCTAGACAGGGATGACCTCACCCTCCAGTGGGGGCTACCCAAGAAGTCTTGCTGCATATCCCCTGATTTTCAACCATTCCCATTTGATGAGGCTTGAGGCTAAGCGTTACCTTTAAAGAACATATCCCTTTGAATGCCCATCGTCCACCTGACGATGTTTCGCAAGCATTTATCCATACAAGTCCGTCCCGGGTTCGAACGGAACCGAAGGCACTATTCCTACTACATCCATTTTGGAAATATCCTCAGGATTAGTAGCGACTAGCCCTTGCACTTCACTGCTCCATCTTCGAATCCAACATCGTTTACACGAAACGTACAAACCGGATCGAAGTGGTTTTCGCGAAATAAATCTCGATCCCGGTCTCTTCGAAACAATCAACACATTGTCCAATATTGATAGTCGGTTATTTAACTATCAATTAATATTCACAAACAACCATCAACCAATAGTTTTTTTCCAAATTATTTATTAATCCCAAAATATCTTCACAAGATATATTTCTATTTTCAATCCTTTGAAAGCAGTTTCAAAACCATCTTTCCTTTCAGAATAACTTTCCCAAATATTTTCTATCTCCTCTGAAATCACCAAGCACAAAACTAGATTTTTAAAATAATTTAAAAATCTTTACTTAGAAATATATTTTATAACATTTAAGTTAAAACTAATTCAATGATTTGTTAAAAAAAATACATACTATATGAATATTTGAAAATAATGTTACTAAATAAAATATAAAACTAGATTTCACTCTTAAAATAAAATACTAAGTCACTCTTTAAACAATTACTGCTATAATAGATTGAAATAATTGTTGCTATAATAGATTAAAAGGAAATACTTATTTTAGAATTTAAATATATAGAAATAGTAAATTTTCCAAAACATACTTCTTAAAAACAACTTTAAACTTTTAATTTATATTTAAAAATTTACTTTGAAAACGTACTTGGTTATTCAGAGAGAAATTTCCAATCTCAATCACTTAAATCAATTTTCCAAATTGATTCCAATTTATTCCATTTGAAATAAACTTCTTACTTATCAGTTCATTTCAAAATTCATTAATTACGGACTTTATTATTATTTTCAGTTTAATTTTAAATCCTTTAACTGAAATGTACAAAATTTCAGGTTATTCCCAATTCCTTCTTTATTCTTCTTAAATACATTTAAATCCTAAATTTACAATAAATGTTTTGTTCCTTTAAACAACAACAATGAAGTTTAGGTTTTATTAACTTCCTGTTTATTTAAATTTTTCTTCCCATACTCAAGATTAATTTATTAAAATTTTAAAGTCACTTTATGTCCTTTCCAGTTCATTCTTAAATTTATTCAACTTTCCTATAATTATTTACTTACAATTTCACTTCATTTATTTTCATTCCCAAACTCAATTTATATATTTGGTAATTCATTATTGCCCGATTATATCAATCAAGCCATAGCCTTCAATATTTCACAAAATTCATTGCAGAATATCAAATATTCAGAACAGAGGATATTGAATAATTAAATAAAGTTGAGGGGTCCAGTTGGATCCCTCCAACCTGTTTTTCCTACATCCACAGATGTTAGCACAATATAAAATGCCAATTCCAAATATATACCACACTACAGCACAACAATCAATTTCAACCATTCAAACAATTATTTAAATTTAATCATTTAAATTTTATTTTAAATTAACTGAGTGAGATTAACTCACCTTTGATTTTGTTTTGCAATTCGATCCAACCCAGTTTGGTTCTATCAGACTTTGACCTTGTATAACAATCATATGATTTATTAACACTTGAAATAACTTGAACCATTTATTTCCATTTATAAATTTAAATTGACCAATGACTTACTATTTAATAATTTAATTGACCAACTATTTAATTTAAACTAAACATTTGGTTTTAAACTAATGTATTGATTTTTATCTAGATTCCAAAAATAAATCACCTTAGTAACTAAAATAACCAAATTATTTGATCTATCACTTATTCATCAACTTTAAAAATTTAAAAACAATATGCAATTTAAAATTTTATTTTGAAATCCTATATAAACCTTAAATATTTAAAATTTATTATTTATTTGACTAAAAATTATCCAATCAAGTAATAAATTTTAGTTTTAACCCTTTACAATATGATTTAGTAACTCCAAAGATAATCTACCAATAATTTACCTCTAATTAAATTGACCAAAAAGTTAATTTAAACTAACCATTTGGTTTTAAAATAATAACTTTAAAACGTATATAGGTATATTTATTTTCTTTTGAAACTACATATATATATATATACTTATATAGAATTGATAAAAATATAACTTATATAATTTTTCAACATTTAAAAACCCTTTTATTTGACAAAATCTTCTATATATGTATATTTATATTATCTGTTTACTGTTTATCTATTGAAAATCAATGTCTTAAACCTTACTGCAAAAATGAATTTTTTTTAACTATATATCTCAGAGTAAATCATTTAAATCAATATAACTTATTGTAAATTATATATATACATTTCCTGTTTATTTATACATATATAAATATAAAATTTCCTATATATGCACACTGACTACTACCTTCCCAGAAAAGATAAATCTTATTTAAACTAAGCAGTAAGGTTTTAAATGTATGTATATATAGAATTATACTTATATATATATATATATATATATATATTTCTACAAGTACAACAGTAAAGTACTGTACTGTAAATAATTCTTTTTTTTCTGTTAATATATATATATACTAAATTTTAAAAACAATACCTCATGGCTCTACAAACCCAAATCGAGCTCGCGAATCACTGGAGCCCATTCCCACCCCCCGAGCTCTTGCCTCACGTTCGTCGGCGATGCCGACATCCCACACGACCTCGGTTGCTTTATTAAGTACGCAGGCCTTTGACTCCACTCGCGGTTCAAAATTACCAACCCTAGTCGCGAACTGAGAAGGCCAAGCACCTCACGACGTCGCGCCTCCGATTTCGTGATTTCGATTCATTCTCCCCCTTTTTTTTTATTTACTTACTGATATAGGCGAACGGAATGCTTAGAAGAAGAAAGAGGGTTTCCATTTTGTTTGAAGGGTTTCGATTTGAAAACTAAAGAGGTATCGGCCAACATTTGTTTCTTTTTTTTTACTGAAGGTTTGATCCATGAAGAACAATGCTTCGGTCGCGTTATTAGAGTGGTAATGAATCGGAAGAGAGTAGAAGAAGCTTGCGTTAGAAGCCAAACGATTGTGGCTTCCATGGAAAGGTTCGACCATGTAAATTGAAGTTAAATTAATTTTTCTATGCAGTTACGGTTTGTACGAACGGTAACTCCGAACACTGCGGAAGTTGAAATCCAATAATAATATAATATTACAGATCCAATGGAACTGGTTTCGTTGAATTCCGAGACTGTGCCTCAGAAGACTATTTTTAAATTCAATTAAACAATATAAAATTTTAAAACTGAACAAACCACTGTTAAATTCAATTTTACAACTTCTATTATCCTTTGTACTATCAATATAAATTTTACGAGCCTTCAAATTATTTATAACAAGCTTAAAATCTCAGGTTTCATGTTTCATCCAATTCAAATTATTTAATTCAACAATTTAATTGTCCAATAAATTATGATATTCGTAATTTAAGTTGATAATTAACCTTTAAATAATTAAATATTCCGATTATAAATGCTCGAAAATTCCGGGTCGTCACAATATATATATACATATATATATGTGTGTGTGTGTGTGTGTCTATATATATATATATATATATGAAGGATTTTATGAGAATGATTTTGGGGAAAAGGTTTTGGAACCTATGGATTTTGAAAACAAGGAATGGCTATCAGCTCCCTCGAATTGAAAGGTGATGTAAGAAAAGTCCCTCCTGAATATGTTATGAAAATTAGGTCCCTATTTTTAGATTTTGGCTTATTTATACTACTTTTGCCCCTGAAAAGGATGCTATGTCTATTTTTTGGAACAGGACAGTTTGGTAAAAAATAAAAAATAGGGACCTAATTTACATGAGTTTATGAGCAGGGACTTTTTATGCATGAGCTTTGAAAATAGGGACCTTTGGTCCAAAACCCCTTTTGGAAAGGCTTTTGATTTTTGGAAAAAATCAATTTTGGAAATTTGAAAAGCCTAGTTTGAGAATATTCGATTTTGGGATAATAGATTTTGAGAAAGGAGATTTATATGAGATTCATACTAGGTGTATGATTTGGAAGATACTATATGTGTATAGTATAAAGTGTTTTGAAATGTCTTTGGAGAAAAAGGAGCTCCCTTGAAATGAACTTCTTAGGAGTACCATAGGTCGGTACTGCCTGGACCCCCAAGGGGGAGGCTCTAAAGTGGATCCTGTGAGGAAGTCCGGATAAGCTGAAGTTCCTGAGGATTATTTGGTAGCGAAAGTCGAGGGCATTGATGCCTACAGAGGCATTTGGGTTATGCTGTGACGACAGTGTAACTCAATGTCACTGCGATCTGCTGTGGACCATAGCGGAATTCATGTGGAGGTGTGTGTCAACGGTCTACGCTTGATTTTGACGGGATGGCAGCGTAACATCGGTAGACTGCGATCTATGGTCGAGCGGAGTGGATACGTTTCATTTTTTTGGTAGCGGAATTCGAGGGCGCTGATGCCTACCGTTACATGGGTTTTTGCTGTGATCGCAACGCAACCGCAGACGTAGCTGCGATTTGTAGCGAGTTCCATGGCATAATCAAGCGGCGCGGATTGCCTGTAGATATCTATGGATTTTGCCGGGATGGCCACGCAATCATGGGTTAACTGCGACCATGGATGGGGGTGATGATTTCCACAGAATTCTCACGAAAGATATTTCCTCTATTTCAAAAATGTTTTCTATATTTTCAACAAATATTTTTCAGGTATTTTCAATGGGTGTTGAAAACGGGTTTACCAAGTACTTATAGATTTTCAGTCCTACGCCTGATCAACGTATGACCGAATTTCTGTGAGAACAAGGATGAACGGGTTGAGACATCGAGTTATAAATTATAAAAACTATTTTATAATATTTTAAAGTGTTTTAAAATTTATCAAAGAGTAATTTTTCTGATAATAATCATTTTAATAAATTCTGGCTTCGTTCCTTTTCGAGGATGAAAAGATTCTAAGAGGGGAGGAATGTGATAACCCGGATTTTTGGACATCAGGTAATTAGATAAATATCTGATTTAACTATTGGAAACACTAATTTATAAGTTGAACAAATAAATCTAGTAAAAAATATTTATATTAGGGTAAATATTTATCTGATAATCTCCTAATATAGTTATTTAAAATTGGCAAATTATTCTTTTAAAACAAATAATAATGTGTTGTAATATGTATATATACACATATGAGTTGATTTTAAATATTACTTGGATTTGAAATTCAAGGTAATATCTTAAATTAATTTAAAAACAAATATGTATAGATATTTTGTCACGACCCGAAATCCAATGTTCGAAAATTGACATCAAATACCTCATTTGTATTCGACTGCCGAAGATTCAAACATCGAACTCCAGTCGGATGGAGCTTATAACAACATTTGATGAATGTAAAACAGCGGAAACAAAATGAATATCATGCATTACATCACAGATATAACATCATCATAATATCCACTACAACATCAAAGTATCATAATACATATATCACAACTCCAAATAGAACATCATAATAGAGCAACAAGTGAACATATGCCAAAAGTCTTCTAGGAAATAGAGTGATAGTGAACTTCCAAAAACTAAGCACCTTGACATCCAAAAGCTTCCAAAATACCTCTAAGACAAAAGCCTCCAAAAACGGATAGCCTCCAAACCAAAAAGATTCCAAAATACAGCTAACACCAAAACACGAAAACCTGCTACTAGGCTGCCCGTGTGGAAATGATGGGCACCCAGAGTTTAGAAAGAAAACAATAAACTCCGGGTCAGCCATGAGACTGGTATGAGTAAAAAAAGATAGTTGCTTTTAAATAAAACAAGATTTACAGGAGAAAATTGTTCATGCCTTTGGGAAATGAAACTACGATAAGACCTCCCGCCACACACATAATGCAATCGAAGAATTGGAGGAGATTTCTTCTTATGATAGTCAAATATGCTTGATACGAGAAATATTCTTTGATATTACTACTAGTGCATAGTTTAGAAAGCCATTTCGAAAGTATAATATTAATCTTAGCCAGCATAGACATTCCGTACTATGCCTACTACAACTACCATTTAAACAGTGGTGACCACCATAAGTAAATGGCAGGTTATACAACTAAATCCGTACTGGGTTCGTATTAGGAATTTGATTTCCAACAAATGGTCAGGCTAAGGAACTTCCTACTGCCACATGGGTACGCCTTTGGAGGGACGTCCCGAGAACCTACCCGGATCTCTGCCAACACAAGGCCGGGTTACCTCTGTAACTAGGTAACTACTACTCGAGTATGCCACCCCCCGGTCGTTTGCGACCTTTATCCGAGGGCCCTCTACCACGAAGCAACAACCACATAGTGAATGAGATTGAAGCAACCACATAGGTAAAATATCTGGGCTCCATACCATGATACCACCTTTTTCCAGAAGGAGATGACATACCCTAAAGGCATAACCTTGCCGCATCTTTCCTGTTTCGACCATTTTCGGGGTGTGAGGTCCGATGAGGTCTCGTCCACAAAGCTACGCTTTACACGAAATCCATGCTTTGATCACAAATGATCATCAACACACAACAGCACTTAACATGCCACACTACCAAATTGGGAGTATATCGCTGATAACCTTCAACTACATAACCTCTGAGCTCGTACGTCTCAGAGAAGGGTGTTAAGCTAAGAGAATAAATTCTCCGCCACCAACAGATATGTATTTGATAGAAATCTACTATATATCTCAAAGTGTAGTGTCAGACACACAACCATACAAGTCTGTCCCGGGTTCGAACAGAACCGAAGGCACTTCGTCCAATAAATGAAGAAGCCCTTGCCAATCCGGGTATCCCCAATTCCGATCCGACTCCCCATCACATGTGGAGATCTCTATATCGGAGCAACTTAGTGCAGAGACAATCGATAGGTTATCCTATCGTTTTCGAAGACACCCGGTCTTCATCACTATCTTCAAATACTATTCATTTCGTGGAATCACTATTCAGAATGGGTTATATGACACAAAGGTCCTTTCTCGGCTAATCCGAATAGTGAACGCTTAATTTTAAAACACGTGGGTGTATCAATCACAAGGATTCACATTCAGGGTTCGATGTGGGTTTCGGATAACTAACTAAAATCTGACTCCCTATCGCATCGAAGTTTAAAAGGGGTTTTCATATACATATAGGAACAAATCATAAATCACAGCTCAGCACAAAGCAATCATAGTATCACAACAGAAATATCAATCCAGTGCACAACATTTGATGATATCCAATAATCTTCAATTAAGGTGAATGATTTAAGTGAATCAACCACATACTTATTTTAAATTGATGATTAATTATGAATTAAATAAATTTTAATTAACTTGATTACTTAATTATTCTTTAATTAATTATCTCAATTTATTCATTCTTAATTGTTAATTAATTAAATTTTAATTACTTTTATTAATTAACTATTCTTTATTTAATCAATTATTAATTATAAAGTAATTACAAAACATTAATTGTTAATTACTATTTCATCATTATAAATAATTTGGTTTTAAGTTAACACTTGAATATTTGATTTACTTCTAAATTATTATTAAGTTAAATGTAAAACAATTTTTATTTAACAATATAAATTTGAAATAGCTTTGAACTTCATAAATCTTTAAAATCATTTCAATATCATTTACTTCACCTCCTATTAACATCTATCTTTATTTTATAAAGAATGGATTCTAAAAATCGTTTAACTTATGTTTTCAAAATTTTGTTAATACTGAAATTTACTATTTTCATGGCCAACCTAAGGCCATCTCGAGTCGTACCCGAGAAAAATGCCCCCCTGCTTCGAGCTTTTACCCAAAACGACCCATATAAAAAAATTTCACAAAAATTTGTTCAAGTTTTTAAAATGACCGGGTGTAACGCCAAAACGACACGAACTTGACTTCGAGTCTTCTCCCCGAACCCCCGAGTAGTGCTTTGAGTCAAACATCATCTCCCCCTAAAACAAACTGCTGATACACGAGACCGTGTGCACGTTGCACACCATCTCGGTCATCACTGGTCGAAGTTACGACCGTCGTTAGGTCGACGAAGTCGTTCTCGACCCATCGAGCCACCCCAAAGTACGAACATTCGCCATGATCGAAATCGAGCTCTTCGACCCGTACTCCATAAAAATCCATCACCAGAAAATGGTCTCGCCCTACCTCCTCTGGCCGTCAGCGGTCACCAAAATTCAGCAGTCACCAAAATTCGACCGAAGCTCCATCAACGCACGACGCCACGATTGGCACCGGTGGCACGAAGTCCGATCACCCATCGATGGCGCAGCACCATCATTCCAAACGCGAGCAGAAATGGGTTATTTAACCCTTATTCGATCTCGAATTAACAATCCAAAGATTTATAAATTCATCTTGTATTTTTCTAGTGATCTCAAGCATTCAATCTAACTATGACGATGAACTCGAGCCCACAAACGTTTAGATCATCAGAATTTGGCAAAAGTTCAACTTTCTGATCAACCCCAATATCTCAATGAAAACTTAATGAAAATTTGAATTTTACTTTCTAAAATCATCATTTTCAGAGGTGATTCAAATAGTATTACTGAAATCAAATTTAATGAGGTTCGAATTTCTGCACAATTTAAGTTGTGACGGTGTTTTCACATTTACCAGATAAAGAACTATATAACTTTGCTTTAATTTATTACTGAAATATAGTGCAGGGTTAAAACAACACTTTAATTTGTTTACACTTTAATTTCAGAGAAGAATAGAGAGAGATCTTGAATTTAGCATGGTTTGCTCTGTAAACCAGAGACTTAAATGTGACCATGTTTTCACAGTTTACAGGAAAAATATCATATTGCTTGCTTTAATTTATTACCACTACATACTGTATGCTCAAACAACACTTTAATTAGTTTTTTTAGACTTCAACTTTCAGAAGAGAACTGAGGGAAAGATTTTGAATTTAGCATGGTTTCATTCTGTAAATCAGGGACTTAAAGGAACAGGAAAGAAAATATTGATCTTAACATTCCCAGGCAAAAGAAATCACAAGCACATCAATTCATTCACATGCAAGGGCTTTTCAACATCCATTCAGGCATAACATACAACAAGTAATTGAATAAAACAGAGGTTTACTCACTTTTTCCTGAAGACAGAAAGTTCCTGACAGTTTTTCAAAAGAAGGATGAAGCCTGGATTTCCTACTTTAATTTTTGAAGTTTAGATTTGCAAGTTGTAAATAAAAAAAATCTTTGCTTACTCTCTGTTGTATTTGTTCACTTAATTCATCAATAACAAACAATGCTTAATTTACTTACAGTTTGAATCTTTTTAATACAACAGAGAAAGCTTTTCTTTCTTTTTTTTCCTGCTACTTGAATTCCAGAGATGGGTTTAATCTTTGATCTTGATTTATTCCTGGAACTGATTAATACCATGGTTTAAATTCTTTCTTCTTTACTAATTACGACTTCAAATTCAAATTTTAAAAAGAAATTAACTTGCCTTAAATTATTTCAGAAATCTTGCGCTGTTTCCTGGCCAAAAACTGAAGCTCTGTTTAATTTATCTGAAGTTTTGAATTGGTGATAAAACTTGATTTTAAAACTACAAATCAATTAAACTATAAAGTTTAAAAATTTACCTGAGAGATGGAAACATAAACTACAGCATGATGTTTTAAGAAGATCTTCATATTTTAATTTTTACTTTTGAATTGAAGAAAAAGGTTGGCAGTTCTTTTTCTGATTTGATTATTTTTCTTTGGGTGTTGGAGTTTGAAATGCTCGATCTTTTGTTACGGTACTTTCAGAGATTTGGGAGGCTAAATAATTTGAAAATGGGAGCTGAAAAGTTTTCTATAATTTTTAATTCTTATTATTTTATTCAAGCAATGATATTGAATGCCACTTGTAAAAAGTAATCATGAGATCTAAACACTTGTCAATTTTACTCCATCTCCCTTATCTATGTTTAACATTTGTAATTTTACAAGACAAAAGAATTTTTAAATAGATTTCATATCATATTTACTTTATAAATAAATATACCGCCTATTCATTTGTACGTATATGTACAATGTTAAAAGAAGAATTGTTTTTAACCAATCTTTTCATTATATAAAATATAAATTACACCTTAATGATTTCAAAAGCCAATTATTCTCCGAAAACATTTATTTTAAATTTCAATTCAAACCTGAAATAAAAATCCATTTTTGTCTATTTATATATTCATATCCATACTTATACAATTAAAATTAAAATTCAATGTTTACATTCAAAATTACTCATGTAGCATTATATATATATATATATATATAATTTTAAATTCAAATGACCTTTTAAAACATTCATTATTTCAAAATTTTAAACTCAAAAGAAATTGGAATTTATTCATATATGATTATCACTTATTTTATTTGTTTGAGACCTTTTCAATTTAATTTCAAATTAAATTCCAAAAGTTTAAAATATATTATTAATTTTAATTGATAAATTTTTGGGATGTTACAGATACCCCCCCTTAAGAAAATTTCGTCCTCGAAATTTGAAAGAGAGCGAAAAACAAACAAAGAATATATGAATTCTGAAAGAATAAGGAAATGACTCACCAGCTTAAGCCGAGATATCCACTCTGCAATTGGGATATGATTTCCGCATATTATCTTCAGTTTCCCAAGTGCAGTCCTTTGGATCGCCACTCCACTGAACTTTAACTAGCTTCACCACTTTGTTTCTCAATTGCTTTTCGTCTCGATTAACAATGTTTATCGGTTCTCTTTTGACTGTTAAATTAGGAGTGATTTCGAGATCCTCTTGAGCAGCTTCTCAATAATACTATCCGGATTGTGAACATACTTCCGGAGGTTAGAAATATGGAACACATCATGCACACCAGATAACCAGCTAGGCAACTGCACTCGATAGGCTAAAGAACCGATCCTCTCCAGAATAGGAAAATGGCCAATATACCATGGTGCCAGCTTACCGGTCTTCCCAAACCTCAATACACCTCGCATAAGAGATACTTTAAGAAAGACAGAATCTCCAATATGGAATTCCAAATCCCTTCTTGTAACGACCCATAATTTTGAACAATTTAATTTTGAAAATATTTAATTAATTTTAAATAGTTGAATGATGGTTTGACTTGAATTTCAAATTTTCAGAATGAATTTGGCGATTAAATTATAGAGTTTAATCTATTGAGAGTTGAATAAAAATTTGAATCTTTAATTTTAAGCTGATTTAAAAATATTTCAGAGGCTTGTAAAATTCATATTGATAATACTGAAGATAATAGAAGCTTCAGAATTGGATTTGAAAGTGAATTGTTCAGTTTTGAAATTATATCGTTTGAATCGATATTTAAAAATAGCCGTCCGAGGCACAGTCTCGGAATTCGACGAAACCAGTTCCATTGGGTCCGTAATATTGAATTATTCTCGGATTTCAAATTTCGTATTTTTCGAAGCTGTTATGTGAGCACACGGTAAGTAAACACGTTGAAATTTAAATCAAATTCAATTTGAATTTAAATTTATAACTAGTCAAAATCAAGACACTGTAGCTTCCCTAAATTCACGCCAAAAATCACGTAGTAGATCACGAACGAAAACAGGCAAACACGTTCTCTTGTTCCCTCCATCCCTTTTTAAATAATAACGCAAGCTTCAATTACAAAAGAAAATCAAACTCCATCTCCATTTTTTCAAAATCAAGGGAAAAAAAATGGCCGAAGCCCTCTTTTTCGGCTCATTAAAAAAAATGGGAAGAAAGGGGAAACGAGATCGTGAGTGCCCAAGAGGCTCGAACTGGAGGAGGCTATCGTGATCGAATCGCATAGCCGAGGGAGGAGTTCGACGTCGCGGCGGCGATTTACGTTCGCACGTAGATGGGGATTCGAGCTTGGATTCGTCGAGGAGGCACGAACTTCACGGTGGCGATTTGGGCTTGGGCAACCTCGATATGGTATCGCGACAGTAGTGGCGCGCGTACAAGCGCAGTTTGGGGGGAGCAATCTCGAGTCGAGGCGACTGGCGGCTAGGGTTCAAGTGAGGAGTTCGCGTGGGCGTTCACGTGAAGGAGTGGCGACTCGCGATCGAAGTTCACGAGGCAAAGGTGGGGGATGAATCTGGGTTCGTTGAGGTATTGTTGATTTGCTCTTTCAAATTTAAAATTTATAGTATTCGAAAAGAAAAAAAAGGGTTGCAGTAAAGTATTTGGTTAATTTTATTAATTATGTAGATATACAGATTGATTTACTTTTAAATGCAGTAAGATATTTTTGGATATATATACATACAGAAAAGTTTTTACAGTAAACATATGTATATATATAAGATTTTGAAAGTATAGAAATTTTTAAAAACAATATAGAGTTTATAAAGACTAGATTTTTAAAGAAAAGAATTAGTTTAAAACTAATTTTTAGTTAAGTCAGATTTCAAATGAAGTTGATTATTCGATTGTTCGAATATTTATAAATTGTATGAATTGTTTATACAAGGTTTAAAAAATAGGAATTTTAAATGATAATATAAACTGTTATTATTTTTAAGTATAGGTATTTGTAGTCTAAATAAAATTTATTTCTAAAAGGAAAAGTTTTGGTTTTAATTTAATAATTAGATTACATAAAATTATAAAAAGGAAATTTAGTTTTAGATTTTAAATTATAATTAAATAAAAAAATTTGAAAAGAGAAATTGTTAATTTAAACTATCAAAACGAAGAATGGATTAATTGGTTTAATTCGAATATTAATAAAATCATTGGCTAATTTAATTTACCTAATAGGAATTTAATTTATTGGATAAAATGATTTATTTAAAGGGAATTTAGATTAAAACTTATTTTTTTATAATTATTTAAAAGAAATTGATTTAAAAAGAAAATCACCGATGAATCAAAATTATCAAATGCAAATTTATTATTCGATCTGTTTGAATATTAATAAATTGTGTAAATATTTATACAAGGTATAAATCAAGAAAATCGAGTCAAGATGGAAAATGGATTGCTAATAAAAGAAAAGGTGAGAACTTCTCACTCAAAAATTTAAAGTTGGATTTGCAGTTATTTATTGATTATTGTTTGGTTGTGATATTAGATATAATAGGATATATCTATATATATATATATATATATATATATATATATATATAGCAATATATATATATTGGCATATGTATATATTGCAGTTGATTGATTTCCCGCATTGTATAGCGGATGAGACCCTATTGCGCCGCCTATTAAGCAGATAATATTTTATAAATCCCATATACCGCGATATCCCATCTTGAAACGGGATTGGTATTCTGCTAATGTTTGTGGATGAAGGGAAACAGGTTCGAGGGATCCAACTGGATTCCTCAACCGTATTTATTTTACATATATTGTGATATTTGATTGATTATCATATCGATATATGATGTTTGAAAGTCGTGATTGACTATTTGATGCGTTGCATCATCGGATCCAATTTTGAAGTTTAAAAATAACGATTTTGATTTTAAGGGATTTCTAAAGTGATTTTTGAAAGTATACGTTTATAAGATATTTTTGGAATTGATTCATCTTAAATAAATAAACGTTATAATTTTAATGTATAAAAATTATGATTTTTGAGAAATACTGTTAAAAGTTGATTTTTGAAAATATGGGATTAATGATTTTATAAAATAGTTAAAATTGGGATTTCTGAATTTATTATAAAAAGTTTAAATATAGGATTTATGAAATTTGATTATTTTGTAAATCTAAGAGAATGATGAAATTATAAAGGAGTTTAAAAGAATAATATAAATTGATCCATATAAAAGATTTATAAATTGATATTTATAAATTAAAAATATTGGAATTGTAAAACGAGCTTTTATAAGTGTTAGAATGAATTGTGAATGAATTTCATAAATGAATGAAATCTTTAGGATTATAACGGTGAAGTTATAAATGGAATTTTATAAACAGTAGGTTTATAAAATTTGTAAAGTTATTTAAAAGAATAGATTTTGGATAAATAAATGAATCTTATAAGTTATAAGATTTATAATTTGGGAAGTTAAAAGAACAATTTTGTAAACAAATAAATTATAAGCATTTAACTTATAATATGGACTTTCGGTATATAATTGAATTATAAATCGAATAGGTTAATAAAGGAAATTTATAAGAGGAAGTGTTATAAAATAAATAGAAATGGAATTTATAAACATTGTTTTATAAATCCGCAACGACTTATTTTGATAAGTAAATTGTTGTAATTTGTTAATGGAGTTATATTCACGTTTTAGACAGTGAATAATCCTTTAAAACAAAATGTATAGAAATGATGAAATTGGTTAACAAGTATATTCACGTTTTTGAATAGTGAATAATATATTAAAGAAAATGTTTTGGATGTGATGTTTTAAATAGAATTAAAACGATCTAAAGATGTTTTAAAATGTACTAACTATCGAAACCATAGATTTCAACATTCATTGTTGAAATAGACGTTTTTGTGAAATAGAAGGAAATGGTAGACTATAACACTGTTGTTATAGTAAATGATTTCCGAAAGGAAATGTTTTGTATAATATTGGGATTTATATATCTATTTTAATTTCGAATCCCTATACTAGTGATTTTGGGTTGTCGTAACGATATTTTACGCAACATTCGTTTTGGCCCAAATAAATATGTTTAAGAGAATGATTTCCTTAAAGAATGAAATATATACTTAATTTCGATTAGAGTATATTGAATATTTTCCAGGTGTAGAAAATAAAAAGACTTGTGAATTACTTATAAATAAATAAGCATGGAAATGTATTTCCAATATTAAGTGAATATTTTGAATTTATCATTTTGAAGATAAATTGAAAATGAATATTAGAAATCGAATGGAAACCGTATATTCATAAATATTTTGGAATGTAAATTCACTATGGAATTTATAAACGAAAGGAGGAAATTGTTTAAAAATAAATATTGATTTTTTTTTGAAGTATTGAAAATATATATCTTGTAAAGATATTTTAGGAAAATAAATAATTTGGAAATTTTTTGGGAATCTGGTGATGTTGTGCATATCCATTGATAGTTCAATAACCGACTATCAATATTTACCTTTAAATAGGTATTTGTTGTGATTTGCTTGAAATTGAATGCCACACTTATTTTTTTTAAAATAAGCGCTCACTATTCGGGTTAACCGGGAAAGGACCTTGGGGTCGTATAACCCATTCTGAATATGTGATACATCGTTATGAATTGCATTTGAAGACCGGTGTTGAAGACCAGATATTTTCGAAAACGAAAGGGTTTCTTGTCGATTGTCTCTGCACTGGCTGATCCCCGGTATAGAGATCTCCATATGTGATGGGAAATCCGGACGTGATTAGAGATTATCCGGATTGCAAGGACTCCTTTGTAAGTGCCTTCGGTTCTGTTCAATCCCGGAACAGACTTGCATGGATTGTATGTCTGACATTAAAAATTGAGATATAAAGCTGATTTCTTTCAAATATATTTCTGTTGGTGGCGGAGAATTTATTCTCTTAGCTTAACACCCTTTTCTGAGACGTACGAGCTCAGAGATTATGTAGTTGAAGGTTATTAGCGATATATTCCCAATTTGGTAATGTGACATGCTGAGTGTTGCTGTGAAATGATCATTGTTTGATCATTTGTGATATGATCATTTGTTTGATCGTTTATCTTTGTGATCATTTCTATGATCATTTGTTGACCCAAAGCACAGCTTTTGTATAAAGCGTGGCTTTGTGGACGAGACTTCGTCGAGCCTCACACCCCGAAATGGTCAAAACAGGAAAGATGCAGCAAGGTTATGAGGGGTAGCTCCCTTTAGGGTATGTGCATTTCCTTCTGGAAAAGGGTGGTATCATTGTATGGAGCCCAGATACTTACTCATGTTTGAAACACTAATAATTTTGGTGTGATGTTGATTACGAGCGCTCGGATAAAGGTCCCAAAGGACCGGGGGATGGCATACTCGTGTCAGTAGTTACCCAGTTAGGGGTAACCCGGCTTTGTGTTGGCAGAGATCCGGTTAGGTTCTCGGGGACGTCCTTCCAGAGGCGTTCTCATGTGGCAATGGGAAGTTCCTTGGCCTGACCATTTGGTGGAAATCCAAAGAAACAATACGAGACTTGTACGGTTTTAGTTGTAGAACCTGCCATCTAATATGTTTGTTATAGTAGGCATAATATAATGGTACCTATGCTAGCTAAGATTTATATTCTACTTTCGAAATTTTTTTTCTACGCCATGCACTAATAATAATATCAAAAATTGATTTGATTTTACGTAGTAAGCATCTTTGACTATCATAAGAAGAAATCTCCTCCAAGTCTGCGTTTGCATTGTGTGTGTGGTGGGAGGTCTTATGGTAGTTACATTTTTAAAAGCATTTCGAATCTATTTTAAAAAAAATTATCCTGTTCTTTATTTTAAAGAAAAATAAACTGTTTTGAGTTCTCACACCAGTCACATGACTGACTCGGAGTTTATTGTTTTCCTTCCTAAACTCTGGGTGCCCACCAATTTCCACACGGGCAGTCAAGAGTTAGGTTTATCAGGATATTCTGGAATTCAGGAGTTGCTGGAGGTAAGTTGGATGGCATGACGTATTACTAGTATATAGTATTTCCTTTCCGCTGTTTATTGTTATTTGTTGTTATACACTCTGATAATGAATGTAATGTGATGTAATGTATAAAATATACAGTTCTTTTGATTTATGAATATTCATTTATCTATTATATGTTGTTCCGCTGCGATTGTGAGGTTCTGATATTGTTCTGTTGTTTTCTGTCCCGTTCTATTTCCTTTCTTTTTCTCTCTTCTTCTACTTCTTCTTTCTTAAACCCTCATGGTTCGGTTTTCCGGCATCCGACTGATCGGCATTCGATACAGTGGACGTATTGATGTCGATATTTGGGAGTCGAAGAATCGGGTCCTGATAATGTGGTATCAGAGCATATGGTTAAGCGACAACCATGGCTCTGTTGGGTATTACTCATTAGAGATAGAGTCAGTTTTACTCTAGAATGAGTTTGAGTGTAATAATAGATATGAGCGCGTATTTGTTAGTGAATATAAAATTGTTTTGCATTGTGTTGACTTATCGGTTGATTGTTTATAGATTCCAGTCGATGTAGTCTTGCTAACTATCGTAGATAGGGGTTTCTAAACTCTTAAACAAGATAAACCGACACGATATTGTTTTGAATCGGGTAAATAAGATAATTTTGCCCAAAACTATTTTTGTATAAAAAAGAAATGATTTTCTATGAATTATTATAGATATGGTTACATGGTTGTTAGGAAGTAATAATATTGAATTATTATCATTAGTATATGGATTAAATAATAAAATGTATAACCAAAGATTAGAGATAAATTCATTTAACAAATGAAATTTATGAATATGAATTAAAAAAAAATATAAGGAATTAAATTCATATACAATTGGGATTTGTAAAATAAATTGGTACAAGAAATAAATTTAAATTCCCTTTGTTAGTAATTAAGTAAATTCGAGATGAATTGAATATGGAAATTGAAATTTAAAAAGAAATAGTGAATAAAACTAATTTAAAGTAGTAATATGAATTAGTAAATGAAAGTTAATCGTTAGAATTCAATATTTAGAATTGAGAATTGAATTCGAATGGAATTTAAATTATGAATTGAATTCAAATAGAATTGAAATTGTGAATTGAATTCAAATGAAATTGAAATGTAAAATTGAATGAAAATGGATATGCAACCTCAATAGTGAAGTAAAAATGTATAAGAACATATGTTGAAAATTTTGTAATGGAATTGGCAAAATGGTTTGAATGTTGGAATTGGATATTATGACTAGCAGGATATATAGGTGTATTAAAAGAAATGGAATTGAGATTTTGATTTCAAAGATAAAATTAAATTGCTCGACAAAAAGGTACGTATTTCAATTTCAGTATGAAATTTGGTGATTTTCTTCTCCAGTCACTTGGCTTTCTCTTTTCTTTTTGGATTCTGAGGGGCCGTAGCGCCATTTTGTAGTCATACCGAGCTAGCTGCGCAAAGGAGACGCTGGCGAAATTTTTCAAAAATTTAGAGTATTAGAAAATTTTTGAGAAAATTTGAAAGTTGAAATTTGAGTTTAAATTTGAATTTTGAAGTAAACAATGTTGTTTGGAACTTATAATTGAAGTTGAAAGCTAGTTGAAATGATAATGAATCTCTAGTAAAAAGATTTAGGTTAGCAAGTTGATAAAACTATTTGGATTGTGAAAAATAATAGACAGGATAAGGGCATTCTTCTTAACTTGTAATTTCGGGACGAAATTCTTTTAAGGGGGGAAGATTGTAACGACCCAGAATTTTGAACAATTTAATTTTGAAAATATTTAATTAACTTTAAATATTTGAATGATGGTTTGACTTGAATTTCAAATTTTCAGAATGAATTTGGCGATTAAATTATAGAGTTTAATCTATTGAGAGTTGAATAAAAATTTGAATCTTTAATTTTAAGCTGATTTAAAAATATTTCAGAGGCTTGTAAAATTCATGTTGATAATACTGAAGATAATAGAAGCTTCAGAATTGGATTTGACAGTGAATTGTTCAGTTTTGAAATTATATCGTTTGAATCAATATTTAAAAATAGCCGTCCGAGGCACAGTCTCGGAATTCGACGAAACCAGTTCCATTGTGTCCGTAATATTGAATTATTCTCGGATTTCAAATTTCGTATTTTTCGGACCTGTTATGTGAGCACATGGTAAGTAAACACGTTGAAATTTAAATCAAATTCAATTTAAATTTAAATTTATAACTAGTCAAAATCAAGACACCGTAGCTTCCCTAAATTCACGCCAAAAATCACGCAGCAGATCACGAACGAAAACAGGCAAGCACGTTCTCTTGTTCCCTCCATCCCTTTTTAAATAATAATGCAAGCTTCAATTACAAAAGAAAATCAAACTCCATCTCCAGTTTTTCAAAATCAAGGGAAAAAAATGGCCGAAGCCCTCTTTTTCGGCTAATTAAAAAAAATATGGGAAGAAAGGGGAATCGAGATCGCGAGTGCCCAAGAGGCTCGAACTGGAGGAGGCTATCATGATCGAATCGCATGGCCGAGGGAGGAGTTCGACGTCGCGGCGGCGATTTACGTTCGCACGTAGATGGGGATTCGAGCTTGGATTCGTCGAGGAGGCACGAACTTCACGGTGGCGATTAGGGCTTGGGCAACATCGATTTGGTCTCGCGACAGTAGTGGCGCGCGTACAAGCGCAGTTTGGGGGGGGAGCAATCTCGAGTCGAGGCGACTGGCGGCTAGGGTTCAAGTGAGGCGTTCGCGTGGGAGTTCACGTGAAGGAGTGGCGACTCGCGATCGAAGTTCGCGAGGCAAAGGAGGGGGATGGATCTGGGTTCGTTGAGGTATTGTTGATTTGCTCTTTCAAATTTAAAATTTATAGTATTCGAAAAGAAAAAAAAAGGGTTGTAGTAAAGTATTTGGTTAATTTTATTAATTATGTAGATATACAGATTGATTTACTTTTAAATGCAGTAAGATGTTTTTGGATATATATACATACAGAAAAGTTTTTACATTAAACATATGTATATGTATATATATAAAATTTTGAAAGTATAGAAATTTTTAAAAACAATATAGAGTTTATAAAGACTAGATTTTTAAAGAAAAGAATTAGTTTAAAACTAATTTTTAGTTAAGTCAGATTTCAAATGAAGTTGATTATTCGATTGTTCGAATATTTATAAATTGTATGAATTGTTTATACAAGGTTTAAAAAATAGGAATTTTAAATGATAATATAAACTGTTATTATTTTTAAGTATAGGTATTTGTAGTCTAAATAAAATTTATTTTTAAAAGGAAAAGTTTTGGTTTTAATTTAATAATTAGATGACATAAAATTATAAAAAGGAAATTTAGTTTTAGATTTTAAATTATAATTAAATAAAAAAAAATTGAAAAGAGAAATTGTTAATTTAAACTATCAAAACGAAGAATGGATTAATTGGTTTAATTCGAATATTAATAAAATCATTGGATAATTTAATTTACCTAATAGGAATTTAATTTATTGGATAAAATGATTTATTTAAAGGGAATTTAGATTAAAACTTAATTTTTTATAATTATTTAAAAGAAATTGATTTATAAAGAAAATCACCGATGAATCAAAATTATCAAATGAAAATTTATTATTCGATCTGTTCGAATATTAATAAATTGTGTAAATATTTATACAAGGTACAAATCAAGAAAATCGAGTCAAGATGGAAAATAGATTGCTAATAAAAGCAAAGGTGAGAACTTCTCACTCAAAAATTTAAAGTTGGATTTGCAGTTATTTATTGATTGTTGTTTGGTTGTGATATTAGATATAATAGGATATATCTATATATATATATAGCAATATATATATATATATATATATATATATATATTGGCATATGTATATATTGTAGTTGATTGATTTCCCGCATTGTATAGCGGATGAGACCCTATTGTGCCGCCTATTAAGCGGATAATATTTTATAAATCCCATATACTGCGATATCCCGTCTTGAAACGAGATTGGTATTGTGCTAATGTCTGTAGATGCAGGGAAACAGGTTGGAAGGATCCAACTGGATTCCTCAACCGTATTTATTTTACATATATTGTGATATTTGATTGATTATCATATCGATATATGATGTTTGAAAGTCGTGATTGACTATTTGATGCGTTGCATCATCGGATCCAATTTTAAAGTTTGAAAATAACGATTTTGATTTTAAGGGATTTCTAAAGTGATTTCTGAAAGTATACGTTTATAAGATATTTTTGGAATTGATTCATCTTAAATAAATAAACGTTATAATTTTAATGTATAAAAATTATGATTTTTGAGAAATACAGTTAAAAATTGATTTTTGAAAATATGGGATTAATGATTTTATAAAATAGTTAAAATTGGGATTTCTGAATTTATTATAAAAAGTTTAAATATAGGATTTATGAAATTTGATTATTTTGTAAATCTAAGAGAATGATGAAATTATAAAGGAGTTTAAAAGAATAATATAAATTGATCCATATAAAAGATTTATAAATTGATATTCATAAATTAAAAATATTGGAATTGTAAAACGAGCTTTTGTAAGTGTTAGAATGAATTGTGAATGAATTTCATAAATGAATGAAATCTATAGGATTATAACGGTGAAGTTATAAATGGAATTTTATAAACAGTAGGTTTATAAAATTTGTAAAGTTATTTAAAAGAATAGATTTTGGATAAATAAATGAATCTTATAAGTTATAAGATTTGTAATTTGGGAAGTTAAAAGAAAATTTTTGTAAACAAATAAATTATAAGCATTTAAATTATAATATGGACTTTCGGTATATAATTGAATTATAAATCGAATAGGTTAATAAAGGAAATTTATAAGAGGAAGTGTTATAAAATAAATAGAAATGGAATTTATAAACATTGTTTTATAAATCCGCAACGACTTATTTTGATAAGTAAATTGTTGTAATTTGTTAATGGAGTTATATTCACGCTTTAGACAGTGAATAATCCTTTAAAACAAAATGTATAGAAATGATGAAATTGGTTAACAAGTATATTAACGTTTTTGAATAATGAATAATATATTAAAGAAAATGTTTTGGATGTGATGTTTTAAATAGAATTAAAACGATCTAAAGATGTTTTAAAATGTATTAACTATCGAAACCATAGATTTCAACATTCATTGTTGAAATAGACGTTTTCGAGAAATAGAAGGAAATGGTAGACTATAACACTGTTGTTATAGTAAATGATTTCCGAAAGGAAATGTTTTGTATAGTATTGGGACTTATATATCTATTTTAATTTCGAATCCCTATACTAGTGATTTTGGGTTGTCGTAACGATGTTTTACGCAACATTCGTTTTGGCCCAAATAAATATGTTTAAGAGAATGATTTCCTTAAAGAATGAAATATATACTTAATTTCGATTAAAGTATATTGAATATTTTCCAGGTGTAGAAAATAAAAAGACTTGTGAATTACTTACAAATAAATAAGTATGGAAATGTTTTTCCAATATTAAGTGAATATTTTGAATTTATCTTTTTGAAGATAAATTGAAAATGAATATTAGAAATCGAATGGAAATCGTATATTCATAAATATTTTGGAATGTAAATTCACTATGGAATTTATAAATGAAAGGGGGAAATTGTTTAAAAATAAATATTGATTTTTTTTTGAAGTATTGAAAATATATATCTTGTAAAGATATTTTTGGAAAATAAATAATTTGGAAATTTTTTTGGAATCTGGTGATGTTGTGCATATCCATTGATAGTTCAATAACCGACTATCAATATTTACCTTTAAATAGGTATTTGTTGTGATTTTCTTGAAACTGAATGCCACACTTATTTTTTTTTAAATAAGCGCTCACTATTCGGGTTAACCGGGAAAGGACCTTGGGGTCGTATAACCCATTCTGAATATGTGATACGTCGTTATGAATTGCATTTGAAGACCGGTGTTGAAGACCAGATATTTTCGAAAACGAAAGGGTTTCTTGTCGATTGTCTCTGCACTGGCTGATCCCCGGTATAGAGATCTCCATATGTGATGGGAAATCCGGACGTGATTAGAGATTATCCGGATTGCAAGGACTTCTTTATAAGTGCCTTCGGTTCTGTTCGATCCCGGAATAGACTTGCATGGATTGTATGTCTGACATTACAAATTGAGATATAAAGCTGATTTCTTTCAAATATATTTCTGTTGGTGGCGGAGAATTTATTCTCTTAGCTTAACACCCTTCTCTGAGACGTACGAGCTCAGAGGTTATGTAGTTGAAGGTTATTAGCGATATATTCCCAATTTGGTGATGTGACATGCTGAGTGTTGTTGTGAAATGATCATTGTTTGATCATTTGTGATATGATCATTTGTGTGATCGTTTATCTTTGTGATCATTTCTATGATCATTTGTTGACCCAAAGCACAGCTTTGGTATAAAGCGTGGCTTTGTGGACGAGACTTCGTCGAGCCTCACACCCCGAAATGGTCAAAACAGGAAAGATGCAGAAAGGTTATGAGGGGTAGCTCCCTTTAGGGTATGTGCATTTCCTTCTGGAAAAGGGTGGTATCATGGTATGGAGTCCAGATACTTACTCATGTTGAAACACTTATTATTTTGGTGTGATATTGATTACGAGCGCTCGGATAAAGGTCCCAAAGGACCGGGGGATAGCATACTCGTGTCAGTAGTTACCCAGTTAGGGGTAACCCGGCTTTGTGTTGGCAGAGATCCGGTTAGGTTCTCAGGGACGTCCTTCCAGAGGCTTTCTCATGTGGCAATGGGAAGTTCCTTGGCCTGACCATTTGTTGGAAATCCAAAGAAACAATACAAGACTTGTACGGTTTTAGTTGTAGAACCTGCCATCTAATATGGTAGTTATAGTAGGAATAATATAATGGTACCTATGCTGGCTAAGATTTATATTCTACTTTCGAATTTTTTTTTCTACACTATGCACTAATAATAATATCAAAAATTGATTTGATTTTACGTAATAAGCATCTTTGACTATCATAAGAAGAAATCTCCTCCAAGTCTGCGTTTGCATTGTGTGTGTGGTGGGAGGTCTTATGGTAGTTACATTTTTAAAAGCATTTCGAATCTATTTTTTAAAAAAAAAAAATCCTGTTCTTTATTTTAAAGAAAAATAAACTGTTTTGAGTTCTCACACCAGTCACATGACTGACTCGGAGTTTATTGTTTTCCTTCCTAAACTCTAGGTGCCCACCAATTTCCACACGGGCAGTCAAGAGTTAGGTTTATCAGGATATTCTGGAATTCAGGAGTTGCAGGAGGCAAGTTGGATGGCATGACGTATTACTAGTATATAGTATTTCCTTTCCGCTGTTTATTGTTATTTGTTGTTATACACTCTGATAATGAATGTAATGTGATGTAATGTATAAAATATACAGTTCTTTTGATTTATGAATATTCATTTATCTATTATATGTTGTTCCGCTGCGATTGTGAGATTCTGATATTGTTCTGTTGTTTTCTGTCCCGTTCTATTTCCTTTCTTTTTCTCTCTTCTTCTACTTCTTCTTTCTTAAACCCTCATGGTTCGGTTTTCCGGCATCCGACTGATCGACATTCGATATAGTGGACGTATTGATGTCGATATTCGGGAGTCGAAGAATCGGGTCCTGACACTTCTTCTGCGATCATCATAACTCTTTTGACGACTCTGAGCTGTCCTCAATTTCTTCCGAATAGAATCAGCTTTATCTGTGGCTTCTTTAATCATATCCGGTCCAAGGACGGGTCTATCACCCGCCTCAATCCAACATACCGATGATCGACACGGACGACCATATAAAGCTTCAAAAGGAGCCATCTCTATACTGGCCTAATAGCTATTGTTATAAGAGAACTCGACCAGATGCAAATGGTCCTCCCTAGATCCACCAAAATCAAGTACACAAGCACGCAATAGGTCTTCTAAGATTCGGTTGATCCTCTCAGTCTACCCATCAGACTGTGGGTGATAAGCAGTGCTGAAATTCAGTTTTGTTCCCAATGCGTCTTGAAATGCCTCCCAAAATCTACTAGTGAAAATCGGATCACGATCACTCACTATGCTGCTAGGAATGCCGTGGAGACCGACAATTTCTTTCACATATAATTCGGCTAAACTTGCTGCCGTGCGGGTAGATTTCACTGGCAAGAAGTGGGTTGTCTTAGTCAAACGGTCCATAATGACCCAAATTGCTTCATTGCCTTTCCAAGTACGAGGCAAACCGTTGATGAAATCCATCGATACTTGGTCCCATTTCCACTTGGGCACCTCTAAAGGCTGAAGTATACCCACCGTTTTCTTTTGATCGCTTTAATTTGTTGGCAAGTAGCACAGCGACTCACATATATAGATATGTCCCTTTTCATCATCTTCCACCAGAAGGTTCTTTTGATATCACAATACATTTTATTGACTCCTGGATGGATGCAAAGCTTAGATTTGTGACATTCATCTAAAACTTCATGATTTAGATCAGTGACGTATGGGACACCTATTCTGCCTTTTAATCTTATAACTCCTCTACTATCCATCTCAAAACTAGTGTCTTCCCCTTGGCATATTCTTTTATAAATTCCTCGAAGAAACTCGTCTTCATACTGCTTACTCGCGATCCTCTTAAGAAGAGTAGGAGCGATAACAAGATGAGCAAGAATAGCATGCTTTCTACTCAAGGCACCGACAAATACATTGGCTTTTCCGGGCGTATATAGAATGTCTAGGTCATAAGATGCCAGAAATTCCAATCAACGTTGTTGTCACAGATTTAAATCTTTCTGGGTGAAGAGATATTTCAAAGATTTATGGTCGGTGAATAACTCGAATTTTTCACCTAAAAATAAAGAGAGTTCAATAAGAATATTTGTTAAGTTAAATTCGTAAATTGTTAAGAAAGCAGAAAAGATTCTTACCCAGAAGATAATGTTGCCATATTTTCAAAGCAAAGATAACAGCTAAAAGCTCCAAATCATGGGTTGGGTAGTTTCTGTAACGACCCGCCTTTTTGGACAGTTTAAACCGACGATCAAATACACATGTCGATTCCAAACCATTCAGAAGGGAAAATGGTTATTGGGGTAAATAAGAAAAGAAGAGGAAAGAGAACTAAAAGAAAGGAAACAACACAGAATCTTGCAGCGGAACGATAAAATATAATAATCAAATAAACAGTTCATGAAGTTGTTTACTATACTTTGATCATTATTTATACAACATTTATCAGAGTTATACACATTCAACAGGACAAATAAAATAATGCAGCAGTAGCATGATGCAAGGGTAATAATAGTAATAGTATACCAAATCTTCGTCTTCGTCCTCCAGAATAGATCTTCAAAATCTGAAAAACTCAGGTCTGACCCGAGCGTAATGAAAAGACAAAACACTCGAGTTAGGACTAAAACACCCTTATGAAAGTTAAATCAATCGTAAATAAATATGAGTGTAACGGCGTCGGAGATGTTTACGGGGTTTGACATCTCCTATCCAATGTCAACGTGTGTGCAATAACTCAAGAGATGTTACGGGATTTTCCATCTCTCAAGGATCCGTGAAACTATCTACTATGTAGTAATATACGCTAAGTAGATAATGCCTATCAGTAATATAAAGTATCAAAATAGCGTTAAGGCGTTACCATAATCCCCCTTAACACATTTTTATAATGACATAGTCTATACAGCACCGTAAGCCCCACCGTAAACTGGTGGTTATCAGAGGGTACCCCATAGGTATAACACAAAACATAACGTAGTGGTCGCGAATAGGATAATCAGTATGACAAGGTACATGAGGCGATACCAACTAGGATACTAGTACTCGCGTGATCCGGACTGATGTTGGGCATAGCCAGCAGCCACCCCAACACCGCGAAACAACACTCCCAAATCAAGGGGTGCACCTAAATCGAATCACAAATGTAATAGAAATGGTATCGAAGAAGTGTGTCCGCTAGAGGTGGCGAAACTCAATGGCCTGGCGCGGCTCCTGTTTTAGTCATGTCAGGGGTCATCCAATAATCGTTCTCTTTCTTCAGTCAACGCGTTCACCAAACCATCCACTTCATTCTGGATCAACACTCCGCGTATAATAGTTATTAAAGTGGTTTTCGGTATCGACAGAGAGTATGTCCATATCTGATCCCGGTCTCTTTAATAACTACGTATTATTACACCGTTGGCTCTTTTACATTTCAAATCGATTCATAATTGATATCAAAATATCATGTTCGCTTCAAAAATCAAATTCATTTCAAATATCGACATAGCCATTCAAAATTTAAGGTTCCTTTTCAAAAATCATTTTCCGTCTCAATATCTCATTTCGATTTCAAAATCATTCCGAATTTCAATTTAGGTTGCAACTTCATTTAACCCAATTCGTATTTAAATTCAAGATTTAAACATAAACATTTCACCTTATTAACCAGCTTGAAATTTTTTTAGAAAATAGTTTTAAGTAGTTTAAAAGTAGTTTAAATAATTAAAATAGTTAAAAATACTTAAAATCTTTAAAATAGATTTAAAATAGATAAATTAGTTTAAAATAATTTAAATTGGGTTAAGTAGATTAAAAATAGATTAAAATAGTTTAAGTATTCAAAATGGTTTATATAACAGAGAAATTTGGAAAACAAATTAAAACAGCTTCAAAACCAATCCATTTCAATTATAACTTCCCAATTCAAATAAATTTCAATTTCCAATTTACCGATTCAATTTCGATTTCAATTCAAATGAATGTCAACTTTGACTTCAAATTTATTCAATTTTACATCCACCTTCAACTTATTCAATTCCAATGTATATCGATTTTTAGCTTGATTTTTTTTAAAATATCAATTTTTAACACTTAACAAAATTTTCCTTCAATATTCAAATTTAAATCCAAATTCCAAATATGATTCAATTCCAAACTCGATTTCAAAATATCATTTTTTTTATATCACTTTTACTTAGTAATATTCAAAGCTCAAATTAAGGTTAAATCTCTAAACCAATCAATTTTCGACCTTCAATCATATCCAATTTCAAATTTCAAAGTCTCAACTTAATTATTTAACAAAATTCCTTTAACCAAAATTTATTTCAACATTCCAAACTCAATTTTTCGATAAATTCAATTTCTATAAATTGATTTCTATTTATACTTTTAAATCAAAACATTTAAACAAATTTCAAATCGACGATGTCAAAATTTATTAATTTAGCCAATTCGGTGTCCGTATATAATTTTCTATCCTATGGCCATGTAGTTATTTATTTCAATTTAAATGTCAGGGATGAGCATATATTACTTAAATTAAATCACAGTATCATATGTATGCATAACAGGATATATATAAGCAAATAAACATCCAAACATTCAAACATCAACCAATAGCATCCATCGAAATACATCATCCAATAGGCAATACAATTCATGGCAATTTCATAGTTACCGATGTCAGGTAATTAAATCGCAATTCAATTTTAATTTCAAATTTAACTGTCAATTTAATTTTCGACGGTTAATTCAAATGACAATTAAATTCTATCAAACAACGACAAATAAAATTCATTTCACTTCATAATATCAAATTTAACTAGCATAAAGATATTTAGTACGTTGTGAGCGTTATAAAACACTCACCTTGATTTCAATGTAGTTCCAGCGCTTTATTTCGAATAGAATTAAACGAGCGTTTAATTTTACCCGAAATTTTCACTATCTCCAAATGATTCCAATCCAGCTCCATTGCGTAGTGCTCGACAAAACGAAGCCAACGCAACTTGTTTCGTCCAAAACGGACCTCGTATGCAAAAGTTAGAGAATTTTAAAGATTGAACAAATTAAAACGTAAATTAATTAACATTTTTTTTAATACCCTAGCTCCATCACAGCCGTCCATCCCACCACTACAAATCACGGCCGCATCCCCTTTCTTTCATCTCCAGTTTCTTTCACGCGCGTATGAACCCATAGCCGCCGATTTTCAAGCAATTATCACGACCACCTCGTCGACTTCCAGAACGATCAGCAAGCGCCACCACGAAGCCTATCACCAGAGCCACCAACGCCTGGAGCAGCTCGAAGCTCGGCCCCCCATCTCGCCTTGAAAAACATGAAAAACGCAGCAGCTTTGAACGTGATTTCCCGTCGATCCGTGGCTCCGTTTCCGATCTTCACCGTTGGATAGCTAGATCTTGATGCCATCTACAACTTTGTAGTTGACGACTTTTGCTAATTGTTTGTAGATTTCGAGATAATAGAGGAGAAAGTTTTGAATTTTCTCAGCCATTAATATCTAGGGCCGGCTGGAAGAAGAAGCAAGGGTTTTGAGTGCAAAATAAAATGTTCAGGTCCTTACATAGAAAATTGTAAAACACTATTCACCGAAAATTTTCCGAACTCCAAACGAAGCGTGCCGGCAGGCGTTTCTAAGGTTTACCCCGCGTTCCGAACACAATGGAACATGTTTCGGAGGCTAATTCGATCATATGTGCGAGTTGCGGCAATAAACGATCAAATTTAAATTAAACCGATTCAACTAATTTCTATGCGTTTTGGCTTGCTCCGGACAAACGGTAAATCCGATTGACACGAAATTTGAAATCTTATAATAATATCATATTATGGATCCGATTAAACTAGTTTCGTCGAAATCCGAGACTATTTGAAAATTGACTATTTTAACTCGTCAAATTAATATTAAAACAATTTCGATGCGTTTCGAGCTGCCATGGTCAAACGAAAACTCCGATTGCTACGAAAATTAAAATCCGATAATAACAAACTATTACGGATCCAATGGAACTAGTTTCGTCCAATTCTGAGACTGTTCGAAAATTGGCTATTTTTCAGTCAATAATTAAATATTAAAATATTCAATTTTTACAAATTTACTTTTAATTTGATTTTAAAAGTTCTACAACATCATTCTTACTTTAATATGATAAAATAAAATTTTACAAATCATTTTTAATCATATTAAACCCGTTATTCAATTATCCAATAATTGACAATTTTAAAATCTTATTAACTCTATTATAATCCCAATATAACTTATATTCACTTTGGAAACCAATCTGAATCATATTAAATCAAATTTCAATTATTCACTCTATTTTCATATATTAAATTTCAATATCAAATTGACCATATCGAATTCGGAATTTAATTATTCAAACATCTGTAATATTAAATTTAAACAATTTGATTATTCTTAAGTCACTATCTTTTGAGATATTCAAAACGAACTTAAAAAATTAACAAATTCTAATTATAGAACAACCATTTCCATTATATGGTTATTCAATTACCATTATTAAATTATTCAATAAGTTTTAAATATTTAATTTAAACATTTACCTGTTCAATATTCAATATTTGATTTTAAATAGATTTTACTTATCAATCAATTACTCTATTATACCTAATGAATTCAACATTTATTATCCTATTCAACTTTTGATTGCAGAGGCATTCACTAAGTAGCTTTTATTTTTCATTACTTGGATAATTATTGTCGCAATACATTCTAGTTATTATTATTCCAACGAATTACAAATTTTTTTCTAACATTAAATCACGAAATCTTATTAAATTAGCTATTTTAATTATCGAAAATTTACGGGTCGTTACACTCTCCCCCACTCAAAACTTTTCGTCCCCGAAAAGGAAAAAGAAGAGAGAAGGAACTAGCTATATTTTATTCAAAGTTATCGACTTATAAAACAATGAAATTCCATTTATAAATCGTTACTACACTTCCACTAAGTTACTCCGAACGGTTTTCTAACTCTAAAAGTTAGTTATCAAAACAAGTTATAAAAAAATTTAAAACTTGAAAAATTTTCTAACATCCGGGTTTTACGGAAAATTTTGGCAGAGTCTCCTTTGCGCAGCTCGATAGGAAAAAAATGACAGTATATATATCACAAATATACATCTCATCAAGTGATGAAGCATCCCGTAGGGAAAAAGTGTAAAAGTACGATATGTAATCCGAGATATGTACCTTATATATTGTTAGCGAGCATATACGGCTAATATAGCGCGAAAGCGAGCTCCAAATGCGAAGCAAGCGCAATCTGCACCTACTAAACACTCAATAACTAAGTTAGAACCATGCATATAAAGATAGATCGATATACTTAGCCTACACAACATATATATAACATATTTAGCTTCAAAACTGAGATTCCAATTTCAGGACAGCCAACAAATCCTCGTTTTAGGTCAACTAAACGATAAAATTCGGCAACAGAATCTAAACAAAAGTTGTTGCATTCATTTAAGGATTTCCGGAATGTCCAAAATCATCGAATTCGGATCATACGTTCAAAACCTATGGCCGTTTTACTCAGAGGATACGCCTCAGCCTGGGCAATGAATTGCGCAGGTCAGCGACGTTCACCTACGTTTTCAACCTTCTAATCGACATCAAAACACAAAACACTTAAAACAAAAGTTTTAGCTTAAGTTCTTAGCTTTCCATAAAGTGCAAGATCATCAAAATCTGATAAACCAGTTAAAAGATATGGCGAAAATACTAAGGGTGTATACTACTGAATTTACTTATTTTTACATAGGACAGCGAGTAACATTCAGGTTTTTAACCTAGTAGACGAAGGAATTTTCTCAAGTTATCCAAACAAAAGTTGTGCTATAATTTCTAAGCTTTTCGAAAAGTCCAAGATCGTCGAATTTCGTTCAGCAATTTAAAAGTTATTGTTGTTTTCGTTTCAGCATATATTGGACAATTTTGGATTTTTTTCAAAAATTTGCTTTTATTATTTCAAAGTGCAAACCATCAAAACTTTAAATTTTCTAAAAGAACAATCATAAACACAAAGTCATTTATTTTCTCATTCATCCATGCAATAGGTTTACATTCAATTTGTTTCCGATTTATTCAAGTTTGTTTCATTCACATTTTAAATTCAAGTCAATTTGCTTCAATTTAAATTGAATTCAATTATATTTAATTTCACTTTGCTTCAAATTTGAATTTAATTTTTTTTTTATTCTGTTTATTCAATTCCATTAACACTAATGTATTCTACTTAATCAATTATCATCCATCTAACAACCAATGCATATCAAACATTAACATCCATCCAAAATCTACACTAAATCAATTATACATTTCCAAGTCAATTTTAATTTCATACACTTCCAAGTTTATTGACATTTAGTTATATTCAAATTTAATTAGTTTCCATTTAGCAATTTTATTTTTCATTAATTTTAAATTTTATTCATTCACTTATATATATCATTCATTTTATAGCTTAAATTTCTTTTCTATTTACAACTATCAATAGATCTTCACATTTTATTATTCATTCTCACACTGGTATATTATTTCTCTACTTATCCTTAGCATTTTAGACCTTTTAAGTATTTGATAAGTTATAGTTATGCAAATAGAATGTAGTTAAACAACATACAACTTCTTTTCATTTAAAGTTGAATTTTCAATTAATTAATTCTTAAATCATTACTTAAATTTCACTATAATTTAATTTCACATTTACATTCACATATAGTATTTACATTTTATATTAACATAATTGTGAATCACCTTTAAATGTTAATTTAAATTCCAATTATTTACTAACAATTTTATTTATATTTGCAAACCATTAATTAAATGCATATTTCATTATTCAAACTATACTTGTATATTATCCAATTAACAATTCATATAACATTTTTGAACTTCTTAAATATTTTGGTAAGTTATATCTATGCTATAGAATGAAATTTAATACTATGCGAGTTTTACAGTTTCAATTTTATTTTAAGTGCATAATTTCCTAATTCTAAGGATTTCTACTTCAATTGATATTTTCACTTAGCTCTTAGGTTCATTTCTCATTTCACAATTCAGAAGTTCCTTAATGATTCAAGTCTAAATTCATTTCAATCATTTAAAAAAAATCATTAATTATTAAAGGACTTAAGAATTCCAATCCCGGTTTCATTTCAAATCAAGTTTTGAAATAATATTTACTTATATAATTTATATATCAAATCATACTATAGAGAATACAAAATAAAATAAAATTTGAATCAAAACAAGGATTAGACAAGCTATTAAGTGGTCTCCCCCACTCGGACTCTCGAAAATAAACGCCGATGATGCGTGCACTCATCACCGAAATCATTTTTAGCGTCCAGAGAAGGGAATATAACACTTATCATTAAAAAAAATCCTTCGAAAACAATTTTAACTCAATTATACTATCATATAATACTCATATTATATTTTTCAAATTCTTGTACTTCAATTTCAAACACCGGAATTTAAATTCCCAAATCCAAATTAAAATTTATTTATATTCATTATCAATTGTGTTTACAAGATTTCATTTTCCTAAATCCATTTTTGTTTAATCAATTGTTGTAAATAATGACTAGTCAAACAAGAACGATAATAATCTAATATTATCATCTCCTAACAATCAATTCAATCAAAATGAATAAATATTCAAATAATTCTTTTACATAAAATATATTCCAAAACGATATTGTGTTGGTTTGTCCTATTCGAGTGTTTAGAAATTCCTATCGACGCCTTGGCGTCCCAAGTATCGACCAGAATTCATAAATACTCAGCGGAACAAAGTTAACACAATATAAAACCATTTTATATCAAATAACAAGTACGCTCTCTCATATACACTCAACTCATTCATATAGTTTACCTCTATTTCAATGAGTTATTCCCCACTAGAGCCAAGGTTTATCGCTAAACCAAAGCTCCGATACCAACTGTAACGACCCGCCTTTTTGGACAGTTTAAACCGACGATCAAATACACATGTCGATTCCGAACCATTCAAAAGGGCAAATGGTTATTGGGGTATATAAGAAAAGAAGAGGAAAGAGAACTAAAAGAAAGGAAACAACACAGAATCGTGCAGCGGAACGATAAAATATAATAATCAAATAAACAGTTCATGAAGTTGTTTACTATACTTTGATCATTATTTATACAACATTTATCAGAGTTATACATATTCAACAGGACAAATAAAATAATGCAGCAGTAGCATGATGCAAGGGTAATAATAGTAATAGTATACCAAATCTTCGTCTTCGTCCTCCAAAATAGATCTTCAAAATCTGAAAAACTCAGGTCTGACCCGAGCATAATGAAAAGACAAAACACTCGAGTTAGGACTAAAACACCCTTATGAAAGTTAAATCAATCGTAAATAAATATGAGTGTAACGGCGTCGGAGATGTTTACGGGGTTTGACATCTCCTATCCAATGTCAACGTGTGTGCAATAACTCAAGAGATGTTACGGGATTTTCCATCTCTCAAGGATCCGTGAAACTATCTACTATGTAGTAATATACGCTAAGTAGATAATGCCTATCAGTAATATAAAGTATCAAAATAGCGTTAAGGCGTTACCATAATCCCCCTTAACACATTTTTATAATGCCATAGTCTATACAGCATAGTAAGCCCCACCGTAAACTGGTGGTTATCAGAGGGTACCCCATAGGTATAACACAAAACATAACGTAGTCGCCGCGAATAGGATAATCAGTATGACAAGGTACATGAGGCGATACCAACTAGGATACTAGTAGTTGCGTGATCTGGACTGATGTTGGGCATAGCCAACAGCCACCCCAACACCGCGAAACAACACTCCCAAATCAAGGGGTGCACCCAAATCGAATCACAAATGTAATAGAAATGGTATCAAAGAAGTGTGTCCACTAGAGGTGGCGAACCTCAATGGCCCGGCGCGGCTCCTGTTTTAGTCATGTCAGGGGTCATCCAATAATCGTTCTCTTTCTTCAGTCAACGCGTTCACCAAACCATCCACTTCATTTTGGATCAACACTCCGCGTATAATAGTTATTAAAGTGGTTTTCGGTATCGACAGAGAGTATGTCCATATCCGATCCCGGTCTCTTTAATAACTACATATTATTACACCGTTGGCTCTTTTACATTTCAAATCGATTCATAATTGATATCAAAATATCATGTTCGCTTCAAAAATCAAATTCATTTCAAATATCGACATAGCCATTCAAAATTTAAGGTTCCTTTTCAAAAATCATTTTTCGTCTCAATATCTCATTTCGATTTCAAAATCATTCCAAATTTCAATTTAGGTTGCAACTTCATTTAACCCAATTCATATTTAAATTCAAGATTTAAACAAAAACATTTCACCTTATTAACCAGCTTGAAATTTTTTTAGAAAATAGTTTTAAGTAGTTTAAAAGTAGTTTAAATAATTAAAATAGTTAAAAATACTTAAAATCTTTAAAATAGATTTAAAATAGATAAATTAGTTTAAAATAATTTAAATTGGGTTAAGTAGATTAAAAATAGATTAAAATAGTTTAAGTATTCAAAATGGTTTATATAACAGAGAAATTTGGAAAACAAATTAAAACAGCTTCAAAACCAATCCATTTCAATTATAACTTCCCAATTCAAATAAATTTCAATTTCCAATTTACCGATTCAATTTCGATTTCAATTCAAATCAATGTCAACTTTGACTTCAAATTTATTCAATTTTACATCCACCTTCAACTTATTCAATTCCAATGTATATCGATTTTTAGCTTGATTTTTTTTTAAATATCAATTTTTAACACTTAACAAAATTTTCCTTCAATATTCAAATTTAAATCCAAATTCCAAATATGATTCAATTCCAAACTAGATTTCAAAATATCATTTTTTATATCACTTTTACTTAGTAATATTCAAAGCTCGAATTAAGGTTAAATCTCTAAACCAATCAATTTTCGACCTTCAATCATATCCAATTTCAAATTTCAAGTTCTCAACTTAATTATTTAACAAAATTCCTTTAACCAAAATTTATTTCAACATTCCAAACTCAATTTTTCGATAAATTCAATTTCTATAAATTGATTTCTATTTATACTTTTAAATCAAAACATTTAAACAAATTTCAAATCGACGATTTCAAAATTTATTAATTTAGCCAATTCGGTGTCCGTATATAATTTTCTATCTTATGGCCATGTAGTTATTTATTTCAATTTAAATGTCAGGGATGAGCATATATTACTTAAATTAAATCACAATATCATATGTATGCATAACAAGATATATATAAGCAAATAAACATCCAAACATTCAAACATCAACCAATAGCATCCATCGAAATACATCATCCAATAGGCAATACAATTCATGGCAATTTCATAGTTATCGATGTCAGGTAATTAAATCGCAATTCAATTTTAATTTCAAATTTAACTGTCAATTTAATTTTCGACGGTTAATTCAAATGACAATTAAATTCTATCAAACAACAACAAATAAAATTCATATCACTTCATAATATCAAATTTAACTAGCATAAAGAAATTTAGTACGTTGTGAGCGTTATAAAACACTCACCTTGATTTCAATGTAGTTCCAGGGCTTTATTTCGAATAGAATTAAACGAGCGTTTAATTTTACCCGAAATTTGCACTATCTCCAAATGATTCCAATCCTGCTCCATTGCGTAGTGCTCGACAAAACGAAGCCAACGCAACTTGTTTCGTCCAAAACGGACCTCGTATGCAAAAGTTAGAGCATTTTAAAGATTGAACAAATTAAAACGTAAATTAATTAACATTTTTTTTTCAATACCCTAGCTCCATCACAGCCGTCCATCCCACCACTGCAAATCACGGCCGCATCCCCTTTCTTCCATCTCCAGTTTCTTTCACGCGCGTATGAACCCATAGCCGCCGATTTTCAAGCAATTATCACGACCACCTCGTCGACTTCCAAAACGATCAGCAAGCGCCACCACGAAGCCTATCACCAGAGCCACCAACCCTGGAGCAGCTCGAAGCTCGGCCCCCCATCTCGCCTCGAAAAATGTGAAAAACGCAGCAGCTTTGAACGTGATTTCCCGTCGATCCGTGGCTCCGTTTCCGATCTCCACCGTTAGATAGCTAGATCTTGATGCCCTCTACAACTTTGTAGTTGACGACTTTTGCTAATTGTTTGTAGATTTGGAGATAATAGAGGAGAAAGTTTCGAATTTTCTCAGCCATTAATATCTAGGGCCGGCTGGAAGAAGAAGCAAGGGTTTTGAGTGCAAAATGAAATGTTCAGGTCCTTATATAGACAATTGTAAAACACTATTCACCGAAAATTTTCCGAACTCCAAACGAAGCGTGCCGGCAGGCGTTTCTAAGGTTTGTCCCACGTTCCGAACACAATGGAACATGTTTCGGAGGCTAATTCGATCATATGTGCGAGTTGCGGCAATAAACGATCAAATTTAAATTAAACCGATTCAACTAATTTCTATGCGTTTTGGTTTGCTCCGGACAAACGGTAAATCCGATTGACACGAAATTTGAAATCTTACAATAATATCATATTACGGATCCGATGAAACTAGTTTCATCGAAATCCGAGACTATTTGAAAAATGACTATTTTAACTCGTCGAATTAATATTAAAACAATTTCGATGCGTTTCGAGCTGCCACTGTCAAACGAAAACTCCGATTGCTACGAAAATTGAAATCCGATAATAACAAACTATTACGGATCCAATGGAACTAGTTTCGTCGAATTCTGAGACTGTTCGAAAATTGGCTATTTTTCAGTCGATAATTAAATATTAAAATATTCAATTTTTACAAATTTACTTTTAATTCGATTTTAAAAGTTCTACAACATCATTCTTACTTTAATATGATAAAATAAAATCTTACAAATCATTTTTAATCATATTAAACCCGTTATTCAATTATCCAATAATTTCCAATTTTAAAATCTTATTAACTATATTATAATCCCAATATAACTTATATTCACTTTGGAAACCAATCTGAATCATATTAAATCAAATTTCAATTATTCACTCTATTTTCATATATTAAATTTCAATATCAAATTGACCATATCAAATTCAGAATTTAATTATTCAAACATCTGTAATATTAAATTTAAACAATTTGATTATTCTTAAGTCACTATCTTTTGAGATATTCAAAACGAACTTAAAAAATTAAAAAAAATTCAAATTATAGAACAACCATTTCCATTATACGGTTATTCAATCACCATTATTAAATTATTCAATAAGTTTTAAATATTTAATTTAAACAATTTACCTGTTCAATATTCAATATTTGATTTTAAATAGATTTTACTTATCAATCAATTACTCTATTATACCCAATGAATTCAACATTTATTATCCTATTCAACTTTTTATTGCAGAGGCATTCACTAAGTAGCTTTTATTTTTCATTACTTGGATAATTATTGTCGCAATACATTCTAGTTATTATTATTCCAATGAATTACAAAAAAAATTCTAACATTAAATCACGAAATCTTATTAAATTAGCTATTATAATTATCGAAAATTTACGGGTCGTTACAGTTTCTTTCATGAGGACGTAATTGTCTACTCATGTAGGCAATTACCTTCCCATTCTGCATCAATATTGCACCCAAACCTTCACCACAAGCATCTGTATAAACAGATAAACCCTGGTTCCCATTGATAATAGCGAGAACAGGAGCGATGGTTAATCTCTTCTTCAACTCCTGAAAAGCTTCGTCACATTTTGGAGTCCAATTGAATTTTGCATTCTTCATCATTAGCTTAGTCAACAGACTAGCTATCTTCGAAAAGTCCTGAACAAGCTTCTGATAATAACCTGCTAAACCCAAAAAGATTCGAACTTCCTTTGGTGTAGTGGGTTTTCTCCAATCAAGAATAGTGGAAATTTTGCTAGGATCAACAGAAATTGTAAAGACCCGGATTTTGGGCAGTATCAATTTAATAATCCGTGTTAATAATTAAATTGATTTGATAATTTTTCTTTATAATTTCAATTTAAATGGTAAATTTAATCTTTTAAAGGTTAATAAATATTTAATTTGATGATTGTGATTAATATCTTTTTAAACAATATATACAAAAGATATGAATTATTTGTCAAAGCAAATGAAATTTTATTCTGTTTATAATATATATATATATATATATTGTGAATATAATATCTTTTGTTTTAAATAAAGATTGAATTTTCAAATTGTAATATATATATATGTATATGTTATAATTTGGATTTGTTTTGAAATTTAATTTAATCAATTGATAATTGTAATTTAAAGCTTTGTTTAATTTATATTTCCAAAAGTTAATTTAGATTTTTTAAATTGTTTTTCAGTTATAAGATAATTGTTTGTTTTTAAAATATGAGATTGTTATTTATTTTAAATATGATAGTTTAAAAAGATTTAAACATTTTGTTTGTTTTCTTTAAAAGTGTTTAAATTTAAAAATAATTATAAATATGACTATATTTACATTTAGATTAAATAAAAGTTTATTAAAAACATTTGAGAAAGACATATGTAAATTTTATTTATTTAGTAAGTTGAGTAAGTTATATTTACATTTAAATTAAGTAAAAATTAATTTAAAATGCTTAAGTACAAATGTAACCATATAGACACCTCTAAATAACACTTGTAAGTAATTTAATCAAGTAAAGTGACAAATGTAAGATTTATGAACATGTGGCATTCGTCTTTCATTTGTTTGAAAATTTAAAACATAAAAGAAAATTGTTTCTTCTTTTTCGTTTTTTTTTTCAAAACTTTCTTTCTTCATATCAAATTCCTTTTCTTCATTTCTTTCATAAATTTAAGAGCAAAACAGAAATCTTTGTCAAAACCTGTAATGTAAGAATTCAAATCAAACCTGCAAATGCAATTGATCTTCAACCTCAACCTGCAAACTTCAGAGCTGCAACTTCATATCATCTTCAACCTGAAAAGAAAAATCTGCAAAGTAAATGTTACCTGTAACTGGAAAACCCAAAGCAAAGTAATATCTACAAACTCAATCTGTAGTTTTCAACTCTTGCAATTCAAATAATGTTCAATCTGCAACTTTCAAATTTGAAATACATGAAGATCTACAGTTCAATATTTTAGAGCATCAATTGAAGCATGCAATCAAAGTTTTCAGATCTAAGATTCGAATGCCTGGAAGTATTGAAAAATGCTATGCTTTGTTTTCTGATCTGCATTTTAAAAGAGGTGAGTAAATACTATTTGTAAAAACAATTTTGGTATAATCTAAGATAAAATGTTGCATGCACATGAATTTGGCTTTGATGATGAATATGGGTTTACCTGAATGTATGTTTATAAAATAAAAATAAAATAAAAAGAGATTGAATGCCTGTATATTTATACTATTGTTATACAGGTTTGTTTTTTTCTTTTTAAAATCAATAATTTGATTTTGAATACAAATTGGACATTGATTTGTAGATGAAAGTTGTTTGCAATCAAGTGATTTATCATCTAAAAATAATTATAGGATTTTAAAATGAATGAGTTATTCAAAATTTCAAATTACAGTGGGAAAATCAAGTTTAGGCAAAATTTTATAATTTCAAATTCTAGTTTTGAATGTATAATTGAATTACAATTGGAAAGTTATGATTTTTAGAGTTTGTATCATAATTTTTAATTGAGTAATTAAGTTGAATTTTTGGTTTGAATGTTTTGGGGATTTTGATGAACTACAGACGATATACATAATAATTTGAGTTGATTCTTGGATCGTAGCTTGCACGTAAGTTATAGATTATGGGAAAAATGCTAAATAATTTTTCAATGGAGTGAATTGATGGGAATCGAAGAAACTAGGGTTTTAGTGGGTTTCGTTTTGGGCTTGACTGTATTGGATTTTGCGACATGAATATTGAACCGGAAGTGATCGCGACATTGCAGAATTGAAGCTCGTGTTGTGGCGGTTCTGTGGTGGGAACGACAAGGTTGATCAGAGATGGGATGGTCGGCGGTGGGTTTTGGTTTTGTGCTTGAGTTTCTGTAGATGTTCGAGCTCGATGCTCGAATTCGATTCGAGGTTTTTTTCATGGATCTTGATTTAGTTTCGAGTTCACGTGCGTTGGTGCGACCGTCACCGATGGTCGCGACGACCAAGTATGGCCGGAGGGTGATGGACACGTGCATCGTGTTTGGGTCTGTGCACTGGGGGGAGTTTGGGTTTGGGGAAGATGAATCTGCTCGGGTGAGTTCTCGCATGTGTTTCGAGGGTGACTCGATGGTGATGGGGTTTGGGTTGCTTCGGTGTTGTCTTGGGTGGAATCATTGATTGCTTCGGGTTTTAGTTGCTGTTTTGGTAGTTAGGTATAATACTAAGTTGCATTATAAACGTCAGTTGAATAATTTAAGAATCAAGCATTATGGAATAAACAAGTTTATAAAGTTAAAACTTGTTGTTTTTAAGTGAAAGTAAATCAACATTTAAAAGTAAAAATTGAATTTATATTTCAAATGTAAAAGTGTTTTAAGTTGTTTGTTTGAAAATATTTATCTTAATTAAGTTTTAAAATTAAAATTTAAAGAGTGTTTTGAATTTAATTATCAAATCAAAGTTTTAAGTTAGATTTTGAAGTAATGTTTTTAATAACAAAGTTTTCAAATTATTTTAAAATAGATATGTTTAAATTGGATAATTAAAGTATTTTAATTTGATTTCTAAATTCCTTATTTTCAAATAAAGTTATTATTATGATTTTGAAATCTAAATTGAATATTTTTTTTAAATTGTTAAAATTTGATTAATTCAAACAATTTATTTATGAAAATAAATAAGGTTAAATTATTTGGATTATTAACTTAAGAATATTTATTTAATATGATTTGTTAATAAGTTAAGTTTGATTAAGATTAATGATTTTCTTAATTAATTAAAGATTTAAAATTATAAGAAGTTAGTTAATTAATTTTAAATAATTAGTTAATTGTTTATTTAATCACTTAATTATGGATTAATTAAGTGTGATTACTTAATGAAGTAATCAATCGTTTATTTCAAATAAACTTAGAATGGTAATTACTTATGGGAGTAATTAGTGAAGTTACTCATGGGAGTAATTAGTTGAAGTGATTAATGGGTAATCACTTGTTGTTATCAATTAAGGAATTGAATTAGTATAATTGTTTGAAGTTAATTAATTATGGATTAAGTAATTAATTAAGGCTTAAGGATTGTTTAATAATGGAATTAATTAATTGTTAAGTAATGAATTAAGAGAATAATAAAGAATTATTAATGAAGTAATTAGAGATAATTACTTATGTAAGTAATTAAGAGTTAATTACTTCATTATTTTAGTTAATTAATTAATAAGATTAATTAATCAATGAAATGTGTTTAATTAAAGATTAATTACTAAGTGAAATTAATTAAAATGAAATTAATTAATAAAGAAATTAATTAAGGATTTATTTATTAATTTAATTCAATAATAATTACTTAATGAAGTAATTAAAGATTAATTACTTAGATTAATTAATCAAAGGTTAATATAATTAATTAAGAAGTTAATTAATTAAGATAAGTAGTTACAAATTGTTAATTTCTGATTATGATTAATGAGTTAATTAATTACAAATTAATTATTTAATTAATTTAAAGTAATTATTAATTAATAAGGATCATTAATTAATGCAATTTATGATATTAATCAAAGTTGATTAGTATAAGCAATTAATTTAAGTGTGATTAATTAATTGTAATTAATTGAGGTTTAATGCAATTAATTATAGTTAATTAATAGAAGTAAATGAATGATCTTTAGTTATTGAAATTAATGATAGTAATTAAAGGTTAATTATTGAATATGGTTAAGGATGATTACTTGAATGTAATTAAAGTATAATTAATCAAGGAAGGTTAATTTGGGGAAGATCATTAGAGATGATTAATTTATTTGGAATAAATAAATGAAGGAGGATTTTAGGTAATCAAATTGATTAAGAGTTAATCAATTTTGCTTGGTTGATTGATTAATATTGGTTGATTAATTGATATTGGATGATCAATATTGAGTGATTGATATTGGGTGTTTGATATTGGTTGATACTGGATGATTTGGATATCTATGATATATGATATGCTGCATTGTGGAGATGAATGTTTGATGTGAATTATCTATTGTGATAATGTTATTCATCTATCTGTTATATCACCTTGAATATGAGTTTAAATTGTTAAAACCTTAAGTACAACTTGGACATTAAAATGGCGTTTGGTTTCGGTGAGACCGGGATCGGGTATCCATATTTGGGATCCGAAACCACATCGATTCCAATTAAGCGTTAGGTCGTGAATCCAAGTGGAGCTAGTGAAGACTCGAAGTATAAGAACTATACGTCAGTATAACTCTGTGGGTGATTCCGTAATGAGTTTGACGGAATAGTACTTATAGGTTCGAGATGGTGATTTAGAGTGCAAGGGCTATGGTCGTTGACTCTGAGGGTGATTCCAAAATGAGTGCAACGAGACAGTACCTTCGGTTTCGTTCGAACCCGGAACGAACTTGTATGGATTGAATGCTTTCAGAACATCGTCAGGCGGGCGATGAGCATTCTAAGATAGATGTGTTCTATAAAGGTAATCGCAGCCTCAAGCCTCATCAACCGCGAATGGCTAAAACAGGGGAGGTGCAACAAGGCTTCGTGGGTAGCTCCCACTGGAGAGAAAGATTTCCCCCTGTCTAGAAGTCCTTTTTTATTCGGCTATGTGGGCAGTTGGAATCGTGCGCCAACTGCGGGGTTGTCTTGTTTGGGACTGTTCAGTAAGGAATGGTCCCGACCTTGTGTTGTAGGGGAGCGGGCGTACTCATCGGTACGTTGATCTAGGCCACGTACTGTGACGGGCGGTACCCCGGTAGCCCTGCCATTGATGGAAACCCATTCTTCCTAGGAGACCCTACTGTTTTGATTGTATTACCCACTTTTGTGGCTAGTAGCTGGAATATAATAAATGTAACAATTTCGACTATTTCTTATTTACTTGAAAACCCTAGACACTATTATAATATCACTGGATTTCCTATCAAATGTTTTGGTTAGCGTATGGGAAAAACTTTTCCATGTTTATGTGTGGGAAGTCTTACGTGATACCTTACTTTTCAAAGGTTTTCTAAAGTTAAGCAATTTTAACTCGTTTACTCACACCAGACCCCTGTTTGACCCGAGTGTTTATTTTCTGTTTTATTGAACTCTAGGGTACTCATATTTTATATGAGTAGTCAAGTGATTCAGGTTAGCTTGACGAATTCTGGAGGAGATATGGAGCAGGAGGCTTCCACGTGTAGTTATATTATGATTCCGCTGTGTTTGTTGTATTTGTATTTCGTGTACTTGAATTGTATAATTAGACAGATGTTTATAACTGTCTAATCTGTGTTGTATATGTTGTGTACTCTGATGTAATATGATACTATGTAATATTTTATGTGATTTATTATATTTCATCCGTTCCGCTGTGAGTTATCTATTGTTGTTTGTGTTCTTCTTCTCTTTCTTTTCTTCTTCTATCCCTTTCTTTCTTCATTGATGATGCGATTTCCTGGAGATAGGAAGTCGGGTCGTCTCAGAAATCCCTTCTTCAATAACAATATGGCCGAGAAATTTAACTTCTTTGACCCAGAAATGGCATTTGGAAAATTTTGTGAATAGAAAATTTCTCCTCGATATCTCCAAAACAATTCTAAGGTGCTCGACATGCTCCTCTCCGGTCTTGGAATAGAACAAAATATCATCAATAAATACGAGCATAAATTTATTCAATACTTTCCGAAACACACGAGTCATAAGATCCACGAAGTATGTTGGAGCATTAGTTAGCCCGGAAGGCATGACTAACCATTCAAAGAACATATTAGAACCCCTGAAAGCGGTCAAATGAACACAATGTTCGACGATTCGTAGTTGATGGAACCCCTGGGCTAGTTCCATCTTTGAAAAGAAACGAGCGTCGTGCAATTGATCAAATAGATCATCAATTATAGGTAGTGGAAATTTATTCTTGGGAGTCAGCTTATTGAGATCGTGGTAATCCATACAAATCTCAAAGATCCGTCCGATTTAGTAACAAACACAACGGCTGAACCACATTCAGAAACACTGGGCCGAATCAACCCTTTTGCTAGTAAATCATTGGTTTGCTGAACTAATTCAACCCTTTCCCTGGGTGCCATCCTGCGACTTGCGTGAATGATAGAACGAGTATTGGGTACTAGGTCGATTCTGAATTCTATTTCTCGGTGTGGAGGTAGAGATTTCACTTCTTCAAACACATCTGGAAAATCTATAACAATGGGAATGGACTCCAGACTGGGTTCGGGATAACCCAAATTATACATCAACCCTTCTCTTTTAAGACTAAGGTCCTCACAAGAAATCTCGATGAAATCTCCAAATTCAGTTTTAATCGAAATCAATTGATTATTGCAATCCACTTTGGCTTCATATTTGCTAGCCAATCCATTCCGAGTAAGACTTCAAACTCGTTAAAATCAAGAACAAAGAGACCAATAAGGAATTGGTAACAAGAATATGAGATAGGAACATCTCTATATCGAAGACAAAGAATCACGTGACCTCCAACTGGATTCTTTACGCATATAGGCTCATCAACAAAATCAGGTTCAAGATTCAATTCATTAATAGCTTGCTAAGAGATAAAACTGCGTGTAGCGCCCGTGTTAAACAGAACTCTAACAATGCTATCATAAATAGTGAGATTACCTTCTAGAACTCCTTTCCCTTTTTCTGCTTTGGAAGATGTGGGTTTTCTTTGACTATATACTCCTTGGCTGTCTGAGCTTGCTTTATGACTGGGCAGTTTTTAACTTTGTGTCCCAATTTCTTATAATAATAACATTTCCTAGGCTTTGCTTGAACGGATTGGTCTCTCTTTGGCTTCTTGCACTGTTTGAGTAGTGGACTTTTTCAAGACAATTGAAGCAAGTGACATTCTCTGCTGTGCTTCCCTGATTGCTCTTCTTGTTCTCCTTACCCTGCCATGGTTTCTTACCTCCAAATTTCCTCTTCTTCCAATTTTGATTGCTCGAATTTCCTTTCTCCACCGGGGCTTCTTGCATGTCAAGTGTAGCATATCTATATCCCATATCAACCAGATCTAAAAAGGATTCTTTGACGTGGCCAGTCATCCTTTCGTCGAACTTCTTATTCATCCCACGAATGAACCTTTCATTCTTCTTTAAAGGTGTGTTCATCAATTCTCGACCGAAACGAGACAATTCATTGAATTTGTTTTGATACTCCTCGAATGACAAACTTCTCCGCTTTAAGTCCATGAATTCCTGGTACATTCGAGAAATCCCAGCCGATGGCATATAGCGCTTCTTAAATACTTCTTTGAATCTCTCCCAAGTAAACTCGTCTTCTGGCTTATCTATAGTGACTATCTCCCACCATGCTAAAGCCTCCTCTTGAAGTTGCCAAGAGGCTATGAGTCGCATCTATCATCTTGCAGCTTTAGCCCTTTAAAGATCCTTTCACATGATGTGATCCATGCTTGGGCCTCAACAATCGACTCCTTGCCGGTGAACGGCCTACCACCAAGCCTTGAGAAACTCTTATATAAATCAACCAGATTCGGCTGATGCTGAGTAGATAAGGCTGCTTCTGCTGTAGGGGGAACTTGGCTAGGTGCTGTGGCATTTCCTCGCCCTCCAGCTTTTCCTCTTCATCCGCTCATCCTTACCATCTGTAATTAGTAAGAATATTGGTTTAGATATTCGGACGAGATATCTTAAGGAATATCAGCAGTTAAAGGAAATAGACTAAGAAATTTTGGGGTTTCGGTCTCGGTTATACTCATTCTAGGGTATACTTCACCCTATCTCTAATGAGCCATCTAATGTGTTATACTCCGTAGCTAAAGTTCTTACTCAACCTTTAGCTCTGATACCACATATCAAGACCCGAAATCCAATGTTCGAAAATTGACATCAAATACCTCACTTGTATTCGACTGCCGATGATTCGAACATCGAACTCCAGTCGGATGGAGCTTATAACAACATTAGATGAATATAAAACAGCGGAAACAAAATGAATATCATGCATTACATCACAAATACAACATCATCATAATATCCACTGCAACATCAAAGTATCATAATACATATATCGCAACTCCAAATAGAATATTATAATAGAGCAACAAGTGATCATATGCCAAAAGTCTTCAAGGAAATAGAGTGATATTGAACATCCAGAAACTAAGCACCTTGAGATCCAAAAGCTTCCAAAATATCTCTAAGAAAAAAGCCTCCAAAAACGGATAGCCTCCAAACCAAAAAGATTCCAAAATACAGCTAACGCCAAAACACGGAAAACCTGCTACTAGGCTGCCCGTGTGGAAATGATGGGCATCCAGAGTTTAGAAAGGAAACAATAAACTCCGGGTCAGTCATAGGACTGGTATGAGTAAACAAAGATAGTTGCTTTTATATAAAACAAGATTTATAGGAGAAAATCGTTCATGCATTTGGAAAATGAAACTACCATAAGACCTCCCGCCACATACACAATGCAATCGCAGAATTGGAGGAGATTTCTTCTTATGATAGTCAAATATGCTTGATACGGGAAAAATTCTTTGATATTATTACTAGTGCATAGTGTAGAAAGCCATTTCGAAAGTATAATATTAATCTTAGCCAGCATAGACATTCCGTACTATGCCTACTATAGCTACCATCTAAACAGTGGTGACCACCATAAGTAAATGGCAGGTTATAGAACTAAATCCGTACTGGGTTCATATTGGGAATTGGATTTCCAACAAATGGTCGGGCTAAGGAACTTCCTACTGCCACATGGGTACGCCTCTGGAGGGACGTCCCGAGAACCTACCCGGCTCTCTGCCAACACAAGGCCGGGTTACCTTTGTAACTAGGTAACTACTACTCGAGTATGTCACCTCCCAATCGTTTGCGACCTTTATCCGAGGGCCCTCTACCACAAAGCAACAACCACACAGTAAATGAGATTGAAGCAACCATATAGGTAAAATATCTGGGCTCCATACCATGATACCACCTTTTTCTAGAAGGAGATGACATACCTTAAAGGATGCGACCCTCATAACCTTGCCGCAACTTTCCTGTTTCCACCATTTCCGAGGTGTGAGGTCCGATGAGGTCTCGTCCACAAAGCTATGCTTTACACGAAAGCCATGCTTTGATCACAAATGATCAAAAAATGATCATCAACACACAGCAGCATTTAGCATGCCACACTACCAAATTGGGAGTATATCACTGATAACCATCAACTACCTAACCTCTGAGCTCATGCGTCTCAGAGAAGGGTGTTAAGCTAAGAGAATAAATTCTCCACCACCAACAGATATGTATTAAAAAGAAATATGATTTATATCTCAAAGTGTAGTGTCAGACACTCAAACATACAACTCTGTCTCGGGTTCGAACAGAGCCGAAGGCACTTCGTCCAATAAAGGAAGAAGCCCTTGCCAATCAGGGTATCCTAAATTCCGATCGGACTCCCCATCACATGTGGAGATCTCTATACCGGAGCAACTCAATGCAGAGACAATCGATAGGTTATCCTATCATTTTCGAAGACACCCGGTCTTCATCACCGTCTTCAATTGCTATTCATTTTGTCGAATACTATTCGGAATGGGTTATATGACACAAAGGTTCTCTCCCGGCTAATCCGAATAGTGAACGCTTTATTTTAAAACACGTGGGTGTACCAATCACAAGGATTCACATTCAGGGTTCGATGTGGGTTTTGGATAAATAACTGAAATCCGACTCCCTATCGCATTGAAGTTTAAAAGGGGTTTTCATATACATATAGGAACAAATCACAGTTCAGCACAAAGCAATCACAGTATCACAACAGAAATATCAATCTAATGCACAACATTTGATGATAGCCAATCATCTTCAATTAAGGTGAATGATTTAAGTGAATCAACCACATACTTATTTTAAATCAAGGATTAATTATGAATTAATTAAATTTTAATTAACTTGATTACTTAATTATTCTTTAATTAATTATCTCTATTTATTCATTCTTAATTATTAATTAATTAAATTTTAATTACTTTTATTAATTAACTATTCTTTATTTAATTAATTATTAATTATAAAGTAATTACAAAACATTAATTGTTAATTACTATTTCATCATTATAAATAATTTGGTTTTAAGTTAACACTTGAATATTTGATTTACTTCTAAATTATTATTAAGTTAAATGTAAAACAATTTTTATTTAAAAATATAAATTTGAAATATCTTTGAACTTCATAAATATTTAAAAAAAACATTTCAATATCATTTACTTCACCTTCTATTAACAACTATCTTTATTTTATAAAGAATGGATTCAGAAAATCGTTTAACTTATGTTTTCAAAATTTTGGTAAAACTGAAATTTACTATTTTCATGGCCAATCCGAGGCCGTCTCGAGTCGTCCCCGAGAAAAATGCCCCCCGCTTCGAGTTTTTACCCAAAATGACACGTATAAAAAATTTTCACAAAAATTTGTTTAAGTTTTTAAAGTGACCCGGTGTAACACCAAAACGACATAAACTTGACTTCGAGTCTTCTCCCCAAACCGCCAAGTAGTGCTTCGAGTCAAACATCATCTCCCCCAAAACAAACTGCTGATACACGAGACCGTGTGCACGTTGCACACCGTCCCGGTCATCACTGGCCGAAGTTACGACCGTCGTTAGGTCGACGACGACGTTCTCGGCACATCGAGCCACCCCAAAGCACGAACATTCGCCACGATCGAAATCGAGCTCTTCGACCCGTACTCCATAAAAACCATCACCAGAAAATGGTCTCACCCCACCTCCTCTGGCGGTCGGCGGTCACCAAAATTCGACCGAAGCTCCATTAACGCACGACACCGCAATTGGCAGCGGGGGCACGAAGTTCGATCACCCATTGATGGCGCAGCAACATCATTCCAAACGCGAGCAGAAATGGGTTATTTAACCCTAATTCGATCTCCAATTAACAATCCAAATATTTATAAACCCATCTTGTATTTTTCTAGTGATCTCAAACATTCAATCTAACTATGACGATGAACTCAAGGCCCACAAACGTTTAGATCATCAGAATTTGGAAAAGGTTCAACTTTCTGATCAACCCCAATATCTCAGTGAAAACTTAATGAAAAATTTGAATTTTACTTTCTAAAATCATCATTTTCAGTGGTGATTCAAATAGTATTACTGAAATCAAATTTCATGAGGTTCCAGTTTCTACATAATTTAAGTTATGACAATGTTTTCACATTTACCAGAAAAAGAACTATATAACGTTGCTTTAATTTATTACTGAAACATAGTGCAGGGTTAAAAAAATACTTTAATTTGTTTACACTTTAATTTCAGAGAAGAATAGAGAGAGATCTTGAATTTAGCACGGTTTGCTCTGTAAACCAGAGACTTAAATGTGACTGTGTTTTAACAGTTTCCAAGAAAAATATCATATTGCTTGCTTTAATTTATTACCACAACATACTGTATGCTCAAACTACACTTTAATTAGTTTTTTTAGACATCAATTTTCAGAAGAGAGCTGAGGGAAAGATGTTGAATTTAGCATGGTTTCATTCTGTAAATCAGGGACTTAAAGGAACAGAAGAATAGGAAAAAAATTCTTGATCTTAATATTCCCAGGCAAAAGAAATCACAAGCACATCAATTCATTCACATGCAAGGGCTTTTCAACATCCATTCAGGCATAACATACAACAAGTAATTGAATAAAACATAGGTTTACTCACTTTTTCCTGAAGACAGAAAGTTCCTGACAGTTTTTCAAAAGAAGGATGAAGCCTGGATTTCCTACTTTAATTTTTGAAGTTTAGATCTCCAAGTTGTAAATAAAAAAAATATTTGCTTACTCTTTGTTGTGTTCATTCACTTAATTCATCAATAACAAATAATGCTTAATTTACTTACAGTTTGAATCTTTTTAATACAACAGAGAAAACTATTTTTTTCCTGCTACTTGAAGTTTAGAGATGGGTTTAATCTTTGATCTTGATTTCTTCCTGCAACTGATTAATACCATGGTTTAAATTCTTTATTCATTACTGATTACAACTTCAAATTCAAATTTTAAAAAGAAATTTACTTGCCTTGAATTATTTCAGAAATCTTGCACTGTTTCCTGGCCAAAAACTGAAGCTCTATTTAATTAATTTGCAGTTTTGAATTGGTGTTAAAACTTGATTTTAAAACTACAAATCCATTAAACTATAAAGTTTTAAAATTTACCTGAGAGATGGAAACATAAACTATAGCTTGATGTTTTAAGAAGATCTTCAGATTTTAATTTTTACTTTTAAATTGAAGAAAAAGGTTGGCAGTTCTTCTTCTGATTTGATTTTTTTTCTTTGGGTGTTGGAGTTTGAAATGCTCAATCTTTTGTACTGTACTTTCAGAGAATTGGGAGGCTAAATAATTTGAAAATGGAAGCTGAAAAGTTTTCTATAATTTTTAATTCTTATTATTTTATTCAAGCAATGATATTGAATGCCATTTGTAAAAAGTAATCATGAGATCTAAACATTTGTAAATTTTACTCCATCTCCCTTATGTATGTTTAACATTTGTAATTTTACAAGACAAAAGAATTTTTAAATAGATTTCACATCATATTTACTTTAGAAATAAATATGCCCCTTATTCATTTGTATGTATATATACAATGTTAAAAGAAGAATTGTTTTTAACCAATCTTTTCATTATATAAAATATAAATTACACCTTAATGATTTCAAAAGCCAATTATTCTCCTAAAACATTGATTTTAAATTTAAATTAAAATTTCAATTCAAACCTGAAATAAAAATCCATCTATATCTATTTATATACTCATGTCCATACTTATACAATTTAAATTTAAATTCAATGTTTACATTCAAAACTACTCATATATGCATTATATATAGATATAAAATTTTAAGTTCAAATGACCTTTTAAAACATTCATTATTTCAAAAATTTAAACTCAAAAGAAATTGGAATTTATTCATATATAATTATCACTTATTTTACTTGTTTGAGACCTTTTCAATTTAATTTCAAATTAAATTCCAAAAGTTTAAAATATATTATTAATTTTAATTGATAAATTTTTGGGATGTTACATATTTGGTTATGAATTTGTTATAATTAAAGTTTTATATTATTTTCTTTAAGTTTACCTAAAAAATAGTAAGGAGGAAATGTATTAAAGAAGATATATAGATATAATATTAAAACATATGTTATTTGAAAATATTAAGAAAAATAATAATATATATATATATATATAGATAAATTTAAAATATAATATAAAATGATATTAAAAACACTTAAACTACATGTAGATACATGTGTAAATATTATAATATAAAGATTTTATACCAAGACACGTGTAAGCAAATTAACATATAATACTAACAAGTGTAAGATAAATAGACATATATTAACATTTGTAAGTAAGTTAGTTTACAAATAATACAAGTATCTTTTTGTCTTTTATTTTCAAAAATAATAAATAAAATTTAAACAAGATTATGCATATATATTACTCTTTCTCATTTCTTTCACAAAACTAAGACCTAGAAATGAACTAAAAATACCAGAAAATAAAATTTAAGTTCAGTTGAACATCAAATTCAAAAAAAGAATTAAACAAGAAGATCAACTCAGTAAAAACAAATCTCATACCTGAAAACCTGAAGCAAATCAAATGATCAAAGAAGATTCAACTCAAAAATCGGTTTAATTCAAGATCAAACATAAGTAAATCTAACTAGCTTCAATTTTAGACAAAGACAGTCCACATCAAAGTTCTTTTTCTCTGTTTCCAGTTAAAGCTATGAAGGTGAGTAAACGTATTTCTTTAAAAGCTTAACATGGGTGAATATTCTAATGCATGTGTTAAATATGGAAAGAAATAATGCAAGTATGGATCTAATGGATGTTTTACACAGGATATAGTTGAATTGCATCATATGTTTGTGGATATATTTGTGTGTTAATATATTCATCTCTGTTAATTAAACTACTGACTCAAGAATAACTAAAATTTCAAATTCTCTTCATGCAATTGTTTTTAAACTTTGATTCCTAAATGGAAAAAGTGTACAGCAATGTAATATTGATTCTAAAAATGGATGCAAGATTTTATATTTGCAAATTACTAAAAATTTTTATAAATAATAGTGGAAATCAAAAATGGGTTACAAATCGATCAGGCTTGTTTCAGTTTTTAATAATATAATCTCAATCTTAGTGCAAAGTGATGAATTTAGGTATAGAAATTTTGATTTTTAGATAAGAAATTTGGGAGGAATGGTGTGTTGAACGACAACTGGGTTTAGGCTGTTTTCTGATGATCGGGGAAATTCGGGGTCGCGAGTTCTTGGGTGCAGCAAGCCAGAAAGTTGGTGATGTCGGTAAAAATGGTGGCTCAAACTCTCTGACGTCGTGGAGGTGTGGCGGTAGAGATTTAGGGCTTTATGCCTTGTTTCGGTCGTGGATTTTTGATCGAGGATTTCGAGTTTGTGATGGCATCGAAATGGACAAAGGGTGGGGGAAAGGAAGTGTGGAAGCAAGGTGAATGTCTGGGCATAGGAACGAAATATCCGATGGTTGGAGTTAGGCGTCGCATGGGGGATTTGGTGATCAGGTATGTCTGATGGTTTTCAAAATTTCTAGTTTTCGATTTTCAGTTAAATCAGTGGAACTATTTGGTAGGATCGTCAGCAAGTGTCGTCAACGACTGGTAGGTGTCGGCAATGTTGATCGGGGAATTGGCGAAGTGGTGTGCACGTGCACAAGGATCATCCCGTGTCTGTTGTTGTTGCTATGTTGATTGCTTTGGGAAGAATGATGTTTTACTCAGGTTTGAACTCGAGTTTTGATCGGGTGGTGTTGGAGATTGGTTGGCTCGGGAAGAAGCCGGGTTGGACTCGGGTAATGATAGTTTGGGCTTGGGTTTATAACGAGTATTAGGCTTAGTTTAACTAAGTCAAGTTTTAAAAAGATTATCAAAAGGAATAAGTTTTCTAAAGAAATGCAAACAAAGTTCTAAAAAAGTATTGATAAGTTTTAAGCAAGCCTTTTTTTTCCTTTTTCCCAAAGTAAAATGTTTTAATTTTTTTTTTGTTTAAAGTAATTTTATGGAAGGTTAATTCTTATATGTTTTTAAAGGTGATTTAAATGATATCATTAAATAAAGCATAATTTATTTAATGGATTAAGGATGGTTAATTAATTAATGTAATCAGTTAAGGAAATAAATAATTAGTTAAATTACTAATTAGTTAAATTATTAAGGTAATTAGTAATTAGTTTGTGTAATTAATTTAAGGGATTAATTTATTAATGTTAATAATTAATTAAGTTAATAATTAAAAGACGATTAATTTATTAAGGGTTAATCACTTAATGAAATTAATTAATAATAATTACTTAGTGTAAGTAATTAAAGGATTAAACTGTTAAGAGTTAATTAATTTAATTAACAATTAAAGGTTAAATTAATTAATAATCAAGGTAAATTAATGGAGGCTAATTACTTAAGGGAAGTAATTAAGGATTAATTACTTAGTGTAATTAATTGAATGATTAATTAATTAAATAATTAACTAAGGGTTAGTTAATTAAGGAGTGTGATTAATGAAAGGATAATTAATCGATGTAAGTGATTATAAGATAATTTATTTGAGTAATTAATTAAAGATCAATGTAATTAAAATGGATGGGTAAAAGTTAATTAATTTGTGTAATTAATTAAGGGTTAAATTACTTATTGTAATTAAAGGATAATTAGTCAAGGGTGATTAATTAAGATGGATAATTAAAAGATGATTAATTAATTGGTTTGTAATTAATTAATGTTAAGTAAAGGAATCCTAAGTGACTAAAGATTAGTAATTAATTTAATTAGAGATAAATTAGATTAATTTTGAAAATGATCAATCTTGCTTATGATGATAGAATGATTTATTGCAATTTATTTGACACGAAAGAAATTTTTGTTTAAGTTATTGCATTAAAAATAGTGTTTTTACACTAAAATGGTGTAATTTGTAAAATAGTGTCAAAGATTGGGTTTTATTATAAAATTAACTTTTTATCGTTGAAATAAATATTTTTTTATACAATAACAATTTTATTGAAAACAATTTGTTGTACATATTTTATTTGGTTAAAAATGAGAAAACTAGTGTGGTACCAACTAACGGCTAACAAATCATTAGGTGCGAACGTATGGTATGGGACGTACGTTAACGCCTATTGGGTTCCTATCCTAGAAGTTGAGACACATTCACGATGTTTACTAGTACTACAGACCACGAATACTCAATTGGAGTCGTCACGATGAAATTGCTACTCCAATCATCACGATGTTATTAAGTCGGGTCTTTGTGGCTGGGAGTCATTATGATGTTATAGACTATAGTCATTCATGATGTTCACGATGTTAAGATGTTATTTGACTTCAGTCATCATGATGTTTATGGTACCAAAGAGTAGTACTAGTCACGATGTAGTGCGCGTAGCATGGCTTCGGCATGCAACCGAGGATCTGCCAATTCGTGATTTCTTTTTGTTTTGATGTTTCAGACTTCACCGTCTTTAGATGATTATTACATTGATAGGCTAGTGCCAGATGAGATGTATACATATATGGTGAAATCATTTATGATGTTACTCTTTGATTGAGTTATTTGCATTATGGACTGATGATTTGATGATTTTAAAGACTACTTGATGTTAAGATGGAGTTGAGATGTATTTATATATTTATACCGATGAGAAGAGGTATAAATGATTATGAAGAATCTTTTATAATGAGTTTTAATGATGGATTTGAGATGTATCTATATTCATACCGATGAGATGAGGTATGAATAATGCTTCTTTTATAATTGGGTTTTATATTTCCTTGAACGATCCTTGGGATGTGTCAATGAGATGAGGCACATCCATATGCATTTTATTCTATGTATAAAAGATATGTACCTTTGATGTATTGTTAAATTGACAACCACTTCTAAGAAGATAGTTGAATCATTTGAAGTCATTATCCATATTCCTTTATTTCGCCGATGATATTAGGCGAAAGCAATGTTTATTCAGTCTTATCTTTAAAACTTTGCTCACCGATGTTCCATTTTATTAAGTGTCAGTTATGCCACTTAAGTATGACTGTATCATCATTATCTCTTCTACTTTCCAAGAAGAGATGTTGTCCTTTCTTATGATGTTAAAACTCTGTTTAGGGCATGGCATCCTTGAAGAAAAAGGATACCATAGCTTCCACCTACTTATCCTTATCGATTATTCTGTTTAACTAATGATTTTAGCTAGCCTGACCCGTGTGTTTTCACTCGGGTCATACCGAGTTGTTTCAGGTATCATCTATTAGGCTTAGTTTGAAGTTGATGTCGGATATCAGCTCTTCTTTCTCTTAAGTAGTTTATGTTCTTTCGCATACTCTGATGTTGTTATATTTGATTCGATGTATATAGTGTGGTCGGGTACCACCTTTATTGCATTCATATTGTATTGTACTAAACATGTATCAGTGTATATGTATATATATGATGTTGATTACTGTTCTGTGATATGCTTTACATTTAGTTATTGTATTTTGTTCTGATAGATCCTTTAGCCACCTACAGTTTTGGATTAAGCATGTACTGGGTATGTCGATCCCCTTTAGTTGAAAAGAAAAATTATGTTACATTTATCGACGTATTCGGTAGATGTTTAAGATAAAATTATTGATGGTCTCCCTTAACCAGCCCTATTCTCCGCTTTAGTAGACGGAATTACTTGTTACTTCTCTTTGCTAAGGTGGGTTTTGGGGTGGGGCGTTACAGCTGGAACATTAAAAATTATCGAATTCTGATCAAAATCGAGAAAGATACCGTTCAAACAATATCAGATTCAAACTTAGGAAATTCTATCAAAGACATAACTATACTTCTGCTTACAAATCTGTTTTAGGTCAGTCAAATAGTAAAATATCAAATTGAAACCTGAAGATAAATTACTCCATATTGAATTTATTTTCCATCAAAAAAAATTTGATCTAATTTGGATAAGAAACGAAAAATTTATGGCCAAAAGACTTCTCTAGCTTATGATTGTTGCTGCTGTCAATTTGCTCTCGGGACAACAACAAACAAGCATGTTTTTGATCAAGAAAACATCAAAACTTTATAAAATGCAATGAATATAACATAGCACATGACCTAAGATTTCCGAAACATCCAAAATTATCAAATTTGGTAAAGAAACGAAGAAGTTCTGGTCAAATTCGTTTCGGTTTCAAACACAGAGCAAATATTGATTTTGCTCTCGGGTTAGCAGTAGAAAAATTATATTTTGACATAGCTAACCTGATAATTACAGAAAATTCAAAACATGAAAGTTGTAACACATGATTTATTATTTTCGAATCATCTAAAATTATTAAAATCGGTTAACAAACGAAAAGGTTATGGCCAATTTCGTTTCAACTTCAAGGACAGAGCAAATATTGATTTTGCTGTCGGGATAGCAGTAGAAAAATTAGATTTTAACATATCTAACTTCAAAATTACAAAAAACTCAAAACATGAAAGTTATAGCCTAAATCATAAGGTTTCCAGAACTTTAAACTTTCTAAATTCCGATAGGTAACACGAAAGTTATGATCAAATTACTTTGCAGGTGAATATGTAAACACTCTCAGTCAATGACTGGACAGTCACAAAGATATGGATATTTCATCATATAAAATTAGAAAATACTCAAATCACAAAACATCAAAGTTATAGCCTAAAACATATGGTTTCCAGAACTTCAAAAATTTATAAATTCCGATATGCAACAAGAAAGTTATGGCCAAAATAATATGGCGATAGAAAGCAGAAAATAACAAAGACGAAACATAACCTTAATTATACGAAAATTCAACTCAAACTTTGATTTTGGCTAGCATTTGTAAGCTTTTACACTTACCTTTTGATTTACAGTGAATAAGCGAGGATTTTTAAGCAAGAATAAACCTTTAACATAAAATTGGAGCCTAAACATCTAAAAATAGAAAAATACAGTACATGCAAAGAAGCAATTGATCAAAACAAAATTTATAGAAAACCATTCTAAGGTTTACATAGATTCTAAGATAGATTGGATTGGAGATTACATTTCTCTTATCTCCCTATTTGATTGATTTAATTCCTTAATTTGTAGAGATTTTGAGTGAAATTGATTTATAAGAAGGAAGCCATTGATTTTCTCTTTTTATGGAGGCCATTGATTAGAATATTGAAGCTTTTAAAAGAAAAGTGTTTAAATGAAAAAAAATATAGTCAGAGAGAAATGAATGTATATCTCTTTAAACATTCTAGAAATTAGGTTTGTGGACACAAAATAACCCTATAAGCCCAATTCTCACACTTAGAAAATATTTAGAGTAAATATGCATATGTGTTTTAGTAATTTACACATAACTTTTGCATAAAATTTCCAAATCACATGAAATAAGTTGCATTGTTCATGTTTTAATAAAGGAGATATGCTAGTGACATCAAAATTTTAATTTTCCAATTAAAATATTACTTTCCCCATATAATTTTTTTTAACAATATTTCCATTTTAGTGAAAAATCACTGTTTTCATCCATTTCTACCAAATAAAATTTATTTTATGTCTAATGAAGTGTATTAAAATGTTTTAACATTTTCATAACATTAATACATCAGTCCAAGCCTAATTACACTTCTAAATTTTATTTTCTTCATATTATTCCCTTTATTTCACAATAGAAGGCTAACATTGGTATAAATTTCCAATATTACTAATTAACTAAAATTAAACCATCACAATTATTCATTTTCAATCCAAATCCTCAAATAAAGTTTTTCAAACTTTATTTCATTCATTTACACTTTTTTTCCAATAATCAAACATTGAAACAGGCTTCAAATAAAATAATATGACTTATTTAAATATCAAATCCCAAATTATATTCATGAAGATATTCTTTATATAAAATAAATAATATAATCCCTCATTTTATTATCCAATTCATTTTTAAACACAATATTAAATAATAATTTCCATTACAATTTAATATTAACAGTAATCTCCAAAATCCTGGGATGTTACACTACTAGTCGACTTTTAGAGCCAAGATTAAATCTCTTAATTTGTAGAAACTTTTCTTTAAATCATTTGTTTATATTCCTTTTAAATAAACTATAAAACTTCAAAATCATCATTAAAACACTTTATTCCTTTAGAAACATTTATAAAAGAATTGGAAAAGAATTGTTAAGTTTAAAGCTATATTTCAAAGGTTATAGAAAAGTGCTACGGAAAGTGCTGCAAAAAGAGCTTTTTTAAAGCTATATTGATAGAAACGACTTATTTATTATTTAGAAATATATTTTTATAACCCAAATCACTTTTAAAACATTTTAAAATATTTTTATAATTTATTTCATATTTTTAAACAATTTTAAAATATAATTTTCAAAGAAATCATGTTATAGATTCCGAACCGCAAAATCGAGATTTTTCCCAAAACTTGTTTTACTCATATTTTAAAATGTACATATTGAATCTGGATTTTATTTTTGCGTTTGAAACTATAGATATAATAGTTCATAAAATTCTTATCTCGAAAAATTCCGAGCTATATTCCATTCTATATACTCGTTTGACTTTTATGGTGCGAAATCGCGAACTGCCATTACGCGACGCGCCTATTTTTGACTAAATTTTCAATTACCTTTCAAACTTCACCAAAACATTTTCATATGTTCCTAAAATATTTCAAACTCATTTTAAAACCTTTTTAAAGAGGTTTAACATTCCATATACACCAATTCGTTTAATATAGGAAAGTGATTTCATTTATGCATATCGCTGTGTATTTCCGTAACTTGCATATATATATATATATGTATGTATGTGTGTGTCTATATATATATATATATATGTATATGTATATGTATGTATGTATGTATATTCGACATTCATCATCAACGATCATAATCAAACATATGTAGCATCCAATATCATATAATATATAGTTTACGAGTTCTCACCTTGAGTGTAAAATGATTAACTATAGATTTGCTATAGCTCCACTATTTGGCTTCCAAAGCTCACGATTCTTTGGACTTAAGCTCCTAGCAGCCTTGACCAAAGCTTGGGGAGCTAACGGCCTAGGGTGGAGCAAGGAAATGGCTCGACCTTCAATGAAATGGGGTGGAGACTGTGAAGACCAAGGTGAAATGGTGCAGTTTCGGGATTGTTTTGAGGTGTTTAAGTATATATAACTATATAATTTAAATTCTTTTTGAAATAAATTTTTCCATAATTTCTCTTAGGGTAGAAGCCATTAAAGAGAAGGATAAATCTTAGATAAAAAGAAGGAGATGCATGAAAATGAAGAGAAGGGTGTGGGGTATTTATAGGCAAAGAAGTGTGTAAAAGTATCTACGCATGCCTCATCATCTTCATCACCATCGTATGCTCCACCATCATCACATGTCCCACCCTAATGCATGGCAAAGGCTCCATCACCGATGTCCCCATCACTTCCATCACTTTAGGGTATACATATGTTGACTTTTGTGTGCTTATGAAGTAAGGAAACTAAAATATCTTATATATTTTATATTATATTTATATACTTAATTATATTTGTATATGTATGTTTATGTGCATGTTCTCATGTATGCACATGTATGTTTATATGTGTATGTTACATATCTCCACAACGTTGCACATCTTCCACACGTTGTATCGTTACAAATCCCAATTTCGATTTTCAGTCGTATTTTTCCCTTTTTAGTTAATATGCATATATTTGTAAACAAATTTTGAAAACAAATTTTCTTATCGCTCTTAACTAATTAAAATGACCATATTTTATTTATAAAACCATATAAATTAATATTAATGATTATTTACAAAAAATTTATTATATCGATAAAGCGAAACGAAAATTTATTTAAAGTGATATACTTACGGGTCGTTATAGACTCCCCTCCTTAAAAGAATTTCGTCCTCGAAATTAAGATAAGAAGAAAATAGCTCAAAAGGAAATATATTTGATATGATGGAATATAGATAAGTGACTACACAGATAGTGAGTACACCATAACAATATGGTTTATACAGTTTATTCTTCTATCCAAACTCCACTGAACTTTGACCAACCTTACTACCTTCTTCCTTAATATCTTATCATCATGATCAACTTTTCAAACAGGCTGTCTAATAACCGCTAAATTCGGTTCCACCTCCATGTCTTCCTAAGCAGCCGTTTCTATAATTTGTTCTGGGTCATACATATGTTTCCTTAAATGAGATACATGAAAGACATTGTGCAATCCTACCAATCTTTCTGGTAGTTGCACTTGATAAGCAAGTAGGCCTATTCGTTCAAGAATGAGAAATGGTCCAATATATAGAGGTGCTAACTTCTTAGCTCTTACAAATCTCACTACTCCTCTCATCGGAGACACTTCCAAAAAAGACTAAAGCTTCAACTAAGAACTCTAGATTTCTACGCCTTTGGTCTACATAAATTTTCTGTCTGCTCTGGGATTCCTTTACATTCTTTCTAGTCATATCGATCTACTCTGAAGCTTCTCGTATCATATCATGACCAAGTGCTAACTAGTCTTCGGTTTTGATCCAACATGCTGGCGACCTGCAGGAACGACCATATACAACTTCATATGGTGTCATGCCGATAGTAGCTTGATAACTACTGTTATAATAGAATTCTAATAAATGCAAATGATTTTCCCAAGAGCCTCCAAAATCTGGAATACATGATTCTAGAAGATCTTCCAAAATGCGGTTGACTCTCTCTGTCCGTCCATCAATTTTGGGCTGATAGGCAGTACTTACGTTCAGCCTTATTCCCAAAGTTTTCTGTAATGCTTCCCAAAACTAGCTAGTAGAGATTTGATCTCGATCGCTTACTATACTGCTTGGAACTCCATGTAATTGGATAATCTCCTTCGTATATCTGAGCAAGGCTTGCAGTTGTCCTTGTTGGCTTTACTAGAATGAAATGTGCACTATTAGTTAATCGGTCTAAGATAACCCAAACGCCTTCGTTTCCCTTCCTTGTGCGAGGTAAGCCATCAATGAAATCCAATGACAATTGATCCCACTTCCATGTTGGAATCTCAAAAGGTTGAATTAACCCTGTAATTTTCTATTGGTCACTCTTGACTTGTTGGCAATTGGCGAATCTGCTAACATAAATGGATATGTCCCTCTCTTTATGCCTTTCCACCAAAATTTGTGCTTCATATCTTTGTACATTTTATTAATTCTCGAATGAATGTTAAGTTTGATTTATGGAATTCAGCTAACACCTCTTGCCTAAGATTCTCCACATCCGGTTCTCCCATTCAACCGTAATACTCCATGGCTATCAAATTCAAAGCTTGAATTCTGCCCTTTGCATTTATCTTTAAAAATCTTTTTTAGGAATTGATCTTCTTTTTTCTTGTTGGAAATTCTTTCCAGAAGGGTTGGAGTTACTACAAAATAAAATATAACAACATTTTTTTCTACTTAAAGCATCTGCTACTGCATTGGCTTTCTCGGGTGTATATTGAATATCCAAAACTTAAGATGCAAGAAATTCTAGCCAACATTGCTTCCGCACGATTAAATCTTTCTGAGTGAAAAGATACTTCAAAGATTTATGGTTCGTAAAGAGCTCAAACTTTTCATCTAATTAAAAGAGAGAATTTTATTTACTAAGGTCAATTCAAAGTTTTATTGAAATAAACTATGAAAAATTCTTACCCAACAAATAGCGCCTCTATATTTTTAATGCGAATACTACGGCTAATAATTCTAAGTCATGTGTTGTATAATTCTTCTCACGAGTCTTTAGTTGTCTACTTGCATAAGCAATCACCTTTCCTTCCTGCGTCAAAACTGCACCAACTCCTTCTCCACAAGCATCTATATAGACGGTTAATCCACTATTTCCATTTATAATTGCTAGAACTGGAGCAGTTGTCAACCCCTTCTTAAGTTCTTGGAATGCTTCTTCACACTTAGAAGTCCAGATAAATTTAGCATCCTTCATTGTCTACTTTGTTAGGTGGTAGGCAATCTTTGGGAAGTCTTGAATGAATCTTCAATAACACCCTGCCAGACCTAAGAAGCTACAAATTTCTTTAGAAGTTTTTGGTTGCTTCCAATTTAGAACAAATGCAACCTTTACAGGATCTATTGAAATCCTATCCCTTACACTATATGTCTAAGGAATCTTACCTCCTTTTCCAAGATATGACATTTTGAAAATTTAGCTTAGGAACATTATTTCTCAATATCTCCAACATAATTTCTAGATACCTTTCATGTTCTTCTTCTATCTTCGAGTAGGTAATAATATCATTGATAAAAGGATAACATGAATTTATTGAGTACAACTCTAAATACTCTGTTCATAAAGTCTACAAAATAAGCAGGTGCATTGGTTAGCCCAAAAGGCACAACCGACCACTCGAAGAAAGTATTTGGGCGTTTAAATGCAGTTAGATGGATGCATTCTTCTACGATCCTTAGTTGATGGAATCCCATAACTAGATTCATTTTCGAGAATACTCGAGCACTATGTAACTAATTGAAAAAGTCATCTACTCAGGGTAGAGGATACTTTTTCTTAATCGTTTGTTTATTCAAATCTCGGTAATCTACACACAACCATATAGATCCATCTGACTTGGCAACAAAAACTACTACCAATCCCAAACTTGAACGACTAGGTCTTATCAAACCTTTCTTTAATAGTTCTTGGGTTTGGTTATTTAATTCCTCTCTCTCCTTTGGAGCCATCTTACTGTCATGTTGTTTAATTGGTCTTGAACCAGAAGTCAAGTAAATACAAAAACACGATTTCCTGATGCGGGGGTAAACTATTTACTTCTTCAAAGACGTTTAGAAATTCTTTAACAACGGGTTTTGTTTTGGATGAGTCTAATGCATATAATAAACTACCCCTCCTTGGACTAGGATCTTCAAATGATATTTCTATAAACTTTCGAAAACTAGTCCATAAAGAAACCGTCCTTCTATTCTAACCAAGTAAAATTTCAAATCCAATAAAATCTAAAACAAACAGATCAAAAGGGAATTGAAGGGAAGAATGGGAAATTGGGACTTTTTCACAATTCATACAAAGGTTAGTGATACCACCTGTAGGATTTATCACATAAATAGGGGTATCAACTAATTTAGGTTCAAGTTTTAATTTATCTACGGTTTCTTTAGCAATAAGACTATGAGATGCTCCTTATATCAAACAATACTCTGACTAAAACATCATTGATAAAAATATTACCTTCCAAAACTCCTTTTCCCTTCAGTCCTGAGAGGTTGATGGCTCATCCTTTATTGCGTAAACTCTGGTTCGCTCTCCTATCCTCATAATCGGACAATCCTTTTTATCATGTGCCAAGGCTGATGATAAGGCTTATGAACCTTTGGGTTCTTGCAATTAGTTTCTAGGTGGCCCTTTTGTTGGAAATTGTAATATGTAGCATCCTTCAAATAGTTACCTTGTGACCCTCCTCCAGATTTGCCTTGCCCTGGCTTTTTCCTACTGTGATTGAACTTCCTCGTTTTCCAGTTGTTGGTATTGGTGTTGTTGGTCTAACGTACTACTGATTCTTCTTGTCCAATGTTTCGTAACGGAATCCCATATCCAGCAATTCTATAGATGATCCTTTTACATGGACAGTCATCCTGCTCTAGTACTTCTCGTTCATCCCGAAAATAAATTTCTCATTTTTCTTTAAAGGTGTGTCAATCAGAGCTGGCCTAAAACAAGATAATTCATTGAACTTATTTGAATACTCCTTAACAGTAATTTTGTCCTGCTTCAGATCATTAGATCTTCCACGAAGACGAGATTTTCCAGATGTTGGCACGTAATGTTCTTCCAAAACCTCCTTAAACCTTTCCCAAGAGAAATTGTCTTTCGAATAATTTATGTTAATGGACTCCCACCAAGCCAAAGCCTCTACCTGTAGTTCCCATGAGGCCAAAAACCACTTTTGCTTATTACTAATATCTAAGCCCTTAAAGATTCTTTCACATGATTTGATCCAAGATTGTACCTCAATGATAGCTTTAGATAAGAATTCTAAATGCACACTCTCAAAGATTAAACTCATTCTAGGGTATTACTAACCCTATCCCTAATGAGTTATACCCCACCAAAGTTAAGGTTCTCGCTTAACATTCAGCTTCGATCCAAATGTGATCGACTCTCGAAAATCGACACTAATACATCCATGGTATTCACATGCCGTAAATCCAAGTGCTGGAAAGCCGGATTTTCTAGGGTGAAGTAAAGTAAAGATAAACGAGAGAAACACAAATTCTCACATTACATTTAAATTTATAGATAGATAGTACATACAGCCACTCTCACTTGGGTACATCAGAGTTTTGGTATGAACTAACCTATCCAGGAACAATTATAACTACTCCCACAATTGCTAAACAAAATAAACTGGACATGGTGGAAAAATAAAAGACTGATGGATATCCACATCAGGTGCTCACGCTCCATGCTCCAAAAACTCTTCCAGCATGCTTTGCCCAAAATACTCCAAAATAGGATCCTGACTATTTGGCTGCCCAAAATGATATGGCATCTAGAGTTTAAAGAGAAAACAAAATAAACTCCGGGTCAGTAATGGGATGGTGTGATAACCCAACCACGCCCCACATAAACATGGGCAGGTTTTTACCTTATGATAACCAAATCTTTATTAGGTAAAAAATAAGGAATGTTATTTTTAATGACATTTCTTCGAAAATATTTGCATGTAAACTTATTTATCTTAGCCAAAATTATTACATTATTTAAATCCAGCTCACAATGATAAAAGCGGTTTAGGCTATAAACAAGTTAAAAGTAAAAATAGCACTAGATATGTATTATTGTATAAAAAAATTAATGCTAGTAGTAGTAAAAAAGATAGCTCTAAAACCACTTAAAATCATAATGATACTTTGTTTAGAAATGGTAGAAATTATTTTTCAAATACTAAGCTAATGACTAATATTATTAAGGTATGGATTCTAGCTACTATGATTGATCATGATAAACAACTTTATATTAGCAACTATTGTAAGAATGTGATTTGTAATGAAAACTATATCTATAAAGATTCAACCACACCCAAATGGGTATGGTTTCCTAAAATTAGGAAATTATAAGAACCTTGGGTATCGCATGCTTTAAATGTCAATTTTTTTCTGATACCTTAGATCATAAGTAGTAGTTATTTTGGTTTATATTAGTCTATGTTAACACTTATGTGAAATATAATTTAGGTCGTCATATAAACTCTCCTTTTTGTCGATGACAAAGGGTGAGAAAAATATTTCTCAACGCTATTTGTAGGAATAAATGATGCAAGCATAGATTAAAGGGGAGAAAAGATTAATTATTTACAGGAATATATAGCATAGATTTAGGGGGGAAAATCTATAGCACAATTATAGGAATATATTAAGGAGAAGAGATAAGTCAACGAAGCTTGTCGAAGATTCTTCCGTAGCAAATGGATTTGTCATCATCAAAAAGGGGGAGAATGTTGGATCATAGGTTTTGATTGTTGATATGAAACAACAATTCATGAATATATGACTACGACAACTTCCGGACTCAACGACTCAATGTATGGTTCGTATAGTTATATATTTGTTAACAAAGTAATAAAATGTGTATATAGAGTCTAGTTTAGTGCTTTGTTAAAATATTTACTCAAAAATCATCATTCACATTCAAATAAACTTGCATGCATATTTTAATCAAAATCATGTTTTCAAAAAACGCATGGAGCGAGGCTCGAACCCAGATCACTGGTTAAGAAGGCAAGTGCTCTAATCAAATGAGCTATAGTAGTTTTTATTTAATAACAGAATTCAGTCGACTGAAGCTTCTATACCAGTCGACTGAAATGTATGTAACTGTAATTTTTTTAAAAGACATTTCCTTTTGGAATAGCCTTCTTCCTCGCGATGTGTTGCAGCCATTGCTATTCATTGAGAACTCTTCACCAACAGTTGCAACTCCTTATCTACTATTTATACGCTTGTGTTCTAATGATCAAATCACTTCAATTACTTTTCTCTCTTGCTCTAACTTGAATTATATTCTCTGAATCTGTTGCTTTCTTTCTCTCATATATTTATTGCTTACGATCTCAATTTCATATCTTTAAGCAATTTGAAACTTTCTATTATTTATATTCACATAATCATACACATCATACTTGAGGATAAGATTATAGGAAGGGTGTACAAAAAGTGACAAATCCGTGTTATTCAGAACAAACAAAGTCAATTTAAAATCCAGTTTGTAAGAAAGTTCTGTCTGGTTTCTTAGAAGGTCAAAGTCCCGTTCTATTGATCAGGTGGTCAATGTCCTGTTTGGTTGCTCAGGCGGTGTAATACCTGTTCCTTCGGGTTAAGTGAGGGTTGCTAGCTAATTCCCGAAGGAGTCTGGGACTGGACGTAGAACGGGAGTTCGAATCGGTATAAAAATATATGGTGTCATTTTCTTTACTACTTTAATTGTTTACTTACTTATTCATTATTCTACATAAGTAATTTATCCATATTACACGATCCTACAGTATAGTAACTTTCACCTTGGAGTTTTGGGAAAGAAGGGACTGTTAGACCGGGTTAGGGTTTGAGAATGAACTTAGGCCAAATTTTATTTGGGGTGAGAAAATTTTTATTTTGATAATATTTTATAATTTAAATGTTTAAACTTTGAAAATTCATATCTCACTCATACTGAATCTGATTAACCCATGGATTTTTACATTGGGTTTGTATTGACGAGCACAACGCTTTGATGGTGTCTGTTGTTATTTTTGATGTAGTATAATATAACGATAAACTAATATCGTCTTATTATAATAACATCAAATTGGATAATTATGTGGATTAATTAATTATACTTTATGGGTGTTATCTATTTCGCTGTGTTGTATGTAAGTTGTATCAGTTAGGTAGGGACAAGCTGTTATAACTGTTCTAGGATAGAATTGATATTAGTACGACTTTGATGTATCATATTTTAAATGACTTTGTAAATCATTATGTTGATTAATATATATTATTTCGTTGCATGGTGAGCATCTGTATTTGTGTACTTTCTTCTGTTCTTTCTTCACTCTAACATTCTATCTTTCTTGCACTTGGTTGTTCGGCACGTGAATACCTATGGATGACTTAGTGTCAACTTCTAAGGGTTGAAAATGTGGGTTGTTACAGTTGATAGCTGATTACAATAGAAATTTTCATATAGAAAATTCCTTTACTTTTCTTTCAATATCTAGGTTCAAGTATTGTATGTGCTTATATATAAAATAAAATAAAATAAATTTGCTCATATTTTTATTCATACATGTCCAACAGATGTGCCTAAATACCGTTAAACTTTATATGCAAACTAAATTCAAATTAAAAAATAATATTGCCCATGCAACATATAAAATAAATTAATATAAGTTTCAACCAAAAAATTGTGATAGTAATATTTATTACAAGTTTAAACTAATTAGTGGATTAACTACAATTAAATCTTTAAGATTGAAATGCATTTAATGAATAAAATCGATTAAATACCAGTTCTATTTAATGTTAATCAGTTAGATAATTTATTTATGAATGGTTAATTCATCTTGATTAAATCATTTTAACATCAATATTTCAAAAGAGTTGTATGTTCCAATTCAACGAGGGAGCACGTAATGTGAATTGTTTAATAACTTTAACAAATGTATTTTTACTGCTAGAAATAATAAAGTTAACACATACCATTTGTGCTATACAAATATATTTTATTTGTTTCACACATTTAGCAATAGAATCAATGAGAAAAATATTTACAAATAAGTTTTTTGCAAAAAAAGAACAAAATATTGTTTGTAATTATAGTTTTAAACATAATTTTATGTCCAAATTATTTTTGTATGTCTGGAATAATATATCATATATTCGATATATAACAAAACACATTTATAATCGTTATCATACATGCCTAACATATGAATTGGGTTAAAATAATATTTGGCATACGTTTGGTTGTACAAACAGTTTATATTACGAGTACTCAAATTGATGTTGAGTTAATGCTTCTAACCAAGTAAATGTCAAATGTGAGTCCTCGAAGGGAACTCATAATTAATGTTTGGACCATGATGCCATGTGATGAACAAAAGTGAATGAAGGCTAACTACTCGTAAAAAAACAAGGTTACGAAATATTAAATAAGAGTCAAATTTAATTGGAAAGTATAATTTGAATGCAGAGTTAGGTATTAAGCAATATCGTTTTGTTAAAGGAGGAGATTATTACACATATTTCCATTTGGTTAATTATTGGGAAAATTTTGTTAGAAAAAAATGAAGATTAGTAAAGGACATAATTGATCTCGATGTTTTAACTTCTTTCCTAATGGAAAACATCATAATTTATCTTCGAGAAACCCATTGATTCCACGGATTTTGGTTCATAATAAAATGAAATTAACTTTAGGCACTTTTGCATTATATAAGTCATGATTTTACTACATATAATTCTACATTCATTTCAGTATTTTGCTTCTGTGCATAAGTCAATGCCAATTTTCTAAATACAAATGATAATTTATTTTCATTAGTAGGCTTCATTGACGACGTTTCTTTTCATCATTTGATCGAAATTTTACCTTTAATGAAATGTCATGTAAAGTATTTGTGTACCCATAAGTATTTTTTTTAATAATGATATTAATTTACTTTGAATTATGCTCATTATCATATATTTTAGTTATTATTGGTGCATAAATATTAAAGTAAAAAGGAAAATTATTTAGCTATACAAAATATTTGATTGCACAATATATTACGCATGACTATCATGTAGTATTACGTTATCTATATTAGTAAATATAATGTTTCGAATCTATTATAATAATTTTTGTAACTTGGTTATTATTGTATAATGTCATAAAGCGTAATAATGCAAATTCTCGAACGTGATTTCCTTGGAACTAATTTTAACATCATTTCACTTTAAATATAACTTCTCTATTTCAGGTTTAGAATGCTATTATCAAACCAAATTGGGTGTTTGAATTTATATGTTAGACACAATGTAAAATTATGTTGACTTATGTCACATACGCTTGAAAATTAATAATTTGGCATGCTTGGTAACGCAACATTTACAGAATCGAATTGGGAACAATTGGTATTTGATGTTTTTGTTCATTGTATAAAACCATTATGCTCTAAAATATTAATTATACTTTATATGCTTTGCGAGTAGTCAGCCAATTTGTCAAAGAAAACGTTTATCAGTTATGTTTAATGAAAAGCTAATCAATAGCTTTATAATCCACAAACATGTGTTTCCAACTTAATATAATTTGAAATTCCAAAAAATGCACTATCGAAACTTTACTGTAAAACCCATGTGCATAGAATGAGTTCGCACTAGTAGTAATTAAAAAGTGAGTTAAATAAAAAGAATGACAAAAAGATTATAAAATGAGACAAAATATGAATGATTAAAAATAAACTAATTTGTCAACAGAAATATTGAATTTGCAGCTCTTGAGTTATTTGTACATTGACTTTATTATTTGAAAAATAAAACATGATAATTTTTCTGCGCAAATTATAAGAAAACCGAAATAAATTAGGATATATCTAGCTTTATATTACCGTTAGATTAATTTTTTAAATTATTATTCATGTATTTGTTAATTATAATCAAGGATTGAAGTTCACAAGTGAGCGCTCTCCTCATTTTGAATTAGATCAATTTTACTATGTATAAAAAAATAGTTCGCACGATACACCGAGTGAACCCACTTTATTTTCAATGAATTATATAAATGTAGCAAGTTCAAAATGTAACGAATAAAGGAAAGAGTGTTAAATGCAAATTATAGTTTTCAAACTAAGTATATATAGATTACTTGGTTTTTATTTCATAATTAAGTTTTTATTTTCATTTTTATATTCTTATTAATTTTTTTGTGAATGTTTAAAAATACGTTAATTCTCAATTAATGATGTTAATAATTTCAAAATATATAAAAAAAAAATTTAGCATAAATCGTGCATGCTTATTCAAGTTAACTACAAAAATTAAAGTGTGGTTGAATCTGGATAAAATGCGTGACTCCACTTATATCTTATATATCACTAAATTTGATCTTAATAAAAGTAGAGTGATTAGCGTAAAATAATGCTTGCTTCATTAAAAAACTATGAAAAATAAGGTTGTAGAATTTGAATTTAGGTTTTTATTGGAAATTGTAAAGTATAAAAAGCCTTAAAAAGAAAAGATTAAAAAACGAACTATATAGTTCGAAAAAGTGGAAACTAGGATCCATCTCTTATTTTTAAAAAGCTCTTTAAATTAAGTTTTACGAATCACCTTTGTCAATGTTTTCAGTGAAAATGTGAATTCTTAACGGTATATATTTCCAATTAGAATTGCAATAAGTGCAACACAAAATGCATATATTCGTAAAATAAATAATTGTAGTGTGGATTGCGAATTTTTGAAGAGTAGAGTGTATATTTGTATGGTGTATCCGACAAATTTTCATTTTATAAAAATATGCCGTTAGAATTGAAAATACTAGCTGTGTATAATGCAAATATTTGTCGTTCTAATTGCAAATATGTGAGGTTTGCAGCATATATTTTCATTGAAAACATTGATGGGGTGTTTCTTGTGAAACCTTTTTTGTGAAAAGGACGGATGTAATTATTAAAACGTTTGAAAGGTGTTTTAAAAAACATTTGTTTATAAAAACATATTTAATAAGAGTTTATTGGATTTGAATTCAGATTTACAGTTAAAACATCTTGCAGTGTCAGTATTTGAAAATGAAAAGAAGAGGGTTGAAAAACATTTAGAGAATAAGAAATTAGGAATTAAAACAGAAGGAAATCAAAAACTCTAGTAAAAGTAAGTAATGTGAGAGAAACAATCAGGAAACAAACACTTGAGATCTGACAAAATGTTCAACAATCAAAATGTGTTCAATCACATGCTAACTATAAAAGACAAAGGTGATTAAGGAGTATAGACAAATGAAAAGGGATAGAAACCATGTCTAAGTTCGACTTTGGTTCATGAACCTGTATGACCAAAATTTGTTGCAATTTATTAAATACTTGGTTATTTTAATCGTATCTTTATTTTTTACTCATTAATTATGCATGCTCGGTAGATTAATTCTTCTATCCTACCTCTTTGTAAGCTTTTAACTGTTTAAGCCTTGCGTTCACGTGCACATGAGCCCTTGGACAAGTGGCGATGGACTAAATACCAATCTTTTTATAAAACACAAAACAAAAATTAAAAAAAATATCACATATACCAAAATTTTAATTGAAATAAAATAATTAATAAATTTACTAACTTTGATTTTGAATAAATTTGAATTGAAAAAAAATTAATAAATTTACTATCTTTGATTTTGAATTTGTACTATATACGTCCATAACCATGTATTATGGTTTATTAATTTTTCTTTTGAAAAATCGGTCAATTTTGTAAAACGAATGAAACTAAAATAACAACGTATCAGTGCTAAGGAAGAGCTAAACTGACGCAAAATGTAAAAAGACACCACAATCTGATTAACAGAAATTGATCACAGACTTCTTCATATTCTTTGGACAGTGCATTGTGATCATTAGCCCATAAACAAAATGAAATAAATTATGCTCAACCAGAAAAAAGTAGTTTTAAAACGAAGCCCAAAATATTAAAAGAAGAATCAATTTATAAGTAATCCATTAAGACAACGAGCCAATCTAGTTTGAAAATGTCTCTCTAAGGCCTAAGCAATAAATCCAACTGTAAGGAAATAATAATTTCTTTTTCAAGTATGAGAATAGTTTTTTGGACATACTAAGGCTCGTTTCCATGACTTTAACGTTTCTGATGTTGGACCTATACTTCGGGCTTGAGAATTAAGTTTTTGTTCAACAAGGGATCGTTTGATCACTCAATTTATTATACTGTATAAAAATTATTAGTGAAATGTTGTAAATTTTATTTTCAAAATTGTAAACTTGTTTTTCAATTGTAATTTTTTATCTATAATTATAAATTTAGTTAAATGAACTAAAAGGTAAATTTATCAAAATATTTAAATATTGTTAATTAATGTTTTTAACTATTGTTTAGTAACGAAATTTATATGGATTTGTTATGATTATTTTTAGTAATAACTCCTCTCTTGAAATTTGGAAGTTGGGTTCTAATGTAAACAGGTCTCGGTATGGTGAATTGGTAACGAAAGGTGAAACCACGAATCAATAGTAAACCATAAGTGATAAAAGCGATAAGTACGAGTCACACGATTTTATAATGGTTGGGAAGATCACTCAGTAGTCGCTTTTATAAATGCTTATGTAGAGAACACACAATCTTGACTTGATCCTTCGTTAGTGAGTTTTCTAAAATCCGTTTTGTAGTAAATTAAAAATGAGGATTTTTATTTCTAATCTTGTTTTTAATCAAGGTCTCTTTCTTGTATGTGTGAGTCTTCCATTTATAGTATTCTTAGACCTCCTTCATTCACGGAGCACTTTTCCTTTGGGTTACTGACTTGGCTCGATGTAAGTTGCGATTTATGCATATAGCACCATCTTCTTACTTATGTTTTGATTTAAAATAATAAACTGACTATTTTTTTGTAGTAGTTTTTGCCTTAATCTGCTTGATTTTTATACAGAATTACTTTATGAATGCATTTTGGGCCTCATTAATTTGCATCAAACTCATTATCACTAAATTCGTACTTTGGGGTTGTTAAACATTTATTTAATGTCATGTAACACAAATGTGATGGGAATTTGAAGCTCTAAATTATTTCATACTACGGTAGTATTTGCCCGTATATTTGAACACTTAGAAGCTTGCAAGTCTTCTGGGCACAACATCTTTCCATCGCTTTTGTTGTTCAACATTTGACTTATAACTTCTTCACCTAGCCTTGTATAGTCTTGGCGTACTGCTTTGCATAATTTCAGGATCTACCAAAAGTTTTAGCTTATTGCTACTTATGTAACGATCCGGAATTTTATCACTTGGTTTTTGAAATATTTAATTAGATTTAAATATTTGATTTGAGGTTTTTAAAATATATATAAAAAATCTATGTTTCAAAAAGTTGTCCGATTTTTGATGATGTACTTTTAATTTAATTTATACGATTTTTCATAATTTTTAATCTGAAAAATATTTGAAATTTCATTTGACATATTTTACGGTGAATGTTGTGTGAAGACCCATCTCTCAATCCTCGAAAATTGACACTGAAACATCCACGGTATTCACGTGCCATAAATCCAAGTGCCGATGAGGCAGATTTTCAGGGGTAAAGTAATGTAAAGATATATTATAAAAACACAAGTTCTCACATTATGTTTAAATTTATAGATAGTACATACAACCACTCTCATTAGGGTACATCTGAGTTTTGGTATGAATTAACCTAGCCAGGAACAGTTATAACCGCCTGCTCCTACAATTGCTGGCACAAACTAAACTTAGAAACAACGGAAATATAAAAGACAGATGGATATCCACATCAGGTGTTGATCCAACTCCCTGCTCCAAAGAGTCTTCCAGCATGCTTTGCCCAAAATACTCCAAAACAGGATCCTGACAGCTTTGCTGCCCAAAAAAATAGGGTATACAGGGTTTAAAGGAAAAAAAAATATAATCTGGGTCGGTATGGGACTGGTGTGGGAACTCCAAATACGATGTTTGAAAACAAAAGGTATCTCATAAGACCACACAACTCATAAACACGGGCAGGTTTTTACCTTATGATAACCAAATTTTTACGACGTAAAAAATAAGCTATATTTTAGTTTTAATGATATTTCTTTAAAAACATTTGCAAGTAAACTTATTTATCTTAGCCGAAATTGTTACATTATTAATTTCCAGCTCAACCACAAACGCAGGTTCCATAAATAAAATAGAAGGCACTTATTGGAGAATGGATTTCCATACAAATGACCAGAAGAAGAGACTACCTTTCGATACTGAGGACCAGCTGATGGTCTTCTACCAACACAAGTGTAATAGCCCTAATTTTATTGACATTAATCAGGGAATTTAATTAGAATAAATTAAATAGAATAATGTAGGTAAGGGGATTGAGGTTGATTAATAAAATAGGTGGTCGTGCTTATTTAGTGAACATAAATAAATGATTAGGAAATTAAACACAAGGGCATTAGGTTAAATAGTCGCCTATATTTTCGACCATTATACCATCCTGCTTAGTCTTACATGTTCATTATTCTCAAACAAAAACAATAGCAACCATGAGAAGCAAGGCCGACAATTACAGGAGAAGTCAAAATCAACTAAGAGCTTATGATTCAACCTAGTGGAAAATCAATCTCAAACATTCTATAATCTCCTTATCTCAAGCAAGATGAATATTAGTGTAAATCATCTCATTTTTACTTGTTTTATTCGGTTATAGATAGTAACCAATTTTATTTTCGGTGTTGATAATGTATAGATCTGATAATTATTGTTTTGATGGAATAATGATTTATAATGATTTATTGGGATTTTTATGGAATTAAAATGATGGGTTTTAGAGTAAAAACCTTAATAAATGACTTCCAAACGGCTTGATTTTAAGATATGTTGTGTAGAACGTAATTTTGGAGATGATTTTTTAATTTCATAATTTCTGGAATTAATAGGAATATTTTATGAATTTTCTAAGATGAAAAAGGCATTTATTTTGGATTTTAATTATTAAAAATAATAAAATAATGAATTCTGCCTCGAAATTTTTATATGATGAAGAAAATATTATTTCATATTTTTGACGAATATTTGAGATTTGTCCCGAGGGATTTTGATTTATCATGACTTTTCTAAGCTAAAAAGGTTTAATAATTTTAAAAAAATATTAATATAATTAATTAGTTTGAGAATAATTCCTAAAATAATAATTCTGACTTGTAGTAGATTTTCTGCAAAGATATGTCTTTAACCAATGGAAATTTGACAAAGAATCGATAAAGTTTGTCCTTAACCAATTGTGTAACGACCCAGATTTTTCGACATTGATTGTGAATATTTAATTGGCTTTAAATGTTGATTTGGGATATAAATCGATTTTTGAAATACAAAGATTATTGGTTGAATAAATGGATTTGAAATTAAATTTCAAATATATCGATTTATCAAAATACGAAATGGATAAAAAATTGAAATGGTTATGAATTTAAATCGAAACAATTTCCAATATTGATGTAAATTCTATTTAAATTGAATTTAGTTAGTAAGTTTTAAAAACTAGAAATTTAAGTAATTTCGTCAATTTTTGTAATCGCCGGTTCAATTGATGAGTTAAAATAGTCTTCGGGGCACAGTCTTGGAATTTGAAGAAACTAGTTCCATTGGGTCCGTAATAGAATGTTATTATCGGATTTCAAATTTTGTAAATTTGGAGTTATCGTTTGATCATACGGGATAAGAACGCATTGAAATTAATATCGAAATTTAATATAATAATTGGGTTCGATAAGCTATCTTCTCCGTACGATCTAATTAAGACTCAATGCCTTTTGTTTGCACGAAAAATGGGCAAACACCGCCAAGTCGTATGATTTTGTTGATTATATGTGGTTCTTAGCGATTTGGGTGATTTATGCGAATATATAAAATAGAAGGACTAAACTGTAAAAGACACATAGATTTATAGTGGTTCGGCCAGAATGTGTCTACTTCCACTTTATATGTTATTCTCCTTTTTCTATCCAAATTACAAGTACAAAGCATTGATTACAAATAACTGAAAGTTGTTTGAAAGTTCTTTCCATGCTTGAGCTCTCAAACTGGTCCTCCATTGTTGTACCTCTGCCCCTTTATTTATAGAGTGAGGTTGGGGGCAGGGGTCTCGGACGTATATAGTTGCTAGTGGGCCTGGTCTGATGCAATCTGGCCTGGCGAAGTTGGTTCGGCCATGCCTTGGTCTGGAGATGGTAGGTGTGGACTTGGTCCGGTAGTAGAGGGTTGAGGTTGGTTCGGCTGGGTATTGGAGGTAGGTTGGTTGGGCAGCAGGGGGTTCGGCAGCTGGTGGTTCGGTAGTGAGAGGAATTGGACCGGTGGAAGGTGGTCCGGTGGTTAGTGGAATTGGACCGGTTGTAGCTTGGGAGTGAGTTGGTGTTTGGTTCAGAGGGATTTGATTCGGTGGCTTGGCTTATGCTGGTTTGGAGGTGAATGAAGCGGTAGTGGGCTGGTTCGGCTATGCATAGGAAGGGATTCGGTTCGGTGGTGTTGGAACGGTTGAAACACACCCAACACTTGCCCCCCAAAGTAGGGCACGTGTATGCATATGGCGTGCTTTGTTTTAGCTTGGACATCCTCATCCGGCCTTGTGTGCCGAGCCAGTTGGTCCGGTTAATTATATTTCGCCTATAAGTATGGGCCTAAGGTTTTCGTTAATCCTTATCAGCCGAATCAATTGAATACCGAACCAAACTTGTTTGCTTGAAATAGCCGAACCAATCGACAACCGAATCAACTCATCTGCCGGATCTACTCAGCTGCCGGACCAGGTGAGTTTTTCTTCTGCCGATCGATTTTTTATGATGGGACTACCGAATGAGACTTATGGAGGATGAGTACCGAATAGGCACTTAGGCTTGAATTACCGAATGGGGGTTTTGGGAGTGCGAGGGCCGAATGGATCCTTAGACTCACACTACCGAATGGAATTTTGGGAGTGTGAGTTACAAATGGATTCTCGGACTCGTACTATCGAATGAATCTTGGTGTCTTGAATTACGAACGAAATTTCAGGCTGTATACACTTGCTTGTTTATATCTCTACACCCCTTGTTCCAACGACGTACTTCTTTGTGTTTGCAGATAAATGTTTCATAAAGTGGAAACTCGATCAGATAAGAAGAAATCTATGGACAAAAGAGAGTCCCTCGTTGTTCCCCCAGCCCAGCCAGGACCGGGACGACAGGGACCCTCCCCGAGATCACTAGTGGATGGATATGGCCCTCAGGAGCTCTTGAACTCCCCTCCTGACCGCTTTCCTAGCTCCGTCAAAGAGGAGCAGCTTGACGTTATATCTCGTTCTTTCGGGATTGATAGAGCACTCATGGTGCTGCCAGGGAGTGGAGTCATGCCGTACGACCCACCTGAAGGATATTTCGCTTATAGTAGGTATCATTGCATGTGCGGGGCCATTCCCCCAATCAATGCTTGGATAGTCAGCTTCATCACCTACCTAAAGGTGACCCCGTTCCAGCTTCAGCCGAAATCTTATGCTATCTTGGTGAGCCTATTTATCATATTCCAGCGAAAATACGGGCGTTCTCCTTCCAACCGGGAAATCCGATATTTATACAACTTGAGGGGCTACAAGAAAGGGTCTCCGTACATCAGCTTGGAATCTGCCGTGTCCTTCAAGCCGGTCCTAGACTTATATTCGAAGTTCACCATGTTCAAGAAAGAATGGTTTTTCGTCCAGGACGACTCCGTTTCTATCCGCCGCTTCACCTCCGGCTGTAAGTTGAAGCTTATTTATAATTTCCGTTCTGACTGGAATGCTTCTTCTTATGTGTTTTTATTTCTTGCTAGCGACAGGTGGCTTTTGGGTCGTGGAGAACGATCACCTGGTTCAGATGGCCGCGGAGATAGAAGCCATTTCGAGAAGGGAGAGGTCAGCTTCTTACTTAATCAGGAATGCTACTCTTCTGCAGCACAACTTGATTCTACCACGTCAGTCTGTGGTCAAGCAGAGAGACACAACTGAGAAAAGAGCTGCCAAAGCCAAAGGAGGGGCCACGGCAAAGAGCGACAAGAGAAAACCCTTCTCGATACCTCCAGTCGTCGGGGGGAAGAAACTCAGGAAGTCCGATGGACCCTCCCCTAGCACATGTCCAGATGTTCCGGAGGAGGAAAATGTAGAGGGGGAAAGAGGCGAGGAGGAGAGCGGAGGTGATGGAGAAGGTGATGGTGGCGAAGGACAGAGCGGTGACGGCGCCAGGGCTTTGTCTTCTGGGCAAGTAGGGGAGATCCAAGAGTGGACAGATGAGGCATTCCGTCAAGCTTTTGAGGGGTTGGAGGAAGGATCGGCCTTGGTGGAGAAGCCAAAGAGAACTGATAAGGCGGGGACTGGTGCCGATTCGTCTTCCCAGAGCGTTCCAGCTAAGGCCACCCCTGCGTTTCAAGGTGAATTTCTGACTCCTGACGACTACATTTATGATAAGGATTTAGGAATATTTTATGGCCAGCTTCCGTCCTGGAATGAGATTCAGGACTTATTTCAGTATCCTACTCCTCCCCAGGGTTTGTATAACAAAAGCGTCTTTTTACTCTTCTTAACTTGATATGTTTCTTGAATTATAGCTCAATGCATGCTTGTAACACTTGGTTTTTACTTCCAGGAGCGGGTAAGGTGGCCAAGACATCAGACATTCGACACCGTCTCGAGCAATTCAAGCTCCTCAAAGCTTCTGCTAAGCCAAAGCCTCTGACCAACCGTTCCGGGGACGTAGTCAGCTACCTTCCTCTTCTCGGAGTTATTGAAGAGGATATTCAAAAGAAAAGGAGGAGGCGCTCCTTATTCGAACCTTCACCTGGACCTCAGCCCCCAACCCAGCCTATTCATGATATCACGGGGGAGGATACCGAGTTTATACCCTCTTCGCATCCATCAGAGAATCCTACTGTTACTCACATTGATCGTCCCGGCTTGGCTCGTAATCCATTTGCGGGTCATCCAGATCTGGATCCGGGTTCTCATGATATTTCTTTTGACGAGGTTACTGGTGAGCACCTTCTCCCCCGCAATCCTATGGTAAGGGTGCTTGATGAGGCCAAGTCCCTGGACCTTGATTTGCTTACTACGCGGATTATAACTATGGGGGATGAAGCCAAGGCAAATATCGACCGGGTTGCTGAGGAGACTAAGAAGTTGATGGGGCATCACGCCCGACCGGTCAAGGCCGGTGAGGAAATTGGGGGTGCCAACGTAAGATCGCGGTTAGTGGTTGCCGACCAGGCCAAGCAACTCGCCGATCAGGCCATCCAGATCTCTCAGCACGAGGCTGCCCCCAGACGGCTAAAGAAAACTATGGAAGAGGCTAGCAGAGCCGAGCTGCGGAAAATGGAGGCTACCTGCAAAGAACGGATCGATATGGCCATTGCAATAGTGGATGAGGTTCGGAAGGCGGATCTCGAGCGGATAGAGGAGTTATCTGGGAAGCTTGAAGCCGCAGAGCTTGCTCAAGCCAAGCTAAAGGAGGATATAGAGGTGATGAGGAAATCCCTTCAGGCTGACCGCTCGAGATATCGATCGGAAAGAGATGTTGCCGTTGCAAGGCTGTCGGTTTCCGAGGTCCGGATGAAGGAATTTGAGGAGAACGAGGGGATGATAGATGAGCTGCTTCAGGACATGTACTTCCGTACTTGGAAGCAGGGTAACTTATCCTGGATGGATGATTATCCCCGGGTCATGGCCAGGATTTATCTCTGGGCTTTAGAGGAGGCTAAGGCTGATGCGGACAAGGAGGGTGGTGTGGCTTTCAGAATGGATGTGGTTACGGCCCAGTTTACTGAGGAGGAGAAAGTGGCAGCGAAGAAGGGCATGCGGCTGCTTACCGCTGAGGAAGTAGGTGTGCAGCTAAAGGATGATGACCAGGGAGCAGGTGCTGGTAAGTCTTCCCTTTTAGTCTTTTCCTGACTTGATTGCTTATCGTTTATCTGATGGATTCTTCTCCTGAATTGGACAGGTGGGACTTCTGGTCAACATGCTGGGAGTTCTGATCCTGCGGTTAAGTAGATCTTGGAGGGCCAGTAGGATAGAGGCAGAGTCCCGATGCAGCTGACTACTTTTCTTTTTTGGCCTACTTGACATTCCTGTATATACTAGTCCCAAAACATTAATGTACTTTTGGGCTGTAATTATGTCATTTGTAATGAACGACTTTATTTTTAACATGTAATTTTATAACATAAGCTGATTTTGTCATATTTAAATGCTGTCGTTATTTTGATGTGTTGCATAAGAAATATAGCCGTGCATGTGCTAGTGAGTCAACTGTGTTTTACGCAAAGTTTTTGCTTAAAACATAATTTCATGTATTGCAATGTTAGTGTGATGTGCGTACAAATTATAGTTACATATTTATGCACAAGAGAAGAAAGTACCGACCCTCAAATTTTTGTTGTAGACGGTAGCTTTGAATGCCTTGTGTAATCGAACATGGAATGCAGCTGGATGACCTGCCATCCAGCTGGGAGTTCTTATTCCCATTAGCGAGTGTCTCCTATTTTGTGTCCTGTACTTTAGTGATCGTCATAGAGGATAGGAGGAAAGTTTTTATAAATAAAATGGAAATATAAGAAATAGTAAAACTTCCAATCACGGAAGGCCTTCGATGTGCTTAAGTTCGTGGCAAACGGGTTTTGTAGTCACTTTCCCTAGCTGTAGGTCTTGGAGACGTTTGTCACCCATCTTACGCCTCCGTGGGGATTCTTTTTTACCACAGCCGTACTTAAGACACATCGGAGCCGAGATCGCGCACAGTAACTACCCGGGCCATTATGGCCCGTAATCGTGGGTATTATTCGATTTACCGTGGCTGGCCAGCGCGGGTGCCGATCGTCAACTGTGAACTGCCCCTGGCTAGCCACACCTTATGTTGGGGCTTATAATCGGTTCACGGTTGCCGGCGAGCCGAACGCCTTAATGAGCTGCCTCGGCTATAGTCGGCCTTCTCGGTGGCTTATAATCAGCTCATTACAGTTAGCTTTGAGGGCCGTCGCGAGCAATGAGTTAACCCGCAGCAGAGGGATGCTGGAGCAAAAGTGTCTTATTGGCGAGGGCATGGATTCGTATAGTACCTGTTAGGTCTTGTCCAGGTGAGGTTGTGCCGTGAAGTGTCCAGAATGGAAATGCCGTTACACAGGATTTTGTTCAACAGAAAAGGATAAAGCTTAACAAGCAGCCAAGATATAAAGGAACAAGTTAAAAAGAGACAAGATTTTTAAAGTGGTTCGGCACGAAAATGCCTACGTCCACTGATTCTCTTTGTTAATTCACTTCATATGGGCAGTACAAGTTAAGAAACGTATAGACAAAGGTGTTGGATGTTCCATGCCCTATGGAACACCTCTTCATCCACTGTTGACAAAATATAAGCTCCTTTGTGGAGATCTTTATGAATTACATAGGGTCCGTCCCAGATTGGATCCAGCGCTCCGGGGCGCGGGAAGATTCGCTTGAGGACAAGATCTCCTTCTTGTAAGCTGCGGTGCTTGACTTTGGAGTTGTATTGTGCTGCCACTTTTTGCTTGTGAGCTGCCGCTTTGAGTGCTGCATCGTTTCTTCTCTCTTCAATTAGATCCAAAGACATGTGGAGGAGTTCTTCGTTCTCTTCTGGGTTTTAGTGGATCCTGCGGTGGGAAGGCACTACAGTTTCAACTGGGAGCATGGCCTTCGATCCGTATGCCAAAGAGAAAGCAGTATGCCCTGTTGATGTTCTGTAAGATGTGCTGTAGGCCCAAAGTGCCGTAGGAAGTTCATCCACCCAAGCGCCTTTTGACTTTTCAAATTTCTTCTTGATTAGAGTTTTGAGAATTTTGTTGACAGCTTCGACTTGTCCGTTTGCCTGGGGATAAGCTATAAATGAGAAGCTTTTGTGAATTCCGTGCTCTTGGCACCAGTCAGTGAATTCCTCGCTGTCAAATTGAAGTCCATTGTCCGATATGATTTTGAGTGGAACCCCGTACCTGCATAAAACATTTTGGATCAAGAAGTTAATAACTTTTGCCGAAGATATTTTTTTTAGAGGCTCCGCTTCCACCCATTTGGTGAAATAGTCAACTGCCACTATGGCATATTTGGCTCTGCCTCGGCCTATTGGCAGTTCGCCAATCAAGTGAATTCCCCATATTGCAAAGTGCCAAGGGCTGGTCATCTGAGTAATCTCATTGGTTGGTAGTCGAGGGATCTTAGCAAATTTCTGACATCTGTCGCATTTTTTGACAAAGTCCAAGGCGTCTTTGTTTAAGGTGGGCCAGAAATATCCATATCGGAGTATCTTTTTTGCCAGAGTCTGCCCTCCAGTGTGGTCTCCGCAACTTCCTTGATAAATGTTGGATAAGATTTCCTTGGCTTCCCTTCCAGCGACACATCTTAATAAGGGGTTAGAGAAGCCGCGCCGATAGAGGATGCCTTCTTGTATTGTGTAGCGGGAAGCACTCCTCAAGATTTTCCTGACTTCGTTACGCTTGTTGGGTAGTGTGCCATCTTGCAAGTATTTTCGGATAGGAGTCATCCAAGTTTCTTCTTCGATTGCAGCTATCAGATCCTCTTGTTCGAAACTTGGGGCTAGTTGTTTTGAGATGGCTATTGTTCCTGAAATGGTGATGCTCTTCATGCTAGCTTGCTTTGCCAGTTCGTCGGCCTCTCGGTTCTCCTCTCGAGGAATGTGTTTGATTAAATAGTGGTCCAACTGATCGAGTAGCAACTTGTTTTTCTTTAGATATGCTATGAGTCGTTCCCCTCGAGTCTGGAACTCTCCTAGTACTTGGTTCACGATAAGTTGAGAATCACTATGAAGACATAAAGAACTGACTCCAATTTCTAAGGCAAGTTTTAATCCTGCTATTACTGCTTCACATCCTGCATCGTTGTTGGTAGCAACGAATTCCAACCTTAGGGCATAGTGCAGCTTCCTTCCCCTGGGGGTGATTATCACAACACCTGCCCCCGAGCCTTGTTCGTTTGATGCCCCATCTACAAAGAGATTCCACTTGATATCTTCTGCTATTTCAGATTGCTCCTTACCTTCGTTAGTAGTGAATTCGGAAATAAAATCGGCCATGGCTTGTCCCTTGTGGCGGTGCGAGGATGGTAGGTGATATCATATTGACTCAGTTCAATGCACCACTTAAGTAGTCGCCCAGAAGTGTCAGGGCGATGGAGTACCTGCCTTAGCGGTTGATCGGTTAAAACTCTGATGGAATGAGATTAGAAATAGTGTCGCAGTTTCCGTGACGTGATTAGCAGACAGTATGCTAGCTTCTCATGTTTAGGGTATCTGGCTTCTGCCCCTGTAAATCTCTTGCTTACAAAGTATACGGGCCGCTGCGCGCGGTTGTCTTCTCTCACCAAAGAGGCGCTTAAAGCATGGGACGATACAGCAAGGTATAGGTATAATTCTTCGCCTTCATTTGGAGTTGAGAGTACTGGTGGTCTCTGGAGGTGTTCGATTAGGTTAAGGAAGGCTGTCGAGCATTCATCAGTCCATTCGAACTTTCCTTTGTCTTTCTTTAGAGCTTCGAAGAAAGGGATGCATTTGTCGGTTGCTTTAGAGATGAACCTGCTTAGGGCGGCCACCTTCCCGTTTAGGCTTTGCATCTCTCTTCGAGTGGATGATATCTTGATACTTTGCAAAGCCCGGACTTGTTCGGGGTTTGCTTCAATCCCCCTGGCATGGACGATGAATCCCAACAACTTTCCCGACGATACTCCGAAGGAGCACTTTAGAGGATTCAGCTTCATTCCATATTGGCGAAGTACTTGAAACATCTCGTCCAGGTGGTTTATATGATCGTTGGCTTTCCTTGATTTTACCAGCATGTCATCCACAAAAACTTCCATAGTTCATCCTATTAGTTCCGCAAACATCTTGTTGACGAGGCACTGATAAGTAGCTCCTGCGTTTTTAAGTCCAAAAGGCATTACTCTGTAGCAGTACAATCCCCGGTAAGTGATGAAACTAGTGTGGTCTTGATCGGGGGCGTGCATAGGAATCTGGTTATATCCTGAGTTGCGTCCATAAAGGATAAGAGTTCGTGCCCGGCTGTGCTGTACACGAGTTGATCGATTCGAGGGAGTGGGAAGCAATCCTTCGGGCAAGCGTCATTTAAGTTGGAGAAGTCAATGCATGTTCGCTACTTCCCATTTGCCTTCTTTACTAGTACCGGGTTAGCGATCCACTCTGGGTAGATGGCTTCTCGTATGAAGTTATTGGCAAGTAGGTTCTTTACTTCTTCCTCGAGGGCTGCTGATCGTTCTGCTCCCATACTTCTCTTTTTCTACTTTACTGGCACTTTGGTAGGATCGACGTTTAGTACGTGGCATGCTACGTCTGGGGAGATTCCAGTCATATCAGCGTGCATCCATGCAAATACATCCAAGTTGTGGCAGAGAAAATCAATGAGTTGATCCTTTAATTCTGCTTTTAGTTGAGATCCGATTTTCAATAGTCTACTTGAGTCATATTTGTCTACAGATACAAATTCCATAGCCTCTGCAGGCTCGACGGTGGCCTCCTCCTCTTTGTCCCTGGGGTCTAATTCATTGAAAGGATCACTATTATATCGAAGAGGAGGGGTTTCTTTAGTTGCTATGCTTCCAAGCTTTTCATGCAGAGAGTAGTCTCTGCATTTTTCCCTTTATCCCTTCTGTGATTATTGCGAAGTTCAGTTACATAGCAGTCTCGAGCAACGTCTTGATCTTCTTCAACTTCTCCTATTCCATTGTCTGTTGGGAATTTCATCTTCAGACACCACGGGGCCAAGACAATTTGTAAGTCGGACAAGGCTGGTCTTCCCAAAAAGGCGTTGTAGGCCGAGTGGTTTTCTATTAGCACAAATGTTCGTTTCCGCACAACGGAGCGGGGATGACTTCCAATTTCAACAAAGAGGTCCAGTTGTCCGAGGGGCATTTTCGCATCTCCAGTGAAACCATGTAGCGGTTTGTTGCAAGGAGACACATCCTTCATTGACAGCTACATTTTGTCGAAAGCATGCTTGAATAGGATATTTACTGAGCTTCCAGTGTCAACTAGGATTCGGAAAACTTTGGCTGGACCGAACCAGGCAGAGATGACCATAGGATCCATGTGAGGGTACTGCCTTCCCTCTATATCACGCTTACTGAATGTGATGTCATCATTCTCTTTTCGTTTTGGGTGGCATTCTTCTGTAACAGAATTAATGCAGCCTTCATTGTTTCTAAGCGACCTTCCATATCTTTCCATCTCTGCCCAGCTTCTGTCGGCGATGTGTGGTCCTCCTGATATGGTATGGACCACTATCTTCTCCTGACTAGAGCTGCTGGTGTTGCGATTTCCTCCGCCTACTTCTGGGAGGGGTAGCCCTGGGGTCTCATTGGCAGGAGTTGGAGTCCTGTTCTGCCCTTTTACATAGCGCTCTAGCCTCTTCCTTCTGATGTGTTCTTCAATTATGTCCCGGAGATGATGGCATTCATTCGTGTCATGCCCATGAGATTCGTGGAAGCGGCAGAACTTTGCGGACTTAACTGCGTTATCTGATTCCTTCTTGTGTGGGGGGCCCTTGTATCTAACTTCGTCTTGGGTGGCCAGGAAGATGTTTTCGATTGTTTCATTCAAAGGAGTGTAAGAGTCAAACCTCGGTCCTGGCCGATATAAACGCTTTTCTCCCTTCCTGCCCCAGCATTGTCTTTAGAGTCATTCCTTCGATCATCCTTTGCTGCAACGGGAACTCTGTCTGGAGTTGCCTTAGTCTGTTGCCCTGGCTGCCTCTCAGTGGCAGCGTCTTCAAGCCTCATATACTTCCCGGCTTCATGGAAGAAATCGGGTAAGGGAATAGATAGGGAATAGGCGTCCTTGGGTTGTTCCACATGAATGCGGAACTGGCTGATGAACTTTTCTTTCAACATTTCTCATGAGCTGATGGATCCTTGGGGTAGATGACAGAACCAGGAGGTAGCGAGAACTGCCAAGAATAGTGGGAAGCATTTACACAACACTCCCTCTGTTGCTCCGCTCATGAGCATATGCTGTGTGTATCTCTGCAAGTGTACAACGGGGTCAGAGGTTCCCTTGTAAGGTTCCATTGTTGGCATTTTCCATTCCCGGGGGGATGATGGCAGTTTCGATATTGCGAGTGAAGGGGCTGGTTACCCTAGCGCCTATCCCCCGATCCCTTTGGTCCCGTTGGATGCACTCTCTGAACAATCGCGCCATCCTTTCATCAGAACTTGGAGCGGATAGAAATGAGTTTGGTTCTTCCCTACGGGATTGATTCCGTCTAGATGACCTGTAGGGATGGTATCGTCTATCACTCCTAACATTCTCCAATGACTGCCTCTGGTCTTCCGGGGGCACGCTGGGGTCAGCCACAGTTGGCCCTTGCCTTGATCTTCCCCTGCTAGGTTCTGTTCTCAGCACTTCCTCGGGTCCAATTTCGGGCTGGACCCCAGCTCGGCCCCGTCTATTGGTGTTTCCATGGTTAGGTAGCATGGCGGGCTTAGCCACATACGACCCCTGCCTGGTACCTCCCCTGTTGGGTTCGGTTCCAAGTGTTTCCTCGGGTCGGAATTCGGGCTGAGTCCGGGCTCGGCTCCTACCATTATTGTTTCTGTTGTTAGCCTCTTCGAAGAAGAAAGACCTTTGTCGTCTCCCAGATCCTACAGACCGGGACTCACCCCATGATTCAGTGTTGCGGTTGGATTCTTCAGCATCCCTTAAGCGTGACATGAGTTGGTCCACCAAGGCTTCTTGTTGAGATGCGAAGCGGTTAGTTACTTCAGTCACAACCCTATCCAGATCCGTCCTTGTAATTGGTTGTTCCGTAGCGGGGGCTGTCGGATCTGCCTGATTTCATTTGCTGTTGGAACCGGACGATTGTTTTGATCTCTGATCACTGGATCTGGGATACTGCTAGTTGCGATGTTCTTTCCTTTGTGAGCATCTTTCTTCCATCCGGGAGGCATATTTTCCAAGCAATGAACGATGCTGATAGGAAAAGGGTTAAGTGGGAGAAGCTGAAGCTTCGAGCTCCTGCTCTCAGTGAAAGCACCAAAAATGTTTGCACGAAAAATGGGCAAACACCTCCAAGTCGTATGATTTTGTTGATTATATGTGGTTCTTAGCGATTTGAGTGATTTATGCGAATATATAAAATATATGGACTAAACTGTAAAAGACACACAGATTTGTAGTGGTTCGGCCAGAATGTGCCTACGTCCACTTTATATGTTATTCTCCTTTTTCTATCCAGATTACAAGTACAAAGCTTTGATTACAAGTAACTGAAAGTTGTTTGAAAGTTCTATCTGTGCTTGAGCTCTCAAACTGGTCCTCCATTGTTGTACCCCTGCCCCTCTATTTATAGAGTGAGGCTGGGGGCAGGGGTCTCGGACGTATATAGTTGCTGGTGGGCCTGGACTGATGCAATCTGGCCTAGCGAAGTTGGTTCGGCCATGCCTTGGTCTGGAGATGGTAGGTGTGGACTTGGTCCAGTAGTAGAGGGTTGAGGTTGGTTCGGCTGGGTATTGGAGGTTGGTTGGTTCGGCAGCAGGGGGTTCGGCAGCAGGTGGTTCGGTAGTGAGAGGAATTGGACAGGTGGAAGGTGGTCCGATGGTTTGTGGAATTGGACCGGTGGTAGCTTGGGAGTGAGTTGGTGTTTGGTTCGGAGGATTCGATTCGGTGGCTTGGCTTGTGCTGGTTCGGAGGTGAATGAAGCGGTAGTGGGCTGGTTCGGCTATGCATAGGAAAGGATTTGGTTCGGTGGTGTTGGACCGGTTGAAACACACCCAACACCTTTTCCATTGCGTTTGGAATAGGGGTACAACATTAGGAACGCCTAACGGTATGCCTCGATAGGGATTTGAGATAAATATCTAGATATTTTAAAATTTTAATAGTATATATTCACATCGATTATCATTTTAGCCCATCAAAAACTTACCTTCAACCGATATAGTCTTTCACCTCAGCGTCACCTAACTTCATACGTAACCACCCTTTCATCGCTTTAAAACCGCATTATGCTTTACCTTCTTCACCAATTCACAACTTCACAAAAAAAGTGGGGGAAACGAATTAATTCAAGCAGAAAAAAAGAGGAAAGGAAACAAATTAAATCGCGCATCCCAAATTCTTTCTCCTCATTACAGAATCAATTCAAGAATTCAAAAAATATATATGTATATACGAATCGCGACTCGAACTCGAGCAGGTAGCGACGCTGAGAGCGATGGAGATGCGAGAAGGCGAAGGGGGAATATTGCTACAACCTAGGATTTGTAGGTGGCGCGATCTTCGAGGGCAGTAAGGGAGCGTGCGATGCGGAGGAGGGCGGTTGACGTCTGGGAGATGAATTCGCGATCAATGAAAGGGGAGGCGGTGTTCGTTCGCACGTGGGTTTGCAGGCTCTAGGCTAGAGGGTTGTTTAACACTCCAGGCGAGAGTACTTCGAGCCTTGATCGAATGGTATGGAAGCACGGATGTCACTAGTGGATATGAGGGTCGCGCGAGCTTGGTGGTCGTGGGAGGGCGGAGGCGAGAACTGATGGCTGTGGAGGAGGATTAGTGGCGGCACAGGAAAAAAAGATGGGCTGGAGACAGCTGAGTGGTATCTTTGGTAGGCTGCAGTTCCGGGAAGGAGGTTATGGTCGTGTTGTTTGAGCAGGGAAGAAAGGTTAATTATTGATTTATGATTTTAGTTAATTTAAATAATCTTATTATTTGAGTGTTAAAATTTTATAATCTATTCATAGAGGTCCAAAACCAATGAAATGAGTCGAGATTGGGTTCGCAGCTTTGAAATCTATGCGGTGGAATTTTAAAATTAAATTGAACGATGTTCAGTTTAGTTCAAAACTGGAATGGATTGCAAATTAAATATCAAGATGAGAAAATTTCTCACTCATTTGGATTATTAGGTTAATTTTTGAGACAATTAAAAATTAATTATTGGATGTCTGGTTGAGTAAAAAAAAATTGTTATCTATTTAATGATATATATTATATATATAGCAGTATATGTAGTAGTAATGAGTGATATTCCTGCGCATTATAGCGGATGAGACCCTTTGTGCCCCGCATAATAGTGGATGACCCTATATACTGCGATATCCCCCTCGAAGTGGGATTGGTATTTTATATTGTCTAACATCTGTGGATGCAGGGAAACACGTTGGAGGGATCCAACTGGATTCCTCAAATATATCTAGTGTTTTTCATATATAAAAATATATGATGTGATTGAATAATCTACTGGATTATTGTGTGTTACAAATTTTTAAACATTATAATAGCTTGGGAATTAACTTTGGGTATATTAAATACCATAAATAGTATTTGAAATTTTAAGGAACTAAAAGGCGATTTTTAATATAAAAATATGTATATCGAAAATTTGATTATTTTAAAGCGATTGATTTGAATAAGCAATAATTGGGTTTTTGATCGTACTAAAAAATGCAGGAAAATATTTTAAATAGAGATTTTAAAATAAATTATATAAAGGAAATTTTTTAGGACTGGGTTTTAATATGATATTCGAGAAATATAGAAAGAAGTTGAAATCGATATTAAAAATAGATTGGCAAAAATAAACGGAGTTTATAGGAAATTGAATTTATAAATGGAATTTTATAAAAGAGATTATTTTTTGTGCAACTCAAAGGAGTTATAAAAATTTATAAAGGATGTTTACAAATAAAGGAAATTGATATCAGATAAATTTGAAATATAATTTTACAGGGAAAATTTATATTTGAATATGGGAATAAGGCGAGAGAAAAATAGTGGATACTACTTTTTAAGTGGAACCGGTTGAGGAGACCGAAATGGAAGTTATGTGATGGGAATCAAGAGAGATTTATAAATTGAAATTTAGTTATTGAGATTTAAAATATATTTTATTTTGATAAGTTAAGTTTATTTCAAAAGGGAAATTTTTATTTATTAAACTTTGTAATTTAAAATTAGTTAGTATTGAAATATTATAGAAGTGGATTTTCAAATACTTAATAATTATTTTCATAAGTCCTAATTTTTTTAAAACTTGTTTTGGAATGAGATGCTGTAAAAAGTGTTTCAATACTTTAGATAATTAGTTGACCATGTCTTAAAAATATACTATTATTATTATTAAAATTATTCTTTCAAATACTTATTATATATATAGAGAGTTTTGTAATGTTTTAAACTTATTTTAAATCTTCTTGGAAGTTTGAAAATGGGTCATTCAGTATATGGGGTTTATAAGGAAATTCTTAAAATGGAATTGGGAAGAAAAGCAAGAATTTTTTCGAAGAAATTAAATAAAAGTGAACTTCGAAGAATGAAATAGAATTCATAAAGATGTACAAAAGGAAATTGAATTTGTAACCAAGTATAATCGACTTGTAAATATTAAGGGAATTAATTAAGAAATTTCAGAATTAATAGAATTCGTTATAAACTAGTCAAGGAATTTACAAATAAATTGTAAACGATTTTGAGAAAAAGAAAAGAAAATAAACGGAATGCTTCCTAAGTGTTGAATATAAAATGAAGTGGGGAAAATATTCTAAGTTTTAAGAAGGGGTGGAAATATTCCGTTAAAAATATAAGGATTTGAAAAACTGTTTTCAAATGTTGAAGTACTGAAAGTAATATCTTATAGAGAAATTTGAAATAGATTTTGGAAAAGTTTGAAATAAGGCATGATGTCTGCTTTTGTGTATTCATGGTTAAATAACCGACTATCAATTTTGGCCCACTTCATTAATCATTTCGAAGAGTCCGGGATCGAATTTATTATCCAAAAAACACATGATCCAGTTTGAACACAACGAATAAATACCGTGAAGATGGTGAAACGGTGATTCGGTTTGTCCAAACCCAGGGCAACTTGTATAGACGAATGCTGTCAGAACATTGTCATTGGAAGGCGATGAGCATTCTAAGTAGAATTTTGTTCTTAAAAGGTAACGCTTAGCCTCGAGTCTCATCTATCGGAAATGACTAAAACAAGGGAGATGCAGTGTTAGGACCCGTAAATTTTAGCGGTGTTAATAACGTAATTAGTTGAATTTTTGTGAAATTTTAAATAATTGATTTTGGAAATAAAAATTTGATGTTTGGAATACGTCTATTTAAATAGCAAATGGAAAATTTTCATCAGAAAATATGAAAGTTAGTTCTGTGTGTAATTTTCAATTTCAATCTAGAGCCGGTTAAATTGATGAAAATAAAATGTTTTCGAAATCTGAATATTTTTATATAGTAAAAATGTATATCTTTTTCTAAGTAAGATGACATTTTTTGTTTTGCTAAATTTGGACTGTTATAACCTCGTTTATCTTATTTTCGACGAATTAGCAGCATTTTGGCAGTGGATATCAACTTTTGATGGGATGATCATATCGCTCATATCTGTATACCATTCTGTTTGTCTCAACGTGCTAATTTCCATAATATATTTATTTGTGTATTTCGAAGCCCGGTACACGGCGAAATCTACAAAATGATTTTTCATATCAGTTTCGTATTTGGGTCTTTGGGTTCCCATGACCTTTCATTTGTCTACGGTGTGAAAATCAATGGCCATTAACTTTTAATATTCTTGAAATCAATTCTTGACCGTCTCTATTCCTACTGTTTGGAATTTATATCTGACTTGTTTCCTTCTTCCACTTTCTCTTTCATTTTCAATTCGAAAAAATTATATAATACGATTACATATTTGTGAAATTCTTGCCTGTGTGTCTTTTTTTGCTGGAGCCTACCCACCTCAACTTGTGTTGATGATTCCCTCATAGCCCGCCGTAGCCACCAGTAACTCGTTACGCATGCATCCTTCCCTCAATACTCACATGCAGTAGGCGACCAAACTCTCCGACCAATCTTGCTAACCCACCTCTACCAATTTCTTCCACCAAAACCCAAACCTCTCGATCCACCACAGCCACCATGTCACCAACCATCTCCACTTTTCCCCTGCTCTACCAAAAATGTCATCGCAACTCCGATGACCCGAGCCCAGACCAACCATGCTCCCCTCCACGTCAGCACCCTACTCTCCACCCTTCTATCTTCCTCAACCATCTCCTTCAGCCACCACTCCACCATTGAACCGCCGACCACCCATCTCCTACTTGATCCGACCCTCCATCAAACGCACATAGAAACCACCAAACCTGAACGAACACATACAGTAGCAAACCATCTCCCGCTGCCATGTCCTCCACTGTATGCATGCACCTTCCCACTGTCGCGTGCCGCCCACATCCATTCCCCACTTGCCAAGAACAGATCCACCCACTCCATCAAAGCCTTGCCTACAACTCTTCTCGTGCTTGAACATATATGAAGGTGTATATATATATATGTATTATTATATGTTATTGTATATAACTGTTTACTATATATTACATTATAAAGAAAGTTTTATATGTATGTCAGTTTATATATATATATATATATGTTTATGCAAGCTATATATGTGTTAGTTTATATACAAAGTTTACGCAAGTTATATCATACGTTAGTTCATATATATAGTTTATGTAAGTTATGAAAAAAGAATATGTTGTTTGTGTGTGTGTGTGTGTGTGTGTGTATAAGTTTACAATGATCTGTTTTGAGTCTATAAATGTAAGGACCTGAAATTTTCGATCCCGAAATTTTCAGATAGTTATGAAAAGAAGAAAGAGATAGAAGAATAAGAAGAACAGAAACACCAACATCTCACACTCGCAGCGGATAAAATATAATAACAAATATAACAGTTTACAAAAGAATACTTATATCCGTCGATTACATTTTAATACATTAGAGTTACACATATACTCATATTGTGATAACCCGGATTTTTAATATCTGTTAATTGGATAATTAACTGATTTTAAATCATTGAAATACTGATTCAAGTTGGTTAAATAAATAAAATTTGATAAATAAAAGTATTTAAATATATATAATTTATATGAGTTGATTTTAATTTGAATTTGAAATTGAAATTCAAAGGATAAATGTCTTAAGGTAAATTAAATTTAAAAGTGTGTGTGTATATATAATTTTATTACTATATAGTTTGTTATTTTCATTTAAAGGTCATATTAATATAAGTGAAGGATAGGGGTTAATAAATAGAAATTTAAGGTAAGAGTTTTGTGGAAAACATTTAAAGATATAAGTTAAGTATATATAGTATAATTAATATATTTGTATAGATATTATAAGTGTATAATTGAGATTTTATGTAACGACCCGCCGTTCTGACCGCCCCCAGTCGGTAATTAAACCAACTTGAAATGTTCAAAATGACAGATTATTATTCAGTTTATAGAGTTTAAACAGAATCAGCCACAGAATCACAGAATAATCATAATATTTCACATAAATGAATTTTTCTTACATTTATCAGAGTTTATACAATGCATTAAATTTTATACAGCGGAATATATCTTTTACAAGTACAAAAAATTTTCAAAAAGCTAAAGTGAAGCAATTTCCCGAACTCTCTCTAACTTCGCGGCCTGAAAATCTTCAAGCTGTAAAATTACTCGGTCTGACCCGAGTATTACATTCAAAAGAAAATAATACACAGGTCAGTCTAATTCAAACTCAGTTACTAGTGCATAGAGGCAATAATAATCAAACAACAATTAGACGACAGTCAAATATAAATTTACCTATCCGATCCTTTAACAAGAAATCGGATAACGGTAAATATAACACTTAACAGTGTTAAACAATAACTCAGTAGATTCAAATTATCAATGAGGATAGATGAAGGGATTATTGATGAAGATAATTTAGAAAACAATCAAAATTTGCCTAAACGGCAATTAACAACAAAATCATCAAAATCGATTCAAAATATATTGAATTGTCAACATAAAACAATTTTCATCAAAAAGAAAACATCATTTAAAACATTAGATTTGGTAGGGCTGCAGTACACACACGCGTATACGGCCTCGCCACATTTTTAAAATGTTAACTTCGTGTGGCTGCAGTTCACGCTTGCGTGCACTGCCTCGCCACTACCGTAATGAAATAGAAATCATCACAACAGTAAAAACTAACAGAAATCGAAGCTGCAGAGGTCAAGTCAGTGACTCAACACAACTGCGAAGCTAAACCAAGGTTAACAGCAAAACCAAGGAAAAGTCTGGGCAACAATAATGACCAAGTGCACAAGGCATGGCCCACTGGAATAAGTATTTCAACGAAGTGGACATGCAATTAACCAAAGGTAAGTCCAGACGCAGCCAAGATATGGCAACACAGGGGAAGCACAATGCAACAGAGGAGGCACACGGATGTGCAGACCCAAACCAACAGTCAAGTTCAAAGCATAACAAGGGATGGCCAAGAACTGATACACAACCACAAATATGCAGTAGCCAACGTGATCAAGAAGCATAATTCATACAAGCTTGTTATCATGTAAAAGATTTATATGCTGAAATTTTAAAATGTTACTCACTGCAACAACATAAAACTGCCAAGCCAATCCATAAACAAAACTGCAAAGGTATGTTTTCATTTCAGTTGTACATGAAAGTCATGCAGACAGCAGCATATTACCAAGATTTTTTTTTTGAACTTTCAAAACTCAAGCATGTCAAACTTCCAATACTCAAACATGAAAAAAATTTAAATACTCAACATGTCAGACTACCCATTTTTTTTCTCCAGATTTTCGAAACTTACATGTACATCCTGAAGCTAACAAAACTGAAATGCATCAAAATTTAAAAATGTACAAGTACCAGACTAGACAAGCATAAGTGAAGACATAAATGAGAATATCACTTATGAGCAAGACAGGGAACTAGAGCAAACTGCATGACATATACAGGGAGACATAAATGAAGTATCACTTCAATGATCAACTCAGTGGACATCAGCTACAACTCAGGTGGACAGCAGAAATAGGGTATCACTACTACATATCTGTAACAATTTCTAAACTAATGTGGCTTGGCCAAAACGCAAATGGCCTGGCAACCAAGGCTTTGCATTCATACCAATAATAACACAATACAGTGCAACAAAATGAATGTGCACATCAATCTATTGTGTAAGGGCAGGATACGTGATGCATACAACTAAATATTGCCACTTACACTATTGTGAATGGCTACCATTAATCTTTTCCCAAATTCATAACTGCTTAGGATATAATAATAATAGTTCGAATAGATGGTTAACTAGCAACCAAACTGAAGTATGTAGCCTAAGCAAATCACAGTCAACTGGCCAGAGCATGTGCATAAAATGCGTCAAGCGACCAAGTCCAGTGAACTGGGATATATAATTTGCCTCAAGTATTAACAGGTACAACATCAAAGACCACATTCAAAACTACTCAAGTAATATGCAGTAACACTTCATCAAAATCAAACAAGACACAGTGCAGAAGTGAATGGCACCAAATCAAGTTAAACAAGAAACAAAAACTGGACAAGCCATCATGAATGAACAAACACAAATGAATCAGAGATATGCTACAGAATAGTCGGCCACCAGAGTACTCGGCAGCTACAACAGCAAAGGCCGAAGCCAGCAAAAGCATTAAATTCACGAAATCAAAAGTTGGGCAAAGTCAAAGGAAATCAAAGCCGTATAATCCAAAAACCAGAGAATACTTCATCAAATCGAGTCAGGTCGTAGGGTCACGAAATTGATCAAAACCAAAAACATCAAGTTCGAATAGATGTGAGTAAATTAAATTACTCACCTTAGTCGAACGAGGAGCACGCGAGCTTAAAGACGAACGAACAGGAAGATGCGAGCGAGGTTGACGACGGAAGAATCGAACTTGAACGAAGTTGTCGCCGGCGCCTTCAATTTTGAATAACCCTAATTTTGGAAGGGGGACGAAGAAACGAGGCCGCCATTTTTTTTATTTCTTGGTTTAATTTGTTTAGGGTTTTGAATGAGAAAGGTAAAGGGGACGGGTATAAAAGAGTAGGGGAGAGACGTGTTTTTGCGTGGGTTACGGCGTATGTTAAGGCGTGTTTACAGCTGATAAGTAAGGCAGCGTACTCTTTTTTTTTGTTATTATACTATTATTTTTTTTATATATTTTTTTCTTATTTTTTTTTCGTTTTAAATCCAATTTGTTTTGTATAATCATTTTCTTTACTTTGTTTTGTTTGATTTTGTTGTTTGAATTTTTTTAACTATGTGCATTTCTTTATTAAAATTTTATTCCTTTTTATTTAAGCTAAAGAAAATGTTATTAAACTAACCATCCATTTATAAATTTACACAAATAATAATTCTTGTATCCAAATTATTTTTTCTAAGTCATTAGTTCGAATTTTTAATACAAATTCAATATTCAATAGATTAAATTCTAAAATTTACTCGCCAATTTATACTGAAAATTTGAAATTCAAGTCAATCATCATTCGAATATTTAAAATTAATTAAATATTTTCATTTTTAAATTGTTTAAAATTCAGGGTTGTTACAATCTTCCCTCCTTAAAGAATTTCGTCCCGAAATTATAAGTTAGGAAAAACGATTGTTAAAATCTCACCGATATTTATACCCTACACAATTTTACCAAGTTCGAAACTTATTAAAAATAAATATAGGATTCATTCCATTTATTTTATTTCACTAGCTTTATTCATCGATTTCTACAACCAAGACGCAAAAGTCTTTTACCAAAATTTTCGACTTACAAAACTCAGATTTTTAAACTTGAAATTCTTCATGCTAGATATTTGCATATCTATCTTTTCCAAAGCTGTGTGCTTTCAAGATATTTTAAAAATCTTATTCCTTAGTTCATTAGGTTAGAATTATGTAATTCTAATTTCATATTATTGATTTGCTATTCAAAGTTTGAAAATACTTGCTAACTCGAAGTTTAACAAGTCCATCGTCGTTCTCACAGACATTAGGCATACGCTGGCCAGGCGCAAGACTAAAAATCTCCAAGTACTAAACGTACTTGTTTCAACTCCCAGAGAAAATAATTTTTAAAAATTCTTTTAAAAATGGATATGGAAAGCACGTTACCCCATGGATCACAGTTTACCCGGCGGTTACGCTACTATCCCAGTAGAATCGCTTGTAACTGTAGATTTCACATCTCTCTTGAATTTCGCCATGGTTGTTGCCATAGATCGCGGTTCACAAGGCGGTTACGCTACTATCCCAGTAGAATCGCTCGTGACCGTAGGCATCTCGCCCCTCGAATTACGCTTCGGCCTCTAGATCGCAGTTTACACGGCGGTTGCGCCACTATCCCAGTGGAATCGCTTGTAACTGTAGGCATCACGCCCCACGAATTACGCCAGCATCAATTCACATAATCCTAACACGATGATCCATCGTGGGGGATTCCAGTCCCAATGGACATTCCACTAATGGAAATTCTACGTAGCTACGATTTCCAATGGACACTCACACCGAGTTCCAATCACCTTCACAAATAATAAATGGAAGGTACATTTCCATATCCTTAGTTTTAGAAAACATATGTCATATACATATAGTACTTCATTTCACGTTTCGTACATATCATACCTATGTAAACTTGCATAGGACTTTCATAATAATGACTTTCCAAACTGATAGTTTTCGATTTATTATATTCACATACATAAGTTACGAAAACTCAATTCACATTCATAACAAATAGAGGATTCCAAAATTTTCCATTTCATTTAAAATTTTCCTCTAAATCAATTTGAAAATTTAAGGTTATCTCAAACCCAATTCACATTCATAATCCAATTCATTATCGACTTCACATTCGATTTGGATTTCACGTTACATCGTCAATTCTCAACACATAATTGATGTCTATCGATATATAACCTCTAAGCTCGTACGTCTCAGAGAAGGGTGTTAAGCTAAAAGAATAAATTCTCCGCCACCAATAGATATATATTTAATAGAGATCAATTGCTATGTCATCAATTCACCATGTTAGACATACAATCCAAACCGACTATCCAAAATTCAAAGCTCAACTTATATTGTTTTTGATGTCAAAGTTAAACTCAATTTAACTCAAGATTCAATCTTTTTGGAAAATATTCAAGTTGAACTAATTGTTCAAATTTCCCAAAAAATATCTATACAAGACATATATAATCTTCCACACTTAACCATTTGAAACAAATTTCAAATATTCCTTTTTCAATTTATCTTTAAAAGATAAAATTTCAAACCTTTCATTTCATATTGGAAAGCATTTCCATACTTATTTAATAATAAGTAATTCACAAATTCATTTATTTTCAGCACTTGGAAAATATTCAATATACTTGAATCAATATTAAGTATATATTCCATTCTTTAAGGAAATCATTCTTTTAAACATATTTGTTAGAGTCAAAACGAATGTTACGTAAAACATCGTTACGACAACTCAAAAATCACTAGTATAGGGATTCGAAATTTAAGATAGATATATAAATCCCAATACTATAAACAACATTTCCTTTAGGAAACCGTTTACTATAACAACAGTGTTATAGTCTATCATTTCCTTTTATTTCTCTCGAAAACGTCTATTTCAACAATTGAATGTTGAAATCTATGTATTCGATACTTAATGCATTTTAAAACATCTTTAAAACCATTAACGTTTTCAATTTCAACTTAATTCATAGTTTGAATTCCTCATACTTTTCACAATATTAGTTTTAAACCAATTTCAAACTTTTCAATATTAAGTTTTTCACTTAACTTAATTTTCCGCACGTTTAAATTCAAATTCATCACTGAATTTATTAAACCTATTATGGATTATCATGTTGACAACTTCAAATTTGAAATTTAAATTCTATTTAAACTTTGCATTTGCCTTTCTATTTCCAAAAATAATCAATTAGTTCTTTAGTAAGTCATTCATCGGCTTAGTTCCACTAAATTTATATTTCCACATTAACCATTTTAGGCATTACTTTTTAAACTTGAAATATAAGCTTTACATCAAACTAGTTTGATTCATACAGTTAAGTCAACAAATAAACTTCCTTCCCAAGATGCTATTTCATTAAAATATTTCCTTCAGTACAAAATTTTACATAGCTTAATACTGTTAAAAGACGTACACAGAAGATTGTGGATTACAAAAGATAGTATTATAGAATATATTGATTGCTTCAAATATACTGATTGGTTTAAGATTCAGAATTATTAAGGACTATCGACTTCTTGTCCGGTAGTACGCATCTTCACCAAACTTTCATCTTCGGATGACACTATTTCAGGTTGTATTAAAGGAGAATTAACACATTCAAAATCAACATGTCCCCAATCCCCACAGTTACTGCAAAAATATGAGATGTTTCCATCCTTATCTATCACCTTAACACTTTTCGCTCTAGCTGGTCGGGCAATAGCTTGCGTTCCATGCTATCTTTCGGTGCAGTTTCTGGCTATATGTCCAGACTGACAACAATGGTAGCAGATTGTCAATCTATCGACGGGTAAATCGAGTACGCACTTTTTTCTTTTCACTTTAGGGCAATGACTAAGAAAATTCCTTTTCCCCCGACATTTAAAACACACAATCTCAGGACGAGCGAACCGGTCATCCACATTCCTTTTCTTTCTCCTTTCTCGGCACTTAATGGCATAATGTCCCTTTTTATGACATCGATAACAAATAACCTCATCATATGGACCAGGTGCTTGCCTTTCACTGAATCTCCTTTCACTCTCCGCACGTGTCGCTTCTGCTTCTCTACGGGCAATTGCTCTTTGTTCACGGCGTGCTGCTTTCTGTGCTTCAGTTTTCGCCATTATAATTAACAAGGTGTTTTCGAAGTTTCCTATCAATATTTAAAATTCTTATTAGCAGAGGGTGGATTATTCAATCATTTTCCCAAGACATATCTTTTAATTTTTTTATTCACTGTCCAAAATCGTGAATATACTTCATTTATTCAATTCAATGTTTCTACACATTTATTTAAAGGATTATCCACTGTCCAAAAATCGTGGATAAAATTCCCAACCAACATTTACTATCACAATATTTAACTTAAAGGATAATTCGCTGTCCAAAATCACGAATATATCTCCTTTAATAACTTCTATTTTTCATTTATCAAATTCAATTGGTTTCGAATTTATAAACAATCTTTACAAATTCCATTTCTATTTATAAAACTTCGATTTATAAATCTTCTTTATTGATTCAATTCAATTTATATAACTCAATTATATACCCAAAGTTTATATTATAAGTTAAGTACTTATAATCCATTTATTTACTAAATCATTCTTCAAAACATTTGAAATCAATTTTTCAAAAGAATTCAGAATCAAATTCCCAAGTTATAGTTTAATGATCCCGTTGGCTATAACTAAATTGACATATCATTTTATTTCACAATTATTATTTTGGAGATATTCAAAATATTCGATTTAAACCAATTCATTAATTCATTTCACTTATATTTTATTTTTCATAAACCTCTGCAATTCGATAATGGATTTTTCAAATGATCGAAACTCGAATCTAAGGTGACTTTATCGAAAAGAAACTATCGCAAACTTAAATTTAGAGAGCTACAAAAGAGAGGGGAATTGTCCGAAAAAAATTGAATTTTCAAAATTCCTTTTATTTTTCAAAGAAAACAATTTCATACTTCTTTAAATTTGAAAAACGTTTTCTTTAAAGTGGTTCTAGTAACTATTCATATTAAACATCATAAACTAAGCTTTGTATAAACCAAAGCTCTGATACCACTTTTGTAACGACCCGCCGTTCTGACCGCCCCCATTCGGTAATTAAACCAACTTGAAACGTTCAAAATGACGGATTGTTATTCAGTTTATAGAGTTTAAACAGAATCAACCACAGAATCATAGAATAATCATAATATTTCACATAAATGAATTTTTCTTATATATATCAGAGTTTATACAATGCATTAAATTTTATACAGCGGAATATATCTTTTACAAGTACAAAAATTTTTCGAAAAGCTAAAGTGAAGCAATTTCCCCAACTCTCTCTAACTTCGCGGCCTGAAAATCTTCAAGCTGTAAAATTACTCGGTCTGACCCGAGTATTACATTCAAAAGAAAATAATACACAGGTCAGTCTAATTCAAACTCAGTTATTAGTGCATAGAGGCAATAATATCAAACAAAAATTAGACGACAGTCAAATATAAATTTACCTATCCGATCCTTTAACAAGAAATCGGATAACGGTAAATATAACACTTAACAGTGTTAAACAATAACTCAGTAGATTCAAATTATCAATGAGGATAGATGAAGGGATTATTGATGAAGATAATTTAGAAAACAATCAAAATTTGCCTAAACTGCAATTAACAACAAAATCATCAAAATCGATTCAAAATATATTGAATTGTCAACATAAAACAATTTTCATCAAAAGGAAAACATCATTTAAAACATTAGATTTGGTAGGGCTGCAGTACACACACGCGTATACGGCCTCGCCACATTTTTAAAATGTTAACTTCGTGTGGCTGCAGTTCACGCTTGCGTGCACTGCCTCGCCACTACCGTAATGAAATAGAAATCATCACAACAGTAAAAACTAACAGAAATCGAAGCTGCAGAGGTCAAGTTAGTGACTCAATACAACTGCGAAGCTAAACCAAGGTTAACAGCAAAACCAAGGAAAAGTCTGGGCAACAATAATGACCAAGTGCACAAGGCATGGCCCACTGGAATAAGTATTTCAACGAAGTGGACATGCAATTAACCAAAGGTAAGTCCAGACGCAGCCAAGATATGGCAACACAGGGGAAGCACAACGCAACAGAGGAGGCACACGGATGTGCAGACCCAAACCAACAGTCAAGTTCAAAGCATAACAAGGGATGGCCAAGAACTGATACACAACCACAAATATGCAGTAGCCAACGTGATCAAGAAGCATAATTCATACAAGCTTGTTATCATGTAAAATATTTATATGCTTAAATGTTAAAATGTTACTCACTGCAACAACATAAAACTGCCAAGCCAATCCATAAACAAAACTGCAAAGGTATGTTTTCATTTCAATTGTACATGAAAGTCATGAAGACTTACAAAACTCAAGCATGTCAAACTTCCAAAACTCAAACATCCCAAAAATTTAAATACTCAACATGTCAGACTACCCATTTTTTTTCTCCAGATTTTCGAAACTTACATGTACATTGTAACGTATAGGGATTTTCGTTGCCGAAAAACCGAATAGTTATGGGTTTTAAAAAGAAAAGAAAAGAAAAGAAAAAGAGAGAAGATAGAGAAGAGATAGAAAATAGAGGGAAAAGAAGATAGACAATTTTTTTTGAAAACAGAGAAAGAAAAGAAAATAGAGAATTTGAAAATAGAAGATAGAAGAATTTCAAAGATAGAACGGGACAGAAGAAAACAACAGAACAACAACAGAATCTCACAATTCGCAGCGGAACAACATATAATAATAAATGAATAATCTTTAAACAAAGAACTATATCAGTTATTACATTTCGTCACATTATATTACATTACATCAAATCATCAGAGTGTACAACAACAACAACAAACAGTGCAGCGGAAAAAGAAATACTATATAAACTAGTAATACGCCATGCCATCCAGCTTGCCTCCAGCAACTCCAGAATATCCAGAATATCCTGATAAATCTAACTCTTAACTGCCCGTGTGGAAATTGTTGGGCACCCAGAGTTTAGGAAGGAAAACAATAAACTCCGAGTCAGTCATGTGACTGGTGTGAGAACTCAAAACAGTTTATTTACTTTAAAATCAAAATAGAGGAATATTTTTAAATCAATTCGCAATGCTTTTAAAAATGAGACTACCATAAGGCCTCCCGCACACACACACAATGCAAACGCAGAATCGGAGGAGATTTCTCCTTATGATAGCCAAAGATGCTTGATACGCATTTAAAATAACATTTGATATTATTATTAGTGCATAGTGTATAACAAATTCATTTCGAAAGTAGAATATAAATCTTAGCCAACATAGACATTTCGAACTATGCCTACTATAGCTACTATCCAAACAGTGGTGACCACCATAAGTGAATAGCAGGTTCTACAACTAATACCGTACAAGTTTCGTATTGGGAATTGGATTTCCAACAAATGGTCAGGCCAAGGAACTTCCCATTGCCACTGAGAATGCCTCTGGATGGACATCCCCGAGAACCAAACCGGATCTCAACCAACACAAGGCCGGGTTACTCCTAACTGAGCAACAACTGACCGAATATGCCATCCCCCGGTCCTTTGGGACCTTTTTCCGAGAGCGCTCTCTAATCAATTCACACAATCATAACAAAGTGTTTTCAACATGAGTAAGTATCTGGGCTCCATACCATGATACCACCCTTTTCCAGAAGGAAATGGACACATCCTAAAGGGTGCTACCCCTCATAACCTTGCTGCTTCTTTCCTGTTTTGACCATTTCCGGGATGTGAGGCTCGACGAATTCACGTCCACAAAAACATACTTTATACAAAAGCCATGCTTTGGGTCAACAAATGATCAACACAATGATCACTAAGATAGACGATCAAATAAATGATCCTATCACAATAATCAACACAATGATCATTTCAGCATCACTCAGCATGTCACATTACCAAATTGGGAATATATCGCTGATAACTTCAACTATATAACCTTTGAGCTCGTACGTCTCAGAGAAGGGTGTTAAGCAAAGAATAAATTCTCCGCCACCAACAGAAATATATTTGAAAGAAATCGGCTTTATATCTCAAATTGTAATGTCAGACATACAATCCATACAAGTCTGTTCCGGGATCGAACAGAACCGAAGGCACTTACAAAGAAGTCCTTGCAATCCGGATATTCACAATCCTGATCGGATTTCCCATCACTTAGGAAGTCTCTATACCGTTGCAACTCAGTGCAGAGACAATCGATAGGTCATCCTATCGCTTTCGCAAATACCGGGTCTTCAACACCGATCTTCAATGCAATTCACAACGACGTATCACATATTCGGAATGGGTTATACGACCCCATGGTCCTTTCCCGGTTAACTCGAATAGTGAGCGCTTATTCAAAAATAAGTGTGCATTCAAATTCAATCAATTCACATCAAATACCCATTCAAAGGGAAATATTGATAGTCGGTTATTGAACTATCAATTGATATGCACACATCACCAGATTCCAAATAATTTTCCAAATTATTTATTTTCCAAAATATCTTTACAAGATATATAATTTCAACACTTCAAAAATAAATCAATATTTATTTTCACACAAATTCCACTTTCACATATAAATTCCATAATGAATTTATATTTCAAAATATTCATGCATATATGATTTCAATTATTCATTTCCAATTTATCTTCAAAAAGATAAATTCAAAATATTCACTTCATATTGGAAAATATTTCCGTACTTATTATTCATAAGTAATTCACAAATCTTTTTATTTTCAATCCTTGGAAAATATTCAATATACTTAAATCAAATTAAGTATATCTTTCATTCTTTTAAGGAAATCATTCCCTTAACATATTTATTTGGGTCAAAACGAATGTTGCGTAAAACATCGTTACCACAACCCAAAATCACTAGTATAGGGATTTGAATTTTAAATAGATATATAAATCCCAATACTATACAAAACATTTCCTTTCGGAAATCATTTACTATAACAACAGTGTTATAGTCCACATTTCCTTTTATTTCTCGAAAACGTCTATTTCAACAATAAATGTTGAAATCTATGGTTTCGAATCTCAACACATTTAAAACATCGTTAGATCGTTTTAATTCTGTTTAAAACGTCATATCTAAAACAATTTCTTTAACGTATTATTCACTATTCAAAAACGTGAATATACTACCTTAACAAATTTCATCCTTTTATTCAATTTATTTTAAAGGATTATTCACTATTCAAAAATGTGAATATAACTCCATTAATAGGTTATAACAATTAACTTATCAAAATAAGTCGTTTGCGAATTTATAAAACAACGTTTATAAATTCCGTTTCTATTTATTTATAAAAACTTCCCTTTTTATAAATTCCTTTATTAACCTATTCCAGTTTATAACTTAATTATAAACTACAAGTTCATATTATAAGTTAATTACTTATAAAACGATTATTTTACAAAATCGTTCATTTAACTTCCCAAATTATTAATCTTAACTTATAAGATTGTTTATTTATCCAAAATTCATTCTTTCGATAACTTTATAAATTTTATAAACCTATTGCTTATAAAATTTCATTTATAACTTCACAGTTTATAATTTCATAAATTTCATTTATTTAGGAAATTCATTTTCACTATATTCAAACACTTATAAAACTCGTTTTATAATGTCCATAATTCAATTTATAAATATCCATTTATAAATCTCTTAATATAAATCAGTTTATATTATTATTCTAAAACGTCTTTAAATTCCTTTATAATTTCATCATTTCGATTTATAAGATAATCAAATTTTATAAATCCTATATTTAAACTTTTATCATGTATTCAAAAATCCAATCTAAATTATTTTATAAAATCATTAGTTCATATTTCTCAAAAATCGACTTTTAATCGTATTTCTAAAAATCAGCTTTTTAACTATATTCACAAAAACCATAATTTTTATAACTTATAAAATTATAACTTTTATTTATTTATAATGGATCAATTCCAAAAATATAGTATATTTTCAAAAATCACTTTAAAAATCATTTTACAATCCCAAAATCTGGGTCCAATGATGCTACACACCAAATAGTCAATCACGACTAACAACGATATCATATATCGATATGATAATCCATCAAATATCAAAATATTTGAAATAAAATAAAAACTGTTGAGGAATCCAGTTGGATCCCTCCAACCTGTTTCCTGCATCCAAAAACATTAGCACAATACCAATTTCGCTCCAGTACGAAATTATCGCGGTATATGTTCTTAATAAATAATATCCGCTTAATAACGGCGTAATAGGGTCTCATCCGCTAAACAAAAAATGCGGGAAATCAATCAACTGCAATATATACATATGCCAATATATATATATTGATATTATATATATAATACCAATTTCACTGTTTATGAAATATTCGCGGTATATGTTTTTATTAAATAACATCCGCTTACTAACGGCGCATAATGTCTATTTTAACAAACAATAATTTACAGTCATCATTCAAACATGCATTCAAATATTTTAAATCTAACTATTTAAAATAAAATCGAAATCTATTCGATTGAGTGAGAAGTTCTCACCTTGGTTTTAATTTCCGTTTTAGCGATTTATTTCGAATAAAATTAAACGCGCGTTTAATTTTACCCGAAATTCTCACTAACTCCAAACGACTCCAAACCAACTCCATCGCGTAGTGCTCGTCCATACGATTCCAACGCAACTGAGTTTGCATTTTTTCGACCTCGTATGAAAAAGTTATGTATTTTTGAAGTTTACACGTATTTAAACAAACTAAATACAATATAAACTTTTATATTTTAAATCCAAACTCACACCAGCCCTTGGATCCAAAGCATGCTACATCAGGCCGTCCCCCTTCCCCATCTTCTCCACGTAAATCTTGCTCCAGTAAACACGCACATGGCCGAACCCATTTATCAAATTAGGGTTAAATGTTACTCCTCCAATTCTCAACGATACTTCATCAAACCACATGCATTTTGAAGCTCCTCTCCTCCTTCATGTTCGCCCCCCCCCCCCAGGTGAAGCTCGGCTGCACAGAGAGCCTAGAAAGGCGTGCGAAAGTTATGACAGTCGGCCCCATTTATCTCACAATCCATAGCTCCATTCGCGATCTCCACCGTTGATCTCGTAGCTCTCGTCGTGTTCTATCACTTTGTAGTTGAACTTTCTTGCTAATTCTTGATGGATTTGGAGAAATCAAGGGGGAGAGGAGATTAATTTCTGGCCATAGGTTATGAATGTGGCGGCTAGCAATTGTTAGGGTTAGGGTTTGTTATTTTAGCAAATTTATGAAGATGGTGGTCTATTTATAAGGAACGAGCGACACTATTCATTCCGGATTTTCCGAACTCCGATTTAGACGCCGTAACCAGCGTACCTAGGGTTTATCCCGCGTTCCGGACACAATGGAACAGGTTTCGGAAGCTAATTCGGAAGTATGTGCGAGTTATGGCTGAAAACGTTCAATTTAAATTAAACCGATTTAAGTCGATTTCTAGGCGTTTTAATTTGTACCGGACAAACGGTAAATCCAATTGACTTGAAATTTGAAACCTTACAATAATATCACATTACGGATCCGATGAAACTAGTTTCGTCGAATTCCGAGACTTTTTGAAAAATGGCTATTTTGACTCGCCAAATTTAAATTAAAAATAATTCGATGCGTTTCGAGCTGCCACGATCAAACGATAGCTCCGATTGACACGAAAATTGAAATCCGGTAATAACTAACTATTACGGATCCAATGAAACTGGTTTCGTTCAATTCTGAGACTGTTCAAAAATTGACTATTTTACAGTCGATTATTAAATATTAAAATATTCAATTTTCACAAATTAACTTTTAATTCGATTTTAAAAGTTCTAAAATATCATTCTAACTTCAATATGATAAAATAAAATTTTACAAATCATTTTCAATCATATTTAACTCAATTTTCAATTATTTCCATAATTTAACATATTAAATTATCGATTTAATAATTCAATTAAATCCAATAATTCAAAATAAAATTTATTTGACTAATAAATTCACTTATAAATATTTAAAATAAATTAAATATTCAAATTTAAATTATTAAAAATTCTGGGTCGTTACAATCTTCCCCACTTAAAAGAATTTCGTCCTCGAAATTACAAGTAAGAAAGGTTACAGAATCTATTAATTTTCCCAAAATTTATAATTAAACTTATTACCATACTTTACTAAGTTTTCAAATCATACTTAGTTATCTTTTCAAAACAAACTATATCATTTAACTTTCAATTCCAAAATCAAAGTTAAAATTTTCAAAATTTTTCTAACGCCTTAAATTTCCGGAAAAATTCGCCATAGTCTCCTTTGCGCGGCTCGATCCGAAAAAAAAATGACAGTATATATATCACAAATATACATCTCATCAAGAAATGAGGCATCCCGAAGGGAAAAAAGTGTAAAAGTGCGATATTTAATCCGAGATATGTACCTTATATTTTATTAGCAAGCATATACGGCTAATATAGCGCTAAAGCGAACTCCAAATGCGAAGCAAACGCGATCCGCACCTACTAAACACTTAACAAACAACATGAGAATCATGCATATAGACAATAATCTCAATATACAACATATAGCAACTTAATAACTATATATGTCACATAGCAAATGCAACAATAGCAATATATATTCAACCATCAACCAACTAACATCCATATCCAATAAACATTCATTCATATTCTCATTCATATTTAATGAATTGGTTTTCACTCTAAATCATATTTGATTTATTTACATTGGATTTACTAACATTCATTCTCAATTCAATTAGTTATCATTACTAATTAAATCCAATTCACTTTCAATTCTATTCAAATTTATTTACTTCTAATTTGAATTCAATTTCATAGCTTTCAATTTCATTAATACTTAATGAATTATATACAATCAATCAACAATCATATAACAACCAAAGTATATATAATACAACCAAATTTCTTTGCTTATATTCAACTTCTAATAACATTAGATTTTAATGAATTAACACTTACATTCATTAATTATTCCTTATCAACTTATTTACATTCAATTGATTATCATTCAATCCATTTATTCAATTCAATTACAAAGTTGAATTTCATTTATATAACTCAAGTTCATATCCTTCACTTAACTTAATTAATTTAGTTTGATACCAACATCAATTTAATTCAACAACACTTAAGTTATATTCCATTTAACTTTAAATTCACTTTTATTCACAACTCATATTCATAGATATATTCATATAGTTTCACTTTTTTATATATATAAGTTTATTTCACAATTGTAAATACTTTAATTATAATTTCAATTCTTATAATTCTTTTGCTTATACAATTATTCTTTTATTTAGATTATTCAAACAACTTAACAATCAACTTATACATACTTTAATAATTCTGAAAAATTATTCCTTTACATATAAAAATATAATCAAGGCAAAATTATTCCATTTACCCAATTTAAAAAATCAATATTGTGCCGAATTGTTCTATTCAAGTGTTTAGAAACCCCTTCGGCATAGTCTTGCGGACCACGCTGACGAAAGTTCATATGCCACTCAATAAACCAATCATCACAATATAAAACAATTTTTATATTCACTAACAAATACGCTCTCATAGCTATTATTACACTCAAACTCATTCTAGAGTACTGCTGACTCTATCTCTAACGAGTAATACCCTACAGAACCATGGTTGTCGCTTAACCATCAGAGCTCTGATACCAAATGTAACGTATAGGGATTTTCGTTGCCGAAAAACCGAATAGTTATGGGTTTTAAAAAGAAAAGAAAAGAAAAGAAAACGAGAGAAGATAGAGAAGAGATAGAAAATAGAGGGAAAAGAAGATAGACAATTTTTTTTGAAAACAGAGAAAGAAAAGAAAATAGAGAATTTGAAAATAGAAGATAGAAGAATTTCAAAGATAGAACGGGACAGAAGAAAACAACAGAACAACAACAGAATCTCACAATTCGCAGCGGAACAACATATAATAATAAATGAATAATCTTTAAACAAAGAACTATATCAGTTATTACATTTCGTCACATTATATTACATTACATCAAATCATCAGAGTGTACAACAACAACAACAAACAGTGCAGCGGAAAAAGAAATACTATATAAACTAGTAATACGCCATGCCATCCAGCTTGCCTCCAGCAACTGCAGAATATCCAGAATATCCTGATAAATCTAACTCTTAACTGCCCGTGTGGAAATTGTTGGGCACCCAGAGTTTAGGAAGGAAAACAATAAACTCCGAGTCAGTCATGTGACTGGTGTGAGAACTCAAAACAGTTTATTTACTTTAAAATCAAAATAGAGGAATATTTTTAAATCAATTCGCAATGCTTTTAAAAATGAGACTACCATAAGGCCTCCCGCACACACACACAATGCAAACGCAGAATCGGAGGAGATTTCTCCTTATGATAGCCAAAGATGCTTGATACGCATTTAAAATAACATTTGATATTATTATTAGTGCATAGTGTATAACAAATTCATTTCGAAAGTAGAATATAAATCTTAGCCAACATAGACATTTCGAACTATGCCTACTATAGCTACTATCCAAACAGTGGTGACCACCATAAGTGAATAGCAGGTTCTACAACTAATACCGTACAAGTTTCGTATTGGGAATTGGATTTCCAACAAATGGTCAGGCCAAGGAACTTCCCATTGCCACTGAGAATGCCTCTGGATGGACATCCCCGAGAACCAAACCGGATCTCAACCAACACAAGGCCGGGTTACTCCTAACTGAGCAACAACTGACCGAATATGCCATCCCCCGGTCCTTTGGGACCTTTTTCCGAGAGCGCTCTCTAATCAATTCACACAATCATAACAAAGTGTTTTCAACATGAGTAAGTATCTGGGCTCCATACCATGATACCACCCTTTTCCAGAAGGAAATGGACACATCCTAAAGGGTGCTACCCCTCATAACCTTGCTGCTTCTTTCCTGTTTTGACCATTTCCGGGATGTGAGGCTCGACGAATTCACGTCCACAAAAACATACTTTATACAAAAGCCATGCTTTGGGTCAACAAATGATCAACACAATGATCACTAAGATAGACGATCAAATAAATGATCCTATCACAATAATCAACACAATGATCATTTCAGCATCACTCAGCATGTCACATTACCAAATTGGGAATATATCGCTGATAACTTCAACTATATAACCTTTGAGCTCGTACGTCTCAGAGAAGGGTGTTAAGCAAAGAATAAATTCTCCGCCACCAACAGAAATATATTTGAAAGAAATCGGCTTTATATCTCAAATTGTAATGTCAGACATACAATCCATACAAGTCTGTTCCGGGATCGAACAGAACCGAAGGCACTTACAAAGAAGTCCTTGCAATCCGGATATTCACAATCCTGATCGGATTTCCCATCACTTAGGAAGTCTCTATACCGTTGCAACTCAGTGCAGAGACAATCGATAGGTCATCCTATCGCTTTCGCAAATACCGGGTCTTCAACACCGATCTTCAATGCAATTCACAACGACGTATCACATATTCGGAATGGGTTATACGACCCCATGGTCCTTTCCCGGTTAACCCGAATAGTGAGCGCTTATTCAAAAATAAGTGTGCATTCAAATTCAATCAATTCACATCAAATACCCATTCAAAGGGAAATATTGATAGTCGGTTATTGAACTATCAATTGATATGCACACATCACCAGATTCCAAATAATTTTCCAAATTATTTATTTTCCAAAATATCTTTACAAGATATATAATTTCAACACTTCAAAAATAAATCAATATTTATTTTCACACAAATTCCACTTTCACATATAAATTCCATAATGAATTTATATTTCAAAATATTCATGCATATATGATTTCAATTATTCATTTCCAATTTATCTTCAAAAAGATAAATTCAAAATATTCACTTCATATTGGAAAATATTTCCGTACTTATTATTCATAAGTAATTCACAAATCTTTTTATTTTCAATCCTTGGAAAATATTCAATATACTTAAATCAAATTAAGTATATCTTTCATTCTTTTAAGGAAATCATTCCCTTAACATATTTATTTGGGTCAAAACGAATGTTGCGTAAAACATCGTTACCACAACCCAAAATCACTAGTATAGGGATTGAATTTTAAATAGATATATAAATCCCAATACTATACAAAACATTTCCTTTCGGAAATCATTTACTATAACAACAGTGTTATAGTCCACATTTCCTTTTATTTCTCGAAAACGTCTATTTCAACAATAAATGTTGAAATCTATGGTTTCGAATCTCAACACATTTAAAACATCGTTAGATCGTTTTAATTCTGTTTAAAACGTCATATCTAAAACAATTTCTTTAACGTATTATTCACTATTCAAAAACGTGAATATACTACCTTAACAAATTTCATCCTTTTATTCAATTTATTTTAAAGGATTATTCACTATTCAAAAATGTGAATATAACTCCATTAATAGGTTATAACAATTAACTTATCAAAATAAGTCGTTTGCGAATTTATAAAACAACGTTTATAAATTCCGTTTCTATTTATTTATAAAAACTTCCCTTTTTATAAATTCCTTTATTAACCTATTCCAGTTTATAACTTAATTATAAACTACAAGTTCATATTATAAGTTAATTACTTATAAAACGATTATTTTACAAAATCGTTCATTTAACTTCCCAAATTATTAATCTTAACTTATAAGATTGTTTATTTATCCAAAATTCATTCTTTCGATAACTTTATAAATTTTATAAACCTATTGCTTATAAAATTTCATTTATAACTTCACAGTTTATAATTTCATAAATTTCATTTATTTAGGAAATTCATTTTCACTATATTCAAACACTTATAAAACTCGTTTTATAATGTCCATAATTCAATTTATAAATATCCATTTATAAATCTCTTAATATAAATCAGTTTATATTATTATTCTAAAACGTCTTTAAATTCCTTTATAATTTCATCATTTCGATTTATAAGATAATCAAATTTTATAAATCCTATATTTAAACTTTTATCATGTATTCAAAAATCCAATCTAAATTATTTTATAAAATCATTAGTTCATATTTCTCAAAAATCGACTTTTAATCGTATTTCTAAAAATCAGCTTTTTAACTATATTCACAAAAACCATAATTTTTATAACTTATAAAATTATAACTTTTATTTATTTATAATGGATCAATTCCAAAAATATAGTATATTTTCAAAAATCACTTTAAAAATCATTTTAAAATCCCAAAATCTGGGTCCAATGATGCTACACACCAAATAGTCAATCACGACTAACAACGATATCATATATCGATATGATAATCCATCAAATATCAAAATATCTGAAATAAAATAAAAACTGTTGAGGAATCCAGTTGGATCCCTCCAACCTGTTTCCTGCATCCAAAAACATTAGCACAATACCAATTTCGCTCCAGTACGAAATTATCGCGGTATATGTTCTTAATAAATATTATCCGCTTAATAACGGCGTAATAGGGTCTCATCCGCTAAACAAAAAATGCGGGAAATCAATCAACTGCAATATATACATATGCCAATATATATATATTGATATTATATATATAATACCAATTTCACTGTTTATGAAATATTCGCGGTATATGTTTTTATTAAATAACATCCGCTTACTAACGGCGCATAATGTCTATTTTAACAAACAATAATTTACAGTCATCATTCAAACATGCATTCAAATATTTTAAATCTAACTATTTAAAATAAAATCGAAATCTATTCGATTGAGTGAGAAGTTCTCACCTTGGTTTTAATTTCCGTTTTAGCGATTTATTTCGAATAAAATTAAACGCGCGTTTAATTTTACCCGAAATTCTCACTAACTCCAAACGACTCCAAACCAACTCCATCGCGTAGTGCTCGTCCATACGATTCCAACGCAACTGAGTTTGCATTTTTTCGACCTCGTATGAAAAAGTTATGTATTTTTGAAGTTTACACGTATTTAAACAAACTAAATACAATATAAACTTTTATATTTTAAATCCAAACTCACACCAGCCCTTGGATCCAAAGCAAGCTACATCAGGCCGTCCCCCTTCTCCATCTTCTCCACGTAAATCTTGCTCCAGTAAACACGCACATGGCCGAACCCATTTATCAAATTAGGGTTAAATGTTACTCCTCCAATTCTCAACGATACTTCATCAAACCACATGCATTTTGAAGCTCCTCTCCTCCTTCATGTTCGCCCCCCCCCAGGTGAAGCTCGGCTGCACAGAGAGCCTAGAAAGGCGTGCGAAAGTTATGACAGTCGGCCCCATTTATCTCACAATCCATAGCTCCATTCGCGATCTCCACCGTTGATCTCGTAGCTCTCGTCGTGTTCTATCACTTTGTAGTTGAACTTTCTTGCTAATTCTTGATGGATTTGGAGAAATCAAGGGGGAGAGGAGATTAATTTCTGGCCATAGGTTATGAATGTGGCGGCTAGCAATTGTTAGGGTTAGGGTTTGTTATTTTAGCAAATTTATGAAGATGGTGGTCTATTTATAAGGAACGAGCGACACTATTCATTCCGGATTTTCCGAACTCCGATTTAGACGCCGTAACCAGCGTACCTAGGGTTTATCCCGCGTTCCGGACACAATGGAACAGGTTTCGGAAGCTAATTCGGAAGTATGTGCGAGTTATGGCTGAAAACGTTCAATTTAAATTAAACCGATTTAAGTCGATTTCTAGGCGTTTTAATTTGTACCGGACAAACGGTAAATCCAATTGACTTGAAATTTGAAACCTTACAATAATATCACATTACGGATCCGATGAAACTAGTTTCGTCGAATTCCGAGACTTTTTGAAAAATGGCTATTTTGACTCGCCAAATTTAAATTAAAAATAATTCGATGCGTTTCGAGCTGCCACGATCAAACGATAGCTCCGATTGACACGAAAATTGAAATCCGGTAATAACTAACTATTACGGATCCAATGAAACTGGTTTCGTTCAATTCTGAGACTGTTCAAAAATTGACTATTTTACAGTCGATTATTAAATATTAAAATATTCAATTTTCACAAATTAACTTTTAATTCGATTTTAAAAGTTCTAAAATATCATTCTAACTTCAATATGATAAAATAAAATTTTACAAATCATTTTCAATCATATTTAACTCAATTTTCAATTATTTCCATAATTTAACATATTAAATTATCGATTTAATAATTCAATTAAATCCAATAATTCAAAATAAAATTTATTTGACTAATAAATTCACTTATAAATATTTAAAATAAATTAAATATTCAAATTTAAATTATTAAAAATTCTGGATCGTTACATACATCCTGAAGCTAACAAAACTGAAATGCATCAAAATTTAAAAATGTACAAGTACCAGACTAGACAAGCATAAGTGAAGACATAAATGAGAATATCACTTATGAGCAAGACAGGGAACTAGAGCAAACTGCATGACATATACAGGGAGACATAAATGAAGTATCACTTCAATGATCAACTCAGTGGACAGCAGCTACAACTCAGGTGGACAGCAGAAATAGGGTATCACTACTACATATCTGTAACAATTTCCAAACTAATGTGGCTTGGCCAAAACGCAAATGGCCTGGCAACCAAGGCTTTGCATTCATACCAATAATAACACAATACAGTGCAACAAAATGAAAGTGCACAGCCATCTATTGCGTAAGGGCAGGATACGTGATGCATACAACTAAATATTGCCACTTACACTATTGTGAATGGCTACCATTAATCTTTTCCCAAATTCATAACTGCTTAGGATATAATAATAATAGTTCGAATAGATGGTTAACTAGCAACCAAACTGAAGTATGTAGCCTAAGCAAATCACAGTCAACTGGCCAGAGCATGTGCATAAAATGCGTCAAGCGACCAAGTCCAGTGAACTGGGATATATAATTTGCCTCAAGTATTAACAGGTACAACATCAAAGACCACATTCAAAACAACTCAAGTAATATGCAGTAACACTTCATCAAAATCAAACAAGACACAGTGCAGAAGTGAATGGCACCAAATCAAGTTAAACAAGTAACAAAAACTGGACAAGCCATCATGAATGAACAAACACAAATGAATCAGAGATATGCTACAGAATAGTCAGCCACCAGAGTACTCGGCAGCTACAACAGCAAAGGCCGAAGCCAACAAAAGCATTAAATTCACGAAATCAAAAGTTGGGCAAAGTCAAAGGAAATCAAAGCCGTATAATCCAAAAACCAGAGAATACTTCATCAAATCGAGTCAGGTCGTAGGGTCACGAAATTGATCAAAACCAAAAACATCAAGTTCGAATAGATGTGAGTAAATTAAATTACTCACCTTAGTCGAACGAGGAGCACGCGAGCTTGAAGACGAACGAACAGGAAGATGCGAGCGAGGTTGACGACGGAAGAATCGAACTCGAACGAAGTTGTCGCCGGCGCCTTCAATTTTGAATAACCCTAATTTTGGAAGGGGGACGAAGAAACGAGGCCGCCATTTTTTTTATTTCTTGGTTTAATTTGTTTAGGTTTTGAATGAGAAAGGTAATGGGGACGGGTATAAAAGAGTAGGGGAGAGACGTGTTTTTGCGTGGGTTACGGCGTATGTTAAGGCGTGTTTACAGCTGATAAGTAAGGCAACGTACTCTTTTTTTTTGTTATTATACTATTATTTTTCTATATATTTTTTTCTTATTTTTTTTCATTTTAAATCCAATTTGTTTTGTATAATCATTTTCTTTACTTTGTTTTGTTTGATTTTGTTGTTTGAATTTTTTTAACTATGTGTATTTCTTTATTAAAATCTTATTCCTTTTTATTTAAGCTAAAGAAAATGTTATTAAACTAACCATCCATTTATAAATTTACACAAATAATAATTCTTGTATCCAAATTATTTTTTCTAAGTCATTAGTTCGAATTTTTAATACAAATTCAATATTCAATAGATTAAATTCTAAAATTTACTCGCCAATTTATACTGAAAATTTGAAATTCAAGTCAATCATCATTCGAAATATTTAAAATTAATTAAATATTTTCATTTTTAAATTGTTCAAAATTCAGGGTTGTTACTTTTTATATCATCTACTTTCAAAATTTTAGATAGACAAGAATAAGAGAAAGAATAAATATAATTAAGTAAGATTTATTTAAGATAAAAATTTAAACATTCAATAGATATATATATAAGAGCAAATTGATAATATGATAAATATATATATTTTAAAATATAATGACATTTATAAATATAAAATCTAAATTTAGAATATCATAAATACACATAAATATGGATTTGCAAACGTAAGCAAAAGGATAGGTTTATTGACAAGTGTCATTTATAATTAGTAGGAGATGATATAAACTTTTCCTACTATCTCTCATTCTCTTTAATAATTTCAACTTCTATACAGAATACCAAAATCCTGTAACAAATCCAAATTCAATCAAACAAAACAAAAATTTCTGTTTCAAGAAGTACATGTTTCAGTTTCCAGTTGCAATGCAAATCAAAATATCAAGCAAGCCCAACATTCATGATTCAGACCAAACAATAAACCTGAAAGTAAATTAAAATCAAAACTCAAGTTCTAGTTCAATTTAAACAAGGATTAAAGCTTAAGTTTTTCCAGGAGATCATCGCAGCATTTTCCAGCATCTCAGTATACCTTCTCTGTTCCAGCGTTTAATGTGAGTAAAACAGTGCTTAAATTCTTTTTCCTGAATCTTCATTATTTAACAAAAGTTTGTTTAAATAGTAAGGTCATTTCAAAAATATGGATTCAGATTTTAGTATAGTTTCCACGTTTATATAAATCAGGCTTTCTGTTTTACCTGGGAGTAAATTTCTGTTAACCCTTTTAAGGCTTAAAATTTGTGTAAATACAAGATGCATGTGATAAACTTGTATGGTAATGGGAAGATAGGATTTGCATGAATGCTAATGAATTGAAAATAGTTGAAACTCCCTGTATAATGTATGCATGACAGTCTATGAGTACATACCTTCCTCCGTTTCATTTAACAGGTGAGAAAACAAAACCTTAGATTTGTTTTGTAAATTTTTATGCATGCAGAACTTTTAATTAAACTTGTAATGATTGATTACATGACTGTTTAAAGATGGATGCATGGATATAGGCGTATGAAAATTTTGTGCATACTTGAGTATATGATACCATGTTTCTGTTTTTGACTTACAGACTAAAATAAACCACTTAAAAAAAAAAATCTTCACTAAATCAACTATAGGATATAGAGTTTAATTGGATTATGTTTGAAGTTGTGAAATCCTGTTTTAAAATTTAACTTAGGTAAATTTATTTAGTTATTATCTAAAAAAACATTTACAGTGGAAAGAAAAGCACGCGCAGAAATTAATTTCTTTTATTCATGATTTCATCTATATAACTAGACTCGGCATGGAATAACACGAAATCAGGTAGGGTTTTCATGATCTTCAGAAAAGGGGATGTCGAGAATTTCTTTGGTGAACGGGAATGGCGTGTTCATCAATTCCAGGCGGTAGTGAGGGTTTCGGGCATCGAACTTTGGGCTAATGAAGATGGGTGTAATGGCGATCGTGGGAAAAATAGAAAATGATTATATTTAAGGTCGTGGTGGTCGTACGACGGCAAGGTAGGGTTTATGCCTCTTTTTTTTCGACGTAGTTTGGAGTGGTTTTACGACGTCGGGGTTGGAATGGGTTTGATCGCGAGGCGAGGGATCGTGAGGTGGTGAAATGGGGATGCTCTGGGAAGGATGCCGTGGGTTCTAGTGACGAGTTCGTCGTCGACGAGAAGGTTTGGACGAGGGTGTTTAGTTCCAGTTTCGTTCGTATATCCCGATTTTCGATTAATTATCGATTCTAGTATTCTGGGTTATCGAGGGCAGTGGTGAAGTTGCCGATGACATGTGGATTGTCAGAGAAGGGGGTCGGAGGAGGTTGGGTCGCGTGTACACGTGCGCGACGCACTGGTGGATAGGTGAAGTTTTCTTCTGTGATGTATCTGCAGATGTAAGAAGAAGAAGAAGAGTGGACGTGGGAAGTTTCAGGGTTTGACCCGAGTTGTCGATCGAGGTTTCTGGGTTTGAGCTTGGGGTTCAACTCGAGTCATTTGTAGTCTGCCTTCGGTAGTTCTCGAGTATAATATCAGATTTAAATTTAAATCTGGGTTTAATGAAGAAAGGGGATTTGACTCAGAACTGAATCCAGTGTCTAAAACTGTTCTTAAATAAATTTACTTTCTTGAGGAATCAATGTTTTTATTTTGAGTTAAGAAGTTGAACAATTTTGTTATTTAAATTAATTTAGTTGATTCTTAAGTTTATTTAATTTGATATATAATTAAGTAGTTTATTTAAAGAATTAATACGTTTTTGTGTCATATGCTAATGGTAAGAGATTTTGAGATATATTTAGAAGTAATAAAGATTTAAAAGGGTTATCTTATGATAAATTAAGGTTTTAATTATAGGTTAAATAAATTAATAAGTAGTACAAAAGTAACTAATTTATTTAATTAATTAATAATTTAAGAATAGTTAATTAATTATGAGGTAATTAATTAGAGATTAATTAATTCATAATTCAGGATAAACTGATTAAGTAATTAGAGATTAATTACTTAAGTGTTAACTATTTAACAAAAATAGTTAAAGAATTAATTAGGAAATTAATTAAGAATTAGTTAATTAATGAGGGTGATTAATTAAAGAATAATTAATCAATGTAAGTGATTATAGAATAATTAGTGTGAGTAATTAATTAGGGATTAATGTAATAAATTATTGTTAATTACTTTATAAGAGTAATTAAGGGATTATTTAATGTGATGGGTGAAGATTAATTAATTTGTGTAATTCTTTAAGAGCTAATTATTTGTTGTAATAAAAAAATGATTAGTCTAGAGTGATTAATTAAGATGGATAAGTAGAGGATGATTAATTAATTGGGTTGTAATTAATTAATGTTAAGTAAAGGTAATCTAAGTGATTAAAGATTTGAAATTTTAATAATTAGAGATAATTGAATTAATATTGGAAGTGATCAATCTTGTTTATGAATGATAGAAGGGTGAGTAAGTGTCTTAAATTAATTGATATTTTCGATATGAAATGTTTTGTGATATGACTTGATTAGGTGAATAATGATAATGTAGTTCTTTATCGATGATAAATTGATGTGTATAAGTGACATCTTGTATTTAAAGTTGAATTGTCTTTAATGGAATAAATTGGGTTGTGATGACATGAGATTCGAAGAGACCGGAGTCGGGTATTAGTAAATACCCGAAACCACTTCGATTCTTTATAAATTTATATATGAAACCAATAGGCTGGAAAGGAATGATTTAAGTGCATTGGACCATTTAATTTAAGTTTTGAAACTTAGGAAAGGATGTGAGAAATAAGTGTTGTCCATATCAAATCGTGTATTTGTAAATTGATACGAGTTACCCGGGTTTTATATAAGTTTATGCTTTGGAATTTCATGTTAGATGAGTTTACCCACGCTGGTTTCCAGCCTGACCCGGTTGTTACTTTGATGCAATGCTCGGGTCAGACCGAGTATTAGAGATTTTCAGGTAAGGACGTTCTGGAGCTCAAGAGGTGAGCTGGATGGCAGGAACGTATGGAGTGTTTCCGCTGTATTATATTGTTTTATATCTAGGAAATTTTGAATGTATCTGTCCAGTGTTTGTATATGTGTTGTAACTCTGATGTATAAAATATAAGTGTACCGATACATTTCTTCTTTGTAAAACCGTTATTTTTGTGATATTATATTTTGATCCGCTGTGAATGTGAGGTTTCTGTGACTTGTTTCCATTTCTTCTTCTTTCTCTTCTTTTCTTTTTCCTAACTATCTGGGATTTTCGGGATCGAAATTCCGGGTCGTTACATTTGGTATCAGAGCTGAAGGTTAAGCGCGAACCTTGGCTCTGGTGGGATTACTCATTAAGGTTAGGGTCAATGGAATCCTAGAATGAGTTGAGTATATATATATATGAGAGCGTACTTGTTATTTTCTTATATAAAGTTTTAAATGATTTTATATAAAAATATATTTTGATATATATAAAGCAATATTTCTTTCTAATAAATATTAAGGGAATTGGTTGTTAAATTATTGGAATTAAATTAAGAAGTAATAGAAATACAACAATAAAGATAAGTTTGAAATGAATTCAAACTGAAATTAAAATCTTGAATTTGGGAAGTGTTTTAGAATAAGGTAATAATAAATTGGTTTTCAGGTATGATAATCTGGGTTATTATCATAAATAATTATTTTGTTTAATAATAAAATGTGTATTAATGAGTAAGCAAAAATGAATTGTTTTTAGGGGGTAATCTTTAAATAAGTATGACATGAAGATTGAAGTGGGTTTCGAACTGTGAAGTTCTGAATTTTAAATTTAAACATTTGAATTTTTTTCAAAATATTAAAGGAAATAATATTATTCAAACTATTTTGAATGTAATCTTATTTTAGAATAAGAAGTTGTTTGTAAACTTTAAAAGAATTTGTTTTGAATTAAAACCAAGGGTGGTTTAAATTTTAAAATTTGGCTTGGTGGGCCAAGAAGTAAATATGTATTTATGTGTGGATATACATAATATCAAAGATGGTTTGAAATAAACTCTAAATATTGAGTTTTAAATCTGGAATGAGATATGATACCCAAGGTGATAAGTTTTTGAACTTAATAAGTGGGAAGATTATTTATGAGAAGTTTAAAATTTGAAATGGAAGTTCAAATTAGGTAAGGTTGACTGGATTAAGTGAATTGAGTTTAACCTGGGAAAAAGTCAAATCAGTTGGAATGATTAACCTGACGTGGAAATTTGAAGATGAATTAAGATTTAACTTGGGCAGTAAAATGGTTGACTGGAATTGAGAGTTTGAGTGATCTCAAATTGGGTTTGAGATCCGAAAATTGGAAATGGATGGATGTTTTAAAATAATTTGAATGATACCATCCTATTGTTATTAATAACCTTTAAACTGTAAATTTGTTTTGTTTAAAGAAATGGGGTGTGGTAATATATTCGTTATTAAGGTAAAATGGAATTTGGATTCAAAATTTAATGGTTTTAAAGATATAAGTTGATTTGATTTAAAGGATTAAATCAACATTTAAAAATTTAACTCGAACTTATATAATTCGGGATGGTTTAAATTTGAAATTTAAATTAAATTAGTTCAAATTGGATTTGATTTGAATTAATTAGAATTATGATTGAAGATGGATAAGTTTAAAAATTCAAATGAAAAATTTGAATTGGATTGATTTGAAATGAAATTGAAGTTGAATAAGTTCAAATTCAAATGGGAATTGGAATTAATTCAAACAGAAACTGATATGAATTGAAATTGGTTCAATTTGAAATTTATTTGAATTAATTGAAATTGTGATTAAAGTTGAATGAGTAAAATCAAATGAAATTGGATTTGAATTTAGAAAAGGAATTGAGGATTAATCAACTTGAATTTGAGGTTAAGTCAATTTCAATGGAAATTTAAGTCATTTAATTTGGAATTGAGTCAATTTAAATAGAAGTGGAAATTTAAATTGAATTAATGGGAATGGAGATTGGAAATTAAACAGTTTGGCTCTGGTCTATTTTCAAATAAATTATTTGAATATATACTTTTTTAAATCTATTTTCCTAACTATTTACTATACAACTTTTCTTTTTAAAACCCAAGACTATTTTCTACTTATTTTACAATTATTTTTGAAGATATTTAACTGTTTTACAAATGTTTTGTAAACTAATTACTATTTCTCAACTACTTTATAACTGATTACTATTTTACAAACTATTTTACTATTATTTAAAATTTCTATAACTATTTGACTATTTTCCAACTATTTTACAATTACTTAACTATTTTACAATATTTTACAAACTAATAATCATTTTTCAACTACTTATCTATTTTCAACTTTTCAAGCTATTTTCTAAAATTAAGCTAGACAGAGTTTAAACTGTTTATGATTGAATATCCATTTGAGATAAAAATTGAGGTGATAATCCAAATGAGGATTTAAGCAATTGTGAATAGGTGAATAGAAATTAAAGTGAATGTGAATAGAAAAGAAGGTTGATTTGGCTAATAATCAATAAAAATGGTATGTAAGATGTACGTATATTATTCTATTCGCATAGTGATTTGATCCAGATTCGAGCACAAAATTTCGAGATAGTTATATCGAACAGTTTTTGAGATTTTTCACTCTATTTTCGACGGCGAACCTGGATATGGATTGTTGATTCGTTCTGGATATTCTCTATCATAGTTAGGATATGTAAGGAGAATGATAGTTTCTTATCAAGAAACCAGATTTGAGTCCGCACTAGGAAGTCGGGTGGACGTTACTAGTTCGGAAATGAAATTGTGTGATCGAGTGAGCGATCAGATTGGTATAGCGTACGAAAGATATGTGTATATCGTACGGATTTGAATAAAATTGATACTGGGAATTTGTGGATAAGAAATGTAAAATGGTTTTTGAAATGAAAGGTATATTTTGTGAAATATATTATGAAATAAAATAGAAATTGGATATTTCTATGGTAGAAATTTACTTTATGGAAGTAGGTAATATAGTTAATGACTTTATAGAGTAATCAAAATTGAATATTTGATTTGGAATAAACAAAGTTATATATCTTTGTTTTATAAGATAAATCTCCCTTTGTGAATCTATAGCCATAAGAAAGGGGTTTTTGAAAGTTTTTGAAGTATAAAAGGGGTTTTATACAAGTTTGAAGAGATCCAAAGTTTTAAGAAGTTTTACATATATATACATATACATATACATATATATATATACCTATAAAGGATCTTATGAGAATGATTTTGGAAAAGATTTGTGTAACAACCCGCATATTTATCGATTTTATATTTAAATATTTTATTTAAATATTTTATCGATAATCGGAATTTAGTCCGTAAAGCTACTTTTTGCAAACAGTCGAATTGGGACTCGAGACACCTTCCATTGAGTTAAAATGCCGTTTGCAACCTTTTTGAGTATAAGCTTCGATATGTTTGGAGTAAGTTGATTTTTGCCACTTTTTCACTTTGGGTTTGGGTTTGGGTTCAGCCTAATGTTCTAACTCAATATTCCAAACTGAAACCCTCTCTTCATTCACTCCCTCTTCCTCTACTTTTTAGTTCTAAAGAGATTAATGGTGAGTGGAATGGGAAATTATAACTCCAAACCCTAGTTTTCTTTTGCAAATCAAGCTCTAGCTCCAAACTAATAGAAGAAACTTTGGTAAGCCTCTCTTCTTCTTCTCAAACTCATTCTTTTATCAATTTCAGAAATTCCTAAACCTAACTTTGGGAATGTTCTTCTTTTTGAGCATAGATTCAAGCTCATTTGGGTTGAGTTGAAGAGTGGTTGATTCTCCCTTTGCTTTCAAGCTTCTTCTTCATTTGTTTTTGTGAAAAGGTGAGATTTTTATCTCACATCTATGCTTATAATCATCTTCGATTGTTAGGTATGAATTCCTAACACTTATTCTTATGCAATTGATTTTGGTTTGGATTGATTTGGTGAATATTCCAATTTTTAGTGTTTTGAGTTCAATTCTGTAAAAATCATAGCTTTAATGTTTTGATCTTGTTTTTGGTGATGAATCGAAGAGCTTCTATGGCCGGGTAGTCGATTGGCGTAAACCCTTAGTTTCGTTGCTCGACTGATTGCAATTCGGAAGGGATTGGCATTCCTTAGATAGGCATGGGAGTGCTGGCAACAGTCTCCGGCCGACCGAGCTCAGGGTCCGGTCGACCGACCTGCTACCCGAGCACTTCCTGCCTCTGTTTTGGCAGTGCAGGTTACAGGCTCTGGCCGACCGAGCTCAGGGACCGGTCGACCGACCTGCTAGTCGAGCACTTCCATCTTTGGTTCGGTCAACCGACTCAGGGAGTCCGGTTGACCAACCTGCTCTTATTTGCCAATTTTGCCCATATTGCCTATTTTGTTGAATTTCCAACTTTAATCGATTCGTGTTGTTTCCCTTTTGATTGTTATCATTTATTATCGACTTTGATGACATTTTCTTTGGGAAGTTTCGAAATATCCATTTTGATGGATTCAGTATCGATTTCTTTGGATTTTATTCACGTCTTCGTATGTGAATTTTTACGATTGATTGTTTCTACAATCACTTCTATGATTTGTCACTTTAAAATATAAAGGTTCTCTATACTAGTAGTAAATATCGAAACCTTTTCATTAAAACGATTTCAACACCATTTTATTACAAAGCTCCTTTCTTAAACCGTTTTCCAAATCTATTAGTATATACAAACCTTTTCCTCACTCATATGAGAAATCTAATTAAACGGCTTAGTAAAACGAGTGGTATGAAACGCTTGCGTTTACTTCGTTGGTTAAATCTTGGACTTGTTCGATTGAATCTTTTTGTGACAATTTTCTAGTGGAGATTTACAATTTGTTCGTAAATATTTAAGTTAAGCTAGTGGTTATGGGACATGATGCTAAGCTTATATATTTACTAGCTTAGTGTAATTGACACTTCTTGATGATCATGACGATCCTTTTTGTGATTATGGCTAGCAATAAGCTATGTTTCTTTGTCCACGTATGGGACAGTACCTCGTTTTATTTAGTTTCGTCTCATTTTTATTATAGGCGAACGACCTATTTATTTTGGAGTTTTGACTCAATTCTTGCAGGCTAGCGACCCATATTCTTTTATGGAGTTTGGTTCATTGGACGTACCGTTGTACTACGTCGATGTTCCGATCTATTCGAGTTTCAGGTTCCTCGGACGTACCGATATTGTACTACGTCGTTGGACCGGCTCAATGGTTAGCGGCCATGGGATAGCGTCCCGTTTGTGATACACGTGTTCGTGAGTTTTCAAGCTCCCGTTTTGTGATAGGCCTCACCCTTTTTGTGATTTCTGGATTTCTATTGATGATTTCTAGAATTTGTGTTTCACCAATTTTATGATTGGCATTTATATGTTGTCAATATTTGTGGCTTGGTGAATGAATTAAGGAGTATGACATTCCTTTTGATCTTTGCGAAGATTCTTGTGATATTGATTAATCTCATGTTGATTTTTAATTACATATTTATCACAGCTTGGCATTGTGATTATTATACGTTTAGTCATATCTCTTATTCTATATCATTTCATCTGATATTTATAGCTAAACTGATCCGTTTATTATTTTCTTATTAAATAATACTCGGGTCAAACCGAGATGTTACAGGTGCTTCTGCTTAACTTCTCACCAGGGATTATTGTCCTAACTACTTAGATTAGTAGTTTTTGGTTGTATACATTTGAGATATAGACTCATAGTTGTGTACTTATTCTTTTGTATAGCACATGTTGCTATTCTTTTGTGTCATTGTGGATCTTTTTGACCACTACTCTAATGAACACTTTTATGTGTTATATATATTCATGTCTATTTACGCCTTTGTGATATGAATTATCTGTGACTGATTTGTGTTATGTTTATTTCTATATTTGTTTTCGAAGACATTATAGCCACTATGTAGTAGCTTTGAGTTTGTGTCGGTATTTCGGATTTGTTATATTTTATCTGGCATATCGGTACTCGCACAAAGCAATTATACAGATGGTCGCTTTTCAACAGCCTTATTCTCCGTGCTAGTTGACGGCATTACACCGTAGTGTCCTTGTCTAGCGTGGTATAGAGGTGGGGCATCACAGCTTGGTATCAGAGCCAAACTTCGGAACAATGTAGAATAATTTAACAAGGATCATCGTCCTAAGTGCATCTTAGGAGTCGTGCCTTAGGATTTAATTCGAGCCTTCGTACCGATTCATCCTATTTTCTTTATGATTCCTTGTTTTATCTATCAATATTGCTTGATATTCATTTGGTGAATAACCTTTTTCTTCTTCTTTCTTTCTTTCTAAAGGAAGAGAAATGGTTAGACCTGGTCGTCCCAGCGCCGGTCAATCTAGTGCTACTCCCCAAGATGGAGTTTTTATGTCTGCCCAGCAGCTTCTTGATCTAGTAAAGAATGCTCAAGCAGCCGGTTCTAATCTGGAACCAACTCATCCTAAGTCTGGATTTGCATGCTTGTGCAACGATTATACCAACTTGGGTGGGAAACCATTCAATGGTTCTGAAACTATTATTGAAGTCCAGGCTTGGCTGAGATCATGCGATCGAATCTTTTCTCGCATGAATCTTATTGATCTTCATCGAGTTCAGGTGGCTTCTAGTATGCTCCAAGAAAGGGCATTAGACTGGTACGAGCTTCTGATTTTTGAAATTATTGAAGCGGATCTTACTTGGGAGGAATTCCGAGAGCGCCTCGAGTTAAAATTCATACCAGAAGCAGAGAAGGTGACATTGGCTCGCCGCTTTATTGACCTTGTTCAAGGTGAATCTTCTGTGACAGACTATGTCGCATCTTTCGAATCTCTTTCTAAATACGGGGTTGAATACATTAACACCCCATTGAATAAAAATCAGAGATTTGTTTATGGCTTGAACAAGTGTCTCAAGAAGCCATTACTTCTAAAAGTAGAAGTTTCTTTTGATCAGCTGATTGATACCGCTCTTCGTCTTGAAGAGGCGGATAGGGAAAGCGATGTTGAAATTGTGGGCGCCAAACCAAACTTCAATAACAAAAAGAAAAGGCCTAACAAATTCAAAGATCCTTGTCCCAATAAAAAAAGAAAACAAGCAACTCTTGTAGCAAAGACTCCTTCCCCTAGTAGTGGGCAGTGCTATAACTGTGATTCTAAAGACCATTATGCCAATAGATGTCTGAAACCTCTCTTTTGTCGCTATTGCAAAAGTTCGGGTCATCTTTTATCTTCATGCTCCAAACTTCAAGGCAAGAAGGATGGAAAGTTAAATGTTGCTCAAGCCCCTGGCAACACATCTCGTGGTCAAGGTACGTCTCATTGTATCCTTGATGGCATCATTATATTTCGTGATCAACCTATTCGAGTTCTTTTTGATACGGGAGCATCCCATTCTTTTATATCAAAAGAGCTTGTTGATACTTTTTCTTTAAGTGTTATTGCTTTAATGACTTCTTTGAGAATTGCGAATCTGGTTGGTGGATCCGCGACGCTTAGTTTGCTTTGTAAAGATGTGGAGATTATTTTATGTGATTTTTCTTTCCTAGCTGATTTGCATGTCATGCGTTATTTAGGCTTTGGAATGATTTTGGGAATGGATTGGCTTAACCGTTATGAAGCTCATATCCTATGTCCTGAGCGGACTATTCATCTTCGACATCCTCGATCTGTTAAGCAAATTTCTATTATTCTCAAAGATTCGGATTCCACTTTATCTACATCTTTATATTTTTTAAATCCTCGTGATGATGATAATGATGATGAGGAAGACGTCATTTCTCTTATTCACGTTGTTCGTGAATTTTCCGACATATTTGAGCTCGTTTTAGGATTACCACCTAAGCGAGCGATTGAGTTCAGAATTAATCTTACCCCTGGAGCTCAACCTATTACTCGTCCTCCTTATCGTTTGTCCAATAAAGAAAATGAGGAGATGCGTATACAATTATTCGATTTGGAAACGAAGCAATTTATTCGCTTTAGTTCCTCGCCTTTGGGAGCTTCGGCTATTTTTGTGAAGAAATCCGATGGCACACTTAGGCTTTGCGTTGACTACCGCAAGCTTAATGATCTTACTATCAAAAATAAATATCCTTTACCTCAGATTGATGACCTATTCGATCAACTTAGTGGTGCTAGAGTCTTTTCACAATTGGACTTAGCAACCGGTTTTCATCAGCTTCGTATTGCAGAGGATAACATTCCTTTGACATCATTCCGTACTCGTTATGGATCTTATGAATGACTTGTTATGCCATTTGGTCTAACGAATGCTCCGGCTTATTTCGTTGACCTTATGAATAGAGTTTTCAAAGACTTCCTCGATCAGTTTGTTATCATCTTCATTGATGATATTCTTGTGTATTCTAAAACCGAGGAGGAGCATGAAAAGCATCTTCGGATTGTGTTGGAAACTCTTAGAGTAATCAATTAAAGGCAAAGTTTTCTAAATGCCACTTTTGGCAATCTCGTGTGAAGTTTCTCTGTCATATTATTTCCGAATCTAGAATTTCCATGGATCCTTCAAAGAAAGAAGCAATTCAAGATTGGAAGAAACCGGAGAGTGTGACGGAGATTCGTAGTTTTCTTGGATTGGCATGTTATTACCGTCGATTTATTCAAGACTTTTCTAAAATTGTCTTACCTCTCACTAGCTTAACGAAGAAAGGTGTTAAATACATTTGGTCGGATAAATGTGAAGCTTCTTTTCAAAAATTAAAAGAACTCCTTTCTGATGCTCCTATTCTTGTTATTCCCGAGGGGAATCAAGAATTTGTGGTTTATACCGATGCTAGTCGCGTTGTTTGGGTGCCGTTCTTATGCAAAGAGAACGTGTTATTGCTTATGCTTCTAGGCAATTGAAGCCTGCTGAGACTAGATATGCCACTCATGATTTAGAGCTCACGGCTATTGTTTTCGCCCTTCGTATTTGGCGTCATTATCTTTTGGGAGAAAAATTTATTCTTTACACCGATCATAAATCCTTGAAGTATCTATTTTCTCAAAAGGAACTTAATTTGCGTCAACAACGTTGGCTCGAGTTCCTTGTAGCTTACGATCTTGATATTCTTTATACTCCCGAAATGGGAAATCGAGTTGCCGAAGCACTTAGTCGCAAGCAACAAGCGGTTGTTTCTATGATGATATCTGAATCGAATGATCTCGAAATTTTATCCACTTGTGAAATTAGAGATCGAGTTTTCGATTTATGTTCATCTCTTGTTTTATGTAGTCTTGAGGCTCATCCTTCTCTTTTACACCGCATTCTTGAAGCTCAAAGGCTATATCCTGAATTGGCTCTTCTTGGCCAAAATATTAGGGATAAAATCGATATTGAAAGTATGAAAGACTTTGATATTGATTCTCGTGGCGGCATTCGAAAATTTGGTAGACTTATCTTACCAAATATTAGTGATCTTCGTATAGATATTTTAGAAGATTCTCAACGTTCTAAATTTACCATTCATCTCGGTAGTAGTAAAATGTACGCGGATATGAAGCGACTTTATTATTGGGAGGGAATGAAATCTGATATTGCTAACTTTGTTAAGTGTTGCATGACTTGCCAACTTGTCAAGGCCGAACATCAAAGGCCCGGTGGGTTATTACAACCTTTAGACGTTCCAATTTGGAAGTGGGATCAAATTTCCATGGATTATATAGACGGCCTTCCCCGTTCTCGTTCGGGTCATGATAGCTTATGGGTGATAGTTGATAGACTCACTAAATCCACCCATTTTATTCCCGTTCGGTCCAATCGAACCGTTCCTTTCTTGGCCAAACTCTTTATCAAAGAAATTGTTAAATTACATAGAGTCCCTACTTCTATTGTTAGTGATCGTGATCCATTGTTTACTAGTGGATTATGGAAGAGTCTTCAAAAAGCTTTGGGAATGAAGCTTAATTTTAGCACCGCTTATCATCCCCAGTCCGATGGACAAACCGAGCATGTGAATCAAACTCTTGAAGATCTTCTTCGTGCTTGTGTGCCTGATTTCGGTGGAAGTTGGGAAGATCATATTTCTCTTGTCGAATTTTCCTATAATAATAGCTTCCAATCTAGTATTGGTATGGTACCTTTCGAGGCACTTTACGGAAGGCCATGCCGATCTCCTTCTTGTTGGCTTGAGGCCGGTGAGAGGCTGGTTTTAGGTCCAGATCTTATCTGGGATTCCACAGAGAAAATTGAACTTATTCGTCATAGAATGAAAGAAGCCCAAAGTAGACAAAAATCCTATGCCGATAACCGAAGAAGGAAATTAGAATTTTCTGTGGGAGATCTTGTGTTTGTTCGTGTTTCACCTATGAAAGGTGTTGTGCGTTTCAGTCGATCGGGAAAGTTAGCACCTCGATATATTGGTCCATATTCCATCACCGAACGTATTGGTTCCGTGGCTTATCGCCTTTTGTTACCGGCTCATTTTTCTTCTATTCATGACGTGTTTCACGTTTCTCAATTACGGAAATGTCTTCGAGATTCCGATTCTATTCTTGAGGCCTGTGTTGTGGAAGAAATTGAAGTTTCGCCTAATTTAACTTATGAGAAACATCCTATTCGTATTATTGCTTCGGAGGTCAAGCGCCTTCGAAATAAAGATGTTCCGCTTGTTAAGGTTCAGTGGTCCTTAAATCCTAAAGATTGCTCTTGGGAATCTAGAGAGTTCATCGAGCGAACACATCCGGACTTACTTTCCCGTGCTCTTTAAGGTGAACCTTTTATTTCAAATTTCTTTTGTGATGAATATGCTCTCATGGTTGTTACTATATATCTTCTTCTTAAATATTACGAGGACGCAATTTTTTATAGGAGGGGAGTCTGTAACAACCCGTATATTTATCGATTTTATATTTAAATATTTTATTTAAATATTTTATCGATACTTGGAATTTAGTCCGAAAAGCTACTTTTTGCAAACAGTCGAATTGGGACTCGAGACCCCTTCCATTGAGTTCAAAATGCTGTTTGCAACCTTTTTGAGTATAAGCTTAGATATGTTTGGAGTAAGTTGATTTTTGCCACTTTTTCACTTTGGGTTTGGGTTTGGGTTCAGCCCAATGTTCTAGCTTAATACTCCAAACTGAAACCCCCTCTTCATTCACTCCCTCTTCCTCTACTTTTTAGTTCTAAAGAGATTAATGGTGAGTGGAATGGGTAATTAAAACTCCAAACACTAGTTTTCTTTTGCAAATCAAGCTCTAGCTCCAAACTAATAGAAGAAACTTTGGTAAGCCTCTCTTCTTCTCCTCCAACTCATTCTTTTATCAATTTCAGAAATTCCTAAACCTAACTTTGGGAATGTTCTTCTTTTTAAGCATAGATTCAAGCTCATTTGGGTTGAGTTGAAGAGTGGTTGATTCTCCCTTTGCTTTCAAGATTCTTCTTCATTTGTTTTTGTGAAAAGGTGAGATTTTTATCTCACATCTATGCTTATATTCATCTTCGATTGTTAGGTATGAATTCCTAACACTTATTCTTGTGCAATTGCTTTTGGTTTGGATTGATTTGGTTAATATTCTAATTTTTAGTGTTTTGAGTTCAATTCTTTAAAAATCATAGCTTTGATGTTTTGATCATGTTTTTGGTGATGAATCGAAGAGCTTCTATGGCGGGGTAGTCGATTGGCGTAAACCCTTAGTGTCGTTGCTCGACCGATTGCAATTCGGAAGGGATTGGCATTCCTTAGATAGGCATGGCAGTGCTGGCAACAGGCTCCGGCCGACCGAGCTCAGGGTCCGGTCGACCGACCTGCTACTCGAGCACTTCCTGCCTCTGTTTTGGTAGTGCAGGTTACAGGCTCCGGCCGACCGAGCTCAGGGACCGGCCGATTGACCTGCTAGCCGAGCACTTCCATATTTGGTTTGGTCAACCGACTTAGGGAGTCCGGTTGACCGACCTGCTCCTATTTGCCAATTTTGCCTATATTGCCTATTTTGTTGAATTTCCAACTTTAATCTATTCGTGTTGTTTCCCTTTTGATTGTTATCATTTATTATCGACTTTGATGACGTTTTCTTTGGGAATTTTCGAAATATCCATTTTGATGGATTCGGTATCGATTTCTTTGGATTTTATTCACGTCTTCGTATGTGAATTTTTATGATTGATTGTTTCTACAATCACTTCTATGATTTGTCACTTTAAAATATAAAGGTTTTCTATACTAGTAGTAAATATCGAAACCTTTTCATTAAAAAGATTTCAACACCATTTTATTACAAAGCTCCTTTCTTAAACCGTTTTCCAAATCTATTAGTATATACAAACCTTTTCCTTACTCGTATGAGAAATCTAATTAAACGGCTTAGTAAAACGAGTGGTATGAAATGCTTGCGTTTACTTCGTTGGTTAATTCTTGGACTTGTTCGATTGAATCTTTTTGTGACAATTTTCTAGTGGAGATCTACAATTTGTTCGTAAATATTTAAGTTAAGCTAGTTGTTATGGGACATGATGCTAAGCTTATATATTTACTAGCTTAGTGTAATTGACACTTCTTGATGATCATGACGATCATTTTTGTGATTATGACCAGCAATATGCTATGTTTCTTTGTCCACGTAGGGGACAGTACCTCGTTTTATTGAGTTTCGTCTCATTTTTATTATAGGCTAACGACCTATTTATTTTGGAGTTTCGACTCAATTCTTGTGGGCTAGCGACCCATATTCTTTTATGGAGTTTGGTTCATTGGACGTACCGTTGTACTACGTCGGTGTTCCAATCTATTCGATTTTCAGGTTCCTCGAGTGTACCGATATTGTACTACGTTGTTGGACCGGCTCTATGGTTAGCGACCATGGGATAGCGTCTCGTTTGTGATACACGTGTTCGTGAGTTTTCAAGCTCCCGTTTTGTGATAGGCCTCCCCCTTTTTGTGATTTCTGGATTTCTATTGATGATTTCTAGAATTTGTGTTTCACCAATTTTATGATTGGCATTTATATGTTGTCAATATTTGTGGCTTGGTGAATGAATTAAGGAGTATGACATTCCTTTTGATCTTTGCGAAGATTCTTGTGATATTGGTTAATCTCATGTTGATTTTTAATTACATATTTGTCACAGCTTGGCATTGTGATTATTATACGTTTAGTCATATATCTTATTCTATATCATTTCATCTGATATTTATAGCTAGACTGATCCGTTTATTATTTTCTTATTAAATAATAATCGGGTCAGACCGAGATGTTACAGGTGCTTCTGCTTAACTTCTCACCAGGGATTATTGTCCTAACTTTTAGCTAACTACTTAGATTAGTAGTTTTTGGTTGTATACATTTGAGATATAGACTCATAGTTGTGTACTTATTCTTTTGTATAGCACATGTTGCTATTCTTTTGTGTCATTGTGGATCTTTTTGACCACTACTCTGATGAATACTTTTATGTGTTATATATATTCATGTCTATTTCCGCCTTTGTGATATGAATTATCTGTGACTGATTGGTGTTATGTTTATTTCTATATTTGTTTCCGAAGACATTATAGCCACTGTGTAGTAGCTTTGAGTTTGTGTCGGTATGTCGGATTTGTTATATTTTATCTGGCATATCGGTACTCGCACAAAGCAATTATACAGATGGTCGCTACTTAACAGCCTTATTCTCCGTGCTTGTTGACGGCATTACACCGTAGTATCCTTGTCTAGCGTCGGTATAGAGGTGGGGCATCACAGTTTCGGAACCTATAAATTTGGAAAGGCTTTTGATTTTGGGTAAAATCAATATTGAAATTTGGAAAGCCTAGTTTGAGACCTATCGATTATGGGATAATCGATTTTGAGAAAGGAGATTTATTTGAGATTCATACTAGTGTATGATTTGGAAGATACTATATGTGTATAGTATAAAGTGTTTTGAAAATGGATCTGGAGAAAAAGGCGCTCCCTTGGGATGAACTTCTCAGGAGCACCATAGGTTCGTACTGCCTTGAGCCTCTAAGGGGGAGGTTCTAAAGTTGATCCTGTGAGGAGTCCGGACAAACTAGTTCTTGTGGATTATTGGGTAGCCAAAGTCGAGGGCGCTGATGCCTACAGAGGCATTTGGGTTATGCTGTGACGACAGTGTAACTCGATGTCGCTGTGATCTACTATGTGGACCATAGCGAAAATCGTATTGAGGTGAGTGTCAACGGTCTACGCTTGATTTTGCCGGAAAGGCAATGTAACATCGGTAGACTGCGATCTATGGTCGAGTGGAGTGGAGAAGTTTCATTCTTTTGGGCAGCGAAATTCGAGGGCGCTGAGACCTACAGTTATATGGGTTTTTGCTGTGATAGCAACGTAACCCCAGTTGTAGCAGCGATCTGTAGCGGGTTCCATGGTGTAATCGTGGGGTGCGGAGGACTACAGTTATCTATGGATTTTGTCGGGATGGCAACGTAACCATTGGGTTAACTGCGATCATGGATGGGGGTGATGATTTCCAGAGCATTCTCACCAAAGATTTCCTCTATTTTCAAAAAAAATGTTTTCTATATTTTCAATAAATTTATTTTCCAAGTATTTTCAATGGGTGTTGAAAACGGGTCTGCCAAACACTTATAGATTTTCAGTCTTACGCCTGATCAACGTATGACCGAATTTTTGTGAGAACAAGGATGGACTGGTTAAGACATCGAGTTATAAAAAGTATTTCTATAAAATAATTATTTTGTAATATTATATAGATTTTAAAAATGTTTTTTAAAAAAACGAAAAAAATAATCAAAGGAAATTTAACTCATTTTAAGCATTTCAATAAATTCTGGATTCGTTCCTTTTCGAGGACGAAAAGAATCTAAGGGGGAGGAATGTGATAACCTGGATTTTTAATATCTGTTAATTGGATAATTAACTGATTTTAAATCATTGAAATACTGATTCCAGTTGGTTAAATAAATAAAATTTGATAAATAAAAGTATTTAAATATATATAATTTATATGAGTCGATTTTAATTTGAATTTGAATTTGAAATTCAGAGGATAAATGTCTTAAGGTAAATTAAATTTAAAAGTTTGTGTGTGTGTATATATATAATTTTATTACTATATAGTTTGTTATTTTCATCTAAAGATCATATTAATATAAGTGAAGGACAGTGGCTACTAAATAAAAAATTAAGGTAAGAGTTTTGTGGAAAACATTTAAAGATATAAGTTAAGTATATATAGTATAATTAATATATTTGTATAGATATTATAAGGTATAATTGAGATTTTATATCATCTACTTTCAAGATTTTAGATAGACAAGAATAAGAGAAAGAATAAATATAATTAAGTAAGATTTATTTAAGATAAAAATTTAAACATTCAAAACATATATATATATATATAAGAGCAAATTGATAATATGAAAAATATATATATTTTAAAATACAAAGACATTTATAAATATAAAAGATAAATTTAGAATATCATAAATACACATAAATATGGATTTACAAATGTAAGCAAAAGGATAGGTTTATTGACAAGTGTCATTTATAATTAGTAGGAGATGATATAAACATTTCCTATTATCTCTCATTCTCTTTAATAACTTCAAATTCTGTAAAAAAAAAAGAAACCAAAATCTTGTAACAAATCCAAATTCAATCAAACAAAAGAAAAATTTCTGTTTCAAGAAGTACATGTTTCAGTTTCAAGTTGCAATGCAAATCAAAATATCAAGAAAGCCCAACATTCATGATTCAGACCAAACAATAAACCTGAAAGCAAATTAAAATCAAAACTCAAGTTCTGGTTCAATTTATATAAGGATTAAAGCTTCAGTTTTTCCGGGAGATCATCATAGCATTTTCCAGCATCTCAGTATATGTAACATCCCGCTTTTTCGCACGCTTTAAATCGACACACGTGCCAATTCAAACCATACGGAAGGGCGGATTGTTATGAGGTAAATAAGAAAAACAAGAAAGAAATAAAAAGATAACAGAATCTCACAGCGGAAGGATAAAATATAATAATTAAATATTTAGTTTATAGATCTGTTTGTTTTTAAAAAAACATTTTTTATATTTATATAATACATATCAGAGTTACACATACCAATAACAATGCAGCGGAACAATATGAGTGTAGTGCAATAATATAAATAATAATACAAATCTTCGCCTTCGTCCTCCAGAGCTAAATCTTCAAATCCTGAAACGCTCGGACTGACCCGAGAGAATTTGAAAAGACAAAAACACTCGAGTCAGAACTAAAAGATCTTATGTGAGTTAAATTAACAGAAATAAATATGAGTGCAGTCACTCAAGAGATGCTCGGGATTTACATCTCCTAAGGATCCGTTAAACTATTTACTATGTAGTATATTGTGCTATTATTATAGTGTCTAATTGTAAAATAAACTTACTTTTTTCTTAGCATTAAGGGGTTACCCATATAGCCCTTAACACGTAATAGTCCCAGTAGTCCATCCAGTATCAGCCATCTCCAGATCGGGAGACTACCCTAAATACTCCACGGGCTACGGGAGAAAACCAAACTCGTAGAAGGCGCGATAGGTTAGGTGACACGGCACAACTAGGCAATGCCAGGGTAGATATACCAATTACGCTTCCGAGCTGATGGTAACGCGTAGCCGCAGCTACCGCCCACCTCGGACAATCTCCCCCTTAAAATCAAAATCAAAAGTGGCCACCGAATCCATCCAAAGTCATAGTATAGTATCGAAGAGGAGTATCCGATAAAGGGCGCTAACCCCCTTGGCCCGTCGATCGCTCCTGTTTTAGCCACCTTATGCCAACTCAGGGGAGTTGGGTCCACGTATTTACCTTTCAAGAAACGCCGCCACCATCCTACTTCATTCTGGAATCTCCACCGCATACACGGTTGTTAAAGTGGTTTTCGGAGTTGGCAGAGAGTATGACAACTTCCGATCCCAGTCTCTTTAACAACCAAACGTTATTATAACACCGTGGTCATTTAAAAAATTTTACTTTCAAAACCAGAATATAATATCTATTTCAAAACCATATAAATACGATATCCTTTCCATTTCAAAACAAACTCATTTGATATTATTTTAATAAAACCCAAATTAATATAATATCATTTTATTTCAAATATATTTCTTTTCCATAATCATATTGCTTTAAATTTTGTAATAGTTGGAAAACAAACATTTGAATTATAACTTTCAAACACACAACTACAAAATTTGTAGCTTTAAGACCATAACTTTCAAAACTTAAATGGTTTGGATATTTAACAGTATATAAAATAAAACGATTGAATTTAAAATTTCTTTACAAAGTAAATAATTTCCACGCCTTTACAATTTTATTCACTTTAAATTCAGTCTAAACCCATAACCTTTAGATTCAATTTCAGTTTGAATAAAAACACTTCGATTTCAATATTTTCAAACTTTGAGTATTCAATAAATTCCAAAACCTAGGTTGGGAATTCTTATTCAACAATTCATTGTCCTATTATTTAGTTTTGAAATGTTTACATAATAGATCCATAACCATTTAAAATAAAACTCAATTTATTAACACTAGATATTTCCTTCCATTTATTTATACTAGAATTATTCGTTTAAAAATTTAGATATAAATATCATACCTTTAAAATTCAAGTTCAATAAGTTTTACATCAACTTATGGAGTTTAATTTTTAAATAAGCTTAATTCCAAATAAATTTCCAATTTACCTTTCAATCTTAATTGGTTTAAATCATTAAAATTCTATAAATATATACACCATATCTGAAACCTGTACTTGACCATATATTATAAATTATCAAACTCCATTATTCAACACATTAATTTTATTTAACTGATTTATACATAGCTTAAATTCAAAAATTTAACTATATACGTATATATATAAAATAATATTTATATCACATCAAAATTTAATATTTATTAATCTGTATCCTATCCAAACCATAGAAATCATTTCAAAAATACTTATATATATATACACACACACCGCGGTGCCTGTATAAAACTTTCTATCCTATGGTCAAGTGATATGGATATTTATCATTTCAATCCGCAATGTAAAAATAAAAATGCGGTTGTATATCATTTCAAACCGCAATCCCGAATGAAATGAAAATGCATAATAACTTGCAGTTTATACAATATAAATACAGTATCCATTCATCCATCATATCAATCATCAAACATTCATCAATTTATCATCCAATTAAAACAATCACATCAATAAATAATAATTAATTACCAACAGTAAATTTTTCAATAATGAAATAAAATAATCGTTTAACTGTAGTTTATATGCAATGATAAAATTTAACAAAATTTTTAACTGGCAATTTTAAATGCAATGAATACATTAATTAACAATTAACTAGCAGTTTTTAATGCAATAATGAATTAAATAATGCGTAAATTAAATGAATGCAATTTAACTGAGAAAATGATGAAATATATGCCAAACAACTATAAATAAAATTTTAAACACATCATAAATCAATTTAACAAAAGATAAGAAATCTTAGAAGTTGTGAGTGGGTTAAAAAATTCACATTTTGGATTTAAATCGAATTTAAATCCAATTTAAACCCAAAAATTGGACTGTCTCAGAGTTCTTCCAAACAAGCGCCAAAATGTCCGGAATTTTATTACGATCCTAACAAAAAAATCGCGCGTGAAACGGAGTTCATATGTGAAAAATATAGCAAAAATTACGCTTGAATTTAAATTAAAATAAAATAAAAAGCAGAACATGTTCACCCCTTTAGCCACGTCATCTCCACACTCCTTTCTTCCCAGAATACATCTACAGGACGCACGAGAAAACCACGCAACTTCACGAACCCAAGCCCAGTGCCGTTGACCAACTATTGACGTCGCGCGCCACTCCCCTTCGTCAAAACCTCACCACCATCGGCCGAACACCCCTGCCCACGCGCTCACTCTGGCCCACAACCCCCTCGCGACGCGTAAAAACAGCCCCGGCCGCCACTATCAAAACCCTAGGTCGAAATTATGTCGTCGATCTAACCGTTGAATTTCCAAATAAACTGCATGGATGAAGTCCCCTCGGTACTCTCGTCAAAAGCCAGAAAGTGTTTTTCGATCCGACGAAGTTCATCGTCGAGCGATGAACGACCGAAACTTCTTCGATTTTTACTGGTCAAACGACAATCCAAAATGAAAAACGAATTTCACCAGAAGATTACGCACTTCGTGAGCTTCAACATATATTTTTTTGGAATTTTTCTGAGGATTTTGAATTTTTGACTTTGATTTTGGGTTGTAATTGGATCTAGGGTTTGCATCCATTGAAGAAGAAGAGGAACTGATGAAATTTTACGTACAGATAAATGAGAATAGACAGAGGCTAGGGTTTAGCAGGGTATTTATAGACAAATTGAAAAATAGATGGATCGGGTTAATAGATATACGTGCTACCGCTAACGTGGCCCAAAGAGCCCGTTCTGACTCGGAACGAAATTGGTTAAACCCATATATCAAAATAGGTGTTTTAAAATACTTTAAAAGCAACGGAAAAGGTTTCAGGTTCAAATTGCATCGCATGAAAAAGTTATGCTAAAATCAATATTTTCAAATTGATGTCAATTAATTTCAATTGCATAAATTTCAAGGCGTTTCGAGTCCGTACGATCAAACGACAAGTCCGATCGCTACGAAACTTGATACATTATTATAATTCACCGTTACGGATCCGATGAAACTGGTTTCGTCGAAATCCCAGTCAGTGTCCAAAATGGCTATTTGTATATTAATTAAATAAATTTACAATTAATTGATTAAATCAAATTTTAAATTCAAATTCTAAAATTTGTAAATTTTATCAACTTTACTTTCATAATCCTTCACATTAATTTAAACCAAATCTAGATGTAAATTTAGAGTTAACAAATTTATTCATTTCAGCGTTAAATTTCAATTTCATTATATTCGCAAATTATAAATTAAATTTGCAAAAATTTCTTTTTATTTGACTTTCATTCAATTTTTCAATCTATTAGTATCCAATAGATGGGACTACCATTGGATTCATACTTTATTACGTAAATATCTCCAAATTTCATCTAAACTTATATTTACATAATGTCTAAATATTAAATTTCATTTATTTGAAGATAAACTCGATCACTAAAATTTACATTCAAATAAATTAATAAATCTTGATTTAAAATGCTACATCAACCAATAGTTATATTATACATGGAATTGACATAAATTTCAAATATTACTTCAATTAACGTTAATGTAATAATTATTTTTATTCATTGCAATTGATTAACATTTATAATTTAATATACTAAATAGATGGTTAATCTTAAAATACTTGTTTTCATTAACGTTTTGATTTCACTTAAAAGCTATTAATAACCAGCCAAATGTTGCTATTTGATTGAGACCTAATTCAATGCATAAATGAATGGGTAAATGATTAAAGTTTTGCACTATTGCCACAATTTTATTAATATACATTAAGGTTTATTAAGTTCTAATTGACTCCAATTTAATTATTACAATAATTACTACCCTTGCTTCAAATTTCCAAAATTTAGAAATTACAAATTATATTTACAATATTTCCATTTAATAGACTTTCCATTCTATCATCAATTTAACTGCCCTATTATGGATAGTGTTACACTATTAAATCGATTATCAATTTATGGGAGAGTTATTATTGGCCTACTCTTATTACATTATTCAATTAATATAGAAATAAATTTCATCCACTTACAAATAAATGTAATTATTACATATTTTCTTCCAATTAATTTAAAATTGATTTCTATAGATTGATTTGATTTAATCGCCAAATATATATTCATAAATTACTTTACATACACCCTTCCGTTACTATATTAAAAATCACCAAGTAACGTTTATTATCGAAACAACATTAATTAAAATTTCTTACCTACATTGATTGTATACATTTCCCATTAATTGCATATTACTTCATCGGTTATTATAACATTGAATTCATTAAATTATCACTAATTTCATCATTGCATTAGTTAATACAATCTTCCCATTTGCTTTCTTAAATTAGACTTTAACCAAGTATATCAAGCTATATTATTTCAACTAATTGCCATTTCCTTTCTTTCTTTTTATTTTATGTTATTGTTAATTTTTATTACAATTGCTCTTTTAAATTCTAACGTTCACTTCATTATCAATTATAAGATTTTCATTTCTTTCCACATTAAATTACAAAAATCTTATAATTTAATCAAATTAAATCATCGAAATTTACTGGTCGTTACACTCTCCCCCACTCAAAACTTTTCGTCCGCGAAAAGGAAAAAGATGGGAAAAGAAAACTTATAAATTAATATCTATTATTCAAAACATTAAATTTATAAACAATTAGATTTTCAACATAAAATATACAAAATTACAATCATTATATCTTTTTATACTTAAATTATTGAAGTTTGGAAAACATTTTCAAAAAACAAATATTTTCAAGTTTCGAAATTTACGAAATTTTTTGGCAGAGTCTCCTTTGTACGGAGAGGCTCGGGAGAATATATAATATCAAATATAACAAAATATCACATATAATATCCAAAATATTATATCCCAACACGGGAATATATATATATATATAATAGCGCTATAAACCGTAATCCGAAAACGTACCTATTTGTCGGGCAATTTACGCTTATTTTATGGAACCAAAGCACTAGAAATTGCTTCCATAACCTGCATTTCACTTATATAATCCAAAGAGGGTTAAAATTTATATAAATGAAATGTTTAAACTTGTTTCAACCAATTAAATATAAACAACAATCATTGCGACCAACATCATACAAAATCAATATAAATCAACCACTCATTCATATCAAACAAAACAAATAGTTGTTCGAGTTCAAAACTTTATATTGTACGGAATAAAGACTAAACTACTAAGTGCATCATTTACTCAACAGTCTTAGATGAAACTAAATAGATTATTCCTACATCCAAATATTTTAAAGTATCCTTACCCAAACAACCATAAACCAAACAACAACAAATCCAAACAAAAATTTAGTCCATTCTTATTAATTTCATTTCATACCTTTGCTGTTTTATTTCTCTTTTTATTCATATATGGTTTATCTTTTTACTTTACATTTATTTCCTACACTTTCATTCATTCAGTGATTACTTCATTTATTTTCATTTATTTTTTACAATATTCATTTTTTTTCATTTTAATGTCATGTAAGTTTCTTCTTTTTATTCATTTATTTATTTTATTCATATTCAATCGAATTCTTAGTAGGTAAATTCATTAACCTAAGTTTATAGTCAAAAATTTTCTTATTTTATTCAGAATTAATCTCAACCTATTCACTTAAGTTTATAATTGCTTACTTACAATACCTACTTTCCACTATATTTAATTAGTAGCATTCAATTATACTTAAGTTTATACAACTACACATCAATTCTTATTTATTAAAGAATTCCATTAATTATTTTCATTACCTCAAGTTAATTACTTGTATAATATCGATTACATTTTCTTATTAATATTTTCAAATTTATATCTTTTGGTAAGTTATATATATGCCTTTAAGAATGTAATTGAAAGTTATACAAGTTTTTCTCAATTCCTTTAATTCATTAATGGTTCAATAATTCTATCTTTCGTTTTATAAGATTACAATTTCTACTTTCTTTTAACCCTATTTATAACTTAGCATTTATCTCTTATTTTAATAAAAGGTTCCAATTATAAATTAGTTATATTACATTTTACTACCCTAAGTAAAGCTGTTAGTTAGCGGAAACTTAAGAATTAAATAGCGGGTTTAATTTCAAATCATTTTAAAGATAATAGATAATGGTTTATACTTAAAACAATTAAAAATTTATATTTGGTTATCAAATAAATCCGTAGTAAGACTACTACAGTGGCCTTCCCACTTCGAAACTCGAAAATGAACATCGATGATGCGTGCACTCATCACCGAAATTATTTTCCAGCGACAGAGAGGGGAGTACAACTTTATCTTTCCAAAATTTCTTTTAAAACATTTCTTTCAAATTATATTGAAATACTTATATTAGAGAACACTTCTTTTAATAATATTATTATTATATTTCAAAATCATTCAAAAGAAATTTCCAAAAATCCCGAAACTTAAGCTTTAAGTTTCCAATTTTATTTATTTTATTTTCACCATTTTTTCAACTATTATTTATAAATTCCATTACTTAACAACCAATATATAGCAACCAAATTATATCTTTATTAAAAAAAATTCCTTTATATATATAGAAAATATAATAGGTAAAATTATTTCATTCACCTATATTAAAACAAATATTATATCGGTCTGTCCTATTAAGTCTTTAGAAACCCCTATTGATGTCACAATGTCCCATGCATCAACCAGAATTTATAAATACCAAACGGAACAGATTAACACAATATTAAAACCTTTTTATAACACTAACAAATACGCTCTCTTATATATATACACTCAGCGACCCCCATAGGGTATTACTACCCTATTAGTAAAGAGTCAGACCCCTCAAAGCTATAGTTTATCGCTAAACCAAAGCTCTGATACCAACTGTAACATCCCGCCTTTTCGCACGCTTTAAATCGACACACGTGCCAATTCAAACCATACGGAAGGGCAGATTGTTATGGGGTTAATAAGAAAAACAAGAAAGAAATAAAAAGATAACAGAATCTCACAGCGGAAGGATAAAATATAATAATTAAATATTCAGTTTATAGATCTGTTTTTTTTAATTTTTTTTATATTTATATAATACATATCAGAGTTACACATACCAATAACAATGCAGCAGAACAGTATGAGTGTAGTGCAATAATATAAATAATAATAATACAAATCTTCACCTTCGTCCTCCAGAGCTAAATCTTCAAATCCTGAAACGCTCGGACTGACCCAAGCGAAGTTGAAAAGACAAAAACGCTCGAGTCAGAACTAAAAGATCTTATGTGAGTTAAATTAACAGAAATAAATATGAGTGCAGTAACTCAAGAGATGCTTGGGATTTACATCTCCTAAGGATCCGTTAAATGATTTACTATGTAGTATATTGCGCTATTATTATAGTGTCTAATTGTAAAATAAACTTACTTTTTTCTTAGCATTAAGGGTGTAACAACCCGCATATTTATCAGTTTTGTATTTAAATATTTTATTTAAATACTTCATCGTTAGTCGGATTTTTTCCGAAAAGCTACTTTTTGCATACGGTCGAATTATGACTCGGAACCACTCCCATTGAGTTTAAAATGCCGTTTGCGACCTTTTTGAGTATAAGCTTCGATATGTTTGGAGAAAGTTGATTTTTGCTACTTTTTACTTTGGGTTTCCAATTATAATTATTATAGTGTCCAATTTTTCGTGATTTCCATTGATAAGTCTTATCGATATTTGTGCATTGGTGAATTTGTGTGTCATTGACTTTAGTGATTTCTGGATTTCTTGTGTAGTCTTCTAGAATTTGTGCGTCATTGACTTTTGCGATTGACATTGATATTATCGTCAATATTTGTGGTTTGATGAACGAAATAAAGAGTATGACACTTCTTGGATTCTTGTGTAGACATTTGTGATATTGATTAATCTCTTGTTGATTATCAACTACTTATATATCACAGCTTGGCCTTGTGATTATAATGTGTTTAGTCATAACTCTGATTCTATATCGTTTCAATCTGATATCTATAGTTAGACTGATCCGTTTATTATTTTCTTATTAAATAATACTCGGGTCAGACCGAGATGTTACAGGTGCTTCTGCTTGACTTCTCTCTTGGGATTGATTTCTCTTGCTTTTGGTTAACTACTTAGATTAGTAGTTTTTGTTGTATACAATTGAGATATAGACTCCATAGTGTATACTTATTCTTTTGTGTAGTTCATGTAACTATTCTTTTGTGATATGGTGGATCTTTTTAGACCACTACTCTGATGTACATTCCTAGTGTAATATTCATATCTATTTTCCGCCTTTGTGATATGAATTGTCTGTGACTGATTTGTGTTATGCTTATTTCTATATTTTTTTTCCGAAGGATTTATATAGCCACCGTGTAGTAGCTTTAAGTTTGTGTCGGTATGTCGGATTTCCTCTTGAAATAGAATGCATGTTATATTATCTGACATATCGGTGCTCGTGCAAAGAAATTACACGGATGGTCGCTCCTCAACAGCCTTATTCTCCGTGCTAGTCGACAGCATTCACCGTAATGTTCTTGGCTAGCGTGGGTATAGAGGTGGGGCGTCACAGCTTGGTATCAGAGCCAAACTTCGGAACAATATGGAATATTATAACAAGGATCATCGTCCTAAGTTCATCTTAGGAGTCGTGCTTTAGGATTTTATTCGGGTCTACGTACCGTTCTATCCTATTTTCTTTTATGATTCCTTGTTTTGTCTATCAAGATTGCTTGATATTCAATTTGGTGAATGACCTTTTTCTTCCTCTTCTTTCTTTCTAAAGGAAGAGAAATGTCTAGACCTGGCCGCCCCAGAGCCGTGCCATCTAGCACTCCGCCCCAGGATGGAGTTTTTATGACTGCTCAACAGCTTCTTGATTTAGTGAAAAATGCTCAAGCAGCTGGAGCTAACCCGGAACCTACTCACCCAAAGTCAGGATTTGCACGTTTGTACAGCGATTACACAAATTTGGGTGGGGATCCATTCAAGGGTTTCGAAACTGTTATTGAAGTACAGGCCTGGCTAAGGTCATGCGATCGAATCTTTTCTCGCATGAATCTTATTGACCTTCACCGAGTTCAGGTGGCCTCTAGTATGCTCCGAGAAAGAGCATTGGACTGGTACGAACTTCTTATTTCTGAGATTAATGAAGCGGATCTCACCTGGGAGAAACTCCGAGAGCGCTTCGAGTTAAAATTCGTACCAGAAGCAGAAAAAGTGACATTGGCTCGACGATTTATAGACCTTGTTCAAGGTGAGTCATCCGTGACTGATTACGTCGCCTCCTTCGAGTCGCTTTCCAAATATGGGGTTGAATACATCAACACCCCTCTTAAGAAGAATCAGAGATTCGTCTATGGCTTAAACAAAAGTCTCAAGAAGCCATTACTTCTAAAGTTAGAAGTTTCTTTCGACCAACTCGTTGATATCGCTCTTCGTCTTGAAGAGGCGGATAGAGAGAATGACGTTGAAGTGGTGGGTTCCAAACCAAACTTCAACAACAAAAAGAGGCCAAACAAATTTAAAGGCCCTTATCCCAATAAGAAAGGGAAGCAAGCAACCTCCGTGGCAAAGACTTCTTCCTTTGGTCGTGGGGAATGCTATAATTGTGGTTCGAATGACCATTATGCGAACAAGTGCCCAAAGTCTCTTTCTTGTCGCTACTGCAAAGTTCCCGGTCATGTTATATCTTCATGCCCCAAGCTTCAGGGCAAGAAGGAGGGAAAGTTAAATGTTGCTCAAGCCCCTGGCAACACATCTCGTGGCCAAGGTATTTCTCATTCTATTCTAGATGGAATTATTTATTTCGTGATCATCCTATTCGAGTTCTTTTTGATACGGGTGCGTCCCATTCTTTTATATCAAAAGAACTTGTTGATACTTTTTCTTTGGATGTTTTGTGTTTAATGACTTCTTTGAGAATTGCGAATCCGGTTGGTGGATCCGCAACAATCAGTTTATTGTGTAAAGATGTCGAGATTATTTTGTGTGATTTTTCTTTCCGAGCCGATTTGCATGTCATGCGTTATTTAGGCTTTGGAATGATTTTGGGAATGGATTGGCATAACCGTTATGAAGCTCATATCCTATGTCCTGAGCGGACTATTCATCTTCGACATCCTCAATCTAATCAGGTTTCTGTTATTCTTAAAGATTCAGATTCTGCTTTGGTTGCATCTTTATATTCTTTAAATCCTCGTGATGACGATGATGATGATGAGGGTGATATTATTTCTCGTATTCACGTCGTTTGCGAATTTTCCGACATATTCGAGCCCGTTTTAGGATTACCACCTAAGCGAGCAATTGAGTTCAGAATTAATCTTATTCCTGGAGCTCAACCTATCACTCGTCCTCCTTATCGTATGTCCAATAAAGAAAACGAGGAGATGCGTAAACAATTATCTGAATTGGAAACGAAGCAATTTATTCGCTCTAGTTCCTCACCTTGGGGAGCTTCAGCTATTTTTGTGAAGAAATCTGATGGTACACTTAGGCTTTGCGTTGACTACCGCAAGCTTAATGATCTTACTATCAAAAATAAATATCCTTTACCTCGGATTGATGATCTATTCGATCAACTCAGTGGTGCTAGAGTCTTTTTGTAACAACCCGCATATTTAACGATTTTATATTTAAATGTTTAATTTAAATATAGCGTCGTTAGTCGGATTTTGGTCCGAAATGTTACTTTCTGCAAATGGCCGAATTGGAACTCGAAACTACCTCCATTGGTTCCAAAATGGCGTTTGCGATCTTTTTGAGTATAATCTTTGATATGTTTGAAGTTTGTGAAATTTTGGCTACTTTTTCTATTGGGTTTGGGGTTGGGTTCAGCCCACTAGCTCACTTAACCCCCTAGCTCAACCCTTATCTCCATTTCATCTTCATTTCATTTCTTTCTCAAGCTAAAACTGAAATGGTGGAAGGGAAAGAGAAATAGAAATTAGCAAGCCTTAGTTTCTCCTTTGTAACTTGATTCTTGCTCCAAAATCAAAGAGAACCCATTGGTAAGTTCATCTCCATCTTCTCCATCTCTTCTCCTCTTCAATTTCAGTAATTTCCTAACCCTAACTTAGGAAATGCTTGCTTTGATTCTAGATTGAAGCTTGTAGTGTTGAAGTGGAGTGTAGTTGGTTGATTCCTTGCGTTTGTGCTTCTTCATCTTCTTTGTTTTGTGTAAAAAGGTGAGTTTTGAACTCACATCTACTTCTCTTGATTTCATCGATGTTGGGTATGAATTCCTAACACCTTGTTCATATGCATTTGCCTTTAGTTTGAATTGAATTGGTGAACATTTCATTTTTGGAGTTTTGGAGTCAAATCCTTGAAAATCATAACTTTGATGTTTGATCATGGTTGTTGGTGGTAAATTGGAGTCGACGGTGTTGGGTTATCGTTTGGCAAAATCCCCTTAAGTCCATTGCTCGATATGTTGCAAATGGGGTGAGTTGCTCCTCAATTTGCTAGGCTGGAAAACAATTCCAGCTACATCCAGTCGACTGACCCCCTGCAGTCAGTCGACTGACTGCAGAGAGTAAAAACTCTCGGGTTGTGGATCAGTCGACTGACTGCAGTAGGCCAGTCGACTGACCTGCTTCATTTTGTCCACTATGCCTATTTGTTTGTGATTTTCACTTTTATCGATTTAAATTGATTCCAATTAGTTGTTTTTACAGATTTGACCTTGATGATTCCTTTTTGACTTCATCCACGGGTTTTTATAAAATAATCTCTCGAATCGCATTTAAAAGCTCGTGTCTCCAATTTATAAATTCTATTTAAAACACACACTTTCGCACTTCGAGCGAAGTGGAAGGGTGATTAAATGGTTGGGCAAAACACGGACCATGAATCTGTGCGTTTATCCTTTCGATTAATCCCCGACCTATTCAATTGATTGTTTTGACCTTCGGGTTTAGTTTACCGATGATATGAGGTAAATTTGTAATGCTTTGAGTGTGAAAGTGACTGACGGATAGTAAACCGTTTAGTGCGAACGAGTGGTTATGGGACGCACGTTAACACTGTTCGGATTCCTTTTCGAGAGTTGTGACACATTCTGCCAGTTAGTGGTGTCCAGTACTGGGTCTCTGACCTTCACCGCTACGGTTTGTTGCCCTATAAAGTATCGCTCCGATGTTGGCCTTATGTGCCGCATGAGTGATATTGGGTTTGTTGCCTTTGGGTATGTTGCCTTCGGGTGTGTGCCTTTGGGTTTGTTGCCCTATATAATTTCGCTCTGATGTTGGCCTTATGTGCCGCATGGGTGATACTTGGGTTTGGAGTCTTCGGGCTCATGGATCCTTGTTTGTACAGTACTGAGCTCGAGCAAATTTTATGATGTTTCATTGATATGTATATTCCCTTGGTATCGCCCTTCAATGTTTGTCTTTTTGAGCCGCATGGAGTATAGCGATTACCTTGTGGAACTTGTATACCTTATGGGTATTTGTTATTTGCCTTCTGGCTTGTTTTGGGATAATTATATCCTTTGTTTCTATATGTTACCAATGATATGAGGCTTGTTGTATATGATTCATATCTTGTTGATGATTGTGTTATCTCCCCAAGAGATATTTATTATACTGTATGACCTTGTAGGTTTATTATTGTTCAGTTTATCTAACTGATTTGTTATCTAGACTGACTCGTGTATTTTATACTCGGGTCAAACCGAGATGTTTCAGGTTAGGTGCTTTTGGACTTAGCCTATTTTTCTTCCTCATGGACTATTCGCTAGCTTCATTTTGTTATAGCGTCTTTTGTGGTCCTTATCTGTTGTAACTCTGATATTTATACTTTTTCGTCTCGTCTGTATATTGTGGTCTCCTGTACCACTTGACATGTATTATTTTGTATATTCTGTTGTGTATCTGTTTATGTGTATATTATGATCGACTGTTCTGTGATGTGAATTACATTTGAGTTGTTATATTTTCTTCTGATAGATCCTATAGCCATTGTATTTTTGCTTTAAATATTTATTGAATAGGTCGAATTTTAATGTGGTTCTACTTTTTGACGTATTTAGTGAATAGTTAAGGTAAGATTACATATGGTCGCTCCTATCCAGCCTTATTCTCCGTGTTAGCAGACGGTATTATCTATACAATACTCTTTGCTAACGTGGGTATAGAGGTGGGGCGTCACAGCGTTGGTATCAGAGCGAGGTTCAGAAAAAAATATGATAAACACAGAATAGATGCACATATTATGGTACATCAAAGTGTACAAGTGATACAAATCTTTGAATCATTGTGTCTCTTTATCCCATCAAGGCTAGATAGTATTTGGGAATACGTCTAGGATTATTCCGTAGTATCCCATATTGAAATATCTACCTTGTGAATAATATTTTCCTTATCTTGACTTTCAGCTTATGTCTGGAAGAGGCAGAGGTCGACGTTCGGATGCTGGGCAATCTAGTGGCTCACATCCGGATGGCGTTTATATGTCTGCCGATCAGTTTATGGAGTTGTTTAGGAGCACTCAGCCTCCAGTTCCTCCTCGAGTGTCTCCACCTCACAAGTCTGCCTTTGCACGCCAGTGCAGTGATTTTGCTCATCTTGGAGGAAAACCGTTTAAGGGCTCCGAGTCCGTTCTTGAAGTCCAAGCTTGGCTTCGCACGTGCGAGCATATTTTCTCTCACATGGATCTTTCTGGCCATGATAGAGTTCTTGTAACTTCTAGCTTATTGCAAGAGCGTGCTCTTGATTGGTATGAGCTTCTTGTAGCCGAGATTGATGAGTCTACTCTTTCTTGGACTCAGTTTCGGGGACGATTTGAACTCAAGTTCGTTCCTGAATCTGAAAAAGTTTTATTGACCTGTCGCTTCCTTGAGTTGAAGCAAGGGAAATCTTCTGTTTCTGAGTATGTCGCATCGTTCGAGGCTTTATCTCAGTATGGTCTTGAATTCATTAGCACTTCTTATAAGAAGAATTTGAGGTTTGTTTCTGGTCTTAAGAAATATCTTAAGAAGTCCTTGTTGCTCCAGCTTAAACTTTCTTTCGAGGAATTGGTTGATTCGGCACTTCATCTCGAAGCTGTCGAGAAGGAATGTGATAGTGGTGAGGATGTTGAGGTTTCTAAGAACCCCAACAAGAAGCAGTTTCCGTTTCAGAAGAAGCCATTTCCTTCTAAGAAGAAGAAGACCGGTGGTCCTAGCTCTCAGCCTCAGTCTTCTGGAACACCTTTCGTCCGGAAGTGTTTCAATTGTGGTTCTCCGGATCATATTATTCGAGCTTGTCCTAAGCCTCTTTTCTGCCGTAATTGCAAGATGGAAGGTCATCATGTTTCAGCTTGTCCTACTGCTCCTGCTAATGCAAAATCTGGCAAGCTCAATGTGGCTAATACTTCTGGAGGTTCATCTCAATCTAAAGGTATGTCTCCATCTATTTTGGAGGGTTCAATTCTATTTCATGATCATAGTATTCGAGTTCTTTTCGATACGGGAGCTTCACATTCTTTCGTATCGAAGAAGCTCGTAGATGATTTATCTTTGGATGTTTCTTGTATGGTTACTTCTTTAAGGATTGCGAATCCTATTGGGGGATCCGCGACCCTTAGTTTGCTTTGTGATGATGTTGAGATTGTTTTATGTGGCTTTTCTTTCCGTGCGAATCTGCACGTTGTTTCTCATTTGGGTTTTGATATGATTTTTCGTATGGACTGGCTAGTGAGATATGATGCCAGGATTATTTGTTCGGAGAGAATTTTATATCTTTGTCATCCTGATTCGTCTACTCAGTTATCTCTTATTCTTCGGGATGTGGATAATTCCGAGATGGATTTGTATTCTCTTGATTCGCGAGATGATGAGGATATATCTCGTATTCCTATTGCTTGTGACTTTTCAGATGTTTTTGAGCCTGTATCGGGTTTGCCACCTAAGCGGGCAATTGAGTTCCGCATTGATCTCATTCCAGGCGCGCAGCCAGTTAGTCGTCCTTCCACGAGGATGTCTACAAAGGAAAATGAGGAACTCAAGAAGCAGCTTTTAGAGCTTGAGTCCAAGCAGTTGATTCAGTCCAGTTTTTCTCCGTGGGGATCCGCGGTCGTTTTTGTGAAGAAGTTTGATGGAACTCTTAGGCTTTGCATTGATTATCGCAAGCTTAACGAGTTAACCATCAGAAATAGGTATCCATTTCCTAGGATCGATGACATGTTCGATCTATTGAGTGGTGCTAAGGTCTTTTCTCAGCTTGACCTTGCCACGGGTTTTCATCAGTTACGAGTCGTGGAGGATAGCATACCTCTTACCGCTTTCCGCACTCGATATGGTTCTTTTGAGTGGCTCGTTATGCCGTTCGGTTTGATGAACGCTCCTGCTTTCTTTGTTGATCTCATGAATCGGGTATTCCGGGAATATCTCGATAAGTTCGTCCTTGTGTTCATTGATGATATCCTTATTTATTCTAAGTCTGAAGCCGAGCATGCTAATCACTTGAGAATTATCTTGAGTACTCTCCGTCATCATTAGCTTAGAGCCAAATTCTCCAAGTGCCACTTTTGGGAGAATAAGGTTAAGTTCTTAGGCCATGTTGTATCTTCCGATGGCATTTCTATCGATCCCTCAAAGATCGAAGCCATCCAGAATTGGAAGGGGCCTGAGAATGTTCATGAGATTCATAGTTTCCTTGGATTGGCGGGTTATTACCGTCGGTTCATTAAGGATTTTTCCCGTGTTGTGCTTCCTCTTACTTGCCTTACTCGGAAAGGCATTCGTTTTATTTGGTCCGACAAGTGTGAAGCTTCCTTTCTGTCATTAAAGGAACTTCTCACTAATGCTCCTATTCTTGTGGTTCCCGAAGGGAATCATGATCTTGTTGTCTACACCGATGCTTGTGGTAGTGGTCTCGGTGCTGTGCTTATGCAGAAGGATCGGGTAGTTGCTTATGCTTCTAGGTAACTACGTCCGAATGAAGTTCGCTATGCCACTCATGATCTTGAGTTAGCCGCCATTGTCTTTGCATTGAAGATTTGGCGACATTATTTATTGGGCGAGCGCTTCATTCTCTATACCGATCATAAATCTTTGAAGTATTTGTTTACTCAGAAGGAACTCAATATGAGACAACAGCGTTGGCTCGAGTTTCTTGCTTCTTATGACTTTGATATCGAGTATACCCCTGGTAAGGGTAATCGTGTTGCAGATGCGCTTAGTCGCAAACATTCGGCTGTTATTTCTATGATGCTTGCCAAATGGAATATTCTTGAGACTCTATCTTTTTGTGAAATTCGTGATCAAGGTTCATCTTCTGATTCTCCTATTCTATTATTTAGTTTGGGAGCTCGACCTATTTTATTGGATCGTATTGCCGATGGTCAGCGGCGTGATCCTGAATTGTTGCATCTTATTCAGCTTTGTGAGTCTGGATCTTGTGATGAGGCGTTGCAAGATTTTAGCATTGATTCTCATGGGTGTCTTCGTAAGAAGAACCGTCTCTTTGTACCTTCTGACTTTGCACTTAGGCATGACATTCTTGATGATTGTCACCGTTCTAAGTATACCATTCATCCCGGTAGTAGCAAGATGTATGCCGATATGCGTCGTCTTTATTATTGGGAAGGCATGAAGCGCGATGTGGCGAGTTATGTGAGCAATTGCATAACTTGTCAGCGTTTTAAAGCCGAGCATCAGCGTCCTTCGGGTCTTCTTCAAACTCTTGAGATTCCATTGTGGAAGTGGGATCAAATTTCTATGGATTTCATTGACGGCCTACCTCGTTCGAGATCTGGCCATTCTAGCATTTGGGTTATTGTTGATCGCCTCACTAAGTCTGCTCATTTTGTTCCTATTAAGTCTAATAGAACTGCTTTGCATTTGGCTAAGTTGTATGTTAAGGAAATCGTGAGATTTCACGGTGTTCCTAGTTCTATTGTGAGTGATCGTGATCCTTTACTCACGAGTCATTTTTGGAAGAGTCTTCAGCAAACTTTGGGAATAAAGCTTAATTTTTCTACAGCTTATCATCCGCAGTCTGACGGACAGACTGAACGGGCAAAACGTATTTTGGAAGATCTTCTCCGTATTTGTATCTTTGATTTTGGTGGTAGTTGGGAGGATCACCTACCTCTTGTAGAATTCTCCTACAATAATAGTTTTCAGTCTAGTATCGGTATGGCTCCTTTCGAAGCCTTATACGGAAGGCCATGTCGATCACCTTCTTGCTGGTTGGAATCTGGAGAGAAGCTTATTCTTGGTCCAGATTTTGTTCGTGATTCTTCTGAGAAGATTGATCTTATTCGATTGAGAATGAAAGAGGCACAGAGTCGTCAGAAATCCTATGCGGACAACCGTAGGAAGCCTCTCGAGTTCTCGATCGGCGATCTTGTTTTTATTCGTGTTTCTCCTTTGAAGGGGGTTATGCGTTTCAGTGTGACTAGGAAATTGGCTCCTCTCTTTATAGGACCATTTTCTATTACTGAACGTATTGGCCCTGTGGCTTATAGAGTTTCACTTCCAGCTCATTTATCTGGCATTCATGACGTGTTTCACGTCTCGCAACTTCGGAAGTGTCTTCGGGAGTCAGATTCTGTTATTACTTCCCCTGATTTGCAAGAGCTTGAGGTCTCACCGGACTTATCTATTGTACAGCAACCTATCCGCGTGCTTGACACGGAGGTGCGACACCTTCGAAACAAGGACGTGCCGCTCGTTAAAGTTCAATGGTCCACTAATCCCAATGACTGTTTACTTGGGAAACCAGAGAGTATATCGAGCGATCTTATCCGGGTTTTCTTTCTTCTCTTTGAAACGGTGAGTATGTCTTTTCATCTCAAGCTTATTTTCTTTTCTTTTGATTGATTGTATGTATGTAGTTGTTACAAATATCGTCTCTAGAAATTGCGGGGACGCAATTTTGTAAGGAGGGGAGATCTGTAACAACCCGCATATTTAACGATTTTATATTTAAATGTTTAATTTAAATATAGCGTCGTTAGTCGGATTTTGGTCCGAAATGTTACTTTCTGCAAATGGCCGAATTGGAACTCGAAACTACCTCCATTGGTTCCAAAATGGCGTTTGCGATCTTTTTGAGTATAATCTTTGATATGTTTGGAGTTTGTGAAATTTTGGCTACTTTTTCTATTGGGTTTGGGGTTGGGTTCAGCCCACTAGCTCACTTAACCCCCTAGCTCAACCCTTCTCTCCATTTCATGTTCATTTCATTTCTTTCTCAAGCTAAAACTGAAATGGTGGAAGGGGAAGAGAAATAGAAATTAGCAAGCCTTAGTTTCTCCTTTGTAACTTGATTCTTGCTCCAAAATCAAAGAGAACCCATTGGTAAGTTCATCTCCATCTTCTCCATCTCTTCTCCTCTTCAATTTCAGTAATTTCCTAACCCTAACTTAGGAAATGCTTGCTTTGATTCTAGATTGAAGCTTGTAGTGTTGAAGTGGAGTGTAGTTGGTTGATTCCTTGCATTTGTGCTTCTTCATCTTCTTTGTTTTGTGTAAAAAGGTGAGTTTTGAACTCACATCTACTTCTCTTGATTTCATCGATGTTGGGTATGAATTCCTAACACCTTGTTCATATGCATTTGCCTTTAGTTTGAATTGAATTGGTGAACATTTCATTTTTGGAGTTTTGGAGTCAAATCCTTGAAAATCATAACTTTGATGTTTGATCATGGTTATTGGTGGTAATTTGGAGTCGATGGTGTTGGGTTATCGTTTGGCAAATCCTCTTAAGTCCATTGCTCGATATGTTGCAAATGGGGTGAGTTGCTCCTCCATTTGCTAGGCTGGAAAACAATTCCAGCTACAGCCAGTCGACTGACCCCCTGCAGTCAGTCGACTGACTGCAGAGAGTAAAAACTCTCGGGTTGTGGATCAGTCGACTGACTGCAGTAGGCCAGTCGACTGACCTGCTTCATTTTGTCCACTATGCCTATTTGTTTGTGATTTTCACTTTTATCGATTTAAATTGATTCCAATTAGTTGTTTTTACATATTTGACCTTGATGATTCCTTTTTGACTTCATCCACGGGTTTTTATAAAATAATCTCTCGAATCGCATTTAAAAGCTCGTTTCTCCAATTTATAAATTCTATTTAAAACACACACTTTCACACTTCGAGCGAAGTGGAAGGGTGATTAAATGGTTGGGCAAAACACGGACCATGAATCTGTGCGTTTATCCTTTCAATTAATCCCCGACCTATTCAATTGATTGTTTTGACCTTCGGGTTTAGTTTACCGATGATATGAGGTAAATTTGTAATGCTTTGAGTGTGAAAGTGACTGACGGATAGTAAACCGTTTAGTGCGAACGAGTGGTTATGGGACGCACGTTAACACTGTTCGGATTCCTTTTCGAGAGTTGTGACACATTCTGCCAGTTAGTGGTGTCCAGTACTGGGTCTCTGACCTTCACCACTACGGTTTGTTGCCCTATAAAGTATCGCTCCGATGTTGGCCTTATGTGCCGCATGAGTGATATTGGGTTTGTTGCCTTCAGGTATGTTGCCTTCGGGTGTGTGCCTTCGGGTTTGTTGCCCTATATAGTTTCGCTCTGATGTTGGCCTTATGTGCCGCATGGGTGATACTTGGGTTTGGAGTCTTCGGGATCATGGATCCTTGTTTGTACAGTACTGAGCTCGAGCAAATTTTATGATGTTTCATTGATATGTATATTCCCTTGGTATCGCCCTTCAGTGTTGGTCTTTTTGAGCCGCATGGAGTATAGCGATTACCTTGTGGAACTTGTATACCTTATGGGTTATCTCCCCTAGAGATATTTATTATACTGTATGACCTTGCAGGTTTATTATTGTTCAGTTTATCTAACTGATTTGTTATATAGACTGACCCGTGTATTTTATACTCGGGTCAGACCGAGATGTTTCAGGTTAGGTGCTTTTGGACTTAGCCTATTTTGCTTCCTCATGGACTATTCTCTAGCTTCATTTTGTTATAGCGTCTTTTGTGGTCCTTATCTGTTGTAACTCTGATATTTATACTTTTTCGTCTCGTCTGTATATTGTGGTCTCCTGTACCACGTGACATGTATTATTTTGTATACTCTGTTGTGTATCTGTTTATGTGTATATTATGATCGACTGTTCTGTGATGTGAATTACATTTGAGTTGTTATATTTTCTTCTGATAGATCCTATAGCCATTGTAGTTTTGCTTTAAATATTTATTGAATAGGTCGAATTTTAATGTGGTTCTACTTTTCGATGTATTTAGTGAATAGTTAAGGTAAGATTACATATGGTCGCTCCTATCCAGCCTTATTCTCCGTGTTAGCAGACGGTATTATCTATACAATACTCTTTGCTAACGTGGGTATAGAGGTGGGGCGTCACACTTTTCACAATTGGACTTGGCTACCGGTTTTCATCAGCTTCGTATTGCAGAGGATAGCATTCCTTTGACATCGTTCCATACTCGGTATGGATCTTATGAATGGCTTGTTATGCCATTTGGGTTAACAAATGCCCCGGCTTATTTCGTTGACTTAATGAATCGAGTTTTTAAAGACTTTCTCGACCGGTTTGTTCTCATCTTTATCGATGATATTCTTGTGTATTCTAAAACCGAGGAGGAGCATGAAAAACATCTTCGGATTGTGTTGGAAACTCTTAGGAGTAATCAATTAAAGGCAAAATTTTCTGAATGCCATTTTTGGCAATCACGTGTGAAGTTTCTGGTCACATTATTTCCAAATCCGGAATTTCCGTGGATCCTTCAAAGATTGAAGCGATTCGAGATTGGAAGAGACCGGAGAGTGTGACAGAGATTCGTAGTTTTCTTGGATTGGCGGGCTATTACCGTCGTTTTATTAAAGACTTTTCTAAAATTGCCGTGCCTCTCACTAGCTTGACGAAGAAAGGTGTTAAATACATTTGGTCGGACAAATGTGAAGCTTTTTTTCAGAAATTAAAAGAACTTCTTTCTGATGCTCCTATTCTTGTTATTCCTGATGGGAATCAGGATTTCGTTGTTTATACCGATGCTAGTCGCATTGGTTTGGGTGTCGTTCTTATGCAAAAGAAACGTGTTATTACTTATGCTTCTAGGCAATTAAAGCCTGCTGAGACTAGATATGCCACTCATGATTTAGAGCTTGCGGCTATTGTTTTTGCTCTTCGGATTTGGCGTCATTATCTCTTAGAAGAGAAATTTGTTCTTTACACAGATCATAAGTCTTTGAAATATTTATTCTCTCAAAAGGAACTTAATTTGCGTCAACAGCGTTGGCTCGAATTTTTGGCGCCATATGATCTTGATATTCTTTATGCTCCCGGTAAGGGTAATCGTGTCGCCGATGCTCTTAGCCGTAAACAACAAGCTGTTGTTTCTATGATGATATCCAAATGGAACAATCTCGAGATCTTATCCACTTGTGAGATTCGAGACCGCGTATCCGAGTTATGCTCATCATTTGTTTTATGTAGCCTTGAGGCTCATCCTTCTCTTTTGGACCCCATTCTTGAAGCTCAAAGGCTAGATCCCGAATTGGCTCTTCTTGGCCAAAATATTAAGGATAAAATTGATATTGAAGGTTTGAAAGACTTTGATATCGATTCTCGTGGCGGCATTCGGAAATTTGGTAGACTTGTCGTGCCAAATATTGGTGATCTTCGTAAAGATATTTTAGAAGATTCTCATCACTCTAAATTTACCATTCATCCCGGTAGTAGTAAAATGTACGCGGATATGAAGCGACTTTATTATTGGGAGGGAATGAAACTCGATATTGCTAACTTTGTTAAGTGTTGCATGACTTGCCAACTCGTTAAGGCCGAACATCAAAGGCCCGGTGGGTTATTGCAACCTTTAGAAATTCCAATTTGGAAGTGGGACCAAATTTCCACGGATTTTATAGATGGCCTTCCCCGTTCTCGTTCGAGTCATGATAGCTTATGGGTGATTGTTGATAGGCTTACTAAATCCGCCCATTTTATTCCCGTTCGGTCTAACCGAACCGTTCCTCTTTTGGCCAAACTCTTTATCAAAGAGATTGTTAAATTACATGGAATTCCTACTTCTATAGTTAGTGATCGTGATCCATTGTTTACTAGTGGATTTTGAAAGAGTCTTCAAAAAGCTTTAGGAACGAAGCTTAATTTTAGCACCGCTTATCACCCCCAGTCCGATGGACAAACCGAGCGTGTTAATCAAACTCTTAAAGATCTTCTTCGTGCTTGTGTGCTTGATTTCGGTGGAAGTTGGGAAGATCATATTTCTCTTGTTGAATTTTCTTATAATAATAGCTTTCAATCTAGTATTGGTATGGCACCTTTTGAGGCACTCTATGGAAGGCCATGCCGATCTCCTTCTTGTTGGCTTGAGGCCGGTGAGAAGCTGGTTTTAGGTCCAGATTTTATTCGTGATTCCACAGAGAAAATTGAACTTATTCGACATAGGATGAAAGAAGCCCAGAGTAGACAAAAATCCTATGCCGATAACCGGAGAAGGAAATTAGAATTTTCTGTGGGAGATCTTGTGTTCATTCGTGTTTCACCTATGAAAGGTGTTGTACGTTTCAGTCGATCGGGAAAACTAGCGCCTCGATATATTGGGCCATTTCCTATCACCGAACGTATTGGTTCCATGGCTTATCGCCTTTTATTACCGGCTCAGTTTTCTGCTATGCATGACGTGTTTCACGTTTCTCAACTTCGGAAATGTCTTCGAGATTCCGATTCTATTCTTGAGCCCGGTGTTGTGGAAGAGATTGAAGTTTCGCCTAATTTAACTTATGAGCAACATCCTATTCGTATCATTGCTTCGGAAGTCAAACGACTTCGAAATAAAGATGTTCCGCTTGGTAAAGTTCAATGGTCTTCAAATCCTAAGGATTTTTCTTAGGAATCTAGAGAGTACATCGAGCGTACACATCCGGACTTACTTTCTCGTGCTCTTTGAGGTGAACTTCTTATTTCAAACTTCTTTTGTGTTGAATATGCTTTTATGGTTGTTACTATATATCTTCTTCGTAAAATATTGCGAGGACGCAATTTCTTTAAGGATGGGAGTCTGTAACAACCCGCATATTTATCGGTTTTGTATTTAAATATTTCATCGTTAGTCGGATTTTTAGTCCGAAAAGCTACTTTTTGCATACGGTCAAATTAGGACTCGGGACCACTCCCATTGAGTTTAAAATGCCGTTTGCGACCTTTTTGAGTATAACTTTCGATATGTTTGGAGAAAGTTGATTTTTGCTACTTTTTACTTTGGGTTTGGTTTTTGGGCTCAGCCCTATGTTAACTTATACTCCAAAACTGAACCACTCTCCCCATTCTCCCTCACTTCTTTCTCTTTTCAGTTTTCTTAGCTTTAATGGTGGGAGAGATTGGAAATTAAAACTCCAAAACCCTAGTTTCCCTTGCAAATCAAATTCCTAGCTCCAAACTCAAGAAGAACCCATTGATTCAAGCTCAATTGGGTTGTGTTGAAGAGAGGTTGATTCTCCATTTGCTTTCAAGCTTCTTCTTGTTCGATTTTGTGAAAAGGTGAGATTTTTATCTCACATCTATGACTATAATTATCTTTGGTTGTTGGGTATGAATTCCTAACACTTCTTCATGTGCATTTGCTCTTGATTTGGATTGGTTTTGTGAATACTCCAATTTTTGGGTTTTTAAGTCAAATTTGTGCGAAATCCTTTTATGGATGTTTGATCATGCTTTTAGTGATGCATCGAGGAGCATATAGGGCCGGGTTGCCGATTGGCATAAACCCTTAGAGCCAATGTTCGTCCGGTTGCATTTTGGAAGAGTTTGCTCTTCATTTGAATAAGGCTGAAAAACAGCCCAGGCATGATTCAGTCGACTGAAAACTCTGTTCAGTCGACTGAACCTGAAACCAGATAGTTTCCAGGCATGATTCAGTCGACTGAAAAACTCTGCACAGTCGAATGAATCTGGAAACAGAAAGTTTCCTGAACCTGGAAGATTTCCAGGCACATGATTCAGTCGACAGAAAACTCTGTTCAGTCGACTGAACCTGCTGTTTCAGTCCAATTTGCCTTTTTGGATTGAAATTCCAATTTAAATCGATTCGTGATAATCCTATTTGTTGTTATCATCTATTATGACTTTGATGACTCTTTTTAGGGATTTTTGAATATCCATTTCGATGGATCCTTTATCGATTTCTTTGGATTTTATTCACGTCTTCGTATGTGAATTTTTGTGATTGATTGTTCTTACAATCTTCTTCGTGATTTGTCACTTTAAAAATATAAAGGTTTTCTATACTAGTAGCAAATATCAAAACTCTTTCCTCAAACGATTTCAATACTATTTTAATACCAAATTCCTTTATAAAACCGTTTTCCAATCTATTAGTATATACAAACCTTTACCTCACTCGTATGAGAAATCTAATTAAACGGCTTAGTAAAACAAGTGGTATGAAACGCTTGTGTTTACTTTGTCGGTTAATTCTTGGACTTGTTCGATTGAACCTCTTGTGACAATTTTCTAGTGGAGATTTACAGTTTGTTCGTAAATATTTAAGTTAAGCAAGTGGTTATGGGGCATGAAGCTAAACTCATATATTTACTAGCTTAGTGTAATTGACACTCCTCATTGATCATGACGATCATCTTTGTGATTTAGACTAGCAATGTGCGATGTCTCTTTGTCTGCGAGGGAGACTAAACCCCGTTTTGTGGAGTTTCGACTCAATTTGTGATGGGGTAGCAACCCATGGTCTTCGGGCCGTTTGTGGAGCTTCGGCTCAATTTGTGATGGTTAGCGACCATGGAATTAGCGTTCCGTTTGTGATACACGTGTTGGTGAGCTTTATGCTCCCATTTGTGATAGGCCTCCCCCCCCCTTTTTGTGATTTATGGATTTCTTGTGTAGATTTCTAGAATTTGTGTTTCACCAATTTTTCGTGATTTCCATTGATAAGTCTTATCGATATTTGTGCATTGGTGAATTTGTGTGTCATTGACTTTAGTGATTTCTGGATTTCTTGTTTAGTCTTCTGGAATTTGTGCGTCATTGACTTTTGCGATTGACATTGATATTATCGTCAATATTTGTGGTTTGATGAACGAAATAAAGAGTATGACACTTCTTGGATTCTTGTGTAGACATTTGTGATATTGATTAATCTCTTGTTGATTATCAACTACTTATATATCACAGCTTGGCCTTGTGATTATTATGTGTTTAGTCATAACTCTGATTCTATATCGTTTCAATCTGATATCTATAGTTAGACTGATCCGTTTATTATTTTCTTATTAAATAATACTCGGGTCAGACCGAGATGTTACAGGTGCTTCTGCTTGACTTCTCTCTGGGGATTGATTTCTCTTGCTTTTGGTTAACTACTTAGATTAGTAGTTTTTGTCGTATACAATTGAGATATAGAATCCATAGTGTATACTTATTCTTTTGTGTAGTTCATGTAACTATTCTTTTGTGATATGGTGGATCTTTTTAGACCACTACTCTGATGTACACTTCCTAGTGTAATATTCATATCTATTTTCCGCCTTTGTGATATGAATTGTCCGTGACTGATTTATGTTATGCTTATTTCTATATTTGTTTTTCGAAGGATTTATATAGCCACCGTGCAGTAGCTTTAAGTTTGTGTCGGTATGTCGGATTTCCTCTTGAAATAGAATGCATGTTATATTATCTGACGTATCGGTGCTCGCGCAAAGAAATTACACGGATGGTCGCTCCTCAACAGCCTTATTCTCCGTGCTAGTCGACAGCGTTCACCGTAATGTTCTTGGCTAGCGTGGGTATAGAGGTGGGGCGTTACAAAGGGGTTACCCATATAGCTCTTAACATGTAATAGTCCCAGTAGTCCATCCGGTATCAGCGCATCTCCAGATTGGGAGACTACCCTAAATACTCCACGGGCTACGGAAGAAAACCAAACTCATACAAGGCGCGATAGGGTAGGTGACACGGCACAACTAGGCAATGCGAGGGTAGATATACCAATTACGCTTCCGGGCTGATGGTAACGCGTAGCCGCAGCTACCGCCCACCTCAAACAATCTCCCCCCTAAAATCAAAATCAAAAGTGGCCACCGAATCAATCCAAAGTCAGAGTATAGTATCGAAGAGGAGTGTCCGATAAAGGGAGCTAACCCCCTTGGCCCGTTGATCGCTCCTGTTTTAGCCACCTTATGCCAACTCACGGGAGTTGGGTCCACGTATTTACCTTACTAGAAACGCCGCCACCATCCTACTTCATTCTAGAATCACCACCGCATACACGGTTGTTAAAGTGGTTTTCGGAGTTGGCAGAGAGTATGACAACTTCCGATCGCGGTCTCTTTAAAAACCAATCGTTATTACAACACCGCGGTCATTTAAAAACAATTTTGCTTTCAAAACCGGAATATAATATCTAATCAAAACCATATAAATACGATATCCTTTCCATTTCAAAACAAACTCATTTGATATTATTTTTATAAAACCCAAATTAATATAATATCATTTTATTTCAAATATATTTATTTTCCAAAATCATATTGCTTTAAATTTTATAATAGTAGGAAACCAAACATTTGAATTATAACTTTCAAACACAAAACTACGAAATTTGTAGCTTTATGACCATAACTTTCAAAACTTAAATGGTTTGGATATTTAACAGTATATAAAATAAAACGGTTGAATTTAAAATTTCTTTATAAAGTAAATAATTTCCATGCCTTTACAATTTTATTCACTTTAAATTCAGTCTAAACCCATAACCTTTAGATTCACTTTCAGTTTGAATAAAAACATTTCGATTTCAATATTTTCAAACTTTGAGTATTTAATAAATTCCAAAACTAAGGTTGGGAATTCCTATTAAACAATTCATTGTCCTATTATTTAGTTTTGAAATGTTTACATAATAGATCCATAACCATTTAAAATAAAACTCAATTTATTAACACTAGATATTTCCTTCTATTTATTTATATTAGAATAATTCATTTAAAAATCCAGATATAAATATCATACCTTTAAAATTCAAGTTTAATAAGTTTTACATCAACTTATGGAGTTTAATTTTAAAATAAGCTCAATTCCAAATAAATTTCCAATTTACCTTCCAATCTTAATTGGTTTAAATCATTAAAACTCTATATATATATATATATATATATATATACACACACCATATCTGAAACCTGTACTTGACCATATATTATAAATTATCAAACTCCATTATTCAACATATTAATTTTATTTAGCAGATTTATACATAGCTTAAATTCAAAAATTTAACTATATATGTATATATATAAAATAATATTTATATAACATCAAAATTTAATATTTATTAAACCGTATCCTATCCAAACCATAGAAATCATTTAAAAAATAATTTTATATATATATACCGCGGTGCCTGTATAAAATTTTCTATCCTATGGTCAAGTGATACGGATATTTATCATTTCAATCCGCAATTTAAAAAGAAAATGCGGTTGTATATCATTTCAAACCGCAATCCCGAATGAAATGAAAATGCATAATAACTTGCAGTTTATACAATATAAATACAATATCCATTCATCCATCATATCAATCATCAAACATTCATCAATTTATCATCCAATTCAAACAATCACATCAATAAATAATAATTAATTACTAACAGTAAATTTTTCAATAATGAAATAAAATAACTGTTTAACTGTAGTTTATATGCAATAATAAAATTTAACTAAATTTTTAACTGGCGGTTTTAAATGCAGTGAATACATCAATTAACAATTAACTGGCAGTTTCAAATTTAATAACGAATTAAATAACGCGTAAATTAAATGAATGCAATTTAACCGAGAAAATGATGAAATATATGCCAAAGAGCTATAAATAAAATTTTAAAGACATCATAAATCAATTTAACAAACATAAGAAATTTTAGAAGTTGTGAGTGGGTTAAAACACTCACCTTTTGGATTTAAATCGAATTTAAACCCAAAAATTGGACGGTCTCAAAATTCTTCCAAACCAGCGTCAAAATATCCGGAATTTTATTATGATCCTAACAAAAAAATCGCGCGTGAAACGGAGTTCGTATGTGAAAAATATAGCAAAAATTGCGCTTGAATTTAAATTAAAATAAAATAAAAAGCAGAACATGTTCACCCCTTTAGCCACGTCATCTCCACTCTCATTTCTTCCCAGAATACATCTACAGGACGCACGAGAAAACCACGCAACTTCACGAACCCAAGCCCAGTGTCGTTGACCAACTATTGACATTGCGCGCCACTCCCCTTCGTCAAAACCTTACCATCATCAGTCGAACACCCCTGCCCACGCACTCACTCTGGCCCACAACCCCCTTGCGACGCGTGAAAACAGCCCCAGCCGCCACCTATCAAAACCCTAGGTCAAAATTATGTCGCCGATCTAACCGTTGAATTGCCAAATAAACTGCATGGAAGAAGTCCCCTCGGTACTCTCTTCAAAACCCTGGAAGGGTTTCTCGATCCGACGAAGTTCATCGTCGAGCGATGAACGGTCGAAACTTCTTCAATTTTTACTGGTCAAACGACAATCCAAAACGAAAAACGAATTTCACCAGAAGCTTACGCACTTCGAGAGCTTCAACATATATTTTTTTTTGGAATTTTTCTGAGGAGTTTGAATTTTTGACTTTGATTTTGGGTTGTAATTGGATTTAGGGTTTGCATGCATTGAAGAAGAAGAGCAACTGATGAAATTTTACGCGTAAATAAATGAGAACAGACGGAGGCTAGGGTTTAGCAGGGTATTTATAGACAAATTGAAAAATAAATGGATCGGGTTGATAGATATACGTGCTACCGCTAACGTGGCCCAAAAAGCCCGTTCTGACCCCGGAACGAAATTTGTTAAACCCATATATCTAAATAGGTGTTTTAAAATATTTTAAACGCGATGGAAAAGGTTTCAGGTTCAAATTGTGTCGTATGTAGAAGTTATGCTAAAATCAATATTTTCAAATTGATTTCAATTGATTTCAATTGCATAAATTTCAAGGCGTTTCGAGTCTGTACGATCAAACGACAAGTCCGATCGCTACGAAACTTGAAACATTATTATAATTCACCGTTACAGATCCGATGAAACTAGTTTCGTCGAAATCCGAGTCAGTGGCCAAAATGGCTATTTTTATATTAATTAAATAAATTTACAATTAATTAATTAAATCAAATTTTAAATTCAAATTCTAAAATTTGTAAATTTTGTCACCTTTACTTTCCTAATCCTTCACATTAATTTAAACCAAATCTAGATGTGAATTTAGAGTTAACAAATTTATTCATTTCAACGTTAAATTTCAATTTCATTGTATTCGCAAATTATAAATTAAGTTTGCAAAAATTTCTTTTTATTTGACTTTCATTCAATTTTTCAATCCATTAGTATCAATAGATAAGACTACCATTTGATTCATACTTTATTACATAAATATCTCTAAATTTCATCTAAACTTATATTTACATAATGTCTAAATATTAAATTTCATTTATTAGAAAATAAACCCAATCACTAAAATTTACTTTCAAATAAATTAATAAATCTTGATTTAAAATACTACATCAATCAATAGTTATATTATACATGGAATTGACATAAATTTCAAATATTACTTCAATTAACGTTAATGTAATAATTATTTTTATTCATTGCAATTGATTATCAGTTATAATTTAATATACTAAATAGATGGTTAATCTTAAAATACTTGTTTTCATTAACGTTTTAATTTCACTTAAAAGCTATTAATAACCAGCCAAATGTTGCTATTTGATTGAGACCTAATTCAATGCATTAATGAATGGGTAAATGATTAAAGTTTTGCACTATTGCCATAAATTTGTTAATATACATTAAGGTTTATTAAGTTCTAATTGACTCCCATTTAATTATTACAATAATTACTACCCTTGCTTCAAATTTCCAAAATTTAGAAATTACAAATTATATTTTTAATATTTCCATTTAATAGACTTTCCATTCTATCATCGATCTAACTGCCCTATTATGGATAGTATTACATTATTAAATCGATTATCAATTTATGGGAGAGTTAATATTGGCCTACTCTTATTACATTATTCAATTAATATAGAAATAAATTTCATCCACTAACAAATAAATGCAATTATTACATATTTCCTTCCAATTAATTTAAAATTGATTTCTATAGATTGATTTGATTTAATCGCCAAATATATATTCATAAATTACTTTACATACACCCTTCCGTTACTATATTGAAAATCACCAAGTAACGTTTATTATCGAAACAACATTAATTAAAATTTCTTACCTACATTGATTGTATACGTTTCCCATTAATTGCGTATTACTTCATCGGTTATTATAACATTGAATTCATTAAATTATCACTAATTTCATCATTGCATCAGTTAATACAATCTTCCCATTTGCTTTCTTATATTAGACTTTAACCAAGTATAACAAGCTACATTATTTCAACTAATTGTCATTTCCTTTCTTCCTTTTTGTTTTATGTTATTGTTAATTTTTATTACAAACGCTCTTTTAAATTCTAACATTCACTTCATTATCAATTATAATATTTTCATTTCTTTCTACATTAAATTACAAAATCTTATAATTTAACCAAATTAAATCATCGAAATTTACGGGTCGTTACAGTATACCTTCTCTATTCCAGCATTTAATGTGAGTTAAACAATGCTTAAATTTTTTTTCCTGAATCTTCATTATTTAACAAAAGTTTGTTGAAATAGTAAGGTCATTTCAAAAATCTGGATTCAGATTTAAGTATAGTTTCCAGGTTCATATAAATCAGGCTTTTCTGTTTTACCTGGGGGTAAATTTCTGTTAACCCTTTTAAGGCTTAAAATTTGTATAAATACAAGATGCATGTGATAAACTTGTATGGTGATGGGAAGATAGGATTTGCATGAATTCTAATGAACTAAAAATAGTTGAAACTCCCTGTATAATGTGTGCATGACAGTCTATGAATACATGCCTTCCTCCATTTCATTTAACAGGCGAGAAAACAAAACCTAAGATTTGTTTTGTAAATTTTTATGCATGCAGAACTTTGAATTAAACTTGTAATAATTGATTACATGACTGTTTAAAGATGGATGCAGGGATATAGGCATTTGAAAAATTTATGCATACTTGAGTATATGATCCCCTGTTTCTCTTTTTGACTTACAGACTAAAATAAACCACTTAACAAAAATCTTCACTAAATCAACTATAGGATATAGTGTTTAAAGGGATTATGTTTGAAATTGGGAAATCCTGTTTTAAAATTTAACTTAGGTAAATTTGTTTAGTTATTATCTAAAAAAACATTTATAGTGGAAAGAAATGCATGCGTAGAAATTAATTTCTTTTATTCATGATTTCATATATATAACTAGACTCGGCATGGAATAACATGAAATTAGGTAGGGTTTTCATAATTTTCAAAATAGGGGATGTCGAGAATTTCTTTGATGAACGGGAATGGCGTGTTCATCAATTCCAGGCGGTAGTGAGGGTTTCGGGCTTCGAACTTTTGGCTAATGAAGATGGGTGTAATGGCGATCGTGGGAAAAATAGCAAATGATTTTATTTAAGGTCGTGGTGGTCGCACGACGGCAAGGTAGGGTTTATGCCTATTTTTTTTCGACGTAGTTTGGAGGGTTTTTACGACGTCGGGGTTGGATTAGGCTTGATCGCGAGGCGAGGGATCGTGAGGTGGTGAAATGGGGATGCTCTGGGAAGGATGCCGTGGGTTCTAGTGACGAGTTCGTCGTCGACGAGAAGGTTTGGACGAGGGTGTTTAGCTCCAGCTTCGTTCGAATATCTCGATTTTCGATTGATTGTCGATTCTAGTATTCTGGGTTATCGAGGGCAATAGTGAAGTTGCTGATGACATTTGGATGGTCAGAGAAGGGGGTCGGAGGAGGTTGGGTCGCGTGTACACGTGCACGGTGCACTGGTGGATAGGTGAAGTTTTCTTCTGTGATGTTGTTGTGGAAGTAAGAAGAAGAAGAAGAGTGGACGCGGGAAGTTTCAAGGTTTGACTCGAGTTGTCGATCGGGGTTTCTGGGTTTGAGCTCGGGGTTAAACTCGAGTCATTTGTAGTTTTCCTTCGGTAGTTCTCGAGTATAATATCAGATTTAAATTTAAAACTGGGTTTAATGAAGAAAGGGAATTTGACTCAGAACCGAGTCAAGTGTCTAAAACTATTCTTAAATAAATTTACTTTCTTGAGGAATCAATGTTTTTATTTTGAGTTAAGAAGTTGAACAATTTTGTCATTTAAATTAATTTAGTTGATTCTTAAGTTTATTTAACTTGATATGTAATTAAGTTGTTTATTTAAAGAATTAATACGTTTTTGTATCATATGCTAATGATAAGAGATTTTGAGATTTATTTAGAAGTCATAAAGATTTAAAAGGGTTATCTTATGATAAATTAAGGTTTTAATTATAGGTTAAATAAATTAATAAGTAATATAAAAGTAACTAATTTATTTAATTAATTAATGATTTAAGAATAGTTAATTAATTATGAGATAATTAATTAGAGATTAATTAATTCATAATTCAGGATAAATTGATTAAGTAATTAGAGATTAATTACTTAAGTGATAACTATTTAATGAAAATAGTTAAAGAATTAATTAGTAAATTAATTAATAATTAGTTAATTGATGAGGGTGATTAATTAAAGAATAATTAATCAATGTAAGTGATTATAGAATAATTAATGTGATTAATTAATTAGGGATTAATGTAATAAATCATTGTTAATTACTTTATAAGAGTAATTAAGGGATTATTTAATGTGATGGGTGAAGATTAATTAATTTGTGTAATTCATTAAGAGTTAATTATTTGTTGTAAATAAAAAAATGATTAGTCTAGAGTGATTAATTAAGATGGATAAGTAGAGGATTATTAATTAATTAGGTTGTAATTAATTAATGTTAAGTAAAGGTAATTTAAGTGATTAAAGATTTAAAATTTTAATAATTAGAGATAATTGAATTAATTTTGGAAGTGATCAATCTTGTTTATGAATGATAGAAGGGTGAGTAAGTGTCTTAAATTAATTGATATTTCCGATATGAAACGTTTTGTGATATGACTTGATTAGGTGGATAATGATAATGTAGTTCTTTATCGATGATAAATTGATGTGTATAAGTGACATCTTGTATTTAAAGTTGATTTGTCTTTAATGGAATAAATTGGGTTGTGATGACATGAGATTCGAAGAGACCGGAATCGGGTATTAGTAAATACCCGAAACCACTTCGATTCTTTATAAATTTATATGTGAAACCAATAGGCTAGAAAGGAATGATTTAAGTGTATTGCTGTAACGAACCGTAAATTCTGGTAAATAAAATTGGGTAAATTAATGAAATTTTGAAATTAAATTAGGAAGAAATTAAGTAAATGTTAAGAATGTAATTTAGCAATGGTTATAAAAATTTAATTTTGACAATTGAAGGGAAATCCTATTTACGAATAGTGTAAGTTGTTACATTTGGTAATAAAATATAAAATGAGAAAAAAAAGTAACTGTTGGATTAACCAATGCAATAATTTATTTATTAAATGTAACTGCATGTAAATTTAGGCAATAAAGTTAGTCAAAGCTGAATTTGTATAAATTGAATTCTTTATAAATTGCAATAACAATAAATAAAAGTTTACGTTAATGTTAATTAAGGGATATTGGAAATAATGTTAACAGTATTCATAATAGAACAAGTTGTTGAATTAAAGAAATGGAAGAAAAGATTTATTAATGTAAACTTAATAAAAGAATAAATTGAATGGGAAGGTCTCGGGAATTTTTGAAATTTGTTAATGGAAAAATAATAATATACTAAATGGTAATTAGATGAAAGGAGAAGTATTTAGGAATTTGTAACATTTGTTTGATAATAGAGAATTCATAGGTGTAACTAAAGTCATGGTAACACACGTTATAAGTTACCCGTTTATTTGGTTAATAATTAAAATGTGAATCAATTGGAATTAAATGAGCCTTAATGTTATATTAATAAGAATTAATGCATTAACTAAATTTGTGCACACCCTATTAATTGAAACAGAAGGTAAAGTTAGGATTGATTGAAATTAGTAAATTGGGAAAGGAATTCAAAATTATGTTAACTGATGAAGAATACGTAATAAAGTGTAAATTTATAAAATCAATGTCCGTTAAGCAGTTATAATATTTATAATTGATAATAAACGTTACGTAGCGATTATTAACATAGTAACAGAAGGGGGAATGTAATTTAATAGAAAGGTACATCTATATTTTAGGTCGTAATTGGTGAATTGAGAAATAAGTTCAAATGAGGTAATTGATGGAATACTTTAATAAATAAGAAATTGATGGATGAATCCTTATATGCATAGAAAGGGAAATGAAACAATAAAAGTTAATGGTATCTATTATTACGTGTTACATATTTCTTTGGTTTATTAAATAAAAATTGGAAATCTATTTGCGATCAAAGGAAATTAAATAGTACGTTAATTTGAAATTAAGTTAAAATAGGAGTTAATACAAAGGAAAGATGGATAATTGGATATAGTAGTGTAATGAAAGACAAACAAATCATTCCATTGAAATCTAGCATATAATAACTGTAATTATTGCAGCAATTGGAATTAAATGTTATGCAAATAAGAAAAAAAGATGAAAATAGAATGGAATAAATTAGTGAATATTTGATATTAATGTTAATTTCGTTCATAGTATGAAATTGGTTGAAGTATGAGGAACTTACGTGTAACAATTGGCTTGTAAACAAATATTATAAGTTACCTGTTTAAATACTTGATGGAATGAGGATTGGAAATAAATTTTAATAAATGTTACATTAATGTGAAATGTACTACAATGTTAGGAGTTGTCAAATTTGAGTATAGTAAAGTAATGAAAGGTTGAAAAAAGATTAACCAGATTTTAGAGTAGTAATGAACATAATAAAAAGAACGATATACGTTTCTTTACTAAATAAAAAAATCATATGTTTATTTATTTGAAATGTTGGTAGCTGAAAATTTTATTACAGAAATAAGAAATTAAGAAAATGGATGGGGTGATGATTTCCAGAGCATTCTCACCAAAGATTTCCTCTATTTTCAAAAAAATGTTTTCTATATTTTCAATAAAATTATTTTCCAAGTATTTTCAATGGGGGTTAAAAACGGGTCTGCCAAGCACTTATAGATTTTCAGTCTTACGCCTCATCAACGTATGACCGAATTTCTGTGAGAGCAAGGATGGACTGGTTAAGACATCGAGTTATAAAAAGTATTTCTATAAAAAAAATTATTTTGTAATATTATATAGATTTTAAAAATGTTTTTTAAAAAACGAAAAAAATAATCAAAGGAAATTTAACTCATTTTAAGCATTTCCATAAATTCTGGATTCGTTCCTTTTCGAGGACGAAAAGATTCTAAGGGTAGGAATGTGATAACCTGGATTTTCAATATCTGTTAATTGGATAATTAACTGATTTTAAATCATTGAAATACTGATTCCAGTTGGTTAAATAAATAAAATTTGATAAATAAAAGTATTTAAATATATATAATTTATATGAGTCGATTTTAATTTGAATTTGAATTTGAAATTCAGAGGATAAATGTCTTAAGGTAAATTAAATTTAAAAGTTTGTGTGTGTGTATATATATAATTTTATTACTATATAGTTTGTTATTTTCATCTAAAGATCATATTAATATAAGTGAAGGATAGTGGTTACTAAATAGAAATTAAGGTAAGAGTTTTGTGGAAAACATTTAAAGATATAAGTTAAGTATATATAGTATAATTAATATATTTGTATAGATATTATAAAGTATAATTGAGATATTATATCATCTACTTTCAAAATTTTAGATAGACAAGAATAAGAGAAAGAATAAATATAATTAAGTAAGATTTATTTAAGATAAAAATTTAAACATTCAAAACACACACACACATATATATATATAAGAGCAAATTGATAATATGAAAAATATATATATTTTAAAATATAAAGACATTTATAAATATAAAAGATAAATTTAGAATATCATAAATACACATAAATATGGATTTACAAATGTAAGCAAAAGGATAGGTTTATTGACAAGTGTCATTTATAATTAGTAGGAGATGATATAAACATTTCCTATTATCTCTCATTCTCTTCAATAATTTCAAATTCTGTAAAAAAAAAAGAAACCAAAATCCTGTAACAAATCCAAATTCAATCAAACAAAACAAAATTTTCCGTTTCAAGAAGTACATGTTTCAGTTTCAAGTTGCAATGCAAATCAAAATATCAAGCAAGCCCAACATTCATGATTCAGACCAAACAATAAACCTGAAAGCAAATTGAAATCAAAACTCAAGTTCTAGTTCAATTTAAACAAGGATTAAAGCTTCAGTTTTTCCGGGAGATCATCATAGCATTTTCCAGCATCTCAGTATATGTAACATCCCGCATTTTCGCACGCTTTAAATCGACACACGTGCCAATTAAAACCATACGGAAGGGCGGATTGTTATGAGGTAAATAAGAAAAACAAGAAAGAAATAAAAAGATAACAGAATCTCACAGCGGAAGGATAAAATATAATAATTAAATATTCAGTTTATAGATCTGTTTTTTTTAAAACATTTTTTATATTTATATAATACATATCAGAGTTACACATACCAATAACAATGCAGCGGAACAGTATGAGTGTAGTGCAATAATATAAATAATAATAAAACAAATCTTCGCCTTCGTCCTCCAGAGCTAAATCTTCAAATCCTGAAACGCTCGGACTGACCCGAGCGAATTTGAAAAGACAAAAACACTCGAGTCAGAACTAAAAGATCTTATGTGAGTTAAATTAACAGAAATAAATAGGAGTGCAGTCACTCAAGAGATGCTCGGGATTTACATCTCCTAAGGATCCGTTAAACTATTTACTATGTAGTATATTGCGCTATTATTATAGTGTCTAATTGTAAAATAAACTTACCTTTTTCTTAGCATTAAGGGGTTACCCATATAGCCCTTAACACGTAATAGTCTCAGTAGTCCATCCAGTATCAGTCATCTCCAGATTGGGAGACTACCCTAAATACTCCACGGGCTACGGGAGAAAACCAAACTCGTACAAGGCGCGATAGGTTAGGTGACACGACACAACTAGGCAATGCCAGGGTAGATATACCAATTACGCTTCCGAGCTAATGGTAACGCGTAGCCGCAGCTACCGCCCACCTCGGACAATCTCCCCCCTAAAATCAAAATCAAAAGTGGCCACCGAATCCATCCAAAGTCATAGTATAGTATCGAAGAGGAGTATCCGATAAAGGGCGCTAACCCCCTTGGCCCGTCGATCGCTCTTGTTTTAGCCACCTTATGCCAACTCAGGGGAGTTGGGTCCACGTATTTACCTTACAAGAAACGCCGCCACCATTCTACTTCATTCTGGAAACTCCACCACATACACGGTTGTTAAAGTGGTTTTCGGAGTTGGCAGAGAGTATGAAAACTACCGATCCCAGTCTCTTTAACAACCAAACGTTATTATAACACCGTGGTCATTTAAAAATAATTTTACTTTCAAAACCAGAATATAATATCTATTTCAAAACCATATAAATATGATATCCTTTCCATTTCAAAACAAACTCATTTGATATTATTTTTATAAAACCCAAATTAATATAATATCATTTTATTTCAAATATATTTCTTTTCCAAAATCATATTGCTTTAAATTTTGTAATAGTTGGAAACCAAACATTTGAATTATAACTTTCAAACACAAAACTACAAAGTTTGTAGCTTTAAGACCATAACTTTCAAAACTTAAATGGTTTGGATATTTAACAGTATATAAAATAAAATGATTGAATTTAAAATTTCTTTATAAAGTAAATAATTTCCACGCCTTTACAAATTTATTCACTTTAAATTCAGTCTAAACCCATAACCTTTAGATTCACTTTCAGTTTGAATAAAAATACTTCGATTACAATATTTTTAAACTTTGAGTATTCAATAAATTCCAAAAGTTAGGTTGGGAATTCCTATTCAACAATTCATTGTCCTATTATTTAGTTTTGAAATGTTTACATAATAGATCCATAACCATTTTGAAATAAAACTCAGTTTATTAACACTAGATATTTCCTTCCATTTATTTATACTAGAATTATTCATTTAAAAATTTAGATGTAAATATCATACCTTTAAAATTCAAGTTTAATAAGTTTTACATCAACTTATGGAGTTTAATTTTTAAATAAGCTTAATTCCAAATAAATTTCCAATTTACCTTCCAATCTTAATTGGTTTAAATCATTAAAATTCAATAAATATATACACCATATCTAAAACCTGTACTTGACCATATATTATAAATTATCAAACTCCATTATCCAACATATTAATTTTATTTAGCAGATTTGTACATAGCTTAAATTCAAAAATTTAACTATATATGTATATATATAAAATAATATTTATATAACATCAAAATTTAATATTTATTAAACCGTATCCTATCCAAACCATAGAAATCATTTCAAAAATAATTATATATATATATATACACACCGCGGTGCCTGTATAAAACTTTCTATCCTATGGTCAAGTGATACGGATATTTATCATTTCAATCCGCAATGTAAAAAAAAATGCGGTTGTATATCATTTCAAACCGCAATGCCGAATGAAGTGAAAATGCATAATAACTTGCAGTTTATACAATATAAATACAGTATCCATTCATCCATCATATCAATCATCAAACATTCATCAATTTATCATCCAATTAAAACAATCACATCAATAAATAATAATTAATTACTAACAGTAAATTTTTCAATAATGAAATAAAATAACCGTTTAACTGTAGTTTATGTGCAATGATAAAATTTAACTAAATTTTTAACTGGCAATTTTAAATGCAATGAATACATTAATTAACAATTAACTGGCAGTTTTAAATGTAATAATGAATTAAATAACGCGTAAATTAAATGAATGCAATTTAACTGAGAAAATGGTGAAATATATGCCAAACAACTATAAATAAAATTTTAAACACATCATAAATCAATTTAACAAAACATAAGAAATCTTAGAAGTTGTGAGTGGGTTAAAAAACTCACATTTTGGATTTAAATCAAATTTAAACCCAAAAATTGGACTGTCTCGGAATTTTCCAAACAAGCGCTAAAATTTCCGGAATTTTATTACGATCATAACAAAAAAATCGCGCGTGAAATGGAGTTCATATGTGAAAAATATAGCAAAAATTGCGCTTGAATTTAAAAATAAAATAAAAAGCAGAACATGTTCACCCCTTTAGCCACGTCATCTCCACACTCCTTTCTTCCCAGAATACATCTACAGGACGAACGAGAAAACCACGCAACTTCACAAACCCAAGCCCAGTGCCGTTGACCAACTATTGACGTCGCGCGCCACTCCCCTTCGTCAAAACCTTACCACTATCGGCCGAACACCCCTGCCCACGCGCTCACTCTGGCCCACAACCCCCTCGCGACGTGTGAAAACAGCCCCAGCCGACACTATCAAAACCCTAGGTCGAAATTATGCCGTCGATCTAACCGTTGAATTGCCAAATAAACTGCATGGATGAAGTCCCATCGGTACTCTTGTCAAAACCCAGAAAGGGTTTTTCGATCCGACGAAGTTCATCGTCGAGCGATGAACGACCGAAACTTCTTCGATTTTTATTGGTCAAACGACAATCCAAAATGAAAAACGAATTTCACCAGAAGATTACGCACTTCGTGAGCTTCAACATATATTTTTTTGGAATTTTTCTGAGGATTTTGAATTTTTGACTTTGATTTTGGGTTGTAATTGGATCTAGGATTTGCATCCATTGAAGAAGAAGAGGAACTAATGAAATTTTACGTATAGATAAATGAGAATAGACAGAGGCTAGGGTTTAGCAGGGTATTTATAGACAAATTGAAAAATAGATGGATCGGCTTGATAGATATACGTGCTACCGCTAACGTGGCCCAAAAAGCCCGTTCTGACCCCGGAACGAAATTGGTTAAACCCATATATCAAAATAGGTGTTTTAAAATATTTTAAACGCAATGGAAAAGGTTTCAGGTTCAAATTGCATCGTATGAAAAAGTTATGCTAAAATCAATATTTTCAAATTGATTTCAATTGCATAAATTTCAAGGCGTTTCGAGTCCGTACGATCAAACGACAAGTCCGATCGCTACGAAACTTGAAACATTATTATAATTCACCGTTACGGATCCGATGAAACCGGTTTCGTCGAAATCCGAGTCAGTGGACAAAATGGCCATTTGTATATTAATTAAATAAATTTACAATTAATTGATTAAATCAAATTTTAAATTCAAATTCTAAAATTTGAAAATTTTATCAACTTTACTTTCATAATCCTTCACATTAATTTAAACCAAATCTAGATGTAAATTTAGAGTTAACAAATTTATTCATTTCAGCGTTAAATTTCAATTTCATTATATTCGCAAATTATAAATTAAATTTGCAAAAATTTCTTTTTATTTGACTTTCATTCAATTTTTCAATCTATTAGTATCCAATAGATGAGACTACCATTGGATTCATACTTTATTACGTAAATATCTCCAAATTTCATCTAAACTTATATTTACATAATGTCTAAATATTAAATTTCATTTATTTGAAGATAAACCCAATCACTAAAATTTACATTCAAATAAATTAATAAATCTTGATTTAAAATGCTACATCAACCAATAGTTATATTATACATGGAATTGACATAAATTTCAAATATTACTTCAATTAACGTTAATGTAATAATTATTTTTATTCATTGTAATTGATTATCAGTTATAATTTAATATACTAAATAGATGGTTAATCTTAAAATACTTGTTTTCATTAACGTTTTAATTTCACTTAAAAGCTATTAATAACCAGCCAAATGTTGCTATTTGATTGAGACCTAATTCAATGCATTAATGAATGGGTAAATGATTAAAGTTTTGCACTATTGCCACAATTTTATTAATATACATTAAGGTTTATTAAGTTCTAATTGACTCCCATTTAATTATTACAATAATTACTACCCTTGCTTCAAATTTCCAAAATTTAGAAATTACAAATTATATTTTCAATATTTCCATTTAATAGACTTTCCATTCTATTATCAATCTAACTGCCCTATTATGGATAGTGTTACACTATTAAATCGATTATCAATTTATGTGAGAGTTATTGTTGGCCTACTCTTATTACATTATTCAATTAATATAGAAATAAATTTCATCCACTTACAAATAAATGTAATTATTACATATTTCCTTCCAATTAATTTAAAATTGATTTCTATAGATTGATTTGATTTAATCGCCAAATATATATTCATAAATTACTTTACATACACCCTTCCGTTACTATATTAAAAATCACCAAGTAACGTTTATTATCGAAACAACATTAATTAAAATTTCTTACCTACATTGATTGTATACATTTCTCTTTAATTGCATATTACTTCATCGGTTATTATAACATTGAATTCATTAAATTATCACTAATTTCATCATTGCATTAGTTAATACAATCTTCCCATTTGCTTTCGTATATTAGACTTTAACCAAGTATAACAAGCTATATTATTTCAACTAATTGCCATTTCCTTTCTTTCTTTTTGTTTTATGTTATTGTTAATTTTTATTACAATTGCTCTTTTAAATTCTAACGTTCACTTCATTATCAATTATAATATTTTCATTTCTTTCCACATTAAATTACAAAAATCTTATAATTTAATCAAATTAAATCATCGAAATTTACTGGTCGTTACACTCTCCCCCACTCAAAACTTTTCGTCCGCGAAAAGAAAAAAGAAGGGAAAAGAAAACTTATAAATTAATATCTATTATTCAAAACATTAAATTTATAAACAATTAGATTTTCAAAATAAAATATACAAATTTACAATCATTATATCTTTTTATACTTAAATTATTGAAGTTTGGAAAACATTTTCAAAAATAAAAAAATTCGTGTTCCAAAATTTACGAAATTTTTTGGCAGAGTCTTCTTTGTACGGAGAGGCTCGGGAGAATATATAATATCAAATATAACAAAATATCACATATAATATCTAAAATATTATATCCCAACACGGGAATATATATATATATATATAATAGCGCTATAAACCGTAATCCGAAAACGTACCTATTTGTCGGGCAATTTACGCTTATTTTATGGAACCAAAGCACTAGCAATTGCTTCCATAACCTGCATTTCACTTATATAATCCAAAGTGGGTTAAAATTTATATAAATGAAATGTTTAAACTTGTTTCTACCAATTAAATATAAACAACAATCATTGCAACCAACATCATACAAAATCAATATAAATCAACCACTCATTCATATCAAACAAAACAAATAGTTGTTCGGGTTCAAAACTTTATATTATACGGAATAAAAACTAAACTACTAAGTGCATCATTTACTCAACAGTCTTAGATGAAACTAAATAGATTATTCCTACATCCAAATATTTTAAAGTATCCTTACCCAAACAACCATAAACCAAACAACAACAAATCCAAACAAAAATTTAGTCCATTCTTATTAATTTCATTTCATACCTTTGCTGTTTTATTTCTCTTTTTATTCATATATGGTTTATCTTTTTACTTTACATTTATTTCCTACACTTTCATTCATTCAGTGATTACTTCATTTATTTTCATTTATTTCTTACAATATTCATTTTTTTTCATTTTAATGTCATGTAAGTTTCTTCTTTTTATTCATTTATTTATTTTATTCATATTCAATCGAATTCTTAGTAGGTAAATTCATTAACCTAAGTTTATAGTCAAAAATTTTCTTATTTTATTCAGAATTAATCTCAACCTATTCACTTAAGTTTATAATTGCTTACTTACAATACCTACTTTCCATTATATTTAATTAGTAGCATTCAATTATACTTAAGTTTATACAACTACACATCAATTCTTATTTATTAAAGAATTCCATTAATTATTTTCATTACCTCGAGTTAATTACTTGTATAATATCGATTACATTTTCTTATTAACATTTTTAAATTTATATCTTTTGGTAAGTTATATATATGCCTTTAAGAATGTAATTGAAAGTTATACAAGTTTTTCTCAATTCCTTTAATTCATTAATGGTTCAATAATTCTATCTTTCGTTTTATAAGATTACAATTTCTACTTTCTTTTAACCCTATTTATAACTTAGCATTTATCTCTAATTTTAATAAAAGGTTCCAATTATAAATTAGTTATATTACATTTTACTACCCTAAGTAAAACTGTTAGTTAGCGGAAACTTAAGAATTAAATACCGAGTTTGATTTCAAATTATTTTAAAGATAATAGATAATGGTTTATACTTAAAACAATTAAAAATTTATATTTGGTTATCAAATAAATCCGTAGTAAGACTACTACAGTGGCCTTCCCACTTCGAAACTCGAAAATGAACATCGATGATGCGTGCACTCATCACCAAAATTATTTTCCAGCGACAGAGAGGGGAGTACAACTTTATCTTTCCAAAATTTCTTTTAAAACATTTCTTTCAAATTATATTGAAATACTTATATTAGAGAACACTTCTTTTAATAATATTATTATTATATTTCAAAATCATTCAAAAGAAATTTCCAAAAATCCTGGAACTTAAGCATTAAGTTTCCAATTTTATTTATTTTATTTTCACCATTTTTTTCAACTATTATTTATAAATTCCATTACCTAACAACCAATATATAGCAACCAAATTATATCTTTATTAAAAAAAATTTCCTTTATATATATATAGAAAATATAATAGGTAAAATTATTTCATTCACCTATATTAAAACAAATATTATGTCGGTCTGTCCTATTAAGTCTTTAGAAACCCCTATTGATGTCACAACGTCCCATGCATCAACCAGAATTTATAAATACCAAACGGAACAGATTAACACAATATTAAAACCTTTTTATAACACTAACAAATACGCTCTCTTATATATATACACTCAGCGACCCCCATAGGGTATTACTACCCTATTAGTGAAGAGTCAGACCCCTCAAAGCTATGGTTTATTGCTAAACCAAAGCTCTGATACCAACTGTAACATCCCGCCTTTTCGCACGCTTTAAATCGACACACGTGCTAATTCAAACCATACGGAAGGGCGGATTATTATGAGGTAGATAAGAAAAACAAGAAAGAAATAAAAAGATAACAGAATCTCACAGCGGAAGGATAAAATATAATAATTAAATATTCAGTTTATAGATCTGTTTTTTTTTTAATTTTCTTAATATTTATATAATACATATCAGAGTTACACATACCAATAACAATGCAGCAGAACAGTATGAGTGTAGTGCAATAATATAAATAATAATAATACAAATCTTCACCTTCGTCCTCCAGAGCTAAATCTTCAAATCCTGAAACGCTCGGACTGATCCAAGCGAATTTGAAAAGGCAAAAACACTCGAGTCAGAACTAAAAGATCTTATGTGAGTTAAATTAATAGAAATAAATATGAGTGCAGTAACTCAAGAGATGCTCGGGATTTACATCTCCTAAGGATCCGTTAAACTATTTACTATGTAGTATATTGCGCTATTATTATAGTGTCTAATTGTAAAATAAACTTACTTTTTTCTTAGCATTAAGGGGTTACCCATATAGCCCTTTACATGTAATAGTCCTAGTAGTCCATCCAGTATCAACGCATCTCCAGATCGGGAGACTACCCTAAATACTCCACGGGCTACGGAAGAAAACCAAACTCGTACAAGGCGCGATAGGGTGGTGACACGGCACAACTAGGCAATGCGAGGGTAGATATACCAATTACGCTTCCGGGCTAATGGTAACGCGTAGCCGCAGCTACCGCCCACCTCGGAAAATCTCCCCCCTAAAATCAAAATCAAAAGTGGCCACCGAATCAATCCAAAGTCAGAGTATAGTATCGAAAAGGAGTGTCCGATAAAGGGAGCTAACCCCCTTGGCCCGTCGATCGCTCCTGTTTTAGCCACCTTATGCCAACTCACGGGAGTTGGGTCCACGTATTTACCTTACTGGAAACGCCGCCACCATCCTACTTCATTCTGGAATCTCCACCGCATACACGGTTGTTAAAGTGGTTTTCGGAGTTGGCAGAGAGTATGACAACTTCCGATCCCGGTCTCTTTAAAAACCAATCGTTATTATAACACCGCGGTCATTTAAAAATAATTTTACTTTCAAAATCGGAATATAATATCTATTTCAAAACCATATAAATATGATATCCTTTCCATTTCAAAACAAACTCATTTGATATTATTTTTATAAAACCCAAATTAATATAATATCATTTTATTTCAAATATATTTATTTTCCAAAATCATATTGCTTTAAATTTTATAATAGTTGGAAACCAAACATTTGAATTATAACTTTCAAACACAAAACTACGAAATTTGTAGCTTTAAGACCATAACTTTCAAAGCTTAGATGGTTTGGATATTTAACAGTATATAAAATAAAACGGTTGAATTTGAAATTTCTTTATAAAGTAAATAATTTCCACGCCTTTACAATTTTATTCACTTTAAATTCAGTCTAAACCCAAAACCTTTAGATTCACTTTCAGTTTGAATAAAAACACTTCGATTTCAATATTTTCAAACTTTGAGTATTTAATAAATTCCAAAACTAAGGTTGGGAATTCCTATTCAACAATTCATTATCCTATTATTTAGTTTTGAAATGTTTACATAATAGATCCATAACCATTTAAAATAAAACTCAATTTATTAACACTAGATATTTCCTTCCATTTATTTATACTAGAATAATTCATTTAAAAATTCAGATATAAATATCATACCTTTAAAATTCAAGTTTAATAAGTTTTACATCAACTTATGGAGTTTAATTTTAAAATAAGCTCAATTCCAAATAAATTTCCAATTTACCTTCCAATCTTAATTGGTTTAAATCATTAAAACTCTCTCTCTCTATATATATATATACACACACACACACCATATCTGAAACCTGTATTGGACCATATATTATAAATTATCAAACTCCATTATTCAACATATTAATTTTATTTAACAGATTTATACATAGCTTAAATTCAAAAATTTAACTATATATGTATATATATAAAATAATATTTATATAACATCAAAATTTAATATTTATTAAACCGTATCCTATCCAAACCATAGAAATCATTTCAAAAATAATTTTATATATATATATCGCGGTGCCTGTATAAAATTTTATATCCTATGGTCAAGTGATACGGATATTTATCATTTCAATCCGCAATTTAAAAAGAAAATGCGGTTGTATATCATTTAGAACCGCAATCCCAAATGAAATGAAAATGCATAATAACTTGCAGTTTTTACAATATAAATACAATATCCATTCATCCATCATATCAATCATCAAACATTCATCAATTTATCATCCAATTCAAACAATCACGTCAATAAATAATAATTAATTACTAACAGTAAATTTTTCAATAATGAAATAAAATAACTATTTAACTGTAGTTTATATGCAATAATAAAATTTAACTAAATTTTTAACTGGCAGTTTTAAATGCAATGAATACATTAATTAACAATTAACTGGCAGTTTTAAATGCAATAACGAATTAAATAACGCGTAAATTAAATGAATGCAATTTAACTGAGAAAATGATGAAATATATGCCAAAGAGCTATAAATAAAATTTTAAACACATCATAAATCAATTTAACAAACATAAGAAATTTTAGAAGTTGTGAGTGGGTTTAAACACTCACCTTTTGGATTTAAATCGAATTTAAACCCAAAAATTGGACGGTCTCAAAATTCTTCCAAACCAGCGTCAAAATATCCAGAATTTTATTACGATCCTAACAAAAAAATCGCGCGTGAAACGGAGTTCGTATGTGAAAAATATAGCGAAAATTGCGCTTGAATTTAAATTAAAATAAAATAAAAAGCAGAACATGTTCACCCCTTTAGCCACGTCATCTCCACTCTCATTTCTTCCCAGAATACATCTATAGGACGCACGAGAAAACCACGCAACTTCACGACCCCAAGCCCAGTGCCGTTGACCAACTATTGACATCGCGCGCCACTCCCCTTCGTCAAAACCTTACCACCATCGGCCGACACCCCTGCCCATGCGCTCACTCTGGCCCACAACCCCCTTGCGACGCGTGAAAACAGCCCCAGCCGCCACCTATCAAAACCCTAGGTCGAAATTATGCCGCCGATCTAACCGTTGAATTGCCAAATAAACTGCATGGATGAAGTCCCCTCGGTACTCTCTTCAAAACCCTGAAAGGGTTTCTCGATCCGACGAAGTTCATCGTCGAGCGATGAACGGTCGAAACTTCTTCAATTTTTACTGGTCAAACGACAATCCAAAATGAAAAACGAATTTCACCAGAAGATTACGCACTTCGAGAGCTTCAACATATATTTTTTTGGAATTTTTCTGAGAAGTTTGAATTTTTTACTTTGATTTTGGGTTGTAATTGGATATAGGGTTTGCATCCATTGAAGAAGAAGAGGAACTGATGAAATTTTACGCGTAAATAAATGAGAACAAGCGGAGGCTAGGGTTTAGCAGGGTATTTATAGACAAATTGAAAAATAAATGGATCGGGTTGATAAATATACGTGCTACCACTAACGTGGCCCAAAAAGCCCGTTCTGACCCCGGAACGAAATTTGTTAAACCCATATATCAAAATAGGTGTTTTAAAATATTTTAAACGCAATGGAAAAGGTTCAGGTTCAAATTGTGTCGTATGAAGAAGTTATGCTAAAATCAATATTTTCAAATTGATTTCAATTGATTTCAATTGCATTAATTTCAAGGCGTTTCGAGTCCGTACGATAAAACGACAAGTCCGATCGCTACGAAACTTAAAACATTATTATAATTCACCGTTACAGATCCGATGAAACTAGTTTCTTCGAAATTCGAGTCAGTGGCCAAAATGGCTATTTTTATATTAATTAAATAAATTTACAATTAATTGATTAAATCAAATTTTAAATTCAAATTCTAAAATTTGTAAATTTTATCACCTTTACTTTCCTAATCCTTCACATTAATTTAAACCAAATCTAGATGTAAATTTATTGTTAACAAATTTATTCATTTCAGCGTTAAATTTCAATTTCATTATATTCGCAAATTATAAATTAAATTTGCAAAAATTTCTTTTTATTTGACTTTCATTCAATTTTTTCATCTATTAGTATCCAATAGATAAGACTACCATTTGATTCATACTTTATTGCGTAAATATCTCCAAATTTCATCTAAACTTATATTTACATAATGTCTAAATATTAAATTTCATTTATTTGAAAATAAACCCAATCACTAAAATTTACATTCAAATAAATTAATAAATCTTGATTTAAAATACTACATCAACCAACAGTTATATTATACGTGGAATTGACATAAATTTCAAATATTACTTCAATTACCGTTAATGTAATAATTATTTTTATTCATTGCAATTGATTATCAGTTATAATTTAATATACTAACTAGATGGTTAATCTTAAAATACTTGTTTTCATTAACGTTTTAATTTCACTTAAAAGCTATTAATAACCAGCCAAATGTTGCTATTTGATTGAGACCTAATTCAATGCATTAATGAATGGGTAAATGATTAAAGTTTTGCACTATTGCCATAAATTTGTTAATATACATTAAGGTTTATTAAGTTCTAATTGACTCCCATTTAATTATTACAATAATTACTACTCTTGCTTCAAATTTCCAAAATTTAGAAATTACAAATTATATTTTTAATATTTCCATTTAATAGACTTTCCATTCTATCATCAATCTAACTGCCCTATTATGGATAGTATTACATTATTAAATCGATTATCAATTTATGGAAGAGTTAATATTGGCCTACTCTTATTACATTATTCAATTAATATAGAAATAAATTTCATCCACTAACAAATAAATGCAATTATTACATATTTCCTTCCAATTAATTTAAAATTGATTTCTATAGATTGATTTGATTTAATCGCCAAATATATATTCATAAATTACTTTACATACACCCTTCCGTTACTATATTAAAAATCACCAAGTAACGTTTATTATCAACATTAATTAAAATTTCTTACCTACATTGATTGTATACGTTTCCCATTAATTGCGTATTACTTCATCGGTTATTATAACATCGAATTCATTAAATTATCACTAATTTCATCATTGCATTAGTTAATACAATCTTCCCATTTGCTTTCTTATATTAGACTTTAACCAAGTATAACAAGCTACATTATTTCAACTAATTGTCATTTCCTTTCTTCCTTTTTGTTTTATGTTATTGTTAATTTTTATTACAAATGCTCTTTTAAATTCTAACATTCACTTCATTATCAATTATAATATTTTCATTTCTTTCTACATTAAATTACAAAAATCTTATAATTTAACCAAATTAAATCATCGAAATTTACGGGTCGTTAAAGTATACCTTCTCTATTCCAGCATTTAATGTGAGTAAAACAATGCTTAAATTTTTTTTCCTGACTCTTCATTATTTAACAAAAGTTTGTTGAAATAGTAAGGTCATTTCAAAAATCTGGATTCAGATTTAAGTATAGTTTCCACGTTCATATAAATCAGGCTTTTCTGTTTTACCTGGGGGTAAATTTCTATTAACCCTTTTAAGGCTTAAAATTTGTATAAATACAAGATGCATGTGATAAACTTGTATGGTAATGGGAAGATAGGATTTGCATGAATTCTAATGAATTAAAAATAGTTGAAACTCCCTGTATAATGTGTGCACAACAGTCTATGAATACATGCCTTCCTCCATTTCATTTAATAGGCGAGAAAACAAAACCTTAGATTTGTTTTGTAAATTTTTATGCATGTAGAACTTTGAATTAAACTTGTAATAATTGATTACATGACTGTTTAAAGATGGATGCAGGGATATAGGCATTTGAAAAATTTATGCATACTTGAGTATATGATCCCCTATTTGTCTTTTTGACTTACAGACTAAAATAAACCACTTAAAAAAAATCTTCACTAAATCAACTATAGGATATAGTGTTTAAAGGGATTATGTTTGAAATTGGGAAATCCTGTTTTAAAATTTAACTTAGGTAAATTTATTTAGTTATTATCTAAAAAAACATTTATAGTGGAAAGAAATGCATGCGTAGAAATTAATTTCTTTTATTCATGATTTCATCTATATAACTAGACTCAACATGGAATAACATGAAACTCGGTAGGGTTTTCATGATTTTCAAAATAAGGGATGTCGAGAATTTCTTTGATGAACGGGAATGGCGTGTTCATCAATTCCAGGCGGTAGTGAGGGTTTCGGGCTTCGAACTTTTGGCTGATGAAGATGGGTGTAATGGCGATCGTGGGAAAAATAGCAAATGATTTTATTTAAGGTCGTGGTGGTCGCACGACGGCAAGGTAGGGTTTATGCCTATTTTTTTCGACGTAGTTTGGAGGGTTTTTACGACATCGGGGTTGGATTAGGCTTGATCGCGAGGCGAGGGATCGTGAGGTGGTGAAATGGGGATGCTCTAGGAAGGATGCCATGGATTCTAGTGACGAGTTCGTCGTCGACGAGAAGGTTTGGACGAGGGTGTTTAGCTCCAGCTTCGTTCGAATATCTCGATTTTCGATTGATTGTCGATTCTAGTATTCTGGGTTATCGAGGGCAATGGTGAAGTTGCTGATGACATGTGGATGGTCAGAGAAGGGGGTCGGAGGTGGTTGGGTCACGTGTACACGTGCACGGTGCACTGGTGGATAGGTGAAGTTTTCTTCTGTTATGTTGTTGTGGAAGTAAGAAGAAGAAGAAGAGTGGACGTGGGAAGTTTCAGGGTTTGACTCGAGTTGTCGATCGGGGTTTCTGGGTTTGAGCTCGGGGTTAAACTCGAGTCATTTGTAGTTTTCCATTGGTAGTTCTCGAGTATAATATCAGATTTAAATTTAAAACTGGGTTTAATGAAGAAAGGGAATTTGACTCAGAACCGAGTCAAGTGTCTAAAACTATTCTTAAATAAATTTACTTTCTTGAGGAATCAATGTTTTTATTTTGAGTTAAGAAGTTGAACAATTTTGTCATTTAAATTAATTTAGTTGATTCTTAAGTTTATTTAACTTGATATGTAATTAAGTTGTTTATTTAAAGAATTAATACGTTTTTGTATCATATGCTAATGATAAGAGATTTTGAGATTTATTTAGAAGTCATAAAGATTTAAAAGGGTTGTCTTATGATAAATTAAGGTTTTAATTATAGGTTAAATAAATTAATAAGTAATATAAAAGTAACTAATTTATTTAATTAATTAATGATTTAAGAATAGTTAATTAATTATGAGGTAATTAATTAGAGATTAATTAATTCATAATTCAGGATAAATTGATTAAGTAATTAGAGATTAATTACTTAAGTGATAACTATTTAATGAAAATAGTTAAATAATTAATTAGTAAATTAATTAAGAATTAGTTAATTGATAAGGGTGATTAATTAAAGAATAATTGATCAATGTAAGTGATTATAGAATAATTAATGTGATTAATTAATTAGGGATTAATGTAATAAATCATTGTTAATTACTTTATAAGAGTAATTAAGGGATTATTTAATATGATGGGTGAAGATTAATTAATTTGTGTAATTCATTAAGAGTTAATTATTTGTTGTAAATAAAAACAAAGATTAGTCTAGAGTGATTAATTAAGATGGATAAGTAGAGGATTATTAATTAATTGGGTTGTAATTAATTAATGTTAAGTAAAGGTAATCTAAGTGATTAAAGATTTAAAATTTTAATAATTAGAGATAATTGAATTAATTTTGGAAGTGATCAATCTTGTTTATGAATGATAGAAGGGTGAGTAAGTGTCTTAAATTAATTGATATTTCCGATATGAAATGTTTTGTGATATGACTTGATTAGGTGGATAATGATAATGTAGTTCTTTATCGATGATAAATTAATGTGTATAAGTGACCTCTTGTATTTAAAGTTGATTTGTCTTTAATGGAATAAATTGGGTTGTGATGACATGAGATTCGAAAAGACCGGAATCGGGTATTAGTAAATACCCGAAACCTCTTCGATTCTTTATAAATTTATATGTGAAACCAATAGGCCGGAAAGGAATGATTTAAGTGTATTGCTGTAACGATCCGTAAATTCTGGTAAATAAAATTGGGTAAATTAATGAAATTTTGAAATTAAATTAGGAAGAAATTAAGTAAATGTTAAGAATGTAATTTAGCAATGGTCATAAACATTTAATTTTGACAATTGAAGGGAAATCCTATTTACGAATAGTGTAAGTTGTTACATTTGGTTATAAAATATAAAATGAGAAAAAAAAGTAACCGTTGGATTAACCAATGCAATAATTTATTTATTAAAAGTAAATGCATGTAAATTTAGGCAATAAAGTTAGTCAAAGCTGAATTTGTATAAATTGAATTCTTTATAAATTGCAATAACAATAAATAAAAGTTTACGTTAATGTTAATTAAGGGATATTGGAAATAATGTTAACAGTATTCGTAATAGAACAAGTTGTTGAATTAAAGAAATGGAAGAAAAGATTTATTAATGTAAACTTAATAAAAGAATAAATGGAATGGAAAGGTCTGGGGAATTTTTGAAATTTGTTAATGGAAAAATAATAATATACTAAATGGTAATTAGATGAAAGGAGAAGTATTTAGGAATTTGTAACATTTGTTTGATAATAGAGAATTCATAGGTGTAACTAAAGTCATGGTAACACACGTTATAAGTTACCCGTTTATTTGGTTAATAATTAAAATGTGAATCAATTGGAATTAAATGAGCCTTAATGTTATATTAATAAGAATTAACGCATTAACTAAATTTGTGCACACCCTATTAATTGAAACAGAAGGTAAACTTAGGATTGATTGAAATTAGTAAATTGGGAAAGGAATTCAAAATTATGTTAACTGATGAAGAATACGTAATAAAGTGTAAATTTATAAAATCAATGTTCGTTAAGCAGTTATAATATTTATAATTGATAATAAACGTTACGTAGCGATTATTAACATAGTAACAGAAGGGGGAATGTAATTTAATAGAAAGGTACATCAATATTTTAGGTCGTAATTGGTGAATTGAGAAATAAGTTCAAATGAGGTAATTGATGGAATTCTTTAATAAATAAGAAATTGTTGTTCTAGCATGATAAACGTAGGTATAATTGATATTGCTTCTAATATAATATAATAGAAAGGGAAGTATTATAAATAAATGGTTAGAAACTTAAGTGAACAATTAGGAGGCTAAGAAATGTGATTAAGCATAAATACTATAGATAAATAAATGATAATAAATGAGGTTATGCAATAATGAAGGAATGAATAAATATAATGCAATAAAAGAAGAAATTGACATGACATTTATATATGACAACGAATATTTGTGAGTAATAAATGAAAATATTTGAAATAAACATTGAATCAATGAATAAAAGTAAAAGTGGTAAAAAAGTAAATGTAAACTTTATGGATGAATCCTTATATGCATAGAAAGGGAAATGAAACAATAAAAGTTAATGGTATATATTATTACGTGTTATATATTTCTTTGGTTTATTAAATAAAAATTGGAAATCTATTTGCGATCAAAGGAAATTAAATAGTACGTTAATTTGAAATTAAGTTAAAATAGGAGTTAATACAAAGGAAAGATGGATAATTGGATATAGTAGTGTAATGAAAGACAAACAAATCATTCCATTGAAATCTAGCATATAATAACTGTAATTATTGCAGCAATTGGAATTAAATGTTATGCAAATAAGAAAAAAAGATGAAAATAGAATGGAATAAATTAGTGAATATTTGATATTAATGTTAATTTCGTTCATAATATGACAATTGGTTGAAGTATGAGGAACTTACGTGTAACAATTGGCTTGTAAACAAATATTATAAGTTACCTGTTTAAATACTTGATGGAATGAGGATTGGAAATAAATTTTAATAAATGTTACATTAATGTGAAATGTACTACAATGTTAGGAGTTGTCAAATTTGAGTATAGTAAAGTAATGAAAGGTTGAACAAAGGTTAACCAGATTTTAGAATAGTAATGAACATAATAAAAAGAACGATATACGTTTCTTTACTAAATAAAAAAATCATATGTTTATTTATTTGAAATGTTGGTAGCTGAAAAATTTATTACAGAAATAAGAAATTAATTACATTTGGTTTGTATACAATATTTCGGTAAATACGTTAAGTTACTATAAAAAGTATTGAATTGCCTCATTCATTTTTACCTTAGAAATCAATGACAATTAATATGACTGGAATCTTTTTAAGTGGGAAGACGTTAATTGTAAAATATATTGAAATAAATTAATTCAGTTCATGTTTCAAAATTTAATGCTAGTTTACGACATATATGTTTATACCTAAATTCAAACTTATGCTTTAGATCAAAATTTAATGCTAGTTTATATTGTAATCTCATACGTTGTTAAATTAAATGTTAATAGGAGATGATAAAGGGGGTAAAATAGATTTACACTTGATTATTTCCGTTCCAATTAGACTTTAGTAGATTTTATTGCAACATAACTTACCTTTCCATCTGAGTCGACCCGACTTCCTATCTCCAGGAAATCGCATAATCTTGAAGAAAGAAAGGGATAGAAGAAGAAAAGAAAGAGAAAGAAGAAAGACAACAACATCAGAGAACTCATAGCGGAACAAATGAAAATAATATATCACATAAAATATTACACAGTATCATATTACATCAGAGTAAACAACTTATACAACACATATTTGACAGTTATAAACATCTGTCTAATTATTCAACTCAAGAACAACAGATACAGATACCAAACAACGCAGTAGAACCATAATATATCTACACGTGGAAGCCTCCTGCTCCATATCTCCTCCAGAATTCGCCAAGCAAACCTGAATCACTTGACTACTCATACATAATATGAGTACCAAAGAGTTTAATAAAACAGAAAATAAACACTCGGGTCAGACAGGAATCTGGTGTGAGTAAACGGTTTAAAGTTGCTTAACTTTAGAAAAATCTTTGAAAAGAAAAGGTATCACGTAAGACTTCCCACACATAAACATGGAAAAGTTTTTACCTTACGCTAACCAAAACATTTGATAGGAAATCCAGTGATATTATAATAGTGTCTAGGGTTTTCAAGTAAATAAGAAATAGCCGAAATTGTTACATTTATTAAATTCCAGCTACTAGCCACAAATGTGGGTAATACAAACAAAACCGTAGGGTATCGTAGGAAGAATGAGTTTCCATCAATGGCAGGGCTACTTGGATACTGCCAGTCACAGTACGTGGCCTAGATCAACGTACCGAGGAGCCACCCTAACTCCCCCGCAACATAAGGCCGGGACCATTCCTTACTGACCAGTCCCGAACAAGACAACCCCGACAGTTGTCCGGATCAACCGCCCCACATAGCCGGAAAAAAAGACTTCTAGACAGGGGAAAATGTTGCTCTCCAGTGGGAGCTACCCACGAAGCCTTGCTGCACCTCCCCTGTTTTAGCCATTCTCGGTTGATGAGGCTTGAGGCTACGATTACATTTAGAGAACACATCTCTTAGAATGCTCATCGTCCACCTGACGATGTTCTGAAAGCATTCAATCCATACAAGTTCGTTCCGGGTTCGAACGAAGCCGAAGGCACTATCTCGTTGCATCCATTTTGGAATCACCCTCAGAGTCAACGACCATAGCCCTTGCACTCTAAATCACCATCTCGAACCTATAAGTACTTTTCCGTCAAACTCATTACGGAATCACCCACAAAGTTATACTAACGTATAGTCCTTACACCTTGAGTCTTCACTTGCTCCACTTGGATTCACGACCTAACGTTTAATTGGAATCGATGTGGTTTTCGGATTCCAAATATGGAAACCCGATCCCGATCTCATCGAAACCAAACGCCATTATTGTCTAAGTTGTACTTAAGGGTTTAAATAATTTAACTCATATTCAGTATGATATAAACAGATAGATGAATAACATTATCACAATAGATAATTCATAACAAATATTCATCCCATAAAGCATATCACATAACAGAGATATTCAAATCATCCAGTATCAACCAATATCAATCACCCAATATCAATCACTAAATATTGATCATCCATTATCAATTAATCAACTAATATTAATCAATCAACTAAGCAGAATTGATTAACTCTTAATCAATTGGATTAATCCTAAATCCTTCTTCATTTATTTATTACAAATAAATAAATTGATCATCTCTTAATGATCTTTAATTAATCTCCCTTGATTAATTATCTTTTAATTACATTCAAGTAATTATCCTTAATCCTATTCAGTAATTAACCTTTAATTACTATCATTAATTACAATAATTAATGATCCTTCATTTGCTTCCATTAATTAATCAATTATAATTAATTACATTAAACCTTAGTTACTTACAATTAATTAATCACACTTTAATTAATTACTTTTATTAACCAATCTTGATTAGTATCATTAATTAACTAATGATCCTTATTAATTAATAATTTCTTTAATTAATTAAATAATTAACTTGTAAATAATCATCTTATTAATCATAATCAGTAAATAACAATTTGCAATTTACTTATCTTAATTAATTAACATCTTAATTAATTATATTTACTTTGATTAATTAATCTAATTAATTAATCTTTAATTACTTCATTAAGTAATTTTAAATCAACTTAAATTAACAAATAATCCTTAATTAATTACTTTAATAATTAATTACAATTTTAATTAATTACACTTAGTAATTAATCATAAATTAAATCTCATTTATTAATTAATTAATCACATTAATTAATTAACTAAAATTAACTAAGTAATTAACTCTCAATTACTTAACAAGTAATTATCTTCTAATTACTATCATTAATCAATCTTGATTTCTCTCTTTATTAATTATTTATCAAATAATTATTTCCATCATTAAAACAATCCTTAATACTTTAATTAATTAATTACTCCATAATTAATTAACTTCAACAATTATATTAATCAATTCTTTAATTGATAATATTAAGTGATTACATTAATCACTTCAATTAAATTACTCTGATGAGTAATTTCTCTAATTACTTCCATAAGTAATTACTTTCATAACTACTTTCAAAAATTAACCATTGATTACTTCATTAAGTAATCACACTTAATTAATCCATAATTAAGTGATTAAATAAACAATTAACTAATTATTTAAAATTAATTAAATAATTAATTAACTAACTTCTTATATTTTTAAACCTTTAATTAATTAAGAAAATCATTAATCTTAATTAATTCTTTACTTAATAACAAATCAAATTAAACATTCTCATATTCAAAACAAGGATAAATTAACCTTATTTATCTCATAAATAAATTATTTGAATAAATCCAATTTTAATAACTTAAAAACAAACTATATTATTTGAATTACAAAATTAAATCAATAACCTTATTTGAAAATAAGGCATTAAGAAATTAATTTAAAGCATCTAATTTAAACTTATTTATTTACAAATAAATTTGAAAACTTTGTTATTAAAACATTGTTTAACAATTTATTAGAAACTTTGATTAATATTTAAATTCAAACATTCTTTAAATTCAAAATTTACTTAGATAACTATTTTCAAAAAAACAAACTTCTTAATAATTTAAATTTAAAATAAATTCAATTATCACTTTTAAGGTTTGATATACTTATTTTAAACAACAAGTTTTGAATCGTTTCTTCCATAAATCTTGTTTATAGTTTAGAGCTTGATCTATATTATTGCAAACTATAAGTTTTATCTGCAATTAAACACTATACAGAACCAAACTACAAAACTCGAGTTAACTAAGTACTTACTATACACAGTACTAACAAAATACATAATCCTAAGAACACCCGAGTAAATCACTAGAACTACTCGAGCTACCCCCGAAAACAACCCCGAATCCCTCAACTTCGAGACGACGTGCGAGAAGCACGAGCGAAGCTTCGGTACTATCTCGTCTCCTCCCAAACATCATTTCCCTGTGCACCAAAAATGTGCACGTTGCACCTAGCACATCATCCCCGGCCGCCATTGATCCTCACGCCTATCGCCGATAATCTCACTAACCCACACGAGCTTGACAACACACCTAGATCCAAGAATATGCGCTCGAATCGAAATTCACCCTCGAGCAAGAAAACTGCAGAAACACGAACCACTTAACCCATCTTCGCCGGTCATAGCCACCACCGAAAATCCCAACGATCACCTCAAAACATCGCCGCAACCTCCACGCCACTATTCCCAAGTCGCGATCAACTCCGGTCATACATTCACATCGAAAAAATCTCGACATTTAAGCCAAGCCAGAAATGCAAACTTAACCCTAGTAAGCTCAATTTCGATCGATTCACACATTAGAAAATTCCAATTAAATTTTTCCCATTATCCAGAACCTAAGAACAAGCTTCAACCAAAATTCAAGCTTCCATCATCTTGTTGTTCATCGGTAAATCACCGAAGTTCCCAAAACGAACAAACCCAATTATCACACTAATTATACAATTAAAAATTGTGATACAAGCACTAAAAATCATAATTTCCCATTTGTAATTTCATTATAAATTGAAAACTAGAATTTGAAATCATAAATTTTGCCCAATTTTGATTTTTCACTGTAAATTGAAACATGTGAGTTAATCATTCATTTAAAAATCCTATAACTATTTTTAGATGATAAATTACGTGATTGCAAACAACTTTCATGTACAAATCAAAGTCCAGTTTGTATTCAAAATCAAGTTATTGAAATTATTGAAGGATTTGGGACTGTTTTATAAACACAGTCACCATTCTATTTTTTTTTTTTTATAGGAAATCCAATATTTTTAATTTTATTTATAAACATACATGCAGGTAAACAATTATTCATCATTAAAGCCAAATTCATTTGCATGCAACATTCAATCATAGATTATATCAAAACTGTTTTTAAAATAGAATTTACTCACCAATTAATATATACGCAGAGCAGATTATTTTTCAGGCCTTGATATTGTAACATCCCAACTTCCAAACTCCAGGAAGTCGCATCGCTAAGAAGAAAGAAAGGGATAGAAAAGAGAATAGAAAGAAAAGAAAGAAACAATGTGACGCCCCACCTCTATACCCACGCTAGCCAAGAACATTACGGGGAATGTTGTCGACTAACACGGAGAATAAGGCTGTTGAGGAGCGACCATCCGTGTAATTTCTTTGCGCGAGCACCGATATGTCAGATAATATAACATGCATTCTATTTCAAGAGAAATTCGACATACCGACACAAACTCAAAGCTACTACACGGTGGCTATATAATTCCTTCGGAAAACAAATGTAGAAATAAGCATAACACAAATCAGTCACAGACAATTCATATCACAAAGGCGGAATAAGATATGAATATTACACTAGAAAGTGTACATCAGAGTAGTGGTCTAAAAAGATCCACAATATCACAAAAGAATAGTTACACGAACTACACAAAAGAATAAGTATACATTAAGGAGTCTATATCTCAAATGTATACAACAAAATAACTACTAATCTAAGTAGTTAACCCAAAAGTCAAGGAGTTAATCCCGGATGAGAAGTCAAGCAGAAGCACCTGTAACATCTCGGTCTGACCCGAGTATTATCTAATAAGAAAATAATAAACGGATCAGTCTAACTATAAATATCAGATGAAATGATATAGAATAAGAGATATGACTAAACACATAATAATCACAATGCCAAGCTGTGATATATATATATATATATATACTTAGTTGATAATCATCAAGAGATTAATCAATGTCACCAAATCTACACAAGAATCAAAGAAACGTCATACTGCTTATTTCGTTCACCATACCATAAATATTGACGATAATATCAATGTCAATCACAAAAGTCAATGACACACAAATTCCAGAAGACTACACAAGAAATCCAGAAATAACTAAAGTCAATGACACACAAATTCACCAATGCACAAATATTGATAAAACTTATCAATGGAAATCACGAAAATTGGTGAAACACAAATTCTAGGAATCTACACAAGAAATCCAGAAATCACAAAGGGGGGAGGCCTATCACAAACGGGAGCATAAAGCTCACCAACACGTGTATCACAAACGGAACGCTAATTCCATGGTCGCTAACCATCACAAATTGAGCCGAAGCTCCACAAACGGCCCGAAGACCATGGGTTGCTACCCCATCACAAATTGAGTCGAAACTCCACAAAACGGGGTTTAGTCTCTCTCGCAGACAAAGAGACATCGCACATTGCTAGTCTAAATCACAAAGATGATCGTCATGATCAACGAGAAGTGTCAATTACACTAAGCTAGTAAATATATGAGTTTAGCTTCATGTCCCATAACCACTTGCTTAACTTAAATATTTACGAACAAACTGTAAATCTCCACTAGAAAATTGCCACAAGAGGTTCAATCGAACAAGTCCAAGAATTAACCGACAAACTAAACGCAAGCGTTTCATACCACTTGTTTTACTAAGCCGTTTAATTAGATTTCTCATACGAGTGAGGTAAAGGTTTGTATATACTAATAGGTTGGAAAACGGTTTTATAAACGAATTTGGTATTAAAATAGTATTGAAATCGTTTGAGGAAAGAGTTTTGATATTTACTACTAGTATAGAAAACCTTTATATTTTTAAAGTGACAAATCACGAAGAAGATTGTAAGAACAATCAATCACAAAAATTCACCTACGAAGACGTGAATAAAATCCAAAGAAATCGATAAAGGATCCATCGAAATGGATATTCAAAAATCCCTAAAAAGAGTCATCAAAGTCATAATAGATGATAACAACAAATAGGATTATCACGAATCGATTTAAATTGGAATTCTCAAACGAATAGGCAAATAGGCAAAATACAACAGTTTCAGACGTTTGAAGCAAGTGGTTCAGACGTCTGAATCTGGAAATATAAAAATTTCCAGAACAAAATTCAGACGTCTGAATCAAGTGTTTCAGACGTCTGAAATAGGCATATTTTGGCCTATTTCCTTTCTGGTTCCAATTGAACCAATTCAGACGTCTGAAACCATATATTCAAACTTCTGAATCTGGGAATAGAAAACTTCCCAGAACAATATTCAGACGTCTGAATATTACGTTTCAGACGTCTGAATCTGTAATTCAGGGCATTCCCTGAACCTAGGCCAAAAATGGTCAAACGAATATCGAAAACGATCGAGCGAGCAAATGGCAATGACTAAGGAATTACGTCGAACGACAACCCAGCCTAAACGGCTCTTCGATACGCCTCAAATATCAATGTCCAAATATCCATAATAGGATTTTCATAAATTGGACCAAAACACCAAAAATTGGAATATACACCAAATCAATCCAAACCAAAATCAATTGCACAAGAACAAGTGTTAGGAATTCATACCTAACAATCGAAGATAATTATAGACTAAGATGTGAGATAAAAATCTCACCTTTTTACCAAAATCAAACAAGAAGAAGCTTGAAAGCAAATGGAGAATCAACCTCTCTTCAACACAATCCAATTGAGCTTGAATCTAAGCTCAAAACAAGAACATTCCCGAAATTAGGTTTAGGAATTTCTGAAATTGGTAAGAGAATAAGTTGGAGAAGAAGGAGAGAAGCTTACCAATGGGTTCTTCTTGAGTTTAGAGCAAGGAATTTGATTTGCAAGAGAAACTAGGGTTTTGGAGTTCTAATTTCCAATCTCTCCCACCATTAATACTCTAAAAACTGAAATGAGAAGAGAATGAGGGTGAGTGGGGAAGAGTGGCTCAGATTTGAGCATAAGTTAACATAGGGCTGAGCCCAAACCAATCCCAAAGTGAAAAGTGGCAAAAATCAACTTTCTCCAAACATATCGAAGCTTATACTCAAAAAGGTCGCAAACGGCATTTTAAACTCAATGGGAGTGGTCCCGAGTCCTAATTCGACCGTATTTAAAAAGTAGCTTTTCGGACTAAAATCCGACTAATGAAGAAATATTTAAATAAAATATTTAAATATAAAATTGATAAATATGCGGGTTGTTACAGACTCCCCTCCTTAAAGAAATTGCGTCCTCGCAATATTACAAGAAGAAGATATATAATAACAACCATAAAAGCATATTCAATACAAAAGAAGTTTGAAATAAGAAGTTCACCTCAAAGAGCACGAGAAAGTAAGTCCGGATGTGTTCGCTCGATGTACTCTCTAGATTCCCAAGAACAATCCTTAGGATTTGAAGACCATTGAACTTTAACAAGCGGAACATCTTTATTTCGAAGTCGTTTGACTTCCGAAGCAATGATACGAATATGATGTTGCTCATAAGTTAAATTAGGCGAAACTTCAATCTCTTCCACAACACAGGGCTCAAGAACAGAATCGGAATCTCGAAGACATTTCCGAAGTTGAGAAACGTGAAACACGTCATGCATAGCAGAAAACTGAGCCGGTAATAAAAGGCGATAAGCCATGGAACCAATACGTTCGGTGATAGGAAATGGCCCAATATATCGAGGCGCTAGTTTTCCCGATCGACTGAAACGTACAACACCTTTCATAGGTGAAACACGAATGAACACAAGATCTCCCACAGAAAATTCTAATTTCCTTCTCCGGTTATCGGCATAGGATTTTTGTCTACTCTGGGCTTCTTTCATCCTATGTCGAATAAGTTCAATTTTCTCTGTGGAATCACGAATAAAATCTGGACCTAAAACCAGCTTCTCACCGGCCTCAAGCCAACAAGAAGGAGATCGGCATGGCCTTCCATAGAGTGCCTCAAAAGGTGCCATACCAATACTAGATTGAAAGCTATTATTATAAGAAAATTCAACAAGAGAAATATGATCTTCCCAACTTCCACCAAAATCAAGCACACAAGCACGAAGAAGATCTTTAAGAGTTTGATTAACACGCTCGGTTTGTCCATCGGACTGGGGGTGATAAGCGGTGCTAAAATTAAGCTTCGTTCCTAAAGCTTTTTGAAGACTCTTCCAAAATCCACTAGTAAACAATGGATCACGATCACTAACTATAGAAGTAGGAATTCCATGTAATTTAACAATCTCTTTGATAAAGAGTTTGGCCAAAAGAGGAACGGTTCGGTTAGACCGAACGGGAATAAAATGGGCGGATTTAGCAAGTCTATCAACGATCACCCATAAGCTATCATGACCCGAACGAGAATGGGGAAGGCCATCTATAAAATCCATGGAAATTTGGTCCCACTTCCAAATTGGAATTATAAAGGTTGCAATAACCCACCGGGCCTTTGATGTTCGGCCTTAACGAGTTGGCAAGTCATGCAACACTTAACAAAGTTAGCAGTATCGAGTTTCATTCCCTTCCAATAATAAAGTCGCTTCATATCCGCGTACATTTTACTACTACCGGGATGAATGGTAAATTTAGAACGATGAGAATCTTCTAAAATATCTTTACGAAGATCACCAATATTTGGCACGACAAGTCTACCAAATTTCTGAATGCCGCCACGAGAATCGATATCAAAGTCTTTCAATCCTTCAATATCAATTTTATCCCTAATATTTTGGCCAAGAAGAGCCAATTCAGGATCTAACCCTTGAGCTTCAAGAATGCGGTCTAAAAGAGAAGGATGAGCCTCAAGGCTACATAAAGCAAGAGATGAACATAAATCGGGAACACGCTCTCGAATCTCACAAGTGGATAAGATCTCGAGATCGTTCCATTCGGATATCATCATAGAAACAACAGCTTGTTGTTTACGGCTAAGAGCATCGACGACACGATTACCCTTACCGGGAGTATAAAGAATATCAAGATCATATGGTGCAAGAAATTCGAGCCAACGCTGTTGACGCAAATTAAGTTTCTTTTGAGAGAATAAACACTTCAAGGACTTATGATCGGTATATAGAACAAATTTCTCTCCTAAAAGATAATGACGCCAAATCCGAAGAGCAAAAACAATAGCCGCGAGCTCTAAATCATGAGTGGCATATCTAGTCTCAGCAGGCTTTAATTGCCTAGAAGCATAAGCAATAACACGTTCTTTATGCATAAGAACGGCACCCAAACCAATGCGACTAGCACCGGTATAAACAACGAAATCTTGATTCCCATCGGGAATAACAAGAATAGGAGCATCAGAAAGAAGTTCTTTTAATTTCTGAAAAGAAGCTTCACATTTGTCCGACCAAATGTATTTAACACCATTCTTCGTTAAGCTAGTGAGAGGCATGGCAATCTTAGAAAAGTCTTTGATAAAACGACGGTAATAGCCCGCCAAGCCGAGAAAACTACGAATCTCTGTCACACTCTTCGGTCTCTTCCAATCTTGAATCGCTTCAATCTTTGAAGGATCCACGGAAATTCCGGATTCGGAAATAATATGACCGAGAAACTTCACAGGAGATTGCCAAAGGTGGCATTTAGAAAATTTTGCCTCTAATTGATTACTCCTAAGAGTTTTCAACACAATCCGAAGATGTTTTTCATGCTCCTCCTCGGTTTTAGAATACACAAGAATATCATCGATAAAGATGAGAACAAACCGGTCGAGAAAGTCTTTAAAAACTCGATTCATTAAGTCAACGAAATAAGCCGGGGCATTCGTTAACCCAAATGGCATAACAAGCCATTCATAAGATCCATACCGAGTACGGAACGATGTCAAAGGAATGCTATCCTCTGCAATACGAAGCTGATGAAAACCGGTAGCCAAGTCCAATTGTGAAAAGACTCTAGCACCACTAAGTTGATCGAATAGATCATCAATCCGAGGTAAAGGATATTTATTTTTGATAGTAAGATCATTAAGCTTGCGGTAGTCAACGCAAAGCCTAAGTGTACCATCGGATTTCTTCACAAAAATAGCTGAAGCTCCCCAAGGCGAGGAACTAGAGCGAATAAATTGCTTCGTTTCCAATTCAGATAATTGTTTACGCATCTCCTCGTTTTCTTTATTGGACATACGATAAGAAGGACGAGTGATAGGTTGAGCTCCAGGAATAAGATTAATTATGAACTCAATTGCTTGCTTATGTGGTAATCCTAAAACGGGCTCGAATATGTCGAAAAATTCACAAACGACGTGAATAAGAGAAATAATATCACCCTCATCATCATCATCGTCATCACGAGGATTTAAAGAATATAAAGATGCAACCAAAGCAGAATCTGAATCTTTAAGAATAACAGAAACCTGATTAACAGATTGAGGATGTCGAAGATGAATAGTCCGCTCAGGACATAGGATATGAGCTTCATAACGGTTAAGCCAATCCATTCCCAAAATCATTCCAAAGCCTAAATAACGCATGACATGCAAATCGGCTCGGAAAGAAAAATCACACAAAATAATCTCGACATCTTTACACAATAAACTGATTGTTGCGGATCCACCAACCGGATTCGCAATTCTCAAAGAAGTCATTAAACACAAAACATCCAAAGAAAAGGTATCAACAAGTTCTTTTGATATAAAATAATGGGACGCACCCGTATCAAAAAGAACTCGAATAGGATGATCACGAAATAAAATAATTCCATCTAGAATAGAATGAGAAATACCTTGGCCACGAGATGTGTTTCCAGGGGCTTGAGCAACATTAAGCTTTCCCTCCTTCTTGCCCTGAAGCTTGGGGCATGAAGATATAACATGACCGGGAACTTTGCAGTAGCGACAAGAGAGAGACTTTGGGCACTTGTTCGCATAATGGTCCTTCGAACCACAATTATAGCATTCCCCACGACCAAAGGAAGAAGTCTTTGCCACGGTGGTTGCGTGCTTCCCTTTCTTATTGGGATAAGGGCCTTTGAATTTGTTTGGCCTCTTCTTGTTGTTGAAGTCTGGTTTGGAACCCACCACTTCAACATCATTCTCCTTATCCGCCTCTTCAAGACGAAGAGCGATATCAACGAGTTGGTCGAAACAAACTTCTAATTTTAGAAGTAATGGCTTCTTGAGACTTTTGTTTAAGCCATAGACGAACCTCTGGTTCTTCTTTAAAGGGGTGTTGATGTATTCAACCCTATATTTGGAAAGCGACTCGAAAGAGGCAACGTAATCAGTCACGGAGGACTCACCTTGAACAAGGTCTATAAATCGTCGAGCCAATGTCACTTTCTCTGCTTCTGGTACGAATTTTAACTCGAAGCGTTCTCGGAATTTCTCCCAGGTGAGATCCGCTTCGTTAATCTCAGAAATAAGAAGCTCGTACCAGTCCAATGCTCTTTCTCGGAGCATACTAGAGGCCACCTGAACTCGGTGAAGGTCAATAAGATTCATGCGAGAAAAGATTCGATCGCATGACCTTACCCAGGCCTGTACTTCAATAACAGTTTCGGAACCTCTGAATGGCTCCCCACCCAAATTAGTGTAATCGCTAAACAAGCGTGCAAATCCCGACTTTGGGTGAGTAGGTTCCGGGTTAGCTCCAGCTGCTTGAGCATTCGTCACTAAATCAAGAAGCTGTTGAGCAGTCATAAAAACTCCATCCTGGGGTGGAGTGCTAGATCGCACGGCTCTAGGGCGGCCTGGTCTAGACATTTTTCTCCCTTTAGAAAAAGGAAGAAGAAGAAAAAGGTTATTCACCAAATTGAATATCAAGCAATCTTGATAGATAAACAAGGAATCATAAGGAAAATAGGATGAATCGGTACGAAGACTCGAATTAAATCCTAAAGCACGACTCCTAAGATGGACTTAGGACGATGATCCTTGTTATAATATTCCATATTGTTCCGAAGTTTGCCTTTGATACCAAGCTGTGACGTCCCACCTCTATACCCACGCTAGCCAAGAACATTACGGTGAATGCTGTCGACTAGCACGGAGAATAAGGCTGTTGAGGAGCGACCATCCGTGTAATTTCTTTTCGCGAGCACCGATATGTCAGATAATATAACATGCATTCTATTTCAAGAGAAATTCGACATACCGACACAAACTCAAAGCTACTACACGGTGGCTATATAATTCCTTCGGAAAACAAATATAGAAATAAGCATAACACAAATCAGTCACAGACAATTCATATCACAAAGGCGGAATAAGATATGAATATTACACTAGAAAGTGTACATCAGAGTAGTGGTCTAAAAAGATCCACAATATCACAAAAGAATAGTTACACGAACTACACAAAAGAATAAGTATACATTAAGGAGTCTATATCGCAAATGTATACAACAAAATAACTACTAATCTAAGTAGTTAACCCAAAAGTCAAGGAGTTAATCCCGGAAGAGAAGTCAAGAAGAAACACCTGTAACATCTCGGTCTGACCCGAGTATTATTTAATAAGAAAATAATAAATGGATCAGTCTAACTATAAATATCAGATGAAATGATATAGAATAAGAGATGTGACTAAACACATAATAATCACAATGCCAAGCTGTGATATATATATATATATATACTTAGTTGATAATCATCAAGAGATTAATCAATGTCACCAAATCTACACAAGAATCAAAGAAACGTCATACTCCTTATTTCGTTCACCATACCATAAATATTGACGATAATATCAATGTCAATCACAAAAGTCAATGACACACAAATTCCAGAAGACTACACAAGAAATCCGAAAATCACTAAAGTCAATGACACACAAATTCACCAATGCACAAATATTGATAAAACTTATCAATGGAAATCACGAAAATTGGTGAAACACAAATTCTAGGAATCTACACAAGAAATCGAGAAATCACAAAGGGGGGAGGCCTATCACAAACGGGAGCATAAAGCTCACCAACACGTGTATCACAAACGGAACGCTAATTTCATGGTCGCTAACCATCACAAATTGAGCCGAAGCTCCACAAACGGCCCGAAGACCATGGGTTGCTACCCCATCACAAATTGAGTCGAAACTCCACAAAACGGGGTTTAGTCTCCCTCGCAGACAAAGAGACATCGCACATTGCTAGTCTAAATCACAAAGATGATCGTCATGATCAACGAGAAGTGTCAATTACACTAAGCTAGTAAATATATGAGTTTAGCTTCATGTCCCATAACCACTTGCTTAACTTAAATATTTACGAACAAACTGTAAATTTCCACTAGAAAATTGTCACAAGAGGTTCTATCGAACAAGTCCAAGAATTAACCGACAAAGTAAACGCAAGCGTTTCATACCACTTGTTTTACTAAGCCGTTTAATTAGATTTCTCATACGAGTGAGGTAAAGGTTTGTATATACTAATAGATTGGAAAACGGTTTTATAAACGAATTTGGTATTAAAATAGTATTGAAATCGTTTGAGGAAAGAGTTTTGATATTTACTACTAGTATAGAAAACCTTTATATTTTTAAAGTGACAAATCACGAAGAAGATTGTAAGAACAATCAATCACAAAAATTCACATACGAAGACGTGAATAAAATCCAAAGAAATCGATAAAGGATCCATCGAAATGGATATTCAAAAATCCCTAAAAAGAGTCATTAAAGTCATAATAGATGATAACAACAAATAGGATTATCACGAATCGATTTAAATTGGAATTCTCAAACGAATAGGCAAATAGGCAAAATACAGCAGTTTCAGACGTCTGAAACAAGTGGTTCAGACGTCTGAATCTGGAAATATAAAAATTTCCAGAACAAAATTCAGACGTCTGAATCAAGTGTTTCAGACGTCTGAAATAGGCATATTTTGGCCTATTTCCTTTCTGGTTCCAATTGAACCAATTCAGACGTCTGAAACCATATATTCAGACGTCTGAATCTAGGAATAGAAAACTTCCCAGAACAATATTCAGACGTCTGAATATTACGTTTCAGACGTCTGAATCTGTAATTCAGGGCATTCCCTGAACCTAGGCCAAAAATGGCCAAAGGAATATCGAAAACGATCGAGCGAGCAAATGGCAATGACTAAGGAATTACGTCGAACGACAACCCAGCCTTAACGGCTCTTCGATACGCCTCAAATATCAATGTCCAAATATCCATAATAGGATTTTCATAAATTGGATCAAAACACCAAAAATTGGAATATACACCAAATCAATCCAAACCAAAATCAATTGCACAAGAATAAGTGTTAGGAATTCATACCTAACAATCGAAGATAATTATAGACTAAGATGTGAGATAAAAATCTCACCTTTTTACCAAAATCAAACAAGAAGAAGCTTGAAAGCAAATGGAGAATCAACCTCTCTTCAACACAACCCAACTGAGCTTGAATCTAAGCTCAAAACAAGAACATTCCCGAAATTAGGTTTAGGAATTCCTGAAATTGGTAAGAGAATAAGTTGGAGAAGAAGGAGAGAAGCTTACCAATGGGTTCTTCTTGAGTTTAGAGCAAGGAATTTGATTTGCAAGAGAAACTAGAGTTTTGGAGTTCTAATTTCCGATCTCTCCCACCATTAATACTCTAAAAACTGAAATGATAAGAGAATGAGGGTGAGTGGGGAAGAGTGGCTCATATTTGAGCATAAGTTAACATAGGGCTGAGCCCAAACCAAACCCAAAGTGAAAAGTAGCAAAAATCAACTTTCTCCAAACATATCGAAGCTTATACTCAAAAAGGTCGCAAACGGAATTTTAAACTCAATGGGAGTGGTCCCGAGTCCTAATTCGACCGTATGCAAAAAGTAGCTTTTCGGACTAAAATCCGACGAATGATGAAATATTTAAATAAAATATTTAAATATAAAATCGATAAATATGCGGGTTGTTACAAACAACACATCAGAAATCTCACAGCGGAACGAATAAATTATATTATATCACATAATACTTTACATAGTATCATATACATTAGAGTTTTACAGCCAATATAATACAAAACTAGATAGTTATAAACATCTGTCTAGCGATTACAATTCAAGTACATCAGAGAAAAACAGATATAACTCAAACACAGCGGAACCACTATATATATCTACTCGTTGAAGCCTTCTGCTCCATTATCTCCTCCAGAACTCGTCAAGCAATCCTAAATCACTTGACTACTCATACGTAATATGAGTACCCAAGAGTTTAATAAAACAGAAAATAAACACTCGGTTCAGACAGGGGTCTGGTGTGAGTAGACGGGTTTAAAAGTTGCTCAACTTTTAGAAAATCCTTTGAAAACAAAAAGGTATCACATAAGACTTCCCACACATAAACATGGAAAAGTTTTTACCTTACGCTAACCAAAGCATTTGATAGGAAATCCAGTGATATTATAATAGTGTCTAGGGTTTTCAAAATAAAATACAGAAATAGCTGGAATGCTTACATATCACGTTCCAACATTGTTGGGCACAATCAAAACCGTACAGACACTTATTGGATTTTGAATTCCATCAATGGCAGGGCTACCGGGGTACCGCCCGTCATAGTACGTGGCCTAGATCACCGTACTGAGGATTACTCCCAATCCCCTACAACACAAGGCCGGACCCATTCCTTACTGAATAGTTCCGAACAAGACAACCCCGACAGTTGGAGCTCTCAACCGTCCACACAGCCGAAATGAAAGGGACCTCTAAACAGGGGTAAATCTCACTCTCTAGTGGGGGCTACCCACGAAGCCTTGCTGCACCTCCCCTGTTTTAGCCATTCCCGGTTGATGAGGCTTGAGGTTACGATTACCTTTATAGAACATATTTATCTTAGAATGCTCATCGTCCACCTGACGATGTTCTGTAAGCATTCAATCCATACAAGTTCGTTCCTGGTTCGAACGAAACCGAAGGCATTATCTCGTTACACTCGTATTGGAATCACCCTCAGAGTTAACGACAATAACCCTTGCACTCTGAACCACCATCTCGAATCTATAAGTACTATTCCGTCAAACTCATTACGGAATCACCCACAGAGTTATACTGACGTATAGCCCTTACACCTCGAGTCTTCACTTGCTCCACTTGGATTAGCGACCTAACGTTTAATTGGAATCGATGTGGTTTATGGATATCCAAATATGGAAACCCGATCCCGGTCTCACCGAAACCAAACGCCATCTTAATGTCCAAGTTATACTTAAGGGTTTTAAACAATTAACTCATTTTATTTTTATCTATTTCACACAGATAGATAAACTACATTTATCATAAACGATAACCCATAACATTATCACAACAGATAATCATCACAACAGTCAATCATCACAACCAAAATAATCCATCATACTATAACTAAGCATCCATATCCTATAGATACTACTCATCTCATTTCTGAGATCACAACCATCAAAGGTATATCAATATCATTCATAAGCGATGATATATTATCCATTATTTATAATTAATTTAAAATGAATTAAATTAATTACTTCTATCCTAATTAATTTAAAATAAACTAAATTAATTACTCACCTATAAATCCTACTTATAAATCCTATTGATTAATCAACCTAGTTAATTAATCATTCATTAATTATTCAACTTGATTAAACATCTATGATTAATCATTCACTAATTACAATAAGTAATTAGTCTTTAATAAATTTTCACAGATTAATTAACCTTAATCATAAGTAATTAACATTTAATTACTTAATTTATTAATTATTTAATTATTACTTAATTAAACAATTCTTAATTACACCGTTAATTATAATAATTAATGATCTCTAATTAATATTTAAATTAATTACTTTATTTATTATTAATTACATTTAGTAATTAATCTAATCATTAATCACCTTGATTAATACTTAAGTCTTGTAATTAACTACCCTTAATTACTTATTAATAAATTAATTCTCCAATAATTAATTATCTTATTTAATTAATCCTTGATTCATTACAAAAGTAATTATCCAAATTATTTTATTAAAATAAATCACCTTTCCTTAATTACATTCTAGTAATTATCAATCAAAACTTCTCTAAGAAATCCTGCTCCATAAATTACATCAAGTAATTATTACCATTAAATTATTAAATTATTTCCTAAATTAATTAAACTAAATTAATTAATTTAACAAAGCACATTATCAGAATTAATTACAATAAGTAATTAATCCTTAATTACTTTTATAAAGTAATAATACTTAACAAATTACAATTGATTATCTTCAATTAATTGATCTAATTAATTCCATCAAAATTAATTACATTAATTAATTATTTAATTATCCTTAGATAATTATCTTATTTAATTAACAACATTTCCATTAATTCCTTACTTAAGAAAATTACCTTAGATTAATTATTCATTAATCATTTCTAATTATAAATTAGTTCAAGTTATTATTTAAAATCAAATAAATAAGTAAATTTTTAATTATTCCCAAAATAATTCATTTACTTATTTATAACTTAATTAATATTCAAAGTGTATTTAAATAATACATTTCTAAAAATCTAATTCAACTTTTATTTAAAAATTTAAGATTCCAAATGTTTAACTATATAAACATTATCCAAATTTAAATAATTTAATAAACCTAAAAGTAAAGAACTAACATTATTATATAAGAAAAGTTTAAAAATCAATATTACTAAATTTTACTAAGAAATCAAACATTGAAAATAGATAGATTATTTAACTTTTCAATTTAAAGTTAAACATATCATAATTTTATTTCAAATACTTAAAGGAAAGATTCTTTTAAAATTTAAACCTTATTTGAAATCAAATTCATATTTAAATTCTACTTTAAAAACATTTTCTGTTCAATTTTAAAAAATTTCAAACTGTTTTGAATTCAAACTCATTTCAAAACAAAACCGAAATCATACTTAAATTTGATTTCAAAACCAAATTTAGATCTGGCTTTCAATTTAAAAGTTTCATTTTAAACTTTGAATTCAAACTTATACCTGAATTTAAATCTTTGTTTTTTTAAAAAAAAAAATAATTCCCTTCAGATGTAAAAAAAAAAACTGATTTAAATAAAATCTGGAATTCAAATAAACCTGTAACTTATATTCACACTTGATTTCAGATTTGAATTTAACCCTTATTTAAATTTAAATTCATCATTTTTAAACTTTTGAATTCATAAACTTACTTGAATTTAATTCAAACTCTCACTTGAATTTAAATCATAGCTATTAAAAACTATTGGGTTTCCAGATTTTTTTTTAAAAAAAAAACAACACTGCACAGGTTTATCACCTGCACAACTAAACCCGAGACACCATCAATTTACTTCGGGTTAAAACCTATCCTACTTCGAGTCACAACATATATTACCCGGAAGTGACTTCGAGTCATCAACACATGCACACTCAGAGTTCACCAGAGTCCATCAAAACACTGTGCAACTACGACCACTACTCCGGCGACTTCCAGTTACCTGCACCATCCTCTCCAAGGAGAAATCAATCCCTCAACTTGTTAACAATCATCAACAAAATTCTCTGTTGCTTGAAAATTAAAATCAAGCAAAACACTCAACCTGGGAAAAACTTCACCAATATACATAGCAACTCTGTCAACTCTCACCTTCCTTCCCTGACCATCTTCCCCTTATCTTCCCCACTCTCTTCAGTTAACACACCTCCTCCAGAAGGAATCCAAATTCCAAAATTTATTTCATGATTTGATATTATCAAAATACCAAATTCTGCACTGTTCTAAATTCCTAACCCTCGGTTGATTTTAAAACCTGATGCTTTTTTCTATATCCATGGTTTTAAAACATGCATTAAAGCTTAAAACATGTTTTGACAAATTTAAAGATGTTTGGTAATCTTTCCTTTAGAAACCATTACCTGTTGTTACTTATTTCCAGAAGTAACAGGTTTATTTTTCTAACTTAAAATTTTACAAACCTAATCTATGCTAAATAACATAATTTGTTCACACAATAAACTCTAACTATGATTCAATCATATATAAGTAGATTTGTATTTAAATCCAAGAAATAACAGAAGCTTGTTTGTAGAAATTCACATCACACTTCTCTGCATACTCAAGATTAATGTATGCAGGCATACAACAGTCAATCATATATTCAAACTCATGCACATATAAAACTTTAAACAACCCATAAATTTGAATTACTCACTAAAGAGAAAGAACAAAACAGTTTTAATTGCTACTGTTTTAATTTTTCTTATTTAAAGGGCATTTGAATTTAAACTTTAACTTCTGCAAAATCTTAATAGCTAGGATTTTAAAGGTAGAACTGTTTTTAAATATAGATTTACTCACCTTAAAAATGGAAACAGAAAGCATCCAGATGCAATTCATTTCTGCAGCCTGAATTCCTTGCATGGATTGAATCTGCTTTCCCCTCTTGCATTACTTAGTTGATGTTGAATTTGAGCTAACATGCTAGCTGAAATTGGTTTTAGCTTGATGTTTTGCAGGTTTTGAGACTGCGTTTGATGTTGATTTGGTCTGCATGCTTCCCATTATCTTTACTTGTGTTGATTTTTACAGATTGAAGAAGTTGGTTTGCAGATTAATAGAATTTGGGTTGCAGGTTAACAGAATTTCAATTTGGGTTTTCTTTATTGCAGATTTTCAAAACTTTTGATTGCAGAACTTATACAGTTTGATATTTGCATAATACTGATTTAGTTTGGGTTATGGATTTTTTTGAGTGAAATGGATTTTCAGTTTCATAGATCTGAATTTTGATTCTTCATAGGAGATAAAATGTTTGAAACAAAAGATTTGTTTTAAGTTTTATCTAAAATAATAAATTCAATATTTGATTTAGAAATGCCACTTGTTGTTTGGATATGAAAATTAATTACAAGTGTCTACTTTAAAACATGAATGTTAAACACATGTAAGATTTTAATATAAATAAATGTCTTTGTTTATAAATGTTTTAATTTAAGATAAAACCATTTCTAATTTTAGTTAAGATGTTTTATATGTTTATTTATATTTAATCTTTAAATGATAACAAATGAATTATCCATACATGTTTAAATATTTGCTTGAATATTTTTAAAGATTATTTAAAACCATTTTCAAAAGATAAAATTTTAAAAAGAAAAGAAATAATGTTGAATTCATTTTATTCCAAAGATTTGAAATCAACATATTATACTTTAAAATATATAAACTAAATTTATTTTAAAAAAATTTAAGATATAACAAAATGAACTTTATTATAAAAATACAATTCTTAACTATTATATATTTATAACAAAATATTTACTATAATTTCTTTTGAAAATACAAGATAGATCTACAAATTGACTTATGAAAAGTTTCGGTACTATTTCAATTTAATTTAAATCAATTCACAAATTATATATATATTATAAATTTGAAAATATCCTTTATTAAATTTAAATTTAAAAATTAAAAATCAAAACTCCTATTTACAATGTATACGTATATATACATTATAAATAAAATATTTTTAAATCAACTTAGAAAAGAAATTTTATCATTAAAATATTTTTAACATTTTAAAACAATAAGATTCTCAAACTCAATTATTTTTATAAAATTTCAAAAGAATATCATTTATCAACAAAATAATTATAAATTTTCAAAAGAAAATTATGTTTGAATTAGATTATTAAATCAGTATTTCACATTTTAAAATAAATTATAAATGAAATTATTAAATAAATATTGCCCAAATTTCCGGGACATCACAGATATGCTGATGAAAAATCCATTTGCATGCTTCTAATTGATGATTAAAAGATGTTGAAAACCCCTTGAATCTGCAGGTTGTAAATTTTATGTTGCAGCTTGATTCTTTATCATAGTTGCAGACTTCAATTTGCAGGTTGAAGTAGAACTTCCATTTAGTTGTAGGATTGAAAACTATAGATTGAAGTTTGTAGATTTTACTTTGCTTTGGGTTTAATTTCAGAAAAAAAAATTCTTATTGCCATTAATTTTTAAAGGAATGAAAGAAAAAGAAATTTGAGAAGAAGAAGAAAGATTTGAAAAAATAAAAGAGAAAAACAATTTTCTCTTATGTTTCAATTTTCAAATAATTTGAGATGAAGCCACTTGTATCAAGATTTTACATTTGTCATCTTAATTGCTTTAATTACTTACAAGTGTTATTTAGAGGTGTTTATATGGTTACATTTGTACTTAAGCATTTTTAATTAATTTTTAACTTAAATTAAATGTGAATATAACTTACTTATTAAATTTACTTTATAAATAAATAAAATTTTACCTTTAAAAGAAATATTCTAATACTAATCATAATACAAATATATTTTCTTATACATGTATTTAAAATCTAAAACTTTTATAGATACATTTATAACTATTTTAAATTTAAACATTTTTAAAAAGAAAGCAAAACAAAACTTTATTTTAAATCCCCTTTTACTATCATATTTAAAAATAAACAATTATCTGATATTTTTAAACAATTGAATTAAACTTTAGATTAACTTTTGAAAACATTCCTTCTAAAACAAAGCTTCAATTTACAATATTCATACATTATAAATTATCAATAAACTAAATTAAATCTCAAATCAATATCAAATTATAACATATACTTGCATAAATATTTACAATTTGAAACTTCATCTTTTATTTAAACAAAAGATATTTCTATTCACAATATATATCAAATATATATATTATAAATAGAATAAAATTTCATTAGCTTTGAAAAACAAATCTTATCAATTTTAAATTGATAGAGAGATATTGATCAAAATTACCAGATTGAAAATTTATTAACCTTTAAAAGATTAAATTTACCAATTTAAATTAAAATGACAAAGAAAATTATCAAATCAATTTAATTATTAATACAGATTATTAAATTGATATTGCCTAAAATTCTAGGTCATTACAATCCTCCCCCTTAAAAGAACTTCGTCCCCGAAATTTAAAAGCAAAGGTAATTTAATAACCCGGCAAAGATTTTAATTTCAAACAGCAAAGCATACCTATCAACCAGTTACTAACAACCATAGGAATCAAACACGCAAACAAACCTAACTAATTATCCTGACACAAATCAGAATAATTCTTCTAATACTATCTCGTGTTTCCCAGGTATAAATCACCGGGAGACTCGCTCTACAGAAGCTAAACAAACTGCACCACGAAAATCCAGAGCTCCTCTCATCTCTAGATCCATCAATCTGAACAGAACATCAGACTATACTCAAGTCTAGCTCAACTTCCCAAAATCCAACTGGACTACAGATTCAACATCCAATGACGAATCATACACGTACTCCCTCAAAGATACGTGAAATATAATGAATTCCATTATCCAAACTGGAAATTCAATATTATCCTATCAAAACACAGATAAGAAATCTCCAATGTCTCAGAATTAGCCATCCAATCCTATTCAATTACTGCTCTCTTTACCAGAAAAATCTTAACAACAATGAAGACTGCAACTTTGAATTCCAAACTCCTTATCTCATATCTGTATAACTCAACAGACAATCCTAGGCTGCCAATCTCTTCCTGATCATCTCAACATATGCTGATGCTCCCAGAAACAACTAGACCCAAGCAAACCAGTTTCTGGATCCTATTCAACAGAAAAATCTTCATAATCCGTCGAAATCAAGAACACAAGCTCTACTTCCCAAACAATAGCAAACTGAACTTGCTTCCTTCCTTGCACAGCTGCTACCTTGCTTCCGCTGCACAACTCTGATTCTAAAATAGATAATAATACTGTCGATGAACACGAGTACAAACTTTCCAATAAATCCGGAAACTTTGTTCATCAAATCAAACAGCACTCATCTGGCTTGGTCACACAACCTTACTACAGAATCCAATTCAAAAAACTAGACCTAACCAATCCAAACTCCAAAAAATTTCTGAGTTGCTACACCAACTCTTCCTACTAGGCTGACTACCAAAATCGCTTCTGGAACCAAAACAATATGGAACTCAACACCAGATGCAAACAAACTTCTGATTACCTCAGGTGCTCCAACTTCCACATGAGAATCCTCATTTTAAACAAAAGATTGCTCAAGAAAAATTCCAAAACTAATCGCAAGTCACTTTTGCGATCCTACCTAGTTCGGATTCCAAAGAAATTCTCCTTTCTTTACCAATTAGAACAGCCTCAAGCTTTTCCAAATAAGGTTAACCCTTCCTGAAAATTTCACCAACTGCCCGGACTGCTGATCGATGAACCACAAAGATTCCCGAACTATCGGAGAAACGGCCACACTGCTGCTTCCAAACTCTGCCTTGATGATACTGCAAAGCTAAAGACCTTTTCGATAGCACACCGAACACTTCGAGCCGAACTGCTACCACAGCTAACCAAAGACTTCTAATCCAAAGGCTCCTCGAACACCAAAACTATCAACAAACCACACAACGGACCTCTGAAATGGTAAACATCCACTCAAGAAATTCAGGCTCCAAACCAAGCATCGACCTCTCGCTCTCCTTAAGGTACGACGAATGAGACCATGCCGAAGCGAAGCAACTCATAGACCATAGTCTCATATTCTAGAACAGCCAACCTCCTTGCTAAAGATCCAGACAACTTCTACACAAACGAATCCTCTCTGCGGCAGGTAAAAACTGCTCCTTAACTACTTTTAAAACTGCTTCAAGAGAAAACATCTTCAGAAAATATCCATGGATACTGCATCTCATCACGCAGTTATCCAGATATCATCACTTGCTTCTGCACTTCCGACAGATCTAAACTTATACTTCAAAGATAAACTCCAAATCTTTAAAAAGATTTCCTTCAGAGATCATAGAAATCCTTACTCCTACTACAAATATTCTTAGAGACTGTATTAGGTCTACAGTCTCGTCAAATACTTCCAACCTCAAACATATGGACCTCTTCCATCAGTGGTAGTCGTGTTACACACACTCATCACTACTCCCTACCTCTAAAACTTATGTTGGAAAATCCAAACAGATAACCCAACAGATCAAGTAGATACATATATAGTTATATAAAAATTACAAGTATGCTCTCTTAAGAAAGATTGTGACGCCTGACCTCTATACCCACGCTAGCCAAGAATACTATGGTGTAGTGCTGTCAACTAGCACGGAGAATAAGGCTATTGAGGAGCGACCATCCATGTAATTGCTTATCACACGGTGGCTATAAATAATCTTCGGAAACAAACATAGAAATAAGCATAACACAAATCAGTCACAGACATCCATATCACAAAGGCGGAAGAAGATATGAATATATAACTAACACATGAAAGTGTACATCAGAGTAGTGGTCAAAAAGATCCACAACAATAAAAAAGAATAGTAACACGTGCTGTACAAAAGAATACAACTATGAGTCTATATCTCAAGTGTATACAACAAAAACTTCTAATCTAAATAGTTAGCCAAAAGTCAGAGTAGCAAATCCCGGGAAGAAGTCAAGCAGAAGCACCTGTAACATCTCGGTCTGACCCGAGTATTATTTAAGAAAATAATAAACGGATCAGTCTAGCTATAAATATCAGATGACATGATATAAAATAAAAGATATTGCATAAACATACAATATCCATACTGACATACTACTATAAGTATGCAAATGATGATCAACAGAAGATCAATCAATAAGAGATAAATCAATATCACAAGAATCTTCTCAAAGATCCAAAGAGGGCATCATACCCTAAACTTGTACTAATAACAAGTCAATGACATAAATTCCAAAAATCAACACAAGAAATCCAGAAATCACAGAAAAAGGGAAAGAGGCCTATCACATGACGGTCCGAAGACCATGGGGAGCTACCCCATATGTGTGAGTCGAAATCACATAGATGAGGTCTAGGCTAACCAAAAAGCAAAAAGGTATGTGTGAGTGGAATCACACAAATGGTGTCTAGCCTGACCTCGCAACAAAAAGATATGTGTAGATCGGAATCACACAGATGAGGTCTAGGCTAACCAAAAAGAAAAAAGGTATGTGTGAGTGGAATCACACAAATGGTGTCTAGCCTATCCTCGCAACAAAAAGGTATGTGTGAGTAGAATCACACAAATGGTGTCTAGACTAACCTTGCGGACAAAGAGATATGTGTGAGTCGGAATCACACCCATGAGGTCTAGTCTAACCTTCCAAACAAAGAGACATCGCACAACTGCTAGTCTAAATCATAAAATGATCGTCATGATCAAAGGGAAGTGTCAATTACAGTAAGCTAGTAAATATATGAGCTTAGCTTCATGTCCCATAACCACTAGCTTTAACTTAAATATTTATGAACAAATTGTAGATCTCCACTAGAAAATTGTCACAAAAAGGTTCAATCGAACAAGTCCAAGAGTTAACCGACGAAGCAAACGCAAGCGTTTCATACCACTTGTTTTACTAAGTCGTTTAATTCAATTTCTCATGCGAGTGAGGTAAAGGTTTGTATATACTAGTAGATTGGAAAACGGTTTAAGAAAAGAGCTTTGTTATCGAAAATAAAGTTGAAATCATTTTGTTGAAAGAGTTTTGATATTTACTACTAGTATTGAAACCTTCATATTTTAAAGTGACAAATCATAGAAGTGATTGTAGAAACAATCAATCATAAAAATTCACATTCGAAGACGTGATTAAAATCCAAAGAAACCGATAAAGAATCCATCGAAATAGATATTCAAAAATCCATAAAATCGGCCGAGAAGCCCAAGATAGTTTGTCTCGAAGAATGGTCAACTTAGCATCTCAACAAAGCAAGTTCTATTGAACGTTTTTCAGATAAGATCCCCAACAGAAGGGGGGTCCAGGGGTGTGGCAACCCCCCAAGGTGGGGGTGCGGAGGCAACACCCCCACTAACCTGCCCGGTCAGGTCGTGGGGGTCCAGGTGGCAGCGCCCCGTCCAAAACGGTACCACCTAGCGAACACCTAAGGGAGGATAGGATCGAGCGACCTAGTGGTTGCGACCTAGGGTACAAGCGACCAAAGGGAAACTCGCGACCTAACATGGCCGAGCTAAGGTGAGGTGCGACTCAACCAGGTAAGCGACCTAAGGGAGGCGAGCGACCTAAGGAACTCGCGGGTTGGAAGAGGCGAGCGACCTACGAGTTAAAGACACGGCCGAGCAAGTGAACGTGCTACGACCTAACGACCTAGGCCAAGCGACCTAAATGTTGCACGATCGAGTGGTCTTGCGACCTAAAGTGTGAACGGGCTGAGCGACTTAAGGGTCAAGCGACCTAACGGGGTTCGTGACCTAAAGAGTTACGACCTAAAGAGTTACGACCTAAAGGTCGAGCGGCTTAAGGGTCAAGCGACCTAACGGGGTTCGCGACCTAAAGAGTTACGACCTAAAGGTTGAGTGACTTAAGGGGTTAAGACCTAGCAACGTACCAATGCGACAGGGCAAGCGACCTAAGGTCTAAAACAAGATCGTGCGACCTAACTTTGCCGCGACCTAACAAAGAACAGGCCGAGCAACCATACGAAGATCAGGGCGAGCGACCTACGACCTAGCGGCCCACGACCTATGACCTAACTCCGAAGTGGCATTTCGTGGCAGTGCGACCTAAGTGCAGGAAATCTCCAAAAACACTAAAAATTGGAGTTTTTCGCCAATCCAATCCAAACCAAATGCAAATGTACATGCTAAAGCGATGGGGAATCATTCCCAATAGTCCAATATAGTTATAGACTAGAATTGTGAGATAAAAATCTCACCTTTGCACAAATTCAATGAAGAAGAAGCTTGAAGTCAATAGAGAAGCAACTACAAGCTTGAATCCAATGTCTTTACTTTGATTTTGGAGTTGGATGTTGAATTTGCTAATGAACTTGGGCTTGGAATTTTAATTTCCCTTTCCACTCACCATTAATGCTAAAACTAGAGTTAGGTAGGAATTTATGAAGAGATGAGGAGAAGGGGTTGGAACTTAGGTTTAATAGGCTAAACCAACCCAAAGTCCAAAGCGGGAAAAGTTAGTGAAATTCCACTAACCCCAAACATATCAAAGTTTATACTTAAAAAAATTATAAACGACATTTCGTACTCAATGGAAGTGGTCTCGAGTCCTAATTCGACCGTTTGCAAAAAGTAGCTTTTCAGACCAATATCCGAATAACGATAAAATATTTAAACAAAATATTTAAATATATAATCGATAAATATGCTGGTTGTTACAGACTCCCCTCCTTAAAGAAATTGCGTCCTCGCAATATATAAGATGGAAATAAAAAGTAACAATCATAAAAGCATATTATCACAAAAGAAATTTGAAATAAGAAGTTCACCTCATTGAGTACTAGAAAGTAAGTCCAGATGTGTTCGCTCGATGAATTCTCTAGATTCCCAAGAGCAATCTTTAGGGTTTGAGGACCATTGAACCTTCACCAGCGGAACATCTTTATTTCGAAGTCGTTTGACCTCCGAAGCAATAATTCGAATAGGTTGCTGCTCATAAGTTAAATATGGAGAAACTTCAATTTCTTCCACAATACCAGGCTCAAGAATAGAATCAGAATCTCGAAGGCATTTCCGTAATTGAGAAACGTGAAACACGTCATGCATGGCAGAAAACTGAGCCGGTAATGAAAGGCGATAAGCCATGGAACTAATACGTTCAGTGATAGGAAATGGCCCAATATATCGAGGCGCTAACTTTCCCGACCGATTGAAACGTACAACACCTTTCATAGGTGAAACACGAATAAAAACAAGATCTCCAACAGAAAATTCTAATTTCCTTCTTCGATTATCGGCATAGGATTTTGTCTACTCTGGGCATCTTTCATCCTATGTCGAATAAGTTCAATCTTTTCTGTGGAATCACGAATAAAGTCTGGACCTAAAACCAGCCTCTCACCGGCCTCAAGCCAACAAGAAGGAGATCGGCATGGCCTTTCGTAGAGTGCCTCGAAAGGTGCCATACCAATACTAGATTGGAAGCTATTATTATAGGAAAATTCGGCAAGTGAAATATGATCTTCCCAACTTCCACCAAAATCAAGCACACAAGCTCGAAGAAGATCTTCAAGAGTTTGATTCACACGCTCGGTTTGTCCATCGGACTAGGGGTGATAAGCGGTGCTAAAATTAAGCTTCGTTCCCAAAGCTTTTGAAGACACTTCCAAAATCCACTAGTAAACAATGGATCATGATCGCTAACAATAGAAGTAGGAACTCCATGCAATTTAACAATTTCTTTGATAAAAAGTTTGGCCAAAAGAGGAACGGTTCGGTTAGACCGAACGGGAATAAAATGGGCGGATTTAGTAAGTCTATCAACGATCACCCATAAGCTATCATGACCCGAACGAGAACGGGGAAGGCCATCTATAAAATCCATGGAAATTTGGTCCCACTTCCAAATTGGAATTTCTAAAGGTTGCAATAACCCTCCAGGCCTTCGATGTTCGGCCTTGACAAGTTGGCAAGTCATGCAACACTTAACAAAGTTAGCAATATCAGATTTCATTCCCTCCCAAAAATAAAGTCGCTTCATATCAGCGTATATTTTACTACTACCGGGATGAATGGTGAATTTAGAACGATGGGAATCTTCTAAAATATCTTTACGAAGATCACCAATATTTGGTACGATAAGTCTACCAAATTTTCGAATGCCGCCACGAGAATCAATATCAAAGTCTTTCAAAACTTCAATATCAATTTTATCCTTAACATTTTGGCCAAGAAGAGCCAATTCAGGATCTAGCCCTTGAGCTTCAAGAATGCGGTCTAAAAGAGAAGGATGAGCCTCAAGGCTACATAAAACAAGTGATGAGCATAAATCAGATACGCGCTCTCAAATCTCACAAGTGGATATAATCTCGAGATCATTCCATTCGGATATCATTATAGAAACAACTACTTGTTGTTTACGGTTAAGAGCATCGGCGACACGATTACCCTTACCGGGGGTATACAGAATATCAAGATCATAAGGTGCAAGGAACTCGAGCCAATGCTGTTGACGCAAATTAAGTTCCTTTTGAAAAAATAAATATTTCAAAGACTTATGATCCGTGTAACGAATAAATTTCTCTCGCAATAGATAATGACGCCAAATTCGAAGGGCAAAAACAATAGCCACGAGTTCTAAATCATGTGTGGCATATCTAGTCTCGGCCGGCTTCAATTGCCTAGAAGCATAAGCAATAACACGTTCTTTTTGCATAAGAACGGCACCCAAACCAACGTGACTAGCATCAGTATAAACAACAAAATCTTGATTCCCTTCGGGAATAACAAGAATAGGGCCATCAGAAAGGAGTTCTTTCAATTTCTGAAAAGAGGCTTCACATTTGTCCGACCAAATGTATTTAACTCCCTTCTTAGTCAAGCCAGTGAGAGGCACGGCAATCATAGAAAAGTCTTTAATAAAACGATGGTAATAGCCCACCAATCCGAGAAAGCTACGGATTTCAATCACACTCTCGGGTCTTTTCCAATCTTGAATCGCTTCAATCTTTGAGGGATCCACGAAAATTCTGGATTCGGAAATAATATGACCGAGAAACTTCACATGAGATTGCCAAAAGTGTCGTTTAGAAAATTTCGCCTTTAATTTATTACTCCTAAGGGTTTCCAATCCAATCCGAAGATGTTTCTCATGTTCCTCCTCGGTTTTTGAATACACAAGAATATCATCAATGAATATGAGAACAAACGGATCGAGGAAATCTTTGAAAACTCGATTCATGAGGTCAACGAAATAAGCTGGAGCATTCGTTAAACCAAATGGCATAACAAGCCATTCATAAGATCCATATCGAGTACGGAATGATGTCAAAGGAATGCTATCCTCTGCGATACGAAGCTGATGGAAACCGGTAGCCAAGTCCAATTGTGAAAAGACCTTAGCACCACTAAGCTGATCGAATAGATCGTCAATCCAAGGTAAAGGATATTTATTTTTAATAGTCAGATCGTTAAGCTTGCGATAGTCAACGCAAAGCCTAAGCGTACCGTCGGATTTCTTCACGAAAATAGCCGAAGCTCCCCAAGGCGAGGAGGTAGAGCGAATAAATTGCTTCGTCTCCAATTCGGATAATTGTTTGCGCATCTCATCATTTTCCTTATTGGACATGCGATAAGGATTATGAGTAATAGGTTGAGCTCCAGAAATAAGTGAACTCAATTGCTCGCTTAGGTGGTAATCCTAAAACGGGCTCAAATATGTCGGAAAATTCACGAACAACGTGAATACGAGAAGTAATATCATCCTCATCATCATCATCGTTATCACGAGGATTTAAAGAATATAAAGATGCAAAAAAACATGATTCTGAATCTTTAAGACTAACAGAAATCTGATTAACAAATAGTGGATGTCGGAGATGAATAGTTCGCTCAGGACATAGGATATGGGCTTGATAACGGTTGAGCCAATCCATTCCCAAAATTATTCCAAAGCCTAAGTAACGCATGACATGCAAATTGGCTAGGAAAGAAAAACCACATAAAATGATCTCCACATCTTTACAAAGCAAACTAAGAGTTGCGGAACCACCAACCGGATTCGCAATTCTTAAAGAAGTCAATAAAGCAACAACATTTAAAGAAAAAGTATCAACAAGTTCTTTTGATATAAAAGAATGGGATGCACCCGTATCAAAAAGAACTCGAATAGGTTGATCATGAAATATAATGATGCCATCAAGAATAGAATGAGATATTCCTTGACCGCGAGATGTGTTGCCAGGGGCTTGAGCCACATTCAACTTTCCTTCCTTCTTGCCTTCACGTTTGAGGCATTGATGTATGTAATGATCCGGGCTCTTACAATAGCGACAAGATTTGGGCTTAGAGCACTTATTCGCAAAATGATCCCCAGATCCACAGTTGAAGCATCTCGCTCCACTAGGAGAAGGAGACTTTGCCGCAGAGGTTGCTTGCTTACCCTTTTTGTTGGGATAAGGGCCTTTGAATTTACTGGGCCTCTTTTTGTTGTTGAAGTTGGGTTTAGAAGCTACTACTTCAACATCACTTTCTTTATCAGCCTCTTCCAAACGAAGAGCGATATCTATAAGTTGGTCGAAAGGAACTTCTAACTTTAGAAGTAATGGCTTCTTGAGGCTTTTGTTTAAGCCATAAACGAACCTCTGGTTCTTCTTCAATGGGGTGTTGATGTATTCAACCCAATATTTGGAAAGCGACTCAAAGGCTGCGACGTAATCGGTCACAGAGGACTTACCGTGAACAAGGTCTATAAAGCGTCGAGCCAGAGTTACCTTCTCTGCTTCTGGTACAAATTTTAACTCGAAGCGTGTCCGGAATTGCTCCCAGGTAAGGTCCGCTTCGTTGACTTCAGAAATAAGAATTTCATACCAGTCCAATGCTCTCTCTTGGAGCATACTGGAAGCCACCTAAACACGGTGAAGATCGACGAGATTCATGTGAATGAAGATTCGATCGCAGGTCCTCAACCAAGCCTGGACCTAGATGATAGTTTCAGAACCTTTAAATGGCTTCCCACCCAGGTTGGTGTAATCATTGCACAAACGTGCAAACCTAGATTTAGGGTGAGTAGGTTCCGGATTAGAACCAGCTGCTTGAGCATTCGTGACAAGGTCAAGAAGTTGCTGGGTAGTCATAAAAACTCCATCTTGGGGTGGAGCACTAGATGGTCCAGCTCTGGGACGACCAGGTCTAACCATTTCTCTACCTTAAGAAAGAAAGAAGAGAAAGAAGAAGATTATTCACTAATGAATATCAAGCAATCTTGCTAGATAAAACAAGGAATCATAAAGGCTATAGGATGAATCGGTACGACGACTCGAATTAATCCTAAGACATAACTCCTAAGGTGGACTTAGGACGATGATCCTTGTTAAGTTCTTCTACATTGTTCCGAAGTTTGGCTTTGATACCAAGCTATGACGCCCGACCTCTATACCCACGCTAGCCAAGAACACTACGATGTACTGCTGTCAACTAGCACGGAGAATAAGGCTGTTGAGGAGCGACCATCCATGTAATTTCTTATCACACGGTGGCTATAAATAATCTTCGGAAACAAACATAGAAATAAGCATAACACAAGTCAGTCACAAACATCCATATCACAAAGGCGGAAGAAGATATGAATATATAACTAACATATGAAAGTGTACATCAGAGTAGTGGTCAAAAAGATCCACAATAATACAAAAGAAAAGCAACACGTGCTATACAAAAGAATACAACTATGAGTCTATATCTCAAGTGTATACAACAAAAACTTCTAATCTAAATAGTTAGCCAAAAGTCAGAGTAGCAAATCCTGGGAAGAAGTCAAGCAGAAGCACCTGTAACATCTCGGTCTGACCCGAGTATTATTTAAGAAAATAATAAACGGATCAGTCTAGCTATAAATATCATATGACATGATATAAAATAAAAGATATTGCATAAACATACAATATCCATACTGACATACTACTATAAGTATGCAAATGATGATCAACAGAAGATCAATCAATAAGAGATAAATCAATATCACAAGAATCTTCTCAAAGATCCAAAGAGGGCATCATACCCTAAACTTGTACTAATAACAAGTTAATGGCATAAATTATAGAAATCAACACAAGAAATCCAGAAATCACAGAAAAAGGGAAAGAGGCCTATCACATGACGGTCCGAAGACCATGGGGAGCTACCCCATATGTGAGTCGAAATCACACAGATGAGGTCTAGGCTAACCAAAAAGCAAAAAGGTATGTTTGAGTGGAATCACACAAATGGTGTCTAGCCTAACCTCGCAACAAAAAGATATGTGTGGGTCGGAATCACACAGATGATGTCTAGGCTAACCAAAAAGCAAAAAGGTATGTGTGAGTGGAATCACACAAATGGTGTCTAGCCTATCCTCGCAACAAAAAGGTATGTGTGAGTGGAATCACACAAATGGTGTCTAGACTAACCTTGCGGACAAAGAGATATGTGTGAGTCGGAATCATACCCATGAGGTCTAGTCTAACCTTGCAAACAAAGAGACATCGCACAATTGCTAGTCTAAATCATAAAATGATCGTCATGATCAAAGGGAAGTGTCAATTACAGTAAGCTAGTAAATATATGAGCTTAGCTTCATGTCCCATAACCACTAGCTTAACTTAAATATTTACGAACAAATTGTAGATCTCCACTAGAAAATTGTCACAAAAAGGTTCAATCGAACAAGTCCAAGAGTTAACCGTCGAAGCAAACGCAAGCATTTCATACCACTTGTTTTACTAAGCCGTTTAATTCAATTTCTCATACGAGTGAGGTAAAGGTTTGTATATACTAGTAGATTGGAAAACGGTTTAAGAAAAGAGCTTTGTTATTGAAAATAAAGTTGAAATAATTTTGTTGAAAGAGTTTTGATATTTACTACTAGTATTGAAACCTTCATATTTTATAGTGACAAATCATAGAAGTGATTGTAGAAACAATCAATCATAAAAATTCACATTCGAAGACGTGAATAAAATCCAAAGAAACCGATAAAGAATCCATTGAAATAGATATTCAAAAATCCATAAAATCGACCGAGAAGCCCAAGATAGTTTGTCTCGAAGAATGGTCAACTCAGCATCTCAACAAAGCAAGTTCTATTGAACGTATTTCAGATAAGATCCCCAACGGAAGGGGGTCCAGGGGGTGGCAACCCCCCAAGGTAGGGGTGCGGGGTCAACAACCCCGCTACGGGGTTCGACCTACCCGGTTAGGTCGCGAGGGTCCAAGGGGCAGCGCCTCCGGTGGGGTGCGGGGCAGCGCCCTGTCCAAAACGGTACCACCTAGCAAAGACCTGAGGGAGGATAGGATCGAGCGACCTAGTGGTTGCTACCTAGGGTACACGCGACCTAAGGGAAACTCGCGACCTAACATGGCCGAGCTAAGGTGAGGTGCGACTCAACCAGGTAAGCGACCTAAGGGAGGCGAGCGACCTAAGGAACTCGCGGGTTAGAAGAGGCGAGCGACCTACGAGTTAAAGACACGGCCGAGCAAGTGAACATGCTACAACCTAACGACCTAGGCTAAGCGACCTAAATGTTGCACGACCGAGTGGACTTGCGACCTAAAGTGTGAACGGGCTGAGCGACTTAAGGGCCAAGCGACCTAACGGGGTTCGCGACCTAAAGAGTTACGACCTAAAGAGTTATGACCTAAAGGTCGAGCGACTTAAGGTTCAAGCGACCTAACGGGGTTCGTGACCTAAAGAGTTACGACCTAAAGGTCGAGCGACTTAAGGGCTTAAGACCTAGCAACGTACCAATGCGACAGGGCAAGCGACCTAAGGTCTAAAACAAGATCGTGCGACCTAACTTTGCCGCGACCTAACAAATAACAGGCCGAGCAACCATACGAAGATCAGGGCGAGCGACCTACGACCTAGCGGCCCACGACCTACGACCTACGACCTAATTCCAAAGTGGCATTTCGTGGCAGTGCGACCTAAGTGCAGGAAATCTCCAAAAACACTAAAAATTGGAGTTTTTCGCCAATCCAATCCAAACCAAATGCAAATGTACATGCTAAAGTGATGGGGAATCAATCCCAACAGTCCAATATAGTTATAGACTAGAATTGTGAGATAAAAATCTCACCTTTGCACAAATTCAATGAAGAAGAAGCTTGAAGTCAATAAAGAAGCAACTACAAGCTTGAATCCAATGTCTTTACTTTGATTTTGGATTTGGATGTTGAATTTGCTAATGAACTTGGACTTGGAATTTTAATTTCCCTTTCCACTCACCATTAATGCTAAAACTAGAGTTAGGTAGGAATTTATGAAGAGATGAGGAGAAGGGGTTGGAACTTAAGTTTAATAGGCTAAACCAACCCAAAGTCCAAAGCGGGAAAAGTTAGTGAAATTCCACTAACCCCAAACATATTAAAGTTTATACTTAAAAAAATTGTAAACGGCATTTCGAACTCAATGGAAGTGGTCTCGAGTCCTAATTCGACCGTTTGCAAAAAGTAGCTTTTCAGACCAATATCCGAATAACGATAAAATATTTAAACAAAATATTTAAATATATAATCGATAAATATGCGGGTTGTTACAAAGATACACTCCAGAGCCTAGATATCCACTCAACCAAATGCTCTGATACCAAATGAGACGAACCGACTTCCTATCTCAAGGAAATCGCATCATCTTGAAGAAAGAAAGGGATAGAAGAAGAAAAGAAAGAGAAAGAAGAAAGACAACAACATCAGAGAACTCACAGCGGAACGAATGAAATATAATATATCACATAAAGTATTACACGGTATCATATTAAATCAGAGTAAACAACTTATACAAGACATATTAGACAGTTATAAACATCTATCTAATTATGCAACTCAAGAACAATAGATGCAGATACCAAACAACACAGCGGAACCATAATATATCTACACGTGGAAGCCTCCTGCTCCATATCTCCTCCAGAATTCGTCAAGCAAACCTGAATCACTTGACTACTCATACATAATATGAGTACCCAAGAGTTTAATAGAACAGAAAATAAACACTCGGGTCAGACAGGGGTCTGGTGTGAGTAAACGGTTTAAAGTTGCTTAACTTTAGAAAAATCTTTGAAAAGAAAAGGTATCACTTACGACTTCCCACACATAAACATGGAAAAGTTTTTACCTTATGCTAACCAAAACATTTGATAGGAAATCCAATGGTATTATAATAGTGTCTAGGGTTTTCAAGTAAATAAGAAATAGCCGAAATTGTTACATTTATTAAATTCCAGCTACTAGCCACAAAAGTGGGTAACACAAACTAAACCGTAGGGTCTCGTAGGAAGAATGGGTTTCCATCAATGGCAGGGCTACTAGGGTACCGTCCGTCATAGTACGTGGCCTAGATCAACGTACCGAGGAGCCACCCTAACTCCCCTGCAACACAAGGCCAGGACTATTCCTTACTGAACAGTCCCGAACAAGACAACCTCGGCAGTTGTCCAGATCAACCGCCCCATACAGCCGAAAAAAAGGGACTTCTAGACAGGGGAAAATCTTGCTCTCCAGTGGGAGCTACCCACGAAGCCTTGTTGCACCTCCCCTGTTTTAGCCATTCCCGGTTGATGAGGCTTGAGGCTGCTATTACCTTTAGAGAACACATCTCTTAGAATGCTCATCGTCCACCTGACGTTGTTCTGAAAGCATTCAATCCATAAAAGTTCGTTCCGGGTTCGAACGAAACCGAAGGCACTATCTCGTTGCACTCATTTTGGAATCACCCTCAGAGTCAACGACCATAGCCCTTGCACTCTAAATCACCATCTCGAACCTATGAGTACTATTCCGTCAAACTCATTATGGAATCACCCATAGAGTTATACCGACGTATAGTCCTTACACCTCGAGTCTTCACTTGCTCCACTTGGATTCACGACCTAACGTTTAATTGGAATCGATGTGGTTTTCGGATTCCAAATATGGAAACTCGATCCCGGTCTCATCGAAACCAAACACCATTTTAATGTCCAAGTTGTACTTAAGGGTTTAAACAATTTAACTCATATTCAGGATGATATAAACATATAGATGAATAACATTATCACAATAGATAATTCATAACAAATATTCATCCCACAAAGTGTGACGCCCCACCTCTATACCCACGCTAGCCAAGAACACTCCGGAGTAGTGCTGTCAACTAGCACGGAGAATAAGGCTGTTGAGGAGCGACCATCCATGTAATAGCTTATCACACGGTGGCTATAAATAATCTTCGGAAACAAACATAGAAATAATCATATCACAAATCAGTCACAGATATCCATATCACAAATGCGGAAGAAGATATGAATATATAACTAACACATGAAAGTGTACATCAGAGTAGTGGTCAGTAAGATCCACGATAATACAAAAGAATAGCAACACGTGCTATACAAAAGAATACAACTATGAGTCTATATCTCAAGTGTATACAACAAAAACTGCTAATCTAAACAGTTAGCCAAAAGTCAGAGTGATGAATCTCTGGGAAGAAGTCAAGCAGAAGCACCTGTAACATCTCGGTCTGACCCGAGTATTATTTAAGAAAATAATAAATGGGTCAGTCTAGCTATAAATATCAGATGACATGATATAACATAAAAGATATGGCATAAACATAAACATCCATAATGACATACCACTATAAGTATGTAAATAATGATCAACAGAAGATCAATCAATAAGAGATAATCAATATCACAAGAATCTTCTCAAAGATTCGGAAAGGGCATCATACCCCAAACTTGTACTCATAACAAGTCAATGACATAAATTCTAGAAATCAATGCAAGATCCAGAAATCATGGAAAAGAGAAAGAGGCCTATCACATGACGGTCCGAAGACCAAGGGGAGCTATCCCACATGTGTGAATGGAATCACACAGATTAAGGTCCAGACTAACCAAAAAGAAAAAAGGTATGTGTGAGTGGAATCACACAAGTGGTGTCTAGTCTAACCTCACAACAAGAGACATCGCACAGTTGCTAGTCTAAATCATCAGAATGATCGTCATGATCAACGAGAAGTGTCAATTACACTAAGCTAGTAAATATAGAAGTTTAGCTTCATGTCCCATAACCACTTGCTTAACTTAAATATTTACGAACAAACTGTAAATCTTCACTAATAAAATTGTCACAAGAGGTTCAATCGAACAAGTCCAAGAATTAACCGACGAAGTGAACGCAAGCGTTTCATACCACTTGTTTTACTAAGTCGTTTAATTAGATTTCTCATCCGAGTGAGGTAAAGGTTTGTATATACTAATAGATTGGAAAACGGTTTAAGAAAAGAGCTTTGTTATAAAAAAATAGAGTTGAAATTGTTTGTTAAAAGAGTTTTGATATTTACTACTAGTATTGAAACCTTTATATTATAAAGTGACAAAACATAGAAGCAATTGTAGAAACAATCAGTCACAAAAATCGCATACGGAGATGTGAATATAATCCAAGGAAATCAGCTCAATGTTTTTCAGATAAGATCCCCTACGGAGGGGGGGTCCAGGGGGGTGGCAAACCCCCTAGGTGGGGGTGCGGGGGCAACGCCACCGCTTACGGGGTTCGACCTGCCCGGTCAGGTCGCGGGGGTCCAGGGGGCAGCGCCCCCGGCGGGGTGCGGGGCAGCGCGCCGACCAAAACGGTACGACCTAGTGAAGACAAAATGAGGTCTAACGACCTAACGACTCAAGGGTCTAACGACCTAACGACTCAAGGGTCATACGACCTAACGACTCAAGGGTCATACGACCTAACGACTCAAGGGTCTAACGACCTAACGACTCAAGGGTCATACGACCTAACGACTCAAGGGTCATACGACCTAACGACTCAAGGGTCTACGACCTAACGACTCAAGGGTCTAACGACCTAACGACTCAAGGGTCATACGACCTAACGATTCAAGGGTCTAACGACCTAACGACTCAAGGGTCTAACGACCTAACGACTCAAGGGTCATACGACCTAACGACTCAAGGGTCATACGACCTAACGACTCAAGGGTCATACGACCTAACGACTCAAGGGTCATACGACCTAACGACTCAAGGGTCTAACGACCTAACGACTCAAGGGTCATACGACCTAACGACTCAAGGGTCATACGACCTAACGACTCAAGGGTCATACGACCTAACGACTCAAGGGTCATACGACCTAACGACTCAAGGGTCATACGACCTAACGACTCAAGGGTCATACGACCTAACGACTCAAGGGTCTACGACCTAACGACTCAAGGGTCTAACGACCTAACGACTCAAGGGTCATACGACCTAACGACTCAAGGGTCATACGACCTAACGACTCAAGGGTCATACGACCTAACGACTCAAGGGTCACACGACCTAACGACTCAAGGGTCATACGACCTAACGACTCAAGGGTCATACGACCTAACGACTCAAGGGTCACACGACCTAACGACTCAAGGGTCACACGACCTAACGACTCAAGGGTCATACGACCTAACGACTCAAGGGTCTACGACCTAACGACTCAAGGGTCTAACGACCTAACGGACCTAGTGTTGACTCGCGAGCGACCCAACTGAAGCGACCTAACTCCGAACGTGCCAAAAACGGCCAGAACGACCTAACAGCAGTTTCTCCCCATAAACACTAAAATTTGGAGTTTTTCGCCAATCCAATCCAAACCAAATGCAAATGTGCATGCTAAAGTGATAGGGAATCATTCCCAACAGTCCAATATAGTTATAGACTAGAATTATGAGATAAAAATCTCACCTTTGCACCAAATATCAATGAAAATGAAGTTTTAAGCAAGCAAGAATCAATCCTTCTTCTATCTAAGCACAAGAAGCTTGAATCCAATGTCTTCTTCTTGGATTTGGAGTAGAAAGATGGATTGCAATTGAATTTGAGTTTTGGAATTTTAATTTCCCATTCCCTCCACCATTAATGCCAAAGCTTGATTAGTTAGGAAATTTATGAAGAGTGAGGAGAAGAGGGTTGGAACTTGGGCTTAATAGGCTAAACTAACCCAAAGTCCAAAGCGGGAAAAGTTAGTGAAATTTCACTAACTCCAAACCTATCGATGTTTATACTTAAAAAAATTGTAAACGACATTTCGAACTCAATGGAAGTGGTCTCGAGTCCTAATTTGACCGTTTGCAAAAAGTAGCTTTTCGGACCAAAATCCGATTAACGAGTTAATATTTAAATAAAATATTTAAATACAAACTCGATAAATATGCGGGTTGTTACACAAAGCATATCACATAACAGAGATATTCAAATCATCCAGTATCAACCAATATCAATCATCCAATATCAATCACTCAATATTGATCATCCATTATCAATCAATCAACTAATATTAATCAATCAACCAAGCAGAATTGATTAACTCTTAATCAATTGGATTAATCCTAAATCCTTCTTCATTTATTTATTACAAATAAATAAATTGATCATCTCTTATGATCTTTAATTAATCTCCCTTGATTAATTATCTTTTAATTATATTCAAGTAATTATCCTTAACCCTATTTAGTAATTAACCTTTAATTACTATCATTAATTAAAATAATTAATGATCCTTCATTTGCTTCCATTAATTAATCAATTATAATTAATTACATTAAACCTTAATTACTTACAATTAATTAATCACACTTTAATTAATTACTTTTATTAATCAATCTTGATTAATATCATTAATTAACTAATGATCCTTATTAATTAATAATTTCTTTAATTAATTAAATAATTAACTTGTAATTAATCATCTTATTAATCATAATCAGTAATTAACAATTTTTAATTTACTTATCTTAATTAATTAACATCTTAATTAATTATATTTACTTTGATTAATTAATCTAATTAATTAATCTTTAATTACTTCATTAAGTAATTTTTAATCAATTTAAATTAACAAATAATCCTTAATTAATTACTTCAATAATTAATTACAATTTTAATTAATTACACTTAGTAATTAATCATAAATTAAATCACATTTATTAGTTAATTAATCACATTAATTAATTAACTAAAATTAACTAAGTAATTAACTCTCAATTACTTAACATGTAATTATCTTCTAATTACTATCATTAATCAATCTTGATTTCTCTCTTAATTAATTATTTATCAAATAATTATTTCCATCATTAAAACAATCCTTAATACTTTAATTAATTAATTACTCCATAATTAATTAACTTCAATAATTATATTAATCAATTCTTTAATTGATAATATTAAGTGATTCCATTAATCACTTCAATTAAATTACTCCCATGAGTAATTTCTCTAATTACTTCCATAAGTAATTACTTTCTTAACTACTTTCAAAAATTAACCATTGATTACTTCATTAAGTAATCACACTTAATTAATCCATAATTAAGTGATTAAATGAACAATTAACTAATTATTTAAAATTAATTAAATAATTAATTAACTAACTTCTTATATTTTTAAATCTTTAATTAATTAAGAAAATCATTAATCTTAAATAATTCTTTACTTAATAACCAATCAAATTAAACATTCTTATATTCAAAACAAGGATAAATTAACCTTATTTATCTCATAAATAAATTATTCGAATAAATCCAATTTTAATTCCTTAAAAACAAACAATTTTTTTTGAATTACAAAATTAAATCAATAACCTTAATTATTTGAAAATAAGGCACTACGAAATTAATTTCAAGCATCTAATTTAAACTTATTTATTTACAAATAAATTTGAAAACTTTGTTATTAAAACATTGTTTAACAATTTACTTAGAAACTTTGATTAATATTTAAATTCAAACATTCTTTAAATTCAAAATTTACTTAGATAACTATTTTCAAAAAGACAAACTTCTTAATAATTTAAATTTAAAATAAATTCAATTATCACTTTAAAGGTTTGATTTACTTATTTAAACAACAAGTTTTGAATCGTTTCTACCATAAATCTTCTTTTATAGTTTAGAGCTTGATCTATATTATTGCAAACTACAAGTTTTATCTGCAATTAAACACTATACAGAACCAAACTACAAAACTCGAGTTAACTAAGTACTAATTATACACAGTACTAACAAAATACACAATCCTAAGAACACCCGAGTAAATCACTAGAACTACTCGAGCTACCCCCGAAAACCACCCCGAATCCCCCAACTTCGAGACGACGCGCGAGAAGCACGAGCGAAGCTTCGGTACTATCTCGTCTCCTCCCAAACATCATTTCCCTGTGCACCAAAAATGTGCACGGTGCACCTAGCACATCATCCCCAGCCGCCGTTGATCCTCACGCCTGTCGCCGACAATCTCACTAACACACATGAGCTCGTCAACACACCCAGATCCAAGAATATGCGCTCGAATCGAAATTCACCCTCGAGCAAGAAAACTGCAGAAACACGAACCACTCAACCCATCGTCGCCGGTCATAGCCACCACTGGAAACCCCAATGATCACCTCAAAACATCGCCGCAACCTCCACGCCACTATTCCCAAGTCGCGATCAACTCCAGTCATACATTCACATCGCAAAAATCTCGACAGTTAAGCCAAGCCAGAAATGCAAACTTAACCCTAGTTAGCTCAATTTCGATCGATTCACACGTTAGAAAATTCCAATTATATTTTTCCCATTATCCACAATCTAAGAACAAGCTTCAACCAAAATTTAAGCTTCCATCATCTTGTTGTTCTTCGGTAAATCACCGAAGTTCCCAAAATGAACAAACCCAATTATCTCACTAATTACACAATTAAAAATTGTGATACAAGCACTAAAAATCATAATTTCCCAATTGTAATTCAATTATAAATTCAAAACTAGAATTTGAAATCTTAAATTTTTGCCCGATTTTGATTTTTCACTATAAATTGAAACATATGAGTTAATCATTCATTTAAAAACCCAATAACTATTTTTAGATGATACATTACGTGATTGCAAACAACTTTCATCTACAAATCAAAGTCCAGTTTTTATTCAAAATCAAGTTATTGAAATTATTGAAGGATTTGGGACTGTTTTATAAACACAGTGACTATTCTAATTTTTTTTTTTACAGGCAATCCAATATTTTTTATTTTATTTATAAACATACATGAAGGTAAACAATTATTCATCATTAAAGCCAAATTCATTTGCATGCAACATTCAATCATAGATTATATCAAAACTATTTTTAAAATAGAATTTACTCACCAATTAATATATATGCAGAGCATATTATTTTTCAGGCCTTGATATGTTGATGAAAAATCCATTTGCATGCTTCTAATTGATGATTAAAAGATGTTGAAAACCCCTTGAATCTGCAGGTTGTAAATTTTATGTTGCAGCTTGATTCTTTATCTTAGTTGCAGACTTCAATTTGCAGGTTGAAGTAGAACTTCCATTTAGTTGCAGGATTGAAAACTACAGATTGAAGTTTGTAGATTTTACTTTGCTTTGGGTTTAATTTCAAAAAAAAAATTTCTGTTTGCCATTAATTTTTAAAGGAATGAAGGAAAAAGAAATTTGAGAAGAAGAAGAAAGATTTGAAAAAATGAAAGAGAAAAACAATTTTCTCTTATGTTTCAATTTATAAATAATTTGAGATGAAGCCACTTGTATCAAGATTTTACATTTATCATCTTAATTGCTTTAATTACTTACAAGTGTTATTTAGAGGTGTTTATATGGTTACATTTGTACTTAAGCATTTTTTTATTAATTTTTAACTTAAATTAAATGTGAATATAACTTACTTATTAAATTTACTTTGTAAATAAATATAAGTTTACCTTTAAAAGAAATATTCTAATACTAATCATAATACAAATATATTTTCTTATACATGTATTTAAAATCTAAAACTTTTATAGATACATTTATAACTATTTTAAATTTAAACATTTTTAAAAACAAAGCAAAACAAAACTTTATTTTAAATCCCCTTTTACGATCGTATTTAAAAATAAACAATTATCTGATATTTTTAAACAATTGAATTAAACTTTAGATTAACTTTTGAAAACATTGCTTCTAAAACAAAGCTTCAATTTACAATATTCATACATTATAAATTATCAATAAACTAAATTAAATCTCAAATCAATATCAAATTATAACATATACTTGCACAAATATTTACAATTTGAAACTTCATCTTTTATTTAAACAAAAGATATTTCTATTCACAATATATATCAAATATATATATTATAAATAGAATAAAATTTGATTAGCTTTGAAAAAAAATCTTATCAATTTTAAATTGATAGAGAGATATTGATCAAAATTACCAGATTGAAAATTTATTAACCTTTAAAAGATTAAATTTACCAATTTAAATTAAAATTACAAAGAAAATTATCAAATCAATTTAATTATTAATACAGATTATTAAATTGATATTGCCCAAAATTCCGGGTCGTTACACCATCTTCACTTTTCTAATTTACTCTTACATTCATTGCCTCCTTATGTGGATTATTTTCATACCTTTTATTTATGAATGTAAACTGTAATGGCGATAAAGATGTACATATATATTATACACCTCTTTATATTACCTTGTTTATGCTATCATATTTTGAATGTATGTTAATGCATTCCTTATAAAACATTCAATCGAAATGTTAACATGTTGTTTAATTTCCAATCTAATCACAAAGAGGGAGAAATGAATATTTCTTAATGCTGTATATTCTTTTAATTTATGACACAAATTTGTGTGGAGAATTTATTTTCATTTATTGTGTATTAATTAAATCTTTAAAAGATGTTAATTTTGGTATGTTTAGGGTTAACCAAATTAATTAAGTAAATGATTTTTTTGAAATTTGAATTCTAAAAGTTTGTTTACAGTATAGAGTTAGTCCATTCATTCCTTTTCTAATTAATAATTACCTCTTTTTAGTACCTGCTACTTTTAAAAAGGTTGTTCATATTTACTATATTTCAATACCAAGTTTGTTCATATTTACTTTATTTTTATTTTATTTTATTTCATTCATTTCCAACTTCATTTTCCGAAACGTCATTTCATTTATTTCTAATTAATAGCAGCCTCTCTTTTCAAATCTCTTTGTCCCTAAACCTAACTCTAACCTTATAAATACGACATGATGCAAATGAAACCTTAGACTCCATTCTAATCTTCTTCTTCTTTCTTTCTTTTTTTTTTCAAATCTCCTTATTATATCTCATTTTAATTTTTCCTTCCTCTTCAAATATTCTTCTTCTCAAATTTTATTCTATTTCAAACTTTCTTCTTTCTTTTCAAATCTTGATCTTCTCTACAATTTTCAGTTCTTCTTATTTCAATCCTTTTCTTTTTCAATTCTTCTTTTTCAAATCTTTTCCAAACCTTTTAAAAATACATACATATATATATATATATTAATATAATAAGGAGGGAAATTAAAGTAAATCAAAATAAAAGAAAAATTACGGAACAAAGCTAGCAATCAAGAAGAAGACTAAGGAAACGTAGAGCGAAGCTATTGATTAGAAGTCTATTATTTTCAGATTCGTATAAAGGTGAGTGTTTTAACCAACTCACAACTTCTAAAATTTCTTATGTTTGTTAAATTTAATTTGGTTGTGATTATGCATTTATTTATGACTGTTTGTATATATTTAATCATCATCTCAGTTAATTGCATTTATTTAAATTAATGCGTTATTTAATTTATTATTGAATATAACTGCCAGTTAATTACCTGTTTATATTATCGGTTATATATATATATATATATATTGATATTGATTGATTGTTTGGATGATGATTGTGAGGGATTTATGATTTACGATGGATGAATGGATGTTTATTTGTATCATCATAATCTTCAAGTTGTTATGCATTCATTTCATTTGAGATTGCAGTTTGAAATGATATACAACCGCATTTTTATTTTTAAATTGCAGATTGAAATGATAAATATCCGTATCACTTGACCATAGGGTAGAAAATTTTATACAGACACCGTGGTCTATGTATAAAGTATTTTGAAATGATTTCTATGGTTTTGTAAAGAGAAATATACAGGTTATATAAATATTGATTTTTGATGTTATATAAACGTCAAAATTTATTACTGATTTTAACTATATATAAATATGCTTTGAAATATAAAATAAGCCAAATAATTAAGTTTGAATATTTTATATAATATTGTTTAGTGAATATTGATTTGGATATTATATAAACATTAGTTTTAGTTAAACGCTTGAATTTAAGCTAGGTATAAATTTGGTCTAAAGAATAAAAGAAGTTTAAAAATAAAAGTTTAATTTTATTTAGATATAATACGGAAGTGTTTTATTTAAATTTATTGATAGAGTTTATAATGTCTTAAAAAAAATAGATGTGGGAAGATATATACACATTTGCTTTGAAGTAAAGTATTTAAGAATTATCCTCGAATAAAAATTTATTTAAAATTTAAATGAATTTGGGATTTTAAACGGTATGATCTTTATAACTTGATTTTGGTTTAGGGGACTTAAACGAATATCAAGTCGATTTAAATGAATATTATCAAGTTAATTAAATTTAAAGAATATTCTGTTATTTGAAGTTTAAAGGTTTTTCTTAAATGATATTTGATTTATTAAGTAAACATTTCAAATCTAAGAAATAGAAATTTAAATTGATATATATGAAATTATCGAAGATTTAGTTTGAAATAGGGGAATATTTAAGCTTTGAAATAGATAGAAATTTATTGGTTTATTTGGGAATTTAAATCTATTTTGGAATTGATTTGTGTAAGTGAAGAAGCTATTTATTATATTAAGTAATTTAATATTTGAACCATTTAAGTGGTGTAGTTATATTTCAAAGTTATATAAAATTCACAGGTTTATGTTTTGAAAGGCTATATTTCAAGAGTTGGTTTCGAAATATTATAACTTGAAATTGTTGTGGTTTTAGAAAAGAATGTTTTTGAAAACGATATCATTATCAATTTGGTTTTAAAAGGGAAACGATATCATAATTATATAGTTTTGAAATGGATATTTTATTCTGGTTTAAAGTATAATTATTTTAAAATGACCGCGGTGTTATAATAACGTTTGGTTGTTGAAGAGACCGAGATCGGAAGTTGTCATACTCTCTGCCAACTCCGAAAACCACTTTAACAACCGTGTACGCGGTGGAGATTCCGGAATGAAGTAGGATGGCGGCGGCGTTTCCTTTGAGGTATATACGTGGACCCGACTCCCGTGAGTTGGCATAAGGTGGCTAAAACAGGAGCGATTCTCGGGCCAACGAGGTCATTCCTCTGATCGGACACATCCCTTCCATATTACACTTTGACTTTTGGATTGATTCGGTGGCCACTTTTGATTTTTTTATTTGGGGGTTTGGCTCGAGGTGGGAGGTAGCTGCGGCTACGCGTTTCCACCAGCCCGGATGCGTAATTGGTATATTTACCCTGGCATTGCCTAGTTGTGCCGTGTCACCTACCCTATCGCGCCTTGTACGAGTTTGGTTTTCTTTCGTAGCCCGTGGAATATTTAGGGTAGTCTTCCGATCTAGAGATGCGCTGATATTGGATGGACTACTGGGACTATTACGTGTTAAGGGCTATATGGGTAACCCCTTAATGCTAAGAAAAAAGTAAGTTTATTTTACAAATAGACACTATTATAATCGCAAAATATACTACATAGTAAATAGTTTAACGGATTCGTAAGAGATGTGAATCCCGAGCATCTTTTGAGTTACTGCACTCATATTTACTTCTATTGATTTAGCTTACATAAGATCTTTTAGTTCTGACTCGAGTGTTTTGTCTTTTCAATTCGCTCGGGTTAGTCCGAGCGTTTTAGGATTTGAGGATTTTATTCTGGAGGATGAAGACGAAGATTTGTAATACTATTACCTACTATATTATTCCACCACACCATTTAATTCCGCTGCATTAATTATTATTATCTGGTATGTGTACTCTGATATTGTATTGTATAAGTAAACAAAATCGAATATTTTTGTAAAGCAATTTCATGAACTGTATATTTGATTATTATATTTTATCCTTCCGCTGTGAGATTCCGTTTTCTTTTATTTCGTTCTTGTTTTTCTTATTTACCCCATAACAATCCGTCCTTCCGTATGGTTTGAATTGGAACGTGTGTCGATTTAAAGCGTGCGAAAAGGCGGGACGTTACAATTGGACCATTTAATTTAAGTTTTGAAACTTAGGAAAGGATGTGAGAAATAAGTGTTGTCCATATCAAATTGTGAATTTGTAAATTGATACGAGTTACCCGGGTTTTATATAAGTTTATGCTTTGGAATTTCATGTTAGATGAGTTTACTCACGCTGGTTTCTAGCCTGACCCGGGTGTTACTTTGGTGTAATGCTCGGGTCAGACCGAGTATTACAAATTTTCAGGTAAGGACGTTCTGGAGCTCAAGAGGCGAGCTGGATGGCAGGAACGTATGGAGTGTTTCCGCTGTATTATATTGTTGTATATCTAGGACATTTTGATTGTATCTGTCCAGTGTTTGTATATGTGTTGTAACTCTGATGTATAAAATATAAGTGTACCGATACAGTTCTTCTTTGTAAAACTATTATTTTTGTGATATTATATTTTGATCCGCTGCGAATATGAGGTTTCTGTGACTTGTTTCTGTTTCTTCTTCTTTCTCTTCTTTTCTTTTTCCTAACTATCTGGGATTTTCGGGATCGAAAATTCCGGATCGTTACACATATACTGGATATATATAAATCAATATGTCTCAGATAATCAGAAATATATTACAGCAGAAACACTCCATACGTTCTTGCCATCCAGCTCGCCTCCTGAGCTCCAAAACGTCCTTACCTAAAAATATGCAATACTCGGTCTGACCCGAGCATTACATCAAAGTAACACCCGGGTCAGGCTAGAAACCAGCGTGAGTAAACCCAACTAACATGGAATACAACAACATAAAACTACATAAAACTCGGGGTAACTCGTATCAATTTACAAATTCACAATTTGTTATAAACATCACTTATCACACACATCAATTTCTAAGTGCCAAAACTTAGATTAAATGGTCCAATTCACTTAAATCATTTCATTCCAGCCTATTGATTTCACATATTAATCTATAGAGAATCGATGTGGTTTCGGGTATTAACTAATACCCGACTCCGGTCTCTTCGAAACCAATGTCATCTTATCCCGAATTATTCAAGTGAATACAATTTTACTTTTAAACATTGGATGTCACTTTACACAACATTTCATCATAGATAACCACCTTATCACTGTTCAACCTAATATATCATATTACAGAAACATTTCCTATCATATAGCAACATGATCACATACCATGGATAACAAATAATCCAAGGCATTCAAATATCATTCAAACATCCATAAGCATGATAAACTAGTCATAAAATTTCTAATTAATTTAATTATCTACCACTGAATTAAATTAATTACTTATTACTTATAAATCTTGCTTATTTAACATTAATTAATTAATCAATCATCCCTTACTTATTCATCTTGATTAATCATCCTTGATTAATCATTCTTTAATCACATTAAGTAATCCTTTAATTAATTTCACTGATTAATTAATACTTAATTACTTCCACTAAGTAATTATTCTTTAATTACTTTCCATCAAGTAATTTCCCATTAATTAATTACATCCAGTAATTATCCATTAATTACTTCACTAAGTAATTGTACTTCATTAATTACATTAAGTAATTATACTTAAACTGCCATCAATTAATTCTCTTTAATTAATTATACTTAATTAATTAACTAAAATTAACCACATTAACTCAATTAGTTACACTAAATAATTAATTACTTTAATTACTTCATTAATTAACTACCCTTAACAATCCTCTTACATTAAGTAATTAACCTCTTAATTTCTTATTACTTAATTATTCCTTGATTAATTAACCTTTACTAATTAATCCTCAATTAAGTAATCAATTACACTTAATTAATAACACAATTTAATTATACCATAATCACTTACATTGATTAATTATCTTTTAATTTATCACACTCATTATTCTTAATTACTTTACTTAAGTAATTTACCTTTAATTACTTTTATAAAGTAATTGTCCCATTGGTTAATTATCCTTAATTAATTAACCTTTAATTATTAATTAATTCTCCTGTAGTAATTAATTAAATGAATTTAAACCTGAACAAGTTAATCCTTTAATTACTCAATCCTTAATTAATTCCATTAAGTAATACCCTTTTTATTACTTTAATCATTTTTAAATCCTGCTTACTTAATCATTAATTAATTACAAACTATTAATTATCCTTTTGGATAAACCATTTATCTTGTTAATACATAATTATCTTTTAGAAACTTATTTAATAAATCTCGAAATTAAGTTGTTCATTTATTAAGAGATTAACTTAAAAACTTTAAGTTTGATTAATAATTAAAAACACTATTCCTACTAAAATTAACTACATAACACTATTTAAATTTAACCTAAATAAATTTAGGCCTTAAATAGAAATAAAAACATATAATTAAGTCCTAAACTTAATTAAGCTAAATAGACACCTTAGCTAAATAGACATATAATTTAGGCCTTGAAAATACGATTAGAAACTTTCTTATAAACTATATTATTATGGAAATCTCAGGCCCAACGTCCATTCTAAGTCCAATGAAATTTACTCCCCCATTAATACTTAAATTTTCATGGCCCAGATGGAAAAAAAAATCCCGACCCATCCTTCTTTCTTCGGCCCAAACTCTCTGCTTTACTTTGCTTTTCCCTTCCTTACTTCTCTCCTCTATCTCATTACCTACCTGCTACTACAACAAGATGCATGAAAAAGCCATGCATGTGCACACTCCATTAGAGTCGCACCGACAATCGGCGACCCCACCTTCCAGTCACCCTCGATGTTCTCAAACCCCCAGTCCATCTTGATTCCACGATGACACTCGATACAAAAATCGAGTTGGACCACCGTCATCAGCCAAGGAAACCCCACTCCTATTTCACCTCGTACCACCATTCGCGACCACTGGATCCCAAATCGCCCTGCCTGGAGCTCCAACTAGCACTCTTCTCCCTGATCCCCTGGTACCCGCAACCCCCTTGTGCCATCACGACGCCGAAAATTTCAAGGAAATAACCCCGCCCCAGAAACCGGCCCAAACCCTATTTCCCCCTTTTCTGGCCACTACGGCCAACAGAAAAATCATACTCCATTTTTCTAGTGATCCCGACACTACGACCACCTTCAAGCTAAATTTCGCCGCACACTCAATCTCCAATCGACGGCAGATGACAAAAATCCCAAAATCAAACAACACAGAACATCTCTCTGAATTCCAAACTCGAAATTCCAATTTTTATACCAAAATTCATGATTTGATACAACGATTCGGCTTGCATAATTAAACATTAAAATTAACTAGTTTGATTTTGACCCATTTCTTGATTTTCACCGTAAATTTTAAAATTTTGAGTTAAATACTAATTGCATACCCTTGAATCTATTTTTAAAATTTGAATTACACTATTAGAATTTTTTTTCATTTACACGCTCAAGCCTAAGATTAAATGTAAATGCAGATAAGAAATCATTTTTTTCTACCAAAACTAAAGCCTGAACAAGAACAGAGGCTTTTCTATGCTTATCTATAGGCATATACAGGCATACAACTACCTTCCATATTTATACACACTTCATATATGAAACCATTGTTCATCAGGTTATTACACATCCATCACTCAGACAATAAATATAAAAGAATAGGTTCAAACTATTTTTAAAAGGAACAGGTTTACTCATAGTTCAAATGTATGGACAGAAAGCTATAAACTGGAATTTGTTCTCTGAATATGAACTGAATTTGCTTGTTTTTAAAACTGAGATGAACTGCTATTTGATTTGAACTTGCTTCTTGATTTAAATAAAAGAACTTTGCTTTATTGTATTCGAGTGGTATGAACCAGGCATGAATTAGTGGTTATATTTATATAGGAAAAGAGGAAGTGTATTAAGCAAGCCATGGTGTGGCTGCCTGAGACTTTTTTTTTAATATTTTTTATTTGCTATGATCTGATATTTTTATGTTATACTTAAAGGCTTGTCCCCTCTTTTGTTTACATGAATTATGTGTATATCCATTTGTTTTGTACTATACATCTTTCCATATCAATTACTTGTATATATCCATTTTTAGTTCAATGCTTATACTAAACATCTAATATAGTTTGTAATTCAATGCTTATTTAAGTTCCAAATTCACATGTATGTTCATATTCATTTGTTTGATTAGTTAATATTAAAATTTTAATAAAAAAATCAGTTAATTTTTCGATTAACAGATGTCCAAAAATCCGGGTTATTACATTCCTCCCCCTTTTGAATTTTTTCGTCCCCGAAAAGGAACGAAACCAGGATTTATTTAATACTTAAAACCAGATAAATTTTCTTTTATCATTTTTAAAATACTTTAAAAATCTATATAATATTACAATAATAGTTTTTGTAGAAATACCTTTATAACTTAATGTTTTGACATGTCTATCCTTGTTCTCACAGAAATTCGGTCATACGTTGATCAGGCATACGACTGAAAATCTATAAGTGCTTGGCAGACCCGTGTTCAACATCTAGTGAAAATACTTTGAAAAATAATTTTATTGAAAATATCAAAAACATTTTGAAAATAGAGGAAATATCCTTGGTGAGAAAGCTCTAGAAATCATCACCCCCATCAATGGTCGCAGTTACATCCTGGGTTACGCTGCCATCGCAGCAAAAGTCCATGTAACTGTAGGCACTCCGCTCCCCTCGATTACGCCATGGAACCCACAACAGATCGCATTTACATTCCAGGGTTACGTTGCCATCACAGCAAAAGTCCATGTAACTGTAGGCATCAGCGCCCTCGATTTTCGCCGTCAAAATGAAACTTCTCCACTCCCACAAAGGTCGCAGTCTACCGATATAAAATCAAACGCAGACTGTTGGCTCTTAGCGGCACACACGACTTTCGCTATGTTACCATAGGTCATAGTCTACCGATATAAAACCAAACGCAGACTGTTGGCCCTCAACAGCACACACGACTTTCTCTATGTTACCATAGGTCGCAGTCTACCGATATAAAATCAAACGCAGACTGTTGGCTCTCAGCAGCACACATGACTTTTACTATGGTCTATAGTAGATCGCTGTTACATCGAGTTACATTGTCGTCATAGCATAACCCAAATGCCTCTGTAGGCATCAGCGCCCCTCGACTTTCGCTACACACTACTCATAATCCTCAGGAACTAGTTTTGTCCGGACTCCTCACATGATCAACTTTAGAACCCCCTTAGGGTTCAAGGCAGCACCCACCGGTGGCACTCTTGAGAAGTTCATTTCAAGGGAGCGCCTTTTTCCCCAGAGCCATTATCAAACCACTTTATACTATACACATATAGTATCTTCCAAATCATACACCTAGTATAAATCTCATATAAATCACTTTTTCTCAAATTCGATTATTCCAAAATCGATAATTTTCAAACTAGGCTTTCCAAATTCCAATATTGATTTTACACAAAAATCAAAGCCTTTCAAAATCCAGGTCCCCAAAACCTTTCTCCAAAATCCTCATAAGATCCTTTATATATATAGATATATATAATTTTTTTTTTTAAAAAAACTTTGGATCATTGCAAACTTGTATAAAACTCCTTTCGTACTTCAAACGTCTTCAAAATCCTTTTCTTCCGACAATAGATTCAACAAGGGGAGATTTATCTATATAACAAAGATATATAACTTTGTTTATTCAAAATCAAATATTCCAATTTGATTACTCTTTTTTTATAAAGTTGTTTCCATCTTACTTATCATCATAAAAATATCCAACTTTCACTTTTATCTATTGCATATTTCACACAATATACTTTCATTTCAAAAGAAATCATTTCACATTTCTTATTCACAAATTTTCAATATCAATTTCATTTAAATCCATACGATGTACACATATCATCCGCACGCTATACTAATCTGATCGCTCACTCGATCACACAATTTCACTTCCGAACTAGTATCGTCCATCCGACTTTCTAGTGCGGACACATATCTGGTTTCTTGATCAGAAACTGTCATTCTCCTTGCATAGCCATAACTATGATAGAGAATATACAAAACCAATCAAGAATCCATATCCAGATTCGCCGTCGAAAATGAGTGAAACATTCCAACTCGGATCGATATAACATTTTCAACTTGAATTATTAGCCAAAACAATTTCCTTTCTATTCATGTTCACTTTAATTTTAATTCACTTATTTACAATTGCTTCAATCCCATTTGGATTATCAATTTAATTCTTATCTCAACTGGGTAATTTAACCATAAACAGTTTGAACTCTATCCAGCTTATTTTTCGAAAATAGCTTGAAAAGTTTTAAAAATAGATAAGTATTTGAAAAATAATTATTAGTTTGCAAAATAGCTGTAAAGTAGTCAACTAATCATAAAATAGTTGGAAAATAGTTGAATAGTTTTCGAAATTTTAGATAATTGCAAAATAGTTGTAAAATAGTAATTAATTTGTAAAATAGTAAATAGTTTATAAAAAAGTTGAAAAATTGTTAAATATTTCCAAAAATAATTTTAAAACAAATATAAAATAATTTTGCTTTAAAAAGAAAGATTGTATATATTAAATAGCTTGGAAAAATAAGTTTATATTAAATAAATTTATATTGAAAATAGTCCAGAGCCAAAACTGTTCACTTCCCCATCAATTCAATTTAAATTTCCACTTCCATTTAAATTGACTCAATTCTAATTTGAATAACTTCAATTTCCATTGAAATTGATTTACCCCAATTCAAGTTGAATCGATCTTGATTTCTTTCCTAATTCAAATCAAATTCCATTTGATTTTAAACCTATTCAACTTTAATTACAATTCCAAATTATTCCAATCAATTTGGACTAATAATAATTGAACCCACTTTAATTTCAAATCATTTCAATTCAATCCACTTCAAATTTTTCATTTTAATTTTTAAACTTAAACATCTTCAATCACAAACCCAATTAATTCAAATCAAATTCAATTTTGAACTAATACAATTCAAATTTAAACCATCCCGAATTATAAATTCGAGTTAAATTTTAAAGGTTGATTTAATCCTTTAAATCAAATCAACTTGTATCTTTAAACCATTTAATTCTGAATTCAAACTCCATTTTTAACTTATTTCAAAGTTCAAATAATAATTCAATCTTTTTTTTAATATTTTTATTTGCTATGATCTGATATTTGCATGCTATACTTAAAGGCTTGTCCCCACTTTTGTTTACATAAATTAGTGTATATCCATTTGTTTTGTACTATACATCTTTCCATATCAATTACTTGTATATATCCATCTTTAGTTCAATGCTTATTTTAGTTCAATGCTTATACTAAACATCTAATATAGTTTGTAATTCAATGCTTATTTTAGTTCCAAATTCACATGTATATTCAAATTCATTTGTTTGATTAGTTAATATTAAAAATTTAATAACAAAATCAGTTAATTTTTCGATTAACAGACGTCCAAAAATCCGGGTTATTACAATATATTTATTATATAAAAGTAAGTTTATATTAATTTTATTATAAACATTGATTTTAAAGATATAATATATATTTAAGTTGTATGTAGTTACATACATACATATATACATATATATATACAGTAATAACATAGTAGTCTGGCTTTTGCTGTGAAGAAAAAAAAAAGAAAAAAAGAAAAAATAAGTAATATATATATAAAGTTATATTTTGGATTTTAAACTGTATATATAAATATAAATATATAAAGTTGTTTATATTGTTTATGTTTATAATAGTTTATCTGATCTGGTTGTATATATATATATATAAGTTTGTAGAAGTTACAAATAATTTGCTGGTTATATATGTTAATTTATGCAAGTCATGTAATAGGTCAGTTTATACATGTCACAATATATTAGATTTAAAAAAACGTATTATATGTGTTACGGTTGAGGTATGTTGCAGTATATTTTATTACAAAAGAAGTATTATATATATTATATTATAAAGTAGTTGTACTAATCTTGTTTAAAGTACATGTATACAAAAGAAAATAGTTTTAATATATATAACATAGATATTTAGGGTATATGTATTTTGATTTAAATATTGGTTTGAAATTATGTACATATAAGGATTTTATTTTAATAAGTGTTTGAATTGAATAGCGATTTGGAAATATATATATATATATATATATATATATATATATATATGCATGTAGTATAAAGATTTTATTTGACTTTGAAAGTATGTTTAAGGTTTAGTTAAATTTATGTTGATATTTTAAGTAGATTTTGAAAAAAAATATAATATGTTTAAATATTTATTTGAACAATTTGAAAAAAAAGAAAAATATATGTGATATATATATTTTGTTCCATCGAATCTAATTTCAATTTTCTTTGTTTTGCCACTGTCCAAATTTACAACAGTAGTCCAAACTTTGTCATTGTCCCGCTTTTTCGATCCGTGGGCTTATCTTTGTCCATTCGCTTCATTTTCGTTCATTTCTCTAGGATCGAAAGATGAGCGATCACTCACGATTAACATTATTATATTTAGTAAATTTAATCCACTTGTAATGACGATTGAAATATCTTGTTGTTATTTAGTTAATTGTTAAGTATGATATGTCATTATCTGTAATTGTTCACCTATGATATATGACACCATATCGTATTGAACATATATTATATTTGTTACTGATGATATATGCCTATTGTTGATATGTTATATTATTATCATATATGATCTCACTCTGCAAGTTCCCTGTTAGTTTAGAATTCCTTATGTGTTGAAATGATACATACCCGAACAATTTTATAGATTAAGGGAAAATCGTTGTGGGTTGAAATGATAAACCCGAACAATTTTCATGGGTTTTGAAATTTTGGGATTGCGGGTTGAAATGATATATACCCGTAAAATATTAAATTTAAATTGTGGACTGAGATGATAAATATCCGTATCACTTGACCATAGGACAGAAAATTATATACGGACACCGTTGTTCTATTTTGAAAAACGATTTTTATGGTTTTGGAAGGAAATATATGGATTTTATTAGATATTGATTTTTTAAATATAATATTAAGATATTTTATTTTGTAAAGTTAGATTTTTAAATTTACAAGTTAGTTTTGAAGATATAAACTTTAAAATTTTACTTATAATTTTATTATTTTTAAAATATATAAAATAAGACTTAAAATAGATTTATTAATAAGATTTAATTTAATATATATTATTTAAATAAAATTTAATTTAATTATTATACATATAATATGTTTAAATATTTATTTAAAATTTTACATTAAAATTTTAAATAGACTTTTGTAATAACTTAAAAAAAATAGAGGTTGGAAAAATAAAGTAAAATTGACTTGAAATTTAAATTGGTTAATAATTGAATTTAAATAACAATTTGTTTGAACTTATTAATTTTGAGATTTGAAAGGTATGACTTGTGACTTGATTTGATGAAAAGTGATTAAATGAATATTCTCAACTTTAAATAAAAATTGAGACTGAATATTTAATTTTGATTTAAATAAATTGAGATTTTATTTAATTGTTATTAAAATGATTAAGCGAATATTTTCCAGTTTGAATAAAATTAAAATTGAGACATAAATGAAACTTATATTATAAATGTTTGAATATTTAAACTTTGAATCTTATTAGAATTGAAGTGATAGTTCAAACCTGGATTTGAAATTTATATAAATTGAAATGGTTTATTAAGAATTTAAATTGAATCTTTAGCCTTTTAAAATCGAAATTATTGAACTGGGATTGATTAAATTGAATTTTAGAATTTACGCTGATTTGAATCGATTTAAGAAATTGAAGGAAACTAATTTTATTATATAAAGTATGTTTAGTATTTAATATATATATATATATATTATTTTAGTTTATGAACTAATTTAATTAATAAGTATTTTAATATATATATATATATATATTATTTTTAATATCTAAACTGTTTAAGTTGGAATTGTTATGATTAGCAAAGTGTTATGATTTCAAAAGTGTTATGATTTCGAAAGTGCTATATATTTTGAAAATGCTACGATTCTGGAAATTCATATTATTTAAAGTGAATAATAATATCGAATTGATATGGTTTCGAAATGAATATGATATTTTGATATAAAGCATGAAATATTTGAAATGAAATGACCACGGTGTGCAATAAGCAGTTGGTTGTTAAAGAGGCCGGGATCAGATATTGTCATACTCTCTGCCAATACCAAAAACCACTTTAACAACTGTGTACGTGGTGGAGATTCCAGAACGAAGTAGGATGGTCTGGCGACGATTCTGTATGAGGTTTTAGTGCAACCCTGACTCCCGTGAGTCAACTTGATGTGGCTAAGACAGGAGCTATACCGGGCCAAGTGAGGTTATTCGCCCTATCGGGCATATTTCTTCGGTACCATTCTATTGCTATTGTGATTCGATTGGGTGCACCTTTGATTTGGAAGTGTGTCTCGATGTGAGCGGTAGTAGCTGCTATGCGTTACCACCAGTCCGAGAGTGAAAATGGTATTTCTACCCAACCATTGCCTCGCTTGCCTTGTCACTTGCCTTATTGCGCCTTCTACGATTTTGTTTTGTACCATACCTATGGGGTGTCCTCTGGGTAAACCACCGGTTTAATGGAGCGTATGGCATTGTATAGACTATGGTAATATATAAAATGTATTAAGGAGGATATGGGTAACACCTTAACGCTATTTTAATAGTTTACTTTACTATAGACATATTATAATAGCGTATATTACTACATAGTAGATAGTTCCACAGGTCCTTAAATCCCAAACATCCTTTAACTTACTTGTATTTCAGTTGACATTCCATTTGAGTTGAATTTATTAATATAAGAATGTTAATTGTGACTCGAGTATTTTGTGTTTTGCTTTATGCTCGGGTCAAACTAAGTGTTACAGCATTGAGACTCACCATTGGATATTGGAGCTTTGTTTGAAGATCTATCTATCCAACTTTCAGTTATTTCTATTTATTCCAGTCATTTATGTTCAGACTCGTCAGTTGCTTATGTATTTGCGATTCATTTGTATTTGTGATTCTGTTTTATTTTGTTTCAGACTCTGATGTTTTATAGTTGTTTCATGAACTACTCTTTATCTATTCCACCGCTTATTGTTATATTACTCCGTGTCTATGATTCCGTGATTGATTTTATTTACTGTATATGCTAAGTTTTGCCAAATTGTAGTGACCCGCAAATCGGTACCCCTTGAGTCAACTCTATTCTACGTAAATCAACTCAAGATGTCCAGAAATGCGAACCATTTGGGTTTAAGAAGAAGAGGTAGAAGGAGAAAATAGAAAACAACAACAGAATCTAACCATCGCAGCGGAATAAAATATGATATATATTAACAGATCTTTACACAAAAGAAAACTATAACTGTTTATACATATATCATCAGAGTACATAATTAGAGTTCCACATCAATAACATACACTAGATACACAACGGAATAAAAACCAAATACGGAAGTACGTATCGTCATCCAGCTCATCTCCTGTGCTTCCCAGCATCATATCCTGTATCCTATAATACTCGGTCTGACCCGAGCATTACAGTTATATAACACCCGAGTCAGTCTGGAATACCAGCGTGAGAAAATCACACTCAATTGATTATTAAAGTTTCAAAAATCTTTTTTAAACAAAAGCATCTCGTAAGACCACGCCACAAACAAATATGTCGGGTTTTTACCTTACGATAGCTAAAACACTTTTTATAGAAATTCTCTGATATCATAATAGGGTCTATATATAAATACTTATAAAATAGCCAAAATTGTTACATTATTAAATTCCAGCTACTAGCCACAAAGTGGGTAATACAAACAAAACTCGTACAAGGCTCGTAGGGGGAATAGAATATCGACTAATGACTAGGCACTGGGGTACCACCTATCACAGTATGTGGCCTAGATCACAGTAGCGAGGAGTACGCCCTCTCCCCTGCAACACAAGGCCGGAACATCCCTTACTGGACAGTTCTAAGTAAGATCACCCCATGGTTGGGATCACCAACCGCCCACTAAGCCAAAATAAAAAGGGACATCTAGACAGGGATGACCTTACTCACAAGTGGGGACTACCCACGAAGCCTTGCTGCATGACCACTGATTTTCAGTCATTCCCGGTTGATGAGGCTTGAGGCTAAGCGTTACCTTTTTAGAACATATCCCTTAGAATGCCCATCGTCCACCTAACGATGTCCCGAAAGCATTCGTCCATACAAGTCCGTCCCGGGTTCGAACGGAACCGAAGGCACTATTCCTACTACATCCATTTTGGAAATATCCTCAGGATTAGTAGCGACTAGCCCTTGCACTTCACTACTCCATCTTCGACTCCGAAGTCTTTTCCCATGAAACGTACAAACCGGATCGAAGTGGTTTTCGAGAAATTAATCTCGATCCCGGTCTCTTCGAAATGATCAGCGCATTTGGCCAATATTGATAGTCGGTGATTTAACTATCAATTAATATTCACAAACAACCATCAACCAACAAATAATTTCCTAAATTATTTATTAATTCCAAAAATATCTTCACAAGATAAATTTTCACTTTTCAAACCCTTTTGAAAACAGTTCCCAAAACATATTCCTCTCCCGGAATAGTTTCCCAATATTTATTTCCACTAGAAATACCAAGTACAAAACTATTAGATTTTTAAAATAATTGAAAAGCACTTTATTATAAATATACTTTATAACATTGAAATCAAAACTACTTTGATACTTTATTAAAAATATATATTGTAGGAATATTAAAAATAAAACTACTTTATAAATATAAACTAAATTTTCTCTTTTAAAAACATAATACCAAGTCACTTTTATATATAATTATTACAAAAATAGATTTGTAAACACTTGCTTAAGAAGTTAAACATTTAGATATAATAAATTTTCTAGAACAAGCTTTTTGAACGACATTAAACTTTTAACTTATTATTTAATATTGCTTTAAAAACGTACTTGGCTATCTAGGGAAATACACTTCTCTTCCACATCTTTTAAAGACTAACCACCATTTATTTTAAACAGATTTTACATTTCTTTAGAAATTCCCACCTTGAATTTATATTTCAAATCTCCACCGATATTTTATTTCACTTTATAAACCCAGTTTATAAATTCCCAAAATCTCACTTCTCTTTAAATTTCAATCCCAAATACTTAAATCAATTTCCAATTAATTTCCAATTTACTTCACTTGAAATAAATTTACTTACTTACTTCATTTATTTCGAAAGTTCATTTACCTTTAGATTTTGTTTCTTTATTATGAAGTAAAAAAAATTTAACTGAAAATACCAATTTCAGATTTCCAAAATTCCTTCTTTTCCCTTAATTAAATTTAACCCTTAAATTTTAAAATAAATTCTTTATTCTTCGAAATAATATCACTTTAATTTAAAATGTATTATTCCCTTGTTAATTCAAAATCCTCTTATTCCATTATTGGTTAGAAATTTGAAATCTCTTTTATTTCATTTTGTTATCAATTCATTATTAAATTTATTCCAATTCACTAGAATTATTTTACTTAAATTTTTTTTTTCAAAAATCCAATTCTATAGATTTTGATAACTTATTATACTGAGATATGCAATCCAACCATAAATTTCAATTATCAATAAAATCATCACAGGATATCAAATATTCAAAACACAGAATATTAAATAATCTAAATAATTTCGAGGAATCCAGTTGGATCCCTCCAACCTGTTTTCCCTGCATCCACAGATGTTAGCACAATACCAATTCCACTTCAAGGTAGAATATCGCGGTATATGGGATTTTATATAACATTATCGGCTATTATGCGTCGCATAGGGTCTCATCGGCTATATAATGCGGGAAATCAATCACTTCAATATATATATTATATATACTACTATATATATAATATAGCACATCAAATCAACCATTCAAACAACATTTAAATTTAACTATTTAAATTTAAATCAAACCAGATGAGTGAGATTGACTCACCTTTAATTTCTAATTTGCAATCCATTCCATCCCATTCCTAACCCAGCTTGTTTCTCCACAATTCTTCACAGTTAAACCTTGAATAAACATTTTACATTTTATTTGAACTTATCAAAAATCACTTACCATTTCATATTTAAATTTTAAATTAACAATTTGGTTTTAATCGGACATATTCTAGTTTCAACCAATTTCCACTAATAGGCTATGTATATATATATAATTTTTTTAAACTAATTAAATAATTTATTTTAAACAAGTTAATCCCTATAATTTACAATATCCAAAACTCCCATGCATACATATTTTACTTCCCTTTTTCTCTTTACAAAATCTTATCTATATATGAATATTTTCTGTTTCCACTACATATATGTATATATATATTTATAAAAATCAAAATTAATTGGGAATGGAATAAAATATGGATACCTTACTGCTCACACGGCCAGTCGCTCGCAAGATTCCAACCCAAATCGTCGAGCCACCCCTTCCAGGTTCCACTGCACTCGCGTGCTACCTCAGGCCCGAACCCTAGCCTACCCGCCGCCATCCCAGCCTCCACCACCATGACCTCCCTCGCAACCTCCTGCCGCAGCATCCAAACTTCACACGACAATCCGAAACACCCGCAACCCTAATCATATTCACCTCAGCTCGCTACCAATCGCGACCACAAATCGCACTCGAGAATTCAACATCCCTCCTCGCGAATGCCATCGCGACTCCTCCCCTAGCACGCGCTCTCAACCCAATCGAGATGTTTGTCGGACTAGGGTTCAAACGACCTCGCGAATTGCCAAAATCAAACGGCGACATTGATGAGCTCAAGCCCTAAACGAGCAGACAGAGGAATGAAGCCGCCATCGCTAAAAATTTGAGCGAATTCGAATTCCAGAAGACGGGTTCGATTTTGGAATAAAATCTGGAAAGAGGAGAGTACCATTTATCTCGGCAGCATTTTCGTTTTCTTATATATATATATATATATATATATATATATATATATAAGTTATCTGCCTAAGGTTTTAAAACGAAGAAGAGAACGGAGACAAGATTTGATGTTAACGTGTTACAGTCCATATGCTACAGTGATCTTTGATGTGAAATAAAAAAAAAGTCTGTTGTGAAATAAATTTGATCTAGATATTATATTGAATTTTCGATACAAATTCAGCGCGTTTATATATCGTACGCTCACACAAAAAATCCAATCACTATGAAAATTGATATGCGATAATAATACAATATTACGGATCAAATGGAACTGGTTTCGTCGAAATCTGAGACTGTGCCCCTGGAAGGTTATTTTTAAATTCAATTTAAACGATATAATTTCAAAACCGGACAAAACACCTTTAAATTCACTTTTAAAGGTTCTATTATCTTCAGTATTATTAATATGAATTTTCCAAGCCTTTAAATTATTTTTAACAAGCTTAAAAATCAAGATTCAATATTTTATCCAATTCTGATAATTTAAATTTAATAATTAAATTACCCAATAAATAGTGATATTTGTAATTTAAATTAAAAATTAACCTTTAAATATTTAAAATCAATTAAATGTTCCAGTTTCAAATTCCCCAAAATTCCGGGTCGTCACTTTCCTCCCCTCTTAAAAGAATTTCGTCCCCGAAATTACTAGTTAGGAAGAATGATCCATAACCCATTAACTATCTCCTCATCCCCAAAGAGTTTTTTTAACAACTTGCCAAAACAAATCTTTTTATCAAAGACACACTAATACCTCTTTTTAACTTTTCAAACTTATCCATAAGTCTCACCATATTACTTACTTAACAATTTAAATTTAACTTTAAAATCAAATTTGAATTATCAAAATTTTTCTAACTCCCTAAATTTTCGAAATTTTTTGCCAACGTCTCCTTTGCGCGGCTAGCTCGGTACAACTACAAAATGGCTCATCGGCCTCCCAAGTCCAAAAAGAAAGCAAAATGCCAAGTGGCTAGATCAAAAACCCAATCAAATTTCATATAGAAATTTAAACACGTACCTTTTTGTCGGGCCATTAAATTTTATCTTCTGAAATCAAAATCCCAATTTATCCATTGCTTTTATATACCTGTATATCCTACTAAGCAATAATATCCAACCTCAACATTTAAAATCATTTACGCCCTTCCTTTACAAAAATTTCAATATTTTCTTTACTTAAGCCCGTACGATGCACATATATCATCCGTACGCAATATCAAATTCGATCGCTTACTCGATCACATAATTTCACTTCCGAACTAGTATCGTCCATCCGACTTCCTAGTGCGGACTCAGATCTGGTTTCTTGATCAGAAACCTAGCCAAAAACTATGATAGAGAACTTCCTGAATCAATCAACAATCCATATCCAGGTTCGCCGCTGAAAATCGAGTGAAAAATCCTAACTCGGATCGATATAACTATTTCGAAATTCTGTGCCCGAATCCGGATCATATTTGCTATGCGAATAAAATAAGATACGTACATCCAGCGTAATTATCCCAATTCATTTTAGCTATACCAATTGTAACATCCCGGAATTTTTAACAATATCAATTTAATAATCTGTAGTTAAAATTAAATTGATATTGATATTCTGCTGATAATTATTCAGATAGATTTAATAATCTTCTTTAATAAATATTTAAATTGGTTATTTTATCTTTTAAATGATGTTAATGGATTTCTATTTACAATATAACTATATGGTTTATATTTTAAATAAAATGGTATTGTTTTAAATTTAGAATAAATTCAACAAATGATTTTATAACTTAATAAAATGGATTATTTATTTAATAAAATATAATCTTTTGTAAAATGATTTTTATTTAATAAAAGAGATTTTTATAAAAATAATATTAATATTGTATTGACTTTATAATAAGTTTTAAATAAGAATTTGTAGTTTCTATTTCAAATTGAATTTTTATTTATAACTTAATTTGAAATTGTTTGATTTTGAATCTCGTTTGAATTTAAATTCAAAAGTATAAAATCTAAATTGTTTTAATTTTTATTTGTATAAGTTTATAAACATGATTTGTTTTTGTTTTCATTTATAAATTTATACATATAAACTAACAACTTAATTTAAGCTAATACATATACATCAATTTGTAATTACTATTAACTATTTTAAGGATAACATGTGTTGCATTTTTAAAAGAGTAAATTGACAAGTGTTAAAAATAATTGACAAGTGTAAGATTAAGTTTTTCATTTTCTTTTCTTTTATTAAAATCTGAAAATACACAAGTTAAAATTTGCATCTTCATTCATGCATAACATTTTCATTCTTCTTTAATCAAAAGAAATTCTTCAAACCTCTTGAATCAAAATCATGTAAATCTGCATTTCTTAAAAGAATCCACAAATCTGCATTCATAAGTTCATTAAAATCCAATAACCTGCATGCTAAATTCTTCTTCAAAGTTTAGAATTTGTTTGCAAATTGCAAGTTAAACCCTTCCTCAAAAATCAATATGCATATCTCAAAATTCAAATACACAAATCTGCATTTACAATCAAGTGAAACCTGCATATTCAAAATACAACATCTGCAACCCCTCAAAACCAAAAATCTACACTTTATTTCAAAATCAAATTGAAGCCTGCATGTTCCTGCATCCTGTTTAAATCCTGAAATGGATTTGAAGACATGAAAGTCTCTACCTTCATGTGAAGATTTTGCAACTTAATCTACTTGCATGCTAGCATTTGGGTCAGTGAAATCAAATAGGCAAAACTGCATATCAATTCAAAAGGAAGCACACCTGCATTTTTATAAAGTCAAACCTGCATTTTTGGTGTTCTGCAAACTTCAAGTGACCATCAGGAGATCTGCATTTGTTTTATGCATTCATTAATTAGGTGAGTAACAATTTATTTTCAAAACTAATTTAAATTAATTTAGTTGTTTAAGTTATTGCCTGATAAGTATGATGGATATGTCTGTGCATATGTATGAGATTTGAATGCCTGTATTATTGTGATGCATTTCTTCTTGATCTAGAATTCCAGGCTTAGATATAATTCAAAATTTCATAAATTTAATCCATGTTTAGATGCAAAGTAAGTTGTATTGTATTCATCAGTTCATGTTTTAAAAGTCAAGAAGTTAAAATTATGAGTTAACTCTGGAAACAGGGAAAAGCATCATGTATGATTATTTTTATCAAAACTCAAACAAATGGATGTAGTAATTTCATAGTATAAATTAAATATTTAAACTGTAACTTGATTTTTAAATCAAGTAATAGTATTTTTAGGTGTTTGATTTGTGACAGTTTATTCTTGAAGCAAAATATGAATTTGTGAAAATTCTTGCAATCTGAAGTATAAGAAAACTCAAATTTCTCTCTGAGTTATAAAGGAAGGATCTTAGATCCTTAGAAAAATCAGAGAAGTAATTAAAATTTGTTAAATTAGGTGCAGTTCCAAAATCTATTTAAAAACCCTAGTTTGAAAGGGGTAGGGAGAATCAATCATTTGGGTATGTAGGAGTGACCGAGTGTTACAATCTTCTGGGAATGGATAGTTTGGCCATAGTAGAAGTCGAGGCCAGAGTGGTTGATCATACGGTGGACGGAGTGGCGAGAATTCGCCGTTGACAGGTTTTGGGGGAACCTGACTTTTGTTTCCAGGTTTGGGTATAGGTCTTGATTTTGATTCCTTGTTGTTAATTGTTTTCTGATGGTCGTGAGTGGATCTGAGAGTGATGGATGACTTGTAGAAATCGCCGTGGATGATCGGAGTGGATGGACGGCGACGTGCATATGTACAGAGATGGGATTTACTGATGATTAGCCCGAGCTTGGTTTGCAGGGGAGATGTGGGAAAGTAGGAGTTGGCTCGAAGCAAGTTGAATTATGACTCGAAGTAGGAAAGCATGGGACTCGAAGTAAAATAAGGTGTACTCGGGTCACTGTAATTTACAGGTTATAGAAAACTATTTCTAAAATCTGGCTTTAAAACTTCTTAAACCTGTAGTTTAGGATTAAAGTAAAGTTTAAGTTAAAATTCAAATTCAAGTTTGAATTTCTGATTTAAAGTCAAATTCCAGTTTTAAAACCAAAATAAAAAGTTTCAATAATTTGACTTAATTAACAATTTTATTTTGGTAAGAAGTTTAAACCTTTTAAATTTTGAGGTTTTTAAAATATGAGAAAGAATTGAAGTTTATTTAAAATCTGGAAATTTCAAAGTTAAATTTGAATTTTCAGTTTTAAATTTTAAAGAAAGTTTAGTTTGAAGTTTTAAATTAAAATGAGATTTAAATTATTAAAAGTTTGAAATGAATTTAACTTTGAAGATTTCCATAGCATTAGTTGATTTGCAATTTAAAAAAGTTTTAAATTTATTTAAAACTTTGACAAGTTTAAAATTATACTGTTTTAAACTTGAATTTAAATTGGAATTTAAAGGGAAATTTCTAAAGTACTTTGTTTTGGATTAAATTTTTTTAAAACATAATTAAGTTATGTTTTATTTTGGAAAATTTGATTAAGATTTATGTTTTAAAATTTATTAACAGGTAATTAAGATTAATTAATTAATTAATTAGTTAATTAAATTTGGAATTAATAATTGATTAATGATTAATCAATTTTAAATTAAGATCATTAATTATATTATTAATTAATGATAAATGAATATTAGTTATGTAATTAAGTTTTTGTTTAAGGTTAATCAATTTAATAATTAACTTTAATTAATGAATGATTAAGATAATTTAAATGGTAATTAATTTAAGTTAATTACCTTATAAAATAATTTAAGGATGGTTAATGAAGGTCATTAACCATGATTATTTAACAATTAATTAATGTAGTTAATTTTTATAATTAATTAGATTAATTAATTTAATAATAATCAATTATAAATGGTTAGAGAGTAATTACTTGATAAAGTAATTAAGGAACTAATTACTTAGTGTAATTAATTTAGTTTAATATGATTGTTTAATTTAATTAATTAAGTTTAATTAAGTTTAAACACTTGAGTTTTATAAATAATTACTTTATGTAATTAATGATTTGGAAATTACTTAGTTAAGTAATTATTTAATAATTACATGATTGTAATTAGGTGAAGATGTTTAAGTATGAGGTGGTTTGGTTTAATAATTTAGTTATTAATTAAGGGATTAATTAAGTAATTAATTAAGGATAATTAATTTATTTAAATAAAGTAATTAAACTAGTTAATTATTAAATGTAATTAATCTGTGAGGATGATTAATAAGTTAATTACTTATGGTAATTAATAATTAAGGATCATTAATTATTTAAGTAATGATGTAATTGAGGATGATTAATTATGATTAATTAATCAATAACAGGTAATTAATTAATGTAATTAATTAAGGATTGGGATAATTAATTGAGTAATTAAGGTTAATTACTGTTTAGTTGAGAATAGTTAATTTTGTGAAATTAATTAAGGATAATTACATGAATGTAATTAAGGATAATTAATCAAGAGTGATTAATTAAGGTGATTAATAATGGATTGATTAATTGATTGTAATCAATTAAATGATTGAGTAAACAAGATTTGTATTTGATGAAGTAATTAATTTAATTCATTTTAAATTAATTAAAGATGGGTAATTAATTTAATTCATTTTAAATTAATTATATTATAGGGAAATGAGTAAATCATTGCTTATGGATGAATGGTTGAACTTGATTGACTTAAATGCTTTGTGATCTCAGTAATGTGATAAATATTATTGTGTGGTATGGATGTTTGGTTGTATTGTGATGATAACATAGGTTATCTATTGTGATGATGATATATGGTATATCTATTTGATATTAATGATGTGAATTACCTGTTATGTGATAATGATTGATTATCGGTTATGATTTATGAATTATCTATCTGTGTGAATATAGATACTGTATTAAATTGTTTTAAAACTTTAAAACAACTTGGACCTTAAAAGACACGCTTTGGTTTTCGATGAGACCGGGATCGGGTTTCCATATTTGGATATCCGAAAACCACATCTATTCCAAATTACGTTAGGTCGTGAATCTAAGTGGAGCTTTGTGAAGACTCGAGGCGTAAGGACTATGAGTCAATATAACTCTATGGGTGATTCCGTAATGAGTTGACGGAATTAGTTCTTATAGATTCGAGATGGTGATTTAGAGTGCAAGGGTTATTGTCGTTAACTCTGAGGGTGATTCCAAAACGAGTGTAACGAGATAATGCCTTCGGTTTCGTTCGAACCCGGAATGAACTTGTATGGATTGAATGCTTTCAGCACATCGTCAGGTGGACGAAGAGCATTCTAAGTGATATGTCCTATAAAGGTAATCGTAGCCTCAAGCCTCATCAACCGGGAATGTCTAAAACAGGGGAGGTGCAGCAAAGCTTCGTGGGTCGCACCCACTGGAGAGCAAGATTGATCCCTGTCTAGAAGTTCCTTTATATTCGGCTGTGTGGGTGGTTGCTAGCTACAACCACGGGGTTGTCTTGTTCGGAACTATTCAGTAAGGAATGGGTCCGGCTTTGTGTTGCAGGGGATGAAGGGAGTAATCCTCGGTACGTTGATCTAGGCCACGTACTGTGACGGGCGGTACCCCAATAGCCCTGCCATTGTATGGAATCCAAAATCCAATAAGTGCCAACGGTTTTGATTGTATTACCCACTTTTGTGGCTAGTAGCTGGAATTTAATCATGTAACAATTTCAGCTATTTCTTATTTATTTGAAAACCATAGACACTATTATAATATCATCGGATTTCCTATCAAATGCTTTGGTTAGCGTAAGGTAAAAACTTTTCCATGTTTATGTGTGGGAAGTCTTACGTGATACCTTTCTTTTCAAAAAGGTTTTTAAAAAGTTAAGCAACTTTAACCTGTTACTCACACCAGACCCATGTCTGACCCGGAGTTTATTTTTGTTTTTCATAAACTCTTGGGTACTCAAATTTTTATGAGTAGTCAAGGGATCCAGGTTAGGATTCGGATTGCTTTGACGAATTATGGAGGAGCAATGGAGCAGGAGGCTTCTGCGAGTAGATATATATATAGAGTTTTCCGCTGTGTGTACTCTGAGTTGTTGTCTTTGTGATGTATTGAGATGTATAACTAGACAGGTGTTTATAACTGTCTAGTATGTGTTGTATATCTGTGTACTCTGATATTGATTGTAAACTATGTAATATTTATGTTATTAATATAATTTATTCGTTCCGCTGTGTAAGATTATGATGTTGTTTCTTTCTTCTCTTTTTCCTATTATCTTTCTATCCCTTTCTTTCTTATTTCATGACGCGATTTTCTGGGAGTGGAAAGTCAGGTCGTGACACTTGGTATCAGAGCATTAGGCTGAGTGAATACCTAGGCTCTGGAGTGGTGTCTTCCTTGAGAGAGCGTATTTGTAATTTATATATATATATATATATATATATATATATATATATATTTAATTCTACCTATCTATTGGGTTACCTGTTTAGGTTATCCAATATAAGTTATAAGGTAGATGGGGTAGTAGTGTGTGTAACACGACTACCATTGGTTGGAGTTGGAATGTTTGAGGTTGGATGTGTATTTGTCGAGACTGTAGACCTAATGCCGTCTCGAGTGGGTTTTGTAGTGATGAAGACTTCATTAATCTCTGAAGGAAACCTGTTAAGGTTCGGAGTTCAATTCTGAAGTTGGATAAGTAGTGTTTGGATCTGTTGGTGGGCAGAAGCGAGTGATGGTATTTTGAATACCTTAGGAAATAGTAGCTGCGTGATGAGATGCAGTGACTATGGATGTTCCCGAAGATGTTTTCTTTGGAACAAGTTAAGGAGGTGAGTCTGTTTAGGTGTTGTGGCTGTATTCAGTCGGTGTTCTGTTTGCTTTGAAGTCCGAGTTTCCTGTAGAGCTTTGTTTTGGAATTCTTTGGCATCTGTGGCAGCAGTGCAGTTTGGAGTGTTCTCGGTGTTGGGAAAAGATCTTTTGGCTTAGCAGTTTTTCTGAAGTGGAGTTCAGAAGCAGTTGAGTGGACCTATTTCTTCGATAAGTTGGCTAGTTAAGTTTAAGCTATTCTATTTGGTTAAGGGAGAACAGTATTCCTTGGATTTGGTTTGGTGGTTCGCAAAAGTGACTTGCGATTGATTAAGTTTCTCTTGAATTATCTGAGTTTTTCGGGATGTCTTCAGGAAGTTAGAGTTTTGTCCGTATCTGGAGATTAAGCTTTCTTATTGGCTGGAATTCCAGGAGTGGTACCAGTGGTTCAGCTTTGTAGTAGAATGGTTCATAGAGTTGAGTTGGTGTAGCAACTCGGAGTTTTGGAAGAACTTCTGAATTTTCTTATGGAATTGTTGAACCATATCTCTGAGGTGTGTTGTCCAGTTTGTGCTAGTGTTCTTCTTTAGCATTTTCTTCTACTTCGGATCAGAGTTGAGCAGCGGAAGCAGTTTGATAGTGTATCTGCTTATCTTTACCCAGACAGAAGAAGTTGTTGTCTTCTGATGTTGAGGAGTTGAAGTTGAATTCTTGGTTTTGGTTGATCTTGAGGAGATCATTTTGTTGAAGTTGATGGTCTAGTTTGTTTCTAGAAGTATCAGCAAGGGTTGAGCTGATCAGTAAGTTGTACACAGCCCAGGATTGTCTGAAGAGATATTGGATAAGAGTCGGAGGGATTTGGACTCTATAGTCGGAGATTTAATTTTGGATAAGTTTTCTCCAATCACAAGTGAGCCATAAGATTGGGTAGTCTGAGAAGCTAGCTCTGTATTGTTTTGGATCTTTTCTGTGATCTAGGAGATTAAGTGATTGATCTATAGGATTGAATCGCCAGTTTGGATAACTGGGATTCGTTGAGTTTCACGTATCTCTGAGGGAGTACGTGTATGATCTATTTCTGGTTGTGGAACCAGCAGCTTGGGAGTTTTGGTTGTTGAGTCAGACTCGTTTGTAGTCTGATATTTTGTCTAGTGTTATAGATATAGTTGTATAGGAGCTTTGTAGCTTCATAGTATTGTTTGTTTGGATTTTCTAGAGCGAGTATCCCGGTGGATATATATACACTGGGGAAACTCGGTAAAATTCTATCCAGAATTTGTCTGGATAATTAGGTTTGTTTGATTGGTTGAATTGGTTGTTTTGGTTGTTAGCATCTGTTCGATATATGCTTGTGTTTAAAATTAAAATTTAATGAGATTATTAAATTACCTTTGTTTTAAATTACGAGGACGAAATTCTTTTAAGGGGGAAGGATTGTAACATCTCGGAATTTTTAACAATATCAATTTAATAATCTGTAGTTAAAATTAAATTGATATTGATATTCTGCTGATAATTATTCAGATAGATTTAATAATCTTCTTTAATAAATATTTAAATTGGTTATTTTATCTTTTAAATGATGTAAATGGATTTCTATTTACAATATAACTATATGGTTTATATTTTAAATAAAATTGTATTATTTTAAATTTAGAATAAATTCAACAAATGATTTTATAACTTAATAAAATGGATTATTTATTTAATAAAATATAATCTTTTGTAAAATGATTTTTATTTAATAAAAGAGATTTATAAAAATAATATTAATATTGTATTGACTTTATAATCAGTTTTAAATAAGAATTTGTAGTTTCTATTTCAAATTGAATTTTTATTTATAACTTAATTTGAAATTGTTTGATTTTGAATCTAGTTTGAATTTAAATTCAAAAGTATAAAATCTAAATTGTTTTAATTTTTATTTGTATAAGTTTATAAACATGATTTGTTTTTGTTTTCATTTATAAATTTATACATATAAACTAACAACTTAATTTAAGCTAATACATATACATTAATTTGTAATTACTATTAACTATTTTAAGGATAACATGTGTTGCATTTTTAAAAGAGTAAATTGACAAGTGTTAAAAATAATTGACAAGTGTAAGATTTAGTTTTTCATTTTCTTTTCTTTTATTAAAATCTGAAAATACACTAGTCAAAATTTGCATCTTCATTCATGCATAACATTTTCATTCTTCTTTAATCAAAAGAAATTCTTCAAACCTCTTGAATCAAAATCATGTAAATCTGCATTTCTTAAATGAATCCACAAATCTGCATTCATAAGTTCATTAAAATCCAATAACCTGCATGCTAAATTCTTCTTCAAAGTTTAGAATTTGTTTGCAAATTGCAAGTTAAACCCTTCCTCAAAAATCAATATGCATATCTCAAAATTCAAATACACAAATCTGCATTTACAATCAAGTGAAACCTGCATATTCAAAATACAACATCTGCAACCCCTCAAAACCAAAAATCTACACTTTATTTCAAAATCAAATTGAAGCCTGCATGTTCCTGCATCCTGTTTAAATCCTGAAATGGATTTGAAGACATGAAAGTCTCTGCCTTCATGTGAAGATTTTGCAACTTAATCTACTTGCATGCTAGCATTTGGGTCAGTGAAATCAAATAGGCAAAACTGCATATCAATTCAAAAGGAAGCACACCTGCATTTTTATAAAGTCAAATCTGCATTTTTGGTGTTCTGCAAATTTCAAGTGACCATCAGGAGATCTGCATTTGTTTTCTGCATTCATCAATTAGGTGAGTAACAATTTATTTCAAAACTAATTTAAATTAATTTAGTTGTTTAAGTTATTGCCTGATAAGTATGATGGATATGTCTGTGCATATGTATGAGATTTGAATGCCTGTATTACTGTGATGCATTTCTTCTTGATCTAGAATTCCAGGCTTAGATATAATTCAAAATTTCATAAATTTAATCCATGTTTAGATGCAAAGTAAGTTGTATTGTATTCATCAGTTCATGTTTTAAAAGTCAAGAAGTTAAAATTACGAGTTAACTCTGGAAACAGGGAAAAGCATCATGTATGATTATTTTTATCAAAACTCAAACAAATGGATGTAGTAATTTCATAGTATAAATTAAATATTTAAACTGTAACTTGATTTTTTAATCAAGTAATAGTATTTTTAGGTGTTTGATTTGTGACAGTTTATTCTTGAAGCAAAATATGAATTTGTGAAATTTTTTGCAATCTGAAGTATAAGAAAACTCAAATTTCTCTCTGAGTTATAAAAGAAGGATCTTAGATCCTTAGAAAAATCAGAGAAGTAATTAAAATTTGTTAAATTAGGTGCAGTTCCAAAATCTATTTAAAACCCCTAGTTTGAAAGGGGTAGGAAGAATCAATCATTTGGGTATGTAGGAGTGACCGAGTGTTACAATCTTCTGGGAATGGATAGTTTGGCCATAGTAGAAGTCGAGGCCGGAGTGGTTGATCATACGGTGGACGGAGTGGCGAGCATTCGCTGTTGATAGGTTTTGGGGGAACCTGACTTTTGTTTCCAGGTTTGGGTATAGGTCTTGATTTTGATTCCTTGTTGTTAATTATTTTCTGATGGTCGTGAGTGGATCTGAGAGTGATGGATGACTTGTAGAAATCGCCGTGGATGATCGGAGTGGATGGACGGCGACGTGCATATGCACAGAGATGGGATTTACTGATGATTAGCCCGAGTTTGGTTTGCATGGGAGATGTGGGAAAGTAGGAGTTGGCTCGAAGCAAGTTGAATTATGACTCGAAGTAGGAAAGCATGGGACTCGAAGTAAAATAAGGTGTACTCGGGTCACTGTAATTTACAGGTTATAGAAAACTGTTTCTAAAATCTGGCTTTAAAACTTCTTAAACCTGTAGTTTAGGATTAAAATAAAGTTTAAGTTAAAATTCAAATTCAAGTTTGAATTTCTGATTTAAAGTCAAATTCCAGTTTTAAAACCAAAATAAAAAGTTTCAATAATTTGACTTAATTAACAGTTTTATTTTGGTAAGAAGTTTAAACCTTTTAAATTTTGAGGTTTTTAAAATATGAGAAAGAATTGATGTAACGACCCAGAATTTTTAGAAATTAAAATTTGAATATTTAATTAATTTTAAATATTAATAAGTGAATTTATTAGTCAAATAAATTTTTATTTGAATTTTTGGATTTAATTGAATAATTAAATCGATAATTTAATACGTTAAATTATGGAAATAATTGAAAATTGGGTTAAATATGATTGAAAATGATTTGTAAAATTTTATTTTATCATATGGGAGTTAGAACGATATTTTAGAACTTTTAAAATCGAATTAAAAGTTTATTTGTGAAAATTGAATATTTTAATATTAAAATCGACTAGTGAAAATAGTCAATTTTTGAACAGTCTCAGAATTGAACGAAACCAGTTCCATTGGATCCGTAATAGTTAGTTATTACCGGATTTCAATTTTCGTGTCAATCGGAGTTATCGTTTGATCGTGGCAGCTCGAAACGCATCGATTTATTTTTAATTTTAATTTGGCGAGCTAAAATAGCCATTTTTCGAAAAGTCTCGGATTTCGACGAAACTAGTTTCATCGGATCCGTAATGTGATATTAATGTAAGGTTTCAAATTTCAAGTCAATTGGATTTACCGTTTGTCCGGTACGAATTAAAACGCCTAAAAATCGATTTAAATCGGTTTAATTCAAATTGAGCGTTTTCAGCCATAACTCGCACATACTTCCGAATTAGCTTCCGAAACCTATTCCATTGTGTCCGGAACGCGGGATAAACCCTAGGTACGTCAGTTTTGGCGCGTAAATCGGAGTTCGGAATTTCCGGGATGAATAGTGTTTCGTTTTTCTCTATAAATAGGCCCCCCCCCCACTTAATAAAAATATATATATATATATATATATATAAACAAAACCCTAATCACGTTGCAGCCGCCACCATCAAATTGTATGGCCGAAATTGTTCCATCTTCCCTCTCCAATTTCTTCAAATCCAAGCCTCGTTACAACAAACTTCCAACTAGCAAAACGTAGATCTCCTCGAGATCTTTAGATCCAACGGTGGTGATTGGGTAATTCGCGACGTGGAGGGAGAAATCATGGCCGAAGGGGGTCGGCTTTGTGCTCGAACTGCGTGCAGATGGAAGGGCCGAGCTCTGAGCAACTCCAGCCGAGTGTAGCATGGGTGATGTGCTTCGCGTCGGTGGTGCTTGATCGTACTAGAGGGTAGCGTGGTGGCTCGCGTGAATTAGGGTTTAGTGTTGAGTTGGGTTCGGCCGAAGATTTGAACGTGCGTGGGTTTGGGAAGAAGAAGACGCACGGTTCAGATGAATTGGTGTGGGATCCAACGGCCTCTGTTAGTTAGGTTATAAATTTTATAATTAATGTTGTAATTAGAGTATATAAATCGTGTACAAACTTCAATAATTCATAACTTTTTCATACGAGGTCGAAAACGCGCGAAACCAGTTGCGTTGGAATCGTATGGACGAGCACTACGCGATGGAGTTGGTTTGGAGTCATTTGGAGTTAGTGAGAATTTTGGGTAAAATTAAACGTCCGTTTAATTTTATTCGAAATAAATTGCTAAAACGGAATTTAAAATCAAGGTGAGAATTTCTCACTCAATCGAATCAGTTTCGATTTTATTTTAAATAGTTAGATTTAAAATATTTGAATGCATGTTTGAATAATGATTAATATCTATTGATTGTTAAAATAGACATTATACGCCGTTATTAAGCGGATGTTATTTATTAAAAACATATACCGCGAATATTTCATAAACAGTGAAATTGGTATTATAAATAATATCAATATATATATATATATATTGGCATATGTATATATTGCAGTTGATTGATTTCCCGTATTTTTTAGCGGATGAGACCCTATTACGCCGTTATTAAGCGGATAATATTTAATAAAAACATATACCGCGATAATTTCGTACTGGAGCGAAATTGGTATTGTGCTAATGTTTTTGGATGCAGGGAAACAGGTTGGAGGGATCCAACTGGATTCCTCAACAGTTTGTATTTGATTTCAGATATTTTGATATTTGATGGATTATCATATCGATATATGATATTGTTGTTTGTCGTGATTGACTATTTGGTGTGTAGCATCATTGGACCCAAATTTTGGGATTTTAAAATGATTTTTAAAGGTATATGTTATAAACTATTTTTGGAAATTTATTTATTTTAAATAAATAAACGTTATACTTTTAAAAGTTATAAAATTATGTTTTTAAGAAATATAGTTAAAAGATTGATTTTTGAGAAATATGGATTAATGATTTTATAAAATAGTTTAAATTGGATTTTTGAATATGTTATTAAAAGTTTAAATATAGGATTTATAAAATTTGATTATTTTATAAATCAAAATGATGAAATTATAAAGGAGATTAAAGACGTTTTAAAGAAAAATATAAATTTATTTATATTAAGAGATTTATAAATGGATATTTATAAATTGAAATATTGACATTATAAAACGAGTTTTTATAAGTGTTTGAATGAAGTGAAAATGAATTTTGTAAATGAATGGAATTTATAGAATTATAAACGGTGAAGTTATAAATAAAATTTATAAATAGTAAGATTTATAAATTTGTGAAGTTATTGAAAGAATAGATTTGGTTGAATAATTGAATCTTATAAGTTATAAGATTTATAATTATGAAGTTAAAAGAACGATTTTTGTAAAATAATCGTTTTATAAGTATTTAACTTATAATATGAACTTTTAGGTTATAATTGAGTTATAAACTGAAGTAGGTTAATAAAAGAATTTATAAAAAGGAAGCTTTTATAAATAAATAGAAATGGAATTTATAAACGTTGTTTTATAAATTTGCAATGACTTATTTTGATAAGTAAATTGTTGTAACCTATTAATGGAGTTATATTCACGATTTTGACTGCGAATAATCCCTTGAAATAAAATGTATAAAAGAATGAAATTTATTAACGTAGTATATTCACGTTTTTGAATAGTGAATAATATGTCAAAGAAATTGTTTTGAATGTGATATTTGAAATTGAATTAAAACGATCTAACGATGTTTTAAAATGTGTTGAGATTCGAAACCATAGATTTCAACGTTAATTGTTGAAATAGACGTTTTCGAGAAATAAAAGGAAATAATGGACTATAACACTGTTGTTATAGTAAATGATTTCCGAAAGGAAATGTTTTGTATAGTATTGGGATTTATATATCTATTTTAATTTCGAATCCCTATACTAGTGAATTTGGGACGTTGTAACGATGTTTTACGCAACATTCGTTTTGGCCCAAATAAATATGTTTAAGAGAATGATTTCCTTAAAGAATGAAATATATACTTAATTTCGATTGAAGTATATTGAATATTTTCTAAGTGTTGAAAATAAATAAAATTTGTGAATTACTTATAAATAAGTAAGTATGGAAATGTTTTCCAATATAAAGTGAATATCTTAAGAATTTATCTTTTTGAAGATAAATTGAAATGAATGATCGAAATCGAATATTCATAGATATTTTGGATTATAAATTCACTAAGGAATTTATAAATGAAAGGGGAAACTTATTTAAAAATAAATATTGATTTATTTTTGAAGTGTGAAATTTTATATCTTGTAAAGATATTTTGGAAAATAAATAATTTGGAAAATTATTTGGAATTTGGTGATGTGTGCATGTCCATTGATAGTTCAATAACCGACTATCAATATTTCCCTTTGAATGGGTAATTGATGTGATTTGTTTGAATGTGAATGCTACACTTATTTTGAATAAGCGCTCACTATTCGGGTTAACCGGGAAAGGACCATGGGGTCGTATAACCCATTCCGAATATGTGATACGTCATTATAATTGCATTGAAGATCGGTGTTGAAGACCCGGTATTTGCGAGAGCGATAGGATGACCTGTCGATTTACTCTGCACCGAGTAGCTACGGTATAGAGTTCTCCATATGTGATGGTGAATCCGATCAGGATTGTGAATATCCGGATTGCAAGGACTTCTTTGTAAGTGCCTTCGGTTTTGTTCGAGCCCGGAACAGACTTGTATGGATTGTATGTCTGACATTACAAGTTGAGATATAAAGCCGATTTCTTTCAAATATATTTCTGTTGGTGGCGAAGAATTTATTCTTTTAGCTTAACACCCTTCTCTGAGACGTACGAGCTCAGAGGTTATATAGTTGAAGTTATCAGCGATATATTCCCAATTTGGTAATGTGATATGCTGAGTGATGCTGAAATGATCATTGTGTTGATTATTGTGATAGGATCGTTTATTTGATCGTCTATCTTAGTGATCATTGTGTTGATCATTTGTTGACCCAAAGCATGGCTTTTGTATAAAGTATGTTTTTGTGGACGTGACTTCGTCGAACCTCACACCCCGGAAATGGTCAAAACAGGAAAGATGCGGCAAGGTTATGAGGGGTAGCACCCTTTAGGGTATGTACATTTCCTTCTGGATAGAGGTGGTATCATGGTATGGAGCCCAGATATTTAACCTATGTGGTTACTACGAATTTATTACTTTGTGGTTGTTGGTTTTCGGGATCCCGTGAGAAAGGTCGTTTACGATCGGGGAATGGCGTGCTCGTGTCAGTAGTTACCCAGTTAGGGGTAACCCGGCCTTGTGTTGGCAGAGTTCCGGTTTGGTTCTCGGGGATGTCTTTCCAGAGGCATTCTCATGTGGCAATGGGAAGTTCCTTGGCCTGACCATTTGTTGGAAATCCAAAGAAACAATACGAAACTTGTACGGATTTAGTTGTAGAACCTATCATTCACTTATGGTGTCGCAACACTGTTTGGATGGTAGCTATAGTAGGCATAGTTCGAAATGTCTATGTTGGCTAAGATTTATATTCTACTTTCGAAATGAATTTTTCCCCTACACTATGCACTAGTAATAATATCAAATGTTATTTTTAATGCGTATCAAGCATCTTTGACTATCATAAGGAGAAATCTCCTCCGATTCTGCGTTTGCATTGTGTGTGTGTGCGGGAGGCCTTATGGTAGTCTCATTTTTAAAAGCATTTCGAATTGAATTTAAAAATATTCCTCTATTTTGATTTTAAAGATAAATAAACTGTTTTGAGTTCTCACACCAGTCACATGACTGACTTGGAGTTTATTGTTTTCCTTCCTAAACTCTGGGTGCCCACCAATTTCCACACGGGCAGTCAAGAGTTAGGTTTATCAGGATATTCTAGAGTTGCTGGAGGCAAGCTGGATGGCATGGCGTATTACTAGTTTATATAGTATTTCTTTTTTCGCTGCACTATTTGTTGTTGTTGTTGTACACTCTGATGATATGATGTAATGAAATGAAATGTAATAACTGATATAGTTCTTTGTTTAAAGATTATTCATTTATTATTATATGTTGTTCCGCTGCGAATTGTGAGATTCTGATGTTGTTCTGTTGTTCTCTGTTCCGTCCTATTTTCTTCTGTTTTCTTCTCTATCTTTTCCCTCTATTTTCTCTCTTCTTCTCTTCTTTTCTACTTCTTCCTTTTTCTCAAATTCTTTTTAAAACCATAACATTTCGGGTTTTTGGCCTTCGATTTCTCGGCAGTCGATAAAGTGAGTATCGATGTTGAATTTTCGAAAGTCGAAAATTTTCGAAACGTTACAATTGAAGTTTATTTAAAATCTGGAAATTTCAAAGTTAAATTTGAATTTTCAGTTTTAAATTTTAAAGAAAGTTTAGTTTGAAGTTTTAAATTAAAATGAGATTTAAATTATTAAAAGTTTGAAATGAATTTAACTTTAAAGATTTCCATAGCATTAGTTGAATTGCAATTTAAAAAAGTTTTAAATTTATTTAAAACTTTGATAAGTTTAAAATTATACTGTTTTAAACTTGAATTTAAATTGGAATTTAAAGGGAAATTTCTAAAGTACTTTGTTTTGGATTAAATTTTTTTAAAACATAATTAAGTTATGTTTTATTTTGGAAAATTTGATTAAGATTTATGTTTTAAAATTTATTAACAGGTAATTAAGATTAATTAATTAATTTAATTAATTAATTAAATTTGGAATTAATAATTGATTAATGATTAATCAGTTTTAAATTAAGATCATTAATTATATTATTAATTAATGATAAATGAATATTAGTTATGTAATTAAATTTTTATTTAAGGTTAATCAATTTAATAATTAACTTTAATTAATGAATGATTAAGATAATTTAAATGGTAATTAATTTAAGTTAATTACCTTATAAAATAATTTAAGGATGGTTAATGAAGGTCATTAACCATGATTATTTAACAATTAATTAATGTAGTTAATTTTTATAATTAATTAGATTAATTAATTTAATAATAATCATTATAAATGGTTAGAGAGTAATTACTTGATAAAGTAATTAAGGAATTAATTACTTAGTGTAATTAATTTAGTTTAATATGATTGTTTAATTTAATTAATTAAGTTTAATTAAGTTTAAACACTTGAGTTTTATAAATAATTACTTTATGTAATTAATGATTTGGAAATTACTTAGTTAAGTAATTATTTAATAATTACATGATTGTAATTAGGTGAAGATGTTTAAGTATGAGGTGGTTTGGTTTAATAATTTAGTTATTAATTAAGGGATTAATTAAGTAATTAATTAAGGATAATTAATTTATTTAAATAAAGTAATTAAACTAGTTAATTATTAAATGTAATTAATCTGTGAGGACGATTAATAAGTTAATTACTTATGGTAATTAATAATTAAGGATCATTAATTATTTAAGTAATGATGTAATTAAGGATGATTAATTATGATTAATTAATCAATAATAGGTAATTAATTAATGTAATTAATTAAGGATTAGGATAATTAATTGAGTAATTAAGGTTAATTACTGTTTAGTTGAGAATAGTTAATTTTGTGAAATTAATTAAGGATAATTACATGAATGTAATTAAGGATAATTAATCAAGAGTAATCAATTAAGGTGATTAATAATGGATTGATTAATTGATTATAATCAATTAAATGATTGAGTAAGCAAGATTTATATTTGATGAAGTAATTAATTTAATTCATTTTAAATTAATTAAAGATGGGTAATTAATTTAATTCATTTTAAATTAATTATATTATAGGGAAATGAGTAAATCATTGCTTATGGATGAATGGTTGAACTTGATTGACTTAAATGCTTTGTGATCTCAGTAATGAGATAAATATTATTGTGTGGTATGGAAGTTTGGTTGTATTGTGATGATAACATAGGTTATCTATTGTGATGATGATATACGGTGTATCTATTTGATATTAATGATGTGAATTACCTGTTATGTGATAATGATTGATTATCGGTTATGATTTATGAATTATCTATTTGTGTGAATATAGATACTGTATTAAATTGTTTTAAAACTTTAAAACAACTTGGACCTTAAAAGACACGCTTTGGTTTTCGATGAGACCGGGATCGGGTTTCCATATTTGGATATCCGAAAACCACATCGATTCCAAATAACGTTAGGTCGTGAATCTAAGTGGAGCTTTGTGAAGACTCGAGGCGTAAGGACTATGAGTCAATATAACTCTGTGGGTGATTCCGTAATGAGTTGACGGAATTAGTTCTTATAGATTCGAGATGGTGATTTAGAGTGCAAGGGTTATTGTCGTTAACTCTGAGGGTGATTCCAAAACGAGTGTAACGAGATAATGCCTTCGGTTTCGTTCGAACCCGGAACGAACTTGTGTGGATTGAATGCTTTCAACACATCGTCAGGTGGACGAAGAGCATTCTAAGTGATATGTCCTATAAAGGTAATCGTAGCCTCAAGCCTCATCAATCGGGAATGGCTAAAACAGGGGAGGTGCAGCAAAGCTTCGTGGGTCGCACCCACTGGAGAGCAAGATTGATCCCTGTCTAGAAGTTCCTTTATATTCGGCTGTGTGGGTGGTTGCTAGCTACAACCACGGGGTTGTCTTGTTCGGAACTATTCAGTAAGAAATGGGTCCGGCTTTGTGTTGCAGGGGATGAAGGGAGTAATCCTCGGTACGTTGATCTAGGCCACGTACTGTGATGGGCGGTACCCCAGTAGCCCTTCCATTGTATGGAATCCAAAATCCAATAAGTGCCAACGGTTTTGATTGTATTACCCACTTTTGTGGCTAGTAGCTGGAATTTAATCATGTAACAATTTCAACTATTTCTTATTTATTTGAAAACCATAGACACTATTATAATATCATTGGATTTCCTATCAAATGTTTTGGTTAGCGTAAGGTAAAAGCTTTTCCATGTTTATGTGTGGGAAGTCTTACGTGATACCTTTCTTTTCAAAAAGGTTTTTAAAAAGTTAAGCAACTTTAACCTATTACTCACACCAGACCCATGTCTGACCCGGAGTTTAATTTTGTTTTTCATAAACTCTTGGGTACTCAAATTTTTATGAGTAGTCAAGGGATTCAGGTTAGGATTCGGATTGCTTTGACGAATTATGGAGGAGCAATGGAGCAGGAGGCTTCTACGAGTAGATATATATATAGAGTTTTCCGCTGTGTGTTCTCTGAGTTGTTGTCTTTGTGATGTATTGAGATGTATAACTAGACAGGTGTTTATAACTGTCTAGTATGTGTTGTATATCTGTGTACTCTGATATTGATTGTAAACTATGTAATATTTATGTTATTAATATAATTTATTCGTTCCGCTGTGTAAGATTCTGATGTTGTTTCTTTCTTCACTTCTTTCTATTCTCTTTCTATCCCTTTCTTTCTTATTTCATGACGCGATTTTCTGGGAGTGGAAAGTCGGGTCGTGACACCAATTCTCTTTTATTCACATTCATTTTGATTGTTATTCACCTTTCCCACAATCCTCATAGTCGCACTATCAGTTTCAACCTTAATTCAATTACTCACTTAGCATACTTTCAATACCAAATTTACTTAAGAATTCACTATTCATTTCTTAAGTTTAATATAAATATTTTATATATATTCCTTATATCCATTTTACTTCATTGTTGAAGTTTACACTCAATTGAATTCTAATTCCATAAAAATTCCAATTTTCTTCGCTTTATTGATTATTTTCAAACTTCAATACTGTTATTTCCATCTTTTATCCAATTCTCATTTTCAATTTTACTTGAATTCAATTTATCTTCAAACTTTGAATATTGAATTTTATTCACTTTACCTCAGCCCATATTTAATTAACCATTACCTTTTATTAGTTCACTTACTAATTTATTTAAAATCTCAAATAAAAGTTTATTTGCAAACTTTTCTATCTTTAATTTTCTTCGAACAATTACTTCGACTTCATCTTACTCTACATACACGATTTTAAATCAGATTTCAATATTCATTTCAATTCTAATTACTTACCCATTTATAAATCATTTGTCGTTGGTGAAAATTTCAAAACATTCAAAAAAACTCTAACTCCCAAAATTTTCGAAATTTTTTGGTAGAGTCTCCTTTGTACAGAGGAGCTTTTGCAATTTGACAAGAGATATAAATATATATGAAAGTTCCCATGGTGCGGATCGTGCTATATGGAATTATAATATACTACTGCGGAAATAAAATAAAGTTACTATAGCAGAGTAAATAAGAAAAATAAAACAAGAACACCAGGAATTTTTATACTGGTTCGAACTTCCCGTTCTACGTTCAGTCCCAGACACCTTATGGAATTTCACTAACAACAATCCTCACTTAACCCGGAGGAACAGGTTTACAACAACCCTTGAACAGCCGAACAAGGGACCTGAGCAGCAGAACAGGATTTCGCTCAACAGCCGAAGAGGACTTCAACTTATATAAACGTATATTTGACACAATGTGTTCTTAATAACATGAATTTGTCTGTTAATAGTATAAACTTCCTATAATCTTTCTCCTTTATGATATATGTATGAATGCGTGAAGATTAAGAAAGTAGAATTTGAATTTGAATGATATTTTTAGCACAAAGGAGTTAGAGTCAAGAATTTCAATAATAGAATAATAATCAATAGAAATTGGTGTATTTAAAACTTGATTCTAATGTGTTTATATAGGTAATAAATGGTTGTAATTGCTCATGAAGAGTTATCATCAAAAGCTGTTGAATTAAAGGTCGCAACTCTTCACGAATGAAAATGCCTTTTCAAAAAAATAGCCGTTGTAAATATTCAGACGTCTGAAATTAAAAATTCAGACTTCTGAAATGCAACGAGATTTGAAACAGAAAGCAAATAGGCAATTTTTAGTCATATTCAGACGTCTGAAATTGAACTTTCAGACATCTGAATATTGTAGTGTACAATATTCATACTTTCAGATTCAGACGTCTGAAATGGGGCACTCAGACGTCTGAATGTAACATAAAATTTGGTTTTTTACTCTTGAAGCAAATAGATGAGATGATAATGAAATATATATCATACAGGAGAGATTTTAACATATTATTACTTCTAGACACAGACTCGATACATACTTAAGAGTTGAAGCTCATTTGAATCCGGTCTTTGAATGATTCCTGGAGAAACAAGTTAGTATATAATATAGTGACTTATATAGTTGATATAGTCAAAATATCGTAATTACGAAATATCGTAAATACGAAGTTCCAACATTCTCCCCCTTTTTTGACGATGACAACTATATAAGTATAACATGAATTAAAGTTATATTTACTCCCCATTACTATAAGCTCATTTTTAATATCAACTTACCCTGTAATTCTCCCCCTTTCTATAAACTCCCCTTCAATATAAACTTATCATGTAATTCTCCCCCTTTGACATCGACAAAAAATAGAAGATTTAAAATATGAATTAGGAGAAGGAAAATCAGAGAATCATCATAATCATCACTGGGTACAAAGAAGTAGCAGCAAATGTTTTAAAGTTACATACCATAAGAAATAGTTGCAATTGTCTTAAAGATACACACCGAAATAGGAATAAACAAGTAGTTCAAAAAGATAGGATATGATATTTGAGAAGAAGCATTTATATCACCATTACTTTAGAAAGAAGAACTAGGATTTTCTTCTTCATCATCGTCTTCATCATCGTTGCCGTCATCATCATTGTTATCATTAGAGCTAGAGGACCATTGAAATGGTGCGGGATTAAATACCTCGGTAGAAGTGGAAGAAGAGCAATCAATACGTTCCCAAATTTTATTTAGAAAGCCACGAATAGAATTAAACTTCTTATTTGTTTGCTTTTCTAATCTATAAATCTTGGTATTGAGTTTAGCCTGATTTCGAGAGAGTGTAACCAATGCTTGTTTGGGTGTTGACTCAAGAGAAAGTACTTCTATGTTATCATCATCATGCTCGGGAGCTTGTGGAGCAATTTGTTGATGAGGTTGGGGTATATTCTGATCCCGGTTTGGTATCCATTCATGAAAAGAAATAAAATTAAGATTTTGAGGACGTTTAGGCAAGTTCATCAGCCCGAGGGTTTTGGAGCCTAGTTCCTTTATGGGTGCAAATTCCGAATCTGGAAAAGTTGCCCCATAATTTCTAAGATTTTTCATAATATATGCTCCATAATGAAATGTTTTATAACGGTGGCGTCGATTAACATCCATAAACTCCTCAAGAATAACTTGACCCCAATTTATAGGTTGTTCCGAATATATTGCATACAAAGCTTGGAAATTCCGTTTGTTTATAACTTCATAACTTCTGATTCTTGGTAAGACGGAACAAATCAAAGCTCGATGAAGGATACGGGCTTGAGGCCTGAGGTTGAAAGAGGTTAACCTATTGATATCATCAGAAAGAAATCTATGGGAAACTTCATCTCTATGTTCCAAAGAGAGTGAAGCATCAATTTCATCTAAATCTGTTCCGGATGAAGGACATTGCAAAATATCTCCAAGACGAACTAAGGGAAGATAAATTTTTACACCACATACCCAAGGCCAAATACAATTCTCTCTATTATGTGGATGATGATGATGATCTAAGTTCATATTGGCATAGAATAATTTAACTAAGAGATGATTTATCTTAACATTATTTGCAGAATAGGATAATAGAGATTCTAACCCACTTGAATTAGCAATTTGTTGAATCCTATAAGGTTGAAATTCATCATACTTGACAAAAGCTCCTAGGAAGAAACCAAATATATCCATCTGAGCAAATCTTTTCTTAGCTTCATTATTCCATAGCCATTGATCTATATTGCGTGTAGATGAAGAACTAGAAGCCCTTGGACGCTTTGTTCTTGGAGGCATTGGAGATTTTTGGTAAATTTTTTGAAGAGTAGAGGTGTAAAAATGGAGTTTTGAAAGGTGGGAATGGTGCTGGTTCGGATGTTGTGGGAGATGAAGTAGTAGATGGAAGTAATAAAGTAGGTTGGTGCTTGGAAAATTTTTAAAAAACCCTTTGAATTTTAAGGCAGCAATTGAATTCAGACATCTGAAAGTAAAATTTCAGACGTCTGAAATTGTGAAATTTCAAACAGTAGAAAATAGTATATTTTCGGCCACTTTCAGATGTCTGAATATATTGTTTCAAACGTCTGAAATTGTAGAATTTTTTTATTTTCCTATAATATTCAGACGTCTGAAACAATAGTTTCAGACGTCTGAAACTTTAGAATTTCAAACATTTGCAATATAAAATAAATTTAAAAAAAATGAATGAGGATTAAAACAATTTATTATTTGACAGATTTACAAGATATAAAATAAAAATATTTCAACCACTATACAAGAAATTAATTGTCCGAATCGTTTGGAGTTTTGCACTCTTCCGGTTCGATCTCTGTAATTTCTGTGTATGGTCGTAAAGGAAACCAGTATGATGGATGTTCCCAAGAGTTCGGAGAAACCGGAGGACGTTGCTCCCATGGATTCCACCTAGATGAAGTTATTTGATGAGATGATGAGGGTTTGACTACATCTTTCTTCGGAGATGTACCACAGAATTTAAATGATAATTTTTCAATGAAGCTAAGTTGTTTAGCATTTATTTTCTGTTCATAATACATCTCTCGTTGCAAATCCAATTGTTCTCTTTGGTAATGATGAATCTCGGATATTTTCTCTTTGGCTGATGGAGAACCAAAGAAAAGAAATCAGCGAGATTTCTTCTTTTCGTGCGTATAACCAGAGTGTTCACGTGAAGGACGAGGTTTATCTTGTTCACGTGGTGTTGGAGTTGCCAAAATCTCGATAGAAGACGTAGGATAACTTGAAGGAGAATTTTCTGAATTTTTTGAGTTGGAGTTGGAGTTGAGAACCATTGAGACAAGGAGATAAAATATTTGGAAAACCATTGCAAAAACCTTTGAGTTAGATAAAAAGAAATGATTTAGTAAGTATATAGACAAGTTTAAATGAATAAGAAGAGGAGCATAGTTTATATATAGAAGTTGATGATAAGAAATTAATGGATGAAGGAAGTAAGTTAATAAAGTCCATCTGTTCTTAAAAAAATAAACGGTGGGAAATAAAAGTTTAAATTAAGTATAAATATATTAGAAGTATAGTTATGAGCGTTTATTAAAAGAAATATGTTAGAAACTAGTGAATATCAGCTTGCAACATATTATATACTGAAGGTGATGTTTATGAAATAAATAAAAGATAACCGTGAGCAAGAGATTATGAAGCAAAGTTACAAATCATAATATGTTATAAAAATTATATATTTTTAAGAGAGACAATACCTAGTTCTCGTCTTAGTTTGATAAAAACATTTTCTAAAAGCGGTTTTGTAAAAATATCAGCTAACTGATTTTCAGAAGATACAAAATCCAATTTTATTGTTCCTTTTTCAACATTGTCACGAAGAAAATGATGACGTATGTCAATATGTTTTGCTCGTGAATGATTGATAGTATTTTTTGATAAGTTAATAGTACTTGAATTGTCACAATATATAGTTGAGTTTGATAAATTAATATTGAAATCTTTAAGTGTTTGTTGCATATAAATTACTTGAGTACATGCTAAAGCAGCAGAAATGTATTCAACTTCACATGTAGAGAGAGAAACACAATTTTGTTTCTTACTAAACCAAGATACATGTGATTTTCCAATGAAATGACACGTGCCACTTGTACTTTTTCGATCTGTTCGAGAACCACCGAAGTCAGCATCACTATATGAGATAATTCGAATGGACACTCTTTTGGATAAAACAAACCAAAATCTTTTGTGTTTGTAAGATAACGTAATATTCGTTTTACTGCTTTCAAATGTGATTCTTTTGGATTAGCTTGGAATCTAGCACACGAACAAACACTCATCATTATATCAGGACGACTTGCCGTTAAATATAGTAATGATCCAATCATACTTCTATATAGTTTTTGGTCAACACTTTTGCCATTGTCATCTTTTTCAAGATGTGTAGTTGTACTCATTGGAGTTGGTTTTGCAGAAGTGTTTTCCATTCCGAAACGTTTGATTAGATTATTACAATATTTTTCTGGATTAATAAAAATGCCATTTTGAAGCTGTTTTATTTGTAAACCAAGAAAATATGTTAATTCTCCCATATGAGACATTTCAAATTCTTTAGTCATTATTTCAGAGAAGTCCTGACACAGTTTGTCATTTGTAGAACCAAAAATGATATCATCAACATAAATTTGAACTATTAAAATATCCCTTTTTGAATGTTTAATAAAAAGTGTTTGATCAACTTTCCCAATTAGAAATCCCGAAGAAATTAGATAAGTCTTTAATCGATCATACCAAGCACGTGGTGCTTGTTTTAAACCGTAAAGAGCTTTCTTAAGTTTATAAACGTGATTAGGAAATTTCTCGTGAATAAATAAGGGAGGTTGTTCAACATATACTTTTTCTTTTATATAACCATTCAAAAAAACATTTTTAACGTCCATTTGAAAAAGTTTGAAATTGTGAAAACATGCATAGGCCAATAGAATTCGTATTGCTTCTAGTCTTGCAACTGGAGCAAACGTTTCTTCGTATTCAATTCCTTCTTCTTGATTGTATCCTTGTGCAACAAGTCTTGCTTTATTTCTAGTGATGTTACCTTGTTCATCTGCTTTATTTTTGTAGATCCATTTCGTTCCAATAACAGTTTGATCACTTGGTTTAGAAACTAATTCCCAAACTTCATTGTGTTCAAACTGGTTTAGCTCTTCTTGCATTGGTATTATCCAGTAGTCATCTGTGGAAGCTTCTTTGGGATTCTTTGGCTCGATATTAAAGAGGAATGCTACGTGGCCCATTTGATTTAGTTGACTTCTAGTTTGAATATTTGAATTAATTTCACCAATAATATTTTGGACAGGATGATCCCGTAATATTTTTTGTGAAGATCTTAATTCAACATTATTGTCAACAATGTTTTCAAAATTTTCAAGATTTATAGTTTCTGTATTTGTAATGTCATCTGGAAAATCATCATCATCTTGTATACTTGGTTTTTGTAGCATATTTTCATCGAAAGATACATGTAATGTTTCTTCAACAGTATTTGATCTTTTATTAAATACACGATAAGCTTTGCTTCGATCTGAATATCCTAGAAAGATTCCTTCGTCGGATTTCGCATCGAATTTTCCAAGCTGATCCTTTGTATTTAATATAAAACATTTTGAACCAAACACTTTAAAATAAGAAATCTTTGGTTTTCTTCCAGTAAAAAGTTCATAAGAAGTATTTTTTGTTAGAGGTCGAATAGAAACACGATTCAAAACATAACAAGCAGTTGCAACAGCTTCTACCCAGAAATGTTTTGGAAGACTACTTCCATTTAACAAAGTTCGTGCGCATTCTTGTAAAGTTCTATTTTTACGTTCTACAACCCCATTTTGTTGTGGAGTTCTAGGAAACGAAAAATTATGAAAAATTCCTTTCTTTTTACAAAAATGATCAAAAACTTCGTTTTCAAATTCTCCTCCATGATCACTTCTTATATTATTTATTTTTAGACCCTTTAAATTTTGAATGCGTTTGACAAAAATTTTAAACTGCTCAAATGTATCACTTTTGTTTTTCATAAAAATGGTCCAAGTATATCTAGAGAAATCATCTACTATCACAAACACATATCTATTATGGTTTATGGATTGAACTTGGGTTGGTCCAAATAGATCCATGTGTAGTAATTCAAGTGGTTGTAAAGTAGAGATAATTTTCTTAGATTTAAAAGATGATTTAGTTAATTTTCCTATTTGACATGCATCACAAATATGATTGACTTTGAAGTTCATTTTTGGTAATCCTCTGACTAAATCATTTTTAGAAAGTTTATTTATAGTTTTAAAGTTTATATGACAGAATCTTTTGTGCCATAGCCAAGGACATTTTCATTAGCTATTAAACACATATCTGAATTATGATTGATTTTCATATTCAGAACATAGATATTTCTGTCTCTATTTCCTTCAAATATAAGATTTTGATTTTTATCAAGGATGCTACACTTATCTTCAGAAAAAGAGATTTTGAAACCTTTGTCACATAACTGGCTGATACTTAAAAGATTGTGTTTTAAATTTTTAACTAATAAAACATTAGAAATAAGAGGTAAATCAGGTGTACCGACATTACTGATGTTGCCTTTTCCAATGATATATCCTTTGGAATTGTCTCCAAAGGTGACAGAGCCTTCATTTGAGTAAGTAATATTTGATAGCATATTTTTGTCTTCAGTCATATGTTTTGAGCAACCACTGTCGAGTATCCATTTTCCTTTCTTTATAAGTGGGTCCTGCAAGTAATAAAAATAACATTGGTACCCACCTTTTTATAGGGTCCTAAGAGTTAGGTCTTAGGAAACCAAACCCAAGTAGGTTCAGTATTCCCCTTAAAAATATAATTCTGATTTTTATGAACAGTTTCCAAAAAGATATATATATATTTATTTCTAATCAAACTATTGTTTTTTTTAGGAACCCATATTTTTATGGTTTTAGAATTCTTCCTTTTTGGATAACTATTAATATAAGAATTATTTTTCCTAATTTCCTTTTTAGGTAGAGATTTCTTAGAATATCCTAGTACCTTCTTATTTGAAGTGGATTGAGAATTTTCAATAATACTGGATAGATTTTCTCTACCTTTATTAAAGTTAGAAATATTTCTAGTAATATTATCTAACTTGATTTTTAGGCAAGTATTTTCTAATTCTATCATTTTGATCTTAGTTTTTAGCTCATGATTTTCAGAGACAGGAGAATCATTCTTTTTCTTTTTGAGTTTCAATTTCTTGACTCAATAAAGTAAGTTGAGAATTATTATTAGAGAAGTTATCTTGAAAATTTTCAAGTTCTTCTTCTAATATTTTCTTTTCATTGTTAAGCATATCTCTCTCGAATTCTGCTTTTCTCTGATTTTCTAGAACTTCTTTATATTTTCTTTTCATGCTTTTTAAATTGTCAAGAAGTTCTGAATTTATTTCAACCATATCATCAAAAGTAAGATCATTTACCTCATTTCCTGAAGCCATAAAACAAACATTTGCCTGTTCTTTCTCACTATCACTGCTGCTTTCTGAAGAAGAAGAATTTGAGTCATCCCATGTTACTGAAAATGCTTTTCTTTTTGACTTGTCCTTTCGATTCTTATTGTGATATATTTTCTTTTGTTCTGGACAATCCTTTTGCATGTGTCATTTCTTGTGACAGTTAAAGCATTCTATTATGGATGAAGATATCTTATTTGAATTTTTGTTGAAGTTTCTTTTCCCGTTGTTTCGATTTCCTTTTCTGTACTTCAAATTTTTTTTAAAGCTTTTAGCAATGAATGCTAAGTCTTCTTCATCAGAATCTGATTCTTCTTTTTCAGCATGGAATGCTATAATCTTTTTATCTTGTGCTTGTACTCTTTTAGCCTGCAAATTCACTTCATAGGACATTAGATTTCCTGTCAACTCTTCTGGTTTCATGGTAGAAAGATCATTAGCTTCTTCAATAGCTAAAACTTTTCTTTCCCATTCATCCGTTAAAGAATTAAGAATTTTTGAAACAATATCAAAATCAGAATACTATTCTCCAAGTCCTAGTAAAGAGTGATATATATCTTGAAATCTAGAGTACATATAAATTATAGTTTTATCCTGTTTCATTTTAAAATTTTGAAATTGACTTTTGAGCATGGATATTTTGCTTTGTTTAACCTTGTTAGTTCCTTCGTGAGTAACTTTAAGTGTTCTCCATATTTCATAAGCAGTTGTGCACATGCTAACACGGTTAAATTCATTTCTATCTAAAGCACAAAATAGCATATTCATGGCTTTGGCATTAGTAGTAGCATCTAGTTTTTGTGTGTTTGACCATGTAGAATATTCTGTTGTAGGAATGTTATATTCAGTTTGAGTAATATTCCATGAGTCAAAACCACTTGCTTGCATATAAATACGCATTCGAGTTGCCCAATAATTGTAATTCATACCATTAAAAAGTGGAGGTCGTGCAGTGGATTGACCTTTAATAAAACTAGTGTTAATGACAGTGTTAACAGTGCTAGTGTTGTTTTCCATCTTAGCAAAAAAAATATCAGATAACTGTGTAACGGTTATAAGAAACCTTGCTCTGATACCAAATGAAAGTTCCCGTGGTGCGGATCGTGCTATATGGAATTATAATATACTAGCGCGGAAATAAAATAAAGTTACTGTAGCAGAGTAAATAAGAAAAATAAAACAAGCACACCAGGAATTTTTATACTGGTTCGAACTTCCCGTTCTACGTCCAGTCCCAGACTCCTTCTGGAATTTCACTAACAACAATCCTCACTTAACCCGGAGGAACAGGTTTACAACAACCCTTGAACAGCCGAACAAGGGACCTGAGCAACAGAACAGGATTTCGCCTCAACAGCCGAAGAGGACTTCAACTTATATAAACGTATATTTGACACAATGTGTTCTTAATAGCACGAATTTGTCTTTTGATAGTACAAACTTCCTATAATCTTTCTCCTTTATGATATATGTATGAATGCATGAAGATTAAGAAAGTAGAATTTGAATTTGAATGATATTTTTAGCACAAATGAGTTAGAATCAAGAATTTCAATAATAGAATAATAATCAATAGAAATTGGTGTATTTAAAACTTGATTCTAATGTGTTTATATAGGTAATAAATGGTTGTAATTGTTCATGAAGAGTTATCATCAAAAGCTGTTGAATTAAAGGTCGCAACTCTTCACGAATGAAAATGCCTTTTCAAAAAAATAGCCGTTGTAAATATTCAGACGTCTGAAATTAAAAATTCAGACTTCTGAAATGCAACGAGATTTGAAACAGAAAGCAAATAGGCAATTTTTAGTCATATTCAGACGTCTGAAATTGAACTTTCAGACGTCTGAATATTGTAGTATACAATATTCATACTTTCAGATTCAGACGTCTGAAATGGGGCACTCAGACGTCTGAATGTAACATAAAATTTGGTTTTTTACTCTTGAAGCAAATAGATGAGATGATAATGCAATATATATCATACATGAGAGATTTTAACATATTATTACTTCTAGACACAGACTCGATACATACTTAAGAGTTGAAGCTCATTTGAATCCGGTCTTTGAATGATTCCTGTAAAAACAAGTTAGTATATAATATAGTGACTTATATAGTTGATATAGTCAAAATATCGTAATTACGAAATATCGTAAATATGAAGTTCCAACAATATATACATCGACCCACACAGTCGGAAAATAGAAAAACAGTTCATATTTACTATTTTTATTGCGCAGGCGTACCTTATTTCGCATTTTAAAGCAAGCGGCTTATTTATTTTAGCTTTTAGCGCGGCAAACCAGTCAAACAGCTTCCAAAAACCTATACTTACTCAATATAAACATGTAAGTGACAAATATACAAAGTTTATTAACATTACTCTCATTTTCAATAGCTAACACATGGGTTTGATAAGCCATACCTGCCAAACAACACTTATAAGTAATTAATAAAGTTTCAACCACCAATTCAATTGCTTTCACTCGCTTCCAACCAATTTTGATGCCATTTCATTCAATTCCAATGGTTTACTATTCAATTTCTAACATTCAGTTTATTTTTAATCCAAACAAGCTCATATTTATTACAATTGATTGAAAAACCAATTTTAGTGGCTTCTGTTAATCCATAGAATTTATATAATCTCGTTTACGTCAAACGACAATTATTTTTATGCAAATTCAATGATTTTTACTTAAAAGAATATCCATTCCAGTTTATAACTATACCAATTCAATCTACACTCCGTTCGATTTCATTTTATTTCATTCCGTTCAATTATATTTCGCATTCCATAATTCATTTACAAGCCAAACATTTGTAACATCAATTTGATATTCAACTTGCATTTAACTAATTCAAGTTCCATCTCCATACTTCATTTACCAATTAATTATCAATTTGTTTATTCAAGTTTTATACCCAAATTTGATTTTCATTTCAAAAATCACTTTAGTTCTTTTACTGGAGTTCAATCTATTTTATATTTTAAGTTTTGGATTTTTATTTGCTTCCCAAAGTACAAAACTAATTTATTTTAGCTTATTTATTCCACTTCTAAATTTTATGAGTCACAACTTATTTATATCCATTCTTTTATCCATTTATGATCAATTCCATTCACATTTTACCTTTAACTCGGAATTATACATTTTATTTAGCCAATATACTTTTATTATTCCATAAACATTTAAAAAAAGTGTGACATCCCGGAATTTTGATCCCATTATTATCATAAGTTTTGATTAAATTTAAATAAAATATAATATTTTCATTTATAAATAAATAAGCTGTTGGATATTATTAGTTGTATATGGATTATAAAAGACTTTATAATTTCAAAATGTAAACTAGACTCTTTAACAATATTCAAAAGTTAAATCTGTTTTATTTAATTAAATTAAAAATTATGTATGAATGGCATTTAATATCATATATAAGAATGTAGATAATAAAATAAGTACAATAATACAATTGTATTCATATTAAATATAAATATAAAATACATAGGTGCAAATATATTACAAATTCAATTTTGGGGAAAAAGTTAATTTTTAAATAAAAATAAGATTTAAGTACTGTTTCTACACAATAAATTTTATAACTAAAATAAAATAAACCTATAACTATATAACATGAGTCTTTATATAAATATGAATACTTATAAATATGGTTGTCAACTTGAGCTTTTTATTTTTAACACAAATATAACATAACATTAGGATTATAAATATAAGTACAAATACAATAGCTATAGGATATAACTGGAAATGAAAATATTTAGTTCAAACACTAATGTAAACCTGCAAGCAACATTGATCTAAATGCTAACATAAGTATGTTCATACAAAAATAAAATCTGCAAGTATGAAATTATGAATACACCTTAATGTAAATACACTGCAGATATTTTTGTTTTGTATAAATGTTGTGTCAGGAAAGCATTAATAGGATGTTAGAATAAATGAATACATTTAGTACAAAAGTTAAGCCTGCAAACATCTCTATCCAAATATGTGTGTCAGTAAATACTGATTTTGCTAACATAAGTAAAGACACATATATTAATTAGCACACTTGATATCTGAAATACTATCTTTCAGCCGAAATGGTTGAAAAATCTTAAGCTTTAGTACAAATAAAATAAACAAGATATTTTATTAAGCCTAAGCTTGTGTAAGAAGACAGTAGTATTCACTGTTATAAATATATGTATATAGCTTCTTATTAATTCATTTTATAACTGCAAAGGCATAGAGTCTTGAAAAAAAAATATGAACAAACTTCTCAAATCTGAAGAACAGCTAAAGAAAGAAAAAATATTATAACTAGACAAAAGTCAGGAGCAATTAGGTTACTGGAATTTCAAAACTGCAAATTTATCAAGCCTATTCAAGTTCAAGTTCCAGATTTTCTTGCATCATCCTCGGTTCAACAACAATTCTTTGTGAGTAAACCAATTTTTTTGAAATATAATTTGAGTAATTTACTTATGAACTGGATTATGATGTATAACAATGTTCTGTATTGTTTGTAAACTTTAGAAACCTGTTTTTAATAGCAGCATGAATACTGCAAGTGAATTTACAGTATAAAGTATAATCATAGTACAAATTCAAATAACTTAAATTGAAAATTCGAGTTTACATATGGATTGAACATACAGTAATATTAATTTTAAGATAATAATCAAAAATTTTGGCTACCTATTTACAGAACAGTTCATGAATGAACTGTAGAAGGTTTTTATGAATTTCAGGAGATTCACTTAATGATTAATCATGAAATTTGGTATGAAGCCTGTGTACAGAATATAGATTACGAGAAAAATGCTAAAAGAATTTTTTACATGCAAGACTATTGAGAATTGAAGGAAGGTAGGGTTTAAGGTCTGTATATTTTGGGTTCTGCATTTTTGGTGATCGCGACAGCATAGCATCACCGAGTGACTTGAGATTTAGGTAGAGGCTCGAGAGGGGTGTTGGCAAGGATCGGCCGAAGCCACGTCGCCTCAGATGGTCGCGGCGGTGAGTACGAGGGTTTTTGTCAGTTGTTATTCTGGTTACTATTCGACCCTTTTAGGCATATTTCGATTTCGTGATTATCGTGTTCTTCTGGGCGGTGATTTCGAGTGAGGGAGTAGTTTACGACTTGTTGGCGATGACGCACGGTGGTGGTGCGGCGGTGGACCGTCGTGCACGTGCACGGCGGTGAGGAAGGGCCTGAGTTTTTTTTTCGTGTGAACGCGAGAGAATTCGCATGTTTGCTTCGAGTTTTTAGCTGGGTCATGTTTGTATAGGCGTGTGTGTTTATTCGTTGTAACAGTTTAAAACTTAAGCTTTTAAATATAAAAAAAAAAGAGAAGAAGATAAAAACTGGAGAGGACAGGGGAGAAGGAAGGGAAAGTAGGAGTTGACGCGAGAGATAACTGGTTTGACTCGAGTACAACACGAGTTGAGCATGGGGTTATGCTCCGGGTTTTTCCATGCCAGGAATTTTGTTAACTGTAACTTAAGTTTAAGTTTTGTAAATTAGTATTAATCAGATTAGTAATGTTTGTAAACAGTATAAGCCAAGCAGCACTTAAAAGAGTTATAGAAAACAAGAATGAGTTAGTTATTCAAAATCAAAGTTAATTAGGTATGTAATGCATTTTATAATGGCTATTAAATAAATAATCAAAGTATAATCAAAATTTGTAATTAAAGATTTTAGTACTCTTGTTTGTAAGTAAGAATTTAATTAATCATTGATAGTTAATAATTTAACAAATCATAGATAGTGAATTAATTTACTAATTAAGGATTAAACGATTAAGTGATTAATAATTAACGATTAATTAAACAATTAGTAATAATTAATTGTGTAACTGAGTTGTATAATCAATAATTAAGGTTATTGATTAATAATCAAGTGAATAATTAATAAGTAATTAATGAATTGAAATAAGTTAATTAATTAATAATTAATTAAGCAAGAATAAAATATAACTCACTCTTAAATATGCAATTAAGTGTAAAAAAAAAAACAAATCAAACATGTTGATATGAATTAATGACTCTATTTGATTGCCTCTGATGTTTATTTATTTTTGTGATGTTCTGTGATATTTTAGATATATCTGTGATGGTTATGTATACTTTATTGTGTTTCATTGCTATATGTTTATCTGATGATTATTTATCTGTGTTAAATTGCTTTATGAATTCAATTGTTAAATTTAAACTGTTAAGTTAATTAGACAACTTGGACTTTAAAATGGCGTTTGGATTTCGATGAGACCGGGATCGGATATCAATTGATATTCCGAAAACCACATCGATCCAAATTAAACGTTAGGTCGTGTAATCTCAAGTGAAGATCGAGATGGTGTTTTCAGAATGCAAGGGTTATCGTCGTTAACTCTGAGGGTGATTCCAAAATGAGTGTAACGAGATAATGCCATCGGTTTCGTTCGAACCCGGAATGAACTTGTATGGATTGAATGCTTTCAGCACATCGTCAGGCGGACGATGAGCATTCTAAGTGATATGTTCTATAAAGGTAAACGCAGCCTCAAGCCTCATCAACCGGGAATGGCTAAAACAGGGGATGTGCAGCAAGGTTAGGTGGGTCATGCCCAAGCAGGACGAGGTATACCCCTGTCTAGATGTCCCTTTTATTCGGCTGTGTGGGCGGTTGGTCTGCAGCCAACTGCGGGGTTATCTTGTTCGGGACTGTTCAGTAAGGAATGGTTCTGGCCTTGTGTTGCAGGGGAGTTAGGATGGCTCCTTGGTACTGTGATCTAGACCACGTACTGTGACGGGCGGTACCCCAGTAGCCCTGCCATTGTATGGGATCCAAATTCCAATAAGCGCCGTACGTTTTGATTGTGCCCAACTATGTTGAAATGTGAGATGTAAGCATTTCAGCTATTTCTGTATTTTACTTGAAAACCCTAGACACTATTATAATATCACTGGATTTCCTATAAAATGTTTTGGTTTGTGGGGAGTCTTACGTGATACCTTTATTTTAAATGATTTTCAAAGTTAAGCAACTTTAACCCGTTTACTCATACCAGACCCATGTCTGACCCGGAGTTTGTATTTTATTTTCATAAACTCTCGGGTACCCAAATTTTTACGGGTAGCCAAGGGATTCAGGTTAGCTTTGATGAATTCTGGAGGAGTTGGAGCAGGAGACCAGACGTATGTAGCTATCTATATGGTTCCGCTGTGTTAGTTAGTTCATGATATTTGAGTTGTATGTTCTGTCAGATATGTATATGATATTCATGTCGTATGAAATTGTATAACTCTGATGTATATAACTATGTAATAGTTATGTTGATATATTATATTTTATTCCATTCCGCTGTGAGATTCTGATGTTGTTATTCTTTCTTTCTTTTCTTTTCTATTTCTACCTCTTTCTTTCTTATTGATGACACGTCTTCCTAGGCGTAGGAAGCCGGGTCGTCACAGGTGGTATCAGAGCGATAGGTTGAGCGAGTACCTATGCTCTGGAGTAATATTTATCTTGAGAGTGCGTATTTGTATTTTTCATATATATATGTATATACCTATCTAAATTTGTTGGTTACCTGTTCAGGAGGCCAACATGAGTTCTGGAAGGAGAGGCAGAGTTGGGGCCAGTACTTCAACTGATGATGTTCGAAGTCAAATTGATAGGGAGGCTGTTAATCCAGTACCGTCTCAAGTTAGTTTTGCAGCCTTATATAAAGATTTTATCGATCTTGGAGGCCAACCATTTAAAGGTTCAGAATCGATAATTGAAGTTCAAGCCTGGTTACGTTCTTGTGAGCGTATTTTTAAGAGGATGAGATTGGCGGATGATCAGAAGAGGGATATGGCATCGTGGCAATTGCAGGGAAGCGCAGCATCATGGTGGGATGCAACAATTGCAAATGTTCCTGAAGGAGATATTTCATGGGAAAGATTTATGGAGTTATTTGAGGAGAAGTATATGCCGACGGCAAGGAAAACTCAATTGTACCAGGATTTTCTGAATTTGAAGCAGGAAAGCATGACCATTTCTGAGTATGAGACCAGATTCAACGAACTTTCGTGTTATGGATCAGGACTCATTGATACTCCTCTCAAGAAGAATGAAAAGTTTGTGCAAGGATTGAGGTCCGAATTCCAGAGTAAAATGACGGTGCTCTTGAAAGGATCATTTGTTGATTTAGTTGATATGGCATTGAGGTATGAAGATTCGATGAGCAAGAAATTGGAGGCAACGGAAGCAGTTTCAAGAGGGAGTTCCGTTAACACAAATAAAAGAAAGTTTAACCCACTTTGGAAAAGGCAAATTAAAGGAAATAAATCATGTAGAAGCAATAACGGACCCCGTAAGTGTTATAACTGTCAGCAAATTGGACATTTGGCGGATCAATGTTCTCAAGGAGTATCTCAGCAGCAGAAATGTCAGAGTAGTCCAGAATTAGCAGTAGTCCAGAGATCGTTGTGTTTTAATTGTCGTCAGCCCGGTCATATGATTAAGAATTGTCCACTTTTGCAGAGGACACTTCAGGATAAAGTTTTTGCTTTGGAAGCTGGTTCATCTTATTCATCACAAGATAAAGGAGTTTTGGAAGGTACCTTACTCCTAAATGGCAAGTATATTAAAGTTTTATTTGATTCGGGTGCATCTTTGAGTTTCATATCTTCAAAATTAGTAGAAAAGATTTCTCTTAACCTTAGTATCGTGGATCGTCCCGTTATTGTATCTAATCCTATTGGTGGAGCAACAAAATTGGATACGCTCTGTAAGGACTTGAAACTTTCTTATTTGTCCCACGATTTCTCTTGTGACCCATATGTGTTAGATTTTAAAGGATTTGATCTTATTTTGGGAATGGATTGGCTCGATAAGTATAAAGCAGTCCTGAATTGTGATGAGAGGACAGTTTCATTGGAGACTGATTTGGGTAGGATTGCCAAAGTGTCGTGCGATAGTTCTGGATTTCACTTGAGTAGTCTTTTGCTAGGAGTTGAGACTTCTCAAGAGAAAGTTGAGGAAATCGATGTGGTTCAAGATTTTCCTGATGTTTTTGAAGAAGTTATGTGTCTTCCGCCACATCGAGAGATTGAGTTTCGTATTAATTTGATTCCAGGCGCTGTGCCGGTGATTCAACCCAGTAGGAGAATGCCTCCTCGAGAGAGAGAAGAGTTGGTTAAGCGGACGCAAGATTTTTTGGAGAAGGGTTTGATTAGACCTAGTTTTTCTTGTTGGGGCTCTGCTGCTGTGTTTGTCACCAAATCGGATGGTTTGTTAAGGTTCTGTGTTGATTATAGAGAATTGAACAAAGTGACCATTCAAAATAAGTATCCTTTTCCTCGCATCGATGATCTTTTTGACCAGTTGCATGGAGCTTCTATCTTTTCTCAACTAGATCTAGCTTCAGGTTTCCATCAATTGAGAGTAGCTGAAGATAGTATTCCCTTGACAGCATTTAGGGGACCGAATTGTTTTTATGAGTGGTTGGTTATGCCGTTCGGATTAACCAACGCACCAGCCTATTTTGTGGACCTCATGAATCGAGTTTTTAGGGATGTGCTGAATAAGTTTGTGCTAGTATTCATTGATGATATCGTAGTCTATTCTAAATCGGAAGAGGAGCACAGGCATCATTTGAGGATTGTATTGGAGACTCTGAGGAAGCATGTGTTGAAAGCAAAGTTTTCAAAGTGCCATTTTTGGAAATCAGAAGTTAAATTTTTAGGGCACATTGTTTCTGGTGAAGGCATTTCTGTAGACCCAGCGAAAGTTGAAACTATTTTACAATGGAAACAGCCGGAGACACCGACGGAAGTTCGCAGTTTTCTGGGTTTGGCTGGTCACTACAGAAAATTCATAAAGGATTATTCCAAAATTTCTTCGCATCTGACCAAGCTAACAAGGAAAGGAACTAAATTCAAGTGGACACCTCAGTGTGAAGAAGCTTTTAAGGAATTGAAGACAAGGCTGACTAGTGCACCAAAACTTGCTATTCCGGATGGGAAGAGCAAATTTGAAGTATATACGGATGCATGTTTGGTTGGATTGGGTGCAGTTCTGATGCAGAACGACAGAGTTATTGCATATGCTAGTCGACAATTGAAGTCACATGAGAAGAACTATGCTACGCATGATTTAGAACTGTTAGCTATCGTTTTTTGCTTTGAAGATATGGAGACATTATCTTTTGGGAGAAAAGTTTGAGTTATTCACGGATCACAAGCCGTTGAAATATATTTTCTCTCAAAAAGATCTCAATTTGAGACAGCAGAGATGGGTCGAATTTTTGGCATCTTATGTTCTGGACATTTTGTATACGCCGGGAAAAGCGAATGTCGTGGCTGATGCTCTTAGTAGAAATGCTATTTTATCTCTTTTGGAAGTCGTTCCATCTCTCCAAGAACGGATCATTAGTAAGCAAGTGGAGGATAAGTCTTTTGAGGAAATAATTCTGGGAACTAAGGACAGTCGGTATTCAGATTTCAAGACAGACGATCAAGGAGTTTTAAGGATTAATGGTCGCTTGTGTGTGCCTAATATTGGTGGACTGAGACAAGAACTTTTAGCTGAGTGTCACCGTTCTAGATTGAATATTCACCCGGGAATTTCGAAGATGTATAAAGATATGAGGAGAGTTTTCTGGTGGCCGAATATGAAGAAGGATGTAGCTGCTTTTGTTAATAGTTGTGCCATTTCCCAACAAGTGAAGGGAGATCAACAAAAGTCTGCAGGACTATTGCAACCTTTGGAAATTCCAGATTGGAAGTGGGAGATGATCTCGATGGACTTCATTGATGGTTTGCCTAGAACCAGAAAAGGAAATGAAGGAATATGGGTTATTGTGGATCGTTTGACGAAGAGTGCCCATTTTATTCCTGTTAGAGCAACTCGTACCGCAGTTTCTTTGGCAGAAATTTTCTTGAAAGAGATAGTCAGATTACATGGTGTTCCTGTTAGTATAGTGAGTGACCGAGATCCTATTTTTACTAGTAAATTCTGGGAAGCTCTACAATCAGCAATGGGAACAAGTCTGAGATTAAGTACAGCCTATCATCCTCAGACAGACGGTCAAACGGAGAGACTTAATCGTATTCTGGAAGATATGCTGCGTGCTTGTGTATTGGATTTTGGTGGATCATGGGAAGACCATCTTCATCTAGTGGAATTTTCCTATAATAACAGTTATCAATCGAGTATTAAGATGGCTCCTTATGAAGCTCTGTACGGAAGACCATGTAGATCCCCATCTTGTTGGATTGAATCGAATGATCGACTTGTGCTTGGACTCGATCTTATTCGTGAAGCTTCTGCGAAGGTTGAACTTATCAAGAAAAGGATGAAAGCTGCTCAAGATCGTCAGAAGAAATATGCGGATAAGAGACGAAGACCCTTGGAATTTGAGATCGGAGATTTAGTTTTTATCAAAGTTTCCCCAATCAAAGGTGCTATAAGATTCGGAAAGACGGGAAAACTTGCTCCGAGATATATTGGTCCATTTCAAGTGCTAGAAAGAATTGGAACTGTAGCCTACAGGATTGAATTACCAGAACGGATGTCTGGGATTCACAATGTATTTCATGTATCTCATTTAAGGAAATATATTCATGACCCATCATTAGTGATAGAACCAGTTGTTCCGGAGGATTTAGAAGTTGAACCCCACCTGACTGTGGTTAGAGATCCTGTTCAGATTGTAGATCAAGACGAGAAGCAGCTCAGGAACAAAGTGGTGAAACTCTTCAAGGTGCAATGGAGTGAGGATCCCAGAGATTGTACCTGGGAAACTCTAGATAGTTTTAGAAAAGCTTATCCAAATTTATGTCCGGATAATTAGTAATGTTGTTAGAATTGACTGTTTGATTGGTTGTTTTGTATGATTGATATGTATGTGTGGATTGATAATATTAAGTTTTTTTTTGAAATTAACTGTTGTTTAAATTTCGGGGACGAAATTCTTTAAAGGGGGGAGGAATGTGACATCCCGGAATTTTGATCCCATTATTATCATAAGTTTTGATTAAATTTAAATAAAATATAATATTTTCATTTATAAATAAATAAGCTGTTGGATATCATTAGTTGTATATGGATTATAAAAGACTTTATAATTTCAAAATGTAAACTAGACTCTTTAACAATATTCAAAAGTTAAATCTGTTTTATTTAATTAAATTAAAAATTATGTATGAATGGCATTTAATATCAGACATAAGAATGTAGATAATAAAATAAGTACAATAATACAATTGTATTCATATTAAATATAAATATAAAATACATATGTGCAAATATATTACAAATTCAATTTTGGGGAAAAAGTTAATTTTTAAATAAAAATAAGATTTAAGTACTGTTTCTACACAATAAATTTTATAACTAAAATAAAATAAACTAATAACTATATAACATGAGTCTTTATATAAATATGAATACTTATAAATATGGTTGTCAACTTGAGCTTTTTATTTTTAACACAAATATAACATAACATTAGGATTATAAATATAAGTACAAATACAATATCTATAGGATATAACTGGAAATGAAAATATTTAGTTCAAACACTAATGTAAACCTGCAAGCAACATTGATCTAAATGCTAACATAAGTATGTTCATACAAAAATAAAATCTGCAAGTATGAAATTATGAATACACCTTAATATAAATACACTGCAGATATTTTTTTTTGTATAAATGTTGTGTCAGGAAAGCATTAATAGGATGTTAGAATAAATGAATACATTTAGTACAAAAGTTAAGCCTGGAAACATCTCTATCCAAATATGTGTGTCAGTAAATACTGATTTTGCTAACATAAGTAAAGACACATATATTAATTAGCACACTTGATATCTGAAATACCATCTTTCAGCCGAAATGGTTGAAAAATCTTAAGCTTTAGTACAAATAAAATAAACAAGATATTTTATTAAGCCTAAGCTTGTGTAAGAAGACAGTAGTATTCACTGTTATAAATATATGTATATAGCTTCTTATTAATTCATTTTGTAACTGCAAAGGCATAGAGTCTGAAAAAAAAATATAAACAAACTTCTCAAATCTGAAGAACAGCTAAAGAAAGAAAAAATATTATAACTAGACAAAATTCAGGAGCAATTAGGTTACTGGAATTTCAAAACTGCAAATTTATCAAGCCTATTCAAGTTCAAGTTCCAGATTTTCTTGCATCATCCTCGGTTCAACAGCAATTCTTTGTGAGTAAACCAATTTTTTTGAAATATAATTTGAGTAATTTACTTATGAACTGGATTATGATGTATAACAATGTTCTGTATTGTTTGTAAACTTTAGAAACCTGTTTTTAATAGTAGCATGAATAATGTAAGTGAATTTACAGTATAAAGTATAATCATAGTACAAATTCAAATAACATAAATTGAAAATTCGAGTTTACATATGGATTGAACATACAGTAATATTAATTTTAAGATAATAATAAAAAAAATTGGCTACCTATTTATAGAATAGTTCATGAATGAACTATGGAAGGTTTTTATGAATTTCAGGAGATTCACTTAATGATTAATCATGAAATTTGGTATGAAGCCAGTGTACAGAATATAGATTACGAGAAAAATGCTAAAAGAATTTTTAATTGCAAGACTATTGAGAATTGAAGGAAGGTAGGGTTTAAGGTCTGTATATTTTGGGTTCTGCATTTTTGGTGATCGCGACAGCATGGCATCACCGAGTGACTTGAGATTTAGGTAGAGGCTCGAGAGGGGTGTTGGCAAGGATCGGCCGAAGCCACGTCGCCTCAGATGGTCGCGGCGGTGAGTACGAGGGTTTTTGTCAATTGTTATTCTGGTTACTGTTCGACCCTTTTAGGCATATTTCGATTTCGTGATTATCGTGTTCTTCTGGGCGGTGATTTCGAGTGAGGGAGTAGTTTACGACTTGTTGGCGATGACGCACGGTGGTGGTGCGGCAGTGGACCGCCGTGCACGTGCACGGCGGTGAGGAAGGGCCTGAGTTTTTTTCGTGTGAACGCGAGAGAATTCGCGTGTTTGCTTCGAGTTTTTAGTTGGGTCATGTTTGTATAGGCGCGTGTGTTTATTCGTTGTAACAGTTTAAAACTTAAGCTTTTAAAAAATAAAAAAAAAAGAGAAGAAGATAAAAACTGGAGAGGACAGGGGAGAAGGAAGGGAAAGTAGGAGTTGACGCGAGAGATAACTGGTTTGACTCGAGTACAACACGAGTTGAGCACGGGGTTATGCTCTGGGTTTCTCCATGCCAGGAATTTTGTTAACTGTAACTTAAGTTTAAGTTTTGTAAATTAGTATTAATCAGATTAGTAATGTTTGTAAACAGTATAAGCCAAGCAGCACTTAAAAGAGTTATAGAAAACAAGAATGAGTTAGTTATTCAAAATCAAAGTTAATTAGGTATGTAATGCATTTTATAATGGCTATTAAATAAATAATCAAAGTATAATCAAAATTTGTAATTAAAGATTTTAGTAATCTTGTTTGTAAGTAAGAATTTAATTAATCATTGATAGTTAATAATTTAACAAATCATAGTTAGTGAATTAATTTACTAATTAAGGATTAAACGATTAAGTGATTAATAATTAACGATTAATTAAACAATTAGTAATAATTAATTGTGTAACCGAGTTGTATAATCAATAATTAAGGTTATTGATTAATAATCAAGTGAATAATTAGTAAGTAATTAATGAATTGAAATAAGTTAATTAATTAATAATTAATTAAGCAAGAATAAAATATAACTCACTCTTAAATATGCAATTAAGTGTAAAAAAAACAAATCAAACATGTTGATATGAATTAATGACTCTATTTGATTGCCTCTGATGTTTATTTATTTTTGTGATGTTCTGTGATATTTTAGATATATCTGTGATGGTTATGTATACTTTATTGTGTTTCATTGCTATATGTTTATCTGATAATTATTTATCTGTGTTAAATTGCTTTATGAATTCAATTGTTAAATTTAAACTGTTAAGTTAATTAGACAACTTGGACTTTAAAATGGCGTTTGGATTTCGATGAGACCGGGATCGGATATCAATTGATATTCCAAAAACCACATCGATCCAAATTAAACGTTAGGTCATGTAATCTCAAGTGAAGATCGAGATGGTGTTTTCAGAATGCAAGGGTTATCGTCGTTAACTCTGAGGGTGATTCCAAAATGAGTGTAATGAGATAATGCCTTCGGTTTCGTTCGAACCCGGAACGAACTTGTATGGATTGAATGCTTTCAGCACATCGTCAGGCGGATGATGAGCATTCTAAGTGATATGTTTTATAAAGGTAAACGCAGCCTCAAGCCTCATCAACCGGGAATGGCTAAAACAGGGGATGTGCAGCAAGGTTAGGTGGGTCATGCCCAAGCAGGACGAGGTATACCCCTGTCTAGATGTCCCTTTTATTCAGCTGTGTGGGCGGTTGGTCTGCAGCCAACTGCGGGGTTATCTTGTTCGTGACTGTTCGGTAAGGAATGGTTCTGGCCTTGTGTTGCAGGGGAGTTAGGGTGGCTCCTCGGTACTGTGATCTAGACCACGTACTGTGACGGGCGGTACCCCAGTAGCCCTGCCATTGTATGGGATCCAATTTCCAATAAGCGCCGTACGTTTTGATTGTGCCCAACTATGTTGAAATGTGAGATGTAAGCATTTCAGCTATTTCTGTATTTTACTTGAAAACCCTAGACACTATTATAATATCACTGGATTTCCTATAAAATGTTTTGGTTAGCGTAAGGTAAAAACTTACCCGTATTTATTTGTGGGGAGTCTTACGTGATACCTTTATTTTAAATGATTTTCAAAGTTAAGCAACTTTAACCCGTTTACTCATACCAGACCCATGTCTGACCCGGGGTTTGTATTTTATTTTCATAAACTCTCGGGTACCCAAATTTTTACGGGTAGCCAAGGGATTTAGGTTAGCTTTGATGAATTCTGGAGGAGTTGGAGCAGGAGACCAGACGTATGTAGCTATCTATATGGTTCCGCTGTGTTAGTTAGTTCATGATATTTGAGTTGTATGTTCTGTCAGATATGTATATGATATTCATGTTGTATGAATTGTATAACTCTGATGTATATAACTATGTAATAGTTATGTTGATATATTATATTTTATTCCATTCCGCTGTGAGATTCTGATGTTGTTATTCTTTCTTTCTTTTCTTTTCTGTTTCTACCTCTTTCTTTCTTATTGATGACACGTCTTCCTAGGCGTAGGAAGCCGGGTCGTCACAAAAAGATTCCAGAGTTTTAAAAAAATTCCAAAATTTCAAAATCACCTTTGAAATCAACTACATCTCAAAATACTTTTCATTTCTAAAATCAAACCCAGCTTTTTCAAACAAACTCCGACCCAAAACAACCAGGTAGCAATCCCTCTCTTGGAAACTCGAAAATGAACACCGATGATGTCGCGATCATCATCGGAATTATTTTCCAGTGACTGAAGAGAGTTTAGTGCTTTTATCCCCTTCAAAAGCATTTGAAAATCATTTTCAATCCCAAAGGAATTTAATGTTTTTTTTTCTTCCAAAAACTAAAATTTCTTTAAATCTGTATTCAAACATTACTCTGGAAATTTATCTCATTTCAATTTCAATTGTTTCTCTGGAATTCTATATCAAAATTATAATCTCATTTGTATATGAAGTTTATTTCAATTTATAAATTATATTTATAATCTATATTTCAAATTCCATTTTATTATATATAAATTTATTCTTCAACTTTGGTTATAAGTGTTCGATTTCTACAAACTAGTGTTAATAATTTAATATTATCATTCCTTAACAATTAAGCAACCATATATATCTATAATAATTTCTGAAAATTTATTTCTTTCATATACAAAAATAATTTGGGTAAAATTATTTCATTTACCTTATTTTAAAACAATACTGTGTCGAATTGTTCTATTCAAGTGTTTAGAGATCCCTATCAATAACGATAATTACTCGTATTGACCAGAATCCATAAACTACTCAATAAACCAATCAACACAATATAAAAAAAATTATATTCACTAACAAATACGCGCTCATATCTATTAATACGCTCAAACTCATTCTAGAGTTCTATTGACTCTATTTCAATGAGTAATCCCACCAGAGCCAAGTTTATCGCTAGCCTAAGCTCTGATACCAACTGTAGCGACCCGCAAATCTGTACCCCTTGAGTCAACTCTATTCTACGTAAATCAACTCAAGGTGTCTAGAAATGCGAACCATTTGGGTTTAAGAAGAAGTGGCAGAAGGAGAAAATAGAAAAAATAACAGAATCTAACCATCGCAGCGGAACAAAATATAATATATATTAACAGATCTTTACACAAAAGAAAACTATAACTGTTTATACATATATCATCAGAGTACATCATTAGAGTTCCACATCACTAACATACACTAGATACACAACAGAATAATAACCAAATACGGAAGTACGTATCGTCATCCAGCTCGTCTCCTGTGCTTTCCAGCATCATTTCCTGTATCCTATAATACTCGGTCTGACTCGAGCATTATAGTTAAATAACATCCGAGTCAGTCTGAAATACCAGCGTGAGAAAATCACATTCAATTGATAATTAAAGTTTCAAAAATCTTTTTTAAACAAAAGCATCTCGTAAGACCACGCCACAAATAAACATGTCGGTTTTTTACCTTACGATAGCTAAAACACTTTTTATAGAAATCCTCTGATATTATAATAGGGTCTATATACAAATACTAATAAAATAGCCGAAATTGTTACATTATTAAATTCCAGCTACCAGCCACAAAGTGGGTAATACAAACAAAACTCATACATGGCTAGTAGGGAGAATGGATTTCCGACTAATGACTAGGCACTGGGGTACCACCTGTCACAGTACTGGGCCTAGATCACGGTACCGAGGAATACGCCCGCTCCCCTACAACACAAGGCCGGAACTATCCCTTACTGGACAGTTCCGAGTAAGATCACCCCGCGGTTGGGATCAGCAACCGCCCACTAAGCCAAAATAGAAAGGGACATCTTGACAGGGATGACCTTACTCTCAAGTGGGGGCTACCCACGAAGCCTTGCTGGATAACCCCTGATTTTCAGTCATTCCCGGTTGATGAGGCTTGAGGCTAAGTGTAACGACTCGTAAATTTCGACAATTAAATTTGTTAATTTAATAGGATTTTGTAATTTAATTTTATTAGAAATAATAAAGGTGATAAATTAGTATTGGAATGAACGCTAAATTAAAATATAGCAATGGTAATTAAAACCTATTTATAGTAATTTGATTAAATTGAAATGAATTTAGTAGTGAAAAGATTTTTACCTGGATATAAATTGAATATGAGAGATTTAAGGAAAGTATTAAATTGATTTAATGTAATAAAAGATTGTTGACAGTAATTGGGACAAATTAGGGAATTATGTTGATGCAAGTTAATAATTTATAAACTTGAATGAACATTTCAATTTATTAAATAAATTCAAATGTAGGACTTAGTTATAAGTGTTTATGGGTATGATAACAAATTTGTATAAATTACCTAATTTATTTGGTCAATTAATTTATTAGAAATCAAACTCATTTAAATGGTAAGTAATTATAATATGTTATTGATATAAACGCTACTTTAATGATTATTAATAAAGTAACGGAAGTGTAAATGAAAACTTAATAAAAACATAAATTTATTTTAAGGAAACAAGAGATATATTGTACAAATTGATGAATTAGTATAAATTTAACGGTAATTGGAATAAATTAAGGAAATATGTTAATATAAGTTAATTATTAATAACTTGAAAGGAATTCCAACCAATTTAAGTTAAATGTTACACTTGGTTATAAATTGAATATAAGAGAACTAATATAAATATTGAATAAATTTTTGAAATAGTTTGAAATAAATGGTAATTGAGTTAACCAGTGTTATGTAAGTAATTATAATATTGGTTTGTAAATAATGAACCTATAAAAGTGTGATTAAGAGTTAATGACAATAATTATTGTACGTTAATTATTTTATTAGTTTGATAAGTTTAATTTGAATTCAATTTCAATTAATTCACTAAATTATTGCAGTTAATGTGGAATAAATTGGTAAGTGAAGAATGTTGAATTAAATAAGATGTAACCAAGGTAAAATTCCATTCATAATATGATAAGTAATGTAATAAAAAGAATGAAACCAAGATGAAATAATTAATTGAGATTTTAAATTTTATTTAATGAGTAAAATTGACAAAATTCCAATATAATTGAAATACGGTAATTAATGCAAATTAAAGATGAAAATTGGAAAATATTAATGTAATGAAATATAAAATAGTGTTAATTATGCTAGTTGAGTAATATTAGATTGAATAATTGAATGAAAGACAATTAAAGGGAATTATTGCAAATTTAATTTATAATTTGTAAATATAATGAATTTGAAATTTAACGCTGAAATGAATAAATTAGTTAACTCTAAATTTACATCTAAATTTGGTTTAATTAATGTGAATGATTAAGAAAATAAAAGTGTTAAAGATTGTCAATTTTAGAATTTAAATAGGAAATTTGATTTAATTAATTTATTTTAAATTTATTTAATTAATATAAAAATAGCCATTTTGGCCACCGACTCGGATTTCGACGAAACAAGTTTCATCGGATCCGTAACGGTGAATTATAATAGTGTTTCAAATTTCGTAGCGATCGGACTTGTCGTTTGATCGTAAGGACTCGAAACGCCTTGAAATTTATGCAATTGAAATCAATTGAAATCAATTTGAAAAATATTGTTTTTAGCATAACTTCTTCATACGATGAAATTTGGACGTGAAACTTTTTCCATCGTGTTTAAAATATTTTAAAACACCTATTTTGATATATGGGTTTACCCAATTTCGTTCCGGGGTCAAAGCGGGCTTTTTGGGCCGCGTTAGCGCGTATATCTATCAACCCGATCCGTATATTTTATTTCAATTTGTCTATAAATACCCTGCTAAAGCCTAGCCTCCGCCTATTCTCATTTATCTGCACGTATGATTTCATCAGCTCCTCCTCTTCCTCAATGGATGCAAACTCTAGATCCAAACACAATCCCAAATCAAATCAAAAGCTAAAAATCCAAAGTCCTCAGAAAAAATTTGAAAAAATTATATGTTCAAGCTCTCAACTAGAGTAATTCGCTGGTGGTGTTCGTTTTTTGATTCAGTTTTTCGTTTGATCGGTAAAAATCAGAGAAGTTTCGGCCGTTCATCATCGTCGAAATCAAAGTCGTCGGATCGGGAAACAGTTTCTAGGTTTTGGAGTGGAAGCGGAGGGGATCACATCTATATATTTGGTTTGTTGATTTGACGGTTTGATCGGCGTTAATATTCGACTAGGGTTACAATTAGATAGGCGGTGGCCGCTAGCTATCGTCATCGAACGACGATCAGAGGAGGGATCTCGGAGGCGTGGCGAAGTGGTGTTGTGGTTTGGGGTGGATCGCGATTTGGTGGGGTGGCGCGATATCAACACGAGGTGGCGGTGCGTGAGAATAGCAGTAGGGTTTCGGTCGCGTTCTGCTTCTCTTGTGCGTTTTGGGAAGAAGAAAATTTGGTGATGACGTGGCAATTAGTTGGTGAGGGTGAGTTGTGTTGTGAATTTTATTTAATTTTGATTTCAATTCGCTAAAATAATCATAACTTTCTCATACGACCTCGTATTCACGCACGGTTTCTTGCATTAGGATTGTATTTAAATTCCAGAGATTTTGACGCTAGTTTGGGAAGATTATGAGGATGTTGAATTTTTGGGTTTAAATTGGATTTGAATTTAATTAAAATTCAAAAGGTGAGTGTTTTAACCCACTCACAACTTCTGAGATTTCTTATGTTTGTTAAATTGATTTATGATGTGTTTAGAAATTTATTTATAACTGTTTGGCATATATTTCATCATTATCTCAGTTAATTTGCATTCATATAATTTACTTGTTATGTAATTCATTTTTGCATATAAACTATCAGTTAAAATTTTAGTTAAATTTATTTATTGCATTTAAAACTGCTAGTTAAATTTGTTATTTATTTATTGCATATAAACTACAGTTAAATAGTTATTTAATTCATTATTGAAAAATTAACTGTCAGTAATTAATTATTATTTATTGATGTGACTGTTTGAATTGGATGATAAATTGATGAATGTTTGATGATCGATATGATGGACGAATGGATGCTGTATTTATATTGTATAAACTGCAAGTTATTATGAATTTTCATTTCACTCGGGATTGCGGTTTGAAATGATATACAACCGCATTTTTATTTTAAAACTACGGATTGAAATGATAAATATCTGTATCACTTGACCATATGATAGAAAATTATACACAGGCACCGCAGTATATATATAAAATTATGTTTGAAATGATTTTCTATGGTTCGGATTGGATGCGGTTTAATAAATATTAAATTTTGATATTTTATAAATATTATTTTATATATACCTATATAGTTAAAATTTTGAATTTAAGCTATGTATAAATCTGTTAAATAAAAATGAATAAGTTGAATAATGGAGTGTGATAATTTATATTATATGATTTAGTACAGGTTTAAGATATTGTGTATATATATAGGGTTTAAATGATTCAAATCAATTAAGATTGGAAGATAAATCGGAAATTTATTCGGAATTGAGCTTATTTTAAAATTTAACTCCATAAGTTGACGTAAACTTATTAAGATTGGAAATTTAAAGGTATGATATTTATAATTGGATTTTTATTCAAGATAAATCAAATGAATATTTCTAGAATAAATGAAGTAAATATTTAGTTGTTAGTAATTTGAGTTTTATTTAAAATGATTATGCATTTATTATGTAAATATTTTAGACTAAAATATAGAATAATGAATGGTTGAATAGAAAATTTCCAACTTTAGTTTTGAAATTGTTAAATACTCAAAGTTTGAAATATATTGGAATCGAATTGTTTTACTGAAACTGAAAGAGAATCTAGATTTATGGGTTTAGACTTAATTTAAAGTGAATAAATGGTATAGGCGTGGAAATTATTTACTTTATAAAGTAATTTAAAATCAACTATTTTACATACTGTTGAATATCCAAACCATTCAAGTTTTAGAGGTTATGGTTTTAAAACTATGAATTTCGAAGTATTATGTTTTGAAAGTTATAATTCAAATGTTTGGTCTCCAGATATTATAAATTTTAAAGCAGCATGATTTTGGAAAAAAAATATATTTGAAATAAAAATGATATTATTGATTTGAGTTTTTATAAAATAATATCAAAATGAGTTGTTTTGGAAATGGAATGATATCGTATTTATGGGTTTGAAATGGATAATTATATTCTGGTTTTAAAGTATAAACTATTTTTAAAGACCGCGGTGTTATAATAACGTTTGGTTGTTGAAGAGACCGGGATCGGAAGTTGTCATACTCTCTGCCAACTTCGAAAACCACTTTAACAACCATGTACGCGGTGGAGATTCCAGAATGAAGTAGGATGGTGGCGGCCTTTCCTATGAGGTAAATACGTGGACTCTAATCCCGTGAGTTGGCATAAGGTGGCTAAAACAGGAGCGATTGACGGGTTAATAAGGTAGCACTTTTGATCGGACACTTCTCTTCGATACTATACTCTGACTTTGGATTGATTCGGTGGCCACCTTCACTTTTGATTTCTTTGTTTCGGGGGAGTTTGTCTGAGGTGGGCGGTAGTTGCGCGCTACGCGTTACCACCGACCCGGAAGCGTAATTGGTATATCTACCCTGGCATTGCCTAGTTGTGCCGTGTCACCTACCCTATCGCGCCTTGTATGAGTTTGAATTTCTCCCGTATCTCGTGTGGTATTCTCTGGTGGCTTCCCCATCAAGAGGGACTATGATATTGGATGGACTACTAGGACTATTACGTGTTAAGGTGGAAAATGTAAAGCCTTAATGCTATTTAAAAGTAAGTTTATTTTACTATATACATTATTATAGTAGAGAAATATTACTATATATTAAATAGTTTAACGGATCCTTAGGGGATGTGAATCCCGAGCATCTCTTAAGTTACTGCACTCATATTTATTTCTGTTGATTTAACTTACATAAGATCTTTTAGTTCTGACTCAAGTGTTTTGTCTTTTCAATTCGCTCGGGTCAGTCCGAGCGTTTCAGGATTTGAAGATTAGCTCTGAAGGATGAAGACGAAGATCTTTATTATTATTATTTATATTATTGCACTACACTCATACTATTCCGCTGCATTATTATTGGTATGTGTAACTCTGATATGTATTATATAAATATAATAAAATGTTTTGTAAACAGCTTTATAAACTGTATATTTGATTATTATATTTTATCCTTCCGCTATGAGATTCTGTTTTGTTTTATTTCTTTCTTGTTTTTCCGATTTACCCCATAACAATCTGCCCTTCCGTATGGTTTGAATTGGCACGTGTGTCGATTTAAAGCGTGTGAAAAGGCGGGACGTTACAGTTGGTATCAGAGCTTTGGTTTAGCGATAAACCTTAGCTTTGTAGTTTCTGACTCTTTACTAATAGGGTAGTAATACTCTATGGGATTCGATGAGCGTATATATTTGAGGGAGCATATTTGTTAGTGTTATATAAGGGTTTTAATATTGTGTTAATTTGTTCCGTTTTGTATTTATAAATTCTGGTTAATGCATGGGGCGCTATGAAATCAATAGGGATTTCTAAACAATTAATAGGACAGACTGACATAATATTTGTTTTTAATATAGGTGAATGAAATAATTTTGCCTATTATATTTTTATATATATAAAGTGATAAATTTTATAAAGATTATATTTGGTTGCAATATATTGGTTGTTAGGTAACAAAATTTATAAATAATAGTTGAAATAAGATTGAAAATAAAATAAATGAAATTGGAGATTTAGAACTTAAGTTCTGGGGTTTTGGAAATTCTTTCAATTGATTTTTGGAATATAATAATAATACTTTTAGAAATATTTTTTGATATAAATATTTCAACATAATTTTAAAGCATGGTTTTAAAGAAATTCTGGAAAGAAATAAAGTTTTACTCCCCTATTTGTCGCTGGAAAATAATTTCGGTGATGAGTGCACGCATCATCTACTTTCATTTTCGAGTTTCGAAGCGGGAATGCCACTGTAGTAGTTTACTGCAGACCCATTTTTGATGAAAAAATATATATTTTGAGTTGTTTTAGATATAAAGGGATATATAAGTTGTAAGTATATATTTATCTATTATTTAAAATGATTTAAAATTTAACCCGGTATTTGGTTCTTAAGTTCCAGTTAATTGATAGTTCAATTAAGTGTAGTAAATTGGAATATGACTAATTAACAATTGGAACTTTTAATTAAAGCAAAAATTTAAATAATAGAAATGTAAGCATTAAATAAATGAATGGAATTAAAGGTAATTTGAAATTGTAACTTATAAAACAAAGATGTAATTATTGAACCATTAATTAATTAAAAGAATTAAGAAAAACTTGTATAACTTTCAATTACATTCTTAAAAAGCATATATATGACTTACCAAATATTAAAAGTTGAAATGTTAATAAGAGAATGTAATAGATATTATACAAGAAATAAACATGAGGTAATGAAAGTAATTAATGAAATTCTTTAATAAACAAGGATTTGATGTGGTAATTGTTGTAAACTTAAGTTACAATTGGAATTTTACTATATTTAACAATAATTAAAGGTAAGTATCATAAATAGATGATGATAAACTGAAGTAAATAAATGAAATGCTACTATAATAAAATATGATGCAATAAAGAAGAAAACTTACATGACATTTAAATGAAAAAAATGAATATTGTAAGTAAAAAATGAAAATAAATGAAGGAAAAACTTAATGAATGAAAGAAATAAATGAAAATTTAAAAGGATAAACCATTATCTGAAAAAAAAGAGAAATAAAACAACAAATGTATGAATGAAATTAATAAGGATTAACAAAATTTGTTGTTGAAATTGGTTGTTTTTTTTTTTTGGTTTATAGTTGTTTGGGTAAGGATACTTTAAAATTGTTAGGATGAATAAATAATCTATTTGGGTTCCATCAAGGATTGTTGAGTGAATGATGCACTAAGTGATTAGTTTCCATTCTATGCAATTTTAAGTTTGAACCCAAACAACTATTTGTTGTTTGATATGTATGATTGATTGATTTGTGTTGATTTTATGTGATGATCGATGTTGTATGGATTTGTTAGTTATGGATTGAAACAACGCTAAATATTTCATTTTATATAATTAATTAACTCTTTTGGATTATATAAGTGAAATACAAGTTAAGGAAGCAATTGCTACTGCATTTGGTTTCATAATATAAGCATTATTGCCCGACAAATAGGTACGTTTTCGGATTACAGGTTATAGCGCTATTATATTTATATTTTTTCCATGATGGGATATATACATTTTGGAAAATATATGTTATATATTGTTATTTTGATATTATATTTTTCTCCTGAGTCTCTCCGTACAAAGGAGACTCTGCCAAATTTTTGGACTTAGAAAATATTTTGAAAATGTTTTCCAAACTTCAATAATTTAAGTACAAAAAGACATAATGATTGTAAATTGGGATATTCTAATTAAAGTAACAAATGTTGTAAATTTAATTTTTTACAAAGTTAATGTTTGAATAAGATATATAGATTTCTTAATTCTTCTTTCCCCTTTACTTCCTTTTTGGGGACGAAAAGTTTTGAGTGGGGGAGAGTGTAATGACCCGTAAATTTCGACAATTAAATTTGTTAATTTAATAGGATTTTGTAATTTAATTTTAGTAGAAACAATAAAGGTGATAAATTAATATTGGAATGAACGCTAAATTAAAATATAGCAATGGTAATTAAAACCTATTTATAGTAATTTGAATAAATTCAAATGAATTTAGTAGTGAAAAGATTTTTACCTGGATATAAATTGAATATTAAAAATTTAAGGAAAGTATTAAATTGATTTAATGTAATAAAAGATTGTTGACAGTAATTGGGACAAATTAGGGAATTATGTTGATGCAAGTTAATAATTTAAACTTGAATGAACATTTCAATTTAATAAATAAATTCAAATGTAGGACTTAGTTATAAGTGTAAATTTATGGGTATGATAACAAATTTGTATAAATTACCTAATTTATTTGGTCAATTAATTTATTAGAAATCAAACTCATTTAAATGGTAAGTAATTATAATATGTTATTGATATAAATGCTACTTTAATGATTATTAATAAAGTAACGGAAGTGTAAATGAAAACTTAATAAAAACATAAATTTATTTTAAGGAAACAAGAGATATTGTACAAATTGATGAATTAGTATAAATTTAACGGTAATTGGAATAAATTAAGGAAATATGTTAATATAAGTTAATTATTAATAACTTGAAAGGAATTCCAACCAATTTAAGTTAAATGTTACACTTGGTTATAAATTGAATATAAGAGAACTAATATAAATATTGAATAAATTTTTGAAATAGTTTGAAACAAATGGTAATTGAGTAAACCAGTGTTATGTAAGTAATTATAATATTGGTTTGTAAATAATGAACCTATAAAAGTGTGATTAAGAGTTAATGACAATAATTATTGTACGTTACTTATTTTATTAGTTTGATAAGTTTAATTTGAATTCAATTTCAATTAATTCACTAAATTATTGCAGTTAATGTGGAATAAATTGGTAAGTAAAGAACGTTGAATTAAATAAGATGTAATGTGACGCCCCACCTCTATACCCACGCTAGCCAAGAACATTACGGTGAATGCTGTCAACTAGCACGGAGAATAAGGCTGTTGAGGAGCGACCATCCGTGTAATTGCTTTGTGCGAGCATCGATATGTCAGATAGTATAACACGCAATACTTTATCAAGAGGAAATCCGACATACCGACACAAACTCAAAGCTACTACACAGTGGCTATAATATCTTCGGAAACAAATACAGAAATAAGCATAACATAAATCAATCACAGATAATTCATATCACAAAGGCGGAATTAGATATGAATATTACACTAGGAAGTGTACATCAGAGTAGTGGTCAAAAAAGATCCACAATATCACAAAAGAATAGTTACATGAACTACACAAAGAATAAGTATACATTATGGAGTCTATATCTCAAGTGTATACTACAAAATAAACTACTAATCTAAGTAGTTAGCCTAAAGTCAGAGAAATCAATCCCAAGTGAGAAGTCAAGCTGAAGCACCTGCAACATCTCGGTCTGACCCGAGTATTATTTAATAAGAAAATAATAAACGGATCAGTCTAACTATAAATATCAGGTGAAATGATATAGAATAAGAGATATGACTAAACACATAATAATCACAATGCCAAGCTGTGATATATATAAGTAATTGAAAATCAACAAGAGATTAATCAATATCACCAAATCTACACAAGAATCAAAGAAAATGTCATAATCCTTATTTCGTTCACCAAACCATAAATATTGACGATTATATCAATGTCAATCACAAAAGTCAATGACACACAAATTCACCAATGCACAAATATTGATAAAACTTATCAATGGAAATCACGAAAATTGGTGAAGCACAAATTCTAGAAATCATCTCAAGAAATCTAGACAATGACACACGAATTCAACTATGCACAAAAATTGATAAAACTTATCAATGGAAATCACGAAAATAGGTGAAGAAGAAAGTTCCAGAATTCGACACACGAAATCCAGAAATCACACTAAATAGGGGGGGAGGCCTATCACACGAATGGGAGCATGAAAACTCACCAACATATGTATCACACGAACGAGACGCTATCTCATGTTAGCTAGCCATTAATTTTTGACACACGAACGGCCCGAAGACCATGGGGCTCTACCCCACATATGTGAGTAGAAACTCACACAAACGGGGTTTAGTCTCCCTCGTAGACAAAGAGACATCGCACATTGCTAGTCTAAATCACAAAAAATGATCGTCATGATCACCAAGAAGTGTCAATTACAGCAAGCTAGTAAATATATGAGCTTAGCTACATGTCCCATAACCACTAGCTTAACTTAAATATTTACGAACAAATTGTAGATCTCCACTAGAAAATTGTCACAAGAGATTCAATCGAACAAGTCCAAGAATTAACCGACGAAGTAAACGCAAGCGTTTCATACCACTTGTTTTACTAAGTCGTTTAATTAGATTTCTCATACGAGTGAGGTAAAGGTTTGTATATACTAATAGATTGGAAATTGGTTTGAGAAAACGAGCTTTGTAATAAAATAGTGTTGAAATCATTTGAAGAAAGAGTTTTGATATTTACTATTAGTATCGAAACCTTTATATTTTTAAAGTGACAAATCACAAAGAAGATTGTAGGAACAATCAATCACTAAAATTCACATACGAAGATGTGAATAAAATCCAAAGAAACCGATAAAGAATCCATCGAAATGGATATTCAAAAATCCCTAAAAAGGAGTCATCAAAGTCATAATAAATGATAACAACAAATAGGATCATCACGAATCGATTTAAATTGGAAATTCAATCCAAAAAGGCAAAATGGACTCAAACAGCAGGTTCAGTCGACTGAACAGAGTTTTCAGTCGACTGACCCTGTGCCTGGAAATTTTTCAGGTTCAGGAAACTTTCTGTTTCCAGTTTCAGTCGAATGAACAGAGGATTCAGTCGACTGAATCATGCCTAGAAACTTTCGGGTTTCAGGTTCAGTCGACTGAACAGACTTTTCAGTCGACTGAATCTTGCCTGTGCTGTTTTTCAGCCTATTCAAATGAAGGGCAAACTCTTCCAAAAATGCAACCGGGGCTTTAAGGGTTTATGCCAATCGGCAACCCGGCCCTATATGCTCCTCGATGCATCACCAAAAGCACGATCAAACATCCATATAAGGATTTTCACACAAATTTGACTTAAAAACCCAAAAATTGGAATATTCACAAAACCAATCCAAATCAAGAGCAAATGCACATGAAGAAGTGTTAGGAATTCATACCCAACAACCAAAGATAATTATAGTCATAGATGTGAGATAAAAATCTCACCTTTGAACCCAAACGATTGAAGAAGGTGCTTGAAAGCAAAGGAGAATCAACCACTCTTCAAATCCAACTCAAGAAGCTTGATTCTAAGCTTTAAAAGAAGAACATTCCCAAAGTTAGGTTTAGGAATTTCTGAAATTGATAAGAGATTGAGTTGGAGAAGAAGAAGAGAAGCTTACCAATGGGTTCTTCTATTAGTTTGGAGCTAGAACTTGATTTGCAAAAGAAAACTAAGGCTTGAGTTTTAGTTTCCCATCTCTCCCACCATTGTTGCTAAAGCTTGAGTATTAGGAATTGGAAATGAAGTAAATGAGGAGTTGAAGTGGAGCTGGGACTGAATACATAAGTGGGGTTATTGGGCTCAGCCCAAACCAAAGCCCTAAGCAAAAAGTAGCAAAATTCAACTTTCTCCAAACTTATCGAAGCTTATACTCAAAAAGGTCGCAAACGTCATTTTGAACTCAATGGGGGTGGTCTCGAGTCCCAATTCGACCATATGCAAAAAGTAGCTTTTCGAACTAAAATCCGACTACGATACCACATTTAAATAAAACATTTAAATGTATAAATCATAACATATGCGGGTTGTTACAGACTCCCCTCCTTAAAGAAATTGCGTCCTCGCAATATTTAAGAAGATAATATAAAGTAACAACCATAAAAGCATATTCAACCCAAAAGAAGATTGAAATAAGAAGTTCACCTTAAAGAGCACGAGAGAGTAAGTCCGGATGTGTTCGCTCGATGAACTCTCTAGACTCCCAAGAACAATCCTTAGGATTTGAAGACCATTGAACTTTAACAAGAGAAACATCTTTATTTCGAAGGCGCTTGACCTCCGAAGCAATTATACGAATAGGATGTTGCTCATAAGTTAAATTGGGCGAAACTTCAATCTCTTCCACAACACCGGGCTCAAGAATAGAATCGGAATCTCGAAGACACTTCCGAAGTTTAGAAACGTGAAACACGTCATGGATAGCAGAAAATTGAGCCGGTAATAAAAGGCGATATGCCATGGAACCAATACGTTCGGTGATAGGAAATGGCCCAATATATCGAGGCGCTAACTTTCCCGATCGACTGAAACGCACAACACCTTTCATAGGAGACACACGAATGAACACAAGATCTCCCACAGAAAACTCTAACTTCCTTCTCCGGTTATCGGCATAGGATTTTTGTCTACTCTGGGCTTCTTTCATCCTATGTCGAATAAGTTCAATATTTTCTGTGGAATCACGAATAATATCTGGACCTAAAACCAATTTCTCACCGGCCTCAAGCCAACAAGAAGGAGATCAACATGGCCTTCCATAGAGTGCCTCGAAAGGTGCCATACCAATACTAGATTGGAAGCCATTATTATAGGAAAATTCAACAAGTGAAATATGATCTTCCCAACTTCCGCCAAAATCAAGAACACATGCATGAAGAAGATCTTCAAGAGTTTGATTCACACGATCAGTTTGTCCATCGGACCGAGGATGATAAGCGGTGCTAAAATTAAGCTTCGTTCCTAAAGCTTTTTGAAGACTCTTCCAAAATCCACTAGTAAACAATGGATCACGATCACTAACAATAGAAGTAGGAACTCCATGCAATTTAACAATTTCTTTAATAAAAAGTTTGGCTAAAAGAGGTATGGTTCGGTTAGACCGAACAGGAATAAAATGGGCGGATTTAGTAAGTCTATCAACAATCACCCATAAGCTATCATGACCCGAACGAGAACGGGGAAGGCCATCTATAAAATCCATGGAATTTGGTCCCACTTCCAAATTGGAATTTCTAAAGATTGCAATAACCCACCGGGCTTTTGATGTTTGGCCCTAACGAGTTGGCAGGTCATGCAACGCTTAACGAAGTTAGCGATGTCAAGTTTCATTCCCTCCCAATAATAAAGTCGTTTCATATTCGCGTACATTTTACTACTACCGGGATGAATGGTAAATTTAGAACGATGTGAATCTTCTAAAATACCTTGACGAAGATCACTAATATTTGGCATGATAAGTCTACAATATCTCCGAATGCCGCCACGAGAATCAATATCAAAGTCTTTCAAACCTTTAATATCAATTTTATCCTTAAAATTTTGGCCAAGAAGAGCCAATTCGGGATCTAGCCCTTGAGCTTCAAGAATGCGGTCTAACAGAGAAGGATGAGCCTCAAGGCTACAAAAAACAAGAGATGAACATAAATCGGAAACACGGTCTCGAATTTCGCAAGTGGATAAAATCTCGAGATCGTTCCATTCGGATATCATCATAGAAACAATCGCTTGTTGCTTTCGACTAAGTGCATCCGCAACGTGGTTTCCCTTTCCGGGAGTATAAAGGATATCAAGATCATAAGGAGCAAGGAACTCGAGCCAACATTGTTGACGCAAATTAAGTTCCTTTTGAGAGAATAAATACTTCAAGGACTTATGATCAGTATAAAGAACAAATTTCTCTCCCAAAAGATAATGACGCCAAATCTGAAGAGCAAAAACAATAGCCACGAGCTTTAAATCATGAGTGGCATATCTAGTCTCAACAGGCTTCAATTGCCTTGAAGCATAATCAATAACACGTTCTTTTTGCATTAGAACGGTACCCAAACCAATGCGACTAGCATTGGTATAAACAACGAAATCTTGATTCCCTCGAGAATAACAAGAATAGGAGCATCGGAAAGGAGTTCTTTCAATTTCTGGAAAGAAGCTTCACATTTGTCTGGCCAAATGTATTTAACGCCTTTCTTTGTTAAGCTAGTGAGAGGCACGACAATCTTAGAAAAGTCTTTGATAAAACGGCGGTAATAACCCGCCAATCCAAGAAAACTACGAATCTCCGTCACACTCTCCGGTCTCTTCCAATCTGGAATCGCTTCAATCTTTGAAGGATCCATGGAAATTCCGAATTCGGAAATAATATGACCGAGAAACTTCACACGAGATTGCCAAAAATGGCATTTAGCAAAATTTTCTTTTAATTGATTACTCCTAAGAGTTTCCAACACAGTCCGAAGATGCTTCTCATGTTCCTCCTCGATTTTAGAATACACAAGAATATCATCAATGAAGATGAGAACAAACCGATTGAGGAAGTCTTTGAAAACTCTATTCATAAGGTCGACGAAATAAGCCGGAGCATTCGTTAGACCAAATGGCATAACAAGCCATTCATATGATCCATAACGAGTACGGAACGATGTCAAAGGAATGCTATCCTCTGCAATACGAAGCTGATGAAATCCATAAGTCTAATTGTGAAAAGACTCTAGCACCACTAATTTGATCGAATAGATCATCAATCCGAGGTAAAGGATATTTATTTTTGATAGTAAGATCATTAAGCTTGCGGTAGTCAACGCAAAGCCTAAGTGTTCCATTGGATTTCTTCACAAAAATAGCTGAAGCTCCCCAAGGCGAGGAACTAGAGCGAATAAATTGCTTCGTTTCCAAATCGGATAATTGTATGTGCATCTCCTCATTTTCTTTATTGGACAAACGATAAGGAGGACAAGTGACAGGTTGAGCTCCAGGAATGAGATTAATTCTGAACTCAATTGCTCGCATAGGTGGTAATCCTAAAACGGGCTCGAATATGTCGGAAAATTCACGAACGACGTGAATAAGAGAAATAATATCACCCTCATCATCATCATCGTCATCACGAGGATTTAAAGAATATAAAGATGCAACCAAACTGGAATCTGAATCTTTAAGATTAATAGAAATCTGCTTAACAGATTGAGGATGTCGAAGATGAATAGTCCGCTCAGGACATAGGATATGAGCTTCATAACGGTTAAGCCAATCCATTCCCAAAATCATTCCAAAGCCTAAATAACGCATGACATGCAAATCGGCTCGGAAAGAAAAATCACACAAAATAATTTCGACATCTTTACACAATAAACTGATTGTCGCGGATCCACCAACCGGATTCACAATTCTCAAAGAAGTCATTAAACACAAAACATCCAAATAAAAAGTATCAACAAGTTCTTTTGATATAAAAGAATGGGACGCACCCGTATCAACAAGAACTCGAATAGGATGATCACGAAATAAAATAATTCCATCCAGAATAGAATGAGAAATACCTTGGCCACGAGATGTGTTGCCAGGGGCTTGAGCAACATTAAGCTTTTCCTCCTTCCTATTTTGAAGTTTGGGACATACATGCATAAAATGGTCCGGGCTTTTGCAATAGGGACAAGTATGAGGCTTTGAACACTTGTTCGCAAAATGGTCTTTCGAACCACAATTATAGCATTTCCCTTGAGTAGAGGAAAATGTCTTTTCAACAGGAGTTGCTTGCCTCCCTTTCTTATTGGGATAAGGGCCTTTGAATTTGTTTGGCCTCTTCTTGTTGTTGAAGTTTGGTTTGGAACCCACCACTTCAACATCATTCTCCCTATCCGCCTCTTCAAGACGAAGAGCGATATCAACGAGTTGGTCGAAAGAAACTTCTAATTTTAGAAGTAATGGCTTCTTGAGATTTTTGTTTAAGCCATAGACGAACCTCTGGTTCTTCTATAAAGGGGCGTTGATGTATTCAACCCCATATTTGGAAAGCGACTCGAAGGAGGCGACGTAATCAGTCATAGAGGATTGACCTTGAACAAGGTCTATAAATCGTCGAGCCAATGTCACTTTCTCTGCTTCTGGTACAAATTTCAACTCGAAGCGTTCCCGGAATTGCTCCCAGGTGAGATCCGCTTCATTAATCTCAGAAACAAGAAGCTCGTACCAGTCCAATGCTCTTTCTCGGAGCATACTAGAGGCCACCTGAACTCGGTGAAGGTCAATAAGATTCATGCGAGAAAAGATTCGATCGCATGACCTTAGCCAAGCCTGTACTTCAATAATAGTTTTGGAACCTTTGAATGGATCCCCACCTAAATTAGTGTACTCGCTGCACAAGCGTGCAAATCCCGACTTTGGGTGAGTAGGTTCCGGGTTAGCTCCAGCTGCTTGAGCATTCGTCACTAAATCAAGAAGCTGTTGAGTAGTCATAAAAACTCCATCCTGGGGCGGAGTGCTAGATGGTACGGCTCCAGGGCGGCCTGGTCTAGACATTTCTCTTCCTTTAGAAAGAAAGAAGAACAAGGAGAAGATTATTCACTAATGAATATCAAGCAATCTTGATAGATAAAACAAGGAATCATAAAGGAAATAGGATGAATCGGTACGAAGAATCGAATTAATCCTATGGTATAACTCCTAAGATAGACTTAGGACGATGATCCTTATTATAATATTCCATATTGTTCCGAAGTTTGGCTCTGATACCAAGCTGTGACGCCCCACCTCTATACCCACGCTAGCCAAGAACATTACGGTGAATGCTGTCAACTAGCACGGAGAAATAGGCTGTTGAGGAGCGACCATCCGTGTAATTGCTTTGTGCGAGCATCGATATGTCAGATAGTATAACACGCAATACTTTATCAAGAGGAAATCCGACATACCGACACAAACTCAAAGCTACTACACAGTGGCTATAATATCTTCGGAAACAAATACATAAATAAACATAACATAAATCAGTCACAGATAATTCATATCGCAAAGGCGGAATTAGATATGAATATTACACTAGGAAGTGTACATCAGAGTAGTGGTCAAAAAAGATCCACATTATCACAAAAGAATAGTTACATGAACTACACAAAGAATAAGTATACATTATGGAGTCTATATCTCAAGTGTGTACTACAAAATAAACTACTAATCTAAGTAGTTAGCCAAAAGTCAGAGAAATCAACCCCAAGTGAGAAGTCAAGCTGAAGCACCTGCAACATCTCGGTCTGACCCGAGTATTATTTAATAAGAAAATAATAAACGGACCAGTCTAACTATAAATATCAGGTGAAATGATATAGAATAAGAGATATGACTAAACACATAATAATCATAATGCCAAGCTGTGATATATATAAGTAATTGAAAATCAATAAGAGATTAATCAATATCACCAAATCTACACAAGAATCAAAGAAAATGTCATAATCCTTATTTCGTTCACCAAACCATAAATATTGACGATTATATCAATGTCAATCACAAAAGTCAATGACACACAAATTCACCAATGCACAAATATTGATAAAACTTATCAATGGAAATCACGAAAATTGGTGAAGCAAAAATTCTAGAAATCATCTCAAGAAATTCAGACAATGACACCCGAATTCACCTATGCACAAAAATTGATAAAACTTATCAATGGAAATCATGAAAATAGGTGAAGAAGAAAGTTCCAGAATTCGACACGCGAAATCCAGAAATCACACAAAATAGGGGGGAGGCCTATCACACGAACGGGAGCATGAAAACTCACCAACATATGTATCACACGAACGAGACTCTATCTCATGGTAGCTAGCCATTAATTTTTGACACACGAACGGCCCGAAGACCATGGGGCGCTACCCCACATATGTGAGTAGAAACTCACACAAACGGGGTTTAGTCTCCCTCGTAGACAAAGAGACATCGCACATTGCTAGTCTAAATCACAAAAAATGATCGTCATGATCATCAAGAAGTGTCAATTACAGTAAGCTAGTAAATATATGAGCTTAGCTTCATGTCCCATAACCACTAGCTTAACTTAAATATTTACGAACAAATTATAGATCTCCACTAGAAAATTGTAACAAGAGATTCAATCGAACAAGTCCAAGAATTAACCGACGAAGTAAACGCAAGCGTTTCATACCACTTGATTTACAAAGTCGTTTAATTAGATTTCTCATACGAGTGAGGTAACAGTTTGTATATACTAATAGATTGGAAATTGATTTGAGAAAACGAGCTTTGTAATAAAATAGTGTTGAAATCATTCGAAGAAAGAGTTTTGATATTTACTATTAGTATCGAAACCTTTATATTTTTAAAGTGACAAATCACAAAGAAGATTGTAGGAACAATCAATCACTAAAATTCACAAACGAAGATGTGAATAAAATCCAAAGAAACCGATAAAGAATCCATCGAAATGGATATTCAAAAATCCCTAAAAAGGAGTCATCAAAGTCATAATAATGATAACAACAAATAGGATCATCACGAATCGATTTAAATTGGAAATTCAATCCAAAAAGGCAAAATGGACTCAAACAGCAGGTTCAGTCGACTGAACAGAGTTTTCAGTCAACTGACCCTGTGCCTGGAAATTTTCCAGGTTCAGGAAACTTTCTGTTTCCAGTTTCAGTCGACTGAACAGAGGATTCAGTCGACTGAATCACGCCTGGAAACTTTCGGGTTCCAGATTCAGTCGACTGAATAGACTTTTCAGTCGACTGAATCTTGCCTGGGCCGTTTTTCAGCCTATTCAAATGAAGGGCAAACTCTTCCAAAAATGCAACCGGGGCTCTAAGGGTTTATGCCAATCGGCAACCCGGCCATATATGCTCCTCGATGCATCACCAAAAGCACGATCAAACATCCATATAAGGATTTTCACACAAATTTGACTTAAAAACCCAAAAATTAGAATATTCACAAAACCAATCCAAATCAAGAGCAAATGCACATGAAGAAGTGTTAGGAATTCATACCCAACAACCAAAGATAATTATAGTCATAGATGTGAGATAAAAATCTCACCTTTGAACCCAAACGATTGAAGAAGGTGCTCGAAAGCAAAGGAGAATCAACCACTCTTCAAATCCAACTCAAGAAGCTTGATTCTAAGCTTTAAAAGAAGAACATTCCCAAAGTTAGGTTTAGGAATTTCTGAAATTGATAAGAGATTGAGTTGGAGAAGAAGAAGAGAAGCTTACCAATGGGTTCTTCTATTAGTTTAGAGCTAGAACTTGATTTGCAAAAGAAAATTAGGGCTTGAGTTTTAGTTTCCCATCTCTCCCACCATTGTTGCTAAAGCTTGAGTATTAGGAATTGGAAATGAAGTAAATGAGGAGTTGAAGTGGAGTTGGGACTGAATACATAAGTGGGGTTATTGGGCTCAGCCCAAACCAAAGCCCTAAGCAAAAAGTAGCAAAATTAAACTTTCTCCAAACTTATCGAAGCTTATACTCAAAAAGGTCGCAAACGTCATTTTGAACTCAATGGGGTTGGTCTCGAGTCCCAATTCGACCGTATGCAAAAAGTAGCTTTTCGGACTAAAATCCTACTACGATACCACATTTAAATAAAACATTTAAATGTATAAATCATAACATATGCGGGTTGTTACATGTAACCAAGTTAAAATTCCATTCATAATATGATAATTAATGTAATAAAAAGAATGAAACCAAGATGAAATAATTAATTGAGATTTTAAATTTTAATTAATGAGTAAAATTCACAAAATTCCAATATAATTGAAATACAGTAATTAATGCAAATTAAAGATTAAAATTGGAAAATATTAATGTAATGAAATATAAAACAGTGTTAGCTATGTTAGTTGAGTAATAATAGATTGAATAATTGAATGAAAGGCAATTAAAGGGAATTATTGCAAATTTAATTTATAATTTGTAAATATAATGAATTTGAAATTTAACGCAGAAATGAATAAATTAGTTAACTCTAAATTTACATCTAGATTTGGTTTAATTTATGTGAATGATTAAGAAAATCAAAGTGTTAAAGATTGTCAATTTTAGAATTTAAATAGGAAATTTGATTTAATTATTTATTTTAAATTTATTTAATTAATATAAAAATAGTCATTTTGGCCACTAACTCGGATTTCGACGAAATCAGTTTCATCGGATCTATAACGGTGAATTATAATAGTGTTTCAAGTTTCATAGCGATCGGACTTGTCATTTGATCGTACGGACTCGAAACGCCTTGAAATTTATGCAATTGAAATCAATTGAAATCAATTTGTAAAACACTGTTTTTAGCATAAATTCTTCATACGATGAAATTTGGACGTGAAACTTTTTCCATCGCGTTTAAAATATTTTAAAACACCTATTTTGATATATGGGTTTACCCAATTTCGTTCCGGGGTCAGAACGGGCTTTTTGGGCCACGTTAGCGTTATCGCCTATCCATCAACCCGATCCGTATATTTTATTTCAATTTGTCTATAAATACCCTGCTAAACCCTAGCCTCCGCCTATTCTCATTTATCAGCGCATATGATTTCATCAGTTCCTCCTCTTCCTCAATGGATGCAAATTCTAGATCCAAACACAATCCCAAATCAAATCAAAAGCTAAAAATCCAAAGCCCTTAGAAAAAAATTGAAAAAATTATATGTTGAAGCTCTCGACTTGAGTAATTCACTGGCGATGTTCGTTTTTCGATTCAGTTAGTCATTTGACCGGTAAAAATCAGAGAAGTTTTGGCTGTTCATCATCGTCGAAATCAAAGTCGTCGGATCGGGAAACAGTTTCTGGGTTTTGGAGAGGAAGCCGAGGGGATCGCATCTATATATTTGGTTTGTTGATTTGACGGTTTGATCAGCGTCAATATTCGATTAGGGTTACAATTAGATAGGTGGCGGCTGCTAGCTATCGTCATCGAACGACGATCAGAGGAGGGATCTCGGAGGCGTGGCGAAGTGGTGTTGTGGTTTGGGGTGGCTCGCGATTTGGTTGGGTGGCGTGACATTAACACGAGGCGGCGGCGTGAGAATAGCAGTAGGGTTTCGGTCGCGTTCTACTTCTCTCGTGCGTTCTGGGAAGAAAAAAACTTGGTGATGACGTGGCAATTAGTTGGTTAGGGTGAGTTGTGTTGTGAATTTTATTTAATTTTGATTTCAATTCGCTAAAATAATCATAACTTTCTCATACGACCTCGTATTCACGCACGGTTTCTTGCGTTAGGATCGTATTTAAATTCCGGAGATTTTTACATTAGTTTGGGCAGATTATGATGACGTTGAATTTTTGGGTTTAAATTGGATTTGAATTCAATTTAAATTCAAAAGGTGGGTGTTTTAACCCACTCACAACTTCTAAGATTTCTTATGTTTGTTAAATTGATTTATGATGTGTTTAGAAATTTATTTATAGCTGTTTGGCATATATTTCTTCATTATCTCAGTTAATTTGCATTCATACAATTTACTTGTTATCTAATTCATTTTTGCATATAAACTGCCAGTTAAAATTTTAGTTAAATTTATTTATTGCATTTAAAACTGCTAGTTAAATTTGTTATTTATTTATTTCATATAAAATACAGTTAAACAGTTATTTAATTCATTATTGAAAAATTAACTGTCAGTAATTAATTATTTTTTATTGATGTGATTGTTTGAATTGGATGATAAATTGATGAATGTTTGATGATTGATATGATGGACGAATGGATGTTGTATTTATATTGCATAAACTGCAAGTTATTTTGCATTTTCATTTCATTTGGGATTGCGGTTTGAAATGATATACAACCGCATTTTTACTTTTAAACTGCGGATTGAAATGATAAATATCTGTATCACTTGACCATAGGGTAGAAAATTATATACATGCACCGCGGTATATACATAAAATTATTTTTGAAATGATTTTCTATGATTTGGATAGGATACGGTTTATTAAATATTAAATTTTGATATTTTATAAATATTACTTTATATATACCTATATAGTTAAATTTTTGAATTTAAGCTATGTATAAATCTGTTAAATAAAAATGAATAAGTTGAATAATGGAGTTTGATAATTTATATTATATGATTTAGTACAGGTTTAAGATATTGTGTATATATATATGGTTTAAATGATTCAAATCAATTAAGATTGGAAGATAAATCGAAAATTTATTCAAAATTGAGCTTATTTTAAAATTTAACTCCATAAGTTGATGTAAACTTATTAAGATTGGAAATTTAAAGGTATGATATTTATAATTGGATTTTTATTCAAGATAAATCAAATGAATATTTCTAGTATAAATAAATTGAAGGAAATATTTAGTTGTTAGTAATTTGAGTTCTATTTAAAATGATTATTGATTTATTATGTAAATATTTTAGACTAAAATATAGAATAATGAATGGTTGAATAGAAAATTTCCAACCTTAGTTTTGAAATTGTTAAATACTCAAAGTTTGAAATATATTGGAATCGAAGTGTTTTACTGAAACTGAAAGAGAATCTAGATTTATGGGTTTAGACTTAATTTAAAGTGAATAAATGGTATAAGCGTGGAAATTATTTACTTTATAAATTAATTTAAAATCAACTATTTTACATACTGTTCAATATCCAAACCATTCAAGTTTTAGAGGTTACGGTTTTAAAACTATGAATTTCGAAGTATTATGTTTTGAAAGTTATAATTCAAATGTTTGGTCTCCATATATTATAAATTTTAAAGCAGTATGATTTTGGAAAAGAAATATATTTGAAATAAAAATGATATTATTGATTTGAGTTTTTATAAAATAATATCAAAATGAGTTGTTTTGGAAATGGAATGATATCATATTTATGGGTTTGAAATGGATAATTATATTCTGGTTTTAAAGTATAAACTATTTTTAATGACCGCGGTGGTATAATAACGTTTGGTTGTTGAAGAGACCAGGATCGGAAGTTGTCATACTCTCTGCTAACTCCGAAAACCACTTTAACAACCGTGTATGCGGTGGAAATTTCAAAATGATGTAGGATGGTGGCGGCGTTTCCTCTGAGGTAAATATGTGGACTAAACTCCCGTGAGTTGGCATAAGGTGGCTAAAACAGGAGCGATCGACGGGTTAATAAGGTAGCACCTTTGATCGGACACTTCCCTTCGATACTATACTCTGACTTTGGATTGATTTGATGGCCACCTTCACTTTTGATTTCTTTGATTTGAGGGAGTTTGTTTGAGGAGGGCGGTAGTTGCGCGCTACGCGATACCACCGACCCGGAAGCGTAATTGGTATATCTACCCTGGCATTGCCTAGTTGTGCCATGTCACATACCCTATCGCGCCTTGTACGAGTTTGAATTTCTCCCGTAGCCCGTTTTGTATTCTCTAGTGGCTTCCCGATCAGGAGGGACAATGATATTGGATGGATGTGACGCCCCACCTCTATACACACGCTAGCCAAGAACGCTACGGGGTAATGCCATCAACTAGCGCGGAGAATAAGGCTGTTGAGGAGCGACCATCCGCGTAATTGCTTTGTGCGAGCACTGATATGTCAGATAGTAAAACATGCATCTGGTTTCAGGAGGAAATCCGACATACCGATACAAACTCAAAGCTTCTACTAGGTGGCTGTATATATTCTTCGAAAACAAGTATAGAAATAAACATAACACAATCAGTCACAGACATCCATATCAAAAAGGCGGAAATCGATATGAATATATATAACACATGAAAGTGTACATCAGAGTAGTGGTCAGACAAGATCTACCATATCACAAAAGAATAGCTGCAAGTGCTAGACAGAAAAATATGGATACATCAGTGAGTCTATATCTCAAATGTATACAACAAAAACTACTAATCTAAGTAGTTTGCCAAAAGTCTGGGTGATATTCCCAGATGTGAAGTCAAGCAGAAGCACCTATAACATCTCGGTCAGACCCGAGTATTATTTAATAAGAAAATAATGAACGGATCATTCTAGCTATAAATATCAGATAAAATGATATAGAATATGTTATCCCACCTTTTGGTCAAGGCTGTAATATCAACAAATTGGCAAGGAATAATGGACATTAGGATAGGAGTTCAATTGGAAACAAAGCTGCAACGGATGTCGTCAAAATTTGGCCGAGCTCCGATCAGGACGAAATTGATCGAAGATGATGATGAGGACTAGGAGAGGCTATGTTTCAAGTTTCAGGTTAATCGAAGTTCGTATGAAGGAGATATGGATGGATTAAAATGCGTGAAAAGTGGTTCGAATCGATGTTGTTCGCATCGATCAGGGGCTGCGTTCGTATCAATACCGTTCGTATCGACCGACATGGGTTCAGCTCAGTGAAGTCTGCATCGATCAGCATGGACTCGAATCGATAGTGCTCGTATCCATCAAACTACGTGTCTTCGTATCCATCGGTAAGCCCCTTTGTTCGAATCGGTCATGATAGTATCACAACCATATGGTTCGTATCAATGATCTTTCCTTCGTATCCATCGGCAGGGGAATGGAGTTGATGTTCGAGTCCATCAGTAACACTGGACTTCGAATCAATTACAGTCGAATTGATCGGAAGGAAGCCTCGCCACCATCTGTTCGTATCCATCATGCTAGGAGGACCTTCGAATCCATGAAGATACCTCTCTTCAAATTCAATCAGTGCCGTCAGTTCGTATCGATCAACTGAAGTGAGATATGATCGATACGAACTAGTCTCCGTTCGAATCCATGCGTGAACGATGTATTCTATTCCATCAGAGCAAAGCGGCGGAATCTTCGGAGCGACTCGATCAACTAGGCGAGAAAGGCGGATCGATACGAAAGTGGCGCTCCATGTCATAATAGAAGCACGCGCTCGGATCGATTCAAAGCATTCAATTCGAATCCATCGATTCGAACAAAGCGTTGCTACCGGAACCTTAATCTCGTATCGATCATATCTCCCAAATCGTTGATCCAAAAGCTATGAAATTTTTACAGGAGCTTACGTGCATGTTGAAGAATGTTCTCACCAAATTTCAGCTCAATTGGATGATTTCTTGATCGATTCGAATGGAGTTCGAATCGATCCCAATGTGGGCCCAATTTCCTGAGGCCAGGCGTGTGGGCCCCCCTCACTTGCCGGAAATGGTCTCCCTGATTTTAGGCGAAATATCAGCCTCCTACACCTATAAATAGAGCCCCAGATCATTCAGAAAAAGGGATCGGAATTCTGAAGCTCAAAGACTCTGCCGGATTCAATTCTACACTTCATAATCGCTGTTATAACCCAATTACTTCATTGTAATCGCCGCAATTCTCTATAATCTTCAATGATAATCAATAAAAGGAATAAAAAACTTTGGAGTGGACGTAGGCCGGAGATAGCCGAACCACTATAAATCGTGTGTCTTTGTTTATTATTTCTGGATTGTTGTTTGCTATTTGCTGGGATTTGTGATTTGTGTTTGAATATTGCTGATTTGTATCCATACAATGGTGCTTTCACGGTATCCGGGATTTGTGACCAATTTTGGCGCAAACACTTTGGTACTTTCACTGAGAGGGATCAGCACCTGCTACATCGGATTTGAAGATTTTGAGGAGTTTTGATTTGAGGATAATGACTAGACAAAATAGTAGAAGACAAAGGGCTGAGAGAAGCCAACAAGGAGGAAGCCAGGAAGCATCCTACGGTGCTGGAGAAGGACAAGCTTCCGTCTACATCACCAGAGATGAAATGGAAGCTATGGCAAATTCATTGCAAGATAGTTTGTTGAAGAGTCAACAGGAAATGATGCAAACTTTCTTTGAGCAAATGAGAGCTGCAGGGATGCAGAACTTAGGAACAGCTACGGTGGCTATGGATGCAGGACAAGGGACTAGGGTTGTGGAATCCAATGAAGGACAGGATACAGAGCCAGAAGGCAATCAACAAGGGCTTGGAGGCAGGCCCACAGGATCCAACATAGGAGGACCTTTGGAAGGAGTTCAACAGGCCAGAGCTAACGTCGCTGCTAGTGAGCCACATGAAGAATATGTGCCGGAGTTCCCTCGTGGGCATGGGGGGCAACCCCTAACAGACAATACTGGATTAGTGGAGATCATTAGAAAAAATGTGCGAGGTGGTTTGACCAACAGAGACTTGGAAGGAGTGAGCAGGAGTCCGTTCGCTCGGGAAATAAGTGTAGGATCGATTTCACCCTAGAGGGGGGGGTGAATAGGGTGATAGTGTAAATTATAAAAATTAATCGCGGAAGCTTATGAATTAAATTCAATTCAGATCACAGAATAGCAGCACAGATATTGCAGAATATAAATAACAGAACAACACAGAATTTACCCAGCTTCGGCAAAACCCTGCCTACGTGCTGCCCCCAAGGTTTCTACTAGAAATTAGATAGTCCCTCGCTTACACACGTAAACTCGCTATACCCGCTATTGACTAATCTAACTCTACGCTCAAAACCCTGACCACAACTCAACCACCGAGTTGCGAATTCCCAAACTACACACCGTAGTTTGTACCCTAGTCACACGACTAGAAAATTAAAAACGGTTTAAAAAGAAAACACAAATTAAAAACAAATTAAAATAACAAAACCCTAATTTACTATAACCCTTAAAAATAAAAAGACCGGCCCTCTTTGTAATTTATCTTGACCGTCTCCTTTTATTTCTTCGGCCCAATTTTTTAAGATAATGGCGGCTCCGTGTTCGATCAAAATTAGGGCTTGTTTCTGAAGACGCCGACCTTTGATTGCTCAATCGAAAATGATTTTCAGTTTGTTGCTTTCGTCGATTGCTTGGCTCTTTGAATTGTCTTCGGCTTCTTCAATTTGGTCGAGTTATTTGTCAAATACAGTATGCAATTGTTCCTTTTTCGATGTTGATTTCTGCTCGACCTTTGATTCGAGTTATTGATTTTCTCTGTTGTTACTTGAACTCAAATCATACTATTGCTGATGATGATTTTGGGTATTATATAGGATTTGATTTCCTAGAATTACGTTCGTATATGTTGATTTGAATTTGTCAAATTCTTCATCTCGGCCACTTGATGATGCTTGAATGATTGAGATCGATTCTGACTTTTTCAAATTACTTGAACAACACGGTTTCGAATTCATGTGTTGACCACGGCTTTAATTTGTGACATTTGACTTTGTCACACGTATATTTTTGACTTGTTTAATCATCTTGATTGACACAGCTTCAGTCATCTTTGCATTCCTCCACTGTAGCATTGATTTCGTGATTTTTCACTTTGTTGCTCGGTTACTGATGCATTAGTTGTTGGCATATTTGCTTTGTACTTCATTTGAGGTTGTAGCTTTGGTCTTTGTTGCTCTGGTCCTGTTGCCTTCAGTTGCTTGTTGAAGATATTGCACTGCATCACCACCGTTCTTTGCATTTGTACATATGAATGTGCTCACTGTTGTATTACAGTACACTGCATATTAGTCTTCTCATGTTTGAGGCTGTGTTTTCATTGACATTTGTTCACTTTGATTCTGCATAACTTGTAGCTTGCTGTACATATGAACTTGCAGTTTTCTGTCCACCTGTATCATGCTTGGCTTTGTGTAGTTGATGTTGTACACTGTCTTGTGCATTGCCCCATTCACTGTTGCTGTGCAGTTGCAATGCCTTGCTTGGTCTCTGTTACATGCTTGCTGTTTCATGCTTGCAATTGTATGTGATGTTGTACTTCACTTTTTCCTGGTCTTGTTTGTTGGTTTAGTGGTGCACTTGCTTGGCCATTTTGTACTTCTGGTCTTTGCATGGTGGTCTTGTGGCACTATTTACAGTCATATTGAGTTTGATCTGATCATGTTTTCATCTGTGTTCATCCCTGACCTGTGCATGGCATGACTTTGTGGTCTGGTTTCACTTTACTACGCTATCTTCATTATTGTGGCTCTTTGGTCAGTGCATGTAGTCCATTATGTTTGATCTACAAGTTGTTTTGCATATAATACTCCAAATTGTCACTGTGCATTGTTGCTCTACATCTTGTAGTTTGCTTTGGTGCACTGTTTTGGTTTTTCTGGTTCTTGTGCTACCTGTTCACTTGAGTCTGCTTCACCATTGAGCCTCAATGTAGCTGAAGTGGCTTCTGTGCATTTGCTTGATTCACTTAGACCATATATGTGTTTGTTGCAGTTTGCTGACTTCCTGTCGCCTTAACTTTGGTTGATGCACTGAGTTGCAGTGTTTCATTTCTTGTGCCCGAGCTTGCATGCTTCATGTACACTGTGTCATTCTTTGCATTGTACATTTTACTGTCTTTATTGTGGCATTTTGATCTGGTTCCATATTTGTGAGTTGTTCGGTGCACTGTTCATTTGCCTCTGGTTTAAACTATGCTTTGATTCATTTTCATTGTCACTGAGTTTATTTGAATGGTCTGACTTGAACTCGATTCACTTGTGTTGAATCCAGTTTCAAAACTCGGATTTGACCTTGTGCTCGTGTCCTATTTTTGAATTTATTGCACCTGAGTTGAACCTGTCCATATATTTGGGTTTGACCTTGTGCTCACCTGTCCCTGTAGCAATATTAAGTGTATATATCGGTGTGCACGGCCTTGTGGCATATACAGTGATATACTGTGTATGTCACAAGCTGTTCGTGTATGATGAATTCAAATTTAAATGATGACGAACAACCCAAATAACTGAGGCAAATATTATTTTCAAAAATCATATTTTATTTTATTTTGCAAAAATATTTCTTTTTCAATTTTACTGCATTAGTGAATATTTTTGCAGATTTCTCAGATGCTGGATTCAAACTGGAATGAAGTTGAAGATAAATCCGAGTGTGAGTGATATGTAGTGAGGTGAATTGTAAATGTGAAATGTGATGTAATTGTAATCAAAGTTGTATAGTTATAGTGAGAGCTTGAAATTGTACTATTCAAAGATGTAATAAATATTTGTTGGAATAAAATATTCGTTTGAATTCAAATTTCGTGTTATTTATTTTATTCTGCAAATATCTATTTAATCTATGAAAAAATAAAATAGTATATTATCAAATACATTTAAACGAATGTGTATATGTTTATTATCATCAAACAAAAATCATATAAGCGCATATTCAACAATCTCCCCCTTTTGATGATAACAAACATATATTTAAGATTTTGAATATGTTAAATGTATTTGATCATTGATATATTCTAATTGCTCCCCCTATTTAAATGCTTCCTCTCTATACGATGCTCCCCCTACATATATGCATACAAATAAAAATATGCAAATAATTCTAGATGCAAATAGAAAATTATTTGACCTTTGCTTGATTTTATTTGACAAAATCTTAACTTTTCTCTCCCCCTTTTGTTATCAGCAAAAGAATAATAGTGTTAGAGAAAATAGAGAAAAAGTAATCGATATCAACCCAACATTAAAACTCAATTGAATATAAATATCAAATTTAAATAAAAAATCAAACAAAAATCATAAATATTTTGTTAGGCGCATATTCCACTTTTAGAATGATGGAGATGATGTCATCATATAAAACCATACAGTTGTGTCTATTTGTGGTATTTTTATATCAGGAATTTGAATATCTACTAACCATGCATAACCGTTAGGACTTTTAAATGAGATTAGTAGTATTCCAAATTTATTTTAAAAAAAAATGAATTCAAGTATCTTCTAACCACGCATAACCGTGAGGACTTTTAAATGGGATTAGAATCAACTTGTTTATTTTACAATCAACTTTTGATATGCGTTCCATACATGCATAACCGCGAGGACTTTTAAATGAGCATGGAAGCACATAACAAATTCCAAGTAATTCACCCATGCATAACCGTGAGGACTTTAAAATGAGAGTGAATACTTTGGTATTTATTTATTTATTTAATATTTTTATTTTAAAAAATGTAAAAATGAAAAACGAATGATTCCTGTTTAAAGTACCACATATTGACAAACTATATAGAATTTTGATGAGTGATGGTTGATAGAAATATGATAGGTATAGAGATGGTCATGGAATTTTTACCAACAAAAAGTTTTATAACTCTTGTTTACATTTCTAAAGAAATTTTCTAATTATACTTTCTCGAGTTATAATATATAATCAATATCAACACTCATCACTTTTTCAATCACTATTTTTCTTTTCGATAATCATTTGGGAGTCAGATTAGTCATAATAGTCATTTAAAATCAAATTCAAAAATAATTATGAAATTAATTTTTCAAAACCGAATAATCTGAAAATATGGTCAAAAATGATTTTTTCCAGGGGGTTTTTAAAAGAAAATTTTCTGCTATTTGAAAATTATTTGAAATGAAAAATATGCAGATATTTTCTTTGAAAAACAATGCAGTTACTAAGTGTCTCAAAAATCACGTTCAACTAGTAATTTTTCTATCAACTAGATTACCAGTGTAATCTACATCTGAATTTCTTTTTCACTCAAAATTCTCATCAATTGAATTTTATTGACCAAAACATGAAGTTTGCACCAAAACTTTCAAATTCAATTTTAACAACAATTTAAATGACATTCTTTTGAATTTGAAATGAAACCGTGTAAATAATCAGAAAACCGTGAATAAAGAATTAGCCATATTATAACCAATTGTAATATCCAACAAAACACTATTTTTAATCCAAACTGATATATATGAAGTAATTCAAAGAATCTAGAGATTTTTATAGTGTTTTTGGCATAAGAATATAATTGGCCAACTATGTTGAATAAGTCAGAATCAAAATCATCATCTTTTCATCAATCTCAATATTGGCTGATTTAATTCAAAATACGGTGCAGATTATCACATTTAATATATCGTTTAAAACATACCATACCTGTTTTACCTTTACGATATTTTTCATTGTTGTCCGTTGTGATTCTGTCACCTTTATACTAGGCTAAGGAACTTAGCTTTGTCGCCCGTTGTGTTTCTGAAACAGCCAAAATCCAGAGAACACTATTGTTGTTCCTTAGCCTGCCACCACACCTACACGGAAAAGGATTTATGTGACCTATTTGTTTTTATAGGTCCATGGTTGTTAGTGGCAGAAAATTTTGAAAAATAATTTTGTGTAGACCCAAAACTATTTATAATTATTCCCTTTGGCACCCAAATTTGTTTAACTTTGAGAGATTTTATATTTGTGCCTTTTGGAACCCAAATCGGTATAGTTTTCACATGTTTGGGTCTATACCAACAATTATTGTGATCGTGTCCAAATTTTCTACAAATCGTGCACATGGATTTAGCTTGACTAATATTGCTTTCAACAATTTTCGAACTATTATATCCAAGTCCTTGTCTAACCGAATTAACAGTTTGCTTTCCTAATAGCATATTCAACGATTTTTCACTTTTTGAAAATTTATCTAAAGTTGTTGACAATTGTTGGACTTGTGATTTGAGAGATTCATTTTCGTTTAACAACTGTGTGCACTTTTTAATAGAATTCTCTCTCCTAGTATTTTCATTCTCCTTTAAAATCAGAATTTCATTTTCAAGTGTTTTTATATTGATTTTTGATTTTTTAATTTCCTTTTCAAATGTTGGACACTTATCACACTTAGGGATCCTACTTTGATAGGTTTTAACTAATTGATCAAGTTGTTTATTACATTCTATCAAAGTATCTTTTTGAGATTCAAGTTTGGCGTATTTTTCCCTAAGTCGTTCAAAACAACCGTTTACTTCATGAAAATATATAAGCAACTCAGAATAGGTAAGTTTTGATACCTCACTTGGCTCGTCATCGTCACTGTCAGTTGTATCACCTCGAAGACACAATTCTGCCTTTTCGCTTTCACTGCCAGTGCTTTGATCATTCTCGTCTATTTCATCCCAAGTGGCTGCAAAACTTTTCTTTTTCTGTTTCTTTCCGTGGCTGGATTTAATTTGTGGACAATCGGGCTTGATATGGCCGGGTTTGTTGCAATTATAACAAATAAACTTTTGTTCTTCCAAGTAGTCTAGTGCTTTGGCTATTCTGCTTTTTGCTTTTTGAATTCGAGCTAAGTTACCATGTTTTTGATTCCATTTTTTGAATTTCCTTATCAACAGCTCCAATTCTGCTGCTCCATCATCTTCATCGTTATCATCATCACTTTTGGTTGTTCCTTTGAGAGCTATTGATTTCTTTTGAGTGTCACCTCCTTCACGCTCTTCTTTGAATTTCATTTCTAGCTCATAAGTGGTGAGATTTCCGATGAGTTCTTCAACTTTAAGTTGTTTTAAATCTTTCGATTCTTGTATGGCAGTTACTTTTGCTTCAAAGCTTCGTGGAAGGACTCTGAGGATTTTCCGGACTATTTCTAATTCGGTGTATGTTTTTCCGAGAGCTTTTGATTTGTATACGATATTAGAGAGTCGTCCGTACATCTCTTTGACATTTTCTTCCTTTGCCATTTTGAAGTTCTCGTATTCGCTGCTTAGCATTGCAAGGCGAGATTCTTTGACTTGAGATGTTCCTTCGTGAGTCACTTCTAGTATGTGCCATATTTCCTGCGCAATTAGACAATGTGAGACACGATTAAATTCAAATTGATCCAATGAACAGATAATAGAATTCATAGCTTTGGCATTAGTATTCTGTAATTTATTTTCTAGTTCTATCCATTGTTCCTTGGGTTTCTCTATTTCTTGATTATCTACAGTTATAGTTGGTATTCTATAACCTGTCTCAACAATATCCCAAGCGTCAATGGTTTTCAAAAAAAATTTCATCCTATTTTTCCAAAAAGCATATTCACCATTGAACATTGGTGGTCTAACTATGGATTGACCTTCTGCAAAAGCATTATTAAGAGAATCCATTTTAAAAATTCAAATTTTTAAACAAAAACTGATTTTTTCAAAAAAAATAGAATTTTTAAAAACAATGTTGACTTCTATTCCTAGCTCTGATACCACTTGTAGGATCGATTTCACCCTAGAGGGGGGGGGTGAATAGGGTGATAGTGTAAATTATAAAAATTAATCGCGGAAGCTTATGAATTAAATTCAATTCAGATCACAGAATAGCGGCACAGATATTGCAGAATATAAATAACAGAACAACACAGAATTTACCCAGCTTCGGCAAAACCCTGCCTACGTGCTGTTCCCAAGGTTTCTACTAGAAATTAGATAGTCCCTCGCTTACACACGTAAACTCGCTATACCCGCTATTGACTAATCTAACTCTACGCTCAAAACCCTGACCACAACTCAACCACCGAGTTGCGAATTCCCAAACTACACACCGTAGTTTGTACCCTAGTCACACGACTAGAAAATTAAAAACGGTTTAAAAAGAAAACACAAATTAAAAACAAATTAAAATAACAAAACCCTAATTTACTATAACCCTTAAAAATAAAAAGACCGGCCCTCTTTGTAATTTATCTTGACCGTCTCCTTTTATTTCTTCGGCCCAATTTTTTAAGATAATGGCGGCTCCATGTTCGATCAAAATTAGGGCTTGTTTCTGAAGACGCCGACCTTTGATTGCTCAATCGAAAATGATTTTCAGTTTGTTGCTTTCGTCGATTGCTTGGCTCTTTGAATTGTCTTCGGCTTCTTCAATTTGGTCGAGTTATTTGTCAAAAACGGTATGCAATTGTTCCTTTTTCGATGTTGATTTCTGTTCGACCTTTGATTCGAGTTATTGATTTTCTCTGTTGTTACTTGAATTCAAATCATACTATTTCCGATGATGATTTTGGGTATTATATAGGATTTGATTTCCTAGAATTACGTTCGTATATGTTGATTTGAATTTGTCAAATTCTTCATCTCGACCACTTGATGATGCTTGAATGATTGAGATCGATTCTGACTTTTTCAAATTACTTGAACAACACGGTTTCAAATTCATGTGTTGACCACGGCTTTAATTTGTGACATTTGACTTTGTCACACGTATATTTTTGACTTGTTTAATCATCTTGATTGACACAGCTTCAGTCATCTTTGCATTCCTCCACTGTAGCATTGATTTCGTGATTTTTCACTTTGTTGCTCGGTTACTGATGCATTAGTTGTTGGCATATTTGCTTTGTACTTCATTTGAGGTTGTAGCTTTGGTCTTTGTTGCTCTGGTCCTGTTGCCTTCAGTTGCTTGTCGAAGATATTGCACTGCATCACCACTGTTCTTTGCATTTGTACATATGAATGTGCTCACTGTTGTATTACAGTACACTGCATATTAGTCTTCTCATGTTTGAGGCTGTGTTTTCATTGACATTTGTTCACTTTGATTCTGCATAACTTGTAGCTTGCTGTACATATGAACTTGCAGTTTTCTGTCCACCTGTATCATGCTTGGCTTTGTGTAGTTGATGTTGTACACTGTCTTGTGCATTGCCCCATTCACTGTTGCTGTGCAGTTGCAATGCCTTGCTTGGTCTCTGTTGCAAAAATATTCACTAACGCAGTAAAATTGAAAAAGAAATATTTTCGCAAAATAAAATAAAATATGATTTTTGAAAATAATATTTGCCTCAGTTATTTGGGTTGTTCGTCATCATTTAAATTTGAATTCATCATACACGAACAGCTTGTGACATACACAGTATATCACTGTATATGCCACAAGGCCGTGCACACCGATATATACACTTAATAATGCTACAGGGACAGGTGAGCACAAGGTCAAACCCAAATATATGGACAGGTTCAACTCAGGTGCAATAAATTCAAAAATAGGACACGAGCACAAGGTCAAATCCGAGTTTTGAAACTGGATTCAACACAAGTGAATCGAGTTCAAGTCAGACCATTCAAATAAACTCAGTGACAATGAAAATGAATCAAAGCATAGTTTAAACCAGAGGCAAATGAACAGTGCACCAAACAACTCACAAATATGGAACCAGGTCAAAATGCCACAATAAAGACAGTAAAATGTACAATGCAAAGAATGACACAGTGTACATGAAGCATGCAAGCTCGGGCACAAGAAATGAAACACTGCAACTCAGTGCATCAACCAAAGTTAAGGCGACATGAAGTCAGCAAACTGCAACAAACACATATATGGTCTAAGTGAATCAAGCAAATGCACAGAAGCCACTTCAGCTACATTGAGGCTCAATGGTGAAGCAGACTCAAGTGAACAGGTAGCATAAGAACCAGAAAAACCAAAACAGTGCACCAAAGCAAACTACAAGATGTAGAGCAACAATGCACAGTGACAATTTGGAGTATTATATGCAAAACAACTTGTAGATCAAACATAATGGACTACATGCACTGACCAAAGAGCCACAATAATGAAGATAGCATAGTGAAGTGAAACCAGACCACAAAGTCATGCCATGCACAGGTCAGGGATGAACACAGATGAAAACATGATCAAATCAAACTCAATATGACTGTAAACAGTGCCATAAGACCACCATGCAAAGACCAGAAGTACAAAATGGCTAAGCAAGTGCACCACTAAACCAACAAACAAGACCAGGAAAAAGTGAAGTACAACATCACAAACAATTGCAAGCTTGCAACAATAAGGATGGCTCAGAATCCACATAAGTTCAAGGTACCTATCGTGGATGTGTATGATAGTAAGGCAGACCCAACTGATCACTTGATGAGGTACACCACGCACATGGAGGTGCTGGGGGCATCGTAGGAAGTAATGGCACGATGCTTTCCTTTGTACTTGACGGACTTAGCTGCAATGTGGTTTAGGCAGCTGAGAAGGATCTATCAGGACTTGGGGGGAATTGGTGGAAAATTTTTTGGGACAGTTTCGGGTTCACGTCAAGAGGCCAAAGAATGTGATGACATTGACATCGGTAAAGCAAAGGATGGACGAATCGCTTAGAGCTTTTCTAACTCGATTCGGTGCGGCAGTTGCTTCGGTGGATCGGCCTGATCCATCAATGGTTTTAATGGCAGCAGTATCAGGAGTCAGGGAGGATTTGGATTTCAAGGTATCTTTGATACGAGATCCCCCACAGGATCTCGACGAATTCTTTCACGAGGCGGAGAGGTTCCTTCGGCAGGAAGATGCGAGTATGGATTTAAAGGTGAAAAAGGTTAATGCAATGCAAGGTGGAGGACCATCCAGCAAAGGTTTGGATAAAGACAAAGGGAAAAGGAAGTTGGACGATGATTCTGGAAAAACTAGGAAGCGATGGAAGGATCCAAAGTTTTTCACATACACAGGATTGAATGAGACACTGGAGCGGATATACCTGGATACTCGGAATCGCCTTCCCTACCGAAGGCCAGCTAGGAGAGAACCATCAGAACGGTAAAGGACATCAGGAAGGCACTGTCTCTTCCATGATTTGGACGGACATGACACCAACAGCTGCAGGCACTTAAAGGATATAATCGAGGAGCATGTAAGGAATGGACAGTTGCGGCAATATGTCGGAACTCGGAATGCAGCGGTGGAACAGGAGCAACCACCAACTACCTCACACCATGACGATGTGAGGCCCAGGGATGACGGTCGATTGATTATCCACTAACCAGGATAATATGAAATAAGTAACAAGCTACTGGCAAACGACCAAGTCATTTACACATGTACGGGGACGGAGATAGCCCCTAGGCATGCTCTGAGTGATGATAAACCGCGATGCTATGGTTTGTGAAAATTGTTTTTTGTTTTGGATTGGACACTGGTTCATTTTATGGTTTGGTTTTGGAGTTTGGATTGAACTCCTAGTTTTGTTTGCTTTCTGATTTGGATTTTCCTTTGGATGATTGTTTTCGGTTTTGGATGCTGGTTTGGATTTCAGATTTTTTGGTTTTGATTTGGATTTTGGATTTGGATTTTGGATTGGATTTTGATTGGATTTTTATTTGGTTTTTGATAAACGGTCGTCGGGTATGGATTATGCCTAACAAGGGGTGAGTCACTTTGCCCGAACGTGGTAAATTGACTCATTCAGGTCGTTGAGTATGGACTATGCTCAACACGGGTCTGGAGTGACCAGGATTCGACCTAGGACTTAGGCCCCATATTATCGATTATTGTTTCAGGTCGTCGAGTATGGACTATGCTCGGCAAGGGTCCGGAGTGACCAGGATTCGGCCTAGGACTTAGGCCCTATATTTTAAATTGTTATTTTCAGGTCGTTGAGTATGGACTATGCTCAATAAGGGTCTGGAGAGACCAGGATTCGGCTTAGGACTTAAGTCATGGCATTGTACAACGTCCAAGGGCACTGGACCACGGTCGTCAAGTGTGGATTGTGCTTGGCAAGAACCCGGAGAGGTTAGCTCAACGTCCAGGGACACTGGACCACGGTCGTCAAGTGTGGATTGCGCTTGGCAGGAGCCCGGAGAGGCTATGGATTTGGATATCGACCCGGAGAGGTCCTGGATTCGGTTATTGGCTATTGGACAAAGATGGATTAAAACTCGGTTATCGAGTTCGGATGGACATGGAAATGGCTATGGGCTTTGGATATCAGATTCGGAACTATTCAAAACACGCCTTCTTATCACAAGGCATGTTTTGGGGGGCATATGTTATCCCACCTTTTGGTCAAGGCTGGAATATCAACAAATTGGCAAGGAATAATGGACATTAGGATTGGAGTTCAATTGGAAAAAAAGCTGCAACGGATGTCGTCAAAATTTGGCCGAGCTTCGATCAGGACGAAATTGATTGGAGATGATGATGAGGACTAGGAGAGGCTATGTTTCAAGTTTCAGGTTAATTGGAGTTCGTATGAAGGAGATATGGATGGATTAAAATGTGTGAAAAGTGGTTCGAATCGATGTTGTTCGCATCGATCAGGGGCTGCGTTCGTATCAATACCGTTCGTATCGACCGGCATGGGTTCGGCTCAATGAAGTCCGCATCGATCAGCATGGACTCGAATCGATAGTGCTCGTATCCATCAAACTACGTGTCTTCGTATCCATCGGCAAGCCCCTTTGTTCGAATCGGTTATGATAGTATCACAACCATTTGGTTCGTATCTATGATCTTTCCTTCGTATCCATCGGCAGGGGAATGGAGGTGATGTTCAAGTCCATCAGTAACACCGGACTTCGAATCCATTACATTCGAATCGATCGGAAGAAAGCCTCACCACCATCTGTTCATATCCATCATGCTAGGAGGACCTTCGAATCCATGAAGATACCTCTCTTCAAATTCAGTCAGTGCCGTCACTTCGTATCGATCAGCTGAAGTGAGATATGATCGATACGAACTAGTCTCCGTTCAAATCCATGCGTGAACGATGTATTCTTATCCATCGGAGCAAAGCGGCGGAATCTTCGGAGCGACTCGATCAACTAGGCGAGAAAGGCGGATTGATACGAAAGTGGCGCTCCATGTCATAATAGAAGCACGCGCTCAGATCGATTCGAAGCATTCAATTCGAGTCGATCGATTCGAACAGAGCGCTGCTACCGGAACCTTAATCTCGTATCGATCATATCTCCCAAACCGTTGATCCAAAAGCTATGAAATTTTTACAGGAGCTTACGTGCATGTTGAAGAATGTTCTCACCAAATTTCAGCTCAATTGGATGATTTCTTGATCGATTCGAATGGAGTTCGAATCGATCCCAATGTGGGCCCAATTTCCTGAGTCCAGGCGCGTGGGCCCCCCTCACTTGCCAGAAATGGTCTCCCTAATTTTAGGCGAAATATCAGCCTCCTACACCTATAAATAGGGCCGTAAGTCATTCAGAAAAAGGGATCGGAATTCTGAAGCTCTAAGACTCTACCGCATTCAACTCTACACTTCATAATCGCTGTTATAACCCAGTTACTTCATTGTAATCGCTGCAATTCTCTGTAATCTTCAAGGATAATCAATAAAAGGATAAAAAACTTTGGAGTGGACATAGGACGGAGATAGCCGAACCACTATAAATCGTGTGTCTTTGTTTATTATTTCTGGATTGTTGTTTGCTATTTGCTGGGATTTGTGATTTGTTTTTGAATATTGCTGATTTTTATCCATACACTGGTGCTTTCACGGCATCCGGGGTTTGTGACCAATTTTGGCGCAAACAGAATAAGAGATATGACATAAACATATGATAACCATAATGCCATACTATGATAGGTATGTAATTGAAAATCAACAAGAGATTAAAACTGGTGAAACACAAATTCTAGAAGTCATCAGTGGAAATCCAGAAATCACAAAAAGGGGGGAGGCCTATCACAAAACGGAAGCATGAAAACTCACCAATGTAGGATCGATTTCACCCTAGAGGGGGGGTGAATAGGGTGATGGTGTTAATTATAAAAATTAATCGCGGAAGCTTATAAAATAATTTGAACACAGATCACAGAACAATAGCAGCACAGATAATAGCAGAATAATAAGTGCAGAAATAGAACGACACAGAATTACCCAGCTTCGGAAAAACCCTGCCTACGTGCTGCCCCCAAGGTTTCTACTAGAAATTAGATAGTCCCTCGCTTACACACGTAAACTCGCGACACCCGCTATCGACTAAATCTAACTCTACGCTCAAAACCCTGCCACAACTCAGCCACTGAGTTGCGAATTCTCAAGCTACGCCACGTAGCTTGTCCCCTAGTCACACGACTAGAAAATTAAAACAGTTTAAAAAGAAAATACAATTAAAAACAATTTAAAGCAAAATAACCCTATTTAAAAATTTAAAACCCTTAAAATAAAGGCCGGCCCCCTTTTATATTTTAACCCGTTCCTTTTAGTTTCTTCGTTCCTTTGCTTGTATAATGGTGGCCGTTCCTCTTGCAAATTTAGGGCTTCGTTCCTTTTCCAGATTTAGGGTTTTCGAAGAGCCGTTATTACTTCGATCGAATCTATGGTTGTTCGAGAGTTGCCTTGCTCGATCGATTTCTCGTTGCTCTCTCTGGCTACTTCAAGTTGATGGAGTTCAACTTCAATTCGGTATGTGATTTTTGTTTATGCTGTTCTGTTATGCTTAATTGAACTCCATACCAATTGCCGATGATGTGAATTTGATTTATATAGGGTTTGTAACCCTAGATTTGCGTCGTATATTCTCTATTTGAATTTGTCAACTGATTCACCTCGGCCACTCGATTAATTTCTGATGTTGATGATTTTACTGACTTAATCAAATTCGAATAATTGATGCTTGCTTGGTTGACACGGTTTTGATTCAAATTCGTGATGACCACGGCTTTAATTTTGACTTTGTCATCATATCCACGGCTTTGAATTTGTGATGATTGACTAGGCTTCGGCTTGATGCTGGATAATGTTTGACTTCGACTTGATTTTTTTTTCTTTTGACTTGTTCCAATTTTTGTAATTCCGGCTTCTTGAATTTCTGGCCCCTGTGTGATTCAGCTCTGGCCATCTTTGTTTCAATGCTGATCTTGTGGTCATGTTGCTTTCATTGTTGTTGACATTTGTTCACTTTGATTCTGCATAACTTGTAGCTTGCTGTACATATGAACTTGCAGTTCTCTGGTCTTGCATCATTATGCAGTCTTCGTTAGTTCGTGTGCTTGTTTGTATGTTTTGTATCATTAGAAGTCTTGTTGCACCTGCATGTGTTGAGTACATTTATGTGTATCTTCATGTATGTTGGCTGAGCTCGAATGAATAATTGCCAGTGATGTTATTTTTCGATATTACTCAGTTGGTCTGCATTTATGCTTCTTTTGTAGCCTGGACTGGTGTATTGCCACACTGTAGTTGTATTGAGCTTCACCTCTCTTGTATCATTGGTGTTACCATACCTGTTGTACATGCAGCTTCATTTTGTATTGATTGTCAGTGGTCTGGTTGTTACTGCATTTTTCATGTATTTGTGCTTTGATGTATTGTGCATTTTTCATGACTTCTATTCACTATTGCATTACTGTAAGTAGCTCATTGAAGCGATTGAACCAGAAGGCATCATGCATACAAGTACAACTTGGCTTTCTGTTTATAATATGTATGGAGACCAGACTCTAAAATAAGTTAATTCAACCCTGAGCATTTTTGATCTGCAGCTTTGTTCGTATGTTCATACATTGGCTGTACTTGAATTTGAACTACTTCATGTTGGCTTCACTGTTGACATGTGCATTTGTCTTTGCACGTGCATACTGCTGCTTGTTGCAGTTTGGTTACTTGTGTACATACTTTGTCGAATTCATTTGCATTGTGCATTGTGTTGTTTGGTCTGGATTGCTTTGCTACTGTGTGGTCTTGAGCATTGCTGGTCTCTACTGTTGGATTGATGTTCTTCATGTTGTTTGATGACTTCATGTCGCCTTAACTTTGGTTGATGCACTGAGTTGAGTAGTGACTTGACCTTTGCATTTTATTTATTTTTCTAATTTTCACCTGAGTTGAACCCGGCTAGGATTTGACCTTGTGTTGAATGACATTGTTTTATTGCACTTGAGTTGAATCCTGTATTTGGGTTTGACCTGTGCTCACTTGTCCCTATAAATCGATCAAGTGTATATTTCGGTGTGCACGGCCTTGTGGCATATACAGTGATACACTATGTATGTCGCAAGATGTTCGTGTATGATGAATTCAAATTTAAATGATGACGAACAACCCAAATAACTGAGGCAAATATTATATTCAAAAATTCATATTTTATTTTATATTGCAAACATATTTCTTTTTCAATTTTACTGCGTTAGTGAATATTTTTATAGATTGCTCAGATGCTGGATTCTAACCGGAATGAAGTTGAAGATAAATACGAGTGCGAGTGATATGTAGTGAGGTCAACTTTAAATGTAAAATAGTGATGTAATTGAATTTGTATCAAAGTTGTATAGTGAATAGTGAGAGCTTGAATTTGTACTATTCAAAATTGTAATAAATATTTGTTTTGAATAAAATTTCTGTTTGAATTCAAATTCTGTTTTATTTAATTTTATTCAACAAATATTTATTTAATCTATGAAAATTAAAATAGTACATTAACAAATACATTTAAACGAATGTATATATGTTTATTATCATCAAACAAAAATCATATAAGCGCATATTCAAAAATCCCCCCCTTTTGATGATAACAAACATATATTTAAGATTTTGAATATATTAAATGTATTTGATATGCTCTAATTGCTCCCCCTATTTAAATGCTTCCTCTCTACACAATACTCCCCCTACATATATGCATACAAATAAAAATATGCAAATGAGCCTAAATGCAAATAGAAAATTATTTGACCTTTGCTTGATTTTATTTGACAAAATCTTAACTTTTTTCTCCCCCTTTTGTTATCAGCAAAAGAATAATAGTGTTAGAGAAAATGAGCATGGAAGCACATAACAAATTCCAAGTAATTCACCCATGCATAACCGTGAGCACTTTTAAATAAGAGTGAATACTTTGGTATTTATTATTATTATTATTATTACCCTCCTTTTTTTTAAGAAAAAATGTGAAAATGAAAAACGAACGATTCCTGTTTTAAAGTACCACATATCGACAAACTATATAGAGTTTTGATGAGTGATGGTCGTTTAGAAATATGATAGATATAGAAATGGTCATGGAATTTTTACCAACAAAAGTTTTATAACTCTTGTTTAAATTTCTAAAGAAATTTTCTAATTATACTTTCTCGAGTTATAATATATGATCAATATCAACACTCATCACTTTTTCAATCACTATTTTTCTTTTCGATAATCATTCGGGAGTCAGATCAGTCAATATAGTCATTTAAAATCAAATTCAAAAATAATTATGAAATTAATTTTTCCAAATGACTAATCTGAAAATATGGTCAAAAATGATTTTCTCGAGGTGGTTTTATAAGAAAATTTTCTGCTATTTGAAAATTATTTGAAATGAAACATATGCAGATATTTTCTTTGAAAAACGATGTAGTTACTAAATGTCTCAACAAAAATCACGTTCAACTAGTAATTTTTCTATCAACTAGATTACCAGTGTAATCTGCATCTGAATTTCTTTTTCACTCAAAATTATCATTAATTGAATTCGATTGACCAAACCATGAAGTGTGCACCAAAAAATTTCAAATTCAATTTTAACAACAATTTAAATGACATTCTTTTGAAATTGAATTGAATCCGTGTAAATAATCAGAAAACCGTGAATATAAAGTTAGTCGTATTATAACCAAATGTATCATCATCCAACAAAACACTATTTTTAATCCAAACTAATGTATAAGAAGTAATTCAAAAAATCTAGAGAATTTTATAGTGTTTTTGGCATAAGATTATAATTGGCCAACTATTTTGAATAAGTCAGAGTCAAAATCATCATCTTTTCATCATTTCAATATTGGCTGATTTTAATTCAGAATACGGTGCAGATTATCACATTTAATATATCGTTTAAAACATACCATTATCTGTTTTACCTTTATGATATTTTTCGTCATTGTCCATTGTGATTCTGTCACCTTTATACTAGGCTAAGGAACTTTGCTTTGTCGCCCGTTGTGTTTCTGGAACAGCCAAAAAATCCAGAGAACACTATTGTTGTTCCTTAGCCTGCCACCACACCTACACGTTGAAAGATTTTTGTGACCTATTTGTTTTTATAGGTCCATGATTGTTAGTGGCAGAATATTTTGAAAAACAATTTTGTAAAGACCCAAAACTATTTATAATTGTTCCCTTTGGCACCCAAATTTGTTTAACTTTGAGAGATTTTATATTTGTGCCTTTTGGAACCCAAATCGGTATAGTTTTCACATGTTTGGGTCTATACCAACAATTATTGTGATCGTGTCCAAATTTTCTACAAATAGTGCACATAGAATTAACTTGATTAATATTGCTTTCAACAATTTTCGAATTATTATATCCAAGTCCTTGTCTAACCGTATTAACAGTTTGCTTTCCTAATAGCATATTCAACGATTTTTCACTTTTTGAAAATTTATCTAAAGTCGTTGACAATTGTTGGACTTGTGTTTTGAGAGATTCATTTTCGTTTAACAATTGTGTGCGCTTTTTAATAGAATTCTCTCTCCTAGTATTTTCATTCTCTTTTAAAATCAGAATTTCATTTTCAAGTGATTTTATTCTGATTTCTGATTTTCTATTTCTTCTTCGAATGTTGGACACTTATCACACTTAGGGATCCTACTTTGATAGGTTTTAACTAATTGGTCAAGTTGTTTATTTAAATCTATCAAAGTATCTTTTTGTGATTCAAGTTTGGCATACTTATCCCTAAGCCGTTCAAAACAGCCATTTACTTCGTGGAAATAAATAAGTAATTCAGAGTGAGTAAGTTTCGATACCTCGCTTGGCTCATCATCGTCGCTATCAGTTATATTTCCTTGAAGGCACATATCTGCTTTCTCACTCTCACTGCTAGAACTTTGATTATCTTCATCACTTGTATTCCACGTGGCTGCAAAACTTTTCCTTTTTGATTTCTTTTTAAAGTCGCGTTGATTTTGAGGACAAATGGGCTTGATGTGTCCGGGTTGGTTGCACTTGTGACAGATGATCTTCTGTTCTTCAGAGTAGTCTAGTGCTTTGATTATTCTGCTTTTTAATTCTTGATTTAGAGCTGGATTTCTATATTTGTGATTCCATCTTTTGAATTTCTTCATTATTAACGCCATCTCAGCTGCTCCATCATCATCCTCATCACAACTGCTTTTTACAAATCCTGTTAAGCACATTTCTTTAACTAAGTCGGTTGTGGAGGACTTCTCATTGCTGTTGACTTTTGCACCATATATTGCAATTAAAGTATTCCAGATTTCCTGTGCATTTTCACAATGAGAGATGAAATTAAAATTATCTTGATTAATATGAGAATATAATATATGCTAGCAAGAGCGTTAATCGAGATAATTTTCTTGTCTGTTATATCACACTCGTTTTCAATAATATTCCAACATTTAATATTAACAGATTTTAAATAAAATTCCATTTTCAATTTCCAATTCAAAAAAATCTGTTCCATCGAAAATAGAAGGAATAATATTGGAATCAAATTTAAAAAAAAAAAACCGATTTTTTTTTTGAAACACGAATTTTTAAAACAAAAATTGATTTTTGAAACATGAATTTTTAAAACAAAAATTGGTTTTTGTAAAATCAAATTTTTAAAACAAAAAGACTTTTGTTCCTAGCTCCGATACCACTTGTAGGATCGATTTCACCCTAGAGGGGAGGTGAATAGGGTGATGGTGTTAATTATAAAAATCAATCGCGGAAGCTTATAAAATAATTTCAACACAGATCATAGAACAATAGCAGCACATATAATAGCAGAATAATAAATGCAGAAATAGAATGACACAGAATTTACCCAGCTTCGGCAAAACCCTGCCTACGTGCTGCCCCCAAGTTTTCTACTAGAAATTAGATAGTCCCTCGCTTACACACGTAAACTCGCGACACCCGCTATCGACTAAATCTAACTCTACGCTTAAAACCCTACCACAACTCAGCCACTGAGTTGTGAATTCTCAAGCTACGCCACGTAGCTTGTCCCCTAGTCACACGACTAGAAAATTAAAACAGTTTAAAAAGAAAATACAATTAAAACCAATTTAAAGCAAAATGACCCTATTTAAAAATTTAAAACCCTTAAAATAAAGGCCGTCCCCTTTTATATTTTAACTCGTTCCTTTTAGTTTCTTCGTTCCTTTGCTTGTATAATGGTGGTCGTTCCTCTTGCAAATTTAGGGCTTCGTTCCTTTTCCAGATTTAGGGTTTTCGAAGAGCCGTTATTACTTCGATCGAATCTGTGGTTGTTCTAGAGTTGCCTTGCTCAATCGATTTCTCGTTGCTCTCTCTGGCTACTTCGAGTTGATGGAGTTCAACTTCGATTCGGTATGTGATTTTTGTTTATGCTGTTCTGTTATGCTTAATTGAACTCCATACCAATTGCCGATGATGTGAATTTGATTTATATAGGGTTTGTAACCCTAGATTTGCGTCATATATTCTCTATTTGAATTTATCAACCGATTCACCTCGGCCACTCGATTAATTTCTGATGTTGCTGATTTTATTGACTCAATCAAATTCGAATAATTGATGCTTGCTTGGTTGACACGGTTTTGATTCAAATTCGTGATGACCACGGCTTTAATTTTGACTTTGTCATCATATCCACGGCTTTGAATTTGTGATGATTGACTAGGCTTCGGCTTGATGCTGGATAATGTTTGACTTCGACTTGATTTTTTTTCTTTTGACTTGTTTCAATTTTTGTAATTCCGGCTTCTTGAATTTCTGGCCCCCGTGTAATTCAGCTCTGGCCATCTTTTGTTTCAATGCTGATCTTGTGGTCATGTTGCTTTCATTGTTGTTGACATTTGTTCACTTTGATTCTGCATAACTTGTAGCTTGCTGCACATATGAACTTGCAGTTCTCTGGTCTTGCATCATTATGCAGTCTTCGTTAGTTCGTGTGCTTGTTTGTATGTTTTGTATCATTAGAAGTCTTGTTGCACCTGCATGTGTTGAGTACATTTATGTGTGTCTTCTTGTATGTTGGCTGAGCTCGAATGAATAATTGCCAATGATGTTATTTTTCGATATTACTCAGTTGGTCTGCATTTATGCTTCTTTTGTAGCCTGGACTGGTGTATTGCCACACTGTAGTTGTATTGAGCTTCACCTCTCTTGTATCATTGGTGTTACCATACCTGTTGTACATGCAGCTTCATTTTGTATTGATTGTCAGTGGTCTAGTTGTTACTGCATTTTTCATGTATTTGTGCTTTGATGCATTGTGCATTTTTCATTCCATTCACTGTTACATTATTGTAAGTAGCTCATTGAAGCGATTGAACCAGAAGGCATCATGCATACAAGTACAACTTGGCTTTCTGTTTATAATATGTATGGAGACTAGACTCTAAAATAAGTTAATTCAACCCTGAGCATTTTTGATCTGCAGCTTTGTTCGTATGTTCATACATTGGTTGTACTTGAATTTGAACTACTTCATGTTGGCTTCACTATTGACATGTGCATTTGTCTTTGCACTTGCATACTGCTGCTTGTTGCAGTTTGGTTACTTGTGTACATACTTTGTCGAATTCATTTGCATTGTGCACTGTGTTGTTTGGTCTGGATTGCTTACTGTGTGGTCTTGAGCATTGCTGGTCTCTACTATTGGATTGATGTTCTTCATGTTGTTTGATGACTTCACGTCGCCTTAACTTTGGTTGATGCACTAAGTTGAGTAGTGACTTGACCTTTGCATTTTGTTTATTTTTCTAATTTTCACCTGAGTTGAATCCGGCTAGGATTTGACCTTGTGCTGAATGACATTGTTTTATTGCACTTGAGTTGAATCCTGTATTTGGGTTTGACATGTGCTCACTTGTCCCTGTAAATCGATCAAGTGTATATTTCGGTGTGCACGGCCTTGTGGCATATACAGTGATACACTGTGTATGTCACAAGCTGTTCGTGTATTATACAGCAAACATATTTCTTTTTCAATTTTACAGCGTTAGTGAATATTTTTGCAGATTGCTCAGATCTGGATTCTAACCGGAATGAAGTTGAAGATAAATACGAGTGTGAGTGATATGTAGTAAGGTCAACTTTAAATGTAAAATAGTGATGTAATTGAATTTGTATCAAAGTTGTATAATGACTAGTGAGAGCTTGAATTTGTACTATTCAAAATTGTAATAAATATTTGTTTTGAATAAAATTTCTGTTTGAATTCAAATTCTATGTTATTTAATTTTATTCAACAAATATTTATTTAATCTATGAAAATTAAAATAGTACATTAACAAATACATTTAAACGAATGTATATATGTTTATTATCATCAAACAAAAATCATATAAGCGCATATTCAACAACCAACACGTGTATCATAAAATGGAACGCTATTCCATGGTTGCTAACCATTAATTTTGAGCCGAAACTCCACAAAACGGCCCAAAGACCATGGGTCGCTACCCCACCAAGTTGAGTCGAAGCTCCACAGAAACGGGGTTTAGTCTCCCTCGTAGACAAAGAGACATCGCACATTTGCTAGTCTAAATCACAAAAATGATCATCAACGATCATCAAGAAGTGTAAATTACAGTAAGCTAGTAAATATATGAGCTTAGCTTCATGTCCCATGACCACTAGCTTAACTTAAATATTTACGAACAAATTGTAGATCTCCACTCGAAAATTGTCACAAGAGATTCAATCGAACAAGTCTAAGAATTAACCGTCGAAGTAAATGCAAGCGTTTCATACCACTTGTTTTACTAAGCTGTTTAATTAGATTTCTCGTACGAGTGAGATAAAGTGACAAATCACAAAAATGATTGTAGAAACAATAAATCACAAAAATTCCCATTCGAAGACGTGAATAAAAATCCAAAGAATTCGTTTCCAAATCCATCAAAGTGGAAATACCCTTGCGACTTAACAGCCACGGCTTACGACTTAACGCAAGTCAACACAAGAAATCACCGGCTCAACGTATGCGACTACACGGCGTACGACCTAAGAGATCAGCGACATAAGAAATAGCATGCGGCTTAAAGCAGGGGCGACTTAAAGGGTGGCGCGACCTAACTGCAAGCGGCATAATGGCCGAGCGACCTAAGGGGTTTGCGACCTATGTGCAAGGTGACATAAGGAGTGGAACGGCCTAACTTGTCATGACTTAAGGCTTACGAGAAGGCCGAGCGACCTAAGGTATTGCGCGACCTAAGGCACAGGGACAAGCCGAGCGACCTAAGGTAAGGCGCGACCTAAGGGGGTAAAGATGGCCGAGCGACCTAACGACCTATGGGTTGCGATCTATGGCAGACCGACCTAACTGCAGGCCGAGAATCATACATGTGCAGGCCGAGCGACTTGGGGACGATACGACCTAACTTGTCGCGACCTAAGGAGTTGCGTGATATAACTTGGCCGAGCAACGACCTAAGCATGGCGCGACCTATAGGGGAGCGACCTAAGTGCAGGACGACCTAAATGCAGGCCGAGAATGATATGTGCAGGCCGAACGACCTAAGCAACAAAAAGCGCCAAAAACTCTCTCAATTTGCAGCCGATCGAGCACGAACGCTAGGGGATTACGCTTATCGGCTTCCCGGTCCTATTGGCTCCTTGATGCATCACCAAAAACGTGTTCAATCATCAAAGTTAGGATTTTTAAAGATTTGAACCCAAATCACTAAAAATTGGGATTTTCACCAATTCAATCCAAATCAAGAGCAAATGCATATGAATAAGTGTTAGGAATTCATACCCAACAATCAAAGATAGTTATAGACAAAGATGTGAGATAAAAATCTCACCTTTACACAAAATTAATGAAGAAGAAGCTTGAAAGAAAAGGTAGAATCAATGGCTTCTCTTTGAATTTGGAGTTAGATGTTGGATTTGCAAATGAACTAGAGCTTGGAGTTTTAATTTACCGTTCCTTCCTCCATTTTTGATGAAGCTTGAGTGTTAGGAAATGAAAGTGAAGTTATGAAGGGAAGGGGGTTGGGCTAGAATTATAGTTTAGGCTAATAGGCTAAACCAAACCCAAAGCCCAAAGTGAATAAGTGGCAAAATTCCACTAACTCCAAACATATCAAAGTTTATACTCAAAAAGATCGCAAACGGTGTTTTGGACCCAATGGAAGTGGTTCCGAGTTCTAATTCGACCGTATGCAAAAAGTAACTTTTCAGACTAAAATCCGACTAACGATAAAATATTTAAATATTCAATCGTAAAATATGCAGGTTGTTACAATGGACTACTGGGACTATTACGTGTTAAGGTGGAAAATGTAAAGCCTAAATGCTATTTAAAAGTAAGTTTATTTTACTATAGGCATTAGTATAGTAGCGAAATATTACTATATAGTAAATAGTTTAACAGATCCTTAGGGGATGTGAATCCGAGCATCTCTTCAGTTACTGCACTCATATTTATTTCTATTGATTTAACTTACATAAGATCTTTTAGTTCTGACTCGAGTGTTTTGTCTTTTCAATTCGCTCGGGTCAGTCCGAGTGTTTCAGGATATGAAGATTAGCTCTGGAGGACGAAGACGAAGATCTGTATTATTATGATTTATATTATTGCACTACACTCAAACTGTTCCGCTGTATTATTATTGGTATGTGTAACTCTGATATGTATTATATAAATATAATCAAATGTTTTGTAAACAGCTTTATAAACTGTATATTTGATTATTATATTTTATCCTTCCGCCGTGAGATTCTGTTTTGTTTTATTTCTTTGTTGTTTTTCTGATTTACCCCATAACAATCCGCCCTTCCGTATGGTTTGAATTGGCACGTGTGTCGATTTAAAGCGTGCGAAAAGGCGGGACGTTACACTAAGCGTTACCTTTTTAGAACATATCCCTTAGAACGCCCATCGTCCACCTTATGATGTCCCGAAAGCATTCGTCCGTACAAGTCCGTTCCGGGTTCGAACGGAACCGAAGGCACTATTCCTACTAGATCCATTTTGGAAATATCCTCAGAATTAGTAACGACTAGCCCTTGCACTTCACTACTGCATCTTCGACTCCGAACTCGTTTCCCACGAAATGTACAAACCGGATCGAAGTGGTTTTTGACAAATTAATCTCGATCCCGGTCTCTTAGAAATAATCAGCGCATTTGGCCAATATTGATAATCGATGATTTAGCTATCAATTAATATTCACAAACAACCATCAACCAGTAAATAATTTCCCAAATTATTTATTAATTCCAAAAAATATCTTCACAAGATAAATTTCCACTTTTCAAACCCTTTTGAAAACAGTTCCCAAAAAATATTCCTCTCCCGGAATAGTTTCCCAATATTTATTTCCATTGGAAATACCAAGTACAAAACTCTTAGATTTTTAAAATAATTGAAAAGCACTTTATTATAAATATACTTTATAACATTGAAATCAAAACTACTTTGATACTTTATTAAAATATATATTGTAGGAATATTAAAAATAAAACTACTTTATAAATATAAACTAAATTTTCTCTTTTAAAAACATAATACCAAGTCACTTTTATATATAATTATTACAAAAATAGATTTGAAAACACTTGCTTAAGAAGTCAAACATTTAGAGATACTAAATTTTCTAAAACATGCTTTTTAAAGACATTAAACTTTAGCTTATTATTTAAAATTGCTTTAAAAACGTACTTGGCTATCCAGGGAAATACACTACACTTCTCTTCCACATCTTTTAAAGACTAACCACCATTTATTTTAAACAGATTTTACATTTCTTTAGAAATTCCCACCTTGAATTTATATTTCAAATCTCCACCGATATTTTATTTCACTTTATAAACCCAGTTTATAAATTCCCAAAATCTCATTTCTCTTTAAATTTCAATCCCAAATACTTAAATCAACTTCCAATTAATTTCCAATTTACTTCACTCGAAATAAATTTACTTACTTACTTCATTTATTTCGAAAGTTCATTTACCTTTAGATTTTATTTCTTCATTATGATTTAAAATCTTTTTAATTGAAAATACCAATTTCAGATTTCCAAAATTCCTTCTTTTCCCTTAATTAAATTTAACCCTTAAATTTTCAAATAATTTCTTTATTCTTCAAAATAATATCACTTTAATTTAAAATTTATTATTCCCTTGTTAATTCAAAATCCTCTTATTCCATTACTGGTTAGAAATTTGTAATCTCTTTTATTTCATTTTATTATCGATTCATTATTAAATTTATTCCAATTCACTAGAATTATTTTACTTAAAATTTTCTTTTTAAAAATCTAATTCTATAGATTTTGATAACATATTATAATGAGATATGCAATCCAACCATAAATTTCAATTATCAATAAAATCATCATCGGATATCAAATATTCAAAACACAGAATATTAAATAATCTAAATAATTTCGAGGAATCCAGTTGGATTCCTCCAACCTATTTTCCCTGCATCCACGGATGTTAGCACAATACCAATTCCACTTCAAGGTAGAATATCGCGGTATAGGGGATTTTATATAACATCATCCGCTATTATGCGGCGCATAGGGTCTCATCCGCTATATAATGCGGGAAATCAATCACTTCAATATATATATATATATATATATATATATATATATATATATATATATTATATACTACTATATATATAATATAGCACATCAAATCAATCATTCAAACAACATTTAAATTTAACTATTTAAATTTAAATCAAACCAGATGAGTGAGATTAAATCACCTTTAATTTCTAATTTGCAATCCATTCCAACCCATTTCTAACCCAGCTTATTTCTCCACAATTCTTCATGGTTAAACCTTAAATAAACATTTTACATTTTATTAATATTTGAACTTATCAAAAATCACTTACCATTTCATATTTAAATTTTAAATTAACAATTTGGTTTTAACTGGACACATTCTAGTTTCAACTAATTTCCACTAATAGGCTATATATATATATAATTTTTTAAAACTAATTAAATAATTTATTTTAAACAAGTTAATCTCTATAATTTACAATATCCAAAACTCCCATGCATACATATTTTACTACCCTTTTTCTCTTTACAAAATCTTATCTATATATGAATATTTTCTAATTCCGCTATATATATGTGTATATATATTTATAAAAATCAAAATTAATTGGGAATGGAATAAAATATGGATACCTTACTGCTCACATGGCCAGTCGCTCGTGAGATTCCGACCCAAATAGTCGAACCACCTCTTCTAGGTTCCACCGCACTCGCGTGCTACCTCAGACCTGAACCCTAGCCTACCCGCCGCCATCCCAGCCTCCATCACCGCGACCTCCCTCGCAACCTCCTGCCGCAGCATCCAAACTTCGCACGACAATCCGATACACCCGCAACCCTAATCGTATTCACCTCAGCTCGCAACCAATCGCGACCACAAATCGCACTCGAGAATTCAACATCCCTCCTCGCGAATGCCATCGCGACTCCTCCCTTAGCACGCGCTCTCAACCCGAAGTCGAGATGTTTGTCTGACTAAGGTTTAAACGACCTCGCGAATCGCCAAAATCAAACGGCGACATTGATGAGCTCAAGCCCTAAACGAGCAGACAGAGGAATGAAGCCACCATCGCTAAAAATTTGAGCGAATTCGAATTCCAGAAGACGGGTTTGGTTTTGGAATAAAATCTGGAAAGAGGAGAATACCATTTATCTCGGCAGCATTTTCGTTTTCTTATATATATATATATATTAAAGTTATCTGCCTAGGGTTTTAAAACGAAGAAGAGAACGGAGACAAGATTTGATGTTAACGTGTTATAGTCCATATGCTACAGTGATCTTTGATGTGAAATCAAAAAAATGTCAGATGTGAAATAAATTTGATCAAGATATTATATTGAATTTTTGATACAAATTCAGCGCGTTTATATATCGTACGCTCACACAACAACTCCAATCACTACGAAAATTGAAATCCGATAATAATACAATATTACGGATCAATTGGAACTGGTTTCATCAAATTCCGAGACTATGCCCTCGGAAGGTTATTTTTAAATTCAATTTAAAAGATGTAATTTCAAAACTAGGCAAAACACCTTTAAATTCACTTTTAAAGGTTCTATTATCTTCAGTATTATTAATATGAATTTTCCAAGCCTTCAAATTATTTTTAACAAGCTTAAAAATCAAGATTCAATATTTTATCCAATTCTGATAATTTAAATTTAATAATTAAATTACCCAATAAATAGTGATATTTGAAATTTAAATTAAAAATCAACCTTTAAATATTTAAAATCAATTAAATATTCCGATTTCAAATGCCCCAAAATTCTGGGTCGTCACACAAATATAAATTAACATTCTGTTGTTTTGAGCAATTCAAGTCATACATGAGTGGAAGATTGTCGATTTGAATGGTTCGAAAGGCCAGGCCATTACATGTAACAAGGCTAAGTGGGTCGCACCTAATTAAGCATGTTATCACCTTTCTAGATGTCCTCAGAAACCTATATATTATGGATATGGTTATGCATGAAGAAGGTGAGCTTGATGATAAGGGTGGGAACATCCGGGGTGATAACATATTCGGTCTATCCAAGTAAGGGGTAGGCCGGACTTGTGCTGTAAGGGATCCCAGTGTGGTCCATGGTACATTATTCTAGAGGTGTACTATGGTGGGTGGTACCCCCAGTGGCCTAGTCATTCGATGGAATCCATTCTTTAATAAGCGCCGTACGGTTTTGATTGTGCCTAACTATGCTAAAATGTGAGATGCAAGCATTTCAGCTATTTTCAATTTACTTGGTTTAGACACTATTATAATATCAGACGTATTTGATTAAAATGCTTTGATTATCGTAAGGTAAAAACCCATCGTGTTAATGTGTGACGAGGTCTTACGAGATACCTTTGCTTCAAAGGATTTTAAGAAAAGTGAATAATTCAAATTGAGTGTGTTTCCTTACGTAGCTTTTCCAGACTGACTCGGGTGTAATTTTATTATAATGCTCGGGTCAGACCGAATATTACAAATTTAGGTTAAAATGCTATGGAGCTCAGGAGACAAACTGGAGGAGTTCAGACGTATATCACGTACTTACTTATTTCCGCTGTGTGAGTTATATATATTAGAAAAAGTTATTAAAATGTCCAGATTGATGCATTGATTATTGTACTCTGATAATGTTATGTATATTAACTATGACGACCTAGAATTTTCAATGTTTGAAATTAAAATATTTAATTGATTTCAAATATCTGAATCGTTAATTTAAGCTTGAAATTCAAATTTTAACTATGAATTTAGCAATTTAATTATCAAATTTAATTATAGAAGATTTGGAAAAAATTTGAATCTTGATTTTTAAGCTAATTAAAAATGTTTTCAAGGCTTAGAAAATTTATATTGATAATACTGAAGATAATGGTAGCTTCAGAATTGAATTTGAAACTGTTTTGTTCAGTTTTAAAATTATATAGTTTAAATTGATATTTAAAAATAGCCTTCCGAGGGACAGTTTCGGATTTCGACGAAACCTATTCCATTGGATCCGTAATATTATATTATTATCGGATTTCAATTTTCATAATGTTTGGAGTGTTCATTTGGCCGTACGATAAGCAAACGCGTTGAAATTTAAATCGAAAATTCGATGTTTTAACTGTTTCAAAAAGCTATCTTCTCCATATGATCGAATTTGGACTCGAAACCTTTTCCATCACGTTCGGAATGGGGGGTTAACATTATAAACGCCGAGCGGCACGTCTCGATCGGAGTTTGAAATTCTGAGTTGCATTTTCGTGATGATTTGAATTTAAATTTGAATAATTTAGATTAAATATAAATAATGTTTTCACGAGGCAATCTTATACGTTTCTTCTTTCTTCATTCACATGGTAGAATTTTTACACGCGTTGGAAAATAAGAAAAAATATATATAAAACACGCGTCTCCTCTAATTAGAAATCAACCGGCCGAACTCTTGAAAACAAAATGAATAAAAATCAAATCCCCCTCTTCAACTTCAAAAGTCGAGTTTTATAAAAAAAAATGAATGGTGGCATGCGATCGAAATCACTGGCGAAGGAATCAACTTCATCGATCGATTCGCTCGTCCTCCGTTTGAGTTGGTTCGGCGCTTAGGGCAAGTTCGAGCACGATTTGGGAATCGCGTTCGCACGCAAGGGAAGGCCGAAAAATCTCCTTGAGTGGTATGCGCATGGAGTTTAGCAGGGAGCTCGATGGTCGCGTGGCGAAGGCATTGAGGCAGGCAGCATCAATCATCTGATCGAGGTAGGCGAGCAATCGAAGGGTTGCGAGTTAGGTCTGCAGGTCGATGTCGAGAGTTCAAGTCAATTTTGGCGGTTGGAACTTCGATCGAAGGTCGTGAGTGAGGAGCTATTCTCGAATTGCTGCAGTAAGATTCAAGTCTTTTTCTCCTTTTTCGGTCATTGTGATTTAATCTGTAGATATGAGAAATTTAATGTATATGGTATATACAGGAAAGGATATTGCACTAAAGTTATAAATCAATTCTGTTTTAATAAATAAATAAATATGTACATAGGTATATTTAAAATCCAATTTTTTTTTTACAAATATATATATATATATATATTAGGAATTTTACAGTAAAGAAAATTTTGTATTGTTATATATAAAATAAATGTACATATACAAAATTCAAATTTAGTTTTAGATATTCAAAATAATAAATTATGGTGAATAATTGGTTTAATTAACCTATACAAATATTTTGATTAATAAAGATTATAAAAGGAAAATTAGTTTAAATTTTGATGATTTGTTCAAAATAAACATCATTGAGTAATTAAATTTATTTCAAAAGGAATTAAATTATTCGATTAGTTTGAGTATTAATAAAATCGTATAATTATTTTTACAAGGACTAATACAATGAAAAAAATCAAACTGGAATGGAAATGGATTGGATTGGATTGCAAAATAAAAGCAAAGGTTAGATCTTCTCACTTAATTAAATATATTTCTGTTTTAAATTTTGAATAGTCAGATTTAAAAATTGATTGTGCTTGGATGATTGATTTATTATTAGTTATATTAATTTAGACCCTATGCGCCGCATAATAGCGGAGGTTATTATATTAAACCCATATACCACGATATTCCACCTCGAAGTGGAATTGGTATTATATATGTATTTGGAGTTGTTGATTTCCCGCATTATATAGCGAATGAGACCCTATTGCGCCGCATAATAGCGGATGATATAATATTAATCTCATATACCGCGATATTCTACCTTGAAGTGGAATTGGTATTTAATTGTTGTGCTAACGTCTGCTGATGCAGGGAAATAGGTTGAAGGGATCCAACTGGATTCCTCAAAACATTTTGATTTGTTCCAATATTGAATGTTTATTATTTATAATCTGTGTGTGGCTATTTGTGATTGAAACCGTTGAAGGCTAAATTTAGCCGAATATATTTTTGGTATCGTAGGATACCAGAAATATGAAATGGGATTTTTGGAAATTAAAGTAGAAAAGCCTAGACCATTACAATTAAAGTATTAAAAGTTGATTTTTTTTATAATCCGATTGAATTAATTCCAAAAATATAGGAAAACATATTTTAATAAAGGAATTTTGAGTAATATTGTTTGATAGTTGAAGAATTTATTTAAGATACATATTTTAAATAATTGAAAGAGATAAAGGAATTTATTTCAAAAGGAAATAAATTTAGAAATTAAATTTGGAATTTAATTTGGAGTTGAAATTAATTTTAGAAATCGATTTGGGAATTAATTTGGAGTTAAAATAAATCTTAGGAATCGATTAGGAAATTTGGTTTGGTGTTTTGGAAATAATTTGGGAAATCAATTTGAAATTGATTTGATGTTGGAAAATTAATTTGGGAATTCAATTTGGAATTTGATTTTGTGTTTGAAATAAACTGGAAATCAATTTGGGATTTGATTTAGTTTGAAGATGATATTTGGGAATCGATTTAAAATTTGTATATCAGTTGATATTTGGAAATGTAAATTCACAACGGGAATTTGTAAAGAAAAGGGAAATTGTTTAAAAATAAATATCGGTTTATTTTTAAAAGTGTGGAAAGAAATTTACAAATTTGGAATGTAAATTAAAATAAATCGAGAAGATTTATTAATTTATTTGAATGAACCATTTTGTAATGGAAAAAGAATTCTTCCCTGGAAAGCCGAGTATACTTTTAACATAGCTTTGAAATAAGGTTAAAAGTTCTAGATTTGGTTTTAAATAATATTGTTGGAAAAATTTGTTTTAAATTGTTTCAAAGTAAAAAAATTATTTAATTAATTATATAAGGGTTATTTTAAAGATTAAAATGATATTTGATTTAGAAAATGGTTATTTAAATATTTATACTCTATTTACTAATTTTATTTTAAAATTAGTTTTGGACCTGAATTTTTACATGAGGTATTAGTATAATATTTTTCATAACTAATATTAAGAAAATGTTCTAAAAATGTTTATTTTATATGTTCCAAGTATAATTTGAATAAGTATTTTATATTATTTTAAAATATTGGAACTCGGCAGATTTTCAGAGGAAATGAATAAATATTGGAAATGTTTTCCGCGTAAGGAAAAAATTGATTTGGAATTTATTTTCAAAGGATTGAAGTGTGAATTTGTTTTCAAAATATTGAAAAGTGAAATTTTATCTTGCGAAGAAATATTTAAAAAATAATAATTTTGGGAAAATTATTTGAAATCCAGTGATTGTTGTGAATGATGATTGATAGTTATATAACCAACTATCAATATTGGCCTTTTTAAATGGCAATTGAATTTCGATGCGACCGGGAGTTGATTTCCAAATTGATATTCGAAAACCACATCGAACCTTTGTGATTGTGATGGATCTTTTATTTAAAAGATCAAAGTGGAATTTGTTGCGATTGTTTGAATCTGAATATAACACTTATTTTTAAAATAAGCGCTCGTTATTCGGATTAGCCAGGAGAGGACCTTATGTCATAAAACCCATTCCGAATAACAATATGACGAAATGGGTTTGCATTTGAAGATGATGTTGAAGACCGGGTAATTTTGGAAGCGAAAGGATTGCCTGTCGAATATCTCTTCACCGGGTTGCTCCGGTATAGAGATTTTATCACCCTTTGTGATGGGGATTCCAGACATGATTAGTGAATATCCGAATTGCAAGGGATTCTTTGGAAGTGCCTTCGATTCCGTTCAATCCCGGAACGGACTTGTATGGATGTGTGTCTGACGTTGCACTTTGAGATGTAAAGCTGGTTTCTATTAGATACATTTCTGTTGGTGGCGGAGAATTTATTCTCTTAGCTTAACACCCTTCTCTGAGACGTATGTGCTAAGAGGTTATGTAGTTGATGGTTGCTAGTGATGCATTCCCAATTTGGTAATGTGGCATACGAAGTGCTGCTGATCATTTGTTGATCAAAGCATGGCTTTTGTGAAAAGCGTAGCTTTGTGGGACGAGACTTCATCGGACCTCACACCCCGGAATTGTAACGGCCCGTAAATTTTGACAAATAAATTGGTTAAATTAATTAGATTTTCGAAATTAAGTTAGGTAGGAAATTATTATGTATATTGAAATAAATATTAATAATGAATTGTAGAAACAGTTATTAACCTAATTGTTGAAAATTTAAGCGAAATCTCAACAAAGAAATAGTGTTAATTGTTGCACTTGGATAAAATTTAAAATAAGGAATTAAAGACAAGAATTTAATTTACCTATGTATTAATATATTGATAAAACTATAACTGTATGTGAATTTAGGCAGTAATGTAAATGGCAGTTGATGGATAACCAATTTAATGCAATTCAAATGTGATTGAAACGACTGTTTAGGTTATAATGGAGTGTAAATAGAAATAGTGGAAAACATTATAGTTTGTTAATTAAATATGATTGTGTAATTAATACTGGAAGAAATAAAATTGGAAATAGTATTAATGAAATAATAACTAAAATGAATTGCAACTGTATAAATGGAAGTAAATTGTTAATAAATGGATGTAAATATTAATTAATTAATTAATAGAAATAAAATCTAAATGTATGTTTGGATAGAACATAAGTGAATGCAATTAGGTAGTATGTTATTGGAAATAAAGTTCATTTAAATGTTGAGTAATTATAATGTTGTTATTGATAAAAACGTTACTTTAATAATTATTAATATAGTAATGGAAGTGTGAATGTAAATTAATAGAAGCGTAAATTTATTTTAAGTAGTAATTGTTGAATAGGGAAATTAAACACTGTAATAAGTGTTATAACCAACATTGAATTGTCATATAAACTTGTATTGAGTCATTGTAAAAGTCCAAGTGATTAAAAAGGATGAATTGGTTAGTTTATAAATATTGGTTAGTTGTGAATCGCACAACTGCATTTGTGGTTTCTTCGAAAAACTATACGATTTAATTAATTTATGAGATGTTATAAATTGGTTAAATTAAGTAATATTATGAAATGTTAATCATGATTAAATTATGTGAATGTTATTATTAATTATTTGAATGCAAGTATAAAAATTTATGCAAATATCAATATTCAATATCGACACACCTTTGAAACAAGGTTTTAAATAAATAACTACATTGAGGTTTTATTTTGTTGGAAACCTTATGTACTATGAATGCATGCTAAGATCAGCCAACACATGGAGAAAATAAAATGTTGATTGAATTAAATAAGAAAGTTAAATAAGAAGAATAGAAAAAGATTCTTTTACCTTATTATAAAAAAAATCTCCTCATTTTACTTTCCTTTTTATAAAATCCTTCCTCCTCTTCTCCAAAAAAAAGGGCTGCCATCATCTTCATTTAAAAAAATTAAACCAATAACAATTTAATGTCAAACATCAAATTAAATAAAAATAAAAGTGATTCATCCAGCTCTTGCAAGGGTTGGGTGTGGGCCTTGGTGACCTGAGGGGAAAGTACAAATCAAGGAGTAAATTTTGGCTAAATCTAAGAGATGTCTTCGATTTTAAAATATTATATTTAGTATAATGTTATTATCATAGTTTGTATGTATATGCTATTTCCTCATGTTTTGAAATTGTTTATGTTATTTGAATTTTTTGTTGAATGAATTAGTTTGACTTTTAATTTGATAAATCAAAACAAAAAAATTTGTATATAGTTAAAAAATGTTTTAATTATAGATCCATGTTTTAAACTCTTAAACCAAATTGCATTTTTTTTAGATCTGAAAGTTTATATACATATAATTTGCATTTAACAGAAATATTGTATACATATATTGTCACTTTATCTTGAATTGAAATATCATGAAATTTGAATACTTTGTTGAATAAATTATTTGTTCTTAATCTAATAAATTATAATAGAAGTTTACATATGCTTAACAATTTTTCGATAATAAATCTAAGCTTTGATTTTGATTACAACAATATTTAAATTTGTTACCTAATTTATTATCTCAAATGTCCTTATTTAAGGATCTTAAAGGCTTGTTACTATATTGCTTAATTTGTCGTGTTCCACTTTTGTTTTGTTAAAAAAATAAATAAATTTCATTAAGGTAAAAAAAGTTTAATTTATATGTATATATGTATTTTTGACTTCAAGTATACATAAGTTTACAAATGCATTAGACAATTTAATGTGGTATTGAAGTATGCTTTGAATTAATTAATAAGCTTTGGTTTAATCTTTATACACACATGTATGTGTGTTTGTGTGCATTTGTATACATATAAACATTTAATATTTTAATTTCAAATTGCTAAAGCATGATTTAATTTTTATTATTATTATCAAACAATTTAAACGTGAGGTAATATTATATACATATTAATTTATTGTTTGTTGTTTATGTTTTCTAGTCATAGTACAATTTGCATGATAATTAAATGTCGTATTAATAAAATTGGCTAAAGTGGGAAAGTGGAATTAATCAATGTTATCACCTTTTATCTCCTTTCCTATTAGATCCTTATGTGATTGCATCTACATTTATTCTTGTTTATTGTCACCAATTAATCGTACTTGATATATGTTTAACAATTCTGAAACTTAAAGCATGAATATATATGATGTATTCAAACTTTTCTGTATCTAGCACTTAATTAATTTAGAATCAAACTAATAAAACGTGACATTTATTTTTATCCATCCACATTCATTTTCTAATTATAAATAACTTACATCTTATTTCTTCTTTTACATTTTTGTTTCTCCTAACACCTCATATTCAAAAGCTCTTATTCTTGCAAATCCAAAAGCATTGTTTTATAAAAATTCTTTTTTTTTCATTTTTCGTACACTTCCTGCCCTCATCTTAGTTATTCTTCAATCTTTTCCTGAAGCCTCATCTTGAGAAAACGTAAGTATTAAAATTTGTTTATTTATATATATTTTTAACGCGTACTAATTTTTATTTTAATAATATTTCTCGTAACATGAATATCTTTTGCATATAAACTTTGATTCACGTGTGATTTCTTCTATTGGATTCAAATTTATATTCCAGACAACATGAAATTGATTTAGTTGAATTTGGAGATTGTTGAGTTTTGCGCTTTTGTTTGGATTTTTATGGGCTAAAATCAAAGGTGAGTGTTTTAACCCACTCACAACTTCTAAAATTTCTTATGTTTGTTAAATTAAAGTTGGTTGTGATTATGCATTTATTTATGATTTTTTTTGTATATTTTTAATCATCGTCTTAGTTAATTTCATTTATGAAATTAAATCATTATTTAATTTATTTTTGAGTATAACTGCCAGTTAAATACCTGTTATATATATTATCATTTATCTGTTGATAATGATTGATTGTTTTGGATGATGATTGTGATGGATGTATGATTTATAATGGACGAATGGATGTTGTATTTTATTTTTAAAAACTGCAAGTTATTATGCATTTTTATTGATTCGGGATTGCGGTTTGAAATGATATATAACCATAATGTTTATTTTTAATTACGGATTGAAATGATAAACATCCGTATCACCTGACCATAGGGTATAAATTATATACAAACACCGCGTCTATATATATATAAAAAAATATGTTAAAATGATTTCTATGGTTTTTAAAGAAATATACAGATTATATAAATATTGATTTTAGATGTTATATAGACGTCAAATTTATTATTGATTTTAGTTATATATAAATAGGCTTGAAATATAAAATAAGCCTAATAATAAAGTTTGATTATTTTATATAATAAGGTTTAATGAATATTGATTTTTGATATTATATAAATATTATTAAAATGCTTGAATTTAAGCTATGTATAAGTTTGTTAAATAAAGATTTAGTTTAATAATAGAGTTTGATTTATTTTACTAAAATAAATGTCAGTAAGTATTTAAATTTTAATTTAATATAGAGAGTACAATGATTTAAATAAATTAAGGTTGGGAGATAAATTGGAGATTTATTTGGAATTGAATTTATTTAAGAATTAAACTCTAAAAGGTTGATGTGGAATTTATTAAATTGAAAATTTTAAAGGGTATAATTATTATAACTGGATTTTGGGGTCTAGGTGAATAAAATGATTATTTCAAGTATAAATTAATTGAAGAAAATATTTAGTAATTGAAATTTGAGTTTTTTTTTAATAAAATGGATTTATTATGTAAAATATTTCAAAACTAAATAATAGAAGATTTGATTTTTGAATCTAGATTATCAAATTTAGTTTTGGAATTTTGAATATTAAAGCTTTGAAATATATGAAATTTGAAATGGTTTATTTGAGGATTTAAATCTGTATTGGGGTTGATTTTGAAATTAAAAAAGCTAATTTATTATATAAAATAATTTAAAAGTAAACCATTTAAGTATTGAAAGTTATGTTTCAAAGCTATGAATTTCAAGGTATTATGATTTGAAAGGGCTATGATTTTGGGAAAAGGATATTTTTGAAATAAAAATGATATTATATCGATTTGGGATTTCTTTAAAATGATATCATATTGATTTGGTTTTAAAATAGAAATGATATCGTATTTATATGGTTTTGAAACTGTAACGTCCCGCCTTTACGCACGCTTAAAATCAACACACGTGCCCATTCAAACCATATGGAAGGGCGGATTGTTATGGGGTAAATAATAAAAACAAGAAAGAAATAAAAACAAAACAGAATCTCACAGCGGAAGGATAAAATATAATAATCAAATATACAGTTCATGAAGCTGTTTACAAAATATTTAATTATACTTATACAATATATATCAGAGTACACATACCAATAATAACTATGCAGTGGAATACGGTGTGTAGTGGAATATAATAAATAATAATAATAGAAATCTCCATCTTCGTCCTCCAGAGCTAAAGTCTTCGGTCCTGAAACGCTCGAACTGACCTGAGCGAATTGAAAAGACAAAACAATCGAGTCAGAACTAAAAGATCTTATGTAAGTTAAATCAACTGAAATAAATATGAGTGCAGTAACTTAAAAGATGCTCGTGATTCACATCTCTTGAGGATCCGTTAAACTATTTATTATGTAGTATATTTCGCTATTATAGTAGTGTCTAATTGTAAAATAAACTTATTTTAAATAGCGTTAAGGAGTTATCCAATCTCCCCCTTAACACAATAATAGTCCCAGTAGTCCATCCAATACTATAGTCCCTCCTAATTGGGAAACCACCAGAGGATACCACACGGACTACGGGAGAAAATCAAACTCGTACAAGGTGAGATAGGGTAGGTGACACGACACAACTAGGCAATGCCAGGGTAGATATACAATTACGCTTCCAGGTCGATGGTAACGCATAGCTGCTACTACCGCCCATCTGGGACAAACTCCTCCAAATCAAAGAAATCAAAAGTGAAGGTGGCCACCGAATAAATCCAAAGTTAGAGTATAGTATCGAAGGGAAGTGTCTGATCAGAGGTGCTACCTCATTAACCCGACGATCGCTCCTGTTTTAGCCACCTTATGCCAACTCACGGGAGTTGGGTCCACGTATTTACCTTACAGGAAACGCCTCCACCGACCTACTTCATTCTGCAATCTCCACCGCGTACACAGTTGTTAAAGTGGTTTTCGGAGTTGGCAAAGAGTATGACAACTTCCGATCCCGGTCTCTTCAACAACCAAACGTTATTATAACACCGCGGCCTTTTAAACATAGTTTATACTTTCAAACCAGAGTAAAATTGTCCATTTCAAAACCCATAAATACGATATCATTTCCATTTCCAAAACAACTCATTTTTATTATTTTTATAAAACCCAAATGAATAATATCATTTTTATTTCAAATAAATTTCTTTTCTAAAATCATACTGCTTTAAAATTTATAATATTTGGAGACCAAACCTTTGAATTATAACTTCCAAAACATAATACTTCGAAATTCATAGCTTTAAAACCATAACTTCTAAAACTTGATTGGTTTGGATATTCAACAGTATATAGAATAAAATAGTTGAATTTAAAATTTCTTTATAAAATAATTTCCACGACTTCACAATTTTATCCATTTAAAATTTTAGGTCTAAACCCCATAAATTTAGATTCACTTTCAGTTTCAAATAAACACTTCGAATTCAATATATTCAAACTTTGAGTATTTAACAATTTCAAAACTAAGGTTGGAAATTCTATTCCACAATTTATTGTCCTATTATTTAGTTTGAAATATTTGCATAATGAATCCATAATCATTTAAATAAAACTCAAATTACTTATAGCTAAATATGCCCTTCAATTCATTTATACTAGAAATATTCATTTAATTCATCTTGAATAAATATTTCAGTTATAAAAATCATAACTTTTTAAAATTTCAAGTTAATAAATTCTACAACAACTTATGAAGTTAAATTCTTAATTAAGCTCAACTTTCCTAATAAATTTTCAATTTAACTACCAATCTTAATTGATTTATTTTATTTAAAACTCTATATATATTCAATATCTTACCATATACTAAACGCTATAATATAAAATAATCAAACTCCATTATTCCACTTATTTATTTTATTTAACAAATTTATACATACCTTAAATTACAAATTTGACTATATATGTATATATAACATTCATATAATAACAAAATTTAATATTTATTTAACTGTATCCTATCCAAACCATAGAAATCATTTTTAAAATATTTCTATATATAAACCGCGGTGCTTGTATAAAATTTTCTATTCTATGGTCAAGTGATACGGATATTTATCATTTCAATCCGCAATTTAAAAATAAAAATTACGGTTATATATCATTTCAAACCGCAATCCGAGTGAAATGAAATACATAACAACTTGCAGTTAATATAAATAATCATCCATTCATCCATCAAATCATGCATCCATTTATCACAATCATCATTCAATTTCAAACAATTACAACAATAAATAATAATAAATTACTGATAGTAAATTTTCAATAATGAATTAAATAACTGTTTACGGTAGTTTATACGCAATAATAAATAAATTTAACTAGAAGGTTATATGCAGTAATAAATTTAACTAAAATTTTAACTGGCAGTTTTAAATGCAATGAATAAATGAATTAACAAATAAACTAGCTGTTTTAAATGCAACGAATAAATGAATTAACAAATAAGCTGGCAGTTTTAAATTCAATAATTAATTAAATAACGCGTAAATTAAATGAATGCAATTTAACTGAGAAAATGATGAAATATATGTCAAAAAGCTATAAATAAAATTTTAAACACATCATAAATCGATTTAACAAACATAAGAAATTTTAGAAATTGTGAGTGGGTTAAAAACACTCACATTTTGAATTTAAATTAAGTTTAAATTCAATTTAAACCCAAAAATTTGACCGTCTCAGAATTCGTCCAACCCAGCGTCAACAAGTCCGGAATTTCAATACGATCCTAACAAAAAAACCATGCGTAAAAATGATATCGTATGCAAAAGTTGTGACGATAAATGCGATTGAAATCATAAAAAAAAGAAAAAAAGAAATGGAACACATTAATCACCTTCAACATGCCATGTCACCACTCCCCTCTCCCTTACGTACTCACGCACCATAGCTTAGCTCGAACGCATGCTGCAAGCCACGGCCGCCCATATTTCGTCAAGCCTAATCGAAAGTTGTCGCCAATCCAACCGTCGATTCGCGGAAAAAACTGCATGGATGAAGTCCCCTCGGTCCTGTCTTCAAAACCCAGAAAGGGTTTGTCGATCCTTCACAATCCATCGACGGTCAACGAATGGTCGTGAGTGTTTGCTCGATTTCTGGCCACAACGAACTTCGAATTGAAAAAGAAATTTCAGGTCTAAGTTACGCTCTTCGAGAGCTTCAGATCCATATATAATTTGCTATATTTTGTGGGGTTTGAATTTTTGACTTTGATTTTGGATTGAAATTGGATCTTGGGTTTGCATCCATCGAAGAAGAAGTGGAGCTGATGAAATCTTTACGTGCAGATAAAAGAGAATAGGCGGAGGCTAGGGTTTAGCAGAGTATTTATAGATAAATTGAAATAAAACATATGGATCGAGTTGATAGATATACGTGTTAACACTAACGTGACCCAAAAAGCCCGTTCTGACTCCGGAACGAAATTGGGTCAACTCATATATCAAAATAGATGTTTTAATATATTCTGAACGCGATGGAAAAAGTTTCAGGTCCAAATGGCATCGTATGAAGAAGTTATGTTGAAAACAATATTTTCCAAATTGATGTCAATTTCATAAATTTCAAGGCGTTTCGAGTCCGTACGATCAAACGACAACTGTGATCGCTACGAAACTTGAAACACTATTATAATTCACCGTTACGGATCCAATGAAACTTGTTTCGTCGAAATCCGATTCAGTGGACAAAATAGCTATTTTTCCCACTTTTTAAATAAATTAATAACTAAATTTACCACCTTTAAATTCAATATTTATAAACTAGTAGATTTTTGTCATTTTTAATCCCTTGGATATTTATAATAACTAAAAGAAAATTCACATATCAACTTAGTGTCAATTATCCCAGTAAATACAGTGTTCAAATGTCAACTGCAATCAATCCAATTAATTGCAAATTGATTCCAATAAATTTGATTTTATTCGATACAACTTAATATTCAATCAATTATTACTCAACTAACATAGTTAACATTGTTTTATATTTCATTACATTAATATTTTCCAATTTTCATCTTTAATTTGCATTAATTACTGTATTTCAATTATATTGGAAATTTTGTCAATTTTACTCATTAATTAAATTTTGATTTACAATATTTATATCAACCAATGATCATATTATGAATGAAATTGACATTATTTTCAAATATTACTTTATATTAACATTAACGTCATAATTTATTTATATTTATTGCAATCGATTACCACTTATACTTTAATACACTAAATAAATGGCTAACCTAAATAATTGTTACCATTTAACTTTTACTTCCACTTACAAGCTATATTAACACAAATGTTGTCATTGACATATCTCTAATTAAACAAATTAGATGAATGGGTAAATTTTAACAATTATTGCTAAATGCCAAATTTACTCACATTCATACTTAAATATCAACTACAATTTATTAAATTACTTACCTAGCCTTGATTCATTTACATTGCAATTTATTACGTACTACTTCTCAATTAACATAACCTTTGAATTTAATTCCCAATTTATTTAATGCAATCAATTATGACTTTTACAACTTAAATACATTCATTGGTTCGTAGTTATTTCATCAATGCATGCTTCATTCCATACTATTTAGTTATATTTGCCAAGTATGTACACTACTTACTATTTATATTCTTAATCCATTTATTTTCTTGTGTACAATTTGTAGCCAAACATACATTTAGATTATTTTCTATAATTGGAATTTTATGCAAGTTCATAAATCATTAACATTAAATTTGCATTGTTTCTATTAAATTTTCATTCACCTCCGTGTTACCCTTTTAATAATTATTGAGGTATTGTATAATTTCAACAATGACCATTTAAAATTACTTTTCTAACATTTATTGTAATTGGTTTTCATAATTTGGAATTCGCTAATTTAGTTTGCCTTAACTTTATTACATTAAATCTACATTCAGTTTCAATATAGAATTTAATTCTAATTACTTACCATTTAATTCATAAATTATTGATTACCTTCAAAATTAGATAATATTTGATATCCAAATATTTGATTTAATTGCCATCTTCACTATGCCCATTATTACTTAACTTCAGATTTACAATTTCACTCAAATATGACTTTACAAATTCTTTTCCCAATTAATAGGTATTGCACAAATATCGTTACTTATCAACTTGCATTAACCTTTTCACATCATTTTCATTCAACTACTATTCAATATTTTTTATTTCAGCGTTCATTTTAATATTAACTTATAAAGTTTTTTTTCTTCTTTTCTTTTTTTCTCTTTTTTTACTTTTTTTCTAAATTTAACTACTAAATTTTAATTAAAATAACCAACTTAATTATTAAAATTCATGGGTCGTTACACTCTCCCCCACTCAAAACTTTTCGTCCCCAAAAAGGAAAAGAAGAATTAAGAAATCAATATATTTTATTTAAAAATATTAATTTTTTATAAACAATTAAATTTACAATATTAGTTACTTTGAATAGAATATACAAATTTACAACCATCAAATCCTTTTATACTTAAATTAACAAAGTTTGGAAAACATTTTTAAAATTTTTCTAAGTCCAAAATTTTTTTTAGAAAATTTTCGGCAGAGTCTCCTTTTTACGGAGAAGCTCGGGAGAAAATATAATATCAATTATAAAAAAATATCACATATAAAATCCAAAATATTATATCCCAACACGGGAAAATATATAAAATAGCGCTATAAACTGTAATCCGAAATGTACCTATTTGTCGGGCAATTTACGCTTATTTTATGGAACCAAAAGCAGTAGCAATTGCTTCCATAACCTGCATTTCACTTATACAATCCATAGGGTTAACAATTTATATAAAATGAAATATTAAGTGGTTTCAATCACTAAAAACAAATCAATACAACAACCATCAATTTCAACAACAGTATACACAACAAATACAAAACAACCATTCAATCAAACAAACAAATAGTTGTTCGGGTTCAAAACTTTTAAATTGTACGGAATGAAGAATAAACTACTAGTGCATCATTTACTCAACAGTCTTAGGTGAAACTAAATAGATTATTCATATTCCCAAACCCATTTTAAAGTTTCCTTACCCCAAACAACCATAAACCAAAACAAACAACCATTTAAACAAAATTTCCATTTCATTCTTATTAATTTCATTTCATACATTTGTTGTTTGATTTCCTTTTTATTTATACAATGATTTATCCTTTTAATTTGCATTTATTTCTAACAAACTTTTAATTTCATTTACTCATTCAGTGTTTTTTTTTCACTTATTGCTTACAATTATTCATTTTCTTTAATTCAGACCATGCCAGTTCCTTTTATTGCATTATAATCATTTATTCATAAATATAGTATTCATGTCCCATTCAATTTCTTAACATTTCCATTTTATTTACTTAAGTTTATAATCATCTATTTGTTATACTTACCTTTAATTATATTTACTTATAGTAAAATTTCAATTATAACTTAAGTTATCCCGATATCATCAATTCTTAGGAATAAAAGCGATTTACATTTTCTTACTAAACATTTCAATTTTTTAATATTTGGTAAGTTATATATATGTTTAATAAGAATGCAATTGAAATTTATACAAGTTCACCTCATTTCTTTTAATTAATTTAATGCTCAATATTTATATCTTTTGTTTTATAAGATTACAATTTCACTTTCCTTTAATCTCATTTATAACTTAGCATTAAATCACTTATTTTAATTAAAGGTTCCAATTGTTTATATTCCAATTTCTGCAGTTAATTGAATTATTAATTTACTGGAACTTAAGAACCAAATATCGGGTTTAATTTTAAATCATTTAAAATAATAGATAGATGTATATACTTAATATATATATATATATATATATATCCAATTATAATTAAAATGATAAAATTTTCCTTAAACAAATCTGCAGTAAACTAGTACAATGGCCTTCCCACTTCGAAACTCGAAAATGAAAGTCGATGATGCGTGCACTCATCACCGAAATTATTTTCCAGCGACAGAGAGGGTAGTACAACTTATTTCTTTCCAGAATTTCTTTAAAACCAAACTTCCAAATTATATTGAAATATTTACATCAGAAAATATTTCTAAATACTATTATTATATTTTCAAAATCCTTTGAAAGCAATTTTTCAAAATCCCGGACTTAAGTTCTAAAATTTTCAAATTTCATTGATTTTATTTTCAATCTTATTTTACCTATTATTTATAATTTTATTCCTAACAACCAATATATAATCTTTATAAAAATTTATCACTTTATATATAGAAAATATAATAGGTAAAATTATTTCATTCACCTATGTTAAAACAAATACTGTGTCGGTCTATCCTATTAAGTGTTTAGAAATCCTTATTGATGTCATAGCGTCCCATGCACCAACCAGAATCTATAAATACAAAACGGAAGAGATTAACACAATATTAAAACCTTTTTAAAACACTAACAAGTACGCTCTTTCATATATACACTCAGCGACTCCCATAGGGTATTACTACCCTATTAATAAAGAGTCTGACCCCACAAAGCCAAGGTTTATCACTAAACCAAAGCTCTAATACCACACTGTAACGTCCCGCCTTTACGCACGCTTAAAATCGACACACGTGCCAATTCAAACCAAACGGAATGGCGGATTTTTATGGGGTAAATAAGAAAAACAAGAAGGAAATAAAAACAAAACAGAATCTCACAGCGGAAGGATAAAATATGATAATCAAATATATATTTCGTGAAGCTGTTTACAAAATGTTTAATTATACTTATACAATATATATCAGAGTACACATACCAATAATAACAATGCAGCGGAATACGGTGTGTAGTGGAATATAATAAATAATAATAATAGAAATCTCCGTCTTCGTCCTCCAGAGCTAAAGTCTTTGGTCCTGAAACGCTCGGACTGACCCGAGCGAATTGAAAAGACAAAACACTCGAGTCAGAACTAAAAGATCTTATGTAAGTTAAATCAACTGAAATAAATATGAGTGCAGTAACTTAAAAGATGCTCGGGATTCACATCTCTTAAGGATCCGTTAAACTATTTACTATGTAGTATATTTCGCTATTATAATAGTGTCTAATTGTAAAATAAACTTACTTTTAAATAGCATTAAGGAGTTACCCAATCTCCCCCTTAACACAATAATAGTCCCAGTAGTCCATCCAATATCATAGTCCCTCATGATCGGGAAGCCACCAGAGGATACCACACGGCCTACGGGAGAAAACCAAACTCGTACAAGGTGCGATAGGGTAGGTGACACGACACAACTAGGCAATGCCAGGGTAGATATACAAATTACGCTTCCAGGTCGGTAGTAACGCGTAGCTGCTACTACCGCCCACCTCGGACAAACTCCCCCAAATCAAAGAAATCAAAAGTGAAGGTGGCCACCGAATCAATCCAAAGTTAGAGTATAGTATCGAAGGGAAGTGTCCGATTAGAGGTGCTACCTCATTAACCCGTCAATCGCTCCTGTTTTAGCCACCTTATGCCAACTCACGGGGGTTGGGTCCACGTATTTACCTTACAGGAAACGCCACCACCGACCTACTTCATTCTGGAATCTCCACCGCGTACACAGTTGTTAAAGTGGTTTTCGGAGTTGGCAGAGAGTATGACAACTTCCGATCCCAGTCTCTTCGACAACCAAACGTTATTATAACACCGCGGTCTTTTAAAAATAGTTTATACTTTCAAACCAGAGTAAAATTATCCATTTCAAAACCCATAAATACGATATCATTTCCATTTCCAAAACAACTCATTTTTATTATTTTTATAAAACCCAAATAAATAATATCATTTTTATTCCAAATATATTTCTTTTCTAAAATCATACTGCTTTAAAATTTATAATACCTGGAAACCAAACCTTTGATTATAACTTCTAAAACATAATACTTCGAAATTCATAGCTTTAAAACCATAACTACTAAAACTTGAATAGTTTGGATATTCAACAATATATAGAATAAAATAGTTGAATTTAAAATTTCTTTATAAAATAATTTCCGCGACTTCACAATTTTATTCATTTAAAATTTTAGGTCTAAACCCCATAAATTTTGATTCACTTTCAGTTTCAAATAAACACTTCGAATTCAATATATTCAAACTTTGAGTATTTAACAATTTCAAAACTAAGGTTGGAAATTCTATTCCATAATTTATTGTCCTATTATTTAGTTTGAAATATTTGCATAATGAATCCATAATCATTTAAATAAAACTCAAATTACTTATAACTAAATATGTCCTTCAATTCATTTATACTAGAAATATTCATTTAATTCATCTTGAATAAAAATTTCAGTTATAAAAATCATAACTTTTTAAAATTTCGAGTTAATAAATTCTACAACAACTTATGAAGTTAAATTCTTAATTAAGCTCAAATTTCCTAATAAATTTTCAATTTAACCACCAATCTTAATTGATTTATTTTATTTAAAACTCTATATATATTCAATATCTTAACATGTACTAAACCCTATAATATAAAATAATCAAACTCCATTATTCCACTTATTTATTGTAACGGCCCGCTACTCCGTACCTCTTGAGTTAACACTATACTACAACAATCAACTCAAGTTGTAGAGAAATACGAACCATTTGGGTTAAAGAAGAAGAGGTAGAGGAAGAAAATAGAAAACAATAACAGAATCTAACCATCGCAGTGGAATAAAATATAATAGATAATAAATAATTTTACTCTAAATCAACTATCTCTGTTTATATATTACATCATCAGAGTACATCAATCACAACTCAACATCAATAACATACAACTGAATACACAACAACTCAATACAGCGGAATATATATAAACAAGTACGGAAGTACGTGTCGTCATCCAGCTCGTCTCTTGAGCTCCATAGCATCATATCCTGTATCCTATAATACTCGGTCTGACCCGAGCATTATAGTTAAATAACACTCGAGTCAGTCTGGAATACCAGTGTGAGAAGATCACACCCAATTGATTATTAAAGTTTCAAAAATCCTTTGAAAACAAAAGCATCTCGTAAAACCACGCCATAAATAAACATGTCGGGTTTTTACCTTACGATAGCTAATTTTTTTTTTATAGAAATCCTTTGATATTATAATAGGGTCTATATACAAATACTTATAAAATAGCCGAAATTGTTACATGATTAAATTCCAGCTACTAGCCACAGAGTGGGTAATACAAACAAAACTCGTACAAGGCTCGTAGGGAGAATGGATTTCCAACCAATGACTAGGCACTGGGGTACCACCTGTCATAGTACGGGGCCTAGATCACCGTACCGAGGATTACGCCCGCTCCCCTTCAACACAAGGCCGGGACTACCCCTTACTGGATAATCCCGAGTAAGATCACCCCGCGGTTGGGATCAGCAACCGCTCACTAAGCCGAAATAAAAAGGGACATCTAGACAGGAATGACCTCACCCTGCTTGGGTGCTACCCACCTAGCCTTGCTGCATAACCCCTGATTTTCAGTCATTCCCATTTGATGAGGCTTGAGGCTAAGCATTACCTTATAGAACATATCCCTTAGAATGCCCATCGTCCACCTGACGATGTTTCGCAAGCAATCATCCATACAAGTCCGTCCCGGGTTCGAACGGAACCGAAGGCACTATTCCTACTACATCCATTTTGGAAATATCCTCTGGATTAGTAGCGAATAGCCCTTGCACTTCACTGCTCCATCTTCGCATCCAAAATCGTTTTTCACGAAAACGTACAAACCGGATCGAAGTGGTTTTCGAGAAATAAATCTCGATCCCGGTCTCTTCGAAACGGTCAACGCATTTGTCCAATATTGATAGTCGGTGATTTAACTATCAATTAATATTCAAAAACAACCATCAACCAATAAATAATTTCCCAAATTATTTATTAACCTCAAAATATCTTCACAAGATATATTTTCACTTTCAAACCCTTTTGAAAACAGTTTGCAAATCATCATTCTTTTCAGAATAAACTTTCCCAAATATTTTCTATCTCCATTGAAGGCACCAAGCATAAAACTAGATTTTTAAAATAATTTAAAAGACTTTACTTTGAAATATACTCTAAAATATTTAAGATAAGACTACTTCAATAATTTTTTAAAAATACATGCTATAAAAATATTTGAAAATAAGGTTACTTAATAAAATATAAAACTAGATTTCTATTTTTAAAAACAAAATACTAAGTTACTTCTTAATAATTACTGCTAGAATAGATTAAAAGAAAATACTTATTTTAGACTTTAAATAATAGAAATAATAAATTTTACAAAACCTGTTTTCTTTAAAAACAACTTTAAAACATTTAATTTATATTTAAAAATTTACTTTTAAAAACATGTACTTGGCTATCCAGAGAAGATTCCAACTTCAATCACTTAAATTAATTTCCCCCAAATTGATTTCCAATTTATTTTATTTTGAAATAAGTTCCTTTAATTACTCAATTCATTTCATAATTCATTAGTTATGGACTTATTATTATTATTATTATTATTATTATTATTATTATTATTATTATTATTATTATTTTCCGTTGATTTAAAATCTTTTAAATGGAATATACCAATTCAGATTTTTCCAATTTCTTTTTTTATTCTTCTTAAATAATTTAAACCTTGAATTTTAAATAAATGTTTTAATCATACTGAAGTTTAAAAATTCATTTATCTTCTGTTTATTCAAAATTTCCCTTCCATATACGGAATTTATTTATTAGAATGTTAAAACTATTATTATTCTTATCCAATTCATTCCTAATTTATTTAAATTCTCTATAATTATTTTACGTACAAATTCTCTTCATTTTATTCCAAGATCCAATTCTATGTATCTTGATAAATTAATGCACCGGAACATATTCAGGTAAACCATAACAAACAATATTCCAATTGTCAATAATATTCATCACAGAATACAAAATAATCACAATAGAGGGTATTAAATAATTTAAATAAATGTTGAGGGATCCAGTTGGATCCCTCCAACCTGTTTTTTCCCTACATCCACAGACGTTAGCACAATATAATACACCAATTCCAAAATATCATACTATATCACATCTATCAATTCAATCATTCAAACAATTATTTAAATTCAATCATTTAAATTTAAATTTAACTGAGTGAGATTAACTCACCGTTGCTATTATTTGCAATCCACTCCAGTCTCGAATGATTTAGACCTTTAATAAACATTTACAGTTTATTAATATTTGAACAATCAAATGACAAATTTATCGTTTAATATTTTAGTTAACTTACAATTTATTTAAGCTATTTATTTTCCGACTATTAACCTTATATGACCAATTTTATGAAATTTTATTAATATTCGAATAAATCGAATGATCAATTATGATTTAACTTGAATAAATCAACTTGTCACTTATTAATTCAATTTATTAAATTCCAAATGATCGTTAACTAACTTAGTTAACATTTCTTTTCTACCCAATCTAAAACTTCAAAGACAGGTTAAATATATATATATATATATATATATATATATATATATATATATATATATATCGATTACTTAAAGTTGACAGATTTCCATATATAAAATCATATATATATTTTCCGATATGTATATATGTACATATAATTATGAAATTAAATTAAAGTATACAACTCTATATCTTACTGGACATAAATTATTTTTAAAACAGTAAAGGTATAATAATTTCCTTCTGAACTCATATATCAAAACAAAATTACTTTACTGTAAAATGCCTTTTCTGTTTCTATACATGTTTATATTAATTCAGATTTTCCAAATAAACTTTCTGTATATAATTTAAATCTCAACAGTAATTTATTAAATTTCAAAATTAAATTGCAAATTTATGAATACCTTGCTGCCTACAGTACGAGCTTCTGCCACCACTCGCGACATACCCAAACCAACTATCTCGATTCGCGACATCACACATACTCCATCCACTCGAATGACCGCATCGAGTTCTGTAACGACCCGCCGTTCTGACCGCCCCCAGTCGGTAATTAAACCAACTTGAGACGTTCAAAATGACGGATTGTTATTCAGTTTATAGAGTTTAAACAGAAACAGCCACAGAATCACAGAATAATCATAATATTTTACATAAATGAATTTTTATACATATATCAGAGTTTGTACAATGCATTAAATTTTTATACAGCGGAATATATCTTTAAGTACAAAAAATTCTTCGATAAGCTAAAGTGAAGCAATTTCCCTCTCTCTCTCTAACTTCGCGGCCTGAAAATCTTCAAGCTGTAAAATACTCAGTCTGACCCGAGTATTACATTCAAAAGAAAATAATACACAGGTCAGTCTAATTCAAACTCAGTTATTAGTGCATAGAGGCAATAATAATCAAACAACAATTAGACGACGGTCAAATATAAATTTACCTATCCGATCCTTTAACAAGTAATCGGATAACGGTAAATATAATACTTAACAGTGTTAAACAATAACTCAGTAGATTCAAATTATCAATGAGGATAGATAAAGGGATTATTGATGAAGATAATTTAGAAAACAATCAAAATTGGCCTAAACGGTAATTAACAACAAAATCATCAAAATCGGTTCAAAATATATTGAATTGTCAACATAAAACAATTTTCATCAAAAAGAAAACATCATTTAAAACATTAGATTTGGTAGGGCTGCAATACACACACGCGTATACGGCCTCGCCACATTTTTAAAATGTTAACTTCGTGTGGCTGCAGTTCACGCTTGCGTGCACTGCCTCGCCACTACCGTAATGAAATAGAAATCATCACAACAGTAAAAACTAACAGAAATCAAAGCTGCAGAGGTCAAGTCAGTGACTCAACACAGCTGCAATACCAAAACCCATGCAACAAGGCAAGGTCGAAATGTAATTGTTTTGCATATACTCAAGTAACTCAAGAAAACAAGTTCCAAACAACTTATTACTGCACATTTCAACAAGTGCAAAATTTTCATAAAAATGAAACTACAGCCATTACTTGGACACAAGGGCAAATCTGCAATCAATAATGCAGCCACCACAAGATCCCACATGAAACCACTTAAAACTGTCGAGCATAAATTTAAACACAACCGAATTCAAGTGAAATGCAACTATACATCTGAAGTCAAAATGATCAAGGCAACAAACCCAGATCCAAGTATACACACAAATGTGCACAGGGCAACCAGACCATCAAAGTGCAGACAAGATGAAGTCAGTGCCAACAGTACTGATAGCAACTCCATCAAGTCGTGATTCAAACCCCAAAATAAAATCAGAGATGTCAACAAGTATGTAAACTACAAGTCAACAAATGAATTTCAAAGTGATCAAGGACATCTTCAACATTGGATATATAATATCAAGTCAATGCAGCAGATGGAACACAAGTATAGATCCAACTGTGCATGCATACACACATACAGGGGTATATATGCCTACATTTTTAATCCACACGTGTATATATATGCTGCACTTATACGTACAGGCATCTACAAAATTTGATACAACAAATCAAACTGCAATTATCATAAAGGCACAAAGGCACAAAGGCACAAAGGCCATACTCAAACCAAGATCAAGTTATAAGAACGAAACCCAAAAATGCATATACTTATGTTAACATAAGTATATACACACTGCAATTATAAGTACAGATGGCTCCACTAACTAGAATATATAATGAAACCGAAGTGCACTTAAATGCATGAGGATAATTATACAAGAGCCACTGCAGCCCAACATGAAGTTTGAACACTTACAACTGAACCAAACTCAACTACAAATGCACAGCAACAATAATTCAAGCTTGGTACAATTCCAACCATATATGTACACAAACATACATATATATGCATGTACATATATGCAGATTTGAATAATAGGTGACAAAGCAAGGTCACAACTCATCAACAATCGAAACAAGTAACTGAGAGAAATAAATTCAAGTCGAAGTGCTACAGAGATGTATTCGGGGAAAGATATGAAAACTACACAGCAACAAAGGCTTTTGAATACAGACAGTGCAATTAATCCCAAACAAAACTTGTGTGTTTAAGAAGGAACTATGATTTTAAAAATAGATTCAAAAAGAAAAGGATATACAGGTTCAAGAGAAGAAAATTTTAGAAGTAGATAGAACTGCAAATTTTTAAACAAGTAAAAGCTCTCTGTTTCAAAAATCTGTTCATGTGATTAAACTTACTTTTTTTTTGAAGAGTTTTAAATTTATTTAAAACAGTTTTAAACTTCCTCTACCAATGGACTTGAATATGGTTCAGTATGCATATACTGTTAGGTGTCCAGTATTTTTCTAAAGGAAATTTAAAAGTGCTCAATAAAAATCACTTATCACTAGATTCAGCTATCATGTTAAATCAGTACTAGAGATGAGTTTTACTCACTTGCAAAACTTGATGAACAGAGATGCATACATACTTATTCACAGACATGTAGATATAACAGATTTTTATACTTTTCAAATTATAATAAAATAGTGTTACTCATTATTCAAACAAATGAAATGGAACTTAAATTAAAAGCTATGCAGTGATCAAACAGACTGCAAGATGTATACAAACATAAGGCATGAGACCACAGTGCAACAGATCAAGTAAGTCAGATGCAAGACTAGATCAATGAATATGAGAACAAGCATACGTGAAGACTACAAGAATGCACAGTTAACTTAAACGAAGACATGAGTGCTAAACTGGAATGCACGCGATGTCAACAAAGGCCAAAGTGAACAAGATCAGTGGGAAGGCCGAAGTCAATATTAATTCATGGAATCAAAATTTCCAGAAAAATCAAAAGCAAAACAAGGCAATCTGCAGAATCAAAGTGACCGAAGTCACAGTTGAAAATAGATACGTGGTAGCCACGAAATCCAGCAACAATAAAAATTAAGTTGAAACCGAGACAATGAAAACACAAATAAGCAGACGAGGATGAACAATTTACAGTTAAATGCAGCCCAGGCCGGAGCCAAAGTCGACATTTTTAAACATTAGAGATTTCAAAATAATCGAGCAGTGGGTTTCAAACAATTGGCCGAGACCAAATAAATCAGAAAGCCAGAGAATCCAAAGCAATAAGTTCCAAAAATCTAAATCAAAACCCATGAAAATCGAGAACAAAAGATCAACTAACTTTGAATTAGATGTGAGTAGTAAAATTTACTCACTTGCAAACGAATTTGGGGCAGCCGCGACGAGGCGAAGGAGGCGTCGAGCAAAATTGAAGCCGCAAGAAGCCCTAATTTGCGAACGAAGAGGAAGACGAGCGATTTCAGGCCGCCATTTTTTTTTTATTTCTTCGGTTTGATTTTTATGAAAAGGAAGGGGCTTCGTGTTTTAAGGAGAAGGGGAACGTGATTTTGCAGAGGGGCACGATTTAGGGCGTGGGTTTAGCTGACAAGGTAAGGCAGTGTATTCTTCTTCTTTTTTTTATTATTTATTTATTTTATTTTTATTATATATATATTATTTTTTTCTTATTTCTTTATTTTAAATCCAATTTGTTTTGTATAAATTATTTTCTTTTACTTTGTTTTTGTTTAATTTTGTTGTTAAAACTTTAACTAAGTGTATTTATTTATTTGTTTTGTATTGATTAAAATTTATTCCTTTTTATTTTAAAGAGAAGAAAATATTATTTAAAACTAACCATCCTTTTTAAATTTAAATAATAATTCTTGTATCTAAATTATTTTTTTCCTAAGTCATTTGTTTGAATTTAAAATACAAATTCAATATTCAGTTTCAACTCCAAAGTCGAATTCAAATTTTATTCAACTTTAAATAGATTAAATTCTAAAATTTAATTGCCAATTTATTCTGATAATTTGAAATACAATTTAAATTCTCATTCAAATATATAAAATTAATTAAATATTTTCATTTTTAAATTGTTCAAAATTCAGGGTTGTTACAATCTTCCCTCCTTAAAAGAATTTCGTCCCGAAATTATAAGTTAGGAAAAACGATTGCTAAAATCTCACCGATATTTATACCCTACTCAATTTTACTAAGTTCTAAACTTATAAATAAATATAGGATTTGTGACGACCTCCCATGACTCCCGCACGGAAACAAGGGAATGGTGCGCTGAAAGTGTGCCAGGCAGCCATGAGTGATCGTCAAGGGTAAAATAAACATCGCAGAATCTATCGTACAACTCACAGCGCATGAATAAATACAATAGAGAAATATAATATGGTGAAGCTCTATAGAACAGGACATCATCATATAAGCATCATAATAGTTTTATACAAACATATGAATCATCCATACATCAAAGCCTCACTACATAACACTCAAACAAATACAGCAGCGGAACACCCAGTACATATAATATGAAATAATATGCAAAAGCCTCCTGCTCGTCTTTGTCATCATCAGCGTAGATCTCCAAGAACAGCACCTGTCACCTGCTACCTAGTCTGCCCATCCCAACATGGATGAACAACCCAAGGTAATAAGAGGAGACATAAAACCTTGAGTCAGACAAAGTCTTAGTGAGCAGTAAATCAACTACCAAACATACCAAAAGAGTATAAGGGATAAAAGGAATAGGAACCAAACCATCCCACTCCACCTCTTTCTACAGTGATAGCCCCCAGACACACATTAAGGAGAAGCAAGCATAACATAGCAAGCAATTAAAGTAAGGCAATAATCACTCAAGTCAAGGTCGATGTTTTCCAAATACAAACCCCCAAGGCCTAAACCAAGATCAGATAAGCACCCAGAAAACACCGCTCTTGAGACCGAATGATGATACAATCAAACGTCCAAACATCCATGACTCTGGCTATCACTGTTATCATTGCCTTGATTTCACCGTTAGTTGAACGACCATCTGTCAAGGGCTAATGGTAACCCCGGTTCTAGACATAACTCCGCACATCGTCGCAGCCCGTGCCTAGGAATTTTCGCAACTACCCAAAGTACTAGCACGTCGTCGCAGCCCGTGCTTGGAACGTCGTCGCAGCCCGTTCCAACGTACTCTTGCTTTGAGCATGCTAGAACCTTCAACAACGATGACATCTCAGCCTCCTAGTCATCCTCATCGACGACTATTTCCATACTAGCTCAAGCGCCTCTCAAGCTAACCATTATCAACCAACTCGCATCGCATCATCGAGTTATCAACATGCTTGGGATGATCCCGTCTGGATTAAACCAAGGCTATCTCACATCATGCTTCGCTTTATCGCATCATAGCAAAGTCTCATCTCAACATCAGGGCTTGCCTCATCGCATCATGGCAAAGTCCCATCTCAACATCATCTAATCCATACATATGAGCTTCAACATCCGCTTCATATACCACGAGCAGCTTTCACCATTCAAGAGCCTTTCCACTTAGCTTTTGAATCATCTTCGACCATCTTGTCTAGATCTAACTATCAATCAACTAACATACATAGCAATCAATCAAAATCAATCATTAGCTTAAGCAATCAAGTAATCAAATATGGTCTAAGTAGGCATTTATAACTACAATGGAAATTTCGTAAATAAATGAGCATACATATAACATACATGAATCATGGGTTTTTAGCATAGATCTAACAAATTTAAATCATGGGTTTTGTCTCTACAACTTGATGAATGAACTTGCATAAGTAAACATCTTCATAAGTAATGGATCTACACTTGGATCTAAGGAAAAATGCATAAAATCACTATCTACAACACTCCAACAAACCACCAATCCAATATACTCCTTTGGGTCCGCGTGAGAAATAACCACCACTCACCGAATCACCCAAACACTTCAAAAACTATCAACTTCAGATCTGGACAGCAAGGATTCAAGCTTGATTTGTCGAAATCTCGCTTGAAATGATGAAATCTAGCTTTGTTGGACGAAGATCTTCAACTTTGGCTCTTTAATCTTCAATCTTGATCTTCGATCTTGGATGGACGTTAGAACTCGATCAAAGTGGAGAAAAGAAGTGAAGAAATGTTGTAGTCGAGCTCTCAAAATGGCAGCACTTCGTCGCTTCGAAATCCGGTGCCAAAAAGTGAAGAAATGGTCGCGTATTTATAGGCTAGTCGCCCCCCCTAACTCGGTCAGGTCTTAACTCGCTCGGAGTTAACTCGCTCGGTCTTAGGTCGTTGTCGACCTAAGAATCTCCCTGACCTAACTTAGGTCGCTGCCGACCTAACTCACCCCACACAAGGCCTATCCAACGACCTAAACAAAAACGCGGGTTAACTAAGCCGCCCACACGATCTAACGGTGCCAAAGCTACGCGACTTAAAACTAAGTCGCTCAAGCGACTTATCTACACACAGGGTTATCACGACCTAAAACATAACGAGCTATCTACCCTACGACCTAACTAAGTCGCTAACGACTTACGACTTAGAAGGACCACTCGACCTAGCTTCCTCAACTCGGTCAGAACTACTAGGTCGCTAACTCGTTCACCTCTAACTCGCTAACCCGGTATCTTCCTTAGGTCGCTCCAAAACCCCTCCGACCTAACAACCATACGACCTAACCCCTTAGGTCGTTAACTCCACTATCTCCTAACTCGCTAGCTATGCTAACTCGCTAACTCGTCCCAGCCCCTAAGTCGCTAACTACTCTTATCTCGTTAACTCTTAGGTCGGCCAGGTCCTATGAGTCGTTAACTCGGCAACTATCTTAACTTGGTCAAGCTCTCAACTTGTAACTCGTTCACGACCTATCACCTAACTCGTCTATGACCTATCACTTAAGTCGTCTACGAGTTAACCTCTACTCGAGTTAACTTCTCCATACGATCTAACCTCCACACGACTTAGGCTAAGGACGACTTAAACAACACTAACGACCTAGTAGCCATTATTTTACGATTAGTCGACACGTAAAATACGGGTCGTTACATTCTCTCCCCCTTAGGAATTTCTCCCCCGAAATTCCAAACAAACAACAGTAATCAAAACTATTCTGTATGCCTACCATCCATAGCAATCAACAAACCATGCATCCAATTTCTAACCTAGCATGTAGAATTCTAAGACTGGAACAAGCTACAAATTCATGAGATGTCACGACACCTTAGGGCCATACCTCGAAGAGTTCAGGATGAGCTGCCTTTATCCTCTCTTCCTCCTCCCATGTACAGTCGTTAACATCATCACTCCATTGTACCTTGAGCAACATAACCGTCTTCCTCCTAAGCTGTTTCGTGTCGGTTCCAACAACACGAAGCGGCTTACGAGGTCTCGTAACCACTGGGTCAACCTCTAAATCTTCACAGTTATCTGCAGAAACCACCGTAGTTGGGTCGTGCACATACTTCCGTAGATATGATATATGAAAAACATTGTGCACTCCCGTCATCTTTCCCGGTAACTCCAATCTATAAGCGAGCTTCCCAATTCGCTCGATGATCGGGAATGGTCCAACAAAACTCGGAGTCAATTTCCCTTTCTTCCCGAATCTAATAACATTCTTCAGAGGAGAAATCTTCACAAAAACCATATCTCCTACGTCAAATTCCAAATCCTTACGATGCTTATCAGCATAACTTTTCTGACGATCTTGGGCTGCCTTCATTCGTCTCCGAATGATCTCTATACAACCCGTAGTCTGTCGAATCATTTCTGGCCCAAGTATCAACTTTTCTCCTATTTCCAACCAACATGTCGGAGAGTTACACGGCCTTCCATACAATGCTTCATACAGTGCCATACCAATACTTGACTGGTAACTGTTATTATATGCAAACTCCACCAAATGAAGGTGATCTTCCCATGATCCTCCAAAATCCAAAACACATGCCCTAAGGAGATCTTCCAAAACTCGGTTGACTCTCTCAGTCTGACCATCTGTTTGGGGGTGATAAGCTGTATTCAAACACAACTCAGTTCCCAAAACTTCCTGGAAGCTCTTCCAAAATCCACTAGTGAACAATGGGTCTCGATCGCTCACTATACTCTTCGGAACACCATGGAATCGAACTATCCACTTAACATAAAGCTCAGCCAACTTCGATGCAGTCCTAGTTGATCGAACAGGAATGAACCTTGCACTCTTGGTCAACCGATCTACTATGACCCAAATCCCTTCATTCCCTGCTCTGGTTCTAGGTAGGCCATCGATAAAATCCATCGACACTTGCTCCCACTTCCATATAGGAACCTCTAATGGCTGAAGTAATCCACTGGGCTTTTTCTGCTCTGCTTTAACCAACTGACAATTCATACACTTGGAAATAAAATTTCCAACATCCTTCTTCATACCTTCCCAATAATAGGTTCTCTTCATATCCCGATACATCTTATTTCCACCTGGATGAATTGTCAACTTCGAGTGATGACTTTCTCTAAGAACTTCATCTCTCAATCCATCTTCATCGGGAACAACTAGTCGTCCTTGCTTCCGAAGCCAACCCTCTCGATCGACTTCGAATCCTTTATCCTTTTCTGGGTCCAATCCAGATTCCAAATCTCGGATAATCTTGACAAGCTTATCGTCTCGCTTTTGGCTCTCGCCAATTCTCTCCACCAGTGTAGGCCTTATCGATAAGTTTGCTAACATCTCAGGTTCCAATTCACATCTGGGCCTGAAATCAAATCCAGCCAAATACTCGAGACTCTTCCATTCCGAAAACATGGCTCCCAATCCGGCATGTCTTCGACTCAACGCATCAGCTACTGCGTTACCTTTTCCCGGAGTATAAGCTATACCAAAATCATATGATGCCAAAAACTCTAGCCACCGTTGCTGCCGAAGATTCAAATCCTTTTGGGAGAAAAGATACTTCAACGACTTATGATCCGTAAACAACTCGAATCGAACTCCCAATAGATAATGTCTCCACATCTTCAGAGCAAACACAATCGCCGCCAACTCCAAATCATGAGTCGGGTAATTCCTTTCATGCGGCTTTAGTTGTCGACTTGCATACGCAACAACTCTATCCTTTTGCATTAGCACTGCTCCAAGTCCAGTACCACATGCATCGGTGTAAACCACCATCTCATCATTCCCACTTGGAATAGTCAAAACAGGAGCACTCGTCAGTCGCTCCTTCAGGATTCCAAAGGCCTGCTCACACTTAGCATCCTAACTGAATACCTGATTCTTCTTCGTCAATCCTGTCAATGGTGCAGCTATCTTGGAAAAGTCTTTGATAAACCGTCGATAATATCCTGCTAGTCCAAGAAAACTTCTCACATCTGATGCATTCTTAGGTCTGACCCAATCCTGGATCGCTGCAACCTTAGCGGGATCAACGGCTATTCCAGTTCCAGAAATAACATGGCCTAATAATCTCACTTCACTCTTCCAGAAGTGACACTTCGAAAACTTAGCCTTCAGCTGATGTTTCCGCAAGATTTCCAAAACCAAACGTAAGTGCGTCTTGTGCTCTTCTTCAGTTCTGGAATAAATCAGAATATCATCCACGAACACAAGTACGAACTTGTTCAACTGATCTCTGAATACTCTATTCATAAGATCCACAAAATATGCTGGTGCGTTAGTCAATCCAAACGGCATTACCAGCCACTCATAAAAACCGGATGGTGTCCTGAAAGCAGTCTTCGACACACTATCCTTTGCCACTCTTAACTGGTGAAATCCCGTTGCCAAATCCATCTGAGAAAACACCTTCGCCTCATGAAGCTGATCAAACAAGTCATCTATTCTCGGCAATGGATACTTGTTCTTCTTAGTCACCTTATTCAGCTCACGATAATCAACACACAACCTCAACGATCCATCCGCTTTGGTTGCGAACACAACTGGTGCACCTCATTCGGACACACTACGCCGAATGAATCCTTTCCGTAAAAGGTCATCAAGTTGCACCTTCAACTCTTGCTGTTCCCTAGGCGCCATCCGCCTAAGAGGCATCACAACAGGTCTGGCTCCCTCAACTAGATCGATACGAAACTCGATCTCCCTATGCGGCGGTAATCCTTTGACTTCGTCAAAGACATCCTCAAATCCATTCACAATAGGCACCGATGACAGTCCATCCCGTGGAACAACCAGCGAATACATGAAGCTCATGAAGACGCCTTCCTCATGCTTGCATCGTATCATAACCTTTCGCCCTTCCACATTCCTAACTGTCACCTCTAGCCTCTCACAATCAATCCTTGCCGCGTACTTCCTAAGCCAGTCCATACCAAAAATAATTCCGAACCCCGCAAAGTTCAGAACAAAGCAATCACAAACAAACGAGCAATCATGACTCGACACAACTAGACCATGGCATATCGTACACAAACATGACGAACCCCCAACTGGATTTGTCACAACCAATGGCCTATCAACAATATCCGGTTTCAAACCTAACCGGCCTACCAAATCATCACAAACAAAAGAATGAGACGCTCCAGTATCAAACAACACTCTAATTGGAACACCACAAATGGAAAGAGTACCTTGAACCACCACACTCTTCCCTTTCTCTTTAGCAGTAGGAGCTTTTGAAGACGACGGCACAGCTCCCATAGCATAAGCTTGCACAATCTGCCTATCCCTCCTTGGTTCCGGACAATCCCTCCTAAAATGCCCTGGCTTATCACAATTGTGGCATTTCGCCGGCGCCTTTGGATTCCTACAATCCTTGGAGAGATGGCCCTTCTGCTGGCAATTGTAGCAAGTCATTTCGCCCCTCGGCTTCTTCTGGCCATCCTTACCCTTCTGTTGTTGTTGCTTCCTCTTCTTGTTTCCACCCTTCTGTGGATTAAACCCTTCCTTGGTTACAGCAACAACAGAACTCTCCCTAGGAAACAAACACTCATGCCTGAGAGCTTTCTCCACAAGATTCTCAAACGGATCATCCAGATGATCCACCAACTGTCTTCCAAGATAAGCATCCAAACCGGTCACAAACTTCTCATTCTTCTGATAGGGAGAATCAATATACGATCTGGCATACTTGGACAAAGCTTCAAACTCAAAAACATACTCAAGAACCGATCTCCCACCTTGCTTGAGCTCAACAAACTTTTTAAACAAGACAGATTTCTGAGCCGTAGAGATGAACTTAGCTTCAAACCTAGCTTGGAATTGCTCCCAAGTAATCTCCTCCTCTGGAGTATCAATGGTGATAGAATTCCACCAATCGGAAGCTCTCCCTTGAAGTTGCCTTGATGCAAGCTTCCTCTTAGTTGCATCCTCAACTCCCAAGTCACCAAAGATCCTTCTACAAGCATCAATCCATCTTTGCACTTCAATGGTTGATTCCGCTCCCAAGAAAACCTTTCCTCCAAGAGAAGTATAGTCCTTGCAAAGCTTAGAAAAATCCACTGGTCTTGGAGCTTGAACTTGAACTTCAACATCTACTGATGGTCCGAGGCTGGTATCCTTCTCATGATCGAAGTCATCATGGCCTCAAACATAGGAGCATAATCAACAGCTTCCCTAGCAGCACGGCCTTCCCTAGCAGCTGGTCTCCCCCTTCGACTCATCCTTAATATCTACAAAAAGGAATGACTTAGAACACCTTGAGAAACAATTGCATAAGGAGTTCAAATCCTTCTAAACTACTATATTATATATAGTAATCATTCATTAAAATACAATTACGTCTCTCATACGTAGTTACGTCAGCGAGCGTTGGCTAAAATCGATTAACCAAAGCTCTGATACCAAATGTGACGACCTCCCATGACTCCCGCACGGAAACAAGGGAATGGTGCGCTGAAAGTGTGCCAGGCAGCCATGAGTGATCGTCAAGGGTAAAATAAACATCGCAGAATCTATCGTACAACTCACAGCGCATGGATAAATACAATAGAGAAATATAATATAGTGAAGCTCTATAGAACAGGACATCATCATATAAGCATCATAATAGTTTTATACAAACATATGAATCATCCATACATCAAAGCCTCACTACATAACACTCAAACAAATACAGCAGCGGAACACCCAGTACATATAATATGAAATAATGTGCAAAAGCCTCCTGCTCGTCTTTGTCATCATTAGCGTAGATCTCCAAGAACAGCACCTGTCACCTGCTACCTAGTCTGCCCATCCCAACATGGATGAACAGCCCAAGGTAATAAGAGGAGACATAAAACCTTGAGTCAGACAAAGTCTTAGTGAGCAGTAAATCAACTACCAAACATACCAAAAGAGTATAAGGGAAAAAGGAATAGGAACCAAACCATCCCACTCCACCTCTTTCTACAGTGATAGCCTCCAGACACACATTAAGGAGAAGCAAGCATAACATAGCAAGCAATTAAAGTAAGGCAATAATCACTCGAGTCAAGGTCGATGTTTTCCAAATACAAACCCCCAAGGCCTAAACCAAGATCAGATAAGCACCCAGAAAACACCGCTCTTGAGACCGAATGATGATACAATCAAACGTCCAAACATCCATGACTCTGGCTATCACTGTTATCATTGCCTTGATTTCACCGTTAGTTGAACGACCATCTGTCAAGGGCTAATGGTAACCCCGGTTCTAGACATAACTCCGCACGTCGTCGCAGCACGTGCCTAGGAATTTTCGCAACTACCCAAAGTACTAGCACGTCGTCGCAGCCCGTGCTTGGAACGTCGTCGCAGCCCGTTCCAACGTACTCTTGCTTTGAGCATGCTAGAACCTTCAACAACGATGAGATCTCAGCCTCCTAGTCATCCTCCTCGACGAATATTTCCATACTAGCTCAAGCGCCTCTCAAGCTAACCATTATCAACCAACTCGCATCACATCATCGAGTTATCAACATGCTTGGGATGATCCCGTCTGGATTAAACCAAGGCTATCTCACATCATGCTTCGCTTTATCGCATCATAGCAAAGTCTCATCTCAACATCATGGCTTGCCTCATCGCATCATGGCAAAGTCCCATCTCAACATCATCTAATCCATACATATGAGCTTCAACATCCGCTTCATATGCCACGAGCGCTTTCACCATTCAAGAGCCTTTCCACTTAGCTTTTGAATCATGTTCGACCATCTTGTCTAGATCTAACTATCAATCAACTAACATACATAGCAATCAATCAAATCAATCATTAGCTTAAGCAATCAAGTAATCAAATATGGTCTAAGTAGGCATTTATAACTACAATGGCAATTTCGTAAATAAATGAGCATAGATATAACATACATGAATCATGGGTTTTTAGCATAGATCTAACAAATATAAATCATGGGTTTTGTCTCTACAACTTGATGAATGAACTTGCATAAGTAAACATCTTCATAAGTAATGGATCTACACTTGGATCTAAGGAAAAATGCATAAAATCACTATCTACAACACTCCAACAAACCACCAATCCAATATACTCCTTTGGGTCCGCGTGAGAGATAACCACCACTCACCGAATCACCCAAACACTTCAAAAACTATCAACTTCAGATCTGGACAGCAAGGATTCAAGCTTGATTTGTCGAAATCTCGCTTGAAATGATGAAATCTAGCTTTGTTGGACGAAGATCTTCAACTTTGGCTTTTTAATCTTCAATCTTGATCTTCGATCTTGGATGGACGTTAGCACTCGATCAAAGTGGAGAAAAGAAGTGAAGAAATGTTGTAGTCGAGCTCTCAAAATGGCAGCACTTCGTCGCTTCGAAATCCGGTGCCAAAAAGTGAAGAAATGGTCGCGTATTTATAGGCTAGTCGCCCCCCCTAACTCGGTCAGGTCTTAACTCGCTCGGAGTTAACTCGCTCGGTCTTAGGTCGTTGCCGACCTAAGAATCTCCCTGACCTAACTTAGGTCGCTGCCGACTAACTCACCCCACACAAGGCCTATCCAACGACCTAAACAAAAACGCGGGTTAACTAAGCCGCCCACACGATCTAACGGTCCCAAAGCTACGCGACTTAAAACTAAGTCGCTCAAGCGACTTATCTACAAACAGGGTTATCACGACCTAAAACATAACGAGCTATCTACCATACGACCTAACTAAGTCGCTAACGACTTACGACTTAGAAGGACCACTCGACCTAGCTTCCTCAACTCGGTCAGAACTACTAGGTCGCTAACTCGTTCACCTCTAACTCGCTAACCTGGTATCTTCCTTAGGTCGCTCCAAAGCCCCTCCGACCTAACAACCATACGACCTAACCCCTTAGGTCGTTAACTCCACTATCTCCTAACTCGCTAGCTATGCTAACTCGCTAACTCGTCCCAGCCCCTAAGTCGCTAACTACTCTTATCTCGTTAACTCTTAGGTCGGCCAGGTCCTATGAGTCGTTAACTCGGCAACTATCTTAACTTGGTCGAGCTCTCAACTTGTAACTCGTTCACGACCTATCACCTAACTCGTCTACGACCTATCACTTAAGTCGTCTACGAGTTAACCTCTACTCGAGTTAACTTCTCCATACGATCTAACCTCTACACGACTTAGGCTTAGGACGACTTAAACAACACTAACGACCTAGTAGCCATTATTTTACAATTAGTCGACACGTAAAATACGGGTCGTTACAGGATTCATTCCATTTATTTTATCTCACTAGCTTTATCCATCGATTTCAATAATCAAGACACAAAAGTCTTTTACCAATTTTTTTGACTTACAAAACTCAGATTTTTAAACATGAAATTCTTCATGCTAGATATTTGCATATTACATCTTTTCCAAAGCTGTGTGCTTTCAAGATATTTTAAAAATCTTCTTCCTTAATTCATTAGGTTAGGATTATGTAATTCTAATTTCAGACTATTGATTTTCTATTTAAAGTTTGAAAATATTTGATAACTCGAAGTTTAACAAGTCCATCGTCGTTCTCACAGACTTTAGGCATACGCTGGCCAGGCGTAAGTCTAAAAATCTCCAAGTACTAAATATACTTGCTTCAACTCCCAGTGAAAATACTTTTTTTAAAATTCCTTTAAAAATGGAGATGGAAAGCACGTTCCCCCATGGATCACAGTTTACCCGGCGGTTACGCTACTATCCCAGTAGAATCGTTTGTAACTGTAGATTTCACATCTCTCTTGAATTTCGCCATGGTTGTTGCCATAGATTGTGGTACACACGGCGGTTACGCTACTATCCCAGTAGAATCGCTCGTGACCGTAGGCATCTCGCCCCTCAAATTACGCTTCGGCCTCTAGATCGCAGTTTACACGGCGGTTGCGCCACTATCCCAGTGGAATCGCTTGTAACTGTAGGCATCACGCCCCACGAATTACGCCATCATCAATTCACATAATCCCAAACACGATGATCCATCGTGGGGGATTCCAGTCAGTCCCAATGGACATTCCACTAATGGAAATTCTATGTAGCTACGATTTCCAATGGACACTCCACCGAGTTCCAATCACCTTCACAAATAATAAATGGAAGGTACATTTCCATATCCTCAGTTTTTTAGAAAACATATGTCATATACATATAGTACTTTATTTCACATTTCGTACATATCATACCTATGTAAACCTACACAGGACTTTTCATAATAATGACTTTCCAAACTGATGGTTTTCGAACTATTACATTCACATATATAAGTTTTGAAAACTCAATTCACATTCATAACAAATAGAGGATTCCAAAATTTTCCATTTCATTTATAATTTTCCTCTAAATCGATTTGAAAATTTAAGGTTATCTCAAACCTAATTCACATTCATAATCCAATTCATTATCGACTTCACATTCGATTTGGATTTCACGTTACATCGTAAATTCTCAACACATAATTGATGTCTACCGATATATAACCTCTAAGCTCGTACGTCTCAGAGAAGGGTGTTAAGCTAAAAGAATAAATTCTCCGCCACCAACAAATATATATTTAATAGAGATCAATTGATATGTCATCAATTCACAATGCTAGACATACAATCCAAATCGACTATCCAAAATTCAAAGTTCAACTTATATTGTTTTTGACGTCAAAGTTAAACTCAATTTAACTCAAGATTCAATCTTTTTTTGGAAAATATTCAAGTTGAACTGATCGTTCAAATTTCCCAAAAATATCTTTACAAGATATATAATTTTCCACACTTAACCATTTGAAACCAATTTCAAATATTCATTTTTTTCCAATTTATCTTTAAAAGATAAAATTTCAAACCTTTCATTTCATATTGGAAAACATTTCCATACTTATTTAATAAGTAATTCACAAATTCATTTATTTTCAACACTTGGAAAATATTCAATGTACTTGAATCAAAATTAAGTATATATTCCATTCTTTAAGGAAATCATTCTTTTAAACACATTTATTTGAGTCAAAACGAATGTTGCGTAAAACATCGTTACGACAACTCAAAATCACTAGTATAGGGATTCGAATTTAAGATAGATATATAAATCCCAATACTATAAACAACATTTCCTTTCGGAAACCATTTACTATAACAATAGTGTTATAGTCCACCATTTCCTTATTTCTCGAAAACGCCTATTTCAACAATTGAATGTTGAAATCTATGTATTCAATACTTAATGCATTTTAAAACATCTTTAAAACCATTAACTTTTTCAATTTCAACTTCAACTTAATTCATAGTTTGAATTCCTCATACTTTTCATAATATTAGTTTTAAACCAATTTCAAACTTTTCAATATTAAGTTTTTCACTTAATTTAATTTTCCGCACGTTTAAATTCAAATTCATCACTGAATTTATTAAACCTATAATGGATTATCATGTTGACAACTTCAAATTTGAAATCTAAATCTCATTTGAACTTTGCATTTGCTTTTCTATTCCCAAAAATAATCAACTAGTCCTTTAGTAAGCCATTCATCGACTTAGTTCCATTAAATTTATATTTCCACATTAACCTCATTTCATAGTATCACTTCCCTAAAACATATCTGTTTTATTCAATAATATATTCACTGTCCAAAATCGTGAATATACTTATTTATTCAATTCAGTGTTTCTACACATTTATTTAAAAGATTATCCACTATCTAAAATCGTGAATAAAATTCCCAACCACCATTTACTATCACAATATCTAACTTAAAGGATAATTCGCTGTCCAAAATCACGAATATATCTCCTTTAATAAATAACTTCTAAGTTTCATTTATCAAATTCAATTGGTTTCGAATTTATAAACAATCTTTACAAATTCCATTTCTATTTATAAACTTCGATTTATAAATCTTCTTTATTAATTCAACTCAATTTATATAACTCAATTATATACCAAAAGTCCATATTATAAGTTAAGTACTTATAATCCATTTATTCACTAAATCATTTTTCAAAACATTGGAAATCAATTTTCAAAAGAATTCAGAGTCAAATTCCCAAGTTATAGTTTAATTATCCTCTTGGTTATACTAAATTGACACGTCATTTTATCTCCCAATTTATTATTTTCGAGATATTCAAAATATCGGATTTAAACCAATTCATTAATTCACTTCACTTATATTTTATTTTTCATAAATCTCAGCAATTCGATAATGGGTTTCGAATGAGAAACTATCGCAATCCTAAATTAGAGAGGGGAATTTTCGAAAAAAATTGAATTTTCAAAATACCTTTTATTTTTCAAAGAAAACAATTTCATACTTCTTTTAAATTTGAAAAACATTTTTCTTTAAAGTGATCCTAGTAACTATTCATATTAAACATCATAAACTGAGCTTTGTGTAAACCAAAGCTCTGATACCACTTTTGTAACGACCCGCCGTTCTGACCGCCCCCAGTCGGTAATTAAACCAACTTGAGGCGTTCAAAATGATGGATTGTTATTCAGTTTATAGAGTTTAAACAGAAACAGCCACAGAATCACAGAATAATCATAATATTTTACATAAATGAATTTTTATACATATATCAGAGTTTGTACAATGCATTAAATTTTTATACAGCGGAATATATCTTTAAGTACAAAAAATTCTTCGAAAAGCTAAAGTGAAGCAATTTCCCTCTCTCCCTAACTTCGCGGCCTGAAAATCTTCAAGCTGTAAAATACTCGGTCTGACCCGAGTATTACATTCAAAAGAAAATAATACACAGGTCAGTCTAATTCAAACTCGGTTATTAGTGCATAGAGGCAATAATAATCAAACAACAATTAGACGACGGTCAAATATAAATTTACCTATCCGATCCTTTAACAAGTAATCGGATAACGGTAAATATAACACTTAACAGTGTTAAACAATAACTCAGTAGATTCAAATTATCAATGAGGATAGATGAAGGGATTATTGATGAAGATAATTTAGAAAACAATCAAAATTTGCCTAAAGGGTAATTAACAACAAAATCATCAAAATCGGTTCAAAATATATTGAATTGTCAACATAAAACAATTTTCATCAAAAAGAAAACATCATTTAAAACATTAGATTTGGTAGGGCTGCAGTACACACACGCGTATACGGCCTCGCCACATTTTTAAAATGTTAACTTCGTGTGGCTGCAGTTCACGCTTGCGTGCACTGCCTCGCCACTACCGTAATGAAATAGAAATCATCACAACAGTAAAAACTAATAGAAATCAAAGCTGCAGAGGTCAAGTCAGTGACTCAACACAGCTGCAATACCAAAACCCATGCAACAAGGCAAGGTCGAAATGCAATTGTTTTGCATATACTCAAGTAACTCAAGAAAACAAGTTCCAAACAACTTATTACTGCACATTTCAACAAGTGCAAAATTTTCATAAAAATGAAACTACAACCATTACTTGGACACAAGGGCAAATCTGCAATCAATAACGCAGCCACCACAAGATCCCACATGAAACCACTTAAAACTGTCGAGCATAAATTTAAGCACAACCGAATTCAAGTGAAATGCAACTATACATCTGAAGTCAAAATGATCAAGGCAACAAACCCAGATCCAAGTATACACACAAATGTGCACAGGGCAACCAGACCATCAAAGTGCAGACAAGATGAAGTCAGTGCCAACAGTACTGACAGTAACTCCATCAAGTCGTGATTCAAACCCCAAAATAAAATCAGAGATGTCAACAAGTATGTAAACTACAAGTCAACAAATGAATTTCAAAGTGATCAAGGACATCTGCAACATTGAATATATAATATCAAGTCAATGCAGCAGATGGAACACAAGTATAGATCCAACTATGCATGCATACACACATACAGGGGTATATATGCCTACATTTTTAATCCACACGTGTATATATATGCTGCACTTATACGTACAGGCATCTACAAAATTTGATACAACAAATCAAACTGCAATTATCATAAAGGCACAAAGGCACAAAGGCCATACTCAAACCAAGATCAAGTTATAAGAACGAAACCCAAAAATGCATATACTTATGTTAACATAAGTATATACACACTGCAATTATAAGTACAGATGGCTCCACTAACTAGAATATATAATGAAACCGAAGTGCACTTAAATGCATGAGGATAATTATACAAGAGCCACTGCAGCCCAACATGAAGTTTGAACACTTACAACTGAACCAAACTCAACTACAAATGCACAGCAACAATAATTCAAGCTTGGTACAATTCCAACCATATATGTACACAAACATACATATGTATGCATGTACATATATGCAGATTTGAATAATAGGTGACAAAGCAAGGTCACAACTCATCAACAATCGAAACAAGTAACTGAGAGAAATAAATTCAAGTCGAAGTGCTACAGAGATGTACTCAGGGAAAGATATGAAAAGTACACAGCAACAAAGGCTTTTGAATACAGACAGTGCAATAAATCCCAAACAAAACTTGTGTGTTTAAGAAGGAACTATGATTTTAAAAATAGATTCAAAAAGAAAAGGATATACAGGTTCAAGAGAAGAAAATTTTAGAAGTAGATAGAACTGCAGATTTTTAAACAAGTAAAAGCTCTCTGTTCCAAAAATCTGTTCATGTGATTAAACTTACTTTTTTTTTTTGAAGAGTTTTAAATTTATTTAAAACAGTTTTAAACTTCCTCTACCAATGGACTTGAATATGGTTCAGTATGCATATACTGTTAGGTGTCCAGTATTTTTCTAAAGGAAATTTAAAAGTGCTCAATAAAAATCACTTATCGCTAGATTCAGCTATCATGTTAAATCAGTACTAGAGATGAGTTTTACTCAATTGCAAAACTTGATGAACAGAGATGCATACATACTTATTCACAGACATGTAGATATAACAGATTTTTATACTTTTCAAATTATAATAAAATAGTGTTACTCATTATTCAAACAAATGAAATGGAACTTAAATTAAAAGCTATGCAGTGATCAAACAGACTGCAAGATGTATACAAACATAAGGCATGAGACCACAGTGCAACAGATCAAGTAAGTCAGATGCAAGACTAGATCAATGAATATGAGAACAAGCATACGTGAAGACTACAAGAATGCACAGTTAACTTAAACGAAGACATGAGTGCTAAACTGGAATGCACGCGATGTCAACAAAGGCCAAAGTGAACAAGATCAGTGGGAAGGCCGAAGTCAATATTAATTCATGGAATCAAAATTTCCAGAAAAATCAAAAGCAAAACAAGGCAATCTGCAGAATCAAAGTGACCGAAGTCACAGTTGAAAATAGATACGTGGTAGCCACGAAATCCAGCAACAATAAAAATTAAGTTGAAACCGAGACAATGAAAACACAAATAAGCAGACGAGGATGAACAATTTACAGTTAAATGCAGCCCAGGCCGGAGCCAAAGTCGACATTTTTAAACATTAGAGATTTCAAAATAATCGAGCAGTGGGTTTCAAACAATTGGCCGAGACCAAATAAATCAGAAAACCAGAGAATCCAAAGCAATAAGTTCCAAAAATCTAAATCAAAACCCATGAAAATCGAGAACAAAAGATCAACTAACTTTGAATTAGATGTGAGTAGTAAAATTTACTCACTTGCAAACGAATTTGGGGCAGCCGCGACGAGGCGAAGGAGGCGTCGAGCAAAATTGAAGCCGCAAGAAGCCCTAATTTGCGAACGAAGAGGAAGACGAGCGATTTCAGGCCGCCATTTTTTTTATCTCTTCGGTTTGATTTTTATGAAAAGGAAGGGGCTTCGTGTTTTAAGGAGAAGGGGAACGTGATTTTGCAGAGGGGCACGATTTAGGGCGTGGGTTTAGCTGACAAGGTAAGGCAGTGTATTCTTCTTTTTTTTTTATTATTTATTTATTTTATTTTTATTATATATATATTATTTTTTTCTTATTTCTTTATTTTAAATCCAATTTGTTTTGTATAAATTATTTTCTTTTACTTTGTTTTTGTTTAATTTTGTTGTTAAAACTTTAACTAAGTGTATTTATTTATTTGTTTTGTATTGATTAAAATTTATTCCTTTTTATTTTAAAGAGAAGAAAATATTATTTAAAACTAACCATCCTTTTTAAATTTAAATAATAATTCTTGTATCTAAATTATTTTTTTCCTAAGTCATTTGTTTGAATTTAAAATACAAATTCAATATTCAATTTCAACTCCAAAGTCGAATTCAAATTTTATTCAACTTTAAATAGATTAAATTCTAAAATTTATTCGCCAATTTATTCTGATAATTTGAAATACAATTTAAATTCTCATTCAAATATTTAAAATTAATTAAATATTTTCATTTGTAAATTGTTCAAAATTCAGGGTTGTTACAAGTTCGGCCTCTTACCCATATATGTCCACGACCCCAGCATGTGACCCAATTTCCTCCAGAGAGCCTCGACCTTGTTACGCACGCTCATGAGTCGATCGACAAGCAGCCTTCACCACTCGACTACCCGAAACACACTCACAACCTCGCCGTAGCCCTAAGACTCGAACAACCCCCTACGCGCGAGTTTCCCCTTCGCGACACCAACTCGAGCTTGCGACATCACTCGCCGCACCACAAACCTCCACGACTCGTAATCGTGCTCGCGCGACTCACGGCGGCTCGTGAAATAGAGCTCGACATCGCCTCCAATCGCACATCAGGTCGCGTGCGAATTTATTATTATTTTTATTTTTTTTAAAATGCGAATTCGATTTTGGGAGAGCTCGGCCATTTTCAACTGAGGGTTTCAATTTGGGAAGGGTGAGGTAAAGAAGACGAGGGGAAAATGAGGCTTCGGTTGTAAGATAAAGGGTGGATGACGTGATTTTATATTTGTTAAACACTAATTGCTTAATAATCAATTAGTAATTCTTAATTAAATTGTTGAATTAATTTCCCACAAATCATATGTCATCAAGTAGTTAATTACAAATATTTATTACTTAATCAATAGTTCACCCAAACTCTAATTACAATTATAATGTAATTATTCCTTGCGTGTTAAAGTTGACTTGCGTGTTAATAGGGTTAAGGTGAAATGAGATGATGTTTTTGGATGCTGATGAGAGTATGTAGGTCAATCAACCGATATATATATATATATATATATATATATATATATGTATATATGTATATATATATAAATTTAAATCATTACGATTTCACCACTTAAAATCTCGATCATATGAAGAAGGCAGCCTTTTTGACGCACTAAACATTGAACTTTCAATATAAATTCCTGCGCGTTTATATATCGTACGCTCACACAACAAACCAGATCAATACGAAATTTGAAATCCGACAATAATTCAATAATTTAATTATCAAATAAATAGTGATATTTGAATTCAGGTTAAAATTAACTTTTAAATATTCAAAATCAATTGAATATTCCAATTTCAATTGCTTAAAAATTTCGGGTGGTCACATTTATTTTATTTAACAAATTTATTGTAACAACCCGCATATTTATCGATTTTATATTTAAATATTTTATTTAAATATTTTATCGATATTCAAAATTTAGTTCGAAAAGCTACTCTTTGCATACGGTCGAATTAGGACTCGGGACCACTTCCATTGAGTTCAAAACGCTATTTGCGATCTTTTTGAGTATAAGCTTTGATATGTTTGAAGTTAGAGGAATTTTGCCACTTTTTACTTAGGGCTTTGGTTTGGGCTGAGCCCAATAACCCCACTTATGTATTCAGTCCCAACTCCACTCCAACTCTTTATTACTTCATTTCTAATTCCTAATACTCAAGCTTTAGCGATAATGGTGAGTGGAATGGGAAATTAAAACTCCAAACCCTAGTTTTCTTTTGCAAATCAAACTCTAGCTCCAAACTAATAGAAGAACCCATTGGTAAGCCTTCTCTTCTTCTTCTCCAACTCATTCTCTTATCAATTTCAGAAATTCCTAAACCTAACTTTGGGAATTTTCTTCTTTTAAAGCTTAGAATCAAGCTTCTTGAGTTGGATTTGAAGAGTGGTTGATTCTCCTTTGCTTTCAAGCTTCTTCTTCAATCGTTTGGGTTCAAAGGTTAGATTTTTATCTCACATCTTAGTCTATAATTATCTTCGATTGTTAGGTATGAATTCCTAACACTTATTCTTGTGCAATTGATTTTGGTTTGGATTGATTTGGTGTATATTCCAATTTTCGATGTTTTGAAATCAAAATCTATGAAAATCCTTTTATGGATATTTGGACATTGATATTTGAGGTGTATCGAAGAGCCGTTAAGGATGGGTTGTCGCTTGGCGTAAATCCTTGGTCGTTGTCGCTCGATCGATCGCTTCCGGTATCCGTTTGGCCATTTTTGGCCTAGGTTCAAGGAATGCCCTGAACCCTTGATTCAGACGTCTGAAACGTAGTATTCAGATGTCTGAATATTATACTGGGAATTTTTATTCCCCAGTATTTAGACGTCTGAATCTATATTTCAGACGTCTGAATTGGTTCATTTGGAACCAAAAAGGAAATAGGCTAAAAAGTGCATATTTCAGACGTCTGAAATCAACGATTCAGACGTCTGAATTCTGTTTTTGGAAAATATTTTATTTTCCAGATTCAGACGTCTGAATCCTTGATTTTAGACGTCTGAATCTGCACTCTTTTGCCCATTTGCCTATTTGCTTGAGAATTCCAACTTTTATCGATTCGTGTTGATTCTGATTTGTTGATTTTCAATTATTATGGACTTGATGACTTTTATATCGGGATTTTTGGGAATATCCATTTCGATGGATTCCGTAATCGATTTCTTTGGATTTTATTCACGTCTTCGAATGTGAATTTTGATGATTGATTGTCTCTACATTCCTTTCTATGATTTGTCACTTTAAAATACAAAGGTTTTCTATACTAGTAGTAAATATCAAAACTCTTTATTCAAATGATTTCAACACTATTTAATTACAAAGCTCGTTTTCTCAAACCGATTTCCAATCTATTAGTATATACAAACCTTTACCTCACTCGTATGAGAAATCTAATTAAACGGCTTAGTAAAACAAGTGGTATGAAACGCTTGCGTTTACTTTGTCGGTTAATTCTTGGACTTGTTCGATTGAAACTCTTGTGACAACTTTCTAGTGGAAATCTACAATTTGTTCGTAAATATTTAAGTTAAGCTAGTGGTTATGGGACATGAAGCTAAGCTCGTATATTTACTAGTTTACTGTAATTGACACTTCTCGGTGATCATGACGGTCATTTTTATGATTTAGACTAGCAATTGTGCGATGTCTCTTTGTATGCGAGGCTAGACTAGACACCATTTGTGTGATTTCGACTCACACATATCTCTTTGTCTGCAAGGTTAGTCTAGACCTCATCAGTGTGATTTCGATTCACACATGTAGGGTAGCACCCCATGGTCTTCGGGTCGTTCGTGTGTCAAAAATTAATGGCTAGCTACCATGAGATAGCATCTCGTTTGTGTGATACATATGTTGGTGAGTTTTTATGCTCCCGTTCATCTGATAGGCCTCCGCCTTTTTTATGATTTCTGGATTTCGTGTGTTGAATTCTGGAATTTATGCTTCACCAATTTTAGTGATTTTCATTGATATGATTTATCAATTTTTGTGCATTGGTGAATTCGTGCGTCATTAACTTGTTGTGAATACAAGTTTAGGGTATGAAACCCTTTTTGGATCTTTGTGAAGATTTTTGTGATATTGATTAATCTCATGTTGAGTTTCAATTATATACTTATTGTAGTATGCCCGTATGGTTATCATATGTTTATGCCATATCTATTATTATATATCATGTCATCTGATATTTATGGCTAGACTGATCCGTTTATTATTTTCTTATAAATAATACTCGGGTCAGATCGAGATGTTACAGGTGCTTCTGTTTGACTCCTCTCCTGGGATTTGCTACTCTGACTTTTGGCTAACCACATAGATTAGCAGTTTTTGTTGTTTACACTTGAGATATAGACTCATAGTTGTATTCTTTTGTATAGCACGTGTTACCATTCTCTTGTATTATTGTGGATCTTTTTGACCACTACTCTGATGTACACTTTCATGTGTTAGTTATATATTCATATCTTCTTCCGCCTATGTGATATGAATTATCTGTGACTGATTTGTGTTATGTTTATTTCTATATTTGTTTCCGAAGACATTATAGCCACTGTGTGATAGTTTTGAGTTTGTATCGGTATGTCGGATTTCCTCCTTAAATGAAATATGCTTTACTATCTGACATATCGGTGCTCGCAAAAAGAAATTACACGGATGGTCGCTCCTCAACAGCCTTATTCTCCGTGCTAGTTGACGGCATTACTCCGTAGTGTCCTTGGCTAGTGTGGGTATAGAGGTGGTGCCTCACAGCTTGGTATCAAAGCCAGACTTCGGAACAATGTAGAATAATTTAACAAGGATCATCGTCCTAAGTCCATCTTAGGAGTCGTGCTTTAGGATTTTATTCGGGTCTTAGTACTGTCCTATCCTAATTTCTTTTATGATTCCTTGTTTTATCTATCAAGGTTTCTTGATATTTATTTTGAGAATAACTTTTCCCCTTCTTTCTTTTCTAAAGGAAGAGAAATGGTTAGTTCTAGCAGTCCCAGCGTTGGTCAATCCAGTAGCCCTTCTCTGGATGGCGCATTCATGTCTGCCCAACAACTTTTGGATTTTGTAAAGAATCAAGAGTTTATCTGTGCTTTGAGTAAGAACCCTGAAATGGTTCTACCTTTGAAACTTGAAGTTTCTTTCAATCAGCTTGTGGATGTTACTCTTCTTCATGGAGAGGTTGGTAAAGGAAGTGTTTGTGATATTGGGACTTCCAAGAAGAGGCATAGTAAGATCAAGAGCCTTAATCCCAATAAGAGAGTGAACCAAACTACTTTTGTCGCAAAGACTCCAATCATTAATCGTGGAGAATGCTACAATTGTGGCTCTAAGGACCACTATATAAATAAGTGTCCTAGACCTATCTCTTGCCGCTATTGCAAAGGTGCGGACCATTATATGTCTTCATGTCCCAGACTTCAAAGCAAGAAGAAGGTGGAACAAGAAACTTCGGTAGCCAAGACTCCTACTCCAAGTCGTAAACAATGCTACAATTGTGGTTCCACGGACCATTATGTAATTAAGTGCCTGAAACCCCTCTATTGCCGCTATTGCAAAGGCTCGGGTCATTACTTATCTACATGTCCCAAACTCCCTAGCAAGTGGGAGGGAAAGTTGAAAGTCGTGCAAGCCCCTTGTGACACTTCTCTTGGTCAAGGTATTTTACATTCAATCCTTGATGCTATTGTTTTATTTCGTGATCTTTCTATTTGAGTTCTTTTTGATATGGGTTCATCTCATTATTTTTATATCAAAAGAACTTGTTGATTATTTTCCTTCAAACATTTCTGGGCTTGTTGACTTCTTTGAGGATTGCGAATCCGGATGGTAGATATGCAACCCTTAATTTGTTTCTTTTTATTGATGTCGAAATTATTTTATGTGATTTTTCTTTCCGAGCCGATATTTTTTTTACTTCGGCTTCGGAATTGATTTGTGTTAAAGGATTGGCTTATTCATTATGAAGCCATATCCTTTGTCCCTAGTGGACTACTTATCTTCGACGTTCTTAATCTGTTAAGCAGATTTCTATTTCTCCTTTGTGGTTTCGATTCCAACTTGATGACATCTTTTTATTCTTTAAGCCCGCATGATGAAGAAAGTGTTGCTTCTCTCTTTCATGTAGTTTGAGAATTTTCCGGTAATTTTGAGTTTGTCTTAGGATCATCACCTAAGCAATATCTTGTGTGGTGTTAAGGTCTTTTCAGCTCGACCTTGCCACCGATTTCATTTGCTACGAGTCGCGGGAGTTAGCATTCCATTTACCGCATTCCGCACTCATTATGATACTTATGAATGACTTATTATGTCATTCAGTTTGTCTAGCTTATTTCATCCATTTTATGAATCGAGTATTCTACGATCTCGGTGACTCCATTCTTGTATATTTTGATTTTGAATTAAAATAGCAATTTAAAAATTTTACAAATCATTTTCATAAGATTTATTTATAAGTATAGATGTATTTTGTTCTTAAATGAGCAAAGAATATTCTTAAAACTTTTTAAGAGACATTTTGGTCATATAGAAGATGATTTTGTGATTATATTGCCCATTTAGTGTTTTAAGAATTCTGGTCTATGCGCTTGATCAACATTATCGATAAGAATTTCCTAAACGCTTAGATGGGACAGTCAGACACGATATATTGACTTGTAAAAATGTAAATTTTTCTAGAAAGATTACTACATAAAGATAAATGTAATTTTGAAAGTCTTAACTTTTCAGGAAAGAAGATTGTTTAAAAGAAATTCTTTCTTTTTGATACTCTTATTCTTGTGATTCCCTAAGGGAACCAAGACTTTATCTTTTGTACCAATGCTTATCGTATTGGTTTGGATGTCGTTCTCTTGCAAAAGATAACGTGCTATCACGTGTGCTTCTAAATCATTAAAAGCCGATTGAGACTAGGTATGCCACTCATGATCTAGTGCTCGCGGCTATTGTTTTCGCTTTTAGAGTTTGGCATCATCATTTTTGGGGGAGAAATTAGTTCTCCACCTCGATCATAAGTCTTTGAAATATTTATTTCCTAAAAAGGAAATTAATTTACGTCAACAACGTTGGCTCGAGTTCCTTGCTCCTTATGATCTTGATATTCTTTATACCCCCGTTAAGGGTAATCGTGTCGCCGATGTTCTTAGCCGTAAGCAACAAGCAGTTGTTTCTATGATGATATCTGAATGGAATGATCTCGAGATCTTATCCACTTGTGAGATTCGAGAGCGCGTATCCGATTTATGTTCATCTTTTGTTTTATGTAGCCTTGAGGCTCATCCTTGAGGCTCATCCTTCTCTTTTAGACCGCATTCTTGAAGCTCAAAGGCTAGATCCCGAATTGGCTCTTCTTGGCCAAAATATTAAGGATAAAATTGATATTGAAGGTTTGAAAGACTTTGGTATCAATTCTCGTAGCGGCATTCGGAAATTTGGTAGACTTATCGTACCAAATATTGGAAATCTTCATAAAGATATTTTATAAGATTCTCATCATTCTATATTTACCATTCATCCCGGTAGTAGTAAAATGTTAGCGGGTATGAAGCGGCTTTATTATTGGGAGGGAATGAAATCTGATCTTGCTAACTTTGTTAAGTGTTGCATGACTTGCCAACTCATTAAGGCCGAACATCAAAGGCCCGGTGGGTTATTGCAACCTTTAGAAATTCCAATTTGGAAGTGGGATCAAATTTCCATGGATTTTATTGACGTCCTTCCCCGTTCTCGTTCGGGTCATGATAGCTTATGGGTGTGAGTTGATAGACTTACTAAATCCGCCCATTTTATTCCCATTCGGTCTAACCGAACCGTTCCTCTTTTGGCCAAGCTCTTTGTTAAAGAGATTGTTAAATTACATGGAGCTCCTACTTCTATTGTTAGCGATCGAGATCCATTGTTTACTAGTGGATTTTGGAATAGTCTTCAAAAAGCTTTAGGAACGAAGCTTAATTTTAGCACCGCTTATCACCCCCGGTCCGATGGACAAACCGAGCGTGTGAATCAAACTCTTGAAGATCTTCTTCGTGCATGTGTTCTTGATTTTTGTGGAAGTTGGGAAGATCATATTTCTCTTGTTGAGTTTTCCTATAATAATAGCTTCTAATCTAGTATTGGTATGGCACCTTTCGAGGCACTCTATGGAAGGCCATGCCGATCTCCTTCTTGTTGGTCTGAGGCCGGTGAGAGGCTGGTTTTAGGTCCAGATTTTATTCGGGATTCCACAGAGAAAATTGACCTTATTCGACGTAGGATGAAAGAAGCCCAGAGTAGACAAAAATCCTATGCCGATAACCGGAGAAGGAGATTAGAATTTTCTGTTGGAGATCTTGTTTTTATTCGTGTTTCACCTATGAAAGGTATTGTACGTTTCAGTCGGTCGGGAAAGTTAGCACCTCGATATACTGGGCCATTTCCAATCACTGAACGTATTGGTTCCATGGCTTATCGCCTATCATTACCGGCTCAGTTTTCTGCCATGCACGACGTGTTTCACTTTTCTCAATTATGGAAATGTCTTCGAGATTCCGATTCTATTCTTGAGCCCAGTGTTGTGGAAGAGATTGAAGTTTCGCCTAATTTAACTTATGAGCAACATCCTATTCGTATCATTGCTTTGGAAGTCAAACGACTTCGAAATAAAGATGTTCCGCTTGTTAAAGTTCAACGGTCTTCAAGTCCTAAGGATTGTTCTTGGGAATCTAGAGAATTCATTGAGCGAACGCATCCTGACTTACTTTCTCATGCTCTTTAAGGTGAACTTCTTACTTCAAAATTCTTTTGTGTTAATATGCTTTTATGGTTGTTACTATATATCTTCTTCTTAAATATTGCGAGGACGCAATTTCTTTAAGGAGGGGAGTCTGTAACAACCCGCATATTTATCGATTTTATATTTAAATATTTTATTTTAATATTTTATCGATATTCGAAATTTAGTCCGAAAAGCTACTTTTCGCATACAGTCGAATTAGGACTCGGGACCACTTCCATTGAGTTCAAAACGCCGTTTGCGATCTTTTTGAGTATAAGCTTTGATATGTTTGGAGTTAGAGGAATTTTGCCACTTTTTACTTTGGGCTTTGGTTTGGGCTGAGCCCAATAAACCCACTTATGTATTCAGTCCCAACTCCACTCCAACTCTTCATTACTTCATTTCTAATTCCCAATACTCAAGCTTTAGCAACAATGGTGAGTGGAATGGGAAATTAAAACTCCAAACCCTAGTTTTCTTTTGCAAATCAAGCTCTAGCTCCAAACTAATAGAAGAACCCATTGGTAAGCCTTCTCTTCTTCTTCTCCAACTCATTCTCTTATCAATTTCAGAAATTCCTAAACCTAACTTTGGGAATGTTCTTCTTTTAAAGCTTAGAATCAAGCTTCTTGAGTTGGATTTGAAGAGTGGTTGATTCTCCTTTGCTTTCAAGCTTCTTCTTCAATCGTTTGGGTTCAAAGGTGAGATTTTTATCTCACATCTTAGTCTATAATTATATTCGATTGTTAGGTATGAATTCCTAACACTTATTCTTGTGCAATTGATTTTGGTTTGGATTGATTTGGTGTATATTCCAATTTTCGATGTTCTGAAATCAAAATCTATGAAAATCCTTTTATGGATATTTGGACATTGATATTTGAGGCATATCGAAGAGCCATTAAGGTTGGGTTGTCGCTTGGCGTAAATCCTTGGTCGTTGTCGCTCGATCGATCGCTTCCGGTATCCGTTTGGTGATTTTTGGCCTAGGTTCAGGGAATACCCAGAACCCTTGATTCAGACGTCTGAAACGTAGTATTCAGACGTCTGAATATTATACTGGGAATTTTTATTCCCTAGTATTCAGACGTCTGAATCTAAATTTCAGACGTCTGAATTGGTTCATTTGGAACCAGAAAGGAAATAGGCTAAAAAGTGCCTATTTCAGACGTCTGAAATCAACGATTCAGACGTCTGAATTCTGTTTTTGGAAAATATTCTATTTTCCAGATTCAGACGTCTGAATCCTTGATTTCAGACGTCTGAATCTGCACTCTTTTGCCTATTTGCCTATTTTCTTGAGAATTCCAACTTTTATCGATTCGTATTGATTCCAATTTGTTGATTTTCAATTATTATGGACTTGATGACTTTTATATCGGGATTTTTGGGAATATCCATTTCGATGGATTCCGTAATCGATTTCTTTGGATTTATTCACGTCTTCGAATGTGAATTTTGATGATTGATTGTTTCTACAATCCTTTCTATGATTTGTCACTTTAAAATACAAAGGTTTTCTATACTAGTAGTAAATATCAAAACTCTTTATTCAAATGATTTCAACACTATTTTATTACAAAGCTCGTTTTCACAAACCGATTTCCAATCTATTAGTATATACAAACCTTTGCCTCACTCGTATGAGAAATCTAATTAAACGGCTTAGTAAAACAAGTGGTATGAAACGCTTGCGTTTACTTCGTCGGTTAATTCTTGGACTTGTTCGATTGAAACTCTTGTGACAACTTTCTAGTGGAAATCTACAATTTGTTCGTAAATATTTAAGTTAAGCTATTGGTTATGGGACATGAAGCTAAACTCGTATATTTACTAGCTTACTGTAATTGACACTTCTCGGTGATCATGACGGTCATTTTTATGATTTAGACTAGCAATTGTGCGATGTCTCTTTGTCTGCGAGGCTAGTCTAGACACCATTTGTATGATTTCGACTCACACATATCTCTTTGTCTGCAAGGTTAGTCTAGACCTCATCAGTGTGATTTCGACTCACACATGTGGGGTAGCACCCCATGGTCTTCGGGTCGTTCGTGTGTCAAAAATTAATGGCTAGCTACCATGAGATAGCATCTCGTTCGTGTGATACATATGTTGGTGAGTTTTTATGCTTCCGTTCGTGTGATAGGCCTCCCTTTTTTTTATGATTTCTGGATTTCGTGTATTGAATTTTGGAATTTATGCTTCACCAATTTTAGTGATTTTCATTGATATGATTTATCAATTTTTGTGCATTGGTGAATTCGTGTGTCATTAACTTGTTGTGAATACAAGTTTTAGGTATGAAACCCTTTTTGGATCTTTGTGAAGATTTTTGTGATATTGATTAATCTCATGTTGAGTTTCAATTACATACTTATTGTAGTATGCCCGTATGGTTATCATATGTTTATGCCATATCTATTATTCTATATCATGTCATCTGATATTAATGGCTAGACTGATCCGTTTATTATTTTCCTATAAATAATACTCGGGTCAGACCGAGATGTTACAGGTGCTTCTGTTTGACTCCTCTTCTGGGATTTGCTACTCTGACTTTTGGCTAACCACATAGATTAACAGTTTTTGTTGTTTACACTTGAGATATAGACTCATAGTTGTATTCTTTTGTATAGCACGTGTTGCTATTCTCTTGTATTATTGTGGATCTTTTTGACCACTACTCTGATGTACACTTTCATGTGTTAGTTATACATTCATATCTTCTTCCGCCTATGTGATATGAATTATCTATGACTGATTTGTGTTATGTTTATTTCTATATTTGTTTCCGAGGACATTATAGCCACTGTGTGATAGTTTTGAGTTTGTATCGGTATGTCAGATTTCCTCCTTAAATGAAATATGCCTTACTATCTGACATATCGGTGCTCGCACAAAGCAATAACACGGATGGTCGCTCCTCAACAGCCTTATTCTCCGTGCTAGTTGACGGCATTACTCCGTAGTGTCCTTGGCTAGCGTGGGTATAGAGGTGGGGCGTCACATTTATACATAGCTTAAATTCAAAATTTGACTATGTATGTATATATAACATTCATATAATAACAAAATTTAATATTTATTTAACCGTATCCTATCCAAACCAAAGAAATCATTTTTAAAATATTTCTATGTATAGACCGCGGTGCCTGTATAAAATTTTCTATCCTATGGTCAAGTGATACGGATATTTATCATTTCAATCCGCAATTTAAAAATAAAAATTACGGTTATATATTATTTCAAACCGCAATCCCGAATGAAATGAAATACATAACAACTTGCAGTTAATATAAATAATCATCCATTCATCCATCAAATCATGCATCCATTTATCACAATCATCATTCAATTTCAAACAACCACAACAATAAATAATAATAAATTACTGACAGTAAATTTTCAATAATGAATTAAATAACTATTTACTGTAGTTTATATGCAATAATAAATAAATTTAACTAGCAGGTTATATGCAGTAATAAATTGAACTAAAATTTTAACTGGCAGTTTTAAATGCAATGAATAAATGAATTAACAAATAAACTGGCAGTTTTAAATGTAATGAATAAATGAATTAACAAATAAACTGGCAGCTTTAAATTCAATAATGAATTAAATAACGCGTAAATTAAATGAATGCAATTTAACTGAGAAAATGATGAAATATATGCCAAACAGCTATAAATAAAATTTTAAACACATCATAAATCAATTTAACAAACATAAGAAATTTTACAAATTGTGAGTGGGTTAAAAACACTCACCTTTTGAATTTAAATTGAATTTAAATTCAATTTAAACCCAAAAATTTGACCGTCTCAGAATTAGTCCAAACCAGCGTCATCAACCGGAATTTCAATACGATCCTAACAAAAAAAACCGCGCGTAAAACAGATATCTATGCAAAAGTTGTGACGATAAATGCGATTGAAATCATAAAAAAATAAAATAAAAGAAATGGAACACATTAATCACCTTCAACATGCCACGTCACCACTCCCCTCTCCCTTACGTACGCACGCACCGTAGCTTAGCTCGAATGCATGCTGCAATCCACGGCCGCCTATATTTCATCAAGCCTAATCAAAAATTGTCACCAATCCAACCGTCGATTCGTGGAAAAAACTGCATGGATAAAGTCCCCTCGGTCCTGTCTTCAAAACCAAGAAAGGGTTTGTCGACCCGTCACAATCCATCGACGGTCAACGAATGGTCGTGAGTGTTTGCTCGATTTCTGGCCACAACGAACCTCGAATTGAAAAAGAAATTTCAAACCTGAGTTACGCTCTTCGAGAGCTTCGAATCCATATATAATTTGCTATATTTTGTGGGGTTTGAATTTTTGACTTTGATTTTGGATAGAAATTGGATTTAGGGTTTGCATCCATTGAAGAAGAAGAACAGCTGATGAAATCTTTATGCGCAGATAAAAGAGAATAGGCGGAGGCTAGGGTTTAGTAGAGTATTTATAGATAAATTGAAATAAAACATATGGATCGGGTTGATAGATATACGTGTTAACGCTAACGTGGCCCAAAAAGCTCTTTCTGACGTCAGAACAAAATTGGATCAACCTATATATCAAAATAGATGTTTTAAAATATTCTAAACGCGATGGGAAAAGTTTCAGGTCCAAATGGCATCGTATGAAGAAGTTATGCTGAAAACAATATCTTTCAAATTGATTTCAATTGCATAAATTTCAAGGCGTTTCGAGTCCGTACGATCAAACGACAAGTCTGATCGCTACGAAACTTGAAATACTATTATAATTCACCGTTACGGATCCGATGAAAATTGTTCCATCGAAATCCGAGTCAGTGGCCAAAATGGCTATTTTTTCCACTTTTTAAATAAATTAATAAGTAAATTTACCACCTTTAAATTCAATATTTATAAACTAGTAGATTTTTGTCATTTTTAATCCCTTAGATATTTATAATAACTAAAAGAAAATTCACATATCAACTTAGTGTCAATTATCCCAGTAAATATAGTGTTCAAATGTCAACTGTAATTAATCCGATTAATTGCAAATTAATTCCAATAAATTTGATTTTATTCGATTACAACTTAATATTCAATCAATTATTACTCAACTAACATAGTTAACATTGTTTTATATTTCATTACATTAATATTTTCCAATTTTCATCTTTAATTTGCATTAATTACTGTATTTCAATTATATTGGAAAATTTGTCAATTTTACTCACTAATTATTTTTTGATTTACAGTATTTATATCAACCAATGATCATATTGTGAATGAAATTGACATTATTTTCAAATATTACTTTATATTAACATTAATGTCAGAATTTATTTATATTTATTGCAATCGATTACTAGTTTTACTTTAATACACTAAATAAATGGTTAACCTAAATAATTGTTACCATTTAACTTTTACTTCCACTTACAAGCTATTATTAACACAAATGTTTTCATTGACTTAGCTCTAATTAAACAAATTAGATAAATGGGTAAATTTTAACAATTATTGCTAAATGCCAAATTTACTCACATTCAGACTTAAATATCAACTATAATTTATTAAAATTACTTACCTAGCCTTGATTCAATCACATTGCAATTTATTACGTACTATTTCTCAATTAACGTAACCTTTGAATTTAGTTCCCAATTTATTTAATGCAATCAATTATGACTTTTACAACTTAAATACATTCATTGGTTCGTAATTATTTCATCAATGCATGCTTCATTCCATACTATTTAGTTATATTTGCCAAGTATGTACACTACTTACTATTTATATTCTTAATCCATTTATTTTCTTGTGTACAATTTATAGCCAAACATACATTTAGATTATTTTCTATAATTGGAATTTTATGCAAGTTCATAAATCATTAACCTTAAATTTGCATTGTTTCTATTAAATTTTCGTTTACCTCCGTGTTACCCTTTTAATAATTATTGAGGTAACGTATAATTTCAACAATAACCATTTAAAATTACTTTTCTAACATTTATTGTAATTGATTTTCATAATTTGGAATTCGCTAATTTAGTTAGCCTTAACGTTATTACATTAAATCTACATTTAGTGTCAATTAGTATAGAATTTAATTCTAATTACTTACCATTTAATTCATAAATTATTGATTACCTTCAAAATTAGATAATATTTGATTTCCAAATATTAGATTTAATTGCCATCTTCACTATGCCCATTATTACTTAACTTCAGATTTACAATTTCACTCAAATATAACCTTACAATTTTTTTCCCAATTAATAGGTATTGCACAAATATCGTTACTTATCAACTTGCATTAACCTTTTCACATCATTTTCATTCAACTACTATTCAATATTTTTTATTTCAGCGTTCATTTTAATATTAACTTATAAAGTGTTTTTTTCTTCTTTTCTTTTTTTTCTCTCTTTTTTTCTTTTTTTCTAAATTTAATTACTAAATTTTAATTAAAATTACCAACTTAATTATTAAAATTCATTGGTCGTTACAGACACAGATATTATATTCTGGTTTTAAAGTATAAATTATTTTGAAATGACCGCGGTGTTATAATAACGTTTGGTTGTTGAAGAGACCGGGATCGGAAGTTGTCATACTCTCTGCCAATCTCGAAAACCACTTTTACAACCGTGTACGCGGTGGAGATTCCAGAATGAAGTAGGATAGTGGCTGCGTTTCCTTTGAGGTAAATACGTGGACCCAACTCCTGTGAGTTGGCATAAGGTGGCTAAAACAGGAGCGATTGACGAGTTAATTGAGGTAGCACCTTTGATCGGACACATCCCTTCGATATTATACTTTGACTCTTGGATTGATTCGGTGGCTACTTTTGATTTTTTTTATTCGGGGGTGTGGCTCAAGGTAGGCGGTAGCTGCGGCTACGCGTTACCACCGACTCGGAAGCGTAATTGGTATATCTACCCTGGCATTGCCTAGTTGTGTCATGTCACCTACCCTAGCGCGCCTTATACGATTTTGGTTTTGTACCATACCTATGGAGTGCCCTCTGACGAGGCCCAGTACGGGAGAGATTACGGTACTGTATAGACTATGGGAATATATAAATGTGTTAAGGTGGAAAATGTAAAGCCTTTACGCTATTTAAAAGTAAGTTTATTTTACTAATAGACATTATTATAATAGCGAAATATTACTACATAGTAAATAGTTTAACGGATCCTTAGGAGATGTGAATCCCGAGCATCTCTTAAGTTACTGCACTCATATTTATTCCTGTTAATTTAGCTCACATAAGATCTTTTAGTTCTGACTCGAGTGTTTTGTTTTTTTTCAATTTGCTCGGGTCAGTCCGAGCATTTCAGGATTGAAGACTTTATTTCTGGAGGACGAAGACGAAGTTTTCATTATTATTATTATTATGTATTATATGGTTCCATTACACACTGTATTCCGCTGCATTGATATTTATTGGTATGTGAACTCTGATATTTATTGTATAAAGAAGAATCAAATGTTTTGTAAACAGTTTTATGAACTGTATATTGATTATTTTATTTTATCCTTCCGCTGTGAGATTCTGTTTAGTTTTTTTCTTCTTTGTTTTTCTTAGTTACCCCATAATAATCCGCCCTACCGTATGGTTTGAATTGGCACGTGTGTCGATTTAAAGCATGCGAAAAGGCGGGATGTTACATCTGGTATCAGAGTTTTGGTTCGCGATAAACCTTAGCTTTCTGGGGTCTGACTATTTATTAATAGGGTAGTAATACCTTATGGGAGTCGCTGAGTGTATATATATGAGAGAGCATATTTGTTAGTGTTATAAAAAGGTTTTAATATTTTGTTAATCTGTTCCGTTTTGTATTTATAAATTCAGGTTGGTGCATGGGACGCTGTGACATCAATAGGTATTTCTAAACACTTAATATGACAGACCGACATAATATTTTTTTAATATAGGCGAATGAAATAATTTTTCCTATTATATTTTCTATATATAAATAAGATTTTATAAATGATATATATATTTGGTTGCAATATATTGGTTGTTAGGTAATGAAATTTATAAATAATAGTTGAAATAAGATTGAAAATAAAATAAATGAAAATTGGAAATTTAGAACTTGAGCTCCGGGGTTTTGAAACTTTCTTTCAAATGATTTTGGAATATAATAAGAATAATTTAGAAGTATTTTCTGATATTAATATTTCAATATAATTTTAAAGAAATGTTTTAAAAAGGGAAATTTGAAAAAGAAATAAGTTCCGTACTTCCCTCTCTGTCGCTGGAAAATAATTTCGGTGATGAGTGCACGCATCATCGACATTCATTTTCGAGTTTCAAAGTGGGAAGGTCACTGTAGTAGCTTTACTGCAGATTTATTTTAATAACCAAAGATTAATTTTAATTTTTTTTAAATATAATTAGATATATATATGTTGCCAGTATATACATTTATCTATTATTTTCAATGATTTTAATGAAAACCCGGTATTTAATTCTTAAGTTTCCAATAATGAATAGTTCAAGTATAGTAGTGAAACAGGATGTAACTAATTAATAAATGGAGCCTTTAATTAAAATAAGAGATTTAATGATAGGTTATGAATGAAATTAAATGAAATTGTAACCTATGAAATAAGAGATATAATTAATGAACATTAATTAATTAAAAGGAATATGATAAATTTGTATGATTTTAATTACATTCTTAAAGACATATATATAACTTACCAAAGATCTAAAAGTTGAAATGTTAATAAGAAATTGAAATTGATATTATACAAGTAAAACTTGAAAGTAATAAATAAGTAGAGAAGATGAATTCATCAAATATATGATTATAGACTACAATTAATGTATTGAAATGCTAAGCCATTGAATAGAACGTGAATCCTATTGATAAATGAAGGTAAGTAATGTAAATAAATGAAATTGAGAAAATATATGAATGAAATGCAAACAAAAGAAAATCAAACAACAATAGTATGAAATATAATTAACAAGAATAAACTTAGTTTATTGTTTGGATTTGTTGTTTGTTTGGTTTATGGTTGTTGGGTAAGGATACTTTAAAATTGTTGGGATGAATGAATAATCTATTTAGTTTCACCTAAGACTGTTGAGTAAAGGGTGCACTTAGTAGTTACTTTTCATTCCGTACAATTTAAAGTTTTGAGCCCGAACAACTATTTGGTTTGTTTGATATGAAAGAATGATTGATGCGTGTTGATTTTATGTGATGGTTGGATGCTTGTTGCAAGTGATGGTTGATTGATTTGTTTGTGGTTGAACAACTTAAATATTTCATTCTATATAATTGCTAACCCTTATCAGATTATATAAATGAAATACAGGTTATGGAAGCAATTACTACTGCTTTTGGTTTCATAATTAAGCGTTAATTGCCCAACAAATAGATACGTTTCGGATTACGGTTTATAGCGTTATTATATTTTTTTTCCGTGTTGGGATATATAATATTTTGGATATTATATGTGATATTTTGTTATATTTGATATTATATTTTCTCCCAAGCCTCTCCGTACAAAGGAGACTCTGCCAAAATTTTCCGTAAATTTTAGACTTAGAGAATTTTTGAAAATATTTTCCAAACTTTATAAATTTAAGTATAAAAGATTTAATGGTTATAAATTGGTATATTTTATTTTAAATTAATTTATTTTGTAAATATAATTGTTTGTTTATAAAATTTAATATTGTAAGCAAGATATATTGATTTCTAATTTTTCTTTTCCCTTCTTTTTCCTTTTCGGGGACGAAAAGTTTTGAGTGGGGGAGAGTGTAACGACCCGTAAATTTTGATAAATAAAATTGGTTAAATTAATTATATTTTCGAAATTAAGTTAGAAAGGAATATTTTTTTTTTTATGTATATTTAAATAAATATTAATAATGAATTGTAGAAACGGTTATTAAACCTAATTGTTGAAAATTTAAGTGAAATCTAAATAAAGAAATAGTGTTAATTGTTGCACTTGGATAAAATTTAGAATAAGGAATCAAAGACAAGAATTTAAATTTACCTATGTATTAATATATTGATAAAACTGTAACTGTATGTGAATTTAGGCAGTAATGTAAATGGCAGTTGATGGATAACCAATTTAATGCAATTCAAATGTGATTGAAACGACTGTTTAGGTTATAATGGAGTGTAAATAGAAATAGTGAAAAACATTATAATTTGTTAATTAAATATGATTGTGTAATTAATACTGGAAGAAATAAAATTGGAAATAGTATTAATGAAATAATAACTAAAATGAATTGCAACTGTATAAATGGAAGTAAATTGTTAATAAATGGATGTAAATATTAATTAATTAATGGAAATAAAATCTAAATGTATGTTTGGATAGAACATAAGTGAATGCAATTAGGTAGTATGTTATTGGAAATAAAGTTCATTTAAATGTTGAGTAATTATAATGTTGTTATTGATTTACTTTAATAATTATTAATATAGTAACGGAAATGTGAATGTAAATTAATAGAAGCGTAAATTTATTTTAAGTAGTAATTGTTGGATAGGGAAATTAAATACTGTAATAAGTGTTATAACCAACATTAAATTGTCACATAAACTTGTATTGAGTCATTGTAAAAGTCCAAGTGATTAAAAAGGATGAATTGGTTAGTTTATAAATATTGGTTAGTTCTGAATCGCACAACTGCATTTGTGGTTTCTTCGAAAAACTATATGATTTAATTAATTTATGAGATGTTATAAATTGGTTTAATTAATTAATATTGTGAAATGTTAATCATGATTAAATTATGTGAATGTTATTATTAATTATTTGAATGTGTGTATAAAAAGTTATGCAAATATCAATATTCAATATCGGCACACCTTTGAAACAAGGTCTTAAATAAATAACTACATTAAGGTTTTATTTTGTTGGAAACCTTATGTACTATGAATGCATGCTAAGATCAGCCAACACATGGAGAAAATGAAAATGTTGATTGAATTAAATAAGAAAGTTAAATAAGAAGAATAGAAAAAGATTCTTTTACCCTATTAAAAAAATCTTCTCATTTTACTTTCCTTTTTATAAAATCCTTCCTCCTACTTTCCAAAAAAAAGGGCTACCATCATCTTCATTTAAACAAAATAAAACCAATAACAATTTAATGTCAAACATCAAATTAAATAAAAATAAAAGTGATTCATCCAGCTCTTGCAAGGGTTGGGTGTGGGTCTTGATGATCTGAGGGGAAAGTACGAATCAAGGAGTAAATTTTGGCTAGATCTAAGAGGTGTCTTGTATTTTAAAATATTATATTAAGTATAATGTTATTATCATAGTTTGTATGTATATGCTATTTCCTCATTTGTTTTGAAATTGTTTATGTTATTTGAATTTTTGTTCAATGAATTAATTTGACTTTTAATTTGATAAATCAAAACAAAAAAAATTGTATATAATTAAAAGAATGTTTTAATTATAGATCCATGTTTTAAACTCTTAAACCAAATTGCATTTTTTTAGATCTAAAAGTTTATATACATATAATTTGCATTTAACAGAAATATTATATACACATATTGTCACTTTATCTTGAATTGAAAATATCTTGAAATTTGAATACTTTGTTGAATAAATTATTTGTTCTTAATCTAATAAATTATAATAGAATTTTACAAATGCTTAACAATTTTTCGATAATAAATCTAAGCTTTGATTTTGATTACAACAATATTTAAATTTGTTACCTAATTTATTATCTCAAATATCCTTATTTAAGGATCTTAAAGGTTTGTTACTATATTGCTTAATTTGTCGTGTTCCACTTTTGTTTTGTTAAAAAAATTAATAAATTTCATTAAGGTAAAAAAAATTTAATTTATATGTATATATGTATTTTTGACTTCAAGTATACATAAATTTACAAATGCATTAGACAATTTAATGTGGTATGGAAGTATGCTTTGAATTAATTAATAAGCTTTGGTTTAATCATTATACACACATGTATGTGTGTTTGTGTGCATGTGTATACATATAAACATTTAATATTTTAATTTCAAATTGCTAAAGCATGATTTAATTTTTATTATTATTATCAAACAATTTAAAAGTGAGGTAATATTATGTACATATTAATTTATTGTTTGTTGTTTATGTTTCCTAATCATAATACAACTTGCATGATAATTAAATGTCGTATTAATAAAGTTGGCTAAAGTGGGAAAGTGGAATTAATCAATGTCGTCACCTTTTATCTCCTTCCCTATTAGATCCTTATGTGATTGCATCTACATTTATTCTTGTTTATTCCTATACATTGTCACCAATTAATCGTACTTAATATATGTTTAGCAATTCTGACACTTAAAGTATGAATATATATGATGTATTCAAACTTTTCTGTATCTAGCACTTAATTAATTTAGAATCAAACAAATAGAACGTGACATTTATTTTTGTCCCTCCACATTCATTTCCTAATTATAAATAACCGACATCATATTTCTTCTTTTATATTTTTGTTTCTCCTAACACCTCATATTCAAAAGCTCTTATTCTTGTAAATCCAAAAGCATTCTTTTATAAAAATGCTTTTTTTTTCATTTTTCGTACACTTCATGTCCTCATCTTAGTTATTCTTCAATCTTTTCCTGAAGCCTCATCTTGAGAAAACGTAAGTATTCAAATTTTTTTATTTATATATATTTTTAACGCATACTAATTTTTATTTTAATAATATTTCTTGTAACATGAATATCTTTTGCATATAAACTCTGATTCACGAGCGATTTCTTCTATTGGATTCAAATTTATATTCTAGACAACATGAAATTGATTTAGTTGAATTTGGAGATTGTTGGTTTTGCGCTTCTGTTTGGATTTTTATGGGTTAAAATCAAAGGAGAGTGTTTTAACCTACTCACAACTTCTAAAATTTCTTATGTTTTTTAAATTAAATTTGGTTGCAATTATGCATTTATTTATGATTTTTTTGTATATTTTTAATCAACATCTCAGTTAATTTCATTTATTAAATTAAATCGTTATTTAATTTATTTTTGAGTATAACTGCCAGTTAAATACCTGTTATATATATTATCAGTTATCTGTTGATATTGATTGATTGTTTTGGATGATGATTGTGATTGATGTATGATTTATGATGGATGAATGGATGTTGTATTTTATTTTTATAAACTGCAAGTTATTATGCATTTTTATTGATTCGGGATTGCGGTTTGAAATGATATATAACCGTAATGTTTATTTTTAATTACGGATTGAAATGATAAACATCCGTATCACCTGACCATAGGGTAGAAATTATATACAAACACCTCGGTCTATATATATTTAAAAATATGTTCAAATGATTTCTATGGTTTTTAAAGAAATATACAGATTATATAAATATTGATTTTAGATGTTATGTAAATGTCAAATTTATTATTGATTTTAGCTATATATAAATAGGCTTGAAACATAAAATAAGCCTAATAATAAATTTTGATTATTTTATATAATAAGGTTAATTGAATATTGATTTTTGATATTATATAAATATTATTAAAATGCTTGAATTTAAGTTATGTATAAGTTTGTTAAATAAAAATTTAGTTTAATAATAGAGTTTGGGTTTTTATTAAAATAAATTTGAGTAAGTATTTAAATTTTACTTTAATATAGAGGGTATGATAATTTAAATAAATTAAGGTTGGGAGATAAATTGGAGATTTATTTGGAATTGAATTTATTTAAGAATTAAACTCTAAAAGGTTGATGTGGAATTTATTAAATTGAAAATTTTAAAAGGTATAATTATTATAACAGGATTTTAGGGTCTAGGTGAATAAAATGATTATTTCAAGTATAAATTAATTGAAGTAAATATTTAGTATTTGAAATTTGAGTTTTTTTTAATAAAACGGATTTATTATGTAAAATATTTCAAAACTAAATAATAGAAGATTTGATTTTTGAATCTAGATTATCAAATTTAGTTTTGGAATTTTGAATATTAAAGCTTTGAAATATATGAAATTTAAAATGGTTTATTTGAGGATTCAAATCTGTATTGGGATTGATTTTGAAATTAGAAAAGGCTAATTTATTATATAAAGTAATTTAATAGTAAACCATTTAAATATTGGAAATTTTGTTTCAAAGCTATGAATTTCAAGGTATTATGATTTGAAAGTGCTATGATTTTGGTAAAAGGATATTTTTGAAATAAAAATGATATTATATCGATTAGGGATTTCTTTAAAATGATATCATATTGATTTGGTTTTAAAATAGAAATGATATCGTACTTATATGGTTTTGAAACGGATATTATATTATGGTTTTAAAGTATAAATTATTTTGAAATAACCGCGGTGTTATAATAACGTTTGGTTGTTGAAGAGACTGGGATCGGAAGTTGTCATACTCTCCGCCAACCCCGAAAACCACTTTAACAACCGTGTACGCGATGGAGATTCCAGAATGAAGTAGGATGGTGGCGGCGTTTCTTTTGAGGTAAATACGTGGACCCAACTCCCGTGAGTTGGCATAAGGTGGCTAAAACAGGAGCGATTGACAGGTTAATTGAGGTAGCACCTTTGATCAGACACATCCCTTCGATATTATACTTTGACTCTTGGGTTGATTCGGTGGCTACTTTTGATTTTTTTTATTTGGGGTGTGGCTCGAGGTGGGCGGTAGCTGCGGCTATGCGTTACCACCGACCTGGAAGCGTAATTGGTATATCTACCCTGGCATTGCCTAGTTGTGCCGTGTCACCTACCCTAGCGCACCTTATACGATTTTGGTTTTGTACTATACCTATGGAGTGCCCTCTGACGACGCCCAGTACGGGGGAGATTACGGTACTGTATAGACTATGTGAATATATAAATGTGTTAAGGTGGAAAATGTAAAGCCTTAACGCTATTTAAAAGTAAGTTTATTTTACTAATAGACATTATTATAATAGCGAAATATTACTGCATAGTAAATAGTTTAACGGTTCCTTAGGAGATGTGAATCCCGAGCATCTCTTAAGTTACTACACTCATATTTATTCCTATTAATTTAACTTACATAAGATCTTTTAGTTCTGACTCGAGCGTTTTGTTTTTTTTCAATTCGCCCGGGTCAGTCCGAGCATTTCAGGATCGAAGACTTTATTTCTGGAGGACGAAGATGAAGTTTTCATTATTATTATTATTATTATTATTATTATTATATGTTATATGGTTCCACTACACACTGTATTCCGCTGCATTGATATTTATTGGTATGTGAACTCTGATATTTATTGTATAAAGAAGAATCAAATGTTTTGTAAACAGTTTTATGAACTGTATATTGATTATTATATTTTATCCTTCCGCTGTGAGATTCTGTTTAGTTTTTTTTCTTCTCTGTTTTTCTTATTTACCCCATAACAATCTGCCCTCCCGTATGGTTTGAATTGGCACGTGTGTCGATTTAAAGCGTGCGAAAAGGCGGGATGTTACAGGAATGGTCAAAACAGGAAAGATGCAGCAAGGTTATAGGGGGTAGCGCCCCTTAGGGTATGTACATTTCCTTCTGGATAGAAATGGTATCATGGTATGGAGCCCAGATACTTAACTTATGTGGATATCGCAAATATATATATATTATTTTATGATTTTAGTTGTTGAGGATCCTCGGATAAAGGTTGTTTACAACCGGGGGATGGCATACTCATGTAGTTACCTATTTTTGCAGAGGTAACCCGGCCTTGTATTGGCAGAGATCCGGTTAGGTTCTCGGGACGTCCTTCCAGAGGCGTACCCATGTGGCCCAGGAAGTTCCTTAGCCTGACCATTTGTTGGAAATCCAATTACCAATACTCGCCTTGTACGGTTTTAGTTGTATAACCTGCCATCTAATATGGTAGCAATAGTAGGCATACTATAATGGTACGTATGCTGGCTAAGATTAATATTATACTTGCAAATGTTTTCTGCACTATGCACTAATGATAATATTGAAAAGATTTTGCGTATTAAGCATGTTTGACTATCATAAGGAGAAATCTCCCCCAGTGTGCGATTGCATTGTGTGTGTGCCGGGAGGCCTTATGATAGTTTCGATTTCCAAAAAACATTGCGGATTTCTTTTAAATTTCTTTGTTTTTCTTTTGTAAAAGAATACCTGTTTTAAGATCTCACACCAGTCCCATGAGTGACCTGGAGTTTATTGTTCCCTTTCTAAACTCTGGGTACCCATAATTTTCCACACGGGCAGCCTAGAGTCAGGTTATCAATTGGATCTGGATGGATTGCTGTGGAGATCCGAAGGGAAGCCGGATGGCGAGACGTATATCTATACTATGTAGTATCTGTTGCGTTCGGGTTTGTATGAGACAAATTTCTATGTAGACAAGTCATTAGAACTGCCAGTGTTGTGTGTTGTTGTTGTACTCTGATATTGTATTGTAATAACAGATATAGTTCTTTGTTTTAAAGATTATTGTTTATCTATTATATATTGTTCCACTGCGAAATGTGAGATTCTGTTATTGTTTCTGTTCTTCTTCTATCTTCTTCTTCTTAAACACTAACGGTTCGATTTTCCAGCATTCGATTGTGCGACATTTGATACAGTAGACGTATTAATGTCGACTTTCGGGCGTCGTAAAATTGGGTCGTTACAAATTTGGTATCAAAGCATTTGGTTAAGCGACAACCTTGGCTCTGTTGGGTGTTACTCATTAGAGATAGAGTCAGCAGTACTCTAGAATGAGTTTGAGTATAATAATAGATATGAGCGCGTATTTGTTAGTGAATATGTAACGTACGATATTTTTCGTTGCCGAAAAACCGAATAGTTATGGGTTTTAAAAAAATTTTAAGAAAAGAAAAAGTAGAAAAGAAGGTAGAAAGAAGATAGAAAATGGAGGGAAAAGAAGATAGAAAATTTTAAAATAGAACGGAACAGAGAATAGAGGAAAAAGGAAAACAGAAGAAAATAGGACGGAATAGAAAACAACAGAATCACATCAGAATCTCACAATTCGCAGCGGAACAACATATAATAATAAATGAATAATCTTTAAACAAAGAACTATATCAGTTATTACATTTTATACATTTCATTACATCATATCATCAGAGTATACAACAACAACAACAAATAGTGCAGCGGAAAAAGAAATACTATATAAGTAATATGCCATGCCATCCAGCTTGCCTCCAGCAACTCCAGAATATCCAGAATATCCTGATAAACCTTAACTCTTGACTGCCCGTGTAGAAATTGGTGGGCACCCAGAGTTTAGGAAGGAAAACAATAAACTCCAAGTCAGTCATGTGACTGGTGTGAGAACTCAAAACAGTTTATTTATCTTTAAAAATCAAAATAGAGGAATATTTTTATTTCAATTCGAAATGCTTTTAAAAATGAGACTACCATAAGGCCTCCCGCACACACACACAATGCAAACGCAGAATCGGAGGAGATTTCTCCTTATGATAGTCAAAGATGCTTGATACGCATTTAAAATAACATTTGATATTATTACTAGTGCATAGTGTAGGGGAAAAATTCATTTTGAAAGTAGAATATAAATCTTAGCCAACATACGACCATTATCGTATGCCTACTATAGCTACCATCCAAACAGTGGTGACCACCATAAGTGAATGGCAGGTCCTACAACTAATACCGTACGAGTTTCGTATTGGGAATTGGATTTCCAACAAATGGTCAGGCCAAGGAACTTCCCATTGCCACATGAGAATGCCTCTGGAAAGACATCCCCGAGAACCAAACCGGAACTCTGCCAACACAAGGCCGGGTTACCCCTAACTGGGTAACTACTGACACGAGCACGCCATTCCCCGATCGTAAACGACCTTTCTCACGGGATCCCGAAAACCAACAACCACAAAGTAATAAATTCGCAGTAACCACATAGGTTAAATATCTGGGCTCCATACCATGATACCACCTCTATCCAGAAGGAAATGTACATACCCTAAAGGGTGCTACCCCTCATAACCTTGCTGCATCTTTCATGTTTTGACCATTTCCGGGGTGTGAGGTTCGACGAAGTCACGTCCACAAAAACATACTTTATACAAAAGCCATGCTTTGGGTCAACAAATGATCAACACAATGATCACAAAGATAGACGATCAAATAAACGATCCTATCACAATAATCAACACAATGATCATTTCAGCATCACTCAGCATATCACATTACCAAATTGGGAATATATCGCTGACAACTTCAACTATATAACCTCTGAGCTCGTACGTCTCAGAGAAGGGTGTTAAGCTAAAAGAATAAATTCTCCGCCACCAACAGAAATATATTTGAAAGAAATCCGCTTTATATCTCAACTTGTAATGTCAGACACACAATCCATACAAGTCTGTTCCGGGATCGAACAAAACCGAAGGCACTTACAAAGAAGTCCTTGCAATCCGGATATTCACAATCCTGATCGGATTCACCATCACATATGGAGAACTCTATACCGTAGCTACTCGGTGCAGAGTAAATCGACAGGTCATCCTATCGCTCTCGCAAATACCGGGTCTTCAACACCGATCTTCAAATGCAATTCACAACGACGTATCACATATTCGGAATGGGTTATACGACCCCATGGTCCTTTCCCGGTTAACCCGAATAGTGAGCGCTTATTTAAAAATAAGTGTAGCATTCACATTCAAACAAATCACATCAATTACCCATTCAAAGGGAAATATTGATAGTCGGTTATTGAACTATCAATGGATATGCACACATCACCAGTTTCCAAATAATTTTCCAAATTATTTATTTTCCAAAAATATCTTTATAAGATATATTATTTCAATACTTCAAAAAATAAATCAATATTTACTTTTAAACAAATTCTCCTTTCCTTTATAAATTCAATAGTGAATTTATATTTCACAATATCTATTGATATACGTTTTCAATTATCCATTTTCAATTTATCTTCAAAAAGATAAATTCCCAAATTATTCACTTTATATTGGAAAACATTTCCATACTTATTTATACATAAGTAATTCACAAATTTTATTTATTTTCAACACTTGGAAAATATTCAATATACTTAAATCGAGATTAAGTATATATTTCATTCTTTAAGGAAATCATTCTCTTAAACATATTCATTTGGGCCAAAACGAATGTTACGTAAAACATCGTTACGACGACTCAAAAATCACTAGTATAGGGATTCGAAATTAAAATAGATATATAAATCCCAATGCTATACAAAACATTTCCTTTCGGAAATTATTTACTATAACAACAGTGTTATAGTCCACTATTTCCTTTTCATTTCTCGAAAACGTCTATTTCAACAATAAATGTTGAAATCTATGGTTTCGAATCTCAACACAATTAAAACTTCGTTAGATCGTTTTAATTCTGTTTAAAATATCACATTTTAAACATTTTTCTTTAACATGTTATTCACTATTCAAAAACGTGAATATACTTCATTAACAATTTCATCCTTTTATTCATTTTAATTCAAAGGATTATTCACTATTCAAAAATGTGAATATAATTCCATTTATAAATCATAACAATTTACTTATCAAAATAAGTCGTTTGTGAATTTATAAAATAACGTTTATAAATTCCATTTCTATTTATTTAATAACAACTTCCTTTTTATAAAATCTTCTTTATTAATTTATTCGATTTATAACTCAATTATAAACCAAAAATTCACATTATAAGTTAAATGCTTATAAAACGATTATTTTACAAAATCGTCCTTTTAAACTTCATAGTTATAAATCTTATAACTTATAAGATTCAATTATTTATCCAAATATATTCTTTAATAATTTCACAAAATTTATAAATCTTACTATTTATAAATTTCATTTCTACTTCACCGTTTATAATTCTATAAATTTCATTCTTATAACTTCACCATTTAAATTCTATAAATTTCATTCTTTAATGAAGTTCATTTTCACTTTATTCAAACACTTATAAAAACTCTTTTTATAATGTCTATATTTCAATTTATAAATATCCATTTATAAATCTCTTAATATAAATCAATTTATATTATTCTTTTAAAACGTCTTCAAATTCCTTTAAAAACTTCATCCTTTTGATTCATAAAATAATTAAATTTTATAAACCCTATATTTAAACTTTTCACAATAAATTCTAAAATCCCGATTTAACTATTTTATAAAATCATTAGCATCGTATTCTCAAAAATCAGTTTTTAACTATATTTCTCAAAAAATCATAATTTTTATAACTTTAAAAAAATTGTAACGTTTATTTATTTAAAATGGATCAAATTCCAAAATATAGTATATTCTCAAAAATCACTTTATAATCATTTTAAAATTCCAAAATTTGGTCCAATGATGCTACATACCAAATAGTCAATCACGACGACAACGACATCATATATCGATATGATAGTCAATCAAATATCAAAATATCTGAAATCAAATAAATACTGTTGAGGAATCCAGTTGGATCCCTCCAACCTGTTTCCTGCATCCAAAAACATTAGCACAATACCAATTTCGCTCCAGTACGAAATTATCGCGGTATATGGGATTTAAATATTATCCGCTTAATAACGGCGCAATAGGGTCTCATCCGCTAAAAAAATACGGGAAATCAACAACTGCAATATATACATATGCCAATATATATATATATTGATATTATATATAATACCAATTTCACTGTTTATGAAATATTCGCGGTATATGTTTTTACTAAATAACATCCGCTTACTAACGGCGTATAATGTCTATTTTAACAATCAATAGATAACAATCATCATTCAAACATGCATTCAAATATTTTAAATCAAACTATTTAAAATAAAATCGAAACTGATTCGATTGAGTGAGAAGTTCTCACCTTGGTTTTAATTTCCTTTTCAGCTTTTATTTCGAATAAAATTAAACGGACGTTTAATTTTACCCAAAAGTCTCACTAACTCCAAACGACTCCAAACCAACTCCATCGCGTAGTGCTCGTCCATACGATTCCAACGCAACTGAGTTTGCATTTTTTCGACCTCGTATGAAAAAGTTATGCATTTATGAAGTTTGCTCGTATTTATATACACAAATACAACATAAATTTAAAATTTTATAACCTAGATTAATATCTGCCGTTGGATCTATGCCCTCCTTATCAGGCCCGCATGTTTTCTTCTTCCCCCTCCACGTTTTCTTGCTCCAGAACATGATGCTAAGGCCGAACTATATAGAAACCCATAGCATGAAATTAGGTTTTCACTTTACAACCTCATTTCTCGACGAAATCACATCAAACCACCTTCATCTCGAAGCTCCTTCCACAAGCTATGCTCGGGCTGAAGCTCATAGAGCTCGGCCATCCCTGTAGCATGCAGTTCGAGAATGAACTACAGCCCTTTGAACACAAATTCCCGTTGATTCGTGAAGCCATTCGCGATCTTGACCGTTGATATTAAAGATCTCTTCATGCTCTTCGATTCTCTAGTTGAAAGTTGTTGGTAAATGTCGATGGATGAGGAGATAATCGAGGTGGAAGTTGGGATGTTTCTGGCCGTTCAGGGGGGCGGCGGCTAGGGTTTGTTAGGTTTTTATTTTATTTTTTTAATGAAGAGAGAGAGGTGTTGGTCTATTTATAGAGTTTCGTTCGACACTATTCATCCGGAAATTCCGAACTCCGATTTAGGCGCCGAAACTGACGTACCTAGGGTTTACCCCGCGTTCCGGACATAATGGAACAGGTTTCGGAAGCTAATTCAGAAGTATGGGCGAGTTATGGCTATAAACGCTCAATTTAAATTAAACCGATTTAAACCGATTTCTAGGCGTTTTAATTTGTACCGGACAAACGGTAAATCCAATTGACTTGAAATTTGAAACCTTACAATAATATCACATTACGGATCCGATGAAACTAGTTTCGTCGAAATCCGAGACTTTTTGAAAAATGGCTATTTTCACTTGCCAAATTTAAATTAAAAATAAATCGATGCGTTTCGAGCTGCCACGATCAAACGATAACTCCGATTGACACGAAATTTGAAATCCGGTAATAACTAACCATTACGGATCCAATGAAACTGGTTTCGTTCGATTCTGAGACTGTTCAAAAATTGACTATTTTCACTAGTCGAATTTAATATTAAAATATTCAATTTTCACAAATTAACTTTTAATTCGATTTTAAAAGTTCTAAAATACCATTCTAACTCCCATATGATAAAATAAAATTTTACAAATCATTTTCAATCATATTTAACGCTATTTTCAATTATTTCCATAATTTAACGTATTAAATTATCGATTTAATTATTCAATTAAATCCAATAATTCAAATAAAAATTTATTTGACTTATAAATTTCACTTATTAATATTTAAAATTAATTAAATATTCATATTTTAATTAATAAAAATTCTGGGTCGTTACAGAATATAAAAAAAATTATTTTATATTATGATGATTGGTTTGTTGAGTGGTATATGGATTCTGGTCAGTATAGTCCATACAACTCTATCGATAGGGATCTCTAAACACTTGTACAGAACCATTTGACACGATATCGTTTTAAAATTAGGGTAAATGAAATAATTTTACCCAAACAATTTTCGTATATGAAGGAAATAATTTTCCGTACATTATTATAGTAGTATATGGCTGCTTGTTTGTTAGGAAGTGATAATATTAAATTATTATCATTGGTTATTGAATAAGAAATTGAAATCATAACATAAAGCGGAGAAATAAAATTTATATACAAATGGGAATTGTAAATGTAAATGTGATTTATAATTTGAAATAGAATTCCAGAGAAATATTGAAAATGTTTTGAAAAGAATTTGAAAGGATTTAAATTTTGAGATTTGGGAAAGATTAAATTCCTTTTAAGTTTGGAAATGATTTTCAAAGGTTTGGAAAATGTTTTGAAGGGATAAAAGCACTAAACTCTTTTCGATCGCTGTAAAATAACTTCGGTGATGACTGCAGCATCATCGATGTTCATTTTCGGATTTCCAAAAAAGGGATTGCTGCCAAATGATTTTAAATGAAAGTTGTTTGCAAAAATGGTTTGGATTTTTGAATTCAAAGGATCATTTGAACTGCTTTCAAAAACGATTTTTGAAAAGTTGAAAGGACTTTGGAATGTTATATAAAATAATTATGGAATATCATTAAGTTGATAACTTGTAAAGTTTGAAGTTGTTAAAATAAAAATCTAACTTAAAGAGAAGCTAGATAAAGGTATATGTTGAAACAAAATAAGTTGGAAGGAAAAATTTAAATCAAGTGGAATTAAAAATGAAAATTTAATAAAACAATTGAGATTGAAAAATTAAGTCAAATAAAGTGATGATAAGGATTCAAATTGAAATTGAAATTGAAGATTTGAGTTAATTTGAATAAATGTGAATTTTTTAGAAGTCTTATAGACTAAATGGTTCGAATAAAATTTATTAAGATGGAAAATAAAATTGTGAATGAATGAATAAATTTACAATTGTAATTACAATTACAATTACAATTAAATGAAAGCGAAATTGAATGTTCAAATTCATTTCGAATTTGTAAGCAAATAGAATAGAATTGGAATTGAATTTGATTTGTTGTAAGCAAAGCGAAGTATTGAAATAAAAATTAGTAAGTGAAACTAATTGAAGAAAGAACAAATTAATATGGTTTGAAATGAATTGAATTCAATATTTATAAATAAAAAGTAAATTGAATTCATATGGAATTGGAAATCCAGTTTAAATATAAGTGGTTGTAAACCAAAATGGTAAATTGAAAATAAATTTTTGGGAATGAATAAAAGAATGAAACTGGAATTGAAACTGAATATTGAAAACCAATTTGAATTGTGTGAAATAAAATGAAGTTGTAAATTTAGTTCGAAAATGAACTAAAAATAATAAATGTGGAAATAAAAAATGGGTTAAGATAAAATGAATTGGAATTTGTAGTGAATTAGTAAATGGAACTAATTTAAAATAGTGATATGAATCAGTTGTGAATGAAAGATAATCGATAAAATTCAATATTCAGAAGGTAAATTGAATCCAAATAGAATTGAAATTGTAAATTGAATTCAAATGAAATTGAAAATGTAAGATTGAATGAAAATGGATATATAAATTCAATAGTAAAGTAAAAATTGTATAAGAAGTATATATTAAAATTTTTGTAATGAAATGTGCAAAATGATATTTGAATGTTTTAATTGGATATTATGGATATCAGGATATACTGGTGTGTTAAAGACAAAGGATAAATTGATATTTGATTTTCGAAGATAAATTTTGAATTGCTCGACAAAAATTGTGACGCCCCACCTCTATACCCACGCTAGCCAAGAACACTCCGGAGAAGTGCTGTCAACTAGCACGGAGAATAAGGCTGTTGAGGAGCGACCATCCATGTAATTGCTTATCACACGGTGGCTATAAATAATCTTCGGAAACAAACATAGAAATAATCATATCACAAATCAGTCACAGATATCCATATCACAAAGGCGGAAGAAGATATGAATATATAACTAACACATGAAAGTGTACATCAGAGTAGTGGTCAATAAGATCCACGATAATACAAAAGAATAGCAACACGTGCTATACAAAAGAATACAACTATGAGTCTATATCTCAAGTGTATACAACAAAAACTGCTAATCTAAACAGTTAGCCAAAAGTCAGAGTGATGAATCCCTGGGAAGAAGTCAAGCAGAAGCACCTGTAACATCTCGGTCTGACCCGAGTATTATTTAAGAAAATAATAAACGGATCAATCTAGCTATAAATATCAGATGACATGATATAACATAAAAGATATGGCATAAACATAAACATCCATAACGACATACCACTATAAGTATGTAAATAATGATCAACAGAAGATCAATCAATAAGAGATAATCAATATCACAAGAATCTTCTCAAAGATTCGAAGGGGGCATCATACCCTAAACTTGTACTCATAACAAGTCAATGACATAAATTCCAGAAATCAACACGAGAAATCCAGAAATCATAAAAAGGGAAAGAGGCCTATCACATGACGGTCCGAAGACCATGGGGAGCTACCCCACATGTGTGAGTGGAATCACACAGAATGAGGTCAAGACTAACCAAAAAGCAGAAAGGTATGTGTGAATGGAATCACACAAGTGGTGTCTAGTCTAACCTTGCAATGAAAGAGACATCGCGCAATTGCTAGTCTAATTCATAAAGCGATCATCAAGATCAACGAGAAGTGTCAATTACACTAAGCTAGTAAATATAGAAGTTTAGCTTCATGTCCCATAACCACTTGCTTAACTTAAATATTTACGAAAAAACTGTAAATCTTCACTAATAAAATTGTCACAAGAGGTTCAATCGAACAAGTCCAAGAAGTAACCGACGAAGTGAACGCAAGCGTTTCATACCACTTGTTTTACTAAGTCGTTTAATTAGATTTCTCATCCGAGTGAGGTAAAGGCTTGTATATACTAATAGATTGGCAAACGGTTTAAGAAAAGAGCTTTGTTATTAAAAATAGAGTTGAAATTGTTTGTTAAAAGAGTTTTGATATTTACTACTAGTATTGAAACCTTTATATTATAAAGTGACAAAACACATAAGCAAGTGTAGAAACAATCAGTCACAAAGATCGCATACGGAGATGCGAATAAAATCCAAGGAAATCAGCTCAATATTTTTCAGATAAGATCCCCTACGGAGGGGGGGTCCAGGGGGGGTGGCAACCCCCCAAGGTGGGGGTGCGGGGGCAACGCCACCACTTACGGGGTTCGACCTGCCCGGTCAGGTCGCGGGGGTCCAGGGGGCAGCGCCCCCGGCGGGGTGCGGGGCAGCGCCCCGACCAAAACGGTACGACCTAGTGAAGACAAAATGAGGTCTAACGACCTAAGGGGAATAGGGTCGAGCGACCTAATGGTTGCGACCTAGGGGTCTAAGGAGTCAAGCGACCTAACTGGAGCAACTCTATGGTCATGCGACCTAACTGAAATGGCCAAGCGACCTAACAATAGCACAGGTCAAGTGACCTAACGTTTTAAGGCCGAGCGACCTAATTAAACTCTCGACTTAATGGTGTGAAAGGCGTGTGACCTAATGTGTTACGACCTAAGGGTCGAGCGACTTAGTGGAACAAGGTCATACGACCTAATACTTGTAGTAGGGTTGGGCGACCTAATGGAGTAAACGGTCGAGCGACCTAACAGGTTATAGGTCATGCGACCTAGTGGGTTAACGGCCTAACGACCTAACGACCTAAAAACCCGCGACCTAAGGGTCGAACGACCTAAATGGTCCAGCGACCTAGCACTAAACAAGGCCGAGCGACCTAATGGTACCCGCGACCTAGAGGTCAAGCGACCAAGGGATGAAATGGCCAGAGGATATAGGCGAGCGACCTACGACCCACCTACCCACGACCTACGACCTAAGCTCAAACGCGAGCTGCGAGCTACGAGCTAGCGACCTAGCGAAGTGAGAGAGACCGAGCGACCTACGACCTAAGGTCCATACGACCTATGGCCTAACACCGAACAAGCATTTAGATGGCCCAGCGACCTATGGTACTAACTCGCGAGCGACCTAAGTCCTAGGTCGTGAGCGACCTAACTGCGAGTGAGCAAAAATGGCCAGAGCCAAAGCAGAGCGACCTAACGGCCATACGACCTACGACCTAAGGTCCTGAGCGACCTAACTCCGAAAACACGAAAATGGCCAGAACGACCTAGGGGTTAACTCGTACGCGACCTACAACCTAAGGTCCACACGACCTAACTCCGAGCGAGCTAAAAACGGCCAGAACGACCTAAATGCAGAAATTTCTCCCACACACCAAAAATCGGTGTTTTTCGCCAATCCAATCCAAACCAAAAGCAAATATGCATGCTAAAGTGATAGGGAATCATTCCCAACAGTCCAATATAGTTATAGACTAGAATTGTGAGATAAAAATCTCACCTTTGCACTAAAATTTATGAAGATGAAGCTTGAAAGCAAGGAGAAACAATCCAAAGCTTGAATCCAATATCTTCTACTTGAATTTGGAGTTGAATGATGGAGTTGCAATTGAATTTGAGCTTGGAGTTTTAATTTCCCATTCTCTTCACCATTAATGCTAAAGCTTGAGTTAGTTAAGAAATTTATGAAGAGTGAGGAGAAGAGGGTTGGAACTTGGGCTTAATAGGCTAAACTAACCCAAAGTCCAAAGCGGGAAAAGTTAGTGAAATTTCACTAACTCCAAACCTATCGATGTTTATACTTAAAAAGTTGTAAACGACATTTCGAACTCAATGGAAGTGGTCTCGAGTCCTAATTTGACCGTTTGCAAAAAGTAGTTTTTCGGACCAAAATCCGATTAACGATTTAATATTTAAATAAAAATATTTAAATGTAAACTCGATAAATATGCGGGTTGTTACAAAAATGTATGTATTTGAATTTCAGTATGAAATTTGATGATCTTCTTGTCTAGCCGCTTGGCTTTTTCTTTTCTTTTTGAAATCTGGGGGCCGTGGTACCATTTTTGTAGTCGTACCGAGCTAGCCGCGCAAAGGAGACGCTGGCGAATTTTTTCGAAAATTTAGGGAGTTAGAAAAATTGAGAAAATTTTTAAAATTTGAAATTTAAATTTAATTTTGAGTTGTTAAGAAAACAATGTTGTTTGAGATCTATGATTAACTTTGGAAAGTTAGTTGAAGCGATAATGGGTTGTTAATAACCAGGATTTGTTTGGTAAGTTGATAAAACTGTTTAGTTTTGGAAAGATAAGAAACGGGTTAAGGTCCATTCTTCTTAACTAGTAATTTCGGGACGATATTCTTTTAAGGGGGGAAGGATGTGACGACCCAGAATTTTCAACGTTTGAAATTGAAATATTTAATTGATTTCAAATATCTGAATCGTTAATTTAAGATTGAAATTCAAATTTTAACTATGAATTTAGCAATTTAATTATCAAATTTAAATATAGAAGATTTGGGTAAAATTTGATTCTTGATTTTTAAGCTGATTAAAAATGTTTTCACGGCTTAGAAAATTTATATTGATAATACTAAAGATAATGGTAGCTTCAGAATTGAATTTGAAACTGTTTTGTTCAGTTTTGAAATTATATAGTTTAAATTGATATTTAAAAATAACCTTCCAAGGGACAGTCTCGGATTTTGACCAAACCTGTTCCATTGGATCCGTAATATTGTATTATTATCGGATTTCAATTTTCATAATGTTTGGAGTGTTCGTTTGGCCGTACGATAAGCAAACGCGTTGAAATTTAAATCGAAAATTCGATGTTTTAACTGTTTCAAAAAGCTATTTTCTCCATACGATTGAATTTGCACTCGAAACCTTTTGCATCGCGTTCAGAATGGGGGGTTAACATTATAAACGCCTAGCGGCACGTCTCGATCGGAGTTCGAAATTGTGAGTTGCATTTTCGTGACGATTTGAATTTAAATTTGAATAATTTAGATTAAATATAAATAATGTTTTCATAAGGAAATCTTATACGTTTCTTCTTTCTTCATTCACGTAGCAGAATTGTTACACGCGTTGGAATATAAGAAAAAAATATAAAACACGCGTCTCCTCTAATTAGAAATCAACCGACCGAACTCTTCAAAACAAAAGGAATAAAAATCCAATCCCCCTCTTCTTTAATTTCAAAAATCGAGTTCTATAAAAAAAATGAATGGTGGCATGCAATCGAAATCACTGGCGAAGGAATCAACTTCATTGATCGATTTGCTCGTCCTACATTTGATTTGGTTCGGCGCTTAGGGCAAGTTCGAGCACGATTTGGGAATCGCGTTCGCACGCAAGGGAAGGCCAGAAAATCTCCTCGATCGGCATGCGCGTGGAGTTTAGTAGGGAGCTCGATGGTCGTGTGGGGAAGGCATTGAGGCAGGCAGCATCAATCATCTGATCGAGGTGGGCGAGCAATCGAAGGGTTGCGAGTTAGGTCTGCAGGTCAATGTCGAGAGTTCAAGTCAATTTTGGGGTTTGGAACTTCGATCGAAGGTCGTGAGTGAGGAGCTATTCTCGAATTGCTGCGGTGAGATTCAAGTATTTTTCTTCTTTTTCGGTCATTGTGATTTAATCTGTAGATATGAGAAATTTAATGTATATGGTATATACAGGAAAGGATATTGCACTAAAGTTATAAATCAATTCTGTTTTAATAAATAAATAAATATGCACACAGGTATATTTAAAATCCAATTTTTTTTATTTTTACAAATATGTATATTAGGAATTTTACAGTAAAGAAAATTCTGTATTGTTATATATAAAATAAATATACATATACAAAATTCAAATTTAGTTTTAGATATTCAAAATAATAAATTATGGTGAATAATAGGTTTAATTAACCTATACAAATATTTTGATTACTAAAGATTATAAAAGGAAAATTACTTTAAATTTTGATGATTTTTTTAAAATAAAAATCATTGAGTAATTAAATTTACTTTAAAAGGAAATAAATTATTCGATTAGTTTGATTATTAATAAAATCATATAATTATTTTTACAAGGACTAATACAGTGAAGAAAATCAAACTGGAATGGAAATGGATTGGATTGGATTGCAAAATAAAAGCAAAGGTGAGATCTTCTCACTTAATTAAATATTTTTTTGATTTAAATTTTGAATAGTTAGATTTAAAAATTGATTGTGCTTGGATGATTGATTTATTATTAGTTATATCAATTTAGACCCTATGCGCCACATAATAGCGGAGGTTATTATATTAAACCATATACCGTGATATTCCACCTCAAAGTGGAATTGGTATTATATATGTATTTGGAGTTGTTGATTTCCCGCATTATATAGCAGATGAGACCCTATTGCGCCGCATAATAGCGGATGATATAATATTAATCCCATATACCGCGATATTCCACCTTGAAGTGGAATTGGTATTTAATTGTTGTGCTAACGTATGTGGATGTAGGGAAATAGGTTGGAGGGATCCAACTGGATTCCTCAAAACATTTTGATTTGTTTCAATATTGAATGTTTATTATTTATAATAAGTGTGTGGCTATTTGTGATTGAAACCATTGAAGGCCAAAATTTAGCCGAATATATTTTAGGTATCGTAAGATACTAGAAATATGAAATGGGATTTTTGGAAATTAAAGTAGAAAAGCCTAGACCGTTACAATTAAAGTATTAAAAGTTGATTTTTTATAATCCGATCGAATTAATTCCAAAAATATGGGAAAATATATTTTAATAAAGGATTTTCGAGTAATATTGTTTGATAGTTGAAGAAATTATTTAAGATACATATTTTAAATAATTGAAAGAGATAAAGGAATTTATTTCAAAAGGAAATAAATTTAGAAATTTAATTTGGAATTTAATTTGGAGTTGAAATCAATTTTAGAAATCAATTTGGGAATTAATTTGGAGTTAAAATAATCTTAGGAATCGATTAGGAAATTTGGTTTGGTGTTTTGGAAATAATTTGGGAAATCAATTTGAAATTGATTTGATATTGGAAAATTAATTTGGAAAGTCAATTTGGAATTTGATTTTGTGTTTGAAATAAACTGGAAATCAATTTGGGATTTGCTTTAGTTTGAAGATGATATTTGGGAATCGATTTAAAATTCGTATATCAGTTGATATTTGGAAATGTAAATTCACAACGGGAATTTGTAAAGAAAAGGGAAATTGTTTAAAAATAAATATCGGTTTATTTTTAAAAGTGTGGAAAGAAATTTAAAAATTTGGAATGTAAATTAAAATAAATCGAGAAGATTTATTTTGTTTGAATGGACCATTTTGTAATGGAAAAAGAATTCTTCCCTGGAAAGCCGAGTATACATTTAACATAGCTTTGAAATAAAGTTGAAAGTTTTAGATTTGGTTTTAAATAATATTGTTGGAAAAATTAGTTTTGGAAATTGTTTCAAAGTAAAAAATATATTTAATTGATTATATAAGGGATTATTTTAAAGATTAAAATGATATTTGATTTAGAAAATAGTTATTTAAATATTTATACTCTATCTACTAATTTTATTTTAAAATTAGTTTTGGACCTGAATTTTTACATGAGATATTAGTATAATATTTTCCATAACAAATATTAAGCAAATATTCTAAAATAGTTTATTTTATATGTTCCAAGTATAATTTGAATAAGTATTTTATATTATTTTAAAATATTGGAACTCGGCAGATTTTTAGTGGAAATGAATAAATATTGGAAATGTTTTCCGCGTAAGGAAAAAATTGATTTGAAATTTATTTTCAAAGGATTGAAGTGTGAATTTGTTTTCAAAATATTGAAAAGTGAAATTTTATCTTTTGAAGATATATTGGGAAAAAATTGGGGGAAAATTATTTGAAATCCAGTGATTGTTGTGAATGATGATTGATAGTTAAATAATCGACTATCAATATTGGCCTTTTTAAATGGCAATTGAATTTCGATGCGACCGGGAGTCGATTTCCAAATGGATATTCGAAAACCACATCGAACCCTTGTGATTGTGATGGATCTTTTATTTAAAAGATCAAAGTGGAATTTGTTGTGATTTTTTGAATATGAATATGACACTTATTTTGAAAATAAGCGCTCGTTATTCGGATTAGCCAGGAGAGGACCTTGTGTCATAAAACCCATTCCGAATAACGATACGACGAAATGGGATTTAATATGAAGATGACGTTGAAGACCGGGTATTTTCGGAAGCGAAAGGATTACCTGCCGAATATCTCTGCACCGGGTTGCTCCGATATAGAGATTTTATCACCCTTTGTGATGGGGATTCCATACGTGATTAGTGAATATCCGAATTACAAGGGCTTCTTTGGAAGTGCCTTCGGTTTCGTTCGATCACGGAACAGACTTGTATGGATGTGTGTTTGACGTTACACTTTGAGATGTAACGCTGGTTTCTATCAAATACATTTCTGTTGGTTGCGGAAAATTTATTCTCTTAGCTTGACACCCTTCTTTGAGACGTACGAGCTCATAGGTTATGTAGTTAATGGTTACTAGTGATACATTCCCAATTTGGTAATGTGGCATACGAAGTGCTGTTGATTATTTGTTGATCAAAGCATGGCTTTTGTGAAAAGCGTAGCTTTGTGGGACGAGACTTCGTCGGACCTCACACCTCGGAATGGTCAAAACAAGAAAGATGCAGCAAGGTTATAAGGGGTAGCGCCCCTTAGGTATGTACATTTCCTTTTAGATAGAAGTGGTATCATGGTATGGAGCCCAGATACTTAACTTATGTGGATATCGTAAATATATATTACTTTGTGATTGTTGTTGTTGAGGATCCTCGGATAAAGGTTGTTTACAACCGGAGGATGGCATACTCGTGTCAGTAGTTACCTATTTTTGCAGAGGTAACTCGGCCTTGTGTTGGCAGAGATCCGGTTAGGTTCTCGGGGCGTCCTCCCAGAGGCGTACCCATGTGGCCCAGGAAGTTCCTTAGCCTGACCATTTGTTGGAAATCAAATTACCAATACGCGCCTTGTACGGTTTTAATTGTATAACCTTCCATCTAATATGGTAGCTATAATAGGCATACTATAATGGTACGTATGCTGGCTAAGATTAATATTATACTTGCAAATGTTTTCTGCATTATGCACTAATGATAATATTGAAAAGATTTTGTGTTTTGAGCATGTTTGACTATCATACGGAGAAATCTCCTCCAAGTGTGCGATTGCATTGTGTGTGTGCCGGGAGACCTTATGATAGTTTCATTTTCCAAAAAGCTTTGCGGATTTCTTTTAAATTTCCTTGTTTTACTTTTGTAAAAGAATAACTGTTTTAAGATCTCACACCAGTCCCATGACTGACCTGGAGTTTATTGTTCCCTTTCTAAACTCTAGGTGCCGATAATTTTCCACACGGGCAACGTAGAGTCAGGTTGTCAATTTGACGCAGCGGTTTAGTAGGCTCAAACAGTTTAGATTCAAACTTTCGCAACCTATCCAGGATCTTCCTACGAAATGATGATTTCGTGTCAGTAAACCGATAGAACGATAAATGCTTAATTCCGTTGATCGTGAAGATGCCGGAATCTAGCTATCTCCAATCCGTTGATCTCGCAAGATACCGTGTTGAAAGATCTACAATTCGATCGATGATCACTCGCAAGTGATACCGAGAATTGGCTTCTACTTCGTTGATTCGTGCACGAATAACCCGTTGAAGGAAAGAAGAAGGAGATCACACTCAACTTCAACAATGGTGGCAAAAGCTCACACACAAATTTTATTCAAAAATCAACTCCCCTTTACAATGACAACACACCCCTATTTATAGGAAATTACAACTCAATACAGCCGAGCTAACATCATACGACCCATCATAGGTGACACACGACCTAACAACATACAGGTTACAACGACCCATGACATAACAACATACGACATAAGAAAATTACAACCTGAATTACAACATCACACGACATAACGACGTACGACATAAGAAAAATACAACACAGCAACAATGCGACATAACATCATACAATATAACGACATACGGCCTAAAAAGATAGCACAACTTTAGGGTGACTTAAGCGACATACGACTTAAGGAAGCAGGCGACATAAGATGCTAGCGACTTAAGGTAGGAGCGACATAAGTAATGCGGCTTTGATTTCTTAAGTCCGCAGGCGACTTAAGAGTAGGCGACTCAAGACATAACTTGCTATGTCACGACTCAAGGCATAACTCGCTGTTGGCTACATCATCCTCCACTGCATCATCTATCTCGTTATGTCACGGGTGACTTAAGGCAAGCGAACGACTTAAGGCCATCGAGCGACTTTAGGCGGACGAGTTAACATGGTGCGCTGCATCATCCTCCCCTGGTTGAAAAGAATTCGACCCCGAATTTACACTTTCCTCTTCTTCGACATACCCATTCTCATGATATGGAATCAAGTGTTTGACGTTGAAAACGTCAGCAGTATGGATATGATCCGGCAGTCTTAACTGATAAGAATTCTCATTAATCTTCTTTACGACTTCCAAAGGACCAATCTTTCTAGCAACTAGTTTGTTGTAAGTACCAATAGGAAATCGATCCTTAGTCAATACTACATACACATAATCTCCTTCTTCGAATCCAACATTTCGTCGTTTAATATCTGCAAATTGCTTATATTTCTCATTCGCCTTAAGCAATCGTTCCTGCACAACCTTGTGGAATTCTTGCAATTCATTCACAAAATCACTATGATCAATCCTTTCTGCTGTGGTACGGCAGATAAATCCAATGGTCCCTTAGGAATTGTTGAGTAAATGACTTGGAATGGACTGAACCCAGTGCTACGATTAACTGCATGGTTGTGTGCAAACTCAGCTTGACACCGCTTGGAATCCCAACTCTTCAAATTGTCATTCATGAGGCATCTCAATAGATTACCTAGGGATCTATTCACAACTTCTGTCTTTCCATCCGTTTGTGGATGATAAGCACTACTAAATTTTAGCTTTGTCCCGACCATTCTCCATAGACTCGTCCAAAAATGACTTAGAAAACGAGTGTCTCTATCCGATACAATAGATTCAGGCAACCCATGAAGACGATAGATCTCACTAATGTATAACCGTGCGACATTAACTGCATCTGCCATCTTCTTGCATCCGATAAAATGTACCATTTTTGAAAACCGATCAACCACCACATAGATAGAATCATTGCCACGCTGCGTCCTTGGCAAGCCCCATACAAAGTCCATACTAACATCCATCCATGGTTTAGTAGGTATAGGCAACGGCATATATAAACCTGCATTTGTTGCGGTTCCCTTTGAAACTTGATAAATATGGCACCTTTGAATGAACTTTTCAACTTCCTTCCTCATTGATGGCCAAAAATAAGACCTTGAGATCAACTGCATAATGTGGTCGCGGCCAACGTGTCCTTCTTCATGTAATTCTTTGATGATTTTCATTCGTAGACTGCAATCTGGAATACACAACTGATTTCCCTTGAATAGAAAACCTTCAACCAGCATATATCCATCCATGCTTCCCTGCTTGACTTTGTCTAGGATTTCGGAAAAATATGAATCTGAAGTAAGAAAATCTGGAAGTAAGTCAAAACCCATCACTTCTACTCGCATGTTTGTTAGTAAATTCTCCCTCCAACTCAATGCATCGGCGACGCGATTAGTTACTCTAGACTTGTGCTTTACACGAATGTAAATTGTTGCAAATAAGCTATCCACGATGCATGCCTAGCTGCAATTTTATTCTGCCCTTGTAAATGTTTCAACGCTTCATGGTCCGTATACAAAACAAATTCTTTGTGGAACAAGTAATGTCTCCAATGCTTCACAGCCTGCACAATAGCATAAAACTCCACATCATAAGTATTGTATCTCATCTTTGCTCCAGAAAGTTTTTCACTGAAATAGGCAATTGGACGACCCTTCTGATTCAACACCCCTCCAATTCCAACTTTCGATGCATCCGTATGTAACTCAAATAATAACAGAAAATCTGGCAACACTAGAATCGGTGCTGAGGTTAAAAGTTCCTTGATTTTCTCAAATGCAGATCCTGCCTCTTCCGTCCATGAAAACTGCTTTCCTTTCATACAATCAGTAACAGGAGCCATTACACTACTAAAGTGTGGCATAAATCTTCGATAAAATGAAGCTAACCCATGGAAACTTCTGAATTCTGTTATAGTTTTGGGCTGTGGCCAATTTCTAATTGCGGCTACTTTACTCTGGTCCACTTGTATCCCTTCCTTAGACACGACATAACCCAGAAATAAAACACTTGGCGTCATGAGCACGCATTTCTTCGTCGCTGCATAGAACGGTTCTTGACGAAGAATAGTTAACACCTTTCGCAAGTGTTGAATGTGCTCCTCTATGCTAGCACTATTAATCAAGATATCATCAAAGTAGACTATAACAAACTTCCCGATGTAAGGTCTGAAAATTTGATTCATCACCCTCATAAATGTACTTGGCGCATTAGATAGACCAAATGGCATAACCAGCCATTCATATAATCCTTCCGGAGTCTTGAATGTTGTCTTCCATTCATCACCTGGTCTAATGCGAATCTGATGATAACCACTCTTAAGATCGATCTTGGAAAAAATTACAAACCCACTAAGTTGATCCAATAAATCATCAAGTCTTGGCATAGGAAATCTGTATCTGACAGTTATTTTGTTGAGTGCCTTGCTATCCATACACATTCTCCATGAACCATCTTTCTTCGGTACCAACAGAGCTGGTACAGCATAAGGACTGAGACTCTCTCGAACACGCCCTTGCTCAAGCAACTCCTCCACTTGTCTCCTCAACTCTTCATGCTCTTTTGGACTCATACGATAATGCGGCCTATGCGGTAAAACAACACCTGGCACTAGATCAATTTGATGTTGTATATCCCCCAGTGGCGGTAATTCTTTGGGTAATTCCGCAGGAAAGACATCCTGAAATTCATTCAACACCGGTCTAACCTCCGCAGGAACTTCACGATCTTCACTTGTTTCATACCCAATCAAAATAAACATTTCAGCACTATCTTTCACTTTTTCAACAAATTCTCTCGTAGATAATAGACTAGTTGATTACACTTTCTTCTCTGACTTGCTTTCACTATGTTCACACTTCTTAGGAACTAAAGTAATTTGAGTACCTTCGAACATGAAACTGTAGCTGTTGGTGCGACCATTATGTTGTACAACTCTATCGTATTGCCATGGTCTCCCCAATATTAGATGACACACATCCATGTCGACAACATCACACCATATATCATCTTTGTACTTCTTCCCAATAGAAAATGCAACAAATGTTCGTCTTCCCACTGTCACTTCTCCACCTTTCTTTAGCCATGCCAGTTTATAAGGTCTAGTGTGTTTTTCAGTCTTCAACCCTAACTTATGGTGGCTTCTTCAGAAATAATGTTATCGCAGCTTCCCGCATCAATAACAAATCGACAAACCTTTCCCTAGATAGTACATGTAGACTGAAAGATATTGCTTCCCTGCCAACTTGAATCATTCTCATGCTTTGGCACTAAACATGACCTCCTTATCATCAAGTTACACCCTTCGTCTCCTGACACAACTTCTTCATCTTCATCAAACTTCGATGGCTGAGAATAATCAACTTCAGCTTCCACATCCTCATACTCATATTCCTCTTCAACTAATGCTCTCTTCTTTGGCTTTGTACATTCATTGCTTTTATGGCCAAAATCCTGACAATTATAGCACTTGATATTATTATTGACCTTTGATTTAGCGGCTTCATTGACAATTGGTTTATTGACTGCTTTGGAAACATTAGCACTGCTACTAGCACCCTTATTCTGGTTGTTAGATACCGCAAACACACCAACTCCTCGTCTCCCTTGTTTCTCCCAAGCTAGTGCTTTCTGATGTGCTTCAGCAACAGACATTGGATTAAACATATTAACCATGTCTTGAATTTGCATTCGTAACCCTCCAACATATCTAGCCGTTAGCCGTTCCTCAGTTTCCATAATATCATTCCTTGCAATCAATTTATAGAATTCATCTGCATAGTCATTCACTGTCTTCATCCCTTGTCTCAAATTCTGCAAAAAGGTTGATACGTAAGAGATTGATAATTGTACGGCAAGAAAGTTGCTTTTATCATCTTTCTCATCTTCTCCCAAGTGACAACTTTTGATTTTTCCATTCTCCCTCGAGTTAGTTTAGTTTGTTGCCACCAAGCCATAGCTCTTCCCCTTAGTCTTGTAGCAACTAATTGGACTCTACAATTTTCAGGCACTTCCTTGAATTTCAAAATTTCTTCAACAGTTGACAACCAATCAAGAAATTCTTCTTCTTGCATACCACCTTTGAATTCTGGAATTTCCATCCTCATACCTGACTCCCATTTACGATCATTTTCTGCATCCAGATATTGATTTCGCACCTGGTCTCGATTTCGATAATGAATACTACCTCCATCACCATCCTCCTCAAAATCAGATGTATTTCGATATCGATCCTGACCATATACGTCCTTACGATCACGCATGTCCCTTCTACCCTGTCTTTCAGCATCACGATATGGTTCATTGGCAAACCCACGTTGAGTTCTTCTTTCTTCATTTCGATACTCATGGTGTTCTCGTCGCATTGAAACTGATGATTCTCTCCTATCTCGATAAGACCGGGGTGACATCCTCCTTTCTCCCAAAACCGATGGTGAAACCCTGTTTCTACTTTGGTTCGAAACTGGTGACGTTCTCCTTTGATTGTGATTCATGTCTTTCATCAATTTCTCCAACTTTTCAATACCCTCATTGAACTTGTCATTGATACGTTGCTCCATCTGCTCAGCTTCTTGTCTTCGATACAAATCTTCAACATTATGATGGCGATTAGCTCGTCTCGGAGGCATGATCATCAAACAATCTCGGATCTAGTCTCCAATCTAACTCTGATACAAATTGACGCACTAATCTAGTCTTTGATCTGGCTTTGTACCAAAAAATGACGCAGCGGTTTAGTAGGCTCGAACAGTTTAGATTCAAACTTTCGCAGCCTATCCAGGATCTTCCCACGAAATGACGATTTCGTGTCAATAAACCGATAGAACTATAAATGCTTAATTCCATTGACCGTGAAGATGCCGGAATCTAGCTATCTCCAACCCGTTGATCTCGCAAGATACCGTGTTGAAAGATCTACAATTCAATCGTTGATCACTCGCAAGTGATACCGAGAATTGGCTTCTACTTCATTGATTCACGCACGAATAACCCGAAGAAGGAAAGAAGAAGGAGATCATACTCAACTTCGACAATAGTGGCAAGAGCTCACACATAAATTTTATTCAAAAATTAACTCCCCTTTGCAATGACAACACACCCCTATTTATACAAAATTACAACTCAACACAGCCGACCTAACATCATACGACCCATCACAGGTGACACACAACCTAACAACATACAGGTTACAACGACCCACGACATAACAATATACGACATAAGAAAATTACAACACGAATTACAACATCACACGACATAACGACATACGACATAAGGAAAGTACAACACAACAACAATGCGACACAACATTATACAATATAATGACATACAGCCTAAAAAGATAGCACAGCTTCAGGGCGACCTAAGCGACATACGACTTAAGGAAGCAGGCGACATAACATGCAAGCGACCTAAGGTTGGAGCGACATAAGCAATGCGGCTTTAATTTCTTGAGTCAGCATTCGACTTAAGAGTAGGCGACTCAAGACATAACTCGCTATGTCGTGACTCAAGGCATAACTCGTTGTTGGCAGCATCATCCTCCACTGCATCATCTATCTCATTATGTCGCGGGCGACTTAAGGCAAGCGAACGACTTAAGGCCATCGAGCGACTTAAGGCGGACGACTTAACATAGTGCGCTGCATCATAATTTGATCTAGATGGATTTCTGTGGAGATCCTAAGACAAGCTGGATGGCGAGACGTATTATCTATATTATGTAGTATCTGCTGCGTTCGGGTTTGTGTGAGACAAATTTCTATGTAGACAAGTCATTATAACTGCCAGTGTTGTGTGTTGTTGTACTCTGATATTGTATTGTAATAACAAATATTGTTCTTTGTTTTAAAGATTATTCTTTATCTATTATATATAGTTCCACTGCGAAATCTGAGATTCTATTATTATTTCTGTTCTTCTTCTATCTTCTTCTTCTTAAACCCTAACGGTTCGATTTGTCGACATTTGATTGTGCGGCATTTGATACAGTTGACGTATTAATGTCGACTTTCGAGCGTCGTAAAATCGGGTCGTTACATTAACAGTATAGTTCTGGTATTTAAAATCTGTTATTATATATTATATTTTGTTTCGCTGCGATTGTGAGATTCTGTGTTGTTGTTTCTTTATTTTCTTCTACCTTTTCTTCTTCACCCCTAATGATTTCCAGCGCTCAGCTGCTTTGCATTTTATACAGTGGATGTATTAATATCAATTTTCGAGGGTCAAAAATCCCCAATTCACTACAGTTGGTATTTGAGATGAAGGTTAAGCGAGTGCCTTGGCTCTGGTGGGATTAGTCATTAGAGATACAATCAATAGTACCCTAGAATGAGTTTGGGTGTATTAATTGACATGAATGCGTATTTGTTAGTGAATATAAATTGTTTTATATTGTGTTGGTTGATTTATTGAGTGGCTTACAAACTCTAGTCGGCACAGTCCATACAACTGAATCGATAAGGGTTTCTAAACACTTGAACAGAGTAATTCGACATAGTATTGCTTTGAAATGGGGTAAATGAAATAATTTTACCCAAAGATATATTTTTATTAAAAGAAATAATTTTCTAAAATTATTATATATATTTGGAGTGTTTGGATGATAATATTATAATCAAATAAGATTATGAAAATTGGAAACGGTTTATATAACCAAATGGAAATTTGTATGAGTATAAAATTATACAAATGGATTTAATTAAAATTTGATTCAAACAAGAATCTGGAAATTTAAATCCTGTAAAGTTTGAAAAAAAGTTTTCAAAGTGGTGTGGAAAAATAGTAATAAGATCAATATTTTTGGTAATATTTCGAAAGGAAATTGTTTCAAAATGGATTTTGGAAGAGATATAGCACTGAACTCACTACAGTCGCTGGAAAATAATTCCATAATGATCGCGACATCATCGGTGTTTATCTTCGAGTTTCTAAGTGATGAGTGGTACCATAGTAAATTAATATGGGAATTTTTGTTTTGGTAAATAATTGTTGTTTTTTGAAATTCCGAAAGGAATTGTTTGGATAAAATTAGGATGACTTTGAAAATTTCAAAGAAATGGTTTGTTAGACCCAAAAGATATATATTGGTTTCAAAATGATATGAAATAAAAACCGATGTTCAAAAATTCTGGAATCCTTATTTAAATGTTTTAGGAAATATCGGAAAATAGGTTATGACCTTATAAATAGTGAATGATTTTAAGGAAAATATGGAAATTGAATTTGGAAATAAATTTGAACTTAAGTAAGTTAAAATGAATGAAGTTTAACTTGAGCTAAATTAAATAAAATTATATTGGAAATGGTATCAATTGGGATTGAGATATAAAAAAATAGGATTCAACTTAAGTTAAGTTGAAGGAGATAGATTTTAGAATTTAATTGATTGTGATTTGAATGAAATTAATTAGTCAAGTGGACTAATTAAATTAGGATGTAAATAAATTGAATGAAAAGGAATTTGATGTGTATAAATGAAAAGAACTAATAATGCAAGTTGAAATTAATTTAAATTGAATTGAATAAAATGGAAGATATCAAATATAAAGTTGAGATATGAAATGCATATATAACTAAAAGCTAAAAATATTTTGAAAGGAATAAAATTTAAGAGGAATGTTTTTTGGAATGTTGAATAAATAAGTTGTATAGCTTATAAAAGTCGAAATTAATGGAATAAAAAATATACTTAGGCTATAAATAGATGTATAATCTTGAGCTGAAAATAAAATGTGAAATATAAGTTGTGTAAATTGAAAAAAAATAAAATAAAACAACTAAAATAAAAATGGTTTGATATTTTAGTGAAGAAAAAAAATCCAAACCTGGATTATAAAGTAAATTTGAACTCAAGTAAACTAAAGTGAAGTGCTTTTTGAAATAAAAAACAGGTATTGAATTATAAATTGGAAGTGAACCAATTAGATAAATTGATTGGTTAGTTTGATTTGGAAATGGAATTTAACTTGATTAAATAATATGAATTGTGGGCTAAAACTGAAGTTGAATATAGAACTTGAGTAATAAATAAAAATTTGACTTATACATAAGCTGATTAAATATATGTTGAATGTGATCTAATGAAATTGGATTGAAATAAAAATGGCTCGAGTTATAATAAATTCAATGTGAGTGGAAATAAATTAAATATGGCCTTGAATATTATTTTAATGAAACCAAGAATGAGTTCGAGTTTGAAATCGAAATTTCAAGTGGATTAAATAAAGAGACTAATTAAATTAATTAGTAAGAATGGAGTGGAAATTGATTGAATAAAAATCAAATCAAAAATTTGAATTGGGAATGCAAATCAATTGAAGGTGAATAAATTGAACAAGAGTCAATTCAAATAAAAGAAAGTTTTAATGCAATAGAAACAAACTTAGGTTATTTAGTTGAATTGATTAGAAATAAACGAACAACTTAAGTTAATATTTTGGATGGAAGCTAGGCTTAAATAAATTTATGCACTGGATGTCGTCGACATAAAATTTAGCAAACAAGGTTTTTGGTTGAAAAAATTGATCATAAATAAATTTGAAATGGAATAGATTAAATATAAATTGATTGCAATCAATTTAAAATAGATGTAAGTTGAAATGGGTATTTTGTAAAATGGCTATTGTCGAATTTGCATAGAAAAAATGTTGTTCGACACAAACGTAGGTAAATAAAAATTCTATGAATTAATAGAAAGTGAATAAATTGATTTTTAATCAATTGAGATGGATATAAAATTGTTTGGCATAAATATGAGTTGGTGTAAAATTATTGGGTTGAAAATCAATCGAATTGAATGAAATGATATATAAATGGACTGATAATGAATTATTGAAGGTTAGAACCTGGTGGTTACATATTCATGCTATGAAAATTATGTGTTTAATTGGTTAATTGAATTATGTGTTATTAAACTTTCATACTTTGGTACTTACGTGGTTTAAATTGAGTAAGTACAGGTAACCGGAGGCTGTCGTACTAGATTTTGGTTGCATAGTTGCATATGAAGTAACTTGCTTGCTTAATAATGCTTAAAATGCTGAAATAAGATACGTTTTCTGATTAAATACAGCAAATATATAAATATTGATATATATTTTTGTTTTTCGACCGTGTGGGTCGATGTTTACATTTTTGTCTCTCTTGTCATATTGCAAAAGGCTCTGCGTACTAGGGTGACTCTACCAGAATTTTCCAGAAATTTAGGGTGTTAAAATTTTTAAAATTTTTGGTAACGACAATTTGATTACGAATTGTAATTGGAATAAAGAGTTATGTAATTAGAATTGAAAACTAATTGTTTTGATTGAAAACTAAGAAGTTAGAAAAGTGAAAAGTCAAGTTTTAACTAAGTGGGTTGTGATAAGTAATGGATTAGGAGCATTTTTCCAGCCTTAGTAATTTCGGGGACGAAATTCTTTTAATGGGGGAGGAATGTAACGATCCGGATTTTTCGACGTTGATTGTGAATATTTAATTTTCTTTGAATGTTGATTTGGGATATAAATATGAAGATTTTTGGTTGAACAGATGGATTTTGAAATTAAATTTCAAATATATCGATTTAACAAAATACGAAATGGATAAAAAATTGAAATGAAGATGAATTTAAATCGAAATTTTTTCCAATATTGATGTAAATTCTATTTAAATTAGAATTTAGTTAGTAAGTTTTACAAATTGGAAATTTAAGTAATTTCGTCAATTTTTGTAATCGTCGGTTAAATTAATGAGTTAAAATAGTCTTCTGAGGCATAGTCTCAGAATTTGACAAAACTAGTTCTATTGGGGCCGTAGTAGTGTATTATTAATGGATTTAAAATTTCATAATGTTTGGAGTTATCATTTGATCGAACATGATAGAAACGCGTTAAAATTAAGAAATTCAATACGGTAATTGGGTTCAAAAAGCTATCTTCTTCATACGACCGAATTAGAACTCAAGGCCTTTTCCATTGCATTTGGAATAGGGGTATAACATTAGGAATGCCTAGCGGCATGCCTCGATAGGGATTCGAGATAAATGATGTGCATATAAATGTGCATATTTTTACCACCATATTTAGTCTGTTTAAATTAAATAAATGATCATATTGTGTATTTTAACTTTTTTTGCAAAGCAAGCGGGGTGAAATGGACCCCTACCATTTTATTAACAACCAAAAATATCAGAACAACGGATTACAACAATCAGACCACCACATGAGTGACGAAGGCACACACAAAAATTATATGTTACTAGTAATAGAAAGGACCAATACTTGTTTAGAGGAAGCTTTCCCATTAAACACCCTATTGTTCCTCTCCAACCACACAAAGTACAATACCTTCTTCAAAATTCTTAACAACTTTCTACTTCTCTCATTCTTCCATCTAGTTGCCTTGAAGATGTTGTACCATTCCATGCATGAGCTTCTCATTGGCCTGTGATAACCATTACATTGCAATATGGAACTCCATAAGTGGAAAGTGAAATCACATTCAAAGTATAAGTGCGCAGCCGTTTCCACCCCAACTCCACAGAACAGACATTTGTCACATTGAACAACCCCATAGCCTTATAGTTTGCTTAGGGTCAGGGTACCATTCTTCATTACCTTCCACATGTACAGGTTCTCTTTAGGAGCAGAACCATGATCCCAGATACGAAAATGCCAAATAAAAGTAGGCAGTTGCATGGATGGATCAAGTGCCATATAAACATTTTTAATTGAATGCACTCTGTCATTCCAAGTCATATGAGCATCACTGATTTTGTATTTCCTATTATGTATAGCATTCCATTCAGTTCTTACCACTGCAGAGCTACAATGAGGAAGGGAGACACTATCATCAGCCCAAAACCTAGATAGAGTAGCAGTATTACCAATCCCAGTGGATCTTCTCATCTCATAATCAATTATATTTGCTAAAATGATTCCTTTTGAAGGCCATGGATCAAACCAAAAAGATATCATGTTGATTGCTTTCATTCTCTGTTGCACCAGCGGTAGAAATAATTGTCTACCTCTCAATATATTTCTCCAAGTCCAGCTACAGTCAGTTGGAGAAGAAATAAACCAGAAGTTGCTTTGACGTATGAGGTATTGCCTACACCAAGAAGCCCATAGATTTTTGTCATTCCTTAATAGCTTGTCAATTCTTGCAGATAGTGAAGCAAGGTTCCAGTTCCTAATGTTTATGATTCCAAGTCCACCTTTTTCCGGTGGACAACATAGTTTGCTAAAGGAAATTGGAATCATTTTCTTAGAGAAGGGATTACCGTGCCATAAAAAGTGATTTAAAGCTGAGTTAACCATGCTAATGAGTTTGGCTGGGAGAATGAAAATTCTGGCATAATAAACACACATGGAAAAAGCACTGGAGTTAACAATCACAAGTCTACCAGCCATTGAAAATCTAGAAACTTTCCAACTAGCAAGTTTGGCAGTAATATTTTCAAATAGTTGTAAGCATTGGAAAGTCCTAATTCTAGAATCACAAAGAGGCACCCCAAGATAATATTCATTATCAGAAAATGGAGAGAGGCCAGACATAGAGTACATTATCTCTTTATCATCATCAGGGAGGCCAGCAATTAATAATCTAGATTTACTTCTGTTGATGTTCAGACCAGACAAGGTACCAAAGGTATCAAGAACTTTTATAACCCCAGTAATGGATTTCAAATTGGGCTTAGTGGATAAAAGTAAGTCATCTGCAAAAAGGAGAGTGGAAATACTATTCTTTCTGCACAGTGGATGATAATCAATAAGCTTATTGCACATAGCATCAGAAAGAAGAGCAGTGAGCAGCTCCATTACACAGATGAATAGATAAGGGGACACTGGGTCACCTTGTCTAATTCCTTGGGTAGCATTAAAGTATCCAAATATATTACCATTGATACTAAGGGAGTAATTGACAGTAGAAATACATGTACACAGCCAACATAAGAAAGGGATTGGAAAATTCATCTTATGCAAAATGTAAATGATGGATTTCCACTGTAATGTTTCATAGGCTTTCTGAATATCAAGCTTAAGGACACATCTAGGAGAGACGAGTTTCCTATTATACCCCTTCATAAGTTCAGAAGCAAGGAGTATATTATCAGTTATGTCCCTACCTGGAAGAAATGCACTCTGATTAACAGAGATCAAACTATCCAAAGGAGTTTTCATTCTAGCTGCCAATATCCTAGCAATGCACTTATATATAACATTGCAACAAGAAGTGGGTCTGAACTGATCAACTGATATAGGATGGGTAGTTTTAGGGATCAGTGCAAGTTTAGTAGCATGAATACCAGAGATAAGTTTACTGTGTGTGAACAAATTCTTAACAGCCTTGATCAAGTCCCCTCCAGTAATATCCCAAGTGACTTTGAAGAAATGGGCATTAAATCCATCAGGACCAGCAGAACTTTGAGAGTTTAATCCAAAGATAGCTTGTTTGATTTCAGAATCTGAAATTTCCTTAATTAAATCGTAATCATGACATCAGGTATATGAGGGAGTTGATACTGAGTAAATTGATGGTTAGAGATTGAGGGGACTTGAGACCTCCCAAGGTTATGCTGAAAATACTCCATAAAGGCTTCTTGAATTGAATCTTGAGTATCACAATGTTGACCATGCATATCAAGAATAGAGAAAATATTTGCAGATGCCTGTTGAATTTTTAGACTTTTGTGGAAGGTGGATGAATTTTTATCACCATTCAGGTGCCAGTCCTGTTTTGCCTTTCGCTTAGCCATCTTATTTTCTTCAATGAGAGCTTTGGAGAGGTCCTTAAGCATAGAGATTTCATTAATAATCAGCTGAGGTTGGTCATGGCTTCTTTGTATTTCCAGTTGTACCTGAAATAATTTTTCACGTATAGAAGAAGACAAGCTATTCCCATTACCATATGTTTGCTGAGCCCATTCCTTCAGTTGAATCTTCAAATTCTTGAGTTTAGCCTGCAAAACAAACATGGGGTTGCCAAAAGTATGATAATTCCATCCATATTTTACAATTTTTGTGAAATCTGGGTGTTTAGACCAGTTATTAAAAAATGAAAAGGAGGATCGTCTTCTCACAGTGTCCTTATCCCAGGAAATGATGAGAGGGGAATGGTCTGAAAAAGATGGGGGAGGGATAAAGGTAGATAGATTAGGCCATTTGAGGATAGTGGAGTAGTTAGTATAAACTCTATCAAGTTTACAGTACGTTCTCTTCCCATGTTTACTGGAGTTATTCCAAGTAAAGAAAGCACCAGAGTTGGAAGTGGGAATGAGGTTGGCATCGTATATGGCTTTGTTAAGAGGTCTTGTCTGGCAGTAGGATAAAGGAGTTCCCCCACATTTATCAGAAGAAAGTTGCATGCAGTTCCAATCACCAAGACAGATCCAAGGCAGATTGGTCTGCTGTAGAGAAGGTAATATGTCAAGGAAGATTTGCCTTTGAGTAGCATTATTGTCAGCATAAACAGAGGTAAGGAGAAAAGTAGATGAAGAGGGGATGTGTATTATTTCAGATTGTATGAACTGCCTGTGGACAGTGATGGGGGTTATGGAAAAGATCATAGGATTCCATAGGATTAGTAATCTACCAAAAGGAGCTTGTGATAAATTGTGAATACTGCTCCAGTCATGTCTAATGTTGGAGAGAGCTTTAACAGTGGTTTCATGATTGAGTTTAATTTCAGAAATGACCATTAGTTGAATGCTGTGAGTAGAAATAAGGTTGGAAATTTCAAGTTGCTTGTCAATGGAGTTAGCACCCCTAACATTCCAAAAGCCTATGTTTTCAATCATTAAAATAATGATGAAGTTGAAGCTTTGGTTTGGACCCCAGAGGATGAGTTAACCTTATTATTTTGAGACAAAACTTCAAGCCCAATTTGTTCAATGGAGAAGTTGATACCATTGTCCAAGTCATTTGTGGGTATTTTATTCGTTTTCTTTGGACGACCTTTCTTCTTTTTGGCTGAGGAATCAGGAAAGTTAGGTTGAATAGGGATGGGAATATTTGATGTAGCTGAAGGATTGATGATGTCATTAAATATATGATTTGGGAGTGAAAGGGAAGAATAAGGAGAAGCAGAATTGTTTTGAATGTTGGGAGTTGAGATTACAGAAGGGGATATTGTTTGTGGAGATACATTGTGCATGTCAGTGCACAATGAATTATTGCGCAACTCAGGAATTTGAGAGAAGTGTTGTTGAATATCCTCTTCATTTTCACTAATTTTCTGTAGCACAGAGAATGCATTGTGTGTAGACACTTCACAGTCATCATGAGTTGTATTATCAAGTATTGCTTTATTCTTATCAGGATCTATTGTTATATTGTGTATTCCACCAACTTTCTGAATAGTAATACAATTATCATACTCCAAGACATTCAATGTTTGCTTCATGACATCCTCAGTGGAAATAAGATGCTGATTCATTTCAGAGTCTTTGATTGCACTACTGTTAGTTTCCAAGGTAGTAACATTTATTGATTCATTTTGTTCTAACACTTGTTCTACTGCATCTTCATCATTCCTTTTGCTTAATTGATTCACATTAGTGAGACTGCCTACCTTACCACCTTCCATATTATTATTGCTACTTTTGTCCCTATTTACTTTTCTCCGAAACTTTTGGCCATCTTTTATACTCTTTTTGCTTCTTACAAAGAAACCCCTTCTATCTTTATCAACCCGATTTTCTTCCACATTCTTTTCTTTATGGTCAGCTTAAGCATTACTTGTAGATAAGTTACCAAGCATAACTCCATCTTATTGATCATTTTTCCTTTCACATTGGTCAGTAGCATGACCAAAAGTAGAACATGTAACACAAATTAGAGGTTTCCATGAGTACTCAATCTGAATGTTAGGGCAGGAATCATCTCCAATAGATAGGAAGTGAGGCAGTTCTTTATCAGGAGATACTTCAATTAAGCATTTAGCATATTCAAATCTTTTCATCCTTTTAGTGTTCTCATCAAAGCAAACAAGCTTCCCAATGTGACATGCTATCCAATTAATACCCATCAAAGACCACAGCATTATAGGAATTCTGTAAAAATGAATCCAGATTGGCACCAATCTCACCTCCGACTGGGCTGAAGATAGTGTTGGATTCCACTTGGTGATGATAAACATCTGGCCACGTATAAACATGGGATCACGTCGCAAAATATTGTTTTAGTCTTCTTCAGAGGCAAATTTGAAATAGTAATTTTGATTATAAAAAAAAATGTCATATGATCCTTTAATCTTCCACACTTTTTGTAGATGATCTTTAACTGCCATATAATTAACATTTCCAGCCAAAAAAGATCCAACAAGGCAGCCAGACCATGCCTTTATACCCTCATTCAGAACTGCGTGAGGGGGTTGTAATGAAAAGCCAGTGTAATCAACATCAAAATGCTTAGGAATGTAAGAACCAGCATTCCTAGGTCTCGAGTTAAAGAGAGAGGACCATGAAGCAGGAGGAGCAGATGAAGTGGTGGCACCAAGGGAAGGGAAGTGTTCAGATGGAAAAGGTGGAACAATGGGATTGGTGTGGATCAAAGAAGAGGGAGGGACATCGTCAGGAGGAGGAGGAGTAGGGGGTGGAGGTGGAGAATGATTAAAGGGGATGGGGTTGAGTTGACTGGATATATGATGTACCACAGGTGGAAGGACAGATGACGAAGTAAGGTTAGAAGATGCAACAATATCGGACTGAAGAGGAGGAGGGGGAATGGACCGGTGGTTAGTTGAAGGACGGAGAGGAGAAGATGTGTTAGGTACAGGAAGTATGGGATTGGAAGAGGAAGGTACGGAAGGGGATGGGAGAAGGACATGATGAGCAGACATGATGAACGATTTAACTTGTTTTAACCAAAATTCATATTAATTATAAATTATCACATATTCATCTTCATATAGGGGCAAAAAGGTCATTTGTGTGCATATATTTCTTTGAGAAAAATTAATTGAATTTTTTTATATATTTTTGTAGGAATTTGGTCTCAAATAGGAGTGGTTTCATGAAGAAATATGCATGCACAAAGAATATAAAGGAATGAAGATGGAAATAATTCAAAGTGAAGATCATGGAGGACCCCACCCACCCACCTACCTTAATGTACAAATTAAAGGCTAAAGCACATGCTTTTGGAGTTAATGGTTTCATGTACACTTAATGGGGTATTAAGACATGTTAATGATTACTTGGCCTCCACACTTCCTAAAGGGCATTTTGGGCATTCCCCAAAAATATGAATTATGGTTTCATACATGTATAAATACCCATATGTTTCATGTAACCCACCTTGATCTCTTCTCTTAGTGTCCTCTTAGTTAGTTAGTTTTAGTTAAAAAAAATAAATCAAAGTTCTCTTTCTTTCCATGGCTACTTAGCCATTTTATTTCATGTAATTTTCTTTTCTTTTATGCAATGTTAGTTCTCTTTTATTTACATGCTTCTTCTCTTCTTATGTAATAGTGTAGATTTACCTTTATGCAATTAGATTAGTTGTCTTTTCCATTAGCTTTCATTTTCCTTTCTTTTTGCTTTCATGTTGCTTTCTACATTTGTTGATTTGATAACAAATATGAGAGTTTAATCCCTACAACTTAGGGGTAATGAAGCTCTCTAGTATGTAGATGCAACATTTTGATGTTTATACTCTCTTTTTGTGCTTTAATGGAAACACTTGAAGTGGTTTAATGATGTTGTTTAGTTTTGAATTTGATAGTCTATGTTGTTCATAACAAATAGGCTATGCTTAACCAAACATAACACAAATTGCCTCTTCATCTAAATATGATTATGGCAAAGAAGTGAATGTTGAAATTGAAATTTGATAGCCTATATTTCTAAACAATAGTTAATAGGCTATGCTTAAAATAGATTTTTATTTCAACTTTGTTGTCATATATCATGAGAGTTAAATGTGTATTAGTGGTTGTGTTATAGTTTGATGGTTTATATTTGGCTAATTAATAGCACAAATATATCAGACTTATGATAAGCACATCAACTAATTACACTAATGAAAAGAAAAGATAGATCATAACTTCATTTTGTTGATTTATATGATCTAGAGAGTGGATTTATCTCTAAATTGTCCTCAAACTCTCATACTTTTATCAATTTTCTTTTAGTTAGTTGGTTAATTTTCTAGCTTTAACTTTCACTCGACTTTGGTTTAATTTAATTGAATAGAATTTTAAAATCATTAATTCCCTGCGGATCGACCCGTATTCGCCGCGTGCTACATTCGTACACCGTGCGCTTGTAGTTATTTTTATTTCAAAATTCGTTCGACGGTTTTCTAAACCGATAGAATTTCCGTCGACGAACAAGTTTTTGGCGCCGTTGCCGGGGAATTGTTTTGATTTTGATTTTCTATTTTTCGAATTATTTTCATTTGATTTTTGTGTGTGTTTATTTTGTGTGTTTGTGTTTTAAAAAAAAGGAAAAAAATAATGTGCATTTGTTGGTGTGCTTGGTGTTCTAGTTTCATTTCTATTTGCACTTTTGATTGAAAAAATAAAAAATCATCACATTGCAATTCAATAGTGTGCATTCTTGTTTGCATTTGTCACCTCTGTTTTCAGTAACTTCTGTGTTCTTTTGTTTCAGTTGTGTGCAAGCGTGTCATCAGTAAAAAAAAAACAAATTTCATTCCATTTTACATTACTGAATTTCAACATTACATCTTTTGCTTTACACTGTGTTTGCATACATCTGTGCTACAATACATTTGTAATTTGTATTACATTAGTGTTACTCCTTCACCATCTCACAGATTTGCCATCTCAGTTCTGCAACCACGAACAGATCATTCTTCTAGCCACCACAAAGCCCCCTGACCAAACATTTCGCCTGAACGCTAATCACCGCGCAACTCAACCCTTCATTGCAACTCCTGGTTCCACAACCAATATCACTGTCATAATCACTTACCTTACCATCATTTCAACATCCCTCTTGTTGCCTTCATCCCTGACATACTAAGCTTCCACAACCTGCGACCACACCAGCATTCAATCCCAAAACCACCAGTGCCACTGTCTTCAACAAAACATCACCACAACTTCCTACGAACCAGTCACTACAGCCATCATTCCAAACACATCAAACACCCACCCAAACCCCTGTCCTCCCTTATTTATCACATCACCGTTTCACATCTCACAAACTATTCACCACAGAGCAGCACTTCGACCACCTCTGTGCACATCCCCTCCTCATCGCCACTGTCTCATTGCCATCTCACAAAAAACTGCATTGTTACACTAACCTTCATCCATTGCCATATCACTCCCTTCACTCAATTGCTACACAGTTGCTACCCAATCCTCCTCCTCCTATAACCCCTCTGCTTGCACAGTTCATTCACTTGACATAGCACAATTCATCTCCGCAAGCAACCACCACATCATCACATTCAACCTGCGCCATTAACTGTACTTCATCAACTTGTTTAACCAAACTGTGCAATACAGTTTACACTGTCATCATAACCCTGCCTCAATACCACCAATCCCCACGCAAACCACCATTTCTACATACAAGCAACGACAGCATCACAACTTCACTCCCCTGCCTCACTTCACAAGTACAAACCAACCTACCATCATCGAACATCAACTCCACAACCATCCCACTGCAACCACAAAGAACTACAACATCGCCTGACCACTTTACTGTCAACACTTCCATCATCTCCCATTCGCTTGAACCAGTTGTCCACTGCTTCATCAAACACTTTAGCTACCACCACTTCAACATCTTCACAATCCACTTCTGATCAAACACTGCCTGCCTGCAAGCACACTCCACCTCTTCTCCACTCTAGAACAACCTTACTGACATTTGCAAACAAGCCACACTGCCCATAGTACATCACAAACCAAATTCACAGCTATCAACCTCCATAAACCCAAACCGCTTCGCAATCGCCATCAACATCACCCCCCACTACAGCAACTCAAATCGGCAACCCACCCAAAAAGGAAAAAAAAATACTCGCAACCCCTGCCACGAACGCCGACAATAACTCCACCGAACACCCAAATCGATCTCGAACAACCTCTCAACCATCACCTGAAAGCGAACGCGCAACCCCTACCACCAAATCGAACCCCGCAATCGTTGGCACCATTCCCCCTTTCATTCATTTTGATTCTGATTTGGGAATCGGGTATCTGGATTTAACGTGAATTTAATTATGTCGTGAAAGTTTTGGAGAGCTGAATTGTGAAACGAGAATTGTGAATCGAATAACGTGAATTTGGGAGTGCAAAGTTTTTTTTCTTTTTCTTTCCGCGAATGATTGAAGTGTGAAGCATTTTCAATATTTGAAGTGAATTTTCATTTCAATTGGGCTGGGCTGTGATTTCTGTATTTGATTTGTTAGGCTTTTAAGTTGTTCTTCTCATAAAAGAAAAAGCAAACGAAAACAAAAGCAATTTTTAATTCTATGTTGTTTTATTTTCATTTAGCTCTTCTGTCGTACACATAAAAAAAAAATTTAAGCACTTCCTTCCTTCTCTTCAAAAAAAATAAAAATAAAAAAAAGATTGCTTTGAGTTTTTTTTTAAATTGTAAATATTTTCTTTTAGTTTGTTTTGTTCTATCCAAAAAAAAAACTTTTTTTTTAAGTAAAACCCTACTTCTAAGTTTCCTTTCAAAAAAAAACAATTGTATATGTTTTGTTTTTAATTTCAGGTTGCAAAAGCAGAATTCAAAGGAGAGGAACTGCTGCCAATGCTTCGCTTTGCTTTATAAAAAGAAAAAAAACTGCTTGCTTAATTTATCTATTGTTTTTATTTGCCTTGCATTGTATATATCTCTTGTTTTTATTATAGTTGCATTGTTGATTGCTTGCATTTGCATATATATATTTAAAAAAAATTCAAAAAAAAAATTACATTCATAATTGCATTGTTAATACACATTTATTTTCTGCTTTGCATTTCATCTTAGATTTTGATTAATAATAACGGTTAGAAATCAATAACACTTAATTGCATATTGACAATTTGTCTTCTTTGAACAATTTAATTTCTTGGTGTCTAGGCTACGGCAGAGTAATAACCATTTGTAAATATTATGGTGATTCGTAAATATTATAGTAGTTGTTCCTCTGAAGGTACTTAAACCTTCGGCTGCATTGCTACGATAATTCGTGGTGCACCGATAGCCCCTGTCCGTTACCTAGCTGAGAACTATCTTGTTTATCTAAGACAATTTGTGATTATACAATTTTGGGTTAACTTAGGATAAATCATTTGTAAGTAACCCTTGCATTCATTTAGTTGCATTAGTTCATGCATATTTAAAAAAACAAAAAATTCAAAATCCAAAACTAAAAAAAAATTGTAAACATTCCTTTTCCTTTGAAATTTTTAAATCTTTTTCTTTGAAATTTCAAAAAAAAATCCAAAAAAAATTTAGAAAAACCAAAATTCGAAAAAAAAATTGAAAAATAAAAACAAAACAAAAATCGGTTTCCCTTTTCAAAAATAAATTTTCTTTGTAAATATTTTTCGTTTATAAAAAAAAACCAAAAAAAAAACATTCTTGAAAATGTCTGAATATCCATATCCACTTGAATTTTACAATAGTTGTGAAAATCAATATAATCCATATGATTTCAGTCCAAATTCGTATGGATATTTTAGCAACAACTATTTTGTAAATAATTCAAATTTCGAACAACAAAATTTTCAAAACGATGACCAACGTTCGACTCTTGAAAATAGCATTGAAATGATTTCATCTTTACTCTAACTTTCTACACGACAAAATCAAGAGATAAATGATTTATGTAATTCTGATTTGTGTAATAACTCGAGTCAAGGATTTCAAAATTTGAATTCAATTCAAAATTCAAACGATTACGATTATAACCCATGCCAATTTAATTTCGAACTCCAAAATGAATTCCAAACTCAACATGAAAATGGGAACAACTTTTCAAACGAATTTGGCAATGGGAATAATCTTACCATGTTACGAGTGAAAATTTTTGTTCTCAACAAATCCAAATCGAAAATTCTAAATTTAATAACTATAAATTGGATTTTGTTGAACAAATGAATGAAATTTACGATGATCACACAGATTTGTTGTTTGAAACTTATATGAAACAACGTGAACAACAAAATCAAATCTCAACGTGTGATGAGTCAAGTGATAATCCACCTTTTACCCAAATCGACGATTTTCAAATAACAACTTTTGAATTTGATAATGACGATCTTAATCAAGTTGTTGAAAATACGGTAATTGAGTTGGATTTCAATTCTTTTGAGGGTGCGAAACTCGATTTAAACTTCGATCTTCCTTTTTCTGAAAATTTGAATACGACAACTTTGAAACTCGATTTACATGATGAAGTTGTCGATAATCCAACAAAGGAAGTCGAATTTAATGAACATGAGTTTAATGGACTTTTTGAAAATGAGTTGTTGAATTCTAAAGGGGAAAATTTCGATCACCGTTTTGATTTTGAAATCGATAATTTTGAAGAAGTTTTCAATGATAAGTTTGAACTTCAATTTGGTGAAAATAAACTTGAATTTCAATCAATTGTTTTATCAACTCCAAAAATCATCAAAAATAAAACAACTCATACGATTTTCAATAAAACGACTTTCATTTTTCCAAATCCACACTCAACTTCGAAATCTTTTACGATTTGGTTTTTCGAGCTTAAGTTGTGTCTCGTATACTCAACGAGACAAATGAATCGGTTTTTGGAACACCGTTTCATTTACTTTTTGACAATATACTTTCTGATCTCGTGTAAATACCGTTCGTTTTCATGTAAATAATAATAAACATCCTTTCACTTGGGTTGACTGTGGGGACACAGTCAAAATCAAGTGTGGGGGGAGACTCGTCTTCTTCTTGATTTTTCAGGATTAATTTTTCATTTTTCTTCCAAAAACTCAAAAATAAAAATCCAAAAACTAAAGAAGAATTTATTTTTAGTGTTTTTGATTTATTTTTAAAGAAACACTATAGGATAAATATATGGTTTTGGTATATTACATTGAAATTATTGAAAATTTATTTGTCTTAACAAAAATAAAAATGAAGTTTGATTACAAATAATAATGGTTTAACTAGTATCTAGGAAGATTCATATGTGTTAATTATGAAGTACATCCTAATTGAAAATCTTTGTTTTAAAAAGTGGTTGATTTAAAGTAAAGGATATAACATTTTTTGTCTTCTAAGTTAAATGGTGCTATGATGATTTTGCAAAAATCCCTCTCAAAAAATATAAAAATAAAAAATAATAACATCCAAGTATTCACTCTCATTTAAAAGTCCTCACGGTTATGCATGGGTGATTACTTGGAATTTTTGATTATGTGATTTCATACTCATTTAAAAGTCCTCACGGTTATGATGTATGGAACACATGTAAAAAAAAAAAGACTTAATAAAAACCACCTACGGTCGATAGTTTATGCATGAAAGTGGGTGCACTCGCCATGCTCTGTACTCCCCTCACATAAGCCCGAAAGGCAGTGCATGAGTGGTATATCTGGCCTCAGTTTATCTGAGCTAGGTGAGTACTTTTTCTTGCAAATAATGAGAGAGCAAGCAATTGAAATCCTAGCACTATTTTTACTTAGTTGATTTGATTTCTTATTGAAAAGAAATGAAAATACCACTTTGATAAACTTTGATAATCAACTAAGGATCCATTTCATAGTTACACTTTGTTATTAACCAAAACAACGAGTTAAACTATAGTCTATTTGATATGATAACTTGATTTTTGTTGGAAATTTTGATGAGTAAATGACATAAATTTTCAAGATAATAACCAAAACCTATATTTAACTTATTCGTGTCAATTTAAAAATAAATCCTTCATTTGTAAATATTTTCAAAAATTTGCATTCATCTCTTTGTAAATATATCTTGCAATTTGTAAATATTTTCATCCTGCATTTGGATTTTGTGGGTAGTATCCGTTGAAAACCCTCACGAGACAACACTTGTCCTACTGGGGACACCCAGAGGTTTAACGGCTTGTTGCATACGCTCAATGCAATCGTGCTTCCTACGAAAACGGATTTATCTTAGTTTTAGTTTATTCGAGGACGAATAAAAAGATAAGTGTGGGGGTATTTGATGTGCACGTAAATGTGCATATTTTTACCACCATATTTATTCTATTAAAATTAAATAAATGATCATATTGGGTATTTTAACTTGTTTTAACCAAAATTCATATTAATTCCAAATTATCACATATCCATCTTCATATAGGGGCAAAAAGGTCATTTGTGTGCATATATTTCTTTGAGAAAAATTAATTAATTTTTTTATATATTTTTGTAGGAATTTGGTCTCAAATAGGAGTGGTTTCATGAAGAAATATGCATGCACAAAGAATATAAAGGAATGAAGATGGAAATAATTCAAAGTGAAGATCATGGAGGACCCCACCCACCCACCTACCTTAATGTACAAATTAAAGGCTAAAGCACATGCTTTTGGAGTTAATGGTTTCATGTACACTTAATGGGGTATTAAGACATGTTAATGATTACTTGGCCTCCACACTTCCTAAAGGGCATTTTGGGCATTTCCCAAAAATATGAATTATGGTTTCATACATGTATAAATACCCATATGTTTCATGTAACCCCCCTTGATCTCTTCTCTTAGTCTCCTCTTAGTTAGTTAGTTTTAGTTAAAAAAATAAATCAAAGTTCTCTTTCTTTCCATGGCTACTTAGCCATTTTATTTCATGTAATTTTCTTTTCTTTTATGCAATGTTAATTCTCTTATATTTACATGCTTCTTCTCTTCTTATGTAATAGTGTAGATTTACCTTTATGCCATTAGATTAGTTGTCTTTTCCATTAGCTTTCATTTTTCTTTCTTTTTTCTTTCATGTTGCTTTCTACATTTGTTGATTTGATAACAAATATGAGAGCTTAATCCCTACAATTTAGGGGTAATGAAGCTCTCTAGTATGTAGATGCAACATTTTGATGTTTATACTCTCTTTTTGTGCTTTAATGGAAACACTTGAAGTGGTTTAATGATGTTGTTTAGTTTTGAATTTGATAGTCTATGTTGTTCATAACAAATAGGCTATGCTTAAACAAACATAACACAAATTGCTTCTTCATCTAAATATGATTATGGCAAAGAGTGAATGTTGAAATTGAAATTTGATAGCCTATATTTCTAAACAATAGTTAATAGGCTATGCTTAAAATAGATTTTTATTTCAACTTTGTTGTCATATATCATTAGAGTTAAATGTGTATTAGTGGTTGTGTTATAGTTTTATGGTTTATATTGGGCTAATTAATAGCACAAATATATCATACTTATGATAAGCACATCAACTAATTACACTAATGAAAAGAAAAGAGAGATCATAACTTCATTTTGTTGATTTATATGATCTAGAGAGTGGATTTATCTCTAAATTGTCCCCAAACTCTCATATTTTTATCAATTTTCTTTTAGTTAGTTGGTTAGTTTTCTAGCTTTAACTTTCACTCGACTTTGGTTTAATTTGATTGAATAGAATTTTAAAATCATCAATTCCCTGCGGATCGACCCGTATTCGCCGTGTGCGACATTTGTACACCGTGCGCTTGCGGTTATTTTTATTTCAAAATTCGTTCGACGGTTTTCTAAACCGATAGAATTTCCGTTGACGAACAATAAATATCTAGATATTTTGAAAATTTTAATAGTATATATTCACATCGATTATCATTTTAACCCATCAAAAACTTACCTTCAACCGACATAGCCTTTCATTTCAATGTCACCTAACTTCATACGTAACGCCTTTTCATCGCTTTGAAACCACGTTATCCTTTGCCTGCTTCGTCAATTCAAAACTTCACAAAAAAAGTGGGGGAAATGAATTATATTCGTGCATAAAAAAAGAGAGGGAAGGAGACAAATTAAATCGCACGTCCTAAATTCCTTCTCCCTATTTCGAAATCCATTCATGCTTTATATACACATGCACGCACACACGCATGCACGCACAATCAAACTCGAGCAAGCGGCGACACTGAGAGCGATGGAGATGCGAGTAGGCGAAGAGGGAATATTGCTACAACCTAGGGTTTGTAATTGGCAAGATCTTTGAGGCGGTAAGGGAGCGTGCGATGCAGAGGAGGGTGGTCGGCATCTGGAAGATGGAGTCGCAATCGATGAAGGGGGAGGAGGCATTCGTTCGCACGTGGATTTGCAGACTATAGGCTGGAGGGTTGTTCGACAGTCCAGGCGAGAGTACTTCGAGCCTGGATCAAATGATAAGGAGGCATGGCTATCGCGAGTGTCTATGAGGGTCACACGAGCTTAGTGGTGGGGGATGGGCGAGGCATAAACTGATGGCTGTAGAGGAGGAGTTAGTGGCGGCGTAGGAAAAAAAGACGGGCTGAAGACAGTTGAGTGATTTCTTTGGTTGGCTGCAGTTCTGGGAAGGAGGTTTCGGTCGTGTTGTCCGAGCGAGGAAGAAAGGTTAATTACTAATTAATGATTTTAATTAATTTAAATAATCTTATTATTCGAGTGTTAAAATTTTATAATCTATTCATACAAGGTCCAAAGTCAATGAAAAGAGTCGAGATTAGGTTCGTAGCTTTGAAATTTACGTAGTGGAATTTAAAAATTAAATTGAACGATGTTCAGTCTAATTCAAAACTGGAACAGATTGCAAATTAAAAATCAAGGTGAGAAAGTTTCTCACTCATTTGGATTAGCAGATTAATTTTTAAAACAGTTAACAATTAATTATTGGATGTCTAGTTGAGTAAAAAAAATATTATCTGCTGAATGGTATATTATATATATAGTAGTATATATAGTAGTAATTGGATTGATATTCCCGCATATTATAGTGGAAGAGATCCTATGCGCCCCGCATAATAGTGGATGACCCTATATACCGCGATATCCCCCTCGAAGTGGGATTGGTATTTTATATTGTCTAACATCTATGGTTGCAGGGAAATAGGTTGGAGGGATTCTACTGGATTTCTCAAAAATAGTTAGTGTTTTTCATATATATAAAAATATATGACGTGATTGAATTATCTGCTGGATTATTATGTGTTACAAATTTTTAAATATTATAATAGCATGGGAATTATCTTTGGGTATATTCAATACCATAAATAGTATTTTGAAAATAAAGGAACTAAAAAGGAGATTTTTAATATAAAATTATGTATATCGTAAATTGGATTATTTTAAAGAGATTGATTTGAATAAGCAATAATTGGGTTTTTGATTATACTAAACAATGTGAGAAAATATTTTAAACAGAAATTTTAAAATAAATTACATGCAGGAATTTTTTATGACTGGTTGTAATATGATATTCAAGAAATATAGAAAGAAGTTGAAATCGATATTAAAAATATATTGGCAAAAATAAATGGAATTTATAAGAAATTGAATATATAAAATGGAATTTTATAAAAGAGATTATTTTTAGTGCAACTCAAAGGAGTTTTAAAAATTTATAAACGATGTTTACAAATTAAGGAAATTAATATCAGATAAATTTGGAATATATTTAGAGGAAAAATTTATAATTGAGGGAATAAGGTGAGAGAAAATTAGTGGATACTATTTTTTAAGTGGAAATGGTTAAGGAAACCGAAATTGAAGTGATGTGATGGGAATCGAGAAGGATTTATAAACTGAAATTTGGTTACTGAGATTTAAAATATATTTTATTTGATAAGTTAATTTTATTCAAAAGGGAAAATTTTATTTATTAAACTATGTAATTTAAAATTAGTTAGTATTGAAATACTTCAGAAGTGGATTTTCAAATACTTCATAATTATTTTAATAAATCCTAATTTTTTTAAGACTGTTTTGGAAAGAAATGCTATAAAAAGTATTTCAATATGTTAGATAATTAGTTGACCATGTCTTAAAAATAAACTATTATTAATCTTTCAAATACTTATTATATATATAGAGTTTTGTAATGTATTAGATTTATTTTAAATCTTCTGGAAAGTCTAGAAATGGGTCATTCAGCATATTGAATTTATAAGAAAATTCTTAAAATGGAACTGGGAAGAAAAGTAAGAAAATTTCCGAAGAAATTAAATAAAAGTGAACTTTGAAGAATGAAATAGAATTCATAAAGAAGTACAAAAGGAAATTGAATTTGTAAGCAAGTACAATCAGCTTGGAAATATTATGGGAACTAATTAAGAAATTCCAGAATTTATAGAATTCGTTATAAACTAGTCAAGGAATTTACATATAAATTGGAAATGATTTTGAGAAAAAGAAAAGAAAATAAATGGAATGCTTCCAAAGTGTTATATATAAAATGAAGTGGGGAAAATATTCTAAGTATTGGGAAGGGGTGGAAATATTCCGTTAAAAATATAAGGATTTGAAAAACTGTTTTCAAATGTTGAAGTACTGGGACTAATATCTTATAGAGATATTTGAAATAAATTTTGGAAAATTTTGAAATAAGGGATGATGTTTGCTTTTGGATGTGTATTCGTAGTTAAATAACAGACTATCAATATTGGCCAACTTCGTTAATCGTTTCGAAGAGACCGAGATCGAGTTTGATTGCCTATAAACCACTTCGATCTGGTTTGAACGTAACGAATGACTACCGTGAAGATGATGAAGATGGTGATTTGGTTTGTCCAAACCCAAGGCAACTTGTATGGACGAATGCTATCAGAACATCGTCATTGGAGGGCGATGAACATTCTAAGTAAAATTTTGTTCTTACAAGGTAGCGCTTAGCCTTGAGCCGCATCAAACGGGAATGACCAAAATATGGGAGATGCAACAAGGCTATGTGGGTCGCACCCAATTAGGATATGTTATCACCTTTCTAGATGTCCTCGGAAACCTATATATTATTGATATGGTTATGCATGAAAGGAGCGCTCGATGGTAACGGTGGGAACTCCCAGGGTGATAACATATTTGGTCTATCTAGGTTAGGGTAGGCCGGTCTTGTGTAGCAGGGGATTCTAGCGTGGTCCTCGGTACATTGTTCTAGAGGTGTACTGTGGTGGGCGGTACCCTAGTGGCCTAGTCATTTGATGGAATCAATTCTTCAATAAACAACGAACGGTTTTGATTGTGCCTAGCTATGCTGAAACATGAGATGCAAGCATTTTAGCCATTTCCTACTTACTTGGTTTAGACACTATTATAATATCAGACGGATTTGATAAAAATGTCTTGATTATTGTAAGGTAAAAACCCATCGTGTTTATATGTGACGTAGTGTTACGAGATACTTTTGTTTCAAAGAATTTTGAGAAAAGTTAATAACTCAAATTGAGTATGTATCCTCACACTGGTTTTTCAAACTGACTCGGGTGTTATTTTATTATAATGCTTGGATCAGGCTGAGTATTACAGATTCAGCTTAAAATGCAATGCAGCTCAGGAGACGAGCTGGAGGAGTCCGGACGTATATCACATACTTGGTTATATCCACTGTGTAAGTTATGTATATTATGATAGTTTATTAAACTATCTAGATTGATGTATTGATTGTTGTGCTCTGATAATGTTATGTATATTAACTGTACAGTTCTTGTATTTAAAATCTGTTATTATATATTATATTTTGTTCCATTACAATTGTGAGATTCTGTGTGGCCTTCTTACTCACCACCTTCATTTCTTCCTGCTGCATTCCTTTCCAAATATATTCCTTGTCATTATATGTGAATTTAACATGCAATCTTTCAAGATTTAAAGTTACTTCTCTCAACTTTCTCATCCACAGTGCACCTAGAATTACTTGGCATCCTTCTAAAGGAAATAAGAGTAGGTCTAGTGGCATTACACAACGTTGACACTTGAATATAACATCATGGCATACACCATTACCCGTCACCTTTTCACCATTAGCTACTACACTTTAAAGACTCTGGATCCTTCAACCTTGAATTTTAATTTTTTTGCCAAGTTTGCAATAACAAAACTATGAATGGATCCTGATATAATTAGGACATGAGCTGGTTTTCCTTGAATACTTCCTTTGACCTTGATAGTTGATAGAGTGGGTATTCCACACATGGCTTGTAGTGTTATGCTTAATGGTTCTTCTTCGTTGACTTCCGAGTCTGCCAATGCTTTAATCTCAATTGCTTCTATCTGTTCTTCTTCCATTAATGGCATTACTCCTTCCAGTATATATACTTGAGGATTTTTACATTTGTGATCTCTATGCCATTTTCCTTGCATCCATAACATAATTTTTGTCTTCTCATTTCAATTAACTGGTTTGTGAGTCCCTTGCTTTTTGCCCAGGCCTCTAACTATGTATCCTTATTGTTGACAACATGGTTTACATTGTGGGTAACTGGAGGACTTTAAGAAGGAATTGGATGGACATTATTATTTCTCTGAACACTCGTAGTAGGATTTACCGTTTTGTTGTTCTTTCTCATGTAAGACTGCTTGCTCTTATACATCTTTGCCAATGCAACTGCTTCCTTAAAATCAGATGGTCTAGAGGTAAGTACATCATACTTCATTTCTCCTTTTAAACCACCAATGAATCAGTCTAACACAAATTTTAGGGGTAATGCCTTTGTGGCCATTTGTATTTGTTCAAACTTGTTGAGATAATTCAAAACAGTTTTACTACTATGATTTCTTCCTTAAAAATTTAGTAAAACAATGATTAGGTACATTTTGCACATAACAGTTATACCACTACAAGGGTTCTTTTTTGAGATAAAAAGAACATATGTCAACCCACAATCTTTCATCGGTTTGATGAAATCTAAAATACTGCTTAACTTTCTGAAGCCAATCATCACTCTCTCTTCATTGTTAAACATAGGAAAATCTAGTTTAAGAGTGGTTAATGGAGTATTTCTTGATGTGTTGTCTGGGTGATAATAATTCGGGTATGGGTTTCTAGAGTTATAGGAAGGATATGGAGGTTCTTGAGGATAATACTGGAAGCTTTGATGATTTCTCGAACGTACCGGCATTCATGGTGGAGTTGTTCGAAACTTTAGTGCATTAGGAGAGTAAGGAGGATATGAAGAGGTTGGATGTATGGGTATTTAGGGAGGCCAAAAGATTCGGTGATTAGGAGGATAAGGAGATTCTTGTTAGGAATTTGAAGGTGGCACAACTGGTGGTGGGTCTGGTGGTTGATTTTTGAGGTGTTGAATATCACAAGAAAGAATAATGAGCACATTATGAAACCCATCTAATTTAGTACTCAATTCTTGTTGAGCTTGTTCGATTTGCCGATTAAAATCTTCATGTATCGTCCATGTTGGATCTTGATATTGAAACGGTGGTTAAGCGGTGTAACGACCTAGTATTTTCAACCATTTGCATCCACACACTTCGGACTTGAATTTCTCAAAATATCAGATTGTTAATTTAAAATTTTGCAAAACTCAGCATGTACAGTAAATAAATCAATCACAGAATCACAGACACAGAGTAATACAATGCAGCGGAATAGATAAATAGTAGTTCATGTAGCTACTATATATAAACATCAAAATTATAAATAAAATACAACAGAATATCTCAATTACAGTGAAGCCTCCAGTACAATAGATGACTTCTCTGAGCAAATCAACTGGGAAGACGAAAGCTGAATCAATAGTTGGATCTCCAAGCGAAGCTTCAAACTCCAAAGATGAGTCTCAAATGCTGTATCACTCAGTCTGACCCGAATGTAAAGCAAAACACAAAACATCCGAGTCAGGATTAACATTCTTATATCAATAAATCCAAATCAAGTGATATATCAACTAAAATACGAGTAACTTAAAGGATATTTAGGGTAACCATCCTCTAAGGATCCGTGGGACTATCTACAATGTAGAAATATAAGCTATCAACAACCAACCGTCATTGCAACGCCGTGGTCCTTTCAAAATATTTTATACTTCAAACCCAAAGTATCATTTCCATTTCAATTATAGATATATATTTCCTCAATTTCAAAAAAAAATTTGATTCAAATCAACTCGAGTTCCAAATTCCAATTTAATTCAATCTAAATTTTCCATTTTAATTCAATTCAGTTTCTAAATAGCAAATTCAAACTATATTGATTTCAAATACCAATCTGAATCACAAAATCAAACATTTAAATTACAACATATTTCAATGCTTTAATATTCAACATTTTCAAAGTTAATTTAATAGTTTCATATAGATCTTTTTTTGACTTCATTATTATTTAGTCAGGGAGTATTCACTTGATAAATTCAATATCATTTAACTAGCCTTAATTCCATTTTTACTAAATATTTCCTTAAATTAATTTAAACGAGAAATTTTGACCAAGTTATAAATCATATCTTAAATCTCAATTTCATTAAGTTTCAAATCAATTTATAATAAAATTCTTTATTGGATACAATTTCAACTAAATTCAAATTATCTTCCCAACCTTAACTCATTCAAATTATTACCAAAATCTATTTTGAAATATAAATTTAAATACATAAACATATTATATGTATTGGATCAATTTAAATTAAATATTATTATTAGATCTATATATATCATTACCATTTATATATAATAATTTAAGAATCAGTATTTATTAAAACCATATATTTCTTTCCGAAATCATAGAAATTATTTCAAAGCATATATATATATATATATATATATATATATATATGGACCAACAGTGTATGTATACTTTTTCCTATCCTATGGTCAAGTTATACGAATATTTATCATTTTAATCCGCGATAAAATATATACTAGTAGATATCATTTCAACCCGCAATCTCAAATTCAAATCAAATGAAAATCGTTTGGGTTTATCATTTCAACCAATAACGATTTTCTCTTATTCTAAAGTTCGTTCGGGTATGTATCATTTCAACCCATAGTGAATTCTAACAGGGAACTTGCAGAGTGATATCAGGTAAAATTTAACGTATAACAACGGGCATACATCATCAAAAATTGAATAACAGATAAACAACGAGATATGGTGTCATATCTTACAGGTGACAGATAAAAATAATAACATAAATAACAATTCAAATAACTACAGCAGCATATTTCAATTGTCGTTTCAATTGAAATCAAATTTAATAAATAAAAGAACATTAATCGTGAGTGATTACTCACCTTTCGAAGCCAAAGAGATTTGAAATGGGTTACGAATCCAAAAACGAATTTCAAAATGTAAAGGTTGGCACAAATTGGACGAGATAAATAGAGATCGATGAAAATAGATCAGAAACTGCTTGATGTAGACCGAAACAATATATATATATTATTCTAATATAATATTTTCTTAACTAATATTAATTTTGAAAAAATTATATATATATATATATATATACATACGTTTTCAAAAATTATAGTTTGAAACAAACTGTAGACCACACGGTATGCATAAAAAATATATACTTCTATATAAAATAATATAACTATAACAGTCAGTATGAAAAATCCTGATATATGTATGCACTCAGGCTTAGATGTAAATATATCTCTAACGTGCAAAACTTACATAACTAATGCATAAAACAGTAAAAATGAAAAATAAAGAAACAAACAGCTCCAGACTAAAAATATATGTGACTATAGGCTTGAATATACAACTCATACTCCTACAGTAACACAAATATGATTCACTTTTCAAATGCCATTCGATATCCAACATATATATCATATTATATAGTATAAACTAATCTATTATGAACTAATATTACCAGTTAGACGTTCATTGATAGAATACAAACTCATATATTCTTTAAAGTAATATATATAATACTTACAGAGATATATAGAACATTATATATAAATTCTACCATATGAAACTGTTATTTAGATATAGAAAAATATATAATATACGACTAATATAAAGTAACAGGTTAACGCAACTATGCACACAGATTTAAAACATATAATATGCAGACTCAAGTAATGTGTACCACAAATTGTTTCAACCTGTACGTCCCACTTACATCACATAAAAGATTAGATCCAACTATCAAAAGTTTAAAACATAATATATATAAAATGTATCTAACTCATAACTTTTATAAACCTTACATATATATATATATATATATATATATATATATATGTACAGTGTTGATTTTTTCAAATTCAAAACACATTTCAAAATAAATATGTATATATATATACTCACTTTAAAATCAATATCATTGTAACATATTTATATATTCTAAAAACAATAAATATTTACATAGCAAAGCAGCCTCAATACCATACCTACACGATACTTATGTACAAACAAACAAATCAGAGCAGCGCAGGTCAAAGGGTATTAAGGCACTGAGTTGGTGGCGGTACTCTGTTAGAGGAAACGGAGCTACTGTCGCGGTGACACGCGCGTCCACAAGAAGGGTAGAGGCGCAGGGCCGGCGACGTGAATATGCAGGCTCGGGCTTGGAGTGGTAGAGGGAGGAGCGGCACTAGTGGGGGATTGGCTGGCTCACGCGGTTGTTGGTGGGTTGCAAAAGAGGACGTGTTGAGAAGGATCTATAGAAGATGGGAGATGGCCGAGGCTGCTCGCCTGGAGGAGAGAGGGGAAAAGAAGAGAGATTGCATGGGAAGGAAAAGATGCTTGGCTCACGGCATGGCCGAGTAGAGGATGGAAGTGGGTCCGGTGTGAGGTGATTACTCGGTGCTGGAAGATGGTGGTCTAGGCAAAAGGAGAAGGAGGATAATAATTTTGGAGGAAGGGGTTTCAGGAGAAAAAATATATAGAAAAAGGAGATAAGCCAGGAAATAAATAGGGGAAGGAGAAGTAATGGCTACAGGAAAAATAAAGGAGGAGAGGAGAGTGTGCGTGCTCGGGTTGTAGCAGGGATGAAATGCATAGTTTTCAAACAAAATGAAGTAGATTTGGGAAGACGAGGAGCAGGGAAACAATATATACAGATAAAAGAAGTACACTAAAGTAAATCTGAACATTTGGAATAATAAAGGTTGGAGCAGGTTCCAAGTAGTAAAACGTGTAATTCATTTCAAAAGTAACAACAGGACACTAGATTGACGGGCTGATAATTAAAGCAAATTATTGCTTGATTGGACAATAACTTCAAATTTGGAACCAAAACAAATTATAGATTCATACATTGGTACCATTACGACGAACCATAATATCGCTTCCGTCGCGTACCAGACCTCAAAACAGAAATAAATACACCACAGAGATCGACACGACGAGTCGATCAAAACGGTATATAGATATCAGTGGTACGATTGAATTATAAAATTCGAATTTCCGCTAGCGGAAATACAACTATAATACAGAAAAATAAGATCGACGGAGCTAAAGAAGTCCGAATTTCGCGAAATGAAAGATGATATCCCACTTATAAGGTGATTTACAAATTTTCTATATAAAAATATTCAGGTTTGAAAATTATTTTAGTACCAACAATTTTTAACTTATTTAAATTGAAATAGAATTTCACAAGAAATAAACTTCAATATTATCAGATGAAAATTTACTAGTTGCTATGTTTATATAGACGTATTCCAAATAATAAATATTTAATTTCAAATTTTATTGTTTAAAGTTTCACAAAATTTCAATTAATCTAATAAATAAAACCTTTAAAATTTACGGGTTGTTACATTCTCCACCATTCAAAACTTTTCGTCCCCGAAAAGGAAGGAAGTAAGAGAATAGAGCAACCAGAAATAAAAGTAGATTGAAAAATCAAGATTAAACAAATAATTTGAACTATATAAACTTTACTTGAAATATTCATATTTTTCAAAACCCATTTGTAAAATTTCTTGCTTCCTTTATAAATACCATTTATATGTTTAAATATTATAAATATGAAACTATTTGAAAACAATTATTATATTTACAAAGAAGCTAGTGAAAACATTAAATCCATAATTTGTAAATTTATTAATTTTATCTCAACATACTTCGCAAATATTATTAATAAATCAACAATCATTTTCTTCAATTATGTTGTATCTAATTTATAACTTCTAACATATTTACAACACTAATAATTTTCTATTAAACCATGTAGTACATAAATAAACAGTATTAAATAAGGATATAGTCAACAAGGAAAAGAAGGTGGATTCGGAAAAACAGAATATATGTGAATAAATAAAGCTGAGCAGAAAAGGTATATTCAAAGGAATAGTATCGGGCATGAATAATTAATTTAAACCATAAGATTTAAATTTCAGATATTAATACAGAGTTTATTTGTTGAAAAATACTTTTGTAATAAAATACCTTTATATCGAAACAAATTTTCCTTTCGAAAATACTTTTATAACTCGATGTTTCAACAAGTTTATCCTCGTTCTTGCAGACTCTGGCCATGCGTTGATCAGGCGCAAAGCTAGAATTCTTCAAGTACTTAGTAGACCTGTTTCAACACCCACTGTATATACTTGAAAAACCTTCAAAATAGATATGGAAAGTACAATCCAAACAAATCATCTGGATCGTAGATACACAATGGTTATGCCTGGATCCCCCAAGAAACATCCGTACCTTTAAGGAATCACTGCCTTGCGAATTTCGCCATGATAACCAAAATTGTGGACCGCAGGATACACAACAATGGTTATGCCTGGACCCCTCAGGAAACATCCATACCCTTTAAGCAATCTCTGTCTTATGGATTACGCTACCTAAAAAACGACCAAGGGTTACACCATGGTAGGACACTCGAGTATCACATCTGGAAAACCAAAATCAAAGAGAATAATATCGATAGAATGAATCCACAATGTGTCCACAAAGCGGATATCAAGCAGAAGGCACTTTCCATATCTTTACTTCGAAAATATATATCATATAGTACCTTTCAAATCAATTTCAAATTTCATACTTATATAAAGTCCATTATATATATAAGATTTCATTTTCAAATCAAATACTTTCCAAAATCAATAGTTTTCGAATCAACTTCATACTTATACAAATCAATTTTATATAAGTTCGGTAATCCCCAAATCGAGTATTTAGTAAAATAAGGTTCTTAATTTCAATTCACTTCAATATCAGTTCAGTTTCAAAATCATATACGATTACGCCAAATAATTTCTTCCTGATTAAATACGCTCAGTTTCAAAGTTTCCCAAAACAATAGGTTTAGGAAATAATTCTGGTTTCCAAATTGACATAATTTAGGTCTAACAAATTCATTTCCAAAATCATCATATAAATACTGGTTTTAAATTCCAATCTACTTTCGAAACCAAACATTTCTCAAAATCAATTATACCTAAAATGATTTCCAAGTTTATAACTATCCCTTTAAAACCTCTAAACTAATTTTCTATTCGAAAGATCCAATTTACCTTTTGAAAATCATTATTCTATATATATACATATAGTTTTACAAAAGATGTTCCAAAGTCAAACATTTAAAACTAAATTTTATTCAAAACATTTCAAAGCTAAATTCCATATTAGTATAATTCAAAATAGTCCCATTCATTTACGTAACAAACAGTTTCAAACTTATTTAAATCATATTACTTTATACTTTAAACATACAAAACTAAACTTATATACTTTATCAAATAATTTATTGTACATTCTCGAGTTTTAGCTAGATTTAATTTGATGATTTATTTAATTTTTGGAATTAAATTGTGAATTTAATTATGAATTAATGTGAAAATTTTACAGAATAAATAAAGATATGTATTTTTATTAGAATATTGATGTAACGACCCAAAATTTTCGATCCCGAAAATTCCAGATAGTTAAAGAAAAGAAGAAAGAGATAGAAGAAGAAAATAGAATAAGACACAGAAACCTCACATTCGCAGCGGACAAAATATAATATCAATAATAGCTATACCAAAGAAAACTGTATCTATCAATTTACATCGATATATCAGAGTTACAATAATTTATACAAGATTGGATCAATACAATTTAACATGTCTCAGATATACAATATCATAGTGGAAACTCTCCATACGTTCCTGCCATCCAGCTCCCCTCCTGAGCTCTAGAACGTCCTTACCTGAAAATCTGTAATACTCGGTCTGACCCGAGCATTACATCAAAGTAACACCCGGGTCAGGCTGGAAACCAGCGTGAGTAAACCCAGCTAACAAGGAATACAAAAGCATACAATTTATATAAACCCGGGGTAACTTATATCAATTTACAACTTCACAAACTGTTATAGATATTGCTTATTTAACACATCCATTTCTAAGTGCCAAACTTATATTAAATGGTCCAATTCACTTAAAACATTCCATACCAGCATATTGATTCCATATTTTAAATCCATAAGGAATTTATAGAGGATTATAAATCGAAGTGGTTTCGGATATTTACTAATATCCGACTACGGTCTCTTCGAATCCAATGTCATCTAAACCCAAGATATCCAATTAAAATACAATTCAACTTTAATTGTCGAATAACACTTTTACACAGCAATTCATAATTGATTGATAATCACATTATCATCGTCCATTCAACATACCATATCACGAAGCAATTCATATCAGAGATATCAACTAATTCAAAGTACTCATCATCATTCAATCATTAATAAGCAAGATTGAGCACTTCCAAAAAATTAATTTGATTTATCTTTTATTAAATTAATTACTCATCTTAATCACTTTGATTACCTCTACTTAACTCTAATAAAGTACACACTATTTAATTAATCATACTTAAATTATCCATCCTAATTAATCACTCTTAATTAATTTTCTTTAATTAATCAATCCTTTAGTTAATTACACTAAGTAATTTAATCCTTAATTACTTTCCTTAAGTACTTACCTTTAATTACTTCATCAAGTAATTATCCCATTGGTTAATTATCCTTCATCAATTAATCTTTAATTATTAATACACTTAACCTATATTTACTAATTAAATTAACCAATGTGATTAGGATTGTTGTTTTTAAAACCAATTTTGCTACAGATTACATTCAATAATTAAAGGGTAACCTATAAGTATGCATATACAACTGTGTATTGTTGTCGAGATGTGAACCCTAATCGCTGCTCTAAACTTATAAGTTCCATGTATACATATATATCCCTAATCACATATCTATATATTTACTAATTAACCCTAATCCAACCTTTAAATTATACCGGATTTATATATAACTATAATTCCGGTTATAACTGGTTTTAAACATATTAACAACAATAGGATTTGACTACTTGTGATATAGTTGTATATATCAATTTTTCTGTTTCTAAGCTTACTTCCATTTATCAACATCAAGTTCTAAGCTGCAACTTCGTCACTTAATTTTTCTATATAACACTTACATTATACAGATCTAACAAAAACAAACAACCCAAAATCTCGAGTTGAACCCAGCAAATACTCGAGTTATTTTGCAACTTATAATTTTACAGAACAAACTACAAAGCAAAATCCTAAAATACTCGAGTCGAACACAGGAATCACACGAACGCTCCCTGAAGCAAACCCAGCTCCTTCAACTTCGAGACGAAACCCTAAATCACGAGCGTTACTCCGGGTCGACCTCTGGAATAACACGAGCTCCCTCCCGAGAAAGACTCATCTTCCCCAAATCATGTTTCCAGTGCACACCATAAACGTGCACGGTGCACGTCTCCCAACACCTCCGACCTAACCTGGTCGTCGCGACCATCGACGTCGGCCACACTAATGCTCTCGAACCCCAAAACTAACCCAGATTCAAGAATCAACATGCGAGACCAAATTTCGATCACTGATCGAAAATTAAACCCAAATCCGTCAGACAAAAACTCCCCAACGCCGAACCATTCCAACGCCGCCAGGCCTTGCCGACCCACCATCGAAGCGCCTAGTCCACTAGCATCAACTTTCCCAATTGCGAACGACTCCGGACCATCATTCAAGTCGCAACGTCACGACATTCAAACCGAATAAAATTGAAAGATTAAACCCTAGTTCCCTCAATTTCATACAATTCTTCCACTAAAAAAAATCATCTGTATTTTTCCCAAAATCAACCACCTAAGAACAAGCTTCGATCAAAAATTCGACTATAATTTTTGTATAGATCATCGGCAATTCGTCAAATTGCCGAAAACGGTCATTCCCAAATTCCCATTTGAACATCAATTTAAAAATTAAGAATTGCATGTTAAAATTTGTGATTTTCAAATACGAATCCATTTATACTATCTAAACTGTAAATTGAATCCATTGATTTTTAACATGCATTAGAGGTTACTGTGTTTTCTCCCATTTTTAAAACTATTTGTAAATTTAAAATTTACAAAACCTATTTTTATAATTACTATCTAACATTAACTTACAATTTCATCTAATCATCATAGTCCGTTTATGATGTTACTGGGAGATTAAAATTTTTGAAATGAAAACTGTTCAAAAGAAAACAGACAACAGAGTTTCTACAAATACACAGACCTATTTCACAAACAAATTCCTATCTATAAATTCAATAATATGAATACTGATGATTTTCATGCCACATCAAGATTAATTCACTAATCATCACATGCATGGTAGTAAAAATTCAGAACAATCTGTTTTAAAAAAAAAATGATTTACTCACCTTACTTTAAGCAGAGCACAGAGCAGGTTTTAATACTTATTCCAGGCTTGAATCATCTTAGATCTGAAAAAATACTTTGATTGCTGTTTGAAATTGATCCTTGCATGCTTCCATTTAATGCTTTAAAAGATGTTGAAATTGATCTTTAACTTGAATTGCAGGTTGAAGCTTAAATAAATGCAGATTTCATCTTTGCTTTGTAAATTGAAGACTGCAGCTTTTTGATTGATAAAAAGAACTTTAATTTGCAGATTGACATTTGCTTTTGGATTTTTTAGTTTCAGGTTTGCTTTTGATTTTGGAATTCAAGTTTCAGGTTTACTGATATATATTTTTTTCGGCTGAAATAAAAAAAAATTAGTTTGGAGAAAAAGAAAGATACGTTTTAAATTTCAAAATGAAGGCCACTTATTAACAATTTCTTACATTTGTCATTATAATGCATAATCTTCTTACAAGTATTTTACAGATGAGCTAACATGTTTACAAATGTTACTTAAGTATTTTTCTAATTAATTTTCATTTAATTTAAATGTAATATAACTTACTTATTTAATTTTTCTTAATAAATAAAATTTTACATATGTAAATATAAATTTACTTTTAAAAGAAAATATTCTAAAACTAATTATAATACAAATATATTTTCTTATTCATGTGATTTAAGATCTTAAACATTTATTTTTATACATTTATAATCATTTTAATTTAATCACTTTTGAAGAAAACAAAAATAAAACTTTGGTTAAATTCTTTCTGAACTATCATACTTAAAATAAACAATTATCTTGTATATTTTGTTTTGTTTAAACAATCAAATTTTATACACAATATTTACAGAAAATGTTATTAACCAATTATACACTAAATAAATTATCTATACAAATTATTCTAAAAGAAATCCAAATTATTTACTAAGGCATTTACTTTAATCTTAAATTCAAGTTTCAAATTCAAACTCCAATTCACATTCAAATTTGAATTACAATCCAGGTATAACTATTTATTATCAGAATTATTTGTTAAATCTATAATTCAATATTTCTATTAGTTGACCCCGTTAATTAACAATTAATAGATACTCCAAAATTCAGGTTATCACAATTGATTTGGGAATTAAAAATGAATTAATTTGGTATTTTCCAAATCTAATATTTTTTTTTGTTATTTAAATATATGTTTATGAATTGATTTAAATAGAATTTTGATTTGAAATTCAAAATAAATATATTAGAAAAATAAATTAGATTTGAAAACTCCATATTTTATTTGCTTTCTAATATTATAATGTATATATAGGTATGTGTGTGTGTGTGTGTGTGTCTATATATATATGTTGATTTAGAATTCAAAGGTAAATTTTTTATAAATTGAAGTTAAAAACCTTTATATTTTAAAGAACTAATAAATATGTAAATATATAATTTGTAATTTGTGTATAATTACATTTTAAATCATTTCTTTAAAAAGTTGTATAAAAATAAATAATGGAAAATGTACAAATGTAAACATAATTGATAAAAACTTAAATATATATAAATAAATAAAAATAAAACAAGGTTTAAAACATAAAATAGTTTGTATGTAAATTAAGTAATTTATTTAAAACAAGGGGTTAAACCATAAATTATAAATTAATTAAACTAAAGGGCTTAAACATAATTTGAATTGCTATAATAAGTGTAAACAAATTACACTATTTTTAACAAGTGTAAAAGAATTAATTCATCCATATAGACAAGTGTACTTAAATTACAAGTGGCAAATTTATTTTCTCTTAAAAAAATCTAAAAATATATATATATGACATGTTCTACAAAACAAAATAAAAAACCAAGCTGCTCACTTGATTTTAAAGTTTAATTTTTTTTTAAAAGAAACAACAATCAAAAACTTGATTAGAAAAAATCTTCAAAGAATTTCAAAGCGAAAAAATTCTGTTTGCAAAACCTGTAAGCTTGTATCAGAAAGAAAAAAAGAAACAAAACCTAGAAATTAAATTCATTTTCAAGTTGAATCGAAACAATAATCATCTCAGACCTGAAAGCAATCAAAAAATGATTTGGGAGCAAGATCATTTTCAGTTTAAAATGCAAAAGTAAATTCAACTTAAGCCAGAATCAACCTGGAAGCTTAAACAAAAAGAAAATCATGGAAACTTGTTTTCAAGTGCAATCTGGAGGCTATCAATTTGAAGAACAGTTCAAACTGAAAATCCGAGATCAGAAATCAAAACAATTCCAGATTTTCAGAAATTCAAACATTTCAAGCTCAAACATTTTTCCAGGCCTTTGTTCATCATGTCTGGTGAGCAAATACACTGGCGATGTTATGTTTCTTAGTCTTTGGATCTATGTTGGAAGTATGATATGAATTTTCCTTAAATAACTGTGTGAATATGCTTGCATGTCTATATATATATGTATATGTGTGTGTATATATATATATGCAAACATCTGAATGCATGTATGTAAGCACCTCTCTGTTTTTTTTTAAAAACTCACAGGCTAACAATATGTTAAAAATTCAACTCCTTCATCTTCAATAAGTTTTAAGCTATGATTTCTAAATAAAAAATGTTTGTGATAAGAATTTATTTTTAAAAATAGTTTACAAGCATATACATCAAGTAATCATTTTTAATAGGATGAAACAGTGATGAACAAACATTAGACAGAAAAACCAAATGATTTGATTTCACATTTGGATTTGATAACTTGGTTAGTATTTGTAAATGTTGAATTTTAAGAGGAAAATCAGGATTTCTAGTTTGTTAGGTTGGGGGAAATCGCGAGTTACACAGAAAACTTATTTTCGTTAAATGCTGATGATTGGCGTAGCAATCATCGTCTGGGTTGGAGCTGGAGAAGGCTGGAGTATCGGGGAACCTAGAAAAAAATAGGTGAAGAATTTTTGAATGATCGCGGGTGATGTTCCACATAGATTTAGGGTTTAGTAACCCAGTTTGGTCGAGAATGTTCATGGGGGAAGTTCATCTCGTTGAGGCAATTATGATGATCGAGCCGTGGGGAGAAGGTTTGTGGGTTTGTCGGGGCAACTCTGGTCGAAGTGTCTTTGTTAATGGTAGGCGAGATCATCGGCGCGAGGCATCTTCAAGCGATCTTGTTAGTTGGAGTAAATGGATCAAACTGCTCCATTTTGTGTTTCGATCGAATTCGATAAACTGGGTGGCCATAGCTATTGTAGGGGCTATCGCCGACTCGTCGAAGGCCACTGCATCGATCAGGGTTCGTCAAAAATGATGTGCACATGCACGCCTGTAGTTTGTATACCTAGAAATGATGCTGATTTGGGGAAGACGAGGAGTAACTCGAGGAATTCATGAAAATACTCAAAGGAAAATGGATGTGGGGTACAGGCTCGGATAAACTAGCAAACGACTCAGGTGAAAACCCGAAGTGTATCGGGTTCAAGTATATGCCAGTTTTGAAATTCAAATTTTACAAGTTTTTCTTCAATAAAGTTTAAATAATTTCTTTCTTGATTTTTTTTAAAATAATAGATGTTTTATTTTTGTTTTGGAATTGGTTAAAGATTTAAAATAAATATTTTTAAAATTTATTAAGTTTAAGGTATTTTATTTTATACCTATTATTTAAAATTTAAGTTCTTTTAAATAAGTTTAAACAATGTAATGTAATAGCTTTAAGTAACTTAAAGGGTTTAAGTTTAATTGTGTGTTATGAAGATTTATTGCAAAGGTTTATCAAACAAACCTGAATGAAATTAATTGATGAGTAAAGATAACTAGTTTATCTTTTAATTTATTAACGTCTTGATAATTTCTTAATGGAATTTAAAAATGATGTTAAATTATTTAAAGTAATTAATAAATGGTTGATTAATTAAGGTGATTGATTTAAGGTTAATTTATCAATTAATTTTAGTATAATTTCTTAATTAAAGGATGATTAATTATTGTGATTAAGTAAATAATTAAAGAATGAAGTATTTTAATCCTTAATTTAAAGGTTTGAAGTGACTAAAAGATTAATTACTTGATTACTTAAAAGGATTTAATTTATGTGATTCATTAATTTGGTTAATTTAAAGATTAAATCAAGTGATTAAAGGTTAATTTACTTAGTAATTAAAGGTGAATTAATTTATGATTAAAAGTTAATTAATTTGTAATTACTTAATGAATTAAGGGATGACTAATTTTGTAATCAACTTGAAGGTTAATTTAATTAAGGCGATTATTTAAGGAATAATTAATTAATTAGTGGTGATTAATTAAGATGGATGATTAAAGTTGATAAATCAAGTGATTAATTAAAGGATAATTAATTAGTATGGTTAATTAATTAAATAATTTAATTTGAGAATAATTAATTAATTAAAGGTTAATTAATTTATGAAATTGTTTAGGGATAATCACTTATTGTAATTAGTTAAGGATAATTAATTAAATGGTAATTAATTAAGGGTTAATTAATTTATTAATTTATTAGTTAAGGGTAATTTATTAAAGAATAATTAAATAATTAAAGGTCTATTATTTAATGATTAAAGGTTAACTGATTCATTAATTAAGGATGTTTAATTAATAATTAAAAGTTAATTTATTCATTTTTAAAAGGTTAATTAATAATTAATTAAAGGTTAATTAAATTAAGATGTTTGTAATTAATTAATGTTAATTAACCAGCATTAGTGATTTATCTGATTTAATTTATTCAGATAATTAATTGACCTTACTTATGAATGTTTGGGTTCTACTGAATGTTTGAATTGTTTGGTATCCCCGATATGTTATGCTTTGTGCTATGAATTATTTGGTGTGATCTGTGATGAATGCAATTTATTTATCTGTGATAAATTTATATTAATTATCTGTAAATCTATGAATAAAGATAAGCGTTATAGGAATATACCGCTTATCGATATTGATGTACTTGAATCTCTGATGTGATGATTGATGATGTTGCACTATTGTGTAAAACCCATGGACTACACCATACACACACAAATGTGGATAGCATGAGGAAATTGCTTAAGTCATAAATTTTTGAAATGGTTTTAATGTTGAATTTTGAATTCAAATAGTTTGGGAATGGAATTGAGTTAAATATGAAAATCTTTTGAAAAGGACTTTTAAAGATAAAAGTTATTTTGAATAACTTGATAATGTTTTGAAATTTAAATAGTTTGATTTGAATTTAAATTCAAGATTTGAAATTGAATTCTATGTTTGAAAATTATGGTTTAAAAAGGGTATGCAAGTTATAAATGTGTTTATATGGGTTTTAAACCATTTTAAAGGTATTGTTTTGGCAATTTGAATTTAACCTAAGTTTTATACTTGAAGGGCTGTAACTTGTGCAAATATAATCGGATTTTTCCGAAACGAAAACTATTTGTTTTCAAATAATAATAGCTTTCATATAAAGAAAGGATTTCCAATTTGTTTTGAAAAGATTTCAAGTTTGAAATGTAATTGTTTTGAAAGCTATGAATTAATCTTTGTGAAAGATTGTTGAACTTTGTTTTGAAATCGAAAAGGATCTTAACGATATATCTTTTGTATAAAATATTTGGAATTGAAATATTTTTGAAAACTATGAATGAATCTTTGTGAAAGATGGGTGAACTTTGTGAATTGAATCTTTTTGTTTAAGAGAATTGGAAATGGTAATTTGTTTAAACCATTTGAAAGAAAAGTTTCGGGTAATAAGTTGTGACTTAACTAAGATCCCAATATCCATATTTTTTTTTAAATAATTGCGCTCATTATTCGGTTTAGCCAGGAGAGGACTTTGTATCATATAACCCATTCCGAATAATGAAACGATGATACAGATAGCATTTTAAGACTGGTAGTGAAGATCGAGTATTTTCAAGAACGAAAGGATAACCCGTCGAATGTCTCTGCACTGAGTCGCGCCGGTATAGAGATCTCCTTATGTGATGGGGAGCCCGTTCGGGATTAGGAAGTCCCAGATTGCAAGGGCTTCTTTGTAAAGTGCCTTCGGTTCTGTTCGAACCCGGAATAGACTTGTATGGATGTGTGTCTGACATTACACTTTGAGATGTAAAGCTGGTTTCCATCAAATACATTTCTGTTTGGTGGCGGAGAATTTATTCTCTTAGCTTAACACCCTTCTCTAAGACGTACAAGCTCAGAGGTTATGTAGTTGATGGTTACTAGTGATACATTCCCAATTTGGTAATGTGGCATACGAAGTGTTGTTGATCATTTGTTGATCAAAGAAAGGCTTTGTGTAAAGCGTAGCTTTGTGGACGAGACTGCATCAGGACCTCACACCCCGAAAATGGTCGAAACAGGAAGGATGCAGCAAGGTTATTAGGGGTAACGCCCTTAGGGTATGTCCATTTCTTCCGGAAAAGGGTGATATCATGGTATGAAGCCCGGATACTTAACTCATGTAAACGCTGCAAATTTATTGCTTTGTGGTTGCTTTGTGGTTGAGAGCTCTTGGTTAAAGGTCGCAAACGACCGGGGATGGCATACTTGTAGGTGTTACATCCGGGCAGGGGTAACCCAGTCTTGTGTTGGCAGAGATCCGGGTAGGTTCTTTGGGGCGTCCCTCCAGAGGCGTACCCATGGGGAAATAGGAAGTTCCTTAGCCTAACCATTTGGTGGAAATTCACACTCCAATACGCGCCTTGTACGGTTTTAGTTGTAGAACCTGCAATCTAATATGGTAGCTATAGTAAGCATACTATAATGGTACGTACGCTGGCTAAGATTTATATTATACTTTCGAAATTGTTTCCTGTACTATGCACTAATAATAATATTATCAAAAGGATTTGCGTATCAAGCATGTTTGACTATCATAAGGAGAAATATCCCCCAAGTGTGCAATTGCATGGTGTGTGTGCCGGGAGGCCTTATGGTAGTTTCATTTTCCAAAAAGCATTGTGGATTTCAATTTTTAAATTCTTTTCTTGTTTGTTTAAAGATAAGCTGTTTTTGTTTGCTCATACCAGTCCCATGACTAAATCGGAGTTTATTGTTCCCTTCCTAAACTCTGAGTGCCCATAATTTTCCACATGGGCAGTCTATGAGTTGGGTTTTTTAGATAATCAAATAGTAGATGTAGAGTCGATAGCTTTCAGCTTTTGGATCTTGGCAATCGCATTGCTGACTGCATGACTGACCTTGCTTAAGTCAACTTGATGGTGGTTCGAGATTTCGGCTTGGAGTTTTGGAGCATTGGAGATGGAGTTGCAGTTTGGATTCTAAAGCTGCTCTCTCTTTCTTTTGAAGGCATATGTGGTGTTCCCCTTTTGAAGTTGTTGCTTTCCGCTATTATATATTATCTCTGATATTGTTGTAATCCTATTGTATCAACTGTTGTATATCAATGATATATATTATTTTCTTCCGTTGTGTTGTTGTTTTTAATGTGTTATAAGCTCCGACGAATCGGATTTGAACGTTTGAATCTGCGGCATTCGAATACGAGTGAAGTATGGATGTCGATTTTCGAACGTGAAAATCCGGGCCATCACAATTTGGTATCAGAGCTAAAGGTTGAACTTTAGCTTTTGGAGTATAACACATTAGGTAACTCATCAAAGATGGGGATATAAATACCCTAGAATGAGTAACCCTAAGATATCCGTCCGTGTGCCTCAGTAAATACTCTTAGTATCCACTGATTGTAAGTATGAATGCATAAAGAGGACGAGATAGGGGACAGGGGAGTACGACTACAAATGGTCGATACCTTGCAACAACAAGGAAACAATCTTTTCTCTATCAATCTCTTTTGATCATCATTCGATTTCAAATTCTTTGATTGCTTCATGGCAGCTCCAGGGAAAAGCTTTGGTGTGGTGGCCCTGCGAATCGTTGTAAAGAAGGTCCTCAATTTCTATTATCTTCATCGGATTCTTATCAGCTTTTCGTTTTTAATTCTAATGAATTTGAAAATTTATTTGTTAATAAAATATAAAGTTAAAATTAATTTGTATCGATAAAACAATTTATGTCAAAACCAAGGTTTGAGAATTCTGTTGTGATTTCTTATGAGAATCGAAGTCCGAAGAGAGACAAGCTGGTGTATATTTTAGGATATTCCAACCTGGATTGAGTATCCATTATTTGTTCTGTTGGGTGCGGATATATTCTACAAACGGTTAGTTGTCCTTCGAACTAACCAATGCTCTGCAAATTTCATAGACCTGGGTGACCCGGGTGTATTGTAAAAATATCATAAGAGTTTGTTCTCGTATTTATCGATGATATTTTAATTTGGTAAGCCAAATGCAGAATAGCTATTTAGTTTGATCTGGAAAAAAAATTGTTTCTTCATCTTCGTGTGTTCATCTATCTTCGTTGTCTCCCTGTCTTGCAAATTTGGAGGACGAAATTTTCTTAAGGGGGAAATCTGTAACATTCCCGATTTTTAACTAGATTCAATTTGATGATTTATTTAATTTTTGGAACTAAATTGTGAATTTAATTATGAATTAATATGAATTTACAGAATAAATAAAGATATGTATTTTTATTAGAATATTGATTTGGGAATTAAAAATGAATTAATTTGGTATTTTCCAAATCTAATAGATATTCGTTTGTTATTTAAATATATGCATATAAATTGATTTAAATAAAATTTTGATTTGAAACTTAAAATAACTATATTTGAAAAATAAGTTGGATTTGAAAAATCCATATTTTATTTGCTTTCTAATATTATAATGTATATATATAGGTGTGTGTGTGTACATATATGTTGATTTGGAATTCAAAAGTAAATATTTTATAAATTGAAGTTAAGAAACTTTATATTTTAAAGAACTAATAATTATGCATATATATAATTTGTAATTTGTGTATAATTACATTTTAAATCATTTCTATAAAATTTGTATAAAAATAAATAATGGAAAATGTACAAATGTAAACATAATTGATAAAAACTTAAATCTATGTAAATAAATTAAAACAAAACAAGGTTTAAAACATAAAAATAGTCTGTATGTAAATTAAGTAATTTATTTAAAACAAGTGGTTAAACCATAAATTATAATTTAATTAAACTAAAGGGACATAATTTGAATTATTTTAACAAGTGTAAATAAATTATACTATTTTTAACAAGTGTAAAATAATTAATTCATGCATATAGACAGGTGTACCTAAATTACAAGTGGAAAATTTATTTTCTCTTAAAAAATTAAAAAAAAATATATACATATGTTCTATAAAAAAAATAAAAAAATATAGCTGCTCACTTGATTTCCAAGTTAAAAAAAATTAAAAAAAAAAGAAACAACAATCAAAAACCTGATTAGAAAAAATCTTCAAACCATTTCAAAGCAAACAACTTATGTTTGCAAAACCTGTAAGCTTGTATCAGAAAGAAAAAAAGAAACAAAACCTAGAAATTAAATTCATATTCAAGTTGAATCAAAACAATAATCATCTCAGACCTAAAAGCAATCAAAAAAAGATCTGGGAGAAAGATCATTTTCAGTTTAAAATGCAAAAGTAAAATTCAACTCGAGCCAGAATCAACCTAGAAGCTTAAACAAAAAAAATCAAAGAAACTGTTTTCAAGTGCAATCTGGAGGCTATTAACTTGAAGAACAATTCAAACTGAAAATCAAGATCATATCAGGAATCAAAACAATTTCAAATTTTCAAAAATTCAAACATTTCAAGCTAAAACATTTTTCCAGGCCTCATTTCATCATGTCAGGTGAGCAAACACACTGGCCCTATTATGTTTCTTAGTGTTTGCATCTATGTTGGAAGTATGATATGAATTGTGCTTGAATAACTGTGTGAATATGCTTGCATGTGTCTGTATGTGTGTGTGTGTGTGCGCACGCGCGCATATGCAAACATCTGAATGCATGTCTGCAAGCACCTCTCTGTTTTAAAAAAAAAACTCATAAGCTAACAATATGTCAAAAATTCAACTCCTTTTTTTCCAATAAGTTTTAAGCTATGATTTCTAAATAAAAAATGTTTGTAATAATGTGAATTTATTTTTAAAAATAGTTTACAAGCATATGCATTGAGTAATCATTTTTAATTGGATGAAATTGTGATGAACAAACATTAGACAGAAAAACCAAATGATTTGATTTCACATTTGGATTTGATAACCTAGTTAGTATTTGTAAATGTTGAATTTTAAGAGGAAAATCAGGATTTCTAGTTTGTTAGATTGGGGGAAATCGTGAGTTACACAGAAAAATTATTTTCGTTAATTGTCGATGATCGACGTAGCAATCATCGTCGAGGTTAGAGTTGGAGAAGGCTGGAGCATCGCGTAACCTGGAAAAAAACATGTGAAGAATTTTTAAATAATCGTAGGTGATGTTCAACATAGATTTAGGGTTTAGTAACCTAGTTTGGTCGACAATGTTCATAGGGGAAGTTCATCGTCATTGAGGCAATTGTGGTGATCGGACCGGGGGGAGGAGGTTTGTGGGTTGTCGGGGCAACTCTGGTCGAAGTGTCTTGGTTGATGGTGGGCGAGACCATCGGTGCGAGGCATCTTTAGGCGATCTTGTTAGTTCCAGTAAATGGATCAAACTGATCGATTTTGTGTTTCGATCGAATTCGATAAACTGGGTGGCCGTATTGTTTGTAGGGGCTATCGCCGACTCGTAGAAGGTTACTGCATCGATCAGGGTTCGTCGGAAATGCTGCGCACATGCACGCGTGTAGTTTGTATACTTAGAAATGATGCTGATTTAGGGAAGACGAGGAGTAACTCGAGGAATTCGTGGAAATACTCGAAGCAAAATGGATGTGGGTTAGCTCAAGGACAGGTTCGGGTAAACTAGCATACGACTCGGGTGAAAACCCGAAATGTATCGGGTTCAAGTATATGCCAGTTTTGGAATTTAAATTTAACAATTTTTTCTTCAATCAAGTTTAAATAATTTCTTATTTTTTTTTTTAAATAACAGATGTTTTATTTTGGTTTTGGAATTGGCTAAAGATTTAAAATAAATATTTTTAAAATTTACTAACTTTAAGGTATTTTATTTTATACCTATTATTTGAAATCTAAGTTCATTTAAATAAGTTTAAACAATGTAACGTAATAGCTTTAAGTAACTTAAAGGGTTTAAGTTGAATTATGTTGTCACGGTCTGAATTTTAGCATTCGAAATATCGACACCCGTACTTCACTTATACTCGAATGTCGTAGATTCAACAGTTGAAATCTGATTCGTGCCGAAGCTTATAATACATTAAGTACAACAACACAGCGGAAGAAAATGAAATATATCATTGATACAACAATGAATACAATATCCGATAAAATATGAATTCCAACAATATCAGAGATAAATATACAACAGCGGAATAGGATAACAACAACAAGGATGGTCTAGACTTTGCGACTATCGACATCGGAAAGATGACCATCGATAGAGCCTTTCAAGTGAGAAAGCAGAATCCAACAAACTAAGTTTTCAATGCCAAAGCTCCAATGCTCCAAACTCGAACCACCATCATGGTGGACTTATAGCAAATGTGATCCAAACATCGATTGCCAAACCAAAGACTACAAAGGCTATTGAATCTATATCTACTAGCTGATTATCTGAAAACCTAACTCTAGACTGCCCGTGTAGAAAATTGTAGGCACCCAGAGTTTAGGAAGGGAACAATAAACTCCAGGTCAGTCATGGGACTGGTATGAGCAAACGAAAATAGTTTATCTTTAACAAAAGAAAAACAAAAGATTTTTAAAGAAATTCGTAATGATTTTTGGAAAACGAAACTACCATAAGGCCTCACGGCACAAACACATTGAAATTGCACACTTGGGGGGAGATTTCTCCTTATGATAGTCAAACATGCTTACTACGCAAAATCTTTTTGATATTATTATTAAAGCATAGTGGAAAACGTTTGCAAGTATAATATTAATCTTAGCGAGCATACGTACCATTATAGTATGCCTACTATAGCTACCAAATTAAATGGCAGGTTCTACAAATAAAACCGTACAAGACGCGTATTGGTGATTGGATTTGTCACGACCCAAATTCCAGCGTTCAAAAATCGACACGCGTACTTGACTTGTACTCGAATGAAGTAGATTCAACCATTGAAAATTTGACTGGTGTCGGAGCTTACAACACATTAAGTACAACAACACAGCAAAAGAAAACAATGAATATCATATAACTGCAATGAATACAATATCCAATGATATATAACAATTTGATACAAATGATATTAACATCAGAGATACAAAAATAACAACAAAAATAAAACACGACTGGATGGTCTAGACTTTGCAACCATTGACAGCGGAAAGATAACTCCACTAAAATCTCCAAAAGAATCCAACTCCATAATGCAACTGCAACTCCATCTCCAAACTAAAGATAGCCCAAACCATCATCACGACGCAATAAGAAAACTAGATAACTCCAGAATGAAGCAAATGTGATCGCCAAGATCCAAAGGCATCAAAGATATCGAATGTACACCTACAATCTGGCTATCTGATAAACCAAACTCTAGACTGGCCATGTGGAAAATTGTGGGCACCCAGAGTTCAGGAAGGGAACAATAAACTCTGAGTCAGTCATGGGACTGGTATGAGCAAACAAAACAGTTTTATTTTAAAAATAACCAACAAAAGAATTTAAAACATTAAAAACCGCAATGGTTCTTGGAAAATGAAACTACCATAAGGCCTCCCACCGCACACACCATGCAACGCAGAATTGGAGGAGATTTCTCCTTATGATAGTCAAAAATGCTTGATACGCGAAAACCATTTGATATTATTATTAGTGCATAGTGGAAAACATTTGCAAGTATAATATTAATCTTAGCCCGCATACGTACCATTATAGTATGCCTACTATAGCTACCATGTTAAATGGCAGGTTCTACAACTAATACCGTACAAGGTGCATATTGGATGATTGGATTTCCAAAAAATGGTCAGGCCAAAGAACTTCCCATTGCCACATGGGTACGCCTCTAGAGGGACGCCCCGAGAACCTACACAACTCTCTGCCAACACAAGGCCAGTTTACTCCCGTCCCGGGAGTAAAACCTAAGATATGCTACCCCCGGTCGTTTGCAACCTTTATCCGAGGATCCTCAACCACAAAGCAACATCACACAGTAATAAATATACAGTGTCCACATGAGTAAATATCTGGGCTCCATACCATGATACCAACCTTTTCCAAAAGGAATGGACATACCCTTGGGGTGCGACCCATGCAACCTTGCCGCATCTTTCCTATTTCGACCATTACCGGGTTGTGAGGTCCTGATGCACTCTCGCCCACAAAGCAACGCTTTTTCACAAAGCTATGCTTCATCAATAAATGATCAGCAGCACTTCTATGCCCAAATTACCAAATTGGGAATGTATCACTAGAAACCATCAACTACATAACCTCTGAGCTCGTACGTCTCAGAGAAGGATGTTAAGCTAAGAGAATAAATCTTCGCCACCAAACAGAAATGTATTTGATAGAAACCAGCTTTACATCTCAAAGTGTAATGTCAGACATACATCCATACAAGTCTGTTCCGGGTTCGAACAGAACCGAAGGCACTTCCGAAGAAGCCCTTGCAAATCCAGATAATTCCTAATCACGTCCGGACTCCCCATCACATATGGAGATCTCTATACCGGGGTCATTCGGTGCAGAGACATTCGACGAGTTATCCTTTCGCTTTCGAAAATATCCGGTCTTCACCATCGGTCTTCAAATGCTATCCATAACGTCATATCATTATTCGAAATGGGTTATATGACACAAGGTCCTCTCCCGGCTAAACCGAATAATGAGCGCAATATTTAAAAACATGTGGATAATTGGATTTCAGTTAAGTCACAACTTTAAAACCCAAAACTTTTCTTTTAAATGGTTTAAACAAATTACCATTTCCAAATCTTTAAACAAGAAGATTCAATACGCAAAGTTTACCCAGCTTTCACAAAGACTCATTCACATATTTCAAAACAACTTCCATTTCAAATCTTTTATAGGAAGAACAAACCTTTAAGATCCCTTTTCAATTTGAAAACAAAGTATACCAATCTTTAAGAAAGATTCATTCATATTCTGTCAAATAGTTTCCCTTTCAAATTGGATTAACTCCTTCAATCTTTTAATAAAAAGATTTAACTCATAGCTTTCAAACCATTTCCAAAGATTCGATCATAATTTGGAAAACCATTTTCATTTCAAACTTTAAATCCTTTTAACACAAATTGGAAATTCTTTCCTTATATGAAAGCTATTATTATTTGGAAATAAAATAGTTTTCGTTTCATAAAAATCCGATTTCATTTATACAAGTTAAAGCCCTTGGGTTAAATTAAAATTCGAAACAATATATTTACAATGGTTTAAAACCCATATAAACACATATATAACTTATATAGCCTTTTTAAATCATAGTTTCCAAACATAGGATTCAATTTCAAATTTTTGAATTCAAATTCAAATCAAATTATTTAAATTTCAAAATTTTATTAGGTCATTCAAAATAACTTTCAAAACTCCTTTTCACATTTAACCCAATTTCATTTCCAAAACTATTTTGGATTCAAAATTTAACTTTAAAAACCATTTCAAAAATCTATGACTTAACCAATTTCCTCATGCAATCCATATTTGTGTGTGTAAGGTGTAGTCCAGGGGTTTTACACAATAGTGCCATAACATCAATCATTACAGAGTCAAATACAGCAATATCGATAAGCGGTATAATCTATAACACTTATCTTCATTTACAGATCATAGATGAATAATATAAGTTCATCGCGTATAATAAATTACATCACAGATAAATAAATTACATTCATCACAGATGATAAGTTACATTTCATAGTTTAATCATATCACAGAACATCATACATCAAAGATATCACACAATTTAAAGCATCCAATTCAATCCAAGCATTCATAAGTAAGATCAGTTAATTGTCTGAATAATTTAAATCAGATCATTTACCTATGAATAAATTTCTAATCATGGTTAATTAATAATTAATTAGTTACAAACCATTACTATTAATTATTCTTTAATCATTAATTAACCTTTAATTATAATTAATCCTTTGATTAATTATCTTTAATTAATTATAAAAAAGTAAATTAATTAGTCCTTAATTAATAATCATCCCTAAATCACTTTCATTAATTAATTAATCTTTAATTAATTATTCTCAAATTAATTACCTTAATTAATCACATTAATTGATTACTAATTAACCTTTAAACACTTGAGTAATCAATCTTTAATCTTTAGTTATCCATCTTTAATTACTTTCATTAATTAATTAACCCTTAATTAATTATCATTTAATTAATTAACCTTAAATTAATCACCACTTAATTAATTATAAAATAAATCATCCTCTCATTATTAATCATCAAGTAATTAATCCTTAATTATACTTTAATTAATCTTTAATTACTTGATAAATCAAACTTAAATTATTAACAAATTTACCTTAATAACTTTATTTAAGTAATTAACTTCAAGTAATTAATTTCCTTTATTAAATAAACTTAACGTAAACTTTAAAACTTAATTAACCATTAAAACATTCTTATATTAATTAACAAACCTTTAATATTATTAAGTTTATTTAAGATAAACTTTTTAAAATAAAAGTTATATTTATTTTAAACCATTTTTAAAATTTGGTAAATTAAAATAATTTTATTCAAAAAACCTTCTTAGTTTATTTTAAAACTTAGATAATGTTTTATAAAAAGAAAATTTATTTTAACAAAATTTGTATTTAAATAACTTGATTTCCTTTGAAATCTAAAACTGTTTTTCACATAACATCAACAACCCCAAGTAAAATCACAACCTACCCGAGCTTAAACCCAGGCCATCCCCTCGTTTTCTCGAGAGAAAACACGAGCTTCCCATCTTCTTCCTCATCACTAATCTATTTCCAGGAAATCTCCCAAAGTCACGCGAAAAACAATCAGCCGTGCACGGCAACGAACGTGCACGCGCACATCCACTTCACCGGCCATTTCATCGTCGCTAGATCGCCGATGAGTCTCGCCTTGTTCCCTGATCTCGTCTGTCACCATGCCGAAGCCTATCTCCTTCCTGATCGAAATTTATCGATTTCCCCAAACCTCCAAAACTCGAAAAACGCACCTATCTACACCCATCGACGAACAGCACTCGCCCGTTACCTCTGATTCATTCGCCGCCTTTCTCGATTGGAAACCCATCCACTGTGCCGCCTTCCTGCCAAAAATCATACACTCTGATCACATCCTCACCTCCCCAGATCACCGCGTACCAGAGTCAAAATGAAACCCCCAAAAACCCTAAAATCATTTCGCCTGATCGCCACGATTCATGAAAAAATTTACGATCATTTTTCCTACAGTCTACATCACATCATCCCCCTCCAGATTCAAAATCGAAGTTGATTGTTTTTAGATCGATGGAAATTGACGAAAAATTGATTTTCGTTGATCTCACGAATTCCCATCATACCCAATTTTGAAAATCAGGATATATTCATCAAAAATCATATATTTTCCATGCAAATCAAGTTATAGGATCAAAACAAGAATTTAAGACCTTTGATTTTCCTCTTTTTGAAAAGATTTTACTATTATGTCATATTTTAGAAATAGCTACCTAACATTTCAACTTGAAACCAATTTTGAAATTGACATATTGTTAATTCAAACATTTTTTATTTAAACATCCAAGCTTGAAAAGAAATGGAAGAAGAATTTTGATTTTTTTTTGAATAGGTTTTGAGCCTGTACAACTAGAACAGAACCAACATCCTGTATCCAAACATGCACATCCACCTTTACACACAAATACAAACATGCTGGCACATTTCAAACATGAACACAACATACTTCCACATATTTGTCACTTGCAAAGAGATTTAAGTTTTTAAAATGGGAGTTTGCTCACCTGTGTGCACAAAGAAGAGAATAGAGTGTGTCTGAAACCTGGAAACTTTAATGTATTCGATTTGTAGATGATGATCCACTTTAATCATTAATTAAAAACTTAATTACTTAATTATCTTTAAGTAATTAATTATCCTAAATTAATTAACTTTAATTAATCAATAAATTCTGAAAACAGTTAACTTTTAAAATTTAACCTTTAAAATAAAATTCATTATTAGCCCATAGATTAACTTAAACCTTTAAGTTAATTAAAGCTTAAAAACATTTCTTAATTACCCCATTTAATCTTTTTTTTAAATAAACTTGGAGATTAACTTAATTAATTTCATTAAGTACTCATCCCATGGACTAATTTAAATTATTAAATTTCATTTGTAAACCATTTGGAGATTTAATTAATGATTAAACTAATAAAAACATTTTCAGAACCAAATTAAATTACTTTCAAATCACATTTGAATTTTAAAATTCAGTTCTGAAAACTTGTTTCAAAAGTCTTATTAAATACATTTACTTTGAACTTGGTTAATTCCTTTTTATTTTAAGCTTTGGAAAAACTTAGTTCACATAATCTTTTAAACATTTAAAACCTAGTACGATCTACTTCAAATTTTAAAACCTGAAACCCGTTTTCTTTTAAAATTTAAAACCTGGAATCAAAACAAAAATGACCCGAGCCAAATCCTTATTTACCCCAGCTTTGCTTCCAGACCTTATGCAACATTCAACTGCTTCGAGTCAAACACCACATTTCACGAGTTCGAACCCAAGCCTCACTTATTTCTTCCCCAATTCAATGAAACAACCCAGATACACTCAACGCCTTGTGCACGTGCACGTTTGAACGAAACGACTCCAACCATGGACTCCACTTTCTAACATCGTCGATGATCCAACCGATCACCCCAAGCACCCAGTTCGTCGAACCTGGTTGTAATTCGAAAACGAGCCATCAAGACCCTCCTGGAACCCAACTGGTCGACGAAAATCACCATGCAACTCCATAGATGATCGTTTGAAACCCTGCCGCCATGCCGAAGCTGCGCCACCCTTCGACAACTTAATTCCCCCTCAAGCGATTGCCTTCAAATCATCCACGTCGGCACAATGACCTCGACTACAATATCAAACCCATCAGGGTCTTAAACCCTAAAACCTAGTTGCACCGTCGCCATAATCAACCAAAAAATCTACGAGTATTTTTCTGGTGGTCGTTGATGCTCGAACTACATACCGACTAGAGTGCGATGAAGTTTGTCGTGCCGTTTGACGGATTTCGACAAAAGTACCATTTCCATTCATCTCGAATTTTCTCCACAATTATAGATTTAAAAATCATGACATCTATGTTAAAAATCATAATTTATAAACATGAATCCCATTCTATGATCAAAACTAAGAACTTTAACATTCAAAATTTGACTTGGATTAATTCTTTCCTATGTATTTTTATTTCAAAGTATTTACCCAACTTAAACACTTAAGTTTATTTTTAAAGATGATGTTACAGTGTTGCAAATATTTTCCATCTTAAAATCAAAGTTTAAAACTTATTATATACAGAGCAGTGGAATTTTTTTGTCTTCATATAAACTGGGATATTTTAACGGAGGTAAGTATGTTTGTTTAGCAAACATGCACTTCACACACATAAATGCAAATATACTTAATAATATACACACATACATCTTTCCATTTCCCAAAGCATTATCATCTCAGATACTAGAATCAAAAGAACTGGTTAAAGAATTTGAGTTTTCTCACCTGAGTTTGATATTTGAAGGTAGAAAACAGTTTCCCGATCTAGAACTTTTGCTTTTGGTTGATCCATTGCTTTGAAATTGATGCTTTTTTTTATTCTTGATGATTAGATTTTACTTGATTTGTTTGCTATTGCCCTGCCTTGTTCTTAATTTTGAATTTGAAAACTGGAAGAAACTTTGATCTGGAAATGATTGTTGAATACTTGCTTGTTTTTTAGAATTGAATCTGAATCTATTATTTCAGGCTTTTGAAAGTTGCTTGGCTGCTTTAAATACTTGATTTGCTTTTATCCTGATACTTGTTTCAGGTTGAAGAATTAGTTTGAGTTGAATTGATCTGGTTTTGTTTTGATTATTTTCAGCTTGCAAATGAATGAAAGAGGATAACCTGATTTTTACTCTTTTACATTTTTTTTAATTCAAATTGAAAGATAAATGCCACTTAGACATTAAATTTACACTTGTTAATTCAATTTATTGAAATGCTTACAAATGTTCAAATGTGCGTTAAAAGGTTTACACTTGTAAATGTTTGTATACTTATGTTTAAATCCCTTGGTTTAAATTTTATTTTTGTAAATTTGTTTTAACCCTTTATGTAAATAAAATTTCATAAACAACATATCTTTTTATTTTTAAAATGTTTATATCTTCTTTTATATTTATATTTACACAAATAAAAATCTTTATCTCAATTATTCTTCACATTACAATTTTAATTTAGTTCAAGGTTTTAATATACATATATTTTTATACATTTTACATTCATTCTTCTCTTATCATCTATTTTTGTACAACTTTTAAAAGAAAAGAGTGGTTTAAAAATCTTGATCACATATTAATAAATAATCACTTTTATTCTCAATACATTTATTTAATTTCAAAATCACATTTTATTTGTATAATTAGACAATTTCATAACAACTGATTTGAAATCAAATTATTCATTATTACAATTAACTATATATATGTATTAGTTCTTTGAAATATAAAGTTTGATAAATCCAATATTTATTTATAATCAAATTCCAAATTAAAATCCATTTATTTAAATAAAGATACATTTTATTTAATCATATCAAAAATCCAAATACAATTTTATTTCCTAAGATGTTTAAATTTGAATCTTAATTTCAAATTCTATTTCAATCTATTTTATATTAATTACCAAATATTTCAAAATTTAATCCCAAAGATTAAATTAATTATAAAATTATTCTTAGCTAAAATCCAGGAATGTTACAGACTCCCCCGCTTAGAAAATTTCGTCCTCGAAATTTGAAAGTAGGGAGACAACAAAGAATAAATGAACACACAAAGATAGAGAAATAGTTTTCCAGGTCAAACTGAATATCTATTCTGCATTTGGTTTACCAAATCAGAATATCAATAATAGATATGAGAAAGAATCCATTTAACTCTCCACAAGATACTCGGGTTATCCAGATCTACAAAATATACAGGGGTGATGGTTAGTTCGAAGGGATAACTAACCACTCATAGAACATATTTGGATCCAGAGAATAGACCGATATATGGATACAATCCCAAAAAAATTTAGTTTATAAACCTATCAACCATAGCAACCATAGCAACCAAAGAAAACAATTCATCCAAACAAACAATTCTGACCCATCTGGAGTTTATGTCCCATGTAAATATATCAAAGCTTCTTCCTGGAGCTGCCAGGAACCATCAAAGAATTGAAAATCAAATGATGATCAAACAAAATTGATTGGAAAAGATTATTTCCGTTGTTGTTACAGGGTATTGACCATATGAAGTGGCACTTCCCTGTCCCCTATCTCGTCCTCTTCTTGCACCCATACTTACTACCAGTGAATAGTAAGAGAATTTACTGAGGCACTCGGACGGATATCTTAGGGATATACTCATTCTAGGGTTTACTTCATCCTATCTCTAATGAGTTACCTAATGTGTTATACTCCTGAGCTAAAGTTTCAGCCTTCAGCTTTGTTACCAATTCTAATAATCCTGACTCGTCCTTCGAAAATCAGCACCCCCATTCTTCAATCGTACTCGAATGCCGCAGATTCGAACGTCGAATCTGCCTCGCCGAAGCTTATAACACATTAAGTAAAACAACACAGCAGAAGAAATGAACAATACGTGCAACAATGAATACAATATCTGATACAATATGACAATTTGATACAAATGATATTGACATCAAAGATACAAAAATAACAGCGGAAATAAAACACAGCTGGATGGTCTAGACTTTGCAACCATCGACTGCGGAAAGATAACTCCAATAAAATCACCAAAAGAATCCAAATTCATAATGCAACTACAACTCTATCTCCAAACTAAAGATAGCCTGAACCATCATCACGATGCAATAAGCAAACTAGATAACTCCAGAATGAAGCAAATGTGATCGCCAAGATCCAAAGGCTTCAAAGATATCGAATCTACACCTACTATCTGGCTATCTGAAAAACCAAACTCTAGACTACCCGTGTGGAAAATTGTGGGCACTCAGAGTTTAGGAAGGGAACAATAAACTCCGAGTTAGTCATGGAACTGGTATGAGCAAACAAAACATTTTTATTTTTAAAACAACAAACAAAAGAATTTAAAACATAGAAAACCGCAATGCTTTTTAGAAAATGAAACTACCATAAGGCGTCCCTCCGCACACACCATGCAATGCAGAATTGGAGGAGATTTCTCCTTATGATAGTCAAAAATGGTTGATACGCGAAAACAATTTGATATTATTATTAGTGCACAGTGGAAAACATTTGCAAGTATAATATTAATCTTAGCCAGCATACGTACCATTGTAGTATGCCTACTATATCTACCATATTAAATGGAAGGTTCTACAACTAAAACCGCACAAGGCGCGTATTGGATGATTGGATTTCCAACAAATGGTCAGGCCAAGGAACTTCCCATTGCCACATGGGTATGGCTCTGGATGGACGCCCCGAGAACCTACCCAGCTCTTTGCCAACACAAGGCCGGTTTACTCCCTTCCCGGGAGTAAAACTTAAGATATGCCACCCCCGGTCGTTTGCGACCTTTATCCGAGGATCCTCAACCACAAAGCAACATCACATAGTATTAAATATACAGTGCCCACATGAGTAAGTATCTGAGCTCCATACCATGATACCACCCTTTTCCAAAAGGAATGGACATACCCTAGGGTGCGACCCCTGCAACCTTGCCGCATCTTTACTATTTCGACCATTACCGGGTTGTGAGGTCCATATGCAGTCTCGTCTACAAAGCTACGCATTTTCACAAATCTATGCTTCGATCAACAAATGATCAGCAGTACTTCGTATGCCACTTTACCAAATTAGGAATGTATCACTAGTAACCATCAACTACATAACCTCTGAGCCCGTACGTCTTAGAGAAGGGTGTTAAGCTAAGAGAATAAATCTTCGCCACCAAACAAAAATGTACTTGATAGAAACCAGCTATACATCTCAAAGTGTAATGTCATACATACATCCATACAAGTCTGTTCCAGGTTCGAACAAAACCGAAGGCACTTCCAAAGAAACCCTTGCAAATCCGGATAATTCCTAATCACGTCCGGACTCCCCATCACATATGGAGATCTTTATACCAGGGCCATTCGTTGCAGCGACGAGTTATACTTTCGCTTTCGAAAATATCCGGTCTTCACCACCGGTCTTCAAATGCTATCCATAACTTCATATCATTATTCGGAATGGGTTATACGACACAAGGTCCTCTTCCGGCTAAACCGAATAATGAGCGCATATTTAAAAACATATGGATATTGCGATTTCAGTTAAGGCACAACTATAAAACTCAAAACTTTTCTTTCAAATGGTTTAAACAAATTACCATTTCCAAATCTTTAAACAAAAAGATTCAATTCACAAAGTTCACCCAGCTTTCACAAAGACTCATTCACATATTTCGAAACAAATTTTATTTCAAATCTTTTATAGAAAGGACACACCTTTAAGATCCCTTTTCAATTTGAAAACAAAGTATACCAATCTTTAACAAAGATTCATTCATATTCTATCAAACGGTTTCCCTTTCAAATTGGATGAACTCCTTCAATCTTTTAATCAAAAGATTTAATTTATAGCTTTCAAACCATTTCCAAAGATTTGATCATAATTTGGAAAACCATTTTCATTTCAAACTTGAAATCCTTTTAACACAAATTGGAAATTCTTTCCTTATGTGAAAGCTTTTATTATTTGAAAACAAGTAGTTTTTGTTTCGAAAAAATCCGATTTCATTTATACAATTAAAGCCCTTGGGTTAAATTAAAATTCGAAACAATACATTTACAATGGTTTAAAACCATATAAACACATATATAACTTGTATAGCTTTTTAAATCATAGTTTCCAAACATAGGATTCAATTTCAAATTTTTGAATTCAAATTTAAATCAAATTATTTAAATTTCAAAATTTTAGTAGGTTATTCAAAATAACTTTCAAAAGCTTTTCACATTTAACCCAATTTTATTTCCAAAACTATTTCGGATTCAAAATTCAACTTTAAAAACCATTTCAAAAATCTATGACTTAACCAATTTCCTCATGCAAACCATATTTGTGTGCGTAAGGTGTAGTCCAGGGGTTTTACACAATAGTGCCATAACATCAATCATTACAGAGTCAAACATAGCAATATCAATAAGCGGTATATTCTATAACGCTTATCTTCATTTACAGATCATAGATGAATAATATAAGTTCATCGCAGATAATAAATTACATCACAGATAAATAAATTACACTCATCACAGATAATAAGTTGCATTTCACAGCTTAATCATTTCACAGAACATCATACATCAGAGATATCACACAATTCAAAGCATCCAATTCAATCCAGTATTCATAAGTAAGATCAGTTAATTGTCTGATTAATTTAAATCAGATCATTACCTATGAATAAATTTCTAATCATGGTCAATTAATAATTAATTAATTACAAACCATTACTATTAAGTATTCTTTAATCAATAATTTACCTTTCATTAATAATTAATCCTTTTGTTAATTGTCCTTAATTAATTATAAAAAAGTTAATTAATTAATCCTTAATTAATAATCATCCCTAAATCACTCTCATTAATTAATTAATCTTTAATTAATTGATTATTCTCAAATTAATTACCTTAATTAATCACATTAATTGATTGGTAATTAACCTTTAAACACTTGATTAATCAATCTTTAATCATTAATTATCCATCCTTAATTACTTTCATTAATTAATTAGCCCTTAATTAATTATATTTAATTAATTATCCTTAAATTAATCACCACTGAATTAATTATAAAATAAATCGTCCTCTAATTATTAATCATCAAGTAATTAATCCTTAATTATACTTTAATTAATCTTTAATTACTTGATAAATCAAACTTAAATTATTAACAAATTTATCTTAATAACTTAATTTAAGTAATTAACTTCAAGTGATTAGTTTCCTTTAATAAATAAACTTAACTTAACCTTAAAAGTTATTTAACCATGAAAACATTCTTATATTAATTAACTAACCTTTAATATTATTAAGTTTATTTAAGATAAACTTTTTAAAATAAAAGTTATATTTATTTTAAACCATTTTTAAAATTTGGTAAATTAAAACAATTTTATTCAAAAAACCTTCTTAGTTTATTTTAAAACTTAGATAATGTTTTATAAAAAGAAAATTTGTTTTAACAAAACTTGTTTTTAAATAACTTGATTTCCTTTGAAATCTGAAACAGTTTTTCGCATGACATCAACAACCCCAAGTAAAATCACGATCTACCCAAGCTTAAACCCAGGCCATCCCCTCGTTTTCCCGAGAGCGAACACGAGCTTCCCATCTTCTTCATCTTCACTACTCTATTTCCAGGAAATCACCCAAAGTCACACGAAAAACAATCAGCCGTGCATGGCAAAGAACGTGCACGTGCACATCCACTTCACTGGCCATTTCATCGTCGCGCTATCGCCGACGAATCTCACCTTATTCACTGATCTCATTCGTCACCTTGGCGAAGCCTACCTCCTTCCTGATCGAAATTGATCAATTTCCCCAAACCTCCAGAACTCGAAAAGAAACCAACCTATCTCCACCCATTGATGAACTGCACTTGCCCCTTACCTCTGATTCACTCGCCGCCTTTCCCGATTGGAAACCCATCCACTGTGCCGCCTTCCTGCCAAAAATCATACACTTTGATCACATCCACACCTCCCCAGATCACCGCGTGCCAGAGTCAAAATGAAACCCCCAAATACCCTAAAATCATTTCGCCTGACCACCACGATTCATGAAAAAATTTACGATCATTTTTCCTACAGTCTACATCACATCATCCCCCTCCAGATTCAAAATTGAAGCTTGATTGTTTTTAGATCGATGGAAATTGACGAAAAATTGATTTTCGTTGATCTCACGAATTCCCATCATACCCAATTTTGAAAATCATGATATATTCATCAAAAATCATATCTTTTCCATGCAAATCAAAATATAGAATCAAAACAAGAATTTAAGACATTTGATTTTCCTGTTTTTGAAAAGATTTTACTGTTATTTCATATTTTAGAAATAGTTACCTAACATTTCAACTTGAAACCAATTTTGAAGTTAATATATTGTTAATTTAAACATTTTATTTAAACATCCAAGCTTGAAAACAATTGGAAGAAGAATTTTAATTTTTTTAACAGGTTTTGAGCCTGTACAACTAGAACAGAACTAACCTCATGTATCCAAACTTGCACATCCACCTTTACACACAAATACAAACATGCAGGCACATTTCAAACATGAGCACAACATACTTCAACATATTTGTCACATGCAAAGAGATTTAAGTTTTTAAAATGGGAGTTTGCTCACCTGTGTGCACAGAGCATAGAACAGTGTGTGTCTGAAACTTGGAAACTTTAGTGTATTTGATTTGTAGATGATGATCCACTTTAATCATTAATTAAAAACTTAATTACTTAATTATCTTTAAGTAATTAATTATCCTAAATTAATAAACTTTTAACTAATCAATAAATTCTCAAAACAATTAACTATTAAAATTTAACCTTGAAAATAAAATTCATTATTAGCCCATAGATTAACTTAAACCTTTAAGTTAATTAAAGCTTAAAAACATTTCTTAATTTCCCCATTTAATATTTTTTTAAATAAACTTGGAAATTAACTTAATTAATTTCATTAATTTCATTAAGTACCCATTCCATGGATTAATTTAAATTATTAAATTTCATTTGAAAACCACTTAGAGATTTAATTAATGATTAACCTAATAAAAACATTTTCAAAACCAAATTAAATTACTTTCAAATCACATTTGAATTTTAAAATTTAGTTTTGAAAACTTGTTTCAAAAGTCTTCGTAAATACATTTACTTTGAACTTGGTTAATTCCTTTCTATTTAAGCTTTGGAAAAAACTTAGTTCACATAGTCTTTTAAACATTTAAAACCTGGTACGATCTACATCAAATTTTAAAACCTGAAACCTGTTTTTCTTTTAAAATTTAAAAACTAGAATCAAAACCAAAACGACCCGAGCCAAATCCTTGTTTACCCCAGCTTTGCTTCGAGACCTTCTACAACATTCAACCGCTTCGAGTCAAACACCGCGTTTCACGAGTTCGAACCCGAGCCTCGCCTATTTCTTCCCCAATTCAACGAAACAACCCAGATACACTCAATGCCTCGTGCATGTGCACATCTGAACGACATGACTCCGACCGTCGATGCCACTTTCTATACATCATCAATGATGCAAACGATCACCCCAAGCACCCAGTTCGTCGAACTTGGTTGTAATTCAAAAACGAGCCATGAAGACCCTCCTGGAACCCAACAAGTCAACGAAAATCACCACGCAACGCAACAGATGATCGTCTGAAACCCTGCTACCATGCCCGAAGCTACGCCACCCTTCGACAACTTAACTCCCCCTCAAGCGATTGCCTTCAATTCATCCACAATGGCCTCGACTACAATATCAAACCCATCAGGTTCTTAAACCCTAAAACCTAGTTGCACCGTCGCTACGATCAACCATAAAATCTACGAGTATTTTTCTGGAGATCATTGATGCTCGAACTACTTACCGACCAGAGTGCGATGAAGTTCGTCGTGCCGTTTGACGAGACAAAAGTACCATTTCCGTTCATCTCGAATTTTCTCAACAATTATAGAATTACAAATCATGATATCTATGTTAAAAATCATAATTTATAAACACGAATCGAATTCTATGATCAAAACTAAGAATTTTAACATTCAAAAATTTGACTTGGATTAATTCTTCCCTGTGTATTTTTATTTCAAAGTATTTACCCAACTTAAACACTTAAATTTATTTTTAAAGATGATGTTACAGTCTTGTAAATATTTTCCATCTTAAAATCAAAGTTTAAAACTTATTGTATACAGAGCAGTGGAATTTTTTCTCTTAATATAGACCTGGATATTTTAATAGAGGTAAGTATGTCTGTTAAACAGACATGCACTTCACACACATAAATGCATATATACTTACTGATATATACATATACATCTTTCCACTTCCCAAAGCATTATCATCTCAGATACTAGAATCAAAAGAATTGGTTAAAGAATTTGAGTTTGCTCACATGAGTTTGATATTTGAAGGCAGAAAACAGTTTCATGATCTGGGAATTTTGCTTTTGATTAATCCATTATTTTGAAATTGATGCTTTGTTTTATTCTTGATGATTTGATTTTACTTGATTTGTTTGCTATTGCCCTGCCTTGTTCTTGATTTTGAATTTTAAAACTGGAACAAACTTTGATTTGGAAATGATTGTTGAATACTTGCTTGTTTTTCAGAATTGAATCTGAATCTATTATTTCAGGCTTTTGAAAGTTTCTTAGTTGCTTTGAATTCTTGATTGGCTTTGCTCCTGATACTTGTTTCAGGTTGAAGAATTTGTTTGAGTTGAATTGATCTGGTTTTGTTTTTATTATTTTCGGCTTGCAAATGAATGAAAGAGGATAACCTGATTTTTACTCTTTTACATTTTTTTTTCTAATTCAAGTTGAAAGATAAATGCCACTTGGACATTAAATTAACACTTGTTAATTCCATTTATTGAAATGCTTACAAATGTTCAAATGTGTGTTCAAAGGTTTACACTTGTAAATGTTTGTATATTTATGTTTAAATCCCTTGGTTTAAAATTTATTTTTTTAAATTTGTTTTAACCCTTTATGTAAATAAAATTTCATATACAACATATGTTTTTATTTTTAAAATGTTTATATCTTCTTTTATATTTATATTTACACAAATAAAAATCTTTACCTCAATTATTCTTCACATTACAACTTTAATTTAGTTCAAGATTTTAATATACACATATTTTTATACATTTTATATTCATACTTCTCTTATCGTTTATTTTTGTACAACTTTTAAAAGAAAAGAATGGTTTAAAAATCTTGATCACATATTAACAAATAATCGCTTTTATTCTCAATACATTTATTTAATTTCAAAATCACATTTTATTTTATACTTAGACAATTTTATAACAACTGATTTGAAATCAAATTATTCATTATTACAATTAACTATATATATGTATTAGTTCTTTGAAATATAAAGTTTGATAAATCCAATATTTATTTATAATAAAATGCCAAATTAAAATCCATTTATTTAAATAAAGATACATCTTATTTAATCATATCAGAAATCCAAATACAATTTTATTTCCTAAGATGTTTAAATTTCAATCTTAATTTCAAATGCTATTTCAATCTATTTTATATTAATTATCAAATATTTCAAAATCTAATCCCAAAGATTAAATTAATTATCAAATTATTCTTAGCTAAAATCCAGGAATGTTACAGGATTTCCAACAAATGGTCAGGCAAAGGAACTTCCTGGTCAACATGGGTAAACCTTTGGAGGGACGCCCTGAGAACCTAACCAGATCTCTGCCAACACAAGGCCGGGTTACCTCTGTAACTAGGTACCTACTGACATGAGTATGCCATCCCCCTGTCTTAACCAACCTTTTTCCTGGTATTCACTAACCACCACAAAGTAATAAATTTGCTGCAACCACATAGGTTAAATATCTGGGCTCCATACCATGATACCACCTCTATCAGATTGAAATGACCCTCAAGGAGCGCTACCTCCAAATAACTTTGCTACATTCTTCCTGGTTTGACCATTCCGGGTTATGAGGTTCGATGAAGTCTCGTCCACAAATCTACGCTTTTCACAGAAGCCATGCTTCGATCAACAAATGATCAGCAACGCTGAGCAGCACTCGGCATGCCACACTACCAAATTAGGAACGTATCACTAGTAACCATCAACTACATAACCTCTGAGCTCGTACGTCTCAGAGAAGGGTGCTAAGCTAAGAGAATAGATTCTCCGCCAACAAATAAAAATGTAATTGATAGAAACCAGCTTTGCAATTCAAAGTGTAATGTCAGACATTCATCCATACAAGTCTGTTCCGGGTTCGAATAGAACCGAAGGCACTTCAAAAGAAGCCATTGCAATCCGGATAATCTCTAATCACATCCAGACTCCCCATCACAAAGAGTGATCAAATCTCTATACCAATGACCAGTCGGTACAGAGACATTCGACAGGTTATCCTTTCGCTTTAGTAAATATCCGGTCTTCACCACTGGTCTTCAATTGCAATCCATAACGTCGTATCATTATTCGGAATGGGTTATATGACACAAAGGTCCTCTCCCGGCTAAACCGGATAATGAGCGCAATATTTAAAAATATATGGATATTGGGATCATAGTTAAGCCACAACTTATTACCCAAAACCTTTCTTTTAAATGGTTTAAATAAATTACTATTTTTAAATCTTTAAACAAAAAGATTCACTTCACAAAGTTCCCCAATCTTTCACAAAAATTTGTCGATAGCCTTTCTAAACAATTTTCCTTTCAAATTGGATTAACTCATCCAATCTTCAAATCAAAGATTCAATTCATAGCTTTCAAAACAATTCCCATTTCAAATCTTTTATATATAAAAGATACACCATTTTAATCTTCAATTTCAAAACAAGGTTCAACCATCTTTCATAAAGATTCATTCATAGCTTTCAACGCTATTTAATTCTATTTTAAACTTGAAATCTTTCAAATAAATTGGAAACGCTCTCTTTATATGAAAGCTATTATTATTTGAAAACAAATAGTTTCCATTTTGGAAAAGTACGATTACATTTGCACGAGTTAAATCCCTTCAAGTATAAAACTTGGGTTAAATTCAAATTCCCAAAACAATACTTTTAAAACGGTTTAAACCCATAATATCCAAACATAGAATTAAATTTCAAATCTTGAATTCAAATTCAAATTATTGAAATTTCAAAACTTAATCAAGATATTCAAAATAACTTTTATCTTTAAAACTCCTTTTCAAAAGCTTTCCATATTTAACCCAATTCCATTTCCAAAATCATTTGGATTCAAAATTAAACTTTAAAATCATTTTAAAAATCTATAGACTGGTACGATTCAATTAAACATTTTTTTCATTCGGGTTTGATTGTGTCATAGCTCTATAATTCGAATTTGGTTTATCGTTGGATGAATTGCATTGCTGATATTGATCCCAAAAAAGAAACGGTAGGTACAGCTAGTCCGTGAATAGCTAACCATTGCACTGTAAAAATTGGATAGGTTCGATCTATGGTCATTGGTGACTTAACCCATTTCCTCGTGCAATCCATATTTGTGTGTGTATGGTGTAGTCCAAGGGTTTTACATAGTAGTGCATCATCATCATTCATCACAGATTCAAGCATATCAACATTGATAAGCGGTATAATCTATTATGCTTATCTTCTATACAGAGATTCATAGATAAATATACATTCATCACAAATAAAATAAATTACATTCATTATAGCTCAAAACAAAACAATTCATGTCACAAAGCATCATGCATCAGGGATATAAAACAATACAAGGCATTTCATACGGTTCAAACATCCATAAGTAAGATCAAATAGTCATCTGATTAAATCAGATAAATTACTCATACATAAATTACTAATCCTGGTTAATTAATATAAATTAATTACAAATTATTTTAATTAATTATCCTTTAATCATTTACTAATTAATAAATTAATTAACATTTAATTATTTATTAATCATCTTTAATAAATAAATCAATTAACCTTTAATCATTAAATAATTAACCTTTAATTATTTAATTATCCTTTAATTGATTTATTCTAATTACTCACATTTCATTATTCCTTAATTAATTATCATTTAATTAATTATCCTTAATTAATTATAATAAGTGACTATCCCTAATCATGTCATTAATTAATTAACCTTTAACTTAATTATTCTCAAATTAATTACCCTAATCAATCACATTAATTAATTATCCTTTAATTAATTATTCTTTATATCATTTGATTAATCAAACTTTAATCATAAATTAATTAACCTTAATTACTTTCATTAATTAATCCTAATTAATTAATTATCCTTATTGTAATTACACAAAGTAATTACCTCTTAATTACATTAAGAAAATAATTTTATTAAGTAATCATACATTAATTACATTCAATAATTGACCCAATATAATTACCCAAAACCTAAAATAAAACATTTCAAAATTCAATCTCGAAAAACCATTTGAAAACTTTATTTAGGAATTTGGTTACTATTTCTTTTATATTTTGAAAACTTATTAATTCAACTACATAGTTAATCTAATTTATTACTTTTAAAATAAATAATTTAAAACAATTTAAATTCTAAAAAACTTGTTTAAACTTTACTTTCTTTACAAACCAGATAACTCAGCACATTAAAAACCTAAGCCCATCTCCAGAAAACCAGACCAAGTACCCGAGTCATTCGTAAGCGACTCACGAACCCAACCAACTTCAAGGCAAACTCATCAACTACTTCGAATTTGACTTCGAAAAAACTACTTCTTCTCCAATTTCGAAAAACGGTCAGACACCAATGTGCACGGTGCACATGTACAATCACTCCGACCACCATAGATCAACGTCACGACTCCTGACAAGTCAACGACAACCTTGCCTACTCTCTCGATCATCCAAATTAGCGCAATCGATCATCAATTGAAAACAAGTCATTCGAACCAAAAAACTGGAATAACCTTGATAGGAGGAATCCTTAATTTCCGATGATCCAAATCTTGAAAACCCTCGTCGACCCCATGAAGCGACCCGCTATTTTGGACCATTCAAATCGACAATAAAACCATACATGTCCGACTTGAATAATTCAAAATACCAAATTGTTAATTAAAATTTGGCAAAACTTAACATATATAGTAAATAAATCATCACAGACACAGAGTAATATAATGCAGCGGAATAGATAAAGAATAGTAGTTCATGAAGCTACTATATACATTGGAGTTACAAATAAAAATACAACTGAATATCTTAGATGTAGTGAAGTCTCCAGTATGCGCAGATGAATTCTCTGAACAAATCAACAGAATGACTGAAAGGAAAGATAGCTGGATCTTCAAGCAAGGCTCCAACTTCGAAGGTGAGTCTCAAATGCTGTATCACTCAGTCTGACCCGAGCATGAAGCAAAACACAAAACACTCGAGTCAGGATTAACATTCTTATATCAATAAATCCAACTCAAGTGAAATATCAACTGAAATACAAATAACTTAAAGGATGTTTGGAATAACCATCCTCTAAGGGTCCATGGAACTATCTACAGGGTAGAAATATACACTATAACACCGTGGTTCTTTCATCTTAATTTATACCTCAAAATCAAATATCATTTCACTTCAAATATAGCTATTTTCCAAAATAGTATTTAGATATATCAAATAATTTATACCGTAAAATATTTTCAATTCCCTCAACTTAACAAATTATTTCAACATCAACCCGACCTTCCCATTTAAATTAAATTCAATCTCAATTTGTCAATTTAGATTCAACTCAATTCCTAAAATAACCACTTCAATTTTATCGATCTCAAATTCGGATTTGTAATCACAAAATACCCCTTTATATTCAATATTTTTAAACCTTTAAGTATTCAACGTTTCAACTAAATTTTTATTCAATTTAGTTTTCTAAATAATAAATTCAAATTTAGTTCAACCTAAATTTTCATTTTAATTCAATTTAGTTTCTAAATAACAAATTCAACTATATTGATTTCAAATACAGATCCGAATCTCAAATTTAAACCATTTAAATTCCAATATAGTTTAAGGCTTAAAAATTTAAATGTTCAATTTAACCGTTTCATATAGATCTCGATTTAACCTCATTATTATTTAGTCTTGAAATACTTCCTCATTTGATTCAAGATTATTTAATTAGCCTTAAATTCCATTTTTCTCAATATTTTCTTTAATTTACTTAAACGTGAAATACGCATTTAATCGCTTAAATCAAAAATCCAGTTATAAAATCCTACCTTTTTAAAATTTCCCATTTAAAAATTTTAGATTGATTTAATTAAATAAATCCTTATTTAAATACCATTTAATAAACTCAAATTTATCTCCCCATCTTAATTTATCCCAATTATTTCAAAAATCTATTTGAAATATAATTTACATAAATATTAACATAGTTTATGTATTAAATCAAACTTAATTAAATTAAATATTATTAAATCTATATATATAGAAATTTAAGAATTAACATTTATTAAGACCATATATTTCTTTCCAAACAAAGAATTTATTTCCAAAATATTTATATATGAACCACAGTGTTTGTATATATTCCTTATCATCTGGTCAAGTGCTATGGATATTTATCATTTAAATCCGTACACTAAATATATATGGGTGGATATCATTCCAGTCCGTAATCCCAAATTTAATTAAATGAAAATCGCTTGGGTCTATCATTTCAACCCATAACGAAATTCTCATATTCTAAAATCTGTTCGGGTATGTATCATTTCAACCCATAGTGAATTCTAAACTACAGGGAACTTGCAGAGTGATAACAGATAACAAAAATATAGCAGGATATGATAATAATATACAACAGGAATATATCATCAGTAATTAAATAAAGTATAAACAATAGGATATGGTGTCATATCCCGTAGGTGAACAGATACAGGTAATAGCATAAATATAAAAATTTAAATAACTACAGCAACATATTTCAATTGTCGTTTCAATTGAAATCAAATTTAATAAATAAAAGAATGTAAATCGTGAGTGATTTCTCACCTTTCAAGGTTAGAGAGATAGACAATGAAGTTGAGTTATGAAATGCAAGCACGACTTCCAAAGCAAAGTAAGATGGTACGATTTCGACGGAAAAGCTGATAGATAGAAATTGATGAGAACGGATCAAATTAGCTTGATAAAATTGAAACGAAGATTATATGATTAATTTATTACTTTCTTTCAAAATGAACGTTAAATCAAAACACGCATTTTAAAAATGAAATATATATATATATATATATATACACATATATATGCACACCCATGAAAACAATATAACTTTAAAACGCTTCCATTTCATATTAATGTTAAATACAAATATATAATTATTCAAAATGTCACATATATAGTATATTCATTTTATGGTTGTCGTTTCCATGTAATAAATATTCATTTTGAACCAATATTAAAATAATATATATGTATAGTTAAAAAAATCAATGTTCTAACATAAAACACATATATTAAAGATCAACACACACACATATATATATATATATATAATATCTTTTGAAATGAATACTTATGTATATATATAATTATTATAGTTTATTACTTTCCTTTTCAAAATATCCAGCAGGAAATCAAACTAACTTATGCACATATATGTGCAGATAAAAAATATTCTTTATAATACACTGTTAACTTACTCCTTTTTTTTCTCTTTTTTTTATACTTTTTATAAAACCTTTATATATAACAAAATATATGTATAAAATAAAATATTTGTATATATAAAAATCAAAACGTTTCAAACATATATTCAAAAACTGGATCATATAAATAACAATGTATTTAGTTAACGCATAGTATAAAATTCATTTATATTACACTCTTATATATATATATATATAAATCTTGTATAAGTAAACCTTTATAGTTTCATAACTTATTTACTTTCACATATAACAAGATCTGTACAAAAGAATGCAAACTTTTCTCAAATCCTTTTGAACGTTTATAAGAAAATTTTTAAACAATAAATATACCTTCTTATTTAGGAAAGAAAGTAAGCAGGCACTTGTAGGAGAAACGTGATGGGAGGTTGAGGGTTGTAGGCGGTGGAAAGGGAAGAGGGGCAGGGATAGCTTCAGGCGATGGGTATATACGTCGTGCAAAAAAATTTCTTTTTCTTTTTTTTATATCTAGCGTAGGCCATGGAAAAATTTGGGAGGAGGAAAAGTAAGCAATGGTGGGGAGTGGATCTCGAAAATGAAGAAGGAGCAGGAAACAATGAAATATATGAAGAGAGAGGTAGTGGAAAGCTACAGAGAAAAATATAATATAAAAGAGAATAATAAATGAAATATCAACGTTCATGCGTTGATTCAGCAGAGAAGTTAAAGAAAATAAGAAGAGAATGGATTGATCTAAAGGAAAGGCAATGAATGGTTTAGAAATAAATAAATGTAAAACGTATACGTTTTAATTTCAAAAAGGAAAGAAATAAATACGGGGATGGAAACAGTCAAAATGCACGTTTAGGCTAATAATAGAATATAAAAGTAAGAAACTCAAATGGATAGGCACAGAGACGTGAAATCAGGGAGACAAGGGAAGTAAGTGATCTTTCAAATTTATAACGTTGGCAATAAATATAAAATAAATGAAAATTAATAGATGGATGCTTGATTGACGCAGTGATTAAAGTAAGGTTGCGTGTCAATCACGATGAAATTTGAAACAGAAGAAAATGTAAATGAATAAAAGGGGTAAGCCAGATTTTCTGCTTAGATTTTGAGAAGACACATCAAATGCTGAAAAAGGGAATTATGAAACGGCTAGATTCTAGCAAATAATAAATATGGTAAGAAAAGTAAATAGGCAGGTTATAAATCAGATTGGAAAGAAAAGTGGAGAGGTTAATTGATAAAATAATTAAGATAATGAAAATGCATAATAACATTGTTGGCATCTAATGTCATTTAACGTTAACTAGCATCAATCATGTCAGACACCCATGTTAAAAAAAGAAACGCATATAGGAGCATGCATTTTCTTCTGACTTGCAACATCATTCATCATTTTGGCATTCGTGGCATTCAACAAATTAAGGTGGTGGTCAAAGTCGTGAAATGGTAGCAAATTAACGATGAATAGGATCCAATAATTCTTAGTGCAATGCACAAAATTGGAAAAACCAGCATGTGCCCTCTACGCACATGTTAAGAGTTGCATAATTTCACTAATAACCTTTATGATTTTGCATTTTTGCGTGATAAATATAGATAGTTTGATTTTTTTAACAATTTACGCTGTGTATTAGTGATTATTTCTTGTTTGAGCGGTTGTTAGCATATGCCTACTGAATACATATTAACATAATCCCATAAAAATTTATGTGTACTTAAAATGTTCTTCTGATAAAGTTTTTTTTCAAGATTATTATTAACATTTAGAATATCATTTGACTTATCCGAAGGTTGATGATTTTCAAATCCTATTAAGATTAAGGTCGCTAATTGATTATTGTTGAAAGCTAAGGATATTAAGAAAATACTATTATGTAATCCATATCTTGTACACGGAATTTGTTATTAAAATCATATCATTAGAGTTACATGTATGATTATAAACAATAACATTCATAATTTACAACTACGATGTTGCAGATCCTTTTAATTTATAGTATTTATTCTCTACCTATTAATTTATACGTTTCATTCTCAACCTATTAATTTATACGTTTCATTCTCTACCTATTAGTTTATACGTTTGATTCTCTACCTATTAGTTTATACGTTTTATTCTCTACCTATTAATTTATACGTTTTATTCTCTACCTATTAGTTTATACGTTTTATTCTCTACCTGTTAATTTATACGTTTTATTCTCTACCTATTAATTTATACGTTTTATTCTCTACCTATTAATTTATACTATTATTCTCTACTTATTAATTTATTAAAAATTATTAAAATTTTATGGGTCGTTACATTCTCCCCCACTCAAAATTTTTCGTCCGCGAAAAGGAAGGAGGTAGGAGAATAGATCAACCAGAAATAAAAGTAGATTGAAAGTCAGGGGTAAATAATTGATTTAACTATATAAATTTTACTTGAGATATTCATACTTTTCAAAACCCATTTGTAAAACTTCTTGATTCCTTTATAAATACCATTTATATTTTAAATAACACCTTTATAAGTATATGAAAACTATTTTAAAATATTTATTTACATCATTAGTTATATTTAAAGGAGCTATTTGAAAACATTAAATTCATAACTCATGAAATTTTTAATTTATCTCAAGATACTTTTCAAATATTATCAATAAATTAATAATCATTTTCTTTAAATATGTTTTATTTAATTAATAACTTCAAAAATATTTATACCACTAAAATTTTCTATTAACCAATGTAGTATACAGATAAGCAATCTTTAAAAGATTATATTCAAAAAGGAAAGAAGGTAGATTCGGAAAAACAGAATTAAGGTGAACAACGAAAGCTGGGAAGATAAGGTAGATTTAAAGAATAGAATCGGGCATGAATCGTAAATTTCAAACCATAAGAGTTTCAATTTCAAATATTAACACAAAATTTCTTTGTTGAAAAATACCTTTATAATAAAATACCTTTATATCGAAATAAATCTTTCTTTCAAACATACTTTTATAACTCGATGTTTCAACAAGTTTATCCTCGTTCTTGCAGACTCTGGCCATGCGTTGATCAGGCGTAAAGCTAGAATTCTTCAAGTACTTGGTAGACCCGTTTCAACACCCAGTGAAAATACTTGAAAAACTTTTAAAAAAAAAACAGATATGGAAAGTACAATCCAAACAATACAACCAAATCAAAACCTTTGTCCGACCATGGTTCGCAGATACACAATGGTTGCGCCTGGATCCCCCAAGAAACAATCCATATCCGTAAGCTTTCTCAGCCCTGCGAGTTACGCCATGATGACTAGTAGAGTGCAGGATACACAATGGTTACGCCTGGATCCCCCAGGAAACAATCCGTATCCCTAGGCAAGACTCAGCCAGGCACTTGCGCTACTATTCGCGACCTACACAGATTGCAGGATACACAATGGTTACGCCTGGATCCCCCAGGAAACAATCCGTACCCCTAGGCAAGACTCAGCCAGGCAATTGCGCTATGCATTCACGAGGGAAAAAAAACCATGGATTATGCCACAGTGGGAACACTCGAGTATTACATCCGGAAAACCAAAAATTAGAAAGAATAATATCGATAGAATGAATCCACGATGTGGCCACAAAGCGGATATCAAGCAGAAGGCACTTTCCATATCTTTACTTCGAAAATATATATCATATAGTACCATTTCAAATCACTTTCAAATATCATACTTATATAAAGTCCATTATATATAGGATTCCCTTTTTCCCATATCGAAAACTTTCCAAATCAATAGTATATCAAATCATACTTATATAGACTTCGATTATATAAAATAGCTTTCCAAATTGAGTACCTTCAAATCAATGGATTTCAAATCAATTTCATACTTTTACAAATCCAATTTATATAATTTCGACCACTCCCAAATCAAGTGCTTAATAATATTAGGTTTTCAATTTCAAATCATTCAATATCCATTCAGTTTCCAAATCATATATGATTTCACCAAATTTTCTTCCAAATTAAGTATCTAAATTTCAAAGTTCCCAAAATAATAGGTTTAGAAAATTATCCCAGTTTCTAAATTAAAATAATTCAAGTCAAACAAATTCATTTCCAAAATCTCCATAAGAGTACTGGTTTTTAATTTCAATTTAATTTAAAAACTAAAAAATTTCTCAAAATCAATTATACTCAAATGGTTTCCAAATTTATAATTATCCCTTTAAAAATTTTAAACTATCTATTTCTAGTTCAAATATTCAATTTACCTTTCTGAAAACTATTATTCAAAACTATATTTTTTTTCAAAACATTTCAAACTAAATTTATATTCTTTATCAAACATTTTATACTCTTCGAAATTTCTTAGTTTTAAAATTTTAGACCTTGACTTGGAAGTGTTCGAACCTTCAAAATGTTAAGGGGAAATCACATTTTCAATTCAAGAGTTGAAAATCAATAATAAATCAATTTCAATATATAGGGTTATACCAAAACAAATTCGAAACTCGAGGACTGAACACCGGTCTCACTTTAAATTGTTTCAAATATATACATATATCTTTCGAAAATATCAAATTATGCTTCGGAATTTGAAATCATAACGGTTTTAAAAAATCACTCGCATAGCGAGCTATTAAAGTGGCCTCTTTCCCACTTTGAAACTCGAAAGTCAATGTCGATGATGCGTGCACTCATCACCGAAATTATTTTCCAGCGACATACGTGAGTTCTGGACTTCTATTTTCTTGGAAACTTCTTTGAAATTTCTTCAAAATTGTTGGAACTCATTTGAACTCATTTGAAACATTTCTTATTTGGAAAAATACCTTTAAATCGTATTATTTTTATATATTTTCCAAAATCTTAAATCCAATTTCAAAATACCGGAATTCAATTCTCGAATTTCAAATTTAACCCTTCAGTTGTAAATCATTTTTATATAAATCAATTTCTTACAAGTTTTCAAATTTTCAAATCCTTTCAAAACTTTTATATATATAGAATAACATTTCTTATTTGTTTTATATATAGGTATATAATCCTTATCGAAAACAATTTCTTTTTATATATAGAATAAAATCATAGCTATCAAAATAATAATTTCGGTACAAAACAATTTCAAAAATACAACATACGCGATTTTTCAAAGGGTGATTTAAGAATGGATTTCAAAACAAAGGTAGAGATTTAAATTAGAAGACTCTAACCAATAGAATCCTGATTCGAAGATAGACTCGATCGAAGATGATTAAATTACAAAATAGGAGATGGATATACTTCTATAAATCACGGGCGACCTTAATCGGGTCAATCGTGCATTTAACAATATGATGGATGCAGAATTCTAAGGAAAATCGACATTCGATCGCTAGAGATAGAATTTGGAATAACAGGAGATAGTAGCATCTAAACCGAGGATACAAAAATCTTCGATGAATCGACGCCAATTGTAAAGGAGTTTTCATCCCCCGTTACAAATCATTTAGTGGAGTTATTGGATACTCCAGAATCAAAAGTATATAAATAGAGAGAGACAAGATTGAATTTTGGAACCGAGGGACATTCCAAAATTCAAAGGAAATCGAGTCAGAAAGGAAGAGATTCAACTCGAGCGAAAGTGATTCTGTTAATAAATTTACCACATATGCTAAGTTTTGCCTAGAGCCAAAGCTCTGATACCAACTGAAGCGACCCGCTATTTTGGACCATTCAAATCGACAATAAAACCATACATGTCCGACTTGAATAATTCAAAATACCGAATTGTTAATTAAAATTTGGCAAAACTTAACATATATAGTAAATAAATCATCACAGATCACAGACACAGAGTAATATAATGCAGCGGAATAGATAAAGAATAGTAGTTCATGAAGCTACTATATACATTGGAGTTAGAAATAAAATACAACTAAATATCTTAGATGTAGTGAAGTCTCCAGTATGCGCAGATGACTTCTCTGAACAAATCAACAGGATGATTGAAAGGATAGATAGTTGGATCTTCAAGCAAGGCTCCAACTTCGAAGGTGAGTCTCAAATGCTGTATCACTCAGTCTGACCCGAGCGTAAAGCAAAACACAAAACACTCGAGTCAGGATTAACATTCTTATATCAATAAATCCAACTCAAGTGAAATATCAACTGAAATACAAATAACTTAAAGGATGTTTGGAATAACCATCCTCTAAGGGTTAATGGAACTATCTACAGGGTAGAAATATACGCTATAACACCGTGGTTCTTTCATCTTAATTTATACCTCAAAATCAAATATCATTTCACTTCAAATATAGCTATTTTCCAAAATAGTATTTAGATATATTAAATAATTTATACCGTAAAATATTTTCAATTCCCTCAACTTAACAAATTATTTCAACATCAACCCGACCTTCCCATTTAAATTAAATTCAATCTCAATTTGTTAATTTAGATTCAACTCAATTCCTAAAATAACCACTTCAATTTTATCGATCTCAAATTCGGATTTGTAATCACAAAATACCCCTTTATATTCAATATTTTTAAACCTTTAAGTATTCAACGTTTCAACTAAATTTTTATTCAATTTAGTTTTCTAAATAATAAATTCAAATTTAGTTCAACCTAAATTTTCATTTTAATTCAATTTAGTTTCTAAATAACAAATTCAACTATATTGATTTCAAATACAGATCCGAAATCTCAAATTTAAACCATTTAAATTCCAATATAGTTTAAGGCTTAAAAATTTAAATGTTCAATTTAACTGTTTCATATAGATCTCGATTTAACCTCATTATTATTTAGTCTTGAAATACTTCCTCATTTGATTCAAGATTATTTAATGAACCTTAAATTCCATTTTTCTCAATATTTTCTTAATTTACTTAAATGTGAAATATGCATTTAATCGCTTAAATCAAAAATCCAGTTATAAAATCCTACCTTTTTAAAATTTCCCATTTAAAAATTTTAGATTGATTTAATTAAATAAATCCTTATTTAGATACCATTTAATAAACTCAAATTTATCTCCCCATCTTAATTTATCCCAATTATTTCAAAAATCTATTTGAAATATAATTTACATAAATATTAACATAGTTTATGTATTAAATCAAACTTAATTAAATTAAATATTATTAAATCTATATATATAGAAATTTAAGAATTAACATTTATTAAGACCATATATTTCTTTCCAAACAAAGAATTTATTTCCAATATACTTATATATGAACCACGGTGTCTGTATATATTCCTTATCATCTGGTCAAGTGTTACGGATATTTATCATTTAAATCCGTACACTAAATATATACGGGTGGATATCATTCCAATCCGTAATCCCAAATTTAATTAAATGAAAATCGCTTGGGTCCATCATTTCAACCCATAACGAAATTCTCCTATTCTAAAGTCTGTTCGGGTATGTATCATTTCAACCCATAGTGAATTCTAAACTTGTAACAACCAGATATTTTCAACCATTCGCATCCATTATAAGTGTATGGGTAGACACTCATGCCGAAATTTAATTGCTCAAAATACCGCGTTGTAAATAAAAATTTGGCAAATCTCAAAATATACAGTAAATAAAATCACACATCACAGACACAGAGTATATAAAAATGCAGCGGAAGAAAAAGAGATAGTAGTTCATGAAGCTACTATATAAATATGAGATACATCAGAGTTAAATAAGATACAACAGAAGAGTAACAGGATACTTCAGGTACAAATCAGATACATCACTGAACCACTGGATACTGAAACAAAATAAGTGGTTGGATCTTCAAGGAAAGCTCCAACGCCGAAGGTGAATCTGGAATGCTAACTCACTCAATCTGATCCGAGCGTAAAGCAAAACACAAAACCCTCGAGTCAAGACATAAATACTTATAAACTGTAAATCAACTCAAGTGAACAGTAACAAAATGCATCAGTAACTTAAAGGATGCTTGGGACCGCCCATCCTCTAAGGATCCGTTAAACTATTTACTATATAGTAATATACGCTATATACGGTAGTGTCTAATCAGTAAAGTATAATCATATAGAAAATAGCGTTAAGGGGATGGTGAACCTTAACGCGGTCGGATCTTTAAAACCAAAATCGTAGTGGGCTCGATATAAGGATATGACACGGCACGCGAGGCAATGCCAGGGTGGATACACCATTTGCACTCCCGGACCGGTGGTGACGGCAAGCCAGCAGCTTCCGCCCACCTCGAACAATACCCCCGAATCAAAGTGGCGCCACCGAGTCGAATCACAAAAGTAATAGAATAGTTTCCGATGGAGCATGCTCGATGAAAGGGTGCGACCCTTTGTGTAGCCCGGTATAGCTCCTGTTTTAGTCATATATGCCAACTCACGGGAGTTAGGTCCACGTAACATACCTCGAGAACGTCGCCACCATCCTACTTCATTCTGGAATCTCCACCGCGTACACAGTTGTTAAATGGTTTTCGGTATTGTCCGGCTATAAGACAATATCCGATCCCAGTCTCTTTAACAACCAATCATTATTATAACCCATGGATATTTATTTCAAATAATTTATACTTTCAAGACCAAAAAATCATACTCATTTCAAAACAATATCACAATTGTGTCATTTCCATTTCAAAAATAATTCAATATTATATCATTCAAATAAAACCCAAATTTTCAAACCATTGAATATTTCTTTAAATTTATTAAACTTGAAATATTCCTTTAAATTATCATAGCATTTTGGAAATGTTACCTTAAGGAATCATAGCATTTTTGGAATGTACTACTTTCCACTTTACATTGTATATAATTCAAAGTATTGATAAGCTTAAAATTTTAACATGTCAATTTATCATAGCCTTATAGTTAAATAAACTTTCTTACTGTAATATACAATTTAAACCGAAATTCTTATGTTAAGTTAAAAGCACCTTATTAACTTACATTATTATTACAATAAAGAAACTTTATTATTTTAATCATTTAAAGTATGCCATTCACATAAATTAAAACTTGCTTATCAAATGTACGTTATCAACTTACATTTTATTATTACAGTAAGTAACATTTATCATTTTAATCAATTTAAAATACACCATTACATTGATTAAAATCTACGTGTCAAATGTACGTTTTAAATTTTATATTCCTATTACAATAATGAACATTTATTAATTAAATCAATACCACACTACTTAAAACTTTACATGTTTCTTTCTTAATTAGAGCTTTACATGTTCTTGCATTAATTAAAATTTTCATGTTCTCTCATTAATTAGAACTTTACACGTTTCTTTCATTAATTAAAAACTTATACGTTTCTTTTATTGATTAAAACTTATACCTTTCTTTCATTAATTAGGAATTTACATGTTCCTATCATTAATTAGAACACCATACGTTCTTTCATTAATTAAAACCTATACGTTTCTTTCATAAATTAAAACCTATACGTTTCTTTCATAAATTAAAACCTATACGTTTCTTTCATAAATTAAAACCTATACGTTACTTTCATTAATTAAAACCTATTCGTTTCTTTCATAAATTAAAACCTATACGTTTCTTTCATAAATTAAAAACTATACGTTTCTTTCATAAATTAAAACCTATACGTTTCTTTCATTAATTAAAACCTATACGTTTCTTTCATAAATTAAAACCTATATTACCATTTCACAAATTTAACTAAACTTCCAGTTTATTTAATTAATTTTAACATCTTTAGTTAAAACTCAAATTTCACATTTTCAAGTCAAGTTATATTTAAAATTTCATTTTCAACAATCATTTATTCAACCACTTAAATTTATAGAAAATCAATAATTCTTTAATAAATCACTTAAATTCAAATATAAATCAATTTATCATATTTACCATTTTCCAAATAAAATTAAAGTCCATTTTATTCATGTAACTTAAATATCATTTTTAGTCAAAATTCCAAATTTCAAACATAAGTTATATTTCAAAATCCAGTTAATCCATTCATAAATTACATTTTTAACACATAGAAAAATCATAATTTATTTATTTTAAAACCTTTCAAAATCTATTTAAATCAAATTTCATAATTTTATATTTTTAAAATACTTAAAATATTCAAAGCACTTTATTGAATAACCACGGGTCTGTATATAGTTTTCTAACCTAGGTCAAGTGATACGGATATGTATCATTTCAATCCGCGGTTTAAAAGGTAAAAATCCGGATCTATCATTTCAAACCCGCAATCCCAAGTTTAAATAAATAAATAAAATAACTCAGGCCTATCATTTCAGCCCATAACATTTTTTCTAACAGGGAACTTGCAGTGTGATCATTTACAGAAATAATATAAACAAAGTCAATATCATAATATATAGTCATATATCATATGCCAGGTGAAAATTAACAGTTTTAACATGGTAATAACATGGTAATAACGTGGCATGGTATATCATATGATCATCATTAACTTGCATAAACATTTTACATTACTAAACACTTGTCATCAATCCACTTTTCATAAGTATATATGTCAGAGTGTGAAAGACTCACCTTTTTCAAAGCTAGAGACCAAAACAACACACAAGCACTACTCCAAAGGCACGACAAGCACAATTTCACGAATTTTGATTTGGGTTGAAAGATAGCCAAGATATGATTTTGTATCATCAACCCAAAACAAAACAAACCAGACAATATATAAACATTCAACATAAAACAACATTGAAACAATTTTGAAATACAAAGCGAAATAAACAAGATAGATTGGACCTTGCTTCAACCACTTCAATGCTTGGCCTAAGGGACACTTATGCTTGGCTATGATGATGCTTTGGCTCTGGTATGAAATCATATAGGTCAGGTTTAACATCATATAGGCAAGGCAACAAGTGGAGATGAAGGGAATGAGGCAACAATGGTCAAAAACATTGTTTTTAGGCATGTAGGTTGCAATTTGAAGGGTTTGGCCACCATAGATGGCTCGGCCATGGTCATGGTTGGTGGAGTAGATGGTGTTGGAGGCATGAAAGAGATGTAGGAGTTTGTGGTTGCGGCTATGCAGAAGAGGCCGATCCAAACTTTGAAGAGAAACAAGGCAAAATTGCATAGAAAAGTAAGAAAAGTAGAAAGAAGAGAGGGATTTACCCAACTTTTTTTCTTCAAGGTGAAAGCCATGATTTTTAGGGTTTTGGGGCTTCAAAAATTCATGAATGACAAGAGGAAGTCGGCTGCAAAGGATGGGGAAAGGAATGGCTAAGATGAATTGATGTATTAATGACAGAAGAAACTGCAAAAGAAACGGATAAAACGTTTTTCCGTTTCTTAGCTCTTAACCCTTTCAAATTTCTCATATATATTTATATACATCCAAATAACTGAAAATAATTAAAATCTAAGTTAAAATTCGAAAATATAACAGATAAACAAAATATTAAAAATTAAATATTAATTAGATATGATTAAATAAGAAAAATAGCACAGAAAAATGAAAACTAGACTTAAGAATTAGAAATAACTTCAACACACTTTGGAAAAATTTACTTAAATTTAAATACATGTAAAATTAATAAAATAAAGTAAAACACAGAAAATAAAAGTGAGTGCATAAAATAAATAAATAAATAAATAAATTTTAATTATATATAATTAAAATAAGAAAATGGCTAAAAATTGTAGACTGGGCTTTAAAATTAGAAATAAATCCAAATGAACTTTAGAAAATCTTCATGGGCTTGTAAAATATTTATAACAAAAAAAATAACAAAAAAAATAAAAGTGCATTCACAAAAAAAAATATTAAATATAATTTATATGAAGAAAATGGCAGAAAATTAGAAAACAGCCTTTAAAAATAGGAAATAAATACAGCAAATTTTGGAAAAATTCTATTATCATTTAAAAATATTTAAAAGTAAAAATATACATAATAAAACATATTATCACATATTAAAATAAAATATAACCAAGAAAAAGTAATTTATACAATTTAAAATAGTCATTGTTAAATAACCCTATATACGCACAATATTGTAAAGGGTATAACTTTCACAATTTACATCCAAATTCAACGAAACGAAAAGTGGTGTTCTTATAATTTTATGTACTTTCATAATAAAAGAAAAAATTTAAAATTTTAAACTTTTAAAATTTTAAGTTGAAAGTCACAGTTTGACTATTTTGACCAAAATCAGCATTTCAGGCAAATATTCAACTTACAAAATTTTGGAATTATAATTCATATAAAAATCAATATTTATATTTAAATAATAAAATTTAATCATTCCAAATAAGTAAAATAAGTTTTTAAATCAGAACTTTATATTAAATAATTAAAATATACAATATAATAATTACAAAATATAGGGTTGTTACACTCTCCCCTACTCAAAACTTTTCGTCCCCTAAAAGGAATGAGGTATGGAAGGGCACAGGAAAGGTAGAGTGAAATAGGATTAAGAAAAGATGGCAAGGAGATTGAAATTATACCTGATAACTGTTGTTATAGGTAAGTTTTGCAAGGTGCAGATTATCAAAGATTATAGAAAGATTTCTAAACAGAAAGATCATAGAAAGATGCATATACCAGTCTATAGCAAGATAAGGATGATAAGATTAACCAAAAGATAGTTTGAAAAACAAAATAAGGAAATGAATTTGAAAGCATGGAGATTTCAGCTTAAATAGAAAATAAACTCTTACACAAGTTACATAAATCTTAACTATCTCAAATTTCATTATCTTATTATCCAATCATCTTAAATTAACAATTTTTTTTTTAAAACCATGGGTTAGAAAAATAATCATTTATTACACTCACAATGTATTTAATAAATTTTATTCTTCTTTATTCCTAATAAAAATTAAATTTATTCCTCTCAATATATTTATCACTCATGTTCAATATACTTGCACTTATTATAACTGCTTTATTTTATTCTTAGTTCTTCTAACATTGTTTTATTGTAAGTTATCCAATTGCCCTTTATTATTCTTTAACTCTGTTAATCGTTTTATAACTTAAAATTTAAGTGTATAGCATTTATTATAACCACTCAAATTTTATATATAAAATCTTTTTATATCGTATATTATCCAATTACATTTTTAACTTCTGAAATTTTGGTAAGTTATATTTGAATGCAATTGTATTATACAAATAAAATTTCCAATTCAATTATCTCAAGTTTAATCATTTATCCAAATTTTTTGATTTTCTTTTTATAATTGAAATTATTCTTTAAAAATAGAATTTAAGAATTAAATTTTCGATTTCTTCAAACCATTTAGAGATAAGTAATAATATATATATAATATGTCAAATCGAATTTCCATCATCTACCTATATATATTATAAATTAAGTCAAATTTTAGAAATTCAAATCAATTTAATTTCCCAAAACAAAGCTGTAGCAAGACTACAGAACAGTCTCTTCACTCCGAAACTCGAAAATGAACGTCGATGATGCTGCAGTCATCACCGAAGTTATTTTCCAGCGACAAAGAGAAGAGTACTAATTTTAAACTTAAAATTCTTTGAAACAAATTTCTATTTGAAAATATTTTAAATATTATATCCCTTTAAACTTTTAAACAAAAGGTTTGGAACCATCGGAAATTAAATTCTCAAATTTCTTTTTCTAAATTCATTTAAGTTCCCATATAAATTTATAAACAATTATTTATAAATTCATTTATAGAACAATAAATGATAAATCAAGTATTATCATTTCAAATTATCAATTTGAATCATTTTATTAAGTTCCATAAATATATATATATCAAAATTTTATTTCATTAACCAAAACAAAATTTAAAATAATATCGTGTCAGTTTGTTCTGTCAAAGTGTTTTAGAAATCCTATCGATAGCGTTGATCAGACGAATCGATCGGAAACCCAAATCAACATCAACAACTCCAACAACACAATAAAAAAAAATATAGATTGACAAATACAATTCAAAATGTTTGAAAATATGTTGGAAACAAAAGACAAGATGATTAAATACAGAGTAGGGAGGTGGATAAGCTAAAATAAATCACGGGCAACCTTAATCGGGTCAACCGTGACTTAAAGTATAAGATCTAAGTAGATTTTCTGGGGTAAATCTATGTTTCATCTCAAGAGTTAGAGTTTGGGATAATAGGAGATACTAGCATATAAACCGAGGATATAAAATCTTTGGTGAATCGATGCTGTTGTAATGGAGTTTCACCCCTCTTACAGAAAATTTTTGAGATTGGCGGGACCGCCAATTCACTATAAAGATCATTCGAAGTGGAGTTGTGGAATACTCCAGAATCAAATGAAGATGAATAGCGGGGAATAAGAATGGACTTTGGAACCGCAGGGAACGTTCCAAAATTCAAAGGAATCGAGTCAAAAGGGAAGAGATTCAAACTCGAATGAAAGTGATTCTGTAAATACATTCACTCTATATGTTGAGCTTTTCCTAGAGCTACCAAAGCTCTGATACCAACTGTAACAACCAGATATTTTCAACCATTCGCATCCATTATAAGTGTATGGGTAGACACTCATGCCGAAATTGAATTGCTCAAAATACCGCGTTGTAAATAAAAATTTGGCAAATCTCAGAATATACAGTAAAAAAAATCACAGATCACGGACACGGAGTATATAAAAATGCAGCGGAAGAAAAAGAGATAGTAGTTCCTGAAGCTACTATATAAATATGAGATACATCAGAGTTAAATAAGATACAACAGAAGAGTAACAGGATACATCAGGTACAATTCAGATACATCATTGAACCACTGGATACTGAAACAAAATAAGTGGTTGGATCTTCAAGGAAAGCTCCAACAACGAAGGTGAATCTGGAATGCTAACTCACTCAATCTGACCCGAGCGTAAAGCAAAACACAAAACCCTCGAGTCAGGACATAAATACTTATAAACTGTAAATCAACTCAAGTGAACAGTAACAAAATGCATCAGTAACTTAAAGGATGCTTGGGACCGCCCATCGTCTAAGGATCCGTTAAACTATTACTATGTAGTAATATACGCTATATACGGTAGTGTCTAATCAGTAAAGTATAATCATATAGAAAATAGCGTTAAGGGGATGGTGAACCTTAACGCCGTCGGATCTTTAAAACCAAAATCGTACTGGGCTCGTTATAAGGATATGACACGGCACGCGAGGCAATGCCAGGGTGGATACACCGTTTGCACTCCCGGACCGGTGGTGACGGCAAGCCAGCAGCTTCCGCCCACCTCGAACAATACCCCCGAATCAAAGTGGCGCCACCGAATCGAATCACAAAAGTAATAGAATAGTTTCCTATGGAGCATGCTCGATGAAAGGGTGCGAGCCTTTGTGTAGCCCGGTACAGCTCCTGTTATAGTCATATATGCCCATTCACGGGAGTTGGGTCCACGTAACATACCTCGAGAACGTCGCCACCATCCTACTTCATTCTGGAATCTCCACCGCGTACACAGTTGTTAAAGTGGTTTTCGGTATTGTCCGGCTATAAGACAATATCCGATCTCGGTCTCTTTAACAACCAATCGTTATTATAACCCATGGATATTTATTTCAAATAATTTATACTTTCAAGACCAAAATATCATACTCATTTCAAAACAATATCACAATTGTATCATTTCCATTTCAAAAATAATTCAATATTATATCATTCAAATGAAACCCAAATTTTCAAATCATTGAATATTTCTTTAAATTTATTAAACTTGAAATATTCCTTTAAATTATCATAGCATTTTGGAAATGTTACCTTAAGGAATCATAGCATTTTTGGAATGTACTACTTTCCACTTTACATTGTATATAATTCAAAGTATTGATAAGCTTAAAATTTTAACATGTCAATTTATCATAGCCTTATAGTTAAATAAACTTTCTTGCTGTAATATACAATTTAAACCGAAATTCTTATGTTAAGTTAAAAGCACCTTATTAACTTACATTATTATTACAATAAAGAAACTTTATTATTTTAATCATTTAAAGTATGTCATTCACATAAATTAAAACTTGCTTATTAAATGTACGTTATCAACTTACATTTTATTATTACAGTAAGTAACATTTATCATTTTAATCAATTTAAAATACACCATTACATTGATTAAAATCTACGTGTCAAATGTACGTTTTAAATTTTATATTCCTATTACAATAATGAACATTTATTAATTAAATCAATACCACACTACTTAAAACTTTACATGTTTCTTTCTTAATTAAAACTTTACATGTTCTTGCATTAATTAAAACTTTCATGTTCTCTCATTAATCAGGACTTTACACGTTTCTTTCATTAATTAAAAACTTATACGTTTCTTTTATTAATTAAAACTTGTACCTTTCTTTCATTAATTAGGAATTTACATGTTCCTATCATTAAATAGAACACCATACGTTCTTTTATTAATTAAAACCTATACGTTTCTTTCATAAATTAAAACCTATACGTTTCTTTCATAAATTAAAACCTATACGTTTCTTTCATAAATTAAAACCTATACGTTTCTTTCATAAATTAAAACCTATACGTTACTTTCATTAATTAAAACCTATACGTTTCTTCCATAAATTAAAACCTATACGTTTCTTTCATAAATTAAAACCTATACGTTTCTTTCATTAATTAAAACCTATACATTTATTTCATAAATTAAAACCTATACGTTTCTTTCATAAATTAAAACCTATATTACCATTTCACAAAATTTAACTAAACTTTCAGTTTATTTAATTAATTTTAACATCTTTAGTTAAAACTCAAATTTCACATTTTCAAGTCAAGTTATATTTAAAATTTCATTTTCAACAGTCATTTATTCAACCACTTAAATTTATAGAAAATCAATAATTCTTTAATAAATCACTTAAATTCAAATATAAATCAATTTATCATATTTACCATTTTCCAAATAAAATTAAAGTCCATTTTATTCAGGTAACTTAAATACCATTTTTAGTCAAAATTCCAAATTTCAAACATAAGTTATATTTCAAAATCCAGTTAATCCATTCATAAATTACATTTTTAACACATAGAAAAATCATAATTTATTTATTTTAAAAGCTTTCAAAATCTATTTAAATCAAATTTCATAATTTCATATTTTTAAAATACTTAAAATATTCAAAGCACTTTATAGAATAACCACGGGTCTGTATATAGTTTTCTAACCTAGGTCAAGTGATACAGATATGTATCGTTTCAATCCGCAGTTTAAAAGGTAAAAATCCGGGTTCTATCATTTCAAACCCGCAATCACAAGTTTAAATAAATAAATAAAATAACTCAGGCCTATCATTTCAGCCCATAACATTTTTTCTAACAGGGAACTTGCAGTGTGATCATTTACAGAAATAATATAAACAAAGTCAATATCACAATATACAGTCATATATCAGATGTCAGGTGAAAATTAACAGTTTTAACATGGTAATAACATGGCATAGCATATCATATGATCATCATTAACTTGCATAAACATTTTACATTACTAAACACTTGTCATCAATCCACTTTTCATAAGTATATATGTCAGAGTGAGAAAGACTCACCTTTTTCAAAGCTAGAGACCAAAACAACATACAAGCACGACTCCAAAGGCACGACAAGCACAATTTCACGACTTTTGATTTGAGTTGAAAGATAGCCAAGATATGATTTTGTATCATCAACCCAAAACAAAACAAACCAGACAATATATAAACATTCAACATAAAATAACATTGAAACAATTTTGAAATACAAAGCGAAATGAACAAGATAGGTTGAACCTTGCTTCAACCACTTCAATGCTTGGCCTAAGGGACACTTATGCTTGGCTATGATGATGCTTGGCTCAGGTATGACATCATATAGGTTAGGGTTAACATCATATAGGCAAGGCAACAAGTGGAGATGAAGGGAATGAGGCAACAATGGTCAAAAACATTGTTTTTAGGCATGTAGGTTGCAATTTGAAGGGTTTGGCCACCAGAGATGGCTCGGAAATGGTCATGGTTGGTGGAGTAGATGGTGTTGGAGGCATGGAAGAGATGTAGGAGTTTGTGGCTGCGGCTATGGAGAAGAGGCCGATCCAAACTTAGAAGAGAAACAAGGCAAAATTGCATAGAATAGTAAGAAAAGTAGAAAGAAGAGAGGGATTTACCTAACTTTTTTTCTTCAAGGTGGAGGCCATGATTTTTAGAGTTTTGGGGCTTCAAAAATTCGTGAATGACAAGAGGGAGTCGGCTGCAAAGGATGGGGAAAGGAATGGCTAAGATGAATTGATGTATTAATGACAGAAGAAACTGCAAAAGAAACGGATAAAACGTTTTTCCGTTTCTTAGCTCTTAACCCTTTCAAATTTCTCATATATATTTATATACATCCAAATAACTGAAAATAATTAAAATCTTAGTTAAAATTCTAAAATATAACAGATAAACAAAATATTAAAAATTAAATATTAAATAGATATGATTAAATAAGAAAAATAGCACAGAAAAATGAAAACTAGACTTAAGAATTAGAAATAACTTCAATACACTTTGGAAATTTTTACTTAAATTTAAATACATGTAAAATGAATAAAATAAAGTAAAACACAGAAAATAAAAGTGAGTGCATAAAATAAATAAATAAATTTTAATTATATATAATTAAAATAAGAAAATGGCTAAAAATTATAGACTAGGCTTTAAAATTAGAAATAAATCCAAATGAACTATAGAAAATCTTCATGGACTTGTAAAATATTTATAACAAAAAAAATAACAAAAAAAATAAAAGTTCATTCGCAAAAAAAAAATTATTAAATATAATTTATATGAAGAAAATGGCAGAAAATTAGAAAACAGCCTTTAAAAATAGGAAATAAATACAGTAAATTTTGGAAAAATTCTATTATCATTTAAAAATATTTAAAAGTCAAAATATACATAATAAAACATATTATCACATATTAAAATAAAATATAACCAAGAAGAAGGAATTTATACAATTTAAAATAGTCGTTGTTAAATAACCCTATATACGCACAATATTGTAAAGGGTATAACTTTCACAATTTACATCCAAATTCAACGAAACGAAAAGTTGTGTTCTTATAATTTTATGTACTTTCATAATAAAAGAAAAAATTTAAATATTTAAACTTTTAAAATTTTAAGTTGAAAGTCACAGTTTGACTATTTTGACCAAAATCAGCATTTCAGGCAAATATTCAACTTACAAAATTTTGGAATTATAACTCATATAAAAATCAAGATTTATATTTAAATAATAAAATTTAATCATTCCAAATAAGTAAAATAAGTTTTTAAATCAAAACTTTATATTAAAATAATTAAAATATACAATATAATAATTACAAAATACAAGGTTGTTACAAAACTACAGGGAACTTGCAGAGTGATAACAGATAACAAAAATATAGCAAGATATGATAATAATATACAACAGGAATATATCATCAGAAATTAAATAAAGTATAAACAATAGGATATGGTGTCATATCCTGTAGGTGAACAGATACATGTAATAGCATAAATATAACAATTTAAATAACTACAGCAACATATTTCAATTGTCGTTTCAATTGAAATCAAATTTAATAAATAAAAGAATGTAAATCGTGAGTGATTACTCACCTTTCAAGGTTATAGAGATAGACAATGAAGTTGAGTTATGAAATGCAAGCACGACTTCCAAAGAAAAGTTAGATGGTACGATTTCGACGGAAAAGCTGATAGATGAAATTGATGAGAACGGATCAAATTAGCTTGATAAAATTGAAACGAAGATTATATGATTAATTTATTACTTTCTTTCAAAATGAACGTTAAATCAAAACACGCATTTTAAAAATGAAATATATATATATATATATATATATATATATATATATATATATATATATGTATGTATATATATGCACACCTATGAAAACAATATAACTTTAAAACGCTTCCATTTCATATTAATGTTAAATACAAATATATAATTATTCAAAATGTCACATATATAGTATATTCATTTTATGGTTGTCGTTTCCATGTAATAAATATTCATTTTGAACCAATATTAAAATAATAATATATGTATAGTTAAAAAAATCAATGTTCTAACATAAAACACATATATTAAAGATCAATACACATATATATAATATCTTTTGAAATGAATACTTATGTATATATATAATTATTATAGTTTATTACTTTCCTTTTCAAAATATCCAGCAGGAAATCAAACAAACTTATGCACATATACGTGCAGATAAACAATATTCTTTATAATACATTGTTAACTTACTCCTTTTTTTCTCCTTTTTTTTATAAAACCTTTATATATAACAAAATATATGTATAAAATAAAATATTTGTATATATAAAAATCTAAACGTTTCAAACATATATTCAAAAACTGAATCATCTAAATAACAATGTATTTAGTTAACGCAATGTATAAAATTCATTTATAACACTCTTATATATATAAATCTTGTATAAGTAAACCTTTATAGCTTCATAACTTATTTACTTTCACATATAACAAGATCTGTACAAAAGAATGCAAACTTTTCTCAAATCCTTTTGAACGTTTATAAGAAAAAATTTAAACAATAAATATACCTTCTTATTTAGGAAAGAAAGTAAGCAGGCACTTGTAGGAGAAACGTGAGTGGAGGTTGAGGGTTGTAGGCGGTGGGAAGGGAAGAGGGGCAGAGATAGCTTCAGGCGATGGGTATATACGTCGTGCAAAAAAATTTCTTTTTCTTTTTTTTATATCTGGCGTAGGCCATGGAAAAATTTGGGAGGAGAAAAAGTAAGCAATGGTGGGGAGTGGATCTCGAAAATGAAGAAGGAGCGGGCAACAATGAAATATATGAAGAGAGAGGTAGTGGAAAGCTATAGAGAAAAGTATAATATAAAAGGGAATAATAAATGAAATATCAACGATCATGCATTGATTCAGCAGAGAAGTTAAAGCAAATAAGAAGAGAATGGATTGATCTAAAGGAAAGGCAATGAACGGTTTAGAAATAAATAAATGTAAAACATACATGTTTTAATCTCAAAAAGGAAAGAAATAAATACGGGGATGGCAACAGTCGAAATGCACGTTTAGGCTAATAATAGAATATAAAAGTAAGAAACTCAAAAGGATAGGCACAGAGACGTGAAATCAGGGAGACAAGGGAAGCAAGTGATCTTTCAAATTTATAACGTTGGCAATAAATATAAAATAAATGAAAATTAATAGATGGATGCTTGATTGACGCAGTGATTAAAGTAAGGTTGCGTGTCAATCACGATGAAATATGAAACAGAAGAAAATGTAAATAAATAAAAGGGGTAAGCCAGATTTTCTGCTTAGCTTTAGAGAAGACACATCAAATGCTGAAAAAGGGAATTATGAAACGGCTAGATTCTAGCAAATAATAAATATGGTAAGAAAAGTAAATAGGCAGGTTATAAATCAGATTGGAAAGAAAAGTGGAGAGCTTAATTGATAAAATAATTAAGATAATGAAAATGCATAATAATATTGTTGGCATCTAATGTCATTTAACGTTAACTAGCATCAATCATGTCAGACACCCATGTTAAAAAAAGAAACGCATATAGGAGCATGCATTTTCTTCTGACTTGCAACATCATTCATCATTTTGGCATTCGTGGCATTCAACAAATTAAGGTGGTGGTCAAAGTCGTGAAATGGTAGCAAATTAACGTTGAATAGGATCCAATAATTCTTAGTGCAGTGCACAAAATTGGAAAAACTAGCATGTGCCCTCTACGCACATGTTAAGATTTGCATAATTTCACTAATAACCTTTATGATTTTGCATTTTTGCGTGATAAATATAGATTGTTTGATTTTTTAACAATTTATACTGTGTATTAGTGATTATTTCTTGTTTGAGCGGTTTTTAGCATATGCCTACTGAATACATATTAACATAATCCCATGAAAATTTATGTGTACTTAAAATGTTCTTCTGATAAAGTTTTTTCAAGATTATTATTAACATTTAGAATATCATTTGACTTATCCGAAGGTTGATGATTTTCAAATCCTATTAAGATTAAGGTCGCTAATTGATTATTGTTGAAAGCTAAGGATATTAAGAACTATTATGTAATCCATATCTTGTACACGGAATTTGTTATTAAAATCGTATCATTAGAGTTACATGTATGACTATAAACAATAACATTCATAATTTACAACTACGATGTTGTAGATCCTTTTAATTTATACTATTTATTCTCTACATATTAATTTATACGTTTCATTCTCTACCTATTAATTTATACTACTTATTCTCTACCTATTAATTTATACGTTTCATTCTCTACCTATTAATTTATACGTTTCATTCTCTACCTGTTAATTTATACGTTTTATTCTCTACCTGTTAATTTATACGTTTTATTCTCTACCTGTTAATTTATACGTTTTATTCTCTACCTGTTAATTTATGCGTTTTATTCTCTACCTGTTAATTTATACTATTATTCTCTACCTATTAATTTATTAAAAACTATTAAAATTTTATGGGTCGTTACACCCCACCAGAGGTTCGTCACGTTGCCACGTTTCTAAACCCCCCTCCCCATGCGATCACTTTCGGTGATTGATTGACGCCATACAGAGCTCACAAAAACCGCGGCCAAAACGTGCTTTTAAATCCTAGTTCGACTATGAATAGCCACCACGTTAAATTATAAAATCTACCACTATTTTTCCCACAATCAACAATCTTCACACTGCCTCCAATCTTGATCGCAACCACCATTTCCTTCCCGTTCGTTGATAATTGACGAAAACCCAATTTTAGATAAAATTAGGAATTCATAGTAATCCCATAGGTAAAAATCTAGATAATGTTATTAAAAATCATCATATTCAAATTTGAATTTTTTAATATAATCAAAAATTGATTTTACAATGATTGATTTTTACTGATTTGAAACAATCCCCACTGTATTTTCTTCTTTGAGTAAAATTGCTTGTTAATTTTTCTTATAAGTATTTTTAGAAGTAGCATTTGACAAATAATAATAAATCTGTTTTAAATATCATAACCTAATATTATGTACGTGAAGAGATATGCATTTGTTTTGATTGAATAAGACCTGAAAACTAAAGAACAGAGTTGAAATATATATATCCATAGGCATGCACACCATTATTTACTTGTATATCTATACATGCGGGCATTTATCTCAATAACAACAAGCAATCACATCAAGACAATTCATAGATTCAAGCTTTAAATGGTTAGTTTGTTCACTTGACTTTCCTTTGAACAGAGGACTCAAGCCTGGAATTATTTTTGACTTGGATCTGGAACTTGAACCTGATCTGATCTGTTGAGTTTGGGCCATAACCTGATGATGTTTCTCAGATTGCATCAGTTGTTGTTTAATTTGATCTTCGCTTTGATCTTGACTTTTGAATTGTTTTAAACCTGATGGTTTGTTTTTAGAATTCCTTTTGAATAGAATTACTTTCATTTTGATCTAAGCTTCCAGGTAGTTAACCATGATCAGATTTTTGATTTTGAACTGCTTTGTTTGATTTCCCGAGCTTAATCTCCTTTATACTTGTTTTATTTTCAGATTTTCTTTTTAAAACCTGATCTTTGATTCAAGTTGTTTGCTTGAAACTTAGCTTGCTTTACATTTGAACATACAAGAGGTTATTGGTGTTGAGTTTGATTAAAATTTTGATTGCCAGGTTTTGGATTTCATTTTTCTAGTTTTACTTTGCTTTTGAATTTTGATTTGATCTCATGCATTTTGTTTTCAGTTTTGAGAAAACTGATGATAGCTGGGTTTTCTTCTAATAATATGTTATTATATTAAACTTTTAAAAGAAAATTCAAATTGCCATTTGTCAATAAGGCTTACACTTGTTAACATATATAAAAATTCATTTTACAAATGTCAAGAGGTATATATTTTGTGCTTATATCCTTTGTTAAATTTTATTTTGTTGAATATGCAATTATATGATTTCTGTTTGATGGTAAACATATATATATTCGTGTAAATATATTTGTCAATGTACTATTTTATTTTTCGCAGATTAAATAAATATTTGCTGAATAAAATTAAATAACACAAAATTTGAATTCAAACAGAAATTTTATTCAAACAAATATTTATTACAATTTTGAATAGTACAAATTCAAGCTCTCACTATACACTATACAACTTTGATACAAATTCAATTACATCACAATTTTACATTTACAGTTGACCTCACTACATATCACTCACACTCGTATTTTATCTTCAACTTCACTTCATATTGAATCCAACATCTGAGCAATCTGCAAAAATAAATATTGACGCAATAAAATTGAAAAGGAAATATTTTTGCAGTATAAAATAAAATGTGATTTTGAAAATATTATTTGCCTCAGTTATTTGGGTTGTTAGTCATCATTTACATTTGAATTCATCACACACGAACAATGTGACATGCATAGTGTATCACTGTACATGCCATAAGGCCGTGCACACCGATATACACTTAATTGATTTACAGGGACAGGTGAGCACAGGTCAAACCCAAAATAAAAGGACGGATTCAACTCAGGTGCAATATAAATAAAATCTCGACACGAGCACAAGGTCAAACCCGAGCTTTTAAGCTGGATTCAACTCAATGTACAAATCATAATACAACAGTGCCGCATTCAAGTCATAGAAACAAACTACAATGAACCAGCAATATGAAAAAGGGCAGTGGTCAGTACAAGGTAAAGACATATGCAATGCATCTTACATGTACACCATGACATCAAGGCCAGAAGCTCAAGTCAGTGCAGAACAACCTCGACAAACAACAACAGAGTCTCAAATTCAAATAACAAACAAGTGAACCAAACTAGCCAACGCAACAAGACTCAAGTCAGTAAATACTTCACTGGAAAAGATGAATGCAGACATACACCTATATACATACATGAATGTATGTATACAAATGATCAATACAACAAGTCCAGCTACAACAAGGCACAGTGCAAAAGCAAAATTGAGGAGCAAGTGCAACAAATAAAGTATAATGCTTTTCCAGAATGAAACAGAGATTTTTATGCTACAGGAAAATCAAGTGGTCTGCAAAAACATCAAAGTGAAGCTCAAAGACATCAACATGTACGACTTCAACATATGAACAGTGACAATGTGGTCTGCAACAATACCAAAGGAGTGACATGAACAATGCATAGCAAGCATGCAACTGTGAAAATTGGATTGAGCAGGTGCAAACACAAGTTGTACAAGATTTCCACCAACATAACAGCAACAATGAAGACCACAAGTGTGCAACTCGACTATCAAGACTCGGTGCAACAGGCAACATGAATAAACTAGCAAAGGCTAGCCAACAACTACAAACTGCTCACAACAGACTAAAGTATGAATGACTAGAATAACATAAAGCATGTACACAGTTCAACATGACTGAAAGTACAGTGAATAGAAGTCGATGCAAACATACACTTGCAACAGAAAAACAGCAGTGAACATCTCAATGAATATAAGATGTCGAAGTCAGGAAAAGTCAAGCCAAGCCGTGATGAACAGAGCTACAGACTGACAACAAACATCAGCAGGTACAAGTTGCAATATGCATAAACCATCAGCTCATATATATTTACAACTCAACTGCAAAATTTGTTTTTAAATTTTAAACCATTGTATTTACTAGTCGTGTGACTAGGGGACAAACAACGTGGCGTAGTTTGAGAATTCGCAACTCAGTGGCAGGGTTTTGAGCGTAGAGTTACGTTAGTCAGTAGCGGGTCTCGTGAGTTTACGTGTGTAAGCGTGTGACTACTTAATTTTTAGTAGAAACCTTGGGGGCAAAATGTAGTCAGGGTTTTGCCGAAGCTGGGTAAATTATGTGTCGTTCTATTTCTGCATTTAATTATTCTGCTATTTATTTCTGTGCTGCTAATATTCGGTGATCCGTGTTGAAATTATTTTATAAGCTTCCGCAATTAATTTTTATAATTAACACCATCACCCTATTCACCCCACTCTAGGGTGAAATCGATCCTACAAGTGGTATCAAAGTTAGGAACAAAAGCCATTTTTATTTTTTTTAAAATTTGATTTTACAAAAACCAATTTTTTTGTTTTAAAAAAAATTGAATTTTTAAAATGGCTACTTTTAATGATACTTTTGTTAAGGATCATTCCAATATTATTCCTCCTATTTTTGATGGAACAGAATTTTTAAATTGGAAATTGAAAATGGAATTTTATTTAAAATCTGTTAATATTAAATGTTGGAATATTATTGAAAATGGGTATGATACAAATGACGAGAAAATTATCTCGATTAACGCTCTTGCTATGCATATATTATATTCTCATATTAATCAACATAATTTTAATTTCATCTCTCATTGTGAAAATGCACAGGAAATCTGGAATACTTTCGATGCAATATATGGTGCAAAAGTCAACAGCAATGAGAAATCCTCCACAACCAACTCAGTTAAAGAAATGTGCTTAACAGGATTTGTAAAAAAAACAGTTGTGATGAGGATGATGATGGAGCAGCTGATCTGGCGTTAATAATGAAGAAATTCAAAAGATGGAACCACAAATACGGAAATCCAGCTCTAAATCAAAAATTAAAAAGCAGAATAATCAAAGCACTAGACAACTCCGAAGAACACGGGATCATTTGCAACAAACCCGGTGATATCAAGCCCAATTATCCCCGATTTCAACTCGACAAAGAAAAGAAATAAAAAAGAAGATGTTTTGCAGCCACGTGGAATAAAAGCGATAGCAGTGACAGTGAGAAAGCTGATTCGCGCCTTCGAAGTAATATAACCAATAGCGACGATGATGAGCCAAGCGAGGTATCAAAACTCACTCACTCAGAATTACTTATATATTTCCACGAAGTAAATGGTTGTTTTGAACGACTTAGGGAGTAATATGCCAATCTTGAATCACAAAAGGATACTTTGATAGAGTTAAACAAACAACTTGACCAATTAGTTAAAACCTATCAAAGTAGGATCCCTAAGTGTGATAAGTGTCCAACATATGAAGAAGAAATTAAAAAATCAGAAATTAATATAAAATCACTTGAAAATGAAATTCTGATTTTGAAAGAGAATGAAAATATTACGAGAGAGAATTCTATTAAAAAGTGCACACAATTGTTAAATGAAAATGAATCTCTCAAAATACAAGTCCAACAATTGTCAACGACTTTAGATAAATTTTCAAAAGTGAAAAATTGTTGAATATGCTATTAGAAAAGCAAACTGTTAATACGGTTAGACAAGGACTTGGAAACAATAAATCAAAAATTGTTGAAAGCAATATTAATCAAGTTAATTCTATGTGCACAATTTATAGAAAATTTGGACACAATCACAATAGTTGTTGGTATAGACCCAAACACGTGAAAACTATACCAATTTGGGTTCCAAAAGGCACAAATATAATATCTCTCAAAGTTAAACAAATTTGGGTGCCAAAAGGAACATATATAAATAGTTTTGGGTCTCCACAAAATTATTTTTTAAAATATTCTGCCACTAACAACCACGGACCTATAAAAACAGATAGGTCACAAAAATCTTTCTTCGTGTAGGTGTGGTGGTAGGCTAAGGAACAACAACTGTGTTCTCTGGATTTTGGCTGTTCCAGAAACACAATGGGCGACAAAGAAAAGTTCCTTAGCCTAGTATAAAGGTGATAGAATCACAACAGACAACAACGAAAAATATTGTAAAGGTAAAACAGGTAAAGTTATATTTATTTGAGCGATATATTAAATGTGATAATCTGCACCATATTCTGAATCAAATCAGCCAAAAATTAGATGATGAAAAAATGATGATTTTGATTCTGACTTATTCAAAATAGTTGGGCAATTATATTCTTATGCCAAAAACACTATATAAATCTCTAAATTCTTTGAATTACTTCATATATATCAGTTTGGATTAAAAATAGTGTTTTGTTGGATAATAAATTTGGTTATAATACGGCTAACTCTATATTCACGGTTTTTTTTATTATTAACACGGCTTCAATTCAAATTCAAGAAAATGTAATTTAAATTGCTGTTGAAATTGAGTTTGAAATTTTTGGTGCACACTTCATGGTCTGGTCTATCAAATTCAATTAGTGTAATTTTGAGTAAAAGAGAAATTCAGATGCAGATTACACTGGTAATCTAGTTGATAGATAAATTACTAGTGAAACGTGATTCTTTTTACATTTAGTAACTACATCGTTTTTCAAAGAAAATATCTGCATATTTTTCAATTCAAATAATTTTCAAATAGCAGAAATTTTTTCTCATATAACCCCCTCTAGAAAATCATTTTTGACCATATTTTCAGATTAGTCATTTTGAAAAATTGATTTCATAATTATTTTTGAATTTGATTTTAAATGACTATTTTGACTAATCTGACTCCCTAATAATTATCGAAAAGATAAATAGTGATTGAAAAAGTGATGAGTGTTGATATTTATCATATATTATGACTCGAGACGGTATAATTAGTAAATTTCTTTAGAAATTTAAACAAGAGTTATAAAACTTTTGTTGGTAAAAATTGCATGACCATCTCTATTTCTATCATATTTCTAATAACCATCACTCATCAAAATTCTATATAGTTTGTCGATATGTGGTACTTTAAACAGGAATCATTCGTTTTTCATTATACATTTTTTTTAAAATAAAGATATAGTTAAAAAATTAATAATAAATAAATACCAAAGTATTCACTCTCATTTAAAAGTCCTCACGGTTATGCATGGCTGAATTACTTGGAATTTGTTATGTTCTTTCATGCTCATTTAAAAGTCCTCACGGTTATGCATGTACGAAACGCATATCAAAAGTTGATTTTTAAAATAAACAAGTTGATTCTAATCCCATTTAAAAGTCCCCACGGTTATGCGTGGTTAGAAGATACTTGAATTCATTTTTTTTAAATAAAATTGGAATACTACTAATCTCATTTAAAAGTCCTAACGATTATGCATGATTAGTAGATATTCAAATTCCTGATATAACTTACCACAAATAGACACAACTGTATGGTTTTATATGATGACATCATTCCCATCATTCTAAAAGTGGAATATGCGCCTAACAAAATATTTATGATTTTTGTTTGATTTTTTATTGAAATTTAATATTTATATTCAATTGAGTTTTAATGTTGGATTAATATCGATCACTTTATCTCTATTTTCTCTAACACTATTATTCTTTTGTTGATAACAAAAGGGGGAGAGAAAAGTTAAGATTTTGTCAAATAACATCAAGCAAAGGTCAAATAATTTTCTATTTGCATCTAGGCTCATTTGCATATTTTTATTTGTATGCATGTATGTAGGGGGAGCTTTGTGTAGAGAGGAAACATTTAAATAGGGGGAGCAATTAGAGCATATCAATGATCAAATACATTTAACATATTCAAAATCTTAAATATATGTTTGTTATCATCAAAAGGGGGAGATTGTTGAATATGTGATTATATGATTTTTGTTTGATGATTATAAACATATATATATATATATATATATATATTCGTGTAAATGTATTTGTTAATGTACTATTTTATTTTTCACAGATTAAATAAATATTTCCTAATAAAATTAAATAACACGGAATTTGAATTCAAATAGAAATTTTATTCAAACAAATATTTATTACATATTTGAATAGTACAAATTCAAGCTCTCACTATACACTATACAACTTTGATACAAATTCAGTTACATCACAATTTTGCATTTACAGTTGACCTCACTACATATCACTCACACTCGTATTTTACCTTCAACTTCACTTCAAATTGAATCCAACATCTGAGCAATCTGCAAAAATAAATATTAACGCATTAAAATTGAAAAGGAAATATTTTTGCAATATAAAATAAAATGTGATTTTGAAAATATTATTTGCCTCGGTTATTTGGGTTGTTCGTCATCATTTACATTTGAATTCATCACACACGAACAATGTGACATGCACAGTGTATCACTGTACATGCCACAAGGCCATGCACACCGATATACACTTGACTGATTTACATGGACAGGTGAGCACAGGTCAAACCCAAAATAAAAGGATGGGTTCAACTCAGGTGCAATATAAATAAAATCTCGACACGAGCACAAGGTCAAACCCGAGCTTTTAAGCTGGATTCAACTCAATGTACAAATCATAATACAACAGTGCCGCATTCAAGTCATAGAAACAAACTACAATGAACCAGCAATATGAAAAAGGGCAGTGGTCAGTACAAGGTAAATACATATGCAATGCAACTTACATGTACACCATGACATCAAGGCCAGAAGCTCAAGTCAGTGCACAACAACCTCGACAAACAACAATAGAGTCTCAAATTCAAATAACAAACAGGTGAACCAAACTAGCCAACGCAACAAGACTCAAGTTAGTAAATACTTCAGTGGAAAAGATGAATGCAGACATACACCTATATACATACATGAATGTATGTATACAAATGATCAATACAACAAGTCCAGCTACAACAAGGCATAGTGCAGAAGCAAAACTGAGGAGCAAGTGCAACAAATAAAGTATAATGCTTTTCCAGAATGAAACAGAGATTTTTATGCTACAGGAAAATCAAGTGGTCTGCAAAAATATCAAAGTGAAGCTCAAAGACATCAACATGTATGACTTCAACATATGAACAGTGACAATGTGGTCTGCAACAATACCAAAGGAGTGACATGAACAATGCACAACAAGCATGCAACTGTGAAAATTGGATTGAGCAGGTGCAAACACAAGTTGTACAAGATTGCCACCAACATAACAGCAACAATGAAGACCACAAGTGTGCAACTCGACTATCAAGACTCAGTGCAACAGGAAACATGAATAAACTAGCAAAGGCTAGCCAGCAACTACAAACTGCTCACAACAGACTAAAGTATGAATGACCAGAATAACATAAAGCATGTACACAGTTCAACATGACTGAAATTACAGTGAATAGAAGTCGATGCAAACATACACTTGCAAAAGAAAAACAGCAGTGAACATCTCAATGAATATAAGATGTCGAAGTCAGGAAAAGTCAAGCTAAGTCGTGATGAACAAAGCTACAGACCGACAACAAACATCAGCAGGTACTAGTTGCAATATGCATAAACCATCAGCTCATATATATTTACAACTCAACTGCAAATACCCAAGTACAGCAAGCACTTCACAAAGTCAGTGAACAAAATCAAGTGTATATATAATGAAGTTTCAACTCAAAACCATGAGCAACTGACAAATGTTTCAAAACAAAGTCAAATTCGAGTCAGAGCCAAGGTGGTCAAGGAAGTTCGAAATAGAGAATACGAAGTCAACTAAAAACCAACATCGTTAGTTAAAGCCGTGTTTCAAATCAAAGTCAACAACGTGATTACCAAGTCAGAAATCAAGTATGTATAAAAATGAAAAAAGTCAAAAATCAAATCCAAATAAAATAGGAAAGTGGCTGTCGTAATGATCAAGGAACGATCGAACGGTTTCAAGCTAAAACCGTGACAGTAAAGTAAAGGAAAGATTAGAATTGAACAAGTCAGTGAAATCTAAATCGTTCAAGCATTATCAAGCGGTAGAGAGAATGTTTTGATGAATTCAAATAAGAAATATACGACGTAAATTTAGGAGTTCGACTCCTATAAATTGCAATCGACATCATCGGCAATTAACATTGAGTTCAAGCGTTAAAACCCCAAAAATCATCATCGGCAGATTATAGGATTTCAATCTAGCATAATAGAATAGCATAAACGAAAAGCACATACCGAAATCATAGACGAACTCGATCCAAATTAAAGAGCCGGGAGCTAATCAGAGAAACAAGCGATCGACAAGGCAAACTACGAGCAATCAAAAGTGGCGACTTCAATTGAAAAGCCCTAATTTCCACAAGGGAACGAAGCCCTAATTCACATCGAACAAAGAAAGCAACGTAGCCGCCATTTTCTTAATTAAGGAACGGCCACCATTTTCACAAAGGAACGAAGCATATAAAAGAGGATCGGGCCAAATTAGAAAAGGGAGCCGGCTTTATTTTATTAAGGGCTTTTTAATTTTTAATTAGGGTTTTTGTCTTTTGTTTTTAAATTTCTTTTTAAATTTGTTTTTAAATTTTAAACCGTTGTATTTACTAGTCATGTGACTAGGGGACAAACTACGTGGCGTAGTTTGAGAATTCGCAATTCAGCGGTTGAGTTGTGGCAGGGTTTTGAGCGTAGAGTTAGGTTAGTCAGTAGCGGATGTCATGAGTTTACGTGTGTAAGCGTGTGACTACTTAATTTCTAGTAGAAACCTTGGGGGCAGCACGTAGGCAGGGTTTTGCCGAATTGGGTAAATTCTGTGCCGTTCTATTTCTGCATTTTATTATTCTGCTATTTATTTATGTGCTGCTAATATTCAGTGATCTGTGTTGAAATTATTTTATAAGCTTCCGCAATTAATTTCTATAATTAACACAATCAACCTATTCACCCCCCTCTAGGGTGAAATCGATCCTACAAGTGGTATCAAAGCTAGGAAAAAAGCCGTTTTTGTTTTAAATAAAATTGATTTTACAAAAACCAATTTTTTTGTTTTAAAAAAAATTTGAATTTTTAAAACGGCTTCTTTTAATAATACTTTTGTTAAGGATCATTCCCATATTATTCCTCCTATTTTTGATGGAACAGATTTCTTAAATTGGAAACTGAAAATAGAATTTTATTTAAAATCTGTTAATATTAAATGTTGGAATATTATTGAAAATGGGTGTGATATAAATGACGAGAAAATTATCTCGATTAATGCTCTTGCTATGCATATATTATATTCTCATATTAATCAAGATAATTTTAATTTCATCTCTCATTGTGAAATGCACAGGAAATCTGGAATACTTTCGATGCAATATATGGTGCAAAGTCAACGGCAATGAGAAATCCTCCACAACCAACTCAGTTAAAGAAATGTGCTTAATAGGATTTGTAAAAAGCAGTTGTGATGTGGATGATGATGATGGAGCAACTGAGCTGGCGTTAATAATGAAGAAATTCAAAAGATGGAACCACAAATACGGAAATCCAGCTCTAAATCAAAAATTAAAAAGCAGAATAATCAAAGCACTAGACAACTCGGAAGAACGCGGGATCATTTGCAACAAACCCGGTGATATCAAGCCCAATTATCCCCGATTTCAACTCGACAATGAAAAGAAATCAAAAAGAAGATGTTTTACAGCCACGTGGAATAAAAGTGATAGCAGTGACAGTGAGAAAGCTGATTTGTGCCTTCGAAGTAATATAACCGATAGCGACGATGATGAGCCAAGTGAGGTATCAATACTCACTCACTCAGAATTACTTATATATTTCCACGAAGTAAATGGTTGTTTTGAACGACTTAGGGAGAAATATGCCAATCTTGAATCACAAAAGGATACTTTGATAGATTTAAACAAACAACTTGACCAATTAGTTAAAACCTATCAAAGTAGGATCCCTAAGTGTGATAAGTGTCCAACATATGAAGAAGAAATTAAAAAATCAGAAATTAATATAAAATCACTTGAAAATGAAATTCTGATTTTGAAAGAGAATGAAAATATTAGAAGAGATAGTTCTATTAAAAAGTGCACACAATTGTTAAATGAAAATGAATCTCGCAAAATACAAGTCCAACAATTGTCAACGACTTTAGATAAATTTTCAAAAAGTGAAAAATCGTTGAATATACTATTAGAAAAGCAAACCGTTAATACGGTTAGACAAGGACTTGGATACAATAAATCAAAAATTGTTGAAAGCAACAGTAATCAAGTTAATTCTATGTGCACAATTTGTAGAAAATTTGGACACAATCATAATAGTTGTTGGTATAGACCCAAACACGTGAAAACTATACCAATTTGGGTTCCAAAAGGCACAAATATAATATCTCTCAAAAGTAAACAAATTTGGTGCCGAAAGGAACATATATAAATAGTTTTGGGTCTTCACAAAATTATTTTTCAAAATATTCTACCACTAACAACCATGGACCTATAAAAACAAATAGGTCACAAAAATCTTTAATTGTGTAGGTGTGGTGGCAGGCTAAGGAACAACAACAGTGTTCTCTGGATTTTGGCTATTACAGAAACACAACGGGCGACAAAGAAAAGTTCCTTAGCCTAGTATAAAGGTGACAGAATCACAACAGACAACAACGAAAAATATCGTAAAGGTAAAACAGGTAAAGGTATATTTATTTGAATGATATATTAAATGTGATAATCTGCACCATATTCTGAATTAAATCAGCCAATAATTAGATGATGAAAAAAATGATGATTTTGATTCTGACTCATTCAAAATAGTTGGCCAATTATATTCTTATGCCAAAAACACTATATAAATCTCTAGATTCTTTGAATTACTTCATATATATCAGTTTGGATTAAAAATAGTGTTTTGTTGGATAATACATTTGGTTATAATACGGTTAACTCTATATTCACGGTTTTTTTATTATTAACACGGTTTCAATTCAAATTCAAGAAAATGTCATTTAAATTGCTGTTGAAATTGAGTTTGAAATTTTTGGTGCACACTTCATGGTCAATTGAAAAGCCCTAATTTCCACAAGGGAACGAAGCCCTAATTCAGATCGAACAAAGAAAGCAACGTAGCCGCCATTTTCTTAATTAAGGTATGGCGACCATTTTCACAAAGGAACGAAGCATATAAAAGAGGATCGGGCCAAATTATAAAAGGGGGCCGGCTTTATTTTATTAAGGGCTTTTTAATTTTTAATTACGGTTTTTTATCTTTTTTTAAATTGCTTTTTAAATTTGTTTTTAAATTTTAAACCGCTGTATTTACTAGCCTTGTGACTAGGGGACAAACTACGTGGCTTAGCTTGAGAATTCGCAACTCAAATGCTGAGTTGTGGCAGAGTTTTGAGCGTAGAGTTAGGTTAGTCAGTAGCGGGTGTCGCGAGTTTACGTGTGTAAGCGTGTGACTACTTAATTTCTAGTAGAAGCCTTGGGGGCAGCACGTAGCAGGGTTTTGCCGAAGCTGGGTAAATTCTGTGTCGTTCTATTTCTGTATTTTATTATTCTGCTATTTATTTCTGTGCTGCTAATATTTTGTGATCTGTGTTGAAATTATTTTATAAGCATCCGCAATTAATTTTTATAATTAACACCATCACCCTATTCACCCCCCCCCCCTCTAGGGTGAAATCGATCCTACATATTTAACTTTACATTTACATATATTTATACTTTTATATACTTAAGAATTATGTTTTTAAACCTTGCATTGTTTTAATTTATGAGTTATGTATTATAAATCTTATACTTATATTTCAAAAGATATATACATATCAAAGCCATATATATTATATATATATACACTAACTATATATTTTCAAATATATAAAAGAAAAATAAATTAAATTTTTATCAAATTTAATTCTCCAAAAGAATATATACATTTGTTTAAAGCTTTCTTTAATTCTTGTTTACATTTAATATTACTTACATTTATACAACTTTTTAAAGAAAAATGATTTGGAAACAAATTGTATACTTCATAGATAATCATACATATCTATTTATTAGTTCTTTAAAATAGAAATATTTTTAACTTCAATTTACTTATAAAATATTTATTATTGAATTCCAAACTCAAAATTTCTATTTTAAAAATTTATATCATTATTTACTCTGGAAATTTTCCAATTAATTCGTCATTAAATCCAAAATTCAAAATTAATTACCAATAAATTCACAATTTAATTCCAAACATCAAATGAACCACTAAATTAAATTTGGCTAAAATCCAGGAATGTTACAGATTCCCCCTCCCCCAAGAAAATTTCATCCTAGAAATTAGCAAGACAAGGAGATAAAAAAGAATAGATGAAAGATAGAGAAATATCTTTCCATATCAAACTGAATATCTATTCTGCATTTGGCTTACCAAATCAGAATATTATCAATAATTACGAGAACGAACTCATTCCACATCTCACAAGATACTCGGGTCACCAGATCTACGAAGTATACAAGACATTGGTTAGTTCAAAGGATAACTAACCATTCATAGAATATATCTGGATCCAACAAAAGAAATAATGGATACTCGATCCAGGTTGAAATATCCCAAAGTATACACCAACTTGTCCCTCACCGGACTTTGATCCTCACAAGAAATTAAAACAAAATTCTCAATCCTTGGTTTTGACCGAAATCATTTGATCGATACATGTTAATTTAACTTCATATTTAATTTAGCAAATTATTCCAATTTAAAATTCCAAATTCATGAAAGTTAAAACGAAAAGCTGATAGGGAATTGATGAAGAGAATACAAAATAGAAACTTATCTATAACGATTCGCAGGGCCATCACCACACCAAAGCTTCTTTCCGGAGATGCCACGAAGCTATCAAAGAATTAAACTGGATCAAAGGAGATTGATAGAGAAAAGTTATTTCCGTTGTTGCAGTGTATGGACCATTTGTTGTGGTACTCCCCTGCCCCCCTATCTCGTCCTTTTCTTGCACTCATACTCACTATCAGTGGATAATAAGAGAATTTACTAAGGCACATGAACGGATATCTTAGGGATACTCATTTTAGGGTATACTTCTGTCATGACCTACCATTCTCGACCCTCGAAAATCGACACAAAATACTTCACAGTATAATATGCCGACGATCAAGTGCCGGAAAACACAGATTGTTGAGGAAAAAGAAAGAAGATAAAAGAAAGAAGGAACAAACAATAACAGAATCTCACAATCGCAGCGGAACAAAATATAATAGTCAATAACAGATCTTTACACAAAATGAAATCTATATCTGTTTTATACAATATATCATCAGAGTATATCTCAAACAAACAAAAATTACCAACCTGGCAATATCAACAATCACAGCAACGGATATAAACAAGTACGGATAATACGTCTCGGACTCCAGCTCCTCTCCTGAGCTCCACATCATCCTATCCGGAATATATAACACTCGGTCTGACCCGAGCATTATAATGAAATAACACCCGGGTCAGTCTGGAATACCAGCTGATAAACATACACCCAAATTGATTATTAAAGTTTTCAAAAATCCTTTGAAAACAAAAGCATCTCGTAAGACCATGCCACAAATAAACATGTCGAGATTTTACCTTACGATAGCTAAAACATTTCTTATAAAATCCTCTAATATTATAATAGTGTCTATATACAAATACTTATTAAAATAGCCGAAATTGTTACATTTATTAAATTCCAGCTACTAGCCACAATCGTGGGTAATACAAACAAAACTCGTAAAAGGCTCGTAGTGGGAATGGATTTCCAACTAATGACTAGGCACTGGGGTACCACCTGTCACAGTACGTGGCCTATATCACCGTACCGAGGACTACTCCCGATCCCCTGCAACACAAGGCATTGACTACCCCTTACTGGATAACCTCGAGTAAGATCACCCCACGGTTGGGATCAGCAACTGCACCACTAAGCCGAATAAAAAGGGACATCTAGACAGGAATCGCCTCACCCTAATGGGCGCTATCCACCTAGCCTTGCTACATAACCCCTGATTTTCAGTCATTCCCAGTTGATGAGCCTCGAGGCTAAGCGCTACCTCTTTAGAACGTTTCACTTAGAATGCCCATCGTCCACCGACGATGTTTCGAAAGCATCCATCCATACAAGTCCGTCCCGGGTTCGAACGGAACCGAAGGCACTACTCCTACTACATCCATTTTGGAATCATCCTCAGGATTAGTAGCGACTAGCCCTTGCACTTCACTGCTCCATCTTCGACTCCGAACTCGTCTTCCTCCGAAAACGTACAAACCGGATTGAAGTGGTTTTTGAGAAATAAATCCCGATCCCGGTCTCTTCGAAACGATCATCGCATTGGCCAATATTGATAGTCGGTGATTAAACTATAAATTAATATTCACAAACATCCATCAAACATAAATAATTTCCCAAAATTATTTATCGTCCTTAAAATATCTTCGTAGGATATATTTCCATTTTCAATCTCTTGAAAACAGTTTCAAACCACACACTCCTGATGGAATAAATTTCCAAATATTGATTTCCACTGAAACATACAAGCCAAATACTTTAGATTTATAATAATTTAAATTAAAGCTATTTACATACTTTATTTGGAAATATACATACTTTTTGAATGTTTCAAATAAAACTTCTTTATGAAATATAAACTACTTTCTTCAAAATAAAGTTAAGTCATACTAAATTTTAAAGTAAAGCTATGAAATCCTATACAAGTTTTTAAATAAAACTTTAACCAAACTATCTTTAAAATAAATCCATTTTATAAATATTAATAATATTCCTTTAAAACATAATATCAATTAACCCTTTAAATAATTATTACTATAATTAATTTAGTAAATATTTACTTTTGAAATCTTTACAACTTAAATAAGAGTTTTCTTAAAAACATTCTTTTAAAATCAAATATTAAACTTTTAACTTTTACTTGAAATCTGCTTTAAAACGTACTTGGCTTTTCAAGGAACTACACTCCCATTTTCAGAACAAACCAAAAAATCTTTTTGTAAATCCTACACGATTTACCTCAATTCAATTTACGTTCAAATCCCGTAAATTCCTCCAACACTTTAAAAATAAACCCTCTTTTTATTTTTAAACACATTTCTATTTCCTGGAATATCTGATGCAGCTAAGGCCAGAGAAGAAATTGTGCAATCTTTAATTCCTGAAAGCATGAGTTTGTGGTGTAGTTTGATGAGTCGTCCACGACTCATTGAAAACTTGAGTCGTTTCCGACCTAAGGAGTTACAGGGGGAAGTGATAAACATAGGTCGAATGGAGGAGGTATCGGACTTGAGTCGTTCACGAGTCAATGGAAGCATGAGCCACTTCCGAGCTAACTGGATATCAGAAGGAGGCTGTGCCGAGACAACAAGATACGACTCATGATGAGTCGTCCTGATTGAGTCGGTAAGGAGTTATGCCGCTATGTGTTCTGTTGAAATATGAGTATGTATGTTGAGTCGGTCAATTGATGAGTCGGTTGAGTCATGGTGTAAGGTAATTGTTTTGAGTCGTGTGTTGTTCTATTGAGTCGTGGCATTTTAAAGTCGTAAATGTTGTACTGATTGTATTTTTTCCTAGGTCATGTATTGAGTCGTATGTAGTGGGGTCGTCTACTGCCAATGAGTCGCTACCGACTCAAGATGAGTCGTGAGTCGCAGGGGAAGATGAGTCGTGGGTCGTAGGGGAAGATGAGTCGTGAGTCGTAGGGTATGAGTTGTATACGACTTAAGGCTCAGGCTGAGGAAACGCTATAAATAGGGGTGCGTTGTACATTGTTAGTAGTTGATTTTGAAATAAAATTTCTTGTTGATTGCTTTGTGCTTTCTTCTCCAATTGGTAGTTGAGTGTAATCTCCTATCTCCACTTACGTCATTCGAGTGCGCTCGAATCCACGTTTGTTGAAGCCGATTCACGGAATCTAGTGCGCTAGATCAACGTACGAAGAATCGTAGATCTTTGAACACGGTATAGTGCGCTATCAACGTGTTTGAGATAGCTAGAATTCGGTATCTTCGGATCAACGAATTTGGGCACTTCGGTATCTTCATTCCATCGATCGCTACTTTCACCGATTGAAGTTTGTTTCGAATTATCCGCTGCGTCATTATTGGTATTAGAGCCATACTTAGCCAATCATAGCTAAGTTGATTCTTGGAGCCAAGTATTTGAAGTTGAAGTTTGAAGTTGTGTTCGTTGTGTTCATCTTGATGTTGCAACAAGTTTGGAGTATTTTATCTACAGCATTCTGAATCAAGTGTTGGAGAGTGTTTGAATTTGTGAGGAGATTTTTGCGCGCCAAGTGTTTGAAGTATTGAGGCCGATCTAAGTTGTAGCCGAGCCAAGTTAAGTCGTGAAGATCAAGCCGAGATAAGATTGAGCCGAGCATTGTTGTTTGAAGTTTAAGGTTGAGCCATGACTTATTATTGTTTTGTGAAGTGTTGTGTTGATTCAATCATGCCGCCAAGAAGAGCTAACCGTCATCAAAATGTTGAAGCATTGTATCGAAGAGAAGAAGCCGAGCTTATGGAACAATGTATTAATGAGAAATTTGATGAAGGCATTGGGAAGTTGGAGAAATTGATGAATGATTTGAATCAAAGAAGGAGATCACCAAACTCGAACCATGGAGGAAACCGAGTTTCGCCATCGGTTACGGAAGCGAGGAGGGTATCACCACATTTTTGTAGAGATGGAAGAGAAACATCAATTTCATCACGAAGAGAACATCATGACTATGCACATGAAGAGAGAAGAAGTCGCCGTGAATTTGACAATGAAACATATAGAGAGGAAGAGAGACATAGTCAAAGAAGCATGCATGAACGGAGGGATGATAATGGTCGAGATCGATGTAGGCGTACTTTTGATTTTGATGAAGAGGGTGATAGAGCAAGTATTCATTATCGAGATCGAGATCAAATTCGAAATTCTTACCGGGATGTTGAAGATGATCGTCGTTGGGAATCGGGGATGAAGACGGAAATTCCAGAATTTAAAGGAGGGATGGTAGCAGAAGAATTTCTTGATTGGTTATCTAATGTGGAAGAGATCTTTGATTTTAAGGAGGTTCCTGAGCATAGGAGAGTGAAGTTGGTGGCTACTAGGTTGAGGGGGAGAGCTTTGGCGTGGTGGCAGCAAACTAAACTTACCAGGGAGATAATGGGGAAGTCAAAGATAGAATCTTGGGAGAAGATGAGGAAATTGATGCGAGCTACATTCTTACCATACAACTATCAATCACTTATGTACCAGAGGTTGCAGAATCCGAGGCAAGGGACGAAGTCTGTTAGTGATTATGCTGATGAATTTTACCAACTCATTGCCAGGAATGATATTATGGAAACGGAAGAACAACTAACTGCTAGATTCATTGGGGGATTGAGAATGCAGATCCAGGATATGGTTAATATGTTTGATCCTAGATCAGTGGCAGAGACGCATCAGAAAGCGTTAGCTTGGGAGAAGCAAGGAAGGCGTGGAGGTGGTGTGTTTACTAATTCCAATAATCAAGCAAGGGGTGTTAGTGGAGGTTCTAATGTACCTAAACCTGTCAATAAGCCAGTGGTGAAGGAGGCTGAGAAGGCGAAGGTTAACAGTGGTTTCAAATGTTATAATTGTCAGGAGTTGGGTCACAAAAGCAATGAATGTCCGAAGCCGAAGAAGAGAGCAATGGTTGCTGAGATTGAGGATGATGATGAGAAGGCAGAATGTTCAAATACACCTTATGTTGAGGAGGAAGAAGAATTGTCTGGAGATGAAGGTTGTAATCTTATGATGAGGAGGTCATGTCTTACACCAAAGCAAGAGGAGGGTTGTAGTTGGTTGAGAAGTAACATATTTCAGTCGACATGCACTATTCTGGGAAAAGTTTGCAAGTTCGTTATTGATGCTGGAAATTGCGATAATATTATTTCTACCGAGGCCGTGAAGAAATTGAACTTGAAAACTGAGAAACATCCTAAACCGTACAAATTAGCATGGTTAAGGAAGGGTGGTGAAGTGAAGGTGTGTCGAAGGGCTTGTGTGAATTTTTCCATTGGGAAGAAGTACAAAGATGAAATTTGGTGTGACATTGTAGACATGGACGTATGTCATCTGTTGTTGGGCAGACCGTGGCAGTTTGATAGATCAGTTCAACATGATGGTCGTGCCAATAGCTACAGTTTCATGTTCGAGGGTACTAAAATCACTTTGGTTCCCAAGAAGCAGCAACAGAAGGAAAGCAAGCTAGAGGAGATTGAGGAATTGAAAACTCTGTTGACTTTAAAGGAGTTTGTTAAAGAAGTTGAAGAGGAGCCTGAAGTCTTTTTGTTGATTGGGAGAGAGAGAAGCGAAGAGGTTAAAATTCCTGAAGAAGCAAAGCCAGTTTTGAAAGAGTTTGAAGATGTATTTCCATAGGAGTTGCCTAAGGAGTTACCACCATTGAGAGACATTCAACATCAAATTGATCTTGTTCCAGGAGCAGTGTTACCACATCGACCACATTATCGAATGAGTCCGAAGGAACATGAGGAGTTACGAAGGCAGGTGGAAGAGTTACTTGAGCAGGGACGTGTTCAGGAAAGCTTGAGTCCTTGTGCAGTACCAGCTTTGTTGGTGCCGAAGAAGGATGGAACATGGAGAATGTGTACCGATAGTAGAGCTTTGAACAAGATTACTGTTCGTTACAGATTTCCTATGCCGAGGTTGGATGATTTGTTAGACCAGTTGAGTGGGGCAACTATATTTTCGAAGATTGATTTGAAGAGTGGTTATCATCAGATTCGAATTAGACCGGGAGACGAATGGAAGACAGCTTTCAAGACAAGAGAGGGGTTATACGAATGGTTGGTAATGCCATTTGGTTTATCCAATGCACCTAGTACATTCATGCGGGTGATGAATCAAATCTTTAGACCATTCATTGGGAAGTTCGTGGTGGTTTATTTTGATAATATTCTGATATATAGCGGGAGTATGGAGGAGCATGTTCTACATTTGAGGGAAGTATTGATTATTCTTCGTAAGGAGCAATTTTATGCAGCCACGAAGAAATGTGTGTTCATGACGAGAAGTGTGTTATTTTTGGGATATGTTGTATCTGAGAAGGGAATCCAAGTGGACCAGAGTAAAGTTGAAGCTATTAGAAATTGGCCACAACCGAGAACTATCACTGAAGTTAGAAGTTTTCATGGATTGGCATCATTCTACCGAAGGTTTATTCCACACCTCAGTAGCGTGATGGCTCCAGTTACTGATTGCATGAAGGGAAAACAGTTTGTATGGTCAGAGGAAGCGGGAGTTGCTTTTGAACGAATTAAAGAACTGTTGACGACAGCACCAATTCTTGTTCTACCTAATTTTCAGTTGTTGTTTGAGCTACATACTGATGCATCAAAGGTGGGGATTGGAGGGGTGTTGAGTCAGCAGGGGAGACCTATTGCATATTTCAGTGAAAAGTTATCAGGGGCGAAGATGAGATACAGCACATATGACGTTGAATTCTATGCTGTGGTGCAAACGATTAAACATTGGAGACATTATCTATTTCAGAAGGAGTTTGTTCTGTATACTGATCATGAGGCGTTGAAGCATTTGCAGGGGTAGGACAAGGTTTCAGCAAGACACGCGTCATGGATCGCGTATTTACAGCAGTTTACCTTTGTTGTTAAGCACAAATCTGGGGTGACGAATCGGGTAGCTGATGCTTTGAGTAGAAGGAGTCATTTGTTAACAACATTGAAGGTTGAAGTGACGGGTTTTGAATTACTGCCAGAGATGATTGAAGAAGATCATTACTTTGTGAAATATGTTGAGAAAGTGAAGGAAGGGAGTACTGATGAATTCATGATGATTGATGGATTTTTGTTTAAAGGAAATCGGTTATGTATTCCTGAGAGCAGCTTGAGAATGAAAATTATCAAGGAGTTGCATGAAGAAGGCCATGTGGGTAGAGATCGTACGTTGCAGTTGATTTCTCAATCTTACTTTTGGCCGTCGATGAGGAAAGAAGTCGAAAGGTTTGTGGAGCGATGTCATATTTGCCAAGTTTCGAAAGGAACCGCGACCAATGCTGGGTTATATATGTCGTTGCCTGTACCGGCTAGACCATGGGTTGATGTGAGTATGGACTTTGTATTGGGATTGCCGAGAACGCAGCGTGGTAATGATTCTATATATGTAGTGGTTGACAGATTTTCTAAAATGGCACATTTTATTGCTTGCAAGAAGACGACGGATGCTGTTCGTGTTGCTCAGTTATTTTTCAAAGAAATTTATCGACTCCATGGACTGCCAGAATCTATTGTTTCTGATCGGGATACTCGTTTTCTGAGTCACTTTTGGTTAATTTTGTGGAAGATGGTGGGAACGAAGCTGAAATTTAGTAGTGCTTATCATCCGCAAACTGATGGACAGACAGAAGTTGTAAACAGGTCATTGGGAAATTTGTTGCGATGTCTTGTACAGGATAATTTGAGAAGTTGGGACATGAAGTTATGCCAAGCAGAGTTTGCTCATAATCATGCAGTGAATCGTAGTACGGGATTCAGTCCATTTCAGATTGTATATTCAAATTTACCCAGGGGACCGTTGGATTTGGCAGTGGTACCACAACCGAAGGGGACAGTTAAACGAGCTGCTGATTTTGTTGGTGAGCTGACTGAATGTCATAAAATCGTTCAAGAACGATTAGAAAAGTCAAATGAGAAGTATAAGCGGGCTACTGATTTGAAACGGCGGAGTGTTGAATTTAAGGAAGGTGATTTGGTTTACGCAGTATTGACGAAGGATCGTTTTCCGGTGGGTGCTTATAACAAGTTGAAGGAGCGGAAAATTGGTCCAATTGAAATCGTGAAGAAAATTAATGAAAATGCTTATAAGTTGAAGCTGCCAGAAGATGTTTACACGTCTGACGTGTTCAATGTTAAACATCTTGTTCCATATTATGGAGGTAAACAATCAGGTGGAGAAGAATATACAAATTCGAGGACGAATTTTTCTCAACCAGGGGAGGATGATGCAGCTAAGGCCAGAGAAGAAATTGTGCAATCTTTAATTCCTGAAAGCATGAGTTTGTGGTGTAGTTTGATGAGTCGTCCACGACTCATTGAAAACTTGAGTCGTTTCCGACCTAAGGAGTTACAGGGGGAAGTGATAAACATAGGTCGAATGGAGGAGGTATCGGACTTGAGTCGTTCACGAGTCAATGGAAGCATGAGCCGCTTCCGAGCTAACTGGATATCAGAAGGAGGCTGTGCCGAGACAACGAGATACGACTCATGATGAGTCGTCCTGATTGAGTCGGTAAGGAGTTATGCCGCTATGTGTTCTGTTGAAATATGAGTATGTATGTTGAGTCGGTCAATTGATGAGTCGGTTGAGTCATGTTGTAAGGTAATTGTTTTGAGTCGTGTGTTGTTCTATTGAGTCGTGGCATTTTAAAGTCGTAAATGTTGTACTGATTGTATTTTTTCCTAGGTCATGTATTGAGTCGTATGTAGTGGGGTCGTCTACTGCCAATGAGTCGCTACCGACTCAAGATGAGTCGTGAGTCGTAGGGGAAGATGAGTCGTGAGTCGTAGGGGAAGATGAGTCGTGAGTCGTAGGGTATGAGTTGTGTACGACTTAAGACTCAGGCTGAGGAAACGCTATAAATAGGGGTGCGTTGTACATTGTTAGTAGTTGATTTTGAAATAAAATTTCTTGTTGATTGCTTTGTGCTTTCTTCTCCAATTGGTAGTTGAGTGTAATCTCCTATCTCCACTTACGTCATTCGAGTGTGCTCGAATCCACGTTTGTTGAAGCCGATTCACGGAATCTAGTGCGCTAGATCAACGTACGAAGAATCGTAGATCTTTGAACACGGTATAGTGCGCTATCAACGTGTTTGAGATAGCTAGAATTCGGTATCTTCGGATCAACGAATTTGGGCACTTTGGTATCTTCATTCCATCGATCGCTACTTTCACCGATTGAAGTTTGTTTTGAATTATCCGCTGCGTCAATATCACTTTCAAAATATATGCTTAAGATATTTTCATAAAGCTTCTAGAAATTACTTAATTGAAAATAATACTTAAGGAAATATATTGTAACGACCCGGAATTTTGGGCAATTTCGATTTAATAATCTGCAATAATAATTAAATTGGTTTGATAAATTTTCTTTATAATTTTAATTTAAATTGGTGAAATTAATCTTATTAAGAATAACAAATATTTAATCTGGTAAGTGTGATCAATATCTTTTAACAATTTAAAAATTGGTTAGAATTGTTTTTTTCAAATGCTAATAAATTTTATTCTATTTATAATATATATGTTTGATATATATTGTGAATAGCATATATCATTTTTTTAAATAAAGTTAAATTTGCAAATTGTAATTTATATATAAGTATATGTTATAATTTGGATTGTTTTGAAATTTAAATCTATTGATAATTTGAATATGTATGAAATTATAATTTAAAGCTTTGCTTAAAAATTAATCTAAAGACTAATTCGTTTATTTTCAAAATATAAGATGTATATTATAACTAGCTTTAGAGTATTTCTTTAATAAAGTAAATTAAAGATGTAAGTTTATATCTACATTTAAACTAAATAAAGGATTATTAAATACAAATGAGTATGTGTTCTCATCTTAAGTTACATTAACAACACTTGTAAGCTTTTAAAAATAGGTTAGTGACATTTGTTCAAATTATTAACAAGTGGCAACATATAATTATAATTTTTAATAAATGTCTTTTAAGAAAACAAGCTTCTTTCAAAACATTTTCTTTCTTTCAAATATTAACGGAAAAATCAGAAAACAAATTTCCAAAATCTGAAAATAAAATCCAAAAGTAAATCTGAAGTTCTTCTCAACATAGTAAAATCTGTAATTTCAAATCCTACATTTGCAAATGCAATTGATCTTCAAAATCTCAACCTGCATTTCAAAAGACTTCAACCTGCAACAATTAAAATCTGCATTTCTTCAAACTGCATTCAAAATTAAGGGCTGCAGCAAGTTTCAATTATTTTAAAGCATAAAATTGGAAACAAGCAAGGATTCAGTTTCTTCGACAAAGCAAATCATAGGCATGCATTAGGATTTCTACAGCAATCAAAGCATTTTACAGATTTTAAACCTGCTCTGCATACAAATTGGTGAGTAAACTACTTTTTAAAAACAGTTTGATCTGGGTTGTACTACATGCATGTGATGATCTGAAAATTTACCTTGATGTTGGCTGGAAATCACTCAGATTTATTTATTGAATTTATAGTTATATTTCTTTATGCCTGTAAACACCCTGTTCTGTTTTTTTAGAACAGATTTACTTCACAAATTCAAATCTCCCAATAACATAAACACTTGACCTTAAGGATTGAAGAGAAGTTGTGTGTTGTTGTTTGTTGATAATTGTAAAAATAGTTTCATAATTTAGAATGCAACAAATAATTATAAAAGAAAGATTTACAGTAAAACTTGAATATTTGATAAAAATTAATTATCTTAAATTCAAATTTTGATTACATGCATGAAAATGTGATGATAAATCATGAATTTAGGTATGCAATTTGTAATTTTTAGTTTGATAAATTATGAGAATTTTTGGTTTGAATGTTTTAGGGAGTTTTGGTGATTACCGATTATCGATGCTACAATTTAGTTTTAAATTTTGATTGAAGCTAGATAATGAAGTGTAGAAGATGGGAAAATTGCACTTAAAATTTTTCATTGAGTAATTTGAGCGTAATAAATCGAACTAGGGTTTTTACTGGTAATGGGTTCGGCTTGAACTATCTTGGAATTTTCGTCGCAAGTGGTCAATCGTAGGCATTCACATATGGGGGAAAATAGAGTTCATGTGGTGGCGGTTCTATAGTGAAGACGGCAAGGTTCAACGGCATGGAAGTTGTCGGCCGTGGTTAGAGGTTTGGTGACGAATGGTTCTGCAATTTTGAGTTTGAGGTTCAAATTTTGATTCGAACATTAATTGTTGGATTTGGGTTCAATTTTGGGTTCGCGTGCGATATCGTGACCCACGAAGATGGTCGCGACGATCAAGAGTGGCTGGAGGCGGCCGCGCATGTGCACAGTGCACATTAGTGTGCACTGGAAGGAGGAGTTGGAGTTTGATTGGGGAAGATGAATTTCTCTCGGGCATGAATGCATGCAAACATCGGGGGCGACTCGAAGCGTATGGTGCTGGGGGTTTCTCGGAGTAGTTCGCGTGTTATTGCCGTGTTTACTCGAATTTGTGGTCGTGTGTTATTTGGTTAGTACTGTGTAGTGAAGTTTCAGATTTAACCTGTTGTATAAATAAATAGAAATCATGTTAAGACTTTATAAAAGGTAAAAGATTTGCAAGTTAAAAACTTGTTGTTTGAAACAAAATTTAATCGAACTTTTAAAAGGTGTAACTTGAAATTATTTTAAATTTAAATTGGTTAAAAATGATTTCTCATAAAAGTAATTTAGCCGAATTGAATTTGAATTTTTGAATTCGAATTTTTGAATTTAAAAAGGGGGAATGTTTTGCATTTGAATATTGGATAAAATTTTAGGTTAAAGAAATGTTCAAAAACTTAAGTTTCAATTTATATTGAAAATTAATAGGTTTAATTAGATGTTTAAAGTATTTTAAATTTTAAATTTTGATTTCTAAACGCTTTAATTTCAAATAAGGTTATTATTATTATAATTTGAAAACCAAATAGGATAAGTTGATTAAGTTGTTAAAATTTGATTAATTTCAAATAACTTAATTATAAAGATAAATAACGTTAAATTATTTTGATATGAATTTGAGAGTACTTAATAGTTATGATTTGTTAATTAAGATAAATGTTTTCTTAATTAATTAAGGATTTTGAAATATAATAAGTTGGTTATTTAATTATTTAATTAATTTTAAATAATTAGTTAATTATTTATTTAATTTTAAATAATCACTTAATTTGGATAAATTAAGTGAGATTACTTAATGAAGTAATCAATGGTAAATTTTTGAATGAAATTAGAATGGTAATTACTTATAGAAGTAATTAGTAGAAATTACTCATGGGAGAAATTAATTGAAGTGATAAATGTATGACCACTTAATGTTATCAATTAAGGAATTGATTAACTAAATTATTTCGAAGATAATTTTTGTTAAGTAACTAATTAAGAAAGTACTTAAAATTTATTAATAAAAGTAATTAAAGATAATTACTTATATAAGTAATTAAGAGTTAATTACTTAATTATTTTGGTTAATTAATTAATATGATTAATTAATGAATGAGATTAAATAAGGGTTAATTACTAAGTGTAATTAATCAAAATTGTAATTAATTATTAAAGTAATTAATTAAGGATTTGTTAATTAATTTAATTGAATAAAAATTACTTAATGAAGTAATTAAAGATTAATTAAATGGATTAATTAATCAAGGATTAATATAATTAATTTAGAAGTTAATTAATTAAGAAGTTGATTAATTTAGATAAGTAATTACAAGTTGTTAATTACAAATTAAAGAAATGATTAATTATAAGTTAATTATTTAATTAATTAAAGGGTTAATTAATTAATAAGGATTATTTAATTAATGATATTAATCAAGGTTGATTAATAATAATAATTGAATATAAATAGGACTAATTAATTGTAATTAATTAAGGTTTAATGAAATTAATTATAGTTAATTAATAAATGAAGGATGCTTAATTATTGTAATTAATGATAGTAATTAAAGGTTAATTACTGAATATGGTTAAGAATAATTACTTAAATGTAATTAAAGGATAATTAATCAGGAAAGATTAATTAAAAAAGATCATTAAGAGATAATTAATGAATTTGATTTGTAATAAATCAATGAAGCAGGATCAAGATAATCCAAGTGATTAAAGGATAGTAAATAATTTAATTAGAGGTTAATTAAATTGATTAAGAGTTAATTAATTTTGCTATGGGTGACGGATTAATATTGAATGGTTGATATTGGATGTTGAATGATATTGGATGATTGATATTGGGTGATTGGTTGATATTGGATGATTTGGATTGGTTGATATTGGATGATTTGGATATCTATGTTGTGATATGCTTCATTATAAAATGAATGTTGTTATGAATTATCTATAGTGATAATGTTATTCATCTATCTGTTTATATCATCCTGAATAAGTTAATTTGTAAAACCCTTAAGAACAACTTGGACATTAAAATGGCGCTTGGTTTCGATGAGACCGGGATCGGGTTTCCATATTTGGATATCCGAAAACCACATCGATTCCAATTAAACGTTAGGTCGTTAATCCAAGTGGAGCAAGTGAAGACTCGAGGTATAAGGGCTATACGTCAGTATAACTCTATGGGTGATTCCGTGATGAGATTGACGGAATAGTACTTATAGGTTCGAGATGGAGATTAGAGTGCAAGGGCTATGGTCGTTGACTCTAAGGGTGATTCCAAAATGAGTGCAACGAGATAGTGCCTTCGGTTTCGTTCGAACCCAGAACGAACTTGTATGGATTGAATGCTTTCAGCACATCGTCAGGTGGACGATGGGCATTCTAAGATAGATGTGTTCTATAAAGGTAATCGCAGCCTCAAGCCTCATCAACCGGGAATGGCTAATACAGGGGAGGTGCAGCAAGGCTTCATGGGTAGCTCCCACTGGAGAGCAAGATTTACTCATGTCTATATGACCCTTTTTATTCGGCTGTGTGGGGCGGTTGATCCAGATAACCGCCGGGGTTGTCTTGTTTGGGACTGTTCAGTAAGGAATGGTCCCGACCTTGTGTTGCAGGGGAGTGGGAGTACTCCTCGGTACGGTGATCTAGGCCACGTACTGTGACGGGCGGTACCCCAGTAGCCCTGCCATTGATGGAAACCCATTCTTCCTACGAGACCCTACGGTTTTGTTTGTATTACCCACTTTTGTGGCTAGTAGCTGGAATTTAATAGATGTAACAATTTCAGCTATTTCATATTTACTTGAAAACCCTAGACACTATTATAATATCACAGGATTTCCTATCAAATGTTTTGGTTAGCGTAAGGTAAAAACTTTTCCATGTTTATGTGTGGGAAGTCTTACGTGATACCTTTTCTTTCAAAGGTTTTTCCAAAGTTAAGCAACTTTAAACCGTTTACTCACACCAGACCCCTATCTGACCCGAGTGTTTATTTTCTGTTTTATTAAACTCTTGGGTACTCATATTATGTATGAGTAGTCAAGTGATTCAGGTTTGCTTGACGAATTCTGGAGGAGTAATGGAGCAGGAGGCTTCCATGTGTAGATATATTTTGATTCCGCTGTGTTTGGTATCTGTTACTTCTGTTGTACTTGAGTTGTATAATTAGACAGATGTTTGTAACTGTCTAATCTGTGTTGTATAGTTGTGTACTCTGAAGTATTAAGATACTATGTAATATTTTATTTGATATATTATATTTCATTCGATCCGCTGTGAGTTCTCTGATGTTGTTCTGTTTCTTCTTTCTCTTTCTTTTCTTCTTCTATCCCTTTCTTTCTTCAAAATGATGCGATTTCCTGGAGTTAGGAAGTCGGGTCGTCACACTTGGTATCAGAGCGTTAGGTTGAGTGAATACCTAGGCTCTGTAGTGGTGTCTTCCTTGAGAGAGCGTACTTGTAATTTTTATATATAACTATATATATTTATATATCTACCTGATCTGTTAGGTTTTCTGTTCGGATTTTCCAACATGAGTTTTAAAGGTAGATGGAGTAGTGGTATGTGTGTGTAACACGATTACCACTGATGGAAGAGGTCCATATGTTGATGTTTGACGTATTTGTCGAGACTGTAGACCTAATACCGTCTCGAGTGAGATTTGTTGTTTGGAGTGAGGATTTCTCTGATATCCGAAGGAAATCTTTTTAAAGATTCGAAGTTTATCTTTGAAGAATAAGTTTGGATTTCGCTCGGGCGAGCGAATTATTCTTGAGATTGGATTTGATGGAAGTGCAGGAATAAGTGATGATATCTTGATGACTGCGTGATGAGATGCAGTATCCATGGATATTGTAGAAGATGTTTTCATTTGAAGCAGTTTTAGAAGTGGTTGAGGAGAAGTCTTTACCTGCTACAGAGATGATTCATCTGTTTATAAGTTGTTTAGATCTTCAGCAAAGAGATTGGCTGTTTTGGAATATGAGACTAAGGTCTATAAGTTATTTGCTTCGGCACGGTCTCATTTGTTATTCTTTAAGGAGAGTGAGGTGTTGATGCTTGGTTTGGAGCCCGAGTTTCTTTTGGGTTGTCTGCCATCTAGGAGGTCTTTTGTGTGGTTTGAAGATAGTTTTGGTTTTCGAGAAGCCTTTGGATTAGACGTCTTGGATAGCTGTGGTAGCAGCTCAGCTCGAAGTGTTCGGTATGCTGACGAGAAGGTCTTTTGCCTTTGTAGTATCATCAAGGTAGAGTTTGGAAGCAGCACTGTAGCTTGTTTCTCCGATGGTTCAAAAATCTTTTTGGTTCTTCTATCAGCAGCCCGAGCAGTTGGTGGAAGTTTTCTTGAAGAATTAACCTTGTTTGGAAAAGCTTTAAGCTGTTCTAATTGGTAAAGAGAGGACAGTTTCTTTGGAATTCGGATTAGGTTGGATCGCAAAAGTGACTTGCGATTGGTTTGGAATTTTCTTGAGCATTCTTTTGTTTGAGACTGAGGATTCTCATGAGGAAGTAGGAGCTGCTGATGTAATCAGAAGGTTGTCTGCATCTGAAGTTGAGTTCCACATTGTTTGGTTCCAGAAGTGATTATGGTAGCTAGCCCGGTTGTAGGAGGGTTCTTGGAGAAGTAGAGTTGGTGTAGCAGCTCAAGAATTTATTTTTGGAATTTAGATTTGGTTAGATCTTGTTTTTGAATTGGATTCTGTAGTAAAGTTGTGTGACCAAGTTAGGTGAGTCACTCAGATTTTATGGATTTAATGAACAAAAGTTTCCGAATTTAGTGGATAAGTTGTATTCATGTTCATCAACATTATTCTCATCTATTTCAGAATCAGAGTTGTGCAGCGGAAGCGAGGTAGCAGCTGTGCAAGGAAGGAAGTAAGTTCTGTTTGCCTTTGCTTGAGTAGTAGAGTTTGTGTTCTGGATTTCAATGGATCTTGGAAGACTTTTCTGTTGAATAGGATCCAGAAGCTTGTTTGCTTTAGTCTAGTTGTTTCTAGAAGTATCTGCATATGTTGAGCTGATCAGGAAGAGATTGGCAGCCCTAAATTGTCTGATGAGATATACAGATGGAGATAAGGAGTTTTAGAATTCGAAGTTGGGGACTTCATTATTGTTGAGATTTCTCTGGTTAAGAGAACGGTAATCGGATAAGATTGGATGGCTGGTGCTGAGGCATTTGAGATTTCTTATCTATGTTCTGATAAGATAAGATCTATTGACTATAAGATTGAATTGCCAGTTTGGGTAGCTGGGATTCATTATATTTCAATCTCTGAGGGAGTACGTGTATGATTCATCATTAGTTGTTGAATCTGCAGTTCAGTTGGATTTGGGAGTTGTGCTAGACTTGAGTATAGTCTGATGTTTTGTTCAGATTGATGGATCTAGAGAAGAGTGGAGCTTTGGATTTTGATGGTATAGTTTGTTAGTTTAGCTTCTGTAGAGCGAATCTCCCGGTGATTTATACTTGGGAAACTCGAAATAGTATTAGAGATTTATTCTGACGTATGTCAGGATAATTAGTTAGGGTTGTGTATCTGATTGATTGCTTTGGTTGTTAGTAACTAGTTGATAGGTATGCTTTGCTGATTGAATTAAAATCTTTGCTGGGTTATTAAATTACCTTTGCTTTTAAATTTCGGGGACGAAATTCTTTTAAGGGGGGAGGATTGTAACGACCCAGAATTTTGGGCAATATCGATTTAATAATCTACAATAATAATTAAATTGGTTTGATAAATTTTCTTTAAAATTTTAATTTAAATTGGTGAAATTAATCTTATTAAGTCTGGTAAGTGTGATCAATATCTTTTAACAATTTAAAAATTGGTTAGAATTGTTTTTTTTCAAAAGCTAATAAATTTTATTCTATTTATAATATATATGTTTGATATATATTGTGAATAGCAGATATCATTTTTTTTAAATAAAGTTAAATTTGCAAATTGTAATATATATATATATATATATATATATAAGTATATGTTATAATTTGGATTGTTTTGAAATTTAAATCTATTGATAATTTGAATATGTATGAAATTATAATTTAAAGCTTTGCTTAAAAATTAATCTAAAGACTAATTCGTTTATTTTCAAAATATAAGATGTATATTATAACTAGCTTTAGAGTATTTCTTTAATAAAGTAAATTAAAGATGTAAGTTTATATCTACATTTAAACTAAATAAAGGATTATTAAAATACAAATGAGTATGTGTTATCATCTTAAGTTACATTAATAACACTTGTAAGCTTTTAAAAATAGGTTAGTGACATTTGTTCAAATTATTAACAAGTGGCAACATATAATTTTAATTTTTAATAAATGTCTTTTAAGAAAACAAGCTTCTTTCAAAACATTTTCTTTCTTTCAAATGTTAATGGCAAAATCAGAAAACAAATTTCCCAAATCTGAAAATAAAATCCAAAAGTAAATCTGAAGTTCTTCTCAACATAGTAAAATCTGTAATTTCAAATCCTAAAGTGTAAAGCCTACATTTGCAAATGTAATTGATCTTCAAAACCTCAACCTGCATTTCAAAAGACTTCAACCTGCAACAATTAAAATCTACATTTCTTCAAACTGCATTCAAAATTAAGGGCTGCAGCAAGTTTCAATTATTTTAAAGCATAAAATTGGAAACATGCAAGGATTCAGTTTCTTCGACAAAGCAAATCATAGGCATGCATTAGGATTTCTACAGCAATCAAAGAATTTTACAGATTTTAAACCTGCTCTGCATACAAATTGGTGAGTAAACTACTTTTTAAAAACTGTTTGATCTAGGTTGTACTACATGCATGTGATGATCTGAAAATTTACCTTGATGTTGGCTGGAAATCACTCAGATTTATTTATTGAATTTATAGTTATATTTCTTTATGCCTGTAAACACCCTATTATGTTTTTTTATAACAGATTTACTTCACAAATTCAAATCTCCCAATAACATAAACACTTGACCTTAAGGATTGAAGAGAAGTTGTGTGTTGTTGTTTGTTGATAATTGTAAAAATAGTTTCATAATTTAGAATGCAACAAATAATTATAAAAGAAGGATTTACAGTAAAACTCGAATATTTGATAAAAATTAATTATCTTAAATTCAAATTTTGATTACATGCATGAAAATGTGATGATGAATCATGAATTTAGGTATGCAATTTGTAATTTTTAGTTTGATAGATTATGAGAATTTTTGGTTTTAATGTTTTAGGGAGTTTTGGTGATTACCGATTATCCATGCTACAATTTAGTTTGAAATTTTGATTGAAACTAGATAATGAAGTGTAGAAGATGGGAAAATTGCAATTAAAATTTCTCATTGAGTAATTTGAGCGTAATAAATCGAACTAGGGTTTTTACTGGTAATGGGTTCGGCTTGAACTGTCTTGGAATTTTCGTCGCAAGTGATTGATCGTAGGCATGCGCATATGGGGGAAAATGGAGTTCATGTGGCGGCGGTTCTATAGTGAAGACGGCAAGGTTCAACGGCATGGAAGTTGTCGGCCGTGGTTAGAGGTTTGGTGACGAATGGTTCTGCAATTTTGAGTTTGAGGTTCAAATTTTGATTCGAACATTAATTGTTGGATTTGGGTTCAATTTTGGGTTCGCGTGCGATATCGTGACCCACGAAGATGGTCGCGACGATCAAGAGTGGCTGGAGACGGCCGCACATGTGCACAGTGCACATTAGTGTGCACTGGAAGGAGGAGTTGGAGTTTGATTGGGGATGATGAATTTCTCTCGGGCATGAATGCGTGCAAACATTGGGGGCGACTCGAAGCGAATGGTGCTGGGGGTTTCTCGGAGTAGTTCGCGTGTTATTGCCATGTTTACTCGAGTTTGTGGTCGTGTGTTATTTGGTTAGTACTATGTAGTGAAGTTTCAGATTTAACCTGTTGTATAAATAAATAGAAATCATGTTAAGACTTTATAAAAGGTAAAAGATTTGCAAGTTAAAAACTTGTTGTTTGAAATAAAATTTAATCGAACTTTTAAATGGTGTAACTTGAAATTATTTTAAATTTAAATTGGTTAAAAATGATTTCTCATAAAAGTAATTTAACTGAATTGAATTTGAATTTTTCAATTTGAATTTTTGAATTTAAAAAGGGGAATGTTTTGGATTTGAATATTTGATAAATTTTTAAGTTAAAGAAATGTTCAAAAACATAAGTTTCAATTTATATTGAAAATTAATAGGTTTAATTAGATGTTTAAAGTATTTTAAATTTTGCATTTTGATTTCTAAACGCCTTAATTTCATATAAGGTTATTATTATTATTATTTGAAAACCAAATAGGTTAAGTTGATTAAGTTGTTAAAATTTGATTAATTTCAAATAACTTAATTATAAAGATAAATAATGTTAAATTATTTTGATATGAATTTGAGAGTACTTAATAGTTATGATTTGTTAATTAAGATAAATGTTTTCTTAATTAATTAAGGATTTTGAAATATAATAAGTCAATTAATTAATTATTTAATTAGTTTTAAATAATTAGTTAATTATTTATTTAATTTTAAATAATCACTTAATTTGGATAAATTAAGTGAGATTACTTAATGAAGTAATCAATGGTAAATTTTTGAATGAAATTAGAATGGTAATTACTTATAGAAGTAATTAGTAGAAATTACTCATGGGAGTAATTAATTGAAGTGATAAATGTATGACCACTTAATGTTATCAATTAAGGAATTGATTAACTAAATTATTTCGAAGATAATTATTGTTAAGTAATTAATTAAGAAAGTAACTAAGATTTATTAATAAAAGTAATTAAAGATAATTAATTATGAGTTAATTACTTAATTATATTGGTTAATTAATTAATATGATTAATTAATGAATGAGATTAAATAAGGGTTAATTACTAAGTGTAATTAATTAAAATTGTAATTAATTATTAAAGTAATTAATTAAGGATTTGTTAATTAATTTAATTGAATAAAAATTACTTAATGAACAAATTAAAGATTAATTAAATGGATTAATTAATCAAGGATTAATATAATTAATTTAGAAGTTAATTAATTAAGAAGTTAATTAATTTAGATAAGTAATTACAAGTTGTTAATTACTAATTAAAGAAATGATTAATTATAAGTTAATTATTTAATTAATTAAAGGGTTAATTAATTAATAAGGATTATTTAATTAATGATATTAATCAAGGTTTATTATTAATAACAGTTGAATATAAATAGGACTAATTAATCGTAATTAATTAAGGTTTAATGAAATTAATTATAGTTAATTAATAAATGAAGGATCCTTAATTATTGTAATTAATGATAGTCATTAAAGGTTAATTACTGAATATGGTTAAGAATAATTAATTAAATGTAATTAAAGGATAATTAATCAGGAGAGATTAATTAAGAAAGATCATTAAGAGATGATTAATGAATTTGATTTGTAATAAATCAATGAAGCAGGATCAAGATAATCCAAGTGATTAAAGGATAGTAAATAATTTAATTAGAGGTTAATTAAATTGATTAAGAGTTAATAAATTCTGCTATGGGTGACTGATTAATATTGAATGGTTGATATTGGATGTTGAATGATATTGGATGATTGATATTGGGTGATTGGTTGATATTGGATGATTTGGATTGGTTGATATTGGATGATTTGGATATCTATGTTGTGATATGCTTCATTGTGAAATGAATGTTGTTATGAATTATCTATAGTGATAATGTTATTCATCTATCTGTTTATATCATCCTGAATAAGTTAATTTGTAAAACCCTTAAGAACAACTTGGACATTAAAATGGCGCTTGGTTTCGATGAGACGGGGATCGGGTTTCCATATTTGGATATCCGAAAACCACATCGATTCCAATTAAACGTTAGGTCGTTAATCCAAGTGGAGCAAGTGAAGACTCGAGGTGTAAGGGCTATACGTCAGTATAACTCTGTGGGTGATTCCGTAATGAGTTTGAGGGAATAGTACTTATAGGTTCGAGATGGAGATTAGAGTGCAAGGGCTATAGTCGTTGACTCTGAGGGTGATTCCAAAATGAGTGCAACGAGATAGTGCCTTCGGTTTCGTTCGAACCCGGAATTAACTTGTATGGATTGAATGCTTTCAGCACATCGTTAGGTGGACGATGAGCATTCTAAAATAGATGTGTTCTATAAAGGTAATCGCAGCCTCAAGCCTCATCAACCGGGAATGGCTAATACAGGGGAGGTGCAGCAAGGCTTCGTGGGTAGCTCCCACTGGAGAGCAAGATTTACTCCTGTCTATACGACCCTTTTTATTCGGCAGTGTGGGGTGGTTGATCCGGACAACTGCCGGGGTTGTCTTGTTTGGGACTGTTCAGTAAGGAATGGTCCCGGCCTTGTGTTGCAGGGCAGTGGGAGTACTCCTCGGTACGGTGATCTAGGCCACGTACTGTGACGGGCAGTACCCCAGTAGCCCTGCCATTGATGGAAACTCATTCTTCCAACGATACCCTACGGTTTTGTTTGTATTACCCACTTTTGTGGCTAGTAGCTGGAATTTAATAGATGTAACAATTTCGGCTATTTCATATTTACTTGAAAACCCTAGACACTATTATAATATCAGAGGATTTCCTATCAAATGTTTTGGTTAGCGTAAGGTAAAAACTTTTCCATGTTTATGTGTGGGAAGTCTTACGTGATACCTTTTCTTTCAAAGGTTTTTCCAAAGTTAAGCAACTTTAAACCGTTTACTCACACCAGACCCCTGTCTAACCCGAGTGTTTATTTTTTGTTTTATTAAACTCTTGGGTACTCATATTATGTATGAGTAGTCAAGTGATTCAGGTTTGCTTGACGAATTCTAGAGGAGTAATGGAGCAGGAGGCTTCCATGAGTAGATATATTATGATTATGCTGTGTTTGGTATCTGTTTCTTCTGTTGTACTTGAGTTGTATAATTAGACAGATGTTTATAACTGTCTAATCTGTGTTGTATAGTTGTGTACTCTGATGTATTAAGATACTATGTAATATTTTATTTGATATATTATATTTCATTCGGTCCGCTGTGAGTTCTCTGATGTTGTTCTGTTTCTTCTTTCTCTTTCTTTTCTTCTTCTATCCCTTTCTTTCTTCAAAATGATGCGATTTCCTGGAGTTAGGAATTCGGGTTGTAACAACCCGCATATTTATCAATTGTATATTTAAATATTTTATTTAAATATTTTATCGATACTCGGAATTTAGTCCGAAAAACTACTTTTTGCATACGGTCGAATTAGGACTCGAGACCCCTCCCATTGAGTTCAAAATGACGTTTGCGACCTTTTTGAGTATAAACTTCGATATGTTTGGAGATAGTAGAATTTTGACCTTTTTCACTTACGGCTTTGGTTTGGGCTGAACCCATTAGCCACTTACTAACTCAGTCCCAACCCACTCCAACTCTTCATTACTTCATTTCATATTCCTAACACTCAAGCTCAAGCAAAAATGGTGGAAGAGAATGGGAATTAGAAACTCCAAGCCCTAGTTCCTCTTGCTAGCTCAAGTTCTTGCTCCAAAATCAAAGAGAACCCATTAGGAAGCATCTTCTTCTTCTTCTCCAACTCATTCTCTCTTTGATTTCAGAAATTTCCTAAACCTAACTTAGGGAATGTTCTTCTTTTAAGCTAACATTCAAGCTTCTAGTGTTGAGATTTAAGTGTGGTTGATCTCCCCTTGTCTTCAAGCTTCTCATTCATTGTTTTTGGGTTCAAAGGTGAGATTTTTATCTCACATCTTAGTCTATATTTATCTTCGATTGTTAGGTATGAATTCCTAACACTTATTCATGTGCATTTGATTTTGATTTGGATTGCTTTTGTGAATATTCCAATTTTTGGTGTTTTGGGTTCAATTCTTTAAAAATCATAGCTTTGATGTTTTGATCATGTTTTTGGTGACGAACCAAAGAGCTTCTGTGGCCGGGTAGTCGATTGGCATAAACCCTTAGCGTCGTTGCTCGAGCGAATGCAATTTGATCGAGATTTGCACCTCATTTGAAATAGGGCTGGGGAGTGCTGGCAACAGGTTCGGCCGACTGAGCCCTTGGGCCGGTCGACCGACCTGCTACCCAAGCACTTCCTGCCTCTGTTTGGAAGTGCCGGTTACAGACTTCGGCCGACCGAGCCCCTGGGCCGGTCGACCGACCTGGTGCCCCGAGCACTTCCAACCCCTGTTCGGTCAGCCGACTCAGGGAGTCTGGTTGACCGACCTGCTGCTATTTGCCAACTATGCCTATTTTGCCTAGTTGTCTGAATTTCCAACTTTAATCGATTTGTGTTATTTCCCTATTTGTTTTTATCATTTGTTTTTGACTTTGATGACTTATTTTCTTCGGGAATTCTTGGAATATCCATTTCGATGGATTCGGTATCGATTTCTTTGGATTATATTCACGTCTTCAAATGTGAATTTTAGTGATTGATTGTTCCTACTATCTTCTTTGTGATTTGTCACTTTAAAAATATAAAGGTTTTCTATACTAGTTGTAAATATCAAAACTCTTTCTTCAAATGATTTCAACACTACTTTATAACAAAGCTCATTTTCTCAAACCGATTTCTGATCTATTAGTATATACAAACCTTTACCTCACTCGTATGAGAAATCTAGTTAAACGACTTAGTAAAACAAGTGGTATGAAACGCTTGCGTTTACTTCGCCGGTTATTTCTTGGACTTGTTCGATTGAATCTCTTGTGACAATTTTATAGTGGAGATTTACAATTTGTTTGTAAATATTTAAGTTAAGCTAGTGGTTATGGGACATGAAGCTAAGCTCATATATTTACTAGCTTACTGTAATCGACACTTCTCTTTGATCATGATGATCACTTTATGTTTTAGACTAGCATGTGCGATGTCTTTCCTTTTGATTCATTGGATGTACCGTTTGCACTACATCAATGATATACTTTTGATACATTGGATGTACCGTTTGCACTACATCAATGTCTTTGCTTTTGATACATTGGATGTACCGTTTGCACTACATCAATGATATGCTTTTGATACATTGGATGTACCGTTTGCACTACATCAATGTCTTTGCTTTTGATTCATTGGATGTACCGTTTGCACTACATCAATGTCTTTGCTTTTGATACATTGGATGTACCGTTTGCACTACATCAATGTCTTTCCTTTTGATTCATTGGATGTACCGTTTGCACTACATCAATGATATGCTTTTGATACATTGGATGCACCGTTTGCACTACAATAATGTCTTTGCTTTTGATACATTGGATGTACCGTTTGCACTACATCAATGTCTTTGCTTTTGATTCATTGGACGTACCGTTTGCACTACATCAGTGATATACTTTTGATACATTGGATGTACCGTTTGCACTACATCAATGTCTTTGCTTTTGATACATTGGATGTACCATTTGCACTACATCAATGTCTTTCCTTTTGATTCATTGGATGTACCGTTTGCACTACATCAATGATATGCTTTTGATACATTGGATGTACCGTTTGCACTACATCAATGTCTTTGCTTTGTGATTCATTGGATGTACCGTTTGCACTGCATCAATGTCTTGGCCATCCTTTTCTTGTGATTTCTGTATTTCGTGTGTTGAATTCTGGAATTTATGTTTCACCGACTTTTACGATTGGCATTGATATATATATGTCATTTATTGTGGCTTGGTGAATGAAATTAGGAGTATGACATTCCTTTTTATCTTTGAGAAGATCTTTGCGATATTGATTAATCTCTTGTTGATTTTCAATTACTTATATTTATCACAGCTTGGCATTGTGATTATTATACGTTTAGTCATATCTCTTATCCTATATCATTTCATTTGATATTTATAGCTAGACTGATCCGTTTATTATTTTCTTCTTAAATAATACTCGGGTCAGACCGAGATGTTACAGGTGCTTCTGCTTGATTTCTCTTCTGGGGTTATTATGACTTTTGGCTAACTCTTTATATTAGTAGTTTTTGTTGTATACATTTGAGATACAGACTCTATGATGCATACTTATTCTTTTGTCTAGCACTTGTATCTATTCTTTTTGATATTGTGGATCTTGTTTGACCACTACTCTAATGTACACTTTCATGTGTTATATTCATATCTATTTCCGCCTTTGTGATATGAATTATCTGTGACTGATTTGTGTTATGATTACTTCTATATTTGTTTTCGAAGATTATTATAGCCACTGTGTAGTAGCTTTGTGTTTGTATTGGTATGTCGAATTTCCTCTTGAAATAAAATGCATGTTATACTATCTGACATATCGGTGCTCGCGCAAAGCAATTGCACGGATGGTCGCTCCTCAACAGCCTTATTCTCCGTGCTAGTTGACAGCATTACACCGTAGTGTTCTTGGCTAGCGTGGGTATAGAGGTGGGGCGTCACAGCTTGGTATTGGAGCCAAACTTCGGAACAATATGGAATATTATAACAAGGATCATCGTCCTAAGTCCATCTTAGGAGTCGTGCTTTAGGATTTTATTCGGGTTTTCGTACCGTTCTATCCTACTTTCTTTTATGATTCGTTGTTTTATCTATCAAGATTGCTTGATATTTATTTTGAGAATAACTTTTTCCTCTTCCTTCTTTCTTTCTTAACGAAGAGAAATGGTTAGACCAGGCCGTCCCAGCGCAGGTCAATCTAGTGCTACTCCCCTGGATGGAGTATTCATGTCTGCTCAACAACTTTTGGATCTTGTAAAGAATCAAGAGTTTATCTATGCTCTAAGTAAGAACCCCGAAATGGTTCTACCTTTGGAACTTGAAGTTTCTTTCAATCAGCTTGTGGATGTTACTCTTCTTCATGGAGAGGTTGGTAAAGGAAGTGTTTGTGATGTTGGGACTTCCAAGAAGAGGCATATTAAGTTCAAGAGCCTTAATCCCAATAAGAGAGTGAAGCAAACTACTTTTGTAGCAAAGACTCCAATCCCTAATCGTGGAGGATGCTACAATTGTAATTCTAAGGAACACTATGCGAATATGTGTCCAAAACCCCATTCTTGTCGCTATTGCAAGAAACTGGGTCATCTTTTATCTGCATGTCCCAAACTTTTGAACAAGGACATGAGAAAGCTAAATATTGTGCAAGCTCCTAGCAACTCTTCTCTCAGTCAAGGTATTTTACATTCAATCCTTGATGGCATTATTTATTTCGTGACCTTCTTATTCGAGTTCTTTTTTTTATGGGTTTCATCTCATTATTTTTATATCAAAAGAACTTGTCGATTCTTTTTCTTTGAATATGTTGGGCTTGATGACTTCTTTGAGGATTGTGAATACGGATGGTAGATCCGCAACACTCAATTTGCTTTTATTTGATGTCGAAAATTATTTTATGTGATTTTTCTTTCCGAGCCGATATTTTTACTTAGGCTCCGGAATTGATTTGTGCGATAGGATTGGCTTAATCATTAATGAAGCCTATATCCTATTTTCTCGAGAGGACTATTCATCTTCGATATTTTCAATCTGTTAAGCAGATTTCTATTTTTCCTTTATGATTTTGATTCCAATTTGATGGCATCATTTTATTCCTTAAGCCCACTTATAAGGAAAGTGTTATTTCTCTCATTCATGTAGTTTGAGAAATTTTCCTGTTATTTTTGAATTTGTCTTAGGACTGTCACCTAAGCAATCTTTTGAATAGTGTTAAGGTCTTATCAGCTCGACCTTGCCACCGGTTTTCATTTGCTACGAGTTGCGGAAGTTAGCATTCCATTTACCACATTCCGCACTTGTTATGATTCCTATGAATGAATTATTATGTCGTTCAGTTTGTCCAGCTTATTTCATCCATTTTAGGTATCGAGCATTCTATCGAATATCTCGATGATTCCATTTTTTGCATTTATTGATTTTAGATGAAAATAGTAATTTAAAATTTTGCAAATCTTTTCCATAAGATTTATTTATAAGTATAGTTGTATTTTGTTCTTACACAAGCAAAGAATATTCCTAAAGGTTTTTAAGAAACATGTTTATCACATAGAAGATGATTTTGTGATTGTATTGCCCATTGAGTGCTTTAAGAATTCTGGTCGATGCGCTTGATCAATGTTATCGATAGGAATTTCCTAAACGCTTTGACGAGACAATCAGACACGATATATATATTGACTTATAAAATGTAAATTTTTGTAGAAAGATTATTACATAAAGATAAATGTAATTTTGAAAGTTTTAACTTTTCAGGAAAGGAGATTATTTAAAAGAAATTCTTTCTTTTCGATACTCTTATTCTTGTGATTCCTGAAGGGGAAGCAAGACTTTGTTATTTGTACCGATACTAGTCGTATTGGTTTAGATGTCATTCTCTTGCAAAGGAGAACGTGCTATCACTCGGGTTTCTAAATCATTATAGCTTATCGAGACTAGATATGCTACTCATGATCTAGTGCTCGCGGCTATTGTTTTTACTTTTGGAATTTGGCATCATCATATTTTGATGAGAAATTTATTCTCTACCTCGATCATAAATCTTTGGAATATTTATTTTCTCATAAGGAACTTCATGATGACTCGAGTTCCTGGTATCATATGATCTTGATATTCTTTTTACTCCCGGAAAGGGAAACCGCGTTGCGGATGCGCTTTGTCGTAGGCAATAAGTGGTTAATTCTTTGATGATGTCTGAATGGAATTATCTCTTTATCATTTTCATCGAACGTTTTGATATACTTCATTTTATTGAGCTTTATCTCATATATTTTTATGGACTAGCGTCCGATGTTCTTTTACGGTGTTCGGTTCATCGGATGTACTGTTATTATACTGCATCGATGTTCCGTCTTATCGGGATCAATGGATGTACCATTATTATACTACGTCGTTGTTCCGGTTTATCGGTTCATTGGACGTACCGTTTTTGTACTACGTCAGTGTTCCGAAATTATTCAGGCTTTGGTTCATTGGGCATACCGTTTTTGTACTACGCTGATGTTCCAAATTATTTGAGTTTCTAGTTTCTCGGGCGTACTGTTATTATACTACGTCGTTGCACCAGCTCAACTTTCTGCTATTCTTGACGTTCTCCACGTCTTTTATCTACGGAAATGCCTTAGAGATTCCGAGTTTTTATTCTTGAGCCCGGTGATATTGTAGAAATTGAATTTTCACCAGATTTGATTTATGAGCAACATTCCATTCGCATCATTGCTTCGGAGGTTGAGCGCCTTCGGAATAAAGATGTTCTTCTTGTGAGAGTTCAATGGTTCTCAAATCCTATAGATTGCTCTTGGGAATCCAAAGAATTCATCGAGCGATCCCGTTCGTGCTAACTCTTTCGTGCTCTTTATGGTGAACTTCCTATTTCAAATTTTCTTTTGTGTTGATATGCTTCTATGGTTGTTACTTCTTATTTTCTTCTTAAGTATTGCGAGGACACAATTTCTTTAAGGAGGGGAGTCTGTAACAACCCGCATATTTATCAATTGTATATTTAAATATTTTATTTAAATATTTTATCGATACACGGAATTTAGTCCGAAAAGCTACTTTTTGTATATGGTCGAATTAGGACTCGAGACCCCTCCCATTGAGTTCAAAATGACGTTTGCGACCTTTTTGAGTATAAACTTCGATATGTCTGGAGATAGTAGAATTTTGACCTTTTTCACTTAGGGCTTTGGTTTGGGCAGAACCCATTAGCCACTTACTAACTCAGTCCCAACCCACTCCAACTCTTCATTACTTCATTTCATATTCCTAACACTCAAGATCAAGCAAAAATGGTGGAAGAGAATGGGAATTAGAAACTCCAAGCCCTAGTTCCTCTTGCTAGCTCAAGTTCTTGCTCCAAAATAAAAGAGAACCCATTAGTAAGCATCTCCTTCTTCTTCTCCAACTCATTCTCTCTTTGATTTCAGAAATTTCCTAAACCTAAATTAGGGAATGTTCTTCTTTTAAGCTTACATTCATGCTTCTAGTGTTGAGATTGAAGTGTGGTTGATCTCCCCTTGTCTTCAAGCTTCTCATTCATTGTTTTTGGGTTCAAAGGTGAGATTTTTATCTCACATCTTAGTCTATATTTATCTTCGATTGTTAGGTATGAATTCCTAACACTTATTCATGTGCATTTGATTTTGATTTGGATTGCTTTTTTGAATATTCCAATTTTTGGTGTTTTGGGTTCAATTCTTTAAAAATCATAACTTTGATGTTTTGATCATGTTTTTGGTGATGAACCAAAGAGCTTCTGTGGCCGGGTAGTCGATTGGCATAAACCCTTAGCGCCGTTGCTCGAGCGAATGCAATTTGATCGAGATTTGCACCTCATTTGAAATAGGGCTGGGGAGTGCTGGCAACAGGTTCGTCCGACCGAGCCCCTGGGCTGGTCGACCGACCTGCTACCCAGGCACTTCCTGCCTCTGTTTGGAAGTGCCGGTTACAGACTTCGGCTGACCGAGCCCCTGGGCCGGTCGACTGACCTGGTGCCCCAAGCACTTCCAACCCCTGTTCGGTCAGCCGACTCAGGGAGTCTGGTTGACCGACCTGCTGCTATTTGCCAACTACGCCTATTTTGCCTAGTTGTCTGAATTTCCAACTTTAATCGATTTGTGTTATTTCCCTATTTGTTGTTATCATTTGTTATTGACTTTGATGACTTATTTTCTTCCGGAATTCTTGGATTATCCATTTCTATGGATTCGGTATCGATTTCTTTGGATTCTATTCACGTCCTCAAATGTGAATTTTAGTGATTGATTGTTCCTACAATCTTCTTTGTGATTTGTCACTTTAAAAATATAAAGGTTTTCTATACTAGTAGTAAATATCAAAACTTTTTCTTCAAATGATTTCAACACTACTTTATAACAAAGCTCGTTTTCTCAAACCGATTTCCAATCTATTAGTATATACAAACCTTTACCTCACTCGTATGAGAAATCTAATTAAACGACTTAGTAAAACAAGTGGTATGAAACGCTTGCGTTTACTACACCGGTTAATTCTTGGACTTGTTCGATTGAATCTCTTGTGACAATTTTCTAGTGGAGATTTACAATTTGTTCGTAAATATTTAAGTTAAGCTAGTGGTTATGGGACATGAAGCTAAGCTCATATATTTACTAGCTTACTGTAATCGACACTTCTCTTTGATCATGACGATCACTTTGTGTTTTAGACTACCATGTGCGATGTCTTTCCTTTTGATTCATTGGATGTACCGTTTGCACTACATCAATGATATACTTTTGATACATTGGATGTACCGTTTGCACTACATCAATGTCTTTGCTTTTGATACATTGGATGTACCGTTTGCACTACATCAATGTCTTTGCTTTTGATTCATTGGATGTACCGTTTGCACTACATCAATGATATACTTTTGATACATTGGATGTACCGTTTGCACTACATCAATGTCTTTGCTTTTGATACATTGGATGTACCGTTTGCACTACATCAATGTCTTTCCTTTTGATTCATTGAATGTACCGTTTGCACTACATCAATGATATGCTTTTGATACATTGGATGTACCGTTTGCACTACATCAATGTCTTTGCTTTTGATACATTGGATGTACCGTTTGCACTACATCAATGTCTTTCCTTTTGATTCATTGGATGTACCGTTTGCACTACATCAATGATATGCTTTTGATACATTGGATGTACCGTTTGCACTACATCAATGTCTTTGCTTTGTGATTCATTGGATGTACCATTTGCACTACATCAATGTCTTGGCCATCCTTTTCTTGTGATTTCTGTATTTCGTGTGTTGAATTCTGCAATTTATGTTTCACCGACTTTTACGATTGGCATTGATATATATGTCATTTATTGTGGCTTGGTGAATGAAATTAGGAGTATGACATTCCTTTTTATCTTTGAGAAGATCTTTGCGATATTGATTAATCTCTTGTTGATTTTCAATTACTTATATTTATCACAGCTTGGCATTGTGATTATTATACGTTTAGTCGTATCTCTTATCCTATATCATTTTATCTGATATTATAGCTAGACTGATCCGTTTATTATTTTCTTCTTAAATAATACTCGGGTCAGACCGAGATGTTACAGGTGCTTCTGCTTGATTTCTCTTCTGGGGTTATCATCTGACTTTTGGCTAACTACTTAGATTAGTAATTTTTGTTGTATACATTTGAGATATAGACTCTATGATGCATACTTATTCTTTTGTCTAGCACTTGTATTTATTCTTTTTGATATTGTGGATCTTGTTTGACCACTACTCTGATGTACACTTTCATGTGTTATATGTAGGATCTAGATTAACCCTAGGGGGGGTGAATAGGGTTATAGCAAATTTTCTCGAATTAAACACAGAAATATAATAGCAGAAATAAATATGCTGAAAAGTAAATCACACACAAAATTTACCCAGCTTCGGCAACCCCTGTCTACTGCTGCATTCACAGATTTCTATTAGAATTAAACAGTATCACGCTTACAAACACTCTACTAGACTCGCAGACATTTGCTCCACGCTCACAAACACTCTACTAGACTCGCACACCCTGCTCACAAACATTTGCTCCACGCTCACAAACACTCTACTAGACTCGCACACCCTGCTCCGCCTATAGAGTTTCGCTTACTCGCAAACTTTGCCTCCCGCCTATAGAGCTTCGCTTACTTGCAAACTCTGCTCCCGCCTACAATAGAATTTTGCAAACTCGCACCCCTGCTCACTGAACTAATTCTAAATAGACAATCTGACACTACCTAATCCCTAGGTGGTGATTTACAGATTCTTCGACTCGAAAAGAAAAAAACAACTTCAAAAATAACCGCATGAGCAAAAATTAAAATACGAACTTGAATATGTAATTTTTGCTCAAAATAAAAACTAAAAACCCCTTTTATAAAATTAAAAACTAAATCCCCCTTTTAATAATAAGGCCGGCCCACTTGAATTTCAACCCGTTCCCTTCTTTTGCTCGTGAATTATTTGCGGCTGATCTTCTCTTTCAAAACTAGGGCTTCGGTCCCTTTTTCTTTGCTACTGTAAAATTGCGGCTTTGTTTCTTGGGGCTTTTTTGGAGCACGCTTATGTTGATTATCTGATTTTCTTAGCTCCTCTGTTGATCGGTTTCCTTGTTGCTTGGCTCGCTTGTTCTCTGATGATCGAGTTTGTAGTTTATTCGGTATGTAATTTCTCTCGTTGCTGGTTCAATTGCTTGCTTTAACTTGATTGTACTTGATTAAACTCGATGCCGATGATGTAAATTGGGTTTGGTATTTATATGAATTCGAATCACTTGATTCGTTCGTATTCACTTGCGACTTCATCACTTTCCTAATTTGTTGCAACTTGATACGCACGGCTTTCCTGATTTTGTTACACGTGATACTCACGGCTTTCCTGATATGTTTTAAACTTGATAATCACGGTTTTGATTTCACGCGTTCGATTCTCTTGATTGATACGGCAACAACTTTCCTCTTTCTTGAATTTGACCTTTTCAAAGAAGTATCTGTCTTCGTGACTTGCCATTACCATTGCGTTCACTGGTCAATTACTGCTTTACTGATTTCTCTGTATTCGATACTTGCTATGTTTGACTGCCACTGGCTTTGACTTGGTTATCCCTTCGAATTTCTTTTGGCTTCACTGTGACATTTGCTCTTGCTCTGATACAGATGCTACACTTGTTCATGTATTCGACATTGTTCGCTTTGACATTTAACCATACTGTTACTTGTGATATATTCTCGAGTTGCACACTGCTTGTTAACTACTGCTTCAACTTGTTACTTCTGGAGTTGTTGTAGTCTTTGTTGTCTGCACTTGTACTTGATATTGCAGTTTCTGGCCTTGTATCATGATGCAGTCTTCATTCGTGTTTGTTACTGTCCTATATATGATGTATGGACTGCTGTGTTGATCACTGATGCACTTGAAGCTGGTCTTGTTGTCGTTGCTATGCAGTTGCTATGCCTTGTAGCTTGCTACTGACTTGTGTTTCATTTATTTGCTCTGACTTGATGATGTCTTTGACTTTTACTAAGTTTGTTGTGTATACCTGTGGCTGTAGTCTTACTACTGTGTTGCATTGAGTTGCTTGCATTGGTGCTGTTGCAATTCGTTTCGGCCTATAGTGTTCATGTAGTCTTAGATGTGTTGCTGTGCACTTTTGTGCTTTGCCCCATTCACTTTTTGATTGATGCTGCATCACTTGTAGCTTTATGTATTCATGTGCTTGTCTGCATTCACTCTGGCTTGTGTTATGATTGCTGTGAAGTTGCATTGATCTCTGTAGTACTTTATGTTGACATTTTCTTTGACACTGTTTTGTTGGGCTGTGTCGTTGCAGTATTCCATTTTGCATTGATGCAGTGCTGTCATGTTGTTTTCAGTAGTCTTGGCCATGTTGGTTCGAATTGTACTTGCTCTTTTGTACTACTTGCACCTGTACTTTGCCACTTGCATGCATTTCTGTAGCTGGTCTTTTCTTAACTTTACTTGAGCATCACTTGTCTTGTTGAAGTTTTAACTGGACATTTGAGACTTGTACTTGATGTTGTTGAACTTGGTATTGTGTTGGTTACTGATTTGCCTAAGTTTGTTTACTTGGTGGCATGCATTTGTGATCTGCCTTGTTGCTTGACCTGTCTGGTCTCTGTTCTTTGTTCATTGGTCATTGTTGTAGTGTTCATTGACTTTCTTTGCACTTGCACACTTGCTCTTGTTGGCCACGCACATGAGTTGGCGAGGCAGTGCACACGTGTATGAATGTACACGTGTGTATTGCAGCCACTTATGGTTACCTGTCCCTGTAATATCTATGTGCACGACTTTGTGATGAATTCAAGTGCGAATGATGACGAACAACCCAAATAACTGAGGCAAACCATATTTTCAAAAGTCATATTTAATTTTATATTGCAAAAATATTTCTTTTTCAATTTTACTGCGTTAGTGGATATTTTTGCAGATTTCTCAGATGCTGGATTCAAACTGGAATGCAGTTGAAGACAAAATACGAGTGTGAGTGATATGTAGTGAGGTTATAAATGTAAATTGAAATCGTGATGTATTCAAAAATGTATATGTATAGTGAGAGCTTGAAATTGTACTATTCAAGATTGTAATAAATATTTGTTTGAATAAAATTTCTGTTTGAATTCAAAAACTGTGTAACTTGTTCTGTTTGAATTCAAATTCAAATTCTGTATAATTTATTTTATTCAACAAATATTTATTTAATCTATGTAAAACAAAATAGTACATAACCAAATACATTTAAATGAATATATATGTTTATTATCATCAAACAAAAATATATAAGCGCATATTCAACAATCTCCCCCTTTTGATGATAACAAACATATATTTAAGATTTTGACCGTGTTAAAATGTATTTGACTAATTATATACTCTAACCAATTATATACTCTAATTGCTCCCCCTATTTAAATGCTTCCTCTCTACATGATGCTCCCCCTACATATATGCATATAAATATATACAAATGAGCCTAGATGCATATGGGAAAATTATTTGACCTTTGCTTGATTCTATTTGACAAAATCTTAACTTTTCTCTCCCTCTTTTGTTATCAGCAAAAGAATAATAGTGTGAGAGAAAAATAGAGATAAAGTGATCGATATTAATCCAACATTAATCTCAAATTGAATATAAATATTAAACTTCAATAAGAATCAAACAAAAACCATAACTACCCTTGTTAGGCGCATATTCCACTTTTAGAAATGATGGATATGGTGTTCATATAAAATCATACAGTTGAATCAACTTGTGGTATCTATATCAGGAATTTGAATATCTACTAATCATGCATAACCGTTAGGACTTTTAAATGAGATTAGTAGTATTCGAATTTAATTTTAAAAAAAAATGAAATCAAGTATCTTCTAACCACGCATGACCGTGAGGACTTTTAAATGGGATTAGAATCAACTTGTCTATTTGAGCAATTTAATTTTGATATGCGTTCCATACATGCATAACCGTAAGGACTTTTAAATGAGCATGGAAGCACATAATAAGAAATCAAGTAATTCACCCATGCATAACCGTGAGGACTTTTAAATGAGAGTGAATACTTTGGATATTTATTTATTTATTTTAAAAAATATGACATGAAAAACAAATGATTCCTGATTATAGTACCACATATCGACAAACTATATTGAATATTTGATAAACCATGGTCGATAGAAATAATGATAGATTTAGAAATGGTCATGGAATCTTTACCCAACACAAAGTTTTATAATTCTTGTTTTAATTCCTAAAGAAATTTTCAAATATACTCTCTTGAGTAATGTATGTTAAATATCAACACTCATCACTTTTTCAATCACTATTTATCTCTTTGATAATTAGTAGGGAGTCGGATCAGTCAAAATTTGTCATTTAAAATCAAATAAGATTAACTAATCTGAAAATATGGTCAAACAATTATTTTCTCGAAGGGGTTATATGAGAAAAAAAATTCTGCTAAATGAAAAATTATTTCAAGTGAAAAATATGCAGATATTTTCTTTGAAAAACGATGCAGCAAATGAATAAATCACGTTCAACTCGTAAGTTTCTATCAACTAGATTACTAGTATGAATTGCATCTGAATTTCTTTTTCAATCCAAAATATCACTAACTGGATTTGGTAAACCATACATGAAGTGTGCATCAAAAATTTCAAACCCAATTTTAGCAACAATTTAAATGACATTCTTTGGATTTTGAATTGAAGCCATGTTCACACTCAAACAAATATCATGGTGTTAATCTCAGAAAACCATAGGACAAGCAATTATATTCATGAGTAATCAACAGTCAATCAACATCATAATTATTTCAAAACCAATTTCTTGAAGTTTCACCAATTTCTTAAAATCCTTTTTCACATGAATTTGAAATCGTGCAAATTTACAAGCAGTGACCAAAATGTCAAAATATATTTAAGTGTAGCATGAGTAATCAAGGATCAATAAAATACCATCATTTGTCCATACATATTAAGTTCAATGATGAAAGGATGGTTGGTCTACTTTTAAGCACAAATCAAAGTAAGAACAAGTCAAAGGAAAAAATCATATCAATAAGTCAGAATTAAAGACATCACACATCATTATCACAATTTTGGCTGATTTAATTCAGAATATGGTGCAGATTATCACATTTAATATACCTTCACCTGTTTTACCTTTACGATAATTTCTCGTGATTGTCCATTGTGATTCTGTCACCTTTATACTAGGCTAAGGAACTTTGCTATGTTGCCTGTTGTGTTTCTGGAACAGCCAAAATCCAGAGAACACCGTTGTCGTTCCTTAGCCTGCCACCACACCTACACGATGAAAGATTTTTGTGACCTATTTCTAGGTCCATGATTGTTAGTGGCAGTAACATTATGAATAAACAAACCCTTTGGAACCCAAACTTGTTTAGACTTTTCATTCTTGTTCCAATAGACATGAAATTTGTTTGTAGAATTCTTAGGAACCCAAACTTGTATAAATTTTGTGTTCTTGTTCCTATGACTACAATTTTCAGAATGATGTCCAATTATTTCACATATATCAAAGACACTTTTCCCTTTTGCATTATCCTCAGCTTGTGTTTTCCCAAAACCATGTCCTTTTCTGTTGTTAGCAAAAATTTGATTTCCCAATAGCATGTTGAAAGATTTTTCGCCTCTTGAAAAGTTATTCAAAGATTTCTCAAGATCTTGGACTTTGGTTTTTAGTGTTGTATTTTCAGTGACAAGTGAGGTGCATCGATTTATAAAATCCTTTTTCCTAGTGTCGATGGTTTCCTTAAGATTCAAGTTTTCTTTTTCAAGATTCTCAGAGTTATTCTTAAGTTTTGTCAATTCTGAATCTAAAACTTTACATCTTTTACATTCTAGGTTTTGAATATTTTCAAGTTCAGTTTCTAACCTAAAATTTTTACGAGCAAGTTCTCTCCTATCAGTTTTCAGTTTTTCAATTTTAGATTCAAGAGCATCAACTACTTTAGTAAGATCAGAACACATAAAAACAAGATATCTATAGGAATACTCACCTTCCTCACTAGATTCCTCTGAGCTTGAATCTGAATTTGATTTCGCCATAAGACACAAGTTAGCCTCCTCTGCGCTGCTATCCGAAGCTTCTTCTCCTTCTTCATCATCCCAAGTCGCTGCAAATACCTTCTTCGCCTTTTTCTTTCCTTTGTTGTTTTTGAGAAGTGGGCATTTTGGTTTGATGTGGCCAGGCTTGTTGCAGTTATAGCATGTCAGTTCATTATCGGAATTTTCAGAATCTTTTGGCCTATTACGATTTGTTTTCTTCTTGCGTGGCTTGAATTTCGACAATTTTCTAAGATTATTGACAGCCATTGCAAGCTCTTCAATTGGATCTTCTCCTTCTTCATCGCTTTCTTCTTTGCTCTTTAAGGCAATCGTCTTCTTCTTTGGTTCGGAGTTGTTGCGTTCTTCCTTTGCTTTTAGCTCAAGCTCATATGTCATCAAGTTTCCAATCAACTCCTCCATGCTTAGCTTACTCAGATCTTTCGATTCTTGGATTGCCGTGACTTTTGCCTCAAAGTTCATTGGTAAGACTCGTAGTATCTTTCGCACAAGCTCTACCTCAGTGAATACCTTCCCAAGCGCTCTAGCGTTGTATACCAAAGTCGAAAAGCGTCCAAACATGTCCTTTATGCTCTCGCCTTTGTCCATCACAAAGTTCTCGTATTCATTGCTGAATAGGGCTAGACGAGACTCCTTGACTTGAGAAGTTCCTTCGTGTGTCACCTCCAAAGTGTGCCAAATTTCCTGTGCTGTTGTACAATGAGAAATTCTATTAAATTCATTTTTATCAAGAGCACATATCAAAGCATTCATGGCTTTAGCATTTGTTGTTTTCAATCTCTTGTCGTTAGCATCCCATCTATCCCTAGGTTTAGGAATCTCAGTACCACCAACGATTATAGTGTAGCCAGTTTCAATAATATCCCAAACATCATAATCAACGGAACTAAGATAAATACTCATCCTAACTTTCCAATAAGCATAATCGTTCCCGTTAAACATGGGTGGCCTAACGATAGATTGCCCCTCAGAAAAAGCATTATTTTGTAGACTCATGACTCTAGAGTTAAATAAAAAATTGTATACCGGGCTCCGATACCACTTGTAGGATCTAGATTAACCCTAGAGGGGGGGGTGAATAGGGTTATAGCAAATTTTCTCGAATTAAACACAGAAATATAATAGCAGAAATAAATATGCTGAAAAGTAAATCACACACAAAATTTACCCAGCTTCGGCAACCCCTGCCTACTGCTGCATTCACAGATTTCTATTAGAATTAAACAGTATCACGCTTACAAACACTCTACTAGACTCGCAGACATTTGCTCCACGCTCACAAACACTCTACTAGACTCGCACACCCTGCTCGCAAACATTTGCTCCACGCTCATAAACACTCTACTAGACTCGCACACCCTGCTCCGCCTATAGAGTTTCGCTTACTCGCAAACTTTGCCTCCCGCCTATAGAGCTTCGCTTACTTGCAAACTCTGCTCCCGCCTACAATAGAATTTTGCAAACTCGCACCCCTGCTTACTGAACTAATTCTAAATAGACAATCTGACACTACCTAATCCCTAGGTGGTGATTTACAGATTCTACGACTCGAAAAGAAAAAAACAACTTCAAAAATAACTGTAGGAGCAAAAATTAAAATACGAACTTGAATCTGTAGTTTTTTCAAAATAAAAACTAAAAACCCCTTTTATAAAATTAAAAACTAAATCCCCCTTTTAATAATAAGGCCGGCCCACTTGAATTTCAACCCGTTCCCTTCTTTTGCTCGTGAATTATTTGCGGCTGATCTTCTCTTTCAAAACTAGGGCTTCGGTCCCTTTTTCTTTGCTACTGTAAAATTGCGGCTTTGTTTCTTGGGGCTTTTCTGGAGCACGCTTATGTTGATTATCTGATTTTCTTAGCTCCTCTATTGATCGGTTTCGTTGTTGCTTGGCTCGCTTGTTCTCTGATGATCGAGTTTGTAGTTTATTCGGTATGTAATTTCTCTCGTTGCTGGTTCAATTGCTTGCTTTAACTTGATTGTACTTGATTAAACTCGATGCCGATGATGTAAATTGGGTTTGGTATTTATATGAATTCGAATCACTTGATTCGTTCGTATTCACTTGCGACTTCATCACTTTCCTAATTTGTTGCAACTTGATACGCACGGCTTTCCTGATTTTGTTACACATGATACTCACGGCTTTCCTGATATGTTTTAAACTTGATAATCACGGTTTTGATTTCACGCGTTCGATTCTCTTGATTGATACGGCAACAACTTTCCTCTTTCTTGAATTTGACCTTTTCAAAGAAGTATATGTCTTCGTGACTTGCCATTACCATTGCGTTCACTGGTCAATTACTGCTTTACTGATTTCTCTGTATTCGATACTTGCTATGTTTGACTGCCACTGGCTTTGACTTGGTTATCCCTTCGAATTTCTTTTGGCTTCACTGTGACATTTGCTCTTGCTCTGATACAGATGCTACACTTGTTCATGTATTCGACATTGTTCGCTTTGACATTTAACCATACTGTTACTTGTGATATATTCTCGAGTTGCACACTGCTTGTTAACTACTGCTTCAACTTGTTACTTCTGGAGTTGTTGTAGTCTTTGTTGTCTGCACTTGTACTTGATATTGCAGTTTCTGGCCTTGTATCATGATGCAGTCTTCATTCGTGTTTGTTACTGTCCTATATATGATGTATGGACTGCTGTGTTGATCACTGATGCACTTGAAGCTGGTCTTGTTGTCGTTGCTATGCAGTTGCTATGCCTTGTAGCTTGCTACTGACTTGTGTTTCATTTATTTGCTCTGACTTGATGATGTCTTTGACTTTTACTAAGTTTGTTGTGTATACCTGTGGCTGTAGTCTTACTACTGTGTTGCATTAAGTTGCTTGCATTGGTGCTGTTGCAATTCGTTTCGGCCTATAGTGTTCATGTAGTCTTAGATGTGTTGCTGTGCACTTTTGTGCTTTGCCCCATTCACTTTTTGATTGATGCTGCATCACTTGTAGCTTTATGTATTCATGTGCTTGTCTGCATTCACTCTGGCTTGTGTTATGATTGCTGTGAAGTTGCATTGATCTCTGTAGTACTTTATGTTGACATTTTCTTTGACACTGTTTTGTTGGGCTGTGTCGTTGCAGTATTCCATTTTGCATTGATGCAGTGCTGTCATGTTGTTTTCAGTAGTCTTGGCCATGTTGGTTCGAATTGTACTTGCTCTTTTGTACTACTTGCACCTGTACTTTGACACTTGCATGGATTTCTGTAGCTGGTCTTTTCTTAACTTTACTTGAGCATCACTTGTCTTGTTGAAGTTTTAACTGGACATTTGAGACTTGTACTTGATGTTGTTGAACTTGGTATTGTGTTGGTTACTGATTTGCCTAAGTTTGTTTACTTGGTGGCATGCATTTGTGATCTGCCTTGTTGCTTGACCTGTCTGGTCTCTGTTCTTTGTTCATTGGTCATTGTTGTAGTGTTCATTGACTTTCTTTGCACTTGCACACTTGCTCTTGTTGGCCACACACATGAGTTGGCGAGGCAGTGCACACGTGTATGAATGTACACGTGTGTATTGCAGCCACTTATGGTTACCTGTCCCTGTAATATCTATGTGCACGACTTTGTGATGAATTCAAGTGCGAATGATGACGAACAACCCAAATAACTGAGGCAAACCATATTTTCAAAAGTCATATTTAATTTTATATTGCAAAAATATTTCTTTTTCAATTTTACTGCGTTAGTGGATATTTTTGCAGATTTCTCAGATGCTGGATTCAAACTGGAATGCAGTTGAAGACAAAATACGAGTGTGAGTGATATGTAGTGAGGTTATAAATGTAAATTGAAATCGTGATGTATTCAAAAATGTATATGTATAGTGAGAGCTTGAAATTGTACTATTCAAGATTGTAATAAATATTTGTTTGAATAAAATTTCTGTTTGAATTCAAAAACTGTGTAACTTGTTCTGTTTGAATTCAAATTCAAATTCTGTATAATTTATTTTATTCAACAAATATTTATTTAATCTATGTAAAACAAAATAGTACATAACCAAATACATTTAAATGAATATATATGTTTATTATCATCAAACAAAAACATATAAGCGCATATTCAACATTATATTCATATCTATTTCTGCCTTTGTGATATGAATTATCTGTGACTGATTTGTGTTATGATTATTTCTATATTTGTTTCCGAAGATTATTATAGCCACTGTGTAGTAGCTTTGTGTTTGTATCGGTATGTCGAATTTCCTCTTGAAATAAAATGCATGTTATACTATCTGACATATCGGTGCTCGCGCAAAGCAATTGCACAGATGGTCGCTCCTCAACAGCCTTATTCTCCGTGCTAGTTGACAGCATTACACCGTAGTGTTCTTGGCTAGCGTGGGTATCGAGGTGGGGCGTTACACGGGTCATCACATATATAGAGGTTTTCTAAGTAATTTAAGCCAAAATTAACTTTTAAAATAAAGTTAATAAATCAAATATTTATATTATAATTTCCTTTTGAAAACTTAATACTACTTTACTTTTTTAAAATAATCAAGTACCATAATTACTTAAATAAATGTTTACTTGTACTTTCAACAATTAAAATAATATATATTTTTTCTAAAATATTCTAAAACACAATTTAAACTGCCAACTTATAATTTGAAAGCTTTACTTTGAAACATACCAAATTTCCAGGAAAAATGCGCTTTCCATCCTTTAAAGATAATCTCATCTTTACTTTTAAAACAATTATACCTTTCTTAAAAAAAAATCCCACCGGAAATCAATATTTCCAAATTTATCCACTGATAAATATACCAATTTATTCATAAACCCAATTTATAAATTTCCGTTTCTCATTTCCATTCCAATCTCAGTTTCAAAAGCATTTACAAATTTCAACCAAATTTCTCGAATTTAATCCCCTTAAATTCATTACTTAAACATTCCTTTCATTTTCCTTTAATCCAAATTTATTTATTGATATTTTTTTAAAATACCAAATTATATTTATCCAACCATAACACAGTACAACAAGATCTAAATCAATTTATCACAGATTATAAATAAAATTTGTATTTGTGAGGAATCCAATTGGATCCCTCCAACCTGTTTCCCTGCATCCACATATATTAGCACAACCAATAAATATCGATCCAATCTGATAATAATTATCATATTCAGCTAAACAACCAATCAAACATTTAAATATTAGCTATTTAAATTAATTGGTATCTAGATATGAGTCAGATTAACTCACCTTGAGTTTTCGACGAGCGTTTTAAATTCTTGAATTAAATCGACCGCGATCGATTTAACCCAAAAATTTCGCTATCTCCGATTGTCTCTAAATTTGCACTGGAGCGTAGATCGCGACGCTGCGACTCCGGCGCTTCTTGTTTCGTTGGAATTCTATAAGCCATGTAAAAGATATGAATTTATAAAGTTTGTATATAATTTTCAAAAAATAATTCCTTTTTTTTATTATTATACCGAACAAAAATATCAGGCCGCATCCCTTCTTCTTCGCACGCGAGATCGGTTCGAACGAACCCAAAACCGCTTCCCAAATTGAAAATCACGACCATCCCTGGTGTCGTTCGCCTCGATTGGAGGCCACCACTCCGAAGCTCAACGCCATCTCGACCTCCACCCAGAACATGCGCGAACTCGGTCGCCTCTATCACCCCAAAATCGAGCACGAACGCAACTCCTATCGGCCCAAATTCTGGCCATCAAGATGATTCTGTGCCACTCCGCCGTATGGATGGATAGATCTCATTGAGCTCTTTAACTTTGTCGTTGGAGATCTTGCATAATAATCAATGGATGAGGGAATAAATCAAGGAGAAGATGATAACTTTCCGGCCATTGAAATTTTTTTCATCGGCCGAACAAAGAAAGCTAGGGTTTCGGCCCTGTGCGCGTATATATATATATATATACATATAACCCAATTATTTTATTATTAAATTCACTTTTAAACAACTTTCTCAAACGATCTCCAAACAACGCATGCCTACAGGAGTTTCTAAGGTTTTACCCGCATTGCGAACACAATGGAACGTGTTTCGGAGGCTAAATCGACCATATGCGCGAGTTACAGAAATAAACGATCGATTTTAAATTAAATCGATTAAAATAGTTTCTATGCATTTTGAGCTGCCAGGGTCAAACGATATCTCCGATTCCTATGAATATTGAAATCCGATAATAACTAAACATTACAGATCCAATGGAACTAGTTTCGTCGAATTCGGAGACTGTGCCCCGGAAGACCATTTTAACTCGTCGATTAATTCGAGCGATTTTCAAAATCTTCGAAATCATCTAAAATTTCGCTTTTAAAATTTTACTAACTTAATTATAAATCATATAGAATTTAATCACATTAGAAACCATTCTGATCCATTTTGAATCAAAATCTAATTATTTGCATTATTATATAATAAATTCCATTTTTAAATTAATATAAAATTTCCAAATTTTAAACTTATCGACTTTTGATTCCATCCAAAAGTCCACATCGTTATTTAAATCCAAATAGACTTAAAATAAATTTTAGAATCTATTTTTATATCTATTTACACCCAGATTCACCAATTATCTCAATCCCAAATATTAAATTATTATTATTCAAATTTCAGATGAATTTCCATATTGAAAATTTAATTAATTTCATTAATTTAACCAAAATCTTCTTATTCAAAATCAAATTATAATTCACATCAGTATTTAAAATGAATTAAATGTTCAAAATCTAACGACCAAAATTCCGGGTCGTTACAAACCTCCCCCTTATAAAAATTTCGTCCCCGAAATTTGCTAAGGTAGAAGAATGCTCCAAACCCAATAGCAAAACCCACTTTGTGAAAATATCAAATTCACTTTGCCTAAACTCTTTAGTTTCAAATCAAAACTGCTAGTTTTGATTCCTATTCCAACATCCTTTTATTTTAATTTTAATTTGAAATCAATTTGTCGTTAACGAAACGTTTTCAAAAAATTTCAAAAAAATTTCTAACTCCCAAAATTTCCGAAATTTTTTGGCAGAGTCTCCCTTGTACGGAGAAGCTTTTGCAATATCACAATAGACATAAATGTATATACATCGACCCACACCGTCAGAAAACAAAATATACCATAATATATATATATATGTATGTATATATATATCATTTTCCAATTTTATTACATAGGCGTACCTTTTATTAGCATTTTAAAAGCAAGCGGCTAATATATTATGCATTTGCGTGCTCCAAATCTATCGATTGCCTTCCGTACCTGTACTTACTTAAACAAACACATCATTTTTCAATAATATGAGAATTTATTAAGATTCTATTCATTAAACTAGCCAAACACATCAATTACATAGTTTAAACCAATAAACCTCATAATTTAACATATTAACCATATTTTATCAGCAATCCAAAGATTTCAATTACCGCTTTAATTTACTGACAAATCCAAACTTCATTTTTAGTCTCCTCGAATGATTTATATTCAAGTTTACTTTTTACAATTCATATTTACTACAACCAATTCACTCTCTCTTCAATATGATTAACATATGCTTTACTTACATCAATTTACTCCAATCCAATTCCAAATTGATTCACAATCAAATTTTTATTTTAAATTTGATATATTTGCATTTCTTTATGATTCACTTGCATTTGTATACAAATCCACTTAATAAAATTTCAATCCATTCCAATTGATTTAAAAACCAATTATTAACTTCCGTTTATAACAAAATGACAAATTTTCTATGCAAACTTGAATGTTATTCATGCAATAACCATTACTTAAGCTTATAGCCATTTTAAATTAATTCTAACTCAATTTATATTAATTTTATTCAATTCTGTATTGTTCACAATTCAAACATTCCTATTTCATTGCAATTATTAAATTAAATCCCTATTCTCATTTCAAGTTCATCATCCAACTTAAGTTTATATTAATATCACTCCATTCTAGATTATTTACAACTCATACATTCTTACTTCATCACAATGATCAAATTAAATTCCTATTCTTACATTTCAAATTCATTATCCATTTACATATTTTAATTCAATTTGTTTATATTTTCTATCCAAATTTATTTTTAGTTCACCTTCCCAATTCATTTCTGAATTTATTTTATTAACAATGAGGCCACTTCAAATCATTTCACTCATTTGAATTTATTTACAATTTAAACCATCACTATTATAATCTAGTTCCATTATTCATTCACATTCTCAACTTTTTATTACCAAAATTAAATCCCATACCAGAACAGGGTTTTTATTTTACTTTTCAAAATTTTAACAAACTACCAAAATTTCATCCATGCCAATACAAATTCCATTTAATATGGTTTACACTAAATTCATCCTCAAACAATTCCTCTGGATTTAGTTGAGTGAGAATTTACTTCATTCAATATCATTTCAACTAAATTAAATCTTCTTTCAATTCAATTCTTCTCAAATTTTAATTCAAGTTCAACTAGATCTATCCAGCCAACTTAAATTCTTACCATTCCCATTACTATTTTAAATAAGAATTTAATTCCATTCAATATTATTTAAAATGCAAGTGAATTTTGATTTTTAATTAAATCCAAATTCATCTCAATTCCATTAAATCGAAGTTAAATCCAATTCGATCTAATTTTATTTCTCCATTCAATTTAAATTTTACTTTCTAATATATAAGTTTTAAAACTTATTTACTAACCTAAGTCCATTCACATCTTATATTTTTCTTTGCCTTATCACATTTAACATCCATTAAGGATTTAAATTTTGAATTTACCATACCATTCAACCATTTTATTTTGGTTTACAATTTCCATTTCCTAATCTTAAGTTCACCATCTTATTTACCTAAAGCTTATATTGCTCATTCGAGTCCACCTTCATCTTATAATCCCAATCTTAGATTATATATAACATTTAATTGCTTAAGGATATAAATTTTCATTCCGCCATTATAACCTACAGTTATAACCATTTTACATTTCAACTTAACCAAATCAATTTAATTCCAATTCCAATTTAACTTTTCCCAAGTTAAATTCAAATATACTTTACTCATTTCCATTTACTTATGTTAAATGTTAATTTCAAGATTAAAATTTCATTTTCCCTTCTGATTTAAATTAACTTCTCTTGATAGGTTCAATGGTTGATTCATTTTAACTTTCACATTTTTAAATAGAATTCCCCAGAATTCAATTGCCCGGTTTTATTTCAAAACCATTTTGAAATCATAAACAACAAATCCCCACTTGGAATATCACATCAAACTTCCAGATTCCAAACAACTTGTTTTTACCAAACAAATTTTCCCTTTTGAAATTTCTAAAACCACTTGTATACCCAACAAGTTCAAACAAATATCATAACCAATCTTCCCGGTAGCAATCCATCACTTTAGAAACTCGAAAATGAATTCTGATGATGTGGCCATCATCATCAGGAATATTTCCCAGCGGCTGAAGTGAGTTCAGTGCTTCCTTACTTCCACAAATTCCTTTCAAATCAATTTCCCCAAAATAATACTCTATTATTTCCTTCAAACACTTTGGAAAACATTTCAATCATTCCCCAAATTTTAAATTCCCAAACCTTTGTTTTAAATTCATTTAAAAAACTTTTCAAAATTTCTGGGATTTAAATTCTGGTTGAAATCAAATTTTAGTTATACTTCCTTTGGATAAGTTATACTTATCGAATTCTATTAGGTTATAACCATTTCAAATTTTAGATTCTTATTTGATTATAGTGTTAACAACCAATAATCCAATATCCAATATATATAGTAATTTCAGAAAATTATATCTTTTATATCAAAATATAATTTTTGGTAAAATTATTCCATTCACCCGCTTTAAAAAAACAATACTATGTCGGTTTATCTTATTTAAGAGTTTAGAAACCCCTATCGATACGGTTGTACTTCCCATACCGACCAGAATTCATAAACACTTAACTGATAAGTCAACACAGTATAAAAACAAATTTTATATTCACTAACAAGTACGCTCTCATATCTATTAATACACTCAACTCGTTATAGAGTTCTTGTAACGCCTCGTCTTTTCGTACGCTTTAAATCAACGATAAACCACACACGTCAGACTTAAACCGTACAAAAGGACGGATTGTTATGGGGTAAATAAGAAAAAGCAGAGATAGAAGAAAAAACAAAATAGAATCTTGGAGCGGAACGATAAAATATAATAATCAAATAAATAGTTCATGAAGCTATTTTACGAAATCTTTTGATTTTACTTATACAATATATATCAGAGTTACACATACCAAAGAATAATAACAATGCAGCGGAATATTTTGAATGTGGTGGAATACTATAATAAATAATAATAGTATAAATCTTCGCCTTCCTCCTCCAGAGCTAAAGTCTTCGAATCCTGAAATGCTCAGGCTGACTCGAGTGAATTGAAAAGACAGAACACTCGAGTCAGAACTAAAATATCTTCTGTGAGTTAAATCAATAGAAATAAATATGAGTGCAATAACTTAAAAGATGCTCGGGATTCACATCCCCTAAGGATTAAACTATTTACTATGTAGTAATACTTCGCTATTATAATAGTGTCTATTAGTAAAATAAACTTACTTTAAAATAGCGTTAAGGAGTGACCCATTATTCCCCTTAACACGTAATATATTCCCATAGTCTATACAGTACCGTAATCTCTCCCATACTGGGCGTCGTCAGAACGCACTCCATAGGTATGGTACAAAAAAATCGTATAAGGCGTGCTAGGGTAGGTGACATGGCACAACTAGGCAATGCCAGGGTAGATATACCAATTACGCATCCCGGCTGGTGGTAACGCATAGCCGCAGCTACCGCCCACCTCGAGCCACACCATCAAAATCAAAAATCAAAAGTGGCCACCGAATAGATCCAAAAGTCAGAGTATAATATCGAACGGATGTGTCCAATAAGAGGGGCTACCTGGCCCGAGAATCGCTCCTGTTTTAGCCACCTTATGCCAACTCACGAGAGTCGGGTCCACGTATTTACCTTAATAGAACATCGCCACCATCCTACTTCATTCTGGAATCTCCACCGCGTACACGGTTGTTAAAGTGGTTTTCGGAGTTGGCAGAGAGTATGACAACTTCCGATCCCGGTCTCTTCAACAACCAAACGTTATTATAACACCGCGGTCATTTCAAAATAATTTTACTTCAAAACCAGAATATAATATCGATTTCAAAAACATATAAATACGATATCATTTTCTATTTTAAAACCCAAATCAATATGATATAATTTTTTTTCAAATATATCCCTTTCCAAAAATCATAGCACCTTCAAATCTAACCCATAGCTTTGAAACATAACTTCAAATACTTAAATGGTTCTAAATAATAAATTACTTTATATATTAAAATAGCTTCTTAAATTTCACAAATAAATTCCAAATTCCGATTTGAACCTTCAAATAAACCATTTCAAATTTCCATATATTTCAAAGCTTTAAATATTCAACCATTTCAAAACTAATTCTTTGATAATTTCATATATATCAATTTCAATTACTATTATTTAGATTTGAAATGTTTACTTAAAAAAATCAAGTATCATTCGAGTAAAAAAAATTTAAACTCCAAATAACAGGATATTCTTTCAATTTTAAATAACTTGATAATATACATTTAAATCGACTTGCTATTCATTTAAGTCCTCTAAACCAAAATCAAGTTATAAAAATCATACCTTTTAAAATCTTAATTTATTTATATTTCAAATCCAATTTTTCGAGGATAATCCTTAAATCTTAAATTCAAATCATAAATCTTCCAACCTTAATTTTATTTGAGTCATTATAAACTCTATATACAATAGAATTTAAATAGATACTTAACCACATTATATAAAAGAAATCAAACTTTATTAATTAACTTATTTTATAATTCAAAACAAATTTATACATAGCTAAATCAAAAATAAAATAGAATTTATATAACATCTAAAATCAATATCTATATTGCCCATATATTTCTTTACAAAACCATAAAAAACATTTCAAAAATAATTTTATATATATATCGCAGTGCCTGTATATAATTTTCTATTCTATGGTCAAGTGATACAGATATTTATCATTTCAACCCGTAATATAAAAATAAAAATGCAGTTGTACATCATTTAAAACGCAATCCCGAATCAAAATAAATGCATAACAACTTCCAGATTATGATGATATAAATAAAACATCCATTCATCCATCATAAAATCATACATCCATCACAATTATCATACAAAACAATCAGTCCATATCAATATATAACTGATAATATATAAAAGGTAATTAACTGGCAGCTATATTCAATAATAAATTAAATAATGATTTAATTTAAATAAATGCAATTAACTGAGATGATGATTAAAATATACAAAACGGTCATAAATAAATTCATAATCACAACATAAATTAAATTTAACAAACATAAGAAATGTTAGAAGTTGTGAGTGGGTTAAAACACTCACCTTTTGAATTTAAATTGAATTTAAATCCAATTTAAACCAAAAAATTTCACAGTCTCAGAATTTATCCAAACCAGCTTCAAAATGTCCGGAATTTTGATACGATCCTAACGCAAGAAACCGTGCGTAATTTCGACCTCGTATGGGCAAGTTATGGGAATTAGAACGGTTTCAAAAATCAAGTAAATAAAAATAAAAATAAAAACAAAAGAAAACAATCCTGGCCACATCAATACCCTTTACGAAACCCTAACGCTACCCAGATGAACACGCGATCGCATAGAACCTTGAAGCCACCACTGCTCTTGACCTCGTTACCTCACGCACGCGCTGTTAACCCGCCTTTTGTCAAAGCCATAAGTAGGCGGATTCAACCTAACTAACTTCACGGCTATCGAGGTTAGAGTATGATGGATTTGGTTTCGAAGGATGAAGTTTACTTGGATATGTCATTTGATCAAGAAATGGAGGGAATTCACGGAACAAGTACTTCGTTCGGTCTACACTCCCCGCTCGGCATAAAAGAATCGTTCGGCATTATAAATGGTTCGGCATTGGTTGCCGCTCGGCATAAAGGAGTCTCACCTCAATACCTCGATACCTCGATACCTCGCACCTCGATACCTCACACCTCGATACCTCGATACCTCGCACCTCGATACCTCGCACCTCGATACCTCGCACCCCGAAACCTCGCACCTCGATACCTCGATACCTCGACATCTCGCACCTCGCACCTCGCTCGGCATTGCACCTCGCACCTCGCTCGGCATCATACCTCGCTCGGCATTGGCGGCTCGGCATGGGTCGCTCGATGAAGATGGCTCGGTGGAAAGTCGTTTGGCATAAGAAGAATGTGGCTCGGTGGAAATTCTTAATGGGCCTTTACCGTTCAGAAAGCCCAGCAACTCAAATTTCGCCTATAAATACAGCATGTAGGGGTTCAGAAGGGGGTCTTCTTCTTCTCTTTTGCTCTCTGACTTTTTATTTCCTAAGACTAAGGCCAGTCTACCACTTTGTAACTGTAATTGATTCGAACATCAATAAAAAGGAAACTTCTAGATTGGACGTAGGCTGAAGTTAGCCGAACCACTATAAAACTTGTTGTTGTTTACTGTTTTCATTTTAATTTTAACTGTTCTTCATATTATTACTCTCTACACACACTTTATCTGTTATCAGTGACTGTTAATTGGTGCTTTCATTTACATTTGGGTGTTAGTGACCAATTTTGATGCTAACATTTTGGTGCTTTCACTGAGAACTCAAGCACTCGGGGATTTTGGAGCTAGGAACTTGCACTCTAGAAAGCAATTGTTAGGCCATCAACAAGAAAGCAAGTGACAGAAAGGAGCAATCAGGAGGGAAGTCAAGAGGCTTCCTCTGGAGCTGGAGCAGGTCAAGCATCCATCTACATCACCAGAGACGAGATGGAAGCAATGTTGAAAAGACAAGAGGAGATGATGCAGGCTCTTCTCAGACAATTTGCATAGGCAAGAAATGCAGGAGCTCAGGTCTGTGGAGCTGGATCAGAAGCGCTCAACCAGCAAGCAGAGGGAATAGCTCAGCAGGGGGCAGCAACCAATCAGGCTATCAATCCGGATGGATCTAGACTCGGGGGCATACTACTAGGGAGTGCTGAACCAATCCATGGAGGGATACCAGATAACGCTGTCCAACCCGACCCCAATAGGAGTGCAGGAGTACGAGATGAGGAGTATGTGCCAGAATTCCCTCATCAACTCGGAGGGCAGACCAGAGGCAGTGGACAAGGATTACATCTTGGTGACAACGACGGACTGGCGGAGATGGTAAGACGAGCTATGAGAGGTGGATTGGTAAACAAAGACTTGGAGGATGTGAATAGGAGTCCCTTTACTCCTACTATCAGGTGAGATAGGAACCCACCAGATTTGCCCGATGCTTCCCATTGTATTTGACAGACATAGCAGCAGAATGGTTTAGACAATTGGAGAGTGGTTCCATTGGAACGTTTACTGAGTTGACTGAGAAGTTTATGAGGCAGTTCAGAGTTCACATTTCGAGACCTAAGAATGTGATGAGTTTGGAAACTCTAAAGCAGAGGACCGGGGAATCTTTGAGGAGCTTTCTGATGCGATTCAATGCAGTGGCAACATCGGTGGATCGACCAGATCCATCCATGGTCTTAATGGCAGCTGTATCTGGCATAGCTAAATGGAACAGAGTTCAAAAATTCACTGACAAAGGATCCACCTATGGATCTAGGGGAGTTTTATCATGAGGCCGAAGGATTTTTACGATTAGAGGATGCAAATGCTGAGAGAGAGGAAGGAGAAGGAGATGATGTTTATGCAGTCAAGGGTGAAAATCCTCCTAAAAAAGATCCAAGAACTGATAAAGGGAAACGAAAAGTCAGGGATAACGACGATGGACCAACACGACCACGAAAGGAACCAAGATTCACCTCTTATTCAGAGCTGAACGAGATTTTGGAAAGAATTTACCAAGACACTAGGGGGCAAATTCCCTATCAGAGGCCAATGAGAAGGGATCCGACCAGCAATGAAAAAAGATCAGACAAGTATTGTTTATTCCATGAACTGAACGGTCATAGCATGAATGACTGTAGGCACTTGAAGGATGAGGTTGAGGGACATATCTGGAATGGTTTGCTATCGCAATATGTGAGAAGGGGAACAACGACGGTGGAACGAGAGCGGCCACCACCTACACCAACTGGGAACGGCTCGGGATCGAGGCGTCAGCTTGTCATCAGCTGATTGAAATAGTGACGAATAAGTGGCAAACTCCACACCAACGCAATTAAGTCATTTACACATGTACATGACCGTGAACGATCCTCAGGCATGCTCTGATACGACTATAAATCGCATCAATGTTGGTGTTCGCACTTGGACGTCCTTGTTTTGCTTTTATTTTCCATTTCTCATGTTTGGACTTGATTTAGTTTGATATTTCCGTTGAAAGACTTATTTTGAATGAAAATCTGTTGTTTGTGATTCCATGACGTCTAAGCCACTTACACATGTATGGGGTCGCGAATGGTCCTTAGGCATGCTCTGAGATGGCGATAAACCACCACGACAAACAGTTCAAAAACTCACTCGAACTTGAAATCTGACATTAATGATACTAAGTCCCCTCCGGGCACACACAACTCGCCTTGAACGGCACCCGACCACGAACGGTCACAATTCGCCTCGAACGGCACCAAATCACGGATGATCACAACTCGCCTCGAAAGGCACCCGACCACGAACGGTCACAACTCGCCTCGAACGGCACCAGATCGCGAACGATCATAACTCGCCTCGAACGGCACCCGACCGCGAACGGTCACAATTCGCCGCGAACGGCACTCGGCCTCGAACGATCACATACCACCCCGAATGACATACGATCCCAAACGATCGTCATTCGTGGTTCGATAAGGCTATTAATTTCTTTGCAGGTCATTAACAGGATACGAACATCCACATTATTGTGCTACAAAACACACCTTCCATTAGCAAGGCATGTCTTGGGGGGCAAAGTGTTAACCCGCCTTTTGTCAAAGCCATAAGTAGGCGGATTCAACCTAACTAACTTCACAACTATCGAGGTTGGAGTATGATGGATTTGGTTTCGAAGGATAAAGTTTACTTGGATATGTCATTTGGTCAAGAAATGGAGGGAATGCACGGCACAAGTACTTCATTTGGTCTACACTCCCTGCCCGACATAAAGGAATCATTCGACATTAGAAATGGTTCGGCATTGGTTGCCGCTCGGCATAAAGGAGTCGCACCTCGATACCTCGATACCATGATACCTCGATATCTCGATACCTCGCACCTCGATACCTCACACTTCGATACCTCGATACCTCGCACCTCGATATCTCGCACCTCGATACCTCGCACCTCGATACTTCGCACCTCCATACCTCGCACCTCGATACCTCGCACCTCCATCCCTCGGACTTCGCACCTCGATACCTCGCACCTCGATACCTCAACACCTCGCACCTTGCTCGCCATTGCACCTTGCACCTCGCTCGGCATCGTACCTCGCTCGGCATTGGCGGCTCGGCATGGGTCGCTAGACGAAGATGGCTCGGTGGAAATTCTTAATGGGCCTTTACCGTTCAGAAAGCCCAGCAACTCAAATTTCACCTATAAATACAACATGTAGGGGTTCAGAAGGGGGTCTTCTTCTTCTCTTCTGCTCTCTGACTTTTTATTTCCTAAGACTAAGGATAGTCTACCACTTTGTAACTGTAATTGATTCGAACATCAATAAAAAGTAAACTTCTAGAGTGGACGTAGGCCGAAGTTAGCCGAACCACTATAAAACTTGTTGTTTTTTACTGCTTTCATTTTAATTTTAACTGTTCTTCATATTATTACTCTCTACACACACTTTATCTGTTATCAGTGACTGTTAGTTGGTGCTTTCATTTACATTTGGGTGTTAGTGACTAATTTTGGTGCTAACACGTGCGCCCAAGGCCTTGCCGCCGCCGCCGAAGTACGCCGCAGCCCTCCCCCTTCAGGCAATCGACCACCTCCGGTCGCGAAAACGCGACAGCAGCCACTAAAAACACGGACACAAATCCCAAAATTCACAGCAATCTAACCATCAAACTGCCATCCAGACCACACCGATGAACAGCGCACAACCCTCTCTACCCAACCCATAAATTTTTTTGACGATCGGACGAGCTTGATCGATGTGCGATGAACGGCCGTAACTTGATCATCAATTTCTGGCCACACAGTGCATCAAATTGAAAAACGAATTATAGAATTGAGATGCGCTCTTCAAAAGCTTTCCAACAATATATAATTTGCTATATTTTAAGGAGTTTGAAATTTTGACTTGGCATTTGATTTGGGATTGCGATTGGGATTAGGGTTTGTCTGCCATTGAAGTGAGGAGGTGAATAGAACGTACAGAAACGAGGAACGGAGGCTGCTAGGGTTTATAGCAGGATATATATAGGCAGGGTTGACATTTGAATGGATAGATAAGATAGATTTACGCGCTAACGCCAAAGTGAACCAAAAAGCCCATTCTGACTCCGGAACAAAATTGGGTCAACCCATATATCAAAATAGGTGTTTTTAAATATTTTAAACGTGATGGAACAAGTTTCAAGTCCAAATTCCATCGTATGAAGAAGTTATGCTCAAATCAATATTTTTCAAATTGATTTCAGTTTCACTAATTTCAAGGCGTTTCGAGTCCGTACGATCAAACGACAAGTCCGATCGCTATGAAACTTGAAAACCTATAATAATTCACCGTTACGGATCCGATGAAACTAGTTTCGTCGAAATCCGAGTCAGTGGCCAAAATGGCTATTTTTACATTAATTAAATAATTTAATATTAAATTTATTTAAATCAAGCATCGGTTAAATTTTAAATAAATTACAATTTCTCTGAATTCAAATTGCTTGGACATTTTTCATAAATTAAAGCAAATTGTGGACATCAGTTCAAAGTTAATAAATTTACCAATTCAGTGTTAGCTTCAATTTCCATAGATTCGGTAATTATAATTTAATTTCAAATAATCCATATTCTTATACCATCTAGCTATTCAACTGATTTCATTTTTACGATAAAATTATCATGGTTTGTACCATAGTGCATTAATATTCTTATTTTATCTTAATTTCAAATAATGTAGTAATTAATTTCATTCACAAGAAATTCAATTAATTAAAATTTATTTCAATAAATTAACTTGATTTAACTCCAAATCCTTTTTATCTAATCAATAATTATTCAATAAACAAAGGTAACCTTTGTTTACCTTTTAATACATTGGTAAGTTCAAATTTCCATCTTTCCTTCGTACTAACTACCCTATTTTCATTTTATTACATTTCTACCAATATACACGCTAATTGCGTTTTACATTCTAAATAAATTCATTTACTTGGGTTCATACTTTCCATTATATCGATTACTATATTATGCATAAATTTACAATTCCAATTATTTCATTATTACATTCACACCTTCCGTTATTATATTAATAATCACTAAAGTAGCGTTTATTATCAACCATAAATATTATAATTTTACTTAACGGACATTGATTGTATAATTTTACAATTTATTACGTATTCTTCATCAGTTAACATAACTTTGAATTCATTTCCCAATTTACTAATTTCAATCAATCCTAACTTTCCAAATCTGTTTCAATTAATAGGGTGTGCACTAATTTAGTTATTGCATTAATCTTATTAATGTAACATTAAGCTTCCTTTACTCTAATTGATTTCCAATTTTATTATTAAACGAAATAAACAGGTAACTTATACAAGTGTTACCATGCCTTTAATTTCACTCATGAATTCCCTATTATCAAGCAACCGTTACAGTTCTTAAATACTAATGCTTTTATTTAATTACCATTAACTATATTATTATTATTCCATTAGCTAATCAGGTATTTACATTAGTTTCTTTCATTTCAATTTATCCATTTATTAAGTTTTACAATAATAAATCTTTATTTCCAAATATACTCTAATTTAACAACCTCTAAATATTGTATTACCTCCCACGTTAATGTAGCTTTTGTTTATATTTATTCAAATTTGATCTTCTCATTTCAATTAATAGACTAAATAAATGGGCAACACATAATTATTACCTTCGTTTACTTTTATTACATCTAAGTTTATTGTTTACAGACCCAAGGGCAATAATTTACTATTTCTTTATTAGGGTTTCACTTCTATTGTCAAAAATAAATGTTAATTACCAAGGCTACACTTGTTTCCTTATATTCAATCCAAAGACTAGTATAACATTTTACACATTTTAAATTATTGTAATTTCATTTGGTTACTTTAAATCAATATATTATTGCATTGGTTAATTAAATTCTTACTTTTATTTGCTTATTTTATATTTTATACCCAAGTGCGAAATTTAACACTATTTGTCAATAATTAACTTTTAAATTACCATTACTGCACTTCTTTTTAGCATCCATTTAATTATAAATTACAAAAAAAATATTTCTTTCTTAATTTAATTACAAAGATCAAATTAAATTAACCAATTTTAGTTATTAAAAATTAAGGGTCGTTACACTCTCCCCAATCAAAACTTTTCGTCCCTCAAAAGGAGAAGAATGGAAAAGGAAGAATTTAAATAAACAATACATCTTATTCAAAAATATTAACTTTATAAACAAATAAATTTAAAAAATTAATCAATTTAGATAAAGTATACCAATTTATACCCATTAAATCTTTTTATACTCAAATTAATAAAGCTTGGAAAACATTTTTCAAAATATTTTCTAAGTCCAAAATTTACGGAAAATTTTGGCAGAGTCTCCTTTGTACGGAGAGGCTCGGGAGATAATATAATATTAAATATAACAATATACAACATATTTTCCAAAACAATATATCCCAACATGGGAAAAATAATATAATATAAAAGCGCTATAAACCGTAATCCGAAAACGTACCTATTTGTTGGGCAATTAATGCTTAATTATGAAACCAAAAGCAGTAGCAATTGCTTCCATAACCTGTATTTCACTTATATAATCCAAAAAGGTTAACAATTTTATAAAATGAAATATTAAAGTGGTTTCAACCATAAACAAACAAATCAATACAAACATCAAACACTTGCAACAAGGCATACAACCATCCCATGGAATCAACACAAATCCATCATTCATTCATATCAAATAAAACAAATAGTTCTTCGGGTTCAAAGACTTTAAATTGTACATAGTGAAAAATAAACTATTAAGCGCATCCTTTTCCCAACAGTCTCTAGTGAAGCTAAATAGATTATTCATATACCCAAACAATTTTAAAGTATCCTTACCCAAACAACCATGAACCAAACAAACAACGATTTCAACCAACATATTAAGTTTATTCTTTTTAATTCCATTCATACCTTTGTTGTTTGGTTTCTTTTCCATTCATATTATGGTTTATCTTTTTATTTTCATTTTATTTCTTACATTTTTCATTTATCCATATATAATGCAATTTCTTTTATTTGCATTACATTCATTGATTTATATTATTCATATTTAATCAAATTTCTTAGTAGGTAAATTTATTAACTTAAGTTTATAGTCATTTTTCAGCATTCTTCATTTTTTCTTATTTTATTCAGAAGTAACTTCAACCTATTTACTTAAGTTTATAAGTGCTTACTTACAACACCTACTTTCCATTATCTTTAATTAGTAGCATTTCAATTATACTTAAGTTTATAACAACAACAACTTCCAATTCTTATTTATTAAAGAATTTCATTGAATACTTTCATTATTTCAAATTTTTAATTGTATAATATTCTATTACAATTTCTTATTAACATTGTAACTTTTATTATTTGGTAAGTTATCCTATATGCTTTTAAGAATGCAATTGAAAATCACACAAGTTTTTCTCAATTCTTTTAATTAATTAAATGCTCAATAATAATATCCTTTGTTTTTATGTCACAAATTTAAATTTCTTTTTATTTAATTTACAACTTAGCAATAACTCTCTTATTTCCTTTATAGGTTTCAATTTATTATTTACCTACGTTCCAATTCACTACAATAATTGAAACTATTAATCAATGGAAACTTAAGAACTAAATAACGGGTTAAATCTCAAATCATTTTAAAAATAATAAATAAATGTATACTTACAACTTATATCCAATTGTATTTAAATAATTAAAATTTATATTTGTTTATCAAAATAAATCTGCAGTAAATCTACTACCGTAGCCTTCCCACTTCGAAACTCGAAAATGAATGTCGATGACGCATGCACTCATCACCGAAATTATTTTCCGGCGACAGAGAGGGGAGTACATAACTTATTTCTTCCAAAATTTCTTTAAAACGATTCTTTCAAATCATATTGAAATATTTATATCAGAAAATACTTCTATTAATATTATTATTATATTTCAAAATCATTCAAAAGAAACTTTCAAAACCTCGGAATTTTCGTTCTAAATTCCCAATTTCCTTTTATTTTATTTTAAATCTCATTTCAACTATTATTTATAAATTCCATTACCTAACAACCAATATATTACACCCAAATATATATATCATTTATAAAAATTTATTTTATATATGTAGAAAATATAATAGGCAAAATTATTTCATTCCCCTATATTAAAAAAAAATTATGTCGGTCTGTCCTATTAAGTGTTTAGAAATCCCTATTGATGTCATAGCGTCCTATGCACCAACTAGAATTTATAAATACAAAACGGAACAGATTAACACAATATTAAAACCTTTTATAACACTAACAAATATGCTCTCTCATAATATACACTCGGCGGCTCATCATAGGGTATTACCACCCCATTAGTAAAGAGTCAGACCCCACAAAGCTAAGGTTTTCACTAAACCAAAGCTCTGATACCAGATGTGTAACGACCCGGAATTTTCGAAGCCGAAAATTTCAGATAGTTATGAAAAGAAGAAAGAGATAGAAGAAAAAGAATAAAACAGAAACACCAAACACAGATGCTCACATTCGCAGCGGATCAAAATATAATATTAAATAAATAACAGTTATACAAAGGAAAACTGGACTGGTCAAATTACACTTTAATATATTAGAGTTACAATAATTACACAACAATGAGCAGTTTAATTCAACATGCCCCAGATAAGCTATAAATAAAAACAGCGGAAATCTCTACATACGTTCCTGCCATCCGGCTCGCCCCTTGAGCTCCAGAACGTCCTTACCTGAAAATCTGTAATACTCGATCTGACCCGAGCATTACATCAAAGTAACACCCGGGTCAGGCTGGAAACCAGCATGAGTAAACCCAACTAACAAGGAATACAAAGGCATACAACTTATATAAACCCGGGGTAACTTATATCAATTTACAACTTCACAAGTTATAGACATCACCTATTTCACATATCAATTTTTAAGCTCCAAAACTTAGAACAAATGGTCTAATCCACTTAAAACATTCCATTTCATTTCAGCCCATTAATTCCACACATCAAATTATAAAGAATCGAAGTTGTTTCGGGTATTCACCATACCCGACTCCGGACTCTTCGAATCCACTGTCATCTAAGACCAAGTTATCTAATTAAATACAATTCAACTTAAATACCAGATAACATTTTTACACTTTAATTCATAGTTGATAGATAATTACATTATCACCATCTATCCCATATATCATATCACAAAGCAATTCATGTCAGAGATATCAACCAGTCCAAAGCACTCATCATCATTCAATCCTTAATAAGCAAGATTTATCACTTCATTACTTACATTAATTAATGATCCTCAAATTATTTTCACTAGTTAATTATTCTTAAATTTCATATAATAATTAAATTTTAACTTAATTACATTTATTAATCAATCTTGATTAATCACACTCAGAAAAATAACTTTCCTTAATTACTTCATCAATTAAACCAACTCCTTGATTAATTATAAATTAATCCTTCACTTACATTGAGTAATCATTACTTAATTCCTTCCATCAAGTAATTATCCTTTCATTATTTCCCATCAAGTAATTTCCTTAAATTAATTACATCTGGTAATTATCCACTAATTACTTCACTAAGTAATTATACCTCATTAATTACCTTAAGTAATTATACTTAACTCAACATCAAATGATTAACTTTAATTAATTAAACTGAATTAATTAACCAAAATTAACCACATCCAATTAATTTATCATACTGAGTAATTAGTTCCTTTAATTACTCATTAAGTGATTTACATTAAGTAATTAACCTCTTAATTACTTATTACTTAATTATTTCTTAATTGATTAATCTTGATTAATTCTTCTTTAACTATCACCTTTACATACATTAAGTAATTAGCCTTAAATTAATAATAAAAATTAATTATTCTTCACTCACCCATATTAATTTCACTTACCCTATATTGATTTCTCAAATTTTATTATCCTATAAACACTTACATTGAATAATTAATCCTCAATAAATCATATGAATTAATTGTTAATTATGATTAACCATTAATCACTTCAACTTTAATTACTCCCATGAGTAATTACCACTAATTACTTTCATAAGTAATTATCATTCTTAATTACATTCAGAAATTACCATTAATTACTTAATTAAGTAATTACACTTAATTAATCCATAATTAAGTGATTATTTAAAATTAAATAAACAATTAACTAATTATTTAAAATTAATTAAACAATTAATTAACTAACTTCTTATATTTCAAAATCCTTAATTATTTAAGAAAACATTATTCTTAATTAAACTTTATTCATCTTCAATATAAATTGAAACTTAGTTATTAAACATTACTTAAAAACTTATTTTAAAACTTTGATTAAATATTTAAATTCAAAATACTCTTTTAAATTGAATTTTAAAATTTATTTAAGATAATTACTTCAAAGAAATCATCTTAACAATTTAAAATTTGAAAATAAATTCAACTATCATCTTTAAAAGTTTGATTTATATTTATTTCAAAAGAACAAGCTTCAACTTGTATTTTGCTTCTTTTATAAAACTTAAACTTAATTTTTATTCAAACGACAAGTTTTAAAATCAGCAACTATATCTTTAAATTACACAGTACTAACAGAAGCACTACTAAAAACCTAAGTTAACTTTGCAACTTCCATTACATAGTACAAACTATAACACACAACCCAACCCAACCCGAGACAGACACGGCAGATGCACGAGATCGACCCCGAGTTAAAACCTCCAACTCCTTCCTTCGAGTCATAACCACAAATGACACGAGAGCTTCTTCGGGTCGATCTCATCTTCTCCAAACCAAATACCCAGTACACACACACACGTACGCTCGTGCACGTGTCCCATCACCTCCGGCCAAACCAGGTCGTCGCGACCATCACCATCGATCACAATGTCACTCGTGAACCTAAATCCAAACCCAGATCCAAAAATTGACATTCGAATCGAAAATCGAACCCTTAGCGCGAAACTGCACCAACAACATGACCCAAAACCCCTCCACGGCCAACGCCACGATGCCGTACAACCTTCGCCGACCACTCCACCGAAGTGCCATGACCACGAACTACATCCTCCCCAAACGCTAACAATTTCGGTCCCCAATCCAAGTCGCGACAGTCACGATTATCCAACCCAAACAAAAACGAGCTAAAACCCTAGCTCGATCCAATTCGAAAAATTCACACATTGGAAAAAATTCTAAAACATTTTTCCCATCATCCCCCACATATAAGCAAGCTTCGACCACAATATCAAATCAAATTATTATGTATATCATCGGCAGTTCACAAAAATTCCCAAAACATTCAAACCCAAAATTCTCATGATTCATTAAACTAAAAATTACAAATTGCATATCTAAATTCATGATTTATCATCACGATTACATGCATGTAATTCAATTTATAATTTAAAGTAGTTGATTTTTAACCAAAATTTAAGTTTCACTGTGTTTTCCATTTTTAAAATTATTTGTAAATTTAAAAATTACAGAAACTGTTTTACAATCTTCATCAAACATTTACATACAACTTCTATTCAAATATTCAAGGCTAATAATGATCAAAGAATGAGATATTTAATTTTAAGACGAAAAATCAAAATCTGTTAAAATAACAGAACTTACATTTCCTTTACAGGTATTCAAATCAATCATGCATTCATGTAACAAATATTCATCATCAAGCAAATTCATCGCATGCATCATCATTCAATCACAAATTAAACTAAAACTGTTTTTTTTTTAAATGATTTACTCACCTGAACTTTGTACAGAAGAGACCTGGATGTTTGAGTTTGATTTCAGAAAGCTGGAAAACTGATCTAGTTTGAATTAAATCCTGAATTGGAAATGCCTTTGCTTCATGTAACTTGATATGGTAACTGATCTTATTTTGATTTGTTGAGTTGTTCTGAAATTGATATCCAGGTTAGAGATGTTGTTGATGATATAGTTGAACTGTAATTGTTTGATTCAATTCCTAGCTTTGATTTGTTTTTGAAGGGTGAGGGTAGAAGAAAATGATAGAGAGGAGAAAAAGTTATCATATAATAATTTTATTTTCTTTTTCTTTTTTTCCTTTTAGAAATAAAATAAATGACACTTGTCATTTACCTTGTTTAGTTTGCTAACGCATCTCTTAAGAATAATGATAAGTTAACACATGTTACTTTAAGGGTTTATATCTCAACACTTGTAATTTATATTTATATTATTTTTAAAAGATTTTTGAAGCTTTTATATTAATTTTTTTTCTAATTAACGAATACCTTTGTAAATAAATAAATGCTTTTCTAAATTTATATAAATAAATTTCCTTTAAAGAAAAATAATATGAAACAATCTTATTTTAAATAAAAGCCTTTATTCACATTTTTATTAAATCCAAAATATTTTAAAGATATATATATCTTTCAAACTCAAATTCAAATTCAATTTAAAATCTAATTTAAAATCAATTAAAATAAATATATTTTTTCTTCATCTAAAAAAACTCAAATTTAAATTTGTTTGAAAATAATAGGTTTTCCCATTCTAAATAATTATATTAGAAGGTTACCTAATAATTATTTATCAGATATAAAAATTCAGTTTCTATTATTTATATTTAGATATTCCTTATTATCAGAATTCTTATCTGTTCATATATAAACCAGATAGTTATCCAACTATCAGATGCTCAAAATTCAGGGTTATCACACTCCTCCCCCCTCAGAATATTTTCGTCCTCGAAAAGGAACGAAGCCAGAATTTATTAAATATTTAAAACTAGTTAAAATATTCTTTAATCATTTTACAACACTTTTAAAATCTGTAATACTGCCAAAATAGTTTGATAAAATTACTTTTTATAACTCGATGTCTCCAACAGTCTATCCTTGTTCTCACAGAAATTCGGTCATATATTGATCAGGCGTATGACTGAAAATCTATAAGTACTTAGCAGACCCGTTTTCAACACCCAGTGAAAATACTCGGAAAATAATTTTATTGAAAATATAGGAAATGGTTTTTGGAAATAGAGGATATATCTTTTGGTGAGAATGCTCTGGAAATCATCACCCCCATTCATGGTCGCAGTTACATTACAGGGTTACGTTGCCATCGCAGCAAAAGTCCATGTAACCGCACCGCGGCCTCTCAATTACGCCATGGATCCCATGACAGATTGCAGTTACATTCCAGGGTTACGTTGCCATCACAGCAAAAGTCCATGTAACTGCAGGCTCTCTACGGCCTTTGATTTTCGCTATCAAAATGAAACTTCCCCACTCCTACATAGGTCGCAGTCTACCGATATAAAATCAAACGCAGACTGTTGGCTCTCAGCGGCACACACGACTTTCGCTATGTTATCATAGGTCGCAGTCTACCAATATAAAATCAAATGCAGACTGTTGGCTCTCAGCGGCACACACGACTTTCGCTATGGTATACTCTACTCATAATCCCCAAGAACTAGTTTTGTCCGGACTCCTCACAGGATCAACTTTAAAACCCCCTTTGGGGCTCAAGGCAACACCACCCGGTGGCACTCCTAAGAAGTTCATTTCAAGGGAGCGCCTTTTTCCCCAGAGCCATCATCAAAACATTTTATACTATACACATATAGTATCTTCAAATCATACACCTAGTATGATCTCATACAAAGCTCCTTTTCACAAAATCGATTATTCCAAAATCGATAATTCTCAAACTAGGCTTTCCAAATCCTAAGGTTCCCAAAACCTTTTCCAAAATTCTCATAAGATCCTTTATATATATATATATATATATATATATATATATATTCAGATATATATAATCTTTTAAAACTTAGGACCATTTCAAACTTGTATGAAACTCCTTTTATACTTCAAACATTTTCAAAAACCCTTTTTCTTCTGGCAAAAGATTCAACAAGGGGAGTTTCATTTTATAAAACAAAGATATTTAACTTTGTTTACTCAAAATCAAATAATCAAATTTGATTACTCCTTTCAATATCATTTTCATTCAAATCCGTACGATGTACACATATCATCCGTACGTTATACCAATCTGATCGCTCACTCGATCACACAATTTCATTTAGATTCTATCCACTTACTCACATTTGCCTTAATCCCCATTTGGATTATTCCTTCAATTCTTATCTCGATTGGGTACTTAACCAATAACAGTTTGAATTCCGACCCGTTTATTTAGAAACTAGCTTGAAAAGAAAATTAAAAATAGATAAGTAGTTGGAAAAAAATTACTGTTTGTAAAATATGTGTAAAATAATTAAAATAATTATAGAAATTTTAGATAATTGCAAAATAATAGTAAGATAGTAATTAGTTTTGTAAAATAGTTGGAAAATTGTTAAACAATTTCAAAAATAATTGTAAAACAAGTATAAGATAGTTTGGCTTTTAAAAGAAAAGTTGTATATATAACGAATGGCTTGGAAAAATAGGTTTATATTAAAACAATTTATACTAAAAATAGTCCAGAGTCAAAACTGCTCACTTCCCAATCTCCATTCTCATCAATTCAATTTAAATTCCCACTTCCATTTAAATTGACTCAATTCCAATTTTAAATAACTTCAATTTCCATTGAAGTTGATTCACCCCCAATTCAAGTTAATTTAAACTCAATTTCTTTCCAAATTTAACTTTATTCAACTTTGATCTCAAATTCTACTAATTTAAATAAATTTCAATTGAACTAGTTCCAATTTCAATTCATTTCAACTCCAGTTTGAATTAATCCCAATTTTCAAACTCCATTTCCAAATCAAGTTGAATTATTCTTGATTTCCTCCCAAATTTAATTCAAATTCCATTTGAATTTAAAACTATTCAACTTTAATTACAATTCCAAATTATTCAAATTAGTTCGAACTAATTTCAAATTGAACTCACTTCAATTTCAAATCATTTCAAATTAATCCAATTCAAATTTTCCATTTGAATTTTTAAACATATCTATCTTCAATCACAATTTTGATTAATTCAAATCAAATTTAATTTGAACTAATTCAATTCAAATTTCAAATTTAAACCATTTAATTCTGAATCCACATTCTATTTCAAAGTTCAAATAATAATAATTCAAATCCTTTTTAAACCAAATCTTTGAAATTCAATTTATCACCAAACTTAAATTTTTATAACCCAACCTTTGAAGTTTTACCTTAAACATTTCAGTCTTAAGTCCAAAATGATTCCATACATTAATTCACTACATATTAGTAGTTCTTACATTATATACAATAATCCAAAATAAGATCTTACAAAAGTCATAAATCTAGATGTCTTCCAATTACCTAGAGGTTTGGAAAGAACAGAGCCCTAATACTCCTACAAGTATTCTTCCTATGGACTTCCTTCCAAAGGGCAGAGCCCGAACATACACTTCTCAACAGGGTGTCCACACTTATAACATTTACCACAAAATGTTTCTACCCTGTCATCAATCTGGATAACCTTCACGCCTCCAATAGTGCGTTCTACAGCCTTACTCCTCTTATGCCTCTCGAAACAATTCCTAGCAATGTGTCGTGTCTTCTTACAATGATAGCAGATGGTAGACTCATTGACCGGTTCCACAGGTTTACGCTTCGCCTTTCTCACTTCAGGGCAATGATTTATAAAATGTCCTTCCTTATGACGCTTAAAACACATGATTTCAGAGTGAAACCGATGGGATGTACCCTTCAATTCCTCCCTTGTTTTACTGCACTTGGCTGCGTAATGTCCCTTACTGAAACATCTATAGCAGGTGACATTATCATAAGGTCCTGGTTCAGCCTTTTCCTTAACATGTTCCTCATACTTTCGAATTCCTTCTTCTCGATCCCTACATGTAGCTGCTCTTTGCTCTCTGCGCCTAAACTTCCCTTCTTCACTCTTAGTCATCTCTCTCAAGGACTGAATTCTAGAGGAGCTTCCTAACCTATAAATTAGACTTAATTAGATTACTAAGTTATACCTTATGTTTTAACATCTTTGGTTTTTAATTCAAGTCCAATCTTCAAACAACTCATTGTTTGCAACAAGTCTCTTTTATTCAAATAATACTTATTTATTCGTTTAGCACTTTGAAACACCCTTTCAAATTTATGGACCTAGATTTAAAATTCCACAATTTAGGTATTTTCAATTTTAATTTATAAGTCATACTTTACATAAATATTTATTTCTTTAGAATATTTCATTTTGCTTACTCATTAATACACATCTTATTATTAAACACACAACTATCATTTAGGATAATAACCAAGATTATCATATCTAAAGTCATTCATTATCATCCTATTCTGAAATACTTCTCCAATTCAAGATTTAGTTTGAATCCATTTCAAACTTATCTTTGTTTAATTTTAGTTTGGTTGTATTTCTAATACCGCTTAATTTAATTCCAATTCCAGATTTCAATTTGGTTGTATTATATTACTTCTTAATTTAATTCCAAAAATTTAACAACCAATTACCTTAATATTTATTAAAAAGAAATATTGCTTTATATATCAAAATATATTCTTATATAAATTCATTTAAAATCTTTATATAAGAAAATAACAAGTACGCTCTCTCATATATACGCTCAACTCATTCTAGGGTACCATTGACCCTATCCTTAATGAGTATCCCACCAGAGCCAAGGTTCTCGCTTAACCTTCTGCTCTGATACCAAATGTAACGACCCGGAATTTTCGAAGCCGAAAATTTCAGATAGTTATGAAAAGAAGAAAGAGATAGAAGAAAAAGAAGAAAACAGAAACACCAAACACAGATGCTCACATTCGCAGCAGATCAAAATATAATATTAAATAAATAACAGTTATACAAAGGAAAACTGGACTGGACAAATTACACTTTAATATATCAGAGTTACAATAATTACACAAAACTGAGCAGTTTAATTCAAAATGCCCTAGATAAGCTACAAATAAACACAGCGAAAATCTCTACATACGTTCCTGCCATCCAGCTCGCCCCCTGAGCTCCAGAACGTCCTTACCTGAAAATCTGTAATACTCGGTCTGACCTGAGCATTACATCAAAGTAACACCCGGGTCAGGCTGGAAACCAGCGTGAGTAAACCCAACTAATAAGGAATACAAAAGCATACAACTTATATAAACCCGGGGTAACTTATATCAATTTACAACTTCACAAGTTATAGACATCACCTATTTCACATATCAATTTCTAAGCTCCAAAACTTAGAATAAATGGTCCAATCCACTTAAAACATTCCATTTCATTTCAGCCCATTAATTCCACACATCAAATTATAAAGAATCGAAGTGGTTTCGGGTATTCACCATACCCGACTCCGGACTCTTCGAATCCAATGTCATCTAAGACCAAGTTATCCAATTAAATACAATTCAACTTAAATACCAGATAAGATTTTTACACTTCAATTCATAGTTGATAGATAATTACATTATCACCATCTATCCCATATATCATATCACAAAGCAATTCATATCAGAGATATCAACCAGTCCAAAGCACTCACCATCATTCAATCCTTAATAAGCAAGACTTATCACTTCATTACTTACATTAATTAATGATCCTCAAATTATTTTCACTAGTTAATTATTCTTAAATTTCATATAATAATTAACTTTTAACTTAATTACATTTATTAATCAATCTTGATTAATCATAATCAGAAAATTAACTTTCCTTAATTACTTCATCAATTAAACCAACTCCTTGATTAATTATAAATTAATCCTTCAATTACACTGAGTAATCATTACTTAATTCCTTCCATCAAGTAATTATCCTTTAATTATTACCCACCAAGTAATTTCCTTAAATTAATTACATCTGGTAATTATCCACTAATTACTTCACTAAGTAATTATACCTCATTAATTACCTTAAGTAATTATACTTAACTCAACATCAAATGATTAACTTTAATTAATTAAACTGAATTAACTAACCAAAATTAACCACATCCAATTAATTTATCATACTGAGTAATTAGTTCCTTTAATTACTCATTAAGTTATTTACATTAAGTATTAACCTCTTAATTACTTATTACTTAATTATTTCTTAATCGGTTGATCTTGATTAATTCATCTTTAATTATCACCTTTACATACATTAAGTAATTAGCCTTAAATTAATAATACAAATTAATTATTCTTCACTCACCCATATTAATTTCACTTACCCTATATTGATTTCTCAAATTTTAATATCCTATAAACACATACATTGAATAATTAATCCTCAATAAGTCACATGAATTAATTGTTAATTATGATTAACCATTAATCACTTCAACTTTAATTACTCCCATGAGTAATTACCACTAATTACTTTCATAAGTAATTATCATTCTTAATTACATTCAGAAATTACCATTAATTACTTCATTAAGTAATTACACTTAATTAATCCATAATTAAGTGATTATTTAAAATTAAATAAACAATTAACTAATTATTTAAAATTAATTAAACAATTAATTAACTAACTTCTTATATTTCAAAATCCTTAATTATTTAAGAAAACATTATTCTTAATTAAACTTTATTCATCTTCAATATAAATTGAAACTTAGTTATTAAACATTACTTAAAAATTTATTTTAAAACTTTGATCAATATTTAAATTCAAAATACTCTTTTAAATTGAATTTTAAAATTTATTTAAGATAATTAGTTCAAAGAAATCATCTTAACAATTTAAATTTTGAAAATAAATTCAATTATCATCTTTAAAAGTTTGATTTATATTTATTTCAAAAGAACAAGCTTCAACTTGTATTTTGCTTCTTTTATAAAACTTAAGCTCAATTTTTATTCAAACGACAAGTTTTAAAATCAGCAACTATATCTTTAAATTACATAGTACTAACAGAAGCACAACTAAAAAACCTGAATTAACTTTGCAACTTCCATTACACAGTACAAACTATAACACACAACCCAACCCGAGACAGACACGGCAGATGCACGAGAGCTACCTCGAGTTAAAACCTCCAGCTCCTTCCTTCGAGTCATAACCACAAATGACACGAGAGCTTCTTCGGGACGATCTCATCTTCCCCAAACCAAATACCCAGTGCACACAAGTACGCTCGTGCACGTGTCCCATCACCTCTGGCCAAACCATGTCGTCGCGACCATCACCATCGATCACAATGTCACTCGCGAACCTAAATCCAAACCCAGATCCAAAAATTGACATTCGAATCGAAAATCGAACCCTTAGCGCGAAACTGCAGCAACAACATGACCCAAAACCCCTCCATGGCCAACGCCACGACGCTGTACAACCTTCGCCGACCACTCCACCGACATATAAGCAAGCTTCGACCACAATATCAAATCAAATTATTATGTATATCATCGGGAGTTCACAAAAATTCCCAAAACATTCAAACCCAAAATTCTCATGATTCATCAAACTAAAAATTACAAATTGCATATCTAAATTCATGATTTATCATCACCATTACATGTATGTAATTCAATTTAGAATTTAAAGTAGTTGATTTTTAACCAAAATTTAAGTTTCATTGTGGTTTCCATTTTTAAAATTATTTGTAAATTTAAAAATTACAGAAACTGTTTTACAATCTTCATCAAACATTTACATACAACTTCTACTCAAATATTCAAGGCTAATAATGATCAAAGAATGAGATATTTAATTTTAAGAGGAAAAATCAAAATCGTTTAAAATAACAGAACTTACATTTCCGTTACAGGTATTCAAATCAATCATGCATTCATGTAAAAAATATTCATCATCAAGCAAATTCATCGCATGCATCATCATTCAATCACAAATTAAACTAAAACTGTTTTTTTTTAAAATGATTTACTCACCTAAACTATGTACAGAAGAGACCTGGATGTTTGAGTTTGATTTCAGAAAGCTGGAAAACTGATCTAGTTTGAATTAAATCCTGATTTGGAAATGCCTTTGCTTCCTGTAACTTGATATGGTAACTGATCTTATTTTGATTTGTTGACTTGTTCTGAAATTGATCTCCAGGTTAGAGATGTTGTCGATGATATAGTTGAACTGTAATTGTTTGATTCAATTCCTAGCTTTGATTTGTTTTTGAAGGGTGAGGGTAGAAGAAAATGATAGAGTGGAGAAAAGGTTATCATATAATAATTTTTTTATTTTTTTTTAGAAATAAAATAAATGACACTTGTCATTTGCCTTGTTTAGTTTGCTAACACATGCTCTTAAGAATAATGATAAGTTAACACATGTTACTTTAAGGGTTTATATCTCAACACTTGTAATTTATATTTATATTATTTTTAAAATATTTTTAAAGCTTTTATATTAATTTTTTTCTATAATGAATACCTTTGTAAATAAATAAATGCTTTTCTAAATTTATATATATAAATTTCCTTTAAAGAAAAATAATATGAAACAATCTTATTTTAAACAAAAGCCTTTATTCTTATTTTTATTAAATCCAAAATATTTTAAAGATATATATCTTTCAAACTCAAATTCAAATTCAATTTAAAATCTAATTTAAAATCAATTCAAATAAATATATTTTTTCTTTATCTAAACAAACTCAGATTTAAATTTGTTTGAAAATAATAAGTTTTCCCATTCTAAATAATTATATTAGAAGGTTACCCAATAATTATTTATCAGATATAAAAATTCAGTTTCTATTATTTATATTTAGATATTCCTTATTATCAGAATTCTTATCTGTTCATATATAAACCAGATAGTTATCCAACTATCAGATGCTCAAAATTCAGGGTTATCACAAGATGTAACGCCCCGCCTTTTCATACGCTTTAAATCGACGATAAACCACACACGTCAGACTTAAACCATACAAAAGGACGGATTATTATGGGGTAAATAAGAAAAAGCAGAGATAGAAGAAAAAAATAGAATCTTGCAGCGGAACGATAAAATATAATAATCAAATAAACAGTTCATGAAGCTGTTTTACGAAAACTTTTGATTTTACTTATACAATACATATCAGAGTTACATATACCAAAGAATAATTGTAACAACCCATATATTTAACGATTTTATATTTAAATGTTTTATTTAAATATAGCGTCGTTAGTCGGATTTTGGGTCCGAAATGTTACTTTTTGCAAACGGCCGATTTAGGGCTCAAAACCACTTCCATTGAGTTTAAAATGGCGATTGCGATCGTTTTGAGTATAAGCTTTGATATGTTTGGAGTAAGTTGAATTTTGCAACTTTTTCTAGTTGGGTTTGGGTTTGGGTTCAGCCCACTAACTATCTAATTAACCCTAACTCAGTCCGCCTCTTCATTCACTTATTCATTTCATAAAAAAAACTTAAGCTAAAAACTGAAATGGGGGAAGAGAATGGGAATTAGAAATTCCAAGCCCTAGTTTCTTCTTTGCAACTTGAATTCTTGCTCCAAAATCAAAGAGAAGATATTGGTAAGCCTCTTCTTCATCTTCTCCAACTCTTCTCCTCTTCAATTTCTGAAAGTTTTCCTAAACCTAATTTGGAAAATATGTGTTTTATTCTTATTGAAGCTTGTAGAGTGAAGTGAAGAGTAGTTAGTCTCCTTCTTGTGTTTGAGCTTTCCATCCTTGATTTTGAGATAAAAGGTGAGTTTTGAACTCACATCTACTTCTCTTGATTATTGACGTAGGGTAAGATTGTTATCTCACATCTATGTTTACCACTATGTTGGATTGTTAGGTATGAGTTCCTAACACTTATTCATGTGCATTTGCCTTTGGTTTGAATTGAATTGGTGAACATTTCACTTTTTCGTGTTTTAGAGTCAAATCCTTGAAAATCATAACTTTGATGTTTGATCATGTTTTTGGTGGTGAATCGGAGTCAATGGTGTTGGGTTATCGATTGGAAAAATCCCCTTAAGTCCATTGCTCGACAGGTTGCAAATGGGGTGGAAAGGAGATTAAATCGGAGTCAGTTGCATTAAAAGCTCGTTTCTCTAATTTATAAATTCTATTTAAAACGCACACACACAATTTCGCACTTCGAGCGGAGTGGAAAGGAGATTAAATGGTTAGGTAAAACACGGACCATGAATACATGCATTTATCTCTCCGATTAATCCCCGACCTATTCGATTGATTGTTTTGACCTTTTGGTCTGGTTTACCGATGAGATGAGGTAAACTTTGTACTGCTTTGAGTGTGAAATCAACTAACAGATAGTAAACCGTATAGTGCAAACGAGTGGTTATGGGACTCACGTTACCACTTTTCGGATTCCTTTTTGAGAGTTATGACACATTCCGCCAGTTAGTGGTGTCCAGTACTGGGCCTCTGGACCTTCACCACTACGGTTTGTTGCCTTCGGGTGTGTTGCCTTCAGGTTTGCACCTTCAGGTTTGTTGCCTTCGGGTATGTTGCCTTCGGGTATGTTGCCTTCGGGTTTGTACCTTCAGGTTTGTGCCTCCGGGTTTGTTGCCCTATTGTATCACTTTCGGAGTTAGGTCTTTATGAGCCGCTCGAGTGATATTTGGGTTTGGAGCCTTCGGGCTTATGAATTCTTGTTTATACAGTACTGAGCTCGAGAAATCTTATGTTTCATTGATATGTATATTCCTTAGGTATCGCACTTCGGTGTTGTTCTTTTTGAGCTGCACGATATATAGCGATTACCTTGTGGAACTTGTGTTACCTTCATTGGTATTTGTTATTTGCCTTTATGGCTTGTTTTGGGATATTCCTATCGTTTGTTTCTATGAGTTGCCGATGATACGAGGCTCGTTATGATATGTTTCATCTTTTTGTTAAATGATTGTGTTATCTCTTTTAGAGATATTTGTTATACTTTGTGACCTTGCAGGTTATTGTTGTTCAGTTTATCTAACTGATTTGTTTAGGCAGACTGCCCGTGTATTTCATACTCGAGTCAGACCGAGTTGTTTCAGGTTAGGTACTTTTGGACTTAGCCTATTTTTATTCCGCATGGACTATTCAGCTTGCTCCTTTTTGTTAAGCTTTTTGTGTAGTCCTTTTTATTGTAACTCTGACATATGTATTCTTTTGGATTCGTCTGTATATTGTGGTTTGCTATACCACTTGACATGTATCAGTCTGTATACTCTGTTATGTATATGTATATGTATATCTATGATGATCTACTGTTCTACGATGTATATTACATGTGAGTTATTATATTCTATTCTGATAGATCCTCCCACCACCTATGGTTTTGTTTTAAGTATTCATTGGATATGTCGACCTGCTTAGGTATTACTATTGTCGATATTCAATAGATAGTTAGAGCAAGGCTATAGATGGTCGCGCCTAACCAGCCTTATTCTCCGTGTTAGTTGACGGCATTACCCTGTAGTGTCCTTGGCTAGCGTGGGTATAGAGGTGGGGCGTCACAGCTTGGTATCAGAGCTGAGTTCAGAACAAAATATGATAAACACAGAATAGATACACATATTCTGGTACATCAAAGTGTAATAAGTGATAAAATCTTTGAATCATCTTGCCTCTATTGATTCTGTGCCTTAGTGGTAGATAGAATGTGGAAATACGTCTAGGAATGCATTTTTTTCCGTAGTATTCCGCATTTGAATTAATGACGTCTACCTTGTGAATAATCTGGTACTTATCTAACTTTCAGCGTATGGCTGGAAGAGGCAGGGGACGACGTTCGGATGCTGGGCAATCCAGTGGCTCACATCCGGATGGCGTTTATATGTCTGCCGATCAGTTTTTGGAGTTGTTTAGGAGCACTCAGCCTCCAGTTCCTCCTCGAGTTTCTCCACCTCGCAAGTCTTCCTTTGCACGTCAATGCAGTGATTTTGCTCATCTTGGAGGAAAGCAGTTTAAAGGCTCCGAGTCTGTTCTTGAAGTCCAAGCTTGGTTTCGCACGTGCGAGCGTATTTTCTCTCGCATGGATCTTTCTGACCATGATAGAGTTCTTGTAACTTCTAGCTTATTACAATGGCGTGCTCTTGATTGGTATGAGCTTCTTATAGCCGAAATTGATGAGTCTACTCTTTCTTGGACTCAGTTTCGGGAGCGATTTGAACTCAAGTTCGTTCCTGAATCTGAAAAAGTTTTATTGACCCGTCGCTTCCTTGAGTTGAAGCAAGGGAAATCTTCTGTTTCTGAGTATGTTGCATCATTCGAGCCTTTATCTAAGTATGGTCTTGAATTCATTAGCAATTCTTATAAGAAGAATCTAAAGTTTGTCTCTAGTCTTAAGAAGTATCTTAAGAAGTCTTTGTTGCTCCAGCTTAAGCTTTCTTTTGAGGAGTTGGTTGATTCGGCACTTCATCTTGAAATCGTCGAGAAGGAGTGTGATAGCAGTGAGGATGTTGAGGTTTCCAAGAACCCCAACAAGAAGCAGTTTCCATTTCAGAAGTCCAGGTCTTTTCCTTCCAAGAAGAAGAAGACTGGTAGTTCTAGTTCTCAGCCTCAGTCTTCTGGAACACCTTTCGTTCGGAAGTGTTTCAATTGTGGTTCTCCGGATCATATTATTCGAGCTTGTCCTAAACCTCTCTTTTGCCGCTATTGCAAGAAGGAAGGACATCATGTTTCCACTTGCCCTACTGTTCCGGCTGGTGCCAAGTCTAGCAAGCTTTATGCTGCTAAGGCTTCTGAAGGTCCTTCTCAACCCAAAGGTATATCTCCATCTATTTTGGAAGGTTCTATTTTATTTCATGATCATAGTATACGAGTTCTTTTCGATACGGGTGCTTCACATTCTTTCGTATCGAAAAAGCTTGTTGATGATTTATCCTTGGATGTTTCTTGTATGGTTACTTCATTGAGGATTACGAATCCTATTGGGGGATCCGCGACCCTTAGTTTGCTTTGTGATGAAATTGAGATTGTTTTATGTGGCTTTTCTTTTCGTGCGAATCTGCACGTTATTTCTTGTCTGGGATTTGACATGATTTTGGGCATGGACTGGCTAGTGAGATACGATGCCAGGATTATTTTTTCTGAGAGGATTATATATCTTCGACATCCGGATTTGCCTACTCATTTATCTCTTGTTCTTCGGGATGTGGATAATTCTGAAATGTTTTTATATTCTCTTGATTCGCGAGATGATGATGACATATCTCGTATTCCTATTGCTAGTGACTTTTCTGATGTTTTTGAGCCTGTTTCGGGTTTGCCACCCAAGCGGGCAATTGAGTTCCGCATTGATCTCATTCCAGGCGTGCAGCCAGTTGGTCGTCCTCCCACGAGGATGTCTACAAAGGAAAATGAGGAACTCAAGAAGCAGCTTTTAGAGCTTGAGTCCAAGCAGTTGATTCAGTCCAGTTTTTCTCCGTGGAGATCCACGGTTGTCTTCGTGAAGAAGTCCGATGGAACTCTTAGGCTTTGCATTGACTATCGCAAGCTTAACGAGTTAACCATCAGGAATAGGTATCCATTGCCTAGGATCGATGATATTTTCGATCTATTGAGTGGTGTTAAGGTCTTTTCTCAACTTGACCTTGCCACTGGTTTTCATCAGTTACGAGTGGCGGAGGATAGCATTCCTCTTACCGCTTTCCGCACTCGTTATGGTTATTTTGAGTGGCTCGTTATGCCGTTCGGTTTGACGAACGCTCCTGCTTTCTTTGTTGATCTCATGAATCGAGTATTCCGGGAATATCTCGATAAGTTCGTCCTTGTGTTCATCAATGATATCCTTATTTATTCTAAGTCTGAAGCTGAGCATGCTAATCACTTGAGAATTGTCTTGAGTACTCTCTGTCATCATCAGCTTAGAGCCAAATTCTTCAAGTGCCATTTTTGGGAGAATAGGGTTAAGTTATTAGGCCATGTTGTATCTTCCGATGGCATTTCTGTCGATCCCTCAAAGATCGAAGCCATCCAGAATTGGAAGAGGCCTGAGAATGTGCATGAGATTCATAGTTTCCTTGGATTGGCGAGTTATTACCGTCGGTTCATTAAGGATTTTTCCCGTGTTGTGCTTCCTCTCACCAACCTTACTCGGAAAGGCATTCGTTATATTTGGTCCGACAAGTGTGAGGCTTCCTTTCAGTCCTTAAAGGAACTTCTCACTAATGCTCCTATTTTGGTGGTTCCCGAGGGGAATCATGATCTTGTTGTCTACACCGATGCTTGTGGTAGTGGTCTCGGTGCTGTTCTTATGCAGAAGGATCGGGTAGTTGCTTATGCTTCTAGGAAACTGCGTCCGAATGAAGTTCGCTATGCCACTCATGATCTTGAGTTAGCCGCCATTGTCTTTGCCTTGAAGATTTGGCGACATTATTTATTGGGCGAGCGCTTCATTCTCTATACCGATCATAAATCCCTGAAGTATTTGTTCACTCAAAAGGAACTCAATATGAGACAACAGCGTTGGCTCGAGTTTCTTGCCTCCTATGACTTTGATATCTAGTATACCCCTGGTAAGGGTAATCGTGTTGCAGATGCGCTTAGTCGCAAACATTCGGCTGTTGTTTCTATGATGCTTGCCGAATGAGATATTCTTGAGACTCTATCTTTTTTTGAAATTCGTGATCGAGGTTCATCTCCTGATTCTCCTATTCTATTATTTAGTTTGGGAGCTTGACCCATTTTGTTGGATCGTATTGTCGATGCTCAGCGGCGTGATCCTGATTTGTTGCATCTTATTCATCTTTGTGAGTCTGGATCCTGTGATGAGGCGTTGCGGGATTTCAGCATTGATTCTCATGGGTGTCTTCGCAAGAAGAACCGTCTTTTTGTGCCTTTTGATTTTGCACTTAGGCATGACATTCTTGATGATTGTCACTGTTCTAAGTATATCATTCATCCTGGTGGTAGTAAGATGTATGCGGATATGCGTCGTCTTTATTATTGGGAAGGCATGAAGCGCGATGTGGCGAGTTATGTGAGTAATTGCATAACTTGTCAGTGTATTAAGGCCGATCATCAGTGTCCTTCGGGTCTTCTTCAGCCTCTAGAGATTCCATTGTGGAAATGGGACCAGATTTCTATGGATTTCATTGACGGCCTACCTCGTTTGAGGTCGGGCCATTCTAGTATTTGGGTTATTGTTGATCGCCTCACTAAGTCTGCTCATTTTATTCCTATTAAGTCTAATAGGACTGCTTCACATTTGGCTAAGTTGTTTGTCAAGGAAATCGTGAGACTTCACGGTGTTCCTAGTTCTATTGTGAGTGACCGCGATCCTTTATTCATGAGTCATTTTTGGCAGAGTCTTCAGCAAGATTTGCGAACAAAGCTTAATTTTAGCACAGCTTATCATCTGCAGTCTGACGGACAGACTGAACGGGTGAATCGTATCTTGGAAGATCTTCTTCGTATTTGTATTTTTGATTTCGGTGGTAGTTGGGAGGATCATCTACCTCTTGTAGAGTTCTCCTGCAACAATAGTTTTCAATCTAGTATCGGTATGGCTCCTTTCGAAGCTTTATATGGAAGGCCATGTCGATCACCTTCATGTTGGTTGGAATCTGGAGAGAAGCTTATTCTTGGCCCAGATTTTGTTCGTGATTCTTCCGAGAAGATTGATCTTATTCGATTGAGAATGAAAGAGGCACAGAGCCGCCAGAAATCCTACGCAGACAACCGTAGGAAGCCTCTCGAATTCTCGATTGGTGATCTTGTTTTTATTCGTGTTTCTCCTTTGAAAGGGGTTATGCGTTTCAGTACGACTGGAAAATTGGCTCCTCGTTTTATAGGACCATTTTCTATTACTGAACACATTGGCCCTGTGGCTTATAGAGTTTCACTTCCTGCTCATTTATCTGGAATTCATGACGTGTTTCACGTCTCTCAACTTCGGAAGTATCTTCGAGGGTCAGATTCTGTTATTGATTCTCCTGATTTGCTAGAGCTTGAGGTCTCACCAGACTTATCTATTGTACAGCAGCCTATTCATGTGCTTGACACGGAGGTGCGACACCTTCGAAACAAGGACGTGCCACTCGTTAAAGTTCAATGGTCCGTTAGTCCCAATGAATGTACTTGGAAAACCAGAGAGTTTATCGAGCGATCTTAACCGGGTTTTCTATCTTTGCTTGGCAACGGTGAGTTTATCTTTTTATCTCAAGCTTATTTCCTTCTCTTTTAAATGTTGTATGTATGTAGTTGTTACAAATATCGTCTCTAGGAATTGTGGGGATGCAATTTTGTAAGGAGGGGAGATTTGTAACAACCCGCATATTTAACGATTTTATATTTAAATGTTTTATTTAAATATAGCGTCGTTAGTCGGATTTTTGGGTCCGAAATGTTACTTTTTGCAAACGGCCGATTTAGGGCTCGAAACCACTTCCATTGAGTTTAAAATAGCGTTTGCGATCGTTTTGAGTATAAGCTTTGATATGTATGGAGTAAGTTGAATTTTGCAACTTTTTCTAGTTGGGTTTGGGTTTGGGTTCAGTCCACTAACTATCTAATTAACCCTTACTCAGTCCCTCTCTTCATTCACTTATTCATTTCATTAAAAAAAACTTAAGCTAAAAACTGAAATGGGGGAAGAGAATGGGAATTAGAAATTCCAAGCCCTAGTTTCTTCTTTGCAACTTGAATTCTTGCTCCAAAATCAAAGAGAAGATATTGGTAAGCCTCTTCTTCATCTTCTCCAACTCTTCTCCTCTTCAATTTTTGAAAGTTTTCCTAAACCTAACTTTGGGAAATATGTGTTTTATTCTTAGATTGAAGCTTGTAGAGTGAAGTGAAGAGTAGTTAGTCTCCTTCTTGTGTTTGAGCCTTCCATCCTTGTTTTTGAGATAAAAGGTGAGTTTTGAACTCACATCTACTTCTCTTGATTATTGATGTAGGGTAAGATTGTTATCTCACATCTAAGTTTACAACTATGTTGGATTGTTAGGTATGAGTTCCTAACACTTATTCATGTGCATTTGCCTTTGGTTTGAATTGAATTGGTGAACATTTCACTTTTTCGTGTTTTAGAGTCAAATCCTTGAAAATCATAACTTCGATGTTTGATCATGTTTTTGGTGGTGAATCGGAGTCAATGGTGTTGGGTTATCGATTGGAAAAAGCCCCTTAAGTCCATTGCTCGACAGGTTGCAAATGGGGTGAGTTTCCTCCTCCATTTGCTAGGCTGGAAAATATTTCCAGCTACAGCCAGTCGAATGACCCCTGCAGTCAGTCGACTGACTGCAGAGTTTAAAAACTCTCGGGTTATGGTTCAGTCGACTGACTGCAGTAGGCCAGTCGACTGACCTGCTTCATTTTGTCCAGTGTGCCTATTTGTTTGTGATTTCCACTTTTATCGATTTAAGTTGATTCCAATTAGTTGTTTATGCATATTTGACCTTGATGATTTCCTTTTGACTTCATCCATGGGTTTTATAAAATAATCTTCAAATTGCATTAAAAGCTCGTTTCTCTAATTTATAAATTCTATTTAAAACGCACACACACAATTTCGCACTTCGAGCGGAGTGGAAAGGAGATTAAATGGTTAGGTAAAACACGGACCATGAATCCATGCATTTATCTCTCCGATTAATCCCCGACCTATTCGATTGATTGTTTTGACCTTTTGGTCTGGTTTACCGATGAGATGAGGTAAACTTTGTACTGCTTTGAGTGTGAAATCAACTAACGGATAGTAAACCGTTTAGTGCGAACGAGTGGTTATGGGACTGACGTTACCACTTTTCGGATTCCTTTTTGAGAGTTATGACACATTCCGCCAGTTAGTGGTGTCCAGTACTGGGACTCTGGACCTTCACCACTACGGTTTGTTGCCTTCGGGTGTGTTGCCTTCGGGTGTGTTGCCTTCGGGTTTGCACCTTCAGATTTGTTGCCTTCGGGTATGTTGCCTTCGGGTATGTTGCCTTCGGGTTTGTACCTTCGGGTTTGTGCCTTCGGGTTTGTTGCCCTATTGTATCGCTTTCGGAGTTAGGTCTTTATGAGCCGCTCGAGTGATATTTGGGTTTGGAGCCTTCGGGCTTATGGATCCTTGTTTATATAGTACTGAGCTCGAGCAATCTTATGTTTCATTGATATGTATATTCCTTAGGTATCGCCCTTCGGTGTTGGTCTTTTTGAGCCGCACGATATATAGCGATTACCTTGTGGAACTTGTGTTACCTTCATTGGTATTTGTTATTTGCCTTTATGGCTTATTTTGGGATATTCCTATCCTTTGTATCTATGAGTTGCCAATGATACGAGGCTCGTTATGATATGTTTCATCTTTTTGTTAGATGATTGTGTTATCTCTTTTAGAGATATTTGTTATACTTTGTGACCTTGCAGGTTATTGTTGTTTAGTTTATCTAACTGATTTGTTTTGCCAGACTGACCCGTGTATTTCATACTCGGGTCAGACTGAGTTGTTTCAGGTTAGGTACTTTTGGACATAGCCTATTTTCCTTCCGCATGGACTATTCAGCTTGCTCCTTTTTGTTAAAGTTTTTTGTGTAGTCCTTTTTATTGTAACTCTGACATATGTATTCTTTTAGATTCGTCTGTATATTGTGGTTTGCTATACCACTTGACATGTATCAGTCTGTATACTCTGTTATGTATCTGTATATGTATATCTATGACGATCTACTGTTATGTGATGTATATTACATGTGAGTTGTTATATTCTGTTCTGATAGATCCTCCCACCACCTATGGTTTTGTTTTATATATTCATTGGATATGTCGACCTGCTTAGGTATTACTATTGTCGATATTCAATAGATAGTTAGAGCAAGGCTATAGATGGTCGCTCCTAACCAGCCTTATTCTCCGTGTTAGTTGACGGCATTACCCTGTAGTGTCCTTGGCTAGCGTGGGTATAGAGGTGGGGCGTCACAATAATAACAATGCAGCGGAACATTTTGAATGTGGTGAAATACTATAATAAATAATAATAGTATAAATCTTCGCCTTCGTCCTCCAGAGCTAAAGTCTAGGAATCCTAAAGTGCTCAGGCTGACCCGAGCGAATTGAAAAGACAAAACACTCGAGTCAGAACTAAAATATCTTATGTGAGTTAAATCAATAGAAATAAATATGAGTGCAATAGCTTAATAGATGCTCGAGATTCACATCTCCTAAGGATCCGTTAAACTATTTACTATGTAGTAATACTTCGCTATTATAATAGTGTCTATTAGTAAAATAAACTTACTATAAAATAGCATTAAGGAGTGACCCAATATTCCCATTAACACATAATGTATTCCCATAGTCTATAAATTACCGTAATCTCCCCCGTACTAGGCGTCGTCAGAGGGCACTCCATAGGTATGGTACAAAAGAAAATTTTATAAGGCGCGCTAGGGTAGGTGACACGGCACAACTAGACAATGCCAGGGTAGATATACCAATTACGCATCCGGGCTGGTGGTAACGCATAGCCGCAGCTACCGCCCACCTCGAGCCACACCACCAAAATCAAAAATTAAAAGTGGCCACCGAATAAATCCAAAAGTCAGAGTATAATAACAAAGGAATGTGTCTGATAAGAGGGGCTACCTCCTTGGCCTGAGAATCGCTCCTGTTTTAGCCACCGTATGCCAACTCACGAGAGTCGGGTCCACATATTTACCTTAATGGAACGTCGCCACCATCCTACTTCATTCTGGAATCTCCACCGCGTACACGGTTGTTAAAGTGATTTTCGGAGTTGGCAGAGAGTATGACAACTTCCGGTCCCTGTCTCTTCAACAACCAAACGTTGTTATAATACCGCGGTCATTTCAAAATAATTTTACTTCAAAACCAAAATATAATATCCATTTCCAAACCATATAAATACGATATCATTTTCTATTTTAAAACCCAAATCAATATGATATCATTTTTTTCTTCAAATATATCCCTTTCCAAAAATCATATCACCTTCAAATCTATATATCTTGAAACCCATAGCTTTGAAACATAACTTCAAATACTTAAATGGTTCTAAATAATAAATTACTTTATATATTAAAATAGCTTCTTAAATTTCACAAATAAATTCCAAATTTCGATTTGAACCTTCAAATAAACCATTTCAAATTTCCGTATATTTCAAAGCTTTAAATATTCCACCATTTCAAAACTAATTCTTTGATAATTTCATATATATCAATTTCAATTACTATTATTTAGATTTGAAATGTTTGCTTAAAAAAATCATGTATCATTTGAGTAAAATCTTTTAAACTCCAAATAACAGGATATTCTTTCAATTTAAATAACTTGATAATATTCATTTAAGTCGACTTGGTATTCATCTAAGTCCTCTAAACCAAAATCAAGTTATAAAAATCATACCTTTTAAAATCTCAATTTATTTATATTCCAAATCCAATTTTTCGAGGATAATCCTTAAATCTTAAATTCAAGTCATAAATCTTCCAACCTTAATTTTATTTGAGTCCTTATAAACTCTATATACAATAGAATTAAATTGATACTTAACCATATTAAGAAATCGAACTTTATTAATTAGCTTATTTTATAATTCAAAACAAATTTATATATAGCTAAATCAAAAATAAAATAGCATTTATGTAACATCTAAAATCAATATCTATATCGCCCATATATTTCTTTACAAAACCATAAAAATCATTTCAAAAATTATTTTATATATATATCGCGGTGCCTGTATATAATTTTCTATCATATGGTCAAGTGATACGGATATTTATCATTTCAATCCGCAACAGAAAAATAAAAATGCGGTTGTATATCATTTCAAACGCAATCCCGAATCAAAATAAATGCATAACAACTTCCAGATTATGATGATATAAATAAAACATTCATTCATCCATCATAAAATCATACATCCATCACAATTATCATACAAAACAATCAATCAATATCAGTATATAACTGATAATATATAACAGGTAATTAACTAGCAGTTATATTCAATAATAAATTAAATAATGATTTAATTTAAATAAATGCAATTAACTGAGATGATGATTAAAATATACAAAACAGTCATCAATAAATTCAGAATCACAACATAAATTAAATTTAACGAACATAAGAAATTTTAGAAGTTGTGAGTGGGTTAAAATACTCACCTTTTGAATTTAAATTGAATTTAAATCCAACTTAAACCCAAAAATTTCACAGTCTCAGAATTTGTCCAAACGAGCTTCAAAATGTCTGAAATTTTGATACGATCCTAACGCAAGAAACCGTGCGTAATTTCGCCTCGTATGGGCAAGTTATGGGAATTAGAACGGTTTCAAAAATCAATTAAATAAAAATAAAAACAAAAGAAAACAAACCCTGGCCACATCAGCACCCTTCACGAAACCCTAACGCTACCCAGATGAACATGCGATCGCACAGAACCTTGAACCCGCCACTGCTCTCGACCTCGTTACCTCACGCGCGCGCGCCCTAGGCCTTGCCGCCGCCAATGAAGTACGCCGCAGCCCTCCCCCTTCAGGCGATCGACCACCTTCGGTCGCGAAAACGTGACAGCAGCCACTAAAAACGTGGACACAAATCCCAAAATTCACGGCAATCTAACCATCAAACTACCACCCAAACCACACCGATGAACAGCACACAAGCCTCTCTACCCAACCTAAAAATTTATTTGACGATCTGACGAGCTTGACCGTTGCGCGATGAACAGCCGTAACTTGATCATGAATTTCTAGCCACACAGTGCATCAAATTGAAAAAAAATTATAGAATTGAGATGCGCTCTTCGAAAGCTTTCCAACGATATATAATTTGCTATATTTTGAGGAGTTTGAAATTTTGACTTGGGATTTGATTTGGGATTGCATTGGGATTAGAGTTTGTCTGCCATTGAAGTGAGGAGGTGAATAGAACGTATAGAAATGAGGAACGGAGGATGCTAGGGTTTATAGCAGGATATATATAGGCAGGGTTGACATTTGAATGGATGGATAAGATAGATTTACGCGCTAACGCCAAAGTGGCCCAAAAAGCCCGTTCTGACTCCGGTACGAAATTGGGTCAACCCTATATCAAATAGGTATTTTTAAATATATTAAACGTAATGGAACGAGTTTCAAGTTCAAATTCCATCATATGAAGAAGTTATGCTCAAATCAATATTTTTCAAATTGATTTCAATTGATTTCAATTTCATTAATTTCAAGGCGTTTCGAGTCCGTGCGATCAAATGACAAGTCCGATCGCTATGAAACTTGTAACCCTACAATAATTCACCGTAACGGATCCGATGAAGCTAGTTTCGTCGAAATCCGAGTCAGTGGCCAAAATGGCTATTTTTACACTAATTAAATAATTTAATATTAAATTTATTTAAATCAAGCTTCAGTTAAATTTTAAATAAATCACAATTTCTCTCAATTCAAATTGTTTGGACATTTTCCATAAATTAAAGTAAATTGAGGACATCAGTTCAAAGTTAGTAAATTTACCAATTCAGTGTTAACTTCAATTTCCATAGATTCAGTATTTATAATTTAATTTCAAATAACCCATATTCTTAACCCATCTAGTTATACAACTGATTTCATTTTTACGGTAAAATTATCATGGTTTATACCATAGTGCATTAATATCCTTATTTTATCTTAATTTCAAATAATGTAGTAATTAATTTCATTCACAAGAAATTCAATTAATTAAAATTTATTCAATAAATTAACTTGATTTAACTCCAAATCCTTTTATCTAATCAATAATTATTCAATAAACAAAGGTAACCTTTGTTTACCCTTTAATACATTAGTAAGTTTAAATTTTCATCTTTCCTTCGTACTAAGTACCCTATTTTCATTTTATTACATTTCTACCAATATACACGCTAATTGCGTTTTACATTCTAAATAAATTCATTTACTTGGGTTCATTCTTTCCACTATATCGATTACTACACTATGTATAAATTTACAATTCCAATTATTTCATTATTACATTCACACCTTCCGTTATTACATTAATAATCACTAAAGTAACGTTTATTATCAAACATAAATATTATAATTTTACTTAACGGACATTGATTGTATAATTTTACAATTTATTACGTATTCTTCATCAGTTAACATAACTTTGAATTCATTTCCCAATTTACTAATTTCAATCAATCCTAACTTTCCAAATCTGTTTCAATTAATAGGGTGTGCACTAATTTAGGTATTGCATTAATTATTATTAATGTAACATTAAAGTTCCTTTACTCTAATTGATTTCCAACTTTATTATTAAACGAAATAAACAGGTAACTTATACAAGTGTTACCATGCCTTTAATTTCACTCATGAATTCCCTATTATCAAGCAACCGTTACAGTTCTTAAATACTTATGCTTTTATTTAATTACCATTAACTATATTATTATTATTCCATTAGCTAATCAGGTATTTACATTTGTTTCTTTCATTTCAATTTATCCATTTATTAAGTTTAACATTAATAAATTTTTATTTCCAAATATACTCTAATTTAACAACCTCTAAACATTATATTACCACCCACATTAATGTAGCTTTTGTTTATATTTATTCAAATTTGATCTTCTCATTTCAATTAATAGACTAAATAAATGGGCAACACATAATTATTGCCTTCGTTTACTTTTATTACATTTAAGTTTATTGTTTATAGACCCAAGGGCAACAATTTACTATTTCTTTATTGGGGTTTCACTTCTATTGTCAAAAATAAATGTTAATTACCAAGGCTACACTTGTTTCCTTATATTCAATCCAAAGATTAGTATAACATTTTACACATTTTAAATTATTGTAATTTCATTCAGTTACTTTAAATCAATATTATTTCATTGGTTAATTAAATTCTTACTTTTATTTGCTTATTTTATATTTTATACCCAAGCGCAAAATTTAACACTATTTGTCAATAATTAACTTTTAAATTACCATTGCTGCACTTCTTTTTAGCATCCATTTCATTATAAATTACAAAAACTTTATTTCTTTCTAAATTTAATTACAAAGATCAAATTAAATTAACCAATTTGAGTTATTAAAAATTGCGGTTCGTTACAGTTCTAATGATTCTGTTTAATGACCCCACTAGAGCCAAGGTTGTCGCCAGCCTAAGCTCTGATACCACTGTCACGACCTGCTATTCTCGACCCTCGAAAATCGACACAAAATACTTCACAGTATAATATGCCGACGATCAAGTGCCGGAAAAGACAGATTGTTGAGGAAAAAGAAAGAAGGTAGAAGAAAGAAGGAACTAAAATAACAGAATCTCACAATCGCAGCGAAACAAAAAATAATAGTCAATAACAGATCTTTACACAAAATGAAATTTATATCTTTTTTATACAATATATCATCAGAGTATATCTCAAACAAACAACAATTACCAGCCTGGCAATATCAACAATTACAACAGCGGATATAAACAAGTACGGATAATACATCTCGGACTCCAGCTCCTCTCCTGAGCTCCACAGCATCCTATCCTGAATATATAACACTCGGTCTGACCCGAGCATTATAATGAAATAAAACCCGAGTCAGTCTGGAATATCAGCTGGTAAAAATACACCCAAATTGATTGTTAAAGTTTTCAAAAATCCTTTGAAAACAAAAGCATCTCGTAAGACCACGCCACAAATAAACATGTCGGTTTTTACCTTACGGTAGCTAAAACATTTCTTATAAAATCCTCTGATATTATAATAGTGTCTATATACAAATACTTATTAAAATAATCGAAATTGTTATATTTATTAAATTTCAGTTACTAGCCACAATCGTGGGTAATACAAACAAAACTCGTAAAAGGCTCGTAGGGGGAATGGATTTCCAACTAATGACTAGGCACTGGGGTACCTCCTGTCACAGTACGTGGCCTAGATCACCGTACCGAGGACCACTCCCGATCCCCTACAATACAAGACCGAGACTGCCCCTTATTGGATAATCATGAGTAAGATCACCCCATGGTTGGGATCAGCAACCGCACCGCTAAGCCGAATAAAAAAGGACATCTAGACAGGGATGACCTCACCCTAATGGGCGCTACCCACCTAGCCTTGCTGCATAACCCCTGATTTTCAATCATTCCTGATTGATGAGGCTCGAGACTAAGCGTTACCTTTTTAGAACGTTTCACTTATAATGCCCATCGTCCACCTGACAATGCTTCGAAAGCATTCATCCATACAAGTCCGTCCCGGGTTCGAACGGAACCGAAGGCACTACTCCTACTACATCCATTTTGGAATCATCCTCAGGATTAGTAGCGACTAGCCCTTGCACTTCACTGCTCCATCTTCGACTCCGAACTCGTCTTCCTCACGAAAACGTACAAACTGGATCGTAGTGGTTTTCGAGAAATAAATCCCGATCCTGGTCTCTTCGAAACGATCAACGCATTGGCCAATATTGATAGTCGGTGATTTAATTATCAATTAATATTCACAAACATCCATCAAACATAAATAATTTCCCAAAATTATTTATCATCCTTAAAATATCTTCGCAAGATATATTTCCATTTTCAATCTCTTGAAAACAGTTTCAAACCACACACTCCTGATGGAATAAATTTCCAAATATTGATTTCCACTGAAACATACAAGCCAAATACTTTAGATTTATAATAATTTAAATTAAAGCTATTTACATACTTTATTTGAAAATATACATACTTTTTGAATGTTTCAAATAAAACTGCTTTATGAAATATAAACTACTTTCTCCAAAATAAAGTTAAGTCATACTAAATTTTAAAATAAAGTTATGAAATCCTATACAAGGTTTTAAATAAAACTTTAACCAGGCTATCTTTAAAATAAATCCATTTTATAAATATTAATAATATTCCTTTAAAACATAATATCAATTAACCCTTTAAATAATTATTACTATAACTAATTTATTAAATATTTACTTCTGAAATCTTTACAACTTAAATAAGAGTTTTCTTAAAAACATTCTATTAAAATCAAATTTTAAACTTTTAACTTTTACTTGTAATCTGCTTTAAAACGTACTTGGCTTTTCAGGTAACTACACTCCCATTTTCAGAATAAATCAAAGAATCTTTTGTAAATCCTATACGATTTACCTCCATTCAATTTACGTTTAAATCCCATAAATTCCTCCAACATTTTAAAAATAAACCCTCTTTTTATTTTTAAACACATTTCTATTTCCTGGAATATCACTTTCAAAATATATGCTTAAGATATTTTACAGAAAGCTTCTAGAAATTACTTGATTGAAAGAAATACTTAAGGAATTATATAGTAGTTTTCTAAGTAATTTAAGCCAAATTTAACTTTTAAAATAAAGTTATTAAATCAAATATTTATATTATAATTTCCTTTTGAAAACTTAATACTACTTTACTTTTTTAAAATAATTAAATACCATAATTACTTAAATAAATGTTTACTTATAATTTAAACAATTAAAATAATACATTTTTTCTAAAATATTCTAAAACACAATTTAAACTACCAACTTATAATTTGAAAGCTTTTCTTTGAAACATACCAAATTTCCAGGAAAAATGCGCTTTCCATCCTTTAAAGATAATCTCATCTTTACTTTCAAAACAATTATACCTTTCTTAAAAAAATTCCCACCGGAAATCAATATTTCCAAATTTATCCACTGATAAATATACCAATTTATTTATAAACCCAATTTATAAATTTCTGTTTCTAATTTCCATTCCAATCTCAGTTTCAAAACCATTTACAAATTTCAACCCAATTTCTCGAATTTAATCCCCTTAAATTCATTACTTAAAAATTCCTTTCATTTTCCTTTAATCCCAGTTTATTTATTGATATTTTTTTAAAATACCAAATTATATTTATCCAACCATAACACAACATAATAAGATCTAAATCAATTTATCATAGAATATAAATAAAATTTCTATTTGTGAGGAATCCAGTTGGATCCCTCCAACTTGTTTCCCTGCATCCACAGATATTAGCACAACCAATAAATATCGATCCAATCTGATAATAATTATCATATTCAGCTAAATAGCTAATCAAACATTTAAATATTAGCTATTTAAATTAACTGGTATCCAGATGTGAGTGAGATTAACTCACCTTGAGTTTTAGACGAGCGTTTTAAATTCTTGAATTAAATCGACCGCGATCGATTTAACCCAAAAATTTCAATATCTCTGATTGTCTCTAAATCTGCACTACAGCATAGATCGCGACTCCGGCGCTTCTTCTTTCGTCGGAATCTGACAAGCCATGTAAAAGATATGAATTTATAAAATTTGTATAGAATTTTTAAAACAAAATTCCTTTTTTTTATTATTATATAGAACAAAAATATCAGGCCGCATCCCTTCTTCTTCGCATGCGACATCGGTTCAAACGAACCCAAAACCGCTACCCAAATTGGAAATCGCGACCCTCCCTGGTGTCGTTCGCTTCGATCGGAGGCCACCAATCCGAAGCTCAACGCCACCTCGACCTCCACCCAGAACGCGCGTGAACTCGGTCGCCTCTATCACCCCAAAATCGAGCACGAACGCAACTCCTATTGGCCCAAATTCTGGCCACCACGACGAATTCCGTGCCACTCCGCCGTATGGATAGGTAAGATCTCATTGAGCTCTTTAACTTTGCAGTTGGAGATCTTGCATAATAATCAATGGATGAGGGAATAAATCAAGGAGAAGATGAGACATTTCCGGCCATTGAAATGTTTTATGTCGACCGAACAAAGAGTGCTAGGGTTTCGGCCTTGTGCGCGTATATATATACATATAACCCAATTATTTTATTATTAAATTCACTTTTAAACAACTTTCTCAAACGATCTCCAAACAACGCATACCGATAGGCGTTTATAAGGTTTTACCCGCATTCCGAACACAATGGAACGTGTTTCGAAGGCTTATTCGATCATATGCGCGAGTTACGGAAATAAACGTTCAATTTTACATTAAATTGATTAAAATAGTTTCTACGTGTTTGGAGCTGCCAGGGTCAAACGACAAATAACTAACCATTACGGATCCAATGGAACTGGTTTCGTCTAATTTCGAGACTGTGCCCGGGAAGGCTATTTTAACTAGTCGATTAATTCGAGCGATTTTCAAAATCGTCGAAATCATCCAAAATTTCACTTTTAAAATTTTACTAACTTAATTATAAATCATATAGAATTTATAATCACATTAGAAACCATTCTGATCCATTTTGAGTCAAAATCTGAGTATTTGCATTATTATATAACAATTCCATTTTTAAATTAATATAAAATTTTCAAATTTTAAACTTATCGACTTTTGAATCCATCCAAAAGTCCAACATCATTATTTGAATCCAAATAGACTTAAAATAAATTTTAGAATCTATTTTTGTATCTATTTAAACCCGAAGTCACCAATTATCCCAATCGCAAATATTAAATTATCATTATTCAAATTTCAATTGAATTTCCATATTGAAAATTTAACTAATTTCATTAATTTAACCAAAATCTTCTTATTCAAAATCAAATTATAATTCACATTCAACATTTAAAATGAATTGAATGTTCAAAATCTAACGACCAAAATTCCGGATCGTTACAACTTTACCCTATCTCTAATGAGTTACATAATGTATTATACTCCTGAGCTAAAGTTCAACCTTCAGCTCTGATACCAAAATGTCACGGTCTGAATTTCAGCGTTCGAAAAATCAACACCCACACTTCACTTGTACTCGAATGCCCCATATTCAACTGTTGAAATCCGATTCTGGAGCTTATAACACATTAAGTATAACAGCACAGTGGAAGAAATTGAAATATATCATTGATACAACAGTGAATACAATATCCGATACAATATGAATTCCAACAATATCAGGGATAAATATACAACAGCGAAATAGGATAACAACAACAAGAATGGTCTAGACTTTGCGACCATCGATAGAGCCTTTCAAGTGAGAAAGCGGGAATCCAACAAACTGAGTTTTCAATGCCAAAGCTCCAATGCTCCGAACTCAAACCACCATCATGCTGGACTTGTAGCAAATGCGATCCAAACATCGATTACCAAACCAAAGACTTCAAAGGCTATTGAATCTATATCTACTAGCTGATTATCTGAAAACCTAACTAAAACGATCCCGACTCGACCTTCGAAAATCGGCACCCGTACTTCACTTTTGCTCGAATGTCGTAGATTCAAACGTCGAATCTGGCTCGCCAGAGCTTGTAACACATTAGTTACAACAACACAACGGAAGATAATGAATAATATCATTGATACAAAACAGATACAATATCTGAAATAATATGATACAACAGGATATCGATACAAATATCAAAGACAAAATACAGCAGCGGAAAGAGATAACATAAACTTGAACTCCCAAGAAAGAACTCCAATATCAGAAATCTCCATTCAAATGCTCCAAAGCTCCAAACCAAGATAACTTGAACTAAGTGCTCTAACCACCATCATCAAGGCATTATTCAAGGTCAGCCATGAATCCTAAAGTGTAACAAATGCGATCCACAAATCCAAAGGCTTCGAAGGCTATCGAATCTATACCTCCTACTTGATTATATAAAAACCCAACTCTAGACTGCCCGTGTGGAAAATTATACGCACCAGAGTTTAGGAAGGGAACAATAAACTCTCGGTCAGTAATGAGACTGGTATGAGCAAACAAAAACAGTTTAATCTTTAAAACAAACAACAAAATAATTTAAAACATTGAAATCCGCAATGCTTTTTGGAAAATGAAACTACCATAAGGCCTCCCGTCGCACACACCATGCAAACGTAGAATTGGAGAATATTTCTCCTTATGATAGTCAAAAATGCTTGATACGCGAAAACCATTTAATATTATTATCAGTGCATGGTGCAGAAAACCATTCGAAAGTATAATATTAATCTTAGCCAGCATAGACATTTCGAACTATGCCTACTATAGCTACCATCTAAATAGTGGTGACCGTCATAAGTAGATGGCTAGTTATACAACTAAAATCGTACAGGGCGCGTATTGGAGATTGGATTTCCAACAAATGGTCAGGCTAAGGAACTTCCCATTGCCATATGGTTACGCTTCTAGAGGGACACCCCGAGAACTTACCCAGCTCTCTGCTAACACAAGGCCGGTTTACTCCCTTCTTGAAAGTAAAATCAAAGATATGCCACCCCAGTCGTTTGCGATCTTTATCCAAGGGCCCTCAATCACAAAGCAACATCACGCAGTAATAAAATTTATAGTGTCCACATGAATTAAGTATACGGGATCCACACCATGATACCACCCTTTTCCAGAAGGAATGGACATACCCTAGGGGCGCGAACCCTGCAACCTTGCCGCATCTTTCCTATTTCGACCATTTCCGGGGTGTGAGGTCCTAATGCTATCTCGTCCACAAATCTACGTTTTTTCACAAAGCCATGCTTCGGTCAACAAATGATCAGCAGCACTTCGTATGCCACTTTACCAAATTGGGAATGTATCACTAGTAACCATCAACTACATAACCTCTGAGCTTGTACATCTCAAAGAAGGGTGTTAAGCTAAGAGAATAAATCTCCGCCACCAAACAGAAATGTATTTGATAGAAACTGGTTTTACATCTCAAAGTGTAACATCAGACACACATCCATACAAGTCTGTTCCGGGTTCGAACAGAACCGAAGGCACTTCCAAAGAAGCCCTTGCAATCTGGGTATCCCCAATCCCGATCGGACTCCCCATCACATATGGAGATCTTTATACCGTAGCTACTCAGCGTAGAGTCATTCGACAGCTTATCCTATCGTTCTCGAAGACACTCGGTCTTCACCACCAGTCTTCAAATGTTATCCATAACGTCGTATCATTATTCGGAATGGATTATATGGCACAAGGTCCTCTCCCGGCTAAAACGAATAATGAGCGCAATATTTAAAAACATATGGATATGGGATTTCAGTTAAGTCACAACTTTAAAATCCAATACTTTCCTTCAAATGGTTTAAACATATTACCATTTTCAAATCTTTAAACGAAAAAATTTCCTTCACAAAGATTCATTCACAGATTTCAAAACAATTTCCATTAATTCATTTAATCTTTAAATCAAAGATTTAAGTTATAACTTTCAAACCCGTTTTCAAAGATTCATTCATAACTTAGAAAACCATTTTCATTTCATACTTGAAATCCTTACAAGACAAATTGGAAATTCCTTCCTTTAATGAAAGCTTTTATTATTTGAAAATAAATATTTTTCATTTCGGAAAAATCTGATTTCATTTATACAAGTTAAAGTCTTTGGGTTAAATTCAAATTCCCAAAATAATACTTTTAAAATGGTTTAAATCAATATAAACACATTTATAACTTGTATAATCTTTTTAAATCATGAATTCTAAACATGGAATTCAATTTCAAATTTCGAATTCAAATTTAAATCAGATTATTTAAATTTCAAAACTTTATTAAGTTATTCAAAATAACTTTCATCTTCAAAGCTTGTTTTTCAAAGTTTTTCGCTTTTACCCAATTCCATTCCCAAAAACCTTTTGAATTCAAAATTCAATTTTTAAAACTATTTCAAAAATCTGTGACTTAACCAATTTCCTCGTGCAATCCATATTTGTGTGTGTATGGTGTAGTCCAGGGGTTTAACACAATAGTGCAACATTATCAAATCATCACAGATTCGAGCATATCAATATCGATAAGCGATATATTCTTATAACGCTTATCTTCCCTACACAGATTCATAGATAAATAATATACATTCATCACAGATAAAATAAATTACATTCATCACAGCTTGAATTAAAACAATATACATCACATAGCATCACACAGTAGAGGTATCAAATAATTTATAGCATTCAATAGAATACAATCATCCATAAACAAAATTAATTGGTCATCTGATTAATTTAAACAGGATTAATCACTAATTCTGGTTGATTAATCAATTATTAGTTAATTAACTTTAAATTATTAATTAATCAACCTTGATTAATAATTGAAAAAAAATTATCATTAAATAATTAATCCCTAATTATTTAATTATTCTTTAATTAATTATCCTTAACTAATTTAATTAGTTAACCCTTAATTAATTATCATTCCTAAATTAATAAGTGATTATCCTTAATCATTTATATTTTTAAAACTACTACTTAATTACATTGAGTAATTATTACTTGATTAATTAATCATAAATCAGTAATTTACATTAATTAACCCTTAATTAATTACCATTTAATTAATTATCCTTAATAATAAATGTCTGCTCCTCCTGACCCTCACCTTTCCCCTCACGTCTCCTCAAATATTCCTACCATACCTACGGTCAACTCAGCCGTATCACCTCTTTCCCTTGTTCTCAACGTACAATCACCAGTTGTACTTCCTCTTCCACCGTCCAAGGTGGACCATGCTCCTGTCAGTACTCCATCAATCTCCCCTCACCTCGACCCCCCTGATCCACAACCTTCAGCTTACAAGCCCCCAATTGCTCTAGCCGATTCCCCTCTTCCCTCTGTTTTTGGAGAGCGGAAATGGTCTTCCTTATTTAAACGCAAACCGAGGAATGCTGGGAAGTTCATCCCTGTCGATCTTTCACCTATTTATGAAGATGAAGCATTAGTGCCCCCTGTTGAAGTTATTGCAGCTGGAGCAGCCATCTGGAAAGAAACTCTAGTCGGCTTTTTCCTCGACAAACCACTATCGTATACAGCTGTTGTCCAGAAGTTAAAGTACATTTGGAAGCTTAAAGGTGATGTTTCTGTAAAATCGGATGGTATCATCTTCTTATTCAACTTCTCTTGTTGTGAAGATAGGAGATCAATACTGCAGAGTGACCCTATCATTATGAATAACAAACTTTTCATAATAAAACCATATGACGTGGCGGTGAGTAATGTCACAGGCTCTGTAACATCAGTACCAGTATGGGTTCACTTGTATAATCTTCCTTTATTTGCATGGTCACCCCTAGGAATTAATTGGCTAAGTAGTCACTTGGGTAAATTGTTATGTATGGACGAGATGACAGAGAAGCAAGAAAGGCTGAGCTATGCAAAGTGCCTGATTGAAGTAAGGCCGGAGAAGGAGCTGGTTGAGGAGTTTTTAGTTAAACTGGTTGAGGGAGGATATCAAAAAATTTATGTTGAATACCTATGGAAACCAGATGTTTGTGTTTTGTGCAAGATTTTTGGACACAAAACTGAGAAATGCGATATTAAAGATAACTGTGATGCTAAGGATGTGAAAGAGCAGAAAACAAATGGTGTAGTGGAAGACAAAGTTGGATATGCTGGAAGGTACAGAGTCCATAATATTGTGGTTTCAAACAACAAGCAAACTAATAGTAAATGGCAACGTGTTCAGGGAAAGAGAAAAGTAGTTACGAAGGAAGCTAATTTGGATCAAATAGAAGAGAAGGAATGTGAAGGTAACAAAGAAGAAACTAGTGTTGTTATTAATACTAAAGAGAAGGATTGGGAGAATGTACAAGTGGAGAAGGAAAATGTGCAATGTTCTACTGATGATCGGGGTGGTATACAAAGGAGTGAAACTATAGCAGTCAACTATCAGGAGAATGCAAACATAATAAATGTGGAGAAACTAAAAACGCCAGAGATGAATAAGGAAGGCGATGATTTTATAGATAGTATTCAGCAACACAACAGATTTGAAGTTCTAAATGAACTAGAAGCTGAGGACATCACAGTTAAAATGTGTGAATCACAACAAAGTGTGAATGAGAAAAGTAAAAGTTTAAACGAACACAATGAGGACGAAGGCAGAAATGAGAATGTTCAAAGAGATGCCCAAAAGAAAACTAGTATCAAAAATCCAAAAGGCAAGGAGGAACATTTGGTGCAAATATTTGATGAAGTAAACACTCTAGAAGTCAACACAAGTAGTGATACTGAAAGTAAAGACAATGGGACGAGATGTGAAGGAAGAGGTATACAGGGGAATAATTCAAGTGATAAGAAAAATAAGAAGAAAAAACAAATGAATGCTTTTCACAGGAAGGAAAATGAAATGTGTCAGGACTTGCACATGCATGATCACTCGTGCAAACTGGGTTCCCTGATCATTCCCAAACAAGCTAATGGAGAACGAAATGTTCCACCACTACTCAATGTATACTCTAAAATAAAACCTCCAAATGCTTATAAACCCCCTCCAATGCCTATCATGTCACCAACCTCTCTTACATCTTCACCTTCATCACCAATAAACCCCAATCAAGTCAACCCCCCAACTAAAGAAGGTACATCCAATTGTGAAACCACACCACTTTCAGTTGTGATACCTAACTACTTGAACTCTTCTCAAGCAGTGACTAGGAGAATGAAAATTGAAATTATCAATGCCAGTGTTCATCAGTGATGATACACTTTGGAATATGGACTGTACGTGGGGGTTACCATGCCAGCTATTTTGAGCAATGTAAACTTCTTATCACTGTGCCTATGTATTTGCTGAAGCACACTGACAAGCCCAGAAGGAAATGGAGATTGAGAGCATGGAATGAGGAAAATAGTATGAGAGGAAACAATTTTCTCTGGAAAATACAACAACGTGCCAACCTAAATAAAGCTAAACTGGAGAGATATGGTACGAATGACGATGTTATGTGTTCTTTCTGCCATGACATAGTTGTATCTGCTGTGTATTTATTATTCGAATCCAAGGATGTTATTCAGCTATGGTATTCGGTTATGGCCACACTTGGTAGTGTTAATATTTCATATGATAAGCAGAAAAAATGGAACATAATACGTGCGAAAAGGGGTTGCAGGGAACAATTTAGGAGTTATTTTCATGCAGTTATGAAAAGATTGTTTGCTGAGGCTTGGAGAGAAAGTAAATCTCGGGTTTATGTTAAAGACAATAGGAAAGCTGAGTTTTTCATGAAGAATTGGGTTGTACACGTGACAAGTGACTCTCTGGAATTGCTTCCTTTTGCCTTCGCTCTGGGCATTAACCAAACGTTATGAGTCTTTCCCTTGTTTTTTATTCTTTGTTTTTTCTTCTTTTAGTTTCCAGTTTTTTGTAGCGCTTAGTTCTCCTTTGTGTTCTTCGAGCCTTGCTCATTGTTTAATCTGTTGTAACTCTTTGGTGCTGCAATAAAATGGTCGGGGTCCATTCAACCCCGTCGGCCTTGCCAAAAAAAAAATAAGTGATTATCCTAATCGCTTACCTTAATTAATCACAAATTAATTACATTAAGTAATTATCAATTTAAATCATTAATTAATTACTATTAAATTAAGTAATTGTCTTTAATTATTTCCATTAAATAATTATCTTTAAGTAATTAATTACCCTTAATTACTTTTATTTATAAATAACCCTTTTTATCAATTTAATTAATCCTTTATTAATTAAAGACAAATCATTTATCTAAATTAATTTTAAATTAATAAAACAACCCTTTTAAATACATTGGGTAACTATCCTTTTTAAATTTCTTTCATTAATTAACTTTTAATTAATACATTAATAAATCAATCCTTTATTTAATCACATCATTAAATCACCTTTGAAAAGCTTTCAGACATTAACCTATTATATAATTACCTTTTTAAACGAACAATTTCAAAACATTTTAAAAACTTGTTTTTAACTTGTCGATGTTTTATTTTGAAAACTTTGTTAAACCTTTGCCCTTGAAAATTAATTTAAATTTTAAACCAGATCATCACTCAGCTCAAACTCGAGCCAAACCCCATCAAACCCGAGCGCCTCAAATTCCCATGCACGAGGTGCATGTACACCAACACTCTGACCATCGGAGATCATCGTCGCAACACGCGACCAACCATCCATACCTACACCGACCATCACACGCACCCAAATTGCTACATCCACCATCGAATCGAAAAACGAACCCAACACACAAAGCCTGGAAATGCCATCATCGGAAATCTACCCCTAGCCTTCGCCACTGACCACCGGAGGTCACGCGACCCCAATGCAAACTTCGCCAGACTCCCCCCTTTTCTTTCCCCCCAGACCGGTGCAACCGATGCGACATTGATGCCGCAACAACCTATTTCCTAATGTCGATCAAAACTAGGGTTAAAACACTAAATCACGTCGTGACGCCACCTCGATAGTTTATAAATTTGTTGACCATTTTTCCGATGATTACGGCAACTCCACCTATCTCCAGCATGAACCCCGCCATCCAAATCATGGCCGATCACCAGAAACTGACCAATTTGCATTTTCTGTTCATCCATCAATTCCTCTCGAGTTACCCAATTAAAAATCTTGATTCAATTTTTAAAATTCATAGTTTTCGAAGATAAATCAAATTATATACATGAAACAGTAAATCGTTGAAGTTGAATTCTTTGATATGTTGAGATTTCACTATCATTTTCCTTCCAGTGAAACATTATTTTCAAATCTTACATGAAATTATTTTTGAATCAAATAATTTGCTGCTACTAACAGATATTGTTCATACTTCATACTTACAGATGATTAGAGGAATAGAAATTTAATTTTTTTTAAACTTATTTTAAGCCTTAGAATGAAGAACATAGCTCTGTGTGTATATATATATATATATATATCATAGGTTATATCATATTTATATATATATATATATATATATACAACCTTATTAAATTTCCTTCATGCAAACACTTCAATACATTACTTCAGCCATTCATCAAGATATAAACATATTAAGGTTTTTAAAAGTGATGTTTGCTCACCTCAAAATGAAGAACATAGAGCAGAGTTTTGATCTGAAGCTTGCATGTTGAGTTAAAGCTTCAATCTTGGCTTCAGGTTGAACATGGACCTGAATTTAGATCCATATGTTGCTTGCATTATTTCAGGCTTTTGTAGTTGAATCTGAAACTTTCTTTTTTTTAAATGTTTTCAGGTTTGAATACTCTATGATGTGGAATTGAAACTGCAATTTCTTTTCTTTGATGTTAAACTGCACTCTGCATTTGATCTAGAAATGATGATCTTAGGCTAAAACTTGGATTTGATTTGTTGAGTTGTTGATCTAGTTTGTTTGATCTGCAGATTTTTAATTCTTCCCCTCTATTTTGAAACTGAAGCCTGTATTTATTTCCAGCTTTTGATTTTTCTTTGTTTGCTTTTGTTTAATTTTCTCTGAACTTGTTGCTTTTTTATTTCCAGGTTTTAACATTTTTGAACAGAGGCCTTACTTTTCTTTTGTTTTCAGGTTGTAATTTTTTTTTAGATCTGAGAAGTTTTAAAAATGATCTAAAGCTTGTTTTGTTATTGGTTGTTGAAAATAAATCAAAAAGAAAATCATAATGCCATTTGTAATTTGCATGGCACCATTTACTTGCACTGTTAAAATTATAATCTCCACCTTACAAATGTTAAAACACTTAAATTTATATCTATATCTTTTATGAAATTTCATTTGTAAATTATGGTTTAAACCCTATGTCATAATAAATTATGTAATATGTTTCTACTTTTAAACTAATGCTTAACCATTATATATATATATATATATATATATATTAACTTTAAAGATTATGATTCAAAATAAATCAAACATAAATAAATATATATATATAATATATATTTGGATTTTAACTCTTTAAATAGCTTTTATAATTTATTTATATCAATTTTAAAATATAGATATACACATGTATTATAATTCCAAAATAGATTTTTTTTCATTAATTTTATATTATAGAGGTTTTATGTTCAAACTCAATTTATTTTCAAAGGTATTTATTTTGGAATTCACAAATCAAAATTTTATTTACAATTTAACTTTTTATATATATATTCATTCAAAATTTTCAAATTAATCCACAATCAAATTTATAATTAATATATTATTCAAATTACTTATTTCTGTATTTCAAATTAGGAATTCTATTTTAAAATCAGATTCATAAACAAATATCTGTTTAATTGGGGAAATAACAAATTAATTCACAATTTAATTTCAAAAAATTAAATTGATTACTAATTTAAGTTTGTTTTAAAATCGGGATCGTTACACTTACTCTAGACTGCCTGTGTGGAAAATTGTGGGCACCTAGAGTTTAGGAAGGGAACAATAAACTCCAGGTCGGTCATGGGACTGGTATGAGAAAACGAAAATAGTTTATCTTTAACAAAAGCAAAACAAAAGATTTTTAAAGAAATTCGCAATGCTTTTTGAAAAATAAAACTACCATAAGGCCTCCCGGCACACACACAATGCAATCGCACACTTGGAGGAGATTTCTCCTTATGATAGTCAAACATGCTTACTATGCAAAATCTTTTTGATACTATTATTAGTGCATAGTGGAAAACATTTGCAAGTATAATATTAATCTTAGCCAGCATACGTACCATTATAGTATGCCTACTATAGCTACCATATTAAATGGTAGGTTCCACAACTAAAATCGTACAAGGCGCATATTGGTGATTGGATTCCAACAAATGGTCAGGCAAAGGAACTTCCTGGGCCACATGGATACGCTTCTAGAGGGACGCCTCAAGAACCTAACCGGATCTTTGCCAACACAAGGTCGGGTTACCTCCGTAACTAGGTAACTACTGACAAGAGTTTGCCATCTCCCGGTCGTAACCAACCTTTATCCCGAGATTCACTAACAACCCCAAAGTAATAAATTTGCAGCCACCACATAGGTTAAATATCTACGCTCCATACCATGATACCACCTCTATCCAGAAGGAAATGAACATACCATCAAGGGGCGCTACCCCCAAATAACCTTGCTGCATTCTTCCTGTTTTGACCATTCTGGGTTGTGAGGTTCGACGAAGTCTCGTCCACAAACCTACGCTTTTCACAAAAGCCATGCTTCGATCAACAAATGATCGGCAACACTCAGCAGCACTCAGCATGCCACACTATCAAATTGGAAATGTATCACTGGTAACCATCAACTACATAACCTCTAGGCTCGTACGTCTCAGAGAAGGGTGTTAAGCTAAGAGAATAAATTCTCCGCCACCAAACAGAAATGTATTTGATAGAAACCAGCTTTACACCTCAAAGTGTAATGTCAGACATACATCCATACAAGTCTGTTCCAGGTTTGAATAGAACCGAAGGCACTTCAAAAGAAGTCCTTGCAATCCGGATAATCCTTAATCACGTCTAGACTCCCCATCACAAAGGTTGATTAAATCTCTATACCGGGGACCGGTCGGTGTAGAGACATTCGACGGGTTATCCTTTCGCTTTCGAAAATATACAGTCTTCACCACCGGTCTTCAATTGGAATCCATAACGTCGTATCATTATTCGGAATGTGTTATATGACACAATGGTCCTCTCCTGGTTAAACCGAATAATAAGTGCAATATTTAAAAATATATGGATATTGGGATCTTAGTTAAGCCACAGCTTATTACCCAAAACCTTTCTTTTAAATGGTTTAAACAAATTACAATTTTCAAATCTTTAAACAAAAAGATACACTTCATAAAGTTCCCCAATCTTTCACAAAGATTTACTGATAGCCTTTCTAAAGAATTTTCCTTTCAAATTGGATTAACTCATCCAATCTTTAAACCAAAGATTCAATTCATAGCTTTCAAAACAATTCCCATTTCAAATTATATATAAAAGATACACCGTTTTAATCTTCAATTTCAAAACAAGGTTCAATCATCTTTCACAAAGATTCATTCATAGCTTTCAACACTATTTAATTCTATTTCAAACTTGAAATCTTTCAACACAAATTGGAAATCCTCTCTTTATATGAAAGCTATTATTATTTGAAAACAAATAGTTTTCGTTTCAGAAAAGTACGATTACATTTGCACGAGTTAAAGCCCTTCAAGTATAAAACTTGGGTTAAATTCAAATTCCTAAAACAAAACTTTTAAACTGGTTTAAACCCATAATTTCCAAACATAGAATTCAATTTCAAATCTTGAATTCAAATTCAAATTATTTATATTTCAAAACTTAATCAAGATATTCAAAATAACTTTTATCTTTAAAACTCCTTTTCAAAAGCTTTCCATATTTAACCCAATTCCATATCCAAAATCATTTGGATTCAAAATTCAACTTTAAAATCATTTCAAAAATCTGTGACTTAACCAATTTCCTCATGCAATCCATATTTGTGTGTGTATAATGTAGTCCAAGGGTTTTACACAGTAGTGTATGATCATCAATCATCACAGATTCAAGCATATCAACATTGATAAGCGGTATATTCTATAATGCTTATCTTCTATACACAGATTCACAAGTAAATATACATTCATCGTAGATAAAATAAATTACATTCATTACAGCTCAAAACAAAACAATTCATGTCACAAAGCATCATACATCAGGGATATCAAACAATACAAGGCATTTCATAGAGTTCAAACATCCATAAGTAAGTTCAAATAGTCATCTGATTAAATCAAATAAATTACTCATGCATAAATGACTAATCCTGGTTAATTAATATAAATTAATTACAAACTATTTTAATTAATTATCCTTTAATCATTTACTAATTAATAAATTAATTAATCTTTAATTATTAATTAATCATCTTTAATAAATAAATCGATTAACCTTTAATCATTAAATAATTAACCTTTAATTATTTAATTATCCTTTAATTAATTTATTTTAATTACTCATATTTAATTATTCCTTAATTAATTATCATTTAATTAATTATCCTTAATTAATTATAATAAGTGAGTATCCCTAATCACTTCATTAATTAATTAACCTTTAACTTAATTATCCTCAAATTAATTACCCTAATCAATCACATTAATTAATTATCCTTTAATTAATTATTCTTTATATCATTTGATTAATCAAACTTTAATCGTAAATTAATTAACCTTAATTACTTTCATTAATTAATCTTAATTAATTATCCTTATTGTAATTACACAAAGTAATTGCCTCTTAATTACATTAAGAAAATAATTTTATTAAGTAATCATACATTAATTACATTCAATAATTAACCCAATATAATTACCCAAAACCCAAAATAAAACATTTCAAAATTCAATCTCGAAAAACAATTTGAAAACTTTATTTAGGAATTTGGTTACTATATCTTTTATATTTTGAAAACTTATTAATTCAACTACATAGTTAATCTAATTTATAATTATCTTTAAAACATATAATTTAAAACAATTTAAATTCTCAAAAACTTGTTCAAACTTTACTTTCTTTACAAACCAGATAACTCTACACATTAAAAACCCGAGCCCGTCTCCAAAACCAGACCAAGTACCCGAGTCATTCGCAAGCGACTCACGAACCCAACCCATTTCAAGGCAAACTCATCAACTACATAGAATTTGACTTCGAGAAAACTACTTCTTCACCAATTTCGAAAAACAGTCAGACACCAATGTGCATGGTGCACATGTACAATCACTCCGACCACCATAGATCGACGTCGCGACTGCTGACAAGTCAACGAAGAACTTGCCCACTCTCTCGATCATCCAGATTAGAGCAATCGATCAACAATCGAAAATAAGTAATTCGAACCAAAAAAGGGGAATAACCTTGATCGGAGGCATCCTCAATTACGGACGATCCAAATATTGTAAACCCACATCGACCCCACCAAAGGTTCGTCACTTTGCCACGTTTCTAACCCCCCTCCCCCGGCGATCACTTTCGGTGATTGGTCGATGCCATACGGAGCAAACAAAAACCATGATCAAAACGAGCTTTAAAACCCTAGTTCGACTATTAACAGCCACCACGTTTAATTATAAAATCTACCATTATTTTTCCCACAATCAACAATCTTCACACTGCCTCCAATCTTGATCGCAAACACCATTTCCTCCTCATTCGTTGATAATTAACGAAAACACAATTTTAGATCAACTTAGGAATTCACAGTAATCCCTACGTAAAAATCTAGATAATGTTATTAAAATTCATCATATTCGAATTTGAATTGGTTAATATAATCAAAGCTTGAATTTACAATGATTGATTTTTAATAATTTGAAACAATCCCCACTGTATTTTCTTCTTTGAGTAAAATTGCTTGCTAATTTTTCTTATAAATATTTTTAAAAGTAGCATTTGACAAATACAAACAAATCTCTTTTAAATATCATAACCTAATATTATGCCTGTTAAGAGATATGCATTTGTTTTGATTGAGTTAGACCAGAAAACTAAAGAACAGAGTTGAATTATATATATCCACAGGCATGCACACTTTTAAAAGAACAGAGTTGAATTATAAGCTTTAAAGAGGTATATATTTTGTGTTTATATCCTTTGTTAAATTTTATTTAACTTTACATTTACGTATATTTATACTTTTATATACTTAAGAATTATGTTTTTAAACCTTTCATTATTTTAATTTATGAGTTATGTATTTTAAATCTTATAATTGTATTTCAAAAGATATATACATATCAAAGCTATATATTATTTATATATATACTAATTATATATTCACAAATATATAAATGAAAAATAAATTAAATTTTTATCAAATTTAATTCTCTAAAAGAATATATACATTTATTTAAAGCTTTCGATAATTCTTGTGATAGCATTTGAAGACCGGGTGTTTTCGAGAACGACAAGGTAAACTGTCGAATGACTCTGCACTGAGTTGCTTCGGTATAGAGATCTCCATATGTGATGGGGAGTCCGATCAGGATTGTGGATGCCCGGATTGCAAGGACTTCATTGGAAGTGCCTTTGGTTCTGTTCGAACCCGGAACGGACTTGTATGGTTGTATGTCTGACATTACAGTATGAGATATAAATCTGATTTCTATCAAATACATTTCTGTTGGTGGCGGAGAATTTATTCTCTTAGCTTAACACCCTTCTCTGAGACGTACGAGCTCAGAGGTTATGTAGTTGATGGTTATTAGTGATATACTCCCAATTTGGTAATGTGGCATCCTAAGTGCTGCTCATTTGTTGATCAAAGCATGGCTTTTGTGAAAAGCGTAGCTTTGTGGATGAGATTTCGTCGAACCTCACAACCCGAAAATGGTCGAAACAGGAATGTTGCGACAATGTTTTTAGGGTTCGTACCCCTAGGGTATGTCCATTTTCTTCTGGATAAGAGGTGGTATCATGGTATGGAGCCCAAATATTTATCTGTGTGGTTGTTGCTATTTGTTGATGAATCTCGGGATAAAGGTCGGTAACGACCGGGGATGGCTTACTTGTAGGTGTTATCTAGTTACAGAGATAACCCGGCCTTGTGTTGGTAGGGATCCAGTTTGGTTCTTAGGGGCATCCCTTTAAAGGCGTTCCATTTTTAAGGAAGTTCCTTAGTCTGACCATTTGTTGGAAATCCAATCACCAATATGAACCCAGTACGGTTTTAGTTATATAATATGCCATTTACTTATGGTGGTCATCACTGTTTCGATGTTAGCTATAGTAGGCATACAATAATGGTTGTATGAGGCTAACATTAATATTATACTTTCGAAATGTTTTCTGCACTATGCACTAATAATAATATCGAAAGGATTTTGCGTATCAAGCATGTTTGACTATCATAAAGAGAAATCTCCTTCAATTCTGCGTTTGCATTGTGTGTGTGGCGGGAGGCCTTATGGTAGTTTCATTTTCCAAAAGCATAGCGGATTTCTTTTCCATTCTTTGTGAAAAATAACTGTTTTTAAGATCTCTCACCATTCCCATGACTGACCTGGAGTTTATTGGTCCCTTTCTAAACTCTGGGTGTCCATAATTTTCCACAGGGGCAGCCTAGATTCAGGTTATCAGTTATTCGAGAGCGAAGTCAACAAGTTGTTGTGGAGATCAGAAGACAGGCTGGATGGCAAGACGTATCATTATACTATGTATTATCCGCTGCGTTGGGATTGCTGTAAGTTCAGTTTTAATATGGATTAGTTGTTATAAATGCCTAGTGTTGAATGATGTCGTTGTAAACTCTGATTTTGTATTATATTAACATAGATGATTCTTTGTTTTAAAGATTTTTCATTTATCTAGTATATTTGTTCCATTGTGAAATGTGAGATTCTGTTATTTTTTTTGTTTCTTCTTCTATCTTATTCCTCTTTAACCCTAACGGTTCGGTTTTCCGGCATTCGATTGTTCGGCATTTGATATAGTGGACGTATTGATGTCAACTTTCGAAAGTCGAAAAATTGGGTCGTTACACCTGATATGTCATGCTTTGTGCTATGAATTATTTGGTGTGATCTATGATGAATGAAATTTATTTATCTATGATAAATTTATATTATTTATCTGTGAATTTGTGAATAAAGATAAGCATTATAGGAACATACCGCTTATCGATAATGATGTACCTGAATCTGTGATGTGATGGTTGATGATGTTGCACTATTGTGTAAAACCCCTGGACTACACCATACACACACAAATATGGATTGCACGAGGAAATTGGTTAAGTCACATATTTTTGAGATGGTTTTAAAGTTGAATTTTGAATTCAAATAGTTAGGGAATGGAATTGGGTTAAGTATGAAAAGCTTTTGAAGGAGTTTTGAAGATAAAAGTTATTTTAAATAACTTGATAGGTTTTGAAATTTAAATAGTTTGATTTGAATTTAAAGTCAAGATTTGAAATTGAATTCTATGTTTGAAAATTATGGTTTAAAACGGGTAAACAAGTTATAAATGTGTTTATATGGGCTTTAAACTATTTTAAAAGTATTGTTTTGGGAATTTGAATTAACGCAAGTTTTATACTTGAAGGGCTTTAACTTGTGCAAATGTAATCGGATTTTTCCGAAACGAAAACTATTTGTTTTCAAATAATAATAGCTTTCATATAAAGAAAGGATTTCTAATTTATGTTGAAAATATTTCAAGTTTGAAATGGAATTGTTATGAAAGCTATGAATTAATCTTTGTGAAAGATTGTTGAACCTTGTTTTGAAATCGAAAAGGATCTTAAAGATGTATCTTTTGTATAAAAGATTTGGAGTTGAAATAGTTTTGAAAACTATGAAAGAATCTTTGTGAAAGATGGGTGAACTTTGTGAAGTGACACTTTTTGTTTAAAAGATTCGAAATGGTAATTTATTTAAACCATTTGAAAGAAAAATTTTGGGTAATAAGTTATGACTTAACTAAGATCCCAACATCCATATGTTTTTTGAATAATTGCGCTCATTATTCAGTTTAGCCGGGAGAGGACTTTGTGTCATATAACCCATTTCGAATAATGATACGACGATATGGATAGCATTTGAAGACCGGTGGTGAAGACCGGCTATTTTCGAGAATGAAAGGATAACCCGTCGAATGTCTCTGCGCTGAGTCACACCGGTATAGAGATCTCCATATGTGATGGGGAGTCCGTTCGGGATTGGGAATTCTCGGATTGCAAGGGCTTCTTTGTGAAGTGCCTTCGATTCTGTTCGAACCCGGAACAGACTTGTATGGATGTGTGTCTGACATTACACTTTAAGATGTAAAGCTGGTTTCTATCAAATACATTTCTGTTTGGTGGTGGAAAATTTATTCTCTTAGCTTAACACCCTTCTTTGAGACGTACGAGCTCAGAGGTTATGTAGTTGATGGTTACTAGTGCTACATTTCCAATTTGGTAATGTGGCATACGAAGTGTTGTTGATCATTTGTTGATCAAAGCAAGGCTTTATGTAAAGCGTAGCTTTGTGGACGAGACTGCATCAGGACCTTACACCCCAGAAATGGTCGAAACATGAAGGATGCAGCAAGGTTGTTAGGGGTCGCGCCCCTAGGGCATGTCCATTTCTTTTGGAAAAGGGTGGTATCATGGTATGTAGCCTAGATATTTAACTCATGTGAACATTGCAAATTTATTACTTTGTGGTTCCTTTGTGGTTGAGAGCTCTCGGTTAAAGGTCGCAAACGATCGGGGATGGCATACTTGAAGGTGTTACTTCCGAGCAAGGGTAACCCGGTCTTGTGTTGGCAGAGATCGGAGTAGGTTCTCGGGGAGTCCCTCCAGAGGCGTACCCATGTGGCAATAGGAAGTTTTTTAGCCTGACCTTTTGTTGGAAATCCAATCTCCAATACACGCCTTGTACGGTTTTATTTGTAGAACCTGCCATCTAATATGGTAGCTATAGTAGGCATACTATAATGGTATGTATGCTAGCTAAAATTTATATTATACTTCCGAAATTGTTTCTTGCACTATGCACTAATAATAATATTATCAAAAGGATTTGCGTATCAAGCATGTTTGACTATCGTAAGAAGAAATCTCCCCCAAGTGTGCGATTGCATGGTGTGCGTGCCAGGAGGCCTTATGGTAGTTTCATTTTCCAAAAATCATTGCGGATTTCAATTTTTAAATTCTTTTATTGTCTGTTTAAAGATAAACTATTTTTGTTTGCTCATACCAGTCCCATGACTGACTCAGAGTTTATTGTTCCCTTCCTAAACTCTGGGTGCCCACAATTTTCCACATGGGCAGTCTAGAGTTGGATTTTTCAGATAATCAAATAGTAAGTGTAGAGTCGATAGCTTTTAGCTTTTGGATCTTGGCAATCGCATTGCTGATTGCATGATTGACCTTGCTTAGGTCAACTTGATGGTGGTTCGAGCTTTCAACTTGGAGTTATGGAGCATTGGAGATAGAGTTGCAGTTTGGATTCTCAAGTCGTCTTTCTCTTTCTTTTGAAGGCATATGTGGTGTTCCTCTTTTGAAGTTGTTGCTTTCCGCTGTTATATATTGTCTCTGATATTGTTGTAATCGTATTGTATCAACTGTTGTATATCAGTGATATATATTATTTTCTTCCGTTGTGTTGTTGTGCTTAATGTGTTACAAGCTCCGACGAATTGGATTCGAACGTTTGAATCTGCGGCATTTGAATACGAGTGAAGTATGGATGTCGATTTTCGAACCCGAAAATCCGGGCCGTCACATTTATACCTTTCTCAATTACTGAGCTTTGAAATTAAATCTCGATTTGGAAGTGTTCGAACATTCAAAAGAGTCGGAGAAATCAAATTTTCAGTTCAAGTGTTGGAAATCAACAACAAATTAGTAAATCAACTTCAATAGATAGGGTTAAATCCGAAACTCATGGACTAAAAACTAGGCTTCAATTCAAATCATTTCAAATATATATACCTATATCTTTCGAAAATATCAAATTATACTTCAGAATTTGAAATCAAAATTGGTTTCACAAAATCACTTGCATAGCGAAGCTATTAAAGTGGCCTCTCCCCCACTCTGAAACTTGAAAATCAATGTCAATGATGCGTGCACTCATCACCAAAATTATTTTCCAGCGACATAAGTGAGTTCTGTACTTCTATTTTCTTGAAAACTTCTTTGAAATTTCTTTTTCCAAGATCATTGGGACTCATTTGAAACATTTCTTATTCGGACAATACTTTTAAATTGAAATATTATATATTTTCCAAAATCTTAAAACCAATTTCAAAACACCAAAAGTCAATCTCTCGAATTTCAAATTAAAACCCTTCAGTTATAAATCATTTTTATATAGATCACTTTCTTATACAATCTTCAAATTTTCAAATCCTTTCGAAACTTCAAATTCTCGTCTTTAAAAGGTATATAATCCTTATCGAAAACATTTTACATTTATATATAGAATATAATCATACTTATCAAAATAATAATTTCGATATATAAAACAACTTCTAAAATACAAACAAATCCGATTTTTTCAAAGGATGATTCAAGAGTGTATTTCCAAAACAAAGATAGAGATTCAAATTAGAGGGACTCTAATCAAATAGAATTCTGATTCGAAGATAGGCTCAAACGGAGATGAGATAATTAAATTACAAAATAGAAGATGGATTTACTTATATGAATCGCGGGCGACCTTAACCGGTCAACCATGATTTCAAAATAAGATCGGTGTAGAATTCTAAGGCAAATCGACATTCGATCGCCAGAGATAGAATTCAGCATAAAAAGAGATAGCAGCATCTAAACCAAGGGATATATAAATCTCCGGTGAATCAATGCCAATTGTAAAGGAGTTTCACCCCTTTACAAATCATTTAAAGATTAGCGGGATCGCCTATTCTTATAGAAATCATTCGAAGTGGAGTTATGGGATACTCCAGAATCACGAAACACGAATAGGGAGAGAGGGTAATGGATTTCGGAACCGTAGGGAACGTTCCAAAGTCCAAAGGAAAACCAAATCAAAGAGGAAGAAATTCAAGCTCGCATGAAAGTGACTCTGCAAATAAATTTACTATATATGCTAAGTTTGCCTAGAGCCAAAGCTCTGATACCAACTGTAACGACCCAGTATTTTCAACCATTCGCATCCACACACGTCGGACTTGAATTGCTCAAAATATCAGATTGTTAATTTAAAATTTTGCAAAACTCAGCATATACGGTAAATAAATCAATAAAAAAATCACAGGTACAGAGTAATACAATGCAGCGGAATAGATAAATAGTAGTTCATGAAGCTACTATATATAAACATCAGAGTTAGAAATATAATACAACAGAATATCTCAATTACAGTGAAGTCTCCAGTACAACAGATGACTTTAATAAAAAAATCAACTGGGAAGACAAAAGCTGAATGAATAGTTGGATCTCCAAGCGTAGCTCCAAACTCCGAAGGTAAGTCTCAAATGCTGTATCACTCAGTCTGAAGCGAGTGTAAAGCAAAACACAAAACACTCGAGTCAGGATTAACATTCTTATATCAATAAATCCAACTCAAGTGAAATATCAACCGAAGTACAAGTAACTTAAAGGAAGTTTGGGATAACCATCCTCTAAGGATCCGTGGGACTATCTATAATGTAGAAATATAAGTGATCAACAACCAACCGTCGTTACAACACTGTGTTCCTTTCAAAATATTTTATACCAAAGTATCATTTCCATTTCAAATATAGATATATTTCCTCAATTTCAGAAAAAATGATTCAAATCAACTCGAGTTCCAAATTCCAATTTAATTCAATCTAAATTTTCCATTTTAATTCAATTCAGTTTCTAAATAACAAATTCAAATTATATTGATTTCAAATACAGAACTGAATCACAAAATAAACCATTTAAATTCCAATATATTTCAAGGCTTTAATATTCAACATTTTCAAAGTTAATTTAGTAGTTTCATATAGATCTTGATTTGACTTCATTATTATTTAGTCAGGGAGTATTTACTTAATAAATTCAATATCATTTAACTAGCCTTAAATTCCATTTTTTACTAAATATTTCCTTAAATTCATTTAAACAAGAAATATTGACCAAGTTATAAATCATACCTTAAATCTCAATTTCACTATGTTTCAAATCGGTTTAATTAAATAAAATTCTTTATTGGATACAATTCCAACTAAATTCAAATTATCTTCCCAACCTTAACTTATTCAAATTATTACCAAAATCTATTTTGAAATATAAATTTAAATACTTAAACATATTATATGTATTAGATCAATTTTAATTTAAATTAAATATTACTGTTAGATCTATATATATCATTACCATTTATATATAATAATTTAAGAATCAATATTTATTAAAATCATATATTTCTTTCCAAAACCATAGAAATTATTTCAAAGCATATATATATATGGACCAACGGTGTCTGTATACATTTTCCTATCCTATGGTCAAGTGATATGGATATTTATCATTTCAATCCGTAATTAAATATATACGGGTATATATCATTTCAACCCGCAATCCCAAATTCAAATCAAATGAAAATCGCTTGGATTTATCATTTCAACCCATAACGATTTTCTCATATTCTAAAGTCCGTTCGGGTATGTATCATTTCAACCCATAGTGAATTCTATACTAATAGGGAACGTGCAGAGTGATATCAGGTATAATTTAACATATAACAACAGGCATATATCATCAGAAATTGAATGACAGATAAACAACGAGATATGGTGTCTTATCTCACAGGTGACAGTTACAAATAATAGCATAAATAATAATTCAAATAACTACAATAGCATATTTCAATTTCTGTTTCAATTGAAATCAAATTTAATAAATACAAGAACGTTAATCGTGAGTGATTGCTCACCTTTCGAAACCAGAGAGATTTGAAATGGGTTACGAATCCAAGAACGAATTTCCAAAATGTAAAGATTGGCACGAATTGGACGAACGGAGCTGATAAATAGAAAGCGATGAAAATAGATCAGAAACTGCTTGATGTAGACCGAAACAAAATATATATATTATTCTAATGTAATATTTTCTTAACCAATATTAATTTTGAAATCATTAAAATTATATATATACATACGTTTTCAAAATTCATAGTTTGAAACAAACTATAGACCACACGGTATGCATAAAACATATACACTTCTTTATAAAATAATATATACTATAACAGTCAGTATGAAAAATTCCGATATATGTATGCTCTCAGGCTTAGATATAAATATATCTCTAACGTACAAAACTTACATAACTAATGTATACAACAGTAAAAATGAAAAATAAAGAAACAAACAGCTCCAGGCTAAAAATATGTGTGACTATAGGCTTAAATATACAACTCATACTCCTACAGTAACACAAATATGATTCACTTTTCAAATGCCATTCGATATCCAACATATATATAACATATTATATAGTATGAACTAATCTATTATGAACTAATATTACCAGTTAGACGTTCACTATTAGAATACAAACTCATATAATTTTTAAAGTAATATATATAATACTTACAGATATATATATATAGAACATTATATATAAGTTCTACCATATGAACCCTTATTTAGATATTGATAAATATATAATATAAAGTAACAGGTTAACGCAAATATGCACACAGGTTAAAAACATATCATATGCAGACTCAATTAATTAATGTGTACCACAAATTGTTTTAACCTGTACGTCCCTCTTACATCACATAAAAGACTAGATCCAACTATCAAAAGTTTAAAATATAATATATATATATATATATATATATAATGTACCTAACTTATAACTTTTATAAACCTTACATATATATGTACTATGTTGTTTTTTTTCAAATTAAAACACATTTCAAAATAAATCTATATATATAAATATATATATAGGGGAAATTAGGTTAAAGTGCACTTTTAGGCCTACTAATTAGTTTCTAGGCCCACAAGTTCAAAAAATAAGTTTGCAGGACATTTTACATATCCACATAACAAAAGCCCTCCAAAATTTAGGTTTTTCTTTCTACTTCCCGTATTTCATCGAACTCAAGGGGAAATTGCTCAACCCTACTTTTTTCCAATCAATTCGAACCCTTCACTAAATCGTCCAAAATTTATACAAACAATTTTTCGTCCAAGTATATTCGAACTCAATATTACTTTAATCCAAGATCTGTACTCGGCCGAACGTTTTCTGCTAAAAGAAAGGTAATTTTGTTATGTTTGTAAATTTAACGCCTGTAACATTGTAAAGCAACATTAATTCTTCATTTTGAGTTCGTTTTCATACAATGTATGGTTGTTTCGAATGTTTTGTTCTGTATTGGTGTTTTCATACAATGTATTGTTCGTTTTCATTTTGGTTTACTCAATGGATAGATACTGAATGCCATTGAAATTGTTCCTTGTCATGTACTCCATGCATATTTCGAATGAAAATATGATTTACTCCATGGATTTGCTCCAAGGATTTCTGCTGAAATATGATTTACTTGTCATTGATTTACTCCATGGATATTTGGATTGAAATATGATAGCATGTATTCATACTGCAATATAAGTCGAACCATATTTCCTTGTTGTTTATATGAAGGTCAAATAGTTAGTTTTAAGTAGTAGATTTGCATCACTCTGTCACTTGAGGAATCTCATCATAAATTGTACCACAGTAGTAAAATAAAACAAATATGAATCCAACAACATCCAAAATTACATTGATATATGATTAATCTGAGCCAAAGAGTATATTGAAGTCATTTAACTGTAAGGCTAGATGTAGATACTTAGCAGTATAATACAGCTATTTATTGTTTGCTAAATGATAAAACTATATATCATTTAATAAGTACTTATGCTTCTACCTTTATTGTTTATTATATTATAAAACTATTTATTTTTATGACAAAAGAATTGTAGTAATCTTTTTAAAGTTATTTGTTTATTAAATTATAGTTGTATTTATACTATTTCTAGAATAATTGTATCATTTTAAGTATATACAAAATATAATCATTCATCATTTTATATAAAGCATTACAAAATTGTTAACATATTACAAAAATAATTATTTGTAACCAAAAGATAACACTAATTATCATTTTCAGAAATTGATATATTCTTTTATCGTTTTATATTAAATTGCTAGGTTTTTATAAAGTGATAAAAGCATCTTGCAACTAAAATATAGAAAATTTAAATGGTCATCATTTTATATATAAGCATTAAAGCAATCTTACTGACTTATATTATATAACAACAATGCATATTTTTCATAAAAAGATAATACCATTTATCTTTTTTGGAAACTGATAAAAGAATTATGATTTTAAGTATATACAAATATAATCATTCATCATTTCATATTGTTAACATATTACAAAAATATTCATTTGTAATCAAAATATAATACTATTTATCATTTTCAGAAATTCATACACTCTTTTATCATTTTTATTACATTGCAATAATTTTGTAAAGTGATAAAAGCATGTTGCAACTTAAATATAGAAATTTAAATGTTCATCATTTTATATAAGCATTAAAGAAGCATAAATGACTAATTATATTACAAAAATGTTTATTTTTGATAAAAAGATAATACCATTTATCTTTTTTAGAAACTGACAACAAAATTTATCGTTTTTCAAAATTTGGTAAAAGAAGTACCATTTTAAGTATAGAAAATTTAATTTTTTGTCATGTTATAGAAACATTACAAGACTGTTAACATTGCTTTCACACTTATTTTGGGCCTTGCTTGGATTTGTAAACTTCTACTTGCATAGAAATTTCATTCCTGTTATGTGTATACAACTGTATGTTTCATCTCAATAATGTTTGTAGTTGTGACAATTTTAGTTCTAGGACAACCAAGGCACATAGAATGATTGTATTGGTAAAAGAATTACCATTTTAAGTATAAAAAATTTAATGATAATATTTTAACCTAATTTCCCCTACGCATTATCAAACATTTGGCATGACAACTGCACCTTTCATGTCTAATTTGGCACTATATTTATCCTTATATCAAAATGACAAAATTTCTTTTTTATATGCAGCTATAAAAATGCATACAAGAAAGAAATCAAAAATTGCAGAATAGCTCAAAGTAAACCAAAATAATTTAATGAATACTGCAAATTGTATATTCATCAATATAAATGGTCAGCAGTGTATCAACATTAGGCCTACAAGCAGTGCCTTCTGTGAGAAACATAGCCAATCTACTCCAGAATCTCAATGTACTCAAAAGCAAACAACAACGGTACGTGAAGTTTCTTTATTATTAACAATTTTCTTATGATGCACATCATATTTAATTGTTACTATAATAATGACATAATCGAGATTGATTCAGATTTTTCTTGCATCAATAGATCTAAACTGTTTAATATCCAATTTAATTAAACACTGAAACTACTACTAGTTTTAGTGTCATTAACAGATTTTTCATTAACTTGGATTTTTCTAGCAGCAATAAATCTTGAATCAATCCTTATTTGTTTTCTTAAAAGCCTAAGTTTGTCTATCAATTTAATACTAATTTCTTGCACTTTTTAAAAGAAATTCAAAATTGACCTTGTTGTTTGTTGCCAGAAAGCATATATTTGCATGTTCTGAGTTACCATCTCTGTTTGATGATAATGAGTTTGAGTTATCATAGGTGACTTGAAACACTTGCTCCTTATTTTGAATTTTTCATTCATGTATTTTGCTGCTTGCATCAAATAGCGCTCTCCATGGATAATTTAGTTCATTTCATTCTTAATTTGTGCATCTGTCCAAATTTACAGATGAGATTGAAATTTTGTTCCATCTAATAACCATAGAAATATATATTTGCAGAGTTCAACTTTTCCTCCTTTTCACTTGCATACACATATGAATACACAAATAAATAACCATATATTTTTTCTTCATTTTATTTTTTCAAGTATTCTTGTGCATTATATTTCTTGATTTTGCTTCTGTTTCCATCAATCCTTTCATTTGAATCACTTCTAATGTACGATTTATTATGATATGAAGTGATATGTCAGAAAATGTTCCTGACCATTATAATTACTAAATAAGCAAATGTACCTAGACATCAGTGTTGATTTCCATAACTAACTACTGGTGTACATACATTAACCTAAAATCTGTTACTTATACTTCTAAATTATTAAGGATTATTTGAAAATGTAAATGTTTATTTTTATACAAAAAGATAATTTTGTGCATCTTTTTATACAAAATCAATATGTTATGAGATTTTTAAAAATTTATGTTTATTTCATTTTCATATACTAATGTGTTATTTCCATTATAACAACAGACAATACAGATATCCAGTTTACAAGTAACTGAAGTTGAAGAAAGAGGCATTGATTCTCAGCTACAGAGTCAAGAACAAGAAGATAGAGCAATTCAAATTCATGAAACAAGTGAGGAAAAAGAAATATGTTTGACAAATAGAAGTGAAGAAACTGAAACTGATGAAGATGTTGAAAAATATGAAGTTCAACAAAAAGAAATAAAGCATTATAGTGGAACATATAGGTGTAATTTAGATGCACTTTTCAAAGTGATGAGCAGAATCAAAAAAAAGAATTTGTTATCAGCTGATGCTATTTCATACATGAGCAAAACCCCATTCAAAAAAAAAAAAAAAATTTTTTAAAGGACAAAATACAAAGGCAAGATTTTCGAAAAAGTGCAAAGAGTTTAGATGAAGTTATAACATCTTATGATAAAAATGAGAAAGCTTTTAGAATAGGAGATTCATTATTGAAACTAATAGAAGAAGATGTTAGTTTGATTTTGGGAATGCCATTAGTGGGTAAAGATTTATTCCCTATTGGAATAATAAGCAAAGATAACTTGCCTGAGGAATTTTTGGATTTTTTGGATAGAAATTTTGAACGGGGAGAAAGAATTGACAAAAAAACAGTGGGAAAGAGAATGAAGATTATGATTGATAGAGGAAATGGAGGTGTTGACTTGGTAAAATTGCTGATTTTATTGATGATTATAACATTCTTGTTTCCAAACACAAACATATTTGCAATGGGGTTTTATTCCAAAGTTATTAAATTTGAAAACCTTGAATTCAATTTCTTGGCCAAAAGCAATATACAATCATGTGTCAAAAAATGTTGAAAAGTTTGCAGAAGATCCAAGAAGCATGCCAGGCTGTTCTATGATTTTATTGGTATGTGCTAAATTTTATTATAAGATAATTATGTAGCAAAAAGAAAATATTTGAATAAAAAAGTAACACTGTATTTTTTATTCTACAGTATTGGATATGTGAAAAGACAGAAATCATAGAAGAAAAAAAGGGTTTTGAAATGGCAAGCCCGAGGATGGTAAAATGGAATTTGTCAAAGCTCAAAAACGTGTCAATTGATATGATTGAAGGAGAAAAGGTATAATTATTTTGATTCTAACCAGACAAGTAAAATAATTATTAATAAAGATAATTCATTTTATCGTTTTCAATTGTAGTAGTACATGCTTTTTGATAGGTGAAAGAATTCAAATTAAACTTCTTGTTATTCTTCTTGCATAATTATTAATTATTCAATTATTATGGACTGCAGTCTAATTGTTAACTGTCTAGTAAAGATGTATATGTTGTTATCTGTCTAATTGTTCCACAATGCAACATTGTTGCAGTAAAGATTAGTAATAACAGCCATTGTTTTGTTATTAACTTATTACAGATGGTGCTGTTTAATTAAAGCGTAGTTGTACTTTATAGGTTCATAAAATTAATGTATCCACTTTGAGTTACCACTGTAGTTTGTCGTGTACATTTGTTTGAGTGGCATTCAGCAAATGTATGCACTTCATTTCTGCTATTAGTTTCTCTTTACATTTTGTAGTTATTTTCATTTAGACTTGGTTTATGTAGTCTGAATTTTGTTAAAAATTCTTTGAGGTAAAATGATGTTTAGCAAATGTTATTGGTCTAAACAAGAGCTTGAAAAGATACATGAGTATAGGCTTAAAGTGAATGCCAATTAAGTTATAATCAACGAATGCAAATTAATATTTTGTTGCTGTTAGAAACTAGAATCATTGCTAGTTTCCAATCAATAACTTTTTTAACATTTTTCATCTTCTTGTGTCTTCTTATTATGTATTTTTTTCTATAAATTTAACATCTATCAACATCTTCAAAACCTTTTAACATCTTTTGACAGATTGCGAAAAGGTTCAGAAAAATATCACAAAATGAGAAGAAACTACTAACTGAAATGTCTGAATTTGTTGAAGAACAAGTAGAGGAGGAAAGCAACTCAAAGAAGAGGGAAAATAGGAAAAGGAAAAGAGAAGAGAAAAAAGAAGAAGAAATATTATTGAATGAAAATGAAGCCAAACAAAAGGAAATAGAAAGTTTAAGGAAAAAAGTTATAGAGCTGGAAAAAACAGTTTTGCTAAAAGAAAAAGAATTGGAGGAAGAACAAATTTTGAGAAAAAAATTTGAATCTAAATTGAAAGAGTTGGGGGAGGAATGTCTTGTGAGGGAAGAAGATGTACACGAAACAACTAGAAGCAGAAGAAGACATGCATTTGCTGGGCACACAAACAGTTCGTTAGAGTTTCCATCTTCCAAATTATTTGAATCGCAAGATTTTAAAACACCTGAAATTGAAAAGGAAGTAGACAAAATCATGGCAGGGTGTACAATGAAGATAAACATGAACTGAAAGAAGATGGAAAAGAAAAGGACATGGAAACAAAATCAAAAAAAAATTGAAGTGAAAGTAAAGGCAGTAACAAAAAATAAGAGAAAAACAACAAAAATAGAACCAAGTTCTATGCAGAGAAGAATAAAACAAAAGGTAAGGGTGGCGAAAAAAGATCCAAATTATATTTATGAAGAAAAGAAGAAAGTAATAGATGTAGAAAAGTACAGCATAGTAAAGTATGATGAGCAGATAAAGAAGAAAAGTATAAACATAGAAAAATGTCCATTGTTGAAGCATTTGCCACACAATGAAGCAAAGACGATAATAGATTTCTTCAAAGTGGTCGGAGACATTGAGTAAGTGAAATTATAAATATTTCTTATACTATTTATATATTTGTATAGAATGATAGAAATAAACAGTGTTATTGAAATTTTCAGCGAAGAAGCTTATAATTTGGATGATGAAAATATGATTGTCATATACAAAAGTATGATAGAAGAAATGCTTTTTGGTGGATTCATTAGTGGGCAGGTTAGTCCAAATGTAAAATAAAAAACTTATATTCTTATTAAATTATTTTTAATAGTAATTTATATAATAGATTTTTTGTATAGATTATTGATTGGTATTGGTTTAGGAGAGCGAAAATGTATGATAGCACTTCTAGCATAACATACATTAACACGACGATGACAGTAAGACCAATTTATAAAAATAAATGCTATCCATTGTTAATAAAATTTTATTTACAGTATTTATGTCTTCACAGAAAAGTGCATCTGATGACATTGAATATGTGAAAAATCAACTGTTCATTCCAGCAATAACAAACTCTATCAAATCCTTTGTGTTGTACTATACTATTTCCAGTACATGATGAAGCATATTGGACGCTTTTGGAATTTGATAGAGGAACGTCATCCTGGATTCTTTATGACTCAATGTAATATACGTCAAGAAATAAAACTTACAGCAGTAGGCATAAGAGGGCTGCCTTGGAAATAGTAAGAAATTTTTTTATTTCATCGAAATTTGCATACTAAATTATTTTATATTTATTTGTACACAGAAAAGAATTGTCAACCAGATCATCAAGGAGTTCAAATGCCACGAAAGCAACACAAATTTCAAAAATTTAAGTACCCTAACGTTGGGAATTTGTGCTCAGCAAGAAAATGGGTAATTATTTTTAAATTATATGTTCATGCTTATTTAACTATTGTTCATGCTTAATTAATTAATGATTAAAAGTTGGACAGAGCCAAGTTCAATTTTGATGCATGTAAACCATATGATACATCCTACTTTGTATAGAATTATTGTTTATTAGAAATTGACAAAAGAATTATCATTTTTAGTATACAAAATATAAGCAGTTATCATACAAAATAAAATTATCATTTTAAGTACATACAAAATATAATCATTCATCATTTTCTATAAAGCATTACAACATTGTTAACATATTACAAAAATATTCATTTGTAATCAAAAGATAATAATATTTATCATTTTCAGAAATTCATACACTCTTTTATCATTATTATTAAATTGCCAAATTTTTTTAAAGTGATAAAAGCATCTAAAAACTTAAATATAGAAAATTTAGAAGGTCATCATTTTATATAAGCATTAAAGCAACCTTACTGACTTATTACATAACAACAATGATAAAAAGATAATACCATTTATCTTTTTTTAGAAACCGATAAAAAAATTATCATTTTAAGTATATACAAAATATAATCATTCATCATTTTATATAAAGCATTACAACATTGTTAACATATTACAAAAATATTTATTTGTAATCAAAAGATAGTAATATTTATCATTTTCAGAAATTCATTCAATCTTTTATCATTTTTATTAAATTGCCAAAAAAATTTAAAGTGATAAAAGCATATAGCAACTTAAATATAGAAAATTTAGAAGGTCATCATTTTATATAAGCATTAAAGCAACCTTACTGACTTATTACATAACAACAATGATAAAAAGATAATACCATTTATCTTTTTTTAGAAACTGATAAAAAAAATTATCATTTTAAGTATATACAAAATATAATCATTCATCATTTTATATAAAGCATTACAACATTGTTAACATATTACAAAAATATTTATTTGTAATCAAAAGATAATAATATTTATCATTTTCAGAAATTCATACAATCTTTTATCATTTTTATTAAATTGCCAAATTTTTTTAAAGTGATAAAAGCATATAGCAACTTAAATATAGAAAATTTAGAAGGTCGTCATTTTATATAAGCATTAAATCAACCTTACTGACTTATTACATAACAACAATGATAAAAAGATAATACCATTTATCTTTTTTTAGAAACTGATAAAAAATTATCATTTTAAGTATATACAAAATATAATCATTCATCATTTTATATAAAGTATTACAACATTGTTAACATATTACAAAAATATTTATTTGTAATCAAAAGATAATAATATTTATCATTTTCAGAAATTCATAAAATCTTTTATCATTTTTATTAAATTGCCAAATTTTTTTAAAGTGATAAAAGCATATAGCAACTTAAATATAGAAAATTTAGAAGGTCGTCATTTTATATAAGCATTAAAGCAACCTTACTGACTTATTACATAACAACAATGATAAAAAGATAATACCATTTATCTTTTTTTAGAAACTGATAAAAAAATTATCATTTTAAGTATATACAAAATATAATCATTCATCATTTTATATAAAGCATTACAACATTGTTAACATATTACAAAAATATTTATTTGTAATCACAAGATAATAATATTTATCATTTTCAGAAATTCATACAATCTTTTATCATTTTTATTAAATTGCCAAAAAATTTTAAAGTGATAAAAGCATATAGCAACTTAAATATAGAAAATTTAGAAGGACGTCATTTTATATAAGCATTAAAGCAACCTTACTGACTTATTACATAACAACAGTGATAAAAAGATAATACCATTTATCTTTTTTTAGAAACTGATAATAAAATTTCATTTTAAGCATATACAAAATATAATCATTCATCATTTTATATAAAGCATTAGAACATTGTTAACATATTGCAAAAATATTCATTTGTAACCAAAAGATAACACTAATTATCATTTTTAGAAATTGATAAATTCTTTTATCGTTTTTATTAAATTACTAGGTTTTATAAAGTGATAAAAGCATCTTGCAACTAAAATATAGAAAATTTAAATGGTCATCATTTTATATATAAGCATTAAAGCAGTCTTACTGACTTATATTATAAAACAACAATGTTTATTTTTGATAAAAAGATAATACCATTTATCTTTTTTTGGAAACTTATAAAAGAATTATCATTTTAGTATATACAAAATATAATCATTCATCATTTCATATTAAGCATAACAACATTGTTAACATATTAGAAAAATATTCAATTTTAATCAAAAGATAATACTATTTATCATTTTCAGAAATTCATACACTCTTTTATCATTTTTATTAAATTGCAAAAATTTTGTAAAGTGATAAAAGCATGTAGCAACTTAAATATAGGAAATTTAAATGTTCATCATTTTATATAAGCATTAAAGGAGCATAAATAACTAATTATATTACAAAAATGTTTATTTTTGATAAAAAGAAACTGATAACAAAATTTATCGTTTCTCACAAATTGGTAAAAGAATTACCATTTTAAGTATAAAAAATTTATTTTTTCATCATGTTATAATATCATTACAAGATTGTTAACATTGCATTGAAATTTGTAGCATAGTTGTAATTTTTATTAAACAAACCAAAGCAAAAGATAAGTGTACTGACAAATTTCAATGTATATGGTATTAACTTACTTTTCTCTTTCTACAAAATAGCATGCTTTTCACATTTTATGCTATTTGATTTGGCATATTGTACTTGCTTTCACACTTATTTTGGGCCTTGCTTGGATTTGTAAACTTCTACTTGCATACAAATTTCATTCCTGTTATGTGTCCACACATGTATGTTTCATCTCAATAATGTTTGTAGTTGTTTTATATGAGGAGTACGTACTTCCCTGACATGCCTGACTTACCTATTTATTAGCCTGAAAGAAAAAATATCATGCCAAACTTTAAATTTTCGAAAGTTTGTTGTACAGTGGTATACAAGTCTAAGCTTAGTTATTACAGTCTAAGCTTGTATACAAGTCTAAGTCATAATGTTTGCTTTGCTATCTATATATTACAGTCTAAGTTATAATATAAACAATGTATACGAGTCTACTGTATGGACTAAGCCTTTATACAGGCTTATAAACATGTTATTTATTTATAAAACATGCTACAAGTTATTAATGATTGTAATTGAAAAGTGGTTTATCTTTGAAATTCAAGTTATTTAATTACATTTGGATTGACATGCTACAAGTGTATAAACAAAACAGTAATATCACTTATCATTATTCATTTCTAATCAAAAGATAATACCATTTATCATTTTCAGAAATGGATAAATTATTTTATCATTTTTATTAAATTGCTAAATTTTCATGATAAAAGCACCTACCAGCTTGAATATAGAAAATTTAAGCAGTCATCGTTTTATATAAGTATTAAAGCAGCTTTACTGACTTATTATATTGCAGCAATGTTTATTTTTGATAAAAAGATAAGAACATCTTACTTTTCTACAAATTGATAAAAGAATTTATCATTTTTCAAAAATTGGTAAAAGAATTACCATTTTAAGTTTATAAAATATAATCATTAATCATTTTATAGAAGTATTACAACTTTGTTAACATATTACAAAAACATTCATTTGTAATTAAAAGATAACACTATTTATCATTTCCAGAAATTGATAAATTATTTTATCATTTTTATTAAATTGCTAAATTTTCACAAGGGGATTTTCACTTCAAGGGCTAATAAGTTTGGATGTTACCGTGATGAAGTAGATGTAGAGTGTGGCAATGTACTGAAAAAGTTTGATTACAATTGGCAAATATATGAAAATTTATGCTGTTATATTTTTTTTTCTTCTTCTTTTTTTTCTTTATTTATAGTGCAAAAAGTTTGTTTATTTATTCGTCAATGCATGTAACCTTAAGGACAGTTTTAAATATCTCTGTAGCAATATTGGTAATGCATAATACTCAATTTTTGACCATATATATCCACCATTTATTGTTTATTATTTTCTAACTAAATGTTTTACAATAGATATGACTGCGGAATGTTTGTCATGGTCAACATGAGGAAGAAAGCTGCAGGTTTTGAAAACATTTCAGAGGAAGATATTGCTCAATTAAGAGCAAATATGGTAGCTGATATTATGACCGATGAACCATATTGCTGGACCATGGAAAAGTTCTGCAGTTCACAACAGAAGCTACAGGAAGAAAAGTATATCGTTGAAAAAAGCATTTGAAGCAAGATGAATGTTAATCCAATTTGTTAACATCATTGAAAGAAAACATTATACGTTTAGTTAGTTTTAACTTCTTTTTTATATAAGAAAAGAACAAAATTGCACTGTATGTTGAACAAAAAATCTATATGTTTGTTTTGTAATTTGTCTCTGCTGCACAAAATTTCATATGTTTACTCTACCATTTATTGTTAGATATGATTTAGATTTTGCACCTGTACTTCATAGCCAGTTTATATGGTTGGTTAGTTTTAACATCATTGATATTATATGTGCAGTTAGTTTTAACATCATTGATATTGCTATTATTGGCAAAGGCATGATTGGATTGACATTTTCAACTGCACTGTGCATGATCATTTTATGATTTTCTTAATTTTTCCACCGTATTCTACTGCTGAATAATATACGATACTTATTTGCATGTTAGCTAGTAAATCACATCTTATTTACACATTATTACTCATCTGCAAGTATATTAGTGAGGAAATGTCTTGATCTTGTCTGGTGCATCAGGCACTTGCAGTGCAGTCTGAGTAATGCGAGGTTGATAATGATCTTTCTTGAGTAATTACAATACATATGGCGTCTTGTCTTATGCATCAGTCACTTGCAGTGCATTCTATTTAGATAATATTCTCAACGAAGAAGGACCACTCTTTTATACCGTTGCTTGTATCACTTTTCTTCTTGAGTATGTTCTTTTTTATTATGATAGGTTGACATTAGGAGTCCATCTTAATTCTGCTTTCTGTGTTTGGATGCTTACATGCTTTTTCTTCTTAAAAAAGTTACATGATAGTTACTTTTGTGATAGCAGGTTCAGAAGAACAAATTTCCATTTCCAAAAGAAAATAATTTCCATTTCATTTACAATTTTTATTTGTACAACTTTCAAAAAAAATTACACAAGTCATTTCATTTTCTATTCTCTGCTCACACTTCTGTGCACTATGCACATTCTAATCTCCCTTCCTCTTCCAATTGCCATTCTCCGTGAACTACATTCCCCACTACCCTCTGTCAATCCATACAACCACTGTCCTCTGAACAATTCATTCAGTTCCACCTCTGCACAATCCACATTTGCAAAATTCCAATCATCAAACTGTCAGTCATAAACTGTGCTTCATCAAGCTACAGTCCAACAACTCTAACCTCTACTTTATATCAGCAGCTCCGGGAAACAATTGCCATCACATACATCTACATACAAACAATATGCAAACCATCTCCTAGCATTGCAACCAGACTTCACCGTATCACCTTCCAACTTCCACTGTCATTTAAGATATCGCCATATCAACCACCACCAGACATCCCCCCTCTCCTCGACCACTCCATCCATACACTTCATCGGTCCACCACTTATATTCCTAGATAAACATCACAGAAATCTAACAAAACCCCCACTTCTAGCAAACTGCTCAACAAAGACCCCATACATTACTGTCATCACAATCTCATCATATCAACACAGTCTATAACTCCTATACCAAACTCCACCACTGTAACTTCATCATCACCAAACATCTAACAATACCAGTCACTCAAGCCTGCACTATCGGTCTACCATTACCCTTGCCACTCCTCTGATATATAACTGTAGCCACTTCTCTTCATACATCACTGACCTATCCAACAACTTCTTGATCATTTCTTTACTGACAACAATCCACAAACACCATTCAGCTGTCATCACAGCCAATCTCAACCACTTACACTGCCTATACACTTCTCTGCCCAAAAAAAATAACCCAACAACTTGTTCATAAACATTATCTCAAAAAAAAAGACTGAACAACAACAATCAACTTGCAGGAACCCTTCTGAATCTTGATTCCTACCTAATTCAACCTCCTCATATAGTGTACAGCAAAGAAGGTTGGCAGGTAGGACAAATAAAAACACCAGAAATGACAATTCAATCACTACAAAGCAATCAACTAAAAACACCAAAAAAAAGACAACAAATAGACTATTTTGCACATGGTACAAATTTTTACTGATAACAATTTCTTCTTTCTTCTGATTATCTATGATGTTTGAGAAGAGCAACAGCTTTAATAACTTACAATATACAACATGAACACCCAGACTTCAGCATGTCATCAATCTTCTTTTCTGATTATTACAACAAAAAGAGATATCTGCATAAAAAACTTATTCAAAAATGTAATTCATGGCCTGCGTTATACTTACAATGATTATGTAATGGTTGCTAACAATTTGCATGTACATTATGCTTACAGGTAAAAGGTAACTAAGAGTTGCATGTAGTCATCCTATTCCTGAAACAGAAATAATCAAGATATTTCTCTGCACATTATTTATTACCCATAAAAAAAAAATGAAAGCAGTGAACATAGGAATAACCAAATATTAAAAGTGAAAGAATAACATAGAACAAAATTATAATTGAATACAATAGCTTTTAAATTCTAGAATCCAAGAATATCTCAATACAATGTTGAAAACAAAAATATAATTATCTTCAAAAATAAACAAAAAAAATGACATAAAAATGACAAAAACATTCAACCACTCAATAGACAACTTCTACGATTATGACCTAACTTCTTACACTTTCCACACTTATTTTGCTTCCCATGGAAAACATCCAACCCACCAAGTCTGTTAACTCTAGGTCTACCAGCTCCACGAATAGCCTTAGGAGGAAGAATAGGAGAAAAACCTTCAAAAATAATATCATTTTTATCAAAAGTAGGAATAGGATTGATAACATGCGAATAAGAAGCACGATAAGCCTTAGTCGTGAAATAATATTCAATAAAATCATAGACATTAAGTTTGGCCATTGTAATGCACTTCAATGCATGTGCACAAAGAAAACCAGTAACTCTCCATTGGTTACAAGTGCACATCCGATTTTGAAGATCAACTTTGTGAGATATAGAGGAATGTACTTCAAAAACAAAAGTAGAAGAACGAGAAACATTCCACCCAAATCCTTCTTCTTTTAATTTCAATAAACGATTCTCCATTTTAGGGCAAAGTATAATAGTCCAATTGGATGCCTCTTCTCTACGCTTTAACATTTGAGCCATAAGCTTAATTCGAATTCCATCAAGACAACATGTAATAGGAAGATGTCTTTCTTTCACAATCCAGGAGTTAAAACTCTCTGCAACATTTGATTTATTCTCACCATAGCAATTGCCAGGAAAAAATAAATCAGCCCAATGATCAAATGGCTTATCTTTTAAGAATTCAACAGCTTTTTCACCTCCAATTTGACTATATTTTGTCATAGCTCTTTGAAGTTCATAAGGAGTACAAGCTACAGCAGAACGTTCCAATAAATGTGCTACCCAAGGCCCCTTTCCACCCTGTACAATATTACCAACATTACTTTGCATATGAAATAGACAGTATGAATGGAAAGCCATTGGAAAATTTTTAGGAATACTTAAAAGAAAACCCCAATGTCTATCTGATATGAAGACCAAAGCTCGATCAACTCCAATCGAACATTTCAAATGGTCCAAAAACCAAGACCAATTTTCCTCATTTTCCTTTGCAACAACAGCCATAGCCAATGGAAAAAAACCTAAAAAAACATTGTTAGCAATTAGAAAAACTGTGTACATATATGCAATAAAGTAATATTATAAATGAATTTTTTCAATTTATACTAATAATTATAGTGAACAATTTATAATTCTTTCAGTTGTTATTGACTTCAATGTTAAAAATAAACTCACATATAACATATGTATAAATAAAAGCATGTTCTCAATTTAGATAACTACATTTTGTTTCACATGTAACATATTTGTTGTTTATCAACATATGAATTACTCTCAATCATCCATTTTGTAATACCTTTTGTTTTATCTATTAATTTAGCAGAAAATGTATATTTATGTTTCTATTCCTTCAAGGTTAATTATAAAACACTGGCATATTGTATGAACCAATAAATATACACATACAAACATACATAGATCTGCTATTTACCCAAATATACAACTATACATAGCTCCTACCCCAAGTTATCATTGTTGATCATCCAACGCAATAAAAAATGGAGAATACATATTTAAATGCTAGTGGGTAGTATTGCACTTACAACTCTTACATATTTATCCATCTTATCCATTGACAATCAATTAAAATACCTATTACCTTACTATTATCTAAAATAGCATAAAGATAAATACTTTTATCTTTACATAAAACTATAATGTAACAATGAATAGAGATAACTACTTTAATGACTATCACTTTCCAATTACTAACAATACTACTACAAAAATTTAGCAATGATATTATATACTTAACAAACAAACCTTTATACAAAATTGTAAAAAAATAAAAAAAAGTACTAAACAACCTATAATTAAAATAAATCAATTATCATTATCACCTTTAATTAACATATAAATATTAAAACAATAAATCATACCTTGGTTCCCATTTTTTGCAGTAGCAGCCATTAAACAACCATTCCTACCTTTCAAAAAGGTGGCATCAAGAAATATCATAGGACGGCAATGATAGAATTCATAAATGCATACTTCGTAAGATATATAGACTTTTTCAAACTGATTGGTATTTTCATTAACAACCATAGATGTATGACTATTAGGATTACTTCTATCAACTGCTTTCAAATACCAAACCAAATCATTATAAGATTGTTCTTCATTACCAAAAATTTCCTTCAAAGCCATCTTCTTGCCCATATATGCATAGTAATAACTTAAACTAGTATCGTAATTTCTTTTAAAACTAGCAATAATATCACTAGTCTTTCTTGTTGGTTCATCACGAATTTCATCTAAAATCAAGGTCTTCACAAGATCACTTTTAATTAAAGGACTATTAATTGATCTAAAACCACCACCACATGAATGATTAGAATCAAATCTTCTAACTAAAAAGTGATCCAATTGTTTAAACTTGCAAGAAGCATGAATTTTAAAACTACAACCTTCTACAGCACACTGCACCGTAATTCGCTCTTTACAATTCTTCAAGAACTTAGGTTTGAATCCATTTTTTGCACAATATGCAATGACAGTCTTACGAAAATCAGATGCAGACTGAAATTTTTGACCAACACCAGTAAAAAATTCTAAAGTAGAACCTTTCTTCATCAAGTCATTAAAAGCAATCTCTTTATCAGAAGAAAATTCCAAACTATCAACCCCATCATATGCACTACTCACACAATCTTCAATACCAAGTGATTTACTGCTAGAGCAAGATCTACTACTACAACCAACATTATTCTGACACAATTTCTTCAATTTAACAAACAAAACCAGAAATTCCTCTTTTCTAAAAAATGACAAGCATAAAATAGCTTGCAAATCACTATCTGTCTCAATAAAAGTAGTCTTGCAATCTCGAACATAAAAGATATCAAAGCAGAAAGGAGAAAGTTGATCCCAAACTTCACATATCTTGTTTCGAACAGTAGTAATAGGAGAATCCAACAAAAACCTAAAACTAAAGTTGTTTTTATTGAAATCAAAAACAACCAAAACAGTAGCTGCAGTGCTAAGACTAAAAATGAAAAAACATATAAAAAAATTTCAGTATACAAAAATATCAAAAAATAATCAAAAAATACAGTAAAAACAACACATACCTTTGATCATCAATGTTTATCATCTTCCTGTGGCCAAAAACAAATCAGCATAATTTTTAACATATCATACGCAAAAACGAAATCTGAAAACAGCTAAATAAAAACACAAATTGGACTAACAGTAAAAGGAAAAGAAAGGAAGAAGAGCGAAAATTATAAATCGGGTAAAACTTTTTCAGTCGACAATGAAATCGATATTTAAATCAAAACTAAAAGGAAGATTGAAATTAAGACGAGCGGAAATTGATATAAAGAGAAGCGAAGAGGATTTACATACCCTTGTAGAATCGAAGAGTAGCGAAATTTCCTCGAGTGACAGATTGAAATTAAGACGAGCGACCAGTAGAAGCAAGGGAGAGGAGCGAAGAGCGAAGATGTGAAAACGCAAAAAAGAGGAGCGAAATTTACTTCACAAAATAACGGCCGAGAAAAATAAATGTCCTTTAAACTTAAATTTTTAAACAGCTGTCTTAGAAACAAATACGGTTTACAAAATAGTCACTAAAACATAATTTCCAGTATATATACACACACACACACACACACACACAGAGACACACTCACTTTAAAATCAATGTTAATATAATATATTTATATATTCTAAAAACAATCAATATTACTATGAATATTTACATATAGCAAAGCAGCCTCAATAGTCAATACCATACCTACAGGATACTTATGTACAATCAAGCAAACCGGAGCAGGGCAGGTCGGAGGGTGTTAAGGCACTGGGTTGGTGGCGGTACTCGGTTAGAGGAGACGGAGCTGCTGCCGCGGTGACGCGTGTGTCCGCGAGCAGGGTGGAGGCGCAGGGCCGGCGATGTGAATATGCAGGCTCGGGCTCGGAGTGGTAGTGGGAGGAGCGGCACTAGTGGGGGCTTGGCTGGCTCACCCGGTTGTTGGTGGGTTGCAAAAGAGGACGTGTTGAGAAGGATCTGCGGTGGATGGGAGGTGGCCGAGGCTGCTCGCCTGGAGGAGAGAGGAGAAAAAAAGAGAGTGCACGGCAAGGAAAAGATGCTTGGCGCTCGGCATGGCCGAGTGGAGGATGGAAGCGGGTCCGGTGTGAGGTGGTTACTCGGTGCTGGAAGATGGTGGTCTAGGCAAAAGGAGAAGGAGGATAATAATTATGGAGGGAGGGGTTTCAGGAGAAAAAAAATTATAGAAAAAGGAGATGAGTCAGGAAATAAATAGGGAAGGAGAGGTAACAGCTATAGGAAAAATAAAGGAGAGGAGTGTGTGCGTGCTCGGATTGCAACAGGGGCGAAATGCACAGTTTTCAAACAAAATGAAGTAGATTTGGAAAGACGAGGAGCAGTGAAACAATATATACAGATGAAAGAAGTTACACTAAAATAAATCTGAACGTTTGGAATAATAGCAGATAATTAAAGCAATTTATTGCTTGATTGGACAGTAACTTCAAACTTGAAATCAAAGCAAATTATAGAGTCATACATTGGTACCGTTACGACGAATCATAATATCACTTCCGTTGCGTACCGGACCTCAAAACAGAAATAAATACAGCGTAGAGATTACCACAACAAGCCGTTCAAAACGGCATACAAATATCATTGGTACGATTGAATTATAAAATTCAAATTTTCGCTAGCGGAAAATGCAGCTATAACACAGAAAAATAAGATCGACGGAGCTAAATAAGTCCGAATTTCACGAAACGAAAGATGACATCTCACTCATAAGATGATTTACAAATTTTCTATATAAAAATATTTAGGTTTGAAATTTATTTTATCACCATCAATTTTTAACTGAATCAAATTGAAATAGAATTTCACAAGAAAAAAAACTTCAATATTATCAGATGAAAATTTACCAGTTGCTATGTTTAAATAGACGTATTCCAAATAATAAATTTTTATTTTCAAATTTTATTGTTTAAAATTTCACAAAATTTCAATTAATCTGATAAATAAAACCTTTAAAATTTACGGGTTGTTACAAGCGGAGTCACTGGTGTTAGGTTGATCGATCTGAGAATTTGGGCTTATCGCTGAAGGATGCTCTAATACCAAATTGTGAGGTGCAGACTGTTCATGGGTTCATCAGAATGTTAGAGAATGGCGCTTTCCGGTGAAGAAGAAGGGGTTCGCGAAATTCAAGATGTTCGTGGAAAATGCAGTTATGTGACACTTACTGATACATGTGTATATTCATGTGTATGCATTGGACAGCGATAAGAGTGCTTCCTCTCCAAGAAAGCACAACTGATACCAGTGGTCTAAGAAAACAATTCAGGTTTAAATTTGAAATTGGACTGCAGCAGTTCAATCTTGAACTAATGGACATGCACTGATCATGGAAGGAGGAGAATGGTTAATTGGAAAGGACAATACAACCATCAAGATATTTAGGAACAATTCTAAATCAAGAACTGGAACTGTAAGAATTTGAATACAAGAAATTGAGTGTATGTTGTAAGAACAATTGAAAATTAAGAGAAGAACAACAAGGAAAGTAACTGGTTCAATATCAAGAACTGGTTCAACAGAGAATATCAAAGGAGAAAATGAAAAGTATGAAAATTATGAAGTACATGAAAAGCAAAGAAAACAAACAATGTATAAATACTAGAAATTGCAAGAAGAAGCTTTATTAAAAAAGAAATGATATTATTTCTCAAAGTTCAACAACATCTCAATCTGCCTGTATCATCATATTTATACAAGTAAATGGGCCTTAATTGACACAATAACCAAACCAACCTTACTAATCCAATCAACATGCAAGATCAGTTATACAGCCTTATACAACATACAAGAAAAATCACTATCTATACTAAGCTAAAAATCTGATTAAATTGTGCACTTATAAATTTGTAAACACATACATAACATGCACAAGCTCATAACTCTCTTCTCCAGCCTTATCCTTCACTGTTTAACCATCTGACAATTGTTTGATGTCAACCCACCAGCTCTGATGAACTGATTGTCAAACTCTGATGAACTGTGCCACTAACAGCTCGGCCTTTCCTCTAGTTCTGCACAGTCTTCCCCAGGTTCTGTAATCAAACATATGATAGTTTGGTTGTTACACCATACAAAAAAGAATTAGGTTTTTTTATTGACAAGGGGATACCACGGACATTGAAGGTGAATCAGTGTAGCAATGTTTGACAAAATAGAAGGAGGAGGAAAAATCCAAGGGAGATTAAAATGTGAGAAAATGAATTAAGAGATGAGGAAGGAGCGGTTGGGGAGACGGGGGAAAATGAATTTTTTGGGGAAGTATAACAAGAGAAGGGGCAATTTTTTTGATAGTGAAAATTGGAACCTCTAATGATTCTCAGCGTTTGTATGGAAATATTTTCATTTTGAAATAGCTTTTACTGTATTTGCACGTTGAACGCTGATAATAAATGCAGTCAAAAGTTAGATTTCTTGTAGTGTTTCTAATTTTTTTTATTTAACTTAAAACTTTGTTTTCCGAAGTTGTAATTTCTTTGTTCATTATTATATGCTCAAATAATTATTTATCTTTGTGGTATAGTTTTTTTAATCATGTACAAAGAATTATGTTCCCTTGAACATTTTTCAGGAAGTTGATTCCTTGAGTACATTCGAGATACTTGGGTAAAATTCCCTTCCAAGGCAAATGATGCTCGACTTCAGTTTCCTGCAAAATGACTTGTGGCCCTTACAACTGATTTTTCCAATGATGGCATGTGTATTATAGTTTTCATATGTTGTACAATTGCAGCAAGGGATTGACGCTGAAGCTACTTTCTTGCTTTTCAAACCTATAGTGATGAATGTCCTATAGTGCTCATTTCTATTAGGACTACAGTCACTACAGATTTCTTCTTTGAACTTGATATTCTCAGTTTGTTACAAACTTGAATTGGGTCGCACGCCAACATTGGTTACATGATTCCTTCAGATCAGTAATCAATATTTCTATACATCCAAATAGAAGGAGCCTTGTAATTAGCATAGACAGGGAAAGTTCTAAAAAGTGGCTATTTATTTTTCATTTCTACCATGTTAGGTTACTTTATATTTGATAAAGTAGAGTGAGAACTGATATTCTTTCCATTTGAATAGGAAAAATGAATTAGTATATATTCTATTTTGCCAACATGTTAGGTAGTGCTTACAATAACTTTGTAACATGCTAGCCAATTTACCAAACAGAATGCTAATTTATTATGATATTAATGTGTTCTATTTGGAATGATTACGGAATGTTGGATAATAATAAGTCTGTATTTTATCTATTGCATGCTGTAATAACTGGATTTATGGTAGGAGCAGTAATTACAATTGCACTGTAGCAACTTAAAGGGCTGCTTGGTATTCAGAAATTCACGATGAAGACTAATGTTGTATCTGTTACGAAATCGGGTAATGAATATTGTAAGCAAATGAAATATTGTGTTAATATATAGAATATGTGTTATTACGTATGGTATTATATTTCAGTGCTTTGAATGGCTTTTTGATGAACTCGGTAATGAATATTGTAAGCAAACAGATTATCCAGAAGCAATTAGACACTACACAGAGGCATCGAAGAGGAGTACATGATACCTAAGGGTAAGAAAGAACCTATCAAATCTCAAGCTCGTTAGTTCGTTATACCAGCTATTAAACGTTTTTATTTATTATTTAAACTAGTATGATATGTATGTAAATATGAGTAGATTTGCAGCAACAGAGCTGCCTACACAAAGTTGGAAGCTCTCCCTGGTGGTGTGAATGATGCACAGAAATGCATCGAGTTGGACCAAAACTTCACAAAGGTTTACACATGAAAATGTGTAATCCAATACATCATGAAAGAGCATAGCTCTAGATACATACCAAGAGGGTCTCAAATATGATGCTAATAACCAAGAACTACTCGTTGGCATTCGGAAGTAACGCAATCCAAACTTTATGTAAATTGATCCTTGCTGAATTTCTTTGTTGTTTGAGAACATGAACAAATAATGAAGATAATCAAACTGGTATTTAGACAATGGTGGGAAACATAGACCATATGTTTATCATCATTGTGATTATGAATTGGACAAGTGCATAGAACAGATAAATATGTCCAATGGTGGTGACATCAATCCCAAAGAGCTGAAAGACGGTTTGTATCCTCGTTGTGTTTTTGATCACTAACTTTTAAATTTCATCATTATAGGTAAGTGAAGATTTTTGATGCAAAAAACGTACAAGATGATTCATTCTTTAGGTTTTTGAAGCTTATTTTAGCATAATAAGCACATGGAAACTTTTTGTTTGCAAATTTTGTTGTTAATATTTGGTACAAACTTGCTTTCTAGATATTGTGACTTTGTCTATAGATGTTGTATGAAGTTAGTTTATAGATATTATCTTTGTTTATGAGTTTATGTAAACTTTGGTTATGAATATTATGTTCAATTTAATTTATGAAAATGATTAATAGTTATGTTTTTATATGGTAGTTTTTTTTTTTTGAAAGGCGAGCGAGGTTGACTGGACCCCTACCAGTATTTATTGATAAAAGAAAAAAGAAAGAAACTGTGACAAAAACAAGCTTTTGCCACAAAACATGCAAAATGCTGGAAAACATTACAAGTAAGAGAGTACAACCTAAATGTACCACATTGAAGAGAAAAACAGCTACCAATGCAGCAACAAAAAAGCCGGACATGAAACATCAACATGCACAAAGGGAAGCACATGCAGAAACATGAATCAATATTATCCAAAAGCAATGACAAGTCAGTTCCAAAACCCATTACTGTGTGGAGAGAATCCATGGCAAGAGAATCGAAACCCTGATTCAATTTTTGACATAATTGTGTATCAGAGTTGGGGAGCAGCAGCAGCAACAAGTTTAAAGCACCTAGAATTATGTTCAATCCAAACAGTTCTGAAGTAGATTTTAAGAACAAAGAAAGTAATATCTCTATTGCCATTCCTATTCGTCGTTGCGATCTTCAGATCATTCCATTTTGTTGTAGAGTCTCCATCATATCTCTTTGAAAGTAATATGGTAGTTTTTAGTTTGATTTGTATATATTATGTATATTATTGGGTTGAAATATAATAAATTGTAGCTTAGTTTAATGATATGTGTTTGTCAATATTGCAATAGTACAACATGATTTGTGTGCTGTAAAAATCGTAGGAATAAACGACGGCATTTAACCGTGTTATTAGCTCTTTGAAATAGAATGCATATATAGCTATGACTGCATAACAAAATGCTATGAAATTTAATAGCAGCCTTTATCAAATGCTAACGAATCACTACAAAATATTTTGGCAAAAAATTATAAACGCTGTGAAAAATAAATAACAGGGTTTATAGGTTGTTGTTGAATGAAACACAAATGAAAACATTTTAGACAGAAACTTTTAAAGGCTGTAACCAGTTAATGACAGCGATTATAACCGCTATTATAATGGAACCAAAAACAATTTTTGGAGCAAAATACTAATGCTATTAAAAATTTAAAACAGCAACAAAAGAAAAGGCTGTAGAAAATTATTAATAGCAGGAAAAAGAAGGCTATCTATTAGTTTTTTAACAACATTTATTTTTTACTGTTAGAAATTTGGCATCTACGACCACATGTTGTTATACAGCATTTCTAACAACGTTGTATAACCTATTACAGCTTACTGATGAATTTGGTGTAGTGATGTTTTCTCTCACACAGACTTCAGAATGAAGAAATTACTTGAAGATTAAACAAATTAATTGCTAAATTATCTTGAAACCTTACAAAATATCATTGATTTGATTTTAATGCAAATAGATGGCGATAATATTGGTTTCTATAAATTTTCTTTGTTGATTGAATCTCCACATATAAATTTTTTTTGTCTCCATATAACAAATCCATTGACTAATTAACCAATTAATTAGTTTGCTTTCCCTATAAATAATCACATATAACTTTCTTTTTTCTTTCCATATATTTCCTAATTGGTTGGTAAGATCAATTAGCTAAATTCTTTTCTTCTTTAGAAAATATTTGAATCATCCAATTTTAATAGACTCATTACAGAAAATTCTTCGCTGCATATGAAATGATGAGAGGGTTCAACAGAAAGACATTAAACAACCTTTGCCTGAGGGTGGACTTACATAAATCATATGATAAAATGTGTAGGGAATTCATTTACCATATATTACTTTGTATGTGTTTTCTCGAAAAATTCAAAAATAAGATATATGAATGCATATATACTACCATTTATTCAATCCTACTGAATGACAGCCTCAAGAGTTACTTTAATAGCAATAAGAGTGTAAGGTAAGGAGACCCTCTATATTCTTTTCTTTTTACCATTGCGATTGAATATTTCACGATCTTAATGGATATGGAATATTACTGTTCTCCCTATCAAACCTACTCTCACTCATTTACTATATGCAGACAGTATTTTAGCGTTCTTGAAAGCTAGCACTAAAATGTAGAGAGTATTGCCAAAGTTATTCACATCATTAAGGTGTTTGTGGGTTCAGAAATGAATAAACAGAAAACCACCTTGATTTTTATAAAAGGGCTAGAGAAAATGACCAAATCATGAATATTCTAAACGTTCAATCCAGGAACCTGCCAATCACCTATTTGGGAATTCAATATCTTATAGTAAACTAAAATCCATAGATTTTGGTATGCTGTTAGATAAAATAAACAAAAAAATTCAATAACTGAATAAATAGGATATTGAATGTAGCTGGTAGAATTGATAATTAAACATTGATCTATTCAATGATCATGTTTTAGCTTAATTCTGCCAACTACTAGCATCTGCCTTCACCAATATAAACTCAGTATGTTCAAATTTTTTGTGAATACATAAACAACATAATATGAGCTGGAAAGGTATGTGTCGTACGAAGTTTGAAGGAGGTGTGGGCCTGAGGAGAATATAAGATATAGTGAATTATGTTTCATTAAAACTTACATGGTGATATCTACAAAATGATTGCTTATGGGCTAATTGGATAGAGAGTAGGTATTTAAAGGATATATTTTTTGGACAATCACTGTGCATAGCAATTCTTCATACACGTGGAAACTTATTCTTTAGACCATAGCACATGTAACGACCTGGTATTTCGAACCACTCAAATCGACAATCATCCACTCATGTCAGACTTGAATTTCTCAAAACAACAGATTATTAATTTATATTTGGCAAAAACTCAGCATATACAATATATAAATCAATCATAGAATCACAGACATGGAGTGTTACAACAATAAGCAGCGGAATAGATAAATAGTAGTTCATAAAGCTACTATAAAACATCAGAGTCTAAAACAAAATACAACAGAATCTCAAATACAAAAGAATCTCTAATACATAAGCAACTGACGAGTCTGAGCATAAATCATTGGAATAAACTGAATTATTGAAAGTTGGATAGATAGATTTCAAACAAAGCTCCATTCTTCAAAGGTGAGTCTCAGATGTTGTGACACTCAATCTGGCCCGAGCATAAATCAAAACACAAAACACTCGAGTCAAGATTAACATTTTTATATTAATAAATTTAACTCAAGTGAAATGGCAACTGAAATATAAGTAACTTAAAGGATGTTTGGGATTTTCATTCTCTAAGGATCCGTGGAACTATCTACTATATAGTAATATACGCTATTATACTATGTCTATGGTAAAGAAACTGTTAAAATAGCGTTAAGGCGTTATCCATATCCCCCTTAACATATTTTATATATTCCCGTAGTCTGTACAATGACGTACGCTCCACCAAACCGGTGGTTTATCCAGAGGACACCACATTGGAACGGTACAAAACAAACTCGTAGAAGCCGCGATAGGGCACGTGACAAGGCACGCAAGGCAATGCCAGGGTAGAAATATTGTTTGCACTCCCAGATTGGTGGTTACGCATAGCAGCCACTACCGCCCACCTCGATACATACTCCCAAATCAAAGGTGCACCCAAATCAAATCATAAAGTCATATAATGGTATCAAAAAAATGTGCCCGATCGGAGATGCGACCTCACTTGGCCCGTATAGCTCCTATTTTAGCCACATCAAGTTGACTCACAGGAGTCAGGGCTACATAAATACCATATAGATTCATCATCAAACCATCCTACATCGTTCTGCAATCTCCACCACGTACACAGTTGTTGAAGTGGTTTTCGGTATTGGCAGAGAGTATGACAATATCCGATCCCGGTCTATTTAACAACCAAACGCTTATTTCACACCGTGGTCATTTCATTTCAAATAGTTCATACCTCATATCAAAATACAATATTCATTTCCCGAATTGTTACACTTTTAAAATTCATAACACTTTCGAAATCATAACACTTTTAAAATCATAACTCTTCCGAAATCATGACAGTTCCAACTTAAACGGTTTAGATTTAGAAAATAGTGTGTGTGTATATATTAAAATAGTTATAAATTAAAATAGTTTATACATTAAAATAGTTTATATACTAAAATAGTTCATAGATTAAAATAATATATGTATTAACAATACTTTATATAATAAACTTAGTTTCCTAAAATTTCAAAAATCAATTCAAATCAACTTAAAATCCAAAATTCAATTTAATCAGTCTCGGTTCAACAATTTCAATTAAAAAGGTTGACAATTCAAATTCTCAATAAACCATTTCAATTTATATCAGTTTCAAATCCAGGTTTTGAATTACCACTTCAATTCCCATAAGATTCAAAGTTTAAATATTCAAACATTTACAATATAGGTTTCGTTTATATTTCAACATTCAATTTTAATTTTATACAAATTGGAAAATATTCACTTAATAATTTTAATAACAATTAAATAAAATCTCAATTTATAAATTTAAATCAATATTAAATATTCAGTGTCAGTTTTTATTTAAAGTTGAGAGTATTCATTTAAATCACTTTTCATCAAATCAAGTTATAAGCCATACCTTTCAAATCTCAAAATCAATAAGTTTAAATAAATTCTTACTTAAATTCAATTATTCACCAATTAAACTTCAAGTCAATTTTACTTTATTTTTCCAACCTCTATTTATTTAAAGTTATTACAAAAAATCAATTTAAAATTATTAATGTAAATTTTTAAATAAATATTTCAACATATATATGTATACTAATTAAATTTTATTTAAATAAATTGTATCAAATTAAATCTTATTAATAAATCGATTTTAAATCTTATTTATATATTTAAAAATAATAAAATTATAAGTAAAATCTTAAAATTTAAAATTTCAAAACTAACTTATAAATATAAAATTTCTAAACATATAATTTAAAAATCTAATTTTACCAAATAAAGTATCTTTATATTATATTTAAAAATCAATATTTAAAAAAATCCTTCCATCCAAAATTTTGGAAATCATTTCAAAATATAGACCAACGATGTCCATATATAATTTTCTATCCTATGGTCGAATGATACAGATATTTATCATTTCAATCCACAATTTTAAATATATACGGGTGTATGTTATTTCTGTAGGATCTAGATTAACCCTAGAGGGGGGATGAATAGGGTTATAGCAAATTTTCTCGAGTTAAACAAACTGCAGAGAAATAAATATGCTGAAAAGTAAATCACACACAAAATTTACCCAGCTTCGGCAACCCCTGCCTACTGCTGCATTCCCAGATTTCTATTATAATTAAACAGTCTCCCGCTTACAAACACTCTAACAGACTCGCACACCCTGCTACCGCCTATAGAGTTTTGCAAACTCGCACACCCTGCTCACTGAACTAATTCTAACTAGACAATCTGACACTACCTACAACCTAGGTGGTGATTTACCAAGATTTGAACCTTAAAAGAAAATTTAAAACAAACAACTAAAAAACAATTTTAAACTAAAAAACCTAATAAACTAAAACCCCTTTTTAAAACAAGGTCGGCCCATTTTATTCTTTCACCCGATCCCTTTTCTCTTTTGGCTTGTGAAGAAAATGGCGGCCGATCCTCTTTGCCACTAAATTAGGGCTTCGTTCTTCGATCCAAATTGGGGCTTTTTGACACACGCCTATGTTGATCGACTCTCTGGTTTGCGTGTTGCCTTGCTCGCTGCTTCTCTGATGATCGATTCTCTGGTTGCTTTGCTTGCACTCGTTCGCAGCTGCTCCTTTGATCGAGTTCGATAGATTGTGGTATGTAATCTTTTCCCTTTCGTTGTTGGTTTAATTGCTTGCTTGAAATCGATGCCGATGATGAATTTTTAGGTGAATATTTATATGGATTCTGAGACCCTATAATTCGTTCGTATCAATTCGATACTTTCCTAATTTTCGTGATTTGATGACTTGATGCGCACGGCTTTAATTCTGAAACGTTCGATTTACCTTGAGTCATACGGCAGAGACTTTCCTGTTTTGATTTGTTTGACTTTCCTATTTTCGGCAATTTCCATTTTTATACATACTTGATTTCGTGTATACCAATCCACGACTCTGCATTATCTTCGGCCATCACCATTTCTTTGATATTGTTTATGTCTGCATCCATTACTGCAATACTCATTGTCACTGCTTCTTTTGTTGGTTGTTGTTCTTTGAATGCATCTGTGCATGTCACTGTTGCTTTACTGCTGGAGTTTCACTTGAGTTGTAGCTTGAAGGCTTGGAGTCTTTGTGCTTCATGGACTTGGTTCGAATTTATTTGCATTATGCAGTTGGTCTTGATGTTTGGTCTGACCATCTTGCACTGTTTCATTCATGTTGGTTTAGTTGTGCGCTTGCTTGAGTTTCACTGAGCTTTACATCCATTCTGGTTGTTACTGCATTCATGTTGTTGTGCATTGATTTGATATCATTACTTCAATGTTTCTGATCATTTGTATACATACATTCATGTATGTATATATGTGTATGTCAGCACTCATATTGCCTCAAGCTTTTTCCATACTGATGCACTGTTGTTCACCTCTCTTGTATCATTGGTGTTTCTTACTTGATGTTGTTGGTCTTCATGTGCCCAGTTGATGTTATCTGGACATTTGCATCAATTCTGGTTTTGCTGTAGTGTTCATTTGAGTTGGGCATCTTGTGATTTTGTTCATCATTGTATATTGGCTGCAGCTCCATGACTTCGACTGTTTGCATTCACTTCATAATTTCATTGCACTCATATTGAAGTTGCTGACTACCTGATTTTCATTGTGTGTCTGTTGCACTTTGGTCTTGCATTTGGTTTATTGATGTTGCTTGTTGCATCCATTTGTTTTTTGCAGTCCTGTTAGTCGAGCTTGTTAGTGGAATAATTCTTCACTATTATCTGGATACATTTTGTTGTTGTCTGATTGTATAAGCTTTGATGCTTTGACGCTGTCGATTGTTGCACTTGTGTTGCTCACCGTGATGCATGCATGTTTTCCTGTGTTCATGCTGTTTGCTTCATGTAGCTGTTGGTCTGACTTGAACTTGATATTGTGGTATTTGCTGTTATATCACTTCGAATTGCATACTTCTTGCAGTCTTCAGTTTGTACTTCTGGTCTTTGCATCCTTTCATGTTGATTTTTGAAATTTCACTTGAGTTGAATCCAGTTTCAAAACTCGGGTTTGACCTTGTGCTCGTGTCGTGATTTTAAATATATTGCACGTGAGTTGAACCCGGTTTTTCATTTGGGTTTGACCTGTGCTCACCTGTCCCTGTAGCATTATCAAGTGTATATCGATGTGCACGGCCTTGTGGCATGTACAGTGATACACTGTGCATGTCACACTGTTCGTGTGTGATGAATTCAAATGTAAATGATGACGAACAACCCAAATAACTGAGGCAAATAATATTTTCAAAAATCCATATTTTATTTTATATTGCAAAAATATTTCTTTTTCAATTTTACTGCGTTAGTGAATATTTTTGCAGTTTTCTCAGATGCTAGATTCTAACGGGAATGAAGTCGAAGATAAACTACGAGTGTGAGTGATATGTGGTGAGGAATTTATGTAAACTGAATTGTGATGTAATTAGAATCAAAATTGTATATGTATAGTGAGAGCTTGAATGTGTACTATTCAAAATTGTAATAAATATTTGTTTGAATAAAATTTCTGTTTGAATTCAAATTCTGTGTTATTTATTTTATTCAACAAATATTTATTTAATCTATGAAAAATAAAATAGTACATTAAAAAATACATTTAAATGAATAGATATGTTTATTATCATCAAACAAAAATCATATAAACGCATATTCAACAATCTCCCCCCTTTGATGATAACAAACATATATTTATGATTTTGACCGTGTTAAATGTATTTGATCAATGATATACTCTAATTGCTCCCCCTATTTAAATGCTTCCTCTCTACATGATGCTCCCCCTACATATATGCATATAAATAGAAATATATAAATAAGCCTAAATGCAAATGGAAAATTATTTGACCTTTGCTTGATTCTATTTGACAAAATCTTAACTTTTCTCTCCCCCTTTTGTTATCAGTAAAAGAATAATAGTGTTAGAGAAAATAGAGATAAAGTGATCAATATTAATCTAACATTAAACTCAAATTGAATATAAATATTAAACTTCAATAAAAATCAAACAAAAATCATAACTACCCTTGTTAGGCGCATATTCCACTTTTAGAAAGAATGGAAATGATGTTCTAATATAAAATCATACAATTGTATCAACTTATGGTACATTTATATCAGGAATTTGAATATCTACTAATCATGCATAACCGTTAGGACTTTTAAATGAGATTAGTAGTATTCCAATTTAATTTTAAAAAATGAAATCAAGTATCTTCTAACCACGCATGACCGTGAGGACTTTTAAATGGGATTAGAATCAACTTGTCTATTTATTCAATTAATTTTGATATGCGTTCCATACATGCATAACCGTAAGGACTTTTAAATGAGCATGGAAGCACATAATCAAAAATCCAAGTAATTCACCCATGCATAATTGTGAGGACTTTTAAATGAGAGTGAATACTTTGGATATTTATTTATTTTTACAAAAAAATATGAAATGAAAAACAAATGATCCCTGATTATAGTACCACATATTGACAAACTATATTTAAGTTTTGATAAACAATGGTCGATAGAAATATGATAGATATAGAAATGGTCATGGAATCTTTACCCAACAAAAAGTTTTATAACTCTTGTTTGAATTCCTAAAGAAATTTTCCAAATATACTCTCTTGAGTAATGTATGTTAAATATCAACACTTATCACCTTTTCAATCACTATTTATCTTTTTGATAATTATTAGGGAGTCGGATTAGTCAAAATTTGTCATTTAAAATCGAATAAAAATGACTAATCTGAAAATATGGTCAACAATGATTTTCTCGAAGGGGTTATATGAGAAAAAAATTTCTGCTAATTGAAAATTATTTGTAATGAAAAGTATGCAGATATTTTCATTGAAAAACGATGCAGTTACTAAATGTCTCACCATAAATCACGTTCAACTAGTATGTTTTCTGTCAACTAGATTACCAGTATGATCCACATCTGAATTTCTCTTTCACTCCAAAATATCACTAACTAAATTTGATAGACCAGACCATGAAGTGTGCATAAAAACTCAAACTCAATTTTTAACAGCATTTTAAATTTGAATTGAAGTCGTGTAACTAATCAGAAACTGTGAATATAGAATTAGCCATATTATAACCCAATGTATCCAACAAAACACTATGTTTAATCCAAACGTATATGTATGAGGTAATTCAGAGAATAGTGTTTTTGGTATAAATATAATTGGCCAACTATGTTGAAGAAGTCAGAATCAAAAATCATCTTTACAACATCTCAATATTGGCTGATTTCATTCAGAATATGGTGCAGATTATCACATTTAATTTATCGATCAAATAAATATACCTTCACCTGTTTTACCTTTACGATAATTTTTCGTGGTTGCCCATTGTGATTATGTCACCCTTGTACTAGGCTAAGGAACTTTTGCTTTGTTGCCCGTTGTGTTTTTGGAACAGCCAAAAACCAGAGAACACTGTTGTTGTTCCTTAGCCTGCCACCATACCTACACGATGAAATATTTTTGTGACCTATTTGTTTTTATAGGTCCATGGTTGTTAGTGGCAGAAGCATTGTGAATAAACAATCCCTTTGGAACCCAAACTTGTTTTGTCCTTTCATTCTTGTTCCAATAGACATAAAATTTGTTTGTAGAATTCTTAGGAACCCAAACTTGTATAAATTTTGTGTTCTTGTTCCTATGACTACAATTTTCAATACGATGTCCAATTATTTCACATCTAGCAAAGACACTTTTTCTTTTTGCATTATCATCAGCTTGTGTTTTCCCAAAGCCTAGTCCTTTTCTGTTGTTAGCAAAAAATTGATTTCCCAATAACATGTTGAATGATTTTTCTCCTCTTGAAAAGTTATTCAGAGATTTCTCAAGATTTTGGACTTTGGCTTTTAGTGTTGTCTTTTCAGTTACAAGTGAGGTGCATCTACTTATAAAATCCTTTTTCCTAGTGTCAATGATTTCCTTAAGACTCAAGTTTTCTTTTTGAAGATTCTCAGAGCTATTCTTAAGTCTTGATAATTCTGAATCTAAAATTTTACATTTTTTACATTCTAGGTTTTGAATATTTTCAAGTTCAGTTTCTAACCTAAAATTTTCACGAGCAAGTTCTCTCCTATCAGATTTCAGTTTTTCAATTTTAGATTCAAGAGTATCAACTACTTTAGTAAGATCAAGACACATAAAAACAAGTTCTTTATAAGAATAGCCACCTCCCTCACTAGATTCCTCTGAGCTTGCTTATGAATCTGATTTTGCCATAAGACACAAGTTAGCCTCCTCTGAGCTATTATTCGAAACTTCCTCTCCTTCTTCATCATCCCAAGTTGCTGCAAAAGCCTTCTTCTTCTTTTTCTTTCATCTGTTGTTTTTGAGAAGTGGGCATTGTTGTTTGAAGTGGCCAGGCTTGTTGCAGTTAAAGCATGTCAGTTCATTATCGGAATTGTCAGAATCTTTTGGCCTATTACCACTTGTTTTCTTCTTGCGTGGCCTGAATCTTGACAATTTTCTAAGATTATTGACAGTCATTGCAAGCTCTTCAATTGGATCTTCTTCTTCATCATCTCTCTCTTCTTTGCTCTTTAAGGCAATCGTCTTCTTATTTGATTCGGAGTTGTTGCGTTCCACCTTTGCTTTTAGCTCAAGCTCATATGTCATCAAGTTGCCGATCAACTCCTCCATGCTTAGTTTACTCAGATCTTTCGATTCTTGTATTGCCGTGACTTTTGCCTCAAAGTTCATTGGTAAAACTCGCAGCACCTTCCTCATAAGCTCTACCACAGTGAATACCTTCCCAAGCACTCTAGCGTTGTACACCAAAGTTGAAAAGCGTCCAAACATGTCCTTTATGCTCTCGCCTTTGTCCATCACAAAGTTCTCGTATTCATTGCTGAATAGGGCTAGACTAGACTCCTTGACTTGAGAAGTTCCTTCATGTGTCACCTCCAAGGTATGCCAGATTTCCTGTGCAGTTTTACAATGAGAAATTCTGTTAAATTCATTTTTATCAAGAGCACAGATCAGAGCATTCATGGCTTTAGCATTTGTAGTTTTTAATTTCTTATCGTTGGCATCCCACCTATCCTTAGGTTTAGGAATCTCAGTATCACCAACAGTTATAGTGAGAGATTTATAGCCAGTTTCAATAATGTCCCAAACATCACAATCAACAGAACTAAGATAAATACCCATCCTAACTTTCCAATAAGCATAATCATTCCCATTAAACATGGGTGGCCTAGCAATAGATTGCCCCTCAGAAAAAGCATTATTTGGTGGATTCATGACTCTAGAGTCAAAGAAAAATACCGTGCTCTGATACCACTTGTAGGATCTAGATTAACCCTAGAGGGAGGTGAATAGGGTTATAGCAAATTTTCTCGAGTTAAACAAACTGCAGAGAAATAAATATGCTGAAAAGTAAATCACACACAAAATTTACCCAGCTTCGGCAACCCCTGCCTACTGCTGCATTCCCAGATTTCTATTATAATTAAACAGTCTCCCGCTTACAAACACTCTAACAGACTCGCACACCCTGCTACCGCCTATAGAGTTTTGCAAACTCGCACACCCTGCTCACTGAACTAATTTTAACTAGACAATCTGACACTACCTACAACCTAGGTGGTGATTTACCAAGATTTGAACCTTAAAAGAAAATTTAAAACAAACAACTAAAAAACAATTTTAAACTAAAAAACCTAATAAACTAAAATCCCTTTTTAGAACAAGGCCGGCCCATTTTATTCTTTCACCCGATCCCTTTTCTCTTTTGGCTTGTGAAGAAAATGGCGGCCGATCCTCTTTTCCACTAAATTAGGGCTTCGTTCTTCGATCCAAATTGGGGCTTTTTGACACATGCCTATGTTGATCGACTCTCTGGTTTGCCTGTTGCCTTGCTCGCTGCTTCTCTGATGATCGATTCTCTGGTTGCTTTACTTGCACTTGTTCGCAGCTGCTCCTTTGATCGAGTTCGATAGATTGTGGTATGTAATCTTTTCCCTTTCGTTGCTGGTTTAATTGCTTGCTTGAACTCGATGCCGATGATGAATTTTTGGGTGAATATTTATATGGATTCTAAGACCCTATAATTCGTTCGTATCAAATCGACACTTTCCTAATTTTCGTGATTTGATGACTTGATGCGCACGGCTTTAATTTTGAAACGTTCGATTTACCTTGAGTCATACGGTAGAGACTTTCCTGTTTTGATTTGTTTGACTTTCCTATTTTTGGCAATTTCCATTTTTATACATACTTGATTTCGTGTATACCAATCCACGACTCTGCATTATCTTCGGCCATCACCATTTCTTTGATATTGTTTATGTCTGCATCCATTACTACAATAATCATTGTCACTACTTCTTTTGTTGGTTGATGTTCCTTGAATGCATCTGTGCATGTCACTGTTGCATTACTGCTGGAGTTTCACTTGAGTTGTATCTTGAAGGCTTGGAGTCTTTGTTCTTTACGGACTTGGTTCGAATTTATTTGCATTATGCAGTTGGTCTTGATGTTTGGTCTGACCATCTTGCACTGTTTCATTCATGTTGGTTTAGTTGTGCGCTTGCTTGAGTTTCACTGAGCTTTACATCCATTCTGGTTGTTACTGCATTCATGTTGTTGTGCATTGATTTGATATCATTACTTCAATGTTTCTGATCATTTGTATACATACATTCATGTATGTATATATGTGTATGTCAGCACTCATATTGCCTCGAGCTTTTTCCATACTGATGCACTGTTGTTCACCTCTCTTGTATCATTGGTGTTTCTTAATTGATGTTGTTGGTCTTCATGTGCCCAGTTGATGTTATCTGGACATTTGCATCAATTCTGGTTTTGCTGTAGTGTTCGTTTGAGTTGGGCATCTTGTGATTTTGTTCATCATTGTATATTGGCTGTAGCTCCATGACTTCGACTGTTTGCATTCACTTCATAATTTCATTGCACTCATATTGAAGTTGCTGACTACCTGATTTTCATTGTGTGTCTGTTGCACTTTGGTCTTGCATTTGGTTTATTGATGTTGCTTGTTGCATTCATTTGTTTTTTGCAGTCCTGTTAGTCGAGCTTGTTAGTGGAATAATTCTTCACTATTATCTGGATACATTTTGTTGTTGTCTGATTGTATAAGCTTTGATGCTTTGACGCTGTCGATTGTTGCACTTGTGTTGCTCACCATGATGCATGCATGTTTTCCTGTGTTCATGCTGTTTGCTTCATGTAGCCGTTGGTCTGACTTGAACTTGATATTGTGGTATTTGCTGTTATATCACTTCGAATTGCATACTTCTTGCAGTCTTCAATTTGTACTTCTGGTCTTTGCATCCTTTCATGTTGATTTTTGAAATTTCACTTGAGTTGAATCCAGTTTCAAAACTCGGGTTTGACCTTGTGCTCGTGTCGTGATTTTAAATATATTGCACGTGAGTTGAACCCGGTTTTTCATTTGGGTTTGACCTGTGCTCACCTGTCCCAGTAGCATTATTAAGTGTATATCGATGTGCACGGCCTTGTGGCATGTACAGTGATACACTGTGCATGTCACACTGTTCGTGTGTGATGAATTCAAATGTAAATGATGACGAACAACCCAAATAACTGAGGCAAATAATATTTTCAAAAATCCATATTTTATTTTATATTGCAAAAATATTTCTTTTTCAATTTTACTGCGTTAGTGAATATTTTTGCAGATTTCTCAGATGCAAGATTCTAACTGGAATGAAGTCGAAGATAAACTACGAGTGTGAGTGATATGTAGTGAGGAATTTATGTAAACTGAATTGTGATGTAATTAGAATTAAAATTGTATATGTATAGTGAGAGCTTGAATGTGTATTATTCAAAATTGTAATAAATATTTGTTTGAATAAAATTTCTGTTTGAATTCAAATTCTGTGTTATTTATTTTATTCAACAAATATTTATTTAATCTATGAAAAATAAAATAGTACATTAACAAATACATTTAAATGAATATATATATATATATGTTTATTATCATCAAACAAAAATCATATAAACGCGTATTCAATAATTTCAACCCGCAATTCCAAAATTAAAGGTCAATGAAAATCGCTTGGGTTTATCATTTCAATTCATAACGATTTTCCCCTAATCTGTAATAACATTCGGCCTGTATCATTTCAACCCATAGGGAATTTTAAACTAACAGGGAACTTGTAGAATGAGACCAAATAATATAACATATCAATAATAGGCATATATCATCAGTAATAAATCAAAATATATATAACAGGGTTATGGTGTCATATATCATAGGAGAAAAATTACAGACAATGGCATATCGGATTTAACAATTAAATAACTAATAACTCAATATTTAAAAACATATTTCAATTGTCATTTCATGTGGACCGAATATACTAAATATAAGAATGTTAATTGTGAGTGATTGCTCACCTTTCGAGGTTAGAGAACAAGAAGCTGACAAGGACATGCACATGGATATGGACACAAACTAGCGGGGTAGCGACCAGGTTGAAAGGATGCGACAAATTCGATGCTGCGGACGTAAGTCAAGAAGGACTAGAGATTGATGAAACAAATATATAGCTAATCCTTTAAAGTGAAAAATTCGACAACGTATTAAAAATAAATTTACATACATGCAGATATATATATTTGAAAATCAATATTAAACTTAAACATATATACATATGTCAAAATCAAAATCTGTATATATATTTCAAAATCATTATTAAATTTTAACACATATATTTAAAATATATATATTACATTATATTTACAATACAAAAAATCATTTCTTGAAACTAATATTTGATAAATATACTAATATATATACTGTTACATGTATAATAATACTACAGAAATGTCTATAATATGTACATAAGGTCCCAAGTAAAATATATACGTAATATATATAAGTATGACCAAAAATCAAAAGTATTCTTATATGAACCAATATATAACTTTTATAAAATATAAACCAAATAAAATTTTAAAGCTATTACAGAATCTTTATAGTATATATATATATATATATGTATATGTATATGTATATGTGTATGTATATATATATATTCTTTAAAACAATATTCGATTTGGATTACATGTCAAAATAAAAATGGTATATATTCAAGATACCACATAACTTATGTAAAACATTTATATAAAACAGATGGATTTTATATAACTTATACATCACAAACAACGATATATATACACAGATCATATAGCTTGTATAACATATATATATATATATATATATATATATATAATGATCAAATATGTACAGCTTATGTAACTTATATATAAAAAGTGAACTAATAAAATTGGTCATATATAAAGGTGTGTATAAATAAACTTGGTTATACATAAAAGTGTATATATATATAATGAAGAGAAGATAGCTGCAATGGGAAGTTAGAGTCTTTGATGTGTAGCCAAAAATTGGTGGGTTGCGTGCTATGAAGGGGACGAGCAGTTTGAGCGGAGGACGATGATGGATGTGGGTGTGTGACGGTGGACCTGTACACATAGAGGCTGAGGGGCGGAGACTGTGTGTGACGTGATGGTGACGGGTTTGGTCGCGTGGAAGGCTGCTGGGTGACGAGGCAAAGATAGGCTGTGCGGGTGAGGCATGGGCGGTGGTGAGGTCAGGGAGGCCGATGAGGTTATAGGGGAGATGAAAGGCAAGGGCAGAGCAGGCCACAGTGGGTAGCACGTGAGGCAAACATATTGCGGTGGTTAAGGCCAGGGGAGAGAGATGGTGGGTCGGAGCCAATGGTGATGTGAGCTGTTGATAAGGCGTAGGGTGGTGTGGAGATTCGAATGAGGGGATGAGTTTGTTATTTTTTATTCAGGTGGAAGAAAGTGAATAGCCTTCTGATGATAAAACAACATATATATATATATTATGCTAGCATAGAATTTTAAGTAAAAGCAAGAACGAATCAACGAACCAGTAAACAAATGAAGCAGCAAAATATAAATTTGATGATGGGAACGGAGAACGTCAAGACTGAATTGATGGGAATCATGAAGGTCGTGCATTAAATCTCAAAAAGTATTAACAGCAATGTCTATTGGAATTATATGGTAGATAACTGAATGGTCACGGGTAAACAAAATGGCTTAAAAAAGGTACCGATACGACCAATCGTTTTGCAGATTTCACCTCATACCAAAAGCCGAAATGAACAAATGAATATACTGCGGAGATCAGCACGACGAGGAAATCATAATGGTACACAGATATCAGCGATATGATCATCCTATCAAAAGTCAATATTTCACTGCCCAAAATGCTGCTAAAACGCCGAAAATAAGATGAACGGAGCTAGTACTGTTCGAATTTGGTGAAACGGAATATGACGTCTCACTTAGAAAATATTTTACATTTTTATTATATAAAAATATTTAGATTTCGAAAATATTTTGTTTTCATCAAGTAAACTGATTTAATATTGAAATGGAAAATTACACAATAGAATTTACTTTCATATTTTCCAATAAAAATTTACTATTTGCTATGTTTAAATTGTTGAATATGCGAATATATGATTTTTGTTTGATGATAATAAACATATATATATATATTCATTTAAATGTATTTTTTAATATACTATTTTATTTTCACAGATTAAATAAATATTTGATGAATAAAATAAATAACACAGAATTTGAATTCAAACAGACATTTTATTCAAACAAATATTTATTACAATTTTTGAACAGTACAAATTTCAAGCTCTCACTATATATATATATATATATATATATATATATATATATATATATACAATTTAAATTACAATACAAATTTGATTACATCACAATTCACATTTACATTTGCACCTCACTACATATCACTCATACTCGTATTTATCTTCAACTTCATTCCAATGTAAATCCAGCATCTGAGCAATCTGCAAAAATATATGTTGATGCGGTAAAATTGAAAATAAAATATTTTTGCAGTATAAAATAAAATGTGATTTTGAAAATAATATTATCTCAGTTATTTGGGTTGTTCGTGTTCATCTAATTTTGAATTCATCATACACGAACAGCTTGTGACATACACAGTGTATCACTGGATATGACACAAGGTTGTGCACACCAATATATACACTTGATAAAATTACAAGGACAGGTGAGCACAGGTCAAACCCAAAACTCCAGGTTCAACTCAAGTGCAATAAAAATAATGTCACAATATCAGCACAAGGTAAAACCCGAGCTTTAAGCTGGATTCAACTCAGGTGCAATACAAAATTGTCAAGTACAAGTGACCAAAGTTCAAGTCATACACATAAAAACGACTCAAATGAACAAAGTGCAAACCCAGACCAACATAAACAATGAAGACTTGAACAAAGGCAATACTCGAGTACAAATAATGAAAATATACAGGTGCAAACAACAGCTACAACACAAACTTCCTCGATGCATACATATGGCCAAGCGATGCATCACCGAGACACGAATACATAGAGCAAATGCAACTGATTCAAGTGAAAGGCAACTATACACATGAAGTCAATATGATCAAGGCAACAAGCCCAGAACCAAGTTGACAGTTACAATGTGCACATATTAACAAATCAAAAATGGTTCAATCAATACTTCAACCTGAGCCAGACTTGAATAAACAGTTTACCAGAGAGAGCAATGCAATATGAACCTGACAGTACACAAGTGAAAAATGAATGCAACTGTAGTTCAACTACAAGTCAAAAGTGTATATGCATATTAAAGTGCATCTGAAATCAGACTCGACTAATGCTACATAAAGACTAATAGTAAGCAGTGCCAAAAGAACAGCAACCTAAATGTACAAGTGAACAACAGGTGGTACAATACCGAACTAGATGTAACTGCAACACAATGTCAAGATTTATGACCAAAGATTGTAGGAGTTTTACAATTCAAGTCAAATGCCGAAGTCATGCAAAAGCAGGTACAAGTTAAAAATGATCACAACATCTATCCAGTAACCATCAAGTGAACGAAGTGCACATGAATGCACAATGAAAATTCACAAACAAGTCAAGTATGCTACAGGTCGCAAATGACCATACGCAATAAACACAAATGGCCAAAGTCGAGTATGATACAGAATAATCATGCCAAAGTCATGGAATCGCATAAACAAAGTCAAGTGACCGAAGTCAACAGTTCAATATCAAAGAAACAGATCAAAGTCAGAACCATGGTGAGCAAGGAAAACAAAGTCAGAGAAATCAAAGCCGTGACCATCAAGAAATCATAAATATACGAAATTGATAAAGTCAGAATAAATCTCAAGCATCCAAGCAACATCGACCGGCCGAGCATAGTATTGACGAAATCAAACAACTATCAGACGAATGCAAATATAGGAATTCAATTTCTATAAATCCCATTCATCGTCGGCAGTTTTAAATCCATCGAGTTCAAGTACGCAAAATCAAAAGAAGTAAGAGCAAAAATCACATACCACTCAGTCAACTCAATCAGAAATTGGGGCATCCGTGTGCTAAGCAAAGAGATCATCGATTGACGAAGAAAGGGACGCTAAACCATTCATTCAATCGAGAGATTGAAGTCGACAGCTCTAATTTTCACAAGCCCTAATTTAGTTGAAGAAGAACGAACGACATATTACAGAAGCAAAGAGGACAAAACGGGCCGATACAATAAAAAAAGAAAAAGGGGACTTTTATTTTTGGCCGACCTTTTTGCTTTCATTTCATAAGTCTTATATTAGTTAGGGTTTTGTTATTTTAAATTTGTTTTTAAATTTGAAATCTTCTAAACCGTTGTAATTTTTTAGTCGTGTGACTAGGGGACAAACTACGTGGCGTAATTTGAGAATTCGCAACTCAGTGGCTGAGTTGTGGTAGGGTTTTGAGCGTAGAGTTAGGTTAGTCAGTAGCGGGCGTCGCAAGTTTACGTATGTAAGCGTCTGACTGCTTAATTTCTAGCAGAAACCTTGGAGGCAGCACGTAGGCAGGGTTTTGCCGAAGCTGGGTAAATTCTGCGTCGTTCTATTTCTGCATTTATTATTCTGCTATTATCTATGCGGCTATTATTTTGATATATCTGTGTTGAAATAATTTTATAAGCTTCCGTAATAATTTTTATAATTAACAGCATCACCGTATTCACCCCCCCTCTTGGGTGAAATCGATCCTACAAGTGGTATCAGAGCTAGGAATAGAAGTTAGCTTTTGTTTTTAAAAATTTGATTTTTTTTCGAAAATCAATTTTTGTTTTAAAATGTTGAATTTTTAAAATGGCTTCTTTTAATAATGCTTTTGCTGAGGGTCAGTCCATAGTTAGACCACCAACGTTCAATGGTGAATACTCCTATTGGAAAAATAGAATGAAATTTTTTCTGAAAACCATTGACGCTTGGAATATTGTTGAGACAGGTTATAGAGCACCAACTATAATTGTAGATAATCAGGAAATAGATAAACCGATGGATCAATGGACAGAACTAGAAAATAAATTACAAAATGCTAATGCTAAAGCTGTGAATTCTATCATCTGTTCATTGGACCAATTTGAATTTAATCGTGTCTCACATTGTCTAACTGTGCAGGAAATATGGCACACACTCGAAGTGACTCACGAAGGAACGTCTCAAGTCAAAGAATCTCGCCTTGCCATGGTAAGCAGCAAATAGAGAATTTCACAATAGCCAAGGAAGAAAATGTCAAAGAAATGTACGGACGACTTTCCAATATCGTATACAAATCAAAGGCTCTTGGAAAATTATACACAGAATTGGAGATAGTTCGAAAAATCCTCAGAGTCCTTCAACGAAGTTTTGAAGCCAAAGTAACTGCCATTCAAGAATCAAAAGATTTGAAACAAATGAAAGTCGAAGAACTCATCGGAAACCTCACCACTTACAAGCTAGAGATGAAATTCAAGGAAGAGCATGAAGGAGGAGACACTCGAAAGAAATCAATAGCTCTTAAAGGGACAACTGAAAGTGAAGATGATGATGATGATGATGGTGAAGCAGAACTAGCACTATTAATAAGAAGATTCAAAAGGTGGAATCACAAATATGGAAATCCGGTCAAAAATCAACAAGTAAAGAGCAGATTAAACAAAGCACTAGACAACCCAGAAGAGTAGAAAATATTTTGTCACAAATGCAATAAACCCGGTCATATCAAGCCAAATTCTCCCTAAAATCGACTCAGCCAAGAAAAGAAATTGAAGAGGAGAAGTTTTGCAGCTACATGGGATGAAATCGATGAAGATGAAAGTGATAGCACCGGTAGTGAGAGTGAAAGAGCAAATTTGTGTCTTCATGGTGAAATAGATGACAGTGATGATGACGAGCCAAGTGAGGTATCAAAACTTACTCATTCAGAATTACTTATATATTTCCACGAAGTAAATGGCTGTTTTGAACGACTTAGGGAGAAGTATGCCAAACTTGAATCACAAAAAGATACTTTGATAGATTTAAATAAACACTTGACCAATTAGTTAAAACCTATCAAAGTAGGTTCCCTAAGTGTGATAAGTGTCCAACATTCGAAGAAGAAATTAAAAAAATCAGAAATCAAAACTAAATCGCTTGAAAATGAAATTTTGATTTTGAAAGAGAGTGAAAATACAAGAAGAGAAAATTCTATTAAAAGGTGCACACAATTATTAAACGAAAATGAATCTCTCAAAAAACAAGTCCGACAACTATCAACGACTTTAGATAAATTTTCAAAAAGTGAGAAATCGTTGAACATGCTATTAGGAAAACAAACTATGAATACAGTTAGACAAGGACTTGGGTTTAAATCTAAAAATGTTAGAAATAAGATTAATCAAGTAAATTCAATGTGCACAATTTGTAGAAAATTTGGACACGATCAAAATAATTGCTGGTACAGACCCAAACACGTGAAAACAATTCCAATTTGGGTTCCAAAAGGCACAAATATAAAATCTCTCAAAGTTAAACAAATTTGATGCTGAAAGGAACATATATAAATAGTTTTGGGTCTCCACAAAATTATTTTTCAAAATGAATTACCACTAAAAATCATGGACCTATAAAAACAAATAGGTCACTAAACTCTCTTCTTGTGTAGGTATGCTGGCAGGCTAAGGAACAATAGCAATGGTACTTGGATTCTAGCTGTTCCAGGCATATGACAGGCGATAAATCAAAGTTACTTAGCCTAGAAAAGTACAGAGTCACAATGGGTAACAATGACAAGTGTAGAATTGTCGGTAAAGGTAAAGTAGGTAACAATACATTTACCTTAAATGACGTACTATAAGTTGAAAATCTGCACCACAAGTTGATATCAATCAGCCAGCTATGTGATAAAGGTATTAATGTTATTTTTGATTCTGACTTGTGCAAAATTGTTGACAAATCATCAAAAGAAATCTTATTTTCAAGTAAGAGGTAAGGTAATATATATTCTCTATCTTTTGATGATCTCACTCTTTCAAAATGTTTGGTAGCTAAGGATATAGAAGTAAATTTATGGCATAGACGATTAGGGTATGCTAGCATGAATTTGTTAAACAAATTAAAAAGGAAAAATTTGGTAAGAGGGTTGCCATCACATGATTTCGAAACAGAAAATTTATGTAAAGCATGTACCTTTGGGAAAACTTAAAAAATCATCATTTCATGCCAAAAATAATGTAAGCACTTCTAGAGTTCTTGAACTAGTTCATATGGATTTGTTTGGACCTAGCGACATTGCTAGCTTAGGTGGTAAGAAATATTGCTTTGTGTTAGTTGATGATTACTAAAGATATACATGGGTATATTTCTTGGCTAAAAAATCAGAAAGTTTTTCATACTTCACAAAATTCACAAAATTAGTTCAAAATGAAAAAGGAGTTCCTATTGTTTCGTTAAGAAGTGATCATGGTGGAGAATTTGAAAATTATGAATTTGAAAACTTTTGTGATGAAAATGGATTTAAACAAGAATTTTCTGCACCACGTACTCCACAACAAAATGGAGTAGTTGAAAGAAAGAATCAAACATTGCAAGAATTGGCTAGGTCTATGATAAATGAGTATGAGCAACCTTTGCATTTTTGGGCAGAAGCAGTAAATACAGCTTGTTATGTAATGAATAGAGTTATGATTAGACCGATTCTTAACAAAACACCCTATGAGCTATGGTTCAAAAATAAACCAAACATTGCTTACTTCAAAGTATTTGGGTGTTTGTGCTATATTCTCAACACAAGCGATCAATTAGGAAAATTCGAAGCAAAAGCCGATGAAGGCATATTCATGGGATACTCTCCTAGAAGCAATGCTTATAGAGTCTACAACAAAAGGAATAAAACAATTATGGAGTCAATCAATGTGAAGTTTGATGAAGGCATTAATGAACAGGAAATGGTCAAAAGCAATGTTGAAGAGGAGAACGAAAAAGATGAGAATGAAAAACCAAAAGAAACTGCAACAACAAAAGAAGTCCAAAGGAATCTAGATCTAGAGAGATTGAAATTCAAAGATGATCATCCTCCAGGATTGATAATAGGAAATCCTATCACAGGTATTCAAACTCGTTCCTCCTTTAGAAATTTGTGTGATCTGTGTCTATATAGTGGATTTATTTCAGAAATAGAACCCAAAGACATAGATACAGCTCTTAATGATGAAAACTGGTTTATGGCTATGCAAGAAGAGCTAAATCAATTTGAGCGAAATGATGTTTGGAATCTAGCACCTAGACCTAAGGATTATCCAATCGTAGGAAAAAAATGGATTTTCAAAAATAAATATGATGAATCTAGAAATGTGATTAGAAATAAAGCTAGATTAGTCGCTAAGGATATAATCAAATTGAAGGAGTTGACTTTGATGAAACTTTTGCACAAGTAGCTAGACTAGAATCAATTAGGATATTGTTAGCTTTTGCTTGCTACAAAGGATTTAAGTTAAGACAAATGGATATTAAAAGTGCGGAATTTTAAAAGAAGATGTATTTATTGAACAATCAGAAGGTTTTGAAAGTCATGAATATCCTAACCATGTATATAAGCTTAAAAAGGCAATATATGGATTAAAACAAGCTCCTAAAGTTTGGTATGAATGCCTTAGTACTTATCTTCTTGGAAATGGGTTCAAAAAGGGTTGTGTAGACACTACACTATTTCTGTTGGATGAAAATGATGATCTTTTGAATGTTCAAATTTATGTTGATGACATCATTTATGGTGCTACTAATAATTTGTTGTATGAGAAATTTGAAAAAGTTATGCAGGAAAAGTTTGAAATGAGCTTGGTTGGAGAGTTAAAATTCTTTTTAGGATTTCAAGTCAAACAAAGCGATAAAGGAGCATTCATTTCTCAAACAAAATATATAAGGGAACTTGTCAACAAATTTGGATCAAAAGATGCTAAACCAGCTAGAACCCCCATGAGAACAACAATTAAACTTGACAATGATGAAAAAGGCAAGGCAGTTCATGAAAAGAAATATAGAGGTATGATTGGATCACTCCTTTATCTTACCGCCTCTAGACCTTACATCATGTTTTCTGTCTGCTTGTGTGCACGATTTCAATCTAACCCAAAAGAATCTCATTTAAAAGCCATAAAAAAATTGTAAAATATTTGTTGCACACCCCACGGTTTGATCTTTGGTATCCAACAAATGATAATTTTGAATTAAAAGGATTTTCGGATGCGGACTATGCTGGAAGTCTAGTTGATAGAAAAGTACTAGTGGTGCATGCTTTATGTTAGGACATTCATTAGTTGCATGATCAAGTAGAAAACAGAATTGTATTGCGTTATCCACCACAGAGTCAGAGTATATTGCTCTGAGTGGTTGCTTTACTCAAATCTTTTGGATGATACAAACTTTGGAAGACTATGGTCTAAATTTTAAACATGTACCACTAATGTGTGATAGAAAAAGCGCAATTGATCTCACAAATAATCCTGTACATCACTCATGAACAAAACATATAGATGTTAGACATCATTTTATTAGAGATCATATTTCCATGGAAAATATCTGCATAAATTTCATTTCAATATATTCTCAATTGGCAGACATTTTTACATACCAGAAAATAGTTTTTGTAAACTACGTCTCAGCTTAGGTGTTTTAGAAATTTGATTTTCTAAATATTTAACATTTTTTCCTCCCTACTAATTATCGAAAAAGTAAATAGTAATTGAAAAAGTGATGAGTGTTGATATTTATCATATATTATGACTCGAGATGGTATAATTAGTAAATTTCTTTAGAAATTTAAACAAGGGTTATAAAACTTTTTGTTGGTAAAAATTCCATGACCATCTCTATTTCTATCATATTTCTATTGACCATCACTCATCAAAATTCTATATAGTTTGTCAATATGTGGTACTTTAAACAGGAATCATTCGTTTTTCATTTTATATTTTTGATAAAAAAATATAAAATAAAATAAAATCTAAAGTATTCACTCTCATTTAAAAGTCCTCACGGTTATGCATGGGTGAATTACTTGGAATTTGTTATGTGCTTCCATGCTCATTTAAAAGTCCTTACGGTTATGCATGTATGGAACGCATATCAAAACTGATTTTTTAAATAAACAAGTTGATTCTAATCCCATTTAAAAGTTCTCACGGTTAGGCATGGTTAGAAGATACTTGAATTCATTTTTTTAAAATAAAATTGGAATAATACTAATCTCGTTTAAAAGTCCTGACGGTTATGCATGGTTGGTAGATATTCAAATTCCTGATATAAATATACCACAAATAGATACAACTATATGGTTTTATATAATGATATCATTCCCATCATTCTAAAAGTGGAATATGCGCCTAGCAGAGTATTTATGATTTTTGTTTGATTTTTTATTGAAATTTAATATTTATATTCAGTTGAGTTTTAATGTTGTATTAATATCTATCACTTTATCTCTATTTTTCTAACACTATTACTCTTTTGCTGATAACAAAAGGGGGAGAGAAAAGTTAAGATTTTAACAAATAAAGGTCAAATATTTTCTATTTGCATCTAGGCTCATTTGCATATTTTTAATTGTATGCATATATGAAGGGGGAGCTTTGTGTAGAAAGGAAGCATTCAAATAGGGGGAGCAAATGGAATAATCAAATACATTTAATATATTCAAAATCCTAAATATATGTTTGCTATCATCAAAAGGGGAGATTGTTGAATATGTGAGTATATGATTTTTGTTTGATGATAATAAACATATATATACATATATATATATTCACTCAAATGTATTTGTTAGTATACTATTTTATTTTCACAGATTAAATAAAAATTTGATGAATAAAATAAATAACACAGAATTTGAATTCAAGCAGATATTTTATTCAAACAAAAATTTATTACAATTTTTGAATAGTACAAATTTCAAACTCTCACTATATATATATATATATATACAATTTAAATTAAAATACAAATTTGATTGCATAACAATTCACATTTACATTTTCCTACATATCACTCACACTCGTACTTATCTTCAACTTCATTCCAACGTAAATACAGCATCTGAGCAATCTGCAAAAATATACGTTGACGCAGTAAAATTGAAAATAAAATATTTTTGCAGTATAAAATAAAATTTGATTTTGAAAATAATATTTGTCTCAGTTATTTGGGTTGTTGGTCTTCATTTAATTTTGAATTCATCATAAACGAACAGCTTGTGACATACACAGTGCATCACTGGATATGCCACAAGGTCGTGCACATCAATATATACACTTGATAAAATTACAGAGGTAGGTGAGCACAGGTCAAATCCAAAACGCCGGGTTCAACTCAAGTGCAATAAAAATAATGTCACAATATCAGCACAAGTACAAACCCGAGCTTTAAGCTGGATTCAACTCAGGTGCAATACAAAATTGTCAAGTACAAGTGACCAAAGTTCAAGTCAATACACATGAAAACGACTCAAATGAACAAAGTGCAAACTCAGACCAACATACCCAATGAAGACTTGAACAAAGGCAATACTCGAGTACAAATAATGAAAATATACAGGTGCAAACAGAAGCTACAACACAAACTACCTCGATGCATACATATGGCCAAGCGATGCATCACTGAGACACGAATACATAGAGCAAATCCAACCGATTCAAGTGAAAGGCAACTATACACATGAAGTCAATATGATCAAGGAAACAAGCCCAGAACCAAGTTGATAGTTACAATGTGCACATATTAACAAATCGAAAACAGTTCAATCAACACTTCAACCTGAGCCAGACTTGAATAAACAGTTTACCAGAGAGAGGAATGCAATATGAACCAGACAGTACACAAGTGAAAAATGAATGCAACTGTTGGTCAACTGCAAGTCAAAAGTGTATATGCATATTAAAGTGCATCTGAAATCAGACTCGACCAATTCTACATGAAGACTAACAGTAAGCAGTGCCAAATGAACAGCAACCTAAATGTACAAGTGAACAGCAGGTGGTACAATACCGAACCAGATGTAACTGCAACACAATGTCAAGATTTATGACCAAAGATAGTAGGAGTTTTACAATTCAAGTCAAATGCTGAAGTCATGCAACATCAGGTACAAGTTAAAAATGAGCACAGCATCTATCCAGTAACCATCAAGTGAACGAAGTGCAGATGAATGTACAATGAAAATTCACAAACAAGTCAAGTATGCTACAGGTCGCAAATGACCAGAGGCAATAAACACAAATGGCCAAAGTCGAGTATGATACAAAATAATCATGCCAAAGTCATGGAATCGCATAAACAAAGTCAAGTGACCGTAGTCAACAGTTCAATATCAAAGAAACAGATCAAAGTCAGAACCGTGGTGAGAAAGGAAAACAAAATCAGAGAAATCAAAGCCGTGACCATCAAGAAATCATAAATATACGAAATTGATAAAGTCAGAATAAATCTCAAGCATCCAAGCAACATCGACCGGCCGAGCATAGTATTGATGAAATCAAACAACTATCAGACGAACGCAAAAATAGGAATTCGATTTCTATAAATCCCATTCATTATCGGCAGTTTCAAATCCATCGAGTTCAAGTACGCAAAATCAAAAGAAGTAAAAGCAAAAATCACATAACACTCAGTCAACTCGATCAGAAATTGGGGCAGCCGTGTGCTAAGTAGAGAGATCATCGATTGACGAAGCAAGGGACGCTAAACCATTCATTCAATCGAGAGATTGAAGTCGACAGCTCCAATTTTCACAAGCCCTAATTTAGTTGAAGAAGAACGAGCGACATTTTACAGAAGCAAAGAGGAAAAAACGGGCCGATACGATAAAAAAAGAAAAAGGGGTCTTTTATTTTTGGCCGACCTTTTTGCTTTCATTTCATAAGTCTTGTATTAATTAGGGTTTTGTTATTTTAAATTTGTTTTTAAATTTAAATTCTTCTAAACCATTGTAATTTTCTAGTCGTGTGACTAGGGGACAAACTACGTGACGTAGTTTGAGAATTCACAACTCAGTGGCTGAGTTGTGGCCGGGTTTTGAGTGTAGAGTTAAGGCTAGTCAATAGCAGGTGTCGCAAGTTTATGCGTGTAAGCGTCTGACTGCTTAATTTCTAGTAGAAACCTTGAGGGCAGCACGTTGGCAGGTTTTGCCGAAGCTGGGTAAATTCTGTGTCGTTCTATTTCTGCATTAATTATTCTGCTATTATCTGTGCTACTATTATTTTGATATATCTGTGTTGAAATAATTTATAAGCTTCCGTAATAATTTTTATAATTAACAGCGTCACCCTATTCACCCCCTTCTAGGGTGAAATCAATCCTACATAAGTAGACGTGTTCAAATATAAAATTTTCATTGCTATATCTAGTTATTTAATTTCAAATATTTTCAGTTAATTACATTATAGAATCGTTAGAATTTTCGGGTCGTTACGGCACAGTCCGGAGAAATTATTAAAAGGAAAATTGTCAATGGCTAATACGAGAGAATATTGGGTGAATGCATGGAATATTGGGAAATTTCCACTCAGATCAGCAAGGAACCAAGCCAATGATAAACATAATGAATTATAGTAGTGCAGACACGGTTGGAGTGACACTTGTGCACCTAAGATGCCAATCTGTGCATTATTGGTGAAATTGGACAAACTAAACATAAAGGAAAAAAATTCCAGGTGAAAAAATGATATAGACACTACTTGAAAATTGTGCAGTCAAGCCACTGAATCTTCAAACCAATTATTTTCTCAGTACCATTATTCCAAAATGATTCTACATACTATCCTCACCAAATTGCAACTTACAATTAGTGGATGTTGAAATAATTGAACATAATGGGGCCAGTAATCTTAATGTTTGAATGTATGAGCTATCTTGTGATTAAATCTAATTATATGATCAATTTTGGAATAAATATGTTAAGACTTAAAGGGTATATTCGTCATTTAAAATTATAATTTGTGGATACTTGAGTGATTATTTTAGTTTGTTGAAGGACCGAACTGAAAAAAATGTCACAATGCTATAAATATGGGGTTATGGTCCCCAAATTACACAAGTTTTATCATATTTTCTCTATCCTCTTCTATAGAGAATTTTTTCAGTTATAAGTTTGTGTCAATTTGGAAGATTATAACAAAGTTTATTTTCTCCCAATAAACATCAATGGATTCAGGTATGTCTTCCACCGATCTTTCTAATTTCATATACTTGATTCTCAATTGAATCAATATGGGTTATATGTGTTCAGATCTAAAATATATTTATTTTATTGATATCCAATAAGTGGTATCAGAGCTACCTATTATTGATTTTATTGAGAAAAGTTTGGTCTTGTTACTTGAGGAAAATATGAAATTAGGATTTTGAAGTTTACAAGTTTTGTTGATTCACCTGATCCATTTATTTTGTACGAATTTGTACAATACCTTCAGCTATTGGTTATTCTTCCAATAATTTAAAATTAATTTTTTTTATTTGATTTCGATGTTATTTGATACTTGGACTATGGCTGTGAATCCACACTGTTTACTTTTAACCTACGCATGTCGATTACCTATAAACTAGTCACCATCCTATTGAGATGATGATTTCTATTTGCTGTATATATTTTTTTATAGAAATGCTGTGATGAATGTTTGTTTCTTAATGACAGCATACTAAATGTTTTGATTGTTTCAAATGCCTATCTGACTGATACGCTTGCATCATGATGCCATTGTATTGACTATGGATTTAGCCTACTCATCACGTGAAGTAATGTTGACCTAGACTATTGGACTAATTTCTTTCTTAGGCCTTTGGTTTGATGTGAATCAAATATAATATAACATGTATTGATATTTATTCTTCAAATAAAGCTTCCACTTGATCATATGCCAACATCAATTTGAATTCTTATACATGCACTGACATTTTAGCAATTCATTTTCTGGCAATATTACATGTATAGAGCATGTTATATTAAAATACGTTTTATCTCCTACCTTGAATAGTATCAGTTAAAATAAAGTAAGCAATGTTTTAATATCAATTATTATTGCAAATATTATTCATTTATGGATTGTTATAGTTTACTTAATGGCAAATTTTCACTACTATTATCAAATCATATTTTAATTTGCAAAGGGAAAACTAAAATTTTGATATTTATATTTATGGAGAATATATAAATGAATAAGCCAAGGTTGTATACAAAATAGTTCAAATATTATGTGGTATCTCTTTGCAAATTAATTATAAATGTCTTGCAACTTTAAATGAATTGATTAAAGTAACATGTCAACAAAGTGAGCTTTTTTATTTTGATTGTTCATGAAATTGTTTGCTATATGTGTGTATTTATTTATGTGAATGTTAGTTGGCCCAAAGGAATGTTAATATTTGATCGAATCACTTACATATGTGTGATGATGAATAAGTGACAACTATATAGTTTTAAGTGATATCTAATCGACCCAATGGAAAATTGTTATTTGACTTGAACTTATTATCAGTATTTGATCATTACAACAAGAGTACCACTTACAATTAATATTACTGTCCAAAGAGTTGATATTAATGTTGTGTTAGGTATCTTGAGTAGAGACTTACCAATTATTTGAATTGACTACAGTCTTGAATTTGTAATATGAGCATATTTAATTGATTCTTATGTTAAAATTAGAGCAGATTTAACTACGGCATCTACTAATCTAAACAACATTCCTATTCTGACTGGAACAAACTTTAAGGATCGGAAAGAGAAATATTGCTTATTCTTGGCTGCTTGGATCTTGATCTTGCACTTAGGATGGATGAACCCGCCTCTCTTATGGATGAAAGTTCTTCTGATATTATAAAGAACTTTAAGAGGTGGGATCGTTCAAACCGCATGACTCTAATGATCATAAAGCATGACATTCCAGACGAATTTAGGGGTGAGGTATCTAAAAAGATAACTGATGCCAAAGATTTCCATACTGAGATTGAAAAATGTTTTGCTAAAAATGATAAGGAGGAAACAAGAAAGCTTTTGCAATGCTTGATTTCCATGAAGTGTCAAAGCAAAGGGAACATAAGGGGAGTACATTATGGAAATGTTTAATATTGCTTCAAAACTTAAGGCACTTAAGCCAGAGCTTTTGGATGATTTGCTCATGCATTTGGTATTAATCTCTCTTTCTAAACAATACAACTAGTTTAAGATTAGTTACAATTATCAAAAGGAGAAATGGACTCTTAATGAGCTCATTTCGTATTATGTGCAAGAAGAACAGAGATTGAAGCATGATAAGATTGAGAGTGCTTATTTGGCATACACCTCTAAGGGCAAAGAGAAAAGGAGAAAAAAGGATAAAGAAACTTCTAAGGGTCCGACGAAAAAGAAACAACATAAGGAGGCCGATGGTTGTTACTTTTGTAACAAGACTGGACATTTAAAGAAAGATTGTATCAAATATCATGAATAGTGTGTTAAGAAAGGTATATCTTTTGCTTTGGCCTGTTTTGAATTAAATTTCGCTACACTACCTAAAAACACTTGGTGGTTAGATTCTGATGCCTCTACTCACATAAGTGCTTCTTTGCAGGGATGCCAGAGCTACTGATATCCAACTGATGTTAAAAGATACATCTATATGGTTGATGCAAAATTGGTTAAAGTAAAGGCTATTGGGAATTTTAAGTTGTTATTAATAACTCTATCTTATTTGGATTTGTTTGATACTTTTCTTATATCGTCGCTTAGACGGAATTTGGTTTCTATTTCCAAGTTGGACAAATCTTGTTATTCTTGTTCATTTGGGAATGATATTTTTAGTTACCAATAAATTCAACTCTTTTGGCACTGGTTTCCTTAATGTTTATGATAATTTATACAAGCTTGATGTTAATACCTCTTATAATGAAGCCTTGCATGTGGAATCACAAGGTAATAAAAAGAAAGCTAATAAGGAAAATTCAGCTACATTGTGGCACAAGCGTTTAGGTCATATATCTAAAACTAGAATTTAAAGGCTTGTGTAGGATGGCATTTTGGAATCCGTTGATTTTTCAAAATTCGATGTTCGTGTAGAGTGTATCAAGGGAAAACAGACCAAATATAAGAAAATAGGTGCTAATAGAGCAGTTGATGTCTTAGAATTGATATATACAGACATTTATGGGCCATTCCCTAAGGCATTATGAAATGGTCAACAGTATTTTATCACATCCATAGACAACTACTCAAGATACGGCAACCTATATCTTATACATGAAAAATCAGAATCCTTGGAATTGTTCAAGAAATATATGGTAGAAGTTGAGAACCAACTCAACCAGTGAATCAAAGCTGTCAGATTTGACGGTATAGGTGGATTTTATGGTAAATCCGATGGATCAATTGAATAATGTCGAGGACCATTTTCCCAATTCCTGGAGGAATGTAGAATAGTCCCACAGTACACCATGCTAGGTTCACCTAGCAAAAATGGTGTTGCTGAGAGACGAAATAGAACTCTTAAAGATTTGGTGAGGAGTATGAATGGTCATTCTACCTTACCAAAATCACTTTGGGGAAGGCATTAAAGACAACTGCTTATGTCCTTAATAGGGTACTCACTAAAGCAGCTGCAAAATATCTTATGAGATTTGGACAGGCAATCAACCCACTCTAAAGAAAGAAAATTGGACTCTAAAATAGTGAGCTGCTACTTTATTGGTTATCCTGAATGATCTAGGGGCTATAAATTTTATGATCCCACACTAAGGGAAAAAAAATTTAGACAAGAACTGCAACATTTTTTTGAGGATGTTGAGTTAGGGAGGAGAAATGAAGTAAGGAACATTGTTTTTGAGAAGGAATCATCATCTATGATTCCTACTATAGTTGCTACTTCTGACAATGTACAGATTATCATTCTTGTCATTAATGAAGAAGTAAATCCGAAAACCCAACAAGACAATATTAAAGAGAACCCTCTTCCAGTTGAGGACAATGTTCCACAAGAACATGTTGAATATGCGCTTATATGATTTTTGTTTGATGATAATAAACATATATACATTCGTTTAAATGTATTTGATAATATACTATTTTATTTTTTCACAGATTAAATAAATATTTGCAGAATAAAATAAATAACACGAAATTTGAATTCAAACGAATATTTTATTCAAACAAATATTTATTACATCTTTGAATAGTACAATTTCAAGCTCTCACTATAACTATACAACTTTGATTACAATTACATCACATTTCACATTTACAATTCACCTCACTACATATCACTCACACTCGTATTTATCTTCAACTTCATTCCAGTTTGAATCCAGCATCTGAGAAATCTGCAAAAATATTCACTAACGCAGTAAAATTGAAAAAGAAATAATTTTGCAAAATAAAATAAGATATGATTTTTGAAAATAATATTTGCCTCAGTTATTTGGGTTGTTCGTCATCATTTAAATTTGAATTCATCATACACGAACAACTTGTGACATACACAGTGTATTACTGTATATGCCACAAGGCCGTGCACGCCGATATATACACTTGATAATGCTACAGGGACAGGTGAGCACAAGGTCAAACCCAAATATACGGACAGGTTCAACTCAGGTGCAATAAATTCAAAAATACGACACGAGCACAAGGTCAAATCCGGGTTTTTGTAACTGGATTCAACTCAAGCGCAAATCAAAAGTACACATGAATATGAAACTAAACAGTCAAGTTCAGTGGTCAAATGCAATAGGCCGAGGACCAGACTCATGCATGCAACATATTCACCAATGAATCATCAAAGAGGCAACTAGAAATGAACAGAACACAAGTGCAACTAAATGGAATGCACCAGTGATGAAAGCTACAAAAACACAAGACAGTCTGCAAGCAAGTTCAAGAAATGAAACACTGCAACCCAGTGCATCAACCAAAGTTAAGGCGACATGAAGTCAGCAAACTGCAACAAACACATATATGGTCTAAGTGAATCAAGCAAATGCACAGAAGCCACTTCAGCTACATTGAGGCTCAATGGTGAAGCAGATTCAAGTGAACAGGTAGCACAAGAACCAAAAACTACTGAAACTACTTCTAAGAGAGAAGCCAAAGCAAATGAACCAACTGCAAGTGCAAATGACCAGAAAACAGTGCAACAGTATCAAGTACAGTATGCACAAGCAAAGAAACAAATGACAGTAAGCAATGAAGCAACAAGGTCAGAGAACCAAGCAACAATGCAACAAGGTGATATGCAAACTACATGCAGGCCAGAAGCAAAAACTCAAGTGCAACAGTGAAGTTCAGCTATGCAAATGAAACACTGTTGCAAACAACATAACAGTATGCAAGCTCGAGCACAAGAACATGACAGCAAACAGAAGTGCACAGCAACAGCAAGGCAATGCACAAATGCAATTGAATGCAACGAAGACCAACAGCCCCAACAGAAGTATAAAATGAATCAAATACCACCAAATAGACCGTGGAATAACAGGTGATATGCAAACTACAACTAGACCAAGTGCAGCATCAATGCGAACAGCAAAGTTATCGAACAAACAAGATCAGGGCAGTGGACAGTACAAGCCAGCAAATACAACAAACTCAAAATGTCCAGTTATAATCACAAAACCATCAAGCTACAACTCGAATGACCAAAACCATCAATGAATAAGACTACAGATGAAGCCAGAAACAATGCAAGTAGATCAAACGAAGAGTGCAGGTGAACAAATGTACAAATGAACTGCAAATATCCAAGTATAGCATGAACAAGTCAATTACTACATGACACAGCAACACTTGCAACAGTGAAGTCGAAATCATGTAAAGGACACGGCTGTATACAAGTTCAAGCCACAAATTCAAAGCTGTGCCGTGGATAGCAAGAAAATACATGCATATGAACAAGTCAACATCAAAGCCGTGGGACGCAAGAAATGAAATTATACGCATATGAAAAAGTCAGAATCGATCTCAATCATTCAAGCATCATCAAGTGGCCGAAGTAAATCAGTTGACGAATTCAATTAGAAAATATACGACGCAAATCTAGGGTTACAAACCCTATATAAATTGACATCATCATCGGCAATTTGTGTATCAAGTTCAAGCAAGCCAAAACTAGGAAAAGCAAATAGCAAAAAATTAACATACCAATTATAATTCGAACTTGATCGAATTGAAGTAGCCGACAGAAACTCAAGAGACATATCGATCGACGAACGCAAGGAACAGAATTTATCTCGGTTGAAGCTACTGGAGTCGGCGACCTCAATCATACCAAAAGCCCTAATTTTTTTTAAAGGAAGAAGAACGAACGAAGAAACAAGTGCCGGCATCAATTAAAAGAGGAGCGGCCATTTTTTTCTCATGAACGAAAAAATGAAAGGAACGGGTTGAAGAAAGTAAAGGGCCGGCTTTGTTTATGTTAAAAGGGTTTTTAAAAAATTTATAAGAAGGGTTTAAATTTAAATAGGGTTTTGTTATTTTAATTTGTATTTTCTTTTAAACCGTTTTTAATTTTCTAGTCTTGTGACTAGGGGACAAACTACGGTGTGTAGTTTGGGAATTCGCAACTCGGTGGTTGAGTTGTGGTCAGGGTTTTGAGCGTAGAGTTAGATTAGTCAATAGCGGGTATAGCGAGTTTACGTGTGTAAGCGAGGGACTATCTAATTTATAGTAGAAACCTTGGGGGCAGCACGTAGGCAGGGTTTTGCCGAAGCTGGGTAAATTCTGTGTTGTTCTGTTTTATTCTGTTATTTATATTCTGCGATATCTGTGCTGCTATTCTATGATCTGAATTAATATTAATTTATTAGCTTCTGCAATTAAGTTTAATAATTTACACTATCACCCTATTCACCCCCCCTCTAGGGTGAAATCGATCCTACAAGTGGTATCAGAGCTAGGAACAAAAGCCATTTTTGTTTTAAAATTTTGATTTTACAAAAACCAATTTTTAATTTAAAAATTCGTGTTTCAAAAATCAATTTTTGTTTTTAAAAATTCGTGTTTCAAAAATCTGTTTTTTGTTTTAAAAATTTGAATTTTTAAAATGGCTTCTTTTAATAATGCTTTTGCAGAAGGGCAATCCATAGTTAGACCACCAATGTTCAATGGTGAATATGCTTACTGGAAAAATAGAATGCAAATTTTTCTGAAAACCATTGACGCTTGGAATATTGTTGAGACAGGTTATAGTATACCAACTATAACTGTAGATAATCAGGAAATAGAGAAACCAAAGGAACAATGGACAGAACTAGAAAATAAATTACAGAATACTAATGCCAAAGCTATGAATTCTATTATCTGTTCATTGGATCAATTTGAATTTAATCGTGTCTCACATTGTCTAACTGCGCAGGAAATATGGCACATACTAGAAGTGACTCACGAAGGAACATCTCAAGTCAAAGAATCTCGCCTTGCAATGCTAAGCAGCGAATACGAGAACTTCAAAATGGCGAAGGAAGAAAATGTCAAAGAGATGTACGGACGACTCTCCAATATCGTATACAAATCAAAAGCTCTCGGAAAAACATACACCAAATTAGAAATAGTTCGAAAAATCCTCAGAGTCCTTCCACGAAGCTTTGAAGCAAAAGTAACTGCCATACAAGAATCGAAAGATTTAAAACAACTTAAAGTTGAGGAACTCATCGGAAATCTCACCACTTATGAGCTAGAAATGAAATTCAAAGAAGAGCGTGAAGGAGGTGACACTCAAAAGAAATCAATAGCTCTCAAAGGAACAACCGAAAGTGATGATGATAACGATGAAGATGATGGAGCAGCAGAATTGGAGCTGTTAATAAGGAAATTCAAAAAATGGAATCAAAAACATGGAAATTCAGCTCGAAATCAAAAAGCAAAAAGCAGAATAGCCAAAGCACTAGACTACTCAGAAGAACAAAAGTTTATTTGTTATAATTGCAACAAAACCGGCCATATCAAGCCCGATTGTCCACAAATTAAATCCAGCCATGGAAAGAAACAGAAAAAGAAAAGTTTTGCAGCCACTTGGGATGAAATAGACGAGAATGATCAAAGCACTGGCAGTGAAAGCGAAAAGGCAGAATTGTGTCTTCGAGGTGATACAACTGACAGTGATGATGACGAGCCAAGTGAGGTATCAAAACTTACCCATTCTGAGTTGCTTATATATTTTCATGAAGTAAACGGTTGTTTTGAACGACTTAGGGAAAAATATGCCAAACTTGAATCTCAAAAAGATACTTTGATAGAATGTAATAAACAACTTGATCAATTAGTTAAAACCTATCAAAGTAGGATCCCTAAGTGTGATAAGTGTCCAACATTTGAAAAGGAAATTAAAAAATCAGAAATCAATATAAAAACACTTGAAAATGAAATTCTGATTTTAAAGGAGAATGAAAATACTAGGAGAGAGAATTCTATTAAAAAGTGCACACAGTTGTTAAATGAAAATGAATCTCTCAAATCACAAGTCCAACAATTGTCAACAACTTTAGATAAATTTTCAAAAAGTGAAAAATCGTTGAATATGCTATTAGGAAAGCAAACTGTTAATTCGGTTAGACAAGGACTTGGATATAATAGTTCGAAAATTGTTGAAAGCAATATTAGTCAAGCTAAATCCATGTGCACGATTTGTAGAAAATTTGGACACGATCACAATAATTGTTGGTATAGACCCAAACATGTGAAAACTATATCGATTTGGGTTCCAAAAGGCACAAATATAAAATCTCTCAAAGTTAAACAAATTTGGGTGCCAAAGGGAACAATTATAAATAGTTTTGGGTCTACACAAAATTATTTTTCAAAATTTTCTGCCACTAACAACCATGGACCTATAAAAACAAATAGGTCACATAAATCCTTTTCCGTGTAGGTGTGGTGGCAGCCTAAGGAACAACAATAGTGTTCTCTGGATTTTGGCTGTTCCAGAAACACAACGGGCGACAAAGCTAAGTTCCTTAGCCTAGTATAAAGGTGACAGAATCACAACGGACAACAACGAAAAATATCGTAAAGGTAAAACAGGTATGGTATGTTTTAAACGATATATTAAATGTGATAATCTGCACCGTATTTTGAATTAATTCAGCCAATATTGAGATTGATAAAAGATGATGATTTTTGATTCTGATTTATTCAAAATTGTTGGCCAATTATATTCTTATGCCAAAAACACTATAAAAATCTCTAGATTCTTTGAATTACTTCATATATATCATTTTGGATTAAAAATAGTGTTTTGTTGGATAATTATACAATTGGTTATAATTCGGCTAACTCTATATTCACGGTTTTTCGATTATTTACACGGCCTCATTTCAAATTCAAAAGAATGTCATTTAAATTGCTGAAAAAATTGAGTTTGAAATTTTTGATGCACACTTCATGTTTTGGTCTATAAAATTCAATTGATGATAATTTTTGAGTGAAAGAGAAATTCAGATGCAGATTACACTGGTAATCTAGTTGATAGAAAAATTGCTAGTGAAACGTGATTTTTTTTTGAGACATTTAGTAACTGCATCGTTTTTCAAAGAAAATATCTGCATATTTTTCATTTCAAATAATTTTCAAATAGCAGAAAATTTTCTTTTAAAAACCCCCCGGAGAAAATCATTTTTGACCATATTTTCAGATTATTCATTTTTGAAAAATTAATTTCATAATTATTTTTGAATTTGATTTTAAATGGCTATTATGGCTAATCTGACTCCCAAATGATTATCGAAAAGAAAAATAGTGATTGAAAAAGTGATGAGTGTTGATATTGATTATATATTATAACTCGAGAAAGTATAATCAGAAAATTTCTTTAGAAATTTAAACAAGAGTTATAAAACTTTTTGTTGGTAAAAATTCCATGATCATCTCTATACCTATCATATTTCTATCAACCATCACTCATCAAAATTCTATATAGTTTGTCGATATGTGGTACTTTAAACAGGAATCGTTCGTTTTTCATTTTCACATTTTTAAAAAATAAAAAAAAAAAAAATAAATACCAAAGTATTCACTCTCATTTAAAAGTCCTCACGGTTATGCATGGGTGAATTACTTGGAATTTGTTATGTGCTTCCATGCTCATTTAAAAGTCCTTATGGTTATGCATGTATGGAACGCATATCAAAAGTTGATTCTTTTTCTTCTTAAAATAAACAAGTTGATTCTAATCCCATTTAAAAGTCCTCACGGTTATGCGTGGTTAGAAGATACTTGAATTCATTTTTAAAAAAAAATAAAATTGGAATACTACTAATCTCATTTAAAAGTCCTAACGGTTATGCATGGTTAGTAGATATTCAAATTCCTGATATAAATATACCACAAATAAGACACAACTGTATGGTTTTATATGATGACATCATCTCCATCATTCTAAAAGTGGAATATGCGCCTAACAAAATATTTATGATTTTTGTTTGATTTTTTATTTAAATTTGATATTTATATTCAATTGAGTTTTAATGTTGGATTGATATCGATTACTTTTTCTCTATTTTCTCTAACACTATTATTCTTTTGCTGATAACAAAAGGGGGAGAGAAAAGTTAAGATTTTGTCAAATAAAATCTAGCAAAAGTCAAATAATTTTCTATTTGCATCTAGACTCATTTGCATATTTTTATTTGTATGCATATATGTAGGGGGAGCATCATGTAGAGAGGGAGCATTCAAATAGGGGGAGCAATTGAAATTATCAAATATATTTAATATATTCAAAATCTTAAATATATGTTTGTTATCATCAAAAGGGGAAGATTGTTGAATATGCGCTTATATGATTTTTGTTTGATGATAATAAACATATATACATTCGTTTAAATGTATTTGATAATATACTATTTTATTTTTTCACAGATTAAATAAATATTTGCAGAATAAAATAAATAACACGAAATTTGAATTCAAACGAATATTTTATTCAAACAAATATTTATTACATCTTTGAATAGTACAATTTCAAGCTCTCACTATAACTATACAACTTTGATTACAATTACATCACATTTCACATTTACAATTCACCTCACTACATATCACTCACACTCGTATTTATCTTCAACTTCATTCCAGTTTGAATCCAGCATCTGAGAAATCTGCAAAAATATTCACTAACGCAGTAAAATTGAAAAAGAAATAATTTTGCAAAATAAAATAAGATATGATTTTTGAAAATAATATTTGCCTCAGTTATTTGGGTTGTTCGTCATCATTTAAATTTGAATTCATCATACACGAACAACTTGTGACATACACAGTGTATTACTGTATATGCCACAAGGCCGTGCACGCCGATATATACACTTGATAATGCTACAGGGACAGGTGAGCACAAGGTCAAACCCAAATATACGGACAGGTTCAACTCAGGTGCAATAAATTCAAAAATACGACACGAGCACAAGGTCAAATCCGGGTTTTTGTAACTGGATTCAACTCAAGCGCAAATCAAAAGTACACATGAATATGAAACTAAACAGTCAAGTTCAGTGGTCAAATGCAATAGGCCGAGGACCAGACTCATGCATGCAACATATTCACCAATGAATCATCAAAGAGGCAACTAGAAATGAACAGAACACAAGTGCAACTAAATGGAATGCACCAGTGATGAAAGCTACAAAAACACAAGACAGTCTGCAAGCAAGTTCAAGAAATGAAACACTGCAACCCAGTGCATCAACCAAAGTTAAGGCGACATGAAGTCAGCAAACTGCAACAAACACATATATGGTCTAAGTGAATCAAGCAAATGCACAGAAGCCACTTCAGCTACATTGAGGCTCAATGGTGAAGCAGATTCAAGTGAACAGGTAGCACAAGAACCAAAAACTACTGAAACTACTTCTAAGAGAGAAGCCAAAGCAAATGAACCAACTGCAAGTGCAAATGACCAGAAAACAGTGCAACAGTATCAAGTACAGTATGCACAAGCAAAGAAACAAATGACAGTAAGCAATGAAGCAACAAGGTCAGAGAACCAAGCAACAATGCAACAAGGTGATATGCAAACTACATGCAGGCCAGAAGCAAAAACTCAAGTGCAACAGTGAAGTTCAGCTATGCAAATGAAACACTGTTGCAAACAACATAACAGTATGCAAGCTCGAGCACAAGAACATGACAGCAAACAGAAGTGCACAGCAACAGCAAGGCAATGCACAAATGCAATTGAATGCAACGAAGACCAACAGCCCCAACAGAAGTATAAAATGAATCAAATACCACCAAATAGACCGTGGAATAACAGGTGATATGCAAACTACAACTAGACCAAGTGCAGCATCAATGCGAACAGCAAAGTTATCGAACAAACAAGATCAGGGCAGTGGACAGTACAAGCCAGCAAATACAACAAACTCAAAATGTCCAGTTATAATCACAAAACCATCAAGCTACAACTCGAATGACCAAAACCATCAATGAATAAGACTACAGATGAAGCCAGAAACAATGCAAGTAGATCAAACGAAGAGTGCAGGTGAACAAATGTACAAATGAACTGCAAATATCCAAGTATAGCATGAACAAGTCAATTACTACATGACACAGCAACACTTGCAACAGTGAAGTCGAAATCATGTAAAGGACACGGCTGTATACAAGTTCAAGCCACAAATTCAAAGCTGTGCCGTGGATAGCAAGAAAATACATGCATATGAACAAGTCAACATCAAAGCCGTGGGACGCAAGAAATGAAATTATACGCATATGAAAAAGTCAGAATCGATCTCAATCATTCAAGCATCATCAAGTGGCCGAAGTAAATCAGTTGACGAATTCAATTAGAAAATATACGACGCAAATCTAGGGTTACAAACCCTATATAAATTGACATCATCATCGGCAATTTGTGTATCAAGTTCAAGCAAGCCAAAACTAGGAAAAGCAAATAGCAAAAAATTAACATACCAATTATAATTCGAACTTGATCGAATTGAAGTAGCCGACAGAAACTCAAGAGACATATCGATCGACGAACGCAAGGAACAGAATTTATCTCGGTTGAAGCTACTGGAGTCGGCGACCTCAATCATACCAAAAGCCCTAATTTTTTTTAAAGGAAGAAGAACGAACGAAGAAACAAGTGCCGGCATCAATTAAAAGAGGAGCGGCCATTTTTTTCTCATGAACGAAAAAATGAAAGGAACGGGTTGAAGAAAGTAAAGGGCCGGCTTTGTTTATGTTAAAAGGGTTTTTAAAAAATTTATAAGAAGGGTTTAAATTTAAATAGGGTTTTGTTATTTTAATTTGTATTTTCTTTTAAACCGTTTTTAATTTTCTAGTCTTGTGACTAGGGGACAAACTACGGTGTGTAGTTTGGGAATTCGCAACTCGGTGGTTGAGTTGTGGTCAGGGTTTTGAGCGTAGAGTTAGATTAGTCAATAGCGGGTATAGCGAGTTTACGTGTGTAAGCGAGGGACTATCTAATTTATAGTAGAAACCTTGGGGGCAGCACGTAGGCAGGGTTTTGCCGAAGCTGGGTAAATTCTGTGTTGTTCTGTTTTATTCTGTTATTTATATTCTGCGATATCTGTGCTGCTATTCTGTGATCTGAATTAATATTAATTTATTAGCTTCTGCAATTAAGTTTAATAATTTACACTATCACCCTATTCACCCCCCCTCTAGGGTGAAATCGATCCTACAAGTGGTATCAGAGCTAGGAACAAAAGCCATTTTTGTTTTAAAATTTTGATTTTACAAAAACCAATTTTTAATTTAAAAATTCGTGTTTCAAAAATCAATTTTTGTTTTTAAAAATTCGTGTTTCAAAAATCTGTTTTTTGTTTTAAAAATTTGAATTTTTAAAATGGCTTCTTTTAATAATGCTTTTGCAGAAGGGCAATCCATAGTTAGACCACCAATGTTCAATGGTGAATATGCTTACTGGAAAAATAGAATGCAAATTTTTCTGAAAACCATTGACGCTTGGAATATTGTTGAGACAGGTTATAGTATACCAACTATAACTGTAGATAATCAGGAAATAGAGAAACCAAAGGAACAATGGACAGAACTAGAAAATAAATTACAGAATACTAATGCCAAAGCTATGAATTCTATTATCTGTTCATTGGATCAATTTGAATTTAATCGTGTCTCACATTGTCTAACTGCGCAGGAAATATGGCACATACTAGAAGTGACTCACGAAGGAACATCTCAAGTCAAAGAATCTCGCCTTGCAATGCTAAGCAGCGAATACGAGAACTTCAAAATGGCGAAGGAAGAAAATGTCAAAGAGATGTACGGACGACTCTCCAATATCGTATACAAATCAAAAGCTCTCGGAAAAACATACACCAAATTAGAAATAGTTCGAAAAATCCTCAGAGTCCTTCCACGAAGCTTTGAAGCAAAAGTAACTGCCATACAAGAATCGAAAGATTTAAAACAACTTAAAGTTGAGGAACTCATCGGAAATCTCACCACTTATGAGCTAGAAATGAAATTCAAAGAAGAGCGTGAAGGAGGTGACACTCAAAAGAAATCAATAGCTCTCAAAGGAACAACCGAAAGTGATGATGATAACGATGAAGATGATGGAGCAGCAGAATTGGAGCTGTTAATAAGGAAATTCAAAAAATGGAATCAAAAACATGGAAATTCAGCTCGAAATCAAAAAGCAAAAAGCAGAATAGCCAAAGCACTAGACTACTCAGAAGAACAAAAGTTTATTTGTTATAATTGCAACAAACCCGGCCATATCAAGCCCGATTGTCCACAAATTAAATCCAGCCATGGAAAGAAACAGAAAAAGAAAAGTTTTGCAGCCACTTGGGATGAAATAGACGAGAATGATCAAAGCACTGGCAGTGAAAGCGAAAAGGCAGAATTGTGTCTTCGAGGTGATACAACTGACAGTGATGATGACGAGCCAAGTGAGGTATCAAAACTTACCCATTCTGAGTTGCTTATATATTTTCATGAAGTAAACGGTTGTTTTGAATGACTTAGGGAAAAATATGCCAAACTTGAATCTCAAAAAGATACTTTGATAGAATGTAATAAACAACTTGATCAATTAGTTAAAACCTATCAAAGTAGGATCCCTAAGTGTGATAAGTGTCCAACATTTGAAAAGGAAATTAAAAAATCAGAAATCAATATAAAAACACTTGAAAATGAAATTCTGATTTTAAAGGAGAATGAAAATACTAGGAGTGAGAATTCTATTAAAAAGTGCACACAGTTGTTAAATGAAAATGAATCTCTCAAATCACAAGTCCAACAATTGTCAACAACTTTAGATAAATTTTCAAAAAGTGAAAAATCGTTGAATATGCTATTAGGAAAGCAAACTGTTAATTCGGTTAGACAAGGACTTGGATATAATAGTTCGAAAATTGTTGAAAGCAATATTAGTCAAGCTAAATCCATGTGCACGATTTGTAGAAAATTTGGACACGATCACAATAATTGTTGGTATAGACCCAAACATGTGAAAACTATATCGATTTGGGTTCCAAAAGGCACAAATATAAAATCTCTCAAAGTTAAACAAATTTGGGTGCCAAAGGGAACAATTATAAATAGTTTTGGGTCTACACAAAATTATTTTTCAAAATTTTCTGCCACTAACAACCATGGACCTATAAAAACAAATAGGTCACATAAATCCTTTTCCGTGTAGGTGTGGTGGCAGCCTAAGGAACAACAATAGTGTTCTCTGGATTTTGGCTGTTCCAGAAACACAACGGGCGACAAAGCTAAGTTCCTTAGCCTAGTATAAAGGTGACAGAATCACAACGGACAACAACGAAAAATATCGTAAAGGTAAAACAGGTATGGTATGTTTTAAACGATATATTAAATGTGATAATCTGCACCGTATTTTGAATTAATTCAGCCAATATTGAGATTGATAAAAGATGATGATTTTTGATTCTGATTTATTCAAAATTGTTGGCCAATTATATTCTTATGCCAAAAACACTATAAAAATCTCTAGATTCTTTGAATTACTTCATATATATCATTTTGGATTAAAAATAGTGTTTTGTTGGATAATTATACAATTGGTTATAATTCGGCTAACTCTATATTCACGGTTTTTCGATTATTTACACGGCCTCATTTCAAATTCAAAAGAATGTCATTTAAATTGCTGAAAAAATTGAGTTTGAAATTTTTGATGCACACTTCATGTTTTGGTCTATAAAATTCAATTGATGATAATTTTTGAGTGAAAGAGAAATTCAGATGCAGATTACACTGGTAATCTAGTTGATAGAAAAATTGCTAGTGAAACGTGATTTTTTTTTGAGACATTTAGTAACTGCATCGTTTTTCAAAGAAAATATCTGCATATTTTTCATTTCAAATAATTTTCAAATAGCAGAAAATTTTCTTTTAAAAACCCCCCGGAGAAAATCATTTTTGACCATATTTTCAGATTATTCATTTTTGAAAAATTAATTTCATAATTATTTTTGAATTTGATTTTAAATGGCTATTATGGCTAATCTGACTCCCAAATGATTATCGAAAAGAAAAATAGTGATTGAAAAAGTGATGAGTGTTGATATTGATTATATATTATAACTCGAGAAAGTATAATCAGAAAATTTCTTTAGAAATTTAAACAAGAGTTATAAAACTTTTTGTTGGTAAAAATTCCATGATCATCTCTATACCTATCATATTTCTATCAACCATCACTCATCAAAATTCTATATAGTTTGTCGATATGTGGTACTTTAAACAGGAATCGTTCGTTTTTCATTTTCACATTTTTAAAAAATAAAAAAAAAATAAATAAATACCAAAGTATTCACTCTCATTTAAAAGTCCTCACGGTTATGCATGGGTGAATTACTTGGAATTTGTTATGTGCTTCCATGCTCATTTAAAAGTCCTTATGGTTATGCATGTATGGAACGCATATCAAAAGTTGATTCTTTTTCTTCTTAAAATAAACAAGTTGATTCTAATCCCATTTAAAAGTCCTCACGGTTATGCGTGGTTAGAAGATACTTGAATTCATTTTTAAAAAAAAATAAAATTGGAATACTACTAATCTCATTTAAAAGTCCTAACGGTTATGCATGGTTAGTAGATATTCAAATTCCTGATATAAATATACCACAAATAAGACACAACTGTATGGTTTTATATGATGACATCATCTCCATCATTCTAAAAGTGGAATATGCGCCTAACAAAATATTTATGATTTTTGTTTGATTTTTTATTTAAATTTGATATTTATATTCAATTGAGTTTTAATGTTGGATTGATATCGATTACTTTTTCTCTATTTTCTCTAACACTATTATTCTTTTGCTGATAACAAAAGGGGGAGAGAAAAGTTAAGATTTTGTCAAATAAAATCTAGCAAAAGTCAAATAATTTTCTATTTGCATCTAGACTCATTTGCATATTTTTATTTGTATGCATATATGTAGGGGGAGCATCATGTAGAGAGGGAGCATTCAAATAGGGGGAGCAATTGAAATTATCAAATATATTTAATATATTCAAAATCTTAAATATATGTTTGTTATCATCAAAAGGGGAAGATTGTTGAATATGCGCTTATATGATTTTTGTTTGATGATAATAAACATATATACATTCGTTTAAATGTATTTGATAATATACTATTTTATTTTTTCACAGATTAAATAAATATTTGCAGAATAAAATAAATAACACGAAATTTGAATTCAAACGAATATTTTATTCAAACAAATATTTATTACATCTTTGAATAGTACAATTTCAAGCTCTCACTATAACTATACAACTTTGATTACAATTACATCACATTTCACATTTACAATTCACCTCACTACATATCACTCACACTCGTATTTATCTTCAACTTCATTCCAGTTTGAATCCAGCATCTGAGAAATCTGCAAAAATATTCACTAACGCAGTAAAATTGAAAAAGAAATAATTTTGCAAAATAAAATAAGATATGATTTTTGAAAATAATATTTGCCTCAGTTATTTGGGTTGTTCGTCATCATTTAAATTTGAATTCATCATACACGAACAACTTGTGACATACACAGTGTATTACTGTATATGCCACAAGGCCGTGCACGCCGATATATACACTTGATAATGCTACAGGGACAGGTGAGCACAAGGTCAAACCCAAATATACGGACAGGTTCAACTCAGGTGCAATAAATTCAAAAATACGACACGAGCACAAGGTCAAATCCGGGTTTTTGTAACTGGATTCAACTCAAGCGCAAATCAAAAGTACACATGAATATGAAACTAAACAGTCAAGTTCAGTGGTCAAATGCAATAGGCCGAGGACCAGACTCATGCATGCAACATATTCACCAATGAATCATCAAAGAGGCAACTAGAAATGAACAGAACACAAGTGCAACTAAATGGAATGCACCAGTGATGAAAGCTACAAAAACACAAGACAGTCTGCAAGCAAGTTCAAGAAATGAAACACTGCAACCCAGTGCATCAACCAAAGTTAAGGCGACATGAAGTCAGCAAACTGCAACAAACACATATATGGTCTAAGTGAATCAAGCAAATGCACAGAAGCCACTTCAGCTACATTGAGGCTCAATGGTGAAGCAGATTCAAGTGAACAGGTAGCACAAGAACCAAAAACTACTGAAACTACTTCTAAGAGAGAAGCCAAAGCAAATGAACCAACTGCAAGTGCAAATGACCAGAAAACGGTGCAACAGTATCAAGTACAGTATGCACAAGCAAAGAAACAAATGACAGTAAGCAATGAAGCAACAAGGTCAGAGAACCAAGCAACAATGCAACAAGGTGATATGCAAACTACATGCAGGCCAGAAGCAAAAACTCAAGTGCAACAGTGAAGTTCAGCTATGCAAATGAAACACTGTTGCAAACAACATAACAGTATGCAAGCTCGAGCACAAGAACATGACAGCAAACAGAAGTGCACAGCAACAGCAAGGCAATGCACAAATGCAATTGAATGCAACGAAGACCAACAGCCCCAACAGAAGTATAAAATGAATCAAATACCACCAAATAGACCGTGGAATAACAGGTGATATGCAAACTACAACTAGACCAAGTGCAGCATCAATGCGAACAGCAAAGTGATCGAACAAACAAGATCAGGGCAGTGGACAGTACAAGCCAGCAAATACAACAAACTCAAAATGTCCAGTTATAATCACAAAACCATCAAGCTACAACTCGAATGACCAAAACCATCAATGAACAAGACTACAGATGAAGCCAGAAACAATGCAAGTAGATCAAACGAAGAGTGCAGGTGAACAAATGTACAAATGAACTGCAAATATCCAAGTATAGCATGAACAAGTCAATTACTACATGACACAGCAACACTTGCAACAGTGAAGTCGAAATCATGTAAAGGACACAGCTGTATACAAGTTCAAGCCACAAATTCAAAGCTGTGCCGTGGATAGCAAGAAAATACATGCATATGAACAAGTCAACATCAAAGCCGTGGGACGCAAGAAATGAAATTATACGCATATGAAAAAGTCAGAATCGATCTCAATCATTCAAGCATCATCAAGTGGCCGAAGTACATCAGTTGACGAATTCAATTAGAAAATATACGACGCAAATCTAGGGTTACAAACCCTATATAAATTGACATCATCATCGGAAATTTGTGTATCAAGTTCAAGCAAGCCAAAACTAGGAAAAGCAAATAGCAAAAAATTAACATACCAATTATAATTCGAACTTGATCGAATTGAAGTAGCCGACAGAAACTCAAGAGACATATCGATCGACGAACGCAAGGAACAGAATTTATCTCGGTTGAAGCTACTGGAGTCGGCGACCTCAATCATACCAAAAGCCCTAATTTTTTTTAAAGGAAGAAGAACGAACGAAGAAACAAGTGCCGGCATCAATTAAAAGAGGAGCGGCCATTTTTTTCTCATGAACGAAAAAATGAAAGGAACGGGTTGAAGAAAATAAAGGGCCGGCTTTGTTTATGTTAAAAGGGTTTTTTAAAAATTTATAAGAAGGGTTTAAATTTAAATAGGGTTTTGTTATTTTAATTTGTTTTTAATTTGTATTTTCTTTTAAACCGTTTTTAATTTTCTAGTCTTGTGACTAGGGGACAAACTACGGTGTGTAGTTTGGGAATTCGCAACTCGGTGGTTGAGTTGTGGTCAGGGTTTTGAGCGTAGAGTTAGATTAGTCAATAGCGGGTATAGCGAGTTTACGTGTGTAAGCGAGGGACTATCTAATTTATAGTAGAAACCTTGGGGGCAGCACGTAGGCAGGGTTTTGCCGAAGCTGGGTAAATTCTGTGTTGTTCTGTTTTATTCTGTTATTTATATTCTGCGATATCTGTGCTGCTATTCTGTGATCTGAATTAATATTAATTTATTAGCTTCTGCAATTAAGTTTAATAATTTACACTATCACCCTATTCACCCCCCCTCTAGGGTGAAATCGATCCTACAGAACAAACTCAATAACCTCAAAATGATTTACCACAAAGGAGATCCACTAGAGAGAGGAGAAATGCTGTTCCAGATGATTATTTAGCATTTCTTCAAGAACGAAGGATAATAATGGATTGGGGGAAAATGATCCTATAAACTTTCACCAAGCCATGCAAGATGTTAATTCTCAAAAGTGGATTGAAGCAATGAACGAAGAGAATAAATTCATGTAAAGCAATAAAGTTTGGGATATTGTCCCATTACCTAAATGTAAGAAACCCATTGGTTGTAATTGGATGTTTAAAACAAAAATGGGTGTAAAAGGAAACGTGGAAAGATATAAGCCACGTCTTGTAGCAAAAGGTTTTACTCAAAAGGAAGACATCGATTTTAAAGAGGCTTTCTTTTTTATTTCACCGAAAGGCTCTTTTAGAATAATTTTCGCTCTTGTTGCATAATTTGACCTTGAGTTACATTAAATGGATGTTAAAATTGCATTTTTCAATGTGAATATCGAGGAAACAATTTATATGGTGCAACTAGAAAATTTTCGAAAATCCAAAGAATATGGTTTGCAAACTAAAGAAATCCATTTATGGGCTCAAACAAGCCTCTCATCAGTAGTACCATAAATTTCATAATATAATTACCTTATTTGGTTTCAAGGCAAACATCATTGATAACTGTGTGTATCACAAGTGGGAGTAAATTCATATTTTTGATTTTATATGTTGATGATATAATGAGTGCCAACAATAGGTTACATATTTTGCATGAAACAAAGAGATTTATTTCAAATAATTTTGAAATGAAAGATCTTGAGGATGTTTTTTTTGTATTAGGAATCCAAATATATCGTGATGATTCACGGGGTATTCATGGATTATCACAAAAGAATATAGGAAATGAGGATTACGGATCTTAAGGTAGAATTAACACTAGAGGATGGTGAATAGTGTTTAATTAATTTTATGAATCTTTTCAAATTAAACCCAAACAGATGTAATTCACAAACGCATAGATAATCAAAAAAGCGGACACAGACGCAAATAGTAAAAAGAAAGAACGCATTGGAATTTTATACTAGTTAGTAGTCACCCTACATTCAGTCCCACACAATTTCTTGTGTAGATTTCTTTTCAATATAATGTCGATATTACAACCTCGGTTTCAAGGCCACGAGATCCACCCTCCTGTCTCCGAGTACAGGGAAAACTCTCTTGATTTAACCATGCTACAAGATCACCTAATTGTTATGGGCTACAACCATACCCAATTGATTTACGGGCCATAATCACACCGTTTCCAATCATACTTTGATTGAGAGAGACTCGATACACTTCGATCTTTCGATCTTTGATTGCATATGATCGTATAACTATGAATAGCACTGAGATCTTTGAGAGAGAGTGGTAGAGAATCAAACGAGAGATGGTCGAGTTTGATGCACTCAGGATTTTGGCAAAGTTTTGTTGAGAATGTTTGAAAATAAGAATGAAAGAGAAAGAGAGAGAAAACAAAGAAATATTAAGTGAAAATTCATTGAAAACTACTGGTATATATAGGAGAATAACGGTCATGTCCATTCGTGAAAGGTTTTGACGAATAAATACTTCTGTGACGCCCCACCTCTATACCCACGCTAGCCAAGAACACTCCGGAGTAGTGCTGTCAACTAGCACGGAGAATAAGGCTGTTGAGGAGCGACCATCCATGTAATTGCTTATCACACGGTGGCTATAAATAATCTTCGGAAACAAACATAGAAATAATCATAACACAAATCAGTCACAGATATCCATATCACAAAGGCGGAAGAAGATATGAATATATAACTAACACATGAAAGTGTACATCAGAGTAGTGGTCAATAAGATCCACGATAATACAAAAGAATAGCAACACGTGCTATACAAAAGAATACAACTATGAGTCTATATCTCAAGTGTATACAACAAAAACTGCTAATCTAAACAGTTAGCCAAAAGTCAGAGTGATGAATCCCTGGGAAGAAGTCAAGCAGAAGCACCTGTAACATCTCGGTCTGACCCGAGTATTATTTAAGAAAATAATAAACGGATCAGTCTAGCTATAAATATCAGATGACATGATATAACATAAAAGATATGGCATAAACATAAACATCCATAACGACATACCACTATAAGTATGTAAATAATGATCAACAGAAGATCAATCAATAAGAGATAATCAATATCACAAGAATCTTCTCAAAGATTCGAAGAGGGCATCATACCCTAAACTTGTACTCATAACAAGTCAATGACATAAATTCCAGAAATCAACACGAGAAATCCAGAAATCATAAAAAGGGAAAGAGGCCTATCACATGACGGTCCGAAGACCAAGGGGAGCTACCCCACATGTGTGAATGGAATCACACAGATTAAGGTCCAGACTAACCAAAAAGCAAAAAGATATGTGTGAGTGGAATCACACAAGTGGTGTCTAGTCTAACCTCGCAACAAGAGACATCGCACAGTTGCTAGTCTAAATCATCAGAATGATCATCATGATCAACGAGAAGTGTCAATTACACTAAGCTAGTAAATATAGAAGTTTAGCTTCATGTCCCATAACCACTTGCTTAACTTAAATATTTACGAACAACCTGTAAATCTTCACTAATAAAATTGTCACAAGAGGTTCAATCGAACAAGTCCAAGAATTAACCGACGAAGTGAACGCAAGCGTTTTATACCACTTGTTTTACTAAGTCGTTTAATTAGATTTCTCATCCGAGTGAGGTAAAGGTTTGTATATACTAATAGATTGGAAAACGGTTTAAGAAAAGAGCTTTGTTATTAAAAATAGAGTTGAAATTGTTTGTTAAAAGAGTTTTGATATTTACTACTAGTATTGAAACCTTTATATTATAAAGTGACAAAACACAGAAGCAATTGTAGAAACAATCAGTCACAAAAATCGCATATGGAGATGTGAATAAAATCCAAGGAAATCAGCTCAATGTTTTTTTCAGATAAGATCCCCTACGGAGGGGGGGTCCAGGGGGGTGGCAACCCCCCAAGGTGGGGGTGCGGGGGCAATGCCACCGCTTACGGGGTTCGACCTGCCCGGTCAGGTCGCGGGGGTCCGGGGGCAGCGCCCCCAGCGGGGTGCGGGGCAGCGCCCCGACAAAACGGTACGACCTAAGTGAAGACAAGCGGCCTACGACCTAAAGCAAAATGAGGTCTAACGACCTAAGGGTTCACGCGGCCTAACACAATGGCCGAGCGACCTAACTGGAGTTAAGGGAGGCAAGCGACTTAAGGTCCAACGACCTACGACTCAAGCAAGCCGAGCAACCTAGTGTGGAGGGGTCGAGCGACTTAAGGAAGGCGAACGACCTAAGGTCTAACGACCTACGACTTAACAGAGTCGAGCGACCTAAGGTAAATGGTCCAACGACCTAACACGAACGACTTATCTGGAGCTTAGGTCGGAGACGACCTACGAGATAAACCAGGCCGACTTAGTGGACGAGCGACCTAAGGTAAATGGTCCAACAACCTAACTCGAACGACTTATCTGGAGCTTAGGTCGGAGACGACCTACGAGATAAACCAGGCCGACTTAGTGGACGAGCGACCTAAGGTAAATGGTCCAACGACCTAACTCGAATGACTTATCAGGAGCTTAGGTCAGAGACGACCTACGAGATAAATCAGGGCGAGCGACTTAACGTTTGCCTAGAGATTATAGGTCGGAAACGACCTAAGACTTAAAGCTTAACTCGCGAGCGACCTACGGCTTAAGGCCTAACTCGTGAGCGACCTACGACTTAAGGCTTAACTCGCGAGCGACCTAACGACTGAACTCGTGAGCGACCTAATTCCGAAGTGCCAATTCTTCCAGAACGACCTAAAGTTAACTCGTGAACGACTCACGACCCATGGACGAATGACTTAACTCTGAACGACCTAAAAATGGCCAGAACGACCTAAGTGCAGAAAATTCACCAAAACGCTAAAAATTGGAGTTTTTCGCCAATCCAATCCAAACCAAATGCTAACATGCATGCAAAAATGATAGGGAATCATTCCCAACAGTCCAATATAGTTATAGGCTAGAATTGTGAGATAAAAATCTCACCTTTGCACTAAAATTTATGAAGATGAAGCTTGAGAGCAAGGAGAAGCAATCCAAAGCTTGAATCCAATATCTTCTACTTGAATTTGGAGTTGAATGATGGAGTTGCAATTGAATTTGAGCTTGGAGTTTTAATTTCCCATTCTCTTCACCATTAATGCCAAAGCTTGAGTTAGTTAGGAAATTTATGAAGAGTGAGGAGAAGAGGGTTGGAACTTGGGCTTAATAGGCTAAACTAACCCAAAGTCCAAAGCGGGAAAAGTTAGTGAAATTTCACTAACTCCAAACCTCTCGATGTTTATACTTAAAAAGTTGTAAACGACATTTCGAACTCAATGGAAGTGGTCTCGAGTCCTAATTTGACCGTTTGCAAAAAGTAGTTTTTCGGACCAAAATCCGATTAACGATTTAATATTTAAATAAAAATATTTAAATATAAACTCGATAAATATGCGGGTTGTTACAACTTCTGTTGAAAATTTGAAATTTGAAATCTACGGCTACCATGGCGACATGGGGGTATAGGCATGTCGACATCCCCCAGTATTTTTTTGAAAACTGATTTTTGTTTTAAAGAAATTTTCTTTCTAAAGTTTGTCGAAACAATCTTAGAAATTTGTAAACTATTTTGAATATACTTTATGCTTATAAAAACCTTTGGAAAGTGATCTTACCAAATATAAAAGTAATAAAAAAATAAATCTATAAATATTTTGAGATTAAAGCTAAAACATTAAAAGTAGGAGATAGTTTAAAAACAAGAACTTATTTTGAAATTAATATGATTAAAAATAGTTTTTGAATTAAGGCTAAGGTATTTAAATTGAGAGAGAGATGTCTTTTTTAAAAAGATTGTTTTGGAAAAATCTAAAAATAATCATTTTGAAATTTTCATGGATTCCATTCCACTAGAGAAGGTCGTGAGTTCCATTCCACTAAAGAGGTCGTCGGTTCCTTCCCACTATTAAAGCGACAAGGTGGATTCCATTCCACAATTAAAATCCAAATAAAGATTTTAGTGCTATTATGAAATTTTAACATAAATCTGGACCCTACTACTTTTTTTGAAATATTAAACTCTTGAAATCTTGGTAATCTTGATACTCATGAATCTTCAATCTTGATTTCTATAATCTTGAATTCATCGGTCTTGAATCTTTATACTGTACGGTCTTCATTCTCAGCACCTGCATATATATATATCATGCATATGCATATATATCAGACAAAGATATTAGTATTTATATTTTATAACAAGTCCTAAGGTTGCTGTCATCAAAACCATCATCTTAGGAACTAACAATCTCCCACTTTTTGACGATGACAACTTATGTTTATAAAATATACTCCATCAAACTCTGATTCTACTCTGACTCCCTCTTATTCCAACTGCTCCCTCTTAATTTACTAACCACCCCTCAATCCAAGCCTAACTAACGCCTAACTATCTTATTTTATAATTACCCCTCTTTGTCATCAACAAAAACTAAGCCTAAACGACAAACTCCCCTTAAACTAATACCATGGAACTAAATGCTAATAACGAAGTATAACAAGCGAAAAATAAATCTAATTTTATTATATATGATGTTACATTAAAGATATATATGAAACATAGACACAAATATATACAAGTACACAAAATATAAAAACATGAATATAATAACAATCTAATAAGAGTCCTTGACAGTTGGTGACTTACGAATCGAAAAATTAGGGTAATCGAGACAAAAGTTTCCATGTTACTCAACCAAATTATCATTTTTGTCAAAACAGACTTCTCCAACGCAAACAACATTATCGTCCTCATCCATTTACGCTTCTTCCTCTTCTTTTTCTTTTTCCTCATCATCCTCTAATGGATTATGAATATGTATGTTAGAGGAATTATCTTCAATCACAATAGGGTCTGCATGATTATCCGTTAGAAATTTTTGCAAATTTCTAAGAGTTTTGTCTTGTTTCTATTGTTCCTTTGCCATCCTTATTTGCATGACTTGTAACTCAGTCAGCATTTGCAGAGAATCCTTTATAATTTTCTCGATCTTCATTACTCAAGCCAACGTAGTATGTTGTAATGGACCAGAATTAGGAGAAGGAAGGAAATGGTTGCATTTTGGTTTGATTTAGAAGAGGAGGTCATTACTTTGTATTTTTAGAAGTTTATTATAGAGAAAATGAAGTGAGAAACTGATGAATCCGAAAGATTTTGGTTATACAACCACCAAACTTATTTTAAAGGGAAAATCAAATTTCAAATCTGACTATTGTATGTCGACATAGGAAGTAGGGGCATGTCGACATCCCTTTGAAAATTTTGACAGTTTTGTTTTTCTCTATTTATATATATATATATATATATATATATATATATATATATATATATATATGTTACTATATCTATATTACATATCTCAGTTATAGAAAATATACCTAGTTCTCTTCTTAATTTAGTAAAGGTTGATTGATTCAAGGGTTTGGTCAGAATATCAGCTATTTGATTCTCATTGTTGATAATTCAAGAGAAATAATCTCTTTACTTATATTATCTCTGAGAAAATGATGTCTGATATCAATATGTTTGGTTCTACCATGATGAGTAGGATTTTTGAATAAATTTATTGCAATTGTATTTTCATAATAAATTGATCATTATGAAATATTTAATCCAAAATCCTTTAGGGTCTTTTGCATATAGATAACGTGAGAACAAGCCAAAGCAGTAGAGATATATTCTGCTTCAGTTATTGATAGTGAGACGGTATTTTGCTTTTTACTAAACTAGGAAACCATAGAATGTCCTAAAAAGTGACAAGTTCCACTTGTACGTTTTCGATCTGATTTACAACCAGCATAGTCGGCATCACAATATGAGATTAAATCAATGAATCATTTTTAGGGTAAAATAGATCATAGTCTAAAGTGTGTTTAACATATTTTAGGATACGTTTAACAGCTTTTAAATGGGCTTCTTTGGGTTGAGAGTGGTATCTTACATAGAGACAGACACTATGCATGATATCAGGCCTACTCGCAGTTATATAGAGTATCGATCCAATCATTCCTATGTATAGTTTTTTATCAACATCTTTTGACGTGTCTTCTTTATTCAAGACTTCATTGGTCGCCATAGGAGTGGGTTTTCCACTCGTAGTGGTCATACCGAACTTACTAACTAGATCTCTAGCATACTTTTCTTGACTAATGAAAATACCACTAGCTAATTGTTTTATTTGCAATCTTAAAAGGAAAGTAAGTTCACCCATATGACCCATCTCAAAATCTTTTATCATTATTTCAAAAAAATCTTTGTTCATTTCATTGTTTGTTCATCCAAAAATGATATCATCTACATAAATCTGTACGAATTGGATATCATTTTTGTTTTTTATAATAAAAGAGTACTATCAACTGTACCAATTTCAAAATTTGATTGTAATAGGTAAGATCTTAGTCTATCATACCAGGCTCTAAGTGTTTGTTTCAGACCATATAAAGCTTTCTTTAATTTGTAAACATGGTTGGAAACTTTTCTTCTTCAAAAAGTGGAGGTTGTTCAACATAAACATCCTCTTTAACAAAACCATTTAAAAAGACACTTTTGATAATTTGAAATTATTGTGGTTTGCGAAAGCAAGTAGATTCTAATGGCTTCTAATCTTCCTATGGGTGTAAAGGTTTCATCAAAGGCCATTCCTTCTTCTTGACAATAACCTTGCACGACTAACCGAGCTTTATTTCTAACGACCTCAACTTGTTCATTCATTTTATTTTTATAAACCCATTTAGTTCCTATTATAGTTTTGTCCTCGGTTCTACGAACAAGTTCCCATACATCGTTTCTACTGAATTGATTCAATTCTTCTTGCATAACAAGAATCAATGAATGATCATATGATGCTTCCTTTGGACTTTTGGGTTCAATAGTTGATAATAAAAGCTATATTAATCATCTTGTTTAGTTGATTTCTAGTTTTAACAATAGATTCTATATTTTCTAGTATATTTTCTATTGGATGATCTTTTAAAAGCCCAATCCTTTTATTAGGATGAACAGTTTCACAATTTTTTTCATTTGATTCATTATTTAAAGTAACAAAATCATCTTCATCGTTTATTTGAACAAAATCTTTGAAATTTTCATCAAAAGATACATGCATTGTTTCTTTAATGGTGTCAGTTTTTAAATTGAAAACTCTGTATGCTTTACCTCTATTAGAATAACTGATAAAGATTCATTTGTTAGATTTAGGGTCATATTTATCCAAATTGCACTTTGTATTTAGAATAATGAATTTACTTCCAAAAATTTTAAAATAAGATAACTTTTAATTTCTTATTGAAAAGAAGTTCATGTGATGTTTTATTGGTTAGAGGTCTAATTAAAATCCTATTCAAAATGTAACAAGCTATAGCGACTGCTTTAACCTAAAAATTTATTGGTAATTTACTATCTGAAAGCATAGTTCTTGCACACTCTTGAACCGTCCTATTTTTATGCTCTACCACTCCATTTTGTTATGGAGTTCTTGAAAAGAAAGATTATGAGTTATTCCTTTTTTATTAAAGAAATTCTCAAAATTTTCATTTTCAAATTCTCCATCGTGATCACTACGAATAGTTTTAATTTTTAAAGAAAGTTGATTTTGAATTCTTTTTGCAGAATTTTTAAATAAATCAAAAGCATACTTTTATGTTTTTGAAAAATTGTCCATGTAATTCTAGAACAATCATCTACAATTACAAAAACATATTAACTGTGATTTATTGACTGAATTTGAGATGGACCAAATTGATCTAAATGAAGTAACTCAAGAGGTTTTGAAGTTGAAATCGTATCTTTCAATTTGGATGAACTCTTCCTAAGTTTTCCTAATTGACAAACATCACATAAACTATCTACTTTAAAATCCATTTTAGAAAGACCTCTTACTAGATCAAGTTTTGAAAGTCTAGATAAGAGTTTGAAATTCAAATACCCAAGTCTTTTATGCCAAATCCAAGGGTCACTTGCATTAGCCAAAAGACAAAGGTTATCATTTGTGATTTTCATACTGAGAATATAAATATTTTTCATCCTAATTCCTTCAAAGATAATATTTGATTTATTATCTTCGATGTGACACTTATCCTTTTCAAATTTAATTTTGTAGCCCTTATCACATAGTCGACTTATGCTAAGCAAGTTGTGCTTTAGATTCCTTACTAACAAAACACTAGAAATAGTAGGATTTTTAGAGTTATCGATATTTCCGATGCCAATCACATATCATTTTTAATTGTCTCCAAAGTTGACCATTCCTCCATCTTCATAAATTATGTCATCCAGTATCTCCGGATTACCAGTCATGTGTCTTGAACATCCACTATCAAGCATCCAGTTGTTTTTTTAATTGCACCATTTTTCCATTGACTGTTGATTCTTCAAAATCCATATAACACATCTGTTCCTGCATAGCACACAATTTTGGTAGATAACTTGATTTATGTAATAACAATATGCAGACTTATGAAACAATGATGATTTGAAAATTTTTGAACTAGTGTTAATAGAATCTTAAAAAATTGCCATTTTAAACTTTTCAAAATTCAGATTATGATAACTTTGAAGACTAGAGCTCTGATACAAATGTAGGAAATGAGGATTACAGATCTTAAGGCAGAATTAACACTAGAGGGAGGTGAATAGTGTTTAATTAATTTTGTGAATAGTTTTGAAATCTTTTCAAATTAAAACCAAATAGATGCAATTCACAAACACAGAGACAATCATCGAAGCAGACATAGATGCAAATAGTAAATAAAGCATTAAAGGAAAGAACACACCATAATTTTATACTACTTCGGAGTTACCCTACATCCGGTCCCATAAAATTTCCTGTGCAGATTTCTTTTCAAATATAATATCGATATTACAATCTCAATTAAGGCCACAAGATACAACCTCATGTCTTCTAGTCCAGGGAAAATTCTCTTGATTTAACCAGGCTACAAGATCACCAAATTGATTTATGGGCTACAATGACACCCAATTGATTTACGGGCCACAATCACACCGTTTTCGATCACACTTTGATAGAGAGATTCTCGATACACTTTGATCTTTCCATCTTTGATTATAAATAATCATATAACTCGGAATAGCACTAAGATCTTTGAGAGAGAGTGGAAGAGAATCAAACTAGAGATGATCGAGTTTGATTCACTTAGGATTTTTGCAAAGTTTTGTTAAGAATGTTTGTAAACAAGAATGGAAGTGAAAGAGGAGAGAAAACAAAGAAATCTGAAGTGAAAATTCATTGAAAAATACTGGTATATATAGGAGAATAACGGTCATGTCCATTCGTGAAAAGTTAGTATGAATAGACACTTCTTTTGAAATTTTAAATTTGAAATCTACGGCTACCATGTCGACATGGGGGTATAGGCATGTCGACATCCGTCGGTATTTTTTGAAAATTGATTTTTGTTTTAAAGAGATTTTATTTCTAAAGTTTGTCGAAACAATCTTAGAACTTTGTGAACTATTTTGAATATACTTTATGATTATAAAACCCTTTGGAAAGTGATCTTACAAAATATAAAAGTAAAAAAAACTAAATTATAAATATTTTGAGATTAAGGCTAAAAAATTAAACCGGAAGATAGTTTAAAAATAAGAACTGATTTTGAAATTAATATGATTAAAAATAGTTTTTAAATTAAGGCTAATATATCTAAACCGAGAGAGAGATGTCTTTTTTTAAAATGATTGTTTTGAAAAAATCCAAAAATAAGTCACTTTGAAAATTTCATGGATTCCATTCCACTAGAGAACGTCATGGGTTCCATCCCACTAAAGAGGTCATGGGTTCCTTCCCACTATTAAAGCGAGAAGGTGGATTCCATTCCATAAATAAAATCCGAATAAAGATTTTAGTGCTATTATGAAGTTTTAAAATAAATCTAAACTCTATTGCTTATCTCGATATCTTGAACTCTTGATAATCTTGATACTCATAAGTCTTCAGTCTTGATTTGTACAATCTTCAATTCGTCAATCTTGAATCTCTGTACTGTACAGTCTTCATTCTTAGTGCCTGCATATATATAAATCCTGCATATACATATATATATTGTGTGTGTGTGTGTATCTAGATAAATATATTAGTATTTATATTTTATAACAAGTCCTAACGTTGTTGTCATCAAAACCATCATCTCAGCAACTAAAAAAGAACTATATAGAAATGGTGCTTAAATGATTTAGCATGTAAGATTGTAAAACAGGTGATACCCCTATCGCTAAAGGAGGTAAATTATGTCTCGAACAATGCCCTAATAACATCCTTAAAGCTAAAGAAATGCAAAAGTTCTCTTATGCATCTGCTATATGGAGTCTAACGCATGCTCAAGTATGTATGCGTCTACATATTCCATACATTGAAGGAGTGTTGGGCAGGTATCTTAGTGACCCTGGAATGTATCATTTGAAAGCAGCAAAATAGTTTATAAGGTATCTTCAAAGTACTAAGGACTATATGCTTACATATAAAAGATAAGATTATTTGGAGATCATTGGATATTCTGATATGACTTTTTGGGATCCCCAGATAGCAGAAATTCCTCTTCAAGATACATATTTCTCTTAAGTGGAGGAGCTATATCATGGAAGTGCGTTAAAAAAATGCTCATAGCTTCTTCCATTGTAGAAGCAGAGTATGAGGCTTGTTATGAGGTATCTAATCACAGGAAATGGCTGCGAAATTTTATCACTGGACTGTGCATTATTGATAATATTGAAAGACCATTAAACTTGTATTGTGACAATAGATCGACAGTATTATATTCTAATAACAATAGAAGCTCAAGTAAGTTAAATTGCATTGACATCAAGTTTCTTGTAGCGGATCCACTTACAAAAGGATTACCACGCGATTTTTTTCATGAGCATGTTGCTAAAATGGATGTATCTTTTATATACGACATTTTTGTTTAAGGAGAGTTTGTGTTAAGTAATTTCTTCTCCATTTTGGAAAAGTTTAAATTGACAATAATCCACACATGTCCAATCCAAACAATCCTAAACATATATAATCATTGGAGTTAAATAAGAAAATAAGAGAAAAGGAAGAAGAAAACAAACACAGAATCTCACAGTGGAACAATAAGATATAATAATCAAATAAACAGTTCATGAAGCTATATATAAAATACATTTAATTATATTCAATACAACATTTACCAGAGTTATATATATAGACATCAGAGATACATAAGTAATGCGGCAGACAACATGATGCAGGAATAATAATACTAGTAATATACCAAATCTTTGTCCTCCAGAGTAAATCTTGAATAAGCTGGAAAAAAACTAAGGACTGACCCGAGCACAATGAAAAGACAAAACACTCGAGTCAGGACTAAAATATCCTTATGTAAGTCAAATCGACATCGTGTATAACATGAGTGTAATGGCATCGGAGATGTTTACGGGTGTTCACATCTTCTATCTAGTGTATAACGTTCGTACACTAACTCAAGAGATGTTGTAGGATTTTCCATCTCTTAAGGATCCGTCAAAATATTTATATGTAGTAGAATACGCTACATATATAATGCCCAGTCAGTAAAATAAATATTTTTCTTAGCGTTAAGGCTTTACATTAATCCCCCTTAATGCGTTTTTAAGCATTGTCGTACAGTTTGCATATAAAAACACTAGTTAAACGGTCGGTGGATAGGGATGTGTCGTGATACGACAACACTATACCAAAATCGTAGGGGTCTCGTTTAGGGATAAAAGTATGACAAGGCACGTGAGGCAATGCCCAAGGTAGGATACTACTAGTTTACCCTTCCCCGCTGGTGGTAACGCATCATAGCCATGATCGGCCTCCGCGTCCAACACTCCCATAATCCGAAGGGTGCACACCAATCAATCACAATGTAAATGATGGTAATACGAAGAAGTGCGTCCGCTAGGGATTGCTAACCCACTTGGCCAGTACGGAATATGTTTTAGTCATTTCAAATTGGCACAAGTGCCAAGCTAATCCATTGTCGTTCTCTTTTTCAAATCCATCAAACGACGTCCAATCCAACCACTTTGTTCTAGATCATTACTCCACATACACTATTGTCAAAGTGGTTTTAGTATCGACAGAGAGTATGCCCATATCCAATCCCGGTCTCTTTAACAACCAAATATCGTTTTACACACCGGTTGCTATTTTTACATTTTGAAAACAATTCATACTTGATATCAAAACATCATCTTCGCTTCAAAATCAAATCCATTTTGAAATCATCATTTTAACTCCAAATATGCTATTTCGGTTCAAAATCATTTCGACTTAATATCTCGATTTCGATTCGAAAATGGTTTCGAATTCCAATTTGGGTTATAACTTCATTTAATCCAATTCGTATTTAAATCCATGATTTAAAATAACCTTCCACTCTTGACCAGTTTGAATTTTTGAAAAAATAGTTTGAATGGTTTAAAATAGTTTAAATAATTAAAAATAGTTAAACTAGTGCAAATGGTTAAAATAGTTAAAGTAGTTTAAATGGTTAAAATAGTTTAATATAAAATAGTTTAAGTATTAAAATGGTTTATATAGAAAAATAATTTGGAAAATGAAATAATTTGTATATTCAAGAAGATAGCTTTTAAATAGTTTATATTAAATAATTAATTTAAAAATAGTTTCAAAGTCAAACCGATTCAATTCCAATTTCCCAATTCAACCAATTCCAATTTTCATTCAAATGATTCAATTTCAATTTCAATTCAAATCAATTTCAACTTCTATTTCAATTAATTCAATTCCACTTTCAAATCCAATTAATTCAATTTCAATTTATATCGATTTCAAGCTTGATTTTCAAAATATCGATTCAAAATATTTAAATCAAATTATCCTTCAATATTCAGTTTAAAATCCCCATCTTCAAATAAAATTCAGTTCCGAGCTCAATTTCGTAATATCGTTTTTATATCGCATTTACTTAGTAACATTCAAGGTTCGAATAAAAGTTCAATCTTTCAAAGCAAATGAATTTCCAAAATTTTCAATTATATTTCGATTATAACTTCAAAACCTCAGCTTCGATTATTTAAACAATTCATTTTAACCAAAATTTTATTCCACATTTCAAACTCGAATTCGTGATTAATTCGATTTCTATAAATTTGATTTTTACTTTTATATCAAAACCATTTCAATAATTTCAAATCAAAGATTATAAAATCGTTTAATTTAACCAATCCGGTGTTTGTATATAATTTTCTATCCTATGGCCAAGTGACCAGTTATTTCAATTTAATTTCAAGGATGGATATATATAATTTCAATCCAAATCATAGTGTCATAGTTATATATCATTTCAACCTATTTTTTAATTTATTCGAAATAATTCAATTTACAGTTTATATACTGTAAATAATATACAGGGTGATAACAGGATATACATACATATATATATATATATATATATATATATATATATATATATACAAATAAACGTCCAAACATCCAAATATCAACCAATTTGCATCCATTACAATCAATCATACAAAATGACACTATAATTTACAACAGTTTCATAGTTATTAATATTAGGTAATTTACCAGCAATTCAATTTCAATTTCACATTTAACTGTCATTTTTTTAATTTCTAACGGTTAATTCAAATGATAATCAAATTTATCAAATAGTGACCAGTAAATCCATTTCACTTTATAAATTCAAATTTTACTAGCATAAAAATATTCTAATACGTTATGAGCGTTATAAAAACACTCATCTTGATTTTTCAATTTAAATCAAATTGAATGACGTTCGATTTAGCCTAAAATTTTAACTAGCTCTAATCAACACCAAATCAATTCCAAAATGTAGGGCTCGTCGACCCGATCCCATCGCTGCTTGTTTCGTCCAATTTCAACCTCGTATGACAAAGTTATACAGTTTATAAATTATAAGATTTTAAACAATATAATTTATAATCTTTTTATTTATATTTAAACCTAACCAATTAGGGTCGTTCGTTCCTGGATCTGCCATCAAAGCTAGAAGCATTCTTCTTCATGCGATTGAAAATCCCAGGCTTCGCTCGTTCGAACCCAAACATGCATTCTATTATCCCATGCCGCGGCCTCCGGTTTAACCTGAGATCGATCAGGCGCCTCCATCTTGAAGCTTTCCGCACAAGGCACCACCGCCTAGAACTTGGTTGAACTCGGCCTCCCTAATGGCTTGAAAAACTAGCTTAAACATGAGGACTTCACGGCCAAAATTCTAGCGATCCCCCAGGCTATTTTCGATCATAGCCATTGGATAGCAAGGTCGTGCTGAGCTCTTCAATATTGTAGTAGAAAGTTTCCGAAATCGGTTGATGGATTGCAAGAAAAACGAGGAGAAAGAATGGAAGATTTCGACCATTAAACTAAACAAACGGCAGCGGCTCAAAAGTAGGCTAGGGTTACCGTATACGATTGTATATAGGGAATTATGTAATATTTTAATATTATTTAGACTTTTCTCATATTTTTGGATGAACTCAAAACGAAGCATGTCGCCTAGCATTTTTAATCTTTCACCCCCATTCCAAACACAATGGAACATGTTTCGAGGCCTAATTCAATCGTATGTGGAAGATAGCATTTTGAACCTAACTGAAATATTAAATTTTCAATATTTAGTTCAACACATTTCTATCCCATACGATCCATCGATAATTCCAAACACTACAAAATTTGAAATCCAATAATAACACACTATTACGGATCCAATGGAACTGGTTTCATCAAAATCCGAGACTGTGCATCGGATCTCTATTTTAACGTCTCGATTATAATATAGAATTTTCAGTTTCTACTTTTTCAATTTTAAATCCAATTTTCAATGTTAAAAATCTTCATTGTTGTTTGAATAAAATTTACATCCACTTCCAATATCATTTTCAATCATCTTAAAATCAAAATTCAATATTCGAATAATTGCAATATTAAATTTTAACAATTTAATTGTTCAATATTCAACAAAGTTCAATATTGGATTTAAATGAATTATGGTTATCAACACCATTTTATTTATATCTAAATAATTCACAATTATTATTCAACTTCAGTTATTGATTATAAACTCAGTTAATATATACATAATTTCATTTCAAAACTTGTTATTTCCCAAACATCAAAATCAGTTTATTTAAAAAATTTATTCAATTTCATATCCAGTACTTGCATTCAAATCATTATTTTTAACCATTTTTATTTGATACTTACATTAAATTTAATAATTTAAAATAGCTAAAAATACGGGTTGTTACAATCTTCCCCATTCAAAACTTTCGTCCCCGAAAAGGCGTTAAGTAAAGAATTTGACATTTGATATATTTTATTTAAAACAATGAACTTATAAAACAATAAAATATTATTAAAAAAAATTAATATGCTTCTGTTACGCCATTCTGATCGGCTTATGGAAATCACACTTTAGTTAAAAAAATAAGTTATAAAATTTTAAACTTCAAAATTTTTCTAACACCCAGATTTATGGAAAATTCCGACAGAGTCTCCTTTGCACGGCTCGATCGATACAACTACAAAATCCGTCTATGGGCCCCAAACCAACAAAAGAAACCAAAAGCCAAGTGGCTCAATCAAAGAAATCACCAAATCCAGTGACAAAATAACACGTACCTTTTTTGCCAGGCAATCCAAATTTTTCTTGATTCTAAATACCTGCATCTTATTTACCAATAATGTCCAGTCATATAATTTCAAGTTGTTTTGTATTTTTGCATTTTCAATTTCCAATATTAGCTTTACTTAATCCCGTACGATGTACATGTATTATCCGTACGCAGTATCAAATCTGAACGCTCACTCGGTCATCCAATTTCACTTCTGAACAAGTATCGTTCACACGACTCCCTAGTATTGACTCAGATCTGTTTCCTTGATCGAAAATGTGACGACCCAGAATTTTGGACATTTGAAATTCAAATATTAAAATATTTGAAAGTTAATTTAATTTGAATTTCAAATATCATTGTTTGTTTGGCAGTTAAATTATTAAATTTAATAATTTAAAATTGGGTAAAATATTAAATCCTGAGTTTTAGGCTTGTTAAAAACATTTTAAAAGCTTAAAAAATTTATATTGATGATACTGAAGATAATGGAAGCTTCAGAATTGAATTTGGGAATGCTTTGATCAGTTTTGAAATTATATCGTTTAATTCGATATATAAAAATAGCCTTTCGAGACACAGTCTCGGAATTCGACGAAACTTGTTCCATTGGATCCATAATATTGTATTATTATCAGATTTCAATTTTCGTAGTGTTTAGAGTGATCGTTTGGTCGTACGACTTGCAAATGCACTGAAAATTATATCGACATTTAATTTAATAACTGGGTCCAAAAAAATCTTCTCCATACGATCGAATTTGGACTTGGAACCTTTTTCATTGCATTCGGAATAGGCGTATAACATTATGAACGCCTGGCGGCATGCCTTGATTGGAGATTGAGATTGTGAGTTGCGAAATTGATATGATTTGAATTTGAATTTAAGTTTAAAATATAATATATATGTTTATTATAATAATATTTCATAAGGCAGATTACATGTATTTGAATTTTCGAACATGTGTTCCTTTTATTTTGTTAAATTTCTACACGCGCTCGTTTCTTAAAAGACAAAAAGAAATATAAAAAAAATAAAAGAAAACGAGCCTTCATCCTTATTCTCTTCTGTTCAAATAAAATAATCAAAATCAAAATGGACAAAGAAAAATTTCCAAGCTTTTCACTTTAACTTCAAAACAAAATGGCGGATCATTTTCAAGCAAGCACGAGTTCGAAGCGTTCGTTTTATAAAAAATATATACAAAATGGCGATCGGGATTCGAAAACCAAAATCGACTATGCCTAACTCGAATTTGAAATCAAAATTGGAGCTCGAATTCGAAGGGAGATTTACGACATCGTGTCAAGGAGGGATGGACGTGTGTGCGTGCGAAGTTGGCATAGATGAAGGCGGCGTCGAAGGAGCTGGTCGCGATAACTAGCACGAGGTGCGATTTTTTATCGACCTCGTTCTGATGACAACTACGATCTTCGAGGGGCGTTTTATATGTGTGGAGCACGGCCCTGGCCGTGATGCGGTGGCGAGACAATCGAAGTCTCGACTTTGGGAAGTGGTGAGGTGCAGGCGCGAGCCAGAGGAGATGGCAGCGGAGCATGGAGTCATGGGCTTGATCGATCGTCAATAGGGTAATAATTCTGTTTTGTAAATTTAAAATGGAATAAAAAAAGTATTTATATCTATGTAGAAAAAAATGTTTTTAACAATTAGGTATAGAGGCAGTTTTTAAATTTTTAAGTTAATCTTGATTTAAATTAAAATATATTTTGTAAAACAGTAAATAGATAATGATATTTATATAAATATATATATATATATATATACGTACATGCATATCTTGATTTAAAATATAGAAATGGAACAGAAAATATATATATATATATATATATATATATATATATATATAAAGATAGGATTTTGGAAAATATATGAATTTTTAAATGTTAAAAAGTTTATATATGACTTAGATTTTGAATCTATTACTTTTCTAAGTATATATATATAGTTTCAAAAGAAAATATTACATGCATATATTTTGATTTATTAAGTTATGTAAAAATAATAATTTATTAAGGTGATAAATTATTCAGTTAACCTATTTAATTATTTGAGTTACAAAAAAGGAATTTTAAAAAGGAAATTATTTAGTTAAATCAAATTATTAGTTTAAATTTAAATCACTAGTTAAAAATAAAAAATTTGGTTAATTAAACTTAACAAACGGGAAAAAATTAATTTGTTCGACTAATTCGAATATTAATAAAATCTTATGATGTTTGTTACAAGGTTCAAAAATCGTGAAATCAAGCTGGAATGAAAATGGGTTGCATGCATTGTTAAAGTTAAGATCTTCTCACTCAATTGAAATAATTAGAATTTCAATTATTGATTGATTGTTTAGATGTGATAGTGTGTATACATATACTGGAGTTATTGATTTCCCGCATTATATAGCGGATGAGACCCTATGCGCCGTTAATAGCGGATGATATAATATAATCTCATATACTGCGATATTCCACCTCGAAGTGGAATTGGTATATAATCGTTGTGCTAACATCTGTAGATGCAGGGAAACAAGTTAGAGGGATCCAACTGGATTCCTCAAATTATTGAATTTATTTTATATGTTGTGATGTGATTTGTTGATAATCTGTGAATGATTATATTGGTGACTGAAATCATTGAAGGCTAAGGTTGGGTCGAATATATTTTTGGTATCGTAGGATACCAGAGATATATAATTGGATTTTTGAAATTAAAGTACAAAATTTTAAGTAAATTCATTTTAGAGAATAGGATAAATTTAAAAGGGTAAAGATTGATTTTTTGATATCCTATCGAATTAATTCCAAAATATGGGGAAAAGATTTTAATAAATGGATTTTGAGTAATATTGTTAAATTTTGAAGAATTTATTTAATATTTGGATTTTAAATAGTTTGGGAGAAATAAAGGAATTTATTTTAAAAGATAGTGGTTTTAGAAATCAACTTGGAATTTGAAAATAAATTTTGAAATCGATTTGGAATTTGATTTGGTGTTTGAAAAAAATTTGAAAATCAATTTGGAATAAAAATTTGGTGTTTGAAAATAAATTTGGAAATCTATTTGGAATTTGATTTGGTGTTTGAAAGTGAATATTTGGAAATCGATTTGAAAATTGTATATCAGTGGATATTTGGAATTTAAATTCATAATGGGAATTTATAAAGGAAAGGGAAATTTATTTTAAAAATAAATATTGATTTATTTTTAAAAACGTGTGGAAAGAAAATTTATGAATTTGGAATGTAAATTTGAGATAAATCAAGAAGGATTAATTGATTTAAATGAACCGTTTTAGAATGGAAAGTGTATTTTCCCTAGAAAGCCGAGTATGTTTTCAAAGTCGCTTTTAAATATAAATTTAAAGTTTTAAAGTTGGTTTAAAAAGAATGTTGTTAGAGAAATTATTTTCTTAAATTGTTACTAAATATTTAAAGTAAATATTTATTAAGTTAATTATAGAAGTGATTATTTTAAAGATTTAATTGATATTTGATTTAGAAAATGGTTATTTAAATAATTATACTCTATCAAATAATTTTATTTTTAAAATTAGTTTGGACTTGAGTTTATATGAGATATTAGTATAAAATCGAATAATCAATATTTTAGATAAAGTGTTTAAAGTATTTTTTATTCTAAGTGTCTCCACATATATTTTTGGATAAGTGATTTAAATTATTTTAAACCATTCGGACTCGGCAAAATTTTCAGTGGAAACTAATAATATTTGAAAATTTATTCTTCCTAAGGAAAGTGATTTGAAATTTGTTTTCAAAAGGTTGAAGTGTGAAAATATATCTTGCGAAGATATTTTGAAAATAACTAATTTGGGAAAAATTATTTAAAATTGGTGATTGTTGTGAATGTTGTTTGATAGTTAAATAACTGACTATCAATATTGGCCTTTAAACAGCATTTGAATTTCAATGCGACCGGGGGTCGGATTCCAAATGTTATCCAAAAATCACACTAAATCTTTATGATGGACCTTTTGTTAAAAAGATCAAAATGGAAATTTGTTGTGATTTACTTGAAATCTGATAACCACTTATTTTTAAAATAAGCGCTCATTACTCGGTTAAGCCGGGAGAGGACTTTGTGTCATAAAATCCATTCCGAATAATGATACGACGAAATGTGATTGCGTTTGAAGATGGTGTTGAAGACCGAGTATTTTCAAAAATGAAAGGATTACCTGTCGAATGTCTCTGCACCGAGTTGCTCCGGTATAGAGATTCATATCACCCTTTGTGATGGGGAGTCCGGACATGATTAGTGAATATCTGAATTTGCAAGGGCTTCTTTCCTTAATTGGAGGAAGTGCCTACGGTTCCGTTCGAACCCGGAATGGACTTGTATGGATGTATATCTGACATTACACTTTGAGATGTAAAGCTGGTTTCTATTAAATACATTTATGTTGGTGGCGGAGAATTTATTCTCTTAGCTTAACACCCTTCGCTGAGATGTACGAGCTCAAAGGTTATGTAGTTGATATTTACTAGTGATATATTCCCAATTTGGTAATGTGGCATGCTAAGTGTTGATCATTTCTTGATCGAAGCATGGCTTTTGTGAAAAGCGTAGCTTTGTGGATGAGACTTCGTCGAACCTCACACCCCGGAAATGGTTGAAACAGAAAAAGATGCAGCAAGGTTATGGGGTCGCACCCCTCAGGGTATGTTCATTTCCTTCTGGATAAAATGTGTTATCTGGTATGGAGTCTAGATATTTAACTTGTGTGGATGATAAAGTGGTATTCTGGTATGGAGCCCAGATTATTTACTTATGTGGTTGTTGGTTGTTGAGGCGCCTCGGATAAAGGTAGGTCTAGACCAGGGGGTGGCATACTCGTGACAGTTAGTTACCAAGTTATAGAGATAACCCGGCCTTGTGTTGGCAGAAAGCTGGTTAAGTTCTCGGGGTGTCCCTCAAGAGGCGTACCCATTTGGTGAAGGAAGTTCCTTAGCCTTGACCATTTGTTGGAAATCCAAACAAAACAATTTGAGCCCTTTACGATTGCAGTTGTATAACCTGCTACCTCAGGTGGTAGCTATAGCAGGCATAATATAGTGGCACCTACGATGGCTAAGATTTATATTATACTTTCGAAATGTTTTTCACACTATGCACTAATAATAATATCAAAAAGATTTTGCGTATCAAGCATGTTTGACTATCATAAGGAGAAATCTCCTCCAATTGTGCGCTTGCATTGTGTGTGTGTGGGGAGGCCTTATATTAGTTTCATTTTCCAAAAGCATAGCGGATTTCTTTTTATTTCCTTTTGTGCAAATAACTGTTTTAAGATCTCACACTAGTCCCATGACTGACCTGGAGTTTATTGTTCCCTTTCTAAACTCTAGGTTCCTATAATTTTCCACACGGAAAGCCTAGAGTCAGGTTATCAGTTGTTCTGGAGCAAAGTCAGTAAAGTATGTTGTGGAGATCAGTAGGAAAGCTGGATGTTGAGACGTATCACTATTATATGATATTCTTTCCTATTGTTGTTTTGTATATCACTCTGATGTCGTAATATATAAAATGATATAGTTCTTTTGTTTAAAGATTATTCATTTATCTATTATATATTGTACCACTATGAAGTGTGAGATTATGTTATTATTTCTGTTTCTTCTTCTTTCTTCTTCTTCTTTAACCCTAACGGTTTGGTTTTACGGCATTCGATTGTTCGGCATTTGATACAGTGGTCGTATTGATGTTGATTTTCGAAAGTCGAAAAATTAGGTCGTTACAGAGTGGTATCAAAGCAATTGGCCAAGCGATAACCTTGGCTCTGGTAGGGATTACTCATTAGAGATAGAGTCAGTAGTATTCTAGAATGAGCTTGAGTGTAACAATGGATATAAGCGCGTATTTGTTAGTGAATATAAAAAAATTATTTTATATTGTGTTGACTTATCGGTTGATTGTTTAAAGATTCTGGTTGGTGCAGTTTTGCCAACTGTATCGATAGAGGTTTCTAAACTCTTGAACAAGATAAATCGACACAGTATTGTTTTAAAATAGGGTAAATGAAATAATTTTACCCAAATTATTTTTGTATATAAAAGAAATAATTTTCCATATATTATTATACTTATATATGGTTGCTTGCTTGTTAGGAAGTGATAATAAAGTTAAAACAGAATTCAGAAATACAAATGGGATTTGTAAATACAAATTGTAAATGTGATTTATAATTTGAAATAGAATTCCAGAGTAATATTTGGAAATAAAGTTGAAGGATTTGAAAATTGAAATTGTGGTGAAAAGTTTAAATTCCCTTGAGTTTGGAAATGATTTTCAAAGGTTCTGGAAAAATAATGGTGAAATTATTTGGGAAATGTTTTTGAATTGGATTTGAAATATGATGAGATTTGGGATTTAAAAATATTTGGAAAAAAGTTTTTGAAGGGATTAAAGCACTAAACTCATTTCGGTCACTAGGAAAGAATTCCGATGATGATCGCGACATCATCGGTGTTCATTTTCGAGTTTCCAGGAGAGGAATTGCTACCAAATTATTTTAAATTAAAGTTGTTTGCGAAATTGAGTTGATTTTGAAATAGTTGATTTTGGACATAATTAATTTCAAAAATGATTTTGAAAAACTTAATTAATTATTTAAACTCTGGAATCTTAATTTAAAAAAATGGTTATGGAATATTTTTAAGTTTAAAAACTTATTAAGTTTAGAAATTTTAATGGAAATAAAGTGTAATTGAATTGAGTTAAATAAAGTAGATGAAATTCAAGCTGAATATTGATAATTGAATTTGATTTGTGATAAACAAAGCGAAGTGGAAAAATTTGTCAAGTTGGACCAAATAAAACAAAGTATTGAAATAAAATTAGTAAGTGAAACTAATTAAAGAAATGACAAATTAAATATGGTTTGAAATAAATTGAATTCGGTATTTGTAAATGAAAGGTAAACTGAATTCATAAGGAATTGGAAATCCAGTTTAAATATAAGTAGATATAAACCAAAGTGGTAAATTGAAAATAAAATATAAGAAGTGTGTAGAATATTTATATTAAACTTAAGAAATAAATGGTGAAATACTTAAGTAAAATTTGGAATTGAGGAAATATTCTAAGTTAATAAGTGAATGAAGATTAAAAGTGGAAATTGTAAAATGGTGATTGTGAATAAGTGGATAAAAATGTAAATAAAAGAAAAGGGAATTATATAGGTTAATAATCAATTGGAATAAATACGTAGGATGTACGTATATTATTTTATTCGCATAGCAATTTGATCTAGAATTCAAGCACAGAATTTCAAGATAGTTATATCAATCCGAATTGGGATTTGTCACTCGATTTTCGACGGTGAACGCTGGATATGGATTTTTAGTTGATTCTGGAAATTCTCTATGATAGCTTGAGGCTATGCAAGGAGAATGACGGTTTCCGATCAAAAAACCAGATTTGAGTCCGCACTAGGAAATCGGGTGTGTGATACTAATTCGGAAGTGAAATTGTGCGATCGAGTGAGCGATCAAATTTGGTATTGCGTACGAATTACATAAGTGTATCGTACGGGCTTAAATGAAATGAATATTGAAACTTTGGTAAAGAAATGTATAAAATGATTTTTAAATCTATAATTGGATATTACAGTTAAGTAGGATACAGGTGTTATAAAGGAAAAGGGAATGGGATTTTTGATATCAGAAGATAAATTAAATTTCTCGTTAAAAAGTTTGTATTTAAATTTCTATACGAAATTTGATGATTTTCTTGCCTAGCCACTTGGTTTTTTGTTTTCTTTTGAAATCTGAGGGCAATTGTGGCATTTTATAGTCGTACCGAGCTAGCCGCACAAAGGAGACGCTGGCAAAAAAATTCGAAAATTTAGGGAGTTAGAAAAATTTTGAGAAATTTTTATAATTTAAAATTTGAATTTAAATTTAAATTTGAATTGTTAAGGGAACATTATTGTTTGGAAACTATGGAAGATTTTGGAAAGTTAGTTGAAGTAATAATGGATCTTTAATAAAAAGATTTGTTTTGGCAAATTGATAAAACCGTTTGGTTTTGGGAAAATAATAAAATGGGTTAAGGTTCATTCTTCCTAACTAGTAATTTCGGGATGAAATTCTTTTAGCGGGGAAGAATGTGATGACCCGGAATTCTGGACATTTGAAATCGAAATATTTAATTGATTTTAAATATTTGGAAGTTAATTTAACTTGAATTTCAAATATCATTGTTTGTTTGGCAGTTAAATTATTAAATTTAATAATTTGAAATTGGGTAAAATATTAAATCCTGAGTTTTAGGCTTGTTCAAAATATTTTAAAAGCTTAGAAAATTTATATTGATGATGTTGAAGATAATGGAAGCTTCAGAATTGAATTTGGAAATGCTTTGATCAGTTTTGAAATTATATCGTTTAATTCGATATTTAAAAATAGCCCTCCGAGGCACAGTCTCGGAATTCGACGAAACTAGTTCCATTGGATCCGTAATATTGTATTATTATCGGAATTTAATTTTCGTAGTGTTTCGAATGACCATTTGGCCGTACGATTAGAAAACATGCCGAAAATTGTATTGACATTTAATTTAATAACTGGGTTCAAAAATCTATCTTCTTCATACGATCGAATTTGGACTCGGAACCTTTTCCATTGCATTCGGAGTAGGCGTATAACATAATGAACACGTGACGGTACGCCTCGATTGGAGATCAAGATTGTGAGTTGCGAAATTGATATGATTTGAATTTGAATTTAAATTTAAAATATAATATATATGTTTATTATAATAATATTTCACAAGGAAGATTACACGTATTTAAATTTTCGAACACGTGTTCCTTTTGTTCTGTTAAATTTCCACACGGATTCGTTTCTTAAAAGAAAAAAAGAAATATAAAAAAATAAAAGAAAACGAGCCTTCATCCTTATTCTCTTCTGTTCAAATCAAAAAAAATCAAAATGGCCGAAGAAAAATTTCCAAGCTTCTCACTTTGACTTTAAAACAAAAAAGGCGGATCATTTTCGAGCAAGCGCGAGTTCGAATAGTTCGTTTTATAAAAAAGAATAAAAATAAAAATGGCGATCGGGATTCGAAAACCAAAATCGATTGTGCCTAACTCGAATTTGAAATCAAAATTGGAGCTCGAATTCGAAGGGAGATTTGCGGCATTGTGTCAAGGAGGGCTGAGCGTGTGCGCGCATAAAGTTGGCAAAAATGAAGGCGGCGTCGAAGGAGATGTTCGCGATGACCAACACGAGGTGCGATTTTTTGTCGACCCCGACCTGATGGCAACCGTGGTCATCGAGGGCCGTTTGATTTGTGTGGAGAACGGCTCTGGCTGTGATTCGATGGCGAGACAATCGAAGTCTCGACTTCGGGAAGTGGTGAGGAGGAGGCGCGAGCCAGAGGAGATGGCAGCAGAGCGTGGAGTCGTGGGCTTGATCGATCATCAGGAAGGTAAGGTTTTTAAATTTAAAATGGAATAAGAAATAGTATTTATATCTATGCAGAAAAAAATATTTTTTAACAATAAGGTATAGAGGTAGTTTTTAAATTTTTAAGTTAATCTTGATTTAAATTAAAATATATTTTGTAAAACAATAAACAGATATTGATATTGATATTTATATAAATATACATATATATACATACATATATATATATATATGCGTCCATGCATATCTTGATTTAAAATATAGAAGTGGAACATAAAATATATATATATATATATATATATATAAAGATAGGATTTTGGAAAATATATATGAATTTTTAAATGTTAAAAAGTTTATATATGACTTAGATTTCGAATCTATTAATTTTCTGAGTATATATATAGTTTCAAAAGAAAATATTACATACATATATTTTGATTTATTAAGTTATGTAAAAAAATAATTTATTATAGTGATAAATTATTCAGTTAACTTATTTAATTATTTTAGTTACAAAAAGGAATTTTAAAAGGGAAACTATTTAGTTAAATCAAATTATTAGTTTGAATTCAAATCACTAGTTAAAAATAAAAAATTTGGTTAATTAAACTTAAAAAATAGGAAAAAATTAATTTGTTCGACTAATTCGAATATCAATAAAACCTTATGATGTTTGTTACAAGGTTCAAAAATCGTGAAATCAAGTTGGAATGGAAATGGGTTGCATGCATAGTTAAAGGTGAGATCTTCTCACTCAATTGAAATAATTAGAATTTCAATTATTGATTGATTGTTTGGATGTGATAGTATATATAGTTGTATATATATTTGGAGTGACTGATTTCCCGCATTATATAGCGGATGAGACCCTATGCGCCGCATAACAGCGGATGATATAATATAATCTCATATACCGCGATATTCCACCTCGAAGTGGAATTCGTACTTAATTGTTGTGCTAACATCTATGGATGTAGGGAAACAAGTTGGAGTGATCCAATTGGATTCCTCAAACTGTTGAATTTATTTGATATGTTGTGATGTGATTTATTGATAATTTATGAATGATTATATTGGCGATTGAAGTCATTGAAGGCAAAGTTTTGGCCGAATATATTTTTGGTATCGTAGGTACCAGAGATATATAATTAGATTTTTGGAAATTAAAGTAGAAAATTTTAAGTAAATTCATTTTAGAGAATTGGATAAATTTAAAAGAAGGGTAATAAAAGGGTAAAGATTGATTTTTTAAAATCCTACCTAATTAATTCCAAAATATGGGGAAAAGATTTTAATAGATGGATTTTGAGTAATATTGTTAAAGTTGAAGAATTTATTTAAAATTTGGACTTTAAATAGTTTGGGAGAAATAAAAGAATTTATTTTAAAAGATAGTATTTTAGAAATCAATTTGGAATTTGATTTGGTGTTTGAAAATAAATTTGGAAATCAATTTGGAATTTGATTTGGTGTTTGAAAATTAATTTGGAAATCAATTTGGAATTTTATTTGGTGTTTGAAAATCAATTTGGAAATCAATTTGGAATTTTATTTGGTGTTTTAAAGTGAATATTTGAAAATTAATTTGAAAATTGTATATCAGTGGATATTTGGAATTTAAATTCACAATGGGAATTTATAAAGGAAAGGGAAATTTGTTTCAAAAATAAATATTGATTTATTTCTAAAAAAGTGAGGAAAGAAAATTTACGAATTTGGAATGTAAATTTGAGATAAATCAAGAAGGATTTATTAATTGATTTAAATGAACCATTTTAGAATGGAAAGTGTCTCTGGAAAGCCGAGTATTTTTCAAAGTAACTTTTAAATATAAATTTAAAGTTTTAGAGTTTGTTTTAAAAAGAATGTTGTTGGAGAAATTAAATTCTTAAATTGTTTTTAAATCTTTAAAGTAAGTATTTATTAAGTTAATTATAAAAGTGATTATTTTAAAGATTTGATTGATATTTGATTTAGAAAATGGTTATTTAAATAATTATACTCTATCAAATAATTTTATTTTTAAAATTAGTTTGGACTGCAGAGTATATGAGATATTAGTATAAAATCTCATAATCAATATTTTAAATAAAGTTGTTTAAAGTAGTTTTTATTCTAAGTGTTTCCAAATATTTTTTGGGATAAGTGATTCAAATTATTTTAAACTATTTGGACTCGGCAAAATTTTCAGTGGAAATAAATAATATTTGAAAATTTATTCCGCGTAAGGAAAGTGATTAGAAATTTTTTTTCAAAAGGTTGAAGTGCGAAAATATATCTTGCGAAGATATTTTGAAAATAAATAGTTTGGGGAAAATTATTTAAATCTGGTGATTGTTGTGAATGTTGTTTATTAGTTAAATAACCGACTACCAATATTGGCCTTTAAACAACATGTGAATTTCGACGCGACCGTGGGTTGGATTCCAAATGGTTGTCCGAAAACTACATCGAATCTTTGTGCTGGATCTTTTGTTCAAAAGATCAAATTAGAAATTTGTTGTGATTTACTTGAAATCTGAATGAAACCGCTTATTTTTAATAAGCTCTCATTATTCGATTAAGCCGGGAGAGGACTTTATGTCATAAAATCCATTCTGAATAATGATACGACAAAATGGGATTGCATTTGAAGATGGTGTTGAAGACCAGGTAATTTCGAAAACGAAAGGATTACCTGTCAAATGTCTCTGCACCGAGTTGCTCCAGCATATAGATTTATATCACCCTTTGTGATGGGGAGTGCGGACGTGATTAGTGAATATCCGGATATGCAAGGGCTTCTTTCCTTAACTGGAGGAAGTGCCTTCGTTTCCGTTTGAACCCGGAACAGACTTGTATAGATGCATGTCTAATGTTACACTTTGAGATGCAAAGCAGGTTTCTATTAAATACATTTCTGTTGGTGGCGAAGAATTTATTCTCTTAGCTTAACACCCTTTTTTGAGACATATGAGCTCAGAGGTTATGTAGTTGATATTTACTAGTTATATATTCTCAATTTGGTAATGTGGCATGCTAAATGTTAATCATTTGTTGATCGAAGCATGGCTTTTGTGAAAAGCGTAGCTTTGTGGACGATACTTCGTCGAACCTCACACCCCGAAATGGTTGAAACAAGAAAAGATGCAACAATGTTATAGGGGTCGCGCCCCTCAGGGTATGTTCATTTCCTTCTGGATAAAAAGTGGTATCTGGTATGGAGTCCAGATATTTAACACTTGTGGATAAAAAAGTGATATTCTTATATGGAGCCCAGATTATTTACTTATGTGGTTGTTGGTTGTTGAGGCGCCTCAGATAAAGGTCGGTCTAGACCGGGGGGTGGCATACTCGTGACAGTTAGTTACTTAGTTACAGAGGTAGCCCGGCCTTGTGTTGGCAGAGAGCTGGTTAAGTTCTCGGGGCGTCCCTCCAGAGGCATACCCATTCGTTGAAGGAAGTTCCTTAGTCTTGACCATTCGTTGGAAATCCAAACAAAACAATACGAGCCATTTATGATTGCAGTTGTATAACCTGTCACCTCAGGTGGTTGATGTAACATCCGGCCTTTTCGCACGCTTTAAATCGACACACATGTCGATTCAAACCATACGGAAGGGCGGATTGTTATGGGGTAAATAAGAAAAGCAGAGAAGAAAAAAAGACAAAACAGAATCTTGCAGTGGAACAATAAATATAATAATCAATATATAGTTCATAAAACTGTTTTACAAATAAACTGATTTTTCTTTATACAATAAATATCAGAGTTCACATACCAAAGGATAATAACAATGCAGCGGAATAAAATGGTATAGTGGAATAATATAGTATAATAATAATGATGATGAAATCTTCGTCTTCGTCCTCCAGGAATAAAGTCTTCGATCCTGAAATGCTCGGATTGACCCGAGCGAATTGAAAAACAAAACACTCGAGTCAGAACCAAAAGATCTTATGTAAGTTAAATTAACAGGAATAAATATGAGTGAAGTAACTTAAGAGATGCTCGGGATTCACATCTCCTAAGGATCCGTTAAACTATTTACTATGTAGTATATTTCTCTATTATAATAGTGTCTAATTGTAAAATAAACTTACTTTTTCTTAGCATTAAGGGGTTACCCATATAGCCCTTAACACGTAATAGTCCCAGTAGTCCATCCAATATCATGGTCCCTCCTAATCCGAAAGCCACCAGAGGATACCACATGGGCTATGGGAGAAATCCAAACTCGTACAAGGCACGATAGGGTAGGTGACACGGCACAACTAGGCAATGCCAGGGTAGATATATCAATTACGCTTCCGGGTCGGTGGTAACGCGTAGCCGCAGCTACCGCCCACTTCGAGCCACACCCCCATATCAAAGAAATCAAAAGCGGCTACCGAATAAATCCAAAAGTCAGAGTATAATATCGAAGGGATGTGTCCGATCAAAGGTGCTACCTCATTAACACGTCGATCGCCCCTGTTTTAGCCACCTTATGCCAACTCATGGGAGTTTGGTCCACGTATTTACCTCAAAGGAAACGCCGCCGCCATCTACTTCATTCTGGAATCTCCACCGCGTACATGGTTGTTAAAGTGGTTTTCGGAGTTGGCAGAGAGTATGACAACTTTCGATCCCGGTCTCTTCAACAACCAATCATTATTATAACACCGCGGTCTTTTCTAAATAGTTTATACTTTTAAACCAGAATAAAATATCCATTTCAAAACTATATAGATACGATATCATTTCTATTTCAAAACCAAATCAATAAGATATCCTTTTCAAATATATCCCTTTTCAAACCCATAATAATTTCAAAGTTATAATATTTCTAAACCCAACGCTTGAAATATAGCCCTTCAAAAATATAAACTTTGAATTTCATAACTTTGAAATGTAACCCCACCACTTAAATGGGTTAAATATAAATTACTTTATATAATAAAATGGTTTCTTCACCTTCACAAATCAATTCCATTTATAGATTTTAAATTTCCAAATAAACCATTTAAATTTCCATATATTTCAAATCTTTAAATATTCACCATTTCAAAACGAATTCTTTGATAATTTCATATATATCAAATTCCATTTCTATTATTTTGATTTGAAATATTTACTTAATAAATACAATATAATTTAAGTAAAACTTTTACTTTACCTAACTGGATATTCTTTCAATTTATTAACTTGGTATATCAACTTTATATTCATTTAAATCCCTCTAAACCAAATTTAGTTATAAGAATCATACCCTTTAAAATCTCAATTTTATTTAAGTTTCAAATCGAATTTATTCGAGTATAGTTCTTAAGTAATTCAATTCAAACCAATTTCATATTTATCTTCCAATTTAAATTTTTTATTTAAGTCATTAAAACTTTATATATACAATATCTTGAATAGGTACTTAACCATATTATATAAACAATCTAACACCATAAATAAATTTATTATTATTACACAAATTTATACATAGCTTGAATTCAAGAAATTAACTGTATATATAAAAATAATATTTATATAATATCAAAATTAAATTTATTAAACCATATATTTCTTTCCAAAACCATAGAAAATCATTTCAAAAAAATATTTTATATATATATATACCGCGGTGTCTGTATAAAAAATTTTATCCTATGGTCAAGTGATATGGATATTTATCATTTCAGTCCGCAATTTAAAAATAAAATTTACAGTTATATATCATTTCAAACCGCACTCCCGAATGAAATGAAAATGCATGATAACTTGTAGTTTATTCAATATAAAATATAGCATCCATTCATCGAATATCAACCATCAACCATTTATCACAATCATCATCCAATTCAAACAATAGCATCAATATAGAACGGATAATAATCATCAGGAATTAATTAGCAGTTTATATTCAATGATAAATTAGTAACTTTTTAACTGGCAGTTTATATGCAATAATAAATAAATAACAATTTATCTGGCAGTTTATATGTAATGAATAAGTAAATGACAATTTAATTAAATAAATGCAATTTAGCTGAGATGATGATTAAAAATATGCTAAACAGTCATAAATAAATTTCTAATCCCATCCAAATTTAATTTAACAAACATAAGAAATTTTAGAAGTTGTGAGTGGGTTAAAACACTCACCTTTTGAATTTAAATTGAATTTAAATTCAATTTAAACCCAAAATTTTGACAGTCTTAGAATCCATCCAAACTAGCACCAAAATCTCCAGAATTTAAATATGATCCTAACAAAAAAATCCGCGCGTGAATCGGAGTTCGTAAGTGAAAGTTATAACAGTTAGATCATTTGGAAACAAATTTAAATTAAAACAAAATAAACACTCACCCTCCCTAAAACAAATCCACGTCACCACGTTAATGCAAGCTATAGGACACTCGGCTACAGGTACCCATCGCACGCAAATTTGAATGCCTCCCCAGACTCGCTTTCGCCGTCGGTCGACTCGCCACCGCTACCTAGGCTCGCGTGCCTCGGCCTTCCCCTTGCGACCCCGACCTCCACGCGGCACCAACTCGCCGTCGAAAGCACTCAAATCAAGACCGACCGCCAAAATCTTGTAACCCAAATCGAATTTCCGAGGCAAATCTAGCCGTTGATTTTCGAAACAACCCATATAGATAAACTCCTTTGGTCAATCTCCACCAAACCCAAAAACGATTTGTCGATCGGACAAGTTTGATTTCGACGTGATGAACGGCCGAGACTTCTTCGATTTTTACCGGTCAAACAACAATCCAAAACGAAAAATGAATTTCACCAGAAGATTACGAACTTTGAGAGCTTCAATATATTTTTTTTGAATTTTTCTGAGGAGTGTGAAATTTTTTGTTGATTTTTGAATTGAAATTTGAATTGGATAAATTAGGGTTTACAGCCATTGAGGAAGAGGAGCACAGAAGTTTTTGTACTTATAGAAATGAGGGGATAAGGGCTATTAGGGTTTATAACGAAATTGGGTCAACCCATATATCAAAATAGATAATTTAAAATATTTTAAATGCAATGGAAAAGGTTTCAGGTTTAAATTGCATCGTATGAAGAAGTTATGCAAAAAACAATATTTTCAAATCGATTTCAAATTGATTTCAAATTCATTAATTTCAAGGCGTTTCGAGTCCGTACGATCAAACGACAAGTCCGGTCGCTACGAAACTTGAAACCCAACAATAATTCACCGTTTTGGATCCGATGAAATTGGTTTCGTCGAAATCCGAGTCAGTGGCCAAAATGGCTATTTTCCTATTAATTAAATAAATTGATAAATTAATTAATTAAATCAAATTTCCAATTTAAATTCTAAAATTTGACAATTCTTATTATTTAAATTTCTTAATCATTAACAATGATTTTAAACAAATTTAGATGTCAAATTAAATGTTGATTCAATCAGAAGTTTCAGCGTAAATTCAAATTCATTATATTCATCAATTATAAATTACATATTTAATAATTCCATTGAATTCACCATTCATTCTTATTATTTAATCCATTATGGTCAAATGGATGAAATTAACATTGGGTTCAAAGCTATTATATTAATATTTTCCAATTTAAACTTAATTTTCAATTAACATAATAATAAATGTTTAATTTTACTTAATTGCAATAAACTCAATTACCTTAATTCTTTATATTCAAATAAATTAACAAATCTTGATTTAAAATCTTTACATTAAACAATAGTCATATTATAAATGGAATTTACATTATCTCCAATTATTAATTAACATCCGTTAAGATCTTAACATTTGTTCCATAAATTTATTTGCACTAAATTAGTTACTGCATTAATTCTTATTTATATAACATTAAGGTTCATTTAACTCGAATTGATTTCCAATTTTATTATTAAACCAAATAAACAGGTAAATTATAACAAGTATTACCATGCCTTTAATTACACTCATGCGTTCCCTATTATCAAGCCTCCGTTACAGTTCTTAAATACTTCTGCTATTATTTAATTACATTAACTATATTATTATTATTTCATTAGCAATTTAGTATTTACATTCGTTTCTTACAATTCAAATCTCATAACCAATTATAACAATTTCAATATCCCACCTGACCTTTCATTTCGATTTATCCTTTTATTAAATTTACATTAATGAATCTTTATTTCCAAATATACTCTAGTTTAACAACTTCAAACATTGTACTACTTCTCACATTAATGTAACTTTTATTTATTTTATTTAACATTTATTTCAAATTCTAATTCCATCAACTAATTAAACAAGTAACTTAAAATATATGCTTACACGCCAAGCGTTACGCCAATTGTCATATTCTGAATGGAGTTAGCATTAATTTCGAAATTTAACTAAATTTTACATTAAGATAATATTTAATTACCTTTAATGAAATTAAATTCCAAATTTATTTAACGCGATCAATTTTGACCTTTCCAATTTTAATACATTCATAAATTGTCAATTACCATTCAAATATATCCATTCATTTGTTTCTTATATTAATCTTATAACCAAGTATGACAATTTACACTTTTTTAATTAATTGCAATATAAATTTTAAATTGTTAATTTTAATTACAATTGATACATCTAATTTCTACATTCGCTCCCATTAAAATTATAAGATTTTTGTTTCTTTCTAAATTTAAATTAAAAATCTTATTAATTTAATTCATTATAACATTGAATTTTACGGGTCATTACACTCTCGCCCACTCAAAACTTTTCGTCCTCGAAAAGGAAAAGAAAGGAAAAGAGGAACTTATAATTCAATATATATTATTCAAATATTACTCATAACACTAATTTTACAGAGCAGGATAATTTAAATATAATATATAGATTTATAACCAGTTAAATCTTTTATATTCAAATTTATAAAGTTTGGAAACATTTTCGAATATTTTCTAAGTCCAAAATTTTCGGAAAGTTTCGGTAGAGTCTCCTTTGTACGGAGAGGCTCGAAAGAAAATATAATATCAGTATAACAATATACAACATATATTTACCAAAATAAAATATATCCCAACCCGAGAAAAAAATATAATAACGTTATAAACCGTAATCCGAAAACGTACCTATTAGTCGGGCAATTAACGCTTAATTTATGGAACCAAAAGCAGTAGCAATTGCTTCCATAACCTGCATTTCACTTATATAATCTAAAAGGGTTAACAATTATATAAATGAAATATTAAAGTTGTTTCACCCATAAACAAACAAATCCATACAACCAACAACCACTTGTCACATAAAAATCAACACAAATCAAACATTCATTCATATCAAACAAAGCAAATAGCTGTTCGGGTCCAAACTTTAAATTGCACAGAATGAAAAATAAACTATCAAGTGCATCATTTACTCAGCAGTTTTAGATGAAACAAAATAGATTATTTATTCATCCAAACAATTTTACAGTGTCCTTACCCAAACAACCAAAAAACCAAAACACACAACAACAATTTCACAACAAATTTAGTTTATCCTTATTAATTCATTCATACATTAGTTGTTTGATTTCTCTTTTTCATTCATTATTTATTTTATCTATTTCTATTCGTTACTTACCAATTCATTTTCTTCTATCTATAAAATGCCAAATTTTATTCATTGCATTACATTCATTTATTATATTATCATATACAATTCAAATTTCTTAGCAGGTAAATTTATTGACTTAAGTCTTTAATCATTTTTTTTTCATCTTTTATTCTTATTTTATTCAGAAGAAACTTCAATCTATTTACTTAAGTTTATGATTACTTGCTCACAATACCTACTTTTCATTATTTTTAATTATTATCATCTCAAATATACTTAAGTTTCAACCACCACAACATCCAATTCTTATTTATTAAAGAATTTCAATGAATATTTTCATTATCTCAACTTCATTACTTGTATAATATCTATTACAATTTCTTATTAACATTTCAACTTTTAATATTCGGTAAGTTATATATGTTTATAAGGATATAATTGAAAGTTATACAAATTTATTCCTATTTTTTTAATTAATTTAATGTTCAATAATAAAATCCTTGTTTTATATGTTACACATTTCAATTTCTTTTAATTTCCATTTATAACTTAGCATTAAATTTCTTATTTTAATTAAAGGTATCAATTATTGGTAAAATTCCATTTTACTACACTTAATTGAACTATTAATTAACTGGAACTTAAGAACCAAATACCGGGATAAATTTTAATTCATTTTAAAATAATAGATAAACAAACTTACAACTTATCTATATCCAAGTAAATTTAAAACAAATTAAAAATCACTTTTGTTTATCAAAATAAATCTGTAGTAAAACTACTACAGTGGCCTTCCCACTTCGAAACTCGAAAATGAATGTTGATGATGCGTGCACTCATCACCGAAATTATTTTCCAGCGACAAAGAGGGGAGTACAAAACTTGTTCTTCCAGAATTTCTTCAAAACAATTCTTTTAAACCATATTGAAATATTTATATCAGAAAATACCTCTAAATAATATTATTATTATATTCCGAAATTATTTGAAAGAAATTTTCAAAATCCTGGAACTTAAGTTCTAAATTTCCATTTTTCATTTATCTTATTTTCCTTTCAAATCTTATTTATAAATTTCATTACCCAACAACAAATATAATACAACCAAATATATATCTTTACAAAAAAATTATTTTATGTATAGAAAATACAATAGGAAGAATTATTTCATTTACCTATATTAAAAACAAATATTATGTCGGTCTGTCCTATTAAGTGTTTAGAAATACCTATTGATGTCATAGCGTCTCATGCACCAACCAGAATTTATAAATACAAAACGGAACAAATTAATACAATATTAAAATATTTTTATAAAACTAACAAATACGCTCTCTCATGTATTTATATATATATATATATATATATATACACACACACAGACACACCCTCAACGACTCTCATAGGGTATTACTACCCTATTAGTAAAGAGTTAGACCCCACAAAGCTAAGGTTTATCGCTAAACTAAAGCTCTGATACCAGATGTAACGGGCCGCGCCAGTGGGGTAACGCCCACCATAGCATACATTGGTACCTGTGTTCTGCCTTTACGGCTAAGCTCTCGACTGCACCACCAAGCCCCACGGGGACATGTAGGAGTAAGAGTCAACAGTTCACTACTAAACCAGGAAGCGAGAACCCCTTATCATGTTGCACCCTCCAAGTGCAATGGCAAACACACATGTTGATTCAAACCATACGGAAGGGCGGATTATTATGGGGTAAATAAGAAAAGCAGAGAAGAAAAAAAACAAAACAGAATCTTACAGCGGAACCATCAAATATAATAATCAATGTATAGTTCGTAAAACTCTTTTACAAATAAACTGATTTTTCTTTATACAATAAATATCAGAGTTCACATACTAAAGGAAAATAACAATGCAACGGAATAAAATGGTATAGTGGAATAATATAGTATAATAATAATGATGATGAAATCTTCGTCCTCCAGGAATAAAGTCTTCGATCCTGAAATGCTCGGACTGACCCGAGCGAATCGAAATACAAAACACTCGAGTCAGAACTAAAAGATCTTATCTAAGTTAAATTAACAGGAATAAATATGAGTGCAGTAACTTAAGAGATGCTCGGGATTCACATCTCCAAAGGATCCGTTAAACTATTTACTATGTAGTATATTTCGCTATTATAATAGTGTCTAATTGTAAAATAAACTTACTTTTTCTTAGCATTAAGGGGTTACCCATATAGCCCTTAACACGTAATAGTACCAGTAGTCCATCCAATATCAAGGTCCCTCCTGATCCGGAAGCCACCAGAGGATACCACATGGGCTACGGGAGAAATCCAAACTCGTACAAGGCGCGATAGGGTAGGTGACACGACATAACTAGGCAATGCCAGGGTAGATATACCAATTACGCTTCCGGGTCGGTGGTAACGCGTAGCCGCAGCTACTTTCCACCTCGAGCCACACCCCCAAATCAAAGAAATCAAAAGTGGCCACCGAATAAATCCAAAAGTCAGAGTATAATATCGAAGGGATGTGTCCGATCAAAGGTGCTACCTCATTAACCCGTCGATCGCCCCTGTTTTTGCCACCTTATGCCAAGTCACGGGAGTTGGGTCCACGTATTTACCTCAAAGGAAACGCCGCCGCCATCCTACTTCATTCTGGAATCTCCACCAGGTACGCGGTTGTTAAAGTGGTTTTCAGAGTTGGCTGAGAGTATGACAACTTCCGATCCCGGTCTCTTCAACAACCAATCGTTATTATAACACCGCGGTCTTTTCAAAATAGTTTATCCTTTTAAACCAGAATAAAATATCCATTTCAAAACTATATAGATACGATATCATTTCTATTTCAAAACCAAATCAATAAGATATCCTTTTCAAATATATCACTTTTCAAACCCATAATAATTTCAAAGTTATAATATTTCTAAACCCAACGCTTGAAATATAGCCCTTCAAAAATATAAACTTTGAATTTCATAACTTTGAAATGTAACCCCACCACTTAAATGGGTTAAATATAAATTACTTTATATAATAAAATGGTTTCTTCACCTTCACAAATCAATTCCATTTATAGATTTTAAATTTCCAAATAAACCATTTAAATTTCCATATATTTCAAATCTTAAAATATTCACCATTTCAAAACGAATTCTTTGATAATTTCATATATATCAAATTCCATTTCTATTATTTTGATTTGAAATATTTACTTAATAAATACAATATAATTTAAGTAAAACTTTTACTTTACCTAACTGGATATTCTTTCAATTTATTAACTTGGTATATCAACTTTATATTCATTTAAATCCCTCTAAACCAAATTTAGTTATAAGAATCATACCCTTTAAAATCTCAATTTTATTTAAGTTTCAAATCAAATTTATTCGAGTATAGTTCTTAAGTAATTCAGTTCAAATCAATTTCATATTTATCTTCCAATTTAAATTTTTTATTTAAGTCATTAAAACTTTATATATACAATATCTTGAATAGGTACTTAACCATATTATATAAACAATCTAACACCATAAATAAATTTATTATTATTACACAAATTTATACATAGCTTGAATTCAAGAAATTAACTGTATATCGATTCTGGATTTGGCTCACCAAATCAGAATAGCAACAATAGATACAAGAAATTACAATAGAATTTCAAATTTAGTTTTAAACGAAATCGTTTTATCGATTCAATTCAATTTATCCTTCATATTCTATAAATCAATTTAACTCAATTTAAATTTCAAATTTATTCATTAGAGTTTAAATCGAAAAGCCGATAAGAAATCGATGAAGATACGAAGTAAAAATTTCTTACAACGATACGTAGGGCCATCATCACACCGAAACTACTTCTTACAGTTGTCACGAAGAAATCAAAAGAATTTGGAAACGAATCAAAGGAAATTGATAAGAAAGTTGTTTCCACTGTTGCAGGTTATTGACCATTTATAGTCGTATTTACCTGTCCCCTATCTCGTTCTCTTCTCGCACTCATACTCACTATCAGTGGATAGTAAAAGAATTTACTGAGGCATACGAACGGATATCTTAGGGATTACTCATTCTAGGGTTACTTCACCCTATCTCTAATGAGCTACTTAATGTGTTATACTCCTGAGCTAAAGTTCAACCTTAGCTCTGATACCAAATGTGACGAAACGGGTTTTGCCCGCTCGAAAATCGACATCCATACTTCATTCGTACTCGAATGCCGTAGATTCGATCGTTCAAATCCGATTCGCCAGAGCTTATAACACAATTAAGTAAATAACACAGCGGAATAAAAGAATAATACACTGATATACAATATCTGATACAACAGAATGTTACAATGAATATCAATATACATCAGAGTAATGATACAATAGAATAGCAGTGGAAAGCAAAATAGATAACAACATCAGCGGATAATCTCCATCTCCAAGAACCAATCCAGCAATAGCTCGAACTCCCCATAACAATGCACCAAGCTAGGCAAGACTGGTACGAACCAAGGACTCAACTAACTCCAGATAATCCACTAATCTGACTATCTGAAAAACCTAACTCTAGACTGCTTGTGTGGAAAATGATGAGCATCCAGAGTTTAGGAAAGGAACAATAAACTCCGGATCAGTCATGGGACTGGTGTGAGCAACAAAAACAGTTTATCTTTTAAAACAATCAACAAGAGAATTTTAAAGTAAATTCGCAATGCTTTTTTAAAATGAAACTACCATAAGACCTCCCACCACACACACAATGCAAACGCAGACTTGGAGGAGATTTCTTCTTATGATAGTCAAACATGCTTAATATGCAGAAAATTTCTTTGATATTATTATTATAAGTGCACGGTGCAGAAAAAATTTCGAAAGTAGAATATAAATCTTAGCCAGCATAGGCATTCCGCACTTATGCCTACTATAGCCACTATGTTCAATAGCAGGTTACCGCCACATTCCATAGCAGGTAATACAACTAAAACCGTACAAGGCTCGTATTGTTTCTTTGGATTTCCAACAAATGGTCAGGCCAAGGAACTTCCCATTGCCACATGAGAACGCCTCTGGAAGGACGTCCCCGAGAACCTAACCGGATCTCTGCCAACACAAGGCCGGGTTACCCCTAACTGGGTAACTACTGACACGACTATGCCACCTCCCGGATGTAACAACCTTTAACCGGGGCCCCAACATCAAATCACAAAACAAGATATATATATAAGTTTGTGATATCCACATAAGTAAGTATCTGGGCTCCATACCATGATACCACTTCTATCCAGAAGGAGATGTACATACCCTAAAGGGGCGCTACCCCCTAATAACCTTGCTGCATCTTTCCTGTTTTGACCATTCCGGGGTGTGAGGTTCGACGAAGTCACGTCCACAAAGCCACGCTTTGGTACAAAGCCATGCTTTGGTTCAACCAATGATCAAAGTAATGATCACAAAGATAAATGATCAAACAAATGATCCTATCACAAATGATCAAACAATGATCATTTCACAGCAACACTTAGCATGTCACATTACCAAATTGGGAATATATCGCTGATAACCTTCAACTACATAACCTCTGAGCTCGTACGTCTCAGAGAAGGGTGTTAAGCTAAAAGAATAAATTCTCCGCCACCAGCAGAAATGTATTTGAAAGAAATCTGCTTTATATCTCAAAATGTAATGTCAGACACACAATCCATACAAGTCTGTTTCGGGTTCGAACAGAACCGAAGGCACTTCTTACGAAGCCCTTGCAAATCCGGGTATTCACAATCCCGATCGTACTTCCCATCACTTAGGAAATCTCTATACCGGCGCGACTCAGTGCAGAGACAATCGACGAGTTATCCTTTCGTTCTTTTGAATATCCGGTCTTCATCACCGGTCTTCAAATGCTATCCATAACGACGTATCACATATTCGGAATGGGATATATGACACAAAGGTCCTCTCCCGGCTAAACCGAATAGTGAGCGCAATATTTCAAAAACATATGGATATTGGGATTTCAATTAAGTCACAACTTAATAATTCAAAATTTACTTTCAAATGGTTTAATCCAATTATCATTTCAAATCTTTTAAACAAAAGATTTATTTCATAATGTTCACTTACTTTCATAAATATTCATTATCGGATTTCAAAACAATCCCGTTTCAAAAAGCTTAATTCATCAAATCTTTAAATTCAAAGATTTGTCTCATAGTTTTCAAATCGTTCCCAAACATTCATTTTCAAATTTTGTTTCCAAATATTCATTTATAACTTGGAAAACTATCTTAGTTTTAACTTGAAATCCCTTTCAATAAGATTTGAAACCAAAGCTTTTTATCATTTAGAAATAACAGCTTTATTTTGGAAAAACCCGATTTCCTTTTTATAAGTTACAATCTTTAGGTTAATTCAATTTCCCAAAAACAATACTTAAAAGTGGTTTAACTCATATATATCCGATATAACATCTTTAATCCCTAATTTCAAATCATAGAATTCAATTTCAAATTTCGGATCTAAATTTAAATAAATTTATTTAATTTCCAAAACTTAATCAAGTAAATTAAAATAAATTTTAACTTGAAATTTCATTCCAAAAGTTTTTCACTTTTATTCCGATTCCATTTCCAAAACATTTGAATTTAAAAATTCAAATTCAAAACTATTTCAAAAATCTGTGACTTAACCTATTTCCTCGTGAAATCCATATTGGTGTGTGTGTATAAGTGTGGTCCAGGGGTTTAACACAATAGTGCACAACCATTCAATCATCACAGATCAAATACAACAATATATTCGATAAGTAATATAAACTATAATGCTTATCGTCTATTCACAGATTCACAGATAATACACAAATGTACATAAATAAATGAGTAAATTTCACATAGCTCAATTCACAGAACAAGATATTACAGATCAGATAGGACAATCAATTCAAGGCATCACATATAATATGATCATTCATAAGTAAGGTCAAGCATTCAATAAACATTTATAACCAGGATTAATCAATTGTTTAATCCTAATTTATTCAAGCTATTTCAAATTTAATTAATTACTTATGAATTCATTATCCAATTTTGATTTATTTAATCCAAATCATTTGATATAAATTAATTTATCAAACACTTTAATTAATCAAATCGATCATATTTAATTAAATTAACTTTTGAACCCATTTATATAATTAATTAACTTCTTAACTAATTATTTCAAGAAATTTACTCTTTAATTTCTTATCGTTAAGCAATCATCTCATAATAACAAATCATTAATCACCAATTTATTTTTATCATTAATTAAATCAAAATATCCAAATTTAATTACAATTGGTAATTAACCCTTTAATTGCTTCCATTAAGTAATTAACAATTTACAATTTGATTTAATTAATTAATCTAATTTGTTATCAAAATTTATCACATTTATTTTGTTACTTAATAATTCATAGTTAATTATCCTCATTTACTAATAACATTTCTTAATTTACTTCTTAATTAATCTCTAATTATTTAATTTGTTAAGTTCTAAACTGTAACTCAATAAATCTTAATTACTTGATTTAAATAACCCTAATCATTTGTTTAAAAGACAACTCTTATTAAATTAATGAATCTTATTTGCAAGTTAATTTAACTTAATTTATAATTAATCCTCAATTAATTATTCTTGATTACAATTTAATTTGACCTTAATTAATTTAACTCAAATCTTAATTTCTTGATTAATAATTAAATCAATTATTCACTTAAACTAATTTAATGAGTGCATATCATTTTATCTTTACTAATTCAAATTTAAAACATTTTCTATCTAATGTTTTAATTATCATCACAAAGCAAGTTTAAACAATTTGTTTCAAATTTATATTTCGTAATTCATTTTAAACTTAAGGGTTAAAATGAGTAAATACCAAATTTTAACAAAGTTTTCCAAAAACCCCTTAAACTTCTTAATCTCAGGTTTTAAAGAAATTCAAACCATTTACTTTTGAACCAGATTTTAAAACTTGATTTTTGAATTGGGAACAAACAGTTTTCGCAAAGAAACCTGTAACAACTTTAATACCCGAGCCCCTCTTCTATTTGCTTCGAGCAAAAATTCGAAGCACACGTGAATTTCCCGAGTCCCTCCCTTGTCTTCACGCAACCCCTTTCCTCCCTGATCCTATCTTCTTCCCTCCTCTCTTTTTTCTTTTAAACTGTTAAGTAAAAAAAAAACAATAAGACACGAAACAAATCACGCAAAACTCGAGTCAAGTCACGAAAATCCCGAGCTCCACTTCGAGTTGCCTCGAAGCAACATTCCCTGACACACGACCATCGTTGTGCACGTGCACGCGACCGCGCCGCCGTTCCGGTGGTCGTCGCGCCCTCGAGCAAGTCGCTCTTCATCCTTACTTTCGAAACCACTGATCGATTCAACGAAAAAAAACCCCAAAACAAAATCGAGCTAATGGGTTCAACCTGGAACCCAACGCAGACACACACCATTGCCAAAATCGATCCTGCACCATCGCCGTGGACCACCTGGAACCTCGCCGCCTCGCCTGGGGCTGCGCCACCCTACCCCTCATCTTTCCTCAAAGTCCAGTCTTCTCCGGTTCGCCCATGAATCCCCAATTCGATCGCGTTGCCAACCCTAAACACCCAACCCTTAAACCCTAACTTCACCTCGTCCCCAAAATCCTTGCAATGGATAATTTATTTTGACAATTTTCCTAAACTCCATGATGTTCAACCCTGCTTCAACCCAAATCTTAGCATCCAAAAATGATTCGATCATGGGAAAATGGTAAAAATGCATAATTTGTTCAACTATTAACTGCAACTAGGATAGTTAACTAAAAATCCTCATATTAGTTTTAAAAATCTTATTTTTGAGTGTAGATTCCAAATACGTACTTGAATCAATATTTCGTAACACTTGAATTTTCCAGAAAAAGAAGTCACTACTGTAAAAATTCGATCTTTCCATCTATATGCATTTTTATGTCAGGAAACTATTTTTAAGTCCCTACTCGTACTTAAACACAACAACATGTATTTGACATCAAAGCCTAATATTAATTAGGTAAAAGAAATTGAATTTTTTTTTCTTGTTGTTGTCTGATACCCTGAAACGCAACAGAGAAGGATACCACTGATATATGCATATACACAGAGAAAATGGCATCATAGATTCAAATCTAAATGGCTGTTGTTACTCACCTTCCAAATCATGTTTCTAAAGCTTTCAATTTGATGCTGAGTTTGTGATCAGGTTTTGATGCTGAAACTTCTTTGCTTCCTGATGCCCAGGCCTTGCTTGCTTTGGTATCAATTCACCTCTACCAATCTATATGTTTGAGGTTTAAAATTTTGTTTGAGTTTAAATGTTTCTTACTTCAGTTTTTTTTCTTTCTCCTTTCTTAATTTTTCACAGGTGAACGAAATGGTGAGGGGAGATATGTATAAAAGGAAGCATGCAGCTTGAAGTTCTTTGCAAGTACAGGATGTATTATTTTTTTCTTTTTTTTCCCAGAGATTTTCTTTGTACAATAGTTTATACTTTTTTATAAAAATGTGGACATGCATACTTTCAATTGGGGGCTGAAGTATATTTGCATTAATTGCCTTGTACCATGCTCACATTTTTTTTTCTTTGGTTCGGCTGTCCAAAGATTTGAGACAATGGTGGCTATGTTAATATTATATTTGTTGAGTAAATTTCTTGTTTATGTACTTTTTCTCTTTTCTCTTTTATATGGTTTCCAGGCCTGCATTTATTTGATACCACTTGTTGATTCTTTTACTTGCCTTGCTGTCCTCTCTTGTTTACACTTATGTTATTAAATTATGTAGGTACTTTATGTTTCTTTCACCTGCATGTATTTGCTCGGCTGATATGTTTGCATAACTTTCTTTACTTGCCTGATGTACAGGAAAGTATACTTCATTGTTTTACTTTGCATATTTATTTGCTTGAATACTTTATTTTGTTTACTTTTTATTTGCTTTACTATTCCCTTTGTTCATTATTTTACAAGTATACAAAGACATTTTATATTTACTTCTATCCATAAATCGAAGCTCTCAATTAAATTTCAAATTACATTTTTCTTATTATTATCATATACACATTATTTTAAGAGAAAATGCTGTTAAATTTTTAGTTGATGTATTTACTTATTTATTGTTTATTTCCGTATATTCAAATTAATTCTTAATCAATTCATAATCTAAATAGTATTTTATATCAATTACCCATTATTTCATAATTTTTATTCAAAAATGAAATTGATTATCAATTCACACTCAATTTAAATCCAGGATCGTTAGAATAAGTAAATGACAATATAATTAAATAAATGCAATTTAGCTGAGATGATGATTAAAAATATGCCAAACAGTCATAAATAAATTTCTAATCACATCAAAATTTAATTTAACAAGCATAAGAAATTTTAGAAGTTGTGAGTGGGTTAAAACACTCACCTTTTGAATTTAAATTGAATTTAAATCCAATTTAAACCCAAAATTTTGACAGTCTCAGAATCCATCCAAACCAGCGCCATAATCTCCTTAATTTAAATACGATCCTGACAAAAAAAAATCGCGCGTGAATCGGAGTTCGTAAGTGAAAGCTATAACAGTTAGATCATTTGGAAACAAATTTAAATTAAAACAAAATAAACACTCACCCTCCCTAAAACAAATCCACGTCATCATGTTAATGCAAGCTACAAGACACTCAGCTACAGGTACCCATCGCACGCAAATTTGAACGCCTCTCCAGACTCGTATTCGTCGCTGGTCGACTCGCCACCGCCACCTAGGCTCGCGCGCCTCGGCCTTCCCCTTGCGACCCCGACCTCCACGTGGCACCAACTCGCCGTCGAAAGCGCTCAAATCAAGACCAGCCGCCAAAATCTTGTAACCCTAATCGAATTTCTGGGGCAAATCTAGCCGTTGATTCTCGAAACGACCCATATAGATGAACTTCTCTGGTCAATCTCCACCAAACCCAGAAACAGTTTGTCGATCGGACAAGTTTGATTTCGACGTGAGGAACGGCCGAGACTTCTTCGATTTTTACCGGTCAAACGACAATCCAAAACGAAAAACGAATTTCACCAGAAGATTACGCACTTCGAGAGCTTCAACATATATTTTTTTTGAATTTTTCTGAGGAGTTTGAAATTTTCGTTGATTTTTGAATTAAAATTTGAATTGGATAAATTAGGGTTTACAGCCATTGAGGAAGAGGAGCACAGAAGTTTTTGTACGTATAGAATTGAGGGATAAAGGGCTGTTAGGGTTTATAACGAAATTGGGTCAACCCATATATCAAAATAGATATTTGAAAATATTTTAAACGCAATGGAAAAGGTTTCAGGTTTAAATTGCATCGTATGAAGAAGTTATGCTAAAAACAATATTTTCAAATCGATTTCAAATTGATTTCAATTTCATTAATTTCAAGGCGTTTCGAGTCCGTACGATCAAACGACAAGTCCGATCGCTACGAAACTTGAAACCCTACAATAATTCACCGTTTCGGATCCGATGAAACTAGTTTCGTCGAAATCCGAGTCAGTGGCCAAAATGGCTATTTTCCTATTAATTAAATAAATTAATAAATTAATTAATTAAATCAAATTTTCAATTTAAATTCTAAAATTTGACAATTCTTATTATTTAAATTTCTTAATCATTTACAATGATTTTAAACAAATTTAGATGTCAAATTAAATGTTGATTCAATCATAAGTTTCAGCGTAAATTCAAATTCACTATATTCATCAATTATAAATTATATATTCAATAATTCCATTAATTCACCATTCATTCTTATTATTTAATCCATTATGGTCAAATGGACGAAATTAACATTGGGTTCAAAGCTATTACATTAATATTTTCCAATTTCAACTTAATTTTCAATTAACGTAATAATAAATGTTTAATTTTACTTAATTGCAATAAACTCAACTACCTTAATTCTTTATATTCAAATAAATTAACAAATCTTGATTTAAAATTTTTACATTAACCAATAGTCATATTATAAATGGAATTTACATTATCTCCAATTATTAATTACCATCAGTTAAGATCTTAACATTTGTTCCATAAATTTATTTGCACTAAATTAGTTACTGCATTAATTCTTATTTATATAACATTATGGTTCATTTAACTCGAATTGATTTCCAATTTTATTATTAAACCAAATAAAAATGTCAATTATAACAAGTATTACCATGCCTTTAATTACACTCATGCGTTCCCAATTATCAAGCCTCCGTTACAGTTCTTAAATACTTCTACTATTATTTAATTACATTAAATATATTATTATTATTTCATTAGCAATTTAGTATTTACATTCGTTTCTTACAATTCAAATCTCATAACCAATTATAACAATTTCAATATCCCACCTTGTAACGACCCAGAACTTTTAGAAATTAAAATTTGAATATTTAATTAATTTTAAATATTAATAAGTGAATTTATAAGTCGAATAAATTTTATTTCGATTTATTGGATTTAATTGAATAATTAAATCGATAATTTAATATTTGAAATTATGGAAATAATTGAAAATAGGGTTAAATATGATTAAAAATGATTTGTAAAATTTTATTTTATCATATGGAAGTTAGAACGATATTTTAGAACTTTTAAAATCGAATTAAAAGTTAATTTGTGAAAATTGAATATTTTAATATTTAAATCGACTAGTAAAAATAGTCAATTTTTGAACAGTCTCAGAATTGAACGAAACCAGTTTCATTGGATCCGTAATAGTTAGTTTTTACCGGATTTCAATTTTCGTGTCAATCGGAGTTATCGTTTGATCGTGGCAGCTCGAAACGCATCGAATTATTTTTAATTTAAATTTGACGAGTGAAAATAGCCATTTTTCAAAAAGTCTCGGATTTCGACGAAACCAGTTTCATCGGATCCGTAATGTGATATTATTGTAAGGTTTCAAATTTCAAGTCAATTGGATTTACCGTTTGTCCGGTACAAATTAAAACGATTAGAAATCGACTTAAATCGGTTTAATTTAAATTGAGCGTTTACAGCCATAACTCGCACATACTTCCGAATTAGCTTCCGAAACCTGTTCCATTGTGTCCGGAACGCGGGGTAAACCCTAGAAACGCTGGTTACGGCGCCTAAATCGGAGTTCGGAATTTCCGGGATGAATAGTGTTTCGTCGGTTCCTTATAAATAGCCCCTCACTCAAGTAAATTAAAAAAAAACACTAAACCCTAATTTCATAACCCTAGCCGCCACTTATACAACCAATGGCCAGAAATGTTCCAACTTCTTCCCTCTAGATCCTCCAATCCGTCAACAATTAGAGGAAGTTGTCAACATGAAAGTTGGAGAGGGGAGTGAGAGCTTCGATGTGAACGGTGGAGATCGTGTTTGGAGTCGCGTGGAGGGAGCAAATGGGGGCCGAACCTGCAGATTTTCGCACGCATTCCAAGGCTCTACAGGTGGCCGAGCTTCAAGCCATGGGTGGTGGAGGTAGCTCTCGCGAAGAGCTTCGATTTGCAAGTGGTTCGATCGAATTTCGTCGAGTGTAGCGAGAGCAAATCAAAACCCTAGTTGCTATGTGTATGGGTTCTATGCACCGGCATTGATCTGGAGTTTCACGTGAGGAGGAAGGAGATGTTGGACGGTGGAGATTGCAAGGGAAGAGATCATGTGGCCTGAAATTGTTGTGGGTTTTAAATTAGTTAAATTATGTTGTAATTGTTTATAAAGATTAGTGCAAACTTCAAAAATTCATATCTTTTTCATACGAGGTCGAAAAAATGCAAACCCAGTTGCGTTGGAATCGTATGGACGAGCACTACGCGATGGAGTTGGTTTGGAGTCGTTTGGAGTTAGTGAGAATTTTGGGTAAAATTAAACGTCCGTTTAATTTTATTCGAAATAAATCGCTAAAACGGAATTTAAAATCAAGGTGAGAATTTCTCACTCAATCGAATTAGTTTCGATTTTATTTTAAATAGTTAGATTTAAAATATTTGAATGCATGTTTGAATGTTGATTGATATCTATTGATCGTTAAAATAGATATTATACGCCGTTAGTAAGCGGATGTTATTTAATAAAAACATATACCGCGAATATTTCATAAACAGTGAAATTGGTATTATATATAATATCAATATATATATATTGGCATATGTATATATTGGAGTTATTGATTTCCCGCATTTATTTGTTTAGCGGATGAGACCCTATTGCGCCGTTATTAAGCGGATAATATTTAATAAGAACATATACCGCGATAATTTCGTACTGGAGCGAAATTGGTATTGTGCTAATGTTTTTGGATGCAGGAAAACAGGTTGGAGGGATCCAACTGGATTCCTCAACAGTTTTTATTTGATTTCAGATATTTTGATATTTGATGGATTATCATATCGATATATGATATCGTTGTAGTCGTGATTGACTATTTGGTGCGTAACATCATTGGACCAAATTTTGGGATTTTAAAATGATTTATAAAGTGATTTTTGAAAATATACTATATTTTTGGAATTGATTCATTTTAAATAAATAAACGTTATAATTTTTAATGTTATAAAAATTATGATTTTTTGTGAAATACAGTTAAAAACTGATTTTTGAAAATAAGAAATTAATGAGTTTATAAAATAGTTTAATCGAGATATTTTTGAATTCATTGTGAAAAGTTTAAATATAGGATTTATAAAATTTGATTATTTTATAAATCAAAATGGTGAAATTATAAAGGAAATTAAAGACGTTTTAGAATAATAATATAAATTGAATTATATTAAGAGATTTATAAATGGATATTTGTAAATTGAAATATGGACATTATAAAACGAGTTTTTATAAGTGTTTGAATGAAGTGAAAATGAATTTCATTAAAGAATGAAATTTATAAAATTATAAACTGTGAAGTTATAAATAAAATTTATAAATAGTAAGATTTATAAATTTGTGAAGTTATTGAAAGAATAGTTTGGTTAAATAAATGAATCTTATAAGTTATAAGATTTATGGTTTGGAAAGTCTTTAGAGGAACGATTTTGTAAAATAATCGTTTTATAAGTATTTAACTTATAATATGAACGTTTAGTTTATAATTGAGTTATAAACTGGAATAGGTTAATAAAAGAATTTATAAAAAGGAAGTTTTTATAAATAAATAGAAATGGAAATTTATAAATGTTGTTTTATAAATTTGCAAACAACTTATTCTGATAAGTTAATTGTTATAACCTAGAAATAGAGTTATATTCACGTTTTTAGACAGTGAATAATCCTTTGAAATAAAATGAATAAAAGGATGAAATTTGTTAACAAAGAATATTCACGTTTTTGAATAGTGAATAAGATGTTAAAGAAATTGTTTTGAATGTGATATTTTAAATAGAATTAAAACGATCGAACGAAGTTTTAATTGTGTTGAGATTCGAAACCATAGATTTCAACATTTATTGTTGAAATAGACGTTTTCGAGAAATGAAAGGAAATAGTAGACTATAACACTGTTGTTATAGTAAATGATTTCCGAAAGGAAATGTTTTGTATAGTATTGGGATTTATATATCTATTTTAATTTTTGAATCCCTATACTAGTGATTTTGGGACGTCGTAACGATGTTTTACGCAACATTCGTTTTGACCCAAATAAATATGTTTATGAGAATGATTTCCTTAAAGAATGAAATATATACTTAATCTCGATTTAAGTATATTGAATATTTTCTAAGTGTTGAAAATAAATAAAATTTGTGAATTACTTATGAATAAATAAGTATGGAAATGTTTTTCCAATATAAAGTGAATTGAAGAGAATTTATCTTTTTGAAGATAAATTGAAAATGAATATTATAAATCGAATTGAAGTCGTATATTCATTAATACTTTAGATTATAAATTCACTAAGGAATTTATAAAAGAAAGTGGGATTGGTTTAAAAATAAATATTGATTTATTTTTGAAGTGTTGAAAATTATATATCTAGTGAAGATATTTTGGAAAATAAATAATTTGGAAAATTATTTGGAAACTGGTGATGTGTGCATATCCAGTGATAGTTCAATAACCGACTATCAATATTTCCCTTTGAATGGGTAATTGATGTGATTTGTTTGAATTTGAATGCCACACTTATTTTTGAATAAGCGCTCACTATTCGGGTTAACCGGGAAAGGACCATGGGGTCGTATAACCCATTCCGAATATGTGATACGTCGTTGTGAATTGCATTGAAGATCGGTGTTGAAGACCCGGTATTTGCGAGAGCGATAGGATGACCTGTCGATTTACTCTGCACCGAGTTGCTCCGGTATAGAGTTCTCCATATGTGATGGTGAATCCGATCATGATTGTGAATATCCGGATTGCAAGGACTTCTTTGTAAGTGCCTTCGGTTTTGTTCGAGCCCGGAACAAACTTGTATGGATTGTGTGTCTGACATTACAAGTTGAGATATAAAGCCGATTTCTTTCAAATATATTTCTGTTGGTGGCGAAGAATTTATTCTTTTAGCTTAACACCCTTCTCTGAGACGTACGAGCTCAGAGGTTATATAGTTGAAGTTATCAGCGATATATTCCCAATTTGGTAATGTGATATGCTGAGTGATGCTGAAATGATCATCGTGTTGATTATTGTGATAGGATCGTTTATTTGATCGTCTATCTTAGTGATCATTGTGTTGATCATTTGTTGACCCAAAGCATGGCTTTTGTATAAAGTATGTTTTTGTGGACGTGACTTCGTCGAACCACACACCCCGGAAATGGTCAAAACAAGAAAGATGCGGCAAGGTTATGAGGGGTAGCACCCTTTAGGGTATGTACATTTCCTTCTGGATAGAGGTGGTATCATGGTATGGAGCCCAGATATTTAACCTATGTGGTTACTACGAATTTATTACTTTGTGGTTGTTGGTTATCGGGATCCCGTGAGAAAGGTCGTTTACGATCGGGGAATGGCGTGCTCGTGTCAGTAGTTACCCAGTTAGGGGTAACCCGGCCTTGTGTTGGCAGAGTTCCGGTTTGGTTCTCGGGGATGTCTTTCCAGAGGCATTCTCATGTGGCAATGGGAAGTTCCTTGGCCTGACCATTTGTTGGAAATCCAAAGAAACAATACGTGACTTGTACGGTTTTAGTTGTATAACCTGCTATGGAATGTGGCGGTAACCTGCTATTGAACATAGTTAGCTATAGTAAGCATACGATAATGGTCGTATGTTGGCTAAGATTTATATTCTACTTTCGAAATGAATTTTTCCTACACTATGCACTAATAATAATATGAAATGTTATTTTAAATGTGTATCAAGCATCTTTGGCTATCATAAGGAGAAATCTCCTCCGATTCTGCGTTTGCATTGTGTGTGTGTGCGGGAGGCCTTATGGTAGTCTCATTTTTAAAAGCATTGCGAATTAAATTTAAAAATATCTCTCTATTTTGATTTTAAAGTTAAATAAACTGTTTTGAGTTCTCACACCAGTCACATGACTGACTTAGAGTTTATTGTTTTCCTTCCTAAACTCTGGGTGCCCACCAATTTCCACACGGGCAGTCAAGAGTAAGGTTTATCAGGATATTCTGGATATTCTGGAGTTGCTGGAGACAAGCTGGATGGCATGGCGTACTACTTATATAGTATTTCTTTTTCCGCTGCACTATTTGTTGTTGTTGTACACTCTGATGATATGATGTAATGTAATGTATAAAATGTAATAACTGATATAGTTCTTTGTTTAAAGATTATTCATTTATTATTATATGTTGTTCCGCTGCGAATTGTGAGATTCTGATGTTGTTCTGTTATGTTCTGTCCGTCCTATTTTCTTCTGTTTTTCTTTCTCCTCTATCCTCTATTTCTTCTATTTTTAAAATTTTCTATCTTCTCTTCTCTCTATTTTAAAATTCTGTTCTATTCTCCTTATTTTCTATTCTCTCTAATTTCTATCTTCTTTTCCCTATCCCTACCTAAATTATCTATCTTTTTCTTTTTTTCTTTTCTTAAAATCTTTTAAAAACCCATAACTATTCGGTTTTTCGGCAACGAAAATCCGCGTGCGTTACATTTGGTATCAGAGCTTATGGTTAAGCGACAACCATGGTTATGTTGGGTATTACTCATTAGAGATAGAGTCAGTAGTACTCTAGAATGAATTTGAGTGTAATAATAGCTATGAGAGCGTATTTGTTAGTGAATAAAAATTGTTTTATACTGTGATGATTGGTTTATTGAGTGGTATATGAACCTTCGTCGGCGCAGCTTCGAAACTGAATCGAAGGGGTTTCTAAACACTTGAATAGAACAATTCGACATAATATTGATTTTAAAAATTGGGTAAATGAAATAATTTTACTTGATTATATTTTATATATGAAGGAATAATTTTTCAGAATTATTTAAGTGTATATAAGCTGATTGTTTAGGTTGTTTGAATAATCTAAATAAAAGAATAATTGTATAAGCAAATGAATTATAAGAATTGGATTATAATTAAAGTGAATTACAATTGTGAAATAAACTTATATATATATATAAGAAGTGAAACTATATGAATATATTTGTGAATACGAGTTGTAAATAAAAATGAATTTGAAGTTAAATGAAATATAACTTAAGTAATTGAATTGAATGAATGGATTGAATATTAATCAATTAAATGTAAATTTAAGTTGATGTGAAATATGAATTTACGTGTTAATTCATTAAAATCTAATGTTATTAGAAAGTTGAATAATTGAATGAAAATCAATTAATTAAACCAATTGAAAGCAAAGTAATTTGGTTGTAATTATATATACATTGGTTGATATTGAATATGATTGTTAGATGATTGTTAGTTGATTGTATAAAATTCATTAAGTATTAATGAAAGTGAATTAGTGAAATTTAAAGCTATGTAATTGAATTCAAATTAGAAGTAAATAAATTTGAATAAAATTGAATTTAATTTGGAAGTGAACCAACTTGAATATAAATTAGTGAATATAAGCAAATTGAAGATGAATGTTAATAAGAACATCCACTGTATATGAATCAAATGTGATTAAATTGAAAACCAATTCATTTAATATTAATGAAAATATGAATGAATATTTATTGATTATGAATTTGTTGAATGCTAGTTGGTTGATGTTTGAATATATTGCATTTGTTGTTTGTTTCATTTGCTATGTTGGCATATATAGTTATTATGTTGCTATATGTTGTATATCGATACTATTATCTATATGCATGATTCTCATGTTGTTTGTTGAGTGATTAGTAGGTGCGGATCGCGTTTGCTTCGCATTTGGAGCTCGCTTTTACGCTATATTAGCCGTATATGCTCGCTAATAAAATATAAGGTACATATCTCGGATTACATACCGTACTTTTACACTTTTTTCCCTGCGGGATGCCTCATTACTTGATGAGATGTATATTTGTGATATATATACTGTCATTTTTTTTTTTTCGGATCGAGCCGCGCAAAGGAGACTATGGCGAATTTTTCCGAAAATTTAAGGCGTTAGAAAAAATTTGAGAAAATTGGAAATTTTTTGAAAACTTTAACTTTGATCTTGGAATTGAAAGTTAAACAATAGTAGTTGTTTTTGAAAAGATAACTAAGTATGATTTCAAAACTTAGTAAGGTTATTGTATGAAGTTTAACTATGGAATTTTGGAAAATTAATAGCTTCTGTAACTTTTCTTACTAGTTAATTTCGAGGACGAAATTCTTTTAAGGGGGAAGATTGTAACGACCCAGAACTTTTAGAAATTAAAATTTGAATATTTAATTAATTTTAAATATTAATAAGTGAATTTATAAGTCAAATAAATTTTATTTCGATTTATTGGATTTAATTGAATAATTAAATCGATAATTTAATATTTGAAATTATGGAAATAATTGAAAATAGGGTTAAATATGATTAAAAATGATTTGTAAAATTTTATTTTATCATATGGAAGTTAGAACGATATTTTAGAACTTTTAAAATCGAATTAAAAGTTAATTTGTGAAAATTGAATATTTTAATATTTAAATCGACTAGTAAAAATAGTCAATTTTTGAACAGTCTCGGAATTGAACGAAACCAGTTTCATTGGATCCGTAATAGTTAGTTATTACCGGATTTCAATTTTCGTGTCAATCGGAGTTATCGTTTGATCGTGGCAGCTCGAAACGCATCGAATTATTTTTAATTTAAATTTGACGAGTGAAAATAGCCATTTTTCAAAAAGTCTCGGATTTCGACGAAACCAGTTTCATCGGAACCGTAATGTGATATTATTGTAAGGTTTCAAATTTCAAGTCAATTGGATTTACCGTTTGTCCGGTACAAATTAAAACGCCTAGAAATCGACTTAAATCGGTTTAATTTAAATTGAGCGTTTACAGCCATAACTCGCACATACTTCTGAATTAGCTTCCGAAACCTGTTCCATTGTGTCCGGAAAGCGGGGTAAACCCTAGAAACGCTGGTTACGGCGCCTAAATCGGAGTTCGGAATTTCCGGGATGAATAGTGTTTCGTCGGTTCCTTATAAATAGCCCCTCACTCAAGTAAATTAAAAAAAAAACACTAAACCCTAATTTCATAACCCTAGCCGCCACTTATACAACAAATGGCCAGAAATGTTCCAACTTCTTCCCTCTAGATCTTCCAATCCGTCAACAATTAGAGGAAGTTGTCAACATGAAAGTTGGAGAGGGGAGTGAGAGCTTCGATGTGAACGGTGGAGATCGTGTTTGGAGTCGCGTGGAGGAAGCAAATGGGGGCCGAACCTGCAGATTTTCGCACGCATTCCAAGGCTCTACAGGTGGCCGAGCTTCAAGCCATGGGTGGTGGAGGTAGCTCTCGCGAAGAGCTTCGATTTGCAAGTGGTTCGATCGAATTTCGTCGAGTGTAGCGAGAGCAAATCAAAACCCTAGTTGCTATGTGTATGGGTTCTATGCACCGGCATTGATCTGGAGTTTCACGTGAGGAGGAAGGAGATGTTGGACGGTGGAGATTGCAAGGGAAGAGATCATGTGGCCTGAAATTGTTGTGGGTTTTAAATTAGTTAAATTATGTTGTAATTGTTTATAAAGATTAGTGCAAACTTCAAAAATTCATATCTTTTTCATACGAGGTCGAAAAAATGCAAACCCAGTTGCGTTGGAATCGTATGGACGAGCACTACGCGATGGAGTTGGTTTGGAGTCGTTTGGAGTTAGTGAGAATTTTGGGTAAAATTAAACGTCCGTTTAATTTTATTCGAAATAAATCGCTAAAACGGAATTTAAAATCAAGGTGAGAATTTCTCACTCAATCGAATTAGTTTCGATTTTATTTTAAATAGTTAGATTTAAAATATTTGAATGCATGTTTGAATGTTGATTGATATCTATTGATTGTTAAAATAGACATTATACGCCGATAGTAAGCGGATGTTATTTAATAAAAACATATACCGCGAATATTTCATAAACAGTGAAATTGGTATTATATATAATATCAATATATATATATTGGCATATGTATATATTGGAGTTATTGATTTTCCGCATTTATTTGTTTAGCGGATGAGACCCTATTGCGCCGTTATTAAGCGGATAATATTTAATAAGAACATATACCGCGATAATTTCGTATTGGAGCGAAATTGGTATTGTGCTAATGTTTTTGGATGCAGGAAAACAGGTTGGAGGGATCCAACTGGATTCCTCAACAGTTTTTATTTGATTTCAGATATTTTGATATTTGATGGATTATCATATCGATATATGATATCGTTGTAGTCGTGATTGACTATTTGGTGTGTAACATCATTGGACCAAATTTTGGGATTTTAAAATGATTTATAAAGTGATTTTTGAAAATATACTATATTTTTGGAATTGATTCATTTTAAATAAATAAACGTTATAATTTTTAATGTTATAAAAATTATGATTTTTTGTGAAATACAGTTAAAAACTGATTTTTGAAAATAAGAAATTAATGAGTTTATAAAATAGTTTAATCGAGATATTTTTGAATTCATTGTGAAAAGTTTAAATATAGGATTTATAAAATTTGATTATTTTATAAATCAAAATGGTGAAATTATAAAGGAAATTAAAGACGTTTTAGAATAATAATATAAATTGAATTATATTAAGAGATTTATAAATGGATATTTATAAATTGAAATATGGACATTATAAAACGAGTTTTTATAAGTGTTTGAATGAAGTGAAAATGAATTTCATTAAAGAATGAAATTTATAAAATTATAAACTGTGAAGTTATAAATAAAATTTATAAATAGTAAGATTTATAAATTTGTGAAGTTATTGAAAGAATAGTTTGGTTAAATAAATGAATCTTATAAGTTATAAGATTTATGGTTTGGAAAGTCTTTAGAGGAACGATTTTGTCAAATAATCGTTTTATAAGTATTTAACTTATAATATGAACGTTTAGTTTATAATTGAGTTATAAACTGGAATAGGTTAATAAAAGAATTTATAAAAAGGAAGTTTTTATAAATAAATAGAAATGGAAATTTATAAATGTTGTTTTATAAATTTGCAAACAACTTATTCTGATAAGTTAATTGTTATAACCTAGAAATAGAGTTATATTCACGTTTTTAGACAGTGAATAATCCTTTGAAATAAAATGAATAAAAGGATGAAATTTGTTAACAAAGAATATTCACGTTTTTGAATAGTGAATAAGATGTTAAAGAAATTGTTTTGAATGTGATATTTTAAATAGAATTAAAACGATCGAACGAAGTTTTAATTGTGTTGAGATTCGAAACCATAGATTTCAACAATTATTGTTGAAATAGACGTTTTCGAGAAATGAAAGGAAATAGTAGACTATAACACTGTTGTTATAGTAAATGATTTCCGAAAGGAAATGTTTTGTATAGTATTGGGATTTATATATCTATTTTAATTTTTGAATCCCTATACTAGTGATTTTGGGACGTCGTAACGATGTTTTACGCAACATTCGTTTTGACCCAAATAAATATGTTTATGAGAATGATTTCCTCAAAGAATGAAATATATACTTAATCTCGATTTAAGTATATTGAATATTTTCTAAGTGTTGAAAATAAATAAAATCTGTGAATTACTTATGAATAAATAAGTATGGAAATGTTTTTCCAATATAAAGTGAATTGAAGAGAATTTATCTTTTTGAAGATAAATTGAAAATGAATATTATAAATCGAATTGAAGTCGTATATTCATTAATACTTTAGATTATAAATTCACTAAGGAATTTATAAAAGAAAGTGGGATTGGTTTAAAAATAAATATTGATTTATTTTTGAAGTGTTGAAAATTATATATCTAGTGAAGATATTTTGGAAAATAAATAATTTGGAAAATTATTTGGAAACTGGTGATGTGTGCATATCCAGTGATAGTTCAATAACCGACTATCAATATTTCCCTTTGAATGGGTAATTGATGTGATTTGTTTGAATTTGAATGCCACACTTATTTTTGAATAAGCGCTCACTATTCGGGTTAACCGGGAAAGGACCATGGGGTCGTATAACCCATTCCGAATATGTGATACGTCGTTGTGAATTGCATTGAAGATCGGTGTTGAAGACCCGGTATTTGCGAGAGCGATAGGATGACCTGTCGATTTACTCTGCACCGAGTTGCTCCGGTATAGAGTTCTCCATATGTGATGGTGAATCCGATCAGGATTGTGAATATCCGGATTGCAAGGACTTCTTTGTAAGTGCCTTCGGTTTTGTTCGAGCCCGGAACAAACTTGTATGGATTGTGTGTCTGACATTACAAGTTGAGATATAAAGCCGATTTCTTTCAAATATATTTCTGTTGGTGGCGAAGAATTTATTCTTTTAGCTTAACACCCTTCTCTGAGACGTACGAGCTCAGAGGTTATATAGTTGAAGTTATCAGCGATATATTCCCAATTTGGTAATGTGATATGCTGAGTGATGCTGAAATGATCATCGTGTTGATTATTGTGATAGGATCGTTTATTTGATCGTCTATCTTAGTGATCATTGTGTTGATCATTTGTTGACCCAAAGCATGGCTTTTGTATAAAGTATGTTTTTGTGGACGTGACTTCGTCGAACCTCACACCCCGGAAATGGTCAAAACAAGAAAGATGCGGCAAGGTTATGAGGGGTAGCACCCTTTAGGGTATGTACATTTCCTTCTGGATAGAGGTGGTATCATGGTATGGAGCCCAGATATTTAACCTATGTGGTTACTACGAATTTATTACTTTGTGGTTGTTGGTTATCGGGATCCCGTGAGAAAGGTCGTTTACGATCGGGGAATGGCGTGCTCGTGTCAGTAGTTACCCAGTTAGGGGTAACCCGGCCTTGTGTTGGCAGAGTTCCGGTTTGGTTCTCGGGGATGTCTTTCCAGAGGCATTCTCATGTGGCAATGGGAAGTTCCTTGGCCTGACCATTTGTTGGAAATCCAAAGAAACAATACGTGACTTGTACGGTTTTAGTTGTATAACCTGCTATGGAATGTGGCGGTAACCTGCTATTGAACATAGTTAGCTATAGTAAGCATACGATAATGGTCGTATGTTGGCTAAGATTTATATTCTACTTTCGAAATGAATTTTTCCTACACTATGCACTAATAATAATATGAAATGTTATTTTAAATGCGTATCAAGCATCTTTGGCTATCATAAGGAGAAATCTCCTCCGATTCTGCGTTTGCATTGTGTGTGTGTGCGGGAGGCCTTATGGTAGTCTCATTTTTAAAAGCATTGCGAATTAAATTTAAAAATATCTCTCTATTTTGATTTTAAAGTTAAATAAACTGTTTTGAGTTCTCACACCAGTCACATGACTGACTTGGAGTTTATTGTTTTCCTTCCTAAACTCTGGGTGCCCACCAATTTCCACACGGGCAGTCAAGAGTAAGGTTTATCAGGATATTCTGGATATTCTGGAGTTGCTGGAGACAAGCTGGATGGCATGGCGTACTACTTATATAGTATTTCTTTTTCCGCTGCACTATTTGTTGTTGTTGTACACTCTGATGATATGATGTAATGTAATGTATAAAATGTAATAACTGATATAGTTCTTTGTTTAAAGATTATTCATTTATTATTATATGTTGTTCCGCTGCGAATTGTGAGATTCTGATGTTGTTCTGTTGTGTTCTGTCCGTCCTATTTTCTTCTGTTTTTCTTTCTCCTCTATCCTCTATTTCTTCTATTTTTAAAATTTTCTATCTTCTCTTCTCTCTATTTTAAAATTCTGTTCTATTCTCCTTATTTTCTATTCTCTCTAATTTCTATCTTCTTTTCCCTATCCCTACCTAAATTATCTATCTTTTTCTTTTTTTCTTTTCTTAAAATCTTTTTAAAAACCCATAACTATTCGGTTTTTCGGCAACGAAAATCCGCGTGCGTTACACACCTGGCCTTTCATTTCAATTTATCATTTTATTAAGTTTTACATTAATGAATCTTTATTTCCAAATATACTCTAGTTTAACAACTTCTAACATTGTATTACTTCTCACATTAATATAACTTTTATTTATTTTATTTAACATTTATTTCAAATTCTAATTCCATCAACTAATTAAACAGGTAACTTAAAATATATGCTTACACGCCAAACGTTACGCCAATTGTCATATTCTGAATGGAGTTAGCATTAATTTCAAAATTTAACTAAATTTTACATTAAGATAATATTTAATTACCTTTAATGAAATTAAATTCCAAATTTATTTAACGCAATCAATTTTGACCTTTCCAATTTTAATAAATTCATAAATTGTCAATTACCATTCAAATATATCCATTAATTTGTTTCTTATATTAAACTTATAACCAAGTATGACAATTTACACTATTTCAATTAATTGCAGTATAAATTTTAAATTGTTAATTTTAATTACAATTGATACATCTAATTTCTACATTCGCTCCCATATAAATTATAAGATTTTTGTTTCTTTCTAAATTTAAATTAAAAATCTTATTAATTTAATTCATTATAACATCGAATTTTATGGGTCGTTACAGTTGCTATAGCGGGCATAATATAATGGTACCTATGCTGGCTAAGATTTATATTATACTTTCAAAATGTTTTCCACACTATACAGTAATAATAATATCAAAAAGATTTTTTCTATCAAGCATGTTTGACTATCATAAGGAGAAATATCCTCCAATTGTGCGCTTGCATTGTCTGTGTGCGGGGAGGCCTTATGGTAGTTTCTTTTTCCAAAAGCAAAGCGGATTTCTTTTTATTTTCTTCTGTCTAAATAACTGTTTTAAGATCTCACGCTAGTCTCATGATTGATCTGGAGTTTATTGTTCCCTTCCTAAACTTTGGGTGCCCATAATTTTCCACACAGGCAGCCTAGAGTCAGGTTATCAGTTGTATGGGGCAAAGTCGGAAAAGTATGCTGTGAAGATCAGGAGGCAAGCTGGATGTCAAGACGTATCACTAGTATATGATATTCTTTCCCGCTGTTGTTTTTATATGACTCTGATGTTGTAATGTATAAACTGGTATAGTTATTTTGTTTAAAGATTATTCATTTATCTTTATATATTATACCGCTGTGAAGTGTGAGATTCTGTTACTGTTTCTGTTTCTTCTTCTTTCTTCTTCTTCTTTAACCCTAACAGTTCGGTTTTCTGGCATTCAATTGTTCGGCATTTGGTACAGTGGCCGTATTGATATCGATTTTTGAAAGTCGAAAAATTGGGTCATTACAGAAAACCATTATTCTCCCTGCATAGCCATATGCTATGATAGCGAATTCCAGAATCAATCAAAAATCCATTTCCAGGGTTCGCCGTCGGGAGTCAAGTGGAAAATTCTAACTCAGATCGATATAAATTATCTCGAAATTCTGTGCTCGAATCTGGATCAAATCGTTATGAGAATAAAATAATATGCGTACAACTTACGTATTTATTTCTATTGATTCTTAGCTATACCAAATTCCTTTATTTATGTTTACTTCAATTTCATAATTTCATTTAATAACAAATTTATTTGTAAAACAATATATTAAATGTCACTTTAGTTTATAATCATTCTATAAAAGTCCAACTTCTTATATATGGCTTTATCTAGGTTTATAATTAACTCAAAAAGTTTTTTAATTCAATTTTCACAATTTCTTTGCAAATTCATATTTAATTCTATAACTAATTTACAAAGATAATATTTAATTCAATTGTCTACTTTCTTAAACTCACTTACTTATTCCAATTAGTCATTGATCACTTCATGATATACTTAAGTATATAACATTTATTATTACAATTAAATTTCCATTTATATACATTTTAGTTTCTTTTAAGTTTGTTTACTTGTATAATATCCCATTACATATCCAAATCATCATTTGACTATTAAAATTTGGTTAGTCTTATTATACGTTATTAGATTGGAATTGGGTATTATACAAATTAATCAGATTCAATTTACTTATTTAAAATGTCCACTATTTTAACTTGTAAAAACCCGATTTTTTTACGTCCAAAAATCGACATCAATACGTCCACTGTATCAAATGCCGAACAATCGAATATCGGAAAACCGAACCATTATGGTTAAAGAAGAAGGAGGTAGGAGAAGAAATAGAAACAATATTAGAATCGACAATCACAGTGGAACAATAAATTATAGATAAATGACTAGTCTTTAAAACAAAAGAGTTATATCTGTTTATACATTACATCATCAGAGTACAACAAAACCCATAACACCCAACTGGACAGTTATCATTACATGTCCTCACAAAACTGACCATGTAGTTAATCAGTCACGGCGCAATATACATCAAATATGTGATGATACATCTTGCCATCCAACTCGTCTCTTGAGCTCCATGGCATCATTTCCTGTATTCTATAATACTTGGTCTGACCCGAGCATTATAGTTAAATAACACCCGAGTCAGTCTGGAAAACCAAAGTGAGAAAACACACCCAATTGGAATATTAAAGTTTCAAAAAAAATTAAAATCAAAGGTATCTCGTAAGACCATGCCATAAATAAACATGTCGGGTTTTTAACTTACGATAACCAAAACATTTTTATCAAATCCATCTGATATTATAATAGTGTCTATAGAAAGTAAAATAGAATCAAGCTGAAATGCTTGCACCTCACGTTTCAGCATAGTTGGGCAATCAAAATCGTACATGCGCTTATTGGAGATTGGATTCCATACAATGGCAGGGCTACTGGGGTACCGCCTATCGCAGTACGTGGTCTAAATCACCGTACACGAGGATCCACCCTGATCACCTGCATCACAAGACCGAAGTTACCCCTTACTGGATAGTCCGAATAAGTTCACCCCGCGATTGGGATCAGCAACCGCCCACATAGCCGAATAGAAGAGACCACTAGACAGGGGTGACCTTACCCTAATTGGTTGCTAGCCACTTAGCCATGTGTGCACCTCTCATGTTTTATCCATTCCTGGTTGATGAGGTTTGGGGCTATGCGTTACCTTTTTAGTACACAGCCACTTAGAATGCTCATCGTCCTCCTGATGATGTTCTGAAAGCATTCTATAAGTCCATTACGGTTCCGAACGGAACCGAAGGTACTACTCCCTCTACATCCATTTTGGAATCATCCTCAGGATTAGTAGCGATCAGCCCTTGCACTTCACTGCTCCATCTTCGAATCCAAGCTCTTGTCTTCTTCACGAAAATGTTCAAACCGTATCGAAGTGTTTTCGGGAAATTAAACCCGATCTCGATCTCTTAAAAACAATTAACGCATTGGCCAATATTCATATGGGTTATTTAACTATAAAATAACATTCACAAACAACCATCAGACTTTATATAATTTCCCAAATTATTTATTTCAAAATATCTTTGCAAGCTATTTTCCACACTTCAACCTTTTGAAAACGATTTTCAAATCGCTTTTCTCTTTTGGAAGAAAATTCCCACCCAATTGTTTTATTTCCACTAAAATCGCCAAGCCTTAATATTTTAGACTTTTAAAATAATTTAAATCACTTTATCCAAATATATATATATATATATTATTTAAACATTTTTAAAATAAAAACTATTTAAAACACTTACAATAAAAACTGTTTAAAACACTTATTTAAAAACTATTTAAAACACTTGAAATAAAACTATTTAAAACACTTATTTAAAAATTATTTAAAACACTTTATTAAAAGTATATACTTATTTCTCATGTAAAACTAAGGCCAAAACTAGAATGGGTTTTCAATATTCAGTTTCAATTCTAGTTTTATTCTTTTGTTCATTCTCTTATTCACAATTACCATTTCACGATTTTCAATTTAACCTTCACTTAATTATTAACCTGTTATATTCCTAATATAAAATTTACTTAAGAATTTCACACTTCATTTCTTAAGTTCAATGCAAATATTCTATATACTTCTTATATTTATCTTTAGTTCATCACTTTGGTTTATATTTACTTATATTAAACTGTATTTCCAATTCTATATGAATTCAATTTACTTTCATCTACAAATATTAAATTCAATTTATTTTAAACCTTATCCATTTGGTCATTAATCAATTAGTTTCACTTACTAATTTTAGTTTAATACTTCACTTTGTTTATCACAAATCAATTTAAATTCCAACTCCAGTTCCATTTACTTACAAATTCGAAATGAATTTCAACATTCAATTTCATTTTCTTGCATTTCAATTTCATTTTGAATCCATATCATCATTTTATTTGACTCAAATTTTAAATAGTTTGGCAGCAATTTCTCTTTTGGAAACTCAAAAATGAACATCGATGATGCTGCAGTCATCACCGAAGTTATTTTCCAACGACCGAAAAGAGTTTAGAGCTTTAATCCCTTCAAAAACATTTTCCAAAACCTTTGAAAATCATCTTCAAAATCAAAAGGGATTTAAACTTTCCAAATCTCCAAAATTTTCAAATTCTTTTCAAAACATTTCTCTGGAATTCCATTTCAAATTACAAATCACATTGACAATTTATATTCTCAAATTCCATTTGTATGTGAATTTATTTCTTAACTTTGGAGTTACGATTTCAATTTCCTATTCAAATGATAATAATATTATCACTTCCTAACAATCAAGCAACCATATACTATAATAATTTACAAAGATTATTTCCTTTATCTACGAAAATAGTTTGGGTAAAATTATTTCATTCACCCTATTTTAAAACAATATCGTGTCGAATTATTATGTACGAGTGTTTAGAGATCTCTATCGATAGAGTTGTACAGACTATACCAACCAGAATCCATATACTACTCAACAAACCAATCATCACAATATAAAACAATTTTTATATTCACTAAGAAATACGCGCTCATATCTATTACTACACTCAAACTCATTCTAGAGTACTGCCGACTCTATCTCTAATGAGTAACACCCAACAGAGCCAAGGTTATCGCTTAACCAAATGCTCTGATACCACTTTGTAACGACCCGATTTTATCGATGTCCGAAAGTCGACATCGATACGTCCACTGTATCCAATGTCGTACAGTCGAATGCCGAAAAAACCGAACCGTTGGGGTTTAAGAGGAAGAAGATATAAGAAGAAAATAGAACAATAACAGAATCTCACATATCGCAGCGAAACAAATATTATAGATAAATGGATATCTTTAAAACAAAGAGCTATATCAGTTGTTACATTACATCACATTACATTATCAGAGTTTACAACAACAAACAGCGGAAAAGAATATAACATATACTAGTGATACGCTTCGCCATCCAGCTTGCTCCTGATCTCCATAGCATCTCTTTCTGACTTCGTTCCAGAACAACTGATAACCTGACTTTAGGCTGCCCGTATGGAAAATTGCGGGCACCCAGAGTTTAGAAAGGGAACAATAAACTCAAGCTCAGTCATGGGACTGGTGTGAGATCTTAAAAACAGTTATTTTTCACAAAGAATATAAAAATAATTCGCTATGCTTTTGGAAAATGAAACTACCATAAGGCCTCCCTCCACACACACAATGCAAATGCAGAATTGGAGGAGATTTCTCCTTATGATAGTCAAACATGCTTAATACGCAAAATCCTTTGATATTATTACTAGTGCATAGTGTAGAAAGCCATTTCGAAAGTATAATATTAATCTTAGCCAGCATAGACATTCCGTACAATGCCTACTATAGCTACCATCTAAACAGTGGTGACCACCATAAGTAAATGGCAGGTTATACAACTAAAACCGTACTGGGTTCGTATTGGGAATTGGATTTCTAACAAATGGTCGGGCTAAGGAACTTCCTACTGCCACATGGGTACGCCTTTAGAGGGACGTCCCGAGAACCTAACCAGCTCTCTGCCAACACAAGGTCGGGTTACCTCTGTAACTAGGTAACTACTACACGAGTATGCCATCCTCCGGTCGTTTGCGACCTTTATCCGAGGATCCTCAACCTCAAAGCAACAACCACAAAGTATAATAAATTTGCAGCATCAACATAGGTAAAATATCTGGGCTCCATACCATGATACCACCCTTTTCCAGAAGGAAATCACATACCCTAAAGGGAACGACCCTTATAACCTTGTCGCATCTTTCCTGTTTCGACCATTTCCAAGGTGTGAGGTCCAACGAAGTCTCATCCACAAAGCTACATTTTCACAAAGTCATGCTTTGATCAACAAATGATCAGCAGCACTTCGTATGCCACATTACTAGTTTGGGAATATATCACTAGTAACCATCAACTACATAACCTCTGAGCTCGTACGTCTCAGAGATGGGTATTAATCTAAGAGAATAAATTCTCTGCCACCAACAGAAATGTATTTGATAGAAACTAGCTTTACATCTCAAAGTGTAACATCAGACACACATCCATACAAGTCCGTTCCGGGATCGAACGGAACCGAAGGCACTTCAAAGAAGCCTTTGCAAATTCGGATATTTACTAATCACGTCCGGAATCTCCATCACAATGGGTGATAGAATCTCTATACCGGAGCAACCCGGTGCAGAGACATTCGACAGGTAATCCTTTCGTTTTTGAAAATATCCGATCTTCAACACCATCTTCAAATGCAATCCCATTTCGTTCGTATCATTATTCGGAATGGATTTTATGACACAAAGTCCTCTCCCAGCTAATCCGAATAACGAGCGCTTATTTTTAAAAATAAGTGTTACATTCAGATTTCAAACAAATCACAACAATTTCCACTTGATCTTTTAAATAAAAGATCCATCACAATCACAAAGGTTCGATGTGGTTTTCGAATATCCATTTGGAATCTGACCCTCGGTCGCATCGAAATTCAAATGCCATTAAAAGGCCAATATTGGTAGTCAGTTATTTAACTATCAATCAACATTCACAACAATCACCAAGATTTAAATAATTTTTCCCAATTATTTATTTTCAAAAATATCTTCGCAAGATAAATTTTTAACACTTCAACCATTTGAAAACAAATTTCAAATCAATTTCCACATTTTAATCCTTTAAAAACAAATTTCTATTCATTTTCCTTATGCGGAAAATATTTCCAAACATTTATTCATTTCCACTGAAAATCTGCCGAGTTAAAATAATTCAAATCACTTATCCAAAATATTCTTGGAACATTTAAAATAAAACCATCTTAAATACTTACTTAAATATTGGTTATGAAAACATTATACTAATTTTCACATATAAGACTTCAAGTCCAAACTAATTTTAAAATAAAATTAGTAGATAGGGTAAAACTATTTTAAATAACCATTTTCTAAAAAAAATATCAATTTAATCTTTAAATAACCACTTCTATATTAAAATAAATCTTTACTTTAAAGTTTTTCAAAATAACCCAAATAAATAATTTCTCCAAAATAATCTTTCCTTATAACCACCTTCACAACTTCAATTTCATATTTATAGACTATATTGAAAACATACTTGGCTTTCCAGGGAAAGTACACCTTCCATTCTAAAATGGTTCATTCAAATCAATTTATTACGGATAGCTTTTTGAACTAGTTACTATTTTAAATTTCGATATAAATTTAAGCGCGTTTATATATCGTATGCTCACACAACAACTCCAAACACTACGAAAATTGAAATCCGATAATAATACAATATTACGGATCCTATGGAACTGGTTTCGTCGAAATCCGAGACTGTGCCTCGGAATGCTATTTTTAAATATCGATTTAAACAATATAATTTCAAAAATGAAGAAATCGCTTTCAAATTCAATTTTAAAAATTCTACTATCTCCAATATTAACGATGTAAATTTCCAAAGCCTTGAAAATATTCTTAAACAGCTTAAAACTGACGATTCAATTTTTTTTACCCAATCTCAATAAATTAAATTTAACAATTAAATTGCCAAAATCATATTTAGATTCGAAATTCAAGTTAAACTAACCTCCAAATATTTAAAATCAATTAAATATTCCATTTTAAATGTTAAAAATTTTCGGGTCGTCACATCATCTCCCCTTAAAAGAATTTCATCCCGAAATTAGAAGAATGATCCTTAACCCATTTGCTATCCTTCCAAACTAAACAGTTTTATCAACTTGCCCAAAACAAATCTTTTTATTAGAGACCCACTATCATTTCAACTAACTCTCCAACTTTAATTATAAGTTTCAAACAACATTGTTTTCCCAATAATTCAAATTTAAATTTAAATTCAAATTTCAAAATTTTCTCAAAATTTTTCTAACTCCCTAAATTTTCGAAAAATTTCGTCAATGACTCCTTTGCGCGGCTAGCTCGGTACGACTACAAAATAGCACCACGGCCCCCAGATTTCAAAAAGAAAACAAAAGGCCAAGTGGCTAGACAAGAAAATCATTAAATTTCAAATAGAAATTTAAATACATACCTTTTGTCGAGCAATTCAATTTTATCTTCAAAATCCCAATTCCATTTCCTTTAATACACTTGTATATCCTGCTATCCATAACATCCAATTACAACATTCAAATTTATTTTGCACATTCGTTTACAAAATTTTCAATATATATTTCTTATACCATTTTTACTTTACTATTGAAGTTATATATCCATTTTCATTCAATTTGCATTTTCATTTTCCTTTGAATTCAATTCACAATTTCAATTCTATTTGGATTTAATTTATCTTCCGAATATTGAATTTTATCATTATCTTTCATTCACAATTGCACTATTTTAATTTAGTTTCATTTACTAATTAATTACAAATTCCAATTCGTGTAATCTCAAACCATTTTTTATATTCCCACCTTTATTATCTTTAGTTCACTTCAAACCAATTTTACAACTTCATTTTATTTCACACAATTCAAATTGGTTTTCAAAATTCAGTTTCAATTCCAATTTTATTCTTTTGTTCATTCTCTTATTCGCAATTACCATTTCACAGTTTTCAATTTAACCTTCATTTAATTATTAACCTGTTATATTCCCAATACAAAATTTACTTAAGAATTTCACACTTCATTTCTTAAGTTCAATGCAAATATTCTATATACTGCTTATATTTATCTTTAATTCATCACTTTGGTTTATATTTACTTATATTAAACTGTATTTCCAATTCTATATGAATTCAATTTACTTTCATCTACAAATATTAAATTCAGTTTATTTTAAACCTTATCCATTTGGTCATTCATCAATTAGTTTCACTTACTAATTTTAGTTTAATACTTCACTTTGTTTATCACAAATCAATTTAAATTCCAACTCCAGTTCTATTTACTTACAAATTTGAAATGAATTTCAACATTCAATTTCATTTTCTTGCATTTCAATTTCATTTTGAATCCATATCATCATTTTATTTCACTCCAATTTTGAATAATTTGGAAGCAATTTCTCTCTTGGAAACTCGAAAATGAACATCGATGATGCTGCAGTCATCACCGAAGTTATTTTCCAGCGACCGAAAAGAGTTTAGAGCTTTCATCCCTTCAAAAACATTTTCCAAAACCTTTGAAAATCATCTTCAAAATCAAAAGGGATTTAAGCTTTCCAAATCTCCAAAATTTTCAAATTCTTTTCAAAACATTTCTCTGGAATTCCATTTCAAATTACAAATCACATTGACAATTTATATTCTCAAATTCCATTTGTATGTGAATTTATTTCTTAACTTTAGAGTTACGATTTCAATTTCCTATTCAAATGATAATAATATTATCACTTCCTAACAATCAAGCAACCATATACTATAATAATTTACAAAGATTATTTCCTTTGTCTATGAAAATAGTTTGGGTAAAATTATTTCATTCACCCTATTTTAAAACAATATCGTGTCGAATTGTTCTGTACGAGTGTTTAGAGATCTCTATCGATAGAGTTGTACAGTTCATACCGACCAGAATCCATATACTACTCAACAAACCAATCATCACAATATAAAATAATTTTTATATTCACTAACAAATATGCGCTCACATCTATTACTACACTCAAACTCATTCTAGAGTACTTCTGACTCTATCTCTAATGAGTAACACCAAACAGAGCCAAGGTTATCGCTAAACCAAATGCTTTGATACCACTTTGTAACGACCCGATTTTATCGACGTCCGAAAGTCGACATCGATACGTCCACTATATCGAATGCCGCATAGTCGAATGCCGGTGTAACATTCCGAAATTTTTGAAATTTAAAATTTGATTAATTATTTGAACTTTGGGATCTAACTAGTAAAATTTAATCTAAATTTAATATTGTTGATATTAATATTACACATTAATATAGAATTAAATAAAAAGAGATATTGATAGATGATCTTTAAATAGAATTTAAAATTAGTTAAAGTAAGTTATGATGAGATTATAAGATTTAAATCACATAATTATAATCTAACAAGTAAACATTCAAACAAATAAACAAATAAACCTATGAATAAATAAACAAATAAAACAAATAAACAAATAAACAAATAATCTAACATTTAAGTAATATAAACATATAAACAAATCAAACAATAGACTAACCTAGAACTCTCTCCCCAGCAAAAGAAGAAGCAAATAATAATCCAATGTAAACATAAAGTGCTGAAAGTATGCAGTGGAGTGAATAAACATTTCACAACATACTTCATTTAATGCATTGCATGTACACAATCTTTTCAGCACACACTAACATTTATTAACAAGCATGGTTTAGTTTTTCTTTTACTTCAACTTGTACTTGCTTATGCTTTACCCTGTACACCACTTTTCTCCTATATGTATACGTATACAAAGCCTCACATTCATTTGTTAAAAACAACTCAAGTATCATTCAAACAAATTTTTGCAAAGATCTGAAATTAAAAAGGAAAAAAAAAGAAAGGAAAAAAAAAGAAAGAAGAAGAAGTTAAACTGCAGACTTCCAAAACCAGAGTGCTTTCTGTTTCAAAACAAATTTCTGGTGAGTAACATCAACCTTTTAAATTTTTTTTTATGAACTTGACTTAGTTGCATTTATATATGGAAAACAAGTATTGTTTTATATATATGAATGCTCTGAGGGTTTACATAAGTTAATAAACAGTTTTATGTTTGATCTGAGTAAATTTACTTGTTCTCTGTTATTCTTTTCTTTTCTTTTTCCCAGAGTTGAGTTGTTAATCTGGACATTGTTTTTATACAGTTATAAACAAACTCAAATTTCTTTCATTTAACCATTGTTAGACTTAGAACTTGAACAAAATTAAATAGTTTAAACAAAATCAAGTTTTAAAACCTGTTGCAAGCTAAACAGTGAGGGAATGTCTCTGTGGAGCTCAGTTTTACAATGGAATGCTAAATATATGGAAAATTCGAACATTTCAAAACATTGATTAAACTTCATAACTTGAATCCCCACTGAAAATCATGATTTTTAAACCAAAAATGAAGATTTCTAAATGAGTATTTTGTGTGCAGTTCGTAAGTGAGTAAAAACTATATTTTTACAAATTTAGGAAGATTGAATAAATTTTAATTGTTGAAACTTGAGTTGTAGAAAGTTTAACCCTATATGATTTTGGGAAAAATGCTAAATAATTTTTCCAACACATGGATTTTGAAGTTGAATCAAACATAGGGTTTGGGTTCCAGTTTATCTCGTGTTCAGTAAAAATTTGATTTTGCCACTGTGGAGCGTTCGAGTGGTTCGCGCTTCAGGGAGATGGTTGAGGAGAGTACGGCGATGACGTGGACGAAGTGGCGTCGCCTCTATGGGTTGAGGTTAGCCGGACGTGGTGATTTGCAGTCGAGTGTTTGGGTTTTGGTTCGAGTTCAGGGTTGTTTTTCGTTTTAGTACTTTTCATGAGGATCTGGGTTTCGAATTTGAGTGAGAGGGCATATTGTGGTTTGCCGAGGTAGGTGGAGTTCGCCAGAATGTTGGCCAGAGGCTGTGCACGTGCACAGCGGTGGTGTGGGTGTCAGGCAGTTTTCACGTGTGCCTGGTTACGGGGAAGACTCGAAAAAATTCGTGAAGGGCTTCGGGTTTTCTCGCGTTCAAAGGTGTTGGCCCTGTACAAATTAAGTTTTTAACCTGAAAAAAAGAAAAAGAAAAGAAGAAGAAGGAACAGACGCGGGAGGGAGAGAAGAGGCTCGGGAAAGTGTTGAGGAGGGCAGGGGTTTTACTCGAGTGGAGCCCTATTTTTACTTTGGGTTTTGAAAATTTGGATTAGGCCCAATACGTTTGTATAACTTCAACGTTAAGTAAATCTTTGTATTCCAAGGTAAACAATGTCGATTTATGTTAAGTGAAAACTTATTATGAGTTTACATCATTTAAAAAAAAAAATTAAATTAATTTTTTATGATTAAATCTAAAATAAGAGTTTGAATTAATTTATATTAAAACTTTTTATAACTGTAATAAATTGATTTTGAAAATATAAAGAAGATTTAAGACAATAATTAAGGTAAATGATTATTTTTATTAATTTGAAAGGAAATTAAGAATGATATACAATTTGTAATTAAAATGGATTTAATAAACCATTAAGTACTTAAATAAATTTATAATTAAGAATTTATTGATTAGATAAATTAAGTTAACTAATTTAATTGGCAGTTTATTAAAATAATTAATTAAATAAATCAAGCTGATTAAGATTAATTAAATTATCATTAAGAATAATAAATCATTGATTGAAAAATCAATAAAATAATTATTTGGTTAATTTATCTCATTCGTTTAGATTGGTAAATAATTAACTATTGTTGTTAAGTTATATCGATATCATCTTTGTTCTGTTTGTAATTCTGTATGATGTAATTTCCATGTTATTGTACTGTGATTGTGATTCGTTCTGTATTGATGTGAAAACTCTGTTGCCCGTAAAACGGCAATTAAACTTCGATGCGCAGGGTATCGGATTTCAGTTGGTTATCCGAAACCCACATCGAACCTGTGAATATTTGTGAATGACATCCACATGTTTTAAAATTTGACACTCACTATTCGAATTAGCCGGGAAAGGACCTGTGTGTCATATAACCCATTTCGAATATGTGATTCGACGTTATGGATAGAATGTGAAGACCGGTGTTGAAGACCGGGTATTTGCGAGAGCGATAGGATGACCTGTCGATTGACTCTGCACCGAGTTGCTCCGGTATAGAGTTCTCCATATGTGATGGGGAATCCGATCAGGATTGTGGATATCCGGATTTGCAAGGACTTTTTTGGAAGTGCCTTCGGTTCTGTTCGAGCCCGGAACAGACTTGTATGGATAGTCTGTCTGACATTACAAATTGAGATATAAAGCCGATTTCTTTCAAATATATTTCTGTTGGTGGCGGAGAATTTATTCTTTTAGCTTAACACCCTTCTCTGAGACGTACGAGCTCAGAGGTTATATAGTTGAAGGTTATCAGCAATATATTCCCAATTTGGTAATGTGACATACTGAGTGTTGCTGTGAAATGATCATTGTGTTGATTATTTGTGATAGGATCATTTGTTTGATCGTCTATCTTTGTGATCATTTCTATGATCATTTGTTGACCCAAAGCATGACTTTGTATAAAGCGTGTTTTTGTGGACGTGACTTCGTCGGACCTCACACCCCGAAATGGTCGAAACAGGAAAGATGCGGCAAGGTTATTGGGGGTAGCACCCCTTAGGGTATGTGCATTTCCTTCTGGATAGAAGTGGTATCATGGTATGGAGCCCAGATACTTAACTTATGTTGATATCGCAGATATATATATATATGATTTTGTGATTTGTTGCTGGGGCCCCGGTTTAAGGTTGGTTACGACCGGGAGATGGCATACTCGTGTCAGTAGTTACCCAGTTAGGGGTAACCCGGCCTTGTGTTGGCAGAGATCCGGTTTGGTTCTCGGGGACGTCCTTCCAGAGGCGTTCTCATGTGGCAATGGGAAGTTCCTTGGCCTGACCATTTGTTGGAAATCCAAAGAAACAATACGAGCCATGTACGGTTTTAGTTGTAGAACCTGTCATGCAGCGTGGCGGTAACCTGCCACAAAACATGGTAGCTATAGTAGGCATACGATAATGGTCGTATGTTGGCTAAGATTAATATTTTATTTTCGAAATGATTTACTTCACTATGCACTAGTAAAAATATCAAAGAATTCTTTTCTCGTACCAAGCATATTTAACTATCATAAGAAGAAATCTCCTCCAATTCTGCGTTTGCATTGTGTGTGTGGCGGGAGGTCTTATGGTAGTTCCATTTTTTAAAAGCATTCCGAAAATTCTTTTATAAATCTTGTTTTATTTAAATGCAACTGTTTTTGTTTACTCATACCAGTCCCATGACTGATCCGGAGTTTATTGTTTTCTTTCCTAAACTCTGGGTGCCCATTATTTTCACACGGGCAGCCTAGTAGCAGGTTTCTGTATTTTGGAGTAGCAGTATTTTGGAGCTCTTATCTTGGATATATCTTAGGAGCTATTGGAGATTACAGGTGTTTAGCTTTTGGGAGTTCGTAATCATCTCTCTCATTTAAGGATTTTTGGATATATGTTCACTATTATATTATCATGATGTTGTATTTAGAGATTGTGGTATATGTATTTATGTACTCTGTTGCAGTATGGATATTATGTTGATGTTGTAACAGTGATGTTATTTATGATATTGATTCTGTTCCGCTGTTTTATATACATCTAATTGTTGTTATAAGCTCCGGCGATGCGAATTTGATGTCGTTTATTGGACATCGAGTTTGGGTCGTCACAAATTGGTATCAGAGCTGTTGGTTGAGTAAGAACTTTAGCTACGGAGTATAACACATTAGATGGCTCATTAGAGATAGGGTGAAGTATACCCTAGAATGAGTATAATCAAAATTGAAACTTTGACATTTCTTAGTCTATTTCTTTTTACTGCTGATATTCCTTAAGATATTTCGCCTGCATATCTAAATCAATTTTCTTACTAATCTCAGATAGTGAAAATGAGTGGACGCAGAGGAAGAATTAGGGGTCAAGGCAATGCTGCAGCACCAAATCAAATTCCCGCAGCCGCAGAAGCAGTAATAGAAATTCAGCAGCAGCCGGACTTGGCTGAATTATATAAGAAGTTTGAAAAGCTTGGTGGCAAACCATTTATTGGCAAGGAGTCAATTATTGACGCTCAAGCTTGGGTAAGATTGTGTGAAAAGATTTTTAAAGGGCTAAAATTGCAGGATGAGCAGAAAAGACTTATAGCTTCTTGGCAACTCCAAGGAGAAGCTTCAGCTTGGTGGGAAACCATCATTATAGATGAACCCGAGGAAGAATTTACTTGGGATCGTTTTAAAGAAGTGTTTGAGAAACGTTACATGCCATCAGCGGGAGTTTCCAGAATGTATCAGGAATTTCTGGATTTTAAGCAAGGAAGTTTGTCGTTTGAAGAATACTTGAATAAATTCAGTGAACTATCTCGGTTTGGCCCGGAATTGCTAAATACACCTCTGAAGAAAAACGAAAGGTTTATCCGGGGAATGAACCAGAAATATCATGGAAAAATGACGGGTCATGTTAAAGAATCTTTCTCAGATTTAGTAGATATGGGTTACAGGTACGCTACTCTTGATATACAAGAAGCAACTGTGGAGAAAGGTAATTCAGGTAGTCAGAATTATAAGAAGCGTAAATTCGGAGGCAAGAAACCTTGGCAAGGCAATGAGAAGAAGAGGAACACTCAAGGAAGAGCAATAGAAAATGTCACTTGTTACAACTGCAAAGAGAAAGGCCACTATTCAAATGATTGCCCAAAACCGAAGAAACCAGCTAGAGAATGTTACAATTGTCATAAACCGGGACATTTAGTTAAAGATTGCCCAGTGATGAAGCCAGCGCAAGTGGCAAAGGTTTACACGATAAAGGAGGACCCCTCATCTTCAAAAGCTGACAAAGGGAAAGGTGTTTTGGAAGGTAACCTTACTATTAATAATAGAACTATTAGAGTTTTATTTGATACAGGAGCTTCACATAGCTTTATCTCCCAACAAACTGTAAATGAATTAGGACTTGAAACTAAATTTGCTGACGATCTTATTTGCGTGAAAAATCCGGTTGGAGGTCCCGCAAATCTTAGTTCATATTGTAAGAGAGTTCCTATTTCATATGCTAGCTATAAATTTCCTATCAACCTTTATGTCCTCGAATTTGACGAATTTGAAATCTTACTCGGTATGAACTGGTTAACAAGATACGATGCTATATTGGAGTGTAGTAATCGGACAGTTTTAATCAAAACAAGTTTTGGAAATTTTATTGAAATCTCTTGTGAGAATCCTATTCCAAGGAGTGACAGATTGATATATACTTTGGGAAATCTTGAACCCACTTTACAGTCTATACCTGTTGTTTGGAATTTTTCCGACGTGTTTGAAGAAGTGAAATCTTTACCTCCTCATCGAGAAATAGAATTCCGAATTGATCTTGTACCTAATACTCGTCCTGTTGTTCACGCAAGTCGCAGAATGGCACCTAGGGAAAAGATTGAATTGGTTCATCAAACTAATGAGCTACTAGCAAAAGGATTAATTCGACCCAGTGTTTCTGAATGGGGCTCAGCCGTCGTATTTGTTGCCAAATCAGACGGATCTTTGAGATTGTGTGTAGATTACCGCGATCTAAATAAACAAACTCTCAAAAATAAATTTCCACTGCCCAGGATTGATGATTTATTTGATCAGTTGCATGGCGCTCGTTTCTTTTCAAAAATGGATCTAGCTCAGGGATTCCATCAGTTACGAATCGCCGAAGATTGTGTACATCTGACTGCTTTCAGAGGTCCTAATATGTTCTATGAATGGTTGGTTATGCCTTTCGGACTAACCAATGCCCCGGCATACATCGTAGATCTTATGACCCGTGTGTTTCGGGAAGTTTTGAATAAATTTGTGCTTGTATTCATTGATGGCATCTTAATTTTCTCCAAAACTGAAGATGAGCATGCCAAGCATCTTAGAATTGTCTTAGAAATTTTAAGGAGAAATGTTCTATATGCAAAATTTTCCAAATGCCATTTCTGGGTCAATGAAGTAAAATTCCTTGGCCATATTGTTAATGAAGAAGGAATTTCAGTAGATCCTAGCAAAATTTCCGCTATTCTTGATTGGAAACAACCCACTACTCCAAGAGAAATTCGAAGCTTTTTGGGCTTAGCAGGCTATTACCGGAAGTTCGTTCAAGATTTTTCTAAGTTAGCTAGTCCGCTGACTAAGTTAACAATGAAAAATGCAAAGTTCATTTGGACTTCAAAATGTGAAGAAGTTTTTCAAGAGTTGAAAAAGAGATTGACCACTGCTCCTGTTCTCACTATTGTTAACGGGAACCAAGGCTTATCTGTCTATACTGATGCAAGTGGTGAAGGGGTAGGTGCAGTATTAATGCAAAATGGAAAGGTAGTTGCCTACGCGAGTAGACAATTACGTCCGCATGAGAAGAACTACCCAACGCATGATTTGGAACTTTTGGCTGTTGTTTTCGCTTTGAAAATATGGCGACACTATCTTCTGGGTAAGAATCTTTTCAGCTTTCTTAATAATTTGCGAAATTAACTAAAGAAATATACTTAATAAACTCTCTTTGTTTTAGGTGAAAAATTCGAATTATTCACCGATCATAAAAACTTGAAATATCTTTTCACCCAGAAGGATTTAAATTTGCGACAACAACGTTGGTTGGAATTTCTGGCATCTTATGACTTAGATATCCAATATACGCCGGGAAAAGCCAATGTAGTAGCCGATGCTTTAAGTAGAAGACATGCTGTTCTTGCATATCTTGTTATCACTCCTACTCTCCTTGAGAAGATCGCGAGCAAACAAACCGAAGACAAGTTTCTTCGAGAAATGCGTAGAAGAATAGATCGAGGAAAGGATACTACTTTTGAAATAGATAATAGAGAAGTTATAAGGATGAAGGGCAGAATTTGTGTCCTTGACATTCCAGAATTGAAACGAGAAGTATTGGACGAATGCCACAAGTCCAAATTCAGCATCCATCCAGGAGTCAACAAAATGTATCGAGATGTTAAAAGAACATTCTGGTGGAAAACGATGAAGAGAGACATATCTATTTATGTTAGTCGTTGTGCTACTTGTCAGCAGATCAAGAGCGACCAAAAGAAAGTGGCCGGTTTACTTCAACCTTTAGAAGTACCGAAATGGAAGTGGGATCAGGTATCGATGGATTTCATCGATGGATTGCCTCGTACCAAGAAAGGCAATGAAGCGATTTGGGTTATTGTGGATCGTTTAACCAAAAATGCTCATTTCATTCCAGTTAAATCTACTCGGACTGCGGCAAGCTTGGCAGGTATTTATATAAAGGAAATTGTTCGCCTCCATGGTATTCCCAGTAGTATAGTGAGTGATCGTGACCCGATCTTCACTAGTAGATTTTCGGAAGCATTTCAGGATGCATTAGGAACGAAATTAAATTTCAGTACTGCTTATCATCCGCAATCTGATGGACAGACTGAGAGAGTTAATCGAATTTTAGAAGACCTACTGCGTGCTTGTGTTCATGATTTTGGTGATTCTTGGGAGGACCATTTGCATCTGGTTGAATTCTCTTATAATAATAGTTATCAGGCCAGTTTAGAAATGGCTCCTTTCGAAGCTTTATATGGTCGTCCGTGTCGATCACCTACATGCTGGATCGAATCAGGTGACAGACTTGTTCTTGGACCGGATATGATAAAAGAAGCCACTGAGAAGGTAAATTTTATTCGAAAGAAGTTATTAACTGCCCAAAGCCGTCAGAAGAGCTACTATGACCGTCGAAGGAGAAATTTGGAATTTCAAGTTGGAGATTCTGTATTTCTGAAAGTATCTCCGATGCGGGGTGTGTTGAGATTCAGGAAAACTGGAAAGTTGGCACCGCGTTATATTGGTCCTTTTCCTATTCTGGAAAGGATTGGTTCTCTAGCATATAGAGTGCAGTTACCCAGCTGGTTGTCTGGCGTACATGATGTGTTCCATATTTCTAATCTTCGGAAATATGTGCACGATCCAGATGATATTATTGAAGAAGCTGCTCAGCAGGATCTTGAAATCACTCCCAATTTGGCAGTTAGAAGGGAACCGATGAAAATTGTTGATCGTGATGAGAAGCGATTGAGGAACAAAATTGTGAAATTGGTCAAAGTTAAATGGAGTGGCGATCCAAAGGACTGTACTTGGGAGACTGAAGAGAATATGAAGAAGTCATATCCCAAATGCAGAATTGACATCTCGACTTAAATCTGTAAGTCATTTCCTTATTTCTGAATTCGTATATTATTTGTTTACGTTTCTCTCTCTTTCAATTTCGAGGACGAAATTTTCTTAAGGAGGGGATATTGTAACATTCCGAAATTTTTGAAATTTAAAATTTGATTAATTGTTTGAACTTTGGGATCTAACTAGTAAAATTTAATCTAAATTTAATATTGTTGATATTAATATTACACATTAATATAGAATTAAATAAAAAGAGATATTGATAGATGATCTTTAAATAGAATTTAAAATTAGTTAAAGTAAGTTATGATGAGATTATAAGATTTAAATCACATAATTATAATCTAACAAGTAAACATTCAAACAAAAAAACAAATAAACCTATGAATAAATAAACAAATAAAACAAATAAACAAATAAACAAATAATCTAACATTTAAGTAATATAAACATATAAACAAATCAAACAATAGACTAACCTAGAACTCTCTCCCCAGCAAAAGAAGAAGCAAATAATAATCCAATGTAAACATAAAGTGCTGAAAGTATGCAGTGGAGTGAATAAACATTTCACAACATACTTCATTTAATGCATTGCATGTACACAATCTTTTCAGCACACACTAACATTTATTAACAAGCATGGTTTAGTTTTTCTTTTACTTCAACTTGTACTTGCTTATGCTTTACCCTGTACACCACTTTTCTCCTATATGTATACGTATACAAAGCCTCACATTCATTTGTTAAAAACAACTCAAGTATCATTCAAACAAATTTTTGCAAAGATCTGAAATTAAAAAGGAAAAAAAAAAGAAAGGAAAAAAAAAGAAAGAAGAAGAAGTTAAACTGCAGACTTCCAAAACCAGAGTGCTTTCTATTTCAAAACAAATTTCTGGTGAGTAACATCAACCTTTTAAATTTTTTTTTATGAACTTGACTTAGTTGCATTTATATCTCGAAAACAAGTATTGTTTTATATATATGAATGCTCTGAGGGTTTACATAAGTTAATAAACAGTTTTATGTTTGATCTGAGTAAATTTACTTGTTCTCTGTTTTTTTTTCTTTTCTTTTTCCCAGAGTTGAGTTGTTAATCTGGACATTGTTTTTATACAGTTATAAACAAACTCAAATTTCTTTCATTTAACCATTGTTAGACTTAGAACTTGAACAAAATTAGATAGTTTAAACAAAATCAAGTTTTAAAACCTGTTGCAAGCTAAACAGTGAGGGAATGTCTCTGTGGAGCTCAGTTTTACAATGGAATGCTAAACATTTGGAAAATTTGAACATTTCAAAACATTGATTAAACTTCATAACTTGAATCCCCACTGAAAATCATGATTTTTAAACCAAAAATGAAGATTTCTAAATGAGTATTTTGTGTGCAGTTCGTAAGTGAGTAAAAACTATATTTTTACAAATTTAGGAAGATTGAATAAATTTTAATTGTTGAAACTTGAGTTGTAGAAAGTTTAACCCTATATGATTTTGGGAAAAATGCTAAATAATTTTTCCAACGCATGGATTTTGAAGTTGAATCAAACATAGGGTTTGGGTTCCAGTTTATCTCGTGTTCAGTAAAAATTTGATTTTGCCACTATGGAGCGTTCGAGTGGTTCGCGCTTCAGGGAGATGGTTGAGGAGAGTACGGCGATGACGTGGACGAAGTGGCGTCGCCTCTATGGGTTGAGTTTAGCCGGACGTGGTGATTTGCAGTCGAGTGTTTGGGTTTTGGTTCGAGTTCAGGGTTGTTTTTCGTTTTAGTACTTTTCATGAGGATCTGGGTTTCGAATTTGAGTGAGAGGGCGTATTGTGGTTTGCCGAGGTAGGTGGAGTTCGCCAGAATGTTGGCCAGAGGCTGTGCACGTGCACAGCGGTGGTGTGGGTGTCAGGCAGTTTTCACGTGTGCCTGGTTTTGGGGAAGACTCGAAAAAATTCGTGAAGGGCTTCGGGTTTTCTCGCGTTCAAAGGTGTTGGCCCTGTACAAATTAAGTTTTTAACCTGAAAAAAAAAAAAAAAAAAAAGAAGAAGAAGGAACAGACGCGGGAGGGAGAGAAGAGGCTCGGGAAAGTGTTGAGGAGGGCAGGGGTTTTACTCGAGTGGAGCCCTATTTTTACTTTGGGTTTTGAAAATTTGGATTAGGCCCGATACGTTTGTATAACTTCAACGTTAAGTAAATCTTTGTATTCCAAGGTAAACAATGTCGATTTATGTTAAGTGAAAACTTATTATGAGTTTACATCATTTAAAAAAAAAAAAAATTAAATTAATTTTTTATGATTAAATCTAAAATAAGAGTTTGAATTAATTTATATTAAAACTTTTTATAACTGTAATAAATTGATTTTGAAAATATAAAGAAGATTTAAGACAATAATTAAGGTAAATGATTATTTTTATTAATTTGAAAGGAAATTAAGAATGATATACAATTTGTAATTAAAATGGATTTAATAAACCATTAAGTACTTAAATAAATTTATAATTAAGAATTTATTGATTAGATAAATTAAGTTAACTAATTTAATTGGCAGTTTATTAAAATAATTAATTAAATAAATCAAGCTGATTAAGATTAATTAAATTATCATTAAGAATAATAAATCATTGATTGAAAAATCAATAAAATAATTATTTGGTTAATTTATCTCATTCGTTTAGATTGGTAAATAATTAACTATTGTTGTTAAGTTATATCGATATCATCTTTGTTCTGTTTGTAATTCTGTATGATGTAATTTCCATGTTATTGTACTGTGATTGTGATTCGTTCTATATTGATGTGAAAACTCTGTTGCCCGTAAAACGGCAATTAAACTTCGATGCGACAGGGTATCGGATTTCAGTTGGTTATCCGAAACCCACATCGAACCTGTGAATATTTGTGAATGACATCCACATGTTTTAAAATTTGACACTCACTATTCGAATTAGCCGGGAAAGGACCTGTGTGTCATATAACCCATTTCGAATATGTGATTCGACGTTATGGATAGAATGTGAAGACCGGTGTTGAAGACCGGGTATTTGCGAGAGCGATAGGATGACCTGTCGATTGACTCTGCACCGAGTTGCTCCGGTATAGAGTTCTCCATATGTGATGGGGAATCCGATCAGGATTGTGGATATCCGGATTTGCAAGGACTTTTTTGGAAGTGCCTTCGGTTCTGTTCGAGCCCGGAACAGACTTGTATGGATAGTCTGTCTGACATTACAAATTGAGATATAAAGCCGATTTCTTTCAAATATATTTCTGTTGGTGGCGGAGAATTTATTCTTTTAGCTTAACACCCTTCTCTGAGACGTACGAGCTCAGAGGTTATGTAGTTGAAGGTTATCAGCAATATATTCCCAATTTGGTAATGTGACATACTGAGTGTTGCTGTGAAATGATCATTGTGTTGATTATTTGTGATAGGATCATTTGTTTGATCGTCTATCTTTGTGATCATTTCTATGATCATTTGTTGACCCAAAGCATGACTTTGTATAAAGCGTGTTTTTGTGGACGTGACTTCGTCGGACCTCACACCCCGAAATGGTCGAAACAGGAAAGATGCGGCAAGGTTATTGGGGGTAGCACCCCTTAGGGTATGTGCATTTCCTTCTGGATAGAAGTGGTATCATGGTATGGAGCCCAGATACTTAACTTATGTTGATATCGCAGATATATATATATGATTTTGTGATTTGTTGCTGGGGCCCCGGTTTAAGGTTGGTTACGACCGGGAGATGGCATACTCGTGTCAGTAGTTACCCAGTTAGGGGTAACCCGGCCTTGTGTTGGCAGAGATCCGGTTTGGTTCTCGGGGACGTCCTTCCAGAGGCGTTCTCATGTGGCAATGGGAAGTTCCTTGGCCTGACCATTTGTTGGAAATCCAAAGAAACAATACGAGCCCTGTACGGTTTTAGTTGTAGAACCTGTCATGCAGCGTGGCGGTAACCTGCCACAAAACATGGTAGCTATAGTAGGCATACGATAATGGTCGTATGTTGGCTAAGATTAATATTCTATTTTCGAAATGATTTACTTCACTATGCACTAGTAAAAATATCAAAGAATTCTTTTCTCGTACCAAGCATATTTAACTATCATAAGAAGAAATCTCCTCCAATTCTGCGTTTGCATTGTGTGTGTGGCGGGAGGTCTTATGGTAGTTCCATTTTTTAAAAGCATTTCGAAAATTCTTTTATAAATCTTGTTTTATTTAAATGCAACTGTTTTTGTTTACTCATACCAGTCCCATGACTGATCCGGAGTTTATTGTTTTCTTTCCTAAACTCTGGGTGCCCATTATTTTCACACGGGCAGCCTAGTAGCAGGTTTCTGTATTTTGGAGTAGCAGTATTTTGGAGCTCTTATCTTGGATATATCTTAGGAGCTATTGGAGATTACAGGTGTTTAGCTTTTGGGAGTTCGTAATCATCTCTCTCATTTAAGGATTTTTGGATATATGTTCACTATTATATTATCATGATGTTGTATTTAGAGATTGTGGTATATGTATTTATGTACTCTGTTGCAGTATGGATATTATGTTGATGTTGTAACAGTGATGTTATTTATGATATTGATTCTGTTCCGCTGTTTTATATACATCTAATTGTTGTTATAAGCTCCGGCGATGCGAATTTGATGTCGTTTATTGGACATCGAGTTTGGGTCGTCACAAATTGGTATCAGAGCTGTTGGTTGAGTAAGAACTTTAGCTACGGAGTATAACACATTAGATGGCTCATTAGAGATAGGGTGAAGTATACCCTAGAATGAGTATAATCAAAATTGAAACTTTGACATTTCTTAGTCTATTTCTTTTTACTGCTGATATTCCTTAAGATATTTCGCCTGCATATCTAAATCAATTTTCTTACTAATCTCAGATAGTGAAAATGAGTGGACGCAGAGGAAGAATTAGGGGTCAAGGCAATGCTTCAGCACCAAATCAAATTCCCGCAGCCGCAGAAGCAGTAATAGAAATTCAGCAGCAGCCGGACTTGGCTGAATTATATAAGAAGTTTGAAAAGCTTGGTGGCAAACCATTTATTGGCAAGGAGTCAATTATTGACGCTCAAGCTTGGGTAAGATCGTGTGAAAAGATTTTTAAAGGGCTAAAATTGCAGGATGAGCAGAAAAGACTTATAGCTTCTTGGCAACTCCAAGGAGAAGCTTCAGCTTGGTGGGAAACCATCATTATAGATGAACCCGAGGAAGAATTTACTTGGGATCGTTTTAAAGAAGTGTTTGAGAAACGTTACATGCCATCAGCGGGAGTTTCCAGAATGTATCAGGAATTTCTGGATTTTAAGCAAGGAAGTTTGTCGTTTGAAGAATACTTGAATAAATTCAGTGAACTATCTCGGTTTGGCCCGGAATTGCTAAATACACCTCTGAAGAAAAACGAAAGGTTTATCCGGGGAATGAACCAGAAAATAATGGGCACCTCTGATGTCGTTTATTGGACATCGAGTTTGGGTCGTCACAGCCGGAAAAACCGAACCATTCGGGTTTAAGAAGAAGAAGATAGAAGAAGAAAATAGACCAATAACAGAATCTCACATATCGCATGGGAACAAATATAATAGATAAATGGATATCTTTAAAACAAAGAGCTATATCAGTTGTTACATTACATCACATTACATTACAGAGTTTACAACAACAAACAGCGGAAAAGATTATAACATATACTAGTGATACGCTTCGCCACCCAGCTTGCTCCTGATCTCCACAGCATCTCTTTCTGACTTCGTTCCAGAATAAGTGATAACCTGACTCTAGGCTGCCCGAGTGGAAAATTGTGGCCACCTAGTGTTTAGAAAGGGAACAATAAACTCAAGGTCTGTCATGGGACTGGTGTGAGATCTTAAAAACAGTTATTTTTCACAAAGAATATAAAAAGAAATTCGCCATGCTTTTGGAAAATGAAACTACCATAAGGCCTCCCGCCACACACAATGCAAATGCAGAATTGGAGGAGATTTCTCCTTATGATAGTCAAACATGCTTAATACGCAAAATCCTTTGATATTATTACTAGTGCATAGTGTAGAAAGCCATTTCGAACGTATAGTATTAATCTTAGCAAGCATAGACATTCCGTACTATGCCTACTATAGCTACCATCTAAACAGTGGTGACCACCATAAGTAAATGGCAGGTTATACAACTAAAACTGTACTGGGTTCGTATTAGGAATTGGATTTCCAACAAATGGTCAGGCTAAGGAACTTCCTACTGGTACGCCTCTGGAGGGACGTCCCGAGAACTTAACCGGCTCTCTGCAAACACAAGGCCGGGTTACCTCTGTAACTAGGTAACTACTACACGAGTATGCCATCCCTCGGTCGTTTGCGACCTTTATCTGAGGATCCACAACCACAAAGCAACAACCACAAAGTATAATAAATTTGCAGCATCAACATAGGTTATATATCTGGACTCCATACCTATGACGACCCGACTTTCTCACTACAGAAAATCGTATCATCTTGAAGAAAGAAAGGGATAGAAAAGAGAAAAGAAAGAGAAGAAAGAAGGAACAACATCAGAATCTCAACAGCGGAACGAATAAATTATATTAATAACATAAATATTACATAGTTTACAACCCAATATCAGGGTTACATAGATTATATATCACATACTAGACAGTTATAAACACATATCTAGTTTACAATACAAGGAACTACTCAGAGAAACCAACACAGCGGAACACTGTATATAACTATAACGCAGAAGCCTCCTGCTCCATTTCTCCTCCATAATTCGTCAAAGCTAACCTGAATCCCTTCGCTACTCGTAAAAATTTGAGTACCCAAGAGTTAAAGAAAACAGAAGATAAAATCCGGGTCAGACATGGGTCTGGTGTGAGTAACAGGTTAAGGTTTCTTAACTTTCAAAAAAATTTGAAAACAAAAGGTATCACGTAAGACATCCCACACATAAACATGGAAAAAAATTTACCTTACGCTAACCAAAACATTTGATAGGAAATCCAATGATATTATAATAGGACTAGGGTTTTCAAGTAAATAGAAAATTGCTAAAATTGTTACATTTATTAAATTCCAGCTACTAGCCACAAAAGTGGGTAATACAATCAAAACCGTTGGCACTTATTGGATTTTGGATTCCATACAATGGCAGGGCTACTAGGGTACCGCCCGTCACAGTACGTGGCCTAGATCAACGTACCGAGGAGCCACCCTAACTCCCCTGCAACACAAGGCCGGAACCATCCCTTACTAGACAGTCCCGAACAAGACAACCCCGATAGTTGGAGCTCACAACTGTCCACACAGCCGAAAATAAAAAGGGACCTCTAGACAGGGGAAAATCTCGTCCTACTTGTGCATGACCCACTTAGCCTTGTTGCACCTCCCCTGTTTTACCCATTCCCAGTTGATGAGGCTTGAGGCAACGATTACCTTTATAGAACACATCACTTAGAATGCTCATCGTCCACCTGACGATGTTCTGAAAGCATTCAATCCATACAAGTTCGTTCCGGGTTCGAACGAAACCGAAGGCATTATCTCGTTACACTCATTTTGGAATCACCCTCAGAGTTAACGACAATAACCCTTGCACTCTGAATCTTCGTCTTCACTTGAGATTCACGACCAATCGTTAATTTGGATCGATATGGTTTTCGTATATCCAAATATGGAAACCCGATCCCGGTCTCATCGAAATCCAAAACGTGTCTTTTAAGGCCAAGTTGTTTTAAGGTTTAAAACAATTCAATTATCTATATACACACAGATAGATAACTCACAAATCACAATAGATAATCATCATTATCATTATAAACAGATAATCCATATTATCATCACAATACAACCAAAGCATTCATACAGCATCAGTAATCTCATATCTGAGATCACAAACCATTCAAGGCAATCAATATCATTCATCCATACATAAGTAAAGCTTTACCTCATCATACTAATTTAAATAAATTAAATTAATTACCTCCATTTCTAATTAATTTAAAGTGAATTAAATTAATTATTTCATCTTTAATTAATTTAAAATAAATTAAATTAATTACTTCATCATTTTAAATCTTGCTTATTTAACCATTTAATCGATTACAAATCAATTAATCATCATCAAATTATCCACCTTAATTAATCACCCTTGATTAATTATCATTAATTACATTCAAGTAATTGTCCCTTAATTAAATTTCACAAATTAATTATTCTTAACCCCTTACAGTAATTATCCTTTAATTACTTTATTAATTAATTAACTATAATTAATTACATTAATTAATTACCTTTAATCACTTATCATAGATTAATTAATCTTAATTTATCTACTATAATTACATCATTAATTATATTAATTAATGATCCCTAATTACATTTTAATTAATTACTTCTTTAAATTAATTACCTTAAGTAATTAATCTTAATTAATCCACAATTATTAATCATTCCGGATTAATCACATCCAGCAATTAACTAACCTTAATTACTTCATTAAAATAAATAAATTACTCCTAAATTAATTTCTTAATTAATCTCTTGATTAATTACAAAGTAATTTAATCCAAATTACTTCCATTCTTAAATCATCTTCAATTAATTACGTCCTGTAATTACCAATTAATTACTTCACTAAGTAATTTCCAATCCATTAATTACATTAAGTAATTATCATCAAATCGTTCAGTGTTTAAAATTAATTAAACTTAATTAATTAATTCAAACTAATCTTATTTAAACTCCATTAATTACATTCAGTAATTAATTCCTTAATTACCTCCATTAAGTGATTACACTTAAACAATTCACAAATGATTATCATTAAATTAATTAATCTAATTAATTATTAAAATTAATCACATTAATTAATTATTAAATAATCTCAAGTTAATGACCTTCATTAACCATTCTTTAATTACTTCCATTAAGTAATTAACTTAGATTAACCATTATTAATTACAAATTAATTTATCTCAAATAATCCATTAATTAATCTCTAATTATTTAATTAATTAAGTGTTAACTATAACTTAATTAATCCTTAATTGCTTGATTAATTAATCTTGATTATAACTTAATTGCTTAATTAATAAATCTTTAATCATTAATTAATAACCTAATTAATAGTCCTTAATTACAAATTTATTTTCCACTAATTAATTAATCTTAAACCTTAATTAATTAATTTAAACCTTTAATTACTTATTTAATTAATCCAAATCATAATTAATTAAATAAATAAATTATTCATTTTAATTATCTTAATAATTCAATCATTTAATCTTCATTTACTTAAAGATAAAAACATTTCTTATTAATGACCAAATTATTGTTATCAAAAGTATTCAAAAACAATTTACTTCAAACTTTTCTTTCAAATTTCATTTTAAATTTAAGATTCAAAAATGAATACAAATTGACTTTAAACAAAGCTTAAAAACAATTCAAAAATCTTTAATTCACATGTTAAAGAAATATTCATTTTATATAGAAGTTTTAAAATAAATTTAAAACCAAATTTATGTTTAAATTCAAACCATAGTTAAAAATACACTTTAATATTCAATTTGTTTAAAATATTTTAAATTTGAAAACTTCTTTTTATTAAAAAATTGGAATGCATATTAAATTTTGATTCCAGATTAATCTTTAGATTTAAAAACTTACTTACAATTTAAAATTTCATTTTTAAAATACAAACTACTTAACCCTTTTTAAAGTAGTTAAATCAATTCAAATTTAACACTTTATTATTTTATTTAAAACTGAGATTTAACTTAAACTTGAATTCTAAATTTCAAACTTGGATTTGAAACTAGGTTTAAACTTTTCTTTACAATTATAAACTTTAGTTTTAAAAATTTTAAACAAATAGTACAGGTTTTGTTAAAACCTGTAACATTCTTTAAACCCGAGACACCCCCCAAAATGCTTCGAGTTCAAAGCCAACTTCCCCGAGCAAACTACCCAACATCTTCTAGCAACTATGTAACAACCCGCATATTTATCAATTTTATATTTAAATATTTTATTTAAATATTTTGTCGTTAATCGGATATTGGTCCGAAAAGCTACTTTTTGCAAACAGTCAAATTAGGACTCGAGACCACTTCCATTGAGTTCGAAATGCCGTTTACAACTTTTTTAAGTATAAACATTGATAGGTTTGGAGTTAGTGGAATTTCACTTACTTTTCCCGCTTTGGACTTTAGGTTAGATTAGCCATTATAACTCAAACCCACTTCTCTCCTTCTCCTCACTCTTCATAAATTCCTACCAAACACAAAGTTTAACATTAATGGTGAGTGGAAAAGGAAATTACAAACTCCAAGCCTACGTTTTAACTCCAACTCCATCATTCAACTCCAAATTCAAGAAAAAGCATTGGATTCAAGCTTGTAGTTGCTTCTCCATTCACCTTCAAGCTTTACCTTCATAATTTGGTGAAAAGGTGAGATTTTAATCTCACATTCTTGTCTATAACCATCTTGGATTGTTGGGAATGAATTCCTATCACTTTAGCATGTACATTAGCATTTGGTTTGGATTGGATTGGTGAAAAACTCCAAATTTTAGTGCTATTTGCATAATTCTGCACTTAGGTCGTTCTGCCTATGCTAGGTCGTTTGCGTGGAAAAGTCTCGTCACCTAATAGCTCGTTTATGGCCTTAAACTCGTTCGCATTCTTTAGGTCGTTCGCCTCGGTATTAGGTCGTTGGACTTTTGGTCGTAGGTTGCTTGGCCTTTTTGGTCGCTAGGTCGTTCGCCTCTAGGTCGCGTACCCCCTAGGTCGCTCGACCTTAACACCGTTTGATCGTTTAGCCGTTAGGTCGTAGGTCGCTCGACCTCACTCACCTAGATAGACCTCTCCCCTTTAGGTCGCATGACGTTTATTCCTTTAGGTCGTATGGCCTTAGGTCGCGTGACCTTGTTTTTGACCTTAGGTCGTATGACCTCTAGGTCGCTCCAGTTAGGTCGCTTGGCTACTTATGTTAGGTCACTCAACCGTCTACCTTTATAAGTTGTAGGTCGTCTCCGACCTTAAACCACTCGGCCGCATTAGGTCGCGTACATTTTAGGTCGCGTGTTTCGCTAGGCCGTTAGGCCTTTACCTCGTTAGGTCGTAGGTCGCTCGACCTTATTACCTTGTTAGGTCGCGAGTCCCTTAAGTCGCTCACCTCTGTTAGGTCGCTCGCTTTTACTAACTCACGAACACCTCTAGGTCGCAACCACTAGGTCGCTTGACCCCTTAGACCCCTAGGTCGCAACCATTAGGTCGCTCGATCCTATCCTCTCTTAGGTCTTCACTAGGTCGTACCATTTTGGACGGGGCACTTCCCCCTGAACCCCGTAGCGGGGGCGTTGCCCCCGCACCCCCACCTTGGGGGGTTGCCACCCCCTGGACCCCCCACCGTAGGGGATCTTATCTGAAAAACATTCAACAGAACTTGCTTCGTTGAGATGCTGAGTTGACCATTCTTCGAGACAAACTATCTTGGGCTTCTCGGTCGATTTTATGGTATCACGGCCTTGCTAAAAAGGCGGGATAACAACTTTAGAAATATGAAGGTTTCAATACTAGTAGTAAATATCAAAACTCTTCCATCAAAAGGATTTTAACTCTATTTTACTACAAAGCTCTTTTCTTAAACCGTTTTCCAATCTACTAGTATATACAAACCTTTTCCTTAAAACCTTTTGTGACAATCTTCTAGTGAAGATCTACAGCTTGTTCGTAAAAATTTAAGTTAAGCAAGTGGTTATGGAACATGAAGCTAAACTCATATATTTACTGGCTTGGTGAGATTGACACTACTTGATGATCATGATGATCATTTTTGTGTTTTAGACTAGCAACTGTGCGATGTCTCTTTGTCTGCGAGGGAGACTAGACCCCGCTCTTATGATGTTTCGCCATCGCATTTGTGTGATGTTTCGCCATCACATATGTGGGGTAGCGCCCCCACGGTCTTCGGGCCATTCGTGTGTCAAACTTAATGGCTTGCAACCATGAGATAGCGTCTCGCTTTGTGTTACACGTGTAGGTGAGTTTTCATGCTCCCATTTTGTGAGTTTTCATGCTCCTATATTGTGATTTCTGGATTTCTTGTGTAGTCTTCTGGAATTAGTGTTTCACCTATTTTCATGACTTTCATTGTTATGATTTTCCAGCTTTTATGTTTTGGTGAATTTGTGTGTCATCGCTTTTTTTTAGGTGAATTTGGATCTTTTAGAAGATTCTTTTGATATTGTTTGATCTCTTGATGATCTTCCTTTACCTGCTTATCATAGTATGTCTTTATGGTTACTATATGTTCTTGCCATATCTATTGTTTTATATCATGTTACCTGATATTTATAGCTAGACTGATCCGTTTATTATTTTCTTATAAATAATACTCGGGTCAGACCGAGATGCTACAGGTGCTTCTGCTTGACTTCTCCCCCAGGGATTTACTACTCTGACTTTTGGCTGACCATTTAGATTAGCAGTTTTTGTCGTTTACACTTGAGATATAGACTCGTAGATGTATTCTTTTGTATAGCACATGTTGCTATTCTTTTGTGTACGTGGTCTTTCATAACCACTACTCTGATGTACACTTTCATGTGTTAGTTATATATTCATATCTTTTTCCGCGTTTGTGATATGGATGTCTGTGACTGATTGTGTTATGTTTATTTCAATATTCGTTTCCGAAGATTTATTTATAGCCACCGTGTGATAGCTTTGAGTTTGTATCGGTATGTCGGTCTTCCTCCTTAAATAAAATGCATGTTATACTATCTGACATATCGGTGCTCGCACAAAGAAGTTACATGGATGGTCGCTCCTAAACAGCCTTATTCTCCGTGCTAGTTGACAGCATTACTCCGTAGTGTTTTTGGCTAGCGTGGGTATTGAGGTGGGGCGTCACAAACTCAGAGATTTACTCGAGTACAAAACTATGGCCAAGCCAACATCACCAGTACCCAGTGCACCGTGCACATGCACGATACCTCCGATCATCGGCGATGATCTTCCCACATCGACAATCACTCAAACACCCTACTCAATCATCAGATTATCCTCAACCCAACTCAAAATTGAATTCGAGTTTCAAACTAAACTTTGAACAACAGAACATCACCAACTCCAAAACCTGGAAATGCTTCGCCGTTTATCCTCCGACCGCCAGAAGTACTACCTCTACGGCCATGACCTCAACTACGGCCAAGCTACCACTACCCAAAGAATTGAAGCGCTCGATCAACAATGCAAGCCATGGTGATAAATATTCTAAACACAGCTAAAACTAGGGTTCCAAAAGAAATCTCTCTACTGCAACCTCCATGGTGAATTGCATCACCATCCAATATTTTTCCAAGATTCACTGATCGCTCCTCCATCAACTGGAGAAAACCCGACCCATTCAACCTCTTGGATCACCAGAAAATCCCAATATCCCCATTCCAGTCAATACCCAAACTGCACCTTCACTTAATTTCTAAAACCCTGATTCTTGTGTTAAAAATCATATTTTAGTTGATGTTTTCGAATTATAATACTGGATTTACAAATTAAAAGGGTTGAGTTTTGATTTTATCTAACATGCACATATGTTTTTATATTTCCAGAAATAACAAGCTAAATTTTTGACTTGCTTAAAAATTTTAAATATTAACCTAAGATAAAAAATCAACAACTTTTATTTATAAATTACATCCTATCAGGAACTAAAGATAAGGATAAAAATAAAAATTTAAGCCTGGAAATCAGAACAGAACAGAGTAATTAAAACAGCTTGCACACAAATACATTTTCACGTCAGACATTTACTTATAAACTCATGCAATACTTATTCATTTTAGTATACAAGCATGCAACCAATTTTTTTAATTTTACATTTTTAAAAGTTACTCACATATTTCTGAAGAAGACAGAGCGTCCATCTGAAAAGCTTTTGAAACTTTTAAAACTACAGTTTACCCTTTTGATTTTAGTTTAAAACTTAAGTTGCTTGTTTTAAAAACTTGTGGACAACCCCAAAGATTTCCAAATTCAACTTTTCTTGAAATTGAAACTTGAATTGTAGACTCCCTTTTGATATACCCAGGTTGAAAGAATGAGTGCAGGCAGGTTTGGTTTGAAGATGTGCAGATTTGCATTTTGAAGTGAATTACAGGGAAATGGTTTGCATGTTAGAACTAAGGATTTGAAGATGGTTACTAGGATTTAGATTTTGATCTGAAGAGTTTGTAAACTGATTTTGTTTTGAACTGGATTTCTGGATTTTTGGTTTGAAGAGTTGTTTACAGGGAAGTGATTTTCAAGGATTGAGAAATAAATAGGTTGAAGTTTTCTTTGATTAGAAAATGAGAAAAAGAACTAAGAGTGAAAAATGTATTCTTATATAGGCTAGTTTTCTGATTTTATAAAATAAAAGAAAAACAAATTTAAAAAAGCCACTTGTAAATTATTCCAACATTTGTCACATTGGAATGTTTAACACTTAACACTTGTTATATGATGCTTAGGAAAACAACACGTGTCCTTTTAAAAGTAATTTGTATTTAAATTTAAATGTTAATATATATATGTTATGCCTAATTAATTGTTAATTAGTATTTAATATATATATATAAGAAATTTAAAAGAAATAAAAACAAATTATACTTATAAATAAAAGCTTATGCATATAAAAATCAAAACAATTAAAAATCTATACTTTGGATTTTAAAACTTTATGTTCAAATTCAAATCAAATTCTAAAATCTAATATTTAGAAATCAAGTTATATATACAAGTTAAATTTGAAATAACAAATTCTATTTGTATTCAAAATCTATTTGTAAAGACAATACATTATTAATATTATTTTTAGAAATGACTCATTATTAAATTAAAATAATTATAAAAGAAATTATGTCTTTATTAATAAACTAGTGCGTCGCCCGTGCTACGCACACGGGCATGTGTGCAGTTAAAATCTGAGGAAGGTATGTGGCCGTTGAAGATATGTATAATTGTTTAATGTCTACAACTAACTTTTATGTACAGTACCGAACATTGGTGGAAGTAGGTTGAAGTAATCTTTATTTTATGTCGATGGATGTACCACAGTTGACCCGAGTAGACATGAAAATATTTGCCCGCACATACATACATATGTGCAAAATGTCCCGTGTGCAGGAATGGTGAGCATTGTTGATTGTTTGTTTGTTTTCTTTTCAAACAGCAATGTCAGTAGGATATTGTAAGTTGTTGTAAATCGGTTGGAAAGATTCCAAATTTAGTTGCATGATGGTGGGTATTTGAAAGTGTAAGAGAGTGGGGAAGTGGTTAGAAATGTAGGAAAAGTCAATGTAGGCGTAATCAGATGCAAATCTAGTGATGTTGAGGTTTCGCAGTTTTGCAAATGCTGTCAGTATGTGAAAGTCGAAACTAGAAGTACAATTGGAGAAATAATTGTGCATATCAGTTGACATAAGCAGTAGTGGAATATTCGGTTTGTACATAATCACAATAAAATGAAGAAATAGGTCGATTATTATTTTTTGTTCAAATTTGAATTGTATTTGGCTCTGCAAACTTATTGCCCTAAATTCTTTAGCTCCATCCAAGGACAGACAGCATATAGTAGGAACATCCCCAAGTTTATTTATTTCACCTGGTGAAGTCAAAAGCGACATAAATTAGAAAAACATTAAAATTGCAAAATCAAGGTCCAAAAAGACCATCACAAATTAGAAAAACAGAGGGGAGGAGAGCAGGTGATGCCTACATGCGTATGAGAAACAGGGGAAGCGGTAGCAGTAATATAGGTTAGAGGGAGAAATGAAAAAATCTTTCCCCGTAAACGTGATATATTTAGCCGTGAGTAAAACCAGGTAAAGTTTTACAGGGATATAGCAGTTGAAGCATATGAAAATGGTGGAAAATAATTGGTAGTTTTCATTGCACTTTGATTCACGCAGATCATTGAGATGACAGTTGAATGTCAATTTCAATTGTTCACCACGCTGACATCCATTGTTTGAAAATTAAGGGTACGGAGTTGAAGTAAGCACCTGTATGTAGTGGACCTTGTCATCATCCTCCTTCGTGTATAGCGTCTGGAGTAAATATGTTAGGTGTGGTTTATATTTTTGAATAATTATGTACTTGTTATACGCATTCAAAGGATTATGTTAGCATGCAACAATTCATGTATATATTTATCGATTGTTTTATTTATTGTGTAAATATTGGTGCTGATGGTGTTTTCATTCTAGTTTACAAATGATTTTTGTATTCAGTATATGTAATTAGTTAAGATGCAACAATTTTAGAATGGTTGATTTAGTGTTTTTGGCCGTTATGCATGGTGGTTTGAGTAGGTAAAGTAGTTGCAGTAAATACGGTCGTGGAAGCACATCCATAGTAAAGCATAAGCAAAATCTGCAGTGAAGTAAGTGTTAAAAGGCAGTGAAAGAAATATAAGTAAACTCTAACGTGGGCAGTCATATATATAAAGCGTAAAAGATAAAGGCTCCGAAAAAACACAAAGAATTGCGTGAAAAGAACATTAATGTCCCTTGAATTCGGTATATTTTACCTAATGGTGTCTATGATTTCAAGCTGAAAGTCATACCCCCTTTTGCGGCCTTCTAGCAGGTCCCGTTAATGATTATTAAGTACTGTAATTCTCCTATATAATACAAAATACAAATGAAGTAGTGAAGTAAAATTGTTAAATAGCTTGTTACCATGCAGAGCTACCATGTGCACTAAAATTTTGTAACCATGCAGAGTTGGGAATTAATAAACTAATAGAATTGGTAAATGCATCCAGAAGAAGTAATGTAGATGAAGTAGAGGTTGCATTAACAAATAAACTGGAAGATACAAAGGATAGTTGCTAAACATACTGGTAGATTCAATGGGCAGTTTGTAAAAAATATGAGACATACTATATACATTACAGTACACATAGGGTATGTAGTAGGGAATAATTTACATTGTAGTGAGGCAGAGCTATTGGTCCTTTAAACTATGGTAGTAGGGAATATAAAATACACATTTCAATCTATTTTACATCTATTGCATCAAAGTTGAAAATATCAAAGACTTATCTATTTAGGGATGCAATTTGTATGCAGTGTAAACATTTTCCTAGTACGGCGGTTCGTACGTGATAATTTAAAGTTGTTATGTACTTTATAGACCAGTTTAGTAGAGTACAGAGTTTCTCGGTGGTTCTCGTAGTAAAATTACAACTAATATACAAAAATATTCTAAAACTACTAACTTCAATATTGATTCGTTGCAAAGTACAGTAGACAACTTGGGGATTAGCACAAATCATACCTAGGTAATTAGTCGATTCATAACCACTTCAGTAACCAGTTTATGATATAGTTGACAAATAGTAACCAGTATTTTTGTTAGCACAGTTTGTTGCGTTGACTTGTTGAGGAAATATATATATTGTAATGGTGAAACGAAGAGGAGTGGGAAGGAAAGGTCTTGCTGTGTACAGATATGCAGTAAATTAGTAGATGTTAGGGGAGTCTAAGTCAATTTTTTTAACATTGTCGTTGGATATTCGTCGCTGGATTGGTCTGCGGTTGTTATTTCGATATCTGAGATTCTGAAGCATGACAGTAATAGTTGTACCATAGAATACAGTTAGTATTTTAAAAATGGGTGACGTTGTGTATGTTGGTTCAGACGGAATCTCAGTTTGTAGTAAATGCAAAACGTCAGAGCAAGATGAATTAAAGTGGAGAGTAAAAGGGTCATTGCGGATGGAGGTACGGGTGGGGATCAGTGGATGTAGCAATGTAGAATGTTTGTATGAACAGTGTGCAGAAGTAAAGAGAAGGGTATGTACAGGAAACAGAATTGACTGTAAAAGTATGTTAGTTATCGTAATGGTTGAAAATACAGTGGGACAAACAGTAGTACACATCTTTGAACAAACATAAACAGATGCAGTGCATAAGTAGAACCACCTATTTCGTTTGTACATGTAGGCTTAAATAGGTACAGGAATAAACGAAGATGTTCAATTGCAAATAGAACACAACAATCATGACTGGGGAATACATAGGTAGGATGTCGACGCGGACGTACGATGGTTTGGCTTGCAGTTGCTCACATACTGCTTACTTCTTCCTCTTACTACCAGTTGGTCGTCCACGTTTCGTCTACCCACCAGCAGGCATCATGTGACAGGTTGGTTCGTTCTCCCGTCCAACAGTGAGGTCGGTTATGCTGCTATCCTGTAAACATTCCTCACTCTCCTACAGGTACGGGGAGTGTATATATTAGTTGTTTTGTTATGGGGAAAGAAGAACGAATTGTGGGGTGAAGTACAGACCTTTTTAACTGTAATCATGTCTACGTTTGTCACACCTGCGTAAGAAAGGAAATTTTGTGGTAGGTAAGATGTATGGAAGATATGCTAAGAAGAGTGGACGGAGGTTGTAAAAAGAGGTGTTCCACCTTTTGTGATGTTGCTGGATTCAGCAGTTAGCTGTGTAACATCACCGTCTTTTGTATCCTTTGGTTCAAGGGGTTCAGGTTGATTAGGCAGCAAGTTGTAAGGCTGTTGAATATTTGAAACTCTACTAACAGTGAGCGATTTCCCATAATTCATTATGTCATACTTTGATGGTCTAAATTCAAACCGAGCTTCCGTACCCATCAAGCTAGTGAACAGTTTCTCAATCAGTTCGTCACCGTTGGTCTGAATAAAAAGAAACAGCAGTGTCATACGGTGTGAGGCAGTAGATGAAGGAGGGGTACAACAGTTGCATGGTAAGGTTAGACAGTTTGAAGTTAGTAATGTCAGTCAACTAAAAAGTTTTTGTGTAAGATGTGTACCGTTTTGGATATATCCATCATCTCATCGACGCTTCGTTTGAGGAGGTAGGCAGCATCTTTGTCGAAAGCAGTTACAGTCGCAGCACCGGTGTGGTCGAAAACTTCCATAGATACCTTGTACCTGTGAGGATGTAACATAATGTGAGGGAGATGAAATTGAACGGTAAACTTACTTATGCAGACCTGTTAACTGGATGAGTAATATTGTTATTGCATTTGGAACAGGTAAAACCGGTTGCTTCCTTTGTCACCGTCTTCCTACAAATGGGACATGAAAGATAATTCCATCCTGATGATGTGTTAATCCTCATCACTGTTGCGTTTACGACATACTTTTTTGACTGCAAAGGAGGATGAGATGAAGAAATGTTAATGAAAAAGTATAGGTAACATACTGATAGGAATAAAATATACTGAATTACGTGGCAGTCATTAGAGCGTATGTCGTCTAACATATTAGCTATGGTACTTTTAATTTCCAGGTCGTAAGTAGTTGAAGATGTAGGCCATTGATGCTCTGTCGATGTAATGGTACTTCCTTCGCTGTCAGTGACGCTGTAAAGTATTGCGGTACTAATAACGTTGTGAATGAAGTGTACGCATAGGGATTAGTTGTTACAAATGAATTGGAGGATTACCTGGAAAGTAATTTTTCTATCTCTGGACAGTCAGCGCCAAAGTAAATTTGTGTACCATTAGTTGATGAAAATGTAAACTCTCCTATAATTATTAGTATGTCGATAAGGTTGATATTCAGGAAGGAAATATGAATGAGTAAAGTCAGTTTACCTTTGAATAGTTTGACTATCATAGAAGTGAATATCACCGACGGTGCTTGTTTTTCCGATTCAATAGCAGTCACATCTATGAGGTCGGTTTTGTTAGCCCACAAAGTAATAGATGTATTTTTTAAACTGTGTAAAAGTTGAAATGGAGAGTGTTACAATGCGAATATGTAGAAGTAAATGTGAGACGGTGGTAAATGTTAAACCTTGCAGTGTAAATAGTAATCTCTCGTTTAGATGTTTGACATCCGGTCCTTGTTGTCAGTTGAACACCGTCTGAAATTCCTCGCACCACTCCTGCAACATCTGGGAGGAATATCGAAGAAGGAGGAATGTAAAAGAAATTTGATTAGTACTGTTAGGGGAAATGGTAGAGCGATAGTATAGGGCGTGTGGTAGTACAATAAGTAAGTGTACCTATAAGTTGAGCCACCTTATCTATGCGTTGAGCAAGAGTTTCATTGTCGACAAAACCGAATTTGTATCTAGGAATATCGTACATTGTTTGTGGCAGTTGTTTGACTTTTGTATCAGTACGAAGGATGATCATCAACCCGTCATCTATTGGGCGGTATGTATTTTGCGCAGGATAGACGTTGAACGTTTCAATCTCGTACAAACATTGTTCTTCAAATGTTTTTGAGTATTTGTCGAGCAAACTCTTTGGCACGACCGCATGCTTTTGGTTGCCCTGCCGTAAAGTAAACTGTGATCTTCTTGCAGTATTGATGTAGGTGGTAAAAAAAATGGTCAGATATGAAGTTGGTTTATGGCTTACCTTTACGTCAATAAGATGAAGATTTGTCGAGTTAATCTCTTTTGCGGCTTTGGAGATTGAATTCCACATCCTGGACAGTCGTACATGAATGCGATCCCAGTTAGGACCAACTTGTAACTCAGACAGTAGTTGATATTGGTTTGCCATTCGGATTTTTGTTGTAGGAAAAAGGAAGAAAGTTTAACAGCAGTGGTAAACAGAGTAGTACTACAACAGGTAGAAATTTGATATCTGAAGTGGGGTAGGTTGCGTGGAAGGTGTACTTGCGAAATGAATGTTATGTTGTTTAAGTCAATTAAATACCTGGGGAGTTTTGTTGGGTGGTAGATAATACTTTGATGAGGCGTACGGTGGGTAGGAAACGAAGTTGATGAATTATTTGTAGCTGGAAAGTTTAGACTATAACTGACGGGCAGTTGGGAGAAGACGGTGTGTCAACACCTGTGCAGAAGTTGGTTTGGACATGTTAGTAGTGGATGTAGATACCGTAGGAAGTGGGGTTGAGCGGTGACTGTGGGAAAATAACTGTATCCAAAGAACAGTTGCAACCGTCAAAAATTTACGTGCATTTCAACATTTATGTACGTGGTGATAACGGTTGTTGGTTTGTGAAATGTTTGCATTTCGTGGTTGGAGTACAGGTGTCAGTACACCTTATTGTAAGGAAGTTATATTTTTTATCTTATTCTAAAATATTACGCAGGGGTAAGTTAGTACATTGACAAAGGGTAAAGTGGTACTGCCATTGATGGTAAGGGACGATTAGAATAAGAAAGTGTGTGCTGCTCATGAAAAATGCAGGAAAATAAACAGGGCGTACTCAAATCTGCGTAGCAACTGTAGTTTAGTACAGCTGATGGGACAACTCCTTTTCAAAATATAAAGCACATAACACATAGTTAAGATTTAAAATATTAGTGTAGTTTTTGATATATTAGTGGAAATATGAGTACCATAGAATGGGATTCCGCATATGACTTATATGTCCTTGATTAAGGGAAAGCAGGTAATTTATAGAGCATGCAGGTGAAGATAAGTGGAGTACTAATAAATTTGATGTGCTGTACAAATTGGTATTGACGTGCGTTAAACATGTGAGTCATTAATACAGACATAATGTTGGGACATATAATAGTGGGACAACACGTTTTCAACATAAGTGGCCACTAACAGCAAAAATATTTGGACATATAATACGTATTTATGCCATTTGTTGATAATAATACAGAAAGGAGGATGACCAGAGACATTGACGAATTATTTGAGGTCTGTCCATCGTCTGGACTCCTTCCTGTTGCTGTCCAAACTGGTTCCAAGGTAAGACAATGAACGCTGTCTGCAACACGGGGAGTAGCATTGTTGTCCAAAGTAGCCACGGACATCCGTGCTGCAATAAACACCACATTAGTATGTAGTAATGAAGAGCAGGGGATGTGCGCAGAAAATGAAATATTAAACCAATTAGCTATTGGTGAATGAAAGGACCACAATACGCACACGGGCATTTCCGCAGTTCAAAACTGTGAAGTAGCATTGCTCGATGTGAAATGATCTTTGGGTTAACACTTTCTTTCTTCTACTAACTTTAGGTAGAATAACGTGGACATGGATCAGTGGCACCAACTTCATATTTGTATTTGCCGTAAAATAATGAGTAAGAATATACAAAGCAGACATTGTCATATAGTTCTATTTGTATGTGTCCTTTTTTACAACGATTACCGAGCCATTTCTGTTAAGTACTCATGTTATGCATTTGCAAATGCCGTTTGTAATACAGTTTGTGCAACTGTAATATATTTAGAAACTGCTCAAAATTTACAACGGTATATGTGTTAGGACTTAAGCTAGAAGCAGTGACATAGATACACTAAATTTAGACTCAGGACTTATATCAAAAAGAACAGGACATACTACTTAAAACAAACTGTGTAAAAACTCCAGATGTAATAATCAGTTGTTGTACACTGAGTACCCAAAAAATCTCATGTAGTTTAATATAGAGTACTACTGCTGCGATATTGTTGTCGGCCTTGTACGTATGTGGTCAGCCTAAAAATGAATACTGTGCATTCACCAAAGACCTTTATTTTTCCAATAATCACCTACGACTCAAAACTCAGTTACATAAATATTTCGGACATAGTTGCGAATGATTTACAATCCACAATTGAAGATGTAAGCGTGCAAAAAAATCATAATTAAATCGTGAATTCCAGTAAATCTTAAAACAGGTTTCCACTGTAGTAGAGAATTTGTGCGTTGCGAAACCAATTTGTTAGTTTAAGTTGGAAGTGCGCACAGACTGTAATGTACTACGAAACTGTACCTGATGTTGAACGCTGAACAGAGTGTTATCGTCAGAGGGTCCATGATTTGCAGGCAAGCCTCCGATACTCATGTCAGCATCAACAAACATAAACCTGTTATTGAGCTGAATTGTTAAATGATTAAAAAAGGTGTTGTGAAAACAAATTTCAGCATCTATGTATATAAGAACAGAAAATCGTCTTTCATCGAAGATTAGTAAATGTGGACTATATAATGGTAAACGTACCACTTGTAACAGTGCTGAGTAATGTGGCGGACAAACAGGTTGACGAAAATTGATGCAAATAAGTAGTCATACAGTTTAATTGATCGCATACGTAAAGCCGTACTATTGAAATTAGCAGAACAGAAGAGAATAGCAATAACACATGTTGGGACAATTTATGGAAAGGTAAGAAAAAGAGATAAAAGTGTGAACCTCGTGATGAAAGGTGCATGAGTGCAGCACACTGACATGGATGTCCAAGCGGCCAAGTGATGGAAGGTGACTACATATTGATAATAACTTCGTTGCATAATCTGATCTGAATTTCTTTTGAAAGTAGATTGATACTATTCAAAACTGATCTGCATGAGCTAGGGACTGACACTAAATAAGCAAAAGTGGGTGTATTTACCTACAAAGACCAAGTTAGTTCTCTATCGAAAGAGTAGGGGGTTCCAGGCCATTGATTAGAAGTGGATGATCATTGTATGTTGGGATGTTATTTTGGATAATCATGAGTGGTAATATACTTGGAAAATTTAAGGTTGGATTATAATTTCCTTGGTAATGATAGTTTTTTTTCTCTCCAAAGAAGCTCATCATATTGTACTATTTAAGTAAGTGTATTAAACAATTTGTACGTTAGTTTTCATTTTCTGAACTGGTACAGCACGTTGCAACATGTAGTCAAGTTTCTATGCATATTTTATGGGCATATTGTTGAAATATTGCAATCCCAAACAAATTTCATGTTGGGCCATTTTTTGACTTTTTATGTTTCATCTACACCGTACATACAACAAAAGACACATATACTATTTATCTACAAAAATATTACAAACATCATTTTATTTTATGGACTATCTCAAACGTTGCATTGTACATTTATAATTAATAGAATATTTATTAGTCTTTATATTTAGCCGTTCATTTGAAGAAAAAGTTCATTAAAAAAATCATATAAGTAAAATATACGGCGGGAAAAAAAATCAAAATTTAATAACCATTTTTTCTACTTAATCACCCGTGTGCGTAGCACGGGCCAAGCACTACAGGCTATGCACAGTGAGTTCACAAATTGAGGGGAGGTGGTGTGCACAGTAATAGAAACAGTAAACCAAATAGTTATTGTTAGTTTGTAGAAGTGGTGAATGTGCAGTTGTTAAAAATGTGAAAAATAACTGTTGATATAGGACTGGTCGATATCTATCTCGCAATGCCAAATGTTAAAAATACCTGCTGAGCATTGAGTGGAGGGGGAGCATAATCTTGTCTGAACAGCTCGTTGCCAAATCCCTATCCTTAACAGTACCTTTTCGTAGCAATTCAGACAAACTGTATGGCGAGCAAAAAATTCGTCAAGTAAAGTTGAAAGTTTAAACAAATTGTCGTACGGTATGAAAGTGTACCTGCTGTTGAGAAGTGAACATAATTTTGTTGTCGGAGTGTAGATGATGCAGTTCAAATTATCATAAAGATATAATCAGCCTGAGCAATTTGCGAGCAAGCATCTGACATTCATGTCAACAGCAGTGTACATGAAACTGTGACTGAAATGAATTGTTGCAGAGGTAAGAAAAAAGTTTTTTAAAAACAAATTTCATCATATATCTGAACAATAGCTGAACACTGATTTACAATAGAAGATTACCGAGTATCGCCATGTGTTCCAACAGAATTTTCCTTTCTTTATATTCAGGTTACATTTTTTCTCCTCGGGTACTGCAAGTTACTGCAATCCATTGAGGAAGGAGAATGTAAAAAAGGTTGTTCAAAGAACGAAGGGAAGGAGAAGTAAAATTGTGAAAGACGAAGAACCTGACAAAGAAGCAATGTGAAGAAGTTAAAAGTGGAGATGTGGTTAAGTATCAAGAATGTTGATAGGAATAAATTGATAATTATATGAAGTCATTGGATTTCAAATTAATGAGTGCCATATAGTTATTTTATTTCACAGATTGAATTTAATTATAATTCAATGCCTAAACAGTAATGCTGTGGAAGTATGTATAAAGGAGGACATCATGGTTTAAGGGGGAAAAAATTCCCTGTATATCTTTGTGTACGATTTGAATGTTAACAAACTTTCAAACTGACTTAACATAAAATGTGAATAGCAAAGCTATGGAGTCGTTGAGTAGTTTGAACTGTGGAAGAAGAAGTAATATTAAAAGTGTACACATAAAAGTAGCAGTTGTAATGGTATTGAATACTGTGGCAGAGAAAGAGGTTGAAGTAAAGTGCTGCAAATTAGCAGTCAAACAGTGTGATGAATCGTGGACTTAAATATGTAGTAACTGTTTATAACTGAGGTCGGTATCATATACAGGAAAAAAAAGGGGATGAAGGATTTAAACACTATTGTTCAAAGAAAGAATGTAATGAGAAATAGAAGTTCAAGAGGGAAAATTATGCAGTAAAAAAATGGAAACATCACAAGTTTAAATAAATAGCGATTATATGTTCCCGCGTTGTTTATACTTCATTTACTGACAACTACTGTAACTTAAAATATAATGTGCAGTCTAAACAATTGTTATGTTAACCAATTATGTTTACAACAACATGAAATAAAGGAAAGGTAAATGAAAATTCAGATTTAAAAACTGTATGTACCAGAATTTGGAGCACTTCCAAGCGTTGAGGTGCATCAACTGATGAGGAAACAACAGAGGAAGAACCTGACAACCAAACAGTGTGTAGGAAAACAAAGTGGACGCGTCGTTAAGTAGAAGAACTTTGACAGTAATAAATTGTTAATTCGCTGAAGCCACAGGGTTGTAACTAATTGACTGTCGTATAATTAATTCATTTCATACATCAAATGTTTTGTACTTCGTTCTGTAACCTGTATTCGTATGTAAGCGTGTATAAACGAAGATAATATCATACAACGGACAAAAAAATTCCTAGCATTGTTTTACGTGCAATGTGAATGTTAATAAACTTCCAAACTGAGTTCACATAAGATTTGAAGAGCATCTCTTGAAAATCCTTCAGTGTTTTGAACTGTTTAAGATGAATTAACGTTGACTGTATAGCAGTAAAGGTAAAACATGTAAAAGTAGTCAATAATGCGGTAGGCAAATAGGTTGAAGTAAACTGATGCGAATAGGCAGTCAAACACGTTAATGAACATCGTCAGGGGGAAAACAGCAAATTAGAATTGTTCAACTGATACACAAAACTGGCCCTTTGGCCATGTAGCCGTGGAAGGGAAAACAACAAAATAAGGGAATGAGTCATTTTAAGAATGAATTCATAAGTCCAATAACTTACAAATATCCAAATTCAGGGGGAAAAAAAGGAGACACGGTAGAAATTGAGGTAGTAATACCGACGTCTGTAACACTGTGGCGTATAACTGTAGGTGTGACCGTCATACAGAGAGCGGTTGAAAATGTAGGTGTTGGAGAGAAGACAGCTAGTACATGTAATGACCGGTGTATAGAATGAACAAATCATACAACTAAATTACAAATATCCAAGTTTAACGGAAGGAAAAAAACAATACAAATGCAGATAGTAGTAGTCAGGGTAAAGTGTGGAGGAAATAGGGACAAATTAAAGTGCAGGGTGCAGCTTAACAGACGGTAGTCCCTAAAAGTGCATATAGCAGAAAGCATTCAGGTAACCGCATTTTTTCCCTCCGTAACTTCAGCCTGAAAGCAGAGGAAATAAACTTAAGAGAAGTGCTTTTGAAAGTCGGTACCGAATTGCATGTAGTAAACGATGTAAGCTGCGATTACCTGATAAACCATTGAAAATTTCTTTATACACAATATTTTTTGTTAGCCCACGACATCCACCCTCCAATTCACCAATTAAAAATTTCATACCCTGATATGAAGATGTTCTTGATACGGCAACATACAGCTGACCATGGCTGAAAACTGGGAGCGGCAAATATATGCCTATATTGTCCAATGTTTGCCCTTGACTTTTATTTATCGTCATTGAGAAACAAACCTTAACGGGGAATTGTCGCCTACGTAACACAAATGGCCATTTTGTATCCGCGGATGTAAGGATGATGCAAGGAATTAGTACCTTCGTACCGATATTAGTACCAGTAATTATTTCTGCTTCAATAACTCTTTCAGCAAGTTGAGTTACAATTAACCGTGTTCCATTGCAAAGCCCTAACCTCTGGTTCAAATTTCGTAACAACATAATTGGAACTCCTATCTTCAACTGCAGAATGTGGTTAGGTAATCCAGATATTTTTAGAGTGTTAAGAAATTCGATAGGATAAAGGGTGTGTTGATCGTCCAATTGTTCAGACGTAGGACTAATGGAATCAGCACTGAAATAGGATCTTAATTCACCGTTAATTTGAGAAAGGGTGTAGGAGTTAATTTCCTCAACAAATTCGTTAGTTGCAGCGAGCACGCACCGTGTGCGTAAATACTCTTTGTCCGCTAACCTATTACGCAAATCAGGATAGATCATGTCAACCATATTTTGAAGACCACAATCCCCAGCTTCGATAAGATATTCAGAAGGTATAGTAATCCAAGAAGGATCATCGTCAGCGCCTATTGGGACTGCATCAACATTTCCATCTCCAATGTCAAGCACCCATTGTGCAAACTTCTCCACTTTCTCCATTTCCTGGGAGGTGCATGTTGAACGTTGTAATCTCATATTTCTTTTGAGGGTAAAAACCTTACACTTTGCCCATAGATATGAATTGGTGATGGAAGCAGAGACCACCATATCTCTAGTACCTTTACGAACCACCGCAAAATTTGTCGAAAATCACCTCCAAGTAAAACCGTCTTTCCTCCGAAAAGCCTGGAAGGTCCGTCAGCACTACTAACCTGCATTATATCCTGTAAACTTTTTTCAAAGGCCTCAAGTGCATTACGATGCATCATAGGTGCTTCATCCCAAATAATTAAATCAGTAGATTTGAGCAACTTCCCTAAAGGAGATTGTTTTAATATATTGCATGTTGAATTATCATCCGCAATAAGTGGAATTTTGAATTTTGAATGGGCGGTTGTACCGCCAGGTAGAAGTAAAGATGCAATACCAGAAGAAGCGACAGCTAGAACAATCTTCCCTTCTGCCCTGAAGTAAGTGATAATGGTTTTCCATAGAAAAGTTTTCCCTGTACCCCCACTTCCATAAACAAAGAAGAAACCACCTTCGTTACGCTCAACAGAATCACATACATTTTTAAATACCTTTTGTTGTTCAAAATTTAAAGACGACAGAAGTGGTTGCGAATCGGCTTTCAACATTTCCATATCATAACCACTTTCAGTTGTTAGTAAGCTACACTGACCTGTGAAAATTGGAATAAGTTCTGATGGAGGGATGAAGTTAAATTCTGCTACAGATCTACCACTTCTACTGAATATCTTCTCTAATTCACGTACAGTCTCCAACTTCAGTTGACAGTCATCAAAACAATCAACTTGTTGTTCAGACGTGTGTAGGCGACGCCATTCAATATCCTCAGCCAACATTTTCCCATTTCTATTCCAAAGCTATAGTGGGTTGGATACTTCGCAAAAAAGTAGCAACATGGCAAAAAGTTCGCGTAGAGACGATGCAGTTGCCCAACGTGATGCCTCCGTTAAAGCTATGTTCCATTCGTTATCGTCTTCAAGTAATCCACATGCAACACATGCACCTTTAAAAGAGTCATAAACAACGGAATTAACTGTTCGAATCTGTTCATAACAGGTAGGTCCTTTGACGATGTTTAGTAGTAGACGTAAATAAAAACGTTCGCCACATGTTGGATGAGCGAAATAAACTCTTCCTATTGTGTCCCCTTTCTTCCGTGGTGTCCACTTGCCAAATTTTTTGTTCCACACCCATTTTGTAGGAAAATCTACATATGTTATCTTTCGTGCCTCCTCACTACGTTTATTAGTTTCCATCCACTCAGTGAAAATAGTATTGGTAACAACAGGTTGACATACTACCTGAGCCAAATTATCCTCATCATGGAAAACAACGTTTTGATCTTTCGGTATATGAAAGTGTAATCGTTCTACTGCAGGTTTTCGATAGTGAATATCAAATTTGAACATTCTCCAACTTGCTTCTGAAGCTGATATGTAACGACAATCTATATAAGTCTTTATTTCATCCACCTCACGGACAAAATTGTGGTTCGTTACATTGTTTTCCTCAATTACAACAGCAGCCCTATCGTGGCCTTTGTGAATGTACTTGAACAAATACTTAACAGACTTCGCACGATTACATATCTCAACATTAATGTGTGCTTGATACTTCACAACTAAGCTCACATTATGTGGTATTACCCAACAATTATTTAAATTAACCCCAGATAATGTGGTAACAAAGTTACCGTTGTTGCGTCTTCTATAACTTGGAAAACCATGTTTGTCATACGTCGTTTCAGGATTAATCCGTTTTGGGTAATGTTTTGAACAGTTACCGTTTATCATACATGGGCAGTTAGGATTATAAACGCCGCATGGCCCATGTACCATAAACTGGCTGACTGATTGGTATGCAATAGGATCTGCCTGACGATCGGGTAATTCTGCACTAACGACCTTATCCACTTCAACCGTCGTTTTTGGTCTGTCCTCCCTCCGTACAAACAGTAAGATATGTGCGTGAGGCAGGCCACGCTTTTGAAATTCAATAGCGTACAAAGCTGTTAAAATATTTGCCAAAATCAATCGATATTTTCACTGTATGTAAATAATTTGAAGAAAATTTTAGTGGATGATGTGACGGACCTGCATTTACTTTTCCAAAATGTTCTTTTTCCTTTATGTCATGCATCAATCGCTGCAACTTAATGTGAAAAACGCGTGAAATTATATCTGGTCTATCTTCTGCCCGTTGACCTGGAATTGTTTTTAAGCACTCCTTAATCTCTGGCCAGTGAGAGTTGCATGTAAATGTGATAAAGTAATCTGGAGAACCATCCCATCGACTAATTGCCATTGCATCTTGGTAATTCTGAATCATATACCTAGGCCCACCAGCAAAAGAGGAAGGCAAAACCATTCTCCTGCCAATAGACAACGCCGACTTGTCACCTGCTGCAACCGCATCCTTCAGCCCGTTGTACAGTTCAGATCTGATGTTATGTTGGTTATTTCTGATCCAATTCAATCTGTCCTCCTCAATGCAACAGTATGCATCAACTATTAGCTGCTGGAACAATCTCCCACCATAAAGCAAAGTATTACCATCTCCCTCTCTATATTGCAGTATGTACGCATAATATTCACGCATGGTCACCATGTCCTCCTTGCCGATATCAGCCGGCTCGATGGACTGATAAGGTATGTTCAGTCTGTAACCATCCTTTGCATAGGGAAATAAGAGAGGATACTGCATGGCCATAAAACTGGGGTGTTTCTCGTTAATTCTCTTAAGCAGCCCACTTCTCTCTTCGATTATGATGTCCCTATAACCTTCACTTCGGCTACCATTCCCTGTAACCAAAGCCGCAATCTCAGATGTTGTTGGTATATTGTACTGCCTACCATCTCTACCCCTCCTTTCCAACAAATGAAGCGAAACATTGGCCAAACTACTACACTCATGCCTGTCTCTGGCCATCCGAAACACCTTAGTCAGCTCGTTATAGTCATTGAACATAGATATTAAATTTTTAATAATAAGAGGGTTGGTAGACTGGTTAGCTGACAACCCCGGCACATTAGCTCTTTTTGTAACCTCATTGGTTGTGTCATAGATATATAGTTGTGCAAATTTAGCTTGTCCGTCGGTGGGTAGCATAGATCCTATTTTATGATAATTCTGACCGCTAATTCTAAATACATAAGGACCCCGACATATGTTCACTGAATTATCAATCCGGCCACCCATAGATGTAAATGCAAACATCCCATTATATACCCGTATGTTCTCTCTGAAATTAGAACTGTCACGGCCACCATTGTAATCAAGCGGGTTGTGTAAATAGTCAGGGCATTTTTTATATCCTGGTAACTTAATTTTACCACCCTTACAGCAAATAGAGAACTTCATATTCACGGGTCTTCTTGACTTCCTATTCCTTTCTTCGTACCAAACTGCTGCATTACAACCTGAGCAGACATAGGTGGGACCACCAAAATTCCATGGCTGCACCGGAGCTCCTGGACCAAATTTTTAGTTCTAAGCAATTAATAACACAAATGCGTATTGTAAACATGCCAATAAAAAACTAATTGGTTGAGGAACCGTTGTAAGTTTGATTATCAGCAAAGTTAAGTGTACCGGGTAAACCGTACAGTATGTAAAGTTGATAGTAGCAAACGTAAATATGTTCAAAACGCAACAGGTAAATGGGTTATTTCAGGTGATATTATAGTTTGGAAGAGAGAGGAAGAATAAGAGTACACCATTACCTGTGCCTACTTTTGCAAACACACTAATGCAGGAACTTGGTGAGGAATATCGCCCATTTTCTTTTTTCCCTGTTTTTATTACATTGGAAAGCAGTAGTTGTGGTGTGTTAATTTTTGAATTAAATAACGGTATGTAAACCGGTAGAACGTACCGTTACGGCCACTCCGTCCTGAAGTTATCTTCGGCCTATATGGCGCATCTCCACGGGATGTGCTTGTATCTTCCATCGTTGTCCCCTGTTGCTGCAAAACTGCAGACCTTTTTCTTTTTCTCACATTCATTGCACCTCTTCTGTCAGCTCTGGCATCCCTAGCCACAGCTGTGGTATCCATACTTTATGATTAAGAAAATGACCTGCAAGGGTTTACACTCGTCGGGCAGACAGTATACAGTAGGTACAGCCTACATCAGTGGCAGTAAGTATCGTTACGTACTGATTAAATAAGAATATGGTACTACTTTAGCGAAAATACGATGACAGCAGTGGGGGACAGAATTTGATAGGCTTAATTACATAAAGAGCATGTGGTCCATCAATAAATCATACAGAAAAAAAATCAACTTTACCCAACACGCTTCTACACAAAAATATGATCAGGAGGGCTTGTGTAAGAAAAAACAATATTTAGTAGGCTGGTTGTACAATACAGTCACTATTTTCGTCATGGTACCTCAGACGGAAAACAACTCGATTGTATGGTTTGAACATAACACTGAAGTCACAGACTAATGAAATAAAAATTTATAAGTACAGCTACCATTTTCCCTACTGAACAATCACATTTCAATCTGCCATACAGTCATATAATGGGAGTAGCTGACACGGGAGTCATATGTCAGAAGGAAGTTAAACAGTGAAATAACCACACAACGTAAAAACCTGACAGAAATCCTACCGCAGTTGTGTTGATGTGCCTTCATCACTCAGTTAACTATAGTATTTACTAAATGCCAGTTAACTCAAAAACAACCAATCTGCAAGTAAAAGTATGACTTTACAAATTACAACGTTACGTTAATGAGAATGAAAGAATGTTATGAACATGAAGAGATTGCAATTGTACAATATATAAGTCAAGTTTGAAACTGAAGTGTGTGGTTCTTTGTGTACACACAAACACACATAGTCACATACATAAATAATATGAAGTATCAGTATGTACCCTTACAACTTTCATCATCCAATTAATAGCGGATATAGTATTTTTCGAAACAATAATGTCAGCAAAGGTTGTCAACTATTACAAATTTCAGTACGTACAATTCGAAGTTCAATTGTGCTTGTTGTTTAAGCTACATCATTGTGAATAAAAAAGACATGCACATATAAATTATTGAGGAATATATAAATTAATTCAATTACTGTTATACTTAAGATTAAGATGCTTTGAAGATTATTTACGAAATAAGTATAATTGAAAGAGAGAATAAATCAGTTTTGTGTGGGCCTAAAATGCATAATCATATTTGACAGTTAGGATTAAAGAACGGTCGACCATATCCAAAATAATTATAAGGATGGACGTGTACTATCTGTATACATTTGTATTTCTGGTAGCATACATAGCAATAGTAAAGTCATACGATAAACACATTTTACTAAAATGGAATCATCTATTGTCCAAATTAACGAAATCAAAATGTACACATCATGCAGAAGCAACCCATAACAACCATGCTTTTTCCGTACAGTTAACATGCTGAAGATATCATCATGTTAATAAATATTACTGTTTCAGCTTAAGGTATCCCATTCCTAATTCTTATATATCACACAGTTAAGGAGAAATGACACTGTTATATGCACCTTCACATACTTTCGACGGATTTTACAACGCATTTCCTTCACACTGACATCCTGGTCCAATTTAGGTGTTTAAAAAAAGTCTTGAAGTTCAAAACTTAATTATATGTTTAGTATTGTTTCAGTTTGAAATTTGTCTACAATTTGTTTCAGCTTAACAGTTGTTTAATGGTACATGTTGTAATTCTGTATATGAAGCAAAAAGTTTAAACAGAAACTGTTTAAAATGCAGACAAATATACCACGTACCGACCTACTTCAATAATCAAGTATCCAACGATACATTTGTTTGTTACAATACCTTCTGGTTAAAGCTTGTTTCTTCCTTTGTAAAACTGTTGGCATTAACAAAGTTGAGAACAAAGTAATACGTGATTAGACATATAAACATAATTAGATGTTGGGTCATTTTAAGAAAGTTATCTTGACTCTACTAACTACATATTGCTAACTGCGTCTTCGTTCAGTTGTTGTACGACTTACTATCTGAAATCAAAAGACATATGCGCAATCGCAGCAATTAAAAAAAAAAGAGGATGCAAGCAGTGGACAAATTAATTCATGATTTTCTACGTTGAGCTCATAAGATTACTAAGCAATATTTCTAACAAATAGGTTCATATTTGAAATTAAATATGACATCCGGTTTACCAATATAATAAAGTTTACGCAACCATAAAAGGACAACTCTGGTAACTTACCTAATTTGGATCACTATTTCAAACAAAACTTAAAAATATCATGTTACCATGTTTAACTCAAACTCTTACATTGACAAATTAACAAACATAACTATTATATATGATCAGTAGGTGCAACATCAACTGTATGCTGCAGGAATAAAAATATCAGAGGTGAAAATTAAGGTGGATAATGGTAGCAATACATTAAACAATCAACTAATTTCCCCTGTGCTTAGTATGACGCTAGCTTTTGTATCTTAATAATACCTTGCAGTAATTACTCAAAAAAATCAAACAGTGTTCGATTAGTATTGCCAAATCCGCGAAGTACAACAATGAAAGTAAGAGTGAAAAGGAAATATGTAATGCAACATATTTATATCCTGGAAGCAACCATTTAATAATGATCTAGTCAAAGATAAAAATATTATCACAAACTTTATTCATCTATCGAAAATGGATTATGTGTATGAACTGAAAATCAACAACTCATCAATGGAATCAAAGCTATTACACTCTTCATTGAGAGGCCACGAAGAAATATTAATTAGAAATTAATAATAACGCATCCTTAGTCCTCGATCATTTATATGCAAATAAAGGCCCTGGGAATACAATATACACAAAATGAGGGCACTCGCAAACCTTAAATCGATGTCACAAGATTTATATGCAAATATTGAATCATATGCGTTGTTAGTAATTTTTAATCAATCATTTTCCAATAGTTGGAATATAGTTTATCATGCAGAAACTCTGTTTTTCATTCCACTGAAAAAGTTCTGTAGAAGACATATACAGTATTGACATATGACTGATTGCAAGTAGTAATTAACAATGGTTCGTAAAATGCAGCCTGCTATATGGTGTAACATTAAGCTGTGCAGAACAGAAAACAGAAAACAGATGGTCATATGATCAGGAAAGCAATCATCTAAAATTATAAAACAGTCCAGGTAAAAGTTTAGCATAGAGAGAAAATTTAAACAGTGTTAACCTATTCCAGTATTAATATCCAGTAAGCATAGATTTGATGTATGCTCGCTTATCAAATTGATACGGGAAATTGTAAAATCTACACTTATGTTTTATTTTTTCTCCCCTTCTAAACCCTGTCTACCAAATTTACGATCGTTACGTCATCCTGAACTTGTCGACAGCTTGTCGCATGGCTTTGACACAATTAGCATTCTTATTTTACATTTAAATTTTTCATCTGATTCGTAGATGTAGGAACATATCATCACCTAGCTTTACTGTACAGTTGGCCTACCTACTGAATTATATGATGAATATGTCCATCCACGTCCGTACTGTCAGTAGTAGGCCGTACAAAAATAGAAGGCGTACATTATACTGGCTTGCGAAGAAGAAAAACATTAACAAAATTACGGTACACCTATCCATCATATAGTCAGTTGGAATACGATGATAAATAAACACGTAACAGTACCACATACGACATCAAATTAGATAAAGTTAAATCTTACCAACTTTGGAGAAAGGAATCAGCAGTGAAATTTCCAGAGGTAAGTTCTGTTCTGAACCACCGTAGTACGATGCGAACTTAAAAGTATGGAACTGCTGTCTGACTTTAATTCAGCTTTGACATGCACTACCAACATCAACGAAGACATTGACTAAATGGTGACCATCAATTTGATCTGTCTAACATCATTCCTGCACACAGCCAAACAGCCGCTTAAAATTTAAACTGATGCTAAATTTGTTCATTTACTTATTAAGCGTAGAAGACAGCAGTAAAATAATGCACACCACTCAATTCTTACACATGAGGTTACCATGAATATTCTGTATTTGTAAAACACAATCAACGCACCAATAGACAGGTGGAACAATGTTTGTCGGTCAATTTAAGGTAGAGAAGCCAAGAACATTGCCATAATTAACATTTGGTTTACAAACAGTACACATACCAGTATATCAAAAATAAAACAGTTGTGGAAACTTAAATTACTGCTTTAACTACAAGCGGAATTATATATTCACAAACAGCGGATAAGTAGTTGTTACGTTCAGAGGTTAGAAGGCAATACTTACAACAAATGGTTAGTAAGACGGACAAATAAGAAACGTAAAGGTGGATGTTGCGACTTTTCTATTGATTAGAAAAGCACAAATTTTAATAAATTCTGCAAGCGCACAGGCGTGTAGTATGCAGGTCGAACACAGGGAATTGTATTTTAAAACAATTAAAATCCATAGTTAAATCTTAGGCGTGTTAAACGAATTCGACGGTGAATTTTGAACAGAAAATAAAAAACAATAATATACTCCGAATCGATTTCGAAACTAATCGAAATTGCAACCGAAATATAGAATTGTAAAAAAATCAGAACAGAAATTGAAATTGAGGAAAAGAAGATAACGGAGCAAACAACTGAAATAATTATTAACTAACTGAAAAGAGTGCAGAAAATAACTAAGAACAAGAATAAATAAATTGCTAAATCTAATCAATAATCCTACATATTCTGTTCGAAAATAAAAACAGCGCTGAATTTAAATCTAAACTTGAAGAAAAGTGATGAGGTAAGAGATGATTTCAAGGTGTTGTATAATGCTGTATATATAGGCTTTCAACCCTTAAAATCAGTCCATAATTTTAGCAATAGAACTGGTCCTCTTCATAGTAGCTGACGAGATATATGTATTGACTGGGTCCATTTGTTGAATTAGTGAAGAGTCAGTTGCCATATCAATGCTTGAAACATATATGCTGAGTGTTTGGCATCCCTGTTAGCTGCTCCTTTGACCAAGTCCTCTGTTGCTTAAAAAGGTGATCATGCTTTTATATGTGAATTGGTTCAAATTCCCACATGAGCTACTTTTGAATGTGTCCTATTTTGTTTGATTTATTTCAATGCTCAAAATGTTGCACTCTTTGCTGCGTGATTTTTGAACCAATGGACGGCATAACTGATTAATTTCAACGTTGCACTTTGGAATCAATAATCTGCAAAACCACAACAAGATACCCGTATAATACCGCTTTATTAAAATAAAAATATATGAAATAAACGGTTTAAATTGCAGAGAAATACGTTCATCAAATACCCCCACACTAGAACTTTATTTGTCCTCGAATAAGCAAGAAAATAAAACTAACTAAATCCTTTTTCGTAGGAAACACGATTGCATTGAGCGTATGCAACAAGCCGTTAAACCTCTAGGTGTCCCTAGTAGGACGAGTGGTGTCTCGTGAGGGTTTTCAGCAGATACTACCCACAAAATCCAAATGTAGTATGTGATGATTCTAATGTACTGCATGAATGCAAAATTTTAAACAAAAGGAGACTCGATTTACTTTAGAATAATTGCAACAAAATAATGTATATCAGTTTTAGTCAACTTCTAGAAACTTTCCGTTCCTCACTAAACACAAATTTCAATATAACTCAAGTTTTCATACATTAGATTCTAGTTTGGCCAGTTGTTTCGGTTGATAACATAGTGCAGCCATGAAATAAATTCTTCACTGTTAATCACAGTTTTTTTTTTCAAAATGGCATTTTCCATTTCCATTTGTATGACAAGCCAAATCAACAAAGTCAAGAAGTGTTTCGGTTTCAAAGCTTAGTCTTTTTTTTACACCTAACTTTTGGACCAAGGTATACCACCCATGCACTGCCTCGCGGGCTTACGTGAGAGTTGGGACAGAGCTTGGCGGATTGTGCAAACCGACGCTGACTATGTCAGAAAAGGTCGGTAATCCTTAGGTGATTATTTATTTAATTATTTATACACCTAACTCATAATGCTGAGGCCAGATATACCATCCATGCACTGCCTTTCGGGCTTATGTGAGAAGAGTACAGAGCGTGGCGAGTGCACACACTTTCACAAGTGTGCACACCTATCGACTCTAGGTGTATCTTATTATTATTCTTATTTTTTTTTTGAAATTAACTAAAGAGAGTTATGCAAATCAACTTAGCACCACTTAACTTCAATGATTTGAAATGTCAACGCATGTACTTTAAATCTGCCATTTTTTAAAAAAAACAAAGACTACAGTTTAGAAAGGATTTCATAACCATCAGACGAATTCCCTTATATACTAACCTCACTATTATCGCTTGTAATTCAACTTTTCATTATATTTTACATTTGAAATTAGTGATTCACAAAAAATTTCATCAATTGACTACAACTGCTTACCTTTGTCTTGACTAATTAAAAATAAATCGAAGTCCTAAAAATATTGGGAAATGAAAAAAAATTGAAAGGAAATTTGAAACAAATAATGAGATGATTTTTTTTTAAAAAAAAATGATGCTATACTATGAAATATGAACAAACAGAATGAGAAATGCGTCTCCCCTACACTGGAATGAGACAGTGTCCCAACTGTCAAATAGAATGCAAATGCAAAATAGAAAAAAAAATTAAAAAAATACAACCTAATATGTGCGAGATAGTGAGCGGCTCATGCCGAATAGCTAGGTTCGTGAAGATCCACGAACTCATCGTCCTCGTGCTGTTCAAACTCTAGAAATGGCTTCAAGCGTTGTCCATTGACCTTTGAAATGGAACCGTCCCTAGGATTTTCAATTTCAACTGCGCCATAAGGATATACTGTTTTCACAATATATAGACCTGTCCAACTGGATCTCAATTTTCCCGGAAATAAATGAAGTCTGGATTTATATAAGAGAACTTTCTGACCTACTTCGAATGTCTTACGAATTATGGATTTATCATGATTGAATTTGGTTTTCTCTTTATAAATCTTTGCATTTTCGTACGCTTCATTTCTTAGTTCTTCTAATTCTGACAATTGTAATTTACGATGCGATCCGGCTTTTTCTATGTCAAAATTAAGGTATTTGATTGCCCAAAGTGCGCGGTGCTCGAGCTCAACAGGTAAATGGCATGCTTTTCCAAAGACCAATCGGTATGGTTCCTAGATTGGTTTTATAAGCTGTGCGAAATGCCCAAAGGGCGTCTATCAATTTAGATGACCAATCTTTTCTGTTGGAGTTAACCGTCTTTTCAAGAATTTGTTTAATTTGTCTATTGGAAATCTCGACTTGACCGTTGGTCTGTGGATGATATGGAGTAGATAGTTTATGAGTGATAGAATATTTCTTAAGAAGAGATTCAAAAGCACGATTACAAAAATGAGAACCGTTATCACTTATAATGGCTCGAGGTGTGCCAAAACAGGAAAATATGTTTTCTTTCAAAAATTTGACAACAACTTTATTGTCATTTATTCTGGTAGGAATGGCCTCAACCCATTTAGACACGTAATCTACTGCGAGTAAAATGTAGAGATTTTCAAAAGAATTAGGAAAAGGACCCATGAAATCGATGCCCCAAACATCAAAAATTTCGATGACAAGGGTCGGATTTAGGGGCATCATGTCACGTTTGGAAATACGACATGTTTGTTGACATCTAGCGCATTTGGAGCAAAATTCGTGGGCATCACGAAAAAGAGAAGGCCAATAAAAACCGCACTGTAACACCTTGGCAGCAGTTTTCTTTGCTCCAAAATGTCCTCCACATGCTTGATTATGTGAAAAAGAGAGGATGCTATGGAATTCATGTTCTGGGACACATCTGCGAATGATTTGATCGGTGCAATATTTGAAAAGATAAGGATCGTCCCAGTAAAAGTTTCGAACACTGGAGAGAAATTTTTGTTTATCTTGTTTTGACCAATGGGAAGGTGTTTCATTTGTGACAAGATAATTTACGATGTCCGCGTACCATGGTGCACTAGAGAGTGAAAGAATTTGTTCATCGGGAAAATGATCGTTGATTTGAGAGTTATCATAGTTTTCATGCACTATACGAGAAAGATGGTCAGCTACGACATTTTCAGAACCCTTTTTATCTCGTATTTCTAGGTCAAACTCTTGAAGAAGGAGAATCCAACGGATTAAGCGGGGTTTGGTATCCTTTTTCGTGAGTAAATACCGCAAGGCGGCATGATCGATGTAAACTATGACCTTAGAACCTATGAGATATGATCTAAACTTATCGAGGGCAAAGATAACTGCTAAAAACTCTTTTTCTGTGGTTGAGTAATTCAATTGAGCTTCATTAAGAGTTTTGCTAGCATAATAGATGACTCGAGGAAGTTTATCGATTCGTTGACCTAAGATGGCTCCAATGGCATAATCAGAAGCGTCGCACATTAATTCGAAAGGCAAAGTCCAATTTGGAGGTTGGATGATAGGTGCAGTGGTCAAGATTGATTTGAGGTTTCAAAAGGCGTTTCACATTCATTGGAAAATTCAAATTTAACGTCTTTAGCCAGAAGATTCGAAAGAGGTTTTGAAATTTTTGAAAAATCTTTAATGAACCTCCTATAGAATCCTGCATGGCCGAGAAATGAGCGAATGTCCTTTACGGATCGTGGAGGAGGAAGGCCCACAATAAGATCAACTTTAGATTTGTCAACTTCTAGGCCATTTTTAGAGACAATATGACCTAAGACTATTCCTTGCTTAACCATAAAATGACATTTTTCCCAATTAAGAACAAGAGATTTCTCCTTATATCGCTTTAAGACACGTTCTAAACGAAGGAGGCATTGATCAAAAGATGACCCATAGATTGAAAAATCGTCCATGAATATTTCTAAGAAATCTTCCACCATATCAGAAAATATACTCATCATACATCGTTGAAAGGTAGCGGGAGCATTACAAAGACCGAAGGGCATGCGACGATAAGCGAAAGTTCCGAAGGGACATGTGAACGTTGTTTTGTGTTGGTCCTCTAACGCAATGGGAATTTGATTATAGCTGGAGTAACCATCAAGAAAACAATAGTATTCATGACCGACTAAGCGTTCGAGCATTTGATCAATGAAGGAAAGCGGAAAATGATCTTTTCTTGTTGCTGCATTGAGTTTTCGATAGTCGATGCAAACGCGCCATTTTGTTTTGACCTTTGTCGGAACAAGTTCGTCATTCTCATTTGTTGTCACAGTGATTCCAGACTTCTTTGGTACAACTTGTACCGGACTTACCCAAGTACTGTCAGAGATAGGGTAGATAATGTTATTGTCTAAACATTTGATAATTTCTTCCTTTACCACTTCTCTCATATTAGGGTTTAATCGCCTTTGAGCTTCGCGAGTGGGTTTAGCCTCGTCGAATAAATGTATTCGATGTTCAATAATTGATGGACTAATTCCCTTAATGTCAGCGATTACCCATCCTATTGCCTCTTTATTTTCCCTTAAAATTTTCAAAAGTTGTTCTTCTTGGTCCTTAATGAGATTGGATGCCAAGATTACAGGGAAATTTTCCGAAGAATCTAAGTATGCGTACTTAAGATCGTTTGGAAGAGGTTTGAGGTCTAATTTAGGGCGTACTTCTTTTGAGGCTTCAGTAGACATCAACTGATTGAATTCTAGTGAATTATGAAAAGAGCATAGCATATCATTTAATTCATAAATGTATTCATCTTCATTTAAATTGGAATTAAAATGATCTAGGCACATGTTAAGAGGCTCCATAATATCACTAAAATCATTTTCTACAATTGTTTGGATCATGTCAACTTCTTCTGTTTCAAAATCCCTTGGTTGCCTGTTAAGATTGAAGATATTTAGTTCAATGGTTAGGTGCCCAAAGGAAAGTCGGAGTTGACCATTCCTACAGTTTATGATAGCATTTGATGTTGCTAAAAACGGACGACCTAATATCAAAGGAATCTGACTATTGGGATTTGAGACAGGTGCAGTCTCTAGGACTATGAAATCGACTGGAAAATAGAATTGCTCGATTTGTATCAAAACATCTTCAACCGTGCCCAATGGTTTTTTGACAGATCGATCAGCTAGTTGAATTGTGATGTTTGTAGGTTTTAATTCCCCTAGTCCAAGCTGACAGTACACAGTATAAGGCAAAAGATTCACACTCGCTCCAAGATCGAGTAAGGCATGACTAATGTGAGTGTTACCGATTTTACAACCGATCGTAGGACAACCGGGGTCCTTATACTTGATTGGGGAGGGATTTGAAAGAACAGAGCTAGTGTTTGCAGTTAGAAATGCAGTCTTAGGAACGTTAGTGGCACGTTTTTGAGTACATAGCTCTTTCAGACATTTGGCATATTGAGGAATTTGCTCGATGGTATCAAGAAGTGGAATATTGACTCGAACTTGTTTGAAGATTTCAAGAATTTGGTCAAAATTAGCGGGCTTCTTCTTTTTGTTGAGTCTATGGGGAAATGGAGCAATGGGTTTATAGACTCGTTTGGAAGTTTTTTCATTTGAAGAAGAAGGTGTTATATTAGAGGGTGAAGATAAGGGAGCTGGAATGTTGGGGTTGCCAACATCAAAAGGTGAAGAGTGGTCGGGATTGCCAAACTTAGATGAAGAATTAGAATCGTTTTGATTGACAACCGTGTTGTCGACTGAGTTTCATAATTTGGAACATGGGAAGATTTAAGAAGGATGTCGGGGTTGCCAACATTGTTGTCTACCTTCTTTCCAGACCTTAATGTGGTGACAGCATTAACCGGATTTACATTTTCGTCCTCACAAATATTTACTCCTCGAGAGTTATACTTTGGATTCACTTCGGTTTGACTAGGCAATTTACCTTTCTCATTGATTTTCATGAGATCCTTCATCATTATCAACATTTGTTCATTTTGTTTGGTAATTTGCTCAATTCTTGCATCTTGGTTAGTGATTTGTTCATTTTGTTTAGAGAGTTGTTTTTCCAGTCGAGTAATTTCTTGTGAAGGCTGAGAAGGTTGGGTTGATGGATTGAAATTAGGATGCCTGTATGGTTGATTCGAAGGTTTCGTTTGAGGAGCGGGTTGAGAATTTTGAGCATTAGAGGTTGGGGCTCGATAATTCGGATTTGGTATCATTGGATACATATGTGATGGATTAGCCACGTTGTTAGGATTTGACCATGAAAAATTGGGATGATGCTTCCAGTTAGGATTGTATGTGGATGAATAAGGACTATTTTGAGCTATAGCATTGATTTGGTCTTGTGTGTAGTAATGGGGTAGTCCTTCACCTTCTTAAGGAGTTTGGGTATATATAGGAAGATGTGATGGGTCAATGGCATGTACTCCTCTATTTGGAGCACGAATTGGAACACGAATTGTTTCCCATTGCATATCCTTTTCCGAATACTCTTCTAAAAATTCCCAAGCTTCCTCGTCTGTTTTTGCCATGAATTCTCCTCCGCACATTGATTCGAGTTGGGATCTTGTTTGATAGTTAAGCCCTTCATAAACGATTTGGCACAAAACGTGTTTAGGGATTGCATGATGTGGGCAACTATATAACAATTGATTGAACCTTTCAAAATATTTTGAAAAATTTTCTCCTTCATTCTGAGAGAATTGGTTGATTTCAGTTCGAATTTTAAGATTTTTGTGGAAAGGAAAGTACTTTTTCAAAAATATAGTAACGAAATTGTCCCAACTCTTAATTGAATTTTTAGGAAGTGAATTAAGCCATCTTTTCGCACTTTCTAGAAGTGCGAATGGAATAAGTCTTAGCTTGATGGATTCATTAGAAAGTTGTTGCATTTTAGTTGTAGAAGCATATAACTCAAATTCATTAAGAAATTCATATGCATTTTCAGACCCAGTGAATTTTGGTACCCCTTGGATAAAAGAATGTTTTAGCTCAAAATTATTTCCTTCGGCAGGTGAAAATGAAATAACCGAAGGTTGAACAGTCCGTGTTGGATAGCATCAGTCTCTAAGGGATAATGGTCGGTTCTCATGAAATTCATTATTTCTAACATGTGATTTAGGTGATAATTTCGGTGAATTGTGGTGTGAACTGTGTTGTGAACCGTGATTGCTCATATTTGTTTGATTTGAAATTTCCGTTGATTTGTTTAATGAAATATTTTGGCTTTCTAAATGATTAAAATTATTTCTTTCCCAAACGCGCATAAACAAAACAAGGTGTAATAGCCCAAAGTAAATTTAAACAGTTTTCAGTTGGGCACGTGTAGAGTAGAAAATTACTTACAGAGGGGTATAATAGTCCGTCCAATGCAGCTGAGTAGCGCTAGCGGATCAAACTCCAAAGTTTGTGGTTGCTATGTTGTTGCTACCTGTCAGATATCTAAGAGATGATAAGCTTAGAAAAAATTAAACTGCAACTGTGTATATATAAATGAAACGTGACTAAAATAAGCAAAATGGAGTGTAACTTGATGAAATAATGCAATGAAGTATGCTTTGATTACCTTGGTTATGAGAAAAACTATGTATGAATGAAATAAGGAAACATGAATATGTGTACTGCAGTGATCACTGAAAAATGTGTGAGTAAAATAGAACTAATGTGTCATGTGGTGAAAATTAGTGCAAAGTGCATGAACGTGGGAGCAAAGTGAAAACACAGTGACGTGCAAACAATCTGGGTGAGTTGTAAAAAAATTGAACAGAAACTTACGTGTGAATTATAATAAACTTACGTGCAAATATTTGAACAAAATAAAAATTTATTCATGAACTAAATAAAAGATGGTTACGTGATTACGTGAGTATGAGAATGGAAATGTGAACAAAGAGCTGATTTAATGCAACTGAATTAATGTAAGCAACAAACTAATGCAAGTATGAAAACTAAGCTACTGCATGCAACTTGAAACGGTAAAATGGTTACGTGAACCAAACTAAGCTACTGCAATCAACCAAAATGGTTACGTGAAAATAATGGTTACGTAAAAACAGGCTACTGCATGCAAACTAACAGGAAAATGCGTAAGTAAAATGCGACGAATGCAACATAATGAAAAATGCAAGCAATGTGTAAATTTGAAAATGAAGCAATGTGAGTCACAAACCAAAGCAACACGAAAAATGCAGCAGTGAGAGAATTTGAATGATTAGAAAACGAAAGTGTGGCTATGTGAAACGTGATTTTTGAAAAACGAGAAAAAAAAAAGTAAATTTTTATTTATTATTTTTTTATTTTTTTGTTACGTGGAAACCAAAATAGACCAAAATAGCAATGCAACTAAATAACGTGTAGCAGCAGTAAGTTGACAAACAAAAATGAAAGGAGAAGCTCACGTATATGTGACAGCTAGTAATGCTTAAAATGAGATTATATGTGATAGCATACACATACGTGAGAAACAAAATTTAAACTAACGTAAGCTGGGTATGTGAACAGAAACCAGCTAAATGAGATGCAACTCACATGCAAAATGTAACGGAAAAAGCAAATGCAGCGAACGAACAAAATGCGATTTTTTTTTTAAGTAAAACGCTACTTTGGTGAATGGAACTGAAAAACGAAAAAAAACGATTTTTTTTTTGAAAACTAATGCAAAAAAAAGTAAAATAAATTAACACGGATAGACTTAAAAACGAAAAATCGAAAATCTCAAAATAGCAACTCCCCGGCAGCGGCGCCAAAAACTTGTTACGGCTTTTCTATTGATTAGAAAAGCACAAATTTTAATCAATTCTGCAAGCGCACAGGCGTGTAGTATGCAGGTCGAACACAGGGAATTGTATTTTAAAACAATTAAAATCCATAGTTAAATCTTAGGCGTGTTACACGAATTCGACGGTGAATTTTGAACAGAAAATAAAAAACAATAATATACTCCGAATCGATTTCGAAACTAATCGAAATTGCAACCGAAATATAGAATTGTAAAAAAATCAGAACAAAAATTGAAATTGCGGAAAAGAAGATAACGGAGCAAACAACTGAAATAATTATTAACTAACTGAAAAGAGTGCAGAAAATAACTAAGAACAAGAATAAATAAATTGCTAAATCTAATCAACAATCCTACGTATTCTGTTCGAAAATAAAAACAGTGCTGAATTTAAATCTAAACTTGAAGAAAAGTGATGAGGTAAGAGATGATTTCAAGGTGTTGTATAATGCTGTATATATAGGCTTTCAACCCCTAAAATCAGTCCATAATTTTAGCAATAGAACTGGTCCTCTTCATAGTAGCTGACGAGATATATGTATTGACTGGGTCCATTTGTTGAATTAGTGAAGAGTCAGTTGCCATATCAATGCTTGAAACATATATGCTGAGTGTTTGGCATCCCTGTTTGCTGCTCCTTTGACCAAGTCCTCTGTTGCTTAAAAAGGTGATCATGCTTTTATATGTGAATTGCTCCAAATTCCCACATGAGCTACTTTTGAATGTATCCTATTTTGTTTGATTTATTTCAATGCTCAAAATGTTGCACTCTTTGCTGCGTGATTTTTGAATCAATGGACGGCATAACCGATTAATTTCAACGTTGCACTTTGGAATCAATAATCTGCAAAACCACAACAAAATACCCGTATAATACCGCTTTATTAAAATAAAAATATATGAAATAAACGGTTTAAATTGCAGAGAAATACGTGCATCAGTGGACTTCACAGGGAGCAAGGGTGTATGGAAACAAAGATTGAAACCAATAAGATGAAGCGTACAAAACTTCCATTACCCAACAGTGTTTGTAATGAACTGCCAAAAACCAAAAATGTTTACATACATCAAGAAGAAGGAAGACCGATTTCACATGTTGGAATTATGGTGGGTGGAAGAGGAAAAGGAACCTGTCCAATGTTTTGTCGATTAAAAATAAATGTGTAAAAGTGGACATTTTGTTGGAAAAAAAAGGCTTTCATAAATCACCAAATAACTTGTTGATCACTTTGCATGTTAAAATCGTACCATCAAGGTGTCATCAGACGTAAATTACTGATTGTCAGTGAACAAAGCGGGGACGATAATTTCCAACCAAAGCTTTGAACCAGCATTTTATTTCCCCATAGTTAACTGACCTCGTGTCAGTAAATTATTTCATACATGCTTCATAAACTCGCAACATACATACTTCTCAAACAGTAAAATGTTGTATTGGAAGAAAAACAACAGCTGTTAACCTATTTGAACAAACTGTGCTATATGCTAGCAAACATAAACCATTTTGTACTACCGTTTAGCAGTAAAATCGAGGAGGTTGTTATGGCGTAGCATCGTAGGCGGAGATGAAAGTGGGCGAGATTACTGGCGTACAGATAGTCAACCTTTTTTATGCACTGTACGGACTTACAGGTGGATGGAATGTAGTGAAACAATTTGACGTCAATGCTGGTAAACAATAATGGGGGTTAACGCAGAAAATGGCCAAACTGTAAGCAATATCATGTCAGCGTGAACAATCCACTTTTACTGACTGGAAAGTGAAATTAACACAACCACCAATATACGGCTGGGTTGCGTTAAAGTAGGGTACGGGATTAAACAACGGCGTATTGACCGTTTGGAAAGTGATAACATCAGAGACTCACACAATAGAACAGGGTAAACAATGGGTGGTGCGTACGGCGGAGATTGGGTAAGTCGTTGAAGAATGTACAGGAAGCCCCCAAAACGGAAAAATTAATATACAAAGAGTACTGACCTCTGCTATAGCTGAGATTATCGCAGGGGCAAAGCCGACGCCAGACGAACTTGTAGTCGGGTTGACAGTTTGAGCGGGGAAGAAGGGAGAGGAGGATTAAGGGGTAAACATTAGGTGAACCAACGTTGGGCTGTAGGAAAAAGAAGCGGGTAAAAGGGCAGAGGGAAGAGCAGGGCAAGGGGGAGATTTACGGATGGGGAAGTGGAAGAGAGATGGTGTGATTGAGGAGGGAGGAGGGTGAAAGCGGAGGAAAAGGTTTGGAACGTCGATGGGAGGAAAAGCGACGCAAACGTGGAGAAGGCACGTGATGAGGGAAAGAACAGTTTACAAACAGAAGTTGAAAAGGAAAGGGAGTCAACCTAGAAGGACACGTGGCGGCAAATGAATTCCCTGGTTTCTGCTTTCCTTTATAAGTAATAGATTACATATTCTATTAAGCTATATTTTAAAAAGAAAACAAAACAAACCATTTTTGTAAATTAATTTAAATTTAAAACTTAAGCCAAAATCATTTTAAACATTTAAACATCTATCTTAACAATTTAAAATCATATAGTTAATTATTAAGTAGTTTTGAAAAACTTAATATTAAATTAAATCAAAATTTCCAAATTATAAACATATATATATTAGAATTTTAAATAAAGATTCATTTATTAAATTTAAACCAAGATTATTTATTTAATAACTTTGAAAAGCTTTATATTAAATAACAAATTCCAAATTAGTAAAAATATTAGAATTAGAAAATATGCTTTATTTATTAAATTTAAAACAAAGCTAATCTATTTACAATATAAACCATATATTTATATTGTAAATAGAAACCAATTTTTTAGCTTTAAAAGATAAAATTTACCAATTAAATATTTATTAAAGGAAAATTATTAAACCAATTTGAATTATTATTAAAAAAATTAACAAATTGATTTAATTTTTTATACTTGTTATTAAATTGATATTGTCAAAAATTCCGGGATATCACAATCTTTTCCCCTTAAAAGAATTTTGTCCCCGAAATTTAAAACAAAGGTAATTTAATAATCTCATTAAAGATTTAATTTTTAAACACAAGCATATATCAAATATATGCTAACAACCATAACAACCAATTCATTCAATCAAACAAATCTAACTATCCAGACAAAAATTCTGAATATAACTTCCTCGAGTTTCCCCAAGTATAAACACCGGGATACTCGCTCTAGAGAATCCAAACAATCAATACTACTAAGCTACTGAGCTTCTACTCATCTATATCTACAATACCAAACAGGATATCAGACTACAAATGAGTCTGACTCAACAACCAAAACTCTTGAACTGCTAGTTCCAAAATCAGAGATAGATAAAGCACGTACTTCCTCAAAGATACGTGAAACTCATCGAATCCCAGTTATCCAAACTAGCAATTCAATCATGTAGATCAAACACTTATCCTCACAAGAACACAAAAAAGATCCAAAATACTTCAGAGCTAGCTTTCCAGCCTTACCCAATCTTATAGCTCCCTTTTTAATCGGAGAAAACTTATCCAAAATCAAATCTTCGACTTCAGTATCCAAATTCTTTCGTCTCTTATCCACAAAAAACTTCGGACGATCATGGGCTGCCCACAACCTTACTGATCAACTCAACCTTCGCTGATGACTCTAGAAACAAACAAAACCAATCATCTCAACAAAATGATCTCCTCAAGATCAACCAAGATCAAGAACTCAAACTCTACTCCTCAAATATCAGAAGACTAAACTCACTTCTCCTGTCCAGAAAAGAAAAGCAGATGCACTCCCAAACTGCTTCCGCTGCACAACTCTGATCCGAAGTAGATAAGAATGCGATGAGGAACACGAGCACAAACTGGACAACACATCCCAGAAATATGGCTCAACAGATCCATAAAAGAAAATCTCAAAAGTTTCTCCAAAACCCTGAGCTGCTACACCAACTCAATCTCTAAGAATCATCCTTCTGCTAAGCTGAACCACCCGTACCACTCCTGAAATCCCAGTCGATAAGGAAACTGAAACTCCAGAAGTGGACAAACTTCTGACTTCCCTGAAGACATCCCGAAAAAAACTCTGATAACCTAAAAGAACACTCAGACAATCGCAAGTCACTTTTGCGATCAATCCAGACCAAATCCAAAGAAAACTGTTCTCCCTTTACCAAACAGAATAGCTTACACTTATCTTACCAATCCATCGAAGAAACGGGTCTACTCTGCTGCTTCTGAACTCCTTCTTCAGAAAAACTGCTAATCCAGAAGACTCCCTGTCGACATACAGAACACTCCAAGCTGCACTGCTGCCACAGATGCTAAAGACTTCCTAATCCAAAGCTCTTCGAGAAACTCGGATCTCAAACCAAACAGAAAAATCCTGCTGAACTCAGCCACAACACTGATGCAGACCTACTTCCTTAAATTTGTTCCAAAGAAAACTTCTTCGGAAATATCCATAGTCACTGCATCTCATCATGCAGCTACTACTTCCTGAGGTATCAAGATACCATCACTCGCTTCTTCCTAACCGACAGATCCAAACTCTACTCATCCAAACTTCAAAGATAGACTCCGAACCTTAACAGGTTTCCTTCAGAGATTGATGAAATCCGTACACCACTGCAAAATCACTCGAGACGGTACTAGGACTACAGTCTTTACAGATGCACTTCCAACCTCAAATATTCAACCTCCAACCAATGGTAGTCGTGTTACACACACCACTACCTTATCTACCTTTATCTTATATTAGAAAACCCCAAATAGGTAACCCAACAAATAGGTAGAAATAAATATATTTATATATATCAAAATTACAAATACGCTCTCTCAAGAAGAAAACACTCCAAAGCATAGGTATTCACTCATCTAGCGGTCCGATACCAAATGTGACGACCCGACTTTCTCACCACAGAAAATCGTATCATCTTGAAGAAAGGAAGGGATAGAAAAGAGAAAAGAAAGAAGAAACAACATGTGACAACCCGAAATTTTCGAAGCTGAAAATTTTAGATAGTTATGAAAAAGAAGAAAGAGATAGAAGAAGAAAAAGAAAGTCAGAACATCAACATCTCACATTCGCAGCGGAGAAAATATAATAATAAATAATAACAGTTTACAGAAGGATACTATATCTGTCAATTACATTTAAATACATCAGAGTTTCACATATTCACAGTCACTGAATATACACAATTATCATCTCACAGATTTACAATAATATAACTCAGCGGAAATATTCTATACGTTCCTGTCATCCGGCTCGCCTCCTTAGCTCCAGAACGTCCTTACCTGAAAATATGTAATACTCGGTCTGACCCGAGCATTACACCAAAGTAACACCCGGGTCAGGCTGGAAACCAGCGTGAGTAAACCCAAATAACATGGAATACAAGTATACAACTCAAATAAACCCGTGTAACTTATATCAATTCACAAAGCCACAATTTTTTTAGACAACACTTAGCCCACATATAAGTTTCTAAATACCAAAGATTTAGATTTTAAAACAGTCCAATACCTCCAAATCGATTCACTCCAACATATAGATTTTATATATCAATCTACAAACATTCGAAGTGGTTTCGGGTATTTTCCCAATACCCGACCCCGGTCTCTTCGAATCTCATATCATCCCATTCCAAGTTATCCATATGAAATACTCAACATTTCATATCAGAGTTATCAACTCCTTCAAGTCATCCAATACCATTCAATCATCCATAAGCAAATTTGATCACTTCCAAATTAATTCAATTGATTCTAATTGAATTTCAATCCTCAATCACTTAGATTTCTTTACTTGTTAATTAATTAATTTCAAATCAAATAATTCAATCATCCGTCCAATATTTATCTTAATTAATCAACCTGGATTAATTATCCTTTAATTTCATTCAAGCAACTATCTTTAATTAACTTCACCATATTACTTATCCTTAACCAAACGATAAGTAATCTTAATTACCTCATAAACAAATTAACTGTTTTAGTTACATTAATCCTTAATTACTTATATATTGACTTCTCATAAGTCACTCATTATTGATTAAGCAATATTAATTAATCAATCTTTAATTACGTCATTGATTATATAAATTAACGATTTTCAATTATATTTTAATTGATCCTAATCTAAATTAATTACATTAATTAAACAACAATATTAATCATTCTTGATTTATCTCAACCCTGTAATTAACTATCCATTTATTTACTTCATTAAATAAATCAAATTTCTCCTTAATTAATCATCTTAATTACTCTCTCTTGATTAATTACACAAGGTAATTATATTTTATTAATTTCATTAAATAATTACTTATTAAATCACCTAATGATCATTCTAATTAATTTAAACCTAATTAATTAACCCAAATTATTAATGAATTTAATTAATTAATTTCTCATTTAAATTGTCCTACCTATTTAATGAATCACCAATCATTAAACCTTTATTGATTTTAAACTGAACCATTTTCTTATCAACGATTTGAGTTTCAAACCATTTGAAACCCAAATGCTTCGAGTCAAACAACAATTAACTCAAGTACCAACCAAAACCAAAGTCACAAGATCATTAGCACACATTCAATCAACTCAATCAATCAACCAATTATTTAAATTTAACCATTTAAATAATAATCCTACAGAGTGAGATTTACTCACCTTTGCTTTGTATGCAGTCCAATCCAAATCAGCTTGTTCCTCATTATTTTTGACTTTTATAAACATTATACAATTTATTAATATTTGAATTAATTTCATAATCAATTTCATGTAATAATTCTGGTTGACTATTAAATTTCCTTTTCGAAATTACTAATAAAATAAATTATAGATTTCAAAAAATCTACTTATATAAATTCCTTAAACCTTTAAAACTCCCTATATATTAAGTAAAACATAATTGTTTTATATATATCTAACTGGAAATTTTAACACTTATTCATAAATATATGTGGGTATTTATTCTCCTGGAACTCGTATATCTATATAATAGATAAAATTAACTAAATACCTTACTGTAAAATTCCAAAATCAGATTCTTTTTATTAAACAAAAACAGAATTACTTTTATATCTTACTGTGAGTTAAGCATCTTATCTACAAACATTCCAGTTTAGTTTAATCCTTCTATCTACGAACCAAAATTTTTACAAAAGAAGGAAAAAAACAACAAACCTAATTTTTCCCCGACCCTATCGCCAAAGCCCTAGAGGCGACCCTCTTCTCGATCGTCGCATCGGCCTCCCACCTCGCCTCGCGCGCTCACCCGGCCACGCGAGCTCGCAGTCGCCCAAAGTCGAGCGAATCTTCCTCCAAGATCTACGACAACCCCAACGTTGAATGATGTGGAGGGCGATTTCGGCCATCCCTATTCGTGATCGAAAGAACTTGAAGTTGCGGCCCTGAATCGTGGTTTTTCATGAAATCGAATAACTTCGATTTTCTTTCCCCCTTTTTTTAGTTTTCAGCCTCTTTTTTTTAATTTTAGAACAAGAGAGCTCGGCTTCCATTTGCTTATTAACTGAGGGAAAAAGAAAAGAAAATTCATGTGATTAAAGGAGGAAACAGGCGTATCGGAGAAGGCAAAGCCTTGATTTGACAAATTAAAATATTATTTAATTATAAATATCTCATTTTACCCAGCTCAAAACTTCGAACCACCATCGAGGCGTGCCACTAAGCGATTATAAGGTTTTACCCGCGTTTCGAACACAATGGAACGTGTTTCGAAAGCTAGTTAATCGTATGTGGAAGTTAGCTTTATAAATCGATTTAAAATATTAAAGTATCGACTTTAATTTCAACGTGTTTCTCACCCGTACGAGCAAACGGTAAATCCAAACGCTACGAAAATTAAAATCCGATAATAACTAACTATTACAGATCCAATGGAACAGGTTTCATCGAATTCCGAGACTGTGCCTCGGAAGGCTATTTTTAAATTTCGATTTAAATGATATATTATTGAAATTTGAACAAACCACCTTTAAATTAAATTCCAACCATTCTATTATCTTCAGCATCATCATTATAAATTTTTATAAGCCTTCAAATTATTTTAACAGGCTTAAAACTGAAGAATTCAATAATTTACCCAATTTCAGTTTATTAAATCTAATAACTGAATTGTTATTAATAAAAATATTTGAATTCAAGTTAAAATTAACTCTTAAATATTTTAAAATCAATTAACTATTCAAATTTTAAATTGTTAGAAATTCTCGGTCGTCACATTCCTCCCCCCTTAAAAGAATTTCGTCCCCGAAATTACTAGTCAGGAAGAATGGACCAATACCCGTTTACTTTTTTCCAAACCCACAACTCAACCTCCTACCAACTATCTTTTATTAAAGACCTACTATCACTTCAGCCAATTTCCCAAAACCTTCTATAGTTTCCAACAATACCCTTTTGCTCAATCATCTACATTTCAATTTAAAACCAAATTTTGAATTATCAAAATTTTCTCAAAATTTTTCTAACTCCCTAAATTTCCGAAATTTTTTGCCAGCGTCTCCTTTGCGCGGCTAGCTCGGTACAACTACAAAAGGCCTCTACGGGCTCCCAAATTCCAAAAGAAAACAAAAACCAAGTGGCTAGAACAAAAACCCAATCCAATTTCATATAGAAATTTAAATACATACCTTTTTGTCGGAAATTCAAATTATCTTCCGAACTCAAAACCAATTTCCTTTTTCCCTTTAATACCTGCATATCTTACTAAGCAACAATATTCGATCGTAACCCTTCAAATCATTTTATACATTTCCTTACAGAAGTTTTCATATCTATTTCTTTTTAAATTAGTTTTCCCCATTTACATACGAATTCAATTTATTTTAAATTTTGAATATTGAATTTTTATCTTTCATTAATAACTGATTCATATTAGTTTCATCCACTAATTTACTTTAATTTCCCATTTGAAATCGTTTTGTCGTTGACAAAATTTTCAAAAATTTTCTAACTCCCAAAATTTTGGAAAATTTTTGGCAGAGTCTCCTTTGAACGGAGGAGCTTTTGCGATTTGACAAGAGATATAAATATGTATACATCGACCCACACGGTCGGAAAAACAAAAACAGTTCATATTTCCTATTTTTATTGCGTAGGCGTACCTTTATTTAGTACTTTAAGCAAGCAGCTTATTTATTTTAGCAATTAGTGCAACCAAATGCAGCCAAACGGCCTTCAGGTACCTGTACTTACTCAATTTAAAAATATAAGCACTATATATATGAAGTTTACAACATTTCTCTTATTTAAACAAATACAACACATCAATTCTAAAAGAAATGCATTCAAAAATCAATTTTATTCAATCTCTATCAACTCATAGAATTTCATTTTTTTTAAATTACTCTTTTTATTTGGAGGCTTGGATATAAAGATGATATTTCAAAACTATCCCCTTTTCGTTAGTGCAATATTTTCTAAAACCGTAATGAGTTGCATCTTTTATGGTTTAATCTTATTTCAATCAGGATTCGGGCATGTTATTTCTGATTTTATATCAGAAAGAAAACCTGTGCAACATCTGAAATTTTGAATGAGATCAGAGATAACTAGGATAACGTTTCTAAATAAGTTACATGGAACCATGCCAATTTTGTTCCATGTAACCAACTTGATAGTGCCATTTAGATTCCAGATAGGTATTTACTAACATAAGTGAACACAAACTCTATCCAAAAAATAGGGTTTTGTCCAAGAATCCAGAGTGTAATAATATGTTGCAGCAAAAAGTTTACATTCACCTACTTCTCATCAAGTAAAATCAGCATCCAAAGATGTGATATTTATAAACATAAGCCCATATAACATCTATTTCTGTTTATTTAACTTACTTTTACATTAAATGAGTACTATGTAGTCTGATTATTTATACATTATTATCATTTTATTATTTTCATTTATTTGAGTCTGGCATTTTACTTCCATGATTTACCTGAGCAGCTAACAGAACACACTAAAGAAGTAGAAAACAATATGAATGTCGAAAAATTTGGTAAGCTATCAAGTATGGCTTAAAAAATGAAATATTCCACCAATCTTTCACTTCTAATAAATTATGAAAGCTGGATAGTGATGCCTGATCAGTCAAAATACATATATCAGTATGTGATGAGTTATAAGTTATCTTTGACAGAGAATCTGATACTCAGGAAAAAAGTTAATAATCTTCACAAGTATAATTTTGTTAAACTGAAACTGCAAACTCAGTACAATACACAAAATTACTCACCTGGGTTTTGTTTGCAACTCTAACCATTTCTATTATAATTCACTTTCATTTCATTCGACAACACTTCCATTATATCTCATTTACTTGCAAATTACGTTAAATATTATTTATAACCCACTTGAATTTTATTTGTAATTCGAATCCATCTCCAAATTCCTTTATTAACTTACGATCCATTTATTTAACCGAGTTAAATTTTATTTATGATTCCAGTTTGGATTTTCTTTCATCTTCCAAAATCCCAACACCTTTATTTAAAAAAATTAGGAATGCTTTTAAATTCAGATAATACTATTAAAATAGCTTTTAATGAAAATATTTCTTATAACTCGATGTCTCAACCAGTCCATCCTTGTTCTCATAGAAATTCAGTCATACGTTGATCAGGCGTAGGACTGAAAATCTATAAGTACTTGGTAAACCCGTTTTCAACACCTAGAGAAAATACTTGAAAAATAATTTTATTGGAAATATAGAAAACAGTTTTTGAACATAGGGAAATATCTTTGGTGAGAATGCTCTGGAAATCATCACCCCCATCCATGGTCGCAGTTAACCCGATGGTTACGTTGCCATCCCGACAAAATCCATAGATAACTGTAGGCCTCCGCGCCCCTCGATTACACCATGAAATCCGCTACAGATCGCAGCTACAACTGGGGTTACGTAGCTATCACAGCTAAAACCCATATAACTGTAGGCATCAACGCCCTCGAATTTCGCTGCCAAAAGAATGAAACTTCTCCACTCCACTCGACCATAGATCGCAGTCTACCGATGTTGCGTTGCCTTCCCGGCAAAATCAAGTGTAGACTGTTGGCACTCATCCTCCACATGATTTTCGCTATGGTCTCCACGGTAGATCGCAGTGGCATCGAGTTACACTGTCATCACAGCATAACCCAAATGCCCTTGTAGGCATCAGCGCCCTCGACTTTTGCTACCCAATAATCCTCAGGAACTAGTTTGTCCGGACTCCTCACAGGATCAACTTTAGAATCCCCCCTTGGGGCTCAAGGCAGCACCACCTGGTGGCACTTCTAAGAAGTTCATTCCAAGGGAGCGCCTTTTTCCCCAAAGCCATCATCAAAACACTTTATACTATACAAATATAGTATCTTTCAAATCATACACCTAGTATGATCTCATACAAGGCTCCTTTACAAAAAATCGATTATCCCAAAATCGATAATTCTCAAACTAGGCTTTTCAAATTTTTAATATTGATTGTACCCAAAAATCAAAAGCCTTTCCAAATCCAAAGGTTCCCAAAACTTTTTTCCAAAATCCTCATAAGATCCTTTATATATATATATATATATATATATATATATATATATATATATATATATATATGTATATGTATATGTATAAACTTTAGATCCTTTCAAACTTGTATAAAACTTCTTTTATACTTCAAAACACCTTCAAAAATCCTTTTCTTCCAGCAATAGATTTAACAAGGGGAGTTTCATCTTACATATAACAAAGATATATAACTTTTTTTATTCAAAGTCAAATATTCACATTTGATTACTCTTTTCCATATCAATTTCATTCAAATCCGTAGGATGTACATATATCATCTGTACGCTATACCAATCTGATCGCCCACTCGATCACACAATTTCACTTACGAACTAGTATCGTCCACCCGACTTTCTAGGCGGACACAGATCTGGTATCTTGATCAGAAACTGTCATTCTCCTTGCATAGCCATAACTATGATAGAGAATATCCAAAACCAATCAACAATCCATATCCAGGTTCGCCGTCGAAAATCGAGTGAAAAATCCCCCTCCAGGTTCGCCGTCGAAAATCGAGTGAAAAATCCCCCTCGGATCGATATAACTTTCTCGAAATTCTGTGCTCGAATCTGGATCAAATCACTATGCGAATAGAATAATATACGTACATCCTACGTATTTATCTTCATTGATTATTAGCTAAATCAATTTCCTTTCTATTCACATTTCCTTTAATTCCATTGAATTATCACTTCAATCCTTATTTCAGTTGGGTATTTAATCAATAACAGTTTGAACTCCGACCGGTTTATATTTAGAAAATAGCTTGAAATTTTAAAAATAGATAAGTAGTTGAAAAATAATTATTAGTTTACAAAATAGCTGTAAAATAGTTACGTAATTGTAAAATAGTTGAGAAATAGCTAAATAGTTTCAGAAATTTTAGATAATTGCAAAATAGTTGTAAAATAGTAATTAGTTTGTGAAATAGTTGAAAAATAGTAATTAGTTTATAAAACAGTTGAAAAATGGTTAGATAGCTCCAAAGATAATTGTAAAACAAGTATAAAATAATCTGGCTTTAAGAAAGAAAGGTTGTATACATTTAATAGCTTAGAAAAATAAGTTTATATCAAAACAATTTATATTGAAAATAGTCAAGAGTCAACTGTTCACTTCCCCAACAATTCAACTTAAATTTCCACTTCCATTTAATTGACTCAATTCTAACTTGAATAACTTCAATTTCTATTGAAATTTATTTAAACCCAATTCAAGTTGAATCAATCTTGATTCCATTCCCAATTTAAATCAAATTCCATTTGATTTTAATCCTGTTTAACTTTAATTATAATTTCAAATTATTCCAATCAATTTGAATTTTTATCAACTGAACCCATTTCAAATTCAAATCATTTCAATATAATCCAATTCAATTTCCCATTTAAATTCTTAAACTTATACATCTTCAATCACCAATCCAATTAATTCAAACCAAATTCAATTTCAATCTTGAATTTAAACTATCTCGAATTATATAAATTCGAGTTAAATTCTCAAAGGTTGGTTTAACTTTTTAAACCAAATAGTTTTTAATCAATTTAATTTCTGAGTCCAATTCTCAAAATTCCATTTTAAATTATCTTAACTTATGTATTTCAAGGTTCAAATAAGAGTTCAATATAATTTTATTTTAAAATTTTAATTTATTATTAAATTTTATCTTCCAACTTGAAGCCAGTTCTTAAACAATTTTAATTTACAAACTTAGTTATTCAAATTTTCAGTTTAAAGTGATTCTATATCCTTAATTTCAAATTAAAGTTAGATTTCCCCTTTATCTCAGTAATGGATATATTACCACACTTCATTTCTCATTCATTTAAACAAATCCAATTCGCAAATTTAAGGATTTTTAATAACAATAGGATGATATTATCCAATTTATTTTGAAACGTCCATCCATTTCCAATTTCCAGATCTCAAACCCATTTTGAGATCACACAAACTACCAATTTAAATTAACCATTTAACTTTCCAAGTTAAATTCCAATTTCATCTTAAAATCTCCAATTCAAGTTGTTCATTCAAACTTATTTAACTTCTCCCAAGTTAAATTCAATTTACTTAATCCAATCAACCTCATTCAATCCTTAAACTTCACAATAATAATCTTCCCACTTAAAAACTTATCACTTTAGGTATCACATCCCATTCCAAATTCCAAACTCAACATTTAGAGTTTATTCAAACTATTTTTGATTTATGTATATTCCTTATTCATACATATTATTTCCTTTACACACGAGGTCATCCTTAAATTTTAGACCACTTTTGGTCTTTAATTCAAATCAAATTTTCAAACAACCCATTGTTTGCAACAAGTCCCAGTTATCCAAATAGTACTTATTTATTATTTTTCATTACTTTGAAACAAAATTTTCAAATTCTAGGCCCAGATTTAGAATTTCATTTTCAATCAATTAAATTTTAATTTGGTTATATTTCTATTACCACTTAATTTAATTCCAGTTCAAGATTTCAATTTGGCTGTGTTATGTTACTTCTTAATTTAATTTCAATAATTTAATAACCAACCACCTTAATATTTATTAGAAGGAAATATTGCTTTATATATCAAAAATATATTTTTATATAAAATCATTTAAAATCTTTATATAAGAAAATAACAAATACGCACTCATATATATGTATATATGTATATATATAATCAACCCATTCTAGGGTATTACGGACTCTACTTACTGAATAACTCTCACCAGAGCCAAGGTTCTCGCTTAACCTTTCAGCTCTGATACCAACTGTAACGACCCGAAATTTTCGAAGCCGAAATTTTCGGATAGTTATGAAAAAGAAGAAAGAGATAGAAGAAGAAAAAAGAAAGTCAGAACATCAGCATCTCACATTCGCAGCGGATAAAATGTAATAATAAATAATAACAGTTTACAGAAGGATACTATATCTGTCAATTACATTTAAATACATCAGAGTTTCACATATTCACAGTCACTGAATGTACACAATTATCATCTCACAGATTTACAATAATATAACTCAGCGGAAATATTCTATACGTTCCTGCCATCCGGCTCGCTACGTCCTTACCTGAAAATCTGTAATACTCGGTTTGACCCGAGCATTACACCAAAGTAACACCCGGGTCAGGCTGGAAACCAGCGTGAGTAAACCCAAATAACATGGAATACAAGTATACAACTCAAATAAACCCGGGTAACTTATATCAATTCACAAAGCCACAATTTATTTTAGACAACACTTAGCCCACATATAAGTTTCTAAATACCAAAGATTTAGATTTTAAAACAGTCCAATACCTCCAAATCGATTCACTCCAACATATAGATTTTATATATCAATCTACAAACATTCGAAGTGGTTTCGGGTATTTTCCCAATACCCGACCCCGGTCTCTTCGAATCTCATATCATCCTATTCCAAGTTATCCATATGAAATACTCAACATTTCATATCAGAGTTATCAACTCCTTCAAGTCATCCAATACCATTCAATCATCCATAAGCAAATTTGATCACTTCCAAATTAATTCAATTGATTCTAATTGAATTTCAATCCTCAATCACTTAGATTTATTTACTTGTTAATTAATTAATTTCAAATCAAATAATTCAATCATCCGTTCAATATTTATCTTAATTAATCAACCTGGATTAATTATCCTTTAATTTCATTCAAGCAACTATCTTTAATTAACTTCACCATATTACTTATCCATAACCAAACGATAAGTAATCTTAATTACCTCATAAGCAAATTAACTGTTTTAGTTACATTAATCCTTAATTACTTATATATTGACTTCTCATAAGTCACTCATTATTGATTAAGCAATATTAATTAATCAATCTTTAATTACGTCATTGATTACATAAATTAACGATTTTCAATTATATTTTAATTGATCCTAATCTAAATTAATTACATTAATTAAACAACAATATTAATCATTCTTGATTTATCTCAAACCTGTAATTAACTATCCATTTATTTACTTCATTAAATAAATCAAATTTATCCTTAATTAATCATCTTAATTACTCTCTCTTGATTAATTACACAAGGTAATTATATTTTATTAATTTCATTAAATAATTACTTATTAAATCACCTAATGATCATTCTAATTAATTTAAACCTAATTAATTAACCCAAATTATTAATGAATTTAATTAATTAATTTCTTATTTAAATTGTCCTACCTATTTAATGAATCACCAATCATTAAACCTTTATTGATTTTAAACCGAACCATTTTCTTATCAACTATTTGAGTTTAAAACCATTTGAAACCCAAATGCTTCGAGTCAAACAACAATTAACTCAAGTACCAACTAAAACCAAAGTCACAAGATCATTAGCACACATTCAATCAACTCAATCAATCAACCAATTATTTAAATTTAACCATTTAAATTTAAATAATAATCCTACAGAGTGAGATTTACTCACCATTGCTTTGTATGCAGTCCAATCCAAATCAGCTTGTTCCTCATTATTTTTGACCTTGTATAAACATTATACAATTTATTAATATTTGAATTAATTTCATAATCAATTTCATGTAATAATTCTGGTTGACTATTAAATTTCCTTTTCGAAATTACTAGTAAATTAAATTATAGATTTCAAAAAAATCTACTTATATAAATTCCTTAAACCTTTAAAACTCCCTATATATTAAGTTAAAACATAATTGTTTTATATATATCTAACTGGAAATTTTAACACTTATTCATAAATATACGTGGGTATTTATTCTCCTGGAACTCGTATATCTATATAATAAATAAAATTAACTAAATACCTTACTGTAAAATTCCAAAATCAGATTCTTTTTATTAAACAAAAACAGAATTACTTTTATATCTTACTGTGAGTCAAGCATCTTATCTACAAACATTCCAGTCTAATTTAATCCTTCTAACTACGAACCAAAAATTTTACAAAAGAAGGAAAAAAAACTACAAACCTAATTTTTCCCCGACCCTATCGCCAAAGCCCTAGAGGCGACCCTCTTCTCGATCGTCGCATCGGCCTCCCACCTCGCCTCGCGCGCTCACCCGGCCACGCGAGCTCGCAGTCGCCGCAAAGTCGATCGAATCTTCCCCTAAGATCTACGGCAACCCCAACGTTGAATGATGTGGAGGGCGATTTCGGCCATCCCTATTTGTAACGACCCGTAAATTTAGTGGATTAAAATTGGTTAAAATTTAAAAGTTTTGTTATTTAATTTAGTAGAAAAGGATTTTTACCTGGATATAAAATTTAATATGAGAAATTAATGAAATTATTAAATTGATTTAAAGCAATGAAAGAGTGTAAACAGTAATTGGAATAAATTAAGCAATTATGTTAATGCAAGTGGATCATTTATAAACTTAAATGAAACATTCCAATTTAATAGAGTTATTCGAATGTTATGACTTATTTTAAAGGTAAAAATTGGATTTAATTGGAATTTGTTATATTTGGTTTAAATAGGAAAGGAGTAATACAAAAGTAACTGTGAATAGTGAAGTTGCAACTGTAAATGGAAGAAATTGAAATAAGGGGCAATAAACATTGAATAAATTAATAGGAATAAATGCCAACATTGAATTGTTATAAATGTAATTAAATATTACAAGTGTGTGAAACGCAAAGATAAGGGTTAAGAGTTGTTGGAATGGGTATATTAAAATAATAATAAAGTGTGAATAAAAATTTGATTGGTTATATTAATTGAAGGGAATTCAAATTTGTTCGGAAATGTAAATGGAATAAATGAAGTTATGCAGTAATGAATGAATAAATAAAAATATTGCAATAAAATAGGAAACTGACATAACATTTATAAGTGATAACGAACATTGGTAAGGAATAAATGAGAACAATTGAAAACTTAAAGGTAAATAAAAGTTGAATAGTTACCATTATAAGATATCTATTTGGGTAGTTGATAAACTTCAATGTGAAATGGATTGAAAACTTTTGGCCAAATTTGGCTAGTTAGTGTAGTTTTGATTTGTCATTGTGGTTTCTTAATTCTATAAAATGCAATCAATGTTAACTTTATTTTAATATGATGTTTTGGGTGATTTAAGAAGTGAAAAACCAAGATTTATTTATTTATTTGAAATTTGAAATCAAATTTGTGGATTTATTGCAAATAAGTGAAATTAATGTTTAACTATTACGTTAAGAGGGTCTAATAAATTAAAAGGGGAAATCAATAGGGATTAATCTAATTTAAGGTTATATTAAGATAAATTTGGGTAAAAAGGTGTTGGACCAAGGAAATAATATTAATTGGTTTTAGAAACCTTAATTTAAAATGTGAAGTAGACAAGATTTCACGTCATAACCATTTATACAAATCCAGGATGTATGTAGTAGTATTAATGGAATAAAACGGAAACAAATGTTGAATAAAAAGAATAGGAATCAACATTTATTATTTAATTGGATTTAACTACGATAGTATGATGTATTGCCATTAAATGAAAATTTAATATATAGAATATTGCCTAAAAGGAAAAGTAGATGAAATCTAAAGAAATAAACGAAGACAATAGTGAACTAATGAAAAATTTCCTCTCTTTGATAATAATAGACTGAATAACAGAATGAAAATGAAATTTTTGAAAATTTCATTTACAAATTCTAAATTCAATGAATTTGAGATAAGCACTGAAGATTGTTAGAAATGTTAACTATGTTATTAGATCATAAGTTTGGACCATAAATAAAATTCTAAAAAACAATAAAACTACAATGAAGCAATGAACTGGAAGGTTCTAACGCGTATTAGAATATAATTTAGTAACAGGAATTGGAATACTAAATGTTAGTTTTAATGATGAGTTAAATGAATATTGATTGATAGAGAAAAAGATTTATTTAGTATGTAATTTAATGCTTGTTGGAAAATTTAATTTTATAAACATGTTGCTTGACTATAAATAAGGATTACAATGTTCACGTATTTATTTAATTGATTTTATCAATTAGGGTTTGTTTTGAAGTGGAAGATTAAAATTAATTGGAAATAAATTTATTAAAATCTTTCAATTGAAAAAGGAAAAGAAACAAAGTGCAATTAATAAAATTAATGTAAGAATGTTTTCATTATGAATGTACATTATTTGGAAATATAAGAATGGATTTAATATTGTATAAGTTGATCATTTTAGAATATAAGAATGTTTACATTTATGAATTGCAAGTAACGAATAAGCATTTTAAAGAAAATAAAAGAATGTTAAGGAAATAAAGTGAACGTTTCCATTCTAAATATAAATATAACGTTGTAAAAAGAGAAATTTGAATTTTTAAAACAACATTTTACAGTAGTTAAATAGCAGGCATAGGTTGCACGGAAGTGATTTTATTACTAACCTTGAAATTTAAAATAAATTAAATAATTGAGTTCATAATTACGTGTCGAGAAAAATGTTATTTTTAAATTTGAATTTTTAAATCATGGTTCATATTTTATTTATGTATCCGCTGTCCCCGTTATGTAAATTGGTCTTTTTAAATTTAGTTATGTTGTGGTAATTAAATCTTAGTTGAATGTCAAATTTGCTATGTTTGGGGTTAAAAAAAATTAATTGGGTGAACAAACGTTTTGAAATTTGAATTCTAAAAGTTTGTTTATAGAGTAGAGTTGGTCCATTCATTCCCTTTCTAATTAATAATTATCACACTTTTTTTCATTGTTTACTCATTTGTTCCATTACTCATTTCCATTTACATGGTCTAAAGCCTTTTCATTTCACGAACGTTACATACTTTTCGTATTTTTAATTCTTTCTTTCACCTCTTTTAATATCTAACATTTTTATTGGGTTGTTCATATTTTTACTTTATTTCAATTCCTACTTTGTTTATATTTAGCTTTATTAGCTTTTCACTAGTTTCATTCCTCATTCTTGTAGCTTCATTTCATTTTTTTAAAATTTCACCTTCTATAGCTTCATTTTTTGTCACTCTTCACCTTCCTCCTTCCTTTTTTCATGTTTCTTCTTCAAATCTCCTTTCTCTCTTTTTTTCCTAAAGCTTTTTTTTCCTCTTTCTTCTTCTTATTCTTCAAATCTTCTTCTTTTTCAAAGTTTCCTTCTTCTTCTTTTTTGTTCTTCTTCTTCTTCTTTAATTTTTTTTCTCTTTTAAACCTTCTCTTCTTTCCATGTCTTTTTCTTCAAATCCAGATTTATATAATCTTCTCTTCAAAACTTTCTATAAAAAATATATATTAAGATAGCAAGGAAAACAAAACAAAATGAGAAAGTAGTTGTAGATCCAAATCTGGCTAAGCAAAAAGGTATGCAATGCTAAAAATTCCATTGCAAGTTAAATAAAATATATGATGTGATATATAATTTCTTTTCTCTTTTTTTTTTGAAACTTCAATCACCATTAATGCGTATAACTTTCTCCTACGAACTTAGTTTCACATGCGGTTTTCTCCGCTAGGTTCAAATTGGAATTCTGGACGCTTTGACGCTGGTTTGAATGAATTCTGAGACCGTCGAAATTTTGGGTTTAAATCGGATTTAAATTCGATTTAAATCCCAAGGGTGAGTGTTTTAACCCACTCACAACTTCTAAAACTTCTTATGTTTGTTAAATGGATTTTAGATATGAGTAGAAATTTATATATGACTGTTTGGCATGTTTTATTCATTATCTCTGTTAAATCGCATTTATTTAATTTAACTGTTAATTAATTTTATTTATTGCATATAATTTGACAGTTAGAATTTATTTATTTGCATATTAACTGCCAGTCATAGTTATGTTAAATTTTTATTTCATATTAGCTGCCAGTTAAATTTACATTTATTTTTGCATATAAACTTCTAGTTTAACAGTTTTTAAATTTATTATTGAATATAAACTGTTAGTTAATACATGTTATTTATTACCTGTATAATTTATATGCTCCATATCGATGATTGTTTAAATTGGATGATGATTGCAAATAATGGTTGATGATTGATATTTGGATGAATGGATGCTATATTTATATTGTATAAACTGCAAGTCATCATGCCATTTTCATTTCATTCGGGATTGCGGTTTGAAATGATATACAACCGCATTTTTATTTTAAATTGCGGCCTTGAAATGATAAACATCCGTATCGCTTGACCATAGGGTAGAAAATTTTATACAGGCACCGCGGTATATATATATAAAAAAATATTTTGAAATGATTTTCTATGGTTTTGTAAAGTTATATATATATGGTTTATGGGATATTGATTTGGTTATTGATAAAGGTTATTATATATATAGTGATTTTCGGTTTTTAAGCTTTGTATAAATTTGATTTGAAGTTTAGAATAAAGTTTGATTTTAAGAACAAATACGATTAAGCATGAATTTAAAATTTAATTTCTGGAGTTTCTTTGACTTAAATGAGAATAAGGTTGGAAGATGAATATTAAGTTAAATTGGAATTAAATAAAAAGTTAGAATTTTTAAAGGATATGATTTTATAATTTGATTTTTGTGTAGAGTGATCTAAATGAATATCAGGTTGATTTAAATGAATATATCAAGTTTAATAAATTGAAAGATTTTCCAATTATGTGAAGTTGAAGGTTTTACTTAAATTATATTGAATTCATTAGGTAAACATTTCAAGTCTAAATAATAAGTAATTGAATTTGATATATATGGGTTTGTCAAATGAGTTTGTTTTTGAAATGGTGAAATATTTAAAGCTTTGAAACATAAGAATTAAGAATGGTATTTGGAAGTTTAAATCGATATTTGGAATTGATTTGTGAAATGTAAAGAAGCTATTTTGTTTTATAAAAGAAATTTAATATTTAACCATTTGAGAGATGGAAATTTGTTTCAAATTTATGATTTTCAAGGTAGTATAATTTGGAAATATTATATTCCAGAGTTTTGATTTCTAAATATTTACTTTGAAACCATTATGATTTTGGAAAGAATATATTGGAAAATAAAGATGATATCATATTGTTTTGGGTTTTAAAAGGAAATGATATCAAAATTATATGGTTTTGAAATGGATATTATATTCTGGTTTTTAAAGTATAAATTATTTTTAAATGACCGCGGTGTTATAATAATGTTTGGTTGTTGAAGAGACCAGGATCGGAAGTTGTCATACTCTCTGCCAACTCCGAAAACCACTTTAACAACCGTGTACACGATGGAGATTCCAGAATGAAGTAGGTTGGTGGAGGCGTTTCCTGCAAGGTAAATACGTGGACCCGACTCTCGTGAGTTGGCATAAGGTGGCTATAACAGGAGCGATTCTCGGGCCAATGAAGTCATTCCTCCGATCGGACACTCCTCTTCGATATTATACTTTGACTTTGGATTGATTCAGTGGCCACTTTTACTTTGATTTTTTTGGGGGAGTTGTTTCGAGGTGGGCGGTAGTTGCGGCTACGCGTTTCCATCAGCCCGGATAGCAATTGGTATATCTACCCTGGCATTGCCTAGCTGTGCCGTGTCACCTACCCTATCGCGCATTGTACAAGTTTGGATTTCTCCCGTAGCCCGTGTGGTATCCTCTGGTGGCTTCCCGATCAGGATGGACTATGATATTGGATGCACTACTGGGACTATTACGTGTTAAGGGCTATATGGGTAACCCCTTAATGCTAAGAAAAAAGTAAGTTTATTTTACAATTAGACACTATTATAATGGCGCAATATACTACATAGTAAATAGTTTAACGGATCCTTAGGAGATGTAAATCCCGAGCATCTCTTGAGTTACTACACTCATATTTATTTCTGTTAATTTAACTTACATAAGATCTTTTAGTTCTGACTCGAGTGTTTTGTCTTTTCAATTCGCTCGGGTCAGTCCGAGCGTTTCAGGATTTGAAGATTTTATTCTGGAGGACGAAGACGAAGATTTGTAGTATTACTATCTACTATATTATCCCACTACACTATTTAATTCCGCTGCATTAATATTATTGGTATGTGAACTCTGATATTTATTGTATAAAGAAGAATCAAATGTTGTAAACAATTTATGAACTGTATATTTATTATTATATTTTATCCTTCCGTTGTGAGATTCTGTTTTGTTTTATTCTTTCTCGTTTTTTCTTATTTACCCCATAACAATCCGCCCTTCCGTATGGTTTGAATTGGCACGTGTGTCGATTTAAAGCGTGCAATAAGGCGGGACGTTACACTATTCGTGATCGAAAGAACTCGAAGTTGCAGCCCTGAATCGTGATTTTTCACGAAATCGAATAACTTCAATTTTCTTTCCCTTTTTTTTAGTTTTCGGCCTCTTTTTTTTTTAATTTTAGAACAAGAGAGCTCGGCTTCCATTTGCTTATTAACTGAGGGAAGAAGAAAAGAAAAGTCGCGTGATTAAAGGAGGAAACAGGCGTATCGGAGAAGGCAAAGCCTTGATTTGACAGATTAAAATATTATTTAATTATAAATATCTCACTTTACCCATCTCAAAACTTCGAACCACCATCAAGGCGTGCCGTTAAGCGATTGTAAGGTTTTACCCGCATTCTGAACACAATGGAACGTGTTTCGGAAGCTAATTAAGCGTATGTGGAAGTTAGCTTTATAAATCGATTTAAAATATTAAAGTATCGACTTTAATTTCAACGTGTTTCTCACCCGTATGAGCAAACGGTAAATCCAAACGCTACGAAAATTGAAATCCGATAATAACTAACTACTACGGATCCAATGGAACTGGTTTCGTCGAATTCCGAGACTGTGCCTCAGAAGGCTATTTTTAAATATCAATTTAAATGATATATTATTAAAATTGAACAAACCACCTTTAAATTAAATTCCAACCATTCTATTATCTTCAGTATCATCATTATAAATTTTTATAAGCCTTCAAATTATTTTAACAGGCTTAAAACTAAAGAATTCAATAATTTACCCAATTCCAGTTTATTAAATCTAATAACTGAATTGTTATTAATAAAAATATTTGAATTAAAGTTAAAATTAACTCTTAAATATTTTAAAATCAATTAACTATTCAAATTTTAAATTGTTAGAAATTCCGGATCGTTGCACAACATCAGAATCTCAACAGTGGAACGAATAAATTATATTAATAACATAAATATTACATAGTTTACAACCCAATATCAGAGTTACACAGGTTATACATCACATACTAGACAGTTATAAACACCTGTCCACCTATACAACTCAATACAATACAAGGAACTACTCAGAGAAACCAACACAGCGGAACACTATATATAACTATAACGCAGAAGCATCCTGCTCCATTGCTCCTCCACAATTCGTCAAAGCTAACCTGAATCCCTTGGCTACTTGTAAAAATTTGAGTGCCCAAGAGTTTAAGAAAATAGAAGATAAACTCCGGGTCAGACATGGGTCTGGTGTGAGTGACAGGTTAAGGTTGCTTAACTTTCAAAAAAATTTGAAAACAAAAGGTATCACGTAAGACTTCCCACACATAAATATGGAAAGGTTTTTACCTTACGCTAACCAAAACATTTGATTGAAAATCCAGTGATATTATAATAGGTCTAGGGTTTTCAAGTAAATAGAAAATAGCCGAAATTGTTACATTTATTAAATTCCAGCTACTAGCCACAAAAGTAGGCAATACAATCAAAACCGTTGGCACTTATTGATTTTTGGATTCCATACAATGGCAGGGCTACTAGGGTACCGCCCGTCACAGTACGTGGCCTAGATCAACGTACCGAGAGCCACCCTAACTCCCCTGCAACACAAGGCCGGAACCATCCCTTACTGGACAGTCCCGAACAAGACAACCCCGACAGTTGGAGCTCACAACTGTCCACACAGCCGAAAACAAAAAGGGACCTCTAGACAGGGGGAAATCTCGTCCTACTTGGGCATGACCCACTTAGCCTTGCTGCACCTTCCCTGTTTTAGCCATTCCTGGTTGATGAGGCTTGAGGCTACGATTACCTTTATAGAACACATCACTTAGAATGCTCATCGTCCACCTGAGGATGTTCTGAAAGCATTCAATCCATACAAGTTCGTTCCGCGTTCGAACGAAACCGAAGGCATTATCTCGTTACACTCATTTTGGAATCACCCTCAGAGTTAACGACGATAACCCTTGCACTCTGAATCTTCATCTTCACTTGAGATTCATGACCTATCGTTAATTTGGATCGATGTGGTTTTCGAATATCCAAATATGGAAATCCGATCCTGGTCTCATCGAAATCCAAAACGTGTCTTTTAAGGCCAAGTTGTTTTAAGGTTTAAAATAATTCAATTATCTTTATACACACAGATAGATAACTCACAAATCACAATAGATAATCATCATTATCATTATAAACAGATAATCCATATTATCATCACAATACAACCAAAGCATTCATATAGCATCACTAATCTCATATCTGAGATCAAAAACCATTCAAGGCAATCAATATCATTCATCCATATATAAGCAAAGATTTACCTCATCATACTAATTTAAAATAAATTAATTAATTACCTCCATTTCTAATTAATTTAAAGTGAATTAAATTAATTACTTCATCTTTAATTAATTTAAAATAAATTAAATTAATTACTTCATCATTTTAAATCTTCCGTATTTAATCATTTAATCGATTACAAATCAATGAATCATCATCGAATTATCCACCTTAATTAATCACCCTTGATTAATTATCATTAATTACATTCAAGTAATTGTCCCTTAATTAAATTTCACAAATTAATTATTCTTAACCCCCTACAGTAATTATCCTTTAATTACTTTATTAATTAATTAACTATAATTAATTACATTAATTAATTACCTTTAATCACTTATCACTGATTAATTAATCTTAATTAATCAACTTTAATTACATCATTAATTATATTAATTAATGATCCATAATTACATTTTAATTAATTACTTCTTTAAATTAATTACCTTAAGTAATTAATCTTAATTAATCCATAATTATTAATCATTCCTGATTAATCACATCCAGCAATTAACTAACCTTAATTACTTCATTAAAATAAATAAATTACTCCTAAATTAATTTCTTAATTAATCCCTTGATTAATTACAAAGTAATTTAATCCAAATTACTTCCATTCTTAAATCATCTTTAATTAATTACATCCTCTAATTACTAATTAATTACTTCACTAAGTAATTTCCAATCCATTAATTACATTAAATAATTATCATCAAATCATTCAGTGTTTAAAATTAATTAAACTTAATTAATTAATTCAAACTAATCCCATTTAAACTCAATTAATTACATTAAGTAATTAATTCCTTAATTGTCTCCATTAAGTGATTACATTTAAACAATTCACAAATGATTATCATTAAATTAATTAATCTAATTAATTATTAAAATTAATCACATTAATTAATTATTAAATAATCTCAAGTTAATGACGTTCATTAACCATTCTTTAATTACTTCCATGAAGTAATTAACTTAGATTAACCATTTAATTACAAATTAATTTATCTCTAATAATCCATTAATTAATCTCTAATTATTTAATTAATTAAGTATTAACTGTAACTTAATTAATCCTTAATTGCTTAATTAATTAATCTTGATTATAACTTAATTGCTTAATTAATAAATCTTTAATCATTAATTAATAACCTAATTAATAATCCTTAATTACAAATTTATTTTCCACTAATTAATTAATCTTAAACCTTAATTAATTAATTTAAACCTTTAACTTATTTAATTAATCCAAATCATAATTAATTAAATAAATAAATTATCCATTTTAATTAACTTAATAATTCAATCATTTAATCTTCATTTACTTAAAGATAAAAACATTTCTTATTAATGATCAAATTATTATTATCAAAAGTATTCAAAAACAATTTACTTTTAACTTTTCTTTCAAATTTCATTTTAAATTTAAGATTCAAAAATGAATACAAATTGACTTTAAACAAAGCTTAAAAACAATTCAAAAATCTTTAATTCACATGTTAAAGAAATATTCATTTTATAAAGAAGTTTTAAAAGAAATTTAAAACCAAATTAATGTTTAAATTTAAACCATAGTCAAAAATACACTTTAATATTCAATTTGTTTAAAACATTTTAAATTTGAAAACTTCTTTTAATTACAAAATTGGAATGCATGTTAAATTTTGATTCCAGATTAATCTTTAGATTTAAAAACTTATTTACAATTTAAATTTTCATTTTTAAAATACAAACTACTTAACCCTTTTTAAAGTAGTTAAATCAATTCAAATTTAACACTTTATTATTTTATTTAAAACTGAGATTTAACTTAAACTTGAATTCTAAATTTCAAACTTGGATTTAAAACTAGGTTTAAACTTTTCTTTACATTTATAAACTTCAGTTTTAAAAATTTTAAACAAACAGTACAGGTTTTGTTAAAACCTGTAACATTCTTTAAACCCGAGACACCCCCCAAAATGCTTCGAGTTCAAAGCCAACCTCCCCGAGCAAACTACCCAACATCTTCGAGCAACTCAGAGATTTACTCGAGTACAAAACTATGGCCAACCCAACATCACCAGTACCCAGTGCACCGTGCACATGCACGATACCTCCGGTCATCGGTGATGATCTTCCCACATCCACAATCACTCAAACGCCCTACTCAATCATCAGATTATCCTCAACCCAACTCGAAACTGAATTCAAGTTTCAAACTAAACCTGGAACAACAAAACATCACCAACCCCAAAACCTGGAAATGCTTCACCGTTTATCCTCCGACCACCAGAAGTACTACCTCTCCGGCCATGACCTCAACTACGGCCAACCTACCACGACCCAAAGAATTGAAGGACTCGATCAACAACGCAAGCCGTGGTGATCAATATTCTAAACATAGCTAAAACTAGGGTTCCAGAAGAAATCTCTCTGCTGCAACCTCCATGGTGAATTGCATCACCATCCAATATTTTTTCAAGATTCACTGATCACTCCTCCATCAACTGGAGAAAACCCGACCCATTCAACCTCTTGGATTACCAGAAAATCCCAATATCCCCATTCTTGTCAATACCCAAACTACACCTTCACTTAATTTCTAAAAATCCCGATTCTTGTGTTAAAAATCATATTTTAGTTGATGTTTTTGAATTATAATACTGGATTTACAAATTAAAAGGGTTGAGTTTTGATTTTATCTAACATGCACAGATGTTTTTATATTTCCAGAAACAACAAGCTAAATTTTTGACTTACTTAAAATTTTTAAATATTAACATAAGATAAATCAACAACTTTGATTTATAAATTACATCCTATCAGGAACTAATTAAAAGATAAGGATAAAAATAAAAATTTGAGCTTGGAAATCAGAACAGAACAGAGTAATTAAAACAGCATGCACACAAATACATTTTTACATCAAACATTTACTTATAAACTCATGCAATACTTATTCATTTCATTATACAAGCATGCAACCAATTTTTTTAATTTTAAATTTTTAAAAGTTACTCACATATTTCTGAAGAAGACAGAGCCTCCATCTGAAAAGCTTTTGAAACTTTTAAAACTGCAGTTGCCCCTTTTGATTTTAGTTTAAAACTTAAGTTGCTTGTTTTAAAAACTTGCAGACAATTATAAAGATTTCCAGATTCAACTTGTCTTGAAATTAAAACTTGAATTGTAGACTCTCTTTTGATATACCCAGGTTGAAAGAATGAGTACAGGCAGGCTTGGTTTGAAGATGTGCAGATTTACATTTTGAAGTGAATTACAGGGAAATGGTTTGCATGTTATAACTGAGGATTTGAAGATGGTTACTAGGATTTAGATTTTGATCTGAAGAGTTTGTAAATTGATTTTGTTTTGAACTGGATTTTTGGGATTTTTGGTTTGAAGAGTTGTTTACAGGGAAGTGATTTTCAGGGATTGAGAAATAAACAGGTTGAAGTTTTCTTTGGTTAGAAAATGAGAAAAAGAAATAAGAGTGAAAAATGTATTCTTATATAGGCTAATTTTCTGATTTTATAAAATAAAATAAAAACAAATTTAAAAAGGCCACTTGTAAATTATTCCAACATTTGTCACAATGGAATGTTTAACACTTAACACTTGTTATATGATGCTTAGGAAAACAACACATGTCCTTTTAAAAGTAATTTGAATTTTAATTTAAATGTTAATATATATATATATATGTTATGCCTAATTAATTGGTTAACTAGTATTTAATATGTATAGAAAATTTTTAAAAGAAATAAAAACAAACTATACTTATAAATAAAAGCTTATGCATATAAAAATCAAAATAATTAAAAATCTATACTTTGGATTTTGAAACTTTATATTCAAATTCAAATCAAATTCTAAAATCTAATATTTAAAAATCAAGTTATATATACAAATTAAATTTGAAATAACAAATGCTATTTTTATTCAAAATCTATTTGTAAAGACAATACATTATTAATATTATTTTTAGAAATGACTCATTATTAAATTAAAATAATTATAAAAGAAATTATGTCTTTATTAATAAATTACTTATTTTATTAAGCTATATTTTAAAAAGAAAACAAAACAAACCCTTTTTGTTAATTAATTTAAATTTAAAACTTAAGCCAAAATCATTTTAAATATTTAAACATCTATCTTAATAATTTAAAATCATATAGTTAATTATTAAATAGTTTTGAAAAACTTAATATTAAATTAAATCAAAATTTCCAAATTATATATATATATATATATATTAGAATTTTAAATCAAGATTCATTTACTAAATTTAAACCAAGATTATTTATATAATAACTTTGAAAAGCTTTATATTATATAAAAACAAATTTCCAAATTAATAAAAATATTAGAATTAGAAAATACGCTTTATTTATTAAATTTAAAGCAAAGTTAATCTATTTACAATATAAACCATATATTTAAATTATAAATAGAAATCAATTTATTAGCTTTAAAAGATAAAATCTACCAATTAAATATTTATTAAAGGAAAATTATTAAATCAATTTGAATTGTTATTAAAAAAATTTATCAAATCAATTTAATTTTTAATACAGATTATTAAATTGATATTGTCAAAAATTCCGGAATATTACAATCATATCATGATACCACCCTTTTCCAGAAGGAAATGATATACCCTAAAGGACACGACCCTCATAACCTTGCCGCATCTTTCCTGTTTCGACCATTTCCAGGGTGTGAGGTCCGACAAAGTCTCGTCCATAAAGCTACACGTTTCACAAAGTCATGCTTTGATCAACAAATGATCAGCAGCACTTCGTATGCCGCATTAACAATTTGGGAATATATCACTAGTAACCATCAACTACATAACCTCTGAGCTCGTACATCTCAGAGAAGGGTGTTAAGCTAAGAGAATAAATTCTCCGCCACCAACAGAAATGTATTTGATAGAAACCAGCTTTACATCTCAAAGTGTAACGTCAGACACACATCCATACAAGTCTGTTCGGGGATCGAACAAAACAGAAGGCACTTCAAAGAAGCCCTTGCAAATCCGGATATTTACAAATCACGCCCGGAATCCCCATCACAAAGGGTGATAAAATCTCTATAATGGGACAACCCGGTGCAGAGACATTCGACAGGTAATCCTTTCGTTTTTGAAAATATCCGGTCTTCAACACCGTCTTCAATGCAATCACATTTCATCATCTCATTATTCGGAGTGGGTATTATGACACAAGTCCTCTCCCGGCTAATCCGAATAACGAGCGCTTATTTTTAAAAATAAGTGTTACCTTCAGATTTCAAACAAATCACAACAATTTCCACTTGATCTTTTAAACAAAAGATCCATCACAATCACAAAGGTTCGATGTGGTTTTCGAATATCCATTTGGAATCCGATCCCCGGTCGCATCGAAATTCAAATGCCATTAAAAGGCTAATATTGATAGTCGGTTATTTAACTATCAATCAACATTAACAACAATCACCAAGATTTAAATAATTTTTCCAATTATTTATTTTCAAAAATATCTTAGCAAGATAAAATTTTAATACTTCAACCATTTGAAAACAAATTTCAAATCAATTTCCACATTTTAATCCTTTGAAAACAAATTTCAATTCATTTTCCTTATGCGGAAAATATTTCCAAACGTTTATTCATTTCCACTGAAAATCTGCCGAGTTAAAATAATTCAAATCACTTATCCAAAATATTCTTGGAACATTTAAAATAAAACCATCTTAAATACTTACTTAAATATTGGTTATGAAAACATTATACTAATTATCACATATAAGACTTCAAGTCCAAAATAATTTTAAAATAAAATTAGTAGATAGGGTATAACTATTTTAAATAACCATTTTCTAAAACAAATATCAATTTAATCTTTAAATAACCACTTCTATATTAAAATAAATCTTTACTTTAAAGATTTTCAAAATAACTCAAGTAAATAATTTCTCCAAAATAATCTTTCCTTAAAACCACCTTCACAACTTCAATTTCATATTTATAGACTATATTGAAAACATACTCGGCTTTCCAAGAAAAGTGCACCTTCCATTCTAAAATGGCTCATTCAAATCAATTTATAAATTCTTTTGGATTTACTTTAAATTTACGTTCCAAATTCGTAAATTCCTTTCCACGTTTTTTTAAAATAAAACAATATTTATTTTTAAAACACATTTCCCTTTCTTTTATAAAATTCCCATTGTGAATTAAAATTCCTAAATATCCACTGATATATGATTTTTAAATCGATTTCAAAAAATCGTTTACAAACACCAAATCATTTATTTAATTTGATTTACACATTTATTGCCTTCAAAAAATTCCTTTATCTCTTTCAAACTGTTTACAAATCGAATTTTAAATAAATCCTTCAACTTTAAACAATATTACTAAGAATTCCTTTATTAAATCTTTTTCCCTTTTTTTGGAAGTCATTCAATAGGATTTCACTATAGATTTTCTACTTAAATTTAAAAATCCAATTTTATTTATTTCTGGTATCTTACGATACCAAAAATATATTCGGCAAAATTTTAGCCTTCAACAATCTCAATCACAATATAATCACACACAGATTATAGTTAAATCAATACACAATATTGAAACAAATTCAATTATTTGAGAAATCCAGTTGGATCCCTTCAATTTATTTCCCTGCATCCACAGACGTTAGCACAACAATTAAATACCAATTCCACTTCGAGGTGGAATATCGCGGTATATGGAATTTATAAAATATCATCCGCTATTATGCGGCGCATAGGGTCTCATCCGCTATATAATGCGGAAAATCAACAACTCCAAATACATATATAATACCAATTCCACTTCGAGGTGGAATGTCGCGGTATATGGGTTTAAATATAATATCATCCGCAATTATGCGGCGTATAGGGTCTAAACTAATATAAATAATAATAAATCAATCATCCAAGCACCCAATCAATAATTTAAATTTAACTATCACAATTCAACAATCAATCAATAACTGAAAATTTTAATTATTATAATTTGAGTGAGAAGATCTCACCTTTGCTTTGCATGCAATTCATTTTATTCCAGATTGTTTTCCTTCATTGTATTAGACCTTGTATAAAAAAAATTATACAATTTTATTAATATTCGAATAAATCGAACAATCAATTATCGTTTAATTTATTTACTTAACCAAAAATTTTATTTTAACTAATTTTCCTTTCATAATTAATTTGGTAACTAAATAATTAAAATAAATTCATTAACCACATAAGCTACCTTAATAATTTATCTCCAAAATAAACTTAGTAAATTAAAATGTGAATCTATATATTTATTTTATTTTCTGTCTCCATAAACAAACACAGTAATTTACTTAACTGTAGAAAATCAATTTCTGTTAATGATTCAAAAATAAATTTTCTAATCTTAGTTAAATCATCAATTACCTTACCGACACAACGAACCCAGGCCCGATCGTCTGAACCCATGACGCGACCCTCTACTGCCTTGATTCCAGATCTCAAGCTTGCCAGAAAACGAACTCCACTGCCCCATGAAACCACATTGTCGCGCGCGCCTCCTTCAGACGATTCCTAGGTCGTCGTTCGCCTAAGTCACCCATTGATTGCCGCGCTTGAAACCCTCGAGCTTGGGTTTGCATCGAGAAATGCCAGTGCCCACATCCTCGGTCATGACCATCAGTCGACTGAACCCCTAATGTCGCACCTTCAATTGAGAAGGACCGAATGATCTGGTTCCACAAAGGAGGGAGGGGAAAAGTCGAATTTGAAATCGATGAATGCTCTGCCCTTTTTTTTATTTTTTTTGAAACAATTTCGAATTGGGGAAGAAAAGAGGGTATCTGCCATTATCATTTTGATTTCGCTCGGCCATTCTATTTGCTATGATGGAGGAGAAAAAAGAATAACGTGATTTAAAGGTAAATGGTTAGCATATTACAGAAGGGATAAGAAGGCACGAGAATAGGATAAAATATAGTTTGACTAAAAATTTCGGCTGATAAGACATATGCAAATAATATATATTTTATTTTTTTAAATTCAAATCGTCTCGATAAATGCAACTTAAAATCGCAAACCCTTATCGAGGCGTGCCGCCAGGCGTTTATAATGTTATACCCCTATTCCGAACGCATTGGAAAAGTGTGACGCCCCACCTCAATACCCATGCTAGCCAAGAACACTACTGAGTAATGTTGTCAACTAGCGCGGAGAATAAGGCTGTTGAGAAGCGACCATCCATGTAACTTCTTTGTGCGAGCACCGATATGTCAGATAGTATAGCATGCATTTCATTTAAGGAGGAAGTCCGACATACCGATACAAACTCAAAGCTATCACACGGTGGCTATAAATAAATCTTCGGAAACAAATATAGAAATAAACATAACACAATCAGTCACAGACATCCATATCACAAAGGTGGAAAAAGATATGAATATATAACTAACACATGAAAGTGTACATCAGAATAGTGGTCATGAAAGGACCACATACACAAAAGAATAGCAACACGTGCTATACAAAAGAATACATCTATGAGTCTATATCTCAAGTGTAAACGACAAAAACTGCTAATCCAAATGGTCAGCCAAAAGTCAGAGTAGTAAATCCCTGGGGGAGGAGTCAAGCAGAAGCACCTGTAACATCTCGGTCTGACCCGAGTATTATTTATAAGAAAATAATAAACGGACCAGTCTAGCTATAAATATCAGGTAACATGATATAAAACAATAGATATGGCAAGAACATATAGTAACCATAAAGACATACTATGATAAGAATGTAAATGAAGATCATCAAGAGATCAAACAATATCAAAAGAATCTTCTAAAAGATCCAAATTCACCTAAAAAAAGGTGATGACACACAAATTCACCAAAACATAAAAGCTGGAAAATCATAACAATGAAAGTCATGAAAATAGGTGAAGCACAAATTCCAGAAGACTACACAAGAAATCCAGAAATCACAATATAGGAGCATGAACGCTCACAAAATGGGAGTATGAAAACTCACCTACACGTGTAACACAAAGCGAGACGCTATCTCATGGTTGCAAGCCATTAATTTTGACACACGAATGGCTCGAAGACCGTGGGGCGCTACCCCACATATGCGATGGCAAAACATCACACAAATGCGATGGCGAAACATCACAAGAGCAGGGTCTAGTCTCCCTCGCAGACAAAGAGACATCGCACAGTTGCTAGTCTAAATCACAAAAATGATCGTCATGATCATCACGAAGTGTCAATTACATCAAGTTAGTAAATATAAAAGTTTAGCTTCATGTCTCATAACCACTTGCTTAACTTAAACATTTACGAACAAACTGTAAATCTTCACTAGAAAATTGTCACAAAAGATTCAATCGAACAAGTCCGAGAATTAAACGACGAAGCAAACGCAAGCGTTTCATACCACTTGTTTTACTAAGCCGTTTAATTCGATTTCTCATCGGAGTGAAGTAAAAGTTTGTATATACTAATAGATTGGAAAACGGTTTAAGGAAAGAGCTTTGTAGTAAAATAGAGTTAAAATCGTTTTGATGAAAGAGTTTTGATATTTACTACTAGTATTGAAACCTTCATATTTCTAAAGTTGTTATCCCGCCTTTTTAGCAAGGCCGTGATACCATAAAATCGACCGAGAAGCCCGAGATAGTTTGTCTCGAAGAATGGTCAACTCAGCATCTCAACAAAGCAAGTTCTGTTGAATGTTTTTCAGATAAGATCCCCTACGGAGGGGGGGTCCAGGGGGGTGGCAACCCCACAAGGTGGGGGTGCGGGGGCAACGCCTCCGCTACGGGGTTCGACCTGCCCGATCAGGTCGCGGGGGTCCAGGGGGCAGCGCCCCGTCCAAAACGGTACGACCTAGTGAAGACCTAAGGGAGGATAGGATCGAGTGACCTAATGGTTGCGACCTAGAGGTCTAAGGGGTCAAGCGACCTAGTGGTTGCGACCTAGAGGTGTTCGCGAGTTAGCAGAAGCGAGCGACCTAACAGAGGCGAGCGACTTAAGGGACTCGCGACCTAACAAGGTAATAAGGTCGAGTGACCTACGACCTAACGAGGTAAAGGCCTAACGGCCTAGTGAAACACGTGACCTAAAAGAAGTAGCGGCATAACATATGGCCGAGCGACCTAACGAGAAGCAGGCCGAGCGACCTAGAGGCTGCAACGACCTAAGGTGCAAGCGCAACTTACTGGCCCGAGCGACCTAAAGGAAATCAAGGCCGAGCGACCTAACAGGGTTCGCGACGTAAAGTTGTACGCGACCTAACGGGTTAAAGATCATGCGACCTAACGGGTTAAAGGTCATGCGACCTAATGGGCTAAAGGTCATGCGACCTAACGACTCAAGCGACTCAATGGTCGAACGACCTAATGAAGCAGGCAAGGCCAAACGAGTTAGGGGTTAACGACCTAACATATGGTCGTGATAAACAGTAGGGGAAGGACCTAACGACGTTGCGACCTAGAGGCCAATGACCTAAAGCCAAAGACGACCCAAATTGGTTGCGAGTTAAAATGGTCAAGCGACTAAGGATTTAAAGGCCATGCGACCTAAAGGAGTGGGCGTAAGGCCAAAGGTGAACGACCTAGTATCTCGCGACCTAACGATGTAGTGGCGAGCGACCTACGACCTAGTGCCGAGCGACCTAAGGCTGTAGAACGATTTAAGGCCAGAAACGAGCTATTTGAAGGCCGAGACTTTTCCACGCTAGCGACCTAGCATAGGCAGAACGACCTAAGTGCGGAATTTCACCAAAAACACTAAAAAATGAAGTTTTTCGCCAATCCAATCCAAACCAAATGCAAATATACGTGCAAATGTGATAGGGATTCATTCCCAACAGTCCAAGATAGTTATAGACAAGAATGTGAGATAAAAATCTCACCTTTTCACCAATTTATGAAGGTAAAGCTTGAAGATGAATGGAGAAGCAACTACAAGCTTGAATCCAATACTTTTCCTTGAATTTCGAGTTGAATGATGGAGTTGAAACCTAGGCTTGGAGTTTCTAATTTCCCTTTCCACTCACCATTAATGTTTAAAGTTTGTGTTTGGTAGGAATTTATGAAGAGTGAGGAGAAGGAGAGAAGTGAGTTTGAGTTATAATGGCTAATCTAACCCAAAGTCCAAAGCAGGAAAAGTAAGTGAAATTCCACTAACTCCAAACCCATCAATGTTTATACTTAAAAAAGTTGTAAACGGCATTTCGAACTCAATGGAAGTGGTATCGAGTCCTAATTTGACCGTTTGCAAAAGGTAGCTTTTCGGACCAATATCTGATTAACGACAAAATATTTAAATAAAATATTTAAATATAAAATCGATAAATATGCGGGTTGTTACAAAAAGGTTCCGAGTCCAAATTCGATCGTATGGAAAAGATGGCTTTTAGAACCAGTTACTATTTTAAATTTCGATATAAATTTAAGCGCGTTTATAATCGTACGCTCACATAACAACTCCAAACACTACGAAAATTGAAATCCGATAATAATACGATATTATGGTCCCATGGAAGTGGTTTCGTCGAAATCCGAGTCTGTGCCTCGGAATGCTATTTTTAAATATCGATTTAAACAATATAATTTCAAAACCGAACAAATCGCTTTCAAATTCAATTTTAAAAATTCTACTATCTCCAGTATTATCGATATAAATTTTCGAAGCCTTCAAAATATTCTTAAACAGCTTAAAACTGAAGATTCAAATTTTTTACCCAATCTCAATAAATTAAATTTAACAATTAAATTGCCAAAATCATATTTATATTCGAAATTCAAGTTAACCTAACCTCGAAATATTTAAAACCAATTAAATATTCCATTTTAAATGTTAAAAATTTTCGGATCGTCACAATAGCTTTTTGAACCCAATTAAATATTAAATTTTTGATATTTAGTTCAACGCGTTTCTATCCTGTACGACCCATCGATAACTCCAAACACTATGAAATTTAAAATCCGAAAATAATACACTATTATGGATCCAATGGAACTGATTTTATCGAAATCCGAGACTGTACCCTGGATCGCTATTTAAACATCTTGATTATAATATAAAATTTTCAATTTCTAATTTTTCACTTTTAAATCCAATTTTCAATGTTAATAATCTTCATTATTGTTTAAATAAAATTTACATTCACTTCCAATATCATTTTCAATCATATTAAATTCAGAATTCAATTATTCAAATAAATGCAAAATTTAATTTAAAAAATTGATTATTCAATATTCAACAAAGTTCAATATTGGATTTTAAATGATTTCTAGTTATCAACATCATTTTATTTCTATTTAAATATTTCACAATTATTATTTAACTTCAGTTATTGGCTATAAACTCGGTTAATATATATATATATATATATATATATATATATATATATATATATATAAAATTTCATTTCAAAACTCATTATTGCCAAAACTTCAAAATTAGTTTATTTAATTTTTTTATTCAAGTTCATATCTAATACTTGCATTCAAATCATTAAATTTAGTTTTAACCATTTTTGTTTAATAATCATATTAAATTTAATAATTTAAAATAGCTAAAAATACGGGTTGTTACATAAAAGCTCAAGTAAGTTAAATTACATTGACATCAAATTTCTTGTTAGCGGGTCCACTCAAAAGGATTACCACGCAATGTCTTTCATAAGCATGTTGCTAAAATGAATGTATCTTTTATATAAGATATTTTGGTTTAAGGAGAGTCTGTGCTAAGTCATTTCTTTCATGACATTGCTCTATATTTTGATTCTGCATATGCTTTGGTTTTTCTAATAAGAAATGAAGAAATAAAGTTTTCTTTTGCACTCAAATTATTTATACATGTTTGGATTTTTTGATCTCATTAAAGTAAAGTAGGACCGGTTAGAAATAGACATGTAAAGATCACATTTCAGGTAATTTCCATACTACATATACATGATTGATCTATGTCGTTTGATTGTATTCATATATGTAACCATTGATAAGTTTAGTTACAATAACAGTAATGAAAGCCTCTTTCATCCTATATTAACACAATTAATGGATAAGATTGTTCTGGATATATCACATTATTAAGATAGATATTTGAGAGCTCGTAAAGTTGAATACGTTCTATAAAGTTACATATGTGGCCTAGGGAGAGGTTGTTGGAATAATTCAACATAATAGGGCCACGTATTTTAATGTTTAAATGTATGGGCTGTGATTAATTCTAATTATGTGATTTATTCTAGAATAAATATATTAAGACTTAAGAGGTATATTCGTCATGAAAAATTATAATATGTGGATACCGGAGTGACAATTTGAGTTTGATGGAGGGTCGAACTGAAAAAATGTTACAATGCTATAAATATGGGGTTATGCTCCCTAAATTACACAAGTCTTATCATGTTCTCTCTACCCTCTTTTGCAGATTTTTTTTTCAGATCTAAGCTTGCGTCAGTTTGAAAGATTATAACCAAGCTGATTTTCTCTCAATAAATATCAATGGATTTAGGTATGTCTTCCGCTGATCTTTCTAATTTCATATATTTGTTTTTCAATTGAATCAATATGGATTATATAGATATGAAATACATTGATTTCATTAATCTTCAACAGCGGAAACAATGACATGATAAACACCATTCTAAAAATTCTCGTATGGCATATATGTGTGAAGCGTAACTCCGATTCATGTGCGACTTGAACTAGTAATTGTTGATATCAAACAACTAATGAAATAAGCACACATTCCCACATCACACATAAGAAACAAAGAACTTATCTTCTCTAGATTTTGAGCTGAACCACAACCCAGCAATGGAACTGACATCAGATCTGAGCATACTAATCCAATACTTGGAAGTTGATGACTTTGAAGCATGCTAAAAGACGATGAGACCACCGTAATGGAGACGAGAGATTTAAGAGTACAGTAGCCGAATCACAATGGGAGGAAGGTGACTTATCTCGTGATGGGAAGGAAGAAACGAAGCTTTCCGGATTCTCTTAGATCGAATGTGAAAGACACCTTAAAGCAAGTTTAGTTAAAAAGTGGAGTGGATTGAAGAAAACTTCTTCCGTTGAAAAGTGTAAAAGCTACATGTAGCATCGGTATTTTTTTAATATGAAGCTGTTTTATTTTTTGTGCTTTTTGACGATCTGGGGTGATTAGATACGTAAGGTGGTTTTTGAGTCTAATTCTAATTAATACTCCTACCGTTGTTTGTTTCTAAAACCCTCATAATTTGTATCCCTCTTTCGGTTTAATAATTAAAGTGCCTGTTCATAAAAAAATATTTACAATGGACAAGATTGCGAGTTGTTAAATACATTTATTGCAACTGCAAAATATAAAAGTTGTTAAAAACATATTTATTACAACTTTCTGGAAAGAAAGGCTATTAAACACAATTATTACAAATATCACCTTATAAACGTTGTAAAAGAAAAGTTATAATAAGGTTATTTTGTTGTAGTGGTAAAACACGATGAACCTATACTAACAAACAATTAGAGTAGATACATGAGTGACAGAAGAAAGAATCGTGAAAGAAAACAACGAAATAGGAAAATTACCGATTATGTAACCTTACATGCTTGTATAATTAAGTAAGTATTTACTATTTATTATTCTTCAATTACTTTCCATTAATTATATAGTTTAATTTCTACAGTTGCGTGAGTATTTGAAGGGCATAAATTAAAAAATGTAACACAAAATGAGGACTGTAGCATACGGATAGAGATTCAATCTAGTTAAAGAATACATAGAATCATATATTCAACATTATATATAATTATTGCTTATGAATGATTTGAACCTGTAACCTTAGATGACACTTTAAAATCTCACAATCAACTCTTAAAAAATGGTTTGATAAATAGGGTTTGGTCTAAAATTGCAATAATTCATGAAACACGAAACATATATTAAAAGATGGAAAATAAAGTAGTGAAATAAGGACGATATGTAAATTGAAAGAAAAAAGGTGAATATGTGGAAAACCTAATGATTCTATGATAAGAAACCACTAGATATATGGAATGATCAAGATAGAATGATGAAAGAAAACAATGAAATAGGAAAATTATTGTTTTTTAGGCAGCCTTACAGGCTCATAGAATAAAGTAAGTAATAATTATTTCTTGCTCTTCAATCAATTTCCATTGATTATAAGGTGTAATTTCTAGAGTTGTGTGAATATACAAAGAACGAAAATGAAAAATGCACCATAAAAAAGGTGATTGCGGTACATAGGGCTATATCATTCATTTCCTCGGCTCAATTAATAAATTTTCTTTACTTTGATATAAAATTTTCCACCTAAGGCCTAATTCCTCCATTATTTTGCATATAAAATAAATTTTCAAGCAACAGCAATAAATACACATTTCATTAACAGGAAATTATTGTGAAGGACAAAATTTTTCAGTATTTTAGCCTCAAGGACAGACCTTTAGTATTTTAGCCTGAATGGTAACTCTTTTAGGTATCAGTTTTTAGTTACTGATAGCATTTTTAAGATATCAGTTTGTAGTTATCGGTAGCAGTAACAGTTTCTAGATATCAGTTTTTATTTCGGTAGCAGTTTTGAAAGAATGTTTGTTCTTATGAATAATTTTGAAAAAATGTTTGTCTTTTTTGAATAATTTTTAGAGTAATGTTTGTTCTTGTGGTTAAAATATCGAGAGGGTCTGCTTAAGGTAAAAGTATACAAATTTTTGTTCTTAAGACTAATTCCGGTTTCATTAATTCCTTCTCTATTGTACACTTTTAATTCATTTAATTCTCCTCGTCTGCTTTTAATGCTGAAACTGCATCAACAAGACTCATTGTTTTCTTGATCTTCAAGACTACAGAAAATCCAAAAAATTTATAACCTAATCACATCATCCTTGAAATCCAACATGTTGTGTAACGACGGTCGGAACAAGCTCCCCATCTCCGGCACGTGGCGTACGCATATGGGTTGGCACACATTTTGTTGTAACAAAAGGAATCCCTAATGTTACATGCCTACCAATCCATATTTATACACCACTTCTCCATGTTATTTAGCGATGTGGGATATTTTCCAATCCAAATCATCGTTCCTCCATTAAACATGCGAGACAACCCTAACAGTCTCCCCCTTGACTCGCATCCATTTGCGGTAAGCTTTGAGAGTACTGCCGTGTCTGCATGGCCCAGTCTGTAACCATCGGCTCTGATACCACTGTTGTGTAACGACGGTCGGAACAAGCTCCCCATCTCCGGCACGTGGCGTACGCATATGAGTTGGCATATATTTTGTTGTAACAAAAGGAATCCCTAAAGTTACATGCCTACCAACCCATATTTATACACCACTTCTCCATGTTATTTAGCGATGTGGGACATTTTTCAATCCAAACCGTCGTTCCTCCATTAAACATGCGAGACAACCCTAACACAACAAGCCTCTGCGATTCTCAGGTAATAATCCAATTGAAAATTTATCCTGAAATCCTAGAGATTAGACCTTGGTTCATTATTATTATTTTCAACATAGCTAATCAAGTTAATCTTTAACTAGGTATCTATTCGCTTTTTTTCAAATTTTGCCCATCAAATCAGTCTCCAATCAATTTAAGATGATATCAATTTTTGTCAGCAGGTAAACATTTTTTTTTAAAATTTTTTCTTTATGACTACGCTATGTTTTTGGTATCTTAAGTTTAGAATTGAAAGTTGGTGTCTATTCTGTCACGAGATATTCATTGTCGATGCATGTTTTCTTTCTTTTTGTACTTTTTTTTTGCTTTTGTTTAGAGAAGTTCATGATCGGAATGATGTTTTATTATGTTTTTGGCCAATTTTAACTATTTTCAAACAAGCCTACTGGTTCAGTACGTAAATTTTCCCAAGCTAGAGATCTAAATCTAATCTTTCAGACTTCATGAATATATTTACTTATTTGTTCATCCTTACCTAGCAGCTATTCGTATGTTGTTCTTTGGTGATTAATACCCTAAATTTAATTTATTCATGATAAATTTTCATATAAGAGAACATAAATATTCTCTGCTAATGTTCCTATGCTACCTAAAACAGTAGAAAAATGAGAACAGAACAATAATACTCAAACATATAATGTGCACGCATTTGGCCTTTTGTCGTTTTGGTATCATTTTTAAAATGAGTTCCCCTTCATAGTATTCTTATGCATGCGTTTATGAAAATAATATTACTGTAGTTATGTTAGCAGTTAGCATGACTCATTTGATGTGTCATAATTGTTTCTACGTTTATTTCTCTAAATAAATTAGGTTTATTTGATGCTAGCAGTTAGCATGACTCAATGGATTTGGAAATTTAACTGAAAAAATCATATCTGTTGAACCATAAGATATCCTATAGTGAGTGTAAAGAGGAATTTGGTATAATGGACGGTGTGAAAAATCGAAACATACAGCTATATTTATTAATTCCGATAACTAGCTTTTATCTTGCAATAACTACCTTATAATTATCAAAATTGCATAAATACTTGTATTATCAATATGTTAGTATCATGTATCATATATATAACACTATTACTTCAAAGGAATAAAAATTTAAAATTAATAATATTTTAATCTATCTTGCATATAAATTGAGATAGGCATTCATGTTTAGGAATCCATGCATTTTTAGAAGTGGAAATTATGTTTCCATCCCTACTTCATTTCAAAAGTACTAAAAAACCCTTTTCGGCGTTATGGATATAAAGATCACTCCTTTCGATTCATGGAAATGCAAAACAACTTATGGAATTTTATGAAAATGTAAAATAAGCACTTTTCGCATTTTATACAATGCATTTTTTTCATTTTTTTCAACGCAACCAACACATTACTGTTTGGCTCGTTACATTGTTATATGCAATTTACCTAAATATTTTAATGTTGTATGTATATAATAAAATAATTTATATTATATTTACAACAATAATATATTCCACGCGTCTAAATGATACAAACATAGGAATATATCTAGAAAAAGTGGAAAATAGGCGCAAGGACAAACTATAAAAAAAAATTAGACAAAAAAACAACAAGTTTCATTTTTAGACTGAAGGACAAACTTTGAAAAAAATTTGACTGAAGGACAATGCTAAATACAGCTAGCATTTTATACAGTGTAAAACTGAATATAATGCAAGTTATAACTAGCATTTTGTATAGTGTAAAAACTGAATATAATGCTAGTTATAACTAACATTTTGTATAGTGTAAAAACTGAATATAATACTAGTTATAACTAGGATTGTTCTTCAGTCTAATTTTCTTTCAAAGTTTGTCCTTCAACCCAAAATTAAAACTTTTGTCCTTCAACCCAAAATTAAAACTTTGTCCTTCAATCTAATTTTTTTTCAAAGTTTTTCCTTGTGTCTAATTCACTCTTTAGAAAAATAGAATCGATCGTGATTTTTTTTTTTGCATCATTGAACCTTGCATTTTGAAAGTGCAACACACGAATCGTCATTGATGCACATAATTTGAATTTATTGGATTTGGATCTATGATGTAAATCACTATTCTTTTGCTATGGTGAAGTTGTACATGACTTTATTATTGTCTTAAAAAAATTTAGTAGCTTAATTCCCAAAGAAAAAGAAAAGAATGTTTTTTTTTACCTATAATGATATATAATTCAAGAAGACACCTTTTCAAAAACTTATTCATGTATACCATGTTCGATTTTTATTTTATTTTTCTCAGATAACAAAATTTAAAACTGACAAATTTTGTACCACAATGTTTTATTCATTAACTTTGTATTTTTAATTTTTGGAACCTTTTTGTTGAGATTTGTCTCTTTTCTCAAGCACCATTTTGCACATTTCATAGAAAAAATATAGCAAAGAATGAATGGAATTTAGTAATATACGTTTTACATTAAATGAAGAAATCTAATATGATCTTTATTCATAATGCTAGATCTTTTCTTTTGAACTTTCTTCTTTTTTTCTTTTATATTTGTGGATGTTAAGTTTTTTTTTACAGAAATATGGTTTAAAACTCGAATAAATATTATGTTTCAAATTTTCTTTTAATTCAAGTTCATATTCAGATTTAATATTGATTTTCCAGGACAAGAATCTCATTTTCAACTATTTCTAATCTTCTTAGTCATCAGAGACCTATTCCTAGTCGATGTTCTGTTGCCATATCTTCGGGTAATATATTTATTTCTCTCTCATTTTAAATTAAAATACAACATGAGCCAGCGTCTTTATTGTTGTTTTCATCGATTACAATTTTTTACTCTAATGGTTGTCCAAATTCCAAATACATTCTTTATTTATTATTATTAACATTATCACACAATGATCGAATACCGATTAATTTGGCATATGACAACAAAATTTTGAAATCTTAAGATGTTTGAACAATTTTTCTTCGTGTTTGGATTTGAATATCCATTTTTCTTATCTTTTAGTCAATAAAAAATTTAGTACAAAAGTGTGTTGATCGTCATTCTTAAGAGATGACTTAGCAAGACTAATTTAAATTGACCATGTCAACTTGATAAGAAATTAGAATGATTCAAGTGAAATAATAAATGGAAACTATAAGTTGTATACGTCATGTCATATGTACATGGAGGCATATACATGATGGGGCTTTTATTTAACTAACGAACGTGCATGAAACCGTGTTATAAACTGTATGGACTTGGCACTTGGAAAAAATAGAAGAATTTTTGAAATTTGTCATAGATGTTGCTAAAAATGAGCTTTTTTCCAAATGGGGCCAGGTGTAATATTAACCAATTGATCAATTAAGAACGATTACCAAAGAAAAACATTAAGAACATCCGTTGGGATTACAACAACATTAATGATCAAGCCAACTGTTCATACATATATCTATATTACGGTTGCATTCATATCAATATTTATGTAGGCATTACTATTTTACTCAGTACATACATGATATTTTTGTTATGTCGTATTATTACTATATATTATTTTATGCAAGCATTTGTCTACTGAAAAACTAACTAAAGTTATGCCAATGACTTATAAATTCTTAATTCATCGATAGAGAACTACAGTAAGCATACAACTATTTCAAGGATGTGTTGCTTTTGTATGTACTCCTTAACAAAAATTTATATGATTTGAATTTCTATCTCCAACTTTCATATCCTTAACTAGAAAGGAACTTACACAAAATAAACTATTTGGAAGTTGTTTACTTTTTTGGAGCTTTAATACTTCATTGAGTACACTAGATGTTTTATACTCTTTTATTTATTTGATGTATTAACTCCTTAACCCTTGTACTTTTATAAAGTCGTATGTTAATATGGATATAGTATGCACTTTTTTTTCTTGTAAGTAGCCCATTTAGGCCAAGGGAATTGTAACATTTCGATGAGGCATATTTTTGAAGTATATGATTTTAAGTAATAAAGTACCCTTTTTCTAAAAAAACAATAACTATCTTTTTTCCAGATCCGGAACTTTACCATAACATTTTTGTTGAGGTTGATACGTCTAGATTATTGAGGTAGCGCCTTGGCGCAACGGTTAGATCACATGTATGGTGATCTGCGAGCCCAGGTTCGAGTCCGAAAATAGGCTCTTCGCAATACGAGTGAAAAGTCGCGTTCATTATCGACCTCTTCAGTGCCCGCTATCGCGCGGAAGCTTCGTGCACTGGGTTCCACTTTTATAGATGTCTTTTCCCCTTATTTGTAGATAAAATATCAAAGTTATACATGATAAATATATGGTTGATAAATCAATTTAATATTTATGAGGCACTATATTTATATAACTATTTCAACAATAAGATTATGTTTTCATGAATTAATTATGACAATTACACATTTAGTCATCTTGAAGAGCAGTTATGTGTTTGGTCATCAAAAAGATCAATTGTGTATATACTCATATTAAAGTATGTATGTACTCAACTTATCTGATCTGATAAATAGCGAAGAAATAAAACAAAATTAATTTGTCCGTGATGTATTTCATTTTATCTCAAAAAAATATTTGAGTGATTTAAATTTGGAATCTCTGCCAATTTTTAAGTTTTTTATGGCAAATAAACATTTGACCCATACTCTAGATTATACTAATTATAAAACAATAACAATAAATTTAGCTTAAAGTTTATATATATATATATATATATATATATATATATATATATATATATATATGACATGAACTTTAAGCTAAATTTATTTTTTGTGTGTTTATACACACACATGCCATAACATAATAAATTGGTTAATATCCCTTTTCTCAAAGTTGTTTTCATTCAAATATTGTTGTATAATGAGATATTTGTTGTATCTTTTGGTAGCATTGTCATTAAATTGTTATTATCGTATTTCTCATTGCTCATTAATACAGTGATTCCTTATGAAATAAAACCATCTATAAGAATTAGTTTCCTCCCACACACAGCTGATAACTACGATGATTAAAAGTAACCAAAGGTTAATATTTATGAGAAAAATAATTTAAATGTACTTCATGATAATGGTGCTTGAAACATTGTGACGTAAGTTCTCCAGAAAATGCTGATAGAACAAAGGGTTTTATCCATTGGCATATAAACTGAGACTGCTTATTTCTGAATGATACCAATCAGTCTATCTTTATTAAAACTATAGAACTAGAAAATGTGTCAAAGTATGTTGGATCTTTGATTTAATCTAGAAACAATCATCCCAAGTTAGGATACATCTACTAGATTTTGTTTTTTGATTTCAAGGATACAAGAGAAAATAATACCTAAGGTAAAATTTGGGAGGTAAAAGCATTGCATTATATTATCTAAAATGATATGGTCGATCATCGCACAACAGAAATGAATGTTTATCGAAAATAGATGAATATATTTCTTCATATGTGGCGGTGTTTATTATAAACATTAAGCTATAATGCATCCATCGTTTTCTTTCCTTACTCTTATAAAACCTTCATAGAATTGGAAATTAATGAAAATAAATTTACTTTCATAGAGGGATAAACATTAACATACAATTGGAAATGTATGGCAACTTTAAAACAATAGATTCATTAAAAAAGATGAACTATTGTCAAAGGAATTTCTTTTACCAAAATTTTGTAATAAATTACCTTACATAGTGAAGGAAACGTTTTCAACGTTGAAGAATTCTAAAACAGCAAATTCATAGAAGGGAGATGCATAACCGTATAACGGAAAATTTTACTTTTTTTTAGAAACTCCCGATATATAGGACATACGGAAGGGACAACGAACGGACCAACTCCAAGGGAAAACTTCCCTTCCGGACCGAGCTTCGGAAGGAAATTTTCTCTATTTTTATTTACATTAAATAATGGAGAAACAAAATAACATCAACAATGAATCGATTCATGTAAAGAATTGGTCTAAAAGCCTCTTTTTAAATTCATTACAAAAGCGCTGGAGATGTTTACATCTCTTCAGAAATAAATTTCGTTATGAGAGGGTAACTGTGATATAGAAGGAAGCATCAAAATCTATGAAGACCATCATAAAATTGGGGGGAAAATTGAAATTGAATGACGTGATTGTTAAATCATGAGTCTTAATGGGGAAAAACTCAAGATGATGAAAATGGGGATAGCATTTTAGGAATGATAGTTGGATGATTGAGACAAGAAGTGTGATGAAAAATTGGATATAATGGAATTAAAACTCGGAATAATAATTTAATGTTAAAGATTATTATAGAAGAGGATAGTAAAATTAATGTAAAAGAAGAGTGCTGGTTGAAAAGTTGTGTTGAAGGAGAAGATAAACGACAGATTTTATATTTGAATTAATTAGAAAAAGTATGAATTTATGCTATGAACAAAAAGTGTTAAACTTATGTAAATCATAATAACTTTTTTAACAAAGCTAGTCGGGTTTAGAGTGGGCCATCCACTTTTATTAACAACCATTAAGAACAAGTGTTTGACACGAACGCTAAAACAACTAAAAAAGAAAACAGGAGATACTCACAAATGCCTGTACCACAAGTAGACAAGGGGAAGTTTGTCCCCGTCTTTACTACTACTCTCATCATCAGAATCGGGCCCCATAGCATGCATAAACCCATAAAATAAGGGAGCCAAATTAGGCACATATAACACAGAATATGAAGAGTAAAAATATTTTCTATCCCAAGTTTCTTCCTTTAAGACGAGCCTATTACTAACCCCGTCTTCACCATTCAGATGATAAGATTGATCCATCACCCTTAGCACGATTAATCAAGATATGCTTCTTACTCTCACCTCCAAAATACATAAGGAAACTGCTAATCGATGTTCGGTATCTCATTTTGGAATGGACATGAACCCATGTATGCTCACTACGATGCCAAACAATATTACACTTAGCATGAGGGGCTAAAACAAAAACTTCAGCCATAGAAGGCACAACAAGAGGTGTATCAATAACAGCATATGTGGAATCCATATCATGCTAAATGATATTCAAAACTACAACAAGAGGGGTAGTGGGCCTAGACTTAGGAACCCACTTCATGGTCGGATGGTAAAGTTAAGGAATCTTATCAGGCAAGGTTTGAGGAACATTGGAATCCCAACACTTACAAGTGTTTATAGAGTGACCAAAAGAGTGATAAGTTGCACATATATCTGATTCCAACTGTACCTAACCTCTAACCATAGCAACATGATTCTCTGCAATTCTGACTTTAAGAGAAGAAGGCAATGTCTTATCGGGAGTTATTTCAATCAAAGCCTTGGTGTATACTAGTTTTTTCGGGCCATGGTATTAGCATCAATGGAATTGACCTTATCAACAAGGCCGACTAGCTAACCCAGTCCAATAATGGGTTGCAAGATAGATGAGATATGGGAGAAGTGTGCCCATAACGGAATAGCTAATACTTATTCCTTTGCCATGTCGATTGTAGGACTCCAAGTAGTGACAATCAATGGCTTCCCCTCAATTATGATCAGATCATCCTCAAGCTCACGAAACCTCTTATCACCCTTTGAGAATTTGAAATAGAACATGGAGTTGTCGAAATGCATTTGAAAACCACTTTTAAGTTTCCAAACTGCCCATAGAGGAATAGGTCATACCTGTTCCTTTGCCATGTCGACTGTAGGACTCCAAGTAGTGACAATCAATGGCTTTCCCTCAATTATGATCTCAGCCTTAAGCTCACGAAGCCTCTCATCACCCTTTGATAATTTGGAATAGAACATGGAGTTGTCGAAATGCATTTGAAGACCACCTTTAAGTTTCCAGACATGATAATAACAATCTTTAATCACATGAAAAGTCGGGTTAGATTCCAGAAAGAACCCTACTAAATAGTCAGACCAACAGTTGAATCCCGCTTGCAATACTTCAGTAAGAGGAATCATCACACCGTCTATCTCAACATTATCAAATGAACGAAGGGTATAGCACATAGCATTTTTTGGCATAGAAGAAAATAAGGAAGTCCACTTCTCATGCACTAATATAACATGATGCTCGGAAACTTCCTAGACAATCATTGAAGAAGGTTGCAGCTCGTATGTTTCAATAGGAAAGACTGATCATTATTGTTGTTGATGGCATTATAAAAAGCAACATCTATATGAACGACCATATTACCCAAGCCATTGTCGACACCTTTTCCACAACCGACACCATACTCCAGTTCATCATTCTTAGCACCAAAGACAGGCAGCACGGTCTCCAACCACTAGCCAGCATGACCATTAGCGGTTGCCACAAGTGATGTAGCATGAGAGGTAGTAATAGCCTCATCGAAATAGTTCGCAATACCTAAAATTGGCAATTACAGGGAAACAAGAGCTAGAAATCATACTATCTAAAGCTGCGAAGGGATTGGAGTCAATCAATTAAGTATCTGAAAATACTAGAGGAACACGGTGAGATGGTGGAGTACCTAAAGGCGAGAAATCCATTACAGAAGCAACGAACTGGGGAGGTTGACCAGATGGGGAATGAGAGAAAGCGGCATTGCAGATGTAATCAGATCTGGTCAAAGCTGGATCATCACAATCTGACGACGAAAGGGTAACTCGACCGGAGAGAGTCATGAAAGGCGAAGGGCGTGAAAATGTTGGGGGTGCATGAAAGTAAAGGAGAATGAGATAAACGAAAGTCAAGAAGCTCAAGTGGAATGATTAATTGACTCCATTGATAGTTATTGTAAGCATGAATCTTCTTTGGATATCGGTAAGTACAAATAATATTTAAAGCAGTATTATGATGATTGTAATTGATTTTTTGAATCAAATTCGAAATATACTTGGTAATAGCAACATTTAAAGAGTTTGGTGTATTAACAACATTTCTACCATGAACAAACGTTGAATATTCATAATTGAGGTTCAACTAAATTATACACATGAGATTATTTTGTTTAAAGCGTTTAATAAATCAAGAAAAGTCCCCGTTTTCATTCCATATTTAAAATGGGACAAAAAACTATAAGAAGAATGAAAACAATATAAAATTAGGAATATATATTGCTTAGAGCATCATGTTATATAATTGCTAAAATTCTACCAGACAATCCATAATAACATGAAGCAATTGCAGCATATTATACACTAAAAACTACACTCAACATTCAGTTTACCATATTCAAATCATAAATTTTAGGAGATGTTATTTTTAGTAGGACTCTACATTGTAATTTTTCTTTAATAGCGAATAGATTTGATTTTAGAAGAACATAGATGAGGGATGGAGGAAAAAATGATTTTTTTATAAGGAGAAAATATAAATTTATTGCAAAAATTTATTACAAATTCATACATTTTTCTTGCCTACAAAATGAGTGAATCCACCTATATTTATACCAATTTACATCTCAAATAAACGATGGAGATTCACTTGATCAATGATTCTCCATAAATATCTCACAAACTCTCTCTTATACGACTTTAAGTACATTATTCCATAAATATCTAACATGTATTCTAAATATTTATATGTGGAAAAATCTAGATTAACAAGATATAAAATTAAGTTTACTTTCAACATTCCCCTGTAAAATGATTTTGTAATACCAAGCAAGACTAGCAGTCTTCTAAAGTCTTCATGCTTTAATACCTTAGTAACGATATCTGCTACTTGATCTTTTGAACATACATACTTCATCTAAACCTCCTATTTTGCATTGCGCTCTCTAATGAAATGATAGCGTGTATCTATATGTGAACTTTAATCATGAAAGGCGGGTTTCTTCGCTAAAGCTATGGTTGACTTACCAAAAAATGTTTGTTGTGTTATGTCATGGCATATGCAACTCCTTCAACAACTCTCGAAGCCAAATTGCATGATGAACACAAGTTAAAGCGGCAACATACTAAACTTCATAGGTGGAAAGAATCATAGTTGGTTGCTTTTTTGAACTCCAACTAAAAGTTGCGTCTCTCATTAAGAAAACAATTACACTTATACTTTTTTTATCATCAACATCTTAAGCCTAATCACTATCGCTGTAACCAACCAACTTGAAATTGTTAGAACATGAATATAATAAACCAAAATCAATTATACCTTTGACATATCGAAGGTTCCTTTTAGCCGTCTTCAAATGTGATGTTGTGAGAGCTTGTGTGAATTTCCATGTAATGACTAATAAGTCCAACTACATAAAGTATGTCAGGTCTTATGCAAGTCAAGTATCTCAAACTGCCAATTAAGCTCTTGAATTGTGTTGGATCCACATTTTCTTGTTCAATATGTCTCGAGAGCTTTGTACCATATTCTATTGGAGTACTTATAGGTTTTCATCGATCCACCTTGAATTTCTTCAATACTTTTGCATATGTTTCTTGAGGGATAAATACGTCGAGCTTACTTTGAATTACTTTGATTTCAAGATGGTATGACATAAGTCCATATTCGTCATCTTAAACTCTAAAAACATTTTCTTCTTGAATTCACAAAATGCTTTTTGTTTTTTCCAGTAAATATCAAATCATCCACATACAAGCATACAATTAAAACTTCTCTATTTTGATTTGTCTTTATATAAAGAGCATGTTCATAATGGCATACAAAATTATTTTCCATAAAATATTTACTAATTCAAGTGTTCCATGCTCTAAAGGCTTGTTTTAAACGATGAAGTATTTTTTTTTCTATTTCGAAAGTTTATTTTCATGTCCTTTAATTTTACATCCTGATGGTTGCTCCAAATAAACTTCTTCTTCTAGGTTACCATTTAAAAAAGCAGATTTTAATTCATTTGATGATTTTTCTATTTATTTTGAGCCACTAATGAAACTAGTAATTTTATAGTTTCTAAATGAGCTACTGGAGTAGATACATCTTCATAGTCTATACCTTCTCTTTGTTTGTATCATTTGGCAACCAATCTTGCTTTGTACCTTTCCACTTTTCCTTTAGCAATCATTTTCACTTTGTACGCCCACTTTACTCCAACAGCTTTGTATCCTTTGGGTAAGCTAACCAACTTCCATGTATCATTCTTTATGATTACTTTGATTTCTTCGTCCATAGAGTCCCTCCATTTTTTATCTTTTTTTTGCTTCTTCAAAACTTATTGGCTCACAATTTGCAAAAAGATAAAATAAAGTAGTATCTTTAGAAACTGGTGTTACCTCGTATAACTCTTACAAAGATTGCATGTGTGGTGGTCTTTCACTGGAGCTTAGTTCCAACTGAGATTTTTCATGAAAGGTTGTTGAAGATGATGGTGTTGAACTAGTGGGCTCTTCTTGCACCTCACCTTTTTCTTCTTCTTTATAAAGCGGAAAGAAATTATAATCATCCTCTTCTTGTTTGCTACAATTCCATGTACTTTCTCCATCAAACTCCACATCTCTACTAACAACAACCTTTTCATTAATAGGGTTATATAATTTAGCCCTTTGACATTGAGTCAGAGCCAATGAATTTTTTATTTTTTTTTGCTTTTATCATTCAATTCGGATCATTTTTTATCTGGGACATGAGCATATGATATGCTTCCAAACACTTTCAAATGTGATATGCATGGATTTCTGTAGCTCCATGCTTCTTCAGGTGTTTTATTCCAAACATTTCGAGTTAGAGAGCGATTCGATAAATACACTGCGCATCCAATAGCTTCGGCCCAAACTCTTTTGGAATAATTTTACTTTTTGATAGAACATGAGCCATGTATGAGATTTATTCTTCCTTTTTACAATGTCGTTTTGTTATAGGGTATATGGAACTGTAAAGGGCAATGAATTCGACCTTCTTCACAAAAATTTTCAAACTCTTTTGAGACGAGTGCTCCGTCTCGATCGAAATATAGTAGCTTTTATCTTATAGCCGCTTTCATTTTCTACATAAACTTTAAACTTGTTAAAAGTATCAAATACATTCGATTTTTGTTAAAAAAATAAGCCCATGTTTTTCTGCTAGTATCGTCAATAAAGAGTGCAAATTAATTACTTTTTCCAAATGAGCATGGTTTTATTGGACCACAAATGTCCATATGAATTAGTGCTAATGGTTTTTTTAGCTCTTATAGTGGAATCTTTTGGAAAAATTTTGCGTGGTTGTTTTCTAAATAAGCATCCTTCATATAATTGATTTGTGTAATTAATAAATGGTAATCCTTTTACCATACTTTCACTCTTCAGTAATTTTAAACCGTCAAAGTTTAGGTGTCCAAATCATAAGTGTCAAATCCATAATGAACCTTTAGACATTCTATTTTTTGACATTGCTACTTAATAATTAAATTTCCTTTATCATCTCTTATAAAGAGATAATGGTTTTTCATGCGACTGTCATGTCCTTTTTCTAAAAGTTGTCCCAAACTTAGAATATTTGTTTTCATATTAGACATATAGTAAACATTAGGGGAAAAAAATCATGTTTATCATTTTTTTAATGAATTGGTATTTTTTTTCTTTACCTTTAACTGAAATTCTAGATTCATCTCCAAAATGAATGTTACTACTTACCGATTCATCAAGCTCCATAAACATGTTTCTTTTTTCATACATATGATTACTAGCACCCGTATCCAAATACCTTGTACTGTTATTTTTGTTTTCATTTCCACTATGTGCCCATAAAGGTGTGGAGTCTTCTTCCTCTTTTTTAGCAAAATTAGATCTCTCTTGAATTTTATTGGAAGTTTGTCTACATTCGGATGCAAAATGCACAAATTATTACAATTATAACATTTAATTTGTGACTTGTCATACCTTGGCCTTCCGTTGTAATTTGTGTTTCCTCCTCATCTTCGACCTTTTGTAGCATATATATTTCGTTTCTTTCTTCTTTATTGACAAATTTGTGAATGCTTATACCATTGTTTGGCCACGACCTCTTCCTTTTTGATATGACTTCTTTCAATTTTAAATGCTTCATTCTCCCACATAGTGAGTTTGGTTTGAAGGGCTTGCTCCAATGGTTCTTTTTTAACTCTTTTATTTAGTTTTTATTCATGGACTTGAAGCAGTCCCATAAGTTGATCGATAGTCATGCGTTTAAGATCTTCGGATTCTTCAATTCTACAACTATGTAGTCAAATTTAGAATCCAAAGATCGTAGAGTTCTCTCAACCATTCTAAAATCTTTTATTTTTTTCTCCATATCATTTCATTTGATTTACGATAGATAAAATATGAGAAAAATAATCATCAACTGATTCCAAAGATTTCATATATAAAGATCCAAACTTATCTCACATTGTTTGCAGTCTAATTTTATTCACTTTGTCAATTCCTTTGAGAGTGTTCTCTAAAATCTCTCATGCTGCCTTGCTACTTTGGGCATTTGCAATCTTTTCCAACATAACTTAATTTATAGCTTAAAGGACGATGCTAAGAGCATGTCGATCCTTCTTCTTCAAGTCCTTAAAATTATCCCTTTCCTTTTGGATTAAAGTGATGTCGTTGACATATCCTTCATTTCTATTGTCTATGATATCCCACACATCATGTCATCCAAGCAATGTCTTTGCTCCTATTATCATAGTTCTTTTTTTAGTAAGTGAACGTTAACCAAACTTAATTCACTTGTCATTCTTTTTTGATATCAATCTCACTCTCATACCACTATTGTAAGTTTTCGTTAATAGCGATATATTTGAATTTGGAATAAGATATATGGGAGATTGGAGAAAATACTATTTTGAGGAAATATAACTTTATTGGAAAAATTTGTTACAAAAGTTCATATTTTTTTCATGCCTAAATGAGTGAATCAACCCTATTTATACTAGTTCACATCTCAACTAAATGATGAAGATTCACTTGATCTAATGTTTCTTCATAAGGTTTCCTAAACTCTTTCTTATACAATTTCAGATGTATTATTCTATAAAATCTAACATACATTCTAGATATTTGCTATATGGAAAAAATCTAGGTTAACAAATACAAAATTAAGTTTACTCCCAACTCTCTCAACTCTACTTATAAAGTAAATATTTTCTCAACTAAATGACGAAGATTCACTTGATCTAATGGTTCTTCATAAAGTCTCCTAAACTCTTTCTTATACAATTTCAGATGTATTATTCTATAAAATCTAACATACATTCTAGATATTTGCTATATGGAAAAAATCTAGGTTAACAAATACAAAATTAAGTTTACTCCCAACTCTCTCAACTCTACTTATAAAGTAAATATTTTCAAATGAAGAATTTTAATCCTAAATATATAAGATTAAAGAGTTTGATTGATACAAACATATTGCTTGAGAATAAAGCGAATCAACGGTTGTTGAGTATTTTAATATATAATATTAGATAAGCGAGGTTAATGTGATTGAAGTTGAATCTTCTTCAAAGTAGAGTGAATTAAGGGGAGAGTTAATTAATTTAATACAAAAATCTGAATAAAAATTTAAAATATTAAGTGAGATCCAATTTTATCATGTACAAAATAAAACAAATACTCATAAATAGAAGAAGGACGTTTTCAAATAGAATATATTGACTATTTTTTTTTGTTTTTGAATTACCTAGAGAACTAAGTTTCGCTTGTAAACTCTAGAGAAGTATGTGTCTGCCAAACACATACTTCGGGTACTTGTTACAGGGTTGTCAGTTTCGGGGCTCGAACTCGTGACCTTCGATCACGCAGTCCGAACCATCAACCAACTGCGCCAACCCTGTTGGCAGAATATATTGACTATTATTAAAATGAATAAAAAGTTTAATCAAAAAGAAAATATAGAAAATTGTCATTTCATTGGTTCTACTGCAATTCTTGAATTTTCTTCATTACGTTTTGCATTAATGCTATTACATTTGAAAATTAGTTTATTTTTAGTCTAAAATAATTCTCCATGATAGTGCAAACATGAGGAGGGAAACATATCGAATCTAATTCAAAGTAATTAAAAGAACGAATAGGAAATCAAAGAGAAAACGAATATAAAGATGTTGGTAAATGGTAACTACACGTTTCAACCAAAAATATTCATGGAATGAAAATAACTACAAGAAAAAATGTGAGGAATAATCATCATCATTCAAATGGTAAAAATGACATGGGAAGAAGAATCATAGGTTACTTCCATAGGAGATGATGATGTATCGACTCGCTTTACTTCTAAAGTTAAGAAATCTATGTCATTTTGTATGCGTATAATAAATTTATCTTAGTGTTTTAAAATAAAATAAAAAAGGGATGAGAACGAAATAAGAAGAATGAAGATAAAAATAAAGAAGAGTTAGGTGGAAATAAGGGAAGAAATATCCAAAAAAAAAAAAAAAATCGATGGTGAAAATGAATTTCCTAAGTTTCATGTATGTTAACCTATATATCTAAAATAAGAAGCTTGTACATAATAGAAATTATAAGAAAAATGAAACAAACGAGGCTAGATTTAACATTAGATATCATATTACTTTATATTAGTGTATTCAACTTTATATTTTTAAGAATTAGTGAAATTCATGAAAAAAAAAGGAGTGGTCATACTTTATATGTTATATATAGAAAAACAAGGTTGAAGGTTGAAACTTAAATCAATCTGAAAAATAAATGAATTATGGAAATAGCTAAAATTGAACTATAGCTTTCAAAAAAAATAAATATACAATTTTTATTTTTTTGGGTATTATTATATACTATTTCTTATGTTACAAGTTACTTATTAGTTTTATATTTCTTCCATTCTTATAGTCCTTCATATAAGTGTTTAAACTTATGTTAGTTTTTTCATTAACGTATATTTCAAACAGTGGAACTAATTAAATTGAACTTGCTTAGTATCTCAGCTTTGGGGAGTCCTTCGCTATTGTTGAATTTTTCACCATATTTTACATTGAGAATGCTTCAAATTTTCTGCACAGTTAAGCAGTGGGAGGTATGGTTAAATTCAAATTTATTAAGTGCAGATAAAAGAATATTAATAACATTAGCATTACGAGAAATATTATTCTTATCGACCACATCCAGTACATTTTCAGTGATATCCCAAATATGAAAATCAACAAATTTTAAATAAACTTCCATCTTATTTTTCCAATACAAAAAATAGGTGGTGTAAAAGAGCTGGCTCTCGCTAAATCTATAACAGCTAGGTTAAGACATAATATCACTTTTTTCCTAACAACCTGCTTTAATACCACTTATTAGGATCATGCAGTATACCATAGAAGGGGATGAATGAGAGTACTTAAAATATTACGCAGATAAAAAGATAAATAGTGTGTAAACGTAAATACGAAAAGTAAATAACACACAGATATACCCAGTCGGTCACTAATCCATTAGTAGCTGCCTCCAAAAGTTACTATTTGAATTATATATTCGACACATACAACGTTTGTGAAACTCTTTGCTAACTTGAACATATTAATCCTATGTTTGGTAACCCTATCTAAACTCAATGTCTTGAAATCAGAATCCCTGAGCTGTAAGACCTTGTAACTCAGTCCTAGAAAATCTAGATTTTGAAATTAAAAATAAAAATACAGAACAAATAATTAAAATACCCTAATAAAAACTCAAAAATGGGTTGAAAAAGAGTACAAAATACTTCACACAAAAGAAATAAAGGAGTGGAAGCCTCTCATTTTCTATCGCGGTGGTTGATGTTCCCCCATTATTTGGCTTTCTATGTATTTCGAAGTGGAGGCGTAGATGATACCCTAGTTTGTTTAGGGTTAAAGCAATGAGATGTAATATGTTGTATCGGGTTTTACCCGTTAACTTTTGGGGCTTAGCCCTTTTTCTTTTTAATACATTTCAAAAAAAAAAGTACAAAATAAATTTTCCCAAAGTGCTTGACAAGGTCAACTCTTGAAATCACGTGCGTCTTCCCTGTAAATCTTTATCTTCCTTAAATTTGCGTTCCCCCTTCTATTTCATCCATGACAAATGACTATCGACTTTCCTCAAAATCCTTCGACATAGAAATTCGACTTCACCTTCGAAGAAACGCCACAAACCACTTTCGATGCTACCTGAAAATCGTCGTCGTTGCCTGAGAGATTTGCCGCCACTGGGCTCTGGAATCATGATGTTGATGTTGAAGCCGTACGCCTGCTTGATCTGGAAATTCTGCTGTAAACTGATATGGTGCCGATGAATCTGATGTTGGTGACTATATGTGACAAAGTCTGAAGTTATGGTACCGATATCAAACACTGTAAATTGTCGATGACCAGAGCTTTCGTCGTCGATGCCAGAGATGCGTTCATGTTCTGATGTTGTTCGTCTGAGAGTGGATCTAGAAATGCGGTCTTGTTGTATGATATGGCGCCTCCTTCAGATACGAAGACTACCGCCTGAATCGAAAGATGCTTGCTTGTTCTGGTGATGCTTTACAACGTTAATGTTTGGAGATGCTGGAACTTGTGTCTGCTTGGTTTGAGTTGCAACTTGGCCTAAAAAGAATATTTGTGGTTGCGGAGTCTTCTCTTGTCTGGACAAGTGATGGTAATGATATTGAATTGATGAAAGATGAATTGTTGGTTGTGAGCTCTTGTATGCTTAAGGTCAATATGCTGTTTGAGATGTTGAAGATACGAACTGTGCTTTGATATATGACTTTTAATGTTGACGGTGATGAACTGGTTGCTGAACTGGGGATGATTGAGCTCTGCTTGATGTTTTAATGGAGCCTGTGATTGATGATCGGAAAGGAGTAATGAACTTGTAGTTTCTGATCAGTTCATGAAAATAGTTCTGGATCCGATGCTTTGACAGAGAGACTGTTATGCAATAATGTTGGTTGAATCAAATAACGTTGGTTGAATAGAATATTGCTTGAGAATCACTTGAATGACAATTTCCTTCTTGTTCTTGATATGCAACCAAGAAAAGCATATTGTATATACTATATAGAAAGATGTCTGGTTGAAATATTCTTTGCATCAAATCTCCATTTTGAAAGATTCAAATTAATATTTCTTCTTAAATGCAATTTTTCGAGATCAAATGAAATTTATTTTCAAAAGAATGCAAATAAAATACTTTTCAACTTATACGCGACACTAGACAGAACACATCCATATTTATTACTAACAAATTGAAATTAATCGCAATATCTAGCGGTTTCACTTTTTTCATGGTTACAAACATATGTTAAAAGATAAAATAGAAGTGTGTCTCACATATGATACGTGTACACGCCACAAGTCGATTGGAAACGAAGTTGTGCTTTGTTGATTTTTAAATAGTAATACATTTAGATAGAAAAATCAAATATAAAAATATATTTGTTATCATCAAATAAAACGTATATTTCACAGAACCAACCTAAGACAAAAATTAAAGAAAAAAAGTGTAATTAGCTACGCTTTTAATCCGTCTGTAATCTATTCCAATCCCTAATTTAGTTCAGCTACAATAATCTCGGTGGTTCATTTATATTTTCGGTCATTCATCAAACATAATAGGTCCTAATAATTATCAATTGGGGCTAATTAATGGCTAGCGTTCTTTTTGACATGGATAACGGTAAATGCACAAGGAATTTAACCCAGTTTATTTCGGCTTTTAGCAACAGCTGGACAAGTGGATCCACTTGCTATTTTAAACAAATAAACGCTAATATCAAAAACCCTAGTATGCATTACTCGCATCGCATCCATCAATGACGGCAAGTAAGCTTAACTGCCTCTCGTCCATTCCTTTATTGTAACCACATTCTCGATATCTTGTTTACAGATTGTTCAAGGCATTGGATTCCACCAGAAGAGGGTTCATTGATTGCCAACTGCGCAGCTCGAACTGGGCATGGCATCGCAGGAATATCGGCGATCGTGCGTGATTGTAATGGTGATGTGCTCGCAGCTACCATTGAGAGGAAGAGATGCGAGAGCAAACTAAAAGGTCAGTTAATGTCCATACTTGCTGCGTTTAAGTTGATAAAGAAGCTGACAGAAGAGCAGAAATTCGAAGCTATTACTATCCAGACTCATCATAAGCGTGCGTTGCAATTGATGGTGGTGGGGCCTATGTAGATGAGGAGGTGGAGGAGGAGGAGGAGGAGGAGGAGGATGATACTTTGATGGTGGTGAAGAGTATAGTATTACTCTTATGGGAGAAGATGAGTTTGAAGAAAGAGCGCCACAGGGTGTTAAGGATTTGATTGAGAAAGACAAAGTGCTTGCAGGTAGTTTGTTAACTTTGAACCTCTCATTTCAAACTATCCCTCAACTATTTTCCATGATGAAATAATTTATGGATTTATGCCTATCAGACTAGAACAAGATTGAATATACTAGTTAGTTCCTTTTGAGTCTTGATTTTTTTTTCCATACAATTCAGTTATCTTCCTTTACACCTTCATTGTTTCTTCATTGAAGTATAAATGCAAATCCATTTGTGTTTCTAATATTATTTCTAAGAAAATCAAATTTGTCTGTAATAATTATTTTTAGGAAATCTGCTTCTTTTCTTTCTTGTTGAATATTATATATTAATGATTTTGCATGAAGAAAATAAGTCAAACATGCGTTCTATTTGAATTCAACTAGTTTTTTCTTTTATAGTCAAACTTGTGTTAATACAACTAGTTTTTTCTCTTCTCATGGTTGTCTAATTTTCTTATACCGCAAACTTGTTTGTATTATCCATATCTTGCATTTAAACTGAAATTTAATATTGTTTTTCTATGGGTATTCTGGATCAAAAATATAATTTGTAGTTTCTATTGAAGTTTCCAGATGGACAAATTAATTAAAAGTTCAGCAAAAAAAAAAAAAAAAAACAAAAAAACAAAACAAAACCTACTGTAGAAATAGGTCTTGTTGCAAACTTATTGTAGTATTAGGCTTGGTTTTCGTCAGATCAGAAGATAACACTTGCGCTTCAAAGCTGACAAAAGTTACGGAACATAATTGAATACGAGCACTTTAAAAATAACTTCAAATTTGTGCTTGCGTGTGTGCAAGCTTATTTTCTTGTCTGGTGAACATGAGAGGTTTGTGTAATAAGCTTTTAGTGGTCTTGTATACAAAAGTTTTTCTTCTAGGCATACAAGTAAAATTTGTCCTTTTGAGATTATTTATAGGGATGTTTTTTTTGTGAAGCACTAGTTTCCTTTGTTAAAGACAGAAATTGGCTATGTTTTCTTATTTCAAAAAATTAGCGATTTATTGTGCGTACTCAATAATACAGTGAGCTTATAAAATTGGGGACCTAATACTTGATACCTCTTAACTTTGAGTATTTCAATTGTTGAATTTCTCATAACGTAGAAATTTAGTTATGCTCATGTGTATCCATGTTTATTTTCTCTTTAGTAACCATCATGTAGAGGAAATTTTTCGGATATAGGCTAGTCAATTAATAAAACTTGTTGCAAATTGGCTTCGATGAAAACTTTGATTATACAAATAGACTTAGTTTTCACTCGTGTCTTTTCTATATGCATGCTTTAAAAATACATACTTTTTTTAAGTATATGTACATGCAAACATTAATGGTGGGCACGTGCAAAATCCAAATTTGTACAAGTGTATTAGAATAGTGAGCATGTGCAAAATTCAAATTTGTACATGCATAATTTAGAAGTGAGCATGTGCAAATTTGACCTGATGACTAAACCTATTTTTATAATAAGTTCTTCAATAATCCCATTTTCTCAATTAATTTTTTGATTATCCTATAAGTGGAATCCGACCTTCTCTAAAATTTACTCTCGTTCCATATTAGTTATATTGTTTACATGTCTTGTGCATTGTATTTAAAAGTGATTGGCATTACATGTCTTGTACATTGTAATTAAAAGTGATTGGCATAAGCAATTATTAATTCTCAAATTTCTTAATTTAAACCAGTGTCAACATCTTGTTATTGCCTTATTGGTTTATATCTTAGTAACCGCCCCTGATATAGAACTACAAGTTATGATTATAATCATCGTCATTCAAGGGATGTTCCACTCCTCTCCGTCGTAAAGGAATTGAATTAGAAATCTCTTTGAAAGTACATTAAGTCATTTGATTCAAGTTTTGACTATCCGAATCAAACTGAGAAAATAATTGGTCGTTTCTGACAAGGCAAGGATACAGAGAATGAAAGGGAGAGTAGTTTCCACAATGACTAAGTCACAACCATCGTCTGTTAACCTTGCCTCTATACCCCAACTAAGGGTTTGACACGTCTACACAATCTCTCTACATGGCAAATTTTTTCTGAAAAACTTCTAACAATTGTTACTTTCTTTCTAAAACTATATTGCATTGTGTACAAGCTGAGTTTCTAACTTAAAGATAGTGATCCACACAGTAATTGCCGCTCTACTTAGCAAAGGGTTCGTCTGTTCTGCTGTTCATGTCGCTTATATTTTTCAGTGCTGTTTGTTAACTGTTCATTTGTTCTTTCTCTTATACTTTTCCAAAAATGATATTAGCACATTACTTCTTGTTAATCTTCTGTTGTAATGAACATATTTTTGTCACCAAATTGAATTGTCTATTGGGTTAGGTCTACCTGTTGCAAAGAAAGCTGCTAAATTGACTGCTGAGGCAAAGGAGGCTGCCAAAACATCTGCTTCAAAAGAAGCAAATAATGTCGTTGAATCAGCTGCTTCTGAAGCGACAGGTAATCCTCTTACTGTTGAAGGTGATTATATAATTAATGTAGTAATCTTTTGATTTGCTTATTATTCTCCAGTATTAAAAGTAAAAAAGTTTCTTCCTCCCATCCACGTCAGATCATCTGATTCGTTGGTCCAAATCAAACAATGTAATTTGGTCCGTATAAAATGGAAGTGTTGCCTACTTGATGGTCTGCAGCAATCGAGACTCCTTAGATAGTTATTTGTAGCAAGAGCAACTCCAATGGTTGAGTGTTAAGGCCTAATATTCAGAAATTTCTATTTAAGCAACTCCAACGGACAATATCAACCTTAATATTAAGGCTGATATTCAAGGGCCAATTCAGAAATATGAATTAGCATGAGCGCTGATTTAATCAGCGCCTAAAGATGGACGCTGATTAAATCGGCGTCCAAAGATGAAATACTTAATTGCCGCATTAATGCAGCCTGTATCAGATAGGTTGTACACTTAATTGGCGTTGATTGTTTGTAACAAAGTCGAATTACTTAATTGTCGCGTTGTACAACCGCGGGCGTAGATATGAAATACTTCATTTAAAACCAAGACAAGATAAAGTATTTGTCTGTACCATCTGTGGATGCTGATTTAATGTGCGTCCAGTATTGGACGCTGATTAAATCAACGCTCACACCAGGACGTTGATTGAATTAACACATTGTTGTTGGGTCACCCCTTTAATGTTAAGGGGGTAATATTCAGGAGCTGAATATTACCCCCTTAAACCGTTGAAGATGCCCTAAAGAACGAGATCTAACTTTGGATTATTCCCTTTTTGCTTGCTAACCTTCTGAAACTTTAGGGCACAATCAACTATGGCTTGTTCAGTTAAAAACTAACCATCGAACAAGCAAGTGTGGATTGTTTAGCTGGTTTAAAGTGATCTTGTAGTTAGTTCACCAAGTATGGACTGTTTTATAACGACGAAGATCTCGCCATTATAATAATTAACCCTTACTTTTATAAGATATAACGGCGTAAACTTAACCTTTATAATTAAAAATAATTATAACTTCGAAGCCTTTATCGTTATATTCTGATGTTTTTTTTAGATAACTGATCTATGACTGGTTCTGCGGTTACTTAGGTGGGTAGCTCGTTCACTCGGTCCGAAAGCAAGCGAGATAGTGCAAGTAAACAGATCGTTGTTGGCAATGGTCTTATTTTACACGCTTTGGTGCGGGCGGCAGTGTGGGTGTGAATGGGATCAATTGAAACTTAATTTTTGTCTCCTTTGTAGCGTTTGATGTAGTTATGCCACTTAATAAATAACCCAATGAATTGGATTATTTTGTCATAGAGAGTATAACGAGAACAATAATAAATATTCATTACAAGTTCATCCATTAATTTATTTCTTTCGTTAATATCGAAAAGATTACAAATTAGCTAAAAATAAAAGGACTGGTTTCCTCCTTTAAAATATGCCCGTATATATACATACATATATGTCTATGCCTCAATTCAAATGCTACGAAAATTTGTAGATATATTCCATCATACTCAGGATTATGTACACAAAATTTGAATTCAATTTTCATTTGAATACATATAACATTGTGAAATATAAATTTCAATGGAACAGTTAAAATACATATTTTTGTGATTTATATTTAGTAATAACTTGAAGAGGTTAATAGTTTCAAATGACTTCATTTTTGAAGAGATCACACACACAAATATATGTATGTATCTGTTTTCTTGTTTGGTTACTTATGAATGAAATCTGACAAGAAAATTCCATAAATATAAAAATCATGCTCGGGCGTAATGTAGAAACCCTCTATTGAATATGTCATTTCTATCTACTTTTGAATTGGACACCTTAGAATTACTGAATTAATTATTTCAATTTTGCCTTTATAAACCGTTTCAGTTATGCTTTTGTTTTGGGTTTTATTTATCATTACTCTTGCTGTAAGATAGCTTTACACGTACTTTTGGCTTAACTCTATGTTTAGGATCAGATTCTACTATTTTGGGAAGATGATCAAGGATCCTTTGGTTGAATGATCTTGATATATGATCCCTAATCCCTTTGAAGAAACAGTTTAGCTGCATTTGGAAAACTTCTATTTTGGTTCTCTAGGTTATTAAATGACATTAAAACTAGACATGACCACAGCTAGCATAGCTGAAACCTGATAGCTTGGAAAATGTTTTTGAAGAGATCATCACACACATGCAAATATATATGTATGTATATATGCGTTTTCTTGTTTGGTAACTTACGAATGAAACCTGACAAGAAAATTCCATGAATATAAAAATCATGCTCGGGCATAATATAGAAACCGTCTATTGAAACTGTTTAATCTATCTACCTTTGGATTGGACACCTTAGAATTGTTGAATTAATTATTTCAATTTTCTGCCTTTATAAACCGTTTCACTTATGTTTTCGTTTTGGGCTTTATTTATCTTTACCCTTGCTGTCAGATAGCTTTATATATAATTTTTGCTTAACTCTGTCTATGTTTAGGGTCAGGTTCTACTGTTTTGGGAAGATGATCAAGGATCCTTCGGTTGAATGATGACTTGAAGCTTATATAATGATCTTGATATGTGATCTCTTTGAAGATACAGTTTAGCAGCATTTGGGAAACTTCTATTTTGGTTCGCTAGGTTATTAAAAGACATTAAAACTAGATATGACCATAGCTAGTGCAGCTGAATCCTGATAGTTTGGAAAATGCAATATCAGTTAATTATGTTCAATTTGCACTGGCTCTTTGGAGTTTATCTACTATTATGCTTCTAAATGACTTACTGTTCACATTCTTGGAAATTAGATTTCTCGCTTATGTGTTGTTTTAATTCTCTAAATGGTTCAATATGGTCCTTTCTATAGTGAATATTCTAAGAACATCTAAAATCTATCTTACCGAGTGCTAGTCACTGCTACTCAACCACCATGGTCGACAAAATACTAAGGTTTAAAATTCTGTTTTCCGTTTCCATTCCATTCATTAGAAAAATTTAGAATTTTGGTTCCGTTTCATAAATTTCAGAATTCCGTTTTAATTCCGCTTTGTAAATTCTGGTACTTTCTAGTAAATATGCTGGATAAAAATACGATGCTAGTACTAAATTATAGTAATTCATTTAAATTATGTGGAATATACAAAACATATAGCATAAAAGAATTAATACTAAAAACTATTTCTTTGAGCTTCATACGAACCATGCACACGTATTTTAAACTTACCTTTACTTCATTCGTTCCTCTTTTTGACTAGATGTTCCCGTATAAGTTTTTTAATTCTTTGGAAACGCTTGGACATGGTGCAACATCGTCTGCCATTGCTGTCAAAGGTTTTTTCATACGTGTTACACCTCCATCCGAAATTTCATTATTGCAATAACTGCACTTTGTTTTCTTTTTGTTGATACCAACTGCCGTGCAATAATTCCAAACGATATCACGGTTTATCATATTCAAGCACCTAAAATTATAAATAAATAACACCAAAAAGTATACAAATTATATAATAGAAATTTATTAATATTGACTTCAGTCTAAGTAAATAAAACATTTAACTGTTAACTTTTAACTGCTAACTTTTAATTGTTAACGAAATAATTAAACAAGTACGCCTAATCCAATTACTAATAAACAATTATGTCTAATCTAATTACTGCAAACAATTATTGATAAAGATTATAAACCATATGATATGCTAAACAATTCACTTCAAATTTAGCCTAATCTAATTACTTATAAAACAATTACCGATAAAAGTTACGCCCGATCCAATTACTGATATAAGTTATAAACCAAATGACATATTAAACCAACTGACATATTACTAATTAGCCCAACACAATTTAGTATCCTAACTTAATTACATTTAATTCACCGTCTATGCCAACCATGCCATAGTTCATTACCGCTGAACGAATTCACTTCATTTTCAAATTTGTAGATTAAAAAGAGAAGAAAAAAAAAAGATTCCTGCTTCAAAATAACTCGCACGCATTGATTTAATCGCACGGAGTAAGCAACGATTTCTGGACTAAACCGCGGTTTAGATTTACAATTCCTAAAAAGCTTTGAATTTGTAAGCTTTTGTTTTGTATATTGTTATAAGATTGTTATGGTTTTTATAGTCGAAAATTGATTCTTTTGCATATAATTGAACGGAAAGTTCAAAGCATGATTTTATTGTTTGATTTTCTTTGCAAACTGCTAATTTGTAGTTAGAGTAGGCATGCTGAGATTCTATCTTTTTGAATCAAGTTGAAGTTATTTGTTTTTCTTTTTGTTTTTTGTTACACCCACGTGTAGTTTTTTTAGCTTAGGTAACGAAACAGTTTATTAGACGGATTCCGTTCCGATCACCATCGGAACTGAGCCAAGATGGCCGGAATTCTGACGTGTCGAAAGAAATCTGGAACCTTGCAAAATACATAATATATGAAAAACAAATTTAATCTGGAGAATTAAATAAGCTATAAAAATGATGAATGAAGGCCAGGTTGATTATCACTTAACATCAACCATAGCATTTGATGATCAGTAAATGATTATAACAAAATCAACATTTATGTAGGTTTGTTTGTTGTAAACTTGCAAAACAAAATAGTGCAAAATCAAAAAAAAAAAAAAACAAATTTCTCTAATGTTACTTAACATGTCAGGTGTATTTAACATGTCTTCTTAAATCTTTCTAATGTTATTTAATTTGTTCTCCCCATAAATGTCTTAAATCTTTTCAATTCTAAACTTTTTTTTAACATATTATCATTTTTTGTTTGACTAAAATTAATAAAAATCTACATCAATTTTTTTTTTGAAATTATGCATTCGAGCAGTTGTCCCTCACCATTGGCTGGTTGTACTAGTGATAAACACGATAAACATGTAATAGAGCATGTAACTTCCAACAAATTTCAATTCACCAAATATCAACTTATCCAAACATAGACAATGGAAAACAAACAAATTGAAAATAGTGAACACAATGTTTATTGTTCCACTGTCAATGTGATAATATGCATCCACTCTAGGAAAGAGATTTTTTTACTTGAGAGAAGTTATAGTAGATTAAATGTTATTAATATGGTAGAGACTATTTCGGATTCAAATTGTTGTAGATTGAATCATATACAATCAATGGATAAATAGATTGTCTAACACAAGAAGATAGATAGTAATGGCTTACATAGGGATCTTGTTGCATCCTAATCGTACTGTATCAACCATATAAGATCCATGCACCAAAGTAAGCAAAGTCCAAAAACCCAAAAGTCAAAAAATAGAAAGAAAAAAAGCATTCTCGAACCTGGAGCGATCGATTAGTGGTGCGAACATTTGATTAACTGCCTGCATTAGTCGATGAGTGTAGGATAATTGATTGATTATATCATCGTTGTGGGATGTTGATCTAGAAGTAGACCGTTGATGCTTCTGAAGCACTAATTGATCGCTTCAATTTTCCTCTATGCACCGTCCTTTTAATTTATCAATTGTATATTTCAAATAGTAACTTCGATTAACAAACCATTTTTTCTTTTGCGATTTAGACAAAATTACATTTGGTTTGACATATTGAATCACATATTTCAATACTCCACCTTGATACAGTATACCATCCGAAACTAAGTCTACACTAATTTCACCTTTAATTAGGGTTGGCTTGCATGATGGAAAGTGGAACCGCGATTCAAAAATGGAATAGTCCTACATCACAAATAACTTAGATATGTGCTGTATAAATATGAATTTTAAGGCATATAACGTTGTAGATTCTTTTTTACACCAGCGTGTACCGACTTATACGTGTATGCCATGAGCAAGTGATAGCAGAGCTTTGTTCGACTATTGAATCTCAACATGGTACCAGAGGCGAATGTCACAAACCGAGTCATGTACATAAGAAGACATTGCTTCCAAATATTTGTGCGTGTAATAAGGAAGATTGTCAGCGAATAACATTGCACTCAAAATATATGAAGGGAATGTGAGTTTGCACTACATATACATTTCAATCTCTATATCTGTTTCAAAATAGAAAATTACCGATGTTATTAGATTGAAATGCACTACATATACATTGCATAGCACTCTAGTTTCATGAATTGAGATATAGAGATGATGACTAAAGAAATTTGGTTTACTGTATACTAGAAATGCATTTTTCCATGTTTAAAATACCTAGGTTAGATCTTCATTTTCAGTTCTATAGTTTGAAATGCACTTATGTGATGATACTAAAATGAAAATACAACACAGAAGCACCTGGTCTTGTTTTAGAACAAAAAATTAATGCTTCAGAAAGCCATTGAATTGCAATTTTTAATTTCTATGAATTTAATTTGAATTTCCAGAAATATAAAGGTTTTTTAAAATTCAGTTAAAAATCAAATATTTGAAATTTAAAACTCCTACTAATTTTTAAAAATACCTTAGTTTAGATGGATATTTTTATGAAATTAAATATTAAAAAAGCTTTTTGCTTGCGTCAAAAATGGCACAACACCCAACGAAGGAAAGAATATGAAAATTATCAATGAAAAACAAGAACTAAAAAATAAGAACAAACAATGTGGTTTGGGAAATACTCTGGCCTACGTCCACTTAAACTTTGTTATTCGATTTCCGTAACTTCTACTGACTGTGATTTTATGGATTGATATCTATGGGTCGGTGATGATCCCTAAGATTATAGAGAAAGTACTGAAATTTGTTAACGAGCTAAAAGTCTTTTAAACAATACCCCTTCTTCTCTATTTTTAACTACAGGTCGACGGAATTGTCTCTACCACGTTCCCTATGTCCAAGAGTTGTTCTTAAAAGATCGTTCCCACTCATCAATATTCATGGTCGGTACCGATCCATGCTCTATGGATCAGTATCGATCCATGAGATAGGCTATAAGACTTTCTTTAATCCTTGGAAGTTGATTAGTTGACTTGTGTCTTCACTCGTGGACCTTGGGTGCATTGGTGTGAGCTTGATTGTGGATGAGTTCCTTGATTTGAAAGTTAGACAATAATACTTGACTTATTCATTGATCGCTTGGGTCAACGATAGTAAGTGAATCATCTTTCATGGCACGCATTAACTAACAATCACTTTGCTCTTCTACTATATGAATTTTGTGGTGATTTGGGCAAGAATTAGGGATCAGTACTGATCCTTGGTCAAGGTCGATACCGTTCCATGACTTTGCTTGAATCTTGGATCGTTGGACTTGATTCTTCTGTTAATTTAGCATGTAGGCAAGTGAGGGGGTCTTTAGCAAGTTGATGGCTCTATCTCTTGATCTTGTTTGATATTTGAGTTTGGCAGTTATTATTCTGGATTCCTACCCGGTCATCTTTCTACTTGATCGATCTGATTCGTCTGAATATGGCTTGCTCTCAAGGCTGGATAACATTCGCCCCTCCCTCCTAACGTATGCCTTGTGAATAGAAGGTGTTCTTTGCTTAAGAACAAAAATCAGAGTTGATTACTCACAAGTTATTGAATTTTCTAGCTATTAACTGACCAAACCACGACAAATCGTCCAGTTCCTTCAGATTCACCTATAAATCAATGATCACTCCAAACTATTAGAGCTAGGGACTTGAGTCCTCGCTTGAGCGTTGATCATAAATAATTATCATTTTATGTTCTCCTAGAATTATTATATCACATGTGATATCATAAATCACAATCATCTCATATTCATCCAGGAGTTAACAATCATGTATCAATTGGAACCTTACTCATAAATCATCCAACGTCACCTAGGATCCCATTATAAGAATGCTTAATCGAATCGAAGTAGTGACTTAATCTTATAATCTCTTATCAAGTTATTTCATAGTCAAATGACGTTCAAATCCAAAGTCTAGTCTTCGATCTCTCCATAGAGTATTATCAATATCTGAGATAACCCCCTTTCTTATTGCAATTTTTTTTATATGTATACACAATGGTCATCTAATCAAGAGAATACCATTCTCTAATTTTTTCTTCTAACCAGGATCTTTAAGCCAATATAAAAATATTGTTGTGTTTAAATTATCTAAACCTGCATATGTGAAGATATGTAAATTATTTTCTACTTAAATCAGAGTACATAAGTTTTAAAGCAGAGATCTGTTTAGGAATCATTAAGTGATCTCCTCATACCAAAAGTGTTTCTAAAAAAACAGTTTTTTCCAAGAACACTCAGGTCATTGCAGAACTATTAGTGTTATTTCTCAAAACTTAGTGTTTTACATGTTTTTCCCATAATTTTTGTTGCTGTATGAACTATGCCTTTGTAAGTGCATGTGTATGCATGTTTCTGTGCATGTCTATCACTGAAAGAATTTTTAGTGCCTAATTCTTTTTTTTATAATTGTTAACTAAAAATAATAATAATTAAACCTATCCTATATTTGGGTTATTAAGCTTCAATGCAAATTGAGTTTTAAGCATTTAAAAATGGTTGAACCCAGGCTTAGTAAAATGGTCAGGTTAGCCCTTTCCATTTTGCATTTATTTTTAAACAAAGTGCATGTTATTCTGCGTTCTTCTCAAGGTGACTCAAAACTTCTATTTGCCAGATTCTTTTTTTTATATCATCTTTAAACATGAATTTCTCATATCAAATACTAGGTTATACATTAAGTTCATTCATGACTGCCAGCTCAGATTTTCTATTACTATAATTTAATTATTCTGAAAACTAAGGAAAGAAACTACATTACTCAGTAAAACATTTTCAAAAGTAACTCACAAGTTTCAGCTGAAACACACATTTAAATTCAATGCTTACAAAATAGAAAATAACAATACATCAGTCTTTTTTTTCTAAACAACTTTAACAACATAACATAACATAAATTTGACTTAAACTTCTATTTTAATTTCATTAAATCTGTATCTATTGCATCCAATTCCTTAAGCGGCTAACTCATCCAAAGCTTGATCAATGAAATGCCTATTTACCTGCACAATTACCATGAACTGCCTCATATAAATATGAGACACCCAATGGTGTATAAACACACAAGGGTCAGACTAATGTCTGGTATGAATAATCTAACTGAAAGCATGATCTTATTCAACTTTTTATTTATATTACAGTACTTTGAATGAATAAAGAAACTCAATGTCATCTTTGTGAATAATTTCTGTGAGGCATGTTCATTCATGTCAGTGCAAAACTAATTATATATGGTTCAAGTGGTTTAATTCATAAAAAAACAATCATAAGATTCAGCAAATAAACATCAAAAACCAACCAATACAAGTACCAGTTCAATCATCAGACCCCTTTACAAATTTACTGGCCATCAGGGATTTCACCCTGCCTCACTTGGACCTATTTCTATTGTTCTTTATCAAGTGTACATTGTGGTCTTTAGCTACTTTCTTTTTGTTAAATCACACACTGCCTGGGACATGTCTCTGTTAACCCAGCACACTCAGGGCCCTGGGTATACTTATACCATGTGTGAGCTTGCAATGTTCACCTTGCCAAGCCATATTTTGTAGCCCTAAGATCCAAGGTCCTTAGTTAAAATTACTAAGTGTTATTTTTCCCCCTTTTCATTACAGTACTAACCATCTGTATACATATTTTAATCAGAGAAACAAACATCCAGCCAACATATTCATCCAGAAAATTGTTAAGTCATATTTTCATAAACAAGCATTCAATCATGTAAATAGATGTGAGTTCTCAGAATATATATATATCATTTTTGTTCATGGGTTCCACTGGATCAAGTTAAAACATATAATCTTATATGGTTTGCTGATTATCTCTTTTACCTCTGGTTCAATCAGATCTTTATTAATCTTCAGATCTGGCTAAACCATAAGTTTATGCTCTGATTTGGGTAGGTCATAAGACCATAGAAGCTCAGCATATGTATGACATTGCACTTCCACATTTTTCTTTGTTTCAGTTAACATGAGACATAAGCAACAACACTATGTTGCAGCCCCATATTTCCTTCCAACTTTAGACCAGATATTTTCAACATAAACCCTGGGATTTAAATAAACATTTATATGAAGAAAACCCATGAAAAGCAACCACTTCATCTCAAAGTTAATCTACAAACAGATAAACATTTAAACATGAAATCCATGACCCTTTTTTCTCTGAGTAAATCACTATGCAGAGTTTTACACTTAAACAAATTATTAACATACCAAAGTCATCAAATCATAAAGATGAACACAGCTTGCAAAAATGAAATATAAATCTAATTAGACTGCCTCAATATTCAGGACTTAATGCCAAGTTCCCAGTGAGATTACTCACCTTAATTCTTCTTCCTAGACCTTTCTTTCCTTTTAATCTTCTGCCTTCTCCTAACTCTAATGGCCAGTGCTCCCCATTCTTCTCTACATATATATATATATATTCCTTTTTAAAAAAATGGTGACATATCTTACTACACTAAGCCTTCTTATTCAAAACCTTGGCTGTCTCTAGGGTTTTAGGAAATTACTCAATGTCAGTTTTACCCGATATAACATGACCTGCCTCATACTTTGATTCATGAAGAAAAGGGTATGTGGTCCTCTTTTTTTTCAGAAATAAACTTTATATATTTTTTTTCTCTCACACCTCGGTCATGTTATCTGCATGACTTTAATTTCCTAAGCAAAAAGAATTACTGGAAATGGATAAAATGTTTATTTAAGGGTTCATACCATTTCCATGCAAACTTTTTTCCTACCAGCAATACTTACCTGAGTACATGTATAACATATGTGTGCTTAATTTTGCCTAAGTCTTTATTTTCTTTTTATTTAAATAATTTTTAACTATCTAACATTTTTCTACAGGTATTTATTATTTCTGCTTATATTTATTTTCTTTTATGCCAAATTTATTAAAGGCATAATCATGTCTTCCACCTAATATGTACTTCTAAATTATTTACTCTAATTTATACATTAATTTCTGCCTATTTCCTTATGCAGAAGAATATGTGCATATGTGTGCACTATCTTGTGTACACATTCATATTTAAACCATACACTTGCAAAACAGTTTATTTTTCAATGCAATTTTTTTTTAACAAACATGAATTAATTTAAATCATAAAATTACTCATAAAATCAGGGTTATCACATATACCCCTCCTTTTAGGAATTGTGTCCCACAATTCCTTCATACTTAATCCAAATATCATTGATCCATAAAATTAACTATCCTCAAATTAATCACTTAACTAAATTCTATGCAAAGATTCATAATTCATATTCAATCAAAACATCCATCAGTATATATAATATATATATATATATATATATATTATACCTTTCATTCAATCAAACAGTTGTGGATAATCATTTCTGATTTTATCCTCCACTTCCCATGTGCAGTCATTTGGGTCAAGACTCCATTGCACTTTCACTAATTTAATTTCTTTGTTTCTCAGTTTCTTGATTTCTCTAGCAACTATGCCTACTGGCTCCTTTTCATAGATCATCCTAGGATCAATCTGCACATCTTTGGGGGTTTTTAGGATTGCCTCTTTGTTATGAACCCACCTTCTTAGCTGAGACACATGAAAAACATCATGCATTGCTCTCATTTCTTCTGGCAATTCTAACTTATAGGCTACAGTTCCTATTCTTTCTAGAATTTTATATGGCCCTATATATCTAGGGATCAACTTTCCTTGTCTCCCAAACCTTAGAACCTTTTTCATGGGTGATATTTTAATAAATACATAATCTCCAACATTTTATTGCACTACTTTTCTTCTTTGATCTGCATATTTCTTTTGCCTATCTTGGGAAGAAGCAATTCTTTTTCTAATCAAAGCTATCTTCTCAGAAGTTTCCTTCACATTTTCTGGCCCTAAGACCACTTTTTCCCCAGATTCAAGCCAACTTGAGGGTGATAAACATGGTCTCCCATAGAGAGCTTCAAAGGGTGCCATGCCTATGCTACTATGATGGCTATTGTTATATGCAGATTCGGCTAAAAAGATATGATCCTCCCAACTTCCTCCCCGATCCAATACACAAGCTCTTAACATGTCTTCAAGCAATTTTTTCACAATTTCTGTTTGGCCATCAGATTGAGGATGGTATGCTGTGCTTAAGCACAAATCAGTCCCCATTGCCTTGTGAAAACTCTGCCAAAATTTTGAAGTGAAGATAGTATCTCTATCACTTACTATAGTCTTTGGTATACCATGTAGTCTGACTACTTCCTTAATAAACAAATGGGCTAGTGTACTTGCATTTCTTTCTGATTTTACTGGTATAAAGTGGGATGACTTGGTTAACCTATCAACCACTATCCAAATACTATCATTTCCCCTCCTAGTTCTAGGCAGACCATCAATGAAATCTAATGATATGTCTTCCCATTTCCACTGTGGTATTTGCAAAGGTTGAAGCATCCCTGAGGGTTTTTGATACTCAGCCTTCACCTGTTGGCAAACCATACATTTAGATACATAGGTTGCCACTGTACTCTTCATACCACTCCACCAATAATCCCTTTTGAGGTTGTGATACATTCTTGTGCTTCCTGGGTGTATAGTGTATTTGCTTTTGTGGTAAGCATCCAAGATTTCTTGCTTCAACTCATCAATTGCTGGCACACATATTCTTTTTCCTTTCTTCAAGTGGCCTTGATCATTCAACTGAAAACCTTCCACTGCCTCACCATTTAATATCTGATTTTTCTTTTCAAATAAAAGTGGGTCTTGGTCTTGTAGCTTTACAACTTTATTCTTCAATTCTGACCCCAGAGTAATAAAACTTAATTTTCCCATTTCTACATTCTCACTGCATAGGCTCATGTTTTCTATGTTATCACTTTCTATTTCTGAATCAACTGACAATGATAAAGTGTTAAACTCTTTTATCATCAATCAAGCCATGTTAGCATATTGTCTACTTAGGACATCTTCTACTTTATTAGCCTTACCAGGGGTGTATAATATTTCAAAATCATATGAGGCTAGGAGTTCAATCCACCTTTGCTGCCTTATATATAGTTCTTTTTGCGAAAAAATATATTTAAGCGACTTATGGTCTGTATAAACTTCAAATTTTGCCCCTAACAGGTAGTGTCTCCACAGCTTAAGAGCATACACTATAGCAGCCAATTCAAGGTCATGAGTAGCATATCTTACCTCACTTGGTTTCAGCTGCCTAGAAGCATAAGCTATCACTTGATGTTGCTGCATCAATACTGCCCCAAGACCTTGTCCACATGCATCAGTATACACCACCAAGTTTTCATTTCCTTCACGTGCTTTAAGGATTGGAGCTTGTACTAGTGCTTCCTTTAATTTCCTAAAGGCTTTCTCACACTCTTCAGTCCAAGTAAACACTTGATTTTTCCTAGTCAATCTGGTTAATGGGATTGAAATTTTTGCAAAATCATTTATAAACCTTCTATAGTAACCAACCATTCCCATGAATGATCTGACCTCAGTGACATTAGTAGGCCTTTTCCAAGCTTGCACTGCAATGACTTTATTGGGATCCACAGATATTCCTTTTTCTAATATAATGTGACCTAGAAAATTCACTTCATTTTGCCAAAAAGTGCGTTTTGAAAATTTGGCTTTTAAGTCTTCCTGCCTCAGTTTCTTAAATACCATATGCAAATGATTTTCATGCTCTCTAACTGACCTAGAATAAATTAGTATGTCATCAATAAATATCAATACAAACTTATCCAAGTATTCTCTAAAAATCCAATTCATCAAATCAACAAAATAGGAAGGAGAATTTGTCAAGCCAAATGACATTACTAAAAATTCATAAAGTCCATATCTTGTGTTAAAGGCTGTATACTTAATGCTTTCCTCTTCTACTTTCATCTGATGAAAGCCTGAAGCTAAATCAAGCCTGAAGCTAAATCAAGCCTAGAAAATATTTTTGCACCACTCAATTGATCAAAGAGATCATCAATTCTTGGTAAGGGATATTTATTTTTAACTGTGACTTTATTTAATTCCCTATAGTCAATACATAACCTAAGGGATCCATCTTGTTTCTAAACAAAGACTACTAGTGCTCCCCATGATGAGCTGCTGAGTCTAATAAAACCTTTTTCTTCTAGTTCAACCAATTGCTTTTTCAGTTCCATCAACTCCTTAGGCCCCATTCTGGTTGGTCTTTTAACCACTGGGCTAGCTCCTGGAATTATTTTGATTGAAAACTCAACTGGCCTGTGGTTTGGAACTCCCCTAACTTCACCAAACACATCTATATATTGATTTACTATGGGAATTTCTTCTAATGCAGGCATGGGTTTTTCATTTTATAATGTAAAAAGGTTGGCTATACTTCTATTCTTATTTGCCTCATAAAGAACAACTATTCTTTGTCCATCAGAAACTTTCAATGATATGGTGGATGTCTCCATATCTATGATAGCCTTATATCTACTCAACCAATCAACTCCTAGAATAATCCCTATGCGCGGATATTGAAACACATATAGGTCTGACTCAAACACATGTCCTCCTATTTTTAACCCTAGTTGCATACATACCATACCCAGAACACATGAACTACCTATAGGGCTTCTAATTAACAGTGGCTTATCAACAATCATACAATTCAATTTTAATTGTTGTGCAATATCATGAGAGATCAATGAGTGTGTAGCCCCAGTATCATACACTACTGCAAAAGGTATTGAGTGAATAAGCAAAGTACCTTCAACTTGACCATGCTTTTCAACACTTGATCCCTCAGCTGCCTTGCCTTTTCCTTCCAAAGCCCCTAATTTTCCTTGCTTAAAATCTGGACAATTCCTCTTTATGTGACCTTCCTTCCCACAATGGTGACATTTGAAGGATGCAGGCCTAACATTTGTGCATCTATTCTTCATATGCCCCTCTTGGCCACAGTTATAACAAGTAATCTTCTTCTTAATTTCAGCAGCCCTGACTTCTTCTGGTTTCTTGGTGGAAGCTATGTCTGTTTTCTTCTTATCATAAGGGTGAAATTTACCCTTTCCCTTCTTGTTTTGGTTATTCTTGAATGCCCTGAAATTCTCTCTAGCTTTATCATGTTGTTCAATGCTCAAAGTCAAATCCAAAACTTGATCAAAAGTCCTATCCTTGTATGGAAGCATGGCTCTACTAAGGCTAGGGTTCAGCCCTTGAATATATCTGCCATTCTTAGCCTCCTCAGTAGTGATGAGCACTGCACCATACTTTGCCAATGATTCAAACTTTTGAGTATACTCAGTGACAATCATAGTCCCTTGCCTTAATTTGATAAATTCCTCTAGCAAAGATTCCTTGGCTGATGCAGGGACAAATCTACCTTCCAGTATTGCTTTAAATTGATCCCATGTCACTTCTCCTTCATGTCTTCCAGGTATGATAACCTCCCACCAATCCAAAGCCGCTTCTCTCAATTGCCTGGATGTAATTTGCCTCTTTCTTCGGTCTTCCACTTGCATGTCTGCAAAGATTCTATCCAAAATCCTGAGCCAATTTTGAACTCCCATAATTCCTTCTGTGCCATCAAAAGTTTTGCCTCCAAGGTTGGTAAAAGTCTTGAGCAGTTTGGAAAGATCCTCATGTGGATTTTCCAGCCTGTTGCCTACTCCATCCCTTATGGCTCTCATGAATTCTTGCACATTCATCATGGGTGGTTCACTTGTTCCTATATTTTGATGTCTGGGTCCTACCATAGCTCTATGGATATAACACTTAGATTAGTCTGTTTTTCCTAATACTCTATAGATTAATTCATTTTAATCTATCACTATTTTGTCATAATAGATACTAATAGTGTAAGCACTAATAAAACAAAGCATCCAAAGCAGTCAACACCTCCATACATCCAATGCAAACAAGTTCATATAAAATTTTGCTATGTTATTTAACAACATAGCTCTAATACCAAATGAGATGACCCCCTTTCTTATTGCAATTTTTTTTATATGTATACACAGTGGTCATCTAATCAAGAGAATACCATTCTCTAAATTTTTCTTCTAACCAGGATCTTTAAGCCAATATAAAAATATTATTGTGTTCAAATTATCTAAACCTACATATGTGAAGATATGTAAATTATTTTCTACTTAAATCAGAGTACAAAAGTTTTAAAGCAGAGATCTGTTTAGGAATCATTAAGTGATCTCCTCATACCAAAAGTGTTCTAAAAAAATAGTTTTTTCTAAGAACACTCAGGTCATTGCAGAACTATTAGTGTTATTTCTCAAAACTTAGTGTTTTACATATTTTTCTGATAATTTTTGTTGCTGTATGAACTATGCCTTTGTAAGTGAATGTGTGTGCATGTTTCTGTGCATGTCTATCACTGAAAGAATTTTTAGTGCCTAATTCTTTTTTTTATAATTGTTAACTAAAAATAATAATAATTAAACCTATCCTATATTTGGGTTATTAAGCTTCAATGCAAATTGAGTTTTAAGCATTTAAAAATGGTTGAACCCAGGCTTAGTAAAATGGTCAGGTTAGCCCTTTCCATTTTGCATTTATTCTTAAACAAAGTGCATGTTATTCTGGGTTCTTCTCAAGGTGACTCAAAACTTCTATTTGCCATATTCTTTTTTTATATCATCTTTAAACATGAATTTCTCATATCAAATACTAGGTTATTCATTAAGTTCATTCATGCCTGCCAGCTCAGATTTTCTATTACTATAATTTAATTATTCTAAAAACTAAGAAAGAAACTACATTACTCAGTAAAACATTTTCAAAAGTAACTCACAAGTTTCAGCTGAAACACACATTTAAATTCAATGCTTACAAAACAGAAAATAACAATACATTAGTCTTTTTTTTCTTAACAACTTTAACAACGTAGCATAACATAAATTTGACTTAAACTTCTATTTTAATTTCAGTAAATCTGTATCTATTGCATCCAATTCCTTAAGCAGCTAACTCATCCAAAGCTTGATCAATGAAATGCCTATTTACCTGCACAATTACCATGAACTGCCTCATATAAATATGAGACACCCAATGGTGTATAAACACACAAGGGTCAGACTAATGTCTGGTATGAATAATCTAACTGAAAGCATGATCTTATTCAACTTTTATTTATATTCCAGTACTTTAAATGAATAAAGAAACTCAATGTCATCTTTGTGAATAATTTCTGCGAGGCATGTTCATTCATGTCAGTGCAAAACTAATTATGTACGGTTCAAGCGGTTTAATTCATAGAAAAACAATCATAAGATTCAGCAAATAAACATCAAAAACCAACCAATACAAGTACCAGTTCAATCATCAGACCCCTTTACAAATTTACTGGCCATCAGGGATTTCACCCAGCCTCACTTGGACCTATTTCTATTGTTCTTTATCAAGTGTACATTGTGGTCTTTAGCTACTTTCTTTTTGTTAAATCACACACTGCCTGTGACATGTCTCTGTTAACCCAACACACTCAAGCCCCTGGGTATACTTATACCATGTGTGAGCTTGCAATGTTCACCTTGCCAAGCCATATTTTGTAGCCCTAAGATCCAAGGTCCTTAGTTAAAATTACTAAGTGTTATTTTTCCCCCTTTTCATTACAGTACTAACCATCTATATACATATTTTAATCAGAGAAACAAACATCCAGCCAACATATTCATCCAGAAAATTGTTAAGTCATATTTTCATAAACAAGCATTCAATCATGTAAATAGATGTGAGTTCTCAGAATATATATATATATATATATATATATATATATATATATATATCATTTTTGTTCATGGGTTCCACTGGATCAAGTTAAAACATATAATCTTATATGGTTTGCTGATTATCTCTTTTACCTCTGGTTCAATCAGATCTTTATTAATCTTTAGATCTGGCTAAACCATAAGTTTATGCTCTGATTTGGGTAGGTCATAAGACCATAGAAGCTCAGCATATGTATGACATTGCACTTCCACATTTTTCTTTGTTTCAGTTAACATGAGACATAAGCAACAACACTATGTTGCAACCCCATATTTCCTTCCAACTTTAGACCAGATATTTTCAACATAAACCCTGGGATTTAAATAAACATTTATATGAAGAAAACCCATGAAAAGCAACCACTTCATCTCAAAGTTAATCTACAAACAGATAAACATTTAAACATGAAATCCATGACCCCTTTTTCTCTGAGTGAATCACTATGCAGAGTTTTACACTTAAACAAGTTATTAACATACCAAAGTCATAAAATCATAAAGATGAACACATCTTGCAAAAATGAAATATAAATCTAATTAGGCTGCCTCAATATTCAGGACTTAATGCCAAGTTCCCAGTGAGATTACTCACCTTAATTCTTCTTCCTAGACCTTTCTTTCCTTTTAATCTTCTGCCTTCTCCTAACTCTAATGGCCAGTGCTCCCCATTCTTCTATATATATATATATATATATATATTCCTTTTTAAAAAAATGGTGACATATCTTACTACACTAAGCCTTCTTATTCAAAACCCTGGCTGCCTCTAGGGTTTAGGAAATTACTCAATGTCAGTTTTACCCGATATAACATGACCTGCCTCATACTTTGATTCATGAAGAAAAGGGTATGTGGTCCTCTTTTTTTTCAGAAATAAACTTTATATTTTTTTTTCTCTCACACCTCGGTCATGTTATCTGCATGACTTTAATTTCCTAAGCAAAAAGAATTACTGGAAATGGATAAAATGTTTATTTAAGGGTTCATACCATTTCCATGCAAACTTTGTTTCCTACCAGCAATACTTACCTGAGCACATGTATAACATATGTGTGCTTAATTTTGCCTAAGTCTTTATTTTCTTTTTATTTAAATAATTTTTAACCGTCTAACATTTTTCTACAGGTATTTATTATTTCTGCCTATATTTATTTTCTTTTATGCCAAACTTATTAAAGACATAATCATGTCTTCCGCCCAATATGTATTTCTAAATTATTTACTCTAATTTATACATTAATTTCTGCCTATTTCCTTATGCAGAAGAATATGTGCATATGTGTGCACTATCTTGTGTACACATTCATATTTAAACCATACACTTGCAAAACAGTTTATTTTTCAATGCAATTTTTTTTAACAAACATGAATTAATTTAAATCATAAAATTGCTCATAAAATCAGGGTTATCACAATATCCATGTTAGTTTTTTTATCTCTTAGGGTCATGTAATCAATGGCCAATTCAATTATTGACCTCTCCGGATCCTTACTTGAATTTTTGACCTCTTCAAATCTTTAGTTGAATGCTTGACTTCTCTAGATCATTAGCTCATGTTGAGTCCACTTCGCTTGCTTTCCGACAAGAGGACCGAACGATCAAGTGAGTCCAGCCGTTCACTCTTCATGAGGGGACTCACTATCCCGTACAGTTCTAATCCAACCGATCTCTGGCAAGAGGATTTGTACCTTATAATTCATCGCCTTGTCTCTCCGATCTGGAAAATCATGCTCAATCAGTTCATAAATCAATAAAAAAGAGGTTAACCACATTGGTACTTCAAAATCAATATCGGTTATCATGTTTGAGTGATTTTCAAAGTCAAAAATTCGTTCATAAATTTCAAATTCGAGCATCCAAAAAAAATCGCTACATCCATCCTTCTAAGCACTACTGCCTAGTATCCAACTTAGAGCATGCCTAGAGACCGATCAAGATCCCATGCACGATTAAGTGGCTTCGCTGTAATATCGCATCATTTATTGAAAATATTGCTGGGTGTAGAATCGTATCCGACTCCGTACCATCTCAATCATGAGAAAGTTATTCTCGGCCTAAATCCAAGGCTGCTTCCATTTTCTGCAAATGATGGATGCTCCTGCTGTACCATTACAGCTTGGTTCCTCACATACTGCTATTGCTAGTTGTTCTTAGCCTATTCCTCAATCAGGTCATGAATGTGCCAACAATTATTTGTTTCTTGTCCACCCATCTCATGGAATAGACAACATTTTCCCGATTTTCTTCCCTAATTTATGGGTTCTCTCTTCATCGGTTTTTGATAATGAATATATCCCATTGTATCAAGGTAAATCCTCTTCAGGATTTTTTTCAACTCTGTGTAAGAAGAGAACTTCGGTTCCCTTCATGGCCACTTTGGTCCTTCGAAGCCATCATCCGCTTTTGCTTTCATTTTTCTTTACCGGTTCCTACTCCGGATGGTCCTTCGCCATACTCTGCATTAATCTCTGCCTTTTCAGCCTCGGCGCCCTCCTGACGTAGATATCTCTTAGCCCCATGGTACCACAAAATCCACCATGGATCTCTTTCAAAAGCACCCTTAAAATCCTTTTGCTAGCAACTCTTGAAATTGTTGTCATTAGAACCACTGATGGATCAAGCTTGTGAACTAGAATAGCTACTACGTTAAACCTAGTTAAAGAACTCCTTAGGGTCTCTTCATCCCTTTTCTTTATGCCCGATAGGTTATCACATTCTTTGTTCATGAAATTTGAACTTTGAACTGCCTCATGAGCCTATTGACTAACTCAGTCCATGTGCTGATGGATCCGTTTTTTACCTGTCTGAACCACATTGCCGCAAAGTCTATCATATATAAGGGGAAACATCATCCCATCACATCTTCAGATGCACCCAACACCTCCATATATCAGACGTATCTCACTAAATGAGCTGTTGGATCAGTTTTTCTGTCATACATTTCCAACATCAATAGCCTGAAATCAGATGGATTCCTTGCGTATTGGATTTTAGGAGTGAAAGGATTTTTGTTCACATACTTCAGACTCTGGTCTAGCGATCTACTCTTCATTGCATGTCTAACTTTCTCAGCAATTCTATCATTGTCATCCAATGAAAATTTCTGTTCCGCATTTTCACTCTGCCCTACGATCCTATTGGGAAATTCTGGCGTATACACCTCTAGTTGTGCACTTACATTCTGATTCACGTTCTGGAGTTCAACATCGTTCCCTAAGCATGTCCCATCGCTGCTAAATTTTAAATTCATAATGCCTCCATGTCCTCTTGGATCATAACCGACTTTTGCTTGGGGATTGATACTGAGTTGTGGTGCCTCCTTGAGATTTGCTTCACTTTGATCCATTCTGTTCCTAGGTGCATTTGTTCTAGAATTTGGCATCTAGTTTTGGTCTATAGCAACTCCGGGTGTTCCCAATTGTCCCATCCTTTTAAAGCATTCTTCCATCATTTTTTCTGGTGGACTATCATTCTTCCTTACATTTCTCATCATCGTCTATATCTTATCTATTGTTGTGTAGAAGGAATGAGGTTAGATCCAAAAGATACCTCTTGGTTGTCCCCCATGCCCTTATTAGCTTCCTCCAATAAAAGTTCTTGTAGATGATAGTCTCGCCATCTTCTCCAGTTTCACATTTCAAGTCGCCAAATCCAAGTCCTGTCAGTAAAAGCATCAAAATGTTTGCATCAAAAATGGCTCAAACACCCACCGAAGGAAGAAATATAAAAATTATCAAATAAAAACAAGAAATAGAAAAGAAGAACACACAACTTTTATAGTGGTTCAGCAAATACTCCGACCTACGTCCACTTAAACTTTGTTTTTCGATTTTTGTAACTTTACAGACTGTGATTATGGATCGGTAGCTATCGATCGGTGATGATTCGCGAGATTATAGAGAAAGTATATAAAATTATTAAACGGGCTAACAATTATTTAAACAGTGCCCTTTCTTCTCTATTTATAACTACAGCTTGATGGAATTCTCTCTACCATGTTCTTAACCATGTTCCCTACGTCCAGAAGGATTTATTCTTGAAAGAAATTGGCCAACTCATCAATATTCATATATCAATACCGATCAATGCTCTATAGATAGGCACCGATCCATAAGATAAGCAATATAGCCTCCTTTGATTCTTGGGAAGCTACTTAATTGGCTTATATCTTCACCAGTGGATCCTAGGTGTATTGGTGTGAGCTTGATCGTAGATGAGTTCCTTAGTTCGAAAGTTGGGCAGTAGTGCTTGACTTATTCATTGGTCGCTAAGGTCAAGGATAGTGAGTGAATCATCTACTATGGCATAAATTAAATGATAATCAATTTGGCCTTCTAATGCATGAATTTCTTGGCGATTTGGGAAAGATTTAGGAATCGTTATCGATATATGACTTTGCTTGATCTTTGATCATTGGCCTTGATTCTTTTGTTGATTTAGCATGTAGGCAAGTGAAGGGGTCTTTGGAAAGTTGGTGACTCTTGACTTGACGTCATCCTTACCTTCCTTTGGCTTATCACCAGCAGTCTGTTCAAGGTTCCACTCTCAATGGTAGCAACTAAACACGAGGGTTGCACTCGTTGTGAGACTTAACCCAACACCTCATGGCGAGCTGACGACATCCATGCACCACTTGTGTCCGTGTTCCACACCCCTCTCTTCAAGAGGATGCATGACATGTCAATCCGGTCTATCGATATTTCTTGATATTTGGATTTCGCACTCTTCTACAGAGAGAATTTTGAAGAATTCTTGGGATATTATTGAAAATACTTTACGAATCGATTTGAAATTCATTTACTATATAAATACAAGTATTTTTTTATTTTAAAATTACTCGGTTAAATTTAAAAGGATTTATAGTACAATTTCAAAGAAAGAAAAACTAAGTATATAAGTATATATTTTATAGAAAACATGAATATATTTCATACAATACGAAATATGAGTTTGAACTGGGTAAATAAAGAACTTGTTAGAATTTGATTCTAGATATTGGTTGTCTTATTTACCCATAGTTTTTCGTACTCATGATGAGTCAGTGGAAACTTGTTCGATTAGACTTGAATAAGTTAGATAACACTTGGCATTGAATATTCTGTAAAATCTATTTATATCACCAAATATAATTGAAATGTAAGGTTAATTGGATTAATGGATTGTATTGTATAATTCACCGATGATATATTGATACAAGTTTGTTATATCTAGTTATATTGATTTGAATGGATGAATGTTGTGTTTGAATACCTTATTTTTTTGATGATTGAATCAGATTATAGAGTATAATTTTTAGGATATAACATATCTTGGGAATAATGATGTTTGAAAATCCAAATGTAACATTGTAATTTAACATTTGACGAGAATAGCATGAGGTATTGACTACTGGACTGCTAGTTACCATAGACTGATTCGAGGATCGCAGCCTGAATCATGGAGACCTTGTCCCTCATCACGATGGCCAAATGATCTACTGCTAAGACATATAAAGTTATTAAAGATATTGAAGAATGTTGGAGGGGTAGTGCAAATGAAGAGGACTAGCGCCAACTGATGGATATATGATGTTGAAGTGGACTAAAAGATAAGTAAGATTTATCACGTCTCTAGATACCTGAAGAGTATGACAATAAAGCGATCGTATGGGGGCCAAACACAATCGACTGGGAGTGTACGGGTGAAAAAGACTACAATGACTTGCCAAGGCAAATAGTCTATGTAAAGGGTGAATCCAGTGAGAAGATTTATGATGTGATATCCCGCCGAGGCTCACAAATAAGAAGATATTTAGCCTTCTCATAAAAAATGATTTAACCTTCTTAACGTTTTGAGAAGACGATTTAGCCTTCTCCTAAGTATAAGTTGAAATGTCAACCTCTAAATTATTTTGAAATAATGATTTGAATTTATACAACAAAAAGAAACTCATATAATATGGATGGATTATGATATGCCGGTTGACTAGAGTTGCAGTTGTGAGTTATGATGAATAGAGCCACGATATGTGTGTTAGCACTGATTTGTGAAAATGAACCACAGGCATGATTTTGTATGGTGTGAGTGATATCGAAGTGTTTGATTGATATGTTATATGTTTATACCCAACACCATATTTGTATGTTATTATTATGCACGATTATACTCATAACCAGATTCCTAACCTGACTCGAGGTTTGTTTTATATATGATAATGCCTCGGGCCAGACAAAGGCATTGTGTTTCTAGGTTAGTTTCCTATTGGACGTCAATTTGTTCTATTTATAGAGCAGTTTTTAGGAAATGTGTATTATGTTGAAGTTCTACTAAATCTAAGTTCCGCGACCATTGTTTGGAAGCCAAGATCTATAGCACTATTTAGTATATATAAAGGTATGATGGACATGAGATTATCTAAGTAGCCATGGACATCTTTAAATAATGGTTGAAATAAGAGTCTTTTACATGAATGTTTAAATAGGTTGTTTTGGGATGTATGTAGTCTGCCAAGTTTTAAGTGATGTATTTTTGACCAATGCATGTATCAGACTTATTTCGATATACATACATACATAACCATTTTCATTGTGAGACTGATGCCTATGTTATCATTTACTTATATGTGTTCCTGGTATGTGAGTTATCTTGTAACGATCTGGAATTTCGAACACTTCGTATTTTATAGTGACCCACATTTTCGACCTTCGAATGTCGACATTAATACATCAACGATATTCACGTGCCGAGCACTTAAGTGCCGAAAAGACAGATTATTAGGGTAAATAAAAAAGAAAAAGAAAAGGAACATGAAAGATGGAACACGATATCAAAGAAGATGGTATAAACTATCATGTTAAATTACGTAGCATTTCAGAGTTACACTCTTATGTAGTGTTGTAACGATTAAAGATTTTCGACTCCCGAAAATCGATATTAATACATCCACTGTATCAACTGCCGAGAAATCGAAGGCCGGAAAACCGAATTGTTAGGGTTAAAGAAGAAGAGGTAGAAGAAGAAGAAAGAAAAAGCAACAGGATCAATATCAGAATCTCACAATCGCAACGGAACAACATATAATAGATAAATGAATAATCTTTAAATCAAAAGAACTGTACATTTTATACATTACATCATCAGAGTCAACTTACAACACAACACAACACAACTGGACAATTATACGAACTTGTCCTTACAAGTGGATACACAGCAGAAAAGATAATATCATATATAAGTGATACGTTTTGTCCTCCAGCTCGCCTCTAGAGCTCCACAGCACCTACTGAATTCCAGAATATCCTGATAACCTGACTCTAGGCTGCCCGTGTGAAAAATGATGGGCACCCAGAGTTTAGGAAGGGAACAATAAACTCCAGGTCAGTCATGGGACTGGTGTGAGAACTTAAAACAGTTATATCTTTAAAACAAACAAAGAAATATTTTAAAATAGATCCGCAATGCTTTTAAAAAATGTAACAACCATAAGGCCTCCCGCCACACACACAATGCAAACGCAGAATTGGAGGAGATTTCTCCTTATGATAGTCAAACATGCTTGATACGCAAATTTCTTTGATATTATTACTATAAGTGCAAAGTGTAGGAAAACATTTCGAAAGTATAATATAAATCTTAGCCAACATACGACCATTATCGTATGCCTACTATAGCTACCATCTAAACAGTGGGGCCCCACCATAAGTAAATGGCAGGTTATACAACTAAAACCGTACAGAGCTCGTATTGTTTTGATTGGATTTCCAACAAATGGTCGGGCAAAGGAACTTTCCAAATAAAATGGAACGTCTCTGGCGGGACGTCCCCGGATCCTAACCGCATCTCTGCTAGACAAGGCCGGGTTACCTATGTAATAGGTAACTACTGACACGAGCATGTCATCCCCCGGTCATCCGAGGATCCTCTCAACCAACAACCACAAAGTAATAAGTTTGCAGCAACCACTAAGTAAGAATCTGGGCTCCATACCATGATACCACTCATAATCCAGAAGGAAATGACATACCCTCAGAGGGCGCTACCTCAAATAACCTTGCTGCTACGATTCCTGGTTCGACCATAACCGGGTTGTGAGGTTCGACGAAGTCTCGTCCACAAAGCTACGCTTTTCACAAAGCCACGCTTTGATCAACAAATGATCAGCAACACTCAGCATGCCACATTACCAAATTGGGAGTATATCACTGATAACCATCAACTACATAACCTTTGAGCTCGTACGTCTCAGAGAAGGGTATTAAGCTAAGAGAATAAATTCTCCGCCACCAATAGAAATGTATTTGAAAGCAATCTGCTTTATATCTCAAAATGTAATGTCAAACATACAATCCATACAAGTATGTTCTGGGTTGGAACAGAACCGAAGGCACTTCCAAAGAAGCCCTTGCAATCTAGGTATTCACAATCCCGATCAGACTTCCCATCACAAAGGAAATCTCCATACCATAGCTATCGGTGCAGAGACAATCGATAAGTCATCCTATCATTCTCGCAAATACTCGGTCTTCAACACCGGTCTTCCAATGCTATCCATTACGACGAATCACTATTCAGAATGGGATTTATGACCCAAAGGTCCACTCCAAGCTAAACCGAATAACGAGCGCTTATTTTTAAAAATAAGTGTTCATTCAGATTTCAACAAATCATAACAAATACCCATTTAAAGGTAAATATCGATAGTCGGTTATTTAACTATCAAAGCAAACAAACAAATATTCAACACCATAACAATCACAAGGCCCTTTTTATTAATCTTCCATAAATTAAATAACTTGCCAAATATTCACTTTAATTTATCTTTAAAAATATATATTCTCTAAACCATTTCAATTTCTACATTGGAAAACATTTCCAAATACTTATTTAACAATAAGTAATTCACAAATCTATTTATTTTCAATACTTGGAAAATATTCAATATACTTAAAACATGATTAAGTATATATTTTATTCTTTAAGGAAAACGTTCTCTTTAAACACATTTATTTGGGTCAAAATGAATGTTGCGTAAAACATCGTTACGACAACCCAAAATCAATAGCATGGGGATTCGAAAATACGATAGATATATAAATCCCAATACTATACAAAAACATTTCCTTTCGAAAATCATTTACTATAACAACAGTGTCATAGTCCATCTTTTCCTTATTTCTCGAAAACGTCTATTTCAATAATGAATGTTGAAATCTATGGTTTCGATCCTTAACAAATTTTAAAACAACTTCAAATCGTTTTAATCCTATTTAAAAGATCACTTCCTAAAACATTTCTTTATTATTATTCACTGTCCAAAATCGTGAATATAAATCGTTTACCAAATTCAACACTTCTACATATTTAATTAAAGGATTATCCACTGTCCAAAATCGTGGATATATCTCGTTTAATAAGCTTTCATATTTACTTATCAAATTCAATTGATTTCGGATTTATAAAACAATGTTTATAAATTCACATTTATATATTTTATAAAAACTTCAACTTATAAAATCCCTTAATTAACAAATTCTATTTACATCTCATTTAAATGCCAAAATCCAATTTATAAGTTAATTACTTATAAATCTTTTATTTTACAAAATCTATTCATTTTATAACTTCACAATTTATAAATCTATAAATTTCATTCACTCATGAAATCCATTTATACTTCATTTTAACACTTATAAAAACTCGTTTTATAATTCCAATTTTTTTAATTTATAAAATATCAATTTTATAAATCTTTTATATAAACTGTTTATAATAATTCAAAAATCCCAATTTAAACCATTTTACAAATTAATCAACTACTTATTTCAAAAATCACATTTCGGTTATATTTCACAAAAATCATAATTTTTATAAGATAAAAATTATAACGTTTATTTATTTAAATGAATCAATTCCAAAATTCAATAAAATATATACTTTCAAAAATCACTTGACAATCCTTTTAATTTCGAAATTGTTACTTTAACATTTTTAAAACTCCAAAAATAGACCCAATGCTGCAACAGCACCAATACATCAACCACGACATCCAAACATCATATATCAATATGATAACAGAATATATCGCAAATATCTGTAAATAAATCAACACTGTTGAGGAATCCAGTTGGATCCCTCCAACCTGTTTGCCTGCATCCATAGATGTTAACACAATACCAATCCCGTTTCAAGACGGAATATCGTGGTACATGGGTTTATATAAAATATTATCTGCTATTATGCGGCGCAATAGGGTCTCATCCGCTATAAAATGTGGGAAATCAATTCCAAGTACATATATAATACCAATTCCACTTCAAGGTGGAATATCGCGGTATATGGGTTTAATATAATAACCTTCGCTTAATATGCAGCGTATAAGGTCTATTTCAATACAACAGATAGCAGTCGTCATTCAATCACACAATCAAGGAATTTTAAATTTAACTATTTAAAATTTAAACCGAAACAAATTCGATTGAGTGAGAAGTTCTCACTTTGTTTCAAATATAGTTGCAGTGTTTTATTCCGAATAAAATTAAACGCGCGTTTAATTTTACCCAAAATTCACACTAGCTCCAATCAATTCCAATCCAGTTCCATCGCGTAGTGCTCGTCAATACGAACCCGATGTAATTCGTTTCGTGCGAAACGGACCTCGTATCAAAAGTTATGGTGTTTTAAAGTTTACACGAATTATAATGTAAACAAATTTCACTATTTTTTTAAAAACTTGACAAATCACAGCCGTTGGATCTTGAACTGCAGATCAGAGCCGCACCCTTCTTCTTCCTTCCCTACGTGAAAATCACGCTCAAATCAATCCCATAGCTATCCAAAACCCTACCTAGCCGCACCACCATCGACCACTTCTGCCACGATAAGCCATCACCACTACAAAGCTCCAGCCACGACATGCCATTACGCCAAATCACGCCAATCTTGGTGCAGCCATCGTGCCAGAAAACGCGTGGAAACATGTGCCTTCATTCCAAAATCGTCGTCGCATCGTTGCTCGAAAGTTCATCATCACCGTATGGATCGATAGATCTCATCATCCTCTTCGTTTTTCTAGTTGATAACTTTCGACAAAAGTGAGCGAATCGAGAGAGATTAAGGGAAAAAGAAATGAGTGATTTCGACCATTATTTTAGTTTCTGGCGACTAGGGCTTGGAACTAGGGTTTGGTGTAAATTGTGAATTATGGTGGCCTTATATAGAAAATTACGCGACACTATTCACCCGAATTTTTTCCCGAACTCCAAACGAAGCGTGCCGCCTGGTGTTTATAATGTTTTACCCCTATTCCGAATGCAATGGAATATATATCGGGAGCCAATTCGATCATATTTGGAAGATAGGTTTCCAAATCGACTATATAAATTTAAAATTCACTTAAACCAATTTCAATGCGTTTTGGCTTGCCCCGGACAAACCGTAAATCCGATTGACACGAAATTTGAAATCTTACAATAATTTAACATTACAGATCCAATGAAACTAGTTTCATCGAAATCCGAGACTGTTTGAAAAATGACTACTTTTACTCGTTAATTAAATATTAAAATATTCAATTTCTGTAAATAAACTTTTAATTCAATTTTAAAAGTTCTATAACATCATTCTAACTCCAATATGATTTAATACAACTTTACAAATCAATTTAAATCACATTAAACCCAATTTCCAATTAGTTCTGTAATTTCAAATATTAAATTAACGATTTAATTATCCAATAAATCTAGATATTCAAAATAAAATTTATTCGATTTACAAATTTTACTTATTAATATTTAAAATCAATTAAATATACGAATTTCAAATGACAGAAATTCTGGGTCGTTACAAACTTCCCCCTTAAAAGAATTTCGTCCTCGAAATTGCCAAGTAAGAAAAAGTTACAGAATCCATTAACTTTTTTTTTTCAAAAACAAACCGTTCCAACTTGATTTCAGATTCATTTTAATTTCTTAACTTTTTCAAGATCCATAGTTAAACTTCTTACAATAACTTTACTAAGTTTTCAAATCCCACGTTTTCATTTCAATTTAGAAATTGACTTTTCTTTAACAAAAATTTTCTAAAAAAATTTTCAAATTTTTTCTAGCTCCCAAAATTTACGGAAAATTTTGGCAGAGTCTCCTTTGTATGGAGGAGCTTTTGCAATGTCACAATAGATATAAATATATATACATCGACCCACACGGTCGGAAAACAACAAAAACAGTTCATATTTCCTATTTTTATTGCGTAGGCGTACCTTTTTAGCATTTTTAAGAAAAGAAGTTATTTATTAGCATTTTAGCATGACCAAATCCAACCAACTACAGCCCCGGTACCTCTACTTACTCAATTTAAACATGTAAGTGACATATATAGGAAATTCATTTACATTTCACTAATTTCAATCGAAAGCACATAATTTTCATAAGCAATGCAATCAAAAATAATTCCCATAAGCAATTTATAAGGTTTCGATACAAATTATAATTGCTTACAATCAATTCACATTAGTTCACTTTCAATTCAAATTCAATTACATAGCTTTCCATTTATCAATTCAATTTCATTAACACTTAATGAATTATATACAATCAACTAAGAATCATATAACAACCAAATCATAACCAACATAACCAAATTATTAAATTTACATTCAATTTGGTTTAACACTTTTAATTTCCAATTGGTTGATATTAAATTGACTTCCATTCAGTTTTTCAATTTCCAATTTACTAGTTTTTAATGAATTAACATTTACATCCATTATTCCATATCAATTCATTTACATTAGATTGATTAACATTCAATCCATTTATTAATTCAATTGCTAATTCATTTAACAAATAAGGTTGAATTTCATTTATATAACTCAAGTCTATACTCATCACTTCACTTTATTAATTTACTTCGATACCGAAATCAACTTCATTCAACATTACTTAAGTTACATTCCATTTTAAACATCATTAGTTTAACTTAACTTAAATTTCCACTTATAAATCCAATTCAGATTCCAATTCTATTTAACTTTTACCAAAGTTAAATTTATTATCTCATATTATAAGTTCAAAACTCGCTTTACTTATATTCATCAATTTCAACTTGAATTTATAATTTCAAATTTGTTTATCACAACAAGACTTCAATTTTCAATTACTATGGTAACAAATCCATCACACAGAAACTCGAAAATAATACTGATGATGCTGCAGTCATCCCCCTTATTATTTCCCAACAACAGTAGTGAATTCAGTGCTTTAAATTCTTTCAAAAAATTTCCTTTTATTCATAAATCACATTTATAAATCCTTTTCTTATATAAATTCACTATTTAACTTTTAATTTTGAAAAATAACTTCCAAAATAAACAGGATTCAACGTTTTCAGTTTATAGTTCAAATTCATTTTTATTTACAACTCATATTTATAAATATATTCATATAGTTTCACTTCTTATATATAAGATTATTTCACAATTTGTAAATCACATTAATTATAATTCCATACTTAATAATTCATTTGCTTATACAATTATTCTTTTACAATTATTGTTTTTATTTAGATTATTCAAACATCTTTTAATTAACTTATGTGACGCCCCACCTCTATACTCACAATAACAAAGAGTATTAAAGGAAATACTGTCTGTTATCGCGAAGAATAAGGCTAGACAGGAGCGACCATCCGTAGTTGGGCCTTACACTAATAATGTTTATTTCGATAGGAGTGGTATATTTTTATTTTTTTCATCTCTTATTTATTTACTCCCATCGACATACCCAATTACAGTATAAAACGAACTACGATGGTTCATAATAGTTTAGGACAATAAATATAATAATAACACAGATAATATAAATGCGGAACACAGATAACAAAATGCCTCATATATATATATATATATATATATATATATATATATATATATATATAACTGATGTCAGTTACAATACATGCGATACAGTACATATGATACAACTACAACTGTCAACTGTGGAAGTTACATATACAAGTACATTATCATATATAATATACATGAATACATATCTTCCTATACTATGACAACGACTACTCCAAAAGGTATGAAAAGACTTCATAGCTCTAGCAGCAACCCAAAGTAAGATACCTACAACCTGTAATAACTCGGTCTGACCCGAGTATTACATTCAAAAGAAAATAATACACGGGTCAGTCTAATTCAAACTCAGTTATTAATGCACAGAAGCAATAATAATTAAATATCGAATAGACGACAGTCAAAGTAAATCTCGTCTATCCAATCCTTTAATAAGGAATCAGATAACGATAAATATAACACTTAACATTGTTAAACAACAAATCAGCAGATTCAAATTATCAATAAAGATAAATGAAAAGGATTATCAATGAAGATAATTTAGAAAACAAAAGAATTGCCTAAATGGCAATTAACAACAAAATCTGATTATTAAATAAATAATTAGAAACACATAATCTAATTATCTAAAAGATAATTAGATACCAACAAAATCATCAAATTAAGACAAATCAAAATACAATTTCAAAATATTGAATTGAACACACAAAACAATTCAAACAATTGAAATAACACTTAAAAAGTCAATACTGTGTGGCTGCAGTACACGCTCGCGTGCACTTCCTCGCCACTACGGTATATGATGTCATTATAACTCCAAGTATTAACGGTAATTCGAAACTGCAGAGGTCAAGTCACGGCTATCCGGACTCAACAGAACTGCAAAAAAAAATAAAAATTGAAACTACAGACACCACATGAATAAAACAGTTCATGTTCCAAATTACAAAGTGATCAAGGCATGAACCAGACAAGTACTCAAGGGATGCAGCTCACAATCAACTAAAACCATGTATACAAAAATGAAGCAGCTCAATATCCAAACAAGTTTGGAAATCACTTACAACTGAACCAAGCACAACTACAATGCATCGCAAAAATAACTCAAGCTCGGTACAATTCCAACAATATACACACACACACATACATATATATGCATGTACATATATGCAGACTTGAATAAACAGGTGACAAAGCAAGGCCACAATTCATCAACAACTGAAACAAGCAACTGAGAGAACCAGATTCAAGTCAAAGTGAAACAGAGATGTACTCAGGGAACATAGTTCAGGGAAGCAACCAAAACAATACACACATATACTCAAGGCAATCTGCATAACTAGATTACAAGATGACTACATCATAGCAGCCTGGAAACATAATTATCAAAAGCATCAAAGGCTGCAAACATACATCTTGAACCCAGGTGTGCAGTGACAATATACATGAATCAAGATACAAATCTGACTCAAGTACATAGTGCAGACAACTGAAACAACATAACCATAACCAAGAACAGAGAAAATAACTAACAAAGCCAAAGCTGTAGTCTTGGCCAAAGCCAAAGCAAGGAGTAACCAAGGTCACAGTGAAGGTGTAACCAAAGTCACAGTGAAATTAACATCATCAGAAAAGGTCAAAGCCGAAGTCAGGATGAACACAATTAACCAATGCCGAGCATTGAAAATGTTTCAAAGCCAAAGTCAAAAGAAATATGTAGTCCAAAATCAAAGTCGGTGAAATCCTCAACATCAAAACAAATCGAATGGCCGAAGTCAACAATTGACAGAGATTCAACTAAGTCAGATTTCAAAACCCAAGTATCAACACAAAATCGAACACAATCATAGCACTGAGTTCGAATTTAAGATGTGAGTGTAAATTACTCACCTTTGTTCGACGCGAATTGAAGTAGCCGCGAGCACAGAGAGATCATCCATCGACACAACCAGGGACGAAATCATCGTTCGATCGAGCAAATCGACGTCGACGCCTTCGAATTCCTGAAGCCCTAATATCAGAGCACAGAGGAACGAACGACGAACGAGCAAGCCCTAATTTCAGAAAGAAGACGAGGCCGCCATTTTTATTTTCTTTTGTTCGTTTAGGGTTTTTTTTTGATGAAAAGAATAAAGGGGACCGGTGTAAATAATTATCACGGCACAAAAGAAACATGGGCCAAATAAATTTTAAAGCCCGTATAATTCTTAACAATTTTTGAAAAGAATTTCAGCCGATTAAAACTCCCGATAGCAATAAACCAACAGATTAATCATTTAACGACGATAACAAATTGACATCAAAACCCCGGGTTGTTACAGACTCCTCTCCTTATAAAAATTGCGTCCCCGCAATTTTCATAATAAAAGTCGTCAATAACAATTATTTTTCTAACATAAATTGGTTAAGCTAGAAAATAAAGGACAAGAACACAAATCCCAGAGAAATATTTTAAATTTCATAAATGAAATTTACGAAATTCTCAACAAAATCTATTTATCAATTAGATAATCAGAAAACAACAAAACTGGATAAACACAATTATCAGCAATATTTAATTATCAATCAGATAATTAGAATTCAGAAACCGCAAAATAGCAATATCTTATTATCGATACGATAATTAGAAAACAGCAAAACCTAATTATCAACAAAGATAATTGGAAAACACAAATCACAAGTCGCAAAATTGCAAATATCTAGTTACCAAAACGGTGCTTAGAAAACAACTATCCAATTATCAAAAACGACAATCAGATATTCTCAAATCAACAAATAACTAATTATCAAAAACGATAATAAGATATTCTCAAATCAACAAATAACTAATTATCAAAAACGATAGTCAAATCTCAAATCAACAAATATTTAATTATCAAAAACGATAATCAAATCTCAAATCAACAAATATTTAATTATCAAAAACGATAATCAAATCTCAAATCAACAATTATTCAATTATCAAAAACGATAGATAGTCAAATTTCAAATCAACAAATATTTAGTTATAAAAAACGATAGTCAAATCTCAAATCAACAAATATTTAATTATCAAAACGATAATAAAATCTCAAATCAACAAATATTTAATTATCAAAAATGATAATCAAATCTCAAATCAACAAATATTTAATTATCAAAAACGATAATCAAATCTCAAATCAACAAATATTTAATTATCAAAAACGATAATCAAATCTCAAATCAACGAATATTTAATTATCAAAACGATAATCAAATCTCAAATCAACAAATATTTAATTATCAAAAACGATAATCCAATCTCAAATCAACAAATATTTAATTGTCAAAAACGATAATCAAACCTCAAATCAACAAATATTTAATTATCAAAAACGATAATCAAACCTCAAATCAACAATTATTCAATTATCAAAAACGATAATCAAACCTCAAATCAACAATTATTCAATTATCAAAAACGATAATCAAACCTCAAATCAACAATTATTCAATTATCAAAAACGATAATCAAACCTCAAATCAATAATTATTCAATTATCAAAAACGATAATCAAACTCCAAATCAACAAATATTCAATTATCAAAAACGATAATCAAACTCAAATCAACAAATATTCAATTATCAAAAACGATAATCAAATCTCAAATCAACAAATATTCAATTATCAATAACGATAATCAAATCTCAAATCAACAAATATTCAATTATCTAAAACGATAATCAAATCTCAAATCGACAAATATTCAATTATCAAAAACAATAATCAGAATCAACAAATATCTAATTATCAAAAACGACAATCAGAATCAACAAATATCTAATTATCAACAAAGATAATTAGGACTCATATCAACAAATATCCAATTACGTGCAGATAATTGGAACAACAAATATCTAGAAATCAATTAAGATAATCTAGAAAATCAACATAAAAGGTTGGATCGATCCCATCAGATGGCGAGTTTTAAAGCTACGCCGCACATGCATCAACAAATGGCCGAAGCCTACCAAGTACTATCAACATAATTTTGACGTCCAACAAATGACCCGGAGGTCCAACAAATGACCCGAAGGTCTAGTACTGGCATTGACCCGAAGGTCCAACATATGACCCGAAGGTACAACATAGTGGCTCGAAAGCACACGAAAATCATCAAAATCATCAAAAAAGCAAATATTTCAATTAACAAGTCCGGAATTAACCAAAATAGCAAACGCACATGTCCCATAACCATGAGTTTTACTAAATCGTTTAATTCTCTTCATCGTTTCCTTGAAAGTGCAAAATTGTGTATTTCAAAAATAACATTTCACATTCTCAAACGGACAAGTCCGTAATTAAGCGAATCAGTAAAAGAAAGGGGTCATAGTCCTCGATTTTGCTGAAACGTTTAAATCGCTTCCTCATTCTTTTGAAAGCGCAAACTGCAAAAATTCTGAAAACAATTTCATTTATTTTATCAAAGTAATAATTTACATTCTCAAACGGACAAGTCCGGAATTAAGCGAATCAGTACAAGAAAGGGGTCATAGTCCTCGATTTTGCTGAAACGTTTAAATCGCTTCCTCATTCTTTTGAAAGCGCAAATTGTAAAAAATAATAATTTGAAAACAATTTTATTTTGAAACAATTTTTAAAACACGTGATTAAAATGGCAACATCAGTAACAACTTCGACAAGGAAAATTGCACTTCTCAAAATACCGTAAAACAGACAACAAAATTAGCATTGCGGGATAACCGCTTGAAAATCCACTTTAAAATTTGATGGTTACTGAAGCCAAAGCGACAGTAATATTCATACGTCAAAATCTCATCAAAATAATTTGCATCAAAATATAATATCAGTGAATTTTCATTCATTAAAAAGGTCAACAAAACACCGTGCTTCAAAAACTTAGCACCAGTGTAAAAATCCCGTTATAAAAATAACGGCAACAAATACGTTTAAAACCAAACACCGGTTCAACGTAAAATTAATGCAGTAACGTGCAACTTAAATTTACATGTATACTACAAAATGAACAAAGAAATCATTCAAATATATCTTCAACGAAGATAATTTAAAACAGCAAAAATCTCAACAAAATCACATATCTGCAATCGTTTCGGATCCTCAAATCGGATTCGAAATTTTCAAAGAAAACAAATTAAACACGGCTATGTGAACAACAAATGAAATTTATTTCAATTTCATATTTTGATTTTTAAATCAAAAAGGTTATCAGCTGTACTCAGCGAAGACAGTCTCACTGTTTCCGCTGCGCACTCTGATAAATAAAACACAAATTAATCAATCAAAAGAACACAAATTTTCTTTTATTTTTAAATAAAGATATTTAAAAATTTCGTCATGATTTCAAAACTTTTGTTTTGACTCAAAACATAATAAAACATCAACAAATAGTTGTAACACATGTTCCATCTAAGTTATGTTTTATATTATGTCCATAAACCCTAAGCTCTGATACCAACTGTGATGTCCCACCTCTATACTCACAATAACAAAGAGTATTAAAGGAAATACTGTCTGTTATCGCGAAGAATAAGGCCGGATAGGAGCGACCATCCGTAGTTGGGCCTTACACTAGTATTGGTTATTTCGATAGGAGTGGTATATTTTTATTTTTTTTCATCTCTGATTTATTTACTTCCATCGACATACCCAATTACAGTATAAAACGAACTACGATGGTTCATAATAGTTTAGGACAATAAATATAATAATAACACAGATAATATAAATGCGGAACACAGTAACAAAATGCCTCATATATATATATATATATATATATATATATATATATATATATATATAACTGATGTCAGTTACAATACATGTGATACAGTACATATGATACAACTACAACTGTCAACTCTGGAAGTTACATGTACAAGTACATTATCGTATATAATATACATGAATACATATCTTCCTATACTATGACAACGACTACTTCAAAAGGTATAAAAATACTTCATAGCTTTAGCAGCAAACCAAAGTAAGATATCTACAACCTGTAATAACTCGGTCTGATCCGAGTATTACGTTCAAAAGAAAATAATACACGGGTCAGTCTAATTCAAACTCAGTTATTAATGCACAGAAGCAATAATAATTAAATAGCGAATAGACAACAGTCAAAGTAAATCTCGTCTATCTAGTCCTTTAATAAGGACTCAGATAACGATAAATATAACACTTAACAGTGTTAAACAACAAATTAGCAGATTCAAATTATCAACAAAGATAAATGAAAAGGATTATCAATGAAAATAATTTAGAAAACAACAGAATTTCCTAAGTAGCAATTAACAACAAAATCTGATTATTAAATAAATAATTAGAAACACATAATCTAATTATCTAAAAGATAATTAGATACCAACAAAATCATCAAATTAAGCCAAATCAAAATACAATTTCAAAATATTGAATTGAACACACAAAACAATTCAAACAATTGAAATAACACTTAAAAAGTCAATACTGTGTGGCTGCAGTACACGCTCGCGTGCACTGCGTCGCCGCAACGGTATATGATGTCATTATCACTCCAAATATTAACGGCAATTCAAAATTGCAGAGGTCAAGTCACGTCTATCCGGACTCAACACAACTGCAAAAAAAAAAAAATGAAACTGCAGACACCACATGAATAAAACAGTTCATGTTCCAAATTTCAAAGTCATCAAGGCATGAACCAGACAAGTACTCAAGGGATGCAACTCACAAGCAACTAAAACCATGTATACAAAAATGAAGCAGCTCAATATCCAAACATGTTTGAAAATCACTTACAACTAAACTAAGCACAACTACAATGCACCGCAAAAATGACTCAAGCTCGGTACAATTCCAACAATATATGTACACACACATTCATATGTATGCATGTACATATATGCAGACTTAAATAAACAGGTGACAAAGCAAGGCCACAATTCATCAACAACTGAAACAAGCAACTGAGGGAACCAGATTCAAGTCGAAGTGAAATAGAGATGTACTCAGGGAACATAGTTCAGGGAAGCAACCAAAACAATACACACATATACTCAAGGCAATCTGCATAACTAGATTACAAGATGACTACATCATAGCAGCCTGGAAACATAATTATCAAAAGCATCAAAGGTTGCAAACATACATCTTGAACCCAGGTGTGCAGTGACAATATACATGAATCAAGATATAAATCAGACTCAAGTACATAGTGCAGACAACTGAAACAACATAACCATAACCAAGAACAGAGAAAATAACTAACAAAGCCAAAGCTGTAGTCTTGGCCAAAGTCAAAGCAAGGAGTAACCAAGGTCACAGTGAAGGTGTAACCAAAGTCACAGTGAAATCAACATCATCAGAAAAGGTCAAAGCCAAAGTCAGGGATGAACACAATTAACCAATGCCGAGCATTGAAAATGTTTCAAAGCCAAAGTCAAAAGAAATATGCAGTCCAAAATCAAAGTCAGTGAAATCCTCAACATCAAAACAAATCGAATGGCCGAAGTCAACAATTGACAGAGATTCAACTAAGTCAGATTTCAAAACCCAAGTATCAACATAAAATCGAACGCGAGCATAGCACTGAGTTCGAATTTAAGATGTGAGTGTAAATTACTCACCTTTGTTCGACGCGAATTGAAGTAGCCGCGAGCACAGAGAGATCATCCATCGACATAACCAGGGACGAAATCATCGTTCGATCGAGCAAATCGACGTCGATGCCTTCGAATTCCTGAAGCCCTAATATCAGAGCACAGAGGAACGAACGACGAACGAGCAAGCCCTAATTTCAGAAAGAAGACGAGGTCTCCATTTTTATTTTCTTTCGTTCGTTTAGGGTTTTTTTTATGAAAAGAATAAAGGGGACCGGTGTAAATAATTATCACGGCACAAAAGAAACGTGGGCTAAATAAATTTTAAATCCCGTATAATTCTTAACAATTTTTAAAATAATTTTAGCTGATTAAAACTCCCGATAGCAATAAACCAACAGATTAATCGTTTAATGACGATAACAAATTAACAGAAAAACCCCGGGTTGTTACAACTTATATATATTCTTACATTTTCAACAACCAAACAATCAATTTATATACATTTTAATAATTTTAGAAAAATTATTTCCTTCATATATGAAATATAATCGAGGTAAAATTATTTCATTTACCCAATTTAAAATGATACTATGTCGACTTGCCTCGTTTAAGTGTTTAGAAATCCCTATCAATAATATGGCGTCCCACATACCGACCAGAATTCACAAACAGCTCAATGGATAAGCAAACATAATATAAAACATTTTTATATTCACTAACAAATACGCGCTCATATCTATTATTACACTCAAACTCATTCTAGAGTACCGCTGACTCTATCTCTAATGAATAATTCCCAACAGAGCCAAGGTTGTCGCTTAACTAAATGCTCTGATACCACATGTAACGATTAAAGATTTTCGACTCTCGAAAATCGACATTAATATGTCCACTGTATCAACTGCCGAGAAATCGAAGGCCGGAAAACCGAATTGTTAGGGTTAAAGAAGAAGAGATAGAAGACGAAAGAAAGAAAAAGCAACAGAAACAATATCAGAATCTCACAATCGCAGCGGAACAACATATAATAGATAAATGAATAATCTTTAAATCAAAAGAACTGTACATTTCATACATTACATCATCAAAGTCAACTTACAACACAACACAACTGGACAATTATACGAACTTGTCCTTACAAGTGGATACACAGCAGAAAAGATAATATCATATATAAGTGATACGTTTCGTCCTCCAGCTCGCCTCTAGAGCTCCACAACACCTCCTGAATTCCAGAATATCCTGATTACCTGACTCTAAGCTGCCTACGTGCAAAATGATGGGCACCCAGAGTTTAGGAAGGGAACAATAAACTCCAGGTCAGTCATGGGACTGGTGTGAAAACTTAAAACAGTTATATCTTTAAAACAAACAAAGAAATATTTTAAAATAGATCCGCAATACTTTTAAAAAATGTAACTACCATAAGGCCTCCTGCCACACACACAATGCAAACGCAGAATTGGAGGAGATTTCTCCTTATGATAGTTAAACATGCTTGATACGCAAATTTCTTTGATATTATTCCTATAAGTGCAAAGTGTAGGAAAACATTTCGAAAGTATAATATAAATCTCAGCCAACATACGACCATTATCGTATGCCTACTATAGCTACCATCTAAACAGTGGGGCGCCACCATAAGTAAATGGCAGGTTATACAACTAAAACCGTACCGAGCTCGAATTGTTTTGATTGGATTTCCAACAAATGGTCGGGCAAAGAAACTTCCCAAATAAAATGGAACGCCTCTGGCGGGACGTCCCCGGATCCTAACCGGATCTCCGCTAGACAAGGTCGGGTTACCTCTGTAATAGGTAACTACTGACACGAGCATGTCATCCCCCGGTCGTTTGTGACCTTTATCCGAGGATCCTCTCAACCAACAACCACAAAGTAAGTATCTAGGCTCCATACCATGATACCACTCATAATCCAGAAGGAAATGACATACCCTCAGAGGGCGCTACCCTCAAATAACCTTGCTGCTACGATTCCTGGTTCGACCATAACCGGGTTGGGAGGTTCGACGAAGTCTCGTCCACAAAGCTATGCTTTTCACAAAGCCACGCTTTGATCAACAAATGATCAGCAGCACTCAGCATGCCACATTACCAAATTGGGAGTATATCACTACTAACCATCAACTACATAACCTCTGAGCTCGTACGTCTCAGAGAAGGGAGTTAAGCTAAGAGAATAAATTCTCCGCCACCAACAGAAATGTATTTGAAAGCAATCTGCTTTATATCTCAAAATGTAATGTCAAACATACAATCAATACAAGTCTGTTCTGGGTTCGAACAGAACCGAAGGCACTTCCAAAGAAGCCCTTGCATTCCGGGTATTCACAATCCCGATCGGACTTTCCATCACAAAGGAAATCTCCATACCGTAGCTATCGGTGCGGAGACAATCGATAGGTCATCCTATCATTCTCGCAAATACCCGATCTTCAACACCAGTCTTCAAATGCTATCCATTACGACGAATCACTATTCGGAATGGGATTTATGACCCAAAGGTCCTCTCCCGGCTGAACCGAATAACAAGCGCTTATTTTTAAAAATAAGTGTTCATTTAGATTTCAACAAATCGCAACAAATACCCATTTAAAGGTAAATATTAATAGTCGGTTATTTAACTATCAAAGAAAACAAACAAATATTCAACACCATAACAACCACTAGGCCCTTTTTATTAATCTTCCATAAATTAAATAACTTGCCAAATATTCATTTCAATTTATCTTTAAAAATATATATTCTCTAAACCATTTCAATTTCTACATTAGAAAACATTTCCAAATACTTATTTAACAATAAGTAATTCACAAATCTATTTATTTTCAATACCTAGAAAATATTCAATATACTTAAAACACGATTAAGTACATATTTTATTCTTTAAGGAAAACGTTCTCTTTAAACACATTTATTTGGGTCAAAACGAATGTTACGTAAAACATCGTTACGACAACCTAAAATCAATAGCATAGGGATTCGAAAATATGATCGATATATAAATCCCAATACTATACAAAAACATTTCCTTTCGAAAATTATTTACTATAACAACAGTGTGATAGTCCATCTTTTCCTTATTTCTCGAAAACGTCTATTTCAACAATGAATGTTGAAATCTATGGTTTCGATCCTTAACACATTTTAAAACAACTTCAAATCGTTTTAATCCTATTTAAAAGATCACTTCCTAAAACATTTCTTTAATATATTATTCACTGTCTAAAATCATGAATATAAATCGTTTACCAAATTCAACACTTCTACATATTTAATTAAAGGATTATCCATTGTCCAAAATCGTGGATATATCTCCTTTAATAAGCTTTCGTATTTACTTATCAAATTCAATTGATTTCAGATTTACAAAGCAATGTTTATAAATTCACATTTATATATTTTATAAAAACTTTAACTTATAAAATCCCTTAATTAACAAATTCTATTTATATCTCATTTAAATGCCAAAATCCAATTTATAAGTTAATTACTTATAAATCTTTTATTTTACAAAATCTATTCATTTTATAACTTCATAATTTATAAATCTATAAATTTCATTCACTTATGGAATCCATTTATACTTCATTTTAACACTTATAAAAACTCATTTTATAATTCCAATTTTTTTAATTTATAAAATATCAATTTTTATAAATCTTTTATATAAACCGTTTATAATAATTCAAAAATCCCAATTTAAACCATTTTAGAAATTAATCAACTACTTATTTCAAAAATCACATTTCGGCTATATTTCACAAAAATCATATTTTTTATAACATAAAAATTATAACGTTTATTTATTTAAAATGAATCAATTCCAAAATTCAATAAAATATATACTTTCACTTGAAAATCCTTTTAAATTCGAAATCATTACTTTAACATTTTTAAAACTCCAAAAATAGACCCAATGCTGCAACATCACCAATACATCAACCATGATATCCAAACATCATATATCAATATGATAACAGAATATATCGCAAATATATGTAAATAAATCAATACTGTTGAGGAATCCAGTTGGATCCCTCCAACCTGTTTCCCTGCATCCACAGATGTTAGCACAATACCAATCCCGTTTCAAGACGGAATATCACGGTACATGGGTTTATATAAAATACTATCCGATATTATGCGGCGCAATAGGATCTCATCCGCTATATAATGCGGGAAATCAACTCCAAGTACATATATAATACCAATTCCACTTCAAGGTGGAATATCGCGGTATATGGGTTTAATATAATAACCTCCGCTTAATATGCGGCATATATGGTCTATTTCAATACAACAGATAGCAATCATCATTCAATCACACAATCAAGCAATTTTAAATTTAACTATTTAAAATTTAAACCGAAACAAATTCGATTGAGTGAGAAGTTCTCACCTTGTTTCAAATATAGTTGCAGTGTTTTATTCCGAATAAAATTAAATGAGAGTTTAATTTCCCCAAAATTCACACTAGCTCCAATCAATCCCAATCCAGTTCCATCGCGTAGTGCTCGTCAATACGAACCCGACGCAATTCGTTTCATGCGAAACGGACCTCGTATCAAAAAGTTATAGTGTTTTAAAGTTTACACGAATTATAATATAAACAAATTTCACTATTTTTTATTTATTTTAAACCTTGACAAATCACAGCCGTTGGATCTTGAACTGCAGATCAGGGCCGCACCCTTCTTCTTCCTCCCTTACGTGAAAATCACACTCAAATCAAACCCATAGCCGCCCAATACCCTACCTAGCCGCACCACCATCGACAACTTCTGCCACGATCAGCCATCACCACTACAAAGCTCCAGCCATGACATGCCATCATGCCAAATAACGCCGAGCTCGGTGCAGCCATCATGCCATAAAAGGCGTGCAAACATTGTGCCTTCATTCCAAAATCGTCGTCGCATCGTTGCTCGAAAGTTCATCATCACCGTATGGATCGATAGATCTCATCATCCTCTTCGTTTTTTTAGTTGATAACTTTCGATAAAAGTGAGCGGATCGAGAGAGATTAAGGGAAAAAGAAACGAGTGATTTCCGCCATTATTTTAGCTTCTGGCAGCTAGTGCTTGGAATGGTGTAAATTGTGAATTATGGTGGCCTTATATAGAAAATTACGCGACACTATTCATCCGAATTTTTTTCGAACTCCAAACGAAGCATGCCGCCTGGCGTTTATAATGTTTTACCCCAATTCTGAACGCAATGGAGTATATATCGAGAGCCAATTCGATCGTTTTTGGAAGATAGGTTTTCAAATCGACTATTTAAATTTAAAATTCACTTAAACCAATTTCAATGTGTTTTGGCTTGCCCCGGACAAACAGTAAATCCGATTGACACGAAATTTGAAATCTTACAATAATTTAACATTGCGGATCCAATGAAACTAGTTTCGTCGAAATCCGAGACTGTTTGAAAAATGACTATTATTACTCGTCAATTAAATATTAAAATATTCAATTTCTGCAAATAAACTTTTAATTCAATTTTAAAATTTCTATAACATCATTCTAACTCCAACAAATCAATTTAAATCACATTAAACCCAATTTCCAATTAGTTCTGTAATTTCAAATATTAAATTATCGATTTAATTATCCAATAAATCTAGATATTCAAAATAAAATTTATTCGACTTACAAATTTTATTTATTAATATTTAAAATCAATTAAATATACGAATTTCAAATGACAGAAATTCTGGGTCGTTACAAGTGTCATCAATCTGGATAGTTATGCTAGTATATCCTCATAAATGTTGATATACACATAATAATAATGAAGTGGAAATAAGAATACTATGATAGGTGAAATCATCAAGCTCATCTCCATAAGCTCCAAAGAACATCAACGAAAATCCACCTATCCCAGACTACTTGAAAGAGTACCCTATGGAATAAAGGAAAATATATAACCACGAGTCAGACATAAGTTTGATGTGAGAAAATCAAGAAATATGCATCCGACGTATAAGAGTACTTTTGAAACTGTTCGAATCACCATAACGGTTATTCCTTCAAAAAAACCACCGATTAATAGGTACATAAGATGATATAATAGATAATGTCTAGGGTGCTGAATATAAATCGGAAAATATATGTATTGAGTGTACACCACAACAATATTAGGTATACAATCAATACTGCTAAGCCGTATTAGTATATATGGATTTTCAATAGAGGTTCCCTCAGTGCATCAAGGATGGTCCTCCTAACTAGGGTTGTCACGACCCGATTTCCGACGCCCGAAAAACTGAACCATGAGGGTTAAAGAAGAAGAGGTAGAAGAAGAAAATAGAAAACAACATCAGAATATAACCATCGCAGCGAAATAAAATAAAATAGATATTAAATGATCTTTACACAATCTGTTTATACATTACATCATCAGTGTACACCATCAGAGTTCAACAATATCAATAACATACAACTGGACAGTTATATAAACTTGTCCTCAAACTGAATACACAGCGGAATAATAATCAAGTACGGAAGTACGCATTGCCATCCAGCTCATCTCCTGAGCTCCACAGCATCCTATCCTGTATCCAATAATACTCGGTCTGACCCAAGCATTATAGTTAAATAACACCCGAGTCAGTCTGGAATACCAGCGTAAGACAACCACACTCAATTAGATTATTAAAGTTTCAAAATCTTTTGAAAACAAAAGCATCTCGTAAGACCACGCCACAAATAAACATGACGGGTTTTTACCTTATGATAGCCAAAACATTTTTTATTAAAATCCTATGATATTATAATAGTGTCTATAGAAAGTAAAATAGAATCTAGCTGAAATGCTTGCATGTAACGACCCATAAATTTTCGATGTTAAATATTTGTTATGTTTATAATATTTTATGAGTTAATATTGAAAGAAATAAAATATTGCAATTTTATAATGGAATGATAACTAAATTTAGACTGAAACAATGTTAATACAAGTCAATTGTCAACAATCTAAATGAAACTCCAATCCATTTTATTTAAGCATGATACGTTTGGTTATAAAACTAAACATAAGCAACAAATGTAAACATTTAGTTATTGTACAAAATAGATAGTTAATGGTAATTAAATAAGATCAGTATTGTGTAAGGAATGATAATATGGGTGGTATTAATGGTTACACTGATTTATAGTGGGATGTAAAAGGTAATAAATTTATGTATAATTTGGGTAATAAAATAAGTTTATTTATGGAGTTAGATTGGTTATATTATCTTAGGCTATAAACCAAATAGAAGAGAACAAGCGTAAATCTTAAGGGTATAATAACAATTATTATATATTACCTAATTTATTGGTCAATCAATTTATTTGAAATAAAGTCCTCTTGAATGTTAAGTAATTTTAATACTGTTATGGAGGAAACGTTACTTAATGATTTTTAATTTTAGTAACGAAAGAGTGAATGAGAATTACAGAGAACATAAATTATTTATAAGTAAAAAGGAGTATATATTGAACAAATTTATGATAATTGGATAATGCAATGTTATTGGAAATTAATTAGTGTTATATATGGGATTTATACCTGGGTGGGCAAGTAGTAAACTTATAAATGAAAGAAAGTGAGCAGGGGACCCTTTATTTAGGTTATTTATTCATTTAGCATGTTAAATAAAAATTTAGGAATCAGATCTCAATTAAGGGAAATTAAGTTGTACGTTAATTTGAAATAAAATCTATTAAATATTACATTTATAGGGAATGTAGTACGAATGGTCAGGGATTGTCAAATTTGGTAAAAAGGGATTGGACTTAGGAAACTTTGTTAATTGAGTTTAAAACCTTAATTAATATGCGTAATTGACAAGATTCACATTTAAAAAAAAATAACCGTTGATACAAATCTAAGATGTATATAGAAGTAATAATGTAGTGAAAGACAAACAAATATTAACTATGTTATTTATGTAATTAATGGATAGGAATACCAAAGGCTAATTGTAGTAAGGAATATAAGTGGTAGAATAATAAAAATTTATGATTTTTTTTTGTTAACGTATGTTAAGAGATATGTTTGTGATCTTAATTTGAACTTCTACTAATAACATGTATTACAGTAAGATAAAAAAAATGATAACATACGTCAGGTGTATTTAATGACATTGTTTGAATGTAATTAATAACGGTGATTATAATAATAAATGTTAATAAAGAATGAGAATGAATAAGTTTAGTAAAAGAGTAAACATTCATTTAGTAAAAATGTTTGGCAACTGAAAGATTGATTGTAGAGATGAGAAACTATTATTTAGTAAGAAATATATATAATTACTGTTGTAGCGAATAGTGTATTAATATGTTTAAATTACTATTAGATAGGAAATAATTGTTATACTTCTCATTACATTCATTTAGTCCATTTTGAAACTTAATCAACTGAAATTAATGTAATTGAAAATTTCCAATTAATAGGAGAGAGAATACTAATTGTAAATTAATAGGTGTAAATAAAAGCAACATATGTTTCGTGAAAATATAGGGAAATTTTGATTTAATAAAAAGAAAATTTTACATCAAATAAAATGAATGTTTCATCTGTGAATGTACGTTTAATTTCATTAAAATAAGAACAGAAAGATTGATTTTAAAGAAAGAAATATATGTTTATTTGTTTGTTTAAATTAATTTTGTTTTCAAGCGATTTAATGCGTGTAACTTTCTCATACGAACTCCGTTTCACACGCGATTTTTTTTGTTAGGATCGTAATAAAATTCCGGATCTTTTGACGCTTGTTTGGAAGAATTTGGAGACTGTCCAATTTTTGGGTTTAAATTGAATTTTAATTCAATTTAAATTCAAAAGTTGAGTGTTTTAACCCACTCATAACTTCTAAAACTTCTTACGTTTGTTAAATTGATTTATGATATGAGTAGAAATTCATTTATGACTGTTTGGCATATTTTATTCATCATCTCAGTTAGATTGCATTTATTTAAATTAAATTGTTATTTAATTTTATTATTGCATATAGTTTGACAGTTAAATTTATTTATTTTTGCATATAAACTTCCAATTAAATAGTTATTAGTTTATTTGTGAACATAAACTGTTCGTTGGTACCTGCTATATTTTATATGCTATTTATTGATGTTTGTTCAAATTGGATATGATTGAAATAAATGGTTGATGAATGATGTTTGGTGAATGGATGATGTGTTCTATATTATAATCTGCAAATTATCATGCATTTCATTTCATTCGGGATTGCGGTTTGAAATGATATACAACCGCATTTTATTTTTTTAAATTGCAGATTGAAATGATAAATATCCGTATCACTTGACCATAGGATAGAAAATTATATACAAGCACCGCGGTATATATATAAAATTATTTTTGAAATAATTTCTATGGTTTGGATAGGATACGGTTAATAAATATAAATTTTGATATTATATAAAATCTTATTATATATATATATATAGTTAAATTATTGAATTTAAGCTATGTATGAATTTGTTAAATTATAATAAATAAATTGAATAATGGAGTTTGATTATTTTATATTATATGGTTAAGTACATGTTAAGATATAAAAAATATATAGAATTTTAAATGATTTAAATCAATTAAGATTGGGAGTTTAATTGAAAATTTTATTTGGAATTGAGCTTAATTAAGAATTTAACTTCATAATTTGATGTAAAATTTATTAACTTGAAGTTTTTTAAAAAAAGGGGTATGATATTTATAACTGAATTTTTATTCAAGGTGAAATAAATGAATATTTCTAGTATAAATAAATTGAAGGAATTTTTTTAGTTAAAAGTACTTTGAGTTTTATTTAAATGATTTCGGATTTATTATGCAAATACTTCAAACTAAATAAATAGGACTTTAAATTGTTGAAAAGAAATTTCCAACCTTAGTTCCAATTGTTTAATATTCAAAGTTTGAAATATATTGAAACTAAAGTGGTTAATGAAACTGAAAGCGATTTTGAAATTTATGGATTTTGACTTAATTTTTAAAATAAAATAAATTGTAAGTCGCGGAAATTATTTTATTTTATAAAGTAATTTTTAATGCAAACATTTTTATTCTATATACCGTTTGAATATCCAAACCATCCAAGTTTTAGAAGTTATGGTTTAAAGCTATGAATTTTCGAAGTATTATAGTTTGAAAGTTATAATTCAATGTTTGGTTTCCAATTATTATAAATTTTAAAAGTAATATGATTTTTGAAAAGAAATATATTTGAAATAAAATGATATTATATTAATTTAGGGTTCATAAAAATAATATCAAATGAGTTTGTTTTGGAATGGAAAGGATATCGTATTTATACGGTTTTGAAATAGATATTTTATTCTGGTTTTGAAAGTATAATTATTTTTAAATGACCGCGCTGTTATAATAACGTTTGGTTGTTAAAGAGACGGGGATCGGAAGTTGTCATACTCTCTGCCAACTCCGAAAACCACTTTAACAACCGTGTACGCGGTGGAGATTCCAGAATGAAGTAGGTTGATGGCGGCGTTTCCTGTAAGGTAAATACGTGGACCCAACTCCCGTGAGTTGGCATAAGGTGGCTAAAATAGGAGCGGTTGACGGGTTAATAAGGTAGCACCTTGATCGGACACTTCCCTTCGATACTATACTCTGACTTTAGATTGATTCGGTGGCCACCTTCACTTTTGATTTCTTTGATTTGGGGGAGTTTGTTCGAGGTGGGCGGTAGCTGCGCGCTACGTGTTACCATCGACCCGGAAGCGTAATTGGTATATCTACCTTGGCATTGCCTAGTTGTGCCGTGTCACCTATCCTATTGCGTCTTGTACGAGTTTGGTTTTCTCCCGTAGCCCGTGTGGTATCCTCTGGTGGCTTCCCGATCAGGAGGGACTATGATATTGGATGGACTACTGAGACTATTATTGTGTTAAAGGGAAGATTGGGTAACTCCTTAACGCTATTTAAAAGTAAGTTTATTTTACAAATAGACACTATTATAATAGCGAAATATACTACGTAGTAAATAGTTTAACAGATCCTTAAGAGATGTGAATCCCGAGCATCTTTTAAGTTACCGCACTCATATTTATTTCAGTTGATTTAACTCACATAAGATCTTTTAGTTCTGACTCGAGTGTTTTTGTCTTTTCAAATTCGCTCGGGTCAGTCCGAGCGTTTCAGGATTTGAAGATTTAGCTCTGGAGGACGAAGACGAAGATTTATATTATTATTATTTATACTAGTGCACTACATTCATATTGTTCCGCTGCATTGATATTTATTGGTATGTGAACTCTGATATTTATTGTATAAAAAAAAGAATCAAATGTTTTGTAAAAAGATTTTATGAACTGTATATCTATTATTATATTTTATCCTTTCACTGTGAGATACTGTTTTGTTTTATTTCATTCCTATTTTTCTTATTTAACCCATAACAATCCGCTCTTTTGTATGGTTTGAATTGGCATGTGTGTCGATTTGAACCGTGTGAAAAGGCGGGACGTTACATTGCATCTCACGTTTTAGCAATAGTTGGGCACAATCAAAACCGTATAGGCGCGTAGGGGGAATGGATTTCCAACAAATGACTAGGCACTAGGGTGCCACCTATCACAGTACGTGGCCTAGATCACCGTACGGAGGATTACTCCCAATCCCCTGCAACACAAGACCGGGACTACCCCTTACTGGATAATCCCGAGTAAGATCACCCCACGGTTGGTATCAGCAACCACGCCACTAAGCCGAATAAAAAGAGACATCTAGACAGGGATGACCTTACCCTAACGGGTGCTACCCACTTAGCCTTGCTGCATAACCCTTGATTTTCAGTCATTCCTGGTTGATGAGGTTGAGGCTAAGCATTACCTTTTTAGAACGTTTTACTTAGAATGCCCATCGTCCACCTGCCGTTGTTTTGAAAGCATTCATCCATACAAGTCCGTCCTGGGTTCGAACGGAACCGAAGGCACTACTCCTACTACATCCATTTTGGAATCAGCTCAGGATTAGTAGCGACTAGCCCTTGCACTTCACTGCTTTACCTTCGAATCCAAACTCGTCTTTCTTACGAAAACGTACAAACCCGATCGAAGTGGCTTTCAAGAAATTAATCCCGATCTCGGTCTCTTCGAAACGACCAGTGCATTGTCCAATATTGATAGTCGGTTATTTAACTATCAATTACCATTCAAAAACATCCATCAAACATAAATAATTTCACCAAATTATTTATTAACCTCAAAATATCTTCACAAGATATATTTCCATTTTCAACCCTTTTGAAAACAGTTTTCAAACCACACTCTTCTCATGGAATGAATTCCCAAATATTTATTCCCACTGAAAGCACCAAGTACAAAGCTTTAGATTTTTAAAAAAAAAATTAAAAAAATATATTTTAAAATATACTTTAACATTTAAATTGAAAACTACTTCAATACTTTATTAAAAATATATTCTTTAGGCATATTTAAAATGAGGTTACTTTATAAAATATCAAACTAGATTTTCTCCTTTAAAACAAAATACCAAGTCACCTTTAAATAATTACTACGATAATAGATTTGAAAAATAATTACTTCAAAATTTAAACATTTAGAAATAATAAATTTTCTAAACATGCTTTTTTAAAATAACATTAAAACTTTTAACTTATATTTAAAAATTTACTTTGAAAATGTACTGGCTATCCAGGGAAATACGCTTCTCTTCCACATCTTTTTAAAAATAAATCACTATTTATTTTTGAACAAATTTACTCATTCCCTTAATATATTCCCACCTTGAATTTATTCTTCCAAATATCCACTGATATATCACTTCGCTTCTATAAACCCAGTTTATAAATTTCAAGTCTCGCTTCTCTTTTAAAAATCCCGGTTTTACACACTTAAATCAATTCCCAAATTGATTTCAAATTTACTTCACCTTTAAATTAAATTTCCTTACTTACTCCATTTATTCCAAAATCCATTAACTTCAGATTTTATTTCTTCATTAGGATTTAAAATCTTTTAACTGAAAATACGATTTTTATATTTCCCAAATTTCTTCTTTATCCTTTCAAATAAATTCAAACCTTGAATTTCAAAATAAATTCTATATTTCTTGAAATAATATCACTTAAATTTAAAATTCATTATTTCTCTATTTATTCAAATCCTTTTTTCATACTCGGAACTTATTTATTAGAATTTGAAAATCACTTTTATTCTTTTCCAATTCATTCTTATTTTTATTCAAATTTTCTATAATTGTTTCTTAAAAATTTACTTTTATATTTCTTTCAAAAATCCAATTCTATATATTTGATAACTCAGTGTACCGAAATATATTCAATCAAACCATGGTATCAAATATTCCAACTATCAATATAATTCATCAAAGCATATCAAATAATCCAATCGCAGAATATTAGAACAAATCTAAATGTTTTGAGGAATCCAGTTGGATCCCTCTAACCTGTTTCCCTGCATCCACAGATGTTATCGCAATACAATAATACCAATTCCACTTCGAGGTGGAATATCGTAGTATATGGGTTTAATATAATATCATCCGCTATTATGCGGCGCATAGGGTCTCATCTGCTATATAATGCGGGAAATCAATCATTCCAGTATATACTATATACTACTATATAAAATATAGAATATCAAACCAATTCAATCATTCAACCAATTATTTAAATTTAACCATTTAAATTTAAATAAAAACCAGATGAGCGAGATTAACTCACCTTTGCCCCTTAAATTTGCAAATCCACTTCATTCTCGATTTGATTCCACGATTATTGACCCTGTATAAATATTTATGCAATTTATTAATATTTGAATTGATCGACCAATTAATTGCTACTTACTTATTTAATCTAAACTAATAATTTAATGTTAAACTAATTTTCTTTTAATAAAATATTTTTAGTGACAAAAATAATTAAATAAGTTTATTAAACAAATTAATTTCCACAAAACATCATTTTAAAAATAACTAGCAGGTTTAAAAATGGTATTTGTATATATATATATATTTGAAATGACACATAAAAATGAATTATATTTTATTAGTCTTTTAAAATTTCTTTATCCAAACTCCCTTTTTTTTAAAACAACAGTAGTTCCACTTTACTGTATATACATATACATATATATAAATCTATAAATTAAAGGAAATAAATCTTTTTATAAAATTTACTGTTAACTATATAACCTATTTCCTTGTTTCCACAAATATAAATAAATTTAATAAAAAGAAATACCTCGCTGTCTACAGAGAACCCAGACCTATTCGACAAAACTACAGCCACTCGATCACTCACCCACTAATGACACTGCCCATGTTCCACCATCATCTCGAACTCGTGCCTCCATCAAGCATTTCGACCCGTACCCTCCATTTCGCCATCCACCTTGAGTCACGTGCGCATGCGATCATCTGCCGACACCCAAAACACTCAGCTATCTTCGCAATCGCGTCCCACGACGACGCGAAAATCACCCCCTTCAACAGCCGTAGGCAACTTGACGTCTAACAACTCACTTCCCCAAGGCACGCGCGAAGTCGATCAAGTGTGAGGCCTTGGAAGTCTCACGAGCAAACATTGTCGAAAATCTTCGATTATGCTTGGCCAACCCTAAACGTCACTCGCAACATGAAGCTCCACCCATCAAAACCTAATTCGAACCTTCCAAGTCGCCGCCTCAAATCGAAGTCGTGAATTTATTCCGAGATGAAGATTTTTTTTCTTCTGAATCGAGCCTGGATTTGTTTTTTTTTTTCGATTTCGAATAAGAGAAGGGCTCAGTTTGATTTTAAACAAAGGAGCTGCCATTATTATGTTTTTTTTATGGATTGGGAAAGAAGACTGAAGGCTCGACTTTGATTTACTTCTCCTTGTTTGAACTGCTTGCGTTGGACGATTTCAGAGAAGGTTGCGTGTTTAGACTAACTTGCTACAGTGACGGAAAAGAAAGCAAAAAGTTTAGATGTGAAAGAATACTGCTGAAAGTTTGACAAGTATATACAAATATATGTATATATTAATTCAAATTCAAATTATCTCGAAAAATGCAACTCAAAATCTTGACCTCGTATCGAAGTGTGCCGCTAGGTTTTTATAATGTTAAACCCCTATTTCGAACACAATGGAAAAGGTTTCGGGTCCTAATTTGATCGTATGGAGAAAATAGCGTTTTGCACCCAGTTATAACATTGAATTTTCGATATAAATTTTTGCGCGTTTATATATCGTACGCTCACACAACAACTCCAAACATTACGAAAATTTAAATCCGATAGTAATACAATATTACGGTCCCAATGGAACTGATTTCATCGAAATCCGAGACTGTGCCTCGGAAGGCTATTTTTAAATTCAATTTAAATGATAAAATTCCAAACTTAACAAAACACTTTCAAATTCAATTTTAACACTTTTACTATCTTCAGTACTACCAATATAACTTTTACAAGCCTTTAAAATATTTTTAACAAGCTCGAAACTCCAGATTAAATATTTTACTCAATCTCCCATTATTGAATTGAATAATTATATTATCCAACAAATTGTTGTTTCTACATTCTAAATAGATAATTCCATTTTTTTCATATTCAAAACAAATTTATAATTCAATTTTTATATTTAAAACCATTTAAATATTCCATATTCAACGCTGAAAAATCCAGGTCGTCACATTCCTCCCCCTTAAATAATTTCGTCCCTGAAATTACTAGTTAAGAAGAATGGTCCACAACCCTTAACTATTTTCCCTAAAACCATTCAGTTTCGAACACTTCCTAACACAATCTTTTTATTAAAGACACATTATCACTCTTACTAACTTTCCAAACTCCCCCATAGTTCTCAAACAATACCATTTGCTCAATCAGTCAAATTTCAATTTAAAAAAATTTTTTGAATTATCAAAATTTTTTCAAAAATTTTCTAACTCCCTAAATTTCCGAAAAATTTCGCCAGCGTCTTCTTTGCGAGGCTAGCTCGGTACAACTACAAAATTCCTCTACGGGCTCCCAAATTCTAAAGAAAACAAAAGGCCAAGTGGCTAGATCAAAAACCCAATCAAATTTCATACAGAAATTTAAACACGTACCTTTTTGTCGAGCAATTCAAATTTATCTTCAACTCTGAATATTGTATTTTATGTTCCAGGTATAACTTATTCGTATCATTATTTTAAATTAGTTTCATCCACTAATTTATTTCAATTTGAAATCGTTTTGTCGCTAACAAAAAATTTTCCAAAATATTTTCTAAATCCCAAAATATTCGAAATTTTTTGGCAGAGTCTCCTTTATACGGAGGAGCTTTTGCAATTTGACAAGAGATATAAATATATATACATCGACCCACATGGTCGGAAAAACAAAAACAGTTCATATTTCCTATTTTTATTGCGTAGGCGTACCTTTATTTAGCATTTTAAGCAAGCGGCTTATTATTTTAGCAATTTAGCGCGTCCAAATCCAACCAAACGGCTTCCCAGTACCTGTACTTACTCAATTCAAACATGTAAGCACTATATATAATAAGTTTATAGCATTTCACTTATATTTAAATAGCTAAAGCATGGATTCTTTAACAATTCATGTTATATACTTCCATAAGCACATATGTAAGGTTTCGACACTTATTTCAATTGCTTTCAATCAACTCTCAACCCATACTATTCAATTTAAGTGATTTACAACTCACTTGCTTGCATACGATTCATTTTTAAACCAAACGAACTTATATTCATTTCAATTGATCCAAAAATCAATTTTATTTACTTCTATTAATTCATACAATTTTATTAAATCTCATTTTCGTCAAACGACAATTATTTCTATGCAAATTCGGCGATATTTATGTGAATAAATAATTACTTAAGCTTATAATCATTTTCTAAATTAATTTAACCCAAACTTTTATTTAATGAACTTTCACTCTTCCTTGAAGCCAGGCTTCTATAAATTTTAAACATAAGTTAATTTTCTTTAATTTAGTCCAACTTCAAAACTTATCTTCACTTCTATTTAATTCGATTCTTATCTAATCAAATTCCATTTAATTCAGTTAGCCCATCCATTTTATTTTAATTCACCTTCTCAATTTATCATAATAATATCCAAGCACATACTTAACTCATTGATACTCGAATTGGGTTTTATTTGTAACTCAAATCATTTCTATTATAATCCAATTCCATTTTATTTTTGCAACATCTCCACTTATTTTAATTCATTATCAATCCAAGTTGAATTCTATTTATAATTCGAGTTTATTTTCAAACTTCATTATTAACTTACAATCCATTTCATTTAACCGAGTTAAATTTTATTAACATACTCTATTAAATAATTTATTAAGCTAATTAGCTTACTTCCAACTTTTAAATCAATATTCGATTTTATTACAAAAATCACTTCATTAAATTTTCCCGAGTTCAATTTTTTTTATAATTTCAGTTCAGATTTTCTTTCAATTTCCAAAATTCCAACACTTTTATTTCGGCTTATTTATTCCCTTTTTACATTTTTATAAGCTACCCACTTAATAATATTCATACTTCTCCATCCATTTACAGTCAATCACATTTTCACTTTACTTTAACTAGGGATTATATTTTTATTTCAATGCTTTTCAATTCTTTTATAAGCTTCCAAAGCTTATTTATCCCAATTCAATACTTACTTAGTTTACACTTATTTATTTAAGTAAGAATTTTATTCCATTCAATATTATCTATAACTCAACTGAATTTATTGAAATTCAATTTTATTTAACTTAACTTCAGTTAAATCTAGCATCATACATTCTCTTTAATCCACTCAATCCAGTTGAATTTAAATTAAGTAAGAATTTACTTTTACTTAATATCATCTACACCTCAATTTATTTTATTTCAATTTCAACTTAATCCAAATACAACTGGGTTTTATTTTCAGTTTAATTCAATTTATTTCAATCCAATTAAATTTTATCTCCCAATCCAAATTTAATTTCTATTTTCCTATTCCAACCACATTCAAGATTTACTAATTATTTCTTCCAATCATCCATTAAATTTTCCATAATTAAATTTTCCAAATTAAATTTATTTAACGTTTTCACTTTAAATTTTAATTCCAACATTCAAAGCTCATATTTTTCTTCCTTATTTAAAAATCATCTCAACTTTACAAGTTTATAACTTACCTTATCAGGATTTTTAATTCAAATAAGGATTCAGGATTTCAAACACCCGACTTTTGGTTCAAATCATTTTACAAACACCATTATCCAAAAATCACATTTCTCAAATTTTTAAACCAATCCTGGTTTTTATCCCCAACAAATTTCCTTTGAAATTTCAAAAACAAAACTAGTTCTTCTGAACAAATCAATTAGGCAGCAATCCTTCACTTAGAAACTCGAAAATGAACATCGATGATGCTGCAGTCATCACCGAAATTATTTTTCCAGCGACTGAGGTGAGCTCAATGCTATATCCCTTCACAAAATTTATTTGAAACAATTTTCTTTCAGAAATACTTCTAAACGATAATGTTATTATTTGTCTTCAAAACATTTCGAAAAACACTTCCAAAATCTCTGGGGTTTTAAATTTTCAGATTTAATTTGAATCCAATTCTAACTGTAATCTATTTATATAACTTATGCTCATACAATTCTTCCATTTGATTATACGAGTCATTCAAATTTTTATAATCTTATTTGTTTAAAATATTAAATATCCAAACATCCAAGTTATATAACAATTTAAGGAAATATTTCTTTTATATCAAAATATATTCTGGGTAAAATTATTTCGTCAACCCACCTTTAAAACAATACTGTGTCAGTTTATCTTGTCAGGTGTTTATAAACTCTTGTCGAATAGCGGCCAACTTACCCGATCAGGATTCATATTCCACCCAACCAATAAGTCAACACAATATTAAAACAATTTATATTCATTAACAAATACGCGCTCATATCTATTAACATGCTCAAACTCATTCTAGAGTACTACGGACTCTATGAGTAATCCCCACCAAAGCCAAGCTTCTCGCTTACCCTTCAGCTCTGATACCAAAATGTCACGACCCGATTTTCGACGCCCGAAAAACCGAACCATGAGGGTTAAAGAAGAAGAGGCAGAAGAAGAAAATCGAAAACAACATCAGAATCTAACAATCACAGCGGAATAAAATATAATAGATAATAAATGATCTTTACACAAAAACAAATATATCTGTTTATACATTACATCATCAGAGTACAGCATCAGAGTTCAACAACATTAATAACATACAACTGGACAGTTATATAAACTTGTCCTCAAACTGAATACACAACGGAATAATAATCAAGTACGGAAGTACATATTGTCATCCAGCTCGTCTCCTGAGCTCCACATCATCCTTTCCTGTATCGTATAATACTCGGTCTGACCCGAGCATTATAGTTAAATAACACCCGAGTCAGTCTGGAATACCAACGTGAGACAACCACACTCAATTGGATTATTAAAGTTTCAAATTCCTTTGAAAACAAAAGTATCTCGTAAGACCACGCCACAAATAAACATGTCGGGTTTATACCTTACGATAGCCAAAACATTTTTTACTAAAATCCTCTTATATTATAATAGTGTCTGTAGAAAGTAAAACAGAATCTAGTTGAAATGCTTGCATCCCACGTTTCAGCAATAGTTGGGCACAATCAAAACCGTACAGGCGCGTAGGGAGAATGGATTTCCAACAAATGAATAGGCACTGGGGTACCACCTGTCAAAGTACGTGGCCTAGATCACCATACCGAGGATTACTCCCATCCTCTGCAACACAAGATCGGGACTACCCCTTACTGGATAATCCCGAGTAAGATCACCCCACGGTTGGGATCAACAACCGCACCACTAAGCCGAATAAAAAGGGACATCTAGACAGGGATGACCTCACCCTAATGGGTGCTACCCAATTAGCAATTGCTGCATAACCCCTGATTTTCAGTCATTCCCGGCTGATGAGGCTCGAGGCTAAGCGTTACCTTTTTAGAACGTTTCACTTAGAATGCCCATCGTCCACCTGACGATGTTCTGAAAGCATTCATCCATACAAGTCCGTCCCGGGTTTGAACGGAACCGAAAGCACTACTCCTACTACATCCATTTTGGAATCACCTCAGGATTAATAGCGACTTGCCCTTGCACTTCACTCTCCACCTTCGAATCCAAACTCGTCTTCCTCACGAAAACGTAAAGACCGGATCGAAGTGACTTTCAAGAAATTAATCCCGATCTCGGTCTCTTCGAAACGGTTAGCGCATTGTCCAATATTGATAGTCGGTTATTTAACTATCAATTAACATTCACAAACATCCATCAAACATAAATAATTTCACCAAATTATTCATTAACCTCAAAATATCTTTGCAAGATATATTTCCATTTTCAACCCTTTTGAAAATAGTTTTCAAACCACACTCTTCTCATGGAATGAATTCCCAAATATTTATTCCCACAAAAAGCACCAAGTACAAAGCTTTAGATTTTTAAAATAATTTAAAAAAAAATTTATTTTAAAATATACTTTAACATTTAAATTGAAAACTACTTCAATACTTTAGTAAAAATATATTCTTTAGCCATATTTAAAATGAGGTTACTTTATAAAATATAAACTAGATTTTCTCCTTTAAAACAAAATACCAAGCCACCTTTAAATAATTACTACGATAATAGATTTGAAAAATACTAACTTCAGAATTTAAACATTTAGAAATAATAAATTTTGTAAACATGCTTTTTTTAAATAACATTAAAACTTTTAACTTATATTTAAAAATGTAATTTGAAAACGTGCTTGGCTATCTAGGGAAATACGCTTCTCTTCCACATCTTTTTAAAAATAAATCACTATTTATTTTTAAACAAATTTACTCATTCCCTTAATGAATTCCCACTGTGAATTTATTCTTCCAAATATCCACTGATATATCACTTCGCTTTTATGAACCCAGTTTATAAATTTCAAGTCTCGCTTATCTTTTAAAAATCCCGGTTTTACACACTTAAATAAATTCCCAAATTGATTTCTAATTTACTTCACCTTTAAATTAAATTTCCTAACTTACTCCATTTATTCCAAAATCCATTAACTTCAGATTTTATTTCTTCATTATGGTTTAAAATCTTTTAACTGAAAATACTAATTTCATATTCCCCAAATTTCTTCTTTATCCTTTCAAATAAATTCAAACCTTGAATTTCAAAATAAATTCTGTATTTCTTGAAATAATATCACTTAAGTTTAAAATTCATTATTTCTCTGTTTATTCAAATCCTTTTTTCATACTCAGAACTTATTTATTAGAATTTTAAAATCACTTTTATTCTTTTCTAATTAATTCTTATTTTTATTCAAATTTTATATAATTATTTCACTTAAAAATTTACTCTTATATTTCTTTCAAAAATCCAATTCTATATATTTGATAACTTAGTGTACCGAAATATATTCAATCAAACCATGGTATCAAATATTCCAATTATCAATATAATTCATCAAAGCATATCAAATAATCCAATCGTAGAATATTAGAATAAATCTAAATGTTTTGAGGAATCCAGTTGGATCCCTCCAACCTGTTTCCCTGCATCCATAGATGGTAGCGCAATACAATAATACCAATTCCACTTCGAGGTGGAATATCGCGGTATATGGGTTTAATATAATATCATCCGCTATTATGCGGTGCATAGGGTCTCATCCGCTATATAATGAGGAAAATCAATCACTCTAATATACTATATACTGCTATATACAGTATAGCACATCAAACTAATTCAATCATTCAACCAATTATTTAAATTTAACCATTTAAATTTAAATAAAAACCAGATGAGTGAGATTAACTCACCTTTGCCCCTTAAATTTGCAAATCCACTTCATTCTCGATTTGATTCCACGATTATTGACCTTGTACAAATATTTCTATAATTTATTAATATTTGAATTGATCGACCAATTAATTGCTACTTATTTAATCTAAACTATTAATTTAATGTTAAACTAATTTTCTTTCAATAAAATATTTTTAGTGTCAAAAATAATTAAATAAGTTTATTAAACAAATTAATTTCCATAAAACATCATTTTAAAAATAACTAGCAAGTTTAAAAATGGTATTTGTGTGTATATATATATATATATATTTGAAATGACACATAAAAATGAATTATATTTTATTATTCTTTTAAATTTTCTTTATCCAAACTCCCCTCCTTTTTTTAAAACATCAGCAGTTCCACTTTACTGTATATACATATACATATATAAATCTATAATTAAGGGAAATAAATATTTTTTTAATTTACTGTTAACTATATGACTTATTTCCTTGTTTCCACAAATATAAATAAATTTAGTAGAAAGAAATATCTCACTGTCTATAGAGAACCCAGACCTATTCGAGAAAACTGCAGCTACTCGAGCACATCACCCACTAATGACACTGCCAATGTTCCACCATCATCTCGAACTCGCGCCTCCTTCAAGCATTTCGACCCGCGCCCTCCATTTTGCCATCCACCTTGAGTCACGTGCGCATGCGATCATCTGCCGACACCCAAAACACTCGGCTATCCTTGCAATCGCGTCCCACGACGACTCGAAAACCACCCCCTTCAACAGCAGTAGGCAACTTGACGTCTAACAACTCACTTCCCTAAGGCACGCGCGAAGCCGATCAAGTGCGAGGCCTTGGAAGTCTCGCGAGCAAACATCATCGAAAATCTTCGATTATGCTTGGCCAACCCTAAACGTCACTCGCAGCATGAAGCTCCACCCATCAAAACCTAATTCAAAGCTTCCAAGTCGCCGCCTCAAATCGAAGTTGTGAATTTATTCCAAGATGATGATTTTTTTTCTGAATCGAGCGTGGATTTGTTTGTTTTGTTTTTTTTTGATTTCGAATAAGAGAAGGGCTCGGTTTGATTTTAAACAAAGGAGCTGCCATTATTATGTTTTTTATGGATTGGGAAAGAAGAGTGAAGGCTCGGCTTTGATTTACTTCTCCTTGTTTGAACTGCTTGCGTTGGACGATTTCAGAGAAGGTTGCATGTTTAGACCAACTTGCTACAGTGACGAAAAAGAAAGCAAAAAGTTTAGATGTGAAAGAATAATGCTGAAATTTTGACTACTATATACAAATATATGTATATATTAATTCAAATTCAAATTATCTTGAAAAATGCAACTCAAAATCTTGACCTCCTATCGAAGTGTGCCGCTAGACGTTTATAATGTTAAACCCCTATTCCGAACACAATGAAAAAGGTTTCGGGTCCTAATTCGATCGCATGGAGAAAATGGCGTTTTGCACCCTGTTATAACATTGAATTTTCGATATAAATTTTAGCGCGTTTATATATCGTATGCTCACATAACAACTCCAAACACTATGTAAATTGAAATCCGATAATAATACAATATTACGGGCCCAATGGATTGGGATTTTCACCAATTCAATCCAAACCAAGAGCAAATGCATATGAAAAAGTGTTAGGAATTCATACCCAACAATTAAAGATAGTTATAGACAAAGATGCGAGATAAAAATCTCACCTTTACACAAGATCAATGAAGAAGAAGCTTGAAAGCAAAGGAAGAATCAATGGCTTCTCTTTGAATTTGGAGTTAGATGTTGGATTTGCAAATGAACTAGGGATTGGAGTTTTAATTTCCCATTCATTCCTTCATTTTTGATGAAGCTTGAGTGTTAGGAAATGAAAGTGAAGTTATGAAGGGAAGGGGGTTGAGCTAGAATTAATAGTTTAGGCTAATGGGCTAAACCAAACCCAAAGCCCAAAGTGAAAAAGTGGCAAAATTCCACTAACTCCAAACATATCAAAGTTATACTCAAAAAGATCGCAAATGGTGTTTTGAACTCAATGGAAGTGGTTCCGAGTCCTAATTCGACCGTATGCAAAAAGTAAATTTTCGGACTAAAATCCGACTAACGATAAAGTATTAAAATAAATTATTTAAACATTCAATCATAAAATATGCGGGTTGTTACAGACTCCCCTCCTTAAAGAAATTGCGTCCTCGCAATATTTAAGAAGAAAATACAAGGTAACAACCATGAAAGCATATCGACACAAAAGAAATTTGAAATAAAAATTTCACCTCAAAGAGCACGAGAAAGTAAGTCCGGATGTGTTCGCTCGATGAATTCTCTAGATTCCCAAGAGCAATCCTTAGGATTTGAGGACCATTGAACTTTAACAAGCAGAACATCTTTATTTCGAAGGCGCTTGACCTCCGAAGCAACAATACGAATAGGATGTTGCTCATAAGTTAAATTAGACGAAACTTCAATTTCTTCCACAACACCGGTCTCAAGAATATAATCGAAATCTCGAAGGCATTTCCGTAATTGAGAAACGTGAAACACGTCATGAATAGCAGAAAACTGAGCCGGTAATAAATGGCGATAAGCCACGGAACCAATACGTTCGGTGATGGAAAATGGACCAATATATCGTGGTGCTAACTTTCCCGATCGACTGAAACGTACAACACCCTTCATAGGTGAAACACGAATAAACACAAGATCTTCCATAGAAAATTCTAATTTCCTTCTCCGGTTATCCGCGTTGGATTTTTGTCTACTCTGGGCTTCTTTCATCCTATGACGAATAAGATCAATCTTCTCTGTGGAATCACGAATAAAATCTGGACCTAAAACCAGCTTCTCATCGGCCTCAAGCCAACAAGAAGGAGATCAGCATGACCTTCCATAGAGTGCCTCGAAAGGTGCCACACTAATACTAGATTGGAAGCTATTATTATAGGAAAACTCAACAAGAGAAATATGATCTTCCTAACTTCCACCAAAATCAAGAACACATGCACGAAGATGATCTTCAAGAGTTTGATTCACACGCTCGGTTTGTCCATTGGACTGGGGGTGATAAGCGGTGCTAAAATTAAGCTTCGTTCCCATAGCTTTTTGAAGACTTTTCCAAAATCCACTAGTAAACAATGTATCACGATCACTAACAATAGAAGTAGGAACTCCATGCAATTTTACAATTTCTTTGATAAAGAGTTTGGCCAAAAGAGGTACGGTTCAATTAGACCGAACGGTAATGAAATGGGCGGATTTAGTAAGTCTATCAACTATCACCCATAAGCTATCATGACCCGAACGAGAACGGGGAAGGCCGTCTATAAAATCCATGGAAATTTGATCCCACTTCCAAATTGGAATTTCTAAAGGTTGAAATAACCCACCGGGCCTTTGGTGTTCGGCCTCGACGCAAGTCATGCAACACTTGACAAAGTTTGCAATATCAGATTTCATTCCCTCCCAATAATAAAGTCGCTTCATGTCCGCGTACATTTTACTACTACCGGGATGAATGGTAAATTTAGAACGATGAGAATCTTCTAAAATATCTTTACGAAGATCACTAATATTTGGCACGATAAGTCTACCAAATTTTCGAATACCGCCACGAGAATCAATATCAAAGTCTTTCAAACCTTCAATATCAATTTTATCCCTAAAATTTTGGCCAAGAAGAGCCAATTCGAGATCTAGCCTTTGAGCTTCAATAATGCGGTCTAAAAGAGAAGGATGAGCCTCAAGGCTACATAAAACAAGAGATGAACATAAATCGGAAACACGATCTCGAATTTCACAAGTGGATAGAATTCCGAGATCATTCCATTCGGATATCATCATAGAAACAACCGCTTGTTGCTTACGACTAAGTGCGTCCGCAACATGATTTCCCTTTCCGGGGGTATAAAGAATATCAAGAACATAAGCGGCAAGAAATTCGAGCCAACATTGTTGACGCAAATTAAGTTCCTTTTGAGAAAATAGATACTTCAAAGATTTATGATCGGTGTAAAGAATAAATTTTTCTCCCAAAAGATAATGACGCCAAATTCGAAGGGCGAAAATAATAGCCGCGAGCTCTAAATCATGAGTGGCATATCTAGTCTCGGCTGGCTTCAATTGCCTAGAAGCATAAGCAATAACACATTCTCTTTTCATAAGAACGACACCCAAACCAACGCGACTAGCATCGGTATAAACAATAAAATCTTGGTTTCTCTCGGGAATCACGAGAATAGGAGCATCGGAAAGGAGTTCTTTTAATTTCTGAAAAGAAGCTTCACATTTGTCCGACCAAATATATTTAACACCTTTCTTTGTTAAGCTAGTAAGAGACACGGAAATTTTGGAAAAGTCCTTTATGAAACGGCAGTAATAACTTGCCAATCCAAGGAAGCTACGGATTTCCGTCACACTCTCCGGTCTCTTCCAACTTTGAATTGCTTCAATCTTTGAAGGATCCGCGGAAATTCCGGATTCTGAAATAATATGACCAAAAGCTTCACACGAGATTACCAAAAGTGGCATTTAGAAAAAATTTCTTCCAATTGATTACTCCTAAGAGTTTCCAACACAATCCGAAGATGCTTTTCATGCTCCTCCTCGGTTTTTGAATACACAAGAATATCATCAACAAAGATGAGAACAAACCGATCGAGGAAGTCTTTGAAAACTCTATTCATAAGGTCAGTGAAATAAGTCGGAACATTCGTTAAACCAAATGGCATAACAAGCCATTCATAAGATCCATAACGAGTACAGAACGATGTCAAAGGAATGCTATCCTCTGCGATACGAAGCTGATGAAAACCGGTAGCTAGGTCTAATTGTGAAAAGACTTTAGCACCACTAAGTTGATCGAATAGATCATCAATCCGAGGTAAAGGATATTTATTTTTGATAGTAAGATCGTTAAGCTCGCGGTAGTCAACACAAAGCCTAAGTGTACCATTGGATTTCTTCACAAAAATAGCCGAAGCTCCCCAAGGCGAGGAACTAGAGCGAATAAATTGCTTCGTCTTAAATTCGAATAATTGTTTACGCATCTCCTCATTTTCTTTATTGGACATACGATAAGGAGGACGAGTGATAGGTTGATCTCTAGGAATGAGATTAATTCTGAACTTAATTGCTCGCTTAGTTGGCAATCCTAAAACGGGCTCAAATATGTCGGAGAATTCACGAACAACGTGAATAAGAGAAATAATATCTTCCTCATCATCATTATCGTCATCATGAGGATTTAAAGAATATAAAGATGCAACCAAGCTGGAATCAGAATCTTTAAGGTTAATAGAAATCTGCTTAACAGATTGAGGATGTCGAAGATGAATAGTCCGCTCAGGACATAGGATTTGGGCTTCATAACGGTTAAGCCAATCTATTCCCAAAATCATTCCAAAGCCTAAGTAGCGCATAACATGCAAGTCGGCTTGGAAAGAAAAATAAAAAAAATAATCTCGACATCTTTACACAATAAACTAATTGCTGTGGATCCACCAACAGGATTCGTAATTCTCAAAGAAGTCATTAAACACAAAACATTCAAAGAAAAAGTATCAACAAGTTCTTTTGAAATAAAAGAGTGGGACGCACCCGTATCAAAAAGAACTCGAATAGGATGATCACGAAATAAAATAATGCCATCAAGGATAGAATGAGAAATACGTTGACCACGAGATGTGTTGCCAGGGGATTGGGCAACATTAAGTTTTCCCTCCTTCCTGTTTTGAAGTTTGGGACACGAAGATATATAATGGTCTGGGCTTTTTGCAATGGCGACTAGCATGAGGCTTTGAACACTTGTTCGCATAATGGTCTCTGGAACCACAATTGTAGCATTGCCCACTACCAGAGGTAGAAGTCTTTGTCACCGAAGTTGCTTGCTTCCCTTTCTTGTTGGGATAAGGACCTTTGAACCTATTAGGCCTTTTCTTGTTGTTGAAGTTCGGTTTAGCACACCCAACCTCAACATCGCTCTCCCTATCTGCCTCTTCAAGACGAAGAGCGATATCAACGAGTTGATCAAAAGAAACTTCTAACTTTAGAAGTAATGGCTTCTTACGATTTTTGTTCAAGCCATAGACAAATCTTTGGTTCTTCTTCAATGGGGTGTTTATGTACTGGACCCCGTATTTAGAAAGTGACTCGAAAGATGCGACATAGTCTGCCATGGAAGATTCACCTTGAACAAGGTCAATGAAACGACTAGCCAAAGTCACCTTCTCAGCTTCTGGCATAAATTTTAACTCGAAGCGTTCCCAGAATTTCTCCCAGGTAAGATCCGCTTCATTTATTTCAGAAATCAGAAGCTCATACCAATCTAATGCTCTTTCTTGGAGCATACTAGAGGCCACCTGAACACGGTGAAGATCAATAAGATTCATGCGAGAAAAGATTCGATCGCACGTTCTCAGCCAAGCCTGGACTTCAATAATAGTTTCAGAACCTTTGAATGGCTTCCCACCCAAATTGGTATAATCGTTGCACAAACGTGCAAATCCAGACTTAGGGTGAGTAGACTCCGGATTAGACCCGGCTGCTTGATAATTCCTTACTAGATCAAGAAGCTGCTGGGCAGACATAAATACTCCATCTTGGGGAGTAGCACGAGATTGACCGGCGCTGGGACGGCCAGGTCTAACCATTTCTCTTCCTTTAGAAAGAAGGAAAGAAAGACGAAGGATAAGGTTATTCACCAAATGAATATCAAGCATTCTTGATAGATAAACAAGGAATCATAAAGAAAATAGGATGAATCGGTACGAAGACTCGAATTAAATCGTACAGCACGAGTCCTAAGATGGGCTTAGGATGATGATCCTTGCTAGATTATCCTACATTGTTTCGAAGATTTTCTTTGATACCAAGCTGTGACGCCCCACCTCTATAACCACTCTAGTCAAGAACATTACGGTATAATGCAATCAACTAGAACAGAGAATAAGGCTGTTGAGGAGTGACCATCCGTGTAATTTGCTTTGTGCGAGCACCAATATGTCAGAAAGTACAACATGCATTTGGTTTCAGGGGAAATCCGACATACCGATACAAACTCAAAGCTACTACACAGTGGCTATATATATATTCTATGGAAACAAATATAGAAATAAGCATAACACAAATCAGTCACAGACATCCATATCCCAAAGGCGGAAATAGATACGAATATATAACACATGAAAATGTATAATAGAGTAGTGGTCAAACAAGAACCACAATATCACAAAAGAATAGCTACAAGTGCTAGACAAAAGAATATGGATACAACAATGAGTCTATATCTCAAATGTATACAACAAAAACTACTAATCTAAGTAGTTAGCCAAAAGTCAGGGTGATAATCCCAGATGTGAAGTCAAGCAGAAGCACTTGTAACATCTCGTTCTGACCCGAGTATTATTTAATAAGAAAATAATAAACGGATCAGTCTAGCTATAAATATCAGTTAAAATGATATAGGATAAGAGATATGACATAAACATATGATAACCATAACGCCATTCTGTGATAAGTATGTAATTGAAAATCAACAAGAGATTAATCAATATCACAAGAATCTTCTCAAAGATAAAAAGGAATGTCATATTCTATATCTTTATTCACAAAAAGTTAATGACACACAAATTCAACAATGCACAAATATTGATAAAACATATCAATGTAAATCACGAAAATTCGTGAGACACAAATTCTAGAAATCATCAATGAAAATCCAGAAATCACAAAAAGAGGGAGGCCTATCACGAAACGGGAGCATGAAAACTCACCAACACGTGTATCACAAAATGGAATGCTATTCCATGGTTGCTAACCATTAATTTTGAGCCGAAGCTCCACAAAACGGCCCGAAGACGATGGGTCGCTACCCCACCAAATTGAGCCGAAGCTCCACAGAAACGGGGTTTAGTCTCCCTCGTAGACAAAGAGACATCGCACATTTGCTAGTCTAAATCAAAAAAATGATCATCAACGATCATCAAGAAGTGTTAATTACAGTAAGCTAGTAAATATATAAGCTTAGCTTCATGTCCCATAACCACTAGCTTAACTTAAATATTTACGAATAAATTGTAGATCTCCACTAGAAAATTGTCACAAGAGATTCAATCGAACAAGTCCAAGAATTAACCGGCGAAGTAAATGCAAGCGTTTCATACCATTTGTTTTACTAAGCCATTTAATTAGATTTCTCGTACGAGTGAGATAAAGTGACAAATTACAAAATTGATTGTAGAAACAATAGATCACAAAAACTCACAATCGAAGACGTGAATAAAAATCCAAAGAATTCAATTCCAAATCCATCAAAGTGGAAATACCCTTGCGACTTAACAGCCACGACTTAACATAAATCAACACAAGAAATCGGTGGCTCAAGAAATAGCGTACGGCCTAACAAAGCAACTTAACATGGCACGACCAAAGTTGGTGCGACCTAAAGCATAAGAGAAGGCCGTGCGACTTAAGTGGAAAAATGGCGCGAACTAAGAGAGCAAGCGACCTAACATGGTTGAGCTATGGGGTGGAACGACCTATTGGCCGAGCGCGCGACCTAACCGAGTAAGCAACATAACCTGGCCGAGCGACCTAAGGGGATTGCGACCTAAGAAGCTAGCGGCATAACATGGCCGAGAGACCTAAGGGGGTTGCGACCTAAGTATGGCGCGACCAAAGCAGCTAGCGGCATAATATGGCCGAGCGACCTAAGGGGGTTGCGACCAAAGTATGGCGCGACCAAAGCAACTAGCGACATAATAGGCCGAGCGACCTATTGGGTTGCGACCTAAGGTAGGCCGACCTAACTGCAAGGCGAGCAACCTAGGATACAGAGGCAAGCCGACCAACTCAAAGAGACCAATGGCGCGACCTAAGGAGTGGAACGACCTATCATGGCGCGACTTAACACGGTCGAGTGACTTAATGGCCGAGCGACCCAAGGCGAGCAACTTAAGGGGGTTGTGACCTAAGCCATGGAACGGCCTAACACAAGGTGAGCGACCTATAGGTTGGAACGTCCTAATGGCCGAGTGACCTAAGCAAGGCGCGACCTATATGCAGGCCGAGAATCATACATGTGCAGGCCGAGCGACCGAGGGGTCTGAAGTGCAAAAACTCTCTCAATTTGCAACCGATCGAGCCCGAACGCTAGGGGATTATGCCCATCGGCTACCCGGTCCTATTGGCTCCTTGATGCATCACCAAAAACGTGTTCAAACACCAAAGATTGGATTTTTAAAGATTTGAACCCAAAACACTAAAAATTGGGATTTTCACCAATTCAATCCAAACCAAGAGCAAATGCATATGAAAAAGTGTTAGGAATTCATACCCAACAATTAAAGATAGTTATAGACAAAGATGCGAGATAAAAATCTCACCTTTACACAAGATCAATGAAGAAGAAGCTTGAAAGCAAAGGAAGAATCAATGGCTTCTCTTTGAATTTGGAGTTAGATGTTGGATTTGCAAATGAACTAGGGCTTGGAGTTTTAATTTTCCATTCCTTCCTCCATTTTTGATGAAGCTTGAGTGTTAGGAAATGAAAGTGAAGTTATGAAGGGAATGGGGTTGAGCTAGAATTAATAGTTTAGGCTAATGGGTTAAACCAAACCCAAAGCCCAAAGTGAAAAAGTGGCAAAATTCCACTAACTCCAAACATAACAAAGTTTATACTCAAAAAGATCGCAAACGGTGTTTTGAACTCAATGGAAGTGGTTCCGAGTCCTAATTCGACCGTATGCAAAAAGTAACTTTTCGGACTAAAATCCGACTAACGATAAAATATTAAAATAAATTATTTAAACATTCAATCGTAAAATATGCGGGTTGTTACAGACTCCCCTCCTTAAAGAAATTGCGTCCTCGCAATATCTAAGAAGAAAATACAAGGTAACAACCATGAAAGCATATCGACACAAAAGAAATTTGAAATAAGAATTCACCTCAAAGAGCACGAGAAAGTAAGTCCGGATGTGTTCGCTTGATGAATTCTCTAGATTACCAAGAGAAATCCTTAGGATTTGAGGACCATTGAACTTTAACAAGCGGAACATCTTTATTTCGAAGGCGCTTGACCTCCGAAGCAACAATACGAATAGGATGGTGCTCATAAGTTAAATTAGGCGAAACTTCAATTTCTTTCACAACACCGTGCTCAAGAATAGAATCGAAAGCTCGAAGGCATTTCCGTAATTGAGAAACGTAAAACACATCAAGAATGGCAGAAAACTGAGCCGGTAATAAAAGGCGATAAGCCACGGAACCAATACGTTCGGTGATGGGAAATGGACCAATATATCGAGGTGCTAACTTTCCCGATCGACTGAAACGTACAACACCCTTCATAGGTGAAACACGAATAAACACAAGAAATTCAGAAGCGGCAAGAAATTCGAGCCAACGTTGTTAACGCAAATTAAGTTCCTTTTGAGAAAATAGATACTTCAAAGATTTATGATCGGTATAAAGAATAAATTTTTCTCCCAAAACATAATGACGCCAAATTCGAAGGGCGAAAACAATAGCCGCGAGCTCTAAATCATGAGTGGCATATCTAGTCTCGGCTGGCTTCAATTGCCTAGAAGCATAAGCAATAACACGTTTTCTTTGCATAAGAACAACACCCAAACCAACGCGACTGGCATCGTTATAAACGATAAAATCTTGGTTTCCCTCGGGAATAATAAGAATAGGAGCATCGGAAAGGAGTTCTTTTAATTTTTGAAAAGAAGCTTTACATTTGTCCGACCAAATGTATTTAACACCTTTCTTTGTTAAGCTAGTGAGAGGCACAGAAATTTTGGAAAAGTCCTTTATGAAACGGCAGTAATAACCTTCCAATCCAAGGAAGCTACGGATTTCTGTCACACTCTCTGGTCTCTTCCAATTTTAAATTGCTTCAATCTTTGAAGGATCCACGGAAATTCCGGATTCAGAAATAATAGGACTGAAAGCTTCACACAAGATTACCAAAAGTGGCATTTAGAAAATTTTGCTTTCAATTGATTACTCCTAAGAGTTTCCAACACAATCCGAAGATGCTTTTCATGCTCCTCCTCGGTTTTTTAATACACAAGAATATCATCAATAAAGATGAGAACAAACCGATCGAGGAAGTCTTTGAAAACTCTATTCATAAGGTCAATGAAATAAGCCGGAGCATTCGTTAAACCAAATGGCATAACAAGCCATTCATAAGATCCATAACGAGTACGGAACGATGTCAAAGGAATGTTATCCTCTATAATACGAAGCTGATGAAAACCGGTAGCTAGGTCTAATTGTGAAAAGACTATAACACCACTAAGTTGATCGAATAGATCATCAATCCAAGGTAAAGGATATTTATTTTTGATAGTAAGATCGTTAAGCTTGCGGTAGTCAACACAAAGCCTAAGTGTACCATTGGATTTCTTCACAAAAATAGCCAAAGCTCCCCAAGGCGAGGAACTAGAGCGAATAAATTGCTTCGTCTCTAATTCGGAAAATTGTTTACGCATCTCCTCATTTTCTTTATTGGACATATGATAAGGAGGACGAGTGATAGGTTGAGCTCCACGAATGAGATTAATTCTGAACTCAATTGCTCGCTTAGGTGGCAATCCTAAAACGGGCTCAAATATGTCGGAGAATTCACGAACAACGTGAATAAGAGAAATAATATCTTCATCATCATCATTACTGTCATCATGAGGATTTAAAGAATATAAAGATGCAACCAAGATGGAATCCGAATCTTTAAGGTTAATAGAAATCTGCTTAACAGATTGAGGATGTCGAAGATGAATAGTCCGCTCAGGACATAGGATTTGGGCTTCATAGCGGTTAAGCCAATCTATTCCCAAAATCATTCCAAAGCCTAAGTAGCGCATAACATGCAAGTCGGCTCGGAAAGAAAAATCACACAAAATAATCTCGACATCTTTACACAATAAACTGATTGTTGCGGATCCACCAACAGGATTCACAATTCTCAAAGAAGTCATTAAACACAAAACATCCAAAGAAAAAGTATCAACAAGTTCTTCTGAAATAAAAGAGTGGGACGCACCCGTATCAAAAAGAACTCGAATAGGATGATCACGAAATAAAATAATGCCATTAAGGATAGAATGACAAATACCTTGACCACGAGATGTGTTGCCAGGGGCTTGAGCAACATTAAGTTTTCCCTCCTCCCTGTTTTGAAGTTTGGGACACGAAGATATATTGGTCTGGGCTTTTGCAATGGCGACAAGCACGAGGCTTTGAACACTTGTTCGCATAATGGTCTCTAGAACCACAATTGTAGCATTGCCTACTACCATAGGTAGAAGTCTTTGCCACCGAAGTTTCTTGCTTCCCTTTCTTGTTGGGATAAGGACCTTTGAACCTATTAGGCCTTTTCTTGTTGTTGAAGTTCGGTTTAGCATACCCAACCTCAACATCGCGCTCCCTATCTGCCTCTTCAAGACGAAGAGCGATATCAACGAGTTGATCAAAAGAACTTCTAACTTTAGAAGTAATGGCTTCTTAAGATTTTTGTTCAAGCCATAGACAAATCTTTGTTTCTTCTTCAATGGGGTGTTTATGTACTTGTCCCCATATTTATAAAGTGACTCGAAGGATGCGACATAGTCTGCCACGGAAGATTCACCTTGAACAAGGTCAATGAAACGGCGAGCCAAAGTCACCTTCTCAGCTTCTGGCATAAATTTTAACTCGAAGCATTCTCGGAATTTCTCCCAGGTAAGATCTGCTTCATTTATTTCAGAAATCAGAAGCTCATACCAATCTAATGCTCTTTCTTGGAGCATACTAGAGGCCACCTGAACACGGTGAAGATCAATAAGATTCATGCGAGAAAAGATTCGATCGCACGTTCTCAGCCAAGCCTGGACTTCAATAATAGTTTCAGAACCTTTGAATGGCTTCCCACCCAAATTGGTATAATCGTTGCACAAACGTGCAAATCCAGACTTAGGGTGAGTAGACTCCGGATTAGATCCAGCTGCTTGAGAATTCCTTACTAGATCAAGAAGCTGCTGGGCAGACATAAATACTCCATCTTGGGGAGTAGCACGAGATTGACCGGCGCTGGGACGGCCAGGTCTAACCATTTCTCTTCCTTTAGAAAGAAGGAAAGAAAGACGAAGGATAAGGTTATTCACCAAATGAATATCAAGCATTCTTGATAGATAAACAAGGAATTATAAAGAAAATAGGATGAATCGGTACGAAGACTCGAATTAAATCGTACAGCACGAGTCCTAAGATGGGCTTAGGACGATGATCCTTGCTAGATTATCCTACATTGTTCCGAAGATTTTCTTTGATACCAAGATGTGACGCCCCACCTCTATACCCACTCTAGCCAAGAACACTACGGTGTAATGCCATCAATTAGAACGGAGAATAAAGCTGTTGAGGAGCGACCATTCGTGTAATTTGCTTTGTGCGAGCACCAATATGTCAGATAGTACAACATGCATTTGGTTTCAGGGGAAATCCGACATACCGATACAAACTCAAAGCTACTACACATTGGCTATATATATTCTCCGGAAATAAATATAGAAATAAGCATAACACAAATCAGTCACAGACATCCATATCCCAAAGGCGGGAATAGATATGAATATATAACACATGAAAGTGTATAACAGAGTAGTGGTCAAACAAGAACCACAATATCACAAAAGAATAGCTACAAGTGCTAGACAAAAGAATATGGATACAACAATGAGTCTATATCTCAAATGTACACAACAAAAACTACTAATCTAAGTAGTTAGCCAAAAGTCAGGGTGATAATCCCAGATGTGAAGTCAAGCAGACGCACCTGTAACATCTCGGTCTGACCCGAGTATTATTTAATAAGAAAATAATAAACGGATCAGTCTAGCCATAAATATCAGTTCAAACGATATAGGATAAGAGATATGACATAAACATATGATAACCATAACGCCATTTTGTGATAAGTATGTAATTGAAAATCAACAAGAGATTAATCAATATCACAAGAATCTTCTCAAAGATAAAAAGGAATGTCATATTCTATATCTTTATTCACAAAAGGTTAATGACACACAAATTCACCAATGCATAAATATTGATAAAACATATCAATGTAAATCACGAAAATTGGTGAGACACAAATTCTAGAAATCATCAATGGAAATCCAGAAATCACAAAAAGAGGGAGGCCTATCACAAAACGGGAGCATGAAAACTCACCAACAGGTGTATCACAAAATGGAACGCTATTCCATGGTTGCTAACCATTAATTTTGAGCCGAAGCTCCACAAAATGGCCCGAAGACCATGGGTCGCTACCCCACCAAATTGAGCCGAAGCTCCACAGAAACGGGGTTTAGTCTCCCTCGTAGACAAAGAGACATCGCACATTTGCTAGTCTAAATCACAAAAATGATCATCAACGATCATCAAGAAGTGTCAATTACAGTAAGCTAGTAAATATATAAGCTTAGCTTCATGTCCCATAACCACTAGCTTAACTTAAATATTTACGAAAAAATTGTAGATCTCCACTAGAAAATTGTCACAAGAGATTCAATCGAGCAATTCCAAGAATTAATCGGCGAAGTAAATGCAAGCATTTCATACCATTTGTTTTACTAAGCCGTTTAATTAGATTTCTCGTATGAGTGAGATAAAGTGACAAATCACAAAATTGATTGTAGAAACAATAAATCACAAAAATTCACATTCGAAGACGTGAATAAAAATCCAAAGAATTTGATTCCAAATCCATCAAAGTGGAAATACACTTGCGACTTAACAGCCACGACTTACGACTTAACATAAGTCAACACAAGAAATCGGTGGCTCAAGAAATAGCACACGGCCTAACAATGCAACTTAACATGGAACGACCAAAGTTGGTGCGACCTAAAGCATAAGAGAAGGCCGTGCGACTTAAGTGGACAAATGGCGCGACCTAAGAGAGCAAGCGACCTAACATGGTTGAGCTATGGGGTGGAACGACCTATTAGCCGAGTGCGCGACCTAACCGAGCAAGCAACATAACCTGGCCGAGCGACCTAAGGCAGTTGCGACCTAAGGAGCTAGCGGGATAACATGGTCGAGCGACCTAAGGAGGTTGCGACCTAAGTATGGCGCGACCAAAATAGCTAGCGGCATAATATGGCCGAGCGACCTAAGGGGGTTGCGACCTAAGTATGGCGCGACCAAAGTATGGCGCGACCAAAGCAGCTAGCGGCATAATAGGCCGAGCGACCTATTGGGTTGCAACCTAAGGCAGGCCGACCTAACTGCAAGGCAAGCGACCTAGGGTACATGGGCAAGTCGAGCAACTTAAAGAGACCAATGGCGTGACCTAAGGAGTCGAACGACCTATCATGACGCGACTTAACATGGCCGAGTGACTTAATGGCCGTGCGACCCAAGGCGAGCGACTTAAGGGGGTTGCGACCTAAGCCATGGAACGGCCTAACACAAGGCGGGCAACCTATGGGTTGGAGTGACCTAATGGCTGAGTGACCTAAGCAAGGCGCGACCTATATGCAGGCCGAGAATCATACATGTGCAGGCCGAGCGACCTGAGGATCTGAAGTGCAAAAACTCTCTCAATTTGCAACCGATCGAGCCCGAACGCTAGGGGATTACGCCCGTCGGCTACCCGGTCTTATTGGCTCCTTGATGCATCACCAAAAACGTGTTCAAACACCAAAGATTGGATTTTTAAAGATTTGAACCGAAAACACTAAAAATTGTGATTTTCACCAATTCAATCCAAACCAAGAGAAAATGCATATGAAAAAGTGTTAGGAATTCAACCCAACAATTAAAGATAGTTGTAGACAAAGATGTGAGATAAAAGTCTCACCTTTACACAAGATCAATGAAGAAGAAGCTTGAAAGCAAAGGAAGAATTAATGGCTTCTCTTTGAATTTGGAGTTAGATGTTGGATTTGCAAATGAACTAGGGCTTAGAGTTTTAATTTCCCATTCCTTCCTCCATTTTTGATGAATCTTGAGTGTTAGAATATGAAAGTGAAGTTATGAAGGGAAGGGGGTTGAGCTAGAATTAATAGTTTAGGCTAATGGGCTAAACCAAACCCAAAGCCCAAAGTGAAAAAGTGGCAAAATTCCACTAACTCCAAACATATCAAAGTTTATACTAAAAAAGAATACAAACGGTGTTTTGAACTCAATGGAAGTGGTTACGAGTCCTAATTCGACCGTATGCAAAAAGTAACTTTTCGGACTAAAATCCGACTAACGATAAAATATTAAAATAAAATATTTAAACATTCAATCGTAAAGTATGCGGGTTGTTACAAATTCCAACTCGGATCGATATAACTATTTCAAAATTATGTGCTCGAATTCTAGATCAAATCACTATGCGAATAAAATAATATACGTACATCATACATATTCATTCCAATTGATTATTAGATATATCAATTTTCTTTTCTTTTATTCACATTCATTTTAATTTTCACAATTTTCATACATATTCATTCCAAATTCACAATTGAATAAAATAATATACGTACATCATACATATTCATTCCAAATTCACTTAAGAATTACACCATTCATTTTCTTAAGTTCAATATAAATATTCTATATACTTCCTATATTTTTTTTCATTTTTCCACTTCAGTTAATAAGCACTTATATTTAAACTGGATTTCCAATTCCACATGAATTCAATTTACCTTCTATTTATAATTATTGAATTCAATTCATTTCAAACCATATTAGTTTCACTTACTAATTTCATTTTAATACTTCGCTTTGTTTATCATAAATTAAATTAAATTCCAATTCCAGTTTTATTCACTTACCAATTCGAAATGAATTTCAACATTCAATTTCACTTTCATTTACTTGCGATTGTAAATTTATTTATTCATTCACAATTTTATTTTCCACCTTAATAAATTTTATTCCATAACTATTTTTATCAGATTTCAGAGTCTTTTCAACATTTAAAAAAATCATTTTTGAAATCAATTCAAATAATCCTTTGAATTTAAAAAGCCAAACATAGTTTTCCAAACAACTTCCTTTTAAAGTAATTTGGCAGCTATTTCTCTCCTAGAAACTCAAAAATGAACACCGATGATGTCGCGATCATCATCGGAATTATTTTCCAGCGACCAAAAAGAGTTTAGTGCTTTCACTCCTTTAAAACATTTTTCCAAAACCTTTCGAAACCATTTCCAAATCAAGGGGATTTAATTTCCAAAATTTCCAAATTTCAAATCCTTTCGAAAACATTTCCAGTATTTCTCTGGAATTCTATTTCAAATTATAAATCACATTTACAATTTATATTTACAAATCCCATTTGTATATGGATTTTATTTCTTAGCTTTCGGTTATAATTTCAATTCCTTATTCAATTATCAATGATAATAATTTAATATTATCATTTTCTAACAATGAAGCAATCATATACGATAACAATTTACAAAGATTATTTCCTTTGATATACGAAAATAATTTTGGGTAAAATTATTTTATGTACCCTAATTTTAAAACAATACCGTGTCAGTTTATCTTGTTTAAGAGTTTAGAAACTCCTATCGACACAGTTAGCTAGACTGCACCGATCAGAATCTATAAACAGTCAACCGATAAGTCAACACAATAAAAAAAAATTTATATTCACCAACAAATACGTGCTCATTTCTATTATTACACTCAAACTCATACTAGAGTACTACTGACTCTATCTCTAATGAGTAATCCCCACCAGAGCCAAGCTTGTCGCTTAACCAAATGCTCTGATACCACATTGTAACAACCTGATTTTTCGACTTTCGAAAGTCGACATTAATACGTCCATTGTATCAACTGCCAAACCATCAAACGCCAAAAACCGAACCATTAGGGTTTTAAGAAGAAGAAGAAGATAGAAGAAGAAACAGAAACAATAACAGAATCTCACATTTCGCAGCGGAACAACATATAATATATAAATGAATAATCTTAAAAACAAAGAACTATATCTGTTATTACAATACAATATCAGAGTACAACAACCACACAACATTGCAGTTATAATGACTTGCCTACATAGAAATTTGTCTCACACAAACCCAAACACAGAAGATACTACATAGTATAGATAATACGTCTCGTCATCCAGCTTGCCTCCAGATCTCCACAGCAATACATCCAGATCTAATTGATAACCTGACTCTAGGCTGCCCGTGTGGAAAATTATGGGCACCCAGAGTTCAGGAAGGGAACAATAAACTCCAGGTCAGTCATGAGACTGGTGTGAGGACTAAAAACAGTTATTTTCACAAAGAAAGGAAAAGAAACTCGCTATGCTTTTGGAAAACAAAACTACCATAAGGCCTTCCACCACACACACAATGCAAACGCACACTTGGAGGAGATTTCTCCTTATGATAGTCAAAAATGCTTGATACGCAAAAATCCTTTTTAATATTATAATTAGTGCATAATGTGGAAAACATTTTGAAAGTATAATAATAATCTTAGCCGGCATACAACCATTATTATGTGCCTACTATAGCTACCATGTTCAATAGCAGGTTACTGCCACATTCCATGGCAGGTTATACAACTAAAACCGTACATGACGCGTATTGTTTCTTTGGATTTCCAACAAATGGTCAGGCTAAGGAACTTCCTTACCAAAAATGGGTACGCCTATGGAAGGACGCCCCCCGAGAACCTAACTGGATCTCTGCTAACACAAGGCCGACGCTACCTCACGCTTTAACCAAGCTGTAACTAGGTAACTACCACACAAGTATGCCATTCCACGGTCGTTACCGACCTTTATCCGAGGATCCTCAACCAAAAAGCAACATCACACAGTAGTAAATTTACAGTGTCCACATGATTTAAGTATCTGGGCTCCATACCATGATACCACCCTTTATCCAGAAGAAAATGGACATACCCTAGGGGCGCGACCCCTAAAAACCTTGCCGCAACATTCCTGTTTAGACCATTTCCGGGTTGTGAGGCTCGATGAAGTCTCGTCCACAAAGCTACTCTTTTCCACAAAGCCATGCTTCGATCAACCAATGATCAGCAGCACTTCGTATGCCACATTATCAAATTGGGAATGTATCACTAGTAACCATCAACTACATAACCTCTAAGCTCGTACGTCTTACAGAAGGGTGTTAAGCTAAGAGAATAAATCTCCGTCACCAAACAGAAATGTATTTGATAGAAACCAGCTTTACATCTCAAAGTGTAACGTCAGACACACATCCATACAAGTCTGTTCCGGGTTCGAACAGCACCGAAGGTACTTCCAAAGAAGCCCTTGCAATCTGGGTATTCACAATCCCGATCGGACTTTCCATCACTTAGGAAATCTCTATACCGGTGCGACTCAGTGCAGAGACAATCGACAGGTAATCCTTTCGCTTTTGAAAATACCCGGTCTTCAACACCATCTTCAAATTCAATTTCGTTTCGTCGTATAAGTATTCAAAATGGGTTTTATGACATAAAGTCCTCTCTCGGCTTAACCGAATAACGAGCGCCTGTTTTGAAAATAAATTCAAGTGCCATTTCAAAGACCAACATTGATAGTCGGTTATTTAGCTATCAACAACATTCACAACAATCATCATATTTAAATAATTTCCCCAAATTATTTATTTTCTAAATATCTTCATAAGATATATTTTCACACTTCAATCCTTTTGAAAACGAATTTCAAAACATTTTTCACTCGCGGAATAAAATTCCCGAAATCATTTATTTCTACTGAAAATCTGCCATGCCCAAATACTTTTAAAAATAATTTAAATCACTTATCCAAATATATATTTGGAAATATTTAAAATAAAAACTATTTTAAACATTTTACTTAAAATATGTTATAAAAACATTATACTATTATTACATATAAACTTTAAGTCCAAAACTAATTTTAAAAGTAAAATTAGTAGATAGAGTACAATTATTTAAATAACCATTTTCTAAAACAATTAAATTTTTAAATAATCACTTCTATAATTAATTTTAAAAAAATCTTTACTCTAAAGATTTTCAAAATAACTAAGAAAATAATTTCTCCAAAATATTCTTTTAAAACCAACTTTAGAACTTTTAATTTATACTTTAAAAGCTACTTTGAAAATATACTCGACTTTCCAGGGAAAATACACTTTCATTTCAAAATGGTCCATTTAAACCAATTAATAAACACTTCTCGATTTATTTCAATTTACATTTCAAATCTGTAAATTCCTTTCCACACTTTAAAAATAAACCAATATTTATTTTTAAAACAAATTTCCCTTTCCTCTTTAAATTCCCATTGTGAATTTACATTTCCAAATATCCATTGATATACGATCTTCAAATCGATTTTCAAATATTCACTTTCAACACCAAATCAAATTCCATATTGATTTCCCAAATTTGTTTCAAACATCAAATCAATTTCAAATCGATTTTCCAAATTCATTTTCAAAACACCAAATCAAATTCCATATTGATTTCCCAAATTTGTTTCAAACACCCAAATCAATTTCCAAATGGATTTCCCAAAGGTTTATTTCCAATCACCAAAATCAATTTCCAAATGGATTTCCCAATTTATTTCCTTTTAAAATAAATTTCTTTATCTCTTCCAGTTCATTTAAAAATTTGAATTTTAAACAAATTCTTCAACTATTAAACAATATTATTCAAAACCCATTTATTAAAATCTTTTCCCATGTTTTGGAATTTATTCAATAAGTTTTCAAAAATAAAACTTTATCTATTTAAATTTCCACTTTTAAATTCACCCAATTCTTTACATGAATTTGCTTAAAGCTTCTACTTTAAATTCCAAAAATTCAATTTCATATTTCTGGTATCCTACGATACCAAAAATATATTCGGCAAAATCATAGCCTTTAACAATTTCAATCACAAATATAATCATACACGGATTATAAATTATCACACACAACATTGAAACAAATTCAAATATTTGAGGAATTCAGTTAGATCCCTCCAACCTATTTTCCTGCATCCACAAATGTTAGCACAACAATCAAATACCCATTCCACTTCGAGGTGGAATATCGCGGTATATGGGATTTATAAAATATCATCCGCTATTATGCGGCTCATAGGGTCTCATCCGCTATATAATGCGAGAAATCAACAACTCCAAATACATATATAACACCAATTCCACTTCGAGGTGGAATATCGTGGTATATGGGGTTTAAATATAATATCATCCGCTATTATGCGGCGCATGGGGTCTATTTCAATCCAACAATTAACAACCATCATCCACGCAACATCCAACAATTTAAATAAACTATTTAAATTAAATCAAGTATCCAATTGAGTGAGAAGTTCTCACCTTTGCTTACGCATGCAATCCATTTTCATCCCAGATTGATTCTTTACAGATTTTGACCTAGTATAAACAATTTTATGGTTTTATTAATATTTAAATTAGATTGAACAATCTATTATCGTTTAATTTATCTACTTAACCACAAAATTTATTTTAACTAAATTTCCTTTTATAAATAATTTGGCAACTAAAAAATTGAAATAAGTTTATTAAATAATTAATCACTTTATACTTTGTTTAAAATAAACTAGTAGATTTAAAAGGTATAAAAAAATTATTTTATTCTCATTTTAAAACTGCATATAAAAACAATTTATATAAGTCAAATTTCCTATATATAAATTTAAACTCTACAAATTTGAAAACCAGACAGCAACATTCTTTACTGTTATAAATTTTTTCTTTTCCTCTTTCCAAATTTTTATTCCTATGTGTACGTGTGTGTGTGTGTGTGTGTGTATATATATATATATATATCAAATTCGATTAAAATAAACAACTCTATACCTTCAGACGATCGAAATCCAGGCTACCCAACAATTGCGACTCCATGTTCGAGACCATCGCCTCGCCTGGTATCACAACATCGCCTATCCTCGAACTCGCATGCCCCCTTGCTTCCACGACGAATCCAAACTCGGAATCGCGACCACCCTCGAGTACAGCCGTTGCCACCGCGATTTGCAAAAAATCCCTAGCCACAATGTCATGATCCTATGCCATGACGATGACGTTAACCTCCCCCATTACGAGTCTTCCCAAATGACGCGTCTGATGACCCAACAACAGCGGCGAAACCAAGTCCTCCCTTTCATCTTCGACTGGGTTCTGGTTGCGAAATGGAAGGGGATGCCATTTTGTTTGTTTTTTTGGAATTTTGAATTCTTGAACTAGATTCGATTTGGGAATTAACTGTGTGGAGAAGACAACAGGATATAATTTGAGACCATTGTTTTAGAACGAGAAGAAAGAAAAATAGTTTCGTTCGTTTTCTTATTTTCGAACGAGATTTAAGATTAACGAAGACGCGTGTTCAAAATTTCAGAGAAAACAAAACACGTGTATAAAAATTTCTATAAGTATTGCAAAGGCTTGCACAATAATTATATTAATTGTTTTTAAATTTAAATTTAAATCATCTCGATTTTCGCAATTCACAATATCGATCCCCAATCGCGGTGTGCCGCCAGGCGTTTATAATGTTATACGCCTATTCGAAACGCAATGGAAAAGGTTTCGAGTCCAAATTCGATCGTATGGAGAAGATAGCTTTTCGGACCCAGCTATTAAATTAAATTTCGATATAACTTTTAGCGCATTTGCTTACCGTACAGCTAAACGATCATTCCAAACACTACGAAAATTGAAATCCGAAAATAATACAATATTAGGGATCCAATGGAACTGGTTTCGTCTAATTCCGAGACTGTGACCCGGAAGACTATTTTTGAATATCGATTTAAACGATATAAATTCAAAATTGAACAAATCATTTTCAAACTCAATTTTAAAACTTATATTACCTTCAGTATCATAAATGTAAATTTTCAAACCTTTGGAAATATTTTTAATCAGCTTAAAATTGAAGATACAAATTTTTACCCAACTTCACATTATTAAATTCAATAATTTAATTGCCAAATTCATATTTATATTTGAAATTCAAGATAAACCATCTTCCAAACTTTTAAAATCACTTAAATATTTTCAAATTCAAATACCAAAAATTCCGGGTCGCCACAGTCTAAGTCTATATTTATAGGGGTTCAAATCAATGACAGTTGTTCGATGAAACTATATTAAATACGTGCCTTTAGGCCACGTATTATTGACACACAGGCGACAATCGACCACTCTAGACCTTAGATCGATTGTTACTGGTCGACTTGGGTGCATTAAGTGTCAACATGTCCTTTGTTTTTAGCCATGATTAATTGTTGTTACTTGATTTGTTTAATTTGCTTCCTCGTTTAAGCGACTGATATAATTTATTTCCTTTAATAGTTTTCGTCAAATTTAAGCTAATATAAACTATTGTTAACCTTAGCTGAAAGTAATTAACATTAATTAATTATTCTTATATCTTTAATTAAATATATAATTATTTTTTATTCTAAAACTTCAAACATTAATAACTTTTTCGTTTAAACACTGATAGAAAAACTCTATATATGAAAATTGATTAGAAAATTGCCATGAAACCCAATGGTTTTCGTAGTCAAATACCAAACATTTATAAAAAAAATTGACATTACTATGTATTAACTAGTTTCTTTTTAATTAGTTTTTGCATAACTTATGAGGTGTTACATTCTCCCCATTAAAAGAATTTTATTTTTTGAAATTCCTTAAAGACTGAATCATGTCACATAATGTACAATCATTCTAAACTAACCAACCAGTTAGTGTACAATCAATTTTGCAATCAATTGTTTAAAGTGCATATGGCATCATAACATATATGATATGTAAGCTAAATAATTCTAATCGGTGCCTCATATATGAATGCATTCTTTTTAAAACAGTTTTAAAAATATGGTGCAAGCAACCTAAATATACTAGGAATTATATATGTATGCAAACTTTAAAAATCAAAAACTTCGTTTTTCATCTAAATTCCGCATCCAATCCCTACCATCTATAATCCTAGCATACTATTGCCAACATTCAAATTTTAGAAAAATCCAATTTTCTAAACCTATAGTCATAAGCCGAAAAAGAGTTTAAATGAAAAATTCAATGTTTCTATCCTTTTCTTTTGTTCCCCATTTTCCACTATACCTTAGAACCTTCTCTTTTCAAAAATTCAATTCTCTTTTGTCGAGTCATATCATTTCTATGTGTCACTTACTTAAGTTTTTTGTCCTCTTCTAGACTTGTTATTCCAAGTGTAAAATAGACCACAGGATGGGCATTCAAGAAGGCCTGAATGATATATTGCCTATTTGAGTGGATAGTTATCCGTTCGAGGAGGGGGACTACCTCCAAATATGTCTGTAAAGAATAACATAGTATTCCAGTCCTCTATTGCGATCCATAAGAAGTTTTAAGGTTTGAGAGCATGGAGAGGACTTAGATTTTTTGCTGCATATGCCACTGTGCACATAAAGGATGATCTTCTATGAGAGTGGTAGACGTGATAGTGATAAAATTGCCTATTTGATATGATTAGGGTGACTACATAAAATTCAGGTTCCATTAAACAATTATCCTTCCAAAGGGGACTTGGTCTAAGTTATTGTGGAAGGACCGCTCTCTTTTAATCTTGTTAATTTCTCCTACAATAGTTTCTTTACAAAATTTGTTCTCAATCACCGCCATAAACCCAATGTTCTTGTTTCTTATAAGGTCTTCAACTCTTCTTGCTTAGATATGTCATTTTCACCTCTAATATATAAGTAGGTTATAGAGTCTATCATTACTGAGATTGATGAAGGAGGGAGGTTGGTTTGTTTCTCTTAGAGGAATGATTAGAGTTGTTGGTTGTTGCATAGAAAAGAGGTTTGGTGGTGGGTTGATTGGGGAGCAATCGAAAGCCCGACCTTTATCCTAGTCTTGGTTACTTGCTTCGTTTTTACTTCTTGTACAAGGTGGTAAGAACTTATTCCTTGCGTTGTTTTCTTTGCTTGGGATAGAGGATATGCATATATTTGGGATGTTATAGGAGCTGGAGCTATCATAGAGTTCAAGGAGTTAGTTTTCTTACTGCGATCTGGTGAGTCTGGCATGGTCAGGTTAGAAAGAGAAAAGATGGTAGGTATTTTAAAGTTCGAGATGGTAGACTGTGCAACGTTGGAAATAGACTAGATTTTGTTAATCTAGATTTTTCTATGTAGCAAATTTCTTGAATCTAAAATATGTAGAATAATGTATTTGAAGTTGTATGACAGAATATTTAGGAGATATTTATAGACTAATATTTTTGAAATTGTAAGAGAGAATATTTAAGAAATATTTATGGAGAACTGTTAGATTGAGATAATCTCCATCATTTATTTGTGATGTGAACTCATATAAATAGAGTTGGACTCATGCATCTTGAATGTAAGAAAGAAAGAGAGAAAAGAATTATAGTAAGAAAAAATATGGACTTTTGTAATATAGTTTAATAATAAAGTTTCTCTCCTTATCAAAAAAGTTTTTCTTTCTTCTCCAACCTCTTATCCATCTTCTTCTAAAGTGAAATCTATATGCTACTTAAGAAAACTTTCAACAAAGTTGTATCAAAGCTTTAAGATCTTCCTAAAAAGATGACGAATATCGATGTTCCCTTACAAGTTCCAATGCTCACCAAGACCAATTATGATAATTGGAGTTTAAGGATATAGCTCTCCTTGGAGAACACGATGTATGGAAGATAGTCGAGAAATGCTATATGAAACAAGAGAATGAAGATACTCTATCTCAAACTCAATGGAATGTTGGAGAGACTCGAGGATGAGAGACATAAAGGATCTCTGTCTAATCTATCAAGCATTGGATAACGACACTTATGAGAAGGTTTCAAGATCAAAGTCAACTAAAGAAGCATGGAAAAAGCTTCAAACATCTTACAAAGCAGCGGTCAAGTCAGAAAGGCACATCTTCATACTTTAAGAGGAGAGTTTGAAACTTTGCATATGAAAGAATGTAAACTTGTCTCTAATTACTTGTTAAGAGGTTTAATGGTTACTAATAACCTAAAAAGAAACAGTGAGAAGTTAAATGATATAAGAATTATGGATAAGATTCTTAAATTGTTAGATCTAAAGTTAGAACATATTATCGTCATCATCGAATTGACCAAAAACCTGGAGGCCATGGAAATAAAGTAACTTCTCGGTTAACTGCAAACTTTATGAAGTAAAGAAAATGAAGAAGGTAGAGATTGTGGAGCAAGTACTCAAGACACGAATTGATTCAAAAAGGAAGAATGCAATCAAAGCCAACAAAAATGAGGTTGTGGTCAAGAATGAGGACTAAGTCGTGGATATGGACACGTACGAGGTTGGAGACCCAATAATGACAACAACAATGATAACAACAATAAAATAGGAGAAAGATCAATATGAGGTCATGGGAAAAGAAATTCAAAGTCAGTATATGGCAAGTCACGCGTTAAATACTACAATTGTGAAAATTTTGGACATTATGCTTCTGAATATAGAGCTTCTAACAATAATAAAGTTGAAGAGAAGACCAATTACATTGAAAAAAGAAGTCAAGAAGATGGTACATTGCTGTTGGTTTACAAGGAAAAGAAAGAGGAGTTAATTTCCAAAGGATTATGGGAGATCGTTGAAAATGGTTATGAATGGCCGATTGACTTGGAGAGCATGTCGCAAATTGACAGGAAAGCATTTGTGAAATTACGATGGAATGAACATCGGGCTCGTGTTGTGATGAGTAAGAACTTTGATGAAGTAGCGTATGATCGTATACTTCGAGAAGGTTCCACAAACGATTCGTGGAATTTGTTGAAAGAAGTATATAGAAAGAATGAAAAAACAATAATAGAAGAAGATAATCCGAATGATGAGAAAGAGAAAAAGAAGAAGTGTGAGAAGGAGAAAGATGCTGAAAAATTAATGATTTTGAGGAGTTAGAGAAGGATAAATTGGAGGAAGAAGGAAAACTTGTAGAGGATGAAAATGAAGGAAATAAAGTAAGCGAAGATGACGTCAATGATGAAGAGTATGAAAGCAAACGAGATGAAAATAAAGAAGACATAAATCAAGGAGATGAAATTCAAGAGCTTGGAAGAGATTTGAAATATAAACAAAAATCTAAAGAAATGGAAAAGGAAAATGTTAAGAAAATAGAAATTGGATTAGTCAAAAACTGTAAGAGCGAAGTTATGAAGGAATGCAAAGATAAAATATATGGTTCATTCAAAATTTATGGCACTGAAACAAGGTGGACGTTAGAATGCTTTCTTTATGGAAAATACTATTGTGATGAAGAAGGACGAAATAAAAGAAGTAAAATAAGAATCTATGTACTTGCATTGAAGATCTTAATGTTTGGTAAGAAGGTTTAAAACAATGAAGAAAGTTTGAATAATATCTCTATTCATATCGAAGCATGTGAAATACAAAGATTTTAAGTATTATTTGGTATTGCAAAATCAAGTTTACATGAGGTGTTGAAAATAAACGTGATTTTGTTAATATGGATTTTTCCATATAGGAAATATGTAGAACCTAGAATATATAGAATAATGTATTTGAACTTGCATGAGAGAATATTTAATAGATATTTATGGACTAATATATTTGAAATTGTAAGAGAGAAAATTTAGGAGATATGTATGGAGAACCGTTAAATTGAGATAAGTAGAGGGGAATTCATGCATCCTCGATGTAAGTAAGAAAAATATATGAACTTTTTTAATAAAGTTTCTCTTTATATTAAAAAAAATCATTTTTTTGTTCTCTAACCTCTTATTATCTTTTTTAAGTCAAATCTATTTGATATTGAATAAAACTTCCAACGTGCGGTGATTAGCTGAGTGGAAGGAGGTGGATAGGGAGACATCTGGTTGCTTGATGATATTAAAGCTATGTTCACGATTGTTTGACAGTTCACGGGTGGGTGATTCTTCATCAGTTCGGTTTTTGAGAGCATTGAAAGGGTCGCTGATTTATACGGGTGTTTGAATTTTCTTTTTTTACAAAAAAATGGTTGCTACAAGTTTGAGTCTTTATAGTTAAGGAGGTGTGAGTTGAAGCGCTTTCATGTTTGGTTGTGTGTTGGTTGTGGTTTCATGAATGATATGATGCACAGTTGGTGTTAGGAAGGGTAAGTGTACTATGTGTTGTTGAGTTGGCTCGATTTGTAGAATTTGCTCAGGAACGATGGATTGAAATTTCGAGTTATGATCCATTTATTGTTGGTCTTGGGATTTTGAGAATAATGCTTTTGAATTGGCTTCATCAGCTAATGATTTGTTTGCATGGACCATGCATGTAGTAATATTATTTTCCAAAGTACGATGGGACAATGACGGAATGCATTTCATTATCTATTCCTGCATTTCATGTTTGGTTGTCCTTAGCCATGTGCATAGTGGTATTAATTGGAATATGTGGTTGGCCTTGAAAGAGGGAAGCATAGTAGGTTTCTGAAGGTTCCATACCTTATATAGTTTGAGGGCTATAAGGTGTTGGAATATAAACTTGGTTTATTGGTTTCTAGAGAATTCTTGTATTATGTTTAAAGGGGGGTGAGAGATTTAGAATTATATTTTCTTTGTAATCAAGTAAAAGTGTTTCTAGAATTTTGTTTTCTTTGTAACTAAGTAAAAGTATTTCTAGAATTACGTTTTCTTTGTAATCAAGAAAAAGTAATTCAAGAATGATCTATTAGGGACTATAAATAGAGGAGCTCTCCCCTCATTTGTAATCAAGCAATCTAGCAAAGGAAAAATAATATTAAAGCATTATTTGTGAGAACAAGTTTCTTCTCTCAAGTCTCCAACCTTTTTTTTAAATATATATTTCAACAAAGTGGTATCGGAGCCAGGTTTAGGGAGGACTTCCAACAATATGTTGCAACCTCAACTTCCTCATTTGACGGAAAAGAATTACAATCAATGGAGCATTCAAATGAAGGTCTTGTATGGCTCTCAAGATCTTTGGGAGATTATTGAAAATGGATATGAAGAACCGGAGAATCAAGCAATACTTTCAACACAACAATTGAATACTTTGAAAGAGATTCGAAAGAAGGACAAGAAGGCTCTTTATTTTATCTATCAAGCGGTGGATGAAGCAATTTTTGAAAGGATCTCTTCGGCATCAACATCAAAGGAGGCATGGGACATCCTCAACAAGGCGACAAAGGTGAAGAAAGGTAAAGATGGTAAGACTTCAAGCTCGAAGAGGTGAGTTTAATTTACTCAAAATGAAAGAAAGTGAATCGGTGGAGGAATTTTATAATAGAACTATTTCTATTGATAATCAACTTCGAATCAATGGTAAAGAAATTTCAGATAAAAGAATTATTGAAAAAATTCTTTGAAGTATGACAAGGAAATTTGAGCATGTTATTGTTGCTATTGAAGAATCAAAAGATTTGAATACTTTCTCTCTTGAAGGATTGTTGGGCTCACTACAATCTCATGAGCTTCGCATCAAACAATTTGATTCCTCTCCTTTCGAGCAAGCTTTTCAAATTCGAGACACCAACCGTGGTGGATTTAGAGAAAGAGGTGGAAGATCAGCCCGTGGTAGAGGACAAGGAAGAGGCCAAATTCAAAGTGAAAATTCAAGCCCATCTCAAGGAGGAAGAGGAAGAGGTCGTGGAGGATACAATGGAAGAGGAAGAGGTAACTCTTATAATATTCAATGTCATTATTGTCATAAATATAGGCATATGAAAAAAGATTGTTTTAAAAGAATTAATGATGAAAAAGATAATTCTAATTTTCTGCATGAGAATTTGGAGACACAAGGTGAAAGTATGCTTCTTGCTTGTAATGTTCAAGAAGCTTCTTTTGATGATATATGGTATATTGATAGTGGTTGTAGTAACCACATGACCGGAAATAAAAGTTGCTTTGTGAATTTTGATGAAAGTGTCTAACGAGAAGTCAAGACCGGTGATAACAAAAGGCTCATTGTCAAAGGCAGTGGCAATATTCCGATACGGACAAAGCAATGTACAAATTATATTTCTAATGTTTATTATGTTCCCGATCTTAAATACAATCTTTTGATTGTTGGGCAACTTTTAAAGAAGGGACATAATGTGAATTTCAAAAATGATTTATGTGAGATCAAAGACAAAACTAGTGTTCTTATTGCAAAAGTGAAGATGACACCAACAAAATGTTTCCATTGAAAATTAAAAACGAAGCATTTCCATGTTTTGCTAATATTGTTAATAACCAGTCATGGCTTTGGCATCTTCGTTATAATCACTTGAGTTTTAGCACTCTATCCAAGATTTTCAAAGATCATATGGTGAGAGGCATCCCAAATATTAGCAAACAAGATCAAGTATGTGAAAGTTGTGTTTTTGGCAAGCACCATCGAGATCCATTTCCAAAAGAAAAGGCATGGCGAGCAAAGAATACTTTGGAGCTAGTGCATTCGGATTTATGTGGACCTATGCGCACAAACTCTCTTAGAGGTAATCGGTATTTTCTCACTTTTATTGATAACTATAGTCGCAAGATGTGGATTTACTTTCTCAAAGAAAAATCTCAAGTATTTGAAGTATTCAAGAATTTTAAAGCACTTGTGGAGAAGCAAAGCGGTTTTTCTATAAAGACACTACGATCCGATCGTGGTGGAGAATATATGGTAGAAGAATTCGAAAATTTATTAAAGGATCGTCGCATTCATCATCAACTAACGGTTCGCTCAACCCCTCAACAAAATGGGGTGGCCGAAAGAAAGAACCGTATCATCATGGAACTTGTTCGAAGTATGTTGAAGACAAAAGGATTGCCTAAAATATTTTGGGCCGAAGCTGTAGCATGTGCATGCTATGTTCTTAACGCAGCGATTTAACAAGCAATCGACGCGGCTTGAAGAAAGTGACGCAGCTTGATACCAATTGACGCAAGATGCCCTGTCAAATAAACTATAGAACGATAAATGCCCAATTCCGTTGATCATGATGATGCCAGAATCTAGCTATCTCCAACCCGTTGATCTTGCAAGATACCGTGTTGAAAGATCTACAATTCGATCATTGATCACTCGCAAGTGATACCGAGAATTGGCTTCAACTTCGTTGATTCGCGCACGAATGACCCGAAGATGGAAAGAAGAAGGAGATCACACTCAACTTCAACAATGGTGGCAAAAGCTCACACACAAATTTTATTCAAAATCAACTCTCTTTACAAATGACAACACACCCCTATTTATAGGAATTTACACACACGTGACTCAAACTTGCGACTCAACATCACACGACTTAACACATTACACAACTTAACATATTACACGACTTAACAACACATGCGACTTAACAGTACAACAATACATGCGACTTAACACTACAACATAACAACATACGTCATACGACCTAAGGAATCAGCGACATAAGAAGAAATCACAGCTTCAGGAACGGCTTAAGAAGATACACAGCTTCATGCGACATAAGAAACCATGCGACCTAGCGACATAGCGACATAAGAGAAAATACGGCTTCAGGAACGGCTTAAGAAGATACTCAGCTTCATGCGACATAAGAAACCATGCGACCTAGCGACATAGCGACATAAGAGAAATGCGGCCTTGTTTTCTTGAGCCGTTATCTTTAAGGTAGGTCCTTGAGCGACTTAAGCGTGCGACTTAGGAAATGAGCGACTTAAGGATGCGACTTAGGGAAATGGCATATGAATGACATAACTCGTAGGCGACTTAACATTGAGCGACTTAAGGCCGGCGAGCGACATAAGATGGTTGAGCGAATTGTCATGGTGCGTTGCATCATCCTCCCCTGGTTGAAAAGAATTCGACCCCGAATTTACACTTTCCTCTGCTTCGACATACTTATTCTCATGATATGGAATCAAGTGTTTGACGTTGAAAACGTCGGCAGTATGGATATGATCCGGCAATCTTAACTGATAAGCATTCTCATTAATCTTTTTAATGATTTCGAAAGGACCAATCTTTCTAGCAGCTAATTTGTTGTAAGTGCCAATAGGAAATCGATCCTTTGTCAATACTGCATATACAAAATCTCCTTCTTTGAATTCAACATTTCGTCGTTTAATATCTGTGGATTGCTTATATTTCTCATTCACCTTAAGCAATCGTTCCTGCACAACTTTGTAGCACTCATGCAATTCATTCACAAAATCACTAGCTCGTTTGATCACTCCTTTCTGCTGTGGTATTATAGATAAATCCAATGGTCCTTTAGGAATTGTTGAGTAAACGATCTGGAATGGACTGAACCCAGTGCTACGATAAACTGCATGGTTGTGTGCAAACTCAGGTTGACACAGCTTGGAATCCCAACTCTTCAAATTGTCATTCACGAGGCATCTCAATAGATTACCTAGGGATCTATTCACAACTTCTGTCTGTCCATCCATCTGTAGATGATAAGCACTACTAAATTTCAGCTTTGTCCCGACCATTCTCCATAGACTCATCCAAAAATGACTCAGAAAACGAGTGTCTCTATCCGATACAATAGATTCAGGCAACCCGTGAAGACGATAGATCTCTCTGAAGTATAACTTTGCGACATTAACTGCATCTGCAGTCTTCTTGCATGCGATAAAATGTACCATTTTTGAAAACCGATCAACCACTACGTAGATAGAATCATTGCCACGTTGCGTCCTCGGCAAAAACAATACAAAGTCCATACTAACATCCACCCATGGTTTAGTAGGTATAGGCAACGGCATATATAAACCTACATTCGTCACGGTTCCCTTCGAAACTTGACAAATATGGCACCTCTGAACAAACTTTTCAACCTCCTTCCTCATTGACGGCTAAAAATAAGACTTTGAGATCAACTGCATAGTACGGTCGTGGCCCACGTGTCCTTCTTCATGTAATTCTTTGATGATTTTCATTCGTAGACTGCAATCTGGAATACACAACTGATTTCCCTTGAATAGAAAACCTTCAACCAGCTTATATCCATCCATGCTTCCCTGCTTGACTTTGTCTAGGATTTCAGAAAAATATGAATCTGAAGTAATAAGTTCTGGAAGTAAGTCAAAACCCATCACCTCTACTTGCATGGTTGTCAGTAAATTCACCCTCCAACTCAATGCATCGACGACGCGATTAGTTACTCTAGACTTATGCTTTACGATGAATGTAAATTGTTGCAAATAAGCTATCCACGATGCATGCCTAGCTGCAATTTTATTCTGCCCTTGTAAATGTTTCAACGCTTCATGGTCCATATAGAAAACAAATTCTTTGTGGAACAAGTAATGTCTCCAATGCTTCACAGCCTGCACAATAGCATAAAACTCCACATCATAAGTATTGTATCTCATCTTTGCTCTAGAAAGTTTTTCACTGAAATAGGCAATTGGATGACCCTTCTGACTCAACACTCCTCCAATTCCAACTTTGGACGCATCTGTATGTAACTCAAATAGTAACTGAAAATCTGGCAACACTAGAATCGGTGCTGAGGTTAAAAGTTCCTTCATTTGCTCAAAAGCAAATCCTACCTCTTTCGTCCATGAAAACTGCTTTCCTTTCATACAATCAGTAACAGGAGCCATTACACTACTAAAGTGCGGAATAAATCTTCGATAAAATGAAGCTAACCCATGGAAACTTCTAACTTCTGTTATAGTTTTGGGTTGTGGCCAATTTCTGATTGCGGCTACTTTACTCTGGTCCACTTGTATTCCTTCCTTAGACGCGACATAACCCAGAAATAAAACACTTGGCATCATGAACACGCATTTCTTCATCGCTGCATAGAACTGTTCTTGACGAAGAATAGTTAACACCTTTCACAAGTGTTGAATGTGCTCCTCTGTACTAGCACTATATATCAAGATATCATCAAAGTAGACTACAGCAAACTTCCCGATGTAAGGTCTGAAAATTTGATTCATCACCCTCATAAATGTACTTGGTGCATTAGATAAACCAAACGACATGACCAGCCATCCATATAATCCTTCCCGAGTCTTGAATGTTGTCTTTCATTCATCACCTGGTCTAATGCGAATCTGATGATAACCACTCTTAAGATCGACCTTAGAAAAGATTACAGACCCACTGAGTTGATCCAATAGATCATCAAGTCTTGGCATAGGAAAACTGTATCTGACAGTTATTTTGTTGAGCGCCCTGCTGTCTGTACACATTCTCCATGAACCATCCTTCTTCGGTACCAACAGAGCTGGTACAACACAAGGACTGAGACTCTCTCGAACACGCCCTTGCTCAAGCAACTCCTCAACCTGTCCCCTCAACTCTTCATGCTCCTTTGGACTCATACGATAATGTGGCCTATGCGGTAAAACAACACCTGGCACTAGATCAATTTGATGTTGTATATCCCTCAGCGGCGGTAATTCCTTGGGTAATTCCACAAGAAAGACATCTTCAAATTCATTCAACACCGGTCCAACCTCCGCAGGAATTTCAAGAGCTTCACTTGTTTCATACCCAATCAACATAAACAATTCAGCGCTATCTTTCACTTCTTCAACAAATTCTTTCGTAGATAATAGACTAGTTGATTCTGCTTTCTTCTCTGACTTGCTTTCACTTTGTTCACACTTCTTAGGAACTAAGGTAATTTGTGTCCCTTCGAACACGAAACTGTAGCTGTTGGTGCGACCATTATGTTGTACAGCTCTATCATATTGCCATGGCCTTCCCAATAGTAAATGACACACATCCGTATCGACAACATCACACCACATATCATCTTTGTACTTCTTCCCAATAGAAAATGTAACGAATGCTCGTCTTCCCACTGTCACTTCTCCACCTTTCTTTAGCCATGCCAGTTTATAAGGTCTAGTGTGTTTTTCAGTCTTCAACCCAAACTTCATGACGGCTTCTTCAGAAATAATGTTATCGCAACTTCCCGCATCAATAACAAATCGACAAACTTTTCCCAAGATAGTACATGTAGACTGAAAGATATTGCTTCTCAGCCAACTAGAATCATTCTCATGCTTTGGCACTAAATAGGACCTCCTTATCATCAAATTACATCCTTCGTCTCCTGACACAACTTCTTCATCTTCATCAAACTTCGATGGTTAAGAATAATCAACTTCAGCTTCCACATCCTCATACTCACATTCTTCTTCAACTAATGCTCTCTTCTTTGGCTTTGTACATTCATTACTTTTATGGTCCAACTCCTGACAATTATAGCACTTGATACTGTTATTGACCTTTGCTTTAGCGGCTTCATTGACAATTGGTTTATTGACTGCCTTGGAAACATTAACACTGCTACTAGCACCCTTACTCTGGTTGTTAGAACCCACAAACACACCACCTTCTCGTCTCCCTTGTTTCTCCCAAGCTAGAGCTTTCTGATGTGCTTCAACAATAGACATTGGATTAAACATATTCACCATGTCTTGAATTTGCATTCGTAACCCTTTAACATATCTAGCCGTTAGCTGTTTCTCGGTTTCCATAATATCATTCCTTGCAATCAACTGATAAAATTCATCTGCATAGTCATTCACTGTCTTCGTCCCTTGTCTCAAATTCTGCAAACGTTGATACATAAGAGATTGATAATTGTACGGTAAGAAAGTCGCTTTCATCATCTTTCTCATCTTCTCCCAAGTGACAACTTTTGATTTTTCCATTCTCTCCCGAGTTAGTTTAGTTTATTTCCACCAAGCCATAGCTCTTTCCCTTAGTCTTGTAGCAACTAATTGGACTCTGCGATTCTCAGGCACATCCTTGAATTGCAAAATTTCTTCAACATTCGACAACCAATCAATAAATTCTTCTGCTTGCATACCACCTTTGAATTCTGGAATTTCCATCCTCATACCTGACTCCCATTAACGATCATTTTCTGAATCTAGGTATTGATTTCGCACTTGGCCTCGATTTCGATAATGAATACTACCTCCATCACCATCCTCCTCAAAATCAGAAGTATTTCAATATCGATCATGACCATCTACATCTCTACGACTGCGCATGTCCCTTCTATCCTGTCTTTCAGCATCACGATACGGTTCATTCTCATACCCACGTTGAGTTCTTCTTTCTTCAGTTCGATACCCATGGTGTTCTCGTCTCATTGAAATTGATGATTCTCTCTTATCTCGATAAGACTGGGGTGACATCCTCCTTTCTCCCGAAACCGATGGTGAAACCCTGTTTCCACTTTGGTTCAAAACTGGTGACGTTCTCCTTTGATTTCGATTCATGTCATTCATCAATTTCTCTAACTTTTCAATACTCTCCTTTAAATTTTCATTGATACGCTGCTCCATCTGCTCAGCTTCTTGTCTTCTATAAAAATCTTCAACATTATGATAGTGATTAGCACGTCTCGGAGGCATGTTCATTAAACAATCTCATTTTCGTCTCTAACTTAGCTTTGATCTAGCTCTGATCTAGCTTTGATACCAATTGACGCAGTGGTTTAGCAAGCAATCGACGTGGCTTGAAGCAAGTGACGCAGCTTGATACCAATTGATGCAAGATGCCTTGTCAAATAAAAGATAGAACGATAAATGCCCAATTCCGTTGATCGTGATGATGCCAGAATCTAGCTATCTCCAACCCGTTGATCTCGCAAGATACCATGTTGAAAGATCTATAATTCGATCGTTGATCACTCGCAAGTGATACCGAGAATTGGCTTCAACTTCGTTGATTCGTGCACGAATGACACGAAGATGGAAAGAAGAAGGAGATCACACTCAAATTCAACAATGGTGGAAAAAGCTCACACACAAATTTTATTCAAAATCAACTCACTTTATAAATGAAAACACATCCCTATTTATAGGAATTTACATTACACGCGACTCAAACTTGCGACTCAACATCACAGGACTTAACACATTACACGACTTAACATTACATGACTTAACAATACATGCGACTTAACAGTACAACAATACATGCGACTTAACAATATAACATAACAACATACGTCATACGACCTAAGGAATCAGCGACATAAGAAGAAAGCATAGCTTCAGGAACGGCTTAAGAGGATACAGAGCTTCATGCGACATAAGTAACCATGCGACCTAGCAACATAGCGACATAAGAGAAAACACGGCTTCAGGAACGGCTTAAGAAGATACTCAGCTTCATGCGACATAAGAAACCATGCGACATAGCGACATAAGAGAAATGCAGCCTTGTTTTCTTGAGCCGTTATCTTTGAGGTAGGTCCTTGAGCGACTTAAGCATGTGACTTAGGAAATGAGCGACTTAAGGATGCGACTTAAGGAAATGGCATATGAATGACATAACTCGCAGGCGACTTAACATTGAGCGACTTAAGGCCGACGAGCGACATAAGATGGTTGAGCGATTTGTCATGGTGCGCTGCATCAGTTCTCAACCGTGTGGCAACTAGAAGTGTTCAAGGAAAGACTCCACAAGAAGCATGGAGCGGTCACAAGCCATGTGTCTCCCACTTCCGAATTTTCAGAATCATTTGTTACTCTCATGTGCCGGATGAGAAAAGAGGAAAACTTGATAACAAATCTAAAAAGTGCATCTTTGTTGGCTATAGTGAAAGATCCAAGGCATATAAATTATATAACCCCATCACAAAGAAGACTATTATTAGTCGTGATGTAATTTTCAATGAGGAAAAAGCATGGGAATGGAAAAATGAGAAAAAGAGTACAAGTATCTTGCTTGATAATGATGCATTTGAGTCAATTGAAGAAGAAGGATCGACTCCACCTACTCCACCATCTAATTCTCCTCCAAGCTCATCATCTTCAAGTTCACAATCAACACCTAGAAGGACAAGACCTCTTGCAGAGATTTATGGAGAAACAAGAAGAATTTTAGAAGATGAATTTGTTGATTTTGCTTTATATGCAACTGCGAATCCAGTTGATTTTGAAGAAGCCGCCAAGGAAGACAAATGGAGACAAGCCATGGATCAAGAAATTGATGCAATTGAAAGGAACCAAACATGGGAGTTGGTTGAAGTACCTGAAGGGAAGAAACCCATTGGAGTCAAATGGGTTTACAAGACAAAGTTGAATGCACAAGGTGAAGTTGAAAAACATAAGGCACGATTAGTTGTGAAAGGCTACAAGCAAAAGTATGGTGTTGATTACAAAGAAGTTTTTGCTCCCGTGGCACGTCTTGGAACAATTCGTTTGATAATTTCATCGGCCGACCAAAATAAGTGGCAAGTTTATCAAATGGATGTTAAATCTGCTTTCTTGAATGGAGTACTACAAGAAGAGGTGTAGATTGATCAACCTTCCGGCTATGTGATAAAGGATGAAGAACATAAAGTCTATCGGTTGAAGAAGGCATTGTATGGCCTTAAGCAAGCCCTTCGTGCATGGTACAGTCGCACAGATGACTATGTTGTGAAGATGGGATTCAAGAGGTGTCCATTTGAGCGTACTCTTTACATCAAGGAGAACAAAGGTAACATTCTCATCATTGGTTTATATGTGGATGATTTGATTTTTACAGGAAATCGTCTTGATAATATTGAAGAATTTAAGAGAAGTATGATGCAAGAATTTGAGATGACCGACTTGGGTCTACTTCATTACTTTCTTGGTATTGAAGTAAAGAAAGATAATGATGGTATATTTATCTCTCAAGAAAAGTATGCAAAAGATTTGATGAAGAAGTTTAGAATGGAAGAGGCAAAGCCAATTAGCACTCCAGTTGAAGTTGGCTTGAAACTAAGTAAGGATGACAACTCTAAATATGTTAATCCAACATTGTTTAGAAGTCTTATTGGGAGTTTGATGTATTTGACAGCCACTCGATCGGACATTACATATGGTGTGAGCTTGATTAGTAGGTTCATGGAGCAACCAAAGAAGACACTTTGGGATGCCGGAAAAATAATTTTGAGATATGTGCATGGAACACTTGGGGATGGAATTTATTATCAAAAGATAAATGATCCTAAGGTGCTTGGATATTGTGATAGTGATTGGGCCGGAAGTGTTGATGATAGTAAAAGTACTTCGGGAAATTTTTTCTACTTTGGATCAAGTGCAATCACGTGGATGTCAAAGAAACAAGTTGTGGCTCTCTCAACCGCCGAGGCAGAATATATTTCACTATCTTTAGCTAGTTGTCAAGCTTTGTGGATTAAATGGGTGCTAGAAGAACTTAAGCATACTCCAAAAGAAAGTCTACTTATATATTGTGATAGCAATTCTGCTATAGCACTCACCGAAAATCCAGTTTTTCATGGGAGGAGAAAGCATATAAGAATCAAGTATCATTTCATTCGAGACTTGGTTGGGAAAGGAGAAGTAGTTGTCAAGCATTGCAAGACGCAAGATCAAATTGCCGATATTTTAACGAAGCCTTTGAAGTTGGAGATTTTCAAGGAGTTAAATAAGAAACTTGGTATGCGTAAAAGTTTAGCTCAAAGGGGGGCAAATCAAGTTCAAAGGGGGGTGTTGGAATATAAACTTGATTTATTGGTTTCTAGAGAATTCTTGTATTATGTTTAAAGGGGGGTGAGAGTTCTAGAATTATGTTTTCTTTATAATCAAGTAAAAGTGTTTCTGGAATTATGTTTTCTTTGTAACCAAGTAAAAGTATTTGTAGAATTATGTTTTCTTTGTAATCAAGCATAAGTAATTCTAGAATGATCTATTAGGGACTATAAATAGAGGAGTTCTCCCCTCATTTGTAATCAAGCAATCTAGCAAAGGAAAAATAATATTAAAGCATTATTTGTGAGAACAAGTTTCTCTCTCAAGTCTCCAACCTTTTTTTTAAATATATATTTCAACGTAAGGGACAACATTCTTATATTATTTTTAAGTTAAGTGTTGCTTGATTAACAAGCTTACACTTGTTGTTGCAACTGTGTAGTTTTCCTCTTGGACCAGGATTTTTGCTTATTTTTCCTTTATGGGAACTTTTCCAGTGCTTATCGTTTACTAACCTCAGCCTGCTTTATAATAAGATTTGTAACAGTACAGTTCTCTTATGTATGCTCAAAGACCTTGCACACAACACACTATCTGGCACCCAAGAGTAATCAACTTTAACATATATTATTCTCTCATTTGTTACTTGAATCAGGATGGTGTCAGGTAGCTTCTTTATTGGTTTAACATCAATCATCACCTTGACTTACTCAAATCTTCTCAATTTTTCGGTGGATTCTTCGAACCATATGACGTCACACTGTGGCTAGCTAGCCATTTGATTCCGATCAATGACTATATTGTTATCGGTGTCCTACTCAAATGAACCCAAATAAGAACTAATTTAACTTGTTCCTTAACACAATCTATGGTCAGATCCCATTTGTAATAATCAACACTTTCCCCCTAGAAGTTATCGGGTTAGCTTATAGAATCTTGTTTCTTCTTATCTCATCTTCGACTTCAAAAAAGAAATGCATACCATCTGATTTAATTCTAATCCAGTTTAAATTCCTCCAAGAAAGCTTAAATTCCTCCCAGAAAGCTTAAGGTGTTGTAAGAGCATCTTCAGTGGTTCAATATTCAGTTTAATTGTTAAGGGGGGATAGTCCAATCGTTGAATTACCTCTGAATATTGAGCGTAAAATTAAGCAGGAAGGGGTTCAGAATCCTAAACGGGATCTAGATGTCCATTTAATGGACGCCTGATACACTAAAATACAAGACTTTCCACTTAATTTATATTTTACAAATGTTGTACTGATTGACAAAACTTTCCTTTGCTTTCATATTTTATTAAGTGGTTGAATACGTGGGATACGGGACAAAAAACTTTTCATTTGCTTAACATATATGATGTTCTAGCGTTCATTTTATGGACGCTAGATGTTAAACGCCTATTTAATGGACGCCCGATGTCAAGCGCCCATTAAATGAACGTCTGACTATTAGGTTTTCTAACCAAATTCAGAGTTGAATATTCAGTGTCATGAATATTCAACCCTTAATCGCTTGAAGATGCCCTAAAACCACAATATAAGATAACTTCTTCTCTATAAAAATAACCCTGCCAAATGTTCATCCCTATACCTTATGTCTTTGTCCAAAATTTCCGGTGGTGGAATAAGAGTATTGTTACTTGAGTAATTTAGAACAAATTGCTTCGTCTTGTATTGTATAGCATTTTGCAAGAGCTTTTTGAAGAGTGTTGCCAAACATGATTATTCTTATCAGTCCATGTTTGCTGTAAAAGAGGATCTCAAATTTCTTGATTTGAGAATGGTACAAAAGTTTTGGATCCTCTGAAAGGTAGAGGACAGAAGTGTTCATTTGTTGGTGGGTTTTCTGATGGTGTTTGGAATGGGGTGGAGGCTAGTGGTGGCGAAAGGAGTGGTGCGGTTGCTTGACTGGGAGCATGGGTTTGAGATGGTGATGTAGGTAGTAAAGGCAATTTAAAATGGAAGATGGTGTGTTCAGGGAGGGTTCTGGTATGAAAGTCGGGGGTGAGTGGTTGAGGTGGTGGGTTTTGGCAGTGTAGATGGGTGGGTGGCAGCTGATGGATTGAGCTTTGGTTTTGGAAGGAGGCCATGGATAAGGAAATAATTGTTTCAAAAGTAGACAGTATGTTATTTATTGAAAAGGGATAAAAATAATATTATAGATATGCAAATCTATATGTGGATGAAATAATTTTTGGTTTAACAAAAATAAATTTATGCAACAAATTTTCTAATGTAATGAAAAATGGGTTTGAAATGTTCCATATTGTAGTGATTAGGTAGGGAGCTATACCTAAATTTATTAACAAGATAAATATATTGAAGTGATTTAAAAGATAATTGATGAATGAAAGTTCATTTTAGTTTAATAAAATGTTTTATGGTTAAATGAAAAGAATAATATTTTACATATAAATTATGAATGGAGTTCTGGAATTATATTGGTGTTAAGCATTAAGAAATAAAGGGTAATGAATATTTTATTGATAAATGAACAAGAAATAAAATAACTGTGAAATATTGTTTTAGAGTTATTAATATGAGATAAAAAAATTAACATTAAAATTAAATTTAAAATATTAAATTGGATATATGAATTGAAAATATGACAATGTATGTAATTTATTTCTAGATGAATAAATAGTGAATAAAAATGTTTCCTTTGTTTTATAAATCACAAATGAGTTAGAAAAGAATGTGTAGGGAAAATAATATTTGAAATGAATTTTATGTGGTTAAAGTATGGAAAATGAATTTAAGTTTAATTAAAGCAAATCAAATATGAAGCCACAACTTAAATAAAAATTAATTTTTCTTTATCCTAATAGGCTAAATGGATTAGTAATCCATACCCAAACCCACTAACCAATATCATTTCATCCAAGAGAAGAATTCTCTTCTCTTTTCTATTTCAAAATTAGGAAAACCTTAAGTAAATAGAACAATTTGAAGCTTCTATACACAAAGATTTCACTCCTAAGCACAAAAATCCAAATTTTAAGCAAAATTGAGTGAAAATTAAGTTTAAATACAAAGGGGTTTTGCTACTAACCACCTTCTACCTCCAAACCAACCATTTTTTGTATTTGAATGGTGAATTCAAGGGTAGTTTCAAGTCAAGTCATAGAGCATAAGAGAGTATTTTTGGACTTTGGAGCAAGGATTGAAAGAGATCAAGCTTCAAATTTCAAAATTAGTGAATGTAACTACCAAACTATGTCTTGCATGTATGATTTGGTGCTAAAGTATGATCTTATATGTATATGACACTTTGGTTATAGATGAATAAAGTAGAATTGTGTTGAAATAGGATGGTATTTGTGATAATTTTTTTAAGTGAAGCATATAATGCTTTCTGTGATGACTTATTGTTGAGTCACAGGTTCTACGAAGTTTTTGATTTCTGACAAAGAAATAAAGGCGATCGACAAAACAAAGACATCATGGCTATAAAGAGGCACAAAAGAGCTACATATGGTACTCTAGATTATAGGTTGGTTATTTGATATTGTAATAGTGATAAACTTGTTAAAATCTATCCTCAAATAATCATGCACCTCAATATAATCGATATATATACGTTTGAATAACATTGCACATTCATTGAGCAAATTAACAGGGACCGGTCGACCGGTCATAAATCAGGCGGTCGACCGTTTCTGTGTAAAATGCACAATGAACGTGCACACATGCACATAACGACTATATATTTGAAATCCTGTCTACTGGCCATTTTTTGACCTGTCGACCGTTTTTAAACAGAGAGAAACCTTTCCCAAAAGACACTTCTTTCTCCAATGGTTGCATCTCTTACCTTTCATCAATGATCATATCTATTAATGGCTACTGTTCACAAAGAGTTACAACCATTTTTCTCTATATAAACTCATCTAAATCATTGATTCAAAAAACATATATATGAATATATATTTTTTACTCTAATTTCTGATCTTACTTTCTAAATACTCCTGCATTCTAAAAGCTCTCAATTATTTTAATTGCTTATTGAATCATTGAAATTATTTCATATCTTTTGATTCAATAAGTAATATACTTCCCTTAATCTTCACAAAACATCGTTCACATATTTTGAGGATAAGATTATAGGAAGTTTGTACTACAAGTGACAAAACTGTATTAGCAAGAACACATACCGTCAACAAATAATTATATTCATCTTTGTTGAAGTCCTCGGTGTTGTAAGAGGCAAGTGTTGAAGTCCTCAGTGTATTAGTGGCGTGAAATCCCGTTCGTTTGCTCGGGTGTTGTAAACCTGTTCCTCCGGGTGAAGCGAGGTTGTTAATAGTGAAAATCCAGATAAAAGTCTGGGACTAGACGTAGGACGGTGCTCCGAACCAGTATAAAAATCTCTGTTGTGATTTTTCTATTTTTATTTACTTTGCTACTATCATCTATTTCCGCATTTATATTATATTCCATATTACACGATCCGTGTGTACTATATTAGTACGTGCATTCGTACACACACTTTTCATTTGGTATCAGAGCACGGCCATCATATAACTGTAACACAGTTATTTGATATATTCTTGTAATATGGCAAATAACGCAAGTACTAGCACTCAAAACACCACTTACATGGAAGGTCAATCGACACAAAGACCTCCATTTTTCAATGGTCTTAACTATAGTTATTGGGCAACACGTATGTCATTCTTTATGCAATCAAATAGTTATGATGCTTGGAATGCAACTCAAAAAGAAATAGTGAATCCAACAACTGATTATTCAGAATGGACTGCGGCTGAGAAAACGGCAGCAGCCGTAAATGCAAGAGCAATAAATATGTTGTTTTGTGCATTAGACCAAAATGAATATAACCGTGTTAGTATCTGCACTACTGCATATCAAATTTGGCAAACGCTAAAAATCACTCATGAAGGTACTAACAAGGTTAAACAAGCCAAAATAGCCATGCTGAAAAGTCAATTTCAAAATTTCAAAATGAAACCAAATGAGACAATCAATGATATGTATTCACGGTTTCAAACTATCCACCATGCACTTATTGGCTTAGGACAAAAGTATTCTGATTTTGATGTTGTTTCAACAGTCCTACATTCTCTGACTAGTGAATGGGAAGGAAAAGTATTAGCAATTGAAGAAGCTAATGACCTTTTTGTCATGAAGCCAGATGAATTGATAGGAAATCTAATGTCCTACGAAGCTAACTTGCAGACTAGAAAGGAACAAAAAGAAGAAAAGAAAAACATGGCATTCCATGCTGAAAAAGACGAAAATGAATCAGAGTCTGAAGATGAAGATCTGGCATTCATAGCAAAAGGTTTCAAAAAATTCCTAAAACAGCGAAAAGCCAGTCGTTATAACATAAAGAAATCTGGATCGAATAAACCAACATCATCTTCTATAGAATGTTTCAACTGCCACAAAAAGGGGCACATGCAGAAGGATTGTCCAGAACAAAAGAAGAAGTCAGAAAATGACAAATTCAAATATAAGAAGGACAAGTCAAAGAAACGAGCCTTCTCAGTAACATGGGATGATTCAGACTCATCTTCATCAGAAAGTGAAAGTGATTCGGAGAATGAACAAGCTAATGTATGTTTCATGGCAACAGAAGATGAGGTACAAATTCCTACATTCGATGAAATGCTTGATATTAATGCTGAATTGATAGTCAAATATAAAGACATAAAACGACAGCTAAAAGAAGCCAAAGCATATTTGAGTAGAGCAGAATTTGAACGAGATATGTTAAAAGACGAGAAGAAAATATTAGAAGAAGAACTTGAAAAATTTCAAGAATCATCATCTAATGTTGACTCTCAATTAGTTCTTTTGAGTCAAGAAATTGAAACTCAAAAAGAGAAATATGATGTTCTCACTACTAAAAATCATGAGCTTGAGGCAAAAGTCAAAATTCTGAACCTAGAAAAGGCTAGTTTACAAACTAAGTTAGATAACATTTCTCAAAATGTTTCTAATTTTAACAAAGGTCGAGAAAATTTGACAAAAATCATTGAAAGTTCACAATCTATTTCGGATAAACAAGGTTTGGGATATAAGAAACAAGAAACCAAGAAACATCTTGGTAATAAAAGAAAGAAGAAAGTACAAAAAACTGAAGCTAAGAAAAATATTAGTTTATTATACTCCAAACCAAAACCAGTTGTGAAATTTCAAAAGAAATATGTCAAGACTATCAATATATGGGTTCCTAAAACAAATAACAATTTGATTAGGAACAAATATATTCAGAATTTCATGAATACTGTGCATCATAATACTAATTATGTATACAAAGGGGATACCAGACCCGTATGGGTTTGGACTCCTAAGACCTAACTCTTAGGACCCCATAAAAAGTGGGTACCATGGACTTAATTTTATTTTTTGCAGGTCCCACTTAAGAAAAGAGGAAAGTGGATATTGGTTTAGTACTTTAAAACATCATTCGACACTTGTACTAAACAGTGTCGTTACTTTTATTCGTATGATATTATGGTGTGTATGATACTCTGGTATGTTTGGATATGTTATATTTTTTTGCTATGCATGGATATTCTGGTTGATATACTCCTATATTATTCCATTATCTATTATTCCTTTTTGTCGATAACAAAGGGGGAGAAAGTGCTAACAATTATTTGCAGGAATATATATATATATATATATATATATATATATAAAGAATACAAACAAAATCTCAGAGGGAGATCACATATTCAGGGGGAGATTCAGAATTTCATAAACATATTGTCATCAATCAAAAAGGGGGAGAATGTTGAGTCACGGGTTCTGTGAAGTTTTTGATTTCTGACAAAGAAATAAAGGCGATCGACAAAACAAAGACATCATGGCTATAAAGAGGCACAAAAGAGCTACATATGGTACTCTAGATTATAGGTTGATTATTTGATATTGTAATAGTGATAAACTTGTTAAAATCTATCCTCAAATAATCATGCACCTCAATATAATCGATATATATACGTTTGAATAGCATTGCACATTCATTGAGCAAATTAACAGGGACCGGTCGACCGGTCATAAATCAGGCGGTCGACCGTTTCTGTGTAAAATGCACAATGAACGTGCACACATGCACATAATGGCTATATATTTGAAATCCTGTCTACTGGCCATTTTTTGACCTGTCGACCGTTTTTAAACAGAGAGCAACCTTTTCCAAAAGACACTTCTTTCTCCAATGGTTGCATCTCTTACCTTTCATCAATGATCATATCTATTAATGGCTACTGTTCACAAAGAGTTACAACCATTTTTCTCTATATAAACTCATCTAAATCATTGATTCAAAAAACATATATATGAATATATATTTTTTACTCTAATTTCTGATCTTACTTTCTAAATACTCCTGCATTCTAAAAGCTCTCAATTATTTTAATTGCTTATTGAATCATTGAAATTATTTCATATCTTTTGATTCAATAAGTAATATACTTCCCTTAATCTTCACAAAACATCATTCACATATTTTGAGGATAAGATTATAGGAAGTTTGTACTACAAGTGACAAAACTGTGTTAGCAAGAACACATACCGTCAACAAACAATTATATTCATCTTTGTTGAAGTCCTCGGTGTTGTAAGAGGCAAGTGTTGAAGTCCTCGGTGTTGTAAGAGACAAGTGTTGAAGTCCTCGGTGTTGTAAGAGGCAAGTGTTGAAGTCCTCGGTGTTGTAAGAGGTAAGTGTTGAAGTCCTCAGTGTATTAGAGGCGTGAAATCCCGTTCGTTTGCTCGGGTGTTGTAAACCTGTTCCTCCGGGTGAAGCGAGGTTGTTAATAGTGAAAATCCAGATAGAAGTCTGGGACTGGACGTAGGACGGTGCTCCGAACCAGTATAAAAATCTCTGGTGTGATTTTTCTATTTTTATTTACTTTGCTACTATCATCTATTTCCATATTTATATTATATTCCATATTACACGATCCGTGTGTACTATATTAGTACGTGCACTCGTACACACACTTTTCACTTATTAGTGTAATAATTCATATATTATAGGCTTAGAATTTCACTTGTAGTAAAACTAGCACAATTTTTGATTCATTTAACCAAATTCAAATTTTCTTGATTTTTTAGCAAGATGGTTCAATTATATAATACTTTTATGTTTATCACTTTCTAAGATTCTATCGTTTGATAACATGAAACCTTGTTTCAAATTGAACTATTTTCGAGCCTGCTGTAAATTATAGTTTTAACTCCTTATTGTAATTCGGTCGTAACTTTCAAAATACTAAGACAATTTTGACAAACTTGAACTTTTTTTAATGATAAGTTGAACTACTATAACCTTTATGCATGTCAAATTTTAAGATATTGTTTTTAATGCTTTGAAAACATGTTACAAGTTGAAATAATTTTCATCACCATTGTATATTTCCAATTTCGATTTCTTCTTTCAATTATGTTATAATTAATGTTCATAACCTAACTTAAATAATAAGAAGAATATATATGTGTGTGTATGGTTTTAATATGTAATTTGAAATTAAATATATAAGCATGTATAAGTGGTTTAATATAATCGTAGTATTAAATAAATAATTAGAACTTTGTAAATTTTTACACTATTTAAGGAATTAAAATGGTGTAATACAAAGTTCTAAATATTTGTTAAATTGAAATAACTTCTCATTAAATTGAATGATTGCTAGATATGTGTTCGTTTATCATCAAGATATGCTTCAATGAGTTATGATGCTTTTATATACTAATGCAATACATAAGATGGTTATTGTGATGGAGTATGTTATACACATTGGCTTACTTATTACTTGTGTAATCACTTATGTATTCATTATATTACCCATTATATATGTTTTGATGTATTATTATGGCATATGCAATTCTCTAATTACATGTTCAAATGATATTAACCCTTTAGTGACACAAGGAATAAACGACATGTAAAGGACAATGTTGTTAGTGAAGCTATGTTAAATAAATTTAATAATATTAATCGAAATAGGGTGAGACACAAAATGAGCTAGTTATTCCATCCTGGCTGGACGGATATAGGTTAGCACTCTAAATCGTGGTAATTTAGCTCCAGTTTTATATATAATCCAAACGATCTGTTGCACAGGGCACAATAACAAGGTGAGGCAACAATGTAATGGTGTGTGTTGATGGAAAATGGGGTGCACCAATAGGGTGGAGTGTAGTGAGTGAGAGAGTGCAAACAATAGATTGAGTGGAAGAACCCAAAACTCTTGATCTTGGGACGTTGGGATCCTTGGTATCAATTCAACATCTGGTAGAGTGAAAGTAGATAGGATTGAACCAATGACTTACATATTTCATTCACCTATACATTTAGATAGTTTGCTTAATGATAAAGGTACAATTAATAATGGTGAATAAGAGTATGTTATAAGTTAATTGGAGTAGCATTTGTGGGTCGCAATAAATAAAGTCGTGAATGTGTGTCATGCCTTTGTGTGGACGATGAGATGTGCTTTGGAACTGGGCCAGCTCGTAGTGGAAGAAATGGGTGAATTTCAAAAAAATTACCATTTTAAATCTTTAATGGGCCTGTGAAGTTAAAACATATTTAGATCTTATCTACATCTTCTTTTAAATAAAATCAATATTTTATTTAATTTGGTGAAATAATATATTTCAAAAGGGTTTGAATATTATATAAATTAAAACGAATGAGTGCATCAAATACACCCATATGTGTGTTAGTTACTTATTAGAATAAATACGAGAAGGAAACCTTTTGTTACCTTCTCTAATAGTTGTGCAATTAATTAAGGGAGTAAACAACATTAACTAAAGAGAGAGAAACCTCCCATTTTTGTCTTTGATTAGATTGATAATATGTTAAATAAACATGTTAACATTTTAATTGAATGTTTTATTAAGAATGAATTAGTCTAATTTGATTTGATTAATAGCAAATGATTCCGTGCACATCACATGACCCTGTGTATATAGTGTAAATGCAACATATAAAAGTGTACAAAGTTAATGTAAACATTGCATAGGTGTTGGAATTTACACCAATATGGACACATTTTCCATCTATATATGTCTCTGTCATCCTAAACATGAATAAATTTATTTATTTATTGATATACATACATTCATTCATTCATACATACATACATATATATATATATATACACTAAAAATACACACACGCACATAGATGTGTATACATATACAATTAATGTTTAGCATAGCAGTTCAAATAAAATAGATTTCGTTTCAATTACAAGCAGTAAATCAAAGAATATTAAGATTAATGAAAATGGTTTGAAACATTTGTGAAAAGAATCCTTCCATTTTAAGCAAAGATATAATTTTTAATTAGATGGAATTGAAAATCACGGAATATATCATTGGTTTAATATCTCCCTTTTTCTTTTAAAAGGAAGAGTTTATATTAGAATGATTTGAAACATGATAGTTAAAACATCATATTAATTAGGTGATAAAGATTAATCAATGCGATTATTACCAAGTTTTAATTACATAGCAACCCATGTCTAAATATTCAAGTGTAAACCTTTTGATATGAAAAACTGAATTATGAATGTATAAAAAATCCAAAATTTAATTATATTCTGTTTTTTAAACAACTAAACCAATCGACATAGGCATACAAAGATTTGAGATAAGAAGATCTAGATCTAGATCAAACAAACTTTGTAAACAATCACATGGAGTGTAGAAAATAAAATTAGGAAGGTCTAGATTCGGGTGAAATTAATTAATCAAGCAATCATATATGAGACAGAAAATGAGATGTTATAATTCATAATAAAATAGTAGTGAGCAAAAGAAAACATTCTATGTTTTAACTATTGAATATGCCAGTATATGATTTTTGTTTGATGATAATAAACACACACACACACACACACATATATATATATATTCATTTAAATGTATTTGATAATGTACTATTTTATTTTTCACATAATTAAATAAATATTTGCTGAATAATATAAATAACACAGAATTTAAATTCAAAAAGATATTTTATTCAAACGAATATTTTATTACAATTTTGAATAGTACAAATTTGAGCTCTCACTATATATACAATTTCAATTACAATAAAATTTTTGATTACATCACAATTTATCATCTACATATGCACTTAACTACATTCCACGCATTCACTCGTATTTTATCATCAACTCTATTCCGAATTAAATCCAGCATTTGAGCTATCTAAAAAAATATACACTGACGCAGTAAAATTTAAAATGAAATATTTTTGCAGTGTAAAATAAAATGTATTTCAAAAATATTATTTGCCTTAGTTATTTGGGTTGTTCGTCATCGTCTATTTTTGAATTCATCTACACGAACAACTTGTGACATGCACAGTGTATCACTGTACATGCCACAATGTCGTGCACACCGATATACACTTGATAAAGTTACAGGGACAGGTGAGCACAAGGTCAAACCCAATCAAAAGCCGGGTTCAACTCAAACGCAACACAAATAATGTCACGAGACGAGCACAAGGTCAAACCCAAGCTATAAGCTGGATTCAACACAAGTGTAGACCAAATTCAAGTGCCAACAGACCACAACTGCACACATACATGAAAACCAAGGTAAATGAACTCAAAAATCCAAATGTTCAAATGCATAACTGTCGGGAGCAACTTACACTCAATATAAACAAGTGAATCAAGTCCCGCTACCAACTCGACCAAGACCAGACTGTAATATCAAAGTAAATAATGAACCAACATCACAATACACATATACACACATACATATGTATGTACATTCAGCAACTAAAACATGAAGTGTGGATACAAGAAAACAGCAGCCCACACAATGAAAATAGAAAATGCAAGTGAAGCCAGTAGACTACATGGATAAGCACATGAATGTATAGACCACAATGAAAACAACCTAATATGCATACACACTTGACTACATGATGAACAAAGTTGCAAGTCCAATATCAAAATGAAGACTGCATGAAGATATCCAACAGTGAAACCAATGAACCACATACCAAAACTTCACAAATATCATGAACCAAACTTCGAATCAAGCATGCAGACAACAGGGTTTAGTTCAATATGGTTGCAGTGAAGACTACAAGTACGAGATACATGCACCAGTGAAACAAAAATGAAGCAGCTTAATATCCAAGCAGGATACAATGGAAGCATATATGTACAACAATGAACACAACCAAGTGAGTGTGCAACATGTACACAAATGAGATGCAACCAAAAAATTGAGATAGATCAACTGATGCAAGTGCGGTCGGATAAACAAGTTAGAGGTAAAACACAGCAGTGAAACCAGAGGCAACGGCAAGCACTTCACAAAATCAACTAGCCGAAGTCACAAAGACAATGGTCAACATCAAGCATCAGGTTAAAAACGTTACAAGGATGAACACACAATAAATATATACATACAGCAGTTACAAAAATAATATAACAAATTTGAATGATGAAAGAAAATGGCCAGATCAACCATTACCAAAGTCAAGGCCAAATTCAATCTGAAACAGCAAGGTACAAGTCGAACAAGTCAAATTCCAAAACAATTAAAGCCGTGGTTGTCAAGAAATGGAACAGTTCAAAATCGAAGCTGTGAGAATCAAGGCAACAAAATACACGAATTTGAACAAATCACAAAAATCACCAGCTAAGCAATATCAAACGGCCAAGCATATAATTATCAGACGAATTCGTATAAAATATACGAACGAAAATTAAGGGGTTCGAACCCTATTTAAAACCCCTTAACATCATTGGCAGAAATTCATTCGAGTTCAAGTAACAAAGAATAATCATTCAACTCAAATCAATGTCGAGAATAATAAATTAGCAGAATAAGAAAATCATGTACCAAATTACTACATCAATCTCGACTTAGATTGAAGTAGCCGAGAGCAACGAAGAAATGATCGATCAATAAAGATTCACGTGAATATCCACTTGATCAATCAACAAAGTCGGCGGCTACAAAGATTATCAAAGCCTTAATTTTTGTTAAAGAGGAAATGAACGAGCAGCCATCGAAGAACACAGGAAGTTGGGCTAAAGAAATAAAGAGACAAAGGGGAGACTCTTTTATTATATTTTTGGGCCGGCTATAATTTATTTCAATTGGGCTTTAGTGTTTAAAATTAGGGTTTATTTATTTTATTATTTTAATGTGTTTTAATTTCTCTTTTAAAACATTGTAATTTCTAGTTGTGTGACTAGAGGACGAACTACGGTGGTGTAGTTCGAGAATTCGTAATTCAGCAGCTGAGTTGTGGCAGGGTTTTAAGCGTAGAGTTAAAGTTAGTCAGTAGCGGATGTCGCGACTTTACATGTGTAAGCGTTTGACTACTTAATTTCTAGTAGAAACCTTGGGGCAGCACGTAGGCAGGGTTTTGCCGAAGTTGGTTAAATCTGTATGTTCTATTTTCTGCCTTTTAGATTCTGCTATATCCGTGCTGTTATCACTCTGCTGTGATTTGTGTTGAAATTATTTTATATAAACTTCCGCAATAAATTTTTATAATTAATAGTATCATTCTATTCACCCCTCCTCTAGGGTGAAATCGATCCTACATTAACATGGTAGAACAATCGATTCAAGCAAGGGAATGGAGACATTCAAACCAAGATTCAAATTCACAAGCATGAACATAAGAGAAAGATAGAGATTAAGGAGATAATAACAAATTATAAGATATGCAAATAAAGAATTATATACGCATATAATTACCTTAGGATGAATCATGTGGAAACACCTTGAATGATAGAACAATATCTAGATCTCATTGATCACTCTCTAGATCTGATAGACCTTACGCTTCATGACATCTTAATTTGTGGCTTCACCTTAGACTTCAAGCAAATCACCATCCCACTTTGCAAGTGAAGAATGAACCACCTTTTTACTTTAATTTGATGCTGATTTGAATTTATTTTGATGTTTTTTTTTGGATGAAGTTTCAGCCATAGATGAATAATAGAGAAGTGGAAGAAAAGAGAACAAAAAAAAAGTCACGTTCCATGTTGTGTAAATGAGAAGGATTTGTTTTTAATAGAATTAAAGGAATTGTTTCCTATTCTTCGATTAAAACTTTCTCCTTTATTCCCTCATTTTAAATTTCAGTTAATCTCATTAATTAATTTCCTCATCTTACTATTATATGGCTGATGCAAGAACATTCCAAATACGCAACTTTTCAAATAAAAAAAACCAACTTTTATGTAATTATTTTATTATTTAAACATGTTTAAAATTATACCGATATCACATATCGATATATGCAAATATAAGTTCTATATATGCACTAAAATAATTACCAACAACATTCAAAAGATCAAATAAATTGAAAATAATTAATATTTCACGAATATTAATTAATTTAATAAGCTTTCAACATTTTACAAACCAATTAAATTGTGTGGTTTCAAAGAAATCACAAATGCGGTTGTGCGACTCAGAGATGTGAATTCAGTCAGCGATTAGTATTGAACAATTCAAATATTAATGTTTACACGTCACTTAGCAGGTGGTATGATAGTTTGGCTGAATTCATCGCTTATAGGTCTTTACGTTAAAATCAAATTTCACAAACACTTAAACGTTACCTTTTAGTACCAGTTATTTACACCAATTCTCTTCGTCAAAACTATATCATTTTGGATTTATGTAATTTGGTAATGGTCAAAATTTCAATATCAATCACATTCAACTTTATAGTCCAAACACAAAGTCGTTGGTTCAATAATAACAATTATTATTAACTGAAATGCTCTGGCCAGAGACTTTGACTTTGACTTTACTTTAGTTGACCATGATACTAACCCTATATAACTGAGAAGAGGAATCATCTCTTGAATAGTGCTTCACTTTCAATACTTCCATTCGTCCCAACTATTGTCACTAAATGGAATGCAATGCCATGATTTGATTATAATCAAAGCGGAGCTTTCATATTGAAGATCCAAAATCTTCTCAAGTCGAGAGAACTATGTAAATCAGTCACATTGATATTTTCTGTTTGACCTTAGTTATATTAACTAACAGAAAACTATCGAGTGGGTCGTTCCATGGTTATCCAATATGTATCAGTACGTAACCTCTAGGTATCCCCAGCGGTCATGAGTAAAACACTACCCAACATTTGGAGAGCGTTATACACTCTAGTCTCAATGGATACATCGATATCCAATCTCGATGCATCTTGGCTAGGAACATTTAAAAAGTATATTTATTTTATTATGATAAATTACTCACGGTTACGACACTTTGTAACTACTATCACAAAATATGTCATTTATGGACTTTCTATTAAATATACATTTAATCAAATTAGTTAATTAATATAACCACATTATATCAAGTATATAATAGAAAGAAACACCTTTATTGTGAACAAGATTGTTTAATGAGTTAGATATATGTAAAAAATTATATAATTACTCCAAGGGCATACCCCTAACTCTATCAATCTCCTACTTTCACTTGTGGTCAATTATGGAGTCTTATTCTAACTTCTCCAATCAGTTTCTCAAAACCAGTTTGGTCAGTCCCTTCGTGAGCGAGTATGCTATTATATTTCAATTATCTACTCTATCAATCAACTCTCTCCGACAGTGATAAACTGCTTTATCGCATGGAACAATTCGGAGTATGTCTCTCGACCTCTAATGAGCTCTAAGTTCTATTACGAATCATATCGCGACATTGTTATCATATAACAAATTTATGAGATTCTCAATATTTGGAATTCCTCAGTTATAAATTTGTGAACTTATAATTTTATATACATTATTTTTATTGCAGCAATATTCAAGGCGATGTACGTAGCCTTTTTCATTGAATAAGCCACAGCCTTTTATTTGGAACGTTTCCAACTTAAAGATTCTTAACTTGAATTTATAATTGACATGCTACACTCAATATGACTTATGAAGTTTGAGTTCGAACACTCTTTCACAAGGAGTTTTTGTTTCTGTAAACAATTCTCTAGTATTTCATAAATACACGAGAACACTTCAAACAACCATTTAGTGATATCAACTTGGATTTGATATTTGCTTCATGTATCAAATACATAAACAAATCATGATATCATAGACAACAAAACATATATGATAATTCCTTTTGCCAATGCAAAGGAATCAATTTTGCATGCCCCATATTAAGCATTGTAATAAGGTGTCCTTGCATATCATTTGGAATATTCCTGACATCTTTTATACTTACTATAAAAGACATCATTTATTAATCCAATGTTGAGTATTAAAATAACTAAGGGTGATTTTAACACAAGTACATCGTTAAAATCAACAACGTGTTGTTTACTTATAGTTTAGACATATCAATGTACATTTTAACGTTCTTTCTAATGAACACACGCTTCCACTGCACTTTGATTGAAAATCAAACTATTTGAATTTCTATCAAAATACTTATTCAATCTTGAGGCTTATAAACTGATATTTTCGTATCGTTTCTTGGATCATATTCAAAGACTCACCAACTCAATATCGCTCCCACTGAATTTGTGAGACATTTTTGGTAAATATGTGCAAACAGCTTACTCTAAATCATTATTTAGAATTTTCTGTTTCAGTATATATGTACTAAAACACTAGGACTTATCAAGCGATAATTTTGTGAGTAAATCCGAATTGACTTGAAGGTGTTGAATATCAAATCTATCATGCTAATTTCAACAATTGAAATTTACGTTATTATTCTTATCAACATTGCTCATTTAATTCCAACTGCATTAGTCAAACTCATAAAGACACGGTCGTAGTTGATGGATCATATCCCTTCAATTATGACCACCAAAATCTATATTTTGATAGCGTACTTGGAATTATTTTGCATTTTCGCATCCTACCATATAGAGTCAACACTCTCAATGGTTTAGTTGAACAATCTAGGACAATATATTTTCGACATTAATAAGAAACTCACAGTTTCTCTTAGATATGCGAGAATACTTATTAGACGTTCTAATGCTATGTGTTCGTTTAGCTTAGTTAATATCATTTCATCTCATATAATCAGTTCTATCTATGGATCATATCTAATTCCATTTTACTACTAATAATTTCTCAAAAAATTGAATTTACAATGTAGTTGGTATATTTTGAAACAATAATTGTTTCTTAGTGTAATAAAATATGTATTCATAAATGTTTTTTGAATTTCTTTAATTATATAACTGATTTTGTTTTAGTTTACAAAATTATATTCGAAACATAAATATGTCATCCAATGACCGTCTTTTCAAAATCCATTTAGGGAGATTCATATAAGATCTCTCATGAACAATTGTTACATGCAATCTTTCAACTTACACAAGCTGCCAACTCCTTGGTCTATGATATCTCGTAGTTTCTTATAAACCATTATCTTGTAAAATTTTATAAACTGTTATTCCAATGAAATAATATTAACCTTGTGTACTACCCTTAAGTACATTACTTCATAAAAGGAAACTAACTTAACTTCACTTACAATTAATCGTACATTGTCTAATAAAGTTCAATTACTCTGTATTGATGCATCATTATATATCACATAGAGGAGTAATTTTGAGATTGAATCTTTATTCCTTTCAGAAACATTTAGAACATTTTCCAATATACTCACTCATTCGATTAAATCAAATCATTTCTATCGCATTTTATTTTATTTACTTTCTGTTTTATATTATATAAGTTTACCATAGACATACTATATGTGTATCAAATACACATGTCCATGTCGATGATAACTCATCGATGAATGTAACAAAGTACGTGGAATCGTTTTGAATTATGATTGCATACATATATATGTATCAATCCGAAGAGTTTATCAACTCTTATGATACTCCCATTAAATTAATAGCCATTTGCTTTAATAACCTCCAGAAATCCAAATTTGACTTATCTATTCCCCACGTTGAATTTATATTTGCTACTTTACTTTATCTCCAGGTTGGTTTTTTGCTTCCTCCATTTTTCTTTCTCTCCCATTTTTGTTTTTTCTTTTTGAAAATATTAAATATGCATATTGTTTGCATTCGAGCTTCCATTTTCATCTTCCTATCGCCACATCCCTACCACTGTGAACCGCCATCTGCCACCTCACCTTCGCCCTGACTATGCTTGTTGGTTCCTTCAATCATTTGTTACAAAAAAAGAACAAAAAAGCACGTTTGTATATATATTGTATCAAAGATAAGCTGCTCATATTCTTCCCTCTAAAACCTTTCCCTCCGATCGCCTAACTTCCTCAGCACCGAAGCCCTCTCCTACGCCTTCATTCCCTCACGCCCACAACCCACCAAAGCGCCTTGCCTGCTCCTTCCAGCCTCAAACACTGTACCTCCAACCTAAATACCCATGCGACCATCTCTTATAAAAAAATGATGATGATCGCTTGGGAAGTTGCAACCTACACCATGTCAGCTTCAATTGCTGCACCTACCCACCCAAACCTCCGCCCTTTTCCCCAAACACAGCCGACCCAATTTTCCGACCTGACGGCCCACGCCCTCCTCATCCACCTTTCGTTCCTCTCCCATCCGAGCACTACGACCTAAACAACTTTGACCGCACATCCTTCTATACTCACCGCTTATCTCCATGCAAACCCATGTCAGCCTTGCATTCCGAACACCCCCTGAACCTCCCACTCCAACCACCTCAGATCTCTACCTTGACTGAATCACACTAGCACTACCCTGTCCCTAACCAGATCGCCATTTAGCAAAGAGATAGCTCGCAACCAACGTGTGCCAAGCTTTGCCTCCTTAGAGCCTATTCCATATCCAGCCTCCTCTTATATATAAGAAAGTTTGAAAGGAAAATTATTTGTTTATTATATATTTGTTTTAAAAAAATTGTATATATATAAATATATAAAGTTGTTTGTGATGTATAAGTTATATACGACCTGTTTGTCTATATATATATATATATATATATATATAGTTTATTTAAGCTATGTATGATCTGTTTTTCTGTATGTGTATATATAGGTTTATATAAGTTATGTATGATCTCTTAGTTTATATATAAGTATATACATAAGTTTTGGTTTTCAACTATAATTAAAGGGTTTATGTTAAAATTTAATATGTTTTATAAATTAAACAATGATTTTTGAAATATATATAATTCTAATATGTGTTTAAATTAAAATATGATTTTAATATATATACAGTTTATACATAAGAGTTCACTTATAAATTGATCTTCATCAAATCCAGCTCATCATGCTTTGCTTTTGTCTCGTCGTTGTCCAAAATTGGTCGTAGCAGCTTTTGCTTTGCTCGTATCCGTATCCGTGTGTGCGTGTCTGTGTCACTATCTTCGCCATTGTTGTTTTATAGCCTTGAAAGGTGAGCAATCACTCATGATTATTTAGTAAACTTAATTCACATGAAATGACGATTAAGATATGCTATTAAATTTGAATTGTTAAGTTATTTAATTATTAGATATGATATGCCACTATCTGCAATTGTTTACCTATGACATATGACACTATAACCTATTGCATGTATTATATTTAATTTGTTGCTAATGATTTATGCATGTTGTTGATATGTTTTATTATCATATTTATTTTCACTCTATAAGTACCCTGTTAGTTTAGAAATTCCATATGGGTTGAAATAATACATACCCGAATAATCTTATAGATTAGGGGAAAATCGCTATAGGTTGAAATGATAAACCCAAACGATTTTCATTGATTTTGAAATTTTGGGATTGCAGGTTAATATGATATATACCTGTAAATATTAAATTTTAAAATACGGATTGAAATGGTAAATATTCGTATCACTTGACCATAGGATAAAAATCAATATATACGGACACTGATGGTCTATTTTAATTGATTTTCGGAATTTGAAAGGAAAATTATAGGTTTGATAGATATTGATTTTAAATTATAATATAAATGTTAATTTTAAGATGTGTAAAATCTAGATTTTTAAATTTATATGTTTTGAAAATTTTATAATTATCAATTAAGTTTTAAAATGTGAATTATAAAATTTTACTTATAACTTTATTATTACTATTAAAATATATAAAATAAGGTTTAAAAAAGATTTAATCCTAAAAAGATTTAATTTAATAATAACTAATATAATAAAATTTATTACGAATTTAATTTAAATAATATATATATATAATATGTTAAGTATTTATCTAAATTAGATTTTGTAATAATTTTAAGTAAATGGAGGTTGGAAAGACAAACTAAATAAGAATTGATTTATAACTAAATTTGTTTAGGATTGAATTTAAATAAGGTTTGATTTTTTATAACTTGATAACGTCATTTTGATTTAAATGTGATTAAACGAATATTTTCAATTTAAAGTAAAATTGAAATTGAATATATAATTTTGATTTAAATTTGTAATCGGGGATTTTTAATAAATGGTTATTAAATTGATTAAGTGAATATTTCAAAATTAAAATAAAATTAAAAGTTGAATTTTGAATTTAAATGAAATTAATCAAATTGAGTTATTGTAAATGTTTGGATACAAGCCTATTGAAATTGAAAGTGATTTAATTTTTTTAGTACAAACCTGGATTTGAAATCAATATAAATTGAAATGGATTCAAATTTAATTTTGGAACCAAGTTGATTTGAATTGATTTGTGGAATTGGATGCTTCAAACTATTTTGATAAAAAATCTTTTAATATATATACTATTTTTAATAAATAAACTATTTTAATTCTACAACATATTTTAATTAATAATTATTTTAATATATAAACTATTTCAATATTTAAATTGTTTAAGTTGGAACTGTCATGATTTAAAGTGAATATTATTTTCGAAAGTGAATATGATTTCGAAAGAGATATGATTTTGAAATGAATATGATATTTTGATATGAATAATAAATTCCTGAATTATAAAATGACCACGGTGTGAAATAAGTGTTTGGTTGTTAGAGCGACCGGGATTGGATATTGTCACACTCTTTGTCAATACCGAAAACCATTTTAACAACTGTTAACGTGGTGGAGATTCTAGAAGGAAGTAGGATGTTTTGGCGATGATTCTATATGAGGTATTAACACGGCCCTGACTCCTGCGAGTCAGCTTGATATAGCTAAAACAGGAGCTATACCTAGGCCAAGTGAGGTCACACCTCCGATCGAACATTCTTCTTCGATACCATATTATGACTTAGTGATTAATGTGGTGGCCACCCCTCGATTTGTTATGGGAATGTGTTTTGAGGTGGGTGGTAGTAGCTGCTATGCGTTATCACCAGCCCAGTTCTACAAATGGTAGAATCCTACCCTGACATTGCCTCGCGTGCCTTGTCACATACCTTATCGTGCCTTCTATAATTTTGGTTTGTACCATACCTAGGGAGTGCATTTGATAGCCCTCCAGTTTACGGAGGAATTACGGTACTGTATAGACTATGAGAATATATAAAATGTGTAAAGGGGGATATGGGTAACGCCTTAATTCTATTTTAATAATTTACTTTACTATAGACATTATCTATGTAGAGTATTTACTACGTATGTAGATAGTTTAACAGATCCTTATAGGATGGTTATCTCAAACATCCTTTGCGTCACTTTGTATATCACTTGAGTTGATTTACTATTATAAGAACGTTAATCCTGACTCAAGTATTTTTTTGTTGATTTATTCTTGGGTCAGACTGAGTGTCACAGTATTTGCGACTCACCTTTGGAGCTTGGAGCTTTACCTGACTTTGTTGTTTATATAGTAGCTTCATGAACTACTATTTATCTATTCCACTTCCTATTTTTTTATTACTCTATGTCTGTGATTTTGTGATTGATTTATTTACTGTATATGCTAATTTTTACCAAATATAAATTAACAATGTGTTGTTTGAAGCAATTCAAGTTTGACATGAGTGCATGATTGTCGATTTGAATGGTTCAAAATACCAGGTCATTGCAGTTGGTATCAGAGCTCTGGTTTAGGCAAACTTAGCGTATGGAGTAATAACTCATTAGAGATAGGGTGGTAATACCCTATAATGAGTAGAACTAATTAAAGAATCATATTTTTTTGAGCTTGAAATTTCTTCGTTAGGATTCCCCTGGATTGGGATTTCTTTAGGATTTTGGAACCATCCCCTTATTCTGGAATCCATTCGTATGCTTTCAAGTTAGTATTCTTCTTGATACTGTAGCATCCCATAGCTCTATTTCTATTGATCCTTGTGATGAATTTGAGCATATCTTGCAACCTCGATTTGCAACTTCACCTTTATGTGTAACTAATCCCATCGGCCGTCCGGCCAACCTTAGTATGATTTGCAAAAGGGTGAAACCCCTTTACAATAGGCGTCGATTCATCGAAGATTTCTATATCCTCATTTTTAATGTTGTTATCCCTTGCAAATCCTGAACTGTTTCTTTTGTAAATGACTAGGGTATAACTCTTATGATCGAGTGTGGAATGCCTTTGGATTATGCAACCAGTTCTATCTTTCGCTTGATTCTCAGCCTTGTGATCTTGACTCCACCCATATTGTCCAACTCCTTCCGGATGTCTATGGTGAAGTCACTTCCCTTCCTCCCAAGTGGGAAATTGAATTCCAAATCGATCTTATTTATGGAGCTCAACTTGTTGTCCTTCCTCCCAAAGAAAGGTTTTTATGAATGGTTAGTCATACCCTTTGGATTAACCAATGCTCCTGCATTCTTCGTCGATCTTATGAATCGCGTTTTTGAAATGTTCTTAACAAATTGACCTGGTTTTTATTGATGATATTCTCATCTTTTTTAAGTCATAGTTGATATGATTAAGGTCACCCGCTATTAAGATAAGTCTATCCACCTTTCCTCTTTTGTAATATAAGTTATCTTATCTTCCTTTCAAGCCTATCTTCGTGGTTAGAATTCTCTTTGAATATGGTCCTCTAAATTTGAATCTCTATTCTTGTTTTAAAATCCATTCTTGAATCATCTTATGAGGGAGTGTATTTGTAATTAATATAAAATGTTTTATATTGTGTTGTTTGAGTTGCTAAGTTTGAATTTTGGGTTTTGATCAATTCATCTGGCCAACGCTATCGATAGGAATTCCAAAATACTTGAGCAAAACAAGATGACACAATATTGTTTTCGAAATTGGTAAATGAAATAATTTTGTTTATGATTATATTTTATATATAAAAGTATAATTTTCTGAAATTAGATAGTTAAATGAATTGGTTGATGGAAATGATAATATTAGATTATCATTTATTGTTTTGTCAACATTTCCAAATCATTAACTATTGTTCTGTGAAATTTTTAAAACTTGGTTTACAAAACATTTTTGCAAAAGAAATGGATTTAAATTAAGGATTTGAGAACTTAATTTTCAATGCTTTTCAAAATTTGGTTTCCAAAGTTTTGAAGAAGAAAAATATTATTTGAAAGTATTTTTGGATGGAAATTGTTTCCAAAGAATTTTAAAAGAAGTAAGTCGGTACTCTCCTCTTTTGTCGTTGGAAAATAATTTTGGTGATGACTGTAGAATCATCGACATTCATTTTCGAGTCTCAGAATGGAGTGACCACTTAGTAGCTTTGCTACAATTTTGTTCTGTAGAATGGAGTTGATATGAATTCTTGAATATGATTTGATATATAATATATATATATATATCTGTATATAATTTTTTCAAATTTTTTTGTAGTGAAATCGAAAATATAACTCTCAAGCTTTAGGTTAAGTAGTGATTTTCATTTATCAAAATGAAGTAAAATTTTGAATATATGGAGTGCCTAAAATGAGAAATGGAATTTAAACAACTTGAAACAGTTGAACTATGATAAAATTTATTTGTATAATAGTCAATTGCAATTTTAAACATATATAACTTACCTGAAATATTCAAAAATTTTAAAATGTTAATGTGAATATATAATTGAAGGTTATGCAAGAGAAATTTAAGTAATAAAAATGTTCAAACTAAATTTTTCTTAATAAATGTTGTAAATAAAAGGTAAATCTGTATAATGCTCAATTACGTTCGAAATATTAATAAGACTTACCCGGAAAAGTTTGAACATAATTGGATAATATACAATATAATGTAAGTAATAAAATGTCCAAAAATGAAATTTTGCTAGGGGAATTTTTAAATAAAAAAATTCGAGTAGTTATAAATGTTTATACCCTTAATATATGTTGCAAGATATGTTAAGTGGAGTAAATTGAATAATAAAAGAGAATGCTACTAAAGGGAAACTTAAGAATAGTTGAAATTGAATTATAAGTGGAATTAACTTAAGTGAAGTCAAATGGAATAAATAAGTGAGTAAAATAAATATTGCTTGAAAGAAAATTTTGTAACAAATAGAAAGCAAATCAATTGAGTGAAAATGTATTGAATTGAAATTAAGGAAATGTGAATACACTGACTATTTATTGATTAAAAAAAATGGATTGATACCAAATTTATTGAATACAAATCAATTTGAAAACTGATGAAATTTATATGGTTTTGAATTAATTGTTGTATTTTGTATTTCAAACCTATTATCTCTTTCAATTACTTCTATCCTCCTATCTCATTCCTTTTTGGGGATGAAAAGTTTTGAGTGGGGGAGAGTGTAACGACCCGACAATTTAACGGTTTAAATAAAGTAATTAACTAAATTTTGTGAAAATTTAAATAATTAAATTAGCAATGAAAATTTGATATTTGTTAAGTGTTTACTTAAACATAGCAAATGGTAGATTTTTATCAAAAAATATAAAAGTTAGTTCTATTGTCTAATTTTCAATTTCAATTTAAATCAGTTAAATTGATAGAATAAAATTTTCAAAATATGAATATTTTTATATAATAAAAATGTAAATCATTTTTTGAGTGAAACACCATATTTCTTTTTGTCAAATTTGGTCTGCTATAGCTCCGTTTATCTTATTTTCGGCAAATTGACAGCAGTTTGGCAGCGAATATCGATTTTTGATAAGATGGTTGTATCGCTAATATCTATGTATCATTCTATTTGTCTCGTCATGCTAAACTCCGTAGAGTATTCATTTGTCAATTTTGGTGTCCGATACATGGCAAAATCTGTGAAATGGTTAGCCGTTTCGATTTTGCAATCGAGCCTTTTGGTTTCCTTGTGTTCATTCGTTATCCACTGGGAAAAAACCTACAAAAATCCAACTTTTGACTTTTCCTATTCCCCACATTGAATTTATATTTGCTACTTTATTTTATCTCCTAGTTGGTTTTCTTCCTCCATTTTTCTTTCTCTCCCATTTTCGTTCTTCCTTTTTGAAAAATTAATTATGCATATTGTTTGCATTCAAGTTTCAATTTTTATCTTCCTGTTGCCACAACTCTACAACCGTGAACTGCCATCAGCCACCTCACCTTTTGCCCCGACTATGCTTGTTGGTTCCTTCAACCGTTTGCCACAAAAAAGAAGAAGAAGAAAAAAAGCACATTTGTATATATATTGTATCAGAGATAATCTGCTCATATTATTCCCTCTAAAACCTTTTCCTCCGATCGCCTAACTTCCCCACTGTTGAAGCCCTCTCCTCCGCCTTCATCCCCTCATGCCCATAACCCACCAAAGCGACTTACCTGCTCCTTCTAGCCCCAAACACTGAAACTCCAACCCAAAAACCCATGCGAACTTCTTTTATAAAAAACAATGATGATCGCCTTGGAAGTTTCAACCTCCACCATGTAAGCTCCAATCGCTTCCCTCCAACTTCCTCACCTACCAACCTAAACCTCCACCCTTTTCCCCAAGCAAAGCCGACCCCACTATCCGACCCGATGGCCCACATCCTCCTCACCCATCTTCCGTTCCGCTTCCATCTTAGCACTATGACGTAAATAACCCTGGCCTCACAGCCTCCTGGACTCACCGCTCATCTCCATGCAAATCTATGTCAGCCTTGCATGTCGAACTCCCCTTGAACCTCCCACTCTAACCGCCTCAGATCTCCACCTTGAATTAATCACACCAGCACTGCCCTATCCCCGACCAGATCACCATTCGGCAAAGAGACAGCTCGCAATCGCCGTGTGCCAAGCTTCGCCTCCTCACAGCCTATTCCATATCCAACCTTCTTTTATATATATAAAAAAATTTGAAAGGTAATTTTTTTTATTAAATATTATTTTTTTAAAGAAAACTGTATATATGTTATTATATAAAATTGTTTGTGATGCATAAGTAATATATGATCTGTTTGTGTGTGTGTGTGTATATATATATATAAGTTTATTTAGGCTATGTATGATCTGTACGTGTTTGTGTGTGTATATATAGGTTTATATAAGTTATGTATGATCTGTTAGTTTATCTATAAATATATATGTGAGTTTTGGTTTTCAAGTATAATGAAAGGGTTTATGTTAAAATTTAATATGTTTCTTAAATTAAACAATGATTTTTGATATATATATATATATATATATATATATATATTATTCTAATATGTGTTTAAATTAAAGTATGATTTTAATATATATACAATTTATACATATAAGTTCACTTATACAATTGATCTTCATCAAATCCAATTCATCGTGCTTTGCTTTTGTCTCACCGCTGTCCAAAATTGGTCGCAGCAGCTTTTACTTTGCTCGTGTCTATATCCATGTCCGTGTCACCATCTTCACCATCGTTTTTCTCTAGCCTCGAAAGATGAGCAATTACTCATGATTAACATTATTGTATTTAGTAAATTTAATTCACATGAAATGACGATTGAGATATGCTGTTAAATTTGAATTGTTAAGTTATTTAATTGTTAAATATGATATGCCATTATCGGCAATTGTTTACCTATGACATATGACAACATAACTTGTTGTATATATTATATTTAATTTGTTACTGATGATATATACATGTTGTTGATATGTTATACTATCGTATTTGTTTTCACTCTACAAGTTCTCTGTTAGTTTAGAAATTCCCTATGGGTAGAAAGGATACATACTCGAACGATCTTATAGATTAGGAAAAAATCGCTATGGGTTGAAATGATAAACCCAAGCGATGTTCATTGATTTTGAAATTTTTGGATTGCGGGTTGAAATAATGTATACCCACAAATACTAAATTTTAAATTGCGGATTAAAATGATAAATATTTGTATCACTTGACCATATGATAGAAAACTATATATACGGACATCGTTGGTCTATTCTAAATGATTTTCAGAATTTTGAAAGGAAAATATATAGTTTTGATAAAAATTGATTTTAAATTATAATATAATTGTTTATTTTGATATGTGTAAATCTAGATTTTTAAATTTATATGTTTTGACAATTTTAAAATTATCAATTAAGTTTTAAAATGTTAATTATAAAATTTTACTTATAACTTTATTATTTTTAAAATATATAAAATAAATTTTAAAATAGATTTAATCCTAATAAGGTTTAATTTAATACTAACTAATATAATAAAAATTTATTAAGAATTTAATTTAACTAATAATATATATAATATATTAAGTATTTATATAATTAGAATTTGTAATAATTTTAAGTAAATGAAGGTTTGAAAGATAAATTAAATAAGAATTGATTTATAATCAAATTTGTTTAGGATTGAATTTAAATAAGGTTTTATTTGCACTTACTGATATTGAGATTTTAAAGATATGTTTTATAACCTGATAACATGATTTTGATTTAAATGTCTTTAAATGAATATTTTTAATTTAAAATAAAATTGAAATCGAATATTTAATTTTGATTTAATTTGTAATCGGGGATTTTATTTTGGCAAAGCCAGCGGGGTTAACTGGCCCCCAACCAGTTTATTGCAACACAATAAAAATGATTCAAAACATGCTTTGAATCAAAAAGAAACAGGGTTAACAAAGAAGAAAAAATACAAAGAAAAAGAAAAAAAACATAGCACAAGATAGCATCAACACCAATTGCTAATCATAATGTCAGGGATAAAGCACTCCCTCCTTTTAAGTTGCAAGTATATTTTGTTCCTTACTTCAGACCATAGAGTGCCAATGCTTTTTTTTCTTATTTTCAAATACAATAGCATTTCTCTCTTTCCATGTCACATCCATATAAATTTTAATGCAAATAACCAAAACTCTATATTTGCTGGACTTCCACCTAGTTGCCTTTGATATTATGTTCCAGTTGATAACAGAAAAAGCATTGGCAACAGTGCTTTGAATTCTACTCGCAATCTTATCAACCAAGTCATACAGAATAGGGCATTCGAAGAAAAGATGGTCAATAGTTTCTACAAACTGCTCACAAAATACACATTCAGGGCAACAAGTAATCCCATAATTTATTAACACATTTCTGGTGAGAAGAGCACTGCTAACAACCTTCCAAAACATAAGATTTTCTCTCGGAGTTGAATCAGAAGTCCAAAGAACAGAGAACCACTTCGCTGCAGGCAAGACACTATTGCCAAATAGGTGATTATATACCAACTTTATACAATGAGGCTTTTTGTTCCATGTCCCAAATATAGAGTATTCATTATTGTAACTACTGCTCTGAATGAAATTCCAGAGTTGCCTAACAACTTGACTGCTATTGTAAGGGAGTTGAATTCTGCCATCACTGAGGTACTCACTGACCTTTGCATCGCGATGAACACAAGACTGAACAATCATAGCATGGTCAAAAAAAGTAGATAGAATCAATCCAGAACTCACCCAAGGTTCATCTCAAAAACTAATATCAGAGTCATGGTGGACTTGGAACTGGATCATGGGTAAATAAACTTCCCTGAGCTTAAGAATATTCCTCCAAGTCCAACTACTGTCTTGAACAATGTCCATCAACTAAAATTTCCCATGCTTGATGTTATATGTCCAAGTCCAGTTGACCCAAAGACTGTCCTTCTTGTTTATGACATCATGAAAATGTTTACTGAAGGCAGCAGTGTTCCAATTCTTAGCATTTAAAATACCCAGGCCACCCAACTTTAATGAAGTCTCAAACTTTGTAACGAACAAGGCAAAAGTTTCTTATTATGCATACTACTAGTCCAGAAGAATCTGTTCATGGCAGAGCGAACAAGGAGCAGCAGCTTGCCAGGAAGGATAACTGAACGAGCCCAATAAACCAATGAAGGGAACACAACAGATTTTATGAGAACAAGCCTATCACTTTGATACATACTCCTATTTTCCCAAGCATTCATGACAGAAGTTATCTTATTATAAAGGGGAAGACAATCAGCAATTGAAATTCTTTTAGTGATAATGGGAAGACCTAGATACCTTATATCAGAGTGCATACTAGGGAAACCACTTTGTTGATACAAGCTAGTTGCATGAACATCGGTGGCTCCTGCAATAATCAAGGAAGATTTGGACTGGTTGATGGATAGACCTGTCATAAGGTAAAAGGTTTGCAGAGCAATTAATATTTCACTTAAAGAGGAAGCTTCAGGTTTAGTAAAAATCATCACATCATCAGCAAACATAACAGAAGAAATATGTTGCAGAGAGCACTTAGGGTGGTACTTAATAAGACTTTGAGAGTGTTTGTTCTTGAGAATAACATTGAGCACTTCCATAGCCACTAAAAATAAATATGATGATATAGGGTCCCCCTGCCTAATTCCTTTTTGACAACCAAAGTAGCCAACATGCCTTCCATTGACAATGACAGAGAAGGTTGAGGTAGATATACAAGTATAGACCCAAGAAACAAAAGTTTTAGGGAAGCCCATCATAGCCATGATCCTCACAATAGATACCCAGTGTATGGAATCGTAAGCTTTAGAAATATCAATTTTAAGGGAAGCCGCAGGAGAAGCATTACATTTACCATATCCTTTCATCGGTTCTTGGGCAAGAAGAACATTATCAAGGATATTTCTAGATGGGATAAAAGCAGCTTGGTTCAGAGACACAATAGTAGGCAGAACACAAACAAGTCTAGATGCAAGTATTTTAGAAATACATTTGTACACTACATTACAACACGAGATAGGCCTGAAAGAAGAAACTTTGGAAGGAGGAGAAACCTTAGGAATTAAAGCAATGTTTGTGGCATTGATTTCTCTCAGCGTTTTACACTTGCTAAAGAAATTATGGATAGCTAGACAGAATTCATGACCAAGCACTGACCACGTAGCAATGTAGAAGGTAACATTAAGACCATCCGGACCACCAGAAGAATGTTGGTTCATAAAGAAGAGGGTAGTCTTAATTTCTTCATCAGTAACAGGTTTGATTAAAGCATCAACTTCAAGGAGGGTAATGCAAGGCAGAGAAAGGGATGAAATTAAGTTAAGGTCAGGAGAGAACCCAGATGAGTTGCTAAGAATTTTAGAGAAATAATCAACAAATGCTTTGTCCACAGAATCAGGAGTAGAGAAAACATTACCACATTCATCCATAATATTGTAAATATTTTCTCTAGCATGCTTGACTCTTAAAGAGTCATGGAAAAATTTTGTGTTCTTATCACCTTCCTCATACCACTTGTCGTGGAGTTGTTGCCTTTTCATACTAGCTTCCAGCTGAAGCGCTTTATTCACATCCAAGAATAACCGACCTTCATCATTAGCAGCATTGGCATCCTCTGGATTTTCCATCATGTATTCCTGCTTGGCCCTGAGTTGTTCAATGAGTGTAGAAGATAGCAAACTGCCATGCCCAAAGGTAACGGAAGCCCACTGTTTGAGAGATTGCTTTATGCTTTTCATTTTCCTGCAAAACTTATACATAGGGTTACCAAAACAGTTGTAGGTATTGTGAACACTAGAAACTAAACCAAGAAAGTCATCATGTTTATCGCAAGCATTAAAAAATTTAAAACTTCTTTTGTATCTTCTTATATGGAGATCAAGGGAAAGAATTAATGGAGAGTGATCTGACAGAACTGGTTGAGGAAAGAAAACTGATAGGGATGGCCAATGATTGAGGGAAGAGATATTACAAAATGCATGATCAATTGTTGTGAATGTACGAACACCACTACGGCTACGATTGTTCCATGTAAACTTTGCACCAGACTTGTTAACCAAGAAAAGCTCAGAATCAGCAATAGAAAGATTGATAGGAGCAATGTCACTTGGTAGGAGGGGAGATCCACCCTTTTTATCATCAAGGCTATAACATGAGTTAAAGTCTCCAAGTACAACCCACGGTTGAGTATTCTGCCGAAGAGGATGGAGGGAATTAAGAAGAGAGTTTCTAGAAAGAGAAGAATTATCAACATAAACAAAGGTTACGTAGAAGGAAGATTGTGTTTGAGAAAGTTGAACATGAAAGTGAATGAATTGTCTTGCAGATAAAATGGGGGATAAGGTCATGGCAGCTGGATCATAAATAACAAGGATTCTACCATAGGAAGCAGTATCAAGATTGTGGTAATAATCCCAAAGAGGATTAATATAAGAAGCAGCTTTAATGGTTAAAGGAAGATTGAGTTTCGTTTCGAGTATGCCAAAGAGACATATATCATACATATTGATTAGGGTTTTGACTTGGTCAATTTTCAAGTTCGAATGGGCACCTCTAACATTCCAGGAAGCAACTTTTTTATTCATGGAATAACTAGAGTGAAAGATGAATTTTGTTTCCTCTCATAGCTGAAATAGCTCTAGTTTCAATACGAGAATGATGTAGAGATGAAGGGGAGGAAATATCAGAGGAATTGTTTTTAGAGGAGGGGGGTTTGGTGGAGAATGTGGAACTAAACTGGGAACATTGATTGGCCAACCTGGTATGTCAATGGATTAAGTTGGAACATTGAATCGAGGATTTTATTAAATGGTTATTAAATTGATTAAGTGAATATTTCAAAATCAAAATAAAATTAAAAGTTGAATTTTGAATATAAATGAAATTTATCAAATTGAGTTATTGTAAAAGTTTGAATATTTAAACTTTGAAACCTACTGAAATTGAAAGTGATTTAAATTTTTAGTACAAACCTGGAGTTGAAATCAACATAAACTGAAATGGATTTAAATTGAATTTTAGAACAATTTGATTTGAATCGATTTGCGGAATTGGATGAAACAATTCTAATTTGAAACTATTCTGATAAAAATTCTTTTAATATATATACTATACTTAATAAATAAATTATTTTAATTCTGTGAGATACTTTAAATATATATAACTATTTTAATTTATAACTATTTTAATATATATAAACTATTTCAATATTTAAGCTGTTTAAGTTGGAACCGTTATGATTTAAAGCGAATATTATTTTCGAAAGTGAATATGATTTCGAAAGAGATATGATTTTGGAATGAATATGATATTTTGATATGAAGTATAAACTGTTTGAATTACAAAACGACCATGGTGTGAAATAAGCGTTTAGTTGTTAAAGAGACTAAGATCGGATATTGTCACACTCTCTACCAATACCAAAAACCACTTTAACAATTGTGTACATGGTGGAGATTCAGAATAAAGTAGGATGGTTTGGCGATGATTCTATATGAGGTATTAACGCAGCCCAGACTCACACGAATCGGCTTGATGTGGCTAAAACAGGAGCTATACCTAGGCCAAGTGAGGTCGCACCTCCGATCGAACATGCTTCTTCGATACCATATTATGACTTTGTGATTGATGTGGTGGCTACCCCTCAATTTGATTATGGGAGTGTGTTTCAAGGTGGGCGGTAGTGGCTGCTATGCGTTACCACCAGCCCGGTTCTACAAACTGTAGAGTCCTACCCTGACATTGCCTCGTGTGCCTTGTCATATGCCTTATCGTGCCTTCTACGAGTTTGGTTTGTACCAAACCTATGTAGTGCCGTTTGATAGCCCTCCAGTTTATGGAGGAATTATGGTACTGTATAGACTATGGGAATATATATATATAATGTGTTAAGGGGATATGAGTAACGCCTTAATGCTATTTTAATAATTTACTTTACTATAGATGTTATTTATGTAGAGTATTCTACTATGTATGTAGATAGTTTAGCCGATCCTTAGAGGATGGTTATCCCAAACATCCTTTGAGTTACTTTGTATTCCACTTGACATTTCACTTGAGTTGATTTACTAGTATAAGAATGTTAATTCTGACTCGAGTTTTTTGTGTCGATTTATTCTCGGGTCAGACTGAGTGTCACAGCATTTGCAACTCACCTTTTGAGCTTGGAGCTTTACTTGAAGATCCATCTCTATCTATTCAGCTTCAGTTATTTTAGTTGTTCCAGTTGTTTTTTTCAGACTTGTCAGTGGCAATTGTATTAGTAACTTCTATGTACTTGGATATCTATTGTATTTTATTTAAGACTCTGTTATTTATGTAGTAGCTTCATGAACTACTATTTATCTATTCCGTTGCTTATAGTTTTATTACTCTGTGTCTATGATTCTGTGATTGATTTATTTACAATATATGCTAAGTTTTTTCACATATAAATTAACAGTCAGTTGATTTAAGAAATTCAACTCTGACATGAGTGGATGATTGTCGATTTGAATGGTTCGAAATACCAGGTCATTACAGAGTTCATTGATCAAATATCTTAAGCTCATAGAAATAAATATTATAGAAAACAATTTTCTATATGAAAATACATTTCGGAATAGAAATCATATTTCTTATTCCAATATTAAATATCAATTATTATTATAATTCTCGTTTCCGTTGTTTCTTTATGAAGAAGAAATGACTATTCACTCGCTCTATCCCAGCTATACCTTAAATCATATTTACTGTTATACATTCATTTTCCTTACAAATGGTCAAACTATTCAAAAGAAAGCCTTACTCCAATATCATAACAAACTCTTTACAAAAGAGCATTTGATTATCCTAAACATTTATGGACATCAAATATGTTGCACTTTATGTAACCCGATCAAAATGATATTTCAGCAATCGAGTTCTTAGATCTATCTTGTAATTTTTGGTCTTATGTTACATTAACATAATATGATCCCTTTTATGATCAATCAAGTTGAATGCATGATCTCAAAAATACTGTTTATTGGCTTATTTCCATGAACTATATTCATTGAAGTATCGTAAATTACAAATTCACCATATAACACTTATAAATGATAGTATGTGGATCAAATATCCAGAATCTTGTATTGCTTTTAGAGTTTGAAACTCATAGAGTGTAATACATGGTCTTAACCAAATAAGAACATAAGTGACCATTTTACGAATGTATGAAGTAGTTGTAAAAATTAGACACTTGCATGGGTAAAGAAAATATTAACATGCAATAGGCATTTAGTAGTGGGTATTATATTTCCATTTGTCAACTTTCAATTTAGTTCATTTGTATATGTTAATTGATACATATTTTATCAATCATATTAAATGTACAAATTTATCATTGTAGATAATTATAATATTATTTAGCATATATTCTTACAATATTAGGAAGGTTAAGTGTTACCATTTTATTTTTCTAATTAGGCTTCCACTAGTCTTTTATGTTTCCCCAACTCTAAAATGAAATATAGAAGTCTTTCGACTTCACTAGTGGGTGTTAGGACTCGTCTATCTGGGTATTCCGACCTTGAGTTTGCTCAACAAATTATAGCCCCATAAACGATGGATAACTCCTTATCACCTGTATCACAAACAACTCCTAACCCATTTTTCCTTGTTCTAATATCATTTTAACCTTGAGTTTGCTCAAAAAAATTGAAAGAGATTATTCACTCGTAACTACCATATCATGATGGCCCAAGTATAGTATATGTACCTTGAGTTTGCTCAACAAATACATATAGTTATCTTACCTCATCTGTTCAATATATTAGTAATACTACACATAACATCCCTATTTTGAGTTTGCTCAACAACTAAGAAGTATGCAAGTAATTTATTAATATATATATATATATATATATGGTAGAGGACAACATTATATTGAAGATTTATAATCTTCGGTATAATATATAAAGTGATATCGACTTATGGAATAATGTACTTCTTATGAAATACCCTCATATTCAAGTGTCAGACACATCAGAAATCACCGTACACGTACATTTACGTATGTATTTATTCCTTAAGTCTATTTGAGTTTCTTCAATGTTCCACCTTTAGTTTATATTTTCATATCATATAAGTTTCACTATTATATAATTTTTAAATTTACTTGTACAATAATCTTCTGTATAACATTTTATTAATTAAACCTTATTTAATTAATTTTAATTAATTAAATCTTTAATTAATTTTAAATTAGTATTCCAATACAACTTTTATATTGGATATATCTATTGTGTAACGACCCGTAAATTTCCAATATTTTATATTGTTAAATTAATAACTTTTGGTAATTTAATATGGAAAGAAATAAAACTTTGTAACTTAATAATGAAATGAACTCTAAAATGAAATGTAACAATGGTAATTAAAACTAATTATTAACAATTGAAATGAAGTTACAATTAGTTGAAGTAATGTAAATTGTTATACTTAGCTATAAATTGATGTAATAAAACAAATGCAAACATTAAATTAATAAATGAAATAGTATGAAATAAATGACCATTGAATAAAGATTGGGTATATAAGAATTGTAACATTTGGTTGTGAACAATGAATTCAAAAGTGTGATTAAAAGTTATAGTAATGGTTGTAAGTTACTATTTAATTGGTCTATTAATCTAGTTGTAAATGTTACATTTGGGTATAAAATTGAATATAAGTAAAAAAAGTGTAAGTGTAGTATGAATAAATAAATTAGTATATAATTTATCGTAATTGAATGAATTCAACATTATGTAAGCAATTATGATAATTAGTGAAAATAATAAGCTTGAATGTAATATAAAGTTAATGATAACATTTATTGCAAGTTACCTTTTTATTCGGGCTGCTAAATTTAAAGTAGGAAATCAATTACATTTAAATGTAAGTAAATGTTCATTTATGTGAGTTAGGTAATTGTAAAGTCTGAATGTAATAAAATAAAGGGAAATGCATATTTTGTTCATAAGATAAAATAAAAGGAATGAAACCAAGTTGAATAAATTAATTGAGATTCTAATTATAATAAATGTATATATTTGATAAATTCAATATGATTGAAAATAATGGTTAATACATAGGAAAGATGTAAATTTGAATATATGAATGTAATGAAAGACAAGCAAATATTAACTAGGTTATAGAGTAATAATAGACTTAATAAAAAGATTAGAATTGGATCAAAATAGTTTATTTGAAATTAATCAATTGGAATTCAATCTATAACAAACGGATTAGTGGTAAGTAAATGAAATTAAATACTATGTTATTTGAAATTAGGATGAAATGGGAAATATTAATGTAATAAAATATAAACCAAAGATAATTATACCAATAAGATAATAATTGGCTGAATAGCAATATTTAAAATCAAATAAATGGATTTGTTGGAATTTCAACTGATAATTAATGAATTTACTAAAATTGAAATTTGATACTGTAACTAGTTAATAAATTGACTTTAAATTGATATAGAAATTTGTTATAAAGGATTATATATTACTAGAGTAATCCAAGATGATAAAAATTATAAATTTAAAAATTTGAATTGAAAAGTGATGTAATTTAATTTAATATTAGTTTATTTAATTAATGTGAAAATAGCCATTTTGGCCACTAACTCGGATTTTGACGAAACTAGTTTCACCGGATCCGTAACGGTGAATTATTGTAGAATTTCAAGTTTTGCAACTATCGGAGTGGTCGTTTAATCGTACGAACTCGAAACGCCTAGAAGTTAATTTAATTGAAATCAATTTGAAATAAGCTGATTTTACATAACTTCTTCATACGATGGAATTAGGACTTGAAACCTATTCCATTGAGTTTAAAATATTCAAAAACATCTATTTTGATATATGGGTTGACCCATTTTCGTTCCAGAGTCGAAACGGGCTTTTCGGGTCGTTAGCGTTCAATCAATCTTGTCCATTATATTCGAGTTTTCAGCTTTGTCTATAAATATCTTGTTATAAACCCTAATTGTTCCTAATTATCATTTTTCTATACGTACACCTTCTTCTCAACTCCTCATTCCAATGGCAGATAAACAAATTATAGTTCAGTTTCAAATCAAATTCCAAATCAAATTCCAAATCAAAAATTTAAACTCCACAAACTATATCGGATTATATGTCGATTTGAAGCTCTCGACGAGCGCATCTCAGATATGTTGTTTGTTTTTCAAATAGAACCTCCATCTATCCAAAAATTAACAAATTTGTCATGGTCGTTCATTGGATAGCTTCGCATTAAACAGTGGATTTTTGTCGATAGGATGATCGGGAGTTTGCAGTGGGTAGAGGAGAAGGTGCAACGTGCATCCATGTTATTCGCTTGATCCAGATGGTCTCGATTTCGCCAAAATCGCAAGGAAAAGACATGGTGGCACGCGGCGTCTGGATGAGTGGGGTGCGGTCGCGACGTGGCCATAGGCGCGGGTAGAGGAGGCGGTGTCGGCGGCGTTCTCTGATTGGGTAGTTGGCCTGTGGAGGCGGCGCTATCAGAGGTCAAAATAGAGTTGAGAGGAGGAGTTGTTGTCTTCATTCGACGGCGAGCTCGAATAGGCCTAGCGTTTCGCGTGTTCAAATAGATGGTGACATGGCGTGGGTAGGTGAAAACTTTTTATTTTATTTTGTTTTATACAAAATTTTGATTTTCAATCTTCTAACCAACATAACTTTTACGTACAAGATCTGTTTTATGCGCAGTTTGACCCGCTGAGATCGTATCGAAATTCTAAACATTTTGACGCTGGTTTGGACGAATTCTGAGACCGTTTGGATTTTGAGTTTATATTGGATTTAAATTCAATTTAAATTCAAAAGGTGAGTGTTTTAACCTACTCATAACTTCTAAAATTTCTTATGTTTGTTAAATTCAAGTTAAGATGTGATTAGAAATTTATTTATGGTTGTTTGTTATATTTTGAATCATCATATCTGTTAATTCGAATTTATTAAATTAAATCGTTATTTAATTTATTTTTTGAATTTATATGTTGCCAGTTAAATACTTGTTATTAATTATCTGTTCTATACTGATATTTATTGATTGATTTGGATGATGATTGTGATGGATGTTTGACTGTTGATATTGAATGAATGGATGTTGTATTTTATATTGTTACAAACTACAAGTTTGTTATGGATTTTTATTTCATTCAGGATTGCGGTTTGAAATGTTCTAAACATTTTGACGCTGGTTTGGACGAATTCTGAGACCGTTTGGATTTTGAGTTTATATTGGATTTAAATTCAATTTAAATTCGAAAGGTGAGTGTTTTAACCCACTCATAACTTCTAAAATTTCTTATGTTTGTTAAATTCAAGTTAAGATGTGATTAGAAATTTATTTATGGTTGTTTGTTATATTTTGAATCATCATATCTGTTAATTCAAATTTATTAAATTAAATCGTTATTTAATTTATTTTTTGAATCTATCTTGCCAGTTAAATACTTGTTATTAATTATCTGTTCTATACTGATATTCATTGATTGATTTGGATGATGATTGTGATGGATGTTTGACTGTTGATATTGAATGAATGGATGTTGTATTTTATATTGTTACAAACTACAAGTTTGTTATGGATTTTTATTTCATTCAGGATTGCGGTTTGAAATGATATATAACCGTAAAATTTTAAATTGCGGATTGAAATGATAAATATCCATATCACTTGACCCTAGGGTAGAGAATTATATACGGACACCACATTGGTTAAGTTAAATGATTTTAAGATCCTGAATATTCAAATTTAATTAAATGATAATTTGAAATAAATTTGATTTATATAAATTGGATTATTATTGAAAATCAAGTTTATTGAAACTTATAAATTGAAAGGTTTGAAATTGGTTTACTGATTTGGAAATGGAAATTGGTCTGATTTTGTTGAAATGAAATAAATGGTTTTAAATTAATCTAAATTCCATATTCATGTTTTCAAATATAAACTGTTCTAAATTATATTATTTTTAAGATTCTAAATTTTAAGATTTTCAGATTTATAAACTATTTTAACTTATATTAATTATATTAAATCAATTTAACCTATTTAAAACCATTAAATTTTTTTTAACTAATTAAACCATTTTAGCTTATATTAAATCTAAATAATCTATTTTAAAGCTATTTAATCTATTTTAATTATATTTAATATATTTAACTAATTTAAATCTATATTAACTATTCTAGAGTATGTTACTATTGAAAATTTATTAAACTATTTATAACTATTTTAACCATTTATAACCATTTATAACTATTTTCTAGATTTTCAGACTAAGAAAAAGGAAAGTGTTCATATTCAAATTTCTTTGGTTTAAAAGCAAATATGATGAAATGATGAAATGATTAAATGTATAATAAACTGAAATGATGATTTTGAAGTAAGGATTTAACATGTTTTGTATATAAGTTTTTGGAAGGAATTATGACTTTTGAAAGTTAATACGGATTTTAAAGTGAATATGATTTGAAAGCTAATATGATTTGAAAGTATTATGGTTTTGATAATATGATATTTGATATCAATTGTGAATTGACTTTTGAAATCTAAAAGAACCATCCGGTGTGAAATAAGCATTTGGTTGTTAAAGAGACCGGGATCGGATATTATCACACTCTCTGCCAATACCGAAAACCACTTTAACAACTATGTATCTGGTGGAGATTTCAGAAATGAAGTAGGATGGTTTGGTGAAAGATTTATGTATAAGGTATGACGTGATCCTGACTTCCGTAAGTCAGCTTATATGTGACTAAAATCAGGAGCTACACCGGGCCAAGTGAGGTCATTCCTCCGATCGGGCACACTTCTTTGATATTATATTCTTATTTTTTGATTGTTTGGTGGCCACCCCTCAATTTTTGATTTAGGAGTGTGTTTCGAGGTGGGCGGTAGTAGCTGCTATGTGTTACCACCAGTCTGGATCCACAAACGGTATATCTAACCTAGCATTTCCTCGTATGTTGTGTTCACATGCCCTAGCGCGCCTTTTATTAGTTTGTTTTGTACTGTACCTATGCGGTGTCCTCTGGGTAAACCTCCAGTTTGCGGAGGAGCTTACGCCATCGTGTAGACTATGGGAATATATAAAATGTGTTAAGGGGGATATGGGTAATGCATTAACGCTATTTTAATACTTTTACTTTACTGTAGACATACTATAATAGCATATTGTACTACATAGTAGATAGTTTAACGGATCCTTAAGAGATGTGAATCCCGAACATCTCTTAAGTTATTACACTCACGTTAGCCACTGGATAGAAGATGTCTCTAAAAATCTCTGATGCCATCCCACTCATATTTATTTCCGTTGATTTAACTTACACAAGATCTTTTAGTTCTGAGTCGAGTGTTTTGTCTTTTCAATTCGCTTGGATCAGCCTGAGCATTCTGGATTTGAAGACCTTACTTTCTAAAGGACGAGGACGAAGATTTGTGCTACTACTATTTACTATATTTATTCCACTGCATTCATAATGTTCCGCTGCATTATTTATTATTCTCTGGTATGTGTAACTCTGATCTGTGTCGTATAAGTATAGTCAAATGTTTTGTAAAACAGCTTCATGAACTGTTTATTTAATTATTATATTTTGTCATTCCCTGCAAGATTCTATTTTTGTTTTTTTTTCTTTCTTTGTTTTTTCTTATTTACCCCATAACAATCCTCCCTTCTGTATGGTTTGAGTTGGCATGTATGTGTGCTTAAACGTACTAAAAGGCGGGATGTTACATATTATAACCGTTATAGTAAGACACATATATCTTATATATGTGCATATTTTTAGTTAATTAACTAACTTTAATTACTATATTAATTGAACAATTTTAATTTAATTATATTAATTATAAAAATTTATCTTATATACATGTATGCTTATGTTATCACAAACCCTTTCAAATAACATAACATATATAATACACGCATATAAGTATTAATTAATTAACTCATTTAATTAATTTACGTTATTAATATCATTAACAATTTTAAATTTCGAAGTTAATATTTACAGAATGTCAAACATTTTGAACTTTTCGTTACATTTTCAAACATTTAGAAAATTTACGTTATATTATATCCAATTATAATAAACATGTTTTTATTTTAAATTTAACTTTAAAATTTAAATCTTGTCTAAATTTTCAAAACTATTTTGAAAATTAGCCCAAGGCCCAATTAAATTTGGTCTTTTCTACCAGGGGCAACCTTTGGGCTCACTTCATCTTTCAGGCCAGGCAGGTAACCAGATAGGATAGGGTACTTGATTACACAATTCCAATCCTAAACATTATCTTTCTAGACACCGTACTAAGGTGCAAACTCAATTAGTCACCTTTAACATGACGAATTTAGACCACATAGACTATTGGGCTCCGAAACCATTGTTGGAACCGGGCCAGCCCGTAGTAGAAGAAATGGGTGAATTTCAAAAAATTTACCATTTTGGATCTTTAGTGGGGCTATGAAGTCCAAATGCATTTAGATCTTATCTACATCTTCGTTTAAATAAAATCGATATTTATTTAATTTGGTGAAAAAATATATCAAAGGGGTTTGAAATATAAATTAAAATGAATGAGTGTATCAAACACCCCATGTGTAGTAGTTACTTATTAGAATAAATATGAGAAGGAAACTTTAATTTCCTTCTCTAGTAGTTGCAATTAATTAAAGGAGTAAACAACATTAATTGAAGAGAGAGAAACCTCTCATTTTTTTCTTTGGTTAAATTGATAACATGTTAAATAAACATGTTAACATTTCGATTGAATGTTTTATTAGGAATGAATTAGTCCAATTTGATTTGATTAATTGCAAATGATTCTGAGCACATCACATGCCCATGTGTGTATAGTGTAAGTGCAACATATAAAAGTGTACAAAGTTAATGTAAACATTGCATAGGTGTTGGGATTTGCACCAATATGGACATATTTCCCATCTATATATGTCTTTGTTGTCCTAAACATGAATAGTTTTATTTATTTATTAATATATAAATACATACATACATACATATATATATGCATGTATGTACTGAAAACACACACACACACACACACACATATTTACAACATATACAATTAATATTTAGCATAGCAGTTCAAATAAAATAGATTTCATTTCAATTACAAGCAACAAATCAAAGAAGACTAAGATTAATGAAAATGGTTTGAAACAGTGGTGAAAAGAATCGTTCCTTTTTAAGAAAAGATATAAATTTTAATTAGATGGAATTACAAATCATGGAATATATCATTGATTTAATATTTCCCTTTTTATTTTAAAAGAAATTTTTTATATTAGAGTAATTTGAAAAATGACAATTAAAACATCATATTAATTAGGTAACAAAGATTAATCAATGTGATTATTACCAAGTTTTAATTACATAGCAAACCATGTCTAAATATTCGAGTGTAAACCCTTTGATATCAAAAACTGATTTACGAATAATCCAAAGTTCAATCATATTCTTTTTTTAACAACAAAATCAATCAACATAGGCATATACAGACTTGAGATAAGAAGATCTATATCTAAATTAAATGAACTTTGCAAACAATCACATAGAGTATAGAAAATAAAATTAAGAAGGTCTAGATCTAGGTTAAATTAATTAATAAAACAATCCTACATGAGACAGAAAATGAGATGTTATAATTCATAACAAAGTAGTGGTGAACAAAAAAAACATTCTATGTTTTAACATGATAGAACAATTGATTCAAACAAGGGAATGGAGACATTCAAATTAAGATTCAAATTCACAAGTATGAACATAAGGGAAAGATAGAGATCAAGGGGATAAGAAAAAATTATAAGATTTGTAAATATAGAATTATACACACATATAATTACCTTCGGATGAAGCATGTAGAAACTCCTTAAATGATAGAACAATACCTAGATCTGATTGATCGCTCCTTAGATCCAATAGACCTTGCCCTTCAATGTGGACAAGTGTGGATTAGCGAGCGTGTGACATATGGTACATACACGCCTTACATTTATGATATGATTTATCATTATGCATTGTTACCTCTAGAGCTAGTTTTTAGCCTAAGTCAGGATGTGTTATTCATTTAACAACCGTGGATTAGACTGAGATTGTTTTGATAGGATGTACTCTTTGACTATGTTCTTTTTTGGGCTATGATATGGCGATGGCGGTACTTAGTTCCTCTTATTATATCTACTTTGATTATATGATGTTGTATGTATAAGGTTGTGATTTAGATGTGTAATATGGTTATAATGTATCAATCGTGCATAGTCATGCATGTAGACATACGATGAAGAATTTTCTAAATACATTAACATCGGTACATTTATATATTATATTTTAATGCTTTCAATGCTATTTCTTTTGGAAATTTTGTATATATATTACTAATTTAGAAATTATTCAATCCTAGAACTATTCATGTACGTTGCTTTGTGCCAAGATTAGAAATGTATTATTGAGCATTTTTAATATATTACAATGTATCTATATTGGCCTAAGGGAGTGTATATGATAGATCGCCCCAATCATGTTTGTAACGTCCCGGAATTTAATCACATTAAATATGGATATTTAACATGTTATTTAAATAATTAATAAATGGATTTTATTATTCAAAATATCCCAATTGAATATCAATTAATGATGGTGAAATGGGTTTCAAAATGTGTTTACAACAATAAATAGTTCAATGGAAATTAGAAAATGTGACTAAAAATTCATATTTTTCATTAAAAAGTTGTTTAAAATGTTATGAACACCTTAGCACACTTAAACACAAACTTATACAAATAATGACAATTTAATTAAGTATGTTAAAATTATAAATATTTATGTTCTTAAAGAAAAGAAGTGATGTGACAATTTTCAAAGGTTTAAAATTAAAATAAATAAGATAAGATGTAATGTCATTATCGTTTCACATCAAGTACAAGGAGAGGGTGTATTACATGGTGGTTAAAAGGGTTCTCATAGGAGGGTGACGTGTAAAAGAGAGGAGGAAGTGATAAGGTGATGATGTGGCATATTTTTAATGGAGGGTAATGTACCTTAGGGTTATTTTAGTAATTTTCTAAATCCAAATTATGTAAAAAAATTCCAAATATTTATCTCTCAACCTCACTTCATTTTAAACTTTTTAAAATTTTTACACCTTCCTCTCTAAGCTTTAAAACCCCTCTAATCGCTTCCATGAATTTTTAAACTTTAAAAATCTTACCTTTACTCATTTTTAAATTCTTAAACTTATTTAAAGTCTTTTCCTTCACTTCTACAAAAACTTCTTAACAAAACTAGACCCTTCTCCATCTTTTCAACCTTTGGCCATGTCTAATACCCTACAAGCCGAGCCCACTTTGTGATGTTTAAGTCCAAAAATCAAAATTTTCCAAAGGTTTTACAAAGTTCTAGGCTCCATTTCAAATTTGAAAAAAATTTGGCTGATTTTAGTGAGTAAATTTCTTCCTTTTGGGAAAAAGAATTAACCTTAATATGTTGCCTATTTTATTATTTAATATCTTGGTTGTTTGGTTGGTTTTGATGTTGGTTAGTTTGTGCATATACGTCTTTGGTTATATGTAGTATAACTTGAAAATGGAAGTTGAATGTTAGTAAAAGTTTGCAAGTTAGGATCTTTGTGTGCTGGATGATATAAAGTTGAAATCTTTACTTGTATTTGTGGTTTGTTATATGTTGTGTATGTTATGCATATGATTATGTTTTTATATGCAAAGAAAAGTTGGCACCTTTGTATGGTACTGCGACTTGGATTCCTTGTGGAAAGTTATATTGAATTATTTTCAAATAAAAATCATCTTCAAGTTCTAAACTTAGTTTTACTTTTATAAACACTTACTTTCTATTTTGGAAAAGAGAGCGAGCTTCCAAAAGTGATATCTTTTCAAAGTAAACTTAGGAAAATGATTTCAAGTTATGGTATCCATAGTCGCTATGGATGCAGTTCCAAAAAAACTTATAGTTTTTTAAATTTAAAGTGTTCTTTTAAATTGTTTTTGAAAAACATTTCAAATTATTAATTAAGTATAAAAGATATATATTAGTTACTTAATTAAGTACGAGTTAGTTAATTAATTAATTAATTAAGGATAATTAGTAGTAAATTAGAAATTAAGTAATTAGTAATTAAGTATCAATTAAGTAAGTTAATTTTAATTGGTAAATTAATGAAGTTTTATTTAGTGATGGATTAATTTAAAGGTTAATTAAGAATTAAATTTATTTAATTAATTTAATTAATTATTTAATTATTATTTAATTAGGGTTAATTAATAATCAATTACTAATCTAGCAGGGTTTAGTTAATTAATCTAATCGGATTTAATTAAGGGTTAATTAAGTTAATTAAATTCTTAATTAAGGTTAAGTATGGTTTAATTAGAATTAATAATGGTTTAAATTTATAATTAAATTAAGATTTAATTAATAATTAGTAAAGGTTTAATTTTAATCCCTATCAATTATTTCCAATTCAGCTCTCTTTTATAAGCAAATTGGTTTTAAATCAAAGGATCTCTTGTATGGCCAAGACATATGTTTAGCAGAATAAAAAATCATTCTACTACCATTTGATTAGATAAAACATAAATGACATCTATTTATAAATCTTCATTTCGCTATATTAAATTAAGTAGATCATTTGGACATCCATCTAGCAGAATAAATCCCCGTTCTGTTAGTATATTGCTATGGACATTGAAGTGCATGTAAGTAAATTAATATATGATAAGTTATGTTTTCTATATGTGCATAGTTTTTATTTTCTTTTGTATATATATCCCTATACTTAAGTTATGTAATGTTTGAATCGAAAATGATGTCGCCCCTTAAAAAGTCTGGTATTAGAAAGAGTGTAATGTAAAATTCAATGGTAGTTTTTACAATGGTATTAGGAAGAGGAAAATTAGATGTCATTAGCAACACACTAAATTATTTTGTTGCATTTTTATAGATTTGTATACGTGCATTAATGCATCATATACGTCTGTGCACAAGAAAAAAGATTTATACTATGTTACTTTATGATGTGCCGTGCAATGAAATTTTATAGTGATCTAGTTGATGTTTTTAACCCAATCCATAGTTAATTGTGTAATGGACCAAAGAAAAATCTAAAATTCAATCATTAGATGTTACAAAAACTTTCAATTTTTTATTAATAAAGAAAAAAACAATTATTTTCGTCATGATTCGATAATAACAATAAATTACTTATGATAGCAACGAAAATACACGAACCCTACATAGCATCTTAGACTACTCAAGGTGTGTTCTTTTGTTAAACGAAAAATATATTTGAGATGGGTACTAGAAAGGAGGATGGGTAGATTGTTTAACAAAAGAAGAATGCATTCTTGTGTTGTGAAAGAAGAATTTGAAATTTGTATTTTAATTGTTTTGTTATTAATAATATTTTTTTATTGTTTATTTTTTTTAAATAATATAGTAAAATGAACTATATTATTTATATATTATGAAATGCTAGAAAAATTGAAATTAAAAATAGGACAATTTTCGATAAACACTAGAAACTGACAAAAATACATATGCATCTAAATACAACTGTGCATGTAAGGAGATTGAAACATCCAAATACATTGAAATAATTCTAAAAATCGAATGATGGACAAGGTGGGTGGGTAGGCAGGTCGGTACGCAAGTGGACGGTCCATCATAAACTGTTGGTATTTGATTGTGTGTTGTGAACATTCTATCTTCAACCACAACCAATTTCAAGCGTCGTCATCATCTAAAGAATTGAATATTTCAATGTTTTCTTGAATCTTAATAATGACATTGCTTTATTAAGTTGAATTTTTTCAAACTTTTTCACACGAGCAACTACACCCTTGAAGGTTAAAGGCGAGCAACTAGATTCTACGTCGTTTCATGTTAAATCTGCACTTAGCGTAGAGATGGGGCTATATGTTTCAGAACTAGATTTCTTAAATTTTCTTTGATATACCATATCGACAATCATGTTTATCTTTTCTCTGATCTTAGTTCGAAGACTTCTGCTACGACCTTTAAAAATAGAACCTCCACCACACTTTTTTCACAATGTCGAAGTGAAAGTATCTTGAAACTGCACTGATTAGACCAATTATAACGGTTGCGTGTTGAGTTCTTTGAGTGGAGTGCAAAATCTATCATACCTCATATTTGATCGAACGCTGTATTGATAGTTTGTTTTGAAGGAGAAGAGTGTTGAGTTTCAACTTTTTCTTCTATAGCACTGGGTGCGAATGTACCTTCCTCGGTTGCAATAGTTTCTAAAACATAGTTTGCAACGACTCCATATAGGCTATTGGTTCTCTATTGTACTTCAGAATTATGGTATCGAATTCCTGAAGAACAAACGGAAATAGGAACAAAAATGATACTAAAACTTATAAGTAAAAAAACAAAAATACAATACAAAAAAAACATTCATACAATCGGCTCACCATTGCTCGCTATCACTAACCATTCCCCTAATTAGATTCCATCCGGAGTCTTATTTGTTACACAAATTCTATCATACTGATCGTTATTTTTTGAGTCATTCGTGTTTGCAGCAAGTGATCACCTATTACATGTAGTTCATTCGGAATAGTCGTCAAAACCTTACTCAGCACCATTGCAACTTTCTTATGGATGTCTTTTTGGCGTTTCCAATTGCTTGGTAAGCGTCAATAGTGTAACATAAAAATTCAATTGTAGCACTTTCAAACTATTTTCTAGCACTTTGTTGGAGTTTTGCGAGTAACTTCGGCCATTTTTTACGACATACTAGCTCATAAAAATAAAATAAAAATGTAATATAGAGGGAAATGAGGTAGATACCTATGTAACAAAAATTATCTCAAAACTTAATTTTTTAAGATGATTTTTGAGTTGAATTTTTCGATTTGGGTTTATTGATGACGAGAAGAAAAAAGAAGATTAAAGGTGGATTTTACAAGGATGGAAATTTACATCAACTGTGCATTTCAATTGATTAAAATAGTGCAATTCCACCATAGAAGCATTAAAAATAGTGTTGAAAGCGACGTCAACTTGGATAAACCAAAAATTCAAATGAGATTTATATTGAATCAAACTCATATTAGTTGGACTATTTCAATTAAACCTAAAACAACGATATAAAGTAAACCGATCCTTGGGCAAACATAATTATGGTTGTTTTGCTAATGGTTACCGTTATCATTATCAAATACCGTTATCGTACCTTTTTACTGGTAAGTTAAAAGTACTTATCGCTACTATTACTGATTTGCTGATATACTAAAGGCTGGTATACCAATAAAATGGTAACCATTACGGTGAAAGTGGTAAACTATCATTTTTTTCCTAAAAAAAGTCAGTAACTTGACATTTTTTTGTACTATAATGATGTTTTATCATGCAATTTATAGTGTTACTTAATAGAAGACATTAATAAGAAATAAAATAATTATAGTTAGCATTATCTGATCTAAATTACCGAACTAAATTTAATCATTCTCTTAGTTCTAAATGCCTATAATATTACATATTACATATTACATGAATATACGTATGTATAAATTGACTGGTAAATTTATCGATACCGTTGGTTTTGAAAAAATATTACCGATGATTTACCGTTAAAAATGGTAAATTTACCGTTACCATACCGATTAAAATAGTTAACTGATTTCACTCAAGAATGATAACCAAGTGACTGGTAATAGTATAGTAATGGTAAATTTACCATTACCATAAAACCCTAAACATAATCAAACTGGTTCTTTATTAACTAAAAAATGTTTAATTATATGTTACATGTGAAACATTTTACACTACTGAGTAACTTTATTACTTAGAAAAGAAAGTTAAAATCCTTTTTTTTCCATATTTCATCTTCTATGCACCCATTTAATTTCAAACACTAAGGCTGTGTTCTTTGGGAACGATTACGGAGTATTTAAGCAAGACATTTAAGCGGGGAAGTTGAGTGAACGGGGAATACGTTTCAGTGTTGCGAATAGGGTATTTGAGCAGAGTATTTAAAATGTGAGTTTTAATTTAATTGATTTTTAGTTACCTAATTATTTGTTTTGTTATGTAATATGCATTTAATAATTGCAAATAATAGAAAATAAATTACTACATTTCGTTGAAACAAACTAATATATTTTTAAATTCTAATACATTCCAAAAATAAACTAAAACTACTGAAGATGACGACGCAATAGCTTCAATTAGGATACCATAAATCATACTGCTTCTACATCAGCCAATGTTTCAACAATACCCAAGTTTGTGGATTCATTGCAAAAAATCAACGTAACTCACCGCTCAACAGATATAATAGGATATATATCATAACAACGTTGCACGGCATTGCTGAAACGTTCCGACTAAACGATCTATCGTCTGATGTCACACTTGCTCGAGATGCCCTGCCCAGTATGTTTATTATGTCTTGGCTGGACGGGCGTAGTATCATGGACCATCCAATTGGAGTATAATCTGTATCGGCAACAGAGAAAAGTTTAGCGGGTGGACTAAGAGCTATTGTATATTTGAAGTGCTTTTTCTTATGCAACCTCCAAAAAAATAATCCTACTATCTGATTTTGAAGGGGGGATTTTTTTTGAATCTCTTATATCTTCTTGTGGTAGTATTGCACCACTCTTCGGGACCGTTCAAGTAATCATTCTCCTAATCCAAAATCCCTCCTCCTAGCTGTAGAAGTTTGTTATACTCGATCCAAGAACGCTTTAGGTTGTCGCACTTATTCTTCATCTATGTGTGGGACCGTTCATAGTTCAATATGTCGTTAAATACGGTTGCCACCAAAGCACAAAATTCGTTGTTATCCTACCTTTTAGCAAGGCCGAGATATCAAGAGAATAACTGAAAATCAATGATTACTCAGCCCAAATATCAATTATGCATCGTAGGTTCACTATGGACATCGATGATTTTTGTTCGAGTCCGGATCGAGCTGCAACTAACCAGACATGACAAGCAAAGCCGTAAAAGCCAACGTTTCAAATTTCAAGTTAATTCGAGTTCGTATGCTCAAGATATGATCGATGCAAAGTTGAACATTGTTCTCGTTTGTATCCATCAAGTGTACGCTATTCGTATCCATCGAACATACACTGTTCGTATCCATCAGGCTTGCGCACTTCGTATCGGTCCGGGCTCATGCTTCCTACATATCGACCTGGTTCGTATCCATCAGACGTACGTGATTTCGTATCGATCAATCATCTCTTGTTCGTATTGGTCGATCCTCTAATTTGTATCCATCGGTAAGTAATGTAGGAGCCTATTTCGCATCGATCAAGTTGCACACGGTTCGTATCGATCTGCAACAGGTTGATGCGAAATCACCCATCGATACGAAAGTGACTACTTTGTAATCGATACGAAGGACGATAAGAAATGACCACTAACTGATCGATGCGAACAGGATACCAAATGAAAGTGTGTAGGATCGTGTAATATGGAATATACTTAAATCTAAAAGAGAAAACAGATGATAATAGCAAAGTAAATGGAAATAAGTAAAATAGAACAAGCACACCAGGAATTTTTCTGCTGGTTCGAACTTCCCATTCTACGTTCAGTCCCGGACTCCTTCCAGAATTTTCAACTACAATAACCCTCACTTAACCTGGAGGAACAGGTATATATAGTCTGAGCAACAGAACAGACACCTGAGCAACTGAACAGGATTTTCGCCTCAGCAGCAAAAGAGGACTTCACTAATACAAAATAATATCTGATACTGTGTGTTCTTGATAACACTGATTTGTCACTGATAGTACAAACCTCCTATAATCAAATCCTCAAGTATATGAAGTGTATGTGAAGATATGAAGAGAAGGTAATGCTAAGAATCGAAGATTATGAAAGTTATTTGTAGATTCAAAGCAGTAAAAACGTATGTTCGCTGTTTAAATGCAAATATTAAAGCACAAGAAGAGTATTAGAGAGTTAGAACGAAAACCGGTGATTGTGAATGTTTGGGAGTATCTATATATATAATAGTTGAAGAGTTACTGCCATTGGTGAAGGATTCTGACGAAGAAGAGCACCTATTTCCGTTCAGAGAAGAGTTGCATCCTTTCGGAGAAGAAGATGTCTTTTCGAAAATATGGCAGTTGGTCTCGGGTCAGTCGACTGGTCGTTTATGGTCAGTCGATTGACTATGCAGAATATTTAAAAAATAAACAGTGCACATGTATATGTACACAGTCAGTCGACTGGATGATTACGATCAGTCGACTGGCTGTGACATTTTACATAATGTGTTTCTGTTTCGAATGTTTTTGTGAAATATGAAGTACAGACTACTTGAGGATAGATTTTAACATATTTCTAAGACTCAGTTATACGTACTAGACGGTGAAAGCATAGATAAAAGTCTTTGATGATATAGCCATAGTACGTTTTCTTTTTGTTGTGAATTCTCTTTTTCTTCTAACTTGCTTTGTCATGAATCAAAACTAGTGATTCGACATTCTCCCCCTTTTTGATTGATGACAAACCTATATATATATATAAGTCCTAGAGAACAGATAAAAACTCCCCCTGAATATATGATACTTCTTATACCTGCATAAAGATGATTAGGACAATTTTTCTCCCCCTTTGTCATCGACAGAAAGGAGATATAGCAAAAATAATTTCAATATAAAGTGCAGAAATAAATATTAAAGTGAGACTATTTAGTACAGGTCTCAAAAGATAAATAATTAGCAAGTTCCAATATGTTTAAATAGACAACAAAGTTATAGATAAGCAAATAGTTCATACCCAACTCACTCACCAAAAGACTTACTCATCAAGATCCCATATGTATTCTCCCTCTAGTGCTGGCTCTTTTCCTGGTCTAGAAGCGCCTTGAGCACCACTGCCTGCTCCACTAGTGTCGCAACTAGTATGCTCCTCGGATGTTGACCATGTAAATCGAGGTGCGGGGGGTTTTCCTTGGGCGACAGATGTGGCAGCGGTTGATGAAGAACATGATAATGCATCCCATAATGTAGAAAAGAAACCTTTGATTTTATCGAGCTTCTTATCCATTTTCTTGAGTCTAGAATCCAAAATAAGTTGATTGCGAGAGAGAATTTCTACGGATTCACGGGTGCTAGAGGAAGTAGCTAAGCGAATATTGCCTTCTTCTTGTTGCGCAACCGGTTCTCGAATTGTAGGACCTCCAAATTGTTGTTGTTGAGCCTGTTGATGCTTCCCATCTTCAAATGAAGTAAAAGGTGGCGGTCGTGTTGGTAGCTTCATAAGACTCATGGTCCTTATATTTATCATTCCGACAGTTGAGAGTTCGTAATCTTGTTGACGAACACCCGTATATAGAAGAAGTCGCATGATATATTCTCCAAAGTAGATAACATGAATATTCCCATGTGTGAAGGTGAGAAATTCATCCATAATACGACGCAGCCAATTAACGCATATATTACCCCATATGGCATAAAGAGCTTTGAAATTTTCCGGATATATTAATTCATATGATCCGGTTCGGGGAAGAATAGATCGCATAAGCGTCTTGTGTAAAATTCTTGCTTTAGGACGAAGAAGCTTAGAACGCAATTCAATCATGTCATCACCCATGAACATATGACTTATTCTCTCTCTTTTTCTTGGATTATATTCGACATCATTTAAATCTATTCCTTCATTCGTAGATTGAAGTATATGTGCCATTCATAAGATGATTGATATCGTAGTGGTTTGAATTGTAGTCAAGGAGTGACTCTAAACCACATCTTCGCATTAATTCTTGAAGGGAGTAAGCACTAAAATTAGAATAAACCATGAAGGAGCCTTCAAAGATCCTAGAGTTCTTCATCTTCTCTCATCGTTCAATTGCAGTTGCATCATATAGCCAATGAGCAACGTGCGTATCAACAAAGGATGAAGAGCTTTGTTTTGAGCGTTTAGATCTAAGAGGGGCCATTAATTTTGGTCTTCTTTGAGGAATTTGTGAAAAAAAAGGGGCTAGGGTTTTAGAGACAATAAAAACGAAGAAGGTAAAGTGAATAGATGGTGAAATAAAAGTTTAAAAAGACACAAGAGAAGTTTTTTTTGTACAACCAGTCGACTGGTCGGGGTAGGTCAGTCGACTGGTTGATAACCCGAGAGTGTTTTACTCTGTAATCAGTCGACTGACCCATATGACTCAGTCGACTGGTTGACATCCCGAGAGTTTTTTTACCCTGTAAACAGTCGATTGGTTTGAAATATCAGTCGACTGACTGTAGATAAGAAATGCAGTGAAGCTTTAAAACAAAATTTTTATTAAAAAGTCATATACATAATTGAAATTCAAGTAAGCAAGAATAATAATATACTAGAAGAAAAAAATTATTTAGGAGATTTTGGAGAGCATTCATGTGGTTCAACCTTGGTGTTCTCAACATAAGGTTGCAAAGGAGACCAATAATTTTGGCGTTCCCATGAATTTGGAGATGTCGAAGGTTGAGGTGGAGTTTGCTCCCATTGTTTCCAGCCGGATGAGTTTGGATGACGAGATGTTGAAGGTTCAACAATGTCATGCTTAGATGATTTTCCACAGAATTTAAGAGTAATTGATTCTATAAGGCTAAGGCAACTGGAGTTCATCCTTTGTTCATAATACATTTCTCTTTGTAGATTGGTTTGCTCCTTTTGATAATGATGGATTTCATCAATTTTTTCTTTCGTTTTTGGAGAAAAAAACAATGATCTTCGAGACTTCTTAGGTTTTAGAGAAAAAACAGTGTGAAATAGACCTGGTTCATGTACAGGGGTAGGAGTTGGCAAGGATGGAGTTGAGCTACTGGAAGAATTATAGCTACTAGAGGATGTTGGAGTAGCAAATGACAATTTGGAGACAGAGAAGTCATGAGAGGCCATTGAGTGAAACTTGAAATTTAAAATTTTTGAAGAAATTGTAAGGATGATTAAAAAAAATGAAAGGAAGCAGATTAAATAGATGAATTGGAGATGAGATTGAGTGGTTAAAAACATCAGAGCATTAATATCCATAGACGAAAAAACGATACAAGGAATGAATGAAATTTGATTGAAAGATCAATGGTTAAGAACGAATGAAGAATAAGACTTAGCAGGAAAAACATACATAGCACAATTGGTAAGACATTGAACTACCAGCTAGGAGACCCAAGTTCGAGCTCCATTAGCTATGTATTTAATTAATTTTTTTTTGAACGAAATTTTTTAGAATTATTAAAACCAAACTTCTAAACTGAAACAAGAAACAATCATAGCTCAGTTGGCAAGAAGCAATTGAAATACAATAAAGGAGAGGTCAATGGTTCAAGTCTCTCTAGAGTCATAAAAAAATTATTTCGATAAAATTTGAGTGAGAGTTATATACATATATATGTATGTGTGTGTGTGTGTGTGTGTGTGTGTGTGTATTGTCAAGTTTTGTTATGAAAAACTACAAATACAAATAGTATAAAATTTATAAATTTTTAAAAGAGATAATTCCAAGTTCTCGTCGCAAATTAATGAAAGTGTTTTCGTTTAAAGGTTTTGTAAAAATATCTGCCAATTGTTTATCAGAGGAAACAAATTCTAGTTTTATCAAATCCTTGTCAATATTATCACCAAGAAAATGATGACGAATGTCAGTGTGTTTTGTTCGTGAGTGATTAACAGGATTTTAGACAAATTAATAGCACTAGAATTATCACAGTAAATAGTTGACTTAGATAAATGAAAACCAAAATCTTGTAGTGTTGTTGCATATAGATAACTTGAGCACATGCCAGAGCTGCAGAAATATATTCTGCTTCACATGTCGATAATGAAACACAGTTTTGTTTCTTACTAAACCAAGATACAAGAGACTGTCCAATGAAATGACAAGTCCCACTTGTACTTTTTCTATCTGTTCAGCTTCCTCCAAAATCAGCATCACTATATGATACTAATTCAAAAGGACATTCCTTTGGATAGAATAGTCCAAAGTCCTTGGTTTTAATAAGATACCGTAGCATGCGTTTCACTGCTCGTAAATGTGATTCTTTGGGAGCTGTTTGAAATCGTGCACACAAACAAACACTCATCATTATGTCCGGTCTACTAGCTGTTAAATATATTAACGATCCAATCGTACTTCGATATAATTTTTGGTCAATACTTTTGCCATTTTCATCTTTATCAAGATGTATGGTTGTACTCATACGAGTTGGTTTGGTAGAAGTATTTTCCATACCAAAGCATTTAATCAGATTGTTACAATATTTTTCTTGATTAATAAAAATACCATTTTCTAGTTGTTTTATTTGTAAGACAAGAAAATAATTTATCTCACCCTTATGTGACATTTCAAATTCATTGGTCATTGTTTTAGAAAATTCTTGACAAAGTATTTCATTTGTAGATCCAAAAATTATATCACCAACATATATATGAATAATTAAAATATCCTGTTTATTTCTTTTAATAAAAAGAGTTTGATCAACCTTTCCAATTTCAAAACCAAAATCTATTAAATATCTTTTAAGACGATCGTACCAAGCACGGGGTGCTTGTTTCAAACCATATAAAGCTTTTTTAGCTTATAGACATGGTCAGGAAATTGTTCGTGTATAAATAACGGAGGTTGTTCAACATAAACATTTTCTTTTATAAAATCATTCAAAAATCACTTTTGGCATCCATTTGATATAATTTAAAGTTATGAAAACATGCAAATGCTAGCAAGATTCGTATTGCTTCTAGTCTAGCAATTGGAGCAAATGTTTCTTCATAGTCAATTCCTTCTTCTTGATTATATCCTTGAGCAACTAATCTAGCTTTATTTCTAGTAATATTTCCTTGTTCATCTGCTTTATTTTTGAAAACCCATTTTGTACCAATAACCGATTGATTACTAGGACGTGGAACTAATTCCCAAACATCATTTCTTTCGAATTGGTTTAGCTCTTTTTGCATAGCGATTAACCAATTTTCATCGGTAGATGCTTCTTTAATATTTTTAGGTTCAATATGAGAAAGGAAAGCTACATAACCCATTTGATTTAATTGACTTCTTGTTCTAACAGATGAATTTAGTTCTCCAATAACATTAATAGGAGGATGATCTCTTAATACTCTAGGTGGAGATCTTAATTCATTGTTATTGTGAACAATGTTTTCATTATTTTCAAAATTTGAAATTTCTGTATTTGTGGTATTATCAGGGAAATCTTCATCATCTCTTATATTTGGAATTGGTTTAAAATTCTCATCTAAAGATACATAAAGAGTTTCTTCGATGATATTTGTTCTTTTATTATAAATTCTATAAGCTTTGCTTCGATCCGAATATCCTAAAAAGATTCCTTCATCGGATTTTGGATCAAATTTATCAAGCTGATCCTTTGTGTTTAAAACAAAACATTTTGAATCGAAACTTTAAAATAAGAAATATTTGGTTTTCGTCCATTAAGAAGTTCATAAGGAGTATTCTTAGTTAGTGGTCGTATAGAAACACAGTTCAAAACATAACAAGCGGTTGCAACTGCTTCAGCCCAGAAATATTTTGATAACATACTTCCATTTAACAAAGTCTTTACACATTCTTATAAGGTTCTATTTTTACGTTCTACAACTCCATTTTGTTGTGGAGTTCTAGGAAATGAAAAATTATGAAATATTCCTTTTTTCTTACAAAAATGTTCAAAGGCTTCGTTTTCAAATTCTCCTCCATGATCACTTCTTATATTTTTGATTTTCAAGCCTTTAAAATTTTGAATTCTTTTGACAAGCGTTTTGAAATTATCAAAGGTATCACTTTTATTTTTCATAAAGATAGTCCAAGTATACGTGGTAAAATCATCAACAATAATAAACACATATCTCCTATGATTAATGGATTGTACTTGTGTTGGTCCAAATAAATCCATATGTAGTAATTCAAGTGGTTGTAAAGTTGAAATGACCTTTTTAGAATCAAAAGACGACTTGGTTAATTTTCCTAACTGACATGCATCACAAATACGATCAATTTTAAAATTCATTTTTGGTAGAACTTTTACTAAATCGTTTTTAAAAGAGAAAACAGATGATAATAGCAAAGTAAGTGGAAATAAGTAAAATAGAACAAGCACACCAGGAATTTTTATACCGGTTCGAACTTTCCGTTCAACGTCCAGTCCCAAACTCCTTTTGGAATTTTCAACTACAATAACCCTCACTTAACCCGGAGGAACAGGTATATATAGTCTGAGCAGCAGAATAGACACCTGAGCAACTGAACTGGATTTTTGCCTCAACAGTAGAAGAGGACTTCACTAATACAAAATAATATCTGACACTTTGTGTTCTTGATAACACTGATTTCACCGATAGTACAAACCTCATATAATCAAATCCTCAAGTATATGAAGTGTATGTGAAGATATGAACAGACGGTAATGCTAAGAATCGAAGATTATGAAAGTTATTTGTAGATTCAAAGTAGTAAAAACGTATGTTCGCTGTTTGAATGCAAATATTAAAGCACAAGAAGAGTATTAGAGAGTTAGAATGAAAATCGGTGATTGTGAAGTGTTTGGGAGTATCTATATATAATAGTTGAAGAGTTACTGCCATTGGTGAAGGGTTCTGATGAAGAGGAGCACCTATTTCCGTTCAGAGAAGAGTTGCATCCTTTCGGAGAAGAAGATGTCTTTTCGAAAATATGGCAGTTGGTCTCGGGTCAGTCAACTGGTCGTTTATGGTCAGTCGACTGACTATGCAGAATATTTAAAAAAATAAACAGTGCATATGTATATGTACACAGTCAGTCGACTGAATGATTACGATCAATCGACTGGCTGTGACATTTTACATAGTGTGCTTCTGTTTTGAATGTTTTTGTCAAATATGAAGTGCGGACTACTTGAGGATAGATTTTAACATATTTCTAAGACTCGGTTATACATACTAGACGGTGAAAGCATAGATAAAATGTCTTTGATGATATAGCCATAGTCCGTTTTCTTTTTGTTGTGAATTCTCTTTTTCTTCTAGCTTGCTTTGTCATGAATCAAAACTAGTGATTCAACATTCTCCCCCTTTTTGATTGATGACAAACCTATATATAAAAGTCCTAGAGAATAGATAAAAACTCCCCCTGAATATATGATACTTCTTGTATCTGCATAAAGATGATTAGGACAATTTTCTCCCCCTTTGTCGTCGACAAAAAGGAGATATAGCAAAAATAATTTCAATATAAAGTGCAGAAATAAGTATTAAAGTGAGACTATTTAGTACAAGTCTCAAAAGATAAATAATTAGCAAGTTCTAATATGTTTAAATAGACAACAAAGTTATAGATAAGCAAATAGTTCATACCCAACTCACTCACCAAAAGACTTACTCATCAAGATCCCAATAGTATTCTTCCTCTGGTGCTGGCTCTTTTCCTGGTCTAGAAGCGCCTTGAGCACCACTGCCTGCTCCACTAGTGTCGCAACTAGTATGCTCCTCGGATGTTGACCATGTAAATCGAGGTGCGGGGCGTTTTCCTTGGGCGACAGATGTGGCAGCGGTTGAAGAAGAATATAATAATGCATCCCATATTGTAGAAAAGAAACCTTTGATTTTATCGAGCTTCTTATCCATTTTCTTGAGTCTAGAATCCAAAATAAGTTATTGCGGGAGAGAATTTCTATGGATTCACGGGTGCTAGAGGAAGTAGCTAAGCGAATATTGCCTTCTTCTTATTGCGCAACCCGTTCTCGAATTGTAGGACCTCCAGATTGTTGTTGTTGAGCTTGTTGAGGCTTCCAATCTTCAAATGAAGTAAAAGTTGGCGGTCTTGTTGGTGGCTTCATAAGACTTATGGTCCTTATATTTATGATTCTAACAGTTGAGAATCGGAATCCGATTGATGAACACCCGCATCTAGAAGAAGTCGCATAATATATTCTCCAAAGTAGATAATATGCATATTCCCATATGTGAAGATGAGAGATTCATCCATAATACGACGCAACCAAATAACGCGTATATTTCCCCATATGGCATAAAGTGCTTTGAAATTTTCTGGATATATTAATTCATATGATCCAGTTCGGGGAAGAATTGATCGCATAATACGATCGCTGAAGAAGAAAAAGATGAAGATTCGGATGAAGAAGATTTAGCATTTATTGCCAAAAATTTCAAAAAGTTCTTGAAATTCAGGAAAAACAACAGAAATAATGGAAAAAGAAACTTTCCAAACAAACCATCATCTTCAATTCTAGAATGCTTTAATTGCCATAAGAAAGGTCATATCCAGAAAGAATGTCCAGAATTGAAAAAAAAAACTCAACAAGAGCAGAAAAGATAAGAAAAAGAAAGCATTCTCCGTAACATGGGATGATTCGGATACTTCTTCATCAGATAACAGTAGTGAAAGTGAAAACTGGCAAGCAAATGTCTGCTTCATGGCTACTGAAAATGAGGTTAGTGATTTTACTTTTGATGATATGATTGAGATAAATTCAGAACTAGTTGACACTCTAAAAAATCTCAAAAGAAAATACAAGGAGACTCGTGAACATCAGAACAAAGCAGAATTCGATAGAGATATGCTTAAAAATGAGAAGAAAATACTAGAGGAAGAACTTGAAAAATTGCAAGAATCATTATCTAATATCAGTTCTCAAATCACTCTTTTGAGTCAAGAAATTGAAACTCAAAAAGAGAAGAATGACGTTCTTGTTTCTGAAAATCATGAACTAAAAACAAAGGTAAAATTGATAGAATTGGATAATGCTAGTCTCAAAACTAAGTTAGAAAGCATTACCAAAAATGTTTTGAACTTTAATAAAGGAAGAGAAACTCTATCAAAAATGATTGATAGTTCTCAATCTGTTTCAAGTAGGAAAGGATTAGGATATGTTAAGAAAACAACAGCTCCACCTAAAAAGAAAATTAGGAGAAATGTTAATCCTACTACAGTACAGACACAAAGGAATTCTTATCCCAAAAGCATAAAAGTTTAGGTTCCTATAACAAACAACAGTTTGATTAGGAAGAGATATATAAACACCTTCTTAGAAACTGTTCATAAAAATGAAGATTACATTTTTAAATGGGATACTAAACCTTCTTGGGTTTGGTTTCCTAAAGCTTAACTCTTAGGACCCTATAAAAAAGGTGGGTACCAATGTTATCTTTTTGTAGGTCCCACTCCAGAAAAGAGGAAAATGGATACTCGACAGTGTTTGCTCAAAACATATGACAGGAGACAAAGATATGCTATCAAATATTATTTACTCAGATGGAGGCTCTGTCACATTTGGAGACAACTCCAAAGGCTATATCATCGGCAAAGGCGATGTGAGCAACAATGAATATATTATGCGACTTCTTCTAGATGCTATCAAATCTTTTGAGACTTGTACTAAATAGTCTCACTTTAATATTTATTTCTGCACTTTATACTGAAATTATTTTTGCTATATCTCCTTTTTTTCGATGACAAAGGGGGAGAAAAATCGTCCTAATCATCTTTATGCAGGTACAAGAAGTATCATATATTCAGGGGGAGTTTTTATATATGTTCTCTAGGACTTTTATATATATATATATATATATATATATATATATATGTTTGTCATCAATCAAAAAGGGGGAAAATGTTGAATCACTAGTTTTGATTCATGATAAAGCAAGTTAGAAGAAATAGAGAATTCATAACAAAAAGAAAACGGACTATGGCTATATCATCGAAGACTTTTTATCTATGCTTTCACTATCTAGTATGTATAATTGAGTCTTAGAAATATGTTAAAATCTATCATCAAGTAGTATGCACTTCATATTTCACAAAAACATTCAAAACAGAAGCACACTATGTAAAATGTCACAGACAGTCGACTGATCGTAACCATCCAGTCGACTGACTGTGTACATATACATATGCACTGTTTATTTTTTAAATATTCTGCATAGTCAGTCGACTGACCATAAACGACCAGTCGACTGACCCAAGACCAACAGTCATATTTTCGAAAAGACATCTTCTTCTTCGAAGGGATGCTACTCTTCTCTGAACGGAAATAGGTGCTCCTCTTCGTCAGAACCCTTCACCAATGGCAGTAACTCTTCAACTATTATATATAGATACTCCCAAACACTTCACAATCATCGATTTTCATTCTAACTCTCTAATACTCTTCTTGTGCTTTAATATTTTCATTCAAACAGCGAACATACGTTTTTACTGCTTTGAATCTACAAATAAATTTCATAATATTCGATTCTTAGATTACCTTCTCTTCATATCATCACATACACTTCATATACTTGAGGATTTGATTATAGGAGGTTTGTACTATCAGTGACAAATCAGTGTTATCAAGAACACACAGTGTCAGATATTATTTTGTATTAGTGAAGTCCTCTTCTGCTGCTGAGACAAAAATCCTGTTCAGTTGCTCAGATGTCTGTTCTGCTGCTCAGACTGTATATACATGTTCCTCCGGGTTAAGTGAGGGTTATTGTAGTTGAAAATTCCAGAAGGAGTCTGGGAATGGACGTAGAACGGGAAGTTCGAACCAGTATAAAAATTCCTGGTGGCTTGTTCTATTTTACTTTTTTCCATTTACTTTGCTATTATCATTTGTTTCCACATTTAGATTTAAGTATATTCCATATTACACGATCCTACACACTTTCATTTGGTGGATCGATACGACCGAGACCAAACATTATCGATATGAACGAAACAAAGATGAATAAGACTCGGTCAACTCGACACAAAAGGTGAAGCGATCCAAGAATCTCGTGCCATGTTACCTTGCACACACATGCCTGGATCGATTCGAATAGAAGCGATACGAAGGCATCAATTCGAACGCGACGGCATAAAGAAAATGCAATCTTGCATCGATCATAACTCACAATCCACAGGTCCAAATGCTATGAAATTTCACAGGAGCTTGCGTACAAGCTAAGAAAGGCTCATGCAAAGTTTCGACTTCATTGGGTAAGATCTTGATCGATACGAATTACGCTCGTATCGATCACAGATCGAGCCAAAACTTTACGGGATCGATCGCACGGGCCCACTCACGTGCCAGAAGAAGTCTTCCGAAGTTTGAGAGAGATATCATCCTCTTACACCTATAAATAGAGCCCCAGGATCTACAAAAAAGGTATCATTTTGCTATCCAACGTCTAGACTCTGCCGGAATCACGATTGCACTCAAACTCTATTGTTGTACTCGAAAATTGCTGTTGTAACTTACTGTAATAAGCAAGAACATCAATAAAAGATTATCCTTTGAAGTGGACATAGTCTGGAGATAGCCATACCACTATAAATATTGTATTTCTGTCTATTATTTCTCAATTGTTGTTCTCTATTCCATCTGAATCTGAGATTTGTGATAGAATACTGGTGATCTGTATTCATATACTGGTGCTTTCACAATACTCGGGGTTTGTGACTAATTTTGGCACAAACACTTTGGTGCTTTCACCTAGAAGACTAGTTCAGGAATCCTACCGCTTAGATATTGGATTTAAAAGCTTGAAGAATTTGACAATGACGCGACAATCAACAAAAAGGCAGGGAGGAGAAAGGAGCCAACAAGGGAAAAGTCAGGAGGCATCCTCTGGAGCGGGAGAAGGACAAGCTTCGATCTACATCACCAGGGACGAGATGGAGGCTATGGCGGATACAATACACGAAAGATTATTGAAGAGTCGACAAGATATGATGCAAAGCTTCTTTGAGCAGATGAGAGCAGCCGAAGCACAGAATCTTGGCCCAACTGCAGTGGCTGTAAACGCAGGACAAGGAGCTAGAGTCACAGAGACCAATGAAGGTCAGATTCAAGATTAGAGCGAAGAACGTAAAGGCAACCAATAGGAAACTGGGGGCAGACCCTTGGGATCTGGCACTGGAAGACCCATAGATAGAGCTCGGTAGGCTAGAGCCAATGCCAATATGAATGAACCACATGAAAAATATTACCCAGAATACCCTTCGAGACCTGGGGGCAGAATAGAAATATGATGAGGGGACAATCCCTGGATGGAGATGAAAGAATGGATGGACTAGTATGATGGATTATGAGGGGAGGATTGCCGAGCGAAGGTTTAGAAGAGGTTAGTCGGAGTCCGTTCACTCCGAATATCAGAAATGTGAGGAACCCTCCAAAGTTCAAGTTACCCATGCTAGACCCTTATGATGGAAAGTCGGACCTGACCATGCATATCACCAGATATATCAGGCACATGGAAGTGCTGGAGGCATCGAAGGAAGTGATGGAAAAATATTTCCCTCTATACTTATCAGATTTGGCTGCGCTTTGGTTCAGGCAGCTAAAGGATGGATCGATTAGAACATGGGACGAGCTAGTGGAATGCTTCAGGAGACAGTTTAGGTTCCACATGACGCAACCCAAAAGTGTGATGACCTTGGAATCAATAAAGCAGAGGACCGGAGAGTCCATAAAAGATTTTCTATTACGATTCAATGCAATGGTGGCTTCAGTAGATCGTCCGGATCCATCAATGATTTTGATGGCGGCGGTGGCCGAGTTGCGGAAGGCACAGAGTTTAAGGATTCTTTGGCAAGAGATCCACCACAAGACCTTGGAGAATTCTATCATGAAGCTAAAAGGTTCGTTTGGCTAGAAGATTCATGCGCCGAGAGGCGAGAAGCAAACGTCGTGCAAGGCGAAGGAACCTCCAAAGAACAGTCCAAAACAGACAAGGGGAAGCGAAAGCAGGACGACAGATACGATGGTCCTGACAAATGGAAGAAATTCCGAGAACCCATATTCAGCCAATACACCGACTTGACGGCAAGCCTGGAATGGATTTACACGGAGACTCGAGGGCAGCTCCCCTATCGAAAACCACCTAGGTGAGATCCCACATATAGGGAGCGTAAAAGTGGGAAGTATTGCCTATTCCATGAGCTGGAAGATCATACAACCGATGAATGCCACCATTTGAAGGATGAGGTGGAAGAGCATGTTAGGAGTGGTAGGTTGCCACAATATACCAGAGATCGGACAGCGGCCGTAGGATCTGAGCAACTACGGCCTCCACCTAATAGAACTAATTCTGGATCGGGATCACAACTCATCATCAATTGATTGTGATGGCAAGGGCCAAGCTCAGGATTTGAACTTTGGTCGAATAAACCCTTTAGATTTGATTTCAAAATAAAATGGCTATACCACTTACACATGTATGAAAACCGGAGAGATCCCTAGTCATGCTCTTAGATGGTAATAGATCGCTCTGCCCAGAGAGGCAGTGTCTAGTTTTTCCTGTTGTTCGAGATTGAACATGTAGAATTTGAATTGGATAAATAAACTTGAATTTTAAAAGATAAAACCTTTGACCAGAGAGTTAAAAGATGAATACTGAAAGTCAATTGAAAATGATCGCTTTATGACCCAACATAGAGAGGCGGAGTCCAGAGTGCAAAAAGTGAGTTGCTTCGTCGGAGAGCGACAGGATCAACTCACTTAACGTCGTTCCCTATTTACCGGAGAGTGATTGGATCGGGGTTTGATAAGAGCCTGGAGTGGCTATGATCGGCCTAGGATTTGGGCCATGACATTGCTTAATGTTCAGAGACACTAAACCGGAGTGCAGGGGGTGTTTTCGTTTCGTCGGAGAGCGACAGGATCGGCTCACTCGACGCGATTTCCCCTTCATCGGAGAGCAACAGGATGGGATTCGGAAAGAGCCCGAAGAGGCCGTGATCGGTCTAGAATGACCAAGACATCACTATATGCCATCGCTGAGGCCAGAGTGTAAGGAATAGAAAGCAACGCCGGAGCGCAATAGGATCTTTCTATTCGATCATTAAGTCTGGAATGGACTTCGAAAGTGTCTGGAGTGACCATCGATAGTCCGGAGAGGCTGTGGAATTTGAATACTGACTTCCGCAAATGAAATGGATAAAATTCGGCTTCGAACAGCCATAAAACTTGATTAACGATACTATAGTTGTGGATGAAAATGAACGCATGGCATTTGATTTGAGGCTATTCAAAACGCACCTTTTACCAAAAGGCATGTTTTGGGGGGTAAAGTGTTGTCCCACATTTTAGCAAGATCGAGATATCAAGAGATTAACTGAAAATCAATGATTACTCAGTACAAATATTGATTATGCATCGTAGGTTCACTATGGATATCTATGATTTTTATCCGAGTCCGGATCGAGCTGCAACTGACCAGACATGACAAGAAAAGTCGTAAAATCCAACATTTCAAATTTCAAATTAATTCGAGTTCGTATGCTCAAGATATGATCGATGCAAAGTTGTACATTGTTCCCGTTTGTATCCATCAAGTGTACACTATTCGTATCCATCGGTCATACACTATTCGTATCCATCAGGCTTGCGTTCTTTGTAGCGGTCCAGGCTCATGCCTCCGTTGTATCAACCTGGTTCATATCCATCAGACATACGTGATTTCGTATCGATCAATCATCTCTTGTTCGTATCGGTCGATCCTCTAATTCGTATCCATCGTTAAGTAATGTAGGAGTCTATTTTGTATCGATCAAGTTTAAGTTGCACATGGTTCGTATCGATCAGCAACAGGTCGATGCAAAATCACCCATCGATACGAAAGTGACTACTTTGTAATCCATACGAAGGACGATACGAAATGACCACTAACTAAACGATGCGAACAGGCGACAGTGGATCGATACGACCGAGACCAAACATTATCGATACGAACGAAACAAAGACGATCAATACGAATAAGGTGCGTATGTACGAAAAAGACTCGGTCAACTTGACACAAAAGGTGGAGCGATCCAAGAATCAAGCGCCACATCACCTTGCGCACACGTGCCTGGATCGATTGGAATAGAAGCGATACGAAGGCATCGATTCGAGTGCGATGGCATAAAGAAAACGCAATCTTGCATCGATCACAACTCACAATTCAAAGGTCCAAATGCTATGAATTTTTCACAGGAGCTTAAGTACAAGCTAAGGAAGGTTCATGCCAAGTTTCGACTCCATTGGGTAAGATCTTGATCGATATGAATTACGTTCGTATCGATCACAGATCAAGCCAAAAGTTCACGGGATCGATCATGTTAGCCCACTCACATGTCAGAAGGAGTCTCCCGAAGTTTGGGCAAGATATCAGCCGCCTACAACTATAAATAGAGCCTTAGGATCTACAGAAAAGGGATCTTTTTGCTATCTGACGTCCAGACTCTGCCGGAATCACGATTGCACTCAAACTCCGCTGTTGTAGTCGAAAATTACTGTTGTAACACACCATAATCAGAGAACATCAATAAAAGGTTATCTTTTGAAGTGGACGTAGGCCGAAGATAGCTGAACCACTATAAATATTGTGTTTCTGTCTATTATTTCTCAATTGTTGTTCTCTATTCCGTCTGAATCTGAGATTTGTGATAGAATACTACTTATCTGTATTCATATACTGGTGCTTTCACGATACTCGGGGTTTGTGACCAATTTTGGCGCAAACATCCGTTGAATGGATTTTTTCTGTTTGGTAGAAAATCCACGCAAGATCTATGAAAATTTCATCCCTTTTTGGTGTCCACAAAACAATTGATTGGGAAAAAGCAGAACCAAAAAAAAGTTGCATCATACTGAAAAATGGAAATTACAAGATATAGAAAAAAAATCTCAAAATAATATATGTTATAGAAAAGAAACAAATAAGTATAAAGGCTGGAAAAATACCTAAAAGGAGACTCGAGTAGTCCGATAGAAAATGAGTGGTTGATTATATAGGAGGAGGGAAGTTGAAAAGATGCAGCGTTGGGGAAAACCGCATGACGCGAATGTATCTATTTTCTCCAACTGGCTCAACGGTACAAACGTCACGTTACGAAAGCTAAGACATCCAATACGTCCTCAACGGTAACGTGTCATTTTTTCGCTACGAACGGCCCTATATTTATGAATTACGGGTGAAATTATGTTCAATTGGTATAAAAATGTGATTATCCTCTTTAAATGATTGATTGATATTATTGCTTGCATTTTAAATGAATTCCTTGCGTGTACGATTGCAAAAAATTATAAACATGATTGACAATTTTTCCTCAACCATAAAATGCCTATTAGTTACGTAGTTGATGTAGATGGATGCTAACAACCGACAGGAGATAGTCTAGTCCCAAATATCCCTATTTCGGTTTGTCCGGCCACTGAACATATGGAGACAGGAGGATTTCAGACTAGATGATTTCCTCCCTCTCCAATCAACCATCAGAGTATGAGACCAGGCTATCGAATAGACGCACACGACCATGTGGGCCGCCATTTCAACTTTTTTTTTCTTTTTTTCCTTTTCTTTTCTTGAGATAAACGTGAAACAGGAATTCTGTAATTTAATATCTGATGGTCCTACTTGTACCTTGTTGTCAAATAAAAGGAGGACCACATGGATTTTAACATAAATATTAAATCCGTAAGTCAAACGCACTATTCTCCAACTTTACTTTTTTTGCAAATCAGCGTTTTGAAGGCGGAACTCGGCCTTAGGTTGAACCGTGGCTAATCGTGAGTTGGCTCCGCATTCAAAAAACCAGGGTTTATCGTAAACTAGAAGGAGAAAAAACGATAGCAGCACGCGGCTTCTAAATTTTCATTAAAACCCCTTGTTTTACCATTTTGTGAAAATAAATTTACAGTCTACATTACTTTTGTTACTTTTGTTATATAATTGCATATAAGCCCATGAATTACTGAGCTTGGAGCATCACGGCTTCATCGGCGGTCAGATCTCCAAAACATTGATCTTATGTTCTCGCTTGCTTTTCATTTCCAACGCTTGTTAATTTAACAATTTTATCTGACTTGCGCACAAACATGAGCACATTATCTTTGTTCCATACATATTTGTAAATATTAAGAGCAAAATCAGCCACTAATCTGCAATAACCAAACTAATATCAATCTTTCATAATTTCCTTATAAAAAATTTATAATTAATAAATAAATAAATTTGCAAGTGATATATACCACGGTTTAAATATTTGCTAACGTGGGCGAAATTCCAGTGTGAAACATATGTTGTTCCTCCCCTGTTACCGATTTAATTTGTAACGACCCAGAATTTTGAATAATTTAAATTGAAAATATTTGATTAAATTTAAATATTTGAATGATGGTTTGAATTTAATTTCAAATTATCAGAATAAATTTAGCGATTAAATTATAGAATTTAATCTATTGAGAGTTGAATAAAAATTTGAATCTTCAATTTTAAGCTGATTAAAAATATTTCAAAGGCTTGTAAAATTCATATTGATAATATGAATTATTTAAGGAAATATGATCTTTAAATTAAATAAAGAAATAAATTAAAAGAATTCTAGTTTAGGATTTAAATCTTCAATTAGACAATTTTATTGAAAGTGAGATTGGTTAATTTAAATTAAAATTTTAGTTAAAATAATTTATTAAACAAAGGAATTTTAAAAGATTTAAGAAAATTTATATAAGCAAGATGTTAGAATTATTTTAAAAAAAAGAAAATCAGTTTGAATCTTTAAATTTTTAGTTTAAAATAGAAATCATTAACTTGAGATTGAAATAATTAGTTGAATAAATTCAATTTAAGGATAAGTTAATTTAATCTATTTAAGAAGAAAATTTAGTTTTAAAAATTAAATTGTAGTTAAATAGAATTATTTAAAAGGAAAATTTATTTATAACAAATTTAATAGTTAAAACCAAAGTTTGTTAGTTGATTTAATTTATAAAAGGAAATTTAAATTTTAGTTAAATAAAATTTTAAAGAAGAAATTGGTTTAAATAAAACCATCAGTTAATTTAACTATTAAAGTAAAAGCACCGATGAATCGAAATTATCAAATGAAAATTAACAGTTCGATTAATTCAAATATTAACAAACTGTATAATTATTTATACAAGGTATAAATGAAGAAAACAAGTCGAATGGGGAGTGGATTGCAAACGGGAATAAAGGTGAGAACTTCTCACTCAAAAGGAATTTTGTTGTTTATTTAAATTTTAAATAGTTAAATTTAAAATTGTTTGACTGTGTTGATTGAATGATTGAATGATTGAATGATGATTGTTATATATATATTGGATGTGAATAGACCCTATACGCCGTTAGTAAGCGGAGGTTATTTATTACACACATATACCGCGATATTCCACCTCGAAGTGGAATTGGTATTATATATTATATATAGCAATATATATATATATTGGCATATGTATATATTGCAGTTGATTGATTTCCCGCATTTTCTTTTAGCGGATGAGACCCTATTGCGCCGTTAGTAAGCGGATATATATTTATAAAATCCCATGTACCGCGATATTCCGTCTTGAAACGAAATGGTATTGTGCTAATGTCTGTGGATGCAGGGAAACAGGTTGGAGGGATCCAACTGGATTCCTCACAAATATTTATTTGATTTCATATATGGTGATATTTGATTGTTATCATGGATGATATATGATGTTTGAAAGTTGTGATTGACTATTGATGTGTTGCATCATCGAATCCAATTTTTTTTTGAAGTTTAAAAATAACGATTTTGATTTCTAAAGTTATTTTTGAAAATATACGTTTATAAAATATTTTTGAAATTGATTCATCTTAAATAAATAAACGTTATAATTTTAATATTATAAAAATTATGATTTTTGAGAAATACAGTTAAAAGTTAATTTTTGAAATTATGGGATTAGTGATTTTATAAAATAGTTTGAACTGGGATTTCTGAATTTATTATAAGAAGTCTAAAAATAGGATTTATAAAATTTTTATTTTATAAATCAGAATGATGAAAATTATGAAAGAGTTTAAAGATGTTTAAAGTAATAATATAAATTGTTTATATTAAAAGTTTTATAAATTGATATTTATAAATTAAAAATATTGGAATTATAAAATGAGCTTTTATAAGTATTAGAAAGAATTGTGAATGAATTTCACTAATGAATGAAACTTATAGAATTATAACGGTGAAGTTATAAATAAAATTTTATAAATGAAATTTATAAAGTTATTTAGGAAATAGATGTGGATAAACAAATGAATCTTAGAAGTTATAAGATTTATAGATTTGGGAAGTTTAAAGGAATGATTTTGTAAATAAATAAATTATAAGTATTTGACTTATAATATGAATTTTTAGTATATCATTGTGATACGAATTAAGATAGGTTAATAAAGGAATTTATAAAAAGAAGTTGTTATAAAATAAATAGAAATAGAATTTATAAACATTGTTTTATAAATCCGCAACGACTTATTTTGATAAGGAATTGTTGTAAATTATTTATGGAATTATATTCATGTTTTAGACAGTGAATAATTCTTTAAAATAAAATGAATAGAAGTGATGAAATTTATTAACAAGTGTATTCACGTTTTTGAATAGTGAATATTTTGTTAAAGAAATTATTTTGGATATGATGTTTGAAATAGAATTAAAACGATCTAAAGATGTTTTAAAAGATGTTGAGATTCGAAACCATAGATTTCAACATTTATTGTTGAAATAGATGTTTTCGAGAAATAAAAGGAAATGGTGGACTATAACACTGTTGTTATAGTAAATGATTTCCGAAAGGAAATGTTTTGTATAGTATTGGGATTTATATATCTATTTTAATTTCGAATCCCTATACTAGTGATTTTGGGTTGTCGTAACGATGTTTTACACAACATTCGTTTTGGCCCAAATAAATATGGTTAAGTGAATGATTTCCTTAAAGAATGAAATATATACTTAATTTCGATTAGAGTATATTAATAAGTATAGAAAATAAAAAGATCTGTGAATTACTTATTTTTAATAAGTATAGAAATGCTTTTCCAATATTAAGTGAATATTTGGAATTTATCTTTTTGAAGATAAATTGAAAATGAATATTAAAAATTAAATGGAAATCGAATATTCATAAATATTTTGGGAATGTAAATTCCTTATGGAATTTATAAATGAAAAGGGGATTTGTTTGAAAATAAATGTTGATTTATTTTTGAAGTGTGAAAACTATATATCTTATAAAGATATTTTTGGGAAATAAATAATTTGGAAAATTATTTGGAATCTGGTGATGTTGGCATATCTATTGATAGTTCAATAACCGACTATCAATATTTACCTTTAAATAGGTATTTGTTGTGATTTGCTTGAATTTGAATGCCACACTTATTTTTTTAAAAATAAGCGCTCACTATTCGGGTTAACCGGGAAAGGACCTTGGGGTCGTATAACCCATTCCGAATATGTGATACGTCGTTATGAATTGCATTCGAAGATCGGTGTTGAAGACCGGATATTTTCGAAAACGAAAGGGTTTCTTGTTGATTGTCTCTGCACTGGCTGATCCCTGGTATTGAGATCTCCATATGTGATGGGAAATCCGAACGTGATTAGAGATTATTCGGATTGCAAGGACTTCTTTGTAAGTGCCTTCGGTTCTGTTCGAGCCCGGAACAGACTTGTATGGATTGTGTGTCTGACATTACAAGTTGAGATGTAAAGCCGATTTCTTTCAAATATATTTCTGTGGTGGCGGAGAATTTATTCTTTTAGCTTAACACCCTTCTCTGAGACGTACGAGCTCAGAGGTTATATAGTTGAAGTTATCAGCAATATATTCCCAATTTGGTAATGTGACATGCTGAGTGTTGCTGAAATGATCATTGTGTTGATTATTGTGATAGGATCGTTTATTTGATCGTCTATCTTGGTGATCATTGTGTTGATCATTTGTTGACCCAAAGCATGGCTTTTGTATAAAGTATGTTTTTGTGGACGTGACTTCGTCGAACCTCACACCCCGGAAATGGTCAAAACAGGAAAGATGCGGCAAGGTTATGAGGGGTAGCACCCTTTAGGGTATGTACATTTCCTTCTGGATAGAGGTGGTATCATGGTATGGAGCCCAGATATTTAACCTATGTGGTTACTACGAATTTATTGCTTTGTGGTTGTTGGTTTTCGGGATCCCGTGAGAAAGGTCGTTTACGATCGAGGAATGGCGTGCTCGTGTCAGTAGTTACCCAGTTAGGGGTAACCCGGCCTTGTGTTGGCAGAGTTCCGGTTTGGTTCTCGGGGATGTCTTTCCAGAGGCATTCTCATGTGGCAATGGGAAGTTCCTTGGCCTGACCATATGTTGGAAATCCAAAGAAACAATACGAAACTTGTACGGTTTTAGTTGTAGAACCTATCATTCACTTATGGTGTCGCAACACTGTTTGGATGGTAGCTATAGTAGGCATACGATAATGGTCGTATGTTGGCTAAGATTTATATTATACTTTCAAAATGAATTTTTCTCTACACTATGCACTAGTAATAATATCAAATGTTCTTTTTAATGCGTATCAAGCATCTTTGACTATCATAAGGAGAAATCTCCTCCGATTCTGCGTTTGCATTGTGTGTGCGTGTGCGGGAGGCCTTATGGTAGTCTCATTTTTAAAAGCATTGCGAATTGAATTTAAAAATATTCCTCTATTTTGATTTTAAGATAAATAAACTGTTTTGAGTTCTTACACCAGTCACATGACTGACTTGGAGTTTATTGTTTTCCTTCCTAAACTCTGGGTGCCCACCAATTTCCACACGGGCAGTCAAGAGTTAGGTTTATCAGGATATTCTGGATATTCTGGAGTTGCTGGAGGCAAGCTGGATGGCATGGCGTATTACTAGCTATATAGTATTTCTTTTTCCGCTGCACTATTTGTTTGTGTTGTTGTATACTCTGATGAGATGATGATATGATGTAAAGTATAAAATGTAATAACTGATATAGTTCTTTGTTTAAAGATTATTCATTTATTATTATATGTTGTTCCGCTGCGAATTGTGAGATTCTGTTATTGTTCTGTTGTTTTCTGTCCCGTTCCATTTTCTATTCTCTTTTTCTTCTATTTTAAAATTTTCTATTTTCTTTTCCCTCTATTTTCTCTTTTCTACCTTTCTCTTGTTTCTTCTTTCTTCTTCTTTTCTTTTTCTTAAACCCATAACATTTCGGTTTTTCGGCCTTCGATTTCTCGACAGTCGATAAAGTGGGTGTCGATGTTGAATCTTCGAAAGTCGAAAATTTTCGGGGCGTTACATTTGGTATCAGAGTTTATGGTTAAACGACAACCATGGTTCTGTTGGGTATTACTCGTTAGAGATAGAGTCAGCAGTACTCTAGAATGAGTTTGAGTGTAATAATAGATATGAGCGCGTATATGTTAGTGAATATAAAATTGTTTTGAAACGGGTAAATAAGATAATTTTGCCCAAAACTATTTTGTATAGAAAAGAAATGGTTTTCTATGAATTATTATAGTATATGGTTGCATGGATTGTTAGGAAGTGATAATATAGAATTATTATCATTAGTATATAAAATTAAATAAGAAATAAAATGGATTGAATTCAAGTAAATTAACTTGATAATTTATTCATTTGTGAAATAATTTCAAATGGAATGAATTGAATATTAAAATGAATTAGCAAATGAAAGTAAATCGATAGAATTCAATATTTAGAATTGAGAATTAAATTCGAATGGAATTTCAAATTGTGAATTGAATTCAAATGGAATTTAAATAGTGAATGAAATTGAATTGAAGAGTAAAATTGAATGAAATGAATATGTAACTTCAAATAGTGAAGTTAAAATATATAAGAAACATATATCGAAATTTTGCAATAGAATTGGCAAATTGGTTTGAATATTGTATTTGGATTTGTATGCTACTACTACTAGCAGGTTATACAGGTGTATAAAGGAATTGAGATTTTGATTTCAAAGTTAAAATTGAATTGCTCGACAAAAAGGTACGTATTTGAATTTCAGTATGAAATTTGATGACTTTCTTCTCTAGCCACTTGGCTTTTCTCTTTTCTTTTTGACTCTGAGGGGGCCGTGGTGCCATTTTGTAGTCGTACCGAGCTAGCCGCGCAAAGGAGACGCTGGCGAAATTTTTCAAAAATTTAGGGTGTTAGAAAAATTTTAAGAAATTTTGAAAGTTTTGAAATTTGAATTTGAATTTAAATTTGAATTGTTAGGTAAACAATGTTGTTTGGAACCTATAATTGAAGTTGGAAAGCCAGTTGAAATGATAGTGAATCACTAGTAAAAAGATTTAGGTTAGTAAGTTGATAAAACTATTTGTATTGTGAAAAATAATAGACGAAATAAGGGCATTCTTCTTAACTTGTAATTTCGGGACGAAATTCTTTTAAGGAGGGAAGATTGTAACGACCCAGAATTTTGAATAATTTAAATTGAAAATATTTGATTAAATTTAAATATTTGAATGATGGTTTGAATTTAATTTCAAATTATCAGAATAAATTTAGCGATTAAATTATAGAATTTAATCTATTGAGAGTTGAATAAAAATTTGAATCTTCAATTTTAAGCTGATTAAAAATATTTCAAAGGCTTGTAAAATTCATATTGATAATATGAATTATTTAAGGAAATTTGATCTTTAAATTAAATAAAGAAATAAATTAAAAGAATTCTAGTTTAGGATTTAAATCTTCAATTAGACAATTTTATTGAAAGTGAGATTGGTTAATTTAAATTAAAATTTTAGTTAAAATAATTTATTAAACAAAGGAATTTTAAAAGATTTAATAAAATTTATATAAGCAAGATGTTAGAATTATTTTAAAAAAAAGAAAATCAGTTTGAATCTTTAAATTTTTAGTTTAAAATAGAAATCATTAACTTGAGATTGAAATAATTAGTTGAATAAATTCAATTTAAGGATAAGTTAATTTAATCTATTTAAGAAGAAAATTTAGTTTTAAAAATTAAATTGTAGTTGAATAGAATTATTTAAAAGGAAAATTTATTTATAACAAATTTAATAGTTAAAACCAAAGTTTGTTAGTTGATTTAATTTATAAAAGGAAATTTAAATTTTAGTTAAATAAAATTTTAAAGAAGAAATTGGTTTAAATAAAACCATCAGTTAATTTAACTATTAAAGTAAAAGCACCGATGAATCGAAATTATCAAATGAAAATTAACAGTTCGATTAATTCAAATATTAACAAACTGTATAATTATTTATACAAGGTATAAATGAAGAAAACAAGTCGAATGGGGAGTGGATTGCAAACGGGAATAAAGGTGAGAACTTCTCACTCAAAAGGAATTTTGTTGTTTATTTAAATTTTAAATAGTTAAATTTAAAATTGTTTGACTGTGTTGATTGAATGATTGAATGATGATTGTTATATATATATTGGATGTGAATAGACCCTATACGCCGTTAGTAAGCGGAGGTTATTTATTACACACATATACCGCGATATTCCACCTCGAAGTGGAATTGGTATTATATATTATATATAGCAATATATATATACTGGCATATGTATATATTGCAGTTGATTGATTTCCCGCATTTTCTTTTAGCGGATGAGACCCTATTGCGCCGTTAGTAAGCGGATATATATTTATAAAATCCCATGTACCGCGATATTCCGTCTTGAAACGGAATGGTATTGTGCTAATGTCTGTGGATGCAGGGAAACAGGTTGGAGGGATCCAACTGGATTCCTCACAAATATTTATTTGATTTCATATATGGTGATATTTGATTGTTATCATGGATGATATATGATGTTTGAAAGTTGTGATTGACTATTGATGTGTTGCATCATCGAATCCAATTTTTTTTTTAAGTTTAAAAATAACGATTTTGATTTCTAAAGTGATTTTTGAAAATATACGTTTATAAAATATTTTTGAAATTGATTCATCTTAAATAAATAAACGTTATAATTTTAATATTATAAAAATTATGATTTTTGAGAAATACAGTTAAAAGTTAATTTTTGAAATTATGGGATTAGTGATTTTATAAAATAGTTTGAACTGGGATTTCTGAATTTATTATAAGAAGTCTAAAAATAGGATTTATAAAAATTTTATTTTATAAATCAGAATGATGAAAATTATGAAAGAGTTCAAAGATGTTTAAAGTAATAATATAAATTGTTTTATATTAAAAGTTTTATAAATTGATATTTATAAATTAAAAATATTGGAATTATAAAATGAGCTTTTATAAGTATTAGAAAGAATTGTGAATGAATTTCACTAATGAATGAAACTTATAGAATTATAACGGTGAAGTTATAAATAAAATTTTATAAATGAAATTTATAAAGTTATTTAGGAAATAGAAGTGGATAAACAAATGAATCTTAGAAGTTATAAGATTTATAGATTTGGGAAGTTTAAAGGAATGATTTTGTAAATAAATAAATTATAAGTATTTGACTTATAATATGAATTTTTAGTATATCATTGTGATATGAATTAAGATAGGTTAATAAAGGAATTTATAAAAAGAAGTTGTTATAAAATAAATAGAAATAGAATTTATAAACATTGTTTTATAAATCCGCAACGACTTATTTTGATAAGGAATTGTTGTAAATTATTTATGGAATTATATTCATGTTTTAGACAGTGAATAATTCTTTAAAATAAAATGGATAGAAGTGATGAAATTTATTAACAAGTGTATTCACGTTTTTGAATAGTGAATATTTTGTTAAAGAAATTATTTTGGATATGATGTTTGAAATAGAATTAAAACGATCTAAAGATGTTTTAAAAGATGTTGAGATTCGAAACCATAGATTTCAACATTTATTGTTGAAATAGATGTTTTCGAGAAATAAAAGGAAATGGTGGACTATAACACTGTTGTTATAGTAAATGATTTCCGAAAGGAAATGTTTTGTATAGTATTGGGATTTATATATCTATTTTAATTTCGAATCCCTATACTAGTGATTTTGGGTTGTCGTAACGATGTTTTACGCAACATTCGTTTTGGCCCAAATAAATATGGTTAAGTGAATGATTTCCTTAAAGAATGAAATATATACTTAATTTCGATTAGAGTATATTAAATATTTTCTAAGTATAGAAAATAAAAAGATCTGTGAATTACTTATTTTTAATAAGTATAGAAATGCTTTTCCAATATTAAGTGAATATTTGGAATTTATCTTTTTGAAGATAAATTGAAAATGAATATTAAAAATTAAATGGAAATCGAATATTCATAAATATTTTGGGAATGTAAATTCCTTATGGAATTTATAAATGAAAAGGGGATTTGTTTGAAAATAAATGTTGATTTATTTTTGAAGTGTGAAAATTATATATCTTATAAAGATATTTTTGGGAAATAAATAATTTGGAAAATTATTTGGAATCTGGTGATGTTGGCATATCTATTGATAGTTCAATAACCGACTATCAATATTTACCTTTAAATAGGTATTTGTTGTGATTTTCTTGAATTTGAATGCCACACTTATTTTTTTAAAAATAAGCGCTCACTATTCGGGTTAACCGGGAAAGGACCTTGGGGTCGTATAACCCATTCCGAATATGTGATACGTCGTTATGAATTGCATTCGAAGATCGGTGTTGAAGACCGGATATTTTCGAAAACGAAAGGGTTTCTTGTTGATTGTCTCTGCACTGGCTGATCCCTGGTATTGAGATCTCCATATGTGATGGGAAATCCGAACGTGATTAGAGATTATTCGGATTACAAGGACTTCTTTGTAAGTGCCTTCGGTTCTGTTCGAGCCCGGAACAGACTTGTATGGATTGTGTGTCTGACATTACAAGTTGAGATGTAAAGCCGATTTCTTTCAAATATATTTCTGTGGTGGCGGAGAATTTATTCTTTTAGCCTAACACCCTTCTCTGAGACGTACGAGCTCAGAGGTTATATAGTTGAAGTTATCAGCAATATATTCCCAATTTGGTAATGTGACATGCTGAGTGTTGCTGAAATGATCATTGTGTTGATTATTGTGATAGGATCGTTTATTTGATCGTCTATCTTGGTGATCATTGTGTTGATCATTTGTTGACCCAAAGCATGGCTTTTGTATAAAGTATGTTTTTGTGGACGTGACTTCGTCGAACCTCACACCCCGGAAATGGTCAAAACAGGAAAGATGCGGCAAGGTTATGAGGGGTAGCACCCTTTAGGGTATGTACATTTCCTTCTGGATAGAGGTGGTATCATGGTATGGAGCCCAGATATTTAACCTATGTGGTTACTATGAATTTATTACTTTGTGGTTGTTGGTTTTCGGGATCCCGTGAGAAAGGTCGTTTACGATCGGGGAATGGCGTGCTCGTGTCAGTAGTTACCCAGTTAGGGGTAACCCGGCCTTGTGTTGGCAGAGTTCCGGTTTGGTTCTCGGGGATGTCTTTCCAGAGGCATTCTCATGTGGCAATGGGAAGTTCCTTGGCCTGACCATTTGTTGGAAATCCAAAGAAACAATACGAAACTTGTACGGTTTTAGTTGTAGAACCTATCATTCACTTATGGTGTCGCAACACTGTTTGGATGGTAGCTATAGTAGGCATACGATAATGGTCGTATGTTGGCTAAGATTTATATTCTACTTTCAAAATAAATTTTTCTCTACACTATGCACTAGTAATAATATCAAATGTTCTTTTTAATGCGTATCAAGCATCTTTGACTATCATAAGGAGAAATCTCCTCCGATTCTGCGTTTGCATTGTGTGTGTGTGCGGGAGGCCTTATGGTAGTCTCATTTTTAAAAGCATTGCGAATTGAGTTTAAAAATATTCCTCTATTTTGATTTTAAGATAAATAAACTGTTTTGAGTTCTCACACCAGTCACATGACTGACTTGGAGTTTATTGTTTTCCTTCCTAAACTCTGGGTGCCCACCAATTTCCACACGGGCAGTCAAGAGTTAGGTTTATCAGGATATTCTGGATATTCTGGAGTTGCTGGAGGCAAGCTGGATGGCATGGCGTATTACTAGCTATATAGTATTTCTTTTTCCGCTGCACTATTTGTTGTTGTTGTTGTATACTCTGATGAGATGATGATATGATGTAAAGTATAAAATGTAATAACTGATATAGTTCTTTGTTTAAAGATTATTCATTTATTATTATATGTTGTTCCGCTGCGAATTGTGAGATTCTGTTATTGTTCTGTTGTTTTCTGTCCCGTTCCATTTTCTATTCTCTTTTTCTTCTATTTTAAAATTTTCTATTTTCTTTTCCCTCTATTTTCTCTTCTCTACCTTTCTCTTGTTTCTTCTTTCTTCTTCTTTTCTTTTTCTTAAACCCATAACATTTCGGTTTTTCGGCCTTCGATTTCTCGACAGTCGATAAAGTGAGTGTCGATGTTGAATCTTCGAAAGTCGAAAATTTTCGGGGCGTTACATAATTCCTGATAAATGCACGTAGACATATTACTAAGGGCAGTTCATGACAACAAAAATGCTGGTTGAAAAGTGTTTAGTAGAAATTACCTCACATAAGTCGGACGTACGATTACATCGGCATTTTCGAAGAAAGCGTTTGGCGTTTACCCACTCCAAATTGAAGCGGTTGGACATGACGTAACTTCTACATTTTTACATTCAATTTTTCATTGTTTAAGTTGTCATTGTCGACTTCATTCTCTGCACTCATTTATCAGTTATCTTTTACAACAAATTCCTTCCAAAAAAATTCAAATCATGTCTATTTATGGTTTGATCTATAATAATTTTGCAGTTGATTCGCAAAGCACAAAGACTCAACTGATAGGAACTGACAATCAGAGGAGTACGACGATGATCGTACTTCTACTTACACTAGTCGAATATAGATGAATGATGTTTTTAACGGACATGAAAGTAAAAGTCAAGATTTTTTCTGAATAAAAAGTGCTACTCTCAAACGTCTATGTGACATTCTATCTACTAGGTATGACTTAATCTATTATATAATAGTAAAGCAGAAGAATTCGGAACTCTTTTATTGATTTTAAGAGTTATCTCTATTCTCCTTCATTCTCCTCAAGTAGATATTTTATTTTCAAAAATTTATAATTTATCACTTTACAATTATTCTACTAAAATTTTCACACTATTTTGCATTCAAATACCCACTTTTAAAAGAATCTATAATTATTTGTAAATCATTCACGGTTTTTTTCCTAAATTTTACATTATAAACTACACATTTAAATTAATTACATAATCCAAAGTTTAAACTAATTGATAAACATAGTCGACTAATATTATTAATAAATCCTTAAAGATAAAATTTCCATATGATACTACAAGCGCATCAACAAGTTGTTTAAAAGAATTCATTTAGATGCAAATATATGTTAATCATATAACATAAATTATATACATTAATGACAACAACAAATTTATCTTATAATTTATTTACTAAATATATGTAAGTCATTAAATGCAAATATATGTAAATCAAATTACATAAATTATATACATTAATGACTATAACAAATTTATCTTATAATTTATTTACTAAATGAATTTATCATACATTACCCTATAAAAGTCTGTTAAATTAAATATCTAAAAATTTATTTTTTTACAATTACTTAGAAACCCTTTTCAATTATCATCTAATACTTTACGTTCAAATCAATATATTTCACTAATTGTGTAATCATAAATTTAAACTATTTAAATAAATATGATTAACTAACTTTTATTAATCAATGTAATAAGTTCTAAAATACGAGGATTTCAATGTATACAATATTTATATATATGAGAAAAATAATAAAATTGTTTCTTTTTTATACGAATATATGAAGATATTTAACCCACATAACATAAAATGCATAGGTAAATAATAATAACTCTTTTAATTTCTAATTCATAATTATCTCAACAAAATTATCAGATATTACATAGCATAATTTCATTTTTAACAACATTTAAAAGATAAATTTATGTTTTATAACATTACGATGTGAACACACATATTATACCGGTAAAAATTAGGTAATGTATACATTCTCACTTTCAACGTGTTATTAAACCATATTCAATTCATAACTCAACTAAATACAACATAACATTATTTTGCAATTATCAAAATTGTAAGAATTACCCTCCTATAAGAACGTGAAATCAATGGTTAACTACAAGGATAAAATTGTTTAAAAATAAAAACTTAATAATGAATAAAAGATCACATGTCTGATTCAAAAAAGAAAGTTCACATATAGATATGCTAACCATAAGATCTATGCTTTTCTCAATTACAAATTTGTACAAAGCTTTTCTCAATTATAACTTTTTTATATTTTACTCCTTATATTTAATTAGTTATGTTGATCATTAATTCAAATAAATTTAGTTATTTAATGTTCATTATCCATTTATAAATCGTTTAAAAAAAGATGACAATCAATATATATAACAATCACATGAACAAAATGGTGACTTACTTATTCACTTATACATACAGAAAATATGTATCACATAAAATAAATTATTTACGTATACAATATTAACAATTTTAATTTATAAATGTTTTTGAGTTAGAACATTAATTTTTAAAGAGATATGTAGCTAGCAAGTATTGAACCCTGAACCTTATATCTGAGCATCGCAAGTTATTTTAGTTTATAATTAATATGTCACAATATATTTATCATATACTGCATAATAAAATATATTTTTAGCAATAATTAAAATATAAATACTATTTTTTAACAACATTATCGTGTGCAATGCATGAATTACACACTAGTTAACACTAAAAAATAGAGATTTCTGAAATGGTATGTATGTTTTATTAGATGACAAGCCATGGAATCTCACACAGATTGGTGGGTAAATAATCGAATTATTGACAGCGTTAATACTAATGTTTTTAGGATCTTACATAGTGTCTTACTTTTAAAAAAGAAACGACCAACCGAAGAATAACGGTGGACCATTCTTCCACGCGAGTCCAATAAGCATCCACTACACCGAGTTATTTTATTTCAGGCCAATAGTCTCTCAAGGTAGGGATCGAACTCGCCTCTTACTACTAGAGGAAAGCCCCCTCCCCACTGAGCTGTTATTGTGGACAGATGCCTTACCTATGGCCAAATATATTATTAAACCTAAAGATCTCAATCGGTTTCTACATGGTGTCTTAGACTACTAAAGGTGTATTCTTTTGTTAAATGAAGTGAATATTTGAAATGAGTATTTGAAATGAATGTGAAAGAATATTGTTTAAAGAATGAAGAATGCATTCTTGTATTGCAAAATGGGTGTTTGAAAAGAGTATCTTAATTATTTTGTTTTGAATGATTATTTTTATTATTGTTTTATTTTGTTTTAATTATGTCTAAATAATATAGCTAAACGAATTTGTTATTATCTATAAAAAAAAATGAAATGCTAGAAAAAATAAAATAAAAAGCTATTAATTTTCGATAAACATTAGAAATTGGAAAAAATGCAAATACATCAAAATACAACAGTGCATGTAAAGAAATTAAAACATCGAAATTTGTTGAAATAGTACTAAAAATCGGGTAGTGGACAGGGTGGTGGGTAGGCTGGTGGGTATGTAGGTTGACGGGCAATCAGCAATCATAAACCGCTGGTATTTGACTACATGCTCTAAATGTTCTATTTACAACCACAACCAATTCCGAGCGTCGTCACCGTCCAAGAAGTGTATATTTCTTTGTTCTCCTGAATCTTAATGGTGACATTGCTTTAGAAAGTTGAATTTCTTCAAACTTCTACACATAAGTGACTACAATCTTAAAGGTCATAAGCGAGCAAATAGATTCTACTCTGTTTCTTATTAGATTTGAACTTAGCGTAGGCATGGGGCTACCTGTTTCAGAACGAGATTTCTTTAAATTTCTTTATATATCACATCGACAATCTCATTTATATTCTCTCCGGTCATAGTTCTACGTCTTCTACTACGACCTTTGGAAGCAGAACTACAATCATGCTTTATTCACAATGTTGGAGAGAAAGTACCCTAAAATATTGCTGATTGGGCTAGTTGTGACAGTTGCATGTTGAATTCTTTAAGTACAGAATGAAATCCATCATACCCTATGTTTGATGGAACACCGTATTGGTAGTTTGTTTTGAAGGAGAAGAACGTTAAGTCTCATTTTGTTCTTCTGTGGCACTGGGTGAGAATGCATCCTCTTCAGTTGCAATAGTATGATGGAATATAGTTTGGAATGACATCATATAGACTATTGGTTCTCTTCTGTATTCAAAATTGTGCTACCGAATTCCTGAAAAACAAATGGAAGAGGAACAAAAATTATTATTAAAACTCGTAAATAAAAATTAAAATATGGTACAAAAGTTACCTTCGCACGATCATCCCATGATTACTCGCTATCGCTAACCATTCCCTTCACTAGATTCCATCCATAGTCTATTTTATTACACAAATTCTGCTATACTAATCGTTATTTCCTGACCTTGCAGCAAATTTGATAATCGGATATGGTAGTTCATTCAGAATAGTTGTCAAAATTTCTTCGTAATGAGCGCTATCAAGTTTTAGAATTTCAACAAACCTAGAATGTTCCAAACTAATATAATGAAACCATTACTCTCTATCATTTTAGTTTGTGCACGCTCTGTAAAGGACATTAGATATTTGGAAAAAAACAATGTTTTACGAAACATGTGGACTCGGAGTACTATTTTGTTCACACTATGTGAACAAAATACCACTCCTCATTGCTTGAAATCAGTGGGCTTCACATGGAAGTCCTGTTTTGTTCACGCTGCTGTGAACAAAATAGAATTCATGGATGTGTAGTTATATGGATGCAACTTCTTTATTCATAATTTTACAGAAGATTCGGTAATTTTTCCTTCAATTTAAAAATATTTCAGTATGGAGTATCTTTATCATGCAGTATTCCAGTAATCGTTTTATTTTTTTGACATTTAAGCAATTGCGGTGTACAAGTGGTTTTCATAATCTGGTTTATAATCGACTCTTGTTTGGAACTTAATTTCGGTTGACAACGAATCAAGGTACGTGGTAGCCTGTTTTATACATCAACCATTCATCTTTAATTTTTTTTCCAGATTAATGTAACCGTACGATGTTATTGTTGGACAAAGGATGATAAATACAGTTCGTTTACTTCTTCTCATATACCATCACAAAGAATTGTCTGTAAAAAAGAAGTGCAAGCAACACAGCATAGAAGACATACATATACTTATCGCTACAAAGACTTTTTTTATATATATACCTACATCAATAACAAATACCTACTGCTCAAAGCCACTTTTGAGAGGATTTGTGCGGGTATAAAATAAGCTACTCATTGGTGAAGGACCACATATTTGAAGTGAATGCAAAAGCAATCGTATTTGCTATTTTGCAATCGTGTAATTTACTGTACCACATAGGATAAACAACACATGTAAAACACCAGCAAAATCTTTGGTTGCTAAGCATGTCTCTTGTTTAGTGTGTTACTAAGGGCAATCGGTTTTCATCTCCTTGATAGCATATGAAATTAATAATAAAATTTGTTTGATTTCTAATATTAAAATCATTTCATACGACAATCAACAATCACGTAAAATCGTTTATTACGACAAACAACCGTCGTCGAATAACATCATTTCTCACGTCCATCAACCACCCAACAACTAATGTTCGGTGGTTGATCACCTTAAGAAGTAGTTGTGGTCGGTGGTTATTCACTGTTCAACAACATTGAAAATAATTCTTTTGGCATCCCCTTTATGAAGAGTATAGTGTAAAACTTTATCATAATTTTTGGCAATGATACTACAAAGAGGAAAATGAGGTACTCTTGCCAACACACCTTATTTTGTGCCTCTTTCAAATAAAGAGGAACACTTCTCTCTATTATAGTTGTAACGATTCCGATTTTTGAGTCAAATTTAATTGGTAATTAAATTAAATTTTGGATTTGATTGTGAATTAATTGAGAATTTATTTGGATTTGAAATATAAAAATAAAATTGAATTGAATTTTAAGCTGGCAAATTCTAAAAATAAAATATATTGAAAATATAATTTTTGGTATATTTGAATTCTACAAATTTAATAAGATATATGTTCATTTAGTTATATAAATGAATTATAATTGGAAATTTGATTTTGAAATTTAATAAATATATTGAAATTGAATATTGTTGATTTGAAAATACTAAAATGAATATCTTGAAAACAAATTGGATTTATTTTGGAATTAATATAGAAATTAAGTTTCAAAACATTTTCTTATTTAAAAAAAAGAGTTATATAAAGTATAAATCGCATCTACATAAAGATATAAAAATACGTGGCACATATGTAAATATAGTTGATAAATAAATTTTAATATATATGTATATGCATTTGAAAGTTATATTTTGAATTTGATGTAGTGAATTTCAAGGGCCATTTAAAGGATAAATTTTAATATATATATATATATATATATATATATATAGATACACATACACATATATATGTATAACATGTTTATTCATTAATGTATATAGATAAGTATTTATGTAAAAGTATAATAGTTTTAATTTAGAAGTATAATAAACTAAGCTTAAAATAGTATTGGTTATAAAGATTTAAACATTTTTCTTTTGAAAATATAGTTTGTAAATGTATAAAAGTATAAATTTGAAAATGTAAAACATGATTCTTAATATATACAAAAATATGTTTTGTAAATATAAACTTAAAAGGTTAAAAACAAATTTACAAAAATAATTTAGATTAGGGATTTAAACATAAAAGTGATATAAGTGAACTTTTGTAAGAAGATTAACAAATGTAAATTACAAATGTAATTAAAATGGACATGTGGCAAAGGAGATTGTTTTCTTTTGAATTAAATTTTGAAAAACATGCATAGAAAGGAAAAAAATTGAAGCCGGGCTGTTTCATTTTTCTCAAAAATTTCTCAGGCTTGACAAAAAAAAAGAATTCAAAAATCTTCAAATCTAAAATCTGAAAAAAATCAAAATCCTCTTTAAATCTAAATTCTTGAAACAAAGATCAAACCTGAACAAAAATTTAGACCAGAGCAAAAGCAAATCAACAAAGATGCAGATCAAAAGCAAACTTAAATCTCAAAGCTAGGAAAATTCAAATCAATTCAAAATCTGGAAGTTTCAAATCTGAAGCAAAGTTTTAGATCAATCCAAAAGCTAGAAACAACTCAGTAATCAAGTGGTTAAACAAAAAAATCAAGTCCAGACAGGTACTCTGTTTTCAAATTCAAGGTGAGTAAACTCCCTTTAAAACCCAATCTTTTATCTTGATCTGTTCTCTGTGATGATGAATGAGATGGATGATGTTGTGACTTTGTTTATATGTATATATATGTGTACATATGTGTACAGATTTGAGTGTGCATGTCTGGCTTAAAGGCAATGTTTGCCTCTGTTGATTACAGGCTCCCAAACCTGTCTTCAAAATAGAAGAAAAATTAAACTGCTCCTTCTATGATCATTTTTAAAGCAAGATCATTGAAGATAAAATAAGGGTATGAATGTGAACTTAATTTTAAAAATAATCCCAAGTCAAATTATTATATGAATATTGTGAAAATAGAATTTCACAGTAAAAAACATTTTATATTAGGAAGATCGAATCTTTAATTTTTGAAATCTGATTAAATGATTAGATTAGTGTTATGAAATAACAATTTTTGGTGGATATCTCATGATTTTTAAGTAAGAGATGATCGTAAATTTCTAAGTTGAACGGAAAAAGGTTTATTACGAATTTCTGGTGATCAACATGGTGTTGAACTTGGGGATCATGGCAGTGGGTGCTTGAATGATCACTTATCATAGGAAAAATGCGAAATGAATTTACAATTCCGTATGGAAAGCAATTTGGATTGATTTAGGGTTTAAGCACTGCGTTTTGTTTGTTGAAGTCATGAGGTATTTTTGTCGTCGGCACTGCGATTCAGTCGATCGCACCAGCGGCGATGAATTTGTGGAGGGTCGGAGCACCTTCGGCCAGAAGGGCATGGTTTCTGGTGCCTTGTCGTGGCGGAGCGATGTGAATTAGGCGATCATTTGGGTTCTGGGAGAAACAGTTGGTTTCGAAAATTGGCTCGATTTCGAATTAATGACAATTTCGTGTTTTTTGGTGTTTGAATCGATGTTGGAGATCATCGTGGGTGATCAGGTGGCAGCAGCGTCGATCGGAGATGGTCGATGGGTTTGTGCACGTATACGTGCATCTTTTGTATCAGCGTTTTTGAGTGGGTTGTGGAAGAAGATAAGAGCTCGGGTCCAAGCTCGTGGAAATGATCAATTTTCTCGAAGTAGGTGAAATTATGGTAGGCTTGGGTTTAAGATCGGGTAGAACGTGATTTTGCTCGGGTTTGTTGATGTTATACGAAAACAGTTTCAAACTTTAAAATAAAATAAATCAATTTATTGAAAACAAATTTTGTAAACCAATTTTCTTCCAATATTAGATGTTATCTAAGTTTTAAAAATTATTTAAGAAGGTTTTTAAATTAAATTGTTTTAATTAACTAAGTTTTAAAATGGTTTAAAATAAATATATCTTTTATTTTGAAAGTTTATTTTAAATAAATCTAATAATATTAAAGGTTAATTAATTAATATAAAGATTATTTTAATTGTTATTTAACTTTTTTAAAGTCTAAATTAATTTATTTGTTAAAGGAAATTAATTACTTGAAATCAATTACTTAATAAAAGTAATTAAGGTAAATTTGTTAATGATTTAAGTTTGATTAATCAAGTAATTAAAGCCTAATTAATTAAAGGTTAATTAATTTATAATTAATTAAAGATAATTAATTACTTAAAATAATTACTTAATGAAAGTAATTAAGGATGAATAATTAATGATTGATTGATCAAGTGTTTAAAGATTAATTAATTTAAAGAATAATTAATTAATATGATTAATTAATTAAGGTAATTAATTTGAGAATAATTAATTAATTAAAGGCTAAATAATTAATGAAATTAATTAAAGGTTGATTATTAATTAAGAGTTAATTAATGATTGTAATTAATTAAGGATAATTAATCAAAGAATTAGTTATTAATTAAAGGTTAATTAATTTATTAATAAATGATTAAAGAATAATTAATCAAAATGGTTTGTAATTAATTAATATTAATTAACCAGGATTAGTAATTAATCTGATTTAAGTAAATCAGATAATTAATTGACCTTGCTTATGGATATTTGAATTGTATGCAATGCTTTGAATTGTGTGATGCTTTGTGATATAAATTGTTTTGAAAGTTATGAATGAATCTTTGGAAATGGTTTTGAAAGCTATAAATTGAGTCTTTGATTTAAAGATTGGATGAGTTAATCCAATTCGAAAAGGGGACTTTTTTTGAAAAGCAGTGAATGAATCTTTGTGGAAGATTAGTGAACTTTATGAAGTAAATCTTTTTGTTTAAAGATTTGCAAATGGTAATTTGTTTAAACCATTTGAAAGAAAAGTTTTGGGTTTCAAAGTTGCGACTTAACTGAAATCCCAATATCCATATGTTTTTAAGTATTGCGATCATTATTCGGTTTAGCCAGGAGAGGACCTTGTGTCATATAACCCATTCTGAATAATGATATGACGATATGGATAGCACTGAAGACCGGTGGTGAAGATCGGGTATTTATGAGAACGATAGGATAACCTATCGAATGACTTTGCACAAAGTAGCTACGGTATAGAGATCTCCATATGTGATGGGGAGTCTGATCGGGATTGTGAATACTCGGATTGCAAGGGCTTCTTTGGAAGTGCCTTCGGTTCTGTTCGAACCCGGAACAGACTTGTATGGATGTGTGTCTAACGTTACACTTAGAGATGTAAAACCAGTTTCTATCAAATACATTTATGTTTGGTGGCGGAGATTTATTCTCTTAGCTTAACACCCTTCTCTGAGACATACGAGCTCAGAGGTTATGTAGTTGATGGTTACTAGTGATACATTCCCAATTTGGTAAAGTGGCATATGAAGTGCTGCTAATCATCTGTTGATCAAAGCATGGCTTTTTTGAAAAGCATGGCTTTGTGGACGAGACATCATAAGGACCCCACACCCCAGAAATGGTCAAAACAGGAAAGATGCAGCAAGGTTGCAGGGGTCGTGCCCCTAGGGTATGTCCATTCCTTCTGGAAAAGGATGGTATCATGGAATGGAGCCCAGATACTTAATTCATACAGACACTGTAAATCTATTACTGTGTGATTTTTGTGGTTGAGAGCTCTCGAATAAAGGTCGCAAACGACCGGGGATGGCATATCTTAGGTGTTACTCCCAGGAAGGGAGCACACCGGCCTTGTGTTGGCAGAGAGCCGAGTAGGTTCTCAGAGCGTCCCTCCAGAGGCGTTCCCATGTGGCCCAGGAAGTTCCTTTTTCTGACCATTTGTTGGAAATCCAATCATCCAATACGAGCCATTTACGATTGCAGTTGTATAACCTGCCACCTTAGGTGGTAGCTATAGTAGGCATAGTATAATGTTACCTATACTGGCTAAGATTAAAATTATACTTTAGAAATGTTTTTGGCACTACGCACTAATAATAATATCAAATGATTTTCGCGTATCAAGCATTTTTGACTGTCATAAAGAGAAATCTCCTCCAAGTGTGCGCTTGCATTGTGTGTGTGGCGGGAGGCCTTATGGCAGTTTCATTTTCCAAAAAGCATTGCAGTTTTCAATGTTTTAAATTCTTTTGTTGTTTTTTTTAAAGATAAACTGTTTTTTTGCTCATACCAGTCCCATGACTGATCCGGATTTTATTGTTCCCTTCCTAAATTCTGGGTGCCCATAATTTTCCCATGGACAGTCTAGAGTTGGGTTTTTCAGATAATCCAATAGTAAGTGTAGATTCGATAGCTATCATCCTTCGGTTTGATAGCTTTTGGAAATCGTTGGTGTCTTTGGATTTTCGGGATCGCATTTACTGCAAGTTCGGCATTAATGGGGATTCGAGCTCATAGATTGAGGGCTTTAGAGATTGGCTTTGGAGATGTTGTGTTCCGCTGCTACTGCTGATGTTATCTCTCTTCTATTAAAGTTAATGTTGGAGTTCCATTTGGAGTTCAAGTTATTTCTGCTGCTGATGCCTTTGTGTTCTCGCTGTGTTGTTATAGATCTCTGATATGTATTTATGATCATTGTTGTATATCATTGGATATTGTATTTATTGGAATTATATGATATGCTCTTTTCTTCCGCTGTATTTTTGTACTTAATGTGTTATAAGCTTTGGCACGAGTCGAATTTCAACGATTGAATCTGCAGCATTCGAGTACAAGTGAAGTATGGGTGTCAATTTTCGAACGTTGAAATTTGTGTCGTGACAACTTGGTATAGAGATCTCCATATGTGATAGGGAGTCCGATCGGGATTGTGAATACCCGGATTGCAAGGGCTTCTTTGGAAGTGCCTTCGGTTCAGTTCGAACCTAGAACAGACTTGTATGAATGTGTGTCTGACGTTACACTTTGAGATGTAAAACCAGTTTCTATCAAATACATTTCTATTTGGTGGCGGAGATTTAATTTCTTAGCTTAACACCCTTCTCTGAGACGTACGAGCTCAGAGGTTATGTAGTTGATGGTTACTACTGATACATTCCCAATTTGGTAATGTGGCATACGAAGTGCTGATGATCATTTGTTGATCAAAGCATGGCTTTTGTGAAAAGAGTAGCTTTGTGGACGAGACTGCATCAGGACCTCACATCCCAGAAATGGTCGAAGCAGAAAAGATGCAGCAAGGTTGCAGGGGCTGCGCCCCTAGGGTATGTCCATTCCTTCTGGAAAAGGGTGGTATCATGGTTTGGAGCCTAGGTACTAACTCATGTGGACACTGTAAATCTATTACTGTGTGTGTTGTGGTTGAGAGCTCTAGGATAAAGGTTGCAAACGACCGGGGATGGCATATCTTAGGTGTTACTCCGGGGAAGGGAGTACACCGGCCTTGTGTTGGCAAAGAACCGGGTAGGTTCTCGGGGAGTCCCTCCAGAGGCATTCCCATGTGTCCCAGGAAGCTCCTTTGCCTGACCATTTGTTCAAAATCCAATCATCCAATACGAGCCATTTACGATTGCAGTTGTATAACCTGCCACCTCAGATAGTAGCTATAGTAGGCATAGTATAATGATACCTATGCTGGCTAAGATTAATATTATACTTTCGAAATGTTTTCTACACTACGCACTAATAATAATATCAAATGATTTCCGCGTATCAAGCATTTTTGCCTGTCATAAGGAGAAATCTCCTCCAAGTGTGTGCTTGCATTGTGTGTGTAGCAGGAGACCTTATGGCAGTTTCATTTTTCGAAAAGCATTGCGGTTTTCAATGTTTTAAATTCTTTTATTGTTTGTTTTAAAGATAAACTGTTTTTATTTACTCATACCAGTCTCATGACTAACTTGGAGTTTATTGTTTCCTTCCTAAACTCTGGATGCCCATAATTTTCCACACGAACAGTCTAGAGTTGGGTTTTTCAAATAAACCAGCTTGTAGATATAGATCTGATAGTCTTCTTCTATCTTTACATGGCTGACCTTGCTTATTACAACGTGATAGGGGGTTCTTTCTTCACGTTTGGTGGCGAACTGGAGACTCTTACCCCTATATGTCCCTATGGAGGGGTTGGTTAACCGGGTAGGTGAAGAAGTCGAAATGCTAGCCGTAAAAGCAAGGGAAGGGTACCATTGTATGCTACGGTGGGGCTGGGATGATTGAAAAGCCTACCAATGGAGAGTGGCAGCTGTCGATGGTTGAAAAGCCTAGACCGTTACATTTTGGTATCAGAGCTAAAGGTTGAACTTTAGCTATGGAGTATAACACATTAAGTGACTCGTTAGAGATAGGGTGAAGTATACCCTAGAATGAGTATATCCCTAAGATATCCGTCCGTATGCCTATGTAAATTCTCTTACTATCCACCGATAGTGAGTATGAGTGCAAGAAGAGAACGAGATAGGGGACAGGGAAATACCACTACAAATGGTCAATACCCTGCAACAACAAGGAACAACTCTTTCTCTATCAATCTCTTTTTTTCATCATCTGATTCCAATTCTTTGATGGCTTTGTGGCAGTTCGAGGGAGAAGCTTTGATAGGAGATCATTATTTTGGTAAAATCAAAGGATGTGTTAGTATGGGACATAAACTACGGATAGGTCAGAATTGATTGTATGGATGAATTGTTTTCTTTGGTTGCTAGGATATGGTTGATAGGTACACTTTGGTTTCTAAACTAAAAAAGGTTTTGAAATTGTAGGCATATATCTGTCTATTCTTTGGGGTCCAGATATATTCTACGAAAGGTTAGTTAATTCCTTTGAACTAACTAGTGCCCTTGCATATTTCGTAGACCAAATGACCCGAGTACTTCGTAAAATATTAAATGAGTTCGTTCTCATATTTATTAATGATATTCTGATTTGATAAGCCAATTGCAAAATAGATAATCAGCTTGATTGATGAGTTGATTCTCTATTTTTGTATATCCATATTTTGTTGCTCTCCTTACTTGCAAATTACGGGGACGAAATTTTCTTAAGGGGGGAATCTGTAACGATTCCAATTTTTGAGTCAAATTTAATTGGTAATTGAATTAAATTTTGGATTTAATTGTGAATTAGTTGAGAATTCATTTGGATTTGAAATATAAAAATAAAATTGAATTGAATTTTATGCTGGAAATTCTAAAAATAAAATATATTGAAAATAGAATTTTAGGTATATTTGAATTCTTCAAATTTAATAAGATATATGCTCATTTGGTTATATAAATGAATTATAATTTGAAATTTGATTTTGAAATTTAATAAATATATTGACAATGAATATTGTTGATTTTAAAATGCTAAAATGAATATCTTGAAAACAAATTGGATTTATTTTGGAATTAACATAGAAATTAAGTTTCAAAACATTTTTTATTTTAAGAAAAAAAGAGTTATATAAAGTATAAATCGCATCAACATAAAGATTTAAAAATACGTGGCACATATGTAAATATAGTTGGTAAATAAATTTTAATATATATGTATATGTATTTGAAAGTTATATTTTGAATTTGATGTGGTAAATTTCAAGGGCCATTTAAAGGATAAATTTTAATATATATATATATATATATATATATATATATGTATATGTATATGTATGTATGTATACATGTTTATTTATTAATGTATATAGATAAGTATTTATGTAAAGGTATAATAGTTTTAAAAGTATAACAAACTAAGCTTAAAATAGTATTGGTTATAAAGATTTGAACATTTTTCTTTTGAAAATATAGTTTTTAAATGTATAAAAGTATCAATTTGAAAACATAAAACATGATTCTTAATTTATACAAAAATATGTTTTGTAAATATAAACTTAAAAGGGTTAAAAAAATTTACAAAAATAATTTAGATTAGGGCTTTAAACATAAATGTGATATAAGTGAACATTTGTAAGAATATTAACAAATGTAAATTACAAATGTAATTAAAATGGACATGTGGCAAAAGAGATTGTTTACTTTTGAATTAAATTTTAAAAAACATGCATAGAAAGAAAAAAATAGAAGCCAGACTGTTTCATTTTTCTAAAAAATTTCTCAGGCCTGAGAAAACAAAAGAATTCAAAAATCTTCAAATCTAAAATCTAAATGAAATCAAAATCCTCTTCCAATCTAAATTTTTGAAACAAAGATCAAACCTGAAACCAAAATTTAGACCAGAGCAAAAGCAAATCATCAAAGATGCACATCAAAAGCAAACTTAAATCTCAAAGCCAGGAAAATTCAAATCAATTCGAAATCTGGAAGTTTCAAATCTGAAGCGAAGTTTCAGGTCAATCAAAAAGCTAGAAACAACTCAGCAATCAAGTGGTTAAACAAAAAAAATCAAGTCTAGACAGGTTCTCTGTTTTCAAATTCAAGGTGAGTAAACTCCCTTTAAAACCCAATCTTTTATCTTGATCTGTTCTCTGTGATGATGAATGAGATGGATGATGTTGTGACTATGTTTGTATGTATATACATGTGTACATATGTGTACAGATTTGAGTGTGCATGTCTGGTTTAAAGGCAATGTTTTCATATGTTGATTACAGGCTCCCAAACCTGTCTTCAAAATAAAAGAAAAATTAAACTGCTCCTTCTATGATCATTTTTAAAGCAAGATCATTGAAGATAAAATAAGGGTATGAATGTGAACTTAATTTTAAAAATAATCCCAAGTCAAATATTATATGAATATTGTGAAAATAGAAATTCACAGCAAAAAAACATTTTATATCAGGAAGATCGAATCTTTAATTTTTGAAATCTGATTAAATGATTAGATTAGTGTTATAAAATAATGATTTTTGGTGGATATCTCGTGATTTTTAAGTAAGAGATGATCGTAAATTTCTAAGTTGAACGGAAAAAGGTTTATTACGAATTTCTGATGATCAACACGGTGTTGAACTTCGGGATCGTGGCAGTGGGTGCTGGAATGATCACTGATCATAGGAAAAATGCGAAATGAATTTATAATTCAGTATGGAAGGAAATTTGGATTGATCTAGGGTTTAAGCACTGCGTTTTGTTGGTTGAAGTCACGAGGTATTTTTGTCGTCGACATTGCGATTCAGTTGATCGCACCAGGGACGATGAATTTGTGGAGGGTCGGAGCACCTTCGGCCAGAAGGGCGTGGTTTATGGTACCTTGTCACGGCGGAGCGAGGTGAATTAGGCGATCGTTTGGGTTTTGGAAGAAATAGTTGGTTTCAAAAATTGGCTCGATTTCGAATTAATGACAATTTCGTGTTTTTGGGTGTTTGAATCGATGCTGGAGATCATCGTGGGTGATCAAGTGGCAGCAGCGTCGATCAGAGATGGTCGATGGGTTTGTGCACGTATACGTGCATCTTTTGTATCAGCGTTTTTGAGTGGGTTGTGGAAGAAGATAGGAGCTCAGGTCCAAGCTCGTTGAAATGATCAATTTTCTCGAAGCAGGTGAAATTTTTGTAGGCTTGGGTTTAAGCTCGGGTAGAACGTGATTTTGCTCGGGATTCTTGATGTTATACGAAAACAGTTTCAAACTTTAAAATTAAAAAAATCAATTTTTTGAAAAGAAATTTTGTTAAACCAATTTTCTTCCAATATTAGATGTTATCTAAGTTTTAAAAATTAGTTAAGAAGGTTTTTAAATTAAATTGTTTTAATTAACTAAGTTTTAAAATGGTTTAAAATAAATATATCTTTTATTTTGAAAGTTTATTTTAAATAAATCTAATAATATTAAAGGTTAGTTAATTAATATAAAGAATGTTTTAATTGTTATTTAACTTTTTTTTAAAGTCTAAATTAATTTATTTGTTAAAGGAAATTAATTACTTGAAGTTAATTACTTAATAAAAGTAATTAAGGTAAATTTGTTAATGATTTAAGTTTGATCAATCAAGTAATTAAAGCCTAATTAATTAAAGGTTAATTAATTTATAATTAATTAAAGATAATTATTACTTAAAATAATTACTTAATGAAAGTAATTAAGGATGAACAATTAATGATTGATTAATCAAGTGTTTAAAGATTAATTAATTTAAAGAATAATTAATTAATATGATTAATTAATTAAGGTAATTAATTTGAGAATAATTAATTAATTAAAGGCTAAATAATTAATAAAATTAATTAAAGGTTGATTATTAATTAAGAGTTAATTAATGATTGTAACTAATTAAGGATAGTTAATCAAAGAATTAGTTGTTAATTAAAGGTTAATTAATTTACTAATAAATGATTAAAGAATAATTAATAAAAATGGTTTATAACTAGTTAATATTAATTTAACCAGGATTAGTAATTAATCTGATTTAAGTAAATCAGATAATTAATTGACCTTACTTATGGATATTTGAATTATATGGAATGCTTTGAATTGTGTGATGCATTGTGATATAAATTGTTTTGAAAGTTATGAATGAATCTTTGGAAGTGGTATGGAAAGCTATAAATTGAGCCTTTGATTTAAAGATTGGATGAGTTAATCCAATTCGAAAAGGGAATTTTTTTTTTTGAAAAGCCGTCAATGAATCTTTGTGGAAGATTGGTGAACTTTGTGAAGTAAATCTTTTTGTTTAAAGATTTGGAAATGGTAATTTGTTTAAACCATTTGAAAGAAAAGTTTTGGGTTTTAAAGTTGTGACTTAACTGAAATTCCAATATTCATATGTTTTAAATATTGCGCTCATTATTCGGTTTAACCGGGAGAGGACCTTGTGTCATATAACACATTCTGAATAATGATACGACGATATGGATAGCATTTGAAGACCGGTGGTGAAGACCGGGTATTTATGAGAACGATAGGATAACCCATCGTATGACTCTGCATAGAATAGCTATGGTATAGAGATCTCCATATGTGATGGGGAGTCTGATCGGGATTATGAATACCCGTATTGCAAGGGCTTCTTTGAAAGTGCCTTCTGTTCTGTTCAAACCCGGAACAGACTTGTATGGATGTGTGTCTGACGTTATACTTTGAGATGTAAAACTAGTTTCTATCAAATACATTTCTGTTTGGTGGCGGAGATTTATTCTCTTAGCTTAACACCCTTCTCTGAGACATACGAGCTCAGAGGTTATGTAGTTGATGGTTACTAGTGATACATTCTCAATTTGGTAATGTGGCATACGAAGTGTTGTTAATCATTTGTTGATCAAAGCATGGCTTTTGTGAAAAGCGTAGCTTTGTGAACGAGACCGCATCAGGACCTCACACTCCGGAAATGGTCGAATCAGGAAAATGTAGCAAGGTTGCAGGGGTCGCGCCCCAAGGGTATGTCCATTCCTTCTGGAAAAAAGGGTGGTACCATGGTATGGAGGCCAGATACTTAACTCATGTGGACACTGTAAATCTATTACCGTGTGATTATTGTGGTTGAGAGCTCTCAGATAAAAATCGCAAACGATCGGGAATGGCATATCTTAGGTGTTACTCCCGGGAAGGGAGTACACCGGCCTTGTGTTGGTAGAGAGCCGAGTAGCTTCTTAGGGCGTCCCTCCAATGGCGTTTCCATGTGGCCCAGGAAGTTCCTTTGCCGGACCATTTGTTGGAAATCCAATCATCCAATACGAGCCCTTTACGATTGCAGTTGTATAACCTGCCACCTCAGGTGGTAGCTATAGTAGGCATAGTATAATGGTACCTATGCTTGCTAAGATTAATATTATACTTTCGAAATGTTTTCTGCACTACGCACTAATAATAATATCAAATGGTTTTCGCGTATCAAGAATTTTTTACTGTCATAAGGAGAAATCTCCTCCAAGTGTGCGCTTGCATTGTGTATGTGGCGGAAGGCCTTATGGCAGTTTTCCAAAAAGCATTGTGGTTTTCAATGTTTTAAATTCTTTTGTTGTTTGTTTTAAAGATAAATTGTTTTTGTTTGCTCATACCAGTCCCATGACTGACCCGGAGTTTTTTGTTCCATTTCTAAACTCTGAGTGTCCACACTTTTCCACACGGGCAGTCTAGAGTTGGGTTTTTCAGATGATCCAATAGTAGGTGTAGATTCGATAGCCATCAGCCTTCGGTTTGATAGCTTTTGAAAATCGTTGGAGTCTTTGGATTTTCGAGATCATATTTGCTACAAGTTCAGCATTGACGGGGATTCGAGCTTATAGCTTGAGATATTTGGAGATTGGCTTTGGAGATGTTGTGTTCCGCTGCTACTGCTGATGTTATCTATCTTCTATTAAAGTTAATGTTGGAGTTCCATTTGGAGTTCAAGTTATTTCCGCTGCTAGTGCCTTTGTGTTCCCGCTGTGTTGTCGTAGATCTCTGATATGTATTTGTGATCATTGTTGTATATCATTGGATATTGTATTCATTGGAATTTTATGATACTCTTTTCTTCCGCTGTGTTGTTATACTTAATGTATTATAAGCTCCGGCACGAGTCGAATTTCAACGATTGAATCTGCGACATTCGAGTACAAGTGAAGTACAGGTGTCGATTTTCGAACGCTGAAATTTGGGTCGTGACAATAGTACATAAAATCAATTATGTTATATGTCTTTATCTTTAATAATAGTTGTAATACCTTTGACGTTGCACTTTTTTGGTATTAACGTGAACTATCAAAAACGTCCATATAATATTACTCTAAAATTTTGATCTAACAAATAACTTTTTCTTTACAAATTCATACCATCCCACTATGGATATTACCAAATCTTTATATCACTTAAAAATAGAATCTAATAAGTAAACTTTTTTTTACAAACTCATTGTTTATTAGTTAATAATACAAATAAAAATTAAAACTAACAAAAAATTAGACGTTGCAAAGTAAAAATAAAATTCAAATTAACTACACACGATTTTAACGCAAAAATATGATAAAATATTTGTGCAAAATATTTTCTCTTAAATGTGTTAAACATGTACAGTTTGTAGAAAAAACAATTCACGAGCGAAACACTTGTCGTAACGTTCGTCTTTAATACTGTTTATAATATCTTTGTTATCACATTTTTTTGGTGTCAATGTGAACTATCAAAACGTCCCTAATACCATATCTTAATATCACTTGAAAATATGATCTAACAATTAATTTTTTTACAAATTCAAAGTGTTCATCTACAAATATTATCAAATTTTAATATCATTTAAACATAGAATCTAACAAATAAGTTCTTTTACAAATTCAAAACGTTCATCTACAAATACTATCAAATTTTAATATCATTTAAAAATAGGATTTAACAAATTTATTAATTAATAATTTAAATAAAAATTTAAACTTAAGAAAAAAATAAGGTATTGCAATTTAAAAATAAAATTTAAACTAAAACAAATGATTTCAAGGCAAAAACACGGTTAAGTATTTTCTAAAATCATTTTCTCTTGAATGTGCTAAACTTATACAATTAAATAAAACAACGTGTCACAATGCATGTTATAAATAGTGGTGCTCTATCATGAAATAGAAGAAGAATGCCACTAAATAATAAATTTTTTAGCATTAGTATTATATAATACGGAAAGTATTATTAGATTCCTTTTCAACTAAAATTTAGACGATGTTGTGATTCCTTCTAAAGATTTCATTTCAATTGGAATTTGGTTATTCACGATGTAGAAAGAGCCCTGCATTATTAGTTGAAAGTTGAAACGCAAACGTTGAGCAAGCACTATAATAATTGTCTCATCTTCTCTTTCCAGTTCCCTCCTCTTTCTTGAAAACTTGCATCCAAAAGAGATGGCAATTCAAGCTTGCCATATTTTGTATTTACTCTTCCTCACAATATTTGGTACAGGTGTTTTTTTCCATTTATCGCCGGAATCGATCAAGAGAAGTAATTTTCCATCTGATTTTGTTTTCGGTACTTCTACCTCAGCATTTCAGGTAATATTGTTGCTCAATATCTTTGGATAAACTTTTTTATTTTCATATCGTAAGCATTTCAAAGAGTTGTATTATAACTCTTTCATACATAATATTTTCTATAATAGTACCCGATTACGAATAGAAAGAAGTGGGATTACCTAAGCAATTCTGTTAAAAGTGGTACATAGTTTGTTATTCTAGGTCGAGGGTGCTTCTAGAGAAGGTGGAAAAGGGCCTAGCATATGGGATACATTCACAGAGCAACATCCAGGTTGTTTGTTTGTTTGTATGAAAAATATACTTATGTGCACATGAACTTCTCTAATACCTTAATCAAAAACGTGCATCATGAACTTCTTTAAAACCTTAATCAAAAACGTATGGAAGAAGTACAGATAGGGTGAAAGATGGAAGCAATGCCACTGTTGCTGTTGATTTCTATCATCGTTTTAAGGTGAAACTCCTCAACATATACTGACACTATTTTTTGGTTCATAGCATTGATTTGTCTTTTGATAAATTTATGAAATTAAATAAGCATGAACCGCCTTGCCCATATAAGTATACACGTCATCAAATTCCATTATCTAAGAATTTAACTTTAACTTAACAGAATAAACAAAAATATATAAGGTTAAAATAACCCTTTCCCTTCAAAACTTATTATACTAGAAAATGTCTTCACAAAGAAAATCAAACTTATTGGGAAAAGAAATAAATAAATAATGAAAAGTGTGGTTTTGCAGGAAGATGTGAAAACCATGAAGGACCTAGGTGTCGGTGCTTACAGATTTTCCATCTCATGGGCCAGAATCTTGCCAAGTATTTTGAACTATAATTAAGTAGATTACAATTAACACACAAATAAAATCTTTAAACGCGTACCTTTGCACTTCAATTGTGTTAGATGGAAAAATCAGTGGAAGAATCAACAAAGAAGGAGTCGAGTATTACAACAACCTTATCAACGAGCTGAAATCTAAAGGTCCTGATTCGACACAAATATATTTATACACACATGGTATGTCTTACACATTAATGTGATGTACGTTTCCAGGTTTGGAACCATTTGCAACATTATTTCACTGGGATGTTCCTCAAGCACTAGAAGATCAATATGGCGGTTTTCTCAGCCCATTAATTGTGTAGGTTAAATCATAATTTCATGATGCATCATCACTTAAGTAGTAGTCAGTTATTAGTACACATACATGCAGTCCATTATATCAAGTTCTAGATGGTTTTATATCAGCAGAGAATCACCTTGTTGATGTTATTATATAATTATTTTTAGAAAAAATATGCGCATCATTATAACTTTATAAAACTTGCCCAAGAGTAACAAACTTTCCAGACGATCATAAATCTACAGTGTCTATCGTAGCTTTAAACAGTACAGGGTACTTCTTGTTATCTACAAATTTTAATCTTTTTTCATATGCAGCTTTATGACAACTTCATACTTGTAGGGATGATTTCAAGAACTATGCAGAACTCTGCTTTAAGTTATTTGGGGACAGGGTGAAACATTGGATGACAATAAATGAGCCATGGACATTCTCCCTACAGGGGTATTCAATGGGCATAGGTGCTCCGGGTCGTTGTTCCCCTTGGGTGGATATTCGATGTGGATCTGGAGATTCTGGGCTTGAGCCTTACATTGTGGCCCATAATCAATTGTTAGCCCATGCTGCAGTTTTTAAATTGTACAGAGACAGATATCAGGTATGCTACTGAAGCTTCCGGTAAACAACCAGCTATGCTAATAACCCAAAATTATTTTGAACCAATAATGTCCCCGTTTTTGAGTAACATTATCTTGAACCCAAAATTTATCAAAGTTCAATGACTCGCTACATAGTTAATCATAATTCCAAAGTTGAACAGCTTTGCTCGCAAACTAGATTCATAACGAGAGGAGCATTTGAATACCTTCAAAAAGTAAACATCCAAAGTTTACTAAACTTATCAAAGTGCAGGTTTCACAAAATGGAAAGATAGGCATCAGTCTGATATGCCATTATTTCCTGCCCTACTCCAACACCAAATCAGATATGGATGCTGTGACTCGAGCAAATGATTTCATGTTCGGATGGTAAGTCTTTGTAGATGATACCGCTAGATACAGTTTTCGTTAGCACAAGAAAAGATCAATGAATTAAGGCTTGTATGAATAGGTATTTGGAACCTCTAATTCAAGGGGAATATCCGTTTAACATGAGAACAATTGTTCGTGATAGACTGCCACAATTTACAGTGGAGCAATCAAACATGATCAAAGGCTCATTCGATTTCATTGGAATTAATTATTATGCAACAAACTACATTAAAAGTGATTTTACTCTTTGGAAAAATAACATCAGTTTCGAACATGATACACATGTATCTTGGACAGGTAAGTGCTTCTTCACATTTCAGTTCCAAAGAATTAAAATAAAATGTTTCATAGTTGTTTACCATTTAAATCATATACACGCAGGACCATGCTGATTACTGTTTTATAGTTGCTTATTCTCTAAATATGTTTTATAGTTGCTTATTCTGACGTTTTGTAAGAAGAGAAGTTTGTTGCTGTGGACCATGGTTGAAAAAATTGACATGCTCTAAACTGTTTGGAATATACTGCAAAAATGAAACTTCAAGTAAATTAAAGTGATTAGCTTGTTCTTCTTAGTTAATCGAAACTAAAATATAAAATGAGAAATACGGCTAAATTGTAAAATGTAAATCAAAATATAGTGCTTTGTACATGTCAAATGAAAGTATACTTATTTTACTAATTTACCTAAATTATTTATATAAAAAAACTGCAACTACTACCGTGATAATATATTATTTGATGTGTATCTTTTCAAGATTATAGTAATGATTGTGAATGCCATATGTGATAGGTATACGGAATGGGATACCTATCGGACCAGCGGTAAGATTCTTTTAATACCTATGATGCAACTTTTAATAGTTTTTACTCAAGTAGTTTGCACACTCAAAGCATTTGTATTTTTGTACTACCCATCAGTTAAGCTGGAATTTTTAGTTAATGTGAAATTATATCGGAACTATACAATTAGTTGTTGCCTTTCACAAATATAACACCTAAAGTTATGTACAGGGCGCATCACCATGGCTTTTTGTATATCCACCAGGGCTAAAAGAAGTTTTGCTCTACATCAACAACAGATATAACAAGCCTGTAATTTACGTAACAGAAAATGGTAATTTTAAGAGCTACCAACTCAATACAATTTAATTGTTGTCCAAGTATTAACAAGTGAGCGTTACAGGCGTTGACGAGAATAATGATTCTACCGTGGAACTAGAAATTGCATTGAAGGACAGCATGAGAGTAGATTATTATAAAGGACATCTGATCGCATTAAGGGAGGCTCTCAGGTACGTATGTATGCGTTATTTGTTTAGTCATTTATACATATTTCAACTTATAACTGCATGTAGGGAAGGGGTGAACGTTAAAGGATATTTTGCTTGGACTTTATTTGATAACTTTGAATGGGCTGATGGCTACACAGTTCGCTTTGGATTATATTATGTTGACTTCAGTAGTCTAATGCGATATCCTAAAAGCTCTGCAATTTGGTTCCAAAATTTTCTAAAATCATGAATAAGAGTTTTTCTTGCATGCACAGATTTGAATATGATTCTTATTTCAATGGCTATATTGATTGTTTAAGACAATTTGCACTTTCATTTTAGTCTGCAACTTTGTATTTTTAATTTCCATTTGAGTAAATAAAAATTGTTTACTGAATTTGTTTACATGGCATCAGACCAGTGGGTTGAATAAGTGCTTGCTAGCTTGCTGTAAAATTTTCAAAAAAAAAAAAAAAAATTGGTTTGGGGTTTCGGTTTTTGATCAGGAGGAGAAGAAGTAAAGAGGTAGAAGAGAACAATAGTCCCACGTGCTATGAAATTATACAATAATTTTGTATAAATATAGGTTCCTCATGTGGTTGTTGGGGCTTTGGTGCTTCCACATGTTTGCTTTGTTGTGAGGAGCCACATGTGCGCCGTTCGTTTGAACCGGGTTCGGGTTCGAAATCTTTTTTGAATCATATGTACATAGTAACGGACCAAATTTCAGCCCGTTAAGGACCCAGAACCGAAATTTTTGAATATAAATAAGGGTGAGAAGTTTGTAACGTTGCAAAATGAATAGACGCGACGTTTCAATTCAAACGGAGTGACTGTTAGCGACGGTTTTGAAACGTTACGAAGAGACGCAACCCTTCGCGAATGGATACCTTTTCACCTCTATAAATAGCAACGCACAGAAAACGTTGGAAATAGTTTTTCTGAATTCTTCTTCTTCTTCTTCCTGCACAGATTTGCGATGCCAAGGAAGTGTTGCTAATCGCTGCACTTCCATTACTCTGTATTTTGTAACATCTGCAAGGTGTTGCAAACTCTGAATCGTTGCAAATTTATTTCTTCTTCTTCATCTCTTTCTCTGCATATTGCATCATCAAATATCAAATACTAAAGTGTTTTCGGTCGGATCAAAGACATACAAACTTTGAATCCGATTACGCTGTTATAAGGCTTCATTGAATCCTGAAAGTCGATAGTTCGGTAACCCGTTTGTACCTGGTGGGTTGAACTATTGTCTGAAGGAATCTATTCCATAGATCCTTGAATTCAGAAGTACAACATTATCTTCATCGCAATCGCCATCAAATTTGTCTCAAATCGCAGAATCCCCAACAAGTTTTCAGACAATATTCTTCAACCATGGAAGTTTCGAGCGCTCTACAAGTTATGAATCAGCATCAAACTCGATTGGAGCGTTTTGATGGCGACAATTTCACTCATTGGCAAGAGGCGATGAAATTTTTTCTGGTCACCATCAAGTTGTTCTACATTTTGGAAGATGACTTTGAAGAAATCCCGGAGGAAACTGATAAAGATGATGCTGCTCTAAAGGCTAAACGTGCAAAGCGCAAAGAGGACGATTTTCTATGCAGAGGCCATATTCTGAATGTACTATCTACCCCAGTCTATAATGCCCATAGGACCTTAGAAACAGCGAAGACACTCTGAACTGTATTGGAGAATAAGTACCGTATATTTGAGGCAAGTAATAAAAAGTTTCTTATTTCTAATTTTATGGATTTTAAAATGGTCACTAATAAGTCCATAATTGAACAAGTAAGCGAAATCTTACTGTTGGTGAATCAACTTAAAAATGCTGCAATTAATCTCCCTGAATCTTTTGTTGTTGGAGTTATAATTTCTAGACTTCCGCATAGTTGGAATGATTATACGAAAAAGATGAAGCATGCGGAAACGGATTATAATTTAGACGGTTTAGAGTGTCATCTTCGTATTGAAGAAGACTCTCGCAAACGCGATCTAGATGATAATCCGCAAACTGTGCCTCATTCTAAGGAAAATAATATTGAAATTACTGATAAATTAAAGACAAAGAATGAGACACAGTTTAAGAAGAAAAATCATTCCAAAACCAACAACAAAAAGAAAGGTGCTTGTTATTTTTGTAACAAGCCCGACCACTATGCCCGAGACTGCCGTCTGCGGAAGATACAACAAAAAGTGAATGTGGTCGAAGACTCGCTTGTGGCTATAGTGCAAGAGGCAAACTCCGTTAGCGGCAATGATAATGACTAGTGGTTCGATACCGGAGCAACCATTCACATTTGCAAAGACCGTAATCTGTTCAAGAGTTACGAAGAAAATAAAGGAGAAGCCAATGAAGTTACTGGAGCAAATAAGGTTCCAAGCAAAATTCTGGAAAAAGACACTATATAACTTCCTTTCACCTCTAGAAAAGTTCTTACACTAGTCAATGTATTTTATGTACCTGATATGTGTAAGAATTTGGTCTCTGGATACCTTTTTAACAAAGGAGGATTCAGGATTGAAACGGCCCGCAAATCCATACCCCTTTGAGTCGGGACTATTCTCCATCAATCAACTCAAGATGAACGGAAATACGAACCATTAGGGTTAAAGAAGAAGAGGTAAAAGGAGAAAATAGAAACAACATCAGAATCTAACCATCGCAACGGAATAAAATGTAACAGATAATAAATGATCTTTACACAAAAATAAATACATCTGTTTATACATTACATCATCAGAGTACACCATCAGAGTACAATACAAAAAACAACACAACTCAGGACGGTTATAATATCTCGTCCTTCCAAAAACCGAATACATAGCGGAATATTTCATAAAAGTACGGAAGTATGTATCGCCATCCAGCTCCACAACATCCTTTCCTGTAATCTATAATACTCGGTCTGACCTGAGCATTACAGTTAAATAACACCCGAGTCAGTCTGGAAAACCAGCGTGAGAAAACCACACTCCATTGGATTATTAAAGTTTCAAAACCCTTTGAAAACAAAAGCATCTCGTAAGACCACGCCACAAATAAACATGTCAGGTTTTTACCTTACGAATGCCAAAACACTTTTTATTGAAATCCCCTGATATTATAATAGGGTCTATCTACAAATACTCATCAAAATAGCCGAAATTGTTACATTAATTAAATTCCAGCATACTAGCCATAATCGTGGGTTCTACAAACAAAAATCGTAAAAGGCTCGTAGGAAGAATGGATTTTCAACTAATGACTAGGAACTGGGGTACCACCTGTCATAGTACGTGGCCTAGATCACCGTACTGAGGATTACTCTCAATCCCCTGCAACACAAGACCGGGACTACCCCTTATTGGATAATCCCGAGTAAGATCACCCCGCGGTTGGAATCAGCAACCGCCCACTAAGCTGAATAAAAAGAGACATCTAGATAGGGATGACCTCACCCTTATGGGTGCTACCCACTTAGCCTTGCTGCATATCCCCTGATTTTCAGTCATTCCCGGTTGATGAGGCTCGAGGCTAAGCGTTACATTTTTAGAACATATCACTTAGAATGCTCACCGTCCACCTGACGATGTTCTGAAAGCATTCATCCATACAAGTCCGTTCCAGGTTCGAACGGAACCGAAGGCATTACTCCTACTACATCCATTTTGGAATCACCTCGGGATTAGTAGCGACTAGCCCTTGCACTTCGCTGCTCCACCTTCGCATCCAAACTCTTGTTTTCCACACGAAAACGTACAAACCGGATCGAAGTCATTTTCAGGAAATAAATCCCGATCCCGGTCTCTTCGAAACGATCAGCGCATTGGCCAATATTGATAGTCGGTTATTTAACTATCAAATAACATTCACAAAACAACCATCAGACATAAATAATTTCACCAAATTATTTATTAATCTCAAAATATCTTCACAAGATATATTTCCACTTTTCAACCCTTTGAAAACAGTTTTCAAACCACACTCTTCTCATGGAATGAATTCTCAAATATTTATTTCTACTGGAAACACCAAGTACAAATACTTTAGATTTTTAAAATAATTTAAAAACACTTTATTATAAAATACACTTTATTATAAAATACACTTTAACATTTAGATTTAAAAACTACTTTAATACTTTATTCAAGATATACACTTTAAGAGTATTTAAAATAAAGCTACTTTACTAAATTTCCTCTTTTTAAAACATAATACCAAGTCACCTTTAAATAATTACTACTAAGATAAATTTGAAAAATTCTTACTTTAAAATTTAAACATTTAAAAATAATAAATTTTCTAAAACATGCTTTTAAAACAACTTTAAAACTTTTAACTTATACTTAAAAATTTGCTTCGAATACGTACTTGGCTATCCAGGAAATACACTTCTCTTTCACATCCTTTAAAAATAAATCACTATTTATTTTTAAACCAATTTACCCAGTCCTTTAATAAATTCCCATCGTGAATTTATTCTTTCAAATATCTACTGATATATTGCTTCACTTTTATAAACCCGATTTACAAATTTCTTAGTCCCATCCATCTTCAAATTCCAATTTCAAACACTTAAATCAATTTTCAAATTGATTTCCAAATTACTCTATTTTGGAATAAATTCCTTTACTTACTTATTTACTTCAAAACCCATTAACTTCATATTTTTAATTCTTACTTATGATTTAGAGTCTTTTAACTGAAAAATACCAATTTCAGATTTTCCAAATTCCTTCTTTATCCCTTTGAATAAATTTAAACCTTGAATTTTAAAATAACTTCTTTATTCCTTTAAATAATAACACTTGAGATTTTAGGAAAAATCACTTATTCCCATTTATTCAAAATCTCATTTTCCATACTTGAACTTTTATTTATTAAAGTTCAAAAATAAACTTTTTATTCTTTCCAATTCATTCTTTAATTTATTCAAATTTCTATAATTGTTTACTTAAAATTCTCTCTTTTATTTTCTTCCAAAAATCCAAATCTATACAATTTGATAACTCGATATATCCAAATATATTCAATCAAACCATAACATCCAACATTTGAATTTCCAACATAATCTATCACAGATTATCACATAAACCATATCACAGAGAATTAAACAATCTAAATAAATTTGAGGAATCCAGTTGGATCCCTCCAACCCGTTCCCCTACATCCACAAGTGTTAGCACAATATAAAATACCAATTCTACTTCGAGGTGGAATATCGCGGTATATGGGTTTATATAATAACATCCGCTATTATGCGGCGCATAGGGTCTCATCCGCTATATAATGCGGAAAATCAATCACTCCAATATATACTATATACTACTATATAATATATAACACATCCAATCAATCCAATCATTCAACCTGATATTTAAATTTAACTATTTAAATTTAAATAAAACTCAGATGAGTGAGATTAACTCACCTTTTATTTTGCTGTTTGCAACCCATTTCCATCTCGACTATTTTTTCTTCTTCCGATTTTGGACCTTGTATAAACAATTACACAGATTTATTAATATTTGGATTAATCGATCAATTAGTTCCTAATACTTTGGTTTTAACTATTAATTTGGTTATAAATAAATTTTCTTTTAAATAAAATATTTGAACTAATTGAAAAATCACTTACCATTAAATAACATAATTAGCTAATGCTTTAGTTTTAAACTAATTTCTCTTTAATGAAATATTTAACTAAAAATTAACTTTCAAAACTAAATTAAATAAACTAACCTTTTGTAAAAATAATTAAATATGTTTTATTAAATAAAACTACCTTTATAATATATATATAAACTGCATTTGAAATCTTTACTGTAATTAAATTTTTATTTTATTTTTTTCTGCTTTCATATTAAAAACCGAAGACTGCATATTTTTTTTTCAATCTATATATACTAAATTAAAGATGAAATGTATATACCTCACGATTTCGAGCTTACTGGGAAAACGAACCCAACCAACTCCGATGAATATAGCACCACCTCGTGTTGAACTCGGCTGGAAAACGAATCCCCTATCTCGCTTGGCCACCAAAACGCGACTGCGCCTGCATCTGTTGCTTCCCCTCCGTGCTCGCGAGCTCGACCATCAGACTTCCCTCTTCAACACGGCCTGCTGCTCACTCACGGCGACATAAAGTCGCGCGACCCCACCGAGAACCGCGTGCCACCAACCTTTCCCCTCAGGTGTGCCTCCACCTCCACAACACACCATAATCACCAACCCTAGCCTATAGAAACTCACGAACCACAGCCGCCCAAATATTCGTTCCAATCGCCGCGACCTCGAGCTCGCGTGCCAATCCCTCTGCCAGCGTTCCTCGCGCGCTTACCCTTCCTCCGATCGCGAGTCACTTGCGACTTATATTTGTTTTGATTTTCAAACGAATTCTAATGAAGAAGGTGGAAAGAAGAAATATGGTTTCGATTCTGTGGATTGATTTTTACAGTGGATGGCGGTCTCGATGTTTTTAACTTATCGAACTTTCGTTCGTTTATTTTCTTTTTAACTGAGAGGAGCGCCATTTTTATTTTTATCGTTTTCGTTCTGAAAGGAATGGAAAGAGACACCGTGATTTAAAACGAAAAGGAACGGCTTTGATTTGAAACGGAGGGATAGGTCGCATATACAAGCAGGCTACAGTGATTTGGACAGAAAGCAAAAAAATGATAAATGAAAACTCTGATGTGAAATTATTTCAGCTGAAGTTGACTGGTTTATGTGAATATATATATATATTTATTTCAAATTAAATTCAAATTGCCTTGATTTACGTAGCTTAAAATCGCAAACCCCTATCGAGGCATGCCGTTAGGCATTCCTAATGTTATACCCATATTCCGAACGTACTGGAAAAGATTACGAGTCCTAATTCGATTGTATGAAGAAGATAGATTTTTTGACCCAGTTATTTAATATTAGATTTCGATATAAATTCAGCGCGTTTACTTATCGTACGGCCAAACAATCACTCCTAATACTGCGAAAATTGAAATCCGATAATAATACAATATTTCGAGGCTATGAGTTCCAAAACTTGTTTCGAGGCGTACCCAAAACTTGTTTCGAGGCTATGAGTTCCAAAGATTCCAATTTCGGGAAAGAAGCTATCAATGATGAAATGAATTCCATACTGTTAAACCAAACTTGGGTTTGAACTGATTTATCACCTGGTGCTAAACCTATAGGATGTAAATGGATATTCAAGAAAAAGTTGAATACAAATGGATCCATTGATAAGTTTAAAGTCAGATTAGTTGCTAAGGGATATAAGCAAAGACATGGAGTAGATTACTTTGATACATATGCTCCAGTTGTTCACATATCTTCTATATGCTGTTTAATTGCACTTGCATCAATTCATAACTTAGTCGTACATCAAATGGATGTAAAGACTGCTTTTCTAAATGGAGATTTAGAAGAAGATATATATATATATATATATATATATATATGGAACAACCTGAAGGTTTCAAAACCCCAGGCCAAGAAAAGAAAGTTTGCAAATTAGTGAAATCTCTTTATGGCCTGGAGCAAGCTCTTATGCAATGGCATGAGAAATTTGATAAAATTGCACTGTCATATGGATTCATTGTTAATGATGCTGATAAATGTATTTATAGCAAATCAGATAACAACGGTATTGTTATAATATGTTTATACGTTGATGACATGCTAATATTTGGTTCCAATATATCATGTGTGAATGAAACTAAAAAGTTTATGTCTTCTAAATTCGATTTGAAAGATATAGGAGAGGCTGATGTAATTTTGGGAATTAAAATTGTTAGGAAAGAAGGGGAGTTATTACTAAATCAATCTCATTACATAGAGAAATTCGTACAAAAGTATGGTCATTACAATGTCAAACCAGCACCAACTCCTTTAGATCCTAGTATTAAATTAGAAAAGAACACTGGACACACTATCTCTCAACTAGAGTATTCCAGTGTTATTGGGAGTCCTATGTATGCTATGCATTGCACTAGACCAGACAGCGCACATGCTATAAGTGTATTGTGTCGATTTACGAGTAATCCAGGTTTCGAACATTGGAAAGCTATTTCTATTGTTTTATCTTATTTGAAAGGAACCATTGAATATGGTTTATCTTATAAAGGATATCCAGTTGTGATAGAAGGATATAGTGATGCAACCTGGAACAATGTAGAATCCAAATCCAAGTCTACGATTGGATGATCTTTACATTAGGAGGCGCTGCTGTGTCTTGGGCTTCCAAGAAGCAGACCTGTAACGACCCATAAATTTCGATATTTAAAATTTGTTAATTTAATAATATTTTATGAGTCAATATTGAAAGAAATAAAATAATTTGTAATTTAATAATGGAATAAGAACTAAATTAAAATAAAACAATGTTAATACAAGTTAATTGTCAACAATCTTAATGAAACTCCAATTCATTGTATTTGAACATGATATGATTGGTTATAAAATTTAATATAAGTAACAAATGTGTGCACTGATTATAGTGGAATGTAAAAGGTAATAAAGTAATGTGTAATGGATGGAAATGGAATAAATGTATTTTAATGAGAGTTGTTGTAATAATTGGTTGTAAAGAATAAACTTACAAATGTCTAAAATGTATAATGGTGGCAACTATTGTTCGTTGCCAATGTATTTAATCAATAGCAATTAAATGTAATTAAACATTACCTTATGTAAGTTAAGATAATCACTGAAAATTCTGAATGTAAAATCAATAGAAATGTTAATTATATGCATAAGATGGCAATTGATTTAATAACAAAAATTTTGAAACCAATAAAAATAAATGAATTGGAATATTAAGTGTGCATAAGTGATTAAATCTCAGCATAATGGAAATAAAATAGTTAACACAAATAAAAGATGAAATTAGAGTTATATAACTGATTTGAACATTTGTTGTAATTAATGAACTTTTGAATGTAATTAAAAGTTAAGGGTAACGATGGTTATAAGTTACATATTTATTTGGTTCATAAAATTTAGTTTGAAATCAATTACAGTTAATTTACTTAATTAGTGCAAATTAATGTAGATTAATTTGGTAATCGGAGAATGTTAATTCAATAGGATGTGACCAATGAAAATTTTAATCTAATACTACGTAAAGGTTAATTTTGGTAATTAAATAAAAGCATAAGTATTTGAGAACTATAACGGTTGCTTGATAATAGGGAATTCATGAGTAAAATTAAAGGCATAGTAACACTAGTATAAGTTACCTGTTTATTTCGTTTTAATAACAAAATTGTAAATCAATTAAAGTAAAGGAACCTTAATGTTACATTAATAAGAATGAATGCAATAACTAAATTAGTGCACACCCTATTAATTGAAACAGATTGCAAAGTAGGATTGATTGAAATTAGTAGATTGGAAAATGAATTCAGAGTTATGTTAACTGATGAAGAATACGTAATAAATTGTAAAATTATACAATCAATGTCCGTTAAGTAAATTTTTTGTATTTATGGTCAATAATAAACGGTACTTTAGTGATTATTAAAGTAATTAATGGAAGGATTGAAATCGGGTTTAAAGCAATGTATTGTAAGTAATTATAAATAACTGGATTATTAAATTGAATGTTAAATACTATAATTGGTGAATTTATTTACTTTAAATTGATATGGGAATTGGTTTTAAAGGACTTCTAAATTTATTTAGTAATACAAGATGATAAAATTTATGAATTTTAGAATTTGAATTTATATAGTGGTTTAATTTATTTAATTTATAATAATTGGATTAATTGCAAATGAATGAAATTAAATATTCAGTTATTAGGTTAATTGAAAATTTAGTTTAAATTGGAGATTTTTAATGTTATAGATATGGAGCCAATGTTAATTTCATCCAATTGACATCAATAAATTAAATAATAGAATGGAAGTGAATTTAATAGATTTATTTGAGATTAAATTTATAATGTTGAATTTAATGAAATTGAGAATTAATATTGAAATTTATAAATAAATCATCTCTTAATTGACATTTTAAATTTGTTTAAATCACTGTAAATGATTGAGGAATCATAAGTAATGAAATTTGTAAATTTTCGAATTGAAATTTGGAATTTGATTTAAGTAATTTAGTTTTAATTTATTTAATTAATATAAAAATAGCCATTTTGGCCACTGACCCGGATTTCGACGAAACAAGTTTCATCGGATCCATAACTGTGAATTATTGTAGGATTTTAAGTTTCGTATCGATCGGACTTGTCGTTTGGTCGTACGGGCTTGAAACGCCTTGAAATCAATGAAATTGAAATTAATTGAAATCAATTTGAAAAATATTGATTTGATCATAAGTTCTTCATACAATGCAATTTGAACCTGAAACCTTTTCCATTGCGTTTAGAATATTTTAAAACACCTATTTTGATATATGGGTTGACCCAATTTCGTTCCGGAGTCAGAACGGGCTTTTTGGGCCACTTTGTCGTTAGCGCGTACATCTATCTTATCCGACCCATTCTATTTCAACTTTCTATATAAATATCCCGCTATAAACGCTAGCCTCCCTAATTCTCATTTGTCTGTACATAAATTCATTCTATTCCTCCTCTTCCTCAATGGCAGATAAAATTCTATATTTCCAAATCCAATTGCAAATTCAATCCAAAGCTAAAACTTCAAAGTCCTTGGAAAAATTTGAAAAATTTATATATCGAAGATCTCAATGATATGAACCTACATCTGATGTTCGTTTTTCGAGACAGTGACTGGATCGATCGAAAATCGCGGTCAAAGTCGAATTAGGCGTTTTCGATTGGGGCAACAATCGAGCAATTGGTTTCTGGGTTTTGGAGAAATCGTGATTTGGAGTCGTTTGATGGTGGTCAGAGGTTGCATAGGGGGCTGTGGCACCGGAATTTTTCGAACTAGGTTTCGAAATCCTTGGGCGGCGGCTGCCGATTTGGCGCGAGATGGACGTGTCGCGGTGGGGGCGGCCTCGGCCAGGGTGGTGCGGCGCTTTCCGAGGTGAGGCGTGGTGGTCGCGCTAGTGGCGTGCGACCGGAAGTTGGGCTCGGCCGCATTTTTTTTCCTCTGTGCGTGTTGGTCGCATACCTCCGCGAATTAGGGAACAGGGAAGATCTTGCGTGGCAATGGTTTAGGTGAGCGCTGTTTTGTTTTATTTTATTTTTATTTGATTTCAAACGATCTAACTCGAATAACTTTCGCATACGAACACCGTTTCACGCGCGGTTTTCTCCGCTAGGTTCGTATTGGAATTATGGACATTTTGGCGCTGGTTTGGGCAGATTCTGAGACTGTTGAATTTTTGGGTTTAAATTGGGTTTCAAATTCAATTTAAATTCAAAATGTGAGTGTTTTAACCCACTCTGTCATAACCCATTTTTCCATACCAATTTAAACCGACATTGAACCACTTTTGTCAGTTAAATCGTACGGAAATACGGATAATGAAAGAAAGAAAGAAGATAGAAGAAAAGAGAACAAATCAGAATCTCACGGCGGAACGAATAATTTATAATATGAACAATCTTTACACGAAACCAAACCAGTTACCTTTATGTATATCATATACAAGTTTTACATCAGAATTACAATCCATACAACTCAGACAGTGATATCATATCTGTGTTTACAATCATAATCATACGACCAAGGATTATATGTAAACAATTACGAGAATACGTCTCCCGATCCAGCTCTTCCTTCTGAAGCTTCTCCTCTTCCAGTTAAACCTGGAAATATGCTCGGTCTGACCCGAGCATATAGGAAAACACCAAAGCCCGGGTCAGTCTGGTATACCAGCGTGAGAAAACACAATCAACTTGATTATTAAATTTTGAAAATTCCATTGAAAACAAAAGCATCTCGTAAGACCACGCCACAAATAAACATGTCGGGTTTTTACCTTACGATAGCTAAAACATTTTTATGAAATCTTCTGATATTATAATAGGGTCTATATACAAATACATATTTAAATAGCCAAAATTGTTACATGATTAAATTCCAGCTACTAGCCATAGGGTGGGTAATACAAACAAAACTCGTACAAGGCTCGTAGGGAAATTGGATTTCCAACAATGACTAGGCACTGGGGTACCGCCTGTCACAATACGTGGTCTAGATCACAGTACCGAGGAGTACGCCCGCTCCCCTGCAACACAAGACCGGAACCATCCCTTACTAGACAGTTCCGAATAAAATCACCCCACGGTTGGGATCAGCAACCGCACCACTAAGCCGAAATAAAAAGGGACATCTAGACAGGGATGACCTTACTCTCAAGTGGGGGCTACTCACGAAGCCTTGCTGCATAACCCCTGGTTTTCAGTCATTCCCGGTTGATGAGGCTCGAGGCTAAACGTTATCTTTTTAGAACATATCCCTTAGAATGCTCACCGTCCACCTGACGATGTTCTGGAAGCATTCGTCCATACAAGTCCGTTCCGGGTTCGAACGGAACCGAAGGCACTATTCCTACTACATCCATTTTGGAATCACCCTCAGGATTAGTAGCGAGTAGCCCTTGCACTTCACTACTTCATCTTCGACTCCAAACTCTTGTCTTCATCCCGAAAACGTATTGTTGGATCGAAGTGGTTTTCGGATTTCAAATCCGATCCCGGTCTCTTCGAAACAACGTTCGCTATTTCCCGGTAAACTCAACCCAGTTCATTAGGAAATACTCAGACGAAATACAAGATCGGAGTTCACCTCCTAACCGTTACTATACGGGTCTCCTTATAATTCGTCCTAGAAAACAAACGAGTTTATACGTACAGTATAGCACCTCGATCGGTAACCGTACCATATAGTTCTCGAGTCTCTTCTAGATATTTCCAAAGTCAGGTTTTGTCCAATTTTGATAGTCGGTTATTTAACTATCAAAGCAATAAATCAATACACAAAGTTCTTTCCCATTGTAACCGTTAAACCTTGTCCATCTTTAAAAATCTAAGTAAATTATCATTTATTTAGGAAAACTTGTTTCATTCAAAATATAACTATTTCCTTCCAAAACATACTTATAAATTTACAAATATTATTTCAAGTTAAATAGATGAAATATTCCTTATAAAGATTATTATAGTTATTTAAACTACTTTTATTAAAAGGGAATTTTAATTTAAAGAAAAAAACTTAAGTATTAATAAAAATTGTTCTTTAAAGTATCTTTACAAAATGAGTTAATACTTAAAACCGTTTGAAAATTTATAACTTAAAAAGATTTCCAAAGAAAGAAACAAATAGCTACTTTAAATATTCCAAATATTGATAAATCTTAAAAGCATTTCTAAAAATAATATTATTATATCACTCTATTTTTAAGGCAAAACTAATTTCATAGGTAAATTCAAATCAAACAAGGCTTTTCAGTCCAAACGGTACTTATCAATTCACAGTTCATAATTCACAATTTCAAATATTCAAATCAATCCATTTTCATAGATCGATTCACTATATATTCTCAATATAATTAACAGGCGCATACAGATATATGCAATAACAACAGATTGGTGATTTATCATCACCAAAATAATCATTCGTCACAATCCAGTCAATGGCATATATCCTAAACAACAATTTTATCAAATACACAGCGGAAGGGCGTCAGTTTCCTCCTGTCACAATGTCATCTAGATTAAACAATCTAAATATATGCAACTAATAAATTGGAATTATCAGTTTGACCATAAGATTATTAAATGGCGTTCATTCCCGATTGACAAACTAGATCCTATCTAAACAAGCTTATACAATCTCATTTATCAACTTTGCAATGGATCATACGACGACATAACATTCATCGATACAACCATTCATTTCATAACATTTATTTATGAAATAATTATTATATAATATGACTTAAAGACTTGAATTCACTTCCAAGTATAAGTAATTATTTCCCTTTATTATTTCAATTATAATTTCACTTTTTAAATTAATCATTCTTGGTTAATTATTCTTAATTACATTCAATAATTACTTTTAATTAATTATACGAATTAATTACTTTAATAATTTCAGTAATTAACTCTTAATTTGCTTAATTAATTACGTAATTCCTTAATTAATTATAACTAATTTTTTTTGATTGCTTATTTCTTAACTAAACAACCTTTAATTCCTTCATTAATTATTATAAAATTAAAAATCCTAAGCATTTGATTAATTCCAAACTTAATTAAAATGATTTCCTAAAATCATTTTTACTTTACTTAATCTATTCAAATAAACTTAAATAAAGTAATTTATTGATTTAAATTAAATCAAATACTAATATCAATTTTCTTAAAAACTATAATTAAGTGTTAGTATAACAATTTGCTTATTATTAAAAACCATTTCCTCTAATCAAAACTTATATAGTTATTTAAGATTTAAGATATTGTTTGAAAAGTTTTACATAAATTATTGAATTGTTAGATGTGAGAAAACAATTTGATTTGAAACTCTTAAATACTACTAAAAACAAACAGCCCTATAAAAACAACCAAACCCAAGAACTATCAGCCAAAAACACACGGCTCGCAACACAGGCCCAAAAAATTCAAATCTATACCCCAAACAACAAAACCCTACACAGATGGCCGAAGCCCATAAAGTCACAGCTGCATGACCAAAACACAAACAAACAATACTGCATTCAATTGGGCCGAAACCCATTTCAAAATCAACCCCACCGTGTCAACAGTCAACACAACCATTTGGGCCGAAGCCCATATCAAAATCATCTGCACGCAACTCTACTTTTCCCCCCAACTCTTCTTCCCCAATCACCTTGCTGCAAACCAAACTTCACCTACCAGAAATTTGAGCCGAACCAACATCCCCGTGGATTACAAATCAGGGACACATCCGAAATTTTCTTAGCATAAATAAAAACAAACCCAAACGCCAATCACTGACCATCATCACTTACTTCAAACATTTTGCCGAACAACCCCAAATCAATTGAAAATGTGTGCACAGATATGCGTGCACGTGCACAGCCGTAACCTCGGCCAATTCAAAGTCGCGATACCCCCAAACAACTCCTCAACATCGGTCGAGTGCTAATAGCAACACGACGAAGAAATCAACTCTGGAGATCTCAATTTGAACTGTAGGCCGCAACTTCCAGGCCGAAAACTTATACGTTCCCACCACTAATCCCTCAATTGCTCCGAAAACCAACCACTATGACCAACGTCGACCATCACTATCGAACGCTGTCACATGCAGCAATCTATGAGCCAAATTTCGCATCCTTCGATCTCCCCTTTGCTCCTCAAATTCACCGCGAAGTACACAGTACTTCGACATCCCTAAAACCCTAAATTCACACGCGCACAAAATCAAAAACGAAAATGCGAATTCTGCCACGGTCATCGCTTTCCCCATGCCCCCGAGCACCTACTTATCCAAGCCTCACCCCCCCCCTCGACGTAGAGTTTTCCAGAAATATTTTTTTGAACCGAAACAGTTCAACTCCACATAACTCACAATCGAAGTGATTAAAAATCACTATTCAAGCACCAAAAATCCTATTTTCATCAGGGGATCTAACATGCATGTTTGAATCTTCGATTCGAACAACTTAAATTTTCATAAAAATTTGATTTTTATATTAGAACCCGACGCATATGAAATATACAACATAAAATTTTAAATAATAAATTTTAACTTAAGATATTCAAGTAAATAAACATATTTGCAGTTCACAATATTTGTAAATTCAAGCCAGATCGACTGATTTGGGATTTTAGAAGTAAGGTTAAACATACTTTTGAAGAACAGAGTATGCATGCAATTTCTAAATTTAAGTTTACAGTATTCTCACCTTAAACATCTGATTCGAGCTTCCCTGACTTGGAATTTGATTTTAAAAGAGCTTAAAATTCTTGACTTGCTTCTAGAGAAATGGATTCTTAAAGAGCTGCTTCAAAATCCCCTTTGAAATATCCAAATTTGGTTTTTTTTTTTTACAGAGAAATTTTAACATGCAGATTTTATCCCAAGTGCTGCCATTTTTCTTTTCTTGTTATATGTTTTGATATTTTCCTTTAAAATGAACTGTGTTCTTTTCCAAAAGCTACTGATTATATATATTTATATAGTTGTAATTCCTAAATATGAATGTTGAACAAAGATAGCCCTTTAAAGGCTTGAAATATTATTTTAATTTTATCTCTATTAAAACAAAGGAAATATTTGAAAGGAAACATTCATGATTATGTTGGATTCCCTTTCTTAAATGCCAAGTGTAAATGTGATTGTCACTTTTAAATTTTAAACAAAATAAAACTTAATTAAATATGACTTAAAGCATGTATTCCTATTTATTTTAAAATAAAGATGAGGCATAATTCAACTAAAATAACCCTCTTTTTGTGATTTATTTTTAATAAGTAATTTGTTACTTTAAACCAAATGAAATAAAATAACAATTAAATTTTCATAAATTTTATATCAAATGAAATTTTGAAAAAATTTAAAATCTGTATCATAGATTAAATCTTAAAATAAATCAAGTCACTCCCCCTATTTATAATATAAAAGTGTATAATTTCAAACAACTAGGTTTCATCAACATTTATGTATAAATAATTTTCATATTTATTTATGTGATTTTTTATACATATTAATCTGTAACATTTCTCTCAAACAACAATTATAAATTTTCTTTCTAATTTATCATTTTATATATGAAAATAATGAATTCACCATAAACTTTAAATTCTTATTATATTTCAACTTTAGAGTAAATATATATTTATCCTTTAAATAATAACATATATTAGATCTAAACAACATATACAAATTTTACTTTGAAACAATGTATATATATTTAAGAAATTTATTTGAATCAACCCCAAAATTTAATGCAGTTTTGAAAACCCATGTTATATTGTTTTTTAAAGGGAATAAATTTTATATAATGATAAATCACTGATTAATACAAATATTGTATATCAAAATACAATATTATTGAATATTATAAATAATATTCACAACTCGGGTGTCCAAAATCCCGGGTCGTTACACACTCACAACTTCTAAACTTTCTTATGTTTGTTAAATTGATACATGATGTGATTTAAAATTTATTTATGGTTGTTTGGCATATTTTTTAATCATCATCTCGGTTAATTTCATTTATTTAAATTAAATTCCTATTTAATTTATTCATTGCATTTAAACTGCCTATTAAATTTGTTAATTAATTATTCATTGCATATAAACTGCCAGTTAAATAGTTATTTAATTTATTATTGAATTAAACTGGTATTTAATACCTATTGTTTATTTTTCGTTCTATATTGATGCTATTGTTGAATTTGATGATGATTGCGATAAATGGTTGATGGTTGATATTGGATGAATGGATGTTGTATTTTATATTATTATAAACTGCAAGTTATTATGCATTTTCATCTCATTCGGGATTGCGGTTTGAAATGATATATAACCGTAACTTTTGTTTTAAATTGCGGATTGAAATGATAAATATCTATATCACTTGACCATAGGATAGAAAATTATATACAGGCATCGCGGTCTATATATAGAAATATTTTGAAGTGATTTTCTATGGCTTTGGAAAGGAATATACGGTTTATTAGATACAAATTCTGATGTTATATAAATATTATTTTATATATTTATATATATATATATATATAGTTAAATTCTTGAATTTAAGCTATGTATAAAATTTGTTTAATAAAAATGAGTTTAATAATGGAGTTTGATGGTTTATATTATATGGGTAAGTACCTATTTAAGGTATTATATATATAGAATTTATAATGACTCGGATAAAATTATAGTTGGAAGATAAATATGAAATTGGGTTGAATTGAATTATTTAAGAATTGATCTTGAATAAATTGGATTTGGAATGTAAATAAATATAAATTTAAAAAGGTATGATTTTATAACTTGATTTTATTTAGAGGATTTAAATGATTATCAAATTTATTAAATTGAATATTATCAAGTTAATTTAATTGGGGAGTATCCAGTTATTTGAAGTCTAAAAGTTTTACTAAAACGATATTTGATTTATTTAGTAACGTTTCAAATCTAAATAATAGTAGTTGGAATTGATGTATATGAAATTATCAAAGAATAAGTTTTGAAATGGTGGAAATATTTAAAGCTTTGAAATATATGGAAATTGAAATAGTTTATTTAGGAATTTAAACCTATATTTGGAATTTATTTGTGAAATTTAAAAGCTATTTTGTAATGTAAAGTGATTTAATACTTAAAGCATTTAAGTATTAGAAATTTTGTTCAAAGCTAGGGGGTTTAAGATATATATGTTTGAAATTATTATGATTTTGGGAAAAGGGATATATTTAAAATAAAAAAAGATATCATATTGATTTGGGGTTTAAAAAAAATATAAATGATATCGTATTTATATGGTTTTGAAAGGGATATTATATTCTATGTTTAAAGTATAAATTATTTTGAAATGACCGCGGTGTTATAATAACGATTGGTTGTTGAAGAGACCGGGATCGGAAGTTGTCATACTCTCCGCCAACTCCGAAAACCACTTTAACAACCGTGTACGCGATGGAGATTCCAGAATGAAGTAGGATGGTGGCGGCGTTTCCCTTAAGGTAAATACGCGGACCCAACTCCTGTGAGTTGGCATAAGGTGGCTAAAACATGAGCGATTGACGGGTTAACTGAAGTAGCACCTTTGATCGGACACATCCCTTCGATATTATACTTTGACTTTTGGATTGATTCGGTGGTCACTTTTGATTTTTTTTATTTGGGGGTGTGGCTCGAGGTGGGCAGTAGCTGCGGCTATGCGTTACCACCGACCCGAAAGCGTAATTGGTATATCTACCCTGGCATTGCCTAGTTGTGCCATGTCACCTACCCTATCGCGCCTTGTACGAGTTTCTATTTGTGTCGTACCTATGGAATATCCTCTGGTAGCCTCCCGATCAGGAGGTATTACGGTACTGTATAGACTATTGGCATTATTTGTGTTAAGGGCTATATGGGTAATCCCTTAACGCTATTTAAAAGTAAGTTTATTTTACAATTAGACACTATTATAATAGCGAAATATACTGCATACTAAATAGTTTAACGGATCCTTAAGAGATGTAAATCCCGAGCATCTCTTGAGTTACTGCACTCATATTTATTTCTGTTGATTTAACTTACATAAGATCTTTTAGTTCTGACTCGAGTGTTTTGTCTTTTCAATTCGCTCGAGTCAGTCCGAGCGTTTCAGCATTGAAGATTTTATTCCGGAGGACGAAGACGAAGATTTGCATTATTACTATTTATTATAGTACTCCAATACGTTCAAAATGTTCTGTTGCATTGTATTATTCTTTGGTATGTGTAACTCTGATATATATTGTATAAGTAAAATCAAATGTTTTTGTAAAACAACATCATGAACTGTATATTTGATTATTATATTTTATCCTTTCGTTGTGAGATTCTGTTTTGTTTTATTTCTTTCTTGTTTTTCTTAATTACCCTATAACAATCCGCCCTTCCGTATGGTTTGAATTGACATGTGTGTCTGCCATTGCACATGGAGGGTGCAGCATGATAGGGGGTTCTCGCTTCCCGGTTTGGTAGCGAACGGTTGACTCTTACTCCTACATGTCCATGCGGGGGTTAGTGGTGCAGTCGAGAGAATGGTCGTAAAGGCAGAACACAGGTACCAATGTATGCTACGGCGGGCGTTACCCCACTGGCGCGGCCCGTTACATCTGGTATCAGAGCTTTGGTTTAGCGATAAATCTTAGCTTTGTGGGGTCTGACTCTTTATTAATAGGGTAGTAATACCCTATGGGAGTCGCTGAGCGTATATATATGAGAGAGCGTATTTGTTGGTGTTATAAAAGGTTTTAATATTGTGTTAATCTGTTCCATTTTGTATTTATAAATACTGGTTGGTGCATGGGACGCTATGACATCAATAGGGATTTCTGGACACTTAATAGGACAGACCGACATAATATTTGATTTTAATATAGGTGAATGAAATAATTTTGCCTATTATATTTTCTATATATAAAATAATTTTTAAATGATATATATATATATATGGTTGCAATATATTGGTTGTTAGGTAATGAAATTTTTAAATAATAGTCGAAATAAGATTGAAAATGAAAATTGGAAATTTAGAACTTAAGTTCCGGGGCTTTGAAATTTCTTTTGAATGATTTTGAAATATAATAATAATATTATTAAAAGAAGTATTTTCTGATACAAGTATTTCCATATAATTTGAAAGAAATGTTTTAAAAGAAATTTTGGAAAGATTAAGTTGTACTCCCCTCTCTGTCGCTGGAAAATAATTTCGGTGATGAGTGCACGCATCATCGACATTCATTTTCGAGTTTCGAAGTGGGAAGGGCACTGTAGTAGTTTTACTGCAGATTTATTTTGATAAACAAATATAAATTTTAAACTGTTTTAAATATAATTGGATATATAAAGTGTAAGTATATACATTTATCTGTTATTTTAAAATGATTTTTGAATAAACCCGGTATTTAATTCTTAAGTTTCCATTAATTAATAGTTTCAATTACTGTAGTGAATTGGAACGTAGGTAATTAATAAATCGAAACCTCTAAAGGGAATAAGAGATTTAATGCTGGGTTATAAATGGTATTAAATGAAATTTGAAAGTGTAACCTATAAAACAGAGGATATTATTATTGAACATTTAATAAATTAAAAGAATTGAGAAAAACTTGCATAACTTTCAATTACATTCTTCAAAACATATACATAACTTACCAAATGATTAAAAAGTTGAATTTTTAATAAGAAGTTGTAATAGAATATTATACAAGTAAAAAAAATTGAAATAATGAAAGTGTTCAATGAATTTCTTTAGTAAATAAGAAATTTGTGTTATAGGGGTTATGAACTCGAAATGTACCATGATAAAAATATGGTAGAAAGTAAGTAATTATAAACTTAAGTAGATAAGTAGAAGTTACTTCTGAATAAAATAAGAATAAAAGATGAATACTGAAAATGATAATAAACTTAAGTAAACGGTTGAAGCCATTATAAATAAAATAAGTAGAAAAGATGAATGCGTTAAATATATGATTATAGATTAAAGTAATGCATTGAGATGCTAAGTAAACGAAATTGAGAGATGAATGCATGAAATGCAAATAAATAAATAAATGAAACTGTAAGAAATAATTGAAAATAAAACGTATAAACCATTATATAAATGAAAAAGAATCAAACAACTAATATAAGAAATGAAATTATAATAAGTAAATTTGTTTTGTTGTGGAAATTGTTGTTTGTTTTGGTTTATAGTTGTTTGGGTAAGGAAATATAAAATTGTTTGGATGAATAAATAATCTATTTAGTTTCACCTAAGGCTGTTGTGTGAGGGGTACACTTAGTAGTTATTTTTCATTCCGTACAATTTAAAGTTTGAACCCGAACAACTACCTATTTTGTTTGATATGGATGGATAGTTGAATTGTGTTGATTTTTATATGGTGGTTGTATGATTTGTTGCCGGTGATTGATGTTTGTATTGATTTGTTGTTATTGTTTGAACAACTTAAATATTTCATTCTATATAATTGCTAACCCTTATCAGATTATTTAAGTGAAATACAGGTTATGGAAGCAATTGCTACTGCTTTTGGTTTCATAATTAAGCGTTAATTTCCCGACAAATAGGTACGTTTTCGGATTACGGTTTATAGCATTATTTTATGTTTTTCCCGGGTTGGGATATATATTGTTTTGGAAAATATTTGTTGTATATTGTTATATTTGATATTATATTTTCTCCCGAGCCTCTCCGTACAAAGGAGACTCTGCCAAAATTTTCCGTAAATTTTGGACTTAGAAATATTTCGAAAATGTTTTTCCAAACATTGTTAATTTGAGTATAAAAAGATTTAATTGTTATAAATTGGTATATTTTATTTTAATTTATTTATTTTTGAAAATTTATTTGTTTATAAATTTAATATTTTAAGTAAGATATATTGATTTGCAATTCTTTATTTTCCCTTCTTTTTCCTTTTCGGGGACGAAAAGTTTTGAGTGGGGGAGAGTGTAAGGACCCATAAATTTCGATGTTTAAAATTTATTAATTTAAAAATATTTTATGAGTTAATATTGAAAGAAATAAAATAATTTGTAATTTAATAATGGAATAAGAACTAAATTAAAAAAAACAATGTTAATACAAGTTAATTGTCAACAATCTTAATGAAACTTCAATTCGTTGTATTTGAACATGCTATGATTGGTTATAAAATTTAATATAGGTAACAAATGTGTGCACTGATTATAGTGGAATGTAAAAGGTAATAAAGTAATGTGTAATGGATGGAAATGGAATAAATGTATTTTAATGAGAGTTGTTTTAATAATTGGTTGTAAAGAATAAACTTACAAATGTATAAAATGTATAATGGTGACAACTATTGTTCGTTACCAATGTATTTAATCAATAGCAATTAAATGTAATTAAACATTACCTTATGTAAGTTAAGATAATAACTGAAAATTTTGAATGTAAAATCAATAGAAATGTTAATTATATGCATAAGATGGCAATTGATTTAATAACAAAAATTTTGAAACCAATAAAAGTAAATGAATTGGAATATTAAGTGTGTATAAGTGATTAAATCTCAGCATAATGGAAATAAAATAGTTAACACAAACAAAAGATGAAATTAGAGTTATATAACTGATTTGAACATTTGTTGTAATTAATGAACTTTTGAATGTAATTAAAAGTTAAGGGTAACAATGGTTATAAGTTACCTATTTATTTGGTTCATAAAATTTAGTTTGAAATCAATTGCAGTTAATTTACTTAATTAGTGCAAATTAATGTAGATTAATTTGGTAATCGGAGAATGTTAATTCAATAGGATGTGACCAATGAAAATTTTAATATAATACTACGTAAAGGTTAATTTTGGTAATCGAATAAAAGCATAAGTATTTGAGAACTGTAACGGTTGCTTGATAATAGGGAATTCATGAGTAAAATTAAAGGCATAGTAACACTTGTATAAGTTACCTGTTTATTTCGTTTTAATAACAAAATTGGAAATCAATTAGAGTAAAGGAACCTTAATGTTACATTAATACGAATGAATGCAATAACTAAATTAGTGCACACCCTATTAATTGAAACAGATTGCAAAGTAGGATTGATTGAAATTAGTAGATTGGAAAATGAATTCAGAGTTATGTTAACTGATGAAGAATACGTAATAAATTGTAAAATTATACAATCAATGTCCGTTAAGTAAATTTTTTGTATTTATGGTTAATAATAAACGTTGCTTTAGTGATTATTAATGTAATTAATGGAAGGATTGAAATCGGGTTTAAAGCAATGTATTGTAAGTAATTATAAATAACTGGATTATTAAATTGAATGTTAAATACTATAATTGGTGAATTTATTTACTTTAAATTGATATGGGAATTGGTTTTAAAGGACTTCTTAATTTATTTAGTAATATAAGATGATAAAATTTATGAATTTTAGAATTTGAATTTAAATAGTGGTTTAATTTATTTAATTTATAATAATTGGATTAATTGCAAATGAATGAAATTAAATATTCACTTATTACATTAATTGAAAATTTAGTTTAAATTAGAGATTATTAATGTTATAGGTATGGAGCCAATGTTAATTTCATCCAATTGATATCAATAAATTGAATAATAGAATGGAAGTGAATTTAATAGATTTATTTGAGATTAAATTTATAATGTTGAATTTAATGAAATTGAGAATTAATATTGAAATTAATAAATAAATCATCTCTAAATTGACATTTTAAATTTGTTTAAATCATTGTAAATGATTGAGGAATCATAAGTGATGAAATTTGTAAATTTTCAAATTGAAATTTGGAATTTGATTTAAGTAATTTAGTTTTAATTTAATTAATATAAAAATAGCCATTTTGGCCACTGACTCGGATTTCGACGAAACAAGTTTCATCGGATCCGTAACGGTGAATTATTGTAGAATTTCAAGTTTCGTATCGATCGATCTTGTTGTTTGATCGTACGAGCTTGAAATGCCTTGATATCAATGAAATTGAAATTAATTGAAATCAATTTGAAAAATATTGATTTGAGCATAAGTTCTTCGTACGATGCAATTTGAACCTGAAATCTTTTCCATTGCGTTTAGAATATTTTAAAACACCTATTTTGATATATGGGTTGACCCAATTTCGTTCCGGAGTTAGAACGGGCTTTTTGGGCCACTTTGTCGTTAGCGCGTACATCTATCTTATCTGACCCATTCTATTTTAACCTTCTCTATAAATATCCCGCTATAAATGCTAGCCTCCCTAATTCTCATTTGTCTATACGTAAATTCATTCTATTACTCCTCTTTCTCAATGTCAAACAAAATTCTATATTTCAAGATCCAATTGCAAATTCAATCCAAAGCTAAAAATTCAAAATCCTCGGAAAATTTTGAAAAATTTATATATCGAAGATCTCAATGATACAAACCTACAACTGCTGTTCGTTTTTCGAGACAGTGACTGGATCGATCGGAAAACGCGGTCAAAGTCGAATTAGGCGTTTTCGATTGGGGCAACAATCGAGCAATTGGTTTCTGGGTTTTGGAGAGATCGTGATTTGGAGTCGTTTGATGGTGGTCGGAGGTTGCGTAGGGGGTTGTGGCGTCGGAATTTTTCGAACTAGGGTTCGATATCCTTGGGAGGTGGCTGCCGATTTGGCGCGAGATGGACGTGTTGCGGTGGGGGTGGACTCCGCCAGGGTGGTGCGGTGCTTTCCGAGGTGAGGCGTGGTGGTCGCGTTAGTGGCATGCGACTAGAAGTTGGGCTCGACCGTGTTTTTTTTCCTCTGTGCGTGTTGGTCGCGTACCTACGCGAATTAGGGAACAAGGAAAATGCTTGCATGGCAATGGTTTAGGTGAGTGTTGTTTTATTTTATTTTATTTTTATTTTATTTCAAACGATCTAACTCGAATAGCTTTCACATACGAACTCCGTTTCACGCATTGTTTTCCCCTCTAGGTTCGTATTGAAATTTCGGACATTTTGGCGTTAGTTTGAGCAGATTTTTAGACTGTTGAATTTGTGGGTTTAAATTGGGTTTCAAATTCAATTTAAATTCAATAGATGAGTATTTTAACCCACTCACAACTTCTAAACTTTCTTATGTTTGTTAAATTAATATATGATGTGATTTAAAATTTATTTATGGTTGTTTGGCATATTTTTTAATCATCATCTCAGTTAATTTCATTTATTTAAATTAAATTGCTATTTAATTTATTCATTGCATTTAAACTGCCTGTAAAATTTGTTAATTAATTATTCATTGCATATAAACTGTCAGTTAAACAGTTATTTAACTGATTATTGAATTAAACTGGTATTTAATACCTATTGTTTATTTTCCGTTCTATATTAATGCTATTGTTGAATTTGATGATGATTGCGACAAAAGGTTGATGGTTGATATTGGATGATTGGATGCTGTATTTTATATTGTTATAAACTGCAAGTTATTATGCATTTTCATCTCATTCGGGATTGCGGTTTGAAATGATATATAAATATAATTTTTGTTTTAAATTGCGGATTGAAATGATAAATATCTGTATCACTTGACCATAGGATAGAAAATTATATACAGGCACCATGGTCTATATATAGAAATATTTTGAAGTGATTTTCTATGGCTTTGGAAAGGAATATACGGTTTATTAGATACAAATTCTGATGTTATATAAATATTATTATATATATAGTTAAATTCTTGAATTTAAGCTATGTATAAAATTTGTTTAATAAAAATGAGTTTAATAATGGAGTTTGATGGTTTATATTATATGGGTAAGTACCTATTTAAGGTATTATATATATAGAATTTATAATGACTCAGATAAAATTATAGTTGGAAGATAAATATGAAATTGGGTTGAATTGAATTATTTAAGAATTGATCTTGAATAAATTGGGTTTGGAATGTAAATAAATTTAGATTTAAAAATGTATGATTTTATAACTTGATTTTTATTTAGAGGATTTAAATGATTATCAAATTTATTAAATTGAATATTATCAAGTTAATTTAATTAGAAAGTATCCAGTTATTTGAAGTCTAAAAGTTTTACTAAAATGATATTTGATTTATTTAGTAACATTTCAAATCTAAATAATAGTAGTTGGAATTGATGTATATGAAATTATCAAAGAATAAGTTTTGAAATGGTGGAAATATTTAAAGCTTTGAAATATATGGAAATTGAAATGGTTTATTTGGGAATTTAAACCTATATTTGGAATTTATTTGTGAAATTTAAAAGTTATTTTGTTATGTAAAGCGGTTTAATACTTAAACCATTTAAGTATTAGAAATTTTGTTCAAAGCTACGGGGTTTAAGATATATATATTTGAAATTATTATGATTTTGGGAAAAGGGATATATTTAAAATAAAAATGATATCATATTGATTTGGAGTTTTAAAAAAATATAAATGATATCGTATTTATATGGTTTTGAAAGGGATATTATATTCTGGGTTTAAAGTATAAATTATTTTGAAATGACCGCGGTGTTATAATAACAATTCGTTGTTGAAGAGACCGGGATCGGAAGTTGTCATACTCTCTGCCAATTCCGAAAACCACTTTAACAACAGTGTACGCGGTGGAGATTTCAAAATGAAGTAGGATGGTGGCGGCGTTTCCCTTGAGGTAAATACATGGACCCAACTCCCGTGAGTTGGTATAAGGTGGCTAAAACAGGAGCGATTGATGGGTTAACTGAGGTAGCACCTTTGATCGGACACATCCCTTCGATATTATACTTTGACATTTGGATTGATCCGGTGGCCACTTTTGATTTTTTTTATTTGGGGGTGTGGCTCGAGGTGGGCGGTAGCTGCGGCTACGCGTTACCACCGACCCGGAGTTTCTACTTGTGTCGTACCTATGGAGTATCCTCTGGTAGCCTCCCGATCAGGAGGTATTATGGTACTGTATAGACTATTGGCATTATTGGTGTTAAGGGCTATATGGGTAACCCCTTAACGCTAAGTTTATTTTACAATTAGACACTATTATAATAGCGAAATATACTACATAGTAAATAGTTTAACGGATCCTTAAAAGATGTAAATCCCGAGCATCTCTTGAGTTACTGCACTCATATTTATTTCTGTTGATTTAACTTACATAAGATCTTTCAATTCTGACTTAAGTGTTTTGTCTTTTCAATTCGCTCGGGTCAGTCCGAGCGTTTCAAGATTGAAGATTTTATTCTGGAGGACGAAGACGAAGATTTGCATTACTACTATTTATTAAAGTACTCCACTACATTCAAAATGTTCCGCTGCATTGTATTATTCTTTGGTATGTGTAACTCTGATATATATTGTATAAGTAAAATCAAATGTTTTCGTAAACAGCTTCATGAACTTTATATTTGATTATTATATTTTATCCTCCCGTTGTGAGATTCTGTTTTGTTTTATCTCTTTCTTGTTTTTCTTAATTACCCCATAACAATCCGCCCTTCCGTATGGTTTGAATTAGCACGTGTGTCGATTTAGAGCGTGCGAAAAGGCGGGACGTTACAAGACCTGTATTTCTGACTCAACAATGTTGTCATAATTGATTGCATTAGCATATGCATGTAAAGAAGCGGAATGACTTAGGAATTTATTAATGGAAATCGCTTTATGGAAGAAGCCATCTCCAGCAGTCTTGATTAACTGTGACAATCAAACAACGATATACAAGGTGTCTAATAGGACATATAATGGAAAGTCTAGACATGTGAGTCTAAGACATCAAATGGTGAGACAGTTACTCAAAAGAGGAGTTATAACTGTTGACTACATAGAAATAAAGAAAAACTTGGTTGACCCACTTACAAAGAGTCTTTCAAAGGCAATTGTTTCTATAAAGTCACAAGAAATTGGACTAAGGTCTGTGAATGAAGGTTGATCATCCTTAACAGAAACCCAACTTATGTCTTGAAAAGGATAGGCAAAGTTCAATGTGTACCAACAAGTTAAGAGAATGATTATGAAACACTAAATCGATAATCCCATAATATTTAGTGTTGGATTCTGCAAGAACAAAGGATGGATATATATCCTTAATAAGTCTAGAAACCTTAATAGGTGTATCGCAGAAACACCGTAAGAGACTTACCTATATGAGTATGGAAATCAGTTCGTTTCCTAGGAAAGTAAGACCGCTTTCTAAGTAGACTCATGAACCAGGATTTAAGCACATGGCCATTAACGTGCTGAGCAATACAGAACACTTTACCTAAGGAAATCAAATTGTGTGATTGTTTCGGTTTTATCATTAGGGATACTTGGTTCAAGATTCGTTCACCATAGAATCTCGATAAGGTTTTGAATGGTTTACACTAAGTAAAGGTTCAAATCCAAAAGATACCTTTTATTTATGTGTTGGTTTTCACGATGATGCAAAACTTGATCTTAGAACTACATAGGCTTGATCCCACTTGGGTATGTAGGAAGTCACTCTGGTGATTCAGCCGTTCTATTTATTTATTTTGAAAATTGGGGGAGATTGTTGTAAAATTTTCAAAAAAAAAATTGGTTTGGGGATTTGGTTTTTGATTAGGAGGAGAAGAAGTAAAGAGGAAGAAGAGAACAGTAGTCCCACATGCTAGGAATTTATACAATAATTTTGTATAAATATAGCTTCCTCATGTGGATGTTGGGGCCTTGGGGCTCCCACATGTTTGCTTTGTTGTGAGGAGAGAAGTCATTCAACACCACACGTGCGCCGCCGCCGTCCGTCCGACCGAACCGGGTCGGGTACGGGTTTCGGGTTCGGATCCGAAAATATTTTTGGATCATATGTAAATAGTAACGAGCCAAATTTCTGCCCGTTAAGGACCCAGAACCGAAATTTCTGAATTTAAATAAGAGCGAGAATTTTGTAACGTTTTTTAGAACGTTGCAAAATGAATAGACGCGACGTTTCAATTTGAACGGAGTTACTGTTTGCGACGGTTTTGAAACGTTACGAAGGGACGCAACCCTTCGCGAATGGATACCTCTTCACCTCTATAAATAGCAACGCCTAGAAAACGTTGGAAATAGTTTTTCTGAATTCTTCTTCTTCTTCCTGCACAGATTTGCGACGCCAGGAAAGTGTTGCTAATCAATGCACTTCCATTACTTTGTATTTTGTAACATCTGCAATGTGTTGCAAATGCTAAATCGTTGCAGATTTGTTTCTACTTCTTCTTCATTCCTTTCTCTGCATATTGCATCGTCAGATATCAATACTAAAGTGTTCTCGGTCGGATCAAAGACGTACAAACTTTGAATCTGATTACGCTGTTATAAGGCTTCATTGAATCCTGAAAGTCGATAGTTCGATAACTCGTTTGTACCTGGTGGGTTGAACTATTTTCTGAAAGAATCTATTCTATAGATCCTTTGAAGTTGGAAGTACAACATTATCTTCATCGCAATCGCCATCAAATTTGTCTCAAATCAGAAAATCCCCTACATCGCTTACCCCAATGAATATGTTGGGAGGTGTTGAAAATGAGAGTGTGATTCTGAGGAAGTATGAAATCATTATTGATTCATAATCAGCCGACAAAACTGCTAGTGACGCTGGATACTGATATCACAGTAATGCTACTATTTGAAGTACAAAGATAAATCCACTGTGCACATCACACATTTTACTATTTTTAAAAATTGCCGATTTAAACTGTACAGCGGTATCCAGGAGAATTTACCAGTGATCCACACCACAGTTATTGAGCATAAGATTATATATCAACAATTTGTTCAATTTAAAACAGGCAGCCTTTGTCATAAAATTGTGTAACACCAATAGTTAGTCATAACTATTGTTTGCTAGGGAAGACAACGGTGTATTAGCATATTATACGTATAACTAATGTCACTTGATCACAGCAATGTAGCCTTTTATATTCTCTTTCGATTGATTTACAGATGTATAATGTACACGATAAATTGTTCTTAAAACGGTTGATTTAGGACACCTTACAGAAAATAAACCCAATCAACTATACACATTTGGGCCAAAATACTATAACGAAGGACAATGGTTTTCAAACTCCTAGCGCTAAATCAAATGAAATACTATTAGCCACTAGAAGAAGAGATGGATGCATAGTGGAGCAGATTTATATATTGTAGTAGTGAATTGGAGAGTTGTCTCTAAGGTTCATAACCAACATTGTAAAAATCACTAGCTAGTAAGCATGGACTACGGATTAGTTGTTTAGGTGATAATTAATTAAGGATTAATCGAAGCTAAGCATTTTTGATGATTTGTTTATTTTAGATAAAATTTTAATGTTTTATTCTATGTTAATTGATATAAACTGAAAATTTATGATTTTAGATGTGCATAGAAGTAACTGTTAGAGATCCTATAAAATGTGAACGAACATACATGCTTAAAGTCCCACATTGTCAAAAAACAAGTAAGTTTTTATGCTTATATAGCATTTCTGTCAAATCCATATTAACTTGTAGGGTTAGGTAGTTTTATACAAGGGGAGGACCTATATAGTCATGAACTAACGCACGCACTGTCGTTCGCCCGAATCGAGGTCTAATGGGAGGCCATAAAAAGGAACAAAATCGGATGTTTATATTTTCAGTGCAGGTTTGCTAATCAGTTCGTATGCAGGTTTATTTTATTTTCAATTTTGCATTTCATTAAATATTTTTGATGCAACAGGAAATGGCAGTAGTAGAACTATCAACCAAAAATGCTACTCCCAATAGACCTGATCCTTTTAAAGGAGATGATGACGATTTTTATACATGGAAGAGTCAGATGCTATTCCATCTCACCACACTCGGTCTGCAAAGGTATCTCGAGGAGGACGAACCAGTGCCTGCACTAGGCCAAATCAGGAAAACATACAAAGATGTGCTTCTTGCCATTGATACATGGAAGCATTCCGACTTTCTATGCAGAAATTATATTCTGAACTATCTAGACAAGATGCTATACAAAGTATATCAGCCTCTAAAGATAGCAAAGACCCTCTGGAATGCACTTGCCGCAAAGTACAAGACACATAATATCAATCTGAAGAAATTCAATGTGGACAAATTCATGGACTATAAAATGATAGACTCCAAATCTGTGACTACTCAACTGCATAAACTTTAAATTATCATTCATGAACTTGGATCCGAAAGCCAAAAGGTTGGAAAGTCTTTCTTGGTTGAAGCCATGACAGGGAAGTTGCCTCCATCATGGAAAGGGTACCGCAGCTATCTGAAGCATAAAAAGAAGAAAATCTCTTTACAGGATCTCATCGTTCGACTAAAGGTTGAAGCAGATAACCGTGGAGTTACAAAACAAAGCGAGGAGGCATTTGTTGCAGACGAGTCGAAGAACAAAAGACACTTCAACAAAAAACAAAAAGAAGAAGTCTCGCAGAAGAGAAAAGCTTCTGAAAACAAATCTAAAGACAACAAACAAACCTAAAGACAACAAACAAACCAAAAGGTTTAATGGCGACTGTTGGGTTTGTGGAAAAACAGGACACGCCGCTGGAGATTGCAGACACAAGAAAGGGCGCAATTCAGAGACAAATATGACGGACAACATGGAAGTGAATGAGTCCGACTTTTCTGCAATTGTCTCTGAATGCAATTTGAACCCTGCATAATGGTGGTTAGACATAGGTGCTACTCGTCATGTTTGTTCTGACAAGTCCATATTTTCTACTTACAAAAAGGTCGATCAGGAAGAAAAACTCTACGTGAGTAATTCTATGGTTGCACGCCGAAGGTTGCCATGATTTATTTATCATAGTAGACAATGGAGAACGATTGCTGGCAACTTTCCGTAATGTCATAGTTCAGATTAAAGACCATGATTTCATGGTGGATTTCTTTTAGCTGCCAATACCAAGAGCGGAAGCCCTTTTTGGGATTCAGTGGCTTTAGAGTCTTTGGCATATTGAGGTAGGCCATAAAAATTTAACTACGAAATGTAATTATAAAAAAATTCCAATTATATTAATAGGCCTAGGCAGCAAACTTGGCTCGTCTGTTATTTCATTTAATCAATTGAAGAGGGTGGTGGAGTCCAGAGATTCTATCTCCTTTTATTTGCAAGTGGATACTTCTCAGGCCACAAGTCCAATGAACAATACCCAACCTGAAAAACCCCACCTTGAAATTCAGCAGCTCTTAGACCATTATCCCACCCATTTTCACACTTAAAACGACCTACCACTTCATTGAAACCTTGACCATCCCATCAACATCCACACAAATTCGTATTTAATCAATATCAAACCATGCAGTTACCCTCACTTCCAAAAAATGAAATAGGATACCAAATCCAAAAAATGATTCAATCACAAATTATTCGGCCTTCGGCAAGCCTACTTTCCTCCCTGTTCTACTTTTTTAAAAAATGATTCATCGCGCTTTTGCGTTGATTATCGCACTCTTTTAACGCTATCACCGTTAAAGATTGTTTTTCCATACCTACTATAGATGAATTGCTAGATGAATTATTTGGGTCCATTTATTTCTCCAAACCTGAACTTCTTAGTGGTTATTTCCAAATTCATGTATATCCGCCTGATATCCATAAATGGCATTTCGGACGCAGGAAGATCACAATGAATTTTTAGTCATATCATTTGGCCTTACCAATGAACCATCAACATATTTCAAGCCACAATGAATGGTATTTTTCGACCATGCCTTCGACAATTCAATGGTATTTTTTGATGACATACTTATTTAAAGCAAATCATGGAGCACCCACGTGCAACACCTCAAACTAACTCTTGACATTTTAACGCACCATCAATTCTACGCCAACTTATCCAAATGTGTTTTTTGCCTTACGGAATTAAATTACTTAGGCCATATTATATTAGGTCAAGGAGTAAAGGTAGACCCGTCTAAAGTGAAAGCTATCATCAATTGGCCACCACCGGAATTCCCATCGGTATCCGTAGTTTCTTAGGACTCACAGTATATTATCAAAAATTTGTTCAAAACCATGCTTCGTTAGCCAGTCCAATTACTGACCTATTAAGCCCAAAGAGCATTTGTTGCTTTGAAACAAGCATTGACTCAGCCCCACACTTTCCCTTCCAGATTTCGCCTCTCCATATAATATCCATACCGACGTTTCCGGAACAGCAATTGGCGCGGTTCTCTCTCAGCACCGTCGACCAATCGCTTTCTTAAGCCAAAAATTGTCCCATCGCCTTCTAACCGGTTCGACGTACGTCCGTGAAATGTTCGCCGTCACCGCCGCCGTAGAAAAATAGCGTTATTATCTCTTGGGTCGTGGCTTCACTATAACTATTGATCATCAAAGCATTCATCAAATGGTTACTCAAACCATACAAACTCCAGAGCAACACAAGTGAATATCCAAATTGCTTGAGTTTGATTTTTCAATCAATTTCTGACCAGGATCTGAAAATACAGTTGTTGATAACTTATCATGTGGATGTCTGAAGCGACTATGTTAGCACTTTCTATTCTAGTTCCAGATTTCATGAAGGACATTCGCCAAGCACTGATGACTGACCTACATTACCGATAACTCCTTCAGCAACTTCACGAGAACCCTGCAGCACTACCTAAATATTACCTGAAAGTTGGCCTGTTGCTTTTTAGCAAAAGAATTTATGTTCCTGAAATCAATACATTGCACAAAGACATCCTTCATTTCCTTCACTGTTCAAAGTTGGGTGGCCACTCTGGTGTGAAAGAAACATATTCTAGAATAGCAGATGACTTATTTTGGCCAAAATTCTTTTATTCAGAAACTGCAATATCTATTTGCAGTCTAAGTCAGACAACACAGTCCTGAAAGGACTCCTGCAACCATTACCCATCGCTAGTCAAATCTATGAAGATAACCATGGATTTTATTACACACTTGCCGAAATCTGGGGGAGAAAAACTTTTATTTAGGTTATTATTGATAGGCTATCCAAATATGCACATTTTTTTGCATTACCGACTTCATTATAGCATAGCAGTTGGCATCCTTTTTTGTGTGAGATTGCACGGATTTCCCAGATCCATAGTATCCGATAGAGATCGAGTATTCATGAGTCACTTTTGGCGTGAGTTATTCCGACTTCGTGGCATGGAGCTTAATACGAGTAGTGCTTACCAACCTCAATCTGACGACCAAACCGAATTCGTTAATCATTGTCTAGAAACATATCTTCGGGTCGTCACCGGTGATCTACCAACTGATGGATTGAGTGTCTTACGTGGGTTGAGTATTGGTACAACACCTGTAAGCATTCTTTAACCGGTATGTCCCTTTTTCAAGCCGTATATGAACGACCACCTATGGTCATTGCGAACTGCATCATTCGGAAAGCCAACATTTAAGAATTGGAAGATTGGGCTATTGCACATGACCACTTACTATTAACACCAAAATACAATCTTCAAAGAGCACAACAACGGATGAAGAGTCAAGCGGACGAGCATCGCCATGATAAAGAACATCCTATTGGTTCTTGGGTGTTCGTCAAGTTACAACCATATCGCCAATAACCTATTTAACACCATTATCACAAGCTTTCAAAGAAGTATTTTGGACCTGTCCAAATTGTGGAATGAATCAGACCCGTTGCTTATAAGCTACATCCATAAGAAGCTCGTATACATTTGGTTTTTCATATCTCCATGCTTAAGTGGTGCCTCAACCCGTAGCTTGCCAACCCAGTTCAACTACCACCTAAAATATCTAGGTACATTTCCTCAAATGACCTTGAGGACAAGGTAGGCTCTCTACAGAGGATAATGTCACGGCACCAGCTCTGCATAATACTGATGCAACTGATGCACAGTAGACCACTACACATATTGCTAAAGAACGTGCAAGGAGAATCATAAAGCTGCCAAGATGTTTATAGGACTGAGAAAAGCAATATATATTTTTAGCTATTCATGCATTTCTCATGATACAAGCAACATAATTAGTTACAAAGTATTCTCTTATTTGTATTTTTTTTATTTTGTTTGTTACAAGCATGTGACTAACAATGAATTACAAAATGGCCACTAAAATATAGACAGCTAGCATAGTATATGAACAATTATATATATGAATGCAATGATATGATTTAATAGGCTGGTAGAAATTTCTCTTGCTGTTATGCTTTACCTCACCATTGCTCCTTCTACAAGCTCTTTCTTCTCCACTTAATCTTCTTCACCTCTTTTTTCCCCTCTAGTTCTTTCTGCAAAATTAATTACACCATACCATATTCCATTGATTGGTCCAAGTGGCATCGATTACTTATAGAGAAGAACATTGTTCGAGTTGATAAAATGAGATGTATTATTGTGCTCTGATGAAATGAATTGTTCGTAATGGATGGAATCTGATTCTCTTTTGATTGGATGTGATGAATGATTAGGAACTTGGTCTGAATTTGACTGATTTATTTGGATCAAGTTTTTTCCGAAACGTCAATTTTTTTCTAAGATGATATCCAATATCTGTTTAAATATTTCTACATATTTTGAATAAATTCTCTTATGTGTCTGATCTTAGGGTGCCTTTACGGGAAACAAAAATAAGTTATTTGAGCCGGATATCTGAGTTGGCCATTTGAGGGGAGAACTTTAGTCAAATGAGATTTTGAGCGGTTTTGAGCGGGGTATTTGAATGGGGTATTTGGGCGGTGTATTTGAAGTGGAGGATTGAAAGAGAAAGAAATCAAGCTGCTGATATCAACCGTTAGGGATGTGTCGGACGCCAATGTAACTTCCATCATCATTTCCACAACGGAGCTGGGAACGGGCTAACCCTGTAGTGGCATCCGACACGCCAGACGCGTCCCCAACAAGAATGGACCAAATTTTGGCCGTGAACGACACTTTAGAAAGGAACAGAAATCTAGCTTGTTGAAATTGCATTGTTGGTCCATCTTATTTGAATTCGAAAATGACATTTTGCTATAACGAAAATTATTGCGCCAAACTTTGGACTTGAAAATTAAATTGAGAAGTTGTTATAAGGTTAGTCCTTGTTAATGTGCTGTTGAGAACTTGTTAAGTTATAAATTATGTGTGTTGCTACGGGAACATACTTTTTCAAATACCATGAAAAATATAATAAATGCAATAAAATTTGGATGTTTTCTAATACCAAAGTCGTTTCACACAGCAATCAACCACCACGTAAATTCGTTTTGTACAACGAACAACCGACGACCAACACCGTTTTCCACATCCGTTAATGATTGAACTGCTGTTGTTCGATGCTTGATCAACATAGAAAATGGTGTTGGTTGGTGATTGTTTGTCATGCAAAAAAGAGTCGAAAATGATGTCACACCTTAAAAAGTACGATATTAGAAATAGTATAATGTAAAATTCTATGGTAGTTTTTACAATGGTATTAGGAAGAAAAAAATTAGACTTCATTAGCAACACACTAAATTATTTTGTTGCATTTGTATAGATTTGTATACGTGCATTAATGCATCATATACGTCTGTGCACAAGAAAAAAGATTTATACTATGTTACTTTAGATGTACTGTGCAATGAAATTTTGTAGTGATCTAATAAATGTTTTTAACCCAATCTATAGTCCATTGCGAAATGGGCCAAAGCAAAATTTAAAATTCAATCATTAGATATTACAAGAACTTTCAATTTTTTATTAATGAAGGAAAAAAAATATTTTTGTCATGATTCGATAATAACAATAAATTACTTATGATAGCAACGAAACTACATGGCATCTTAGACTACTCAGGGTGTGTTCTTTTGTTAAACGAAAAATATATTTGAGATGGGTACTAGAAAGGGGGATGAGTAGATTGTTTAACAAAAGAACGCATTCTTGTGTTGCGAAAGGAGAATTTGAAATTTGTATTTTAATTGTTTTGTTATTAATAATATTTTTTATTGTTTATTTTGTTTTATTATTGTTAAATAATATAGTAAAATGAATTATATTATTTATATATTATGAAATGCTAGAAAAATTGAAATTAAAAGTAGGACAATTTTCGATTAACACTAGAAATTGACAAAAATACATATACATCTAAATACAGCTATGCATGTAAGGAGATTGAAACATCGAAATACGTTGAAATAATTTTAAAAATCAAATGATAGACATGGTGGTGGGTAGGCAGGTCGGTATGCAGATGAACGGTCCATCATTAACTGTTGGTATTTGATTGTGTATTGCGAACATTCTATCTCCAAACACAACCAATTTCGAGCGTCGTCGTCATCTAAAGATTTGAATATTTCTATGCTTTCTTGAATCTTAATAATGACATTGCTTTATAAAGTTGAATTTCTTCAAACTTTTTCACACGAGCAACTACACCCTTGAAGGTTAAATGCGAGCAACCAGATTCTATGTTGTTTCATGTTAGATTTGCACTTAGCGTAGAGATGGGGCTATATGTTTCAGAACAAGATTTCTTAAAATTTCTTTGGTATACCATATTGACAATCACGTTTATCTTCTCTCCAGTCTTAGTTCGAAGACTTCTGCTACGACCTTCGAAAGTAGAACCTCCATCGCACATTTTTCACAATGTCGAAGTGAAAGTATCTTGAAACTGCGTTGATTGGACCGATTGTAACGGTTGCGTGTTGAGTTCTTTGAGTGGAGTGTAAAATCCATCATACCTCATATTTGATCGGACGTTGTATTGATAGTTTGTTTTGGAGGAGAAGAGTGTTGAGTTTCAACTTTTTCTTCTATAGCACTGGGTGTGAATGTACCCTCCTCGGTTGCAATAGTTTATAGAATATAGTTTGCAACGACTCCATATGGGCTATTGGTTCTCTCTTGTACTTTAGAATTATGGTATCGACTGAAGAAAAAATGGAAATAGGAACAGAAATGACTACTAAAACTTATAAATAAAAAACAAAGATACGATACAAAAATAACACTCATACAATCGGCTCACCATGGCTCGCTATCGCTAACCATTCCCCTCATTAGATTCCGTCCGGAGTCTATTTTGTTGCATAAATTCTGTCATATGAGTCATTCGTGTTTGCAGCAAGTGATCACCTGTTACCGGTCGTTCATTCGGAATAGTCGTCAAAACCTTATTCAACACAATTGCAACTTTCTTATGGACGTCTTTTTGGCGTTTCCAATTGCTTGGTAAGCATCGATAGTGTAACGTATAAATTCAATTGTAGCACTTTCTAACTTTTTCTAGCACTTTGCTGGAGTTTCGCAAGTAACTTTGGTCATTTTTTACGACATACTAGCTCATAAAAATGTAACATAGAGGGAAATGAGGTAGATACCTATGTAACAAAAATTTATCTCAAAACTTAATTTTTTACGAGGATTTTTGGGTTGAATTTTTCGATTTGGGTTCGTTGATGACGAGAAAAAAAGGGATTAAAGGTGGCTTTTACAAGGATGGAAATTTACATCAATTGTGCATTTCAATGGATCAAAATAGTGCTATTCCACCATAGATGCATTAAAAATAGCGTCGAAAGCGACGTCAACTTGGATAAACCAAAAATTCAGATGAGATTTATATTGAATCAAACTCATATTAGTTGGACTGTTTCAATTAAACCTAAAACAACGATATGAAGTAAACTGATCCTTGGGCAAACATAATTATGGCTGTTTTGGTAATGGTTATCGTTATCAATATACAAATACCATTACCGTACCTATTTGCTGGTAAGCTAAAAAAAAACTTACCGCTACTATTACCGATTTGCTGATATACCAAAGACTGGTATGCCATTAAAATGGTAACCATTACAGTGATAATAGTAAACTATCATTTTTTCCTAAAAAAGTCAGTAACTTGACATGTTTTTATACTATAATGATGTTTTATCATACAATTTATACTGTTACTTAATAGAAGACATGAACAAGAAATAAAATAAGTATAGTTAGCATTATCTGATCTAAATTACCGAACTAAATTTATTCATTCGCTTAGTTCTAAATGCCTATAATATTACATATTGCATGAATATACATGTATATTAATTGACTGGTAAATTTACCGATACCATTGGCTTTGAAAAAATATTACCGATGACTTACCGTTAAAAATGATAAATTTATCGTTACCGTACCGATTAAAATAGTTAACCAATTTCACTCAAGAATGATAACCAATTGACTGGTAATGGTATAACAGTGGTAAATTTACCGTTACCACAAAACCCTAAACATAATCAAACCGTTTCTTTACTAACAAAAAAATGTTTTAAGTATATGTTACATGTGAAACATTTTACACTACTGAGTAACTTTATTACATAGAAAAGAAGTTAAAATCCTTTTTTTTTCATATTTCATCTCCTATGCACCCATTTAATTTCAAACACTAAGGCTGCGTTGAACGATTACGGAGTATTTAAGCAAGACATTTAAGCGGGGAAGTTGAGTGAACGAGAAATACGTTTGTGTGCTGCGAACGGGGTATTTAAACGGAGTATTTAAAATGTGATTTTTAATTTAATTGATCTGTAGTTACCTAATTATTTGTCTTGTTATGTAATATGCGTTTAATAATTGCAAATAATAAAAAATAAATTACTACATTTTGTTAAAACAAACTAATATATTTTTAAATTTTAATACATTCCAAAAATAAACTAAAACTACCGAAGACGACGACGCAATAGCTTCAATTAGGACACCATAAATCCTACTGCTTCTAGATCTGCCAATGTTTCAACAATATCCAAGTTTGTGGATTCATTGTGAAAAATTAACATAAACTCTCACCGCTCAACAGATATAATAGGAGATAATATATCATACAACGCTGCACGACATTGCTGAAACGCTCCGACTAAACGATTGATCGTCTAGCGTCAAGCTTGCTCGAGCTGCACTGCTCAGTATGTCTATTACGTCTAGACTGGATGGGCGTAGTATCATGGACCACCCAATTGGAGTAATAATCTGTATCGGCAATAGAGAAAAGCTGAGCGGATGGAGTAAGAGCTATTGTACATTTGAAGTGCTTTTTCCTATGCAACCTCCAAAAAGATGATCCAACTATCTGAATTTGAAGGAGGGATTTTTTTTTAAATCTCTTATATCTTCTCGTGGTAGTATCACATCACTCCTTGGGACCGTTCAAGTAATCGTTCTCCTAATCCAAAATCCCTCCTTCTAGCTGTAGAATTTTGTTCCACTCAATCGAAGAACGCTTTAGGTTGTCGCATTTATTCTTCATTTATGCGTGGGACCGGTCAAGGTTCAATCTGTCGTTAAATATGGTTGCCACCGAAGCATAAAATCCGTTGACTGAATTTTTTCTGTTTGGTAGAAAATCCACGCAAGATCTATGAAAATTTAATCCCTTTTCGGTGTCTATAAAACAATAGGATGGAAGAAAGCAGAACCTGAAAAAGTTGCATCATGCTGAAAAATGAAAATTACAAAATATAGCAAAAAAAAAGAATCTCAAAATAATATATTTTATAGAAAAGAAACAAATAAATATAAAAGCCAGAAAAATACCTATACGGAGACTCGCGCAGTCCGATAGAACATGAGGGGTTGATTATATAGGAGGGAAATTGAAAAGATGCAGCCGTTTGGGAAAACCGCATGACACGAATGTATCTATTTTCTTCAACTGGCTCAACGGTACAAACATCACATTACGAAAGCTAGGACGTTCAATACGTCCTCAACAGTAACGTGTCATTTTTTTGGCTACGAACAACCCTATGTTTATGAATTACTTGGTGAAATTATGTTCAATTGGTATAAAAATGTGATTATCCTCTTCGAATGATTGATTAATATTATTGCTTGCATTTTAAATGAATTCCTTGCGTGTACGATTGCACAAAATTATAAACATGATTGACGGTTTTTCCTCAACCGTAAAATGCCTATCAGTTATGTAGTTGATGTAGATGGATGCTAACAACCGATAGGAGATAGTCTGGTCCCAAATATCCTTATTTCGGTTTTTCCGACCACTGAACATATCGAGACAGGAGGATTTCAGACCCGATGATTTCCTCCCTCTCTAATCAACCATCTGAGCATGAGACCAGGCTATCGAATAGACGCACACGGCCACGTGGGCTACCATTTCAACTTTTTTTTTCTTTTTTTCTTTTTCTTTTCTTGAGATAAGTAGAAGCTACAGAAATCTAAGAAAACGTGGAACATGAATTCTATAATTTAATATCCGATGGTCCTACATGTACCTTGTTGTCAAATAAAAGGAGGACCACATGAATTTTAACATAAATATTAAATCCGTAAGTCAAACGCAATATTCTCCAACTTTACATTTTTTGCAAATCACTCTTATGCAGTGTTATGAAGACCGAACCAGGCCTTAGGTTGAACCACGGCTAACCGTAAGCCGGCGGTAGCGATGGTCGGTAGCAGAGTTGTGCCGGATTCCACTGATCAAGAAAAAACAACGATTTTGAATTGATTTGGGGCTCCGCGTTCGAAAAACTAGGGTTTATCGTAAACTAGAAGGAGAAGAAACGATGTAGCACGTGGTTTCTAAATTTTCATTAAAACCCCTTATTTTTTTGCCATTTTGTGAAAATAAATTTACAATCTACATTACTTTTGTTACTTTTGTTATATAATTGCATATAAGCCCATGAATCGCCGATCTTGGAGCATCACAGCTTGATCGACGGTCGGATCTTCAAAACATTGGTCTTATTTTCTCGCTTGCTTTTCATTTCCAACGCTTGTTAATTTAACAATTTTATCTGACTTGTGCGCAAAGATGAGCTCAGTATCTTTGTTCCATACATATTTGTAAATATCAAGAGCAAAATCAGTAATTACCACGGATTTGCAATAACCAAACTAGTGTCAATCTTTCATAATTTCATTATAATTTTTTATAATTAATAAATAAATAAATTTGCAAGTGATTTATACCATGGTTTAAATATTTGCGAACGTGGGCGAGATTCCAGTGTGAAACATATGTTGTTCATCCTCTGTTACCGATTTAATTCCTGATAAATGCACGTAGACATATTACTAAGGGCAATTCTTGACAACCAAATTGCTAGTTGAAAATTGTTTAGTAGAAATTACCTCACATAAGTAGGACGTAACGATTACATTGGAATTTTTTAAGAAAGCGTTTGGCGTTTACCGCTCCAAATTGAAGCTGTTGGACATGACGTAACTTCTACATTTTTACGTTTAATTTTTCACTGTTTAAGTTGTCATTGTCGACTTCATTCTCCGCAATCAGTTATCAGTTATCTTTTCCAACAAATTCCTTCCAAAAAAATTCTAATCATGTCTAGTTTGGTTTGATCTATAATAATTCTGCAATTGATTCGAAAAGCACGAAAGAGTCAACTGATAGGGACTGACGATCAAAGAAGCACGACAATGATCTTACATCTACTTACACTAGTCGAATGTCAGAGGAGCTAGATTGATGGTAAAACCATTTCAGTTGATTCGTATACTTAGACTAGTCGATTGTCAGTGAAGCTAGATTGATGGTAAAACCATTTCAGTTGATTCGTATATTTACACTAGTCGAATGTAGCTGAACAGACCTATCAAAATATGACCAACCCATTAACCCAACCCATTTATCCTACTTATAAATGGGTTGGGTTAACCTATTTATGAATATTATTAAATGGGTTATGGATTTGGTTGACCCATTTTTAAAAGGGTTATAAATGGATAAACCATTTACCCATTTATTGAAAACATTAAATTTTAATATAAATTTGTAAAATAAGAATTTTGAACAAACATAGTAGTTTGAGGGTTTTAGACTCGGGGAAAAAGTTGGAAAAAAAATTTAGTTTCAGAGACAAGAAGTTTGATTTTTAGGCTGAAAGACAATTTTTAGTGTAAATCACAGAATGATGGTTGCAACTATCATTTTCTGTTTACAAAATAAAGTGTCCTTCGGACTAAAAAAAAACTTGTTGTCCTTAAGACTAATTTTTTTTTGCAACTTCTTCCTTGTGCCTATTTTTCTGTTGTAGTCATGGAGACTGACAATTGTACTTAGAAAATAACAGACTACCGCATCCCCTTATTTGAATTCCGTCCAGTACAGAAGCCGCTATTTTTTTGTTCGAACTGCAATAACTCATTCGTTCCAGCTCAGAATCAGGCGAGACTTCGACCGGTTAACTCCCACCTAAATTACGGATAGTATGGAACACTTAAATACTTTATCGTATAAACGCACACTATAGTTCTCCAAGGGGACTGACAGTTGTATTTAGAAAATAATAGGCTACCACATCCCCGTATTTGAATTCGGCCTAGTGCAGAAGCCGCTATTTTTTTTGCTCGGACTGCAATAAACTCTTTCATTCTAAGTCGGAATCAGGCGATACTTCGACCGATTAACTCCGACTTAAATTACGGACAGTATGGAACACTCGGATACTTCATCATGTGAACGCACATTGTATTTCTCCAAGGGGACTGACAGTTGTACTTAGAAGATAACAGGCTACCACATCCCCGTATTTGAACTAAATCTAGTGCAGAAGCCGCTATTTTTTTAATTCGGACTGCAATAACTCTTTCATTCTAGCTCGAAATCAGGAGAGATTTCGACCGGTTAACTCCCACCTAAATTACGGACTGTATGGAACACTCGGATATTTCATCGTGTGAACGCACACTGTAGTTCTCCAAGTGGACTGACAGTTGTACTTAGAAAATTACATGCTACCGCATCCATATATATGAACTCCGCTTAGTGCAGAAACCGCTATTTCTTTGTTCAGACTGCAATAACTCTTTTGTTCTAGCTCGGAATAATGTGAGACTTCGACCGATTAACTCCAACCTAAATTACGGACAATATGGAACACTCGGATACTTTATCGTATGAACGTACACTATAATTCTTCAAGAGAACTGACAATTGTACTTAGAAAATAATAAATTACTGCAATTCGAATTTTGATGAAAATTAGAATTAAAATTTTAATTTTTTATCGAAGCTCAAAACATAAAAATTAGAATTAGAATTATTTTATATTTATTTGTTTTTATTAGTCAAATTAAATTTAAATCTTTAAATGGGTTAAATGGGTAACCTACTTATTAAGTGGGTAGGGTCATAAATGAGTTGGGTCATAAATAGATAAAAAAGAATGGGTCACAAATGGGTTGGGTCAAACGCGACCCAACACATTTTGACCCGACCCGACCCGACCCGTTTGATGGGCCTATAGATGAATAATGTTTTTGACGGACATGAAAGTAGAAGTCAAGATTTTTTCTAAATAAAAAGTGCTACTTTCAAACTTCTATGCGACATTCTATCTACTAGATATGACTTAATCTATTAAATAATAGTAAAGCAGAAGAATTTGGAACTCTCTTATTGATTTTAAGAGTTATCTTTGGTCACCTTCATTCTCCCCAAGTGGATATTTTATTTTCAAAATCCTATAATTTACCACTTTACAACTATTCTACAAAAAAATTCACACTATTTTGCATTCAAATATCCACTTTTAAAAGAATCTATAGTTATTTGCAAATCATTCACGATTTTTTCCCCAAATTTTACATTATAAACTACACATTTAAATTAATTACATAATCCAAAGTTTAAACTAATTGATAAAGTAGTCAACTAATATTATTAATAAATCCTAAAAGATAAAATTTCCATATGTATACTACAAGTGCATCAACAAATTGGTAAAAAGAATTCATTTAGATGCAAATATATGTTAATCATATAATATAAATTATATAAATTAATGACAACAACAAATTTGTCTTATAATTTATTTACTAAATATATGTAAATCATTTAGATGCAAATATATGTAAATCATATTGCATAAATTATATACATTAATGACAATAACAAAGTTATCTTATAATTTATTTACTAAATGAATTTATCATACATTGCGCTGTAAAATTCTGTTAACTTAAATACGTAAAACTTTAAAAAAAATTACAATTACTTAGAAACCATTTTCAATTATCATTTAATACTTTACACTTAAGCCATGTATTTAACTAATTATGTAATCTTAAATTTAAACTATTTAATAAATATGATTAACTAACATTTATTAATACATCTAATAAATTCTAAAATACGAGGATTTCAATGTATACAATATTTATATATATGAGAGAAATAATAAAATAGTTTCTTTTTTATACGAATATATGAAGATATTTAACCCACATAACGTAAAATGCATAGATAAATGATAATAACTCTTTTAATTTCTAATTTATAATTATCTCAACAAAATTATCGGACATTACATAACATAATTGTTAGTCCTTAAGATAATGGTTTTGATGACAACAATCTTAGGACTTGTTATAAAATATAAATAATAACATTACAGTTTAGATACATATGTATATGTAGGATATAAACTTGCACGTACCAAGAATGAAGACTGTACAGTATAGAGATTAAAGACTGAAGATATCAAGATTGAAGACTCATGGGTATCAGGATATCAAGAGTTCAAGATTTCAAGAGTACAAGATAAGTATTGAGTCTAGAATTATATTAAAACTTCTTGAAAGCACTTACATCTATATTCGAAATTTATTCATGGAATGGAATCCACTTTGAGCCTATTAAAGGGATGGAGCCCAAGACAATATCTAGTGGAACATATAGTGGTCCTATTTTGACATCCACTAATTTTATAAAAATGCGTTTTAAAAATATATCTCTTGTTTTTAAAAAATGTTTTCAAAACTTTCTTTTCAAAAAGACATCTATCTTGGTTTTAAATATTTTAGCCTCAAACTATGTTTATCATTTTTAATATTTTGATTTCAAAATTGTCCTCGTTCTTAAACCATCTCTTGTTTTAAATATTTAGCTTTAAAATATTTATATACTCAAATTTTATATCACTTTATAGATTAAGATTATATATATTAAAAATTACTTTCTAAACTCTTTTAAATGTTTAAACTATATTCAAATATATTTACAAAGTTTAGAAATTGTTTTGACAAATTGTAGAAACCAATTTTAACAAAAAAAATCGAAACATCAATTTTGCCTAGAGCATGTCGACATCCCTCAACCCACATGTCGACATGGTGTCCGTTAAATTCAAAATGCAAGTTTTCAAAAGAAATGTTTATTCGTCGTAACCTTTCGCGAAGACATATGATAGTTGCTCTACTATGTATACATTGAACGAATTGTAATCATAATTTTTACTTGTTTTCTCTCCTCTTTATCTTTCACATTTATTCTAAAGAATCCTAAACTATATTCTGCTGAAATATCAAGTGAATCAAACTTGATTATCTCTTGTTTGATTCTCTGCCACTCTCTCCATAAGATCTCAGTGCTATTCAGAGTTATATGATCTTTTGTAAATCAAACTATTGAGCAAAAGGTGCGGAGGAGACTTGAAATCAATTGGGTGTGATTGTAGTCCTAGAGATCAATTAGATGATCTTGTAGCCTGGTTAAAACAAGAGAGTTTGCCCTATACTCGAATACAGGAGGGTATACCTTGTAACCTTGAAACCGATGGTGTAATCTGGAAGATTATTTTGATAAGAAATCCGTACAATTGTACGAGACTGAATGTAGAGTAACTCCGAACCAGTATAAAATCCTAGTGTGTTCTTTCCTTTACTGCTTTTATTTAGTATTTACATCTGCGTCTGATTCTATGATTATATCTGTGTTTGTGAATTGCATTTGTTGGTGTTTAAATTGAATAAAATTAAAAAAGATTTTAAAAATCCATAAAACACTATTCACCCCCCGTTAGTGTTATTCCAGCCTTAAAATCCTTAATCTGCATTTCTCACATTTGGTATCAGAGCAAGGTTTTCAAAGTTTTCATAATCTGAATTTTGAAAAGTTTTAAAAATAGCTATTTTTGGGGATTTTGTTAACACTAATTTAAAACTATTCAAATCATCATTGTCTCATAAGTCTGCATATAGTTATTATAGAAAATCAAGTAATCTACCGAGTTTGTATTCTGTGCAGAAAGAAAAATGTTATATGGCCTTTGAAGTATCAACTCTCAATGGACAAATTGTGCAAATCAAGAAGAATAAGTGGATACTTGATAGTGGATGTTCAAGACACATGACTGGTAATCTAGATATGCTAAATGATATTATCTATAAAGATAAAGGATTGGTTAATTTTGGAGACAACTCAGAAGGATATGTGATTGGCACCGGCAATGTCGCTAACTCTAAAACTTCTACTATTTCTAATGTTTTATTAGTTAAGAATCTAAAACACAATCTGCTTAGCATTAATCAACTTCGCGATAAAGGATACAAAATTAAATTTGAAAAAGATAAGTGTCGCAACGAAGGTAATAATTCAAATATTATATTTGAAGGAATTAGAAAGAAGAATATTTATATTCTTAGTATGAAAATCTCAAACGATAATCTATGTCTTTTGGCTAATACAAGTGACACGTGAATTTGGCATAAAAGATTTGGACATTTGAATTTTAAACTCTTATATAGACTTTCTAAACTTGATCTAGTAAAAGGTCTTCCTAGAATGAATTTTAAAATAGATAGTATATGTGATGAGTTGTCAATTAGGAAAACTTAGGAAGAGTTCTTTCAAATTAAAAGAAATGATACCTACTTCAAAACCTCCTAAGTTACTTCATCTAGATTTGTTTGGTCCATCTCAAATTCAATCAATAAATCACAATAAATATGTCTTTGTAACTGTAGATGATTATTTTTGGTTTAAATGGACAATTTTTACGAAACATAAAAGTGATCCTTTTAATTCATTAAAAAATTAACAAAAGGACTTCAAAATCAACTTCGTTAAAAATTGTAACTGCTCGTAGTGATCATGGTGGGGAATTTGAAAATGAAAATTTTGAGAGATTCTGCAATACAAAGGGAATAACTCATAATTTCTCTTTTCCAAGAATTCCACAACTAAACGGAGTGGTAGAACGTAAAAATAGGACGATTCAAGAGTGTGCTAGAACAATGCCTTCAGAGAGTAATTTACCAAAACATTTTTGGGCTGAAGCAGCAGCTACAGCTTGCTACATTTTGAATAGAATATAAATTAGACTGTTAACTGATAAAACACCTTATGAACTTCTTTACAAGAAGAAACCAAAGGTATCTTATTTTAGAATTTTTGGAAGTAAATGTTTTATTCTAAATACAAAAGTCAATTTGGATAAATTTGATCCTAAATTCGACAAAGGAATCTTTATCGGATATTTTAATAGAAGTAAAGCATACATAGTTTTCAATTTAAGAAATATATCACTAAAGAAACAAAGCATATTTCGTTTGATGAAAGTTTCAAAGATGTTGAACAAATTAATGATGAAGAAGATTTTGCCACCCTAAATAATGAATCAATCGAAACAAATAATGAGCTTATTTATCCAAATAAAAAGGTTAAGCTTTTAAAAGATTATCCTATAGAAAATATACTAGGAAATATTGAATCTGTTGTTAGAACTAGAAATCAAATAAATAACATGAGCAATGTAGCTTTTATATCATCTATTGAACCTAAGAATGCAAAGGAAGCATCGTCTGATGACTTATGGATTCTGGCTATGCAAAAGAACTGAATCAATTCACCAAAAATAATGTTTGGGAACTTGTTTCTAGACCCGAGGATAAAACTATAATATGAACTAAATGGGTTTATAAAAATAAAATGAATGAACTAGGTGAGGTCGTTAGAAATAAAGCTCAATTAGTTGCACAAGTTTATTGTCAAGAAGAAGGAATAGATTCTGATGAAACCTTTGCACCCGTAGCAAGATTAGAAGCCATTAGAATTCTACTTGCTTTCGCAAACTATAATAATTTCAAATTATTTCAAATGAATGTTAAAAGTGCTTTTCTAAATGGATTTGTTAAAGAGGAAGTTTAAGTGGAACAACCTCCACTCTTTGAAGACGAAAATTTTCCACACCATGTTTTCAACTTAAGAAAGCTCTATATGGTCTGAAACAAGCTTCTAGAGCATGGTATGACAGACTAAGATCTTTTTTATTACAATCAAATTTTGAAATTGGTAAAATAGATGATACTCTTTTCATTAAAAGAAATAAAGATGATATCCAACTAGTACCAGCTTATGTAGATGATATTATTTTTGGTTCAACTAAACATTAAATGAATAAAGAATTTTATGAAATAATGAAAAAAGAGTTTGAGATGAGCATATGGGTGAACTTACTTTCTTCTTAGGTTTACAAATAAAACAATTAGATAATGGTATTTTTATTAGTCAAGAAAAATATGCTAGGGATCTAATTTGTAAATTTGGTATGACTACTGCGAGTGGAAAACCCACTCCCATGACAACCAATGAAGCTTTAAATAAAGAAGATCTTTCAAAAGATGTAAACCAAAAACTATATAGGAAAATGATTAAATCACCACTATATATCACTGTGAGTAGACCTGATATCATACATAGTGTTTGTCTCTGTGCAAGATACCAATCCCAACCCAAAGAGACTCACTTAAAAGCTGTGAAACGTATCATAAGATATATTAAACATACTTTTGGTTATCGTTTATTTTACCCTAAAAATAATTCATTTGATTTAATCTCTTATTGTGATGCTGACCATGCTAGTTGCAAATCTAACCGAAAAACTACAAGTGGAACTTGTCACTTTTTTGGGCATTCTCTGGTTTCATGGTTTAGTAAAAGAAAAACACTGTTTCTTTATCAACAACTGAAGCAGAATATATCTCTGCTGCTTTAGCTTGCTCTCAAGTCATTTATATGCAACAAACGCTAAAAGATTTTGAATTAATGATTTCAAAATCACCAATTTATTGTGACAATACTAGTGCAGTAAATTTATCTAAAAATCCTACTCATCGTGCTAGGACTAAACATATTGATATCAATAACCGTGATATAGAATACAGATATAGTAACACATATTTTTAATAAATAAAGATATACAAGAAAACCGAATTTTTCATCGGGATGTCGACTTACCCCTACCACCAATGTCGACATACAATGTTAAAATTTGAAAATTTGAATTTTCCTCTAAAATCAGTTTGGTACTCATGTAAACCTATGTATTTCGAATTTTTTTGTCTTCTCGGTTCTCTTTCTCTGAAATAAACTTCTGAAAATTGAAATTAATGGCCTTCTCCACTAAATCAAACCAAAGTGACACTATTTCTTTCCCTTCTCCTCATTCTGGTCCATTCCAACATACTACACTGGCAGTGTGATAAAGATTGAAGAATCTATGAAGGATTCCATGCAAATGTTGACTGAACTTCAAGTTGTACAAATAAGTATGGCAAAAGAACAAGAAAAGTAAGGAAAAATTCTTCGGAATTTGCAAAAATTCCTAATGGATAATCATGCAAATCCTATTGTGATTGAAGAAGATTCCCACAATATTCAAGTGCATATCACCTTAGAGCACAACAAAGAGGAAAAAGAGGAAGAGGAAGAAGCACCTATGGAAGAAGACAACAACATGGTCTGGGTAGGCGAAGTCTGTTTTGACAAAGATGTGAATTTGGTCGAACAACGTGAAAACTTTTGTTTTCATTATCCAAATTGTTCGATTCACAAATATCCAATTATCGAAAACTCTCGTTAGTAGTGTTATTCTATAATTTATGTACTTAAATATATTTGCGTGTTTATGTTCCATATATATAAATATAACATCGTATATAATACAATTTTTGTTTCGCTTATTGTACTTCCTTATTAATATTTAGTTTGGATAGTATTAGACTAAGGGGGAGTTATATTAGTTTAGGATTAGGTTTTTTATCCCAAAGGGGGAGAAATATGAAATAGAGTAGTTAGAGTAGTTAGGCTTAGATTAAGAGAGAGTTATTAGTTTTAGGGGTAGTTATTGGGAAGATGAAGTATATTTTATAAACATAGGTTGTCATCAACAAAAAGGGGGAGATTATTAGTCCTTGAGATGATGGTTTTGATGACAACAATCTTAGAACTTGTTATAAAATATAAATACAACATTATAGTTTAGATATATATGTATATGTAGAATATAAACATGCAGATACAAGAATGAAGACTGTACAGTATAGAGATTCAAGACTGAAGATATCAAGATTGAAGACTCATGAGTATCAAGATATCAAGAGTTCAAGATTTCAAGAGTACAAGGTAAGTATTGAGTCTAGAATTATGTTAAAACTTCTTGAAATCGCTTACATCTTTATTCAAAAGTTATTTGTGGAATGGAATCCACTTCGAGCCTGTTAAAGGGATGGAACCCTAGTGCGATGGAACCTACGACAATATCTAGTGGAACATATAGTGGTCCTATTTTGATACTCACTAATTTTATAAAAACGCTTTTCAAAAATATATCTCTTATTTTTTTTAAAATGTTTTCAAAGCTTTCTTTTTAAAAAGACACCTCTCTTGGACTTAAATATTTTAGCCTCAAAGCTATTTCTATCATTTTTAATATTTTGATTTCAAAATTGTCCTTGTTTTTAAACCATCTCTTGTTTTAAATATTTAGCTTTAAAATATTTATATACTCAGATTTTAAATCACTTTATAGATTAAGATTATACATATTAAAAATTACTTTCTAGACTCTTTTATATGTTTAAAATATATTCATATATATTTACAAAGTTTAGAAATTGTTTTGACAAATTATAGAAACCAATTTAATAAGAAAATCAAAACATCAATATTGTCTAGAGCATGTCGACATCCCTCAACCCCCCATTTCGACACGGTGTCCGTTAAATTCGAAATTCAAGTTTTCAAAAGAAGTGTCTACTCGTTGCAACCTTTGCGAAGAGATATGACAGTTGCTCTACTATATATACCTGTTGTTTTGAACGAATTTTAATCATAATTTTTACTTTTTTTCTCTCCTCTTCATCTTCCACATTTATTCTAAAGAATCCTAAACTATATTCTGCCGAAATACCAAGTGAATCAAACTTGATTATCTCTTGTTTGATTCTCTACCACTCTCTCCATAAGATCTCGATGCTATTCAGAGTTATAGGATCTTTTGTAAATCAAACTATTGAGTAAAAGGTGCGGTTGAGCCTTGAAATCAATTATGTATGATCGTAGCCCCGAAAATCAATTAGGTGATCTTGTAGCCTGGTTAAATCAAGAGAGTTTGCCCCGAACTCGAATACAAGAGGGTGTACCTCGTAGCCTTGAAACCGAGGGTGTAATGTGGAAGATTATTTTGATAAGAAATCCGTACGATTATACGGGACTGGATGGGGTAACTCCGAACCAGTATAAAATCCTGTTGTGTTCTTTCCTTGACTGTTTTATTTAGTATTTGCATCTGTGTCTGATTATGTGATTATATCTGTGTTTGTAAATTGCATTTGTTGGTGTTTAAATTGAATAAAATTAAAAAATATTTAAATCCATAAAACACCATTCACCCCCCCCCCCTCTACTGTTATTCCAGCCTTAAGATCTGTAATCTGCATTTCTCACAATAATTTCGTTTTTAACAACATTTAAAAGATAAATTTATGTTTTATAACATTACAATGTGAACACACATATTGTACCGATAAAATTAGATAATATAAACATTCTCACTTTCAACGTGTTATTAAACCATATTCAACTCATAACTCAACTAAAGACTACATAACATTATTTGCAATTATCAAAGTTATAAGAATGACTCTCCTATAAGAGCGTGAAATCTATGGTTAACTACAAGGATAAAATTGTTTAAAAATAAAAACTTAATAATGAATAAAAGATCACATGTCTGATTCAAAAAAGAAAGTTCACATATAGATATGCTAACCATAAGATCTATGCTTTTCTCAATTACAAATTGTACAAATCTTTTCTCAATTTTAAACTTTTCTATATTTAACTCCTTATTTTTAATTAGTTATGTTGATCATCAGTTCAAATAAATTCAGTTAATTAATGTTCATTATCCATTTATAAATCGTTTAAAAAAAGATGACACTCAATATATATAGCAATCACATGAACAAAATGGTGAACTTACTTATTCACTTATACATACATAAAATATGTATTAGATAACATAAATTGTTTACGTATACAGTATTAACAATTTTAATTTATATTTTTTTTGAGTTAGGACATCAATTTTTAAAAAGATATGTAGCTAGCAAGTATTAAACCCTCAACCCTATATCCGAGCATCGCAAGTTGCTCTAGTTTATAATTGATATACCACAATATATTTATCATATACTGCATAATAAAATATATTTTTAGCAATAATTAAAATATAAATACTATTTTTTAACAACATTATCGTGTGCAACGCACGGATTACACACTAGTTAACACTAGAAAATAGAGATTTCTGAAACGGTATGTATGTTTTAGTACATGATAAGCTATGGAATCTCACATAGATTAGTGGGTAAATAATCGAATTATTGACAGCGTTAATACTAGTGTTTTTAAGATCTTACATAGTGTCTTACTTTAAAAAAAGAAACGACCAACTGAAGAATAACGGTGGACCATTCATCTGCGCGAGTCCAATAAGCATTCACTACACCGAGTTATTTTATTTCAGAGGAAAGCCCCCCTCCCCCCACTGAGCTATTATTGTGGACAGGTGTCTTACCTGTGGCCAAATATGTTATTAAACCTAAAGATCTCAATGCGGTTTCTACATGGCGTCTTAGACTACTAAAGGTATATTCTTTTGTTAAATGAAATGAATTTTTTGAAATGAGTATTTGAAATGGATACGATAGAATATTGTTTAAAGAATGGAGAATACATTCGTATATTGCGAAATGGGTGTTTGAAAAGAGTATTTTAATTTTTTGTTTTGAATGATTATTTTTATTATTGTTTTATTTTGGTTTGATTATGTCTAAATAATATAGTTAAATGAATTTGTTATTATCTATAAAATAACATGAAATGCTAGAAAAAATAAAACAATAAAGCTACAATTTTCGATAAACATTATAAATTGGCGAAAATACAAATACATCAAAATACAATGGTGCATGTAAAGAAATTGAAACATCAAAATATGTTGAAATAATACTAGAAATCGGGTAGTGGACAGGGTGGTGAGTAGGCTGGTGGGTATGTAGGTTGACGAGAAATCATAAACTGCTAGTATTTTATTGCGTGCTCTAAATGTTCTATTTACAACCACAACCAATTCTGAGCGTCATCACCGTCCAAGAATTGAATATTTCTTTGTTCTCCTGAATCTTAATGGTGACATTGCTTTAGAAAGTTGAATTTCTTCAAACTTCTTTACATGAGCGACTACAATCTTAAAGGTCATAAGTGAGCAAATAGATTCTACATTGTTTCTTGTTAGATTGAATTTAGCGTAGGCATGGGGCTACCTGTTTCAAAACGAGATTTCTTCAAATTTCTTTATATATAATATCGACAATCTCATTTATATTCTCTCCGATCATAATTCTACATCTTCTACTACGACCTCCGGAAGTAGAACTACAATCATGCTTTATTCACAATATCGGAGAGAAATTACCCTAAAATAGTGCTGATTGGGCTGGTTGTGATGGTTGCATTTTGAATTCCCTAAGTACGGAATGAAATCCATCATACCCTATGTTTGATCGAACGTCGTATTGGTAGTTTGTTTTGGAGGAGAAGAACGTTAAGTCTCATTTTGTTCTTCTGTGGTACTGGGTGGGAATGCATCCTCTTCAGTTGCAATAGTATGATGGAATATTTTTTGGAATGACATCATATAGACTATTGGTTCTCTATAGTACTTCAAAATTGTGCTACCGAGTTCCTAAAAACAAATGGAAAGACGAACAAAAATTATTATTAAAACTCGTAAATAAAAACAAAAAATACGGTACAAAAGTTACCTTCACACGATCATCCCACTATTACTCGCTATCACTAACCATTCTCCTCACTTGATTCCATCCATAGTCTATTTTGTTACACAAATTCTGTTATACTAATCATTGTTTCCCGATTCCTTCGTATTTGCAGCGAATTTGATCATCGGTTATTAGTAGTTCCTTTAGAATAGTCGTCAAAATTTCAACGCCGTTGCAATTCTCTTATTGATGCCTTTTTTGTTATTTTTAATTGCTTAGTAAGCATCGATAATGCAACGTAAAAATTCAATTATAGCTCTTTCGAACCAATTTTTAGCACTATTGCGGGAGTTTTTAGGAGTAACTTCAGTCATTTTCTACAAAATACTAGCTCCGAAAATTAAAATAAAAAATGTAACATGGACGGAAATGAGATAGATACGAACGTAGCAAAAATATCTTAAAATTCGGTTGTTTTAAGGGGATTTTTTGGTTGAATTTTTGGATTTGGGTTTGACGATGATGAAAAAGAAAAGGAGCGAAGGTGGATTTTATAGGGTTGGATATTTACACCAACGGTTTGTTTCAACAGACCAAAATAATGGGATTCTACCATGGACGCATTAGCGTCACATGTGACGCCAACTTGGATGAACCAAAAATTAAAATGAGATTTTTATTGGATCATTATTGAATTATTCCAATCAGGCCTAAAATAATGAGATGATGTAGATCAAACCTTGGGCAGTTTCCATAAATTCGATTTTTATTTCTTAAAACCAAATCATTTAAATATTTTAAGACAAAAATTTTAAAATCGTTTAATTTAACTAATCCAGTGTCCGTATATAATTTTTGATTCTATGGCCAAGTGAATTAATTATTTCCATTTAATTCCCAGGGATGGATATATACATATCATTTCAATCCAACATAAATGCCATAGGTATATATCATTTCAACCTATTTCCTAATTCATGATTTTATATACTATAAATAATATAAGGATGATAACGAGATATATTAAACATAAATAAACATCCAAATCATCAAAAATATCAATCAATAGCATCCATCTCAATCAATCATCCAAACAGTCAAAAATCAAAACAATCAACCAATTATCAATAATCGGGGATTTTACTAGCAGTCTAATTCTAATTCAACTTAACTGTCAATTCAAATTCTATCAATTAATTCGGATGTCAATTTAAATATCATTTAAATTTATCAAACAACAATTGAGAAATTTAAATCACATCGTAACTTCGAATTTAACTAACATAAAAAAATATTTTTGTCAATCGTGAGCATATAAAACACTTATCTTTTTATTGGAAACTGAACATATTTTAGCTTCAAATAAATTCCATTTCGATTTCACGCTGAAGCCTTTGTCAATACGATTCCTATATGATTTGATTCGTCTGTAACCGATCTCGTAGGCATAAATCACGCGATAATTGGCGAAACGAATAACTAAACTATAATTAACAAATAAAATTAATTAATTAATATAATTAAATCTTGACCTAAGCTTACCGTCGTTCGACTCCTATCCTCCTTCCATCGAGCTCGTTTGCGATCTGCCTTATTTTTTTTTTTACGCGAACATATGCCGCCCACCATCACTCCAAGCGAACTGCCACCGCCACCACCAAGCTCTATACGAAACCAAAATCGCACCAAGTTCCCACTTGCCGCTAAGTCGCCGTCGCCATCATCTCATCGTCGTCACCAGTACCACACACGTGCAAATTAGAGAACCCAGCACCCCCTCGAAACCCTAACTGGTCGAGCCCTTGACGTGCACGCGCTCCTCCATCAAGCACGCCTCCTTCGATCGCTAATCGACGGTGTTTGTTTTTTTCCTCGTTTGATCGATTCGTTTGTTTTTTTTTCTTCCTTTTTTTATTTTGATCGGCTGATTTGAAGAAATGGAGAGGAGGGAGAGAGATACGGCACCTTGTACGTGATGTAGTAAGAAGAAAATATCTATTATTCACTTAGTAAATATTTCGTCAAATGACGCGAAATCTCGAACTCCAAATGAAGCGTGCCGCCTAGCGTTTATAATATTTTACCCCCATTCCAAACACAATGGAACTAGTGCCGAGGGCTAAATCGATCGTATGCTGAAGATAGCTTTTCAAAATCGATTAATCTTAATTAAATTTCAAAATTAAATTTCTACGCATTTCAAACTCGCACGGTCAAACGACAAGTCCGATTGCTACGAAACTTGAAATCCTACAGTAATTCACAATTATGGATCTGATGAAACAGGTTTCGTCGAAATTCAAGACACTGGCCAAAATGGCTATTTTTACACGTTAATTATAATATGAAATTTCCAAATTCTATCATTCTCATTTTAATTTTTTTTAAAGTACATGATCTTCATTCTCGTTTAAATAAAATTTAAATAAAATTTAAATAAATTTCTAGAATCATTTTCATTCATATTAAATTCAGAATTCAATTATTCAAATAACTCAAGTATTAAATTTATATAATTTAATTACCCGATAAATTACAATAATAGGTCACTAAATTTTACCTCTAACCATTATTATTCAATAATTATATCAAATTTAATAACTTACAATAGTCAAAAGTACGGGTTGTTACATACTCCCACACTCAAAACTTTTCGTCTTGGAAAAGGCCAAGTAGATAGTTTAGCATTTGATATATTTCCTCAAAATAATTAACTATAAAACATAACATCTTATTTCCAAACTATTACTACGCTTATACTAAGTCGCTCCGATATCGGTTTTACGGACAATATAACTTATATACAAAAAAAAGTTATAAATTTTTTTAAAACTTCAAAGATTTTCTAACACCCGGATTTACGGAAAATTTCGGTAGAGCCTCCTTTTGTGCAGCTCGATCGAAATTTTTTTACAATTCAATATATAACACAAATATAACCAAAAGATATCAAATATACATCTCATCTCAATGATGAGACATCCCGAAGTGAAAAAATATAAAACCGTGCTATATAATCCAAGATACATACCTTATTATTAATAATACGAGCGAGTTGCTCATATTAAGCAAACCAAAGCATCTAAAACCCCACATATACGACCAAACGGTTTTCATATGTACCTATCTCAACTCAAATTAAGATATTAGTTGCATACGAAGATATGAAAGCATATACAAGTCTAATATAACCATATAACATGGATTTTGAATCCGGACAATAAACACAAGCACACATACACAACATACAAAAATCTTACGCAATCAGAACGATCATAACAATGGTTTGCAACAAAAGAAAACCATCAATATCCGCCCAATTAATTTAATTAATTCACAACCACATGTATTTACCTATCCAATGCCAAATTATTTATTTATTATTTATTTATAACCTTCATTTCTTGTCAACATTCATTTCATCAACATTTTAATTGATTCACTTCAATTTATTTGCATTCAACAAATTTTATTTAATTAGATTCACGTTCAGTTGATTTTTCATTCAATTTATTTACTTACAATTAATTTTCATGCACTTACCAACATTAGTGAATTCATATTCTATTAATTTACACTAGTTTATAGTTACATTCATTTTTTTCACTTCTATTATTTCATTTCAATAATTCATATAATTAATTACACTTAAGTAATTTAATTCTATACCACATTCAATATATTGTAGATTGGTTCACATTCACTTATCCATAATCATTTCGTTGATCATAAAATGGATATATATTCAATTCATTCACTTTTAATTGATTTACTTTCAACTAATTTGGTTTCAATTATTTACATTTGTTTCATCCACATCTAATTGGTTTACATTCCATTTATTTCTTTCAATTTATTAACATTCTTTACAAATTCAATATATTCAATTTTATTCAATTCAATTTGTGAAATTCCAATTGTTTCACCTTTTGTTTGACCTATTTCATATAAATTCATTTATGAATCATTTTATAGAATTATTCTATTTAACCTTGTTTAAGTTAAATTTGTTTTATTTCCACTTAGTATATCCTCCTTTTTTCTATACTAACATCATTTATAAATCATCCAAAATCAATATAAATATTTTTTATACAGCACTATCACGTTTCTTATTATTACCTCATATCTTAAGTTATTATTAACTGATCGATTCACTACATTTATTCAAATTCGTATTATTACTTTATTAAAGTAAATTTTATTTTCATATCTCAATTCACATTAATAATTTTATATATTTCTTCCATGATCAATTCGTTTAACCCCTCTTAAGTTAACTTCAATTTATAATTTATTCCAATAACTTATTCCATATAATATTAGTTAACATTCAATTTTTATTTAACTACTTCACTTGAATTTATTTATTTATATCTAACTTGAATTAAATTCAATTAACCATATTAATTTTTCTGACACTCATCTATTTTTATTCAATTTGCTTTACAATTCAAAATTTCATTTTGTTTGATAATTTAAGTTGTATTCATTCTATTAATTAATTTATAGCCTAAGTGGAATTACTTCGCTTTACTTGTTTATCTAGTTTCACTTAATATCTAATTCAATTTATTTAACATTAAGTTAAACTTCACTTTTACTCATTTTATTTAATTTTATTCAAGTTAAATTTTCTTATCATTTCCATTCAACAAATTTAAGCCTATTAATTTCCAAATCTATAAGTTATACAATATATTCATTCAAAATTTCATTTTATCTAATTCATTTCAAATACATTTCATTTTATTTAAGCTTCTTGAGTTAGACTTTATTTTATTTACTTAATTTCACTAATTCCATTTAATTTAACAATGCTTAACCAATCTATTTTATTTCGTATCTCAAATTCAAATTTTCCTTTGTTTGCTTAACCAAATTTTAACCATTTTGAATTTGGTCTATTTTCTTATTCGAATTTATAACTTATAACTTATTTCTTTTCTATACTATTTTAAATTTATAAGTTATAAACTCATTTCTTATTTGCTATTTTCAATTACAAGTTCAAAATTGTTTTCATATATTTATTTAAATCACACTTAAAATATTTTTTCACAATCAAAACTTGTTTAATTGAAAAACAAATTTCTTTTGGTAGCCATTTTCACTCAAAAACTCAAAAATGAATACGAGAGATGCTGCAGTCATCCCCATGAAAGTGACTACTGTGTGGCTAGTTATCACTTACGATCGTGTAATATGGAATGTATTATAATTTAAATGCGGAAACAGATAATAATAGTAAAGTAAATAAGAATAAGCACACCAGGAGTTTTTGTACTAGTTCGAACTTCTCGTTCTACGTCCAGTCCCAGACTAACTTCTGGTTTTAACTAACAATACCCTCACTTAACCCGGAGGAATAGGTAAACAACACCTGAGCAACATAACAGGATTTTTGCCTCAGCAGCAGAAGAGGACTTTCCCTTGCCTGAGCAGCAGAACAGGACTTTAACAAAGTATAAATGTAGTTGACTTAATGTGTTCTTGATAACAGGGATTTGTCACTTGTTGTACACCCTTCCTATAATCTTTTCCTCAAGTATTTGAAATGTTTGTGAGAATAAGAAAGGAAGATATTGCTTAGAATCAAGAAATATGTAAGTAATCTAGAGATTCAAAGTAATTAGATATAGAATGCTGTTAGAATGCAAGAATATGAGAGCACAAGAGTAATAGAGAGTGGTTAGAATGATTTCCGGTTAATGTGAAGTGTTTGGGAACATGTATATATAGTAGTTGAAGAGTTACTGCCATTGGTGAAGGGTCTGACCAAAAGAAGCATCTATTTCCGTTCAGAGAAGGATCGCTTCCTTTCGCAGAAGAAGATGTCTATTCAAAAATATGACAGTTGTGTTCAGGTCAGTCGACTGGTCGAAAATGGTCAGTCGAATGAATAGTGAAGACATGTTAAAAATCGTGCATGAATATGTTAAAATGCATAAATTCAGTCGACTGAATTCTGTTGTTAAGCAAAAACTGCAGTAGCTCATTTGGTTAGAGTACTTGCCTTTCAAACTTGTGACCCGGGTTCGAGCCCGCTCCATGCTTTTTTTTGAAAACTTGATTTTGATTAAAATATGCATGCAAGTTTATTTGAATGTGAATGATGATTCTTGAGGAAAGATTTTAACAAAGCACTAAACTAGACTCTATATACACATTTGATGACTCTTGTTAAAATATATAACTATACAAACCATATATTGAGCCGATGAGTCTGGATGTTATCGTAGTCGTAGATTCATGAATTTTTGTGTCTTGTCAGCAATCAAAATCTATGATCCAACATTCTCCCCCCTGTTGATGATGACAACTCCATTTGCCACAAACGAATCTTTGACAAGCTTTGTTGATCTTATCTCTCTCACTGAATATATTCCTGTAATTGTGTTATAGATTTCTCCCCCTGAATCTTTGCTATATATTCCTGTAAATAATTAACCTTTTCTCCCCCTTGATCTGTGCTTGCATGGTTTATTCCCGCAAAAAGTGTTAGAACAATATCTTTCTCCCCCTATGTCATCGACAAAAAGGAGAGTTTATATGATGACATAAATTATATTCGACGAAGCAAAAATAATATATAACACGAGTTATATAATATTAGTTTTCTCTCCTTGAATGTATGGCAATAATGTAATCCGCATAAAACTTGTTAGTAGACTTTTTTATCCCACTTTGTCATCGACAAAAAGGAGTAGACATAACCAGTAAAGCATAGAATAAACATAACTAACAAACCAAGATGTAGCTATATAACGTATCGTAGGAAAAAGCAAATAAAGTTCCATAAACCAAAATAACACAAGGCTATTTTCCTCTCTTTTTAAGTGGGATCAAAAAAAAAAAAAAAAAAGAATAACATTGGTACTCACCTTTTAATAAGGTCCTAAGAGTTAGGTCTTAGGAAACCAAACCCAAGAGGGTTCAGTATTCCCTTTATATAAATAATTTTCAAAAAGGACTCAATATATTTATTCCTGATCAAACTGTTGTTTGTTTTAGGAACCCATATTTTTATGGTTTTTGAGTTTCGATCCCTTTTTGGTTGAACTATGGTAGACCTAAGTTTAGAAATATTTCTCCTTTTATTTTCATTTTTAGGTAGAGCTTTTGATCCCTTAACATAACTGAATCCCTTCTTATTTGAAGCAGGTTGAGAATTTTCAATAATCCTGGATAAATTTTCTCTTCCTTTATTAAAATTGAAAATATTTTTTGTCATGTCATCAAGCTTAGTTTTGAGACTAGTGTTATCTAACTCAACAATTTTGATTTTTGTTTTTAACTCATGATTCTCAGAAGCTAGAGCATTATTCTTTTTTTTTGATCTTCTATTTCTTGAGTTAATAGAGCGAGTTGAGAATTTTCAAAGAGTGAATCTTGAATTTTCTCAAGTTCTTCTTCTAATATTTTCTTCTCGTCTTTAAGCATATCGCTTTCGAATTCTGCTCTTTTCTGATTTTCCAAAGCTTCTTTATATTTTCTTTTGAGACTTTTTAAAGTATCTAATAATTCAGAATTTATTTCAATCATGTCATCAAAAGTAAGATCATTTACCTCATTATTAGTAGCCATGAAGCAGACATTTGCTTGTTCATTTTCACTATCACTGCTACTTTCAGAAGACAAAGAATCCGAGTCATCCCATGTCACCGAAAATGCCTTCTTTTTGAATTTGTCCTTTTTATTTTGTTTTCCCTTCCTTTGTTCTGGACAATCATTTTGTAAATGACCCTTCTTATGGCAATTGAAGCATTCTAGTACTGAGGATGATGGCTTATTGTTGAGTTTGCCATTATTTCGATTTTCTTTTCTGTACTTCAAAAATTTCTTAAAATTTTTAGCTATGAAAGCCAAATCTTCATTCTCTGAATCTGATTCCTCTTGTTCTACGTGAAAAGCTATGTTCTTCTTGTCTTGTGCTTGTACTATTTTAGCCTGCAAATTTACTTCGTAGGACATTAGATTTCCTATTAACTCTTTTGGTTTCATGGTAGAAGATCATTAGCTTCTTCAATAGCCAAGACCAAATGAAAGTGACTACTGTGTGGCTAGTTATCACTTAGGATCGTGTAATATGGAATGTATTATAATCTAAATGCGGAAACAGATAATAATAGTAAAGTAAATAAGAATAAGAACACCAGGAGTTTTTATACTGGTTCAAACTTCCCGTTCTACGTCCAGTCCCAGACTAACTTCTGGCATTAACTAACAATACCCTCATTTAACCCGGAGGAATAGGTAAACAACACCTAAGCAACAGAATAGGATTTTTGCCTGAGCAGCAGAAAATGACTTTCCCTTGCCTGAGCAGCAGAACAGGACTTTAACAAAGTATAAATGTAGTTGACTTAATGTGTTCTTGATAACGCGGATTCGTCACTTGTTGTACACCCTTCCTATAATCTTTTCCTCAAGTATTTGAAATGTTTGTGAGAATAAGAAAGGAAGATATTGCTTAGAATCAAGAAATATGTAAGTAATTCAGAGATTCAAAGTAATTATATATAGAATGCTGTTAGAATGCAAGAATATGAGAGCACAAGAGTAATAGAGAGTGGTTAGAATGATTTCCGGTTAATGTGAAGTGCTTGGGAACATGTATATATAGTAGTTGAAGAGTTACTGCCATTGGTGAAGGGTTCTGACCAAAAGAAGCATCTATTTCCATTCAGAGAAGGATCGCTTCCTTTCGCAGAAGAAGATATCTATTCAAAAATATGACAGTTGTGTTCAGGTCAGTCGACTGGTCGAAAATGGTCAGTCGACTGAATAGTGAAGACATGTTAAAAATCGTGCATAAATATGTTAAAATACACAAATTCAGTTGACTGATTTCTATTGTTAAGCAAAAACTGCAGTAGCTCATTTGGTTAGAGTATTTGCCTTCCAAACTAGTGACCCGGGTTCGAGCCCGCTCCATGCTTTTTTTTTAAAACTTGATTTTGATTAAAATATGCATGCAAGTTTATTTGAATGTGAATGATGATTCTTGAGGAAAGATTTTAACAAAGCACTAAACTAGACTTTATATACACATTTGATGACTCTTGTTAAAATATATAACTATACAAACCATATATTGAGCCGATGAGTCTGGATGTTATCATAGTCGTAGATTCGTGAATTTTTGTGTCTTGTCAGCAATCAAAACCTATGTTCCAACAACAGACTCATTCTAGGGTATTACTGCCCAATCTCTAATGAGTCAAACCCCATAGTGCCAAGGTTATCGTTAAACCTGGCTTTGGTACCAACTGTGAGGACCCACATTCTGGAAGGTTTAAATCGAAAATAATCCACACATGTCATACTTAAACAATCCAAAATGTAGATAATTAATGAGGTTAAATAAGAAAAGTACGAAAGAAGGAGAAAACAAATATAGAATCTCATAGCGGAAACGATAAAAATATAAGAATCAAATAAAAGTTCATGAAACTGCTTACTATACATTTGATTATAATCTATCTACATTTATCATAGTTATATACACACACACACACACACACATCAGGGATAAGTGACCAGTATACAGGATAGCGTGAATAAGGGAATAATAATAATGGTAATATACCTAAATCTTCATCTTCGTCCTCCAGAGAATAATCTTCAATATGCTGAAGAAGAAAAATCAGGACTGACCCGAGCGTAATGAAAAGAAAAAACACTCGAGTCAGGACTAAAATACTCTTATGTAAGTCAAATCAATATTACAGATATGAGTGCAATAACTTAAGAGATGTTATGGGGTTCTCCGTCTCCAAAGGATCCGTTAAACTATTTATATATAATAGTATACGCTATAATAGATAATGTCTTTCGGTAAAATAAATATTAATATAGCGTTAAGGCTTCACATTGATCCACCTCAACACATTTGTAATGTTCTAAACCAAAGTCATAATCGGCTCATACAGGGATAAATATGACAAGGCACGTGAGGCAATGCCCAAGGTAGGATTCTATCAGTTTACCTTTCTGGCTGGTCGTAATCCATCCATGGCTGACCGCGACAATCAATCCGAATAAAAGGTGCATCCATTGAGTCAAAAACCACAATAGTAATACGAGTGGTCAATGTTGTTAGAGGTAGCTAACCTCATTAGCCAGACATAGGCTCTTGTTTTAGTCATTTTAATTATGATACAAGTGTCAAGGCTATCCATCATCGTTCTCTTACTTCATTCTAGTAAATGTCACCAATTCACCCCTACAATCTGGATATCATCCACCGCGTACACAGTTATCAAAGTTGTTTCAATATTGACAGGGAGTATGCCAATAAGAGGCCCCCGTCTCTTTGACAACCAAACGTCGTTTTAAACACCGGTTGATTTTTTATATTTTGAAACAATTTATACATGGTATCAATATATCATATTCGCTTCAAAATCAATTCCATTTCGAAATTTACCATATTCGCTTCAAAAATCACATTTTATTTCAAAATGTCAATTCAATTTGATATATCGATTCACTTCAAAATTTGATTCGGATTACAATTTAGGCTACAACTTCACTTTAACCCAATTCGTATTTAAATCCAAGATTTAAATATAAACATACCACCCTTTTTACTAGTTTGAATTTTAGAAAATAGTTTTAAAATAGCTAAATAGTTAAAACAGTTTAATAGAAAATAATCTGAGTATTAAAATACTTTATATAGTTTAAACAGTTTGAAAAGTCAAAATAATTTGAATATTTAAAGAATATATATTTTAAACCGTTTATACTAAAATAATCATTTAAAATGGTTTAAAGTCAAACTGGTTCACTTTTCAAATTTTCCGACTCAAATTTGTTCCACTTTCCATTTCGAAATAATCGATCCATTTTCAATTTCAAGTCGAACTCATTTTCGATTCCAAATTTATTTAGATTCCAATTTTAAATTAATTTCACTTCTAATTCCAAATTAATTCAAATTTCAATTTCAAATTAATTTCAACTCCATTAATTTAAATTTCAATTTCAAACTAATTTCACTTCCAATTCCAATTTTAAACAATTTTGATTTACATAAGTTCCGAGTCCATTTTCAAAATATCGATTCAAAACACTTAAATCCAATTTTCCTTCAATATCCAATTAAAAATCTAAATCTTTAAATATAATTGAATTCCGAGCTCAATTTTGAAACATCGTTTTATATCACTTTTACTTAGCAATATTCAAAGTTCGAATAAAAGTCCAATCTTTCAAAACAAATCAATTTCAAAAATTCAAATCATATTTCGATTATAACTTCAAAATCTCAACATCGATTATTTAAACAAATTTCCGTTATCAAATTTAATTTTCAACATTCCAGGCTCAAGTTTGAAAAAAAATTCAATTTCCATAAATTTGGTTTTTATTTCTTAAAATCAAATCATTTAAATAATTTCAAAACAAAAATTTTAAAATATTTAATTTAACCAATCCGGTGTTCGTACATTATTTTCTTTCCTATGGCCAAGTGAATCAATTATTTCCATTTAATTCCCAGGATATATATATATATATATATATATATCATTTCAATTCAAAATAAATGTCATACGTATATATCATTTTAAGCTATTTCTTAATTTATTCAAAATAATCCAATTTACAACTTTGTATACTATAAATAATATACAGAATGATAAGGGGATATATTAAACATAAATAAATATCCAACTAATCCAAAATATCAATCAATAACATCCCTCTCAACCAATCATCCAAACAGTCAAAAATCACAACAATTATCAATAAATGGGGAATTTACTAGCAGTCTAATTTAATTCAACTTAACCGTCAATTCAAATTCTATTAATTAATTCGGATGTCAATTTAAATATCATTTAAATTTATCAAACAACAATCATTTAAATTTAAAGACTTTTTTTATATATATACCTAAATCAATAACAAATACCTACTGCTCGAAGCAGCTTTTGAGAGGATTTGTGCGGGTATAAAATAAGCTACTCATTGGTGAAGGATCACATATTTGAAGTGAATGCGAAAGCAATCGTATTTGCTATTCTGCAATTATGTAATTTACTATACCACAAAAGGTAAACAACACATGTAAAACACCAGCAAAATCTTTGGTTGCTAAGCATATCTCTTGTTTAGTGTGTCACCAAGGGCAATCGATTTTCCTCTCCTTGATAGCATATGAAATTAATAATAAAATTTGTTTGATTTCTAATATTAAAGTCATTTCGTACGACAATCAACGACCGCATAAAATCTTTTTTTACGACAAACAACCGTCGTTGACTGACATCATTTCTCACGGCCATCAACCACCCAACAACTAATGTTTGGTGGTTGATCGTCGTAAGAAATAGTGTTGGTCGGTGGTTATTCACTGTTCAACAAAATTGAAAATAATACTTTTGGTAGCCCCTTTTATGAAGAGTGTAGTGTAAAACTTTATGATATTTTTTGCCAGTGATATTAGAAAGAGAAAAATGAGGTACTCTTAGCAACACACCTTATTTAGCGCCTCTTTCAAACAAAGAGGAAGACTTCTCTCTATTATAGTACATAAAATCAATTATGTTATATATCTTTATCTTTAATAATAGTTGTAATACCTTTGACATTGCACTTTTTTGCTATTAGCGTGAACTATGAAAAACGTCCATATAATATTACTCAAAAATTTTGATCTAACAAATAACTTTTTTTTTACAAATTTATACCACCTCTCTACAGATATTACCAAATCTTTATACCAATTAATCGGATCTAGCAAGTAAACTTTTTTTACAAACTCGGTGTTTATTAGTTAATAATACAAGTAAAAATTAAAACTAACAAAAAATTAGACGTTGCAAATTAAAAATAAAATTCAAATTAACTACACACGATTTTAACGCAAAAATATGGTAAAATATTTGTGTAAAATATTTTCTCTTAGATGTGTTAAACATGTACAGTTTGTAGAAAAACAATTTATGAGCGAATCGCGTGCTGTAACGTTCGTTTTTAATCATGGTTGTAATACCTTTGTTGTCATACTTTTTTATGTAAATGTGAACTATTGAGATTACCTAATATCAAATCTTAATATCACTTAAAAATATGATTTAACAATCATTATTTTTTACAAATTCAAAGCGTTCGTTTAGAAATATTATCAAATTTCAATATCATTTAAACATAGAATCTAACAAATAAAGTTCTTTTACAAATTCAAAACGTCCATCTACAACTACTATCAAATTTTAAGATCACCTGAAAATAGGATCTAACAAATTTATTAATTAATAATATAAATAAAAATTTAAATTTAAAAAAAGGTTAGGTGTTGCAATTTAAAAATAAAGTTTAAACTAAAAACAAATGATTTCAACGCAAAAGCATGATTAAATATTTTTACAAATCATTTTCTCTTGAATGTGTTAAATCTTTAATAATAGTTTTAATAGCTTTGGTGTCACACTTTTTTGGTATCAACGTGAACTACCAAAAATGCCCCTCTATATGTTAGCAAATCTTAATAACTTAAAAATAGAATCTAATTTTAACTTATTTTACAAATCCAAATGCCCCTAAAAATAGCATATAGCAATGAATATGAATTCAAAACACTTCTAAAAATAGTATCTAAAATTAAACTTCCTTCATAAATTTAAAATACTTCTTTACAAATACACAATTCTTAATATCACTTGAAAATAAAAAAAATCATTTTTTATCGATTTACACGTATATAATTTATAAGGAAAAAAATTCACGCGCGAAGCGCGTGCCGTGACACTTATATATAATTAAGTAAAACAATTCACGCACGAAGTGCGTGTTTTCATCATGCCCGTGTCACAATGCTCGTTATAAATAGTGGTGCTCTATTATGAAATAGGAGAAGAATGCTACTAAATAATAAAATTTTTAGCATCTAATGTTATATAACAGGGAAAGCATTAGTAGATTCCTTTTCTTCCAAAATAAAAGGGTCAACTAAAATTTATGCTATGTTGTTAGTCGAAACACTCAACATGTTGAGCAATCTCTATAATAATTGTCTCATCTTCTCTTTCTTGTTCCCTTCTCTTTCTTAAAAAACTTGCATCCAAAAGAGATGGCAATTCAAGCTTGCCATATTTTGTATTTACTCTTCCTCACAATATTTGGAACAGGTGTTTTTTTCCATTTATCGCCGGAATCGATCAAGAGAAGTAATTTTCCATCTGATTTTGTTTTCGGTACTTCTACCTCAGCATTTCAGGTAATATTGTTGCTCAACATCTTTGGATAAACTTTTTTATTTTCATATCGTAAGCATTTCAAAGAGTTGTATTATAACTCTTTCATACATAATATTTTCTATAATAGTACCCGATTACGAATAGAAAGAAGTGGGATTACCTAAGCAATTCTGTTAAAAGTGGTACATAGTTTGTTATTCTAGGTCGAGGGTGCTTCTAGAGAAGGTGGAAAAGGGCCTAGCATATGGGATACATTCACAGAGCAACATCCAGGTTGTTTGTTTGTTTGTATGAAAAATATACTTATGTGCATCATGAACTTCTCTAATACCTTAATCAAAAACGTGCATCATGAACTTCTTTAAAACCTTAATCAAAAACGTATGGAAGAAGTACAGATAGGGTGAAAGATGGAAGCAATGCCACTGTTGCTATTGATTTCTATCATCGTTTTAAGGTGAAAATCCTCTACATATACTGACACTATTTTTTGGTTCATAACATTGATTTGTCTTTTGATAAATTTATGAAATTAAATAAGCATGAACCGGCTTGCCCATATAAGTATATCACGTCTTCAAATTCCATTATCTAAGAATTTAACTTTAACTTAACAGAATAAACAAAAATATATAAGGTTAAAATAACCCTTTCCCTTCAAAACTTATTATACTAGAAAATGTCTTTCATAAAGAAAATCAAACTTATTGGGAAAAGAAATAAATAAATAATGAAAAGTGTGGTTTTGCAGGAAGATGTGAAAACCATGAAGGACCTAGGTGTCGGTGCTTACAGATTTTCCATCTCATGGGCCAGAATCTTGCCAAGTATTTTGAACTATAATTAAGTAGATTACAATTAACACACAAATAAAATCTTTAAACGCGTACCTTTGCACTTCAATTGTGTTAGATGGAAAAATCAGTGGAAGAATCAACAAAGAAGGAGTCGAGTATTACAACAACCTTATCAACGAGCTGAAATCTAAAGGTCCTGATTCAACACAAATATATTTATACACACATGGTATGTCTTACACATTAATGTGATGTACATTTCCAGGTTTGGAACCATTTGCAACATTATTTCACTGGGATGTTCCTCAAGCACTAGAAGATCAATATGGCGGTTTTCTCAGCCCATTAATTGTGTAAGTTAAATCATAATTTCTTGATGCATCATCACTCATGTAGTAATCAGTTATTAGTACACATACATGCAGTCCATTATATCAAGTTCTAGATGGTTTTATATCAGCAGAGAATCACCTTGTTGATGTTATATAATTATTTTTAGAAAAAATATGCGCATCATTATAACTTTATAAAACTTGTCCCAAAAGTAACAAACTTTTCAGACGATCATAAATCTACAGTACGTTTATCGTAGCTTTAAACAGTACAGGGTACTTCTAGTTATCTACAAATTTTAATCTTTTTTCATATGCAGCTTTATGACAACTTCATACTTGTAGGGATGATTTCAAGAACTATGCAGAACTCTGCTTTAAGTTATTTGGGGACAGGGTGAAACATTGGATGACAATAAATGAGCCATGGTCATTCTCCCTACAAGGGTATTCAATGGGCACAGGTGCTCCCGGTCGTTGTTCCCCTTGGGTGGATATTCGATGTGGATCTGGAGATTCTGGGCGCGAGCCTTACATTGTGGCCCATAATCAATTGTTAGCTCATGCTGCAGTTTTTAAATTGTACAGAGACAAATATCAGGTATGCTACTGAAGCTTTCGGTAAACAACCAGCCATGCTTATAAACTGAAAATGCAAGGTAGGACCCCACTCATTTTCAGCAAGCATCCACCATTGAGTTATGAGTATGGATACAATACTTGTTGTCGTTTGTTTAATTGGAACAAGATTGAGATCCTTTAGTGTGGTGGTAGAGGGCAAGAGTAGGGATGCTCCTAGCATACATGGTTTGTCGTACTTGGTCATCCATTACTAAAGCATATCTACGAACGTTGCCATGTACATTAATAGTGACACTAGAAATTATATAAATCTGACATTAGAAATTATATCATTTAAGTGTAATCATTGGATACACAACATTCAGTGAAGGAGCCAGTCTATATTTTCTAATAGGGCATGGTTTGTGTGCTATATAACATAGCTTCCATAAGCAAGAAAAATTACGACCAATATTGGTATGAATAAAGTTGAGGTAAGGTAAACTATTAATTGAGGCATGGCCTTAATTGACCAACTGGATTTTTATCTTCTATGTGTAGAGGATCTTCACATAGGCTCATTATTTTGTTCTCCCTAATGGCACCAATCTAAACTATATACATAATAATTTGCATAGTGCAATCTCGATAATGTTTCAAAAATACATCTAGCTACATTTTTATCTTCTCAAGTATCCATAGTTATAGAATATTTGACCATGCAAGTCAGTATGCATACACCATCAAATGCATGTAATCTCTCCGATAATGTATTTCTGAAGACACTCTAAATTATTGGTGTACATTTTAATTAAAAGATGTTGGATTATATGTTTAAACGATGCTTATTTTTTTGAATGACATGCTGAAAAATCAAGGTTATCGTCGTTGAAACTTCACTTTGTTGCAGTTGACCTTGCCCCTTGACCTCCCTAGCAACATCATTGTATATCTGTGTGTGTATGTGCATGTATGTGTGTGCACACACACTTGGGCAGGGCTAAACATAGCTTATATGGGAACATGACCTTACCACAATTAAAGAATTTGTCATATCTCAATTAGGTACATCATTATTTTGATTCATTCAGTTCAGTCATCCTTTAACTACATCAACAATTGTCCCTAAAAAAATACAAGTATGCCGTACATGAAGTTTAATTCTGCCTCACCACTTTATCTGTGCGGAGGGGTGTAAACAGATCAAGCCAAGCATATATGTGCTCGTGTCATGACTTATCAAAGACTCGAACAGATATGAATAGAGAAATATTGAAATTCATACATTCTTATGGCGAGCTGGAACCCAGACGGATGGTAGAAAAATTATTGAACAAGATCTCAAGCATTATTTTTCCTAACTCGCATCGCAAATGAGGTTTAGACTGACACAGACATTTTTTGACCTCTACAAAAGTTACTTATCATGTGTGTGTTTTCATTTTATTTTATTGAGAGGCCAGTAATGTCCCCGTTTTTTAGTAACATTATCTTGAACCCAAAATTTATCAAAGTTCAATCACTTGCTACATAGTTAATCGTAATTCCAAAGTTGAACAGCTTTGCTCGCAAACTAGATTCATAAAGAGAGGAGCATTTGAATACCTTCAAAATGTAAACATCCAAAGCTTACTAAGCTTATCAAAGTGCAGGTTTCACAAAATGGAAAGATAGGCATCAGTCTGATATGCCATTATTTCCTTCCCTACTCCAACACCAAATCAGATATGGATGCTGTGACTCGAGCAAATGATTTCATGTTCGGATGGTAAGCCTTTGTAGATGATACCGCTAGATACAGTTTTCGTTAGCACAAGAAAAGATCAATCAATTATGGCTTGTATGAATAGGTATTTGGAACCTCTAACTCAAGGGGAATATCCGTTCAACATGAGAACAATTGTTCGTGATAGACTGCCACAATTTACAGTGGAGCAATCAAACATGATCAAAGGCTCATTCGATTTCATTGGAATTAATTATTATGCAACAAACTACATTAAAAGTGATTTTACTCCTTGGAAAAATAACATCAGTTTCGAACATGATACACATGTATCTAGAACAGGTAAGTATTTCTTCACATTTCAGTTCCAAAGGATTAAAATAAAATGTTTCGTAGTTGTTTACCATTTAAATTATATACGCAGGACCATGGTTATTACTGTTTTATAGTTGCTTATTCTGACGTTTAGTAAGAAGAGAAGTTTGTTGCTGTGGACTATGGTTGAAAAAATTGACATGCTCTAAATTGTTTGGAATATACTGCAAAAATGAAACTTCGAGTGAATTAAAGTGATTAGCTTGTTCTTCTTAGTTAATCGAAACTAAAATATGAAAATGAGACATACGACTAAATTGTAAAATGTAAATCAAAATCTAGCGCTTTGTACATATCAAATGAAAGTATACTTATTTTACTCATTTACCTAAATTATTTATAAAAAAAGAAAAGAAAAAAAACTGCAACTACTACCGTGATAATATATTATTTGATGTGTATCTTTTCAAGATTATAGTAATGATCGTGAATGCCATATGTGATAGGTATACGGAATGGGATACCTATCGGACCAGCGGTAAGATTCTTTTAATACCTATGATGCAACTTTTAATAGTTTTTACTCAAGTAGTTTGCACACTCAAAGCATTTGTATTTTTGTACTACCCATCAGTTAAGCTGGAATTTTTAGTTAATGTGAAATTATATCGGAACTATACAATTAGTTGTTGCCTTTCACAAATATAACACCTAAATTTATGTACAGGGTGCATCACCATGGCTTTTTGTATATCCACCAGGGCTAAAAGAAGTTTTGCTCTACATCAACAACAGATATAACAAGCCTGTAATTTACGTAACAGAAAATGGTAATTTTAAGAGCTACCAACTCAATACAATTTAATTGTTGTCCAAGTATTAACAAGTGAGCGTTACAGGCGTTGACGAGAATAATGATTCTACCGTGGAACTAGAAATTGCATTGAAGGACAGCATGAGAGTAGATTATTATAAAGGACATCTGATCGCATTAAGGGAGGCTCTCAGGTACGTATGTATGCGTTATTTGTTTAGTCATTTATACATATTTCAACTTATAACTGTATGTGTAGGGAAGGGGTGAACGTTAAAGGATATTTTGCTTGGACTTTATTTGATAACTTTGAATGGGCTGATGGCTACACAGTTCGCTTTGGATTATATTATGTTGACTTCAGCAGTCTAATGCGATATCCTAAAAGCTCTGCAATTTGGTTCCAAAGTTTTCTAAAATCATGAATGAGAGTTTTTCTTGCATACACAGATTTGAATATGATTCTTATTTCAATGGCTATATTGATTGTTTAAGACAATTTGCACTTTCATTTTAGTCTGTAACTTTGTATTTTTAATTTCCGTTTGAGTAAATAAAAATTGTTTTCTGAATTTGTTTACATGGCATCAGACCAGTGGGTTGAATAAGTGCTTGCTCGCTTACCCAAATGAATATGTTAAGAGGTATTGAAAATGAGAGTGTGATTCTGAGGAAGTATGAAATCATTATTGATATCACAGTAATGCTACTATTTGAAGTACAAAGATAAAACCACAATGCACATTACACATTTTACTATTTTTAAAAATTCCCGATTTAAACTATACAGCGGTATCCAGGAGAATTTACCAGTGATCCACACCACAGTTATTGAGCATAAGATTATATACCAACAATTTGTTCAATTTAAAACAGGCAACCTTTGTCATAAAATTGTGTAACACCAATAGTCAAATCATAACTATTGTTTGCTAGGGAAGACAACAGTGTATCAGCATATTATACGTATAACTTCTGTCACTTGATCACAGCAATGTATCCTTTTATATTCTCTTTCGGTTGAAACATGGTTTACAGCAAGGTTCGAAGTTCCGTTTTCCGTTTCCGTTCCGCTCATCAGAAAAATTTAAAATTTCGGTCCCGTTTCGGAATTTCCGAAAATTCCGTTTTAATTCCGGTCTGTAAACTCCGGTACTTTTTTGATAAACACATAAATAAATATGCAAATTATACTAATTATTCAAGTTACATAGAATATACAAATCATACAACGTAAAAATTTAATATCAAAAACTATTTCTCTGTGTTGCGGAACTAGATCCTCTCCTTCATATCACCGAACGACTTCATCACGAAGCCTAAGGACTGAATGAAACTGCTCCTCCACCGAACGAGATTACTCGTTCGGTTTTCATAGCATCAACACCGAACAAGCTTCACCGGACCAAAGATTTGATCCGGCATCTCTCCTCCATCAAACCAAAGTTTGGTTCGGCATCTTCTTCTTCAATGCCAAATTAAAGTAGAAAAAATAATATTGCTCGACCTATGTGTTTTTTGGCATCTTTAATGTCTTTTATTGTAGTTCTAATAGAAGGTTGAGTTCTACTTTCTCGTTTTTGTACATATGGATCAATCTTTCCAACTGCCCGTGTTGCTAAATCGTCATCTATTCTGATTGATTTAGAACGATCGTTGTGCTTTAGTCCGCTGGATCGTATACATTTTCGCTAGATCAGACACTTAAGTTCATATAACTTTCTTTACTTTCTTGAAAGACGTGTCGAACCTCTCTATCATCTTCATCTTCATCACTATCGGTATCTTGATTTTGTTATTCGGGCATGCTCATTAGCTCTTCTTGCACGCGTTGTTTTTTGAGCTTTCCTTGATGTCGCTCAATTCTCTTTCTATTCAGATGTTCTCGTATAAGTTTTCTGACCTTTTTGGAAACAGTCGGACATATTGCCACGTCGTTTGTTTGTCCTGCTAAATGTTTTTTCATACATGTTATATCACCATCAGAAATTACTTTGTGACAATAGTTACATTTGTTTTTCTTTTTTCACCAATAACCGTCGTATAATAATTCCAAACGATAGCACGATTTGCCATAATCAACCACCTAAATGAAAAACAAAATAGTATAATATTTAATTACTCAACATTAATACATTTTAATGCAAACTAAACAATATATTATTTGCATGATAGAACTTCCATTCATAGTTGTTCAATTATCAAATTACATATAACTAATATAGTTTTTACTGTAATAATTTTGTATCACAATTTTCAAATTACAAGTTACAGACAAAACATGTTTTACATAGTTTTTATCATCCATTTTTAACCCCATTATTTATAGACCAACTACTACTTCATAATCCATTTATTTCAACCCGGCCCATTATTCTACATCAACCTATCTTCCTCAAAGCCGCACGTTCCTTTGTGCCCTAATCGGTACGATTCAAACGCAAAACGCAAATGAACGAAAGAGGAAAACAAGAAACCTCATCGCCGATCGATTGGATTAATCGAACGATCTGCCAACTTCGAAGGAAGATCGATGCTGCCAAGGTCGATCGATGCTGCCAAGCTCTAACAGGAAATCCCGACGATGATGAAGCAGAAGCGAAGTTGAGTGAAGAGGTAAATTTCGTTGTCTATTTGGTATGAATTGTATTTGGTTTTAAAGAGCGAAAATTGAATCTTACTCACATGAATTTTGTGTATGGAATTTGTTTTTTCCTTCTGATTGGAATAAAGTTCAATGATCTATTGTTTTAGGATATGTTTCACATGAACTATTGTACAAATTGGTGTCTTGTTTTTTTATATCTTTTTCTTCTTTGAAGAAAACCGAAATTCGGTTTTTTATTGATGTTCCGGTCCGGTCCATGCCGGAACCGGACCGAGATGGCCGGAACTCCGGCATGCCGGCCGGACTTTAAAACCTTGGTTTACAGATGTATAATGTACACAATAAATTGTTCTTAAAAAAGTTGATTTAGGACACCTTACAGAAAGTAAACCCAATTAAACATAGAATTTGGGTCCAAATTCTATAACCAAGGACAATGGTTTTCAAACTCCTAGCGCTAAATCAAATGAAATACTACTAGCCACTAGAAGAAGCGATGGATGCATAGTGGAGCAGATTTATATGTTGTAGCAGTGAATTGGAGAGTTGTCTCTAAGGTTCATAACCAACATTGTAAAAATCGCTAGCCAGTAAGTATGGACTACGGATTAGTTGTTTAGGTGAGAATTAATTAAGGATTAATAGTAGCTACGCATTTTTGATAATTTATTTATTTTAGATAAAATTTTAATGTTTTATTCCGTAATAATTGATATAAACTGGAAATTTGTGATTTTAGATGTGCTTAGAAATAACTGTTATAGATCCTAGAAAGTGTGAACGAACATACATACTTAAAGTCCCACATCGTAAAAAAATAAGCAAGTTTTCATGCTTATATAGCATTTTTCTCAAATCCACATTGACTAATAGGGTTAGGAAGTTCTATGTAAGGGGAGAATCTATATAGCCAAGAACTAATGTGCGCGTTGCCGTCTGCCGTAAAAAGGAAAAAAACCTGATGTTATTCCATTTCACCACACTCGGTCAAGAATTTCTCGCAGAAGAGAAAAGCTCCTGAAAACAAACCTAAAGACAATGGTGAGTAGACACAGGTGCTACTCGTTTACTTCTGTAGTTTCAATGATCGAGAGCAGTGGCATAACAATCCTCAAGTTTACTTCTGGAAAAACTGTTAAGACGTCATTCAAAGCTGGAATGTACATAGGCATGGGTTAAATGTGAGACATGTGTAGAAGCAAAAATGTTCAAAAAACCATTTCAAACTATTGATAGAAGTACTGAACTACTAGGGATGGTTCATACTTATTTATGTGATTTTAAATCATTATCTACAAAAGGTGGGAGAAAAATATTTTATCACATTTATTGACGACTATATATGATATTGCTATGTATATCTTTTAAATAGTAAAGATACAGCAATTACATCGTTTATAAAATATAAAGCCGATGTAGAAAATCGGCTTAATAGAAAGATCAAGATATTCTGATCTGATCGAGGTGGAGAATATGAATCACCATTTGAAAAGGTATGTGCCGAAAATGGTATAATTCGTCAAAGAACAGCCTCATATTGACCACAACAAAATGGTATTGCCGAGAGAGAAAATGGAACGTTAAAAGATACGATTAACCCTATGCTTTAACTTCAGGTTTACCGACGAACTTGTGGGGGAAAGCCCTACATATGTCTAATCATATATTAAACAGGGTTCCTCATAGCAAAACAAGAACAATTTCATATGAGTTATGAAAAAGATACCTACCTAGTTTCGAATACCTCAAAGTATGGGGGTGCTTGGCAAAGGTTCCAGTTCCACCCTTCAAAAAGGTCAAACTTGGACCTAAAACTATGGATTGCTACTATCTAGGACCTGCCAAAAATAGTAGTGCCTATAGATGTTTAGTTTTCAAAACTGATATAAATAACATCAAGTAAATACTATAATTGAGTCGATCGATGCCTTGTTTTCTGAAGATGTGCTCCCAGATAAAAGAAACGATGGAAATCTTTCCTCCAAAAGGACAAGAGACGACAAAGATAAACCACATGAAGATGAAACTCGTCGAGACAAAAATGAAGTTGAACAAGAAGAAGCGTAAGGCTAGAACTTCCAAGTCTTTTGGCTTGGAATTCCTAACTTACGTACTACAACATGAACCCCAAACATATAAAGAGGCAATGTCCTCTTCTGAATCTTAGTGTTGGAAAGAAGCAATTAAAAGTGAGATTGATTCAATTCTAAGTAGTATAACTTGGAAAATAGTTGATATTCCACCTGGAATAAAACCAATTGGCTGTAAATGGATTTTCAAGAAGAAAGTGAAACCAGATGGCTCTATCGACAAATATAAAGCTAGATTAGTAGCTAAAAGATATCGTCAAAAAGAAGGTGTAGACTTCTTTGATACCTATTCACTAGTTACACGAATAACTTCAATAAGAATGTTAATAGCAATTGCATCCATTTATAATCTAGAGATTTATCAGATGGATGTAAAGACAACATTCTTAAATGGAGATCTCGATGAGGAGATTTACATGGAGCAACCTGAGGGTTTTATTTCTAAAGGAAATGAAAACAAGATAGGTCGATTAGTGAAATCACTCTATGGACTAAACAAACTCCATAATAATGGCACGGAAAACTTGATAGTGTCATGATGAGAAATGGTTTTCGTATAAATGAATGTGATAAATGTGTTTATTACAAACAAGTTGGACAATCATATGTAATGATTTGTCTATATGTTGACGATATGCTAATCTTTGGTCCGAACCATACAATAATAGAGACCATAAAGAAGATGTTAATCAACAATTTTGATATGAAAGACTTAGGAGTTGCGGACATTATTTTAGGAATCAAAATAATAAGAACACCTACTGGAATTGAATTATCTCAGTCACATTATGTAAACAAAGTGATTGAAAAATTTCAAGACTATGGATTAAAGGAGTGAGAACACCTTTTAATCCATTAAAAGTATTGCATAAAAACATTGATAAGAGTGCAATACAACCGGAATACTCTCGTGTATAGGATGCTTAATGTATCTCATGAATTGCACTAGACCAGATATCGCTTATTCAGTAAGTCGACTAAGCAGGTATACAAGTAACTCAGGGAAGGAACACTGAAAAGCACTAATGAGAGTGCTGGGATATTTAAAGAATACCACTAATTTTTCCTTACACTACGGAAAATATCCTGCTGTCTTAGAAGGATATAGTGTTGCAAAATGGATTGCAGATTCAAAGCAATCGAAATCAACAAGTGGTTATGTCTTCACCCTTGTAGGAACAGTAGTGCCATGGTAATCTACTTAATAAACATGCATAGCTTGGTCCACTATGGACTCTGAGTTCATTGCACTAGATAAAGCAGGCAAAGAAGTAGAATGGCTTCGTCAATTCTTAGAAGATATTCCATTTTAACCCAAACCTGTAACGACCATATGTATCCAATGCAATAACCACGAGTGCAAAACTTTATGTATAATGCCAAATCACGACACATTCGTCGACACCATAACACAATTAGGCAGTGTAACGACCTGTCCTTCTCGACCCTCGAAATTCAACACAAATACGCCACTGTATAATATGCCGACTATTGAGTACCGGAAAAGACAGATTGCTAAGGAAAGAAAGAAGAAGATAGGAGAAGAGAAAACAAAACAACATTAGAATCTCACAATCGCAGTGGAATAAAATATAATAGATAATAATTGATCTTTACACAAAAAGAAACCATATCTGTTTTATACATTACATCATCCGAATACATCACAATCAAAAAAATTACTGGACAGTTATATTAACTTGTCCTCACAAATGCTGACTATATAGCTTATACTATACAACGGAATATACTTCAAGTACGTGTGATACGTCTCGCCATCTAGCTGGTCTCTTGAGCTCCACAACATCCTACCCTGTATATAATACTCAGTTTGATTCGAGAATTATAATAAAATAACACCGAGTCAGTCTGGAAAACCAGCGTGAGAAAAATACACACAATTGAATTATTAAAGTTTTCAAAATCCTTTGAAAATCAAAGGTATCTCATAAGACCATGCTACAAATAACCATGTCGGGTTTTTACCTTACGAGAACCAAAACATTTCTTATAAAATTATCTGATATTATAATAGTGTCTAAGTACAAATACTTATTCAAATAGCCGAAATTTTTATATTATTAAATTCCAGCAATACTAGCCACAAAGTGGGTTCTACAAACAAAACCGTAAAGACAGGTAGGGAGAATGGATTTTCAACTAATGACTAGGCACTGGGGTACCACCTATCACAGTACCTGGTTTAGATCAGCATACCGAGGACCCCTCTGTTCCTCTACAACACAACACCGGAATACCTCTTACTGGATAGCCCGAGTAAGATCACCCCGTGGTTGGGATCAGCAACCGCCTACACAGCTGAATAAAAAGGGACCTCTAGAAAGGGATGACCTTACCTTAATTGGGTGCTATCCACTTAGCCTTGCTGCATATCCCCTGATTTTCAGTCATTTCCAGTTGATGAGATTCGAGGCTCAGCGTTACCTTTTTAGAACATTTTCACTAAGAATGCTCACCGTCCTCCTGACGATGTTCTGAAAGCATTCATCCATACAAGTCTGTTCTAGGTCCGTGGCACTACTCCTACTATATCCATTTTGGAATCACCCTCAAAATTAGTAGCGATTAGCCATTGCACTTCACTACTCCATCTTCAACTCCAAGCTCTTGTCTTCGTCACGAAAACACTCGTTGGATCGAAATGGTTTTCGGATCTCAAATCTGATCTTGGTCTCTTCGAAACAACATTCGATATTTCTCGGTAAACTCAACCCAGGTTCTTTAGGAATACTCAGATGAGAATAAGATCGGAGTTCACCTCCTAACCGTTAGTGGACGTATTTCCTTATAAACGTCCTAGAAGATCAAATGAGTTTATACGTATAATATAGCACCTCGAACAGTAACTGTACCATATAATTCTCATACCTCTTTTAGGTATTCCAAAGTTATAGTTGGGTCCGGATTTGATAGTCAGTTATTTAACTATCAAATAAACAATCAATTCAACCAATTATTTATTTCCACTAGGAAACTCCAAGTCTTATAAAAATTAGATTTAATGAATTTAAATCACTTTACCCAAAATTTTATATACTTCAAATATTTTAAATAAAACTACTTAAAACACTTTATCCAAAATGATAGTTATGAAAATCTATAAAATTTCTAGATACAACTTAAGCCAAAACAATTTTTTTAAAAATAAAGCTACTCTATAAAATATAACTATTTAATAATTTTTTTATCATAATACCAATTTAATCCTTTTAAAATCATTACTCCTATAACTAACTAAATAAATATTTACTTCAAAATTTTAAAACAATTTAAGAAAATAGTTTCTCCAAAACATTCTTTTAAAACCAACTTTTAAACTTTAATTTATACTTAAAAGCTACTTTGAAACATACTTGGCTTTTCGGGAAATACACTTCCATTTCAATATAACCCATATACTCCTTTATAAATCCTGCTCGATTAATCCTAATTTAATTTACGTCCTAATCCCGTAAATTCTTTCAATACTTTAAAAATAAAATCACCTTTATTTTTAAAACACATTTCCATCTCCTTATAATCACTTCCAAGAATATATACTTAAATTATTTAAAATAAGACTACTAAAATTACTTAAATAAAAATAATACTTAAGAAATTTTATAAGAGTTTCTAAGTAATCTTAAACCAAAATTTCCCTTTAAAATAAAGTTATTATATCAAATATTTATGTTCAAATTTCCTTTTAAAAATCATAATACCAATCTACCTTTAAAATAATTAAGTACCATAATTAAATTAAAATAAATATTTACTTTTCACTTAAAAATAATTAAAATAATAAATTTCCCGAAACATTCTTAAAAACGTTTTAAAACTTCTAGTTTATACTTTGAAATCATTTCCTTAAAAGTATACTTATTTTTCCAGGAAAATATATTTTCCAACTTTTAAAATAAAAATCACCCTTTTATTTTTAAAATGAATTACAATTTTTCTTATAAATTCCCACCGGAATCTATACTTCCAAATTTATCCACTGATAAATATTTCACTTCATTTATAACCCAATTTGCAAATTTCCATCCTAATTTCCTTTTAAAAACACAGTTTCCCAAAACACTTAATCAATTTCAAACTTATATCCTAGTTTAAATTCCCTTTTGAATTTATTACTCGATTTATTCAAATGCCCAATAATTATTTACTTAAAAATATTCTTTTCATTTCCTTTAAAAACCCAATTTATTATATTCTATATTTTAAAATACCAAATTATTTATTCATCCAATCCATAGCATCGAATAATTTAATTCCAATATAATGTATCACATAACATATCGTAGATATGAAAATAATTACAATATTTTGAGGAATCCAGTTGGATCCCTCCAACCTGTCTTCCTGCATCCACAGATGTTAGCAAAATATAAAAATACCAATTCCACTTCGAGGTGGAATATCACAGTATATGGTGTCATTCGCTATTATGCGGGGAGCATAGGGTCTCATCCGCTATATAATGCGGGAAATCAATCACTCCAATATATATATGTGTGTGTGTGTGTGTGTATATATATATATATACGTATACGTATATGTATATATGTATATATATATGTATATATGTATATATGTATGTATATATATATGTATATATATACTACTATCTATAATATCATCCAAACTGATAATAACTATCAATGCAAGCAATCAACTAATAATTTAACTTTTAATTATTTAAATTTACCAGTATCCAAATGTGAGTGAGATTAACTCACCTTGAATTCGTCGAGCGTACCAATTTTAAATTAAATCAAACTCATTCGATTTAATCCAAAACTCTCGCTTGCACCACACGCCTCCGGATCGGCTGCAGCGCGTACAGCTCGTCGCTGCAATTCCAGCGCTTCCTGTTTCGTCGAAATCTGACCATGCATGCAAAAGTTATGGTATTTTAAACTTTTGAATATAATTTCTATAAGCAATTTATTTTTTATATTTTTAATTGAAACTTATATCAGGGCCGTATATCTAGAAAAAGAAATCAAGGCCGATAAACTGCTTCTCCCTCTCGCGTCATGCCCAAGTCCAAACGAAACCCATCGCCGCCATCCTCCTCGATATTTTGCGACCACTACGTCACCATCTAGTTTGATCGGAGAACATCACGATGTAGCCCACCACGTCCCCTACCATCGCCCAAGATATGACGAAGCTCGGTCATCCCCTAGTCGCTGAAACCACGCACAAATGTACGCCCTTCCATCGTAAATTGTCGACAATCCAAAGCTCTGATTTCGATCATAGCCATTCAAACTATAGAGCTCAATGAGCTCTTCAATTTTTATTCAGGAAGTTTTCAAAATATTGGAATGAATTAGAAGATAGATCGAGATGAAGTTTGAAGAACTTTGGCCATTGATATAACTTAGTGGCGGCCAGAAGAAAAGGAATTAGGGTTAGCTGAAAACGAGTTTATATATACATTTATTAATATTATTTTAATATTAAATTCACTTTTAAACAACCTTTTCAAACGATCTCCAAACGACGCATGCCAATTAATGTATTACCCGCATTCCGAACACAATGGAACATGTTTCGGAGGCTAATTCTATCATATGTGGAGCTAGCTTTTTGAATCGATTTAAAATATTAAATTTCCGATTTAATTTCAACGCGTTTCTCACCCGTACGAACAAACGGTAACTCCAAACACTACGAAATTTTAAATCTGATAATAATTAACTACTACGGATCCAATAGAACTGGTTTTGTCGAATTCTGAGACTGTGCCCCGAAAGGCTATTTTAACTCGTCGATTAAATCGAACGATTTTCAAATTCATCGAAATTATTTAAAATTTCAATTTTAAAGCTTTACTAACTTAATTGTAAATCATATAGAATTTATATTCACATTAGAAATCATTATGGTTCATTCTAAATCAAAATCTGATTATTTAACCACTACATAATAAATTCCATTATTAAATTAATATAAATATTCCAATTTTAACTTATCGACTTTGGATTCCATCCAAAGGTCCAATATTTGAAATTCAAATTTAACTAGACTTTAAATAAATTTTAGAAACCATTTCCATATCTATATACACCCAGATTCACAAATTATCTAATTCAAATATTAAATTATTATTATCCAAATCCAATTTAATTATCATATTTGAAATTATAACTCATCTTATTAATTCAACTCAAATCTCCATGTTTCAAAATCAATTAACAATTCAATGTCAACATCTAAAATAAATTAAATATTCAAAATTAACGACTAAATTTCTAGGTCGTTACATTCCTCCCCCTTATAAAAATTTCATCCCCGAAATTTGCTAAGGTAGGAAAAATGCTCCCAAACCCACTAAAATTCCCAAAATCCATTTTATTAAAATTTACATTCACTTCTCAAAAACCTTTAGTTTAAATCCAAAGCCATTAGCCTTTATTTCTATGTCAAAAACTTTGCTTTCTAACATTGTTGCAAAAATTACTTTTCTAGTTAACCAAAATTTCAAAATTTTCAAAAATATTTTCTAACTCCGAAAATTTTCGAAAATTTTGATAGCGTCTCCTTTGTACGGAGAGCCTTTTACAATATCACAAATATGATAAATATATATACATCGTCCCACACGGTCGAAAAACACAATATATCACAATATATTATCATTTCTTAACTTTATAAGCAAGCGGCTAATTTATTATGCATTTATGCGCTCCAAACTCTATCTGATTGCCTCCCGTACTTGTACTTACTCAAACAAGCACATCAGTTTCAACAATATGAAATTTTAACAACAATTCATTTACCTACTAGCCTAACACATCAATTACATATCCCAAACAATGAACTTCAAATCCTACATGTTAACCATATATTATAAGCAATCACAAGATTCAACATTATTTTAATTTCCTCTATAAATCCATATTTCATTTTATCCCACTAGGAAAGATTCACCACCAAGTCACTATATTCAATTCACCTTTGCACCAACTAATCTCATATCCATATCAAATTGATTTATAAGCCTTACTTACATAATTTCACTTTTTCCCAATTTCCAAATTCATATATTTTCATCACATTTATGATTCACCTCCATTTATATGCAATCCCACTTAATTAAATTTCAATCCATTCCAATTGATTCAAAAACCAATTTTATTCACTTCTTTTAATTCATTTACTTTTGTTTATGATAAAATGATTCATTTCTTATGCAAATTTGCCGTTTTTCATGCATATAACAATTTCTTAAGCATATAACCCTTTTAGATTAATTCCAACTCAAATTTATATTAGTTTCATTCCATTCTGAATTATTTACAATCCAACGTTCTCATTTTTATCACATTATTAATTTAAATCCTTCTGCTTGCATTTCATTTCATTACCCAAACATGTTTCATTCAAGACCATTCATAAAGCTCGACAATAACATCTCACAACTTACCTAAGTTACTACAACTCCATCATAATTCACTTCTTCTTGCATCAATTCCATTTACATTTTAATTTGATTCTTAACTAATCAAATGTATCAACTTTTATTTAATTCTTATTAAAGTTATTCACCACTTTGTTAGCTAATTTATTTATAAACTACTTTACAGAATTACTTTTATGGTTTATTATCAGTATCCATATCACTGCTTAAGTTATTACCAGCTTTAAAACTTAACTTTACCCGAATTAAATATTTATAACATATGGTTACATAAATTTTTCACCATTCATTTTTATATTCAACTTACTCAAGTCCAATTTACTCTCTATTTACAAATTCAAATTTTTTACTTTCCCAATTCTTTACGTTATTACCAAACCATCTTCATCTTGGTTTATTATTTCATCTCCCAACTTATAAGTTAAAAACTTATTTACTTAAGTCCATTCTAAATTTTAGTTCAACTTATTTCATTACCTAATTAGTTATCAAATTAGTTCACTTCAAAATCTTAAATCAACATTTGATTTTTATTTCAATATCATTTCCAACTTAATAAAATTTTCTTCCAATTCAATTCTTTTCATTTCTTTTACTAATTTAAATAAGAATTTAATTCCATTTCTTTTATTCATAAGTTCACAACTTATTTACTTAAATCTTATATTCATCATTTGGATTATTTATTTCACTTAAAGACTTAAGTGAATTCACCCCATTCAATAATTGTAACTTATACAATTATCCTAACTCTCTACATAATATCCAATTCAATTCACCAAATTAAAATTTTATTTAACTTATCTTAAGTTAAATTCCATTTTATTTTATCCACCTTTATTGCACAAGTTAAATTTTAATTCCAGGATTAAAATTTTCAATTTCCTTTCTTAACTATATCAACCTCACTTTAAAAAAAATTCAATACCGATTTCTTTTTGACTGTTCACACCATTTAAATAGGATTTCTAGAATTCAATTGCCCGATTTTATTTCAAAACTATTTCGAAATCATAAATAACACATATCCTCTTGATACATCAAATCAAACCTCCAAATTTCCAAAACAACTTGGTTCTACCAAACAATTACCCTTTTTTAAATTTCTGAAACAACTTGTTTATCAACCAAGTCCAAACAAAAGTTATACCAAATCACCGCTAGTAACCCATCACTTAGAAACTCGAAAATGAATACTGATGATGTGGTCATCATCATCAGGATTATTTTCCAGCAACTGAAGTGAGTTCAGTGCTTCCTTATTTCCAAAAAAAAAACATTTTTAAACAATTTCTATTTAAATATATTTCCAATATAATATCCCATTATTTCCACCAAACACTTTGGAAAACCTTTCAAAAAATTTCAAGATTTACAAATTTCCACACTTGGCTCAAACTCAATTAAAAGATTTTCCAAAATTTCCGGATTTTAATTCTAGTTTAAATCAAATTTTGGTTATGTTCCATTATATTATTTCATACTTGCACAATTCCATTTGGTTATAAATATATATACCATTTCAAATTTTAGATTCTTATTTGATTATAATATTAACAATTAAGCATCCAAATATATAATAATTTTTAGAAAATTATTTCTTTTTTTATCAGAATATAATTTTGGGTAAAATTATTTCATTTACCCACTTTAAAAATAATACTATGTCGGTTTATCTTGTTTAAGAGTTTAGAAACCCCTATCGATACGGTTGTACTTTCCGTACCGACCAGTATTCATAAACATTCAACCGATAAGTCAACACAATATAAAAACAGTTTTTATATTCACTAACAAGTATGTGCTCATAGCATTTAATACACTTAACTCATTCTAGAGAACTACTGACTCTATCTTTAATAAGTAATTCCCCCACCAAAGGTTAGGTTACCGCCAACCTAAGCTCTGATACCACTGTAATGACCCGTCCTTCTCGACCCTCGAAATTCGACATAAATACGCCACTGTATAATATGCCGACTATCGAGTGTCGGGAAAGACAGATTGCTGAGGAAAGAAAGAAGGAGGTAAAAGAAGAGAAAACAAAACAACTTCAGAATCTCACAATCGCAACGGAATAAAATATAATAGATAATAACTGATCTTTACACAAAAAGAAACCATATTTGTTTTACATATAACATCATCAGAATACATCACAACTAAAAAAAATTCTTGGACAGTTATATTAACTTTCCTCACAAATGCTGACTATATAGCTTATACTACACAGCGGAATATACTTCAAGTATGTATGATAAGTCTCGCCATCAGCTCGTCTCCTGAGCTCTATAGCATCTACCCTATATATAATACTCGGTCTGACCTGAGCATTATCATAAAATAATACCCGAGTCAGTCTGGAAAACCAGCGAGAGAAAAATACACTCAATTGAATTATTAAAGTTTTCAAAATCCTTTGAAAATCAAAGGTAAATCGTAAGACCACGCCACAAATAAACATGTCATGTTTTTACCTTACGATAAACAAAACGTTTCTTATAAAATCCTCTAATATTATAATTATGTCTAAGTACAAATACTTATTCAAATAGATGAAATTGTTACATTATTAAATTCGAGCAATACTAGCCACAAAGTGGGTTCTATAAACAAAACCGTAAAAGCACGTAGGGAGAATGGATTTCCAACTAATGATTAGGCACTGGGGTACCACATGTCTGGTCTAGATCAACATACCGAGGACCCCTCCATTCCTTTGCAACACAAGACTGGACTACCCCTTACTGGATAGCCCAAGTAAGATCACCCTACGGTTGGGATCAGCAACCGTCCACATAGTCGAATAAAAAGGGACCTTTAGACAGGGATGTCCTTACCCTAATTGATTGCTACCCACTTAGCTTTGCTGCAGATCCCCTGATTTTCAGTCATTCCCGGTTGATGAGGTTCGAGTCTTAGCATTACCTTTTTAGAACATTTTCATTTAGAATGCTCACTGTCCTCCTGACGATGTTCTGAAAGCATTCATCCATACAAGTCCGTTCTGGGTCCAAACGGAACCGAAGGCACTACTCCTACTACATCCATTTCGGAATCACCCTTAGGATTAGTAGTGATTAGCCCTTGCACTTCACTATTCCATTTTTGACTCCAAGCTCTTGTCTTCATAAAGAAAATATACTCATTGGATCGAATTGGTTTTCGGATCTCAAATCCGATCATGGTCTCTTCGAAACAACATTCGATATTTTCCGGTAAACTCAATCCCGGTTCTTTAGGAATATTCAGACGAGAATAAGATCGGAGTTCATCTTCTAACCATTAGTGGATGGATTTTCTTATAAACGTCCTAGAAGATTGAACGAGTTTATACGTACAGTATAGCACCTCGAACGGTAACTGTACCATATAATTCTCATACCTCTTCTAGGTATTCCAAAGTTATATTTGGGTCCAGATTTGATAGTCGATTATTTAACTATCAGATAAACAATCAATTCAACCAATTATTTATTTCCACTAGAAAACTCCAAGTCTTATAAAAATTAGATTTAATGAATTTAAATCACTTTACCCAAAATTTTATATACTTAAAATATTTTAAAAATAACTACTTAAAACACTTTATTCAAAATGATAGTTATGAAAATCTATAAAATTTCTAGATACAACTTAAGCCAAAACTATTTTTATAAAATAAAGTTACTCTGTAAAATATAACTATTTAATAATTTCTTTTCAATCATAATACCAATTTAATCCTTTTAAAATCATTACGACTACAACTAACTAAATAAATATTTACTTTAAATTTTTTAAAACAATTTAAGAAAATAATTTCTCCAAAACATTCTTTTTAAAACCAACTTTAAAACTTTAATTTATACTTAAAAGCTACTTTGAAACATACTTGGCTTTTCGGAAATACACTTCCATTTCAATATAACACATATAATCCTTTATAAATCATGCTCGATTTATCCCAATTTAATTTACGTCCCAATCCCGTAAATTCTTTCAATACTTTAAAAATAAAAATCACCTTTATTCTTAAAACAAATTTCCATCTCTTATAATCACTTCCAAGAATATGTACTTAAATTACTTAAAATAGGCTATAAAATTACTTAAATAAAAAAATACTTAAGAAATTCTATAAGAGTTTCCAAGTAAACTTGAACCAAAATTTCCCTTTAAAATAAAGTTATTATATCAAATATTTATGTTAAAATTTCCTTTTGAAAATCATAATACCAATCTACCTTTAAAATAATTAACTACCATAATTAACTTAAATAATTATTTACTTTTCACTTAGAAAATAATTAAAATAATAAATTTACCGAAACATTCTTAAAAATATTTTAAAACTTCTAATTTATACTTTGAAATTATTTCTTTAAAAATATACTTTGTTTTCCAGGAAAATATATTTTCCAACTTTTAAAATTAAAATCACCCATTTATTTTTAAAATGAAATACAATTTTTCTTATAAATTAACACCAGAATCTATACTTCCAAATGTATCCACTGATAAATATTCCACTTCATTTATAACCCAGTTTGCAAATTTCCATTCCTCATTTCCTTTTAAAAACACAGTTTCCCAAAACACTTAATCAATTTCAAACCGATATCCTGGTTTAAATTCCCTTTTAAATTTAGCATTCGATTTATTCAAATGCCTAATAATTATTTACATAAAACTATTCTTTTCATTTCCTTTAAAACCCAATTTATTCTATTTTATATTTTAAAATACCAAATTATTTATTCATCAAATCCATAGCATCGAATAATTTAATTCCAATATAATCTGTGACATAACATATCACAGATATGAAAATAATTACAATATTTTGAGAAATCCAGTTGGATCCCTCCAACCTATCTTTCTGCATCCACAGATTTTAGCATAATTTAAAAATACCAATTCCACTTCGAGGTGGAATATCGCGGTATATGGGGTCATCCGTTATGATGCGGGGCGCATAGGGTCTCATACGCTATATAGTGTGGAAAATCAACCACTCCAATATATATATATATATTCTACTACTATATATAATATCATCCAAACTGATAATAATTATCAATGCAAGCAATCAACCAATAATTTAGCTTTTATTTAAATTAACCAGTATCCAGATGCGAGTGAGATTAACTCACCTTGAATTCGTCGAGCGTCCCAATTTTAAATTAAATCGAACTCGTTCGATTTAATCCAAAATTCTCGCTTGCACCAAATGCCTCCGGATGTGCTGCAGCGTGTCGACCTCGTCGCTGCGATTTCGGTGCTTCCCATTTCGTCGGAATCTGACCATGCATGCAAAAGTTATGGTATTTTAAACTTTTGAATATAATTTCTATAAACAATTTCTTTTCTCTATTTTTAATTGAAATTTAGATCAGGGCTGCACATCTAGAAAAGGAAATCAAGGCCGATAAACAGGTTCTCCCTCTCGCGTCCTGCCCAGGTCCAAACGAAACCCATCGCCACCGTCCTCCTCGATATTTTGCGACCACCACGTCACCATCTAGCTCGATCGGAGAACATCACGACATAGCCAACCACGTCCCCTACCATTGCCCAAGATATGGCGAAGCTCCTTTATCCCCTAGTCGCTGAAACTATGCACAAACGTACGCCCTTTCATCGCAAATTGTCGACAATCCAAAGCTCTGATTTCGATCATTGCCATTCAAACTGTTGAGCTCAACGAGCTCTTCAATGTTTATTTAGGAAGTTTTCAAAATAAAGGAATGAATTCGGAGATAGATCAAGATGAAGTTTGAAGAACTTCAGCCATTGATATAACTAGTGGTGGCCAGAAGAAAAGGAATTAGGGTTAGCTGAAAACGAGTTTATATATACATTTATTAATATTATTTTAATATTAAACTCACTTTTAAACAACCTTTTCAAACGATCTCCAAATGACGCATGCCGACGGACGTTTATAATGTTTTACCCGCATTCCGAACATAATGGAACGTGTTTCGAAGGCTAATTCGATCATATGTGGAAGATAGCTTTTTGAATCGATTTAAAACATTAAATTTCCGATTTAATTTCAATGTGTTTCTCACCCATACGAACAAACGGTAACTCCAAACACTACGAAATTTGAAATCAGATAATAATTAACTATTACGAATCCAATGGAATTGATTTCGTCGAATTCCAAAATTGTGCCCCGGAGGGCTATTTCAACTCGTCGATTAAATCAAATTATTTTCAAATTCATCGAAATTATTTAAAATTTCGATTTTAAAGCTTTACTGACTTAATTCTAAATCATATAGAATTTATATTTACATTAGAAATCATTCTGGTTCATCCTAAATCAAAATCTGATTATTTACATTACCACTATATAATATTCCGTTATTAAATTAATATAAATATTTCAATTTTAACTTATCGTCTTTAGATTCCATCCAAAGGTCCAATATTTAAAATTAAAATCCAACTAGACTTTAGATAAATTTTAGAAACCATTTCCATAATCTATATACACCCAGATTCACAAATTGTCCAATTTCAAATATTAAATTATTATTATCCAAATCCAATTTAATTGTCATATTTGAAATTATAACTCATCTTATTAATTCAACCCAAATCTCCATATTTCAAAATCAATTAACAATTCAATTTCAACATTTAAAATAAATTAAATGTTCAAAATTAACGACCAAATTTCCGAGTCGTTACAGGCAGTTACTCTCTAATGGAACTATTTCCATTGATTATGTAAGAATTAGAGATAACCTAGTGGGTTCTATTTACTAAAGGTTTATCAAGAGAGAAAACGGATTGCGCATCGAGGGGAATGAGTTTATAAGCCTAAAACCAAAAAGAGTTACCTTATACAGAAACCTATCCTTGCAATTGGAGATCCCACGGACTAAGATCAATAGGCAAACCAATTCTGAATAATTCTAGAAGTAATGCATTTATGGACTAAGTATGTGACGACCCGCCCTTCTACTCCCAAAAAGACGTATCATCATTAAGAAAGAAAGGTATAGAAATAGAAAAGAATAGTAAGAAAGAATAACAACATCAGAATCTCACAGCGGAATGGAACAAAATACAATACATCACATAACTATTACATAGTTTTACATATATCAGAGTTATACAATATCATACACATGACAGTCATATATACATCTGTCACTACATACATCAGAGATACAACATACATCAACTACACAGCGGAACTAGATAGATATCTACATACGTCTGAAACTCCTGCTCCAAGCTCCTCCCAAAATCAACGTCCAAAACCTATCACTTGGCTACTCATAAAAATTTGAGTACCCAAGAGTTTATGAAAAACAAAATATAAACTCCGGGTCAGACATAGGTCTGGTATGAGTAAACGGTTTAAAGTTGTTTAACTTTAAAAACATTTGAAAATAAAGGTATCACGTAAGACTCCCCACACATAAATACGGGTAAGTTTTTCCCTTACGCTAACCAAAACATTTTATAAGAAATCCAGTGATATTATAATAGTGTCTAGGGTTTTCAAGTAAATAGCCGAAATTGTTACATCTATTAAATTCCATCTGCTAGCCACAAAAGTGGGTAATACAAATCAAAACCGTAGGGTCTCGTAGGGAAAATGGGTTTCCATCAATGGCAGGGCTACTGGGGTACCGTCCTTCACAGTACGTGGCCTAGATCACCGTACCGAGGAGCCACCATAACTCCTCTGCAACACAAGGCCGGAACCATTCCTTACTGAACAGTCCCGAACAAGATAACCCCGGCAGTTGTTGCAATCAACTGCCCCACACAGCCGAAATATAAATGGACATCTAGACTGGGGTATATCTCGTCCTGCTTGGGCATGACCCACCTAACCTTGTTGCACCTCCCCTGTTTTAGCCATTCCCCGTTGATGAGGCTTAAGGCTGCGATTACCTTTATAGAACATATTTCTTAGAATGCTCATCGTCCGCCTGACGATGTGCTGAAAACATTCAATCCATACAAGTTCATTCCGGGTTCGAATGAAACCGAAGGCATTATCTCGTTACACTCATTTTGGAATCACCCTTAGAGTCAACGACGATAACCCTTGCATTCTAAAAACACCATCTCGATCTTCACTTGAGAATTCTCGACCTAACGTTTAATTTGGATCGATGTGTCTTTCGGAATATCAAATTTGACACCCTATCCCGGTCTCATCGAAATCCAAACGCCATTTTAGAGGCCAAGTTGTCTAATTAACTTAAGCAGTTTAAATCAATGATTTAATTCACATAGCATTTATCACAGATAAATCATACACAGTCATCATAGATATATCACAACATATCACAGAAACATCACAGAATATCATCAAATAAATATCACAATCAGATATTCTACATATACAACATCCACAAGCAATCATATTAAATTCTTGTTGTATTTAATTTCAATTAAAATTGCTGGAGAGTTAATAACTTAACTATGTTTAATTAATTCTCAATTAATTACTTATTCTCTTTCAAATTATTTAATTTAATTAATCATTTTCTTAATCAATTATTAAACCTTAATTGCTTAATTATTGCCCTTAATCATTAGTTAATAACTTTAATTATTAATTAATGAATATTAATTATCCATTGATTAACCATAAATTACTTAATTAATTAATTATTAATTCGTTATTAAATTACTTAATTACTTAACTATTGATCATTAACTTAAAGTAGTTAATTATAAACATATTTATTACTTAATCATTTATTAATCCAAACTCTAATTACAGTTATAATGTAATTATTCTTAATTACTTCCCAAAAGTAATTAATTTATATTAATTACTCGTCTTAATTAACATTTTATAAGTCTTCTTTAAATTTTGAAATCCAATTTATTGTTAACTACAAACTTTAAACGTTAATTAATTTTATACTTACTTAAATTAATTATTTAATTAAAATAAATAATTAAGAGTTTTAAAAAAAACATTGCTAAGAATTAACTAAACTAATTAAACTTGTATTAAAAATTTTAACTTAACTTGTTAAACTCTTGTTTAGTTTTCAATGCTTAAAACTTGCTGAAGCACAAGTTTCTCCACTATACTTCTTTTTATTTTATTTTATTTTATTTTATACGTAGTTCTGAAAGGAAGCAAACACGCGACTCTCCCTGATTCACTCGAGTTACACTTCGTGTTGCTCCAACTTTTCCCCTCCCTCTCGTATCCATCTTCTTCTTCCCCTTTTTTTTTCTTTTCTTTTCATCGTTTCAGTAAGTATTAAATTTAAAACTTGAGTTATAAATCACGCATCAGGCTTATACATGCACACAATCTAAAACCCGAAGCAAACATCAATTCAACTCGAGAAATGACTCGAGTCGCCTAATATCAACGAACAGACACCCATCTCCTCGCCGTACACGTGTACGGCGGCATGCTAGGCTCTAGTGATCTCCTAAGATCATCAGCAAGTCGCAAATTTCCCACAATCTCGAAATCCAAATCCAATTCACCTCTAAAAATTTTGAATCGAAATTTAGGCGTTTACTTGAAAACTTAAACCAACCTCCCCTCAATTCCATGCCTCTTCATCGCCGCACAGTCCACTGGGGACCCTCAACCTTCGGCCACATCACGACCACAAGTCAATCTCCCATTTCCCAAATTCTCTTGATACTCGATCGCGTAAAGATGACGCACTCGCCTCGTTACAGACGTGAACACGAACACCAACTAAAACCCTAATACGATCTCGTATCTAAATTTCATGCAATAGAAAAATCTTCTGATAATTTTCATGAAATCCCTGATGTTTATACTTGCTTCATCCTAAATTTCAACATTTATTATTGATTAAATCTCTAGAAATTGGTAAAAATACAATTTTTGCACAAATACAAGCTGCTCTCGAATCACTGCACTAAAAATCTTCATTCTAGTTTTAAAAATCATAAAGTTCAGTAGGCATTCAAGTTATCAACTTGAATTAGCTTTCTATAACAATTGGATTTATCAATGTATTGCTTGATTAACTGTAATCAAAGCTTCCAGTAAAATATTCCACTAATCATGTTTTAATCTGTTTCGAAAATCTTTTTTGATGTTTTAACATCTTGTTTGATTGAAAAAAATTAAAAACTTTTCAATGATTCAGTTGAAAACAAACTTAAATTGAATGATAATCAACCCTGAACAATATGCAGAGTAACATATATATACACAGGATCGTATCCAAAGAAAATGAATATACAAACTATACTGTTAATGATACATGAACTATTTTAATTAACTTAAACTTTAAAAATCCTTGTTTACTCACCTGCCAAATTACTGTGAACAGATAACAAATTAGATGATCTGAAACCCTGTAATTGAATGTGCCTTGAATTTCTGTTTTTGTATTGAATTTAATTTGAGTTTTGCTTGCTTTTTTCTCCTCAGGCTTCCCATTGTAGCTGAACGAACTGGAAAGAAGATGTATACACATATATATATATGGAAGACAATAAGGTGTATAAAGGAAGGCTCAACTGTTAGTTAATTTCTTCATTTTGTTTTTAACTTGATCAGATTTTTATAAACATTTGAAATGACAGATGTTGGCTGAGATGATAGCAAATAAATGCTTTGTTTACCAAATATGTTTACATACTTATTATGTTTTAACTGTATATAGATATATTGGTATGTAAAAGTATACATTGCAGGTAGGCTTGTATGTGAAGGTATTGTATAAAGATGTTTGTTTTTAATTATACACTTGCAGTTAGACTTGGTTTGTGAATGAAGATAGTTTATATATAAATATTGTCTGGTATTATGACATACCAGTCTTTATCTCATCCTGTACTTTGTGTTTGGTTTTACATTACATTTTGTCCTATTTATTTTATACTTTGTTCTTATTCTATCCTATACTTAGTGTTTCATTTAATTCTTTTTTTTATTTACATTGGTATTTTATATCTTGACTATCAATAATTAAATTAAATTCATAAGTTTTACTTACACTTATACTTATTTTTATATTTATTTCTATTTGTATTTCAACTATCAATATTTAAATTATATTTCATAAGTTACTTACTTATTTATATTTATACTTCACATTTAACTATCAATATTAAAATTAGATTCATAAGTTCGACTTACTTATATTTATGTTTTATACTCCTATTTTATATTGATAGAATTTGATTTTAATTTAAACATTATCATCCATATATATTTATTTATCAGATGTTAACAAGGTAAGCATTTTAATTTAATACAATTATATAAGATAAATTTTATTATAATATTATTGAGATCTTTTATTTTAAATTTTCAAATCAATCTCCTTTTAAAATACAAATATATACAAATCAATGGCAATTATCCCAAAAGATTTAATCATTTCAAATTGATAAGTTCACATTTTATTAAATTAGATTAAATATTTATAAACAGGGCCAAAATCCAGGGTCGTTACAAAGTACTTACAAACCATTTCAACGATGTACATTCAAATGCATGCCTACAGAAGTATTGAAAGGTTAAAGCTATGCTTTTAATGATGACCGTATCTTGGAAATGACAAGTGTGGTATATGTTGGATACACTTGATGGATGTGATCACCTATGTTAGTGTGAGTTGGGTCGGCTCTATGAGAATATTAAGGCTTAAATTCTCTACAAACCCTCGTAGAACCAAATTTGTTCAGGACCTAGAAAGTGTGAATGAACATTTGTGCCTAAAGTCCAACATCACCAAAAATTAAGTAAGTTTTCACGCTTATATAGCCTTTCTCTCAAATCCATATTGGCCCTTAGGGTCAGGTAATTTTGTCCCGGAGGGGGGGGGGGGGGGAGGACCTATATAGCCATGAACCAACACGCACGCGTGCCACCTTCCGCCCGTCCTGAACTAAGCCGGGTGCTATAGGAGTGATCCGTGTTATATTTTTTGCTAAAACGAAAAAAAATGTTTTTCTGTTTAAAAATAAAAAGTGTGACTGTTTAAAGGGACACGGTTTTTCAAACAGAACAACCGTTGGAAATAGGTGTTGCGATTTTTTTTAAAAAGAAACAAAAGTATTGCGAATTACCAATGAATGTGATTGTTGCTAATGACTATCAGATTCAAAAAAAAGACGCGACCTTTCAAAGAAGCATGACCATTGACTGTTAGAGGCTATAAAAAGGAATAAAACATGATGTATCCAAAACAATACTCTTCTTCTTCCTCCTCCTTCTACCATTAAATCAAAGCAGTTTTTGTATATCAAAGAGATGTCTTACTGATCACAATCTCGAGCAGAAAGATTTTGTTGTATCTTGGGAAATTTGCGAATAATTTTTTTAAGGAAATTACTAAAGCAAGCCTCAGAATCCCCATTTCTTTTCATTGCATTATACTATTGTTTGCTTGTACTGCCACTTTTTTTCAAATTTTCATTGCTGGTTGCTATTTTGATTCCCCTACTACTACATTAACTAACGTTGCCTTTTAAAACAAGCAAATTAATACTTATAAATGACACCAAACCTTGAATAATGTCTAACTAGCATCTAAATACATGTTTAGATTCTTATATGAGACGGTAAACCTTGTCTAAGTGGGTTTAGACGAATCGTTAAGCAATAAGCCTCATCTAACATCTAGGCAGGGCTAGGTGGAGGATTAAAAAGTTTTTTACAATAGTGGATTGAACCATTGAAGGAGAAAATGGAGCATCGGATTTGGTGGAGGTGATGATGGTGACAACAGCAGCGGGATTAGGTAGAAATAAGGGCTTAGGAACAGAGTTCTGCTATTAGCACCATAAAATACCCTTAAAATTAACCAGCTAAAAAAAACTAAAAACAACAATTAGAGTCTCATTATTACCCACTAAACAATTATCATTCTAATTATCTTCTCAAATCCATTATCAATGCCATCTTCCTTTTAAAACCTAAACCCAATTCTCTTGCACTATTGCTCTTTCAATCATAAATAAATTTGTAAAACCAAAAGAAAAGAAGGTAATAAGTAACATGCTTAGATAACAGAGATCAACAGGAGAATTAAAATAATACAACTGAGGTATTTTTGAATTTTTTTGATTGATGGTTTAAGTTGAATCTTAACAGATGAATTTTTTTCCTTTTTCTATATTTAATGGATTTCAATAAGTATCCAATTATATGTTCTTAATCAAATTTAATTTGATCTTTTCTTATGAAAAAAACTTAGTTGGTTGAGTTACATTTGTAATTTGTGATTACGCTCGGTCGACAATTATTTGTCGTTCTATTTTGGCCTTTTTTTAAATTTGTCGTTACAGGTAGCTTAAAACAACCATTTAGCATATTATTTCATCGACTTTACTATACTGTTTGATTTTTTTAACTCATATATGCATTTTCATATTTTACATTGGATTCAAATGTTGTTCCGAATAAAAGAAAAGTGGTTGCTAGCAACGTGTTGCGGGATATAAATTTTGATGATGTTAGAGTTGAAGAAAATGAATTTAGGATGGAAGAAAATGGGAATCAGTTGATTAATTCATTGAGTGAAGGATTAAATATAAATAAAGAAGATTTGTTGTTGGATGATAATGAAAATGTTAAAATCGACCTCACGTACAATTTTGTTATCTATGAAGTGTGTAATTTTTTAAGTATATAATATTAAATTTGATTAATCCTTCATAGACAATAAAAATCTAATCTCTATTGAGACATTTCCATCTAAAGATTCTTTTGTTCATCACACGAAAGCAAAAAAATTCAACACGGTTGTCACTATCACGAAATCAGCCAAAAGACTCAGAATTCATTCAGGACAAATGCCTAGGATATGGCTAGTTTATGAAAGACGTGATCAAAGCGGGACAAGGAAATGTGAATGCCTATTCTTAATTAAAGGCATTTACAATAGTATTATCCAGCTATCTGAACAATTGAGTTTTCATCGGAATCTGAGCTTCAAGACAAAGTCGAAACGATTCATGGAATTGGGAGCGTGCTTAGGAGAACAACGAAAATGGGCTCAAGAATTTAGATGTCAATTAGAGTTGAGGAAACAACTCAGTACTTAGCACATTCTACTCAGTACCGACCACTTTTCTTGCCCCATATAGGCCTTTGAAGCTTTGCACATGGAAGCATGGCCGAAGTGATTGTCATGAAGTACATTTCTCTTAGAACACGTGGGCAACTCCAAATGAATTCTAAAGAAAAGCAGATAAGTACAATTGGTATCAAAACCTCTCGGAAACAACATGATCTCTAAGGAGGTGTGCTCGGAACATAACATATATGGGATAGAAGACCAAAAGGAGGAAGAAGGGGAAGTTCCCCGTCTAAAAATCACGTTGATACCGACCATTTCTACTTGATACCGAGTAGATTTTATAGCTCAGAGGACCTCATTTTCCTTCCATACACTGTCAAGTCTGGATCTGGACTTGGTATCTCGTAGGCCTCCAGTTTTGTTGGATGATATCCTTATAAATATTGACCCTATAGCAACTGGAGAAGGATTTTTTGGCTTATTATCTTCTTCATCTTTTATCTATCCTCTATTGAGGTCACTAAGGAAGCTATCATTTGATGTCCTAGGTCTTTATATCGGTAAAACCCTTGTACTAGTGACTCTCAAATCTATAAACAATAAAAACTACGGTGGATATATGCTAGAGATTGCCCAACCATTTTATGTATCTTGTTGTTCTTACTGTTTTTGTGGTACAATATTCCATATTTAAATTATTGTGATATAATATTCCGTATTTAAGTAGATATTGAAGATATTTTATTCTTTGTAGAATTGTGACTCCAATACGTTGCCTCTTTTATAGATTTTAGAGAGTGATTAATTACCTCTTTATTGCATTAAAGAAGGCAAGGATTTATCTACATATAAATGATTTATTTTGAAAGATGGAAGCAACCAACAGCTTCTCAAAGAATGCATTTCAAGATTATTATAAATAGACCTGTATAAGTTCATTAGATGTGGGAAAAAAGTGTTTTTGTTTGTTTTGGGAATTGAATCTTTATTAATTCAAAACAATCTTTTTGTGGAATTAATAAAGGTTGTTTGGAGGAATTTCTTTGCCTATTATTTTTCTTCACTTCTTATCTCTTCTAAAATCTAATTATATAGGGATCCCTGAAATCCCTAACAGTTGGTATCAGCATCTACTACACAAATTTTTTGAAGGGAGTTTGGTTATAGAGAATATAAGTGTTGAAAACCTTGATGGGATGGGGGATATGGAAAGCGAAGGTTAAGGATTTTCTATATCTCAATGATCTTCACTAACCATTGGAGAACAAATGGGAGAAACCCATTAATTTATCTGAAGCAAAATGGAAGACTTTGTGCTGCAGCGGATTAACAAACTTTGACGTGCTAGTAATGTTTGATACAAATTGATACAATAACAACAAAACAATGATGAATGATGGATTGATAATACCTAAGTTAAATGCCAAATCCGTTGATCTCGCGAGATACCGGATTCTAGCTATCTTTAACACGTTGATCGCGCACGATACCGTGTTAGAAGATCTACGATTCTTCGACGTTGATCTCGCGTACGAGATTCCGTGAACCGGCTTCAAAATCGTTGATTCGAGCGCACTCGAATAACCGAAGATAGAGAAAGGAGATAACACTCAACTTCCAATTTTAAAGAGGCACAAAGCACTCAAACAAAAGTTTATTCAAAATCAACAACAACCTTTACAAGTGACACCATACCCCTATTTATAGGAGTTTACTACACAGTCCGAGCGACTTAAGGTGCAATCTGCTTTCATTGAGTTAGGTCGTAATTCGTTAGGTCGGAACTCCTGTTGCGCTGCATCACTTTGGATAAGAAGCTTACATGGCTATTCGGTTATTTTTGGACCGTTTGATGTTTCATATTTTTGCCAATGAAACATCTTCTTATGCAATCTAGTAGAAATTGGAAGGAATCTGTGTATAAAACTCTATAACAAATATGACTCGTCTTGTGAGAAAACCGGTAAATCTGAAGTTTAAGGAAGATGGGTCGATTGAAAAGCAACTTAATGATTTTTAGGCAATTGCGACCAATTAGTGACCGTGAATTATAAGGTGAAGGATGGGTCACAAGCAGATGTTGATTAGTTCGCTACCGGAGAGTTTGGAAATGCTAGTGGTTGCGTTGAACGACTCAAATTCGGATAAAGTTGTTTCAGTGTGATTGATGGTTAGTAGCTTGCTTAACAAAGAGAAGCATATGATGAACTTAATGGAAGGAAATGACAAGAAAGAAAGGGAAAATAGGCATCCGATTGAAGAGGTTAATCTTGTTAGGAGGGGTAACCATCCAAATATGGAAAGACGATCAAATAGATCGAACATGGAAAGAGATTTCACTTGTTAGTATCGTGAAAAACCCAGTCACCGGTTGAGATTTTCCAACAAGATTAAAAATGAAAAAGAAGGAATGAAAACATTAGAGGAAGAAAAAGTCAAGCTTAATGAAGGCAACGATGACGAGGTGAATTTTGATATTAGTATTGATATTCTCTGTGTGTACGGAAGAAAAGGAAATATGTGGATACTAGATTTGGATGCATGTTTCCATATATGTGACCAAGAACGAGCATTCATTAATTATAAAGAGCAAGAGAGCAAGACGAAGTCTACTACAAGTAGAGACTTACATGTTAAGTGAGTAGGTTCTATTAGGTTGAAGATGTATGATGGAAGGGTGGTGAAACTCACGGGAATTAGGATGTCCTAGAAATTACTAAGAATAGTGTTTCCATAGGGTAGTTGGAGGTAAAAGGCTGTAACATTTCAACTCGAGATGGAGTCACAAGGGTTTGGAAGAGTAATAGGGAGGTGCTGCGTGAAAAAAGAGGAAGCAACAATGTGTACAAACTGCTTAAAAAGATGGTGGATAATGAAGGAAGTTCTCAATTTGGAGTAGGAGAGATAAATTTGTCTGGATCAAGATGGAGCATGCAATGGAAAACCACAAAGTTTGTTTGGAGACCTATGTGGTATTACAAGCAATTGTGATTTATTGATAATATACATGTTTAATTAAGGGACATGCATAATTAGGTTGTTTGGATGTTAGTAAAGTTTTTATAACATGGAGAATTTGTTTCTATTGTGATAATGGAGATTGTTTGGAGTTGGTAGGTTATACTGAATATCGTATTAAGGTGGAGGTCGATTTTTTCATAAAATATTCCATTTTTAAGTTGATTTTAAAGATATCTAAGTCTACGTGGAATTGTGACTTAAATACATTGCCTCTTTTATAGATTTTACACATTTTGGAGAGAGATTAATTGTCTCTTTTATTGCATTAACGAAGACAATGATTTATCTATATAAAAATGATTTATTTTGAAAGATGCAAGCAATCGATGTCTTAAAGAAGGCATTTTATTAAGACTATTGTAAACAGACATCTATAGGTTCATTAGATGTTTGTGGGGAAAAGTGTTTTTTATATTTCTACTTAATATTTTCGGTGGAATTAATAAAGGTTGTTTGGAAGAATCTCTTTGTCTATTTTTTTCTTAACTTCTTATCTCTTCTAAAATCTAATTGTGTAGGGATCCTTAAAAAACCTAACACCACTGGATGATTTTCCAACAAATACAGACCTTACAGCTACTGGAAAAGGACTTTTTGGTTCATTATTTTCTTCATCTTCCATCTCTCATCTATTGAAGTCACTAAGGAAGCTACTATTTGTTGTTCTAGGTCTTTAGATCAGTGCAACCCTTGTACTAGTGGCTCTCAAATCTATAAATAATAAAAATTATAGTGGACGTAGGGAAAAGATTTCCAAACCACTTTAAAAACCTCGTTGTTCTTACTGCTTTTCATATATTATCTTCTAGATTTCTACTGGACTTTGGATGTTGTGCAATTTTTTGCATCAAAATTTTGGTGCTTTCATTGAGAGAGGATATTCTCAAGCAGAGATCTAGCTTTCTATTTTCGATTGGAGCATACAAATGTTAGATCCAGAAGATTTGCTTCAAGGAATTTGAACAATTAGCATAAAAGAATCAATGGCCCCTATGATATCAGGAATATCATCAAGGGTAAAAGATGGTGGAGATAAAGGGAAAACTCATCAAGTGGAGGTCAGCAACCAGTAGGCTGTACCAGGACCATATACTTAGTAGGAGATGGTTACTAGAGTGGAGTTCGACAAAATGATGCAGAAGCTGAATCAGAAGTTAGTTGACAGTCAAATGTCTATAAGGGAAAAGATGGATGCTAGCATAGAATTACTGACCCAGTAGCCCCAAAGAACTAGAAGGAGTAAAAGGAATATTTCTCCTGCTAGATCCGAAGACAAAACTCTTATGTTTTTTGTCATAATAGGCGAGATGACAAACAAAATAGAGGGAAATAGCTACTAGAGTTGCAGAAGGTGTTGTTGATGGAAGGCAGAAGATCCCTGCCTAAGGAATTCAACTCGGTATTGAACAGAATCAGGTCGATACAAACAGGAATTTGGAAACTTTGGAAGAACAAGGAGCTGGGGCTGTGGACTTATCTGATTCGGAGGGTGATCTACAGCATGACGGTGAGGATTATGAGCTTGATGTTGCTTCTCATGATGTCAGAGTTCAAACATCTGCAACAAAAGAGACTGGGTAGCCTGGACGTTAGCGGGAAAACCGAGGTAATTTGCAAAGCCAAACACTCAACATAGCTTTTGATAGTTGACCTTCGAAATACCGTGCGTGAGAGGAATATATAACAAATATGGTTACTTGGCTGGTGGAAGGAAGCAAAGGTAGAAAGAACGAGGATTGGGGTTCCTTACTAAGTAGAATTCCATTCATTGAGAACATTCTGAGGGAAGAGTATCCTAGGAAATTTATAATGCCAACTATGGCATCATATAATAAGACTGCTGACCTCAAGCAGCACTTTTTTAAGTATAAAATGGCACATAGATGGTGCTAAAGTGAAGGACATGGCACGGTGTTGGCGTTTTTCTTATTTTTCTAGAGGATGTTGCATCGATTTGGTTTACTTGGCCCATACCATAGTCCATGTTGACTTTGGAAGAGTTAGTAAAGTAATTTCTGGAGCAGTTTCGGCTCCATATTGCTTGATCTGAGGATGTGATGTCCTTGTCTTTTAAAAGGGTTCTTGAATCGGTTTAATATGGCAGTTACAGAGATTAGCAATCCGAAGTAGGATTTGGTGTTTATGGCTTTGATCCGGAGCATACATCCAGGCACGGACTTTGGTAAGTGGTTGAATATGAAACCACCAAAAATTGTAGAGGAATTCTTTCGAAAGGCCAACTAGTTCTTACGTATGGCAGAAGCGAGTCAGGCAGCTGGACAGACTGATGACGGACAATCGAAGGAAGAAACACAAAGCAACGTGGCAATTAAAAAACAATAGAAAGTTTCGATAACACAGAGGTTAATGTAGGGAATTCTAATAGTCAAAATAAAAGGAATCAGGGCTCTGGTGGTAGGCGGAATGAATCCAAAAGGCGCTTAAGGAATATGAGATTGAATGAGTATGTAACGACCCGCCATTTCGAACCATTCAAATCGAAAATAAACCACATATGTCTGACTTGCTCAAAATAACATATTGTTATTTATATTTGGCAAAACTTAACATATATAGTGAATAAATCAATCACAGACACAGAGTATTATAACAATACGCAGCGGAATAGATAAATAGTAGTTTATGAAGCTACTACAGAAACATCAGAGTACAAAGAAAATACAACATAGGTCCAAATACAAGGAAGTCTCTAATACACAAACAAATGACAAGTCTGAACATAAATAACTGGAAATAACTAAAATCTGAATAGATAAAAGATAGATCTCCAATCAAAGCTCCAAGCTCCAAAGGTGAGTCTCAAATGTTGTAATACTCAGGCGGACCCGAGCACAAAGCAAAACATAAAACACTCGAGTTAGGAATTACATTCTTATGTAAGTAAATCAACTCAAGTGAAATGTCCAAGTGAAATGCAATATAACGTAAAGGATGTTTGGCATTCCATTCTTTAAGGATCCATCAAACTATCTACATATATAATATAATACGCTATATAGATAATGTCTACAGTAAAGTAAAGTATTGAAATAGGGCTAAGGCGTTACCCATATCCCGCTTAACACATTTTTATATAAATATCGTAGTCTGTACAGATACTCTAAGCTCCACCAAATCTGTGGGATACTCAAGGAGCACTCCATAGGTACAATACAAACCAAAGTCGTAATGGGCTTGATAAGGCATATGACAAGACACACGAGGCAATGCCCAAGGTAGGATACTACCGTTTTGCAGAACCGGGTTAGTGGTAACGCATGACAACTACTACCACCCACCTCGAGACACACTCCTATAATCAAAGGTGCACACTAATCGAATCACAAATAGATATGGTTTCGAAGAAGCATGCTCGATCAAGGAAGCGACCCCACTTGGCCTAGGTATAGCTCATGTTTTAGTCATATCAAGCTGACCTGAGAGGGTTAGGGCTGCGTTCATACCTCATACAGTATCGTTCGCCATGATATCCTACTTCATTCTGGATTCTCCACCACGTGCACAGTTGTTAAAGTGGTTTTCGGTATTGGCAGAGAGTAAGACAATATCTGATCACGGTCTCTTTAATAACCGAACGCTTATTTCACACCGTGGTCATTTTACAAAATCACTTTTATAAACATTTAAATTAAATCTCAAATTAAATTTTTTAATCAAAATTAAATATTCAACTTCAATTTTATTTGAATTTGAAAATATTCATTTAATCACTTTTAATTAAATCAAGTTATAAAATCATACCTTCCAAAATCTCAAAATCAATATGTTTCAAATCAATTCTTAAACAAATTAAAAAACAATCAAATTTGATTTATCTTTCCAGCCTTTATTTATTAAAGTTGTTACAGAATCTATTTCAAAATATTAACATAAATTTAAATAAATATTTTAAACATAATATATATATATTAGTTAAATTAAATTTTTATTAAATTTTATTATATTAAATTTTAAATCTTATAATTAAATTCCTTTTATATTAAATCTTATTTTATATATTTTAAAAATAATAAAGTTATAAGTTAAATTTTATAATTTACATTTTTCAAAACTTAACTTATAATTTTAAAATTTTCAAAATATATAATTTAAAAATCTAAATTTTTACACACATATTAAAATAAAAATCTTTTTATTATGTTTTAAAAATCAATATTTATTAAAACACGTATGTTTCCTAAAATTTTAGAAATCATTTTAAAAATAGATTAATAGTGTGGTATATAGTTTTATATCCCATGGTTAAGTGATACAGATATTTATCATTCCAACCCGCAATAATTTAAAATTTACAGGTATATATCATTTCAACCCGCAATCCTAAAATTTCCAAGTCAGTAAAATCACTTGGGTTTATCATACTCTACAATAGTCGTATCCCCTTGCTTAACATCCATAAATGCCCTATATAACTGAGACTTTCCAGCTTCGGGTATTCACATAGCAGCAAAAGCATCCCCGAAAATACGGTTCCAATATAAAGATAAAGTCCAAAGAGATAACCTAGCAAAAGGACAACTAAAGAATCTCACCTAAACTGCTGCCAAGAGATATTAGCCTCGACAGTCTGAGTGTTAAATGACTCCCACCAATCCTGAGCAGACTCCTGTAACTGCCAAGTAGCTAACGGATGCATCTGAGCATCGGTGTTCTCAAGTCCGGTGAAAATCCTCTCTAAACTCTTCAGCCAATGCTGAGCTCAATAATACTTTCTGCTCCAGTAAACTTGGTACCTCCAAGCCGAGAATACTCCTTACAAAGAGTGATGAACCTAATTGGCTGAGTTGGTGGAACGGGTGCGACAACTGGTTGTGCGGGGGCATTTCCATGACCCCTACCCCGAATGTTCCTACGGTTACTCATCTGGAAAAGACAAAAATGGATTTTAGAACAAAGGTAAAGTTCCAAAATTCATAAGAAATCCTAATTAAAGAGAATCCTAACAAAGAATTTCAAACTCGAACGAAGATGATTGTATAATTAATTTTACTCATTTGAGGGAATGAATACTCTATCTCTAATGAGTTTTTATTCCATAAGCTAAGTTTTGCCTAAACCAAAGCTTTGATATCAACTGTAACGACCCGCCATTTCGAACCATTAAATCGACAATAAACCACACATGTCAGACTTGAATTACTCAAAACAACTTATTGTTATTTATATTTGGCAAAACTTAGCATATACAGTAAATAAATCAATCAAAGAATCATAGACACAGAGTATTACAGCAATACATGGCGGAATAGATAAATAGTTGTTCATCAAGCTACTACAGAAACATTAGAGTCTAAAGCAAATATAACACAAGTCCAAATACACGGAAATCTCTAATACATAAGCAAATGACAAGTCTGAACATAAATAACTGGAAATAATTGAAATAACTGAAACCTGAATATATAAAAGATAAATCTCCGATCAAGGCTCAATGCTCCAAAGGTGAGTCTCAAATGCTATGATACTCAGGCTGACCCGAGTATAAAGCAAAACACAAAACACTCGAGTCAGGATTAACATTCTTATGTAAGTAGATCAATTCAAGTGAAATGCAATATAACTTAAAGGACGTTTGAGATTTCATCCTTTAAGGATCCGTCAAACTATCTACATACATAATACAATACGCTACATAGTTAAAGTCTACCATAAAGTAAAGTATTAAAATAGGGCTAAGCCGTTACCCATATCCCCCTTAATACATTTTTATATAAATATCGTAGTCTATACAGATACTGTAAGCTCCACCAAACCAATGGGATACTCAGGAAGCACTCCATAGGTACGATACAAACCAAAGTCATAATGGGCTCGATAAGGAATATGACAAGGCACACGAGGTAATGCCCAGGGTAGGATACTACCGTTTTGCAGAACCGAGCTGGTGGTAACACATAGCAGCTACTACCGCCCACCTTGAGACACACTCCTATAATCAAAGGTGCACACCAATCAAATCACAAAGTAATAGATATGGCTTCGAAGAAGCATGCTTGATCAAGGAAGCGACCCCACTTGGCTCAGGTATAGCTCCTGTTTTAGTCATATCAAGATGACCTGAGGGGATGAGGGCTGCGTTTATACCTCATGTAGTAGTATTCGCCAAACCATCCTACTTCATACTGGATTCTCCACCATGTGCACAGTTGTTAAATTGGTTTTTAGTATTGGCAAAGAGTATGACAATATCCGATCCTGGTCTCTTTAACAACCAAATGCTTATTTCACACCGTGATCATTTTACAAAATAACTTTTATAAACATTTTTTTTTTTGGCAAGGCCGACGGGGTTGAATGGACCCCGACCATTTTATTGCAGCACTAATAGATACAGGACAAAAACAACAAAGAGCAAAGCTCAAGAATACGAAGGAAGACATAGCGCCACAAGAACAACAGGAATAAAAATCACAAAAGAAAGAAAAAACACAAAAAAAACTAAATCCTATGGTAGGAGCAGTATATCCCAGGGTCAATGATGAAACTTTGCATCTCAAAGGCTTGTTTCATCACTTGTTTCATCCAGATTTTGAACACAACATCAGTTTTAACCATACTGACATCAAGAACTGTGGAGTTACATCCTTTCAAAACAGAATAGATGAAGCATTTCATCAGAACTATAATGAGTCTTTTCCCTTTACCCTTGTTTCCAGTTTTAGCATGTATGTTATCCCATTCAACACATTTGTCAGTAGAGGCCGTATATCTCGTTAGCTTAGTCAAAACCACATACAAGAGTTGCTTAATAAACTTACATTCAAAGAACAGACGTTCTACAGTCTCCACCTGCGTACTGCAGAAAAAACCTGCATTGGTAACCACCATTTCCATGCGTACGAGCTTGGCTCTAGAAAGAACTGCACTGAAAAGGACCTCCCAGAGGTGACTCAGAGAAGGAATGACAATAAGTAACGGACTTCTGGAAGCAGCAGTTTTTTGCTCACAAACGAAGGAGAGGTAAAGCGTTGAGTTCACAGTAGAAGCAAGCACGTGTCTATGAGTTATCTGGCAATTGAATATGTTAGGAGAAAGTTTAACATGCAGAGTGTCATATAGACACATAAGCCTACCATACACAGCCCCAATCAGGTTGTGAATAAAATTCCAGTTGTGATTAATATAGTGACCCGCATTAGTCGTCATCGTAAGATTTATCTTAGTCTCAAGCATGTCTGTGATATATATTTGGCGCATATAGATAAGCAATTTACATTCATCAAGAAAGTTTGCTTGATGACCACCACGTACATTGCCTGCTCCTTTGCATGTCATCATTGAATAACACGAGCATTGAGCATTTCTATTTTCATTCGCCTAGTTACTGCCTGCGACGAGGACAAATAGTTAGGGATAGAATCAGATAGGGGGGTTCTTTCCATACTAGATGTAACATCTGACTTTGGTGAGGTTGTGGGATTCGTTTTAGTAGGAGTGGTTTCATGAATTGGCAAGGGGGGTGGTGGTTTGTATGCCAGAGGAGGTTTTATTTTGGAATAAATGTGAGTTACTGGTTGATTGAGAGATTTATCATTCAGTTGGGAGGGAGAGATAGCAGTTTGAAAATTCGGTTGATAATCTGTGCATGTCGTTTCCTCCTTGTGCATGCCTGTTTGCTTTGATGCTGTTATCCTTTGCTTCATTTTCATATTTCTATTCTTTCCATTTTTCTTTCCACTGTTATTGGGATCCTCTTCACTTTTACTCTTCCTGCTATTTCCATCTTCACTATGATCTGCCTCTCTTGGTTCAGGTATCTGCATAATATTCACGTTATCTTGCTTTTGCACATTTTGGACTGCTTCCCCTTGTGTTTCAACTGAGTTACTCCTATCTTTGTTTTTCATCTGACTTTCTGCTGTCTCTTGCATTACCATTTCTTTATATGCTATTTCATCCTGAATGTCTTCTTTTTGATTCTCTTCACACATATCGTTCATGATTCCTTCCTCATCTATATTAAGCAGTGCTTCAAATTGATTAGTGGTTATGAGATTGTCTACCATGTTATTATCTTCAGTACTCCCATCACTTTTAACAGTATTTACCCTGTACACCTCTTCATCAGTTACTTGGATGATATCAGTAACACTTGCATTTGCACATTCAGTAAGAACTTCACTTTCAACTATTTCATTTCCTTTGTTTTCACTATTAGGTTCTTCATTGTTACACCCTTCTTTTCCTCTTTCAGTATCCATTTTGTCAGAGACATTATCTTTCTCGTGCTCTTCACTTCTGCCTTTGCCTTGTTCCATTTTTCTTTCATTTGCCAAATTTTCTTTTCTCCTATCCTTTACACGCTGCCATTTTCTAATTACACGCTTCTGTAGCGGCTTTACATTCCTCTTAACTTGACCTTTTTCTGTGATTTCTCTTTCCTTCCCTTTGCTATCAATGTCCCTATTTTCCTTTTCATTAGCTTTATGCCTTATCTCCATCCTGTCACAACAATCAGTTTCATGACCAAAATTTTTGCATATCACACATACATCTGGCCTCCACAAATATTGTACATAAATCTTTTGTGTTCCTCCTTCCACCAGCTTGACTAGAAACTCATCCACTAGTTCCTTATCTGGTTTAACCTCAATCAAGCATTTAGCATAGGTCAACCTCTCCTGCTTTTCCGTCATCGCATCCATGCATAACAATTTTCCCAAGTGACTACTTAACCAGTTGATTCCCAGTGGCGACCAAGCAAATAACGGAAGATTGTACAAATGAACCCACACCGGAACAGAGGAGACTGTACCAGAGACATTACTAATTGACGCATCATATGGCTTGATAATGAATAACTTATTATTCATGATTATTGGGTCACTCTGTATTATCTTATTCTTGTCATCAGAACAAGAGAAGTTAAATAAGAAGATAGTACCATCAGATTTGACCGTGACAGATCCTCTCAACTTCCAGATGGTTTTAAGCTTTTGAATAACAGCTGTGTAAGATAGCGGCTTATCAAGGAAGAATCCAACTAAAGTTTCATTCCAGATTCTATCTCCAGCTTCAATAACTTCATGAGTCGGCACTAGAACTTCATTTTCATATTCAGGGCATAAATCAACGGGAACGTACTTCCCAGCATTTTTAGGTTTATTCTTAAAAAGTGAAGACCACGGTCGTTCACCTAGAGAGGAGGAAAAGGGCACAGAGGTTTGTGGAGGAGGGTAAGCATCAGGAGGACGTTTGGGAATTAAGCCTGGGGGAACAAGAGATTTAGGACGTTGGTCAGATGGTTCAGAATGATTTGGAGGAGCAACAGAGGGAAGTAAAGTTTCGGTGGTTACTGGTTTGATAGGTGGAGGTGGCTGAAGGTTAGCTGAACTTGAGGGGAGATCGGAGTTGCTGGGTGAACTTTGGACAGAGATGGAACGGACGAGAGGGTTGACTTGAGAGGTGAGGGGAGGTACGTCTGGGTTGGCAGAGTTGGTAAGGAGAAGGACATTGTGCGGTAAGGAGAAGGACATTGTGCGGTAAAGAGGTATAAGGAAAGGTGACATTTTATTTAACTTCAATTTTAAATAAAATCTCAAATTACAAATTTAAATCAAAATTAAATATTCAACTTCAATTTTATTTAAATTCAAAAATATTCACTTAATCATTTTTAATTAAATCAAGTTATAAAATCATACCTTTAAAAATCTCAAAATAAATAAGTTTCAAATCAATTCTTATTTAAATTCAATTCTTAAACAAATTAGACTATAATCAACTTTAATTTATCTTTCCAACCTTTATTTATTAAAGTTGTTACAAAATCTATTTTAAAATATTAACATAAATTTAAATAAATATTTTAAACATAATTTTTACATATATTAGTTAAATTTAGTTTATCTTATATTAAATCTTATTTTATATATTTCAAAAATAATAAAGTTATAAGTAAAATATAATTTACATTTTTCAAAACTTAACTTATAATTTTTAAATTTCCAAAACATATAATTTAAAAATCTAAATTTTTACACATATATTAAAATAAAAATATTAATATTATATTTTAAAAATAAATATTTATTAAAATACATATTTTTCCCCAAAAGTTTGGAAATAATTTTAAAAATAAAGCAACGGTATCGGTATATAGTTTTCTATCCTATGGTCAAGTGATATGAATATTTATCATTTCAACCCGCAATAATTTAAAATTTACGAGTATATATCACTTTAACCAATAATCCTAAGATTTCCAAATCAGTAAAATCGCTCGGGTTTATCATTTCAACCCGTAATGATTTTTTCTTAATCTATAAGATCATTCAAGTATGTATTATTTCAACCTATAGTGATTTCCTAACTAACATGGAACTTATAGTGTGAGAACAATAGAATAATAACATAAATGACATAACATATCAATGACAAGCATATATCAAAATTAACAATTTAAATGTAATATATATATACTAACATGTTATTCGTGTCAAATGTCAATTAACATAGGTGAACAAATGCAAATAATGACATATCATACTTAACGCTTTAATCGCTAACCAATTCAAATTTAACAACACGTTTCAATCGTCATTTCATGTGAAATAAATTTACTAAACATACGATCGTGAGTGATCGCTTACCTTTTGTGGCTATGAAAACAACGAGAATAAGAAGCAAATGGACAAGCATGGATCGAACAAGCGGGACAGCGACAATGCCGAAGAACTGTTGTTATAATTTCCAAAAAGCAGCGTAACAAAGTAAAATGCTGCTGTGCAACAAATCGGGATAGCAAAACCATATCAGACAGCGATAAAACCGTAAAATTGCTACGGTAACTGGCCGGGACAACGGAGACAAGTGCCGAGTGGAGGTGACAAGGTTGAGTGTAACGACCCGCCTTTTTGGACAGTTTAAACCGACGATCAAATACACATGCCAATTCCAAACCATTCAAAAGGGCAGATGGTTATTGGGGTAAATAAGAAAAGAAAAGAAAGAGAAATAAAGGAAAAGAAACAACACAGAATCTCGCAGCAGAACGGTAAAATATAATAGTCAAATAAACAGTTCATGAAGCTGTTTACTATACGTTGACAATTATTTATACAACATTTATCAGGGTTATACATATACAACAGAACAACTAAAATAATACAGCAGATAGCATGATGCAAGGGTAATAATAGTAATAGTATACCAAATCTTCGTCTTCATCCTCCAGAATAGATCTTCAAAATCTGAAAAACTCAGGACTGACCCGAGCGTAATGAAAAGACAAAACACTCGAGTCAGGACTAAAATATCCTTATGAAAGTTAAATCAATCGTAAATAAATATGAGTGTAACGGCGTCCGAGATGTTTACGGGGTTTGACATCTCATATCCAGTGTCAACGTGCGTGCTATAACTCAAGAGATGTTACGGGATTTTCCATCTCTTAAGGATCCCTTAAACTATCTACTATGTAGTAATGTACGCTAAGTAGATAATGCCTATCAGTAATATAAAGTATCAAAATAGCGTTAAGGAGTTACCATAATCCCCCTTAACACATTTTTATAATGCCATAGTCTATACAGCACCGTACGTCCCACCGTAAACTGGTGGTTATCAGAGGGTACCCCATAGGTATAACACAAAACATAACGTAGTGGTCGCGAATAGGATAATCAGTATGACAAGGTACATGAGGCGATACCAACTAGGACACTAGTAGTTGCGTGATCCGGACTGATGTTGGGCATAGCCAGCAGCTACCCCAACACCGCGAAACAACACTCTCAAATCAAGGTGTGCACCCAAATCGAATCACAAATGTAATAGATATGGTGTCGAAGAAGTGTGTCCGCTAGAGGTGGCGAACCTCAATGGCCCAGCGCGGCTCCTGTTTTAGTCATGTCAGGGGTCATCCAATATCGTTCTCTTTCTTCAGTCAACGCATTCACCAAACCATCCACTTCATTCTGGATCAACACTCCCCGTATAATAGTTATTAAAGTGGTTTTCGGTATCGACAGAGAGTATGTCCATATCCGATCCCGGTCTCTTTAATAACTACGTATTATTTCACCGTTGGCTCTTTTACATTTCAAATCGATTCATAATTGATATCAAAATATCATATTCGCTTCAAAAATCAAATTCATTTCAAATATCATCGTATCTATTCAAAAGTAAGATTCCGTTTCAAAAATCGTTTTTCGCATCAATATCTCATTTCGATTTCAAAATCATTTCGAATTTCAATTTTGGTTGCAACTTCATTTAACCCAATTCGTATTTAAATTCAAGATTTAAATATAAACATTTCACCTTACTGATCAGCTTAGAATTTTAGAAAATAGTTTTAAGTATTTTAAAAGTAGTTTTAAATAATTAAAATAGTTAAAAATACTTAAAATCTTAAAATAGATTTAAAATAGATAAATTAGTTCAAAATAATTTAAATTGGGTTAAGTAGATTTAAAATAGATTAAAATAGTTTAAGTATTCAAAAATGGTTTATATAACCGAGTAATTTGGAAAAAAAATAAAACAGCTTCAAAATCAATCCATTTCAATTATAACTTCCCAATTCAAATCAATTTCAATTTTCATTCTACCGATTCAATTTCGATTTCAATTCAAATCAATGTCAACTTTGACTTCAAATTAATTCAATTTTACATTCACCTTTAATTTATTCAATTTCAATTTATATCGATTTGGAGCTTGATTTTTCAAAATATCAATTTATAATACTTAACAAAATTATCTTCCAATATTCAAATTTAAAACCCAATTACAAATATGATTCAATTTCAAGCTCAATTTCAAAATATCTTTTATATCGCTTTTACTTAGTAATATTCAAAGCTCGAATTAAGGATAAATCTTTAAACAAATCAATTTACGAAATTCAATCATATCCCCATTTTTAAATTCCAAAGTCTCCACTTTAATTATTTAACAATTTCTTTTAACCAAATTTTATTTCAACATTCCAAACTCAATTTTTCGATAAATTCAATTTTTATAAATTGATTTCTATTTATAACTTTTAAATCAAAACATTTAAATAAATTTCAAATCGACGATTTTCAAAATATTAATTTAGCCAATTCGGTGTCCGTATATAATTTTCTATCCTATGGCCAAGTAATTATTTATTTCAATTAAATGTCAGGGATGAATATATATTACTTAAATCAAATCACAGTTTCATATGTATGCATAACTGGATATATATAAGCAAATAAACATCCAAACATTTAAATATCAACCAATAGCATCCATCGAAATACATCATCCAACAGACAATACAATTCATGGCAATTTCATAGTTATCCATGTCAGGTAATTTAATCGCAATTCAATTTCAATTTCAATTTTAACTGTCAATTTAATTCTCAACGGTTAGTTCAAATGACAACCTATATGACAATTAAATTCTATCAAACAACGACTAATAAAGTTCCTATCACTTCATAATATCAAATTTAACTAGCATAAAGATATTTAGTACGTTGTGAGCGTTATAAAACACTCACCTTGATTTCAATGCAGTTCCAGCGTTTTACTCCGAATAAAATTAAACGAGCGTTTTATTTTACCCGAATTTTTCTCTAGCTCCAAACGACTCCAATCCAGCTCCATAGCATAGTGCTCGTCCATACGATTCCAACGCAACTTGTTTTGCAATTTTTCGATCTCGTATGACAAAGATATAATGTTTTAAACATCACAGGATTTAAATTACAATTAAATTTACATTTCTATTATTTATTTTATACAATAACAATTCTGGGCCGTACGATTAGAATTTGCAGATTAGGGCCACATGCTTCTTCCTCCCGTTCGTTGCTTCACGCGCAAGAACCCAAGCCGTGATATTTAGGGTTGAATGCCGCAACCACCTCGCTACACGAAACTCCATCACACTACCGCCAATTCGAAGCCCTCCTCGCGAGCCACCATCGGCCAGGAGATAGTGAAGCTCGGCTATCCCTAGGCCCCTCGATTTGCGTATGAACGGCCGGCCTTTGCACTCAAATTGCCGTTGAATCGTTCGCCCAAACTCGATCTTCACCGTTGAACTCGTAGTGCTCGATGAGCTCTCCAAATTTCGTGTAGAAGCCGGAGTGTGAAAACGAAGCGATTGAGAGGAATCGAAGGGGAAAGCATGGTGTTTTCTGGCCATTGGTTCTATAAGGGGTGGCGGCTGTGATAGTGAACGAGGGTTTCACTGTAGAGCAACTATATATAAGCAATTAAATAATATTATTTTAATATATATTCACATTTTAACAACTTTTTCAAACAAACTCCAAACGAAGCGCGGTGACCGGCGTTTCTAGGATTTACCCCGCGTTCCGGACACAATGGAATAGTTTTCGGAGGCTAATTCGATCATCTGCGCGAGTTACGGAAATAAACGATCAAATTTAAATTAAACCGATTAAACGAATTTCTATGCGTTTTAGCTTGCTCCGGACAAACGGTAAATCCAATTGACACGAAATTTGAAATATTACAATAATATCACATTACGGATCCGATGAAACTGGTTTCGTCGAAATCCGAGACTGTTTGAAAAATGACTATTTTAACTCGCCAAATTAATATTAAAACCATTTCAATGCGTTTCGAGCTGCCACGGTCAAACGACAACTCCGATTGCTACGAAAATTGAAATCCGATAATAACAAATTATTACCGATCCGATGGAACTAGTTTCGTCCAAGTCTAAGAATGTTCAAAAATTGGCTATTTCTCAGTCGATAATTAAATATTAAAATATTCAATTTTCACAAATAAATTTTAAATTCAGTTTTAAAAGTTCTATTACATCACTATAACTCCAATATGATAAAATAAAATTTTACAAATCATTTTTAGTCATATTAAACCCGTTATTCAATTATCCAATAAATTCCAATTTTAAAATCTTATTAACTCCATTATAATCCCGATATAACTTACAGTCACTTTGGAAACCAATTTGAATCATATTAAATCAAATTTCAATTATAAATTTCAACATCAAAGTAATCATATCAAATTCGGAATTTAATTATTCAAACATTTGTAATATTAAATTTAAACAATTTGATTATTCTTAAATCACTATCCTTTGAGATATTCAAAACGAACTTAAAAATTTAACAAATTCAAATTATAGAACAACCATTTCCATTATACGGTTATCCAATTCCCATTATTAAATTATTCAATAAATTCCAAATATTAAATTTAAACAATTTCGATTATCCAATTATTCATTATCTTTTGAAATATTGAAATTGAACTTATAAGAATCAACTTTTAAAACCAATTCACAATTTAGAACACTATTTTCATTTTACAGTTATTCAATTATTCAATAAGTTTTAAATATTTAATTTAAACAATTTACCTGTTCAATATTCAATATTTGATTTTTAAATAGATTTTACTTATCAATCAATTACTCTATTATACCCAATGAATTCAACATTTATTATCCTATTCAACTTTTGATTGCAAGGGCATTCACTAAGTAGATTTTATTTTTCATTACTTGGATAATTATTGTCGCAATTCATTCCAGTTATTATTATTCCAAACGAATTACAATTTTTTTTTCTAACATTAAATCAAGAAATCTTTTAAATTAGCTATTTTAATTATCGAAAATTTACGGGTCGTTACATTCTCCCCCACTCAAAACTTTTCGTCCCCGAAAAGGAAAAAGAAGGGAAAAGGAACTAAGTATAGAATTCAACATTAGATATATTTATTCAAAGTTACCAACTTATAAACAATGAAATTCCATCTAGAAAGTCATTACTACACTTTTACTAAGTTATTCCAAACGGCTTTCTAACTTTAAAATTTAGTTATCAAAACAAGTTATAAAAAAAATTTAAAACTTGAAAAATTTCTAACACGCGAATTTACGGAAAATTTCGGCAGAGTCTCCTTTGCGCGGCTCGATCGGAAAAAAAAATGACAGTATATATATATCACAAATATACATCTCATCAAGTGATGAGGCATCCCGCAGGGAAAAAAATGTAAAAGTACGGTATGTAATCCGAGATATGTACCTTATATATTATTAGCGAGCATATACGGCTAATATAGCGCGAAAGCGAGCTCCAAATGCGAAGCAAGCGCAATCCGCACCTACTAAACACTCAACAAACCATGAGAAACATGCATATATGAAAATAATATCAATATACATCATATAGCGACATAACAACTACATATGCCAACATAGCAAATGCAACAAAAGCAACAAATGCAACCATCAGTCAACTATCATCCAACTATCATCCAACAAATCCATAACCAACCAATATAAATTCACTCCTCATTAATATTTATTGACTTGGTTTCAATTTTAATCACAGTTGATTCATTAACGTTGGATTTTACTAACATTCATTCTCAATTCAATCAGTTAACATTCACTAATTTATATTTACATTAGTTCACTTCCAATTTGAATCAAATTAAATTCTATTTAAATTCATTTAACTTCCAATTTGATTTCAATGATTTATAGCTTCCAATTTCAATAACACTTAATGAATTATATAGAATCAACAAGCAATCGTATAACAACCAAAATCATACCCAACATAACCAAATTATAAATTTTACATTCAATTTGGTTTATCTCTTTTTTATATATATCCTGTTATATAAATTTACAAGAATCATTTTATATTTGGCATCTTAAATTTCCAATATTTACTTTAATTAAGTCCGTAAGCCGTACATATATCATCCGTGAGTAATATCAATCTAATCGCTTATTCGATCACACAATTTCACTTCCAAACTAGTATCGTTCACACGACTCTCTAGTGTGGACTCAGATTTGGTTCCTTGATAGGAAACTGTTACTCTCCTTGCATAGCCATATACTATGATAGAGAATTCCAGAATCAAGTTAAAAATCCATATTCAGGGTTCGCCGTCGAAAATCGAGTGAAAAAATCCTAACTTGGATCGATATAAATCATCTCGAAATTTTGTGCTCGAATTTGGATCAAATCGTTATGCAAATAAAATAATATATGTACAATCTCACGTATTACCTTCCAATGGATTTCTATCCAATTTATCTATACTAAATTATTTTATTGACTTCTTTTTTTTTCAATTAATTATTCACAATCTATTATTCAGTTAGTATATTCATTTCTTTACATAGCATGTTCTTTAACATTATCTTTTCCTAAACATCATATCATAGAATTTGCTTACTCAAGATCATTTTAAACATTCTATATAATTTAATTAAATCCAATTTCATTTTCCAATTGATTCTTAGCTATAAGAAATTCCTTTGTTTACATTTATTGCATTTTCATAATTTCAGTTAATAACGAATTCATTTGTGGAACATTTTATCAACCGGTACTCTAGTTTATTAATCATCCTATAAAAGTATAACCTCTCCTAAATGACTTTTCTTAGTTTACAGTTATCTTAAAGGTTGCAAATTCAAAAAAAAAATTCAATCCCTTTGCAATTTATATTTATTTTCTATAACCAATTTAAAAAGATATAATACGATTCATTTATCTTCTTTCTTAAGTTCACTTACTTGTTCCATTTATCCATTCATCATTTCATGCTATATTTAGTATATACACAAAAAATTTCACAACCAAATTTTCCATTTGTATACATTTAATTCCCTTTGAGTTTTCCTTACTTGTATATTTCAATTACTTTCAGGTTTTGTTTATTTATACAATATCTCATTACATATCCAAAACATCATTTCAACTTCTTAATATTTGGTAAGTCATATTATATGTTATTACAATGCAAATTTGGTATTATATAAATTTATAGAATTTCATTTTACTTAATTAGAATGTTCACAAATTTAATTTGTTTAAATCATCTTTACCTTTCAACTTTAAAGTTTTCCCAAAAAAAATAGCTTAGATATCTTAATCCTCTTATTTTATAAATTCTGGTTACTCATATTTCATTCAAATAATTTGAAAATTATTAATTAACAGAACTTAGAAATTTAAATGCCCGGTTCTTTTCAAATCGTTTGAAATAAATATATTCACTTATATCTTTAATATATCAAATCATATCTTTGGAGTTTAAACCAAAACCCATTTACCCAAAATAATTTCGAAGAAAAGCAAAGCTTCTTAGAAGTCTCCCCTACTTTGAGACTCGAGAATGAACGTCGATGATGTTGCGCAGTCATCACCGAAATTATTTTCCAGCGACAGAAGAGAGGAGTACTTAATTCATTCCTTCTTAAAAATCTTTTTAAAATATTTCCGATAAATATTGTCCAACTAATATCATAATATATTTTCTTCAAAGCTTTGAGAACCATTTTTCAAGATCTCCGGGTCTTAAATCCAATATTTTCCAATTTAAATCTATTTTAATTTATAAGTCACATTTATAAAACATTCTTATAGGATTTTCTTTCTTAAAACATTCCACAAGTGTTTTATCATTGTTCATTTTGTAATTCACCTTATTTATTAAATTACAATATCAAATTAATGATAATAACCAATATTTTCATTCCTAACAACCAGGTAAGCAAGATAAGTCACAATAATTTCTGAAATTTTTTCTTTATATATAAAATATAATTAGAGTAAAATTATTTCATTTACCCAATTTCAAAACAATACTATTTCAAATTGTTCTGTTTAAGTGTTCAGAGATCCCTATCAATGACGTTAATTACTCGTATTGACCATAATCCATAAGCCACTCAACAAATCAATTGACACAATATAAAATATTTTATATCACTAACAAATACGCTCTCTCATATATGTACACTCAGCGACTCATCATAGGGTATAACTACCCTATTTATAAAGAGTCAGACCCCACCAAGCTAAGGTTATCGCTAAACCAAAGCTCTGATACCAACTGTAACGACCCGCCTTTTTGGACAGTTTAAACCGACGATCAAATACACATGCCGATTCCAAACCATTCAAAAGGGCAGATGGTTATTGGGGTAAATAAGAAAAGAAAAGAAAGAGAAATAAAGGAAAAGAAACAACACAGAATCTCGCAGCGGAACGATAAAATATAATAGTCAAATAAACAGTTCATGAAGCTGTTTACTATACTTTGAAAATTATTTATACAACATTTATCAGAGTTATACATATACAACAGAACAATTAAAATAATGCAGCAGATAGCATGATGCAAGGGTAATAATAGTAATAGTATACCAAATCTTCGTCTTCATCCTCCAGAATAGATCTTCAAAATCTGAAAAACTCAGGACTGACCCGAGCGTAATGAAAAGACAAAACACTTGAGTCAGGACTAAAATATCCTTATGAAAGTTAAATCAATCGTAAATAAATATGAGTGTAACGGCGTCCGAGATGTTTACGGGGTTTGACATCTCATATTCAGTGTCAACGTGCGTGCAATAACTCAAGAGATGTTACGGGATTTTCCATCTCTTAAGGATCCGTTAAACTATCTACTATGTAGTAATGTACGCTAAGTAGATAATGCCTATCAGTAACATAAAGTATCAAAATAGCGTTAAGGCGTTACCATAATCCCCCTTAACACATTTTTATAATGCCATAGTCTATACAGCACCGTACGTCCCACCGTAAACTGGTGGTTATCAGAGGGTACCCCATAGGTATAACACAAAACATAACGTAGTGGTCGCGAATAGGACAATCAGTATGACAAGGTACATGAGGCGATACCAACTAGGATACTAGTAGTTGCGTGATCCGGACTGATGTTGGGCAAAGCCAGCAGCTACCCCAACACCGCGAAACAACACTCCCAAATCAAGTGGTGCACCCAAATCGAATCACAAACGTAATAGATATGGTATCGAAGAAGTGTGTTCGCTAGAGGTGGCGAACCTCAATGGCCCGGCGCGGCTCCTGTTTTAGTCATGTCAGGGGTCATCCAATATCGTTCTCTTTCTTCAGTCAAAGCGTTCACCAAACCATCCACTTCATTCTGGATCAACACTCCGCGTATAACAGTTATTAAAGTGGTTTTCGGTATCGACAGAGCATATGTCCATATCCGATCCCGGTCTCTTTAATAACTACGTATTATTTCACCGTTGGCTCTTTTACATTTCAAATCGATTCATAATTGATATCAAAATATCATATTCGCTTCAAAAATCAAATCCATTTCAAATATCATCGTATCTAATCAAAAGTAAGATTCCGTTTCAAAATTTATTTTTCGCATCAATATCTCATTTCGATTTCAAAATCATTTCGAATTTCAATTTAGGTTGCAACTTCATTTAACCCAATTCGTATTTAAATTCAAGATTTAAATATAAACATTTCACCTTACTGATCAGCTTAGAATTTTAGAAAATAGTTTTAAGTAGTTTAAAAGTAGTTTTAAATAAATAAAATAGTTAAACATACTTAAAATCTTAAAATAGATTTAAAATAGATAAATTAGTTCAAAATAATTTAAATTGAGTTAAGTAGATTTAAAATAGATTAAAATAGTTTAAGTATTCAAAAATGGTTTATACAACCGGGTAATTTGGAAAACAAAATAAAACAACTTCAAAACCAATCCATTTCAATTATAACTACCCAATTCAAATCAATTTCAATTTTCATTCTACCGATTCAATTTCGATTTCAATTCAAATCAATGCCAACTTTGACGTCAAATTAATTCAATTTTACATTCACCTTTAATTTATTCAATTTCAATTTATATCGATTTGGAGCTTGATTTTTCAAAATATCAATTTATAATACTTAACAAAATTATCTTCCAATATTCAAATTTAAAACCCAATTACAAATATGATTCAATTTCAAGCTCAATTTCAAAATATCTTTTATATCGCTTTTACTTAGTAATATTCAAAGCTCCAATTAAGGTTAAATCTTTAAACAAATCAATTTACGAAATTCAATCATATCCCGATTCTTAAATTCCAAAGTCTCCACTTTAATTATTTAACAATTTCTTTTAACCAAATTTTATTTCAACATTCCAAACTCAATTTTCCGATAAATTCGATTTTTATAAATTGATTTCTATTTATAACTTTTAAATCAAAACATTTAAATAAATTTCAAATCGACGATTTTAAAAATTATTAATTTAGCCAATTCGGTGTCCGTATATAATTTTCTATCCTATGGCCAAGTAATTATTTATTTCAATTAAATGTCAGGGATGAATATATATTACTTAAATCAAATCACAGTTTCACATGTATGCATAACAGGATATATATATATATATATATAAGCAAATAAACATCCAAACATTTAAATATCAACCAATAGCATCCATCGAAATACATCATCCAATAGACAATACAATTCATGGCAATTTCAAAGTTATCCATGTCAGGTAATTTAATCGCAATTCAATTTCAATTTCAATTTCAATTTTAACTGTCAATTTAATTTTCAATGGTTAGTTCAAATGACAACCTATATGACAATTAAATTCTATCAAACAACGACTAATAAAGTTCCTATCACTTCATAATATCAAATTTAACTAACATAAAGATATTTAGTACGTTGTGAGCGTTATAAAACACTCACCTTGATCTCAATGCAGTTCCAGCGTTTTATTCCAAATAAAATTAAACGAGCGTTTAATTTTACCCGAAATTTTCTCTAGCTCCAAACGACTCCAATCTAGCTCCATAGCGTAGTGCTCGTCCATACGATTCCAACGCAACATGTTTTGCAATTTTTCGATCTCGTATGACAAAGATACAACGTTTTAAACATCACAGGATTTAAATTACAATTAAGTTTACATTTCTATTATTTATTTTATACCATAACAATTCTGGGCCATACGATTAGAATTTGCAGATCAGGGATGCATGCTTCTTCCTCCCGTTCGTTACTTCACGCGCAAGAACCCAAGCCGTGATATTTAGGGTTGAATGCCGCAACCACCTCGCTACACGAAACTCCATCACACTACCGCCAAATCGAAGACCTCCTCGCGAGCCACCATCGGCCAGGAGATAGTGAAGCTCGGATGTCCCTAGGCCCCTCGATTTGCGTGCGAACTGTCGGCCTTTGCACTCAAATTGTCGTTGAGTCGTTCGCCCAAACTCGATCTCCACCGTTGAACTCGTAGTGCTCGATGAGCTCTCCAACTTTCGTGTAGAAGCCGGAGTGTGAAAACGAATCGATTGAGAGGAATCGAAGGGGAAAGCATGGTGTTTTCTGGCCATTGGTTCTATAAGGGGCGGCGGCTGTGATAGTGAACGAGGGTTTCACTGTAGAGCAACTATATATAAGCAATTAAATAATATTATTTTAATATATATTCACATTTTAAGAACTTTTTCAAATAAACTCCAAACGAAGCGCGGTGACCGGCGTTTCTAGGGTTTACCCCGCGTTCCGGACACAATGGAATAGTTTTCGGAGGCTAATTCGATCATCTGCGCGAGCTACAGAAATAAACGATCAAATTTAAATTAAACCGATTAAACGAATTTCTATGCGTTTTAGCTTTCTCCGGACAAAAGGTAAATCCAATTGACACGAAATTTGAAATCTTATAATAAATATCACATTACGGATCCGATGAAACTAGTTTCGTCGAAATCTGAGACTGTTTGAAAAATGACTATTTTAACTCGCCAAATTAATATTAAAACCATTTCGATGCGTTTCGAGCTGCCACGGTCAAACGACAACTCCGATTGCTACGAAAATTGAAATCCGATAATAACAAATTATTACCGATCCAATGGAACTAGTTTCGTCCAATTCTAAGACTGTTCAAAAATTGGCTATTTCTCAGTCGATAATTAAATATTAAAATATTCAATTTTCACAAATAAATTTTAAATTCAGTTTTAAAAGTTCTATAACATCACTATAACTCCAATATGATAAAATAAAATTTTACAAATCATTTTTAATCATATTAAACCCGTTATTCAATTATCCAATAAATTCCAATTTTAAAATCTTATTAACTCCATTATAATCCCGATATAACTTACATTCACTTTGGAAACCAATTTGAATCATATTAAATCAAATTTCAATTATTCGCTCTATTTTCATATATTAAATTTCAATTTCAAATTAATCATATCAAATTCGGAATTTAATTATTCAAACATTTGTAATATTAAATTTAAACAATTTGATTATTCATAAATCACTATCCTTTGAGATATTCAAAACGAACTTAAAAATTTAACAAATTCAAATTATAGAACAACCATTTCCATTATACGGTTATCCAATTCCCATTATTAAATTATTCAATAAATTCCAAATATTAAATTTAAACAATTTCGATTATCCAATTATTCATTATCTTTTAAATATTGAAATTGAACTTATAAGAACCAACTTTTAAAACCAATTCAAAATTTAGAACACTATTTTCATTTTACAGTTATTCAATTATTCAATAAGTTTTAAATATTTAATTTAAACAATTTACCTGTTCAATATTCAATATTTGATTTTTAAATAGATTTTACTTATCAATCAATTACTCTATTATACCCAATGAATTCAACATTTATTATCCTATTCGACTTTTGGTTGCAAAGGCATTCACTAAGTAGCTTTTAATTTTCATTACTTGGATAATTATTGTCGCAATTCATTTCAGTTATTATTAGTCCAAACGAATTACAAAATTTTTTCTAACATTAAATCACGAAATCTTTTAAATTAGCTATTTTAATTATCGAAAATTTACGGGTCGTTACATGGAGGAAGGTTATGTGGATGAAGGGAGAAGAGGATGTTGCGGCTATGTGGAGTGGAGGCAGAAGTGGTGTTGTGTTTGGTTTCAGCCAGTGAGAGGGAGAAGGGTGGTTGCGTGTTCGGTAGCGGCGGATGAAGGGTCGGGATCTAGTGATGCAGTCTGAGTGCGTGAGAGGAGGATTGGGAGGCGGTGGGTTCAGGCGGTGCTAGGTGGCCGGAGGAGTGCTAAGGCGTGGAGTTTGGCTGGGAAAGTGGGTTGTAGTAGGAAAGGGGAGATGCGGAGGAGGAGAAGGACGGTGCTGGCGGAGAGACGGAGGCGGGTCTGTTGCGTGGAGTGCGGAGGGGAAGAAGAGAGGGAAAGGAGACGAGTTGTTTTTCTCTAATATATATATATATATATATATATATATATATAATTTTAAATTACAAACCACAGAACGACGGAGAGGAGGGGAGACAGAGTCGTGAGTGAAGGAATGAACCGGCAAATATATTGAAATAGTGGGAATAAAAAAAGTAATGATTTGAATTCCGAGAATATTAAAAGCTAGCGACTCTGTTTTTCCCGGTGGAAAAATGAAAGGACACAGAGGAACTAAAAAGACTCAAATGAGGAACCGACACGGCTAAATATTTTGTTGATTTCGCCGTGTACTGGACTTCAAAATACACAAATAATATATTGCGGAGATCAGTGCGAAGAGGCGAGCAAGATGGTACACAGATACTAGCGACACGGCCTTCCTATCAACGCTCGATTTTCGTTGCCAATATGCTGCTAAATTGCTGAAAATAATAAAAATACGGCTAAAGAGGTTCACATTTAGCGAAACGAATTATGACGTCTTACTTAGAGAAAGGTCTACACTTTTCTTATGTAAAAATATTTAGATTTCAAAAATATTATATTTTCAGCAAATTTTAACCGATTTTAAATTGAAATTTCACAATAGAGAAAACTTACAAATTTTGCTTTGAAAATATTCCACTTGCTATGTTTAAATAGACGTATCCCAAAATCAAATTTTCAGTGCTAAATTTTGTTGTTTATTTTTCATGAAAAATTTAGTTAATTATGTTATTTAAATTGTTAAAATTTCCAAATCATTATAGAGTACATGCCTCTAAATGACACATTAGAGAATATATAACTTGTCACATAAGTGGAACAGTATAAAAAGCCACATAGGAAAGAGGCGACTGCAGAGGAAAGACTCTCAGGAAAGTATTGCTATTTCCACGAAACTCATGGACACAACATGAATGAGTGTCGATACTTGAGAGACTTCATTGAGGAATCGATAAAGAAGAAAATGCCGCAACAGCATGTCAATGATCCACAGGATAGCGGATAAGACGCTGGACCACAAGGAAAGAATGCCTAACGAAATCAACCTGGGCCTAACGAACAAGGGCCCAGACACACTGATGGATGCCTATTTATAACTACCATAGCAGGATGACCTCATCCAAATGGAGAAAAGTTGAAGGGAAATGGAATGTTATGCGAACTCATTGAAACACGTACCATACGAGAGTTGCGTTGCCATCAAGAATGAAGCACCGGCTATGCAATGAAAGATGGTCGCGGATGATAAAGTTTTCATAAATAGGGATGCTGATGGAGTAGAAACACCAATTTCGACCATATTGAAATAACGGTTGTTATTGGACCGACAATAGTATTATGGGTCCTGGTTGATAGCAAAAGTTTTGTGAACATTTTGTTCAGGAGAAAGTTTGATCAGACGAAAATTAGCATAAAGGATGTCAAGGTCTATGAAACCAAAACTCAAGGATTTACGAGTGAGGTGAAGTAATCGATTGGGACGATTGATTTATCGGTTGAGTTGGGTGATGGGGATCGCAAGGCCATGTAGATCTAAACCTTTGTTATAGTAGACGACTATTCAGCATATAACGTCTTTATGGACCGACCGACCCTGGCCAATTTTAGAATAGCTCTGGCTCCTTGGTGCCTAATGATGAAGTTTCCCATGGAAAACGTGGTAGGATCAATTTGGGGAGAAGGAGGGGAATGTTATGTCGCAGAGCTGAGAGAAGCAAAGTGTAACACCCCTAATTTTTGATAACATTATTAAGTAGATTTAATTAGACAAATTAAATAGAATAATGTAAATGTTAAGTGATAAGGAGAATGAGACTTGAATTAATTTAATTAAGGCCAAAACTGTTAGGATATCAAATCTATGGTTTCGATGACTACAACTCTATAATGGAAATCGAATGCATATATATATATATATATATATATATATAGAGAGAGAGAGAGAGAGAGTGAGAGAGGTACTTGCTAGAGCAACATCACTAGAAAGACAAGAACAAGGGTCAAAGAACACTACAAGAGACTACAAGTCGATAGGATCAAAGAAGCACAAGAAGAAGAGCATAAAAACTGATATGCACAATGTCAGACGTCTGGGTGCACAAGCCAGACGTTTGAAATAGTTCTCTGGAAAAACAGATAGACTGAACCAAACATCTGGCAACTGCACTCAGACATCTGATCTACTACTATATTCAAAAATATATGTAGTATCAAACATCTAAAACATATTCCAGACTTCTGATTTCAAACTCGGGCTTTAAATATAAACTTCAACTGCCACATTCGAATAGACATCTCTGCTTCTCTTTGCTGCAACTCTTCAACACCAATAGAAGCAACTGTAGAGAACTAGTTAATGGATGTAACTACTCAAGATACCTATCTACAACTATATATAGCATCAAGAATCAAGATAATAAATCACATTACTTACTTACGCTCTCTGATTACATACTCTATCATATATTCTTTTTCTCTAGCAATCTATACTTGTATTTCACTCTTTCATATATTTAGTTCTTCACAGACAATACTCTCTAGATATATATTGGAAGCATTTTTACTAATTAGTCAATATCAGTGTTATAGAACTCACATTTGACAAGAACAACTTATTATAACCAAGCATACTCCTCCGGGAAAAGCTAGGGTGTTTGATGGTCAAAATCCAAAGAGGAGCTTCGGGACTGGACGTAGGACGGGAGGTCCAAACCAGTATAAAATCCTGGTGTGCTTATGCTATATTTACTTAGATTAATATTGTTTTAATTGCATTATATATTTTTTGTCACATATACTTGCATATACACTACATGATCCACCCTACAGATTTTCAGAGCCTAATAAAAAATTAATGGGCTTAAGGATGGGTATTTTGACTAGTAAAGTTACATAAGGGTATATTAGGAATTGACGTCCATAACTCCCACCCTTATTTATTTCGTTCCTACCATTTTACATCTCACTCACTTCATTTTGAAACGCACATTAGAAACTTAAAAGAACGGACGTCCTTTAAAAGAAAAGGAGGAATACAAATTAAAAGCTAGAGAGTCAATGATAAGGGTTAAATTTGTTTTTAAATGAATTGAATGATGATATGCTTGAGATTTGATTTGTTTAATTTAAACATGTCGTTAAAAGGATTTATACGGTTTTAGGCAAAATCGATATTTAATGATGTTTAAATGCCATGGGGAAATTTTATATTGTGAGAAACATTATTTTGCAGTAGGATTTTAATTTTGATAATTTTCCCAGCTATGGAAAGATTATGAATTTTTAAAGGGAAATATGGTTATTTGGGTTTATAAATTTATTTTGGTAAATATATTGGGAATTTGGGGCTAGAATTTTGATATGTTAGATAACATGATTAAAATGAATTTCAAGAATTGTGGCGGATTTTTCCAAAGTGATTTGCTATGCAAATTAAATTATTTTCGAAGATGGACTTCTTTGCAAAATTGGTTTTGTTCAGTGGAAGGGCTTAATTGATTTACTTAACAATGGTTTAGATCTGAAATTAGCGGTAGTTATTTTGAAAACGAATTTGAAATTGTTAAGGCAACCAATCTGGTGTTGACACGTGGTCGGTTAGTTAGAGAAAATGTTACTTCAAGAAGAACTAAACCAGGATTCTTCAGAAAATTGGTTTCGCCTACTTTTGAAAGCCCTTTTCGACATAGAAGCTTGCGCCTTCATCTTAGTCAAAACCTACTATGTCAAAACCAATACACATGGTATCGTCGTGATGGTACGTAGTGGATTGGAGATAGGCGAAAGGTTAGGTGTCAAAAGCATAGGTTCCGAAGGATTTGAAACTTTGATTTGTTTTTAAAAGAAAAGCGCCTACCTTTATTTTGTTCAAGCCTTCGATGGAGTCGAAGAAAATGGTTTTGAAAGAGGTTTTAAAAGGTTCTGAAAGGTTTGCCATTGACTTAAGATTGCTTTCGAGTGGGTTCCTTACTTATGAAAGAATGTTTTGAAAGAAGGGGTTTCAACCTAGTCTAAACCCTGCTGCCTTTCTTTTACCTTTCAATGCATTGAGGATATCAATGTTGTTGAAAGGGTACGTTGTTTTATATGTTTAAGCCACTTTCTATAGCTTTTGAAAGGGGTTAGGGGTTCCGAAGGCAATGGTTTCAAATGGGGTTTCGATGCCAACCTTCTAATATTTTATCCAAGTATTAAATGCTTTCGAAAGAGGTGGTGCCGATGCCATTAAGTTTTCCTTAATATTTTCATGATAAAGGATGGTATCGAAAACTTGCTTTTGCCTATATCCACTTTGACCCAAATAATGCTTTAAGTATAAATCCAATGCTTTCGAAAGGAGGACTTTCAATGATTTCGGAAGGGTTACTTCCATTGGTGTCGAAGGGGTACTTTCAACTAGTTTCGAAACTAAGCTTCTAAAGGGTAAATATTAATACTTTACTACAGTTGAAAGGTTTTGAAAGGGAGGTTTTAAAGTATTAAAAGGAAGGAGCCTAATGTATTGAAGATAAAATTTAATGCTTTCGAAGGAGGTCGTTTTATAAAGTCGAAAGCTAGGTTCAAAGGTATCGAAAGGTTTTATAACCCAAACTCATTTTTAAAAGGAAAAACCCATGGCTAAATTGAAGGAGTTTTCATAATGGTTTTGGGAAGAAGCGTTCTTTGATTAAATAAAAGGTTAAAGGGATTAACCATATTTTATATTAAACCCACAAAAGTGGTATTGCTATGATGTTATATTTTCTTCTTCAAATATGAAAATATTCACTTTATAGTGCGCCCGCAACTTCATTTTAGGGGGAAAAAGGTAGAAGAACCAGCCAGGTTAACCCAGTAGTGAATATAAGTTGATTAAACAACTGAATGAGTAGAATTGCATTTAGGAGGTTTTGAAGACCAGAATATAGGATGCTAAAATATAAAATAAAGATATTGGCAGGGGCCAATAAGTTCTCGGTAAGCCCATGGAAACTGTGTATAGGAAAGGACATTGGCAGGGGCCAATAGATTCATAGTCAGACCATGAAAACTATGTATAAAGGAAGATGTCAGAAAGATGGGTTCATGGTAAGCCCATAAAAAGTATGATTTGATACTGGCAGGGGCCAGTAGGTTTGTAGTTAGCTTTTGAATTAATTCATTTGTTTGCATATCATCATATTATACTGTTTTGGATTATTTTAACCATTGTGGATGCAGGAGCATGGTATATGGTTTTATAAAGAGATACTAGTATAGGAAAACCCTTTCTGTTAAGCGGCGTGGTCTGACTTGATATCTAAATGATTTGAGATGGTATATTATTATTTATACCAAGCTTTATGTCTGACTCGAAGTTTATGTTTTCTCTTTGAACTCTCAGGTACTCAATTGATTTTGAGTAGTTTGAGGGTTGAGATTTTCAAGTACCTCTTAAGAAGAATAAGCTTCGGGAGATGTGCAAGAGGCATGATAGATATTTAAAGTTCTCTTTTCTTTTGATTCCGCTGTGCTCTTTGTAATGGAAAAGTTGTTATATTGCCTATATACTCTGATCATCCAAGGGGGCATCTTCATATGTCGCTCTTGGCATATGTTGTAATAAATATATTTTCACTGAACGTGATTTTCGACTGTGGGATTATGTAATGAATTGGAAATGTTTTGATATAGAATGTGATTTTGTTTGAAGTTTAATTTTTTTCCACATTCATGTTTTACATGTATCAATGAATCTGACACCGTTGTATTTGGCCGTCGAGGATTAATAACTATGGATGACTGCAACATCCATAGCCGTTAGTTTTGAGCCTCCAAGTAGGGGGATGTTACACAAAGCAATAGGAGAAAGTTAAGAATGTGGAGAAGGCTCTACGCATTAAGAATTCGGAAGCATGACAATTAAATCCCAAGCCCTCGCTCGAAACTAAAGCAGATTCGATAAGTCTATGAATCCCAAAAAGTCGTCAGAGAATGTGTGCGCAGCTTCTAGCCAAACTGACCGTTAAGGTTCCAATCGATATGGATGATCCATCCCGGACTCTTAAGATTGGTCTCAGCTTGGCGTTGGACTAAGGTAGGAATTGGTTGATTTCCTTCCATGGAATTTGGATGGATTCGTTTGGACGCATCCATAAATGTGCGGGATACCGCCAGAGGTAGCTTGTCACCCACTCAATGTGGATTCAACGTTTCCACCGGTAAAGCGAAAAAGCACTAGTTTGGCTTCAGAGTGATTCGCTATGTTAAAGAAGGAAGTGGTTAAGCTGGTGGAGAATGGCTTTATCCATAATGCATTATACACATAGCGGGTATCAAACCCTGTATGGGTCAACAATTCAAATGAAAAGTGGCGAATGTGTGTTGACTATTCTGACTTGAATAAAGAATGCTTGAAGGATAGCTTGCCCTTGCCTAGGATCGACCAACTGGTGGATGGGATAGCATGACATGAGTTTCTCTCATTTATGGATATTTATTTAGGTTATAATAACATACCAGTTCATACGTCGGATCAAGAGCATAACAGCTTTATAAAAGATTGGGGGATTGCATTATTATCGAGTAATATCTTTCGGTTTAAAGAACATTAGAGCAACATACCAAATGTTGGTGAATTTTATGTTCATAAAGTAGATCAGATGGATTATGGAAGTATATGTGGATGTTATGCTAGTATGTTACAGCTGTCAAGGAACCACATAGATGACCTTTTTGAAATGTCTAAGGTATTGCGGGTGGAATGAAGTTGAACCCGTTAAAATGCTCATTTTGAGTTGCAATGGGGAAATTTTTAGATTTATCGTGAACGTGAGGGGGCATTGAAGCCAACCCAGAGTACATTGATGCCTTAAAGAATGTAAAGGCCGCAACCATGAAAAAGGAGTTACAAAGCCTGAATGGGAAATTGCTGCCCAGAGTCGTTTCATCTCAAGGGCAACGGATAAATGTTTACCGTTCTTCGAAGCCCTCGAAAAGTGGAAGAAAAAGTTTAAATGGAATAAAGACTGTTAGAATACCTTCGAGAAGTTGTTGAGGTATATCGAGACACCATCGGTTCTACACAAACCGTAGGACGAAGAAGATTTTTCATTTATTTAGAGGTGCCTGCTCATGCTCTAAGCATGGCATTAGTATATGAGAAGGCAAGGATTCAAAGGTCGGTTTAATATATCAGCAAGTGATTTACTAGGGTTGAGAAAAACTACCACAGGTTGGAAAAACTTGTATATTGCTTGTAGATTGCTTCGAGGAAGTTGCAGCCATACTTTTAGGATCATTTCATTAAGAAGCTGACAGATCGGCCCTTAAAGCTAGTGCCATACTAACCCGATACTTTTGGAAGGTTGTTGAAATGGAACATAGAATTGAGTTAGTATGATATTACTTATCATCCAAGGAGAGCGATAAATGGGTTGGTGTTGGTAAACTTCATCATTGAGTTTACCGCGTATGATGGTAAAGAAGAGAATAATATGGATACACTTTCGCATTGGAAATTGTTCATGGATGGAGCTTCGAACGAACATAGTTCAAGTGAAGGGGTATTTATTATAACTCTAGAAGGACGGTCAATTTGTTATGGACTAAAGTTGGAATTTCTCGCAACTGACAACAAAGCTGAGTACGAGATGTTGATAGCGGGGTTGAGAGTAGCGAAGGAATTGCGAATAAAGATGAGGAACATATTCAATAATTCCTAGTTAATGGTTTTTCAAGTGAGGAATGAATATTAAGCTAAGGGTGCGAGCCTTTCTCCTTATCTGATGAAAGCATAGGAGCTATTGGATGACATGGAGCACTATATAATTACGCACATCCCTAGAGAGGAGAATGTAAAGGCTGGTTCATTGGCTAAACTGACTAGTTCAAGGAAAGCGTAGATGATGGGTTTGGTTCCAATGAGGGTTTTGAAGGCTCCATGTATCGATCAAATGTATGTCAAGTGCATTTTGGAGATAGTAGAGGAGGAGGAGTTATGGAATACTTCGATCAAAGATTATTTACTCAAAAGAACTGTCCAAGAGGCAGGAATGAAAGAAATAATCTCCTTTAAAAACATGTTGGTTCATATTGCAAGAAGTATGCTGTACAGAAGAGGATTCTTTACAACCTTGCTTCGATGTGAAACCTAGGATGAGGCTAGGAAAATCCTTATGGAAATCCATGAGAGTAGATGTTGTGACCATCTCGGGGGGCAAACTTTGGCAAAGAAGGTACTTTGCTACAAATATTTATGGCCAACGATAAATCGGGATGCATCTAATTACACCAAATGGTGCGATCGTTGTCAGAAACTTATAAAGATTCCAAGTGCCCCATCTACAGAGCTTACACAAATAGTTAGCCCGTAGCCATTTGCAGTTTGGAGGATTGACATTATTGGAGTGCTACCGATGGAAAAAAGAAAGAGCTGGGTATGTAATAGTTATGGTGGATTACTTCACGAGCTGGACTGAAGTGGAACTGCTTTCCACGATCCCAACTAAAAAGGCAATCAACTTTGTGATAAAGAATTTCATATGTAGGTTCAAAGTGCCTCAAATATTATGACAGATAGTAGAACTCGGTTTGAAAGTACCAAGTTCAATCATTTCTACGGCCGATATATGATTGAGAAGAGCTTTTCTATGGTAGCACATTCATAGGCTAACTCAATGGTGGAGGCGGTAAACAAAGTCATCCAGTCCACCTTGAAAAAACGGTTGACAAAGGCTAAAGGCAACGAGGTTAATGGGGTCCCAATGGCATAGTGGGTTTATAGGACGACCCATAAGTCTATGGCTAGACACATGATGTTTGCTATGGCATACAGATCATAGGTGATGATGCCGATTGAATTGGAAGTCAATACTCATCGTAAAAGGCAATACGATCCAGAGGTAAACGAGAAACTCTTTCTTGGGACCCTCGATTTGATTGGTGAGTAAAGGGAAGAAGCAAAATAGAAGTTATCTACTCACTAGAAAAGAGTAGCATGACACTTTAACACCAAGGTTTGAAACCGTACATTCAGGATAGAGGATCTCATTTTGAAATGAGTTCTCCCAAGTACGGAGGCATTTGGTCCGAATTGGGAAGGTCCTTATGCAATCAAACGAAAACTTGGAGATGGAATGTTTTAAGATGGCCACAGTTGATAATATCCCGATTCAATGGGCATGGAACTACGACTTGGTGTGATGCTATTATATTTAGTTTAATTTAGTTTATTTTCATAAATAAACCACCTAAGGACTCTAGGGGAAATGTAATAAGGGAGGATTTATCATATTATTTTTTTATAAATACAATTTGCTTCTTAAACCAATGGAACCGTGTGCTTGTAAAAAATTATTTTGTGCAGTATGATTAGCAGTACAATCATCATGGTCAATCAGATAATTCTACCCCAAGGTAATAGCCCCTTTGGTCCAGGATTAGGACTGTAGAGAGTTAACATAGATTCTGGTCGAGTAATCATTGCTGGGAGATTAGGTAACGTCAAGAAGGAAAGGCTACATAGGGATCAATCAGATAATTTGATCCGACCTTCAGGTATTTATCATTGCTTAGAGTTAAGCAATGTCAAGATGGATCGCCGAGGTTAAAGCGACTAAAGATCTAGTTTCCAAAAATAGAAACTGATATTCAATTAAAATTATAACAACCACGCTTGTAGCCTGGCAGGATATGCTAGGTAATTTTTAAGTGAGGACGATAAATAGATATTCTCGACCAGTGCCCATAGATAGGCGAGAATGAGAGCAAATGCTTAGAGATAGGCATCCAAAGGCATGTGTTCTTGGTTATATTAGTCGATCAATGGTTTGGATATTTACGACTATGCTTACGGCCAAGCAGGATATGATCGGTTGAGGAAAAGCACAGATGGTCATCAAAGGTTGAAAACAGGACTACTAGATTCTTCTAGGTCCAGGATTAGGGTCAGAAAAACATAAGTGGACTAAGGGCAATCGAAAATCCCTCCATATGGTTAAAACCCTGATCAATACCCAAAAGAAGGAGAGGTCGGAGAATAATGCTCGGATTTTGGCATTTGGAGCTACGAACCTCAGGAACAAAACTCGTTGTGTGATAGAACTACATAGGAATTTTGGTTTCACCCATGACATAGTAGGATACGCTTTGCCAAGGTCTATTAATGTGAACTTATGGACGATACCAGTCACGCCTGGTTGCCGACGAGATTGGGAACATTGGGAGTTATATGTTCAATTCATTATTCTCCAGAAATTACGAATAGCTTGGAATTCGGTTTATTTGTAACTCAGTAATGGTCGAAGGAAGCTCGACCTAAAATGAATAGAAAAAACCACAAAGATAGTTAAAAACTATAGTTTAGTTTCACCAAATGGAACACTTTGACAACTCTAAATAAGGCTAAATATTGGAATATAATTAAAGTAATCGCAAGAATTTATTTATATGCATGGAGTTGAGGTAAATAAAAGTGTTGCATAGAAATAGACATGTATAATATGGATAAATTACAATGCAGGCAACTATATTATATATGCAAATAGTTGTGTATGAGAAGGTACAATATATAAAAAGTGCAGAAAAGTAATTGCAACAAAGATTACAAAAAATGAACTTTCATTACTCCATCTTTTATATACAAAGGCAGCAGGGGCCGCTCCCACACAAACACAGCCTGTTTAAATCCAAAATAAAGACAAAATGTACAAAAAAAGTCAAGTCCCGAGAATCTTCTATTTGTTCTTTGCTCTCTTCCTACACTTGTCATTGGAATTGTTGGGTCGCCTTTTATGATTTTCTCCACCTTTTATTTTCCCCTCTTTGGAAGTGTCCCCTCAGACTGGGTAGTCTTACCTTCGGTTATAGTAAGAGGTTCGTCCGACTTCCCGATAGGAGCATCGGTGGATTTGGTTGAGGGGGCTTCAGCTTGATTAGGAAAAATTTAGCAAAATGGCTTGTAGGTGCAGTGCTGGTAGACTTTTTGATCTGGGCTCAATCTTAACTTTGATCTTGGACAAGTGAACCTTCAATCTCTCTACCATGGAAATTTGATCGATCGGGTCTACTATAGTAGCGATAAAAACATCTTACCCCAAGGATAATGACACATCCTCAAGGTTCTCTAGAGCCGCTATCTTCTCAAAATTTGGCCCTAGGATGGTACTAGAGGGAGGAACATAAATAATAATTCATGTGGAGATGGAGGTCGATGTGATGACGACAGTTGTAGAACCTAGGCCTTGAGTGGCCGATGGCGTAGGAGGAAGATGTGGGCAACATATAAGTTGGAAAACATAATGGTAGCTAGAGATAGATTCATGCTAGAACGGGAGTTTCTCAAAACACGGTGAAACAAGATATATACCTTCGTCCGGACTCGATTGCAAAGTAGTAGATTTAGAATTTTTACTTTCTTCGGGTGAGTGCTGGATCAGTTGATCGATAAATGGAATAATATAAGGTTCAATTAAAGTGGACGTCGTAAATAATGGGATAATTTGGGTAGCTACAAAGGTAGCCCCTTTGTAATAGGAATATCTATCGATGGCTCCTAAGATTTTGTAATTGATGATTCACGCTGGCCCGATACACTTTAGTTAGCGGAAACTTCGATAGCAGCGACGGCGGCATCGTCATCAACGAGAATACTCTTTCCCTCTTCAAGTTTCATTATTTCATATGTGTCAAGGTAAATGGCCATCAGTTCTTCATTGGTAAGGCCTTCATCATCATCCTTTGCACGATGTAACACGTCTTTCCAAGCATCAATGAGAGTCGCGACATATGTACTCCCCAGCCATTTTGGATTCTTGTTCCGAACCGCGTTGGCGAAAAATTGATGGAGAGTATTGTTCAGTTCTTCCCTCTCTTTTGCCTTTTCCACATTAAGCTCTTTCAAATCATGCATGACGATGGCATGCTCAACTTCGGTATCTAATTTTTCATTCTTTGTCAATATTAGATCATTTGCGACTTTCTCATTTTCAACGGCAAGCTTTTGGATCTCGCCTACCTTTTTCTTCGATGGACTTGTCCCTAGCCCGAAGGGTTTTGTCAATTATATAAGGGCCAGGTCTTTCTCAACAAATTTCATTTTGCAGGCAGTATTTTCTTCATGTGCAATTTTCAATAGGTCTTTCAGCACAAGTTCTTCATTAGTATAGGCCATCCTATTTCCACCATCTAGCTGTCGATATTAGAGTTAGATTTTAGAGCAATATATCTTTTTGCCTTCATCTTCCTAAGTCTCATTGCACCCCTTAATAAGGCTACTATAGTTCTTCTTCTTGCACTCGAACGGTAGAAGTTCATATCATTGATCTGATCAACCTTAAAGAAGAGTAACAGAGTTTCTTCAACTCATAACCCTGGTTGATGAGCATTTGAATACGCTGGACATCTTGGTATGCTTCTTCTTTCGGAATGTTTTTGATCCCATAGTCAACCATGACATCGATCAAGGAGAGATCAGGAAAAGTAGCCTGCATTCGGGATAATGGAGCAAAAATAGGAGTTGATGGGGGAAAAGATTCCTTTGAAATAAGAAGGAACAACTGTGGTTACGGAGAGAGAAATGGAAGTTTGTTGATGTGCAGGAACTTGGGGTTTAGAATGGGGTAGAGGAACATTGGAAGAGGAGTCACGATGATCGTGCGAGTCTTTGTGCCGCTTGCTTAGATCGGTAGGCTGCCTTTCTTTAATGTGCCTTTTCTTTCCCTCTCCTTTTGTGCGACGATCGTCTTACGCTCTTTGTTTTATTTCCTTGGATCTAGCTTTCTTTTCCTTGGTCTTTTGATAACCCTAGTAGCTGGAACAAGGTAGGTATGGATTAGGAGTGTGCCCGTTAGACTCGCCAATGCCATATTGGAGATTACTATATCTTATTTTTGCTATGGCACCTGAAATAAGAGAAAGGATCGCATAATTATTGGAATTTTGATGACCCCTTAAGTAAGCAAGTAAAGATGGAGTCTTGCCAACTTCAGTGAGGATACCCTCATATAGAATATTGAAGCCTGAAGATCCATCCTTGAGAAGGTCAGCGATCGGAATATCGAAGTCGCTCAATGAAGCGAAGATATCATTAAAAGAGCTTGGATGAGGAATCGCCTTGGTTGATGGCCACACGCTTGGTTCTGTGGATTTCGTGGGATATTTGAGGATTATACATTTTAGGCAAAGTGAGACAGGAGGCTCGGTGCCTTCAGTGGACGTCTCACCAAATGATCTGTCTTCCTTTGGATTAACATTGTAGTCACTATCACCTCCCTCGGTGCTCTCTTCCTCTTCTCCTTATCCTTCTTCTTCCTCTTTCTTATCTCTTCTTTTCCTTATCTTCTTTCCTCATCTTTTCTTTCTTCTAGAATTGTTTGCATCCTAGCTCCATTATTCCTTTCTCTCGAGATTTCACTAGAAGCTGATTTCTCTGTTTCCCTATTTGCAGGCTCATGGGGTTTATCATACCCGATGGACCTTCAACATCCCCTTGAAGACTGTCACCAAAACTACGAGTAGGGGTAGAAGATTAGGTAGGCATTATCAAGCTACTTGGGGGAGTGGTCGCGGCAACAACAAGGGGCTAACGATGCAAAAATTGCACCGTTGAACGTTCTCATTCGTCAAGAGATATGCGGTGGTTCGATGATGGAAGAAAATCTCCTTTGGAGATTTTAGAATTTCAGCATGCTCATTACATGTGTCTCTAGCAGGAATATCTGTGAAGATGTAGATAATAAGTCAGACGCTTAGGCAGAAGGAACCTAAGTATTGTAAGAGTGGATAGGTAATGAATCTTACTACCAGAGAGCCAACGCCTATTGAAGCCATACGGGCACCAGACGAAGAAGTACTCATTCTTGAAGTATGAGCATTTTTTTAAGCTTCTCGATAATTTTACATCAACACCAGGCCATGGTTATCATATAATCCGACGAATCTTGTCGATGCTTGAAGCTCAGATATTTGTTAACTCCCTAAAGTTTGGAGGTTGTTGGAATCGATTCATGAATAGCACGAATAGAGATCTCAGCAGTGCGTATCCGTTAGGGTGAACATGGGATGGTGCTAGGCCAAGCTCTTGGAGAATCATCTGTAGAGATGGATTAAAGGGTGGTTTAACACCACCTAAGCACATGTATCAGTCGCATACTATGTAATCCAGTGAAGGGTTTTGTGCCCGTTGGATTTGCATCAGGAGAAGCATGTCATCTTAAGAAATCTCATGTTATCAAAACATTTTACGGAGCATCCTGGTAATCCGAATAGTTGGAACCTATTCAGGTGGATCTTCCAAGACTATTAGACCATTATATTCGTTCAAAAGAGGAGGTGGATCTTGCATTGGTTCTGCCGGTATGATCATTATTTGAAACTCTCCATGGTTGAACGCATAGGTCTAGAAGGTGTGGAGGTTGAAGTCTGAGTAGTAGTAGAACTGGCTATGGAGGAGTAGATGTCCTGGCACCAATTTGGAAGTGAGGCGATTGATGAGTCATTATGGCCAGGAAAACTTGGCAATAAACATGGTTAGGTATGTTTTATTTCAAATTTAAACCGTTGTGACTAACGCCTAGAATCCAACGTATGTCGACGCTTATTGACCAATCGGATATTGAACATCGGCCGAGGCAAATGAAAATGTTAATCTATGAAGTATGATTCATGTGTCTTGTGCATGATGAATGTACCATCCTGTATAAACAGCCACCCATGCTAAAAAACGAGCCACGTCGCACGGTGGAACAGTGCATCGGATCTTACCCGTTATCATTGGATAATCGATAATGGAAGCGCTATCATGAGCGAGCAGTGGTTTTGCTTTTACAAAACATGGAAAGTGCAAGAATTGGAAATGAAATGCGATGAAATCACTCGATACGAATGTTCTTTGGAAAAGAATGATCTTATTGGCATTTGAATGGCGATAGTTGATCAATCAAGCGTAGATCTGAACAAAATGAAGGACTTTGCAATGTGTGAGCATAAGTTTAGGAGAATCCTGGTATTGCTCCGACCTAACATAACCATCCTTATCACCAACGCTAACCGTGGAACCCAAAGCATCACCTACAGCTGCCAATATTGCGGACGAAGCCGCCTTCGAAATTCTTAGATCTGAAGACAAGAAAATGGTCGGGGTTTGGCACTCTTAATGGTGGCAGTAGTGGTGATGATGTCTCAAAGTCGGCGGTGGTGTTCTATTAGCAGCATCGGCTTCAGGTAGGTAGCAGCGGTGAAGGAGGATCAACGATGGCCGGTTTCACGTAAAGGAGCAAATAAGGAAAGGAGTCGGTATAAAGAAGTAACTGGGCACGAGAAGAAAGTGAATAAGTATAAGGAAAAAATTTTAAGTCCTGATATTATATATTGCTCAATAACAAGTAAAAGGGATCGGTACCGAGTAGAACCATTTGGTGCCGAATAGAATTTTGGGACCAAAAATTTGGGAAAAAGCAGTGAAAAAGAAGATCAAACCTGGCTATGACATGAAAAGATCTCCATAGTGCAGATCTTGTCTTTAGCATGGAGAATGGAATTTCTACTATTTAAAGCAGCCGAATGGATGTCTATGGAATAGAAATAACGGTTTAAAGCAACTCTAGGGTAACCAATAGACATACGTAAATGGCAGTGAATGCTTGTCTTGTTCTAAAGCATGCTTTGTTTCCAACGAAAGCATGCTCTATAGGGCAAGTGTAATCTGGCTATTTAACCAAGCAAATTTTCACTATAATCTAAATGTCAAGACGAAGATTAAATTATTTGCAGACTTGGAGACATGCTTTGAAGAGCAAAGGAAATGGGATCAAGAATTTAGAGCTCAATTAGAGTTAAGAAAACAACTCGGTACTGAGCACATTCTACTTGGTACCGACCATTTTTCTTGCCCTCTATGGGACCTGAAGTTCTGGGCATGGAAGTACGGCTAAAGTGATCATCACGAAATACATTTCTCATGGAACATGTGAGAAACTCCAAAGAATTCTAAAGGAAAGCAGACAAGTACAAATGGTATAAGAACCTTTTAGAAACAACATAATCTCTAAGGAAATATAATTGGAACACAACGGATTAGGAATAAAATACCAAAAGGAGGAAAAAATGGAAGTTCCTCCTCCAAAAAATGTCGGTACCGACCACTTCTAGTTGGTACTGAGTAGATTTATAACTCGAGGGACCTTGGCTTCCTCTCCTAGACTCTTGGATCTGGATTTGGACTTGGTATCTCATGGGCCTTCTATTCTGCTGGATAATTTTTCTATAAATACAAACCTAATAGCAACAAGAGAAGGACTTTTTGCCTCATTATCTTTTTCATCTTCTATCTCTCCTCCATTGAAGTCATTAAGGAAGCTACTATTGCTACCTAGGTCTTTAGATCGGTGAAACCCTTATACTGTGACTCTTAAATCTATGAACAACAAAAACTACAGTGGACGTATGCCAAATATTGCTGAACCACCTTAAAAACCTTTTTTCTTGCTGTTTTTCATATATTCTCTACTGGGTTTCTAGATTTATTTAGGACTTTGGGCGTTCTGCTATTTTCGGTATCAACAATAGGCGAAGATGGTTGGGGTGTTGATGTCCATTATGGTTGGCCCATAATCATCAATTACCATATAACTTGGATTCTATTAACAAACCACTTTTTGCCTATTCCTCCCTAGTTTTTTGTAATAAAAAAGCACATCCCACATTTTCTTCACTCTTTCCATTTTGTTACCAAAATAACATTAATTCTTTTATCCTAGTCTTTACTTTCTTCCTCTCTTCATTTAGCACTATAATAAAGAATACCAACTTTTGCAATCATGTTGAGGGATGTCACATCCAAACAAAGATAAGGTATTTTTTTAATCTAATTTAATTTAGTTTTTTCATTTTCATCCAACCATGCAAACTAAAAGAGAAAATTAAGTTAAAGCTTAGCATAATACAAAAATGGTAGGAAAAATAAGAAATATATTTAAATGCATTAGCTTTAATGTTATTCATAAGGTAGTTCACATTTGTTTTACTAACATTCCAAGTCATACATAAAATTGGTTGTTATCATTCCTAGCTACCATGAATAAAAATTTAATGCCTCGGATATTGATCTTAATGAATATGGATACTAATGCTTTTTCAGGAAGTATAGTAAATATTGTTAAATAGTTCACATGTATAGAATAATTAAACTTGAAGACCGGTCAGTATAAAGACTAAAGTCCAAGGTTCAGAGATGATCTAGACTCACGAGTTTAACAACAAAGATTTAAAGAGCTCAATACATTAGTATGAGTCATTAAAATAAATTGTTAAAGTCCTAGATAGCAGATTCTAATCTTTATCACAAATTTATGGTCATTGATTTTTATCAAAAAATATATTTAAAATTCAAAATATATTTTTAGAAATAATTTATAAAAGATATTATTTTGTCAAAGTATTTTAAACTATGTTCAAAATATTTTACAAAAGAACAGAAGTGTAACATCCCTAATTTTAAATAACATTATTCAATATATTTAATTAAATAAATCAAATAGAATTATGAAAATGTTAAGTGACAAAGGGATTGAGATTTGAATAAATATAAGTGGCCATGCTTATTAATTTAGTTGGACTAAAGAATGGTTTATAGACAAATAAATTATGAAAGGGTATAATGGGATTCAGCTACACCTAACCTTATATATGTGTGTGTGTGTGTGTGTGTATGTATATGTATATGTTTACCCTTAAACTATTCACACTCATATTCATTTTCTCATAAAAATAAAAATGTAAGTAAAGAACATAAGGTCGGCCATCAAAAAGAAAAGAAGAAGAAGAAATTCAAAGAAAAAGAAGAGAAAGTAAAAGAGGGAATCAAACTCATCTCAATCCACTTTCCTTATCAAAGATTAAGGTGAATAATAATTTCCATCTCTATTTGTTGAATATATGTTTCAGATTTAAGTTTAAATTTGTATATGTAATGTTTGATGATAATATGCTTGAATTATGGTTTGTTTAAATTTAAACAAGAATGTTTGAATGATGGTTCATAGGTTTTAGACCAAAACCATGTGATATTGATGTTTAAATGCCATGGAAAAATTATATGTCATGCAAAACATGATTTTAGAGTTGGGTTTTAAGTTTGATAATTTTTCAAGCTTTGGAAAGGTTATTATGAATTTTTTGAATGAAAATATTGCACCTTAGATTTATAAATTTATTTCAGAAAATATATTGTGAATTTGGATTTGAAATTTTGATATGTTAGATAATATGATCAAAATAAATTTCTGAGATTTTAGGGATTTTTCTTAAGTAATGTGATATACAAATTAAATTAATTTGAGAAGATGGCCTAAATGATTTAATTGTATTTATAATGGAAGGTTTTATCTGCATAATTCTAAGCTTGACACTCATCCAAAATAAAAAGGAGGTTAGTTTTGAAAAGTATAGGAAAGTTAAGACAACCAATAAGAAGTTTACATGTAGGCAGGCTAGTTGATAAAAGTTACTTAAATTGGGGATTTGCTAATTTTAACCCAGAAAAATTTGTTCCGACTCTATTAGATGTACCTTTCGCCCCTTATCTTTTGCTTTCAACAAAGTCGAAACCCCATTAAGCCATAGCCAATACACAAGGTATCATCTAGGTGGTATGTAGTGAATTGGAGAAAAGCGAAACGTATGGTGTCGAAAACTTAGCTTCCGATAGAGTCGATACCTACACTTGCGTTAAAAAGTTAAGCATCTTTCTTTGTTTTGCTAATCCTTTGACTTAGTCAATATATATATATATATATATATATATATATATATATGTTTTCGGAAGAAGTTTCTTTAATTATGAATCAATGATTTTGAAAGAAAGGGTTCTGACACGGTCGAAACCTTATCGTCGTATTTTTACCTTAGAGTGTAATGAAGTCATCAATTTTATCGAAAGGCATTGTTTATTTTAAAGTTATATTAAGCCGCTTGCTAAATGCTTTCGAAATGGTTATGGATTTCGAAGGCAGTGTTTTCGAAAGGGGTTTCGAAACTATCCTTCAGTATTTTTAATATATGCTTTCGACTCTATCGAAAGGGATGGTTCCGACACCATCATAAATTACCCAATATTATATACGGTAAAGAATGATTTTGAAAGAGATACTTTCGTTTATGTTTACTTTGACCCAAAAGATAATTTTAGGTAAACCCAATGATGTCGAAAGGGGAACTTTTAATACTCTAGAAAGAGATACTTCTAATGGTTTCGAAGCTATGATTCTAATAATTAAGAAGTAACACATTATTAAATTCGAAAGGTTTTGAAAGAAGGATTTTAAAAGGCAATAGTCCAATGTTTTGGAAAGGTGATATACGCTTTCGAAGGAGGCTATCCAGTGAGGTCGAAAGCAAGGTTTTGAAGATTTCAAAGGTATAGTTTTCAAGACAAATAACCCAGTCTCATTTAAAAGCAGAACCATGGCATATTAATGAACAAAGTATTTTGAAATGGAATTTATGAAGAATTCTTAATGGGTTAAAAGAATTAACCAAGTTATATTGTTTGCTTCTCCATACATGTATATATTCACTTTTGTAAAGAATCCAAAATTGTACTTTGGAAAAAGGCAGAATAACCAGTTAGGTTGACCTAGTAGTTAATATAAATTAAAGATATTTGCAGGGGCCAATATGTTAACTGTAAGCCCATGAAAACTATGTGAGGAAAATGATATTGGCAAGGGCCAATAGGTTCATAGTTAGCCCATGAAAACTATGTAAAATTGAAGATGTCGGTTAGACAGGTTTATAGAAAGCCCATGAAAACTATATCCGGTTAAGAAAATGAAATATTGGTAGTTAGTCAATAGGTTCCTAGTCAGCCCATGAAAACTAGGATAAAAAGTGATATTGGTGTTACCAATAGGTTCGTAGTAATCCCATAAAAACTATATGTGTATAGCCTGTCCATAAATATTTAACCAGTTATTAGTTAGCCCATGAAATTTTTTAGGTTAATGGTAATCCAAGAAACTATAACTATGACAAATAGTCAAAATGAACAGGGATGGGTAATTCAAAATTTATTCAATTGTTCTGCATATCATCATATAATAATGTTTTAAATTGATTTTACCATTGTGGATGGAGGAGCATAGAAAATGGGTTATAAAAGTTTTTAAGATACAAGTGAGGGGAAACCCGTTCCGTTAAGCGGCGTGGTCTCACTGGATATCTAATTGATTTGAGATGATAGGTTATCATTCATACCAGGCTTTATGTATAACCCGAAGTTTATGTTTTCCCTTTAAACTCTCGGATACTCAATTGATTTTGAGTAGCTTGAGATTTACGGTTTTTAGGTACCCTATAAGACAAATAAGCTCTCGAAGTCGTGTAGGAGGCATGTAGTTATTGAGTTCTCTCTCATATGTTTCCGCTATGTTGTTTTGTTAAGGCAAAGTTGTTTATTTCCTATTATATACTATGATCACCAAGGGGGCATCTTAATATGTTGCTCTTGGAATATATTGTAATAATTATATTTCTCCGAACATGGTCAACGTTGTGGGATTATGTAAATAATGTTGAAATCGGTTTTAGGAATGAAATGTGAAACTTATTTTGGAAATTTTACACTTTTTTCATATCCATGTGTTTCTGGTATATCAATTAATCTAACATTACCATATTTGGTCGCCGAGGATTAATAACTATGGATGACTACATCATTTGTAGCTGTTTGTTTTGGGCCTCCAGGCGGGGGATGTTACAAGAAGTTTGAAAAGAAGTATCTTTTACAAGTGGGGGATGTTACAAGGGTATGTCGATATATCCCATCTAAATATGTCGGTAAAGTAACCGATGGTTTGTTTTTTAAATTTGGAAAGAATATCTTTTGGATGCACCTCTTCACAAATGAATATATTTGTTCATTCATTATATAAATGGGAGTGCAAACAAATTATTTAACTAATTTTCTTACTTTCTTCTTACTCCTTACTCTCTTGAAATATTTCCTGAAAAATACTCCCTACATTCTTCAAAACCATATAGAATCAATTCATACTATACTAGAATATTCCTCTGTATCTCACTATGCCTCGTATACAGATTTACGAGAAAGAAGATATGGAAGTAGAAAACAGAAGTGTAAATCTAGTTAGAGGAAGCACAACAATTGATGGAAATGCTCGACCTAATACCCAAAGGAACCAAGGTCGACAGGCTAACACTAATCAAAATGCGGAACCAATATGAGTGCATGGAATCTGCCAGTAGATGCGAGGATGATATATCAGTTCCTTACTAATTTGATGCAAGAAGGAATTGCTAGAGTGGTTGGAAACATTGGAGGAGAAAATCCTATGATTTCCATTGGGAATAATTATGCGAAGATAAACCGAGACTATACCGGTTTGGGTGGAAAGCCGTTTATGGGAATGAAAGATGCTATAGAAGTGGAGAATCTGCTATTACATTGTGAAAGGATTTTCTCTGTTTTGGGTTTAGAACATGAGCAGAAAAAAGGTTGGCCTTTATGCAGTTGCAAGGGTCATCACTTCATAGGTGGAATGGTGTGACTACCGGAGTTTTGGAGGAAGAATTGACTTAGGCTGATTTTCGAAGGAGATTCAAATAAAGGTTTATTTCTGAAGTTGCCAAGTCAGCATTGATGAGAAGGTTTATGGATTTTTTTTAGGGAGGCATGTTAGTTATCGAGTATGCAAATAGATTTGATGAGCTATCTCGATATGGATACACTATTATAGACACTTACATCAAAAGGAATGAAATGTTCATTCAGGGACTGAGGCCCGAGCTTGTTAGGGTGACCTTGACTCATATCCATGATCCCTGTAATGTGGTGGTGGATATGGCCATTTGCCATGAAGAGATGCTTTCTATTTGAGCTAGTGAGAAGCTAGTTGAATCTCATGGTTCGTAGGGAAAGAAGAGGAAGTTCTTCAAAAAGAAAGGAGCCCAGAAGGGAGATCCAGTGAAGAAGTCAAAAGCTGATTTAGTCTACTGCAAATATGACAAGAAGGGTCATTTTGTGAACAAGTGTCGGTCAGGTAATGGGCAGAAGAGGGCTGCGGATAAGAAGCGCGTTAAGTGCTAGAACTGCGATCAGGTTGGGCATTACAAGAATTAGTGTTTAGAGCCAGTTAGGGCAGAAAGATAAATTTCTTTTTCTATTGGACCACCGTCTTCTTCCGGTTCAACTGCAGCAGATATGAGAAAGACTGTGATGGAAGGTATATTTTTGATTTCAAGTATTCCAGTTAGGGTACTATTTGATACCGGTGCATCACATTCATTTATATTCCAAAATTTGGTAGATAGGTTATGCATAGAACATACTTACCCTATTTCTTCCTTAAGGGTTGCAGATCCAATAGGAGGGTATGCTACTATAGGGATTGTTGAATATGCGCTTATATGATTTTTGTTTGATGATAATAAACTTATATACATTCGTTTAAATGTATTTGATAATATACTATTTTATTTTTCACAGGTTAAATAAATATTTGCTGAATAAAATAAATAACACGGAATTTGAATTCAAACGAATATTTTATTCAAACAAATATTTATTACATCTTCGAATAGTACAATTTCAAGCTCTCACTATTCACTATACAACTATGATACAAATTCAATTACATCACTATTTTACATCAGCACCTCACTACATATCACTCACACTCGTATTTATCTTCAACTGCATTCCAGTTTGAATCCAGCATCTGGGCAATCTGCAAAAATATAAACTAACGCGGTAAAATTGAAAAAGAAATATTTTTGCAACTCAAAAATAAAAGATAATTTTTGAAAATATGATTTGCCTCAGTTATTTGGGTTGTTCGTCATAATTTAAATTTGAATTCATCATACACGAACAACTTGTGACATACACAGTGTATTACTGTATATGCCACAAGGCCGTGCACACCGATATATACACTTGATAATGCTACAGGGACTGGTGAGCACAGGTCAAACCCAAATGAAAAGCCGGGTTCAACTCACGTGCAATATATTCAAAATCACGACTCAAGCACAAGGTCAAACCCGAGTTTTTGAAACTGGATTCAACTCAAGTAAAATTTCAAAAATCAACAAGAAGTGGCCAAGAACTCAACAATGTCTGGACAACATAGATGAACAGTGCAAGCATGAAGTATGCACAGCAAATAACATACACCAAAGCTAACAGCAGTGCCAAGAAACTCAAGTGCTACCAGATAACAAACAAGCATGAAGCAGTCATCACAACTTCAACAGTCTCAAGGCTACAACACCAAGTATACATGGATGCAGATTACAAGACAGTCTGCAAGCAAGTTCAAGTGATGAAGCACTGCAACTCAAAGAGCTCAAATGCATACATGAACAAGCAGTGCACCAATGAACCATCAAAGAATGCAACACAGTGAAGAGACCAAGTGCACGACTAAACTGACGATGAATACAACTTGAAGCATACAAGCTCAATGAAGATTGCAGCAATATACAGATGAACTAAAGTATGGAACAAATGCAACTTGGACTGAAACAAACAAAGACTACAACAAAAACTGAACCAATGACACGGCAATGCTCAAGACCAAAGCAAACTACTTAACAATGCACAAGTGAAGTTAAGGTCTGACCACACATCAAATTTGCTATCAAGTACGCAGTAGCAAAGAAGTACTGATCAATGAATGCAACTGAAACAAATGCACAACAATGCAGCACAATTCAGATAACATGTCAAAGACCAACTGCATAATGCAAATAAATTCGAACCAAGTATGGAAGTGAAACTCAAGCGAGTAAGTACAAACTGATGCATGATGAATCAGACAAGCAATGAAAATATAAAAGGTATGTATCAGACTCTCCACCGAGAAAACAATGAATCAACAATGCTTGAAGACTTCAGCATCAATTAAACGGCCAATATAAATGCACATAGCAAGCTACATGAAGACAGAGCTCAAGACTACAACTCAAAGTTCAATGCAGACAGCATAATGATCCAAACAACAACAAAGTCGATGCAAACATACATGAACAGGCAGTACACAGTGAAACAGGGTGACTCAGGCAAATATACAGATCAAACAACAAATGCCACTGTGATTTCGACAAACCACTAAAAGTATCAATAACTGAGCCGATAAATCAAAATATATAACCAAGTCAAAGCCGGTGGTCATCACAAAAATCCAAGTCGAAGTCAACCAGAGAAAACCATGAAATTAATCAACACCGTAATGTACATTGACCAAGTTAAAGCCGTGATGATCAAGTTATGATAATATACGCTTTTTTGAACAAGTCAGTTCAATCATCAATCGTTCAAGCATCATCAAGCGGCCAGAGCAAATAATTTGACAAATTCAAATATATCTGAACGAACGCAAAAATAGGATTTCGAAACCTATATATAACCCTAATCATCATCGGCAATCACATAGGATTCGAGCTCAAGCAACAGAGAACAATATCAATAACTCGAATCAAAGGTCGAGCAAAAATTAACATCGAAAAAGGAAAAATCGCATACCATTTTTGACAATTAACTCGACCAAATTGAGGTAGCCGTGAAGCAAAGAGAAGAGAGCATCGATCGACCAAGCAAGAATGAAATCATCATTCGATCGTGCCAAATTAAGTCGGCAACTTCAATTTTTCCAAGCCCTAATTTTAGAGACGAACGAAGATCGAAGCCGCCATTTTTCTCAAGATATTCAGAGTAAAGAATAAAAAAAAAGGACCGACTAAGGAAAACAAAGAAAAGGGACGGCTTTGATAAAAAGTTTTTTTTATATTTAAAGGGCTATAGGTTTTAAAATTAGGGCTATTTTATTTTAAATTGTTTTTAATTTGTAATTTTCTTTTTAAACCGTTTAATTTCTAGTCGTGTGACTAGGGGACAAGCTACGTGGCGTAGCTTGAGAATTCGCAACTCGGTAGTTGAGTTGTGGCAGGGTTTTGAGCGTAGAGTTAGATTAGTCAATAGCGGGTATAGCGAGTTTACGTGTGTAAGCGAGGGACTATCTAATTTCTAGTAGAAACCTTGGGGGCAGCACGTAGGCAGGTTTTTTCCGAAGCTGGGTAAATTCTGTGTTGTTCTGTTATTTATATTCTGCGATATCTGTGCTGCTATTCTGTGATCTGAATTGAATATTTTATAAGCTTCCGCGATTAATTTTTATAATTTATACTATCACCCTATTCAACCCCCCCCTCTAGGGTGAAATCGATCCCACAAGGATGAGATGTGACCAATTAGAATTTTATTTGTTAGGTCATATGTTTGCATGCAGTTTGTATGTTTATGATTTCGAAGATTTCGAGATCATTTTGGGTATGGATTGGTTAGGTAGATATGAGGCTAGGAGATTTTTCCAGGATGGGGAAATATCATTAAGGCATCCAAATAGTCATAATCAGATCATCTTCTTAGTAGAGAATTCCGACCAAAGTGTATGTGTTGTGTTAAGTGCCTTGGAAGTAGAGGAAGAGCTATGTCTGGTTCGAGTTGCAAGAGAGTTTGCAGATATATTTGAGCCGATTACAGGACTACCATCGAAACGAGCTATTGAGTTTCAGATAGATCTTGTAGCAGGAGCTGAACCTATCAGTAGACCACCTAGTAGAATGACACCGACTTAGATGAAAGAATTGAAGGTGCAGTTGGTGGATCTAGAAGGAAGGAATTTTATTAGACCTAGCAGTTCGCCTTGAGGAGCGACCACGGTTTTCATGAAGAAGTCAAATGGGTCATTGCAGATGTGCATCAACTACCGTAAGCGGAATGAAAGGTCGATCAAGAATATATATCCTTTGCCGCGAATTGACGATCAATTTGATCGGTTGAGTGGAGCCAGAGTGTTTTCCCAATTAGATTTAGCGACTGGTTTCCATCAGTTGAGAGTGGCAGAGTACGGTATTTCTTTGACAGCATTTCGAAATAGGTATGGTTCGTATGAATGGTTAGTGATGCCATTCGGGTTGAAGAATGCACCTACTTTTTTCGTGGGCTTGATGGGCCAGATTTTCTTAGAGTACTTGGATAGGTTCATGTTGGTATTCATAGATGACATTTTGGTGTACTCAAAAGATGAAAAAGAGCATGAGGATCATCTGAGAGTAGTGATTGCGACACTGAAGCATCATCAACTAAAGGCAAAAAAATTCAAATGTCATTTTTGGAAGAAAGAAATCAAGTTTCTTGGTCATGTAGTTTCAAAGGAAGGTTTGGCAATAGATCCAGTTAAGATCAAAGCTGTCAATAATTGGAAGAGACCAGAGATGATAATCGAGATCAGAAGTTTTCTCGGACTTGCTGGCTATTACCGAAGATTCATTAAAGGTTTTTCACGGATAGCAACACCTTTGACCAAGTTGACTAGGAAATATGTAAAGTTCTTTTAGTCTAACAAATGTGAGGAAGGGTTCCTTAAGTTAAAGCATTTGTTGACAACGCGCTAGTGTTAGTTGTTCGAGATGGAACCAAGGATTAGTGGTGTACACTGATGCATGTGGAACGGGATTAGGAGCTATGTTAATGAAAAATGGTAAAGTCATTGCCTATGCTTCTTGACAGCTTAGACCGCACGACGTAAGATATCATACTCATGATTTGGAGTTGGATGCGGTGATCTTCGCATTGAAGATTTGGAGACGTTATCTTTTAGGGGAGAGATTTGAGCTTTACACTGACCATAAATCTTTAAGATATTTATTCTCTCTGAAGGAGTTAAATATGCAACGGTAGAGGTGGCTGGATTTTTTGGCAGCTTATGATTTTGGTATAGAATATACTTTCGGGAAAGGAAATAAGGTAGCAGATGCTCTTAGCAGGAAACATCAAAATGTGGTATTAGCTATGTTGGAAGAATGGAAGGATTTAGAAGCTTTGGCTGTTTTTATAAAGTCCAGATCAACTACTGATTCTAGTTAGAGTTCGACTGCCTGTTTAGAGGTTTGACCATTGCTGATTAAGAAGATAGCTTCTAAATAGAAAGAGAATCTAGAATTAGATGATAAGATTAAAAGACTCGAGGTGGGATCCAAGATCGATGATCTTAAAGATTTGGCATTGACCAGAAAGGATGGTTGAGGAAGAAGGGATTCTTATGTGTTCTGAATGTAGGGTACTTGATAAAAGAATTTCTAGGAGAATGTCACCGATCCAAGTTTACGATTCATCCCGAGGGAACAAAAATGTATCAAGATATGAAGAGGAGCTTCTATTGGGAAGGCATGAAGAGGAATGTTGGCTTGTGGGTTAGGCAGTGTGCCAACTGTCAACAAGTGAACGTCGAACACTAGAAGCCAAGCGGTTGCTTCAACCTTTAGAGATTCTAGTTTGGAAGTGGGATTCTATATCCATGGATTTCACAGTCAAGTTGCCAAGGTCAAACATGGGAAATGAAAGCATATGGGTAATAGTGGAAAGATTGACCAAGAGCACCCATTTCATTCCATTTAAATCAACCAGGATAACACCTATTTTGGCGAAGTTGATCATGAAGAACATAGTCAAACTTCATGGAATTCCTAGTGGCATAGTCAGCGACAATGATGCATTATTCACTAGCGAGTTTTGGAGAAGTCTAAAGAGATTATTAGGTACAAAGCTCAAGACAAGTACAACATATCACCCATAGAAAGATGGGAAGACTGAGAGTGTGACATCCCACCCCGAGGCCCACGTTAGTAAAGATAATTACTGAGTAATTCCATCTACTAATGCAGAGAGTGGGGCTGGTTAAGGGCGATCATCATAGTCTTGCATTAGATAAGAGCTAAATATGTCAGTATTTGTGCTCTCTTTTTTCATCTCAATTATTCGACATACTTAATCCCTATCTAATACACTACTATGGTGACTACATGATCGATTCAGAAATAACATAATAACTATACAACCTCAAATCACATAACAGCAACACAGATAATACATACATACACATTCATCAAGTGTAATACAACCCGTTACAAGTGGTATTCAACCACAATATATACATACATACATCCCCATAAAAGAATATATATTCATATAATTCCCAACCAAAAAGACAACTACACAAGAACAATGTTATATCCTAAGCCGAAGATGGAGTCCAAAAGGTAAGCAAGCGAAGAGTCCAACTACCTAACCTGCAACTCGATCTGACCTGAGTAATAATACACGGGTCAGGCTAGCTAGAACTTGATATTAGTAAAAGTTAAGAGGAATAAAAGTGCATAAGGGAATTCTTCCTTTAACTATAAAGAAATGTCATAGATATGGTTCAAATATAATGCCATTGTATCGATGCACAAAGGGTTGTCGCATAATTAGGTTTAATTCAACATGAGAAATCCATACTCAAGGCATTCAATATAAATGTTGGTAACCATACAAAAGCCATAAGAGAAACTCATCCAAATTCAAAATTCAAATTTCATGGAACCCTCAAAAGGATTTCCGAACTCATAAAAAAAAGAAATCACCTTATATAGCATCTCATGTAGCACTAGGCTATCGATGTGACAAAAATATCTCAAAATGGTGAAATTGTATAAAACTCAGAAAACTTCAAAAACCAAGATTGGCCAGATCCCCGATTGCAATGTGGAAGCAATGCTGCACGTGCTAAACTCTTGTCCAGTGCTATTTATTATTTAGGTACCTAACTCGTGGACCCAAAGCTCATACTCGTGGTGACCGAAGTCACATAACTCATGGTGAACGAAGTTACATTACTCAGATGATCTGAAGGTCTATAGCACTGGCATACTCATGGATGTGTCATAAACTCTCAGAAAGGAACCCGAAAAGTGATAACGTGCGACCCATACCGTACATTCGCACTAAATGGTTTACTAACCACTAGTTAACTCCATATCATAAAAATAACATCTCAAATCTCAAATTTTTTTTTACTATAAACGCTTTTTTTTCTCAACAAGTTCACCATTGTAAATCATCATTAAACGCGTGAATTCAAACTAGAAAGTGTAAGGGAACCCTCACCTTAGATATGCAGCAAAGATTGGCTTGAAAACTTCACTGATTTGGATATTTTTTAATGATTTTGAGACACCTTTGTTAGCTTCAGCAACTGAAAATGCTGAAACGAGAACATGCAGTAACAAAGAATTGGTTACAGGCAATTTCATACTTAATTCAAAAATTTTGATGAAATTTACTGAGTATTAGATTTGATTACCTTTTTCTACTCTCTATTTGGTTGATTTACTCTTTAATTTGAGGAGCAAATTGAGTGGAATTGAGTTTTATTTAGAGGAAGCCATTGTTTTTTTTCTTTCCATTTACTGTATCTTTTGTTTTGAGGAGGAAGATGATAAAAAAGGTACATACAACTATTTTCTCTTTACTAGATGGTTCTAGAGAGGGTTAATGGATTCATACCTTACCCAAATAAGCCCAGACTAAATATACTTAGAGAAGTTCCAATGTTACGTACATATTTAACCTATCTAATCAATTTATACACTAGTTTTCTCATTTTTAACCTAATACTTCTCCAATTAAATTTTAAACCCAATATTTATTCGCCAACACATTGTTTATTTAATATAAACAATTTTAAAAAAAAATTATCTTCTCCAATCTATTTTATTCTTAATATTAATTTATAACTATCATTATAATTTAATTTCATAGGTAATCACCAATACTAGGGTTGTTACAAAGAGAGTCAATAAGGTACTCGAAGATTTGTTGAGAGCGTGTGTACTAGATTTTGCTGGATCTTGGGATGATCGCCTGCATTTGATTGATTTTTCCTATGATAATAGTTTTCAGACTGGTATAGGAATGTCACCTTTTGAAGCTTTGTATGAAAGGCGATGCAAATCACCAGCATGTTGGCTAGAGACTGACGACAGATTAGTCTTGAGTCCAGATTTGGTTAGAGAAGCATCAGAAAAGATTGAGTTGATTCGAGAATGGATGAAGGAAGCTCAATCCAAACAAAAGAGTTACGCAGATAAAAGGTGTAAAGACCAAGAGTTCTCAGTTGGAGACACAGTTTTTATTAAGGTATCACCGATGAAGGGAGTGATATGATTTGGAAAGTCAGGGAAGCTAGCACAGAAATATGTTGGTCCATTCCAAATTAGGGAGGGGATTGGAAAGCTCGCATATAGAATAGAGTTGTCGAACAATATGGCAGGTGTCCATAATGTATTCCATGTGTCTCATCTTCACAAATATGTGCATGATCCAGAGACTACCAATCCTCCAACAGAATTTGAAAAACCTAGTAGTAGAGCCTAATTTGAAAGTTGTTAGACAACCAATTTGGATTGTGGCGAAAGATGAAAAAAGATTGAGGTCCAAGACGGTCAAATTGGTGAAAGTGCAGTGGAGGACAACAAGAAGGACCATACATGGAAGAACAAAGACATGATTCGAGATACTTATCCTGATCTTTTTTAAATTATGTCAATATTAGATTTATATATATATGATCCCTAGTCATATGGACTAGTATGGTTATTAGGAGTTGTTACAAATATTTTCTATGATTAATAGTTAGTCCTTGCTAATTTCGAGGAAAAAATTCTTTAAGGATGGGAGCCTGTAACACTCCTAATTTTAAATAACATTTTTCAAGATATTTAATTAGATAAACTAAATAGAATAATGAAAATGTTAAATGATAAAGGGATTGAGATTTGAATAAATATAAGCGGTGATGCTTATTAATTTAATTGGGATAAAGAATGGTTTATGGACAAATTAAATTATGAAAGGGTATAATGGGACTTACCTTCATCTAACCTTATATATATATGTATATGTATATATGTATAAATGTATATATATATATATATATATATTTATCCTTAAACCATTCACACTCATATTGGCCGGCCATTAGAAAGAAAAGAAGAAGAAAAAATTCAAAGAAAAAGAAGAGAAAGTAAACAGTGGAATCAAACTCATCTCAATCCACATCCCTTGTCAAAGATTAAGGTAAATAATAATTTCCATTTATATTTATTGAATATATGTTTCGAATTTAAGTTTAAATTCATGTATATGATGTTTGATAACGGTATGCTTGAATTATGGTTTGTTTAAATTCAAACAAGAATGTTTAAATGAACATAAGGTTTTAGATCAAAACATTGTGATATTGATGCTTAATTGTGATATTGATGTTTAAATGCCATAGAAAAATTATATGTCATGCAAAATGTGATTTTAGATTTGGGTTTTAAGTTTGATAAATTTCCTAGCTTTGGAAAGGTTATTATGAATTTTTGAATGAAAATATATCACGTTGGGTTTATAAATTTATTTTAGAAAATATATTGAGAATTTGGGCTGAAATTTTGATATGTTAGATAACACGATCAAAGTAAATTTTTGTGAATTTTGGGGACTTTTCTTAAGTGATTTGATTTACAAATTAAATTATTTTGAGAGGAGGGCCTAAATGATTTAATCATATTTGCAATGGAAGGTTTTATCTGCAAAATTCTAAGCTTGATACTTATCCAAAATAAAAAGGCGGTTAGTTCTATAAAGCATAGGAAGAATTAAGATAACCAATCATAAGTTTACATGTAGGCAAGTTAGTTGATAAAAGTTAATTAAATTGGGCATTTACTAGTGTTAACCCAAAAAATTAGATTCCGCCTCTATTAGAGGTAACTTTTGTCCCTTACCTTTCGCCTTCGACAAAGTCGAAACCCCATTAAGCCATACCAATACATAGGTTATCATTTAGGTGGTACGTAGTGAATTGGAGAAAAGTGAAAGGTAAGGTGTCGAAAGCTTGGCTTCCGATGGAGTCGGTACCTACGTTTGCTTTAAAAAAGTTAAGGGCATGTCATTGTTTCACTAAGCTTTCAACTTATTCGATACACACACACACAGATATATATATATATATATATATATATATATTCAGAAGGAGTTTCTTTAATTATAAATTAATGCTTTCGAAAGAAAGGGTTTAAACATAATCGAAACCTTGTCGTCGAATTTTTACCTTTCGAGCGTATTGAAGTCATCAATGTTGTTGGAAGGCATTGTTTATTTTAAGTCTATATTAAGCCGCTTCCTAAATGCTTTCGAAACGGTTAAGGGTTTCGAAGGAAATGGTTTTGAAAGGGGTTTCGAAGCTATCCTTCAAAGATGTTTATGGGATTTTAAATCTCATATCCAGTGTATAATGTGTGTGCAATAAGAATATTTTAGCCCTGACTCGAGTGTTTTGTCTTTTCATTACGCTCGGGTCAGTCCTGAGTTTTCAACGTATTGAAGATTATTCTCTGGAGGACGAAGATGAAGATTTGGTATATTACTATTATTATTATCCCATGCATCATGCTATTCTACTATATTGATTATTTATCCCTGATGTATATATATAACTCTGATAAATGTGTATAGGTTATAATCAAATGTTAGTAAACAGTATCATGAACTGTTTATTTGATTATTATATTTTATCGTTCCGCTGTGAGATTCTGTGTTTTTTTTCTTCTTTTCTTATTTTTTTCTTAATTAACCCCATCAATTATCTATCTTCAGGATTGTTTAAGTTTGACGTGTGTGGATTATTGTTGATTTAAACCTTCTAAAATGTGGGTCCTTTGTGACGACCCGACTTCCTAACTCCAGGAAATCACATCATCTTGAAGAAAGAAAAGGATAGAAGAAGAAAGAAAAGGATGGAAGAAGAAAGAAAGAGAAAGAAGAAAGACAACAACATCAGAGAACTTACAACAGAACGAATGAAATATAATATATCACTTAAAATATTACATAGATCATATTACATCAGAGTACACAACATATACAACACATATTAGACAGTTATAAACATCTGTCTAACTATACAACTCAAGTACAACAGATACAGATACCAAACAAACACAGCGGAACCAATATATCTATACGTGGAAGCCTCCTGCTTCATTAATCCTCCAGGATTCGTCAAGCTAACCTGAATCACTTGACTACTCATACATAATATGAGTACCCAAGAGTTTAATAAAACAGAAAATAAACACTCAGGTCAGACAGGGGTCTGGTGTGAGTAAACGGGTTTAAATTGCTTAACTTTAGAAAAACCTTTGAAAAGGAAAGGCGTCACGTAAGACTTCCCACACATAAACATGGAAAAGTTTTTACCTTACGCTAACCAAAACATTTGATAGGAAACCCAATGATATTATAATAGTGTCTACGGTTTTCAAGTAAATAAGAAATAGCCGAAATTGTTACATTCATTAAATTCCAGCTACTAGCCACAAAAGTGGGTAATACAAACAAAACCGTAAGGTCTCGTAGGAAGAATGGGTTTCCATCAATGGCAGGGCAACTGGGGTACCGTCCGTCACAGTGCGTGGCCTAGATCACCGTACCGAGGAGTACGTCCGCTCTCCTGCAACACAAGGCCGGGACCATTCCTTACCGAACAGTCCCGAACAAGACAACCCCGGCGGTTGTCCGGAATTCAACCGCCCCACACAGCCGAATAAAAAGGGACTTCTAGACAGGGGTAAATCTTGCTCTCCAGTGGGAGCTACCCACGAAGCCTTGTTGCACCTCCCCTGTTTTAGCCATTCCCAGTTGATGAGGCTTGAGGCTGCGATTACCTTTGTAGAACATATCTATCTTAGAATGCTCATCGTCCGCCTGACGATGTTCTGAAAGCATTCAATCCATACAAGTTCGTTCCGGGTTCGAACGAAACCGAAGGCACTATCTCGTTGCACTCATTTTGGAATCACCCTCAGAGTCAACGACCATAGCCCTTGCACTCTAATCTCCATCTCGAATCTATAAGCACTATTCCGTCAACTCATTACGGAATCACCCACAGAGTTATACTGACGTATAGCCCTTACACCTCGAGTCTTCACTTGCTCCACTTGGTTTCACGACCTAACGTTTAATTGGAATCGATGTGGATTTCGGATTCCAAATATGGAAACTCGATCCCGGTCTCACCGAAACCAAACGCCATTTTAATGTCCAAGTCGTACTTAAGGGTTTAACAATTAACTTATATTCAGGATGATAGAACATATAGATGAATAACATTATCATAATAGATAATTCATATCAACATTCATCTCACAAAGAAACATATCACAAATATCATAGACATCCAAATCATCCAGTATTAACCAATCCCCCAATATCAACTAATCACCCAATATCAATCATCCAATGTCATTCAACATCCAATATCAGTCATCCAATATCAACCATTCAATATTAATCAATCACCCATAGCAGAATTGATTATCAATCTAATTAACCTTTTAATTAAATTAATTACTATCCTTTAATCACTTGGATTTTCTTAATCTTGCTTCATTGATCACATTAAACCTTAATTAATTACAATGATTAATCACCCTTAAATTAATTGTTTATATTAATCAACCTTGATTAATATCATTGATCACATTAATTAATGATCCTTATTAATTAATAATTAAATCATTAACTCGTAATTAATCAACCCATTTATAATCAGTAATTAACAACTTGTAATTACTTATCTTAATTTAATTAACTCCTTAATTAATTAATCAATTTCTAATTTAATGATATTAATTCTTGATTAATTAATTCAATTAATTAATCTTTAATTACTCATTAAGTAACAATTAAATTAATAAATAAATCCTTAATTAATTACTTTACTAATTAATTACAATTTTAATTAATTACAATTTTAATTAATTACACTTAGTAATTAATCTTAAGTTAAACTCATTCATTAATTACTTAATCACATTAATTAATTAACTAAACTAATTAAGTAATTAACTCTTAATTGTTTAACAAGTAATTATATCTAATTACTTCATTAAAAATTCTTAATTACTCTCTTAATTAATTACTTAATAAGTAATTACTTTCATCATTAACCAAATCCTTAATTCTTTTATTAATTAATTATTTCATAATTAATTAACTTCAACAATTACATTAATCAAATGATTACCCAATAATCACCCAACTTTAATTACTCCATGAGTAACCTCTACCAATTACTTTCATAATTAATTACTATTTTAATTATATTCAATTATTAACCCTTGATTACTTTATTAAGTAACCTCACTTAATTACTCCATAATTAAGTGATATTAAAATTAAATAAGCAATTAACTAATTATTTAAAATTAATTACACAATTAATTAACTTCTAATATATATAAAAAAAAAATCTTTAATAAATTAAGTAACCATAAATCTTAATCAAAACTTAATTTATTAACAAATCTTATTAAGTAAGTATTCCTAAGTTAATTATCCAAATAATTTAACCTTATTTATTTCCATAAATAAATTATTTAAAAGAAAATAACCTTAAAGACAAATTATTCAATTTAGTTTACTATAATATTAACCTTTATTGCAAATAATACATAAAAAAAAACAAACTATCAAAATTCAAAACACATTAATCATCTAAGTTAAACTTATTCATTCAAATAGAAATTTGAAATTTTAGTTTTAAAAATCATTACTTCAAAATTTCTTTAAACCTTGATTTAATATTTGAATTTAAAACATTCTTTTAAATTGAACTTCATAATTTAAATTAGATAATTGCTTATAAAAAAATCATCTTCAAATTTGAAATAAATTCAATTTATAACTTTTAAAAGGTTTGATTAACAATTAAGAACAAGTCCTTTGCAAACAGATTTCATTTATAAAAACTTGAACTCAAGGTTATTCATCAGCAGCTTTAAGTTTGCACTTTCATTATTAACATCACTAATATTATACAGTATTACTTAGACAAAACAACGCGACCCAAAAAAACAAACTCGAGAAAACCCGGTAACGTTCACGAGTTCTTCCCGAAGCAATCCAGCAACCCCCCTTCTTCGAGTCGACCACAGGTAACACGAGGAACTCTTCGAGTTGACCTTCGAAAACAACGCGAGCAAATATTCGAATAATCCATCTTCCCCAACTCCACCGTCCAGCATACACACCGTACATACGTGCACCTTGCACAGCACCCTCGGCCAGCGAAGTTCGTCACGTCCATCGCCCATGATCACCTCAATGCCTACGAACACAAAACCAAACCCAGATTCGAGTATCCACCCTCGAATCAAAATTTGATCATCAACTCGAAAAAACTGCAGAACAACGTCCCCTAAATTCCAACGCCACCCACGATTGCCACCTCCAGAAACTCCGGCGATCTCTCCAAAACAACGCCGAACGTCCATGCTACCATCCCCCACGTTGCGGCCACCTCCGGTGCCTCATTCGCGACGCAAATGCCAAGACAGTCAACCGAACCCATAAACCAAAATAAACCCTAACTTCCTCAAATTCGAGCAAATCATACATAGAAAATTTTATTCAACATTTTTCCCTGATTCTACACTTCTATAGCTACCCTCGATCCAAATTTCAACTCGAATCATCGAGTAATTCGACTGCAATCACCAAAAACTCAGAAAAGATTCAAACCCAAAATTCTCATCAAATACCTAGTTAAAAATTATGATTTCTTCTTCTAAAATCATGAATTCGTATAACAAACACAATTATTCCCTTTTAAACAAAAATTAGGATAGTTGATTTTTGACTACAATTTGGTTTTACTGTAAACTTCCTATATTTACATACCTGCAGATTTAAAATAAATATGAGACTAATTTTAAAATTATTATCAACTATAACATACATTTTCATTTATACAACAGATTCAAACAAATTATAGTTTTGAAGGATGTTGGATTTAAAGATTAAAAAAATCAAGATCCTGCTTAACAACAAAGTTTATATTTAATCCAGAGACACAAATAATCAATGTATTCACATAATCAAATATTATCAAACAAGAATTATTTGCATGCATTATTATTTAACCCAAAAACTAAACCAAATCTGTTTTTAAAAAAAATTCCATTTACTCACCTGATTTTCAAAAATGCAGAGCAGAGAACAGAACAAGCTTTATTTCTTATACCCAGGCTTGAACAACTTTGATGTGAAAAATGCTTTTGCTTTGCTTGCTGAAGTTGATTCCTTTGCATGCTTTTAATTTTTTTGATTTAAAATGTTGAAATTGTTGTTGAAAAATCCATCTGCATGCTTTAAAGATGAAAACTGCAGATCTTCATTTGCATATTTAAGTTGCAGGTTGAAACTGAATTTCAGCTTGAACTCCATTAATTTGCGGATTGTATTTGCAGATTTTTAATTTGCTTTTGATTCAAATTTCAGGTTTTTGATATTTTTCTGGTTGCCATTAGTTTTGAAAGAATGAAGAAAAGAAAACAAAGAATGAAAGTGAAAAATTAGTTTTCTTCTTTAAAACATTTATTAAAAATTAGAACAAAATGGTTGCCACTCATTTGATACACTTACATTTGTCACTAACATATTTTTAAAAGTTAACAAGTGTTATTAAGATGATTAATAGGGTTACACATGTCTTTAAGTATTTTAAATAAACTTTTATTTAATTTAAATGTAAATATAAACTGACATGTTTAATTTGCTTTATTAATGAATACTTACATATGTGAATGTAAATTTAATCCTTTAAGGAAAAAATTATAAAAACAATTATAATATAAATAAATCTTATACATGTATTTAAAAAAAATCTAAAACTTATACATATACATTTATAAACATTTAAAATTTAAGCATTATAAAAGAAAACAAAACAAAGCTTGTTTAAATCATTTTTAAACTATCTTATTTAAAATAACAATTATCTTATAATTAGAAAAAAAATGAATTAATCTTTAATTTAACTTTTGAAAAATATTAAGTTTTAAGACAAAACTTTAAATTACTATTCATCCATATTTAAATTATCAACAGATTAAGTAAAATTTCAAAACAACTCAAATTATAACATATACATATATATATAACATATACATATATACATATATAAACAGAATAAAATTTCATTAGCTTTTGAAAAAAAATTCTTATCAAATTTTGCTAGATTAAAAATTTATTAACCTTTAAAGATTACATTTACCAATTAAATATTTGTTATCCTTTAAAAGATTAATTTCACCAATTTAAATTAAAATTATAAAGAAAATTTATCAAACCAATTAAATTATTATTACAGATTATTAAATTGTTATTGCCTAAAATTCCGGGTCGTTACGTCCTCACAGTTGGATTGAAATTTATCCAACTTAGAATTGAAATTGAAATCAATTAGAATTGAAAGCGAAATTGAATTAATTCGAAACTGAAATCAAATTTATTTGAATTGAAATTGGAATCAAAGTAAAATTTGACTTGAAATCGGAATTGAATCGATTAAATCGGAATGGAAATCTGAATTGATTTGAATTGGAAAATTTGGAATTGAATCAGTTTGGCTTTGAAACTATTTTCAAATAAATTATTTAGCATAAACTAATTAAAAATCTATCTTCTTAAATATTCAAATTAGTTTGATTTTCCAAATTATTTTACTATAACCAATTTCCAATACTCAAACTATTTTCTATTAACTATTTTAACTATTTAAGATATTTTAAAAAATGTTCAAACTATTTTCTAAAAATTCAAACTGATCAAGGGTGTAATGTTTATATTTAAATCTTAGATTTAAATGCGAATGAGGTTAAAATGAAGTTATAACCTAAATGGAGATTCGAAACAATTTTGGAAGCGAAATCGAGATATTAAGGCAAAAATGGTATGGTATATTTTGAATAAATATGATGATTTCAAAATGGAATTGATTTTGAAGCAAATTTGATATTTTGATATCAAGTACGAATTGTTTTTGAAATATGAAAGTACCACCCGATGTGTAAAACGACATTTCATTGTTAAAGAGACCGTGGCCTCTTATTGGCATACTCCCTGTCAATATTAGAACCACTTTAACAACCGTGTACGCGGTGGATGATATCTATAGTATAGTTGTTGAATTGGAAACGTCTACTGGAATGAAGTTAGAGAACGATGATGGATAGTCTTTACACTTATGTCATATTTAAATGACTAAAACGGGAGCCTATATCTGGCCAATGAGGTTAGCTACCTCTAGCAACGCCGATCGCTCGAATTACTATCGTGATTTTATACTCGATGGGTGCACCCTTTTTGTTCGGATTGGTGGTTGCGATCGGCCACGGATGGGGTACGACCAACCAGAAAGGGTAAACTTGTAGAACCCTATCTTAGGCATTGCCTCACATGCCTTATCATATTTATCCTTATGCGAACCCATTATGACTTTGGTTTAGTACTATAAAAATATATTATGGTGGATCAATGTAAAGCCTTAGTGCTATTCTGATATTTATTTTACTGATAATTCTAATGGTTTCGAAGCTATGATTCTAATAATTAATAAGTAATACATTATTAAATTTGAAAGGTTTCGAAAGAAGGATTTTAAAGTGTTTTAAAATACAGTATTCTAATGTTTTGGAAAGGTGATATATGCTTTCGAAGGAGACTATCCAGTGCGTCGAAAGCAACGTTTCAAAGATTTCAAAAGTATAGTTTTCAAAACAAATAACCCAATCTCATTTAAAAGAAAATCCATGGCATATTAATGAACAAAGTATTTTGAAATGGAATTTATGAAGTAGGCTTAATAGGTTAAAAGAATTAACCAAGTTATACTCTTTGCTTCTCCATACATGTATATATTCACTTTTGTAATGAATCCAAAACTATGTAAGGAAAATGATATTGGCAGAAGCCAATAGGTTTATGGTTATCCCATGAAAACTATGTAAAATTGAAGATGTCAATTAGATAGGTTTATAGTAAGCCCATGAAAACTATATCCGGATAAGAAAATGAAATATTGACAATTAGTCAATAGGTTCCTAGTCAGGCCATGAAAACTAGGATAAAAGAAATGATATTGGAGTTACAAATAGGTTCATAGTGATCCCATGAAAATTATATGTGGGCAACGTGTCCATAAATATTTAATAGGTTATTAGTCGGCCCATGAAAACTGTTAGGTTAATCATAGTCCTAGAAACTATAACTATGGCCAATAGCCAAAATGAATAGGGATGGTAATTCAAAATTGATTCAATTGTTTTGCATATCATCATATAATGATCTTTTGAATTGATTTAACCATTATGGATGCAGGAGCACAGAAAATGGGTTATAATAGTTTTTATGATACTATTGAGGGGAAAGCTGTTTCGTTAAGCGACGTAGTCTTGCTAGATATCTAATTGATTTGAGATGATAGATTATTATTCATACCAGGCATTATGTATAATTCGAAGTTTATGTTTTCCCTTAAACACTCGGATATTCCATTGATTTTGAGTAGCTTGAGATTTGAGGTTTTCAGGTATCTCATGCAACAAATAAGCTCCCGAAGTCATGTAGGATGCATGTAGTTATTTGTTTTCTCTCTCATATGTTTCCATTGTGTTGTTTTGTTAAGGCAAAGTTTTTGCCTATTATATACTCTGATCATCAAGGGGGCATCTTCATATGTTGCTCTTGAAATATATTGAAATAATTTTATTTCGCTGAACGTGGTTACCGTTATGGGATTGTGTAAAGAATGTTGAAATTAGTGTTCGGAATGGAATGTGAAAGTTGTTTTGAAAATTTAAAACTTTTTCCATATCCATGTGTTTTTAGTATATCAATTATCTAACATTACCATATTTGCCGAGGATTAATAACTATGGATGACTGCAGCATTCGTAATCGTTTGTTTTAGGCCTTCAAGTATTGAAAATATAGGATTGTGGATATATTTTTGTTAGTATATTTTTTTATACAAGTATTTACAAGTGATTTTAATTATGAAAAGATTAATTAAAGAGGTTAGTGGTTACTTATATGTTTATCCAATGTTGGTTTTCCGCTATCGATAATGTAATCCCTAACTAAATGATTGTTATTCAATAGTTAAATAACCGACTATCGAATATGTACCAAAACATAACTTGGAAATATCAAGGAGAAACACGTGAGTTATATGGCACAATCATCTCCTAATGATGCTGTATTGTGTGTATAAATATCGTTTCGTCCTTCTAGGACAATGATAAGGAAATCCGTCCACTAATGGTTAGGAGGTGATCTCCGCTCTTATCTTTGACTATTTATTTCCTTAAGAACCGGAGACCGAAAGTTATCGAATATTGAATAGAAGAGACCAGGATCGGATATGTTATCCAAAAACCACTTCGATCCAACTCAACTATTTTGAAATGAAAACATCTTGAAGATGATGGAATTGAGGATGGAGCTCTCAAGTGTTTCATTTAGCCCCAGAACTAACTTATATGGATGAGTGCTAATATTGCATGGTTATCTGGAGGGCAGTGTTAGCATTCCAAGTAGGAAGTGCTATATTAAAGGTTAAAAGTAACCTCAAACCTCATCAACCGGGAATGACTAAAATAAGGGAGATGTAGAAGGGCTAAGTGGGTCGGTCCTAAATAGGGTATCAACATTCCCATCTAGAGTCGATATTAACTCCAATTTGTATGTTTCCCATTAATGGAGGGGTGATCATATTCGATACTACTAGTCAAGTGGTAGGCATGTTCTGTGTTGATTGGGGATCCTAGTGAGGTCCTCGGTGTTATTTTATCTAGAGATGCACCGTGGCGGGCGGTAGTCTAGTAGCTTAGTCATTATATGGAATCCATTCTCCAATATGAGCCATTATGGTTTTAGTTATATGCCTATTATGTTGGAATTTAATTAATGTGACAATTACAGCTAAGATTAATAAGTATTTATATCTTAGACATATTATAACATCAGAGAATTTCATATGAAATGATTTTGTTAACGTAAGGTAAAAACTCATACATGTTTATGTGTGGTGTGGTCTTATGAGATACTTTTGATTTTCAAAGGTTTTTGTAACTTTAAAATCCAGCAGGGTGTTTTTTCTCAAGCTGGTTTTCCATACTGGCTCTGGTGTTATTTTATTATAATGCTTGAGTCAGATCGAGCATACTAAGATTAGTTTTAATGCTTTGGAACTTCAGGAGACGAGCTGAAGGTTTAGAGACGTATCCGCATATATGGTTATTTTTCCGCAGTGTTGTCTATTGATTGTTGAGGACATGTTGTTATAACTGTCCGAGCTAAAATAGAATAGTATACTCTAGTTGATGTTTGTACATACGTACATTACAGTTTCTTTTGTGTAAAGATTTGTTGTATATTATAGATTATTCGTTCCACTGCGAGATTCTATATTAATAGTTTTCTTTTCTCTTCATTTTTCTTTGTCCTTTCTTTTCTCTTCTTCTTTCTTTGTCCTTTCTTTTCCCTTAATAATTTGATTTTCCAGCATTCGATTGCTCGGTATGAAATACAATGCATGTATTATTGTCTGTTTTCAAGGGTTGAAAATCTCAGCTCGTTACATATGGTATCAGAGCACAAAATTAAGCGAGAACCTTGGCTTTGGTGGGCTAACTTGTTAAGTGTTAAGGTAATGGAATGCCTTACTATGAGTTTGAGTGTGTGTGTGTGTGTGTGAGCATGTATTTATGTTAGTGATATAAAATTATTTTTATATTATGTTGGTTGATCTGTTAAGTTGCTTATGGATTCTGGTCAATATGACTAATTAACATTATTGATAGAGATCTCTAAACACATGAATAGAGCAATTCGACATGGTATTGTTTTGAAATTGGGTAGATGAAATAATTTTACCTTGATTATATTTTATATATAAAGGAATAATTTTTCAGAAAATTATCATAGTATACAAGGTGTGTTTGGTTATTAGAGAATGATAATATTTGATTGCTATCATTTGTTGTTATTATTCTTGTGCTCCAATAAAATTTATTATTACTATAACGTAAAAAAAGATAAATAATTAAGAAATGGTTTTATATAACCATAGTGAAATTATAAAGAAAATTGATGAATATGATTTGTAAATAAAAAGGATTTAGAAGCTGAGAATTTGAGAATTCAAATCCTATTTGTTTTGAAAATTGTTTTTCAAAGTTTTGGAGTAATAATAATATTATTTCGAAAATATTTTTGAATGAAAATATTTAAATAGAATTTAAAAGAGATAGAAAGCACTGAACTCATTTTGGTCATCGGTAAATAATTTTGATGATGACTGCAACATCATTGACATTCATTTTCAAGTTTCCAAGATAGGAATTGCTACCATTGGAATTTTGTTTTGGTAAAGCTAGATTTGATTTTAAAATTCAAAAGTATGATTTGGTATACAAAGGAATTATTTGTATTATTGTTTCAAAATAATTTGAAATAAATAAGAACAAGGTAATTTTCATTTAAGTGTTTTATGAAAATATGAGAAAATAAGTTTTATACTTATAAATTTTGAGAATTAGTAAGTTAAAGGAAAAAATTTAGATTTGCGAAATATATATTGTTAAGAAAAGCTAAATTGAGATGGAATTTAACTTAAGTTAAATAAAATGGTTTTTGGAAATAAATTAATGTAAGTTAGGTTAAATAAAATAGTTTTTTGAATGCAATTGATTGTGATTTGAAATGAATCAATTGGATGGACTAATTTAATAACTTAGTGAATTGAAAATGGTTTAGAATGTTGTTGATAGAATTGAATAATGAAATTGGATTTGATTTAAAAGAAATATGAACTTAAGTTGTGAAGTGATAATGAACATGAGAAGTGTTGTATAAAATGTTTATAAACTTAAGTAAATTTTTATTAAATGATTCATTAATGAATTTAGTAAGGAATGAAATGTTATTAAACATAAAATTTGATGGAATGGTTCTTAAGTGACATTAGAATTGACAGAAGTATACTAAGTAATGAGTGAATGTGAAAAAAAGAATCTGAATAATGAGAAACCAATTGAAATAAATTTGTAAGTCGCATGTATATTATTTTATTCCCATTACTGTTGATCCATATTCGAGTACATGATTTCAAGGTGATTTACATCGACCGAAGTCATAATTTTTCACTTGATTCTCGACGTGTGGGAACTGGATATGGATTATTGATCGATGCTGAAATTCTCTATCATAGTATATGGCTATGCAAGGAGAATGGAAGTGTCTAATCATGGAATTGGATCTGAGTCCGCACTAGAGTGGTCGTGTGAACGATACAAGTTCGAAAGTGAATTTGGTGATTGAGCGAGCGATCAGGTATGGTTTTGCGTACGGATGATAGTACATCGTACGGGCTTTAATAAATTAAATGTTGACATTAGAAAATGTGAAATTGATATGGTTATGAATTAATTGAATGGGTATTAAATATTGAATGGTTTTATGGTTGCATTTGCATAAGGTTATTGTATGTGCTATGTTATATACTGATATTACTTTTACATATATGTTCTCATTGGTTGTTGAGTGATTAGTCGGTGAGGATGGCATATGGTTTTCATTTAGAGCTCAATTTTGCATTGTCTATTGATTATATATGCTTTCTAATGCTATTAAAAAGGTACACATCTCGGATAACATACCGTGTTTTTATATTTTTCCCTACGGGATGCCTCATCCTTAAAGATGAGATGTATATTTGTGGTTACATATATTATAAATTTTTCCGATCGAGCCATGTAAAGGAGATAAATTTTAGAAAATATAAGGATTTAGAAAATTTGTGAGAAAGTTTGGGAAAATTTTTTGATAACTAAAACAGAAAAATAGGCACAAGGACAAATTTAGAAATAAATTTAGGCTGAAGGACGACAAGTTTGTTTTTTAGGCTGAATGACAACGCTAGTTATAACTGGCATTTTGTATAGTGTAAAACTAAATATAATGCTAGATATTACTATAATTTTGTACAATGTAAAATTTGAATATAATGCTAATTATAACTAGCGTTTGTCCTTTAGCCTAAAAACAAAACTTCATGTCATTCAGGCCAATTTTTTATTCAAAGTTTATCTTTTTCCCTAATTCCCTCTAACTAAAATTTGATTAAATTGCAACCTGAAATGATTTAGTGGATGGAAATTAGTTGGTTTCGGTGAATGAAGTTAAAGGCTTAAAAGGATTTGGTAATCTGTTTCAATAGATTGATTTTAAAAATTAATGGGTTTGGGCATTTTGATTACATTGAAAATTTGGAGGATGAAATTCTTTTAAGGAGGAAGAATGTAATGACCTAGGATTTTAATCATTTGAATTTTGAATATTAAATTGATTTTAAATAGTGAAAACTTAATTTTATAAGTTGAATAACTTGAATTTCAAATATGGTGATTTATTTGATGATTTAATCGTCGAATTTAATATTCAGAATTGTTTAAAAATTTAAATTTTGAATTCAATATGAATAAAAATGATTTCAAAGGTTGATTAAAATATTGTTTAAATAGAAATGAAGATAATAAACTTTAATTTATAATATTGAAGTGATTAAATTGGTTTTTATAATAGTTCGTTCAATTTAACATGTGAAAATAGCCTTTCGGGGAATTGTCCTGGATTTCGACGAAACTAATTTTATTGAATCCATAATAGTGAGTTATTGTATGCCAATAATTTTGGTGGCGATCGGATGTATCATTTGGCTGTGGAAGCTCGAGACACTTAGAAATTGATTATAGAAATTTATATAATATGACTGGCTTTGAAAAGCTATCATTTGTATATGACCGAATTAGGTCTCGAGACTAGTTCCACTGTGTTCGAAATAAGGTCATTGCATATAAGACGCCAATCAAAACGTCTCGTTTGGAGTTCGAGATTTTCAGACATCTAAAGTTGGATATTTTCGAAGACACACACACACCAACCCATACCTTCCCACTATTCACACCATACCTTTCCCATACCAAAGCCATACCTGCCCCTATTTAAAACTTGCGTACAAATAAAAAAAATTGGTTCAAACGTTTCAAATTTAAATTTCCCCTCATCCTACGGCTCTCGTCCATCGAAGCCACTCGACGTAGTTTCAGGTTGCGTCGTCAACTAGAGAAATGTTGCAGATGTTGAGCTCGACCTATTAGATGGTTGATCATCCTTAATCATCATATGGTGGTCGTAATTCATAGTTGAACGTCGGCAGCAACTTCGGGTTATTGCGGCGATTCTAGGCTCTTGCAAGCGAGCGGTTTTGAAGAGAAATGTAACAACCCGCATATTTGTCGATTTTTATATTTGAATATTTTATCAATACTCGGAATTTAGTCCGAAAAGCTACCTTTTGCATACGGTCGAATTAGGACTCGGGACCACTCCCATTGAGTTTAAAATGCCGTTTGCGACCTTTTTGAGTTTAAGCTTCGATATGTTTGGAGAAAGTTGAATTTTGCTACTTTTTACTTAGGGCTTTGGTTTGGGCTGAGCCACTTATGTATTCAGTCCCAACCCCTTCTCCTCTTCATTCCTTCATTCCTCATTTCCTAATACTCAAGCTTTTATATTAATGGAGAGTGGAAGAGGAAATTAAAACTCCAAACCCTAGTTTTCTTTTGCAAATCAAACTCTAGCTCCAAACTAATAGAAGAACCCATTGGTAAGCTTCTCTTCTTCTTCTCCAACTCATTCTCTTATCAATTTCAGAAATTCCTAAACCTAACTTTGGGAATGTTCTTCTTTTAAAGCCTAGAATCAAGCTTCTTGAGTTGAATTTGAAGAGTGGTTGATTCTCCTTTGCTTTCAAGCTTCTCCTTCAATCGTTTGGGTTCAAAGGTGAGATTTTTATCTCACATCTATGCTTATAATTATCTTCGAATGTTAGGTATGAATTCCTAACACTTATTCGTGTGCATTAGCTTTTGGTTTGGATTGATTTGGTGAATATTCCAATTTTTGGTGTTTTAGGTTCAATTCTTTAAAAATCATAGCTTTGATGTTCAAATGTGTTTTTGGTGATGCAACGAGGAGCTCATAGGGCCGGGTAGTCGATTGGCATAAATCCTTAGTGCCGATGCTCGAGTGGTTGCAAATTGGTCGTGATTGGCCATTGTATTCAATGGGCTAGGAAGGGACTGGGAACAGGTTCGGCCGACCGAGCCCTGTAGCCGGTCGACCGACCTGCTTCCAAAGTGCATAAGCACTCCTCTGTCTCAGGTTCGGTCGGCCAACTATAGGGCTCGGTCGACCGACCTGCTTCCCGAGAAATTTTCTGAAACAGGGTCCGGTGGACCGAGCTCTGTAGCCGGCCGACCGACTTGATGCAATTTTGCCTATTTCGCATAGTTGCTTGAATTTCCAACTTTAAACGATTCATGTTGTTTCCTATTTGTTGTTATCATTTATTATGACTTTGATGACTCCTTTTTAGGGATTTATGAATATCCATTTCGATGGATTCTTTATCGGTTTCGTTGGATTTTTATTCACATCTTCGTATGTGAATTTTAGTGATTGATTGTTCCTACAATCTTCTTCGTGATTTGTCACTTTAAAAATATAAAGGTTTCTATACTAGTAGTAAATATCAAAACTCTTTCTTCAAATGATTTCAACACTATTTTAGTACAAAGCTCGTTTCTTAAACCGTTTTCCAATCTATTAGTATATACAAACCTTTACCTCACTCGTATGAGAAATCTAATTAAAGGACTTAGTAAAACGAGTGGTATGAAACGCATGCGTTTACTTTATCGGTTAATTCTTGGACTTGTTCGATTGAATCTCTTGTGACAATTTTATAGTGGAGATCTACAGTTTGCTCGTAAATATTTAAGTTAAGCAAGTGGTTATGGGACATGAAGCTAAACTCATATATTTACTAGCTTAGTGTAATTGACACTTCTCGTTGATCATGACGATCATCTTTGTGATTTAGACTAGCAATGTGCGATGTCTCTTTGTCTGCGAGGGAGACTAAACCCCGTTTTGTGGAGTTTCAACTCAAATTGGTGGGGTAGCAACCCATGGTCTTCGGGCCTTTTGTGGAGCTTCGGCTCAATTTGTGATGGTTAGCAACCATGGAATTAGCGTTCCGTTTGTGATACACGTGTTGGTGAGCTTTATGCTCCCGTTTGTGATAGGCCTTTCCCCTTTTTGTGATTTCTGGATTTCTTGAGATGATTTCTAGAATTTGTGTTTCACCAATTTTCGTGATTTCCATTGATAAGTTTTATCAATGTTTGTGCATTGGTGAATTTGTGTGTCGTCGACTTTTGTGATTGACATTGATATAATCGTCAATATTTATGGTTTGGTGAACGAAATAAGGAGTATGACATTTCTTTGATTCTTGTGTAGATTTGGTGATATTGATTAATCTCTTGTTGATTTCAATTACTAATATATATCACAGCTTGACATTGTGATTATAATGTGTTTAGTCATATCTCTTATTCTATATCGTTTCATCTGATATTTATAGTTAGACTGATCCGTTTATTATTTTCTTATTAAATAATACTCGGGTCAGACCGAGATGTTACAGGTGCTTCAGCTTGACTTCTCACTTGGGATTGATTTCTCTGACTTTTGGTTAACTACTTAGATTAGTAGTTTTTGGATTGTATACAATTAAGATATAGACTCCATGATGTATACTTATTCTTTTGTGTAGTTCTTGTAACTATTCTTTTGTGTTATTGCGGATCTTTTTAGACCGCTACTATGAAATACACTTTCATGTGTTGGTTATATATTCATATCTTTTTCCGCCTTTGTGATATGAATTATCTGTGACTGATTTATGTTATGCTTATTTCTATATTTGTTTCCGAAGGATTTATATAGCCACTGTGTAGTAGTTTTGAGTTTGTATCGGTATGTCGGATTTCTTCTTGAAATAAAATGCATGTTTTACTATCTGACATATCGGTGCTCACACAAAGCAATTACATGGATGGTCGCTCCTCAACAGCCTTATTCTCCGTGCTAGTCGACAACATTACTCCGTAGTGTTCTTGTCTAGCGTGGGTATAGAGGTGGGGCGTCACAGCTTGGTATCATAGCCAAACTTCGGAACAATATGGAAAATTATAACAACGATCATCGTCCTAAGTCTATCTGAGGAGTCGTGCTTTAGGATTTACTTCGAGTCTTCGTACCGATTCATCCTATTTTCTTTTATGATTCCTTGTTTTATCTATCAAGATTGCTTGATATCCATTAGTGAATAATCTTCTTCTTGTTCTTATTTCTTTCTAAAGGAAGAGGAATGTCTAGACCAGGCCGCCCCAGAGCCGTACCATCTAGCACTCCACCCCAGGATGGAGTTTTTATGACTGCTCAACAGCTTCTTGATTTAGTGACAAATGCTCAAGCAGCTGAAGCTAACCCGGAACCTACTCTCCCAAAGTCGGGATTTGCTCGCTTGTGCAGCGATTACACTAATTTGGATGGGAAGCCATTCAAATGTTCCGAAACTGTTATTGAAGTACAGGCTTGGCTAAGGTCATGCGATCGAATCTTTTCTCGCATGAATCTTATTGACCTTCACCGAGTTCAGGTGGCCTCTAGTATGCTCCAAGAAAGAGCATTGGACTGGTACGAACTTCTTATTTCTGAGATTAATGAAGCGGATCTCACCTGGGAGCAATTCCGGGAACGCTTCGAGTTGAAATTTGTACCAGAAGCAGAGAAAGTGACATTGGCTCGACGATTTATAGACCTTGTTCAAGGTGATTCTTCCGTGACTGATTTTGTCGCCTCCTTCGAGTCGCTTTCTAAATACGGGGTTGAATACATCAACACCCCTTTAAAGAAGAACCAGAGGTTCGTCTATGGCTTAAACAAAAATCTCAAGAAGCCATTACTTCTAAAATTAGAAGTTTCTTTCGACCAACTCATTGATATCGCTCTTCGTCTTGAAGAGGCGGATAGGGAAAATGATGTTGAAGTGGTGGGTTCCAAACCAAGCTTCAACAACAACAAGAAAATGCCTAATAAATTCAAAGGTCCTTATCCCAATAAGAAAGGGAAGCAAGCAACCTCCGTGGCAAAGACTTCTTCCTTTGGTCGTGGGGAATGTTATAATTGTGGTTCGAAGGACCATTACACGAACAAGTACCCAAAGTCTCTCTCTTGTCGCTATTGCAAAGTTCCCGGTCATGTTATATCTTCATGCCCCAAGCTTCAGGGCAAGAAGGAGGGAAAGTTAAATGTTGCTCAAGCCCCTGGCAACATATCTCGTGGCCAAGGTATTTCTCATTCTATCCTTGATGGCATTATTTTATTTCATGATCATCCTATTCGAGTTCTTTTTGATACGGGTGCGTCCCATTCTTTTATATCAAAAGAACTTGTTGATACTTTTTCTTTGGATGTTTTATGTTTAATGACTTCTTTGAGAATTGCGAATCCGGTTGGTGGATCCGCAACAATCAGTTTATTGTGTAAAGATGTCGAGATTATTTTGTGTGATTTTTCTTTCCTAGCCGATTTGCATGTCATGCGTTATTTAGGCTTTGGAATGATTTTGGAAATGGATTGGCTTAACCGTTATGAAGCTCATATCCTATGTCCTGAGCGGACTATTCATCTTCGACATCCTCAATCTGTTAATCAGGTTTCTGTTATTCTTAAAGATTCGGATTCTGCTTTGGTTGCATCTTTATATTCTTTAAACCCTCGTGATGAGGATGATGATGATGAGGGTGATATTATTTCTCTTATTCACGTCGTTCGTGAATTTTCCGACATATTTGAGCCCGTTTTAGGATTACCACCTAAGCGAGCAATTGAGTTCAGAATTAATCTCATTCCTGGAGCTCAACCTATCACTCGTCCTCCTTATCGTATGTCCAATGAAGAAAACGAGAGATGTGTAAACAATTATCCGAATTGGAGACGAAGCAATTTATTCGCTCTAGTTCCTCGCCTTGGGGAGCTTCGGCTATTTTCGTGAAGAAATCCGATGGTACACTTAGACTTTGCGTTGACTACCGCAAGCTTAATGATCTTACTATCAAAAATAAATATCCTTTACCTCAGATTGATGATCTATTTGATCAACTTAGTGGTGCTAGAGTCTTTTCACAATTAGACTTAGCTATGGATTTCATCAGCTTCGTATTGCAGAGGATAACATTCATTTGACATCGTTTCGTACTCGTTATGGATCTTATGAATGGCTTGTTATGCCATTTGGTCTAACGAATGCTCCGACATATTTCGTTGACCTTATGAATCGAGTTTTCAAAGATTTTCTCAATCGATTTGTTCTCATCTTTATTGATGATATTCTTGTGTATTCAAAAACCGAGGAGGAGCATGAAAAGCATCTTCGGATTGTGTTGGAAACTCTTAGGAGTAATCAATTAAAAGCAAAATTTTCTAAATGCCATTTTTGGCAATCTCGTGTGAAGTTTCTCGGTCATATTATTTCCGAATCCGGAATTTCTGTGGATCCTTCAAAGATTGAAGCGATTCAAGATTGGAAGAGACCGGAGAGTGTGACGGAGATTCGTAGTTTTCTTGGATTGGCGGGTTATTACCGCCGTTTTATCAAAGACTTTTCTAAGATTGTCGTGCCTCTCACTAGCTTAACGAAGAAAGGTGTTAAATACATTTGGTCAGACAAATGTGAAACTTCTTTCCAGAAATTAAAAGAACTCCTTTCTGATGCTCCTATTCTTGTTATTCCCGAGGGGAATCAGGATTTCGTTGTTTATACCGATGCTAGTCGTGTTGGTTTGGGTGTCGTTCTTATGCAAAAAGAACGTGTTATTGCTTATGCTTCTAGGCAATTAAAGCCTGCTGAGACTAGATATGCCACTTATGATTTAGAGCTCGCGGCTATTGTTTTCGCCCTTCGTATTTGGCGTCATTATCTTTTAGGAGAGAAATTTGTTCTTTATACTGATCATAAGTCCTTGAAGTATTTATTCTCTCAAAAGGAACTTAATTTGCGTCAACAACGTTGGCTCGAGTTCCTTGCTCCTTATGATCTTGATATCCTTTATACTCCCGGAAAGGGAAATCGCGTTGCGAATGCACTTAGTCGAAATGTAACGACCCGCTATTTTGGACCATTCAAATCGACAATAAAACCGTACATGTCCGACTTGAATAATTCAAAATACCGAATTATTAATAAAATTTGGCAAAACTTAAAATATACAGTAAATAAATCAATCGTAGATCACTTACACAGAGTAATACAATGCAACGGAATAGATAAAGAATAGTAGTTCATGAAGCTACTATATACCTCAGAATTAGAAATAAAATACAACCAAATAGTTCAAATGCCATGAAGTCTCCAATGCAAAAGATGGCTTCTCTGAACCAATCAACTGGATGACTGAAGGGATAGATAGCTGGATCTTCAAGCAAAGCTCCAACTTCGAAGATGAGTCTCAAATGATGTATCTCTCAGTCTGACCCGAGCGTAAAGCAAAACACAAAACACTCGAGTCAGGATTAACATTCTTATATCTATAAATCTAACTCAAGTGAAATATCAACTGAAATATAATTAACTTAGAGGATGTTTGGGATAACCATCCTCTAAGGGTCCATGGAACTATCTAAAAGATAGAAATATACACTATAACACCGTAGTCTTTTCAACTTAATTTATACTTCAAAACCAAATATCATTTTCACTTCAAATATCTCTATACTTCCCAAATAGTATTTTTATATATTAAATAATTTGTACAGTAAAGAAATTTCAATTCCCTCAACTTAACAAATCGTTTAACATCAACCCGACCACCCCATTTAAATCTATTTCAATCTCAATTTATTAATTTAAATTCAACTCAATTTCTAAAATAACCACTTCAATTTTATCGATCTCAAATTCGGATTTGAAATCACAAAATACCCTTTATGTTCAATATATTTCAAAACTTTAAGTATTCAACGTTTAAACTAACTTTTTAATCAATTTAGTTTCTAAATAATAAATTCAACTATACTGATTTCAAATACATATCCGAATCTCAAAATAAACCATTTAAATCCCAATATAGTTCAAAGCTTTAATATTTAATTAAATGTTAAATTTAATAGTTCCATATAGATCTCGATTTTACCTCATTATTATCTAGTCTTAAAATAATCCCTCATTAGATACAATATCATTTAAGTAACCTTAAATTACATTTTACTCAATATTTTCTTTAATTTATTTAAACGTGAAATATTCATTAAATCACTTAAATAAAAATCCAGTTACAAAATCATACCCTTAAATTTCCCATTCAAAAATTTCAAATTGATTTAATTGAATAAATCCTTATTTAAATACCATTTAGATAAACCCACATTTATCTCCCAATCTTAGTAAATTGCAGAATACTTTTGGAATAAAATTTACATAAATATTTAGTATAATTTATGTATTAAATCAAATTTTGACTAAATTAAATATTATTAAATCTATATATCATTACCCTTTATATATAAAAAAATTTAAGGATTAACATTTAATAAGACCATATATTTCTTTCCAAAACAATGAATTAAATTTCGAAATATTTATATATATGGACCAACGATGTCTGTATATATTTCTTATCATATGGTCAAGTGTTACGGATATTTATCATTTTAATCCGTACACTAAATGTATACGGGTGGATAGCATTTCAACCCGTAATCCTAATTCAATTAAATGAAAATCGCTTGGGTTTATCATTTCAACCCATAACGATTTTCTCCTATTCTAAAGTCTGTTCGGGTATGTATCATTTCAACCCATAGTGATTTCTATACTAACAGGGAACTTGCAGAGTGATAACAGATATGTAAATAATAATAACAACAGGCATATATCATCAAAATAAATATATAAACAATAGGATATGGTGTCATATCCCATAAGTGAATAGTTACAGATAATAGCATATATAACAATTTAAATAACTACAGCCTCATATTTCAATTGTCGTCTCAATTGAAATCAAATTTAGTAAATAAAAGAATGTTAATCGTGAGTGATTTCTCACCTTTCGAGGCCAGAGAAAAAGAAGTGAGTTATGAAATCCAGATCCGAATTCCAAAACAAAGCTAGATGGACACGGTTCAATGATCAAAACTGATAATAGGAATAGACAAATTCAAATCAGAATTGGATCAAGGAAGATAAATAGGATAAGTGAGCTTATATACAACTAGCCAACATATGCAGACACAGTTTATAAAATATGCAACAAAATATGAATGCCTCGGTTAATATATATACATAGGTGTGCAGACCGACTATATTAATATAACCATATATATACTATATAACATTTCCTCTACCAATTTGTATATGACTATACATATGACTATACTTGAAATCAAAATACACATCCCTTAAAAAAAATCCAACGTATATCAGTCAGTGCAAACAACCTTAAAGCTGACATGAAATAAACTTTTGAAAGCATATACTGTTGAAATTATAAAATATTGATATAACTTATACTGTAAAACTACCATAGAAAATTTATATATATACCTACATTTAAATATAACTTAGGTAAATTGTTGAAAATAAAATAAAATATAGTATGGTAGACTCTAAAATACTAAAACAATCATAAAAATATATATATTATAAATTGACCTATCAAACTTGTACCCACCAATTTTATATAATATATATACCAAAACAGTAACGAAAATTGAAATACTATATTTTATATATCTAACATATGAAAGCTAATAAAATAACATATTTTATTATAGTTGAAACTGTTATAACCAAATATATAAAACATATAAAAATACGTATATTAATAGAAGGCTGCCAAACTTATACCATATATACCGTAAGCTATCAATAGTAAAATAAAACGCGTATATATATATGTATTTAACTTATCAACTAGTTAGTAAAACATACGTATCTAAAAGCCGTACGATAACTATATGCTAACAAAAGTCAAAAACTATATACCGTAAAATCTTAAAATAATATACATAATACAGTATAAATATATACTAACCTTTATATATGAACAAAAGTTAAATATTTATATACACGTTTATAAATATAACAATTATCATATATATACTATTATGAAATATATTATTATTTTTAAAGTTCAACTATTAGGGAATTCAAAATCCCCATAGTTGCAGTAAACATATAAAACAAAACTTATGCACAATCTATATTGTTCTTAATATATAAAATAGACTTATATCAAATAAAATGCGTACTTACTTTTAAAAACCGGAGAGGAAATGTTTTGCCAACTAATGCATGCGGCCATGGGGAGGAGGCAGGCTAAGGAAAAGAGAGAGCTCTTGCTCAGGTTTGGAAGAAATAAGAAAAGATGGAGGGGAGATGAGAACAGGCGATTTTTAAAGGAAGAATGCATGCGTGATTCAAGCAACATGACATGGCGAAGGGCATTCTTCAGGCAACAGAGAAAATGCTAGTTTCTTAAATATAAAGGTAGGTCTGCATCTGATATGTGAATGTGCTATATGACTTTATATAATATTTACAAAGCTCTCTCCTCTTTTAATATTAATTTGAGGGCAACGAATAGCCTACAGAGAGAAAAGAAGATGCAATCTATGCTATACTATATATATATATTCCTAGAAACACGGAAACGAAGAGGTAAAAGAGGGAAGAGAAAGAGACGTATAAATGAACGGTAAATAAATTTAGATTTCAAATGAAATAAATGGAACAGCAGAGATTAAAGTATGGATGTAAATCCTGGAATAATAAAAAGCAACGTTTATATGTTGATTAAGAAAAATAATTAAAACAATTAATGGCTTAAATGGGGCAGCATGTTTCAAATTTTTGAAATGCAAAAGAAACATACACTATAAATATAAAGTTTTCAAAAGCAAAAGAAACGTAAAGCTGTCCATTAATTCATCAAAACGTTATTTAAGTAATAAATTGAAATGAATATACAAATAAAAGTAATTGTAACGGTCAATAGTTGATTTAGCTATACACTTAAGGCAATAAATTTTTTGTTTGTTTGTACAACACATAATGAGTTTTGAAAGTCAAGGATATAAAAATGGATAAAAGGAAAGAAATCAGGAAATTTTTTGAGCAATAGCTTTCCTGGGAAAGGTAGGCTTACATTATATATACATGCTGAGATGATTAGGCACGTTCAAAAATTTTGAAGCAATGAAGGAATTGGAAATAAATATAAAATGAAAGAAATTTGAAAAGTCCGTAGCTATGATTTAGCCAAAATTTATTAAAGCCATTTACTAGGAAGGTTGGAACCGAAATAATAGGGAGAGGAAGGCACATTAAATTTGATGACAAAGTTGTGTTCGGATCTATAAGCAAGTGGTTTATATATTATAGGCCTTATGAAAGCGAGGGAAGGAACGGATGCTACTAGCTTGATGATTTGAGATTCTTTCAAGCGTTAAAAACAAAAATAAAGAGAGACCGGAATAAACGCACCACCATAAATATAAATATACGCTTCAATTGCAAAAGAAACGTATAGAGAAAATTATGGGTAGTGAGAAAGGTAAAGTCAGTGCATGAAACTACAAGGAATAATAAAAGCAAGGTCGATGATCTCAAATTTATTAATGGTTACGAATGGAAAAGTCTACCTGGATTGGAAAAGTATTAAGCAATAGAAATCTTTAACGGTAGTAAAAAGAAACCGTTACGCACTGATTCAGAAATCAATTAAAGCAATTAATAGCTTGAATTGGACAGCACGTTTTCTCAATTAAATAAACTTCCATAAAATTATTTGAAAATTTACAATCTGCTATATTTAAATATACGTATTCTAAATATATAAACATTTTATTTAAAAATTCAATTATTATAAGATTTCACAAATATTCAATTAAATACGTTATAGAATCAATTAAAATTGTTAAAATTTTCCGGGTCGTTACACTCTCCCCCACTCAAAACTTTTCGTCCCCGGAAAGGAAGGAGGTAGGAGAATAAAACAACCAGAAAAAAAAGATTGAAAGCCAAGATAAACAATAAATTTTAAAACTATATAAATTTTATTTAAAATATTTATTTGAAAATTTCATTTGAAATTAAATTTTCTTTAATATTTAATACTTCTCAAACTCCTTTGCAAACAATTATTTACATTATTACTTCTATTTACAAAGACTATTGAAAATATTAAATCCAAAATTTATGAAATTTTTAATTTATCTCAAGATACCTTTCAAATATTATCAATAAATTAATAATCATTTTCTTTAAAGATGTTTTATTTAATTTATAACTGCAAAAATATTTATAACACTAAAATTTTATATAAAACAGTGTAGTATACAAATAAGCAATATTTAAAAGATTTCTTCAAAAAGGAAAGGAAGGTAGATTCCGAAACGGAATATAGGTGAAAAATGAAGCTGAGCAAATGAGGTAGATTCAAAAGAATAGAATCGGGCACGAATAATTTATTTCAAACCATAAGAATTTTAATTTCAAATATTAATACAAAATTTCTTTTTTGGGAAAAATACTTTTATAATAAATACCTTTATAATAATACGTTTATATCAAAATAAATCTTTCTTTCGAAAATATTTTTATAACTCGATGTTTTAACAAGTTTATCCTCGTTCTTGCAGACTCTGGCCATGCGTTGATCAGGCGCAAAGCTAGAATTCTTCAAGTACTTAGTAGACCTGTTTCAACACCCAGTGAAAATACTTGAAAAACCTTTTTAAAACAGATATGGAAAGTACAATCCAAACAAACAACCAAACCAAAACCTTTGTCCGACCATGGTTCGCAGATACACAATGGTTACGCCTGGGTCTCCCATGAAACAATCCATATCCGTAAGCTTTCTCAGCCCTGCGATTTACGCCATGATGACTAGTAGAGTGCAAGATACACAATGGTTACGCCTGGATCCCCCAGGAAACAATCCGTACCCCTAGGCAAGACTCAGCCAGGCACTTGCGCTACTATTCGCGACCTACACAGATTGCAGGATACACAATGGTTACGCCTGGATCCCTCAGGAAACAATCCGTACCCCTAGGCAAGACTCAGCCAGGCAGTTGCGCTATGCAGTCACGAGAGAAAAAAAAAACCATGGGTTACGCCACGGTGGGAAACACTCGAGTATTACATCCGGAAAACCAAAAATCAGAGAGAATAATATCGATAGAATGAATCCACGATGTGGCCACAAAGCGGATATCAAGCAGAAGGCACTTTCCATATCTTTACTTCGAAAATATATATCATATAGTACCTTTTCAAATACTTTCAAATATCATACTTATATAAAATCCATATATATATAAGATTCCATTTTCAAATCGAATACTTTCCAAATCAATAGTATATCAAATCATACTTATATAGACTTCGATTTATAAAAAAATTCTCTTTCCAAATTGAGTACCTTTCAAATAAATAGATTTCAAATCACTTCATACTTATACAAATCCATTTTATATAAGTTCGACCACTCCCAAATCAAGTGCTTAACAATATAAGGTTCTCAATTTCAAATCATTTCAATATCAATTCAGTTTCAAAATCATATAGGATTTCACCAAATTTTCTTCCAAATTAAGTATCTAAATTTCAAAGTTCCCAAAATAATAGGTTTAGAAAATTATCCCAGTTTCCAAATTAAAATAATTCAAGTCAAACAAATTCATTTCCAAAATCACAATATAAGTACTGGTTTTTAATTTCAATTTAATTTCAAAACCAAATATTTTCTCAAAATCAATTATACTCAAAATGGTTTCCAAATTTATAATCATCACTTTAAAACTTTTAAACTATCTATTTCTATTAGAAATATCCAATTTACCTTTCTGAAAACCAATATTTGAAATTAATTTTTTTTTTTCCAAAACATTTCAAAACTAAATTCCATATTAGTATAATTAAAAATAGTCATATTCACTTACTTAACAAAAGGTTTCAAACTTACTTAAGTCATACTCTTCAAAACTAAACTTATATGCTTTATCAAAAAATTTATACTTTTCGAAATTTCTTAGTTTAAAACTTTTAAACCTTGATTTGGAAGTGCTCGAACCTTCAAAATAGTCGATGAAATCAAATTTCAAATCTAAGAGTTGGAAATCAATTTTTTTATATAGAGTTATTACTAGTCAAATTGAAAACTCGAGGACTGAACACCGGTCTCACTTTAAATTGTTTCAAATATATACATATATCTTTCGAAAATATCAAATTATACTTCGGAATTTGAAATCAAAAACGGTTTTACAAAATCACTCGCATAGAGAAGCTATTAAAGTGGCCTCTCCCCCACTCTGAAACTCGAAAATCAATGTCGATGATGCGTGCACTCATCAGCGAAATTATTCTCCAGCGACATAAGTGAGTTCTGGACTTCTATTATCTTGAAAACTTCTTTGAAATTTCTTCAAAATTATTGGAATTCATTTGAACCCATTTGAAACATTTCTTATTCGGAAAAATACTTTTAAATCGTATTATTTTTATATATTTTCCCAAAATCTTAAAACCCATTTCAAAATATCGGAATTCAATTCTCGAATTTCAAATTTAACCCTTCAGTTATAAATCCTTTTTACATAAATCACTTTCTTATAAATTTTCAAAATTTCCAATCCTTTCAAAACTTTTATATATAGAATAACATTTCTTATTCGTTTTATATATAGGTATATAATCCTTATCGAAAACGTTTTCACTTTTATATATAGAATAAAATCATAATTATCAAAATAATAATTTCGTATAAAACAATTTTAAAATACAATAAACCCGATTTTCAAAGGATGATTCAAGAATGGATTTCAAAACAAAGATAGATATTTAATTTAGAGGAACTCTAATCAATAGAATCCTGATTCGAAGATAGGCTCAAACAAGGTTGAGAAAATCAAATTACAAAATAGAAGATGGATACACTTCTATAAATCTCGGGCGACCTTAACCGGGTCAACCGTGACTTCAGGAATATAATTGATGCGGAATTCTAAAGCAAATCGACATTCGATTGCCAGAGATAGAATTCGGCATACCAAGATATAGCAGCATCGTAAACCGAGGATACAGAAATCTCCGGTGAATCAATGCCAATTGTAAAGGAGTTTTCACCCCCTTTACAATTCATTCCGTGGAGTTATGGGATACTCCAGAATCAAACGAATATAAATAGGGAGAGACAAGAATGAATTTCGGAACCGAGGGACATTCCAAAATTCAAAGGAAATCAAGTCAAAAAGAAGGGATTCAACTCGAACGAAAGTGATTCTGTAAATGAATTTACCATATATGCTAGGTTTTGCCTAGAGCCAAAGCTCTGATACCAACTGTAACGACCCGCTATTTTGGACCATTCAAATCGACAATAAAACCGTACATGTCCGACTTGAATAATTCAAAATACCGAATTGTTAATAAAATTTGGCAAAACTTAAAATATACAGTAAATAAATCAATCATAGATCACTTACACAGAGTAATACAATGCAGCGGAATAGATAAAGAATAGTAGTTCATGAAGCTACTATATACCTCAGAGTTAGAAATAAAATACAACCGAATAGTTCAAATGCCATGAAGTCTCCAATGCAAAAGATGGCTTCTCTGAACCAATCAACTGGATGACTGAAGGGATAGATAGCTGGATCTTCAAGCAAAGCTCCAACTTCGAAGATGAGTCTCAAATGATGTATCTCTCAGTCTGACCCGAGCGTAAAGCAAAACACAAAACACTCGAGTCAGGATTAACATTCTTATATCTATAAATCTAACTCAAGTGAAATATCAACTGAAATATAATTAACTTAGAGGATGTTTGGGATAACCATCCTCTAAGGGTCCATGGAACTATCTAAAAGATAGAAATATACACTATAACACCGTAGTCTTTTCAACTTAATTTATACTTCAAACCAAATATCATTTTCACTTCAAATATCTCTATACTTCCCAAATAGTATTTTTATATATTATATAATTTGTACAGTAAAGAAATTTCAATTCCCTCAACTTAACAAATCGTTTAACATCAACCCGACCACCCCATTTAAATCTATTTCAATCTCAATTTATTAATTTAAATTCAACTCAATTTCTAAAATAACCACTTCAATTTTATCGATCTCAAATTCGGATTTGAAATCACAAAATACCCTTTATGTTCAATATATTTCAAAACTTTAAGTATTCAACGTTTAAACTAACTTTTTAATCAATTTAGTTTCTAAATAATAAATTCAACTATACTGATTTCAAATACATATCCGAATCTCAAAATAAACCATTTAAATCCCAATATAGTTCAAAGCTTTAATATTTAATTAAATGTTAAATTTAATAGTTCCATATAGATCTCGATTTTACCTCATTATTATCTAGTCTTAAAATAATCCCTCATTAGATACAATATCATTTAAGTAACCTTAAATTACATTTTACTCAATATTTTCTTTAATTTATTTAAACGTGAAATATTCATTAAATCACTTAAATAAAAATCCAGTTACAAAATCATACCCTTAAATTTCCCATTCAAAAATTTCAAATTGATTTAATTGAATAAATCCTTATTTAAATACCATTTAGATAAACCCACATTTATCTCCCAATCTTAGTAAATTGCAGAATACTTTTGGAATAAAATTTACATAAATATTTAGTATAATTTATGTATTAAATCAAATTTTGACTAAATTAAATATTATTAAATCTATATATCATTACCCTTTATATATAAAAAAATTTAAGGATTAACATTTAATAAGACCATATATTTCTTTCCAAAACAATGAATTAAATTTCGAAATATTTATATATATGGACCAACGATGTCTGTATATATTTCTTATCATATGGTCAAGTGTTACGGATATTTATCATTTCAATTCGTACACTAAATGTATACGGGTGGATAGCATTTCAACCCGTAATCCCAATTCAATTAAATGAAAATCGCTTGGGTTTATCATTTCAACCCATAACGATTTTCTCCTATTCTAAAGTCTGTTCGGGTATGTATCATTTCAACCCATAGTGATTTCTATACTAACAGGGAACTTGCAGAGTGATAACGGATATGTAAATAATAATAACAACAGGCATATATCATCAAAATAAATATATAAACAATAGGATATGGTGTCATATCCCATAAGTGAATAGTTACAGATAATAGCATATATAACAATTTAAATAACTACAGCCTCATATTTCAATTGTCGTCTCAATTGAAATCAAATTTAGTAAATAAAAGAATGTTAATCGTGAGTGATTTCTCACCTTTCGAGGCCAGAGAAAAAGAAGTGAGTTATGAAATCCAGATCCGAATTCCAAAACAAAGCTAGATGGACACGGTTCAATGATCAAAACTGATAATAGGAATAGACGAATTCAAATCAGAATTGGATCAAGGAAGATAAATAGGATAAGTGAGCTTATATACAACTAGCCAACATATGCAGACACAGTTTATAAAATATGCAACAAAATATGAATGCCTCGGTTAATATATATACATAGGTGTGCATACCGACTATATTAATATAACCATATATATACTATATAACATTTCCTCTACCAATTTGTATATGACTATACATATGACTATACTTGAAATCAAAATATACTTGTTTTATGACTATACATATTTTACTGGATTAATTTCCTTTAATGAAATATACTTGTTTTATAATCATTATATCCTTTAATACTTGAATTATTAAAGTTGGAAAAATACTTTCACAAAATTCTAAGTCCAAAATTTCCTGAAAATTTTGGCAAAGTCTCCTTTGTACGGAGGGACTCTGGAGAAAATATAATATCCAAATATACAATATATTACATATATATCCAAAATAAAATTTCCCAACACGGGAAAATATATAAAATAGCGCTTTATACGTAATCCGGAAACGTACCTATTTGTCGGACACTATACGTTTTTTTTTATTTTGGAACCAAAAGCAGTAGCAGTTGCTTCCATCACCTGTATTCACTTATATAGTCTAAAAGTTAAATATTTATATTACAGTGAAATGTTTGGGTAGATTCAATCATTCATATCCAATCAAATGCAACAACCATAAATTTTAACAAACAGCACATGCCACCAACAGACAACCATTCAATCAAACAATCAATTTGTTGTTCGGGTTCAAATTCTGAAATTGTACGGAATGAAGAATAACTATCAATTGCATCCGTTACTCAACAGTCTTAGATGGAACAAAGATAGATTATTTGTTCATCCCATAACTCCAAAATTTCTTACCCAACCAACATACATCAACCAAACAATCCAAACCAACACCAAAATATTTTATTTACATTTATTTCATACTTCAGTGGTTTGATTTTCTTCCCTTCATTTATGAGGGATTTCTTTGTTCTTACAAGTTTTATTTTCCAATTATCACCAAATTTATTATATTTGTATTTCCTTTTTATTACTTAAGTTTATAAAATAATTCTCATTAATAACAACAAATATTTTGAATATCTTCCTTTCTTTACTCTTTACTTGTAAGGTTTCCCTTAAATTCTTAATCTGCTAACATTCATTCTTATAAGTGGAAGTTTTTATTTATCTATTAACTATGGATTACAGTCATTTAAATTCTTCCTACTTTCCATTATATTAGAATAGGGAAGATTAAAACATACTTAAGTCAATAATCATACAATCAATTCTTATTTTGAATTTCATTTTATATACTTAGGTTCATATCATCTATTAATAATTCTTAACCCTTTTTCAGTAAAATTTCAATGATAACCTAAGTTTATACCATTAAATTCTTATTATAACAGTAATTTATTGAATACTTCATTTTTCTAAATTCCTACTTGTAAAATATTCAATTCCAGTTTCTCATTTAACACTTCAACTTTTATATTTGGGTAAGTTATTTATGTTAAGGAAATTGCAATTGAACTTATACAAGTTTAATCTCCATTCTTTTAATTAAATTTAATGTTTATCCATATTACTCTTTGTCTCATATGTATGCAAATTCCTCTTTATAGCTTTGCAATTATTCTCTTATTTCAATTAGAGGTTTCAATTCATTTATTACTTAACTTTTATTTCACTAACAAATTTTAAACAATTAATTAACGGAAAAATTTAGAATTAAATACCGGGTTAAATTTCAATTTATTTCAAAATAATAGATAAATAAGTTCTTACAACTCAATATCTCCAATTATAGTTAGAGCAATAAAAGAAAATTTTTAGAAAAGTTCAAAATAAATCTGCAGTAAAATTTACTACAGTGGCCTTTCCCCTTCGAAACTCGAAATGAAAGTCGATGATGCGGCCGTCATCACCGAATTTATTTTCCAGCGACAGAGAGGAAAGTACAGAATTTAATTTTTTTGTTTTTTTCCCAAAAATCTTATTTAAAACAATTCTTCCAAATTATACGAAATATTTATATAAGAAATTTCTTATAAACCAAATCAATAAATTTCACAAATTCTTTGAAAGCAGATTTGGAAAAAATCCCGGACTTAAGTTCTAAAATCTCCAATTTGATTTATCATAATTTCAACTTAGCTTCAGTTATTATAAATATTTTATTTCCTAACACCCAATCTATAGCAACCAAATATATATATATATCTTTATAAAAATATTTTTATATATAGAAAATATAATAGGCAAAATTCTTTCATTCACCTATATTAAAACAAATATTATGTTGGTCTGTCCTATTAAGTGTTTAGAAATCCCTATTGATGACATAGCGTCCCATGCATCAACCAGAATTTATAAATACAAAGCGGAACAGATTAACACAATATAAAAATCTTTTTATTAATACTAACAAATACGCTCTCTCATATATATACACTCAGCGACTCCCATAGGATATTACTACCCTATTAACAAAGAGTCAAACCCCACAAAGCCAAGGTTTATCGCTAAACCAAAGCTCTGATACCAGATGTAACATCCCGCCTTTTCGCACACTTTAAACCGACACACGTGTCAATTCAAAGCATACGCAAGGGCGGATTGTTATGGGGTAAATAAGAAAAACAGAGAAGAAATAAAAACAAAACAGAATCTCACAGCGGAAGGATAAAATATAATAATAAATATACAGTTCATAAATGGTTTACAAACACTTGTTATTCTTTACACAATAAATATCAGAGTTACACATACCAATACAATCAATGCAGCGGAACAGTATGAGTGTGGTGCAATACTATAAATAATAATAATACAAATCTTCGTCTTCGTCCTCCAAAGCTAAATCTTCAAATCCTGAAACGCTCGGACTGACCCGAGCGAATTTGAAAAGACAAAATCACCTGAGTCAGACTAGAATATCTTATGTGAGTTAAATAAACAGAAATAAATATGAGTACAGTAACTCAAGAGATGTTCGAGATTTACATCTCCTAAGGATCCGTTAAACTATTTACTATGTAGTATATTGCGCTATTATAATAGTGTCTATTTATAAAATAAACTTACTTTTAAATAGCGTTAAGGGGTTACCCATATAGCCCTTAACACAAATAATGCCAATAGTCTATACAGTACCGTAATACCTCTTGATCGGGAGGCTACCAGAGGATACTCCATAGGTACGACACAAATAGAAACTCGTAGTAAAGACTCGGTATGGTAGGTGACACGGCACAACTAGGCAATGCCAGGGTAGATATACCAATTGCTATCCAGGCTGGTGGAAACGCGTAGCCGCAGTTACCGCCCACCTCGGACTAACTCCCCAAAATCAAAATATAGAAGTGGCCACTGAATCAATCCAAGTCAAAGTATAATATCGAAGAGGAGCGTCCGATCAGAGGAATGACCTCATTGGCCTGAGAATCGCTCCTGTTTTAGCCACCTTATGCCAACTCACGGGAGTTGGGTCCACGTATTTACCTTACAGGAAACGTCGCCACCACCTACTTCATTCTGGAATCTCCACCGCGTACACGGTTAGTCAAAGTGGTTTTCGGTATCGACAGAGAGTATGTCCATATCCGATCCCGGTCTCTTTGCCAACCCATCGTTATTATAACACCGCGGTCATTTAAAAATAGTTTATACTTTAAAACCAGAATATAATCCATTTCAAAACCATAATATTACGATATCATTTCTTCTTTAAAACCCAAAAAGATTCATTTTGATATTATTTTTATAAAACCCAAATCAATGATATCATTTCCCAAATATAAATCTTTTCCAAAAATTATGCCACTTTTAAAATTTATAATCCCTTGTAACTAAATATTTGAATATTAACTTTCAACATAATACTTCGAAATCCATAGTTTTTAAAACCATTACTTTCAAAACTAAATGGTTTGGATATTCAACCGTATATAAAATAAGTGGTTTAACTTAAATGTTGCTTTGAAAAGAAATATTTCTCGTGGCTTTACAATACATTTCTTTATTTAAAGTTAAAACCAAAATTTAATATCGCTTCAAGTTCCAAAGCCATTTCAATAAATTCATATATATACGTATATCCATTTTGAGTATAAATATTTCAACTAAAGTTGGATTTTATTCTTTCAAATCAAATGTTCTATTAATTAGCCTTGAATATTCACATAGAATCCATAATTAATAAGACTTCAATTTCTAGTAAAATATATATATATTTCCAAATTCAAATTTTACTAGAATATTCATTTCAAAATATTTTGGGAAAAATCCAATTATAAATATCATATCTTTAAAATTTCCAACTTAATATTTAAACATAGAATATAAATCATCAAACTCCATTTTCTTAATTTTCTTCCATTGTTAATAAAGAGATTTATACACCTTTTAATTTCAAAAATTTCAACTTCATATGCATATATATGGAAGAATAATATTTATACCATATAAAATTTAAGATTATCATAAACCGTATTCCATCCAAACCTTAGAAATCACATAAAAATAGTTATATATAGACCGCGGTTCCTGTATATAGTTTTCTATCCTATGGTCAAGTGATACGGATATTTATCATTTCAATCCGCAATTTAAAAAAATAAAACTGCGGTTGTATATCATTTCAAACCGCAATCCCGAATGAAATGAAGAATGCATACTAACTTGCAGTTTAATGATATCAAATAAAACATCCATTCAATAACACATCCATCATCCAATCGCAAACATCAAGCAATATCAATCAATAACAATATATGTTTGGTAATATACAACAGGTAATAATTGGCAGTTTTATTTCAAATTATATTTATCAACTATTAATCTAACAATTTATATTCAGTGATAATTTGACATAACTGTTAACTAGCAGTTCATATGCAAACAATAATTTCGAACAGCCAATTAACACGCAATAAATCAATTAAATTAACAGTTAAATTCAATAAAATGCAATTCTACAGATATGAATGAAATAACATGCCAAAAGCTCATAAATAAATTTCTATTCGTTTCTAAAATTTATTTAACAAACATAAAAGCTTCTAGTAGTTGTGAGTGGGTTAAAACACTCACCTTTTGAATTTAAATCGAATTTAAATTCGATTTAAACCCAAAAATTCGCCCGTCTCGGAATTCGTCCAAACCAGCGTCATCAAGTCCGTAATTAAATTACGATCCTAACAAAAGAAATTTCGTTTGAATCCGAGGTCGTATGAGAAAGTTATCACAATTAAACGATTTGCAATTGAAATAAAAAAAAATTAAAAATAAACAAAACAAAAATAAAGTACCGTGCCGCATCCACCTTCCCTCGTGAAAAACGCATATGCTTCTTCTTGATTGCTAACTTTGTTCCGTAATTTTTCTTTTATTTCGATTTACTTTAATTTTCCTCCTTATTATATGAATGTATGTATTTTAAAAGGTTTGAAAGAAAAAGAAGATTTGAAAAAGAAGAATTGAAAAAAAATGATTAAAATAAGAACTGAAAACGGAAGAGAAGATCTAGATTTGAAAAGAAGAAAGTTTGAAATAGAAGTAAATTTGAAGAAGAAGAAGAAGAATATTTGAAGAGAAAGAAAAAAAAAGTTAAAATGAGAGATAATAAGGAGCTTTGAGAAAAACAAGAAAAAAGAAGAAGAAGAAGAAGAAGAAGAAGAAGAATAGCATGGAGGCTAGGGTTAGAGTTAGGAGAAACAAAATGTAATAGAAGAATAAGAAGTAGGTTATTTATAAAGTTAAAGTTAGGTTTAGGGACAAATAGATTTGAAAGGAGAGGCTGCTATTAATTAGAAATAAAGTGAATATGAACACTTGGTATTGAAATATAGCAAATATGAACAGTCCTTTTTTTTTTTTAAAAAAGTAGCAGGTATTAAAAAGAGGTATTTATTAATTAGAAAGAAAATGAATATGGAGGGACAAAAATAAATGACACGTTTCGTTAGTTTGATTCTAAATTAATTAAGTTCTAGATACAGAAAAATTTGAATACATCATATATATATATTCATACTTTAACTGTGTGACAAAATTGCTAAACATACATCAAGTACGATTAATTGGTGACAATATATAGGAATAATCAACAATAAATGTGGATGCAATCACATAAGGATCTAATAGGGAAGGAGATAAAAGTAACAACGTTGATTAATTCCACTTTCCCACTTTAGCCAATCCAATTACAAAATTTAAAATTTTATAAAATTTCTCTCCTTTGATTTCTTAAACAATTTTAATAACTAACAACAAGTTCTATGTTAATTCAATCATTAATCATTTCGCCAATTACCAAATTAAATTTCAATTATTCGCAATAAATCAAATTATAAATTTTTCATTCCAATAAATAAAATAAATCTTGATTTTTTTTTTCTTCCATCCTCATTAATTCCACAACTTGTTCAATTTGAAAATCATTATCATATTTTCCAAATGTTACCTTAATTTAACACTTATGTAACGTATTATTAGATTCGTTGCAAGATTTCAATTTCAATCCCCATTTCTTAATATATTCAAATTCTGGACATTTTTTATTTCCTTACCCATAAGTGTAACATTTATTGCCAATTCCATCCAAATTTAACAGGTAACCCTTAACAATGTTTTCAATCCAAAGGTTATACTTAAGTTTACGTTGTATTCTACAACTTATCATATTATGAAGAAAATTCACATTATTCCCCAATATTACCTTAATTCATATTAACTTAACATTAAATTTACTCTTCATTCTACTATTAACCTATTAGTATTAAATAGATGAAATTAACATTGGTTTTACACTCTATTACGTAGATATCCTTAAATTTTATCTAAGTTTATATTTACATAATATTCCAACATTAAATTTCATCCAATTTTTTTTTCTTCCTTTTTATTTTAATTAAATCCAATTTCCCTAAAGTTACATTCAAACAAGTAAATTTTGATTTCCAATCAATCATTATACTATAACATTCTTAACATTTTTTCATTACACTACTAAATTCTACCTTGATAAGTTTACGCTTCTATTGCTTTACTTTCACACTTCTGTTAAAATATAAATTAATTCTAAAGTAACGTTTATTGTTGACCCCGCCATTTTAATTACTCATATTTAGATGAACGTTATTTCAAATAAGTTCATTGACTCATTTAAATTAGGTAGTTTATAGTAGTTGTTATCCCACCCTTACAATTATTTCCTACTAACGTGCTACCAACTCCTTTAATTAAAATTTGAATTCCAAACCTTATTTAATATACTAAGTAAGATAAATAACATATATAGATTGCTACCAACTTTCCTTTTCTTGCATCTATGTGTTTATTACTTGACACACCAGTAAATATTACATATACACAAAATTCCGTTATCACTTGCCTAACAAGGTTATTATCACTTAAGATCTCACTGCATCCACATTTTCACATTTTCATTTCCTAGTTTCTTTACTTTATTCTACATAATTTATTACAAATGGGATTTTCTTTGGTTTACATCTTATTTGTATTTAACATTTCTCAATCACCAATTCATTTCACTTTAACTGCGGTAAATTGGCGGATAAATTGAATTTGATTCCCAAAATCTAAATTAACAAGAAACAAGGGTAGGTAACATACAATAGTCATTACTCCAAATTCTAGTCACCTAAATAGGCTTTTATTCCTTGCAAATAAATGTTACTATTTATTTTCATAGTACAAATCTCAATGATTATTCCATTTTATATTGCTTAGGTCATTTATAGTCCACTATACATATCTACATAAATGGGTAATTTATTCAATTCATTAAGTGTCAATTCTATTAAGCCCTGTTTATATCTTTATGCATTCTTCTATTACTTTACAAAAGGGAATAACTTTTAAACTCATACACTTAATAACAAAACCGTTATAAATCCAATAAACTTCCAAATCCAAGTTTGTACACATTTTACACAACTATTATGATTTCTCACAAACGTTGAATTTATTAAATGACCATTTATTATAATTTAATTCCCTTAATTGAATCAAATGCTTATTATTATATATATTCTTTTCATTCTACCATTCCTTCCCATTTTAAATTCATTAACGTATTTACACATCTCTATCTTTCAAATATAAAATAACCAAACTGATTACAAACACTGTTTCTATCAATTTTCATAAGTTTGTTCAAAACTATACTTTTGTTTACATAAAATAAATATTATGTTTCTATTAGTTTTCTTTTCCTTTCACTATAGGCATAAATTATTACTATCTACACTAATTACATCTTTGTATTAATGAACACCATTTAAGTTAATATTTATACTAACATTCACAAATTCAACATTTATTTGTTTCTTCAAAATTACTTTAAATCAAGTTGTGAAAATTTACATTATCCACATCTATTATCATAAAATTTTATAGTTACACTAAATTGCAACCACTACCAAATTTCTACATTTATTCTTAACCAAATTAGAAATTATATTAATTCATTTTATTAAATATCATAAATTTAACGGGTCGTTACATAACATTTCCTCTACCAATTTGTATATGACTATACATATGACTATACTTGAAATCAAAATACACATCCCTTAAAAAAAATCCAACGTATATCAGTCAGTGCAAACAACCTTAAGGCTGACATGAAATAAACTTTTGAAAGCATATACTGTTGAAATTATAAAATATTGATATAACTTATACTGTAAAACTACCATAGAAAATTTATATATATACCTACATTTAAATATAACTTATGTAAATTGTTGAAAATAAAATAAAATATAGTACGGTAGACTCTAAAATACTAAAACAATCATAAAAATATATATATTATAAATTGACCTATCAAACTTGTACCCACCAATTTTATATAATATATATACCAAAACAGTAACGAAAATTGAAATACTATATTTTATATATCTAACATATGAAAGCTAATAAAATAACATATTTTATTATAGTTGAAACTGTTATAACCAAATATATAAAACATATAAAAATACGTATATTAATAGAAGGCTGCCAAACTTATACCATATATACCGTAAGCTATCAATAGTAAAATAAAACGCGTATATATATATATGTATTTAACTTATCAACTAGTTAGTAAAACATACGTATCTAAAAGCCGTACGATAACTATATGCTAACAAAAGTCAAAAACTATATACCGTAAAATCTTAAAATAATATACATAATACAGTATAAATATATACTAACCTTCATATATGAACAAAAGTTAAATATTTATATACACGTTTATAAATATAACAATTATCATATATATACTATTATGAAATATATTATTATTTTTAAAGTTCAACTATTAGGGAATTCAAAATCCCCATAGTTGCAGTAAACATATAAAACAAAACTTATGCACAATCTATACTGTTCTTAATATATAAAATAGACTTATATCAAATAAAATGCGTACTTACTTTTAAAAACCAGAGAGGAAATGTTTTGCCAACTAATGCATGCGGCCATGGGGAGGAGGCAGGCTAAGGAAAAGAGAGAGCTCATGCTCAGGTTTGGAAGAAATAAGAAAAGATGGAGGGGAGATGAGAACAGGCGATTTTTAAAGGAAGAATGCATGCGTGATTCAAGCAACATGACATGGCGAAGGGCATTCTTCAGGCAACAGAGAAAATGCTAGTTTCTTAAATATAAAGGTAGGTCTGCATCTGATATGTGAATGTGCTATATGACTTTATATAATATTTATAAAGCTCTCTCCTCTTTTAATATTAATTTGAGGGCAACGAATAGCCTACAGAGAGAAAAGAAGATGCAATCTATGCTATACTATATATATATATTCCTAGAAACACGGAAACGAAGAGGTAAAAGAGGGAAGAGAAAGAGACGTATAAATGAACGGTAAATAAATTTAGATTTCAAATGAAATAAATGGAACAGCAGAGATTAAAGTATGGATGTAAATCCTGGAATAATAAAAAGCAACGTTTATATGTTGATTAAGAAAAATAATTAAAACAATTAATGGCTTAAATGGGGCAGCATGTTTCAAATTTTTGAAATGCAAAAGAAACATACACTATAAATATAAAGTTTTCAAAAGCAAAAGAAACGTAAAGCTGTCCATTAATTCATCAAAACGTTATTTAAGTAATAAATTGAAATGAATATACAAATAAAAGTAATTGTAACGGTCAATAGTTGATTTAGCTATACGCTTAAGGCAATAAATTTTTTGTTTGTTTGTACAACACATAATGAGTTTTGAAAGTCAAGGATATAAAAATGGATAAAAGGAAAGAAATCAGGAAATTTTGTGAGCATTAGCTTTCCAAGGAAAGGTAGGCTTACATTATATATACATGCTGAGATGATTAGGCACGTTCAAAAATTTTGAAGCAATGAAGGAATTGGAAATAAATATAAAATGAAAGAAATTTGAAAAGTCCGTAGCTATGATTTAGCCAAAATTTATTAAAGCCATTTACTAGGAAGGTTGGAACCGAAATAATAGGGAGAGGAAGGCACATTAAATTTGATGACAAAGTTGTGTTCGGATCTATAAGCAAGTGGTTTATATATTATAGGCCTTATGAAAGCGAGGGAAGGAACGGATGCTACTAGCTTGATGATTTGAGATTCTTTCAAGCGTTAAAAACAAAAATAAAGAGAGACCGGAATAAACGCACCACCATAAATATAAATATACGCTTCAATTGCAAAAGAAACGTATAGAGAAAATTATGGGTAGTGAGAAAGGTAAAGTCAGTGCATGAAACTACAAGGAATAATAAAAGCAAGGTCGATGATCTCAAATTTATTAATGGTTACGAATGGAAAAGTCTACCTGGATTGGAAAAGTATTAAGCAATAGAAATCTTTAACGGTAGTAAAAAGAAACCGTTACGCACTGATTCAGAAACCAATTAAAGCAATTAATAGCTTGAATTGGACAGCACGTTTTCTCAATTAAATAAACTTCCATAAAATTATTTGAAAATTTACAATCTGCTATATTTAAATATACGTATTCTAAATATATAAACATTTTATTTAAAAATTCAATTATTATAAGATTTCACAAATATTCAATTAAATACGTTATAGAATCAATTAAAATTGTTAAAATTTTCGGGGTCGTTACACGAAAGCAACAAGCGGTTGTTTCCATGATGATATCCGAATGGAACGATCTCGAGGTTTTATCCACTTGTGAAATTCGAGACCGTGTTTCCGATTTATGTTCATCTCTTGTTTTATGTAGCCTTGAGGCTCATCCTTCTCTTTTTGACCGCATTCTTGAAGCTCAAAGGCTAGATCCAAATTGGCTCTTCTTGGCCAAAATATTAAGGATAAAATTGATATTGAAGGTTTGAAAGACTTTGATATCGATTCTCGTGGCGGCATTCGGAAATTTGGTAGACTTATCGTACCAAATATTTGTGATCTTCGAAAAGATATTTTAAAAGATTCACATCGTTCTAAATTTACCATTCATCCCGGTAGTAGTGAAATGTACGCGGATATGAAGCGACTTTATTATTGGGAGGGAATGAAACTTGACATCGCTAACTTCATTAAGCGTTGCATGACTTGCCAACTCGTCAAGGCCGAGCATCAAAGGCCCGGTGGGTTATTGCAACCTTTGGAAATTCCAATTTGGAAGTGGGACCAAATTTCCATGGATTTTATAGATGGCCTTCCCTATTCTCGTTCGGGTCATGATAGCTTATGGGTGATTGTTGATAGACTTACTAAATCTGCCCATTTTTTTCCCCTTCGGTCTAACCGAACCGTTCCTCTTTTGGCCAAACTCTTTGTTAAAGAGATTGTTAAATTACATGGAGTTCCTACTTCTATAGTTAGTGATCGTGATCCATTGTTTACTAGTGGATTTTGGAAGAGTCTTCAAAAAGCTTTAGGAACGAAGCTTAATTTTAGCACCGCTTATCACCCCCAGTCCGATGGACAAACCGAGCGTGTGAATCAAACTCTTGAAGATCTTCTTCGTGCATGTGTTCTTGATTTTGGTGGGAGTTGGGAAGATCATATTTCTCTTGTTGAGTTTTCCTATAATAATAGCTTCCAATCTAGTAGTGGTATGGCACCTTTCGAGGCACTCTATGGAAGGCCATGCCGATCTCCTTCTTGTTGGCTTGAGGCCGGTGAGAAGATGGTTTTAGGTCCAGATTTTATTCGGGATTCCACAGAGAAAATTGACCTTATTCGACATAGAATGAAAGAAGCCCAGAGTAGACAAAAATCCTATGCCGATAACCCAAGAAGGAAATTAGAATTTTCTGTTGGAGATCTTGTTTTTATTCGTGTTTCACCTATGAAGGGTGTTGTGCGTTTCAGCCGATCGGGAAAATTGGCGCCTCGATATATTGGGCCATTTCCTATCACTGAACGTATTGGTTCCATGGCTTATCGTCTTTTATTACCGGCTCAATTTTCTGCTATCCATGATGTGTTTCACATTTCTCAACTTCGAAAATGTCTTTGAGATTCCGATTCTATTCTTGAGCCCGGTGTTGTGGAAGAGATTGAAGTTTCGCCTAATTTAACTTATGAGCAACATCCTATTCGTATCATTGCTTCGGAAGTCAAACGACTTCGAAATAAGAATGTTCCGCTTGTGAAAGTTCAATGGTCTTCAAATCCTAAGGATTGTTCTTGGGAGTCTGGAGAGTTCATCGAGCGATCACATCCGGACTTACTTTCCCATGCTCTTTGAGGTGAACCTTTTATTTCAAATTTCTTTTGTGTTGAATATGCTTTTATGGTTGTTACTATATATCTTCTTCTTAAAGATTGCGAGGACGCAATTTTTTTAAGGAGGGAAGTCTGCAACAACCCGCATATTTGCCGATTTTTATATTTAAATATTTTATTTAAATATTTTATCGATACTCGGAATTTAGTCCGAAAAGCTACTTTTTGCATACGGTCGAATTAGGACTCGGGACCACTCCCATTGAGTTTAAAATGCCGTTTGCGACCTTTTTGAGTATAAGCTTCGTTATGTTTGGAGAAAGTTGAATTTTGCTACTTTTTACTTAGGGCTTTGGTTTGGGCTGAGCCACTTATGTATTCAGTGCCAACCCCTTCTCCTCTTCATTCCTTCATTCCTCATTTCCTAATACTCAAGCTTTTATATTAATGGAGAGTGGAAGAGGAAATTAAAACTCCAAACCCTAGTTTTCTTTTGCAAATCAAACTCTAGCCCCAAACTAATATAAGAACCCATTGGTAAGCCTCTCTTCCCCTTCTCCAACTCATTCTCTAATCAATTTCAGAAATTCCTAAACCTAACTTTGGGAATGTTCTTCTTTTAAAGCCTAGAATCAAGCTTCTTGAGTTGAATTTGAAGAGTGGTTGATTCTCCTTTGCTTTCAAGCTTCTTCTTCAATCGTTTGGGTTCAAAGGTGAGATTTTTATCTCACATCTATGCTTATAATTCTCTTCAAATGTTAGGTATGAATTCCTAATACTTATTCGTGTGCATTAGCTTTTGGTTTGGATTGATTTGGTGAATATTCCAATTTTTGGTGTTTTGGGTTCAATTCGTTAAAAATCATAGCATTGATGTTCAAATTTGTTTTTGGTGATGCAACGAGGAGCTCATAGGGACGGGTAGTCGATTGGCATAAATCCTTATTGTCGATGCTCAAATGGTTGCAAATTGGTCATGATTGGCCATTGTATTCGATGGGCTAGGAAGGGACTGGGAACAGGTTTGGCCGACCGAGCCCTGTAGCCGGTCGACCGACCTGCTTCCAAAGTGCATAAGCACTCCTCTGTCTCAGGTTCGGTCGGCCAACTACAGGGCTCGGTCGACCGACCTGCTTTCCGAGAAATTTTCTGAAACAGGGTCCGGTCGACCGAGCTCTGCAGCCGGCCGACCGGCCTGATGCAATTTTGCCTATTTCGCATAGTTGCTTGAATTTCCAACTTTAAACGATTCGTGTTGTTTCATATTTGTTGTTATCATTTATTATGACTTTGATGACTCCTTTTCAGGGATTTATGAATATCCATTTCGATGGATTCTTTATCGGTTTCGTTGGATTTTTATTCACATCTTCGTATGTGAAATTTAGTGATTGATTGTTCCTACAATCTTCTTCGTGATTTGTCACTTTAAAAATATAAAGGTTTCTATACTAGTAGTAAATATCAAAACTCTTTCTTCATATGATTTCAACACTATTTTAGTAAAAAGCTCGTTTCTTAAATCGTTTTCCAATCTATTAGTATATACAAACCTTTACCTCACTCGTATGAGAAATCTAATTAAACGACTTAGTAAAACAAGTGGTATGAAACGCTTGCGTTTACTTCGTCGGTTAATTCTTGGACTTGTTTGATTGAATCTCTTGTGACAATTTTATAGTGGAGATCTACAGTTTGCTCGTAAATATTTAAGTTAAGCAAGTGGTTATGGGACATGAAGCTAAACTCATATATTTACTAGCTTAGTGTAATTGACACTTCTCGTTGATCATGACGATCATCTTTGTGATTTAGACTAGCAATGTGCGATGTCTCTTTGTCTGCGAGGGAGACTAAACCCCGTTTTGTGGAGTTTCGACTCAAATTGGTGGGGTAGCAACCCATGGTCTTCGGGCCGTTTGTGGAGCTTCGGCTCAATTTGTGATGGTTAGCAACCATGGAATTAGCGTTCCATTTGTGATACACGTGTTGGTGAGCTTTATGCTCCCGTTTGTGATAGGCCTTCTGTGACGACCCGCCCTTCTACTACCAGAAAGACGTATCATCATTAAGAAAAGAAAGGGATAGAAGTAGAAAGAAAGAGAAGAAAGAACAACATCATCAGAATCTCACAGCGGAACGGAACAAAATATAAAATATCACATAAATATTTTAAAGTTTTACATATATCATTGTTATACAATATCAATACACATGACAGTCATATACAAAACATCTATCACTATATACATCAGAGATACAGTACATATCAACTAATACAGCGGAACTAGATAGATAGCTATATACGTCAGGAAACTCCTGCTCCAAGCTCCTCCAGAAATCAAAGTCCGAGACCTATCACTTGGCTACTCATAAAAATTTGAGTACCCAAGAGTTTATGAAAAACAAAATATAAACTCCGGGTCAGACATGGGTCTGGTATGAGTAAACGGTTTAAAGTTGTTTAACTTTGAAAACATTTGAAAATAAAGGTATCACGTAAGACTTCCCACAAATAAATACGGGTAAGTTTTTACCTTACGCTAACCAAAACATTTCATAGGAAATCATGTGATATTATAATAGTGTCTAGGGTTTTCAAGTAAATAGAAAATAGCTGAAATTGTTACATCTATTAAATTCCAGCTACTAGCCACAAAAGTGGGTAATACAAATCAAAACCGTAGGGTCTCGTAGGGAAAATGGATTTCCAACAATGGCAGAGCTACTGAGGTACCGCCCGTCACAGTACGGGGCCTAGATCACCGTACCGAGGATCACTCCCGACCCCCCGCTACACAAGGCCAGAACCATTCCTTACTGAACAGTCCCGAACAAGATAAACCCCACGGTTGTAGCTAGCAACCGCCCACCCAGCCGAAATAAAAAGGGACATCTAGACGGGAAATATCTTGTCTTGCTTGGGCATGACCCACCTAACCTTGCTGCACATCCCCTCCTTTTAGCCATTCTCGGTTGATGAGGCTTGAGGCTGCGATTACCTTTACAGAACATATTTCTTAGAATGCTCATCGTCTGCCTGACGATGTGCTGAAAGCATTCAATCCATACAAGTTCGTTCCGGGTTCGAACGAAACCGAAGGCATTATCTCGTCACACTCATTTTGGAATCACCCTCAGAGTCAACGACGATAACCCTTGCATTCTGAAAACACCATCTCGATCTTCATTTGATAAGTCATGACCTATCGTTTAATTTGGATCGATATGGTTTTCGGAGAATCAAATTTGATTCTTCCGATCCCGGTCTCATCGAATCCAAACGCCATTTTAAAGGCCAAGTTGTCTAATTAACTTAACAGTTTAAATAAATTAAATTCAACAATTGAATTAACATAGCATTTATCACAGATAAAACATATATAAGCATCATAGATATATCACAGCATATCACAGGGTAACATAGGATATCATCACATAAATATCTAAATCAGATATTCAATCACAACAGTCCATAAGCAGTCACCTTTAAGTCTTATTTGTAATTAATTTAATTTAGAATTAATTACTTGAGAGTTAATCACTTAACTCTATTTAATTAATCATTAATTAACAATTTATTTCCTATTTCATTCCAAATCATCTGATAAATGATTTCTTAATCAACTATTAAATCTTAATTACATAATTATTTATTTCACACTATCAATTACTTAATTTCTTCTTAATCCAGTTATTTACTTCAATTAATCATTTAATTAATAGTGTCAATTATTAATTAAACTTAATTATCCATTTAATTACTGCTAATTACTTACTTAACCATTTATTTACTCTTAATTAATTTACTCGACCTCATAAAATTGACTTTAAGTAAATAATTTCAAAATTTACCCCTTCTCTTAATTATTTACTCGATCTCTGCTTGTGAAGCAATTACTCTCAATCAACTTCCACCAAGAATTAATCTACCGTTAATTCCAAATTTAAAAGTAATTGTTAATGATTTATTTATCTTATATGTTCAACTTAATTAGATATGTAAAAGTCTTCTTTTAAATTGTATAATCAAATATAGTATTAACTACAACATTAATTATTGGTTAACCTATTACTTAATTTAAATTAATTCCATAATTAAAATAGCAGCTAAGAATTTGAACCATTGTGAAACATTACTTCCATAATAAAGCTAGTATTAAATTGTATCTAAATTTTGTTAAACATTACAACTGAAAACAACAGGTCCAAAATCAACAGACCCGAGATCTCACCCTAAAAACCCGAGAACTACCCTGTTCTCACTCGAGTGTTGATTCGAGTTTCCCACGCAAACTTCCTGGGTCACCTCTGATCATCTCCTTCTTCTTCATATTTTTATTTCTTCTTTCAGTAATTAAGTTTAAGTTTTAAGGTAAACTGAAATTAGCATCAGAACCTTTCACTCGAACGCGAACCCAGAGTAAACCCAGCAACTACACGAGCATGACTCGGGAGAGTGATCACGCGACCGTTATGGCCACTTCAACCCGACATCCATCACCACCGTGCACGTGCATGGCGGGTCGCCGGACCTTGCCTCCAGCGACCCACGATAGTCCCCACAAACTCCATTTCGACCCCCCACTCGAATTCAATAGCTAACTCGAATCGAAGACCACGAAATCGAAAAATACCCCTTTGGGTGAACTGTAATTGAACAGCGACAAAGGAATTGCCTCATCCTCCTAGCGCCGACCACCGTTCGAGTTGCGCTTCCTACCATGCGTCGCCCATGTCCTACTCCTTCATCCCTCAAACACACTTCCAACTCGGTCGTTCATTGATGAAGAAAACATCGAGCAAAACAGACCCATCAGAAACATGAACTAAACCCTACTTTTGATTCAAACTATCAATCTATACATTTGAAAATTATTTTGACAATTTTCGTATGTTAAATTATCATCAAGCTTACTTCACAGGAATTTTCAATAATTAAAATTTGTTGAATCAACCAATATTGATCAAAATAAATTCTTGTCTCTCTTTGAACTGCACCTCGAAATTTTAATCTAAAAATTATCGTTTTCATTTTAAAAATCCTAACTTCGCATGTTTATTTAATATATGAATTTGAATTAACAGTTTAAAGTCTTTGAATTTTGCACACATTGATTTCTTACTGCAAATTTGAAGTTGCAGAGTTCATGTCCTACAGTAAAGTATCAAAACAAGGTCTAGATTTCTATTTGAAGATTAAAAATCATAGTTTTAAAATGGTTTACAAGATAAAGTATAAATTCTTTATCTATCTTTCTTTGTTCAGGAATATGAAATATTGAAGATCAACACAAAACTTCAAGTAACAACATTATCTCAGAGTATCTTATATTCAGTATGTAGCAGACATAAGAGTACATGATCTAAGTATCAAGTTTTAAATTTTCAGAAAATATGTTTACTCACCTGAAAGATTTTTTATAAACAGAGAATACCAGCATTTCTATCTAAACCCAAAGCTTAGTAATAAATTAAGTAAAAATAACCTGAGTTTGATCAAATATGAAGCCTGTACTAAGTTCTAAATCACAGAGCAACTCAAACATATGCAACTGAAATATAACTAAACAGTTTACAAAAGAGGATTGAACTGTTTCATTAACTTTAAAACTCTCAAAAAAATTAAGTTTACTCACAAAAACTGTTGAAACATAGGCTAGTTGGATGATGCAAGAATACTGCAGTTTGAAGTTTGAAATTCTTGTAAACTTTTCTTTTGCTTTCTGAATTCTGTTTGAACTTGATAATATGAAATTTGTTTATACTTCTTTGCTCTCTTTTTTTCAGGCTTTACTTTATAAGTTTTAATGACTGAACTAAATGAAATGAACAGATAGAAAAATGAACATACATATATATAACTTTGAACTTAATGTCTTCATGAGCAAGCTTTAACTTAATATAATATTTGCTTTATCTTTAATTGTACCAAGGCCTGAGATGATTCAACAATTTCGGCTGGAAGATTTTCTTTAGACAGAAAAGTGGGCTAATTAAATGCTTATGTTTTTACTTATGCTAACATAATCAATGCTTGCTGACACATACAATATATATAAAGATATTTGCAGTTTTCCTTTTGTACTAATATGTTTTACTGACAAACTTTGATTTGTCTTATTTTAGATGTGAATAATTATCTTACTATGCATATAAAATTAGCTTGCGGGTTGTCATATTGTCTTCATACTTATGCTAACATATAAACAAAATGTTTGCTTGCATGATTCATTTTGTCTTTCTTTGTTTACAGATTTTATATGTTAGCAGACAAGTTAATTTGTCTAAAGATATTTGATCTTAACATAGTTACATTTTTATTTATATCTTATTCAAATTATAGTTTGTACTTATGTTTATAGACTTATGTTAATAACCAAATTTTATGTTATACTTATATTAAATATTTATAAGCTTATGTTTATTTAAATTATAAAAATTGTTATTTAGAAACACTTCTTAAATCTTATTTTTCATTAAAGTCAAATATTCCAAATATTTGATTTGTGCATTAATGTATTTATATTTAATGTGATTGTGTTATTGTACTAGTTATTATTATTAACTACATTTATACTTTTGATATTAAATGTCATTAATATAAAAAATTTAATTTAATTGAATAATACAAATTTAATTTTGAATATTGTTAAAGAGTCTATTTTATAAATTATAATTCATATACAGCTAATAATTTCCAACATCTATTTATATATAAATGAAAATATCGTATTTTATTTTAAATTTGATCATAAACTTATTATAATAGTAGGGTAAAAATTACAGGATGTCACACCTTCCCCCTTTTTGTGATTTCTGGATTTCTTGAGATGATTTCTAGAATTTGTGTTTCACCAATTTTCGTGATTTCCATTGATAAGTTTTATCAATATTTGTGCATTGGTGAATTTGTGTGTCATCGACTTTTGTGATTGACATTGATATAATCATCAATATTTATGGTTTGGTGAACGAAATAAGGAGTATGACATTTCTTTGATTCTTGTGTAGATTTGGTGATATTGATTAATCTCTTGTTGATTTTCAATTACTAATATATATCACAGCTTGGCATTGTGATTATAATGTGTTTAGTCATATCTCTTATTCTATATCGTTTCATCTGATATTTATAGTTAGACTGATCCATTTATTATTTTCTTATTAAATAATACTCGGGTCAGACCGAGATGTTACAGGTGCTTCAGCTTGACTTCTCACTTGGGATTGATTTCTCTGACTTTTGGTTAACTACTTAGATTAGTAGTTTTTGGATTGTATACAATTGAGATATAGACTCCATGATGTATACTTATTCTTTTGTGTAGTTCTTGTAACTATTCTTTTGTGTTATTGCGGATCTTTTTAGACCGCTACTCTGAAATACCCTTTCATGTGTTGGTTATATATTCATATCTTCTTCCGCCTTTGTGATATGAATTATCTGTGACTGATTTATGTTATGCTTATTTCTATATTTGTTTCCGAAGGATTTATATAGCCACTGTGTAGTAGTTTTGAGTTTATATCGGTATGTTGGATTTCCTCTTGAAATAAAATGCATGTTTTACTATCTGACATATCGGTGCTCGCACAAAACAATTACATGGATGGTCGCTCCTCAACAGCCTTATTCTCCGTGCTAGTCGACAGCATTACTCTGTAGTGTTCTTGTCTAGCGTGGGTATAGATGTGGGGCGTCACACGAAATATAGAGGGCATCGAGGCCTCTGTGCCGGTGAAGTTTGGTGGTGCGGAATGGCCTGTAGCGACGGCAGTTGTGAGGTGGACGTAGATGTTGGGTTTGGTTGTTTGGGTGAATGGCGTCGGTATTTGGTGCGCCGACGCTGGGCATAGGGCGGTGTACGATCGGCGATGGTGGCACGACAAGAAGAAGGTCGCGACGACTTGAAGGTACTCGTGGACATGGTTTGTGCTTGCTCTTCTCCTCTTGTTCGCATACGAGTGTGGAAGAGAGGGTAAATGATTCATTAATGGGGTAAATAGTAATTAAGTTCTAATTAGTTCAATTAATTATAATTCTATAATTGATGACTTAAAAACTTGAATATCTTATTCGTTTTAGGTCCAAATTGAACATGGATTCTTGCATTACGTTCGTAACGATGAATACTATGCTATAGAGTTAGATTGGATGGATTAGAAGCAAGTAGGAATTTTGGTTTAAAATTGAACGCCTATTCAATTTTAATTCAAACTAGAGCGTTTTAACTATACTGAAACCAAAGTAAGTTAATCTCACCTTTTTAGTTAACTAAAATATTATATAGTCGATAAAAATTATTTATTGGATGCATGGGTATTTTATTGTTGATTATTATTGACGATTTAGATGAATTACTAGTTTATATTGTTGGCTTTGATATATTCCCGCCCTTGGAGCGGATAAGACTCTATTTCGTTGACGTGTAAGAGCGGATAATCTTTGTAAATGATCCCACCTTGAATCGGTTGATTTATATTTTTTGATCATATACTATATGTGGTGTAGGGGCATAAGTTGCACTATTACTTTTACTTTTCATATATATAGTGATATATGACTTGTTGGATACCATATTTGATGATATGGATACGATTTTGCTTATTTAGTGCTTTTGTAGCATCGGGCCTTATTTTTAGTATTTTAAAATACTATAAAATATTGATTTGATTTAAAAAGGGATTTCAAAATGATTTTTGATTTAATATGTGTTTAATAGTTATCCATGAATTATTTAAGGAATGAATTTATTTAAAGTAAATAAAAAGTACGTTTTATAAAGATTATAAATTTATACTTTTATAAAATATTTTAAATGAAGATTTTGAAATGTGAATAAAGATTTTTTTTTAAATTGTAAAATAAGTCCATCTTCATTCATAAGGGGATATGTTTTTTGTAAGAAAAATAGAAATATTTTAATATAAATATTTATTAACCATTTTATATAAAGTAATGTATATATATATATATGTGTGTGTGTGTGTGTACATATACTAAAGTAATTTCAAATGTGAGATTTATAAGTTGTAATAATTTATTAAAGTGAAATTTTGAAACTGAAGTGAAGATTTGTAAAATATGATATTTTATTAATAAAAGTATAGATTTATAAACGGTGTTTATAAATTAAAGGAAACTATTATTATTTAATAAATTGGTGAAATAAATCAAATGGTGGACTTATTATAAGCTGTGGAATGTTGATTAGAAAATAGTTGATTTTATTTTGGAAAAAAATGAAAATGTGGATAGATTCGAGATGTTAAACAATATTTGATAAATAGAAGAAATTTATAAAAGAAATTCATAAACATAGAAGCAATGTTATAAATGGATTGTAATTGATGTTTAAAATGAGATTTTATAAACAAGCGAGATTTATAAAGGAACAGAGTTATAAATGGGATTCGTAATTAGTGAGATTTTACAAAAGGGAAGTTCTATGAAATAGAAGGAGATTAATAAATATAGCTTTATAAATATGGAATTGATTATGCTGAGATTTAAATATGGATTTTTTATTAAGAAAAAATACATTTTTGTTCTAAGAGTTGTTTCTTTATATATATAGTTTTAAAGTTGTTATAAATATTTTAATATTTTGAAATTTTAATTGTTTGAATTATTAATATGGTTTGAAATTAAATATAATTATTGATCAATAAAGTTTTTGGAAATTAATTTTTAGTATTTATAAATTTTTTGAAGATAAACTATTATTGTTTTATTTAGATGTTTTGGAATTTATTAATTATTATTTTAAAATGTTTTAAAGTAAATATTTATTTAATTATAATGTTTACTATTATATAATAGTATTTTTAAGTAAATGGTTTGGATATATTTATAAATGTTTTCGAGATTTATAAATTGGGTTTATAAACGGTTATAGGTTTTATAAGAAGAACCATATTACATGGTTTGGCAAACTTATAGGAAGATTGTAAAAGGATAAAAAGAGTATTTCAAATGGTCCTTGATATATATAAAAGAATTTTTGTAATGGGTTTATAGATTTATAAAAGGAGTTTTATAACTGGTTTTATGGGATTATAAACGGTTTCAGAGATTTGTCGTATAGTTTTATAAATGGGCTTTGAGATTTATAAAAGGCTTATAAATGATTTTTGGTTGTATAAAAAGAATTTATAAGTGTTTGAAATTGATTAAAGAAATCATAATTGTTTCAGAGATTTATAAAATGGTTTTATAAATGGTTTTTGAGATTTATAAGAGATTTTTTTTCAAATGATTTTTGAATTGTCTAGAAAGGAAATCTTTCTCTGTTTATTGGGTATACTTATAGCATTGTGATAAGTATATAGATAATTTTATAAGTATTGAAAATATGGGATTGTAGATATATCTTTGTAAAGAAATTTTTTATACAAATATCTACAAGTGAATTCAATTAATGAAAAGATTAATTAAAGAAGTTAATGGTTACTTATGTGTTTAACCAATGTTGGTTTTCTCCTATGGAATATGTGATTCCTGACTGAATGTCTATTATTTGATAGCTACATAACCGACTATCGAATTTGGACCCAAACGTAACTTTGAAAATATCTAGCAGAAACACATGAGTTACATGGCACAGTCATCTCATAGTGATGTTATACTATGCGTATAAATCTTGTTTTGTCCTCCTAGGAGAATGATAGGGAAATTCATCCACTAACGGTTAGGAGGTGATCTCCGCTCTTACCTTTGGTTGTTTATTTCCAAAAGAACCGGGGTTGAGTTGAGCGGAAATTGTCGAATGTTGTTTCGAGGAGACTGGGATCAAATATGTTCTCCGAAAACCACTTCAATCCAACTCAAGCATTTCGAAGTGAAGACATCTTGAAAATGATGGAATTAAAGACGGAGCTCTCAAGCGCTTCGTTTAGCCCCAGAACAAACTAATACGGATGAATGCTGGTATTGCATGGTTTCCTGGAGAGCAGTGTTAGCATTCCAAGTGGGAAGTTCTATGTAAAAGGTAAAACGTAGACTTAAGCCTCATCAACCGGGAATGACTAAAATATGGGAGATGCGGCAGTGCTAATGTAACGACCTAGAATTTTGGTCATTTGAAATTCGTATATTTAATTGATTTTAAATATTTACAAGTAAAATTTATTAGCTGAATAGATTTTGTTTCAAATATAAGGATTTAATCGGATAATTAAATTATTAATTTAATATTTGAAATTGTGTAAATAATTTGAAGTTTGGATTTAATGCTTATGAAAATGATTTAAAAGTTGAATTTAATTCTATTTGAATTAAAATGATGTTAGAGAACTTTTAAAATTAAATTAAAAATTAAATTACAGAAATTGAATATTTTAATATTTAATTGACGTGTAAAAATAGCCATTTTTCAAACAGTTTCGGATTTCGAAGAAACCAGTTTCATTGGATCCGTAATGTTACATTATTATAAGATTTAAAATTTCGTATCAATCGGATTTTCGGTTTGTCCGAGGAAGCTAAAACGCTTAGAAATTAGTTTAAGTGAATTTTAAATTTAAATAATCGATTCAAATACCTATCTTCCAAATACGATCGAGTTGGCTGCCGACATATATTCTATTGTGTTTGGAATTGGGATAAAACATTATAAACGCCAGACGACATGCTTTATTTGGAGTTCGAAAAAAATTCGGGTGAATAGTGTCGCGAAATTTTCTATAAAAGGATGTTATAATTTCACATTTGCACAAACCCTAAAGAAACTAGAGCAAGCCGCCATTTAGCTTTCCAATGGCTAGAAAATACCGAACTTCTTCCCTCAATTTCTTCTAATCCATTGACTATTACAAAAAGAATTCAACTGCAAAGTTGTAGAGGGTATCGAGATCTTTAATTTTGACGGTCACAATCAAATTTAATGTGACGGATGGACGGCAATTTGGGATTGAACTTCGTGCTTTTATGCATAATTTTCCACGCGAATACAAGGTTGAGCATGACCGGATCTCGAGCGAAGGTGCAAGGCGCCATGGTCTTCGACGTGGCGTTGTTCGATCATCTCCTCGGTGATCGATGGTGGCGCGAGAATTAATGTTAGAATGGCGGCTTTAGGTTATTTTCATTCGAACTTGAATGATAGAGAGGAAGAAGCAACACACGGCTTAGATCTCATCATTTAGAAAGGAGCGGCTGAGATTAGCGTAGGTTAAAAAAATTAAAAAGAAAATAGTGAATTATATTATTTAAGTTCGTACGATGTTTAAAATGCTATAAATTCTTCATACAAGGTCCGTTTTTGACGAAACAAGTTGCGTTAGGTCCGTATTGACGAGCACTACATTACAGAGCTGGTTTGGAGTTGATTGGAGCTACTGTAAATTTTGAGTAAAATTAAACGTCTGTTTAATTTTATTCGGAATAAAACACTGCAACTGCTATTGGAACCATTGTGAGTACAACTCACTATTTCCGACTCACTGATATTTTTATATAAGTGAGAATAAATATTATTTATGATGGTTGATGATTTTTTGGATGATGTATGATATATTATCTATATATTGATTGGTATTCGGATATATACCTGCCTATTGGAGCAGATGAGACCCTATACGTTACCGTGTATGAGGCGATGAGCTTTTTGTATGCGCGTCTGCCTTGAAGCGGACATTGTACAAATATTCTAATATGTATATTTGTTGCAGGTGACAGGTTGGAGGGATCCAACTAGGTTCCTCACAAGTATTGATTTGTTTACAGATATTGATATATATGTTGTTATCATGTGATATATGATATTTTTGATGTCGTGATTGATATATTTAGTGTTGTTGCAGCATTGAGCCTATTTTGGAAATTTAAAAATGTTAAAGTGGTGATTACAATTTAAAAAGGATTTTAAAGTGATTATTGAAAATAGATGTTCTGTTAATTTTGAATTATTAAAGTAAATGGATTTATTTTAAATAAATAAACGTTACAATTTTTATGTTATAAAAATTAAGATTTTTGTGAAATAAAATTAGAACGTGATTTTAAAATTTGGAGTTAACTATTTTGTAAATAGTTTAAATTTGGATTTTTGATTTATTATAAACGGTATATAAATATATATAAGAATTATAAATTGATATTTTTATAAATTGAAATGATGAAATTGTAAAGAAGTTTTGTAAGTTTAAAAAGGAGTTATAAATGGATTTTGTAAGTGAATAAGATTTATAATTAGTGAAGTTATAAATGAATGGATTTTTAGATAAAGAAAATTATTAGTAAATTAACTTATAAATTGGATTTTTGGCACGTAAATGAGATAAATGGAAGTGGTAAATAAAGAGGTTTTATATATTGAAGTTTTTATGAAATAAAAATAATGGAATTTATAAACATTGTTTTATAAATCCAAAATCAGTTGAATTTGATAAGTTAATTATTATAGTTTATTGAAGGAATTTCATCCATGATTTTGGACAGTGGATAATCCTTTAATTAAGTGTGCAGTTGTAATGAATTGGGTAAATGAATTATATCCACGATTTTGGATAGTGGGTTATCCTTTAAATTAATGTGGAGAAATATTGGATTTGGTAGATGGATTTTATTCACGATTTTGGACAATGAATAAATCTTTGAATTAAATAAATGTTTTGGGAAGTGTTATTTTTAAATGAAGTTAAATGGTTTGAAGATGTTTTAAACTGTGTTAAGTATCGAATACATAGATTTCAACATTCATTGTTGAAATAGACGTTTTCGAGAAGTAAGGAAATGATGGACTATAACATTGCTGTTATAGTAAATGATTTTCGAAAGGAAATGTTTTATATAGTATATGGGATTTACATATCTATCTTATTTTCGAATCACTATGCTAGTGATTTTGGGTTGTCATAACGATGTTTCACGCGACATTCATTGTAACTCAAATAAAAGATGTTTAAGAGAATGTTTTACTTAAAGAATAAAATATATACTTAATCGTGATTTAAGTATATGGAATATTTGAAATGAATATATGGAAAGTGATTTAATTAATAAAAGATTAATTAAAAGGGCCCAGTGATTGTTATGGTGCTGAATATTTGTTTGTTTGCTTTGACAGTTAAATAACTGACTATCAAATTTGGCCAAATTTTAGTTCCTCGACTTGATGTGGGAACTATTTAGTCGTACACCTAGTATGTAGCCTTCTATGTAGGCTTGATTATCATTTGTGTTGAGAATGATGATTCGCAGAGTGCGTAGTATTACTCCAATCTTTCGAGCTTTCTTCTTGGCCCGAAGGATAACAAGTTGAAAGTTGGAGATGGGATAAGTCTATGAGACTTAGTTTCTATGTGAGGTTGAGAAACGCTTTTGCGTTATTGGTGCGAGTGACCGGGATCGGTTTATCCGAAAACCACTTCGGACTAACGTATATGCTACAATTGTGCATGTTGCTTATGATGATATTGATATTCCGGATATCATAGTAGGGTACTACTTGTTGATCATTTAGGGTTAAAATCCCAATATATATAGTAGTAATGGCCTCTTCATTATGAAATATCCAATGCGAGGACTATTCGCTACTATTCCTAGGGATTTTCCGATAGGTTGTGGTAGGAAAGTACCTTCGGTTTGTCCTATTCTTGGACAACTTGTATGGATGTTTGTCTAGCATTGCATTTATATAGATTAGGTACATTGGTTTTACAAACGTACATCAGTGGTGCTGAAGAAGGAAACTTCTCTTAGCTTAAAAACCTCCTTGAGATGTATGAGCTTAAGGGTTGTATTTTTGTGGAAGGAAATTAGTAGTCAATGGAAATGGCCGTATGACATTCAAAGTGGTGTGACTGTGATTTGTGAAAGGTAATCGTTACCTCTGGCCTCACCAACCGGAAATGACCAAATAAGGGTTAGATGGGGCAAAGCTAAGTGGGTCGCTCCCAAGTAGGGTATGATCATCCTCTTCTAGATATATCTTTACACGCTATAATGTCGTGTATCTAATTACTGTGGTTTGCATGCTATAAGGGCCCTCGGTAAAGGTCGGTAACGACCGGAGGATGACATATTCGGTGCCATCTAGTTATAGAGGTGTGCCGGTCTTGTGTTGGCAGAGGGCAGATGTTTTGTGCCTCGGGACATCCATCTAGAGATGAACTACTATGGAAGGTAGTCCCTTCACCTGGTCATTTGTATGGAAATCCAAACTCCAATACGTACCTGCCATTTTGATTGTATTACCAATTTTGGGCTGTATACTGCAGTTTAATCAATGTAACAATTTCGGTTATGATTAATATTATTTGTATACTTGACACTAGTATAATATCAGATGATTGATATGAAATGTTTTGGTTATCGTAAGGTAAAACATGTCCATGTTTATGTGTGGGCGTGCCTTATGAGATACGTTTGTTTTGATAAAGAAAAAGTTTGGTAATTTAATAAATTCAGTTGAGTGTGTTTCTCACGCTGGTTTAACAGACTGATCCGGATGTTCTTCCCTTTCCATGCTCGGGTCAGACCGAGTATATTTACAAGTTCGGATTTGGTGCTTTTGGAGTTTCAGCAGGAGAGCTGGAGATCTTTGTTTTCGTATGCACGCATCTGTTTTGATTTTCCACTGCTTAGTTATTACATATTATCGGCAATTAAGAGGACATGTTATTATAACCACCCAGGCTGATAACTTGTGATTAATTGTTTAATGCTGATTGATGTATGTATATACAGTTTTTCTTTTGTAGAAGATCATTGATATGATATGATATTATATGTTTTCCGCTGCGATGTGAGATTCTGTATTGTTCTGTTTGGTTCTATCTTCTCTCTTCTTTTTGTTTCACCTGACTTTCCGCCAATCTTTGCTTTTTAGGTCGGATATGTATGGTTTATTGTCGATTCAAAGGGTACGGATTTGCGGGTCATCACAGCTAGTATCAGTTCTTAGATTTTGTATATTCCTAAGCTTTGATGTGTACTCTGTACAGATAGGGACAGTAGCACCCTAGATTGAGTTTGAGTGTATTATATATATGAGCGCGTATTTGTTAGTGAATATAAAAATGTTTTATATCGTGTTTGCTTATCCGTTGAGTTGTTTGTGGATTCTAGTCGGTATGTGGGACGTCATATTATCGTTAGGGATTTGCAAACACTTGATTGTGGCAAGTTGACATAGTATCATTTTTAAATTGGGTAAATGGAATAATTTTACCTCGATTATATTTTATATACAAAGGAAATATTTTTTCAAAAATAATGGAAGTGTATATAAATGAATTGTTTGGTTGTTGAAAATGTAATTATATATATAAGTTAATAAAAGTTGTTTGAATAATCAAATATAAACAACAATTTTGAAAGAATAAATTATATAAGCGAATAAATTATAAGTATAGAATTATAATTAATATGATATACAATTGTGAAATAATCTTATATATATAAGAAATGAAACTATATGAATATATTTATAAATATGAGTTATAAATAAAAATGGATTTAAACTAAGAATTTGGAAATTTGTATTCCATTTATTTTAAAAGTTGTATTTCAAATTTAAAGAGATTATATTATTATAAGATAAATAAATTTGGAATGATCTTATATAAATAAAGTGAAATAGTCAAAATATATAAGTAAGAAGATTTGTAAACGTGATTTATAAATATAAAAAGAAATTTTAAAAAAGAATATAAAGCACCAAATTCACCACTGTTGCTGGGAAATAATAAGGGTGATGACTGCAACATCATCAGCATCGTTTTTGAGTTTCTGTGATGGATTTGCCACCATTAGTTAATTGAAAATTTAAGTTTTGTTTTGATAAACAAATCGGAATTTAAAATCCAAGTTGGAATTGATAAATATAAGTGAAATGAGTTTTGTACTTATGATATGGAATAAAAAGTTTAATTTTAGTAAAGTTAAATAAAGTGAACTGGACTTTTAACTGGATTAGATAAGTTATTGAAATAGGAATAAAAAATAAAAGGGTAAGAAATTATGCAATATGAATTTGAAGTTTAAATAAATAAGTTGTATAACTTATAAAATGATAAAATATATGTAACACCCAATGTTAAAAGGGTTAAACAATTTGGTTAAGTAGAACAAAATATGAATTTGAATAGTGATATGAATGTGACTTAAGTAAAAGTTAAATAAAATAGAATTTGAATTAAGTTAGTAGCGAACTTAAGTTATATAGTGGAAGTAAATATAAATGGAGATGAAATGAAACGTAATTTAAGTGATGTTAAATGAAGTTGATTTTGGTATCGAAGTAAATAAATAAAGTGAAGTGATGAATATGAATTTGAAACTTTAATTGTAAAATGAATTAGCAATTGAATTAATAAATGGATTGAATGTTAATCAATCAAATGCAAATAAATTGATATGGAATAATGGGTGTAAATTTTAATTCATTTAAAGCTAACTGAAAGTGTTAAACCAAATTGAATGTAAGTAAATTAAATTAATTTGGTTATGTTTGGATATATAATGGTTGTTAGATGGATGTTAGTTGATTGTACAGAAATCCAATGGAAATTGAATTAACAAAATTAAAAGCTAAATAATTGAATTAAATTGGAAGTGAAGTAAAAGTAAATAGAATTGAGATTGATTTGAATTGGAAGTGAATTAACTTGAATGTAAATTAGTGAATGTAAACTAATTGAATAAATGAACGTTAGTAAAATACAATGTTAATGGATCAAATATGGTTATATTGAAAACCAATTCAATAAATATTAATGTGAAATGAAAATATATTGATTTGGTTATGGATTGATTGGATAGATATTGGCTTGTTGGATGATAGTTGTTTGATGGCTGAGTTTGGATTGCATTTGCTCTATTGGCATATATAGTAGTTGTATTGGTATATGTTGTATATTGATATTACTTTCATATATACATGTTTCTCATTTTTTTGTTGAGTATTTAGTAGGTGCATATGGCGCTTGCTTCGCATTTGGAGCTCGCTTTCGCACTATATTAGCCGTATATGCTCGCTAATAATATATAAGGTACATATATCGGATTACATATCGTACTTTTACAATTTTTCTCTACGGAATGTCTCATCCTCGAAGATGAGATGTATATTGTGATATATATATGTTGTGATCCTACTACGATCGAACCGTGCAAAGGATACACTGGCAAATTTTTTGGAAATTTAAGGTGTTAGAAAATTTTGGGAATTTTGGAAAGTTTTTGATAACTAAAATTCTGATTTTTAAGTTGAAAGTTAAACGATATTAGCTGATTTTTAAAAGATAATTAAATATGGATTTGAAAAATTAGTAAATTTTTTGTAAGAAGTTTAATTAATGATTTTGGAAAAGTTAAAAAGTTTAAATGAGTTTGAAATCTAGTTTGAACTAATTTTTTTTAAAAAAGTTAATGGATTTTGTGACCTTTTCTTTCTTGATAATTTCGAGCATGAAATTCTTTTAAGTATGGGAGAATGTAACGACCCATAATTTTGGTCATTTGAAATTCGTATATTTAATTGATTTTAAATATTTACCAGTAAATTTTATTAGGTGAATAGATTTTATTTCAAATAAAAGGATTTAATTGGATAATTAAATTGATAATTTGAAATTTGAAATTTGAAATTGTGTAAATAAATTAAAGTTTGGATTTAATGTGAATGAAAATGATTTATAAAGTTGAATTTAATTCTACTTGAATTAAAATGATGTTAGAGAACTTTTAAAATTGAATTAAAAGTTAAATTGCAGAAATTGAAGATTTTAATATTTAATTGATGTGTAAAAATAGCCATTTTTCAAACAATCTCAGATTTCAACGAAACAAGTTTCATTAGACCCATAATGTTACATTATTGTAAGATTTCAAATTTAATGTCGATTGGATTTACGGTTTGTCCAGGGGAAGCTAAAACACATAGAAATCTATTTAAGTGAATTTTAAATTTAAATAGTCGATTTGAAAACCTGTCGTCCAAATACGAACGAATTGGCTCCCGGTAAACATTCAATTATGTTCGGAATATGGGTAAAACATTATAATCGCCAGGAGACATGCTTCGTTTGGAGTTTGAAAAAAATTCGGGTGAATAGTATCACGAAATTTTCTATAAAAGGACGTTATAATTTCACATTTGCACAAACCATAAAGAAAACTAGGGCAAGCCACCGTTTAGCTTTCCAATGGCCAGTAAACACCAAAATTCTTCCTTTAATCTCTTCTAATCCATTGAATATTATGAAAAGCGTTCAACTACAAAGTTGTAGAGGGTATCAAGATCTTTAGTTTCAAAGGTCATGATCGAATTTAACGTGACGAATCGACAGCAATTTGGGATTGAACGCCGTGCATTCGTGCATAATTTTCCATTCGAATACAAGGCCAAGCATGACCTGAACTCGAGCGAAGGCACAAGGCGCCATGGTCTTTGATGTGGCATTGTTCGATCATCTCCTCGGTGATCGATGGTGGTGCAAGAATTAGAGTTAGAATGGTGGCTTTAGGTTATTTCGTTTGAACTTGAACAATGGAGAAGAGGAGCCAACACGCGGCTCAGATTTCATCATTCAAAAATGAGCGGCCGAGATTAACGTAAGTTAAAAAAATTAAAAAGAAAATAGTGAATCATATTATATAAATTCGTACAATGTTTAAAATGCTATAACTTCTTCATACGAGGTCCGTTTTTGACGAAACAAGTTGTGTTCGTTCCATACTGACGAGCACTGCATTTTAGAGCTGGTTTGGAGTTGATTGGAGCTAGTGTAAATTCCGAATAAAATTAAACGCCTGTTTCGTTTTATTCGGAATAAAACACTACAACTTCTATTGGAACCATTGTGAGTACAACTCTGCAACGACCCGATTTTTTTGACTTCCGAAAGTCGACATTAATACGCCCACTGTATTAACTGCCGAACCATCGAACGTCGGAAAACCGAACCATTAGGGTTTAAAGAAGAAGAAGGTAGAAGAAGAAACAGAAACAATAACAGAATCTCACATATCGCAGCGGAACAACATATAGTAGATAAATGAATATCTTTAAAACAAAGAACTATATCAATTGTTATATTACATCACATTACATTATCAGAGTGTTACAACAACAACAGCGAAAAAGAAATATAACATATACTAGTGGTACGATTCGCCATCCAGCTTGCTCCTGATCTCCACAGCAATTCCTGAATTCTAGAATGACTTGATAACCTGACTCTAGATTGCCCGTGTGGAAAATTATGGACACCCAGAGTTTAGAAAAGGAATAATAAACTCAAGGTCAGTCATGGGACTGGTGTGAGATCTTAAAAACGGTTATTTTCACAAAGAAAATAAAAAGAAATCCGCTATGCTTTTGAAAAATTAAACTACCATAAGGCCTCCCGCCACACACACAATGCAAACGCAGAATTGGAGGAGATTTAACCTTATGATAGTCAACCATGCTTAATACGCAAAATCCTTTCGATATTATTATTAGTGCATAGTGCAGAAATCATTTTGAAAGTATAATATTAATCTTAGCCAGCATACAACCATTATTGTATGCCTACTATAGCTATCATCTAAATAGTGGGGCGCCAACATAAGTAAATGGCAGGTGATACAACTAAAACCGTACAGGGCTCATATTGTTTTGTTTGGATTTCCAACAAATGGTCAGGCTAAGGAACTTCCTATTGCCACATGGAAACGCCTCTGGCGGGACGCCCCGAGAACCTAACCGGATCTCTGCTAACACAAGGCCGAGTTACCACACGCTTCTGGGTGCAATAAAGCTGTAACTTGATAACTCCACACAAAAAAGTATGCCATCCCCGGTCGTTACCGACCTTTATCCGAGGATCCTCAACCACAAAGCAACAACCACAAAGTATAATAATTTGCAGCATCAACATAGGTAAAATATCTGAGCTCCATACCATGATATCACCTATTATCCAGAAGAAAATGGACATACCCTAGGGGAGCGACCCCTAAAAATCTTGCCGCAACATTCCTGTTTCGACCATTTCCGGGTTGTGAGGCTCGACGAAGTCTCGTTCACAAAGCTACGCTTTTCACAAAAGCCATGCTTCGATCAACAAATGATCATCAACACTTTGTATGCCACATTACCAAATTGGGAATGTATCACTAGTAACCATCAACTACATAACCTCTGAGCTCGTACGTCTCAGAGAAGGGTGTTAAGCTAAGAGAATAAATTCTCTTCCACCAACAGAAATGCATTTGATAGAAACCATCTTTACATCTCAATTTGTAACGTCAGACACACATCTATACAAGTCTGTTTCGGGTTCCAACAGAACCGAAGGCACTTCCGAAGAAGCCCTTGCAATCTGGGTATTCACAATCCCGATCGGACTTCCCATCACTTAGGGAATCTCTATACCGTAGCTGCTCAGTGCAGAGACAATCGATAGGTCATCCAATCATTCTCGCCAATACACGGTCTTCACCACCGGTCTTCAAATGCTATCCCATTTCGTCGTATCATTATTCAGAACGGGTTATACGACACAAAGGTCCTCTCCCGGCTAATCCGAATAATGAGCGCTTATTTTAAAAATTAGTGTTCATTCATATTTCAAACAAATTACAACAATTTCCACTTTGATCTTTTAAATAAAAGATCTATCGCAATCACAAAGGTTCGATGTGGTTTCCGGATATCCACTTGGAATCCGACCTCCGGTCGCATCGAAATTCAAAGGCCATTTAAAGGCAAATATTGATAGTCGGTTATTTAACTATCAATCAACATTCACAACAATTACCAGATTTATATAATTTTCCCAAATTATTTATTTTAAAATATGTTCGCAAGATATAATTTTAACACCAACCATTTGAAAACAAATTTCAAATCACTTTTCACCTTTCAATCCTTTGAAAACAAATTTCAAATCCTTTCCACACTTTAAAAATAAACCAATGTTTATTTTAAAACCAATTTCCCTTTCCCTTATAAATTTCCATTGTGAATTTACACTTTTAAATATCAACTGATATACGATTTTAAATCGATTTTCCAACATTCACTTTCAAACACCAAATCAAATTTCAAATTGATTTTCAAATTTATTTCGAACACCCAAATCAATTTCCCTTCGAACACCAAATCAATTTTCATATTGATTTCCAAAATTTATTTCAATTACCAAATCAATTCCAATTTGATTTCCAAAATTGCTTCAAACACCAAATTAATTACAAGTTGGTTTCCCAAGGATTTATTTTCAAATACCAAGTCAATTTTCCAAATCGATTTCAAAATTTATTTCAACTCCAAATTAAATCCCTAATTTAATTTCTAAATTTATTTCCTTTTTGAAATAAATTCCTTTATCTCTTTCAAATATTTAATCCATAATTTAAATAAATTCTTCAACCTTTGAATAATATTACCCGAAATCCATTTGTTAAGCCCTTTCCTCCTATTTTGGAATTTTATTCAATAGGATTAAAAATAAAACTTTATCCTTTTAAAATTCCTTCTTTTAAATTTATCCAATTCTCAAAAATAAAGTTTACTATAAAATTTCAACTTGAATTTTCAAAAATCCAATTTTTTATTTATTTTCGGTATCCAACGATACTAAAAATATATTCGGTTAAATTATAGCCTTCAACAAATTCAATCACAAATATAATCACACAGAGATTATAAATAATCAACATACAGCATATGAAACAAATTCGAATGTTTTGAGGAATCCAGTTGGATCCCTCCAACATGTTTCCCTGCATTCACAGATGTTAGCATAACAATTAAATACCAATTCCACTTCGAGGTGTAATATCGCAGTATATGGGATTTATAAAATATTATCCGCTATTATGCGGCGCAATAGGGTCTCATCCGCTATATAATGTGGGAAATCAACTCCAAATACATATATAATACCAATTCCACTTCAAGGTGGAGTATCGCGGTATATGGGTTTAATTAAATAACCTCCGCTATTATGCAGCGCATAGGGTCTATTTCAAAATAAATAATAACAACCATCATCCATGCACACAATCAACAATTAAATTTAACTATCACAATTCAATAACCAATCAATAACTGGAATTTTCAATTAAAATTTTGAGTGAGAAGATCTCACCTTTGCTTTTATTTTGCAGTCCATTTTCCATTCCGGCTTGTTTTTTGATTTTTAGACCTTGTATAAACATTTATACAATTCATTAATATTCGAAATAATCAAATAACCAATTTTCGTTTGGTAATTTTAATTATCCAATGATTTTATTTTAATCCAATTCCTTTTAATAAATCATTTTATCTAATAAATTAAATTTCTAACTAATTTTCTTTTACAATTTATTTTTAGTGATTAAAATAGATTTTTAAATAAGCTAATTAATCAAAATAAATCACCTTAAATTTTTATTTTAGAATAAACTAGTAAATCAAAATATGTGTATGTATATTTATTTTATTCCTTTTATATACTAATATAGATAAAAAAATCTATTTCCTATAATTTTTTCGAAATATTATATATATATATATAGTTATTAAATTAAAAACAGAGATGTTTACACTTTACTGTAACATGCACACATATATATATATATAGAATTTAATTGGACATATTTAAATTTGACTGATTTTTTTTTATATGAGCAAATGAACATATTAATTTAAACAAACAATACCTTAGTGCTAGCTCGAGCTACACGGCCATCGAAGAATCCCAAATCGCAGTCGCCACCCCCCATGCCCTAGCCGCCAACGTCGGCCGCATCGTGAGCACGCCCCTTGAATCCACCCAAACATCTCGAAATCGATCTCGCTGATGTCGCTACCACGTGATGTCGCTCGCCACAACCCTCACTCAGATGCTCGATTACAACGCGCACGCGAGCCATTTCTTTTCCCAGATTTGCTCGAACTCGAGCTCGACTTCGCAACATGATGGAGCCTAGGGTTCTCGAACGAATCAACTCGATCAGCATGCTGTGATTTGTATGAACCGAGGCGAAATGAAATAGAAAGAGGAGGAGATGCCATTATTTATTTAGAAGAGGCTTCGGCGAATCGATCTCGTTCAAGATAATAGGAGATGCTCGGCTCGATTTGATTTTGCTACCATTTATTTTCTACATTGAACGAGAATAATGTTTCGTTCGTTTTATTTTTCTTTTCTTTTCGATCGACATTGCTTTGAAAAGGGGGGACAAAGGATCACGTGTTGGAGAAGCTGAAAAGAAATAATGCGGCTGATGGGAAAGAATTTTGACTAGTGAATAGAATATATTATTCAAGTTTTAAATTTAAATTTAAATCGTCAAGAATTCGCAGCTCAAAATCATGACATCCTATCGAGGCGAGCCGCCAGACGTTTATAATGTTACACCCCTATTCCGAATGCAACGGAAAAGGTTTGAGCCCTATTTCGATCGTATGAAGAAGATAGCTTTTTGAACTAGTTAGTCAATTAAATTTCGATTTAATTTTCAACGCGTTTGCCTATCGTACGGCTAAACGACAACTTCAAACATTATGAAAATTGAAACCCGATAATAATATGATATTACGGATCCAATGGAACTGGTTTCGTCAAATCTGAGACAGTGCCTCGAAAGGCTATTTTTAAATATCGATTCAAACGATAAAATTTTAAAACTGAACAAATCACTTTCAAATTTAATTCTGTAGCTTCAATTATCTTCAGTATTATCAATATGAATTTTCTAAGCCATCAAATTATTTTTAACAAGCTTAAAATTGAAGATTCAAATTTTTACCCATCATTAATAAATGAAATTCAATAATTTAATTGTCAAATTCATATTTATATTTGAAATTCAAGTTAAGCTAACCTCCAAATATTTAAAATCAATTGAATATTTCGATTTCGAAATTCTAGGTTGTCACATCCTTCTCCCTTAAAAGAATTTCATCCCGAAATTTCTAGTTAGGAAGAATGATTCTCAACCCGTTTGATATTTTCCAAACCAAACAGTTTTATCAACTTTCCAAAACAAATCTTTTTATTTAAGACCCATCACTAATTCGACTAACTTTCTAAAATCTTTCATGGTTACCAAACAACATTATTTTCCTAACAATTCAAATTTAAATTTGAATTCAAATTTTCAAAATTTTCTCAAAATGTTTCTAACTCTCGAAATTTTCGAAATTTTTTGCCAGCGTCTCCTTTGCGTGGCTAGCTCGGTACAACTACAAAATGGCACCACAGGCCCTCAAATCCCAAAAGAAAAGAAAACGCCAAGCGGCTGGACAAGAAAATCAGCAAATTTCATACTGATTGAAATACATACCTTTTTGTTGAGCAATTCAATTTTATCTTTGAAATCAAAATCCCAATTCCATTTCCTTTAATACACCTGTATATCCTGATATCCATAATATCCAATTACAATATTCAAATATCATTTTTCACCTTTCATTACAAAATTTTCAATATATGCTTCTTATATCATTTTTTTTCTTCGCTATTGAAGTTATATATTCATTTTCATTCAATCTTGCATTTTCAATTTTATTTGAATGCAATTTATCTTCAATTCTGAATATTGAATTTTTATCTTTATTTACAACTGATTCATATTATTATTTTAATTCAGTTTCATTCACTAATTTACTTCAATTTCAATTTTGAAATCGTTTGTCGCTAACAAAAAAAATTTTCTAACTCCCAAAATTTTCCGAAAATTTTGGCAGAGTCTCTTTTGTACGGAGGAGCTTATGAAATTTGACAACAGATATAAATATATACATCGATCCACCCAGTCGGAAAAAACAAAAACAGTTCATATTTCCTATTTTTATTGCGTAGGCCTACCTTATTAAGCATTTTTAAGCAAAGCGGTTTATTATTAGCGTTTTAGCGTGACCAAATCCAGCTAAACTGCCCTCATGTACGTGTACTTACTCAATTTAAACACATAAGTGACATATATAAGAAATTTATTCACATTTCACTTATTTTCAATAGTAAACACATAGTTTTCACAAGCAACACATTCAAAATAGTTCCCATAAGCAATTTATATGGTTCCGATACAAATTTAACTGCTTACAATCAATTCACATACCATTTCTATTCAATTCAAGTGATTTACAACTCACTTTCTTTCATTCAATTTTTTTTAAGCGAAATGAACTCATATCTATTTCAATTGATTGAAAAATCAATTTGATTTGCTTTTATTAACTCTTAGAATTTTATATATACTCGTTTGCGTCAAATGACAACCATTTCTATGCAAATTCGACGATATTCACTTAATAGAATATCCAATCTAGTTTATAACTAATTTAAATTGATACCAACTCAATCTACACTTCATTTTGTTTCATTTCCAATTTATTCTGTTCAATTCATTTTGCATTCCACATTCGCATTCATTTCAATTAAAACCATTTCACAATTTCCAGTTTATCCTCCATTTATTAATTTATAATATTTCCCAACTCTAAATTTTACTTAAGAATTTTACCATTTCTTTCTTAAGTTCAAGATAATTATTCTATATACTTCTTATATTTATTTTCAATTCACCACTTTGGTTTATAACCACTTATATTTAAGTTGGATTCCAAATTCCATATGAATTCATTTTACCTTTCATTTATAAATATTGAATTCAATTCATTTTAAACCACATTAAATTTGTCATTCTTTTAATTAGTTTCACTAACTAATTTTAATTCCTTTATTAACATTTAGCTCCATTTGATCCAATATTTACTTAAGTTATTTCAATTCAAAACTCAAATTTTTTCTTGTAAACTTCCCAATTTAAATCCTTGATTTGATTTTCATTTATCAAATCCATTCCATTTACAAATTTTAATTAAATTAGTTTTATTCACTTATCCATTTTAAATTTCAACTTTTCATTCTCAATTCATCTCGAATTTATTTTATCAATAACAAGGAAATTTTCCATTTATTTCTACTTACTTGAATTTATCTGCAAATTTAACTCACATTTGAATTTTAATTTAACTAATTAAACTTTCCTATTTCATGAATCAATTAAGTATCATATTAGTTCACTTGAATTCAATCTAATTTATTTTTTTCATTTTCCCAAGTTTGGATTTTTTATTTATTCAACTTGATTCAAATCAAATATCATCCTATTTTTTTCAATTCCAATCCATTTACTCACAAATGTTAACTCATTTATTCATTCACATTACCAATTTCATTCCATTAATGGATTTTATTCCAAATTATAAATCACATTGACAATTTACATTTACAAATCTCATTTGTATATGAATTCATTCCCTTATCCTTTCAATTCATATTTATAAATTTCATTTGTTTAATGAATTTATCTTCAAATCTTTGGTTATACCGTTATTTCTTATTAAATTTCCATACAATAATGATGATAATTCAATATCATCACTTCCTAACAACCAAGCAACCATATATTATAATAATTCACAGAAAATTTATTTCTTTTATATACGAAAATAGTTTTGGGTAAAATTATTTCATTTACCCTATTTTAAAACAATACTGTGTCGATTTATCTTGTTTAAGAGTTTAGAAACCCCTATCGAAACAGTTGGCCAAACTGCACCGACCAGAATCTATAAACAATCAACCGATAAGTCAACACAATATAAAACAATTTTATATTCACTAACAAATACGCGCTCATATCTATTATTACACTCACACTCATTCTAGAGTACTACTGACTCTATCTCTAATGAGTAACACCCAACAGAGCCAAGGTTGTCGCTTAATCAATTGCTCCGATACCACTTGTAACAACCCGATTTTTTCGACTTTCAAAAGTCGACATTAATACGTCCAGTGTATCAACTGACGAACCATCGAACGTCGGAAAACCGAACCATTAGGGTTTAAAGAAGATGAAGGTAGAAGAAGAAACAGAAACAATAACAGAATCTCACATATCGCAGCGGAACAACATATAATAGATAAATGAATATCTTTAAAACAAAGAACTATATCAATTATTACATCACATTACATTATCAGAGTGTTACAACGACAACAAAGGAAAACAAATATAGCATATACTAGTGATATGATTCGCCATCCAGCTTACTCCTGATCTCCACAGCAATTCCTGAATTCCAGAATGACCTGATAACCTGACTCTAGGCTACCCGTGTGGAAAATTATGGGCACCCAGAGTTTAGAAAGGGAACAATAAACTCCAGGTCAGTCATGGGACTGGTGTGAGATCTTAAAAACAGTTATTTTCACAAAGAAAATAAAAATAAATCCGCTATGCTTTTGGAAAATTAAACTACCATAAGGCCTCCCGCCACACACACAATGCAAACGCAGAATTGGAGGAGATTTCTCCTTATGATAGTCAACCATGCTTAATACGCAAAATCCTTTCGATATTATTATTAGTGCATAGTGCGGAAATCATTTCGAAAGTATAATATTAATCTTAGCCAGCATACAACCATTATTGTATGCCTATTATAGCTACCATCTAAAAAGTGGGGTGCCACCATAAGTAAATGGCAGGTGATACAACTAAAACCGTACAGGGCTCATATTGTTTTGTTTGGATTTCCAACAAATGGTCAGGCTAAGGAACTTCCTATTGCCACATGGGAACACCTTTGGCGGGACGCCCCGAGAACCTAACCGGATCTTTGCTGACACAAGGCCGAGTTACCACACGCTTCTGGGTGCAATGAAGCTGTAACTTGATAACTCCATAGAAAAAAATATGCCATCCCTGGTCGTTACCGACCTTTATCCGAGGATCCTCAACCACAAAGTATAATAATTTGCAGCATCAACATAGGTAAAATATCTGGGCTCCATACCATGATATCACCTCTTATCCAGAAGAAAATGGACATACCCTAGGGGCGGGACCCCTAAAAACCTTGCCGCAACATTCATGTTTTGACCATTTCCGGGTTGTGAGGCTCGACGAAGTCTCGTCCACAAAGCTACGCTTTTCACAAAAGCCATGCATCGATCAACAAATGATCATCAACACTTTGTATGCCACATTACCAAATTGGGAATGTATCACTAGTAACCATCAACTACATAACCTCTGAGCTCGTACGTCTCAGAGAAGGGTGTTAAGCTAAGAGAATAAATTCTCCGCCACCAACAGAAATGCATTTGATAGAAACCAGCTTTACATCTCAATTTGTAACGTCAGACACACATCTATACAAGTCTGTTTCGGGTTCCAATAGAACCGAAGGCACTTCCGAAGAAGCCTTTGTAATCTGGATATTCACAATCCCGATCGGACTTCCCATAACTTAGAAAATCTCTATACCGTAGCTACTCAGTGCAGAGACAATCGATAGGTCATCCTATCATTCTCGTCAATACCCGGTCTTCACCACCGGTCTTCAAATGCTATCCCATTTCCTCGTATCATTATTCGGAATGTGTTATACGACACAAAGGTCCTCTCCCGGCTAATCCGAATAACGAGCGCTTATTTTAAAAATAAGTGTTCATTCAGATTTCAAACAAATCACAACAATTTCCACTTTGATCTTTTAAATAAAAGATCTATCACAATCACAAAGGTTCGATGTGGTTTTCGGATATCCACTTGGAATCTGACCTCCGACCGCATCGAAATTCAAAGGCCATTTAAAGGCAAATATTGATAGTCGGTTATTTAACTATCAATCAACATTCACAACAATTACCAGATTTATATAATTTTCCCAAATTATTTATTTTAAAATATCTTCGCAGGATATAATTTTAACACTTCAACCATTTGAAAACAAATTTCAAATCACTTTTCACCTTTTAACCCTTTGAAAACAAATTTCAAATCCTTTCCACACTTTAAAAATAAACCAATGTTTATTTTAAAACCAATTTCCCTTTCCCTTATAAATTTCCATTGTGAATTTACACTTCTAAATATCAACTGATATACGATTTTAAATCGATTTTCCAACATTCACTTTCAAACACCAAATCAAATTTCAAATTTATTTCAAACACCCAAATCAATTTCCCTTCGAACACCAAATCAATTTTCATATTGATTTCCAAAATTTATTTCAATTACCAAATCAATTCCAATTTGATTTCCAAAATTGCTTCAAACACCAAATTAATTACAAGTTGGTTTCCCAAGGATTTATTTTCAAATACCAAGTCAATTTTCCAAATCGATTTCAAAATTTATTTAAACTCCAAATTAAATCCATTTATTAAGCCCTTTCCTCATATTTTGGAATTTTATTCAATAGGATTAAAAATAAAACTTTATTCTTTTAAAATTCCTTCTTTTAAATTTATCCAATTCTCAAAAATAAAGTTTACTATAAACTTTCAACTTGAATTTTCAAAAATCCAATTTTTTATTTATTTCCGGTATCCAACGATACCAAAAATATATTCGGTTAAATTATAGCCTTCAACAAATTCAATCACAAATATAATCACACAGAGATTATAAATAATCAACATACAACATATGAAACAAATTCAAATATTTTGAGGAATCCAGTTGGATCCCTCCAACCTGTTTCCCTACATTCACAGATGTTACCACAACAATTAAATACCAATTCCACTTCGAGGTGGAATATCGCGGTATATGGGATTTATAAAATATTATCTGCTATTATGCGGCGCAATAGGGTCTCATCCGCTATATAATGCGGGAAATCAACTGCAAATAAATATATAATACTAATTCCACTTCAAGGTGGAATATCGTGGTATATGGGTTTAATATAATAACCTCCGCTATTATGCGGCGCGTAGGGTCTATTTCTAAGCAAATATTAACAACCATCATCCAAGCACACAATCAACAATTAAATTTAACTATCACAATTCAACAACCAATCAATAATTGGAATTTTTAATTAAAATTTTGAGTGAGAAGATCTCACCTTTGCTTTTATTTTGCAGTCCATTTTCCATTCCGGCTTGTTTTTCGATTTTTAGACCTTGTATAAACATTTATACAATTCATTAATATTCGAAATAATCAAATAACCAATTTTCGTTTGGTAATTTTAATTATCCAATGATTTTATTTTAATCCAATTCCTTTTAATAAATCATTTTATTTAATAAATTAAATTTCTAACTAATTTTCATTTATAATTTATTTTTAGTGATTAAAATAGATTTTTAAATAAGCTAATTAATCAAAATAAATCACCTTAAAATTTATTTTAGAATAAACTAGTAAATCGAAATATGTGTATGTATATTTATTTTATTCCTTTCATATACTAATATAGATAAAAGAAAGTCTATTTCCTATATTTTTTCCAAAATATTATATATATATATATATATATAGTTATTAAATTAAAAACAAAGATGTTTACACTTTACTGTAACATCCACATATATATATATATAATTTAATTGGACAGATTTAAATTTGACTGAGGAAAAAAAATTATATGAGCAAATGAACATATTAATTAAACAAACAATACCTCAGTGCTAGCTCGAGCTACACGGCCATCGAAGAATCCCAAATCGCAGTCGCCACCCCCATGCCCTAACCGCCAACATCGGCCGCATTCGCGAGCACGCCCCTTGAATCCTCCCAAACATCTCGAAATCGATCTCGCCGATGTCGCTACCACGTGGTGTCGCTCGCGACAACCCTCGCTCAGATGCTCAATTACAACGCATGCGCGAGCCATTTCTTTGCCCAGATTTGCTCGAACTCGAGCTCGACTTCGCGACATGATGTAGCCTAGGGTTCTCGAACGAATCAACTCGATCAACATGCTATGATTTGTATGAATCGAGGTGGAATGAAATAGAAAGAGGAGGAGACACCATTATTTATTTAGAAGAGGCTTCGGCGAATCGATTTCGTTCAAGATAATAGGAGATGCTCGGCTCGATTTGATTTTGCTGCCATTTATTTTCTACTTTGAACGAGAATAATGTTTCTTTTTTTTATTTTTCTTTTCTTTTCGATCGACATTGCTTTGAAAAGGGGGGACAAAGGATCGCGTGTTGGAGAAGATGAAAAGATATAATACGGCTGATGGGAAAGAATTTTGACAAGTGAATAAAATATATTATTCAAGTTTTAAATTTAAATTTAATCGTCAAGAATTCGCAGCTCAAAATCATGACATCCTATCGAGGCGTGCCGCCAGATGTTTATAATGTTACACCCCTATTCCGAATGCAATGGAAATGGTTTGAGCCCTATTTCGATCGTATGAAGAAGATAGCTTTTTGAACCAGTTATTAAATTAAATTTTGATTTAATTTTCAACGCGTTTGCCTATCGTACGGCTAAACGACAACTCCAAACATTACGAAAATTGAAACCCGATAATAGTATGATATTACGGATCCAATGGAACTGGTTTCATCGAATTCCGAGACAGTGCCTCGAAAGGCCTTTTTTAAATATCGATTCAAACGATAAAATTTTAAAACTGAACAAATCACTTTCAAATTTAATTCTGAAGCTTCTATTATCTTCAGTATTATCAATATGAATTTTCTAAGCCATCAAATTATTTTTTACAAGCTTAAAATTGAAGATTCAAATTTTTACCCATCATTAATAAATGAAATTCAATAATTTAATTGTCAAATTCAAGTTAAGCTAACCTCCAAATATTTAAAATCAATTAAATATTTCAATTTCAAACGTTCAAAATTTTGGGTCATCACAAACCCACTCTTTCTGACTCATTGATATTTTTATATAAGTGAGAGTAAATATTATTTGTGGTGATTGATGATTGTTTGGATGATGTATGATATATTATCTATATATTGATTGGTATTTCGATATATACATGCCTATTGGAGCAGATGAGATCCTATACGTTTCCGTGTATGAGCGGATAACTCTTTGTACATGCGTCTTCCTTGAAGCCGACATTGTACACATATTCTAATATGTATATTTGTTGCAGGTGACAGGTTGGAGGGATCCAACTGGATTCCTCACCGGTATTGATTTGTTTACAGATATTGATATATATGCTGTTATTATGTGATATATGATAATTTTGGATGCGTGATTGATGTATTTAGTGCTGTTGCAGCATTGGGCATTTTTGGGAAATTCAAAAATGTTAAAGTGATGATTTCAATTTAAAAAGGATTTTAAAGTGATTAATGAAAATAGATGTTTTGTCAATATTGAATTATTAAAGTAAATGGATTTATTTTTAATAAAAACGTTATAATTTTTATGTTATAAAAATTATGATTTTTGTGAAATAAAATCAGGACGTGATTTTAGAAATATGGAGTTAACTATTTTGTAAATAGTTTATATTAGGATTTTTGATTTATTATAAATGGTATATATGTATATGTATGAGATTTATATATTGATATTTCTATAAATCGAAATGATGAAATTGTAAAGAAGTTTTGTAAGTGTTAAAAAGGAGTTATAAATGGATTTTATAAGTGAATAAGATTTATAATTGGTGAAGTTATAAATGAATTGATTTGTAAATAAAGAAAATTATAAGTAAATTAACTTATAAATTGGATTTTTGACATGTAAATGAGATAAATGAAAGTGGTAAATAAACGGGTTTTATGCATGGAAGTTTTTATGAAATAAAAATAATGGAATTTCTAAACATTGTTTTATAAATCCGAAATCAATTGAATTTGATAAGTTAATTATTACAGTTTATTAAAGAAATTTCATCCACGATTTGGACAGTGGATAATCCTTTAATTAAATGTGCAATAGTAATGAATTGGGTAAATGAGTTATATCCACGATTTTGGACAGTGGGTTATCCTTTAAATTAATGTGGAGAAACATTGGACTTGGTAAATGGGTTTTATTCACGATTTTTGACAGTGAATAAATCTTTGAATTAACGAAAGGTTTTGAGAAGTGTTATTTTTCAATGAAGTTAAGTGGTTTGGAGATGTTTTAAAGTGTGTTAAGTATGGAATACATAGATTTCAACATTCATTGTTGAAATAGACGTTTTCGAGAAGGAAGTGATGGACTATAACATTGTTTTTATAGTAAATGATTTTCGAAAGAAAATGTTTTATATAGTATATGGGATTTATATATCTATCTTATTTTCAAATCCCTATGCTAGTGATTTTGGGTTGTCATAACGATGTTTTACGCAACATTCGTTTTGACTCAAATAAAAGATGTGTAAGAGAATGTTTTCCTTAAAGAATAAAATATGTACTTAATCGTGATTTAACTATATGGAATATTTTCTAAGTGTTGAAAATAATTTAGTTTGTTAATTACTTATTATTAAATAAGTATATGGAAATGTTTTCCAATATTGAAATGCTTTTGAGATTATATCTTTCTAAAGATAATTCGAAGTGAATATTTCGCAAGCGATTATATCTTTCTAAATTAGTTTGTGAATTACTTATTATCAAATAAGTATATGGAAACGTTTTCCAATATTGAAATGTTTGTGCGAAGAGACCGGGATCGGTTTATCCGAAAACCACTTCGAACCAACGTATATGTAATGATTGTGCAGGTTGCTTGTGATGATATTGATATTCCGGATTTTAATAGTGGAGGACTGCTTGTTGATCATTTGGGGTTAAAATCCTAATATACATATAGTAGCAGTGGCTTCATTATGAAATATCCAATGCGAGGACTATTCGCTACTAATCCTAGGGATTTACTAACAAAATGTGGTAGGAAAGTACATTCGGTTTGTCCTGTTCTTAGACAGCTTGTATGGATGTTTATATGACATTGCATTTCTATATATTACGTACATTGGTTTTTGCAAACGTACATCGGTCGCGGCGGAGAAGACAAATTCTCTTAGCTTAGCACCCTCCATGAGACGTATGAGCTTGAGGGTTGTATTTCTGTGGAAGGTAATTAGTAATCCACGGAAATGGCCGCGTGGCATTCAAAGTGATGTCATTGTGATTTGTGAAAGGTAATCATTACCTCAGGCCTCATAAACCGGAAATAACCAAAACAGGGTTAAATGCGGCCAGGCTAAGTGGGTCGCTTCCAAGTAGGGTATGATCATCCTCTTTTAGATATATCTTTACATGCTATGACGTCATGTATCTGATTATTGTGGTTCGTACACTATGAGGGCCCTCGGTAAAGGTCGGTAGTGACTAGTGGATGACATATTCGGTACCATCTAGTTATAGAGGTGGGCCGGTCTTGTGTTGGTAGAGGGAAGATGTTCTGTGCCTTGGGACATCCATTTAGAGGTGTATGTGAGAAATGCGGATTACGGATCTTAAGGCTAGAATTAACACTAGAGGGGGTTGAATAGTGTTTTAAAGAATTACTAATTTTTTCTGAGTTTATACTAATTTGAACACAAATGTATGCAATATTCAAACACAGATATGATCACAGAATCAAACACAAACGCAGAAATAAAGTAAAAGCAATAAAGGAAAGAACACACCGGATTTTATACTGTTTCAGAGTTACCCTACATCAAGTCTCGCACACAAGTACGGATTTCCTTTCAAAATCATTTTTTTACAATTACACCCTCGATTTCAAGGCCACGCGGTACACCACTCCAGATTCACAATACTCTGGGTAGAGATACTTGATTTTATGGGCAACAAATTCACCCAATTGATTTCATAGGCTACAATTACACCTTTTCTCGCTTGATTGATTTCACAGGATACAATCACACCTTTTCTCACTTAATTTATTACAAAGAACCCTATAACTCTGAATAGCACTGACATCTTGTTGAGATAGTGATAGAGAATCAAACCAGAGATGATCTAGTTAGATTCAATGTTGATTTCGGCAGAGTAATGGTAAAAATATATGCAAAGAAATGTGGAAGAAGAAGAGGAGTGAAATAAGAGAAAAAATGTATATAAATTCGTTTAAAACTGCCCCTATTTATAATAGAACAGCAGCTATGCCCATTCGTGAAAGGATATGACGAATAGACTCTTCTTTTGAGATTCAAAATTTTGAAATCAACTGCCACCTTCTCGACAAGGGTATGTAGGGGTTGTCGACAGGCCTAAGCAATTTTTGGTAATTTGTTTTTCTTTGAAAATAACTCCTATCTTGTACTAAAACTATTTTTAACCTTTATAAATATACTTAACTATAGTTAAAATACATAAATAAGTATAGAGAATAATATTTTGGTATATATAAAATTCTACTACATATTTAAATCTAAGTATGAATATTAAAAGTTAAATATATTATAATTAAAAGACAGTTTAAACCAAGGATAATTTGAATTTGAAGACAAAGATTATTTTGAAGCTAAAAGTATTTTAAAACCAGGATAGATGTTTTTAATTCTTTTAAAAGGAAGGTTTTGAAATCATTTTGAAAACAAGATATAATTTTGTACAAACATTTGAATATAAGTTAGTGGATACAAAACAATGTTCCATTGAATTTTTCGTAGGTTCCATCCTACTTAGGGTTCCATCCCTTTAACAGGCTCGAAGTGGATTCCATTCCACGAATAAATTGGATTTTAAGATGCCTGTGCTTTTCTAGGAGTTTTAACAAAATTCCTAACTAAATTACTTATTATTGAAATCTTGAACTCTTGATAATCTTGATACTCATGAGTCTGCAATCTTGATATCTTCAGTCTTGAATCTCTATACTGTACAGTCTTCATTCTTGATACCTGCATGGTTAAATCTTGCATATACATATATATATATATATATATATCTAAACTATAATGTTAGTATTTATTTTATAATCTTATTCTAAGGTTTTTGTCATCAAAACCATCTTCTCAGGGACTAATAATGTCCCCCTTTTTGATGATGACAACCTTTGTTTATAAAATATTACTTCTATCCTAATAACTCCCCCTAAAACTATGCCTAACTATCCTATTTTATACTTCTCCCCCTTTTTCATCAACAAAAAACTAACTCCAAGCTATATAACTCCCCCTTATTTGAATACTATATGACATGTGATTATAATGATAGCATTATCATAAATAATCATCACTTAATCCTAAAACTAAAACTTAGTCCTTAATTACTAACTATCCTAACTAAGAATCTATATATGATAATACGTATAATAGTGATAATGTGAGAAATCAAATATAAGAACACAAATTATTTATTAATTATATATTGTTATTTTTACATTTGCATGGAAGACGAAAGTAAGATCATATAACAATAAGAAAGAGAGAAAACAAACTAATGAGTGTCCTTGAAAATGGGAGATCTATGAAACGAACAATTTGGGCAGTGGAAACAGAAATTTCCAGATTGTTTGACTAGATTTCCATCCTTGTCATAGCACACTTCACCAACGAAAATGACTTTGTCGTCATCTTCAGCGTGCTCTTCTTACATGAAGACTTCTTCTTCTTTCTCGTTGTCCTCTTGCACTTGATCTCCTGAAGATTCTTCATCAATCAAGATCGGATTAGCGTGATTGTCCATTAGAAACTTTTGCAAATTTCTAAGAATTTTTCCTTGCCGTTCTTGTTCTTTGGCCATACTGAGTTGTACCACTTGAATTTCAGTCATTAGTTGCAGTGCATCCTTCAAAGAATCCTCCATTTTCATCACTTGTGCAAGCATAGTTCGTTGAAATGGTCCAATAGAAGCAGAAGGGAACGAAAAGGTTGAATTTTTGTTTGATTTGGAAGAGGAGACCATTGTTTAATTGTTTTCAGAAGATAGATCAGAGAAAGGACAGAAAGAATGAACAAAATTTCGAAATAAGAAGAATATATAACCACTTATTTGAATTTTGGTAGGAAAAATTCAAAGACAAAAAAAATCATTACATGTCGACAGGGGTAAGAGGAGGTTGTCGACATGGTACCTATATTTTTACTATTTTATTTATTTTAATTTAATTTTTAATTATACTTTGTTGTTTATATTCTATATTTCAGTTATTGAACAAATACCTAATTCTCTTCTAAATTTAGTAAATATTGATTCATTTAAGGGTATTGTTAAGATATCAGCGATTTGGTTCTCGGAATTGATGTAATCGAGAGTAATTACTTCCTTACTTCTATTATCTCTGAGAAAATGATGTTTGATATCAATATGTTTCGTTCGAGCACGATGAGCAGTATTTTTGGATAAATTTATTGCACTTGTATTATCACAATAAATTGGTGATTTTGAGAAATTCAAACCAAAATCTTTTAAAGTTTGTTGCATATATATTACTTGAGAACAAGCCAAAGCAGCAGAAATATACTCTGCTTCGGTTGTTGATAAAGAGAATGTGTTTTTCTTTTTATTAAACTAGGAAATCAGAGAATGCTCCAAAAAGTGACAAGTTCCACTTGTACTTTTTCGGTCTGATTTACAACCAGCATAATCAGCATCACGGTAAGATATTAATTTAAAAGAATCATTTTTAGGATAAAATAAGCCATAATCAAAGGTGTGTTTAACATATCTTATGATACCTTTTATAGCTTTTAAGTGGGTCTCTTTAGCTTGGCATTGATATCTTGCATAAAGACAAACACTATGCATGATACCAGGTCTACTAGCAGTGTTATAGAGTAGTGATCCAATCATTACTCTATATAGTTTTTGATCTACATCTTTCGAGAGATCTTCTTTACTTAGGTACTCATTGGTTATCATGGGAGTGGGTTTTCCACTTGCAGTAGTCAAACCAAATTTACTAACTAGGTCTTTAGCATATTTTTCTTGACTAATAAAGATACCATTATCTGATTTTTTTTATTTGCAATCCTAGAAAGAAGTTTAATTCACCCATATGACTCATCTCAAACTCTTTTGTCATTATTTCAGAAAATTCTTTATTCATTCCAAAATTAGTTGATCCTAAAATGATATCATCTACGTAAACTTGTACTAGTTGAATATCATTTTTATTTCTTTGAACAAAAAGAGTATTATCTACTTTACCAATTTCAAAGTTTAATGGTAATAAATAAGAACTTAGTCTATCATACCAGGCTCTAGGAGCTTGTTTTAGACCATATAGAGCTTTCTTAAGTTTGTACACATGATTTGGTAACTTTTCATTTTCAAAAAATGGTGGTTGTTCAATATATACTTCCTCTTTTACAAATCCATTTAAAAAGGCACTTTTAACATTCATTTGATATAATTTGAACTTATTATGATTTGCGAAAGCAAGTAGAATCCTAATGGCTTCTAATCTTACTATGGGAGCAAAGGTTTCATCAAAATCTACTCCTTCTACTTGACAATAACCTTGAGCGACTAACCATGCTTTATTTCTAACAACCTCTCCTTGTTCATTCATTTTATTTTTATAAACCCATTTAGTTCCAATTATAGTTTTATTTTCAGGTCTAGGAACAAGTTCCCAAGCATCATTTCTAGTGAATTGATTTAGTTCTTCTTGCATAGTGAAAATTCATGAATCATCACTTTGCTGGTGGTGACTTTTTGACCAAATTCATCGCTTGCTTGGTTTTGGAAAAATTCAATTTTACTTTATTAAGCGTCACCTGGTTGTGACTAATATTTACACCAATTATCTTCATCAAATCTATATCACTTTAGACTTATGTAAGTTGGCAATGGTTAAAATTCCAACATCGTCCACATTCAACTCCATATTCCAAATACAAAGTCGGGGACAATAATAACAATTATTATTAACCGAACTGTTCAGCCTAAAGACTTTGAGTTGACCGTGATACTAACCTCATATAACTGAGGAGACAAATCCTTTCTTGAGTAGTGTTTCACTTCCAGTGCTTCCACTCGATCTAAGAATAGTCGTTCGATGGACGCCATGCTGCGATTTAACTATTACCAAAGTGGTGTTTTCACATTAAAGATCAACATTATTCTCAATTCAAGGGAACTGTGTAATTTTATCTCATAAATATTTTCTGTTTGGCCTTAGTTATATTAACCAATGGAAAACTATTGATTGATTCATTCCATGGTTATCCAATAACTATCAGCATGTAACTTCTTGATGCCTCCAGCAGCCATGAGTAATACATTGCACAACATTTGTTGAACGTTACGCATTCTTATCTCAAAGGATGTATCGATATTCAATCTCGATACATCTTTCCAAGGAATATTTAAAATTGTATATTTATTTTCAATGTGATAAATTACTCACGATTACGACACTTTGTAACTACTATTACAAAACATACCATTCATGGATTTTCTGTTCAATGTACTTCTAAGTAAGTTAATTAATTAATGTAACACATTACATCAAGTATATAAAAGAAATAAAACACCTTTTATTTTGAACAATATTTGTTATCGAATTGGATATATGCAACAAATTGAACAATTTCTCGTCGAGCGTACCCCTAACTCGATCAACCTTCCACTTGCACTTGGGGTCAATTATGGAATCTTATTCCAACTTCTCCAATCGATTTTCTCAAAAACCAATTGGGTCAGTTCCTCAATGAATGGGTATGCTATTATGTTTCAATCACATGCTCTATCAATCGACTTTCTTTGAGGCTGATAAACTACCTTTATTATGTTGAATAATTTGGAGTATGTCTCTCGATTTCTAGTGAGCTCTAAGTTCTGTTATGAACTATATCATGACTTTATTATCATGTAACAATGTTATGAGATTTTCAACATTTGGAATCACCTTCAGCTCAGTTATAAATTATGCATTTAATATACATATTTACATATTTATTTTATTATGGTGCTATTAAAGTCAACGTACTTAGCCTTTTCATTACATCACCCACAATCTATTCTAATTGAAACATTTCCAACTTAAAGATTCTTAATTAAATTTATTATTTACATATTATACTCAATATCACTTATGAAGTTTGAATCCGAACACTCCTTCATCGGGAGTTTGTTGTTTCTGTAAAAAGTTCTCTAATATTCTATGTAGTCAAAGCACTTAGCATTTCCACAGCGGTGGAGGTGTAAAAAGTATAGCGAAGATAAAGTGGAGATATAGAGAAAAATAGCAGAGTTGCAAAAAGCTTCATTGGAAACAAAACCAAATATTTAAAGTAAATTTATTCTCATTCTCACATCATTTGTGTGGGAAAAAATATATTGTTTAATCTTGTATATCAAAACAAAAGTATATCATCATTTATGCAATTCAGATTTGGTGACTACGATTGATTTCTAGCTTATATTGAAAACTTATGCCTTAAAATTAAGCATTTACCCTAACTTTATTGATTTGGTCCAAATGAGAACTCGTCAAATTTCTCTTTTTATATTAATGATGCTAAAGTGGGTGCTAAAAGCCTCAATTTAGCTGATGTAATGGAAAATAGAAAGGCTTAAAGCGGTTCTACTGTTTAATAGCGCTAAACTGAAAAAGCTAGCGATCAAAGAGCACTACCGTTATAGAAGGAATTTTTCAAGGCTTTAGCGAGGCTTTAACTGCACAAGTAGTATTTCATAAATACATGAAAACACCTTAAAAAACCATTTAGTGCTATCTATTTGGATTTGATATTTGCTTCATGTATCAAATACATAAACAAATCATGATACTGTAGACAACATAGCATGTATGATAATTCTTGTTACCAATGCATAAGGAATCTGTCTTACATTTTCCGTGTCAAACATTTCAATAAGGTGACCTAGCATATCGTTTAGGACATTCCCAATATCTTTTATAATAACTAGACAACATGCACAAATCCAATGTTGAGTATTTAAACAACTAAAGCTGATTTTAACACGAGTACATCATTAACAATCAGCAATGCGTTATATATTTATGGTTTAGCAATATCAACGTACCTTTTAATGATCTTTCTTATGAGCACATGCTTCCACTGCATTTTGATTGACAATCAAACTATTTGATATTTCAACACCTGTTCAATTTTAATGCTCATCAAACGACACGTTTGCATGTGTTCTAAGATTGTATCCAATAACTCACAAACTCAATAATACTTCCACTGACTTCAAGATACTTTGATTATTTTACGTAAACAATTAGCTCTAAATCATTATTTAGAATTTTCCATTTCAACACATACATTCCAAAACATAAACTCATACCATGCGATAATTTTATGAGTAAAATCCAAACTAACTCGAGCACGATGGATGATGAATCATTTGCGTTAATTTCAACAATTGAAATTCACGGTATTATTCTTACCAATATGGATCACTTTATTCCAACCGCGTTTATCTTTCTCTTAAAGACACATTTGTGGCCAGTGAATCATGTCCCTTCGGATACAACCATCAAATCATATTTTTATAATGTTCCTGTAATCTATTTTTATCTACACATCTACCATGTTATAGAGCTAATAATTTTGATGGTTTAATTGAATAATCGAGGATTATTTATTCTTGACATAGACAAGAAACTCACGGTTTTTCTTTAACGTACAAGAATACTCATTAGGCATTCAAATGCATTATGTTCATCTAGGTTTTTTCAATTTCATTTCATCCCTTGCAATTAGATTTATTCTTGGATCGTATCCTAATTCATTTTATACCAATAATTTCTTAAAGAAATTCCTTGGCTACAAAGTTGGTATTTCTTAAAACAGCAGTGGTTTCTCACTGCAACGGAATGGGCATTCATAAGCATTTTATGGATCATCTTATATAAAATTGATCTTGGATTAGTTTATAATATATGTGTGTGTGTGTGTGTGTGTGTGTCTGTGTGTGTGTGTTCACAACATAAATTTGTCACCTAGTTACTATCGTTTCCAAAATTTCCTTGGACGATTCATACAAGGCCCTTTGCTTACAATTATTATATGCAGTCTTTTGACTCGCACAACGTGCCAACTTCTGGGCATAAGATATATAGGTTTTTTTCATAAATCCTTAGCTCGTATGGTTTTGTAAACTATTCTTTGGATGATATTAATTTTAACCCTGTTTACTACTCTCAAGTACACACAGTAAAGAAAGTGTTTGACTCTACTTCACTCATCATTAATCATGCTTCGTCCTATAAAATTTGATTACTCCTCATCAATACATCATTATGTATTATAGGAAGGAGTGACCTTTCAGATTGAATTTTTATTCATATTAGGTACATAAAGAACTCTTTTTAGTATACTCACCCATTCGATCAAGCCGAAACATTTCTGTTGTATGTTATATTATTTAGTTCCATTTTATATTCTATGAGCTTATCATAAACTTATACATGTGTTTCAAATACGCATATTTATGTATGTGATAACTCATTGTTGAATATGACGAAGTACATGGAACCATTTTGGTGTTAATAGACTTATTACATAATCTATATGTATTAATCTCGAAGAGTTAATTAACTCTTACGACACTCCCACTAAATGGGTATATAGCCTTTAATTTTTGAGACATAATTAACTTATATCACATGATTCATAATCATATAATAAAATTATTTCTCAAAACTAAGGCTTGGTATATAATTTCAAAATAATTGTAAATAATTTTATGTGCTTCGGTATATTAGAATACATCACTTTTTTCCAAAAAATAATACCATATTATAGTTTTATTTCATAATGAATATTCATAATATTCATTTTGAAATATAACCATGTCTATTTTTTCAACCGACGCTAAAATACAGACATTATTTCACAAATAATGTTCGATGTGTTTTGTGAAAATAATTTTCATTATTTGATGCAATCAATAAATGCCATATGGCATGCTCCCACTATTTCTTCCATTACTACGATAGCGTACTAAATTAGAAGTTTCATCATTCACTTAATATATATTATTTATTTCATATACTGCAACTAGTTTATAGCGGACGGTTGTTTGCAAATATCTTGAACTTCAAGAAATAAATCTCACAGAAAACAATTTTCTTATGGAAAATACATTTCAGAATAGAAATCATATTTCTCATTCCAATGTTAAGTATCAATTATTATTACAAGATTTTTTGGAACATACAATGCATGTGCATCTAAAAGCCCTTATAAAATTATTAAAATTTAAATTTCTAGTTAATTTGATAATAATAAATTGAAAAATATAAACAAAAAAGTAATTTTTTTTTCAAAATATGTTTTTGAACTTGTAACCTTATTTATGTTTCAACATTTACATTTCAAGATATATGCTAATTTTTGTTCACAGCGGGATTCGAGATCCTGACCTCTTGTTTGTATATGAGGGTATTTTTAAAACTTCATAGTCGAACCAAAGATTTTGTTTCTACTACAACTTTTAATAATGATTACAATTCTCGTTCTTGATGTTTCTTTATGAAATAGAAGTGAGTATTCACTCTCTTCATCCCAAATGTATTTTAAATCAGATCTACTCTTGAACATTCATTTTCTTTCTAAATGGTCGAACCATTTAAAAGAATACCCTTGCTGCAACAACATAACGAACTCTATACAGAAGCCCACTTGATTATCCTTAACACTAGGGACATCAACTATGTAGCACTTTGTGTAAATTAATCAAACTGACATTTTAGCAATCGAGTTCGTAGAGCTATCTTTTAGTTTTGTCTAGTGTTACATTTAACATAACACGATCTTTATTGTAACCAATCAAATTAAATATTCGGTCTTTCCATGCAGTTAATCCGTTTGCTTCAAATAAACTAATTTCATCAAATTACTGTACGTTAGAACATTAACCATTCACCATATAATACTCCTATGTGATAGTATACGGATCAAATATCCATTGTCTTGTATTTCTTTTGAGTTTGGAACTCACAGAATGCAATATATGGTCTCAACCAAATAAACATGTAAGCGACCATATTACGAACGTATTTAGTAGTTGCAGAAACAGATGATTGCATGGGTGTTGAAACGTTAACATGCAATAAGCATTTATTAGTAAGTACAGGGTCGGTCCTAGAACTTTTGATCCCTAATGCCAATTGTAAACTAAGACCCTTATACAAAAACTAATGTAATTATCCCAAATTATATCATCAAATTAACTTATATGGTTTATAAATAGTGAAAAGAGGTACAAAACTAAACAACTTTCTTGATAACAATAAATCTAAGTTATATGTCAAAAAATATTATATATTAATAATTAAATTAAAACGAGCTGTATTTTTGAATTTGCATATGTGCATCATTATCTTTGTTAAGTTAGTATGTTATATACATCATTCTCAAATTTAATTTTTCTGGAACTATTGCTGGATTTATATGATACGCAAGCATGTAAAGATGACAATATATGTCTTAGAGAAGTAAAAGAATGCTAAAATAACTACGTGTCTTTTCCCTTTAGGAAGGTGTAACGACCCGACTTTTCGTCCCTCAAATGGCGATACTAAGTACATCCACGGTATTCATGTGCAGAGCACCTAAGTGTCAAAAAGATAGAAAATTAGGGTAAAATAAAATAAAAGAAGAATAGAACAGAAAAGGAAGAATATAACATTAGAATCTCACAACAAAATGGTAATATATATAATATCAAAGGAACAAGTACAAAGGGTTACTCTAAATGTGGAATTATCAGAGTTACCAAAACCCAATTGTTATCATCAGCCTGACAGTTATAACTGCCTGTCGTTCCAATGCTGATATATACAATACAGAAATGCAGTGGAAATAACAGTACTATGGAAGGCAATCATCTAGCTTCTCTCCATAAGCTCCAAAGCATCCGTAGCTAAATCTAGAAACATACTAGGGACTGACCCGAGTATTATAATAACCCAATACCCGGATCAGTCTGGTAAACCAGCATGAGAAACTCATGATGTAAGAGTGACTTACAATCAGACTTTTTGAGACTATATGGATTTTCATAATAGTTTTTCCCTTTAAATGAAACCAACCATTCATTTAGTTTAACATATAGTGATATGATAGATAATGTTTAGACTGTAGCACATAAATCATATCAAATAGTTGTTGTGCGAACGCCACAACAATAATAGGTATACAACCAATACAGCTAAGGTTTGTTCGTATATGGATTGTTTTCCATGGAGATGCCTCAAGTAAAATGAAACAGATTTCCATGACAGAATAAAAAACTTCCTTCCAAGCATCGTGTATCTCTAGATGGGATATACTCTAAGTTAAACACAACTGGTCCAATAGTGAATTGTGTGGAACTAGGTATAACCAACTCCCGAGCCCTATAATTGAAAATCTGGAGCTGATATACTCTCATAGTAAGCTCCACCCGAGATTGTGCATCTGACTCTAGTTTTATTCATTCCCTGTCGAGACTATGTTCGGCAACTCTCATACGAGTCTTCATCACTCGAGCAACACATGAATACCTAATTTGATTCCTTCATCTCTAATACATCATGAATCACTACATGGATTCGAGCATCTTGAATAGATCTTGAACCTATACCTAGGTTTCTCGCATAAGTCCTCTGGCGAATACTAAAGTTGTCCTTTCTCTGGGAAGATTCCTCAAATTAGATGGTCCCTTATGATAGCATCTTTGAAAATGTTAACGCTGACTTTTCCCTTGAACTTAACCGTAGGATTAATAGTTCAACTCTATAACATTGCATTCCACAACTACTTCAAGAACATAGATTGCATATATGATTTTGAAGTGACTATGGGTTTAAGTCATGTCATATAAGTATACCATTCCTGCTTACCGGACTCTCCAAAATCAATCGATGACTTTCTGGTCAACTCATTTTCGGTTCTCTCAGAACTAAGCAAAAGCTAGAGATATTTCATACCAATACTCCTTCCCGAGGGTTCTTATTGGTAACTTCTTAAATCAATATTAGGTCGAGTTCAATAATCGATTATCTAGTTAAAACAATTGTTTATACAAATCATTATTCGTACGCTTAACTTGTTTTCGACATTCCAACTAAACTGTTCCTTGTCCAAGAGTGAAGCTTGGTAAGTTACAACACTGGTTGCATCAAACCCTTGTCTAGACACTTCATTCTTGAATCTCACAAATTGATAAGTATATATCGTTGGCTTTTAGCGTTATGCGTAATATTGGTGATTTCCATAAACAAGTAAGAAATCAACATGATTAACACGTTTTCGAGATTTTCCGACTTATTATTCCTCAGTCAAGAGAGAAACCAGTAGGTTAGAGCACTATTGGTCCATCCCTACTCAACATCGATCTTAACTCTCGCAAATAGATAAGCCTTACTTTCATCAGCTTTTAGTGTTAAACATAGTTTATTACTTTTCAAACAAGTAATTAAACAATTAACCATTTGGCCATTAAGATTTTCTAAGTCTTTTTCAAAAACATTTGTATATGCTTTTAAAATGCTTCAAAATACTTATAGTAGGTTTTAAAACATTTATCAAAAATTTTATTTGAAAACAACAACTTTATAATTTTTCCTAAAACTTGAAAAGTATATGTACTCTATATATTTTAACAAAATATCCTTTCTTTAATAATTCTTAAAAATTCTTAAATATCTCAAAAAACTTACGAAATACAATAATATGAGTTAGTAAACACTTATAAAAAGAATGAAACAAAATACTTAAATTTAGATATCTTTTCAAACCATTTAAAGTTCACAATCAATGCAAAACGGAGAAGTTTTGTACAAATGAAGTTTTGGCCATTTTTTGAGATGTTACTTAACCTTTTATTATCCAAGATTTTAAGAGCAACAACATACATATAAAAAATTGTAAATATGGCAAGAAACCCCTAAGATCTTTCTATAAAGTTCCATAAAAAATGCCAAAAATAAGGAAATTCACAATTGCATTTATAGCAACCACAACTATAAATGCACTTTCAAATCCAAGTCCAATCAAAACCAAATTCCATCTATAACCTATTTGCTTTATTCAAAGCCTAGTCACAAGTCATATAAGTCTATTCTAGTCCATTCCAAGTTCATTCAATCCACATACATGGATTACATATATCATTTACTTTTAAAGTAAGAATCCAAACCAATATTTTAACATATGTCAGCAACAATTTAAACAAGATCATACACACACTTATATGTGTTATATTTTCATTCAAAATGAGATGTTAACTCACCTTCAACCCAACAACAATCAAGATCCAAGCTAACATTGTCCAAGTTTGCAACACCTTTCCTTCCTTGCTCCTTTGCTTTCCACCTTTTCTTTTGCCCTCCTCCCCTTCTTGATGCTCACGGCCTAATGGGATAGGGTGAGATGTGCTATATTTTTATCAACTTATAACTGGATAGGATGTTTTATTATATTGTAATAAGGCTCCATTTCAAGTTTGAAGTGATTTGGATTTGATTTGCAAATATTTTGCTTTAGGAAATTATAGAGAGAAAGAAGAAGAAGAAGCCATGGATTTTCTCACTTAAGCTTTGTGAGTTTGTGATTAATTTCTAAGGATATGCCCATCCTTATATAGGCTTAGGATGGTGCTCTTTAAGCCTAACTTTACACCTTCTTCATGCCATGGAAGACTCGCTTCTCAATGCTTCTCCTTTAAATCACTTCTCCTTTATGTTGATTACCATTATACCCCTTGCATGATAATATCTCTTATCCATTAGAACATTCTAGAAGCTTCCAAGCTTTATGAAGAGGAGAGTGTGTTAATTAGTTTCTAATGAGTTCTTTTAATCATTAGACAAGTGCATAAGATTTCGAACAATTTATATCGATCGAAAATCTGTTTACTGATAAACCGATTTTCGGTCATATTTCGATTTTTCTTCAAAGAATATATTTTTAAAAAAAAATTCAAAAACAAATTTCTTACCATTATTAATTGATTAAATGATGTCTGCAATGGTTATAAATATGATTTATAACACTTAATTATATTTCAAAATAATTCGATATTCGAAGATGAACTGTTCGAATTTCTAGGTCGCTACCTTCACCCCAGTTAGAACATTTCGTCCTCGAAACTCGAACAAGAACTGTAATCACAGGAGATGTAAGAACAAGATATACATATATAGCATACTACTAAAACTATATGCAAACTAAACTGCAAACTGAATGCATACTAAGCGATGCCACCTTAAACGGTGGGTATACTAAAAAAAGATATACGATACTAAGCTAAGAATGAACCCCTAGTCTATAAGCAACCCTGAATAGAATTCCTTCAAACCGCCCTCTGTCCTCTTGGTACCCCCCCCCCCCCTCCCAAGCATCCTCACTTCCCAGTACTTCTAGCCTTAACAAAGGAACAACCACACAAATTCTCAAATAGCTTCACAATTACTTGCAAATAAAGCTCATGGTTCGCTTAGGTTCAAATCCCATCGTCCAAGGACGATAAACAATCTACTAAGCATACTCTACGCTCAACAGCCTCGGGTCATTACTTAGACAACTAATCATGCTACCTCATACTAAATTGAAGAGCCAACCCCCAAACTCTCCATAAGCCAACAAACATAGTGTACAAATGTACTAGAGCTCGTACGATGCACATGGACCATCCGTATGCAAATTTTGATCGATCGCATAGATTTCACTTGCATACTAGTATTGATCACTTAACCTCTCTAGTGCGGACTTCGATTTGGTTCCTTGATTAGAAACCTCTATTCTTCTTGCATAGCCATATACTATGATAGAAAACATCGGGATCATATCAAGAACTCGTATCAAGTGTTCACGGTCAACAATTAAATGAAAAATCCTGGTTTGGAATGGTGTAAACCACCTTGAAAACATGAGCTCCATACTGGATCAAGAATAGTCATGCGAATAAAACGTCTACGTACAACTTACGTATTTATCCTGTTGGTTTCTTAACTATGCCAATTCCTACTTTATTACATTCATTTACACAATTAGTATGTCTTAAGTACTAAAATCATTTATGAATCATTTCATAAAACATAACTTCAAGTTTATCCACATTTTATAACTTAAATTCATACTTATATGATACTCCACTATGTCCTAAGATCATATACAAAGTATCATTTTATTTTACTTAACATGGATGATCTACAATTTAAAATTGTTTCAACTTACTACCTTCTCAATTCAAGCGTTATATAAATTTAACTTTATATTTTTAAAATCCTTAGTTTGAGTTCTATAACGATTTGGAAGTTCCCAACTATCTAAAATCGCTAAAAATTCAATTTCGTTTCATTTTAACAAATGAAAAACTATCAAGCAACAAACCATATTATGATGCACCTACCATACTTTCCTAATGCATAGGCTACATGTGTCCATGAAATAACTTAACAAGAGAACTTTTAGAACTAAACATATGTTTTTCATTTCAAATAATTTTTAAATAATATATACTATAAATTTTGTATACCAAAATTTACAAGGGATTAAATCAAAATCCATTTTACCAAACAACTTTGTAGCATCATGCACTTAGAAACTCAAAAATGAATGTCGACGATGCTGTAATCATCATCAAAATTATTTTCAAGCGATAGAACTGAGTTCGGTACATCCAAACCATACCCTTGGCAGCGAACCAAAATCATTCCAAAGCCGTATCAAATATTTCATATATTAATACTAAGTAACATGATCTCAATTTCCTAAATAAATTTCCCAAATATTTACTTTCATATAATATTAATATTATTTCCTCCAAAATCTTGAAAAATATTTTCAAAGACACCAGGGTTTAAGTTCTTAATTCCTTTGTTGAAATCCTTTTCATTTATAAACCATATTTATATAGGAATACTTTTTTATATAAATCTTTTCAAAAATATTTATTTTCAATGTATTCTATCATTCCGCTTTTTATTATAGTAAACATCTTTCACTAAATTTTAACTTCCAACCCATCATCACCAGAGATCTTATAGTCAAACCATGAAACTTAATTCATAGGGTTTTCATTTCAATGTACCTATAATTATTGTCTACCCAACCCATGAAGTAGAAAAGTAAAATTGGTCATAGAGTGGTTGAGCACAAATCAACAACAAACAATACTCATGTTCCTAACATGCTAAGCATGACTAAACAATAAAGGTTATGGGATATTAAACTATGAGAAGAACTAGATACAACAGATGCGAATAGGTAAATCATAAACAGATATTATATCATCAAGAACCTGCTTCCCTTTCTCGGCTGTAGTAATCGCAAAGACCCTAGGCTGCTCCTCTTTCCGGAGCATAGAACAATCTCTGGTAATATGACTAGGATGATGGGCATTATAACAACTCTTGGTGTAAGATGTGCACCAAACTTCGGTGCCTTAGTAATCGCTGCCTCCAATAATGGCACCTTTTCCACTTGTCCTCCCCCACCAAACCTACACTTATTAGAAAAATGACCATTCTTTCCATAATTATAGCAGATGAGGGTGGTCCTATCCTTTGGCAATTGAAACTTATGCTTATGGTCCCCAACTGGTGTAGAAAAGATGGCTTTGGAGTTAAGCTCTAAAACCTTCAAAGCCATTTTCACCAAACCAACAAAAGATCTCATAACGTGATTGGTCATATCCCATTGGAACTCATGGCGCATACCCACAATGAACATCTCATTCTTCTTCAGGGCCGTGTCAACCAATCCTAAATTGAACTGAGGCAATGCCATGAATCAGTTTTCATACTCCGCTACAGCCATGGCCTTCTGCTTCAAATCCCAGAATCTCCTAAATAATAAAGTCTTTTCGGCTTTCGAAGAAACTTCATCTCAAACTCATCTTTAAATTAGGCCCAAGAGAAGTCATTCTCTTCGACATCAGCTGTAATAGAACTCCACCAATCCATTGTTGCATCTGTCAGATGTCGCAATGCCAACTTACGCTTCATTGCATCATTTAGCTCCATATCTCTAAATATTTGATCACATAATTTAAACCAAGTCTAGACTTCTGTAATTGCCTCCAAGCCACAAAACCTCTTACCCCCCAACCTCTCATAGTCACGACAGCGAGAAGCAAAACTCATCTAAGGCTTGACCTACGTGACCTCTTCTATGACATTCAACCTTGGTCCCTCAACTGGAACAACATTTCCCGGTGCTTGTTCCCTACCATTCATGACAATACTACCCTGACCACCTCTAGCATTTGCAGGTTTGGTACTCATAGTTCTTGTGATGATCTCCCTTTCTTACACCTAAAGACAACACTTAATACATCCTCGGTATTCTTGTGCCAATCATTCAACTGTCCGAAAGACAAGTCGCGGGGTAAAGAAATAATAGTCAAGAGAAATAAAACACGAATTTCATTACAACATGAGAGTGATACACGATACCATCAAATAGTACATGAAGTTACTCCAAAATATTTCATCAACTTACAATAGGTACTATTCCAAATCCAAGTGTCAAGACAGCTAGCTCAAACTGCATATTAATATTACATAATATAAACAACACATCGGAAATACAAATATAACTACTAGATGTTGGAAGGACTTCTGCTTCTCTAAACCTGACTGCTCAGTATCCGAGAGTTTAGGGAAAAGAAAAATAAACTCCGTGTCAGGCATGAATCTGGTGTAAGTAAAGCATAAATTTAATTTTATAAAAACTTAAAACAAAAGTATCTCGTAAGACCACGCTGCATATAAATACAAACGGGGTTTTACCTTACGATAACCAAAACATACTATATTAAAATCATCTGATATTATCATAATGTATAAATTTAAAGAAAAATGTAGAATCTTAACCGAAATTGTTGCATTAATTAAATTCCACCATACTAGGCTCTACAATTGAAAACTGATGGCTCACGGCGGATAATGGATTCCAACTATGAAAGGTAAGGGTCTACCTATCGAATTTGTACATTTCTAGATAAAATGTACGGGAGGCTACAACATGGTGCACCGCTGCCACTCAAGACCGGCACTACCCCCTTCTCGAGTAGCATCGAATATGATCACCTCTTGGTTGCGATCAATAACCATACAATGGGATCCCGAAGCATACATGAATATTACTCTAGATTTGGGATGATCATGCCCTACTTAGGTGCGAACCACTTAGCCCTACCGCATGTCCCTGCTTTAAAATTTCCAAGGAGCGAGGCTCGAAGAGACCATGCTCTTACCATTTTGTTCTAGCAAACCAACTTGGAACGCTAATATTTCCCTCCAAGCAACTAATGCAATACTAGCATTCATCCATATGAGTTGTTCCGAGATCGAACAAACAATCACAAATTACTATCTTCCATATTAGAATCACCCTTGGGAAGAATAATATAGCTCCATGGCATACTTCATAATGATCCAACATGAATGTTATTAGTTTAGAGTGGTTCGAAATAATCATATTATCCAAAACCAGCATCTCTAATCTAAGTGACAATTTTGGCTAACTCAATTCCAGTTCTCTTAGAAGGATGCAAATATATTTGAGTCCTCACTAGGGAATTCGAACTTACAACCATACTTTCTGAGTCAAGATAGTTCAAGTGATCAATAGCGGACAATTTGGTATTTAAAGGTGATTATAAAGGTTAATATATGGATAACCATAAACTTAATTAAATGGGAAATATTAATGGAAATTAAATCTCCTATCTATCACGTTTCCGACATTTCGACCTTGTCCTACCCTTTCCTAGAGGTAAACTCTAGATATCGCAGGTAGATGGTCAGCTTACTGGTCGGCTTTTAGTGCTAGCTATGGGATGACTTACTTCCCATACATGTGTCAACACATTACTTGGGTTTTGATATTTATTCAAGGTTACTTAAGGGTAAATGACATAGAAATCCCTTGATTAAAACATTTGAAAATAGAAAGTACTTTCGAAAAGAGAATAAATTGATATTTGAAATCAATTGATAATTAAAGTTCATATTATTTATTAATTAGTTAAGTAATCAAATTTAAACCTTCCTTAAATAGTAATTAAACATAATTAAACCCAAACCAAAATTTGGTTATCCTTAATCGAAAATTAATTAGTTATTAAGCCCTTTTTAAATAATAGTTAAGAAAATAAAAAATCAATTATGATTAAATACCCAATTAATAATTAACTTTAATTACTATACTAATCATGGTTAACTTAATTGATTAACAGCTAAGTATAAACAACCTTTATTAACTAGTATTAGTGCTAATTACCATAATTAATTAATTAATTAATCATTAAATAAATAATAAATAAAAACTTACTAATTACCTTCAATTAACTTAATTAAGTTAGAAAAACATTTTCCATAAAGTTTCTAAGGGTAAACGCTTACATTTTGTAAATTAGTTCGTTTTAAACGAGCTACGCGCATAACGACTACCGCTATACGGACTCGTAATTCTAACTTTTTGAAATTTGATTTCTAAGTTATAAAAACTTCAACTTTGAACCCTTATTTCCTTTAAAATATAAAAATGAACTTTTGGAAGCAAAACTAAAGTTTAGAACTTGAAAACGTTTCACTTTGAAAACAAATTCAAACCTTCGACAAAAATGGATTTCTAAGTCGCTTTTGGTTAGCTAATCCCTAACTTCATGTCACAAAAAATAACTCATTTCAAACACTATACCACAGCATACATCATAGAACTAATCATAACCACTAGTATTTTTCTTTAATCACTAACTAACTTATTCCCAAAATACAAGATAGAGACTTTCTTGCCTACTCAAACTTCGGCGTACACAATTATCACCAAATCACCACATAATCAAGAACACATCATATATAACATTCATACATCTATATAAATCATAAATTTTCTAACTATAATGAAGTTAACGAATTGTTTAATAAGTGTCAATTTACTCACAAAAACGTGCTAAAACAAGGTCGAAGTTCATCGAAATTCGAACATGACCTAAAGTAACCTCCTTGATTTGGAATGTTTGGACTTTGGGTGCTAAAGTAGAACAATATGGCTCGGCCTAGGGGCTTGGTGGGATCATCTAGCAAAGGAATGAGGTGATGGTGTGTTGTTTTGGTGTATATGAAGCCTAGAAGTGGATAGAAGTGATTTAGAGTTGTTTTGAAGTGGTTTTAGTATATCTTGAACTAGTTTATTCTTGAAATATTTTTCCTAAGAAGCCACTAGAATGGATAATAGAAATAAGAAAAGAAATGAATAATATGGAGAATGGAATTTTAATGAATTTTTGGTGAAGATGGTAGGGTATTTATAGGCCTAGGATTTAATTTAAATATTATATAACTGTTTAAGTATAAAATACACGTATGCATGCTACTCCATACCCCTCCACATCCTAGAACACGTTGCCCCCTCTCTACCTCCCTAAATCATGTGACTAAAGCCATGTGTGTGTACTTTAGGTAAGGAGGTATATATGCATATGTATAAATGTGAATATATATATATATATGTATGTATGTATGTATGTTTGTAATTTAACCATTACTTATCGTTGCCTCATTAAATATATATATATATATATGAGTTAATATATTTTTAAATGAGATTTATTATCACTAATTATATCATTTAAATGTGTGTACATGGTGCACAAATGTGCAAAACGTTTTTGACAACTTTTCGATGTCGAAAGGTCAAAATTTCGAAAAAACGTTCTTCGATCACATTTTCTATTTTTCTATGAACTATCTATATTGGTAGAGAAATTTTGAAAAATATTTTATCATCATAAATAACTAATTACAATAGGTTTGTTAATTAATAAAAATCCATTTATTCATTATTTAAATTTATTAAAATAGCCTATGTTAAAGTAGTTAAATTCCATGTTGTTGTAGTTCTTCCTACCTAACCAAGGCAAAACTTCTTTAGGAGACGAAAGGATAGAGTTATTTCAAATAAAGAGTTACTCGAAGGAGATATTTATAAGGAATAATTTTAAAAATCTAGTTTTAAAAATACAAATAAGCTCTCATATGTATAATACACTCGACTCATTTTAGGGTGTCACTTACCCTATATCTAATGAGCCATACCCAACCAAAGCCGGTGTGTTCTCTCACCTCGACCTATGATACCAAATGTAACGACCTGTTCCTTTTTCAGGATGTGACTAAAAATGGTAACCCTGTTTTGGCCTTTACGACTAGCCCCACGACTACACACCAACCCATAAAGGGGCTTGTAGAGGTAAGAGACAAAGCTTCATCATACATTTACCAGTGTGAGAACCCCCTATCATGTAGCACATAGCACAAGCAGGAACGATAATGTATAATATCAAAGGAACGGTACAAAGGGTTACTCTAAATACAAAATATCAGAGTTACTAAAACCTAAGTACTATCATCAACCTCGACATTTATAATTGCCTGTCCTCACAATGTTAATATATACAATACAGAATTGCAGCAGAAATTAGAATACTACAAAAGGTAATCATTCAACTTCTGTCCATAAGCTCTAAAGCATCTGTAACTAAATCTAGAAACATAGAGGGGCTGAACCTAGCATTATAAGAAAATAACACCTAGATCAATCTGGTAAACCAGCATGAGAAACTCAAGAAATAAGAGTGGCATATAATAGCACCTTTTTAAGACCATATGGATTTCCATAATGGTTTTCCCCTTAAATGAAACCAACCATTCATTAAGTTTAACCATAGTGATTTGATAGAAAATATCTAGAGTGTACATATAAATCATATCAAATAGATGTTATATGAACGCCACAACAATAATAGGTGTACAATCAATGCCGCTAAGGTACGTTAGTATATGAATTGTTTTCCATAGAGACGCCCCCAATAAATTTAAGTGGATCTTCATGACAAGGATTAGAAACTTCTTTTCGAGCATCATATATCTCTAGATAGGATATACTCTAAGGCTGACATAGCTGGCCCAACGATTAACTATGTGGCACCAAGTGCAACCAACTCCCGGGCCCAATAATCGAAACAATACTCTAGATCTGGAGTTGACGTACCCCATGGGTATGCTATACTTGAGATTGTGCATACTATTCTGGTTTTAGTCATTCCTGATGTCGAGGCTACGTTCGGCATCTCTAACACGAGTCTTCATCACTCGAGCAGCTCATGAATCCCCAATTGGATTCCTTCATCTCGAACAGATCATGAATCACTACATGGATTCGAGCATCTCGAACAGATCTCGAACCTCCACATAGGTTCCCTACATAAGTCCTTTGACGAATGCTAACGCGGTCCTCTCTGATGGAATATTCCTCAAGACAAACAGTCCCTCATGATAGCATCGTTTAAAATGTTAAAGCTGACATTTTACTTGAACTTAACCTTATTATAAATAGTTCGACTCTATAAAATTCCACTTCACAACCACTTCTAGAACATTGATTGCATATATATTTTTGAAGCGACTACGGGTTTGAGTCATCTCATATAAGTACACTCTTCCCGCTTACTGGACTCTCCAAAACCAATCGATGAATTTTCGGTTAAATCAATTTTGATTCTCTCATAAGTAAGCGAAAGCTAAAGATGTTTTCGTACCAATATTCCTCCCCAGGAGTTCTTATTGGTAAGAAACCATAAGGCCTTTTGATAACTACTTAAGTCAATATGACATCAAGTTCGATAATTGACTAGTTGATTGTCTATCAAAACAATATCGTATACAAATCAATATTTTTCAGGTCGCTACATAAGGACAAAGAAACAATTGGCTTTACTTCAAGAACTTAGATTTCATGATAAATAGATTCTATTGTTAGACTTTCAAACCTTATTTCTTGGTTATATTAACTTGTTGAACTAAATCATAGCAGTCAATTTCAGTGGGTCTTCATTGATTTGTTAAGATCTTTAAGCAAAATAATGGATTTCCACTTGTTATTTGAAAAAAGTAAAGTGGAACAACGAACTACTTTGAAAATACCTTAGAAATCTAATAATGAGTAGTTGAAAACTTTAAATGTTTTCAATTTTGTTGAACTCGTCCTATACATTTCATTAGCAAATCAACTTATCACGTATCTTATTTACTTCTACAATAGTGAATATGCCTACAAAGAACTTGCGGATTGTCTTCCATAAGTTGAGAGTAGGCAATTATTTACTATTCAACACTCTAACCAAATGTAAATATTAATGGAACATATTCCTCTTAAATAGCAAGATAATTTGGTCATCTCATGCCTCTCTGTCTAAGCTAACAATCACAAAACTTTAACACAGTATGAAGTCAAAAAGTAAAGGGTGTGATTTTTCTTTCTAAGAAGTTTCTATAAGGAAAGGTCAAGCCTCAATGCAGATCTTTTTAAATTCCTTTTTCTTCTCTACTTAGAGCTCAACTATTGGGCAAAAATCATATCACAATTATAACAAAATACCATACATCCAACTTGTAATCATTTGTTCTAAAAAGATTACCTTATAATAACATATTTAGCTTAGATAATGAGTCTTCCTTCTAATGCTTCAAAATTTCCTTAAAGCATTTCTGCTAAAAAAAATTATCAATGAAGAGTACTTTAAGCAAATAACCAATTCTTAAATAAAATAATTATCAATTATACATTGCAATATCCCAAAATAACATTCGAAATTAATGAATTATCCTAGATTCAATCATCAATATATCATATTGTGAAAAATTGCAAATTTAGAAAATAACACCTTTTCAACTTTCAAGCTTAGGAAGATAGTTGTTGGATTGCAGTTGCTTGCTTTGACCTTGGATTTTGAACTATGTCGTCAATTGGAGTCTGGAGTCACCGCTTGAGCCTCGTCTTATGGAGTCGACAGTTCTATGTTAGTGTTGTGTTGCTACCTACCTGCCACCTCTTAAGTCTCGATGTTTTTTTTTCTTTTTTCATTTTTACTGCTACGTGTATATATCTAGATACCGATGCCCTAGAATTTACGTGGCCTAAAGCTAGTGCTTTATCTGCTTTAAAAAAAGGCTGGCCCTGAATAAGTGTATTTTATATTTCTATTTTTAAATCTTCAATTTAGTTCATTTGTATATCTTAATTGATAAATATTTTATCAATCGCATTAAATGCGTAAATTTAGCTGAAAATCCTACAGGCTCTCAATTCAACCAAATTAATTCCATAGAAAAAATCTCGTTAATACGAACCCAACGCGGCCGACCATGTAGGATTTGGACCAAAAACGAACGAGCTACGAATTTATAAGACTTGGAATTATATTAAATTGATTTCTATTACTTAATTCCAAATAAAACCATTACCCAGCCCACAAAAGCAAGTCCGGCCCAACAATCCTTTTTTCTTTCCTAAACTACTTAACCCAAACTTGTAAACGACCACAGCGTACCCAGCATGCATGCTCCCTTGATGACACCACCCAATGATCGACGATCGGGCGCCAATGAATCACTCTCAAGGAAACGCACCTGCTCGACCCAACAAACATCGACTCGAACCACCACTGGAAAACGCGACCATCCCTATCTCTTCCTTACTGTAGCGAGTGTCACTACTAGCGATCACCCGTCTGCCAAACAATCTCGTGAACACGAATCTAAACGCCAATTCAAAAAATTTACCCTTGAAATCATAAAAGTCGAAACCCTAGTTTTTTAAAACAGTCGAGTATCACTGTTGAGCACGACGAATAGGTGCCGCATCCCATAAACACTATACTAGACCGAAGCAAAAGATGAATTATGATTTTTAAAATTGGTTTCACATTTTTAAATCGAGTATAAATGGAGAAATCGACTTTTGAAGTTACCTTTTATTTTATTTTCCTCTGAAAATTTTGCTACCGACCATTTATAAATTAGGCTCAAGCAATGCATATAGGTAGGTGGTTGTTTTTAGGAAATAGGGTGGCTGTAGGGTGACTGGAATAAGGAAGAGATTGGTAGAAGTGAACGAGTGTAGTCTGCTAGTCAAATCAACTTATATATACTATCATAAATTCGAAAATATCTAGCTAAATTTTTGGATCCCACTTGAGGTGTACCGCCAGACGTTCATAATGTTATACCTCTATTTCGAAAGCAATGGAACAAGTCTCGAGACCAAATTTGATCGTATGCAGAAGACAGCTTTTTAAACCCAAATATTATATTAAATTTCTAACATTTAATTCGACGTGTTTCTATCCCGTACGACCAAACGATACCCCCTAACGCTACAAAATTTGAAATTCGATAATAATACACTATTACGGATCTAATCACATGGTTCGTCGAATTCCGAGACTGTGCCCAGGAAGGCAAATTTTATTTGTTTGTTTAAACGAGTTATTTATAAAATCGAGTACATCACTTATAAATCCAATTTAAAGATTTTATTATCTTCATTCTTATAAATAGAAATTTAATAAGCCTTTAAATTATTTTTATCAAGCCTAAAATCCAAGATTCAATGTTTTAACTAATTTTCAATTATTAAATTCAATAATTAAGTTATCCAATAAATCGTTATATTTGAAATTCAAGTTATTAAATTTATAAAATTAACTTTTAAATGTTTAAAATAAATTAAATATTCCAATTTCAAATAACAAAAATTCTGGGTCGTTACAATTCCCTTCTCCCTTCTTCTTCTTCCTCCCTTTTCTTCTACTTCCTTTATTTTTCCTGTACCTAATGTTCATGTTCATGCCCGTGTACGTACACAACACCCCGAGCCACCAATCCTTCAATCCAAGCCCACTACCCAACTCTATTTGCCGATCTTGTCACTCTGTCCTTAACCCCATCGCCTCCGGTCCTTTCCGAGCGGATCTCGACCATGAAGTCGAGCTACAGGAATGGAATACACGACTTATCGCGATGTGTAGATGACCAACGAACTCTGCCAGACTATTGCCAACAGTTCCCCTCTCAATCCTAAAGCCAAGGCCACTAACGCCGTGAGAAACCGTGGCCCGTTGCTCCACCTAGTCCAAACCCTAGAAAATTGACCAACTCTAATCGCCATCACAAAATCACACCGAAATGCTACCAATGATTCTCTACCTCCATACGATCTCAACGGTGCCAACGGCGTCACTCCTTTCGAAGTGGATCGAGAGATTTCAATTTTTGAAAAGTTTCGCTCATTTTTCCTCCTTTTTTGTTTTTGAGCAATATCTCACTCGACTCTCAACGAAATCCTGATCCGTCCATTTCTAAAATTACTAGATACGAACAACTTTCGCAAAGATCATTTTGGCTAATGTTGAATATTTTGGAAGAAAATCATTTTTGAAGCTTTAAAGGGAGTATGAAATCCTTTTTTTCTTTTGCTCTATGTTCTTTGTTTAAATAAGGAAGGGGAAAACGCAAATCAACCATAGGGTGGCTCGTAGGTGGGCTGGAATGAAGAATAGAGTGGGCTGGAATGAAAGGAAGGAGGTTATGGTCAAATCAAATATATATATATATATATATATATATATATATATATATATATATATATTACAGGTAAATATGCATAAGGATGAAGTTGCAAAAAAAATTAGTCTGAGGGACAAAAAGTTTGCTTTTTAGCCTGAAGGACACTTTTTAGTGTAAACTGAAAATGATAATTACTACTATCATTCGGTAAATTGCACTAAAAAATGTCCTTCAGCCTAAAAAACAAACTTCGTGTCCCTGAAACTAAATTTTTCTCTGAGTTTTTCCTTGAGCCTAAAACCCTTATATATTATTTAAATTTTCAAAATATCTAGCTTTAAATTTCAGATCCCAATTGAGGCATGCCGCCTGACATTCCTAATGTTATACCCCTATTTCGAACGCAATGGAACTAGTCTCGAGCCTCAATTCGATTGTATGCAGAAAATAGCTTTTTGAACCCAATTATACTATTAAATTTTCAGTATTAATTTCAATGCGTTTCTATCCCGTACGACCAAACGGAGCATCTGATCGCTACCAAATTGACGGCGTGTTATAATTCATTATTATGGAACCAATGACTTAGGTTTTGCCAAAATCCAAGACTATGACCCGGAAGGCTATTTTCACTTGTTAATTAAGACATGTAAGTTTAAAAATTAGTTAAGTCACTTTTAAAACCAATTTAAAAGTTTCTTTATCCTTATTCTTATCAATGGAAATTAAATAAGCTTTCAAATAGTTTTTATCTAACTTAAAACTCAAGATCCCATTATTTAACCAATTTCAATTATTAAATTTAACAATTAAATTATCCTACAAATCACTATTTTTGAAATTCAAGTTATTTAATCCATCAAATTAACATTTAAATCTTTAAAATAAAATAAATATTCTAATTTCAAATAACTAAAATTCTAGGTCGTTACGTTCTTCCACCCTTAAAATAATTTCGTCCTAGAAATCGCCAAGGTAGGAAAAAGGCCTAAACCCATTTCTTTTTCTAAAACAAATTTGTTAAATTAACTTTCCAAATCCATTTAGGCCATTAACTTTCCAAAATCAATATGTTGAACCTTGTTATTACTTTTACCAAGTTTTCAAATTCATTCATAGATTCTGACTAATATCATCTCATTCAACCATTTCAGCTTCTAACTTAAAAAATCAAATTTTAGTTATTAAAAATTTTCCTCAAAATTTTTCTAATGCCTTAATTGTATGGAAAAATTTCTCCAGCGTTTCCTTTGCACGGCAAGATCAGAACAACCACAAGTCGCATCTACGGGCCAAATTAGCAAAAGAATATAGAAGCCAAGTAGCTCAACCATAGGACATCAAATTCAAATAATAATTTAAACATGTACCTTTTTGTCGAACAATCAAATTTTTACTTATTGCTTTTAAATACCTACATCTTATCTTCTCATGATATCCAAACATATAGTTTATAATCATATTAATCTGCATTTTCAATTTCTAACATTTGCTTTATTTAAGCCCGTACGATATACATATATCATCCGTATGCAAATTGCTCACTCGATCACACAATTTCACTTTCAAACTTGTATCATTCACACGACTCCCTAGTGCAGAATCAGATCTAGTTTCTTGATTAGAAACCATCATGTGAATAAAATAATTCGCATACAACTTATGTATTTGGTTTCAATTGATTTCTTAGCTATTCCCAAACTCCCTTATTCGTACTCATTGTATTCACTTTCACATTTATTTGATTTGCATTCAATTATCAACATTGCTTTATCCACCTTCAGTTGATCTACATTCAATTGTTCACATTGCATTACTCACATTCACTTATTTACTTAGTATATTCCTTTCAATACAAATCACTTCTTAAGAATTATTCCATTAAATTTGCTTAATTATATTATAAACATTTTATACAAAAGTTCTTATGTTTATTACCACTTCGCTACTTAAGTCTTTATCCATTCCAAACCAAACTCAATTTCGTTCTCCAATTTCAACATTCAGTTCTATCAGTTAACATTCAAACCATATCCAATTAGCTAATTAATTTAATTAGTTCATTTCATTAGTTTATTTCAATCTCAATCAATACCATTTTCAAAACTTATTTCATTTAGCCTAACAAAATTTCTACCCATAATTCATTTTATACTTAACTTAAGTTAAGATTCATTTCACCTTTGCTTTTCATAATAATTATATTCAATGGTTTAAACATCGTTTCAATTTACTAATTTAAAAATATATCAAACTTATTCTCATATTTTCATTAAAACATTTAAATAAAAATCCCAGAATTTTAAACACCTCGTTCTTAAATATTTCAAATCATTTTGAAATAGTATATATACACACGAAATCCCTTGGTATATCAAATAATTCTTTTGGATTTTAAGGCATTTTTTTTTCATTCTTTATACTTTTCAAGGCCTTCGTGGGAAAAATGAAATAAAAAAATACGATACAACGAGACTTCATAAGTTCAGAGACTTAAGAGGAGAACAAAAGATGGGGAAACTCAACCGTCTCCCTAAAAGAGATGCAGCAATGTTGAAGAGAAAATTATCGACTTTGCAAACATATCTGGGTGGGATCAAATATCTGACTGGGTTGTCCGATATTGTAACAAACGAGTTTTACCAAACAAAATCCCCATGGTAGTAATTTCTCCCTTGAAAACTTGAAAATGAACGTCAGTGATGCTACAGTCATTACTAAAACTATTTTCCAGCGATCGAAGTGAGATCAATGCTTTTTATTCCATTTAAACCCTTTAAAAATATTTCATAAATATTTTCCAACTAATATCACTATAATTTTTTCAAAACTTTGAAAAATATTTCCCAATACCAACGGGAATTTAAATTCCAAATTTCCATCTTTTAAACTCTTTTACTTATAATTCATACTTATAATATACTTCAAGAATTTCTTTTCCTTTCAATTATAAATCATATTTATAATCTATAATTCCATTTGGTTATGTAAAATCATTTCTTTGTTGTTAGTCTTGCTTACATTAAAATATCAACCACTTTAATCGAACACAACAACAACAAATGATAATCAAATATTATCATTCTCTAACATCCAAGCACACTATGTAACAATAATTTCTGCAAAATTATTCCTTTATATATAAATTATAATCAAGGTAAAATTATTTCATTTACCCAGTTATAATATAGTACCATATTGAATTGCTCTACTCGAGTGTTTAGAGATCCCTATCAATAACGTTAATTACTCGTACTAATTAGAATCCATAAGCCACTCAATAGATCAACCAACACAATATAAAACAATTTTTATATCACTAACAAATATGCGGTAATATATATATATATATATATATACACACACACACACATACTCAAACTCATTCTAGGGTGCGACTGACCATTCTTTAATGAGTACCCCACCAAAGCCAAGGTTCTTGCTTAACCTTTAGTTCTGATACCAACTGTAATGACCGAGATTTTCAACCCTCGAGAATCGACACTAATACATCCACTGTATTACATGCCGACCAATCGAATGTCAAAAAACCCGATTGTAAGGGAAAAAGAAGAAGGAAGAAGATAAGAAGAAAACTAAACAACATAGAATCTCACACCGAAACGAATAATCTATAATAGACCATAATCCTTTACACAAAAACGAAACCATAATATATATATATATACACACACATACATATACATACATCAGTCGGAGTATACCAACCTATTTCAGCTTCGACAGTTACAACAATCTTTCCTCACAATTGTTGATAAGTATAACGACCTCGATTTTCAGTCACCTGTTATCCAAATAATCAACTGATTTGAAGAGAGGAATAATATAGCTCCATTGCATACTTCATAACGATCCAACATGAATGTTATTAGTTTAGAGTGGTTTGGAATAATCATATTATCCAAAACCGGCATCTCCAATCTAAGCGATAATTGCAACTAACTTAATTTCAGTTCTCTTAGAAGTATGCAAATGTATTCGAGTCCTCACTAGGGAATTCGAACTTACAACCATACTCCCTGAGTCAAAATAGGTCAAGTGATCAATAACGGACAATCTGGTATTTAAAGATGATTATACAAGATTAATATATGGATAACCATAAACTAAATTAAATGTGGAACATTCATGGAAATTAAATCTCTGATATCTATCACGTTTTTGACATTTTGACCTTGTCCTACCCCTCGCCTAGAGATAAACTCTAGATCTCACAGGTAGATGGTCAGCTTACTCATCGGCTTTTAGTACTAGCTATGGGATGACTTACTTCCCATAAATGTGTCACCGCATTACTTGGGTTTTGCTATTTGTTCAAGGTTTCTTAAGGGTAAATGACATAGAAATCCCTTGATTAAAACATTTAAAAATAGAAAGCGCTTTCGAAAAGAGAATAAATTGATATTTGAAATCAATTGATAATTAAAGTTCCTAATCTTTATTAATTAGTTAAGTAATCAAATTTAAACCCTCCTTAAATAGTAACTAAACATAATTAAAACCAGATCAAAATTTGGTTATCCTTAATCAGAAATTAATTAGTTATTAAACCCTTTTTAAATAATAATTAAGAAAATAATAAATCTATTAATCCTTAATTAAAAACCTAATTAATAATTAGCTTTAATTATTCTACTAATCATGGTTAACTTAATAGATTGACAATTAAGTATAAACAACCTTTGTTAACTAGTGATTAGTGCTAATTACCATAATTAATTAATTAATTAATCATTAAATTATTAATTAATTAAAACTTACAAATTACCTTCAATTAGCTTAATTAAGTTAGAAAAACATTTGCTAAAGTTTCTACGGGTAAACACTTACATTTTGCAAATTAGTTCGTTTTGAACGAGTTGCGCGCATAGCGACTATCGCTATACGGACTCGTAATTCCAACTTTTTGAAATTTGATTTCTAAGTTATAGAAACTTCAACTTTGAACCCTTATTTCCTTTAAAACATAAAAATGAACTTTTGGAAGCAAAACTAAAGTTTAAAACTTGAAAACTTTCACTTTGAAAACAAATTCAAACCTTCGACAAAAATGGATTTCTAAGTCGATTTTGGTTAGCTAATTGCTAACTTCATGTCATAAAAAATAACTCGTTTCAAACACCATACCACAGCATACATCATAGCACTAATCATAACTACTAGTATTTTTATTCAATCGCTAGCTAACTTGTTCCCAAAATACAAGATAGAGACTTTCTTGCCTACTCAAACTTCGACACACACAATTATCACCAAATCACCACATAATCAAGCACACATCATATATAACATTCATACATCTATATAAATCATAAATTTTCTAACTATAATCAAGTTAACTAATTGTTTCATAAGAGTTAATTTACTCACAAAAACATGCTAAAACAAGGTCGAAGTTCATCGGAATTCGAACACGACCTAAAATAACCTCCATGCTTTGGAATGTTTGGACTTTGGATGCTAAAGTAGAACAATATGGCTCAACTAGGGGGCTTGATAGGCTCATCCAGAAAAGGAATGAGGTGATGGGGTGTTGTTTTGGTGTATATGAAGCCTAGAAGTGGATAGAAGTGATTTAGAGTTGTTTTGAAGTTGTTTTAGTATATCTTGAACTAGTTTATTCTTAAATATTTTTCCTAAGAAGCCATTAGAATGGATAATAGCACTAAGAAAAGGAATGAATAATATGGAGAATGGAATGTAAATGAATTTTTGGTGAAGATGGTGGGGTATTTATAGGCTTAGGATTTAATTTAAAAATTATATAACTGTTTAAATATAAAATACATGTATGCATGCTACACCATACCCCTCCATCCTAGAACACGTTGCCCCCCTCTCTACCTCCCTAAATCATGCTACTAAAGCCATGTGTGTGTACTTTAGGTAAGGTGGTATGTATGTATATGTATAAATGTGAATATATATATATACACACACGTTTGTAATTTAACCATAACTTGTCATTACCTCATTAAATATATATATATATATATAAGTTAATATATTTTTGATTGAGATTTATTATCACTAATTATATCATTTAAATGTGTGTACATGGTGCACAAACATGCAAAACGTTTCCGACAACTTTCCGGTGTCGAAAGGTCAAAATTTCGAAAAACGTTCTTCGGTTATATTTCCTTTTTTTCTATGAGCTATCTATATTGGTAAAGAAATTTTGAAATATATTTTATCATCATAAATAAATAATTAAAATAGGTTTTTTAATTAATAAAAATCCATTTATTCATTATTTAAAATTTATTTAAACAGCCTATGTAAAATTGGTTAAATTTCGTGTTGTTGTAGTTCTTACTACCTAACCAAGGCAAAACTTCATTAGGAGACGAAAGGATAGAGTTATTTCAAATAAAGAGTTACTCGAAGGAGATATTTATAAGGAATAATTTTAAAAATCTAGTTTTAAAAATACAAATACGCTCTCATATGTATAATACACTCGACTCATTTTAGGGTGTCACTTACCCTATATCTAATGAACCCGACCAAACCAAAGCCAGTGTGTTCTCTCACCTCGAGCTTTGATACCAAATGTAATGACCTATCCCTTTTTTAGGATGTGACTAAAAATATTCTGGCCTTTACGGCCAGCCCCACGACTACACACCAACCGATAAAGGGGCTTGTAGAGGTACGAGACAAAGCTTCGTTATACATACACCAGTGTGAGAACCTCCTATCACGTAGCACATAGCACAAGAAGGAATGATAATGTATAATATCAAAGGAAAAGTACAAAGGGTTACTCTGAATACAAAAATATCAGAGTTACTAAAACCTAAGTACTATCATCAACCTCAACATTTATAATTTCCTGTCCTCACAACATTAATATATATAATACAGAAATGCAGTGGAAATAAGAATACTACAAAAGGTAATCATTCAACTTCTATCCATAAGCTCTAAAGCATCTGGAACTAAATCTAGAAACATACACAGGGCTGACCCGAGCATTATAAGAAAATAACACCTAGATCAATCTGGTAAACCAGCATGAGAAACGCAAGAAAAAAGAGTGACATATAATAGCACCTTTTTAAGACCGTATGGATTTCCATAATGGTTTTCCCCTCAAATGAAACCAACCATTCATTAAGTTTAACTATAGTGATTTGATAGAAAACATCTAGAGTGTACATATAAATCATATCAAATAGATGTTATATGAACGCCACAACAATAATAGGTGTACAATCAATGCCGCTAAGGTACGTTAGTATATGAATTGTTTTCCATAGAGACGCCCCCAATAAATTTAAGTGGATCTTCATGACAAGGATTAGAAACTTCTTTTCGAGCATCATATATCTCTAGATAGGATATACTCTAAGTCTAACACAACTGGCCCAACGATGAACTGCGTGGCACCAAGTGTAACCAAATCCTAGGCCCAATAATCGAAACAATACTCTAGATCTGGAGTTGACATACCCCATGGATATGCTACACTCGAGATTGTGCATACTATTCTGATTTTAGTCATTCCCGATGTCGAGGCTACGTTCGGCATCTCTAACATAAGTCTTCATCACTCGAGCAGCTCATGAATCCCTAATTGGATTCCTTCATCTCGAACAGATTATTAATTACTACATGGATTCGAGCATCTCGAACAGATCTCGAACCACCACATATGTCCCCACATAAGTCCTTTGACGAATGCTAACACGGTCCTCTCTCATGGAATATTCCTCAAGACAAACAGTCCCTCCTGATAGCATCGTTTAAAATGTTAAAGCTGACATTTTCCTTGAACTTAACCTTATAATAGACAGTTCAACTCTATAAAATTCCACTTCACAACCACTTCTAGAACATTGATTGCATATATATTTTTGTAGCGACTACCATGGTTTTAAATATCAGATTTCGGTCACGTTTCGTCTTGGAATTTTTACACAAGTTATCTCGTATCGGGGGAGATCTCGGACGAGATGTGTACATATCGGGTGTACATCTCGTGTTTTATAATTTATCTTGGGAATATCTTGGATGTACTTATGTGTTTAAAATTGATGTGTCAAAAACTATTTAACGGTTATAGCTTTCTTAGTAAAATAAAAATGATACCTTACTTGATTTACATGGTAAAAGGAATATTTTTAGAAGAGTAGTGGCTTGATTAGTTTAATTGATTTTGGTAATGATTGAATGATATCCTTTTATTTGAAAATAATAAAGAAGTGAAACCTTTCGCTGTGACTCATTAAGATAAAAAGTAAAGAATATGTTCAAGAAATTGGTAAGTTATAATTAGATTGAGTAGTTTCTTTTGAATCAATATGAAAATAAAAAATACTATGGAAAATAATAAAAATGTATAATTTCAGGTGAGATCTCGGATGTGATTTTGATCCATATATCGGGTGAGATCTGAATATCTCGGACGAGATGTGTGTCGAGGGAGATATGGAGGAGATTTGATGTCTCGTCTCATTTAAGTGTGAAAAGGAGATCTCGGAGGAGATCTCGGGCAATATATAGGAGATTTAAAACTATGGCGACTACGGGTTTGAGTCATCTCATATAAGTACACTCTTCCCGCTTACCAGACTCTCCAAAACCAATCGATGAATTTTCGGTTAAATCAATTCTGATTCTCTCAGAAGTAAGCGAAAGCTAAAGATGTTTTGTACCAATATTCCTCCCTGGGAGTTCTTATTGGTATGAAACCATAAGGCCTTTTGATAACTTCTTAAGTCAATATTACGTCAAGTTCGATAATTGACTAGTCGGTTTCTAATCAAAACAATTTCTTATACAAATCAATATTTTCCTTGCCCAAGAATGAAGCCAGGCAAGTTAGAGTATTGGTTGCATCAAAGCCTTACCTAGACACTTCATTTTTTAATGTCACAAATATATGTCTACTTCGTCGGCTTTTAGAGTTAAGTATAGTATTAATTATTTCCATGAACAAGTAAGAAATCAATACGATTAACACGTTTTCGATATTTTCCGACTTAATATTCCTCGATCAAGAGGGAAACTGGTAGATTATAGCTCTATTGCCTCATCTCTACTCGACATCAATCTTAACTCTAATAAATAGATAAGTCTTACTTTTTTGGCTTTTAGTGTCAAACATCGTTAATTACTTTCCAAACAAGTAATTTAACAATTAACCATTTGGCCATTTAGCAATTGTACAAAAATATTCATACGTACTTTTAAAATACTTGAAAATACTTATAATTAGTTTTAAAACATTTATCGAAAATATTACTTGGAAGCAACAACTTTATAATTTTCCTTAAAACTTGAAAATAACATTTTTTTTCTACATATTTTAACAAAATATACCTTCTTTAAAAATTCATGGCTAATTCTTAAAAATTCAAAAATATCTCAAAAACACTTTGAAATGCTCTATTCTAAATTAGTAAACACTTTAGAAAGAATGAAATATAATACTTATATTTAAATATCTTTTCAAACCTTTTAAAGTCCAAAATCAAGGCTAAACATGGCAGCTTTGCACAAGTGAAGTTTTGGCCACTTTTTGAGATGATACTTAACTTTTTACTATCCAAGATTTTAATAGCAACAAATATACATATAAAAAATTGTAGATATGGTGAGAACCCCTAAGGATCTCTCTATAAACTTCCATAAACATCGCTAAAAACAAGGTCATTCACAACTGCATCTATACCGACTACCACTATAAGTGTACTTTCAAATTCAAGTCCAATCGAAACCAAATTCCATCTATAACCTATATTCTTTGTTCAAGGCCTAGTCACAAGTCATACAAGTCCAATCTAGTCCAAGTTCATTTAAGTCCATATACATGGATCACATATGTCATTTGCTTTTAAAGTAAGAATCCAAACCAATGTTTTAACACATGTCAACAAAAATTCAGCAATTTAAACACAATCATACACAACTATATATGTGTAACATTTTCATTCAAAGTGAGATGTTAACTCACTTTTAACCCAACAACAACCAAGATCCAAGCTAATAAAGCTCAAACCCAACCATGCAATACCTTACCTTCCTTGCTTATTTACTTTCCACCTTGCTTTTGCCCTCCTCCCCTTCTTAATGCTCACGGCCTAATGGGATAGGTTGAGATGTTCTATGTTTATTCAACTTATAAATAGGTATGATGTTTTATTGTATTCTAGTAAGGATTCACTCTGAGTTAGAAGTGATTTGGATTTGATTTGCAAATATTTTGCTTTACGAAATTATGAAGAGGAAGAAGAAGAAGCCATGGATTTTCTCACTTTAGCTTTGTCAATTTGTGATTAATTCCTAAGGGTATTCCCCTCCTTTTACAGGCATAGGATGGTGCTCTTTAAGCTTGCCTTCACCCTCCTTTATACCATGGAAGACTTACCTCCCATCACTTCTCCTTTAAGTCACTTCTCTTTTGTGCTAATTACCATTATATCGTTCTCATGATAATATCTCTTATCCATTATAACATTCTAGGAGCTTCTAAGCTTTATAAAGAGAAGAGTGCGTTAATTATTAGCTAATGTGTTTATGTGATCATTAGAAAAGTGCAAAAGAGTTCGAACAACTTATATCGATCGAATAGCTATTTACGATAAGTCAATTTTCGATCACATTATCGATTTTTCTTCGAAGAATATATTTTTGTAAACTAATTTCAAAAATAAGTTTCTTATCGTTATTCATTAATTAAATGATGTCTAACATGATTATAAAATCATATTTATAACACTTAATTATTAATTATATTTCAAAATGTTTCAATTTTTAGTCAAAGTGTTTGAATTTCCGGGTCACTACATAAGGACAAAGAAACAATTGGCTTTACTTCAAGAACATAGATTTCATGATAAATAGATTCTAAAAATTGTTAGACTTTCAAACCTTATTTCTTGGTTATATTAACGAGTTGAACTAAATCATAGTAGTCAATTTTAGTGGGTCTTCATTGATTTGTTAAGATCTTTAAACAAAGTAATGGATTTCCACTTGTTATTTGAAAAAGGTAAAGTGGAACAACAAAATACTTTGAAAATACCTTATAAATCTAATAATGAGTAGTTGAAAACTTTAAATGTTTTCAATTTTGTTGAACTTGTCATGTACATTTCACTAGCAAATCAACTTATCACGTATCTTATTTACTTCTACAGTAGTGAATATGCCTACAGAGAACTTGTGGATTGTCTTCCACAAGTAGAGAGTAGGCAATTATTTACTATTTAACACTCTAAACAAATGTAAATATTAATGGAACATATTCCTCTTAGATAGCAAGATAATTTGGTCATCTCATGCCACTCTGTCTAAGCTAACAATCACAAAACTTTAACACAATATGAAGCACGATCAAAAAGTAAAGGCTATGATTTTTCTTTCTAAGAAGTTTCTATAAGGAAAGGTCAAGCCTCAATGAAGATCTTTTTAAATTCCTTTTGCTTCTTTACTTAGAGCTCAACTATTGGGAAAAAATCATATAACAATTATAATAAAATACCACACATCTAACTTGTAATCATTTGTTCTAAAAAGTTTACCTTATAATAACATATTTAGCTTAGATAACGAGTCTTACTTCTAATGCTTCAAAATTTTCCTTAAAGCGTTTCTGCTAAAAATTTTTATCAATGAAGAGTACTTTAGGCAAATAACCCATTCTTAAATAAAATAATTAACAATTATCCATTGCAATATCCCAAATTAATATTCAAAATTAATGAATTATCCTAGATTCAAACATCAATATATCATATTGTGAAAAATTGCAAATTTAGAAAATAACACCTTTTCAACTTTCAAGCTTAGGAAGATAGTTGTTGGACTGCAGTTGCTTGCTTTGATCTTGGATTTTGAACTGTGTCGTCAATTGGAGTCTGGAGTCACCGCTTGAGCCTCGTCTTATGGAGTCGACAGTTCTATGTTAGTGTTGTGCTGCTACCTACTTGCCACCTCTTAAGTCTCGATGTTTTTCTTTTTCTTTTTTCTTATTTGCTGCTACATGTATATATCTAGATACCGATGCCCTAGAATTTACGCGGCCCAAAGCTAGTGCTTTATCTGCTTTAACAAAAGGTTGGCTCTGAATAAGTATATTTTATATTTCTATTTTTAAATCTTTAATTTAGTTTATTTGTATATCTTAATTGATAAATATTTTATCAATCGTATTAAATGCGTAAATTTATTGATGTAGATTATTATGAGGTTATATAATATATGTTCTTACAATATTAGAAAGGTTAAATGTTATCGTTTCATTTTTCTAACAAGGCTCACACTGGTCTTTTATGTTTCACCAAACCCTAAGTGAAACATAAAAATCTTTCGATTTCACTAATGAGTGTTAGGACTCATATGCCTTAGGACTTTGGCCTTGAGTAAAGCTTAAAAAATCATAGTCCCATATACGATAGATAACTCCTTATCGGTTGTATTACAACAACTCCTAACTCGTAGTTCCTTATCTTAATCCTTTCTTTATCACAAGGAAACCTCAACAGATAAATTGGGATTATCCACTTCGATCTATCATTTCGTGATGGCGTAAACATAATGCACATACTTTGAGGAAAGTTCAACAAATATGCACAATTATCTTATCTTGTCTATTCAATATATTAATAGTACTACACATAACGTCCCTAGCTTGAGAAAACTCAACAACAAAGGAGTATGCAAGTAATCTATTAATATATAAATAATAGAGGACAACTTTATTTTAAAGATTCATAATCTTTATTATATTATAATGAGTGATATCGACTTATGGAATAATGCATTTCTCATGAAATACCCCCGTGATTCAAGTGTCGGACACATTAGAAATCATGGTATACGTACATATATGTCTGTATTTATTCCTTAAGTCTATTTAGGGTTTCTTTAATGTTTCACCTTTAGTTTGTACATTTATATTATACAAGTTTTATTCTAAAATAAAATTTATAATTTAATTAACTTATATAATATTTTTATGTATAAAATTATTTTAATTAAATCTTATTTAATTAATTTTAATAAATTAACTCTTTAATTGATTTTATTTTAACTTAATATAACATTTATATTAAATATTTATTATATATTACAACCTTTATAGTATAACACATTATCGTGTGTGTGTGTGTGTACGTACATATGTATGTATATATGTATGTGTATGTATGTATATCATTTAATTAATTAACCTTTTAATTAATTTATTTAATTAAAAAGTTTTAACTAAATTATGTTAATTTTGAAATAGATTTATATATATATATACACACACATGCATACTTTTGTTATTTTTTAAAACAACATACATATATCAAAATATATAACATATGTATACAATTTTCATTAATTAACTCGTTTTGTTAATTTATTTACTTTATTAAGCTTGTTAATAAATTTAAAATTTCAAAATTAATTTAAATTAATTTTCAATCATTTTGAAAAAAATTATTATATTATAACCTTTTATAATATATGTATATCTTATTTTAGATTTAACTTTTTAAATTTAAAATCTTATATTCTTAATTTTCAAACAATTATGAAAATTAACCCAAGGCCTAATTTAAATCTGGCCTCTTCTATTAAGGGCAACTTTTAGGGCTCATATATTTGTTTGTGTTAGGCCGGAAGCTAAGTAAGGCAGAGTACTTGATTATCCAAACCCAATCCATCGACACTGCAATTCTTATACACCCTAGGTTGTGAGCTTAACTGGTTAACCCTAATATGAATTTCGAATGCATGGGATATTAGGCTCTAATACCATTGACGACTTTGGACCAGACTATGCACGACGGAAGAAATGAGTGAATTTCAATTTTAGAACATTTTTAGGGCTTTGGGCTCTAACTTTTAGGGCTTATGAAGTCTAATTCATTTAGAACATTTTTAAATTCCCTTTAGATAAAATCATTATTTTAGTTAAAATTTTAAAATAATTTGATTTTATGCATTAATATTATATTGTATATATATGTATATCATATACACATATATGTGTGTCCATGTGTAACATAGCAAACCATGCATGTACAACAAGCCCGTATATAATTGCTGCGATTTATACTGCAACAGACATGTTAGCTCATCTAGTATACAAATATATCGTCCAAATGTATGTTTATATACTTTAATTTACGTATACAAAATATTACAAATACACACACACACACACACACACACACTCTTTATTTTGAATGATTATATATATATATATATGGAATTCACAAAATTTATGCATACACATACATACATATATATATTATATGATTATGTATATAAAATATTTAAAGTAACTTATAAAAAAAATTGGTTGTAAAACCGAAAATAAAACTAATTTTTGTAATGTATACAATAATACTTATATGTATAGATATATAAATATTCTTATATATATATGTATGTATGTATGTATAAAAATACAAGAATGAAATATATATATATATATATATATAACATATATATAATAAAATATATATGTATACTTACCTAATAATGCTCACGGCAAATTTAGAACATTTTTTAAATTATTTTTAAAATTTTCAATTTGAAATAAAGTAATAATATTATATATAGGTTGATAAATATGTTTTTAACATTTAATAAAAAATCTTGATGATATTTTAGCATTTGAATATTTCAAGATATACTTTGTAATTTAAAAGCAAATTAAAAATTAACTTTTAACGATCGACATTTATATTAATATTCAATTATATATATATACACTTTTCCATTCGAGAGTTTATCAGGTGTAAAATAATTTTATAAAATTTAAATTATATTTTATATGATATAATTATTGATTTAAAGCTTTATTTAAGTGATTTGAATTAAATAATATTTGACTAATATTTATTAATGCATATTAAAATACTATTTTTATGTCGAAAATTATATTAGGTATAAAATTATTTGAATGTAATTTTAAAACATATTTTATATAGTATAAAGTTTACTATTTAAATTATGGAGTTTATGTTATTTAAATAATGTATATTAAATTCATTTAAATAATAAAAAATCAATTTTTTTACCTTAAGTCGTGAGCATCATGGCATATATATGTCAAGAAAAAAAATGAAAAATATATAAGCATATAAAGAAACAACCATCCTGTATGTGATGATATACCAATATACTAATCTCCACCTAACTAATAAAGCAATGTATGATATATAAATTATCTAAATATTAGGATGTAATCATAGATTGGATAATTACATTTCACTAATGCCAAAGTATAACACCTTGAAGCATTGAAACAAACTCCTGAATCAAATTCCAATTCTGAAGGTGCTATGTCTCAAATTACACACCGTCGGCTATCGAATAATGTTTGATTTTCTTTTATTTGTTCTTATATTGGAGGAGGAGGGATGAAGAATTCAGCCAGATCTAAGAGGGATAATAAGCTCAAAATGTTAGAAAAGAAAGTGGGTAGATATGCTTTATAGAGGAAGAATTGTACAAAGGAGTAAGGATCATAATCCACATTTCTCTCTTGCTTTTTCTTTCCTCTTATCCATTCAACCCTAACCCCTTTAACCATTATATGGTCGCCCCCTATGCTCCATTATAGCCGAACCAACTAGCCCCCATATGGGCTTCAAACTCGTTTAAAACCCAAACGAAATAAATTATGCATTTAAATCCAATATAAATGCGTATCGATATTGTATATGGAGTAAAATATTTATAACTATTATAAATACATTTAATAATATTTGTTCATCGAATCAAAATAACTTTTTATAACTAATATTTTGTAAATATTAATTAATTTATAACAATTATAAACTAATTAAATCATGTGGTCAAGGAGTATTCAATGATTCGGTTGTGCAACACTTTAGGTGTAAATTTGGTCAGTGATTAATATAGAACTATTCAAATATTAACGTTCATACGTTACTTAAAAGATGGTGTGATATTTTTGGCCAAATTCATCGCTTACTTGGTTTCGATAAAATCAATTTTATTTTATTAAGCGTTATCCGGTTGTAACTAATATTTACACTACTTATCTTCGTCAAAACTATATCACTTTCGATTTATGGAATTTGGTAATGGTCGAAATTTCAATATCATCCATATTCAACTCTATAGTCCAAACAAAAAGTTCTTGGTTCAATAATAACAGTTATTATTAATTGAAATGTTATAACCAGAGACTTCGACTTTGAGTTGACTTCAGTTGACCACGATACTAACCTCATATAATTGAGGAGCTGAATCCTCTCTTAAATAGTGTTTCACTTCCGATGCTTCTATTCGACCCAACTATAGTCGTTTAATGGCCGTCATGCTATGATTTAACTATAAACGAAGTAGAGTTCCCATATTGAAGATCAACGGTATTCTCAAGTCAAGAGAACTGCGTAATTTTTTGACATCGATATTTTCTGTTTGAGCTTAGTTATTAACCAACAGAAAACTATCGATTGATTCTTTACATAATGATGCAATAACTATCAGTACATAACCCTTTGGTGCCCCCAACTTCCATGAGTAATGCATATGCAATATTTGGAAAGCGTTACGCGCTTTAGTCTTATGGGATATTTAGTCTCAGTACATCTTGACTAGAAATATTAAATTGTTATATTTGTTTTCATTACAATATCACGGTTACAACACTTCGTAACTACTATCACAAAATGTATCATTTATGGATTTTCTATTAAATATATTTTTAATAAAATTAATTAATTAATATAACACACTATATCACGCATATAATATAAAGGAAATGCCTTTTATTTTGAACAAGATTGGTTATCGAGTTAGATATATGTAATACATTACATAATTGTCCCTATAGCATACCCATAATTCTATCAGTTATAATGTATTTTAATGTGCAACTGTTGTTATTATGACAATGAACAAGCCACTATGCGAAAAACACAAGAAAAAGGCCAAAACCTATAATAAACAGCATTTTAGATGTTTGAAATAAAAATCTAGATATTTAAAATTTGATAACGAAAACATGAATAGAATATGTTCATTTTAGACCACTTTCAGACAGTTGAAAATATGGTTCAGATATCCGGAATATTAATTCAGTCGTCTGAATCAAGGATTCGGGCGTTTGAAAAGATGGTGCTATATTTCAGTAAGTCGGATTTCTAAAATGTATAACCAAACGTCTAAAAAGGATTCAGACATCCAAATATTTTAATCGAACGTCTGAACATATGTAGTTTGTGCATATCGAACCTAGACCAAATTGGGACTGATATAAATGATTAAGGACGCTTTATCTTAATCTAGTAACACCATTAAGACGTTGAGTGATGTGTATGGGTATGTATTGAGTAATACACGTGTAGATAATTGTTGTGAATGTGTATTGATACAATTAAATTGAAGATGAGAAGATGTTCGATATGATTAACATAAGTCGAGTTAGTTACTAAATGTGGCTAGTACGGATAGGGGAGATAGAGATGTCAATCTAATTCGCTATAGTGATTATACCGAAATATAGTTTCCATAGCTTTAGTATAATAGGATCAAGGTATGACATGCGATCGGTTCTTCTTATAGTGCACATGGTACCCAAAACAAATACAACATGGTACGTTAATTTGTAAAGCGCATTAGTTCGAAGAAAAATAAAACTGCCATGGTACGTTAATATTGTAAAGAGTATTAGTGGGAAAATAAAGATGCTATGGTACGTTAATATTGTAAAGTGTTTGGGTAGGGGAATAAAGCTACTAGGGCACGATTATGTTGTAAAGTGTATCGGCATTGAAATAAAGACAATACGGTACATTAATCACTTGTAAAGTGCATCTGTTCCAATGTTATATGTTCCTTTTTTTTATATGTTATGGTCAAGGGAATGATATTGTAGAAATGCTATGAACGATAGAATAAACTAATTGTGATGAATAACCTTTAAGATGACAATTATAGAAGTAAGATATAAAAATGTACCATTAGTGTAACGACCCAGAATTTTTAACAATTTAATTTGAGAATATTTAATTAATTTTAAATATTTGAATGATGGTTTGAATTGAATTTCAAATTATCAGAATGAATTTAGCGATTAAATTATAGAATTTAATCTACTGAAGTTGAATAAAATTTTAAATCTTCAATTTTAAGCCGATTAAAAATATTTCAAAGGCTTGTAAAATTCATGTTGATAATACTGAAGATAATAGAAGCTTCAGAATTGAAATGGAAAGTAATTTGTTCAGTTTTGAAATTTAATCGTTCGAATCGATATTTAAAATAGCCGTCCGAGGCACAGTCTCGGAATTCGACGAAACCAGTTCCATTGGGTCCGTAATATTGAATTATTGCCGGATTTCAAATTTCGTAGTTTTTGGAGTTAATATGTGATCACACGACGCGTAAACACGTTGAAAATTGTATTGAAACAAATTGAATTTAAATTGAAAAAAATAATAATAATAAAATAATAATAATATATATATAATATAAAGAGTACATTACCTTACTCTTATCAGCCGAAAACGTGCCTTGATCCACGCCTTTGTTTCAGCCATAACCCACGACCAAAAATCACGTCTCTCCCTCTCCTATTTCTCCCCCCAAATCAACAGCCAAACCGAATTCACTTCAAAATAATAAAAAAAAAGAAATAATGGCCGATGCCAAAATTGAAGTCGCGGCGGCACGAGAGGTTGCGACGCGAGGCGGGGGGGCGAAGTCGCGCGAGATGATGGCAGCACGCACGCGATTCGAGACTCGCGCTTAAGGCGGCTGAAGCCTCCATCGACAACGAGCAAAGGGAGATGCGAATTTGGCATTCGCGATGGCGGCGAGTTCTATGGCAGCGGCGCGCATGGGAGAAGTCGAGGGAAAACGACGGCGCGCGTACGCGTGGGGGAAGGAGTGGGTCGCGACGGCGGCGCGCGACGCCGTGGCGTGCGCGTGGAGGTGAAGGCATCGGCGACGAAGTCGATGGAGCACGTGAGCATGGTGATGGCGCAGTGGTGGTTTGCAGCAGTGAGGTATAAATCAGTTTGAATTTTTAATTTTCAGTTTAAAAAAAAAAAATCATTAACTTGAAATTGAAGTAATTAGTTGGATAAAATTAGTTTAAGGGTAAGTTAATTTAATTTATTAAAGAAGAAAATTTGTTTAAAATTTAATTATTTGTTTAAAACTAAATTTTTAGTTAAATATAGATTTAGTTTCAAATGGAAAATATTTATTAAAGAAAATTTGTTAAGAATTCAAATTTATTTGATAAAATGATTTATTTAAGGAAATTTGATTTTTAAGTTAAATAAAGAAATAAATTAATTAAGTTATAAAAAGGAAATTCAGTTCAATTGAAAATTTCTAGTTAAATTGATTTTAAAAGGAAAATTAGTAAAAATTTAAACCCTTAGTAAAATAATTTATTAAAAGAAGGAAATTTAGTTTTAAAATTTAATTGTAGTTAAATAAATTTATTTAAATAAATTTAGTTGAAATTTAAATTTTATTAGGTAAGTTTGTTAAGAGTAATCTATTTAAAATTAAAAAAGGGATTCGATTTAATTAAATGGTAAGTGATTTTTCACTTAGTTCAAATATTCTATTTAAAAGGAATTTATTTATAACAAATTAATAGTTAAAAACCAAAATCTATTAGTTGATTTAATTTATGAAAAGGAAATTTAATTTAAATAGGAAATTTCTAGTTAGAATTATTTTTAAAAAAAAGGGATAATTTGTTAACTTAATTTATTTAAGTAAGTTTAGTTGAAATTAAATTTGGATTAGACAAATTGTTAAGAGTAACATGTTTGAAATTGAAAGTGAGTTTGGTTAATTAAATTAAATTTTTAGTTAAAATAAATTATTAAACAAGAAACTGATTTAAATAAAACTACCAGTTAATTTAACTATTAAAGGAGAAAAACCGATGAATTAAATTATAAACTAGTTAAATCAAACGAAAATTTATTATTCGATCGTTTCGAATATTAATTAATTTGTATAATATTTATACAAGGTATAAATGAAGAAAACAAGTTGAATTGGAAGTGGATGGCAAACGGGAATAAAGGTGAGAACTTCTCACTCAAAAGGAATTTTTATTGTTTATTTAAATTTTAAATAGTTAGATTTAAAATTTGATTGACTGTGTTGATTGAATGATTGAATGATGATTGTTATATATATATTGGATGTGAATAGACCCTATACGCCGTTAGTAAGCGGAGGTTATTTATTACACACATATACCACAATATTCCACCTCGAAGTGGAATTGGTATTATATTATATATATAGCAATATATATATATTGGCATATGTATATATTGCAGTTGATTTATTTCCCGCATTTCTTTTTAGCGGATGAGACCCTATTGCGCCGTTAGTAAGCGGATATATATTTATAAAATCCCATATACCGCGATATTCCGTCTTGAAACGGAATGGTATTGTGCTAATGTCTGTGGATGCAGGGAAACAGGTTGGAGGGATCCAACTGGATTCCTCACAAATATTTATTGATTTTAAATATTGTGATGTTTGATTGTTTATCATATCGATATATGATATTGGAAAATCGTGATTGACTATTTGATGTGTTGCATCATCGGATCCAATTTTTGAAATTTAAAAACAACGATTTTAATTTCTAAAGGGATTTTTGGAAATATACGTTTATTAAATATTTTTTTTTGAATTGATCCATTATAAATAAATAAACGTTATAATTTTTAATGTTAAAAAAAAAATTATATTTTTGAGAAATATAGTTAAAAATTGATTTTTGAAAATATGGGATTGATGATTTTATAAAATAGTTTAAACTAAGATTTTTGAATCTATTATAAAAAGTTTAAATATAGGATTTATGAAATTTGATTATTTTATAAATCAAAGTGATGAAATTATAAAGGACTTTGAAGATGTTTCAAAAGAATAATATAAATTGTTTTATATTAAAAGATTTATAAATTGATATTTATAGATTAATTAGAATTATAAAACAAGCTTTTATAAGTGTTAGAAAGGATTGTGAATGAATTTCATAAATGAATGAAATTTATAGGATTATAACGATGAAGTTATAAATAGAATTTTTATAAACAGTAAGTTTATAAAAAAAAAATTTGTAAAGGAAAATAAAATAAAATTTGTAAAGTTATTAGAAAGAATGGACTTTTGATAAATGAATAAATCTTATAAGTTATAAGATTTATAAAATTTATGAAGTTTAAAGGAAGGATTTTGTAAATAAATAAATTATAAGTATTTGACTTATAATATGAAATTTAGTATATCATTAAGATATAAATTGAGATAGGTTAATAAAGGGAATTAAAAAAAAAAAGGAAGTTGTTATAAAATAAATAGAAATAGAATTTATAAACATTGTTTTATAAATCCGTAAAGACTTATCTTAATAAGTAAATTGTTGAAATTTGTTAATGGAGTTATATTCATGTTTAGACAGTGAATAATTCCTTAAAATAAAGTGAATAGAAGTGATGAAATTTATTAACAAAGAATATTCACGTTTTTGAATAGTGAATATTATGTTAAAGAAATTATTTTGAATTTGATGTTTTAAATAAAATTAAAACGATCTAAAGATGTTTTAAAATATATTGAGATTCGAAATCATAGATTTCAACATTCATTGTTGAAATAGATGTTTTCGAGAAATAGAAGAAAATAGTAGATTATAACACTGTTGTTATAATAGATGATTTCCGAAAGGAAATGTTTTTCTATAGTATTGGGATTTACATATCTATTTTAATTTCGAATCCCTATACTAGTGATTTTGGGTTGTCGTAACGATGTTTTACGCAACATTCGTTTTGGCCCAAATAAATATGGTTAAGTGAATGATTTCCTTAAAGAATGAAATATATACTTAATTTCGATTAGAGTATATGGAATATTTTCCAAGGTTGAAAATAAATAAAATTTGTGGATTACTTATAAAATAAATAAGTATGGAAATTGTTTTTTTCCAATGAGAAATGGAAAGTTTAGAGAATTTATCTTTTTGAAGATAAATTGAAAATGAATATTTGAAATCGTATATTCATAAATATTTTGGAAGTATAAATTCAATATGGAATTTATAAATGGAATTGGGAAAATAGGTTTAAAAATAAATATTGATTTATTTTTGAAATATGGAAAGTTATATCTTCTAAAGATATTTTTGGAATTAAATAATTTGGAAAATTATTTGGATTCTGGTGATGTTGGCATATCTATTGATAGATCAATAACCGACTATCGATATTTACCTTTGAATAGGTATTTGTTGTGAATTGTTTGAAATTGAATGCCACACTTATTTTTTAAAATAAGCGCTCACTATTCGGGTTAACCGAGAAAGGACCATGGGGTCGTATAACCCACTCCGAATATGTGATACGTCGTTATGAATTGCATTCGAAGACCGGTGTAGAAGACCGGATATTTTCGAAAACGAGAGGGTTTCTTGTTGATTGTCTCTGCACTGGCTGATCCCCGGTATAGAGATCTCCATAAGTGATGGGAAATCCGAACGTGATTAGAAATTATTCGGATTGCAAGGACTTCTTTGTAAGTGCCTTCGGTTCTGTTCGAGCCCGGAACAGACTTGTATGGATTGTATGTCTGACATTACAAGTTGAGATATAAAGCCGATTTCTTTCAAATATATTTCTGAGGTGGCGGAGAATTTATTCTTTTAGCTTAACACCCTTCTCTGAGACGTACGAGCTCAGAGGTTATATAGTTGAAGTTATCAGCGATATATTCCCAAATTTGGTAATGTGACATGCTGAGTGTTGCTGAAATGATCATTGTGTTGATTATTGTGATAGGATCATTTATTTGATCGTCTATCTTAGTGATCATTGTGTTGATCATTTGTTGACCCAAAGCATGGCTTTTGTATAAAGTATGTTTTTGTGGACGTGACTTCGTCGAGCCTCACATCCCGGAAATGGTCAAAACAGGAAAGAAGCAGCAAGGTTATGAGGGGTAGCGCCCTTTAGGATATGTGCATTTCCTTCTGGAAAAGGGTGGTATCATGGTATGGAGCCCAGATACTTACTCATGTTGAAAACACTTTATGATTGTGTGAATTGATTACGAGCGCTCGGTGATAAAGGTCCCAAAGGACCGGGGGATGGCATATTCGGTCAGTTGTTACTCAGTTAGGGGTAACCCGGCCTTGTGTTGGTAGAGATCCGGTTTGGTTCTCGGGGATGTCCATCCAGAGGCATTCTCATGTGGCAATGGGAAGTTCCTTGGCCTGACCATTTGTTGGAAATCCAAAGAAACAATACGAAACTTGTACGGTATTAGTTGTAGAACCTGCTATTCACTTATGGTGGTCACCACTGTTTGGATGGTAGCTATAGTAGGCATACGATAATGGTCGTATGTTGGCTAAGATTTATATCTTTATTTTCGAAATAATTTCCTACACTATGCACTAGTAATAATATCAAATGTTATTTTAAATGCGTATCAAGCATCTTTGACTATCATAAGGAGAAATCTCCTCCGATTCTGCGTTTGCATGTGTGTGTGTGCGGGAGGCCTTATGGTAGTCTCATTTTTAAAAGCATTGCGAATTGATTTAAAATATTCCTCAATTTTGATTTTAAAGTAAATAAACTGTTTTGAGTTCTCACACCAGTCTTGTTAAGCTATTGGGCTATGTGATGGGGGGTTCTCGCTTCGCGGTTTGGTGGCGAACGGGAGACTCTTACTCCCACACATCCTCTTTTAGGGGGTTGGTTAGGCGTAAGCTGTGACAGTCGAAAGGCTGGCCGTAAAAGCAAGTCTGGGATATCAGTGTAAGCCACGGTGGGGCTGGGATGGTTGAAAAGCCTACCGGTTGTGACCGCTGCCTCCGAAACGTTACAGTTGGTATCAGAGCTGTTGGTTAAGCGACAACCATGGTTCTGTAGGGTCTTACTCGTTAGAGATAGAGTCAGCAGTACTCTAGAATGAGTTTGAGTGTAATAATAGATATGAGCGCGTATTTGTTAGTGAATATAAAATTGATTTATATTATAAAATAATTTTTGCCCAAAACTATTTTTGTATAGAAAAGAAATGATTTTCTAGGGATTATTATAGTATATGGTTGTATGATTGTTAGAAGAGATACTATTGAATTATTATCATTAGTGTATGGAATTAAATAAAAATAGATTGAATTCGAGTAAATTAACTTAATAATTTATTCATTGGTGAAATAATTTCAAGTGGAATGAAATTTGAAATGCAAAGTTGAATTGAGTAATTAAGTGAAATCAAGATGAATTGAAATAGTGAAAAGAGTTAGTGAATGAAACTAATTTAAATTAGTAATATGAATTACTAAATGAAAGTTAATCGTTAGAATTCAATATTTAGATTGAGAATTGAATTTGAATGAAATTTAAATTATGAATTGAATTCAAATAGAATTGAAATTGTGAATTGAATTGAAGAGTAAAATTGAATGAAATTGATATGTAACTTCAATAGTGAAGTAAAAAAACGTATAAGAAGTATATGTTGAAAATTTTGTAATAGAATTTGCAAAATGGTTTGAATGTTGGATTTGGATGCTACTACTAGCAGATTATACAGGTTATACAGGTGTATAAAGGAATTGAAATTTTGATTTCAAAGATAAAATTGAATTGCTCGACAAAAAGGTACGTATTTCAATTTTAGTATGAAATTTGATGACTTTCTTCTCTAGCCACTTGGCTTTTCTCTTTTCTTTTTGATTCTGAGGGGCCGTGGTGCCATTTTGTAGTCGTACCGATTGAGCCGCGCAAAGGAAACGCTGGCGAAATTTTTCGAAAATTTAGGGTGTTAGAATAATTTTGAGAAATTTTGAAAGTTTGAAATTTGAATTTGAATTTAAATTTGAATTGTTAGGAAAACAATGTTGTTTGAAACCTATAATTGAAGTTGGAAAGCTAGTTGAAATAATAATGAATCTCTAATAAAAAGATTTGTTTTAGAAAGTTGATAAAACTATTTGAATTGTGAAAAAAATAATAAACGGGATAAAGACATTCTCCTTAACTTGTAATTTCGGGACGAAATTCTTTTAAGGGGGGAAGATTGTAACGACCCAGAATTTTTAACAATTTAATTTGAGAATATTTAATTAATTTTAAATATTTGAATGATGGTTTGAATTGAATTTCAAATTATCAGAATGAATTTAGCGATTAAATTATAGAATTTAATCTACTGAAGTTGAATAAAATTTTAAATCTTCAATTTTAAGCCGATTAAAAATATTTCAAAGGCTTGTAAAATTCATGTTGATAATACTGAAGATAATAGAAGCTTCAGAATTGAAATGGAAAGTAATTTGTTCAGTTTTGAAATTTAATCGTTCGAATCGATATTTAAAATAGCCGTCCGAGGCACAGTCTCGGAATTCGACGAAACCAGTTCCATTGGGTCCGTAATATTGAATTATTGCCGGATTTCAAATTTCGTAGTTTTTGGAGTTAATATGTGATCACACGACGCGTAAACACGTTGAAAATTGTATTGAAACAAATTGAATTTAAATTGAAAAAAATAATAATAATAAAATAATAATAATATATATATAATATAAAGAGTACATTACCTTACTCTTATCAGCCGAAAACGTGCCTTGATCCACGCCTTTGTTTCAGCCATAACCCACGACCAAAAATCACGTCTCTCCCTCTCCTATTTCTCCCCCCAAATCAACAGCCAAACCGAATTCACTTCAAAATAAATAAAAAAAAAGAAATAATGGCCGATGCCAAAATTGAAGTCGCGGCGGCACGAGAGGTTGCGACGCGAGGCGGGGGGGCGAAGTCGCGCGAGATGATGGCAGCACGCACGCGATTCGAGACTCGCGCTTAAGGCGGCTGAAGCCTCCATCGACAACGAGCAAAGGGAGATGCGAATTTGGCATTCGCGATGGCGGCGAGTTCTATGGCAGCGGCGCGCATGGGAGAAGTCGAGGGAAAACGACGGCGCGCGTACGCGTGGGGGAAGGAGTGGGTCGCGACGGCGGCGCGCGACGCCGTGGCGTGCGCGTGGAGGTGAAGGCATCGGCGACGAAGTCGATGGAGCACGTGAGCATGGTGATGGCGCAGTGGTGGTTTGCAGCAGTGAGGTATAAATCAGTTTGAATTTTTAATTTTCAGTTTAAAAAAAAAAAATCATTAACTTGAAATTGAAGTAATTAGTTGGATAAAATTAGTTTAAGGGTAAGTTAATTTAATTTATTAAAGAAGAAAATTTGTTTAAAATTTAATTATTTGTTTAAAACTAAATTTTTAGTTAAATATAGATTTAGTTTCAAATGGAAAATATTTATTAAAGAAAATTTGTTAAGAATTCAAATTTATTTGATAAAATGATTTATTTAAGGAAATTTGATTTTTAAGTTAAATAAAGAAATAAATTAATTAAGTTATAAAAAGGAAATTCAGTTCAATTGAAAATTTCTAGTTAAATTGATTTTAAAAGGAAAATTAGTAAAAATTTAAACCCTTAGTAAAATAATTTATTAAAAGAAGGAAATTTAGTTTTAAAATTTAATTGTAGTTAAATAAATTTATTTAAATAAATTTAGTTGAAATTTAAATTTTATTAGGTAAGTTTGTTAAGAGTAATCTATTTAAAATTAAAAAAGGGATTCGATTTAATTAAATGGTAAGTGATTTTTCACTTAGTTCAAATATTCTATTTAAAAGGAATTTATTTATAACAAATTAATAGTTAAAAACCAAAATCTATTAGTTGATTTAATTTATGAAAAGGAAATTTAATTTAAATAGGAAATTTCTAGTTAGAATTATTTTTAAAAAAAAGGGATAATTTGTTAACTTAATTTATTTAAGTAAGTTTAGTTGAAATTAAATTTGGATTAGACAAATTGTTAAGAGTAACATGTTTGAAATTGAAAGTGAGTTTGGTTAATTAAATTAAATTTTTAGTTAAAATAAATTATTAAACAAGAAACTGATTTAAATAAAACTACCAGTTAATTTAACTATTAAAGGAGAAAAACCGATGAATTAAATTATAAACTAGTTAAATCAAACGAAAATTTATTATTCGATCGTTTCGAATATTAATTAATTTGTATAATATTTATACAAGGTATAAATGAAGAAAACAAGTTGAATTGGAAGTGGATGGCAAACGGGAATAAAGGTGAGAACTTCTCACTCAAAAGGAATTTTTATTGTTTATTTAAATTTTAAATAGTTAGATTTAAAATTTGATTGACTGTGTTGATTGAATGATTGAATGATGATTGTTATATATATATTGGATGTGAATAGACCCTATACGCCGTTAGTAAGCGGAGGTTATTTATTACACACATATACCACAATATTCCACCTCGAAGTGGAATTGGTATTATATTATATATATAGCAATATATATATATTGGCATATGTATATATTGCAGTTGATTTATTTCCCGCATTTCTTTTTAGCGGATGAGACCCTATTGCGCCGTTAGTAAGCGGATATATATTTATAAAATCCCATATACCGCGATATTCCGTCTTGAAACGGAATGGTATTGTGCTAATGTCTGTGGATGCAGGGAAACAGGTTGGAGGGATCCAACTGGATTCCTCACAAATATTTATTGATTTTAAATATTGTGATGTTTGATTGTTTATCATATCGATATATGATATTGGAAAATCGTGATTGACTATTTGATGTGTTGCATCATCGGATCCAATTTTTGAAATTTAAAAACAACGATTTTAATTTCTAAAGGGATTTTTGGAAATATACGTTTATTAAATATATTTTTTTGAATTGATCCATTATAAATAAATAAACGTTATAATTTTTAATGTTAAAAAAAAAATTATATTTTTGAGAAATATAGTTAAAAATTGATTTTTGAAAATATGGGATTGATGATTTTATAAAATAGTTTAAACTAAGATTTTTGAATCTATTATAAAAAGTTTAAATATAGGATTTATGAAATTTGATTATTTTATAAATCAAAGTGATGAAATTATAAAGGACTTTGAAGATGTTTCAAAAGAATAATATAAATTGTTTTATATTAAAAGATTTATAAATTGATATTTATAGATTAATTAGAATTATAAAACAAGCTTTTATAAGTGTTAGAAAGGATTGTGAATGAATTTCATAAATGAATGAAATTTATAGGATTATAACGATGAAGTTATAAATAGAATTTTTATAAACAGTAAGTTTATAAAAAAAAAAAATTTGTAAAGGAAAATAAAATAAAATTTGTAAAGTTATTAGAAAGAATGGACTTTTGATAAATGAATAAATCTTATAAGTTATAAGATTTATAAAATTTATGAAGTTTAAAGGAAGGATTTTGTAAATAAATAAATTATAAGTATTTGACTTATAATATGAAATTTAGTATATCATTAAGATATAAATTGAGATAGGTTAATAAAGGGAATTAAAAAAAAAAAAGGAAGTTGTTATAAAATAAATAGAAATAGAATTTATAAACATTGTTTTATAAATCCGTAAAGACTTATCTTAATAAGTAAATTGTTGAAATTTGTTAATGGAGTTATATTCATGTTTAGACAGTGAATAATTCCTTAAAATAAAGTGAATAGAAGTGATGAAATTTATTAACAAAGAATATTCACGTTTTTGAATAGTGAATATTATGTTAAAGAAATTATTTTGAATTTGATGTTTTAAATAAAATTAAAACGATCTAAAGATGTTTTAAAATATATTGAGATTCGAAATCATAGATTTCAACATTCATTGTTGAAATAGATGTTTTCGAGAAATAGAAGAAAATAGTAGATTATAACACTGTTGTTATAATAGATGATTTCCGAAAGGAAATGTTTTTGTATAGTATTGGGATTTACATATCTATTTTAATTTCGAATCCCTATACTAGTGATTTTGGGTTGTCGTAACGATGTTTTACGCAACATTCGTTTTGGCCCAAATAAATATGGTTAAGTGAATGATTTCCTTAAAGAATGAAATATATACTTAATTTCGATTAGAGTATATGGAATATTTTCCAAGGTTGAAAATAAATAAAATTTGTGGATTACTTATAAAATAAATAAGTATGGAAATTGTTTTTTTCCAATGAGAAATGGAAAGTTTAGAGAATTTATCTTTTTGAAGATAAATTGAAAATGAATATTTGAAATCGTATATTCATAAATATTTTGGAAGTATAAATTCAATATGGAATTTATAAATGGAATTGGGAAAATAGGTTTAAAAATAAATATTGATTTATTTTTGAAATATGGAAAGTTATATCTTCTAAAGATATTTTTGGAATTAAATAATTTGGAAAATTATTTGGATTCTGGTGATGTTGGCATATCTATTGATAGATCAATAACCGACTATCGATATTTACCTTTGAATAGGTATTTGTTGTGAATTGTTTGAAATTGAATGCCACACTTATTTTTTAAAATAAGCGCTCACTATTCGGGTTAACCGGGAAAGGACCATGGGGTCGTATAACCCATTCCGAATATGTGATACGTCGTTATGAATTGCATTCGAAGACCGGTGTAGAAGACCGGATATTTTCGAAAACGAGAGGGTTTCTTGTTGATTGTCTCTGCACTGGCTGATCCCCGGTATAGAGATCTCCATAAGTGATGGGAAATCCGAACGTGATTAGAAATTATTCGGATTGCAAGGACTTCTTTGTAAGTGCCTTCGGTTCTGTTCGAGCCCGGAACAGACTTGTATGGATTGTATGTCTGACATTACAAGTTGAGATATAAAGCCGATTTCTTTCAAATATATTTCTGAGGTGGCGGAGAATTTATTCTTTTAGCTTAACACCCTTCTCTGAGACGTACGAGCTCAGAGGTTATATAGTTGAAGTTATCAGCGATATATTCCCAAATTTGGTAATGTGACATGCTGAGTGTTGCTGAAATGATCATTGTGTTGATTATTGTGATAGGATCATTTATTTGATCGTCTATCTTAGTGATCATTGTGTTGATCATTTGTTGACCCAAAGCATGGCTTTTGTATAAAGTATGTTTTTGTGGACGTGACTTCGTCGAGCCTCACATCCCGGAAATGGTCAAAACAGGAAAGAAGCAGCAAGGTTATGAGGGGTAGCGCCCTTTAGGATATGTGCATTTCCTTCTGGAAAAGGGTGGTATCATGGTATGGAGCCCAGATACTTACTCATGTTGAAAACACTTTATGATTGTGTGAATTGATTACGAGCGCTCGGTGATAAAGGTCCCAAAGGACCGGGGGATGGCATATTCGGTCAGTTGTTACTCAGTTAGGGGTAACCCGGCCTTGTGTTAGTAGAGATCCGGTTTGGTTCTCGGGGATGTCCATCCAGAGGCATTCTCATGTGGCAATGGGAAGTTCCTTGGCCTGACCATTTGTTGGAAATCCAAAGAAACAATACGAAACTTGTACGGTATTAGTTGTAGAACCTGCTATTCACTTATGGTGGTCACCACTGTTTGGATGGTAGCTATAGTAGGCATACGATAATGGTCGTATGTTGGCTAAGATTTATATCTTTATTTTCGAAATAATTTCCTACACTATGCACTAGTAATAATATCAAATGTTATTTTAAATGCGTATCAAGCATCTTTGACTATCATAAGGAGAAATCTCCTCCGATTCTGCGTTTGCATGTGTGTGTGTGCGGGAGGCCTTATGGTAGTCTCATTTTTAAAAGCATTGCGAATTGATTTAAAATATTCCTCAATTTTGATTTTAAAGTAAATAAACTGTTTTGAGTTCTCACACCAGTCACATGACTGACTCGGAGTTTATTGTTTTCCTTCCTAAACTCTGGGTGCCCACCAATTTCCACACGGGCAGTTAAGAGTTAGGTTTATCAGGATATTCTGGATATTCTGGAGTTGCTAGAGGCAAGCTGGATGACATAGCATATAATAATATATAGTATTTCTTTCCCGCTGTTTATTGTTGTTGTTGTACACTCTGATGATTTGATGTAATGTAATATAATGTGATGTAATAACTGATATAGTTCTTTATTTAAAGATTATTCATTTATTATTATATGTTGTTCCGCTGCGAATTGTGAGATTCTGATATTGTTCCGTAATTGTTCTGTTCCGTTCTATTTTCCTTTCTTTCTGTTTTTCTTTCTCTCTTTCTTCTACCTCTTTCTTCTTTCTTAAAACCCATAATGGTTCGGTTTTTCGGCAACGAAAATCCGAAACGTTACAATTAGCATGATGATATCTTATACTTTGAGATATGTTCTCTCTACTCGCGGTTATATCTGACTCCCTCTATGTGACGCCCCACCTCTATACCCACACTAGCCAAGAACATTACGGAGAATGCTGTCAACTAGCACGGAGAATAAGGCTGTTGAGGAGCGACCATCCGTGTAATTGCTTTGCGCGAGCATCGATATGTCAGATAGTATAGCATGCATTTCTTTATCAAGAGGGAAATCCGACATACCGACACAAACTCAAAGCTACTACACAGTGGCTATAATATCTTCGGAAACAAATATAGAAATAAACATAACATAAATCAGGCACAGACAATTCATATCACAAAGGTGGAAATAGATATGAATATTACACTAGAAAGTGTACATCAGAGTAGTGGTCTAAAAAGATCCACAATATCACAAAAGAATAGTTACATGAACTACACAAAAGAATAAGTATACATTATGGAGTCTATATCTCTAATGTATACAACAAAAACTACTAATCTAAGTAGTTAACCAAAAGTCAGAGAAATCAATCCCAAGAGAGAAGTCAAGCAGAAGCACCTGTAACATCTCGGTCTGACCCGAGTATTATTTAATAAGAAAATAATAAACGGATCAGTCTAACTATAAATATCAGATGAAACGATATAGAATAAGAGATATGACTAAACACATAATAATCACAATGCCAAGCCGTGATATATATATATATATATACTTGGTTGATAATCATCAAGAGATTAATCAATGTCACCAAATCTACACAAAAATCAAAGAAATGCCATACTCCTTATTTCGTTCATCAAACCACAAATATTGACGATTATATCAATGTCAATCACAAAAGTCAATGACACACAAATTCACCAATGCACAAATATTGACAATAATATCAATGTCAATCACACAAGTCAATGACACACAAATTCCAGAATTCAATACGCGAAATACAGAAATCACAAAAGTCAATGACGCACAAATTCACCAATGCACAAATATCGATAAGGCTTATCAATAGAAATCACGAAAATTGGTGAAGCACAAATTCTAGAAATCATCTCAAGAAATCCAGAAATCACAAAGGGGGGAGACCTATCACAAACGGGAGCATAAAGCCCACCAACACGTGTATCACAAACGGAACGCTAATTCCATGGTTGCTAACCATCACAAATTGAGCCGAAGCTCCACAAACGGCCCGAAGACCATGGGTTGCTACCCCACCAAATTGAGTCGAAACTCCACAAAACGGGGTTTAGTCTCCCTCGCAGACAAAGAGACATCGCACATTGCTAGTCTAAATCACAAAGATGATCGTCATGATCAACGAGAAGTGTCAATTACACTAAGCTAGTAAATATATGAGTTTAGCTTCATGTCCCATAACCACTTGCTTAACTTAAATATTTACGAACAAACTGTAGATTTCCACTAGAAAATTGTCACAAGAGATTCAATCGAACAAGTCCAAGAATTAACCGACGAAGTAAACGCAAGCGTTTCATACCACTTGTTTTACTAAGCCGTTTAATTAGATTTCTCATACGAGTGAGGTAAAGGTTTGTATATACTAATAGATTGGAAAACGGTTTTAGAAACGAGCTTTGTACTTAAAGTAGTATTAAAATCGTTTGAGGAAAGAGTTTTGATATTTACTACTAGTATAGAAAACCTTTATATTTTTAAAGTGACAAGTCACAAAGAAGATTGTAAGAACAATCAATCACTAAAATTCACATTCGAAGACGTGAATAAAATCCAAAGAAACCGATAAAGAATCCATTGAAATGGATATTCAAAAATCCCTAAAACGGAGTCATCAAAGTCATAATAAATGATAACAACAAATAGGATCATCACGAATCGATTTAAATTGGAATTCTCAAGCGAATAGGCAAAATAGGCAAAACATAGCAGTTTCAGACGTCTGAACCAAGTGGTTCAGACGTCTGAACGTGGAAATATAAAAATTTCCAGAACACAATTCAGACGTCTGAATCAAGTGTTTCAGACGTCTGAAATAGGCATATTTTAGCCTATTTCCTTTCTTGTTCCAATTGAACCAATTCAGACGTCTGAAACCATATATTCATACGTCTAAATCTAGGAATAGAAAACTTCCCAGAACAATATTCAGACGTCTGAATATTACGTTTCAGACGTCTGAATCTGTAATTCAGGGCATTCCCTGAACCTAGGCCAAAAATGGCCAAACGAATATCGGAAACGATCGAGCGAGCAAATGGCGATGGCTAAGGAATTACGTCGAACGACAACCCAGCCTAAACGGCTCTTCGATACGCCTCAAATATCAATGTCCAAATATCCATAATAGGATTTTTTATAAATTGGACCAAAGCACCAAAAATTGGAATATACACCAAATCAATCCAAACCAAAATCAATTGCACACTAATAAACGTTAGGAATTCTTACCTAACAATCGAAGATAATTATAGACTAAGATGTGAGATAAAAATCTCACCTTTTTACCAAAATCAAACAAGAAGAAGCTTGAAAGCAAATGGAGAATCAACCTCTCTTCAACACAACCCAAATGAGCTTGAATCTATGCTCAAAACAAGATCATTCCCAAAATTAGGTTTAGGAATTTCTGAAATTGGTAAGAGAATAAGTTGGAGAAGAAGAAGAGAATGCTTACCAATGGGTTCTCTTGAATTTGGAGCTAGGAATTTGAAGTTGCAAAAGGAACTAGGGTTTTGGATTTTTTAATTTCCAATATCTCCCACCATTAATACTTTAAAAACTGAAAAGAGAAGAGAATGAGGGTGAATGGGGAAGAGTGGCTCAGGTTTGAGCATAAGTTAACATAGGGCTGAGCCCAAAACCAATCCCAAAGTGAAAAGTAGCAAAAATCAACTTTCTCCAAACATATCGAAGCTTATACTCAAAAAGGTCGCAAACGGCATTTTAAACTCAATGGGAGTGGTCCCGAGTCCTAATTCGACCGTATGCAAAAAGTAGCTTTTCGGACTAAAATCCGACTAACGATAAAATATTCAAATAAAATATTTAAATATAAAATCGATAAATATGCGGGTTGTTACAGACTCCCCTCCTTAAAGAAATTGCGTCCTCGCAATATTTAAGAAGAGAACATAAAGTAACAACCAAAAAAGCATATTCAACACAAAAGAAACTTGAAATAAAAGGTTCACCTTAAAGAGCACGGGAAAGCAAGTACGGATGTGATCGCTCGATGAATTCCCTAGACTCCCAAGAACAATCCTTAAGATTTGAAGACCATTGAACTTTAACGAGCAGAACATCTTTATTTCGAAGTCGTTTGACTTCCGAAGCAATGATACGAATAGGATGTTGCTCATAAGTTAAATTAGGCGAAACTTCAATCTCTTCCACAACACCGGGCTCAAGAATAGAATCGGAATCTCGAAGACATTTTCGAAGTTGAGAAACGTGAAACACGTCATGGATAGCAGAAAATTAAGCCGGTAATAAAAGGCGATAAGTCATGGAACCAATACGTTCGGTGATAGGAAATGGCCCAATATATCGAGGCGCTAACTTTCCCGATCGACTGAAACGTACAACACCCTTCATAGGTGAAACACGAATAAAAACAAGATCTTCAACAGAAAATTCTAATTTCCTTCTTCGGTTATCGGCATAGGATTTTTGTCTACTCTAGGCTTCTTTCATCCTATGACGAATAAGATCAATCTTTTCTGTGGAATCACGAATAAAATCAGGACCTAAAACCAGCTTCTCACCGGCCTCAAGCCAACAAGAAGAAGATCGGCATGGCCTTCCATAGAGTGCCTCGAAAGGTGCCATACCAATACTAGATTGGAAGCTATTATTATAGGAAAATTCAACAAGTGAAATGTGATCTTTCCAACTTCCACCAAAATCAAGAACACAAGCACGAAGAAGATCTTCAAGAGTTTGATTCACACGCTCGGTTTGTCCATCGGACTGAGGATGATAAGCGGTGCTAAAATTAAGCTTCGTTCTCAAAGCTTTTTGAAGACTCTTCCAAAATCCACTAGTAAACAATGGATCACGATCACCAACAATAGAAGTAGAAACTCCATGCAATTTAACAATCTCTTTGATAAAGAGCTTGGCCAAAAGAGGAACGGTTCGGTTAGACTGAACGGGAATAAAATGGGCGGATTTAGTAAGTCTATCAACGATCATCCATAAGCTATCATGACCCGAACGAGAACGGGGAAGACCATCTATAAAATCCATGGAAATTTTGTCCCACTTCCAAATTGGAATTTCTAAAGGTTGCAATAACCCACCGGGCCTTTGATGTTCGGCCTTAATGAGTTGGCAAGTCATGCAACGCTTAACGAAGTTAGCGATGTCAAGTTTCATTCCCTCCCAATAATAAAGCCGCTTCATATCCGTGTACATTTTACTACTATCGGGATGAATGGTAAATTTAGAATGATGAGAATCTTCTAAAATATCTTTACGAAGATCAATAATATTTGGTACGATAAGTCTACCAAATCTCCGAATGCCGCCACGAGAATCGATATTAAAGTCTTTCAAACCTTCAATATCAATTTTATCCTTAATATTTTGGCCAAGAAGAGCCATTTCGGGATCTGGCCTTTGAGCTTCAAGAATGCGGTCTAAAAGAGAAGGATGAGCCTCAAGGCTACATAAAACAAATGATGAGCATAAATCGGATACGCGGTCTCGAATCTCACAAGTGGATAAGATCTCGAGATCGTTCCATTCGGATATCATCATAGAAACAACCGCTTGTTGCTTTCGACTAAGTGCATCGGCAATACGATTTCCCCTTCCGGGAGTATAAAGGATATCAAGACCATATGGTGCAAGAAATTCGAGCCAATGCTGTTGACGCAAATTAAGTTCCTTTTGAGAGAATAAATACTTCAAGGACTTATGATCGGTATAAAGAACAAATTTCTCTCCTAATAGATAATGACGCCAAATGCGAAGGGCGAAAACAAAAGCCGCGAGCTCTAAATCATGAGTGGCATATCTAGTCTCAGCAGGCTTCAATTGCCTAGAAGCATAAGCAATAACACGTTCTCTTTGCATAAGAACGGCACCCAAACCAATGCGACTAGCATCGGTATAAACAACGAAATCTTGATTCCCCTCGGGAATAACAAGAATAGGGGCATCAGAAAGGAGTTCTTTTAATTTCTGAAAAGAAGCTTCACATTTTTCCGACCAAATGTATTTAACACCTTTCTTAGTCAAGCTAGTGAGAGGCACGGCAATCTTAGAAAAGTCTTTGATAAAACGACGGTAATAGCCCGCCAATCCGAGAAAACTACGAATCTCTGTCACGCTCTCCGGTCTCTTCCAATCTTGAATCGCTTCAATCTTTGAAGGATCCATGGAAATTCCGGATTCGGAAATAATATGACCGAGAAACTTCACACGAGATTGCCAAAAGTGGCATTTAGAAAATTTTTCCTTTAATTGATTACTCCTAAGAGTTTCCAACACAATCCGAAGATGTTTTTCATGCTCCTCCTCGGTTTTAGAATACACAAGAATATCATCGATAAAGATAATAACAAATCGATCGAGGAAGTCTTTGAAAACTCTATTCATAAGGTCAACGAAATAAGCCGGAGCATTCGTCAAACCAAATGGCATGACAAGCCATTCATAAGATCCATAACGAATACGGAACGAGGTCAATGGAATACTATTCTCTGCAATACGAAGCTGGTGAAATCCAGTAGCTAAGTCTAATTGTGAAAAGACTCTAGCACCACTAAGTTGATCGAATAGATCATCAATCCGAGGTAAAGGATATTTATTTTTGATAGTAAGATCATTAAGCTTGCGGTAGTCAACGCAAAGCCTAAGTGTACCATCGGATTTCTTCACAAAAATAGCTGAAGCTCCCCAAGGCGAGGAACTAGAGCGAATAAATTGCTTCGTCTCCAATTTGGATAATTGTTTACGCATCTCCTCATTTTCTTTATTGGACATACGATACGGAGGACGAGTGATAGGTTGAGCTCCAGGAATAAGATTAATTCTGAACTCAATTGCCCGCTTAGGTGGTAATCCTAAAACGGGTTCGAATATGTCGGAAAATTCACGAACGACGTGAATAAGAGAAATAATATCACCCTCATCATCATCATCGTCATCACGAGGATTTAAAGAATATAAAGATGCGACCAAGCTGGAAACTGAATCTTGAAGATTAATAGAAATCTGCTTAACAGATTGAGGATGTCGAAGATGAATAGTCCGCTCAGGACATAGGATATGAGCTTCATAACGGTTAAGCCAATCCATTCCCAAAATCATTCCAAAGCCTAAATAACGCATGACATGCAAATCGGCTAGGAAAGAAAAATCACACAAAATAATCTCGACATCTTTACACAATAAACTGATTGTTGCGGATCCACCAACCGGATTCGCAATTCTCAAAGAAGTCATTAAACACAAAACATCCAAAGAAAAAGCATCAACAAGTTCTTTTGATATAAAAGAATGGGACGCACCCGTATCGAAAAGAACTCGAATAGGATGATCACGAAATAAAATAATTCCATCAAGGATAGAATGAGGCATACCTTGACCACGAGATGTGTTTCCAGGGGCTTGAGCAACATTTAAATTTCCCTCCTTCCTGCCCTGAAGTTTGGGGCATGAAGATATAACATGACCGGGAACTTTGCAGTAGCGACAAGAGAGAGACTTTGGGCATTTGTTCACATAATGGTCCTTCGAACCACAATTATAGCATTCCCCACGGCCAAAGGAAGAAGTCTTTGCCACGGAGGTTGCTTGCTTCCCTTTCTTATTGGGATAAGGTCCTTTGAATTTATTTGGCCTCTTCTTGTTGTTGAAGTTTGGTTTGGAACCTACCACTTCAACTTCATTCTCCCTATCCGCCTCTTCAAGACGAAGAGCGATATCAACGAATTGGTCGAAAGAAACTTCTAATTTTAGAAGCAATGGCTTCTTGAGACTTTTGTTTAAGCCATAGACGAATCTCTGGTTCTTCTTTAAAGGGGTGTTGATGTATTCAACCCCATATTTGGAAAGCGACTCAAAAGAAGCAACGTAGTCCGTCACGGAAGAATCGCCTTGAACAAGGTCAATGAAACGACGAGCCATCGTCACTTTCTCCGCTTCTGGCACGAATTTTAATTCGAAGCGTTCTCGGAATTGCTCCCAGGTGAGATCCGTTTCATTAATCTCAGAAATAAGAAGCTCGTACCAGTCCAATGCTCTTTCTCGGAGCATACTAGAGGCCACCTGAACTCGGTGAAGGTCAATAAATTCATGCGAGAAAAGATTCGATCGCATGACCTTAGCCAAGCCTGTACTTCAATAATAGTTTCGGAACCTTTGAATGGATCCCCACCCAAATTAGTGTAATCGCTGCACAAGCGTGCAAAACCCGACTTTGGGTGAGTAGGTTCCGGGTTAGCTCCAGCTGCTTGAGCATTTGTCACTAAATCAAGAAGCTGTTGAACAGTCATAAAAACTCCATCCTGGGGTAGGGTACTAGATGGTACGGCTCTGGGGCGGCCTGGTCTAGACATTTCTCTTCCTTAGAAGAAAAGAAGAAGAAGAAAAAGGTTATTCACCAAATTGGATATCAAGCAATCTTGATAGACAAAACAAGGAATCATAAAAGAAAATAGGATAGGACGGTACGTAGACCCGAATAAAATCCTAAAGCACGACTCCTAAGATGGACTTAGCACGATGATCCTTGTTATAATATTCCATATTGTTCCGAAGTTTGGCTCTGATACCAAGCTGTGACGCCCCACCTCTATACCCACGCTAGCCAAGAACATTACGGAGAATGCTGTCAACTAGCACGGAGAATAAGGCTGTTGAGGAGCGACCATCCGTGTAATTGCTTTGCGCGAGCATCGATATGTCAGATAGTATAGCATGCATTTCTTTATCAAGAGGGAAATCCGACATACCGACACAAACTCAAAGCTACTACACAGTGGCTATAATATCTTCGGAAACAAATATAGAAATAAACATAACATAAATCAGTCACAGACAATTCATATCACAAAGGTGGAAATAGATATGAATATTACACTAGAAAGTGTACATCAGAGTAGTGGTCTAAAAAGATCCACAATATCACAAAAGAATAGTTACATGAACTACACAAAAGAATAAGTATACATTATGGAGTCTATATCTCTAATGTATACAACAAAAACTACTAATCTAAGTAGTTAACCAAAAGTCAGAGAAATCAATCCCAAGAGAGAAGTCAAGCAGAAGCACCTGTAACATCTCGGTCTGACCCGAGTATTATTTAATAAGAAAATAATAAACGGATCAGTCTAACTATAAATATCAGATGAAACGATATAGAATAAGAGATATGACTAAACACATAATAATCACAATGCCAAGCCGTGATATATATATATATATATATATATACTTGGTTGATAATCATCAAGAGATTAATCAATGTCACCAAATCTACACAAAAATCAAAGAAATGCCATACTCCTTATTTCGTTCATCAAACCACAAATATTGACGATTATATCAATGTCAATCACAAAAGTCAATGACACACAAATTCACCAATGCACAAATATTGACAATAATATCAATGTCAATCACACAAGTCAATGACACACAAATTCCAGAATTCAATACGCGAAATCCAGAAATCACAAAAGTCAATGACGCACAAATTCACCAATGCACAAATATCGATAAGGCTTATCAATAGAAATCACGAAAATTGGTGAAGCACAAATTCTAGAAATCATCTCAAGAAATCCAGAAATCACAAAGGGGGGAGACCTATCACAAACGGGAGCATAAAGCCCACCAACACGTGTATCACAAACGGAACGCTAATTCCATGGTTGCTAACCATCACAAATTGAGCCGAAGCTCCACAAACGGCCCGAAGACCATGGGTTGCTACCCCACCAAATTGAGTCGAAACTCCACAAAACGGGGTTTAGTCTCCCTCGCAGACAAAGAGACATCGCACATTGCTAGTCTAAATCACAAAGATGATCGTCATGATCAACGAGAAGTGTCAATTACACTAAGCTAGTAAATATATGAGTTTAGCTTCATGTCCCATAACCACTTGCTTAACTTAAATATTTACGAACAAACTGTAGATTTCCACTAGAAAATTGTCACAAGAGATTCAATCGAACAAGTCCAAGAATTAACCGACGAAGTAAACGCAAGCGTTTCATACCACTTGTTTTACTAAGCCGTTTAATTAGATTTCTCATACGAGTGAGGTAAAGGTTTGTATATACTAATAGATTGGAAAACGGTTTTAGAAACGAGCTTTGTACTTAAAGTAGTATTAAAATCGTTTGAGGAAAGAGTTTTGATATTTACTACTAGTATAGAAAACCTTTATATTTTTAAAGTGACAAGTCACAAAGAAGATTGTAAGAACAATCAATCACTAAAATTCACATTCGAAGACGTGAATAAAATCCAAAGAAACCGATAAAGAATCCATTGAAATGGATATTTAAAAATCCCTAAAACGGAGTCATCAAAGTCATAATAAATGATAACAACAAATAGGATCATCAAGAATCGATTTAAATTGGAATTCTCAAGCGAATAGGCAAAATAGGCAAAACACAGCAGTTTCAGACATCTGAAACAAGTGGTTCAGACGTCTGAACCTGGAAATATAAAAATTTCCAGAACACAATTCAGACGTCTGAATCAAGTGTTTCAGACGTCTGAAATAGGCATATTTTAGCCTATTTCCGTTCTGGTTCCAATTGAACCAATTCAGACGTCTGAAACCATATATTCAGACGTCTAAATCTGGGAGTAGAAAACTTCCCAGAACAATATTCAGACGTCTGAATATTACGTTTCAGACGTCTGAATCTGTAATTCAGGGCATTCCCTGAACCTAGGCCAAAAATGGCCAAACGAATATCGGAAACGATCGAGCGAGCAAATGGCGATGGCTAAGGAATTACGTCGAACGACAACCCAGCCTAAACTGCTCTTCGATACGCCTCAAATATCAATGTCTAAATATCCATAATAGGATTTTCATAAATTGGACCAAAGCACCAAAAATTGGAATATACACCAAATCAATCCAAACCAAAATCAATTGCACACTAATAAACGTTAGGAATTCGTACCTAACAATCGGAGATAATTATAGATTAAGATGTGAGATAAAAATCTCACCTTTTTACCAAAATCAAACAAGAAGAAGCTTGAAAGCAAATGGAGAATCAACCTCTCTTCAACACAACCCAAATGAGCTTGAATCTATGCTCAAAACAAGATCATTCCCAAAATTAGGTTTAGGAATTTCTGAAATTGGTAAGAGAATAAGTTGGAGAAGAAGAAGAGAATGCTTACCAATGGGTTCTCTTGAATTTGGAGCTAGGAATTTGAAGTTGCAAAAGGAACTAGGGTTTTGGAGTTTTTAATTTCCAATCTCTCTCACCATTAATACTTTAAAAACTGAAAAGAGAAGAGAATGAGGGTGAATGGGGAAGAGTGGCTCTGGTTTGAGCATAAGTTAACATAGGACTGAGCCGAAAACCAATCCCAAAGTGAAAAGTAGCAAAAATCAACTTTCTCCAAACATATCGAAGCTTATACTCAAAAAGGTCGCAAACGGCATTTTAAACTCAATGGGAGTGGTCCCGAGTCCTAATTCGACCGTATGCAAAAAGTAGTTTTTCGGACTAAAATCCGACTAATGATAAAATATTTAAATATAAAATCGATAAATATGCGGGTTGTTACACTCTATATTTCTATTTTTTTTATTTACATATAATAGTTTGATGTGGGGTTTGGAGAATGCATGACGTGAGCAAATGACGATGGAGACTCAATGGAGTCGTATTGTTTTATGGTTAACCTAGCCATCAATTATTTCAGCATCCTTTAACTATCTTGAACTGCTTACTATAAAATGTTGTCTTAGACTGATGTAATAACATTTAAGTTTATTGTGTAATTGATTTAGATAGTTCTTTTATGTTATATTATATTTTACTTTCTTTCGTTATAAGTTTTGATAGTGTAGTTAAAAGTAGATAGCTCGGTATATTGTTTGTATCATCTTCATCCTAAGTCGTTTGCGGTTTTTGAAATTTCAGTGTCGTTTGAAACACAAAATAAGACGGCCGTGAATGACTGGTGGTTATAATTACAATACAACAAACAATAAACTTAGTTTCAAAAATATATAACTAATAAGTAAATCATAGTAAAAAAATCATTTTCACCAAAAACCAATAAACTAAATGGGCAATTAATTCAAAGGAAAAAAAATTATATATTTTTAGCCTCAACGACATGACCTCAATATTTTAACCACAAGGACAAACATTCTCCTAAAAAAATTATTCAAAAGGACAAACATTCTTTCAAAACTATTCATAAGGACAAATATTCTTCCAAAACTGCTACCGAACTAAAAACTGATATTTAAAAACTGCTAGCGGTAACTAAAAACCGATACCTAAAAGATGCTATCAATAACTAAAAAATGGTATTTAAAGAAAGTTGTCCTTCAGGCTAAAATATGAAGGTCTGTCCTTAAGGCTAAAATGCTGAAATTTTTTGTCATTCACAATGATTTCCTGTAAATAAACTAATCATGTACCTGAATCAAAATCTTTCAAACGTAAGTACAAAATGAATATTTTGACTTATCACGTGCTTTGCACTATTTATAATGCAAGGCGAGAAAATAAACCATTCAAATTGTAGAAATAGGCAATAAGTTGGACATTTAACATTTTGTATCATTTACTTGTACAAAATCTTATTAGTAGTTGCTTGAAAGCGTAAACTTTTGGTCCAACCGCGAACTTTTCAAAATACCATTTACTTATATACATTTTGATATTATATATTATTTTTAGCCTATTATTTTTAGGGTGAAAATGAATTTTCAAACTAAGTTAAAATAGTTAAAAAATAAAATAAAATTCAAACTATCCCTCTACGACTAAAAATAGGATCTAACAAATAAATATTATTTAAACAAACGAACTTCATTTACAAATTCATTGTTTATTAATTAATAATATAAATAAAATTCAAACTAAAAAAAAATTAAATGTTACAACTTATAAATAATAATTTAAATTAACTACACATGGTTTGTACAAACATGGTCAAATATTTTTGCAAATCATTTTTTCTTGAATGTGTTAATGATATACAAGTTATAGAATAACAATTCATGTGCAAAGCATATGACATTATCACATGCAAAACGTTTATCTTAACGCTCGTGTATAATTGTAAAAAATGTATAGCTCCCTTCATGTGGTATGGATTATAAATAATGCGGGGGTGGGAACAAATCATCGGAACAAGATTAGCCGACCACGATTGTCAGTTTTTTATCATTTTTCTGAGTAAACACGTCACTCAGAAACAAAGTTGAAAAAAATAAGACGATGGCTTGCAGCGTAGAGTTTCAAGGTACAAACTAAACAATCAAAATTGAGAGATGCAATGAATCTGAACATTTCATAGAGTATTGTTTATTATCTTCACACAACGCATCGTTTTATTGAACAATGAGAGCCATTCTAGTAAAACAAATAACAAAAAAAAAAATTAAAATTAAAATTAAAATTCCACACTCTGGATCATAAGCAATGAAGGTGCAATGAAAATTGATAAAATTGCATGAAATGACATAAACCCGAATGTTATAAAAACGAAAATTAAGAAAACAATGAACATTTATTATTTTTGGTTTTGGGTTTTTGTTACAAAACATAAAATGAATGTGTTTTTTGAAATATAATAAATATAAAAATGAAGTTAGCATAAAAAAAAAAAAAAACTTTTCTGATTTCCAAAACAATTTGTAATTCTTCATCCTCTTCGTCGTTTTTTAGTTATCATTCCAGTGACTTGACATTTGAATATTTTTCTTTATTCTATTCATATTTTGTAATAAATTTTGAAAATAACACAAAATTCAAAATAAAACCAGATAGCCCACAATAAAAAAAACTACTTGTTTTTGCTACGAGAAGCAACCAAGGCCCTTGCGTATAACAAAAAAAAAGTGAAAATTCAAACAATTGGGACAAATATAAAACTAGTCATAGTAACCACTCATTTACACGAGTACAAGGTAATTTCGTCACGTGTGTCCATATTAGACGGATGATGAAGACGGACCATTGTATATTGTTTATGGGTACGAAAGTGGAAGTGAATCACCATTGCAAATAAGAAACACATGGTTATTTATCAAAGTAGAAGGAACGAATAAATATAAAAAAAATCAAAATAGTTGGTTATGACCTGAACAGGTGTCCTTAATTATTAAAGTAAAAATAATAGATGTGGCATCAAACATATTCATGTGGTTCAAATATATACCTCGTAAAATGGAGGTTAGAAAGGAAACGCAAAACGAAAGAATAAACCAACAGTGAGTACGTGGACAGTGACGTTGGAAAGAAAGGACGAAACCGTGTGTTATATGAGGGCGATACATTGCATCTGCTGCTATATTATAGTCGTATACAACTCATTTTGCAATCGTTTGTTTATTATTTTCCACGTCGATTACCAAATTCGTTCACACTTATCTTCAATGCTAACATATTTGTTAAGGCTGCCCGTCTAATTTATTTAAAGTTTGCTCGACCAAACATACAAAAAGTTGAATAAAGTGACTATTTCTTTCCCGATGTTTCTACAAAGATGCGTTTAACTACAGAATCATTGAAACATGATTTTTGACGTCAAATTGAAGGCGCAACTATTTAATTCACAAGAGTTTCCACGTACGTACAAAAAAGTACCCTATTGTAAAAGCTTATGCTTATCCAAATTCAGCCATACTGCCTTAGTACGAAGGGCGAGGTAATGGAGTGACCAACGCCGTGTATTACGCACTATTCACGTCATCTTTAAAGGCTAATTTAGCTCCAACGCCCGTTTACCAGAAGCTAATCCTTACATCAGTGCTCAGCCTAACGCACACCGGCTATATAAAAGCCATATTTTCTTCGTGTTTCAATAAATAACTCACTTTCAATCTTTAAAAAATTATTAAACTTTTCAATGTTTCTTTCTTCTACACCACAATAATCTTATATCAAACTTGATCCGCGTAATGTCTTCACCATTCAGATGGTTCTCGCATCCTTCAAAATTTTAAAATAACATTTTCTAAGAGTATAACAAGTAACACGGTACTCTTTCAAGCTAGCATTCTTTCAATCCATGACGAAGCGACGAACACTACTACTTGTACAACATTTGCTATCATTATACCAAGGATTCAATTTGGGATAATGACCAAGATGATAAGTTTTGAAGAAAATAATGAATACCTTCGATATAAAATATTCGAAAAACACATGTTTATTGTTAGCAATTCAAGACCGATTCGAAAAAAGAAATAGACACTCAATTGTACGAATCGTAGATTTATAAAATAAAGAAAGCTAATCTCAGCGGTGTTATATGATCAGTATACAAAAACAGAGATGAATTACTTATAAACTCCTCACATAAGTTTACAAATCAGATTTTCATTACTTTGCAATTGTATATCAGTAATTTTGAACAAAAACTATTATTTTAATGAATTTACAACATCAAACTACAATAATAGCAACAACAAAGTGTTGCGTTAAACTATAGCAATAAACAATCGTTGTACTGCTTCGTAAAAACAACGCGGCTTTAAAAAGGGAAAGATTACACAACGATATATATAAATAAACAAGAAATTTAACCGAAAGAGGACAAAGAAAGAAATTTCGTCTGAAGCTTCCCGTAACAATTTTTTTAAGACTTTATTTAAAGTCTCTAAAGACACAACAGACGTGATCTGGCCAAGATTGTGGTGTGTATGATCTTCTATTTGATACGTAGGACCGCTCGGATTTTTAGAGTTTTCAGAAATGAAGAGGAAGAAGAGAGAAAATGGAGTGAGGAAATGATCAGCTTTCCTAGTCCTTTTATAAGCAAATTTTTAACGGTTATGTTCGGCAGTGTCCGTTCTACAAGTATGCAGAGACCATTTCCGTTGAAAAATCCGCGTCCTTTCAAATCCAGTACTTGCTTATGTTTGAATTTAAACAATAAAAAATCTTTTCATTTTTTGCAACAAAAATATTACGTGATCCGCTCTTATTGGACCCGCACCCGATCCGGTCCGGTTCAGTACGGCATAGGCAGTGCACACGCGCATGTGTTAGTTCATGGCCATATAGGTTCTTCCCCTCGTACAAAATTACATGACCCTAAGAGCCAATATGGGTTCGAGGAAAGTAGTATATGAGCATGAATATTAACTTATTTTTGGCAATGTGGGACAATATCTCATTCACTATAAAGGGCCTCTAACAATCCCCAACATGAATGATGATATATGTCTCCTCCACATAAAGTGTAATATCACACAGTTCATATGAAAATAATGTTATATCGAGGATAAGTACATATTTCACTTTGAACTTTTCCTAATTAAAACTTATCAGATATACTTGGCAAATCGGTGAATTATTTCATCTTGAACCATCAGTTGTTTGTGCATAACCAGACAAAAAGCATTACAAAGCATTGTTTCCCTTCACATCCAATCTCATGCCGTGTTCATTTTGGTCCTAAACAAATTTGGTTCTACGAGTGTTTTAAAGAATTTAAGCATTTAATATTTTCTTAGATCTGACCCAGCTCATACTAACATAAGTGATCGCAGCCATTAAAATTATCCTACATATACCTGCACTTGTTATTTTCAAGGTATGGTCATCATTAAAAAGCATAGCTTTAACTGTTAATACTTCTGTAGGCATGCATTCTACCGTGCACCATAGGAATGGAGTAGGATTTAAATCCAAAGAAATGCATTACTTCTTGAGTTACTCGAAACTAGTTTTCCTATTGATCCTAGTTTGTGGGATCTACAATCGCTAGGATAAGTTTCCCTATACGATAACTCATGTTGATTTAGGCTTTTAAACCCATTCCTCTCGATGTGCAGTCTATTTTCTCTCTTGATAAACCTTTAGTAAATGGATCTGCAAGGTTATCAATAGTTCCTACATAATCAATAGAAATAGTTCCATTTGAGAGTAACTGTCTAATTGTATTATGGCGTCGACGAATATGCGGAGACTTTCCATTATACACAAAGTTTTGCGCTCTGCTTAACGTTGCTTGATTATCATAGTGTATGCCTATGACCGGTATAGGTTTAGGCCAAAATGGAATATCTTATAAAAATGACGAAGTCATTCTGCTTCTTCGTCTGTTTTATCTAAAGCGATGAACTTTGATTCCATAGGGGATCGAGCTATGCACGTTTGTTTAGTAGATTTCCATGACACTGCTGCTCCTGCTAAGGTGAAGACATAATCACTACTTGATTTAGATTCCTCTAAATCAAAAATCCAGTTTTCATCACTACATCCTTCTAAGACGGCATGATATTTTCCATAATATAGGAAAAAGTTCGTGGTACTCTTTAAATATCTCAACACTCTCATTAGTGCTTTCCAGTGTTCTTTTCCAAGTTTGCTTGTATACCTGCTCAGTCGACAACTGCATAAGCTATATCTGGTCTTGCGCAATTCATAAGGTACATTAGACATTTTATTACACGAGAGTATTCCAGTTGCATTACACTCTCATTCATATTTTTATGCAGTACTTTCGATGGATTAAAAGGTGTTCTTACTTCTTTAATTCCATAATTTTGGAATTTTTCAATCATTTTTTTCACATAGTTTGACTGAGACAATTCATTTCAATTAGGTGTTTTTGTTATTTTGATTTCCAAAATAACGTCTGCAACTCCTAAAATCTTTCATGTCGAAATTGTTGATTAACGTTTTCTTTATGGTCTCAATTACTTTACTATTTGGACCAAAGATTAGCATATCGTCTACATATAAACAAATCATCACGTATGATCGTCCAACTTGTTTATAACAAACACATTTATCATATTCATTTATACGGAAATAATTTTTCATCATGATACTATCAAATTTTGTGTGCCTTTGTTTTGGAGCTTGTTTTACTCCATTAATGATTTTACTAATCTACATACTTTGTTTTCATTTCCTTTGGAAATAAAACCCTCTGGTTGCTCCATGTAAATCTCTTCATTAGGATTTCCATTTAAGAATATTGTCATTATATCAGAATCTCTAGATTATATATGGATGCAATTGCTATTATCACTTTTATAGAGGTTATTTGTGTAACCAGTGAATAAGTATCAAAGAAGTCAATATCTTCCTTTTTGGCTATCAACTTGCTTTATATTTGTCAATAGAGACATCTGGTTTCATTTTCATTTTTAAGATCCATTTGCAAACAATCAGTTTTATTCCAGACAGAAGATCAACTATTTCTCAAGTTTTATTACTTAGAATTGAATCAATTTTATTTTTGATTGCTTTCTTCCAATATGAAGATTCAGAAGATGACATTGCTTCCTTGTACCTATGAGGTTCGTGTTCTAACATGTATATTATAAATTTTGAACCAAATGTCTTGGACATTCTTGCCCTTACACTTCTTCTTGGTTCAACTTCCTCAATTTCACGATGAGTTTCATCTTCATGTGGCTTGCTGGATTCTTCTCTTGTCCATTTAGAGACATAATTTCCATTATTCCTTTTGTGCGGAAACACGTCTTCAAAGAATGAGGCATCTCTCGACTCTATGATTGTATGTACATTAATATCATCTATATCAGACTTGAATATCAAAAATCTGTAGGCACTGCTATTTTGGGCTAGTCCTAGATGGTAACAGTCTATAGTTTTTGGTCCAAATTTGACTTTCTTAGGAGGCGGAACTGGAACTTTTGCCAAGCACTCCCATACTTTGAGGTAAGTGAAACTTGGTATGTGTCCTTTTCATAACTCATATGGAATTGTTCTTTTTTATTGTGAGGAACCCTGTTTAATAAGTGATTAGACATAATTAAGGCCCCCCTCACAAATTCATCAATAGACCAGAGGTCAATAACATTGCATTTATCATATTTTTTAATGTTCTATTCTTTCTCATGGCAATACCATTTTGTTGTGGTGAATATGAAGGCATTGTTTGATTAATAATACCAGTTTCTGCACAGAATTTCACATCGATCAGATTTCAATATCTTGATCTTTTTATTTAACTGATTTTCTACTTCTGCCTTATATTTTATAAATGATGTAATTGCTTCATATTTACTATTCACAAAGATATACATAGCAATATCGTGTATAATCGCCAATAAAAGTGATAAAGTACATTTTTCCACCTCTTATAGGTAATGATTTAAAATCACATAAATCGATGTGAACCAAACGTAGCGGTTCAACACTTCTATCAACCGTATGAAATGGTTTTTTAACTAATTTTGTTTCTACATATATCTCACATTTATTGTTTTTATCTACTTGGAATTTAGGAATTAATCCGAAGTTTGCTAATTTTTTCATTTTGGAAAATTTATGTGTCCTAATCTATCATGCCGTAGTAAAATTTTATGCTCAACCAAATAAGAAACTTCATTTTTATTAATAGCACAATCAGAATACATAGTTTTATTGCCGACTACGGCTACATTTTCCTTAAATAGGTCATCGCATAAGAAGTCCGAATACTTCCATGAGTCAATTTTGAGAAACACATTTGTGTCTTTTTCTCTAGTCTGTCCATCTTTGAGATTTGGTTCATCCTCCTTAATGCACTTTTGCAGCCTTAACGTGGTGAGATAAAACAATATTTGATTTTTCCATGTCACGAAGTCATCACCATCTCTTCTAAATGGATCAGGCCTGTTGTGGGTAGCATTTTTTGCTGATAGTTCAACTGCCACCATCTCTGTTTTAATGAAAACAGGAAAGTCTTAAGATGTTATACGATCAATATACGAAAATAGAGATGAATTACTTATAAATTCTTCATAGAAGTTTACAAATCAAATTTTCACTACCATGGAATTGTATATCAGTAATTTTGAACAATAATTATTGTTGTAATGAATTTACAACAACAAACTATAGCAATAGCAACAGCTAAGTGCTGCGTTAAACAACAATCGTTGTACTACTTCGTAGAAATAGCACGGCTCGAAAACAGAAAGATTATAGAACAATGTATATAAATATATAAATAAACATGAATCTAACCAGACGAAGAAGGAAATTTCGTCTGAGATTTTCTGTAACAATTTCCTTAAGACTTTATTCAAAGTCTCCCAAGATACAGCAGACGTGATCTGCTCGAGATTGTGGTGTGTATGATCTTCTATATGGTATGTAGGACTGCTCAGATTTTTAGAGTTTTCAGAAAGGAAGAGGAAGAAGAGAGAAAATGGAGTGAGAAAACGATCAGGTTTCTTGCTCCTTTTATAGGCGAATTCCCAAAGGTTATGTTCGTTGGGAAAAGCCGGGTCTCTCTACGTGCGCAACGGCCACGGTCACGTCTCTTCATTTGCAACAGCTATTTCTGTTTGGAAGTTCGCCACGGCCATTTCTGTTGGAAAATCTGCATCCATTCAAATACAACAGTTGCTTCTGTTTGAATTTAAATAGTTGAAAAACTATTCACTTTTGTACGGCAAAAATATTACATGGTCCGCTCTCATTGGACCTGCACTCGACCTGACCTGACCCGGTTCGGTTCCCTACGGGACAGGAGGGCGGCGTGCGCGTGTTAGTTCATAGCCATGTAGGTCCTCCAATCCCCCTCCCCCGCATATAAAATTACCCGACCTTAAGGGCCATATGAGTTTGAGGAAAGTAGTATATAAGCATGAATATTAATTTATTTTTGGCGATGTGGGACAAAATCTCATTCACTATAAAGGGCCTCTAACAAACGGAATGAGGGGCGAAGATCATTTGATATGTTTCTTAATTTTCAATTGTTCTTTGATATGTAATCTTTTTTTCCTTTGTTATCAAAAAAGAATGGCAAATGTTGAGTTCTTAAAGCATTTTACAAGGGAAAATGATGTTACAAAACTACATTGTTATCAATTTCGAAATTGTTATGAGTTGTTTGCAAGTCAACCGAAGAGAAATTCTAAATATATAAAGAGCTTGAGGGACGTTCAAACAAAGAAAAAGAGAAAGAAAAAACCATCAAAATCATCATACTACTATAGTCCGAGAGACTCATCCGGTAGAGAAACACATCTGAGGGGGGAAATAAGGTCGATGTGCTTAGAAACCCAATGAAGATTATAGATTAATGGGGTCTAAATCAGTAAAGGAAAAGAGTAAAACCGAAGCTGGCTTGAATTTTAGAGTTAACGCCACTAATGAAATTCACAAAAGAAGACACCAATAAGGATCGAAACAAGAACAAGAGAAGATTGACATAATGTGAAAGTTTGCAGAGATTGAGCAACAAAAATTGGATCTTGAATGTATAAGAGCAGAAACTGAACTTCAAAATATGAACAATCAATTATAGATAAGATTTTGATGGGAATGGATGAAGCTCAAGCCCAATACTAGATGAAGTGCAAAAGGCAAATAATTATAGCTAAGTTCCCTAGGATGTACTTTATTTTCAGCCTAGCAAATTGTATTATCGGCATTGTACCCTGTATTCTTAGAAATTTATTATATCTGGTTATTAATTAACGTTATACTATTTTAGAATCCATAAAAAATACCATACAAAACGAATAATTATTTAAGGAAAAACAATATAAGTGCAACGTAAAGGAAAAAAGTACATAAAATAAACATGCATACAAACATGGTTAATAGGACTATAAGTGAACTAACATTCTCCAAAGTGATTTCAAATATGATCATTAGATCATTTTGAGGACTATTGTGAAGTTGTGCCTCATGGAATGAAAGTTGATGTCATACATGAATGTTGAAAGCTTCTTCGATTACAAAAATGTCATCTCGGAATATATATGACATTTGTTTTGTATCATTGTAGTCGTACTGACATTGATCCTCATCCATATCTTTTCCATCTTCAATGATCGTGTTATGAAGAACTATTCAAGTAAAGATGATTATGGACATCTTTTCTCGAGACTATAATTAATAAGGATTACTATACATTGCAAATCTAGATTGAAGGATGTCAAAAGCTCTTTCTACATCATCTCTTTGTCTCCTTTGCATCTTAGCGAACTTTCCTTACTTCGTTGTTATTGGATTTAGACATGTTTTCAAATTGTGATCCATGTTTGATAAATCTCATCTCCAAGATAATGCTCATGTTCGTAGACGTTTTGACCTAAAGTAAATGTCATGGGAATTACTTATCAAGTTTCATATCATCAAGTAAGTGTGACCTCTTAATAACATTTAAGTTGTTATTAGATCCAAGCATTTCGAAGAAAGCATGCTAAATTCATAAATCGTATGAAACAACCGCTTCCAGAATAATAATTGTTTTTTTAACATTTTAAGCTCCATGATATGCTTTGTGGCAGTTCATCCATTCACAATGCATACAATCAAGACTACCCAGCATTCCAGGTCATCCTTTTTGCTTTCGTGCATTTTTTTAATCCAAACAACATCATCCTCATTTGGAGATCTGAGATGCTCGATGCCGTAAATGTATACCACATATCAACAATTTTTTTAAGGGTTTCTAGTGCGGTACTCTCTATAATTTAGTATGCATCGTCTAGCGCATTTTCATGTGTGCCATAAGCTAACATTCTCGAAGCAGTAGTCATTTTTTGTTCTCCGCTTGGACCCTGCGTTTTTTGAAGCATTTGGCTTAAAAATAAAGTATTTATTGTTGCTTTGAATACTTGTCAAAATCCTCAAGAATTGATCTCTTCGCATTCTATATCTTCTCTAAAACATATTGGGCATGTGTGTATAATTTGGGCTGAAACAGTCTTGCATGAGAGTTTTATGGAATGCAAACTAATTACGGTTAATATATTCCCTACCAATGACTGATCCACCATACTTTCAGGATATGGATCTATAAGCTTCTAGGCACAAATTTACTATTTTTTGCATTTCCTCTAATAGAGTCTCTTCCTCTTTGGAATCAGTACCAGATATCATAGACTCATAACCCATTTGAGAAAAGATAAAGTAACCATTTTAATATACAATTGTTTTGTGTGTGAGAAAGTATGAGGATTATAATGTGATATTGGAGATGAACTGAGATTCCTTATATAATTGAATTGGAATCTCGACTTTAACAAATGACATTGGTAGACAATTATTTGAGAGTGTAATCATCTCAAGTTTAACAAGTGGTGGACAATTATTTTAGAGTGGTCATCTCAACTTTAATAAGCGTAGACAATTATTTTAGAGTCCGGTCATCTCAACTTTAACAAGTGGTAGACAATTATTTCATAGTGTAGTCATCTCAAATGTAACAAGTGGCAGATAAGTATTTCAAAACATAGTCATCTCAACTTTAACAAGTGGTAGACAATTATTTTCAAGTATCGTAATCTCAAATTTAACAAGTGATAAACAATTGTTTCAGACTGTGGTCATCTCAACTTTCATAAGTGGTGGACAATTATTTCAGAGTGCGGTCATTTCCACTTTAATAAGTGGTAGAAAATTATTCTGAGTATGGTCATTTCAACTTTAACAAGTGGCACATCTAGACAATTATTTCGTAATGTAGTCATCTCGACTTTAAAAAGTTCCATGGGTGGATGGTTATTTCACGTGCAGTCATCTCAACTTTAACAAGTGTTAGATAAAAAATTTAAATAAACAAAAAGGGTACATGATGCATTGCATTATAGAGATAGAAAATATTACATATTACATTGCGTAAATAGAAACAAACTAATAACTACGTCGAGTCACCTAAGTTGACTTTTAATTAGTACAATCTCATTCCTTAATTTTAGGCTAATCGTTCATCTTTTTGAGGGAGCGGGAAGTCTAGATAATAATGGACCCGCACCAACTATCGAGACATTTATAGTAATGACGTCCGATATTTGTATCAGCTGTTGTCACTATGTCGATATATGAGCTTCAAGACCAATTGTAGAAAAATAGGTTGGATCTCGCCTCTACGATAAGAGTTAACTCTCGCTCTTGAACCATCCTACACTTACTTAATCTTTTAGTAAAGCTGATTCGTTTTTCGACTCCATGATGTAGTCGTCGTCATCCACTCGTGAAATCAACATTTGTTGAATTAACATATTAGATAACGATATCCAACATTAAGGTCATATTTCACTACAGCCATTGGAGATTCATATGCATAGAAATAACAGATTGTTGGTGAGTCCCACATTATAACCCCTTCTTGATGTTGTTGCCGACGTGTTATCTCTGCCATTATTGGTTGTAGTGGATAAAGGTTTGCAAATACATTCATTGACACTGTATGATAAATGAAATTAGTTTTTTCTGATGCAAATTTGAAAAGTGATTTTGAAATAAAGAACAATATTAACTTTATTTATAGAATTTTGAACGTTAGAATAAGCACAACGTTTATATAATAGAATTAACCATGATCATATGTTAGAATCACAATGGTCATATAAACAGTACCACTGTGCATCATGCCATCAATGACCATTAATAATAGAATCAACAATGACCATATAAATAATATTATTGTACATCATGCCAACAACGAACATATAATAAAATCGATAACAGAATAAATGTACATTTAATATAATCAACAAAAATACAATGATACAAGACTACACCAACAAATCCCAATAAAATACAGTCCCTACATGATCAGATAACTATAACGTTCATCCCAAATTTACTACACTATCGCTATCGTCGTCATCAAAGTCATCATCTTCATCTTGCACATCATCAAAATGAGCATGACTGCCATCACTAACCTGGAATGCATCTAGTCGAGTCTGCAAATCATCAATCTATGCTTACAAGCTGAATTTGCTGACTGAGCATCTATGTATAATCAAGTGTCATATGTTGAAGAGCAAAAATATATCGTCTATGCTCGTCCAGCCTACATGCATAGTGTAAGTACAAATAATATACAACTATACGTCTACTTAACCAATATTGTATGAAGAATTAATAATGTATTTAATTACCTTAAAAGGCGGGTATAATCCAGTTGTAGGGATGCCAGCAATATCCTGATCCGAAGAATAAACTATTGGCTGCTCGATAAAAGTACCACCGATGTTGTATGCATTGAAACTAGCTTCAAGACCAAAGTCCACGGACTGCTGAGAATATTGGGATGGAGTGGGATTGCAAAACGAAGGCACATAAACTCTACCAGAGCTAAATGTGGACCTACACATTCGGAGTTCACTTATTTATGAAGCATGACAAATTTAATTGATCGTTTGCATTTTGTTAACTGTGTATGCTACCATGTCACCTAATGTATTCTTTTAGTATGAATTTTATCCATGTTTTCAGCCGTACACAAACTTAAAATTAAATGTAAACTTTTTCTTCGAATTTTGGGTTATTTAGAGCTTGATGTAAGTATTGCAATATGGTTGTGTTGGATTCAAAATATTGTAGATATGTCCATTAATGAATATTCGATAAAAATGAAATTTGTTTACAATTATCTACGAAAATGAAAATCTTTTTGAGAAAGATGCAAATATAAGTGTATTTGCCTCCAAAAGTTGTTTGTCCTACTTTATAAATCCAATAGTTTGTAATATGAATGTTTTGGTGCATGAAATAATATCAATTAATGTTTTATCAATATAACAATTTATATCATGCGTATATAGATAAATATTCGTTACTTAAAATTATTATTTGTCTGCATTTTTATTTCATATTTTTTTTCTGCAGATTAATACTAAAATGCCTTTTTGTTGAACAAAAATTTCTAATTATGTTTTTGGCATTTATTAATGGTGAACAGGTGGTTAAAAATCTAAATCGTCTGCAATCCATGGTTACAAACATATGATATCCGAAAATAATTTCAAGTATTAATGTGGATACAACATTATTCAGATTCTTATCCATCCATTTGTGATCCAATGGTTGATCGTAACGTAATTTTGTAATTTTGAATCTATTTAGTGATATATAAGATAAGGAATCTTTAGATTATATTGAATTTCAGATGCTAGCAGTCTACTGTCAAAAGTAGAACTTTCCTTAGGAGCAACATTTAGAAGGTAGAATTGTTTTTTAATTAGCATCTATGGTATTTGTATAGGATATGTTTAGGATGTATAAAGGTTCTCATATAGTCTTTACTAATATGAATAAATATGTTTTAGTTGCTCAATTCAATTAATGCTTTTGGACAAAGGATAATTATCTTATTTACATTGTCATTGCAATGAGATTAGGGAACTTCTAAATAAAGTCCATAGACCTTATGTAAAGTCACTAAAAGTACAATATAAATAAGGAAGACGAATAAAGTACATGTATATGTGACATCCTCCCTGACTTAGAAATGCAACTTTCCTTCTCTTTTCTTTTGATGCCCCATTTTTTTCAACATCTACGCTCTTTCCTTTTCTTTTAGCTTGGGTAAACCATTTCTTCTTCGCTCAAGCAATCCCATTTTTAAACCATTCTTTCTCCGCTCATAGAAAATTACCGCGTCCAAAGATAAAGGATCAATGTGAAAAGATAATATAATTAGAAGTAGAAACACATTCACCACCGGACACTTATCCGAAAAGTTCAAACCTTCGTCATAATGGTACAAACGTGTATTACACACACCTCACATGAGCATGTAATAAATACGCTTATGAACTCAGATGTGTAATAAATGAACGTTTAGATCCGATTACATTTTCAAGAAGAACTTTGAGCATTAGGTCCCTATTTTTGATGTAGATATATGTATAGTCTTTGTAATAATGAATATATAAACTATGTTGTTATTTTAATAAAATAGAAAGTGCATACTAGCTTGCATTTTCTTGACAGAAAGTACAAGTTAAAATACGTTTTTTAAAAAGCTTTTCTATATATAAAAATAAAATAAAATTTTAGTATTCACAGGTAGATACAATTATTATTTTAAGTATATTTTTATCAAATAACATCTTTTTAATTTTTCTACTACTGTAGCATTTTATAGAATTTTCGAGTTTTTCAAGTTGGTTTGCATTTTTTATCAGAAAATTGTAAATTAGTCTGGACTTTTTATTTTGAAAGGAAACTTTAGTTTCATATCTATTTTTTCAAGGACTTTTCTTATGACAACGTAAAAATAGTGACATAACTTATTTTTCGTTTTTTAAATTGAAAACGTAATTTTAACACACTGCCATCCTTTGGAAAGCTCAATATTGAAAGTTTAATGATTAATATGTTGAACATGCCTTTAAAGGTTAAATCGTCAACAATCCATGGTTACAAACATATGGTATCCAAAAATGATTTCGAGTATTAATGTGAACACGACATTATCCATATTTTTATCCATCTGTTGGTTGATCTAATGGTTGACAGTAATACAATTTTGTAGCTTTGATTCTACTTTGTGAAATATAAGATGAGGAAACTTTAGATTATATTGAGTATCAAATGCTAATAATCTACATTCAAAAGAAAAACTTCCCTTAGGAGCTACAGTTACATGGTGGAATTTTTTTTATTAGCGTCTATGATATTTGTAAAGGATATGTTTAGGATGTATAAAGGTTCTCGTTTAGTCTTTACTAATATGAATAAATATGTTTGTGTTGTTCAATTCAATTAATGCTTTTGGACAAAGGATAATTATAATATTTGCGTTGTCATTGCAATATTAAGGATCTTAGTCCACAGATCTTATGTAAAGTCACTAAACTTACTAAACAAAGAAAAAAGAAGAATAAATCATATATATACACATGACATCCTCCACGGCTTAAAAATGCAACTTTCTTCGCTTCCCTTTTTATGCCCTTGTTTTCTTACAACATCTACGCTCTTTCCTCTTCTTTTAGCTTGGCAAAACATTTCTTCTCCATTCAAGCAACCACGCTATCAAGCGGTTATTTCTTTGCTCATAGAAAATTTCCGTTCCAAAGCTAAAGGATCAATGTGCAAAAGATAATATAAGTAGAAGTGGAAACGCATTCACTGCTGCAGCTTAACTGAAAAGTTGAAAACCTTCGTCGTAACAGTAGGAGCATGTATTACACACACAACACATGATGCGTATAAATAAATGTTTAGATCCGAATAAAGGGACCTCGAGCATTAGATATTTTTGATGTGGATGCAAGAATAGTGTTTGTAATAATGAATATATAACTAGGTTCTTATTTTTGTAAAACAGAAAGTTTGCATTACTTACGTTCTTTTGACAGAAAGCGCAAATTAAAACGTTTTATAAAAAGGTTTCATAAAAAGATCATCAAATTTTAGTTTTCAAAAGTAGATACAATTCTTGTTTAAAGTATGTTTTTATCAAATAATTTTTTTTTTTTTTTTTTTTTTTTTTTATAACATTTTTGAACTTTTCGTGTTGGTTTGGGTTTTTAATCCAAAAGTCGTAAATTAGAATTGAGACTTTACTTTCATATTTATATTTTTAAAGGCATAAACACAGGGATATAGCCTATTTTCCATTTTGTAAATTGGAAACGTAATTCTAAAACACTTTGCGTCTTAAACCGTCATTTTGGAAAGCTTAAAATTGAAAGGTTAATGATCAGTATGGTTGAAGTGCAGGACAACGCACATGGCATATTACATTATTTATAATTCTGCTTGAAATAAACATGACAACGTACGTAGATGATCTCACGGTTTAAGTGAATCGAATAAATAACATAAAGGTTAATCCATCAACATTAATACTTTTTTATTACCCGCAGAAACATCAAAACTTTGACATTCAAATACTTTTACGCCCACAGAAATAACCGTAGTGGGAGAAGTACGTCATTAATCAACTTTCACATGAACCGATCCCAAAAAATAAAATAAAATAAAATAAAATAAATAAATAAACAGACGGCCACAAGATAAAGTTGAACCTCAACTTGTGTTCATAAACAGCGCGAAGGGCCATGCACTTGAAAGAACCACTTAAATACACCGGTCCAATAAACAACGCTTGAAGCAACATCAATCCACATAATCAGTTGATTTAACATTAAAAAATGATTAATAAAATAAAAAATACAGGGTTATTTATGCACCACAAGAAGGAAGAAAGAAACGTGCAGTACCGCGTTAACAAATACCGCTTCAAAGAATTAAACCCATAAATACGTCCTCTTTTTCTACATTCATTTCATCAAAATTCCACGCCTGATTCTTACATCCAAAATAAACAAAATCGTGTATTTCGTGTTCTTCACAAAATCAGTAATCGGAAACAAGTAGGATCCGTAATTTAAAGTCCCAGCTACAAAAAAGACATGGCTCAACCAAGCAACCAAGAAGAGATCGCTACCTGCTTCCAGTCCAGCACCCAACCTGAAATCTGTAATTTGAACTCCGGTACCCTCAGATCCGATTCGGGGCCGGCCTTAACAGTCGGGAAACTGGGCTCGGCTTTCGGTAAGGAGGAGCAGAAAATAAAGGCGACGACCGTAACGGGAAAAACAGTGAACAGGTGCAGCGCGTGCAGGAAGAGAGTGGGGTTAAGCGGTGGATTTGTATGTCGATGCAGCAAAATGTACTGTGGCGAACATAGGTATTCCGATCGCCATGAATGTGCTTTTGATTATAAGAAATTGGGAAGGGAAAGGATTCAGAAGGATAATCCTCTTATTAGAGCTGCTAAGGTTGTTAGGATATGAATTTGTGTCTCTATACTTTATTTAAATCATGCGGGTTTTTTCTTCTTCCTTTTTTCCATTTTTTTTTTTTTGTTAAATTTCTGGTTTTAGTCAGCACTTGTAGCTGTTCCTTATGTTTGAATATATTAGATTTCTATGCTCCACAGAGTTCATACACAAATCATAGCAGCAATGGACGATTACTATTTATTAAAGAACGCTCTCTCTGTTTTATTTTAGTAAAGGTCCAAAACGCTGCAGTTACAAGAAAGAAATATGGATTGCACAAGTATTCGTTTGGGAATTCTTGAAAGAGCTTTCTTTGCAAAACAACCCTAAAAAGACAGTTGAAGAGTATAAATTTTTATTAGTATTGTTTTTATTTTTTTGGTGAAAGAGGTGGAAAAACAGCGGACTGAAAATAATTTTCTTAGTAGTTATCTATGATTAATCTAATGGTAATTAGTATTGTTATCCCACCTTTTGGAAAAACTGAGATACCCAAAAACTAATTGAAAATCGACAATAACTAGTCATGAATATCGACTGTGCATTGCAAGTTAACCATCGATATCGAAGAATTTTGTCCGTGTCCGGATCGAGTTATAATTGATAGGACATGGCTAGCAAGGCCAAGAGAGCCAACGTTCCAAGTTTCAAGTCAATCCGATTTCGTATGCTCAAGTTATGATGGATGCAACTTGAAGGGAAAAGCTCCAGTTTCGTATCCATCCTCGTACACTAATTCGAATTGACCGTGTTCGTATCGATCAGGGGTCCAGCGGCTTCGTATCCATCGAAGTGCCTCATTTCGTATCGATAAACTCGGCCGTGTTCGAATCCATCGAGTTCGTATCGATGGACTTCGTACCCATCATAAAGCCGCGCTTCGTATCCATCAGCAGATAGTCCACTTCGCATCCACTAATGAAGGCAACGGTCGTTGCTTCGTACCCATCATGGAAGCTTCTCTTCGAAACCATTTGGGCAGAGCATTTCGTAATCATCAGCCATCAGTGGCTGATGTCCATCAACGGTTGTAGTTCGACTCCATGAGTAAGGTCTCATTCGAATTCATTGAGTCAACGAAGCCTAGGTGACGTGTCATCCTTCGATACGAACGGGGCGAAATTCATGGGGTCGATGCGGTCAACTCAGAGCGAAGACCGGATCAAGGCGAAGTATGCGCGCCACGTCATCACAAGACTCCGTGAGTTGATCGAGTCGAAGGCATCGATTCGAAATGATCGATTCGAATCAAACAGCCACCGAGAAGTTTCATTTCGTATCGATCATATCTTCCAATCCGCTAATCCAAATGCAACTAAATTTTCACAGCAGCTTGCATACAAGGTAAAGAACAATCCTGCCAAGTTTCATTTCGATTGGATCATTTTTTGATGGATATGAAATCAATTCGTATCGATCACAGATCGAGTCGAAACTTGGTGTAACGACCCGTATTTTACGTGTCGATAAATCGTGGAATAATTATCATTTGGACGTTGTTATTCTTAAGTCATCTAGAGTTTAAGTCGTTCAAGGTAGAATGGATAGACTTGGAGAAGTGAACGACCTAAGGAGATAGGCCGTATGATAGTTAAGTTGTTAGTGTTGGTTGAGTCGTGTAGTGGTTAACTCGAGTGACGCTTAAGTCGTGGACGAGTTAAGGGTTAGCTCGTGTGAAGTTTAGGTCATGTGGAAGTTAGGTCGGTTGAGCGATCTAAGGGGTGACCGACCTAAGGAAGAAGAGCGACTTAAGACAGTGAGCGAGTTAGTGTGTTAGAACGAGTTAACGAGTTAGTAGTTGGAGTAGGTTAACGTGTTACGACCTAAGAGAGTGAACGACCTAATGGGATAAGTGGGTTAGTGGTGGTTGACGACTTAAGGATTCGAGCGACCTAATAGGAGTTAGCGACTTAGTGGTGAGCGACCTATATTAGACAGCAGTGTATAGATAGGTCGCGAGCGACTTAGTGATTAGGTCGCATAAGTGTTAGGTCGTGTGACCCTGTATATTAGTTAGGTCGTATTATTTTTAGGTCGTCACATAGTTAAGTCGTGTGGCCTGGGTTTGGTTAGGTCGCGGCATTTGCTAAGTCGCATACCAGTTAGGTCGTAGGTCGTGTATATCAGTTAGGTCGTTGAGTCGTGTGGGGGCATAAGTCGTAGGTCGTAGGATAGTTAGGTCGCGGACGACCTAAGGGGGCGGACGACCTAAGGAACAGCCTATAAATACACGTCCATATCTTCACTTTTTGGCACCGGATTTTGAAGCGACGAACTGCTGCCATTTTGAGAGCTCAACTACAACACTTCTTCACTTCTTTTCTCCACTCTAATCTAGTGATTCCTTCCATCTAAATTGAAGATCAAATCGAAGATCCAAGAGCCAAAGTTAAAGATCTCCATCCATCGAAGAGAGATTTCATCGTTTGAAGCGGAGCTTTGGAGGATCAAGCTTGATTCCTTGCTGTCCAGATCTGGAGTTGGTTGTTTTTGAGGTGTTTAGGTGATTCAGTGAGTGGTGATTATCTCTCACACGGACCCAAAAGAGTATATTGGATTGGTGGCTTGTTTATGTGTTAAAGATAGAGATTTCTTGCATTTTCCTTAAGTCTGCATATAGATCTATTGTCTATGAAGTTTTGGATACCCATTTTTGCTACATGTTAACTTATATAAGTTTATTCATCTAGTTGTAGAGATATTTGCTTATAATTCATATTTGTTAGATTTGGACATTTTAATTACTAAATTGCCATTCTTGTATAATTGCTTATTGGATCTTGTCTGAATGGTTGATTGCTTGGATTAATGATTACTTTGATTGATAGATTGTTGCAAATTAGCTAATAGTTGATTTGGACAAGTTGGTCGAAGATGATTCAAAAGCTAAGTAGAGAGACTCTTGAATGGTGAAAGCTGCTTGTGGCATATGAAGCGGAGGTTAAAGCTCATATGGATAGATTCGATGATGATGGACTTTGCTATGATGCGATAGAGCAAAGTGTGATGTTGGAATGAGACTTTGCTATGATGAGAGGAAGCAAAGCATGATGTTGAGACGGGACTTTGCTATGATGCGATGAAGCAAAGCATGATATGAGAAAGCCTTGGTTTAATCCAGACGGGATCATTCCAAGCATATTGATAACTCGGTGATGTGGTTCGAGTTTGTTGATAATGGTTGGCTCGAGAGGCGCTTGAGCTAGTATATAAATAGTCGTCAAGGAGGATGACTAGAAGGCTGAGATCTCATCGTTATTGAAGGTTCTAGCATGCTCAAAGCAAGAGTACGTTGGAACGGGCTGCGACGACGTTCCAAGCACGGGCTACGACGACGTGCTAGTACTCTGGGTAGTTGCGAAAATTCCTAGGCACGGGCTGCGACGACGTGCAGAGTTGTGTCTAGAACCGGGGTTGCCATTAGCCCTTGACTGACGGCTGAAAGAATGTGCCGGTCATTCAATTAACGATGGTATCGAGGCAATGATAACAGTGATAGCCAGAGTCATGGATGTTTGGTTGTATCATCATTCAGACTCAAGAGCGGTGTTTTCTGGGTGCTTATCTGATCTTGGTTTAGGCCTTGGGGTTTGTATTTGGAAAACATCGACCTTGACTCGAGCGTTTTTTGCTTTACTTTGATTATCTGCTTTGTTATGCTTGCTTCTCCTTAGTGTGTCTGGGGGCTATCACTGTAGAAAGAGGTGGAGTGGGATGGTTGGGTTCCTATTCCTTTTACCCTTTATGCTCTTTTGGTATGTTTGATAGTTGATTTACTGCTCACTAAGACTTTTGTCTGACTCAAGGTTTTATGTTTAACTCTTATTACCTTGGGCTGTTCATCCATGTTGGGATGGGCAGACTAGGTAGCAGGTGACAGGTGCTGTTCTTAGTGACTAACGCTGTTGATGACGAAAACGAGCTGGAGGCTTTTGCATATTGTTTTCTTACTATATGTACTTTATGTTCCGCTGTTTGTATGGTTCTCTGAGTGATATGTAGTGAGGCTTGCTGTATTGACTTTTCAGATTGTTGTACCAAACTATTATGAGTTTAGATGATGAATTCTGTTCTATGGAGCTTCACTATGTATACTTTTCTATTGTATTTTATCCCTGCGCTGTGAGTAATACGATAGACTATTGTTTTACCTTACCTTGACTATCGTCCATGGCTGCCTGGCACACCTTTCAACGCATCATTTCCCTGTTTTAGTGCGGGAGTCATGGGCGGTCGTCACACTTGGTGGGGTCGGTCGCGTGGGCCCACTCACGTGCCAGAAAAAATCTCTTGAAGTTTGAGCGCGATCTGAGCCTCTTATGCCTATAAATAGCCTCCCGAAGCCTACAGAAAAGGGACCTTCTGGCTATTGGATGTCCAGACTCTACCGGATTCATTTCTACACTTCAATATTACTATTGTACTCGAAATTCTTCATTGCTGCTGCTGTAATCATCTGTAACCAGCAAGGATAATTAATAAAGGATAAAACTTTGAAGTGGGCGTAGGTCGGAGACAGCCGAACCACTATAAATCTCGTGTCTTTGTTCATTACTTTTGGATTATTGCTTGCTGTTTGCTGTGATCCGTGATTTGTGTTTGGAATATTGCTGCTTTGGTGCTTTCACGATACTTGGGATTTGTGACCATTTTTGGCGCAAACACTTTGGTACTTTCACTGAGAAGGAACTAGCACCCGCTACACCAGATTCAGAGTTCAGATTTAAGAGCTTGAAGAATCCCGACTTAGAGACAATGACTCGACAAACAAGGCAAAGAGTTGATCGAAGCCAACAAGGAGGAAGCCAAGAATCATCCTCTGGAGCTGGAGAAGGACAAGCTTCGACGTACATCACTAGAGATGAGATGGAGGCTACGGCTAATTCGATACGCGAAAGCACGATAAAGACTCACCAAGAGATGATGCAGAATTTTCTTGAGCAGATAAGAGTGGTGAATTTGCAGAACCTTGGACCAACTACAACAACTGCTAATGTTGAACAAGGAGTTGAGATTGCGGAAACTAGCAGAGATCAAGCTCAAGATCAGAATGTGAGACAAGGAGGCAATCAACAAGGACTTGGGGGCAGACCCTCAGGGTACGATACTGGAATGCCGATGGATGGGGCTCAGTAGGCTAGAGCCAATGTTACTGCCAACGAGCCACCCGAAGAGTACGTACCAGAATTCCCTTCACGACTTGAGGGGCAGGATAGAAACATGACAAAGGGCAACCCACAGATGGAGACGAAAGAATGGTTGGTCTAGTGTGACGAATCATGAGAGGAGGATTGTCTAATGGAGGATTGGAAGAGGTCAGTCGGAGTCCGTTCACTCCAAATATAAGGAATGCAAGGAACCCTCCAAAGTTCAAACTGCCTATGCTGGACCCTTATGACGGAAAGTCAGACCCAACGATGCATATTACTTGATACATTAGGCACACGGAAGTGCTGGGGGCATCCGATGAAGTAATGGCTCGATGCTTCCCTTTATATTTGTTTAATTTGGCTGCGCTTTGGTTTAGGCAGCTAGAGAACGGATCGATCAGAACATGGGGCGAGCTTGTAGAATGCTTCATGAGACAGTTCAGGGTCCACGGACGCGACCCAAGAGTGTGATGACTTTAGCTTCAATAAAGCAAAGGACCGGAGAGTCCATAAAAGATTTCTTACTGCGATTCAATGCAACGGTGGTTTTTGTAGATCGCCCGGATCCATCAATGATTTTGATGGCGGCGGTGGCAGGAGTTGGGGAAGGCACCGAATTCAAGGATTCTTTGGCAAGAGATCCACCCCAAGATCTTGGAGAATTTTATCATGAAGCTGAGAGATTTATTCGGCTAGAAGAAGCACGAGCCGAAAGGCAAGAAATAAATGCTGTGCAGGGCGAAGGAACCGCCAGGGAACAGTCCGGAACGGACAAAGGAAAGAGAAAGCAGGACGATAGACGTGATGGTCGTGATAAACGATAGAAATTCTGAGAACCCAGGTTCAGGCAATACACAGATCTGACGGCAGGCCTGGAACGAATTTACACTGAAACTCGGGGGCAACTCCCCTATCGAAAACCACCTAGGAGAGATCCCACTGAGCGGGAGCACAAGACTGGAAAATACTGCCTATTCCATGAGCTGGATGGGCACACTATAGATGAATGCCGCCACCTAAAGGATGAGGTGGAAGAACATACCAGGAGTGGTAGATTGCCACAATATGTCAGAGAACGGGCAGCGGCAGTAAGGCCTGAACAACTACCGCCTCCACCTAACAAAAACGATCCTGGATCGGGTTCACGACTCGTCATCAACTGATTAAAGATGGCAAGGGCCAAGTCCAGGATTTGGACTTCGGTCGAATAATTTCATTAGATTTGTTTTTCGAATAAACGGCTACTCCACTTACTCATGTACGGGAACCGGAGAGACCCCTAGGCATGCTCTGAGATGGAGATAGACCAATATGCCTGGAGAGGCAATGTTTAGTTTTTTTTCCTAATGTTTGAAATTGAACACTAGGACCTGAATTTAATAAATAAATTAGAATTACTTGAAATAAACCTTTGACCGGAGAGTTCAAGGGTGAATATTGAATACCAATATAAAAACGATCGCTTTATGACCCTATCCGGAGAGGCGGGGTCCGAAGTGCAAGAAGTGAGTTGCTTCGCCAGAGAGCGACATGATCGACTCATTTAACGTCGTTTCCCATTCACCGGAGAGTGATTGGATCGGGATTCGATGAGAGCCCGGAGAGGCTATGATCGGCCCACGATCTAGGCCATGACATCGCTTAATGTTCATATACACTGAACCGGAGTGCAAGAAGTGAGTTGCTTCGCCGGAGAGCGACAGGATCGACTCACTTAACGCTGCTTCCACTTCACCGGAGAGTGACAGGAAGGGATCCAGCAAGAGCCCGGTGAGGCTATGATCGGTTTAGAACAACCAAGACATCGCTATATGTTGAATATGCGCTTATATGATTTTTGTTTGATGATAATAAACACATATATATTCATTTAAATGTATTTGTTAATGTACTATTTTATTATTCATGGATTAAATAAATATTTGCTGAATAAAATTAAATAACACAGAATTTGAATTCAAACAGAAATTTTATTCAAACAAATATTTATTACAATTTTGAATAGTACAAATTCAAGCTCTCACTATACATATGCAATTTTGATTACAAATACATCACAATTTCATATTTACATTTAACCTCACCACACATCACTCATTCACTCAATTCGTATTTTATCTTCAACTTCACTTCCAGTTAGAATCTAGCATCTGAGCAATCTGCAAAAATATACACTAACGCAGTAAAATTGAAAAGAAAATATTTTTGCAGTAAAAAATAAAATGTGATTTTGAAAATAATATTTGCCTCAGTTATTTGGGTTGTTCGTCATCATTTAATTTTCAAATTCATCATACACGAACAGCTTGTGACATACACAGTGTATCACTATATATGCCACAAGGCCGTGCACACCGATATATATAAACTTGATAAATTTACAGGGACAGGTGAGCACAGGTCAAACCCAAATTATCGGATTCAACTCAGGTGCGATAGAATAAATGTCACAACTCTCAGCACAGGGTCAAATCCGAACTTAAGCTGGATTCAACTCGGGTGAAATTTCGAAAAATAAACAAAATGCAAAGGTCAAGTCACTGCAATCTTGACTCAACTCAATGCAACAACCAAAGTCAAGGCATCATGAAGATGATCACACATGAATACAACTCACATGCAAGCACAGCCACAAACCAAGCTACAAACATCAAGTGCATCACTACAAAACAAGCTCAACTGAACAGTTCCATCTAACCAGATTCAAAGATGCAAGCATGTACATGTGTGGTCAACAAACACAAAGCTAACAGCATTCAGATGTCCAAATTTTTACAATGGAGGGACAATGCCTTCTGCAAACCTACCACTCTATTTTCAGGATGATGTTTCTGTTGTTAATCATTGGCTTGTGAACGGGATGCATTACTCAAGAACAAGGGAACTTCAACTATCAAATTTAGAGATCATTGTTGCAGATATTAGCAAGTTTGACATGGAAGCTTTATACGATCGAATTTTATCTATTGAAATGTTTGAATACATGAAGCAACTTCAAACAATAAACAATTCAATGCAACATGATCAAACTCAATTCAATATGACTGTAAGCAGTGTCACAAGACCACCAAGCAAAACCAGGCAGCAAGCATACATGCAACTTGAACTTCTCACTGAATACATGAAACCAACACAGTGACACAGTATCAAAAACCATCAATGAACAAGACAAGATAATGATACATGACTAAAGACTACAGACCGAACCAAGATATCAGCAACAACAACAGTAATGATACAAGTACAACAACATGAAGGAACCAGACCACAAAGGCAATCAAAGTGTTTGAAAATGCAGCAAATACTCAAGACAGTACAACCCAAAATGCAAACTGCTAATACATGGGGAGTGACAATATATAATGAACCAAAGTGCAAATTCAAAGATACTACGTGCACAACATCAAGCAAAATCAATTTGAAGCCGTGAACAACCGACCATACTTAATATGATAACCAAGTCAAAGAAACGAACAGTTCAGATTCAAAGCCGTGAGAGCCAAGTATCAAATTATACGAATTTGATTAAGTCAGAGGAAATCATCAACATCCAAACGAAATCGAATGGCCGAAGCTAAATATTGAAAATATCAGACGAATGAAAATCTAGGGATTCAATTCATATATAAACCCGCAAATCATCATCGACAAAGTATTCGAGTTCAAAGAAAAACAGTACCAAACAAAATCAGATCAAAAACTCAAATCAAAGTCGAGCGTAATTAAAATAAAAGAAACAATCACATACCAATTTTGTATGAAGCATACACGCTCGACAAATTGAAGCTGCCACAAGAAACAATCAGCAAGCCAAATCAAAGAGCATCGAAGTCTACTATCGAACGGTATCGAGCGGCGCTTCAATTTGGCAAAACCCTAAATCTGGAAAAGGAACGAACGCCATTATTCTCAAGTGAAAGAAACCGGGCCGATATAATAAAAAGGAGAGAAGGGGGACGCTTTTTTTTAATCATCTAATTATTGGGCCGGTTCTAATAATATTAATTTGGGCTTAGTTTTAAAAATAAGGGTTTGTTTTTAATTGTTTTTATTTAAATTCTTTTTAAATTTTGTAAAAAATTGTAATTTCTAGTCGTGTGACTAGGGGACAAACTGCGTGGCGTAGTTTGAGAATTCGCAACTCAGTGGCTGAGTTGTGGCAGGGTTTTGAGCGTAGAGTTAGGTTTAGTCGATAGCGGGTGTCGCGAGTTTACGTGTGTAAGTGCCTGACTATTTAATTTCTAGTAGAAACCTTGGGGGTAGCACATAGGCAGGGTTTTGCGGAAGCTGGGTAAATTCTGTGTCGTTCTATTTTTGCATTTTATTATTCTGCTATTTTTCCGTGCTGCTATTATTCTGTGATCTGTGTTGAAATTATTTTATAAGCTTCCACAATTAATTTTTATAATTTATACCATCACCCTATTCACCCCCCTCTAGGGTGAAATCGATCCTACAAGTGCTAGCAGAGCTAGGAACAAAAGCCAATTTTGATTTAAAATTTTGATTTTTCAAAAACCAATTTTTTTTGTTTTTAAACATTTGAATTTTTAAAATGGCTACTTTTGTTGAGGGTCGTTCCAATATTATTCATCCTATTTTTGATGGAACAGATTTTTTGAATTGGAAATTGAAAATGGAATTTTATTTAAAATCTGTTTATATTAAATGTTGGAATATTATTAAAAATGGGTGTGATATAAATGACGAGAAAATTATCTCGATTAATGCTCTTGCTATGCATATATTATATTCTCATATTAATCAAGATAATTTTAATTTCATTTCTCATTGTGAAAATGCACAGGAAATCTGGAATACTTTCAATGCAATATGTGGTGCAAAAGTCAACAGCAATGAGAAATCCTCCACAACCGACTAAATTAAAGAAATGTGCTTAACAGGATTTGTAAAAAGCAGTTGCGATGAGGATGATGATGATGGAGCATCTAAGTTGGCATTAATAATGAAGAAATTCAAAAGATGGAACCAAAATACGGAAATCCAACTCTAAATCAACAATTAAAAAGAAGAATAATCAAAGCACTAGACAACTCGGAAGAACACGGGATCATTTGCAACAAACCCTGTGATATTAAGCCCAATTATCCCCGATTTCAACGCGACTTTCAAAAGAAATCAAAAAGAAAAAGTTTTGCAGCCACGTGGAATACAAGTGAAGAAGATAATCAAAGTTCTAGTAGTGAGTGTGAGAAAGCAGATATGTGCCTTCATGGAAATATAACTGATAGAGACGATGATGAGCCAAGCGAGGTATCAAAACTCACTCACTCTGAATTACTTATTTATTTCCACGAAGTAAATGGCTGTTTTGAACGACTTAGGGAGAAATATGCTAAACTTGAATCACAAAAAGTTACTTTGATAGAATTAAATGAACAACTTGACCAATTAGTTAAAACCTATCAAAGTAGGATCCCTAAGTGTAATAAGTGTCCAACATTTGAAAACGAAATTAAAAAATCAGAAATCAATATAAAATCGCTTGAAAATGAAATTCTAATTTTAAAAGAAAGTGAAAATACTAGGAGAGAGAATTCTATCAAAAAGTGCACTCAATTGTTGAACGAAAAAGAATCTCTCAAAACACAAGTCCAACATTTGTCAACTATTTTAGATAAATTTCCCAAAAGTGAAAAATCGTTGAATATGCTATTAGGAAAGCAAACTGTTAATACGGTTAGACAAGGACTTGGATATAGTCATTCTGAAAATGTTGAAAGCAATATTAATCAAGTCAATTCTATGTGCACAATTTGTAGAAAATTTGGACACAATCACAATAGTTGTTGGTATAGACCCAAACACATGAAAACTATACCAATTTGGGTTCCAAAAGGCACAAATATAAATTCTCTCAAAGTTAAACAAATTTGGGTGCCGAAGGGAACAATTATAAATAGTTTTGGGTCTTTACAAAATTGTTTTTCAATATATTCTGCCACTAACAACCATGGACCTATAAAAACAAATAGGTCACATAAATCTTTTCCCGTATAGGTGTGGTGGCAGGCTAAGGAACAACAATAGTGTTATCTGGATTTTGGCTGTTCCAAGGACACAACGAGCAACAAAGCAAAGTTCCTTAGCCTAGTATAAAGGTGACAGAATCACAACAGACAACAACGAAAAATATCATAAAGGTAAAACATGTAATGGTATATTTATTTGAATGATATATTAAATGTGATAATCTGCACCACATTCTGAATTAAAATCAGCCAATATTGTGACGACGAAAAGATGATGATTCTGACTTATTCAAAATAGTTGGCCAATTATATTCTTATGCCAAAAACACTATAAAAATCTCTAGATTCTTTGAATTACTTAATATATATAAGTTCGGATTAAAAATAGTGTTTTGTTGGATGATAATACATTTGGTTATAATATGACTAACTCTAAATTCACGATTTTTGATTATTTACACGGCTTCAATTCAAACTCAAAAGAATGTCATTTAAATTGTTGTTAAAATTGAGTTCGGATTTTTTGGTGCACACTTCATGGTTTGGTCGATCAAATTCAATTAATGATAATTTTGAGTGAAAAAGAAATTCAGATGCAGATTACACTGGTAATCTAGTTGATAGAAAAATTACTAGTTGAACGTGATTTTTGAGACATTTAGTAACTGCATCGTTTTTTCAAAGAAAATATCTGCATATTTTTCATTTCAAATACTTTTCAAATAGCAGAAATTTTTCTCATATAACCCCTTCGAGAAAATCATTTTTCACCATATTTTCAGATTAGTGAATTTGAAGAATTGATTTCATAATTATTTTTGAATTTGATTTTAAATGACTATTTTGACTAATCCGACTCCCTAATAATTGTCAAAAAGATGAATAGTGATTGAAAAAGTGATGAGTGTTGATATTTATTATATATTATGACTCGAGACGGTATAATTAGTAAATTTCTTTAGAAATTTAAACAAGAGTTATAAAACTTTTTGTTGGTAAAAATTTCATGACCATCTCTATCTCTGTCATATTTCTAATGACCATCACTCATCGAAATTCTATATAGTTTGTCGATATTTGGTACTTTAAATAGGAATCGTTCGTTTTTCATTTATATATTTTTTTTAAAAAAAAAATATAGAGTAAAAAAATAATAAATAAATAAATACCAAAGTATTCACTCTCATTTAAAAGTCCTCACGGTCATGCTTGGGTGAATTACTTGGAATTTGTTATGTGCTTCCATGCTCATTTAAAAGTCCTCACGGTTATGCATGTATGGAACGCATATCAAAAGTTGATTTTTAAAATAAACAAGTTGATTCTAATCCCATTTAAAAGTCCTCACGGTTAAGCGTGGTTAGAAGATACTTGAATTCATTTTTTTAAAAAATAAAATTGGATTACTACTAATCTCATTTAAAAGTCCTAACGGTTATGCATGGTTAGTAAGTATTCAAATTCCTGATATAAATATACCACAAATAGACACAACTGTATGGTTTTATATGATGACATCATACCCAACATTGTAAAGTGGAATATGCACCTAACAAAATATTTATGATTTTTGTTTGATTTTTTATTGAAGTTTAATATTTATATTCAACTGAGTTTTTAATGTTGGATTAATATCGATCACTTTACCCCTATTTTCTCTAACACTATTACTCTTTTGCTGATAACAAAAGAGGGAGAGAAAAGTTAAGATTTGTCAAATAAAATCAAGCAAAGGTCAAATAATTTTCTATTTGTCAAACTGGTGAGTTGTAGTTTTAAGAAGAAATCACGTAGTAAGGGGGAGTTATGGTATGGTAAGAATATTTTATAAATAAAGGTTGTCATCATCAAAAAGGGGGAGATTGTTAGGAACCGAGTTGATGATGTTTTGATGACAACAACCTTATATAATTATTATACTTTATTTTATAAAATATATACTAACATTTCCATATATATATGTATATAGGAAGTATATGCAGGTATCATCGAAGACTGATCAGTATAAAGACTCAAGCATCAAGATGAAGATTAGAGATTCAAGACTCTAGAGAATCAAGATTTCAAGATCCTAAGATAAGTGTCTAGTATTTTGTTAAAACTTCATAATAACACTCTCATCTTTCTTCCAATTTTATTTTGGGATGGAACCCAATTTCTATCGAAACCAGTGGCTTACAAACCCACGACAAGTAGCTTACAAACCTACGACAAGTGGCTTACAAACCCACGAAAATCAAAATCATTTAAACTACTTTGTACAAGTTCTCGAGTCCTATGGAGGAGCTCTGTAGGAAGGTTCTTGCAATTTCAGTTTGAATAGATTTTTTAAAATGTTTTTAAATCTGTTTTCAAAATGTTTTAGCTTTCAAAATCATGTTTTCAAAAATGTTTTCAAACTTTGTTTTAGCCTTGAAATATTCCTCTATTCTGATTTTAAAAACTTCTATTTTTAAAACATCAAAACTTATTCTGATTTTAAATATTACTTATATAATTGACGGTCTATATCTGTACAATTGCTTTTGAATCCGTAACAGTTGCAAACCATTGCTAACAATTGTTGTAAATTTTCAAAGAAGCTTTGGGTTTGGGTTTTGTTTTTAGAAGAGAAGAAGTAAAGAGGTAGAAGAGAATTGGTCCCACATCATAGAAACTTATACAAGATATTTGCATAAATAAAGATTTCTCAAGTGGATGTTGGGGCCTTGGGGCTCCCACATGTTTGCTTTGTTGTGAGGAGAGAAGTCATGCAACACCACACGCGCGCCGCCGCCATCCGTCCGGCCGAACCGAACCGGGCCCGGGTTTCGGGTTCGGATCCGAAAATATTTTTGGATCATATATGAACAGTAACGGGACAGATTTCGGCCCGTTAAGGACCCAGAACCGGAAAATTAATAAAGAGAGGAAATTTGTAACGTTTTCTGAAACATTACAAAATGAATGGACGCGACCGTTTGTAACGGTTGTGAACCGTTACAAAATGAATAGTCGCGACCGTTGCTAACGGTCGCAACACTTTGCGAATGGACATCTCCTCACGTATATAAATAACGACGCCTTGAAACAGTTGCAGACAGTGAAAAAACTTCTTCTTCTTCCCAGAGCGATTCTGCAACGCTAGAAAGTGTTGCAAAACGCTGTGCCTCCATTGCTCTGTTTTGCGACGCCTCCAAGGTGTTGCGAAATCAGAAACCATTGCAGAATTGCTCTCTTCTTCCTCTTCAATCTGTTCTCTACAAATTGCATCATCAGATATAGTTTTCTGAAGTGTTCTTGGTCAGATCAAAGTCGTACAAACTTTGAATCCGATTACGCTGCTATATGGCTTCATTGAATCCTGAAAGTCGATGGTTCGATAACCCATTTGTACCTGGTGGGTTGAACTATTGTCTGAAAAAATCTATTTCATAGATCCTTGAAGTCGGAAGTACAACATTGTCTTTATCTCTATCGCCATCAAATCCGTCTCGAACCGCAAAATCCCCAACAAATTTTCAGACAATATTCTTCAACCATGGAAGGTTTGAGCGCTCTAGAAGTTATGAATCAGCATCTAACTCGATTGGAGCGTTTTGATGGCGACAATTTCACTCGTTGGCAAGAGACGATGAAATTTTTCCTGGTCACCGTCAAGTTGTTCTACATCTTGGAAGATGACTTGGAAGAAATCCCAAAGGAAACTGATAAGGATGATGCTGCTCTAAAGGCTAAACGTGCAAAGCGCAAAGAGGACGATTTCCTATGCTGAGGCCATATTTTGAATGCGCTATCTACCACAGTCTACAATGCCCATAGGACCTTGGAAACAGCGAAGGCACTCTGGACTGCTCTGGAGAATAAGTACCACATATCCGAGGCAAGTAATAAAAAGTTTCTTATTTCTAATTTTATGGATTTCAAAATGGTCACCAATAAGTCCATATTTGGACAAGTAAGCGAATTCTTACTGTTGATGAATCAACTTAAAGATGCTGGAATTGATCTCCCTGAATCTTTTGTTGTTGGAGTTATAATTTCTAGACTTCCGCATAGTTGGAATGATTATAAGAAATAGATGAAGCATGCGGAAACGGATTATAATTTAGACGGTTTACAGCGTCATCTTCGTATTGAAGAAGACTCTCGCAAATGCGATCTAGATGATAATCCACAAACTGAGTCCCATTCTAAGGCAAATAATGTTGAAATTACTGATAAATTAAAGCCAAAGAATGAGACGCGGTTTAAGAAAAATCATTCCAAAACTAACAACAAAAAGAAAGGTGCTTGTTATTTTTTTAACAAGCCCGGCCACTATGCCCGAGACTGCCGTCTGCGGAAGAAACAACAAAAAGTGAATGTGGTCGAAGACTCGCTTGTGGCTGTAGTGCAAGAGGCAAATTCCGTTAGTGGCAATGATAATGATTGGTGGTTCGATACTGGAGAAACCATTCACATTTGCAAAGACCGTAATCTGTTCAAGAGTTACGAAGAAAATAAAGGAGAAGCCGACGAAGTTACTGGAGCAAATAAGGTTCCAAGCAAAGTTCTGGGAAAAGGCACTATAGAACTTCTTCTCACCTCTGGAAAAGTTCTTACATTAGTCAATGTATTCTATGTACCTGATATGTGTTAGAATTTGGTCTCTGGATACCTTCTTAACAAAGGAGGATTCAAGATGGTGTATGAGTTTGATAAGCTAGTGTTGTCTAAGAATGGTAAATTCATTGAACAGGGATACTCTTGTAACGACATGATTAAGTTGAATCTAATAAAGAAATCTTCTGTTTATATTGTGGATTCTATTAATTTATGGCATGGTAGATTAGGACATTATAATTATAATTCCATTAGGAATATGAATAAATTAGGATTAATTTCTGATTGTGTTTTCGATACCATCTCTAAATGTGAAATATGCGTTCAAGCAAAAATACACCGAAAATCCTTTAAATCCGTAGAAAGGAAAACTGGTTTGCTTGATTGGGTATATAGTGATGTAGGTGACTTAAAAAGTCATATCACCTATGGTGTTAACTAATACTATATAACATTCATTGATGATTATACTAGATATGCATATGTATATCTAATGAAAACTAAAGATGAGGCTTTTGATAAATTCAAAATTTACAAAGCATAGGTCGAAACACAATTAGGAGTTCAAATTAAAATATTTCATTCAGATCGTGGTGGTGAATATTTCTCAAATGAATTCACCTTGTTTTGTAAACAACAAGGTATAATTCACCAATGTACTGCCCCATATACACCACAACAAAATGGTGTTGCTGAAAGGAAGAATAGAACTTTAGTAGAAATGGTTAATTCCATGCTCATAAGTTCTAATTTACCTTATAACCTATGGGGTGATGCTATGTTATCTGCATATTATATTTTAAATAGAGTACCACTTAAAAAGAATAATATTTAATAGGAAACCTAACCTAACTAGACTTAAAGTTTGAGGTTACTTAGCTTATGTTAGAAAACCAGACCCTAAACGACCAAAGTTAGGAAATAGAGCATTTAAATGTGTTTTCATAGGATATTCACTTAATAGTATAACTTATAGATTTCTTATTCTTGACACCCTAGAAGTTATAGAATCTGTTGATGTAGAATTTTTTGAAAATCAAACTGTTGAGATCCCATTGAGATCATCTAGTCCAGAAAGTAGTATGACTAATGATATCAATGACGATGATTATGCTCCTGCTCAAAACAGTAAGGAAGTGTCGGTACCAGATAATAGTACTGAACAACGGAGAAGTAAAAGAGCGAGAATAGAGAAGGACTATGGTCCTGACTTCATTACATATCTTGTAGAAGGCAATAAGGACGAAGTCCTTAATGTGACTAAATATGTAATGAACGTTGATGATGATCCCAAAACTTATTCTGAAGCTACGAGTTCCAGAGATTCAAATTTCTGGAAAGAAGCTATCAATGATGAAATGAATTCCATAATGTTAAACCAAACTTGGGTTTTAACTGATTTACCTCCTGGTGCTAAACCTATAGGATGTAAATGAATATTCAAGAAAAAGTTGAATACAAATGGATCCATTGATAAATTTAAAGCCAGATTAGTTTGCTAAGGGATATAAGCAAAGACATGGAGTAGATTATTTTGATACATATGCTCCAGTTGCTCGCATATCTTCTATACGCTGTTTAATTGCACTTGCATCAATTCATAAATTAGTCATACATCAAATGGATGTAAAGACTGCTTTTCTAAATGGAGATTTAGAAGAAGAGATATATATGGAATAACCTGAAGGTTTCAAAACCCCAGGCCAAGAAAAGAAAGTTTGCCAATTAGTAAAATCTCTTTATGGCCTGAAGCAAGCTCCCATGCAATGGCATGAGAAGTTTGATAAAGTTGCAATGTCATATGGATTCATTGTTAATGATGTTGATAAATGTATTTATAGCAAATCGGATAACAACGGTATTGTTATAATATGTTTATACGTTGATGACATGCTAATATTTGGTTCCAATATATCCTGTGTGAATGAAACTAAAAAGTTTCTGTCTTCTAAGTTTGATATGAAAGATCTAGGAGAGGCTGATGTAATTCTGGGAATTAAAATTGTTAGGAAAGAGGGGGAGTTATTACTAACTCAATCCCATTACATAGAGAAATTCCTACAAAAGTATGGTCGTTACGATGACAAACCAGCACCAACTCCTTTAGATCCTAGTATTAAATTAGAAAAGAACACTGGACGTACTATCTCTCAACTAGAGTATTCCAGTGTTATTGGAAGTCTTATGTATGTTATGCATTGCACTAGACCAGACATCGCGCATGCTATAAGTATATTGTGTCGATTTACGAGTAATCCAAGTTTCGAACATTGGAAAGCCATTTCCAGAGTTTTAGCTTATTTGAAAGGAACCATTGAATATGGTTTATCTTATAAAGGATATCCTGCTGTAATAGAAGGATATAGTGATGCAACCTGGAACAATGTAGAATCCAAATCCAAGTCTACGACTGGATGGATCTTTACACTAGGAGGTGCTGCTGTGTCTTGGGCTTCCAAGAAGCAGACCTGTATTTCTGACCCAACAATGTTGTCAGAATTGATTGCATTAGCAGATGCATGTAAAGAAGCGGAATGGCTTAGGAATTTATTAATGGAAATCCCTTTGTGGAAGAAGCCGTCTCCAGCAGTCTTGATTAACTGTGACAATCAAGCAACAATATACAATGTGTTTAATAAGAAATATAATGGAAAGTTTAGACATGTGAGTCTAAGACATCAAATGGTGAGACAGTTACTCAAAAGAGGAGTTATAACTGTTCACTACATAGAAACGAAGAAAAACTTGGCTGACCCACTTACAAAAGGTCTTCCAAAGGCAATGGTTTCTATAAAGTCACAAGAAATGGGACTAAGGTCTGTGAATGAAGGTTGATCATTCTTAACAGATACCCAACTTATGTCTTGAAAAGGATAGACAAAGTTCAATGGGTACCAACAAGTTAAGAGAATGATTATGGAACACTAAATTGATAATCCCATAATATTTAGTGTTGGATTCTGCAAGAACAAAGGATGGATATATATCCTTAATAAGTCTAGAAACCTTAAAAGGTGTATCGCAGAAACACCTTAAGAGACTTACCTATATGAGTATGGAAATCAGGCCGTTTCCTAGGAAAGTAAGACCGCTTTCTAAGTAGACTCATGAACCAGGATTTAAGCACATGGCCATTAACGTGCTGAGCAATACAGAACACTTTACCTAAGGAAATCAACATGTGTGATTGTTCCGATTTTATCATTAGGGATACTTGGTTCAAGATTCGTTCACCATAGAATCTCGATAAGGCTTTGAATGGTTTGCACTAAGTAAAGGTTCAAATCCAAAAGATACCTCTTATTTATGTGTTGGTTTTCACGATGATGCAAAACTTGATCTTAGAACTACATAGGCTTGATCCCACTTGGGTATGTAGGAAGTCACTCTAGTGATTCAGCCGTCCTATTTATTTATTTTTTATTTTGAAAATTGGAAGAGATTGTTGTAAATTTTCAAAGAAGCTTTGGGTTTGGGTTTTGTTTTTAGAAGAGAAGAAGTAAAGAGGTAGAAGAGAATTAGTCCCACATCATAGAAACTTATACAAGATATTTGTATAAATAAAGATTTCTCAAGTGGATGTTGGGGCCTTGGGGCTCCCACATGTTTGCTTTGTTGTGAGGAGAGAAGTCATGCAACTGTTGGGGATTTTGCGGTTCGAGACGGATTTGATGGCGATAGAGATAAAGACAATGCTGTACTTCCGACTTCAAGGATCTATGGAATAGATTCTTTCAGACAATAGTTCAACCCACCAGGTACAAACGGGTCATCGAACCATCGACTTTCAGGATTCAATGAAGCCCTATAACAGCGTAATCAGATTCAAAGTTTGTACGACTTTGATCCGACCAAGAAAACTTCAGAAAACTGTATATGATGATGCAATTTGTAGAGAACAGATTGAAGAGGAAGAAGAGAGCAATTCTGCAATGGTTTCTGATTTCGCAACACCTTGGAGGCGTCACAAAATAGAGCAATGGAGGCACAGCGTTTTGCAACACTTTCTAGCGTTGCAGAATCGCTCTGGGAAGAAGAAGAAGTTTTTTCACTGTCTGCAACTGTTTCAAGGCGTCGCTATTTATATACGTGAGGAGATGTCCATTCGCGAAGTGTTGCGACCGTTAGCAACGGTCGCGACTATTCATTCCATCCCAAAAGAAAATTGGAACAAAGATGAGAGTGCTATCATGAAGTTTTAACAAAATACTAGACAATTATCTTGAGATCTTGAAATCTTGATTCTCTAAAGTCTTGAATCTTGAATCTCTAATCTTCATCTTGGTACTTGAGTCTTTATACTGATCAGTCTTCGATGATACCTGCATATACTTCCTATATACATACATACATACATACATATATATATATATATATATCTATATCTATATGGAAATGTTAGTATATATTTTATAAAGTAAAGTATAATATTACTTATAAAATATTATTATATTTAATATTATTACTGGAATTATACATAGATATAGAATATAGATTAGTTTTCTTAAGATTTTAGGAATTTCTTAGATTTTAGAAAAAGACACCCCTTTTCAAATTCAACAGGCACATGTCGACATGCCAGGATACCCCATGTCGACATGTCTCTCAGAAATTTGATTTCAAAATTTGAATTCAAACTTTTGAATTTTCCTCCACCTTTTCACTTACTTCAAAATTCTGAAAAGATACCTCTTGACCAGAGAACATGACTTTAGAAAATCTATTTAATATACTTCTGTTATCATCTCTTTTCACTTTATTCTCATAATTCAAACTTTCTTCATTATCTTCTACTTATCTCAAACACTCATCAATGGCTTCCTCAAGTACCCCATCAACTATGAGGCTGACCAAATCCATCAAAAATGATCTTTTTAATGACCCGGAGGCTATCAAAGCTTACATAAGTTATGTAAACTATGGTAAAGTCAACACGGGAAAATTTGCTATTTTTTATGATGTTCCTTCTTATGAAATCGATCAACTTTTTGAAGAAAACTCCATTCTTAGCTTGATTGATAACAAGCAAAATAATTTCATTTGTTATCTGAACCTTGTCAAAATGTTTTATGCAAACCTAAACCATGAATTTTATAATGGAAATGAAGATCAAATTTGGAGTAGTGTTAAAGGAACAGTTATTGTTTTGGATTCCGATATTTTGGGTACTATTTTGGGTTGCAAATCTACCGGTATGAATCTCTCGCAATTTCAAATCAATGAAACCGATCGAGAGACTTTTCATCACATTTATGAAAGCGATGACCACATGGATTTTAAGAATCGCTTTTTCTGCCCAAAAGCAAGAATTGTCAACCTTCTTATTCAACACACCATTATTCCTAGGTCGGGAAACTACAATAATCCCACCTCAAAAATATGTAAAGCTCTTTTTTCTATATTTGGAAAATATGATATTAATTGGGGACAAACTATTTTGGATGAGTTAAGACCCAAAAATTTTACTATGGGAGAAAACACTCTTTATCGTGGAATTTATCTTACTCGGATTTTCAATTATTTTGGTGTGGATTTTAAAAAGGAAGAGTTTGTAAGTAGGAAAGTGTTCAATCATGGGAACATTTCCCTTATGAAAATCCCACTTATGTTTCAACCATATGAAACACTTCCCGAAAAGGAAGAGAGACTTGCTCATGAAGAGATGGAAGAAGAGGGTGAAGAAGAGGAAGAAGAAGGGGAAGGAATGGAAATTGAAGAAGAAGAGGAAGATGAAGAAACCTCTTTGGAAAGTATAGAGTATCCACATACACCTGCCAATCCGTCCAACAAAACCATACTCAAGAACCAAAAGATACTTGCTCAAAACCAAAAGGTTCTTAAGAGATCTATTAGCAAGAAAATGGATAAAATCTCTACCAGGATCGACAAGTTCTTTGGGAAGATAGGCAGGAAACTTGGCTTGTCCTCATCATCATCTTCATCAAACTAATCCTAGCCATTATCTCTCTAGCTATCGTTTATCTATCTTTGTATTTTCTATTTTTTTGGTTAATATTATGTAATGTTAACTAATATAAGTAATGCTATCTTCTTTTCTGTTTTCCATCTTTATATATCTTTGATAGTTATTTATTTTAAGTTTATATAGGTCCACTAGTATAAAAATAAACTTAGAAATCAAAAATAACTCAACTTGGTCATTCTGTCTAGACCATGTCGACATGCCCCATCCCCCCATGTCGACATATAACAGTCAGAAAGTAGTTACAATTTCTAAACTTCAAATTCTTGTAACTACCAAGTGACATTTCATTTTGAACGACCAATAACTCCTATAAATACCTATTTCTTCCAGAAAAACTTCTCTACCTCCATTTCTATTCATCTCCTCTCATACTTCAACTTATTTCTTATATTATGGCTTCTCCAATTAAGAATTTAAGTAAAAATCTTGAAGAAACTCTTACTTCTTTCAAGAATATTCTCTCTTTTATACTTAGAAATCGAAGGCACTTAGAATTAAGCCAAATGCAGATGATCAAAGAGCAAGAGAGACACTTCGACGCACTTCGTTGGATGATCTCAAGCCTTAGCAAAGACGAACTCGAAGCAAATCCACCGGTCACTCTCGACAAAGATAATTGGGATGTTATCAAAACTGATCCTATCTTTGGAGAAGATGGATGGGTGGAAGTCCCAAGGAATGTCTAATCATTATGTAAGTTTGATTGTTTGTTTGATTTGATTTGATTTAGATTTGATTGAATTGTTTACTTAAGTTTAATTTGGATTTGGTTTGTATATAACTTTATATACTATACATGATTGGTTTGCTATGTATGATATTGATTTGATTTTCAAGTTACACTTATATATATACTCACACACTTGATCACTTACTCGTTCACTTTACACTTTTATTCTATATATACTTGATTATCTTAAAAATAGGTAAATCTTTTATTCCTTTTTGCTGATGACAAAGGGCGAGAAAGTTATAAAAATATATGTGCTTGGTGTAAGGGGGAGTCATGGAGTAAGGGGGAGTTGTAGTTTTAAGAAGAAATCACGGAGTAAGGGGGAGTTATGGTATGGTAAGAATATTTTATAAATAAAGGTTGTCTTCATCAAAAAGGGGGAGATTGTTAGGAACTGAGTTGATGATGTTTTGATGACAACAACCTTATATAGTTATTATACTTTACTTTATAAAATATATACTAACATTTCCATATAGATAGATATGTATATATATATGTATATAGGAAGTATATGCAGGTATCATCGAAGACTGATCAGTATAAAGACTCAAGCATCAAGATGAAGATTAGAGATTCAAGATTCAAGACTCTAGAGAATCAAGATTTCAAGATCTCAAGATAAGTGTCTAGTATTTTGTTAAAACTTCATAATAGCACTCTCATCTTTCTTCCAATTTTCTTTTGGGATGGAACCCAATTTCTATCGAAACCAGTGGCTTACAAACCCAAGACAAGTAGCTTACAAACCTACGACAAGTGGCTTACAAACCCACGAAAATCAAAATCATTTAAACTACTTTGTACAAGTTCTCGAGTCTTATGGAGGAGCTCTGTAGGAAGGTTCTTGCAATTTCAATTTGAATAGATTTTTCAAAAAAAATTTAAATCTGTTTTCAAAATGTTTTAGCTCTCAAAATCATGTTTTCAAAAATATTTTCAAACTTTGTTTTAGCCTTGAAATATTCCTCTATTCTGATTTTAAAACTTCTATTTTTAAAACATCAAAACTTATTCTAATTTTAAATATTACTTATATAATTGACGGTCTATATCAATTATATATACATATTTAAAATAATGTTTTATATTCATTCTCTATCTTAAAATATTGTTTAAACACTTTACTTTGCTTCAGAGAAGTTTCAACTTGTTTTAAATTCAATTGTCTTTACAAAACAACATCTCTATAATTTTGAACTAAGGGATGTCGACATAAGGGGATACCCCATGTCCTTATGTCGACATGGTGACAGTTGGATTCAAAATTGAACTTTCAAAAGAAGTGTCCATTCATTCGAAAACCTTTCGCCAATGGTTATGACTGTTGTGCATCTATTTAAAGGCTTCCAAAACGAATTTTTTAACAACTACTTTCTTATTTTCTTCACTCTTTCTTCTCCACTATTCCATATCCATAAAACTTCATATTTTCAAGAATGTACCATCATTCTGCCAAATTCTCAATAGGAAATCATTTAGATACTCTCTCTATTTGATTCTCCATCATTCTACTAAAGATTAAAGTGCTATTCAGAGTTATAGGATTAATTTATATTCAAAAAGTCCATAGAGTCTATCCATTCAAAAGGATTGTTATTAAGAAGTATTAGGGTGATCTTGTGTCCCGTAAATCAAGAGAGTTTACCCCAGACTCGGAGATAGGAGGGTGCCTCAAGGCCTTAGAAATTGAGGGTTGTAATTTGGATATTGGCTTATAAAAATCTATACAAGGATATTGCCTTGGTGCAGGACTGGATGTAGGAGGATTCCGAACCAGTATAAAATCCGGTGTGTTCTTTCCTTTTACTTGCTTTACTTTACTATTTGCATTTGTTATATGTTCTGTGATCATTCTGTGTTAGGATTCTGTTTAAATTTGTGTTGAAAGTTTAAATTTAGTCATATAGTTCATATATTCTTTAAAACACTATTCACCCCCCTCTAGTGTTATTTCTGCCTTAAGATCCTTAATCCGCATCCCTAACAATTGGTATCAGAGCATTGGTTTTCATTATTTTCATAATCTGAAATTTTGAAAAGTTTTAATGGAACAACACACTAATAATGTCACTCCTGTCACCACTACTTCTGTCAACACAAGAACTAACACTAGTTCATTTGTAGAAGGCCAGTCTACTGTCAGACCACCACTTTTTAATGGCAGTAATTATGCATATTGGGCATGTAGGATGAAAATTTATTTACAATCCATAAGTTTAGATACTTGGAATATGACACAAATTGAATATGTTGAATCGACTACTAATTTTGCCCAGTGGACTACTGAGCAAAAGACGGTTGCACAAAACAATTCTAGGGTATGAATATACTATTTTGTTCACTTAATAGGAATGAGTTTAATTGAGTCTCTGTTTGTTAGTCTGCATTTGAAATCTGGAAAACTTTGCAAGTAACTCATGAAGGAACAAGCAAAGTTAAACAGACTAAAATTTCCATATTAACTAACCAGTTTCAATTGTTTAAAAAATGCATGAAAATGAGTCCATTTTCGACATGTATTGTCGATTTCAAGATATTGTACATTCATTGATTGCTTTAGGAAAGGCTCAGAAGAAGATTAAGTCAGAAAGACAGTTCACTCACTCCAGAATGGGATCAAAAGACACATACTATTGAAGAGGCAAATGATGTTAGTCAAATGAAGATCGAAGAGTTAATCGGTAATCTAATGTCTTATGAAGTTCAACTACAAGGGAGAAAAGAATCTAAGGCGACGGAAAAGAAATCGATCGCATTCAAAGCAACAACTGGAGATTCAGAACAAGATAGTGATGAAGATATTGCTTTCATGACCAGAAATTTCAGAAAGTTTCTGAAGTATAGAAAGATGAATAACTTTAAAAGAAATGATCAAAGGAATTCCAGAAATACTTCGGAGAACAAAAACAATTACAACAACAACAACGACAACAACAATGGTGATAGATGCTACAACTGCAACAAAATATGGCACTACAAGATAGATTGTCCATATCCAGACAAGCAAACATTCCAACCAAATAATGAGCAACTAAGGAAAAGAAAGAAGGCATATGCAGCAACTCTTGACGATTCAGATTCATCCAGTGATGACGAGAAGAAAACTGATAATTCAAATCTGTGCTTCACTGCTATTCTCGAATCAGAAGACGATCGAAGTTTGGATCTAAAAATAGGTAAATCTTTTATTCCTTTTTGCTGATGACAAAGGGGGAGAAAGTTATAAAAATATATGTGCTTGGTGTAAGGGGGAGTCATGGAGTAAGGGGGAGTTGTAGTTTTAAGAAGAAATCACGGAGTAAGGGGGAGTTATGGTATGGTAAGAATATTTTATAAATAAAGGTTGTCTTCATCAAAAAGGGGGAGATTGTTAGGAACTGAGTTGATGATGTTTTGATGACAACAACCTTATATAGTTATTATACTTTACTTTATAAAATATATACTAACATTTCCATATAGATAGATATGTATATATATATGTATATAGGAAGTATATGCAGGTATCATCGAAGACTGATCAGTATAAAGACTCAAGCATCAAGATGAAGATTAGAGATTCAAGATTCAAGACTCTAGAGAATCAAGATTTCAAGATCTCAAGATAAGTGTCTAGTATTTTGTTAAAACTTCATAATAGCACTCTCATCTTTCTTCCAATTTTCTTTTGGGATGGAACCCAATTTCTATCGAAACCAGTGGCTTACAAACCCAAGACAAGTAGCTTACAAACCTACGACAAGTGGCTTACAAACCCACGAAAATCAAAATCATTTAAACTACTTTGTACAAGTTCTCGAGTCTTATGGAGGAGCTCTGTAGGAAGGTTCTTGCAATTTCAATTTGAATAGATTTTTCAAAAAAAATTTAAATCTGTTTTCAAAATGTTTTAGCTTTCAAAATCATGTTTTCAGAAATATTTTCAAACTTTGTTTTAGCCTTGAAATATTCCTCTATTCTGATTTTAAAACTTCTATTTTTAAAACATCAAAACTTATTCTAATTTTAAATATTACTTATATAATTGACGGTCTATATCAATTATATATACATATTTAAAATAATGTTTTATATTCATTCTCTATCTTAAAATATTGTTTAAACACTTTACTTTGCTTCAGAGAAGTTTCAACTTGTTTTAAATTCAATTGTCTTTACAAAACAACATCTCTATAATTTTGAACTAAGGGATGTCGACATAAGGGGATACCCCATGTCCTTATGTCGACATGGTGACAGTTGGATTCAAAATTGAACTTTCAAAAGAAGTGTCCATTCATTCGAAAACCTTTCGCCAATGGTTATGACTGTTGTGCATCTATTTAAAGGCTTCCAAAACGAATTTTTTAACAACTACTTTCTTATTTTCTTCACTCTTTCTTCTCCACTATTCCATATCCATAAAACTTCATATTTTCAAGAATGTACCATCATTCTGCCAAATTCTCAATAGGAAATCATTTAGATACTCTCTCTATTTGATTCTCCATCATTCTACTAAAGATTAAAGTGCTATTCAGAGTTATAGGATTAATTTATATTCAAAAAGTCCATAGAGTCTATCCATTCAAAAGGATTGTTATTAAGAAGTATTAGGGTGATCTTGTGTCCCGTAAATCAAGAGAGTTTACCCCAGACTCGGAGATAGGAGGGTGCCTCAAGGCCTTAGAAATTGAGGGTTGTAATTTGGATATTGGCTTATAAAAATCTATACAAGGATATTGCCTTGGTGCAGGACTGGATGTAGGAGGATTCCGAACCAGTATAAAATCCGGTGTGTTCTTTCCTTTTACTTGCTTTACTTTACTATTTGCATTTGTTATATGTTCTGTGATCATTCTGTGTTAGGATTCTGTTTAAATTTGTGTTGAAAGTTTAAATTTAGTCATATAGTTCATATATTCTTTAAAACACTATTCACCCCCCTCTAGTGTTATTTCTGCCTTAAGATCCTTAATCCGCATCCCTAACAATTGGTATCAGAGCATTGGTTTTCATTATTTTCATAATCTGAAATTTTGAAAAGTTTTAATGGAACAACACACTAATAATGTCACTCCTGTCACCACTACTTCTGTCAACACAAGAACTAACACTAGTTCATTTGTAGAAGGCCAGTCTACTGTCAGACCACCACTTTTTAATGGCAGTAATTATGCATATTGGGCATGTAGGATGAAAATTTATTTACAATCCATAAGTTTAGATACTTGGAATATGACACAAATTGAATATGTTGAATCGACTACCAATTTTGCCCAGTGGACTACTGAGCAAAAGACGGTTGCACAAAACAATTCTAGGGTATGAATATACTATTTTGTTCACTTAATAGGAATGAGTTTAATTGAGTCTCTGTTTGTTAGTCTGCATTTGAAATCTGGAAAACTTTGCAAGTAACTCATGAAGGAACAATCAAAGTTAAACAGACTAAAATTTCCATATTAACTAACCAGTTTCAATTGTTTAAAAAATGCATGAAAATGAGTCCATTTTCGACATGTATTGTCGATTTCAAGATATTGTACATTCATTGATTGCTTTAGGAAAGGCTCAGAAGAAGATTAAGTCAGAAAGACAGTTCACTCACTCCAGAATGGGATCAAAAGACACATACTATTGAAGAGGCAAATGATGTTAGTCAAATGAAGATCGAAGAGTTAATCGGTAATCTAATGTCTTATGAAGTTCAACTACAAGGGAGAAAAGAATCTAAGGCGACGGAAAAGAAATCGATCGCATTCAAAGCAACAACTGGAGATTCAGAACAAGATAGTGATGAAGATATTGCTTTCATGACCAGAAATTTCAGAAAGTTTCTGAAGTATAGAAAGATGAATAACTTTAAAAGAAATGATCAAAGGAATTCCAGAAATACTTCGGAGAACAAAAACAATTACAACAACAACAACGACAACAACAATGGTGATAGATGCTACAACTGCAACAAAATATGGCACTACAAGATAGATTGTCCATATCCAGACAAGCAAACATTCCAACCAAATAATGAGCAACTAAGGAAAAGAAAGAAGGCATATGCAGCAACTCTTGACGATTCAGATTCATCCAGTGATGACGAGAAGAAAACTGATAATTCAAATCTGTGCTTCACTGCTATTCTCGAATCAGAAGACGATCGAAGTTTGGATCTAAAAATAGGTAAATCTTTTATTCCTTTTTGCTGATGACAAAGGGGGAGAAAGTTATAAAAATATATGTGCTTGGTGTAAGGGGGAGTCATGGAGTAAGGGGGAGTTGTAGTTTTAAGAAGAAATCACGGAGTAAGGGGGAGTTATGGTATGGTAAGAATATTTTATAAATAAAGGTTGTCATCATCAAAAAGGGGGAGATTGTTAGGAACTGAGTTGATGATGTTTTGATGACAACAAACTTATATATTTATTATACTTTACTTTATAAAATATATACTAACATTTCCATATAGATATATATATATATATATATATATATATATTTATGTATATAGGAAGTATATGCAGGTATCATCGAAGATTGATCAGTATAAAGACTCTAGCATCAAGATGAAGATTAGAGATTCAAGATTCAAGACTCCAGAGAATCAAGATTTCAAGATCTCAAGATAAGTGTCTAGTATTTTGTTAAAACTTTATAATAGCACTCTCATCTTTCTTCCAATTTTCTTTTGGGATGGAACCCAATATCTATCGAAACCAGTGGCTTACAAACCCACGACAAGTAGCTTACACACCTCCGACAAGTGGCTTACAAACCCACGAAAATCAAAATCATTTAAACTACTTTGTATAAGTTCTCGAGTCCTATGGAGGAGCTCTGTAGGAAGGTTCTTGCAATTTCAGTTTGAATAGATTTTTAAAAATGTTTTTAAATCTGTTTTCAAAATGTTTTAGCTTTCAAAATCATGTTTTCAAAAATGTTTTCAAACTTTGTTTTAGCCTTGAAATATTCCTCTATTCTGATTTTAAAAACTTCTATTTTTAAAACATCAAAACTTATTCCGACTTTAAATATTACTTATATAATTGTTTATTGTTAGGAACTGAGTTGATGATGTTTTGATGACAACAACCTTATATAGTTATTATACTTTACTTTATAAAATATTTACTAACATTTCCATATATATATATATATGTATATATAGGAAGTATATGCAGGTATCATCGAAGACTGATCAGTATAAAGACTCAAGCATCAAGATGAAGATTAGAGATTCAAGATTCAAGACTCTAGAGAATCAAGATTTCAAGATCTCAAGATAAGTGTGTAGTATTTTGTTAAAACTTCATAATAGCACTCTCATCTTTATTCCAATTTTCTTTTGGGATGGAACCCAATTTCTATCGAAACCAGTGGCTTACAAACCCACGACAAGTAGCTTACAAACCTACGACAAGTGGCTTACAAACCCACGAAAATCAAAATCATTTAAACTACTTTGTACAAGTTCTCGAGTCCTATGGAGGAGCTCTGTAGGAAGGTTCTTGCAATTTCAGTTTGATAGGGATGCAGATTAAGGATCTTAAGGCAGAAATAACACTAGGGGGGGTGAATAGTGTTTTAAAGAATATATGAGCTATATGACTAAATTAAAACTTTCAACACAAATCTAAACAGAATTCTAACACAGAATGATCATAGAACATATAACAAATGCAAATAGTAAAGTAAAGCAAGTAAAAGGAAAGAACACACCGGATTTTATACTGGTTCAGAATCCTCCTACATCCAGTCCTGCACCAAGGCAATATCCTTGTACAGATTTTTATAAGCCAATATCCAAATTACAACCCTCAATTTCTAAGGCCTCGAGGAACCCTCCTATCTCCGAGTCTAGGGTAAACTCTCTTGATTTACGGGACACAAGATCACCCTAATACTTCTTAATAACAATCCTTTTGAATGGATAGACTCTATGGACTTTTTGATTACAAATTAATCCTATAACTCTAAATAGCACTTTGATCTTTAGTAGAATGATGGAGAATTAAATAGAGAGAGTATGTAAATGATTTCCTATTGAGAATTTGGCAGAATGATGGCACGATCTTGAAAATATGAAGTTTTATGGATATGGAATGGTGGAGAAGAAAGAGTGAAGAAAATAAGCAAGTAGTTGTTAAAAAAATTCATTTTGGAAGCCTTTATATAGATGCACAACAGTCATAACCATTGGCGAAGGGTTTTCGAACGAACGAACACTTCTTTTGAAAATTGAATTTTGAATCCAACTGTCACCATGTAGACATGGGGTATCCCCTTATGTCGACATCCCTTAGTTCAAAGTTATAGAGATGTTGTTTTGTAAAGACAATTGAATTTAAAACAAGTTGAAACTTCTCTGAAGCAAAGTAAAGTGTTTAAACAATATTTTGAGATAGAGAATGAATATAAAACATTATTTTAAATATGTATATATAATTGATATAGACCGTCAATTATATAAGTAATATTTAAAATTAGAATAAGTTTTCATGATTTAAAAATAGAAGTTTTTAAAATCAGAATAGAGGAATATTTCAAGGCTAAAACAAAGTTTGAAAATATTTTTGAAAACATGATTTTGAAAGCTAAAACATTTTGAAAACAGATTTAAAAACATTTTGAAAAATCTATTCAAACTGAAATTGCAAGAACCTTCCTACAGAGCTCCTCCATAGGACTCGAGAACTTATACAAAGTAGTTTAAATGATTTTGATTTTCGTGGGTTTGTAAGCCACTTGTCGTAGGTTTGTAAGCTACTTGTCATGGGTTTGTAAGCCACTGGTTTCGATAGAAATTGGGTTCCATCCCAAAATAAAATTGGAAGAAAGATGAGAGTGCTATTATGAAGTTTTAACAAAATACTAGACACTTATCTTGAGATCTTGAAATCTTGATTCACTAGAATCTTGAATCTTGAATCTCTAATTTTCATCTTGATGCTTGAGTCTTTATACTGATCAGTCTTCGATGATACCTGCATATACTTCCTATATACATACATACATACATATATATATATCTATATGGAAATGTTAGTATATATTTTATAAAGTATAATAAGTATATAAGGTTGTTGTCATCAAAACATCATTAACTTAGTTCCTAACAATCTCCCACTTTTTGATGATGACAACCTTTATTTATAAAATATTCTTACCATACCATAACTCCCCCTTACTCCGTGATTTCTTCTTTAAACTACAACTCCCCCTTACTCCATGACTCCCCCTTACACCAAGCACATATATTTTTATAACTTTCTCCCCCTTTGTCATCAGCAAAAAGGAATAAAAGATTGTTTGTTTTAAAGTCAACAGTTATTCTTTGTTTTAATTTGTTTTGTTTGTTCGTACTTATGTATGTTCTTATATACATTGTAATAACTAAAATGTGTTCACTTATACTCATTGTTTCATGCTTGTTCTATACATATTATTTGTTCATACTAATCATTCTTGAATTCTTAAGTAGTTATTCCCTTTTGCTGATGTCAAAGGGGGAGAAAGTTATAAAAATATATGTGCATGGTGTAAGAAGGAGTCATGGAGTAAGGGGGAGTTGTAGTTTTAAGAAGAAATCACAGAGTAAGGGGGAGTTATGGTATGGTAAGAATATTTTATAAATAATGGTTGTCATCATCAAAAAAGGGGAGATTGTTAGGAACTGAGTTGATGATGTTTTGATGACAACCACCTTATATAATTATTATACTTTACTTTATAAAATATATACTAACATTTCCATATATATATATATATGTATATAGGAAGTATATGCAGGTATCATCGAAGACTGATCAGTATAAAGACTCAAGCATCAAGATGAAGATTAGAGATTCAAGATTCAAGACTCTAGAGAATCAAGATTTCAGGATCTCAAGATAAGTGTCTAGTATTTTGTTAAAACTTCATAATAGCACTCTCATCTTTCTTCCAATTTTCTTTTGGGATGGAATCCAATTTCTATCGAAACCAGTGGCTTACAAACTCACGACAAGTAGCTTACAAACCTACGACAAGTGGCTTACAAACCCACGAAAATCAAAATCATTTAAACTACTTTGTACAAGTTCTCGAGTCCTATGGAGGAGCTCTGTAGGAAGGTTCTTGCAATTTCAGTTTGAATAGATTTTTCAAAATGTTTTTAAATCTGTTTTCAAAATGTTTTAGCTTTCAAAGTCATGTTTTCGAAAATGTTTTCAAACTTTGTTTTAGCCTTGAAATGTTCCTCTATTCTGATTTTAAAAACTTCTATTTTTAAAACATCAAAACTTATTCTGATTTTAAATATTACTTATATAATTGACGGTCTATATCAATTATATTACATATTTAAAATAATGTTTTATATTCATTCTCTATCTCGAAATATTGTTTAAACACTTTACTTTGCTTCAGAGAAGTTTCAACTTGTTTTAAATTCAATTGCCTTTACAAAACAACATCTCTATAATTTTGAACTAAGGGATGTCGACATAAGGGGATACCCCATGTCGACATGGTGACAGTTGGATTCAAAATTCAATTTTCAAAAGAAGTGTCCATTCGTTCGAAAACCTTTCGCCAATGGTTATGACTATTGTGCATTTATATAAAGGCTTCCAAAACGAATTTTTTTAACAACTACTTTCTTATTTTCTTCACTCTTTCTTCTCCACCATTCCATATCCTTAAAACTTCATATTTTCAAGATCGTGCCATCATTTTGCCAAATTCTCAATAGGAAATCATTTAGATACTCTTTATATTTGATTCTCCATCATTCTACTAAAGATCAAAGTGCTATTCAAAGTTATAGGATTAATTTGTATTTAAAAAGTCCATAGAGTCTATCCATTCAAAAGGATTGTTATTAAGAAGTATTAGGGTGATCTTGTGTCCCATAAATCAAGAGAGTTTACCCCAGACTCGGAGATAGGAGGGTTCCTCAAGGCCTTAGAAATTGAGGGTTGTAATTTGGATATTGGCTTATAAAAATCTATACAAGGATATTGCCTTGGTGCAGGACTGGATGTAGGAGGATTCCGAACCTGTATAAAATCCGGTGTATTCTTTCTTTTACTTGTTTTACTTTACTATTTGCCTTTGTTATATGCTCTGTGATCATTCTGTGTTAGGATTCTGTTTAAATTTGTGTTGAAAGTTTTAATTTAGTCATATAGTTCATATATTCTTTAAAACACTATTCACCCCCCACTATTGTGTTATTTCTACCTTAAGATCCTTAATCCGCATCCTTAACATCGAGACGGATTTGATGGCGATAAAGATAAAGACAATGGTGTACTTTCGACTTCAAGGATCTACGGAATAGATTCTTTCAGACAATAGTTCAACCCACCAGGTACAACAGGGTTATTGAACCAACGACTTTCAGGATTCAATGAAGCCCTATAACAACGTAATCAGATTCAAAGTCTGTACGACTTTGATCCGACCAAGAACACTTCAGAAAACTGTATCTGATGATGCAATTTGTAGACAACAGATTGAAGAGGAAGAAGAGAGCAATTCTGCAACTGTTTCTGAATCTGCAACACCTTGGAGGCGTCGCAAAACAGAGCAACAGTTTATGGCGTCGCGGAAATGCTCGGGGATATGCATATATGTAGGGGGAGCTTTGTGTAGAGAGGAAACATTTAAATATGGGAAGCAATTAAAGAATATCAATAATCAAATACATTTAACATATTCAAATTCTTAAATATACGGTTGTTATCATCAAAAGGGGGAGATTGTTGAATATGCGCTTATATGATTTGTGTTTGATGATAATAAACATATATATATATTCGTTTACATGTATTTGTTAATGTACTATTTTATTTTTCGTAGATTAAATAAATATTTGCTGAATAAAATTAAATAACACAGAATTTGAATTCAAACAGAAATTTTATTCAAACAAATATTTATTACGATTTTGAATAGTACAAATTCAAGATCTCACTATACATATACAACTTTGGTTACAAATACATCATAATTTCATATTTACACTTAACCTAACCACACATCACTCATTCACTCAATTCGTATTTTATCTTCAACTTCACTTCCAGTTAGAATCCAGCATCTGAGCAATCTGCAAAAATATACACTAACGCAGTAAAATTGAAAAGGAAATATTTTTGCAGTATAAAATAAAATGTGATTTTGAAAATTATATTTGCCTCAGTTATTTGGGTTGTTCTTCATCATTTAGTTTTCAAATTCATCATACACGAACAGCTTGTGACATAAACAGTGTATCACTGTATATGCCACAAGGTCGTGCACACCGATATATATATACACTTGATAAATTTACAGGGACATGGGAGCACAGGTTAAACCCATATTATCGGATTCAACTCAGGTGCGATAAAATAAATGTCACAACTCTCACCACAGGGTCAAATCCAAACTTAAGCTGGATTCAACTCAGGTGAAATTTCGAAAAATAAACAAAATGCAAAGGTCAAGTCACTGCAATCTTGACTCAACTCAATGCAACAACCAAAGTCAAGGCAACATGAAGATGATCACACATGAATACAACTCACATGCAAGCATAGCCACAAACCAAGCTACAAACATCTAGTGCATCACTACAAAACAAGCTCAACTGGACAGTTCCATCTAACCAGATTCAAAGATGCAAGCATGTACATGTGTGGTCAACAAACACAAAGCTAACAGCATTCAGATGTCCAAATTTTTACAATGGAGGGACAATGCCTTCTGCAAACCTACTACTCTATTTTTAGGATGATGTTTCTGTTGTTAATCATTGGCTTGTGAACGGGATGCATTACTCAAGAACAAGGGAACTTCAACTATCAAATTTAGAGATCATTGTTGCAGATATTAGCAAGTTTGACATGGAAGCTTTATACGATCGAATTTTATCTGTTGAAATGTTTGAATACATGAAGCAACTTCAAACAGTAAACAAGTCAATGCAACATGATCAAACTCAATTAAATATGACTGTAAGCAGTGCCACAAGACCACCAAGCAAAACCAGGCAGCAAGCATACATGCAACTTGAACTTCTCACTGAATACATGAAACCAACACAGTGACACAGTACCAAAAACCATCAATGGACAAGACAAGCTAATGATACATAACTAAAGACTACAGATCGAACCAAGATATCAGCAACAACAACAGTAATGATACAAGTACAACAACATGAAGGAACCAGACCACAAAGGCAATCAAAGTGTTTGAAAATGCAGCAAATACTCAAGATAGTACAACCCAAAATGCAAACTACTAATACATAGGGAGTGACAATATATAATGAACCGAAGTGCAAATTCAATGATACTATGTGCACAACATCAAGCAAAATCAATTTGAAGCCGTGAACAACCGACCGTACTTAATATGATAACCAAGTCAAAGAAACGAACAGTTCAAATTCAAAGCCGTGAGAGCTAAGTATCAAATTATACGAATTTGATTAAGTTAGAGGAAATCATCAACATCCAAACGAAATCGAATGACTGAAGCTAAATATTGAAAATATCAGACGAACGAAAATCTAGGGATTCAATTCATATATAAACCTGCAAATCATCATCGGCAAAGTATTCGAGTTCAAAGAAAAACAGAGACCAAACAAAATCAGATCAATAACTCGAATCAAAGTCGAGCGTAATTAAAATAAAAGAAACAATCACATACCAATTTTGTATGAAGCATACACGCTCGACAAATTGAAGCTGCCACAAGAAACAATCAGTAAGCCAAATCAAAGAGCATCGAAGTCTACTATCGAACGGTATCGAGCGGCACTTCAATTTGCCAAAACCCTAAATCTGGAAAAGGAACGAACGCCATTATTCTCAAGTGAAAGGAACCAGGCCGATATAATATAAAAAAGAGAAGGGGGACGCATTTTTTCAATCATCTAATTATTGGGCCGGTTCTAGTAATATTAATTTGGGCTTAGTTTTAAAAATAAGGGTTTGTTTTTAATTGTTTTTATTTAAATTCTTTTTAAATTTTGCAAAAAATTTGTAATTTCTAGTCGTGTGACTAGGGGACAAACTACATGGCGTAGTTTGAGAATTCGCAACTTAGTGGCTGAATTATGGTAGGGTTTTGAGCGTAGAGTTAGGTTTAGTCGCTAGCGGGTGTCGCGAGTTTACGTGCGTAAGCGTCTGACTATCTAATTTTTAGTAGAAACCTTGGGGGCAGCACATAGGCAGTGTTTTGCCGAAGCTGGGTAAATTCTGTGTCATTCTATTTCTGTATTTTATTATTTTGCTATTTTTCTGTGCTGCTATTATTCTGTGATCTGTGTTGAAATCATTTTATAAGCTTCTGCAATTAATTTTTATAATTTATACCATACCCTATTCACCCCCCCTCTAGGGTGAAATCGATCCTACAAGTGGTATCAGAGCTAGGAACAAAAGCCAATTTTGATTTTTCAAAAACCAATTTTTTTGTTTCTAAATTTGAATTTTTAAAATGGCTACTTTTGTTGAGGGTCGTTCCAATATTATTCCTCCTATTTTGGATGGAACAGATTTTTCGAATTGGAAATTGAAAATGGAATTTTATTTAAAATCTGTTAATATTAAATGTTGGAATATTATTCGAAATGGGTGTGATATAAATGACGAGAAAATTATCTCGATTAATGCCCTTGCTATGCGTATATTATATTCTCATATTAATCAAGATAATTTTAATTTCATTTCTCATTGTGAAAATACACAGGAAATCTAGAATACTTTCAATGCAATATATGGTGCAAAAGTCAACAGCAATGAGAAATCCTCCACAACCGAATCACCTAAAGAAATGTGCTTAACAGGATTTGTAAAAAGCAGTTGTGATGAGGATGATGATGATGGAGCAGCTAAGTTGGCATTAATAATGAATAAATTCAAAAGATGGAAACAAAATACGGAAATCCAGCTCTAAATCAACAATTAAAAAGCAGAATAATCAAAGCACTAGGCAACTCGGAAGAACACGGGATCATTTGAAACAAACCCTGTGATATCAAGCCCAATTATCCCCGATTTCAACGTGACTTTCAAAAGAAATCAAAAAGAAAAAGTTTTGCAGCCACGTGGAATACAAGTGATGAAGATAATAAAAGTTCTAGCAGTGAGAGTGAGAAAGCAGATATGTGCCTTCATGGAAATATAACTGATAGCGACGATGATGAGCCAAGCGAGGTATCAAAACTCACTCACTCTGAATTACTTATTTATTTCCACGAAGTAAATGGCTGTTTTGAACGACTTAGGGAGAAATATGCTAAACTTGAATCACAAAAAGTTACTTTGATAGAATTAAATGAACAACTTGACCAATTAGTTAAAACCTATCAAAGTAGGATCCCTAAGTGTAATAAGTGTCCAACATTTGAAAACGAAATTAAAAAAAATCAGAAATCAATATAAAATCACTTGAAAATGAAATTCTGATTTTAAAAGAAAGTGAAAATACTAGGAGAGAGAATTCTATCAAAAAATGCACTCAATTGTTGAACGAAAATGAATCTCTCAAAACACAAGTCCAACATTTGTCAACTATTTTAGATAAATTTCCCAAAAGTGAAAAATCGTTGAATATGCTATTAGGAAAGCAAACTGTTAATACGGTTAGACAAGGACTTGGATATAGTCATTCTGAAAATGTTGAAAGCAATATTAATCAAGTCAATTCTATGTGCACAATTTGTAGAAAATTTGGACACAATCACAATAGTTGTTGGTATTGACCCAAACACATGAAAACTATACCAATTTGGGTTCCAAAAGGCACAAATATAAAATCTCTCAAAGTTAGACAAATTTGGGTGCCGAAGGGAACAATTATAAATAGTTTTGGGTCTTTACAAAATTGTTTTTCAATATATTCTGCCACGAACAACCATGGATCAATAAAAACAAATAGGTCACATAAATCTTTTCCCGTATAGGTGTGGTGGAAGGCTAAGGAACAACAATAGTGTTCTCTGGATTTTGGCTGTTCCAAGGACACAACGAGCAACAAAGCAAAGTTCCTTAGCCTAGTATAAAGGTGACAAAATCACAACAGACGACAACGAAAAATATCAAAAAGGTAACATGTAATGGTATATTTATTTGAATGATATATTAAATGTGATAATCTGCACCATATTCTGAATTAAAATCAGCCAATATTGTGATGACGAAAAGATGATGATTCTGACTTATTCAAAATAGTTGGCCAATTATATTCTTATGCCAAAAACACTATAAAAATCTCTAGATTCTTTGAATTACTTCATATATACAAGTTCGGATTAAAAAAAGTGTTTTGTTGGATGATAATACATTTGGTTATAATATGGCTAATTCTAAATTCACGGTTTTTGATTATTTACACGGCTTCAATTCAAACTCAAAAGAATGTCATTTAAATTGTTGTTAAAATTGAGTTTGGATTTTTTGGTGCACACTTCATGGTTTGGTCGATCAAATTCAATTAATGATAATTTTGAGTGGAAAAGAAATTCAGATGCAGATTACACTGGTAATCTAGTTGATAGAAAAATTACTAGTTGAACGTGATTTTTGAGACATTTAGTAACTGCATCGTTTTTTCAAAGAAAATATCTGCATATTTTTCATTTCAAATAATTTTCAAATAGCAGAAATTTTTCTCATATAACCCCCTCGAGAAAATCATTTTTGACCATATTTTCAGATTAGTGAATTTGAAAATTTGATTTCATAATTATTTTGAATTTGATTTTAAATGACTATTTTGACTAATCTGGCTCCCTAACAATTGTCAAAAAGATGAATAGTGATTGAAAAAGTGATGAGTGTTGATATTTATTATATATTATGACTCGAGACGGTATAATTAGTAAATTTCTTTAGAAATTTAAACAAGAGTTATAAAACTTTTTGTTGGTATAAATTCCATGACCATCTCTATCTCTATCATATTTCTAACGACTACCACTCATCGAAATTCTATATAGTTTGTCGATATGTGGTACTTTAAACAGGAATCGTTCGTTTTTCATTTTTACATTTTTTAAAATAAAAAAATTATATTGTAAAAAATAATAATAAATAAATACCAAAGTATTCACTCTCATTTAAATGTCCTCGCGGTTATGCATGGGTGAATTACTTGGAATTTGTTATGTGCTTCCATGCTCATTTAAAAGTCCTCACGGTTATGCGTGTATGGAACGCATATCAAAAGTTGATTTTTAAAATAAACTAGTTGATTCTAATCCCATTTAAAAGTCCTCATGGTTATGCGTGGTTAGAAGATACTTGAATTCATTTTTTTTAAAATAAAATTGGAATACTACTATTCTCATTTAAAAGCCCTAACGGTTATGCATGGTTAGTAAGTATTCAAATTCCTGATATAAATATACCACAAATAGACACAACTGTATGGTTTTATATGATGACATCACACCCATCATTCTAAAAGTGGAATATGCACCTAACAAAATATTTATGATTTTTGTTTGATTTTTTATTGAAGTGTAATATTTATATTCAATTGAGTTTCTAATGTTGGATTAATATCGATCACTTTATCGCTATTTTCTCTAACACTATTACTTTTTTGCTGATAACAAAAGGGGGAGAGAAAAGTTAAGATTTTGTCAAATAAAATAAAGCAAAGATCAAATAATTTTCTATTTGCATCTAGGCTCATTTGCATATTTTTATTTGTATGCATATATGTAGGGGGACCTTTGTGTAGAGAGGAAGCATTTAAATAGGGGGAGCAATTAGAGAATATCAATAATCAAATACATTTAACATATTCAAAATCTTAAATATATGTTTGTTATCATCAAAAGGGGGAGATTGTTGAATTGCGCTTATATGGTTTTTGTTTGATGATAATAAACATATATATATATATATATATTTGTTTAAACGTATTTCTTAATGTACTATTTTATTTTTCATAGATTAAATAAATATTTGCTGAATAAAATTAAATAACACAGAATTTGAATTCAAACAGAAATTTTATTCAAACAAATATTTATTACAATTTTGAATAGTACAAATTCAAGCTCTCACTATACATATACAATTTTGATTACAAATACATCACAATTTCATATTTACATTTAACCTCACTACACATCACTCATTCACTCAATTCGTATTTTATCTTCAACTTCACTTCCAGTTAGAATCCAGCATCTGAGCAATCTGCAAAAATATACACTAACGCAGTAAAATTGAAAAGGAAATATTTTTGCAGTATAAAATAAAATGTGATTTTGAAAATAATATTTGCCTCAGTTATTTGGGTTTTTCGTCATCATTTAATTTTCAAATTCATCATACACGAACAGCTTGTGACATACACAGTGTATCACTGTATATGCCACAAGGCCGTGCACACCGATATATATAAACTTGATAAATTTACAGGGACAGGTGAGCACTGGTCAAACCCAAATTATCGAATTCAACTCAGGTGCGATAAAATAAATGTCACAACTCTCAGCACAGGGTCAAATCCGAACTTAAGCTGGATTCAACTCAGGTGAAATTTCGAAAAATAAACAAAATGCAAAGGTCAAGTCACTGCAATCTTGACTCAACTCAATGCAACAACCAAAGTCTAGGCAACATGAAGATGATCACACATGAATACAACTCACAAGCAAGCACAGCCACAAACCAAGCTACAAACATCAAGTGCATCACTACAAAACAAGCTCAACTGGACAGTTCCATCTAACCAAATTCAAAGACGCAAGCATGTACATGTGTGGTCAACAAGCACAAAGCTAACACCATTCAGATGTCCAAATTTTTACAATGGAGGGACAATGCCTTCTGCAAACCTACTACTCTATTTTCAGGATGATGTTTCTGTTGTTAATCATTCGCTTGTGAACGCGATGCATTACTCAAGAACAAGGGAACTTCAACTATCAAATTTAGAGATCATTGTTGCAGATATTAGCAAGTTTGACATGGAAGCTTTATACGATCGAATTTTATCTATTGAAATGTTTGAATACATGAAGCAACTTCAAACAATAAACAAGTCAGTGCAACATGATCAAACTCAATTCAATATGACTGTAAGCAGTGCCACAAGACCACCAAGAAAAACCAGGCAGCAAGCATACATGCAACTTGAACTTCTCACTGAATACATGAAACCAACACAGTGACACAGTACCAAAAACCATCAATGAACAAGACAAGATAATGATACATGACTAAAAACTACAGACCGAACCAAGATATTAACAACAACAACAGTAATGATACAAGTACAACAACATGAAGGAACCAGACCACAAAGGCAATCAAAGCGTTTGAAAATGCAGCAAATACTCAAGACAGTACAACCCAAAATGCAAACTGCTAATACATGGGGAGTGACAACATATAATGAACCAGAGTGCAAATCAAAGATACTACGTGCACAACATCAAGCAAAATCAATTTCAAGCCGTGAACAACCGACCTTACTTAATATGATAACCAAGTCAAAGAAACGAACAGTTCAGATTCAAAGCCATGAGAGCCAAGTATCAAATTATACGAATTTGATTAAGTCAGAGGAAATCATCAACATCCAAACGAAATCGAATGGCCGAAGCTAAATATTGAAAATATCAGACGAACGAAAATCTAGGGATTCAATTCATATATAAACCCGCAAATCATCATCGGCAAATTATTCGAGTTCAAAGAAAAACAGATAGTGTGACGTCCCACCTCTATACCCACGCTAGCCAAGGACACTACAGAGTAATGCCGTCAAGTAACACGGAGAATAAGGCTGGTTAGGAGCGACCATCTATAGCCTTGCTCTAACTATCTATTGAATACATCGACAATAGTCATACCAACCAGGTCGACATACCCAGTGAATACTTAAAACAAAACCATAGGTGGTTGGAGGATCTATCAGAACAGAATATAACAACTCAAATGTAATATACATCACAGAACAGTAGATCATCATATACACATATACAGATACATAACAGAGTTTACAAAATAATACATGTCAAGTGGTATAGCAAACCACAATATACAGACGAATCAAAAGAATACATATATCAGAGTTACAATAAAAGGACTACACAAAAAGCTTTAACCAAAAAGGAACAAGCTGAATAGTCCATGCGGAAGCAAAATAGGCTAAGTCCAAAAGCACCTAACCTGAAACAACTCGGTCTGACCCGAGTATAAAATACACGGGTCAGTCTAGCTAAACAAATCAGTTAGATAAACTGAACAACAATAAACCTGCAAGGTTACAAAGTATAACAAATATCTCTAGAGGAGATATCACAATCATCTAACAAAAGATGAATCATATGATAACAAAACAAGCCTCATATCATCGGCAACATAGATAAACAAAGGATACAAATATCCCAAATCAAGCCAAAAAGGAAAATAACAAATACCAATAAGGTATACAAGTTCCACAAGGTAATCGCTACGCATCATGCGGCTCAAAAAGACCAACACCGAAGGGTGATACCTAGGGAATATACATATGAATGAAACAACAGAAAATTTGCTCGAGCTCAGTACTGTATAAACAAGGATCCATGAGCCCAAAGACTCCAAACCCAATATCACCCATGCGGCTCATAACGACCAACATCGGAAGCGATACTAAAGGGCAACCCAATATCACCCATGCGACTCATAACGACCAACATCGGAAGTGATACTATAAGGCAACAAACCCGAAGGCACAAACCCGAAGGCAACATACCCGAAGGCAACAAACCGTAGTGGTGAAGGTCCGGAGGCCCAGTACTGGACGCCACTAACTGGCAGAATGTGTCATAACTCTCAAAAAGGAATCCAAAAAGTGGTAACGTGAGTCCCATAACCACTCGTTCGCACTAAACGGTTTACTATCCGTTAGTTAATTTCACACTCAAAGCAGTACAAAGTTCACCTCGTTTCATCGGTAAACCAGACCAAAAGGCCAAAACGATCAATCGAATAGGTCGGGGATTAAGTGGCAAGACAAACGCATGGATTCATGGTCCGTGTTTTACCTAATCATTTAATCTCCCTTCCACTCTGCTCGAAGTGCGAAATTGTTTATGTATGTTTTAAATAGAATTTAAGAATTTGAGAAGGAAACTTTTAATACGATTTAGAGGGATTATTTATAAAAACCCGTGAATAAAGTCAAAAATAAGTTATCAAAGCCAAAGATGCAATGACAACCACTAAGAACCAACTTGAATCGATAAAATTTGGAAAACCAATCAAAATGAGCAAAAATAGGCAAAACAGCAAAATAGGAGCAGGTCGGTCGACCGGACTACAGAGCTCGGTCGGCTGGCCAGATGCAGAAAATAAAAAAAAGCTCGGGATAGCAGGTCGGTCGACCGGCTACAGGGCTCGGTCGCCCGAACTGCAAATTTTTGCAGTTCCTGCCCTTTCTCCTCTAAATGCAAACTCTTTCAAAACGCGACCTTTGAGCAATGGACCTAAGGAGCCTTAGCCAACTGATAGCCCAGCTCCATTAGCTCTCCGGTTCACTACCAAAAACATGCTCAAACATCAAAGTTAGGATCTTTAAGAATTGAACCCAACCACTAAAAATTTGGATATTAACCAATTCAATCCAAACCAAAAGCAAGTGCATATGAACAAGTGTTAGGAATTCATACCTAACATCAATGAAATCAAGAGAAGTAGATGTGAGTTCAAAACTCACCCTCTTACACCCAAACAAAGATATATATATATATATATATATATATATATATATATAAGCATAGATGTGAGATAAAAATCTAACCTTATCTCAAAACAAAGAAGAAGAAGCTCAAACACAAGAAGGAGACTAACTTCTCTTCACTTCAACTCTACAAGCTTCAATCTAAGAATAAAACACATATTTCCCAAAGTTTAGGTTTAGGAATTTCTGAGATTGAAGAGAGAAGAAGATAGAGAAGATGAAGGGGAAGCTTACCAATGTCTTCTCTTTGATATTGGAGTAAGAATCAAGTTTGCAAAGAAGAAACTTGGGCTTGCAATTTCTATTTCCCTTTCCCTTCCACCATTTTCAGTTTTGCTTAAGTTAAAGAAATGAAATGAGGGTGAATGGAGAGGAGAGGGCTGACTTAGGTTAATAAACTAACAAATGGGCTGAACCCAAACCCAAATAGAAAAAGTTGCAAAAATTCAAATTACTCCAAACATATCAAAGCTTATACTTGAAAAGATCGCAAACCCCATTTTGGAACCAATGGAGGTGGTATCGAGTCCCAATTCAGCCGTTTGCAGAAAGTAACATTTCGAACCAAAAATCCGACTAACGACACTATATTTAAATAAAACATTTAAATATAAAATCGTTAAATATGCGGGTTGTTACAGATCTCCCCTCCTTACAAATTTGTGTCCCCGCAATTCCTAGAGACGATATTTGTAACAATTACATACAAACAACAATCAAAAGAAAAGGAAATAAGCTTGAGACGAGAAGATATTCTCACCGTTGCCAAGCGAAGATAGAAAACCCGGATAAGATCGCTCGATATACTCTCTGGTTTCCCAAGTACAGTCATTGGGACTAGCGGATCATTGAACTTTAACGAGCGGCACGTCCTTGTTCTGAAGGTGTCGCACCTCCGTGTCAAGTACGCGAATAGGTTGCTGTACAATAGATAAGTCCGGTGAGAACTCAAGCTCTTGAAAATCAGGAGAAGTAATAACAGAATCCGACTCCCGAAGACACTTTCGAAATTGAGAGACGTGAAACACGTCATGAATGCCAGATAAATGAGCTGGAAGTGAAACTCTATAAGCCACAGGGACAATACGTCCAGTAATAGAAAATGGTCCTATATAGCAAGGAGCCAATTTTCCAGTCGTACTGAAACGCATAACCCCTTTTAAAGGAGAAACACGAATAAAAACACGGTCACCGATCGAGAACTCGAGAGGCTTCCTACGGCTATCCGCGTAGGATCTCTGGCGGCTCTGCCTCTTTCATTCTCAACCGAATAAGATCAATCTTCTCGGAAGAATCACAAACAAAATCTGGACCAAGAATAAGCTTCTCCCCAGATTCCAACCAACATGAAGGTGATCGACATGGCCTTCCGTATAAAGCTTCGAAAGGAGCCATACCGATATTAGAATGAAAACTATTGTTGTAGGAGAACTCTACAAGAGGTAGATGATCCTCCCAACTACCACCGAAATCAAAAATACAAATATGGAGAAGATCTTCCAAGATACGATTCACCCGTTCAGTCTGTCCGTCAAACTGCGGATGATAAGCTATGCTAAAATTAAGCTTTGTTCCCAGAGCTTGCTGAAGACTCTGCCAAAAATGACTCGTGAATAAAGGATCACGATCACTCACAATAGAACTAGGAACACCGTGAAGTCTCACGATTTCCTTGACATATAACTTAGCCAAAAGAGAAGCCGTCCTATTAGACTTAATAGGGATAAAATGAGCAGACTTGGTGAGGCGATCAACAATTTCCCAAATGCTAGAATGGCCCGATCTCGAACGAGGTAGGCTGTCAATGAAATCCATAGAAATCTGATCCCATTTCCATAATGGAATCTCTAGAGGCTGAAGAAGACCCGAAGGACGCTGATGCTCGGCTTTAAAACATTGACAAGTTATGCAATTACTCACATAACTCGCCACATCGCGCTTCATGTCTTCCCAATAATAAAGATGATGCATATCGGCATACATCTTACTACTACTAGGATGAATGGTATACTTAGAACGGTGACAATCATCAAGAATGTCATGCCTAAGTGCAAAATCAGAAGGCACAAAAAGACGGTTCTTCTTGCGAAGACACCCATGAGAATCAATGCTGAAATTCCGCAACGCCTCATCACATGATCCAGACTCACAAAGATGAATAAGATGCAACAAATCAGGATCACGCCGTTGGGCATCGGCAATACGATCCAACAAAATAGGTCGAGCTCCCAAACTAAATAATAGAATAGGAGAATCAGAAGATGAACCTCGATCCCGAATTTCACAAAAAGATAGAGTCCCAAGAATATCCCATTCGGCAAGCATCATAGAAACAGCCGAATGTTTGCGACTAAGCGCATCAGCAACACGATTACCCTTTCCAGGGGTACACTGGATATCAAAGTCATATGAAGTAAGAAACTCGAGCCAACGTTGTTGTCTCATATTGAGTTCCTTCTGAGTGAACAAATACTTCAAGGATTTATGATCGGTATAGAGAAGAAGCGCTTGCCCAATAAATAGTGTCGCCAAATCTTCAAGGCGAAGACAATGGCGGCTAACTCAAGATCATGAGTGGCATAGCGAACTTCATTCGGACGCAGTTGCCTAGAAGCATAAGCAACTACCCGATCCTTCTGCATAAGAACAGCACCGAGACCACTACCACAAGCATCGGTGTAGACAACAAGATCATGATTCCCCTCGGGAACCACCAAAATAGGAGCATTAGTGAGAAGTTCCTTCAATGTCTGAAAGGAAGCTTCACACTTGTCGGACCAAATAAAACGAATGCCTTTCCGAGTATGGCTGGTGAGAGGAAGCACAACACGGGAAAAATCCTTAATGAACCGACGGTAATAACCCGCCAATCCAAGGAAACTACGAATCTCATGCACATTCTCAGGCCTCTTCCAATTCTGGATGGCTTCGATCTTTGAGGGATCGACAGAGATGCCATCGGAAGATACAACATGGCCTAAGAACTTAACCTTATTCTCCCAAAAATGGCATTTGGAGAATTTGGCTCTAAGCTTATGATGACGGAGAGTACTCAAGACAATACTCAAGTGATTAGCATGCTCAGCATCAGACTTAGAATAAACAAGGATATCATCAATGAAGGCAAGGACGAACTTATCGAGATATTCCCGGAATACCCGATTCATAAGATCAACAAAGAAAGCAGGAGCGTTCGTCAAACCGAACGGCATAACGAGCCACTCAAAAGAACCATAACGAGCGCGGAAAGCGGTTAGAGGTATGCTATCCTCCGCGACTCGTAACTGATGAAAACCTGTGGCAAGGTCAACCTGAGAAAAGACCTTAGCACCACTCAATAGATCAAACATATCACCGATCCTAGGCAATGGATACCTATTCCTAATGGTCAACTCGTTAAGCTTGCGATAGTCAATGCAAAGCCTAAGAGTTCCATCAGACTTCTTCACGAAGACGACCGCGATCCCCACGGAGAAAAACTGGACTGAATCAACTGCTTGGACTCAAGCTCTAAAAGCTGCTTCTTGAGTTCCTCATTTTCCTTTGTAGACATCCTTGTGGGAGGATGACTAACTGGCTGCGCACTTGGAATGAGATCAATGCGGAACTCAATTGCCCGCTAGGTGGCAAACCCAAGACAGGCCCAAAAACATCAGAAAAGTCACAAGCAATAGGAATACGAGATATATCATCACCATCTCGCGAATCAAGAGAATATAAAGCCATTTCGGAATTATCCACTTCCCGAAGAATAAGAGATAGCCAAGTAGACAATTCCGGATGTCGAAGATACAAAATTCTCTTTGAACAAATAATTCTGGCATCATATCTCACTAGCCAGTCCATACCCAAAATCATATCAAATCCCAGACAAGAAATAACGTGCAGATTCGCACGAAAAGAAAAGCCACATAAAACAATCTCAACATCATCACAAAGCATACTAAAGGTCGCGGATCCCCCAATAGGATTCGCAATCCTCAAAGAAGTAACCAAACAAGAAACATCCAAAGATAAATCATCAACGAGCCTTTTCGATACGAAAGAATGCGAAGCTCCCGTATCGAAAAGAACTCGAATACTATGGAACCTTCCAAAATAGATGGAGATATACCTTTGGGCTGAGAAGGACCTTCAGAGGCCTTAGCAGCATAAAGCTTGCTAGACTTGGCACCAGCCGGAACAGTAGGGCAAGCTGAAACATGATGACCTTCCTTCTTGCTATAGCGGCAGAAGAGAGGCTTAGAACAAGCTCGAATCATATGATCAGGAGAACCACAATTGAAACACTTCCGAATGAAAGGTGTTCCAACAGACTAAGGCTGAGAACTAGAACTACCAGTCTTCTTCTTCTTAGAAGGAAAAGACCTGGACTTCTGAAATGGAATTGGCCTCTTGTTGGGGTTCTTGGAAACCTCAACATCAACATCACTATCACACTCCTTCTCGACGGTCTCGAGATGAAGTGTCGAATCAACCAACTCCTCAAAAGAAAGCTTAAGCTGGACTAACAAAGACTTCTTAAGATATTTCTTAACACCAGAAACAAACTTCAAATTCTTCTTATAAGAAGTGCTAATGAATTCAAGACCATACTTAGATAAAGCCTCGATAATGCAACATACTCAGAAACAAAAGATTTCCCTTGCTTCAACTCAAGGAAGCGACGGGTCAATAAAACTTTTTGAGATTCAGGAACGAACTTGAGTTCAAATCGCTCCCGAAACTGAGTCCAAGAAAGAGTAGACTCATCAATCTCGGCTAAGCTCATACCAATCAAGAGCACACTCTTTAATAAGCTAGAAGTTACAAGAACTCTATCATGGTCAACAAGATCCATACGAGAGAAGATACGCTCGCACGTGCGAAACCAAGCTTGGACTTCAAGAACGGACTCGGAGCCCATAAACGGCTTTCCCCCAAGATAAGCAAAATCACTGTACAGACGTGCAAAAGCAGACTTGCGAGGCGGAGACACTCGAGGAGGAACTGGAGGCTGAGTGCTCCTAAACAATTCCAAAAACTGATCGGCAAACATATAAACGCCATCTGGATGTGAGCTACTGGATTGCCCAGCATCCGAACGTCGTCCCCTGCCTCTTCCAGCCATACGCTGAAAGTAAGATAAGAACATGATTATTCACAAGGTAGATAATTCAATATGGAATACTATGGAATTTAAATGCATTCCTAGACATATTCCCACATTCTATCCAACCTTGATGGAAAAAGGGATAGAGAGACACGATGGTTCAAAGATTGGTATCACTTATATACTTTGATGTACCGTAATATGTGCATCTATTCTGTGTTTATCATATTTGGTTCTGAACTCAGCTCCGATACCACGCTGTGACGCCCCACCTCTATACCCACGCTAGCCAAAGACACTACAGAGTAATGCCGTCAACTAACACGGAGAATAAGGCTGGTTAGGAGCGACCATCTATAGCCTTGCTCTAACTATCAATTGAATACATCGACAATAGTCATACCAACCAGGTCGACATACCCAATGAATACTTAAAACAAAACCATAGGTGGTTGGAGGATCTATTAGAACAGAATATAACAACTCAAATGTAATATACATCACAGAACAGTAGATCATCATATACACATATACAGATACATAACAAAGTTTACAAAATAATACATGTCAAGTGGTATAGCAAACCACAATATACAGACGAATCAAAAGAATACATATATCAGAGTTACAATAAAAGGACTACACCAAAAGCTTTAACCAAAAAGGAACAAGCTGAATAGTCCATGCGGAAGCAAAATAGGCTAAGTCCAAAAGCACCTAACCTGAAATAACTCGGTCTGACCCGAGTATAAAATACACGGGTCAGTCTAGCTAAACAAATCAGTTAGATAAACTGAACAACAATAAACCTGCAAGGTTACAAAGTATAACAAACATCTCTAAAGGAGATATCACAATCATCTAACAAAAGATGAATCATAAGATAACAAAACAAGCCTCATATCATCGGCAACATAGATAAACAAAGGATACAAATATCCCAAATCAAGGCAAAAAGGAAAATAACAAATACCAATAAGGTATACAAGTTCCACAAGGTAATCGCTACGCATCATGCGGCTCAAAAAGACCAACACCGATGGGCGATACCTAGGGAATATACATATGAATGAAACAACAGAAAATTTGCTCGAGCTCAGTACTATATAAACAAGGATCCATGAGCCCGAAGTCTCCAAACCCAATATCACCCATGCGGATCATAACGATCAACATCGGAAGCGATACTAAAGGGCAACCCAATATCACCCATGCGGCTCATAACGACCAACATCGGAAGCGATACTATAGGGCAACAAACCCGAAGGCAACATACCCGAAGGCAACAAACCGTAGTGGTGAAGGTCCGGAGGCCCAGTACTGGACGCCACTAACTGGCAGAATGTGTCATAACTCTCAAAAAGGAATCCGAAAAGTGGTAACGTGAGTCCCATAACCACTCGTACGCACTAAACGGTTTACTATCCGTTAGTTAATTTCACACTCAAAGCAGTACAAAGTTCACCTCGTTTCATCGGTAAACCAGACCAAAAGGCCAAAACGATCAATCGAATAGGTCGTTGATTAATCGGCAAGACAAACGCATGGATTCATGGTCCGTGTTTTGCCTAACCATTTAATCTCCCTTCCACTCTGCTCGAAGTGTGAAATTGTGTATGTGCGTTTTAAATAGAATTTAAGAATTTGAGAAGGAAACTTTTAATACGATTTAGAGGGATTATTTATAAAATCCCGTGAATGAAGTCAAAAATAAGTTATCAAAGCCAAAGATGCAATGACAACCACTAAGAACCAACCTGAATCGATAAAATTTGGAAAACCAATCAAAATGAGCAAAAATAGGCAAAACAGCAAAATAGGAGCAGGTCGGTCGACCGGACGACAGAGCTCGGTCGGCTGGCCAGATGCAGAAAATAAAAAAAAGCTCGGTATAGCAGGTCGGTCGACCGGCTACAGGGCTCGGTCGGCCAAACTGTAAATTTCTGCAGTTCCTGCCCTTTCTCCTCTAAATGCAAACTCTTCCAAAACGCGACCGTTCGAGCAATGGACCTAAGGAGCCTTAGCCAACTGATAGCCCAGCTCCATTAGCTCTCCGGTTCGCTACCAAAAACATGCTCAAACATCAAAGTTAGGATCTTTAAGAATTGAACCCAACCACTAAAAATTTGGATATTAACCAATTCAATCCAAACCAAAAGCAAGTGCATATGAACAAGTGTTAGGAATTCATACCCAACATCAATGAAATCAAGAGAAGTACATGTGAGTTCAAAACTCACCCTCTTACACCCAAACAAAGATATATATATATATATATGTGTGTGTGTGTGTGTGTGTGTATATATATATATAAGCATAGATGTGAGATAAAAATCTCACCTTATCTCAAAACAAAGAAGAAGAAGCTCAAACACAAGAAGGAGACTAACTTCTCTTCACTTCAACTCTACAAGCTTCAATCTAAGAATAAAACACATATTTCCCAAAGTTTAGGTTTAGTAATTTCTGAGATTGAAGAGAGAAGAAGATAGAGAAGATGAAGAGGAAGCTTACCAATGTCTTCTCTTTGATATTGGAGCAAGAATCAAGTTTGCAAAGAAGAAACTAGGGTTGCAATTTCTATTTCCCTTTCCCTTCCACCATTTTCAGTTTTGCTTAAGTTAAAGAAATGAAATGAGGGTGAATGGAGAGGAGAGGGCTGAGTTAGGTTAATAAACTAACAAATGGGATGAACCCAAACCCAAAACCCAAATAGAAAAGGTTGCAAAAATTCAACTTACTCCAAACATATCAAAGCTTATATTTAAAAAGATTGCAAATGCCATTTTGGAACCAATGGAGGTGGTATCGAGTCCCAATTCGGCCATTTGTAGAAAGTAACATTTCGGACCAAAAATCCGACTAACGACACTATATTTAAATAAAACATTTAAATATAAAATCGTTAAATATGCGGGTTGTTACAGATACCAAACAAAATTAGATCAACAACTCGAATCAAAGTCGAGCGTAATTAAAATAAAAGAAACAATCACATAACAATTTTGTATGAAGCATACACGCTCGACAAATTGAAGCTGCCACAAGAAACAATCAGCAAGCCAAACCAAAGAGCATCGAAGTCTACTATCGAACGGTATCGAGTGGCGCTTCAATTTGGCAAAACCCTAAATCTGGAAAAGGAACGAACGCCATTATTCTCAAGTGAAAGTAACTAGGCCGATATAATAAAAAAGAGAGAAGGGGACGCATTTTTTTAATCATCTAATTATTGGGCCGTTCTAATAATATTAATTTGGGCTTAGTTTTAAAAATAAGGGTTTTGTTTTTAATTGTTTTTATTTAAATTCTTTTTAAATTTTATCAAAAATTTGTAATTTCTAGTCGTGTGACTAGGGGACAAACTACGTGGCGTAGTTTGAGAATTCGCAACTCGGTGGCTGAGTTGTGGCACGGTTTTGAGCGTAGAGTTAGGTTTAGTCGATAGCGGGTGTCGTGAGTTTACATGTGTAAGCGTCTGACTATCCAATTTCTAGTAGAAACCTTGGGGGCAGCACATAGGCAGGGTTTTTCCGAAGCTGGGTAAATTCTGTGTTGTTCTATTTCTGCATTTTATTATTCTGCTAATTTTCTGTGCTGCTATTATTCTGTGATCTGTGTTGAAATTATTTTATAAGCTTTCGCAATTAATTTTTATATTTTATACCACCACCCTATTCACCCCCCTCTAGGGTGAAATCGATCCTACAAGTGGTATCAGAGCTAGGAACAAAAGCCAATTTTGATTTAAAATTTTGATTTTTCAAAAACCAATTTTTTTTGTTTTTAAAAATTTGAATTTTTAAAATGTCTACTTTTGTTGAGGGTTGTTCCAATATTATTCCTCCTATTTTTGATGGAAAAGATTTTTTGAATTGGAAATTGAAAATGGAATTTTATTTAAAATCTGTTAATATTAAATGTTGGAATATTATTGAAAATGGGTGTGATATAAATGATGAAAAAATTTATCTCGATTCATTCTCTTGCCATGCATATATTATATTCGCATATTAATCAAGATAATTTTAATTTCATTTCTCATTTTGAAAATGCACCAGAAATCTGGAATACTTTCAATGCAATATATGGTGCAAAAGTCAACAGCAATGAGAAATCCTCCACAACCGACTCAGTTAAAGAAATGTGCTTAACAGGATTTGTAAAAAGCAGTTGTGATGAGGATGATGATGATGGAGCAGCTAAGTTGGCATTAATAATGAAGAAATTCAAAAGATGGAACCGAAATACGTAAATCCAGCTCTCTAAATCAACAATTAAAAAGCAGAATAATCAAAGCACTAGACAACTCGGAAGAACACGGGATCATTTGCAACAAACCCTGTGATATCAAGCCCAATTATCCCCGATTTCAACGCGACTTTCAAAAGAAATCAAAAATAAAATTTTTTACAGCCACGTGGAATACAAGTGATGAAGATAATCAAAGTTCTAGCAGTGAGAGTGAGAAAGCAGATATGTGCCTTCATGGAAATATAACTGATAGCGACGATGATGAGCCAAGCGAGGTATCAAAACTCACTCACTCTGAATTACTTATTTATTTCCACGAAGTAAATGGCTGTTTTGAACGACTTAGGGAGAAATATGCTAAACTTGAATCACAAAAAGTTACTTTGATAGAATTAAATGAACAACTTGACCAATTAGTTAAAACCTATCAAAGTAGGATCCCTAAGTGTAATAAGTGTCCAACATTTGAAAACGAAATTAAAAAAAATCAGAAATCAATATAAAATCACTTGAAAATGAAATTCTGATTTTAAAAGAAAGTGAAAATACTAGGAGAGAGAATTCTATCAAAAAATGCACTCAATTGTTGAACGAAAATGAATCTCTCAAAACACAAGTCCAACATTTGTCAACTATTTTAGATAAATTTCCCAAAAGTGAAAAATCGTTGAATATGCTATTAGGAAAGCAAACTGTTAATACGGTTAGACAAGGACTTGGATATAGTCATTCTGAAAATGTTGAAAGCAATATTAATCAAGTCAATTCTATGTGCACAATTTGTAGAAAATTTGGACACAATCACAATAGTTGTTGGTATAGACCCAAACACATGAAAACTATACCAATTTGGGTTCCAAAAGGCACAAATATAAAATCTCTCAAAGTTAAACAAATTTAGGTGCCGAAGGGAACAATTATAAATAGTTTTGGGTCTTTACAAAATTATTTTTCAATATATTCTGCCACTAACAACCATAGACCTATAAAAACAAATAGGTCACATAAATCTTTTCCCGTATAGGTGTGGTGGAAGGCAAAGGAACAACAATAGTGTTCTCTGGATTTTGGCTGTTCCAAGGACACAACGAGCAACAAAGCAAAGTTCTTTAGCCTAGTATAAAGGTGACAGAATCACAACAGACGACAACGAAAAATATCATAAAGGTAAAACAGGTAATGGTATGTTTATTTGAACGATATATTTAATGTGATAATCTGCACCATATTATGAATTAAAATCAGCCAATATTGTGATAACGAAAAGATGATGATTCTGACTTCTTCAAAATAGTTGTCCAATTATATTCTTATGCCAAAAACACTATAAAAATCTCTAGATTCTTTGAATTACTTCATATATATAAGTTCAGATTAAAAATAGTGTTTTGTTGGATGATAATACATTTGGTTATAATATGGCTAACTCTAAATTCACGGTTTTTGATTATTTACACGGCTTCAATTCAAACTCAAAAGAATGTAATTTAAATTGTTGTTAAAATTGAGTTTGGATTTTTTGGTACACACTTCATGGTTTGGTCGATCAAATTCAATTAATGATAATTTTGAGTGAAAAAGAAATTCAGATGCAGATTACACTGGTAATCTAGTTGATAGAAAAATTACTAGTTGAACGTGATTTTTGAGACATTTAGTAACTGCATCGTTTTTTCAAAGAAAATATCTGCATATTTTTCATTTCAAATAATTTTCAAATAGCAGAAAATTTTCTCATATAACCCCCTCGAGAAAATCATTTTTGACCATATTTTCAGATTAGTGAATTTGAAAATTTGATTTCATAATTATTTTTGAATTTGATTTAAAATGACTATTTTGACTAATCTGACTCCCTAATAATTGTCAAAAAGATGAATAGTGATTGAAAAAGTGATGAGTGTTGATATTTATTATATATTATGACTCGAGAAGGTATAATTAGTAAATTTCTTTAGAAATCTAAACAAGAGTTATAAAACTTTTTGTTGGTAAAAATTCCATGACCATCTCTACCATATTTCTAACGACCATCACTCATCGAAATGCTATATAGTTTGTCGATATATGGTACTTTAAACAGGAATCGTTTGTTTTCATTTTTACATTTTTTAAAATAATAAAAATAAACTATATAGTAAAAAAAAAACCAAAGTATTTACTCTCATTTAAAAGTCCTCACGGTTATGTATGGGTGAATTACTTGGAGTTTGTTATGTGCTTCCATGCTCATTTAAAAGTCATCACGGTTATGCATGTATGGAACGCATATCAAAAGTTGATTTTTAAAATAAACAAGTTGATTCTAATCCCATTTAAAAGTCCTCACGGTTATGCATGGTTAGAAGATACTTGAATTCATTTTTTTTAAAATAAAATTGGAATACTACTAATCTCATTTAGAAGTCCTAACGGTTATGCATGGTTAGTAAGTATTCAAATTCCTGATATAAATATACCACAAATAGACACAACTGTATGGTTTTATATGATGACATCATACCCATCATTCTAAAAGTGGAATATGCACTTAACAAAATATTTATGATTTTTGTTTGATTTTTATTGAAGTTTAATATTTATATTCAACTGAGTTTTTAATGTTGGATTAATATCGATCACTTTATCTCTATTTTCTCTAACACTATTACTCTTTTGCTGATAACAAAAGGGGGAGAGAAAAGCTAAGATTTTGTCAAGTTAAATCAAGCAAAGGTCAAATAATTTTCTATTTGCATCTAGGCTCATTTGCGTATTTTTATTTGTATGCATATATGTAGGGGGAGCTTTATGTAGAGAGGAAGCATTTAAATAGAGGGAGCAATTAGAGAATATCAATAATCAAATACATTTAACATATTCAAAATCTTAAATATATGTTTGTTATCATCAAAAGGGGGAGATTGTTGAATATGCGCTTATATGATTTTTGTTTGATGATAATAAACATATATATATTCGTTTAAATGTATTTTTTAATGCACTATTTTATTTTTCATAGGTTAAATAAACATTTGCTGAACAAAATTAAATAAAACAGAATTTAAATTCAAACAGAAATTTTATTCAAACAAATATTTATTACAATTTTGAATAGTACAAATTCAAGCTCTCACTATATATACAATTTTGATTACAAATACATCACAATTTCATATTTACATTTAACCTCACTACACATCACTCATTCACACAATTCGTATTTTATCTTCAACTTCACTTCCAGTTAGAAACCAGCATCTGAGCAATCTGCAAGAATATGCACTGACGCAGTAAAATTGAAAAGGAAATATTTTTGCAGTATAAAATAAAATGTGATTTTGAAAATAATATTTTCCTCAGTCATTTGGGTTGTTCGTCATCATTTAATTTTCAAATTCATCATACACGAACAGCTTGTGACATACACAGTGTATCACTGTATATGCCACAAGGCTGTGCACACCGATATATATACACTTGATAAATTTACAGAGACAGGTCAGCACGTGGCGTAGTTTGAGAATTCGCAACTCAGTGGCTGAGTTGTGGTAGGGTTTTGAGTGCAGAGTTAGGTTTAGTCGATAGCTGGTGTCGCGAGTTTACGTGTGTAAGCGTCTGACTATCTAATTTCTAGTAGAAACCTTGGGGGCAGCACGTAGGCAGGATTTTGCCGAAGTTGGGTAAATTCTGTGTCGTTCTATTTCTGCATTTTATTATTCTACTATTTTTCTGTGCTGCTATTATTCTGTGCTGCTATTATTCTGTGATCTGTGTTGAAATTATTTTATAAGCTTCCGCGATTAATTTTTATAACCTATACCATCACCCTTTTCACCCCCCTCTAGGGTGAAATTGATCCTACACTATATGCCTTAACTAGAGCAACGCCAGAGTGCAATAGGATCTTTCTATTCAATCACTAAGTCTAGAATGGACTTGGCAAGGGACCAGAATGACCATCGATAGTATGGAGAGACTGTAAAACTTCATTCTTAACTTCCGCTGGAACAAATTGATAACGATTTGGCTTCGAACAGCCGTGAACTTGATTGAAAATGCTATAAGCTCTCAATAAAGCATAAACTCACTGCATTCGATTTGAGACTAATCAAAACACACCTTTTTCCAAAAGGCATGTTTTGGGGGACAAAGTGTTATCCTACCTTTTGGCAAAGCTGAGATGCCCAAAAACTAATTGAAAATCGATAATAACTAGTCATGAATATCGACTATGCATTGCAGGTTAACCATGGATATCGATGAATTTTGTTATTGTTCGGATCGAGCTATAATTGATAGGACATGGCTAGCAAGGCCAAGAGAGCCAACGTTCCAAGTTTCAGGTCAATCCGAGTTCGTATGCTCAAGTTATGATGGATGCAATTTGAAGGGAAAAGCTCCGGTTTCGTATCCATCCTCGTACACCAATTCGAATCGACCGTGTTCGTATCGATCAGGGGTCCAGCGGCTTCGTATCCATCGAAGTGCCTCATTTCGTATCGATAAACTCGGCCGTGTTCGAATCCATCGAGTTCGTATCGATGGACTTCGTACCCATCATAGAGCCGTGCTTCGTATCCATCAGCAGATAGTCCACTTCGCATCCATCAACGAAGGCAACGGTCGCTGCTTCGTACCCATCATGGAAGCTTCTCTTCGAAACCGTTTGGGCAGAGCATTTCGTAACCATCAGCCATCAGTGGTTGATGTCCATTAACGGTTGCAGTTCGACTCCATGAGTAAGGTCTCATTCGAATCCATTGAGTCAACGAAGCCTAGGTGACGTGTCATCCTTCGATACGAACGGGGCGAAATCCATGGGGTCGATGCGGTCAACTCGAAGCGAAGACCGGATCGAGGCGAAGTATGTGCGCCACGTCATCACAAGACCCCGTGAGTTGATCGAGTCAAAGGCATAGATTCAAAATGATCGATTCGAATCAAACAGCCACCGAGAAGTTCCATTTCATATCGATCATATCTTCCCATCCGTTGATCCAAATGCAACGAAATTTTCACAGCAGCTTGCAGACAAGGGAAAGAACAATCCTGCCAAGTTTCATCTCGATTGGATCATTTTTTGATGGATACGAAATCAATTCGTATCGATCACAGATCGAGACGAAACTTGGTGGGGTCGGTCGCGTGGGCACACTCCGTGCCAAAAAAAATCTCTCGAAGTTTGAGCTCGATCTGAGCCTCCTATGCCTATAAATAGCCTCCCGAAGCCTACAAAAAAGGTACCTTTTGGCTATTGGACGTCCAGACTCTGCCGGATTCATTTCTACACTTCACTATAACTATTGTACTCGAAATTCTTCATTGCTGCTGCTGTAATCATCTGTAACCAGCAAGGATAATCAATAAAAGGATAAAACTTTGAAGTGGACGTAGGCCGGAGATAGCCGAACCACTATAAATCTCGTGTCCCTGTTCATTATTTTTGGATTATTGCTTGCTGTTTGCTGTGATCTGTGATTTGTGTTTGGAATATTGCTGATTTATATTCAAACTTTGGTGCTTTCACGATACTTGGGGTTTGTGACCATTTTTGGCGCAAACAAGTATTACGATTAATCTAATGTTAATTAGTATACCTATACAATTGTACGTTGAAAAACCAACTGTGGGGTATGTAATATAAAAAAAAATAGTTGTAATATTTTATCAATTTGAATTAAACGAAAAATGATAATTTGTTGAATAAAAATTAGTTTTCGAAAATAAAACATTGTTTGTTTTAAAAACGAATTTTGTGTTTTCGGTTTTTAATATGTATTTCAAATATGAAAAAAATAGAATGAAGGCGTAGGGGATGAAAGAAAGATAAATGAGAGAACGAAGGGGACAGGGCGACGACGAAAGAATGAATTGTTTCACATGCTTATATCATTTTCAAAAATGCAAAAAAAATGTTTTCTATTTACATGTTAACTTCGTTTTTTCAATTGGTCGTTTTCGTCAATATAAATGCGTCGTGTGCATTTTTGTATGGACGAAAGCCCAAAACTAAAATTAACAACAGGAAATTATTGTCAAGTACAAAATTTCACAGCTTTTTAGCCTCAAGGACAGACCTTCAATATTTTGTCCTGAAGGTCAACTTTCTATATGTGTCAGTTTTTAGTTATTGATAGCAGTTTTTAGGTATCAGTTTGTACTTATCGGTAGCAGTTTTTAGGTATCAGTTTTAGCTCGGTAGCAGTTTTGTCGTTCTTATGAATAACTTTGAAAAATGTTTGTCCTTATGAATAATTTTTAGAAGAATGTTTGTCCTTGTGGTAAAAATATTGAAGTCGTGTCCTTAAGACAAAAAATATACAAATCTTTGTCCTTTCAATTAATTCCCTCTATTAACAAACTAAACACTATCAAATGACAAATGCAATTTTTCTTTTGCAAAACAAATAAATAAAAATGTTTTGTAATTTGTCTTTCATTTTATGCCTCACTCTTATATAACGTAGCCTTTACATATTTACTATGAACGGAGGAATCTTCTGATATTTTTTCCCAATGCAAACTTTCTTTTAGCTGAGGGTTGACTTGTTTTTCAATGATAACCGTCGTCATATCTGAATATTTAAAGCTACTATAACTTACATATACTTGGTTGTTTTTCATTAAATAATGTAAGAAGCTCAAATAAACCATAAAGTAACACTTTCTAGCTTTGTACAAATGAAAATTATAAGAACGCTTTTGGTAATTGTGTTTCAAAAGTCAGCAAAAATTTTCTCAACTAAATTTCAGTAGAAAATGCTCTGCTTGTAACTAATTCTGCCACACCTTTAAAAAATTTGATCAAAATAAAATTGATAACGAACATGTTGAAAGACAAATTTATTGTTACTGCATAAACACTGATTTGTTACTGACAACGTTGACATCTTAGACTTTGAGATTACCCAAATATTTGATGTTTGTAACTACTGCTTTCTGTTGCTTTTCTTTTCGGTCATAATAGGAATTATTCTTACGATTTATATCAAAATACTAAAGTGTCATACATAGCGGAAACTCGCCATGTCATACATAGGAATTACCATTATTTGAGTTTACTCATCCAGATCTGAATCTCTTCATCTAAGATTTTGAATTTGCTTGCATTTTCTTTGATAAAGAAATCCAGTGCCTTGTCAGAATAAAGTAATCTGGCTGCAGCAAGATATCATCATCACAATCAAGCAAAACTTGAAGGATCAATCATAGAACCAGAAAACCGATCAAAAGGGCAAGAAACTCATCTCAAAAGATATCAAGAAAGTAAGTGTCATATCAGAAAATTTATCAGAACAAGGTCATCATCTAAATTTTACTGATTGCATCAAACCCGATTGACGTAATTTTCTTGCCATCTAAGTTTCTGAGGAATCAAGATTGCCTCATTCTTTTCTTGACATCTTTTCACTACCGAATCATCTAAATCATCATGTTTAAAGGAGACCAAAACTCAGCTACATTGGACAGTACCGATAACATAAGTCAGCAAAGTGCTTAAGAAACTGAGGAGTTGATCAAAACCATAGTCAGCCCTTATACATAGTTGATTACATCCCAGCTTGATGAAGATAACTATCTTCTATGCAAGTTTCAAGTTGAAACTACAATCAGATGATATTGCCTCGATGGATTCTTTTTGAGAACATTATCAATGCCTTCAAGGTTCATAACCGATCAAGAAAACAAGGTTGTTAAAAAAGCAGAATTCATAATGTATCAAAGACATGATAGTCTTATAAGTTCATGGTTACTATCCTCTATCAACACCAATCTTTTGCCCCAGATAATAGGATGTAAGTCATCCAATGAGATTTGGACAACCATAGAGCAAATTTTCAACTCTCAGTCAGCTTCCAATATTATGCATTATAAAAGGCAACTGCAAAATATGAGAAAATACATTTTATCAATGAGAGAGTATTTGTCAAAGGTAAAAACAATATGTGATCTACTTGAAACAACAGGCCATAAAGTATTAAATACCGAACAAGTCTTGACCATCTTAAGTGGCCTGAGAAATGAATACAAAGCAATTGTAGAAGTAAGTGCATTTAAAGAGGCACCACCATCTATAAAACATGTGCATTCAGCACTTCTTGCACATAAAGGAAGGTTAGAACAAAAGAAAGCACTGGACGCTGACTTATCCATCAATTATGCAGCAAAATCAAAGAACAAGATGCAAGAAAATAACAGAAAAATTAGTACTATTAAGAGGAGGTTAGTCAAACAGAGGAAAATGAAAAGGTAGATGGAACAGTAACAACAGACCCAAGTACCAAATCTATGAAAAGATTGGCCATACAACACAAAAGTTCTACTTTTCAAATTATATGCCAAATCATGGTCGGAACAGTCAAAGAAATGTAAATCCAAGCGCAAATGTTGCTCAAGTACAATAGGAATCAAGTAGTCAATCAGAAAGAACAAGAAATTATCAACCAAGTACAATCACAAAACCAGATAATGCATGGAGGTGGTGAAGGGAAAGCCCCAATTGGTAGAAAAAACCCACAACTCCTTGGGGTTATCCTGCGCTTGGAAGAAGAAGTCGGTACAAGATGAGTGCTGGTATCCAGACTCAGATGCAACAAATCATATCACAAACAACTTGGATAATCTAAATATTAGTCAGAAAGAGTATAGAACACATGGGTAATGGTGAGAGTATTATAATAACACACACTTGAAACAGTAACCATGCAAAGATCATATATATGTTCGACGCTTTGGAAGAGGTTCAAGACTGCTTGGGATGATATAATTGAAGATGGAATTTTTTGAAGTGAAAGGGCTACTTCCTAGTAATCCTTAGCATTATTCCAGAATGCATGTAGTTGAAATAAGACCTTTGGTTTGTTTATATCCTAAGGAACTTGTATGGATGAATGCTAGTACTGCATTATTGCCTGGACGACGATGTTTGTGATATCCCAGAATTTCAAACAATTTAAAATGTGATAATCCCCTTTATTTATTGTTTAAAATTGGTAATTTTTTTTATTTCAAACAATAATTAATAATGGGATGTTTTTAAAAATAAGATATAAATAGATTTTAAAAATAGAACTATTATTTTCAAATTGGATTTGTGTTTGTTCAAATTTACACACACACACACACATATATTTAAGCTGATTTTAAATTGGATTTTTAAACTTGAATTTGAATTTGAATTTTAAATTTAAAAGATAAATATTTTAAAATATTTTGGATTTAAAAATATATAAATAAGATTTTTATTAGAATAAGATTTGTTTTATATTATTTTCTTTTAAAGGTTTTATTTGTATAAATTTAAAAATGTACTTATTAATTAGGAAAATTAAATGCAAAAGCTTTTAAATCATTTTAAAATAATTAAAAATGCTTAATTACATGTGTTAGCTTTTAAATCATGTTAAATACATGTGTAATGAGATGAAAATATGAAATTTACAAATGTTAACTAATGTAACAAGTGTCATCTTTGTATTTTCATTTTCTTTAGTTTTAAATAAATCCTAATTAACACTATATAAACATACTTATCCTCTTTTCCATTTCTTTTCCTACCTTCTCATTTTCAAAAAGCAAGTAAACAAACCTGTAAAACCCTTTCTCAAACTAGAATACCCACAAGAAACAGATCAAAACACTGTAAACATTTTAATCAAAACAAAGAAGTTCAAAAATCTGTAAACAAGCCTGTAAACTATTTTATCTTCAACCTGTAAAACCTCTTATCTCAAACCTGAGGAAAATACAGCAGCAAATCAACTATATTTCAACCTAACCATCAGCAAACAAGGTTCAACCTACATCACAATCAAAGTCTTAAATCATCTCAACAATTCAAAGTTTTCAGTTTTAAAGCTTCTGTTTTCAAATCCCAGCTTTTCAAGCTCTCTGTCTTTTAAAACTGGTGAGTAAACATTTATTTAAAACCTAAGCAAATAATTGTCTATTGCTTGTGAAATTTCTATGATGATGATTGTTTTGCATGTATGTATATAAGTAAAGTCTCTGTGTATATATGAAGTGGGCATGTCTGTTGTTTGTAAACACCTCTGTTCTTAGTTCAAAGCTTATAGTTTTGATCAAAAATTCCAAATCTTTTTATCTATTCACTATTAAGCTTTGGATTTTAAACAAAATAGTTGATTTTAAACATAATCTAGGTTTTGAAAATAGATTCAAGTATTTTAGGTTTGAAAATCCTCTGGAATCAAGAAACACAGTAGAAAATTTTGAAAACCTGTTAAAATCAACTATTGCAAATTGCTGATTCAAGTATGCAACTTGAATCGACTTGGAAAAATAAGATTTTTAAAATGAAAATCATGACTTTTAGTTTGAAATCTTGTGAGAAATTCTGGGTTAACCAGAAAGTGAGTTTTGAGCTGTTGTGGGTTATCGGAGTGGCGTGGAGGGTCGGGAGTACTTCTAGAGATAGAGGGATGTTTGGTGTGCTTGGGAAGAATGGTGGAAGGAGGTTTAAGCCCGTCGCGGTGGCGGTAGGTGGAACTTGGTTCTAATCCTAGTTTATGTCAAGGTCGGATTTTGGGTCACTGCGACGTCACGGGTGATTCGAGTTGCTCATGATTTGGGGGATAGCAGCGTAGGAGGCTAATGGAGGTGTGGCCGGGGTTGCAGTGGTTCCGGTGGTCGGAGACGTGGGTTCGAGGCAGTTTCTGGTGATGGTTCTGGTTCCAGTTTCGAGTGAGTTGCTCGATTTAGATCGCGGGCTCGTATTAATGCTTGAGTGGTCGTGATTGTTTGTAGAGGCGTTCGTCGATGAGATGAAGGTATCAGCGGTGTCATCGTCATCACGATCACCTATGCAAGTGAACGGTGGTTCTGTGGTGTCAGCAGTTTGGGTTTGGTTTTGTCTCGAAGGAAAGCTCAGGCGTATGGATGGGTGACGTGAGTAAAAACTCGAGTAGTTTGTTGAGTGATAAGCCTTCAGGTTTTAAACTTAAATAAAACTAAGTTTTTAAAAAAATGGGAAGAAGAAGGGAAACTCGAGGTAGCTCTCAGGTACGGCTCAGGTTCGACCTGAAGCAGATTTAAAAACAGTTTTAAAAAGTTTTAGAAAAGCAGGTTTTTAAAAATTTAAATAAATTTAGTTTAAAACTTTTCTTAAATAAAATTCTTTTATAAATGTTTTCTTTAACATTTGATTTAAGGATTTATATAATTGGTTAACTTGAAATTGTTAAGTTAAAATTATTTTTATGTTATTTTAAACTAAATTTAGTAATATAATTAAGTGTTAATCAAGATAAGATGTTTTTAAATCTAGTTTAAACTATTTTATGATAAATGTTATTTTTTTAAATTATTTGATTAAAGAAGTTATATAAATTGTTAATTTAAATTTGTTAAATGCTTAAGTATTTTTAAAACTTAATTTTTAAATAAAGTTAAGTGTTAATTAAAGATAAAATGTTTTAAATATGTTAATGATAATTAAATCATTAATAACGATATTGTTTTATCTTAAGGTTAACTAAAGTTTTAATGAGCTGAGATTAGTTAAGTTAATTAAGAAATTTAAAGTATAATTAATTAATTTAATTAATTAATGATTAAGGATTAATTAAGTAATTAATTTAATAGTAATTAATTAATTTGAATAATTAATGATTAAGGATTAATATATAATAATTAAGGGTTAGAAATTAATTAAAGGTTAATTAATTTGTAATTAAGGATTATTAATTAGATAATTAGAGATTAATTAATTAAGTAATTAAGATTAATTAATTTAGTAATTAGAGATTAATTAATTAAGTAATTAAGATTGATTAATTTAGTAATTAGAGATTAATTAATTTAGTAATTAGAGATTAATTAATTAAGTAATTAGAGATTAATTAAATGGTAATTAAGAAGTACTTAATTTGTAATTAAGTTTTATTAATTAATAATTAAGTTTTATTAATTAATAATTAAAGGATAATTAATCTATAATTAAAGATTAAATAAGGATTGGTTAACTGTTAATTAAGGATTGATTAACTAGTAATTAAGGATTAATTAATTTGTTATTAAGGGATATTAATTAATAATTAAGGTTTGTTAATTAATAGTTAAAGGACAATTAATCTGGAATTATAGATTAATTAATTGATTGATAAGGAAATTAAGGAATGATTAATTAATTTAAATGATTGTAATTAATTAATGATTGATTGAGCAGAATTAAGTGATTAATTCTTAAGTAATTAATTTAATTTTGATTAATTAAATTAATTTTAATATGGATGAATAATTCCAGTTTGTGGATGATTGTTTGTGTAGAATGTCAAGATTGGTTGATATCTATTGGATGATAATCTATGATATTCTATGATATGATATTGGATATATCTGCGATAAACGCGTGATATTTATCTATGCATGATGCTGTGTGAATTAAAGTATTGAATTAAATTAAATTGTATAAACCTTAAACAACTTGGCCTTTAAGAAACGTTTGGATTTCGACGAGACCTTGATCAGATATCAGATTTGATTATCCGAAAACCACATCGATCCAAGTTAAATGTTAGATCGTGAATTCAAGTGAAGATCAAGTTGAAGACATAAAATGTAAGAACTATTTACCGTTATAACTCTGAGGGTGATTCCAATACGAGTATAATAGAGATAATGCTTTCAGGTTCGAGATGGAGATTCAGAGTGCAAGGGTTATTGTCGTTAACTCTGAGGGTGATTCCAAAATGAGTGTAACGAGATAATGCCTTCGGTTTCATTCGAACCCGGAACGAACTTTTATGGATGAATGCTATCAGACCATCGTCAATGCAGGATGATGAGCATTCCAAGATGTGTTCTTCAAAAGTAATCGCAGCCTCAAGCCTCATCAACCGGGAATGGCTAAAATAGGGAGGGTGCAGCAAGGTTAAGTGGGTAGCACCCAAGTAGGATAAGGTTTACCCCTGTCTAGAGTCCCTTTTTATTCGAATGTGTGGGCGGTTGCTAGCTACAACCGCGGGGTTGTCTTATTCAGGACTGTCCAGTAAGGGATGGTTCCAACCTTGTATTGCAGGGGATTTAGGGTGGATCCTCGCTACGGTGATCTAGGCCACGTACTGTGAGGGGCGGTATCCCAGTAGCCCTGCCATTGATTGAAACTCATTATCCCTACGTGCCTTTACGGTTTTGATTGTGTAACCCACTTTGTGGCTAATATGCTGGAATTTAATCATATAACAATTTCAGCTATGTGAATATTTATTTGAAAACCCTAGACCCTATTATAATATCACTGGATTTCCTATCAAATGTTTTGGTTAGCGTAAGGTAAAAATTTACCCATGTTTATGTGTGGGAATTCTTACCTGATACCTTTGTTTTCAAATGATTTTTAAAGTTAAACAACTTTAACCGTTTACTCACACCAGACCCATGTTTGACCGGAGTTTATTTTTTCTTTTCTTAAACTCTTGGGTACTCAAATTTTTGTGAGTAGCCAAGTGATCAGATTTTTGCTTGATGAATTTTGGAAGCTTGGAGCAGGAGTCCAGATGTAGCTATATCTATCTATTTCCGCTGTGTGAAGTCTTTGACAATTGTATTTTGGTTGTAATGGTTTAGACAGGCCCTTATAACTGTCTAATGTGATGTTGTTATTGTAATCTGTGTAACTCTGATGTAATGACTATGTAATAATTATGTGATATATTATATTTTATTCCATTTCCGATGTGCGATTCTGATGTTGTTTAATTCTTTCTTTTATCTTTTCTATTTCTACCTCTTTCTTTCTTATTGATGATGCGTCTTTTCGTGAAATGAAAGGCGGGTCGTCACACTTGGTATCAGAGCCACGTTGAGATAATACCTAGGCTTTGGAGTAGTGTCTATATTAAGACCACGTATTTGTATTTTTATATAACTATATACCTATCCAAATTTGTTGGGTTACCTGTTTGGGTTTCTAACATGAGTTCTAGAGGAGTTTCATCTTTTCCTTTATTTGGTTGACCACCTTATCTTTGTATTTAATCTTATAGGCGGAGTAACTAAGTTAGGTAAGTTCTGTAGAGGCTTAAGGCTTTCTTAACTTTCTAGTAGTTTTTCTTGTGACCTATTTATTGGATTTCAAGGGGTTTGATCCTATTCTGGGTATGGATTGGTTGGATAAGTATAAGGTTGTTTTGATGTGTGAAGAGAGGATTGTTTCTTTGGAGACCGAGTTGGGAAGAATCGCAAAAGTGACTTGCGATGATTTCGGAGTTCACTTAAGCAATCTTTTGCATTGAAGCGAGGCATCTCCAGAGGCGTAGATTCCATCGAGGTGGTCAGAGATTTTATCAGATGTTTTCGAGGAAGTGAAAGTTTTCCCCCTCATCGGGAAATAGAGTTTCGGATCGACTTAGTTCCGGAAGCAGTACCTGTTGTTCAGCCAGTAGAAGGATGGCACCGAATAAGAGAGAAGAGTTGGTGAAGCAGACCCAAGATTTCATAGAGAAAGGTTTGATTCGGCCTAGTTTTTTAGTGGGTTCTACGGTTGTCTTTGTGACCAAGTCGGATGGGTCTTTGAGATTCTGTGTGGATTTGATGAATCAAGTTTTTTGGGGATGTGTTGAATAAGTTGTTCTTGTGTTCATCGTTGATATTCTTGTCTTCTCTGAGTCTGAGGAGCACAAGCGGCATCTGGGTATAGTGTTAGAAACTTTAAGGAAGCATGTTCTGAAGGCTAAGTTTTCAAAGTGTCATTTTTGGAAGTTGGAAGTCAGATTTTTTGGGGCATATTTTTTCTGGTAAGGGTATTTCTGTAGATCCAGCCAAGGTAGCTACTATTCAGGAGTGGAAGCAGCCGCAGACTCTGGCAGAAGTCCGCAGTTTTCTGGTTTTAGTAGGGTACTCCAGGAAGTTTATCAACGACTTTCTAAGATTTCTTCACACTTAACCAAGTTGACTCGGAAAGGAGTAAAGTTTAAGTGGCCCCCGAGTGTTAAAAAGCTTTCTTGGATTTGAAGGCAAGGCTGACCGGTGTGCCTGTTCTAGCTATTCCGAATAGTAAGAGTAAGTTTGAGGTCTACACGGATGTTTATGTGTGCCAGAGGTGGATGGTTTGACTAAGAATGGTCAGTGTTCCAGTTTTGAGATTGTTGACCAAGGAACATTGAGGATCAACGGAAGGATTTGTATTTCGAATTTCAAGAATGTGAAGCAAGATGTTTTATCAGAGAGTCATTGCTCTAGGCTAAGTATCCACCCGAGAATTTCAAAGATGTATAAGGATATGGAGAGAGTCTTCTGGTGGCAGGGCATGAAAGAGGATATAGCTGCTTTCGCCAATGGATGTGCGACCTGTCAGCAGGTGAAAGGTGATCAACAGTAGACACGCGAGTTTGTTGCAGCCTTTGGAAGTTCCGAAGTGGATGTAGGAAATGATTTCTATGGATTTCATCGACGCCAACGATCAAAAAAGGAAAATGAAGGAATATGGGTAATCGTAGACCGGCTAACCAAGAGTGCCCATTTTATTCCGGTTAAGGCAACCCATACTACATCATCTTTGGCTGAGATTTTCTAGAGGAGATTGTCCGACTGCATGGTTTTCCAGTTAGCATTGTTAGTGATCGTGACCCTATCTTCACTAGAAAATTTTGGAAGGCTTTGCAAGTAGCTTTGGGTATGAGTTTGAGTTTGAGTTGAGTACAGCCTATCATCCCCAGATCGACGGACAAACTGAAAGGCTGAATATAATTCTTGAGGATGTGTTGAGAGCTTGTGTTTTGGATTTTAGTGGATCTTGGGAGGACCATCTGTATTTAGTGGAATTCTCATACTATAATAGTTATTAGACAGTATCAAGATGGCACCCTATGAAGATCTGTATGGAAGACCTTGTAGATTTCCGTCCTGTTTGGGGAGAATCGGGAGATCGTCTTGTTCTTGGTCCAGTTTTGATCTGAAGGCATCTGTGAAGGTTGATCTTATCAAGTAAAGATTGAGAGCAGCGCAAGATCGCCAGAGAAATATGCGGACAAGAGACGAAGACAGTTGGAATTTGAGATTGGAGATTTAGTCTTTGTCAAAGTTTCTCTGATTAAAGGATGGATTAGATTTGGGAAGATGGGAAAACTTGCTCCAAGGTATATTGGTCCATTCCGAGTGCTTGGGAGGATTGGTGTTGTAGCCTACAGGATTGAATTGCCAGTCCGGATGGATGGAATTCACAATGCTTTTCACGTATCTCATCTGAGGAAATACGTGAACAATCCATTTGAGTTGGGATCTGCAGTTCAAAAGGATCTGATAGTTGAGCTGGTTTTAAATATGGTCTGATATCTGGTTTAGATTTATAGATCAGGGTAAGAGGAAGCTCTAGATCATATTGGTATAGCTTGTTAAAGGGCAGTGGAGCGAGGATTCTAATGTTTGTCTTGGGAAACTCTGGATAGTTTTAGGAAGGTTTATCCGGATCCGTGTTCGGATAGCTAGTGTTGTTTGTTTGAATAAATTATTGTTTGGATGAAACTGTTTGATTGGTTGATAGGTATGCTTGAAATTGTTTGAAATAAAATAAAGTTTTTGGATTATCTTTTGTTCTAAATTTCGGGGATAAAATTCTTTCCAAGGGGGTGGAATGTGATATCCTGGAATTTCAAACAATTTAAAATGTGATAATCCCCTTCATTTATTATTTAAAATAGGTAAAAAAAATTATTTCAAACAATAATTAATAATTGGATGCTTTTAAAAATAAGATATAAATAGATTTTAGAAATAGAATTATTATTTTCAAATTGGATTTGTGTTTGTTTAAATTTATATATATATTTATTTATTTAAGTTGATTTTAAATTGGATTTTTGAATTTAAATTTGAATGTGAATTTAAATTTGAAATTTAAAAGATAAATATTTTAAAATATTTTGGATTTAAAAATATATGAATAAGATTTGTTTTATATTATTTTCTTTTAAAGGTTTTATTTATATAAATTTAGAAATGTACTTATTAATTAGGAAAATTAAATAAAAAAGCTTTTAAATCATTTTAAAATAATTAAAAATGCTTAATTACAAGTGGTAGCTTTTAAATCATGTTAAATACATGTGTAATGAGATGAAAATATGAAATTAACAAATGTTATCTAATGTAACAAGTGTCATCTTTGTATTTTCATTTTCTTTAATTTTAAATAAATCCTAATTAACACTATATAAACATACATCTCCTCTTTTCCATTTCTTTTCCTATCTTCTCATTTTCAAAAAGCAAGTAAACAAACCTGTAAAACCCTTTCTCAAACCAGAAAACCCACAAGAAACAGATCAAAACCCTGTAAACATTTTAATCAAAACAAAGAAGTTCAAAAATCTAAAAAAACAAGCCTGTAAACCATTTTATCTTCAACCTGTAAAACCTCTTGTCTCAAACCAGAGGAAAATACAACAGCAAATCAACTATATTTCTACCTAATTGTCAGCAAGCAAGCTTCAACCTGCATCACTATCAAAGTCTTAAATCATCTCAATAATTCAAAGTTTCCAGTTTCAAAGCTTTAGTTTTCAAATCCCAGCTTTTCAAGCTCTCTGTCTTTTAAAACTGGTGAGTAAACATTTATTTAAAAACCTAAGTAAATAATTGTCTATTGCTTGTGAAATTTCTGTGATGATGATTGCTTTGCATGTATGTATATAAGTAAAGTCTCTGTGTTTATATGAAGTGTGCGTGTATATTGTTTGTAAACACCTCTGTTCTTAGTTCAAAGCTTATAGTTTTGATCAAAAATTCCAAATCTTTTTATCTGTTCTCTGTTCAGCTTTGGATTTCAAACAAAATAGTTTATTTTAAACATAATCTAGGTTTTAAAATTAGGTTCAAGTATTTTAAGTTTGAAAATCTTCCGGAACCAAGAAATACAGTAGAAAATTTTGAAAACATGTTAAAATCAACTATTGCAAATTGCTGATTCAAGTACGCAACTTGAATCGACTTGGAAAAATACGATTTTTAAAATAAAAATCATGATTTTTAGTTTGAAATCTTGTGAGAAATTCCGGGTTAACCAGAAAGTGAGTTTTGAGCTGTTGTGGGTGATCGGAGTGGCATGGAGGGTCGGCACTACTTCTGGAGATAGAGGGATGTTTGGATTGCTTGGGAAAAATGGTGGAAGGAGGTTTAAGCCACCGTGGCGGCGGTAGTTGGAACTAGGTTTTAACCCTAGTTTATGTTGAGGTCGGATTTTGGGTCACTACGGCGTCGCGGGTGGTTCGAGTTGCTCAGGATTTGGGCGGTAGCAGCGCAGAAGGCTAGTGGAGGTGTGGCTAGGGTTGCAGCGGTTCCGGTGGTCGGAGACGTGGGTTCGAGGCAGTTTCTAGTGATGGTTCTGGTTCCAGTTTCGGCTGAGTTGCTCGATTTAGTTCGCGTGCTCGTGTTAATGCTTGAGTGGTCAGGATTGTTTATAAAGGTGTTCGTTGATGAGACGAAGGTATCGGCGGTGGTGATCATCGTCGCGATCACCTATGCAGGTGCACGGTGGTTCTATGGTGTCAGCAGTCTGGGTTTGGTTTTGTCTCGAAGGAAAGCTTGGGCATATGAATGGGTGACTCGAGTAAAAAATCGAGTAGTTTGTTGAGTGATAAGCCTTTAGGTTTTAAACTTAAATAAAAATAATTTTTTAAAAAAAAAGGAAGAAGAAGGGAAACTCGGGGTAGCTCTTAGGTAGAGCTCGTGTTCGACCTGAAGCGGATTTAAAAACAGTTTTAAAAAGTCTTAGAAAAGCAGGTTTTTAAAAATTTAAATAAATTTAGTTTAAAACTTTTCTTAAATAAAATTATTTTATAAATGTTTTCTTTAACATTTGATTTAAGAAGTTATATAATTGGTTAACTTTGAACAGTTAAGTTAAAATCATTTTTATGTTATTTTAAACTAAATTTGGTAATATAATTAAGTGTTAATCAAGATAAGATGTTTTTAAATCTAGTTTAAACTATTCTATGATAAATGTTTTTTTTAAATTATTTGATTGTAGAAGTTATATCAACGGTTAACTTAAATTTGTTAAATGCTTAAGTATTTTTAAAACTTAATTTTTAAATAAATTAAGTGTCAATTAAAGATAAAATGTTATAAATATGTTAATGATAATTAAATCATTAATAAAGATAATATTTTATCTTAAGGTTAATTAAAGTTTTAATGAGTTGAGATTAATTAAGTTAATTAAGAAATTTAAAGTATAATTAATAAATTTAATTAATTAATGATAAAGGATTAATTAAGTAATTAATTTAAGTGTAATTAATTAATTTGATTAATTAATGATTAAGGATTAATAATTAATAATTAAGGGTTAGAAATTGATTATAGGTTAATTAATTATAATTAAGGATTATTAATTATATAATTAGAGATTAATTAATTAAGTAATTAAGATTGATTAATTTAGTAATTAGAGACTAATTAGTTTAGTAATTAGAGAATAATTAATTAAGTAATTAAGATTGATTAATTTAGTGATTAGAGATAAATTAATTTAGTAATTAGAGATTGATTACTTAAGTAATTAGAGATTAATGAACTGGTAATTAAAAAGTAATTAATTTGTAATTAAGTTTTATCAATTAATAATTAGGTTTTATTAATTAATAATTAAAGGATAATTAGTCTGTAATTAAAGATTAAGCAAGGCTTGGTTAACTGTTAATTAAGGATTGATTAACTGGTAATTAAGGATTAATTAATTTGCTATTAAGTGATATTAATTATTAATTAAGGTTTATTAATTAATTGTTAAAGGATAATTAATCTGGAATTAGAGATTAATTAATTGATTGATAAGGAAATTAAGGAATGATTAATTAATTCAAATGATTGTAATTAATTAATTAATAATTGATTAAGCAGCATTAAGTGATTAATTCTTAAGTAATTAATTCTTAGGTAATTAATTTAATTTGAATTAATTAAATTAATTACAATATGGATTAATAATTCCTGTTTGTGGATGATTGTTTGTGTAGAGTGTCTGGGTTGGTTGATATCTATTAGATGATAATCTATGATGTTTTGTAACGTGATATTGGATATATGTGTGATAAATGTATGATATTTATCTATGAATGATGCTGTGTGAATAGGGCTGTCAATTTCCTACACGACCCGAAACATGACTCGAAACCCGCATGGAAATTAGCGGGTTAACCCGACACGTTTAAAAGGCGGGTCATTTTTGGGCCAACCCGTTAGAACCCGTTCAATAAACGGGTGGGTTTATGGTTGACCCATGAACCCGAATTTGACCCGACTAACCCATTTATAAGCTCAGTATTGTTGTACAATTCTCATTTTAGCTCGATAAGAATGGTATTATTGTTATTCACTTATTCCTACACATTTGCACTTAACCACTTTCTACGTTTTCATGCACATTCCCATGTTTTCATGTCCATTTCCATCTAACAACTTTCCAAATTTTCATACCCATCTTAGCTTGCAATAAAAGAATGACAACAATACCATTCTTTTGCTCTAAAATTCTCATCTTAGCTTGCAAAATAAGGGTATTGTTGTCATTCACTTATTTCTACACATTCTCATTTAACAACTTTCTACATTTTCATACCCATTTCCATTTCTTTATATAAATATTATTCTTAAAGGGTTACACGAATCAACCCGAAACCCACCCGATATGTAATCGGGTCAACCCGAAACCCGCCGGTTTAATAAACGGGTTGACTCGACCCGTTGAAAAATCAACCCGCACCCGAGTTGACCCGACCCGAACCCGACCCAACCCGACCCATTGACAGGCCTATGTGTGAATTCAAAGTATTGAATTGAATTAAATTGTTTAAACCTTAAACAACTTGGCCTTTAATAAATGTTTGGATTTCGATGAGACCGGGATCGGATATGATTTGATTATCCGAAAATAGCATCGATCCGACTTAAACGTTAGGTCATGAATTCAAGTGAAGATCAAGTTGAAGACTCGAAGGGTAAGAACTATTTGTCGTTAAAACTCTGAGGGTGATTCCAATACGAGTATAAAGGAGATAGTGCTTTCAGGTTCGACATGGAGATTCAGAGTGCAAGGGTTATTGTCGTTAACTTTGAAGGTGATTCCAAAATAAGTGCAACAAGATAATGCCTTTGGTTTCGTTCGAACCCGGAATGAACTTGTATGGATGAATGCTATCAGACCATCGTCAATGGAGGATGATGAGCATTCCAGGATATGTTCTTTAAAGGTAATCGCAGCCTCAAGTCTCATCAACCGGGAGTGGCTAAAACTTGGGAGGTGCAGCAAGGATAAATGGGTAGCACCCAAGTAGGATATGATCTACCCCTGTCTAGAGTCCCTTTTCATTCGGTTGTGTGGGCGGTTGCTAGCTTCAACCGTAGGGTTGTCTTATTCAGGACTGTCCTGTAAGGGATGGTTCCAGCTTTGTGTTGTAAGGGATTTAGGGTGGATACTCAGTAAGGTGATCTAGGCCACGTACCGTGACAGGCGGTATCCCAGTAACCCCGCCATTGATGGAAACTCATTATCCCTACGTGCCTTTACAGTTTTGATTGTATAACCCACTTTGTGGCTAGTATGCTGAAATTTAATCATGTAACAATTTCAGATATATGAATATTTATTTGAAAACCCTAGACCCTATTATAATATCATTGGATTTCCTATCAAATGCTTTGGTTAGTGTAAGGTAAAAACTTACCATGTTTATGTGTAGGAAGTCTTAAGTGATACCTTTGTTTTCTAATGATTTTTAAAGTTAAACAACTTTAACCGTTTACTCACAACCGACTCATGTCTGACCCTGAATTTATTTCTTCTTTTCTTAAACCTTGGGTACTCAAATTTTTATGAGTAGCCAAGTGATCAGGTTTTTGCTTGACGAATTTTGGAAGCTTGGAGCAGAAGTCCAGACGTAGCTATATCTATCATTTCTGCTATGTGAAGTCTTTGACTATTGTATTTTGGTTGTAATGGTTTAGAAAGGCCTTTATAACTGTCTAATATGATGCTGCTATTGTAATCTATGTAACTCTGATGTAATGACTATGTAATTATTATTAGATATATTATATTTTGTTCCGTGTCCGCTATAAGATTCTGATATTGTTTAGTTCTTTCTTCTATCTTTTCTATTTCTACCTCTTTCTTTCTTATTGATGATGCGTCTTTCTATGGAATGAAAGGCGGGTCGTCATAGTGTTAGCATTCCAAGTGGGAATTTCTAAAAGAAAAGGTAAAAAGCATAACCCCACAAGCCCCACAACCGGGTAATGGCTAAAACAGGGGATGTTATACAGTGAGCTACCATTAGGAGTATAGTTCCTCGATCTAGATTGAGATTTTTAGATTTGATGTGCGCACAGGGCGAACATAGGACAACGTTTGCAGCCTCGGTGCTCGATGGATAATGTAATCAAGTATGTCATGTTAAAGGGGCACCCGACTCTGTGTTCCTCGGGGGTCCATGTGTGGCTCTCAAGTACATTTTATCTAAAGGTGTACTGTATGGAAGGCAGTCCATTAGTTTGTCATGTTGGAATCCATCCACTAATCTGTACCATATGGTTTTAGCTATAAAACTAGTACTATTGAATGTAATTATGGATATCCATTCCAGATATTTTACATATTTATTTTCAACCCCTAGACATTATTATAATGTCACTTGATTTTATAATAAAAATGGTTTGGTTATCATAAAGTAAAAATACATCTGTGTTTATATGCAGCGTGGTCTTGCAAGATACCTTTAATTTGAAAGGGTTGTATAATGTTAAAGCTCCAAATGATTTGGGTTTTCTCTTAACCAGACTAATCTGAGCATTATGTACCTATAGTGCTCGGGTCAGCCCGAGCATATTTCCAGATTTAGTTATGGATGCTTTGGAACTTCGGAGATGAGCTGGATGCCTCTAAGGCATATCCTCGTTTCTTTATTTCCGCTGCATTTGTTGTGATGTATTCATCAACATTTATGAGTACATGCCGTTATAACTATCCAGACCGACGATAAGTTAGTTTACTCTGATTGTTGTATGTATATTACAGTTTCCTTTTGTAAAGATCATTGGCAAATTATATACTACTCGTCACAGTATGAGATTTTGTTCTGTCTTTTCTTCCTTTCACCCCAACAATCTGTCTTTCCAGCACTCAAATTCTCGGCACGTGAATACCGTGGATGTATTAGTGTTGACTCTTGAGGGTCGAAAATGCAGGTTGTTATAGTTCAATAATAACAATTATTATTAACTAAACTGCTTTGGTTAAAGACTTTACTTTGAGTTGAAATCAGTGGACCGTGATACTTATTAGAGTTAGGCTAGCCCACAGTGGAAGAAATAAGTGAATTTAAACTTTTTCTAAACCATTTTTGATTTTTATTGGGCCAACAAAGTCTAAATATATATTAGACCCAATCTAATAAAATTTTAAATAATCTAATTTTTCCTAAGTTTGTTTGATATTTTTTGAATTTATATATTTTTATCAACATGAGACGTTTACATAAAATGGTGTATGTCAAATATACTCTTATGTGTAAATGTATGTAAATTTACATGTTAAAATTGATTTAAAGAAGAAAACCATTTCTCTCTCAATTTACACAGTTAATCAAGGGAAGATTTTGTCTTATTTAAAGAGAGAAACAAAAAGATTTGAAACAAAAAGGTCTAAATGAATTGGCAATGGTGCAAGCGACATTAAAAGAAAACGTTGAAGGCACATAAATGGCAATTATGGAAATGTAAAAGTGGAAAGCTTTTAACCTTCTTTTATTCTTTCCTTAACTTTTTTTCAAAACACTTTAAACTTGTGTGTGTATGTGTCAATATAAACTAATATTTCATAAATGTTAATTAATTTAATTAATTTATAACAATAATAAACTAATTAAATCATGTGGTCAAGGAGTATGTGTGACTCTTTAAGTGTAAATTGGTTGGCGATTAATATCGAACTATTTGAATATTAAAGTCACACATCAATTAGCAGGCGTTATGACATTTTGGGCAAATTCATCGCTTTCTAGGTTTTCGTAAAATTCAATTTTACTTTATCAAAGGTTATCTGGTTGTGACTAATATTTACACCAATTTTCTTGATCAAAACGATATCACTTTGGGCTTATGAAATTTGGTAATGGTCACAATTTCAATATCGTCCACATTCAACTCTATATTCCAAAAAGAAAGCCCTTCGTTCGATAATAATAATTATTACTAACTGAGATGCTATAGCCAGAGACTTTGACATTGAGTTGAATTTAGTTTACCGTGATACTAGTCTTATATAATTGAGGAGATGAATCCACTCTTGAATAGTGCTTCACTTCCAATTCTCCCACTCGACCCAATGATGTGCATGTAAATGTGCATATTTTTACTTCCATATTTAATCTAAGTTAAATAATTAATTGAGCATATAGGTTGTCTTAACATGTTTAAAGCAAAATTAAAATTATTTTCAAATCATTGTTTATTCATCTTCATTTAGGGGCAAAATGGTCAGTTTTGTGCATATATTAATTTGAGAATATTTATTTCCGCAATTTATTTTTCATTTGTAGGAAAATTAGATGGAAATTTCAAGAGACTTCATTGAAAATATGCATGCACAAGAAGAAACAAAGGAATGTAGATGGAAAAATTCAAACCATGTATCATGGAGGACCCTACCTACCCACTTACTATGATATATAATAAGGAGCTAATGAACATGCTAATGAAGATCAAAGCTACATGCACCTTTAAGTGGAGTATTAATACATTAAAAGGATAACTTGGTAGCCACACTTCTTTGAGGGAAATTTGGTAGTTCCTAATTAATATGAACCGAATATGTATAAATATCCCATATATTCATGTCATTAAGCTCTTAGCCTTTGAGCATCCTCTTTAGTTAGTTTAGTTTTAGGCTAAAAAAATAAAAAATAAACTCTCTCTTCTTTTTCATGGCTACTTAGCCATTTTTTTCTTTCATGTAATTTTCTTTTTTATGCAATTTTAGTTCATGCTCATCTCTATTTACATTTTCTCTTTCCTCTTGTGTTAGTAGCGTAGTATTATTTCTTATGCAAGTAGATTAACTTTTATTTCATTTTAATTGACTCTCTTTACTTAGCTTACATTTTCTTCTTGTTTTTTTGTTTCATTTTAGTTAACTCTCTTTAACTAACTTGTGTGTGAACGCATGACTCTAGGTGTTAATAAAAAAAATATACATATATAAAAATATTTTTTCTTTTTTTTTTTAATATTTTTTTGAAGAGAAAGTTTTGCAAAATTATCTTAGCGCCATTTAACTTAGAAGATAAAAATTGTTGTAGCCTTTACTTTAAATCCACCACTTTTTAAACAAAGATCTTCTATTAGGATACGCTTCATAATTATCACTCATGAATCTTCCTATATACTAATTAAACCGTCGTTACTTGTACTCAAACTTTATTTTTATTTTTGTCCAGACAGATAAATTTTCAAAATTTTCAATTTAATATCTAAAATCCTATATTTATCCTATAATGTTTCTTTAAAAAGTAAATCAAAAGGCTAAAAGAATTTTTTTGAGATTTTTTTAATAAAATTTTGGAAAGAAAATGCAAAAATAAACCATGAAAAATAAAAAATGAAGGTAAGTCCCCCCTCCCCACACACTTGATTTTGACCGTGTCCCCATAGTCAACCCAAGTGAAAGGAGAAAAATAAAATAAAAATATGACCTATATTTACACGAAAATGAAAAGATTATTATTTACAAGACATCAGCAAATAAATTGTTAAAGAGTAAATGAAACTGTTTGCCAAAGACCAATTTAATTGTCTCGTCAAGTATGCAAGACACAGCTTAAACCCGAAAAACCAAACCATAAAAGATTTCAGAGTTGACTGTTAATTTGGAAAAACGAATGTCGTTTTATTAAAAATCATTCGAGTTATTTTATTTTCGATGATTTTTGGGATTGATAGAACAATTGTTTGAAATTCAAGTTTATTTTCACCAAATTCAAATTCAAGCTTATCATTGAAAACTTCTTCCGAATTAGCGATTTCAAAATCAAAATGGTGATTTAAATCTTCCCCTTCAGAATTTAACAACTCATTTTTGAAAAGTCCCAAGAAATCATGTTCACAAAATTCTTCTTCCTTTGTTGAAATATTCAAACCTTCATTGCATATATATCGAGTTCAAAATCCAAAGTTGTATTCAATTTGTTGAAATCAAAAAAGGGAAGATCGAATTTTAAATCGAGTTTCTCACCCTCAAAAGAATTGAAATCCAACTCAAGTATCGTAGTTTCAACAACTTCATTAAGATAGCCATTTTTAATTTCGAAAGTTGTCACTTGAAAATCGTCAATTTGGGTAAAGGTGGATTATTATTTACTCATCAATCATTGAATCTTGATTTTGTTGCCCATGTTGTTTTATGTATGTTTCAAACAATAAATCCATGTGATCTTTGTAAATTTTGTCCATTTGCTCAACAAAATCCAATTTATAATTATTAACTTGAAAATTTTCAATTTGAAATTGTTGAGAACAAAAAATTTCATCATCATTGAAACAACTCCCATTACCAAAATCATTTATGTAGTTGTTTCCATTTTTGTTTTTAATTTTGAAAATTCATTTTGAAGTTCGAAATTGAATTGGAATGGGTTGTAATCAAAATCATTTGAATTTTGAAGTGAATTCATGTTTTGATTATTTTGAAAATCTTGACTTGAATCATTGCACAAATATGAATTACACAAATTATTTATCCTTTGATTTTGTTGTATAGAGAGTTCAAGTAAAGACGAAATCATTTCAATGCTATTTTCAAGCGTTGAAAGTTGGTTATTATTTTGAAAATTTTGCTGTTCAGAATTCGAATTATCTGTATAATAGTCGTCATTAAAATATCTATAAGGATTTAGTGTGAAATTATATGGATTATATTAATTTTCTCAACTATCATAAAATTCATGTAAGTAGGGAAATTCAGACATTTTCAAAAAAAAAATTTCTTGAATAATTTTTTATAAAGGAAAACTATTTACCAAATGGAATTTTTTTTAAAAGGGAATTTTTTTTGGTTCTTTCAAATATTTTTTTTGAAAAGATCTTTTTGGAATTTCGTTTTTCTAAATTTCTTTTTATAGGCAAGTAAGCGGTTTATTTTTGGCAGTCAAAGCAAATAGCAAACGATTCTTCCTTTTGAATTTCTACTTTTGCAACCTGAAACTAAAAACAAGATATATATATATATATATATCAAAGAAGAACTAGAACAAAACAAAACAAGTGAAAACAAAACAAATGAAAACAAATTGAAACTTTTTTCAATGAGAAGATATTTTTAAAGAAAAACTAAAGGGTTAAAATAAGAAAAAAAACTAATTAACTTAGCCTAACAAGCTAAAATTATCGAACCATTACCAAAAAAAACAACTTATTCTCCCACACTTTCACTAATTAAAACATATGAGAATAAACGAATCCACATGGTCCAATCAAACCACACTTTCACTAATTAAAACTTTTCTCCCTTCAGAAATAACCAAAATGAACTCTCAACTCATAAAAAAATTCATTTACCAAAAATCAAAACTCGGTTTTTTCCTCTTTGAATTTTTTTTGCTGCGGGATTGTTGTGTTGTGTGGTAGTGAGGTTGTGGGATGGTTAAAGCAGTCTGACTGTGCACTGATGGCAAGGGGTTAGCTTGATTTGATAGTGGCAGTTTGGTTAAGAAGTAAGGAAGGAGCAATGTAATTTCATATGTTGTGGTTATTAGTGCACACTGAAATGTGCATAGAGGCTGGTTACAGTGGCTGGTGGAGATTGAAGATATTGTTGTGGAAGATAGGTGATGAAGAATGTGTTGGGAGTTGCACTGGCAGCGTTATGGTAGTGGTTTGATGGAAGTTTTATTGATGGACATTGAATGTCAGTCGGACTGTTGTGATGTAGGAGAATGATGTGCAGGTAGGATGATATGTAGATGTGCAGGTGGTTGTGTAGTGAATGTTAGGAGATGGGTTATTGAGTGCAGCGATGTTCGGTTAGTTGTGTGCAGTTGGTTGTAAGATAATTTGCAGGGTTGTGGATGGATGTTATGGCATCTGTATTGTTCAGATGGAAGAGCAAGTGCAAAGAGGTGTTGTAATCAAGTTTGTGGCACAGTAGGGGGTATTTTTTATGCACTGGGTGTAATGACTTTGGATAGGGGGTATTTGATGTGGTGGCAGTTTGAGTTGTGGTTGACGGAGGGATGGCACCTGTCTGATGGGCGCAGCGTTGAAACAATTGTAGATGATATGAGAAATGATTTGAGAAGTGCACAGGGTAGATTGGGAGTGAGCAGAGAGATAGGTGATGAAATTGTTTGTAAATCAAAATAAAAATTGTAAAATCAAAGCAAATATTTGAAATGTAAATGTAAAAAGGAAATGAAATATACATACATACATACATACATACATACATACATACATCCATATATGTTTTGAAATTGTGATTGCTTTTTTTAAAAAACTAGAAATGCAAAAACAACTAGACAACAACAACCAGCACACAAACAAATGGAAGCACAAACCAAACAACAAACACATAACATAATGTTTTTTTTAAATGCAAACAACACACAAAACAAACACACACTAAAATAAAACAACAATAATTTGAAGAATAGAAAACTAAAATCAAGTAAATTCCCCGACAATGGCGCCAAAAATTTGTTTGATGACTATTTTTCTATTGGATTAGAAAATAGCCAATCAAATTTAAATTAAAATTTACCACAAGCGCACGGCGTATAATTCTTGTACGTGGCGAGTATAGGTCGATCCATATGGAATTGTTTAGATTTTAAATTCTATTCAACCAAATTAACCAAAGTTGAGATGTTTTTAAGCTAAAAAAATGTAAATAAAGTAGCAAAGAAAATGGATAAAAATATGCGAGTTTGAAAGTAATTTAGAGGTAAATCCACTCTCTTAATCACATAAATCAACACAACATGAAATTATGATCTCTATTTTTTGGCCATTAGTGAATTTAATTAATGTGTTTATCATAAGTGCGGAATATGTGTGCTATTAATTGGGCTAATATAAACCATCAAACTATACACACCCATTAAACCACTTATTAACTCATGAAAATTGCAATGAAATTGAAAATAAAATCTATTCTAATCATGATCTATTAACTATTGATTTGAAATACAGACCATCAAATTTTGATTTTAATATTCACTTCATTATCACAATCATATGTAGATGAAGAGGTAATTTATGTTTTTGTTTGTTTAAGAATAGCATATTTGGTGTCAACAACATAGGCTATCAAATTCAGAGCTAAAACAACAAAATTAAACCGCATCAAACATTGTCATTAAGCATAAAAAGAGATCAAAAATGAGCAATTTATGTTGAATCTATGCAATTGGAGAGTTTCATTACCCCTAAATTGAAGGGGTTTAACCTCTCATATTTATTATTGTATCAACTAACGTAGATTACGACATGAAATAAAAAAACAAGAAGAAAATTCAAGCTAAGTAAAGAGAGTTAATTAAAATGAAATAAATGCTAATCTACTTGCATAAGAAATAAATCTAAGCTACTAGCATAAGAGAAAAGAGAGCATGTAAATAGAAATGAGCATGACTAAAATTGCATAAAAATAAAATTACATGAAATAACAAAATGGCTAAGTAGCCATGAAAAAGAAATGAGAGTTTATATTTTATTTTTTAACCTAAAACTAAACTAACTAAAGGGGAGGCTCAAAGGCTAAGAGCTTAATTACATGATCATATGGTATTTATACATGTTTGGAAACCCTAATCATATTTTTTTGGAAACTACCCAAACTGCCCTTGAGGAAGTGCCGCCAACAAGTTATCATTAGCAGGTATTAATCCTCCACTTAAATATGCATGTTGTAACGATCCTGAATTTTTAACAATTTAAAAATAAAGATATTTAATTAATTTTAAATATTTGAGATAATTTTAAATTGAATTCCAATAAAACTATGAAATTTAGCGATTAAATTTTAGAATTTAATCTATTTAAAGTTGAACTAAATTTAAATTTAACTTTAAAGTTTGAAATTGAATATTAGAAATTGTATCTAAAATTCGAGCTAATGACTTAGAAAAAAGAATTTAGGTATAAGAATTATTATTTATTTAAATTTATAAATTTGTGCTTGATAATTTAATTTCAAAACGTTTCTATGTTTATTAAAGAAAACAATTTACAAAACAAAAATTGAATTCAAAATAAAAATAAAAATATAATTATATATAATAAAATAATAAATAAATACACTTAGTTAAAATTTTAACAACAAGATTAAACAAAAACAAAATAAAGAAAATAAATTATACCAAACAATTGAACAAGAAATGATATATAATTGAATAATAATAAATCAAAATAAAAGTATAATTAAATAAAAAATAAATAAATAAATAAAAATAAAATAAGGTATACGTTACCTTACTTACATCAGCTAATCCACGCCTTCATTTACGCCTTAACTCGTACCTTCCTCCATACCTAAATTCACGTCGTCTTCTCCCATAAAACACGACACCCCTCCCTATCATTTCATTATCAAACAAAAAGAAAAAAAAGAAAAGAAAAAAAATGGCGGCCGTGTTCCTTAATTATCGTTCGCACAAGCTAGGGCTTGTGTAGGAATCGAAGTGGCCGACCTTCAACAATTGGGGCTTTCGTTCGATTTGTGTTGCTTCATCTTCATTCGCTCGGCATCAAATCTGCTCGCGGCCTCGTTCTAATTTGTGCGCTCCATTTCGATTCGGTGAAAGGTGAGTCTTTGGCTCACGATTAATTTTATTTCAAGTGTTTAAATTTGTGGAATTGAATGTTGGTTGCATGCTATGATTTGGGGCTATTTGCTGTCACTTGCTCGATTTGCTTGAATTTTAACCGATGAGGATCGATGCTACCCAATATTTGGTTTTGTTTTGATAAGAACAGATACTATGTGTATTTTGTTTTTTTTTTACTGGTAAGAACAGACACAAATTTGGAATTTATATTTTTTAAACTGTTAAGAACAGATGCTATTTAGTTTTGTTTTTAAAACTAATTAGAACAAATGCTACTGGATACTTGTTTTTAAAAACTGATAAGAATAGATGCTAGTTGATAATTTGTTTTAAATTTAAATTGATAAGAACAGATGCTATCAATTTTTTTCTTATTTAAACTAATAAGAACAGATGCTATTTAATATATTTGAATATTTGTTTTTAAATACATAAGAACAAATGCTAAGATGCTATCAAGTCGTGATTTGTTTTAATTGATAAGAGCAGATGCTACCCAATATTTGTTTTGTTTTGCTGCATGCTTTGTGATTTGAAACTGCTACCATCATTTGCAATTGTGACTGCACTTCATATATATATGCATTTATGTATGTATATATGAGATTGTTGTCATCGTGACACGATCTTCTGTCTACTGGACAATTTTGTTTTGCTTACTGTTCCATGGATGCATTTTGATTTCTTCTGTTGGTTCATGACATTTGTTTTGGGTGTTTGTTGTACATATGAAATTGATTCATATGTATGGTAGACATGGTTTAATTTTGCTTTGACTGGGTTCACTGAGTTTCAATGTTGATCTTTGTAACTTGCTGTTACACTGGTATACGAGGTGGTTCAACATTTTATTGTTTGCTTTGGGGTTGAACTTGTCTCAGACCTTGACCTATAATATTTTGAAAACTTGATGATAACTGTTATGTATGTATGCATGTGAGTAAGTCTGTGTTTATTTGATAAATGCTTATTTATGGTTTCTAACTTCTCTGTTCTTAGTTCAGAAACATATGATTTTAGATCAAGTTTAAAAATCTTTGCACGTGAGTAAACTTTTTACTAAAGTTTAATTAAGTTATTAGCTGTTGCTATGAGATTGTGATGATGTTACATACATATACATATGCCACTGAAGTGTTTGCAGTTTCCCCGAGTTTTTGTGCTTCTGACCCGAAGCAGGGGATTGATTGACCCGAAGTGGTACTCGGGTGATTATGTTTTTGACTCGGAGCATAAGGTTTTAAAACCTGAGAATTTTGTGCAGGTTTTTGAAACTGTGATTTTACAGTTTTTAAAATCTTGAATGAAGCTCATATTTTAAAGATTGTAAATTGAATCAAGTGTAAGATTTAAACTGAATTCAAATGTAGTTTTGAAATTCAAAGTTTTTTTTATGAAACTTTTAAATTTGAACAAGTTTTAAATTCTGTTTTAAATCAAGTTTTAAAACAAAACAGTTTCAGGTATAAAATCCTGTAGCTCTGCAATTTCTAACATTTGAATGAAATTTAAATTGTTCATCTTTGTTGCTTCACCACAGTTTGCATTTGCCACACTTGTGTTCCCTGTTATCAACTGGCCTTGATTATGTTTTGATTCCAAACTTCTGTTCACTTGCATGTATTGTTGGTTCATTTGTATCACCTGTTCCCCTGTACTTGTTTGGCTCTGCGATTCATTGCTGTTGCCTCTGTGTTTGTTGTGTCTGCTGCTCCCTGCATTTGTTTCACTGTACTTGTTCACTGCCCTGTACACGATCCGTGTTGCATGTTGCTGCTGCATGTTTGTTTGCTACTGTGTCGTCTCTGATGTTGTTTCATTTGTGCACTAATTCAATGCTTAGTGCATTGTGCATCTGTTTTGGACTTGCAGTTTGAATTGCATTGAGTTGAGTCGAGTTTGCAGTGATTTGTCCGATTTGCGCTTGCACGCGTGTTGGCGAGGCAGTGCACATGTGTATTAATATACGTGTGTACTGCAGCCACACGGGATTGACAGAAATTAAAAATTTGAAGTTGTTAATAATAAAAATCCATAATAGATTTTAAATTGATTCATGTGATTCGTCATCTCTGTTACCATTTTATTCAGTTCATTACAAATTTATTTACTTGAGTTAAGATTAATCCTGACTCGAGTGTTTTGTGTTTTGCAATTAACGCTCGGGTCAGACCGAGTATTTTTACAGCTTGAAGATTTTCAGGCCGCGAAGTTAGAGAGAGGGAATTTCGGCATTCACTAAAGTTTTAAAGAGATTTTTCTTGTATTTAATAAAAGATATATTCCGCTGTATAAAAATTTAATGCATTGTACAAACTCTGTATATAAAAGAAAAATTCATTTATGAACAATATTATGTTATTCTGTGATTCTGTGGCTGATTCTGTTTAAACTCTATAAACTGACTAACAATCCGTCATTTTGAACGTTTCTAGTTGGTTTAATTACCGACTAGAGGCGGTCAAAGCGGCGGGTCGTTACAAAAGTGGTATTAGAGCTTTGGTTTACTCAAAGCTCAGTTTATGATGTTTAATATGAATAGTTACTAGAACCACTATAAAGAAAGTGCTTTTCAAATTTAAAGAAGTATAAAATTGTTTTCTTTAAAATAAAAGGTATTTTGAAAGTTAGAATTATTTTGAAAATTCTCCTCTCTAAATTTAAGTGCGATAGTTTATATTCGGTGAGGTCTTCTTAGATTTGAGTTTCAATCGTTCGGATGCTCATTATCGAATTATTGAGATTTATGAAAAAATGAAATATGAGTTAAGTGAATTAATGAATTGGTTTAAATTGGTTTAAATCGAATAACTTGAATATTTCAAGTAATAATTGGGAAATAAAAGGATATGTTAATTTGGTTATAACCAAGAGAATTATTGAATTATAACTCGAGAATTTGACTTTGAATTCTTTTGAAATTGATTTCAAATGTGATGAAGAATTATTTAGTGAATAAATGGATTATAAGTATTTAACTTATAATATGAACCTTGGGTATAAAACTGAGTTATATAAATTGAATTGAATTGAATCAATAAGAAGATTTATAAATCGAAGTTTTATAAATAGAAAAGGAATTTATGAAGATTGTTTATAAATTCGAAATCAATTGAATTTGATAAGTAAATTGTTATAACTTATTAAAGGAGATATATCCACGATTTTGGACAGTGGGTAATCCTTTAAAAATAGAAAATAAGTTGTAGAAATGATGAAATTGGTTGACAAAGTATATTCACGATTTTGGACAGTGAATATATTAGTGACTAAAACGGATATGTTTTAGGGAAGTGATATTATGGAAGGAAGTTTAATTGTTGATTTAACTGTATGAATCAAACTAGTTTGATGTGAAGTTTATATTTCAAGTTTAAAACTATTGCCTAAAATAGTTAACGTGGAAATATGAATTTAATGGAACTAAATTGATGAATAATTTACTAAAGAACTAGTTGACTATTTTGGAAATAGAAAGTAAATGCAAAGTTCAAATGAAATTTAGATTTCAAATTTGAAGTTGTCAACATGATAATCTATAATAGGTTTAATAGATTCAATGATGAATTTGAATTTAAACGTGTGGAAAATTAAATTAAGTGGAAAACTTAATATTGAAAAGTTGGAATCGGTTTAAAACTGATATTGTGAAAAGTATGAGGAATTCAAACTATGAATTAAGTTGAAGTTGAAAAAGTTAATAGTTTTAAAGATGTTTTAAAATGCATTAACTATCGAATACATAGATTTCAACATTCAATTGTTGAAATAGACGTTTTCGAGAAAAATAAGGAAATGTTGGACTATAACACTGTTGTTATAGTAAATGGTTTCCGGAAGGAAATGTTGTTTATAGTATTGGGATTTATATATCTATCTTAAATTCGAATCCCTATACTAGTGATTTTGAGTTGTCGTAACGATGTTTTACGCAACATTCGTTTTAACTCAAATAAATGTGTTTAAAAGAATGATTTCCTTAAAGAATGAAATATATACTTAATTTTGATTCAAGTATATCGAATATTTTCAAAGTGTTGAAAATAAAAGAATTTGTGAATTACTTATTATTGAATAAGTATGGAAATATTTTCCAATATGAAATGAAAGGTTTGAAACTTTATCTTTTAAAGATAAATTGAAAAATGAATATTTGAAATTTGTTTCAAATGGCTAAGGGTGAAAATTTTATATCTTGTAAAGATATTATTTTGAGAAATTTGAACGATTAGTTCAATTTGGAAATTTTTCAAAGAATTGAATTTTGAGTTAAATTGAGTTTAACTTCGACACCAAAAACAATATAAGTTCAACTTTGAATTTTGGATAGTCGATTGGGATTGTATGTCTAACATTGTGAATTGATGACATATCATTTGATCTCTATTAAATATATATCTGTGGTGGCGGAGAATTTATTCTTTTAGCTTAACACCCTTCTCTGAGACGTACGAGCTTAGAGGTTATATATCGATAGACATCAATTATGTGTTGAGAATTGACGATGTAACGTGAAATCCAAATCGAATGTGAAGTCGATAATGAATTGGATTATGAATGTGAATTAGGTTTGAGATAACCTTAAATTTTCAAATCGATTTAGAGGAAAATTTTAAACGTGATGGAAAATTGGAATCCTCTATTTGTAGTGAATGTGAAATGAGTTTTCGTAACTTATATATGTGAATATAATTGAAAACTATCAGTTTGGAAAGTCATTATTATGAAAATCCTGTGTAGGTTTACATAGATATGATATGTACGAAATGTGAAATGAAGTACTATATGTATATGACATATGTTTTCTAAAAACCGAGGATATGGAAATGTACCTTCCAATTATTATGTGTGAAGGTGATTGGAACTCGGTGGAGTGTCCATTGTAAATCGTAGCTACGTAGAATTCCATTAGTGGAATGTCCAATGGGACTGATATGATATCCCCCATGATGGATCATCGTGTTTGGGATTATGTGATTGATGCTGGCGTAATTCGTGGGGCGTGATGCCTACAGTTACAAGCGATTCCACTGAGATAGTGGCGCAACCGCCGAGTAAACTGCGATCTGGAAAACCAAAGTGTAATTCGAGGGGCGTGATGCCTAAGGCTACGAGCGATTCTACTGAGATAGTAGCGTAACCGCCGTGTGGACCGCGATCTAAGGCGATAACCATGGCGAAATTCAGGAGTGATGAGAAATCTGAGATTACAAGCGATTCTACTGAGATAGTAGCGAAACCGCCGGGTAAACTGTGATCCATGGGAGAACGGACTTTCCATATCCATTTTTAAAAGATTTAAAAAAAAGTATTTTCACTGGGAGTTGAAGCAAGTATGTTTAGTACTTGGAGATTTTTAGTCTTGCGCCTGGCCAGCGTATGCCTAAAGTCTGTGAGAACGACGATGAACTTGTTAAACTTTGAGTTATCAAGTATTTTCAAAACTTTGAATAAAAAAATCAATAATCTGAAATTAGAATTATATAATCCTAACTTAATGAGCTAAGGAAGAAGATCTTTTTGAATATCTTGAAAGTCCACAGCTTTTGGATAAGATATATTATGCAAATATTTAGCACGAAAGATTTCAAGTTTAAAAATCTGAGTTTTTGTAAGTCAAAAAATTTGGTAAAAGACTTTTGTGTCTTGATTATTGAAATCGATGAACAAAACCAGTAAAATGTAATAAATGGAATGAATCCTTATTTATTTATGAGTTTGAAACTTAGTAAAATTTTGTAGGATATAAATATTGGTGAGATTTTAGCAATCGGTTTTCCTAACTTATAATTTCGGGACGAAATTCTTTTAAGTAGGGGAGATTGTAACGATCCTGAATTTTTAACAATTTAAAAATAAAGATATTTAATTAATTTTAAACATTTGAGATAATTTTAAATTGAATTCCAATAAAACTATGAAATTTAGCGATTAAATTTTAGAATTTAATCTATTTAAAGTTGAACTAAATTTAAATTTAACTTTGAAGTTTGAAATTGAATATTAGAAATTGTATCTAAAATTCGAGCTAATGACTTAGAAAAAAGAATTTAGGTATAAGAATTATTATTTATTTAAATTTATAAATTTGTGCTTGATAATTTAATTTCAAAACGTTTCTATGTTTATTAAAGAAAACAATTTACAAAACAAAAATTGAATTCAAAATAAAAATAAAAATATAATTATATATATAATAAAATAATAAATAAATACACTTAGTAAAAATTTTAACAACAAGATTAAACAAAAACAAAATAAAGAAAATAAATTATACCAAACAATTAAACAAGAAATGATATATAATTGAATAATAATAAATCAAAATAAAAGTATAATTAAATAAAAAATAAATAAATAAATAAAAATAAAATAAGGTATACGTTACCTTACTTACATCAGCTAATCCACGCCTTCATTTACGCCTTAACTCGTACCTTCCTCCATACCTAAATTCACGTCGTCTTCTCCCATAAAACACGACACCCCTCCCTATCATTTCATTATCAAACAAAAAGAAAAAAAAAAGATAAAAAATGGCGGCCGTGTTCCTTAATTATCGTTCGCACAAGCTAGGGCTTGTGTAGGAATCGAAGTGGCCGACCTTCAACAATTGGGGCTTTCGTTCGATTTGTGTTGCTTCATCTTCATTCGCTCGGCATCAAATCTGCTCGCGGCCTCGTTCTAATTTGTGCGCTCCATTTCGATTCGGTGAAAGGTGAGTCTTTGGCTCACGATTAATTTTATTTCAAGTGTTTAAATTTGTGGAATTGAATGTTGGTTGCATGCTATGATTTGGGGCTATTTGCTGTCACTTGCTCGATTTGCTTGAATTTTAACCGATGAGGATCGATGCTACCCAATATTTGGTTTTGTTTTGATAAGAACAGATACTATGTGTATTTTGTTTTTTTTTTTACTGGTAAGAACAGACACAAATTTGGAATTTATATTTTTTTAAACTGTTAAGAACAGATGCTATTTAGTTTTGTTTTTAAAACTAATTAGAACAAATGCTACTGGATACTTGTTTTTAAAAACTGATAAGAATAGATGCTAGTTGATAATTTGTTTTAAATTTAAATTGATAAGAATAGATGCTATCAATTTTTTTCTTATTTAAACTAATAAGAACAGATGCTATTTAATATATTTAAATATTTGTTTTTAAATACATAAGAACAAATGCTAAGATGCTATCAAGTCGTGATTTGTTTTAATTGATAAGAGCAGATGCTACCCAATATTTGTTTTGTTTTGCTGCATGCTTTGTGATTTGAAACTGCTACCATCATTTGCAATTGTGACTGCACTTCATATATATATATGCATTTATGTATGTATATATGAGATTGTTGTCATCGTGACACGATCTTCTGTCTACTGGACAATTTTGTTTTGCTTACTGTTCCATGGATGCATTTTGATTTCTTCTGTTGGTTCATGACATTTGTTTTGGGTGTTTGTTGTACATATGAAATTGATTCATATGTATGGTAGACATGGTTTAATTTTGCTTTGACTGGGTTCACTGAGTTTCAATGTTGATCTTTGTAACTTGCTGTTACACTGGTATACGAGGTGGTTCAACATTTTATTGTTTGCTTTGGGGTTGAACTTGTCTCAGACCTTGACCTATAATATTTTGAAAACTTGATGATAACTGTTATGTATGTATGCATGTGAGTAAGTCTGTGTTTATTTGATAAATGCTTATTTATGGTTTCTAACTTCTCTGTTCTTAGTTCAGAAACATATGATTTTAGATCAAGTTTAAAAATCTTTGCACGTGAGTAAACTTTTTACTAAAGTTTAATTAAGTTATTAGCTGTTGCTATGAGATTGTGATGATGTTACATACATATACATATGCCACTGAAGTGTTTGCAGTTTCCCCGAGTTTTTGTGCTTCTGACCCGAAGCAGGGGATTGATTGACCCGAAGTGGTACTCGGGTGATTATGTTTTTGACTCGGAGCATAAGGTTTTAAAACCTGAGAATTTTGTGCAGGTTTTTGAGACTGTGATTTTACAGTTTTTAAAATCTTGAATGAAGCTCATATTTTAAAGATTGTAAATTGAATCAAGTGTAAGATTTAAACTGAATTCAAATGTAGTTTTGAAATTCAAAGTTTTTTTTTATGAAACTTTTAAATTTGAACAAGTTTTAAATTCTGTTTTAAATCAAGTTTTAAAACAAAACAGTTTCAGGTATAAAATCCTGTAGCTCTGCAATTTCTAACATTTGAATGAAATTTAAATTGTTCATCTTTGTTGCTTCACCACAGTTTGCATTTGCCACACTTGTGTTCCCTGTTATCAACTGGCCTTGATTATGTTTTGATTCCAAACTTCTATTCACTTGCATGTATTATTGGTTCATTTGTATCACCTGTTCCCCTGTACTTGTTTGGCTCTGCGATTCATTGCTGTTGCCTCTGTGTTTGTTGTGTCTGCTGCTCCCTGCATTTGTTTCACTGTACTTGTTCACTGCCCTGTACACGATCCGTGTTGCATGTTGCTGCTGCATGTTTGTTTGCTACTGTGTCGTCTCTGATGTTGTTTCATTTGTGCACTAATTCAATGCTTAGTGCATTGTGCATCTGTTTTGGACTTGCAGTTTGAATTGCATTGAGTTGAGTCGAGTTTGCAGTGATTTGTCCGATTTGCGCTTGCACGCGTGTTGGCGAGGCAGTGCACATGTGTATTAATATACGTGTGTACTGCAGCCACACGGGATTGACAGAAATTAAAAATTTGAAGTTGTTAATAATAAAAATCCATAATAGATTTTAAATTGATTCATGTGATTCGTCATCTCTGTTACCATTTTATTCAGTTCATTACAAATTTATTTACTTGAGTTAAGATTAATCCTGACTCGAGTGTTTTGTGTTTTGCAATTAACGCTCGGGTCAGACCGAGTATTTTTACAGCTTGAAGATTTTCAGGCCGCGAAGTTAGAGAGAGGGGATTTCGGCATTCACTAAAGTTTTAAAGAGATTTTTCTTGTATTTAATAAAAGATATATTCCGCTGTATAAAAATTTAATGCATTGTACAAACTCTGTATATAAAAGAAAAATTCATTTATGAACAATATTATGTTATTCTGTGATTCTGTGGCTGATTCTGTTTAAACTCTATAAACTGACTAACAATCCGTCATTTTGAACGTTTCTAGTTGGTTTAATTACCGACTAGAGGCGGTCAGAGCGGCGGGTCGTTACACATGTAGCTTTAATCTTCATTAACATATGCATCAGCTCCTAATTGTACATCATAGTAAGTGGGTAGGCGGAGTCCTCCATGATACATGGTTTGAATTATTTCCATCTTCATACCTTTATTTCTTTTTGTGCATGCATATTTTCAATGAAGCCTCTTGTAATTTCCATCCAATTTTCCTATAAATAAAGAATAAAATATGGAAATAAATATTCTCAAATTAATATATGCACAAAAATGACCATTTTGCCCCTAATTGAAGATGAATAAACAATGATTTGAAAATAATTTGAATTTTGGTTTAAAAATGTAAAACACCCTATATGCTCAATTATTTATTTAAATTAGATTAAATATGGAAGTAAAAATATGCTTATTTACGTGCACATCACCTAACTATAGTCGTTCGATGGATGTCGTGCCATGATTAAAGATACTCTTCATTCTCAAATCAAGAGAACTATATAATTTTGTCAGATATTATTATCTATTTGATCTTAGTTATATTAACTAGCAGAAAACTATCGAATGAGTCATTTCATAATTATCCATTTACTATCAGTACGTAAACCCTTGGTGCCCCATGTAAGCATGAGTAATACACTGTCCACATTTGAAGAGCGCTACTACTATGGTCTGAACTGATATGTCGATATCTAGTTTTGATGCATCTTGACTAGGAATATTTAAAATAATATATTTAATTTCATTGTAGTTAATTACTCATGGCTACAGCAGCTTATAATTATTATCACGAAACATATAATTTACGGATTTTTGATTAAATATACTCATAGTTAAGTTAATCAATCAACATAACACATTATATCAAGTATATTATAGAAATAAAACACCTTTTTATTTCGAATAATATTGATTATTGAGTTAGATTTATGCAACAAATTACATAAATGCCCATATGGCATATCCCTTACTCCATCAATATCCTACTTCCACTTAGGGTAAATTATATCTCTATCCCATCCCTTCAATTAGTTTGATGGGAACTAGTCCAGTTAGACCCTTCGTTACTGGATCTGCTATATTAATTTAAATATCTACTACAACTCTCTCCGATGCTTAAATTACTTTTATCATATGGAACTATTCAAAGTATGTTTCTCGAATTCTAGTGAGCTCTTATTATTACATTTTATCATAAAACAACGATTAATACTTGGAATCACCCCTATCTCAATTATATATTTGTTCTTATATATACACACACTTCGCTTTTATTCTAGTGCTATTCAAGGTGACATATGTAATTTTTTCATTTAATCGGTCATAATGTTTCATTTAGGACATTTCCAACTTAAAGCTTGTTGGTTAAATTTATTATTGACATAGTATACTCAATATTACTTATGAAATTTGAGTCTGAACACTCCTTCATAAGGAGTTCGGTTGTTTTTGTAAACTAGTGTTTCATAAATACACGAGAACCTCGAACAGCCATTTAGTAATATCAATTTGGATTTGATATTTTCTTCATGTATCAAATACATAACCAAATCACAATATTGTAAACAACATAACATGTATGCTAATTCCTATTGCCAATGCATAAGGAATCCATTTCGCATGTTCCTTATTAAACACATTAATAAGGTGTTTCTATATATTTTTTGGAACATTCCCAATGCCCTTTATACTATCTATGAAAGACATCATTTGTAAATCCAACATCGAGTTTTAAAACAACCAGAGCTGATTTTAACACAAGTACATTATTGACAATCAACAATTTGTTGTTTACTTTATTATTTATAAATATTCATGTACCTTTTAACTTTCTTTCTTTTGGAAAAATTCTTACTTTGTAGTTCGAATGATAATCAAGCTATTTGATATTTCTATCAAAACGCTGGTTCAATTTCGATGCATGTCGAATGACAATTTTGTATTTGTTCTTGGATCATATCCAAAAAACCACAAACTCAATATCGCTTCCACTGATTTCGAGATACTTTTGGTTATTATGTTCAAATAGTCAATTCTAAATCATTATTTAGAATATTCCATTTCAACACATATGTTCCCAAATACAAAGTCGTGCCAAGCAATAATTTTATGAGTAAATCAGAATTAACTTCAGTATATTGAATAATGAATCTATTATACTAATTTCAGTAATTGTAATTTATGAGATTATTCTTATCAACATTGGTTATTAAATTCCAACTTTATTACTCTTGCTATTAAAGGCACAATCACAACCCATTGTAACGACTCGACGTTTCGACCTATGAATGTCAACACTATATACATCCATGGTATTCATGTGATGAGCACCCAAGTGTCGGAGAGATAGAAAGTTAGGGTAAAATAAAAAAAGAATAAAACAAGAAAGGATATACACAACATCAGAATCTCACAGTGGAACGGTAATATATTATATCAAAAGATTAGTACAAAGGATTACTCTAAATGTATAAACCTAAGAACTACTAAGACCTAAGTATTATCATCTGCATGGACAGTTATAACTGCTTGTCCTTACAATGTTGATACATACAAAACATTAGTACAGTGGAAAAAATAATATTATGATAGGTAAACATCCATCTTATCTCCATAAACTCCAAAGCTTCCATAGCTAAATTCGAAAACATACACGAGGCTAACCAGAGCATTATAAGAAAATAACACCCGGATCAGTCTGGTAAACTAGCGTGAAAAACTCAAAAAATAAGAGTGACATATAATAGCATCTTTTTGAGATCATACGGACTACCATAATGGTTTTTTCCTCAAATGAAACCAACCATTCATTAAGTTTAACATACAGTGATATGATAAATAATGCCTAGTTTGTAGCACATAAATTATATCAAATAGCAGCTTTAAGAATGGCATAACAGTAATAGGTATACAACCAATATCGCTAAGGTGAATTCGCATCAAATAATTTCCATGGAGATCTCTTCGAATCAAGCTGAATCCGAACTCCTACACAAGGATTGGAAATATCCATACATGCTACGTACATCTCTAGAGGATGTACTATAGGGAATACATAACTGACCCATGTCCAAACACTCACGGCTCTAAATACATTGCTCTCGCATGCATGCCCATAAATAATAGTAGATGGAGTAGCCTACACCCTTGGGATTTCTAAAATGCTATGTTCCCTTTGGCTATGCATCTTATCACTAGTTTTTGTTATTTCTGATGTCGAGAATACATTCGACAACTCTAACTTGAGTCTTCATCACTCGAACAGAACATGAATCCCCAAATGGATTCTCGCATTTCCAACAGATCACAAATCACTACATAGATTTGAGAATCTCGAATCTCCATATAGATTCTTGCATAAGTCCTCTAACGAATGCTAATATTGTACACTATCACGGAATACTCATTAAGACGGACAGTCCCATACGGAAACATCATTTGAAATGTAAATGCTAACCTCTCCTTGGACTTGACCTTTGGATAGACAGTTCAACTCTATAACATTTCACTTTACAACCACTTTTCCAAATACAAAACTCATGTATTAGTTTTGAAGTATTATTCGGTAAATAAAACACTTACCTATCCTGGTCCCTTTAAAATCAATTGATGAATTTTCGGTTAACTCAATTCTGGTTCTTTCAAAAGTAAGCCAAATCTAAAGACGTTTCATACCAATACTCCTCCCAAGGGTTCCCATTGATTTAAAATCATGAGTCTTTCGATTACTTATTAAGCTAATATTAGGTCAAGTTCAATAGTCAACTAATCGACTATACAGTTAAAATATTCGCTTATACAAATCAATGTTTGTATACATAACATATTTCTGACATTACAACTTAACTATTCTTCATCCAAGAGTGAAGCCAGGTAAGTTAGAGCAATGGCTGTTTCAAAACCTTTCCTAGACAATTCATTCTTAAACCTTACAAATAGATAAGTCTACCTCGTCGGCATTTAGCATTAAGTATAATATTAATGATTTCCATAAAAAATTAAGAAATCAAAACGATTAACACGTTTTCAACATTTTTCGACTTACTATTCCTCGATCAAGAGGAAAGCCGGTAGGTTAGAGTCCTATTGCTCATATCTCTACCTAAACATCAATCTTAACTCTCATAAATAGATAAGCCTACTTTGTCGGCTTTTAATGTTAAGCATAGTTAATTACTTTTCAAACAAGTGATTACTCAGCTAACCATTTGGCCATCAAGCAATTACTAACACCTTTCTAAAACTACTATTTATACTTTTAGAACCCTATTTAAAATGATATATATGCGTATAGTAATTTATTTACCAAAACTTAAAATGTAGATAAACAAGTCAAAAGGATTTTTTTTTTACATAAGATATAAAATAGTCAACATATTTTCTAAAATCTGTACATACTTAAAAATGCTTTTAAAATACTTTATAATACATATAATAGTTTTTAAAACATTTATCCAATATATTTCTTGAAAATAACAATTTTATTATTTCCTTAAAAACTTGGGAAAACTAATTTTTATTATAAGATGCTCTTTTTAAAAATTCATAACTACTTCTTAAAAATTCATAAATATCTCAAACCACTTTCCAAATACTATAATGTGAGTTAGTAAACATATGTAAAAGGAATGGAACAAAATACTTAAAATTTAAATGTCTTTTCAAACCTTTAACGTTTAAAAGTCAGGTCTAAACGGGACAGTTTTGCACAAGTGTAGTTTTGGTCAATTTTCGAGATGTTACTTTACTTTTTACTGTCCAAAATTGATATGGCAACAAACATAATAAATATAGCAAGAAACCCCTAAGTATCTTTTAATAAATCGTCAAATAATAGACAATTCCTAAGTGCATCCACGACGACTATCGATGTGGGTGCAATTCCAAATTCGAGTTCGATCTAAACCGAAGTCCATCTATAACCTATGCATTGTTCCAAGATCTCGTCATAAGTCATACAAGTCCATTCAATTCCATTCCATATCTATAGACATGGATCATGTATGCTTCTTGTTTTGAAATAAGAATCAAACCAATGTTTTCAACAATGTTAAAAACAATTCAACAACTTAAACACAATAAAAAACACAACATATATATGTTATATTTTCCATTCGAAGAGGTGTGTTTACTCACCTTTAATGCAACAACAACCAAGATCTAAGCACCCTAGTCAAACCTCCAACTTGCAACTACCTTTACCTCCTCCTTCCTCCTCTTTTCACTTGTTTTTCCTCCCTCCAATCCACCTAATTGCTCATGGCTATGGAGTGAGGGGAAAGGTTGGCTTTGTTCCTTTAAGTTTTGACATGATGGAAGTTGTTATAATTTTTCCCCAGGGCTTCACTCTAAGTTTGAGTTGATTTGGATTTGATTTGCAATTAATTTGCTTTAGTAATTTAGAGACGATAACGATGAAGAAACCATTAAAGAGTGAATGGTTTTTTTGTGAATTTATGAATAATAACTAAGGGCGCGCCCCACCTTTTATAAGCTTCGTACGATGTTGCCTAAGCTTTCCTTCAACCCCCACCATGCCATGGAAGACTCATCTCGCATCACTTTTCCTTCACATTGCTTCTCCTTTATGCTAATTACACTTATACCCTTAACATGATATGTCCCTTATCCTAATGGAAGCTTCTAGAATGTTCCATTCTTCATGAAGATGATGTGTGTGTTAATTAGTTGCTAATACGTTCATTTGATCATTAGACAAGTGTACAAGAGTTCAAACAACTTATGTCGATTGAAAAACTGTTTACCGATGAATGGATTTTCAGTCACATTATCGACTTTACTTCACAGAATATATTTTTGTAAACAAATTCCAAAACATGTTTATTATCATTATTAATTAATTAAATGATGTCTAACAAGGTATATAATCATATTAATAAACTTAATTATATTTAAAAACATTAAGATATTCAAAGACGAAGTATTCAAATTTCTAGATCGCTACATTCTCCCCCCACTTAGAACATTTCATCCTCGAAATCCAAACAAGAACGATAGTCAAAGGAGATAGAAGAACAAGATATATGTGTTTATATATATATATATATATGTATATATGTGTGTGTATGTATATTTACAACATAATGCTAAAACTATTCAAACTAAATTGCAAACTGACTGCATACTAAGTAACTCCACTTCAAGCGGTGAGTACACTACAAAAGATGTACAATACAATGATAAGAAGGAAACTCTAGTCTATAAGCAACCATGAATAGAATTCCTTCAAACTTCCCTCCGTCTTCTTGGCACCACTACATTCATCCTCGTACCATGACACTTCTAGCCTTAATAAAGGAATAAATACACAAATATTTAATTGGTATTCATAATTACTAGTAACCAATGCTCATGGTTCGCTCACGTTCAAAACTCTCCCATCATCCAAGGATGATAAATAATCTACCGAGCATACCTTACGCTCAATAGCCTTATGTCATTAGTTATAGATTATTCATGCTACCTCATAATAAATCGGAGAGTCATTCCCTAAGCTCTTCATAAGCCAACAAACATAGTATACAAATATACTAAATCCCGTACGATGCACGTGAGCCATCCATATGCAATATCCAATATGGTCACTTACTCTATCGCATAAATTTCGCTTCGATACTAGTAGATCACTTGACCACTCTAGTTCAAACTCTAATTTGGTTCCTTTATTAGAAACCTCTGTTCTCCCTGTATAGTCATATAAAATGGTAGAAACATTGGGATCGTATCACGAATCTATATCACGTGTTCGTCATCAAGAATTGAGTGAAAAAATTCTTATTTGGATCAACGTAAACCACCTTGAAAACATGTACTCCAATACTAAATTAAGAACAGTCATACGAATAAAATGATCTACATACAACATATATATTTATTCTATTGGTTTCTTAACTACACCAATTCCTTTTTAATCACATTCATTTATCCATATAGTATGTCTTTTAATACTAAAATCATTTATGAATCATTTCATAAAACATAACTTCAAGTTTATCTACATTTTATAACTTAGTTCATACTCTTCTAATACTCCATTACGTCCTAAGAGTATATACAAATATCTAATTCATCTTACTTAACAAGGATGATCCACAATTTGAGCTCGTTTTAGCTTACTACCTTTTCAAATTTAAGTGTCATATAATTCAACTTTATATTTTTTTAAACACTTGACTACAAGTTCTGTAACAATTTGTAAGTTCCTCGGTATAAAAAACCGTTGAAAATACCATTTCATTTTAACAAACTAAAAATAACAAACAACATATCATATCATGGGGCACATACCATATTTCCCTAATGCATATGCTATATGCGTACATGAAGTTACTTAACAAGAAATCTTTAGAACTAAACATCGATTTTCATTTCAAATCATATTGAAATGATATTTACATATAACTTTGTATACCAAATCATACTTTCAGAATTTAAATCAAAATATGTTTTATCAAAACATCTTTGTAGCATCCCATACTTCGAAACCCGAAAATGAACACCGATGATACTGCAGTCATCACCAAAATTGTTTTCAATCGACAAAGGAGTTCAGTACATCCGAACTATACTCTTGGTGCTTAAGCAAAATCATTTTAAAGTGGTATCAAATACTTCGTATAATAATACCAAGTATCATAATCTCAATTTCCAAAACCAATTTGCCAAATATTTATTTTCAAATAATACTATTATTATTTTCTCCTAAATCTTGAAAAACATCCTCTAAGATACCGGCATTTAAGTTCTCAAATTCCATGTTTAAATTCTTTTATTTATAAGCCATATTTTATAAACCATACTTATATAAAATTACTTTCTTGTATAAATCTTTTCACAAATATTTATTTCCTAAATATTCTCCTTTGTATTATAGTAAACATTTTTTACTAAATTTTTGCTTCTAACCTAACATTATCACCGAATGCTTTATAGTTAAATTTTGAAACTTAATCCACAAAGTGTTCATTTCAATGTATCCACAATTACTATGTACCTCCCCTATGATGTAGAAAGGTAAAACTGCTTATAAACTAGTTTAGCACAATTTAACAACAAACAATAGTCAATGTTCCTAACATGTCGAGCATGACTCAGCAATCAAGGTTATGGGTATTAAACTATGAGAAGCACTAGAGTGAAATTAACATGAATAAGAAAGCCATAAATAGAAAGAACACCTTCAAGAGTCTACTTCCTCTTTTCAGCTATAGAAATAGCAAAGAACATAGGTAGCTCTCTTTTCTTGAACATAGGACAATCCCTGACAAAATGACCAGGCTGATGGCAGCCGTAACAACCTTTTGGTTCAAACTATGCCTCAAGCTTTGAAAATATTTCAATTGGTGCTTTCACTATCTGTTCTCTAGCCACCTGCCATTCTATCCATGACTTACAACTCCAAGCAAAGTGTCCCTTTTGCCTGCACTTAGGGGAAACTACACTAGGTTTATATCTTGGAGGTTGAAACTTTCTCTTATGTCCCCAATTGGTGTAGAAATAGATGGCTTCGATGCTAAGCTCCTAATCCTTAAAGCCATGTCCACCAAACCAACAAAAGACCCCAAGACGTGATTTGTAATATCTCTCTGAAACTCAGGATACATACCCATAATAAACATCTCGTTTTTCTTCAGCAACGTGTTTACTAATCCCAAACTAAACCGAGACAATGAAATGAAACGATTCTCATACCTTTCCATAGTTATAAACTTCTACATCGGATCCAAGAAGCTCCTAAATAACAAAGTCTTTCCTGTTTTCGAAACAAATTACATCTCAAACTCATCTTTTAATTACGTCTAAGAGAAGTCTCCACCAATCCATGGATGCTCCGCCGGATGTCGCGATGCCAACATACGCTTTATTGTATCATCTAGCTTCATGTCTCCAAATATTCGATCACATAATCTGAGCCAAGACTGGACTTCTATAATTGTCTCCATGCCACAAAACCATTTAACACCTAGTCTCTCATAATCGTGGAAGAGCAAAGCCAAACTCATTTGCGGCCTGACCTGCACAATCTCCTCTATGACTTTCATTCTCGGTTTCTCAACTGGAGCAACATTCCTCGGTGCTCGATTCCCGCCATTCATGATAGTACTACCCCAATCACCTTTAGCATTGGCAACTTTGGTACTTATAGTTCTTACCACCTAATCAAAGCAGAACAACTTTAGGAAACTAAAGGATAGAGTTACTCCAAAGTGAGGGTATATATTCCTAAGGAATAATTTTAAAAGTCTATTTTTCAAAATACAAATATGCTCTCATATGTATTATACACTCGACTCATTCTAGGTGTCATTTACCCTATCTCTAATGAGCCATACCGAACTAAAGCCAAGGTGTTCACTCAACCTTGAGCTTGACACAAAATATTACGTCCTGACTTTTTGACCCTCAAATGTTGACATTAAATACATCCACGGTAGTCATATGCCGAGCACCCAATTGCTAGAAGAAAGTTAGGGTAAAATAAAAAAAAGAATAGAACAAGGAAAAACATAATATCAAAATCTCACAAACGGAACTGTAATATGTAATATTAAGAGATTAGTAAAAAGGGTTACTCTGAATACCAAAATCTCAGAGTTACTAAGATCTAAGTAATATCATCAACCTGAACGGTTATAACCGCCTTTCCTCACAATACCGATATATACAATACCATTTGTAGCATAAATAAGAATACTATGGTAGGTAAACATCCAGCTCATCTTCATAAGCTCCAAAGTTCCCATAGCTAAATATGAAAACAAGCATGGGGCTGACCCAAGAATTATAAGAAAATAACACCCGGATCTGTCTGATAAACCAGCGTGAGAAACTCAAGAAATAAGAGTGACATATAATAGCACCTTTTTGAGACCGCACAGATTACCATATCAGTTTTCCCCTCAAATGAAATCATTTATTCATTAAGTTTAACATATAGTGATATGATAGATAACGTCTAATGTGTAGCACATAAATCATTAGCCATTGTGTGAACACCACAACAATAATAAGTATACAATCAATACTGCTAAGGTACATTTGCATAATAGATTTTCTATGGAGATCTCTTGGAATCAAGCAGAATCCGAGCTCCTGTGTGAGGATCAGTGATATCGTTTCGAGCAACGTACATCTCTAATGAATGTACTATAGGAAATACATGACTGGTCCATACCTAAATGCTCCTGGTTTCGAATGCATCGCTCTTGCATGTATGCCCATAGGTAATACTAGATAGCGTTGCCTGCACACTTGGGATTGATAAAATGCTGCGTTCCATTTGGCTATGCACCTAATCTCTTGTTTTAGTCATTTTCGACGTCGACGCTACGTTTAACATCTCTCACTCGATTCCTCATCACTCAAACAGATCATGAATCCCCAAATGGATTTCCATATCTCGAATAGATCATGAATCACTATATGGATTCAAGCATCTCGAACAGATCTCGAATCTGCATATAAATTCCCATATAAGACCTTCGACGAATGCTAACGCTGTCCTCTCTCTTGGGATACTACTTAAGATAGATAGTTCCAAACAACAACATCGTTTGAAAAGTTAATGTTGACCTCTTCATTAAACTTAACCTTAGGATAGACAGTTCAACTCTATAACATTCACTTTACTACCTCTTCAAAAACATAGAACTCGTATACCAATTTTGAAGTGGTATTCAGTAAGTAAAACACTTACCGATCCCGGTCTCCTCAATACCAATCGATGAATTTCCTTTTAAGTCAATTCTGGTTCCTTCAAAAGTAAGCTAAAGCTAGAGATGTTACATACCAATACTCCTCCCCATGAGTTCTTAATGGTATGAAATTGTGAAGTCTTTCAATTATTTCTTAGTTAATATTAGGCCAACTTCGATAGTCAATTAATTGACTATCCAGTTAAAATGATCACTTATACAAATATATGTTTGTATATATAACACGTTTCCAACAATTCAACTTAACTATTCCTCACTTAAGAGTGAAGCCAAGTAAGTTGGAGCACTAGCTGCATCAAAGCCTAGTTTAGACACTTCATTCTTGAATCTCACAAATAGATAAGTCTACTTCATCGACTTTTAGTGTTAAGTATAATATTAATGATTCCCATGAACAAGTAAGAAATCCACACGATTAATATGTTTCCAACATTTTTCGTCTTATTATTCCTCGGTCAAGAGGGAAGCTGGAATGTTAGAGCTCTATTGCTCATATCCCTAGTCGAATGTCAATCTTTACTCTCACAAATAGATAAGCCTACTTTGTTGGCTTTTAGTGTTAAGCATATTTAATTTCTTTTCAAACAAGTATTAAACAATTAACCATTTGGCTATTAATAAATTACTAACCCCTTTCTATAACTATTGTTTATACTTTTAAAACCCTTTTAAAATATATATATATATATATATATATAATTTATTTACCAAAACTTGATATGTAAATAAACTAGTTAAAAGATATTCTTTTACATAAGATATAAAATAGTCAACATATTTTCTAAACAATATATATACTTAAAAATGCTTTTAAAATAATTTATGGTAATTATAATAGGTTTTAAAACATTTGTCTAAAATTTTACTTGAAAATAACAATTTTATAATTTCTTGAAAACTTGGAAAAACTAGTTTTTATGATAAAATCCCCTTGTTTAAAAATTATAAACTACTTCTTAAAAATTCATAAATATTTCAAACTACGTTTTGAAATACTCTAATATGAGTTAGTAAATACTTGTAAAAATAATGAATTCAAACCTTTAAAGTCCAAAAATCAAGTCTAAAAGGGGCAATTTTGCACAGGTGAAGTTTTTGCCACTTTTTGAGATGTTACTTAACTTTTTACTATCCAAATTTTTATGGCAACAAACATACATATAAAACATTATAAATATTGAAATAAAACCTTAAAGATCTCTCCACAAAGTCCTATAGAAATCGTCGTATACTAGACAATTACTAAGTGCATCCATAACGACTATCTCTGTAAGTGCAATTTCAAATTCGAGTCCGATCTAAATCAAAGTCCATCTATAACCTATGTGCTTTATTCCAAGTTCTTTTCACAAGTCATACAAGTCCATTCCAAGTCTATAGACATGGATCACATAAGTTTCTTGTTTTCAGAACAAAAATCAAACCAATGTTTTCAACATTATCGATAACAATTCAATGATTTAAACACAATAAATAACACAACATATATATGTTATATTTTCCATTTAAAGAGATTTGTTAACTCACCTTTAACGCAACAACAACCAAGATCAAAGCACCTAAATTAAACCTCTTCCTTGCAACCACCTTTCCTTCCTCATTCCTCCCCTTTTCACTTGCTTCTCCTCCCTCCAATCCCCGTAATTGCTCACGGCTATGGAGTGTGGGGAGAATTTAGCTTTTTTCTTCAATTTTTGACATGGTGGAAGGTGTTATAATATTGCCCCAAGGCTTCACTCCAAGTTTGAGTTGATTTGGATTTGATATGCAATTAATTTTTTTTAGAAACTTAAAGATGATGAAGAAGAAGCCATTAAAAAGAGCTAGATTTTGGTTTGTGAATTTATGAATAATAACTAAGGTTGTTCCCCTACTTTCATAAGCTTCATATGGTTTTGCCAAAGCTTTCCTTTACCTCCCTCACCATGCCATGGAAGACTCACCTCCCATCACTTCTCCTTTATACTAACTACACTTGTACCCTTAACACGATATGTCTCTTATCCTAATGGAAGCTTCTATAATGTTGCATGCTTTATTTAGAGGTATGTGCGTTAGTTAGTTGCTAATGTGTTCATTTGATTATTAGACAAGTGTACAAGAGTTCAAACAACTTATATCGATTGAAAACTATTTACCGATGAACTGATTTTTGGCCACGTAATTTCTTTTTCTTCGAAGAATATATTTTTGTAAACAATTTTTAAGAAAAAGTTTGTTATCAATATTCATTAACTAAATGATGTCTAAAAGATTGTAGAATCATATTTATAACACTTAATTATATCTCAAAACGTTATGATGTTCAAAGACGAAGTGTGTGAGTTTTCGGTTTGCTACACCAATGGATAACATTCCTTCGGGTACAACTATCAAACCTATATTTTGATAGTGCTCTTAGAATAGATTTTGAATTTGCACATCATACCATATTGTAGATTCAATATCCTTAATATCTTAGTTGACAACTGAGGATTATCTACTCCTGAAATAGATAAGAAACTCATAATTTCTCTTCAATGTGTGAGAATACTTAGTAGACACTTTAATGCAATGTGTTCGTTTAGGTTAGGTAAACTTCATTCCATCCCACGTACTCAGCTTTATTTTAGGACGGTATCCAAACTAATTTAAATATCAATAATTTCACAAAGAAATTTCTTCGCTACGAAGTTGTATTTTGAAACCACAGTTGTTTCAAAGTGCAATAGAATAGGTATTCATAAACACTTTATTGCCATACATATAAAACTGATTTGTTTTTTAATTTACAAAAACTATGTTCAAGAATTGGTCCACATGACATTCGTTCCCAAATCTATTTTGGTTGATTCATACAAGATCTCTCACGAACAATTACTATATTTAGTCTTTTGACTCGTATAACCTACCAACTCCTTAGCCTAAGATATGTTAGGGTTTCTTATAAACCCTTATCTTTATGATTTTGCAACTTGTGTACTACTCTTAGTACACGAAATGAAAGAAGTTAACTTAACTTCACTACAATTAATTATACTTCATTCGATAAATTTCGGTTACTCCTTGTTGATACAACATTAAATATCACAGGGAGGAGTGACTATTGAGGCTAAAACTTTATTTATTTTTAGGTACGTTCGGAACTCTTACCAATATACTCACTTATTCGATCAAATCGAATCATTTTATTTTTCATTGTGTTTGTACCCAAAATGGCACAACACTCTTCGGATGTAATTGAAGATATTAGAATGAAAAAATAAAATGGAAAATGAGGCTAATCCAATAATCACACCAAGAAAAATAAGCAGTAGTAAAAGAGGACAAGAATTTATAGTGGTTCAGCTCTATGGCCTACGTCCACTTTGAAGGAATTATGTTTATTGCTACTTATAAATTGAATTACAACAGTACAATGGCTAACGCTTGAGTTACAATGGAGTTTAGGCAGAGTAGCAGCATAACAAATCTTTTATAGCTGTAGTGGATGTGCTATTTATAGGCGTAGAATTGAAAATATCTACCTTGAATCTTGGAATACCCTTTCTCAGGCATAGGTGGGCCCACACAATTGATCTGGGGTCATTTTGGATCGATCCTTGCTTGATCCATATTGTCTTCGTATCGATCAAGAAATGGTCCATTCGAGCTGTGATCGATCATGGTTGTTCTTTAGTTGATTTGATAGCTTCTATGAAAATTTCTTGGCATTTCGATTTGTAGTTTGAGAGATATGATCGATTCAAGATTGAGTTTGCTAGGGAAACCAGAGCCGTCATAACAATGGATTCGTATCCATCCTCGTAGTATCGATGATGTGGCGCGTTTGCTTTGTGGAGATCCAAAATTTACGCATAGGGGCAGCTTCTTTTGGTTTTTGACCTATTCTTTGGTATCCACCTGATGCTCTATCTTCCATATCGATGCTCTGAATCCTTATTCGTATCCATCGTAGATTTTGTTCTTTGTTTCGACCAAATAGGCGGTCGACACGAAAAACATAGCTACTGGTTGAATGAAGTGTGATCGATCCAGGGAGTGTTGAATTCCATCGAAATGCATTTGAACCACATGGATATGAACTAAGGATTTCAAGTTCTTGAGTCATGTTCGTTTCATATCGATGTGGATCGATACAAAGCAATGGATATGAATGATGTGGGCTAAATGATGGATGCGAGATGGAAGGATACAGGGCGATGGATACGAAATGGGCATTCTTCATATGGATATTGATCGATCCATAACTTGAGCATACTAACTTCGATTGACCTGAAATTTGGAACATTGCCTTTCATAGCTTTGCTTGTTATACCATGCTAATTGCGGATCAATCCGAACTCGCACCGAATTTGCCTATATCCATCATGAACCTAAAGATAACTGATTCGCAGAGTTGATTGACTTCAGTCTCTAGTCAAATCCTTGGTGTCACGTCCTTGCCAAATGGTGGGATAACATTTGCCCTTAGAGTAATTCCTGTGTGAACATGACGTGCTTTGAAAGATGGAAAGTTTTATCCGATTTGCCGAACAGTTGTGGTTTTTTTATCAAGTGATGTGACCTTTAGTAGGATTCCAATAGTATAAATATTGAGCAGTAGACTATCAATGATCACACAGTTTTTGTCCTAACTGAAGGTCGAGTACTAGAATTTTTTTTATTGTTCTGGCGATCACCGGGCAAGCATCCAATTCCTGTTAACTTTGAAAATCGAATGTTAGTAAGGCATACATGCATGTATCTAAACCCGACTTCCATTCATGCTTTTGCATTCGTAGGTCATTCTTAAGTTTTTTTGAATCGAATTTCGTATCGATCCTCTCCTAGATCGATGTGAAAGCCGAGTTGCAACAACGATCGATGGTTGTTTTGATCCCTTTCTTCATATTGATCCTCTCCTTGATCGATCTTGGATGTATGAAGGTAATCTTCATATCGATGGTTATCAATACCAGATGGACTTACATAAGATGTGCCTTGCATCGATGGATACAAAATGTTTGCTCCATATCGATGGATATAGGATTTACAAATGTTAGTCCATGGGAAAGCTTCGTATCAATCGATATAAAATATTGGGCCTCGGAACGATTCAAATGGATGGATACAAAGTGCTGGGGTTCACACTGATGGACATGAGATGCTAAGCTCCAGATTGACTCGTGTTGATGGATAAAAGCTTTGAAGTTTAGATGCGCTTCGTATCGATTGGCATGTTGACTGCTTCAAACGATTTTGTGAGAGGGATATGAATCATCGTTAAGGTCGATGCAAAGAAGTATAAATAGATTTTGGACTTCGAATATTTTTTCATTTATTTCTACTACTATTTCATATCGATTAGAAAAGAAGAAGAATTGCTAATCCTTAGTCCTCAAATGCCAATTCATTAACCATTAACCCAAATTCTTTAAGCTAGGTAAAAAATCATTAGATCTATGTTTAAAGTGATAAGACTCGAATTCCACGCCATTTCGTTCGTGGAAAAAGCCATATGCGGTGTCGTTGGTGCCGAAGTGTGGCCAAGTTGAGGTCAAGGATGTGTTTGATGATAATTTGGAGAAGTAGAAGGAGGAGAACAATTGGAAGGATTCGAAGGAGGAGAGCAATTGGAAGGATTCAATGGACTTAGAGTCTATTTCAAAGTCATATCGATGCGAGGTGGATTGATCAAAATACATTGGAGATGGTTGAAAGTGGCTTTCATGATCTATATGAGAAATGTGGAGCAGTTCATATCAATGGATGAGGCATGGTGTGATTGATTTGAAACCAGTGTCTTTGGACCGATACGAAGTAGATCGATACATGAGCTGATCGATACGAGCATTGGATCGATACGAACATTTGGTTGATACACATGCTCCATCAATACGAAAAAGATTAGTGGCCTACATCTCTGATCGATGATGGCATTAGGGGAACAATCCAAAGTGAACTATGAGGGATACGAATTTCGTCGCTTTTTGCGTATTTGAACACTTAATCGCGATGAGCTTTAGCCTTGCACATTTGGACTTCATTATAAAACTGCATATATGACTATCCTTTAAAGCTCGTCGATGGAACTATAACTTGACAAACATAACCAATTTTAAGATGGACCATTCATTAAAGTCAAAGTGGCATGGTTGAGACGGTTAGCGATGATGGTCACTCCGATCGAATCTCGAAGTTTTTTCGTTTTACCATCTTTCGACCTTGTAGAAATTTAGATTATTTTTCAGCACTTGACTACACAACAAGATCATTCACTTTATACTGTGGAGAACACATATTTCTTTCTATTTAATAACAGTTTTTACTGAGTTCAACAGCTATGGATCCTGGAAGCTCAGAGCAATAGGAAGCTCAAAGTCCTCTGTTTCCTTGAATCAAAGTGCCGGATGTCGCGGCAGATACAGTGTATCCTGCTCCGGATGAATTGTCAGATGCAGTGGTGATTACGAATCCAGAAGATTCCGTCCGATCCAAAATTTCAGAAGTAATGCTGGGCAGAATTTGTCTTAGGCATGGACTATCCTTGATGGAAGTTTGATTACCAAGTTCAAAAGAAAGAGCGCATAATCCCCCGTAAGGGTTCACTACATGCAATAGATTCATGTGTGTGGCTGGAACATTACTCCCATTCAATCAGTTTATTCGAGATGTGCTACTTTTTCTCAGGATCGCGCCTTCTCAGCTTCATCCTAATGGATATGCGCTACTCAATAGTTTTACATTATATTTATAGAGAATGTCCTCCATCCTTTGACTATCGATGAGATCAGATTTTTATTCAATGTTAAGAGTTGGGGGATAGTCCATCATTCACTTTCCTAGAAGCTGTCAGGAACAGCCAAGTGGTGGTAGGTACATGGAATAAGTTGAGCTACTTCGAGTGGTTCTATGTAAGATGCGCACCGAGGTTTACCAGATGATGGTTGGTCAGACGTAAGTACTTTCACTTGTTCGTCAATTAACTAGGTAATACAAATTGATGCTGAATTCATTGTTGTGTCTCTTTTACGGTTGATATCCCACGGCCTAATGGAGCCCAATATAAAGAGTCAGTGAGGATACTCCAGGCGGTGCCTGTTGAGCTGCGAGAAATAGATGAAGTTCTAATTAATGACAACTTGATTGCCACCGGGCTTATAGAAAGAGGATAGAGCATAGGATGATGGGGGTTCCCGGAGTGGCTCCAGTAAGGCAAAGTGGAAGACGGGCTCTGGTCATGCCCCAAGTCGAGGGAGCCCAGAGTGTGCCTGGCGTAACAATCACTGAACTCGACAATGAAGAGGGTACAACAGCTGGGCATGATCCCACGGTCGTGCCTCCGCAGGGCCCTCGACCGTCAAAATAGAAGTGAAAAGGAAACTTTTTTTCCACAAAGCTAAGATGCAAAAGACTATTGAAGCGAATCCGCTCTTTGCAACTTCCATAGGTCCGAAGCCCTCATCCCCACAGACAGAAAGTTTACTAAAGGTGTTACCAGACGTTCCTATCCTAGACAATCTCTATTCCTTAATCTCGGGTTAGAGGGGCTCCACTCCTCTTTAAAAACCGGCACGAGCATACCTCCAATAGATATAGGGGAGCCAACTCCAGTAAGCAAGGCTACTACAATCGGTTGGTTGGGGGGTTTGCATATGCGCGCACACATTTCACGACACCACATGAAATCTCATCACGTGCTTATTAATCTCTGGCGATAACTAATTCTACTCCTCTCTTTGTTTTACAGACACAATGGTGAAGCAAGGCTCCATGCTTAGCAAACTTCTCTCTTCATGCCATTCTTTTGGATCTCTCTCTGAATCACATCACCATGAGAGCTGGAGAAATATGGTCGCGGCTATCATTCCAGCCAAGAACGCGAGCACTATGACAAAGAGAAAGAAAAAAATCATATCAAAGTAGGTGTCGTTCTAGGTCGCGATCTCCGCCACCATAAGGACCCTCTAAATCCTCCCGCTTCAGTAGGCCTTCTTCTGAATCCTCACATCAAATAGCACCATCTCACGCTCCAAAAATCGATGATCAACGTCGCAAAATCAAAATAGAAATTCCTACCAATGTAGAACAAGCTGCCATAGAGCTAACGGGGGAGGGAGCTATTCGCATCGCCAAATTGAAGAAAGATTTTCTGGACATATGTTTCGGTGGCTTCCACTTTCCTCCCAACTTGAAAATAATCCCAAGTGACCTAGAGAAATTAGTGCAGGACTATGTGCATGATGCGTACAACCAATATAAGGAATGGGTTAAGATGGCAGAACGGGTTTCGACTGTGTCTTTTAAGCGGGCCAAGGCTATCGAGAAACTTGAAGGCGATTTATCTCACAAGGACAAAATAATGGAAGTGCTTACCAATGAAATTGAGTCTTCAAGAAAAGCCGAGATTGGGACCAACCAAAGTGCAGAGGAGGCCATGAAGTCTATGGAGGAAATGAGGAAAACGCATATGGACTTGGTGCAGGAAATGAGGCATCACAATACTATTATTATGTGAGAAAGGGATGCCGCATTGAAAGAAGTCGCCGAATTAAAGGCGAAGCTTACTAAGGCCCTTAAAGAGAAAGTCAAAGCTAACAAAGTGGCTTAGGAGGCATGCGAGGAGGTGGTAAGACTTATGGAGAGAGGGATTCTATGAATAAAAAACCCGAAGAAGCCGACGTCGGGGTGGAAAGGGAAATAAAAGCTGTGGAGGCCAAGATGGAAAGCAAATTTGAAGATCTTCTGTTCACCTACAATGCGAATGTCCTGAGAAATCGAAATCTGAACTGGCTTGGCGAGGACTATCCTTTCCACTTATATAAGGCCTGGAACCGCTTGCTTGATGATGAAAAGGCGATCCGCAATGCTGCAACCGTCGATGAATTTTAATTAGTAACTCAAATGTTGATCGAAGATGAGCCTAAAGTCCTTCGTGAGACAACCATTAAGCTTCAAAAAGAAAACTTGGTCGCTAAGTATCCAACAGCCGGAGAAGGATCCGGGAGTGAACACCATGAAGTTGGTTTCGAAGTGCCTCCAGCTTCTCAAACTGAGCCTACATCCTCTATCGACCCCCCAGTCATCCTGGGGTATGACCCTGATAGACCACTTCTCTTTTCGATTATCGACCGTGGCCTGGAAGGCATCTCGGCTCAATGTGGGAGCCAACTTGAGGAAGGTATTCTGGATAGTTCTCCTATTCCTCAAAATGTAGGAACACTATCGGAAGATATTGCTAATATATTCTCCTATCTTCATTCATTCTTAGCTTCTACACCGGCCGACCCTTCTGCAACTCAAGAAATTCATCACGAGCAAGAGGCACTACCAACAGAGGCCACATCCGTGACGGTCACCACTTTGGTTGGATAGATGCGTGATAATATCTGCATGCTTATTGAACAATTAATGGAAGCGCTCCTCAGCCATCAAAACGATCCGAGTATTGAAATGCCCTTTAATGTAGATAAAGATGTAATTATCACGGGATCCTTAGGTCCGACCAGCAGCATTTCGATGGGTAAGAACATGGACCGAGAGGAACGAGTAATAAGAAGAAATCAAAACCAAGATTGAGCAGGGTGAACAGGCTCGTAGAGCCGTCGAAGGCATGGTAGGTCTTGGTCCGATTTCTATTCTTGTGGTTTCTCCGGGAGGCACCATTATTAAGACCAGCGTGCCTCATTCTTCTAGCATCGAGAGTGCCGCCATTCCACTAGTTCCACACAAAGAGGACACTTCAATCCCTGCGAGCTCTCAAGAGGAGACCGCGTCGATTTCCCCAGCCGGAGACAAGCCAGCCGGAGCAAGCCGGTGAGGCAAGGGTTCAAAGAGAACTTTGAGTGGTAGCTCGAGTAGATCTATGCCAAATAAAGTAAAGAAAAAATCGAAGGCGTAGATTTGCATTTTTTCTTCCTCTTTTGTAGATGGCTAGAATAAGCTTCTCTTTTGCTTTTCGTAGGTCATGTATAGACGAGGGCTTGACCCTCCCGCTTATAAGAATTCTTTGAACAGATTTTGTGTGTCCATTCTCAATGAATAGTGTGAATAAAATTTCTCCTTTGTTTTTAGCATAACTCTATGTTTATTTTTCTAAGTACCTTATCATTCACATTTCCATTCAATGTACTCGTGAAGCTTTAGTCTTTGAGTTGAACTCGAGTCTGATCTTTAAGTCCTTGGGTCATGGCCTCGGGTCATTACCAAACGTTGAGTCGAGTTCCAACTTTGCACTGTCTTGTTCAGCGGCTGGAACTTGAGTTATGCCCCCAGTTCTAGGGAGAACTGAAGTAGTCAATTGGCAGCCGTCCTTTGCCTTCATTGACTTTGATTTAATTTAGTCGAAACAAAGTTAAAGAGACATGAGTTTGAGCTATCGAATCACACTCGCTCACTTGCTAGTATTTTCATCCACACTCTTGGGTTAGACTCATATGTTGGTGGTCGGTCACGCCTGCTTAATGTTTAGAATCATATCCACAATCCATGGACATAAGTTATTTTACGAGTGATCAGTCGCGCCCATTTATTGTTTATACTTTTGTTCCTACTCTGGGAATCTAGAGTCGGTTGAAAGACGGTCGATCTCATCAGTTTAAGTATTAGGATCTTATTCGCACTCTGGGAATAAGAAGTTAGTCAAGGTCGTGGATGGTCAGATCACATCCTCCTAGATCCAGTGAGCAAAGTCTTAGATGGACGAATCCATCCTCCTCAAGCTTTAGAAAGAAGCAAGGTCGTGGATGGATGGATCCATACTCCTCGAGCCTTAGAAATAAGCAAGGTTGTAGATGGATGTATCCATCCTCCTTGAGCATTGGAAATAAGCAAGGTCATGGATGGATGGATCCATCTTCCTTGAGCTTTAGAAATAAGCAAGGTCGTGGATGGACGGATCCATCCTCCTCGAGCTTGGATGATCAATTCACATCCTAATTTTGGAGTTCGCACTTCATCTAGCACTATGAGAATTGGAGTTTGTTGGAGAGTTGTCGTGTGTCAATTCTCCTTTGATTGATTGTTGTTTGCCCCCAGAGCATAGAGTTTAATCTAGCGAGTGACCAGTCGGGTCACGATCACTCTCTATTTGAACGAGTCCCACCGTAAGATGGAACTCGGCTCTTCGTACATCATGGTGGTTGCATGATGCATTTAGGAATCATTAATTTGGCTTTATGAGTCTGTGCTTTATTGTTGAAATAAGAAATCATGGAAAAATCAGTTACATTATTACAAATGCAAATTCTTGAATTGCATAAACAAATCTAAAAGGTAAAGAATACTTAATGAATGAAAGCCAATAATATGTAATATCGACGGAGACTTTTGCTAGGTAGTGTGAGATCATCAACGGTTGATAAATAGAATGTGCCATCTCCAAGCCTCAGTTCGATGACATATGGTCCTTCCTATGTCGGTTTCATATGCGAAGGGACCGGATAGACCCGCTTGGGTACTAGATCGCCCACTTCAAAGGTTCTAGGTCGTACCTTAGCATTGTATAATCGGATGACTCGTTTGCGATGTGCGGCTGCCCTCAAATCAGCCTCTTCACGCTTCCCATCTAATAAATCCAGAGATCTGCAAGTATGTTGGCATTTACCTTCGAATCATAGTAGGTCACATGGTGAGAAGGTACCTCTAGAACAACTGGAATAACGGCTTCAGATCCCAAAGAAAGTGTGAATGGAGTGTGGTCGGTTGCGGACTAGTGGTAGTCCGATGCGCTTATAAGGCCATGAGAAGCTCATCGACCCACTTACCTCCAACCTTCTCTAGTCGTTTCTTTAAGATGGACTTAATGACTTTGTTGATTGCTTCGACTTATCCATTCGCTTGAGGGTGAGTTACCATCGAGAACTTCTTCTGGATGCGATAGCGTTGGCATAAATTCTTATACTCGACACTATCGAATTGGGCCCCATTGTCAGTTACAGTTGTTTGTGGGAGGCTGAAGCGGTAGATGATGTCGCACACAACAAAGTTTATTACTTTATTCGTCATGATAGGAGCAAGGGGCTCACCTTCCACTCATTTTATAAAGTAGTCAACTACAACAATGGCGTACTTTGCACCATCTTTGGCTAGAAGCGAAGATCCTATTATATCAATACCCCATGTGGCAAAAAGCCATGGGCTGACCATCTGAGTAATTTCGGTTGGCAGGGCTCTTGGAATTCTAGCATGTTTCTGGCACGTATCACATCTCTTAGCATAATCCGATGTGTCTCGGTTTATGGTAATCCAATAACACCCGTATCTGAGTATCTTTTTCGCAAGGGCTTGCCCCTTTTGTGTGATCGCCACACTCTTTGTCGTGCATATCATGAAACACTCATTTTTATCCTACGATGGATGATACACCGGAGCAAAGGAACAGAATATCCCCTTCTGTATAGGACTCCATTCCGGATAACAAATCATGAAGCCTTTCGAAGAATCTATCTTTTTTCACTCCTGCGTTCGGGTAATGTTCCTTGTTCAATATAGTTTCTAATTAGAGTCATCCACGATTCCCTCTTGGGTGTGACCTTATGAACCCAGTTTGTCTTAACTTGATCGATATTTGGAGCAATAAGTGTCTTCAAGGGGATGAGTACCATCCGTTGTGCTTTGCTAGTGCTGGCTAGTTTTGCTAAAGAATCGACTTTCTAGTTTTGCTCTCGGGGTATACAGCGGATAGTGTAATAGTCAAACTGGTTCAACACTTCCTGGACCCGTATAAGGTAGGAGGCCAACCTTTGATCTCTGACTTGATACTCTCTTTGAACCTGGCACGCCACCAGTTGTGAATCGCAGTAAATTTCCACAGTGACGATTCCCAAATCCTTGGCAAGCCTTAGTCCAGCAAGTAAGGCTTCATACTTTGCTTCGTTGTTAGTTGCACGGAAGTCAAATTTCAAAGCATAGCATATAGATCGCCCTTCTGGGGTTTCGAGCACCACTCCAGTGCCTGAGCAACGGTCATTCGATGCGCCATTGGTGTATAGTTTCCATATATGGTTGGGAGGTTCACTAGTTTCGAGTAAGTACTCTGGTATGGTGAACTAAGCTATGAAATCCACCAAAACTTGTCCTTGAATAGCTTGCCTTAGGGCATAAGTGATATCAAATTGACTCCGCTCGATATTCCACTTATACAGCCTACCAGACGTCTCAAGTTGTGTCAGGATCTATCGTAATGGCTAATCAGTGTAAACAGTGATCGAATGAGCTTGAAAATACGGGCGGAGCTTTCTCGAGGCTATTACAAGACAATAAGCCAACTTCTCTATCTTTGGGTAGTTTCTTTCTACCCCCGTCAATCTTTTGCTGACATAATAGACCGGTCGTTGGATCCTATCCTCCTCTCGAACTAGCACGGCACTGATTGCGTTGGCCGAAACCACCAGATAGACATACAACTTCTCGTGATCAACTAGCTTTGATAAGATGGGAGGTGATGCCAGATGTTGTACTAGTGCTTGGAATGCACCCTCGCACTCCTCTGTCCACTCAAAATTTTGTTTTCCTTTTCTGATGAGATCAAAGAAGGGAATGCACTTGTCTGTGGATCGGGAAATGAACATGCTCAAGGCTGTGGCCTTCCCATTAAGACTTTGCACTTGCTTTATGGTTTTAGGAGTTTCGAGATTCCGAATCTCCTAATTCTTTCCAGAATGGGTTACTATTCCTTTGCGTTGACAATAAACCCAAGGAACTTTCAAGATGCAACTTCGAAATGACACTTTATTGGATTGAGCTTCATTCTATATAGTCGAAGTATGTTGAAAATTGCCTCCAAATCACTGATGCGATCGCTGGATAACTGCGATTTCATGAGCATATTGTCTATGTACATACACCTCTATAGTCTTCCCGATTTGGTTTACAAACATCCAATTTACAAGCCTTTGATAGGTTGCCCCAGTATTCTTGAGTCCATATGGCATCGCCTTGTAACAATAAAGTCCCAAATCGATGATAAACCTAGTGTGCTCCTGGTCAGGAAGGTGTATAGAGATTTGATCATAGCCCGAGTATGCGTTCATGAAAGATAAGATCTCATGTCCAACTATTGAATCCACCAGTTGATCCATTCTGGGAAGCGGGTAATTGACTTTAGAGCAGGCTTTTTTCAGATCCGAGTAGTCTACACATGTCCGCCACTTTCAAACATACATTGGATTCGATACTCACTCTGGGTATAAAGCATCATGAATAAACCCATTAGCCTTGAGTTTATCCACTTCTTCCTTCTGGGCGGAAGATCTCTCTAAATCTATACCATGCCTATTTTGTTTCACCGGGACGTGCCTGGATCGATATTTAATGCATGGCTCGCAATAGTCAGCGAGATCCCACACATGTCTGAATGAGTCTAGGAAAACACATCGACGTTTTCCTAGTGAAAATCAACAAGTTCCTATCCCATTTCAAGGCTGAGTGTGATCCGATCTTTAACACCCTAGGATCACCTTCATCGTCAATCGGGACATCAACTGTCAACTCTGCCGTAGAGGCTAGGTATTTTTTGACTTCCCCTTCATCATCGTTGTCTCTAGGATCAAGATCTTTAGGAAGTTGGTTGTGGCACTCGAGCCTTGGCTCAGGCGTTAGCTATCAATTCTCTATAGAGAGGACGTTTAGAGATTCCTCCATGCCCTTACCTTTCTAATTTCACCGCGCATCCCGCAGCTTCGCAACATAATAGGTTTGTCTAGCTGCCTGATCACCTTGTACTACCTCGACTCCATTATCAATGGGGAACTTCAAAGTCAAACACCAAGGGGCAATTGCTTCCCTGAATTCCACGAGGGCTGTTGTAACGGCCCTGACTTGACCTTCGAAAATCAACACCGAATGCATCGCCCGTATTCGAATGCCGTAGATTCAAATGTCAAATCTGGTTCGCCGGAGCCTATAACACATTAAGTATAACAACACAGCGGAAGAAAAATGAATAGTATCATATGATATACAATATTTGATACAATACATGATACAAATGATTATCAATATTGGAGATACAGGACAACAACAGAAAGAATAAGACATCAACAATAGCGGAACAAAATATCACCAATAGGTATTCCAAAGAATAGAAAGAAAGATAAAATCCAGAACTGCAACTCCATAGCCAAAGCTCCAAAGTCTTCAAGCTCAAATCACCATCACAATGTATTAAGCAAGGTCATCCATACAGTCAGTAATGCGATCACCAAGATCCAAAAGCTAAAAGCTATCGACTATACACCTACTATTTGATTATCTGAAAACCCAACTCTAGACTGTCCATGTGGAAAATTGTGCGCACCTAGAGTTTACGAAGGGAACAATAAACTCCAGGTCAATCATGCGACTGGTGTGAGCAAACAAAAACAGTTTTATCTTTAAAAAAGAAATTCGCAATTCTTTTTGGAAAATGAAAATATTATAAGGCCTCCCTACACACGCACACAATGCAAGTGCACAACTGGAGGAGATTTCTCCTTATGATTGTCAAACATGTTTGATACGCGAAAATCTTTTTGATATTATTTTTAGTGCACGGTGTAGAAAAACAATTGCAAGTATAATATTAATCTTAGCCAGCATACATACCATTATAGTATGCATACTATAGCTACCATATTAGATGGCAGGTTCTACAACTAAACCATACAGGGCGCGTATTGGAGATTGAATTTCAAACAATAGTCAGGCTAAGGAACTTCCTAGGCCACATGGGTACGCCTCTGGAGGGACGCCCCGAGAACCTAACCGGATCCCTGCCAACACAAGGCCTGGTTACCTACGTAACTAGGTAACTAACTGTCATGAGTATGCCATCCTCTTGTCGTTACCGACCTTTATCCGAGGCGCCTCTCAACCAACAACCACAAAGTAATAGATTTGCAGCAACCACATAAGTTAAGTATCTGGGCTCCATACTATTATACCACCTCTACCTAAAAGGAAATGGACATACCCTTAGGGGGCGCTACCCCCAAATAACCTTGTTGCATCTTTCCTGTTTTGACCATTCCGGTTTGTGAGGTCCGACGAGGTCTGTCCACAAGCTACGATTTACACAAAATCCATGCTTCAATCAACATATGATTAGCAGCACTTCGTATGCCACATTACCAAATTGGGAATGTATCACTAGTAAATGTCAACTACATAAGCTCTGAGCTCATATGTCTTAGTGAATGGTATAAAGCTAAGAGAATAAATTCTCCGCCACCAAACTGAAATGTATTTGATAGAAACCAGTTTACATCTCAAAGTGTAATGTCAGACATACATCCATACAAGTCCGTTCCGGGTTCGAATGGAACCGAAGGCACTTCAAAAGAAGCCCATGCAATCCGGGTATTCACAATCCCGATCGGACTCGTCATCACGTATGGAGATCTCTATACCGTAGCTACTCAGTGCATAGTCAATCGACGGGCAATCCTTTCATTCTCGAAAATACCCAGTCTTCACCACCGGTCTTCAAATGCTATCCATAACGTTGTATCACTATACGGAATGGGTTTTATGACACAAGGTCCTCTCCCAGCTAAACGGAATAATGAGTGCTTAATTTAAAAAGCATATGGATATTGGGACCTTAGTTAAGTCACAACTTATTGCCTAAAACCTTTCTTTCAAATGATTTAAACAAATTACCATTTTAATCTTTTAAATAAAAGATTTACCCTTTCAAAATCCACTTCAATTTGAAACAAAGTTTCACCAATCTTTCACAAAGATTTATTCGTAGCTTTCAAAACTATTTTCATTTCAAACTTGAAATCCTTTCAACAAAAATTGGAATTCCTTTCTTTATATTAAAGCTATTATCATTTGAAAAACAAGAGTTTTCGTTTCGGGAAAATCCGATTACGTTTGCTTAAGTTATAGCTCTTAAAGTATAAAATTGGGTTAAATTCAAATTCTCAAAATAATACTTTTAAAATGGTTTAAAACCCATATAAATACATTGTATAACTTGTATACCCTTTTTAAACCATAATTTCCAACTAAACATACACACACAAAAACAGATATATATATATATATGTATATGTATACAACTTCAAAATCTTGGATTCAAATCAAACTATTTAAATTTCAAAACTTTATCAAGTTATTCAAAATAACTTTTATCTTTAAAACTCCTTTTCAAAAGCTTTTCGTATTTAACCCAATTCCATTTCCAAACCATTTAAATTCAAAATTCATTTTTTAAAACCATTTCATTATTTTGGATAAAATAATATTAAATTCAAATATCTGTGACTTAACCGAATCCTCGTGAAATCAATAGTTGTGTGTGTATAGTGTGGTCCAGGGGTTTTACACAATAGTGCAACATCATCAATCATTACAGATTCAAGCACAGCAATATTGATAAGCGGTATAATCCTATAACGCTTATTTTCATTCATAGATTCACTGATAAATATGTAAATACATTATAGATAAATAAATAAATCACACACAGCTCAAGCAACCGCAATTCACATCATAGAATATTTCAGATCATAGGTAGCAATGAATTCAAACATTCAATACAATCAATCATCCACAAGCAAGATTAATAAATTATCTGAATGTAATGAATTATCAAACCCTATTTAACTAATTATTAATTAATTACAGTCATTAATATTAATTAATACCACATAATTACTTTCATTAATTATCCTTAATTTCAAATTAATTAATCCTTAATTATTCATTAATTAACTTTTAATCAATATTTAATTTACCTTAATTATGTAATTGATTAACTTTAATTCATTCCTCAGTCATAAATTAATTATTCTTAATTATTAATTAATCAATCTTTAGTTAATAAATTAATCATCTTGATTAATTATTCTTAATTAATCACATTAATTAATCACCTTGATTAATGAATCTTTAAGTAATTTAAATAATTAATCCTTTTAATTACATTGGGTAATTATCCCTTCAAATTACTTTCATTAAGTAATTATCTTAAATAACTTAAATTAAGTAATTAATTTTCATTAACAAAATAAGATCAACTTAGATTTTAAAGTTAATTAACAATTAAAACATCTTTTATTAATTAACTTCTTAACATTATTAAGTTTATTTAAAATAAACTTTTAAAAATAAAGGTTATTTTGAACATTTCAAACTTGGTTAATTAAAATAGTTTTATTTAAAAACCCTTTTTTACCAAATTCAACTTGGATAATATTAATTATTTACAAAAGAATTGGTTTTAACAAGATTGTTTTCAAAATAAAACTTGATTTTGTTTTAAAAATTAAAACCGACCCGAGCCTACCTTCGATTTTCTCGAGCCCAAACTCGAGTTTCCCACATTTCATTCCTCCCAGAGCCATCTCGCAAAAATCTTCGAGTCCAACACGAAGAAAAATCGATCCAAACCCGAGACACCCTCTTCTTTCCAAATTCAACAACAACCCACCGATACAACATGTACATGTGCGTCGTGCACACCACCACGATCACCTTCGACCAACCTCGCTACCTTCGACAGGCCATTGACTATCCCTACTATTGCTTCGACCACCCATCTTCCTTTGACAACGATGAATTCGAATTTTTACTAAGCGATGCATATCTAGAACCATTCTCGAACGAAAAAATCACCTCGCTTCGACGCTACCCTGTGCCAGAACCCTTGCTACTCCATCAGGACCCCCTCCTGAGTCCTCGGCACTTGTTCCCTTTGGTGCGATCGACCAAAAACCCTCGACGACGAAGCAGTTTAACAAATTCCGACCCTATCTAAAACTTAGGTCTAAACCCTAAAATCAAGTCGTGACGTCGCCTCCATCATTAGAAGATCCTCCAAACAATTTTCTGATGATCATTATTCCACCAGCCTCCTTCACCATCGATCACGACATTCAATTCGTCGTGGGTCAATACAAATCAACGAAAATGAATTTTCTGTTCATCATGAAAATACCCAATATTTATGAATCTAAAAATTTAGAAATTTTATTAAAATTCATCATTTTACAATCCAAATCTAGTTACGTAACCAAATCATGATTTTAAAATTATAGATTTTTCTGTTTTCAAAAGCTTTTACTGTAATTTCCAATTTCCAGATAATTTGGTTAATAATGCTACTTGTTTTCTAAATTGTATTACATAATTATCATTACTTTTCATTTAAAGATCATAGGCTAAATCTTATTGCATGAGGAGACAGGAATTTAAAAACAGGTTTTAAAATCTGTATATGATGAACAGAGACATATATTTTTCTCTGTATACTAATATGCACATATTAATTCACATGTATCTATATATGCAGATATATTTCATCCTATACAACATTTTCCTCTACAACAACCAGTAGAAACATCAAAATATATCACAGCTCTAAGTTAAAAAGGGTCAGTTTGCTCACTTGGAACATAGAACAGAGGACAAATAGGAAATCTGGAATTTTGTTTTGAACCTGAAAATTTGATTTTTTTTTTATCTGGAACCTGATGTGATGCTTTTGAGTTTGATTTGTTGATCTTACATTGTTGAATTTGATCCTGACTTTGAATCAGGTTGAAGATTGTTTTCAGATTGAAGCTTGTTTTCAGATTGAAGCTTGTTTGCTTTTGATTTTTGTTTGAACAGGTTGAAGATTGTTGAAACTGGTTGAAGCTTTTGTTTTCCAAGTTTGTGTTTCTTCTTTTTCTGATTTTGAGATGATCTACAGGCTTCAGGTTTTGATTTTCTTGTTTTGATCTGGTAATTTGGTTTTGTTTTGATCCAGTTTCCTTTTGATCTAATTCTCAGTTTTGAACTCGAGCTATAACTTTTTTTTTTCAGGTTTTGAATATGGAAGATGAAGAATTAGTTGAAAAAAATGAAGAAACCTGGTTTTTCTTTCTCAAATATACTTTTATAAAATTCAAATTAAAAAGAAAAGATTATTTTTGCCACTTATTTATTTCATGAGGTAAAATGGCTACACTTGTTAATACATGAGTTTATAATTTTACAATTGTCACTAACATGTATTTTATGTCCAAAACCTTATTTTAAATTAATTTATAAATTATATTTTTAACCCTTAAGTACTTATGTTTATAATTTTAAACACTTGAAATTTTCATAAAAAATAATATTTAGATATAACTTTATATCATATTTTCTATTTAGATAAATACATTTACCTTTATTAACATTTATATAACCTTTTAAAAAAAATGATTTTAAAATTTAATTATATACATACATGTATATAATATATATTAGAATTTATCCTTTAAATAGCTTTTGGAAATCTACCAAAATTTAAATCAGAATTTCCTAAAATATATATATTAGAAACCAACTTTCTGTTAGTTTAAATCAATGCATTTCTTTATATATATATATTCGTAACTTTTAAGGAAATTGATTTTAAAATCTAATTATACTTTAAATAAATAAACACACATATGTATATTATAAAATATGGAATTTAGCTTTAAACAACTTTTGAAAATTTACTATATTTATTTCAAAATATAACTTTCAAACTATATATTACATATGTACATTATAACAAATTTTAAAATGTAATGTTTTTCAAATCCAATACAATTTTTTTTTAAATAATTATTTTTAGATTTATAAATTTAAATTCTATTTAAAATCAATTCAAATTTGACTCAAAAATCAGGATCTTTATAGATTCCCCCTGAAGAAAATTTTGTCCCCGAAATTTGCTAGACAGGGAGAAACCAAAGAATATATGGAGAATATTTTACGAGATCAAACTGAATATCTATTCTGCAGTTGGCTTACCAAATCAGAATATCAACAACAAATATGAGAATGAACTCATTCAATATTCACGAATATACTCGGGTCGTTCAGTCTATGAAATATGCAAGAGCATTGATTAGTTCGAAGGGATAACTAACCATTCGTAGAATGTATCTGGACCCCAAATGGATATAATTCAATTTAACTTCATATTTTATTAACCAATTCATTTCAATTAAAATTTCAAATTCATTAAGGTTAAAACAGAAAGATTGATAAGAAACTGGTGAAGAAAATACGAGATATAAACTTATCTACGCGATTTGCAAGGCCACTACCACACCAAAGCTTCTTCTTGTAGCTGCCAGAAAGCCATAAAAGAATTGATATCGGATAATGATCAAAGAAGATCGATAGAAAAGTTGTTTCCGTTGTCGTTGGGTATTGACCATTTGTAGTGGTACTCCCCTGTCCCCTATCTCGTCCTCTTCTTGCACTCATACTTACTATCAGTGGATAGTAAGAGAATTTACTGAGGCATATGAACGGGTATCTTAGGGAATACTCATTCTAGGTTATTTGTAATCCTCTCTAATGAGTTACCTAATGTGTTATACTCCGAAAGCTAAAGTTCAACCTTTAGCTCTGATACCACTGTAACGACCCTGACTCGATCTTCGAAAATTAACACCGAATACATCACCCGTATTCGAATGCCGTAGATTTAAATGTTGAATCTGGTTCGTCGGAGCTTATAACACATTAAGTATAACAACACAGCGGAAGAAAAATGAATAATATCATTTGATATACAATATTTGATACAATACATTGATACAAATGATTATCAATATCAGAGATACAAGACGACGGTGGAAAGAATAAGATAGCAACAGCAGCGGAACACAATATCACCAATAGGAAATTCCAAAGAGTAAAAAGAAATATAAAATCTAGAACTGCAACTCCATAGTCAAAGCTCCAAAGTCTTCAAGCTGAAAATCAAAAGCTCGAATCATCATCACGATGTATTAAGCAAGGTCGGTCATACAGTCAGCAATGCGATCGGCAAGATCCAAAAGCTGAAAGCTATCGACTTTACACATATATTTGATTATCTGAAAAACCCAACTCTAGACTGTCCGTGTGGAAAATTGTGGGCACCTAGAGTTTAGGAAGGGAACAATAAACTTCAGGTCAGTCATGAGACAGGTGTGAGCAAACAAAAACAGTTTTATCTTTAAAAAAGAAAAAAAAATCCGTAATGCTTTTCGGAAAATGAAACTACCATAAGGCCTCCCCGCACACACACAATGCAAGCGCACGATTGGAGAAGATTTCTCCTTATGATAGTCAAAAATGCTTGATACGCGAAAACCTTCTGATATTATTATTAGTGCATAGTGCAGAAAAACATTTGCAAGTATAATCTTAATCTTAGCCAGCATACGTCCCATTATAGTATGCCTACTATAGCTACCACATTAGATGGAAGATTCTACAACTAAAACCGTATAGGGCGCGTATTGGAGATTGGATTTCCAACAATGTTCAGGCTAAGGAACTTCCTGGGCCACATGGGTACGCCTTTGGAGGGATGCCCCAAGAACCTAACCGAATCTCTGCCAACACAAGGCTGGGTTACCTTTGTAACTAGGTAACTAACTATCACGAGTATGTCATCTCCCGGTCATAACCGACCTTTATCCAAGGCGCCTCTTAACCAACAACCACAAAGCAATAGGTTTGCAGCAACCACATAGGTTAAGTATCCAGGCTCTATACCTTGATACCACCTCTATCCAGAAGGAAATGGACATACCCTTAAGGGGTGCTACCCCCAAATAACCTTGCTGCATCTTTCCTTTTTTGACCATTCTGGTTTGTGAGGTCCGACGAGGTCACGTCCACAAAGCTACTCTTTACACAAAAGCCATGCTTCGATCAACACATGATCAGCAGCACTTCTTATGCCACATTACCAAATCGGGAATGTATCACTAACAAATATCAACTACATAACCTCTGAGCTCGTACGTCTCAGAAAAGGGTGTTAAGCTAAGAGAATAAATTCTCCGCCACCAAAAAAGAAATGTATTTGATAGAAAGCAGCTTTACATCTCAAAGTGTAATGTCAGACATACATCCATACAAGTCCATTCTAGTTTCGAACGAAACCGAAGGCACTTCAAAAGAAGCCCTTGCAATCCGGGTATTCACAATCCCAATCGGACTCCCCATCACATATGGAGATCTCTATACCGTAGCTACTCAGTGCAGAGTCATCCGACGGGTAATCCTTTCGTTCTCGAAAATACCCGTTTTTCACCACCGGTCTTCAAATGCTATCCATAACATCGCATCACTATTCAGAATGGGTTTTATGACACAAGGTCCTCTCCTGGCTAAACCGAATAATGAGTGCTTAATTTAAAAAGCATATGGATATTGGGATCTTAGTTAAGTCACAACATATTATCTAAAACCTACCTTTCAAATGGTTTAAAGAAATTACCATTTTAATATTTTAAATAAAATATTTACCCTTTCAAAATCCACTTCAATTTGAAACAAAGTTTCACCAATCTTTCACAAAGATTTATTCATAGCTTTCAAAACTATTTTCATTTCAAACTTGAAATCCTTTAAACACAAATTGGAAATCCTTTCTTTATATGAAAGCTATTATCATTTGAAAAACAATATCGTTTCGTGAAAATCCGATTACGTTTGCTTAAGTTATAGCCCTCGAAGTATAAACTTGGGTTAGATTCAACTTCCTAAAATAATACTTTTGAAATGGTTTAAAACCCATATAAATACATTATATAACTTGTATACCCTTTTTAAACCATAATTTCCAACTAAACATACATACATACATACATACATACATACATACATACATACATATATATATATATATATATGTATGTATACAACTTCAAAATCTTGGATTCAAATTCAAATAAAACTATTTAAATTTCAAAAGTTTATCAAGTTATTCAAAATAACTTTTGTCTTTAAAACTCCTTTTCAAAAGCTTTTCATATTTAATCCAATTCCATTACCAAACTATATAAATTCAAAATTCATCTTTTGAAACCATTTCATTATTTTGGATAAAATAGTATTGAATTCAAATATCTATGACTTAGCTGAATCCTTGTGAAATCCATATTTGTGTGTGTATTGTGTGGTCTAGGGGTTTTACACCATAGTGCAACATCATCAATCATTACAGATTCAAGCACAACAATATTGATAAACAGTATAATCCTATAACACTTATTTTCATTCACGGATTCATAGATAAATATATAAATACATTACAGATAAATAAATAAATCACACACAGCTCAATCAACCGCAATTCACATCATAGAATATTTCAGATCATAGGTAGCAATCAATTCAAACATTCTATACAATCAATCATCCACAAGCAAGATTAATAAATTATCCGGCTGTAATGATTTATATAACACTGCTTAACTTATTATTAATTAATTACAGTCATTAATATTAATTAATAACCACATAATTACTTTTATTAAGTATCCTTAATTAATGATTAATTATCCTTAATTTCCAATTAATTAATCCTTAATTATTTATTAATTAACTTTTAATCAATATTTAGTTAACCTTAATTATGTAATTGATTAACTTTAATTCATTCCTTAATCATAAATTAATTATTCTTAATTATTAATTAATCAACCTTTAGTTAATAAATTAATCACCTTGATTAATTATCCTTAATTAATCACATTAATTAATCACCTTGATTAATGAATCTTTAAGTAGTTTAAATAATTAATCCTTTTAATTACATTGGGTAATTATCCCTTCAAACTACTTAACGAAAGTAATTATCTTTAATAACTTAAATTAAGTAATTAATTTTCATTAACAAAATAAAATTAACTTAGATTTTAAAAGTTAATTAACAATTAAAACATCTTTTATTAATTAACTTCTTAATATTATTAAGTTTATTTAAAATAAACTTTTAAAAATAAAGGTTATATGTATTTTAAACATTTCAAAGCTTGGTTAATTAAAATAATTTTATTTAAAAACCCTTTTTTACCAAATTCAACTTGGAAAATATTAATCATTTACAAAAGTATTGGTTTTAACAAGATTGTTTTCAAAATAAAACTTGATTTTTTTTTAAAATTAAAATTGTTTTTATGTTAATTTCCAGACCCGAGCCTACCTTCAGTTTTCTCGAGCCCAAACTCGAGTTTCCCACATTTCTTTCTTCCCCGAGCCATCTCGTAAAAAACTTTGAGTCTAACACGAAGAAAACTCGATCCATACCCAAGCCACCTTCTTCTTTCCAAATTCAACAACAACCCACTGATACGACCTATATCTATCACGCCACCATGATCAGCTTCGACCAACCTCACTACCCTCGACATGCCATTGACAATCCCTACTATTGCTCCGACCACCCAGCTCCCTTTAACAACGATGAATTCGAATTTTTGCTAAGCGATGCATATCTGTAACCATTATCGAACGAAACAACCACCTTGCTTCGACACCACCCTGCGCCAGAACCCTTGCTACTCCATCAGGACCCCGGTAGAGTCCCCGACACCTGTTCTTCTAGGTGCGATCGACCAAAAACCCTCGACGACGACGCAGTTTAACAAATTCCGACCCAATCTAAAACTTAGGTCAAAACCCTAAAATCGAGTCGTTCCGTCGCCTCCGTCATTAGAAAATACTCCAGAAAATTTTCTGATGATCATTATTTCACCAGCCTCCTTCACAATTGATCATGACATTCAATTCGTCATGGGTCAACGCGAATCAACGAAAATGAATTTTCTGTTCATCACGAAAATAACCAATATATACGAATCTAAAAATTTGAAATTTTTTATTAAAATTCATCATTTTACAATCCAAATCTAGTTATGTAATCAAATCATGATTTTGAAATTATAGATTTTTCTATTTTCAAAAGCTTTTACTGTAATTTCCAATTTTCTGATAATTTTATAAATAATACTACTTGTTTTTGTAAATTGTATTGCATAATTATTATCTCTTTTCATTTAAAGATCATATACTAAATCTTATTGCATGAGGAGATAGGAATTTATATACAGGTTTTAAAACCTGTATATGATGAACATAGACATGTGTTTTTCTTTGTATACTAACATGCACATATTAATTCACATGTGTCTATATATGCAGATATATTTCATCCAATACAACATTTTCCTCAACAATAACCGGTAGAAACATCAAAAATATCACAGCTTTAAGTTAAAAAGGGTCAGTTTGCTCACCTGGAACAAAGAACAGAGGATGGATTGGAAATTCGAAATTTTTTTTGACCTGAAAATTTGATTTGTTTTTTTTATCTGTAACCTGATGTGATGCTTTTGAGTTTGATTTGTTGATCTTACATTGTTGAATTTGATCCTGACTTTGAATCAGGTTGGAGATTGTTTTCAGACTCAAGCTTGTTTGCTTTTGATTTTTGTTTGAACAGGTTGAAGATTGTTGAAACTGGTTGAAGCTTTTGTTTTCCAAGTTTGCGTTTTTTCTATTTCTCTTTTTGAGTTGATCTACAGGCTTCAGGTTTTGATTTTCTTGTTTTGACTGGTGATTTGATTTTGTTTTGGTCTAATTTCCTTTTGATCTAATTCTCAGTTTTGAACTCGAGCTATATTTTTTTCTTCAGGTTTTGAATATGGAAGATGAAGACTTAGTTGAAAGAAAATGAAGAAACCTGGATTTTCTTTCTCAAATATACTTTTATAAAATTCAAATTAAAAATAAAAGATGATTTTTTCCACTTGTTTATTTAATGAGGTAAAATGGCTACACCTGTTAATACATGAGTTTACAAATTTACAATTGTCACTAACACGTATTTTTATGTCCAAACCCTTATTTCAAATTAATTTATAAATTATATTTTTAACCCTTTAGTACTTATGTTTATACTTTTAAACACTTGAAATTTTCATAAAAAATAATATTTAAATATAACTTATATTATATTTTCTATTTAAATAAATACATTTTCCTTTATTAACATTTATATAACCTTTTAAAAAATGAATTTAAGATTTAATTATACACACAAGTATATAATATATATTAGAATTTATCCTTTAAATAGCTTTTGGAAACCTACCAAAATTTAAATCAAAATATCCAAAAATATATATTACATATTAGAAAACAACTTTCTTTTAATTTAAATCAATGTATTTCTTTATATATATATATATATATATATATATATATATATATATTCATAAATTTCAAGGAAATTGATTTTAAAATCTAATTATACTTTAAATAAATAAACACACATATGTATATTATAAAATATAAAATTTAGCTTTAAATAACATTTGAAAATTTACTATATTAACTTCAAAATATGACTTTCTAACCATATATTACGTATGTCATTATAACAAATTTTAAAATGTAATGTTTTCAAATCCAATACATTTTTTTTAAATAATTGTATTTAGATTTCCAAATTTAAATTCTATTTAAAATCAATTCAAATTTGACTCAAAAATCGGGATAGTTACAGCCGTTGGTCCAGGAAAGCATTATAAGGAGATTGAATATCCAATACAACAAACTGCAACATCCGAACTCTCCGGCAATTACCAATCCTAACTCAACAGGTAACTCCACCATTCCAGTCGGTATGGTTCAAATTCCCAAAATTCTATTTTCAATATTAACGGCGACGTGCACTACCATTGAAACCGTGTATACGCGACTGACACAGTTTCTGGTCCTTCGCTTCCATCATCTTTTGGTCATAAGCACATTTGAAAAATATGTTCACGGACCTTCCACTATCAACTAAGATCCTCTTCATCCAAGCAAGAACTATTTAGGCATAAATAACCAATGGATCAATAGTGGGGGCCTTGACTCTATCAGCATCACGATTTCTGAAAATGATGTTGTCTGTCATCCTCTGTTGCTTTGCCGGGGCCCCTTCGTTAGTTCCACTACAACATTCGAAGTCTACACGCCTAATCGAACTAGCATATGACTCCATTTCTTTCCAGCTCCGTTTAGCCGGATAAGGGCCACTACTCATTGTGTTAATCAACAGTCTCTTGCCAGTACGTGCGGGTTCTTCAGGCCTAGCGTAGCCTTGGCCCTAATGGGATTAGATGAGCCCGCTCTGTTATCCTACGGAGCCCGAACAAACTGATCCAACTTTTTTTCTCTAATCAATTTCTCAATAATATTCTGCAGATGACAGCATTCATTGGTGTTATAGCCATAACAGTCATGGAATCTATAAAGCTTTCCAGTCTGAATCAGCTTCTCTGATGATGGTTTCGGAGCTGGCTTCTTGTACTGCCATGTATTACAGGTTTGAAGATAAACGTTCTCAAGCGACGCGTTCAAAGGAGTATTCGATCGAACATATGAGCTCTGGTCTCCTACAATGAGGGTCTCTCTTCTTTCCTTGACCTCCATCACCCTTCTGCTGACTTATCTTATTGTGAATATTTAACTGTACTTTACCAGAGCTCTCCCCGGTTTGCTTCACTGCAACATTGCTCTGAATACCTTCACTATTGGGTCGCACGACGTCCTGCTTCCTAGACCGTCCAGTGTCCTCCCTCCTTAAATCTGGGCTGCTTTCGCATAGAAATGGTCCAACGAAGCAGGGGTTTTTCCAGCCAACCAATAACCAAAATCAGAATCGGGAACGATCGCTCTAGTCAATGCCATCAGAATAGAGTTGTCGTTGGGATTATTGACTTGGGGAAAAGCAGCGTTGAACCTTTCCAAATAATTCCTTAGAGTCTCTCCTGGGGCTTGAGTAACACTAGATAAGGTATTAATGTCCTTCGGTCTTGTAGCATGCATACAGAACTGCTCGACAAACTTAGTAGCCAACTGGTCGGAATATGAAATAGATCTTGGTGGTGGACAAGTGGACCACATAGTCGCAATTCCTCCCAAGGAGATAGGGAAGATTCTACACTTAACCTCATCGTCAGCTTGAGCGGTATTGAGCCATTTATATTTCAGAATGTGCTAGTTAGGATCCAAATTTCTTTCATATACAGGCATGGTCGGTATCCGAAATTGGCGGGACGATTCCGCAGGTAAGATATCGTTGGTGAACGGGTCTGGAAATCCACCAGTCATCATTAGTGAGGCCTTGGCTTTCTCTTATCATTTGGCGTATCATAGTTGGAATGTCAGGCATTTGGATATTCGAAGCCAAGGCATGGTCGGACTCCAGGTCACAAGAATGGTCTAGTCGCTGTCTACGGCATGTTCCATGCTTCCTTGGGTCCTGGGCTTCAAGGAAGTGAGGATCCTGAGCATGGATGTGGTGACGAGGGGTTGGATCTGGATCTTGGCATCCAGATCTATTGCGGCAGCAGCTGCAAGGTCATGAGTAGTGTGGTACGGAAGTGTCCCTCCTCGGGAGGAAGGCGCAGCTTGATGCCCTACAGAAGGACCTATTCCAGCATGTCTGGGATTTGTAGCATACGGATGCCCGGAGGCTTCCACGTAATTACCATCTAATTGGCGGGGCATAGATCTATGATCGAAGTCAGATGACACTGAACCTTCAATTAGAGAATAAGAGGCATGCTCCCTTCTAGATATTCATTGCCTTTCTTCATTCAGCTGGTTCGAGAGTTTTGTGTTGGCATGGATCTACAGACTGAGCTACTGATGGCTTTGTGTGAGCTCCTACATAAGGGTCTGGCATTCCTCTCTAGTTACTGGACCAAGTGGATCTGGAACTCCAATTGATATTTGGCCGTTATGGCCACCTGTGCAGGATTCTGCTTATCCCTTCCTTTCGGATCAGCAACATTGGAAGCGGTTCTGGTAGTGCATACTATGTTGAATGTAGTTCTTCTAAGATTTGGAACAATCTGAATAAAATAGAACGAACCACTGAAAGATAGACCTGAATCTCCTCCTTAGATTTTAGCAATTTGACAATGGCAGGGGATCCATAGAGCAGGAGAAAAAGCATAGATCTCAGTGAAAGAACCAAAGTGTTTGTACCAAAAAAGGGCACAACACTCTTTGGATCTAATTGAAAAGATTAGAACGAAGAAATAAAATGGAAAACAAGGTTAATTCAACAACCAAGCAAAGAAAAATAAGCAGTAGTAAAAGAAGACAAGAATTTATAGTGGTTCAGCGCTATGGCCTACGTCTACTTTGAAGGATTTTCTATTTATTACTGATTATAAACTGAATTACAATAGTACAATGGCTAATAGTCGAGTTACAACAGAGTTTAGGCAGAGCAACAACATAAAAAGTCCTTTTTTTGTTGCAGCGAAGATGCTATTTATAGGCGTAGAGCTGGAAATATCCGCCTTGAATTTTGAAATACCCTTTTTCATGCGTAGATGGGTCCACACAATCGATTTGGGGTCGTTTGGGATCGATCATGTTGTCTTCGTATCGATCAAGGAATGGTGCAATCGACCTGCGATCAATCATGGTTCTTCTTGAGTTAATTTTCTAACTTCTACGAAAATTTCATGGCATTTGGATTTGTATTTTGAGAAATATGATTGATCCAAGATTGAGTTTGCTAGGGAACAAGAGCCTTCATATTGATGGATTTGTATCAATCCTCTTCGTATCAATGACGTGGCACGCTTGCTTTGAGGAGATCCAAAATTTATGCATAAAGGCCGCTTCTTTTGGTTGTTGACCGGTTCTTTCATATCCATCTGATGCTCTGTCTTCTATATCGATGCTCTACATCCTTCTTCGTATCGATCGTAGGTTCTTTCCTTCGTATCAACTAAATAATCAATCGGTACAAAGAGTATAGATGTGGGTTAAATGAAGTGTGATCGATCTTGGGTATTTGAAGTTCATCGATAAGCATTTGAATCACATGGATACGAACCATGGATGCCATGGGCTTGAGTCATGTTCGTTTCGTATCGATGCCGATCGATACGAAGTAATGGATATGAACGATGTAGGCTAAATGATGGGTGTGAGATGGATGAATACGGGGCGACGGAATGGGCATGCATCATATGGATATTGATCGATCCATAACTTGAGCATTCGAACTTCGATTGACATAAATTTGGAATGTTGTCTTTCGTAGCTTTGCTTGTCATACCATGCTAATTGCGGCTCGATCCACACATGGACCAAATTTTCCTATATAAATCGTGAACCTGTAGATAAATGATTCTCGAAACGGATTGTCTTCGGTCTCTAGTCAAGTTCGTGGTGTCACGACCTTGCCAAATGGCGGGATAACACATTGTACGATATTTTATTTTCCATTTTATACTCTATGAGCTATTATAGACATACTACATGTGTACCAAGTACACATGTCCATGTCGCTGTTAACTCATCGGTGAATATAATGTTAAAATGTTTTTGTATTAATAAACTTATGATTGCTTCCATCAATATATATCAATTCAAGGAGTTTATTAACTCTTATGATGCTCCCACTGAATGAGTATGTTGCCCTTAATTGTTTGAGATAGAATTCTCTAGTGCTATATGATTCATAATCACACAAATAAATAACTATTTCTCAGAACTACAGCTTTGTCTATATGTTTGAACCAAAAATGGGACAAACATTTAAGAGTTTATGTAGAAATAAAATATGAAGAAAGTAAAATGAAAAACGAGGAATGGAGAACACAAAACAATTTACATTGTTTCGGCAAAGTAAAGCCTACGTCCACTTTAATTTTTTATTGTTTATTTCTGACTTGAAGGTAGAAGTTCTTAGAGGTTAGTATAACTCCGACACTTTGATTGTCTAAATTACAAGAATATAGATTAGAATAGAACTAGAGCCAAAAGATTATGAAAAATGTGATCTACATTCCTATTTATTGAGGTAGAGAGCTAAGTTCTCGCACAAAAAATCTCTAGGCCATTATACACAATTTAGACCAATTATTCCGCAAAAATAAATGCCACATCATTAAAAAGTAAGAGTCGGTACCGATCCCTGGGTAAGAGTCGGTATCGATCCCTAGGTAGGCGTCGGTATCGCTCACCGACTTGGATAAAATGCTTCTCCTCAATCATGGCTCGTATTGTGGTTAGCTTCATGATTTCATAGTTGTTTTCACCAGTATTAGCTTGTTTTCGAGTCCAGATGGTGGAATTGTGGAAGAACAAAGTTGCAGCTCTAAGTGTTCGTGGAGATCAATAAAGAATTACATTGAATCAACAGACTAACGCTGGAATTAGGATCAAGGCATCATGTAGGAGTCATAAATAGAAGATGGGGTCCACCTAAGTTGGAATTAGGTGTCGGTACTGACCCATGGGTAGGGGTTGGAACCGATCCCTAACTTTGGTGATCTAATTGCTGACTTGACATGGGTTTTTCTTTTATTGAATCTTGTGAGTTTTTCAGTGTTTGGTTTCTGGACTACTAGGCTATATCTTTTGGCCTCCTGCATCGATAACTTCAAGTTCGGTTCATCCCATCTATATGGATATTGCTTGGTCAAAGTCCGAATAACACTTGCCTCCCAAAGTACATCTCGTTTTAAACATGGTATGCTTTGAATTAAGACAAATCTAAATAGTTGTGAAGGACTCCACTTTGTGTTTTGAATGATCGTTATCCTTCTTGCCAAACATTGCTGCGAAAAGTTATGTTCATTGTCATCTGTCGTGATGCTCTACCAGCATCTGGGATTATAAGTCTGGAACGTATCTTTGTGATTCGTCATTCCAAATTCGATGATTTTAAACTGATTTCATCCATGGATTTTTCAGATTTGAACTAAATTTCCCGTTGGTTCTGACCGTCAAATACTGGAAACACACACACTGTCCATCACATATTCATATGTGCATACACATCCACACACATATGCGTATAAAATACATTTTATGTATGTTTGTTCTTTTAAATTAGGACTCGGTATCGACCCCTAAACTCAGGAGTCGGTACCGTCTCCGGACTTGAAGAATTTTCCAAGTCTTGTTGCCAAGATTTTGGGTCCAGTATCCTGTAAATCCCTTTCCCTTCAATTCGACTTCCTCACTTTTAATTTGAAACTGGCCTTAATTAAAACATCCATTATAAAAGCTTTCAACTTCGAATCGAATCCATGCCTCCCCTCATCTAAGACCGTCATCATTTCCCTTCACCCGAAGCTGCCATCACCATTGAATTCGGACTATCCCATAGGTCCAACCCATCCCCTCGTGATCCAAGCCCTCGAAATCTGAGTTATATTTTCTTGACTTAATTAGTTTGTGGACTTGGATTGAAACATGGATTGACATGGAACTGTGGATGCATGGATGTGGATGGCCGTAATGATGGACGGTCATGGTTTGGAAGTGGCAAGGGTAAAAGAAGTGAAGGAGAAATTTTGTTTAAGTCTTAGAGTTATTCGACTCCGACACTTAGAAATATTTCTATGTGTTTTCCATTCACATGACATGCAATCTCTTCATAGACCTGAATCCCTCCTCCAAACATGGCCAATAACATGAAACTTGTCAGTATGGTCAGTAATATCTGTCACATTGAGTAATATCCTGAATTTAAAAGCTGTTGAATAATATCAAAAACTTGAACTGCATGACACTACCCGAAACCGCATTAGAATCCACTTTAGCATGGGGTATAGTTTGTAATCACTCTAATGTTGATTATCTATCAAGTTTTTATTTATATAAATGGACCAAAGAGGTTCCAAATGTCTTGCTGCTCAAACAACAAGTACATCACCTTCGAGACATATTGAATCTGATGCAGAGTCAAGCTGGCTATAACTTCACATTTACAAAAACTCTAGTTCAGCAAGAACAACAACAAGAGATCCATTCAGTTGAACAACAAAATCTAGAGAATCCCGAAGTTAAGCATCAAGCTCCGAAAAATCTGGTTGAGCCGGTTGGTGATGTAGATGTAGACCTCACACTTGACACTCTGGAGGATGCAGTAATATTAAATGATCATGTTGATTCTATTACTTCTAAAATCGATAAAGGATCACTTTAGGGAATACACAACAATTTTACATAATTCCATTCGATGACGTCTTGGTCTTGTCTTACGATCAAAGAGCTCACAATCCCTCAGAGGGTTATATTGCTAGCAACAGATAAATGTGCTTGCTGGGCTACATCCTACCATTCAATCAATCCATCGATCGAATTTTGAATTTTATGAGGCTAGCTACAACATAGTTGCATCTGAATAGCTCTGCCTTTCTCCTTGGCACATATATGGTCTTCATTGAACATTTACATTGGACACCCAGCGACGTGGAGATTCAATACATATACAGTTTCAAAAGCCAAAAGGAAAGCCCATCTTGGATTTATTTCGGACCAATTAGTGGTTGCAGAGTGGTTACTATGGCATGAAACAAGCTAAGCTACTTCAAAATCGAGTGGTTCTACATCTGCGACCGCCCCGGTTTGCAGGCAGATGGCTGTTCGGACATAAGTTCCTTTCCATGTGCATTATATGAATTTGTTAATAGTATGCAGACTTAACTTAATACCTTGTTTTACTATTCGGATGTTCCAGTAAAACCCAGTAACTTGGCACTTTCAGATGAAGTCAACACTCTTAAGACAGTTCCTGTGGGAGATAAAGATATTACAACTTTCCTATCAGATGAAAATCTTCTTGCCTACAGCTTGTTAGAAGAGGGGCGCGGTACTAGCATTATCCAAACAACCTCCAATGACGATGACGATGATAACAACCCGCTTGAAGGAGGCGGAGCTGATCAAGATTTTCCCTAGTCCCAAGTCCTGGGGCCGGAGTTGAAGAAAACATTAAACAAGCACTAGAAGATGCCGGGGAAGGCGAAATTATTGGTGAAAGTGGTAAGGCTGGCCAAGGTAACATCGATGTAGGTCATGAGTCTCAGCCTAAATATTCTAGGGACGACCAACCACTTGCTTCGAAGAAGAGGTTACTCATGAAAATCTCCAAAGCGTAGACTTCTACCCAACCCTCACTAGTCAAAGATGTAAAGAAAATTCTATCTTTTCCTCAGACAGGCACATTCACTAGCGTAGGGCCAATTCCACCGAGTTTGGTTCTTTCAATGTCGATAATATTAGTGTAGTGGGCATTGATTTCCCTATCCGCATCTATAAGGACCTCATTCCTATAAATATGGGAGAGGTTACTTGACCTGTACCATTGCTTGTTGGTTCTAACATTTTTTTTCATTGCAGGATCAATAGAGAAAAGGAAATACATTTATTGGTCTTTGCAGGAGAAAGCCTCCCAAGCATAAAGGCCTCGGTTGAGCTTGTATCACCAGGGAAGCGTTTACGATTACGAGTCAAGCTATCATTCTAGTTGAGACAGAGATGATCGAGAAAGAAATGGTTATGACAGAGATCGCTCATCACATGACTCTGCTTCCAAACATCGCCCTAAGTCTAGATCACTTCCTCCTAGAGGCCCAAACAGGCAACCTGATTATCAGGATGACGTTCTACCCAGTGACGCTTCTCGTGCCTCTCCACTGGCTTCCCTTTCTTTGCATCCCTCGATGCCCTCTCACTCCAATCGATCCTCTAAACGTAGGCATTGCAAGGGCATCGCAAGAGTGGCTTTGAAACTTTCCAGCATGGGTCGGGCAAAGAAACTACTATAGTCCCACCTTCGATGGAACAACTTGCGGCTATTGCCCAAATGGGCAAACTGAAAGAAGAATTTTCAAACATTTGCTTTGATGGCCTTATGTTTCTCTTTAATCTAAAAGGAATCCCCAAATGGGATACAAAAGATGACCATCGATTGTGTGATTGACGTTCACAATTAGTATAACGAATGGGCAAAGTTAATTGAGAAAATTTGCAAAGTCTCCAGTGACAAGCAGCTAGAGAGCAACAATACAGAATCATCAAAGATGATAACAAGAAAATCATTGCTAATCTTGATGCTGAGGTTGAGAAATTGAAAACATCCCAAGATGAAACAAAGAAGAAGGCCGAGAAGGCCACCAAGGCATTCGAAGAGGAGTGGATTAAGCATCAATATGAAATGGAGAAGACATTCCACCAAAACTTTTCTTTGGTAATGGAGAGGGATACCATAAATATAAATGCGGCTAAGCCTAGAACCAAACTAGAGCGTGAAAATAAGGAAAAGGATAAAGTTCTCTAACAAGCTCAGACTTATTGTGAAGCGTTGCTCCTTGCTCGAAAGGAAAGAGGCAAAGCGATCGAGCGTGTTAAAGATGTTGCTGCACTCGTCAAAAGAGAAGTTGAGGCCGCAGAACAGTGGGCAGAAGAGCGTGCGATGGAGAAGTTTTGAACCGCTGTTGCACTATTATAATGCCAATGTGCTCAAATTCAAAATTATTGAGGTGTTCAAGGATGATTATCCCAAAATCCTCACCCTCGCTTTGGAGCAAAACATTGAGGAAGAAAATGCTTTCCTTGAAGTTGGCAAAGTGGATTTGGAACAACTAGAGAGAGAAGTCTTGGTAGGAGATGAGCCCAAGATTCTAAAAGATGGCCAGCTTATCTTTCATCAGGAGCTTGCCTTGACAGCACATAAAGACTTGGCTGAAGGCTCCAGATCAACACCACATGATGCTACTGCCAGCCAACCATTGGGATCCCAAGCTGCTCCGAAAACTGGGTATTATCCTTAGAAGCCTGAGTCCACAGGCCTACCATCCTCTCTCCCACTCTTTAGAGGAACTCAGACGGCACTCTGGTCATGAAGAACTCCAAAGCGAAGAAGGTATCTCACCGATTTCTCCTGTATTCTAGAAATTTGATGTGTTGCCCATTAACATTGCTAATCCTTCTCTCTTTGTTTCTCAAGCCTCAGGTTAGCCTCATGTTGCTCCACTTCCCGGCAAGGACTTTCAACCAGGATTGCAAGTGCCTATAATTGAATTGGTTACTATTACCACTTCAATAACAATTCCAACCGTCTCGATTGACGATACTCCCAGCCTTGACGAGCAGATGATCAACGCTTCGTTGAATGAAGCAGCTGGTGGGACTCAGAAAACTCAAATTGATGAAGATGTTTTTATTATTGGTGTCTTCATGCCCCTATCGGGTTCCACCATGCCCGAACTCGAGTAGGAACTTGAGAAAGACATTCTTCTTGCCACAGAGGTCAAGAAGGAGAAATTTAAAGTTATTCCTCCTTCTTTATTCAATACCTAGCCTGGATAAACTATTTTAACTCCGATCCATATTTCTCACCCTGGTAGTGCTCAAAGCATGCCTGTTGGATTGTCGCAGAGCACTCTGCCCAAAGGTAAAGGAAGTGCAAGAAGAGAAGGGAAAAGACAAGGTGTAAGCTCGAGCGATATTTCTCCCAGCTCTAAAAGGAAACAAAGGAGAACGAAACTGAAGAAGTGAGCGCTGGCTTGTTTAGTGTAGATAGGCTTGCTTTTTAGTAGTAGTTGCATTCTATAGTTTTTTGGCCGGCTTTGTGAGAGTTTGGCCCTCGCTTTTGCTTTTTATTTCAAGTTTCAATAACACTTGTATTAACTTTCGATATTTCATGCTAATAACAAGGGTTTTTGTTTCATTTACTCCTTGTAAGGATTTGTCTAAGTGCTTAAGAAATACAATTTCCATTAAATGTGCTTGCGATCTATTCCTTTTATTTATTATTGTCAGACCAAATCCTTTAGCCTGTTCTATGACTTACCAACCTGTCATCATTCTCGCAAACAAAGAGTAATCATTGAAGTGCCAAATTTTTGGCATTAGTTGGAGTTAACCATGTAGAATAGCGGTTCAGGTATCCTTTTCCAGGATCATGATACCAGATTGCGTCGAACTCCAGGCACCAATCTTAATTGACTTATCTGTTAACAAATTTTTTTGTTAACACCTTAATGCCAAACTTAAGGAATGCCAACCCCCTTCGAATCCCCTTGTGAATGAGTCGATACGGACTCCATGTCTTCGAAAGGTGCCCCATCGAAGGTGTTAGTTTTTAACAGAAATCTAGCCAACATTTGAAAGCAAAGTTTCAGAAAGAAACAACTCGTTAGAAAACCTTTTCAAATGAATCAAAAGGGTCATTACACCTTTAAAGGAAGAGACTTTTCGAAAGTACATGTTCTTCTATCATGGTGAAGGTTCCCTCGAAAGGTGTTATTTATTTTGGATATCCAAGCGCCTTTCGAAGGAGTCCTCCCAGCAAATATAATTTCAATAATCATACAATTAGTCCCTTCGAAACCCCATTTGAAGGAGTAGAGAGTACCTTTACTCTCTCAGAGGGACTTAATGCACAACTCATATAACGTATAAGGTTTAAACTCAATTTGCAATGGAATCTTATCTTTGATAGATGATACAACCTTAATTGACTTGTCAATATTGGATTATCATCTTCTTGTTAATTTGATATTTCATATCATGAAACGTGAAAATAATATGATTCGAAATCAACATAACCAAGTAGACTCCAAAGCATTGCATAAGTCAAATAGGGGTTAGGTAAAAAATCGAGCATCATATGAAATTGGACATTAGTCATGCTAATGGCCGAAATGATTTTCCTTATATTCGAGATCGATATTGGATCCATGCAACTACTATTTTTACTTATCTAAATTGGATTACAAGTAAGAGAATATTTCCCCAAATTGATCTAGGTTTATAAGAATTTGATTTTTCTCTCAATTAAGAAAGAAATTCCATAATTCAAAACTCGGTCCCCAATTTGGATCCCTTGGGTCGTATTTATAGATGCGGATTGACCCCTTCTATTCCCATCCTTTCGAAGCTATCGAAAGGTCTCTCTCCCAACCTTTCATGCCCATTCTTTCTCCTTCGTCCTTCCGCTTCCATAGCTTTAAAGATAGATATCTGGTCTCTTATTGCACTTGAATTGGTCCTTTTACCTCCATCAAAAGTACATTAGCAAATGACACTGTTCCAACGTTCCTTAACACTTCTTTCATGTACCTATGGAACCTTTTGACACCTTCGAAAGGTATGCCTCTTTTAGTAGTGAAAGGGGAAAGGTTCCCTATCGCATTATTTGGCTGTAAGCAGAAGCACTCCCAATTCCTTCTTCTCCTTCGAAACCTCTCCTTAGTTGCTTTCGTCTGGTGCTAATCATGATGTGTAATCACTAGAGTGAATGAGGAAGTGCTTTCAAATGGTTTCGAAAGAACTAGTAGGTGACGAGAGGATTATTGCAAAAAGTCACTTGGTATCATGTGAAGCTTTCTTTATGCTTGCGGAAGGGTCCAAATATTTTGAAATGCTCATCTTTGTTTCCGAAAGATACAAATTGGTAAAATGTCCCAACATGGAAAGTTAACAATGGCGAAACCAACCATTTCGAAGGGTTTGGTTTTTGTGCACGAGCCTGTTACTTGACACTTTCAAAAGGTACTTCGAACTTATATAAGCATCCTTTATGTATGCGGAATCAATTGCGTCAAAAGGATCAACTGATGAGGAACGGTAGCCTTGTCTCCCTTTCGACTCCTTCGAAAGCTCTTATTTCACTAAATACTTGTAGGTGCATCAGGTGCTTATGGCACCAACCTAACTTCTTCGAAAGCTACTTCAATGCCTTGGAACCCTTCGTTTCCATTTTTGCGAAGGTTTTTCAACACTTTTATGGGCCTTTTTCATGCCTTAATCCTTAAGTGAGCTATATAGTTAACATTTTCCCCCTTGTATGAAAGAAGATTTTATTCTTTAGGACAAATATCTAATAATTTTCCTTTTGCACTATTCCATCCTGAATGACCGTATTTCCCTACGAAGTTTAAAGTAAGTAACTTTCATTATTATTAGTTCAAAAGCCATATAAAAATATGTTCAGTGATTTGTCTGTAATATGATTGAAAGACAATGTTAGTTAATAGATTTCTTAAATTCTAAGTTTGGAAATAACAGAGATAAATAGACATCATCTGGAGTTAATAAGTGATAAAAATCCACAGTTAGGAATGATTAAAGATCAAAAATCCTTGTGTGGACATAATAATAGGAGTCCCAACATCTAAATATGGTAATAGTGAAGGAGCTCAGAAATTAAACCCATGTGATATTAATAGAAGATCAGACATATAGTTTATATCTAGCATCAATAGTTGAAGTTCAGAAGCCTTCTTTTGGTGATAACAATTGTATGGTAATAAAAATCCAAAATTATCATTTGGAAATAAGTCATAAAAAACTAGTAATCCTCAGTTCAAAAATCCACTTCTAAAAATAACGGATGGAAGACTTAGAATAATCGTTTTATAAGAAAATTCCTGAGATCATTGTCTGGAAATAAGTCATAGAAGGCTAAGAATCCCTTTTTGGGAACAAATAGTTTTGAGTCCAAAAGTCCTTATCCGGTAATAATAGAAGGTCCGAAACCAAGATTCGAGCATTAGTAAGCTAGACCCCGGAATTAATAGAAGATTAGATATAACGACCTGATATTTTCAATCATTCGCATCACACATGCTGGACTTGTATTGCTCAAAATATCAGATTGTTAATTTAAATTTGACAAAACTCGGCATATATAGTAAATAAATCAATCACAGAATCACAGGTACAGAGTAATATAATAATAACCCAGCGGAATAGATAAATAGTAGTTCATGAAGCTACTATATAAACACCAGAGTCAGAAATAAAATATAGCAGAATATCTCAAATACAGTGAAGCCTCGAATATAACCAGATGACATCTCCGAACCAATCAACTAGAAAAGCTGAATCAATAGTTGAATCTCCAAGCTAACTCCAAACTCCAGAGGTGAGTCTCAAATGATGAACTACTCAGTCCGACCCGAGCGTAAAGCAAAACACAAAACACTCGAGTCAGGATTAACATTCTTATATCAATAAGTCCAACTCAAGTGAAATATCAGCTGAAATATAACTTAGGGAATGTTCAGGATAACCATCCTCTAAGGATCCATGTAACAAAACGTCATAATAGCACCGTGGTCTTTCAAAATAATCTATACTTCAACCGAAATATCATTTCCATTAAATAAATATGTATATATATATATATATATTTCTTCAATTTCACAAATTGATTCCAATTAGCTCGAGTTCCAAATTCAAATTTAATTAAATCTAGATTTATCCATTTTTTATTCAATTTAATTTCTAATTGACAAATTCAAATTATATTGATTTGAAATACAGATCTAAATCACAAATAAACATTTAAATTCCAGTATATTTCAAAGCTTCAATATTCCACATTTTCAAAGTTCAACTTAACAGTTTCATATAGATCTTGATTTAACCTAATTATTATTTAGTCCTGAATATCCACTTAATAAATTCAGCATTATTTAAATAACCTTAAATTACATTTAAACTAGATATTCCCTTCAATTTATTTAACTTAAAATAACCATTTAATCGCTTTAAATCAAAAACCAAGTTATAAAATCAAATCTTAAATTTCAAATTCAATAATTCAAATCGATTTAATTTAGTAGCATTCTTAACTAGTTACTATTTCAATTAACTCAATTTTATCTTCCTTAATTTATACAAATCCTTGAAAATCTATTTAAAATATAATACTTAAGACATGTTATACTAATTAAATTAGACTTTATTAAATTAAAGATTATTATTAAATCTACTTTATATTAAACTTATTTCTATATAAAATATTTCCGATATTAAATAAAACCATATACATTCCCTGTCGAAACCACAGAAATCATTTTAAAATATTTATATATAGACCAATGGTGTCTGTATATAACTTTCTATCCCAGGGTCAAGTGGTACGGATATTTATCATTTCAATCCGTAATTTATATATATATATATATATATATATATATATATATGGATAGATATCATTTCTACCCGTAATCCCAAATTTAATTCAAATGAAAATCGCTTGGGTCTATCATTTCAACCCATAATGATTTTCTCCTATTCTAAAGTCCGTTCGGGTATGTATCATTTCAACCCATAGTGAATTTTATACTAACAGGGAACTTGTAGAGTGATAACAGAAAATAAAAATATAACAACAGACATATATCATCAATAACAATATAATATAAACAACAGGATATGGTGTCATATCCCATAGGTGAACAGTTACAGATAATAGCGTATATATAACAATTTAAATAACTACAGCAGCATATTTCAATTGTCGTTTCAATTGAAATCAAATTTAACAAATATAAAAACGTTAATCGTGAGTGATTGCTCAACTTTCGAGGCTAGAGAGATTTGACAAAGAAATGAGCTACGAATTCCAAAGCAATGCTAGATGGATACGATTCAATGGAGAAAACAGGCAAGCAGACAATGCTGATAACAGGGATCGACGGAATCAAACCAGAATTGGATCGATGAAGATAATTGGTCTAAGTGAACATATATATAACTATGTTCATATATAACTCATATTTTATATTCAAACACATTTTTAAATTTAAATATACATATGTATTTCAAATCCTTTTTTTGAATTAAAACACACATAAAAATCAACATGTATATATATACATTATATTTTGGAACAAATACATATAAATGCAAAATACTTACATTTTAAAACAAATATATACATATAACCCAGACATTGAACAAAAGATATGCCAACCAAATATACATATCCAACTCGTATGTATTATATGTACAGTGTATGAAATCACTTCCCAAAAAAAAAATTCAAACCAAATACATATTTAAATCTATATATGCCTATATATATACTATAGTCAATTCTAAAAAAACTTACATAAACTGAGATGCATATTGAAACGTATTATACATATACATATACATACATACATATATATAAATGGTTACAAAATCTGTTAGGATAAAAATGTAAATTTAAAATACATATTCCTATACACTAACAAGGTAAGCCCAGTTTATATAAAGCTTATGCTATATTGTAAACAAACAACACTCACAAATGAATATAAACAAATATTTATTATATCAACATTCTTTTCTCTTTCTTTTTTAATATATATATATATATATAAATAAACTATGCCAACAATAACATTTATACATAAAAACACGTATAAAATTTACATTGTATATACATTAAAAATAAATGTAATATATATAAACATGTACTCACGTTATTATAATTTATACTATACAACATATCCAAATAAGTTTATATAAAACAATATATATATATATGGCACGACAGTCATTGTAAATCTTTGAAAACTTATATGTGTACAACTATCGTATATTCTAACAGATAATATACACATTATATTGGACTTATATATACTAACCTGTCTCATGCATAAATATCTTCAAAACCGAGCTTTGTCAACATACATAGTCTATATAACAGTTGAAAAAAAGAAACAAGAAAAATCATTATATATTGTATATAACCGTTTCAAAATATACAGTTATACTTAGATAAACCAATGTATATATAAAATAGATAATGGTGTAGAACAAATGAAAACAAGCAGGTGGAGCATACATACATTGGGCAGAGAGGAGGAACAAGGAGGAGAAGGCCACGGCGACAGGGTGTTGCAGCCTGGCCGATGATGGTCGATGGTCAACGCGGGCACGAATGGGAATAGAGATGGCCGATGGTCCAGGCTGTGGTGTGTTGATGGCCGGAGGAGGCATGTAGGAGCGGGCATCAAGGCGCGTCGGCCGATGCTTTAGAGAGGACGTGGAGAGGGAGAGCTTGGAGGGGGAGATTCGATGCACAGACAACGACCATGGCTTTTTTCTTCTTCCAAAAATACGTTTGTTGGAATAAAGGTGAAGATGCACCAGCTAAGTTGCAAAATCAAAAAGTGGCCTTTTGTATTATATATAGGCTACTGTGTATAAAAGAAGGAAAGTGGCCTCTTGTGTTCAAGAAGCTGTAAACATGCAGGTGAAAAATGGATGCAACATTTAATATATAACCTATATAGTCTATTTGTAAGCACCGGAATAAATGACGAACCACTTGGTATTGAAGCCATTGGGAATAACGAAGGAAAAAAGTTGAGCCAGGAAATGTTTATATCAAACGGCTATTTGGTTTGCACATTGGGTAAAGGAAAGACATCACGAAGTCAAAAGGCCACAAAACGGGTACCGATACGACTGTCTGTTTCTTGTTTTTCGTTATGTACGGACATCAAAATTGACAATCAAACATACTGTAGAGATCAGCACGACAAGGCGATCAAAACGGTATACAGATATCAGTGGTATGATCATCCTATCAAAAGTCGATATCGGTACCAAAATGCTGCTATTTCGCCGAAAATAAGAATGATGGAGCAATAACAGTCTAAATTTTGAAAAATGCAATATGACATCTTGCTCAGAAGATGATTTACAAATTTTCTATAAAAAAATATTCAGGTTTGGAAATTATTTTATTATCATCAAATTTAACTGATATAAATTGAAATAGAACTACACAAGAAAATAAACTTTCATATTATTAGATGAAAATTTACCATTTGTTATGTTTAAATAGACGTATTTTAAATGTCAAATTTTTATTTCTAAATTTTATTATTTAAAATTTCATAAAATTTCAAATAAATATATTAATAAAACAAATAAAATTATTAAAAATTAACGGGTCGTTACACTCTCCCCCACTCAAATCTTTTCGTCCCCGAAAAGGAAGGAGGTAGGAGAATAGAAACAACCGAAAAGAAAATAGACTTGGAATACAAAATAAAAAATTAATTTGAACCATATAAATTTCAATTTTTATTGATTAACATTCAGCAATTTGGTTAAACCCATTTATTATATCCAAAATTCCTAAATTTATTAAATTTTGTCTCACGATACTTTCAAATATTATTAATAAATCAATAATCGTTTACTTTAAATACGTTTTATTTAATTAATAACTTCTAAAATACTTATAATACTAACATTTTTCTATTAAACAATGTAGTTTATAAATAAATAAACAATATTCAAAAAGGAAAATTAGGTAGATTCTGAAGAGACATAATATAGGTGAATAAATAAAGCTGAGCAGATAAGGTAGGTTCAAAAGAATAGTATCGGGCATGAATAATTAGTTCAAACCATAAGAATCTCAATTTCAAATATTAATACAAATTTCTTTGTTGGAAATACTTTTATAATAAAATACCATTATGATAAGATACTTTTATATCGAAACAATTTTTCCTTTTGAAAATACTTTTATAGCTCGATGTTTCAATAAGTTTATCCTCGTTCTTGCATTCTCTGGCCATGCGTTGATCAAGCGCATAGCTAGAATTCTTTAAGTACTTAGTAGACATGTTTCAACACCTAATGAAAATACTTGAAAAACTTCAAAACCGATATGGAAAGTACAATCCAAACAATTCACCTGGATCGCAGATACACCATGGTTACGCCTGGATCTTCTAAGAAACATCCGTACCTTTAGGCAATCGCTGCCTTGCGAATTACGCCATGATAACTAAAACCGTGGACCGCAGGATACATAACAATGTTTTTCCTGGACCCCCCATGAAACATCCATACCCTTTAAGCAATCTCTGCCTTGCAGATTACGCCACGACAACAAACCCGGTAGACCACATGATACATAATAATGGTTACGCCTGGATCCCCCAGGAAACATCCATACCTTTAAGCAATCTCTGCCTTGCGGATTACACTACCTAAAAAAATGACCGTGGGTTTGCCACGGTAGGACACTTGAGTATCACATCCGGAAAACCAAAATCAGAGGGAATAATACCGATAGAATGAATCCACAATATGGCCATAAAGCGGATATCAAGCAGAAGGCATTTTTTATATCTTTATTTCGAAAATATGTATCATATAGTACCTTTCAAATCACTTTCAAATATCATACTAATGCAAAGTATATCGTATATAAGATCCCATTTCAAATCGAATACTTTCCCAAAATCAATAGCATATCAAATCACACTTATATAGACTTCGATTATATAGGATTTCGCCTTTCGAATTGAGTACCTTTCTAAATCAATAATTTTCAAATCAACTTCATACTTATACAAATCAATTTTATATAAGTTCGATAACTCCCAAATTAAGGTATTTAGTAAAATAAGGTTCTCAATTTCAATATATACAGGATCATACCCAAAAAATCTGAAACTCGAGGACTGAACACCGGTTCACTTCAAATAATTTCAAATATATATACATATATCTTTCAAAAATCAAATCATCCTTCGAAATTTGAAATAAAATTTTAATTTCATAAAACCACTCGCATAGCATAGCTACTAAAGTGGCCTCTCCCCCACTCTGAAACTCGAAAATCAATGTCGATGATGCATGCACTCATCACCGAAATTATTTTCCAACGACACAGGCGAGTTCTGGACTTCTAATTTCTTGAAAATTTCTTTGAAATTTCTTTTCCGAAATCATTGGAACTTATGTGAAATCCTTTGAAATATTCCTTACTTGGAAAATATTTTTAAATCATATTATTCTATATTTCAAAATCCTAAAAACCATTTTCAAAGTACCAGAATTCAATCTCTTGATTTTCAAATTAAACCCTTCAGTTAAAAATCATTTTTATATAAATCAATTTCTTATATATTTCAAAATTTCACATCCTTTCGAAACTTCAAATTTTCGTTTTAAAAGGTATATAATCCTTATTGAAAACATTTTCTATTTTTATATATAGAATATAATCATACTTATCAAAATAATAATTTCGATATATAAAACAATTTTTAAAATACAAACAAACCCGATTTTCAAGGATGATTCAAGAATGGATTTCAGGACAAAGCTAGAGATTCAAATTAAAGGGGCTCTAATCAAATAGAATTCTGATTCGGAGGTAGGTTCGAACAAAGATGACATAATTAACTTACAAAATAGAGGACAGATATATTACTAAAAATCGCGGGCGACCTTAACCGTGTCAACCATGACCTCAAAATAAGATCGATACAGAATTCTGAGGCAAATCGACATTCGATCGCCAGATATAGAATTCAGCATAACAAGAGATAGAAGCATCTAAACCGAGAGATATATAAATCTCCGATGGATCAATGCCAATTGTAAAGGAGTTCACCCATTTACAAATCATTCAAAGATTGGCGGGATTGCCTATTCTTATAGAGATCATTCGAAGTAGAGTTATGAGATATTCCAGAATCAAGAAACACGAAGAGGGAGAGAAGACCATGGATTTTGGAACCGCAGGGAATGTTCCAAAGTCCAAAGGAGAACCAAATCAAAGAGGAAGAATTTCAAGCTCGAACGAAAATGATTCTGCAAATAAATTTACTATATGTGCTAAGTTTTCCTAGAGCCAAAGCTCTGATACCAACTGTAACTACCTGATATTTTCAACCATTTGCATCCACACATGACGGACTTGAATTGCTTAAAATATCAGATTGTTAATTTAAATTTGGAAAACTCAGCATATACAGTAAATAAATCAATCACAGAATCACAGAAACAGAGTAATATAATAATAACACAGCGGAATAGATAAATAGTAGTTCATGAAGCTACTATATAAACATCAGAGTCAGAAATAAAATATAGCCGAATATCTCAAATACAGTGAAGTCCTGAATATAACCAGATGACATCTCTGAACAAATCAACTGGAAAAGCTGAAAGCTGAATCAATAGTTGGATCTTCAAGCGAAGCTTCAAACTCCAAAGGCGAGTCTCAAATGCTGAACTACTCAATCTGACCCGAGTGCAAAGCAAAACACAAAACACTCGAGTCAGGATTAATATTCCTATATCGATAAATCCAACTCAAGTGAAATATCAACTGAAATATAAGTAAGTTTGGGACTGTTAAGGATAACCATCCTCAAAGGGTCCATGGGACTAAACGTCATTATAACACCGTGGTCCTTCAAAATAAATTATACTTCAACCGAAATATCATTTCCATTAAATATATATATATATATATATCCTCAATTTCACAAATTCATTCCAATCAACTCGAGTTCCAAATTCAAATTGAATTAAATCTAGATTTATCCATTTTTTATTCAATTCAATTTCTAAATGACAAGTTCAAATTTGATTTCAAATATAGATCTGAATCATAAATAAACATTTAAATTCCAATATATTTCTAACCTTCAATATTCCATATTTTCAAAGTTTAATTGAAAGTTTCATATAGATCTTGATTTAACCTCATTATTATTTAGTCCTAAATATCCTCTTAATAAATTTAGCATTATTTAAATAACCTTAAATACATTTAAACTAGATATTCCCATCGATTTATTTAACTTATCCTTTTAATCACTTTAAATCAAAAATCAAGTTATAAAATCAAAACTTAAATTTAAAATTCAATAGTTCAAATCAATTTAATTTAGTAGCATTCTTAACTAGTTACAATTTCAATTAACTCAACTTTATCCTCCTTAATTTATACAAATCCTTGAAAATCTATTTAAAATATAATACTTAGACATATTATATTAATTAAATAAAACTTTATTAAATTAAAGATTATTATTAAATCTACTTTATATTAAACTTATTTCTATATAAAATATTTCCAATATTAATTAAAACCATATATATTCCCTTTCAAAACCATAGAAATCATTTTAAAATATTTATATATAGACCAATGGTCTTTGTATATAACTTTCTATCCCAGGGTAAAGTGGTACGGATATTTATCATTTCAATCCGTAATTTAAATATATATACATATATATATATGTATATATATATATATGTATGTATATATATGGGTAGATATCATTTCGACCCGCAATCCCAAATTCAATTCAAATGATAATCGCTTGGGTCTATCATTTCAACCCATAACGATTTTCTCCTATTCTAAAGTCCGTTCGGGTATGTATCATTTCAACCCATAGTGAATCCTATTCTAACAGGGAACTTGTAGAGTGATAACAGAAAATAAAAATATAACAACAGGCGTATATCATCAATAACAATATAATATAAACAACAGGATATGTTGTCATATCTCATAGGTGAACAGTTATAGATAATAGCATATATATAATAATTTAAATAACTACAGCAGCATATGTCAATTGTCGTTTTGAAATCAAATTTAATAAATATAAGAACTTTAATCGTGAGTGATTGCTTACCTTTCGAGGCTAGAGAGATTTGACAAAGAAATGAGCTACGAATTCCAAAGCAACGCTAGATGGATACGATTCGATGGAGAAAAACAGGCAAGACGGACAATGCTGATAACAGGGATCGACGGAATCAAATCGGAACTGGATCGATGAAGATAATTGGTATAAGTGAACATATATATAACTATGTTCATATATAAAATCATATTTTATATTCAAACACATTTTTAAATTTAAATATACATATGTATTTCAAATCTTTTGTTCCGAATTAAAACACACATAAAAATCAACATATATATATACATTATATTTTGGAATAAATACATATAAATGCAAAATACTTACAATTTAAAACAAATATATAAATATAACCCAGACATTGAACAAAAGATATGCCAACCAAATAGACATATCTAACTTATATATATTATATGTACAATATATTAAATCATTTCCCAAAACAAAAATTCAAACCAGATACATATTTAAAATCTATATATACCTATATATATATATACTGTAGTCAATTCTAATTTTTTTTACATAAACTGAGATGCATATTGAAACGTATTATACATATATATACATGTAAATGGTTACAAAATCTGTTAAGATAAAAATGTAAGTTTAAAATACATATTCCTGTACACTAAGAAGGTAAGCCCGGTTTATATAAAGCTTACGCTATATTGTAAACAAACATCACTCACAAATGAATATAAAAAAATATTTATTATATCAACATTATTTTCTCTTTTTTTGTTATAAACTATGCGAACAATAACCTTTATATATAAAAACACGTACAAAATTTACATTGTATATACATTAAAAATAAACGTAATATATATAAACATAAACTCACGTTATTATAATTTATATATACAACATTTCCAAATAAGTTTATATAAAACAGTATATATATATATATATATATATATATATGGCATGACAGCCATTGTAAATCTTTGAATACTTATATGTATACAGCTGTCGTATATTCTAACAGATAATATACATATTATATAGGACTTATATATACTAACCTGTCTCATGCATACATATCTTCAAAACCGTGCTTTGTCAACATACATAGTCTATGTAACAGTTCAAAAAAGAAAAAAATCATATATATTGTATATAACTGTTTCAAAATAACATATACAACTACACTTAGATAAAATAATGTATATACAAAACAGATAATGGTGTAGAATGAATGAAAATAAGCAGGTTGAGCATACATATATCGGCCAGAGAGAAGGAATAAGGAGGAGGCCACGGCGATGGGTGTTGCTGCCTGGCCAATGATGGCCGATGGTCAAGGCGGGCAGAAAGGGTAACAGAGATGGCAGTTGGTCCAGGGTGTGGTGTGTTGAAGGCTGGAGGAGGCACGTAGGAGCGGGCATCAAGGCGCGGGGGCCGATGCTTTAGAGAGGACGTGGAGAGGGAGAGCTTGGAGGGGGAGATTTGGTATACGGACAACGGCCGTGGCTTTTTTTTTTCTTTCATGAATACGTTTGTTGGAAGAAAGGTTCGCACACACCAGCTAAGTAGGAAGAACAAGGAAAGTGGCCTTTTGTATTATATATATGCTATTGTGTATAAAATAAGGAAAGTGGCCTTTTTATCCAAGAATCTGTAAACGTGCAGGTGAAAAATGAATGCAACATTTAATATATAACCTGTATAGTCTATTTGCAAGAACCGGAATAAATGAGCGAACCACCTAGTATTGAAACCATTGGGAATAAAAAAGGAAAAAAGTTGAGCCAGGATATATTTATATCAAACGGCTATTTGATTTGCACATTGGGTAAAGGAAAGACACCACGAAGTCAAAAGGCCGCAAAAGGGGTACCGATACGATTGTCCGTTTCGCATTTTTCATCGTGTACGGATATCAGAATTGACATTCGAATATACCGTAGAGATTAGCACGACGAGGCGATCAAACGGTACACAGATATCAGTGGTATGATCATCCTATCAAAAGTCGATATCGGTACTAAAATGCAGCTATTTCGCCGAAAATAAGAACGACGCAGCAATAACAGTCCAAATTTTGAGAAATGAAATATGACATCTTGCTCAGAAGATGATTTACAAATTTTCTATAGAAAAATATTTAGGTATGGAAAATATTTTATTATCATCAAATTTAACTTAAATAAATTGAAATAGAATTACACAAGAAAATAAACTTCCATATTATTAGATGAAAATTTACCATTGTTATGTTTAAATAGATATATTTCAAATATCAAATTTTTATTTCAAAATTTTATCAGTCAAAATTTCATAACATTTCAATTAAATATATTAATAAAACAAACAAAATTATTAAAAATTTACGGGTCGTTACACTAGAAATCCATAATAGAGGTCTTTTTATAATAGAGACCTCGAAGCCCAGATTCCAGCATTAATGAATAAATTCTATAAATCAATGGTAAGAGAACCAAAACCCAGACTTAAGGTACTAGTGAAAACCAGAAATCAATAGTAGGAAACCCGAAACCCAGATTTGGGAATTAATAAATGAAGTCTTGAAATCCTCTTGTAGAAATCAACCGAAGGTTGTAGATTCTTATTTGAGACTTTTGTTTCTGCACCACCCTTTGGGTTTTGATTACTTTGACATGTGCCATCTTTTAGGCTCTGTATGTAGTCACTATTTGGTGTGTCGCTTCTCTGGCTTGGATATCTTAATCCGTTGTTATCTGGTGCGCTTGGTTAGCTTATCCATAAGCAGGACCCAAAGACTTACCCAACCTCCCTCCAAGAGGCACTCCAACCAAGCATTATAGGCGAGATTGAATGCTTGTTCGGTGTTTTAATCAGGCCATAGAGTGGCGGGACCAAGGGCTTACTACATCCTTCCTCTAGGAGGTGCTCCAGCTAGGTCATAGCGTGGCGGGAATGAAGGCTTGTTCGGTGCCTTAGCCAGGCCATAACGTTGCGGGACCAAGGGCTTACTCCATTCCCCCTCCAAGGGACACCTTGATCTGGCCATAGCATGGCACGATCAAGAGTTTGTTGATGCCTTAACTTAACCACAGCGTGGCGCGAATAAAGGCTTACTCAAACCTTCCTCCACGAGGCACTTTGACGTGGCCATCTTGGCATGGACAAAGGCTTTTAACCATTTAAGGTAGTTTCCAACATTCAAGGATAATTTTACTCCCAACTATGTAGATTTTTCTTAAGGAAGAGGTGCTTTATTGTGACGGCCCTGACTCGACCTTCGAAAATCGGCACTGAATACGACACTCATATTCAGATGCCGTAGATCCAAACGTCGAATCTGGTTCGTCGGAGCTTATAACACCATTAAGTACAATACAGCGGAAGAAAAATAATATCAATATATATATATAACATTGATACAATGACAGATACGATATCTGGAATAATATGATGCAACAGAATGATACAATAGATATCAATACTATCAGAGATACAAGACAATAGCAGCGAAAAGAAAATCTTCAATAGAATGCATCTCCAATCATTTTCCTAAGTCATTTATTCAAATTTTAAATAAAAATTCAAGGTTTTCAAATTTAAATTCTAAAGTCAAATCCAAATTTACTCATATATGCATATACATATATTTTTCAAATTCAAATTAATTCCAAAATTTACATAAATTATTAATTTAAAATAAATTCAAAATTGAGGTCGTTACATTTATTCACTCATTGTGACAAAGTATGGTCGCATATGTTCCACATTCAACATTCTAGAAACCATATTGCCATCTGGTCGACATAACTTGTAAGCTCTTGGAGGAATTACTTTGCATTTGATTAGGGGACCCTACTAGTTTGGTCCTAGCGGTCCATCCACAGGATTTCTTGTGTTTGCCACCCCTTCGGAGTACTAAATCTCCCAATAGAAATGATCTTGTTTTTACTTTTGAGTTGTAGTATTTTGATATTCTCCTTTGATATTCTAGTCCGAACAGCTGCGTCATCTTTTAGCTCTTGTATTAAATCCAATGATTCTTTCTTCAATTATTGGTTTGGATTGAATGAATATGTGATTCTTCGATGCGAGGGTATCTCAATTTCAATTGGCAACAATGCTTCACACCCATATGTTAGAGAATAAGAGGTATGACCCATTGCAGTTAATGGATGTACAATAGGTCCAGAGTACAAGTGGCAATTCTTCTACTCAATTTCCTTTAGCTTTATTCAATCACTTTTTCAAGATAGTCTTATTTGCTGCCTCAACGGCTCCATTATCCTTTGGATGTGCCATGGAAGAAAACCTTTTGATAATTTCGTTCTTATGGAATAATCGAGAAAGCTTTTTACTTTCAAATTGCATTCCATTATCAAATATAATTTTATAAGGGATCCCGAATTTGGTAATGATAATTTTAATGAAGAATCTAAGCACTTTCCCAGAAGTGATTTTGGAGAGTGGTTCCACGTCAACCTACTTAGTAAAGTAATCAATGGACACTACAACATCTTTTGCTCCTCTTTTGGAAATTGGCCATGGTCCAATTAATTCGATTCCTCGTATATCCAAGGGCCATGGACTTAAGATCAGATTTAATTGACTTGGTGGTAAACGAGGAATCTTTGAGTATTTCTGGCATGATTCACATTTCTTTGAATACTCAATAGCTTGACCTACCAATCGAGGCCAATAAAAACCTTGCCTCATTATTTTCTTAGCCAACTTTACCCCGTTGGAATGGTCTTTTCAAAATTCTTCATGCACTTCACTAACAATTTCATCCCATCCTTCTAACTCACACATCTTAAGTAAGGAAGGGCATATCCTTTCTCACAACCATACATCCATCATTGTGAAAGTTGGAGCCCATCGCTTGATTTTCCTCACTTCCATTTTGTCAAAAGGTAATTTCCTAGTAGTAAGATATTCTATTATAGGTGTCAACCAAGTGTTATCATAACAATTATTGGTCTTTGGATAGTTAGGCTTCTCATATGGAATTTCTTCACTAATTTCTTCACAAAATGTGTAGACAACCATGTCATGTTCGACTTGAGTCTATACTATTGCCTCCAATCTGAAGGCAAGAGTTGGCTGGCATCAATCTTTGGACACCAAAAGGGACTTCACAGGCCTTTTCATTGGCTATAGAAGTTTGATCGACACCTATCTCCAGGTACCTACACACAAGCATTAATCATATGCAGATTCATTTGAGTAGGTCAAACCACAAATCTTAAGTAATGGAGAGATAGATTTTCGGGCAGGAAAAACCATTTTATTTCGTAAATGATGGAAAATGACAGAATTTGTCTTATAACATGGCACTGGCCAATTATTTACAAGATTTCTTTTAAATGAAGTAGCGTCATGGGTGTTCGCTATTCCACTCCCTTAGAAGTGAGATCCCATCCATAGTTGCCAACTTGAAAGTGTCACCTCCAAGCTTTTTCTCTATTGCATACGGATCTTACCAATCGAGCCAAAGTTTTTAAGGCTAGGAAAGGTACGCTTGAGAACCAAGTCATCCATTTTAAAGGTTTGACTCCTGACTTTGGCATTGTAATATCAAACGACTTGGAGTCTGTGTGCAATTGCTCTCAACTCTGCTTCGTATAGTATTCAGCGTCGTCGAGCAGCTCAAGAACCCAGTTTAGATAAGGAGCTAACCATGCCCCCTTTTCCTGATTCTCTTTTCTAACCTAACATACCACAAGTTGGGAGTCATAGAACATGTGCAAAGTCATTATTCCTAGTTCTTTGGCGATTTTGAGTCCTAAATAATCAGGGACTCGTATTCGGCTTCTTTATTCGTCGTAGAAAAGTCAAGTTTTAGGACGTAACTAATCGGGTGTTCTTCGGGAGTGACAAGTATGACTTCAGCACTGGAACACTGATCATTAGATGCACTATCCATGTACATCATCCATCCAACTTTTTTCTCCACTGCTCTCTAAAGGATTATCTCGTGTAGTGAATCCAGCTATGAAATCCGCCAAGGGCATGATCCTGGATTTCTCTACGAGGTTGACTGGTGATGTCGTATTGACTCAGTACAATGCACCATTTCAACATCCTTTCGAAAGTCTTAGGTCGTTAAAAGATTTGTCGGAAAGGATGGTCAGTGAGAACATTGATCGGATGAGCCTAAAATAGCGCCGATGTTTTCTGGAAGCAATCAACAGGTAGTAAGTGAGCTTTCCCAACCTCTGATAGTTTCTTTCTACTCCTGTCGATCACTTGCTGATATAGTAGACTGATCATTGGATGCAGGATTTCTCACATACAGGTGGGGCGCTCGAGGCATGCACTAACATCGCTAGGCATAAGAACAAATCCTTATCATCCATAGGTTTTGAGAGAATGGGAGGTCTCCCCAAATGATTCATTAGAGCTTGGAATGCATCCATGCAGTCTTGATTGCACTCGAAATTCTTTTCCCTTTGTTGATCACTTCGAAGAAGGGATGCACTTATCAGTGCCTCTGGAGATGAATCAACTTAGGGTAGAGACGTTCCCATTTAAGATTTGGACCATCTTGATCGTCTTAGGGGCTTTAATCTCTCTCAAAGCCTTGTTCTTTTCTGGATTGGCTTTAATCCCATGGTAGTTGACAATGAAGCCAAAGAACTTTCCCAACGCAATGTCTTTTCAAAGGATTGAGTTTCATCTCGTATTTTTGAAGGATACCAAATATCTCTGCCAGATCATAAATTTGGTCTCTCGTATGCCATGACTTCACAAGCATGTCGTCCACATAAACGTCCATTGGTCACTCAATCTGATCTTCAAACATCTGATTCATGAGTCTCTGGTAAGTCACTCCGGCATTTCTAATCCAAAGGGTATGACTAGGTAACATTAGAGTACGAGGTCGGTAATGAAGCTGGCGTGTTCTTAATTTGAGACATGCATCAAGATTTGATTGTAGCGCCATAAATGAAAGTAGCTCATGTCGATGGTTGGGCCCATTAGCTAACCTATCCTTAGAAGTGGGAAGCCGTCCTTTAGGCATGCCTTATTCAAGTCTGAATAGTTGATGCATTTCCTCCACTTCCCATTTGCTCTTTTCACCAAAGCAGTATACCTAATCCATTTATAAGGCATCATGAGTGAAGCCATTGTCCTTCAGCTTGTCTACTTCTTCACTGAGTGCAACGGATCTCTTCGAACTCGGGATGTGGGGCTTCTTTTTTATTGGAACGCATTTGGGATTGATGCTTAATGCATAGCTCGCTATACTGGACAAGATCCCACACATATCTGAGTGTGTCTAGGCAAACATATCTTGTTTTGCCCAGAGAAATCCTACCAATTCCTTCATCACATTAGCGCCAAGCGAAGATCCAACCTTCAAGGCTTTTCTTGAATCACCCTTGTTGACTAGAACAATGGTCATCAACTTAACGGGAGCTGCTCGTCCACCTTCAAACTCTTTCTGTCGGACCATATCATCGTAGAGCTGACTAGTCTGCTCGAGCCAGGACTCAGGCTATAGATGCTATGTATCCAGAGCCTTTATACAGAGCACCCCTCTACATTCTTTCCTTTCTCCTTTCTCCTTTCCTCCTTTAGCTCCACGATGTAGCATTCACAGCCAGCCACCTGATCTCCGTGCTCAATTCTAACTTCATAGTCTATAGGGAATTTTATAGTTAAACACCAAGGAGATGTAGCCCCTCTTAATTAAGTTAGGTCGGTCGGTCCAAAAATGCATTATAAGTAGAATATATCCAACATCAAAAACGGCACGACCCGCATTCGCTGGCGATCGCCCTCACTAAGTAACACTGGTAACTCAACAAATCCTATGGCTTTAGTAGCCATCCTATCGAACCCTTGTATTCAAGACCTAAAAGGCTTCAAATCTTTCTCCTCCAACACCATTTGATCATAAAATTTCTTGAATAAGAAATTGAGTTAACTACAGCATACAACAAGCACGTTCCGTACAACAATAGGACAAATCATGGTTGAAATCACGAGTAGGTCGATTATCGAAGCTTCCACTCTGTTACCATCTCTATTCCTAAAAAACATCGCCTGTCATGATTCGAAATTGTTTCCACGGAGCTCCATCCTCAACAACATTGCAATTTTCCTTCTCCGAATGTTTTATAGCTCCAATGTACTTATCCATTTCCACAAAGCTTTTATCGACAGGATGCGGCCCACCGATGAATGTGTTAATCACCGAACATATCTCTAGCTGCCTGGGTGGATTAGCACTAAGCTGAGCTTGCCCTTGCTAGGAAGATGACCCAAGGGGGTAAGAAGTTCCTTGCCTGCCACCCTACGTGGCTTTCACATACTACTGTAATTTCTTTTTTCTAATCAAATCTTCAGTCATGTCGTGCAAGTGTCTGCACTCATTGGTATTATGATTGTGTGTCTCATGGAATCTACAAAAATTGTCCGACTTCCTTTCCTTCTCGGTTGACACCCTAGGAGATGGCATTCTATATAGCTTAGTATTCTAGTAGCTAGATAGAAGTTCCCTATTGAGTTTTTTAGTTCAGTGCAACCGTCATACTTAGGAATCCAAAAATGATTCATATTATCCAGCTTATGCTTATTTGCCCCATCATTGTTCCATTTCCGACCTTCATTCTGATTTCCAACCTTCATGTTTACATTCCTAGAATCTAGTTTGCTTTACAATGATATTACTTCGTACTACCTCATTTGAATTTTCAGCATTGGTTCTCCATGGCCGCTTGTTTGCATCCTCCAGACATAAATATTTATTAGTTATCCTTTAAAAAGCTTCCATTTTTTATGGTTGCTTCCGTTCTAACCAGTCTCCAAAATCAAGGACTAGGTGAAGTCCCCTACATAGCGCCATCAGCACCATGTCTTCCTTAGGATCTATTACATTTGTTACAGCCATGTGAAACCAATTCAAAAACTCCTTCAACAACTCTCCTTCGGCTTGATAAATGTTGAATGGTGACATCATGTGCTTCGATCATGAAGGTGCAAGTGGAATTGCTCCATAAACTTTGGCAACAGCTCAACAAAAGACTATATTGACATCGACAGAAGTAGAGTGAACCATATCGTGGCTACCCCCTCTGGGAAAATTGGGAAATAATGGCACATCACAACATCTGAAGCTCTATGTTGATCTATGTGTCATTCATATCTCAATAAAAGTTGCCTAGGATCCATCGTTACTCCATACAATGGCACCGTTGGCATACTAGATCTCTAAGGCTATCTTGCACGAAGAACGTCGTCCATGAACGGGTTTCAACTCGCATTGGTACAATATTCATTATTCATCTTGAATTTGTTTTCACTCACTAATCACTTAACCATATCTTCCAGATAGTCTGAGTCAATAGGTTCGACTGACTAATGGTAATTGGGTCCTGTCTCGAGTGTCGGCCCGATGAACGCTCTCGAGTAGGTCTTGATACCTAAGCTTCCAAAACTCCGAGGGATCCATTCATCCAGCAGTTCCCCCTATTTGATTTCCCTGAGTTTTATTATCAACAATAGTCCAAAACTCTATATTCTTAACACAAGAAGGAAGACACATCCATGCCGCCTTCTAATTATTGAGAGCCCGATTCACCATAATGAAGTTTGCTACCGATAACTCCTCGGCAGTCGACACCGTTCCTTATACTTATTCCCTAGGTCGGTGCTCTCGCCTAGTATGATGTCCTAGCAGTATTTTGGGTCCAGTTCTGCCTTATATCCCTACGCCTTTACTTGAATCAAGAAGAACTCTCTGACTCTTAGCTGAAATCCCTTCTACTCCATCTACGGCTATTTTACGTCAATTCATTCAACAGCCTCAAGCTATGCTGGATTGTTTGATTCATCTCTTGCTAACTAACTCGACATCTGTTTTCCATCTCCTTCATTATCCTATCCATCTCCACTCTGGTTATAACGTCGGTTGGATTCTGGGTCTTTGTTTTCTCTGGTTAGATAGCTTCATTCCCATGTTTGGGATTCTGCCTCTCAGCATCACTGGGGATAGCCCTGGTTATTATGGCACGTGTTTCTTTCCTTGGTGGTGCATGGCAAAACGCTTCTAGTAGATTTCTGAAAATCTGAGTTGTAGAATTTAAAGTTTGGGAAATTGGACGCTTCTCTTGAATATAGAAGATCCAATAGTAGATGATAGATCCAAATTGTAACGACCCAGAATTTTTGATAACTTGACTTTGAATATTTAATTTATTTTTAATATTAATAAGTGGAATTTTTAAGTCGAATAATTTATTTTTCGAATATTGGATTTAATGGGATAATTAAATCGATGATTTAATAGTGAAATTCCAGGAATAATTAAATATTGGGTTAAATATGATTGAAAATGATTTGGAAAATTTTGTTATATCATATTAAAGTTATAGAGATATTTTAGAACTTGTAAAACTGAATTTGGAGTTAATTTGTAAAAATTGAATATTTTAATATTTAATTATCGACTGAAAAATAGCCAATTTTTGAACAGTCTCAGAATTGAACGAAACGAGTTCCATTGGATCCGTAATAGTTAGTTATTATCGGATTTCAAATTTCGTAGCAAACGGAGTTGTCGTTTGACCGTGGCAGCTCGAAAGGCATCGATATCGTTTTAATTTTAATTCGGCGAGTTAAAATAGCCATTTTTCAAACGGTCTCGGATTTCGACGAAACCAGTTTCATCGGATCCGTAATGTGATATTATTGCAAGATTTCAAATTTCAAGTCGATCGGATTTGTCGTTTGTCCGGTACAAGCCAAAACGCCTAGAAATCGCTTAAATCGGTTTAAATTTAAATCGACTGTTTATTGCCGTATCTCACACATACTTCCGAATTAGCTTACGAAACCTGTTCCATTGCGTCCGGAATGTGGAAAAACCTTAGGATCGCCTGGCGGCACGCGTCGTTTGGAGTTCGTTTGCATAAGTGTCAATTTGGGGATTTTATTATTAAAATAATAATTGTATGTGGTTATAAATGCAAATTTTCACCAAAACCCTTCTTCCTCTTTTGCTCTGGCCGGCCCTAATTATTCAAAGGCCAGAAATCACCCAACTTCCACCTCAAATCCACACAGATCCGTCGAGTTTTAGAAGAAACTTCCAACTGGAAAGTCGTAGAGGGCAGAGAGGGCTTCGATCTCAACGGTCGAGATCGAAATTGGAGCAACGGGGTGAGGGAGAGGGACCCGCGTTCATGGGGCTGTTGCACACGTTTTCCAAGGGTCCTGAGGTGGCCGAGCTCGTCATGGTTGCTGGTGAAGGTGGCTCTCGTCGAGAGCTTTCATTTGGCGGTGGTATGATCGAATTTCGTGCTTCGTGGTGGTCGGAAGATCAAACCCTAATTTCTACTTGTATGGGTTTTGTGCATTTTTACTACCTGGAGTTTGGAACGCACGCATCAGGAAGGAAGAAACGCAGTGGGGCCCAGGCGCATGGGAGAGGGTGAGGTTTTTTTTTTCTTCTTTTTTTTGTTTAAATCTGAAATTCAAATCGTGTCAACTTTAAACCGTGATAACTTTTGCATGCGAGGTCGGATTCGAACGAGATTTTTTGCGTTGGAATCGTATCGTCGTGCTCTTCGCAATGCAATTGGTTTGGAATCGATTGGAGCTCGTTTGAATTTCGGGTAAAATTAAACGTTCGTTTAATTTTATTCGAAACGAACGACGAAACGGAAAATAAAATCAAGGTGAGAACTCCTCACTCAATCGAAGGGTTTTGTTTAAAATTTTGAATAGTTAATATTGATTGTTGATGGTTGATTGATTGTGCTAGTAGATATAGTAGGATATATACTATATATAGCGATATATATATATTGGCATATGTATATATCGGATTTGATTTCCCGCCTCGTATAGCGGATGAGACCCTATTGCGCCGTTATTAAGCGGATATTTTATAAAATCCCATATACCGCGATATTCCACCTTGAAGTGGAATTGGTATTGTGCTAACGTCTGTGGATGCAGGGTAACAGATTGGAGGGATCCAACTGGATTCCTCACTTATTCATTTGATTATTGATATTGTGTCATTGTAGATGTTCATATCGACATATGTTGTTTGTTCCCGTGATTGACCATCTGATGCTGTTGCATCATCGGATTCAAATTTTTAAAAATTTAAAAAAATACGGTTTTTGAATTTAAAAAGGGATTTAAAAGTGATTTCTCAAAGAATATGGTCTATTGAAAATTTTGAATTGATTAAATTTTAAAATAAATAGATGGATAAATTTTTATGTTTTAAAAATTTATATTTTTATAAAATATAACTTAAAAGAAATTTTTAACAATAATAGGTTTTTATAAAATAGTTAAATTTGGTTTTTGGGAAGTTATTATTATTAATGGTTTATATAAAGGATTTTATAAATGGATGTTTTTAAATAAAAATTTTTGAAGTTATAGAATAAATTTATAAAGTGTTAAGTTGATGTATAACATGAATTTCACTAGGATTTATAGATTAATAAATGTGAAATTTATAAAACGAATGGTTATTGGAAAATTTTAAGTTTATAAGTTATTAACTTATAGAAATGGATTTGGGCATTAAAAAGGGGAATTTTATAGAAATTGTTAATAAATGAAGATTTCATTAGTTGAAATTATTATAAACCATAAAGAAATCTTGTAAGTGATAAGATTTTAAATTGGTGAAGTTCAAAGGAACGATTTGGTAAATAAATAATATTATAAGTATTTAACTTACAATATGGCTTTTGGGTATGAAATTGGGTTATGTAAATTGCATCGGATTAACAAAGGGATTTATAAAATTGGGGTTTATAATAGAAATGGAATTTATAAACTATGTTTATAAATTTGAAATCCATCGAATTTGATAAATTGAAATATGGGAATTTGTTAAGTGGGCTATATTCACTATTTTGAATATTGAATAGATTATTAAATAAATTGGGTTTGTTTTTGGGAAAGGAATGTTTTAAATGGAATTTAAAACGAATTAAAGGTGTTTTAAAATGTATTGAGTATTGAAAACATAGATTTCAACATTGATTGTTGAAATAGACGTTTTCGAGAAACAGAAGGGGATAATTGGTATAGTATTGGATTTATATATCTATTTTTAATTTCAAATCCATATACTAGTGTTTTTGGGGTGTCGTAACGATGTTTTACGCAACATTCGTTTTAACCCAAATAAATGTGAATAAAAGGATGTTTTCTCAAAGAGAATGGAATAAAATACTTAACGGTAACTTAAGTATGTTGAATATTTTCAAAAATTGTTGAAAATAAATTAAAGTGTGAATTACTTATTATTAAATAAGTTTAGAAATGATTTTCTAATATGAAATGGAACATTTTGAGAATTCACCTTTTAAAGGTAAATCGAAGTGAATAGTTTGAAATTGATTTGAAATCGTGTATGTGTAGATATTTGGGAAATTGGAAATTCACTTTGGAATTTATAAATAGGAAGGGAAATTTGTTTAAAAATAAATGTTGATTTATTTTTAAAATATGGAAATAAAATTTACAAATTTGGAACGTAAGTTAAATCAAATCGGTAAGGATTTATTTGTTGATTTGAAATTTGTTTTCAAAAAGGTATAAAGGATGAAAGGTGATTTGAAATTGGTTTTCAAATGGTTAAGGTGATTTGAAATTGGTTTTCAAATGGTTAAGGTGATTTGAAATTGGTTTTCAAATGGTTAAGGTGATTTGAAATTGGTTTTCAAATGGTTAAGGTGATTTGAAATTGGTTTTCAAATGGTTGAGGTGTTTAATTTGAAATGGGTTTTCAAATGGGTAAAGTGTGGAAAATTTTATCGTGAAGTGGTTTTGGTAAATCAAATAATTTGGGCAATTATTTGGAAATTGTGTATATATATCTTGTAAAGATATTTTGGGACTTAATAATTTTGGAAAAATTATTTGGAATCTGATGATGTGGCGCATCTTTATTGATAGTTAAATAACCGACTATCAGTATTTACCCTTGGATGGTAATTGTTGTGATTGTTGAAATTGAATGCTACACTTATTTTTAAAATAAGCGCTCGCTATTCGGTTTAGCCGGGAGAGGACCTCTGTGTCATATATCCCATTCCGAATATGCGATACGTCGTTTGGATTGCATCTGAAGACCGGTGTTGAAGACCGGGTATTTGTGAGAACGATAGGATGACCTATCGATTGTCTCCGCATCGTTAGCTACGATATGGAGATTTCCTTTGTGATGGGAAATTTTATCGGGATTGTGAATACCCGGATTGCAAGGGCTTCTTTGGAAGTGCCTTCGGTTCTGTTCGAACCCGGAACAGACTTGTATGGTTACGTGTCTGACATTACATTTTGAGAGATAGAGCAGATTTCTTTCAAATACATTTCTGTTGGTGGCGGAGGATTTATTCTCTTAGCTTAACACCCTTCTCTGAGACGTACGAGCTCAGAGGTTATGTAGTTGAAGGTTATCAGCGATATTTCCCAATCTGGTAATGTGGCATGCTGAGTGCTGCTGTGTGATGATCATTGGTTGGTCATTTGTGATATGATCATTTGTTTGATCATTTATCTTTGTGATTATTGCTTTGGTCATCTGTGGACCCAAAGCATGGCTTTGTTGCACAAAGCGTAGCTTTGTGGACGAGACTTCGTCAGGACCTCACTCCCCGGAAATGGTCGAAACAGGAATATGCGGCAAGGTTATGAGGGTCGCGCCCTTTAGGGTATGTCATTTCCTTCTGGAAAAGGGTGGTATCATGGTATGGAGCCCAGATATTTACTCATGTGGAAACACTATATATATTTCTGTGTGGTGTTGTTGGTATCGAGCGCTCGGATAAAGGTCCCAAAGGACCGGGGGATGACATATTCGTGTAGTAGTTACCTAGTTACAGAGGTAACCCGGCCTTGTGTTGGCAGAGATCTAACCGTAACGTTAGTTCTCGGGACGTCCCGCCAGAGGCGATCCCATGTGGCAGTAGGAAGTTCCTTAGCCTGACCATTTGTTGGAAATCCATTCATCCAATACGCGCCCTGTACGGTTTTAGTTGTAGAACCTGCCATTTAACATGGCAGCTATAGTAGGCATAGTATCATGGTACCTATGCTGGCTAGGATTTATATTATACTTTCGAAATATTTTCCACTATGCACTAGTAATAATATCAAAGAATTTTTCTCGTAGTAAGCATGTTTGACTATCATAAGGAGAAATCTCCCCCATGTGTGCGTTTGCATTGTGTGTGTGCCGGGAGGCCTTATGGTAGTTTCATTTTCCAAAAAGCATTGCGGATTTCAAAATTTAAACTTTCTTGTTGCGTGTTTAAAGATAAACTGTTTTGAGTTCTCACACCAGTCACATGACTGACCTGGAGTTTATTGTTCCTTTCCTAAACTCTGGGTGCCCACTATTTTCCACACGGGCAGTCTAGAGTTAGGTTATCAGGTTATTCTGGATTCGGGAGTTGCTGTGCAGATGTTGGAGGCGAGCTTGGATAGCGTAGTCTATTATCTATTGTATATAGTATTTTTTCCGCTGTTTTATTGTTGTACACTCTGATGATATGATGTATTGTGATGTATGTATAAAATGTATAGTTCTTTTGTTTTAATGATATTCATTTATCTATTATATGTTGTTCCGCTGCGATTGTGAGATTCTGATATTATTTCTCGTTCTGTTACTTGTTTTTTCTGTTTTCTCTTCTCTTTCTTTTCTTTCTTCTTCTACCTCTTTCTTCTTCAAAAACTCTAACGGTTCGATTTTTCGGCAACGAAAAATCGCGATCGTTACATTTGGTATCAGAGCATATGGTTAAGCGACAACCTGCTCTGTTGGGTATTACTCATTTGAGATAGAGTCAGTAGTACTCTAGAATGAGTGTGAGTGTAATAATAGATATGAGTGCGTATTTGTTAGTGAATATAAAATTGTTTTATATTGTGATGATTGGTTTGTTGAGTGGTATATGAACCTTCGTCGGCGCAGCCTCGAAAACTGAATCGAAGGGGTTCCTAAACACTTGAATAGAACAATTCAACACAATATTGTTTTAAATTGGGTAAATGAAATAATTTTACCTCGATTATGTTTTATATATAAAGAGAAAATAATTTTTCAAGAATTATTGAAGTGTGTATATAATTGATTGCTTGGTTGTTGTAAATGATATATATATAAAATAATTAAAAGTTGTTTGAATGAGCTAATAAAAGCAACTATTGTAAAAAGAATAATGGTATAAACCAATGAATCATAAGATGAAATTATAATTGATAATGATTTACAATTGTAAGATAATCATGTATGTATATAAGAAGTAAAATTATATAAGTAAAAGGGTTATAAAAGTGATTTATGAATAGAAAGGAAATTTTTGAAAGAATATTTAGCATTGATTTCACTATTGTCACTGGGAAATAATAAGGGTGATGACTGCAGCATCATCAGTATCATTTTCGAGTTTTTATGTGATGGATTTGCTACAAAAATGAATTTAAAATTGAAGTTTTGTTGTAATAAATCAATTTGAAATTAAAATTCAACTTGAAGTTGATAAGTATAAGCGAAATAAGTTTTGAACTTATAATATAAGTTAGAAGTTGAATAATAAGTTTTATAACTTATAGAATGGGAAAATGTAAGTGAAACCAGTTATTGAAGTGGTTAAACAATTAAGTTAAGTAAAATGGAATATGAATTTGAATATTGATATGAATTTGACTTAAGTAAAAGTTAAATAGGATTTACTTTGGAATTTAAAATCCGAATTGAATTGATAAGTAAAACTTAAGTTTAATTAACAAATGATGTTTAAATGGAATAACTTAAGTGAAGTTGAATAAAAAAATTGATCTTTGTATCAAAGTTAAATAATCAAGTGAATTAAATGATGTAAATAAAGTTGAAATGGAATGCAAGTTAAGTAATATTGAAAGAATTGATGTTAATATCAAAATAAATGAATAAAGTGAGTAAATGAAATTGTTAAAGATGTGAACTTAAGTTATATAAATGAAATTCAATTTTATTTGTAAAAAGAACTAGCAATTGAATTAAAGAATGGATTGAATGTTAATCAATAGAATATGAATAAGTTGATATGAAATGATGCATGCAAGTGTAAATTCGTTTGAAAATAGTTGAATAATAGAATGAAAATCAATTGAATGTTAAACCAATTGGAATTAAAACAGTTGAACCAAATTGAATTTAAGTAAAACGAATAAAATTTGGTTGTATTGGATGTGCATTGGTTGTTATTTGCTTGTTGGTTGATTGTATGTAAATTCATTAAGTGTTAATGAAATTGAACTAGCGTAATTGGAAGCTATGAAATTGAATAGAATTGAATTGGAATTGAAACGAATGAAAATGAATATGCAACTTTAATAGTAAGCTAAAAGTGGTATAAGAAGCATGTATTGGAAATTTTATAATTGAATTGGCAAATTGGTTTGAATATTATAATTGGATATGATGCTAGCAGGATATACAGGTATATAATGGATTGGAATTTTGATTTTGAAGTTAAAAAAAATTGAATGGCTCGACAAAAAGGTACGTATTTCAGTTTTTATATGAGATTTGATGATTTCCTTCTCCAGCCACTTGGCTTTCTCTTTTCTTTTTGATTCTGAGGGGCCGTAGAGCCGTTTTGTAGTCGTACCGATCTAGCCGCGCAAAGGAGACTCTGGCGAAATTTTTTGAAAATTTAGCGAGTTAGAAAAATTTTTGAGAAAATTTTGAAAGTTTGAAATTTGAATTTAAATTTAAATTTGAATTGTCAAATAAACAATGTTGTTTGAAACCTATAATTGAAGTTGGAAAGCTAATTGAAATGATAGTAAATCTTTAATAAAAAGATTGGTGTTAGAAGGTTGATAAAACTATTAGTTTTGGAAAAAATAATAAACGGTTTAGGATCATTCTCCTTAACTTGTAATTTCGAGGACGAAATTCTTTTAAGGGGGGAAGATTGTAACGACCCAGAATTTTTGATAACTTGACTTTGAATATTTAATTTATTTTTAATATTAATAAGTGGAATTTTTAAGTCGAATAATTTATTTTTCGAATATTGGATTTAATGGGATAATTAAATCGATGATTTAATAGTGAAATTCCAGGAATAATTAAATATTGGGTTAAATATGATTGAAAATGATTTGGAAAATTTTGTTATATCATATTAAAGTTATAGAGATATTTTAGAACTTGTAAAACTGAATTTGGAGTTAATTTGTAAAAATTGAATATTTTAATATTTAATTATCGACTGAAAAATAGCCAATTTTTGAACAGTCTCAGAATTGAACGAAACGAGTTCCATTGGATCCGTAATAGTTAGTTATTATCGGATTTCAAATTTCGTAGCAAACGGAGTTGTCGTTTGACCGTGGCAGCTCGAAAGGCATCGATATCGTTTTAATTTTAATTCGGCGAGTTAAAATAGCCATTTTTCAAACGGTCTCGGATTTCGACGAAACCAGTTTCATCGGATCCGTAATGTGATATTATTGCAAGATTTCAAATTTCAAGTCGATCGGATTTGTCGTTTGTCCGGTACAAGCCAAAACGCCTAGAAATCGCTTAAATCGGTTTAAATTTAAATCGACTGTTTATTGCCGTATCTCACACATACTTCCGAATTAGCTTACGAAACCTGTTCCATTGCGTCCGGAATGTGGAAAAACCTTAGGATCGCCTGGCGGCACGCGTCGTTTGGAGTTCGTTTGCATAAGTGTCAATTTGGGGATTTTATTATTAAAATAATAATTGTATGTGGTTATAAATGCAAATTTTCACCAAAACCCTTCTTCCTCTTTTGCTCTGGCCGGCCCTAATTATTCAAAGGCCAGAAATCACCCAACTTCCACCTCAAATCCACACAGATCCGTCGAGTTTTAGAAGAAACTTCCAACTGGAAAGTCGTAGAGGGCAGAGAGGGCTTCGATCTCAACGGTCGAGATCGAAATTGGAGCAACGGGGTGAGGGAGAGGGACCCGCGTTCATGGGGCTGTTGCACACGTTTTCCAAGGGTCCTGAGGTGGCCGAGCTCGTCATGGTTGCTGGTGAAGGTGGCTCTCGTCGAGAGCTTTCATTTGGCGGTGGTATGATCGAATTTCGTGCTTCGTGGTGGTCGGAAGATCAAACCCTAATTTCTACTTGTATGGGTTTTGTGCATTTTTACTACCTGGAGTTTGGAACGCACGCATCAGGAAGGAAGAAACGCAGTGGGGCCCAGGCGCATGGGAGAGGGTGAGGTTTTTTTTTTCTTCTTTTTTTTGTTTAAATCTGAAATTCAAATCGTGTCAACTTTAAACCGTGATAACTTTTGCATGCGAGGTCGGATTCGAACGAGATTTTTTGCGTTGGAATCGTATCGTCGTGCTCTTCGCAATGCAATTGGTTTGGAATCGATTGGAGCTCGTTTGAATTTCGGGTAAAATTAAACGTTCGTTTAATTTTATTCGAAACGAACGACGAAACGGAAAATAAAATCAAGGTGAGAACTCCTCACTCAATCGAAGGGTTTTGTTTAAAATTTTGAATAGTTAATATTGATTGTTGATGGTTGATTGATTGTGCTAGTAGATATAGTAGGATATATACTATATATAGCGATATATATATATTGGCATATGTATATATCGGATTTGATTTCCCGCCTCGTATAGCGGATGAGACCCTATTGCGCCGTTATTAAGCGGATATTTTATAAAATCCCATATACCGCGATATTCCACCTTGAAGTGGAATTGGTATTGTGCTAACGTCTGTGGATGCAGGGTAACAGATTGGAGGGATCCAACTGGATTCCTCACTTATTCATTTGATTATTGATATTGTGTCATTGTAGATGTTCATATCGACATATGTTGTTTGTTCCCGTGATTGACCATCTGATGCTGTTGCATCATCGGATTCAAATTTTTAAAAATTTAAAAAAATACGGTTTTTGAATTTAAAAAGGGATTTAAAAGTGATTTCTCAAAGAATATGGTCTATTGAAAATTTTGAATTGATTAAATTTTAAAATAAATAGATGGATAAATTTTTATGTTTTAAAAATTTATATTTTTATAAAATATAACTTAAAAGAAATTTTTAACAATAATAGGTTTTTATAAAATAGTTAAATTTGGTTTTTGGGAAGTTATTATTATTAATGGTTTATATAAAGGATTTTATAAATGGATGTTTTTAAATAAAAATTTTTGAAGTTATAGAATAAATTTATAAAGTGTTAAGTTGATGTATAACATGAATTTCACTAGGATTTATAGATTAATAAATGTGAAATTTATAAAACGAATGGTTATTGGAAAATTTTAAGTTTATAAGTTATTAACTTATAGAAATGGATTTGGGCATTAAAAAGGGGAATTTTATAGAAATTGTTAATAAATGAAGATTTCATTAGTTGAAATTATTATAAACCATAAAGAAATCTTGTAAGTGATAAGATTTTAAATTGGTGAAGTTCAAAGGAACGATTTGGTAAATAAATAATATTATAAGTATTTAACTTACAATATGGCTTTTGGGTATGAAATTGGGTTATGTAAATTGCATCGGATTAACAAAGGGATTTATAAAATTGGGGTTTATAATAGAAATGGAATTTATAAACTATGTTTATAAATTTGAAATCCATCGAATTTGATAAATTGAAATATGGGAATTTGTTAAGTGGGCTATATTCACTATTTTGAATATTGAATAGATTATTAAATAAATTGGGTTTGTTTTTGGGAAAGGAATGTTTTAAATGGAATTTAAAACGAATTAAAGGTGTTTTAAAATGTATTGAGTATTGAAAACATAGATTTCAACATTGATTGTTGAAATAGACGTTTTCGAGAAACAGAAGGGGATAATTGGTATAGTATTGGATTTATATATCTATTTTTAATTTCAAATCCATATACTAGTGTTTTTGGGGTGTCGTAACGATGTTTTACGCAACATTCGTTTTAACCCAAATAAATGTGAATAAAAGGATGTTTTCTCAAAGAGAATGGAATAAAATACTTAACGGTAACTTAAGTATGTTGAATATTTTCAAAAATTGTTGAAAATAAATTAAAGTGTGAATTACTTATTATTAAATAAGTTTAGAAATGATTTTCTAATATGAAATGGAACATTTTGAGAATTCACCTTTTAAAGGTAAATCGAAGTGAATAGTTTGAAATTGATTTGAAATCGTGTATGTGTAGATATTTGGGAAATTGGAAATTCACTTTGGAATTTATAAATAGGAAGGGAAATTTGTTTAAAAATAAATGTTGATTTATTTTTAAAATATGGAAATAAAATTTACAAATTTGGAACGTAAGTTAAATCAAATCGGTAAGGATTTATTTGTTGATTTGAAATTTGTTTTCAAAAAGGTATAAAGGATGAAAGGTGATTTGAAATTGGTTTTCAAATGGTTAAGGTGATTTGAAATTGGTTTTCAAATGGTTAAGGTGATTTGAAATTGGTTTTCAAATGGTTAAGGTGATTTGAAATTGGTTTTCAAATGGTTAAGGTGATTTGAAATTGGTTTTCAAATGGTTGAGGTGTTTAATTTGAAATGGGTTTTCAAATGGGTAAAGTGTGGAAAATTTTATCGTGAAGTGGTTTTGGTAAATCAAATAATTTGGGCAATTATTTGGAAATTGTGTATATATATCTTGTAAAGATATTTTGGGACTTAATAATTTTGGAAAAATTATTTGGAATCTGATGATGTGGCGCATCTTTATTGATAGTTAAATAACCGACTATCAGTATTTACCCTTGGATGGTAATTGTTGTGATTGTTGAAATTGAATGCTACACTTATTTTTAAAATAAGCGCTCGCTATTCGGTTTAGCCGGGAGAGGACCTCTGTGTCATATATCCCATTCCGAATATGCGATACGTCGTTTGGATTGCATCTGAAGACCGGTGTTGAAGACCGGGTATTTGTGAGAACGATAGGATGACCTATCGATTGTCTCCGCATCGTTAGCTACGATATGGAGATTTCCTTTGTGATGGGAAATTTTATCGGGATTGTGAATACCCGGATTGCAAGGGCTTCTTTGGAAGTGCCTTCGGTTCTGTTCGAACCCGGAACAGACTTGTATGGTTACGTGTCTGACATTACATTTTGAGAGATAGAGCAGATTTCTTTCAAATACATTTCTGTTGGTGGCGGAGGATTTATTCTCTTAGCTTAACACCCTTCTCTGAGACGTACGAGCTCAGAGGTTATGTAGTTGAAGGTTATCAGCGATATTTCCCAATCTGGTAATGTGGCATGCTGAGTGCTGCTGTGTGATGATCATTGGTTGGTCATTTGTGATATGATCATTTGTTTGATCATTTATCTTTGTGATTATTGCTTTGGTCATCTGTGGACCCAAAGCATGGCTTTGTTGCACAAAGCGTAGCTTTGTGGACGAGACTTCGTCAGGACCTCACTCCCCGGAAATGGTCGAAACAGGAATATGCGGCAAGGTTATGAGGGTCGCGCCCTTTAGGGTATGTCATTTCCTTCTGGAAAAGGGTGGTATCATGGTATGGAGCCCAGATATTTACTCATGTGGAAACACTATATATATTTCTGTGTGGTGTTGTTGGTATCGAGCGCTCGGATAAAGGTCCCAAAGGACCGGGGGATGACATATTCGTGTAGTAGTTACCTAGTTACAGAGGTAACCCGGCCTTGTGTTGGCAGAGATCTAACCGTAACGTTAGTTCTCGGGACGTCCCGCCAGAGGCGATCCCATGTGGCAGTAGGAAGTTCCTTAGCCTGACCATTTGTTGGAAATCCATTCATCCAATACGCGCCCTGTACGGTTTTAGTTGTAGAACCTGCCATTTAACATGGCAGCTATAGTAGGCATAGTATCATGGTACCTATGCTGGCTAGGATTTATATTATACTTTCGAAATATTTTCCACTATGCACTAGTAATAATATCAAAGAATTTTTCTCGTAGTAAGCATGTTTGACTATCATAAGGAGAAATCTCCCCCATGTGTGCGTTTGCATTGTGTGTGTGCCGGGAGGCCTTATGGTAGTTTCATTTTCCAAAAAGCATTGCGGATTTCAAAATTTAAACTTTCTTGTTGCGTGTTTAAAGATAAACTGTTTTGAGTTCTCACACCAGTCACATGACTGACCTGGAGTTTATTGTTCCTTTCCTAAACTCTGGGTGCCCACTATTTTCCACACGGGCAGTCTAGAGTTAGGTTATCAGGTTATTCTGGATTCGGGAGTTGCTGTGCAGATGTTGGAGGCGAGCTTGGATAGCGTAGTCTATTATCTATTGTATATAGTATTTTTTCCGCTGTTTTATTGTTGTACACTCTGATGATATGATGTATTGTGATGTATGTATAAAATGTATAGTTCTTTTGTTTTAATGATATTCATTTATCTATTATATGTTGTTCCGCTGCGATTGTGAGATTCTGATATTATTTCTCGTTCTGTTACTTGTTTTTTCTGTTTTCTCTTCTCTTTCTTTTCTTTCTTCTTCTACCTCTTTCTTCTTCAAAAACTCTAACGGTTCGATTTTTCGGCAACGAAAAATCGCGATCGTTACACAAATGGCCAAAGAATATCAATTCTCAGTGAATGCACCAAAATATTTGAACTAAAATTGGCATAAACACCGAAGAGTTTATGTTGAGAATGAAATACGAAGAAAGTAAAATGAAAAATGAGGTAAAGCGAACACACAACAATTTATAATAGTTCAGCAAAGCAAGGCCTACGTTCATTTTAATCTTTTATTGTTTATTTCTAATTTGGAGGCCGCAGTTCTTAGAGGTCGGTTCAATTTTGAAACTTAGATTTTCAAAATTACGAGAATATGGCTTAGCATAGAACTAGAGCCAAAAGACCCTTAACAATGAGCTCTACCTTCTTATATATACAGGTAGAGAGCATAATATCTCACACAAAATATAGCTAAGCCATTATACATGATTTAGACCAATTCTTCCACAAAAATAGATGCCACATCATTAGGAAGTAGGAGTTGGTATTGATCCCTGATAGGAATCAGTACCGATCCTAGAGTAGGAGTAGGTAATGATCCCTGCTTGGCCAAAATGGTTGTCCTCATCTCTTCATCTTGGTTCTTTTTTGTGGTTAGCTTCATGATTCCGTAGTTGTTTGCTTCAGTATTAGCTTGTTTCCGAGTCCAAATGATGGAGTTATGGAAGAATACAGTTGCAGCTCCAAGTGTTCATTGAGATCGATGGAGATTTGCATTGAATCAATAAGCCAACATTGGAAATAGTCTTAAGGCATCATGTTGGAGGCATAGGCAGAAGATGGAGCCCACTTGAGGTTGAATCGGGAGTCGGTACCGACCCATTTATAGAGGTCTGCACCGATCTCTAACTTTGGTGATCCCATTGCCTACTTGGTTTAGATTTTTCTTATATTGATCTTGCGACTTTTTTGTGCTTGGTTTCTAAACTCCTGACTCTTTGGGCCTCCTGCCTCGATAACTCTATGTTCGGTTTGTCCCATCTATCTTAATATTGTCTGCTCAAAAGGATGGATAACAATATAATTACCATATAATTATAAATAAATTTAAACACTTCTGCATTTTCCAATGCATCACAAATACCACTATTATAGTTTTATTTTATAGGGAATATTCATAATATTCATATTGAATTATAACTATATCTATTTTTTGGAGAACACAAGAATAATTAACTGCACCATATAGCCCATTTTGTAACACTTTTTCGCTTTCAATTTGAAATGGTTATAACCGTTACAAATTTCTAATGGTTATTTCCGTCACTAACATTTGTCATGGCTATTAACATTAATTAATCAAGTAATTTCATAAATAATTTAATTCAACGTGGATAGGATTGTAATTTTAAATTTATTATTACTTATCCCATTTCTAACGGATGACCCTTCATTCTTTCAGTATTTTTCCTCATTCGTTCGTACTAGGGTTATTGCCCCTTTATTCTACCACCGCCTCTGTTGTCTGCTACCGCCTCCGTCGTATGCCACCGCCTATGCCCTTTGTCTATGATTTTAGGAAGACGAAGGAAGACTATTGTGGCATTCTATTTTCGCAATCAAATGCAAACTAATTCTCAAATTCAAATTAAGTAATTGCTTCAAATTTATTTTAGTTTTTGATATCAGGCATTTTGTGCTAAATTAAGATTTGAAGTAGTTATGTATGGATTTGGAGGATAATTGTATGATTTTGATGTTGTTTTTTGTGTCAGGTTAGTCAAGGCCGTTGGTAGTTATACTATCGAGAAGTTAGTAGGGCTTTTTAAAGGTTTTGTGCTTTAGGTCAAGGAGGAGTAGTGTTCTATTTTGTTCAACTTAGGGGTTCTATATTTTCATTATGTCCTATGTTATGATTGAAATGTAACTCAAAATATTGAGTGTACTTTAGCTCCATATAACTTTTTGTTTGTTGATGGGAGATGGTTGGAGCTAATTTTGCCTAGTTTGCGTTGCAAAAAACTACTGCTGCTGCACCTTTTTCTTCATTTTTTATATCTTAAAGTTGTAATTCCTAAAATTTACAAAAAAACGATATAGAATTTTTCAATCTATATTGATTCTTTTTGCTATTTTAGTTTACATCTGTTTTTGTCACACCTTGGGGAAATTCCTAGGTCCTCCATGTAAGTACAAATAAGTAAATAGAAGAGACTTAAAAATAACGTTTCTTGATTTTATTTTCTCATGTGTTGGTCTAACATTTAATCCAATTCAACTAAACATCCACTGCACTCCCTATGGAAAATGAAAATATGAGTCGAAGTATATTTTGTGTTTGTTGAATACTAATAAAAAATATTACAACAGCCCCATAGGCCAAGTTGATTTATATCAACTGGTAGATGCAAAAGGCTACAGTTGGTATGTGAATTACTTTTATAGCTTGTACTAAAATATTCATGCCATTTTATAATTTAAACTATTAATTACCGGATATCTAATGTGTTATAAACTTACATAAGACATGGAATTCATTGCATGATTGTTCATCCCTACAGTCTTCCCGAACTTTAAATAGAATATAAATGCATGGCTTAGATAATGCATTTGTTGGCTTACCTGGATGGCTAATAATACCAAAGTCTATTTACAGCTTTACATCTATATTTCTTTTTAAGAATACCTTTGTCTTATGTATGCACAAAAAAAAACAATTACCTGTTTATTATACTTACGCCCTTTCATAAATTTAGTTTAATCTATCAAAGAGGAATAATATTTAATTTAACATTTCTATGCTTTCAGTCTAGTGCGACACTTGGTGTGCCCTATAAGGAAAGAGACAGAAGATGAGAAAATATCTTATCAATCATGGTAGCCTTATTTTTATGACTTGTATAATGATAATTAAAATGAAAAGAATGCGCTTAAAATAGTGTAACGACCCACTATTTTGGACAATTCAAATCGATAATAAATCGACACATGTCTGACTTGAATAATTCAAAACAGTAGATTATAATATAAGTTGAAGCAAATAAAACCAATCACAGAATCACATACACAGATGCATCAAAATTACCCGCAGCGGAAAATAAAACAACAGTAGTAGTTCATGAAGCTACCTCAAATACAGTCTCAAACACAGTCTCAAAACTGTACAAAATACCATAGTCTGAAAAGTAAATACAACAGAAATCTCAGATACAGAAATTTCCACAAGCACTTAAGCTGAATAGAAATACTGAAATAAAGATAGCAACTAGATTAATGATGAACTCCAGCAAATCCAAGTTCCAGAAGGTGAATTCCAAAGCTGAAATACTCAGGCTGACCCGGGCATAAGAATATAAACACAAACACTCGAGTCAGGACGTACATTGGTTTTTACAAATATACATCAGTGGTAGAGGAGAAGGCAACTTCTCTTAGCTTAACACCCTCCTTGAGACGTACGAGCTTAAGGGTTGTATTTTTGTAAAAGGAAATTAGTAGTCAATGGAAATGGAAATGTGGCATTCAGAGATGTGTTATGTGTTATGTGAAAAGGTAATCGTTACATCAAGTCTCATCAACTGAAAATGGCAGAAACAGGGTTAGATGCAACAAGGCTAAGTAGATCATTTCCAATTAGGGTATGATCATCCCCTTCTAGATATATTTATTCCCGCTATGACGTTTAGGATGTAAATTAATGTGGTTTATATGCTTGGGCGCCCAGTTTAAAGGTCGGTAACGACTGGAGGATGATATATTCGGTACTATATACTTATAGAGATAGGCTAGTCTTGTGTTGGTAAAGGATCCTTTATGATGGTTCTCGGGACATCGATCTAAAGGTGTACCCATTGGAAGATAGTCTCTTCACTTGGTCATTTGTATGGAAATCCATTCTTCGAAAAGAACCTACGATTTTGTTTGTATTGACGTAATGAATAGCCTCGAAATGCTATATGGGTAGCCATTTCTGATAAGATTAATAAGTTTATTTGCAAATGTTTTTAAAGATATGTCATTAGAAATAATATCAAAGGTTTTGATAAAAAAAGTGTTTAATTTATCACAAGGTAAAAACCCGTCCGTGTTTATGTCTGGGCATGTTCTTATAAGATACTCTTTCTTTTCTAAGGATTTTATTTAAAGGCTGATATATGACACTTTCATTTATCATTGAGTTTTCTCATGTTGGTTTATCAAGCCTGATCCGAGTATTTTCAATACTCGAGTCAGATCCGAGTAGTTTCAGGTTTAGTCGATGATGGTTGGAGTTTCCAAAGGAGATCTAGAGAAATTCATCTACGTATGGACTTATTTATCTAATTTTTAAACCATTTTTAAATTTAAAATAAACAAAATCTCTTATTTTTGAATTAGCGAAATTATGGGTCATTACATTCCCCTATTTATTCTTACAATTACTAATTAAAAAGTATAAACTTGAATTTTAGAACAAATCAACAAAAGTTAAGTTTTGTTAAAAATAAATAAAGGCTTAAATAAATAGGTTTAAATATTCATTTAAAAAGATAAATCTTATCTAAAACATCTAATAAGAATAATAAAAGTATGTTAAAAGATTTAAAAATAGGTTAATAATTATTTTACAAAATAACCAAATTTTGTTGCATTTTGTCAGTTTTATGTACACTATAAAACTAGAGATTTTGATATTATTTAAATATGATTTTAAAATATAAAGAGGTATGTTTTAATTTATTTAAAAAAAGTAAAAAGTTCATTTTTATATATGGTTTACACAAATGAATATTTTAACTAAAACGTCAAAATGTAACCGTAAAACATGTTGTCGAAAATCAACGTTTTGTCGACTAAAGATTGTCGCAACGTTGTTGCACCTTTATTTTCCTATGTATGAATATTTATTCAAATAGTATTAGTATTATTTAATTCACTAAGCAACTTTACTTTTACTAAACAAGTATAGAAAATAATTAGCAAAAATAAACACAAAAGGACAAAACATGTCAAATCAAATCCAACCAAATTTTTACTTTTCTTTACTTAAATATTAAGTGATTAAGACATAAAGTGTGATGTGATAAGATGATGGTAAGTGTTGAAAAAGTAAGATAAAGTAAGGATATTTTGGTAATTCTATAAAGGTTTAGTTTTGTAATTCACCGCTCATTACTTTTCCTATAAATACATTCTTATTATTTTCACACTTCTCATTCTTCTTCTTCTTTCTTTAAGCTATTTTAATGGATTCTCTTTTTAAGAGACATGGAAGGTTAAAAATAGTGGAGTGCTTAAGAACTAATCCATTTGTTACTCTCTAACCTCTTCTTAATCTACCTTTTCTTCTTCTCTTCTTTAATGGCGCTTGGCCATGAGAAATATAGAGGTAGGGAGGCATGGCCGAAATCAAAGCAAAGGTAGAAGTGATGGCCGAGAATAAGAAGTAAGAAGGAGTTGAATTGGCAAAGTTTTGGTTGATTTTAGTAATGATTTAGATAAAGTATTGCTGTGATTTGAATGTTGGTCGGAAGTTAATCAATTCGGTTAAATGTGAGAAAATTCTCACTGCTTTTAAAAGATCGTATTTTGATTTTGATATAATAATTACCTTATGACATATGCAGGTATACACCCATTTTAAATGTTGTTATGTATGTTTGGTTATATTTGGGTTATGTTTGAATAGTTACAAGTATTTATGGTTGTGATTATTTATCATATTAGTTTGTGTATGGACCATAATTATGTTAGTGATAAATGTTAAACTTGGTTATGCTTATTTTGATTAAGTATTCGCTTTATTAAATATGACCCAATTTTGGCGATGTGATATACTTCGGAAAAATAAGTTGCTTTTCAATTGGAATTGAAATTAAAGTAAAAATAAAAGAGAATTTGAAATTTGAAGTGAAACGGGATTAAAAGGGATAGTAAAATTGAAATTGATTTTTAAAATTGAATTTGAGGTTAAGGTTGAATTTGAGTTTAAATTGAAATTAAATTTGAAATCTAAGTTTTAATTGAGTTTAATTTGAAGTTAGAATTAAAATAGAATTGAAATTGGAATTTAAAATTTAATAATAAAATAACAGGAATAAAATAATATTATAACATGGTAGTAGTGAAAATACATTTTAGTGGAAATATTGATTTAAAATGATTTGTAATGATTTTATAAGTGATAAAATTCAATTAGAATAAATTATTTCAAGTGCTAAAAAAAATTAAAACTAGGTGCATCGCGCAACGATAGTTCGCGGTTTCGCGCCGAAAAGTTCAAATGAATGTGTAGAGTGGAATATAGCTCGATATTCTTCGAGATAAGAAAATTCCGAACTATTATATCCATATCTTCTAAACAAGAAAAGAAAATCAAAATTTCATTTAGTAGATTTTGAACTATGTCCAAATCAATTTTCTAAAAAAATCGCGCTAGTGCAGTTAAGTGACCATAACAGAAAATCTATTTAAATGAATGTATTTTTATTATAGAAAAATATGGAATAAATTTGACAAATCCATTTAAAGAGTTTAGAAGAGATTTGGAATGGAACATAAGAATTTTAAAGTATTAAAAATGGTTTAAATCAAATAAGCTTATATAACACTTTCAGCAGCACTTCTATGCTGCGAATTCTATAACTTTTTGAATATGAGTTTAAACACGATGATTTTTCCTAGAATCAATTGTGAATGTTTTTAAAAGGAAAATTAAGTGTTTAAAAGATAATTTCGAATATTTAAAATCAATTTCAAAATAAAGTTGATAATTGAGTATGCGGAAACAACTAGTACATTTGTCCTGCCTATGAGATCTGGAAAGATAAAACAATATGCTTAACTAAGATTAGGGATGGAGCAACCAGTTCCCTGAACTTACCTAGCCTCTATTTTCTCTTTTTAGGCGGCGAGTGCAACATATCGAAAGGAAAGCCCGAATGCTCTAAAAAGATCACATTGAGTTTCCAAAATAAAAGAAGATTGGTATTATTCAAAAAAAATTAAGCAATCTCCAAAATGAATTATTTCTATGATCTTATTCACTCAAAAATGTTTGCTAAGATTGATTTTAGGGTTTATCATAAATGATGTCTTAAATCACAGTGTTTTTGCTCAGCCTAAAAGTTAAGGAATTTAGATCGAGAGTTAAGTAAGGAAATTTGAGATATTATCCAAAGCAAAAGAATGAATTACTTAGAATTATTCTAAGTCAAAGGAGAGAGATTTCAAAATCATCTAAAAAGAATTAAAGTGAAAAGAGACTTAATAAATCATGTATACTCATATTCACTTTTTATCGATGATTGGCTTCGAAGGAACCAGGGTCGAATTTGGGTGATTCCTATCCGAAAAACCACTTCGAACCAATGTATACGTTCGAATGTGAAGACATGTTGAGGATGTTGATTTTTGAAGATGGTGGATCTTCGTAGCGTGATGACTGCTTGTTGACATGCTCTGGGTAGCTCCCATTATAGAGTTATTTATAGCAGTGATCTTCTTGTTGTGTAGGTTTTTCGGATTGCAAGGACTACTCGCTACTAGTGGTAGTAGGAGAGTGCCTTCGGTTTGTCCTGTTCCTGGACAACTTGTATAGACGTTTGTCTGACATTGCATTTCTAAAGATTATGTGCATTGGATTTTACAAACATACATTTGTGGTGGTGGAGAAGGCAACTTCTCTTAGCTTAACACCCTCCTTGAGACATACGTGCTTAAAGGTTGTATTTTTATGGAAGGCAATTAGTAGTCAACGAAAATGGCAATGTGACATTCGAAGATGTGATATGTGCTAGGTGAAAAGGCAATCGTTGCCTCAAGCCTCGTCGACTGGAAATGATCGAAGCAGGGTTAGATGCAGCAAGGGAAGTGGGTCATTGCCTATTATGGATGATCATCCCCTTCTAGGTATATTTCTTCCCGCTATGAAGTTCGGGATGTAAATTAATATAGTTTGTATGCTCGGGCGCCCAATTTAAAGGTCGGTAACAACTCGGGGATGATATATTCGATACCATCTAGTTATAGAGATAGGCCACTCTTATGTTCGTAGAGGATCCTTGTGATGGTCCTCGAGACATCCATCTAGAGGTGTACCCATCGGAAGGTAGTCCCTTCACTTGGTCATTTGTATGGAAATCCATTCTCCAATATGAACCTGCGGTTTTTTTTGTATTGGCGTAATGAATAGCTTCCAAATGCTATATGGGTAACCATTCCATATATTGCAAATGTTTTCAAAGATATGCCATTAGAAATAATATCAAAGGTTTTGATATAAAAGTGTTTAAGTTATCACAAGGTAAAAATCCGTCCGTGTTTATGTGTGAGCGTGGTCTTATGAGATACTCTTTTTTTTAAAGGATTTTATTTAAAGGCTGATATATAACACTGTCATTTGTTGTTGAGTTTTCTCACGCTGGTTTATCAAGCCTGATTCAGGTATTTTCAATACTCGTGTCAGATCCGATTAGTTTCAGGTTTAGTCGAAGACGGTAGTAATTTCCATAGGACAGCTGGAGATATTCTTCTATGTATGGACATATTTTATTATCCGCTATGGTTTGTTTATTTTAGTTTGATGCTTTTCAGCAATTGTAAAGGCAGATGTTTAAAACTATCCAAGCTGAATTTAGGTTAGACTCCGATATATGTATTTAATAGTTTTCCGCTGTAAAGATATTGTTCAACATTATATATTACTCCATTCGTGTAAGACTCTGTTCTGTATATTTTCTTTACTACCCTTCATGTTCCATCATTTCGTGCAATTTGAGTTAGACATGTGTGGTTTATTGTCGATTCAAAGGGCACATAAAAACGGATCATGACTTATTTACATCATGTACGTCGGCATATAGGCCGAAAATTTCAAAATTCAAATTTGAATGGAAGTGTTTTTTCGTCGTATCTCTTCATAGATTGACTTGAATGTTGTTATTCTATAAATAGGGTTTCTTACAGAATTTCATTTAATTACTTTCTCATATTTTAGCTCCTCTTTCACTCTCTTGATTTCTAAAAGAAATTCTGCTCAAAATCCTCTCAAAATCAATCAAAATCAAATTCAAACTCTATTGATTTGATTCTCTACCATATGCTCTCTAATCTCTCTCACTCAAATCAAGATCAAAGTGCTATTCAAGAGGTTAAAGGATTATTTGTACTCAAGATCAAGAATTTTATTTTGTAAACTTTGTGAAATCATATTCAAATACTCTTGGGTGCGCTTGGTGTCCCTGAAATACAAGAGGATGTGTTTATGTCCCATTTGAATCAGGTGGGTATTCTTGGTGTCCCATTTGAATCCAAGTGGGTGTGCTGGTGTCCCATTCGAATCTAGTGAGTGAACCTTAAGCATGGAAAATCTAAAGTTTATGTCTCGTAGCCTTGAGATCGAGATTGTATAAACCTTGATATTTGAAAAGAAATCTGCAGAAGAAATTTTAAGGGATCGGATGTAGACTAACTCTGAACCGGTATAAAAATCCTGATGTGATCTCTCCATCTCATTACTTTTTACTTTTACTACATTTATATCTTCGAAGGTTTAGAAATACTAAGATGAAAGTATCAAATGATAACTTATGTCTTTTGTATGAATAAAGCAACCCTTTGATTTGAAACTAAAGTTTTGGTCATTTAAATTTCAAACACCTGTCTAAATTGCCAAATAAGACCAAGTTAGAGATCTTCCTAAAATGAGTTTTGATGTTAACAATCTATGTGATGCGTGTCAACTAGGAAAGCTGAAAAAAAAGCTCTTTTAAGTCATAAGATATGATATTTACCTCTCAACCCCTTGAACTTCTTCATTTAAATCTTTACGATCCATCACAAATACAATCTATAAATCATAACAGATATGTCTTTGTAATCATAGATGATCTTTCTAGGTTTGCGTGGACGATTTTTCTTAAACTTAAAAGTGATGCTTTTGAAATGTTTAAAACCTTTGTTAAAAAATTCAAAATCAAATGTCTGTTAAATTAAAACAATTCGGTGTGATCATGGTAGAGAATTCAAAAATGAAAATTTTGAATTTTTTGTAATAAGAAAGGTATTACACATAATTTTTCATTTTCAAGAACAACTCCACAATATAGAGTAGTATATAATGTAAAAATAGAACGATTCAAGAGTGCGCTAGAACTATGTTAAATAATTGTATTTTACCAGACAACTTTTAGACTGAAGCAGTTACTATAGCATGTTATATATTAAATAGAATTTTAATAACACCTTTGACTAAGAAAACTCCATACAAATTATTTTATAACAAAATGCCTAAGGTATCATATTTTAAAGTTTTTGGTAGCAAATGCTTTATATTAAATACTAAAGAAAATTTAGATAAATTTGATTCTAAATCAGATTAAGATATTTTTATTGGATATTCAAACAAAAGTAAAGCTTATACAGTTTACAATATTAGAACTAACGCAGTTGAATAGACATTACATGTGTCATTTGATGAAAATGTTAAAATTGACAATAACAACTGTGATGAAGAAGAAAATGGCAATAATGAAGTCACAAATAATGAAAATAATACTAAAAATATATTTCCTGATAAAAAAGCCAAATTATTTAAAGCTCATTCTATAGGAAATATCCTAGAAAATATAGGATTAGTAGTAAGGACAAGAAATCTATTGAATATAATGAGTAACGTAGCATTTATCTCAACTAATGAACCTATGAATCAAAAAGAAGCATCACTAGATGACTCATGGATTCTTGCTATGTAAGAAAAACTGAATCAATTCACTAAATGTTTGGGAACTTGTTCCTATGCCAGAAAATAAATCTGTAATTGGAAAAAAAAGGCATATAGAAATAAATTAAATGAACAAGGAGAGGTCATTAGAAATAGAGCCTCTAAGTAGCTCAAGAATATAGCCAAGAAGAAGGCATATATTTTGGTGGAACTTTTGTATCCCTAGCTATATTAGAAGCAATATGAATTTTACGTGCCTTGGAAAATCATAACAATTTTGAATTATTTAAAATGGATGTTAAAAGTACTTTTCTAAATGGTTTTACCAAAGATGATGTTTACGTAGAACAACCTCCTCTATTTGAAGATGAAAATTTTCCAAATCATGTTTACAAATTAAAGAAAGCTCTATATGGTTTAAAACAAGCTCCTATAGCATGGTATGATAGACTTAAATCATATTTAATAAAATCTAATTTTGAAATTGGTAAAGTGGATAACACACTATTTATTAAAAGAAATAACAATGATATTCAACTGATACAAATATATGTAGATGATATTATTTTTGGATCAACAAATGAACAACTAAATAAAGACTTTTCTGATATCATGACAAAAAAATTTGGGATGAGTCATACGGAAGAATTAACATTCTTTTTAGGATTACAAATAAGACAACTAAATAATGGAATTTTCATAAGTCAAGAAAAATATGCGAAAGAATTAGTTAATAAATTCAATATGTCTAATACCAAAGCTAAACCAACTACTATGACAACCAATAAAAAAATTATAATAAAGAAGATAACGCAAAGGATGTAGATCAAAAACCGTATGGAGGTATGATAGGATCTTTACTCTATATCACTGCAAGTAGACCTTATATAATGCATAGTGTTTGTTTTTGTGCAGGGTATCAATCTCAGCCTAAGGAAACTCATCTTAAATCTGTAAAACGAATATTAAGATATGTAAATAACACATTAGGCTATGGAATTTTCTACTCAAAGGAAGATTTCTTTGAATTAATTTCATATAATGATGTTGAATATGCTGGTCGCAAATCAGATAGAAAAAGTGTATGTGGAGCTTGTCACCTTTTAGAACACTCTCTAGTTTCTCGCTTAGAAAAAACAAAATTTTGTACTTATGTCCACAACAGAACCAGAAAATATTTCAACTGCATTAGCCGGTTCTTGGGTTATTTATATGTAACAGACATTAAAAGATTTACTAAACACCAATATATTGCGATATTACTAGGGTAATTAATTTACCTAAAAATCCAAATCATCATGAAAGAATAAAACATATAGATATAAGCTATCACTTTCTAAGAGACAACATAAATAAAGGAACAATCTCACTCCAATTTATAAATACTGAAAATCAAATAGCATATATATTAACAAACCATTGACTCAAACATCATTTATTAAGCTAAGAAGTGGGTTAGGAGTTTGTTCTTTCTCAGATACATAAAAATAATAACATAACAAATTAAAAATTAAGAAGAAAAACATAACATTAAAAATACACTAGATTAGTCAACATATCTACACCATGTATTTCGATATATGCAGTTATTTTCAGAATTCAAATTTCCCTCCTTAATCCAAAACTTGAAATGGCTATATATGACCACTCTATTTCGAAAATAAACCCATTTCACTGTCTTTTTCTTTCTGGAAACAATAATAAGAATAAATAAATGGATCCCACTAATTCCAAACATCCAAGACATGAATCCATATCGCTCTCCTTTGATTCTCCCACACCAGGCCCTCTCCAAACCTTTACAATGTCCAAAGTGACTAAAATTAAGAGTGGTCTGAAGCATACTCTCAATATTCTTTTTTAAATGGAAGCTACTCAATTGAGATTGATGTAGGAAAAAGAGAAACAAGGCCGAATTTTGCAAAATCTACCGAAATATTTATTGGATAATCCAGAAAATCCAATTGTGATCAAAGAGGAAGAGCCCAATCATATAAATAAGAAGACAAAGAAGAAGAGAATGAAAAGGAAGAGAAAGAGGATGATGATGAAGTCAGATGCGTTGGTGACATATGCTTCGATCAAGATGGAAATCTCGTTGAACAAAAAGTGAATTTATGTCTTCACTTTCCACTCTGTCCCATCCACAAATTCCCAATTATCTAGAGAAAACCTTAGAACTTAGGATTAATACACTCTAGTTTGATTTGTTAGGATATGGATTTGATTTCATGTGCATTCTGTGTGATTTAAGTTTGGTTTGTGTGTAAATTTTTATGTGCTGGATTGGTCTGGTTAATAATATTGGTTTTTCTTATTTATCAACATATCACTCTTATATATTATTTAGTGCTTTAGTTGGGGGGAATTTTAGTTATATTTTTGTTGAAGACAAAGGGAGAGAAATATATAAAATGTCCAGGCATAGATTAAGGTAGAGTTTTGTAACTCAGGAGGAGTTATATCATATTTTACGTACATGGTTGTCGTCATCCAAAAAAGGGAGATTGCTAGTACCTTAGGCATTGGTTTTGATGGCAATAACCATAGGACATTATATAAAATATAGGTGCTAATGTTCCTATTAAGATATATATAGTATATAGTGCGGGATATTAGACAGTTGTTGATTCAGAAGACCATACAGTATCAAGAGGCAAATATAAAGATTCAAGAGTCGGAGATTGAAAACTCATGAGTTTGAAGATTCAATATATAGAGATAAGTTAAAGAGTCATAGATTATTTTGTTAAAGCCTTGGAAGCACTTCTTTGATCTCCCTTCATTTTTCGAAAAGGTTTTTAAAATCTATTCTCTGATTTAAATGATTTTCAAGTATCTTGATTTTCAAAAAAGACTTTTAAAGAATCCCCGATATCAAAATGGTTTTTCAAACATCTTTTCATAATTGTTTTCAAATGATTATTAAACTTATTTTTATTAACAAGCTTATTATATTTTGAGTAATTAAGTTTTTAAGTATTTTAGATTTTAATGTACTTTTAATTTATTATATTTATATATAGTTTTTGGCTTTATATTTTCTAAATGATATGTTATTCAAAAGTACATTTTTGACATTCATAATATTTTGATTTTAATATATATTCACTTATACTTTATATATATATATATATTATTTGTAATATATTTAAATCCTTTATATTAAAATATTTCGAAATAATTTTATAAAGTTTTCTCAAGTTTTATTATGATTAGAATGTGTACAAACCATGCTTAAATTATTTTACAAAGTATTAAATATTTTACAAAATTTAGTATTTTCAAAAACAATTTTTATTTAGTGATTTTTTAAATTTAGAAAGGATATTTCGGCATATCCTCATCATGTATGTTGACATATGAGCCAGAAATTTCAAACTTCAAATTTGAATGAAAGTATCTTTGCATCGTATCTCTTCATGAATGTACATGACCATTATTTCTCTATAAATAGAGATACTTACAACGAATTACATTTAACTAGTTTGTCATATTTTCTCTCCTCTTTCACTCTTCTAATTTCTAACGAAATTCTACTTAAAATATTCTTAAATTCAATTAGAATCAAATTCAAACTCTATTGATTTGATTCTCTTTTGTACTCCCTCATCTCTCCCAGCCCTCTCACTCAAATCATGATCAAAGTGCTATTCAAGTGGTTATAGGATTACTTGTTGTCAAGATCAAGAAATTAATTCTGTAAACTTTGGCACATCATATTCAGATACTCTTGGGCATACTTGGTGTCCCTGAAATCCAAGTGGGTGTATGTGTGTCCCGTTTGAATCAAGTGGGTGTGCTTGGTTCCCCGTTCGAATCCAAATGGGTATGCTGGTATCCAGTCCAAATCCCAAGAGTATACCCAGAGCTCGAAAAATCTGGAGGGTGTGTCTCATAGCCTTGAAATCGAGATTTTATAAAATTTGATATTTAAAAAGAAATATGCACAAGATATTGTACGGGACTAGATGTAGGGTAACTCCAACCCAATTTAAAAATTGCAGTGTGATCCCTCCAACTCTTTACTTTTTACTTTTACTACATTTATATATGTCTGTGTTTGCATCTATTATTGTCAATTTGCACTATTTAAATTATAATCTTGGAATAATTCAAAAAGATTCATAAAGTCATTAACACTATTCACTCCCTCCCCCTACTAGTGTTAAATTAGCCTTAAGTTCCTTACTTCTACAAACTAACATTTGGTATCAAAGCATTGGTTTTCAAAATTTTGTATTTTGATTTTTGATTTTTGAAAAAGTTTTAATGGAAAAAATTAACGATAATATTTTTAACACTATTATTGAAAATAAATTTTGCAAAAACAACACGACATCCTTTTGTAAATTTGAAACTATCCATCATGTAGAGTACTTGATCTTTTGAAAAGGTATAACGTGCAGGAACAAATGTGTTACATGGATTTTGATGAATAGACACCTGATGATCAAACTTTACAAATTAAAAGGGATAATTAGATATTGGATAGTGAATGCTCAAGGCACATGAGTGGAAATCTAGTGATCTTGAAGTAAATTGTTTGTAACGATGGTGGATCGGTCTATTTTGGAGACAACTCTAAAGGATATGTGATTGACAACAGCAATGTCGGAAATTCTAAAACTCCTACTATTTCTAATGTTTTGTTAGTTAGGAATTTAAAATATAACTTGCTATGTATTAGTCAATTATGTAATAAAGGCATTAAAATAAAATTTGAAAAGGAAAAATGTCATATTGAAGATAATAAGTCAAATATTATCGTTGAAAGTAATAGAAAAAATATATATATGTATGTATGTGTGTCGGTGTGTGTGTATATATATAGACATGCACACACTTAAGAGTGAAAGTTTCAAATGAAAAATTATGTCTTTTGGATGAATAAAGTAACCATTGGATTTGGCACAAAAAATTCGTCATTTGAATTTCAAACACCTGTCTAAAATTTCCAAATATAATCTAGTAAGAGGTCTTCCTAAAATGAATTTTGATATTAACAATTTATGTGATGCATGTCAACTAGGAAAGCTTAGGAAAAGGTCTTTTAAGTCAAAAGATATGGTTTCTACCTCTCAACCCCTTAAACTTCTTCATTTATATCTTTTCAATCCATTGCAAATACAATCTATAAATCATAATAGATATGTCTCTGTAATCATAGATGATCTTTCTAGTTTTACGTGGATGATTTTTCTAAAACTTAAAAGTATTGCTTTGAAAATGTTTAAAACCTTTGTTAAAAGAATTCGAAATCAAATGTTTATTAAAGTTAAAACAATTCAGAGTGATCATGGTGAAGAATTCGAAAATGAAAATTTTGATTTTTTTTTGGAATAAGTAAGATATTAGACATAATTTTTCAATCCAAGAACACCTCAACGGAGTAGTGGAATGTAAAAATAAAACGATTCAAGATTGCCGTAGAACATTGTTAATGATACTAATTTAACTAAAAACTTTGGGCTGAAGCAGTTGCTACAACATGTTATATTAAATAAAATTTTAATAAGACCTTTAACTAAGAAAATTCCAACGAATTATTTTATAATAAAAAGCCTAAATTATCATATTTTATTGTTTTTGGCAGTAAATGTTTTTTATCGAATACTAAAGAAAATCTAGAAATTTGATGCTAAAGCAGATAAAGGTATTTTTATTGGATATTTAAATAGAAGTAAACCTTATAGAGTTTTCAATACCAGAACTAACATAATTGAAGAGATATTACATGTGTCACTTGATGAAAATGTTAAAATCGATAATAACAACTACGATGAAGAAGAATATAGAAAATGAAGTTACAAATAACAAAAAAATAATGATAATAATGAAACCGAAAATATATATCAAAATCAAAGAGGCAAATTATTTAAAGATCATCCTATAGAAAATATTCTGGAAAATATAAAATCAGCGGTTAGAATAAGAAATCAATGGAATAAAATGAGTAATGTAGCATTTATCTCAACTAATGAACCTAAGAATCCAAAAGAAGCATCATTAGATAATTCATGGATTCTTGCTATGCAAGAAGAACTGAATCAATTCACTTGAAATGATGTTTGGGAACTTGTTCCTAGATTAGAAAAAAAAATCTATAATTAGAACAAAATGGGTATATAAAAATAAATTAAGTAAATAATCCAGTACCACAGACATCCGTATATACTGTCAACTTCTCATTTCCACTTGGAATGCTCAATAAAAGTGCACTCGTCAACCTCTCTTTTAAACTCACAAACGCACGCTCACACTTCGTGCCCTAAACAAAAGTCTGATTCTTCTTCGTCAAATTGGTCAACGGTGCTGCTATCTTTGAGAATTCCTTGGTAAAGTGTCTATAGTATCTTGCCAATCCTAGAAAACTCCTCACATCCATAGCATTCTTGAGGTGGTTCCAATCATGGATCGATGCCACCTTCGTAGGATCCACTACTATGCCCTGTTCAGAAACGACATAACCCAATAACCTCACTTCTTTTCTCTAGAAGTGACACTTAGAGATCTTTGCTCTCAACTCATGTTTCATCAACACCTCTAGCTCAATCTTCAAGTGTGTCTTGTGCTCCTCTTTAGTTTCACAATAGATCAGAATATCATTAACGAACACAAGCATGAACTTATGCAACTGGTCTATGAAATTCATGAGATCCACAAAATATGCCAAAGCATTGGTTAACCCAAATGGAATTACCGACCATTCATAAAAACTCGATGGCATACAAAAGCAGTAATAAACACACTCTCCTTTGCTACTCTCAACTGGGGAAATCCTATTGCCAAATCCACCTGAGAGAACACCTTCGCACCGGGAAGTCGATCAAACTAGTCATCCATGCGTGGGAGTGGATACTTGTTCTTCTTCAATGCTTTATTCAGCTCATGATAATCCACCCAAAACCTTAAAGAGCCATCCACTTTATTCGTGAATGCTATAGATGCACCCCACTCGAATATACCGCTCGGAATGAGGCCTTGTAAAGACCCAGAAATTTTAGCGATTTTAAATAATGTAATTAACTAGATTTTTCTCGAAAATAAACAACTAAATTTTGGCAATGAAAATTTGATATTGGTATGCGTCTATTGAAGCACGGCAAGTGGCAGATTTTCATTGGGAAATATGAAAGTTTGTTTGGTTATGAAATTTCAATTTAAAATTTAAATAGGTTAATTTGATGGAAATAAAATATTTTTGAAACTGAATATTTTTAAAAATGTTAAACGTTTTTCTGAGTGAGACGACGTTTTTTGTTTCGCCAAATTTGGACTGCTCCAGCCCCATTTTTATTATTTTCAGCGTTCTAACGGTGGTTTAGCAGCGAAAATCAAGTTTAGATAAGATTGTCGTATCTCTTATATTCGTGTATCATTATGTTCGTCTCCTCGTGCAGATCTCCGCAGTATATTCATTTGTGCATTTCGGCATCCGGTACGTGGCAAAATCTACGAAACGGTTAGCCGTATCGGTACACGTTTTTTGAACCTTTTCGTTTTTCCTGTGACCATTCATCATCCATGGTGAGAAAATAAATGGTCTCTTGCTTTTAATATTTCTTAGAATAGCCGCATGACTTTTGTTATTCTATTATTTCAAAATATATTACCATGCATCCCTTCATCCTCCACTTTCTCTTCTCTATTGATTATTCTGTTATTGAATTTGAAAGAAAAATAATATAAAGCTTGCTTTCATATTGCCTCATACCTGCTTGTATTTATAACCTATAACTAACCTGCTTCTTCTTTGTCCTTTGGCCGCATGCAAGTCCCCCAGACCCGACCACGTCCACCACCTACCCCATCTTCCGCTTTATGTATAACTTCCCACCACCCTTTTCCTTCATCCAGCCTTTGCCACCAATCCACGCTTCCTGTCGAACCACCTCACCCTCTGCCTCATCTGCTAGTGCCTTCCCTCTCCCTCCACAAACCTGAACGCCCTGCCACAGCAGCCCTCCATCCTGACTGCCTTCTCTCTCTTGCCACCAAGCATCTTAGATCTGACTTCAGCAATACTACATCATGACCGTAGACAATCAAAGCAGTTCCATACTCCCTCTCCAATCGCCATCCCTTCCCACCTTCCATTTTCCGCCACACTCACCTAAGCCGAGTATCCCACACACCATTGTTCTCTCTGCCGTCCGCCTTTGCCACCATAGCAGACTCCTTGCACGACCTTCATCTGCCATACTCTCTTTAAGGCTTCATCGAGTCTCCCATCCTCCTTTGCCGAGTAAACATACAACCACCCTCTACCACAATTCAACCTTCCAAACTCTCCACTCACTTCTAAGTACCCAATAGCTCCTGACCACCGAAGCTACTTCCTACCATTCTCCGCACGCATGCGGCCTTCTTTCTTATTATACAAAAATAGGTGAAAGCATATAATTCCTGAAGCTTGCATTCATCTTTTTTATTTGCCTAAGTATAGTTCGTATGTACGTTGCTAAAGAAGAAAACTACTTGCGACTTCCCTCTGCATCTCATCACAACACTTGTATCACCTATCTCCTCTACATTTAACAGCAGATCAGCCTCTTCATTTATTAAAAAAGAGAGGAAAAGGCATGTGTGTGTTTGTTTTCATCATCGTGCTAGCTTTAATTTATTTTCATTATTTCCCGGTGATTTTTATAGCAGCTCCTGGCTTGTCGCTGTCTAGTTGCGTGTGTGTGTCCGTGTGCACTAGTCCATGTCACAACGTGGATCGTTGCATCTTGTTCTCGTTATTTCTCTAGCCTCAAAAGATGAGCGATCACTCACGATTAACATTCTTATACTTAGTAAATTGATTTCACATGAAATGATGATTTAAATATGTTGTTAAATTTGAACTAACTAGTGATTTAATTGCTAAATAGGATATGTTAATATTTAAAATTGTTCACCTTTGTAATTGACATATGACACCATTACCTGTTGTATGTACGTGTATTATATATAAATTGTTAATTATGATCCATGCTGTAATTGATAGGTTATGTTATTTTATATTATGAGTTTGTTGTTCTCACTCTGGAAGTTCCCTGTTAGCTAGGAAAATCCCTATGGGGTGAAATGATACGTATCTGAACGATCTTATAGATTAGGGAAAATCATTATGGGTTGAAATGATATACCTAAGCGATGTTATTGATTTTGAAATTCTGGGATTGCGGGCTGAAATGATATATACTCGTAAATTTTAAATTGTTGTGGATTGAGATGATAAATATCTATATCACTTGACCATAGGATATAAAATTATGTACGGACACCATTGGTCTATTTTTGAAAAATGATTTTCAAAATTCTGATAAAGAAAAAAATATAGGTTTTAATAAATATTGATTTTTAAATATAATATATAAATTATATTTTAATATATGTGATTAATTTTTTTTTTAAATTATATGTTTGAAAATTTTGAACTTATAATTAAGTTTTGAAAAGGGTAAATTTTAAGATTTTGCTTATAATTTTATCGTTTTTTAATATATATAATATAGTTTAATATAAAATAAAATAGATTTAATAAAATAAGATTTAATTTAATAATGTTTGATATAATAAAAGTTAATTTAATATATTTAATTGAATAAGTACATATATTGTATTTAAACTATTTATTTAAAATTCATATTAATATTTTGAAGTAGATTTTGTAATAACTTCAATAAATTAAGGTTGGAAAGACAAATTGAAATATAATCGTAATTTAACTTGTTTAAGAATTGTGTTTAAATGGGAATTGATTTGAATTCATTAATATTGAATTTAAAGATATGAGAATTGATTTGAAACTTATTAATTTTGAGATTTTAAAGATACGTTTTTATAACTTGATAACTTGGTTTTGATTCAAGAGGATTAAATTGATATTTTTAAATTTAAATAAAATTTAAATAGAATATTTTATTTTGATTTAAATTCGTAATTTGTGATTTTATTTAAACGGTTATTAAAAATGATAAAGTGAATATTTTCAAATTTAAATAAAATTAAATTTGAATTTTGAAATACAAATGAAGTTGATCAAATTGAGTTATTGTAAATTGTTTGAATATTTAAACTTTGAAACTTATTGAATTGGAAGTGGTTTAAATTTGTAGTTCAAACCTGAATTTGAAATCAGTATAAATTAAAAATGGTTTTAATGAGAATTTGAATCGAACCTTTAACCTTTTTAATTGAAATTGTTGAACTGAGTTTTATTTAAATTAAATTTTGAAACTAAAGTTAATTGAATTGATTTGTGAAATTGGTAGAAACGATTCTAATTTGAAACTATTTTCGATATGAACTCTTATATATATATACGTATGTATATATTTTAATATATATATGTACTATTTGAATATATAAACTATTTAATCTATAACCTATTTTTAAATGTAAATTATTTTTAAATGTAAATTATTTTTAGTGTATATCTATTCCAATATATAAACTACTTTCAAATATTCAAACTGTTTAAGTTGGAACTATTATGATTTAGATTTCATAGATTAAAATGCGAATACTTTGATATGATGGTTTAATACATTTTGTGGTTATGATTTTGAAATGAATATGATTCAAAGTGATATGATTTTGAAAGTGATATGATTTCGACAGTGAATATGATTCCGAAAGTGGTATGATTTTGAAATGAATATGAAATTTTTGTATGAGGTATGAACTGTTTGAAATGAACGATGACCATGGGTGAAATAAACGTTTGTTTGTTACTGGATATTGTCATACTCTCTGCTAATACCAAAACCACTTTAACAACTGTGTACGTGGTGGAGAGTCCAGAACAAAGTAGGATGGTTTGGTGATGTCTATATGAGGCATGAACGCAGCCCTGACTCCCACGAGTCAGCTCGATGTGACTAAAACAGGAGCTATACCTGGGCCAATGAGGTCACACCTCCAATTAAGCATGCTTCTTCGATACCATTTTGTTACTTTGTGATTTGATTCGGTGCACCTTTTATTATAGGAGTGTGCCTCAAGGGAGGCGGTAGTAGCTGCTATGCATTACCACCAGCCTGATTCTGCAAAATGGTATAATCCTACCCTAGGCATTGTCTCATATGCCTTGTCACATGCCTTATCGTGCTCACTATGAGTTTGGTTTGTGTCGTACACTATGGAGTGCCGTCTGATAGCCCTCCAGTTTACGGAGGAATTAGGATACTGTATAGACTACGATATTTATATAAAATGTTTTAAGGGGGTATGGGTAACGCCTTAATGCTATTTTAACGTTTACTTTATTATAGACATATTTTATGTAGCGTATTGTACTATGTATGTAGATAGTTTAATGGATACTTAAAGGGTGGAATCCCAAACATCCTTTAAGTTATATTGCATTTCACTTGGACATTTCACTTGAGTTGATTTACTGGCATAAGAATGTCAATCCTGACTCGAGTGTTTTGTGTTTTGTTTTATGCTCGGGTCAGACTGAGTGTCACAGCATTTGAGACTCACCTTTAAAGCTTGGAGCTTTGCTTGAAGATATGTCTTTTATCTATTCAGCTTTCAGTCATTTTTGGTTTTATGTTCAGACTTGTCATTTTCTTATGTATTGAGACTTCTATGTATTCATGATTTCTATTGTATTAGTTTTGTACCTTGATGTTCTGTTGTAGCATCATGAACTACTATTTATCTATTCTGCTGCTTATTTTTATATTACTCTGTGTCTGTGATTCTATGATTAATTTATTTACCGTATATGCTAAGTTTTTCCAATTATAAATTAACTATCTATTGTTTTAAGCAATTCAAGTCTGACATGTGTGGGTGATTGTCGATTTGAATGGTTCAAAATAGCAGGTCGTTACAGCCATCTCTTTAATAGGTCATTACTGACACCTTTAACCCCTGCTCTCTGGGTTCCATACACTTTAGAGGCATAACTATAGATCTGGCTTCCTTCACTAAGGCTATGTCATACTCGATCTCTCCATGCGTGGCAATTCGATCGCTTCTTCAAATACATTCGGATACGCTCTGGCGATAGGCATAGATGACAACCCCCTATATGGAACTTCAAGCGAATATAGAAAGCTAACCATCACCCCATCCTCTGATAAGCAGCCAATCACTTCCACTCATCCTTCCACATCGACGATTGCCACCAATGGCTTCTCATAATCCACTATCGCTGCTTGCTTCTTAATCCAGTCCATTCTCAAGATATTCCGGAATCCAACAAAATTCAAGACAAACAGTCGCAAACAAAAGAGCATCCATAACTCAATAAGACTAGGCCATGTCGAACCATGCAAAGGCTAGTAGAGTCTCCAGCATGATTCATCATATCCAGAGGTCGATCTACTATTTTAGATCTCGGTCCTAATATATTTAATGACTCTCGTTCCCTTCTCCTTCGTCGATGAAGCACTCAATGAAGTCGGGACATCGTCCAAAGCATATGCTTTCTAAACCTCCTTATCCTTCACCGGTTTTGGACAATCCTTCTTTAAATGCCCAGGCTTGTCAGAATCATAGTATTTCTTCTTCTCGCTCATTTTGCACTCCTTAATCAAGTGGCCCTTCTCCTTGCACTCATAACAAGTAGATTCCCACTTAGCTTTTACCGACCATTTTTCCTTTGAGACTACTTCCTCTTTCTGTTCCACTTTTTCTTACCTTCACCGCCTTATTGCAGTTTTGGCTCTTCCTTTTCAGCAAAAACGAGAACAGCTATTCTACCTTTAGATAAAGATTATTATAACAGAGAGCTTTCTCAATAAGCTTCTCGAATATCTCGTCTATGTGGTCTACTAGCTTCAGTACAAGATAGTCATCCAAACCAATGATGAACATCGCATTCTTCTCTAAAGGAGTGTCGACGAATGACATCCCACATTTCGATAAAACATAAAACTCTGCAACATACTTAGAAACTGACATCTCTCCTTACTTAAGATTAGCAAACTTTCTAAACAACACTAACTTATGGGCAACTAAAATGAACTTCTCTTCAAACCTTGCTTTGAACTGGTCTCAAGTAAATTGATCTTTTGGAGTAGCAATGGTAATATCGTTTCACTAGTTCATAGTTCACCCTTGAAGTTATCTAAAGGTTAGTTCCTCTTCATAGCATCATCCACTTCCATATCACTAAAGATGCACTCATAGGTATCCAACCAATCTATCACTTCTACAGCTAACTCCGTTCCATGGAATGATTTTCCTCTTAGAGTAGAATAGTCGTTGCTCGACATGGTGAAATAATCCCTAATTCCATAAGAGCACCTCTTTCAACAGCCACATCAGGAGTAGTGGCCTGAACATTCCTCATCATAGTTGCCATCATAGCATTCAACATCGCTTGGACTTTAAGTGTAGCAACTCTTAACCCTGGTCCTTCCTTAACTCCCAAAATAGCAATATTCCTTGTATGCTGACTCATTCTTAATCTGTAATAAGAATGATTAGTCTCTCATAAAGAATACTGTGTCTATGATGCTCGCGTGCATGTGAATGATACTATATAGCTTTGAAACCCGAAATATATAACAAGTACGAACTCTATTTTATATATGCATTCTAGATCCAGTCTAAGACGATAACTCCTTCCTTACCACAACTAGATCACGGTATCAACTCAGTTAATTGTGTAACCAAGCACTAATACCAAATTTGACGACCGCCCTATACCATCGACACCAGTAATATCAAAATAGTACATCGCAGTCATGCTCGATTGATATAGGATGATCATCGGTGTTGAAAATGAAATAAATACAGCATACAGCCTGTCGAATATCTCATAGTGCATGGATAAAATATAATATCATAGATATAACAATAGAGACGGTAATAACCATGTAAATAAATCATCATAATATAGATCCACAGAGTTATATGCATATGTAATAGAGTTTATACAACGGAAATAAACCCTACAATGTCTCATGAAAAGAAAATAAGCGGTCTCTGCTAAGGCTCTCCAGTGTTGCACAGCGGAATAAACGTAGAAATCTATACAAGTATATAGTATGAGACAACTCCATCTAGCTCATGCTCCACACATCTACTATGTCACCTAGACCTATTATATACTTTGCTCATTAAAGAGTACCTAAGATAATAAGAGAAAAAGCATAAAATATTGGGTCAGACAACATTCTGGTGTGAGAAGTAAGTGAATCTCAAAATACTAAGCAGGTAAATATAATAAGGAACAGAGGTACATAAATCATACATGACCTGTCCCTATGACCAAAGAGTTAGCACATAAAATCATAATATGATACTCTACCAATAACAAAAAATACTCCACTCAAAATAAGGATATCAGCTCTCCAGGTACTATCCCCAATGCCTACTCCAAATGATATCTTTAAGTGATTCCCTAGAAAGCAACTAAGCAACATAACAACCATAGCATCCATCAAGATATCCCAACAATCACTCCATGTGCTTTGAATATATTATAACTCGTGTGGCCTCCATACTATAAAGGACTAATGCAAATCTAGGTTTTCAATGTACTCTCGTATCACACAACCCAAAGTTCGATAAGTATCTTGTAGCCTAAAGCTAGACATAAGACCTAAAGCCACTGGTCCAGGGTATTCAGATCCACTCCATTGATCCATAAACATCCCCACTTATAATATCCCTACTTCGAGTACAACAGAAAACACTCCAAGTATCAATGATTTCTTAGCGCATACATCTGGGCCCATCTTCCCTTCATTCTGATCCAAACACTTTCTTTGCTCGATATGGTTTCCATTATTCAGAACCCTTCACGTTCCTATCTACGGCTCCCTCCATTATCGAGCCGCTATCTTCGGTTGCTACTCCCTTCACAAGTCATAAATAAAAGCTACAAAGCTTTTATCATGTTGTTACATTGCTATCCAATCTTTAAGTGAATGAGCCAACACCTCCAGCATGCTCTACAGAACCTCTACTCCATTCCCCAGATGTTCCACCTGAACTTGACTCATATAAATAGCGGGGTACCGACTTGCTCAACTCAGTATTAAACAATTTACTTTGCCAATTTTTTCTAAGTAAACTTCATTGTTTCCAGTACTTCCTTCTCAAGTGCTTTGGACCCCAACCCATTCATCAAAACAACTTGGCCCCCGATCCAAAGCATTCAACTCTAAGTTCTAGAGATTACTCTGCACAAAACGTAGCTTTTAGCTAATTCTCTACATCTTGCCATGGACAACCTCTACTAGCCATACTCTATCGACCCATGCTAACCACCAAGCCATTTGACTTCCCAAAACAACTCGTCCTCGACCTTTCAAGTTGACACCAAGCTAAACCCTTTGGCAATTTGGAGGTGTGACTTTTGCTTCAAGCTCCTCTCATGCTTTAGACCCTTCCCTCCATGTTTCTTCCAATTCCAACCAACTTTACCTTCGATTTGCTAAGTTCTCTAACTTATCTTCCTAAAAATCCAAACACTAGCAAAAAATATCAAAGAACTACATATAAGCATAGAATAACATGCATATATATATATATATATATCCATTTATACAAGCAATACATGAGAATGTGATAAACAAACTAATTCTAATCTAAATCATATGTTACATGCACATATGAATATAAATATGGATAATTACTAAATCAATTTTTTTGAAAACCATTTCAAAGATTCACAATTTAGGTCGTAAGCATATGATCATGTAATTAAAGTTAGAAAAGGTTTTAAAGCCAAAAATCATATATAAATATGCTTAGGATAGTGGGGAGGCATAAACCACTCAATAATTACCAAAATCAACCAATTTTCGCCTAGATTTAATGCGGACTACAATAGATAAAAATGCAAATCGAATAAAACAATGATCTTTATCTTCTAATTGATGATCTTCTCTCTAATTAATGATTTGGCTAGATTTAAACAGTAATTTATATGATTTTGGACGAAATTAGCTTTAATGGGATTTAAATTTGATTTGGGCAAAAGGGAGAAACTTTAATTTGACTTCCACAATTTCCTATTTATACTAATCCCAAATTATCTTATCGGGCTTACTTATAGGCTTAATTAATTATACACTAGTACTGACCAACAACTATTTAAACTTAAAATATGTATAACTTTCTAACTGTATATTCATTTTTTTTATCATGACCACTCTACAAAACGTGAAACAATTATTCAGAAGTAATGGACTGGTATGATACCAAAATTCAAATCCTATCAAAAATTATAGCCTAAATAAATTTTCCAAGATCAAAATAGTCACATAGAAATTCGAAAAAAAGTATAGATATGTAAAATATCCCAAAGAATCATATTTCTAAATTATAGAATCATTCAACCTCACATAAATGAATAAAAATATTATATAATTATCTAATACAAAAATTATGGATTATTACATGAAATGTTTTCAGAACTCCATCTGTGGAGCCTTCGCAGATTGATATCAACCGGAAGGAAAATGATGCTGAATGTGAATGGGTATAAATTATGGACTTATTTATTCTGTACTTTGTGTTTTGTTCTAAAAATTGATACATAAAACAGGTGAACTCTTCCAGTTCCATGATTGTTGAAATGTATTAAAGAAATATTACTTGATCTAGTAGCTTGTTTGCTTCTCTAAAGTGGTCGTTGGTTAATTATAGAGTGTTTGGCTTCCCTTCAATAACAAGTAAAACAAAGATACAAATTCTTGCCAACATCTAAAACTTAAAATAAGGATGATGCAAAATTGAAATACATTTTCTAGAAGTAAAATATTTTCAACATGTAAAATTTGAGATTAATATGATGCATAGTACATAATACATAATGAAGAATATTAATCTTCAATGTATTTTTCTTTGCATTTCTTTGCACTTCAAAATAGATGCAAATATTTACACTTACCTATAGTTTGAAATAGATTATATGAAATTTACTTAGTGATAAATGTTGCACTTTCTAAATTGATATGAATGTTTAGGGTATAAAATATGTTTTTATCTTAGTGGCAATATTTGCATTTAAACATAAAAGTGGAAATATTTTCCACTTCAATACTAAAACAACTAAAAACATTTGATCAACAATGGCATAAGATTTCAATATATAAACAAAGCTATATCACTAATAAAAGGAAGAATTTTTTGTTCTAATTTTCGAATATCCGGTTTCACCACATTATCGATTTTTTTTTAGTAATGAGTGGTACTCAATAAGAGGCGACCATTCGTGGAATATGATAAATAAGCTATAAAAAAAGGCTACCAATATAACAGGTAGGTGATGTGGTACATGTAAATGAGAATGAACAATAATATTTGATGAAAGTTACCCAAAAACCCCCAAATAGTTTATCCATAAAAATGAAATAGTTGGTGATATACTAGTCTTGAATTAAAAAAAGTGTTTATCTTGAATATCATGCATGGGATGATTAAGAATAAAGCATGCAGTTCAGAGAAGACTAGTGATTTAGACATGCTGAATTAAATGGGATGTTGACAAATGTGCTGAGTAGGTTGAACTAAAGAGATATGTCTAAATTTGATTCGCATCGAGCATGAATTAGTAAAATTAAGTCAAAATTGACATAAGCAATTAAGAGTTTGGATCCAAACTTGAACCACAGTAATAAGCCAAGCTGAATTATGTTGAATCAATGTTTCAGATTTCATCTGGTATGCCGGAATTCCGGCCATCTCGACCCGGTTCCACCGATAACCTGAACGGAATCTGCTAATAAACCCATTTCATCATCTTGAGTGGAAAAAAGTGCAGTAAGGTAAAAATAAAAAGAAACAAAATAAATAGCTTTAAATCATACCATTCATAAAGCAAGAATCTTAGCATGTTTCAATCAATTCATGTTAACATTTTGCTAAAAAATTAGACAACAAATCACAGTCTTAACTTCCAAACTTGCAAAAGAATCAATATTTCGCAATAAAAAGCATAACAATCTCAGAAAAATACACAAAAACTCAGAAATTCGAAGCCATGAGCAATCAAAGTTTACTTCTGGAAGCAGCTATTTGATTTCGAATTCGAAGCGTTGTAATGCCATGTGTAATGCAGCTTACCCCGTGCAATCAAATTAAAGCGTGCGACTCGAAGCAGGCATTCGATTTTTTTCTTTCTTCTGGAACCATAAATTGAAATCAATGCGGGCATTTGAGCGGTAAGAAACTATGGAAAATTTCTTGGAGATGGAGTACTAAACTAGTTGGGCTTAGAATTAGATTAGTTGACTGTGTTGGATAATTACTTATTCGTGAATGTTGTTCACTAGCTAGTCCTTTATACATAATTCATGTTGGTCCTTTAATATTTATGTTTACTAGTCGGGCTTTAGAATTAGGTTAGTGGACAAATACATTATTAGTATCTGTTACTAAATATGAGCATTTATGGTATGCTTTGAAAACTGATACTCATGACATGCACAACTTAGATCATATCTTGTGAATATAATATAACTTGACAACAAAGTGCATGTTTACTTTTAATTTGAGTGATTCAAAACATATATGTAAAGACATTATTTTATATAGTGTTCATTCTTTTTTTATAGTTTTTTTAGTTAAACTGAAGTAGATATTAACAAATTTATGTTATATAATTTGTATAATTTTTATTTGTTCTTTAAGTGCTTGAATATGGAAAATCGTGATATTGTATGGAATTACTATACGGTAGTCGGTATCAATAAAAAGAAAACGAAGAGCAATTATTTCCGTCAAGAAATTTCTAGGGGAGGTATAATGTAATGAACCGCCTTTCTTACTCCGAAGAATGACGAGTCATAATGAAAGAAATAAAATGATAGAAAGAAAATGATAGAAAGAAGAAACTAAACAAAACACAGAATCTCACAGCGGAACAGAATAATATATAATATATAACATATATCGCTTAGTCACTGATCATACAATACATCAGAGAAATATTATACAGATACCATATTTGGACAGTCATAACTACATGTCCATGCATTACAAATCCAAAATGCAGATACATACACAGTGGAAATATATAGAACTAGCTAACGATGAAGCCACCGGCTCCAGCTCCTCCAAAATGCAATCGTGAGAACCTGGATCACATGGCTACGCATAAAAATTTGAGTATGCAAGAGTTGATGGAAAACAGAAAAATATACTCTGGGTCTAACATGGGTCGGGTGTGAGTAAAATGGTTAAATTATTTAAATTGAAAAATCATTCGAAACCAAAGGTATCTCGTAAGACCTCGCCGCACATAAATACGGTCGAGTTTTTACCTTTCGATAACCAAAATTCTTTTTATTGAAAATCCAATGATATTATCATAGTGTCTAGGGTTTTCAAATATAACAGAACATGGCTGGAATGCTTGCATATCACGTTCCAACATATTTGGACACAATAAAAAACATACGGCACTTATTGGAAAATGATCCATACATGGCAAGGTAAGGAACTACCTTCCGAAGAGTGCACCCCTAGATAAAATATACTCGGGGTCTGACAAGAACATTTTGTACCCCTGCTACACAGAACCGGCCTAGCACTTGACTACTAGTACCGAATATATCACCACTACGGTTGTGATCAGCAAACCGTACCGGAGCATACCAAAAAGGGACAAATATCGACTTTAAATCTGGTGATGACATACCCTAATGGGAGCGATCCACTTAGCCCTGCTGCATACCATGTTTTTGTCATTCTCGGTTGGTGAGACTTGAGGATACGTTCACCATTAAAAAAAATTATACTTAGAATGCACATCACCCTCAAATGATGATGTTTTGATAACATTCGTCCAAACAAGTTCGTTTTTTGTTTGGACGAAACTGAATCTACAAGAACTCTGCATTTTTTATCTTCACGATATGACAATTCATAACGCTCAAATCGGATCGAAGTGGTTTTTGGATAGTCATATCCGATCCCGGTCGCATCGAAACGTTCAACGGATTTTAAAAATCCAAGTTTGTCTTAAATACACAATTCCACAACCAGAGTGTAAATATTCACATATGGAAATTCATTCCGTATACTCTATCATGACCTGTCCATCGAAATTAATTCGCTTGTAATCATCACATTTTCTGAAATTCGAAATAGTGATAAGTACAGGTCGATTTACTTCCAATCAAACATGTCAACATTTTATCCTAACTACTTTAATTTGTTTGGCTATTTAATGGCACAGACAGTTGATAATTGGAAACAATATCCAAAGGGAATATCAGTCAAAGTATAGCTCGTTAACTAAATCAACAATTTATAATTTATAATTCAGAACTTAACCAGTTTAAATTAACAAAATCAAGTATTATTTTTAAATCTTGATTACTTATTAATCAAGGAAATTAAATAAAATGATTTAATTTAAATTAACTAAAATTAAATAGGCGATTTAAAAATTTATTATTAATTAACATACAATTAATTAAATAAGACATTACTTATTCGTTCCCATTAATTGTTATAAATCATTAAATTTTTACATTTGTAGAAATCTTAACATATTAGTTCAAATGAAGAAATCAGAGATAGGAGGGTAATGCAAAAAAACAACGCATTGGTTGGATTTTAAATTAAAGAGAAATTGTACCTTTAAACTTATAAATTTATTAAATAAACTAATTACCTTCAATTTACTTTACTTTTAAGACCCACTAAGCCCATGCTCTTCAAAACCCAACCCATACTTTACTTCTTCTTCCAGTCTCCTTCTCCCACGCTTTCATTTGAGCTTCAAGGAACATGCACGCGATTGTGCACAAAAACGTGCACGTACACATTGGCTTCGGACAACCATTCTCGCCGCCAATCACGCTCACAAGTCGCCCATGACCACAACATCACGATCTACCCACCCGACTCGCTGCCATAGCCTCAGATTCGAAATCGAACTCACTCATCCGAAAATGTAACATGTCGAACTACATAAATGCCATGCCCCGTCACCAGAGACCGCCATCCATTATCGGAACTCGCCCAGAGCATCGCCATCATTTCTTCCACCTATCCCCGCCTATGTGCACGCTTTTCCCCCTCTCTGGCCATCGCATTTTCCATGAAACCCGAGACCCAAAAACGTTTATCCTAAACCTTAAATCTACATCGTCTAGCTCTACATGACTAAAAATTGCCGTGCTATTTTTCTCGTAAGCGCCATCACTCAACTCGCCTTCACTCCAGACGCCATGCCACGTAATCGACCACATCGCCTGAATTTGACATCACGCCCATTTTCGAGCATCTTCCAATTCCTCCTTCCACATGCCACTAAAAATTCTCAAACACCCCCTAAAAATCATGTTTTCCAATAGCGATCATAATCATATGTCCATTGATTTAATTATGACAGTCGAAACTCAACCAAAATCAACTTACTCTTTGTTATATCGAGTTTTCTCTTTTATGCTTGATGATATCGCACAAAATAAATTTTACAATATTCTATATTAAAAACAAACAATTTTCGTTTTGGAATATGGTTTAAAACCTAATAGATGTCGAGATAGATTTTTAAAGGTGAAAGTTTTAACTTTTTAAAACAAAAACAAAGCAAAGAGAGGAAGAAGTACATTATGTTATGTGTAGGTGGACTTGACCAAGTTGAGACACATACATACCTAGATACATAACAAATAAATATACAGTTGACATATATCACATATTCATCCAAATCATGGTTCTATAAATATCTATAATAACCAGTAAACAAAAACTACGATGTTTTACTCACCAGGTTTAAAGAAGATGAACACTGCTTATCTCCTTCAAGCTTTAAACAAACCAATTTTTATCTTGTCTTAACAGCCAATTTTTTTTTATAAATGAACAACAACACATGTATATGTATGTATGTATGCATAAGAGAAGGAATGGAGATAGTGAAACATAGGGTGGCTAAAGGTACACATATAGGGTGGCCAGAGATTTTCATGTTTCAGGCTTTTATCACTTCATTTTTTCTTTTGCTTTGTAGGCTGATATGGTCTTATGTATGCTTTGATTTAAAGTTTACATGCTTGACTTTAGGTTTATAATGATGAAGCTATACATAAGTGTGTGTGTGTGTGTATTATCATAGGTTTTAAATAATGAAACTTTATATATGTACACATATATTTGTGTCCTATGTTTGAAATGATGAAACTACACACACACACATATTTATATATACACACATATTCTTAACATATTCAACAGTTAACGTTTGAAAATTTAGTATTGCCTTCAAATTCATAGATTCAGACACTTACAGTATCAGAAAAATTAAGTTATTCGACTTATAAAAATTAGTATTTCAATATTTAAAATTAATTAATTATTCTAATAACAGATGGGTAAAAATATGGATCATTACATTCCTCTCACTTAAAAGATTTTTGTCTTCGAAATTAGAAAGAAAAGAGATAATTTAAACTAAACATAAAGTCATATATTTATATCATAAAGCACATACATAAGTCATAACCTAAACAACCATAGCAAAGAAGGCATACACTAAACATATCAACAACTAGCTATCCTAACATTATCTCTGGATAGGCTTCTCTCATATTATCCATAGTTTCCCATATACAGTCTCTAGGATCCTCACTCCTTTAAATCTTGACTAACTTCACCATTTATTCCGAAGTCTCTTCTCATCTTGTTTTACAATATAAACTCCATGTCTGACCACTGTCAATTTGGGTTCTATCTCTAAATCCTCATGAACTGTTGGTTCCACAATCAATGATGGATCATTAACGTATTTCCATAGTTGAGATACATGGAATGCATTTATGAACTCCCACCATCCTTTCCGGCAAATCAGCCTAACAAGCAAGAGACCTAATCCTTTCAAGAATATGGAAAGGTCCGATATATCTCGGAGCTAACTCCTGGCTTTTCCAAATCTAATCTCTCCTCTAATTGGCGAAATCTTCACGAACACAAGATCTCCAACATCAAATTCTAGATCCCTTTGTCTTTTAGCAGCATATTTTTTATGGCGATCTTGAGCTTCCTTCATCCTCCACTTAACCAATTCAACCTTCTTAGATGACTCTTGAATCATATATGGACCAAGGATTAAACAATTCCCAGACTCCACCAAACAAAATGGTGACCAGCACGGCCTTCCATAGAGAACTTCATAAGGTACCATGCCTATGCTTTCTTGATAACTGTTGTTAGAGGATAATTCACTAAGTGTAGATAATCCTCCCATGAGCCACCAAAATCCAAGTTGAAGGCTTTCAACATGTCCTCCAAGATGCGATTAACCCTCTCAGTTTGGCCATCGGTTTAAGGGTGGTAAGTAGTACTCAAACTTAACTTTGTTCCCACGGCTACTTACAATGCTTTCCAAAATTTAATGCTAAAGATAGGATATCAATCACTTACTATGCTTATTGGGACTCCGTGAAATCTAATAATCCCCCTCATGAAAATTTCTGATAATGAAGTTGAGGTTCTAGTTGTTTTCACCGGTATAAAATGAGTGCTCTTAGTCAATCGGTCCACAATGACACATACTCCTTCATTTCCCTTTTCGGTTCTAGATAAACCATCAATGAAATACGTCGATATCAATTCATATTTACATTAGGGAATCTCCAAAGGTTGTAACAACAAGCTGCCTTCTGATGATTACCTTTGATTTGGTGATACACCTGCTTACAAAGATAGAGATATTCTTCTTCATCCCCGGCCACCAGAATACTCTTTTCATATCCTTGTACATCTTATGAACTCCGGGATGAATACTTAATTTAGATTTGCGGCATTCCAATAAAATTTCCTTCCTCAATCCATCTACATCTAGAACACAGTCGTTTATTTAATCCCAAAACACCACGATCGTCTACCTGAAAGTCTGAATATTGTCCCTCCCCAACTCCTTGAATTAATTCCACTAGATTTTTATCCCTTCTTTGACTACACATAATTCTTTGTGGCAAAGTTGGTGTCGCCTCCAAAAGAGATAAAACCGCATTTCTGCTTAGGGCTTCTACTACCATGATTGCCTTCCCTGATGTATAGAGGATATCCAAGTCGTAGGATGCCAGAAACTCTAACCACCTCTGTTGTCTCTGGTTTAGATCCTTTTGGGTAAAAGATACTTCGGCAATTTATGACTCGTAAAGAGCTTAAATTTTTCACCTAATTTAAGAAAGAAATTTACTCCTAGAATCTCTAAAAATTAGAAAGAAAATAAATAGGGCTAGAAGGACCCTTACCCAACAAGTAGTGCCACCACATCTTCAATAAAAAGACAGCCAGCAACTTCAGGTCAGGCGTAGCATATTTTTTCTCATAAGGCTTCAACTGCCTACTTGCATATGCAATCACCCTACCATGCTGCATCAAAACAGTGCCTAGTCCCACTCCATAAACATCTATGTAAATTGTGAATCCACTATTTCCATATGGAACGGCCAAGACTGGAGCACTGATCAATCTCTTCTTCAATTTTAGAAATACTTCTCACGCTTTAGAGTCCATACAAAATTCTTACCCTTCTTAATTAGCTTTTCAAATGGGAGGAAATCTTAGAATAATCTTGAATAAACTTCCTATAGTATCCCGCCAAACCAAAGAAACTGTGTACTTCGGGCGTAGTCCGCGGTTGCTTCCATTCCTGAACAACCGTCACCTTTATTGGGTCCAATGAAATGTCATCTCCCAATACAATATGCCTTAGAAACCTTACCTCTTATTTCCAAAAATGGCACTTTGAAAACTTCGCCTTTAGGACATGTCTCCTTAATGTTTCCAACACCACTTCTAAATGATGTTTGTGCTCCTCCTAAGATTTAGAGTAGATAAGAGTGTCGTCAATGAAACCTAGCACGAACTTATTAAGGACTTGTCTGAAAATGCGATTCATCAAGTCAACAAAATAGGCAGGTGCATTAGTTAGCCCGAAAGGCATAACCAACTGCTCGAAAAAGAAATGCGGACCCCTAAATGCAGTTAAGGGTATATTATCTTTGTCAATCCTTAATTGGTGAAATCCCATTGCTAGATACATTTGGGAAAATACTGTTGCCGCATGGAGTTCGCCAAAAAGGTCATCAATGTGGGGTAAAGGATGTTTATTCCTAATGGTCACCTTATTCAATTAGCAATAGTCCGCACACAGTCTTAGGGAACCATCGGACTTAGCCACAAAAACTACTACTGAGCCCCAACTCGAGAAACTTGGTCTAATCAACCCTCTGTTCAATAAATCCTAGGTTTGACTTACTAACTCCTCTCTCTCCCTCGGAGCCATTCTTCTTTTGGGTTGAATCACAGGCCTTGCTCTAGGAACTAAATTAATTTGGAATTCTGTTTCTCTGTGAGGGTGTAAGCTTTTAACTTCTTTAAAAACATCAAAAAAATCCTAACAACTTCAATAGACCCTAAATTTTCCTGCGCTGCTTCAAGGGCGTAAAGGAAACTACACATAAGGATGTCGATTTCTTACATGATATCTTAGCCTTTGACCCAATATTGGTTACTAAAGATACAGTTCCCTGATCACATTTTTAGACTGCCTCATACTTAGATAACCATCCACACCTAAAATAATGTCAAATCCTTCAAAATCTAAGGCATACGGGTCGCAAGGAAAGTTATGAGAGAGGTAGGAAATTGGCACATTCTTACAGATCATATTCAAGTGCGTTACCCTACCTATGGGGTTAGATATGCATATAGGGTTCTCTATAATAGTAGGAATGAGGTGAAACTTGTCTATTGATTCTAGGTAAATAAAGCTATGAGAGGAACCAGTCTCAAACAATGCTTGAACATGAACGCCACTAATAAATAAGGTACCTTCAAGGACGCCCTTTCCTTTCACATCCCCGGAAGTTGACGGTTCATTCTTTATAGCATACACCTTGGGCTGCTGCACTTTCTTCATAAGTAAACAGTCCTTTACCATATGCCTAGGATGATGATAGTTGAAATAAAGGGTCTTCTGGACCATTAGAGAGATAGTCCATTTTGTTGTTGAGGTTGCTGCTGTTGTTGCTTTTGAACTTCAAGATTCCTGCAAAACTTCACGATGTGGTCCTTCTGCTGGCACTTGTGGCAAATAAAATCCGTGAAATAATCCTCTTGAATCTCTTTACCCGGTTTCCCTTTCCTTGATTCTTCAAATTGGGGTTGAACTTCCTTTTGGTCGGAATTGTTGCCACTTACATTTCCACTGGGTGCTGCGGAAGTAGGCCTCTTCTTGTCCAATGCTTCATATCGGAGATCCATATCTACTAGGTCAACAAAAGATCCCTTGAGATGACCCTTCATCTTTTCATGAAAACTTTCCTTTAACCCATCACAAACATTTCATTCTTATTTAACAGTGTATTGATCAGTTGAGGTCCAAAGCATGAAAGTCCATTAAACTTGGTTTCATATTCCGCTACGGAGGAATCCTCTTGTTTTAAATCATAAAATTTCGATACATCCTCGTCTTACCCATAGCAGGTAGGAACTGAGCTTCAAATTCTTCCTTAAATTTGTTCCAGGAGAACTCTTCATATGAACATTTGCGGTTAGACAATCCAACCATGCGACTGCTCCTTCTTGTATTGCCAAGAAGCTAAAAAGCGTTTCTGCTCATCGGCCAGATTAAGTACTTTGAAAATCTTTTCGCAGGTTTGCAACCATGCTTGGACTTCCATGATCGATTTTGTCCCCTTGAAAGGTTTCCCTTCGAGAGTTGTTTAGTCTTTGCACAATGTTGGAAAATTTGCCCTTGGCTGAACCGGCTCAACTTCCTTAGCCATTCTTACTCTTCCAGGATTCAGGGTCTGACCATTTGTGGTTGTGGTACTACTAGCTCCCCTTTCACGTCCGCCTCTAGTGCTCATTTCTTACTACCTGGATATAGTAAGATGATACTTAGAATGCTTGGACAAAATACACTCCAAAGAAGGTAATAAACAAATTTATCAAAGCTGATCTAACAATCAGGGATATATATATATAAATATAATTACAAATACGCTCTTTCAAGACTTATACTAACCCAAAGCCTAGGTGTTCACTCAATATATGCTCTAATACCAAGTGTAACGAACTACATTTCTTACTCCAAAGAAAGATGAGTCGTTATGAAAGAAATAAAATGAAAGAAGAACGAACTTAAACAAAACACAGAATCTCATAGCTGAACGGAATAATATATAATACATAACATATATCACATAGTCACTGATCATATAAAACATCATCGTAATAATTATACAGATGCCATATTTGGACATACTACCCTTCCATACATTACAAATCAAAAATACAGATATAGACACAGCAGAAATATATTGAACTAGCTAACGATGAGGCCACCTACTCCAGCTCCTCCAAAATGGAATCGTGAGATCATGGATCACTTGGCTACTCAAAAAAATTTGAGTACTCAAGAGTTTAGGGAAAACGAAAAAATAAACTTCGGGTCGGACATGGGTCCAGTATAAGTAAAACTGTATAAATTGAAAAATCTTTTGAAATCAAAGGTATCTCGTAAGACCACGCCACACATAAACACGGTCGGTTTTTTACCTTACAATAATATAAACACTTTTTATAGAAAATTCAATGATATTATCATAGTGTCTAGGGTTTTCAAATATAATAGAACATAGTTGGAATGCTTGCATCTCACGTTCCAATATATGTGGGCACAATCAAAAATGTATGGGCACTTATTGAAAAATGGATTCCATACATGGCAAGGTAAGGAACTACCTTTCGAAGAGTGCACCTCTAGATAAAATGCAATCGGGATCTGACAAGAACATCTTATACCCTTGCTACACAGAACCAGCTTAGCAATTAACTACTAGTATCAAATATATCACCACCATGGTTGTGATCAGAAAACGTACTGGAGCATACCAAAAAGGGACAAATATCGAGTCTAGGTCTTGTGATGACACACTCTAATGGGAGCAACCCACTTAGCCCTGCTGTATACCCTGTTTTTTCCATTCTTGGATGGTGAGGCTTGAGGCTACGTTTACCTTTCAAGAAATTTACACTAAGAATGCTCATTTCCCTCCAATGACGATGTTCTGATAGCATTCGTCCATACAAGTTTATTATGGTTTGAACGAAACAGAATCTATAAGAACTCAACCTTTGTTATCTTCACGATATCATAATTCGTAATGCTCAAATCAGATCGGAGTGGTTTTTGGATAATCAGATCTGATCTCGGTCTCTTCGAAACTATAACGACCCCACTTCCTACGCCCAGGAAGAAGCATCGTTATTAAGAAAGAAAAGGGTGAGAAAATAGAAAAGATAGAGAAGAAAGAACAACAACATCAGAATCTCACAGCGGAACGAATAAAATATAATAATCACATAAGTGTTTACATAACATATATAACATCAATCAGAGTGATACATATAGTACATCACATACTAGACAGTTATAAACACCTGTCTAGTTATACAACTCAAACAATAAGACTCAGAGATATCAACACAGCGGAACTATATATATATCTATAACGCTGAAGCCTCCTGCTCCATTGCTCCTCCAGAATTCGTCAAAGCTAAACCTGAATCCCTTGGCTACCCGTAAAAATTTGGGTACCCGAGAGTTTATGAAAAACAAAAATAAACTTCGGGTCAGACATGTGTCTGGTATGAGTAACAGGTTAAAGTTGCTTAATTTTGAAAAATCCTTTGAAAACAAAAGGTATCACGTAAGACTTCCCACACATAAACATGGAAAAGTTTTTACCTTACGCTAACCAAAACATTTGATAGGAAATCCAGTGATATTATAATAGGTCTAGGGTTTTCAAGTAAATAGAAAATATCCGAAATTATTACATCTATTAAATTCCAGCTACTAGCCACAAAAGTGGGTAATACAATCAAAACCGTAGGCACTTATTGGATTGTGGATTCCATACAATGGCAGGGCTACTGGGGTACCGCCCGTCACAGTATGTGGCCTAGATCAACGTACCGAGGATCACTCCCGACCCCCTGCAACACAAGGCCGGAACCATTCCTTACTGAACAGTCCCAACAAGATAAACCCCGCAGTTGGCTGCAGACCAACTGCTCACACAGCCGAATAAAAGGGACATCTAGACAGGGGAATATCCTTGTCCTGCTTGGGCATGACCCACCTAACCTTGCTGCACCTCCCATGTTTTAGCCATTCTCGGTTGATGAGGCTTGAGGTTACGATTACCTTTATAGAACATATTTCTTAGAATGCTCATCGTCCGCCTGACGATGTGTTGAAAGCATTCAATCCATACAAGTTCGTTCCGGGTTCGAGAAACCGAAGGCATCATCTCGTTACACTCGTTTTGGAATCACCCTTAGAGTTAATGACGATAACCCTTGCATTCAGAATCTTCATCTTCACTTCAGATTCATGACCTATCATTAATTTGGAAACGATGTGGTTTTCGGATATTCCAAATAAGGAAAACCGATCCCGGTCTCATCGAAATCCAAAACGTGTCTTTTAAGGTCAAGTTGTCTATTTAGTCTTAACAGTCAATTCAATATTATCAATATGCACAGATAGATAATTCACATTTCATAATAGATAACCACATCATCATCATAAACCGATAATTAATATCATCATCCAAACAGATAATTAAATATTATCATACTTAAAACATACATTCATATCACATAGACATTATCCATCTCATATCTGAGATCACAATCAACAATGGAATATCAATATCATCCATCAGCAATGATTTATGAATCACAAGCTATAATTAATTTAAAATCCAAACTCTGGATTCCAATTTTGGAGTTAACTTGTCTAAAACTTCTCTTAACAATTTAGATTTCATTTTTGAAATTCAACTCTCTTGAATATACTTAAGCACTAAGCACCTTTAAATTATTAAAATAATTTAAATTATGGAACTTTATTATTCCCAACTTTATTTTCAAAACTGACTTAAAGTCACCATTTAAACTTGTTTTTAAACTAGGTTTAATCTTTGATTTTAAATTTGAAAACAAAAGGTAAAAAAACTGTTAAAAACCTGTTACAGTTTTAAAACTGTACAACTACAACCCGAGCACCCTTATGTTTACTTCGAGTAAACGTACGAATTTCCCCGTGATAACCAACAAGCTGCTTCGAGTTTTATTCCCAGGCGCGCGCGAATGGAAAAAACACAAAACTTGGAAAAAACACTACCTCGCCTCCCCTTCCAAATCTGTCACTGCCACGCGCACGATGCTCCCACCACCGGACGCCACCAAACTCCAGTTACCACTTCGACCATCTCTCCCCTACCTCCCCTCCAGACCACGTGCCACTCGGTCGTCTGCAATGGCCGCGTCGATCAAAACTTCAAAGCACAATACAATTTAGGTTTAGGAACTTAATTCCTTTGCCGTCGACGCCACGACCATCTGTCACACTATCCACTATTTTTATCAACCTCAGCGCACACTCATCCACCTACAGACAAAGCTCCGGCCACCCTAGTCCTTCTGGCCGTCCACAGTTGCACAAAAACCCAAATTCAGACAAACCCAAATTACACAATCATCCTAAAGCTTAAAATCCTGATTTGTATTTTAAAAATCCTCATTTCCAGTGAAGATTCAAGATAGATACTTGAATCAATGATCGATGAAAGTTGAAATTTTGTAAATCTTAAGTTTGCTCAGTGATTTGAGTTCCAGAGGAAAGTTTTAAGTTGTTTTTATCTTAGCTAAATTTTTAAACTTATTTCATCATGTCATAAACATCTTTTATTCAAATCTCAAGTCCATTCATCAATCAGAGAAGAAGCAAATGATTTTTGAATGTAAAGTTTTGTTTACAGAGTAACTGAAGGCAAACATATACAAACACTTCCAGTTATATTTTGGTTTCCAGATAAATTTCTCTTGTATTATTTTTTTTTTAGTTAAATAAATTTTAAACTTAAATCTTAAAGTTAAACAAACGAGTCTTGTTTAAATTCTATCAACTAACAGCCATCAGATCAAAAGGAATTAGATTCTTTTGTTTAGAAGCCAAGTCTGAAACTAAAACAGGCAGAACAAGTTTAACTACATCAATCATCTATCCATCCATATACACATGCATTCTCAAATATATATACACATACTTAAAACTTCATCTCAGACAAACTAACAAAAAACCATAACTGAATATACTTAGGTATTTTAGAAAAAAAAGAAGTTACTCACCAATTTTCAGAGAAGAACAATTGCTCCTTGATTAAGCAACAGGCTTGAAATTTACAGGTTGAACTCTCTTCTTTGATTCTCAGGTTGAATTGAATTTTGGTTGTTGTTTAAGTGAAGTTTGGATTAGTTTGAAATGAAGTTTATTTTACTTTCATGTATTTACTTAGTTCGAACTGAATAAAGATGAAACTGATTTATAGAAAAGGAAAGAAGACAGGGTTCATTATTATGTTTTATACACTGTGACAATATTTGCATACAAATCTTTGTTTGTACAGATTTTTGAAACATGATATTTTAGGTTGGAGGCTGAAATGAAATACTCAGTGTACTAAAAGATTTTACATTAATGATTTTTGTTTGTTAGCTTAAAGATACTTAACAATGTCTTCCTTCACAAGCTTCATATATACATATTTTGTTTATTTTTCTTTGTTATTGTCATTAGCTTTGTTTCATTCAATTTGGCCTGCACACTTTATATTTGTTCATTAGCCTGCATATGATTTTACTTGTTTGTATAACATGTATATTTTTATTACTGTCCTTATTTTGTCTACTTAGTTTGGCCTGCACACATATAAATTTTATTTTTGTTACTGTCTTTGCTTTCAGGTTCAACTTTTGTTCTTGATGCTTAAAACATATATATATATATATATATATATATATATATATATATATATATATATGCTGCAGTTTGCTTATGTTGGTTTACAACTTAAAAATTTATTTGTTTTCTAGTTTCATTGTTGACTTGTGTCTAGTTTTATTATTGACTTGTTATTACATTTTGAAATGTATGTGACTTGTTATTTCTTTTTCAATTTATCTTGTATCTTGTATTTTTATATGTATATTTTTATTTTATTTATATTATAAAAACACATTTATAAAATTGAAATAATTAATAAAAGAAATTATCTTTTTATTATAAACTACTTATTTCATTTATGTATGTTAATGTATTGTTTGACAAAATTATATTAAAACTCATATATATTTTTAAATTCATATTTTAATCAAGCTACACTAAAAAGAAAAGTAAACAAATCTTTTTGTTAATAAATTAAAATCTAAACTTAAGTTAAAATAAGTATCAAACTATTTAAACATTTATCTTATGTATTTAAAACCCTATATTTATTAATTTAGCTTTGAAAAGTTTATATTAAATAAAACATAATTTCTAATTCACTAAAATGTATATTAGAATCTGAAACATAGTTTATTAGTTGAACTTTAAAACTAAATCTCATCTATTTGCAATGTATACAAATATATACATTTATAAATAGAAAACAATTCAATTAATTTTAACAGATATCATTTACTAATTAAATATTTATTAAAAGAAAAGTATCAATTCAAGTCTAATTAATAGAGATATATCAAAATTTAATATTTAATGCAGATTATTAAATTGATATTGCTAGAAAATTCCGGGTTGTCACATTCCTCCCCCCTTAAAAGAATTTCGTCCCCGAAATTTAAAAGCAAAGGTAATTTAATAATATATTTAAGATTTTAATTAATTTTAAATCATAAGCATATATCAATCACATGCTAACAATCATCACAACCAATCTACTCAATCAACAAAGCAAACTATCCAGACAAAATTCTGGATAGAGCTCCCTAGAGTTTCGCAGTATAATACCGGAATACTCGATCTATATAATCCAAACAGTCTATACTACTAATCTACAGAACTCCTTTGAATCAGAGAAAATTCATACAAAATCAAATCTCCGACTCCGAAATCCAAATTCCTTCGTCTCTTATCCACCAAATACCTCTGACAAACCAGAGCTGCCTTCAACTTACTGATCCGCTCAATCTTTGCTGATGACTCCTAAAACAATCTGAATCCAAAAACAATCCAGTAGAATGATTTTCTCAAAATCAACCAAAATCAAGAACTCAACCTTTTCTATCCTCAGTAGAAAACAATTTCTCTTTTTCCAGAAAAGAAAAACAGATGCACTCCCAACTGCTTCCGCTGCACAACTCTGATCTGGGGTAGATGAAAATGCTGATGATACACATAAGAACAAACTGTACATTACATTACAAAAATATGATTCAACAGATCCAAAATAAAAATCCAGAAGTTCCTCCAAACTCTGAGCTGCTTTACCAATTCCTCTCTCTAGAAACCATTCTATTACTAAGCTGAACCATCGGCACTGCTTCTGAAATCCAGTCGATACCAAACTCAACTCCTCAGATGCTAAGGCAAACCACCGACCTCTTCAAAGATATCCAGAAGAAGATTTTCTGCCATCCCAGAGAATACTTAACTATCGCAAGTCACTTTTGCGATCACCTAGGCTAATATCCAAAGAAAACTGTACTCTCCTTACCTATCTGAACAACTTAAACTTATCCAGCCAATCCATTGAAGAAATGGATTCACAAACTGCCTCTGGACTTCACCTCTAAAGAACTGAAGACAGATGAACTCCTCGCGTGCCGGCAGAACAATCTGAGCTGCAACACTGCTACTGATGCCCAAAAATTTCTAAATCCAAAATTCCTCGGAAAACTCGGGCCTCAAAGCCAAACACAACATTCCGCTGAACTCAATCTCAAAACTAATGCAGATACACTTCCTTATCTAAAATCCTTGAGATCTTCTTCGGAAACAATCCATTGCTACTGCATCTCAACACTCAACTACTACATCTTGAGGTTCCAAAATAATATTTCTAGCTTCTGCTCAACTGACAAAAACCAAATTCTACTCATCCAATCTTGTACAACAAAATGGACTCCAAATCTTAACAGTTTTCCTCCAGAGATTAGGTGAAATCCTTACAGCCCAAATTTACTCGAGACGATATTAGGTCTACAGTCTCGTCAAATATACTTCTAACCACAGGTAGTCGTGTTACACATACTACTACCCAATTTACCCTTATACTTATATTGGAAAACCCGAACAGGTAATCCAACAGATAGATAGAAATGAATATATATATATATATATATATCAAAATTACAAATACGCTCTCTCAGGAAAGAAATCACTCAAGAGCCTAGGTATTCACTCAACCTAGCGCTCTGGTACCACTGTAACGACCCCACTTCCTACGCCCAGGAAGAAGCATCGTTATTAAGAAAGAAAAGGGTGAGAAAATAGAAAAGATAGAGAAGAAAGAACAACAACATCAGAATCTCACAGCGGAACGAATAAAATATAATAATCACATAAGTGTTTACATAACATATATAACATCAATCAGAGTGATACATATAGTACATCACATACTAGACAGTTATAAACACCTGTCTAGTTATACAACTAAAACAATAAGACTCAGAGATATCAACACAGCGGAACTATAATATATCTATAACGCTGAAGCCTCCTGCTCCATTGCTCCTCCAGAATTCGTCAAAGCTAAACCTAAATCCCTTGGCTACCCGTAAAAATTTGGGTACCCGAGAGTTTATGAAAAACAAAAATAAACTTCGGGTCAGACATGGGTCTGGTATGAGTAACAGGTTAAAGTTGCTTAATTTTGAAAAATCCTTTGAAAACAAAAGGTATCACGTAAGACTTCCCACACATAAACATGGAAAAAAATTTACCTTACGCTAACCAAAACATTTGATAGGAAATCCAGTGATATTATAATAGGTCTAGGGTTTTCAAGTAAATAGAAAATATCCGAAATTGTTACATCTATTAAATTCCAGCTACTAGCCACAAAAGTGGGTAATACAATCAAAACCGTAGGCACTTATTGGATTGTGGATTCCATACAATGGCAGGGCTACTGGGGTACCGCACGTCACAGTACGTGGCCTAGATCAACATACCGAGGATAACTCCCGAACCCCTGCAACACAAGGCCGGAACCATTCCTTACTGAACAGTCCGGAACAAGATAAACCCCGCAGTTGGCTGCAGACCAACTGCCCACACAGCCGAATAAAAAGGGACATCTAGACAGGGGAATATCCTTGTCCTGCTTGGGCATGACCCACCTAACCTTGCTGCACCTCCCCTGTTTTACCCATTCCCGGTTGATGAGGCTTGAGGTTACGATTACCTTTATAGAACATATTTCTTAGATTTCTCATCGTCCGCCTGACGATGTGTTGAAAGCATTCAATCCATACAAGTTCGTTCTGGGTTCGAACGAAACCGAAGGCATCATCTCGTTACACTCGTTTTGGAATCACCCTCAGAGTTAACGACGATAACCCTTGCATTCTGAATCTTCATCTTCACTTCAGATTCATGACCTATCGTTAATTTGGAAACGATGTGGTTTTTGGATATTCCAAATAAGGAAAACCGATCCCGGTCTCATCGAAATCCAAAACGTGTCTTTTAAGGTCAAGTTGTCTATTTAGTCTTAACAGTCAATTCAATATTATCAATATGCACAGATAGATAATTCACATTTCATAATAGATAACCACATCATCATCATAAACAGATAATTAATATCATCATCCAAACAGATAATTAAATATTATCATACTTAAAACATACATCCATATCACATAGACATTATCCATCTCATATCTGAGATCACAATCAACAATGGAATATCAATATCATCCATCAGTAATGATTTATGAATCACAAGCTATAATTAATTTAAAAAGAATTAAATTAACTACTTCCATCTTTAATTAATTTAAAATAAATTAAATTAATTACTCATTCCATAAATCCTGCTCTCACAATCATTAATTAATTATAAATCAAATTAATTAATCATTCTCTAATTACAAGAATAATTTAGTCTTTAATAAATTTCTCAATTGAATTATTCTAAATTATTCATAGTAGATTAACATTTAATTACTTTCCTAGTAATTGTTCCTTAATTAAACAATCTTAGTTACATCATTAATTATTTAATTAATGATCTCCAATTTATATCAATTTTACTTTATTTAAATTAATTAAGTGATTAATCTTTACTTAAACACAATTATTAATCACCCCTTGATTAATAACAAACCAGTAATTACTACCCTTAATTACTTATTTATCATTCCATGATTAATTATTTCCATAAATCAATCCTTTGATTAATTACAAAAGAAATTACACAAATTACTCCACTTACAAATTATCTTGTATTAATTTCATCAAGTAATTATTATCCAGTTACTATTCTAAGTAATTATACTCCATTAATTACACTAAGTAATTACACATACCAAATCATCACATGATTTCTAAAATTAATTAATTAACTTAATTTAAATCTTATTATCCATTACTTAAATATTCAAATTAATCATCTTTGATTTAAATATCTTTTGCTGCATTCCAGTAGTTTTCTTAATTAATTTACAGAAATTAAACTTGAATAAATCCATGAATCAATTACATTTATATTGATTTATTACTATTTAATTATCTTGTTGATATATTATTCTCAAATAAATCAATCTCTTATCCCATCATTAATTATATTAATTAATGATTTCTAATTACATTTTCATTTGTTAACTTATATTAAGAATACAAATCTTCAAATTACAAATATTAATCCTCTTGATTAATAACATACAGTAATTAATCATTCATAATTAATTACTTCTCAATAACACTCTTAATTAATCCCCTGATCAATTTCAAGTAATTATATTTCAATTACTTCCATTAACAACATCATCCAGTTAATTACCTCCAGTAATTATCCATCAATTACTTCTCTAAGTAATTCAATTCCAAAATATCAGTTAATTAAACTAAATTAATTAACTCAAATTAAATCAATTTACTCAATAAGTAATTAATTTCTTAATTACTTTCCAAATAAATAATTACATTTAAACTATTACAATGATTATTGTTGTATTAATTAATCAAATTAATTTATTGAAAATCAATTACATTAATTAATTATAAATAATCTTGTTAATGACCTTCATTAACCCTTATTTAGTTATTTTCTTCTAAAATAATTAACTTATATTAATCGTCATTAATTATAAGTTTGATTAACCATTAAAATTTATTAATTTAAGTAAATATCTAATTTATGGTTCTTAATCTCATATTAGTTAATTAATTCATTAATTAACTTTAATTACTACATTTAAACTATTAATTACTAAATTAACTAATATCCATCATTAATTATTCTTACCTAATTAGCTTATAGGTTAATGCATATAAAATTCTAAAACTTCATGAATTAAAGTAAACCATCCTTATTATTGATTTTGTATTCAATTCCAATATGTTTAAAACATTTATTTCAATTTACTTTCTAACTAAAAACCAATTTATCCTTAATAAAGTTTTAAAACTAATTTATTTTTCAAAACCCTTTGCAAACTCACATGTTTAATTACAGTTCAAACTTGTTTGAATAAATTTAAATTGTAAAACTTTATTTTGTCCCAAATCTAGAATTTTAAAATCCAAACTCTGGATTCCAATTTTGGAGTTAACTTGTCTAAAACTTCTCTTAACAATTTAGATTTCATTTTTGAAATTCAACTCTCTTGAATATACTTAAGCACTAAGCACCTTTAAATTATTAAAATAATTTAAATTATGGAACTTTATTATTCCCAACTTTATTTTCAAAACTGACTTAAAGTCACCATTTAAACTTGTTTTTAAACTAGGTTTAATCTTTGATTTTAAATTTGAAAACAAAAGGTAAAAAAAACTGTTAAAAACCTGTTACAGTTTTAAAACTGTACAACTACAACCCAAGCACCCTTATGTTTACTTCGAGTAAACGTACGAGTTTCCCCGTGATAACCAACAAGCTGCTTCGAGTTTTATTCACAGGCGCGCGCGAATGGAAAAAACACAAAACCTGGAAAAAACACTACCTCGCCTCCCCTTCCAAACCTGTCACTGCCACGCGCACGATGCTCCCACCATCGGAGGCCACCAAACTCCGGTTACCACTTCGACCATCTCTCCCTTACCTCCCCTCCAGACCACGTGCCACTCGGTCGCCTGCAATGGCCGCGTCGATCAAAACTTCAAAGCACAATACAATTTAGGTTTAGGACCTTAATTCCTTTGCCGTCGACGCCACGGCCATCTGTCACACTATCCACTATTTTTACCGACCTCAGCGCACACTCATCCACCTACAGACAAAGCTCCGGCCACCCTAGTCCTTCTGGCCGTCCACAGTTGCACAAAAACCCAAATTCAGACAAACCCAAATTACACAATCATCCTAAAGCTTAAAATCCTGATTTGTATTTTAAAAATCATCATTTCCAGTGAAGATTCAAGATAGATACTTGAATCAATGATCGGTGAAAGTTGAAATTTTGTAAATCTTAAGTTTGCTCAGTGATTTGAGTTCCAGAGGAAAGTTTTAAGTTGTTTTTATCTTAGCTAAATTTTTAAACTTATTTCATCATGTCACAAACATCTTTTATTCAAATCTCAAGTCCATTCATCAATCAGAGAAGAAGCAAATGATTTTTGAATGCAAAGTTTTGTTTACAGAGTAACTGAAGGCAAACATATACAAACACTTCCAGTTATATTTTGGTTTCCAGATAAATTTCCCTTGTATTATTTTTTTTTAGTTAAATAAATTTTAAACTTAAATCTTAAAGTTAAACAAACGAGTCTTGTTTAAATTCTATCAACTAACAGCCATCAGATCAAAAGGAATTAGATTCTTTTGTTTAGAAGCCAAGCCTGAAACTAAAACAGGCAGAACAAGTTTAACTACATCAATCATCTATCCATCCATATACACATGCATTCTCAAATATATATATACACATACTTAAAACTTCATCTCAGATAAACTAACATACAACCATAACTGAATATACTTAGGTATTTTAGAAAGAAAAAAAGTTACTCACCAATTTTCAGAGAAGAACAGTTGCTCCTTGATTAAGCAACAGGCTTGAAATTTACAGGTTGAACTCTCTTCTTTGATTCTCAGGTTGAATTGAATTTTGGTTGTTGTTTAAGTGAAGTTTGGATTAGTTTGAAATGAAGTTTATTTTACTTTCATGTATTTACTTAGTTCGAACTGAATAAAGATGAAACTGATTTATAGAAAAGAAAAGAAGACAGGGTTCATTATTATGTTTTATACACTGTGACAATATTTGCATACAAATCTTTGTTTGTACAGATTTTTGAAACAAGATATTTTAGGTTGGAGGCTGAAATGAAATACTCAGTGTACTAAAAGATTTTACATTAATGATTTTTGTTTGTTAGCTTAAAGATACTTAACAATGTCTTCCTTCACAAGCTTCATATATACATATTTTGTTTATTTTTCTTTGTTACTGTCATTAGCTTTGTTTCATTCAATTTGGCATGCACACTTTATATTTGTTCATTAGCCTGCATATGATTTTACTTGTTTGTATAACATGTATATTTTTATTACTGTCCTTATTTTGTCTACTTAGTTTGGCTTGCACACATATAAATTTTATTTTTGTTACTGTCTTTGCTTTCAGGTTCAACTTTTGTTCTTGATGCTTAAAACATATATATATATATATATATATATATATATATATATATATATATATATATGCTGCAGTTTGCTTATGTTGGTTTACAACTTAAAAACTTATTTGTTTTCTAGTTTCATTGTTGACTTGTGTCTAGTTTTATTATTGACTTGTTATTACATTTTGAAATGTATGTGACTTGTTATTTCTTTTTCAATTTATCTTGTATCTTGTATTTTTATATGTATATTTTTATTTTATTTATATTATAAAAACACATTTATAAAATTGAAATAATTAATAAAAGAAATTATCTTTTTATTATAAACTACTTATTTCATTTATGTATGTTAATGTATTGTTTGACAAAATTATATTAAAACTCATATATATTTTTAAATTCATATTTTAATCAAGCTATACTAAAAAGAAAAGTAAACAAATCTTTTTGTTAATAAATTAAAATCTAAACTTAAGTTAAAATAAGTATCAAACTATTTAAACATTTATCTTATGTATTTAAAACCCTATATTTATTAATTTAGCTTTGAAAAGTTTATATTAAATAAAACATAATTTCTAATTCACTAAAATGTATATTAGAATCTGAAACATAGTTTATTAGTTGAACTTTAAAACTAAATCTCATCTATTTGCAATGTATACAAATATATACATTTATAAATAGAAAACAATTCAATTAATTTTAACAGATATCATTTACCAATTAAACATTTATTAAAAGAAAAGTATCAATTCAAGTCTAATTAATAGAGATATATCAAATCAATTTAATATTTAATGCAGATTATTAAATTGATATTGCTAGAAAATTCCGGGTTGTCACAGAAACGATCAATGCATTTTAAAAGGCCAAGTTTGTCTTAAGTAGACAATTCCACAACCAAAGTATAAATATGCACATGTGGAAATTCATTCCATATGCTTACTCTATCATGACTTGTCCATCGAAATTAATTCGCTTGTAATCAACACATTTTCTGAAATTCGAAATAGTGATAAGTACAAGTCGATTTACTTCAAATAAAACGTGTCAACGTTTTATCCTAACTACTTTAATTTGTTTGGCTACTTAATGACACTGACAATAGATAATTGGGAACAATATCTAAACGGAATATCAGTCAAAGCATAGCCCATTAACTCAATCAACAATTTATAATTTATAATTCAGAACTTAATTAGTTTAAATTAACTAAGTAAAGTTATATTTTTAAATCCCGATTACTTGTTAATCAAAGAAATTAAATAAAACAATTTAATTTAGTTAATTAAATTAAACAGTCCATTTAAAATTTATTATTAATTAACATAAAACTAATTAAATAAGAGATTACTTATTCGTTCCCTTTAATTATTATAAATCATTAATTTTTACATTTGCATAAATCTTAACTTATTAGCTCAGATGAAGATATTAGACGATAAGATTTCAATGCAAAAAAAACCGTGCGTTGATTGGATTTTAAATGAAAGAGAAATTGAATTTTTAAATTTAAAATTTATTAAATAAACTAATGAACATCAATTTACTTTACTTTTAAAACCCACTCGGCCATACTCCTCAAAACCCGACCCATATTTTACTTCTTCTTCCAGTTTCTTCTGCCACGCTTTCATTTGAGCTTCAGGGAATGTGCACACGACTGTGCACGAAAACACGCGCGTACATATTGGCTTCGGCCAACCATTCTCGCAGCCGATCACGCTCATAAGTCGCCCATGACCTCGACATCACAATTTACCAACCTGACTCGCTGCCATAGCCTTCGATTCGAAATCGAACTCACTCGCCCAAAACTGTAACAAGCCGGGCAACATTGACACCATGCCCCGTCACCACAGGCCGCCATCCATCACAGGAACTCACCCAGAGCATCGCCATCGTCTCCTCCATCTATCCACGCATATGCACATGCTTTTCACCTTCTTTCATCATCGCAATTTCCACGAAACCCAAGATCCAAAAACATTTATGCTTAAACCATAAATCTACCTCCTCTAGCTTGCATACACGACTAAAAATTTCCATGCTAGTTTTCTCGTATGCGCCATCACTCAGCTCACCTTCACGCCAGACGCCACGCAATCGATCATGTCACCTGAATTTGACATCATGCCTAATCCCGATCATCTTCCAATTCCTCCTTCCACATGCCACTATAAATTCTCAAACAACTTGTAAAAATCATGTTTTTCAATAACGATCATAACCATATGATCCATTGGTTTAATTACGATAGTCGAAACTCGACCAAAATCAACCCACTCTCTGTTATATTTAGTTTTCTCTTTTCATGCTTGATGAAATTACACGACATAAATTTTACAATATTCTATATTAAAAAACAAACAATCTTCATTTCGGTATTATGGTTTAAAACCCAATAAATGTTGAGATATAGATTTTTAAAGGTGAAAGGTCTAACTTTTTAAAATAAAAACAAATAACAGAGAGGAAGAAGTACAGTTTTTTGTCTGTAGGTGGACTTGACCATGTTGAAACACATACATACATATGTATATTTACATAAAAAAATAAATATACAGTTGACATATATCACAGATTCATCCAAATCACAGTTATATATAGGTATCCATAATAACCACAAACAAACACTAAGATATTTTACTCACTAGGTTTAAAACAGATGAACACTGCTTATCTCCTTCAAGCTTTTGAACAAACCAATTTTTATCTTATCTTAATGACCAAAATTTTCTTTTTATAAATGAACAACATATATATATATATATATATATATATATATATGAGAAGGAAAGGAGATAGTGAAACATAGGATAGCTGAAGGTACACATATAGGGTGGCGTGGATGTTCATGTTTCAAGCTTTTATCACTTCATATATATATATATATATATATATATTTGTTTTGTGGGCTAATATGATCATTTGTATGCTTTGATTTAAAGTTTGCATGCTTGACTTTAAATTTGCAAAGATGAAGCTATACATAAGTGTGTGTGTATGTGTATACATTATCATAGGTTTGAAATGATGAAACTGTATACATACATACATACATACATACATATATACATGCACACATATTCTTGTCATATTCAACAGTTAACGTTTGAAAATTTAATATTTCTTTCAAGGTTCATAGATTCAGACACTTTCAATATTAGAAAATTTAAGTTATTCGACTTATAAAAATTAATATTTCAATATTTAAAATTAGTTGATTATTCTAATAACATATGGGTAAAAATCCTGGTCGTTACATGTAACATGTATGAAAAGATATTTGGCAGCAGTGGCTGGCGATGTTGCACCAAATGACGACCCATGTTTTGGAAGGTTTAAATTGACAATAATCCACACATGTCCAATTCAAACAATCCAAAACATAGATAATCAATGTGATTAATTAAGAAAATAATAAAAGAAGAAGAAAACATATATAGAATCTCATAGCAGAATGACAAAATATAATAATCAAATAAACTGTTCAAGAAGCTGTTTACTATACATTTGATTATAATTTATACAACATTTATCAGAGTTATATATACGACATAAAAAAATATAATGTAGCAAAACAGCATGATGTAGGGAATAATAATAGTAATACAATATACCAAATCTTTATTTTTGTCCTCCAGAAAATAATCATCAATGCACTGAAAAACTCAGGACTAACTCGAGTATGATTAAAAGACAAAACATTCGAGTTAGGACTAAAATATCCTTATGTGAGTTAAATCAATATAACATATAACAAGAGTGTAATAGCATCAGAGATGTTTATTGGATTTCACGTCTACTATCAAGTATATAACGTGCATGCAATAACTCAAGAGATGTTACAGAATTTAACATCTCTTAAGGATCTATCAAAATATTTATATATAGTAGAATACGTTATATATGTAATGTCTAATCAGTAAAATAAATATTTTTCTTAGCATTAAGGCTTTACATTATCTCCCTTAATGTGTTTTTAAGCATTGCCATACAGTTTTCATATAACGCCCCAGTAGCACATCGGGGGATGGGGATGCGCCGTGATACAACAACACTAAACCAAAATCGTAGTGTCTAGTATAGGGATAAAAGTATGACAACGTACGTGAGGCAATGCCCAAGGTAGGATACTACTAGTTTGAGTCGTAGGGCTGGTGGTAACACATCGTAGCCATGATCGCCCACCGCGTCCATCCATCCCATATCGAGCACAAGGAGGTTATCCTAAAATCAAGACACACCAATCGAAACCAACAACAGAGACAATAGTATGGACTAAGTCCAAAGAAAATATAAGAGTGGATGTCTACTAGGAGTAGCTAGCCCGCTTGGCCCTATCAAGTCACCTTGTTTTAGTCATTTCAAATTGGAACAAGTGTCGAATTCTATCTATCATCATTTTCTTTCTTCAAATCCAGCAAATGATGTCAAATCCAACTACTTCGTTCTGAATCTTCTTCGCATACATAGTTGTTAAAGTGGTTCCAATATTGATAGTGAGTATGCCAATAAGAGGCCCAGTCTCTTTAACAACCATATATCGTTTTACATACCGGTCGATTCTTTTACATTTCTAAAACAATTCATACTTGATATCAAAATATCATATTCGCTTCAAAAATACATTCATTTCAAAATATCATATTTACTTTAAAATATGTCAATTTAGTTCGATATGTCATTTTCAATTCAAAATTCGGTTCGAATTTTAGTTTAATTTATAACTTCATTTTAACCGAATTTGCATTTAAATCAACGATTTAAATATAAACATCCCACCTTGACCAGTTTGAATTTTTAGAAAATAGTTTGAATTTTTTTAAATAGTTTAAAAAGTTAAAATAGTTTGATATAAAATAGTTTGAGTATTGAAAATGGTTTATATAGTAAAATAGCTTGAAAAGAAATCAAAATAATTTGAATATTAAAAAGTTAGATTTTAAATAATTTATTTGAAAATAATTTCAAAGTCAAACTGATTCAATTCCAAATCTTCCAACTCAAATCAGTTTCAATTTCCATTTCAATTTAAATCAATTCAATTTCGATTTCAATTGGAATTAACTTCTATATTAATTTCAATTCAAATCAATTTCAATTTTCATTTTCAACTTCAAATTCGATTTAACAATTCAAGTCAATGGTTTAAATTTAAACCATTTCAATTTATATCAATTTCGAGTTCACTTCCAGAATATCTATTTAATCATTTAAATTAAACTTAACTTTGATATTCAATTTAATGTTCAAATCTTTTAAAATAATTCAATTCCGAGTTCAAATTTTAAATACCCATTTAAATTACTTTTACTTAAATAACTTCAAAGGTTCGAGTAAAAGTTCAAACCTTTTAAAACAATTTAGTTTCAATAATTCAAGTCGCATGTCGAATATAAGTTTACATTTCAAATTAAATTATTCAAAACAATTTCTTCTAACCAATTTTGATTTCACATTTCAAAACTTGAATTAGAAATAATTCAAATTTTATAGATTCAATTTTAATTTCTTTGAATCAAAATCATTTAAATAATTCCAAAACCAAGAATTTTAAAACCACTTAGTTTAACCAAGGTCCATATATAATTTTCTATCCTATGGCCAAGTGATTAGTTATTCCAATTTAATTTCAAGGATGGATACATATCATTTCAATCCAAATAAATGTCATAGGTATATATCATTTCAACCTATTTCTTAGTTTACTCGAAATAATTCAAATAACAGTTTTATATACTGTCAATAATCTACAGGGTGATAACTGGAGTATATAAAAATAAATAAACATCCTAATCATCCAAAATATCAGTCAATAGAAACCATCACAATCAACATCCAAATCAGTCATATTTCAACAATTTACTGGTTATCAACATCAGGTGTCTAACTGGTAATTCAATTTCAATTTCAAGTTTGAACTATCAATTTAAATTCATATCAGTTCAACTCTGGTATTAATTTAAATGTCAGTTAAATTACCAAAAAATAATCAACAAATTTAAATTACTTCACAACTTCAATTTAACTAACATACAGAAATATTTAGTCATTTATGAGCGTATAAAACACTCACCTTTGTTTGAAACTGAAAATTATTAGGGTCAAATAAATACCAATCTAATGCCATATCGAAGACGACGTCTATAAGATCCTAATGCAACAAACCGCACTCGAATCCGATCTCAAACGCAAAAGTTACGAATTTTATTAGCATTTGAAATAATTAAACTATCATTAGCATAATGAATAAATAATTAAATTAATTAACCTACAACATCCCCTAATCATCTCTATAAGTCCTAGAATAAATAATTAAATTAATTAACCTACAACATACCCTAATCATCTCTGTAAGTCCCAGGCCGCATGCGTCTTCTTCCCCAAGCTACAAATCGCGACATTTTTTTTAACAGAACGAAGATCGACGTCTGCTCTTTAGACCGTCGATATCATCTCAGACCGACCTCCCTCTAATTGTTGCGTGCTCAAAGCTTCATGACCCTAAATGACGCGAACATGAATCGCTACACGTCTTAGCTCCGGCCCTCCCTGCCGCGCCGCCCCTCCAATCATGCCGCATGCTCCTCCGGGTGCTCATGACTTCGGCCACTATTTTGCGTTTTCTTTTCTTTTGTTTTTTCTATTTCTTCGATCTGCACGAATTGAAAAGAAGGAGAGGAGGTATGGTATGGGTAAACAAGATTGTGGCTGTGCGTACGAATGTTGGGTGACTGAGAATATATATCATCATTAGAAAATATCTCGCTTCTCAACGTTCGAAATTTCTCAAACTCCAAACGAGTGTGTCGCCTGGTATTCTATACGTTATACCCCTATTCTTAACATAATAGAACTAGTCTCGAGATCTAATTGGATCGTATTCAGAAGATAGCATTTCAAAATCAATTTATTTTAATTACTTACTTAAATTAATTTCTACGTTTTCCAAGCTCGCATGGCCAAATGACAAGTCCGATTATTACAAAACTTGAAATCCTACAATAATTCATTATTACGGATTCGATGAAACTGCATTCGTCAAAACCCGAGATAATGGCCAAAATGGCTATTTTTACACGTAAATTAAAACAAGTAATTTCAAAAATTAATTTAATCACTTTAAATTCAACTTTTAGAAGTTAACAGTCTTTATTGTTGTTTAAATAAATTTTAAATCAACTTTTAACATCATTTTCTTCCATGTCAAATCCCAGATCCAATTACTTAAATGATTCCAATATTAAATTTAAATAATTTACTTATCCAATAAATAATAAATCATTAAATTTAAAATGAATTTTAATTATCAACAATTATTTTATTTCTATCTAAATAATTCAATATTTATTATTCAATTCTAGTTATTAATTATAAACACAATCAACACATAGGATTTCATTACTTGTTATTTTCAAAACCTTCGAAATTGTTTATTTCAAATTTTATTCAAGTTAAATTCAATAACTACATTAATAAATCATTAAATTTTTATTTCTAACCATTTTCGTCCATTAAATTAAATAATTTAAAATAGTTAAAAATATGGGTCGTTACATACCATGTTCAAACGCTCCTAAAAAGTCTGAAAACGTATACGGGAACGTCTGGTCAAAAAGAAAAAAATGAAACCAATGGAAGCTTGAAAAACAACATTTGCAACAAGAATTGATGAGCATGCGCGAAAAAAAATTCAAATGTTGGAAGTTTTGGAAATGAAGATGATATAGATGTTCAACGTGGTTTTCAAGCAAGTATAGAATCTTATATTAGTGATGAAAGACAACGTTCAGGTGTAGGATCCAGCAGAGTAAAGCGCCGATCATTCTAAATCCTTAAGAATGGATAATGATTTTAGATACGTGTAGCTTCCAAGATTGATTCATATGTTCAAACACGAGGAGGTAGATCTCAACCTTCAATTAAAACTACAATAAAAGGCATTAAAGTTGCCAAAAAGTATATAGGTCTTGCAATATCTATTTTTTAACCATATTGCTCGTAATGCTGCAATAAATCCTTATCATCAAACAATGGTTAATGCTATTGTAGAAGCTAGTCCTAGAGTTAAATCACCCACCCTAGATGAACTTTAGAAAACTTATTTAGATTTGCACTGAAATTAAACAAAATATTGTTACTTACTCCAATTTTTGGGATGAGTATGATTGCACGTTAATGTGTGATGGTTGGAGCACATAAAATAGAAGAAAAATCATAAATTTTCTTATGTACTTCACTCAAGAAACTGTCTTTCTTAAATCTGTAGATTCCGCTGACAAAATTCAAAGTGTCGAGTATATTTGTGGTTTAATGTATAATGTTGTTAATTTTATCAGACAAGATAGAATTGTGCAAATAATAAGTGATAATGGAGAAATTATAAAGTTGCCGGTCAATTACTAATGGAAAAAACAAGACAATTATATTAGATACGATGTGCAGCACATTGCATTGATTTGATTTTAGAGGATATTTAAAAAGAAGCTGAGGTAAAAATTATTATCTCAAATTTCCAGTCAATAACAAGATTCCTATACAAACGTGGTTGGTTACATACAATAATGACAAAAGAAACAAACAATAAAGAATTGATTCGGCCAGCTGTAACTATGTTTGCTACTCACTTTATTGCATTATAATCCATATATACACATAAACAGAATTTAAGAAGAATGATCTATTCAAGGTAGTGGAGCGAAAAGATTCCAAAACTCGATCCTAAAGACAAAAAACAGCAATTCTTATCTATAACTTGATTCATAACGATAAATTTTAGGCTAACATTATTGCTACTACTCTCGTATTTAGTCCACTTGTAAAAGTTCTAAAAATGGTGGGCAATGATGAAAAGAAGAGATGAGATATTTGTATGAAGCAATGGATTGAGCAAAATAATTAATTACGAAAAATGGTTGTTCAAGATGGTACAAAGATGGTGGATCTATAAAAGATGGGAAAGATAGTTGCATTGGCATATTAATGCAGCAGGCAATTCTTTTAGCTATTATACAATTATACGAGTACATATCATGTCAATACTTCTTTGAACTATTCAATTCTTTTAGGTTATTTTCTCAATCCCCATATTCAATATGGAGATAAAGCAACAAATGATGGTGAAGTTTTAAATGGATAAATAAATGTCCTTGAAAGAATAGTACCAGACATTTTTATGCAAATTGAAATTTCGAAAGAGGTAATAAAACATAATACTCAACTACTTATGATTCTTCTTCAAATTATGACATGTCCATTGATAAATTTTGTGTAGGTGGAAAATACTGAATGAAACTTGGTGTGTTTTATTTCGCAAAAGCAAAACAAGAAGTTAAGTCATATCTTCCCGCTATGTGGTGGTCAATAATTGGCAGAGAAGCTGCACCAAATTTAATACATTTAGCAATGCGTATTCTTAGCCAAACAATTTCTTCTTCGAACTGTGAAAGAAACCGGACAACATTTGCGATGATTCAAACGAAGCTAAGAAACAGAATAAAAACGGAAAATTTGGAAAAACTGGTATTTGTACATTACAATATGCGGTCGAGAGTATGGCGTGCTAAAAGGCAACAAATAACCGATCGACTATTGACCTAGATTACATCTTTTATGAGGAGGATCAATTAGTAGAATGGACTAGAGAATTTGATAATCTACTGCTTGATTATAGAAGCGACAATCCTTCGTTAGATAATGATAATGTATCTACACAAAGAACAAAAGATCAAAATAGTCGAAAAAGTAGTTCATCAAATAGTGACTCAGGTAATGCCGAAGGTCATGGTTTGCTTCAAATATTTATAGTATTTTCTCCGCTTACGGTGATTCTCAAAGACCTATCCAAATTTATACTAAAAGAGATGCAAATGAGTATAATGGACGAAGAGATAGGAATTTAAACATTGAAATGAAGATCAACGAAATTATGATGACATACACCCATATAATGTTTCTGGTCATGGGTATTCTACATCTGACTACACTGGAGGTTGTTCGTATTAAGGGGCAAATCAAACAAATGCCATTGAAGCATCAAGCAGCCAGATGAACCCTCGCCATTTGATAATATGATGACAACATTTTTAAATTCAGATCAAATGCAGCAGGATGCCTTTTCACCTTATTATAATCGAACATAAAACGAAGACAACGTTGAGCATAGTTCGTACGACGCTCAAAGAAATAGTTTTTGGTATTAAGTTTTTTTATGTTGTATGTTTTGTATCTTCTACATAATTTGAATGAATTACAAGCATTGTATATTTATTGGCATATTTATAAGAAAGTACTAGAATTTGCAAATTGGAATTAAAGCGGAATTTTTGAAATTTCTAAAATGGAACCAAAATTTAAAAAATTTCCAATGACCGGAACGAAAATAAAAAACAGATTTTTGAAAACATAATGAGGTGGTTGTTTGAATTCTCTGGACAACAATAAACAATCGTAAAAAAATACATGTATAAAAATTTAATGATGAAGAACCAACTGATCCGATAACAATAACTCGTCACTACAATAATATTTAAGTCTCTTTGTTTACATGGGATTTTTTTAATATTTGATGCCTACAGTTTAAATTTTGATATTTCCAGTTCATGCGTCCTAGTAACTTGGAGTTTATAATTAACAATAATTTAGAGTGTGTATGTTTATAATTTCAATTGCAATAAATGTAGATCTTTTATATTGCACAAGACAATGGCGCGTTGGAGAATGAAAATTTGTAGAAAATAGGTTAACATAAAGAATAATAAGTAAAAGCTTATAGTGAGCTTTTGACAATGCCTATTTCTTGCATTTGGTTTAGTGATAATTGCATAGCCTTGTAACTCAGTTAAAAAGCATTAAACCAAATTGTAGTTGATTGTACTTTCTGTTATGAGATAGAACCTATGCTAGCAGTAAAAACAGAGTGATTATGTGTGCAAACAGAATAACAGTTGAAATATTTTATATCAGGAATCCATAGATGCTTTTAAATATGCAGTAAGTTAATAGCTGTCTGATAGTTAATATGTATGGGCATTGAATTGTTTCTATACTGCTCAAAGTTTGGTTCAGTTTTCAGTAACACTAATTTTATTTTATTTAAAGGTAGAAAAATACTCATAGTTCAATACTGTCTCCATTGATTCTGCCAATTAGTCGTTGATTCTATAGATCGGTTATCCTATCGTTCTCTGTAGTCTGCACTTAAGCATCGTCCACTTATATATGTATTGATAGTGAAATAAACTTGAAAAAAAGGTTTATAGTCCATATGCAAGATTGGTCAGTTGTGAAATGTCTAGACAAACAAACTAATAATTAATTTTATATAATAATTTTAGTAACATGTTTGCTCTAATATCTCAAATTTTACAATGTGTAGTAGAAAAGGTGATTCTAATCATCAATATCTGCATATTTTTCTTTTCAATTTCTTGAACCGAGCAGCAACGATCAACAGCTCGCCTGAACAACAAATAAGATGGGAATTGTCTATAGTCACAGATATATAAGAAGTAAAGATGATCACATACATGCTTCCAATTTGGGCGATAACTATACTCTTTTAGACTATATATGCTCAAGTGTCATCATTTTTCGTTTTTCAAGCGACAAAGATGTGCATGAATATAGGATCGTTTCAAATACCTTCGGGTTCTCTGACTACCATTTTTTATCCTCGTAAATATTCCATTTTATGACCATCATATGACCCCAATATGTCGTCGAATTACGAAACATCCTCTAGGAGCCAGCCTCTTTAGCAAATTGCTATGGGGCTTGTACTTTCAATACTTATTGTGGTTTCAGCTGCTTTGATTGAGCACTTCCACCCGCATAAGGTTTCCTCAAAAACTACTTGAGTAACTCAACCAATTTTTTTGAATACATAAATAAAATGATTAACCTTAATTTTTCTTTGTACTATGAAATGTGATATCTTACCTTATATAGCAAATTTAACAGGATCACTCAAATGCACAGCAAATAAGCATGTTTTGGCTAGTTCCATAGTTTTTCCTTCTAGGCTAAGGAGAAGCATTATGTTACATGGTACAACTTATTTTCTTCTTTACAAAGTGCCCAAAGGGGATGAAGACAATAAATACGGGGTTGTTTCTGAGCACGATATCGCTTGTTTGTTTCTTTAGCTCTGTCATTATCACAATTGTGCACAAAATTATCAGTGAGAGTGGGCCTAGGGCCTGGCTGCCTGACGACTTAGATAAAGGTAAGTCGCACAATTTCTATTGTTTGTTAGCCTTCCTGAGCTTGATTAACTTAGGAGCATTCATAATATCAACTAAGAAGTATGTTAGAATTAATTTGAACTCGCAGTTGGCTCTTCTTCTGTATAACTCATTTTATATTAGTTTCAGAATGATAATCCTATTGGATCTTCATAATCATGAGTCAAAGTATTCCCTGTATCAATTTCAAAATAGTGAGTACTATGGGCATGAGGTAAGTGAATTAGTGTTGATATTTGCTAGAAAACAACTAGAGGATGGATGAACACATGTTGATTACAACATTCAGAAAGAGTCAACCCTTGATCTAATGCTTGGACTCAGGGTTGGCATGTAGATCTGGGTGAGTTAATGCTGCTAGAATAGGGTGTTTACTGTGGCGGGGGGACAAAGATATAGACTTGTAGACTTTAAATCATGTGTGTTGAATTTGCAACATTTTGAACTTTGTAGGATTTGATATGAAACATATGTACACTATTTTTGTTTCAAATTCAATTATATATTTTTTGTTGGGAACTTATTTTATATTTAAATCATATAGCATCAAGTTCGAATTAATGAGATTTATATATAAATCATATAGCAGCGGTTATATTTTTAGCCTCATCTGACATTTGCTTTGGATGTTTAATGACAACCGAAGCAAATGACCTTCTTTTGCTTCAATTGTCATAAAATAATTGAAACAAAAGCCTCAGTCAATTTCTTCATTTGTTTAAAAAAACCGAAGCAAATGACCCTATTGCTTCAGTTCAACAGCCGAAGCAATAAGTTTTGGCATGTTTTTTTATCTTCATTTGCTTCGATTGTTGAACCGAAGCAATAAGGGGTAAACAAATGAAGCAATTACCTGTTTTGTAATAGTGTATTATTTTACAATTCTTGTTTTTGAAGTTTATTTATGAAGTGGAACTAACCACTCACTTTCTTCATCCCAATTTTGGCTGATGTTACATAAACTCTTATACATTCGATTTCCTTTCTAAACGATCGAACCATTAAAGGAAATCCTTACTACAATATCAAAAAGAACTCTTTATAAAAGTTCATTTATTCATCCTTGACTTTTAAGGATATTAAAGAAATCGAACTTTACATAAGCTAATCAAATTAACATTTCAGTGATCGAATTTTTAGATCATCTTGTAGCCTTTGGTCTAGCGTTACATTTAGCATAACAAGATTATTATTTTAATCATCATATTGAATACACGATCTCGCATTACATACTTCTTATTTCAATGAATGAATTTCATCGAGGTTTCATACATTAAGGATTATGTCCGTTCACCATATAATATTTCTATGTGATCGGATATGGATCAAACGTCCATATTCTTGTGTTGCTTTTACCGTCCAAAACTCATTGAAAACAATACATAGTCTTGGGAAAGTAAACTGGTAAATGACCAAGTTACGAACGTATTTATTGGTCGTACAATTAGGCATTTGCATGGGTCAACATGCAAAAAGATTATTATTAAGTATATTCTATATTACTTTGTCAATATTTAATTCATTTACTTTGTATATTTTAGTTGATAAACATTTTATCGATTATATTTAGTGCACAAATTTATCAAAGTAGATTATTTTAATTATACATAGCAGTTGTTCTTATAATATTAAAAAGTTAAATGCTACCATTTCAGTTTTCAAATAAGGCTCTCACTATTCTTTTATGCCTCTTCAAATCCTAGGACGAAGCATAGAAGTCTTTTAATTTCGCCGGTGGGAGTTAGGACTCGTCTGTCGTAGAATTCTGACCTTGAGTATGCTTAACAATTCATATCCCCACAAACGATGGACAACTCCTTATCGGTTGTATCATACAGAACTCCTAGCCCATGATTTCTTATCCTAATCTCATAACCTTGAATTTGCTCGACAAATCGAAAAAATTATTCAAATGTACCTACCATTTCACGATGGCCTAATTATAATATATGTTCCTTGAGTTCGCTAAATAAACGCATATAGTTATCTTAAATCGTCTAGTCAATATAATAATAATACTACATGTGACATCTCTAACTTGAATTTGCTCAACAACCAGAAAGTATACATAACTTATCAATATATGGCTGAAGACAACACTTATATTAAAGATTAGTAATCTTCAATATATTTAACTGAGTAACATCAACTTATGGAATAATGTATTTCTTATGAAATACCTTCGCGTTTCAGTTGTCGGACACATCAGAAATCATGGTATACCTACTATATGTGTGCACTTATTCTTCAAGTCTATTTGGGATTCTTACCATTCCACGTTTAATTTATACATTCATATTATATAAGTTTCAATTATCATATAACTTTTCTATTTTAACTAACTTATACAATAACCTTATGTATCACAACACATTAATTAAATATTATTTAATTAATTAGTTAACTCTTTAGTTAATTTTATATTATTCTAATATAACATTTAGATTGAATATTATACATACATATGCACATACATACATACATATATACATACATATGTACATATATACATACATATATATATACATATAACAACGAAATAAAATAAAATAAATAGCAAAAATAACATCTTCGTCAATTCTGAGCTAGGGTTTTCGTCTCCATCCTTCCCTCATTGCTTCCTCTAATCACCTCCCTCCTACTTTTCACCTCGTCTCTCGACCTTTATGCCCCTCCTTCTCCCACATGATCAACTCTATGAAAAAGGGATTCTTTGAATCCCCAATCCTGTCTCCGTGCTCCTCGGTGTTGGGTACGCCTAAGACTAGATTCGTGGAACCATACAGTCCTCCTCTATCTAACCCAATTGTCTACCCTCCTCAAGCAAAGCCTCTGGTTTATCAGCAGTCCAAGTGAAAAAAACCAGTCCCTGCCTCTAGCTCTTCTTCTCTTTATTCCCTCATCGCCCTACCTGATTTTCTTCTTGAAACAATTCATCCCTCTGCCTCGATGGGTTCGATAGTGGATTCCGGTCGTTTGGGTAATATTGGTATCGTTATGTCTAAAGCTAACCTAGTTTCTTCAGACCTTGTTTGTGCATCATGCATAGCTCCCAATATATTGCTTGTGCATCTACCATGTTGTCTACTACCGTAGCATGCATCTCTGCTTGTACTTATGCGGATATTGCTATGAGTTCTGGTGCTGCATCTCTTGTGGCTCCTGTTGTATCAGCTTCCTAGGTCTCAATGGGAGGTTATGCACCCTTGATCCAATCTATAATGCAGCCTGTTGCTGCTGTGTGAAATATTAACAATGCAAACAAGCCTTGATGGTGATATCGATTCTCAATGTCAAAAATCGTGGTCGTCATTATTCTCAAGAAATCCTAAGAATGTTGGTAGGTATACATCTAATGTTTCAAAATTTGTGGTCGTGTTGATGACATTCTTGTCCCTTTCCGAGAGGTTGTTTCTACGGGAATTGAGTTTTGGAAAACACCCTTGTTGGTTTCTTCTTAGATGATAGTCTTCCATATAGTGTTGTAAAGAGATTAATAGATGGAAAATTAAGGGTTCTCTTAAAGTCCTCTATGACATGTACATGTATTTCTTTGACTTTAGTTTTTACACAAAAATTGGGCAAACACCTTCGAGTCTGAATTTAGTTAAGTTGCCTTTAAGTTGTTTAATATGCTATTTTATATGTCTCAATGTGTCATCAAGTAGTCATTACAGTCACAGAACAATTCATAGAATCAGAATAGGAAAGTAACTTAAAAGCAGTAAATCACACAAAATTTATAATGGTTCGGCCAGAACACGCCTACGTCCATTGTCCATCTTGTTACTCCTCTTTGATTTGGTTACAAATACAAGTATGATTGGAAAGAGCAAAAACCTAGAGTAGCTAGAGTGATTGAATCTCAGTGGAGTTTTCACTTTCTATTCCAAAGTGTCCCCGTTGTTGTTGACATGCTCCAGTATTTATTGAGTGAAGTTGTGAAGGATGGTGGTGGAGTTATAACCTCTTGAGTTTGGTGCGGCATGGAGCAAGTGTGTCTAGTTCAGTAGTGAGAATCTGGACCAGCATAGAGTCCAACTAGTTTTGGTTTGGTAATGAGAAGGGGGTTCTTAGAGTCGCTTCTGCCCTGAGATAGAGATGCTGATTTGTCGGACCAAATATCTGGGCCAGCAAGCCTATGCATCGAACCAAAAGTTTGGTCTGGTGTTTAGGTGCAGTGTCAGACCAAATATCTGGCCCGGCATTCCAATGCTGTGTCGGACCTAAAATCTGGTTCAGCATTCCAAGTTGTGCTGGACAAGATATCTGTTATGGCATTCCAATACAGTGCCAGACCAGATATCCGGTCCGGCATTCCAATGCTGTGTCAGACCAAATATCCGGTCTGGTATTCCAAGTTGTGCCGGACCAGATATCCGCTCCGGCATTCCAATACGGTGCCAGACCAGATATCCGGTCCGACATTTCCGAGGATGCCGAACCAAATGTTTGGTTTGGCATTCCAGCTTACATGCTTCATCCAGTGCTTTTCCTTCCCATTTTCTTCTACTGGTCTTCCTCGTGTGGCAATATACCGAGCCAAACTTGCCCCCCAAAGTACGTTGTGTTGCTACATAATGTGCTTTTTTGGTTCGGCACAAACTTCATCAACCGATCTAAAGTCTTGAGAAACTCACTGACTGTTCGGCTACTCCTCTTTTACTTTTAAATACCGTGCCTTTCTCTCTCATTCCCTTTCTTTAACTTTTCGGATCCAAAATTCTTTAATCTCTTTCAAGTCCTTTGATGCTTTCAACATTAAAATTCTCGATTTTTTCATTTCTCTACTACTTGAGGTAAGGCTCTAAATCCGATCTTTGTCCCAAGGGTTTTAGGGTTTAGGTTCTAGGGGAGTTTCACGGTTTTGGTAAGTGGAGAGGGTGCTACGAGTGCCATAGCCATGGAATTAGTCAGCGAGAGCAAGTGAAGTGGAGATTGTGAGATGCCACACCACTTTTTTTCCGAGTTGATGGGTGTTTGAGCCCTTGGAAGAGGTGGTGATTGTGTTGGTGATTCGGGGCATCATCCATACTTCATTTGGTGCTTCGATATGCTAGGCCAAGGCATGAGATAGATCTCCAGATAATGTGGTGAGGTATGTAGCTAGGCCATTGGAGTTTGAGAGGAGGAGGAAGAGATGTCGATCCTGTGCTTGGATAGTGGAGTATGAATCAAAGTAGCATAATGGTGATTTGGTTCGACATTTAGCATGGTCTTCGATTTGGTCCGGTGGCTGGGTAATACCGAACCAGATTTTGATTTTGTTCGGTGGTTATGGATGTGCCGATTCAAGGGAGAAAATATTGGAGTGGTAACCATAAGTGTTGTTGGGCCAAACAATGGGAAGCTCGTCATAAACGTTTGTTTTTATTGTTACGATTGCATAGCTATTGGGGTATTAAATTTATGCATACTTTTTATCTCCTTATGCAGGAAAGAAAATGTCGTCTAATCGTGAACTTCGATCTAAGCATGCATCTTCATAGCCTACCAAAGTTGGTATTTCTTCCTCTGAGGCTCCTGCTAATCCTCCCAGACAACCTAGCTCCATGTATTCTTTGGTGAAGGGTTACGCCCCCAACCAGATGCTGGTGAAGCCTATCGAGTGCTACTATAGTGTATAAACCGTTGAGAAACTTAACTCCATAGCTACAACATTTGGAATTGCTCGCTGTGACATGCTGCTACCCGTGCCAAACGATAGAGCATGCTCTCCTCCAGAGGAATATATGGCATATAGAAAATAACACTATATGTGTGGTGCATTTCCCCCGCTTACCCGCTGGATTTTCAATTTTGTGGTCTATCTGAAGATTGCTTCTCTATAGCTTCAACCTAACTATTATGCAATCCAGACCTACCTATATCTTATATTCATGAAGCGCTATTAGAGACCTCCTACTCCCAAAGAGATCAGGTACTTATACAATGTGAGAAGTTACCGAAAAGGGAGTTCCTTTACTAGCCTAGAGTCAGCCTATAAGTTCAAGCCTGCCCTTGACTTATATTCTAAATTCAGCATGTTTAAGGAGTATTTCTTTGTGGGCGACGACATCGGTCTTCGGCATGCTTTCACTGCTAGGTGTAAGTTTCCTTCATATCATTTTTTATATTTTCCACCGACTTGGCTTCTTCATGCTTCGTATCTCAGGGTGTGTAAAGGCGGCAGAGGACGATGGTCTGAAGAAGATGGCCAAAGAAATCCTGGCTATCCCTGAAGCTAAGAGGGAATCCTCATTCTTGCTTCGCGATACAGTCCTCCGCTTCTACGATCTGATTGACCCCGGTCAAACCATGTTTAATATTAGGCCAAGTTCTACCGAGAGGGCTAAAGGAGCTGAAGAAGAGGGGGAGGCACCGGAAAAGCCAAGGAAATAGTGGAAGAGGGCAAAGGAGCCGATGCTCCAAAGAAACTAAGGCGCAAGAAGAGCGTTGTTCGTCCACCCCCTTTAAGGAAGTCCTTGCACGTAAGGGATGCTCCTTCTCTTGAAGACGAGGAGGGTTCTCCATTGACGATGATAGCGAGGATGAGGAGGGGATTCCAAGAAGATAGATTCGGGGTTTCAAGCTTCTTAGGATATAGGATTTATGGGTAGCGAATATCTGGGCATAACCCCTTTGAAGAATGCCGAGGCCGCATGAGAGTTGCCAAAGAAGCTAGATCAGTCCAAGCTGACATCTGGGTCAACTTTGAATGATGGTCCTTCTCAAGAGAATGTGGTGATAGACAACCCGAGCAGAGTGCCTATTCTCCCAGTTCAAAGCAGAGCGGGGATCGGTGAGATGTTCGGGCTTTCTTCAGGTATTTTCGATTTTGGTATGGACTTTGGGGTACCTCTTGAGAATTTTTTCTTTTTAAACAAGTCCCGGCCTCCACGTGCTCCTTAGTCAAATGAGGTCCAATCATATTATGTCTTTCCTCTGAATGGAGTCCGACCCTAGTGTATTCCCCAATTGAGTGGGACCCAGTCCCGGCCACTTGAGCCAGTCTCCCCTAAGGGTGGTAGCTTGTAGTGTCCAAGTGTCTTTCATATCCTATGTTTATGCACTCTTTACTTCTTTGCTCTAAATTTATCATCCATTTTGCAAGAAAAAGGAGAAATCCGAAAAGAAAAGAGATGTCTAGGAGACTTAATCAATTCTAACGGATGAAAGGAGCCTCCGTTCCTTCTAAGACTGCTTCCCAAAAAGAAAGGCCTGCACAAGAAAATGTTGAGGAGACTTAGCCTGGCTTGGATAGAGGACAAAGCCATGAGACGTCTCAAAAACATGCAAGGTCTCCTGACAAAGCCCCAGCTCTCATCACCGCCATCGTTTAAATCCATCTGACCTCGAAGTGCATGTGATGCCTAATGGCATTGGGGAAGAAAACTTCGATGCTTTCTTCTCATACTTTCCACCGCCAACGAAGAATCCTTTCGATTATCATCCTAATATCAATCCTAGTTATATGGGTCGCCATTCTACGAATCTTGATACCGAGTTCCTCCTGCCTCGTAATCCTCTAGTTCGAATTTTATATGAGGCCAAAACTTTCGACTTTGCTAACTTGAAAGCGAGAATGGTCCAGATCACTAATGAGACCAGAAAAGTTGTTGATTATCAATCTCGTTAGGCCAAGGCCGGTGAGGAGGTCAGGAGTGCCAATGTGAGGTTGCGCTTAGAGGTGGAAGATCTACGTAGGGCACTCAGGGAGAAGGACGTGAAATAGAGGCGGTTGAGGCGTCTCATGAAGTTGAGATGAAGAAAGCTATGGAGGAAACAATGAGGGAGGCCACTGAATGGTGCAATGCATTGATCGATGAAGCTATGAGCCCAATGGACAAGGCTAGGCAGAAGTACCTAGAGCGGATTTGGTCTCTTAAGGGAAAGATGAAGAAATCCCGAGAAGTCATGGCTGAGTTGAAGGAGGACCTGGGTGAGTGGCGCAAGGAAAAAGATGCCTATAAGGCTGAGATCGATGCGTTGAAGGTAGAGCAGGTTCGGTCGAGGAAAGACAAAGAACAGTACATGAACAAGGTGATGTCCTTTCAAGCCGAAGTCGAAAAGTCTAGCAATTTCTGTGAGACTATAAATCAGATGTTGAAGGACGCCTAAAATATGTTCTGTAAGCATGGGAACCTTTAGCTGATGGATTATTACCCTCAAGTGATGGTTGGGATCCATACTTGGCTCATCGAGGAGACCAAAGTCGCAGTTGCCAAGGAATAAGGAGCCGTGTATGATGTTGGAATGGTGAATCGTCAGTTCACGGTGGAAGATGTTAAGGCCATTGCTAGAGGATATGAGCTATTAGCGGAGGATGAGGATGATGAAAAGGGTTCAGATCACGAGGGCTCGGTGATCCACAAAAACATTGTCGTAGGTATCTTGTCATTTTATTTTAGCTTCATCATATCTTATCAGAGACTATAATACTTATGACTTTTCTCGCTTGCCTCGTGTAGGGATGATTTCAGGACAAGCTATGCCACCTCTACCTTCAAAGGATACTGATAGGGCATTGCAAAAAGAGACTGAGTCTCTTGAGCAATCCAGACCTTTGAAAGACATGGCCGGAGGAAGCGGGCCATGTGATAAGGATGTTCCTCCCGCTTAGCTGAGAAAGTTTCCCTATTTTTTGTTACATGTTTTTTAAAGGATGTGAGGTTGTCCTGTATATTTTTTATGTTATACATACAGACTTGGTGTTGTAATGTTCGACTTTTTTTTCTTTGTATGTTTATCTGAACTGATTTTTGTGACATATGATTTTATAGCTTGCCTTGCCTGCTTGTGAACTTCTTATGATTTAGTTAATTGCCATTGTGTTCTGAGACGCGGGAAGCCATAAAATTGTTGCCATATTCAGGTCCGATCATGAACAATAATTACTCGGGCTATTGCCTGTGTCGTGAGTATTATTCGATTTATTTTTGCCGGCGTGCGTGGGTGCCAATCGTCAACTGCAAATTATTCCTGGCTGCAGCCATGCCTTAATCGTAGGACTTATAATTGATTAGCAGTTGCCGACAAGCTGAACGCCAATGATAAACCACCAAGGCTATAAATCATGCCTAATCCGTGGCTTATATTCAGTTCATCATTACCGGCTTGGGGGGCCAATCATCAGTAGTGATCTGCCCAGGCTTGTCTCGTCCCTTTTGTCATGACTATCTTATTTTCAATACTGCCGGCGAGCGCTTGCGATTGATCGCAATAGGAATAGCATTAGATAAACAATTAAGTAAAAACAAAATTTGAAATAGGACAAACAACGCAAGACACCAATTTTTATAGTGATTCGACCAGAATATTCCTACGTCCGCTGTCTTTCTTTTATTGCCTTAATTGATACACGCTTCCTTACAATTCAGACGCTTTCCCAAACACCTCCTCGTTGTGTGTTGTTAGGATGTAAGCTCCATTATTAAGGTCCCTATGAACAACAAACGGTCCTTCCCATATTGGGTCTAATGCTCCTGGATGTGTAAAGACCGCTTAAGTACCAGGCCCTCCTCTTGCAGTGCCTGAGGTTTCACCTTGGAGTTATACTGCCTTGCCACTTTTCGTCTATGTGCGACGGCTTTGAGGGCAGCATCATTCCTTTTTTCTTCGATTGGATCTAGCGACATATTCAAGAGTTCTTCATTTTCTTTTGGATCATAATGTATCCTTCGATGTGATGGGATGTTCGTTTCAACTGGGAGCATGGCTTTAGCGTCGTATGCTAAGGAGAACATGTATGCCTTGTCACTGTTTTGTAGAAGGTTTGGTAGGCCCACATTGCAGTAGGTAATTCATCGACCCATGTCCCCTTGGATTTCTCTAGTTTCTTTTTGATCGGCATTTTTAAAACCTTGTTTACCATTTCGACCTGTCTATTAGCCTAGGGATAAGCTACAGCCGGGAAGCTTCGAGCAATCCTATGTTCTTGGCACCAACTGGAGAATTCTTCACTACTGAATTGGAGTCCGTTATCCGATATGATCTTCTATGGAACCCCATACCTACATAGGATGTTTTGTATTAGGAAGTTTATCATTTTGGAAGATGAAATCTTGTTCAAGGGTTACGCTTCAACCCATTGGTTAAATAATCCACTGCCACTGTGGCGTATCTTGCCCCTCCTTGACCCATGTGGAGCTCTCCGATTAATTCTATCCCCCAAATTGCAAAGGGCCAGGGGCTGACCCTTTGGGTCAAACTAGTAGTGGTAGTCTCGGGATTTTGGCTAATCTTTTGAATTTTTCACATTTTCAGCGAAATTTTTTGCACCTTTGTTTAGTGTTGGCCAAAAGTATCTGTATCGAAGAATTTTCTTGACTAGAGTTTGCCCTCCAATGTGATCGCCATAGCTTCGTTGATGGATGCTATTAAGGATATCTTTAGCTTCATTCCCAGAAACACACCTTAGTAATGGATCGGAAAAACTATGACGGTATAATATGCCATTCTGAATGGTGTACTGGGATGGTTACCTTAGGATCCTATGGACTTCATTCCGTTCCGCGGGTAAGGTTCCATCTTGTAGGTATCTGATGATGGCGATCAACCATGTCTCTTCACCGCTGGCGGTTGCTGTGATTTGAAGACACTCGAAACTTGGTGTGGTTTGACTTATGACGAGGGTTGCCCCCAACATTGGTTCGGTCCTTACGCTTGCCTATTTGACGACGGCGTCTGCTTCTTGATTTTCTCCTCGTGGGATGTGTTTGATTACATGTAGTCTAGCTCATTGAGGAGGGTTTTTACCTTTTTGAGGTAAGACGTGAGCTTCTGTCCACGAGTTTGGAATTCTTCAAGGATCTGGTTCACAATCAATTGAGAGTCACTGTAAATACATATCAACCTTACTCATATCTCTTTAATGATCTCTACACTGGCTACCACTGCTTAGTATTCAACTTCATTATTGGTTGCAAAAAATTCTAGTCTTAGTACATAGTATAACTTCCTTCCTTGGGGTGTGACTATCACAATTCCTACCCCCGAGCCAAGATCATTTGATTACATTCAATTTTTACTTCCATCTTGTCATTTCGTATTGTAAATTCAGCTATGAAATCCGCCAAGATTTGTCCTTTAATTGGTGCATGGATGGTAGGTGATGTCGCATTGGCTTAGCCCAATGCACCACTTCAGTAGACGCCCTGACGTATCTGGTTTATGTAGAACTTGTCTTAGAGATTGATTTGTCAGAACCTTAATTGAGTGAGACTGTAAGTAGGGTCGTAATTTCCTAGATGATATGAGCAGACAGTAAGCCAATTTTTCGATCTTAGGGTATCTAGCTTCTATGCCAATGAATCTCTTGCTAATGAAGCATACCTTTCTCTGGATATGATCATTTTCTCGCACTAGTGTTGCACTTAGGGCATGGGAGGATACGGCCAGGTATAAGTAAAGGCTCTCTCCATCCATCGGAGTGGAGAGTACTGGAGGCTTCTGCAGATATTCGAGTAGATTTTGGAAGGTAGAGTAGCACTCGTCAGTCCATTCAAATTTCCCTTTGTCTCTTTTGGGGGCTTCTAAGAACGGGACACACTTATCAATTGCTTTGGATATAAATCTTCTCAGAGCAGCTACTATCCCATTTAGGCTCTACATTTCTCTTCATGTTGCTGGGATTTTAATATCCTTCAAAGCTTGTACCTTTTCAGGATTCGCCTTTATCCCTCTAGCATGTAGGATAAAACCTAAGAACTTACCCGATGACACCCAAAAAGAGAATTTTAATGGGTTTAGCTTCATTTGGTATTTGTGCAATACTTGGAACATTTCGTCTAGTTGGCCCAGATGATCCATTACTCTTCTTGACTTGACAAGCATGTCGTCAACATAGACTTCCATGGAGTGAACAATTTGTCGTTCGAACAGCTTATTAAGCAAACATTGATAGGTAGCACCAATGATTTTAAGCCCGAAGGGCATGACCGTGTAACAGTACAAGGCTAGGTTCATAATGAAGCTAGCGTGTTCTTGATCTGGCGCGTGCATGGGAATCTGGTTGTATCCGAAGACGCATCCATAAATGACAATAATTCATGCCCCATGGTTTCGTCCACCAGTCGGTTGGTTCGGGGCAAAGGGAAACAGTCCTTGGGACAAGCATCATTGAGGTTGGAGAAATCGATGCATGTTCGCCACTGTGCATTAGGTTTCTTCACCATCACCGGGTTGTAAATCCACTTCGAGTAAATAGCTTCACAGATGAAATCCTCATTGAGAGCCGTTGATCGCTTTATCCCTATGCTTCTTTTCTTTTGCTTGACAGGGATTGGGTCAACATTGAGAGCGTGGAAAGCTATCTCCGGGGATATCCCCACCATATCCTTGTGTGTCCACGCGTATACATCCAAGTTCCTTCACAGGAATCCTATCAGCTGAACTTTGTGGTACAAATTTAGTTGAGAACCTATCTTTAAAAGCTTTGTTTTGCCATGTTCATCTACTATCACATGCCCCATAGCCTCAACAGGCTCGGCGTTGACCTCCTCCTCTTTATCTCTAGGGTCCAATTCGTTGAATGGGTCACTGGTATATTTAAGAGGAGGTGCCTTCTCTAATTTCTAAGCTTCTGAATTTTTGACTCAGAGGATGACCTCCACGCATTTTCCCTTTTCCTTTTTCCTACTTTGGCGAAGTTCGGTCATACCACAATCACGAGCCGCGTCTTGGTCTCCTTCCACCTCTCCTACTCTATTATCAGTCGGGAATTTCATCTTCAAGCACCACGGTGCTAATACCATTTGGAAGTCGAACAATGTTATTCTTCCCAAGAAGGCATTGTAGGCGGAGTGCCCATCCACTAGTATGAATGTCTGATTCCGCACAACTGATTAAGGGTGACTTCCAAGCTCAACAAACAAGTCCAGTTGTCCAAGAGGCGATATGGCCTCTCCGGTGAATCCATGTAAAGGTTTATGGCAGGCAACTTCATTTTATTGAATGCATGTTTGAATAAAATATTCACCGAGCTTCCTCTATCGACCAAAATGTGAAACACCTCGGCCGGGCCGATCTAAGCAGAGATAACCAGGGGGTCAGTCTGAGGGTACTGTTTTCTAATCAAAACTTCGTCATTGAAGGTTATTTCAATCATTTCTCTCCGCTTTGTGATGTGACCTTCAGTTATCGAATGAACGTACCCTTCCCTACCCTTTAAGGACTTTATGTGTCTCTCCAGCTCAGCACTACTTCCGTCAACTATATGCGGGCATTCAAATATGGTGTGGACGGTTATCTTTTCCTAGTCAAAGTGGATCACACCTGTTCCTTCCCTTTTATTTCCTTGCGGAGGTTGTCCAGATCCTTCGTGGGCTGGAGCAGGAGAGTTGTGGTCTTTCTTCATGTATCGCTCCAGCTTCTTTTTTTAGATATATTCTTCAATGAGATCTCGTATACGTTGGCATTCTCCGATGTTATGTCCATGAGACTCGTGGAAGCGACAATATCTTCTTGTTCTAATTAGGCCTCTAATTCTTTTTTGTATGGAGGTCATTCATATTTCATTTCATGTTGAGTAGCCATGTAGATGTTCTTAACGGTGTCGTTCAGAGGTGTGTATGAGTCGAACCTTGTTCTATCGCTGCTTATTTCCTTTTTCACTCCCATTATTGCCTTAGTTGCCACTTTTAACTTCACTATTTTGCTTGTTACCTTCCCCTCAAGGCGAAACGCCCACGTTTCCTTAGACGTTGGAAGCCTTTGCTGGTTGCTCGCTATGCTGATGGGTCACTGCATCGTCCAATCTCATGTACTTCCCTACCTCATGAAAGAAATCCTAAAGAGTTAGGGGTTTCTCCTTTGTCAACCTTATTGCGAGTTTGGAATCCGGTTGGACGCCTACGCATAGCGCTATTAGTGTAAGCCTCTCGTCGGCGTCCTGCACTACTACTGCGACAACGTTAAAGCGGGTAAGATATTGTTGTAGCAGTTCTCCTGCTTTTTGTTTCATGTCTGATAACGAATAGTCATCCTTGGGCTATTCCACATGGATTCGGAATTTACTTATGCATCTTTCTTTCAACATTTCCCAAGAGCTAATAGAGCCATGAAGCAGGCGACAAAACTATGTGGTTGTTAGGTCAGACAAGAATAATGGAAAACATTTACACATCACACCCTCTGCTGCTCCATTTATCAGCATGTGTTGAGGGTTGCGCTGTAAGTGGATGACTGGGTCGGACGTGCCTTTGTAGGGATCCATGGTGGGCATCTTCCATTCTCAAGGAGTGGTTGCTGCTTCTATGTCCCTGGTGAATAGGCTAGACACACTTGCTCCTACACCCCTTTCATGTTGTTCACGCCTGAGACACTCCCTGAAGAGGCGTGTCATTCTTTCATCGGATTTTGGGGTAGTCCTGGGAGAAGTGGGGGCTTCCCTTTAATACTGATGACGTCCCGAACTTTGGTTGAGATTGAATTGGCAATGATTGGCTCGGAGTATGACAGGGTCAGTTATAGTCGATCCTTGCTTGGTGCCTCCTTGGTTGGGCCCAGCTGCTGGCGCTCTCTCGGGCCTGGCATCAGACTGAGTCCTGGCTCGGTTTCGAGCACTTGCATCTTCTTGATTGAATTCCTCATTCGAAGAGGATCTATTCCGGCTATGAGACTCTCCAGACTGAGATTCATTTTGAGATTCTATGTTGTGAGTGGACTCCTCTGTGCCCCTGAAGCATGTCATGAACTGGTCCACTAAAGCATTTTGCTGGGCAGCGAAGCGGTTGGTCATCTCATTCACAGCCCTATCTAAGTCTTTTTGGGTGACAGCTGAACCTGGTAATTGAGCATGGGTGGCCTGGTTTCCTTGATCCTCTTGGATGGGATTGGGCGTACTAGTAGTGGCCTTGTTCTTACCCTTGTCAGCATTCCTTCTAGAGGGAGCCATGCTCTAATGATGTGTTTTGGTTGGAAGAGGAGTGGGAAAGAGAGTTCTGCTCTCAATGAAAGCACCAAAAATGTTTGCACACAAATTGGGCAAACACCTACGAGTCTGAATTTAGTTAAGTTGCCTTTAGGTTGTTTGATATGCTATTGTATATGTCTCAATGTGTCATCAAGTAGTCATTACAGTCACAGAACAATTCACATGCTCAAAATAGGAAAGTAACTTAAAAGTAGTAAATCACACAAAGTTTTGTAGTGGTTCGGCAAGAACATGCCTACGTCCACTGTCCATCTTATTATTCCTCTTTGATTTGGTTACAAATACAAGTATGATTGGAAAGAGAAAAAACTTAGAGTAGATGGAGTGATTGAATCTCAGCAGAGTCTTCCCTCTCTATTTCAAAGTGTCCCATTTTTGTTGACAATGTAATTCTATATGAGTGGATCGTGTAGTGTATATATATGCAGGTATAAGTGACTAACTATATAATGTATCTAATATAAACTTGATATATGATAATAGAAAAGTAAATGGAAATAATCACACTAGGATTTTATACTGGTTCGGACCTCCCGTCCTACATCTAGTCCCGAAGCTCCACTTCGAAATTCAACTATCAAACACTCTCACTTCGCCCGAAGGAATAGGCTTGGTTACAAAAGCTTGTCCTTGTCAAGTATGTGTTCTATAACACGGATATTGACTATTAAGTACAAATGCTTCCAGTCTATATATCTAGAGAATATTGATTGAAGAGTTCTGAATAAATGGAAGATTAAAATACAGGTATTCGATTGCTAGAGATCAAGTATAAATCAGAGAATAAGAGTAAAGAGCATAAGTAAGTGAGGTGAGGTCTTCTCTTTGATTCTGGATGCTGTTTATAGCGGTAGAGAGATTCCTTGAGTGGTTGTATCCATTAACAAGTGTTGTATGGTCGCTCCTGATGGTGATGAAGAGTTGCAGCGAAGAGGAGCGAAAGTATCTTTTCATTTGTGACAGTTGTTCTTTGAATATTCACATCCGAGCTCAAAATCAGATGTCTAGAAAATGTTTCAGACGTCTGGCTCTTATAAATTTTTTGTATATGGTTGCTTTTCAGACGTCTGAGTACATTAACCAGACGTCTGATTCTGTCTGATTTGCAAACCATAGGTTCAATTAGACGTCTGGCTAGTGCACCCAGACGTCTGAACTTGTGCATGTTGCTTTCCTTGTGTCTGTGTCATTACTCTTCTGAATCTATCGACTTGTAGCCTCTTGATACTTCTTTTGAGTCTTGTTCTTGTCTCTTTGGTGATGTTACTTTAACAATTACCTATAAATAGAGATATATATGCACATTCGATTTCCATTGTATAGTTGTTATCATCGAAACCATAGAATTGATTTCCTAACAGACAAGATCCGGTATTTATAGAGTGAAGTAGTGAAGGGTCGAGGTGGAATTATAACCTCCCAAGTTTGGTCCAGCATGGAGCAAGTATGTTTGGTTCGACAGTGAGAATCTGGACCGGCATAGAGTACAATTAATTTTGGTTCGATAACGAGAGGGGGGTACTTGGAGTCGCTTCTACCCTGAGGTAGAGATGCTGATTTGCCGGACCAAATATCTGGTCCGGCAAGCCTAAGCAGCGGACTAAATGTTTGGTCCGGTATTTATGTGTAGTGCCAAACCAAATAACTAGTCCGGCATTCCAATGTTATGCTGGACCAGATATCGAGTCCGGAGTTCCAATGGTGTGTTGGACCAGATATCCGATCCAGCATTCCAATGGTGTGCCAGACCATATATCCAGTCCGGCATTTCCAAGGATGCCGAACCAAATGTTTGGTTCGGCATTCCAACTTGCATACTTCATCCGATGCTTTTCCTTTCCCTTTTCTTCTACTGTTGTCTTTCTCATGTGCCAATATACCGAGCCAACATTTAGTATTGAGGAAGAGAGACGCGTGGTTCTTGAATTCGACACTTACGTAATTAGCGGTAAAGTGTTAATTATCACTCATTGAAGCCCCTAGGTTGATTTTGCTCATGAAAATGTAATGTCTATTCCGATTTGGACTAAGTTTACATGTATCCTCTTGTCTCTTTAGTCCCTCAAAGGCCTAGACTGGCTTGCAAGCAATATTGGAGAATTGATTTGTTTTGATGAGAGTACCGAGCGTTGTGCACCTTGAGTTTGCTATAGCTTTGATTGAAATTACCCCTGATCGACCCCTCTCTTCTCAGTTAAGAGTTGTTATTGCTGGTAACAGAACTGCCACTACATCAGTTTTTTATCTATGGCACCCCCAAATCTGTTCTCACCGTCGATCCTTTTGTTGCTCTGTGAGCTCATGCACGCACCTTTTAGACTCCTCAAATCCTGCTTCTATACCCAAAAAGGTTCCATTGCAGAAACCACCGCCCAAGAAATGGAGGCCCAAACCTCCTTCATCTACTGTCACTCTGGCCCCGCCTCTTCCACCACCTCTAACTCCTTTCCCACCTACTTCTGTTCCTGGCCATGTCGTTCCTATTTCTTTGGATTTAGCTAAGCTTGACGCCTTCCTTGCCACTGCTTTCTCTCGTGATGCTGTACCATATGCCAAATCCTCTAATCCTCGTCTGAGCAAGCATTCAACCATTGTAAATGATCTTGATGACGGAATTAGGTATGGAATTGCTGATGTGTCATTGCTCTTTCTTTTGTCATTTCATCTAGTGTAACTGGTGTTGTAATAGGTTGTACTGGTCACTCTGTCTATGTAAGATTTAGTTGCTTTGGTACTTCTACCAAGCACCTGTTTTAATATTTTAAATAAAAAGTGGACGGTCCACTCCAAAACCAATTGTCCTTCCATACACACACACTAACCTTTATAGTATAACACTTTTGTATCTTATATATGTTTATTTTTATTTAATTAATTATCATTTAATTAATTCAAATAATTAACCTTCAATTAATTTATTAAATTAAACAATTTTAACTAAATTATATTAATATTGAATTTTTTTATATAAATACATGGTATAATTATGTTATCTTAACACTTTAAAATAACATATCACTCAAAGTAGTTAATATCGGATACGTATCGATCAAGTGCCGATATGAGATATTTTAAAATATCACGATAATATCGGTATAATATCGTACATATGTAAAACATGTTATAAACGATATTGTACTATATTATATGTTATGTTGACGGTATGATTTCAAATATTTGGATAAATAATGTCAAATTACTATCAAAGATTGATTGCGTATTTATTACAATCCGTTTACTGAGATAATCTATTAAATACAAATCATTTATAAGCTCATAAAAGCTAAAAAAAATTGTATACTACACATCTTTATTATTTTCTTCATTTTTATACTATATTCATTGTTTTTTCAGTTATCTAATCATCTATATTACTTTCCTAAAATTTTCATATTTATAGTTTTTTCGTTTTTATTTTCCTTTAATTTATCGAATAAGCAATGTTGATTTGAACTAATTACTATTTTAGCTCATGCCTTATCAATATGTCAAATGTATAACTTTACTGCTCCTCAATTTTTAATTCTAGATGCATGATAATAACTAATAAAATAAATTTTCTTATGTTAACTTACCAATTAAAAATGGTGAACAAAAAACGGCTAAAAAGAGATATATCTCTTTAATGACCTTATTTTTAGTGGTAAAGTCCATGGAAAATAAAATATATAAAATAGTAAAATAAATAGAGTTTTCTATGTTGAAAGATTAATGAAGAAGACTAAAACTGTATGGTTAAAGCTGAAAAATTAGTGCATTGGGATTTCTAATATGGTCTAGATATCGTCATTCACTATGTATAAAAAAATGTTGAGAACGTGAAGATATTTATTTGTAAATACATTTTTCAAACGCATATAATAATGAACAATATTTTTAAATATGTCGGGTCTTTTACACTAAATGTCGGAGCGATATATCTGCAAATATTGGATGATATATCAATAACGATATTTTAAGCGATATTTTGTAAATGTATCGGCTTAAGAGCGATATGAGATATATCAACGATATATCAGCGATATTATCCGATACTAACTACACGGATATCACCGTATATAATACACGTATATAACTATTAATTAATTAACCAATTTAATTAATTCCTTCTGTTAAACTTATTACTAAATTTTAAATTTCAAAATTAATATTTAGATATTTTCAAACATTTTGAAAATATCATTACCTTTTAAAATAGTTTGTAAGGTTATGTTGTATCATAAATTTTACAATAAACTTATTTTTATTTTAAATTGTAAATCTTTTATTTTGATTTTCAAAATAATTTTGAAAATTAACCTAAGGCCCAATTCAAATTGGGCATTTTCTACTAAGGGAAATCTTTGGGCTCACTTCATCTTTCAGGCCAGGTCGTTAACCAAGTAGGGCATGGTATTTGATTACTCAATTCCAATCCTGGACGTTACCTTTCTAAACACCGTACTAAATGGACAAGCCTAATTAGTTAGCACTAACATGACTAATTTAGACCTTATAGGCTATCAGGCTACGATACCATTATTGCTCTGACCCAAACTCTTTTAGCATTACACAACTAAGTACCACATGAGCGAGTTTTATATGTCATTTCGACTAGCACAACCATCACATGACATGTAGGAGTAAGAGGTAATGCTTTTTCATAGATCATAATGTGAGAACCCCTTATCATGCTAGTTGCAAGGATTGAACTTGGAACATCCAATGTACCAAGTAAATGCCTCAACCAACCTCGCTCTGATACCATTGTTAGACATGGGTCAGCCCCTAGTAGAAGAAATGGGTCAACTTCATTTTATTTACCATTTTAGATCTTTATTGGGCCTATGAAGTTTGAATATATATTAGATTTTATCTAATAAATTTTTATATAAAATCTAATTTTATTTAACTTTGTTTAGAAGGTTTTGAATACTTATATTTTAATCAATATGAGATGTTTATATAAAATGAAGTATATCAAATATACTCTTATGTGTAAATGTGTCTAAAGGTGCACGTTAAAATTAATTTAGAGAAGGAATTTGTTTCTCTCTCTTGATTTATACAGTTAATTAAGGGAAGTTTTGCGTGATTTAGAGGCAGAAACCTTTACCTCTTTCTTTAATTAAATTGATTTACTTATTAAATAATATTTATGACCAGATTTATACTAACCATAGATTGTGAGTATATCCAAATATACTTCAATGTATGTGTAAACACAACATGGAAAAAAGGTGTACATAGTTAATATATACATATAAAGATGTTGGGATTTACATCTATAACGTATACATTGCCCATTTATATGTGCAATGGATGTCACAATAAAATTTAAACTTATACTGAAATATTTATGTATACATATATAAAAATTAACTTATGTATTAACGAAATAAATAATTTAATGTTTGAATAGATTTGAAACAAAAAGATCTAAATGAATAGGTAGAGGTGCGTTTAAGTACTAAAAGAAAAGGTAAAAGGCGTGTAAACGGTAATTAAGGAAATGTAAAGACAGAAATCTTTTAGCCTTCTTTTATTATTTCCTTAACATGTTTTCAAAACATTTTAAACTTGTATGTGTGTGTATCAAAATTAATTTACATATCAAATGAAATAAACTATTTAAACTATCTAAATAGGTTTGACTAAGTCAATAAAATAGATTTAAAATTAAGATTCAAAGCATCAATGGTTGCTAAGCAAATAATTTTCCAAAATAAACAATAAAGTAGTTAAAGATTTTTAAAATATGTAAAATTAATATAAATATATAAAATTTTGTAACATATAAGGGAGCCTAGATGATGCCATCGTTATTTTGAAAGCACAAACTATTTAAAAGAAACATTGTGTGTGAAATATGTTGAAGGTAGGATTTTACAACAATCATCTAAAGGGTTCACTGGAGTTGAAAGCACAAACTCCAGTGAACCCTTTAGATGACTATTGTATGAGACGAGAAGAGTGAAAAATAGTTTCTACAGAGTTTCAGCAGTCAGTCCAGACGATCATGTTTATGTTGAAGGTAGGATTGTATTCATATGGGATGGAGAGCACTTGGGCCAAAGCCGCATTGTGGGAGACTTACAGTTGAAGATACGAAGGCACTCCAGAAGTTCCAGAACAAGCCAACCCAATATGATGGATCGCTAGCGATCCATAGGGCATGGATCGATAGTGATCCATGGGGTTAATGTATTTTTGGTTCGTTCCCTTTGGATCATGTTTCCTTTTTACGTAGATGCTCTCCATGTAATTTCATGACTAGATGCTTTGCTTTGATGATGATTTATGTACCGATTGCATTGAATTGCTAATGGAATCAAGTGAATGCTCACTTCTCTATCTAACTAGCTTGGAAATCCATCAAACTTAGCAGGCATTCCTAGAAAACTTATTAGATCATGGTGCAAGAGGACTGTAGAATCCATGAGCGACCTTTATGGATGACTAGCAATCCATAGGAGATGGATCGCTAGCAATCCATCACCTTGAGAAATTTTTGACTTCTTTTCTTGAGTCTCTCTTAGTTCCTTCTTCTAGTCCTTTTGGTTGATTCTTGAGTTAATCTGACTTGACGTGGATGTTCTGACTTGTAAAAGAATTTTTTTGGTCAAAAACTCAGATAAAATTTGCCTTCTAATGTATGTTTTCATTGGAAACAAGGCGTTCTCTAGAAGTTACTGCTTTTGAGTTCCTTTTTGGTGAGGTTCGAGTGTTCATATTGAGGCCATCGTGTGAATTTAGCTCTGGTTATTCAGCTGTCTGTTGAATTCTGAAGGGAATCGTCATAGATTATAACAATGAATCAATTTCAATCCCACAACTTTCGAGAGGCTTGCAAAAGATGCTTAGATCATTCTTGGTGAATTGGGAAACATTTGGTCGCATTGTATAGATCGCTAGCGATCCAAGGACTTTGCGTATTTTTTTCTTTATGCAATGTTCTATTGAATCAATTTGAGCCGACCTATTTTTGTTCATATTTTCATTCACTGACTTGAGCCACTTTTCCTTCAACCTGACCTAAACTAACCAAACCTTAACTCTACCCGCACCATCGCAGTTGCTTCCTATCGTCGAATTAGCCTCGCCTTGCTGGCGTCTTAGGCCAGCCTTTTAACGCCCGAAACTACGTCAGTTCGGATCGCCATCAACCTACCCATCTTGGATCGCTGCAAAATTAAACCATGTGCATTCTTCCCCTTCGATTTTTGACTTGAGGTGGTTGCTGTAGAATTTGGCATTCGTTTAGCAATTTCGTGATGAGGTTGGATTAGTGGTGATCGTTATGGAGAATTTGAGTTCATTGCGATTTTGTGGAAGAATATAGTAAATTGAGTCTTGAGTTCTTCATGGAACGAAACTCCGGCTTTGCCTCGGTACTTAACATGTTTCGCTATCTTCGTCCACAGAATCAGAATTGACTTGCAATGAGTTATAGTGTTAATCCGACACAACGTCTCACGGATTGATTTTGGTTTTTCTAGGGGGTGATAATAGTTTAGGGTAGCATCTTGCATGCTGCTTATGTTGTTATCACCTTCCAAAGAGTTCGGATTGATCCTGTTATTGCATACTTGGTGTATCTGAAATGGGAAGAGCTTCCCGTGTCGCTTCAAACAGCGGATCCGTTATCGATCGTTGAACGATAAAGGGTAAGTGTAGGAGAAATAAGTTCAATAAATAATAGGAGAAGCTTTTTTCTTTCTTTACTGCGAATGCACTATCTACATAGGATAGAGCGTTTGTAGTATTTAGGACACCAAGCCCATCTCACATAGATAACACACTGCACTTGCCCTAGTCTATACTTGAAACCCGATGTGTCGGCATAAATCGATACTTTTTCAAAGTTCGAGTGTCACAAGGGGACTTCTATTTAAAGATAGAATTACCTGACCGCATTAGATGCAAGTTCTGTTGTATAGAATGAAGCACCCGCCTCTCGTCGTAAGTCCAGTGGAGGAAGTCCAGCACTTTAAGAAGCTAATTCATCATCAGTTGTGCCTTCGCAAATAGTTTCAGTTGTGCCTACTTCTTCAGTACCACGATCTAAATACGGACAATTGGTTCTGCTTGGTCCAGTTGTAGACTGGACTCCTCTAAATTTTAGGGTTCTACTCAACCCTCCGGAGAGGGCTTTTTCCGTAATCTCTTCTAAAGTTCTGCATAACTTTTGCATACAATAGGAAATTCTGAACAATGACGTGCATCTTCCACCGAAGAATAAGTTTGCACATATGCATCCTTCGGGGTACACCACTTGCAGCTGGTATATGTGGTTAAATGGAGCAGTGCCCTCCTTCAATCACTTCCTGAAAGAAACTCTTCTGTACTTGGAAATTGTTCCGTTACAAATTCATCCTAATGGGTATGTGATCCTTACTTGCCTTCACGCCTTTTTTATGCGGGCATTTAATCATGCCCCGAGTTTCGATGAGTTGAGATATTTTATCTCATTCAAGAAGGGAGATTAATGTCCATCCCTCGTCGTCATTTAGGCCCAAAGAAACTGCAAGATTATGCTATGGCGTCAAAGCAACCTGTCTCAATTCAAGACCCAGTATTTGTAACGACCCGTAGATTTTATGGATTTAATTTGGTTAAATTAATAAGTTGTAATTAAATTTAGAAGAAAAATAAATTAAAAACCTACTTATAGTAATTCGAAGTTAATTCAAATGATTTTAAGTGGTGAAAAGAATTTTACCTATATATGAGTAGAATATGAGGAATTTGAGGAAAATATTAAACTAATATAATGTAATAAACATTGTTAACAGTAAATGGAATAATGATAATAAGAACAATTGCAAGTTTGTATTCATGGGCGAAATAATATTGATAGGTAATAATTGTTGTAGAGAATAAATTACAAATGTTATAAATTGTATAATGGTGACAGCTATTGTTCGTTACCAATGCATTTAATTTATAGCGATTAAATGTAATTAATCATTGCCTTTTTGTAAGTTAAGAGGTAACTGAAAATTTTGAAGGAAAAATCAATAGAAAGGTTAACTATATGCATAAGATGGAAAGTTGAATAGAATTCTAATAAATGATAATAATGGAAAACGTATACAATCAATGTAGGTAATTTGAAATTACAATGTTGTTGAAATGATTAAACGTTTCTTGTGATAATTAATAAATAACGAAAGGAGTAAGCGTATTTATTTAGAGTATTAATTACTATTGGGTAGAGATTTAAGTAACAACGTTTAATGCAATGTTAGTAATGCCAATTTAAGTCAATAATACGGAATTGGGAATCATATCTATGAAATGATAACGAGAATACAAGGTGATAAATGCCAATTAAGGGTAATAATTAATAAACTTAATGAAATCCCAATTTTATATAAAATAATTTAAAAGTCAGGTTTGGCTACAATTTGAACATAAGTAAATTGAATTTGTAGTATGAAAATATATGCAAAAATTGATTTTTGTAATAAAAGATTTTGTATGTGACAAAAAGGTAACGGTAATGTTTATGGTAGGTTGCCTATTCATCTGTTTAGATTTTTAGTTGGAATTGGAAATAAGTTTGTAATAAATGTAAATAAATGATACATTTATGTGAAATGTAACCAATGTAAATTTTATTTATAATATATCAAATGGTGGATTTAAGAAGTGAAATTGCAGAATTTGAAGCTAATTAATAATAGACATAGTAAAGATGGCAATCCAATCAAATACTTAGAAATAAAATTTATTGGAAGGTAACCTAATTTATAAATAAATGGTAAGTATTTAAGATATAATTCTATATTAATTGAAACTGATTGTAGATTTAGTGTAGTAATGTTAAGGCTAACTAAATTTGCTTTATAGATGGAATTATAATCAAGGTGGATAGGTAACGAACTTAAAAATATAATTAAGAACTAATAGGTGGCAAATTAATATAGTTTGTATTATGTAAGTAAACTTTGGTAAATCAAATTCTACCAATCCAAAGCTAACGTTTTGTTAATATAGATTTTAGTATAGAGAGCAATATTTATTAATTTAATTGAAGTATTGCAAAATAAATGAAAATTTAACATCTAAATATTACGTTAATAGGAAGTAATTGTTCTACTTATCATTTCATTCATTCAGCCCATTTTGAAACTTAATCAACTGAAATTAATAGGAGAGAGAATACTAGTTGTAATAGGTGCAATTAAAAGCAGCTTATGTTTTGTGAAATATAAGAAAAGTTTTGATTCAAAAAAAAAAAAAAACATTTACATCAATAAAATGAATGTTTCATCTATGAATGTAGGTTTAATTTAATTTAAATAAAAATATAGAAAGATTGATTTTTAAAGAAAGAAATATATGTTTATTTGAACTGTGTTTAGCTTACAAACTAATTACAAGAATAGGAAAATAATCTATTTATTACTCTTGTGTATAAACAATTTTTCTATTTTTTTTATTTTTTTTATTTTTATGCATTTTAGTTGTCGGTTTTAAAATTTAATTTTGTGTGATTGCAATTAATGTAGTTCAAATATTTCAATTAAAAGAAAAGAAAACGGTGATTGCAATTAATAGATTTAATAATAAAAAAACGCGCGTTTTATGGTAAACAAAAAGGGTGTTTTAATGGTAATTAGAGATCATTTTGGGAAAAACAAATCAAATGTTTTCATTTTTAAGGTAATTAAAAAAAATTATTATGCATAGACAAAAACCCAAATGCGTAGAAATTCGAATATTACTTGAGTTAATGAAGTTAATTTTGGTGTGTTTAGGGTTAACAAAATTTATTAAGTAAACAATTGTTTTGAAATTTGAATCCTAAAAGTATGTTTACAGTATAGAGTTAGTCCATTCATTCCCTTTCTAATAAATAATTACCTCTTTTTAATACCTTCTACTTTTAAAAAGGTTGTTCATATTACTATATTTCAAAACCAAGTTTGTTCATATTTACTTTATTTCTTTCCATTCATTTTCCAACTTCATTTTCTGAAATGTCATTTCATTTATTTCTAATTAATAGCGGTCTCTCTTTTCAAATCTCTTTGATCCTAAACCTAACTCTCACCTTATAAATAAGATATGACGCAAATGAAACCACAGCCTCCATTATAATCTTCTTCTTTTTTTTTCCTTTTTTTCCTTCAAATCTCCTTATTATCTCTGATTTTAATTTTTCCTTCCTCTTCAAATATACTTCTTTTTCAAATTTTCTTCTATTTCAAACCTTCTTCTTTCTTTTCAAATCTAGATTTTCTCTTCCATTTTCAGTTCTTATTTTAATCATTTTCTTTTTCAAAACTTCTTTTTTTTTCAAACCTTTTTAAAATGCATACATTCATATAATAAGGAGGAAAATTAAAGTAAATCGAAATAAAAGAAAAATTACGGAACAAAGTTAGCAATCAAGAAGAAGCATACGCGTTTTTCACGAGGGAAGAGTGGATGTGGCACGGTATTTTATTTTTGTTTAATTTATTTTTGTTAATTTTGATTTCAATTAGTTCTAATAATCATAACTCGTACATACGGACTCCGTTTCACGCAATTTTTTTTTGTTAGGATCGAAATTAAATTCCAGATCTTTTGACACTGGTTTGGACAGATTTGGAGATAGTCGAATTTTTGGGTTTAAATCGGATTTAAATTCGATTTAAATTCAAAAGGTGAGTGTTTTAACCCACTCACAACTTCTAAAAGTTTTTATGTTTGTTAAATTTATTTTAGATATGAGTAGAAATTCATTTATAACTGTTTGGCATGTTTTGTTCATCATACTTGCTAAATCGCGTTATTTAATTTAACTGTTAATTTATTTTATTTATTGCATATTAATTGACAGTTAGAATTTATTTATTTGTATAGGAACTGCTAGTAAACAGTTATAAAATTTATTACTAAATATAAACTGTTAGTTTAATAGTTGATTAAATTTATTTTTGAATATAACCGCCAGTTATTACCTGATATATATTATCAGATATATATTGATATTGAATTATTATTGGATGATGATTGTGATTTGGATGATGGATGATGTTGATGAATGCATGTTTTATTTTATATCATTAAACTGCAAGTTATCATGCATTTTTCGTTTCATTCAGGATTGTGGTTTGAAATGATATACAACCGCAAAATTTTATTTTTAAATTGCGGATTGAAATGATAAATATCCGTATCACTTGACCATACGATAGAAAATTATATACATGCACCATGGTCTATATATAAATTATTTTAAAGTGATTTCAATGGTTTGGATGGGATACGGTTTATAAAAAAATTGATTTTGATATTTTATAAAATATTATTCTTCGATATATATACATATGAAGTTAAAAATTTGAAAATTAAGTTGTGTATAAACCTGTTGAATAAAAATGAAAAATTGAGAAAATGGAATTTGGAAATTTATCTTATATGTTTAAGTTTGGAAATTTTAAGGTATGATATTTATAACTGGATTTTCCAAGATGAATTAAAAATGAAAATTCTAGTATAAAGTAAATTTGAGAAAATATTTAATTGCTAGAAATTGGAGTTTTATTTATGGAATTTATATGAATATTCAAGACTAAATAATAGAATATTAATTGTTGAAAGAAGAAAATCCAACTTTAGTTTTGAAATATTAATACTCCAAATAGATATATATATATATATATATATATATATAGAAATTGAAGGGGTTTTTGGAATTTGAAGTGATATTTAAATTATGGTTTAAACTTTAAATAAAGGAATATATTTGAAAAGCCATGGAAATTATTTTTCTTTACAAAGTAACTTTAAAGTTAAACCATTTATTTTACATTCGTTGAATATCCAAACCATTCAAGTTTTAGAAGTTATGGTTTTAAAATTTTGAATTTCGAAATATTATGCTTTGAAAGTATATTTCAAATATTTGGTTTCTAGATATTTAAATTTTAAACCAGCATGATTTTGGAAAAGAATTATATTTGAGATAAAATGATATCATATTGTGTTGGGTTTTAAATTGATATCGTATTCATAGTTTTGAAATGGAAATTTTATTCTGGTTTTAAAGTATAAACTCTTTTTAAATGACCGCGGTGTTATAATAACGATGGGTGGGAAAAGAGACCGGGATCGGATATGGACATACTCTTTGTTGATACCGAAAACCACTTTGACTAACCGTGTACGCGGTGGAGATTCCAGAATGAAGTAGGTGGTGGCGACGTTTCCTGTAAGGTAAATACGTGGACCCGACTCCCGTGAGTTGGCATAAGGTGGCTAAAACAGGAGTGATTCTCGGGCCAATGAGGTCATACCTCTGATCGGACGCTCCTCTTCGATATTATACTTTGACTTTGGATTGATTCAGTGACCACTTCTATTTTTGATTTTGGGGGAGTTTGTTCGAGGTGGGCGGTAACTGCGGCTACGCGTTTCCACCAGCCCGGATAGCAATTGGTATCTCTACCCTGGCATTGCCTATTTGTGCCGTGTCACCTACCATACCGAGCCTTTACTACGAGTTTTGTTTTGTACCATACCTATGGAGTGCCCTCTGACGACGCCCAGTACGGGGGAGATTACGGTACTGTATAGACTATGGGAATATATTCTGTGTTAAGGGCTATATGGGTAACCCCTTAACGCTATTAAAAAGTAAGTTTATTTTACAATTAGACACTATTATAATAGCGCAATATACTACATAGTAAATAGTTTAACGGATCCTTAAGAGATGTAAATCCCGAGCATCTCTTGAGTCATGCACTCATATTTACTCCTGTTGATTTAACTCACATAAGATCTTTTAGTTCTGACTCGAGTGTTTTGTCTTTTCAATTCGCTCGGGTCAGTCCGAGCGTTTCAGGATTTGAGGATTTAGCTCTGGAGGACGAAGACGAAGATTTGTATTACTAGTATCTACTATATTATTCCACTACATCATTTAATTCCGCTGCATTGTTATTGGTATGTGTAACTCTGATATGTAGTATATAAATGTTTTGTAAACAGATTTATAAACTATACATTTTATTATTATATTTTATCCTTCCGCTGCGAGATTCTGTTTTCTTTTATTTCTTTCTCGTTTTTTCTTATTTACCCCATAACAATCCGCCCTTCCGTATGGTTGAACTGACACGTGTGTCGGTTTAAATCGTGCGAAAAGGCGGGACGTTACAGTATTTCTTCGTTAGGTGTCCTGAGGAATTTAATCGTCTTAGGACGATGGGGGGCAAGTCCTCTCTTTTACTTGTTGAGATTTAGTACGTCGCTATGGGATATTTGATTGATTGAAAACATCTTGTAGTTATTCAGAGGCTGAACAATGATCCATCACTTGATCCGATTTTCCATACTCTAAAGGACGCAGACGCCAAAGACAGATCAGTCAAGTTTTTTCTAACGAACGAGAATTTGCTTCATTATGGGTTGTTCCATTTCGGGAGATCTGCCGTGCCAAATGAAGTTCTGCCTCCTTCCCGTTCCAGAGTTTGAACATTTTCCACTTCTTCATCACGTGATTCCAAATAGGGCAATCTCCCAAAAGGAGAAGGTTCATCTGGCAGGTCGATCGAAGAAGTTCATATGAAAGGGTGTTATGACTGAAGCTAGCTGCCTATCCAGGATGCCCACGATTTCGAAGGAGGAAGAAGAATTCAAGCAGGTTAGGACAAGGTTGCGGTGACAACAAAAAAGGAGGAGGGTGAAATTAACGGCAACAGTGGGTAAGATTCCTCTTCTAGCGATGATGAATTCGATGCAAGTTCCGATGATGGAGACTCGAATCATGTGATGAGACTCCAAGAATGAGTCTCGTTCCCCTGAATTTGCCTCCCTGAGAGATTCGCAATAAAGATGCTCCCCCAGCAGCCGAACGGCTTTTGGATTCTCGACTTAAAGAAACCGGCATTGACTTTGGGGATTTGATTAACGTTTAAGTAGATTTCGATGAAATCATGGGGGGAGATTTTGAATTTGAGGGATCATCTCCTCGCTCTGGTCACACTATGTCTAGAGTCAGCTTGATTTCTACCATAGTGGCTTCCCGATCCGGTTTGTGACGTCCTTTTAGGCTGCCTAAGACATATAACACATTTCATTAGGGTCACATTCACTTACACATGCATTATTTAGGTCTATTTCTTGTTACTAAAGCTCTTTATTTATTCTTGATATCAATTACCATAAGAGGCCATGGACTTTATGGGGATCTTGAATAATTCACTAATTCTCAACGTTGGTCAAGTTGGTCTTCAACCCACCACCAGCCCCGTGTAACCGAAGAAGGGTGGAGAAGACAAAAAGACTTGGAAGCCGAAGCACGTCGTCGGGACATCAAAGAACGAAGTAGGGTTTATGGGGGTGGCTACGAGAAGAGGAAAACTCCTGATGACCTAGAAGAGCCGCCCAAGAAGCCGAAGGTAGATCGCGATTCTCATCCCTCTGAGCATCAAAAATTTTCCCTAGTCCTAATCTCTATCGGATGTGAAATTCCGACTTCCACTGTCCAAGTTTCATCTTCATCCCAAGCTTCATCAACCCACTTGGTGCCCGCTTCCGGTCCTTCACGTCCTCACTGAAGATCAGCTTATATTTTTCTGTCCATTCCCCCTAGATTTAAAGCCACACTCCCTGGGTGGTTTCTAAAAGGAGTTAAGTTTGATCGTGACCTACGCCCAATCCGCAAAGATTCCTAGATACCTCATCTTCAGGCGATTCAAATTGATTTAGATCAAGTTGAAGGATAGGAAAAGTTATGCAAGCAGTTGGCATACACGAACCACAATAATTATCAAGGGATCCTCTCCTTTGAATTGGAGAAAGACGATTATGAGACGGTTTTAGCGAAACACGATGCTAGAATCGAGTAACTAATGCAAGAGAAGGACGTTGCACTCCGAGAGAGTACGAATAACATTAACTTGCTGAAGGAATTGAAAGAGACTCATGTAAAAATAAAGATTGTATTTCGAGACGAAATCAAGAAGGCCCACGCGGACGAAGTTAACCTAAAAGAGGAGCTTGATGCCCGTGTGTGATAATTAAAGCTCAGAAGAAAACCATCGCTAATCATAACGAAGTTGTTGAATCCTATAAAAAGACAATTGCTTATTACATGGGAATTCTAGAATCTTAAGACAAGACCATTTCTGATCAAGGTCAAATGATTGCTTCGCTCTAGAAAGTGATCGCGCAGCTTAGCGTCGAGAAGACCCGAGTTAAAGTTGAGAAGGTTACCGTAATAGTAGATTACTTGGAGTTTTAGGATACTTTTGAAAAGAATATGGATGATACCATCTTAAATTTCTATGTTAACTCCTTGATGCATCATTGGAGCCTCTGCTATTTGGGCCCTAAATTTCTACATACTCTTGTCGTGGTTTGGGAAGAAGCCTTAGTCCATTTCTGAGAGAACAGGGATATATATACCGATCAAGAGTTGGAGGATGTCTATCTCAATGAGGAATCAAAGAAAGCTCTGATAGAGGTTCGAGAGATCATTCGAATTGAGAAGGAACAGGAGGTCGCTAATGCTGCTATGACTGCAACTGCCAAAATGTTGCCAGAGCATTTCATTTCCAGGCCTAGCGAATCATCAAAATAGCCTCGCGATCGGTTAGCGAGTTCGGTCGACGTCACCTTGTCGTCTGCCCCTCCAGGAGCTGTCTCTGAAACTTTGGGTGGCCCTGGAACTTCTCTGAAGATTGTGCAACCATCAAAAGAAGGAAAAAGAGGGGAATATGAGATTGAAATTCTCGACCATTCCTCTAATGCATGTAACCTTCTTATGTCCCCCGAGTTTGAGAATTTTTAGCTCATGCCACAAGAACAAGATAAACTTAATGCTTTCATTTTTAATCTTATAAGTCCGTCTTCTTTACCTATTAATCTGTCGATCTTCGATGCCTGTGCTTCCCGCTATTTCAACCGCCTTGATGCTTATTTCCGTAACTGCTCTGATTACTGCACTTGTATCTGGCTCACAATCAAGGCTAGGTTCCAAGAAGATTGATGCATTGCACGGCCTAGACGATCCTTCCGTATCTTTGGAGGGCGATTTAGCTGAAGCTTGAGGGCTGAAGGACCAAATTGGCTAGCTACATAAATCTGAATATAAAATAGTGGTCGTTAAGAAGGAAAAGGTCGAGCAGAGAAAATCTTCGAGGAGCTCCTGCAAATCCAGGAAGCGCAAGACCAAGAGGGAGTCTTCCGAGAAGGTCGAAGAGCAGGAAGGAGATGCCGGTGCCAAGGAGATACTTGATATTTCAGGCAGCGACACTACTCCTGGCAGGAACTCTGAGAGGAAGTAGAAACTTCCAACTAAAGGTAGGAAGGGGAGCGGTGAAAAGAAGTGTTGACAGGCTCGAATAACAGTGGAGCCAGTTTTTGGGACATTCTCTTTTGTTTGATACATATTTTGTTCAAGTGCAGAGTCTGCACTTATTGCTTTGATTGTTTTACCATCTATATTTTCCTTTTTATTGGCTGATATTGTATGGGTATGGCCCCTACATTTTGACTTTGTATATAAAATGCTATAAATAATACAATATTGACATTTTGATTGTAACTTTATATATCTACTCATCTACGTTTCATGCACTTATGCCTATTTTATTTACTGCTATTTTATTTTATCTAGTCCTGTAATTACCGCCAAAATTCTTTATTTGGGGTAACTGGACAATGAAGTACTTGGATTTTTTGTTTTTGAGTATCGATGTGTGTGCCCTCTAGTTCACGGGGCTGTTTACTTCAAACACTTGACAAATGACCAGCTGATCCAAGTATTTTTTGGATGTCTCCAACAAGACTTTTTTCACGGCTCCTATCTTTAGGAACTTGCGACTTGAGCGCCTTCATTTCAGAGGTATTGTCGGTCAATAATCAGGATTCTTTACCGATTCATAGCCGTTTGACATTGTGGGACTCATACCCATTACTTTCGATGGTAGGAGTGGATTGATTCTTGTTATTTCTACAATAGATGGGTTTCTCGGTGTTGCCGGGACAATACCGGTACATAGGAGTGTGTGAGGCATATGAAATGTGAGGCTTTTGGGATCGATATGACCCAACGATCAAAACGGTTTGGAATTTCTTGACTTTACCAATACATGGGCAATGCAAAGAGTTCATGCTTCGTGAGCGTGATTCCACGGCTCAGAAATTAATGTGTGGCTTATGGGGTTGTGTAGCTTTTATTTGGCCTTTCTGGCATTGCCAGAGCAACATCGGTTCTTAAAAGGCAGGGATCGGGTTCGGACGATCTACGGTTTGAGTCGATTTGCTTCCGTCAACACGGCAGATAAGTGGGCATACTTGAGAATGGTTCCACTATCTCAAGTGGTGATAGGATGATGTTGAGTCGATTTGACCCCTTCGACTCGGTGGGTTACTTTTGTGAACACGGTCTCATTGGTTCAGAAAGCAAAGCAATTTTATTAATGAAACTTTGGCAAGTTTTGCTACTTACAATGCCTCTGGTATCTTGGGATAGCTTATTTGCTAGAAATAAAAGATACATAAGATAATCTTAGATAAAGCAACGACGCAGCGATTTGCTGTTCCATGCTCTTGGAATTTGGATTCGATCAATGGTTGTTAACTTGAATGTCCCATCCTCTAGCTTCTAACCGATCACATAAAGTCCTTTCCAGTTTGGTCTGAGTGCAAGTGGTACATAGTAGACCCTCTTATGGACAAGGTCTCCCACTTCGAAGGTGTGATTATGAAATTTGGAGTTGAAGTACCATGCAACCCTTTTTTGGTGAGCGGTAGTTCTTAATTCAGCTTCTTCCCTCTTCTCATCGACAGTATCGAGTGACTCGAGTAGGAGTTGTTCGTTCTGCCTTTGATAGAAGTTTCACCTCTGATGAGAAGGGAGTTCTTGCTCAACTGGGATCATTGCTTTTGAATCATATCCTAGGGTGAACGGAGAGTGCCCAGTTGCAGACTTGTGCGTTGTCCTGTAGGCCCATAGTGCGAGTGAAAATTCATCGGCCCAATTGCTTTTTGCTTTTGTTAGCCGTTTTTTGACGGTGGCCTTGATGATCTTATTTACTGCTTTCACTTGCCCGTTTGTCTGGGGATGTGTGGCGGAGGGAAAAATTTCTCGATTCAGAAGCATTTGCGAAAGTTTTTGAACTCAGCGCTTTTGAATTAGTCCATTATCCGTGATGATTTTCTACGGCACCCCAAACCTGCAAATAATATTTTTGTTAATAAAGTTAATGACTTTTTTATGGTAACAGTGGCCAGCGGTTCCGTTTCGACCCATTTGGTGACATAGTCAATAGTAACAATAGCATATTTGGCTCCCTATTTATCCATTAGTAATGCTCTAATCAAATCGATTCACTAAATTGCGAACGGTCATGGGCTGACCATCTGTGTTAGCTCCATCGAGGGGGTTCTTTTGATCTTGCTGAATCTTTAGCATTGATCGCACCGCCTGGCGTAATCCGCTGCATCGCAGTTCACTTCTGGCCATAAGTACCTATATCAGAGAACCTTCTTTGCAGGGATTTGCCCTCCGGTATGATCTCTGCAGTCACCTTCATGAACTTCTTTCAGGATCCTTCGAGCTTCGTAGTTGGTCACACATCTGAGCAAGGGTGTAGAGAATCCCCTTTGATGTATCACATCCTGCATTACAAATCGTGGAGCCTTCCAGGGACCTTTTCCACTAGTTCCTGTCTATGGGGAGAGCTCCTGTGAGCATGTAATCTTTAATCAGCGTCATACATGTCTCTGGTTCCTTGGTCGTCTCAAAAATCCAGTCGATGTCCATTTTGCTTATGGACGGAGTGGTCAGGGTCTCAACTGGGACCAGCCCCAATGATTGAGCTTCTTCAAAACTGGCCAGTTTTGCTAGATAATCTTTCTTCGTGTTCTGCTCTCTCGGGATACGAGTTATGGTGTAATGCTTGACGCCGAGCCTAGTATTCGCTTTTTACCTGATAGACGACCAACTGAGAGTCGCTGTAGATGTGTATGGATTTTATCTGGGGTTCCCTCACAATCTTTAACACAGTTATCAATGATATGTATTTTGTCTTATTATTTGTTGCAGATAATTCCAAGTGCAAGGCATAGAAAACGGATCGTCCTTCGAGAGTCTCGAGCACTACCCCTGCTCTCGAGAAGGAGTCGTAGATGCACAGTCGATGAACAGCTTCCAACATGTCTCCACTTCTGGAGACACTCCTTCCTCGTATCTCGTACTGTAAATTAAGAAATAAAATCCACTAGTGCTTGCCCATTGATCGTCGTTCGAGGATGGTATGGGATTTTACACTGACTAGGTTCAGTGTTCCATTTGATAAGCCTTCGAGAGGACTCGAGGCGGTATAACACTTGCTTTGAGGGTTGATCTGTCAACACTCTGATAGGGTGTGCCTGGAGTACGATTGTAATTTTCTAGATGCGATCAAGAGGAAATATGCCAGTTTCTCCAATTTAGGATAGTTCTTTTCTGCTCCAGCGAATCGTTTACTGATGTAATATACAGCTCGCTAGATCTTGGCTTCTTCTCGTATGAGTGTGGCACTCAATGCATGCGGCAAGACTGCTAAATAGATGTACAAATCTTCTCCGTCTACTGGCTTAGACAAGATTGGTGGGGTTTTCATATGTCGCAGCAGCTCTTCGAATGCAGTTTGACAAGCTTGATTCCATTCGAAGTTTTTCTTTCCCTTCTTTAGCGAGTCAAAAGAAAGGTATCCATTTGTCAGTCGCTTTTGAGATAAACCGGCTTAGTGTTGCAAGCTTACCATTCGGGTTTTATAGCTCTTTCCTGTTCCTCCAGGCCTCAACTTCCTACAAACGGTTATTTGCCCGAGATTTGCTTCGATGCCTCTGGTGCTCACCATAAATCCTAAAAACTTTCCTAAGGCTACCTCGAAATGACACTAAAGTGGATTGAGCTTCATTCCATATTTGCAGAGTATTTCGAACATTTCGGTGAGATTGTACAAGTGATTTGCAGCTATGATTGATTTAACCAACACACGTCAACATAAACTTCCATTGTCTTCCTAATCTAACGCTTAAACATGGCGTTTACTGGTCGTTGGTAAGTAGCATCGCATTCTTTAAACCAAATGGTATTACTTTATAGTAGTATAGCCCTGTATTGGTAATGAAACTGGTATTTTCTTGATCGGCTTTGTGCACTATGATCTGATTGTACCCTGAGTATGCATCCATAACTGATAGTAATTCATGCTCAGCGGTCCCGTCCATAAGCCAATCGATTATGGGCAGAGGTAAGCTATCTTTCGAGCAAGCTTTGTTCAAATCCGGGTAGTCGATACATGTTCACCATTTTCTATCGGACTTCTTGAAAAATAACCGGGTTAGATACCCATTCAGGGTAAGTTGCATCGCGGATAAAACCATTTGCCATCAGTTTGTCCACTTCTTCTCTTAGCGCTTTGGACCGCTCGGGCCCTAGGATGTGCCTCTTTTTCTTCATGGGTGTATACTTGGGATCAATATTAAATGTGTGGCAGGCTATCTCTAGCGACACCTCGCATATATCGGAATGAACCCAAGCGAATACATCCAGATTGGTGCGAAGAAATTGATAGGTTCCAATCGCATCCTGTTTCCAAGATGCGATCCAATTTTAAGGACCCATGTTGGGCCATCCATATCAATTAGGACAAACACCGTCAATTTTGCCGATGTTGCCCCTTCCTCCCCTGAACTCATCTTTCTAGGGTCCAAAGCCTTATCGAATCGGCTATGGTCCTTAAGCATGGGAAACTCTGTGGTTGTTATTCAGTAGGTCCACGAACGTGGAGACTTCTCCTCGTGTTCTTCCATATTTCTTATCCTTTAGATTCACGTAGTTCTACGATATAACATTCTCTAGCGGCATATTGGTCTCCCTTGATCGCCCCGACTCCATTTTCCTTTGGAAATTTCATAGTTAGACACCATCAAGCTAAAGAAATTCTAAAGTATTCCAACGCAGGTCGCCCCAAGAAGGCATTGTAGGCGGACATCTCGTCTACGATCACAAAGGTTTGGATGAGTGTGACCCTACGGTTACCTTTTCCGAGTTCTGCGGGTAAGTCGATCGTTCTGATGGGTTGTTTGGGTTCACTAGTGAATCCCTGGATCTGCGTTTGGCAGGCGGATACATCTTTCATACTGATCTTCATCTGATCAAAGGTGCGTTTGAAAAGGATATTCACAGAACTGTCGCTGTCTACCAATACTCGTCGGACCATGGCGGGTTTGATTCTCGCTGTCATGACCATAGGGTCGAGAGTTGGAGCTTCTCTTCTCTTAGTGTCTCGATTCTGGAATACTATGTCGTCGTTCAGGGTTCTCTGTTGCTTAGCAAGGGTTCCATCTTCAACCGCAAAGCACGCGTCTTTCGAAACGTGCTTTATTGAGCTCGCAAGTCGTTCCATTTCTCCCCAACTCTTCTACGCGGGATGGGGTCCTTAGATATCGTTCCAATGATGAATCTCTGGTCAATCCATCTAGGTCTCTCTTTGCTGGTTCCAGCTTGATTCCCTTGGTCCCTAGGAGCTTTGGGCGCTAATGGTTGGTCAGGATTTAGTGGTTTCCTCACATACTGCTGGAGCTTATTTTTCCAAATCAACACCTCAATCAAGTTCTTCAGGTGATGATACTCGTTCGTGTTGTGGCCATGTGTCTCGTGGAGCGGCAGTACTTTCTAGAATGCTTCTACTGTTTGGTTGCTTCCTTTTTAGGTAGCTTCTTGAATTATTTCATCCCTTGTGTTGCGAGATAGATGTTTTCTGGAGTATTGTTAAGCACGGTGTATTCTTCGGCCGCTAACCTTTGAGTCACTTGCTACTTCCATTTCGCTTGTTAGTACTCCGGTTCTCCCTTTTATGATTCCCATTTTTTCCTATGTTTCCTTCATTGGTCCCAAAGATGTTTATATCTTGATTCATTGCCATAACATTTTGCTCAATGTTAATCGGTTGAAGGTTAGCAGATTTCCTTTCCAATTCCTGTGCCTCTTCTAATCTCAAGTTCCAACTCGTCTTTCGATTGAAGTCCTCTCTAGTGGTGGGTTGTTTCATTTTTGTCCATTTCCCAAATTCATTCTTGGGGTGAATTGCGTGGACCATGGTCATGAAAACCATATCCTCATTCGGATTACCTACTTCGGTTACCACAGTATTGAACCGATTCATGAAAGACTTCAAAGATTCGTTCCGTCCCTGGAATAGGCCGGACAAGAGCTTCACATCTTTTGGTTGTGTCGTGTGAAGTCTAATTTGATCAAGGAATCTTGTTGCTAGTTGATTGAAGGTGGAGATGGATTTTGATGGAAGCCTGGTGAACCACATGGAAGCAATTCCCTCCATAAAAATTGAGAAGCATCTACATCGAATGGAATCTGAAGCATCGCTTTGTCCATGTACCAATTGTACTTATATAAGTGGGGTTTCAGGTCTCTCGTTCCGTCATAAGACAGAATAGTTGGCTTAGTGAACTTTTCGGGGTACCGCTCATTCAAAATCTCATCAGTGTAAGGAGTTCAACTTGGAGTGGATCCTCATTTATCATCCCTTCTATCCTTACTTTCATCCATCAGTCGCTTGACCATGTCCGCGATATACGCTTCAGATGTCTGGTAATCCGAAGGTCTTCTATTAGTAACTACACCAGGTGTTTGGCTTTGCAAACGATCTTGGTGAATGGGTTGAGGCCCAAGCTCTTATGTCTTTGGTAGAGCCACTCCCTCAGGGTTCCATTGGCTGGCGGTTGGTTTGATAGGGGGAGGTTGGATCTCCCAGGCGTTATTGAATGCATTGGTATTCCTTCCAACTTGTCGTCGTTAAGTCGTTCACCATCTTTTGAGTCGGAGAGATCCATGACTATATCCTCCTATAGGGTTTTTACCCCTAGATTTAAGTTCGTAGCTAGTTGCCATGCAGTTGGTGGAGTGCTTATGTTTGCTTCCATATTGATTCCCATGGTTCCACCTATCACTCCTTTCTGCGGTTACTTCCCGTTTCTCCCATTTAGCCCAGAAATAGAAGACTTTTCTTGTTCCACGGCAGTTGCGGGCTCTGTCTTGGTTCTTGGAGTAGCATGAGACTGCAAGGTCAATAGAGCATTCAGCTTGTTCATGAGAGCCATTTAGCTGTTTTCCGTTTTCTAATTAATTTCATCAACCTTTTTATTTAATTCATCTCTAGTGACAACTTCACGCTGAATGGAGGATCGTGGAATCTGATCACCGGAATTAGATTGTAGTTGTGGATTGAAGGGATTGTTGACTTCAATTTGCTGGGGGGTTGTTACTTCTCCAGCAATGGTAGCTCCTATGGATCTTCCGGAAGTTGACATTTTCTTCGCGGTTCCATTGGTTCTCAACAGCAAATCCTCTAAACAGAAATTGATGATCTAACTTTTGAACCTACTTGATCTAAAGTTGATAGCTAGATCTAAGACCGAGTTGGGTTCTCAGTGAAAGCACCAAAATGTTAACCTAAAAAATAGATCAACACCCTGGATTTAGTATGAAAGCACCAGCCTTGTTTATGAAGGCAAATAGAATAGAGACAAGAAATAATAACTTGTGGATAAAGTAAAAGGACAAGAGATTTTTATAGTGGTTCGGCCGTTAACGAAGCATGCTTCCACTTTATAACTTTTATTATTGACTGCCTGCAGTTACAAGTTGAATCTGATTACAGTTTGGTTAAATCTTGCAAGTTAGATCAAGTTAACAATGTCAGAGTTCATTGGAGAATCACATAAACCTCTTAGATGACTATTGTGTGGGAGGAGAAGAGTGAAGAATAGTTTCTACAGAGTTTCAACAGCCAGTCTAGAAGATCCTGTTTATATTGAAGGTATGATTGTATTTATAGGGTTTGGAGAGCATTTGGGCCAAAGCTGCTTCGTCAGAGACTCACAGTTGAGGATACGAAGGCGTTCCAAAAATTCCAAAATGAGCCGACCCAATATGACGCCATGGGGTTAATGTATTTTTGGCTCGTTCCTTTTGGATCATGTTTCCCGCTTTGTATAGATGCTCTCGATGTAATTTCATGACTAGATGTTTTGCTTTGATGATGATTCATGTACTGATTGCATTGAACTGCTAATGGAATCAGATGAATGCTCACTTCTTGATCTAACTAGCTTGAAATTCCATCAAACTTAGCAGACATTCCTAAAAAACTTATTAGATCATGGTGCAAAGTACTGGAGAATCCACGAGTGACCCTTATGGATCGTTAGTGATCCATCACCTAAGAAAATTTTTAACTTCTTTTTCTTAAGTCTCTTTTGGTTACTTCTTCTAGTCCTTTTGTTTGATTCTTGAGTTGTTTTGACTTGATGTTGATGTTCTGACTTGTAAAAGAATTTGTTTGATCAAAAACTCAAATAACATGGTAAAATCCAATTTTACTTATTATAAGCAGTACACGATAGTGACAATTAGTCACACCAATTATCTTTATCAACACTATATCACATTAGGAATTATGGAATTTGATAATGGTCAAAATTCCAACATCGTCCTTATTCATTTTATGATCCAAACACATTGTTCTTGGTTCAATAATAACAATTATTATTAACCAAACTGCTTTGGCCCGAGACTTTGACTTCAAATTGACTTCGGTTGATGTGATACTAACCTTGTATAATCAAAAAGACGAATCCTCTCTTGAATAGCGTCTCAGTTCCAATGTTTTCACTCGACCAACTATAGTCATTCAATTAGCATCGTGCTATGATTTAACTATAATCAAAGCGTAGTTTCCACATTGAAGATCAATAATATTCTCAGGTCAAAAGAACTGTGTAATTTTGTCGCATCGATATTTTTGTTTTATCTTAGTTATATTAACCAACAGAAAACTATCAAATGAACTATTATATAATTATATAATAGTTATTCGTACATAACCCTATGTAACCCATTAATGCCTCCAGCAGTTACGAGTAATACACTGCCCAACATTTGAAGAGCGTTACGTACTCTGGTTTTAATGGATGTATCAATATCCAGTCTCGATGCATCTTGACTATGAATATTTTAACATGGTGTGTTTAATTTTATTGTGGTAAATAACTCATGATCACAACACCTTGAACTATTATCATAAAACATGTCACTTATCACAACACCGGAATTGCTTTTTCCCAACATTTATAACCGTTACAAATTACATATGTCACGGTTATAACCGTTATACGCAGGTGCATGGCAAATTTTGTAAAAGATTTTCCAACATTTTTAACCATTAGGAATGTGTAATTTACCAACGGTTATAACTGTTGAGAAATTCAGTATTCCCAACGAGTATAACTGTTAGAATGCTCTCTATTCCTAATGATTATATCTGTTGGCAATTTGAAAATTTTTGTAACAGTTATTATAGGTGTTACAAATTCAATTTAGCAGCATCATATATAATTCAACATCTTATATTGTAGTCATATATCATCATACCAAATTCAATTTTATAACAACAAAGATATAACCAAATTTCAAAACCAACGTCCAACATATTTCAAAACAAACATCAATCATACATCTATATACTTCATACATAATTCTACAAAGTTCATTGTATGACAACTTCAATATACATACAACTTCAAACTTTACTGCTACAACATGTCCGACACATCACAAATTCAAAATTGTTTTACTGCATTGAAAAGGGTGAGTAGATAATGTACGTCAGCATAGTAATTATGACCACCGTTTATGCCAGGTTTCAAAGATGGAAATATAAGTTGATGTTTACAGGTTCAACTAAAGAATCAATAATACAACATATGATATTTCATTATTTATTTTATATAAAATGAACTATGAGCTGCATCTTATGACTGATGTAAAACTAACACTTAAAACATGCATTGTGATAGTTCATTTTCAACCCAAAACTAATATAAAATTGATACTATAAGCAAAATGATGCAATTGAAATGGACCACAAACTTACATGATGGCTCCACAACTTCATAATTTCATTAAACAAAAAGTCATGATCGATAGAAGTTGTTGGTAAAGAAAATACCTGACTATGATGGTCTCAAAATGAGTTTGTAAATCTATATTAGTTAGTTTAACTCAAAAGTACAAATGATTCATCCAAATCTTCACGGTGCCATGTACTGAATATATGGATGGAGCTAATTCTACATACTCTGGGTACCATCCTCATCTTAGGCTCATCCAAATAAATCACACCATCTCATAGTGAATAAGACTACAGTAACAAACAAACAGCTGGAAAAATAATGGTAAAATAACATAAAATAAGAACCACTATACTAATGAAGTGAAGTTAGCATAACATAAGGACATAAGTTAACCTTGCAACATTGTTTGAAGTTTGTGTATTGCAAGTCATCGGTCGCTATTAACAATGCATGCTGCCCTTTGACTGAAACTGTTGTAATAAAAGAAAAGGAGAATGCTAAGTTAAAATGCATGAGCTATATTCAAAAGAAAAGAGACTACAATTATTATAGCAACAAGGCATCATATGGGCAAATGAAAAATGAGGTCAGAATTCAATTTGATGACATTATTTGCAGCTCAAGCATATATGTCGTTAAAAACAAAGATTTGTGATGCAAAATAAAGTCGCTAGTGACATGTGTAGTAGTTGATTCCCACCATTATACTTATGTTAGTTGCGACTTTATTGTGTGTCTTAAATTTTGAAATAAAATTTGATAAAAACTTTATGATTATGGTAGGCTTAAATTTTGTTGCGAAAGAGTATTTATTTTTTTATGATGTATACTTATGTTATTAGTAATACGTATAAAGTTGTGACAGCGATATACATTGTAGATAGTGTACAGTCATCGTCATTTATTTATGTTTATAAATTATATTTTTTGCCACTTATATCTTTTTTAATACTTTAACAAAACTACAATAAATAATTGTCCTTTAACAGTGTTCCTATTTATTCAATTAGTTTATCTTTGGTGTGATTGCTTTGGTGTGGTTGTACAGAGGTTTGAAGGGCTGAATTCGGAGGTATGGAAGTGTGGCTTTTTTAATGAGTATTGAGTAAGGTATGCATTGGTTGCTTGAGATATTGCCTCAGTTTCATTTGAAGCATGATTGGGGACATGTTCAATGAGAGTGTGCATGTCAAAGGAGATATAACTTGAGTTAGGGAGTTTGGGAGGGTAGATGAAAGATGACTGTCTAAAAGTGGAGGGTTGCATTAAGAGTAGTAAGTTTTTATATTTGGGAAATTGCAGGAGATAGAGTAATGTTTGGATGGTTAGGATTTAAAGTAGAGAAAATGGAAGTGCATTATTTGTCAGGTGGATGAGGACTTGCATCGGAGTTTTCAGTGTGTACTTGTTCGCAATTGCACAGTGTGTTAATTGAGTAACTGGATTTGACATATGAGGTACATAGTCTGCCAGGCGATCATTTTCTAATGGAGGGAGTATATCAGGTGAGCAGTGTTTGGTGAGTGAGTTTGGTGGAATTTCTTCTTGAAGGGATGCTAAAAGAGAAAAAGGATTGGAAAAGAAGTTTGTTGCATGGAATAAGAATTTTAGGTGCAACATTAAACCAGGATGAGTGTAGCCGTTTGTTATTGGGTGAGTTTATTATAGGGGAGACAGTTTATTTTGCAGGCTATAGAGTGTGGATGCTTTTAGTTTGACATGTGGCTATGTGTTGAGTATAATGGAAGAAGAATACAATGTATTTATTTTCCTTATCCAAAATCACACTATAAATTTATGGTGCAATTTTTCTCTGCCTATTTGTTAATATACGCATCTGCTTATACAAATTCTGTAGCAAACTAATAATGAAGCAATTACTAACACAACATTCAATAATTCATAATGTATAATCAAATAATGCTAGATAATTGTGAGGGAACCAATCATATATAACATTAAATTTAGCATATGATTAAGTAGTAGGATTAGGAAAATAGATAAAGTATAGGCAATTAATGAATTGGACTTAGATTCCATATATAATAGTAAATTCCATACCATATATAACTACAAAAACATGTGTGAATTTCAATTTAGATTCCATTTGAAAGATAAACTACAGGAAATTGATAACAATAATTAAAGCAAAGGTGTGTCATCAGTGTTTAATATGCAAATACAAAAGGACCACACTTATATTTCAAATAGTATTGGACATGATGAAGCAAACCCATAAACAAAATAAAAACATATCTGCTAATCTGGAATTGTTGTATGGTCAGGGTTGCATTTATCTTCATTATTTATCTCATTTAAAAGTAATCTCCATATTAGTAGGAAGAATAATCTGACCGATATACATATGAAATTTAAGTAATGCATGATTTGTAGTTATGTATATTTAACAGTTTGTCGATCTTTAAATTTTTAATTTTATGTGCTCCCACATATTTTCAAAAAAAACAAAACGAAATAACAGCCAAATTAAGAAAATATGATTCGAATGAATGACAGATTATACGTTTATGAGCATGTTCATAAAAATATAGCAGTAATGAAATCGAATTATAAGTATAAATAAATTAAACATGGACTTTGTTTTATATTCACATTGATTATTATAAAAAGAAATAATTACCATAACTTATGGTAGTCCACTGATAAATCTTTTCTTGATAAGAATTGCAATTAGCCATCATGGTAACTCAAACATGCAATTAATTATACTAAAAAGGTATTTCTAAAATAAATAGGTAACTAATTGGGAAATTTATAAATATGTACAATTGATAATGTGGATGATACTCAAAATTATGTACAATTCATTTTCTACTACACACAAATTTAAAGCATGCATATCATATATAAAACTTACTCAAATGTAATAGAAGGAAAAACTGGATTTTACCATCACTAAATTTACTCAATAATAGACTAAGTCGATACATTCACCTAAAGTAAGACAAAGCTAATGACCATTAAAAGTATAAACCCAACTTATAACAAAATTTTATGATGATTTAATGTAGAGCTTGCTCACAAATGCACATGCTTTGGCTATAGTATGTAATGCAAAAGTAATTGTAAAATAACAGGGATTACTTGAAAGATAAAAAATTAACTTTACACTTTAACGGCAATAGCATCGAAAACTGTAAGCTTGTAAATAGCAACCAATTAGTCTACCAAAAAATGGTATAAGCAGTACACTAAAAACTGTAAGCATGTGTAATTTTTAATATTAAAAAATTGAGGCCATTGGTTTAAACAGACAATAACCTGAATTAGTCTACACCGGCAGCTAAACCTCGACAAATACTTTTTTTTTCATTTGATAATCTCAAGTATATTATCATCTTGAATACAAATAATCTGTTAGCTCCCACGCAAATAGTAGTGATCATAGAATCCAGAAATAAAAGGACGAATTGGAAATATATTGTGACCATCTGACCAAAAAAGAACTAAAATAAAATAATTTAATCACGATCTTTAAACCGTGACAAATCTAAAATACTTTCTGTCTAATTTAAAGTGCATATCGCATATGTACAGAGAACATGGAAAAACAAATTAACCGGTGTTAAGTATTTCACAGTTGAGAGCAATTTGATAGTGTGCGTTCAATTTGAAAGCTGAAAAAAACTGCCTCAATCTAAATTCAAACAACAATCGAAAACCCCATTGCAATTAAGATAATAAAATAATGAAAATTACCAAAATGAGGCGGAGGCGCTGATAAGACAAGGCGAAGGCGTTGATAAGACGAGGCGGTGGTGGAGATGAAGGCGCCGATAAGACGATGCGGAGGCGCTGACAAGATGAGCCAGAGAAGCTGACAAAACGAGGCGGAGGCAGTGCTTGAACGATGTGAAGGCAGCAACCCTAGACGGAAGAGGGGGAGCAAAAAAGCTAGAAGTGGATTTGGGAAAAATAATATAGAATGTTACGATTATGTCCACTTTGGTTTTGTCTATTTACAAAATTACCATATTTACACATGGTAACCACCGTTGCAATTATTTCTAATAAAAATAACTGTTGGTTGTTTAATAGCCGGTACTAATTGGGAACAAAAAATATTGTAAAATGGTTTATTTGGCGTTGTGTATAGATTTCCGATTAAATATACTTTAACCAAATTAATTAATTAATTTAGTATATTATATCAGGTATATAATAGAAAGGAAGGATCTTTTTTTCGAAAAAGATTGATTATCGATTTAGATATATGTAATAAATTATATAGTTGTTCCTAGGTCATACATCTAACTCTATTAATATTAACCTCATATAACTGAGGAGACAAATCATCTCTTTAATAGTGTTTCACTATCAATGCTTCCACTCGGTCCAACCATAGTTGTTCAATGGACGCCATGTCACGATCTAACTAGAATCAAAGCAGGGTTTCCTCATTGAAGATCAACAGTATTTCTCGAGTTAAGAGAACTTTGCAATATTATCACGTTAATATTTTTTGTTTGGCCTTAGTTATGTTAACCGGTGGAAAACTATCGAATGAGTCATTTCATGATTATCCAATAACTATCAGTACGTAACCCCTTAGTGCCCCCAACAGGCATGGGTAATACACTACCCAACATTTGGAGAGCGTTATGTATTCCAGTCTCAACAGATGTATTGATATCCAATCTCAATACATCTTGACTAGAAATATATAAAATTGTATATTTGTTTTATTATGATTTTATCACTCATGGTTACGACACATTGTAACAAGATTGGTTAACGAGTTTGATATATAGTAACAATTATATAATTCTCTATAGGGCATACCCCAAACTCTATCAAAAAGAACAATGGAACATCTATAAATAAGTGTTAAAGTGCTTTATCACCTAACAAAGTTACAAATTTTAACCAAATTTAACACTTTTCATACTCTCATTTGTTACTTTCAAATTGTAATATTAAACAGTTTTTCACGTTCAGCAATTGTCTCCATTAATTACACATTAGATTAGTTAATTATTTAATAAAAGTAGTTCATTGTCTTATTGTTTAATACATGTCAATCACAAAATTTATGGGAAACCTAAAAATTCTAAAACTTGTTTATCTATCCCCTACAAAAGGTTTAGGTCAAAGTATACATATTTATTAATTTTATAGTTGAAATTATTTTATTTCACCTTAAAATATTCATAATAATTAATCTAACATGAGAAAATTGTGAAATTAAAAATGCATGTATGATTTAAAAATTTTAAGTCTTTTGAAGATGATTTAGTCATGCTTCTCTTTGATTTTTAATAACTTACCCATTCATTATCTAAATTCACATAAATTAATTCTGTCATCATAAATCACGATTATAATCATCATTAATGTAAAATAAAAACTTAATCCGAACCTATATAGGTTAAAACGGCAAATAATACTACTAAGTAATTGTAGCATCCCGCTATTTTGGACCATTCAAATCGACAATAAAACCACACATGTCGGACTTGAATAGTTCAAAACAACATATTGTTAATAAAATTTACGGCAAATAAAATCAATCACAGAATCACAAACACAGAATATCAGAATAACTTCGTAGCGGAATAAAATAAACATAGGAGTTCATGAAGCTCCTAGATACAAAGTCTCAAAATTAATACATAGTACCAACGTTTGGAAACAAAATACACTTGGAAAGTTAGAAACATAAGTTCTCTACTACAAAAGCAAAAGCTGAGTGGAATAACAGGAATAAAATATCAAGTAGACTGCTAAATCTTCGGTTGATCTTTAGCTCCAAAAGATGATGAAACCAAAGCTATGAAACTCAGGCTGATCCGAGCGTAAAGCAAAACACAAAACACTCGAGTCAGGACATACATACTTATAAAATGTAAATCAACTCAAGTGAAATGTAAAAGAAATGCATCAGCAACTTAGAGGATGCTTGAGATCGTCCATTCTTTAAGGATCCGTTAACCTATCTACTATGTAGTAATATACACTATTATAATAATATCTAAAGTAAAGAAACTATTAAAATAGTGTTAAGGCGTTACCCATATCCCCCTTAATACATTTTATATATTCTCATAGTCTATACAGTACTGTAATCTCGTCCGTATTGGGCGCCGTCAGAGGGCACTCCATAGGTACGGTACAAAATAAACTCGTAGAAGGCGTGCTAGGTTAGATGACACGGAACAACTAGGCAATGCCAAAGTAGATATACCAATTACACTTCCGGACTGTTGGTAACGCATAGCCACAACTACGGTCCAACTCGATCCACACTCCCGAATCAAAGGTGTGCACCAAATCAATCACAATGTAATAGAATGGCTAACGATGAAGTGTATCCGATCGGAGGAGCTACCTCAGTTGGCCCGTCAACTACTCCTATTTTAGTCACCTTATGCTAACTCACGGGAGCTAGATCCATGTAAATATACCTTTAGAATCATCGCTACCATCCTACTTCATTCTAGGATCTCCACCGCATACACAGTTGTTAAAGTGATTTTCAGTATTGATAGAGAGCATACCCATATCTGATTCCGGTCTCTCTAACAACCAATCGTTATTATAACCCGGGTTATATAAATTTCAAATGGTTTATGTTTTAAATAAAACATGTTTCTTTCAAAACCATATAAATTCCATATCATTACTCTTTTAAAATAATATTCATTTTTCAAAAGTCGAAACACTTCCAAATTCATTTAATTATAACCATTTGAAACATAAAAGTTTAGGGATCATAACACTTTAAAAATGTAACCTATAACCATAACATATAACCCTTTAGAAAATTCTAGCATTCTGAAAATGTCACTTTTAAGAAAATACAGCAGAACAGAAGTGCTACTGTAAGGACTCACAGCAGTGCAGAACTGTTACGGTAGGAATTCACAACAGTGTAGAAGTGCTACTGTAAGAATTAGCAGCAACGCAGAACTGTTACTGTAAGAATCCGCATTAGTGCAGAATTGTTACAGTAAGGAAATCGCAGTAGTGCAGAAGTGCTACAGTAGGAAATCACGACAGTTTTGTATTGTTACAGTAAGAAATCACAGTAGTTTTGAATCGTTACTGTAACACTTCCTATTACCATAGTATATGCAATCAAATAGTGTGTATATATACATATATATTTACAGTTTTTATCATAATTGTTCTATCATTCCTATTATGTTACTCAAATTTCGACATTTGGTCATTAAAGTAACCACATCTTTAGTTAAATAACTTTACCTTACGCTACGTTAAAAGTAATTTAATTACACTTTATTTTTTTTCAATAAATAACATTTTATTCTTCTTATTACCCAAGCTATACCATTTTCGTTAGTTAAGACTTACATGTCAAATGTACGTTTTAACTTATTTTCTTTTTCTTCCAAAACATTTATCATTTTAATCACTATTACATGAATAAAATTTATAATTTATCGGTTAGAATAAAATACCATTATTAAGTCAAATCGGATTATTAAATTTCAATTAACCTTCGTACTATAAATTATATTCCAAAATTTACATTTCCAACTATTTATTTCTTATATATATTTTTACACATATATACAAATTTACAGAAATCATTACATTAAATTTTAGTTGAGATTCATATATATATATATATATATATATATATATATATCCAAAAATACTTAATAATTTTTAGAAAAATGACTTTAAATCAACCATGGAGTCTGTATTAAATTCTCTACCATAGGGTCAAGTAAATACGTACACATATCATTTCAATCTGCAATATGTTAATTTTTCGGGTTTTGTATCATTTCAAACCCATAATTCCAAGTCAAATAAAATTGCTCAGGCCTATCATTTCAGCCCATAATAATTTTTCTTAATCTAAAGATCGTTCGGGTATGTATCATTTCAACCCATAGTGAAGTAAATTGCGCTGTGAGAACAAAATATTAAATAACATAGCAGTATTCAACACATCATGGCATATGATCATAATAGGTATAATATGGTATGAAATAACATAATAAAATCATATGAATAACATAAACATATGAAATAACATGAAATAGACATATGACATAACATGAAATAGACATATGAAATAACATGACATAGACATATGAAATAACATGATATAATCATAGGTAAAATGTCAAACTAACATATAGATATCCTCACAATTCAATTGTCATCAATTTACCAAAATTTACAAGTATGTTGTCAAGAGTGATTACTCACCTTCCTTTAGTTAGAAAAGTGGTTAAAAGCGACACACAACAACGACAAATCACGGACAAGCTTGAGTGAGAGGAGAATCCAAATCCGACGCTTTAGAAAAATAAATAAATTTCATACATAAACAAATAATTCACACGAAAATATAAAATATAAAAATTATATAATAGTAAACATGTGAAGAGGGCTTGACTAGGGGGCGCATAGGCTTGGTCTAGAGGTGGTTTGGTTTAGTTTAGGCTCGGCCTAGGGCTTTTGGACTTGGTTTTGTGGTGCATAGGCTAGGGTTTTTGGTGGAGAAGGCTCGGGTTTGGGTAGGTTCTGCTTGGCTAGGGCTTTAGAGAGGTGGAGGCTCGGTTCGGGTAGGGTTTGTGGTGAGGTGGGTTCGGCTTTGGTAGGGTTTGTGAGGGGGCGATGGCCGAAAATAGAAGAGGGAGATGAAGGCCGAAATTGGTGAAGAGAAGAGGGAGAAAGGAAGGAGGAGAAAGGGGTTTTTGGTTGGAGTTTGGTGATAAGAAGGTGATGGAATAGGTGTGGCCGAAATTTTTAAGAAGAGGAGGAGGAAAATTGTAGAAGAGAAGAGGAAGAAGGTCTAGGGTTTGAAGAAGAAGGATGAAGAAGAAGAAGACTTACATTTTTCTATGGAGGCACAAATGAATGGATGTGGAGGCTAACTAAAACCCTAGGAAATGTTATATAGGCTATTCAACAGGTGGCTTCTCATCTACTATAGGGGTTTTCAGTCCATTAGTACAAGCCCAAATCAAAATATAAATAAGATAGAGGTTAAGAGAAAACAACCGCGTGTAATACGCTGAAAACAACAAATTTGGAGAAGTAAAAATCAGAATTTTACGAAACGAAAAGCATAGAAAAATTTAGAATTAAATTCATCTTCGTAGAAAAAGTAAAAGTTAAAAATTCAAATTTTAAAATTTTCACAGAAAGTCAAACTTCGACCAAAGTTGATCAAAATTTGAAATTTAAGAAAAGTCTTTATTTTATTAAATTTGGAAGAACATTTCACATCAAAATCCAAAATTATACACTAAATTTCCAAATTTATCAATTTTAAAATAATTATATTCAAAGTTTCAAATGAATTTTCCTTTAAAATATGTTCAAAATTTGCAGGTTGTTACACTAATGAAGAAGGTTGCTTAATTTCTTCTCTTCCTTATAAAAATTAAAGCTTTACTCGTGTCATATTTTTCTCCTCTTTTATCCTGGTTATAATGACATCCTCTTCTTAGGGTTTTTTAAAGATAGAATGAAGAGAATAGAAGTACTCTAAGGAATTCAATCATTGGCTTTGGGATCTTCATTATCTAAGCTATTAATTCCTTAATATCCCTTATTACACTATTATGCATACCGCTCTACCCAATAAAAATTAAGCTACACAGTTGTAATTTCATGCTATATTTTTATTTCATTTCATCTTAAGTAATTACCTAATATTTAATTCGATTAACCATCCAAATTTGTCTACTTTATTAGTCAAATTTCAATTTAGTAATAAAATCAATATTTCAAATTAAATTGGTTAATTAATTAATTCACCTTAACATTCTCATAATTGGACTATTCCAAAATACGAGATGTTATGTTGTAGCTCATTACTTTTAGATAGGTAAGTCATAGCTTATTACTCGTATAACTGAATTGTATCTTAGTGTACAAGAACGATGTTTGGTGGGTCACAGCTAGCAAGCAAAATTTTAGAATGACAATTATTATTTAAGGGCATGGTTCGATGTGTAATGAATGCCGAGATCTAAGGACACACAAAATGGGAATATATTATTGTAAGATTAAATAGTGTACTTCAATAAATTTCGAAAGGCATGCTACGATTGATGCAAGGAGGTTAGTGAATCTGGAAATAGTTATGCCTTGGGAGAGTAGTGATCATCATAAAGTATGTGTGTGTGTAAGTGGTGCATTAGATGGTGTATTTGTCGACATGTTTACACGACCACACTAATAAACTTTTTAGGAGTATTAGTGAAAATTTATTCAAGTAGGGAATCAAAACGATATTAATCGAAAAAGAAAAATACATCGATTTCCTAGTTTGATTTGTTTGTTTTCCCTGTGTGAACTACTAGTGTTTATCCCGTGCGTTGCATACGGTGTGTTTTAAAAAAATAATTGTATAACTATTCTCTAAGAATTGAATTTAAATTTGTTAAAATTATCGAGTTATGTAGTAAACTTATTAATTTTAGATTATGTAATTTTTTATGTGAGTTTTTCTTTTTGTATTTGTAAAAAATTATACTGTCCTTTTTGTACATAATAATGAGTTTGATATTGATTTATTCTTTTTTTATCATTTAATAATTGTTAAGAAAATAAATAATAGTTGGTATTCTTAATTAATTTCAAAATTAATATTTTATAAATTTCAATATATAAATATTTATATAAATAACATATGAGTTTAACATTAAGCTTTTAGTACATTTGTTTAAAAGATAAATGATGTACAGATTGAATTTCAAATATAATTAAAAGAATGACAAAAATACCTAAAATTGAATGTGTAGTAGTAACAAATCAGTGTATTTTTATGCAGGTGAAGCTCTTACGGTTAATATCATATGAAATATTTATTTAACAACTAAAAGAAATGTTGATTGAAATAAACGTTACAAATCATATTGTGTTATTTACTTATATAAAAATTATAACTTAGTTTTTAAATTGTTGTTTCATACATTAATCATTTTAATTTATAATATCTCAAAAAATAATGAACATTTGCCTCAAAAAGACAATAAAATACTATATATATTTTTATCCTTTAACTAATGTAAATTACGAATATACGTAATTAAATTTTAACATTTTCACAAAGCATATTAATTAAAAATATTCAATGTTTTTCAAAATTACAAACTATATTATTCATCACCGATAATTAACTTAATATCATTCTTAACAAAAAAAATTTTTTATTAATGATAGATAATTCTCTTGATTTACCAATTCTAAAAAGAACAAATGTTGTATATGTTTGTATTAACACATGTTTTAGAAAGAAAAAATTGTGTATATGTTTGTTTATAATAAAGCAACAACTTCAAAAAGAAAATTTATATATATTTTTCTTTGTAATTAAGTACTGATTTTAGAAGGAAGTAAATTATATAAACTTGAACTGGAATAATGTACGAGAACTAAAGATAATTATATAAATAATTGTAGAAATTTTAAGTTATATGGACTAAAAGAAATATTAGTTTTACAATTTTTGTAAATATAAGTGTAGTATACAACATATTAAATTATCATCTATTAGGGCGTGTTAGACCAGATAATGATTATTAGTTAATTTCATTTATTTTTAAAGTTTATATTTTAGATCATTTAATTAACTTAAATATATGGACTTGAATGTAAAATAATATGATAAAACTTAGAAGAATTTGGGAATAATTATAGAAATTATTAAATATTGATTTTTAAATGTCAAATGATAATTTAGAGAATTAGTAGGAATTTGTAGTAATAAAGATAAATTGAAAGGAAAATAAAATATCTAAAGAGAATTAAGGAGAGAAAAGCAAACAGTTAGAATTAATAAGAGAGTTTTAAATTTTTCTGCTTTACTGTTACTTAATAGACTTGGTACTATTGAACGATAGTAAGGAGAATTTCAGATTGTTAAATATGTCGAACAAAATGCGAATCCGATAAAGAGTGCAAAGACTTTTAGGTTGGAACTCCCGTCGATAGCTATCTTTGCATTATGATTATATAGAAGCGACGTCCAAGCACCTGATTGCTGGTTATTTTACCTTTTTACTTCTAATTGTTTCCTTGTATCAGATATCAACTAAAAGTGAGCAAATTGGAGAATTGATAAACACGCCAAAGTATGTACAAAATAATACCCAAATGAAAATCCCACCTTTTATTTTTATTTTACATTTAAAAATACCACCACTACTTGTTAAAAAAAATCATCGCTGTTGGTTTTTCTCAAAAAAATGCTACAAGCCAAGGACGGTTTTATAAAATCGAGTCATAAATGATGACAAGTTTGTACAACCGCATACTAAATTAAAAACTCGATAATGTACAACCGAAGCATCATAGTTCAATACTATATACGTAACCGGTTTTCAACATCCAAAAGTATTACATGGTAGTTGTGATTCAATAACTAATTATTTAAGTAAAACATCAAATTTAGAACATAGAACTTACTGATGTTGAAGTAAGGAAGGAAATAAAAAAAACCTTAAAGAACACATATAAAGTCGATATCGTTATCTACCACGGTTAGGTCAAGAACAGTTCGACATAATCTTACAATTGAGATTGAAAATGGAAATTAAATTCGAAATTACTTACCTTTCATAAATTTTGACTGAGATATTTTTTTTGAAAAGTGGCTCTTTATTCCTTTAAAGAAAATAAAAATACAACTGTACAAAACGGCCACATAGCCCAAATACGCAAGAAAACAAGTCGAGTACAAAATCACCTGAACTGTCCACAACAACTCGGAAAAGGTAAATACAAACAACTGAAGACCAAACCTACAGTTTGTTAACTCTCAACCAACCAAACTAAAGCATTTAACTATTCATTGCGGCTCTCAGCAATCCTTTAGAAAATGGCGATTTAAGCAACAGAATGAGGAGATTTCGACAAAAATATGCACCTAGACATGTAGGTCTGAGGTAAACGTTGATTTTCAAACCACAAAATCTCTTAAATCTACGAAAAGTTAAAGCGCCCGATTTTTGAAGTAGATCTAACTAACCGAAAGGAATCCCTCAAATCAAGCTTCATTGAAGTATGAAGAATAATGATCTCGATGATCAAAAGCTCGAGCAACACAAGTTTGACATGTTGAACTAATTTTTTAATATTCTTTGAAGCTGTAATAAGTCATGAAAACTGTAATTTGTACATGTCAAACTTAAGCTCGTTCGGTAGAGGTTGAAACCCCAACAGCAAGGTCGTGGATGTTATTCTCTAATATTCATCTGCAAAAAAATGTTAGAATAATGAAAAGAAAACATGCAGGTTAAGGAAGTACCAAACCGGAGACTTTTGAGGAAGCAAAGTAGGGACCATGAGCAAATATGAATTAGCTACAAAAACATAGGAGCCTCGACTAATGGCAATTAGGTGGCGAGAACTTCTAACCCCAAGTATTACAAATATTTTCTGTTATACGTCTAGTATACATAAACAGAGAATAATCAATTACAAACTCGTCGCACAAGTTTATAACTTAGATTTCGACTACACTGAAATTCTGTAGCAATTATTATAACAATATGAATGTTGTAAATAAAGTACAACAACAACGTTATACTATTTTGAATAAATAGTATAACCAGAATAACGGATAGAATATAGAGAATAATGTATATAAATATACAATCAGACTAGAATTCTAACCGGATTATGTCTGAGGCTCGTCGTAACGATTTCCTTAAGAATTTTATTTCAAAATTCTCCCAAGATACAACAGACGTATTCTGCTCGAGATTGTAATGAGTATATCACTCTGTGATTTTTATTATAAGAACAGCAGTTATCAAAAGAGAAGAGATAAGAAAATTCAGTGAGGAAAGTGATCGGTTTTCCTCCTTATTTATAGTTGGTCTGTATCCCTTCGAACGGTCGCGTCTGCACCCGTTTGTCCAAACGGTCGCGCCTGTTGCTTTTCATCGCACCTGCCTGCTGTTCGGCCGCGTCTCCTCAGTCGGGCCGCACCTGTTCGTTTGCGCGTGCTTCAGAAGTCGTGTCTTTTCAGTCCCCGCGTCCGTTTTTACCCCCTCCCCCCCCCCCCCCGCTGCTTCTCTTCATATTCCAGGCCCAGCCCAGTTTCAGCCGAAGCCCAAAAACTGTTAGACAATGACCTAGCAAAAGAATGGTCATTTTAGACCTGTAACCGGCCCGGTTCGGTTCGGTCGGACGGCGGCGGCGCGCGCGCGCGTGTGTGGTGGTGATGCATGATCTCCCTCCTCACAACGAAGCATACATTTGGGAGCCTCAGGCCCCCGACCTCCTCATGAGAAAACTATATATAAACCACTATAACTTTCAATAATTTGGAGATGTGGGACTTTGTATATTTCATTCATCTTATTAAGGAATTCCAACAATCCCCCACATGAATGATAATATACATATCCCCCACACAAAGCGTAATATCACAGAGTATATATGGAATTTATGCTTTATCATGGATAAGTAGATATTTCACTTTGAACTTTCCCTAGTTAAAACTTATCGGATCTACTTGGCTAATCGGTGAAATATTTCATCTTGAACCGTCGGCATGTATTGTATATCCAGACAATAAGCTTTACGAAACATTGATTCACTTCTCATCCAATCTCTTGGTTGTGTTCATTTTGGTCCTGAACAATTTTTGGTTCTGCGAGTGTTTTAGAGAATAAAAGCCTTTTAATATTCTCATCGAGCCGACCCAGATCACACTAACATAGGTGATCGCAACCATTAAGAGTATCCTACATATACCCCACTTGTTATTTCCAAGATATGGTCATCATTAAAAAAACATAGTTTTAGCCTTTAAATACTTTTGTAGGCATGCATTTATATTGTGCACCATAGGAATGGATTTGGACCAAGTTCAGACAAATGCATTACTTCTTGAGTTACTCATAACTGGTTTGCCTATTGATCCTAGTCCGTGGGATCTTCAGTCGCTAGGATAGGTTTCCGTATAAGGTAACTCTTGTTGGTTTAGGCTTTTAAACCCATTCCCCTCGATGCGTAGTCAATTTTCTCTCTTGATAAACCTTTAGTAAATGGATCCGCTAGGTTATCATTTGTTCTCACATAATCTATGGAAATAGTTCCATTTGAGAGTAACTGCCTAATCGTGTTATGGCGTCGACGAATGTGTCGTGACTTTCCATTATACACAAAGTTTTGCGCTCTGCTTAGCACTGCTTGGTTATCGCAGTGTATGCATATGGTCGGTACAGGTTTAGGCCAGAATGGAATATCTTCTAAAAAGTGACGAAGCCATTCTGCTTCTTTGCCTGCTTTATCTAATGCAATGAACTCTGATTCCATAGTGGATCGAGCTATGCATGTTTGTTTAGTAGATTTCCATGACACTGCTGCCCCTGCTAGGGTAAAGACATAACCACTCGTTGATTTTGATTCCTCTGAATCTGCAATCCAGTTTGCATCACTATATCCTTCTAAGACGGCAGGATATTTTCCATAATGTAAGGAATAGTTAGTGGTATTTTTTAAATATTCAAGCACTCTCATTAGTGTTTTCCAGTGTTCCTTCCCTGGATTGCTTGTATACCTACTCAAGCGACTTACTGCATAAGCTATATCTGGTCTTGTGTAATTCATGAGATACATGAGACATCCTATTACACGAGAATATTCCAGTTGCATTACACTCTCATTAGTGTTTTATGCAGTACTTCTGATGGATTAAAAGGTGTATTTACTCCTTTAATTCCAAAATTTTGAAATCTTTCAATCACTTTTTCTACATAATGTGATTGAGATAACTCAATTCCATTAGGTGTTCTTATTATTTTTATTCCCAAAATAACATCTGCAACACCCAAGTCTTTCATGTCGAAATTGTTGATCAACATTTTCTTTATGGTCTCAATTACCTGAGAATTTGGTCCGAATATTAGCATATCGTCCACATATAGACAGATCATCACATATGATTGTCCAAGTTGTTTATAAAAAACACATTTGTCACATTCATTTATACGAAAACCATTTCTCATCATGACACTATCAAATTTTGCGTGCCATTGCTTTGGAGTTTGTTTTAGTCTGTATAATGATTTGACTAATCTACAGACTTTGTATTCATTTCCTTTGGAAATAAATCCCTCAGGTTGCTCCATGTAAATCTCCTCATCGAGGTTTCCATTTAAGAATGCTATTTTTACATCATCTGATGAATCTCTAGGTTATAGATGGATGCAATTTCTATTAGCATTCTTATAGAGGTTATTCGTGGCGAATATGTATCAAAAAAGTCTACTCCTTCTTTTTGACGATATCCTTTGGCTACTAATCTGACTTTATACTTGTCGATAGAGCCATCTGCATTCATTATCTTCTTGAAAATCCATTTGCAGCCAATTGGTGATATTCCTGGTGGAATATCAACAATTTTCCAAGTTTTATTACTTAGAATTGAATCAATCTCACTTTGGATTGCTTCTTTCCAACATGAGGACTCAGAAGATGACATTGCTTCCTTGTACGTTTGAGGTTCGTGCTCTAATACATATGTAAAAAAGTCCGAACCAAATGTTTTGAAAGTTCTAGCCCTTACGCTTCTTCTTGGTTCAGCATCCTCAATTTCATGATGAGTTTCATCTTCATGCGAATCGTTTGATTGTTCCCTTGTCCTTTCTGGGACATTATTTCCTTCATTCCTTTTGTGCGGAAACACACATCAAAGAATGAGGCATCTCTTGATTGCATGATTGTATTTACATGAATATCAGTTATATCAGAATTGAATACCAAAAATCTGTAGGCACTACTATTTTGGGCTGGCCCAAGATAATAACAATCTACTGTTTTTGGTCCAAGTTTGACTCTCTTGGGAGGCGGAACTGGAACTTTTGCCAAGCACCCCCACACTTTGAGGTATTTAAAGCTTGGTTTGTATCTTTTCCATATCTCATATGGAATTGTTTCTGTTTTATTGTGAGGAACTTTGTTTAATATGTGATTAGACATATTTAAGGCTTCCCCCCCACAAGTTCGTCGGTATACCAGAAGTTAAAAGCATGACAGTAATCATGTCTTTTAACGTTCCGTTCTTCCGCTCGGCTACACCATTTTGTTGTGGTGAATATGGAGCTGTTGTTTGATGAATTATACCATTTTCGGCACTGAACTGTTCAATTGGTGATTCATATTCTCCACCTCGATCAGATCTTAGTATCTCGATCTTTTTATTTAACTGATTTTCTACCTCAGCCTTGTATTTTATAAACGTTGTTATTGCTTCATCTTTACTATTTAAAAGATATACATAGCAATATCGCGTATAATCATCAATAAAAGTAATGAAATACTTTTTTCCACCTCTTGTAGGTAGTGATTTAAAATCACATAAATCTGTATGTACCAAACCTAATGGTTCGGTGCTTCTGTCAACAGATTTAAATGGTTGTTTGACCATTTTTGCTTCTACACATGTCTCACATTTGTAGTTCTTATCTACTTGGAATTTTGGAATTAATCCCAAGTTTGATAATGTTTTCATTTTGTGGAAATTTATGTGTCCCAATCTATCATGCCATAGTAAAATTTCATGCTCAAGCAAATAAGAAACTTCAATTTTATTAATAGCACAATCAGAATACATATTTTTGTTGCCGACAACGGCTACATTTGCCTTAAATAGGCCATCACATAAATATCCCCTTCCTATATACATTCCAGCCTTGGACAGAACCATCTTGTCTGACTCGAACACCATCTTGAATCCCTTCTTTGATAGGACTGCATCAGAGATGAGATTCTTGCATATGTCTGGAACGTGGAGTACGTTATTCAACTTAACAGTTTTTCCAGAAGTAAACTTGAGGATTACTGTGCCACTGCCTTCGACCATGGAAACTGCAGAATTACCCATGTAGAGTTTTTCTTCGTGATCGAATTTCTGATATGTAGAAAACATGGATTTGTCAGAACAAACATGACAAGTAGCGCCTGTATCTACCCACCATTGGTTAGGATTTTGAACCAGATTGCATTCAGATACCACCGCCGAGAAGTTGGACTCGTCTACTTCCATGTTATCCACTATATTTGCCTCTTTATTGCGTTCCTTCTTGAGTCTGCAATCTCTAGCGGCATGTCCAACTTTTCCACAAACCCAACATTCTCCATTAAACTTCTTGGTTCGTTTGTTGTCTTTTGGTTTGTTGTCTTTTGGTTTGTTGTCTTGAGCTTTCCTTTTCTTCTGGAAATTCTTCTTTTTGTTTTTGGTCTTTGACCCTTCAGCCACAAATGCCTTCTCGCTTTGTTTTGTTATTCCACGGTTATCTGCCTCAATTTTCAATCGGACTATGAGATCCTGTAAAGAGATTTCCTTCTTTTTATGCTTTAGATAATTGCGGTAATCTCTCCATGACGGCGGCAGTTTTTCCGTGATGGCTTCAACCAAAAACGATTCTCCAACCATATGACCTTCCGCTTCGAGTTCATGAATGATGATTTGCAATTCATGCAGTTGAGCAGTCACCGGTTTGGAGTCAACCATCTTGTAGTCCATGAATTTGTCTACAATGAATTTCTTAAGACTGATATTCTGCGTCTTATACTTTGTGGTAAGTGCATTCCAAAGTGCTTTTGATGTCTTTGAAGGTTGATATACTTTGTATAGCACCTTGTCGAGACAATTCAGAATATAGTTTCTGCATAAGTAATCGGAATGCTTTCACGTATTCACCTCTGCTTCCTTGCCTGGTGCAGGAATCGGTTCATCCTCGTCGAGGTATTTTTGCAGACCGAGTGTGGTGAGATAAAACAATATCTGATTCTGCCATGTCAAGAAATCATCACCATCTCCCTTGAACGGTTCAGGTCTGTTGTGAGTAATATTCTTTGAAAATTCTACTGTTGCCATCTCTGTTTTAGTAAGAAAATAGTAAAATTCTTAAGATGTTATACGTCTAGTATACAAATACAGAGAATAATCAATTATAACTCGTCGCACAAGTTTATAACTTAGATTTCCACTACACTGGAATTCTGTAGTAATTATTATAACAATATGAATGTTGTAAATAAAGTACAACAACATCGTTATACTATATTTTGAATAAATAGTATAACCAGAATAACGGATAGAATATAGAGAATAATGTATATAAATATACAATCAGACTATAATTCTAACCGGATTATGTCTGAGGCTCGTCGTAACGATTTCCTTAAGAATTTTATTTCAAAATTCTCCCAAGATACAACAGACGTATTCTGCTCGAGATTGTAATGAGTATATCACTCTGTGATTTTTATTATAAGAACAGCAGTTATCAGAAGAGAAGAGATAAGAAAATTCAGTGAGGAAAGTGATCAGTTTTCCTCCTTATTTATAGTTGGTCTGTATCCCTTCGAACGGTCGCGTCTGCACCCGTTTGTCCAAACGGTCGCGCCTGTTGCTTTTCATCGCACCTGCCTGCTGTTCGGCCGCGTCTCCTCAGTCGGGCCGCACCTGTTCGTTTGCGCGTGCTTCAGAAGTCGTGTCTCTTCAGTCCCCGCGTCCGTTTTTACCCGCCCGCTGAATGGTCATTTTAGACCCGTACCCGTACCCGGCCCGGCCCGGCCCGGTTCGGTTCGGTCGGACGGACGGCGGCAGCGCATGCGCGTGTGTGGTGGTGATGCATGATCTCCCTCCTCACAAAGAAGCATGCATTTGGGAGCGCCAGGCCCCCAACCTCCTCACGAGAAAACTATATATAAACCACTATAGCTTTTAATAATTTGGAGATGTGGGACTTTGTATATTTCATTCATCTTATTAAGGAATTCCAACATTTTCATCAGTAGCATTAATGAATTGCTTGTTCTTAGATTTGAGTATTCAGATTTTCATCATATGAACAATACACGCATAGATTTTCTTTTCAGTTTTCAAAGCATTGTTAAAAATCCTATTGTTCCTTTCTTTCCAAATATGCCCCACACACACATTGATAGAGCAATTTTGGCTAAATCCATGCTTTTACATTTATGACTGAAATGAGCTTGAATTTTAGCAATTTCCATCTCCAAGTCAATCTCCTAAGTATGGTTAGTTGGCCAACATAATTTGATTCTACACCATTTCCAAATAAATGCAGAGAACTTGCATTTAAAGAAGAGATGCTTAACAGTCTCTTCTTCCCTATGGCACAAAACATATAGGATCAGTTTATTTGTGCCGTTGCAAAAGTTGATCTTTGGTAGAAAGATAATTCATTATGGCATTATAAATGCACATTGCTGTTTTAGGATAAATAATGTTTGCCCAAACCCATTCCCACCCAGATTTATCCCATAGTTTTAGTTCTAATATGATTCGCTACCATTTTAAAAACAAACTGCTCTATATCCACACAAGACCAAAAATATTCACTGCGATCTTGTTGAATTTTAATGCTTTCTTTATTGCCTTGAACATTACCTAGGAAGCTAAATCGATCAGTTATCCATTTACCTTCATGTATGATGTAGTCCACCAACATATTCTTCCATCTAACTAACAATATCATCTCAGATCCCAACTTGTTCAAAAATATGCTTCATGGAGTCCATGGCTCAAACCATAAATTGGTGCTCTTTTGTGATAACCCGGATTTTCGGGCATCTGATAATTGATAATTAACGGATTTTAACTATTGAAAACACTGATGTATAAGTTGAACCAATAAAATTCTGATAATTAAGAATATCTAGATATAAATATTAATTTGATAATCTCCTGATATAATTTGATAATCTCCTGATATAATTATTTAAATTGGCAAAATTTAACTTTTCAAAAACAAATAAAATATGTATTTGTTTATATATATAAGTAGATTGTAAATGGAATTTGGATTTGAAACTCAAAAATAATTATCTTAATAATAAATTGGATTTAAAAACTCTATATTTTAAAATTAATAAAAATTTGTTATCTTATATATATATATGTGTGTGTGTGTACATACATTGTGATTTGGAAGTTATGTTTTGGATTAAACATAATAATTTTCAAAAGCTACTTAAGGGATAAATTCTAATATATATATATATATATATATATATTTATTTATTTATTAATGTATGATTTAACTTTAAAATCATTTTCTTTAAAAAGTTATATAAGTATAAATAGTATAAAATGGATTAATAAAAAATATAAAACATATATATATATATATATATAACTAATTGAAAATATAATATAAAAATTTGTATAAACATATTAAAAATATTTAATAACATGAATAAAGACATGTGTAACATTAATAACATATAAACTAACAAGTGTAAGTATGAAACATAAATTTGAACAAGTGTTAAGTAAATTTAGCATGCATAATAACAAGTGTTTCAACATGTAAATACAAGTGTCATCTTTTAAAAAAAAATCATTTTTAAATTTAGTAAATAAAGGAAATTAAGGCTATATATATATATATATATATGTCTAATCCTTCTTTTCTCATTTCTTTGATAAAATTAAAACTTCAACCTGAGCAAACTAAAACCTTGAAACAAATACAGAGAAAAGAAAACAAAATGCAAACAATTTTCTTTTAAAAATCAAACCTGGAAACTAGAAAGGGACTCAAACCAGAAAAGAAATCAACAATCAAGAAAATATATGGATTTAGTTCAAATTCAAACTAAGGCAAGCAGTAGATTCAAGATCATCACAAAACAATCAAGCTTCAGTTCTAAATCTAGTAGCAGATCAACAACTAAGTTTCAGTTTCCAATATCAAATCAACTTCCAGTTTTCAAAGTTTTCAAAATCAAATTCTCAGGTTTTGCTCTGTTCATCAGTACAGGTGAGTAAGCTTCTTTTCTAAATTTATAAGTACTATATCTTGAAGCATGCTTGAAGTAAAGATTGTATAGATGATTGCATGTATGAATAATCTGTTGCATATATAAAAATAAAATGAAATATATGTGCATGTCTGAGAATATGTATGTACATATTTCTGCTGTATCACAGGCTCAACAACACTTAAAGAAAAATTCATGTCTCATTATATAAACAGTTTTATGTTATGATCTTTAAATGAAATTTGTTTTTTTTACCTAATTCAACTTTTAAAAATATTATAAAAAGTATAAATAGCAAGAATATCATTGGAAGATGAGAAGAGCAGAGAAGATCAAACAATGTCAGAAAATTAGTTGTTGAAATCTGGGTACTTGCTTATATTATCTGATTCTTAATTAAAAACTAGGATTTTTAAAAGTAAAATCAAAATTTTTAAGTTTGTAAATCGTGAGAATTTTTGGGTTGAACAGAATCGAGTATTTGCTCGATTTCTGGCGATCGGTGTAAGGTGGAGGGTCGAGGTTTTGGCTGGGGCAAGCTTGGAGGTCGGGGCACTTAGGAAAAATGGTGGTGTGATTTATAGATTGCCGTGGTGGCGAGATGGTGATGAGGTAGGGTTTTAGACCCTAATTTGGTCGACGTTGAATTTCAGGGTAGTGTGGCATCGAGGAAGCGCCGAACTTGGTCGGAGTAGGTGGAATAGGAGCGTAGGTCTACGGCGAAGGTTTGGCTGGAGTTTCGAACTTTCTAGTAGCCAGAGTGGCAACACAAGGCAGATTTGGGTGATCAGGTTTGGTTCCAGAGAATTGTTTGTTTGCTTGATTTTGTTTTCTAGTAAGTTTTGATGATCTGGGTGGTCGAGATGTTAGGGGAGGTTGTCGGTGACCTGTTGACGTTAGCAAGGCTGGCCGGAGCAACGGCGAACTTATGTGATGAGTTATCGTTTGTGTCTGGTGGTTTCTGTGCTGGTTGGAGCTCGAGGAAGTAGAGGTGCTGCCTTGGGTTTGTCTCGAGTAATTGTTCGGGTAGTTTAGTTTGGGCTCGGTTAGGTTTTGTTGTTATAGGTTTTAAAATATACAAGGAAATGTATTGTTTTTTTTTAAATCTGAAAATTAAATCTTGTTAACAGGGTAAAAAAAAGAAACATGACCAGGTAATAGAAGTAACTAGGAATGTAGGTTTTAAGTAAAAGTAAAATTTAGTGAACAAGTTTCCCAATTAAAGTATTAACAAGTTTAAAAAAAAAGTAAATTGTGAATAAAATTTTAAAAGCAAAGGTAAAAGAAAATGAGCAAGTTTCAAAGTAATTTTTTTAAACAAGTTTTCAAAAGTAAATATTGACCAGGTTTTCTAAGTAAAATATTTATCAAGTTTGTTAAATAAGTTCCTAGATTAAAATTTTAAAGCTAAATGTTTTTAAGATAAATTGTTTTGGTATTGGATAATTAAATATTAAGTTAATTATTTAAATTAAATCTCTAATTGTTTTCAAATGTTATTCACTGATATAATTAAGTAGGAAATTGAGATAAGTATGTTAAACTTAACTAATAAAAAGATCTCAGGTGGTTTTGAATAAATTAATTTCAATCCTTTAATTTAAATAAGTTTCAATGATTTAATTAAGTAATTAATTAAGATAATGGTTTATCTTAGATTAATTAAGAACTTAAGTAGTTAAGGGTTAATTAATTAACTTAAGAAATTATGGGATAATTACTTAATGAAATTAATTAAAGGATAATTAATTAATTAATGTAATTTAAGGATCATTAATTAGAGTGATTAATTAAAGGATAATTAATTGATGTAAGTAATTAAAGGTCAATTAATTAACGTGATTGATTAAATGATTTAAAGAATAATTATTTAATTTCAATGATTGATTAAATGGTTTGATTAATTAACTGAGCAGGATTTAAAAGTAATTAATTCATTTTGGGTTAATTAATTTGATTGGATGACAAATTAATCTTGCTTATGGATGATTAAATTGTATTGAATGTTTGGGTCAATGTCTCTGGTCTGATCATTTGTGATGTAGTTTGATATGATATATTTGAGTTAAACTGTGATAATATGGGTTATATATCGATGATGAATTTCTGTGTAAATTGACATCCTGTATTTAAAATTGGTTTGTTTTCATTTAAACAACTTGGATTGAAATGAATTGGATTCGAAGAGACCGGGGTCGGGTATCAGCAAATCCCGAAACCACTTCGATTAGTAACTATAATAATTCTTTGTGAATTTTTGTTGTAGAATCAAACAAGCTGGAAAGAAATAAATGAAGCAACATAGTTATTTAAACTAAGTAACAATTCTTAGATATAATCTTGTGAAATAGGTATTGATTATAACAAGATAAGAACTCGTAGTGAGGTACGAGTTACCCTAGTTTGCAACTATGTTTTATAACTTAGAATTTCAAATTGCATGGGTTTACTCACGCTGGTTTCCAGCTTGACCCGGGTGTTACTTTATTGTAATGCTCGGGTCAGACCGAGTGTTACAGATTTTCAGGATAGGACGTTCTAGAGCTCAAGTGACGAGTTGGATGGTAGGGACGTATGGAGTATATTCCATTGTGTGTTTGAGATTGTATTGATTATAGTCAGGGACATGTTGTTACAACTTTCTAGTCTATTTGTGAAGGATTGTACTCTGATATATTGAATGTAAACTAACAATTGCAGCATTTCATTGTAAATGCTATTATTTGATATTGTATTTCAATCCACTGCGAATGTGAGGTTCTGTGTTATGGTTTTCTTGTTTCTTTCTCTACCTCTTTTCTTCTTTTCCCTAACAATATGGGAATTCTGGCATTCGATTGCTCGGCACTTCTACATTGAACGTATTAGGGTCGAATTTTCGAGGTCGAAAATTTTGGGTCGTCGCATTTTGGTATCAGAGCGAAGGTTAAGCGAGAACCTTGGCTCTAGTGGGTTTACTCATTAAGAATAGGGTCAGTAGTACCCTAGAACGAGTTGAGTATATTACATATGAGGGCGTATTTGTTATTTTTTTATATAAAGATTTTAAAACGTTTTTAAAATTAGTTTTTATACAAGCCTATATTTTGATATATAAGCAATAATTTTTCTAATTATTATACATATTAAGGTAACTGGTTGTCAATTATTGAAATTGAATAAGATCATAAGAATTTAGGTGGTAATATATTTATATCCAAAAGGAATTGGATAATATAAATTATACAAATAAGACAAGCAAGAAATGGTTTCAAAACAGAAAATAAAATCCTGAAATTTGTAGAAGAGTTTTCAGAATGCTGAATTAAGTTACCTGGTTTTATTATGAGATAATATATAGTGAATTGGTTTCTAGATATGATAATCTTGGTTATTATCATAAAATGGTTATTGTGTCTAATAATGGGATGTTTGTTTTCTAATAATGGTTAATGATAAAGCAGAATGAAATATTTTAAGAAAGTGAACATTTAGATAAGAATGACTTGTAAACGGGAATGGATTTAAATTGAGAAGTTTTAAACTCTAAGTCCTAAAAATTTGAAACTGTTTCAAAATGATAAAAGAAATAATAAATAAAATTATTCAAAATATTTTTAAATGTAGGAATCTTATTCTTAAATCAGAGATGTTTTGAAGGAAGTTTAAAATTTGAAATGGAGAATTCAAATTGAGTAAGGTTAACGGGATTAAATTGAATTTAACTTAGGAAAGTTAAATGGGTTGATTTGAAAGGGAACTATATAAGATCTCAAAACGGGTTTGAGTTCTGGGAATGTGTGATGGAGTCTATTGATGGTGGTTTTAGATAATTTAGATGTTTATTTACTTTGACATATCCTGTAACGTCCCGTCTTTCGCACGATTTAAATCGACACACGTGCAAATTCAAACCATACAAAAGGACAGATTGTTACGGGGTAAATAAGAAAAATAAGAAAAAAATAAAACAAAATAGAATCTCACAGCGGAAGGATAAAATATAATAATCAAATATACAGTTTATAATTCTGTTTGCAAAACCATTTATAAAATAAATATCAGAGTTACACATACCAATAACAATGCAGCGGAACAGTGTGTAGTGCACTAATATAAATAATAATAATATAAATCTTCGTCTTCGTCCTCTAGAGCTAAATCTTCAATCCTGAAACGCTCGGACTGACCCGAGCGAATTTGAAAAGACAAAAACACTCGAGTCAGAACTAAAAGATCTTATGTAAGTTAAATTAGCAGAAATAAATATGAGCGGAATAACTAAAGAGATGCTCGGGATTTACATCTCCTAAGGATCTGTTAAACTATTTACTATGTAGTATATGGCGCTATTATAATAGTGTCTAATTATAAAATAAACTTACTTTTTTCTTAGCATTAAGGGGTTACCCATATAGCCCTTAACACGTAATAGTCCCAGTAGTCCAACCAATATCATAGTCCATCCTGATCGGGAAGCCACCACAGGATACCACACGGGCTACGGGAGAAATCCAAACTCGTACAAGGCGCGATAGGGTAGGTGACACGGCACAACTAGGCAATGCCAGGGTAGATATACCAATTATGCTTCCGGGTCGGTGGTAACGCGTAGCGCGCAGCTACCGCCCACCTCGAGCCACACCCCCAAATAAAATAAAAAGTGGCCACCGAATCAATCCAAAAGTCAAGTATAAAATCGAAGGGATGTATCCGATCAAAGGTGCTACCTTATTAACCCATCAATCGCTCCTGTTTTAGCCACCTTATGTCAACTCACAGGAGTTGGGTCCATGTATTTACCTTACAGGAAATGCCGCCACCAACCTACTTCATTCTGGAATCTCCACCACGTACACGGTTGTTAAAGTGTTTTTCGGAGTTGGCAGAGAGTATGACAGCTTCCGATCCCGGTCTCTTCAACAACCAAACGTTATAATAACACCACGGTCTTTAAAATAGTTTATACTTTAAAACCAGAAAATAATTATCCATTTCAAACTCATAAATACGATATCATTTCCATTTCCAAACTCATTTTGATATTATTTTTATAAAACCCAAATCAATAATATCATTTTTATTTCAAATATATTTTTCCAAAATCATACTGCTTTAAAATTTATAATAACTGGAAACCAAACATTTGAATTATAACTTTCAAAACATAATACGTCGAAACTCATAGCTTTAAAACCATACTTCTAAAACTTGAATGGTTTGGATATTCAACAGTATATAGAATAAAATAGTTTGAATTTAAAATTACTTTATAAAATAATTTCCGCGACTTACAATTTATTTCATTAAAAATTAAGTCAAAATCCATAAATTTCAGAATCGCTTTCAGTTTCAATAACCCCTTCAGTCTCAATGTATTTCAAACTTTGATTATTAAACAATTGGAACTAAGATTACTTATAAAAGAAAATTTTCTTCAATTTGTTTATACTAGAAATATTCATTTAATTCATCTTGAATAAAAATTCAGTTATGAATATCATACCTTTTTAAAATTTCAAGTTAATAAATTTTACATCAACTTATGAATTTAAATCCTTAATTAAGCTCAATTCCAAATAAAATTTTCAATTTAACTTCCAATCTTAATTGATTTAAATCTTTTAAAAACTCTATATATTTTTAATATCTTAACATGTACTTAACTATAAAATATAAAATAACCAAACTCCATTATTCAACTTATTTATTTTATTTAGCAAATTCATACATAACTTAAATTCAACGCTTTAACTATATATATAAATAAAATATGATTTTATATAATATCAAAATTTAATATTTATTAAACCGTATCCTATCCAAACCATAGAAAATCATTTCAAAAATATTCTTATATATATATACCACGGTGCCTGTATGTCATTTTCTATCCTATGGTCAAGTGATACGGATATTTATCATTTCAATCCGCAATTTAAAAATAAAATTTGCGGTTGTATATCATTTCAAACCGCAATCCCGAATGAAATGAAATGCATGATAACTTGCAGCTTATATAATATAGAACACATCATCCATTCACCAAACATCATTCATCAACCCTTTATTTCAATCATCATCCAATTTGAACAAACATCAATAAATAGCATATAAAATATAATAGGTATTAACGAACAGTTTATATTCACAAATAAATTAATAACTGTTTAATTGGAAGTTTATATGCAAAAAATAAATAAATTAACTGTCAATTTATATGCAGTAATAAAATTAAATAACAATTTAATTTAAATAAATGCAATCTAACTGAGATGATGAATAAAATATGCCGAACAGTCATAAATGAATTTCTACTCATATCATAAATTAATTTAACAAACATAAGAAAACTTAGAAGTTGTGAGTGGGTTAAAACACTCACCTTTTGAATTTAAATTGAATCTAAATTCAATTTAAACCCAAAGATTTGACATTTTCCAAATCCGTCCAAACCAACGTCCAAATGTCTGGAATTCCGATACAATCCCAACAAAAAAAACCGCGCATGAATCCGAGCTCGTACGCAAAACTTATGAAAATTTGAAAATTGGAAAATTCTGGCCCTATGTCGACTTCGGGTTCGACTTCGGTGCGCCACCTCAAATCCCCGGTGCTTGCTTGGAGTTTTTGTTAAAACGACCCGGAGCGACCCGAGTCATTTTCCTCCTGACCTGAAGTAGATACAGCATTTTTGCCTCTGAAACTCGAAGCGTGACTCGAAGTGGCTGTAGATCCGAAATTTTTTTTATTGAAATTAAGTTTTGGAATTTGTGAATTAGGTTTTTTTTTTGCCACTGGAATAAGGAGTTGAGAAGGAGATGTACGTATAGACAAATGAAAATAAGGAGTGACTAGGGTTTATAACGAGTTATATATAGACAAGGCTGAAAAATAATAGATGGATCATATTGGTATACGCGTTGAACGCTAAATAGCCCGAAAAGTCCGTTTCTACTCCGGAACGAAATTGGGTCAACCCATATATCAAAATAGATGTTTTAAAATATTTTAAACGCAATGTAACAGGTTTCATGTCCAAATTTCATCGTATGCAGAAGTTATGCTGAAAACAATATTTTCCAAATTGATTTCAATTGTATAAATTTCAAGGCGTTTCGAGTCCGTACGATCAAACGACAAGTCCGATCGCTGAAAAACTTGAAACACTATTATAATTCACCGTTACAGATCCGATGAAACTTGTTTCGTCGAAATCCGAGTCAGTGGCCAAAATGGCTATTTTTCCGCTAATACGTAAATTTAAAATAAATTAATTAAATCAAATTTCGCTTTAAAATTCTGAAATTTGAAATCTTTATCACTTTATAATTCTCAAACATTTACAATGATTTAACAATTTATAAATGTAAATTTATTAAAGATTAACCAATATAAATCTTCAATTTCATAAAATTCAAATAAATAAACAAATCTTGATTTACGATCTTTTCATTTACCAATAGTCATATTATAAATGGAATTTACATCACCTTCAATTATTAATTATTATCAGTTTAGATCTTAACATTTGTTCCATAAATTTTATTTGCCCTGAATTAGTTACCGCATTTATCTAATTCCAATTTCGTAACCACATTCAATCCATTAACTGGTATTGCATTGACATTTAACTTATTAGCTTATATCAACACTATTGTCATTAACTGCAAATGGATTACCAAATTTAGTCGCTACCCTGAATAACTAACGTAAATTAATCTCCATTTATTCCACTGATTTAACTTTTATTCAATTAATTAATGATCCCCTCGGTTAGAAATAACGTAATATTTTCTTTATTTGTATTGCAAATAATTCAAAATTCAATTCCTAATTCTTAATATCCTCTGAATTACAACTTCTAAACATGGTATTAATCATCATTTGCGTACCTTTAATTATTTTAGTTTACATTAACATAATAAATAAATTATCTTTAATGAAATATATCCCCCAATTTATTATATGCAATAAATTTTGACCTTACAACAGTTTCAATTAATTATTTATATTTATTGCGATTGAATACCAAAATTTATTTAACACATCAAACAAATGAACAATCTATATTCATTGTCACCTATTTTCTTTTAAATTCAGTTATAAGTTTGTTACTTACCAACTAGGTTATAATAACACTAATTTTTTTTATCCCACTGCTATATATGATATATTTGCATCACATACTTGAATTTTTCAATTTCATCTTAATTCCAATTCACGGTAGTATAATTTCTTACTATAAACCCATTTATAATTTGCATACCAATTAATTAGTTTCAACTAAATTGATTGATTCAATTCAACTCTTTTATTAAGTCTATATAAATCAATATACTATTTCATTGGTAAATGTTTGTTTTAATTATTCCTTTATTACTTACAAATCTTATTTCATTCATGAATGCCATCATTTATCAATTATTACATAATTTCATTAATTTACATTCAGTTGCAACTAAATTAATACACTGATTTCATTTGTAAATTAAATGCTTCCAATTTATAAGCTTTCATTCCAAACAATATTTCATTTTCTATCGGACATTGATTTAATTCAATTTACTATTTAATATTATCAATTCATTAACTAAATTCACTACTTACCTTTATTCTCTTATATGCAACTCTTAGCCTAGTGTAACAATTTACATCACTTCAATTTATTCGTCATTTTGTTTCAACTGTAAATAATTAGCCTTATATTCCCATGGTTTCATTTCATTCTCGGCATTTGCTTCATTATTAATTATAAAATCTTTATTTCTTTTAAATTAAATTTACATAAATCTTATTAAAATGACAAATGTAATTAACGAAAATTACGGGTCGTTACACTCTCGCCCACTCAAAACTTTTCGTCCCCGAAAAGGATAAAGAAGGGAAAAGAAGAATTAAGAAATCAATATCATATTAAATATTAAATTTATAAACAAATAAATTTACAAAATAAATTTAGATAAAATATACTGATTTATAATCATTAAAAAAATTCTTTTTTTTTTATACTCAAACTAATAAAGTTTGGAAAACATTTTCAAAATATTTTCTAAGTCCAAAATTTACGGAATTTTTTTGGCATAGTCTCCTTTGTACGGGAAGGCTTGGGAGAAAATATAATATCAAATATATCAAAATATCACATATAATATCCAAAATATAATATCCCAACACGGGAAAATATTAATTAGCGCTATAAACTGTAATCCGAAACGTACCTATTTGTCGGGCAATTTACGTTTAATTTATGAAACCAAAAGCAGTAGCAATTGCTTCCATAACTTGCATTTCACTTATAAAATCCAAAGGGTTAACAATTAAATAAAGTGAAATATTTAAGTGGTTTCAATCACTAACAACAAATCAATACAACAACCATCAATTTCAACAAACATCATACACAGCAAATACAAAACAACCATTCAATCAAACAATTAGTTGTTCGGGTTCAAAACTTTAAATTATACGGAATGAAGAATATACTACTAGCGCATCATTTACTCAACAGTCTTAGATCAACTAAATAGATTATTCATTCACCCCAAATCCAATTTTTAAGTATCCTTACCCAAACAACCATTAACTAAACAACAACAAATCCAAACAACTAAAACCCAAAACAAACAACAACCAATTTGAACAGCAAATTTTGTTTATCCTTATTAATTTCATTCATACATTTGTTGTTTAATTTCTATTTTTATTCATACCACATAAATTTTTCTTTTATAATTTACATTTATTTCTAATAAACTTTAAATTTCATTTACTCATTCAATGTTTGTTTCATTTATTTTCACTTATTACTTACTATTATTCATTTGCATTAACTCAGATCATGCCAGTTTCACCCTTTTTCACTATAATTATTCATTCTTTTATTATTGCATGTCCTCATTTATTTATTACTTAATTTCATTTATTACAGTATTCATTTCCCTACTAATTTTATTTATAAATAGCTTCAACTGTTTACTTAAGTTTATTATCATTCATTTATACTACTTCATTTCATTTATTTACTTTCATTTTTTTTTCTTCTTCTTTTTCCCTCTTTTATTTTTTCTAAATTCCATTTACAATACTTACTTTTCTACTTTAATTTGTAGTCTTTTCAATTTAAACTTAAGTTTATAACTTTATACCATCCATTCTAATAAATAAAAGCAATTTATTGAACACTTTCATGACATCCTTTTACTGTACAATTTCCATTACATTTCTTGTTCAACATTTCAACTTTTAATATTTGGTAAGTTATATATATGCTTTTAAAGAATGTAATTGAAAGTTATACAAGTTTTCTCATTAATTCATTGTTCAATAAATTATTTTTCCTTTTTCTTATAAGTTACAATTTCAACTTCCTTTTATTTCCTTTATAACTTAACCTTAAATCTCTTACCTAAATTACAAGTTTCAATTATTAATTACTTACCTTTTATTTCACTACAATAATTGAAACAATTAATCAATGGAAATTTAAGAATTTAATACCGGGTTAAATTTTCAATTTATTTTAAAACAATAGATAAATATATACTTACAACTTATATATCTCTAATTACATTTAAAACAATTCAAAATTTATATATTTTTCAAAAATGAATCTGCAGTAGAACTACTACAATGGCCTTCCTCCTTCGAAACTCGAAAATGAAAGTCGATGATGCGGCCGCCATCACCGAAATTATTTTCCAGCGACAGAGAGGAAAAGTACAAAACTTATTTTCTCCAAAATCTTCTTTAAAGCAATTCTTCCGAATTATACAAAATATTTATATCTGAAAATACTTATAAACAATATTATTATATTCCAAAATTTATTCGAAAAAATTTCAAAACCCCGGAACTTAAGTTCTAAATTTCCAAAGTTCATTTATTTTATTTTTCAATCTTATTTCTATTATTATTTGTACACTTTATTACCTAACAACCAATCTATTTCAGCCAAATATAGATATCATTTGAAAAAATTTATTTTATATATAGAAGATATAGTAGGCAAAATTATTTCATTCACCTATATAAAACAAATATTATGTCGGTCTGTCCTATTAAGTGTTTAGAAATCCCTATTGATGTCACAGCGTCCCATGCACCAACCAGAATTTATAAATACAAAACGGAACATATTAACATAGTATTAAAACTTTTTATAACACTAACAAATGCTCTCTCTCATACATATACGCTCGGCGACTCCCATAGGGTATTTCTACAGTATTAATAAAGAGTCAAACCCCGTAAAGCTAAGGTTTATCGCTAAACCAAAGCTCTGATACCAGATGTAACGTCCCGTCTTTCGCACGATTTAAATCGACACATGTGCAAATTCAAACATACAAAAGGACAAATTATTACGGGGTAAATAAGAAAAACAAGGAAAAATAAAACAAAATAGAATCTCACAGCGGAAGGATAAAATATAATAATCAAATATACAGTTTATAAATCTGTTTGCAAAACTATTCATATAATAAATATCAGAGTTACACATACCAATAACAATGTAGCGGAATAGTGTGTAGTGCACTAATATAAATAATAATAATATAAATCTTCGTCTTCGTCCTCCAGAGCTAAATCTTCAATCCTGAAACGCTCGGACTGACCCGAGCGAATTTGAAAAGACAAAAACACTCGAGTCAGAACTAAAAGATCTTATGTAAGTTAAATTAGCAGAAATAAATATGAGTGCAATAATTCAAGAGATGCTCGGGATTTACATCTCCTAAGGATCCGTTAAACTATTTACTATGTAGTATATGGCGCTATTATAATAGTGTCTAATTGTAAAATAAACATACTTTTTTCTTAGCATTAAGGGGTTACCCATATAGCCCTTAACACGCAATAGTCCCAGTAGTCCATCCAATATCATAGTTCATCCTGATCGGGAAGCCACCAGAGGATACCACACGGGCTACGGGAGAAATCCAAACTCGTACAAAGCGCGATAGGGTAGGTGACACGGCACAACTAGGCAATGCCAGGGTAGATATACCAATTACGCTTCCGGGTCGGTGGTAACGCGCAGCGCGCAGCTACGGCCCACCTCGAGCCACACCCCCAAATAAAATCAAAAGTGGCCACCGAATCAATCCAAAAGTCAAGTATAATATCGAAGGGATATGTCCGATCAAAGGTGCTACCTTATTAACCCGTCAATCGCTCATGTTTTAGCCACCTTATGTCAACTCACGGGAGTTGGGTCCACGTATTTACCTTACAGGAAATGCCGCCACCAACCTACTTCATTCTGGAATCTCCACCGCGTACACGGTTGTTAAAGTATTTTTCGGAGTTGGCATAGAGTATGACAACTTCCGATCCCGGTCTCTTCAACAACCAAACGTTATTATAACACCACGGTCTTTAAAATAATTTATACTTTAAAACCAGAAAATAATTATCCATTTCAAACCCATAAATACGATATCATTTCCATTTCCAAAACAACTCATTTTGATATTATTTTTATAAAACCCAAATCAATAATATCATTTTTATTTCTAATATATTTTTCCAAAATCATACCGCTTTAAAATTTATAATAACTGGAAACCAAACATTTGAATTATAACTTTCAAAACATAATACTTCGAAACTCATAGCTTTAAAACCATACTTCTAAAACTTGAATTGTTTGGATATTCAATAGTATATAAAATAAAATAGTTTGAATTTAAAATTACTTTATAAAATAATTTCCGCTACTCACAATTTATTTCATTAAAAATTAAGTCAAAATCCATAAATTTCAGAATCGCTTTCAGTTTCAATAACCCCTTCAGTCTCAATGTATTTCAAACTTTGATTATTAAACAATTGGAACTAAGGTTGGAAATTTCTATTCAACAATTTAAAGTCCTATTATTTAGTTTGAAATGTTTGCATAATAAACCCATAATCATTTAAATAAAACTCAGATTACTTATAAAAGAAAATTTTCTTCAATTTGTTTATACTAGAAATATTCATTTAATTCATCTTGAATAAAAATTCAGTTATGAATATCATACCTTTTTAAAATTTCAAGTTAATAAATTTTTCATCAACTTAGGAATTTAAATCCTTAATTAAGCTCAATTCCAAATAAATTTTCAATTTAACTTCCAATCTTAATTGATTTAAATCTTTTAAAAACTCTATATATTTTTAATATCTTAACATGTACTTAACCATAAAATATAAAATAATCAAACTCCATTATTCAACTTATTTATTTTATTTAGCAAATTCATACATAACTTAAATTCAATACTTTAACTATATATATAAATAAAATATGATTCTATATAATATCAAAATTTAATATTTATTAGACCGTATCCTATCCAAACCATAGAAAATCATTTCAAAAATATTCTTATATATATATATACCACGGTGCTTGTATATCATTTTCTATCCTATGGTCAAGTGATACGGATATTTATCATTTCAATCCGCAATTTAAAAATAAAATTTGCGGTTGTATATCATTTCAAACCGCAATCCCGAACGAAATGAAATGCATGATAACTTGCAGCTTATATAATATAGAACACATCATCCATTCACCAAACATCATTCATCAACCCTTTATTTCAATCATCATCCAATTTGAACAAACATCAATAAATAGCATATAAAATATAATAGGCATTAACGAACAGTTTATATTCACAAATAAATTAATAACTGTTTAATTGGAAGTTTATATGCAAAAAATAAATAAATTAACTATCAATTTATATGCAGTAATAAGATTAAATAACAATTTAATTTAAATAAATGCAATCTAACTGAGATGATTAATAAAATATGCCAAACAGTCATAAATGAATTTCTACTCATATCATAAATTAATTTAATAAACATAAGAAAACTTAGAAGTTGTGAGTGGGTTAAAACACCCACCTTTTGAATTTAAATTGAATCTAAATTCAATTTAAACCCAAAAATTTGACAGCATCCAAATCTGCCCTAACCAACGCCAAAATGTCTGGAATTCCGATACTATCCCAACAAAAAAAAAACGCGCGTAAATCCGAGCTCGTACGCAAAACTTATGAAAATTTGAAAATTGGAAAATTCTGGCCCTATGTCGACTTCGGGTTCGACTTCGGTGCGCTGCCTCAAATCTCCGGTGCTGGCTTGGAGTTTTTGCCAAAACGACCCGGAGCGACCTGAGTCATTTTCTTCCTGACCTGAAGTAGATACAGCGTTTTTGCCTCTGAAACTCGAAGCGTGACTTGAAGTGGCTGCCGATCCGAATTTTTTTTATTGAAATTAATTTTTGGAATTTGTGAATTAGGTTTTTTTTTTGCCATTGGAATAAAGAGTTGAGAAGGAGATGTACGTATAGATAAATGAAAACAAGGAGTGGCTAGGGTTTATAACGGGTTATATATAGACAATGCTGAAAAATAATAGATGGATCAGATTGGTATACACGCTGAACGCTAAATGGCCCGAAAAGCCCGTTTCTACTCCGGAACGAAATTGGATCAACCCATATATCAAAAAAGATATTTTAAAATATTTTAAATGCAATGGAACAGGTTTCATGCCCAAATTCCATCGTATGCAGAAGTTATGCTAAAAACAATATTTTCCAAATTGATTTCAATTGCATAAATTTCAAAGCGTTTCGAGTCCGTACGATCAAACGACAAGTCCGATCGCTAAGAAACTTGAAACACTATTATAATTCAACATTACGGATCCGATGAAACTTGTTTCGTCGAAATTCGAGTCAGTGGCCAAAATGGCTATTTTTCCATTAATTACATAAATTTAAAATAAAAAAATTAAATCAAATTTCGCGTTAAAATTTTAAAATTTGAAATCTATATTACTTTATAATTCTCAAACATTTACAATGATTTAAAAATTTATAAATGTAAATTTATTAAAGATTAACCAATATAAATCTTCAATTTCATAAAATTCAAATAAATAAACAAATCTTGATTTACGATCTTTTCATTTACCAATAGTCATATTATAAATGGAATTTACATCACCTTCAATTATTAATTATTATCAGTTTAGATCTTAATATTTTTTCCATAAATTTTATTTGCCCTGAATTAGTTACCGCATATATCTAATTCCAATTTTGTAACCACATTCAATCTATTAACTGGTATTGCGTTGACATTTAACTTATTAGCTTATATCAACACTATTGTCATTAATGGCAAATGGATTACCAAATTTAGTCGCTACCCTAAATAACTAACGTAAATTAATCTCCATTTATTCCACTAATTTAACTTTTATTTAATTAATTAATGATTCCCTCGGTTAGAAATAACGTAACATTTTCTTTATTTGTATTGCAAATAATTCAAAATTCAATTCCTAATTCTTTATATCCTCTGAATTACAACTTCCAAGCATGGTATTAATCATCATTTACGTATCTTTAATTATTTTAGTTTACATTAACATAATAAATAAATTACCTTTAATGAAATCTATCCCCCAATTTATTATATGTAATAAATTTTGACCTTACAACAGTTTCAATTAATTATTTATATTTATTGCGATTGAATACCAAAATTTATTTAACACATCAAATAAATGAACAATCTATATTCATTGTCACCTATTTTCTTTTAAATTCAGTTATAAGTTTGTTACTTACCGACTAGGTTATAATAACACTAATTTTTTCTATTCCACCGCTATATATGATATATTTGCATCACATACTTGAATTTTTCAATTTCATCTTAATTCCAATTCATGGTAGTATAATTTCTTACTATAAACCCATTTATAATTTGCATACCAATTAATTAGTTTCAACTAAATAGATTGATTCAATTCAACTCTTTTATTAAGTCTATATAAATCAATATACTATTTCATTGGTAAATGTTTATTTCAATTATTCCTTTATTACTTACAAATCTTATTTCATTCATGAATGCCATCATTTATCAATTATTACATAATTTCATTAATTTACATTCAGTTGTAACTAAATTAATACACTGATTTCATTTGTAAATTAAATGCTTACAATTTATAAGCTTTCATTCCAAACAATATTTCAATTTCTACCGGACATTGATTTAATTCAATTTACTATTTAATATTATTAATTCATTAACTAAATTCAGTACTTACCTTTTTTCTCTTATGTGCAACTCTTAGCCTAGTATAACAATTTACATCACTTCAATTTATTCATCATTTTGTTTCAATTGTAAATACTTAGCCTTATATTCTCATGGTTTCATTTCATTCTCAGCATTTGCTTCATTATTAATTATAAAATCTTTATTTCTTTTAAATTAAATTTACATAAATCTTATTAAAATGACAAATGTAATAACGAAAATTACGGGTCGTTACATATCCTGCTGTTATTAATAATTTATGAAACTGAGAATTGGATTATTTTAATTGAATTAAGAAGTGGATTGAGATTATATATATATATATATATATCCATTACTGAAATAAATGGAAATAAAACTTTAATTTGAAACTATTTAAATAATTTTGATGTTAGGAAATAAAGATTGAACATATGGTAATGGAATCACTTTGAACTTAAGATTTAAATGTTAAAAATAAACTTGCAAACAAAAATTGTTAAGAATTGGTTTCAAAGTTAGAAGTTAAAATTGGGTAATATGTTGGATTCTGAAGATTAATTTGTTTAAAAAGTTTTGAAACTCCTACTTGAACCTTGAAATAAGTTAATTCAAATTAAGTTGAAATTGAATCAATTTAATGGAAATGGAAATTGGAAATTGATTGGAAATGGAGATTGGGAGATTGAACAGTTTGACTCTGAAACTATTTTCAAATAAATTGTTTTAACATATACTTTCTTAAATCTATTTTTCCAAGCTATTTACTATACAATCTTTCTTTTTAAAACCCAATCTATCTTATACTTATTTTAAACCTATTTTTAGAACTATTTGACTATTTTACAACAATTTGCAACTGTTTTATAAACTAATTACTATTTTACAACTACCATACTACTAATTACTATTTTACAACTATTTTCCAATTATCAAACTATTCTACAACTATTTGACTATTTTACAACTATTTTATAACTTTTTACAACTGTTTTACAACTAATAACTATTTTGCAACTACTTATTTATTTTAAACTTTTCAAGCTATTTTCTAAATTCAAGTTGGTCAGAGTATAAACTTTTTATAATTAAAGTGATAACCCAAATGGAAACTAAAGCAACTGTGAATAAGTGAATAGAATCAAGTGAAGGTGAATAAAAAGGATATTGATTTAGCTAATAATCAATGGAGATAAATACGTAGGATGTATGAATATTATTCTGTTCACATTATGATTTGATTCAGATTCGAACACAAAATTTCGAGATAGTATATCGATCCAAGTTAGGATTTTTCACTCGATTTTCGACGGCGAACCCTGGATATGGATTTTTTTATTGGTTCTGGAAATTCTCTAACATAGTTATGGATATTTCAGGAGAATGACGGTTTCTGATCAAGAAACCAGATCTAAGTCCGCACTAGGAAGTTAGGTGGATGATACTAGTTCGGAAGTGAAATTGTGTGATCGAGTGAGCGATCAGATTTGATATTACATACGAATGGTATATGTACATCGTACGTGCTTCAAAATAGATTTTTGAAATTTTGAAAGAAATGTAAAAATGATTTTTGTAAGGGAAAAAGTATATATTGAGAAATATATGATGAATAAAAAAATGGAAGTTGGATATTTCTATGATTAAAATTCACTTTACGAGGAGTAAGTAAGTAATATGATAAATAACTTTATAAAAGAAATCAAACTTGAATATTTGATTTGGCATAAATGAAGCTATATATTTTTTGTATATGATAAACTCCCCTTGTTGAATCTATAGCCAGAAAAAAAGATTTTTGAAAAGATTTGGAGTATAAAAGGGAATTTATATAAGTATGAAGTGATCTAAAGATATTTTCTCAAGATTATATATATATATATATATATATAAATGATTTTATGAGAATGATTTTGAAAAAAGGTTTGGAACCTATGGATTTTGGAAAGGCTTTTGATTTTTGGAAAAAAAATCAATTTTGGAAATTCGGAAAGCCAAGTTTGAGAATTATCGATTTTGAGATATCGATTTTATGTAAAGGAGATTTATATGTGATTCATATAAAGAGTATGATTTGAAAGATACTATATGTGTATAGCATAAAGTATTTTGAGATTGGCTCTGGGGAAAAAGGCGCTCTCATGAAATGAACTTCTTAGGTGATCCATAGGGGTGGTTCTGCCATGAGCCCTAAAGGGGGGGGGGGTTCTAAATTTGATCCTGGGAGGAAGTCCAAACAAACTGAAGTTCCTGAGAATTATGTGTGGGTAGCGAAAGTCGAGGACGCTGATGCCTACAAAGACATTTGGGTTATGATGCGACGACAGTGTAACTCGATGTCACTGTGATTTACTGCAGACCATAGCGGAAGTCGTGTGGCAGTGAGTGCCAACGGTCTACCTTTGATTTCTCCATGAGGGCGATGGTAACATCGGTAGACTATGATCTATGAAGACATAGCGAAAGTCGTGTGGCAGTGAGTGCCTACAGGCAATATTGGGACTCGACTGATGTAGTCTGCGATCTATGTAGGAGTGGAGAAGTTTCATTTGGCAGCGAAATTCTAGGGCGCTGATGCCTACAGTTACATGGGTTTTTGCCATGATGGCGATGTAAAACCCGGGTGTAACTACAATCTGTGGCGGGTTCCATGGTGTAATCGAGGGGCGCAGAGGCCTATAGTTTTCTTTGGTTTTGCCGGGATGGCAACATAATCATCGGGTTAACTGTGACCATGGAGTGGGTGACGATTTCTAGAGCGTTCTCACAAAAATGTATGATAATTTTCAAAAAAAAATGTTTTCTATATTTTCACAAAATGTTTTCTAAGTATTTTCACCGGGTGTTGAAAACGGGTCTGCTAAGTATTATAGATTTTCAGTCCTACGCCTGATCAACGTATGACCGAATTTCTGTGAAAACGAGGATGGACTTTTTAAGACATCGGGTTATAAAAGGTATTTTTATAAAAACTATTTTGGTAATATTATGTAGATTTTCAAAGTGTTTTATTTTTTTTTAATAAATAGAGTTTATAGTTAAAAGTGTACAAAGAGTAATTTAACTAATAATAAGCATTTTAATAAATTATGGCTTCGTTCCTTTTCGAGGACGAAAAGATTCAAAGTGGGGGAGGAATGTGATAACCCGGATTTTCGGGCATCTAATAATTGGTAACAGATTTTAACTATTGAAAATACTAATGTATAAGTTGAACCAATAAAATTTTGATAATTAAGAATATCTGGATATAAATATTAAATTGATAATCTGCTGATATAATTATTTAAATTGGCAAAATTTATCTTTTCAAAAATAAATAAAATATGTATTTTTTATTTATATATATAAGTAGATTGTAAATGGAATTTGGATTTGAAACTCAAAAATAAATATCTTAAAAATAAATTGGATTTAAAAACTCTATATTTTAAAATTAATAAAAATTTGTTTTCTAATACACACACTGTGATTTGGAAGTTATGTTTTGAGTTAAACATAATAATTTCCAAAAGCTACCCAAGGGATAAATTCTAATATATATATTTATTTATTAATGCATGATTTAACTTTAAAATCATTTTCTTTAAAAAGTTATATAAGTATAAATAATAGAAAATGGATTAATAAAATATATATATATGTGTAAAACCAATTGAAAATATAATATAAAAATTTGTATAAACATATTAAAAATATTTAATAACATGAATAAAGACATGTGTAACATTAATAACATATAAACTACCAAGTGTAAATATGAAACATAAATTTGAACAAGTGTTAAGTAAATTTAGCATGCGTAATAACAAGTGTTTCAACATGTAAATACAAGTGTCATCTTTTTAATTTTTCTTTTCATTTTTAAATTTAGTAAATAAAGGAAATTAAGGCTATATATATATATATATATACCTAACTCCTTCTTTTCTCATTTCTTTGATAAAATTAAAACCTCAACCTGAGAAAACTAAAACCTTAAAACAAATGCAGAGAAATAAAATGCAAACAATTTTTTTTAAAAATCAAACCTGGAAACTAGAAAGGGACTCAAACCAGAAAAGAAATCAACAATCAAGCAAAAATATTGATTTAGTTCAAATTCAAACTAAGGCAAGCAGTAGATTCAAGATCATCTCAAAACAATCAAGCTTCAGTTCTAAATCTAGTAGCAGATCAACAACTAAGTTTAAGTTTCCAAGATCAAATCAGCTTTCAGTTTTCAAAATCAAATTCCCAGGTTTTCTCTGTTCATCAGTACAGGTGAGTAAGCTTCTTTTCTAAAATTTATAAGTACTATATCTTGAAGCATGCTTGAAGTAAAGATTGTATAAATGATTGCATGTATGAATAATTTGTTGCATACATAAAAATAAAATGAAATATATGTGCATGTCTGAGAATATGTATGTACATACTTATGTTGTATCACAGGCTCAACAACATTCAAAGAAAAATTCATATCTCATTATATAAATAGTTTCATGTTATGATCTTTAAATGAAATTTGTTTGTTTTTATCTAATTCAACTTTTAAAAATATTATAAAAAGTTTAAATAGAAAGAATATCACTGGAAGATGAGAAGAGCAGAGAAGATCAAACAATGTCAAGAAATTAGTTGGTTAAATTTGGGTACTTGCTTATATTATCTAATTCGTAACTAAAAACTAGAATTTTTAAAAGTAAAATCAAAAATTTTAAATTTGTAAATCATGAGAATTTTTGGGTTGAACATAATCGAGTATTTGCTCGATTTCTGATGATCGACGTAAGGTGGAGGGCCGAGTTTTGGATGGGGCAAGCTTGGAGGTCGGGGCACTTAGGAAAAATGGTGGTGCGATTTATAGATCGCCGTGGTGGCGAGACGGCGAGGAAGTAGGGTTTTAGACCCTGATTTGGTTGACGTTGAATTTAAGGGTAGTGTGACATCGAGGAAGCCTCGGACTTGGTCCGAGTAGGTGGAATAGGAGCGTAGGTCTACGGCAAAGGTTTGGCCGGAGTTTCAAACTTTCTAGTGGCCAGAGGTGGCAACACGAGGCGGATTTGGGTGATCAGGTTTGGTTCCAGGGAATTGCTTGTTTGCTTGATTTTTTCAGTAAGTTTTGATGATCTGGGTGGTCGAGGTGTCAGGGGAGCTCGTCGGTGACCTGTTGACGTCAGCGAGGCTGGCCGGAGCGACGGTGAACTCGTGTGCATGTGCACGAGTTATCGTTTGTGTCAGGTGGTTTCTGCGCTGGTTGGAGCTCGGGGAAGTAGAGGTTTTGCCTTGGGTTTGTCTCAAGTGATTGTTCCCGTAGTTTAGTTTGGGCTCGGTTAGGTTTTGTTTTTACCAGGTTTTAAAATATAGAAGGAAATTTTGTACTGGATTTTTTAAAATCTGAAAGTTAAATCTTTTTGACAGGGTAAAAAAAAGAAACTGGACCAGGTAATAGAAGAAACAAGGAAGGTTGATTTTAAGTAAAAGTAAAATTTAGTGAATAATTTTCCAAATTAAAGTATTAACAAGTTTTAAAAAAACAACAAGTAAATCGTGAATAAGATTTTAAAAGCAAAGGTAAAAGAAAATGAGCAAGTTTCAAAGTAAAATTTTTAAACAAGTTTTCAAAAGTAAATAATGACCAGGTTTTCTAAGTAAAGTATTTATCTAGTTTGTCAAGTAAGTTCCTAGATTAAAATTTTAAAGCTAAATGTTTTTAAGATAAATTGTTTTGGTATTGGATAATTAAATATTAAGTTAATTATTTAAATTAAATCTCTAATTGTTTTCAAATGTAATTCAATGATTTAATTAAGTAGGAAATTGAGACAAGTATGTTAAACTTAATTAATAAAAAGATCTCAAGTGGTTTTGAATAAATTAATTTCAATCCTTTAATTTAAATAAGTTCCAAATGATTTAATTAAGTAATTAATTAAGATAATGGTTTATCCTAGATTAACTAAAGAACTTAAGTAATTAAGGGTTAAGTAATTAACTTAAGAAATTGGATAATTACTTAATGAAATTAATTAAAGGCTAATTAATTAATTAATTTAATTTAAGGATCATTAATTAGAGTGATTAATTAAAGGATAATTAATTGATGTAAGTAATTAAAGGTCAATTAATTAATGTGATTGATTAAATGATTTAAAGAATAAATAATTAATTTCAATGATTGATTAAATGGTTTGATTAATTAATTAGCAGGATTTAAAAGTAATTAATTCATTTTGTGTTAATTAATTTGATTGGATGACAAATTAATCTTGCTTATGGATAATTAAATTGTATTGAATGTTTGGGTCAATGTCTCTAGTCTGATCATTTGTGATGTAGTGTGATATGATATATTTGGGTTAAACTGTGATAATACGGGTTATATATCGACGATGAATTGCTGTGTAAATTGATATCCTGTATTTAAAATTGAATTTTTTCACTTAATTGGATTGAAATGACATTGGATTCGAAGAGACCGGGGTCGGGTATCAGCAAATACCCGAAGCCACTTCGATTAGTAACTACAATAGCTCTTTATGAATTTTGGTTGTAGAATCAAACATGCTGGAATGAAATAAATGAAGCAACGTGGCCATTTAATCTGAGTAACAATTCTTAGATATAATCTTGTGAAATTGGTATTGATTATAACAAGATAAGAACTCGTACTGAGGTACGAGTTACCTGGTTTGCAACTATGTTTTATAACTTAGTATTTCAAATTATATTGGTTTACTCACGCTGGTTTCCATCCTGACCCAGGTGTTACTTTATTGTAATGCTCGGGTCAGACCGAGTATTACAGATTTTCAGGATAGGACGTTCTGGAGCTCAGGTGACGAGCTGGATGGCAGGGACGTATGGAGCCTATTTTGCTGTGTGTTTGAGATTATATTGATTATAGTTAGGGATAGGTTATTACAACCGTCTAGTCTATTTGTGAATGACTGTACTCTGATATATTGAATGTAAACTGACAATTTCATATTTTCATTGTAAATTCTATTATTTGATATTATATTTTAGTTCGCTGCAAATGTGAGGTTCTGTGCTGTGATTTTCTTATTTCTTTCTCTACCTCTTTTATTCTTTTCCCTAATAATCTGGGATTTCCGGCATTCGATTGCCCGACACTTCTACAGTGAACGTATTAGTATCGAATTTTCGAGGTCGAAATTTCAGGTCGTTACATCTTTCCATCTACAGTGTGCCTTTTAAAACATTTAAGAGCTTCTGATCTAATCCTCATTAAGTACTTACAAACTCCAGAATTGTCAGTACGAATCCTATAATCCTATATTGACTGATTCCTGATCTATACTATAATATTATTATTGGGTTAGATTTCAAGAGCACACAGACCTCCTTCATATTATGGAAAATGAACAGTCATGTTTTTAATTTCTTTCTATTCCAAACTTTGAAATGTGATAACTTTTTCTACATTAATTGGATTTAAGAATCGATTTCACTATTAAATCTCAAATTTAATATGCTTTCAAATGATATTCATTGTTGACAGCTAAAATTAAAAAATTAAAAATCATAGTTTTTCAGATTATTCATATTATTGAAGTTATTAAATCTGTTTGACTTTATTTCTTTTAACTAATCTATGTCATTGATTATTTTGAAAATTTCCAGCCTATGATTCTACTTTCACAAATTGCAGTCAAGTCTGGTGAAATCTAACATTACCAAAATACAGCAACAATGTTAGATGGAATTAGGAATGGAACCAGAAAGCTCAAAAGCATTAAATACAATTATATGCTTCTTATTATATTGAATTTGCTTTGATTGTAAAAGAAATACAATGATATTCTTCACATTAAAATAAATATTGTTGAATAATGGTTGTTAGTTCCAACACTTCAGACATAAAATATGTATACTTTAGATTTAACATATTTTTCCAAAAGAGTCGTCCAAAACAGAAATAAATCTCTTTATCTTCTAATCTTATCATTCTACAATAATATGATGCTGCATAATGTGTTCCTAGACATAGTCAGTTGTGCGATCATCATCAACACTTACGTTCTCATGAATCATGTCAACGTTGCTTTTGGCATTTTTGGTTCAATGGTCAAGTGTAAACCAAATGTTGTTACCTGCACCGCTCTTATAGATAGGTATTACCGAAGCATCAAATGAAATCAACGACATCAAGTATTAAAGGAAATGATTGATAAAGGTATCTCACCAAATGAAGTTACATATAATACAGCTGATGCATGAAGCAACAGCTGATGCACACAATAAATTTATATGTGTATAATTTATATGCATATTGTGTGGAAATTTTATCTTTGAAATCATTTTTGCTTGATATTTTGCAATTGTTTATCAAGCACCAGTACTATCTGCATTACTGTTTTCAAAGATTTATACACAAGTTTTAGACAAAATGTAAACTTATTTGAAAATTGATAAAAAAGATCACTATTTCCTAATCAATAAACCATATAAATCATTTAAACATGTTATGATGATAAGAGGTTGAGTGCGGTCCATATGCGAAGCACGGGTTCACACTAGTATATTTATTAGACATATAATAATCCCATAACCCTTCTCCATTAACAAGCTTCCAAAGTCTTTTAATGCTAAGACCTAGTTGTAAATACTCCTAATTACGAAGCCCCAACCCACCCTCCTCTTTTGGTTGCACACAATAATCCATGAAATCTTACTAGCTTTTGCCTTCCATTGAAAATTTGTATTGATACGAATAATTTCATGTAAAGTAGTCTTTGGTATACAGAAACATTACATCCAAAATTGAATTGTAGGATATATAGTCGATTTAATAAGTTCAATTCTACCAGCTAAACTTAACATTTTAGCCTCACAACCTTATATATGACATTTAATTTTCTTAACCAACATATCAAAGTCGTTGTGTTTCAAATTGCAATGGATAAGGGGTATGCCCAAATATCTCATAGGTAAAACCAATTGAGCAATGTTCAGAATGCTACAAATGTCATAATGCAAATATTACCTTTCTCGAAAAAGACCGATGATTCAACCTCATTCAGCTTCAGTCCAATGGCATAATAGAAATTAGAAAAAACATCTTTGATCGCCTACACCCTCCTAATATCCGCCTTAGCAAAAATTAGAATGTCATCCGCATATATGAGATAAGAAACACTAAAGCTCTCAAACAATCTCAACTTCCCTTCCCTGACTTTGCTTTCCATAAGCAATGAAAAATATACCATGACCAATACAAAAGGAAGCGGTGACAAAAGACCTCCCTGCCTAAGTCCATAGAACTAGGAAAAACCCATGATTCCCATTATACGAGATAGAAAAGGTAGGCTATTAATAAATTCCTTCACAATTTTGAGCCAACGATCTGTAAACCCCATCGCTGTCATCATATGCACCACTAAGCCTATATTCACCATATCATACACCTTTCTTAAATCAATCTTTAGATACATATTATTGTTATTACCAAATTGAAACCTCTAATGAATTCATGAGCTAAAAAATACCATCAGTTTTATTCCTACCATGAATAAAAGCGCACTGATCCTTAGAAATCAAATAATTTAAAGAAAAAGACTCATCATGTTTGCAAGAACCTTAGCCATAATTTTAGATGTGAAATCACAGCACGAAATGGGTCTGAAATCACAAATGTCAACCGAATTCCTACTTTTCGGTATTAAACAAGTAGATGTACGGTTACATTCCTTAATGATTTTTTCCTACATCAAAAACTTCTTGCGATATGAAAATAAGGTTATCGTTGAGTACATTCCAATGCATTTTGAAATTTTTTGCATTGAAGCCATCGGGACCTGCAACCTTGGCGTCCTTAACATTGAACACTGCCTCCTTAACTTCAAAGACATCGGACTTGTCATTCAATTTTTTTTTACCGTAGTACGTTATAGATTTTTTACAAATCACACGAGGCAACTGAGATTGGATAGGAGAGTTACAAATTTTTCGAAAATATGCATCTGCTTTTACTTCAAAGTCATACCTGTCCTTACATGAAACCCCTTCAACTTTAATATTAGAATTCTATGTATCCATGTATCTTTTATTAAATAAGTAGCATAGAAAAATGCTGAAGGCTCATTACATTTCATTAGCCAATCAATCTTAGATTTTTATACAGCATCTACGTACTTTCTTCGTAGAGCTGCTTCCAATTGCCCCTTACAACTTAATAAACTCTCCGCTAGAGCCATCGAATGGTACCTTTACAAATCCCTTTGAATATTCCTTGCATCATTTTTGTCGTTTCAAAACTCTGAACATAGCATTACCCTTAATTTGCAGATTCCAAATACCTCTAATGTACATAAATATTCATCAAATAACGTCAAACTATTCATGAATTTGAAAGATTTGATCACTTTAGAATCTGGTATTTCCAGTTTAATCAAAATAGGGGTATGATCGCTACTACTGGATGGAAGATATCTCAACTCACTATTTGACAAATTTTGCAACCATTCCACATTTGCTAAAGCCCTATCAATCTTGGTGAGAATATTCTTTTTTGGCTCAGACCACTAAGAGTGATTAAATCCCCCAATAGATAAATCAGTTAACCTTAACCGGATCATACATAGATCTATTTTCTGCATCTTACGTAGCGGACCAGATTGCCACCAAGTTTTTCACTTGGGTTCCTCATACAGTTGAACAACCAGCCAGGGACCACGGATCATCCTTTCATCATTCTGTAAACTGTACCATAATCTTTGTCCTAATATCTCAAAGTTATATGCATCAAGGTTTTAAATCTCGCTCCTTTTGACCGAGCCCTCGTTTTCAACCCTGGACGATTAAATAGGCTATTCCGTTTGAATTTCGTCTGAACCAAATCATGAACATGAAAATAAGCTATGTTATAGGATTGAGTAATATGGGTAAATTACTTGTGTGGAATAAAATAAATAAACAGCAAATGCAGTAAAGTAAAAGACACCAGAGGTTTTTATATTGAGTAATACCAGCGGTAAAAGACGTCCAATTCCAAACTCCTTCTGGAATTTCACTAATACAATCCTCACTTAACCCGGTGGAACGGGTTTACACTGCCTGAGCAATCGAACGGGACTTTAACCGCCTAAGCAACCGAATTGGACTTCAACTGCCTGAGCAACCGAACATGACTTCTTTTCAAATAACAAATGTATCTGACTGTAATGTGTTCTTAAATAACACTGATAAGTCAATTAAGTACAATCTTTCTATAATCTTCCCCTTTGTGATATATAGTGTGATGTGTTTTGAGAATTGTGGAAGATAAAGTGATCAATGATCAAAGTATGTAAGTAATTTGAGTGCAATTTGAAAGCTTGAGAGTAGATGAGAATTCAAGAATGTTAAAAGTAAATTCGGTGAATTATTTGTTTAATTCTGTAATCTATTTATAATGTATAAAGAGTTGCAATTATAGGTGAAAAGTTATATTGAAAAGAACAAGTGCAACCATTGATTTTGAAGGTGTTTCTCTTCGGTGAAGAGAAGTGACTTTTCAAGAAAATAGCAGTTAGAAATATTCAAACGTCTGAATAAAAAATTCAGACTTTTAAATTAAATTAAAACGCAAACAGCAAGCTTTTAGGCAAATTTTGACTAAATTCAAACGTCTAAAAAAATTCATTCAAACGTCTGATATTGTGAAACAATATCCAGGTTTCAGCATTCAGACGTCTGAATAAATGTATTCAAATGTCTGGATTAAACATTTGTGCATGTGTGTGCAAGTGTATGCATATGTTTATATATATATATATATATATATATATATATATATATCGTTTCAAAAGAGACTTTAACAAATTTCTAAGTGAAGTACAGACTCTAGACACACCATACTCAGCTTTAAACATCTGAAAAGGAATCTGCAATAAATTTCCTGCAAAGATGGTTAGTATACACAAAATATTTTATATAGCTTGTCATAATCAAAATCGAGATTCCAACATTCTCCTCCTTTTTGATGATGACAACTATATAATCAATAATATAAATATTTATAATATTGTTACTCCACCTGTCAATATGCACAATTTTTTAGATTTCTCTCTCTTTGTCATCGACAATAAGAAAAAGCAAAGATATCAATGAACGGATCATCCCATTAAAGCAAGTAGAATTTTTAATACATGAAGGAACAATAGGAATAATAGTTAAAAATTTCCCATACAACTTGACAAACAAAGTTAAAGCATAATCAAATCAAAAATAATTTAAAAAAACATAGATAATTAAAATTGACTGGAAATAGACGGATCATCATGATTAGAACTTAAGCTTGAGGAAGTACACAGAAATGGTGATGAGTTGTAAGCTTAAGTGGATGAAGAACCGAAACAAGAAATTCGATCCCATATTTTATTGAGAAAGCCTTTGATCGAGTTGAATTTTCTTTCCGTCTTCTTCTCAAGTGCTTTAATGTCCCGATGAATCTTTGATTTATTTCGGGAGAGGATTATAATGGCTTGTCTTGAAGAAGTGACCGGGCCAATTTCATGAATGGTGTCATCATCCTCCTCTTCTCTTCATGTTCAGTATGAGAAAAAGAAGCAATACTAGTGTCTCGATGTTGAGGAACACCTTGTTGAACATTTTGAGACCATTGATGGAAGGAGATGATTTGTTGAGGAGAAGACCATGGTGGAAGACCCATCAGTCCTAAAGTTTTAACGCCTAACTCACTAATAGTTGTAAAATCAGAGTCAAGCGTTGGTACACCGACATTGAGGAGGATGCGCATAATATAAGCACCATAATGAATGGTTCTATATTTTCTCCGGATGTGATGTCTTGAAATTCATCCAAAATAATTTTTTCCCAATTCACTTGTTGGTTGGAGTAGATAGAATAAAGAGCTTGGAAATTTTATTTATAAATTTTTCATAACTCCCCATCAATGGTTGTAAAGAACAAATAAGTGCATGGTGAATGAATCTAGCTTGTGGCCTTAAGAAGATAGATTTTAAAATTGCCCAAATTTATAAGTGTTAGTTCTTAAGATGATGGTTTTGATGACAACAACCTTAGAAATTGTTATAAAATATAAATACTAACATTATAGTTTAGATATATATGTATATGCAGGATTTAACCATGCAGATACCAAGAATGAAGACCGTACAGTATAGAGATTCAAGATATCAAGATTGAAGACTCATGAGTATCAAGATTGTCAAGATTCCAAGATTTCAATAATAAGTAATTTAAGTAGGAATTTTGTTAAAACTCCTAGAAAAGCATTGGCATCTTAAAATCCAATTTATTCATGGAATGGAATCCACTTCGAGCCTATTAAAGGGATGGAACCCTAAGTAGGATGGAACCTACGAAAAATCTAGTGGAACATTGTTTTGTATCCACTAACTTTTATTCAAATGTTTTTTACAAAATTATGTCTTGTTTTCAAAATGATTTCAAAATCTTCCTTTTAAAAGAATCAAAAACATCTATCCTAGTTTTAAATATTTTTAACCTCAAAATAATCTTTATTTTCAAAATCAAATTATCCTTGTTTTTTTAAACTATCTTTTAATAATAATATATTTAACTTTTAATATTTATATTTAGATCAAAATATAAAATTATAGTAAAATTTTATATATATCAAAATATTATTCTCTATACTTATTTATGTGTTTTAACTATAGTGAAGTATATTTATAAAGTTTAAATTAGTTTTAATATAAGATAGAAGTTATTTTCAAAGAAAAACAAATTATCAAAAATTGCTTTGGCATGTCGACAACCTCAAGTACCCCTTGTCGACAAGGTGGCAGTTTGATTCAAAAATTTGAATTTCAAAAGAAGTGTCTATTCGTCATATCCTTTCACGAATGGACATGGCTGTTGTTCTACTATAAATAGGGGCAGTTTTAAACGAATTTTCGTTCATATTTTTATCTGATTTCACTCCTCTTCTTCTTCCACATTTCTTTATATATATTTTTACCATTACTCTGCCGAAATCACCATTGCATCTAACTAGATCATCTCTGGTTTGATTCTCTATCACTATCTCAACAAGATCTCAGCGCTATTCAGAGTTATAGGCTTCTTTGTAATAAACTAAGCGAGAAAAGGTGTGATTGTAGCCTGTGAAATCAATCAAGGGAGAAAAGGTGTGATTGTAGCCTGTGAAATCAATTGGGTGAACTTGTTGCCCGTAAAATGAAGTATCTCTATCCAGAGGATTGTGAATCTGGAGTGGTGTATCTCGTGGCCTTGAAATCGAGGGTGTAATTGTACAATTGCTTTTGAAAGGAAATCCGTACTTGTGTGCAGGACTAGATATAGGGTAACTCCGAACCAGTATAAAATCCGGTGTATTCTTTCCTTTATTGCTTTTACTTTATTTCTGCATCTGTGTTTTATTCTGTGATCATATCTGTAATTGCACACATTTGTGTTCAAATTAATATAAACTCAAAAAGATTTAGTAATTCCTTAAAACACTATTCACCTCCCTCTAGTGTTAATTCTAGCCTTAAGATCCGTAATCCGTATTTCTTACATTTGGTATCAGAGCAAGGTTTTCAAAGTCTCATAATATGATTTTTGAAAAAGTTTTTAAAATGGCTATGTTTAAAAAACTTGTTAATGCTAGTTTAGAAATATTCAGATCATCATTGTCTCTTGAGCTTGCATATAATCAATATTCAAATTCAAGTTGTCTACCAAAATTGTATGATATGCAGGAAACATGTTTTATGGTTGTTGAGGAATCAATCCACAACGGACAAATTGTGCAGATCAAAAAGAATAAATGGATACTCGATGATGGATGCTCTAGACACAGACTGGTAATCCAGATATGCTGAATGATATAATATACAAAGACGGAGGACTGATTAACTTCGGAGACAACTCAAAAGGATATGTGACTGGCATCGGCAAAGTCGATACTCCTATTATTACTAATGTTTTGTTAATTAAGAATCTGAAACATAATCTGCTAAGTATTAATCAACTTTGTGATAAAGGATATAAAATTAAATTTGAAAAAGATAAGTGTCACATTGAAGACAATAATTCAACCATAATATTTGAGGGAATTAGGAAAAAGAATATTTATATTCTTAGTATGAAAATTTCAAATGATAACATGTGTCTTTTGGCAAATACAAGTGACTCTTGGATTTGGCATAAGAGATTTGGGCATTTGAATTTCAAACTCTTATCTGGACTGTCAAAACATGATCTAGTAAGAGGTCTTCCTAAAATGAATTTTAAAGTAGATAGTTTATGTGATGCATGTCAATTAAGAAAACTTAGAAAACTTCATTTAAATTAAAAGATATGATTTTAACTTCAAAACCTCTTCAATTACTTCATCTTGATTTATTTGGTCCATCTCAAATTCTGTCAATAAATCATAGTAAATATGTTTTTGTAATTATAGATGATTATTCTAGATTTACATGGACAATATTTTTGAAACATAAAAGTGATACTTTTGAATGTTTTAAGAACTTTACAAAAAGGATTCAAAATCAAATTTCTCTAAAAATTATAACCATCCGTAGTGATCACGGTGGTAAATTTGAAAATGAAAAGTTTGAGAAATTCTGCAATAAAAAGGGAATAACTCACAATTTTTCCTTTCCAAGAACTCCACAACAAAACAGGGTAGTAGAACGTAAAAATAGGATGATTCAAGAGTGCGTGAGAACTATGCTTTCAGATAGTAAATTATCAAAGTATTTGCGGACAGAAGCAGTTGCTACCGCCTGTTATATTTTAAATAGAATTTTAATTAGACCTTTAACTGATAAGACATCTTATGAACTTCTTCACTCAAAGAAACCTAAGGTATCTTATTTTAGAATTTTTGGAAGTAAATGTTTTATTTTAAATACAAAGGATAACTTAGATAAATTTGATCCTAAATCCGACAAAGATATCTTTATCGGATATTCTAATAGAAGTAAAGTGTACAGAGTGTTTAATTTAAGAACTAACACCATCAAACAAACAATGCATGTTTCATTCGATGAAAGTCTTAAAAATTTTGAAGATACAAATGATGAAGAGGATTTAATCACTCAAAATCAAGAGTCAACTGAAATTAAGAATGAAATTAATCATCCTAATAAAAAGATTAAACTTTTAAAAGATCATCCTATAGAAAATGTACTTGGAGATTTGCAACCTGCTGTTAAAACTAGAAATCAACTAAGTAAAATTAGCAGTGCAGCCTTTATATCAACTATTGAACCCAAAAATCCAAAAGAAGCATCAACTGATGATTCATGGATTTTGGCTATGCAAGAAGAACTAAATCAATTCCTAGAAATGATGTTTGGGAATTTGTTCATAGACCTGAAAATAAAACTATAATTGGAACTAAATGGGTTTATAAAAATAAAATGAATGAACAAGGAGAGGTTGTTAGAAATAAAGCCGGTTAGTCGCTCAAGGTTTTTGTCAAGAAGAAGGAATAGATTTTGATGAAACCTTTGCTTCCGTAGCAAGATTAGAAGCCATTAGGATTCTACTTGCTTCCGTAAATCATAATAATTTCAAATTATGTCAAATGGATGTTAAAAGTGCCTTTTTAAATTGTTTTGTGAAAGATGAAGTATATGTTGAACAACCACCACTTTCTGAAAATGAAAATTACCAAATCATGTTTACAGACTTAAGAAAGCTCTATATGGTCTAAAACAAGCTCCTAGAGCCTGATATGATAGACTATGTTCTTGCCTATTACAATCAAAATTTGAAATTGGTAAAGTAGATAATATCCTTTTTATTAAAAGAAATAAAAATGGTATTCAACTAGTACAAGTCTACGTAGTTGATATCATTTTCGGATTAACTAATTTGGAAATGAGTAAAGAATTTTCTGAAATAATGACAAAAGAGTTTGAGATGAGTCATATGGGTGAATTAAACTTCTTTCTAGGATTACAAATAAAACAATTAGATAATGATATCTTTATTAGTCAAGAAAAATATGCTAAAGACCAAGTTAGTAAATTTGGTTTGACTACTGCAAGTGGAAAACCCACTCCCATGGCAACCAATGATTACCTAAGTAAAGAAGATCTCTAGAAAGATGTAGATCTAAAATTATATAAAGGAACGATTGGATCACTACTCTATATCACTGCTAGTAGACCTGATATCATGCATAGTGTTTGTCTCTGTGCAAGATATCAATCCCAACCTAAAGAGACCCACTTAGCTGTAAAACGTGTCATAAGATATGTTAAACACACCTTTGATTATGGCTTATTTTATCCTAAAAATGATTCTTTTGAATTAATATCTTACTGTGATGCTGATGATGCTGGTTGTAAATCAGACCGAAAAAGTATAAGTGGAAATCGTCACTTTTTGGGGCATTCTCTGATTTCCTGGTTTAGTAAAAGGCAAAACACAGTTTCTTTATCAACAACCGAAGCAGAGCATATTTCTGCTACTTTGGCTTGTTCTCAAGTAATATATATGCAATAAACTTTAAAAGATTTTGGTTTAAATATCTCAAAATCACCAATTTATTGTGACAATACTAGTGCAATAAATTTATCCAAAAATACTACTCATCATGCTTGAACTAAACATATTGATATCGGACATCATTTTCTTAGAGATAATATAAGTAAGGAAGTAATTACTCTCGATTATATCAATTCTGAGAATCAAACTGCCGATATCTTAACAAAACCCTTAAATGAATCTATATTTACTAAATTAAGAAGAGAGTAAGGTATTTATTCAATAACTAAAATATAGAATATAAATAACAGAGTATAATTAAAAATCAAATTAAATTAAATAGTAAAAATATAGATACCATGTTGACAATCCCCTCCTAACCATGTCGACATGTAACTTTTTTTTATTTTTGAAATTTTCCCACCAAAATTCAAATAAGTGGTTATATATTCTTCTTATTTCGAAATTTTAATCATTCTCTCTAGTCTTTCTCTGTTCTAACTTCTGAAGACATTTAAACAATGGCCTCCTCTTCCAAATCAAACAAAAATTCAACTTTTCTGTTCCCTTCTTCTTCTACTGGACCATTTCAACGAACTACGCTCGCACGAGTGATGAAAATGGAGGATTCTTTGAATGATGCACTGCAATTAATGACTGAAATTCAATTGGTGAAACTTAGAATGGCCAATGAACAAGAACGGTAAGGAAAAATCCTTAGAGATTTATAAAAGTTTCTAATGGACAATCACGCTAACCCGATCTTGATTGATGAAGAGTCTTCAGGAGATCAAGTGCAAGAGGACAGCGAGGAAGAAGAAGAAGAAGCCTTCATGGAAAAAGAGCACGCTGAAGATGACGACAAAGTCATTTTTGTTGGCGAAGTGTGCTTTGATAAGGATGGAAATCTAGTTGAACAATGTGGAAATTTCTGTTTCCACTACCCAAATTGTTCGGTTCATAGATCTTCCATTTTCAAAGACACACATTAGTTTCTTTTCTCTCTTTCCTATTGTTGTATGTTTTCACTTACGTTCTCTACGCACATGTAAACAATATACTTAATAAATGATTCGTGTTCTTATATTATTCGAATTATCATATATAGATTCTTAGTTAGGGTAGTTAGTAATTTACGACTAAGTTTTAGTTTTAGAATCAAGTGATGATTATTTATAATAACACTACCATTATAATCACATGTCATAGAGCATTAGACTAAGAGGGAGTTATATAATTTCGAGCTAGTTTTAGTTGATGACAAAGGGGAGAAGTATAAAATAGGATAGTTAGTCATAGATTAAGGGGGAGTTATTAGTTTTAGGGGGGAGTTATAAGGATAGAAGTAATATTTTATAAACAAAGGTTGTCATCATAAAAAAGGAGGAGATTGTCAGTCCTTGAGATGACGGTTTTGATGACAACAACCTTAGAAATTGTTATAAAATATAAATACTAACATTATAGTTTAGATATATATGTCTATGCAGGATTTAACCATGCAGGTACCAAGAATGAAACTGTACATTATAGAGATTCAAGATTTCAAGATTGAAGACTCATGAGTATCAAGATTATCAAGAGTTCAAGATTTCAATAATAAGTAATTTAATGAGGAATTTTGTTAAAACTCCAAGAAAAGCACTGACATCTTAAAATCCAATTTATTTGTGGAATGGAATCCACTTCGAGTCTGTTAAAGGGATGGAAGCCCAAGTAGGATGGAACCTACGAAAAATCTAGTGGAACATTGTTTTGTATCCACTAACTTTTATTCAAATGTTTTTTTACAAAATTGTATCTTGTTTCAAAATAATTTCAAAATCTTCCTTTTAAAAGAATCAAAAACATCTATCCTGGTTTTAAATATTTTTAGCCTCAAAATAATCTTTATTTTCAAAATCAAATTATCCTTGTTTTTAAACAATCTATATTTAACTATTAATATTTATACTTAGATTTAAATATAAAATTATAGTAAAATTTTATATATATCAAAATATTATTCCCTATACTTATTTATATATTTTAACTATAGTTAAGTATATTTATAAAGTTTAAATTAGTTTTAATATAAGATAGAAGTTATTTTCAAAGAAAAACAAATTATCAAAAATTTCTTTGGCGTGTCGACAACCTCAAGTACCCCTTGTCAACAAGGTGGCAGTTTGATTTAAAAATCTGAATTTCAAAAGAAGTGTATATTCGTCATATCCTTTCACGAATGGACATGGCTGTTGTTCTACTACAAATAGGGGCAGTTTTAAACGAATTTTCATTCATATTTTTCTCTGATTTCACTCATCTTCTTTCACATTTCTTTATATATATTTTTACCATTACTCTACCAAAATCACCATTGAATCTAACTAGATCATCTCTGGTTTGATTCTCTACTAGTATCTCAATAAGATCTCAGTGCTATTCAGAGTTATAGGCTCCTTTATAATAAACTAAGCGAGAGAAGGTATGATTGTAGCCTGTGAATTCAATCAAGCGAGAAAATGTGTGATTGTAGCCTGTGAAATCAATTTGGTGAACTTGTTGCCCGTAAAATCAAGTATCTCTACCCAGAGGATTGTGAGTCTGAGTGGTATACCTCGTGGGCTTGAAATCGAGGGTGTAATTCTATAATTGCTTTCAAAAGGAAATCCGTACTTGTGTGCGAGACGGATGTAGGGTAACTCCGAAACAATATAAAATCCGGTGTGTTCTTTCCTTTATTACTTTTACTTTATTTCTACATCTGTGTTTGATTCTGTGATCATATCTGCGTCTGAATATTGCATACTTTTGTGTTCAAATTAATATAAACTCAAAAAGAATTAGTAATTCCTTAAAACACTATTCACCCCCCTTCTAGTGTTAATTCTAGCCTTAAGATCTGTAATTCGCATTTTTTACAATAAGTTGATCGGACAAGAAACGATATGAAAGTTCGTCTCGATGATCCATATCAACTTCAATCTCATTAATATCAATTCCTTGATAAAGACAATTTAAAATATGACATAGTCTTTGTAAAGGTAAGAAGATTCTTATGCCACAAACTATTGACCAAACACAATCTTGACGGCTTTTGGGATTATGACGATCCTAATTTAAATTTGCAAGAAAAAGTTTGATCATAAGATGATTAATCTTGACATTGTTAGGAGTATACCCAATTAAGCTATCAAAGTGGAATTGTTCTGCCAACACTCTAATACGATAAGCTGCAAAATCCAAGAATTTCATGTATGCTCCTTCGAAGGTGTTGAAATTCTTCATTGAATTATACCGGGAAACAGTAACATCGTTCCATAGTCATTGCCGAATTTGATCTTCGGATGGTCCGGAGGTTGATTCTCTAGTGCTTTTGATCTTGGTGCCATTAGAGAGTTAGAGGAAAGATAAAAAGCTTTGAAAGAGTTGAAAATGGAGGCTAGGGTTTTGAAATAATTGGGAATGAAGTGAAAAAGGTAATATATAGAGGGTTAAAAAGTAAGGGTATAAGTGGAAAGAAAAATATAGAGGAAAGGTGAAAAAATGGCTCAGAAAAAATTCAGCCGTCTGAATAATTTGATTTAGACGTCTGAATTGGACTGAGTTGCAACCCGCAAAGAAATAGTTCAAATTCGACCTGATTCAGACGTCTGTTTTGTACGATTAAGATGTTTGAATCTGGGGTAATTTTTTTTACCTTGAATATTCAGATGTCTGCTTTAAATAAAACAGCAGTTTGAATTTTCTCAGAGGCTCATATCATCTTTATTGAATATAGAAGATAATATATATAATCAAATATTTTAAATAATACAAGTTTAGAACAAACAGAGAGAAATAACGAATAAACAATAGTATATAAACAACAACAAAAAATTAAAGAGATTTTAAAGAAGAACTTGGAGTATATGAATCTTCTTCAATTTTAGTGTTCCCTACAAATGGTCGAAGTGGAGACCATTTGTTGCCACGTTCCTAAGAATTTGGTGATGCCGGTGGTGTTGTGGTGATGGTTTCCAAGGATTGTGACGATTTGGAGAACGAACAGTAGACGGTTGATGAACTGTGTCTTTGGAGGAAGAACCATAGAATTTTAACGCGACTTGTTCCAAAAAGTTCAACCGTTTGGAATTAACTTTTTGTTCATAGTATAACTCGCACTGTAATTCTAATGTTTCTCTCTGGTAGTGATGAATATCATCTATTTTATCTTTTGTAGATGGTGATCCAAAAAAGAGAGACCGTTTTGTTCTTTTAGTAGGTGGAGTATATCCAGTATGAGTTGAAGGTGGAACAATCGGAACCGATTCGTAAATTGGTGTTGGAGTTGGTATATTTACCGATCCCAAGGAAGGAGAAGTATAAGAAAGCTCAGATGATTCGGAGTTGTATTGAGATGACATTTTGAAAAAGTATTTGGAACTTAAAAAAAATTCTTGTATGAATTCTGGTGCAATAAGAAAAGGAAACTAAGGTTTCATAAAAAAGTAAAGTAGCAAAGTGGTAGAATAGTAGACTACCGAGTATGAGATCCTTAGCTCGAGAGCTGGAAGACTTTATCTCCCCATTTTTTATTATTATATTTGCTATAGAAAATTTATAAATCTTTAAAAGAGGCGACTTCAAGTTCTTGTCTTAAATTGATAAAAGTATTTTCATTTGACGGTTTTGTAAAGATATGTGCCAATTGTTTTCCTGTGGAAACAAATTCTAGATTTATGAGATCTTTTTCAATATTATCACGATGAATGTCAATAGGTTTTGTTCATGAGTGATTGATAGGATTTTTTGATAAATTTATAGCACTAGAATTATCACAATAAATAGTTGATTTGGATAAATTAAAACCAAAATCTTGTAGTGTTTGTTGCATATAGATAACTTGGGCACATGCCAAAGCTGCCGAAATATATTCTGCTTCACATGTCGATAAGGAAACACAGTTTTGTTTCTTACTAAACCAAAATACAAGAGACCTTCCAATGAAGTGACTAGTCTCACTTGTACGTTTTCTATCTGTCCGGCTTCCTCCAAAATTAGCATCACTATAGGACACTAATTCAAAAGAACATTTCTTTGGATAGAATAGTCCAAAGTCCTTGGTTTTATTAAGAAATCGTAGGATGCGTTTCACTACTCGCTAAAGTGATTCTTTGGGATCTGCTTGAAGTCGTACACACAAACAAACACTCATCATTATGTCAGGTTTACTAGTTGTTAAATATAGTAACGATCCAATCATACTTCGATATAAATTTTGGTCAATGTTTTTGCTAGTGTCATCTTTATCAAGATGTATAGTTGTACTCATAGGAGTTGGGTTGGTAGAAGTATTTTCCATACCAATGCGTTTAATTAGATTGTTACAATATTTTTCTTGATTTATAAAAATACCATTTTCTACTTGTTTTATTTGTAGGTCAAGAAAATAATTTAATTCACCCATATGTGACATTTCAAATTCTTTGGTCATTATTTTAAAAATTCTTGACATAATTTTTCATTTGTAGATTCAAAAATAATATCATCAACATAAATTTGAACAATTAAAATATCTTGCTTGTTTCTTTTAATAAAAAGAGTTTGATCAACCTTCCCAAATTCGAAACCAGAATCTATTAAATACCTTTTAAGACGATCGTACTAAGCACGAGGTGCTTGTTTCAAACCGTATAAGGCGTTTTTAAGTTTATAGACATGGTCTGGAAATTGTTCGTGTGTGAATAAAGAAGGTTGTTCAACATAAACTTTTTCTTTTATAAAACCATTTTCAAAGGCACTTTTAACATCCATTTGATATAATTTAAAGTTATGAAAACATGCATAGGCTAGTAAGATTCGTATTGCTTCTACTCTAGCGACTGGAGCAAACGTTTCTTCATAGTTAATCCCTTCTTCTTGATTATATCCCTGTGCAACTAATCTAGTTTTATTCCTAGTAATATTTTCTTGTACATCTGCTTTATTTTTGAAGACCCACTTTGTACCAATAGCTGATTGATCACTAGGCCTTGGAACTAAATCCCAAACGTCATTTCTTTCGAATTGGTTTAGCTCTTCTTGCATAGCGATTAACCAATTTTCATCGGTGGATGCTTCTTTAGTATTTCTAGGTTCAATATGAGAAAGGAAAGCTACATGGTCCATTTGATTCAATTGGCTTCTTGTTCTAATAGATGAATTGATTTCTCCAATGACATTAATGGAAGGATGATCCCTTAATAATCTAGGCGGAGATCTTAACTCATTATTATTTTGAACAATGTTTTCATTATTTTCAAAATTTGAAATTTCCGTATTTGTGATATTATCAGGGAATTCTTCATCATATCTTATACTTGGCATTTGATTAAAAATTTCATCAAATGATACATGAAGTGTCTTCGATGATATTGGTTCTTTTATTATAAATTCGATAAGCTTTGCTTCGATCCGAATATCCTATAAAGATTCCTTCATCGGATTTAGGATCAAATTTGCCAAGCTAATCTTTTGCGTTTAAAATAAAACATTTTGAACCGAAAACTTTAAAATAAGAAATATTTGGTTTTTCGACCATTAAGAGTTCATAGGGAGTAATCTTAGTTAGTGATCGAATAGAAACACGATTCAAAACATAAAATGCTGTTGCAACTGCTTCAGCCTAGAAATGTTTTGGTAACGTACTTCCATTTAACAAAGTCCTTGCACATTCTTATAAGGTTTTATTTTTACGTTCTACAACTCTATTTTTATGGAGTTGTAGGAAACAAAAAATTATGGAATATTCCCTTCTTCTTAGAAAAATGTTCAAAGGCTTTGTGTTGGAATTCACCTCCATGATTACTCCTAATGTTTTTGACGTTCAATCCTTCAAAATTTTGAATTCTTTTAACAAAAGCATGCTCTATCAATTACAATTCATTTTGCACTCTCCTCTTATTGGAAAATAATATGTTGTCACAATATTACTTTAGTGGCCTATCAGTTCCTTTTTAAATGTTTCTTAACTTTCTGATAAAAAAATTCTGTTATTTTTCATCATTGGATGCCCCATAATAGAAAATAAATGTTAGTTCCAAAATAGAGGAGGCTATAAGTGTCTGATGATAACTTTTTTTATATAGCTCCACCAAAAAAAATTACTACTTAAAGTGGATCTTTTATACTCTTGACATCCAAGATATTCAAATTGTAGCACTTTATGATCTCTAACAAATTCGATCTTTTATCTATGAGCATATAATCTTTTGTTCCTTAAAGATATCTCATAACCATTTTGGTTACGAACCATTGATCCACTTTCAATGTCAATAAGATATTTGTCAAATAATACATGCAATATCGATATGTGTATATGCTTTAGCATGCATTAGACTCCACACTGCAAATGTATAAAGAATCTTTTGCATTTCTTTAACTCTATGGATGTTCTTAAATCACTACATAAGACAATATTTGTCTCTTTTGGCAAAAGAGAATCAATTGATTTTCACTTTGCACATCGAATCTTTATATGCACTTATATGTCCAGCTCTTTTATGATAATCCAAATATCACCCCATGAATAATAAAGGTGTATTTGAATTCCTAATACAAAAGGGTAATCCATAAGTGGGTTTCTTTAGTTGTTTCATCAATGCCTCCATTGAGAAACATGACTTTAATATCCTTCTGACACTGCTCAAAATTATAATCTGCAATAAGTTTAAAAATAATTCAAGAATCTTTCAGTAAAACCAAAGAGAAAGTCACTTTTAAATAAAAACATTGTTTTCCTCTTAAGTATAGTCTTTTCTATAACGAGCATTATACCTTTCTGCATTACCCACTTAATCCCTTTTGATATTGAATAGTTATTCATCACCAATGATCTTATTACCTTAAGGTAAGGGAAAAGATCTTAAACCTCATTGTCCTTTATAGATTTAAACTATACATTCATACCTTAAATCCACATTTCAAACTAAAATTTTGTATGGATTGTTGTAAACCAACAGAAACATCTTCACCAATCCATTATTTATCTTCATGAAGAAATACTATATAATCATCCAGAATAGTATTCTTCTTTTCCAAGTGGATTTCTTTGTTGATTTTGGTTTTTTGAAACATCAACCTTTATTTGATGAAAATTTTGTTTAACATTGTCATACTATAGTTCATGATTTACATTTTGTCAATGGAAGGAAACAAATCATACACATTATACAAAGAAGTAACTATAGTTGAATCAAAGATAATGATTCTCTTTAAAGACAATGATCCATATGAAAATTTTATTTAACAATTGTCTTATTGGGGTTCCTGATTCACTTCTTTTCAATGAAAGGAAAAAAATCATCTACATTATCCGAAGAAGTAACTGTAGTTGAATCAAAGATAATCATTCTCTTTAACAACGATTCATGCTTTATTTCTCCCTATAAACTCAACATCCTTAAAAAAACTGTTGCATTTCCTATCTTAATTTTTTTACTTAAAACGGTTTATAAAACTTGCAGCTTTTAAGTCGCTTAGAATATCAATAAATTATTTACTATCTTTAGTGCCTCAATCTAGAATTATTTAGTAAGCTGAAACAAATAATCATATAAATTACCAAATCAAAATTTAAGACTACACTATAAAAGATTTTTCGCATAAGCGCGTGCGTGTATAAAAGCTATATTTTAAACATTAAGAGCTTTGATTCCAACAATGTTTGAATTTATTTATAAATCTATATTATTATTTATAAATAAACAATAATAACCTAATTTGTTCATATTAGAAATAGAAAACTGAAATCTGTCTAAACGACAGTGTAACGAAAATATCAAACAATATAACTGAAATCTCAATAATATCTTAAAAATATATAGTAAAATTTACTTTATATGTATGTGTATCTCATTAAAGAAACAACTATAAATATATCTATACGCTATTTATTTTCTTCTAGATCCTTAGCGTCTTCTTTATCCTTATTTATACATTTTTTTTCAATATATGTTAAATAAGTATTTTCAATCTTAATGCTTCAACATCTCTTCTTCTTACCATAATGCTAAATGAACTCAATAAGATGTTATTTTATGATTAAACAATAATAATTAATAATAATTTTAAAATGCTTATACTGTGAATAAAGAGAGTAAAAAAAACAATAACTTGAGTACATTTAACTTTTGAAGCAATATTCTCCATATAGTACTCATTTATGTTTCGTTTATTTTGGCTTTATAGAATCAAGCACTGCAAAACATGCTTGTTTCCCCTTATTTTTTGAAAAAATGATTTTCATTGTTAGTAAATAACTCCTTAAAATTGGTTATCTATATGGATACCACAACCTTGAAAGCTTTTAAATATTTTACCTTATGATCCTCTGACTCTTGCTGTTTGAATTATCCTACCTCTCAATGTTGTTCATAACATTATAAGAGTATTCAACCATAATATGTGTTGATGTGACCCTCCTAGTTGCAAGAGCTGGATCGATGAAGTTAAGAACAAACAACATGTTCTCTTAATAATTCTTAGAGTTATCCCAAACAAGATGAGAACATTAAAATTGGCAGACACTTTAGTCAAATTAGTTGAAAATTGAACAAAAATTAAGGATTAACCGTATACGCTCGTATCCAAATATCAGTCATAGTATATTCAAATAACTTGCAAGTCTCTTCTCAAGATACCCAACACAATATTAATATCAATTCTTTGTACAGTAATATTAACTATAAGTGGTACTCTTGTTGTAATGATCAAACATTGACAATAAATTCAAGTCAGATAACAATCTTCCTTTGGGCGATTAGTTATTCACTTGTAAAAGCTTATAATTATCACATATTTATCATCATGCATGTGTAAGTTATACGACCAAATATTAGCCTTCATTAGTGCCGACTAACATCCACATGAATAAACACACACAAATATCAAACATTTTCATGAACAACTAAAATAAGAGAGGTAACTTTGGTAACGTGTCATTTCAATTAGCTCAATTGGAATGTAGGATATTTACAATTAGTTTGCAAAGAGACACCACATATATATTTGAATTTATTTTTTAGTGTATGTACAATATTTTGAGCGCTATAAAACACTGTCAAAAGTACTTTAAGTCTATATGACACTTGAAAACCTCAAAATTATAACTGTGGCACATGTTTTAACCATGGCTGTTATAATCTTTTACTTTAAGTATATGGTTACATTCATGACATTTCCTAACTAAATATGATACAAGACATCATAAGTAAATTACATAACAAATGCCACAAATGAACGCCAAAATTAAATGCCATATAAAATTATATATAAATAACATAGAATATAGTAGCTATGATGTATATCTGAACCATAATATAGCTATACAGAATACTATTGTCGCTTTATCTTTAGTTTATTATTTGAATGCTTAATTAAGGTTAGTAATCATACATTTTCGTAAAATATGAAAATTGTTGCTCCTTTAAAGCATGAAAATGAAACAAATATAATGCATCAAATAATAAACCATATGTCTTTTCTTATTCTAAATACAAACATGTTGCATCATTAAATTTATTGTAACAACACATTTGTATTTATGATAATAAATTAATTCATTTATTGCCACAACAACAACATTTAATACATTTATGATAAAAATAAATGCAATTAGCCGTTATGTGATCCAAAATGTGATTTAATATCATGTTAAAATTTATATCAATAATAAAATAAACTTTATATCAATAATAAAATAAACATAAACACTTTAAAGAAGCATACTTTATTTCTAATTAATCAAATTTTTTGAAATAACCAAAATATCTTTATACACACACACACACCTAGAATATTTAATCAAAAGTTGATTAAGATAAAATAATCATAGAACCGGATTTATTACTTGCATAAATGGTTCTAAATTATATATATATATCTGTTTATACCATTTATAAACATTAAAAAAAATGATTGTACATATCAGATTCAAAATATTCCTCACATTATAATTCACAACTTATTTACAAAATATACAACAATAAACATGTGAACGTTTTAACCAACATGAGTTGTTACTAAAATTTAGAGGAATTTTGATTATTTTCAACAAATTTAATGATTTCAAAATGACATACAAATCATTTAGATCTCTTTTTCTATGTCGAAATAGTTTCACAAACCAGCCTTTCAATTTACAATATTAAAAAAAAAATATTAAATCAAATTCAAAATCATCAATAGAAAATTCTTGATATATAGATCAAATGGATAAAAATACTTGAGTAAGAAATTACAGGAGTTCTAAAAAAAGTTCACTTCAAAACTTACTCATAAAAAATGCATAAAAGAATTTCCTAATGAAATTAATGATGGATGACTCTGATACCACTTGTTAGGATTTCAATATAATTTAGGATTGATTAATCATGAAACCTTAGATCTGAACTATATTTATTTGATTGAGAAAAAAATCAAAGAAAAGTAAATGAATTAGCAGAAGCTATACCTGAATCCATAGTTGCTGATTGAAAAAGTAAATTTGGTTTGGTTTTTCATATTGATACAAACTCTAGATCTTATATTAGATCTGAATTCATAATTGCTGCTTTCGTAAACTTATTAAGAGAGAGATAGATCTGAAAAGATAAGAGCTGAATCTGATCTTCCAAATTGACATAAACCATAGATCTGAATTATTTACATAAAAGAGATTAGGCGAACAATAAAACCTTATGTGATTCGGGGACCGTAACCCTTATTTATAATATTGGCATTTTTTAATTTGGTTCTTCAACAAATTAGAATTTCCCCGGTATCTACACATTAATATCATGAAATTTATATCCTTGAGCCTTTTAGCTTTAGTTCAAAATTAGATAACTTTAATTATACTTTACACTAAAATAGTACAACACATTTTATTTTACATATTTGGTCTATATGTTAAAATTTTCCAACATATGTTATTTCGACGGTTGTTCTGTAATAATCTTTCATCTGTCTCCTATAATTTAGTTATAAGGAGGGTTGTTACGGCATTAGCACAAATATACAAAAGGAACTTTGCACAACAGGTCCCTAATTCTGATGTTGCTAAAAGAAAAGTCCCTATAGCAATGAGTATGTAAATAAGATCTCTATTTTTTTTTAATCAAAAAACGCAAACCAACTTGCAGTTTTCTGATATAAGGTGTTAGTTAACTTGCGTTTTTCAAAAATTTCAAAACTTTTGAAATTTTTAAAAATTGCCAAAGAAATTACAAAATCCGAAAACTGCAAGGTACCTTACATTTTCTGTCAAAAAGTGCAAAACACATTACGTTTTCAATTTTCAAAAATAGGAACCAAATTCACATAGGGGTTTTTACACTCAAAGAAAAAGTTGGAGAAAAATTTAGTTTTAGGAACAAAAATGTTTGATTTTTAAGCTTAAGGACATTTTTTAGTATAAATCACGGAATGATAGTTGTAACTATCATTTTCAATTTACATTAGAAAAGTCCTTCGAGCTAAAAGGCAAACTTGTTGTCCCTGAGACTAAATTTTTTTCAGCTTCTTCCTTGTATCTATTTTCCTGATTTATACATATTCATTTCTGCAGCAATTTTTCTTATAACAACATAAAAAACAGGGACTTGTAACGCTTCTCTTGTGTACAAAATTCATACACAGCTTTATCTAACACTAATAACTAAATCTTGCAGTGTTGGACTAAATCGTCTGAGTCCACATGGTAGTGAGCAATCAAGAGCAGCTCATAGCCACAAACAACGCTAATTCCCAACAATAACATAAACTGCGTTTAATTTTTCTTTATATTGTAAATCAACATGAAATTAAGATTCAAATAAATTATAATGTCGCGTATGCTTTTTATCACTCGCGTTTGAGTTTATAAACTTCTCATATAGCTAAGGGACCTGTAGCAGTTGACACGTTCCAATTTTGCAAAGCAATATATTGACCATTCTAAACTTGATCATTGCAGCTGCTAGACGATTTACTTCTGATTATCTCAAGCCTTGGTCAGCACTTCAACCTGAAATGGGCCTATATGTTAATAACAGAATACAGAGAGTGGAAAGATATAGTATTTTATACAGCTAGTTACTTGAGCAGAGCTTTATTGAGTTATAGAGATAATTAGAAATTTGGTGTTTACCTATAACAAAGCATCTTAAGTTTATTTGTTAAGATTATGGTCGTGTTCTGACTACTTATAAATAAATAAAATGATAAACAAAGGATGATTTTTTTTCATACATGAGGCAGATTTTTGTAGACTGTGCATACTGCGAGGTATCATGGACGTAATTGAGTTGCAATTTCCAGCAAGAAACATGTGGTTTGTAAGAGCAGTAAATTTATCCTTGCATGGTTCCTTAGAATAACTCAGAAAAATAAATACTAGCATTCATGGGCATATACTGTGGACCCTTATATAGTGAATGACATATTGTCCCACATCGTCAAAAATAAGTTAATGTTCATACTTATATACTACTTTACTCAAACCTATATTTGTCTTTATGGTCAGGTAATTTTATGTGAGGGAGGGACCTATATGGCCGTTGCAAATGAATAGAGGCGACTGTTGTAAACCACGATAGTTTTTAGCCATTGCAGACGAAGAGATGCGGCTGTCTCTAACAAACATAACCGTTAGGAATTAGCCTATATAAAAAGAAGGAAACCTGATAAGAAAAAACTCCAAATTTTCTCTTCTTCCTCTTCATTTCTTAATCTCCACATCCGTGCGCTTCTACATATCACACAGAAGATCATACCCATCACAATCTTGAGCAGATCATGTCCGTTTTATCTTGAGAGACTTTGAATAAAGTCTTAAGGAAATCGTTACGACAAGCCTCGGACGTAATTTCCTTCTTCATCCGGTTAGATTTATGTTTACTTATATATTAATATACATCATTCTGTAATTTTTCCGTTTCAACGTTGTGTTGTTTATATGAAGTAGCACAACGTTTTTTATCGATATAGTTTAATACAACGATTTGTTGTTATGATTGCTATAGTTTGTTCTTGTAAATTAATTACAAGATATTTATTGTTCAAAATAACTAATATAGAATTTCAAAGTAGTCGAAATCTAATTTGTAAACTTGTGTGATAAGTTTATAACATATTGGTCTCTGTTTTGGTATACTGATCGTATAACATCTTAAGACTTTCATGTTTTCACTAAAACAGATATGGCGACAGTTGAACTATCAGCAAAAGGTGTTATCCACAACAAACCTGATCCGTTTAAAGGAGATGGTGATGACTTCATAACATGGCAGAATCAAATACTGTTTTAACTCACCACGTTAGGGCTGCAGAAGTGCATTGAGGAGAATGAACCAAAGCCTAAAGACGGACAAACTAGATAAAGACGCAGTTGGTTTTCTCGGAATTGACTCATGAAAGCATTCGGACTTCTTGTGCCAAAATTACATTCTGAACTGTCTGGATAAACTACTATATAAAATATATCAGCCACATCAGACAGCAAAATCCCTATGGACTGCACTTGCAAATAAATACAAGACACAGAATGTCAGTTTGAAAAAGTTCATATTAGATAAATTTATGGAATACAAAATGGTGAATTCCAAATCCGTAATTAGTCAAGTGTAGGAACTCCAACTTATAATTTATGAACTTGAAGTAGAAGGACATCAAGTTGGAGAATCGTTTCTTGTTAAAGCAATAACAGAAAAATTACCATCATCCTAGAGAGCCTACCGCAGCTATCTAAAACAATAAGAAAAATGAGATTTCCTTAAAAGATCTCATTGTCAGATTAAAAATTATGGTAGATAATCGCAGAATAACACACTCGAAAGACGAAGAGGCACTTGTTACAGAAGGGTCAAAGAAGAAAGGATACTTCAACAACAAAAAGAAAAGAAAAAGGCACCGAATAATCAATCCAAAGATAAGCAAACCAAGAAGTTCAAAGACGAACGTTGGGTCTGTGGAAAGACTGGGCACACAGCTAAAAATTGCAGGCACAAGAAGACGAATGACAAATCGGTAGCAAATATAGTGGAAAATTTGAATTCAACCATTGAGAAGATAAACTTTTTAGGGGTTGTTTCAGAATGCAACTTAGTATAGAACTGTTATCCCATTTTTTGGTCAAAACTGGAATATCGACAAGGAATGATGGAGGTCGGGATTTCACTCATGGTTCAAGGATAAAACTCCATTCGGTATCAAGGGTTTAAAGTTACATTCCGTAGTGTAAAGTAAAATCACATCCGGCCTTCCCTTAGTCCATTCGGCACTCCCAAGTGAAGGTCATTCGGCACTCCCAAGTGAAGGTCATTCGGCATTCCCCTCTCACCACCGAACCAACTCCACTTCCCCTCCTACCGAACCAAAGCCAGCCTCCACCGGTCCAGAGCCTCACCGGACCGACCAACCACTTTCTCCTACTACCGGTCCACCCACTGCCGGTCCACCATATCCATCACCGGACCGGCACTCCTCCGAACCAAACAACTCTAGAGCCTAGCCCAACCAACTCACCCACCACCTACCACCGGTCCAAGACCATGCCGAACCAGATGTGCCAGGCCAGATTGCAGCAGCCCAGGCCCACCAGCAGCTATATGCATCCAAGACCCCTGCCCCCAGCCTCACTCTATAAATAGAGGGGCAGGGGTACAACAATGGCAGACAAGTTTGAGAGCTCAAACCTGGAAGGAACTTTCAAACAACTTTCATGCATTTGTATTACAAGCTTTGTACTTGTAATCGGATTGGAAAAGGAGAATAACATATAAAGTGGACGTAGGCATATTTTGGCCGAACCACTATAAATCTGTGTGTCTTTTACAGTTTAGTCCCTGCTTTTTACGTATTCACATAAACCACCTAAATCACTACGAACAACATAAAATCAACTAAATCATACGACTTGGAGTTGTTTGCCCATCTTTTATGCAAACGTATTTGAGCTATTTGCTGAGATCTGTGATTTGTGTTTGAATATCGCTGACTTATATTCATACACTGGTGCTTTCACGGTATTGGGTGTTTGTGACCATTTTTTACGCAAACATTTTGGTGCTTTCACTGAGAAGAACCAGCTCCCGCTACATCGGATAGAGGTTTAGATTTGGAAGACAATGACTAGGCAAAACAGTAGAAGGCTAAGGGCTGAGAGAAGCCAACAAGGAGGAAGTCAGCAAGCATCCTCCGGAGGTGAGGAAGGACCGGCTTCGATCTACATAACCCGGGATGAAATGGAAGCCATAACAAATTCACTGCAAGAGAGGTTGTTGAAGAGTCAACAGGAGATGATGCAAACTTTCTTGGAGCAAATGAGAGCTGCAGGGATGCAGAACTTAGGAACAGCTACAGCGGCTGTGGATGCAGGACAAGAAGCTAGGGTTGTGGAACCCAATGGAGGTCAGGACACAGAGCCAGAAGGCAATCAACAAGGACTTGGGGGCAGGCCCACAGGATTCAACACAGGAGAACCTTTGGAAGGAGTTCGACAGGCTAGAACCAACGTGGCTGCTAACGAGCCACACGAAGAGTATGTACCGGAGTTCCCTCGGGGGCAACCCCCGACAGACAACGGTGGATTGGTAGATATAATCAGGAAGACTGTGCGAGGTGGTTTGACCAACGGAGACTTGGAAGGAGTAAACAGGAGTCCGTTCACCCGGGAAATAAGGATGGCTCAGAATCCACCTAAGTTCAAGCTACCTAGCGTGGAGGCATACAATGGCAAGGAAGACCCTACGGATCACTTGATGAGATACACCAGACACATGGAGGTGCTGGGGGCATCGGAGGAGGTGATGGCCCGATGCTTCCCTTTGTACTTGACGGACTTAGCTGCAATGTGGTTCAGGCAGCTGGAAGAAGGATCTATCAGGACTTGGAGGGAATTGGTAGAAAGGTTTTTGGGACAGTTTCGGGTTCATGTCAAGAGACCGAAGAATGTGATGACATTGACGTCGGTAAGGCAAAGGATGGATGAATCGCTTAGAGCTTTTCTAACTCGATTCAGTGCCGCAGTTGCTTCGGTGGATCGGCCCGATCCATCGATGGTTTTAATGGCAGCAGTATCAGGAGTCAGGGAGAACTCGGATTTCAAGGTATCTCTGATACGAGATCCCCCACGGAATCTCGACGAATTTTTTCATGAGGCAGAAAGGTTCCTTCGACAAGAAGATGCGAGTACGGATTTAAAGCTGAAAAAGGTTAACGCGGTTGAGGGGGGAGGACCATCCAGCAATGGTTCAGATAAAAACAAAGGAAAAAGGAAGTTGGACAGTGATTCTGGAAATGCTAGGAAGCAATGGAAGGATCCAAAGTTTTCCACATACACAGGATTGAACGAGACACTGGAGCGGATATACCTGAATACTCGAAATCGCCTTCACTACCGGAGGCCGGCTAGGAGAGAACCAACAGAACGGGAAAGGACATCAGGAAGGCACTGTCTCTTTCATGATTTGGATGGACACGACACCAACAGCTGCAGGCACTTAAAGGACATAATTGAGGAACATGTAAGGAATGGACAACTGCCGCAATATGTTGGACCGCGGAATGCAACGGCGAGGCAGGAGCAACCGCCGCCTACCTCAAGCTACGATGGTGGGAGGCCCAGGAATGATGGTCGGGTGATCGTCCCTTGACCAGGTTAATATGAAATAAGTAGCAAACTATTGGCAAGCAACCAAGTCATTTACACATGTACGGGGACGGAGATAGCCCCTAGGCATGCTCTGAATGACAATAAACTGCAATGCTATAGTTTGTGAAACTTAACTTTTGCTTTTGGATTGGACACTGCTTTCCTTTTTGGTTTCCGGTTTTGGAGCTTGGATTGAGCTCCTGGTTTTTCTTGCTTTTTGATTTGGATTTTCCTTTGTATGATTGTTTTCGGTTTTGGATGCTGGTTTGGATTTCTGTTTTTCTGGTTTTGGATTTGAATTTTGGATTTGGATTCTGGATTTGGATTTTGGATTTGGATTGGATTTTGACTGGATTTTTATTTGGTTTTTTGTAACGGTCGTCGGGTATGGATTATGCCTGGCAAGGGGTGAGTCGCTTTGCCCGAACGTGGTAAATTGACTCATTCAGGTCGTCGAGTATGGACTATGCTCGGCAAGGGTCCGGAGTGACCAGGATTCGGCCTAGGACTTAGGCCCTATATTATCAATTGTTATTTTCAGGTCGTCGAGTATGGACTATGCTCGGCAAGGGTCCGGAGTGACCAGGATTCGGCCTAGGACTTAGGCCCTATATTATCAATTGTTATTTTCAGGTCGTCGAGTATGGACTGTGCTCGGCAAGGGTCCGGAGAGACCAGGATTCGGCTTAGGACTTAAGCCATGGCATTATACAGCGCCCAGGGACACTGGGCCAAGGTCGTCAAGTGTGGACTACGCTTGGCAAGAACCCGGAGAGGTTAGCTCAACGCCCAGGGACACTGGATCACGACCGTCAAGTGTGGATTGCGCTTGGCAAGAGCCCGGAGAGGTTATAAATTTGGACATCGACCCAAAGAGGTCCTGGATTCGGTTGTTGGCTATTGGATAAGGATGGTTTGGGACTCGGTTGTCGAGTTCGGATGGACATGGAATTGGCTCAAGCTTTGGTTGTTGGATTTGGAACTGGATATCGACTCGGAGCAGTCAAGGATGATCTACTCTGGCAATGTGGCTATGAACTTTGGATATTGGATTCGGAACTATTCAAAACACGCCTTGTTATCACAAGGCATGTTTTGGGGGGCAAAGTGTTATCCCATTTTTTGGTCAAAACTGGAATATCGACAAGGAATGATGGAGGTCGGGATTTCACTCATGGTTCAAGGATAAAACTCCATTCGGTATCAAGGGTTTAAAGTTACATTCCGTAGTGTAAAGTAAAATCACATCCGGCCTTCCCTTAGTCCATTCGGCACTCCCAAGTGAAGGTCATTCGGCACTCCCAAGTGAAGGTCATTCGGCATTCCCCTCTCACCACCGAACCAACTCCACTTCCCCTCCTACCGAACCAAAGCCAGCCTCCACCGGTCCAGAGCCTCACCGGACCGACCAACCACTTTCTCCTACTACCGGTCCACCCACTGCCGGTCCACCATATCCATCACCGGACCGGCACTCCTCCGAACCAAACAACTCTAGAGCCTAGCCCAACCAACTCACCCACCACCTACCACCGGTCCAAGACCATGCCGAACCAGATGTGCCAGGCCAGATTGCAGCAGCCCAGGCCCACCAGTAGCTATATGCATCCAAGACCCCTGCCCCCAGCCTCACTCTATAAATAGAGGGGCAGGGGTACAACAATGGCAGACAAGTTTGAGAGCTCAAACCTGAAAGGAACTTTCAAACAACTTTCATGCATTTGTATTACAAGCTTTGTACTTGTAATCGGATTGGAAAAGGAGAATAACATATAAAGTGGACGTAGGCATATTTTGGCCGAACCACTATAAATCTGTGTGTCTTTTACAGTTTAGTCCCTGCTTTTTACGTATTCACATAAACCACCTAAATCACTACGAACAACATAAAATCAACTAAATCATACGACTTGGAGTTGTTTGCCCATCTTTTATGCAAACGTATTTGAGCTATTTGCTGAGATCTGTGATTTGTGTTTGAATATCGCTGACTTATATTCATACACTGGTGCTTTCACGGTATTGGGTGTTTGTGACCATTTTTTACGCAAACAAGAACCCTACACAGTGGTCGGTAGACATAGGCGCTACTCGTCATGTCTGTTCTGATATATCTATGTTCTCCACTTACAAGAAATACGATCAGGAAGAAAAACTCTACATGGGTAATTCTGCAGTTTCCACGATCGAAGGTAACTGCACCGTCGTACTCAAATTTACATCTGGAAAAACTGTGACATTGAGTGAAGTTCTTCATGTTCCGGATATCCGCAAGAACCTTATCCCTGGACCTGTGCTCTCAAGGAAAGGCTTTCGTCTGGTCTTCGAGTCAGATAAAGTAGCGTCGTCTAAGGCTAGAGTTTATATAGGAAGAGGTTATTTATATGATGGCTTATTTAAGGCAAATGTAGACGTAGTCGGCAATAAAACTACTTATTCTTATTGTGCTATTAATCAAAGGAAAGTTTCTTATTTGGTTGAGAATGAAATTTTACTATGGCATGATAGATTAGGACACATAAATTTTCGAAAAATGAAAAAATTAGCAAACTTGAGACTAATTCCTAAATTCCAAGTAGATAAAAACTACAAATGTGAGACATGTGTATAAGCAAAATTGGTTAAAAAAACCATTTCATACTGTTGATAGAAGTACAGAACCGTTAGGTTTCGTTCACTATGATTTATGTGATTTTAAATCATTACCTATAAGAGGTAGAAAAAAGTACTTTATCATTTTTATTGACGACCATACACGATATTATTATATCTTTTGAATGGTAAAGATGAAGCAATTACATCGTTTATAAAATATAAGGCTGAAGTAGAAAATCAGTTAAATAAAAATATCAAGATATTGAGATCTGATCAAGGTGGAGAATATGAATCACCATTTGAACAATTTTGTGCAGATACTGATATAATTCATCAAACAACAGCTCCATATTCACCACAACAAAATGGTATTGCCGAGAGAAAGAATGGAACATTAAAAGATATGATAAGTGCAATGCTATTGACCTCTGGTCTACCGATGAATTTGTGGAGGAAGGCCTTAAATATGTCTAATCACATATTAAATAAGCTTCCTCACAATAAAACAGGAACAATTCCATATGAGTTATGTAAAGAACACATACCAAGTTTCAAATACCTCAAAGTGTGGGGTGCTTGACAAAAGTTCTAGTTCCGCCTTCCAAGAAAGTCAAACTTGGACCAAAAACTGTAAACTGTTGCTATCTATGGCGAGCCCAAAATAGTAGTGCCTACAGATTTTTGGTATTCAAGTCTGATATAGCTGCTGTTAATGTCAATACAATCATAGAGTCTCGAGATGCCTCACTCTTTGAAGATGTGTTTTCGCACAAAAGGAATGAAGGAAATTATGTCCCTAAAAGGACAAAAGAAGAATCAAGCAAGCCACATGACAATGAAACTCGTCGTGAAATTGAGGAAGTTGAACCAAGAAGAAGCGTAAGAGCAAGAACGTCCAAGATGTTTGGTTCAGATTTTCTAACATACATGTTAGAACACGAACCTCAAACATACAAAAAAGCAATGTCATCTTTTGAATCTTCATGTTGGAAAGAAGCAATCAAAAGTGAAATTGATTCAATTTTAAGTAATAAAACTTGGGAAATAGTTGATGTTCCGCCTGCAATAAAACCAATTGGTTGCATATGGATCTACACAAAGAAGATGAAACCAAATGGCTCTATTAACAAATATAAAGCAAGATTGGTAGCCAAAATATATCGTCAAAAGGAAGGTTTATACTTCTTTGATATTTATTCACCAGTTACACGAATAACCTCTATAAGAATGTTAATAGCAATTGCATTCATATATAATCTAGAGATTCATCAAATGAATGTAAAGACAACATTCTTAAATGGAAATCCTGATAAGGAGATTTACATGGAGCAACCCGAGGGTTTTATTTCCAAAGGAAATGAAAACAAAGTATGTAGATTAGTAAAATCATTATACGGACTAAAACAGCTCCAAAACAATGGCACACAAAATTTGATAGTGTCATGATGAAAAATGGTTTATGTATAAATGAATGTCATAAATGTGTTTATTATAAACAAGTTGGACAATCATATATGATGATTTGTTTACATGTAGATGATATGCTAATATTTAGTTCAAATAGTAAAGTAATAGAGACCATAAAGAAAATGTTAATAAAAAATTTCGACATGAAAGATTTAGGAGTTGCAGACATTATTTTGGGAATCAAAAGAATAAAAACACCTAATGGAATTGATCTATCTCAGTCACGCTATGTGGAAAAAGTGATTGAAAAATTCTAAAATTACGGAATTAAAGTAGTAAGAACACATTTTAATCCATCGGAAGTACTGCACAAAACACTAATGAGAGTGTAATGCAGCTGCAATACTCTCGTGTAATAGAATGTCTAATATACATCATGAATTGGACAAGACCAGATATTAGCTTATGCAGTAAGTTGACTGGGTAGGTATACAAGCAACCCAGGGAATGAACATTGAAAAGCACTAACGAGAGTGTTGCATATTTAAGGAGTACCACGAACTTTTCCTTACATTACGGAAAATATCCTGCCGTCTTAGAAGGATGCAGTGATGCAAACTGGATTTCTGATTCAAAGGAATCTAAAATAACTAGTGGTTATGTCTTCACTCTAGCAGGAGCAGCAGTGTCATGAAGTTTACTAAACAAACGTGCATAGCTCGATCCATTATGGAATCAGAGTTCATCGCTTTAAGTAAAGCAGGCGAAGAAGCAGAATGGCTTCGTCAATTTTTAGAAGACATTCCATTTCGGCCTAAACCTGTACCGTCCATATGCATACACTGTGATAATCAAGTAGCGTTAAGCAGAGCGCAAAACTTTGTGTATAATGGAAAGTCACGACATTTTCGTCGACGCCATAACACAGTTAGACGGTTACTCTCAAATGAAAATATTTGCATTGATTATGTGAGAACCACTGATAACCTTGCAGATCCATTTATTAAAGGATTATCTAGAGAGAAAATTGACTGCGCATCGAGGGGAATGAGTTTAAAAGCCTAAAACAACAAGAGTTATTTTATACGCAAAACCTATCATAGCAACTGGAGATCCCACGGATTAGGCTCAACAGGCAAACCAGTTCTGAGTAACTCAAGTAGTAATGCATTTTGAACTTAGTCATACTTCATTCCTATGGTGCACAATAGAATGCATGCCTACAGAAGTATTAAAAGGATAAAGCTAAGCTTTTTAATGATGACCACATCTTGAAATTAACAAGTGTGGTATATGTAGAATACTCTTAATGGTTGTGATCACCTATGTTAGTGTGAGCTGGGTTGGCTCTATGAGAATATAAAAGGCTTAAATTCTCTAAAACACTCGCAGAACCAAAGTTGTTCAGGACCAAAATGAACACAACCAAGAGATTGGATGTGAAGGGAAACAATGCTTTGTAAAGCTTATTGTCTGATTATGCACAAACGGTTGATGGTTCAAGATGAAATAACTCACCGATTAGCCAAGTATATCTAATAAGTTTTAACTAGGGAAAGATCAAAGTGAAACATCTATTTATCCTCGATATAGCGTTATTTTCATATGAACTGTGTGATATTACACTTCGTGTGGTGAATACATATATCATCATTCATGTGGATAATTGTTAGAGGACCCTTGTATAGTGAATGAGATATTGTCTCACATCGCCAAAAATAAGTTAATGTTCATGCTTATATACTACTTTTTTCAAAACTATATTGGCCCTTGGGGTTAGGTATTTTTGTGCGAAGCGAGAACCTATATCGCCATGAACTAACACACGTGTGCGCCGCCCGCCTGTCCCATACTGAACCGGGCCGAGTGCAGGTGCGGGTCGAATAAGAGTGGACCGTGTTATATTTTTGCTGCATAGAATTAACAGTTTTATACTGTTTAAATTCAAATAGAAGCGACTAGTGAATTGGACGCGGCTTTTCAAAATAGGCGTTGCAAAGCTGTTTTCAGCCGCTGCGAATGAAGAGACGCGCCTGTTGCAAACCGCGACAGTTCTTGACCGTTGCAAGTGAAGAGACGCGACTGTTGCAAACCGCGACTGTTCTTGGCCGTTGCAAATGAAGAGAGACGACTATTGCAAACCGCGACAGTTTTTGACTGTTGCAGACGAAGAGATACGGTTGTTCCCAACAAATATAATCGTTGGGAATTAGCCTATAAAAGGAGAAGGTAACTTGATCAGAAAAAACTCCGAATTTTCTCTTCTTTCTCTTCATTTCTTAATCTCCAGATCCGTGCGCTTCTATATATCATACTCATCACAATCTCGAGCACATCACGTCTGTTGTATCTTCAGAGACTTTGAATAAAGTCTTGAAGAAATTGTTACGCAAACCTCGGGCGTAATTTCCTTCTTCATCCGGTTAGGTTTCTGTTTACTTATATATTTATATACATCATTCTGCAATCTTTCCGTTTCAACGTTGTGTTATTTCTACAAAGTAGTATAACGCTTGTTTATCGATATAGTTTAATACAGCGATTTGTTGTTGTGATTGCTATAGTTTGTTTTGTAAATTAATTACAACATAGTTATTGTTCAAAATAACTAATACAGAATTTCAAAGTAGTGGAAATCTGATTTGTAAACTTGTGTGATAAGTTTATAACATATCGGTCTCTGTTTTGGTATACTGATCGTATAGCATATACTGCATCATACCACTATCTTTAGGTGTGTTCGCAGATAGAGGCTAGGGGGTGGACATTGTTTGCAAATATTTACGTTCGACGTAACGTGCATGTTACGCCAACGGTTCCACCTTTCGAGGTTTTCCGCTTAAAAAGGAAGAGGATTTCTCGAAGGTAAAATCGTTAAGTCGGACGTCAAAATTTAAGTCCGAGAAATCCCCTACTTAAACCCCAACCTCACATACTCTATCGAAAATATTTCATTCCTTGTATTATTTTCAACAATGTCCCGATACGATTTCGCGTATAATAATTCAAAAAATGATTTAGAAAACTCGGATAATTCAACTATAAAGACGATATATCTTATTTCGATGATTCAAATGAGAATTATTAGGATCTTGCTTCTATTGCTGAATGATGGTGTATATCATACTTGGTTAATGCTTACTCCAAATCATACTTCTTCTTACACTGATCGAATGGGGGTTGATGATGTTCTTAATTGTCATGAAAACAGAAGTCAAGATCTTTTCCAAATGAAAGTGCTCCTTTCAGACGTCTTTGTGACGTTCTAGTTAATAGGTATGATTTAATTTCAACTCAAAAAATAGACGTTTTTGAAATGACTGGAACATTTTGTTACATGATAAGCCATGAAGCATCACAATGGTTGGTAGGTGAAAATTTTAATCGAACTATTGACACCATTACTTTATGTGTTTCTAAGGTTTTGCACGATGTCATACTTTTAGCGATAGCTAATATTAAACAAGTAGATTTCAACGAGATTCCTGCTGAAATTAGGTATGATACACGCTGCTATATTTTTTCAAAATGCTATTAGAGCTATAGACGGAATACATTCTTGCAAGGGTTAGTAAAGAAGAATTACCGACGTTTATAGGTAAAAAAAAGTTTTCAACACAAAATGTTCATGTCGCTGTTAATTTTGATTTAACATTTATTTTTGTAATGTCTGATTGGGAAGGCTCTGCACATTATAGTAGATAGTTAAATCATGTTATTGAAGAAGTTGAAACATTTCAATATTCGCCACTCGATAAGTATTACCTTGTAGATCCAGAATACAAGTTTAAAAATGGTTATTTACTATCTTATTATAATGAACGCTACCATGTTCCATACTTTCAACAAAGCCAGAATGTATTAAAATCGCGTAATTTTTTTTCAATTTCTATCATTCTAGTCTGCGCAACCATGGAAAGAACATTTGGTGTTATGAAGAAGAAAAATCGTCATTTTACGAGATATGCCAACATATAGTTTCGCCAAACAAGCACGGTTTGTCGTTACAAGTTGTGTTATCCATAATTTTATTAGAAAATTCAATGATGCAGATCCTGATTTTGAAGAAATAATTTGTTACCCCGGTTGCTTGGCCCGGCTACTAGATACTAGTTATAGAGAGTTTGATTAAATCAAAATGATACTCGAGCCAAAGGAAGGTTGGAAAATGTAAAAGGTTGGCTCGAGAGGTTCGGCATATATACATGTCGCTTGACATAAAAGCACGGTCCGGCCTATATACATGGCCCAGCCTGTATACATGTCGTTCGGCACGAAACCACGGCCTGGCCTATATACATGGATCGGCCTGTATACACATCGCTCGGTTGAAAGAAATGTGATGGTGGGAACTCAACACCATCGTTCGGCTAACATCGCTCGGCTAAAGGAAAGAGGCTAAAGAAGCACGGTGCATGTCGCTTCGCAGGGGTGGCTCGGCATTGGGGCGTTCGGCATGAATGCCTTAGTCACATGCCGCTCGGCCAAAAAGGGATGATTATGTGGCTCGGTGAGGAAGGCTACGTGGCTCGGTGACCCCTCGATCGGCATCGAAGGGAAGATCAAGCGGCTCGGTCGTGGAGCGTTCGGTCAATACCGCTCGGCTGATTTTGACTCGGCAAGGTCTCGTTGGGCAACAACCGATCGGTATGCCTGGTTCGGCATACATAAGTTGTCTATTGTGGGCTGAGGTATCTTATCTTTAGGCCCGCGTAGGGAGTCTAGCCTGTCTTCGTATATAAACAGAGGAGCAGGGTCGCAGTGTAAGTGGGCCTTTTTTCAAGAAATCTGGAGAGACTGCCATTTTCTAGACTCGTATCTTTTCTGCTAAAACTTGTACTCAAGTTGTTGGTGTACGGATTGTATTTGTATTCAATTATTTGAAGAAGTAATAAAGATTACGATCAAAGTGGACGCGGGCAGTTACGCCGAACCACTATAATTCTGGTCTTTTCGTTTCTTACCGTTCTTATTGCATTCTACTATGATATTCCTTGGTTTTAATTTATTTTCTTCATTAACCTTTCTACATAATCTTACCTAAGGGTGTTGGTGATCAATTTTGGTGCTAACATTTTGGTGCTTTCACTGAGAGCGGCATTCTTAGGTTATTAGGATCTACTTTGTCGCTATTAGATTTAAGAAATCCACCGAAGGAGATCCAAGTTCATTCACAAGAAGTCCATTGATTCTACTCAGAGTTCCTACCAATAACTCTACAATGCGGATGTCAATGAGACCGCTGGCGTCCAACAAGTAGGACTCAGCAATCAACAAGCTAATCCAGGTGCAGGGACTGCTACCGCCCTAAATCAAACATAAGTTGTCACCTGAACGGGGTTCAATGAGCTGATAAGAGAACTCATGAAAAGCAGGAGACGGCTTAATGAGCAAATTCAAGCGAACGCCAACCTTATGACTCAGCTTACTCAACAACAACATCAGAATGCTGGAGGAAGTCCCGTGCCTACTCCTCGTCTGACAGCTCCGCTTCGTCTGATGAACCACCCAAGCGCAGACACCGTAAAACTGAAACAACGCAAGCAGGTGCGGCTGAACGATCCACTAGGGATGGTCTAAGTTCCCTGCCTAGAGCCATGGCCCCTCACTTACACCAGGGTAATCATACTCAAGTTGGAACATGAAACTTAGGATCTGGGGGACGAGTGGAAGCTGGACGACCAGTTCACCAAGGTCACAATGAAGCAGGTTCACAGGACACGCATTTGGTTGATCGCCAATCGAGGAGACATCAACCGAAACGGTCCCGCGGGACAGATTACAACTTGCCGCCTCCATACAAACCCCAGACCTATCAGCTATGGTCAGACAGCTGATGAGGGAAAATCAAGGCTCATCTAATGATGATGGGGACGTATCTAGGAGCCATACTCCATTCACAGATGTTATCCTATAGGCCGAGTGCCCCAGGAAGTTTAACATGCCGACAATTCCGGCCTACGAAGGAAAGACTGATCTTCGACAGCATGTAATGAGATATGAGTGGATGATAGAATCAGCTAGAGCAAACGATGCAACTAAGTGTAGATGCTTCTCAATAACTTTATTTGGAATCGCCACCATGTGGTTCACCCGACTCCCTCCACGGTCTATCTTCGACTTTGATGAGTTAGCGACGAAATTTGTGGAACAGTTCAGGATTCATGCCACTCGTCCTAAGGATGTGATGTCCTTGTCTAGTGTGATCCAAGCTCAAGGGGAGTCGTTAAAGGAGTATTTACAAAGATTTCATGTTGCTGCTATTGAAGTTAGCAACCCGAATGACCATGCTATTCTAATGGTCGTGATGCGAGGAGTAGATCCAGATTCGAAATTCGGTGATTGGCTGGCAGGAAAATCTCCGACTACTCTGGAACGTTTTTATTCAAAGGCGCATCAATTTATAAGGAGAAAGGAAGCCAGGTGGACGAGACGAGACAATGCACCAGGGCCTGACGAGGAGACTGAAGAGCAACATTGCTGTAAAACAATCTAGTGATAACTCTGGAAAGATCTAGGTTAATGTTCAGAACAAGCCCAAGGCAATCTTAAGGATCCGGAGCCACGCCCAAAAGAGTTCCACTGAATACACTCCTCGGAATGCATCTCTGGAAAATATTTACGTATCGACTTGTAACACTTTTCAATATCGAAAGCCACGCTCAAAAGAGTCCACTGAGGAACAAAAGCGGACTGGGAAGTATTGCCACTTTCATGAGACTTACGCACATAATACCGATGATTGTAGGCACCTCCACGGTGCTATAGAAAAGCTGATTCAACAGAAGAAATTACAGGAGTTTGTCAAGAATCCGCAGGAAGGCAGACAAGGAACATCGGACCCCGGTCGCGGGCAAGCTCCAAACCATCCAGAGGAACCTGCTTGGACTGTAGGTAGAATAGTCATAAACACGATAGTCGGTGGGCCTCACCCTGCAGACAAGAATTGACAAGAAATGGAGCGGTATGCTAATTCCCTAAAGCATGCAGATTCTGAATGCTGTTCAAACACGGAAGATGGGACCCTAGCTAAGCAGCAACGAATGATGACTGATGATATAGTGTTTAGGAGCAGAGATGCTGATCAAGTGGGGCGCTTGCCATTGATCTGATGGTCAGCTCGGCCACTATTGGGCCAGCATTTGTGAGGAGAATATTGATTGACTGCGAAGTTCTGTTAACATTATCTTCAAAAAAGCATTGACCAGATGAAGATTGAAACAAAGGATCTAAAACCATCTAAAGCCTGTATTCATGTCTTTAATGGTGCAACTACTAATGCAGTGGGTTTTGTTGAATTACCAAGTGAACTTGAAGAAGGTGAACGTAGAAGGGTGCAGATCCTATCGTTCGTCGTTTTGGATGTCGATTCTCCGTATATTGTGTTTCTGGATCGACCGGCCCTGGTAGAGTTTCGGGCAGCTTTGGTCCAATGGTGTTTAACCTTGAAATTTCCGACCGATAAAGGAGTTGGTGTTGTGCATGGCGATCAGGCGACTGGTCGTGCGTGTTATGTGGCCGAGCTGAGAGACGCCCAACGAAGAGAGAAAGGAAAGGTTGTGGACAGCTCCGTCTACATCCGAGTCACTGAAGATTGACAAGTAATGCTTGAGCCTTGGCTCGGGCGATATGATCGGATCTATAGAGACATAGATCCGAGAGACGATGATGAGGAACCCAAGGAGGCAAAAGTAGCACTGGCTGAACTGATGATTGACATTCCAGTCAGCCGTGATGACCCATCGCGGGTACTTAAGATTGGATCATAACTCAACCCCTCGATGACCGAGGATCTCACTGATTTCCTCCGAGCGAATCTGGATGTTTTCGCTTTATGTGCGGGATTTCTCCCGCCATTGCGAGTCATGTTGAACATAGACCCAAAGTACATACCAGTAAAGCAATAAAGGGGAGGTATGGACCCGGAGAGGTCCGCTACTTTCAGAGAGGAGGTGGACAAATTTAAAGCCAATGTGTTCGTCCGCGATGCCTTCTACCTTGATGGGTGTCTAACCCCATGCTAGTGAGAAAAGCAAATAGGAAATGGAGGACCTACGTAGATTACTCAAAGCTGAACAAAGCATGCACTAAGGATGGTTTTTCTTTACCCAGAATTGATCAGCTGATCGACTCAACAGCAGGACACGAGTTATTGTCATTTATTGATGCGTACTCGAGATATAATCCAATCTCGATGCACATTGCAGATCAAGAACACACTAGTTTTATCACAGACGTTGGACTGTATTGTTATGTAGTGATGCCTTTCGGATTGAAAAATGCGGGAGCTACTTATCGGCGTCTGGTGAATAGGATGTTTAAAGACCAGATTGGTAGGACAATGGAAGTCTATGTGGATGACATGCTCGTAAAGTCACGACAGTCAAACGACCACATTCGAGACTTGGCAAAAATGTTTGATATACTCAGCTATTATGGAATGAAAATCAATCCTCTAAAGTGTTCCTTTGGCGTTGCGACAGGAAAGTTTTTGGGTTTCATTGTTAATGCACGAGGAATCGAAGCTAACACAGAAAAGATTCAGGCTATTCGAGACATACAAGTGTCCAGAACTATAAAGCAAGTACAAAGTCTGAACGGAAAAGTGGCAGCGCTGAGTCGATTCATATCCAGAGCGACAGCCAAGTGTATTCATTTCTTCGATGTAATAAAGTAAGGAAAGAGAAATTTTGAGTGGACGATCAACTGCGAGGATGCATTCCGAACTCTGATAAGGCACTTGGAAAGTCCCCCGGTGCTGTCGAAGCCTATAGACCACGAAGTGTCGTATGCATACTTGACCGTATCTCAACATGCCATCAGTATGGCTTTGGTCCACGAGGAGGACCGAGTTCAAAAGCCGGTGTACTATGTTAGTAAATGTTTAACGGAGGCAGAAAGAAACTATCCTAAAATTGAAAAGCTAGCCTACTGCTTGGTGATTGCATCACGCTAGCTTCGTCCGTACTTTCAGGCACACTCGATCAGTGTTTATATCGTCAACCCTTGCGACAGGTACTCCAACGACCAAAAACCTCTAGAAGGCTGTTAAAATGGAATATTGAGTTGAGTCAGTTTGATATCACATACCTGCCACGGAGGGCCATAGAAGGGCAAACGCTGGCAGACTTCATCGCTGAATTTACCGTATTAGACGAACCAAACAGTGATGATGTTATACCTTCCATTCAATGAAAACTACACCGATGGGGCATCCAACGATCAGTGTTCTGAGGCTGGTGTAATTCTTGCGACTGCCAAAAACAGATCAATTGTTATGCTTTGAAGCTCAATTTTCCAGCTACAAATAACGAAGCCGAGTATGAAGCATTGTTTGCTGGCTTGAAACTTATCAGGGAACTTGTAGTGAAATCGGTTGAAATCTTTTGCGACTCACAGTTCGTGGTGTTCCAGGTGCGGGGAGACTATCAGGCAAAGGGTCAGAGACTTTTCCTATACTTAGCTCGTGTTCAAGAGCTGTTAACAGACCTCGAATATTACGATATTTCACACATCACACGTGAGCAAAATGGGGAAGTCGATTCATTGGCAAAATTTGCGAGCACTGGTGATGCACAACAAATGGGATTGGTCCCCGTCGAAATCTTACATGCTTCGAGTATAAATGAGACGGATGTAGATTTTGTGTTAGAGACAGAAATCAAGGAGTCATGGATAACCTCATTAAAGCAATATCTGCTATACAGGGTTTTGCCGGAAAGAAAGAAGAAAGACGACAAGTCATTCGCAAAGCTTCGCGATATGTAATGCAGGATGGAATAGTGTATCGGAAGGGATTCTCGGTCCCCTTACTTCGATGCATTGTCCACCATGAGATAAAACGGGTCTTGAAGGAAGTTCATGAAGGAGAATGTGGTGACCATACTGGGGGCCGACACTCACAAAAAAGATCCTCCGCTATGGATACTATTGGCCAACTGTAAATCGGGATGCTGCGGACTACGTAAGAAGATGTGACAAATGCCAGAAGTACGCGAAAATCCCGAAAGCTCCGCAAACGGAACTCACTCAAATGGTTAGTCCCTGACCGTTTGCAATATGAGGAATCGATGTAATTGGTTTCTTGCCTATCTCTAAAGGTGGTGCAAAATACGCAATAGTTGTGGTCAATTACTTTACCAAGTAGGCGGAAGCGAACCCCTTAGCTACAATCACCACCAAAAAGGTCATTAATTTCGTTGTGCGAAACATCATATACCGTTTTGGCATCCCGCGAACTATCATTACGGACAATGGAACTCAGTTCGAGAGTAGGAAGTTCAAAGAATTTTGTCAAAAGTATGACATTGAGAAAATGTTTGCAGCAGTTGCTCATCCGAAAGTCAATGGACAAGTAGAAGCCGTAAACAAAATAATCAAATCCATATTAAAAAACGTTTGGAGAAGGCTAGAGATAAGTGGGTGGATGAGCTTCCGACGGCACTTTGGGCTTACAGAACCACCCACAAGTCCGCGACTGGCCACACTCCGTTCACGTTGGCACATGGCACGGAAGCTGTTTTACCCATGGAACTTGAAGTTCCTTCACATCAGGTAACACATTATGACCCTACGATGAATCGGGATCTCTTGCCGAAATCACTGGACTTTGTTGACGAAAAACGTGAAGAAGCTGATTTAAGGGCGGCTGCATATAGGCACCGAGTCGCTCGATATTATAATGAGAAAATCCGACCGAGAATCTTTGATGTGGGTGACCTCGTTTTGAAGCGAGTTTTTCTGATCCCATCGCATATGAATCCCACATGGGAAGGTGCATACGTCATTGAACGAAAACTTGAAGATGGAACTTTCAAGCTAGCGACCGTTGATGGCGCAATACTCCCCCGAGCATGCAATAGCGAGCATCTGCGACGTTATTACACTTAGTTTATTTTTTTTGCATTTTAGTTGCAATTATTTGCAGTGTGTGTTTATTTTGTTGTTCTTAGTTTTCGACATGTAATAAGATAATCCAGTTTGTTTTCATTAATAAAGGCTTGAAGTTATCTTTTCCATTAACCATTGATGTTTCTGTATGTTACGATCCAGTGACAAAAACTAAAGTACATTATTCTGACTAGCGTATGAACGCGCGCACAAACTTAGAAATCCCTAAGTCCCCAAAATGCGGACTGGAGTACTCTGAGTCCGCAGAGTGCGGACTAGAGTATAAACGACTTCAAAATCGCTAAGTCCCCAGAGTGCGGACTGAGTACTCCGAGTCCCCAGAGAGCGGACTAGAGTATAAACGGCTTCAAAATCTCTAAGTCCCCAGAGTGCGGTCTGGAGTACTCCGAGTCCCCAGAGAGCGGACTAGAGCATAAACGGCTTCAAAATCTATAAGTCCCCAAAGTGCGTATTGGGGTATTCTGAGTCATCAGAGTGCGGACTAGATTATAAACGACTTCAAAATCTCTAGGTCCTCAGAGTGCGGACTGGAGTGGGGTATTCTAAGTCATCAGAGTGCGGACTAGAGTATAAACGACTTCAAAATCTCTAAGTCCACAGAGTGCAAACTGGAGTACTCTAAGTCCCCAAAGTGCAGACTATAGTATAAACGACTTCAAAATCTCTAAATCCTCAGAGTGCGGACTGAAGCACTCTGAGTCCTCAGAGTGCGGACTAGAGTATAAACGACTTCAAAATCTCTAAGTACCCAAAGTGCGGACTGGAGCACTCTGAGTCCCCAGAGGGCGGACTAAAGTATAAACGACTTCAAAATCTCCAAGTCCCCAGAGTGCGGACTGAAGTACTCTGGATCCCCAGAGTGCAGACTAGAGTATAAACGACTAAAAAATCTTTTAAGTCCCCAGAGTGCGGACTAAGAGTATATTCTAGGTCCCTAGAGCGTAAACTAGAGGATCTATGATTCCAAAAATTTCAGTCATATGGAAGTAAACTGGAGCTTGTGTAACTTACAAGATTTTGAATTTCGGCTACAATTTATACAGTAAGCTAAACTATGAAAATCATCGAAAGCAAAGAAACAAAGTTTTATTCACTAATCCAAAGTGAAGTTCCACTACAACTTCTCCTGAACTCGGAGCAAAAAAAATCTATTTACAATGACTATGAAAATAAATAGAAATAGTTACATGATCTAGGTCTATCCGCGTTGAACGAAGCATGATAGCTACTTTTACGGCTTCTTTTCCTTCCTCGGTTTCTCTGAAGACTCCTCCCCTAGGCGTTTTCTCTTGGACGCTTTGCTTGCTAGGGAAGCAGTGCCCGGGGAAGGGAGAGGAACTTCCAGTGGAGAGGACCCACCGGGGAGAATAACCTTCAGAGGCCTGTTCAGTGGGTCATCAAGTTCCACCACTTGGGGCTCGGCCATAATTTCGGTTTTCTTCTTCCCCTCTTCGATGATTCGTTCCTCCATACTCGGTTTTGAAGTATGTTCGGAGGCGTCCGTAATTTCAACTTCATCATGTTCTTCGATGGGCGATGGATTTTCAGATTTGCCTTCGTCAAGCGTCCCGATCACTTGAGCGTCGGGACCAGGAGTCTCTCCCGTTTGAATTGCCTCTCTTGTGTTCTCCTCCCTCTCCGTGGCGGCATCGCATCTTGGAGTTGACTCGGGATCAGAATGGCCTGCACGAAATCATAAGAGACCAATGTTAGAATGCATTTACTACTCGCCAAAAAATGATGGCCCTTTGAACTTTAGGAATAAAAAGTTATGTACCAGTTTCAGCCTGACTCTCAACTGTTCGGGGAGTTTCACCTTCTAGAATAGAAGATAGAGTTTGAATATCAAGTCCAAGCTCCTCGTGGTCATAGCCAATGTGTTGCTCGAAGGGATCGAGTGGTGTGCGACCAGTCGGCTAAATAGAAGAAGTAACTGAGGACTCGGTTCCGGATGGACCGGCAATGTCATTTTTTCCCTTTGATGAGGAAGAGTTACTTCCTTAAAGGGCCTTTACCGTAGATAGGTCGGTGCGCTCATTCTCGCGAAGCACTTCTTTCACAAGGGAATCATCATCAATCTCTTCAGTTCCCAACTCAACCTTTTTGATTTTTTATTAAAGTGTCTTATGCTTCGGCCAAAGATTCGAGGTAACGAAATGTTAGATCGCGATACATAAGAACTTGAACATTGTACTCGGCTATGAGTGGATCAAACACATATTTAATTTCCTCCCTGGCAGCCTCAGCAGCCGCTTCAAGGCGAAAATCGATTTCCGAGAGTGCCATCATTTTGCCCTTCTCAGGGGCTTCGTCCTTTAGCGCTTCAGCCTTGGAGAGCTCCACATCGAGCTTTTTTTAGGAGTCGTGTAGCAACAATCTCGTCACAATATCGTTGTGACTCCTCTTGAGCGGTAGTCTTTTCTTCATTTTCTTTGAGAAGTAGCTCCTCCAATTCTTTGACTCGTTGAGCGAGGACATCTTTCTACTTTTGAACGGAGTCTTTCTCTAAGGCTAAGGCGCCACAGCGTTGAACCGCTTCATCGATTTCTTTTTTGTAGGTAGCCTCCAAGCGATTGACTGTCTCGGCAATATCTTTAGCATTCTTCTGAGCGGCCTCAAGCTGAGATTTATACGAGAAGAGTTCTTCATCCTGGGCTCTGATGATGTCTTTATCATGAAAGGCCTCAAGCTTCAGGCGATCGATTTCATGCTTGCGCTTCGTAGAAACTTTAGAAACTTTTTCAGCTAAGTGAACGAACGCGTCATGTTGGACGTAGACATCGTTGTTGCAAGCAATGGCACTTTGTTTAACATGCCATGTAATAGGATGGATCGTAGTAAGAAATTTTAATCCATCAAAGCATATTTTTAGGAATGTGGCTTTAAGCTCAGCTGGCCTCTCTGCTATCGAAGGATCGTGTGCAGGGGCTGAAGAAGTTTGCTTAGCCAAAATCACCGACTTTTTGTGAGGCTCACGAGTTTTTTTAGTGCTTGATGAACCAGAGTATTGGTCGCGAGGAGCTTCATATTAAGATCCCCTTTGAGCTGATTTCTCCCTGCTTTGTTCTTGTTGAGGAGGAGGATCATTCGGGTAAGAAGAATGGCTGTGAGTTTTCCTTCGAGACGACGACGAATCTCGGGGACGATAATCTCTATCGCTGTTGCCGTCTCCATCTCAGCGTTTACCGGACCCCGAGTCTCAGTTGGAATGATGGAAGATAGAGGACCCGTAAAGGCATTCGAACCCATGAGAGCGTCACATATCACCTGCACGGAAATTAAGTGAGGACGAATCAGCAAGAGTTACATGGTGGCTGAAGTTTAAGTGTTAAGTGAAGTGTGAGTGTTAGTGTATGTCATAGTGTTCCCCCCGATGGACCAGTTTACTTAGCTTTACTTATCGGAGTTTTTTCTCCTTGGTGGTGGGTTTGAGTGCCTTCATCGCCTCTTGCGGGCGAATGGAGTTTTAGGGCTTTTGGATCGTCGAAGCCGTAATTGAGCAAGTCATCAGGAATAGTAAGGTCAGATAAGCCTTTTAATGAACCCTCTAAGTGTTGTGAAGACGGCTATTTCTCCATTGGAGTAATTGTAAACTTCGGGGAACCACCCACTATCTTTTTCCTTAGTTTGTAAGCCAGTTTCTTTTTCCCTCTTGAGGGAGGAGGTGGTTCATCAATGCCAGGTGCCTTAACCATCGGTTCCGGAATATGACTTATATTCTCGCCCGGCGCTTCTGGCACCCCATTTTCTCTAATCTCACCCTCCTTGGATGTGTCGGGGGCACCACTTGTAGGAGGCATTGAAGGTCCGGCCTGTTCTTTACCCTCCTTCGACACGGATCCGGTTGTAGTGGCACTAGACATGATATTTGTTCGATGACCTTCCGCCAATAGCTCAAACTTTGATAGTGACTCGTTGGAAATAACAAGTCTGATCTCCCGGTTTTCCACAAAGAGTAGCACGGATGGCCTCGACGGCCTTAGAATACCCGGCACCTTCGGGACGTAGGCCGATGCCTGCAAAAAGACCGAAGGAAGTTTTAAAAAAAATACACTTCACGCTTTAGGTAAATAAAGAGTCTGGAAATGAAGCTTACTTCCTTCCAACCATCTTCTCGCAAAGCCCGGCGGGCAGCGCGCATAAAATCATTGCTGCTTATATTAGCTGAATTTACTCCATGCCCCCGTCAATATCTGACACTTGGAGTGAGGCTTGAGGAATACGAAAGATGGGCTATCTGATCGTCTCTTGAAGCGATAAATGTAGCGTATGTCAACCGGAGTAGGGAGCCTAAATAAAATGCTCATAAAGAGAAATAAGTGCCATAAATGAACGCATGACCATTGGGATGTAGTTGTGATGGGGCGATCCCGATATACTGTAGCACTTCGCAAAGAAAGGAGTTGAATGGTGGCACGCTACCGACCCAGCATATGAATTTGTTGCAAGTTGTACATCCAGCTGGGGGTAGGTGAGGAAGATCTCGTCCCGATAGAACTAATATGTCGTCGAAAGGGATTCCATAAATCGAACATAGTCGACGAAGAGCGATTTCATTGATTTTTGAAGCTTGGGAGTCAGGATTATCTAGAATAACAGCTCGTCTATCACATCAGGAGTCGGGTCAATAGTTGCCGCCGATGGGTTTGGGACATCCTGCGTAGGAGTTGTCGATGGATTTGAAGTCCCCACTACTTCCTGCTGAAAACTGGGCTCAGGTTTATCTGAAACTGTGGCAGAGCTTGACTTTCTAGACATCCTTAACGAGCGTCGAATTTGGGTAAACACCTTCTTGAACTATACTTGAAAGACAATCAATATTAGAGATAACGATAGAAATACCTACCCCCCCCCCCCCGGTGTGTACTAGTGAAATCATTCGAGCGTAAGTGTGAAAGAGTTAAAGAGTTGTAAAGTGTGATTGAGCAGTAAACTATCGTCTCCGAACACCATCATCGCTGACCGTCCCCGAGAGCTTGTCCCATGATCGGTAGTAGAGATCCTGGAATTGGGCATTGACATCGTATGCTGAAGGCTGTTATTTGATTTGGCTAAGTTGAATATATGTTTACATTTTGTTAAAACTGTGAAGTAGTTAGTCCAAATCACTATATATGCTCATGTGCTTAAGTTTTTGTCATCGTCCGTTGCTCTACGGTTAGGCGTAGGAGTATGCGATCTTGATATATGCTGTGTTCAAGCGGAGATGGTCATGAATTATCAATGCCGAACCCAAGGACTAAGGCTGATCATATCTCTAAGCCTACATACCGAACGACTCATCTACAAGCTATCTAACGGCCTCACTCGAACTTTAACCGACCCATCTTCCTAATCCTCAGCCGTCACGTGCTCTCCCTTAGGACCAAACGGCACTCTAGAACATGGAACATCGACACACTCGCTCTCCTCCATCTCACTTCCTCGAGTAACCTAAACACTCTCCTAGTTGCCCACCGAACAACACTCTCACTCATACAATGCACCCAACCTACCGGCTAGTAGACTTCAACCTGACCTAACAACTCGGCATTGACACTCAGCCAACGCCTTCTAAACTTACTAACTCCTACCGACCCACTGCTACTTCCTTCTCCCTCGCTCCGTGGCCCAACAGGAGCCGGCGTCCTAAGAACCACCGATCCCCTTTTCCTTTCTCCTCTCCATCTCACCGACCTCAAACTCAGTTAAAGCTATATCAGGTTCCAACCTAAGGTATGTTCTAACCTCGGATTCGTCTTCCTCATCTACACGACTCTTGCCGTCCGTAATCTGAAGAAAATTCGTGGATTCGAATCTCGTGCAAAACTCCTAATTCGAAAAAATTGATCGAATGAGAAATTCATACCTAAGAGAATAAATCGAAGCTTAAGGAACTGTTAGGTTTGGGATTGAAGTTCGTTTAGACTCGTTATCGGGGGGAGTTGTGGAGAAAACGTACTGGATTCAGGATGAGAGAGGAAGATTGAGGCGGTAGCCGAAGTTCGGGGGAAGGTAAATTAAGAGGTCCTGTAGAGTTGAAGTGAGAGTAAAAGGAAGAAGCTGTTAAGTGTTGGCTTTTATATGAAGAAGGGGAGGTGAACAGGCATTAACCAGTGGACCGGTTTAAAGCATCTCAGTGGTTCGGTGAACAATCTCACTGGGCGATAATGAATATGTCGAACGAGTGGTTCGGCGTGTGTGCTCGACCGGCCCGCACCACAGGCGATAGCGCAATGGAGAATCAGATCCCACCTGATAGGTGGAGAAGAGTGGGAAGCATGGATTGCTTATCGTTCAAAGCGCATCATGATGCCCCTCATAATACGCTTTGGGGGGCAAATGTTACCCGGTTGCTTGGCCCGACACTAGATACTAATTGTAGCGGGTCTGATTGAATCAAAATGATACTCGAGCAAGAGGAATGTTGGAAAACGTAAAAGGTTGGCTCGAATTGAGAGAGTTCAGCATATATACATGTCGTTCGGCACGAAAGCACGGCCCGGCCTATATACATGGCCCGGCATGTATACATGTTCGGCACGAAAGCACGGCCTATATACATGGCCTTGCCTGTATACACGTCGCTGGGTAGAAAGAAATGTGATGGTGGAAACTCAACACCATCGTGGCTAACGTTGCTCGGCTAAAGGAAAGAGGCTAAATGAGCACGATGCATGTCGCTCGGCAGGGGTGGTTCGGCATTGCGGCGTTCGGCATGATGCCTTAGTCACATGCCACACGGCCAACAAAGGACGATTATGTGGCTCGGTGAGGAAGGCTACGTGGCTCAGTGACCTCTCGATCGGCATCGAAGGGAAGATCAAGCGGCTCGGCCGTGGGGCGTTCGGCCAATACCGCTAGGCTAATTTCGACTCGGCAACTACAGATCGGTATGTCTGGTTCGGCATACAGAAATTGTCTATTGTGGGCTGAGGTATCTTATCTTTAGGCCCGCACAGGGAGTCCAGCCTGTCTTCGTCTATAAATAGAATGACAGAGGCGCAAGTAAGAGGACCTTTTTTCAAGAAATCTGGAGAGACTGCCATTTTCAAGACTCATTTCTTTTCTGTTAAAACTTGTGCTCAAGTTGTTGGTGTACGGATTGTATATGTATTCAATTATTTGAAGTAATAAAGATTACGATCAAAGTGGACGTGGGTAGTTACGCCGAACCAATATAATTCTGGTGTTCTCATTTCTTACGGTTCTTATTGCATTCTACTATGATATTCCTCAATTTTAATTCATTTTCTTCATTAATCTCTCTACACAACCTTACTCATGGATGTCAGTGACCAATTTTGGTGCTAACATAATTAATGAAGAAATTTCATGAAGTTGTGCTAAAATTGGCGCGAACGTCTTCAACACAACCATGATGGTACAAGTTAATCAAATACACAACAGATTATTGCAACGGGTGATGAAATAAGAGACGCTTTGATTGCTGCAGGTCGACGTTGATCTATGTATAATTTTACTGTTTTATTACGATTAAAGTTCTATGTATCGTCGTATTTAACTACGTTCTGCGTACTGTTATATTTCAATTTATCATTTGTAGTTGACAAATTATTAATTATTACAAAATTAAATTATCTTCAAAAAGAAATACAAACAATTTTTACATCCTAACCAACCTGTAATAAAAAAAAATATCCGTAAACACTCTAACATCTAACCTCTAACCATCAACCTTCACCAACATTTAACCTCTAATCAAATTTGTCTACGATCGCACCCTTACTCTTTAGTATTGATCTCAATGTACGATGTTGGAGAGGTGTTATTCATTAAGTATTATCATGTCCATGGGCATTCATTACCTATATGAACAAGATATATCGCATTTATAACCATGCTACCTAATTATGTTCCCTGATACCGACGACGGTAGAAAATGATAACTTCATGTTAGGCCTGAATTCCCCTTCCTTATAAATCACCCACCTCTACCACTTTTTTCTCCACTTGTAACGATCTTAATATGTGAACAACAAAGAAAATACTGTATTGTATAGTTAAATACATATTAAACAAGGGTATGAGTAGTTGAAGATAAGATTTTGCAATCTTTCGAGAATAATGAAATGGTCGGATCGAGAAAATCTGCTCGGGGAAGAAACTGGTCGTTGTCAACGAGGGAAGAAGTGGAAACTCGAGGCAAGGAAAAGTAAAGGCCAAATCTTCTGCAATTGAAAATATTGTATCATCAAATCTTACAATCTCCACCTTGATACTATATTTCCCCCACAAGCCTGTCAACTCCACCTACATCCTCTTATTCTAAGTAGAACCTATCAATCTCCACCACGAAAACAAACGTCTTCATGAACCATCTCAACTCTCCCCACGCCTCGTGTCACGTGTGACACTTAGCATTTGGTAAGCAATTATAGTTCGAGCAACGCTCGAACTCTGCAACCTGCAAAGTATGCATATCCGCTGCTTTCTCTTTTGATCTCTGATAGCTAACTTCAGACGATCCCTTTTTCCGCTTATCAAGCACATCCTCTTGGCAGAAGCTCACCTTGTTGAAGCTTTTTCCATTTGATCTCGTTCTGTCTATGTAGAAACTCAAAGTCCCTTCTTGTATGCATAGCTTTGACATCTTCTCCACGAGAACTGTAAGCTCCAACTCGAGACCCTCCAAGTACAGTGTTTCTCTTCAGAAGATACAAATTCTGAAACATATCTTCCTTTATCACTTCAAGTGCACCCTTGGAAACTCTCAGACTACCCTTCTCCATAGTCACCTTGCATCATTTGGATGACAACTGTCCAAGAGATATCGACTTTCGAAGACCTGGAACATAACGGACACCTGTTCAGATGCGTATCGCTCCATCAAACATGCGAATCTGTATAGTACCTACACTCACAACTCTACAGCCAGCATCATTTTCCATAAAAATCTCCTTTCCCATTTTTCTTTCAAAGGAACTTAAATAATTCTTATTAGGCGTCATACGGAAAGACGCTCCCGTATCTAGCACCCAATAGTCTGATACATCTGATACTACTGCTGTTAACAAGTCATTGAATACAACTTTCTCCATCTCCAGTCTTCCTCTTCAAGTCCGGACAATCTCTCTTCCAATGGTTTGGTTTCTTATAAATGTAGCATTACTCATCTCCGGATTTACCTTTCCAATCGTTACCGGGCAATCAAGATATGGAACGCCCCTTAAAATTCCAATTCTTCTTTTATCTCCCTCTCTCAACAAATAAGTCTTGACTACTACTTCCTCATCTACCTTCACGCATCTCCTTTATCCAACCCCTCAAGTTCTCAGATACATGATCCGACTTCACATCTTCAACGATCAAAGTATCTCTCGAAAAAATAAGACTGTTAACGAAATCTATGTAACGCTCCGAAAGGGAACAAAAGAGCATCATGGTCATAAGCTCTTCATCTACCTTCAAATCCACAGTCTTTATCTTCATCACTAGATCGTCGAAGAAACCCGAATGTCCTTTGACAAAAATATCATCTCTCATCCTCATAGTAAAAATGTCTTCAACAAAATAAGACGGTTAGTCAAAGATTTCTTCAGATAGATTTTCCTGCTTAGTCCAAATTCCCTTAGTAGTAGTTTCACCGATAATCTTAAAAATAACATTTTCTTTCATAGCCAGATGCAAAGTAGTAAATGTTCATTTTTCCATCTTCATTTCCACGACTGAAATTTCAGCCGTCAACTCCTCAGGAGCAAACACCACAGAATGAACTTTGTTTCTCATCATAATAGCTTTCATCCTCCATTCCCACTTTTCGAAGTCTTTATCACTGTTCCACTTCTCTATTACTAAACTAAGTCCCGATGAAATATTGACCCCTTTACCATATGATCATGGTACAATCTCGGGAGTCTCCTCTTCTGCCATAATGCCTAAAACTCTTTCTCAATCAACCTTGTCGCTCTGATACCAGACCGTTGGAGAAAAAATCCCTCAAGATTGTCGTAGGAACAAAAACCCAACCTTATAAAAAAAAATATGACCGGATTGATGGTGAGACAAAACAAACAACAGATAGTTACCAGCTCAAAGGAATCACAGATGCAGCAATAAAAAAAAATAACACACAAGATTTATAATGGTTCCACTATCGCAAGGTAGTGTGCATCCACTTGGGGATAAGAAATTTTATCACTTTTTAAGAGAAAATTTTATAAGATTGATAACGGAGAAGAAGATAAGAAATATAACTGAGAGAGATAACAGATGAAGCAATAAAAGAAAATAACACACATGATTTATAATGGTTCCACTATCGCAAGGTAGTGTGCATCCACTTGGGGATAGGAAATTTTATCACTTTCTACGAGAAAATTTTATCACTTTCTAAGAGAAAATTTTACAAGATTGATAACGGAGAAGAAGAATAAGAAATACAACTGAGGGAGATAATTCTATCCATTCTAATCTCTGCCTTTATATAGAGATTATTACATGGGGTTGAAATAATTGATTTATGGAATCAATGCCTCATTAATTCTCCTATTCATACAGAAAATAAGATTCCTTCTTTAATCGGTTAATTAGGGAATTGATTGATTACCTCAATCTCTCAAAATAATTCTTCTCATATAGCTAATTTATTACTCTCTTAAATGCTATAAAAAAGGCAATATATATTTGAATAATTATCTCAAATATCTTTCAAATCTTCTACAATTGAAAATATTGTATCACTGAAATCAACGATATCTTCCAGATCTTCTGCAATTGAAAATATTGTATCACCAAATCTTACAGGCTAATGGGTTGATAGGTAATAAACAATCGTTGGTTATAGGAGTAATTTTGTTGATCGACCTTAGGTGTTAAATTGGTCAAACCTTGGTGTTACATGTTTTGGTATTGGATGATCATGTTTGTGTCATGAAAATTACAGGTAAGTGGAACAGAAGTTAAGAGTGCTTAGCATTAAAAGTGCTCTTGGCGAATTTCTTGGTGTGATGTGCAGATGATTAAAGTTAGACAGGGAAAGGCGAGTGCTTAACTTTGTGGACTTAGGTGAGTGAGTGGTGTGCGGGAAATGTTAACATTGTATGCGAGAAGATTTAGTTAGTCGGTGAGAAGTGTGAAATACTAGATGTCGAGTCAAAGCGTTCGGTGAATGGTGTACATGGTGTTTTTGTGTAAAATGATATCTTTTTATCATATTATGGAGGTATAATGTTCTACCTTGACGGATGCACATGAAACATACTGAGACGTGAGTTTATGTTGATAAAGTATATTATTCGTTATATTTTAGGTGATGTTTGAGATCTGCACATGTCAGACTTTATGTCTAACTGTATTTTGTGCCGCTCGGAATACTTTGTGTGGAGTAGACTAAGATGGGTAGGTGCAGATTTGGATGCATGCTTGCTTGTTTGCTGTGAGAGTTCGGATGAGAATTTATATACTTAGTAAATAGTGAACTAAGTATGCCATTGTGTAATAAATGAATTGACATTTGGTGATGCTAGGTGCTCAGCATGTGAGTTCGGAACTATACTCTATAATGTTTCATTTGTGTTATTTCATAATAATATGGCGATCTATCAGTGATATTATATTTTATATCTAACTTCGGTAAGCATTCGTATTGGGAAATACAAGAAAAACATTAGGTGTATAAGTAGGGGTTACATCACTCCTCTTCCTTCATCCGCGCCTTATTTGCTGGACTTAATTTTCAAAAGTGACTAAATCATAATGAAAATGTTCAATCTGATTCATATTTTGAAGGTTAATTGATTAAGTTATTATAACACAATTTTTATCAAAGAAGGAATGAACATGTAACACGAATACGTAGATCTACTTACATTAGTGCACCGTGGTTCGAAGAATACGTACCTTTTGACCATCAACAACGTTCTCAGTGAAATTTTCAAATTGAAAGACTCTGTCCTATAACCATGTGCGAAATTTTGAAAAACAACTACAATGTGAGACAAACAAATGAAATTTATATTAAAATGTGATTGCAAATGTTTGGTATACCGTACGTCTTGCTTAGTCAAACCGACAAGAGATTCCACAGATCAAGTAGTACAGTCTTTGTTTATTTTCATTTAGTTTTAGAAGTTGCACTCATACATTCAAAATACACGAGTAAGCCAAAAAAAACCATAATTTAACACTATCTTGGAACAGGCTAAAATTTCATATCTTTATTGCCCTTATTTTAAAATTTTCATGAAATGGTGCACATATCATGAACACACTTGCCTTTTGATTGCATTGTTTCATATATCAGACGAAAAGCTTTATACAAATATTCTGGTTATACGTTTATTTAATTTACAGTTTACGCATATAATGCTTTGCTGGGATGTAATGCCCATAAGTCTGTCAATGGAAACAAACAGATATAGATAGTCTTGTATTCATATTCGAAATCATTTTGGGTATCGACCATTTATCCATGAATAATGGATGGATATCATATTTTTGTCCATCCACTTACACTTGATAAATCAAATAAAAAATATCAATGCTTATTAAAAAAAATTACAATAATTAAAAGTAGCTTTGAGCTATGAATATGCATTTCCATACATATACCATAAACCATTACTGGATAAAATAGGAAACATCAATCACTCGTTATAAAATAATACATGTATTATAGGAAACTTCTGTAAAAAACCTTTTAAGTTTTAAAATACTAAACCGTACCTTCTCAAAAATAAGTTTTAAAAAAACACCAATGTTTTGAGTTTCAGCCAGACTGCAAATATTTGCAGCGTAAATTGTAAACATTTGCAGTGGCAAGTGCAGATGAGTGCCGTGTTTCCAAAAAAAATAGTTTTGATTATAGAAGCATACAATTAATTTTAGATTCGATTTTCGAAAGAAAAAAAGGGTTTATCAAAAGTAACTTTAAAGGTGCATTTTAAAGCATGTTTTTGAGGAGGCCTTTTCATGTATCAAACTTGAAAATACGGAATATATCCAAATTTCCACTATAATATAGACCGCTATCTTGAAGAAAAAAAAGTCAGACGGATAATTTTTGGATGCATACACCATCATATCTACATCCTCGTTTGTTTTTTCCGAATATTGAATATTTTTTTCATTTTCCGAATGCGAATGCGGACATGTTTCAGATTTTCCAAATATTTGTTGACGTGACCTGTATGCCCATGATAGTAGGGCTTTTCACCAGTTATAAATAACTAAAACATAAAATTTTGTCTCTTTTCGCAGCTCGGCATTGTTTAGTTGATTCAGGATCACCCTTCAAAACAAAAATTTCAGTTTGTAGCATTCAAAAGTAGGTATAGCGATTGGAAAAACTTTTGATATATGGAAGAAAGAATTTGTAATCCTAAGAAATATGCCAAAACATACTGTTTTAAAATTCAAATGAAAATAGTTGTTGTAAAATGGTTATTCATAATATTATATAAAAATACAGCATCTGGGTCAAAAATTATTCATCAAATGAAATTGTTTTATCCATATCACTTTCTAATGTTTTATTAATTAAAAAAAAAATTGTTATCCATTTTCATGCTTAAAAGAAACATACAATATAAATAATACACCCAAAATATACTAAAATCATTGGACTAATCGCCAATAACAATTGATTATTAAAATAATTACTTCATGTCACAAGCATTTAAATTGCACGTGCACAGGAACGCAGTATTACTCTCTTTTCCAACTCATTTCTCAACTCCTTTCACACTCATTTCACCTGTCCTTCCGCTGCGCCAAAACCATGCCCTCGGTACAATATGAAGTTACATATTGTTCCCTTCATAACTATGTTTGTTGATGCATGTTCCCGCAAATAAATTTATAATAGGAATAAATGTAATAGTAAACACAGAATAATATATATTTGTTAAATTAATGTTTTTGCTAGATAATAAAAAACTAACAGCCCATAAAATGCTTGAGGATTATTAGTGATATTTCTGATATAGTCTAAAAGTACATTTAAATACTTCGTTAAATATTTCTGATAATGTTAAATTAATGTTTTTGATATATTTCTGATATAGTCTAACAGTGTTATCCACTTGTGTCCCAATAGAATTTCGTTAAATATTACTTAAATGTCGCAATAAATTAAAATTTTAAATCAAAATTGATAATTGGTCACCCCATCTGTTATAATGAAAAAGGGCTTTTATCACTCCCTCGCCGCTAGCCAAAAAAAACTGTGTAATACTTCTAACCATGTATTAACTCGCTTACAGTAAACATGATACCGTTTCATAGTATTTGCACCTACAGCAAACATTATCATCTACACATTCCAACAAGAGGAAAAAAAAAGAGTACTTTCTGAAAAGAACTGTGCGCAAAACTCTAATATGTACACAACGAGAAACTTCAGTGGCAATCTAAAAATGCAGGAAAACACTCATGATTACTATAGGTTCAAATAACAAACTCACCAGCATCGCTTGCAAAACTGTTATAGTCGTGATCTTCCAGTTTTTTCGCCAGGAATTTGAAGAGCATCATAATGACCAGAGCCATTATAAAGAACTCTAATGGGAGTATCTTTCCCATATTCTTGTCCATATTCGGCGATAGATATTAAACCCCCAGATTCCTCATCATGCATGTAAACCGTTATGGGCATTCTATATATAGGAATATATTTCATAAGTAAGATGCACGTGAATTATGTTTTATGTAACAAAACTGGAGCAGGAGATTTGTTTATATTACACAAAACACCAACTACATATAAGGCTACGAAATGATAAACACAACAAATTGCAATTAGTATAAAACTTACTGTAGAACATGAGACGCCATTAACAGTTCTGGCTCACCTCCCCACACATGTGGCTTTCTAATGTGGGAGACGTATGTATCAAAATCACCTTCAACAAACCTGGACAAGGAGCAAAACTTTTGATCCAGTTGCAATGCATGTGGAATTTTGAACATAAGCATACTTAGGTAGAGAATTGGAGTTCTCAACCCCTACGTATTGAAAAGGAACTTCGTCGTGTCAGTTTTCCTTGCTTAATATATTTACATTACTTTGTTGTACTTGAATCACATCGTTTGCATACTAGGTTTACTATCAGTTTGTTTTACCCAAGAAACAAATTAAAAATTCTATTTTCAAAGTTATTTATATCTGCACAGTAGGACGAAGACTACATAAACGATTAAACTTTTTTACTAACAAGCAAGATAAACCAACCATTCTGTCTCTGAACGCCTTTTTATGAACTCATCAGCCACCTGAAATGTTCAATAAAGTAGGAAATATATGCTAATATCAAATGACAAATCCCAAAATGAACATAAAGGAATAAAAAGCATTCATCTTTACTAACAAAAAACACTGAACTTGGTGTATAGCAACATAAACATACCAATGCCCTCAACTCATCTGCTAATTCTCTTTGGAGTGATTCACTAGGTGATCCTTTTCCAGAGCGTAAGCAAGCCCCATGAGCTATGGATCGGAACAAGCACCTACCATCTCCTGGTATACCTTCAAAATATATACAAAATAAACAAATTTAGTTCCATATAAAACTGATTTTTCTAAACACTCGGTTATGAATCTAACCCCCTCAACTCTCATCAAATGAGTTCGGTAAGGTGGAAATTTTAGGGCAAATAAAAAGGCATATATTAGGCTTACAAAATTCAAAGGATTTCTTGCATAACTAGGTGAGCTGACATTATTTACCTGTGACAGAGAAATTAGTGTGAACTTTTTTTCCATGAGAAGTATGGCTGTCATTTTTGTGATTTTCCACAGGCGATTCAGCATGAACAGCTCCAAATGTAGAAAATCCTAAAAATGATCCAAAAGCAGTGCCACCAGCTTTCCATTTGAGTCCTGATCGATTCGAATTTATTGGCAAACATAACCTCATATGCTTGCCATTGTACGATGATGATATTGCAAGACATTGATGCTTCTTTGAACTTAAAGATGTTACCCTTTTAAGATTATTGAAAGTAAGATGGCATTTATATGACGCTTTCCACTGAAACGGATATGTAGATAGTTCCATGGATGTTCTATTGAAACGACTGTAACAAGCTAACGAGGTCGAATTTTTGTAAAATACAAGTCGAATCATCTGTTTTCAATGGAGTAGTATTGCAGATCTGCTAATGAAATTCATAGACAGTGTTTGTCAGATTAGATACTGATGGAAATAAATTAACATGCAATATATTATGTTTACTTGATTTGTGCCGCTAAATTCCATGCCAATCGAGTCTATACAAAATTTCAGCACATTGACCGGCACTTATGAAAACAGCACGAATAGCCATACCACGGTAACAACTAATTATTTTATAGCTATTGCTGGTGGTAAATTGCAAATGAATACTGCTTGTTGTGATAATTATAGTTCTCGTAATGTTTTAATACTAACAAAATGCTAAATAAATTTTCGTGTCTAATCAAATTTACTGTAATAAATGTTCCAAAAACAGCAAGGTTGGGTTTTTCTGTAGACCAATACCACATAAAAGATACACTAAGGATTATTAGTTGTACAAACCAACTTTAGAACAATTATAACATGTAATTTAAAAGGAAATCAAAATATTGAGATTAAGTACAGTAATATACTTAAGCTAGGGCTTTGGGCAATGGATAGATTCGTGCATAATTACTATCATTCGTAAATGCATAACAATTGTGGATACACGGTTTTTTAACGAAATAGGGTGATGGTGAGGTTGAAAATCAATACCAGTTTTGATGTGGTATGCTCTAGCACCTTATTAGGACTACCTCACTAGAAAGCTCAATTTGTCAGGGTTGATATATCTATTATATTTGATCTTCCTGATGTCGAACCCATCAGCTCAAGCTTTTAGATCATGTGATAACGTTGAATTTAAGCTCAACATGGTACTCAATATACACACTTTAAAACCTAAGGAAATGGGCATGTATATTTAATTAATTACCATGAACATGCATTAACGTCAGTCACCTCCTAATACTTCACTTGGAAGTTTCTTTTCCCCACCAGTTTTGACTGGTTTTTAACGACTCTATATTTCATGTGTTGTCCCTTAGTCGTAAATTTTTTATCTAGTCGGTTCCTATAGGTTATAAAACCGATGTAGTGTAATTCTAACGGTAATTCTCAACCCATCAAATTATGATGTTTTGAGAAGTTCGATTTTTTTTTTCCAATTATACTCTTAGTAATCATATTGAAAATTTAATTTTTACACTCAAAACTAAATCAGATAATAAATATATGGATGTATATTTATATTACTTTGTGGGGAGCTCTTAAAACCGGCATATATCAAACTTCCAAATATGTGTTGGTTGGTTATAACAAAATTTTGTATAAACCAATCAAAAACAGCTAAGGAGCAACTCTCTAAATTTCTCATAATTGGTACTATAAAACTCTCAAGCGGTGACATAGTCGTATTAACAACATCCACCAGTACATGTTGTTGTTTAGCCTCCCTAAGAAGTATCCAGTTAACTTATAAGCTTGCATGCAAATATTTGATTGTTCTTTTACTTAAAAAAACTATATTACATGACACGCGGATCGATCCAGTGCGCGTTGCGAAAATGGAAATATAAAACGTTGATGCAATGGAACGCACTACGTTAGGGATATGCTTAATCAAAATGCTATTTTGCAATGAAATACGCTTAACCAGAACATGTAACGTTTTTAAAAACACTCTCTTTACATAAAAATATTTATAATATTGTTATTCACTACAAATGGATGAATGTAAAGTAAAACCATTTTAGTATTGACTAAACGTGCCTTTACCGTTTGTTTTCAACTAGCTATAACTTATAGCAATAGAGCCAAACAAAACTACAAAATGTTCAAGTGTTGTGAAAAAAAGAAAAATAGATGAGCATAATTGTAGAGCTCGTAAATATATGTATATTACTTTACATTATTACGTAGTAGAAACTCGAACATAAAATAAGAAAGCAGAATTTTTAATGTTCTCAACGTTGATTTGAAATCATTCTTAGTTATTGCTTTATATTTTCCGCAATTCTATTGGAGTTGGCAGGATTCTCAACTGGGAAAGAGCTAGCAGCTTCACTTTAGCAGTCTGTTATTCGTGGAAGTATGCAATAATATCTGCCAAAGGACCAAAATCCGAGAGACCGAAAAGTGCCACCTTGAGAACCCGGACAAAAGGGTGTCAGGTGGGAACGGACCCTCCTACATCCCCAACCTACGAAAGTATTTTTTTTAAATATGGTAGGCCATATTATATAGGGGAAAGCTTCCTTGCTGCCTGTCTTGTCTAACCAACCAAACATATTTTTGACTTCAGAACCATCTCACTTAAAGCCATGGGACTCATTCCCACTCCAATTCGCCATTGTTTATACTGGTAATTAAGAGACTGGGGTCGGACGAGGACAGACAACTATAGTATAGAGACAACTAACAAGGAAAAAAATTATTATTACTTAATGCACATTAATATAATACACTTAAAATCTTCAAAACGAACATTTTGGAAAGTCGATTAAACGGTCTAGAACGTTGGATTCAATGGTCTAGAACGTAGGATTCAATGTTTCGGAACATCAAAATCAATGTATTAAATCATGTGCACACGACGTTTCGAACGTTATTGTATTGCGTTTCGAAATGCTCGTACCAAAACAGAATACGATAGCCAAAGTGTGAATTGCGGATACATAGCTTAAAAACAATATATAATTTTTGTTAGTTATCAATGCACAATTCTTTTACTTTATGGATTCAAAAACACATCATTTAAGTACTAATCTCAAGAAAATAACAGTGTAGTATTATTTCTCATGCTCAGCTCTACACTTTGATATAGCATAAACGTCCATGAATACTACAGCTGGGGCACAGACAACACATTATGTTCACCCCCACATAATTGTCTGTATGTCTACTCATGAAACTGCCTTTATGCAATTGCGATATGTTTAAAAAATATCCATTAGAAGAAAACAACCGACCTTTATTGTGATTGCTATAAAAAGATAGCTATCATCAAAGAATCATGTACAACACAAAACCTAGTAGCAATGTAAATTAGTAGTTTAAGAATATTTATGGAATTTTTGTTGTTGTTAGTCTTCCAGTACGGAATTACTTTGACGCTCTCATTTATGGGTGATATATCTTGAGCTAAACACGAACATCAGGTCGGGTGATGCAAAGCAAGTGTGATGGTTATGTTATGCATGTACAGATTGGGTCTAGCTCTAATAGACTGATTCCATTTTATAAAATCATTTTATTACCATTAAACTTAATCAGCAAGAGATTGGTGTCATGACATTTGTATAATTCTCAGCATTAAACTCCCAGTAAGGGATTATTCTAAATAGAAATTTGTCTTTTGTACACTATTATCATCAACATTGACTATTTATAAATGAAATCTGAAGTAACAAGCAAACTTTTACATGCGCAGGAAATTTTTATATAAATATATGATTGAATAAAAAATAAAAACATTTAGCATTAAGGTTTGGAACACGATAAAGAGCAACTGAGGAAAGTATTGGATGCAAGTGAGTTTATAATACTAATAGAATCTACCAAATCAGATAAACCCACATTATAATTTCCAAAAATTACCCCAAATACACCAAACCAGTAATTAATCAAGACAAATAAAACAAAAATTAAGCCCCACCTGAAAAGATAATCTCCTAAAAAGCAATTGTGGGATAAAAGAATGAGTCCCAAAAGGGAAATAATAATGAATATAAACATAATCCATAGAAAGATACGTGCAGACCGATGAAAAGAAAGGAATAACTACAGTGAAAGAAGAAGGATACCTGGGGTCCGAAGTTTACCAAAGATTGGCGAAATACTAAGATGAGAATATTCTAGCTCGTGTGTGCGTGGAGTAGACAATTAGTGTCAAATTATCGGTGGTAAGCAATAGATTGATTTTTGTGAAGAATGTTCTTGAAGTATAAACTAACGTTGTAAACCATTAACATTTATCAGGGAGGACATGAGTTGTAGGTACATAAATAACTTGCCAAGTTGAGAGACGTACATCGGAGCAGACAATCATTGAATCCGATTACAATAATTAAAACCTGAGCCCAGCTCGAACCCGCAAGGTATTTCAACCCAATATCAGAGCCCGGTCCATCGGGCTTTTTAGACCCGCTGGATAATAACCTTATATCTAACTCAGAATGTTTATATTAAATCCATATTTTAAAAACTGCAACTTGGTAAATTGTAAACAAACAATATTAACATATAAAGAGTACGGTGATGTAGTCAAGTTAACAATAAACGTATGCAAAATATGTACATATAAACAAACAAAATGGTGAATAAATTATATGCATAATCATGTTTTGATACGACGAAAAACTAATAGTCGGATTGGGCCCTAACCGGACCGGGTTTTGATAAAACCGTACCCAACTCGGGTCGGGCCGTGTCGGGTTTGGGTAGTAAAACGCAAAACTCTTTCCCGCATTAATAGGGCGGGTTCGGATCGGTCTCTGACCGAAGCTCATACCATTGATAGGCCTACCTACATATGTGGGCGGACTTTTATGGACAAAAGTTTGGCTAGACATGATTCGAGTTCAGTTGGGTTAAGATATATGTTTAGCTATAATGTTTTCTTAATATTTCACTAATTATTAATATTAACCAATTAATGATATTTAATTAATAAATGATAGTAATTTAATTAATTATTGATAATAATAATTATTAGTGATTGACCTTGAGCAATAAAACAACATAACTTATACTACATTCAATTTCAAATAAATAAATAAAACATCAAACAACAACGCTTAAAATTTGTAAAGCCTGATAAAAAATATAAAAAAAATACGTAAAAACTAATAACGTTTTCACAATATCTTTAATTCTTCCTCGATTCATTTGCATGCTTCCTCATTGCCATCCACTATTTGCAAGCCTTTTTGAAAACTTCTATTAAGAGATGGTTTTGTGTTCTCCTTGCGTTATAATTGCCCAAATGCATGTACCAATCCGGACATTTTATATCTTCAGCCAATTTATGATTGACGTGCTTGTGAACTTTACTACCTTAAGAAGAACTTGATGTCCTACATCGTGCTTTACTTTATGCCAAAATTGGGCAAACTGATGGAATTAAGTGATATACGCTGGGGATAATTATTTTATTTGATTACGTATATGTATACGCTTAACTCTTATGTAGAATCTTGTTCAAAATAATAGTATGTTATTTGGTTTTATTTATATTATATGTTACTGTAATTTATTGGTAATGTTATGAGCACACATAAAAACATATCAATGGAAATCCTTAGGAATAAACAATTGCAGTTATAACCATGAGTATCGAATCGAATCATTAAAAACATTTATCTTTTAATATTCCTAGTCAATGTGCATTGAGAAAGAGATATTGGTGTACCTTTATAACTAGTGTACGTAACGCTATCCATAGAATGGAGCTGAGTTATTCATGACCATTAAGGACACCAAGAGTTTACGCGAGTTTAATTGTTTGGAACAATTATATAATAGACTCATTGAGAGTCCTCTGTACGTATTGTATCCAAGTCAACTAGGTGATCTCACATGACGCTTAATGCACTTCCAACTCGAGGATATTATGGATCTTTTACATGAATGTCTTACGTTTATGGAACTTCACTCATTATTAGTTCGAGTTATGACCATTTTTGGGTATGTGTTAAGTGAAAGAAGTGAAACACTACTCAAGAGATGACTTGTCTCTTTCAATACACGCGTTATTGTACTTTAATTGGAAGTCAACTCAAAGTCAAAGTCTTTTATCTGAGCTATACTTGGTTAATCGATAAGTCTAATCAGATTGAACCAAATGACTTTTAGAGTTTGGACTTTGCAATTAACTACAGTCAATATTAGAGTGTTGACATGATTCAAACTCTAGATGTTTTAGGCACAGAAATGACCAAAAAATATACACATCATGGAGAACTAGCTCTAAATAGCAATTCTAAAGGTCTTGGGTTCGACCCCGAAGACACAAAAAATGAGTGCTTCACTTGAATAAAAGTATCACTATTATTATAAAAAACATACACAATATCTTTACTTAATGTTGGAACTTTAAATAGATTAAATTATGGATTTATAAACATCTTACTCATGCCCAACATTATATTTTAACAAATTTGTATAAGCTTTTATATTTAAATTATTTAAATATTAATCGAGGACCGAGTTCACACTTGAGAGCACAATAGAATTTTCAACGTATTTTGGAATAACCTAAATATAATTTTAAATGTTACAAATTATAGAAATGAAGTAATATGTATTTGCTATAGAATTTATTATAAACCACTCCATACATTAGATCCACAATGTAAATTAGTAGATAAGCATTTAAATGAAACAATTTTAATAGAAACAAATTTCATTTAATTTAATGTTACAATATCTACATATTAAATGGGAAAAAATTCCTCTTCTAGATAACTGGTGTACCCCACCTCTATACCACATAGTACCAAAGAGTATTACTAAGTAACACTATTTGATAATATGAAGAGTGATGTAATATTGGGCAGCCATATGTGAATATTCCCTTAGGCTAACGACGGTACGTATTTTAAAGTCATAAACTGCTCACACTGAAAGTTACTGCTATGCTACAGGATCCAAATGGTAAACAATTTTAATCAATGTAAATGTAGTGGCAGTGCGATATAAACTAAGCTATCCACCAATGTGGAATATGAGTATAAAAATAAATAGTAAAGTAAATAACACTATGGATTTTTATACTGATTCGAACTCTCGTTCTACATTCAGTCCCATACTCCTTCTGGAATTAAAACTAGCAGCCCTCACTTAACTCGGAGGAAGAAGTATTACACCGCCTGAATAACCAAACAGGACTTACCGCATGTGCAACAGAATAGGACTTGACCGCCTGTGCAACCGAACAGGACTTGACCACCTGAGAAACCGAACAGGACTCTTTTACAAACTAGATTAACTTGACTTTGTGTATTCTGAATAACACGGATTTGTCATTGTAGCACACCCTTCCTATAATCTTACCCTCAAGTATGGTGTGTATGATTGTGTGTATATAAAGAATAGGAAGTTTAAAATTGCTTGAAAGATATGAAATTGTGATCATAAGCATTAAATATATGAAAGCAAGAAAGCAGTAGATTCGGAGAATATAATTCAAGTTAGAGCAAGAGAGAAAAGTAATTGAAGTGGTTTGATCACTAGAACACAACCCATATATAGTAGATAAGGAGTTGCAACAGTTGGTGAAGAATTCTCAACGAATAGCAATGGTTGTGTGGCACCTCACCTCTATACTCACGCTAGCCAAGGACACTACGGAGTAATGCCATCAACTAGCACGAAGAATAAGGCTGTTGAGGAGCGACCATCCATGTAATTGCTTTGGACGAGCACGATATGTCAGATAGTATAACATGCATTTTATTTCAAGAGGAAATCCGACATGCCAATACAAACTCAAAGCTACTACACAGCGGCTATGTGGTCTTCGAAAACAAATATAGAAATAAACATAACATAAATCAGTCATAGATATCCATATCACAAAGGCGGAAATAGATATGAATATAACACATAGGAGAGTATATCAGAGTAGTGGTCAAACAAGATCAAAAATATCACAAAAGAATAATACAAGTGGTAGACAAAAGAATATGTATACATCAAGGAGTCTCTATCTCAAAGGTATAACAACAAAAACTACCAATCTAATGTAGTTAGACAAAAGTTAGATGATGATTCTTGATAAGCAGTCAAGCAGAAGCACATGTAACATCTCGGTCTGACCCGAGTATTATTTAATAAGAAAATAATAAATGGATCAGTCTAGCTATAAATATCAGATAAAATGAGACAGAATAAGAGATATGACGAAAACGTATGATAACAAGTATGCCATATTATGAAAAGTATACATTTAACAACAACAAAAATCATACAATATCTCAAAAATCTCATAACATCAAAAAGAATGTCATATTCTTTACCATATTCACCAAATCACAAATATTGGCTAACATGTCAATGCCAATCATAAAAATTGGTAAAACCCAAATTCTAGAAATCATCAATTAGAAACATAGAAATCACAAAAAGGGGGAGGCCTATCATAAATGGGAGTATGAAAACTCCCTAACACGTGTATCACAAACGGGACTCTATCCCATGGTCGCTAATCATAGAGCCGGTGCAACGATGTAGTACAACGGTACGCCCGAGGAACCTGAAACTCGAATAATTCAGGACAACTACGTAGTACAACGGTACGCCCGATGAACCTGATAAGCCGGAACAACGACGTAGTACAACGGTACGTCCGACGAGCCGAACTCCATAAAGAACATGGGTTGCTAGCTACAAGAATGATTCGAAACTCCAAAGAATGCATAGGTCGTTAGCCTATAAAAGAAATGAGATGAAACTTAATAAAACGAGGTATAGTCCCCTGCGTGGACAAAGAGACATCGCACAGCGCAAGTCTAATCACAAAATGATCATCAATGATCAATAAAAAGTGTGGATTACTAGTAAATAAATGAGTTTAGCTTCATGTCCCATAACCACTGGCTTAACTTAAATATTCATGAACAAATTGTAGATCTCCACTCATAAAATTGTCATAAGAGTTTCAATCGAACAAGTCCGAAAATTAACCGACGAAGTAAACGCAAGCGTTTCATACCACTAGTTTTACTAAGCCGTTTAATTAGATTTCTCAAACGAACGAGGTAAAGGTTTGTGTATACTAATAGATTGGAAAACGGTTTTAGAAACAAGCTTTGTATTAAAAATAGAGTTGAAATCATCTTTGAGAAAGAGTTTGAATATTTACTACTGGTATAGAAACCTTTGTATTTAAAAGTGACAAACCATAGAAATGACTGTAAACACAATCAAATCACCAAAATTCACATTCGAATACGTGAATTAAATCCAAAGAAATCAATACCAAATCCATCAAAATGGATATTCCCCAAAAATCTCGAAATAGAAGTCATCGAAGTCGTATAAATGATAACAACAACTTGAATAATCATGAATCGATAAAAATTGGAATTTCAAGCAAAATAAGCAAATTGGGATGAAGCAACAGGTTAGTCGACTGGACAATGAGTTCAGTCAACTGGCCCAATGCCTGGAAAACTCTCGGGTTCCAGGTCAGTCGACTGGACTCAGAGCGCCAGTCGGCTAGAACCCGTTTTCCAGTATTTCCAGCCTAGTCCCCAAAGGGGCAAGAATCCAAACGGAGCCGATCGATCGAGCAATTGCAACTAGGGATTTATGCCACGCGACAACCCAGTCCTATAGGCTCTTTGACTCACCCCAAAGACATGTTCAAGCATTAAAGTTAGGATTTTTAAAGATTTAACTTCAAAACACCAAAAATTGAAATGTTCACCAAATCAATTCAAATCAAAAGAAAATGAACATGAATAAATGTTAGGAATTCATACCTAACCATAATGATAGTTATAGACATGGATGTGAGATAAAAATCTCACCTTTAATACAAAACAAGAAAGGAGAAGCTTGAAAACAAAGGAGAATCAACCACTCTTCAATCCCAACTCTAAAGGCTCTAATCTAAGATCATAATCCAAATATTTCCTAAGTTAGGTTGTAGGAAATTTCTGAAATTGGAGAGAGATTGAGATGGAGAAGAAGAAGGTGATAGTTACCTAAGCTTCTCTTGGATTTTGAAGTTAGAACTTGAATTTGCAAAGGAGCCAGGGCTTAGGAATTCTAATTTCCAATCTCTTCACCCATTGTTCCTAAAGCTTAAAGTGTTAAAAAATAGAAATGAAACGGATGAAGAGAAGTGGGGTGAAGCTAGGGTCTTAAGTTGGGTTAAATGGGCTGAAACTCAAACCCAAAGCCCTAAGTGAAAAGGTAGAAATTCTAGCTAACTCCAAATATATCAATGTTTATACTCAAAAAGGTCGCAAACATCATTTCGAACTCAATGGAAGTGGTCTCGAGTCCTAATTTGACTGTTTGCAAAAAGTAGCATTTTGGGCTATAATCCAACTAACGATGCTATATTTAAATAAAATATTTAAATGCACAAACGTAAAATATGCGGGTTGTTACAGACTCCCCTCCTTAAAAAAATTGCGTCCTCGCAATGCTTAAGAAGAAAGCAAAGAGTAACAACCATAAAAGCATATCAACACAAAAGAAATTTGAAATAAGAAGTTCACCTCAAAGAGCACGAGAAAGTAAGTCCGGATGTGTCCGATCGATGAATTCTCTAGATTTCAAGAACAATCCTTAGGATTTGAGGACCATTGGACTTTCACAAGAGGGACATCTTTATTTCGAAGGCGTTTTACCTCCGATGCAATGATACGAATATGATTCTGCTCATAAGTCAAATTAGGCGAAACTTCAATTTCTTCAACAACATCGGGCTCAAGAATAGAATCGGAATCTCGAAGGCATTTCCGTAGTTGAGAGACGTGAAAAACGTCATGAATGGCAGAAAACTGAGCCGGTAATAAAAGGCGATAAGCCACGAAACCAATATGTTCGGTGATAGGAAATGGATCAATATATCAAGGTGCTAATTTTCCCGATCGACTAAAACGCACAACACCCTTCATAGGTGAAACACGAATAAACACCAAATCTTCCACAGAAAATTCTAATTTCCTTCTTCGGTTATCGGCATAGGATTTTTGCCTACTTTGAGCTTCTTTCATCCTATGGCGAATAAGGTCAATCTTTTCTGTGGAATCACGAATAAAATTAGGACCTAAAACCAGCTTCTCATCGGATGCAAGCCAACAAGAAGGAGATCGGTATGGCCTTCCATAGAGTGCCTCGAAAGGTGCCATACCAATACTAGATTGGAATCTATTATTATAGGAAAACTCAACAAGAGAAATGTGATATTTCCAACTCCCACCAAAATCAAGAACACATACACGAAGAAGATCTTCAAGAGTTTGATTCACACGCTCGGTTTGTCCATCAGACTGAGGGTGATAAGCGGTGCTAAAATTAAGCTTCGTTCCCAAAGCTTTTTGAAGACTCTTCCAAAATCCATTAGTAAACAATGGATCACGATCGCTAACAATAGAAGTAGGAACCCCATGCAATCTAACAATTTCTTAAAAAAGAGTTTAGCCAAAAGAGGTACGATCCGATTGGACCGAACGGGAATAAAATGGGCGAATTTTGTTAGTCTGTCAACTATCACTCATAGGCTATCATGACCCAAACGAGAACGGGGAAGGCAATCAATAAAATCCATGGAAATTTGATCCTAAATCCAAATTGGAATGTCCAAAGGTTGCAATAATCCACCGGGCCTTTGATGCTCGGCCTTAACGAGTTGGCAAGTCATGCAACGCTTAACAAAGTTAGCAATATTGGATTTCATTCCATCCCAATAATAAAGTCACTTCATATCCGCGTACATTTTACTACTACTGGGATGAATGGTAAATTTAGAATGGTGAGAATCCTCTAAAATACCTCTACGAAGATTATCGTTATTTGGTACGATAAGTCTACCAAATTTTCAAACACTGCCACGAGCACCAATATCAAAGTCTTTCAAACCTTCAATACTAATTTTATCCCTACAACTTTGGCTAAGAAGAGCCAATTCGGGATCTATCTTTTGAGCATCGAGAATGCGGTCTAAAAGAGAAGGATGAGCCTCATGGCTACATAAAACGAGAGATGCACATAAATTGGATTCACGATCTCGAATCCCACAAGTGGATAAAGTCTCGAGATCACTCCATTCAGATATCATCATCGAAACAACCGCTTGTTGCTTAGGACTAAGGGCATCAGCAACATGATTTCCCTTTCCGGGAGTATAAAGAATATCAAGATCATAAGATGCAAGGAATTCGAGCCAACATGGTTGATGCAAATTAAGTTCCTTTTGAGAAAATAAACACTTCAAAGACTTATGATCGGTGTAAAGAATAAATTTCTCTCCCAAAAGGTAATGACGCCAAATTCGAAGGGCGAAAATAATAGCCGCAAGCTCTAAATCATGAGTGGCATATCTAGTCTCGGCTGGCTTTATTTGCCTAGAAGCTTAAGCAATAACATGTTCCCTTTGCATGAGAACGGCTCCCAAACCAACACGACTAACATCGGAATAAACAATAAAATCATGGTTCCCCTTGGGAATCACAAGAACAGGAGCATCGGGAAGGAGTTCTTTTAATTTCTAAAAAGAAACCTTACATTTGTCCGACCAAATATATTTAACTCCTTTCTTTGTCAAACTAGTAAGAGGCACAAATTTTTTTGAAAAGTCTTTTATGAAACGACGGTAATCACCTGCCAATCCAAGAAAGCTACGGATTTCCGTGACACTCTCCGGTTTCTTCCAATTTTGAATCGCTTCAATCTTTGAAGGATCCATGGAAATTCCGGATTCGGAAATGATATGACCAAGGAATTTCACACGAGATTGCCAAAAGTGGCACTTAGAAAATTTTGCTTTCAATTGATTGCTCCTAAGAGTTTCCAACTCAATCTGAAGATGCTTTTCATGCTCTTCCTCAGTTTTAGAATAAACAAGAATATCATCTATAAAGATGAGAACAAACCGGTCGAGGAAGTTTTTGAAAACTCGATTCATAAGGTCAATGAAAGAAGCTAGAGCATTCGTTAAACCAAATGGCATAACAAGCCATTCATAAGATCCATAACGAGTACGGAACGACGTCAAAGGAATATTATCATCTGCAATACGAAGCCGATGAAAGCCTGTTGCTAAGTCTAACTGTGAAAAGACTCTAGCACTGCTAAGTTGATCGAATAGACCATCAATCCAAGGTAATAGATAGTTATTCTTGATAGTAAGATCATTAATCTTGCGGTAGTCAACACAAAGCCTAAATGTGCCATCGGATTTCTTCACAAAAAATAGCAGAAGCTCCCCAAAGAGAGGAACTAGAATGAATAAATTGCTTCTCTTCCAATTCAGATAATTGTTTGCGCATCTCCTCATTTTCATTATTGGACATACGATAAGGAGGACGAGTAATAGGTAAAGCTCCAGGAATTAGACTAATTCTAAACTCAATGGCTCGCTTAGGGGGTAATCCTAAAACGGGCTCAAATATATCGGGAAATTCCCGAACAACGTGAATGAGAGAAATGAAATCTTTCTCTTCATCATTATTGTCATCATGAGGATTTAAAGAATATAAAGATGCTACCAAGTTGGAATCCGAATCTTTAAGACCAATAGAAATCTGCTTAACAGATTGAGGATGTCGAAGATGAATAGTCCGCTCAAAACACAGGATATTGGCTTCATAATAGTTAAGCCAATCCATTTCCAAAATCATTCTGAAGCCTAAGTAATGCATGACATGCAAATTGGCTCGGAAAGAAAAATCATACAAAATAATCTCGACATCTTTACAAAGCAAACTAAGTGTTGCGGATCCACCAACCAGATTCATAATTCTCAAAGAAGTCATTAAAGCCATAACACTTAAAGAAAAAGTATCAACAAGTTCTTTTAATATAAAAGAATGGAATGCACCCGTATCAAAAAGAACTTGAATAGGTTGATCACGAAACATAATAATGCCATTAAGGATAGGATGAGAAATACCTTGACTGCGAGAAGTGTTACTAGGGGCTTGCACAACATTGAGCTTTCCCTCCTTCTTGCTTTGAAGTTTGGGACATGAAGATATAAGATGACCCGAATTTTTGCAATAGCGACAAAAGAGAGACTTCGGACATCTATTAGCATAATGGTCCTTAGAACCACAATTGTAGCATTGCCCACTACTAGTGGTAGGAGTCTTTGCTACCGAAGCTACTTGCTTCCCTTTCTTGTTAGGATTAGGGCCTTTGAATTTAATAGGCCTTTTCTTATTGTTGTTGAAGCTCGGTTTGGTACCCACAACTTCAACATCACTCTCCTTATCTGCCTCTTCAAGTCGAAGAGCGATATCAACAAGCTGATCAAAAGCAACTTCTAATTTCAAAAGCAATGGCTTTTTGAAATTCTTATTCAAGCCATGACGAACCTCTGATTTTTCTTCAATGAGGTATTTATATATTCAACCCCGTATTTAGAAAGAGATTCGAAAGATGCGACTAGTCCGTCACAGAAGATTCACCTTGAACAAGGTCTATGAAACGCCGGGCCAAAGTTACCTTTTCAGTTTCCGGCACAAATTTTAATTCGAATCGTTTCCAGAATTGCTCCCAAGTAAGATATGCTTCAGTAATTTCAAAAGTCAGAAGCTCATACCAATCTAATGCTCTTTCTTGGAGCATACTAGAAGCCACTTGGACTCAGTGAAGATCAATAAGATTCATGCGAGTAAAGATGCGATCGCATGTTCTAAGCCAAGCTTGGACTTCGATAACACTTTCGGAACCCTTGAATGTCTTCCCACACAAGTTGGTATAATCACTGCACAAGCGTGAAAATCTAGATTTTGGGTGAGTAGGATCTGGAAAGGGTCCAATAGCTTGAGCATTCTTTACAAGATCAAGAAGCCGTTGAGCTGACATAAATACTCCATCCTAAGGAGTAGCACTTGATTGACCGGTACTGGGATGGCCAAGTCTAACCATTTCTCTTCTTTAAGAAAGAAAGAAAGAAGAAGAAAAAGTTATTCTCAGAATGAATATCAAACAATAATTATTGATAAAAAAAGGCATCACAAAGAAAATAGGATAGAACGGGTCCAATGACTCGAATAAAACCCTAAGGCAGACTCCTAAGATGGACTTAGGACGATGATCCTTGTTAAATTATTCTACATTGTTTTGAAGTTTGGCTCCGATACTAAACTATGGCTCCGCACCTCTATACCCACGCTAGCCAAGGACACTACAGAGTAATGCCGTCACTAGCATGAAGAATAAGGTTGTCGAGGAGCGACCATCCATGTAATTGCTATGGGCGAGCACCGATATCATATAGTATAACATGCATTTCATTTCAAGAGGAAATCCGACATGCCGATACAAACTCAAAGCTACTACACAGTGGCTATGTGGTCTTCGGAAACAAATATAGAAATAAACATAACACAAATCAGTCACAAATATCCATATCACAAAGGCAGAAATAGATATGAATATAACACATTGGAGTGTATATCAGAGTAGTGGCCAAACAAGATCCACAATATCACAAAAGAATAGATAAAAGTGCTAGACAAAAGAATATGTATACATCAAGGAGTCTCTATCTCAAAGGTATAACAACAAAAACTACCAATCTAAAGTAGTTAGACAAAAGTCAGATGATGATTACTGATAAGGAGTCAAGCAGAAGCACTTATAACATCTCGGTCTGACCCGAGTACTATTTAATAAGAAAATAATAAACGGATCAGTCTAGCTATAAATATCAGATAAAATAAGATAGAATAAGAGATATGGCGAAAACGTATGATAACAATTATGCCATACTATGAAAAGTATACATTTAACAACAACAAAAGTCATACAATATCTCAAAAATCTCATAACATAAAAAATGTCATATTCTTTACCATATTCATCAAACCACAAATATTGGCTAACATGTCAATGCCAATTATAAAAATTGGTGAAACCCAAATTCTAGAAATCATCAATTAGAAATCAAGAAATCACAAAAAAGGGGAGGACTATCATAAACCGGAGCATGAAAACTCTCCAACACGTGTATCACAAACGGGACGCTATCCAATGGTCGTTAGCCATAGAGCCGGTGCAACGACGTAGTACAACGGTACGCCCGAGGACCCTGAAACTAGAATAATTCGAAATAACGACGTAGTACAACGGTACGCCCGATGAACCTGATAAGCCGGAACAACGACGTAGTACAACGGTACGTCCGATGAGCCGAACTCCATAAAAGAACATGGGTCGCTAGCCCACAAGAATGAGTCGAAACTTCAAAGAATGCATAGGTCGTTAGCCTATAAAAGAAATGAGACGAAACTCAATAAAACGAGGTATAGTCCCCTGCGTGGACAAAGAGGCATCGCATATCGCAAGTCTAATCACAAAATGATCATCAATGATCAATAAAAAGTGTGGATTACAGTAAGCTAATAAATAAATGAGTTTAGCTTCATGTCTCATAACCACTGGCTTAACTTAAATATTAACGAACAAATTGTAGATCTCCACTCATAAAATTGTCGCAAGAGTTTCAATCGAACAAGTCAAAATTAACCGGCGAAGTAAACGCAAGCGTTTCACACCACTAGTTTTACTAAGTCGTTTAATTAGATTTCTCAAACGAATGAGGTAAAGGTTTGTGTATACTAATAGATTGGAAAATGATTTTAGTAACAAGCTTTGTATTAAAAATAGAGTTGAAATCATCTTTGAGAAAGAGTTTGAATATTTACTACTAGTATAGAAACCTTTGTATTTAAAAGTGACAAACCATAGAAATGATTGTAAACACAATCAAATCACCAAAATTCACATTCGAAGACGTGAATTAAATCCAAAGAAATCGATACCAAGTCCATCAAAATGGATATTCCCCAAAAATCACGAAATAGAAGTCATCAAAGTCGTATAAATGCTAACAACAACTCGGATAATCATGAATTGATAAAAATTGGAATTTCAGGCAAAATAGGCAAATTGGGATGAAGCGGCAGGTCAGTCGACTGGACGCTGAGTTCAGTCGACTGGCCCAATGCCTGGAAAACTCTCGGGTTCTAGGTCAGTCGACTGGACTCAGAGCGGCAGTCGACTGGAACCTGTTTTCAGTATTTCCAGCCTACTCTTCAAAGGGGCAAGAATCCAAACAGAGTCGATCGATCGAGAAATTGAAACTAGGGATTAATGCCATGCGACAACCCAGTCCTATAGGCTCATCGACTCACCCCAAAGACATGTTCAAGCATCAAAACTAGGATTTTTAAAGATTTAACTTTAAAACACCAAAAATTGATTTTCTCCAAATCAATTCAAATCAAAAGCAAATGAACATGAATAAATGTTAGGAATTCATACCTAACCATAATGATAGTTATAGACATGGACGTGAGATAAAAATCTCACCTTTAACACAAAATAAGTAAGGAGAAGCTTCAAAAACAAAGGAGGATCAACCACTTTTCAATCCCAACTCTAAAAGCTCCAATCTAAGACCATAAGCCAAATTTTACCTAAATTAGGTTATAGAAAATTTCTAAATGAGAGAGATTGAGATGGAGAAGAAGAAGGTGATACTTACCTAAGCTTCTCTTGGATTTTGGAGTTAGAGCTTGAATTTGCAAAGGAGCTAGGGCTTAGGAATTCTAATTTCCAATCTCTTCCCCCGTTATTCCTAAAGCTTAAAGTGTTAGGAAATAGAAATGAAATGGATGAAGGGGAGTGGGGGTGGAGCTAGGGTCTTAAGTTGGGGTAAATGGGCTTAAACCCAAACCCAAACCCAAAGCACTAAGTGAAAAGGTCGAAATTCTAGCTAACTCTAAACATATCAATGTTTATACTCAAAAAGGTCGCAAGCGTCATTTTGAACTCAATGGAAGTGTTCTCGAGTCCTAATTTGACTGTTTGCAAAAGGTAGCATTTCGGGCTATAATCCAACTAGCGATGTTATATTTAAATAAAATATTTAAATACACAAATGTAAAATATGCGGGTTGTTACAGGCTGCAACTCTTCACGAGGAAGAAGGCTATTCAAAAAGGAAGTGTATTTTCAAAAAAATGACAGTTACATACGGTTCAGTCGTTGGTCTAGAAGCTTCAGTCGACTGAATTCAAAAACGTGCATATGCATTCAAAAGTGCACAGATTCGGTTGACTGATTGAATGTATTCAGTCGACTGAATTCTATTGTTAAACAAAAACTACCATCGCTCATTTGGTTAGAGCAACGTCTTTCTAAACTAATGACCTGGGTTCAAGCCCCACTCTATGCGTTTTTTGAAAACTTAATTTTGATTAAAATATGCATGCATGTTTATTTGAATGTGAATGATGGAAAGATTTTAACAAAGCACTACTCTAGACTCTATATACATATTTGATAACTCTTGTTAAAATATATAACTATACGAACATACTTTGGGTCGTTGAGTTCGGATGTTGTCGTAGTCGTAGATTCACGAATTGTTATTTCATGCCAGCAATCAAAACCTATGATCCAACATTCTCCCCTTTTTGATGATGACAACTCCATTTGCTGCGGTCGAAACTTTGACAAGCTTTATTGACTTATCTCTCCCCCTGAATATATTCATGTAATTGTGTTATAGATTTCTCCCACTGAATCTATGCTATATGCTCCTGTAAATAATTAATCTTTTCCCCCCTTAGTCTGTGCTTGCATCGTTTATTCCTATAAATAACGTTAAAGCAATATCTTTCTCCCCTTTTGTCATCGACAAAAAGAAGAGTTTATATAATGGCATAAATTACATTCCACATAAGTGTTAACATAGAACAATATAAAGCAAAATAACTACTACTTATAATGTAAGGTATCGAAAAAAAATTAACATTTAAAGCATGCGATACCCAAGGTTCTTATAGTTTCCTAATTTTTAGGAAACCATACCCATTTGGGTATGAACCTTTATGGATATAGTTTTCATTACAAATTTCATTCTTATAATAGTTGTTAATATAAAGTTGTTTATCATGATCAATCATATTAGATGGAATGCGTATCTTAATACTATTAGTAATTAGCTTAGTACTTGAAAAATTATTTCTATCATTTCTAAACAAAGTATTATTATAATTGTAAGTGGTTTTAGAACTATCTTTGTTACTAGTACTATCATCAAAAAATTTATACAAGAATGCATATCTAATACTATTTTACTTTTAGCTTGTTTAAAGCCTAAACCGCTTTTACCATTGTGAGCTTTAGAATTTGTAACTAAAGAAGATAAGTTATCTTTACCTTTGTTAAAATTTATGATTTTTGTATTTAATCTTTCAAAATTTGCCTTAGAATCACAAACTTCTTTTTGCAAAATACTATTATTAACTTTTAAAATCTCATGTTTTTTAGATAATTCTAAATTCTTTTTAATTAATGTTTCATTATCTTTTTCAAGATAAAAAAATTAATGAACTAGAATTGTTTAAAGAATTTTCCAAAAATGTATTTTTATTTTTCAAAACATTGATTTTCTCCAAAAGATTAGTGTTTTTCTCTCATTTTCTTTTTGTAGGAAATCTTTTTGTAAGACAAGTTCTTTTACGGTATTTTCAAAACATTTAGTTTGTTTTATTAAAAACTTATTTTCCTCTTTTAAATTTAAAATTTCTTGCTCGCAATCTTTTAACTTAGCTAAAGCAATTCCTTTAACTTTATTCAAAGTTTTGCAATCATTTAATAATTCATCATGTGCTAACAAAAGATCTTTAAATAAAGAATCTAAGCACACCGATTATGATCTGAGTTTAGCCATTAACCATTTGCTTGTTTGCTCCTTCTATTCTTCTTTATTGCTCTTTCTCTTCTTATTGCCTTAACTATATCTCTTTATGGTCATTTATTCTAAGATGTTGTTACGATCTCTAGACTCCCAGGCTCTGATATCAAATGAAAATTACTGCTATGCTATAGGATCGAAATGGCAAAAAGTTGTGAAAAAAATGTAAACCTAGTGGCAGTGCGATATTAACTAGGTTATCTACTGATGTGGAATATGAGTATAACACTAAATAGTAAGACACTAGGGATTTTTATACTGGTTCGAACTCCCGTTCTACGTCCGGTCCCAGACTCCTTATGGAATTAAAACTAGCAGCCCTCACTTAACCCGAAGGAAGAGTATTACACTACATAAGCATTCAAACATGACTTGAACGCCTGTGCAACAGAACAGGACCTGACCGTCTATGCAACCGAATAGGACTTGACCGCCCGAGCAACCAAACAGGACTTTCTTACAAACTAGATTAACTTGACTTTGTGTGTTCTGGATAACTCGGATTTGTCACTTTAGTACACCCTTCCTATAATCTTACCCTCAAGTATGGTGTGTATGATTGTGTGTATATATGAAGAATAGGAAGTTTAAAATTGCTGGAAAGATATGAAATTGAGGTCGTAAGCAATAAATATATGAAAGCAAGAAAGCAATAGATTCGGAGAATATAATTCAAGTTAGAGCAACAGAGAAAAGTAATTGAAGTGATTTGGTCATTAGAACACAAGCATGTATATAGTAGATAAGGAGTTGCAACAGTTGATGAAGAGTTCTCAACGAATAGCAATGGCCGCAACTCTTCACGGGGAAGAAGGCTATTCAAAAAGAAAGTGTCTTTTCAAAAAAATGACAGTTACATACAGTTCAGTCGACGGTATAGAAGCTTCAGTCAACTGAATTCAAAAACGTGCATATGCATTCAAAAGTGCACAGATTCAGTCGACTGATTGAATGTATTCAGTCAATTGAATTCTTTTGTTAAACAAAAACTACCATAGCTCATTTTGTTAGAGCACCGTCCTTCTAAACTAATGACTCGGGTTCAAGCCCCGCCCTATGCATTTTTTGAAAACTTGATTTTGATTAAAATATGCATACAAGTTTATTTGAATGTGAATGATGATTCTTGAGGAAAGATTTTAACAAAGCACTATTAGACTCCATATACATATCTGATGACTATTGTTAAAATATATAACTATATGAACATACTTTGAGTCGTTGAGTCCGGATGTTTTCATAGTTGTAGTTTCGTGAATTGTTGTTTCATATCAACAATCAAAACATATGATCCAACACACTTACGTGTACTCAATATTGGCACAAAGCAATAAATATATGCAGTTCCAGGATAGAAAAATAAAGGATATAAAATAAAGAATAGAGAAACAAAGTCTTCAAGGCAGCGATATGTCATATAATAGAAAATATACACAAGTCCAAGTAAGTCTATAAAATGAGTCAAATGCACTTTATCCATCAAATAAATACAATGTTATGTCCAATACATACAACCCATCTCAATTTTCAATATATACATAGGAGAGGCTATATTAACATATAGATAATATCCAATCTAACTAATAACTAACCTCCAACTATGCCTAACTCGCATAAGATGGTCACTTCGTCCTTGAATCTAAAATATCTCAGATTAACTCAAGAATTATATAAGTAACACACGGATTTGACTATATATAGAATGTGATGTCAATATATAATAGCAATAGGCATCATGGCATGTGTAACTCAAAGTGGCATGTGAATATCTCATATATAACAACACATCTCTAACCATACACATATCATTACCCGCATCAAAGCAAAGTTAGGTAACACGTCAATTGGTCTATTATATAAAATGGGTAAAAAATCTGGACATTCAACGACCATTAATACATAAGAAGTATCCAGTACCATACATGCACACAATAATGCCAAAATTACTTATCAAATAATCACAAAATAGACATAACCAAGTCCATCATACTCTTATATGTGAATTATACCAGCACCCATACAACCAAACATACAACAACACCACATATCAACAATGAATAGGCTAACACCCCAACGTAGCCAAGATTATCGTCCTTGATAATCTCACAGTCTATGTAGTCAAAGTGCTTGGTGATTCATAGCGGTAGAGGTGCAAAAAGTTACAGCGAGGATAAAGCAAGGATAAAGTGAGGATATAGCGGAGGTGCAAAAAGCTTCATTAAATATAAATCCAAATGTTTAAAATTAATTTATTATCATTCTAACATCATTTGTATAGGAAAAAGAATTATTATTTAATGTTATACAAAAATATTGAATAATTTTATGATTTATGTAGTTCAAATTTGGTGACTACAATAGATTTCTAACTTGTATTGAGCATTATACCTTAAAATTAGGTCTTTACCGTAACTTTGTTTATTTGGTTCAAAGAAGAACCAGTCAAATCAAATTTTATATTAGTTGTGCTAAAGCGGTTGCTAAAATGCCTTGATTAAGTAGGTGTAGCGAAAAATAATGGGGCTTAAATCATATATATTGTTTATTAGCCCTATATTGAAAAAACATAGCGGTCGAAAAGTGCTATGTGCTATAGCGGTGATTTTGCGGGTCTTTAACTACACAGCTCAGAATAAATAGGTATGGGGATTGACAGACGCACGGTCTTAAGTATAGTCAAAATTCATCATCATCAAACTCAAAGGAGGGGTATAAATAATGCAAGTCCTTATATCACACATCATAATCGGATAGGAATGAACAACTACTCGCTTGCTCTAAGAGCCTACACATGTGCCCATCCGACACAACTCTACAGTCTTTAGTTACTTCGACGGCCATCGTAACTCAATATCCATCGGGTGCAAGACTACGCTTGTAATGGTCATGACCTTGCATGTGGCCTATGGTAATAGACTGCTGTCCTATATGTGATGATCCGCCTTTTCGACTTTGAAAAGACGACACTGATACATTCATGGTATTCACGTGTCGAGCATCCAAGTGCCGAAAAGGTACATTATTAGGGTGAAACAAAAGAAAAGACAGAACATAATCTCACATCGTGGTGAGTAATATATAACGTACAACATATCTTTACAGAAGAAAACTGTAATATATATTTATATATCAATCAGAGTAAACTAACCTATTATTAATTGGGTTTTTAACCAAGTAGAAGTTGATTAGAATGTCGATACGAAGACAGAACGACCTAAAACTTGGCAAAGATACTTGGAAGGACAAATGGAAAGGCGTGAAAAAGCATGGATCTAAAATAAGCTAAGTGCTATATCCAGCCCGAATTAACATCCTTAATTCGGTACCGAATATAGGTGCTAAGTCTTGGAACCTTCAAACTCTGCATAAGTAATCTATTAGTCATCTTATGTATATTGGTGAAGTTTCATAGATTTCCAGAATGTCTATCATCAAGAATGAAGACGTGATGGTCCAAACAGCAGGATAATCTAAGTCGTGGAAGAACGATGATCAAAACTCATGAACAATCTCCTAAATTACGTGGAGTATATCTAGACGAAGCAAGGAACTCGACCCAAAAGGACTTGGCTATACTATAGCTAAGGATAGATTTGGTACCCAATTATGGGTCTTAGTTCGGCACAATTTAGCCCTTAACTCAGAGAGTCTCAAGTTCTCTTGTGTTATCTTGGGCCACTATTTGGACTTCTCTGGTAGCAGGCTTCTGATCCAATATGATTGTTACCGCTATAAATACAAACCAAAGAGCAACTAAGAGAGGGTCGATTTTCTGCCATTACTACGTGGTTAGATTAGACAAGTTTGCTTGAAGAAGATTAGAGATTTGTTATTCTAATGACTCCTAAAAGGAAGAAAACATCTAGAAGATCTATTGGGATAACACTTGGTGTTGACGAAACCAATCTTTAGCAAATGGAAGTAAACAACGCTAACAATCATCGAATAGAAATTAATGTTGGAAACCTATCATCAAACAGAGATTAATGTTGGAAACATAGCACTAGGAGCTTCCACTCAATAGGAGGTTGTAACCGGAGGAAACCTGAAGCAGATGGTTAATCAACTTAACTAGAAGATAGCTGTAGTCAAAAGGCTCTCATGGACAAGAATGATGATTTTATAGCGCTACAACCACCAACTGCCCTAAGGACTAGGCCAGAAACTGCAAAGCTATGGAATAGGAAATCCTCCATCTTAGGCTTGAATTGGGGGGATGGAAAGAAGAAAAAAGATAGTCGGTGAAGCGACTGGAATTGTTATTGAAGGTAATGGAAGTACAGCTCAGGCCGGAGGACAACCTACCGCAAACCCCAACCTTGGAGCGAAGGCTCCACTAGGGAATATTGCAATGCTTCTCTCCAATTCTGAATATGACATGCACCTTGAAGCTAAAGGACTGGAATTGAGCGCTGATATAGGTAGGAAAAATGTCGGAAAAGAAGTTCAAACCGCCGCTATAAACCGAACCGCACGCTGCCGCTATAAAGCGAACCGCACGCTAATAGAATACTGTGGGAGTGGTTCTCCCGAAGAATGAGAACCTAGACTTCAATTTGCAGACCAAGGCTGTTTGCGAAGCCAAACGCTTGGCATAGCTCTTGATAGTCAAGCTATGGACTACCAGACTAGTGAGGCATTCATTGCGAATATGGTTAAACGCTTGATGGAAGAAAGTAAGGACATATAGGATGACGATTGCGGTTCTATGCCAAACCAAACTCCATTTACAGAAAACATTTTAAAGAAAGAGTAGCCTTATAAGTTTACAATGCCCTTTATGCCATCTTATAATGGGATGACGAATCCCAAACATTAATTATACAAGTACAGTTGGCACATGGACAGAGCTAGGGCAACGGATGATGTCTGCTGCAGATATTTTCTTATCTTCCGGGAAGGCGTTTCTTCTATATGGTTTACTTGACTCCAACCTAGATCCATATCTACAATTGATGAGTTAGCAAGGAAATTCTTGGAATAGTTCAGGCTTCACATGGCATAGCCAAAAGATGCGATGTATCCATCTACCGACCAAATGAGTCATTAAAAACCTTTATGAATTAGTTTAATACCGTGGTTATGAAGTGAGCTATCCTAATGAAGATATGGTATTATGGATTTAGTCTGAGCTATCCATCTGAACGCAGACTTTGGAAGATGAATTAAGATGAAACAACCAACCACCATGAAGGAGTTCGATCGAAAAGCGAGTAAGTATTTGAGATTGGAAGAGGCAGACGCACTTAAGGGAAAGAGTACTAGCGTGCAACTAAAGCAGATAGTTCAGAGTAAGGTAGGGGTCAACTAGGATGGAAATAATTCTAGAGCCATGACAACAAATGCAGGGAAAGATGGAAATCAAAAAAAGGAAAAACCAAAACATTAGTAGGCATGATGGGGATGAAACCAGGTTAGGAACCTGTGACCCGAGGAGTATACATCATTGAATGATAGCTTGGAGAACATCTACCTTGCAACTCAAGGAACTGAGCGGTACCATAAGCCTCCGAGAAGGAAGAATCTGAATGACAAAAGCAATCAGGGAAGTTCTACCGCTTTCATGAGGCTCACGGGAATAACATGAACGAGTGCTAACATCTAAAAGATTTAATTGAGAAATTGATTAGGAACAACAGGCTCTAGTAGTATATGAAGAAATTGCAAAACTTTGACCAGCCTGCTAGACCTCAAGTTCTGAGTACTCATGGGAACCAATCTAGACACAACGATGAAGGATCCAAATGGATGGAATGGAGACTAGTCATCGACATTATTTTCGGAGGACCTCACCCAACATATAAGAGTGGGGAGATAGAGCGATACGCGAGTTCACTAAATCATGCTCCAAAAGAAACTTGTTTTGTGATTAAGGATGGTGCCCAACCAAGCAGCAAAGGACACTCAACGATGATATAGTATTTCAAAATCAAGATACTAAAGAAATAGAAATGCCGACTCTTGACACAATGATGGTAACTATCAGAATCAGGATTGTAGTTGTACCGTGAGTCCTGGTGCATAGTGGAAGTTCTGTTAATATCTTGTTTCAACATACGTTCGATCAGATGATGTTTAGCATTAGGATGTGTCTTCTTGCCGAATAAAATCCAGGACTTTACGAGAGAACCAAGATGGCCATTTAGGATGATTGACTTGCCTATCAAGCTTGGAAAAGGAGAACAAAAGGTAGTCCTTATCCAAACCTTCGTGATTGTAAATGAAATGTCAGCTTACAATGTTTTCTTGGGTCGATCGGCCCTTGCTGATTTTAGGATCGCTTTGGCCCTATGGTGCCTTACCATGGAATTCCCGACGGAGAATGGAGTTGGAGTTATAAAGGGAGATCAAAGCATCGTTGGAGAATATTATGCCGCTAAGTTGTGCGAATCGAAACGAAAGGAAAAGTGGAAGAATGTAGGGAAATCTCTCCATGTTCATGAACCTTCAACATAGCAATTACAGAACCGCCCATTTCTTGGAGACCATAGTCAATTCAACAAGGCTTTGAACCCTAGGAAAAAGAGTTTAGGGGAGGAACAAACGACACCGACAGAGATTACGGTGTCATTCCCCGTCAATATGGACAACCAGACTTGATCCTTAAAATTAGGGTCATAATTTGGGATCAAAATGCAACTAGATTTGTAGGATATCATTGAAGATAGCATGTCATGCACCCAAGGTCGATCCCAATTTCACTCCAGCAAGGTTTTAAATATTGGATTTCGGTCACGTTTCGTCTCGGAATTTTTACACAGGTTATCTCGTATCGGGAGAGATCTCGGACGAGATGAGTACGTATCGGGTGTACATCTCGGGTTGACATCTCGGGTCTTATAATGCATCTAGGGAATATCTCGGATGTACTTATGTGTTTAAAATTGATGTGAAAATTTATTTAACGATTATAACTTTCTTAGCAAAAATAAAAATGGTAACATGCTTGATTTACATGGAAAAAGAAATAATTTTAGAAGAGTAGTAGCTTGATTAGCTTAATTGATTTGGTAATGATTGAATAATATCCTTTTATTTGAACGTAATAAAGAAGTGAAACCTTTCGCTATGACTCATTAAGATAAAAAGTAAAGAATATGTTCAAGAAGTTGGTAAATTATAATTGGATTGAGTAGTTTCTTTTGAATCAATATGAAAATAAAAATTATTATGGAAAATAAGAGAAATGTATAACTTCGGGTGAGATGTCGGATTGACATTTTGATCCATATATCGGGTGAGATTTGAATATCTCGGACGAGATGAGTGCCTTGGGAGATATGGAGGAGATTTGATGTCTCGTCTCGTTTAAGTGTGAAAATGAGATCTCGGGCGAGATACAGGAGATTTAAAAACATGCACTCCAGTGAGGTAAAAGAGACACAATTTGGGTCTAGAGCGATCCAATACACTAAAGGAGGAAGTGGATAAGCTATTGGCTAATGGTTTCATCCGTGATGCGAATAATCCTGAGTAGGTATCAAATCCAATTTTGGTAAAAAGTGAAATGGAAAGGGGAAAACTTGTGTTGACTACTCGGGTCTAAATAATGCCTGCCCGAAGGATAACTTCTCCCTATCCTAAATCGACCAATTAGCCGGCGAAACCGCATGTCACAAGCTGCTCTCATTCATGGATTCCTACTTAGGATACAATTAGATTATGATGCATGAACCCGATCAGGGGAACACCAGATTCATCGTCGACCTCGGATTGTGTTGTTACCGAGTAATGCTATTAGGCCTGAAGAACTCTGGGGCAGCTTACTAACATTTGGTGAACATAATGTTCAAGTATTAGATTGGATGAACAATGGATGTCTACATGGACGGCATGCTAGTCAAATCACATTTGTCTGGCAATCATTTGGATAACCTCTCGAAGATATTTGTGATTCTCCAAAAGTATGTAGTGAAGCTTAACCTGCTAAAATTCTCTTTCCGTGCGACTTTTGGAAATTTACTAGGTTTCATTTTGAATGCTACGGGCATTAAAGCTAATCCCAAACAAGCACTGCCTTATGGAATATCACTTCCCCTACAACAAAAAAGCGGTTGCAGAGTTTGAATGTAAAGGTGGCAACGTCGAGCGATTTATTTCCAAAGTAAAAGACAAGTGTATACCATTCTTCAACGCATTGAAGAATGGTAAGAAAATTTCGAATGGAATCAGGCCTACCAAGCAGCTTTATAGGAATTATTACGACATATGGAGATCCCATTGCCTCTATCCAATCCAGTAGATAGGGAAGACCTATTCATTGGCAGTGTCAACTCATGCTTTGAGCACAGCGCTTGTACGCAAGGAAGCTAGGATCCCACAGCCTGTTTTCTACATCATTAAACGATTCACTGGAGTTGAGAAAAACTATTCAAAGTTGGAAAAACTAGCCTATTTCCTAATGATCGCATCAAGAAAGTTGCATCCATATTCTCAAGCTTATCCAATTAAAGTGCTGACAGATTAACCTTTGAAAAAAAAATACTTTATCGAGCTGAGACTTAAGCGTGACTTCTGAAGTGGAATATTGAACTAAACCACTATGATTTGACTTATCAACCCAAAAGGGTGATTAAAGGACAGGTGTTGGCTGATTTTACCATTGAATTCACCATTTGAGATGGGGAAGAGTAGGAAACAGAGGAAGTGGTATCACAATGGAAGCTGTTCGCTAATGGTGCATCAAATGAATTCTGCTCAGGAGCAGGAGTTGTGCTTGAGACTCCTGAAGGATGATTAACCTGATATGCTTTAAAACTAGAGTTTCCTGCTACTAATAATGAGGTAGAATACAAGGCACTAATAACGGGTTTGAAGGTTGTAAAGGAACTGGGAATAAAAGCTGTGTATATCTGCAGCGACTCTCAACTAGTCTTTTGTTAGATAAAGAGGAAATATCAAGCTAAAGGGGAAAATCTTGCTCCCCACTTGTCAAAAGCATGGGAACTACTCAATAACATTAAACATTACGTGATAACCTATATTCCCAAGGAATATAATGTGAAGGCCGATTACTTAGCCAAATTGGCCAGCTCCGGAGAGGCACAATTAATGGAATTGTTCCAGTTGAAGTGTTAACAGCTCCAAGCATGGATCTGATGAAATTAGATTGGCTTTTGAAGATCACAGAAGAGGGAAAATATGGATGACACCGATCAGGGATTATCTACCTAAAGCAATACTCTCCGTAAACCGAAATGAATGAAAGAATCTCCTTTGCAAGACTCCGCTATTCATACTACAAGATGAAGCGCTACGTGGGAGAGGCTTCTCAACCCTGCTACTAAGATGTGTAACCAAAGATGAAGCCATGATGGTTCCGATGGAAGTCCACGAAGGCAGGTGCAGCGACCACGCCAAGAGGCAGATACTGGAAAACAAGGTTTTACATTACAGATATTTCTGGCCTACTATCAATTGAGACGTAGCAGATTATACAAAGTGCTATGATCAGTGCCGGAGATTTTTGTATATCCCGAGAGCCCCATCCTTGGAACTTACGCAAATGTTCAGCCCTTGGCCATTTGCAATATGGAAAATCGACCTAATCGGTGTATTACAAATAGCCAAAGGAGGAGCCAAATATGCTATCATTGCAATTGATTACTTTGCTAAGTAGGCTGAAGCGGAACCACTCACTACCATTTACCACTAAAAAATTGATTAACTTTGTAACTAAAAACATTATTTGCAGGTTTAGAGTACCATGGAAAATAATCGCGGACATCCCAGTTTCAGAGTGCTAAATTAAAAGAATTCTACAAGCGTTATCGAATTGAGAAGAGTTTTTCTATGGTAGCGCACCCGTAGGCAAACGGCTAAGTGGAGGCAGTGAATAAAATCATCAAGTCCACCATCAATAAGTGGTTGACGAAAGCTAAAGGAAATTGGGTAGATGAACTGCCATTTGCACCATGGGCTTATAGAACAACACATAAATCTCCGACCGGGCACTCACTGTTCATCTTGGCATATGGTTTAAAAGTAATGACCCCATTAGAGTTGGAAGTCCTCTCTCATCGGAGATGACACTTCAATCAAACCGAAAATGAGCAGCTTCTACTCGAATCACTTTACCAGATCGATGAGAAGCGAGAAGAAGTAGAACTAAGGACCACTGCTCACCAGAAGAGGGTGACACGACACTTTAACACCAAAGTTTGCAACCGCACCTTCGAAGTGGAAGATCTCATCCTAAAGTGGATCTTCCAAGTATGGAAGCGCTTGACCCAAACTGGGAAGGACCCTACGTCGTCGTCCAGAAACTTAGAGATGGAATGTTCAAGCTTATGATGGTCAATGGAATTCTGATTCCTCGTGCTTAGAACCGTGACTCGTTACAGCACTATGTTATTTAATACTTATCTATACATTTCCTACTTTGGAAAATAAGCCACCTAGGGATACTTAGGGCATTGTAAATAGGTAGGACTTTCCTTTCTCTTTATTTTTAAATTAGTTTTGCTTCTTGAACCAATGAAACCGCGTCCATGTAAGCAACCACTGATTTGACCGCATCAAACCGTCAGGTCGACGAGGAAAATCAACCCCAACCTTCTAAGAACCGGTGTTGCTCCAACAACATTAGGAAGGCCCGACCCTTGCATGCATCTATAAGTCATACCTAGCTTCTTGGATCATTGGAACTTCATCTGAGTAAGCATCCATTCTTTTTCCATTTGAACCAACTGCGTTCAAGTGTGCTCTAATTCTTTACTTTTTAGACCAATGGAACTATGTCCAAGTAAGCATCCATACTTTTGCCACTTGAACCGATGGAACTACGTTTAAGTGCACTCCATTTCTTCGCTTCTTGGATCGAAGGAACCGCATCCAAGTAAGCATCCATTCTTTTGCCACTTGAACCGATGGAACTGCATTCAAGTAAGCTCTATTTCTTTGCTTCTTGGACTGATGGAACCACGTGCAAGTAAGCATCCATTCTTTTTACCACTTGAAGCGATGGAACTGCATTTAAGTGCGCTCTGTTTCTTCGCTTCTTGGACCGATGAAACTGCTTCCAAGTAAGCATCCATTCTTTTGCCGCTTGAATTGATGGAATTGTGTTTAAATGCGCTCCATTTCTTCGCTTCTTGGACCGATGGAACCGTATCCAAGTAAGCATCCATTCTATTGCCACTTGAACCAATGGAACAAAGTTCAAGTGCACTCTAAATCATTGATGTTACATCAGTTACATTGTCAATCTATAAAAATCTCCTAAAACTGACACTACTCGGGCAACATCGGGAAATTCATCAGTCGCGGGATTGGTAAAAATCGATCCCTACCTCCCAAAACCCAACATCGCTTGGAGATAGGAAAAATAAAAAGAGAATTCATGGACTGAGCTATTCATTGGTCTTTGGAAGTAGAGGCTGTTGTATGGATATAACCTCAGTACCGAGCTTAGAGAGAATCAACCGTAGTCAAAATATAGGGTGCTCAGAACCAAGCATCCAAATTACAGGTTCCCAGAGATAGGAGCTGCAATACATCGTGGATTGGAGGCAACCAAAGAGTTTCCTAGAGCATCCAGTCTTATGTCATGTGTTCAGAGTAACTAGCCCCATAGATTGGAAGGGCATACAACACACCAATAATTGGTCTAATGAAAATTTCTCCATAGTCGCGTTACACCGAACAGAGAATTTTGACAACCACAACAAAGCTAAGTAAAGTAGTGCGCTAAATAACTACAAGTTAAACTGCTTACACTATTTACATACACATAAATGCGACAAATGAACACATCATATATCACATGATACATCAGTATTTAATATGGAAATTGTGGGACAAGCAATCATATTATGTACATATATAGTGCTATATAAACAGGAATAATACATAGATGTAGAATAGTACACAGAAGAGATTACAATGAAAATAATAATCATTTCATTACTTATATCACTTTATGTACAAAATCGAATAGCAGGGGCCGTTCTCGCACAATGTTGGCCTATTTGGACACCAAAGGCAAAAGTATAGACTCTACTGATGCAACAACAAAAGAAAAGGCGCTAAGTACAGACTCTGTGCTTGTACAAAAGACTCAAAAAAGTAAAAGACACATGAATAAAAGACCAGAAAAACCTCGTTTCACCGTTGCTCAAGCTCTTCAAGACTTTTTTTTTGCCTTTTTCGTATCCTTTGCCACCCTTTCCCGGACTAATTTGGCACTTCTTCTTATCCTTCCTGGTCTCTCCTCTAACAGGGGCTGAACCCCTCAAACCCTCCGATGGTCGCACTCCCCCTCCTTTGGCACCTTTAATGTAATAGTTGTTGGGGTCTTGCGCTTTTGCTCTTCCCTCTCCTTCTTCATCTGCAATCCCTTTCTCTTCTCCTCTAATCTTACTTCCATGGTCATCTTCTCTATTGGCCCCAACTCACTGGTGATCGCCACCTCCTCATCATAAAGACTGAGATATCCTCTAAGTTCTATACTACCCCTATCTTTTTGGAATTGGGCCCAAGCTCGGAACTGGAGACAGGAATAAGGCCAGAAACCATTGTAGAGACAGCATTGCAAGCAGTAGAAACGACAGTAGGTCCCGAATCCTGTACGGTTGGAGGAGGAAGTGAGAGAGTTGGCAGAACTACAAGTTGGGAAAGCGAGGTGCATAATACAAAGAAGGACCTCGAAGAAAATTGAATGGCCTGGAGCATCAAAGAGACGAGAGAAATACCTAAGCCAAGAGTGTGGTCGTGAACTTCAATCTTAAAAGCTTCGTCACTAGTCCGCTTATCTAAGAGGTGCACTATAACTAGAGTAGGATGTGGCCCTCCCAAGGATTCCGATGTTGCATGCACATAAGCAGCTTTAGAGGTTATAAAGGTGGATGCCAAGATGGTCACCAATTGCTTTTGTGAAGCTATAACAAGTATTTGTTGCTAACCCGAAGAGCGTAGCCCAGCAAGAGCTCTAGTAGTGACACTGGTGGCATCTTTCTCCCTTTCTTCTCTAAGGATCTCTTTATTGCTGGCCAAGAAGTCAATGTCATCAAGGCTAAGGCAGGTAGACTTTAGTTTCTCCTCAGTGCGTGTATCCTTAGCCTCCTTGGATCTGACCAGCACTTCCTCCTAGATCTTGTCAAGAGTTTAAGGATAATTCACATCATGCCATTTTAGGTTGCCCTTGTTCATACATAGCTTGTATATAAATGAAGTACGTTGGCATCCGTTTGATCAATCACATTATCATATTCTGATCGAAGCTCAGTTAATTCGGACTTGGTGTGTGTGTGCGCTTAATCTCTTCCACATATTTTCTAAAAATGGCCTCTTACTTTTCTTTCACCAGCTGTGCATTGTCCTCACAAAGCCGAGTGAATTCCGTAGCCTATTTAGCGATCACAGTAGCATGTCCAGCGATGGTCTAGTTTTGAGATTTAATAGTATTTTCTGCTTCAGTTAGTTGCTCTTTCAACTTCCGAGATTCAATGTGAGCATATTGAAGCTGAATTTTTATCACAATCACCGCTCAATCATGAGCTCAATTAGCCTCAATCAATTGACTATCGTTAGAAGCCTTACTCTTCAAGGTTGCATCCTTCTCAGCCTTCAAACTTGGTTATCTCGTCGTCAAGATCTTTAATCACTTTGGCATGACCTTCCCGCTCGGCCTCAAATGATAGGATTTCTTAATAGTTTATATGGTTTACATCCGATATGGATTTTTACGAGATGTTGAAAGTCGCACCCGCTTCTATATCCTCTTAGATTGTCTTCAAATCGCTGAGGGAAGCAGCCCGGTTAAGGGGTTTTATCTTCTTATCAAACTTGAGTCCCCTTTGGAACAGATTCAAAAAATCATCTTGAAGCATGAGTGGACCTGGCGGGAGTTTAAACTTTTCTCTTCAACTAGAAGATGTAGGAGCTACTATAGTAGTCATCTCTTGAGAGAGTGGAATCGCTTGAATCTCAACGGTCTGGACATCGGAGTGGAAGGAGTAATCGATTGTGAGGACCCACGGTGGTCATGAGAGTCTTTGTGGTGTTTATGCACATCGTCGGGGGCACTGCTCTCATTGTCTCTTTTTCGTTTATCTCCCCTCTTGCGCTCTCGCCTGAGTGGTGAGCTTCATCATCTTTCCTTTTTCTTCTTTCCTCATCGTCTTGCAAGGAGGGCGATAAACTAGATCACAAGTCTTAGTTCTTTGGGAGCTGGTATCTTGGCATAATTAGTGATATAACCCAAGTTTCATGGTACCTAAAATGAAACACAAGAATGAAATTAATATTTGAACCTAGGAACTTAACGCAATGTAGAGATGTGTGCTTGTGATCCTAAAGTGAAGTGTGTAGTGCTGACGACCCCCTATATACAATACCAACCATATCTATAGGATTTAAGAGTCAGAGTCTTTTCATCACTGCTCACAAATGCACCTGAGGAAATGTCAATTTCCAAGCTGATCTCAACCATCATTTTGCTAATGGAGATATCCCCGTGTTCATCTACATAGATGGCAACATCTTTCATGAAATCGGAAGTGCACGTATCTCCCGCGAGGGTCTCGATAGCTTGACCTCCGAAAGTCTACAAGTCTCGCTAATAGGTCGTTCTTTAGGAGAAGAAATTAGGGTTTGAGGCTTAATGCCTCAGTAGTTAACATGTCTAGAGAATATAGTTGAGGAAGATCAATACTCATTTTCGACAATTCACCAAAGAATTATCCCTTTCCATGGAGATGCGAAAGTCACCATCGAAGCCTTCTTCCTATCCCTCCTCAACCATAGGCTACTTCCCATCTCTCCTTTGAAATGTTTCGTCTTCATCTTCGAGGATCGAAGACATCCTATAGGCCTCATCCTATTCCCCATAATTTCCTCTTTAGAGGGTAAGTCTAGATCAGCTTCATGAATCTCTTTGGGTTGTGCATCCTCTGATGGACCAACCACTACTTCATGAGCCTCCTCGACAGAGTTATGAGCATGGGTAGAAGAACGAGTGCGTCTCTTAGGGCCACTTGACGTTGACGGCTCATCGTCCATAACAACATCACTTGAGCACCACGGACAAGAACCAGTTAAATGATGGTACAACATCACTTAAGCACATGTATCATTTACAAGCAATAAAACCTTCTGCAGCGTTATGAGCGAATTCAACTCTAGTAGGCAAACGAACATCACCCTCCGGGATGTCGTGTTGTACGCATATATTCCTAGGCATTTGAACTGTTAGAATTGAGGGTGCTTGTTCTGGAGGATCAGTTAGAAATCTCAGTCCAGGATGCAACTGGTCAAGTACAGGTCCTACGAGAACTAGTGGGCCATAGAAATCAGAAGCCACATGTTGACTTGGTCCATGGGAATAGTTGAAGAAGCAAGGGCAGTTGTTGACTCGGCTTTAGATGGTGTGGATGATCCATCAACGGACTTGCGATGTGTTGATAACGCGTCACTTTAGACAATAAAACTTGTTGGTCACGGTCAGCTATGCTCTATTTCCATTGAGGATCTCCATGTGTTAACGCTTGAAATCCAAATAAAGCTGGCATGTGCTGACTAATTGGATTCCAAGCGTAGACCGGGCTAGGCACAATGTGTTATCTATGTGGAATGAGCCAGTGTCTTGAACACAACAAATGGTCCATCCCGTGTAGATAGCTCACTCACAGTGAGAAAACAATTCGTATTTTTCTTTGAAATCACTTTTTCTGTTCTTACCCATTACCTATCAACATTCGATAATAGATTCGTTTTCCAGAATGACACGGAATGTTCTTTCTTTTACAGAGGCACTGGATGTGCAAAAATGCAATGTAATGGAGCTATTTGATATGTCCGAATCTATGATGAATCAGCATATCAAAGTCAGTTGAATGATCCATCTCACTAAATTTCGAGGATAGAGACGGCCGAAATTAGGAAATATGTTTCTCTTAAGTCAAACATGTCCAACATGGGATCAAATTCTAACTACATCACTAGCTAATCATGTTCAGTTTCAACCTTCTCCATTTCCAAATTGTAATCAATAGAACAGATTATCATCTTCATCACCACAAAAGCATGAATCACTGTCACTAATGCCAACATTTGAATCAAGGTGAAAAGCAGACTCGTCTTAGGGTTTCTACTTGAACGGGCTTGAATCTTCCATACAACGCTATAGAGGTGGCGAATTGATCAGGCGACAACAAGTGAAGTGAGGAGACAACAGATCTTGGTGGTAAGGTTGGAGGATAAATGGCGGTGGAGCTAGTGCTTAGATCGACACAGATAGGCTTAGGGCTTGAATCAACTTGAAGGTTTCTAAACTCGAGCTGGAAATGATACAAGTGAGGAGTAGTTAAAAGGAAAGGTATAAGTAAGAAAAGAATTTTCTAAAAAATAGATAAGTCCTTAATTCAGGATGAACTGACACCCTTAATTCGCTACCAAACTTACCTCCTTAATCCGGATCAACTCCAGCTCGTTGTAATGAACCCACATATCGACTTAAAGCCTTGCGCAAATTTCGAAGTAAAGATTGCATCATCGATATAGAGAATTGAAAATTCAAGTTGAAATCAAAAACGAATAGCTAGTCGAAAGATAATTAGTTGACGACAGCATCTCGATATGGAATTCGATAATCAACTGAAATTCACAGGATAGTAATCTGAAACTTTTCTTTTTCCAAAGCACACTTTATCTCCAACGAAAGCATACTCCGAGTATCTTTGCTAAGTTTTAGGTCGTTCCATCTTCGTGTCGACGTTCTAACTCCTATCGACTTCTGCTTCGTTAAAAACCTAGTTAAGGACAAATGGAAAGGAAAAGTGTGGATCCAAAATATGCTAAGTGCTATATTCTGCCCGAATTAACATCCTTAATTCAATACTGAGAATAGGTACTAAGTCTGGGCACCTTCATTGTTTGCATATGTAATCCACTAGTCTTCCTATGTATATTGGTGAAGTTTCATAGATTTCCAAAGAGACTATCATCAATAATGAAGATATAATGGTCAAAATGGCAGGATAGTCTAAGTCATGGAAGAATGATGATCAAAACTCATCAACAATCTACTAATTACATGGAGAACATCTAGATGAAGCAAGGAATTCGATCCAAAAGGGCTTGGCCATACTGTGACTAAGGATTATATTTGGTACCGAATTAAGGGTCTTAATTCGACATCAAATTTAGCCCTTAACTCGGGAAGTCTCAAGTTCTCTTGTGCTATCTTGGGCCACTCTCCGGACTTCTCTGGTAGCGGGCTTCTGATCCAATGAGACTACTACCATTATAAATACAAGCCAAATAGCAACTAAGAGAGGGTTGGTTTTCTGCCATTACTATATGGAAGCCCTGTCATTTCTTTAACTCTTTCACTACTCCATAATCACCAAGGCAGTTCCTTAAGGCAATTCTAGGATATAGAATCCATCTAACACTTGTACTTGTGACTAACTCTTCTCAATCACTTTGAAATCATACTCTATCAAGATGAAATCAATAAGAAAAGATATAAAGCAGTCATAGGCTTAGTTAACAGCTGAACCACTATAAAAATCTTTGTCTCTCATTTACTTTAAGCTATTTTCTATTATATTTGCTCTATTTTAACAGGGTTAGTGTTTTATATCAGACTCTAGGGTATTAATTCATTTTTTGGGTTAACACCTATCATCATAACAACATGTCCTCACAAATACTGATAAATACAAAACAAGAAATGTAGTGGAATTAAAAATACATGAATATGTCTTGGAGGCATCTAGGTTGTCTCCTAAAGCTCTAAAGCATCCATAACTAAATCTAAAAATATGCTCGGGCTAACTCGAGCATTATAAGAAAATAACACTCGGGTCAATCTGGTAAACCAACATGAGAAAACTCAAATCATATGGATTTTAATGTTATAAAACCTTTCAAAAATAAAGTTGTATCGACCACCCCGCACATAAACACGGATGAGTTTTTACCTTACAATAACCAAACCATTTTATAGTGAATCTTATGATATTATAATAATGTCTAGGTTTTAAAATAAATATTGAATCATAAATGGAATGGTTACATTACTTACATTCAACAACATATTTAGTATAAAATGAAGTCCATAAAGATGCATATTAGAAAATGGATTACAAACAACGATAAGGCTACTAAGGTACCTCCTATCACAGTATACCTCTAGAAAAATGTACAAAGGGTCTAAAATGGACCCTTTACCAATATAAGATGCGATGTCCTGAAATTTTTGGATATTTGAAATTGGAATATTTAATTAATTTTAAATATTTGTAAGTTAGTTTAACTTGGATTTCAAATATCAGTTTGAATTTGGCGATTAAATTTATTGAATATAATAATTAGAGATTGGGTAAAATATAAAATCTAGAGTTATAAGCTTGTCAAAAATATTTCAAAGGCTTATAAAATTTATATTGATAATACTGAAAGTAATAGATGGGGTAAAATAGAATTTAAAAGTAGTTCGTTCAATTTTAAAAATACATCGTTTAAATTGATGTTCAAAAATAGCCTTCCGATGCACAGTCTTGAATTTCGACGAAACTAGTTTCATTGGATCCGTAATATTGTATTATTATTAGATTTTAAATTTCGTAGTGTTTGGATTACCGTTTGGTCGTACAATCTGGAAATGCGTATAAACAATTTAATTGAATTGAATTTAAATAATCAATTTAAAAAGCTATCTTCTTTATATGATTAAATTATGCCTCAGAACTTGTTCCATTGGATTTGGAATAACGGTATGATAGTCGAAACACTAACGGCATGCCTCGATTGGAGATTGGGATTTTAAGTTATATATAATAAGATATTTTGGAAATCTTAGAATATAATAAAATGTGAAAGTCCACAAATGTATTAACCATACTCGAGACGTTTCCAGTATAAGTTGCGTATTCATCTTTCTTGTGAAGCTATCCTCGCTCAGATCAAAATCTTGACTTACTTTTTTTTTGCTTAGTTTGACTTCAAACAGAAAAAAAATCGCGACAAGGCGAAATTGTGCTGATCGAATTCGTGATTAGCATCAGCAAAGCGATAGGCGATGGCGCGATTTGAATTGCGAGCATGAAGAAGGGCTCGATGCAGAGGAGGTTGCAAAGTTAGGGTTCGTGAGCTAGCAAGTCAAGGCGATTCGTGGTGGATGGTTCGCGTAGCTCGACGACGCAGTGGGATTATCAGCGGCGACATGAGGTTGCGAAGCGACCAGGAAGGGAGTACTCATGAATCAGGGGAGCTAGGGTCCCCAGAGAGAGGGTAAATCGTCGCAGGCGCATGGGCTGGTGGCGAGCAGATGATGAACAAAGGCAGGACCTCGTGCGGTGACGTCTCGACTAGGGTTCCATTCAATTTTGAATTAGGCTGAAAGGTATAAAAAATAATTTATTCTTCGATTTAAATTTTTATGTACGTATAAGTATATACAGAGAAAGAAAAATATATATATGATTGCCACAGTGTTTGACTTACAGTAAAGTCAGGATGCAGATTTTATTTTTATACAGAAAACAGATTTTTAATATATATATATATATATTTGTACACATGCTTTTAATTTTAAATATTAAAGGCATTTACATAATTAGATTTTTGAAAATATATAAAGTATATTTTTATAAGTATATTTTTATATATAAATAATTTCAAAGGAAAGTAAAAATACAAATTCACATCTTTTAACCTACTAGTATTTTAAAAATATGTATTTAGGGTTATTGATTTATTTAATAAACTTATTTAGCTATTTAGTTGATAAAAATAATTTACCAAAAAGAAAATTAGTTTAAAACTAAAAATTTTGGTTTGAATTAAAATAAATAAATAATAATTGATTGTTCGACCTATTAGAATATGAATAAAACCTTAAATGTTTGTTACAAGGTCAAAAATCATGAACCAAGTCAAGGTTGAAGTGGGTTGCAAACAGCAAAATAAAAGGTGAGTTAATTTCAATCATCGGGGTTTAATTTAAATTTAAATGGTTAAATTTAAATAATTGGTTGAATGATTGAATTGATTTGATGTGCTATATTATATGTAGTAGTATATAGTATATATCGGAGTGATTGATTCCCGCATTATATAGCGGATGAGACCCTATGCGTCACATAATAGCGGATGATATTATACAAACCCATATACCGCGATATTCCACCTCGAAGTGGAATTGGTATTGTGCTAACATCTGTGGATGCAGGAAAATAGGTTGGAGGGATCCAACTGGATTCCTCAAAAAAATTTAGATTGTTTAATATTTTGTGTTATGAATATTTGATATTCTGTGATGAATTATATTGATAATTGGAATATTGAATGCTATGGTTTGCTTGAATATATATTTCGGTACACTGAGTTATCAAAATATATAGAATTGGATTTTTGAAAAGAAAATAAAAGAGGGAATTTTTAAGTTAAATAATTATTGAGAATTGAATAAATTGAAGAATGAATTGGAAAAGAATAAAAGGTGATTTTAAAATTCTAATAAATAAATTCCAAGTATGGGAAAGGGGATTTGAATAAAAAAAGGGAAAATAATGAATTTTAAAACTTAAGTGATGTTATTCAAAGGAATGAAAGAATTTACTTTAAAATTCAAGGTTTAAAATTTATTTAAAAGAATAAAGAAGAAATTTGGAAAATCTGAAATTGGTATGTTTCAGTTAAAAGAATTAAAATCAAAATGAAGAAATAAAATATGAAGTTAATGGATTTTGAAAAAAAATGAGTATGTAAATAATTTATTTCAAAATGGAGTAAATTGGAATTCAATTTGGAAATTGATTTAAGTGTTTGAAATTGGAAATTTAAAGAAGAATGTGACTATGAAATTTATAAACTGGGTTTATAAAAGTGAAGCAATATATCAGTGGATATTTAGAACAATAAATTCACGGTGAGAATTTATTAAAGGAATGGGTAAATTTGTATAAAAATAAATAGCGGTTTATTTTTAAAAGATGAGAAAGAGAAGCGTATTTTCCTGGATAGCCAAGTACGTTTCGAAGCAAAATTTAAGTATAAGTAAAAGTTTTAAAGTTGATTTAAAGGTATGTTTTAGAAAATTTATTATTTTTAAATTTTAAGGTAAGTATTTTTCAAATTTATTTTAGTGGAAATTATTTAAAGGTGACTTGGTATTATGTTTTAAAAGGATAAAAATTTAGTTTTATATTTTATAAAGCGGCTGTATTTTAAATATTCTTAAAGTATACATTTTTGAATAAGTATTAAAATAGTATTCACTTAAATGGCTTAAAGTGTATTTTATAATAAAGAGTTTTTAAATTATTTTAAAAATCTAAAGCTTGTACTTAGTGCTTTTAGTGGGAATAAATATTTGGAAATTTATTCCATGAGAAGAGTGTGGTTTGGAAACTGTTTTCAAAAGGGTTGAAAATGGAAATATATCTTGAAAGATATTTTGAGGTTAATAAATAATTTGGTGAAATTATTTATGGCTGATGGTTGTTTGTGAATGTTATTTGATAGTTAAATAACCGACTATCAATATTGGCTAATGCGCTGATCGTTTCGAAGAGACCAGGATCGGGATTTATTTCCTGAAAACCACTTCGATCCAGTTTGTACGTTTTCGTGAGGAACACGAGTTTGGATTCGAAGATGGAGCAGTAAAGTGCAAGGGCTAATCGCTACTAATCCTGAGGTGATTCCAAAATGGATGTAGTAGGAGTAGTGCCTTCGGTCCCGTTCGAACTCGGGACGGACTTGTAGGGATGAATGCTTTCAGAACATCGTCAGGTGGGCAATGAGCATTCTAAGAGATATTTTCTAAAAAGGTAACGCTTAGTCTCGAGCCTCATCAACCAGGAATGACTGAAAATCAGGGGTTATGCAACAAGGCTAGGTGGGTAGCGCCCATTAGGGTGAGGTCATCCCTGTCTAGATGTCCCTTTTATTCGGCTTAGAGGTGCGGTTGTTGATCCCAACCGTGGGGTGATCTTACTTGGGATTGTCCAGTAAGGGGTAGTCCCGGTCTTGTGTTGATGGGGATTTGGAGTAATCCTCGATACGGTGATCTAGGCCACGTACTATGACAGGTGGTACCCCAGTGACTTGTCATTAGTTGGAAATCCATTCTCCCTACGTGCCTTTACGAGTTTTGTTTGTAGAACCCACGATTGTGGCTAGTAGCTGGAATTTAATCATCTAAAAATTTCGACTATTTGAATAAGTATTTGTATATAGACCCTATTATAATATCAGAGGATTTTATAAGAAATGTTTTAGCCATCGTAAGGTAAAAACCCGACATGTTTATTTGTGGCGTGGTCTTACGAGATGCTTTTGTTTTTCAAAGGATTTTGAAACTTTAATAATCAATTTGAGTCTAGTTTTCTCACGCTGGTATTCCAGACTGACTCGGGTGTTATTTCACTATAATGCTCGGGTCAGGCTGAGTATTATAGGATACAAGAAAGGATGTTGTGGAGCTCAACAGACGAGCTGGTTGGCGATACGTACTTCCGTACTTGTTTTAAATATTTCAATGTGTTGATTAGCTGTGTATTTAGTTTTATGAGGACAGTTTATGATTACTGTCCAGTTGAGTGTTATGTGTACTCTGATGATGTAATGTATAAACATATATATTTTCTTTGTGTAAAGATCATTTATTATCTATTATATTTTATTCCACTGCGATGGTTAGATTCTGATGTTGTTTTCTATTTTCTTCTTCTACCTCTTCTTCTTTAACCCTCATGGTTTAGTTTTTCAGGCGTTAGAAAATCGAGTTGTGACATTGTGGTATCAGAGCTTAGGTTGGTGATAACCTTGGCTCTGCTGGGATTACTCATTGAAAATAGAGTCCGTAGTACTCTAAAATGAGTTTGAGCATATCAATAGATATGAGCGCGTATTTGTTAGTGAATATAAATTGTTTTAATATTGTGTTGACTTATTGGTTGAGTGGAATATGAATTTTTATCGAGTAAGTTGGCCGCTATTCGAGAAGAGTTTATAAAACACCTGACACGATAAATTGACACGGTATTGTTTTAAAGGTGGGTGAATAAAATAATTTTACCCAAAATATATTTTGATATAAAAGAAATATTTCCTTAAATTGTTATATGACTTGGACGTTGGATGATAATATTTTAAACAAATAAGATTATATAAAAATTGGAATGACTTGGATAATCAAATGGGAATATATATGAGCATAAATTATACAAATGAATTATGGTTAAAATTTGATTTTAGTCAAAATTGAAAATTTAAAACCCTGGAGATTTTGGAAGTGTTTTGAAGACAAATAATAGCATTATTGTTTTAGAAGTATTTCTGAAAGGAAATTGTTTCAAATAAATTTTGAGAAGGGATATAGCATTGAGCTCGCTTCAGTCGCTGGAAAATAATTTCGGTGATGACTGCAGCATCATCGATGTTCATTTTCGAGTTTCAAAGTGACGGATTGCTGCCAAATTGATTTGTTCAGAAGAACTAGTTTTGTTTTGAAATTTCAAAGGAAGTTTGTTGGGAATAAAAACCAGGGTTAGTTTAAAAATTTGAGAAGTGTGATTTTGAGATATTGGCGGTTTCAGAATGATTTGAAACAAAAGCCAGGTATTTAAAAATCCTAATCCTTATTTGAATTGAAAATCCTGATGAGATAAGTTATAAGCTTATAAATTGAGATGATTCTTTTTAAAGGAAGGAAATATGAACTTTGAATGTTGGGATTAAAATTTAAAGTGAAAAGGTTAAATAAATTTAATTTGGAGAAATTAAATTGTGGAAAATTTAGTGGATGATTGGAAGAAATAATCAGTAAATCTTGAATGTGATTGGAATGGGAAACTAAAAATTAATTTTGGATTAAGAAATAAAATTAATTAGAATTAAATTAACTTAAGCAAAGTTAATAACAATGAATTGGATTTGAAGTAAGTTGAAAGGAATTGGAATGAAATTAAGGTGAATTATATGGGATGGTATTAAATGAAATTAAGTCCTTGCTTAATTTTTTTTAAAAGAATGGTATGTAGCTAGATTTAAATGAAGTTAAGTTAGATAAAATTGAATTGAAATAAATTCAGTTGAGTTATAGATAATATTGAATGGAATAAAATTCTTACTTAAGTAAATAAGCTTCGGAAGCTTATAAAAGGATTGAAAAGCATTGAAATAAAAATATAATCCCTAGTTAAAGGTGAAATATGAACGTGATTGACTGTAAATGGATGGAGACATATGAATATTAATAAGTGAGTAGCTTATAAAAATGTAAAACAGGCATAAATAAGCCGAAATAAAAATGTTGGAATTTTGGAAAATGAAAGAAAATCCAAACTGGAATTATAAAAATTGAAATCAGGAAAATTAAGTGAAGTAATTTTTGTAATAAAATCGAATATTGATTTAAAGTTTGGAAGTAAGCTAATTAGCTAAATAAATTATTTGATAGAGTATGTTAATAAAATTTAACTCGTTCAAATAAAATGGATTGTAAGTTAATAATGAAGTTTAGAAATAAACTCAAATTATAAATTAAATTCAACTTGGATTGATAATGAATTAAAATAAGTGGAGATGTTGTAAAAATAAAATGGAATTGGGTTATAATAGGAATGATTTGAGTTCCAAATAAAATCCAATTCGAATATAAATGAGTTAAATAGCTCGGATATTATTTTTATAAATTGAGAATGTGAATTAAAATTAAAATTAAAATGGATGAGCTAACTGAATTAAATGGAATATGATTAGATGAGAATCAAATTAAACAGAAGTGAACTTAAGTTTGAAGTTGGAATAAATTGAAGTAAATTAACTTAAGTTAAAAATAATTAGAAGCTCGACTTCGAGTAAGAACGGAAGTCCATTAAATAAAAGTTTGGGTTAAATTAATTTGGGAAATGGTTGTTAATATTAGCATGAAATGTTGTTAAGCTTAATCAAATGGTTTTAAAATGAAAGCAATGCGGAGATGAGATGAAATGCAAATGTATGGTTGGTGAATAAACTAGAAATGGGATGGAATTTAAAATAAATTGAGTCGGAATCAATTTAAATTGGTAATAAAACTTAAGTAATTATTTATTCACATGTATATCATCAAAATTGCATAGAATGAATTGTCGTTTAACGTAAACGAAGGTAATTAAAATTCTATGAGTTGGTAGAGATTAAATAAATAGATCTAAGATCAATTGATGTGAATATGAGTTTGTTTTGCTTAAAAATGAATTGGATGTAAGCAATTGAGTTGTAAACCATTTAGATTGAATGAAGTTGTATACGAATTGGTTGTAAACAATTAAAATTAATGTTGAAACCCTATAAGTTGCTTATAAATATTGTTTAACCTACATTGCTTATAGAAACTTGTATGTTTGCTAGTTAAATATGTTAAATGGTGTTAAATTACATGATTTCGACACTTACATGTTAAATTAGGTAAGTACAGGTACCGAGAAGCCGTTTGGCTGGATTTTGGACGCGCTAATTGCCAAATAATAAGCCGCTTGCTTAAAAATACTAAATAAAGGTATGCCTACGCAATAAAAATAGGAAATATGAACTATTTTTGTTTTTCGACCATGTGGGTCGATGTATATATATTTATATCTCTTGTCAAATTGCAAAAGCTCCTCCGTACAAAGGAGACTCTGCCAAAAAAAATTCGAAAATTTTGGGAGTTAGAAACTTTTTTTAGGAAAATTTTTGTTAGCGACAAAACGATTTCAAGTGGATGAAACTAATTTAAAATAATAATATGAATCAATTATAAATGGAAGATAAAAATTCAATATTCAGAGTTGAAGATAAATTGAATTCATATGAAATTGGAATCCAGTATAAAAATAAAGTGGATAAAAAGGCTAAAGTAATAATATAAGAGTATATAAAGTGCTTATATTAAACCTAAGAAATGAATGGTGAAATTCTTAAGTAAATTTAGTATTGAAAAAAAAATTATTCTAGGAGGATAATTAAATGAAGATTAAAACTGAAAGTTGTGAAATGAGATAGTTGTGGATAGTATATAGAAATCAAATAATGTGTATAAAAGAGAATTGATATAGTTGATAATCAATTGAGATAAATACGTAGGATGTACGTATATTATTTATTCGCATAGTGGTTTGATCCAAATTCGAGCATAGAATTTCGAGATAGTTATATCGATCCGAGTGAGGATTTTTCACTCAATTTTCGATGAAGAACCCTGGATGTGAATTTTGATTGATTCTGGAAATTCTCTATCATATCTATGACTATGCAAGGAGAATGATGGTTTCTGATCAAGAAACCAGATCTGAGTCTGCACTAGGAAGTCGAGCGGACGATACTAGTTCGGAAGTGAAATTAAGTGATCGAGCGAGTGATCGAATTTGATATTGCGTACAGATGATATATGCACATCGTACGGGCTTGGATGAATAAATATTGAAATTTTGTAAGGGAGTCAATAAAATGATTTTGAATGTTGTGATTGGATATTATTGCTATGTAGGATATACATGTATTATTAAGGAAAAGGAAAATTGGTTTTGATTTCAGGAGATAAATTTGAATTGCTCGACAAAAAGGTATGTGTTTAAATTTCTGTATGAAATTTGATTGGGTTTTTGATCTAGCTACTTGGTTTTTTGTTTTCTTTTGAAATCTAGGGGCCCGTAGAGGCATTTTGTAGTTGTACCGAGCTAGCCGCGCAAAGGAGACGTTGGCGAAATTTTTCGAAAATTTAGAGAGTTAGAAATTTATTGGGAAGTTGGTTGAAGTAATAGTGGGTCTTTAATAAAAGATATGTTATGGCAAGTTGATAAAACTGTTTGGTTTTGGAAAATAGTAATGAGTACTGGATCATTCTTCTTAACTAGTAATTTCGAGGACGAAATTCTTTTAAGGGGGAGGAATGTGACGACCCAGAATTTTTGGATGTTTGAAATTGGAATATTTAATTAATTTTAAATATTTGCAAGTTAGTTCAACTTGGATTTCAAATATCAGTTTGAATTTGGCAATTAAATTTATTGAATATAATAATTAGAGATTGGGTAAAATATAAAATCTGGAGTAATAAGCTTATCAAAAATATTTCAAAGGCTTATAAAATTTATATTGATAATACTGAAAGTAATAGATGGGGTAAAATTGAATTTAACAGTAGTTCGTTCAATTTTAAAAATACATCATTTAAATTGATGTTCAAAAATAGCCTTCCGAGGCACAGTCTCGGATTTCGACGAACCAGTTTCATTGGATCCTTAATGTTGTATTATTATTAGATTTTAAATGTTGTATTGTTTGGATTACCGTTTGGTCGTACAATCTGGAAATGCCTATAAACAGTTTAATTGAATTGAATTTAAATAATCAATTTTAAAAGCTATCTTCTTCATATGATTGAATTAGGCCTTGGAACTTGTTCCATTGGGTTTGGAATAGCGGCATGATAGTCGAAACACCAACGACATAGCTCGATTGGAGATCGGGATATATAACAAGATATTTTGGAAATTTTAGAATATAATAAAATTTGAAAGTCAAACTAGTCAAACGTATTAACCATATTCGAGACATTCCCAGTATAAGTTGCGTATTCATCTTTCTTGTGAAGCTATCCTCGCTCAGATCAAAATCGTGACTTACTTCTTTTTGCTTAGTTTGACTTCAAACAGAAAAAAAAGAAATAAAATCGCGACAAGGTGAACTTGCACTGATCGAATTCATGATTAGCATCAGCAAAGCAATAGGCGACGACGCGATTTGTGTAGCGACCATGAAGAAGGGCTCGATGCAGAGGAGGTTGCAAAGTTAGGGTTCATGAGCTAGCAAGTCAAGGCGATTCGTGGTGGATGGCTCGCGTAGCTCGGCGACGCAGTGGGATTAGCGACAGCGACACGAGGTTGCGAAGTGACTAGGAAGGGAGTGCTCGTGATTCAGGGGAGCTAGGGTCGCCAAAGAGAGGGGAAATCATCGCAGGTGCATGGACTGGTGGCGAGCAGAAGATGAACGAAGGCAGGACCTCGTGCGGTGATGTCTCGACTAGGGTTCCATTCAATTTCGAATTAGGCTGAAAGGTAAAAAAAAACTATTTATTCTTCGATTTAAATTTTTATGTATGTATAAGTATATATAGAGAAAGAAAAATATATATGATTGCCACAGTATTTGATTTATAGTAAAGTCAGGATGCTGATTTTATTTTTATACAGAAAAGTGATTTTTAATATATATATATATATATATATATATATTTGTACACATGCTTTTAATTTTAAATATTAAAGGCATTTATATAATTAGATTTTTGAAAATCTATAAAGGATATTTTTATAAGTATATATATATATATATATATATATGTATATATAAAATTTCAAAGGAAAATAAAAATACAACTTCACATCTTCTAACCTACTAGGTATTTTAAAATTATATATTTAGGGTTATTGATTTATTTAATAAGCTTATTTAGCTATTCAGTTGATAAAAATCATTTATCAAAAGGAAAATTAGTTTAAAACTAAAAATTTTGGTTTGAATTAAAATAAATAAATAATAATTGATTGCTCGACCAATTAGAATATTAATAATACCTTATAATGTTTGTTACAAGGTCAAAAATCATGAACCAAGTCAAGGTGGAAGTGGATTGCAAAACAGCAAAATAAAATGTGAGTTAATCTCACTCACCTGGGTTTAATTTAAATTTAAATGTTGAAAATTTAAATAATTGGTTAAATGATTGAATTGATTTGATGTGCTATATTATATATAATAGTATATAATATATATTGGAGTGATTGATTCCCGCATTATATAGCGGATGAGACACTATGCGCCGCATAATAGCGGATGATATTCTATAAACCCATATACCGTGATATTCCACCTCAAAGTGGAATTGGTATTATGCTAACATCTATGGATGCAGGAAAATAGGTTGGAGGGATCCAACTGGATTCCTCAAAATTATTTAGATTGTTTAATATTCCATGTTACGAATATTTGATATTCTATGATGAATTATATTGATAATTGGAATATTGAATGCCATGGTTTGCTTGAATATATATTCCGGTACACCGAGTTATCAAAATATATAGAATTGGATTTTTGAAAAGAAAATAAAAGAGGGAATTTTTAAGTTAAATAATTATAGAGAATTTAATAAATTGAAGAATGAACTGGAAAAGAATAAAAGGTGATTTTAAAATTCTAATAAATGAATTCCGAGTATGGGAAAGGGGATTTGAATAAAAAGAGGAAAATAATGAATTTTAAAACTTAATGATGTTATTCAAAGGAATGAAAGAATTTACTTTAAAATTCAAGGTTTAAAATTTATTTAAAAGAATAAAGAAGAAATTTGGAAAATCTGAAATTTGTATGTTTCAGTTAAAAGATTAAAAATCAAAACGAAGAAATAAAATCTGAAGTTAATGGATTTTGAAAAAAATGAGTAAGTAAAGGAATTTATTTCAAAATGGAGTAAATTGGAAATCAATTTGGAAATTGATTAAAGTGTTTGAAATTGGAAATGTAAAGAAGAATGTGACTATGAAATTTATAAACTGGGTTTATAAAAGTGAAGCAATATATCAGTGGATATTTGGAAGAATGAATTCACGATGAGAATTTATTAAAGGAATGGGTAAATTTGTTTAAAAATAAATAGTGGTTTATTTTTAAAAGATGAGAAAGAGAAGCATATTTCCATGGATAGCCAAGTACGTTTCGAAGTAAATTTTAAATACAAGTAAAAGTTTTAAAGTTGATTTAAAGGTATGTTTTAGAAAATTTATTATTTTTAAATGTTTAAATTTTAAGGTAAGTATTTTTCAAATTTATTTTAGTAGAAATTATTTAAAGATGACATGGTATTATGTTTTAAAAGGATAAAAATTTAGTTTTATATTTTATAAAGCGACTTTATTTTAAATATTCTTCAACTATATATTTTTCAATAAGTATTAAAATAGTTTTAACTTAAATGACTTAAAGTGTATTTTTAATAAAGAGTTTTTAAATTATTTTAAAAATCTAAAGCTTATACTTGGTGCTTTCAGTGGGAATAAATATTTGGAAATTTATTCCATGAGAAGTGTGTGGTTTGGAAACTGTTTTCAAAAGGGTCGAAAATGGAAATATATCTTACGAAGATATTTTGATGTTAATAAATAATTTGGTGAAGTTATTTATGGTTGATGGTTATTTGTGAATGTTATTTGATAGTTAAATAACCGACTATCAATATTGGCCAATGCGCTGATCGTTTCAAAGAGACCGGGTTCTGGATTTATTTCCTAAAAACCACTTCGATCCAGTTTGTACGTTTTCGTGAGGAAGACGAGTTTGGATTCGATGATGGAGCAGTGAAGTGCAAGGGCTAGTCGCTACTAATCCTGAGGTGATTCCAAAATGGATGTAGTAGGAGTAGTGCCTTCGGTTCTGTTCGAACCCAGGACGGACTTGTATGAATGAATGCTTTCAGAACATCTTCAGGTGGGCGATGAGCATTCTAAGAGATATGTTCTAAAAAGGTAACGCTTAGCCTCGAGCCTCATCAACCGTGAATGACTGAAAACCATGGGTTATGCAGCAAGGCTAGGTGGGTAGCGCCCATTAGGGTGAGGTCATCCCTGTCTAGATGTCTCATTTATTCGGCTTAGTGGTGCGGTTGCTGATCCCAACCGTGGGGTGATCTTACTCGAGATTATCCAGTAAGGGGTAGTCCCGGTCTTGTGTTGCAAGGGATTAGGAGTAATCCTCCGTACGGTGATCTAGGCCACGTACTGTGACAGGTGGTACCCTAGTGCCTAGTCATTAGTTGGAAATCCATTCTCCCTACGCGCCTTTACGAGTTTTATTTGTAGAACCCACGATTGTGGCTAGTAGCTGGAATTTAATCATGTAACAATTTCGGCTATTTGAATAAGTATTTGTATATAGACCCTATTATAATATCAGAGGATTTTATAAGAAATGTTTTAGCTATCGTAAAGTAAAAACCCGACATGTTTATTTGTGGCGTGGTCTTACGAGATGCTTTTGTTTTTCAAAGGATTTTGAAACTTTAATAATCAATTTGAGTGTGGTTTTCTCACGCTGGTATTCCAGACTGACTCGAGTGTTATTTCACTATAATGCTCGGGTCAGGCCGAGTATTATAGGATATAAGAAAGGATGCTGTGGAGCTCAGGAGACGAGCTGGTTGGCGATACATACTTCCATACTTGTTTTAAATATTCCGCTGTGTTGATTAGCTGTGTATTCAGTTTTGTGGGGATAGATTATGATTACTGTCCAGTTGAGTGTTATGTGTACTCTGATGATGTAATGTATAAACAGATATATTTGTCTTTGTGTAAAGATCATTTATTATCTATTATATTTTATTCTGCTGCGATGGTTAGATTCTGATGTTGTTTTCTATTTTCTTCTTCCACATCTTCTTCTTTAACCCTCATGGTTCGGTTTTTCGGGCGTCAGAAAATCAGGTTGTGACATAGACCAGCCTATCTCTTCCGAGATAGTACCAAATATGACCATCCCATTATAGTGGCAGTCGAAGCATACATCTGAAAAATAATATCAATCTTGATCAGGGATTACCATACCTAATGGTAGCGAACCACATAGCCCTACTGTATATCTCCTATTTCAGTCATTATCGAGTGTGAGGCTTGAGGCTACATTTTAACTTTTTAGCAAACCCCACTTGGAATGCTAACATTTCCCTCCTAGCAACAATGCGCTGCCAGCATTCATCCATACAAGTTGTTAAAGATATAAACAAACCGAATGCACTACTTCTACTACATTCTTATGATTTGTTGCAAGTAGCCCTTACACTATAAAGAAATTCGTCTTCAATTTCATCATCTTCGAGATGTCCCAATTCAAAAGCTTTTGTTAATTCGAAGTGGTTTTCGAATAACTCACGCTTACCCAATTCAGGTCTATCCGAACGACAATCGATAGTTTGAGAATGGCCAAGATTTGACTGTCGGTTATTTAACTATAAAATAAGCAAACAATCCTACCAAAGATTTAATTTCATATGGAAACCAACCCCGGTTAAGCACATAAGCAACAACTAAGCCTCTTTAATTAATCCTTTCATTAATTAAAATGTTTTCGAAAATTCGTAATTAAATACCATTTTCAAAAGATATATTCACAGCCCTCTCTATTCTTTTCAATACTTGAAAAAAATTCATATACTTACCTCGACGGTATAAGTATATTCATGATCCATTTCACTTTCAATAATTAGAAAACTTTTTACATACTTATCTCAACGGTATAAGTGTATTCACACAACACTACACTTTCAATACTTAGAAAATGTAACTACATACTTATCGCAATTGTATTTCACAAAATCTTAAGAAAGATTTCACATCCAAATACATACTTATTTAGGTTGAAAAAAAATGTCATTTAGAAACATTGACAACAATAACCCAAAACACTTTTGGTGCAAGTAATAGGGTCGTACAGAAATTAGACTAAATATACTTACCACCACTTTCTGATTTCAAACTTGCACCGTCCCACGACCAACAAGAAGTCGAACAAATCAAAAAACTATCCTTGCCTCAATATATATTCCATATTCTGATAGATAGAGATGAGTTTCCAAACCTCGAAATTTGGTGCTAAGTATGAAAAGAATACTTTCCATACCACTATAAGTTAGAAAGATCATTTACATAAATCAAATCTTGTTTTCCTTTTATTAAACTCGTTTTATAAATCTCCTTTTTGTTTGTAAAACTCCTTTTATAAATCCCCATTATTTTTATATATAACTCCTTTTATAAATCTTCTTTATATTTATAACTCATATACTTATTACAAATCTTTGGTTCCAAAATCAGACTAAATAATTTACATAAAACGATCATTCCATATATCATTATAAATTCACAAATGGGATTTATATTTCAATTTTTTAAAGTGATATTAATTTGCCTTTTATAAAAATCCCATTTATAAATCTATGATTTTATTTATAAAATACCATTGATAAATCCATATTTCTATGCAATAACTTATGTAAAGCGTTTCACAAATATCTATTTCAAAATATTTCTATCTTCTTTTAAATCAGAATCACTTTGTTTTAAAAGATAAATTTCCTTTTTTTCTTTATAAATAAACATCCAATATTAAATTAACTTTTCTATAGAATAAATACTTCCTAAAATACTTTTACAACATTTCCAAAAAGGTTGAAGTAAAACATAGAAGTTCAAAAATTATTTTTAAATAAAATACTATAGATAATTCTAAAAGTCAACTTTAAATTATTCTTCGAAACAAAACCATTTCAAATCAAAAACAGCAAGCCATAGTATTTCCACGATATTGTATTAAGGCTAATAGTTACCATAGCACCAAACCAATGCTACTATTACCATTATCACTAAAAAGGTTCAACTTTTAACGTATATCAATGTCACATCCAATATGACAAATCTACCTAGTTTTAACATTCAACAATGTATACAACATGCATATAACTAAAATTTAAAATCACAATGGTAATGAATCTGGATTCTTCTATAAAATACTCACTCGCTTTTCAAAGGGAAATTCAACCAAACCAAACCAATGAATCATTAAAGCACAAAACAAGTAATTTACATCTATTATATATCAGTATTCATCCAAAGGTGAGATAACTTCCAGCTAACGCTTACACATTTTGGTTCGATTTAAAATCGAATGGCGTTCGATTTTAGCTCAAAATTTCACTTGCTCCAAACTTGAAAAAATCAACTCTAGTGCATAGATATCGCTCCTACAAGCGTAGCGCAAAAGACCACTTCTCGATTAGACATCGCATGAAGAAGTTATTGATTTTATAAGTTTTGGATTTAAATATATAATTAATTCACTAATTACATTGATTAACACCTTAATCCTTCTTCCCTATCCTCTAATCCATTTCCTATGCACGCACACTCCACTATGCATGACTTCAATATGATATGGAGCTACACTCCACCATTCGATGAACGAACTTCGCAGTTGATCTTCTCTACACGAGTGCCACCTCCCCAACCCAAATACTTCGAACTCGACTGCCTCCCAGCAATTGCGACCTAGCCATATCACACGCCAAAACCCTAAAGTCGCGTTCCACAAAAGACAACGGCACCAACCTATCTTACCACCTCAAACTCATCTTCACATGACAAACTCAAATTCACCTTTGCCTAAATCTCCCCCAATGGCTAACCCTTGATTAGCTAGCTAACATCGCCTCCCACCATCCATCGCCGCATGCCACGAAACGCCATAAATCTGAAGCTCTCCTTACCCCGATCATAGTGAATCTAATCTCGTGATTTATCATTGAGTGTAGCTCATGATTTTAATTTTAGAAGAGGAGGCTAGGTTAACAATGTTTTACAGTAAAAATAAATAAAGAAGAAGATGGAAAAATGAAAAGTAAAGGGGAAAAATATGTATGGAGGTTATTTTATTTTAAAAAATACAGTGTGTCACTACATAATGTCACATTCGCGTAGGAACCGCAAATGGTAGAAATAAAATTACGATCATGCACAACAATGCAACACGATCCCAAAACAACATAAAATGCACCAGTTATCTTATTTTATGAAATTTAAAAAATGCCAACGTTTGCCGCAAAATACGTCAAACAATAATTTAATTATTTTTCAAATTAAAAGTTATGGAAAATCATATAAATTCATCTAAAATTACATCATTAATAATCAAGTAATTTTATTAACAATTGGCTTTCTTAAAATTTATTAAATTTGAACCAAATTTTAATATTTAAATAAACTAAAATCTTCCCATTTGAAATGTTAAAATTTGCGGATCATTGTATTCTTCCCCTTAAAGGAATTTCGCCCTCGAAATTCTTGAAGGAAGAAAATGCTTTCAAACCTTTAGGCATTCAAAATAAATTAATTAAAATGACATATTAAGCTTTTTAAAGACTCATATGTTATGGAGAATTTCGCTTGCACCTCCTTTGCGCTGCTAGGTCCAAAAAAAATCAAAATACCAATATAAGCCCATATTTGGGGCCACCTATATCTAGGAACAACAAAACGACAATACATAATTATGATATACTTTATAGAGTGTATATAACACATAACAACACACCTGTTAAGCATAAACACATACCAATTATCGAGCAAGCTAACTCTATTCATGATACCAAAAGTAGCAAACTAGCCTTTGCTTCCATATATCTGAATCTCATGTACATAACCCAAAAGAGAATTAAATATGAAAAATTAAATAATTCAACAACTCACCCATCATATATCATGAATCTAAGCATGGTATCAAACCATATAACTTTCATTTCTGATGTAAGAAGTATACAATATATTAATGCCCATACGATGCACGTGTGTTATCCGTATGTGATATCAAATCTGATCACTCGCTCAATCATATAAACTTCTTTTTCGAACTAGTATTTCTGTCTCGACTTTCCTAGTGTGGACTCCGAACATGTTCCTTTGTTCCTTACATAGCCATATACTATGATAGAAAACTTCAAAACCATATAAAGAATCTGTATCAAGTGTTCGTCGTAAAAAATCGAGTGAAAAATCCTTGTTTAGATTGGTGTATGCCACTCTAACGTCATGTACTCGAATCTGGATCAAAGAGATATGTGAATAAAATTATTTACATACAATATACATATTTATTCCATTGCTTTCTTAACTACACCAATTTCTTTTCATTTTAAATCACATTTTCTTTTACTTATAGTATGTTTCCTTTAATACTAAAATCATTTATGAACCATCTCATAACACATTACTTAAGTCTATTAACATTTTATAACTCATGTTCATATTCATATAATACTCTTCTACATCCTAAGTGTGATGACCCGCAAATCCGTACTCCTTGAATATACACTAATCTCCATAGATTAACTCAAGATGAACAGAAATACGAATTATCAGTGTTTAAGAAAAAGATAAAGGTGGAAGAAGAGAGAAAAAGATAGGAAATAGAGAGAAAAGAAAATAGAAAAAAACAGAAAGAAAACAACAGAACAACATCAGAATCTCACAATCGCAGCGGAACAACATATAATAAATAAATGAATAATCTTTAAACAAAGAGCTATATCAGTTATTACATTACATCACATTACATTACATCATATCATCAGAGTGTACAACAACAAACAACAACAAACAGCGGAAAAAGAAAATACTATATACTAGTGATACGCCATGCCATCCATCTTGCCTCATGCAACTCCTGAATTCCAGAATATCCCGATAAACCTTAATTCTTGACTGCCCATGTGTAAATTGGTGGGCACCCAGAGTTTAGGAAGGAAAACAATAAACTCCGAGTCAGTCACGTGACTGGTGTGAGAACTCAAAACAGTTTATTTATCTTTAAAATCAAAATAGAAGAATATTTTTTAAAGTCAATTCGCAATGCTTTTAAAAATGAGACTACCATAAGGCCTCCCGCACACACACACATGCAAACGCAGAATCGGAGGAGATTTCTCCTTATGATAGTCAAAGATGCTTGATACGTATTAAAAAGAACATTTGATATTATTACTAGTGCATAGTGTAGGAAAAAATCATTTCGAAAATAAAGATATAAATCTTAGCCAGCATAGGCATTCCGCACTTATGCCTACTATAGCTACCATATTCAATAGCAGGTTACCGCCACATTCCATTGCAGGTTATACAACTAAAACCGTACAAGATCGTATTGTTTCTTTGGATTTCCAACAAATGGTCAGGCCAAGGAACTTCCCATTGCCACATGAGAACGCCTCTGGAAGGACGTCCCCGAGAACCTAACCGGATCTCTGCCAACATAAGGCCGGGTTACCCCTAACTGGGTAACTACTGACACGAGTATGCCATCCCCCGGTCCTTTGGGACCTTTAACCGAGCGCTCGTCACCAACATCACACAATCATAATAAAGTGTTTCAACATGAGTAAGTATCTGGGCTCCATACCATGATGCCACCCTTTTCCAGAAGGAAATGCACATACCCTAAAGGGAGCTACCCCTCATAACCTTGCTGCATCTTTCCTGTTTTGACCATTCCGGGGTGTGAGGCTCGACGAAGTCTCGTCCACAAAGCCACGCTTTATACAAAAGCTATGCTTTGGGTCTACAAATGATCATAGAAATGATCACAAAGATAAACGATCAAACAAATGATCATATCACAAATGATCAACACAATGATCATTTCACAGCAACACTCAGCATGTCACATTACCAAATTGGGAGTATATTGCTAAAAACCTTCAACTACATAACCTCTGAGCTCGTACGTCTCAGAGAAGGGTGTTAAGCTAAGAGAATAAATTCTCCGCCACCAACAGAAATATATTTGAAAGAAATCAGCTTTATATCTCAATTGTAATGTCAGACATACAATCCATACAAGTCTATTCCGGGATCGAACAGAACCGAAGGCACTTACAAAGAAGTCCTTGCAATCCGGATATTCACAAATCACGATCGGACTTCCCATCACATATGGAGTCTCTATACCGGGGACCAGTCGATGCAAAGACATTCGATGAGTTGTCTTTTCGCTTTCAAAAATATCCGGTCTTCAACACCGGTCATCAATGCTATCCATTACGTCGTATCACTATTCGGAATGGGTAATCCGAATAACGAGCACAATAATAAAAAAATAAGCGTGGCATTCAAATTCAGCAAATCACAACAAATACCTATTCAACGGTAAATATTGATAGTCGGTTATTGAACTATCAATGGATATGCACAACATCACCAGATTACAAATAATTTTCCAAATTATTTATTTCCCAAAAATATCTTTACAAGATATATATTTTCAATACTTCAAAAATAAATCAATATTTATTTTTAAACAAATTCCCCTTTCTTTTATAAATTCCATAGTGAATTTATATTTCAAAATATTTATGAATAAACGATTTCAATTATTCATTTTCAATTTATCTTCAAAAAGATAAGTTCTCAAAATATTCACTTCATATTGGAAAACATTTCCATACTTATTTAATAAGTAATTCACAAACCTTTTTATTTTCTACACTTGGAAAATATTCAATATACTCAAATCGAAATTAAGTATATAGTTCATTCTTTAAGGAAATCATTCTCTTAAACATATTTATTTGGGCCAAAACGAATGTTACGTAAAACATCGTTACAACGTCCCAAAATCACTAGTATAGGGATTCGAATTTAAGATAGATATATAAATCCCAATACTAAATAAAACATTTCCTTTCGGAAATCATTTACTATAACAACAGTGTTATAGTCCACCATTTCCTTCTATTTCTCGAAAACGTCTATTTCAACAATGAATGTTGAAATCTATGGTTTCGAATCTCAACACATTTAAAAACATCGTTAGATCGTTTTAATTCTATTTAAAACACCAAATCCAAAACATTTTCTTTAACATATTATTCACTATTCAAAAACGTGAATATGCTTGTTAACCAATTTCATCATTTCTATACATTTTATTTTAAAGGATTATTCACTGTCTAAAACGTGAATATAACTCCATTAATAAGTTATACAATTTACTTATCCAAAATAAGTCGTTGCGGATTTATAAAACAATGTTTATAATTTCCATTTCTATTTATTTTATAACAACTTCCTTTTATAAATTTCCTTTATTAATCTATTCGATTTATAACTCAATTATATACGAAAAGTCCATATTATAAGTTAAATGCTTATAATTTATTTGTTTGCAAAAATCGTTCCTTTGAACTTCCCAAATTTATAAATTTTATAACTTATAAGATTCATTAATTTACCCAAATCTATTCATTTAATAACATTATAAATTTTATAAACCTACTGCTTATAAAATTCCATTTATAACTTCACCGTTTATAATTCTATAAATTTCCTTCATTTATGAAATTCATTCACAATTCATTCTAACACTTATAAAAACTCGTTTTATAATTCAAATATTTAAATTTTACAAATATCCATTTTATAAATCTTTTATATAAATCAATTTATATTATTCTTTTAAAACGTCTTTAAACTCCTTTATAATTTCATCATTTTTGATTTATAAAAAAATCAAATTCTATTAATCCTATATTTTTTTTAACTTTTTATAATAAATTCAGAAATCCCAATTTAAACTATTTTATAAAATCATTAACCCCATATTTTCAAATCAACTTTTAACTATATTTCTCAAAAATCATAATTTTTATAATATTAAAATTTATACGTTTATTTATTTAAAATCAATCGATTCCAAAATTATTTTATAAAACGTATACTTTCAAAAATCACTTTAAAAATCATTTTTAAAGTTCCAAATTTGGTCCAATGATGCTACACACCAGATAGTCAATCACGACAACAACGACCATCATATATCGATACGATAATCCATCAAATATCAAAATATCTGAAATCAAATAAATACTGTTGAGGAATCCAGTTGGATCCCTCCAACCTGTTTTCCTGTATCCAAAGATGTTAGCATAATACAAATTCCGTTCCAGTACGAAATTATCGCGGTATATGGGATTTAAAATATTATCCGCTTAATAGGCGGCGCAATAGGGTCTTATCCGCTATATACTGTGGGAAATCAAATCCAAGTACATAAATAATACCAATTTCACTGTTTATGAAATATTCACGGTATATGTTTTTAATAAATAACATCCGCTTACTAACGGCGCATAATGTCTATTTTGACAATCAATAGATAACAATCATCATTCAAACATGCATTCAAGTATTTTAAATCTAACTATTTAAAATAAAAATCGAAACTGATTCGATTGAGTGAGAAGTTCTCACCTTGATTTCAATTTCGTTTTAGCGATTTATTTCGAATAAAATTAAACGGACGTTTAATTTTACCCGAAATTCTCACTAACTCCAAACGACTCCAATCCAGTTTCATAGTGTAGTGCTCGTGCATACGATTCCAACGCAACTGGTTTCGCGCGTTTTCGACCTCGTATAAAAAAGATATGATTTTTCAAAGTTTACACGATTTTATATAAACAATTTACAACTTTTATTTTCTTTTTTATAACCTAATATTTTTCTGGCCGTTAGATCCATGCCTCCTTCATCACAGCCGTGCATAGCATCTTCTCCAACACGCGCGTCTCCAGGCTTTGCACGATACAACCGAACCCATCACTTATAATTAGGGTTTAATTATACGACTTCCTCGCTCGATGATAATTTGATCTGGTTACGCCATATTGAAGAGCACCTCTCCCTCTACCTTCGGCCTGACCCCTGTTGAACTCGGGCTCCTATTTATGTTGAAAACCGTGCGCGACTTGGTTGCGTTCAAACTCCATTTGCCATCAATCCAAAGCACTAGAACGAAAACCCACCGTTGGATGTATCGAGCTCGGAGAGCTCTACACTTTTGCAGTTGGCACTTTCTCGATTCGATGTATGGATTTGGAGAAAATGGAGGGAGAAGAGAAGATATTTTCGGCCGTTGGTTTTAGCTACTTGCGGCTAGGGTTTTTAAACCCTAGTAAATTTTTTTTTTGTGTGAAGAGAATGGTCTATTTATAGAAGTTTGAACGACACTATTCATTCCGGAATTTCCAAACTCCGATTTACGCGCGGTGACCGACGTTTCTAGGGTTTACCCAACGTTCCGAACACAATGGAACAGGTTTCGGAAGCTAATTCGGTCATCTGTGCGAGTTATGGCAATAAACGTTCAATTTAAAATTAAACCGATTAAATGATTTTCTAGGCGTTTTAGCTTGCACCGGACAAACGATAAATCCGATTGACATGAAATTTGAAACCTTACAATAATATCAAATTACGGATCTGATAAAACTAGTTTCGTCGAAATCCGAGACTGTTTGAAAAATGGCTATTTTAACTCGCCAAATTAATATTAAAACAATTTCGATGCGTTTCGAGCTGCCACGGTCAAACGAAAACTCCGATTGCTACGAAAATTGAAATCCGATAATAACAAACTATTACGGATCCAATGGAACTAGCTTCGTCCAATTTTGAGACTGTTTGAAAATTGACTAATTTCACTAGTCGATTAAATGTTAAAATATTCAGTTTTCACAAATAAACTTTTAATTCGATTTTAAAAGTTCTAAAATATTGTTCTAACTTCAATATGATAAAATAAAATTTTACAAATCATTTTCAATCATATTTAACCCTAATTTCAATCATTTCTGTATTTTCACTATCAAACTATTGATTTAATTATTCAATTAAATCCAATTATTCGAAATAAAATTTATTCGACTTATAAATTTCACTTATTAATATTTAAAATTAATTAATTATTCAAATTTTAATTAAATAAAATTTTGGGTCGTTACACTAAGGGTATATATACAATATCAGATTTGTTTACTTAACCAAGATGTTCAACAAATTTAATACTTGTTTTAATTTGCTACCTTTCCATTCTAGAGTTACAAAAACTATACCTTTATACTTCCACAAACACTTGGCCCGGTTCTCAAGTTATTTGGAAGTTTTCGACCATCCAAAATCACCGAATATTCCATTTTATTTCAATAAATGAAAACTACCAAACAACATATCATAATGAAACTCACAAACCAAACTACCCTAATACATAGGATATATGAGTCCATATAATTACTTAATTAAAAACTTCATAACTAAGCACTCAGGTTTTATTAAAATCTATTTGAAATTAATAATATATACTTATAACTTTAGTATATCAAATCATACTGGATTTCTTAATCGGGATTTGTTTTACCCAACAGCTCTATAGCAAATTACTATAATAGAATTCTCCACTTTGAAACTCGAAAATGACTGTTGATGATGATGTAGTCATTACCAGAAGTATTTTCCAACGATATAAGTGAGTTCAAAAATTTCCTATCTTTTTCAAAATCCATTCAAAATATTTCTACTTATAAATATTTTCAAATAACACCCGTATTATTTTCTCCAAAACTTTGAAAAACAATATTCAAAAACACCAGGATTTAAGTTCTTAAATTCTTCGTTTAAATCCTTTTGCTTTATAAACCATACTTATATAATTTCACTTTCTTATATAAAATCATTTCACAAATGTATATCTTTGTTTAAATTATAATAAACACTTTTATTAAAATTAAAATTTTAACCTAACATTATCACCGAAGGCCATATAGTCAAATATGAAACTTATTTCACAAGGTGTTCATTTCAATATTCCTGCACTTACTATCTTCCAAACCTATGTTGAAAAGGGTAAAACTGCTCATAAACTGGCTTAGCACAACTAATCAAACAATAAATGATGATAACTGTATATTATCATCTCCTAACAAATAAACACATCATAGATAACTATATCAATTTTCGAAAATTATTCTTTTATATGAAATATAAAATCTAGGCAAAATTATTTCATTTACCAATTTAAAAAACAATATTATGTCGTTTTGCCTTATTCAAGTGTTTAGATATCCTAATCGATATAGTTGTTCCTTCTGCATTTAATATAATTCAAAAACCATTCAACTGATCAATCAAAACAATATAAAATATTTTTATTGCACTAAAACATATGCGCTCATACACACACCTTCAAACTCATTCTACAGTGTTACTAACCCTATCTCTACTGACTTTACCCTATTAAGCCCTAGATGTTCGCTCAACCTAAGCTTTGATACTTAGTGTGATGATCTGCCTTTTCGGCCCTCAAAAGTTGACACTAATACACATGCTAAACACCTAAGTTCGAAAAGACAGATTGTTAGGGTGAAAGAAAAGAAAAGACAGAACGGAATCACACATTGTGGTTAGTAATATACAATATACGTTAGATCTTTACAAAAGAAAACTATAATATACATACATCTACTAGAGTAAACTAACCTATCATGTAATACTCCATATATTTAGTATCATTATTAGAAACATTTAATTAGGTAGATTAAATTTAAAAATGTAAAGGGTTGAGATTTGTGATTAGTAAGGGTAGCCGTTCCATATACAAATAAACTAAAGAATTAAAATGTTAAGTCAAATAGATAAGGGGAAAATTTGGAATAAGAGTATTCTAATACCTTAAACCCCTAACCCTATCATTCTCACATTCATTCACAAAACAAAAATACAAGCTAGAGGCCGACCACCATTAAAAAAAGCAAAGAGAAGATTTCAAGAGGAAAAGCTTTAGCAACTCAATCCATTCAAATCTTAAAATCCATAATCTCAAAGCTAAGGTGAATAATGACTACATCTCATTTTTCTATTGTTTTTTATTTTAGGATGAATCCGAAGTATTATGCATGATTATGCGATGTTTTTGAATGATTAAGTGTTTATATATGCTTGTTGACGATTTATGCTTATTCACATAGGTTTTATGATATGTTTTATTATGAAAACCATATTTAGTGACATTCAAATGCCTTGCAAATTTAGATTTAGATCAGAAATAATATTTTAAAGATGAATTTCAATTTTCATAATTTTTATAATTAATATGGATTTTATATTAGTTTTCTAGTGTAGAAAATAATTATTTGGATTTTAAATTATTTACTGCTAAATAATTAATATTTTGGGTCTGAAATCAATATATGTTAGAAAACATTATACAAATGGTTTTATGGATTTTCTGTAGAATTTTCCTAAGTGTTTTCATGAATATATGAAATTATTTAAAGTATGAGACTTAAATGTTTTATATATTTATAAAAGGAGAAGGGTGTATTTTGTAATGAATTAAATTGTTTATTTCTGAAATACTAGTAACACTTTTAGAAAAGAAAATTAGCAGCTAATTAGATTTTGACAAATAAGGCAGGTTAGTTGAAAAGATTACTTTAAAAGGCTAAAAATTGGTTTAAACATGTTTTTTTTTCATGTTTCACTATTTTCGACTCCTGGGGTTTTGACCTAGTAGTTCCGCCTCCACTATCGAAACTAATGCACACAGTATCAATAACTTGATACATAGTGAATTGGACTAAGGCGAAAGGCATTGGGTTGAGACCATAGTTTCCAAAGGGGTGGAAGCGCTACCTTTCTTTCAAATGAAAACGCGCCTGCTTTGCTTTCGAAGGGTTTGCTTTCGATTTGGTTGGTTTTCGGCTGAGTTAAATGTTTTAAAGGAAAGGTTCCGAATGGTTGCGGCTTTTGTTTTGTGTAAATGTTTTCGAATGGAGACGAAACCCATAGCCGTCGCTTTTCTACCTTCCGAAATCAAAGGTTTCGAAAGGTATGCTTTGTTTTTAAAATTTAACCACTTCTCCGATGCTTCCAGAAGGTTGTTTCAACATGATCGCTTCTTTTCTTAGGAAATGCTTTCGAAAGAGTGCTTTCGACTTAAATGTTTTAATGACCCTATTGCTTCGTTAAAGGTAAATCCCAAAGGTTTCGAATGGTTTAATTATAAAAGATTTTGAAAGGTGTTTCCACATGTTTTAAATTTAAACCAAATACTTTTGAAAGGTTTGTTGGTTACATAGATTTTGATGCTTTCGAAAGGTTTAAAGAATGGTTTCGAAGGGGTGTTCACCAATGGTTTTGAAAGGTTTGAAAGGAATGGTTTTCCAATGGTTTTGTAAGGAAATGTTTAAAGTGTTTTAAAGATAGGATGTCTAAGGTTTTATAGCTTTCGAAGGAAAGGTTTTTCAAGTGTTTTCGAAAGGAAGATTGAATGGTTTCGAAATGAAAGTTTTGACCTTTCGGCCTAGGTGAAAGAAAGGGGTTTATTTGGTTTTGAAAGGGGTACTTTCAATGGATTCAATAGGGGTACTTTCAAAGTTTTAAATGTTTTCATCAACAAAGAATGAGTAAAGTATATATAAGATGGCAAGATGATTTTGAATAAAGCATAAAGTATATATTTTCCTTGTTTAAGTTTGGTTTAAAGGTTTAAAATCAATTCGAGATGAAAAGGTTTTCAAGGAAAATTAAGGGAAGATTACCCTTAGTAAAATGACTTAGATACTAGAATACTGAATGAGATTGGTTTAGGGTCGTGCACTATACATTAGCTATTAGCCCCAGCTAATTTAGTAAAAAATTCCAGTGTGTAGGGCTTTCTCACAGGTAAGACTAAAATGATGATTACACACAAAAGGGAATATACATTTATATTCAGATAGGTTATTTGTAAGCCTGTATCAAGTGACCCTGGGGGAAGATAAGTTAGGGATAGACGGTCTAGAAGAGGAGTATCTAATAGATAAGTCAAGGACAGACCATCAAGAAGAAGAGTATCTAACAGATGTTAGATTATTTGTTATATATTATCTGGTAGGCCCGAGTCAGCCGAAGGTTAATAGTTAGCCAAACAAAATTATAATGTTCGAACAGATAGTTCATTAATTACCTGATATGTGTGTTTATATGATAATGCTTTATAGTTTTAACTAGTTTTGGTTGTCAGAAATGATTAGCAAAATATATGTTTTAAAAGGATATAAGTGAGGAGAAACCCGTTCCGCTAAGCGGCATGGTCTCACTTAATATCGAATACCGAGATGTATAGTATTATTCACATCGGGCTTTATGTCTGACTCGAAGTTTATGTATTTCCCTTTAAACTCTCGGGTGCTCCAAATTAATTTAAGTCGTCTGATGGTTGAGGTTTATAGGTTGATGAATAAAGCTACCAAAGATGAGCAAGAGGCCGAGTATAGCTATTTAGGAGTTGCAGTTTTATTTTGTTTATTCCGCTGTGTTGTATTAAGTCAGTTATGACTATGTAGCACTTTGGTCAACCAAGGAGGCATCTTTATATGCCGCTCTTGGCAAATTTATATAAGAATTATATTTTATTTGAACCAGGGAAACAAATGGGATTATGTAACTTGGATATGAAAATTTGTTTTGAAGTGAAATGAAAAATGTTGTTTTTTGAAATCTGTGATTTTAGTTCATATTCTAGTGCTTCATATATTATGGATACCAAAAACATTACTGTATTTGGTCATCGGAAGTTAATATTATGGATAACTGCAGCATCTATAGTGCTTAGCTTTGGCCCTCCAGATAGGGGATATTACATATCATTAGCCTGGGTAGTTATAATAACATGATAAATACAAAAAAATGCAGCAGAAATAAAATATATGAATACGTCTTGGAGGCATCCAACTTGTCTCCTGAAGCTCCAAAGCATCCATAGCTAAATCTAAAAATACAGTTGGACTGACGCAGGCGTTATAAGAAAATAATGACCGAATAAGTCTGGTAAACCAGCATGAGAAAACTCAAATCATATAGATTTCAATGTTATAAAACCTTCCAAAAATAAAGGTATCTCGCAATACCACACTGCACATAAACTCGGACGGGTTTTACCCTACGATAACCAAACCATTTTATAAGGAATCTTGTGAGATTATAATAACGTCTAAGGTTTAAAATAAATATTAAATCATAGCCGAATGGTTACTTTAATTACATTCAAAGCATATTTAGTATAAAACTAAGTCCGTAAAGGCACGTGATAGAAAATGGATTTCACACAATGACAAGGCCACTGAGGTACTGCCTGTCATAGTACCTCTAGAAAAATGTACCAAGGGCCTCATATGGAACCCCTGCTATTATAGGACCGACTTATTCCTTCTTGGATAGTAATTAATATGAACATCCCACCATACCGGGTTCCAAAGCATACATCTGAAGAATAATATCGATTGAACTTAGGGATGACTATACCCTAATGGTAGCGAACCACATAGCCCTGCTGCGTATCCCCTGTTTTAGTCATTATCGTGTGTGGTCTTAAGGCTACAATTTACCATTTTAGCAAATCCCGCAATGAATGCTAACAGTGGCGCACAGGCAATAATGCACCGTCAGCATTCATCCATACAAGTTGTTCAGGATATAAACAAACCGAAGGTACTGCTTCTACTACATCCCTAAGATTAGTAGTACGTAGCCATTGCACTTCAAAAAACACCATCTTCAATTTTATCATCTTTAAGATGTTCCAATTCGAACGATTATGTCAATTCGAAGTAATTTTCGATAAATCACATTTATTTGATTCCGGTCTCTCCGAATCGACAGTTGACAATTTCAAAACTGGCCAAGATTTGATAGTCGATTATTTAACTATCAAATAAGCAAACAATCTAGCCAGAGATTTAATTCCATATGAAACCAACCCCAGTTAAGCACATAAGCAGCTACTAATCCTCTTTAAGTAATCCTTTGATTAATTAAAATCTCTTTTCAAATGTGCGTAATAAAATACCTTTCTTAAAAGATATATCCGCAAGCCTCTCTCCTTTTTTCAGTACTTGAAAAATATTCATATACTTATCTCGACAGTATAAGTATATTCACAATCTATTTCGCTTTCAATGCTTAGAAAACATTTTATATATTTATCTCAACGGTATAAGTATATTCACAAAATCTTAATAATTCACTTTGAAAGCTATACTTATTTGGGTTTAAAAACAAATGTCATTTAGAAACATTGACAACAATAAACCAAAACACTTTTGGCATAAGCAATAAGGTCGTATAGAAATTAGACCAAATATACTTACCACCACTTTTCGATTACAAACTTGCACTATTCCTCGACCAATAATGAATTCAGACAAGTCAAAAAACAATCGTGGCCTTGACATACATTCCTAATTCTCACAAAAGAGGAGAGTTTCCATATCACCATAAGTTAGAAAGATCATTTATAGAAATCAAACCCCCTTTATATTTATAAAAATCCTTTCATAAATCCTTTTATATTTATAAAAAACCTTTTATAAATCTCATGTGTGTGTATGCATGTCTATATATAAGTCATATACTTATTACAAATCTTCGATTTCAAAATTGGACTAAATAGTTTCTACAAAACGATCATTCCATATATCACTATAAATTTACAAATGGAATTTATTTTCCAATTTATCAAAATGATATTAATTTCCCTTTATGAAAATCCTATTTATAAATATATGATTTTATTTATAAAATACCATTTATAAATCCATCTTTGTATATAAAATTTATATAAAGTGTTCCACAAATATTTGTTTGAAAATATTTCTATATTATTTTAAATTAGAATCACTTTATTTTAAATGATAAATTTTCTTAAAACTTTATAATAAACATATGTTATTAAATTAACCTTTTTATAAAATAAATACTTCCCAAAATACTTATAAAACATTTTTTGAAAGGTTAAAGTAAAATAGAAAAGTTAAAAAATATATTTAAATAAAATACTATAAAAAATTCCAAAAGTTAGATTTCAAATCATTCTCCAAACCAAAACCATGTCAAATCAAAAACCACAAGCCATAGTATTTTCAAAGTATTATAATGAGGCCAATAGCTACCATAGCACTTAAGCAATGCTACTACTACCTTTATTACCAAAAAGGTCCAATTTTTAACATATATCAATGTCACATCCTATATGGTCAAACTTCCAAGTTTTTCCATTTAACAATTTGTACAACAAATATATAGGTGAAATTTAAAATCATAAGGGTGAGGAATCTATATTCCTCTACAAAATTCCTTGTATTTTATTTTATACGTCACTCGCTTTTCAAAGCGGAAATTCAACTAAATCAAACCAATAAATCATTTAATCATAAAGACAATAATTTACATCTACCGTATATCATATACTATTCATCCAAAGGTGAGATAACTCGCCAAAATCCCAATCGGCGCTTAAGAATTCCAGTTCGATCTAAAATCTAATGGCATTCGATTTTAGCTCAAAATTCAATTTCCTTCAAACTTGACAAAATTGATTCCAATGCCTGGATATCGCTCCTATGAGCACAATGCAAAAGATCGCATCTCGATTAGACCTTGTATGAAGAGGTTATTGATTTTATAAGTTTTAGATTTAAAAATATAATAAATTCACCAATCGCATTGATTAACACTTATTCCTTCTTCCCCTTGCTCAAATCCATTTCCTGTACATGCACAAGTGCACGCACGCTCCCCGTGCATGACTTTACCATGATATAGAGCTACGCTGTATCATACGATGAACGGACTTCGCCGTTGATCTGCCACATCCCAGACCCAAATACTTCAAACTTGGTCGCCTCCTTGCCATCGCGACCTAGCCATGTCGCATTCCAAAACCCTAAAATTGCATTGCACAAAAGACAACCGTACTACCCAAGCTTGCCACCTCCAACTTGTCTTTACACGACATACTCAAATCTACCTTCGCTTCGGCCTATCATCGCCTAAGTCTCCACGAATATCTAATCCTAGATCTGGTAGCAACGTGGCTTCCTACCAACCATCACTACACACCATAAACTCCATAGATCTATAGCTTCCTTTACCTCGATCACGCATGATCCAATCTCATAATTTACCTTTGAGTATGACTCAAGATTTTAATTTGGAAGAGGGCACAAGGTTAAAATCCGGGTTGCAAAAATTGTGGATCTTAAGGCAAATTAAACACTAGAGGGGGTGAATAATTTTTTCTAATTTATATAAATCTTTTTAAATAATATTAAATCAAAGCTTATCAATATAGAGATATGCCAGCAGTCAATCATTGATAGAATCAAAGATAAAAGTAAAAAAAATAAAGTAAAGTAGAGAGTTAGAGAGATGACACCAGAGTATTATACTAGATTAAACTTATCCTACCTCTAGTCCCGTACAGTTGGTTATATAGATTTCTTTTCAAATGCTAATTTTTAACCGGACAAAAGGCAAACTAAAATACAATCTTAATTTCAAGGCTATAATACACACCCTCCTGAATTTCCAAGCTCAGGGTAGACATGGCTACGAGACACAACCATGTGTATGGTTTCCCTATTAATCGTATAACCTAAGCTCTAATACCAAATGAAATAACTCACCTTGGAATGGGCCTAAATTTCAACTCAAAAAAGACCCATCGAAACTTAGATCCATTCTAAGGCTAGCTATTGGTTAGAAAAAGAAGTGATAGTGTATAGCGATAACTATTCTTTCAAAACCCATAGTGGATGGAATAAAATATAATAGAAAATTGCACACATTTATTTGAAAGCCATTTAAAATGTTATAAAACAAAATATCATCAAAATATCAAGTAAAATCCATTACATCATTTATCCAAAATACATGGGTACAATATAAAACATCATAAAAGATAATAATGATAATAACTGCCACAAGCTTAAGAGACTACATCTTCAAGCAGCATCATCGTTATCACTCCATCCTTAACCTATGTTGTAATGGAGAGGGAGTCAGGACAAAAAATGTCTAGTGAATTAAAACCTCAAGTCGTACCATTTCAATACTTGGGCAGTGTATTTCAAAATAAGAACATATCTAACGTATATAAAACCATTTAATACTTCTTATAAAGGAGGAGGGTCCACAATCGACAATTAATACCTTTCATTACCAAAACAAGTTTCTAAATCCCATATCCCAAATCCTATGCCATAAATACCTAACAATGCGAGAGACAGCGCCCAATCCATTTAATACCATTTAATGGAAAATAGGCAGACTCTGGCCATTTATGAAAATAATTGAGGCAGACCCCATCATTTAATACCTATTCCCAAGGAGGACCCCTCAAAGGTGACTGTCTAGTTGACATCGCATGGTATCTCTTGAGCCACTTAATACTTCTTTATGGAAAGGCGGACCCTAAATCAGTCACTTAGTACCTTATTCCAAAGTGGACTCCTGTCAAGATACCACCTGGCGTGCTTAATAACTAGCTCCTTGGCCATTCAATACTTCATTTGGAGAAAAGATGTTGGCTATTAAAAAACCACTTAACACCTCAAGACCCCGAAGTAGGCAATTCGTATTATGGCCCATACTCATAATTACTTCTCATAAGTCTGACTATTCGTAGGAACTGGTAGCTAGATTAGCTGGGCAGATTTACCCTGTTAAATTTAGGACTAACCTCGCATCATGACAAATATTTATCATAGGAGATCTCTTACATCAATAGAAAGTGTAAAAAAATGCTGGTAGCCTCAAAATGAAGGACATACTTCTATCATGCAACTCTACTGACCTCGCATCCCCATGACTTAGCCATAATTTAAATACTCTCCATATATAATACTCATCTCATTATTTCATAATTATGGCCTTACAAGTAATCTTCCTTATCACACCTTAAAATATTAGTTACCTTCCTAAGGGGGAATCAATGATAGTTATTACCCAATTAATTGCGCAATTACATACTATATTTATACATTTATTATGCTAATAGAAATAATATATATATATACACACACACACACACATGTCTAGTAACTTTTAAGCGTGCAATTCGTACGTCCTATACTAACGTTAAATGTCAATTCCTTCAATCATAATACTAATACAAGTCCTTTCCCTTTAGATTTCTAAAATTTCAATATCCATAACAAGGATTAAATATTCATATCAAAAGTTGTAAATAGAAATTAAAATCAATTTATTACATCAATCCAATGGAATATCCTAAATAATAGGAATCGCAATCCTAACTTCATATTCTATTCAACTTCTTATTTACACAGAAATAAATAAAGAAATTTTGTATGGAATAATTGGTGTAAACTACGAATAGGATTCATACTCTATACCTTTATTTCACTATTAAAAACTAACAATTTGAATCAAAGAAGGAGGAGAAGTGGAATAGACTGTGAAATTATCAAAAAATGCAGAAACAATATAAATTTTATCAAATAAACATAAGTATTTGAGAATCTCTATTTAGAATTAGTATTTTAAAGTAAAACGAAATATTGTAGGGTTTTATCTATTTTTTTCGTAACCCTAAAATTCCTAAGGCATATTCAAATCCACAGGTATATACTAATTAATTGCTGAAATAAATATACTAAGGTTTCCACTCACAAATTATACTTACTTTTCTTTTATGGATTTTCAATACTAATGCAACTTTTTTCAAGATCTCTTTCTTTTTATACATACACACAGGGAAGGATATGTATATATATAATTTTATTAGATTCAAAGAGTTTGGAGGAGAAGAAAATTGATTAAAGGAATAATTAGATAAGGATTACAATCCTTACCTAAATCCTTAGTATAATTTTTGAATCTAACTGAAGAGGGAAAATGGCAGAGCTTCGTGGATTTCTTGAATATTTGTGAATAAAAAGTGGGGAGGAGAGGGTCTTATTTATAGATGTTGAAATGTCCCAGAACCACAAGATGAAATTAGATCAAAAAAGGATAAATATGGACCATTTAGAGTTACAAAACCTAAGCTGCCGATGTGAGGTAGCGGTCGAGCACCTATGCTCGATCGATGGACCGTCGGGGGTAGACCAGTTGGGTCTTATAAGTGGACTACTCCTCCTATTTCGGTAGCGTCGATTTATTTCCATTTCTTGTTTATTTTATTCCCCAATTAACTTTTAACATTAATTGATATTTAACTTAACCTCCAACTAAACCTATAGTTAATTTTTGAAATTCAAACCCTAAATTTTAATATTCATTTGAATTTGAATCCAAACTAGATTAATTTATATCTAAGAACTTCAAACGCTCATAACTTCTTCGTTTGAGCTCCGTTTTCCACATATTATATATGGAAACAGATCAGAATTTCATGAAGAATGCAACAGAATAACTTTCATGTTCAAATTTAAAATTTTATAAAATTTCCATTTCAACCCTACTTTATTTAAATTAGTTCACTTAATTCATTTACGGTTGATTTTACGAGGTGTTACATTCTTCCTATAACGTCCCCACTGCTATACCCATATTGTTAAAGAACATTATAAATAATGTCATCTAATAATATGGAGAATACAGCTTGTTAAGGGTGACAAATGTGAATATAGCATTAATCTAACATTTACACGTCATACATACCACTTTTATTGAATATTTGGAATAAAATTTGACGTGTACAGTCTCAGTCTAAAGTAGTAAACACACTGATTTTCCAAATTGAAATAATATAGCATATAAAACAATAATCATAGATCAAAGTAGAATAAGAATACATCTTATACAAATACATATTGTAGGTCTACAAATATAATACTAGACCTATATAATATACATCAAATACAAGTCACTATCTCAAACTGTACATCTCATATACATACACAAAATCCTACATGAGATAAATTAAAAGTCAAAATGGTTTATCTCCCTTCTAGCACACCAATCCAAGAGTTTACCAGTTCTGTAACCTGAAATGTCTCTATTTGGCCCAAGTTTTATAAAATAAACGGGTAAGACTATCTCTAAATATCCAAAGGGAGAGAACAAGATATAACACAAGGATATATGACATGTAGATAAATACAGATGTCATATATATAAAGAAGTCACAGGAATACTTTAACTTAGAATCAATCTCTAAAATAGAATCATGAGACGTAGAATAGTCACCAAACCCAGAATTCTAGAATAAAGAATAATATCTCAAAATCCAAGAAAAACCTAATCCATGCCCGTCACCATGATCGTCTATACCAATCATAATGGTTGTGCTCCAACCATGGAAAACAAAATCAGATGTCATCAATACCGATTCGATACCAAGGATAGTCCCAAATCCCAACCGATCTCAAGGATCATCCATAACAATCACAATGATTATCGCTACCGATCATAATGATTGTAGAAACATAACACAAAGGCCGGAGAAGATATTATGCATACTGATCACGAGGATCATAAAAAAAAATCTAAGAGTATATCTCTTAAGGATTTATCAGCCTACACAAATTCGAACAACAAAAGAGAACACACTCTAAAGTATCAAATAATACCACTTTAGGAATCACAAGAACTTAAGCAGAACATTCCATACCGCTTGGTGAAATTCAAATATTTGCTAGAAGCTAGTAAGTTTCACTCATTATGGATATAACTCAAAAACCTAAACTATATGTAACATCCCTAATTATTAATAACATTATTCAAGGGATTTAATTAGATAAATTAAATAGAATAATGTAATAATTAGAATGATAAGGAGAATGAGATTTGAATAAATGATAAAAAAGTCGTGCTGAGCCAATTAAATGGGCTTATAATGGTTTTACATGTTAATTAATTTACATAAGATGCTTATTGGGAATAACCGCCTCTTATAATCCATGCATCCTTCCATATGAACATTCATTTTCATTTCTCAAAAACATAACAAACGTAAATCTAAGCAAGTCCAATCATTACAAGGAAGAAAGGAAGAGAAATTCAATCTAAAGCTAAGGATTAAAGCTAAGGGAAATTAATCTACAACAAACCTCCGCCTCTTATAACCCACACATCCTTCCAAATCCACATTCATTTTCTTTGCTTAAAAACATAACAAACGTAAATCTAAGCAAGGCCAGTCATTACAAGGAAGAAAGGAAGATAAATTCAATCTAAAGCTAAGGATTAAAGCTACGGGAAATTAATCTACAAAAAATCTCAAAGTCCTTATCATATTCATGGTAAACAATAATTTATACCAACCCTATTTAGTTCTATGTTTATATGTTTTTGGATTAAAGATTAAATTTGTTTTTATGATGATTTGGATGATGATATGCTTGGATTATAATTTGTTTGATTTAAACATAATTGTTTAAATGGGAATTTATACGGTTTTAGGGCAAAACCAACTAAAATTGATTTATAAATGTCATAGAAAAATTATATGTTATGTGAATTATGATCTTGAAGTTGGGTTTTGATTTTTAAATTTTCCAAGCGATGGAAAATTTGATACAAATTTTCAAAGGAAAATATGATAAAATTGGGTTTAAATTTAATTTCTATTATTTCAGGAAGAAATTGGGTTTGGAATTTTTGTATGTTTGATAACATGACGAAAGTGAATTTCTATAATTTTTGGGAATTTTTCCTAAGAGATTTTCTTGGGAAAATAAATTATTTTAGAAGAAGGACTTATTTGCACAATTGGTTTTGCTCAGTGGAAGGGCTTAATCATGAAATTTTCACTGACTTAGATTTAAGATAAGTGGTAGTTATATTGTAAAGAATTTGAAAAGTTTTAAGGCAACCAATCAAAGTATTACAAAAAGGCAGGTTAGTTATAAAGTCATTACTAAAATTAGCACTAATTTGACTTTCCAAAAAATGTTGGTTCTGCCCCTTTCAGAAGTACCTTTCGACTCCAATGCCTCAGCTTCAACTCAATCGAGACCAACCTAGCCAAAGCATACTAAAGCCTAACCCAATAAACATGGAATCAATAAGATTAGTATGAAGTGGATTGGTGAAGGGCGGAAGGTAGGGTGTCGAAAGCATTGCTTTTGATAGAGTCGAAACCATTGTTTACTTTTAAAAGATATGCGCCTGCCTCGTTTTCGAAGGGAGTTTTCGACCGTGTCGATACCGAGTTACTTTTGAACATGTTTTCGCCTTTCTATGATTAAAAATAGGGCTTTTGGATGAGACACCTTTGTTTATAAAAGAGTGCTTTTGAAAATGATGGTTCTGACCTAGTCGAAACCATGCTGTCGTTCTTTTACCCTTCAAGTGTATTGAAGCCATCGATGCTTTTGAAGGGTAGTCTTTGTCTTAAACTTATACTAAGCTACTTCCTAAATGCTTTCGAAGGGGTTTAAGGGTTTCGAAGGCAATGGCTTCGAAAGGGGGTTTAGATGCTAACCTTCAATGTATTACTTAAGTGTTTTGAAGCTTTCGAAAGGATGGTTCCAAAGCCATCAAATTTCCCCAAACATTTTTGTAAAGATAAAAGGTTTCAAAGGAGATACTTTGGTATATATTTGCTTTGACTCAAAAGTGTTTTTAAAGGTGGACCCAATGGTTTCGAACAGGGTACTTTCATTGGTTTTGAAGCTATATTTCTAAGGATTTTTACACTATGCTTTAGTAATTTCGAAAGGTATAGTTTGGTTTCGAAAGAGATAATTTAAAGAGCTTTGAAAAGGTATATACTTAGTGTTTTGAAAAGAAGTTTTCTATGCTTTCGAAGGAGGTTAACCATGGTTTCGAAAGTGATGTTTTAAGGTTTCAAAACAATTAACCCAATCTCATTTTAAAGGAAAACCATGGCATAAATAAAGAGCTTTGAAATGGAGTTTTTGAAGAAGTTTTTCATGATTAACAGGTTAAAGGGATTAACCACGTTTTATATAAAAATATTTCAAGGATATTAAACCATAGGGGTTGTTATTATTACGTTGTTATGATTGCCTCTTCATATATTTATTCCCGATATAATGAACCCATAACGGTACTTTGGGGAAGGGCAGATTAACCATCTAGGTTGACCCAGTAGCGAATATAAATTAAGGATGCTATAATATTGATTTAAGATATTAGCAGGGGCCAATAGGTTTATAGTAAGCCCATGAAAACTATGTATAAATGAAGATGTCAGTAAGACGGGTTCATAGTTAGCCCATGAAAACTATGATTTGATATTGGCAGGTGCCAATAGGTTTGTAGTGAACCTATGAAAACTATATCTAGATTAAGATATTGACAGAAGTCAATAGGTTTCTATTCAACCCATGAAAACTAGGATAGGAGAAAAGATATTGGAGCGACTAATAGGTTCAAGGAGAACCCATGAATCAATAAAGATATAGGCAAGGGCCAATAAGGTCTTAGTGATCCTATGGAAACTATGAAATCGGGCAGAGAGTCTATATGCATTAAATAGGTTATTAATAAGCCAAACTAATAGGTTAAGTGACCCTAGAAACTATAAATAAGATAGATGGTCAGAATGAATGGGGATGGGTAATCCAAAATTAATTTACTTGTTTGCATATCATCATATTATTTTGAAATGTTTTAACCATTATGGATGTAGGAGCATAATATATGATTTTATAAAGGTTTTAAGATACTAGTGAGGGGACAACCCGTTTTGCTAAGTGGCGTTGTCTCATTAGATATCTAAATGGATTGAGATGGTAGGTTATTATTCATATTAGGATTTTTGTCTGACTCGAAGTTTTTGTTTTCCCCTTAAACTCTCGGGCACTCAATTGATTTTGAGTAGTTTGAGGGTTGAGGTTTTTAGGTACCCCTTTAGACGAATAAGCTTCCAGCGATGTGCAAGAGGCATGATAGATTTCTAGAGTTCTCTTTTATTTTGATTCCGCCGTGTTGTTGTTGTAACGAAAAAGTTTTTAAATTGCCTATATATACTCTGATACTCTGATCGTCCAAAGAGGCATCTTCATATCTCGCTCTTGGCGTATGTTATAATAAGTATATTTTCTCGGAACGTAGTTCTCGCATTGGGATTATGTAATAATTTTGAAATGTTTTGAAATGGAACGAGAAAGTTATTTATTGATTTTAATTTTTTCCATATCCATGTGTTTCTGTTATATCAATGTATCTAACATTGCCGTATTTAGTCATCGAGGATTAATAATTATGGATGACTGCAACATCCATAGTCGTTATTTTTGAGTCTCCAAGTGGGGAATGTTACAAGTTGGTATTAAAGCATAGGTTTATGAAACTTAAAAGAATTCAAGACTAAAAGATTTTCAAACATAATATAATTGATCTGAAAATAAGATCGGGGTTTGGGTTTACGCTATAGTAACGTACTTGCATTTGATATATATATATATATATATATATATATATATGCATTTTCCTTTTTCTTAGACCGTTCTTTTTTATCTTACTAAGGCTCGTATGTAGATTAAAGGGAAAGAAGATATGAAGGAAGGAAACGAAAAGGAAATCTTGGTGGAGGAATCACCACAATCAACGGAAATGGTCGACCTACTAGGAGGAACCCTGGCAGACCAACTAATGCTAATAACCAAAATGCTGTTGCCAATGTGGGTGCTTAAAATCCACCAGTGGATATGGGGGCGATGTATTAATTCTTCGTCAATATGATGCAAGCAGAAGCTACTGTCGGTGTTGTTGGAAATGTTGGAGGAGCAAATCATATGGCTCTAGTTAGGAATAATTATGCAAAGCTGAGTAGAGACTACATCAGTCTTGGTTGAAAGCTATTCATAGGGATGGATAATGCCATTGAGGTAGAGAATTGGCTGTTGCATTGTGAGCGTATCTCTGTTGATTTGGGTTTAGATGATGAACAGAAGAGAAGGATGGCCTCTAGAAAGTTGCAAGAGTCAGCGTTTCATTGGTGGAATAGTATTACTACCTGAGTTCCAGAGAAGGAATTGACTTGGGCAGATTTTTCAAGGACATTTAAGAAAAGGTTTATGTCCGAGATTGCAAAGTTAGAGTCGTTGAGGAAGTTTTTGGATCTAGAGCAAGGAGAGATGTCGGTTGTTGAGTATGCCACTAAGTTTGATGAGTTGTCCCGTTATGGATATAAAACTATAGACACTGTCATCAGAAGAAAAGAAAGTTCTTTAAGAAGAAGGGAGCCCAGAAAGGAAATGCTGCCAAGAAGGAAAATTCCAACTTAGTTTGTTTTAAGTGCAATAAGAAGGGTCATCATGTGAATGAGTGCGGGTCAGGCAATGAGAAGAAGGCTGCGAATAAGAAGAATGTAAAGTGCTTCAACTGCGATCAAATTGGGCATTATAAGAATCTATGTCAAGAGTCAGTCAGGGCAGACAAGGGAAAGTTTTTTGCTATTGGATTAGCTAGGCCTACTGTAGCTGATAAAGGGAAGACTGTAATGGACAGTACACTTTTGATTCAGAGTATACCAGTTAGTGTACCTTTTGATACCGGTGCATCACATTCATTTATATCTCAGTGTTTGGTTGATAGATTATGCTTAGAACTCACCTATCTTGTTACTTCCTTATGGGTAGCGAATCTAATAGGAGGGTGTGCAACTCTAGGGATGAGATGTGACCATTTAGAACTTGATTTGTTAGGTCATAAGTTTGCATGCAACTTGTATGTTTTTGATTTCATAGATTTCAGAATCATATTAGGTATAGATTAATTAGGTAGGTATGAGGCTAGAATATTTTTCTAGGATGGGGAGATATCACGTCGACATTCTAATTGTCATAACCAAATCATATTCTCGGTGGAGAACTCTGACCGGAGTAGTTATGTTTGTTAAGTGCAACGGAAGTGGAAGAAGTGCTAAGTCAGGTTCGTGTAGCAAGAGAATTTCCAAATATCTTTGTGTCGGTTACTAGACTACCATCGAAACGAGCTGTTGAGTTTTGGATAGATCTTATGTCAGGAGCTGAACCTGTGAGTAGACAACCTAGCAGGATGACATCGACATAGATGAAGGAATTGAAAGTGTAGCTAGTGGATCTCAAAAGAAGGAAATTTATTGGACTAAGCAGTTCACCTTGGGAAGCGGCCGCGGTATTCGTGAAGAAATCAGATGGATTGTTGAGGATGTGTATCGACTATTGTAAGTTGAATGAGAGGACGATTAAGAATAAGTATCCTTTGCCAAGAATTGATGATCTATTTGATCAGTTGTGTGTAGCCAGAGTGTTTTTCCAGTTGGATTTGACGATGGGTTTCAATCAGTTAAGAGTGGTAGAGAATAGTATTCCTTTGGTAGCATTTCGAACTAGGTATGATTCGTACGAGTGGTTATTAGTGTCATTTGGGTTAAGAACGCACCTGCTTTGTTCGTGGATTTGATGAACCGAGTTTTCTAAGAGTATTCGGATAGTTTCATGTTGGTGTTTATAGACGACATTTTGGTATACTCCAAGAATGAAAGGGAGCATGAAGATCACCTTAGAGTGGTACTTGAGACACTGAGGCAACATCAATTGAAGGTGAAGTTTTTCAAGCATCATTTTTGGAAGAAAGAGGTTAAGTTTCTTGGTCACGTGGTTTTTGGGAAGGGCTTGTCAGTTGATCCAGATAAGATCAAAGCTGTTAATAACTGAAAGAGACCAGAGATGGTAACTGATATTATAAGTTTTCTTGGACTTTCTGACTATTACAGGAGATTCATCGAGGATTTCTCGCGGATAGCAGCACCTTTGACTAAGACAACCAAGAAGGATATGAAGTATGTCTGGTCCGATAAATGTGAAGAAGCATTCCTTAAGTTAAAGCATTTGTTGACCAATGCACCTGTGTTAGTAGTTTCAGATAGAAACCAAGGGTTGGTGGTGTATACTGATGCATGTAGGACTAGATTAGGAGCTATGATGATGTAAAAGGGTAAAGTGATTGCCTACGCTTCACGACAGCTTAGACCACATGAAACGAGATATCCTACTCATGATTTGGAGTTGGCTACGGTGATCTTCGCATTGAAGATTTGGAGACATTATCTCTTAGGAGAGAGATTTGAGCTATACATGGATCATATGTCTTTAAGGTATTTTCTCTCTCGGAAGGAGTTGAATATGAGACAGCAGAGTTGGCTGGAGTTTCTGGCTGCTTATGATTTTGGTATGGAGTATACACCTAGGAAAGGTAATAAGGTAGCGGATGCTCTTAGCAGAAGACATCAGAATATGGTGTTAGCTATATTGGTCGAGTGGAAGGATGTGGAAGCTCTGCCCACTTGTATTGTGCAGTTAAGATTGACTGCTAGTCAGAGTATCGCCATGTTGTCTTGTTTAGAAGTTTGACCAGTGTTGATCGAGAGGACTTCTTCTAAGCAAAGGGAGGATCTAGTATTGGCCGAGAAGATCAAAAGGCTTGAGATTGGAACTAAGATCAAGGATCTAAAGGAATTTAGTCTTGACCAAAGAGGATTGTTGAGAAAGAAGGGACGGTTGTGTGTTCCGAAAGTAGAGGACTTGAGGAAAGAAGTTCTTGGAGAATGTCATTCATTTAAGTTTATGATTAATCTTGGAGGGACCAAGATGTATCAGGATATGAAGAGGAGCTTCTATTGGGAAGGTATGAAGAGTGATGTTGGCTTGTAGGTTAGGCAGTGTGCAAACTGTCAAAAAGTGAAAGCCGAACATCAAAAGCCGAGTGGATTGCTTCAACCTTTAGAAATTATAGTTTGGAAATGGATTCGATATCCATGGATTTTATAGACGGGTTGACAAGGTTAAATAGAGGAAAGGCAAGTATATGGGTTATAGTGGATAGATTTACCAAGAGTGTCAATTTCATTCTAGTTAAGTCAACCAGGACGGCACCTGTTTTTCGCTAAGTTGTTCATGAAGAACTTAGTTAGACTACATGGAGGTCCTAGTAGTATAATCTGTGATAAAGATGCTTTGTTCACTAGCGAATTCTGGAAGAGTCTATAGGAAGTGTTTGGTACCAAGCTTAATATGAGTACTGCATATCACCTTCAGACAGATGGGCAGATGGACGGGTTGACGAGGTTAAATAGAGGAAACGAAAGTATGTGGGTTATAGTGGATAGATTTGCCAAGAGTGTCGATTTCATTCCAGTTAAGTCAACCAGGACGGCGCCTATTTTTTTCTAAGTTGTTCATGAAGAACTTAGTTAGACTACATGGAGTTCCTAGTAGTATAATCTATGATAGAGATGCTTTGCTCACTAGCGAATTATGGAAGAGTCTACAAAAAGTGTTGGGTACCAAGCTTAATATAAGTACTGCATATCACCTTTAGACAGATGGGCAGACAGAGAGAGTCAACAGGGTACACGAGGATTTACTGAGAGCTTGTGTATTGGAATTTAGTGGATCTTGGGAATATCACCTACATTTGGGTGAGTTTCCCTATAATAATAGTTACCAGACTAGTATAGGTTTGATGGCTTTTGAAGCTTTGTATGGAAGGCCATGCAAATCGCCAACATGTTGGTTGGAGACTGGGGACAGATTAGTCTTAGGTTCAGATTTGGTTAGAGTGGCGTCAGAGAAGATTGAGTTGATCCAAGGAAGGATGAAGGAAGCTCAGTTTAGACAGAAGAGATATGAAGATAAGAGGTGTAAAGACCTAGAATTCTCAGTTGAAGATAAGGTTTTCATTAAGGTATCACCGTTGAAGGGTGTAATGTGATTTGGAAAGTCATGGAAATTAGCACCGAGATATGTTGGTCCATTCTAGAATATAGAAAACATTGGAAAGTTCGCATACCGAGTAGAGTTGTCAAGCAGTATGGCATGTGTCCATGATGTATTTCATGCGTCTCATCTTTGCAAGTATATGCATGATCCAAAGACTACTATTCCTATAATACGGTTAGAAGACTTGATAGTAGAGCCTAATTTGACTTTTGTTAGAAAACCAGTTCGAGTTGTAGGGAGAGATGAGAAAAGATTGAGGAACAAGATAGCTAGGCTAGTGAAAGTTCAGTGGAGCGACAATGAGAAGGATTGTACTTGGGAGACAGAAGACAATATTAGAGATACTTATGCTAATCTGCTTTGAGGGTATGTCTATATTAGATTTATATAGATAGTTGCTAGTCAGGTGTCTAGTATGGTTATTATGGGGTTATTGCAGATGATTACTATATTTAGTACTTAGTCCTTGATTTCAAGGAGCAAATTCTTTAAGGAGGGGAGACTGTAATATCCCTAATTTTTAATAACATTATTCAAGAGATTTAATTAGATAAATTAAATAGAATAATGTAAAAATTAGAATGATAAGAAGATTAAGATCTGAATAAATGATAAGGAGGCCGAGCTTAACCAATTAAATGAGCTTATAATGGTTTTACATGTTAATTAATTTACATAAGAGACTTATTGGGAATAGTCGCCTCTTATTACCCATGCATCCTTCCACATGCATTTTCAATTTCATTGCTCGAAAACATAGCAAACGTGAATCTAAGCAAGGCCAGCCATTACAAGGAAGAAAGGAAGAGAAATTCAATCTAAAGCTAAGGATTAAAGCTAGGGAAAGTTAATCTACAACAAATCTCAAAGCCCTTATCATATATAAGATGAATAATAATTTATACCATCTCTATGTAGTTCTATGTTTATATGTTTTTCAGATTTAATATTAAAATTGTTTTTATGATGATTTGGATGACGATATGCTTGAATTATAATTTCTTTGATCATAGTAAAATTATATAAATGGGGATTTATGCGGTTTTAGGGAAAAACTAATTGAAATTGATTTTTAAACGCCATGAAAAATTATATATTGTGCGAATTATGATTTTGGAGTTGATTTTCAATTTTTAAAATTTTCCAAGCTATGGAAATTTTAATATGAATTTTCAAAGGAAAATATGATAAAATTGTGTTTAAATTTAATTTCAATTATTTTAGGTAGAAATTGGGGCTGGAATTTTTATATGTTAGATAACACGATGAAAGTGAATTTATGTAATTTTTGGGGATTTTTCCTAAGAAATTTACTTAGGAAAATACATTATTTTAGAAGGAATTATTTACATAATTGTTTTGCTTAATGAAAGGGCTTAATTATGAAATTTTCATTGATTTAGATCTAAGAATAAGCGACAGTTATGTTATAAAGAATTTGAAAATTTTTAAGGCAACCAATCAAAGGATTACAAAATGGCAGCTTAGTTATAAAGTCATTACTAAAATTAGCATTAGTTCAGCATTTCCAAAAAAAAGTTGGTTTCGCCCCTTTTGGAAGTGCCTTTCGACTCCAATGCCTCTGCTTCAACTCAGTTGAAGCCAACCTAGCCGAAACCTACTAATCTGAAACCAATACACATGGTATCAATGAGATTGGTAGTGAAGTGGATTGGTGAAGGGCAGAAGGCAAGGTGTTGAAATTATTGCTTTCGGTAGAGTAAAAACCATAGTTTACTTTTAAAAGATATGCGCTTGATTCGTTTTTGAAGGGTGATTTCGACCAAGTCAATTCCCAGTTACTTTCAAACCCGTTGCCACCTTTCTTTGATTACAAATATGACTTTCGAATGAGACCCCTTTGTTTATAAAAGAGTGATTTCGAAAATGATGGTTCCAACCTAGTCGAAACCCTGCTGCCATTCATTTACCTTTCAAGTGCATTGAAGCCATCAATGCTTTCGAAGGGCAGTCTTTGTTTTCAACTTATACTAAGCCACTTCCTAAATGCTTGCGGAAGATTTCAAGGGTTTCGAAGGCAATGGTTTCAAAAGGGAGTTTCGAAGCTAACCTTCAATGTTTTACTTAAGTGTTTTAAAGCTTTTGAAAGGATGGTTCCGAAGCCATTAAATTTCCCCAAACATTTTTGTAAAGATAAAAGGTTTTGAAAGAGATACTTTCGTATATATTCACTTTGACACAAAAGATGTTTTGAAGGTGAACCCACTGGTTTCGAAAGTGGTACTTTCATTGGTTTGGAAGCTATGTTTTTAAGGATTTTTATGTAATGCTTTAGTACTTTCGAAAGATATAGTTTGCCTTTGAAAGAGATGATTTAAAGAGCTTAGGGTATATACTTAGTGTTTTGGAAAGAAGGTTTTCTATGCTTTCGAAGGAGGTTAACCAGGGTTTCGAAAGTGATGTTTTAAGGTTTCAAAACAATTAACCCAATCTCGTTTCAAAGGAAAACCGTGGCATAAATAAAGAGTTCTAAAATGGAGTTTTTGAAGAATTCCTTGATTAACTGGTAAAGGGATTAACCAAGTTTTATATAAAAATATTTCAAGGATATTAAACCATAGGGGTTGGTATTATTGGGTTGTTATGATTGCTTCTTCATATATTTATTCACATCGTAATGAACCCATAACTGTACTTTGGGGAAGGGCAGATTAAACACCTAGGTTGACCTAGTAGTTAATATAAATTAAGGATGCTAAAATAATAATTTAAGCTATTAGCAGGGGCCAATAGGTTCACAGTAAGCCCATGAAAACTATGTATAAATGAAGATGTCAGGAAGATAGGTTCATAGTTAGCCCATGAAAACTATGATTTGATATTGGCAGGGCCAATAAGTTCGTAGTGAACCTATGAAAACTATATCTAGATTAAGATATTGACAGAAGTCAATAGGTTCCTAGTCAATCCATGAAAACTATGGTAGGAGGAATGATATAGGAGTTACCAATAGGTTCAAGGAGAACCCATGAAACAGTAAAGATATCGGCAGGGACCAATAAGTTCTTAGCGATCCCATGAAAACTATGAAATCAGGAAGGAAATCCATATACATTAAATAGGTTATTAGTAAACCCATGAAAAACTAATAGGTTAATAGTGACCCTAGAAAATATAAATAAGACAGATGGTCAGAATGAATTGGGATGGGTAATCCAAAATTAATTTACTTTTTTGCATATCATCATATTATTTTGAGATGTTTTAACCATTGTGGATGCAGGAGCACAACATATGGTTTTATAAAGGTTTTAGGATACTAGTGAGGGGAAAACCCGCTCCGCTAAGCAGCAAGGTCTCACTAGATATCTAAATGGTTTGAGATGGCAGATTATTTTCCATACTAGGCTTTATGTCTGACTCAAAGTTTTTGTTTTCCCTTTAAACTCTGGGGTACTCAATTGATTTTGAGTGGTTTGAGTGTTGAGGTTTTCAGGTACCTCTTTAGATGAATAAGCTTCCTGAGATGTGCAAGAGGCATGATAGCTTTCTAGAATTCTCTTTTATTTTGATTCCGCTGTGTTGTTGTTGTAAAGGAAAAATTGTTTAATTGCCTATATATACTCTGATCATCCAAGGAGGCATCTTCATATGTCTCTCTTGGCATATGTTGTAATAAGTATATTTTCTCCGAACGTGGTTCTCGTAGTGGGATTATGTGATGAATTTTAAATGTTTTTAAATGGAATGAGAAAGTTGTTTATTGATTTTAGAAATTTTCTATATCCATGTGTTTCTGTTATATCAATGTGTCTAACATCACTGTATTTGGTCGCCGAGGATTAATAACTATGGATGACTACATCATCCGTATCCGTTAGTTTTAGACCTCCAAGTTTAGGATGTTACACTATATATCTTTTAAGGTTCTATCAATCTACACAAGTGATGACCACCAAAGAAAATACAACCCTAAAGTGTTAAATACTTTCCCAAATGAAATCACAAGAACTTAACCGAAGCATCCATACCATCTAGTGAAATTCTAGCATTCACAAATGGGTCAATAAATTCCACTCGAACATTCTATTCAATGAGTTATACCATATTCGATGAAGCGTTACTTAAGAGCATTTAAACCAATCAATAACACTAAGTCGATTATTAGTACTCCTCATATTATAAAATCAAGGCTCTCAAAATTTATTCTAAAGAATTAAAACCCAAAAATAAATATTGGAAACCATCAGAAAATAGGCATCAAATCATATACCAAAATTTAATCAAGCAATGAACAAGAAAAACAAGAACAAAAGGAGGGTTTGCAAGCACAACTTGAAACACTCCTAGGTCAGCTACAAAATCTACAGTTTCGACCCTTTTCATACTAAAATTTTTCAAAAGTAAAAGTATATAAGTTGTAGATAAAATTTTAAATTTTCCAAAAAGAAAAAGGCCATCAAATTTGGACTTACAGTTCAAAAATTATGATCGAAACAATTCTCTGGTTTTAAATTAATTAATTATCTCTGTCATTTATTCTTAGGCTAGCGACAAAGATATTCTATTTCGACCCTATAAACCACAAAATATTGCAAAACTCAAAACAAGAAAGTTGTAGATATAAGTCTTGAATTTGCGGGAATATAATGATCATCAAATTTGGATTTATGGTTGAAAAGTTATGATTAAAATAATTTTTAGGTTTTAAATTACTAATTCTATAGTTCATTCAAAGGATGGCGAATCAAAAGGCGATTTCAGCCATATAAACCTCAAATTGCAAAACTCAAAACATTATAAACTTTACAATAAGAAAAAGATCACCAAATTTGGACTTATAGTTCAAAATTTATGATCAAAATAGTTTTCTAGTTTAAATTACTTAATTCATGTTTCAATATTAGGGCAGCAAAACAAAGCACAATCTTCGACCATTATAATACTAGAATTTTACAAAACTGAAAACATGAGACTTGTTGATGAAAGTCTAAGATTTTCAAAAAATCAAAAAAATATAAAATTCCAACAAGAAACGAGAAAGATATGGCCATAATACTAACTATAATTAGCTCAAGGAATGAGTTAACAAGTTATCAACTACAGAAACACAATTCACTAATCCAATTCTCAATCATTCAACATAAAATTGCTAAGCATATAATTAAATATTCAAAGATAGATTGTGTAAGGATTAACTTACTTTTTCTCCTTGCAATTGCATGTTATGTTCAATTTATTCATTGCTTATAATTAGACAACAAGCCCTAGAATTTTGTCTTAGCCAAAAAAAAAAGAAAAAACCATATCAATACACAGTAGGCTGAAATTAATTAGACTAAGGGTGAATTAGCGCTGGAAAACTTACCTTGATTATGTTTCAAATTTCTAGAATTAATTTTTGATTTTACTTAAGAAGAGGAAGTAAGCCCTATTTTCCAGCTTCAGTTTTCATTTTCTGTTTTCAATGGATAATGAGAAAAAAGAACATACTGTTCTTTTTCTTAGTTTTTAATCCCTCTCTTTAATGGGCTAAGCCCTAAGTAACTTATCTTAACTTAACCAATTTAGTTTTAATGTATGTTTTACATTTTCTAATCAATACTACACTTCTAAGTGATTTAAGTTCCAGTATAAATACAAGTTCGATAACATCAATTGATTTTTAATACACACTCTTATAAAAATAATGTTAAATACTAATTATATTTTCTATTTTCCATAATTGAAATAAAACCGCTTTAATATTTTTAAGTGATTCCAACATTTCAAAAATACTAATATTTCAAAATTTCACAATGATTTAAAATTAATCGTTTTAAACAAATTTATCTTTTACAAAAGAATTCAAATTCTAACTAATGATTTAAATTCTCCAGTTTAAATCATTGTTTATTTTCATTTAATTAACTCATAAATTCAGATCGTTACAGACTTTCACACTTAAAGAAATTGCGTCCTTACAATTTCAATTCAGAGAAAAGTCTATAATAGAAACATAAATATATTCAAAAGTTCATTCTTTAAATTTAGCCAACACCACACTAATAAAACAATGTTTTAACTTAACAATTTAACTTATAAAAAATCAATACATCATCCTTTCTTATTTTCTAATGTGAAAATAAGTTCACATAAATATTTTATCTTCAAATTTCAAAATTTTCATTTCAAAGAATATAGTAGCTTTGTAACTCCCTGCCTCTATACCCATATTATCCAAGAGCATTACCATGTAATACTATCGAGAAACAAGGAGAATGAGGCGATATGGGTGTTACCAAGATAGAACAATGCAAAAATAACATCATCACAAATAAATAGATCACACCCAACTCTAATGGACATAAATAATGTATATCACACATTTTGATACTTCATACAATATCCAAATTTATTTTATACATTCCAAGCCAATTTAACTATATAAATTTCAAATACAAAAGAATACATATAACCATTGACTCTGCCCATCAGTCACCTCGTACCCAAAAGTATATCAGCTAAACCTGTAATAAATCCTCGATCTGACCCGAGGATCGTCGATAAAAATGAGCCCCGAGTCGGGCTATTTCTAGGTGTGAGTTCATACATCACTATAAAATTTTATAATCATTGGCAATTAAATATAAATATTCAAACTTCATTTGTTTAATAAAATTTCAAAACTTTCCATTTAGTAAACAATTTTAATTCATAAAATCTTCAAAATTATTCCATTTACATATTTTTCCAAAATCAACCATCTTTGAAATTTAAAAAAAAAGTGTTAAAGTAAATAAAAACCTATTTCAGAGATTAAATAGACTTTATCATGGGTAGAGTATAGGATCATTCAATAAGAAAACTAATTAATGTCATTGAACTTTTGTAAATAATTTGCAGCAAAAAACATAATTTCTGCCTCTGTAAATCAACTGTTTAGGGCAACAAATCATAATATTTTTAAATGAAATCTTTATCAGCAGCTAGAAATTAAGTTGGAAACAACATTACCAAATTTCAGAATTTTTATATTTTTCTACAATTTAATATGAATTAAAAACCAATGGGCATTTTCTGCCCAAATTGCACAGGAAAACATTATGGAAATAACAATATTTAACACATCAAAACTAAATTAAAATTCATGAAATTTAGAACATAGATGTTGGAATATGTCAAAAACAACATAAAAAATTTGGAATTTTTTTTACTTCGTATGAATTAAGTACGAGTTTTATAGTGAAGAAGGTTTAGATTCACAGAATTCATCAACACACAACCATATCAACAAATATCATCGCCAATTATTTTTGCAACCATATAAACAATAGATATTCATAATAAACAAAGATAAGAGACTACGAAACTCACTAGAAAAATACGAAGCCAAATAATTTTATTTGATACATAAATCACTCTTTGAACATGCATCTTCTTCATTGTTTATAATCCAGAAAATATATCTCAATCTATCAATTCTTTCACCATCCAAATTTGATCCAAATCAAACTTTGACAACTTGTAGTAGTTTAAATAAGTGTTGAGAACCTCTATTTAAAGTTTCCTAGTTTTTTGACAATTATTTGATTTTTAATGAATTTTGGAATAGAGGCCGTTTTAGGGTTTCATGCTGAAAACAAAAATAGAGAAGAAGAAGGGTTCGTAGATGATAAGTGATGAAGGAAAGCACTAGAATAATCTTCATAATTAAAGAGTATGCATAAATGGGTTTGGGCCAAGTGTTTTGTTTCCCATTTCATTTCAATTTACTTCTTTTTTGCTTTTTAATCACTTTATTAATAATGTTTTTTTTACTTAAACTACTTTCAAAATTATTATACTTCATCAATTTAGTCTACCGCTCGATTACTCCTTACTAAGATCATAAAATAAATTTTATTTTAGAAGTTGGTTCATCATATTTCTTATTAATTTATCTTTATTGCTATTGATTATACAATAAATTTTAAATTTATTGCTTCTCGAAATATCGGTTTGTTACAAGCTTCTTATGATAATTATCTATTCCACATCTTATTTATATAATATATCCCTTAGCTTCCAAATCATCACAATATAATATACCGATTTCTTTTGCAATTAATTTCCTATCTTAAACTTCAAAAATTTAACATCCATTCAAAGCATGGAATGATATACACATAAATCAAAAATGTCGCATACCATTTATCTTAGTGTATGTATGTGTTTATATGCGTTTCATAAATGAAAAGATACAATTCGCATATATCAAATAATATAATAACATTGTCTCTCCATCTATTTATAACAAATTTCTTTGTTAAATGGCTGCGATGCTGACCATGAAATCAATATTGCTTCGCCACTAATCTCTGCTATTGCTAACGCTCAGTGACTGCTTATGCCATTTTATAGTTTTCATTATAACTTTCTAAACCACCAAAATTTTAACACATATATACATGTAGATAAATTTTCTTCTTAATTTATTTTCCAAAATATTTTTCCTTATAATATTTTATTTTCACAATTAATGATATTCAATTCCAAATCATTTACTAAATATTATTATCAAAACTTCACTTGATGTCTTCTTTACAATTAACCATATAACTCATAATATTTTCTTTAAAATATTATTTATATCCAAGATATTTACTTTTAAATTTATCACATTTATATATACATATGTGCATATTTTTTCACTTTCAAAATTTATTTCATACGTATATGAATGTAAGTTTCCAAAACATTTATCCCATTTAAAATGAAATTTTAACTCATTTAATTCAAAATTACCGTCTCTGATTATCTCGTCAAAGCATTTAGGAATCTTTATCGACACTGTGACATCCCACATCATGACCAAAAGTCATAAAACACTCAGTGATAAATTTAACGCAAAACTAATTCCGAAATTTATAAATCTCTATATTCTAATACAAAATAAAATGCACCAACAGAAATTCAATAATGCAACCATTTATCCATGCATACAAAATTCAGTAAAATACGAAAAACTTAATTACTGTTCTCATTGATAACAGTCTATCAGCCACCGCTGCGCAACTCTGATCACTAATGGATCAGGACACTACTATACAACACTAAAATTTTAAAATCATTTTACAATGATAATTTATAAAATAATTTAAAATTATCACAAATACAAGCCAATGGATATTCCCATAATCATTTTATATTCCTATTCCTATATATATATGATTAATTTAACTATCTACCACGCACCCGAAGGGACATGACTCTAAATTTTACTAGGTCTAAATCTATGATATTATACGTTATAATGCTCTGACTCAGCTCTGATACCAATTGTAATGACCCTACTACTATACTTATATTATTAAAGAACATTATAAATAACGTCATCTAATAACATGGAGAATACGGTTTTGTTAAGGGTGACCAGATGTGAATATATTTAAAACTAACACTAACATGTCATACTTACCATTTTACTAAATATCTGGAAATTGGCATGTACAGTCTTAGTCTAAAGTAATAAACACGCCAATTTCTCAAAATCAGAGTAGCATAGTACATAAAACAATAATCACAAATCACAGTGGAATAAGAATACTTCTTATACAAATACATATTGTGAGTCTACATATTAATACTAGACTTACATAATACACATCCAACACAAGTCACTATCTCAAAATGTACATCGCATATACATACACAAAATCCTACATGAGATAAAATAAAAAGTCAAAATGGTTTAACTTCCTGGTAGCACACCCATTCAAAAGTCTACCTGTCCCGTAACATGAAAAGTCTCGGCTTGACCCGAGTCTTATAAAATAAACGGGTCAGACTATCTATAAATACCAAAGGGTGAGAATAAGATATAACACAAGGATATAGGGCATATAGATGAATATAGACATCATCCATCACGAAACGTAAAATGGTTACAAAACCTAGAATTCCAGAATAGAGAATAATATCTCAAAATGCAAGAAAAACCTAATCCATATAGAACACCATGATTGTTCATACCAATCATAATAAATGTGCTCAGACCATGAAAAACAAAATCTGGTATCATCCATGCCGATCTGATACCAAGGACCGTCCATACCGTGAAAAAAATCCCAACTGACCTCAAGGATCGTCCATAACAATCAGAATGATTTTCACTACCAATCACAATGATCGTAGAAACATAACTCAAAGGCTAGAGAAGATATTACCCATACCAATCACAAGGTCGCATAAAATTCCAAGAGTATATGTCTAAGGATCTACCAGCCTACACAAAAACCAAACACCAAAAGAGAACACATTCTAAAGTGTTAAATACTATCACTTTAGTAATCAAGAGAACTTAACCAGAACGTCCTATACCGTTTGATGAAATTTAAGTATTTACTAGTAGCTAGTAAGTCTTACTCATTACAAATATATGTGGAAAAGCTAAACTATACATCCCTTAAGGATCTATCAGCCTACACATATATCGAACATTAAAAGTGAATAAAACCCTAAATTGTTAAACACTTTTCCAAAGGCTATCACGAGAACTTAACCAATGCATCCCATACTACCTGGTGAAATTAGAGTGTTCGCAAGTGGGTTAGTAAATTACACTCAAACATTCTATTCAATGAGTTATACTATATTCGATGAAATGTTATATAGAGCATTCCAACCAATCAATAACACTAAATTGATTATAAGTACTCCTCTTATTATAGAATTAAGGCTCTTGAAATTTATTTTTAAGACTTAAAACCCAAAAATAAATATTGGAAAGCATCAACAAATATGCATCAAAGTCATAAACCAAAACATCGATATTTAATCGAGCAACCAATGAGAAAAACAAGAATAAAAAGGAGGGTTTACTGGCACAACCTTAAACACTCCCAGGTCAATGATAAAGTAAGCAGTTTCGACTCTTTACGTTCCAAAATTTTGCAAAACTCAAAACAAAAAGTTTTAAATAAAAGTCCAAGCTTTCCCAAAAGAATAATATCATTGAACTTGGACTTACAGTTCAAAAATTAGGACCAAAATAATCGTCAGGTTTTAAATTAATTATCTTTACCGTTTATTCTTAGGCCAGCGACAAAGAAATGCTATTTTGACCATATAAACCACAAAATATTACAAAATCCAAAGCATAAAAGTTGTAGATACAAGTCTAAGCTTCTCAAAAAGAAAAATATCATTAAATTTGGATTTATGTTTCAAAAGTTATGATTAAAATAATTTTCAGGTTTAAATTACTAATTTTGTCGTTCATTAAAAAGACAAAAAATCAAAATGCGATTTCACCCATTTGAACCTCAAAGTTTTGCAAAAATCAACATAGAAAGGTTGTGGATAAAAGTCTTAACTTTCCAATAAGAGAAAGATCACCAAATTTGAACTTATGGTTCAAAATTTATGATCGAAATAACTTTCACGTTTAAATTATTTAATTCATATTTCATTCTTAGGGCAGCGAAACAAAATACAATTTTTGACCATGATAATCTCGGATTTTACAAAACTCAAAACATGAAACTTGTAGATCAGAGTCCAAATTTTCTAGAAAATCTACAATTATCAAATTTAGACGATAAATAAGAAAGATATGGCTATAATACTAACTATGATTAGCTCTGGGAATGAATTAACAAATTTTCAACTACATAAACATAAATTACCAATCAAATACTCAATCATTCAACATAAAATTACTAAGAATGTAATTAGATATTCAAAGATAGTTGCATGAGAACTAACTCAGCTTTCTCCTTGCAATTACTTGTCATGGTTTTTAACTATACAACTAAACCTAGATTTGTTTCAGCCAAAAGAAGAAAGAAGCAAATCAAAACACAGTAAGATGAAATAAATTAGGCTAAAGGTGAATTAGGACTTGAAAATTTTTCTTTGATTATATCTCAAATTGCTAGAATTTATTTGATTTTACTTAACAAGAGGAAGTAAGCCGTAGTTTCCAACTTCAATTTTCGTTTTATGTTTTCAAGAGATAATGAGAAAAAGGAACGTACAGTTCTTTTTCTTAGTTTTTTAATCCCTCTCTCTAATGGCCTAAGCTCAAATTAACTTATCTTAATTTCATTAATTTAGCTTTAGTGTAAGTTTTACTTACATTTTCTAATCAATACTACACTTCTAAGTGTTTTAAATTCCAATTCTCATTTTTATAAATATACGTAAAATAACATCAACATTGATTTCTAATACATACTACTACAAAAATCATGTTAAATACTAATTATATTTTCGCTTTACCATAATTGAAATAAAATCTCTTTAACATTTTCAAGTGATTCCAATACTTTGAAAATACTAATATTTTTAAAATTGCACAATGACTAAAACTAATCATTTTAAAACAAATTATCTTTTACAAAAGATTACAAATTCCAACTAATAATTTAAATCCTCTAATTCAAATCATTATTTATTTTTATTTCATTAACTGAAAAATTCAGGTTGTTACACTTCCTCCCTTAAGAAGGATATTATCCTGATATCTTTCAAGAGGCGAATAGTGTAATGCGCAATGACATCCATGTTACATAACTAATTTATCTACACAACCATCTACTCAACCAATGTGCAATGTGATTATGTATTGTAGACATACTAAAATGAGCTTAATCCTAGCATGAGTGTGTAAGTTGTGTCATGCAAGTATGCGTGCAAATACCTTAAACATGCATAAAAATTTCTACATGAGTTTAAATTGATTGTGGAAAAGCATGGCAACCATATCCTACCATCCAATCTAGCAACCATGATGTATTCAAAATCCTAATTTTGGAGAGAAAATTCACCAATGAAAAGCTCAGATTGAGTGAACTTCATTTTCTCCTCAATTTCCCATGTGCTTTCCGCCGGGTTGTCTCCCCATTATACTCGGTCCAGCCTTATTATTTTGTTGCAGAGTCTCCTAGCTCTGTTCTTCACAATGCGTACGGTGGCATGGGGTACTGCTGGATTCATATTTAATTCCCCAACCGATCTGGCCAACACTAATAGTGGTGTCAAAAAGGCATTTTCTAAGGTGGGAAACATGAAAAATATTATGGACTTCTGCCAATCCGTCAAGAAGTTCCCCGAGATAAGAAAGTTTTCCTATCCTTTCCAAACTCTGAATGGCCCAATGAATCTAGATGCCAATTTTCCAAAGTTGCCAAACCTAATCAATTTTCTAAGAGGGCAGACTTTCACAAATACCATATCTTCTACCTCAAACTCAAGCTCTTTCTTTCTTACATCTACATAAGGTTTTTGACGGTCTCGCACTGCCTTTATTCATTTCCTGATCTACTCTACTTTTTCCATGGTATCACAGATAAAATCGGGTCCGAGTAATATTTTGGCCGTGGTTTTCTACAAGCAACTTGGCGATTTGCATGGACTCTCATAGAGTGCTGCAAAAGGGGTCATACAAATCGTCGCTTGATAGCTAATATTATATGTGAACTAAACTAAAGGTAAATGTTGCTCCCAATATCCTCCGAAGTCCAAAACACAAGTCCTCAACAAGTCTTTCAAAATCCTATTCACCCTATCCGTTTGACCATCGATCCATGGGTGATAAGCGGTGCTAAGATTCAAAGAATTTCCCAAAGCTACTTGTAGGCTCCTCTAAAACTCGTTGGTGAACAAGGCATCCCTATCACAAACTATGCTAATAGGAATTCCATGCAGTCGAACTACCTTCTTGATGTAGATCTGCATGAGAGAAGTAGTAGTTTTATTTTTCCTAACCAGAATAAAATAGGCACTCTTAGTGAGTCTATTCACCACAACCAAAATGGCTTCGTTGCTCCTCCGACTTCTAGGCGATCCTTCCACAAAATTCATCAAAATATGCTCCCATTTCCAAGTTGAAATTTCCAAATAGTAACCCTACAGGCTTTCTTTACTCGTCTTTTACCCTCCAACATGTCAAGCACTTAACAACAAACTCTGCTACACTCTTCTTCATTCTAGGCCAAAAGAAAATCCTCTTCATATCCTTGTATATCTTATCTCTTCCAAGGTGAATGGTCATATGTGAATGGTGACATTCCATAAGAATCTCTCTTAAAAAACTATTAACCATTAGGATACAAAGGCATCCATCTCTTCTTAAGCATCCTTTCTCATCAAATGAGTACCTATCGGCGTGGGAAAAATGTTCTCCCTTCCGCAACTTTTCCAAAATCTCTACCAACTTCTCATCCTTCACTTGCTCAAGCGTTATGTGGTCTATCAAGGCTGGTCTTATTTCTATAACTGCTAAAAATCCTTGCGTGGGTTCTATTGGCGGTTGAAAGTTAAAATTTGAGAGGAACTCCAACTACCTCCATTCATATATAACACCTAGAGTAGTGTGCCTCCAACTAAGGGCGTCGGCAACTGCGTTCCTTTTCCACTACTATATTGAATTCTAAAGTCAAACGATGTTGTATATTCCATCTATCTCTGCTGCCTAAGATTTAAATCTTTTTAGGAAAACGGGTATTTGAGTGATTTATAGTCAGTGAATAACTAAACCTTTCTTCCAAGAGATAATGCCTCCAAATCTACAAGGAAAAAACGATAGCTGCCAACTCAAAGTTGTGAACTGGATATCTTTTCTCATGATCCTTCAGTTGCCTACTAGTATAAGCAACTACTTTTCCTTCTTGCACTGGAACTGCTCCTTACTCTATGCCTCAAGAATATGTGGAAACCGTAAATGGTTTGGTTCTATCGGGAATAGTAAGCACATGTGCACTAGTCAATAAAACTTTAAGCGTCTCAAATGCCATAGTGCATTTATCATCCTAACAAAAGACTAAGTTCTTCCGTTACTCTTCTATCCCTGAACATCTTCCACTTTAGCTAAGTCTACTACTAATCCTTGCTTAAAAACAATATGCCCAAGGAATCAAACTTCTTATTTATAGTTCCTGAGATGATGGTTTTGATGACAACAACTTTAGGACTTGTTATAAAATATAAATACTAAAATTCTTATGTAGAAACATATGTATATGCAGGATATATATATATATATATATATATATATGCAGATACTTAGAATAAAGACTGTACATTATAAAGATTCAAGACTGAGTATAGAGATTCAACACTGATGAATTCAAGATTGTAGAAATCAAGATCGAAGACTCATGAGTATCAAGATTATCAAGAGTCCAAGAGTTCACGATATTAGGATAAGTAATAGAGCCAAGATTTAAGTTATACTTCATAATAGCAATGAAATCTTTATTCGAATTTTAATTGCGAAATGGAATTCATCTTCTCGCTTTAATAGTAGGATGGGATCCACGACCTCTTTAGTGGGATGGAATCCACGACCTTCTTTAGTGGAATGGAACCCACGAAATTTTCAAAATGATTTTTTTCGTTTCAAAACTATATTTTTAAAGTCGTATCTATCGATTTAAATATTTTAGCCTTAATTCAAAAACTATTTTTAATCATATTAATTTCAAATCATTTCTTGTTTATTAAACTATCTCTTGATTTTAATATTTTAGCTTTAATATATTATAAAGAAATCTATACTTAATTTTTAAATATTACTTTTATATTATAGATTATATATTTTAAGATTACTTTCTGAAATTCTTTTATAAGTTTAAACTATATTCAAAATGGTTTAAAAATTTAGAAATTGTTTTGACAATTTTTAGAATAGAAATCAATTTAAAGCAAAATCTATTTTCAAAAACAACATAGGCATGTCGACATCCCTCATTTCCCCATGTCGACATGGTAGCCATAGAATTCGAATTTCAAATTTTCAATAGAAGTGTATATTCGTCATAATCTTTCGTGCATGGACATGACTATTGTTCTCCTCTAAATATCAGTTGTTATCAATCAATTTTAAGTAATTTTTTATTCATTTCTTCACTCCTTCTTCTCCACTCAAATATTCTCTTATATTTCAAATGCTTTAACAAAACTCTACCAAAATTCTAAGTGAATCAAACTCGAACATCTCTATTGATTCTCTGTCACTCTCTCTCAAAGATCTCAGTGCTATTTAGAGTTATAGGATCATTTCTAATCAGAGATTGAAAGATCGAAGTGTATTGAGTCTCTCTCTATTAAAGTGTGATTGGAAATGATGTGATTGTGGCCCATAAATCAATTGAGTGTGACTGCATCCTGTAAATCAATTAGGTGATCTTGAAGCCTGGTTAAATCAAGAGAGTTTGCCCTAAACTCGGAGACAAGAGGATGTATCTCATGGCCTTGAAATCGAGGTTGCAATGTCGACATTATATTTGAAAAGAAATCTGCATAAGAAATTGTGTAGGACGAGATGTAGGGTAAATCCGAAGCAATATAAAATTCTGGTGTGTTCTTTCCTTTACTGCTTTTATTTACTATTTGCATCTGTGTCTGATTTTGTGATTGTTTCTGTGTTTGTGAATTGCATATGTTTGGATTTAATTTGGAAAGATTTCAAAAACATTCATAAAATTAATTCAACACTATTCACCCCCTCCAGTGTTAATTCTGCCTTAAGATCCGTAATCTACATTTCCTACATTTAGTATCAGAACATTGGCCTTCAAAATTATCATAATCTGATTTTTGAAAATTTTTAAAATGATAATTTTTAGAGATTCTGTTAATACTAGTTCAGAACTATCCAAATCATCATTATCTCATAAGTTTGCATATTGTTATTATAGAAAATCAAGTTATCTGCTGAATTAGTTTGTTGTGTAGGAATAGATGCATTATATGGCTTTTTAAGAATAAACACTCAATGGATAAATGGTGCAAATCAAGAAAAACAATGGATACTTGATAGCGGATGTTCAAGACAAACGACTGATAATCCGGAGATATTGAACGACATAATTTATGAAGATGAAGGAATGGTCAACTTTGGAAACAATTCAAAATGATATGTGATTGGCATCGACAATGACATTAACTCTAAAACTCCTACTATTTATGATGTTCTGTTAGTTAGGAATCTAAAACACAACTTACTCAGCATAAGTCAATTATGTGACAAGAGCTACAAAATTAAAATTGAAAAGTATAAGTGTCACATCGAATATAATAAACCAAATATTATTTTTGAAGGAATCAGGAAGAAAAATTATTATATTCTCAGTATGAAAATCTCAAGTGATAACTTATGTCTTTTGGCTAATACAAGTGACTCTTGGATTTGCCATAAAAGATTTGCCAAAGTTCAAGGTGAATCAAACTCAATCATCTCTAGTTTGATTATATTCCACTCTCTCTCAAAGATCTCGGTGCTATTCAGAGTTATAAGATCATTTGTAATCAAAGATCGAAGTGTATCGAGTCTCTCTCTATCAAAGTGTGATTGAAAACGGTGTTATTATGGCCCATAAATCAATTGGGTGTGATTGCAGCCCATAAATCAATTCGATGATCTTATAGTCTGGTTAAATCAAGAGAGTTTGCCTTGGACTCGGAGACAGGTTGGTTTATATCGTGGCCTTGAAATCAAGGTTGTAATAATCGACATTATGTTTGAAAAGAAATCTAAATAAGAAATTGTGTGGGACTGGATGTAGGGTAACTCCGAACCAGTATAAAATTCTGGTGTGTTCTTTCCTTTACCGCTTTTATTTACTATTTACATCTGTGTCTGATCCTGTGGCTATTTCTGTGTTTGTGAATTGCATATATTTGGATTTAATTTGAAAAGATTTCAAAAAGATTCATAAAACTAATTAAACATTATTCCCCCTAGTGTTCATTCTGCCTTAATATCCGTAATCTGCATTTCCTACACTTATCTCCAAAAGTGGCACTTAGCAAATTTGGCCTTAAGTTGATGCCTTCTTAAGGTTCCTAACACCTCTCTTAGGTGGTCCTTGTGTTCCTCTTTGCTCCTCGAGAAAATCAAAATATCATCTATGAACACAACGACGAATTTATTGATTTGCCGCCTAAATACCCTACTCATCAAATCCATAAAGTATGCAGGGCATTCGTCAATCTAAAAGGCATCACTTCCTACTCATCGAATCCATCTGGTACGCGAAATGCGGTTTTTGACTTGCTTTCTTCTGCAATCCTTAACTGATGGAATCCAGTTGCTAAGTGTAGTTGAGAAAAAGACTTTAGCTCTTCCAAGCTGATCGAACAAGTCGTTTATCCTAGGTGAAGTCTATCTATTCTTCCTTGTCAACTTATTTAATTCCCTATAGTGAATGCAACGTCTCAATGAACCATTTGTCTAGGGACAAAAACAATAGGGGCTCCTCACTCCAAAGTGCTCTGATGGATGAATCTTTTCTTTAATAGCTCAAAGATTTGCTTATCCTATTCTCTTCTTACTGTGGGAGCCATGTATCTTAAAGGAAGGGCGACTAGCCTGGCATCTTTCTCCAAATCTTTCAAAACTCGATCTCCCCTTTCGGTGGGAGACTTGAAACTTCCTCAAAGACATCATGAAACTCACAAACTACGGGTATGGATGATAGCTCTCTAAAAGATAGATTTAGTGAATATAGATGGCTTAACTCAACTAAATCTTAAGGTGTACAAAAACTTCTAGGTCATGGCGCACACAGTTTCTTAATCGTACAACACTCCTATCATAATCAAGAATGCTCCACAATATGCTAACCAGTCCATACCCAAGATAAATCCATACCCCTTAAAATTTAGAACATGTGCATTACGTATGAAATCAATGTCGCATATGTCCAACACTTGGTCTTTGCAAATTAAAGAGAAATGTATCAAAGTCCTATTAGGATTAGAAACCACTACTGGGCTGGTAATAATCTGGTTTTGAAGGTTTAAGAAGTTTACTACATTCCTAGCTATAAAGGAATACGATGCCCCTAAATTAAATAGTACAAATAGTAACCCCTAAAATAAGAGTTATACCTTCTACTACTGCCTTCCCTTGGTCTCTCGGCGATCTAGTTGCTATAAGGATGGCTTCGATAGTATAAGCTTGTCCGCTTGATCTTTCCTTTTCCAACTTAGGACATTGATTCTTGAGGTGCCCTTCCTCGTGGAAATTAAAGCACTTCCCTTTAAAAGCTTCCTTCATGATACTCACCCTATAGTCTTTACTCTCATGAGCTTTCTTTTGGTATCGCTAATACACCTTACCATACTTCTTGAACTTCCCTTTCGACTTCTTGTTGGCCCAAAAGCTTCCCTTCTTAGACACTCCTTGCTTTTGGGTAGGTGCAGCCTTCTCCTTTTCTACCTTCTTATCGTTCATATTGGTCATGTGTAGCATGCCGTTTCCACCAACATCTCATATGTGGCACCAATGGGTACTTGGGTCAACATCATTTCTCTTAGCGGGGAACTTAGCCCCTTCATGAACTTCATGGGATTTTTTATGAATGTATCTATCAAGTTCATCCCAAATTTAACCAGCTCTGTGAACTTAGCTATGTACTCCTTTAGAGTGGAGTCCCCTTGCCTAAGCTGAATAAATTTCTCCAGTGTTAGACTCACTTCTACCTTAGACATAAATCTTATCTCAAATCCGTTTTTGAATTCATCCCATAAGAAAAATCCTTCCAGCATTCTCCTTACTACCAAGTTTCACCAATCTAAAGCTTCTCCTTTGAGGTTCCAAGCTACCATCCTCCTCTTTAGCTGATCTTCCCAACCAAGCTCTCTAAATATGTTCTCGTAGCCATTAACCCATCCCTCCCATATTAAGAAAGTCTTTGCACAATTTAGGAATGTCAATAGGATGGGGTGCTGCATCAGCAGGCGAGGTAGAAGGTGCCACCGGTGCAGCTAGAGGAATAGGAAATTGCTTAATAGTCCTAGGAAATTGTTTAAACCATTCGGGTATTCCACGAATGGGGGGTCTTCCACATCCAGGGTCCCAGTTCTGGAAGAAAATTGATTATCAACCATATCAACTATTTGCAGATTGAATCTTCAATGACGACTTCCTAAGATAGTATCATATGCTAAAAGAAAAAGGGTTGCCTAATATGTAGGCGTAGGTTCAAAGAAATAGGGATTTGTGTGTGCGTGTGTGTATAGTAAGTATTTTTGATCCTTTTTAAAAATAAAAAGTGTGCCACTTATACATATAGTTTTTCCATTGATCGGCTAACCTAAGCTCTGATACCAAATGTAACAACTCACCTCGCAATAGGCTGAAATTTCAACCTAGAAAAGGCCCGTCGAAACTTAGATCCATTTTAAGGTCGACTGTTGGTTAGAAAAAGAAGTAACAATATAGAGCAATAACTATTCTTTCAGAACCCACAATGGATGAATAAAATTTATAGCAAATTGTACCCATTTATTGCAAAACCATTTGAAATGTTATAATACAAAACATCATCAAACTATCGAGTAAAATCCGTTACATCATTTATCTAAAATATATGGGTACAACTTAAAACATCATGAAAGATAATAATAATAATTGCCACAAGCTTAAGCCACTCCGTCTTCAAGCATCGTCACTGCCATCACTCCGTCCTTAACATGTGTTGTAATGAGAAGGGAGTAAGAACAACAAATCTAGGGTGAATAAAATCCTCGAGTCTTACCATTTCAGTACTTGGGCAACATATTTAAAAATCAGAATATGTCTACTGTATATAAAACAATTTCATATTTCTTATATGGAAAGGAGACGGGTCCACAGTCAACCACTTAATACCCTCCATTCCTAAAGCAATTTTCTAAATCTCATATCCCAAATTCCACAGAATAAATACCTAACACTGCAAGAGATAGTTCCCAAACCATTTAATATCTTTTATTGAAAAATAGGCAGACGTCGACCATTTAAGACCTCAATTAATGCAGACCTCATATTTAGTACCTATTCCCAAGACGGACCCCTCAAAAGTGACTATCTAGCAGACATCGCATGCAATCTCTTAAGCTACTCAATAATTCTTTATGGAAAGATGGACCATAATTCGGCCACTTAATACCTTATCCCAAAGAGGATCCATGTCAAGATACAACCTATCGTGCCTAATAACTAGCGCCTTGGCCATTTAATACTTTATTTGGGGAAAAAGGTGGGCCTTCAAACAACCACTTAATATCCTGAAGCGGGCTCTTCGTACTATGATCCATACTCATAATGACGTCTCACATTAGTCCGACTATTTGTAGGAACTGGTAGCCAGATTAGCTGGGCAAATTTACTCTATCGAATTTGGGAATAACCTCGCATAATCACAAATATTTATCATAGGATATGTCTCAAATCAATAGGAAGTGTACACAACTGCTGGTAGCCTTAAAGTGAACGGCAACCGTTTATCTTTCAACTCTGCTGACCTCCCATCCCTATGACTTATCTACAATTTAAATACTCTCCATATATAATACTCCTTACACCATTTCATAATTATGGCCTTACAAGTAATCTTTCTTATTATTCCTTAAAATATTAATTACCTTCCTAAGGGAGAATCAATGATAATTATTACCTAACTAACTACGCAATTACATGCTATAACTATATGTTTATCACGCTAATAGAAATATATATATATATATATCCACGTTTAATAACTTCTATTCGTGCTGTTCATATTCCCCAAACTAGTATCAAATGTCAATTCCTTTAACCATAATACTAATACAAGTCTTTTCCCTTTAGATTACCTAGATTTCAATATCCATAGCAACGATTAGATATTCATATCCAAAACTACAATAAACAGACTAGTAAAAAATAGAAACCCAATTTATTACATCAATCCAATTGAATATCCTAAACAATGGGAATTGCAATCCTAGCTTCATATTCTATTCAACTCCTCCTTTACACAAATAAATGAAGGAATTTTGTATGGAATAAGTGGTGTAAACTACGAATAGTATTCATGCTCTATACCCTTATTTCACTATGAAAAACTCATAATTTGAATCAAAGAAGGAGGAGAAGTGGAATAGACTGTGAAAGTATCAAAAATTGCAGAAACAATATAAATTCCATCAAACTAACATAAATAATTGAGAATCTCCATCTAGAATTGATATTTCAAAATAAAAAGGAATTTTAGGGAATTTTATCTATTTTGTTTTCGCAATCCCAAAGTCCCTAAGGCTTCCACTCACGTATTATCTTTAGCTTTTCTCGTATGGATTTGCAATGCGGAAGCAACTCCTGTTGATATATACACATAGTGAAGAATGCGTATATATGTATAATTTTGTTAGATTCAAAGAGGTTGGAGGAGAAGAAAATAAATTAAAAGAATAACTAGAAAACGATTAGATCCTTACCTGAATGCCTAATAGAATTTCTGAATCTAACAAAAGAGAGAAAATGGTAGAGCTAGGCAGAGTTCTCGAATATTTGTGAATAAAAAAGTGGGGAGGAAAGAGCCCTATTTATAGAAGTTGAAACATACCGGAACTGTAAGATGAAATAAAATAAAAAAAATGGATAAATCTAGACTATTTAACTTCACAAAACCCTAACCACCACTGTGAGGTAGTGGTCGACCATCTATGCTCGACTAGTCGGCTACTAGGGTTCGATAGGTTGGATCTTATAGGTCGACCGTCAGTAGTCCCCTCCTCTTATTTCGAGAAAATTGATTTGTTTTCGTTACTGGTTTATTTTAGTTCCTAATTAACTTTTAACATAATTGTTTAACTTAACGTTTAACTTAACCCTTAAGTAAACCTATAGTTAATTTTTGAAATTCAAACCCTAAATTTAAATATTCATTTGAGTTTGAATTCAAACTAAATTAATTTAAATCTGAAAACTTCAAACCGTCATAACTTCTTAGCTTGAGCTTCGTTTTCAACATATTACATATGGAAACAGATCAAAATTTCGCCACGAATGCAATGGGTTTACTTTTGTGGTCAAATTCCAACTTTTGTAAAATTTCCATTTTCAATCCTATCTTATTTAATTTAATTCACTCAATTCATTTATGCTTGATTTTTTGAGGTGTTACAATATGTTTCAGTGTCATTATCATCTTAAAATTTTTATTTTCCAGAGAATATCATGTATGATTAATCATATAAAGGTCTCTATAATTACTTTTTTCATCTTTCTCATTTTATTATACGTAATGCTGATGTCCTCTATTCCAATATTATCGTTTCTCCATACAAAGATTCGCATGTAAACATATATATATATATATATATATATATCAACATTATTGCTATTCCTTTCTCTTGATTATCCATCACGTCTTTGGAACATTCACTGTCTAAAATCCATTTGTCCTTGATTTCTGACATATGACTATCAAGTGTTTGTTCACCATTATCCATATAACATACTTGTTCCAATAATTCAACATTATACCTTTCCAAAATAAAAATGGCTTTCCAAAATAATTAGTTTCTAATTTGATTGAAAATAACATATTGGTTTCACAAAATTGTTTTCCATAATAAAGTTAAATAAAGTACTAACAATATTGTTTTCCATTTATACTTTTCAAAAATCAAATTACAAGTTCTTGAAAACCTAATGCTCTGATACCAAATGTGGGTTGTGGTATTATGGATCTTAAGGCTAATCAAACACTAGAGGGGGATCAATAGTGTTTTCTAACTTATGTATATCTTTCTAAATTTCTTTTAAGATTAATATTAAATCACATATTATCAACATAGAAATATACCATCAATCAATCACAGATGTAATCATATACAAAAATAAAATCAACAGAGTAAAGTAGAGAGTTAGAGATATGATACTAGAGATTTTATACTAGTTCGAATTTCTCTTACATGTAGTCCTGTACAATTGCTTGTACATGTTTCTTTTCAAATTCCAAACTTTAATACGAAGAAGGCGGACCCAAATACAATCTCGATTTTGAGGCTACATGACACCTCCTCCTGAATTTCCAAGCTTAGGGTAGGCTCACGTAATAACCTGCCTTTATGGCCCTCGAAAGTCGGCTCTCAATGCATCCATGATATTCAAATGCCGAGCATCCAAGTGTCGGAAAGGAAAATTGTTCGGGTAAAAAGAAAAAAGAAAATGAAAATGAATAGGAAAACATAATCTCAAAATAGAACGACAACATATAATATAAGATAGATGGTAAGAGCTGTCTCTCCAAAGTACATAGTATATCAGAATTAAAAACAAACCTCATAAACCTGGATAACTATAAATTCTTGTCCTTATAATTGCTGGTGGGTGTATATAATAATATGATGGAAAATAAAAGTACAACGGTAGGTGAACATCCAGCTCTACTCCATGAGCTTCATGTCGCACCAACGACAACCTGGAAAGGTACTAGGTATGACCCAAGCATTGCAATAAAATAATATCGGGATCAGTCTAGAAAACCAGCGTAAGAAAACTCAAGAAATATGGTGAATATATAATAAATCTATGAGAATACGCTGCTAAATACGGAATGGGTTTTACCTCACAAGAACAATATTCATAGTTGAAAGAATGGAAATAAGTCGGAACAAAATCAGTTTTAGAAGAATGGAAACAAATAATTAAACATTAAGGAGAGCTTTAGGCACTTCTCAATGCAATTAAGAAAATGATTCGAAGATTTGAATCAAATAAGGAAAATGAATTTTCTAACAATGACATGGACGGTGTGCCCCCTTATCGAAAGTATACCACTAGATATATGCTTGAGAAATACTATGGCTCTCGAAAACCTCCAAACTGCACCTCGCCAACCTTACCGAAAATCCGAGTATTTCTCATCTTAGTGCACATATAACCGAAACCAAACTAGAATGGATGTGTTAATAACCTAATGGGAGCAATCCTACATAGCTTAGCCCCCATTCACTCTTTTGTTTTAGTCATTGCCGACAAAGGATATCAACGCTCAAATGAGCAACAAATCATCTTAGATTGATGATACACCAAGAAGATAGGTTTGATCATCAATAAATCAACTATGTGGAATAACAAAATGATTTTACATGAAAATTTAACCACATACATTTACCACCAATAAATGAATCGAGCTTTTAAAACATTTGACTCGCACCAATACTTGATTTTCATATTATAAATATTTGTAAAATGCTTTAAAACACCCTTTAAAAATATTCTTTCCAAAGAACTAATTATATTTCTAAGTGTATTAAAAAGAATGGTAAAAACAATGTCATTAGATTATTATTATAAACGCAAGAAAATTTATTCCTTTTAAAAGATTTTATCATTTATAAATTATCATTTATAAATTTAAGTAACATTCATTATCCCGAAAGATAATAAATTAACTAAAATGATTTTATAAATTTAAAACAATGTTAATCATCCTGAAAGATAATTGATATAATTCTTTTATAAATTTAAAACTACATTAATTATCCCAAGAGACAGTTAATCAAATTTGCAACTCCTTTAATACATCAATTAATTAACTTTTAAACACCTTTATGAAATCGGTTAATTAACTTTAATCACTTTTATTAAATCATTAAATTAACTTAATAACACTTTTATCAAATTAACTAATTAACCTTAATCACTTTTATTAAATCAGCTAATTAACTTTAACATCATTAATAAATTTATTTATTAAATTTATTATGTTGAATAATAATTAAGAATATATTTAAACCTCTAGTTCTTCTCATATACTTATACAATTCTAACAAACCCATTTGAAAAGAATTTACAAAATATTTAAAGTAAAGAACCTTTATAAATTCAAACAACATTAATTATCGAAAGACAATTAAATCCAATTTACAGTCTTTTATAAATTTAAAACGACATTAATTATCTCAAAAGATAATTAATAAAATTTATAATCTCTTTACATATTTCAAATAGTGTAAATTATACTGAAAGATAATCAATTAAATTTATAACTCCTTTTATAAATTTTAATCAACACTTATCCTCTATTTTCAAAATTCTCAAAATACCTAAAAATATAGTTTAAACAACTTTCAAAGTGAAAAAAAATGACCAGACACTTATTTTGTAAAAATACAAGCTCAAGTTCAATACACAACAAGAGTTTAAGGAGATGATATTTCATAAGCGACGGTATAACGAAAATCGCTACAATGACACTTACACAAATCAAATAGTACGTCATAAATATTTCAACCAAACGTCGATATAACATAAGAGTATAAGTTAGATGCATATAACAGTAAATTGATAATGGTGAGAAACCCCGTATGGACTCTCTACAAAAGTTCGATGCAAAACAATGGTTATTTAAACAGTCCTCTTTTTCAGCGAGAATGGATATCCAAATAAACGATCAAACAATAATAACAAACATATTATTATCATCAATTAGCAATCAATAACTAACGTATCAATATATTAATTAATCTGCATACTAATTAACTTCAAAAATAATCTTTTTACTTCGTAAGCAAAGAATAGTGATTTATTCTGCTCGATGGATGTTTAAAATAATATATTCAATTTAACTATAGCAGAACGGTATTTTATTCTGCTAAATAGATATCACAACCGAAGTATAACTAATTTAACTACATTATCCGTAATTAAATTAAATCACCATTATTTTATTATTAATTTAAACTCATTTAAACTATCAACTATCATCTAAGCATTCAATAATAATCTATAGCAACACACAAATCATATAATTTAATTAAAGTTGAGTAAACTCATTGAAATTCTAGTTGATGCTTTTATGTCTGATTTGGTCTAAAATCAAACGGCGCCTAAAATTCCACTAGCTCCAAATTCAACGATATCAGTTACAACATATAGATAATGTCGATACGAATCCAACACAGAAGATTAAGTCTAAATCCAACCTTATATGAGTGAGATATTAGTTTTAAGGAAATCGGATTAAGTAAACTAATTAAGTACATAATTAACCACTTAATATACTCTTTCATTCCCAAATTATCCAAACGTGCACAGGCAACTGATAGACATACAAACCTAAAAATGGTCGACCCTCTTTCCTTCCAAACTCCACCTACACCGAAGGAATCAAAGAACTGAAAACTTCGACAAATTCTGCACCACACGAGCTTCGCATCCCACCTCTTTATGACGAGCTCAATCAAACCGAGCAAGATGCGACCTAGGCATCATCACTCGCAACCAAAAAGTGGCATTCCACTACAGTTAACCGAGCTCTATGAAAATGCTACCACATATGTTCCAATACTTGACAAATAAATGCAATCAACCCCGAAGCCTCTCGCCTTGCCAAACTCAAACGAAGTGAAACCCTAGCGGTTGCCTATACACGACCATCGCCCCAAACGCTGTCGCACACTAAGAAATGGATATGGATTTGTAGATCAATATGAGTTCAAAAATCCTTGTTTCATAATTTTTCATGGCCTAGAACATTTGATTTTGGTTTTTGAATGTTGTTTCCATTTTTTTTAGTTTACTACAAAATTAAATGTAAAAGAGAGCGGGAAAATGGAGAGGTCAGAATGATTGAATTGATTGAAGCATTGAATTTGTGTTTATTTCATAATCCTCGGCATCTCGCTACGTTGAATTCCATTTGCGTTTGAACCCTGAACAATAAAAAAATACGACGGCATGCAAAAATGAATCATGATCCCATAAAAACAATAAAATACACCGGTTTTCTTATTCTATAAAATTTCAAAAATACCATTGCTTGCCGAAATATACATCAAAAAAAATTTAAATATTTTTCAAATTAAAAGTTATGGAAAATCCAATAAATTCGTTTGAAAATATGTAAGTAAAAATCGAGCCATTTTATTAACAATTGATTTTCTTGTTATTTATTGGAATCATTTATTATTGTAAATAAATTTAGAAATGGGTTCAATATTATTATTTTAATTAAAAGGAGTTAAATAATGCTATAAAACCCATTTAATTAATATTTAATCCATAATTCAAATGTATAAATAATCCGTATAATTGAATATAAGTTATTTGTATTTTTAAACACTAATTATTTGAATAGTTAAAATTAGTTAAATATTCATTATCCAAATGATAAAGTTCTAGGATGTTAAATTCTCCCTACATAAAAGAATTTCATCCCCAAAATTCACAAAGGAAGAAAATGTCTCCAAACCCTTTAGTTTTAAAAATTATCAGTTAAAATGAGTTCTTAAACTTTTAAAGTCCATTATATTACGAATTTTTTTCGATAGCACCTACTTTGCACGGTAAGATCCAAATTTTTTAACTCACCACAATTGGCGCAAATTAACAAAAGAAAACAAAAGCCAAGTGGCCTCCCATATCTATGGCATAAAATCATTAATCAATCGTCAATTTCTAAATCTACCACATACAGCTTTTGCATTTGATTTATATTTTTTCAAGCAACTTACTATCTCGATGCGAATGTCGGTGCTTAAGAAATCAAATAGTAATCTCTTGCTTCCTTGTCCTACCTTGTATTTGCATAATCCAAAAGAGAATCATACAGACAAATAGCAATACACTAGAAACATAAACAATATAACGACCACATGCAATCAAAAATACAGTGAATATTTTATAATAAAATACCACACATCAAATATTTTCAATAGATAAATTTAGAACTAAATGCTCAGGTTTTTATACTCAAAATATATTTTAAAATCCCTTCAAAGAGAAATATATCAAAACCTAAATCAATTATGATATGGAGGGAGCTCCTCCTACTGAAACATGGTACAACTTTAGAATCAATACAACGCGAAGCATCCAGTGGTATTTCATTTCCTTCCAAAACAACAATTAGAGTAAACAAATATTCTGGCGAGCCTTCCAGATTGAAAATCTCTTAATCGCCCGACTTTAGTCATAACAAAAAATATTCAAAAAATCACTTAAAAACTCTTTTCGAATATCCAGAAATAATAATATTTCATCGAAAATTTCAAAATAATAATATTATTATTTCTTTTACAAATTCTTTCGAAATCACTTTTCAAAAGCGTCAGGATTTAAGTCCTAATAAATAATGACTTTATTAATTGTAGTTTATAAAATCACATTATCAATCAAATCAAATTCCACAAAGGAGTAAACTAACACTTTACATTATTTAATATGTTAAATGACTATCAAAGAAGATTTAGAATTTCTCTTAGATGCACAACTTTCTCAATCATCCAAGGATATAGATAAGTTCCTAAGTGTATCATAACGCTCATCGGGCTTTGGTTATCGCTTAGAAGGTTATCTAAGCTCCCTCAAACAAAATTGAAAGTCACTTTCCAAACTTTCCTAAGCAACCAAATATAGTATACGAATATACTTAAGCCTGTATGATAAACATACATAATCCGTAAGCTATATTCGATCCAACCACTTTCTTGGATAGATAAACTTTACTTCTAGACTAGCATCGCTCACCCGACCTCCTTAATGCAGACTCCTATCAGATTTCTCAATTAGAAACCTACATTCTCCTTATATAACAATACATTATGATAGGAAACCTTAGTGTCATATCAAGGATTCGAATCAAGTAGTTAACAAGAATCAAATGAGAAATCCTTTTTCAAACTGGTGCGAATCACTCTGAAGTTATATACTCGAATTCTAGATCAAGAACTGTACAAATAAAATGAACTATGTACAACTTACATACTAAATCTTATTGGTTTCTTAACTACACCAATCGTTTTCTAAATCACTTTCATTTTCACTTATAGATTTCGCAAATTTCCACTTAAGTTTATTGACATTTTATAAAGACACGACTTTATAAAACATTAAATTAAATACTTACTCGACTTTCATTTACCTGTATAATACTCTTCTACGTCCTAAAAGCTTATACAAAATGTCAATTAGTTTGTTTTATTTTATATTTTATATTTTTTTTCAAAATTCAAATAGAGGCCCAAACAAATATGAGGCTTAAAACTGAGTTGACTACTTCAAACTTTTTACCTATCCAGTCTAGTAGGTAGTTAAGAAGAATGGGGACAAGTATCCAAACTCGATCTAAGAATCTATTTTTCTTAGACATTCCTAAGGTAAAGGTGTTTATTAGTCGACCCAATAACATCAAATAGTTTACAAGACTTAGATATTTAAACAAAAACTACGGTTTTAATAAAACGTTGCTTATTTAAACCTTCACATCCCATTTAACCCATTTAAAAACTTTAGTTAAATTATCTTCTCTTTTTTTTCCAAGAGTTTAAAATTTTCATTATCGAAACATTCTTTTATCAGAATATATTTTTATTTTAAATCAATTTTCCTTAAGGAAACTTGAGAAGTAAATACCCGATTTTTATTTCAAAATCCTTTTTGAAACCCTACCATGTATATTTCCATATATAAAAAATAACTTTTACAATTTATTCACTAACACCAGCTTTGGGTTTGCTTGGATTCGAATTCATTTCTATTGCACAATGATAAAGAGAATAATTTACCAAATGCACTGCAATGTTTTCCCGAGTAAACATTCGATCGTCACTTAGGAGATCATTCAGATTACTATAAACCTAATCGAGATGTTTTTCTCAAACTAACCAAAGAAAATGTATCTTTCTCAAAAATTCTCCTTGAAATATTTATATTTACAATTATTTTCAAGTAATACTACCATTACTTTTCTCAAAATCTTTTTAAAATAATTTCAAGCAATACCAGGATTTAGATTCTCAAAAACTATTTTTACTTTTGAAACACCTTTTTATAAATTATATAAATCATTTATATACCATATTCATATATAATGCACCTTTAACATCATTTTATATTATAATAAATTATAATAACTTTTTCTTTATTATAATAAACTTTTCATAATGATTTATCCTCTAAATGTCTTATATACCCATTATATTATATTAAATAACTTTATTAAAAACTTTATCTTTAACTCAACATTATTAAAAGATGAATTTTTAACATTTTCTCTAACAGCCTTGTTGTTAAATTGTGAAACTCAATTCACAAGGGGTTCATTTTAATGCACTCACAATGCTCCAAACTACTCGAGCATGACAAATTAAGAAACAATGATAATAGATAAATATTATCATTTTCATACAAACAAATACAACATCCATAACTATATAAATTTGAAAATTGTTCCTTTATACATATAAAATGTATGATCTTAGGTAAAATATTTCATTTACCAATTTTCAAAACTCATACCATGTCCATTTGCCTTGTTCAAGCATTTAGAAATCTTTATCGACACTGTGGCTTCTCACATCTTGACCAGAATTAGTAAACAACTCAATAGACCAATTAACACAATACATTTTATAGTTATAACAAATACACTCTCGTATATATAATACTCTCAAACTCATTCTAGGGTGTTACTTTCCCTTTCTCTAATAAGTTTACCTCACCAAAGCCAAGCTTCTTGCTTAATCTTCAGCTCTGATACCAGATGTATCGATCTGCCTTTTTGACCCATGAAAGTTGGCATTCAATACATCTATGGTTTCAAATGCCGAGCATCTATGTGTCGAAAAGGCTGATTGTTAGGGTAAAAACAAAAATAAAAAGAATAAGTAAAACATAATCTCATAGTGGAACGACAACATAAATATAACAAAGACAGCTAAAGCTGTCACTGAAAGATACAAGGTATATTATAATTAAAAACAAACCTTATCAGCCTGGACAATTATAACATCCTGATCTTACAGCTAATGATGGATATATGTAATAATACAATGGAAAATAAAAATACTACGGGAGGTGAACATCCAACTCTACTCCATAAGCTCAATGTCCAACGAAGGACAACTTGAAAAATACTCCGTATGATCTGAAAATTATGAAAATATCACCTGGATAAATCTGGAAAAGCATCATTAGAAAACTCAAGAAATACGGTGAACATTTAATAATTCCGTGAGACCAAGCCACTACAAAAGGAATGGGTTTTACCTCACAAGAAAAGCATCCATAAATGAAAGAATGGAAACAAGTCAGAACAAAATCAGACCTGGAAGAATAGAAATAAATAATTAAACGTCAAGGAGAGCTCTAGGCACTTCCCGATGCAATTAACAAAGTGATTCAAAGATTTGCATTAAACAAGGAAAAGGAATTTTCCAACAATGAATAGGTGGGTGCGCCCCTTTATCGAAAGTATACCTCTAGAAATATACTTGAGAACTACGATGACTCGCGAAAACACTAAGCCAGACAACGCTAACCTTACCAAGAATCCGAGTATTTCACATCCTAGTGCGCATATAACCGAAACCAATCTAGAGTTAATATGATAACATCCTAATGGGAATAACCACACATAGGTTAGTCTCCACTCGCTCATTTGTTTTAGTCATTTCAGACAAAGAATACTAATGTTCAAATGAACAAAAAATCGTCTCAGATTAACGATACACCAAGAAGATAACAGGTTCGATCGTCAATAAATCAAATATTGGGAATAACAAAATGAGTGCATATGGAATTTAATCGCATACACTTACCACAAATAAATGAATCAAGATTTTAAAACATTCGACTCATACTTGAGCTTGATTTCACATCACAAATATTTGTATAACACTTTAAAAACACCCTTCAAAAATATTCTTTTCAAAGAGCTAATTATATTTCTAAGGGTATTAAAAAGAAGGGTCAAAATAAATGTCATTAAATTGTTTACTATAAACCCAAGACAATTTACATTTGGCTTTATTTTCAAATAATTCCTTTTAAATGATTTTCTCATTTATAAACTATCATTTATAAATCTAAAACAACATTCATTATCCTAGAAGGTAATAAGTTAATTAAAATGCTTCTATAAATTTCAAACAATGTTAATCATACTATAAGATAATTGATATAATTCTTTTATAAATTTAAAACCATGTTAACTATCCCGAGTGACAGTTATTCAAATTTGTAGCTCCTTTAATAAATTAATTAATTAACTTTAAACACCTTTATTAAATAAATAAATTAACTTTAACCACTTTTATTAGATAAGTTAATTTACTTTAAAACACTTTTATTAAATCAGATAATTAATCTTAATCACTTTTATTAAATCAATTAATCAACTTTAAGCATCATTAATAAACTTATTAATTAACTTTATTATAGTTAAATAATAATTAAATGTTTAAACCTCCAGTTCTTATCAAGTATTTATACAATCCTTACAAACCCAAATTAAAGAATTTACAAAAGATTTAAGGTAAATAACCTTTATAAATTTAAATAACATTAATTATCCTGAGAGATAATTAAATCCAATTTATAATTTTTTATAAATTTGAAACGAAATTTATTATCTTGAAAGATAATTAATCAAATTTATAATATCTTTATAAATTTTAAACAGTGTTAATTATCCTGAAAGATAATTAATTAAATTCATGACTCCTTTTATAAATTTTAATCAAGACTCATCCTGTATTTTCAAACTTCTCAAAATACTTGAAAATATAGTTTAAACAGCTTTCAAAGTGCAAAATCACGTCCAAATATTTATTTTGTGAAAATACAAGCTTAAGTTCAACACACAACAAGGGTTTAAGGAGATGATATTTCATAAGTGACGGTATAACGAAAATCGCTATAACGACAGTTACATAAATCAAACAGTATGTTACAAATATTTCAAACAGATATTAATATAAGCAACATAATGTATAAGTAAGATGCATATAATAGTAAAATTCATAAATACGTCGGTAAAAATCTAGTCGTTTTGTTAAAAATGGATTTTCTTGTTATTTATTTGAATAGTTTATTATTGTAAATAAATTTAAAAAATCGGTTCACTGTAATTATTTGTTAATTAAAAGGATTAAATAAGGCTATTAAATCCATTTAATTAATATTTTATCTATAATTAAAATATTTAAATAATCTCTATACTTGAATATATGTTATTTATATTTTTAAACACCAAGTATAATATTTAAAATTAATTAAATATTCGAAATCCAAACGATTAAATTCTGGGATGTTAGAACTTACATGATTTAATCAGGCTACAAGCTTACATAGTAGTTCCGAAGTAGTAGCCCATCCAGTTGATTTTCGTACTAATAAGCACACCCACTAGATTTGAATGGGCTGCAAGCACACCCAAAGCAAATACAAGTAGAGTCGATAGTTTTTCAAAGACATTTTTTTGAACTTTGGATACAATGGATCCTTTAGCCACTTAGACAACACTTTGATCTTTGAATTGAAAGAGAGATGTTTCCAAAACAGTAAGTAGTATTGAATCAGTATAATAAAGTGTGAATCGATTTTATGTGATTTGGAAGAGAATAGAGTATACTTTTCAATGGAGTTTTTAAGAGAGTAAGAGGAGGAAGAAAGTAAGTAATTATTTATGAAAAAATTCGTTTGCGCTCCCCTTTATATAGTAAATAAACAGATGTGTCCGTTCGTGAAGAGTTATGACGAATAAACACTTCATTCAAAATTTAAAAAACTATTTGATGGTATTTTTATCGACATATCTAAGGCATGTATGTCAACAAATGCTTGTGTATTTTAAAATTTATTTCTTTTAAAATTTGAAAATCCTATACTTTCTAAAATAATTTGATACTTTGTAACATAGTCTGAACATAACATTTTGAACTTTGAAATACTTTTATAAAATATTTTGAAATATATTTTGGTTTAGAATATAAAAGAATAGAAAAGATCAGAGAATTAGAGACAGGGATCAAAGAATGCTATCAAGGACTTTAATAATATACATTATAACTTTATATACTAAATTACAATATTTAGATCCTTATATCTTGGTCTTTTAAATCATGAGTCTTCATGTCTATCTCTTGAGTCTTTATACTGTACAGTCTTTGACTTAACTCATATGTAATATTATGCACTACATACTATATAACTTAGCAAAGTCAATATACGGTATAATCTTTATAATGTATTGTCTTTGTACATGGTTATTGTCATCAAAATCAATAATTGAGGTATTAATAAAAAAATGTTTTACGGTAAAAGAAATAAAGAAGAAGAGGGCAATAACACATAGCAATAACACACTGCTATATAACACAAGGTATGTCATGGATCCAGGGCACGACCCCACAGTCATGCCATTAGGATGGATACTATCCTAATCTGGTTCACTTCTCGATGGATTATAAGAGCATACAAAATGATGGACATCCACATATATATAAGCATACAACCACTTGCTGTTCTCACCATAGCAAGCATCACCACATATGCACACATATAAAATACCCCCGGTATTGCTTATCCCCATACGAGTGACATCTACATACAAAAAGTACCCAACTGAATATCAGTTTAGGCATCCCGTACCACCTGGTGTTACTCACCTATTCACTCAATGCATGTAAAATAAATTATTAAAACATAATATTCTATACGTTGAGTCAAAGAAGTAATTGGAAAAATATTGCCGCACGCTCCATACCGCTTGGTGTTGCCAATCCATTTACTCGAATTCCCATGATATAGAATTTACAGGCAATCATACAATTCAATTATTTATTGATTTAGAATGGTTTTATTATAAAATTCTCATTTCTAAAATCTTTAATCCTATTCCAAATATTAATATTAAATTTAAAGATGATTAAACTATAGAATTCCATTCTTTCCTAAATCCTTATATTGTTCGAAAAATAATATTTGTGATCCACCTATTTAATTATAAGGAAATCTATATCTAAACCTTTAATTCAATCCCTTAAACTCCTTTTAAATATAATTCACACACTTTAAAATTCCTCTTTAATATTAGGAAAATAATATTTTCAATGGAGTTTTATAATCCATGCTTCCCATTAAACAACAAATTTAAATAATACCATGTACATGCACGCATATGCATGCATGCACACACAAATATATATATATATATATATATATATATTTATATGTATGTATGTATGTGTATGTATATATAAGGATTTTCAGTTCAAACATTTCCTAATGGATAATAAAATCCTAAAATCAATGTAAAACCATCATTTAAATTCCAAACCAAATTTAAAACTATTATGGAAATAAATCATCAAACCAAATTCTATTTTATATAAAATCTTCCAACATTTAGCATTAAACTATATCAATTTGTAAAATTTATTTTTATAACTAAATCTCTAAAATTACACTTACCATAATAATTTAATCCAAACCCCTATGTATATATATATATATATATATATATATATATATCTGTGTGTGTGTGTGTATGTATGTATTTGCATATGTATATGTCTATTCTAAGGGCTTTAAATTATAATGTTAGGCCAAAAGATAGCACAACACCTTCAATCAAACAAAAACAAGAATAGGTATACTAAAATCATATAGAAACAACAAAGAACCCAATTTTTTAGTGATTTGGCCAAATCTAATATCCATGTCCACCTCATCTTATTATATTCAGAGTTTTAGCAAGTATAAGCATTATTACAACGATTTCTTATTTTAATAGCAAAGTATGATCGAGATTACGTCATTAAGTGGCAATAATGGATTAGAGAGAGTAAGATATGAAGAGTATGAGCCAAAGAGATCAAAAGTCCTCTTTATGTTGCTCAGGCCTTTTTATTTATAGTTGGAATCATCCATCATAGTTGATAGATCAGGAAGAATAGGTAAGATTTCAGATCTGAGAAGATAGGAAGGAAGAACATGTCAATCTAAAGCAAAAAATCATGTCGGCACTGACCACAATTGTGGTCGGTACCGATCATAATGGTTGTCATAGTGATAGAAGCTCCCTATATCTTTACAATCTCCAACCTTCCAAAGTCTTTAAATAAGTCCCCCATTAGAAGATTAACTCGATACCGACCACAACCGTGGTCGATATGGACCATGTTGTTCAACTTGGATTAGCTCAAAATATCTTGTGTTTCTCCATCTTCCTATTCCAAGCGCACTACCAGGTCGTTTATCCGTTATGTCTTCATCTTAATGTCCAGATTCACTTAGGAGCTGCTCGGCTCAAACGCTGCATAATACTTGCCTCCAAAAGTATGCTTTTGTGAAACAAAGCATGTTATGGATCAAGACAAATGATATAGCCTTAGTGGCCTAAGAATCTCTACATAGCCAATCATCATCTTTAAAGCGTCGTATTTGTTTCGAACATATTCGTTCATCACTTCAAATAGTTGGCACACCATTCCTTTTTTAACAACTAAGTTGAAGCTCTTTTTTCATATTGAGCAAAACATGTAGATACCAACCAAAATATATCGGTACCCAAATGAATTGTGTGATATAAATGCCTAACACTTAGGATAATTTTTCCTGCTTCGATTCATTTGCCAACATATTTCTTTCTCCTTTGCATCCTTCAATCCTAGTTGGTCGATCCTCCATGACTTGTGACGCTTGCACTGCCACCGTCTCTAATCGCCACTAGCACCACCCATAACATCGTCGCCGTCAGTTTTCCAACCACCAAGTTCCTGCACTTCTGCCCGGAGCTTCTCTTTTCCCAAATCGAGATCCATATTTAAAGGTGGGTTGCCTTTAATGCTTCTGTGGGGTGATGTTATCATTGTGCTCCTGTCGTCACCATCTAGCCGCGACCAAGGGGGTGATTGGAATCTTCTTTTCATGGCCGACCACCTGCCAATGCTTCATTCCATATAGCAAAGTCAAGACTTAGGCTGTCATGGGAGAAGCTCAGATCACACGAAGTCAGTACCAAGAACCCTTGGGTTTTCATTGATACCTCCATTATTTGGTATTAGCTTCATATATTACTACTCCTAGTCCGGGTTTTCCCATGTTATACATCAGTTTTATAAAAGCACTAATTCTTTACTCATGTAAGGTGTTACGATCTGTCTCATCGAGTCTTTTTCGAGCACAAAACAATAGCCAAGTTTTGATGAGAAGAACGATCATATCAAAGGTACTCTTACAATTAGATTAAATACACAAGTTTACATTTCTAGTTACATACCACCATCTTGGGTTCCTACAAGGAAAGCTCTATGTTGCTCTAGACATTGGTTCAGTTGTCGTTCACCCAATGATATCGGGTAATATCTTACACATACTTCTATCCCATAACGGAGCTCGTTTGCTAGCACGATGGGCTATCTATACAGTTGTTCCATATACTATGCTCTCAACACAAGATGCAGACTGCATAAATCAACACTTCACACTGCCCCAGTCAATGTATAGAATCTGATTGGTCAGCACATGTTGACACCTAGTGATCCTACACATCAGCTACATGGGTTTTAATTAAAGCAAATCTATAAAAACATACCTTACCGAGATCACTATTAAGCTTTTCATTTCAAAATAACTCGACGATCTCCTCACCTTAAAGTTAGTACCAATCTTTTTAGTCTTCTTAAGGTCAATTCTTCTACTGCTCAAGCCTCCATGTCTACTCCATCTGGAGTAAGACATTCTATACAGCTGGACTGCAAATGCAAATCATCCTAGTAGCATGGCATCACAATCAACCTCCTCCACTAGAAGAGTGACATGCCCCAAGGGTCTTAGACAATGCTTTGGACCAAACTTCATCAATGCTAACCATAAAGTCACTTCATTCCATTTAGTTCCGACATGGGATCCTAGAGAGTGATGTTCTATTGCCAACAATCGATTAGCGAGCACACAAACTACATCAAGGTTGCACCGCGTGCAATAAATATATGTTCTTAAATGGAAGCATTCCACCTTTCAGGGAATTTCTCAAATTCTTCTTCCGAGAGTCTGGGATGGTTCCGACATAGGTGCACCCTAATGGATATGCCCTACTTAGTTCTTATATGTCCTTTTCATAATGAGATTGCATCATCCCCAAGGTTTGGGGACCTTTTCCATCTTTTAAGTTTAAAAAAGAGAGTGGGCTTGCCTTCCCCGCTGAACATTAAAGCTTATAACAACTGTAAAGTTATTGAGGCGCTTTACAATAAGCGTGGTTATTTCGAAAGCAAGTCTACTATCCCTACAACTTCAATCACCTCTAGTTGTTTGGATATACTCCTCGTCTAACATCCTTTCTTTATTTGGATTTTCTTTATCCTAATTCCTAACCCCTTTTCTGTATCTCTCACAGATCTTTATGACTGATACACCTATCAACGCACATGATGACACCTTATAGAGTTGATCACCAATTCCACACTACCTATTTCTTGCTCACCAATGGGAGACTTCGCTAGTACGGTCTCTTACACTTTAAAAGACAAGAAATTTATCTTCAGATCCCTTGTAAGAAATCTCAAGCTTTTATCAAGACTTTTTCCCGTGTTCATGACTTTGACAATGACGATCAAGGGAATGATGACGGGCAAGATGTAGAAGTGAATTCGATGAAGGATAAGAAAGAAAACATGGAAGGGGATGAAGGAAGATGAGGTCAAGATAAGGAGAAGAAGAAAGAGAAGGGGTGGAAGAGGGAGAGGATGAAGGAGATGACGATGATGATGACTATAGCCTAGGTGAGGACAAATCAAGAAGGGAGATATCTCCTAAAGGTGACATAGTCCCTTTCCCATCTCGTTTGAAGTGCCTGGTTATCAAGTCTTACTAGCATGCCCCTGGCCCAAATCTAGCACCAACTGATGAGGCAATACCTCACACGAGCTCTTTAGAGAACATCTTCAGCTCGTTGAGTGAACTGGCAATCTTTTAGCCTTTTGTACCAGGGGCGTTACTTTTGAAGACATCCATAGTACTATTTCTCGAGAGTTTAACTTCCCATCCAGGGATCTCCTTACCAAGGGTAATGAAACCCAATCCTTGCAAGTTGCGAACATGGTCCATAGATTACTTAGGGAAATTATTGCACTTTGCAAACTTTTAGGATCATGAACACCAACACTTTGCCCTCATTCTTAATCCAGTGCTTTTGTTCTGATATATCCTTATGCTTTTCAAGAATGATGGAAAGAGACCATATGGGCTATCTCCGCTCAGGTGTGAGTCAACACTGCTCGTTGACTTTAGACGTATACACACAACGTCCCAGCTCATGCTAGGAGTCTGAAGGACGGAGGAGGAGAAAAGAGAACACATAGATAAGGAGAAGAGACTAACACGTCGAAAAGAAGAAAAAGAATGTTGCGATATAGAAAATAAACAACGTTGTCATATGGAATTGCAAAGTCCTCGTAACCACTTTGGGCGTTGCTCTCAACTGCATACCCATTCTCAGACTCCTCAACAATAATCTCTAATAATTCAACCTACTGTCACCACTATTTTTACCTCCCGCAATTCTAAAGAAGTTTCAACTCATGTAGTTCCACCTCCTCCACCCTGCAGACCTACTACAACTATTGGTACTAGAATGTAGCCGAAGTTGCCTGACTACTACCTGACAGGGGTTATGTGTGAAGCAATGTTAGAAATATCACTCAACAAGAGGCTAACCAAAAGATAGATGGGGTTAAGGAGATTTTAGGTCAACTGTTTGAGTGGAAGAAGTTGGCCAAGGGCCTCTCTAATGTCAATAGAATCAGTCAGACGCTTATCCAATTTATCAAATCAAAGAGAAAGGAGCATGATAAGATAGTGTTAGACTACAAAATGGAGCTGGCTAACCTCATGAAAGAATGCGATGATGCATTGAAATTAGGCAATCAAGGAAATGTCAAAAGCTTACGCGTAGGTCATGATAATCATGAAAGATCAAATAAAATCTTCTCATCAAGAAAATGCCAAGTGTAATTTAAAGCTAAAGAGGAGAAACTAAAGCCCTCCAGACTGAGGTAAATAGGCCAATTTAAAAGAAATAGATTACAAAGCACAAGTTCAAACTCACCTCACTAAAGCCAGAGAGAAGACTACAAAACTTAAGACGAAGACTACTCAGGCTAATGAGGAAATAAATGCCACTCTCCAGTAGTTCTTCACCAATAACATCGAGAATTAGAATCTAAAGTAGCTAGGGTAGAGTTATGCTATCACATTAACTGATTCCTAGGAAGAAATACTCCATAAAGATGTAATAGCCGATGAAGGCATAACTGAAGAGATATTGAGGTCTCATTTTATGGATAAGGAAGACATTATAGCCCTAGAAAAGAGACAAGCTATTCTGGCCATATAAGATGCATCTACAGGAATGACCACTATTAAGGTTCCAGCTGTCCCTAGCGCATTAGCTCAGGCAGAATAATCTACTCCCAAACCAAAAGTGCCTACAAAAGAGGTTGTAACTTTTGCAGTGGCCATGTCTAAGGCTACCATTATTGAGACTTTTCTCTCGACTTTGTAAATTGCTGATGCTCCTGCAATGACCCGAAATTCTACCATTTTAATTTAGTTAAATATTCAATAAATGGTTTTAATAATTTAATAGCCTTTTTAATTTATAATTAATGATGGAAAATTCATTTTCTGAATTTTGTTTACAAAAATAAGCAGTTCAATGAAAAATTGAAAATGTGACCGAAACCATTTTTTGGATTTTTGATTTTTTATCAATGATAAGTTATAGGAAGTGTAACAACTTTGTATACACTTTAATCAATAGTGAAGGGTTTGAACATTTTATTTGAATATATATATATATATATATATATATATGTATGTATGTATGTATGTATAATAAGATTTCAATTTTATTTAAATTTTAAAATATGAAACTATAGATTTGAAAGTTCAAGATCCCTTAAGTATAGAAATCAATAAAGGTACTAAGCTTATCCTAATATCCACTATATCTTCCTTTAGGTAATTCATTGACTTTGAATAGTGAGTTGATTGGTGGCTTAGGAATATTATTTTACTAAAAAGAGAAGTAATGTAATTTTGTTATTAATATACACATACATTTGGTCATTCCATTTGGTTTCTTCACTTGCTTTCCACTATTTCCACTTTCTACTATATTTACTGTAAACAAAAATGGCCAAGTTCCAAGTATTCTCCTCCATATGCAATGTAACAGTAAAAAAAAGGAAAAAACTTTGAAAATCAAATTCAAATTAAACACTCCTTTTAAAATCATGAAAAAGTTGTATTGAGTTTCTTTTTGTATGGTCTTTCTTTTGGTACGGGTTTTGGGAGAGTTGAGGGTGTTGAGTAGCTCGGCATAGCTATGGCCGAGCTTAGGAGGAAGTTAGGGTTAGGTATTTTGGAAATTATGGTAATCGATTGTCAAATTGGAGCATGGTTTGGGGTTCATGGCGGAGAATGGTAGCTAGTGGCGGAGTTTGGAGAGGTGCTATGGCCAAAGTTGATTCACAACCTTATAGGTCATGTCCCGGGGGAGCTTGGTTGCTTTTCGACTCAATGGCATGGTGGTCAAGGCGGTGGGTGCAAAGGAATGGGCTCGCGAAAAGAAACTTGCTGGTAGGATTAGATCGTCGTTCTAGTAAAGGGATAGTCATGCAAAGAGTACAGCAGTGCACCATTTTGGACTTCGGTAAGATTTGAATGGTGAAGGGAAGAAGAAGGAGGAGATGGTACTATAATGGGTCGGGTGGAGTAGTAAATGGGCGGATGCTTTGTGTGGGGTGAGAACATAATAAATATGTTAATTTATTTATTATCAGAGTATTTTAACTTAAAAATATGATAGTTTGCTCATATGTGATCCGTTTGACACACGAATCTTTGTGTTGTGCTTGTATAGACAAGTACAACATTGTAGTGTAACTTATCAATAGCTTTGGCAATGTATGAAATTATGATATATTAAAACTAATCGAATTTAATTACGTTATTTTAAAGAATAATGTTGCTAAATAATTATAACTTAATCGGTGATATTTATTTGGCCAAATAAACCACTACTAAGTTAATTTAAAGTGAATAGATTTCTATGGACATTTACTGAGCAGAATAAATCCCTGTTCCGTGCTTGCCAAGTATAAACGTTGATCTATGGAATTAATTAATATATGGATTAATTAACATGGGTTAAATGGTGAATTAACTATTGATTGTTGATTGTTGAGTGCTAGAAGCTTGACAGCCTGGCTGTATAAAATATGACATTGATATATGAACCCTTTTGAGATATGTAAAAATATAGTAGCTTGGTGAAGTACCATTGTGATCGCTAAGCCTAAATGTGCAAAACGTTTAAGTTTGCTATTATGTTAATTAAGGTTGTTTTAAAGATTTATCTTATTTTATGTAACAATGTTTTAAAGATTAATTTTATTTTATTTAATAAATTTTAAAGTTAAATTTTATTTTGTTAATGATATTTTAGCAATTATATTTAATTAAGGATGTTTTAAGGTTGTCATAATTAATAAGGTTTAAGTTAATTTATTATATTATTAATCTTGGTATAAGTTAATTAAATATTCATTAAATATTCTTTAAGATTAAATTAACTATTATATTAGAATTTTTAGTTGATTTATTATTTTAATAAAAGTTTTAAGGTTAATTAATCAAATTAATCGAAGTGGTTTAAGTTAATTACTTAATTAATCAGGTTAAGTTGATTATCATAATTTATAAAGTTAAAGTTAGTTAATTAATTATTTAATAATGATATTTAGTTAACTAATTATTTAATTAATGGTATTTAAAGTTAATTAGTCAACGTAATTAATGATGTTTAATGTTAATTAAATGGTTTGATTATTTGGGTCTAAGTTAATAAAGTGATTCATTTTGAAGTGTTTTTAAATAATATTTTATAAATAAATGATATGATATATAAAGAATATTTTATAAACATAATAGAAAGGATTTATAAATGATATTTTATAAATAAAGAAAATGGAGTTTAAAAGGGCTATTCAATTATAAAACAAGTTTTAAAGGGTTATGGTTCATATAGCGATAATCGCTATGGATGCAGTTTCGAAACTCTATGATTTTGTATAATATAAAAATTATCTACCTTAGACATTTAGGAACTCCTTCATAGTACATTTTAGAGAATTTATAAGATCAATTTAAAAAGGGCTGGAATTATTAATATATTTTAATAATTATTAGTAATTGGTTTAAAGAAATGTTTATAATAAAAGAAAGATAAGTGTTTGGGTTTATATTAAATAATGTTTTAAGTGACAGTTGTTTTTGACCCAATTTAATATGGTTTGAGAAAAGTAAGAAATCTCCCTTAAGTTTGTTAATATACTTATACTGTTGAGATAAGTATATGGTTTTATTTTCTAAGTTTTAAAAATATAATGTTTTAAGAATATACTTGTTCCATCAAGATAAGTATATAGGAACGGTTTCCAATTATTTACAAAGTATTTTAATTAATAAAAATATTAATTAAAGAGGCCTAGAGGTTACTGATATTATTAATCTAGTTTAGTTTCCTATCAAATTAAATGGCTTGATTGTTTGTTATTTGATAGTTAAATAACCGACTATCAAATCTTGGTTTAGAATATAACTCTAGAAATATCTAGGAGGAAAAAGACGTGAGTTATATGGCACAATCATCTTCGATGATGTTGTGCTGTATGTATAAATCTTATTTTATTCTCTTAGGATGAATGATAAGAAGAACCGTCCACTAAAATTGCTAGGAAGCGATCACCGTACTTATGTATTTGTCTGTTTATTTCCTAATGAACCGAGGTTGAATTTACCAAAAACTATCGAATATTGTTTCGATGAGATCGGGATCGGACAAGTACCATATTATCCGAAAACCACTTTGATCCAACTCAAGAATTTCAAACAGTAAACATCTTGAAGAGTATGGCATCGAAGATGGAGATTTTGAAGTGCGAGAGCTATTTGCTAGTTATCCTGAAGGTGATTCCAAAATGGATGCAATAGAAGTAGTGTCTTTGGTTTTGTTCAGTCATAGAACAAACTTGTATGGATGAATGTTGGTACTGCATTTCTTCCTGGAGGGCAATGTCAGTATTCCAAGTGGACGTGCTATAGAAAAGTAAAATATAGCCTTAAGCCTCATCAATCGGGAATGGCTAAAAAATGGGATGTGACTATATGGGTCGCTCCCATTAGGTTATGATCATCCCTTATCTAGAGTTGATATCTATGTATGCTATGGGGCCCATTATGGTTGTTGTCACAACCAAGGGGTGATCATATATGGTATCCAAAAGGGATAGGTCGATTCTGTGTAGCAAGGGTGCAAGATGTTGACCCTAGGTATATTAATCTAGAGGTGTACCATTCGGAAGATAGTCCCTTACCTTGTCATTGTATGGAATCCATTCTACAATAAGTGCCTACGGACTTAGTTGTAAACCTATTTTGTTGGAATTTAATTAATATAACAATTCATCTAAGATTAATGTGTATTTGTTTCCTAGACACTATTACAATATTACTTTCAATAGATAGTGTTTTGGCTATCGTAATGTAAAAATCCATCCATGTTTATGTGCAACATTGTCTTACGAGATATATTTATTTCAAAAGGTCTTATAACATTTTGTCAGACTGACCTGGGCGTTGTTTTCCTATAATGCTTGGGTCAGCTTGAGCATATTTTCCATATTTAGCTAGACACTTTGGAGCTTTTAGGAGATGAGCTAGATATCTCGATGATGTACTCCCGTATTTTTCTATTATTTTTCCATTGTTTATTCTTTTTGTATTTATGAGCAGTTGTACAGGCATATTGTTATAACTATCCAAGGTGGGTGATAGGATAATTGTACTCTGATTTGATCTATGCATATTAAAATTTAGTTTCTCTTTTGAAAAATTCATTTGAATATTATATATTACTCATCACGTTTTGTGAGATTGTTTTCTGTCTTTTCTTTCTTCCACCCCAACGATATATTTTTTCGGCACTTGGATGTTTGGCATGTGAATAAAGTAGATGTATCGGTATCAACTTCTGGGGGTCGAAATGGTGGGTTGTTACACATGGTATCAGAGCTGAAGGTTAGGTGAGAACCATGGCTTTGGTATGGTAAACTCATTTTTGATAGGCTATGTAACACCCTAGAATGAGTTTGAGTGTATTTGTGCACGAAAGTGTTTTTATTGTGTTATAAAAATGTTTTATATTGTGTTGATTAATTCGTTGATTGGCATATGAATTCCAGTCGACGCGCCCGATCAATGTTGTCGATATGTATTTTGAACAAGAAAAACTGACACAATATATTTTTGAAAATTGGTTAAATGAACTAATTTTACCTAGAATTATATTTTATATATAAAGGAATAATTTTTGAAAATTAATATAGTTATTTAGAGAATGTTTTATTTGTTAGAAAATGATAATACTTGATTATTATCATTTATTGTTTGATTGATTGTGCTTGGCTAGTTTATGAGTAGTCACGCCTTTCCATTGCACGGATTGGGTAGAGAATAACTTTAGGGAACATTGAAACCAAACAACATGTGAATTCAGTTTAACGATTTCAGTATAAGGCATTTGATGTTAATATTGGGTTAAAATTTTAATTTTGATAAGAATTATTTATCATAATAACAAGGATATACATTTGTGAAGTGAAATTTTATAAGTATAATTTATAAATAGAGTTTATAAATAAAAAGGATTTTATGCTAAGAATTTAAAATCTTGGTGTTTTGGAAATTATTTTTCAAAGTTATTTGAAATTAATAATGTTAGTATTATTTGAAAATATTTTTGTATAGAAATATTTTATAAAAAGGATTTTTAAAGAGGTAGAATGCACTAACCTCACTTCGGCCATTGGAAAATAATTCTGATGATGACAACAACATCATCCGTGTTCATTTTCTTATTCTAAGTGATGAATTACTACCATAGTAGTTTTGTTTTAAATTGTTTGTAAAACAAATTTTTAGTTAAATACTGAGATATGATTGTATATCTTAAAGTTATAAACATAAACATTTTTATTTCAAAATGATTTGGAATAAAACCCGGGTGTTTAGTTCATAAATTTTTGGTTAATTCAGCATAAGGACTCATGTATTTTATGCATTAGGGTAAATTGGTTGTTCATCTTGTTATAATAAATTATTTGGTAGTTTTAATTCGCTAAAATTAAATGAAATTTTCGACAATTTTAGATAGTCAAAAACTTTCGAATTGATATAGAAATCGAAACCAATTGTCTTGTCAAAATATAAGTAAATAAGTTATTATAACTTATAAATTTATGGAGATAGTAAGTTAAAACCAGTTTGATTTGTTAAGCATTAGATTAATTATAACAAAATCTAATATTGTATATACTCTTAGAATATAATAGAGTATTATACAAGTTGTGTTAAGTTTTTGTGAAATTTTTTCATAGGTTATTTCACTACAACAATTTGGACTTTTAATAGCGTCTAAAAAACGCTGTTAAAAGCTTTTATAGCGTTTTTATAAACGCTGTATATCAATATGTTGTTATAAGTCTGTGACCTATTATAGCAACACAAAAACGCTATAAATAAGTTCTTTTAACGGCGTTTGGAAAATGCTGTAAAAAAATTTAATGGCGTTTTTGCACACGCTATAAAATAACATGCTATAAATAGAAAGGGTTATTAGACAGCAAGAATAAACGCTGTAAAAGTTCTTAACAATAGCGTTTTCCCAACGTATTTTAATGCTATTATAGCGTTTTACAAACGCCATTGTTACCTTTTATAGCATTTTTTATTGCTGCCATCTTATTGCTTAACATTTTCTGTGCTTCTTTTTGACATTTCAATGCATATATGTATGAAGAAATTAAATATCACTAAGATCACATTTGATTACCAACACGTTATATGTAAAAAAATAAAATTACACCAAAACAACATGTGTGCATTATATTTCATAACTATGTATGAGGATTACAAATGCAAATAAACCAAACAAATATTATACGCGAGCAATCTTACCAAAATGACACATAGAAGTATTCAAATACTAAAGATACACACGACACTATATATTACTTGAAACACCACGGTTGATATCAATAGCCCAGTAAATATCCCGCTTCCAAATATTCCTCTGAACACGTTTATTTTCTCCATCTCTCTGTTGTTTATTTGATTGAATACCTACACAACCAAACAACAAACCTTAGTTACACCATTATTACACCACTTACTATCAAAGGAATTTCTTTGTATTTATATGCCAGGAGAGCGTGAACATATAAATCTAGCAAAGGATACATGTTACCGTTGATGGGATGAAACCAGCTTCTTGTGTAACTGCAGGAATAGCAAAAATTCCTGCTCCAGCCTTAATATACAAAACAAATAAACTTATGAAAAGCATTAGCAACTCAATATATCCTTCTTCTTTGGTTTTCTACAAAGTGTCTATAGTGCATGCAGTACATCAGAAATTTAGAAAGATGAATTAAGTAGGAGGCATACATGACTAGAAACATACAGTTATTCCAGCAATCAATAATATCCCACTGGTAACGCTACCTGTAGGTAGTAAAAAGTATTTACTATTAAGCCACGGTAATGTACTGTTTAAAAGCAGCTGATGTCAAGAATAATTAATCCATACAGTTTGTACACTTAATGTTAGCTGCTTAGAAGCACAATGATTAAAATACCTTCATTGCTTGAATTAAACCAGGGCTAAAGAGTTTGTATCTTGATTCTCCTTTAGAATATCTTCCTACAAATTTAAACAAACCTGTTCATCAAATTGTAAAGTCATATTCATGGCATGCATAAAGAAAGCATATGTATCTCCATCCACCAGTAGACTAGGCTAATACAAATTCTCATGCTTATCTTAGCCTAGTAGACTCGGCTTTTGCAACTTTTACGTAGAAGTTGGATTTTAGAATAAAAGGTAATTTATTAGTGACACATTAAAGTTGTCCTTCGTCGGCATACATGTCAAATACCAGAATGGAGCAAAGACAAGAATTTCCCTATTGATTAATGATGGCGCACGATTACGTCTTGAAGAAATACTCTGAAGAACTAGACCGATCGGCAAGTTCAACCCAAATGCAATTGGCTCAAAAATGCATAAATTTGCAAAGTCCAACCAATAAAACTAGGTTTGGGCGAGATCTCGTAAAGAAAACCGTAACCGGCAACAAATGATACGGTTTAATAACATTGCAAGTATATAGAAACATGAAGCACTAATACTTCGTCGCCTATTATACGTATTTTGTTCATTCTAAGGTAATATTAGTTGACTATTTCTGTTACTACGTTTATTAAAAGTACAAATGGGAATTCTTATTTAAAAATATAGGAGTGCAGGACATGCAATATTTTATGTTAGAGTTGAATAAAAGCTAGATACAGCATTTTTGTAAACCAACTGAATTGTTTTTGATATGACATCTAATTCTACTACGCGTTTTGTTGGACTTTATGCCACCATATCATTGAACACGAGTTTGCATACGATACGCAATTGTCAACTTGCTTAGTGTTGGAGAGTTATAAAATGCAATGCATGTCATGCCTAGCTTCTTTCTTGCAATAAAATTTGACCTGATCTGCGTGTGAACCATACACGTACGACTTTCTCTAATAAGTGCATGTGTCACGAGCCTGCGAGTATTCAAATAATGCATGTGCTATGTGTATCATATACAGATATTGAATTTATTTACTTTCTTTTGCATACCACTAAGCTAACCAAATGTTATAACAACGGTGATCTATATTTATGTCGGGTTTGGAAACCGAACAAAAAATTACTGTTTTGTACAAAAATGTGCAGAGGTCTTAGAGTATTTCTCATGAGGCATAGACTATTTCACCGATTATGAGAGGTTTTCATCAGAAACGTTTATGATTATTAATTATCAGAATTTACTAAGGTTGATCAAACATGGATGTTTTTTCTTGGACACTTGTTCACCAAGCCATCTTACAGTCTTTATCACTCTAATTTATTTTTCTTCTAGATCATGTTTTTCTTTGATATTGTTTCGCATAGAGGTTAAGCAGTAAGAGCTAACAGATAAAAATATTTGAGTAAAAGTCAAGGTTAATAACAAATAAATAAACTTTATGAAAATTATGCACAGAAGCACCTTTGGCCATAACAAAATTATGCACAGAAGAACCTTTGGCCATAAGTAACCTGTCTACATAAACGCATCAGAGCCAAAATAGATCCCCAAACAAAGGCAAGAGGTGCCTAAAACCTCTTCATCTACTGACCATAACCATGATAACGATGAAAATCCGAGCAACTTTGAACAACCTGAAGATAACTAGATGGAAGAATCAGATACTAAGAATGTTTATATTGAGGACCAGCTCCAACCAGATAACAAATTCACTGATCATTTGAATTTCCTTAACCCAGACTTACAAAAAACACGAGTTATCTATATGTTGACAAAGGAAAAAAAAAGCTACTATACAAATTGCTCCTTCTAAAAGAATACTAAGGAGCAATTCAACCATTAAATAAGTCTCCTCGCATGGAATGCTAGTGGTGCGAACACATCACGTAGAGTAGATGATGTGTTCAAACTCCTAACACAGTTTAAACCAACAATTGTTGGTTCGGTAGAACATAAATTGAATCCCTTTGATCTTCATTTATTTAGTAATAAATCATCAAATAATTGGAACCTTATTACTAGTAACTCTGCTCAATGCTTAGGAAGGATTTTGCTCATATGGGATACTACTGTATGGAATTTGCCTGTTCTATCTTCTTCGACCCAGCATATCACTATGACAGCTACAAATTAGGTGGTTTCATGATGATATGTACTATAGTTTACAGTAGTAATAGTGCTATAGAAAGAGAGACACTTTGGCATCATATTAATCAAGAGGCACCAAATATAACTTATGCATGGGTGTTAATGGGGGACTATAATATGTATACATGCAGTGCAATTATATGAACTCACGCATGAAAACACCCAGCAGTACACATGCGCCATATATATTCTTATACATGCATAAATACACACACATACTCACATAACATAAATGAAATTAATGTATGTTATTTAAACTTCCATTACCAGACTCAGTAAAACATTGATGCCTTTAATAAGTCTTTGTCCATCACGTTCTTCCTAAATGACATCAGATTATAGCATAACTCTAATATGTATACATTCTTATTCTCAGAACATGTACCCTTATTATATATTATATATACATATTCCATACACATATTTCACTTCATCATTGATATTTATTTTATTTTCTTAATAAATTAACAACTGCTATTCAAAGACACAAGTGCATAAGTGCCTAATGCTTTCCGGTCGCATATGTGCCTGATACCCAAGATCGAACATCAACTAAAGGTCATTCGATCTGGTTTTACAGCGTGAAAACAACACGAGGACACACATCTTCATTCATTCAAATACCTACTGATTTCAATATCCAAACATGACTATACCTCTAAATGATAAAACGAAGAATATGGTCTAATACATAAACTCAATATCATGCTATTGCACAACATGTTTTCAGAAAATTTGATGAAATTTAGAGTTAATTTAGACAAAGATGTGAGTACTTCACTTACCTGGACATGATTAACACAAGTTAGTTGCTTTAGCTCCCCCTTCTTGTAATCCCACTTGCTAAAAAATTTTCAATGCATAGAGCAATATATTAAAGCTGAATTTATTATTCCTAAGTAGATTAGATACATGCCAGGAAGCTCTCTTTTAATTTTTATAATTTTTAGTAATTCATTTGAATTTTTTGAAAGTTTAAAGTGAGAAGATGGTGAGGTTTTATGTTGAAGAGGAAGATTCACCCCTCTTTTCAAAACATCGAAATATGGTGGAGTTACATGTTCATAACAAAATTGATAATTTGAATAATAATCTGACCAAAATATATGGATCATCGATTCAATTATAGTTGTAGGATGAAGACCGGATTTTTCAATAGGAGTGACTCCAGGACTACACAAGTATCGCTTTATAATCATTATTGCCTAGTATCAAAAATAGGAAGTAATAAACTGATTTGATTTTAGTGTATTGGATAAGGTATACTTAAATGTTAGGAATAACAAGAAGTTATTTATGAACTTGCACATCCAAACATTTGAGCGAAAAATATATATGTAACAGAAATGAAGAAAAGAAGAGGTAGTTACTTTGTATATATACAGTAAGAGTTGACAGCAATAGAAGTGGGAAAGTTTGCTAAAGAATTTATCCCTTATTGTCTTTTGATATATTTACTATAGTTAATTAATGTTTCGCTTGTATTCAAGTAGTGAAAAAAACAACTGCACTTATGATGCATACGAAACTGCATAATGAAGAAATAAAATAACTATACATCCATGCTTCACTGATTATATAGGCCTGCCTTTTTATTTGAAAAAGTAGTGGTTGGTTTCATCAATTCATTTGTAAATAGTAAATGCCTATCAACCGTAATTGTAAAAGTAGCATGGGAGTGGAAAAAAATTTGGTTAACAATTCAATGGTTATGTTTACAGTAGGCCTAAATTAAATGATCTTGGATCAAATATCAAAGATACTTGAGACACACAACATAGTAAATATAACTAAACTCCTGAATAGTATCATCAAAATGATTATATTATAGAAAAATTTTGTAACAACTAAATGATCAATTAAACAAGGCTATAATGTAGGTAAGGTACAACAATACATAGTTTAGTCTTCATGGCATAATGGTAGTAAACATTAAACAATAAGATATGCAAACTCATTTATAAATCACGCACACATCACAACACCCTATTCGCACTAATATAAAAACATACAACATTAAAGTAAAAATGTAAGGAAATGTAAACACACAAAAAGAACACACATACATGGCCATATCACCCACGCTCACAGTAATATACAAGTTAACACATGCATATGTGCACCTATATGTGAATGCATGCTCTTGGATAAAACAGCAACCATAAACACTAATGCCCTATATTTTACTGCATGCAATATCAGGCATATATGTGTGTGTGTGTATGTATCTATGTGTATATATGTATGCTGACTCGCACACACGAAACACACGTAACCCACTCCTATATATATTTAGGCATGCACTACACAAATATACTACACAAAGATTAATGCTCAAATGGAATAACACAGGGTGAAGTATACTAACAGGCTATGAAACAGAGATGATAAAATAGAAAGTGCTGCAACCCAGGTATATTCACAACTAAGTGTGTCCATTCATGTGCAAGACCCAGCATTTTATGAACAAACTGGTCACATTTATGATTATAAATGAATATAGATACTCACATGGCCACAACCCATACTCCATGCACGTAGTGAATACACAGAAAAGGCAGCAACATAGGGTACATTATAACATACAAGCACATACATGGCTGCATGCACACATCTTTGCAAACATACAATACCCGGCACTCACAAAAACTCATATGCAGCTTGCATAAAATACACAACAGAACACACTTGACTATAAACACACACTACACATTAATATTTATAAAAAAAACATTTACCTTTTTCTCCAAAGTCAGAAAAAACCATACAAACTAACGCATATAATTATTCTTTAACAAATCTAATCAGCTTAACATATGGCAGTCATATATTTATATAGTAAAGCATGGACATAAGAGAATCATTATACTATGAAAAATATACATAACATATGGGCTAAATAGGTGAAATTAGCTACAGCTAATAAAAGAATATATGTTAGAGATGGTAAGCACAGAAAGCTCAAAATCAAAATGACAGCCAGTGTCAAACTGTTCGCAACACCCCTAAAAAATCCACTACTGGAATCCAAACAGCTACAGAGCACTGAACAAATTGACCTTAAACCCAAAATTACAATCCCATCAAATTTTCCAAATTGATTAGATAATTTATATGAGATGTCATTTTAACCATACGTTTAGTAGATAGTTTCAACAATACATTATGAGTTCGAAATGTTTCTCCAACACACAGTTAAACCAATAATTACTAGTAACTTAGCCAAAGTTGCAGACAATAATATAGCTGATCAGCTGCTTTAATGTTGACCAACTAAAATGTTGTGTATATCCTAGGATGACAAAAACCTTTATATACACTGTTAAAGTATGAAACAAAATATAGAATTAACCTAAATAAGCATATATGATACATACCTTATTTAATCTATTGTTTCAAAATGCAACCTATGTTCTTGTTTCCTATAAGCCTCATGCAAATCTGGAGCCGCGTTGAGGCATATTAAGCCAAAAAAGCATGAATGAAATTATAATATTCATTAAATTGAGGGATGAAACTAACAGATTCAACAAAATCATCAGCAATCTTTATAAATCGTCTTCATTTTCAGGAAGCATAGTTTCAAATAGGTAAATAACTAGACCAATTAAGAGTCATCTTCTGATTCTACAAGTTCACAAGTTACCCTATGTACTAGAAAAAACCACATAAAATTTCCAAATCAAATCGTCCTTTCTTTATAATCCTACTACAGATAAAGGAAGCACCTTTTAGAAATTAATTAACATCTGAAATCCATAAAATAATATCAAAATATGAGTAGTGGAGTTAAACAAATTCCAATCGATTGGAGTGGTAAATATACTAAACCAATCAGTCTAGCAAAGATAAAATAGTGCAAAACTTGTTGAATTGATTAAATTACGCACAATGACAAAATAATATACCTGATTAGGGTTATCAGAGTAAAGCCAAAAAAGAGAGGGGATATAGAGTTTCCAAGTCGAGTTTGGTTGTGCTGATTTAGAGTTCGAATCGGGGAAGAAAGGAGGAAGATAGGGTTTTCTGCGAGAAGTCGAAAAAAGGGCTTTGGTGAATAAACAAAACGAGCGGGAACGAAAAGTTTTACCGCTCCAGTTTTTCGTTCTGATACCTGGCATAATAATATAGCGTGTACCGGTGTATTTTTTACAGAACTAATAACAGAAAGACAGCAAGATGGCTTCCTATGCTATCCTATATTGCCATCAAAAGCATATTTTCTTGTAGTGTTTTTAGAAGTAATAAGGAAATTGGTATAAGTAGGAAGCAATGGGGAAATATACGTAAGTTGTGCATAGATAATTGGTTCTCATAATTGTCCTCGATCCGAGATTAGAGTACACAATTTTAAGGTGACTCACACCGATTCGATAAGGATTCATCACTCGATTATTGACGGCGAACACTTAGTGAGGGTTCTTGATATGGAACAAAAAATTTCTATCATAGTATATAGCTATGCGAGGAAAACAGACATTCCAAATCAAGGAGCCTGATCGAAGTCCGCACTAGAATCAGGTTAGCGATACTATTTTGGAGGTGAAGTATGTGTTCGAACAGTGGTCAAACTAGACTTTGCATATGGATAATCTATGAACATCATATGGGCTTATTTATTTCTGGGTTTAAAAGTAATGTGAAATTTCGGGGTGAAATTCTTTTAAGGGGGAAGAATGTAACGACCCGAAATTTTATTGTTTTAGTTTGTGAAATATTTAATTTGTGTAAATATTCAGTAAATGGTTTTAATATTTTAATAAGATTTTTGAATTTAAAAATTAATGGTGGAAAATTCATTTTTGAATTTTAATTAAAAAAATAAGTAATTCGATGAAAAATTAAAAATGCGACCAAAACCGTTTTTCGGATTTTCGACTTTTATCAAACGATAAGTTATAGGAAGTGTAATCGTTTTGTATATACTTTAACCAACATTGAAGTGTTTGAACGTTTTATTTGAAAATATAAGAATATACATATATATACACATATATACATACATACATACATATATATATATAAAGATTTCAAAATTATTTAAATTTTAAAATAAGAAATGATAGATTTGAAAAATCAAGATCCCCTAAGTATAAAAGTCAATAAAGGTACTAGCTCATCTTAATGTCCACTATATCTTCCTTTGGGTAATTCATTGACTTTGAAAAGTGAGTTGATTGGTGGCTTAGGAATATTATTTTACTTGAAATAAAAGTAATGTAATTTTGTCATAAATATATACACAACACTTGGTCATTCCATGTAGTTTCTTTACTTGCTTTCTACTATTTTCACTTTCTGCTATATTTACAATAAAACAAAAATGGCCAAGTTCAAAAATCCTCCTCCATATGCAATGTAATAGTAAAATAAAGGCAGAAACTTTGAAACTCAAATTCAATACTCCTCTTAAAACTAAGGAAAAAAGTTTTATCGAGTTTCTTTTTGTATGGTCTTTCTTTTAGTATGGGTTTTGGGAGAGTTGATGGTATTGGATAGCTTGGCATAACCATGGCCGAGCTCAGGTGGAAGTTCGGGTTAGGAATTTTGGAAATTATGCTCATCGATTATCGAATTGGAGCAAAGTTTGGGGTTTTTTGTGGAGAAAGCAAGCTAGTGGTAGAGTTTAGGGAGGCGTCCTTTCCAGAGTTGATTCGAGACCTGGTAGCTCGAGACCAGATGGAGCTAGGTCGCTTTTCGATTGGGTGGCATGGAGGTCGAGGCAGTGGGTGCAAAGGGACATGCCTGCGAAAAGAATCTTGCTGATGGGATTAGATCATCATTCTAGTGGAGGGATATTTATGCAAGGTGCACAGTCGTGCACCATTGAGGACTTTAGGAAGATTTGAATGGTGGAGGGAAAAAGAGGGAGTTGCTACAGCGTTGGATCGAGTGGAGTAGTAAATGGGCTGGTTGCTTTGTGTGGGGTGAGAACGTAATAAGTATGTTAATTTACTTATTATTAAAGTATATTAACTTAACAATATGATAAATTGCTCATATGTGATTTGTTTGGAACATGGTCCCGATCCCTATCCCTCTAGGGGATCAGCCCCAATTTCTATCCCTCTAGAGGGATCGGCACCGATCCCCTAAGATTGTGCATGGGGATTGGCGATCCCTTCTAGTGGTCCCCCTTGATGCCTTCTCCATGCTTCCATAGTTGTTTTCTTGATTCCCCGGGTATTAGTTGAGTTATTGAGCGGTCATTATTGAGTTGAACTGCCAATCCAAGTGATCTATGACCATAGTGATCCGATCTGTTCCTAACCATATTGATCCGATCTGATCCCTTGCCTAGAGGAGGTGCAAATCCATAGTTATTTCTTGGATGCTAGTTGCTTGAATCTGCTTGACTATCATTCATATCCTTGCTTATAACTAATCTCTGAACCTGATAACCATCTCTTCAGGCTTCCTACCTTTATGATCACAAATCCATTCAGCCAACTCCATGGTATCACGGCCTCGCCAAAAGGCGGGATAACAACACTATCTAGTAAAGGTTAGGCCGATCCTGTATAGTAGGGGCACAAGATGTTTTCGTCAAACCCTAGGCACATTTTATCTAGAGGTGTACCATTCGGAAGGTGGTCCCTTACGTTGTCATTATATAATATCAATTCACCAATAAGTGCCTTCGGACTTAGTTGTAAACCTATTATGCTGGAATTTAATGAATATAATAGTTTCGGCTAAGATTAATATGTATTTATATCCTAGACACTATTATAGTATCACTGGATTTTATATAGAAAATGTTTTTAGTTATCGTAAGGTAAAAATGCATCTGTGTTTCAAAAGATTTTATAATATATAGTAATCCATTTGATTGTGTTTTCCGCACTAGTTTTAACAGACTAGCCTAGGCGTTGTTTTCCTATAATGCTCGGGTCTGCCCTAAATGTTCGCATCCTAACTCTCTTTCCTGGAGTAGGAGCTAGAGTATAAACATAAACCAAATGCGATACGAGTATCCATACCCTAACTCTCATTCCCAGAGTAGGAGCCAGAGTATAAACTTTAGCCAGATGAAACACCATCATCTGCAAACCGACTCTTGCCTACGGATTGGGGGCAAGAGCACAAACTTAAAACCGAACATGACATAACCATTCATACGCTAACTCTTACCCTCAAATGGAGTGTAGGAGTATAAATCAAAAAGACCATGATATGACCTATCACTCATTCAATTCTCATCCCTGGACTGAGAGCAGGAGTTTAAATGGAAACAGGCACGACAAGTCCGTTTAATCCTTAATATACTGCCCGAAGTAGGCAGAACAGAAGGTCCATGCTCGGAGTAAAATGCGATCTAATTTTTAAGCCTTCGACCAATGCAAGGAGTTAGGCATAATTGAATAACATCCTGAATGAGAATGCATGGACCATGATTCTAAGTAGTTAACTTAAACTTACACCCAGAGTTTGGTGCAGTTGGAACTTGTTGTCCTGGATAAGGATACTCAAACCAAATTTTTAAGTGGTTTACCCTAAGGATTGTTTTATATTAACTGGAGCAGTGCAAGGTCGAAAAATTATAAAATAAATTAAGGACTTGATCTGAAAATGATCACTAAAAGGAACGAACCCGTACTGGCCAATAAATAAAAGGAGTCTATATACCGAAAACCAAATTAGCAACTATTTTTTCTTTGACTTCTTCTTCTTCTTAGCACCATGGGAAACTTCACTTGAACTCTCTCTTTGCCTCTTTCCACCTTTTCCTCTACCGCCTTGGCCTTTGGGAGGAGTGCTTTGCGAAGATCTTGAAAGCATACGCTGTCCATTCCTGGGTGGAAAATGGATGTTGGAATGCATTGTGAAGACATTGTTCTCGTGCTTTGAGCGCTTCCAAGTGGAGGAATATGTATAGGTGAGAAGATGGTCGCCTTGGCGAGGCTATAGATGGAAGAAGTGGAAAAACCTCCTCCTTCTCCAGCTTAACTTCAATGGCCAATAGAAGCTGGTGCTTAATGTCACCCAGAGTGTGACCCAGCGGAGCTTCGAAAACTCAAGTGATTATAACTTCTTCATCAACATGGGTCTCTTAAGTCCCGTCAACTCCTTCTTCCAAAAGAGCATCAATCATTTGTGCATCAAGGAAAGGTTCATCTTTAATTAGGATGGTTAGAATGGTTGTGGAAGGTGTAATAGTCACTGATTCTATTGCAGGCGCATGTAGTCCTGGTTGAGAGCCTTTTCAAGAAGTGGAGTAATGGTAGGTTGACCCGAAGCTTGAGAAAAATGGAAAGAAAGATTGCTGTGTTAATTAGTGACACATCGACTTTCTGAAATACTGGAGAAGTCAAAGAGATACCTTCTTCAGTCTGAAGCTCCGCGTAGGCTAGAGCATCATCATGATTTACTTTTAGAATGGGAGAGAGTGTTAGGTTTATAAACCTTGGGCCGCTTGGGATTATACCCGGAATCAACTGTGGACTAAGAGTAGCTTGACCAGGAGCTTGACTAGATGAAACATCATGATGTGCAAATCCAAAATCTTCGCCTAATTCTTCTTGCACGATTGCATCAAGTTTCAAGTGGATAAGATGTTGGTTGTGATGTAGAATTTTGGGCTCGTTTTCATTAGAAATTCCTTCTCCAAAAACCCAAGTTCACCTTGCACCTTGGAGATGTTCTTTGTTTTCCGCGGCAACCCATTCCCAGGCATGGGTAAGCATTAAGGGTTAGTCCTTTCTGAACCACTCCAGATTTTAAAACTTGAGCATATCGGCGTTGTTTGAGCAATCCACGGCTCAAATCTATGCAATGTCACTCTTTTACCCATTGTTCTGAGGCTTCAACTTCTCTTCTTTTAACCGCAACTTTGACCTCTGTTTTAAAAGGGCATCGATGTCCCTAGCTTTCTCAAGCGCTTTATTCCTTTCTATTCTGATGGTGACCAGCTTGTCACATGCGTCCTGGGCGATTTTCTACGCTTCATCTTTTTCCTTGGTCTTGCGCTTAAGCTTGGTTTTCAATTCAATTGCGTTCCTCCTGGTAGCAAACCTTTCCATTACAAGCTCGTGATTATGATGATCCGCTTGCTCGAATTTGTTCAAATGCTTGGATCTCTTGGCTTCAAATGATTTAATGTCCTCCTTGACTTACTTCTTCGCTTCGGGTTATAATTTTCTTGAGTTCTCAATTTTAGTGTCGAGAGCAGGTATGATTCTTTTATTCTCGGCTTCAATTAGTTTCTGGTTCCTTTTCTCCTACAGCCTGTTTCTTGAAACTTTTAAAATCTTTGCAACCAGCTTCGCACATTCATTGTGTTGATTGTGGACATCAATCGTGCATTTGAGGGTCCTTTGTCGAACTTCAGCTGGAATACTCTTTAAGTTTGGAAAAAGCATAAGTCCATCATAACAAATTTTGGGGAATTCATTCTCAAGCTTGGCCATCCGACCCAGTGTCTACCTTCCTATCCTCTGTAATGGTTGGAGCAATAGCACTTCCCTTATGGGCCTCTAGTGGATAGTATCAGATCCACTTTGTGATGTCTGCGCTCGAAAGACTAACTAGAATAAGATAATGTTGTAGGCAATGTAGGAATAGAAGTAGGAGAAGGAGCCTGAGAGGTGTCAGCTGGTGGAATTTCATCACAGCAGTCAGATTGCCTAGCTGGATATTTAGTGGGAGGCGGTCTGGATCTGGGCTGATTCCTCGAAATCGAATCGTATGAGTGACGATCCCTGTCATAGCAACCTCTGTCCTGGTCGTCTCGGCCACGGCTGGAGTGATAGCTTGAATCATAAGCTCAACCACTCCCTTAATGGTATAAGCTTGACCAGGGCCATTGAACATGATATGCTTTCTCTGCCATGGATCAGAATGAATGCTTTCTCTTATCCATCGAACCTGTAAAGCAACAGTAATGAGTTAGATCAAACGGGAAAGGACATGGGTCAAGTGCGAGTGTTATAAAGTGTGCATGTGCGTGAGTGTCCTAGTGTCCCCCCAACGGATAGTGAGCTGGAGCGTTACTCATGAGAGTGATCTCTCCCTCACTAGTGTGAATGACATCATCGCTGAAATGGAGGGGAGAACCCCATATGCTCATGTTCCCTATATCAAAAGACCTAAAGTTGATAAGAATTTTCCCTAGGCCAGCGAATGTGCCTATGGATGAGATCTAAGCAGTTTTCCTCCCAGCTATAACTAGTAGAGAATGAGTGGAAGTCGGTGCCTTAGAAATTTCACAAGCAATCTCTTTTTAGTGGCAGGCTGCTGATCGCCCCTAGGTTGTTCGGTCTAAGGCCCGGGGCCCACTTCAGTGTTACCTTAGCCAGCCTCGCCACTCTCACTAAAAATTTCTCCTTCCTCAGCGACTTCATGTTCTTGTTCTATGTTTTCTACAAATCCAGCCCTAGGTCTTGGGACTGGGGGAAAATATTAATCGACTTCACCTCTTATGGGTGGATTGTTGTCATCATTATCATCATCATCGTCAATGTCGACAACTAGAACTATGCCGGTGATGGCCTTCATCCAATAAATTGGCAAGAAGATTCTCCTCTGTCAATAGAGTTCTTATATACCTATACCCACCTAGGACTACCGTAAGAGTATTAATGGTATCTAAAAGTAATCTGCCACCGGGTCTCGTCAGAATATCAGTATAACAAAGAAAGATAAATTAAGTATGCAGACTATATGGAAAATGCACGAATGGCATTTGAAATAAAACTGACATCTAGATATCCATCTACGAGCAAACCTGGGTGGACATCATACATAAAACGATAAACCATCCTGTAACGACCCGATATTTTCAACCATTTGCATCCGCACATGTCGGACTTGAATTGCTCAAAATACCGCATTGTAAATAAAATTTGGCAAATCTCAGAATATACAGTAAATACATAATCACAGATCACAGACACAGAGTATTTAATAATGCAGCGGAATTTAAAAGAAATAGTAGTTCATGAAGCTACTATATAAAAATAAGATACATCAGAGTTAAACATGATACAACAAAAGTAACAAGATACATCAGGTACAAATCAGAATACATCACTGAAATCACTGGATACAGAAAGAAAAATAGATGGCTGGATCTTCAAGAAAAGCTCCAACTCCGAAGGTGAATCTTGAATGCTAACTCACTCAATCTGACTCGAGCGTAAAGCAAAACACAAAACACTCGAGTCAGGACATAAATACTTATGAACTGTAAATCAACTCAAATGAATAGTAACAAAAATGCATCAGTAACTTAAAGGATGCTTGGGATCACCCATCCTTTAAGGATCCGTTAAACTATTTACTATGTAGTAATATTGCGCTACTATAATAATGTCTACAGTAAAATAAACATACTTTTAAATAGCGTTCCGGGCTACCCATATCACCCTTCACACATAATAGTCCCAGTAGTCCATCCAATATCATGCCATCTCCACTCCGGGTGACTGTCAGAGGATATCACATGGGCTGTGGGAGAAAAACAAACTCGTAGTAAAGGCTTGGTATGGTAGGTGACACGGCACACAAGGCAATGCCAGGGTAGATATACCAATTACGCACACGGGCTGGTGGTAACGCAGCAGCCACATACGCCCACCTCGGAACACACTCCCAATCAAAATCGGAGGATGGCCATCTAATCAATCACCAGTAAGAGTATAGTATCGAAGGAATGTGTCCGATCGGAGGAATGACCTCACTTGGCCCGAGATCGCTCCTGTTTTAGCCACCTTATGCCAACTCACGGGAGTTGGGTCCACGTAATATACCTCAAGAACGTCGCCACCATCCTACTTCATTCTGGAATCTCCACCACGTACACGGTTGTTAAAGTGGTTTTCGGAGTTGGCAGAGAGTATGACAACTTCCGATCCCGGTCTCTTTAACAACCAAACGTTATTATAACGCCGTGGTCATTTCAAAATAGTTTATATTTCAAAAGGATCAAATCATTTCATTTCAAAACTATATTCCTTTCAAAATAGTTTACGCCTCGAAACCAAAACCATTTTTATTTCAAAACTATTTATTCAATCAAAATAGTTTATACTTCGAAACCAAAATCATTTTTATTTCAAAACTATATTCAAATCAAAATAGTTTATACTTTACCATTTCCATCTCAAACCTATATTCACTTCCAAAAATCATAATACTTTCAAAGTTATAACTCTTTCGAAACCAAAATACTTGAAATCATTACACTTTGAAAATCATAACATTCTGAAATCATACATTTGAAATCTTGAAACATTCATTTAATTCTTTACATTTTACAAATTTATTTCCAATTTAATTCAAAATTTCAAATTTCCAATTTAATTCAAATCAAACCATCAATTTCAATTCAATTCAGTTTTCTAACAAAACATTTCAAATCTTCTAAATTTCAAATATAGATTTGATCTACAAAATAAGCTATCCAATTTTAATATGTTTCCAAACCTTAATATCCCACATTTCAAAACTAAACTTTATAATTCCATATATTCATATCTCAAATCTAATTTCATTATTATGTAGTTTTGAAATATTCATTTCATAAATCCAATATTATTAAAATAAACTTAAATTACAATTAAACCAAATATCTTTTCATGCAAATATAAACTTCAAATATTCCTTTATCAAATAAAGCAAAATCAAATATCATTCAACATTCACATTCTTTATTAAAATAAAGATCAAATCATTTCCACACCATTTCAAAATCATTAAAATATTACATCCTTTCAAAACTTCATAATCAAATCATTATTTGAATTCAAATCCAAATATTCAAAGTTAAATATCATTTAAAAATCAAATATGTCATTCATTTATTATTTCAAACATCATTACCAAAAATACATTCCAAAATTCCATTCAAAATTCATTTATTATATTACATTTCATTCCGTTTAACACATAACCAAGTAAACTTTATTTAAATTCAAATTCAATTTAAATTCCTTAAAAATTCAAATTTAAATATTCAAAACTTCTAAAATTTCACAGATAATCCATTTCAAAAGTTAAATTATTTAACACTTTAAAATATAGCCCAAACAGTGTTAAAATCTATAACATTTCAAAACATTGTCAAATTATAGCAACGACAGCATTTATAAAGTGCTATCGTAGATTATAGCTTCCAAAAATGGTTTAGTTCAAGAATAACAGCATTTGTAAAATGTCGTAATAGATATTTAGTTATTTCAAACATTGTTAGATTCAAAACAATAGCATTTAAAAATGCTGTCAAAAGACTACAACATTTTGAAAATGCTATAAAATTCCAGATTTCATTTTAGCTTTTCGAAAATAATAATAAAACTCCAAATTTTTATTATAACTTAAAAGTCATATTTCTAGACTTTAAAATTTCACATTTAAAATCATTTTAACATATGATTTAACACAACAAAATTTTTAGATCAAATATTCAATTTAAAAACTCCATTCATTTATTAAGTCAAAATTCACTGTTTATTAACATATAAATTAAATAAAATTTAAAATTTTACTTCAAATATAATTTTAAAACTTTAAATTTAATTTCCATTATTTATTTACATCTTAAAATAAAATTTAAAGTCTAAAATCTCAATTATTTCACATTTACGTACTCAAATTCACAATTTCAAGACTTAATATTTAATTTTCTTAAAACCATAAAATATATATTTTTAAATCAAAATTTCATACTTTTAAAAATACATATTTTAATAAAAATCATTTAAAAATATACCACGGGGTCTGTATATAATTTTCTAACCTAGGTCAAGTGATACGGATATATATCATTTCAATCCGCAGTTTACAAAGAAAACCCGGGTTCTATCATTTCAAACCCGCAATCCCAAGTCAAATAAAATACAATAAAAATCGCTCAGGCCTATCATTTCAGCCCATAACAATTTTTCCCTAATTTAAAGTCCGTTTGGGTATGTATCATTTCAATCCATAGTGATTCTATTCTAACAGGGAACTTGCAGTGTGAACATATGCATAAACAATATGAACAATGTCAATGTCACAATATAATGTCATATATCATATTTCAAGTGATAATTAACATTTTTAACATGGTAATAACATGGCATAGCATATCATATGGTCATCATTAACTTGCATAACATTTTATATTACTAAACACTTGTCATCAATTCACTATTTCATAAGTATAAATGTCAGAGTGAGAAAGACTCACCTTTATCAACGCTAGAGACAAACAACACACACAAGAGCGATTCCAAAGGCACGAAAAGCACGATTTGATTTGAATAGATGGAGACCCTTGTAAACAACACAAAATATAACATACATAAGCACAAATATAGATATCGACATACAAATATAATCAACAACTTTAGTTTGCAGAACAGTTGCAAAACAAGATAGATGACCAAACCTTAGAAGCAAAAGACTTGCACACGACAACATAAGCTTGTCACATGATCAAATGATCTTGACCTCACCACACTAGGCTCTGGTTTGGGTCAGGTATGGCAACCATAAAGGTTAGGTTACAAGTGGATGAAGGTAGTGGAAGAGTTACAACATGAAGCATACATGGGTTCAAGGCAAATATGTGAAGTTTTTGGTGCATTTTGACTCGGCTATGACCACATATAGGCTCGGCCATGGGGTCTTCATGTCAGGTCAGATCTGGACAGTAGTGAAAAGGGCAGCCAGAGGTGAAGTAGATGATGGTGGCGGCGGCTAAGGGGTGGCCAAAGGCAACTATGAAGGCAATAGTGGAGTATAGGCTTGGCTAGCATTGTTTTGGTGAAGTGCTTTGCAAATTTGAGGTGGTGGCTTCATCTAATGATCATGGCTAGAGGTGGTGGTCAGAGGAGAGGGGGTTGGTGCTGCTGTAGGTGGTGGAGAGGATGGTTGTCAGCAAGGAGAGAGGTGAGGCCAAGCAAACATGAAGAAGAGGAAGGCTAAATCAGTGAAGAAGAGGGAAAAATGTGAAAGAAAAGCCATAGTTTTTTCTTTTTTCATACATGGCCGTGATTTTTAGGGGGAAGATGAGAAAGAGTTTTCACGTGAAAAGGAAAATGGAATGTCAGCTGAAGAGTGGAGTTAAGGCAGCCAATTGAAGAGATGTTGGTTGAGAAATGAAAAGACAGAATACAAAAAGGCTTGAGCAAATAAAGAGTCACAAACCTTTCAAATTTCCACCATTTCTTTTTAAATTTTAAATACATGTAAAATATATATAAATACAGATAAAAATACGAAAATATTGTAAATAAACAAAAATAAATAAATAAATATTAATTAAATATAATTAAATTAAGAAAATAGCAAAGAAAATGTAAACTAGGCTTGAAAATTTGAAAATAATGAAATGAACTTTTGAAAAATTGTATGTACATGAAACATATTTATAAATAAAGATAAAAACATAAAAATAAAATGAATACATAAAAATGAATAAATAAATTTTAATTAAATATAATTTAAATAAAGAAAATAACAGAAAAATGGAAACTAACCTTTAAAAATAGAAAATAAATTCAATAAGCTTTGGGAAAATTCAAACATCACTTTAAAAATATTTAAAAGGTAAGAATATATGTAACATAGCATATGATACAATTTAGAATAAGATATGACAATTAAAAAGATTATTTACATAATTTAAAATAAACAATTTTGTTAACTACAGCAAATTTCACAGAATAGTTAAAAAGGCATAACTTTCACATTATAAATCAGATTTCAACGAAACGAAAAGCAGTGTTCTTAAAATTTTATTTACTTTCAAAATAAAATATAAAATTCAAATTTTAAAACTTTCAAATTTTAAATTTAAAAGTCAAAGTTTGACCATTTTGACCAAAATTCACTTTTCTGGAAATATTCCATTTATGCATGATTGAAATTCTAATCCACATCAAAATCAACATTTATATTTCAATTAACAAAATATATTCATTTTAATAAATAAAATAAAGTTTTTAAATTAGGAATTTAAATTAAAATAATTAAAATATACAATTACAATAATTAGAAAATACAGGGTTGTTACATTCTCCCCCACTCAAAACTTTTCGTCCCCGAAAAGGAATGAGGTACGGGAAAGCACAAAAAAAGATAGAATGAAATAGTATTAAGACAAGATGACAAGAAGATTAAAATTATACCTGATAACTGTTGCTATAGGTAAGTTTAACAAGGTGGAGATGATCTTTCCAACATCCTCCAGAATCAAGAACACAAGCATGAAAAAAAATCTTTTAGAATCTATTCACCCTTCCCGTTTAACCGACGGTCTATGGATGGCAAGCAGTGCTTAGATTCAAAGATGAGTACCAAAGATTATAGAAAGATTTCTAAACAGACTGGTATATGCAATAGCCTCCCATTCTTTAGCAAGACAAGGGAAAATTAGGACAACCAAAAGATAGTTTGAAAAACAAAATAAGATAATAAATTTGAAACCATAAAATTTCAACTTAAACCGAAAATTAATTTTACATAAGTCAAATAAATCTTAAGCGTCTCTAATTTCATTATCTTATCATCCAATTATCTTAAGTTAACAAATCCCTAAAATCATGTATTTGAAAAATCTTTTATTATACTCAAAATGTGCCAAATAAAATTTAATTCTTCTTCATTACTAATTATAATTAAATTTATTCCCCTCAATATATTATATCACCTATGTTAAATATATTTACACTCATTATAACTGCTTTAATTTTATCCTTAGTTCCTTTATCATCATTTTATATTGTAAATTATTCCATTACACTTTTTCTTTATTTACCTCTGTTAATCCTTTTATAACTAAAATTTAAGTATATAACATTTATTATAACGCTCAAATTTTATTTATAAAATCTTTTTTTTATATTGTATATTATCCAATTACATATTCAACTTTTGAAAATTAAGGTAAGTTATATTGGAATGAAATTGTGTATTATACAAATAAAACTTTCTAATTAAATTATTTCAAGCTTGAATATTAATCCAAATCTTGAAATTATACTTAGAAATTATCTTTGAAGAAAAATTTAGGAATTAAATTTCTGATAAATTCCAAACTATTTAGAGATAAATAAATGCTCATATACTATATATATATATATATATCCATTCAAATTTAAATCATATATCAGCATATGTTATAAATCCATTCTTATTTTAGAAATTAAAATCAATCAAATTTTCCCAAAACAAAACTGTAGCAAGACTACAGAATGGTCTCCTCACTTCGAAACTCGAAAATGAACGTCGATGATGCTGCAGTCATCATCGAATTTATTTTCCAGCGACAAAGAGAAGAGCACTAAATTTAAATTTAAAATTCTTTGGAAACAAATTTCTATTCGAAAATACTTTAAATAATATATCTTTTAAAACTTTAAACACAAAGTTTGAAATCCATCGGAAATTAAATTCTCAAATTCTTGTTTTACATTCATTTTAAATTTCCAAATAAATTTATAACCATGTTTTATAGTTCAATTAGATATATGAAACAATAGAAAATGATATATAAAATCAAATATTATTTCTTAACAACCAATTCAAATAAAATCTAGATAAAGATATATAATAAAGGAACAAAATTTATTTCACAAAAAATTATTTCATTACTAAATTATAAAAACATATTGTGTCAGTTTGCTCTGTTCAAGTGTTTTGGAAATCTTATCGATGGCATTGATCAGACGAATCGATTAGAAACCCAAATCAACATCAACAACTCAAACAACACAATATATAAAACATTTTAAATATTAGTTTACAAATACACTTCAAGAATAATTTTAAGATAAGTTGGAAACAAAGATGAGATGATTAAATAACAGAATAGGGAGATGGATGAATTTATATAAATCACGGGCAACCTTAACCGGGTCAACCGTGACTTAAAGAATAAGATCGATGTGGATTTCTTGGGTAAATCGACATTCGATCTCAAGATGTAGAGTTCGAAGTTATAAGAGATACTAGCATCTAAACCGAGGATATAGAATCTCTGGTGAATCGATGTTGTTGTAAAGGAGTTTCCCCCTTTACAAATAAATTTGAGGTTGGCAAGACAGCCGACTCATTATGAAGATCTTTTGAAGTGGAGTTATGGGATACTCTAGAAACAAAAGAAGATAAATAGTGAGGGAGACGAATGGATTTTGGAACCACAGGGAATGTTCCAAAATTCAAAGGAATCGAGTCAAAAAGGAAGAGGTTTAAACTCGAATGAAAATGATTCTGTAAATACATTTACCCAATATACTGAGTTTTGCCTAGAGCTACCAAAGTTCTGATACCAACTGTAACGACCCGATATTTTCAACCATTCGCATCCGCACATGTCGGACTTGAATTGCTCAAAATACCGCGTTGTAAATAAAATTTGGCAAATCTCAGAATATACAGTAAATACATAATCACAGATCACAGACACAGAGTATTTAATAATGCAGCGGAATTTAAAAGAAATAGTAGTTCATGAAGCTACTATATAAAAATAAGATACATCAGAGTTAAACATGATACAACAAAAGTAACAAGATACATCAGGTACAAATCAGAATACATCACTGAAATCACTGGATACAGAAAGTAAAATAGATGGCTGGATCTTCAAGAAAAGCTCCAACTCCGAAGGTGAATCTTGAATGCTAACTCACTCAATCTGACTCGAGCGTAAAGCAAAACACAAAACACTCGAGTCAGGACATAAATACTTATGAACTGTAAATCAACTCAAATGAATAGTAACAAAAATGCATCAGTAACTTAAAGGATGATTGGGATCACCCATCCCTTAAGGATCCGTTAAACTATTTACTATGTAGTAATATTGCGCTACTATAATAATGTCTACAGTAAAATAAACATACTTTTAAATAGCGTTCCGGGCTACCCATATCACCCTTCACACATAATAGTCCCAGTAGTCCATCCAATATCATGCCATCTCCACTCCGGGTGACTGTTAGAGGATATCACATGGGCTACGGGAGAAAAACAAACTCGTAGTAAAGGCTCGGTATGGTAGGTGACACGGCACACAAGGCAATGCCAGGGTAGATATACCAATTACGCACACGGGCTGGTGGTAACGCAGCAGCCACATACGCCCACCTCGGAACACACTCCCAATCAAAATCGGAGGATGGCCATCTAATCAATCACCAGTAAGAGTATAGTATCGAAGGAATGTGTCCGATCGGAGGAATGACCTCACTTGGCCCGAGATCGCTCCTGTTTTAGCCACCTTATGCCAACTCACGGGAGTTGGGTCCACGTAATATACCTCAAGAACGTCGCCACCATCCTACTTCATTCTGGAATCTCCACTGCGTACACGGTTGTTAAAGTGGTTTTCGGAGTTGGCAGAGAGTATGACAACTTCCGATCCCGGTCTCTTTAACAACCAAACGTTATTATAACGCCGTGGTCATTTCAAAATAGTTTATATTTCAAAAGGATCAAATCATTTCATTTCAAAACTATATTCCTTTCAAAATAGTTTACGCCTCGAAACCAAAACCATTTTTATTTAAAAACTATTTATTCAATCAAAATAGTTTATACTTCGAAACCAAAATCATTTTTATTTCAAAACTATATTCAAATCAAAATAGTTTATACTTTACCATTTCCATCTCAAACCTATATTCACTTCCAAAAATCATAATACTTTCAAAGTTATAACTCTTTCGAAACCAAAATACTTGAAATCATTACACTTTGAAAATCATAACATTCTGAAATCATACATTTGAAATCATGAAACATTCATTTAATTCTTTACATTTTACAAATTTATTTCCAATTTAATTCAAAATTTCAAATTTCCAATTTAATTCAAATCAAACCATCAATTTCAATTCAATTCAGTTTTCTAACAAAACATTTCAAATCTTCTAAATTTCAAATATAGATTTGATCTACAAAATAAGCTATCCAATTTTAATATGTTTCCAAACCTTAATATCCCACATTTCAAAACTAAACTTTATAATTCCATATATTCATATCTCAAATCTAATTTCATTATTATGTAGTTTTGAGATATTCATTTCATAAATCCAATATTATTAAAATAAACTTAAATTACAATTAAACCAAATATCTTTTCATGCAAATATAAACTTCAAATATTCCTTTATCAAATAAAGCAAAATCAAATATCATTCAACATTCACATTCTTTATTAAAATATAGATCAAATCATTTCCACACCATTTCAAAATCATTAAAATATTACATCCTTTCAAAACTTCATAATCAAATCATTATTTGAATTCAAATCCAAATATTCAAAGTTAAATATCATTTAAAAATCAAATATGTCATTCATTTATTATTTCAAACATCATTACCAAAAATACATTCCAAAATTCCATTCAAAATTCATTTATTATATTACATTTCATTCCGTTTAACACATAACCAAGTAAACTTTATTTAAATTCAAATTCAATTTCAATTCCTTAAAAATTCAAATTTAAATATTCAAAACTTCTAAAATTTCAAAGATAATCCATTTCAAAAGTTAAATTATTTAACACTTTAAAATATAGCCCAAACAGTGTTAAAATCTATAACATTTCAAAACATTGTCAAATTATAGCAACGACAGCATTTATAAAGTGCTATCGTAGATTATAGCTTCCAAAAATGGTTTAGTTCAAGAATAACAGCATTTGTAAAATGTCGTAATAGATATTTAGTTATTTCAAACATTGTTAGATTCAAAACAATAGCATTTAAAAATGCTGTCAAAAGACTACAACATTTTGAAAATGCTATAAAATTCCAGATTTCATTTTAGCTTTTCGAAAATAATAATAAAACATCAAATTTTTATTATAACTTAAAAGTCATATTTCTAGACTTTAAAATTTCACATTTAAAATCATTTTAACATATGATTTAACACAAGAAAATTTTTAGATCAAATATTCAATTTAAAAACACCATTCCTTTATTAAGTCAAAATCCACTGTTTATTAACATATAAATTAAATAAAACTTATAATTTTACTTCAAATATAATTTTAAAACTTTAAATTTAATTTCCATTATTTATTTACATCTTAAAATAAAATTTAAAGTCTAAAATCTCGATTATTTCACATTTACGTACTCAAATTCACAATTTCAAGACTTAATATTTAATTTTCTTAAAACCATAAAATATATATTTTTAAATCAAAATTTCATACTTTTAAAAATACATATTTTAATAAAAATCATTTAAAAATATACCACGGGGTCTGTATATAATTTTCTAACCTAGGTCAAATGATACGGATATATATCATTTCAATCCGCAGTTTACAAAGAAAACCCGGGTTCTATCATTTCAAACCCGCAATCCCAAGTCAAATAAAATACAATAAAAATCGCTCAGGCCTATCATTTCAGCCCATAACGATTTTTCCCTAATCTAAAGTCCGTTTGGGTATGTATCATTTCAATCCATAGTGATTCTATTCTAACAGGGAACTTGCAGTGTGAACATATGCATAAACAATATAAACAATGTCAATGTCACAATATAATGTCATATATCATATTTCAGGTGATAATTAACAGTTTTAACATGGTAATAACATGGCATAGCATATCATATGGTCATCATTAACTTGCATAACATTTTATATTACTAAACACTTGTCATCAATTCACTATTTCATAAGTATAAATGTCAGAGTGAGAAAGACTCACCTTTATCAACGCTAGAGACAAACAACACACACAAGAGCGATTCCAAAGGCACGAAAAGCACGATTTGATTTGAATAGATGGAGACCCTTGTAAACAACACAAAATATAACATACATAGGCACAAATATAGATATCGACATACAAATATAATCAACAACTTTAGTTTGCAAAACAGTTGCAAAACAAGATAGATGACCAAACCTTAGAAGCAAAAGACTTGCACACGACAACATAAGCTTGTCACATGATCAAATGATCTTGATCTCACCACACTATGCTCTGGTTTGGGTCAGGTATGGCAACCATAAAGGTTAGGTTACAAGTGGATGAAGGTAGTGGAAGAGTTACAACATGAAGCATACATGGGTTCAAGGCAAATATGTGAAGTTTTTGGTGCATTTTGACTCGACTATGACCACATATAGGCTCGGCCATGGGGTCTTCATGTCAGGTCAGATCTGGACAGTAGTGAAAAGGGCAGCCAGAGGTGAAGTAGATGATGGTGGTGGCGCTAAAGGGTGGCCAAAGGCAACTATGAAGGCAATAGTGGAGTATAGGCTTGGCTAGCATTGTTTTGGTGAAGTGCTTTGCAAATTTGAGGTGGTGGCTTCATCTAATGGTCATGGCTAGAGGTGGTGGTCAGAGGAGAGGGGGTTGGTGCTTCTGTAGATGGTGGAGAGGATGGTTGTCAGCAAGGAGAGAGGTGAGGCCAAGCAAACATGAAGAAGAGGAAGGCTAAATCAGTGAAGAAGAGGGAAAAATGTGAAAGAAAAGCCATTGTTTTTTTTTTCATACATGGCCGTGATTTTTAGGGGGAAGATGAGAAAGAGTTTTCATGTGAAAAGGAAAATGGAATGTCAGCTGAAGAGTGGAGTTAAGGCAGCCAATTGAAGAGATGTTGGTTGAGAAATGAAAAGACAGAATACAAAAAGGCTTGAGCAAATAAAGAGTCACAAACCTTTCAAATTTCCACCATTTCTTTTTAAATTTTAAATACATGTAAAATATATATAAATACAGATAAAAACACGAAAATATTGTAAATAAACAAAAATAAATAAATAAATATTAATTAAATATAATTAAATTAAGAAAATAGCAAAGAAAATGTAAACTAGGCTTGAAAATTTGAAAATAATGAAATGAACTTTTGAAAAATTGTATGTACATGAAACATATTTATAAATAAAGATAAAAACATAAAAATAAAATGCATACATAAAAATTAATAAATAAATTTTAATTAAATATAATTTAAATAAAGAAAATAACAGAAAAATGGAAACTAACCTTTAAAAATAGAAAATAAATTCAATAAGCTTTGGGAAAATTCAAACATCACTTTAAAAATATTTAAAAGGTAAGAATATATGTAACATAGCATATGATACAATTTAGAATAAGATATGACAATTAAAAAGATTATTTATATAATTTAAAATAAACAATTTTGTTAACTACAGCAAATTTCACAGAATAGTTAAAAAGGCATAACTTTCACATTATAAATCAGATTTCAACGAAACGAAAAGCAGTGTTCTTAAAATTTTATTTAATTTCAAAATAAAATATAAAATTCAAATTTTCGAACTTTCAAATTTTAAATTTAAAAGTCAAAGTTTGACCATTTTGACCAAAATTCACTTTTCTGGAAATATTCCATTTATGCATGATTGAAATTCTAATCCACATCAAAATCAACATTTATATTTCAATTAACAAAATATATTCATTTTAATAAATAAAATAAAGTTTTTAAATTAGGAATTTAAATTAAAATAATTAAAATATACAATTACAATAATCAGAAAATACAGGGTTGTTACACATCCAGCCTTAAAATAACTCAGCTTGTTCCAAGCCCTGGTTACTATTTTGCAACCTCTCATCGGCCCCAAATAAATAAGAGGATGGTTTTCTTTGTGGCATTAAAGCTTTAGATTTATCGAATTTCCATATCACTAGGCACTCGATTAAATTGCTTAGAGAAAACCATATAAATGATAAGAAGAAAAGCATAGCTATTTGGATGCAGCTGTGTAGGTACCAGTTTCATAAATTAAACGACCCGCAAATCCGTACCCCTTGAGTCGAAACTATTCTCTATCAATCAACTTAAGATGTATGGAAATACGAACCATTTGGGTTAAAGAAGAAGAGTTGGAAGAAGAAAAAAGAGAACAACATCAGAATCTAACCATCCCTGCGGAATAAAATATAATAGATGATAAATGATCTATACACAAAAACAAATATATCTGTTCATACATTACATTATCACAGTATACATATCACACATCTGGACAGTAATCATAACCTATCCTCACAATCTGAATACACGGCGGAATGTTTAACACAAATACGAAAGTACGTATCGCCATCCAGCTCGTCTCCTGAGCTCCACAGCATCCTTTCATGTATCCTATAATACTCGGTCTGACCCGAGCATTATAGTTAAATAAAACCCGAGTCAGTCTGGAATACCAACGTGAGAAAACCATACCCAAATTGATTGTTAAAGTTTCGAAATTCTTTTGAAAACAAAAGCATCTCATAAGACCACGCCACAAATAAACGTGTTGGGATTTTACCTTACGATAGCTAAAACACTTTTTATTAAAATTCTCTGATATTATAATAGTGTCTATAGAAAGTAAAATAGAATTTAGCTGAAATGCTTGCATCTCACGTTTCAGCAATAGTTGGGCATAATCAAAACGGTATAGGCGCGTAGGGAGAATGGATTTCCAACTAATGACTAGGCACTGGGGTACCACCTGTCACGGTACCTGGTTTAGATCAGCATACCGAGGATCACTCCCGAACCCTGCAACACAAGACCGGGACTACCCCTTACTGGATAATCCCGGGTAAGATCACCCCATGGTTGGGATCAACAACCGCACCACTAAGCCGAAATAGAAGGGACATCTAGACAGGGATGACCTCACCCTAAATGGGTGCTACCCACCTAGCCTTGCTGCATAACCCCTGATTTTCAGTCATTCCCGATTGATGAGGTTCGAGGCGAAGAGTTACCTTTAGAGAACTCATCTCTTAGAATGCTCATCGTCCACTTGACAATGTTCTAAAGCATTCATCCATACAAGTCTGTCCCGGGTCCGAACGGAACCGAAGGCACTACTCCTACTACATCCATTTTGGAATCATCCTTAGGATTAGTAGCGACTAGCCCTTCCACTTCACTGCTCCATCTTCGACTCCGAACTCGTCTTCCTCACGAAAACGTACAAACCAGATCGAAGTGGTTTTCGAGAAATAAATCCCGATCCCGGTCTCTTCGAAACGATCAACGCATTGTCCAATATTGGTAGTCGGTTATTTAACTATCAATTAACATTTGCAAACATCCATCAACATAAATAATTTCTCCAGAATTATTTATTAACCTCAAAATATCTTCGCAAGATATATTTTCATTTTCAACCTTTTTGAAAACAGGGTCCATACCACACACTTCTCATGAAATAAATTCTCAAATATTTATTTCCACTGAAATACCAAGAATAAAAACATAGATTTTTTTTTTGAAATAATTTAAAATACTTTATTATACAATATCCTTCAAAACATTTGAACTAAAAAAATTACTTTAATATTTTATTAAAATATATACTATAGGAATATTTGAAAATGAGGTTACTTTATAAAATATAAAACTAGATTTTCTCTCTTTAGAACAAATACCAAGTCATCTTTAAATAATTTCTACGATAATAGATTTGAAAAATATTTACTTCAAAATTTAAACATTTAGAAATAATAAATTTCTAAAACATGCTTTTTAAACAACATAACTTATTTTTTAAAATTTACGTTGAAAACGTACATGGCTATCCAGGGAAATACGCTTCTTTTCCACATCTTTTAAAAGTAAATTACTATTTATTTTTAAACAAATTTTCACATTCCTTTAATAAATTCCATCGTGAATTTATTCTTCCAAATATCCGCTGATATATTACTTTACTTTTATAAACCCAATTTATAAATTTCATAAGTCACATTCTCCTTTAAATTTTCAATTTCAAACACTTAAATCAATTTCCAAATTGATTTCCAATTTACCCTATTTGAAATAAATTTCTTTACTTACTCAATTCATTTCAAAATCCATTAATTATAGACTTTATTTTTTTTCATTTTAATTTTTAAATCTTTTAACTGAAACATACCAATTTCAGGTTTTCCAAATTTCTTCCTTATTCTTTTCAATAATTTAAATCTTAAATCTAAAGTAAATGCTTTATTCTTTTAAATAATAACACTAAAGTCTAAAATTCATTATCTTCCCGTTTATTCAAAATCCCCTTTTCATATACGGAATTTATTCATTAGAATTTTAAAACCACTATTATTCTTATCCAGTTCATTCTTAATTTATTTAAATTCTCAATAATTATTTCACTTACAAATGCTCTTCTTCTTTTTTTCTTTTCAAAAATCCAATTCTATATATTTTGATAACTCAGTGTACCGAAATATATTCAGGTAAACCATAGCAATCAATATTCCAATTATCAATAATATTCATCAAAGAATATCGATTATTAATAACAGAGAATATTAAACAATATAAATAATTTTGAGGAATCCAGTTGGATCCCTCCAATCTGTTTCCCTGTATCCACATACGTTAGCACGACATAAAATACCAATTCCACTTCGAGGTGGAATATCGTGGTATATGGGTTTTAAATATAAAATCATCCGCTATTATGCAATGCATAGGGTCTCATTCGCTGTATAATGCGAGAAATCAATCATTCCAATATATACTATATACTACTATATATATAATATAGCGCATCCAATAAAATCAATCAATCGACCAATTGTTTAAATTTAACTATTTAAATTTAAATTATAACCAGATGAGTGAGATTAACTCACCTTTGATTTTTCCATTTGCAATCTGATCCATCTCGTCTTGTTTTCTTCACGATTTGACTTTGTATAAGCATTATATGATTACTTAACATTTGAATTAAATTAATAATCAATGTCCAAGTAAAATTTTAATTCACAAATGATTTAATTAAACTATTAATTTTCCCTTTTAAAACTACATATATACTAATAAAAATAAATTATAGATTTCAAAAATCTACTTTTATAAATTCCTCAAATATTTAAAAATCCCTATATATTTTCAAAATCTTAAATATATACATATTCTTCTTTCTGTCTATATATATATATTTAAATTAGAATAGGTATGTATTTATATTTTTAAACAAGACAGTAAGTCCCAGTATATTATATATATTTTTAAAATTATCAGTGCTTAAAAATAAACATTCGAACTTACTATAAAGGTTTATTACCAAACTTAGATTTGAAAATAAATTCAAAATATACCTCGCGAAAAGGCTCGAACCTGAGAATGCCCAAACCCTTATCCCTCTTCTCTTTCCAACATCCTGCTTCTTTCCTAAATTCAAAGCCCTGGATGCCAACATCACGATCCCCCAATGCCTCGCTCGGGTTAACGACTTCCACAGCACTTCGAACCCAATTCGAAAATCCACTGGTTGCCGCCTGCGTACTCGACCCCTTGCTGGAGTCGAAATTGCCATTGCCGCTCAAAGGAACCACCCCCGAACCCCCAACAGTGCCTTCGACTTCCTCCCTAGGCCTCGCGCGACTCAGGATCGCTGCCAACACGCTGCCCCATCCTTCAACGCACTCACGCACAGCCTTCCTCGTGCTCGACTTCACCTTAACCACCTCGATGCGATGCCGAAATCTCCCTTCTTCTAAAAAAACGAACCGATTTCGAATACTGAGCAGAGGAACATTGCGCAATTCTCTTCGTTGATTTTTTAGATTAGAGGATTCTGTCGGCTATGAATGTTTTGAGAGATTTGGGTTTCCTTTCTTATATTTTTTTGATTTGCATATTCAAATCTAGTGAGGAGATCGATCCTATTATTTCTGGGATTCGATTTTTTTATCGTTCATACCCTTTTCTTTTTCTTTCGATTTTGATTTCAACGAGTGTCTCCAGATTTTGATCGCGCCCATTATTTTATGAGAGAATGAACTGATTTGTTTCTTGCTTTTCTACGAACTGAAGCATGGGTATAAAAAGAAGAAGGAAGATGCTTAGCGTGCGATGAAAGATAGAGAAGATGTGAAAGCTGCGTTGAATGCCTGCTACAGAGAAGGCAAAAGGTTTTGATGTTGAAGGAAAACAGTCTGGGGAAAGAATCTTGCTGTTGACTTAGATATTTAAATTTATACATTAATTGAAAAAAAATCAAATTATCTCGATAAACATAACATGAAATTTTGACCTCCTATCGAGGCGTGTCGCCCGGTGTTCATAATGTTATATCATTATTTCAAACGCAATGGAAAAGATTTCGAGTCCCAAATCGATCGTATGGAGAAGATAACTTTTTGGACCTAGTTTTTATATTAAATTTTCGATATAAATTTCAGCGCGTTTAAATATCGTACGTTCACACAACAACTCCAATTACCACGAAATTTGAAATCCGATAATAATACAATATTACGGATCTAATAGAACTGGTTTTGTCGAAATCCGAGACTATGCCTCAGAAGGCTATTTTTAAATATCAATTTAAGTGATAAAATTTCAAAACTTAACAAAACACTTCCAAATTCAAGTTTAATGCTTTTACTAACTTCAGTACTGTCAATATAGATTTTACAAGCCTTCAAATTATTTTGAACAGGCTTAAAACCCAAGATTTCATATCTCGCCCAATTTCCAATTATTAAATTCAATAATTTAATCGTCAAATAAACAGTGATATTTGAAATTCAAGTTAAACTAACTTTGAAATATTTAAAATCAATTAAATATTCCAATTTCAAATATCTAAAAGTTCCGGGTCGTCACATTCCTTCCCCCTTAAAGGAATTTCATCCCGAAATCACTGGTTAGGAAGAATGGTCCTACACCCGTTTACTATCCCCAAAACCAAACAATTCCAAAAATTCTCAAAAAAATCTTTCATTAAAGACACACTAACCCTTTTCTCTAGCTTTCCAAATTTATCCATAAGTCCCAATAATATTATTTACTTATCAATTCAAATTTGAATTTAAACCAAATTTTGAATTATCAAAATTTTTAAATTTTTTTTCCAACTCTCTAAATTTCTGAAATTTTTTGCCAGCATCTCCTTCGCGCGGCTAGCTCGGTACAGCTACAAAATGCCTCTACGGGCTCCCAAATTCCAAAAGAAAACAAAGGGCCAAGTGGCTAGATCAAAAACCTAATCAAATTTCATACAGGAATTTAAACACATACCTTTTTGTCGAGCAATTCAAATTTATCTTCTGAAATCAAAACCAATTTTCCTTTCCCTTTATAATGCCTGCATATCCTACTTAGCAATAATATCCGATCATAGTTTCTAAAATCATTTTATACATTTCCTCACAGAAATTTTCATATCTACTTCTATTCAAATTAGTTTTCCCATTTTCATATGAATTCAATTTATCTTTAACTCTGAATATTGAATTTTATCTTCCATTTATAATCGATTCATAACATTATTTTAAATTAGTTTCATCCACTAATTTATTTCAATTTCCAATTTGAAATCGTTTTGTCGCTAACAAAAATTTTCCAAAAAAATTTCAAAATTTTCTAACTCCCAAAATTTTTGGAAAATTTTGGCAGAGTCTCCTTTGTACGGAGGAGCTTTTGCAATTTGACAAGGGATATAAATATATATACATCGACCCACCCGGTCGTATAAACAAAAACATTTCATATTTCCTATTTTTATTGCTTAGGCGTACCTTTATTTAGCATTTTTAAGCAAGCGACTTATTTAATTAGCATTTTGCGCGATTAAATCCAGCCCAACCGCTTCCTAGAAACTGTGCGTACTCAGCTAAAACATGTAAGTGCTAAATATATGCAATTTACTAGTATTTCACTTATTTTAATATAGCTAATACATAAATTTCACATATAATGCATGTTATGCAATCTCCATAAGCACATACAAGGTTCCGACACTTATTACAATTGGCTACAACAAACTCTCAAACCATTCCATTCAGTTTAAGTGATTTACAACTTACTCGTTTATATTTAATTCAATCTAAGCAAAACAAACTCATATTCATTCCAATTGATCTTAAGATCAATTTATACAATCCCTATCAACTCATAGAACTTTAATTACCTTCGTTTACGTCAAGCAACAATTCATTCTATGCAATTTGGTGATATCCGTGTGAATAAATAATTACTTAAATTTTATGACCAATTTAAACTGACTTTGACTCAATTTATATTTAATTCCTCCCTTTTTTATTCATTCACAGCCATTATATTTAGCTCGACACATTCCATTTCAATTTATTCACGATCCATTCATTTGCGTTTCATTTCTTATCCGCATTCATTTCATTTGAGACCATTACATTAAGCTTGAACCATTCAATGCTTATATATTAATAACCACTTCCCAATTTAAATTTACCCAAGCTTTTATTTAATGGATTTTTACCCTTTTTCGAAGCCAAGATTCCACTAATTTTAAACTTAAATTAATTTACTTAAAATTATTCAAATTTCATACTTAAGCTCATTTTCATTTTGCAAATAAATTTTTATTTTCAATTTAACTTGATTCTATTTAAATCAAATCTCATTTCAAACTACAAATTTATTCGATTAGTTCATCTGTTTCGTATAAATTTTAAATTTCCACATTCAATTCATTCTCAATTCATTTAATTAATTACAAGGCCATATTCAATTTATTCCCACTTATCTGGGTTTCATTTGCAACTAAAACCATCTCCATTTTAATCTAATTTCCTTTTATTTGGTGACACATTTCAATTATATTTACTTCACTAACGATTCAAGTCGAATTTGATTTATAACTTGAGTTTTATTTCCAAACTTCAATATTAACTGACAAATTCAGCTTCTATTTAACTACATTAGGTTCCATTTACACATTTCATTAACAATTTGTTATCTAATTAGTTCTTCCCTTATTTATAATTCAATACTTGATTTTTAATCCCAAAAATCACTTCATTTAATTTTCTTAAGTTCAATTTATTTTATTATTCAAGTTTGGATTTTTGTTTTATTTTCCAAAACATCAAACAATATTTATTTTGGGTTTTCTATCCCACTTTTCAATTTTATAAGTCATAACTTATTATTTTACACATTTCCATTCACTCTTGGCTTAAATATATTCATCTTTTACTTTTAACTCAAGATTTATTTAATTCAATTCGATTCAATTTTCTTTATCAATCCAAGTTAATTTCATTTTTAACCTTTCACTTTAAATTTCAATTCCAACATTCAAATCTCATATTTTCCTCCCTTTTTTCAAAATAATCATCCCAAATTTTCAAGTTTATAACTTACCTCATCAGGATCTTCAATTCAAATAAGGATTTAGGATTTTTAAACACCCGACTTTTGGTCTCAAATCATCCCAGAATCACATTTCTCCAATTTTTAAACCAATCCTGGTATTTATCCCCAACAAATTTCCTTTGAAATTTCAAAAACAAACCAGTTCTTCTGAATAAATCAATTTGGCAGCAATCTGTCACTTAGAAACTCGAAAATGAACATCGATGATGTTGCAGTCATCACCGAAGTTATTTTCCAACGACTGAAGTGAATTCAATGGTATATCCCTTCCAAAATTTATTTGAAGCAATTTCCTTTCATAAATACTTTTAAAACAATAATGCTATTATTTATCTTCAAAACACTTCCACAATATCCGAGGTTTTCAAATTTTGACTTAAATCAAATTGTAACTATAATTCATTTATATCATTTATGCTCATACAAATTCCTATTTGATTATCCAAGTCATTCCAGTTTTTATAATCTTATTTGTTTAAAATATTATCATCCAAACATCAAAGTTATACAACGATTTAAGAAAATATTTCTTTTGCATCAAAATATATTTTTGGGTAAAATTATCTCATTCACCCACCTTTAAAACAATATTGTGTCAGTTTATCTTGTCAGGTGTTTATAAACTCTTCTCGAATAGCGGCCAACCTACTCGACCAGAATTCATATTCCACCCAACGAATAAGTCAACACAATATTAAAACAATTTATATCCACTAACAAATACGCGCTCATATATATTAATATGCTCAAACTCATCCTAGACTACTACAAACTCTATTTTCAATGAGTTATCCCCTCCAGAGCCAAGGTTATCACCAATCTATGCTCTGATACCAAATGAAACGACCCGCAAATCCGTACCCCTTTAGTCGACACAACTCAAGATGTACGGAAATACGAACCATTTGGGTTAAAAAAGAAGAGATAGAAGAAGAAAATAGAAAACAACGTTAGAATCTAACCATCGCAGCGGAATAAAATATAATAGATAATAAATAATCTTTACACAAAAAAAATATCTGTTTATTATCAGAGTATACATATCACACATCTGTATGGTAATCATAACTTGTCATCACAATCTGAATACACAACGAAATATTTAACACAAATACGGAAGTACATATCGCCATCTAGCTCATCTCCTGAGCTCCACGGCATCCTTTCCTGTATCCTATAATACTCGGTCTGACCCGAGCATTATAGTTAAATAACAGCCGAGTCAGTCTGGAATACCAGCGTGAGAAAACCACACCCAAATTGATTATTGAAGTTTCAAAATTCTTTTGAAAACGAAAGCATCTCGTAAGACCACGCCACAAATAAACATGTTAGGTTTTTACCTTACGATGGCTAAAACACTTTTTATTAAAGTTCTCTGATATTATAATAGAGTCTATAGAAAGTAAAATAGAATCTAAATGAAATGCTTGCATCTCACGTTTCAGCAATAGTTGGGCACAATCAAAACCGTACAGGCGCGTAGGGAGAATGGATTTCCAACTAATGACTAGGCACTGGGGTACCACCTGCCACGGTACCTGGTCTAGATCAGCATACCGAGGATCACTTCCGACCCCCTGCAACACAAGACCGAGACTACCTCTTACTGGATAATCCCGAGTAAGATCACCCCACAGTAGGGATCAATAACTTCACCACTAAGCCGAAATAAAAGGGACATCTAGACAGGGATGACCTCACCCTAAATGAGTGCTACCCACTTAGCCTTGCTTCATAACCCTGATTTTCAGTCATTTCCGATTGATGAGGCTCGACGCTAAGCGTTACCTTTAGAGAACTCATCTCTTAGAATGCTCATCGTCCACCTGACGAGGTTCTGAAAGCATTCATCCATACAAGTCCATCCCGGGTTCGAACGGAACCGAAGGCAGTACTCCTACTACATACGTTTTGGAATCATCCTCAGGATTAGTAGCGACTAGCCCTTGCACTTCACCGCTCCATCTTCGACTCCGAACTCGTCTTCCTCATGAAAACGTACAAACCGGATCAAAGTGGTTTTCGAGAAATAAATCTCGATCCCGGTCTCTTCGAAACGACAGCGCATTATCCAATATTGATAGTCGGTTATTTAACTATCAATTAACATTCGCAAACATCCATCAACATAAATAATTTCTCTATAATTATTTATTAAACTCAAAATATCTTCGCAAGGTATATTCTCATTTTCAACCTTTTTGAAAACATTTTCCAAACCACACTCTTCTCATGAAATAAATTCCCAAATATTTATTTCCACTGAAATACCAAGTACAAAAACTTTATATATTTTTTAAAAATAATTTAAAACACTTTATTATGCAATATCCTTTAAAACATTTAAATTAAAAAAATTACTTTAATATTTTATTAAAAATATATACTATAGGAATATTTGAAAATGAGGTTACTTTATAAAATATAAAACTAGATTTTCTCTCTTTAGAACAAAATACCAAGTCACCCTTAAATAATTTTTACAATAATAGATTTGAAAAATATTTACTTCAAAATTTAAATATTTAGAAATAATAAATTTCTAAAACATGCTTTTTAAACAACAAAACTTATTTTTAAACATTTACGTTGAAAACGTACTTGGCTATCTAGGGAAATACGCTTCTTTTTCACATCTTTTAAAAATAAATCACTATTTATTTTTAAACAAATTTTCACATTCCTTTAATAAATTCTCATCGTGAATTTATTCTTCCAAATATCCACTGATATATTACTTTACTTTTATAAACCTAGTTTATAAATTTCATAGTCACATTCTCCTTTAAATTTCCAATTTCAAACACTTAAATCAATTTCCAAATTGATTTCCAATTTTACCCCATTTGAAATAAATTTCTTTACTTACTCAATTCATTTCAAAATCCATTAATTATAGACTTTATTTTTTTTCGTTTTGATTTTTAAATCTTTAACTGAAACATACCAATTTCAGATTTTCCAAATTTCTTTTTATTCTTTTCAGTAATTTAAATCTTAAATTTAAAATAAATGCTTTATTCTTTTAAGTAATAACATTGAAGTTTAAAATTCATTATCTTCCTGTTTATTCAAAGTCCCATTTTCATATACTGAATTTATTTATTAGAATTTTAAAACCACTATTATTCTTAACCAGTTCATTCTTAATTTATTTAAATTCTCTATAATTATTTCACTTACAAATTCTCTTCCTTTTATTTTCTTTTCAAAAATCCAATTCTATATATTTTGATAACTCGGTGTGCCGAAATATATTCATGTAAACCGTAGCATTCAATATTCCAATTATCAATAATATTCATCACAGAATATTGAATATTCATAACAGAGAATATTAAACAATATAAATAATATTAAGGAATCCAGTTGGATCCCTCCAACCTATTTCCCTGCATCCACATACCTTGCACAACATAAAATACCAATTCCACTTCGAGGTGGAATATCACGGTATATGGGTTTTAAATATAAAATCATCCGCTATTATGCGGCGCATAGGGTCTAGTCCGCTATATAATGCGAGAAATCAATCATTCCAATATATATTATATACTACTATATATATAATATAGCACATCCAATCAAATCAATAAATCAACCAATTGTTTAAATTTAACCATTTAAATTTAAATTATAACCAGATGAGTGAGATTAACTCACCTTTGATTTTGCTGTTTGCAATCTGATCCATCTCGTCTCGTCTTGTTTTCTTCACGATTTGACCTTGTGTAGGCATTATATGATTACTTAACATTTGAATTAAATTAATAATCAATTTCCAAGTAAAATTTAAATTGATAAATGATTTAATTAAACTATTAATTTTCCCTTTTAAAACTACATATGTACTAAGAAAAACAAATTATAGATTTCAAAAATCTACTTTTATAAATTCCTCAAATATTTAAAAATCCCCATATATTTTCAAAATCTTAAATATATACATATTCTTCTTTCTGTATATATATATATATATATATATATATATATTTAAATTAGAATAGGTATGTGTTTATATTTTAAAACAAGACAGTTAATCCCAGTATATTTTTTTTTAATTATCAGTACTTAAAAATAAACATTCGAACTTACTGTAAAGGTTTATTATCAAATACCTCGCGAAAAGGTTCGAACCCGAGAATGCCCAAAACCTTATCCCTCTTCTCTTTCCAACATCCTGCTCTTCCACAAATTCGAATCCCTGGATGCCAACATCTCGGTCCCCCAATACCTCGCCTGGGTTAAGGACTTCAAAAGCACTTCGAAACCAGTTTGAAAATCCACCGGTTGCCACCTGCATACGCGACCCCTCACTCGAGTCGAAATCGGCATTGCCGCTCAAAGGAACCACCCCCGAACCCTCAGCAGTGCCTTCGACTTCCTCCCCAGGCTTCGCACGACTTAGGGTCGCTGCCAACACGCTGCCCAATCCTTCAACGCACTCGCGCACAGCCCTCCTCGTCCTCGACTTCACCTTAACCTCCTCGACGCGATGCCGAAATCTCCCTTCTTCTAAAAAACGAACCGACTTCTAATACCGAGCAGAGGAACATCGCACGATTCTCTTCGCTGATTTTTTTAGATTAGAGGATTCTGTCGGCTATGAATGTTTTGAGAGATTTGGGTTTCCTTTCTTATATTTTTTTTTGATTTGCAGATTCAAATCTAGTGAGGAGCTCGGCCGTATTATTTCTGAGATTCGATTGTTTTTTATCTGCCATACCCTTTTCTTTTTCTTTCGATTTTGATTTCAACGAGTATCTCCAGATTTTGATCGTGCCCATTATTTTCTGAGAGAACGAACTGATTTGCTTCTTGCTTTTCTACGAACTGAAGCATGGGTATAAAAAGAAGAAGAAAGATACTTAACATGCGATGAAAGATAGAGAAGATGTGAAAGCTGCGCTGAATGCCTGCTACAGAGAAGGCAAAAAGTTTTGATGTTGAAGGAAAACGGTCTGGGGAATGAATCCTGCTGTTGACTTAGATGTTTAAATTTATATATTAATTAAAAAAAATTCAAATTTTCTTGATAAAGGCAACATGAAATTTTGACCTCCTATCGAAGCGTGCCGCCCGGCGATCATAACGTTATACCATTATTTCGAACGCAATGGAAAAAATTTCGAGTCCCAAATCGATCGTATGGAGAAGGTAGCTTTTTGGACCTAGTTCTTATAATAAATTTTCGATATAAATTTCAGCACTTTAAATATCTTACGCTCATACAACAACTCCAATTACCATAAAGTTTGAAATCCGATAATAATACAATATTACGGATCCAATGGAACTCATTTTGTCGAAATCCAAGACTGTGCCTTGGAAGGCTATTCTTAAATATCAATTTAAGTGATAAAATTTCAAAACTTAACAAAACACTTCCAAATTCAAGTTTAATATTTTTACTAACTTCAGTACTGTCAATATAGATTTTACAAGCCTTCAAATTATTTTTAACAGGCTTAAAAACCAAGATTTCATATCTTACCTAATTTCCAATTATTAAACTCAATAATTTAATTGTCAAATAAACAGTGATATTTGAAATTCAAGTTAAACTAACTTTCAAATATTTAAAATCAAATAAATATTCCAATTTCAAATATAAAAAAGTTTCGGGTCTTCACAATAAAGTTTAGGACTCGACAAACGAATTGATTAAACAGCAGGACGCAACCCACCAGGCACATATATTTGTTGCAAGCTATATATCCTTTTAGTGGATCATGAGCTCTCTTGTTGTGAGACGATGCCAGAGCATCATCAAATGAAATTCCATGCTTATTTTATATCCTTTGCAGAGATCCTTTATCGATGTTGGAGGGAATAGAATCAACCGCGACTGGGTACTTAAGTGTATTGAGTGATTGATTTATTTGAGGCACATTCACCGGTTCAACCGAATTTTTTGGAATTTGTTGCTCTACTTTGAGATTCTCAAGATTTTTCTGATCAACGTGTGTAATTTCTTGTTGCTTCCCTTGCTTGATAGGAGTCTTCTACTCCTGTGAAGATGTGGCTAAGCTTGACTCTATGCCAGATTTGATGTATTTGGAAGTTGATGCACTTATGGCCTGGGTAGCCAGACGTTTAGAATGTCTCTGGTCCATTTCTATACCAAAAAACTTGACAGATAATCAACATTAGAAGATTGAATTCAGGCCGTACCCTCCATGCCAAAGTGAATTCTAGTGTGATGTCGTGTAACACAGTTCAGATTCCCGATGCTAACTAGCTATTTAATTTGACATGTCCTCTTTCAAGTTTTGGACATCGCTCGACATGACAGCCATCGCTAACTGTTGTTGCTTGCTTTATGTGGTTGGCCACAATTTGAAAATATTTCAATTTAAAAGAGGAGTTCAACATGAATCTATGAGAAAATTCTTGACTGTAAAATTGGAGTAAATGAAAATTTACCCAAGTGTGGGTGTCTCACTGACCCCTATGGCCAACAGAATATTTTTTCCTTTTCCTCTTCCATCCCTGTTGACTCTAGAATAATGGCCACAAACACCTGTCCTCATTCATGACTTTTCACCCATGCCTCTACATTCACGCGAGTCAATCATCCGCCTAACAGGTGTGATGCAAATTGGAGTTAAAGGTGGAGTTTAGTGCATTTTTAAAGTCAGGGTTCAGATCGATGGAGGTGGGTGCAAGCGAGGTGCGGGCACTATTAAACACTAGCAGGTGATAAGCGATGGCGGTCGGTTGGGTGAAGCAGCGTTCAATTTGAGAAGACGAAATCATTCTAATGGTGGAAGGTAAGGTCTTGAATCAGTTGCAAACGAATAAGCGGAAGTCAAAGTAAAAAAGAAATGGGTTATATAATATCTCGAGCTTGAGATTCTCAAAGCCAATGACTTGGAAATCTTTCCAAATTTGGAGTCGGTACCCAATCCCTACTCAGGGATCGGTTATGAATCCCGAGCATTTAAAAAAAAATTCGTATGTATATGTAAATTTTTGTATATACGTAGAGATGTGCTAAGGCATGTACATGTGATTGACCATGTACATGTGTTGGCATCAAAACTAACCACCAACACCCAATTAAACGTGAAAGCACTAATATCCAATCACAGATCACAGATAGTATATGATGTAGAGAATGTAATATGAAAAATAATCAAATTAAAATGAAAGTGAGAAAAAGAGGCAAGATTTATTATGGTTCGGCTGACTCCGGCATATGTCCACTCCAGAACAATTCTTTTTATTATACTGAAATTTGATTACAGTTACAATCCAAAATTCCAGAATAAGAAATGGTAGAGCATCCCTTAGGTAGAAGATGAAAAGAAGCAGAATGAAGGTCCCCTTTCCAAAGCCAAGCATGCTGTATTATAGGTGATACTTGGGCTATAGGACCTTCTCACCTACATGGACTCACCATAACAACCGACAAGCCCAATTCGTCCACAAATAACGATTAGCATAGTCATACCGATGGTTACTCCTCCATCCAAATCAATTCTGATCCTTTTTCCTTCAGTATATTATACTGACCCATCCACCCTGAAAAATGTCGATCCTTCCTCCTTCACGAAAATGTCGATCCATCTTCCTTCATTAAAAATGTCGATCCCTATTTTTTCACGAAGTCGCGCCGATCCTTTCTTTTCGATGAGTATGCCAATCCTTCCTTGTGTAGCCTGGAAGGTATCCTTGTGTAGCCTGGAAGGTATGCCAATCCTTCTAAGGCATGCCGATCCATGACACTTAGGTTACTATGCCTATCCTTAACGCTTCAGGGTATTACGTCGATCCAACCCCTTCCCGTGTATGCTATACCAATCCATATCACAAAACTTCATTATGCCGACCCCTTAGATTACTACCAGGGCCAATCCATTCATTGTGAACAATGCCGATCCACGCTTTGCCGAGCCTTCCTATGCCGATCCTTACTATGCCCATCTAAACTGTGCCGATCCTTTCGTATGCCGATCCATGCTATGCTAATCCAATCAATGCCGATCCATAGTACACTAGTCCCTTCTATTTGCTAGACCGCTTAATTATACTGATTCATTGCTTGTGCAACCCTTTCTTCATGAAGTATGCATATACCTATCCCCTTTGATTGGAACATGTCGAAACCTTCAACATAACCTTCCAAACCAATAAAACCCGTCGATCCAAACTATGTCTCTTATTACCAGTATCCTCAATCGTTTTCTACCAACTATGTTTAATCCTAACTTCTTTTTATTATCTATAGTTGATTATCCATCCATCCATTTGAGCTAAACTCATGATATCCTAGACTTGATAACCATGAAGTCTATTGGGTTAAATCTGCCTGCGTACGGCTTTGCTAAAAGGCGTGTTAACACTCTGCCCCCCTCCAAAACATGCCTTGCGATAAGAAGGCATGTTTTTATTACCGTAAATCCATAATTCAAAGTCTGTAATCCTTTGATTTCTATATTAATCAATCAAGAATCCAATCCGTTGCCATTCTGATTCCTTGATCTCTCCAAATCATTACCGCAATCAATGAATCTTCCGAGTCGATATCCAATTCTGAAACCATTCTAAATCCATGATCTCTCCGAATCATTTTATCCAAATTAGGGACCACTGCGGGTCCATATCCAAATCCATAGACCTCTCCAGGTTGTTTTATCTAAATCCAGGACCACTCCTGGCCCATATCCATATCCATGGACCTTTCTGGGCTGTTTTATCCAAATCCAGGACCACTCCGGGTCCAAATCCAAATCTATGGACCTATTCGAGTCGCTTTATCCAAATCCTTAGACCTCTTCGGGTCATTGCCGAGCACAATCCATACTCGACGGTCTGAGTAGGCGGATCCTATTGCTCTTCGACAAAGCGGCCTACCCCTTACATATCATAGTCCATACCCAGCGATCCATTTGTTCTATTCTTCAACCTTAACTCTTCGTCGAGGGCTTAATCCATAGGGTATCCTACTTCGACCTCGATCCCTAGTAGAGGATTTAATCCGTGGGGTATCCTACTATGGCATCGATCCCCAATCGAGGACTTATCCATGTTCATTTCCATCCTGTCGCTCTCCGATGAAGGTACTCGTAACTCGAGGTGATTGCCCTGTCTCTCCGGTCGGGGCCATAATCGTGACCTATGTTGTTTATTACATTAATCCAGATTTCATCATTCCAAAGTCCACTCGGTAAAATAAAAAACAAAAGTCCGCACAACCAAAAAACTAAACATCCATAGTATCAGAAAAATCAAAGTTCATAGAAAAAAAAAGAAAAAACAAAATTTCACAGACCCAAGCACTGTGGTTCATCATCATCTCAGAGCATGCCTAAGGACCGTCCTCAATCTCGTACATGTGTAAGTGACTTAGCCATATTACCGTGGAGTCCATTACTTATTCCATGCCATAAATCCAATCAATTAATGATAAGTTGACGATGATGCCTTGATCTAGTGTCATCTTCATTTGAGGTAGGAGGTGGCTATAGGCGGTGGCTGCTCCTGTTCCACCGCCAGAGCCTGAGTCCTTATATATTGTTGTAACTGACCATTCCTCACATGTTCCTTAGTGATACCCTTTAAATGCCTGCGGTCATTTGTATTGTGCCCATTCTGCTCATGGAATAGGCAATGCTTTCCTGATGCTCGTTTGTATTTAGAGGGTTCCCTTTTCGTCGGCCTTGGATACTGAAGGCGTCCTCGAGTCTCCAAATAAATCTTTTTCAAAGGTTCAGTCAAATACATGTAAGAAGAGAATTTCGGTTCTCTCCATTTCCTTTTCGACATATTACTGCCATCATTCATTTTCCTCTTGCCTTTATCATTCTTGGTTACATCTTATGATGATCCTCCACTTTGCACAGCATTCACCTCTGGTTTGTTAGGTTGTGCATCTTCTTGTCTTAGAATCCTCTCTACTTCATGGTAAAACTCCACTAGATTCATAGATGGATCATGTGCTAGCGAATCCTTGAACTACGTGCGATTAGAAATTCCAAAGACAGCTGCCATCAAAATCATGGATGGATCTGGATTATCTACCAATGCTGCCGTAGCATTAAATTGTGTTAGAAAACTCCCTAGGGATTCGCCGGTCCTCTATTTCAGTGTTTTCGAACTCATCACATTTTTGGGTCTCAAGATGTGAACTCTAAACTACCTCATAAACCCTTCGATTAATACTGTTCATGTGCCAATAAAGTCGCTTTCCAACTGCCTAAACCATAGCACAGCTATATCCGTGAAATACAAAGGGTAGCACCATGCCATGACCTCCTTTGATGTCCCCAGTACTTCCATGTGCCTCATGTACCTTGTCAGATGAACAGCAGGATCGGTTCTTCCATCATATGTCTCCAGCGTTGGTAGTTTGAATTCCAATGACTTCCTGGCTTGCCTAATCATAGGAGCAAAGGGACTCCTATTCACATCTTCCAAATCTCTATTTAACAATTCTCCTCTCATAGCCCATCTGATCATTTCCGCCAACCTATCGTTGTCATCAAGTGGCAGTCCTTTTCCCTTATCTCCAACCTTCACCCAAGTTGGCAAGGGAATCCTGAAATCTGCTCTTTTAAACGAGCACCCATATCTCAATCAACACCAAATTGTTTAGGACCACTCGGTATCCCGCCTGGAGTGGAGCCAATATGTCCCGGGGTATGCCTCCGTGTATGGAACGATCGGTACCAATTGTTCTATAATGATCGGCTATGGTATGGCCAATCGTTCTTGGTTGGTAAGGGGCTGCTCCCGTTGGCTCCACTCTATCCCCATCCCATTTTCTTTATTTCCTTGGTTCTAATTATGGACTTTCTCAGCATCTGCTGCTCCAACTCGATGATCCATATTTTCAGTATTCCCAACTATTCCATTTCCTTGGTTTTGCACACCAGCTTGTCCGATCTGTTGGAGTAGGTTCTGCATCATTTTCTCCTGCCTCTTTAGCATCCTTTCCTGCATAGCATACATCATTATTTCCATCTCATCTCTGGTAATGAAGATTGAGGTCTGGTTAGCTCCTGTGGAAGCTTTCCGACTTCCTTCATGATGGCTCCTATTTGTCCTCTGTCTCCTTGTTGATTGCCTAGCCATTTCTTCCTGAATCCAACTTTCCAAGATCTCAAATCCAAGATCCTAACTTCCAAACCTCTGAGTGCAAGCTTTCTCAGTGAAAGCACCAAAATGTTGGCTTCAAAATTGACCACCAATACCCAATTATACTTTTAAGCACCAATATCCAGTCACAGATCACAAGTAGTATATGACGTAGAGAATATAATATGAAGAATAATCAAATTAAAATGAAGGTAGGAAAAATATACAAGATTTATAGTGGTTCGACTAAGTCTAGTCTACGTCCACTCCAGAACAATCCTTTTTATAATACTGAAATTTGATTACAGTTACAAATCAAACTTTCAAAATAAAAAATAGCAGAGTATCCCTAGGTAGAAGATGAAGAGAAGCAGAATGAAGGTCCCCTTTCCAAAGTCAAGCCTGCTGTATTTATAGGTGAAATTTCGGCTACAGGACCTTCTCACCTACATGGGCCTACCATAACAATCGACAAACCCAATTTGTCCATAAATAACAATCGGCTTAGGCATACCGATCGTTATTCCTCCATCCAAATCAATGCCAATCCTTTTTCTTCAATATATTATACCGACCCATCCACCATGAAAAATGTCGATCCTTCCTCATTCACGAAAATGCCGATCCATCTTCCTTCATGAAAAATGCCGATCTCTCTTTTTCCACGAAGTCGCGCCAATCATTTCTTTTCCATGAGTATGCCGATCCTTCCTTGTGTAGCCTGGAAGGTATGTCGATCCGTCTATGGCATGCCGATCCATGACACTTAGGTTACTATGTCGATACCTAACGCTTCAGGGTATTACGATGATTTAACCCCTTCCAACATATGCCATACCCTTCCATATCACAAAACTCCGATATACCGATCCCTTAGATTACTATCAGGGTCAATCCATCCATTGTGAACAATGCCGGTCCATGCTTTGCTGAACCTTCGCATGTCGATCCTTTCCTATGCCAATCCATGCTATGCTAATCCAATCTATATCGAGCCATAGTGCACCAATCCCTACTATTTGTTAGACACTTAAGTATACCAATCCATTGCTTGTGCAAACATACCGATCCCTCAGCTTTTACCTATACCGAACCCTTTCTTCATGAATTATGCTTATACCGATCCCTTTTCATTTTAAACACATCGAACCCTTCAACATAACTTCCCAAACCAGTAAAACATGTCGATCCAAACAATGTCCCATATTTCTAGTATCCTGGATTGTTTTCTACCAACTATGTTTAATACTAACTTTGTGTTATTATCTGTAGTTAATTATCCATCCATCCATTTGAGCTAAACCCATAATATCCCAGCCTTGATAATCGTGAAGTCTATTGGGTTAAATCCTTCTGCGTACGACCTTGCTAAAAGGCGGGTTAACAACGTGTAATCCTTTTAACCCAAGAAAGTGCACATGGGCATGTGTACGTATAGATATCCAATACTTGACAACCAGAATCAGAGTAAAATCAGATTCGTACCTAAGGAATTCATGGATGGAATCAATCAAAGATCATTATACTTAGAATAGAAGATCACGAGATACATTCCAGATTATAATCCCAAATGTTGGCAAAATGTCACGGTGGATCACTATGGATATTACATTTCATAGAACCGATTCGTGAAAGGATAACGACCACTTAGAACGCAGAGTGGAATGCTTCATGGAAATCCAAGTTTTTCTCAATTCAAAGCATATCATGTTTGAAATGAGATGTACTTTGGGGACAAACGTTATCCATCCTTTTCACCAGGTAGTATTCGGACAGACTGGACGAATCAAACTAGCAGTTGTCAAGGCAGGAATCCCAGAGTGATAGCACAAGACTCCAAAAACCAAACACAGATAGAGTTACAAAATCAAAGCCAAGGCAATCCAAGGCAACAAGGCAATAGGATCCCCCATGTTGGGTGCCCGAGCTGACTCCTACTCGAGGATCGATACCGACTCCCAAATATGGCTTGGGTAGACCCCATCTTCTTCCCCGATGTCTATCTTGATGCCAAGGCCCTATTTCCAAAGTATTTTTATAAATCAATGCAATTCTTCATCAGTCTTTATGGATACTTGAAACTACAACTTTGTTTTTTCTTTAACTCTATCATTTGGACTTAGAAGCAAGCTAGTATTGGTGTAAACAACTATGGGATCACAAAGCTAACTATAAGATAATTTGAAGCAAGAAGCCAAAGACACCAAAAATGGTGAACTTGGGGATCGGTACCGACTCCCTCTTGGGGATCGGTACCGATTCCCAAATATTACTGAGATGGCACTTATTATTTTGGAAGAATTGGACAAATTCGTGCATAACGGTTTGGTGATATTTTAGATCAAATTTTAAGCTCACTACCTCTATAAATAAGAAAGTATAGCTCATTTTCCAGGATCTTTTAGCTCTAGCTCTATTATTTCTTATATTCTTGTAATTCTGAAACTCTAAGTATTGAAGTTGTACCGAGTCCTAAGAATTTCTGCCTCCAAGTCAAAAATCAACAATAAAATATTAAAGTGGACGTAGCCGAAGCTTTGCCGAACCACTATAAAAGATTGTGTCTTGTCATTTCCTTGTTGTCATTTATATTTCTTCGTATTTTATTCTCTTCTATTACTTCTTGTTATTTATGCCATTTTGGTTCAAACAACATCCGATCTCGATACATCTTGACTAGCAATATTCAAAACAGTGAGCTTATTATCTTGTGATAAATTGCTCATGATTATAACACCTTATAGTTACTATCAAAAAATATACCATTTATTGTTTTGTTAAATATAACTAAATTGAATAATCAATTATTCATACCACGGTATGAAAAGTATATAACAAAAGGTAAACACGTTTTAAGGATTGGTTATCTAGTTGGATATACATAACAAACTATATAATTGCCCTTGGGCATCCCCTAACTCTGTCAATCTCCCACTTACGCTTATGACCAGTTATGGAATCCCTATCCCATCCCTTCGATCAGTTTATGGGAACCGATCTAACTACACCCTTCATGAATGGATCTGCTATATCTTTTTAATTATCTACTCTATTAGTTAACTCTCTTGATGCTGATTAACAATCTTTATCATGTGGAACTATTCAGAGTAATTTTCTCCAGTTCTGGTGAGCTCTTTGCTTTACATTGTTACCATATAACCATGATTCGTATCCTCAATACTTGAAGTCACTCGTACCTCGGTTATAAATTTGTGCATTCGTGTTTATAATTACTTTTACAATGGCATTATTCAAGGCGATACACATAGCATTTCGTAGAATACCTACAACCTCTTTTTCGGAATATTTCTAACTTAAAGCTCCATATCTAAGGTTTGAACATGAATTTAATATCAACATATCATACTCGATAGCATTTGTGAATTTCGATTCTAAATAATCCTCCAAGGAGTTCATTATTGATAAACAATTCTCTAGCATTTCATAAATGCTCGAGAATATTCTAAACTACCATTTAATGATCTAAATTTGGATTTTATATTTGTATCATGCACCAAATACATAAGAAAATTATGATATTGTATACAATACAACATGTACGATAATTCATTTTGCCAATGCATAAGGAACTTATCTTAATGTTCTATATTAAATTATTTAATAAGGTGTCTTTGCATGTCGTTTAAGACATTTCCAACATCCTTTATAATATTATAAATGACATAATTTACAAATCCAATACGAAGTATTAAACAGCTAATATAGAGTAGATTTAAAATAAGTACAACTTTAACAATTGGACGTATGTTGTTTACATACAGTTAAGAAATATGTATGTACCTTTTCATGTTCTTTCTTGTAGACACTCTCTACCTATGCATTTTGATTGAAAATCAAACCATTTGATATTTTTATCAAAATATTTATTTCAATTTTTTGCTTTTCGAATGTTACTTTCATATCCATTCTTGGATCATTACCGAGAAACCCATAAACTAAATATTATTCCGATAAACTTCAAGACACTTTGGTTGTTATGTGTAAATAATCTATTCTAAATCATTATCTAGAATCTTTCATTTCAACACATATACCAAAACACAAAGTCATACCAAGCGATAATTTTATGAGCAAATCCAAACTAATTTAAACCCATTGAATGATAAATCTATTACGCTAATTTTATTAATTAAAATTAACAATGTTATTCTTATCAACATCGCTCATTATATTACAACTGCATTAATCTTGCTCTTGAAGACACATCACGATCAATGGATCATATCCCTTTGAGCTACCAAAATCATATTCCAATAACGTACTTGGAATCCTTTTAGATTTCTTCATCATACCATATGGCAGAATCAATAATCTTAATGGTTTATTATTCAGTAAGGGTAATCTATTCTCGATATTGATAAGAAACTCACAGTTTATCCTCGATGTCCGAGAATATTTGTTAGGCACTATAATGCATTGTATTTGTTTAGGTTTAGTTATTTCGTTTCATATCACATACTCACTTTCAGCTATGGATCATATCTAAATCCATTTTGCCATCAGTAATTTCAAAAGTAAATTCCTTCACCATGAAGTTAATATTTCTTAAAATAACAATTATTATAACTGTAATAAAGTAGGTATTCATAGCACTTTATGATTTTCCTTATATATAAAAGTTATTTAGTTTTAGTTTATGATACTTATATTAAAAATACAAATTGGTCATCAAGTAATAATTGTTCTAAAACCCTTTTTGGGACGATCCATACAAGATCCCTCACGTATAATTATTACACTGTCTTTTAACTCGTACAACCTGCCCACTCCTTAACCTAAGATATGTTGGAGTTTAATATAAACTCATATATTTATGATTTTATAAACTATTCTTTAAATGAAATTACTTTTTACCTTGTGTATCGCTCTTAAATACACGAGCTTATAGAAAGGAGTTAACTCAATTTCACACATCATTAATCATACTTTGTTCAATAAATTTCAATTTCTCCTTATAGATGCCTCTTTTTTGATAAAAATGAGTAATCTTCTATCAATAGAGGAGAGCACTCATGTAATTTATTCTACACTTAAAAGAAAAAGCTATCAACATGTCTGACATGTAGTGATACCCCCCTATGAAATAAAATAAAAAATAAAAAATCCCCAATCCTATGTGACTAAAGCCCATAATAGAGAAATATAATAAAAAAGCACAAAATGCGATAAATGGTCATATCCTCAAAATCAGCTGAACCCATCCAATCCTGACTATATCATGTAGCTACTAAGAAAGCTATTTCAAAGACATAAGATCAATACATACATACATACATACATATATATGCATATAAATATATAAATACATATTTATATACATCCATATGTGAAAATAACTAAACTAATAACAAAAGACATAAAGTGACCAATATTTTGATTAACACTCAGTAAGGAAATAATAAAGAGTCATGTGCTTTTTGAAAAACATGTATGTGTCGATTAATGCACCATTACTATTCTATGAATTGTATTCAAGCATATATGTTATTTGAAATGTTCATACAATAAAGAATGAAAAGATGTCAAAGTTTATTTTAGATTCAAACGTTTTGCAGAATGGGTAACATAAAAACCTAGAATTTGTTTTCACGTTTATCACAATAAAAGAATTCAATATCTTTTAGCAGATAATTCGCCTCCCATATTTTAAAATGCTGCTTTATGTACCCAAGAGAACAAACACGTGAATACAAAAAACGGCTTTAAGATTAATGAAATATGTGGTCTTGAGGATTGATTAGACTTTTGAGTGAATATTAGAGCGAATGCAAGTACAAAAATGTAGAATAATCAAAGGGTAGAACCGACATTCTTGGGGTCCATATGCAAGAAAAAAATTGTTAACCTAGCTATGAATGAAATTTGAACTAGTTGTAATGCCTAATATTCATACCATATTGGATATTGCAAAATATGCATCGACAAGAGGAAGATTTGTTAAGAGTTAAGAATACAAATGCTGGATAAGTAAAATGTAAATTTGTGACCTCATCAAATGATTTGCTTAACATATCAAATCCATGTCCATCTAACATTAAGAAACTTCTAGTGTTTAACTAGTCATGGCATCATGGTGCCATCAAATAATAAACAATTTTATGGTTATAACGTAGAGTTGAAATATTAACATTGTTGAGGTGAAACCATTTGTAACAAGTATTATGGAAATTAACTGTGAGTTGGACTTGGTATAACCTTCATCATCTAGACCACAAAGAGATTGAAAGACTATAACAACCTTTTATACCTATAATTAAGGATCTCCCGCATCTTAAAGACGATGTATCTAGAGAACCAATCGGTCTAATACGCCTAACCTTAAATCAAATAATTGAAACATCAAGTACAACTAAATCATAAAGTGCTTTTTCTCCTAAGAAATTGTTGAAAAACTCATGCATTTTTTTAAAGTTCATAATTTATTTTCCTCGAAATGATTTTTCTTAAATCAATGGATTTAGATTCTCTTTAACTTTTCAAATTTTTTTTTACTCTTATGCTCCCATAAATCTCTTAACGTAATCTTAATACCTGAATACACACCCACACATTGTCATGCACACAAATATATATATATATATATATATATATATGATCACACACACTGCTGCATATATAATCACACACAGAAACACAGCACACTCAGGTACACTCTACCACACATGTACATAGGCATACAGTGCACACACATAAATACATACTAGAAACACTCAAAAGAAATTTCACAATCTATTTATAATCCAAGGTTAGAATTTTTTATTGTTATGATGTCAGCTTAGCCCATGACTACCTAATGATACAATTACTTTCATAGAATTGATGTAGGTAGTGACCGAATTATAATTTTCTAAATCGGCGTGGAGTTGGAAAACTATGAGATGCCCCAAGCGATGAGAAATTTCACTGGCCATTACCATCAATCACCCTAACATTATATCTTTAATGCTAATTTTTCCTAATAGAATTCCAAATTCTACCTAACTTATGATAGGAATCTCAGTCTAGATAGTAGCGCCAAAAGCTATTGGAGAATTCAATAAATGTTCCATCCATATACCCTGGACAAATAAAACATGACATTCTAAAGTTATTCTTGTTTGCTATTATGTTGGTAACTAATCTAACTATAATGTAGACCAATAAATCATTCATTTTAATAGTTTTTCTTAGTTATGTTTTCTAACTCTAATTGATGTTTCTCTATCAATGTGTTTCATATTCATTATCGCTCATGATGCTTTATATTACATGATGTTATTCTTCTACGAAATTTGGCCTACAATAGTTATCACTGGTGGGGTTCAAAATATTCTCATCGATATCTTTAAGATATTTTAAGTTGTTACTGTACCCAAAATTATATGAAAATGCCATTATTTTACTGATGATTTCCTCCAAAAAATGCAATGTCTAGAATTTGGAAGATAAAAGTCCAACATTTTTGGTTTTAAAGAATATAACTTAATCTTATTACACAAAAAGAGACAAATAAAAGACATAGAGTGAGGCTAATAGCCTAATAAAAATGAAGAATCAAATGTTACTATATTAAGGTTATTTAAGGAAGTTAAAATTAGATCTTTACTATTTTTTGTATTCTTTAAAATAATATTGTTCTTTAAAACTCAAATTTTTATTTAATTTATAACTAGGATTTTAAATCCAATTAAAACTAAATAGAAAAATTACATATATTAGAAGTTCCGAATCCATACTAATATTATTAAACACACATTGATATCTTTCAAAGCAAATATACTAGCATGCTATTGTGTAAATAGTATCCAGCAAAAACCTACTTTGACCCTCACAAGAAAATCTAAGATTATTCCAATATAATTCACAATTAATGTGTCTGTAATTTAAATAAAAATAAAAATTATTAAGATCTTTTACTAAAAAAATCTAGTTATATTACATTCAAAATATAAGTGTATAATATTTTCCATTTTCTTATTAAAAAATAACATTTTTTGTCATTAAAAATATTTCCTTTTTTAAAAGTTCTACAACATTCAATTTCCCATCTAAAATTAATCACATGTGCACTTTTGCTTTAGGTGGAACTCTAAACTTCCACATATATTTAAATATTTTCAATTTAATTCCCGAAAAGTTTATAAAATTATAAAAGAATGAGATGAGTATTTCTTAATTTTACTCCAACACCAAATTTTAATGTCTTTCTCATTATCGATATTGTGAAGCTCTAATTTAGCACATAATAATGCAACCCATTCTGAAGTATTGCCCACTAGCTTACGACTAAAACTAAATTCACATGGAAAATTTAAATTTGGTCTATATATTTTTGATATCAACACATTCTTAAAATTACAAATTTCATAAATTTCATTAAATTCTATTCTAAGAGGAATTACTTATGTCCAACTATTATGCCAAAAAGAGGTAGTATTCACCGAATGTACCACATTACTAATTCCTAATTTATGAATATCATAATTTTGTATCATAGGTTTCCAAATATGAGAATGTTATTTAAATTATTGGAAGAAATATGTCGCATATTATATGCACATTATACCACTGATTCGATATTATTTCTTTCCAAATTAAATTCTCATTATTATCAGTAAATTTCTGTGTCCAATTTTTCTAATAAGGATGTTTTAAATTTACGTAAATTTATAACACCTATCCTCCCTCATCTTTAGATTTACATATTATTTCCCAACTAACTAAATATTTTGGACTATTATTAGAATTATCACCACCCCATAGTAAATCTGTTCTAATTTTATCTATTTTATTAATTACCCATTCTAGAAAATGATAAAACGACACCCAATATGTGGGTAATGCAGATAAAACAGAGTTAACAAGGACTATCCTACCTGCCCTCGATAAAAATCTACCATTCCAATTAGTTAATCTATTGTTAATTTTATCTATTATTAATAACCAATCAAAATTTTTGAGCTTAGTTGGTCTTATTAAAAAACCTAGATATTGTATGGGAAATTTCATAATTTCACAATCTAATGTGCAGGCAACTTGATTTTCTATCTTATCTTTACCATTCAAAACTAACACAGAACTCTTATCAAAATTTATTGTTGGACCTGAGCACAACTATATAATATAAACTAAGTGCTATAATATGTCTTGGTAAGTGGGAAAAAAATAGCGTGGTATCATTCGCAAACTGGAGAATAGAAGCGCCATTATTTGTAACTTCATTATCGATATTATATGTAAACACATTTCTAGTGGCTAGTTGATAATTTTAGAAAACAATGTCTATAGCGAGATTAGAAAGAAAAGGCGATAATGGATCACCTTGCTTAAGTCCACGTTTTGGTTGAATTTTATTACCAAATATACCATTAACCATAATACTTGAATTTCCAATTTCAAATAATGACATAATCCCACCCACTCATCTAGTATTGAAACTCCTGGCTAATAATAATTCATTATGGAAGTCCCAATCGATTAATTCAAAAGCTTTTGCAAAGTCATATTTTAAAAATGCATAAGTGATATTATTTTTGCAACAATGGTTAATGAATTCTTGAACTACTGCTAATCCATCTGTAATATTTCTACCATTGATAAACACAGTTTCGGTAATATCAATTAAATCGTTCATTTTAGTGTTTAGTCCATTAGCTAAAACCTTAGAAATGATTTTGAGAGAACAATTTAATAATGAAATAGGTCTGAAATCATTTAGCTCATTTTCACCCGCTTTCTTGTGTACTAGCAAAATTAAACCTTTCCGATTGTAAAGAACCATTATAAAATTCATAAAATATATTAATTAAGTCATATTTTACAAAACACCAAAACTTTTCATATAATAATATGGGGAACCATTTGAGCCAGGTAATTTATCATTTAGCGTATCTTTTATAGCCCTCAAAATTTCCTCTTCTATGAATGGAACATCTACCCATCTAAATCAATTCTTGTGTCATTTGGATAGAATTCATCCCATTCATCTCTAATCTTATGCTTATTTTTAGTTCCAAACATTCCTTTTTAATAATTAGTAAACGCCACGTTTAATTCATTTTGATCAAAAATCTCAACATTATTAATTAATATAGAACTAATGGTACTACCACATTTTCTACCATTAGCTACTCTATGGAAAAGTTCAGTATTCAGTCACCTTCATCTATCCATTGAATTCTAGATCTTTATTTCCACATTACTTCTTCTTATGTTAAAATTTTATGCAATTCATCTTTAAATTCGAAAGAATATTTTTTTGAAATATTTAAGTTTCTGACTTATTTTATTTTATTAAAATTTAAAATCTCGTTTCGTAATTTATCTTTTTTAATTCTTATATTAACAAAAACATCTTTGTTCCATTTTTTAAGAAAAATTATTAAGTCTCTAATTTTACTTATATATATTTAGTTATATTTCTAGAAAATTTATATTTATATTTACCCAATGAAAACCATTTATTTTCAATTAATTCTGAGAAACTATTCTCCAATAGCACATTTTTTTCAAATCCAAATATTTTATTCTATTAATATGGTTATTACAAAACAAGATAATTGGACAATGATCAAATAAATATTCGGAAGCCCAATCACTGTACAAACAGGATATTTGTTTTCTATTTCATTACTAATAAAAAACCAATATAGAAAGGGCCATCGTGGGCCATCTCTTTTATTCGACCAAGTGTATCGTCTATTGTTTAACTGTAATTCGATTAAATTGCTATTAATAATGAATTGGTCAAATTTTTTCATAGAAAAAAAATCATCTTCTCTAGGCTTTTCCTTATTGTGCACATTATTCTCATCAAATAACACAATATCATCTACTGTATGCAACAATTTATCCTTTTCTAGAACTATGTGCTTAATCTTCACCCCATGTTCATGTACTTAGCTATGATTATTTCTATTCAACTCACCATATGAAGCCTATAAAACGTCATTCTCATTACATATAACAACACATGTACCCTAATTTTCACACACATTTTCTTTATACTTCCTAACTTGCATCTGGTCATGTATTTCATGCAATAACTCTTTGTATTCTTACAGCTTATCTGAAGAGGAAATACCTACAAAACAGATGAAATTGATTCACCATCAAAGCTTGCATATCTTCATTCTCATCACAAATAACATGCCCGTCCTGTACATGTGTATCCTCCTCATTTACACCATGATTTCACATGCAATTTCTACATACTTCTCAACTTGCATCTGACCTTGTAATTCATGCAACAACACTCTATGTTTTTGCAACTTATCTTAAAAAGAATTACACAGAATAGAGGAATTAGGATTATTTTCTACATCATTGTGCATATTTACAGCCTTGTGCATGTTTCCAACATCACTGTGCATTTTACAGCCTTGTGCACGTTTCCAACATCTTCATCACACGCTTCCAACATCTTCATCACATTCAACTATCCTACTTGCCTTATTCGCCAATTTTTCAACCCTGTTACTTTTAGCAACTGCAACTTGAAACAAATTGAGTCATCCAAGCAACTTAAACCATCAAACCTATTTGAAGTGGCAATCTCAAAACTTGATCTTTTATAAGTTTTTATTATATGTTTATTATTCTAAATGTAATCAAACCTATCACTAACCACTTCTTTCACTTCACTCTGCAAATAACCATCGCTGTCGAAAACATCCCACTTTCAGATTTCTAAAGATGAAGCTTCAATGTATAACTCATGACCATTGGATTATATAATAAAGGATCATAGGACTTCTCCCCCTAACAACGATACTGGTCTTAATAATATCACCCAAAACATCAACATTCAAATCAACTTTTGAATTCTTTTCGTCTATAAACTTGTCATCATCAAAAATATTATCAAAGTCACCAAATTTCTCCTTAAAATTCCAGCCAATGTTAACACCATTAATCACATCAAAGTGCTTAAACAAATCTTTAGATAATTCAATACTATCATTTCTTTGCAACCATAAATTATAGAGCAAGATATGCTTCAATTTCATACTTTAACATGTAGTAGAAGCCAGGATCAGTAATACTTAAATTCTTTCTTATGCCTATGCCTGAACCTCTATTCCATAAGCACTAAACCTTCTTATAGTCAAAATACCTACAACTAAAATGTCGAATTGGGTTGCGACTAGCTAGATGTCAATTACCCCCGCATCTAAAGCAAAATATTTTTCCTTTTTTATTTTGATCCAATTTGTGAAAGCGGGATTTGGCTTAGAAGTTTAAGGATTAACCTTTGAATCCTTCACCTTGTGCATAAGGCCTAATTTGGGTTATATAAGAATTAGGAACATAAATCTTAAGTAGGGATGGGAAGAAACGAGATTGTAGTTTTTTAGGAAAGAAGATAGATCCTAAATAATACTCGCATAGGAACAAGTTCCCCCAGAAAACAAATTTGGCGATCTCGAATAAGCTGAAACTCTGTCTTGCTTGAAGTTTGGTTGCTACTCATGCATAACATCCACAAGGATGTTGGAAATTAGGAGGAAAGATAAGAGAAGATTTTTTCACTCTTGAACCGTATGCCATTTTTATGATTCAAAAGAATCATCTCTTTATCTTTAAAGCATTTAATTCCTTTTCGAAAATTGTATATTTTCTCCTATCGATACATCATTTTGTATTATAGGGAAGAATGACTTTTGAGATTAATTTTTTTATCATTTCTAGGTATGTTTAGAACTCTTTTCAATATATTCTCCTATTCGATCAAGTCAAATCATTTTATTTTCTTTTGCACGTTTTTTATTTACTCTCGTTTTATATTCTATGACTTATCATATACATCCTACATGTTTATCAAATATACATGTTCAAGTCTGTGATAACTCATCGGTTAATTCAATGAAGTATGTAGAACCATTTTAATATTATTAGACTTATGATTGCATATGCCCATATGTATCAATCCAAAGAGTTCATCAACTCTTATGTCGCATCCACTAAATGAGTGTTTTGTCCTTGATTATTTGAGATATAATTCATTAGTACTATATGATTCATAACCTTATAATCAAAGAATTATCTCTTAAAACAATGGATTAGTCTTAGTTCTAGAATAATTGAAAATAATTTTAGATACTTCGGTATTTTCAATGCATCACTTTTTTATAATAACAAAAACCACCATTATTGTTTTATTTTATAATGAATATTCATAAAATTCATATAGAAAAAAGCTATCACTTTTTCAGTCAACATTGAAAAATTGTTATTTTCGTAAATAATAGTTGGCACGTTTTATATAAACAACTTTCATAACTTGATGCGACATATAAGTGCTATATGACACGCTTTTACGTTTTCCATCGTTACTACAATTAGCATCCGAAGTACAGAGATACATTCAACCACTTGATGTAGGTTATTTATTTCATTTGCTGTAACTAATTTACAGTCTAGAATTTTCAAATCAAATATCTTCAATTCAAAGAAATAAATCTCATAGAAAACAATTTTCTATGTGAAATACATTTTGGAATAGTTATCATATTTCTAATTCCTTTTTAAGCATATGTTATTTTTAATTCTCGTTTCTAATATTTCTTTACGAAGTACATTTATTCTTTTCATCCCAACCGTGCCTTAGGTTAAACCAACTCGCATACATTCAATCTCCTTTCAAATTTATCAGACGCTAGGAAACCCTTATTACAATACCATAATAAACTCTTTACAAAAAGTGCATTTGGTCATCCTTAACATTTAGGAATATCAAATATGTTGCACTTCACGTAAACTGATTGAAATGACATTTCAACAATCGATTCTTAGATCTATCTTATAGCCCTTTTAGTCTACTGTTATATTTAACATGAAAAGATCATTATCGTAATCAATCATATTGAATGCACGATCTCATATTATGGTTTATTTTCTTATTTCAAAAGTACTAGGTTTCATACATTACAAACCATGGCCATTCATTGTATAATATTTATATGTGATCGTTTATGGATTAAGTATCTTCTTTGTAACGACCCGATATTTTCAACCATTCGCATCCATTATAAGTGTATTGGCAGACACTCATGCCGGAATTGAATTGCTCAAAATACCGCATTGTAAATTAAAATTTGGCAAATCTCAGAATATACAGTAAATAAAAAATCACAGATCACAGACACAGAGAAATAATAATGCAGTGGAAGTAAAAGAAATAGTAGTTCATAAAGCTACTATATAAAAATATCAGAGTTACATAAAATACAACAGAAGAAATAAAGTACAAAGGAAGTCTCACTACATAGAAGTCTACTAATACAAGAGCTGAAAGGAACAACAGACGCAAAAGATAAAACTTGACAAGTAGATAATCTCCAGCGATTTCAATCTCCAGAAAGTGGAAATCCAAATCTGTGAATACTCAGGCTGACCTGAATAAAAATACAAACACTCGAGTCAAGACATACATACTTATACAATGTGAACCAACTCAAGTGAACTGTAGTAAAAGTAAAAGTAACTTAGAAGATGCTTGAGACCGCCCATCCTTTAAGGATCCGTTAAACTATTTACTATATAGTATATTGCGCTATTACAATAGTGTCTATTTGTAAAATAAACTTACTTTTCAATAGCGTTAAGGGGTTACCCATATAGCCCTAAACACAAATAATGCCAATAGTCTATACAGTACCGTACTACCTCCTGATCGGGAGGCTACCAGAGGATACTCCATAGGTACGACACAAATAGAAACTCGTACAAGACGCGATAGGGTAGGTGACACGACACAACTAGGCAATGCCAGGGTAGATATACCAATTACGCTTCCGAGTCGGTGGTAACGCGTAGCGCGCAGCTACCGCCCACTTCGAGCCACACCTCCAAATAAAATCAAAAGTGGCCACCGAATCAATCCAAAGTCAAAGTATAATATTGAAGGGATGTGTCCGATCAAAGGTGCTACCTTATTAACCCGTCGATCGCTCATGTTTTAGCCACCTTATGCCAACTCACGGAAGTCGGGTCCACGCATTTACCTTAAAGGAAACGCCCACCATCCTACTTCATTCTGGAATCTCCACCGCGTACACGGTTGTGACGCCCCACCTCTATGCTCACAATAACAAAGAGTATTAAAGGAAATACTGTCCGTTATCACGAAGAATAAGGCTGGATAGGAGCGGCCATCCATAGTTAGGACTTACACTAGTATTGGTTATCTCGATAGGACTGGTATATTTTTTTCATCTCTTATTTATTTACTCCCATCGACATACCCATTTCAATATAAAACGAACTACGATGGTTCATAATAGTTTAGGACAATAAATATAATAATAACGCAGATCATATAAATGCGGAACATAGATAAAACAACAAGTCTCATATATATAATAACTGATGTAAGTTACAATACATGTGATACAGTACATATGATACAACTACAACTGTCAACTCAGAAAGTTACATATACAAGTACATTATCGTAAATAATATACATGAATATACAACATCCTATACTAAGACAACGACTACTCCAAAAAGTAAGAAAAGACATCATAGCTCTAGCAGCAACCCAAAGTAAGATATCAACAACCTGTAAATACTTGGTCTGACCCGAGTATTAAATTCAAAAGAAAATAATACACGGGTCAGTCTAATTCAAACTCAGTTATTAGTGCACAGAAGCAATAATAATTAAATAACAATTAGACGACAGTCATAATAAATCTCGTCTATCCGATCCTTAAATAAAGAAATCAGATAATGATAAATAGAACACGTAACAGTGTTAAACAACAAATCAGCAATTCCAAATTATCAACGAAGATAAATTAAAAATTAGAAAACAATATAATTGCCTAAACGACAATTAACAACAAAATCTAATTATTAAATAAATAATTAGAAACTCATAATCTAATTAATGATCGAATCAAATCAAATCAAAATTCAATTTCAAAATATTGAATTGAATAAACAAAACAATTCAAACTATTGAAATATCACAAAAGTCAACTCGAGTAGGGCTGCAGAACACGCACGCGTGTACTGCCTCGCCACTACAGCATATGGAATATGCAAAAGATCAATAAATCAAAACAAAATAGAATATCATAAAAGCCATACCGTGTTGCTGCAGTTCACGCTTGCGTGCACTACCTTGCCACTACAGTGATGATGTACACAAAAGATCAAAGAACCAAAATCAAAAGAAATACCAATAAAATTAATACGGTGTGACTGCAGTACAAGCTCGCGTGCACTGCCTTGCCACTACAGTGATGATGTACACAAAAGATCAACGAACCAAAATCAAAAGATAATACGAATAAAATTAATACGGTGTGACTGCAGTACACGCTCGCGTGCACTGCCTCGCCACTATAGTATATGATGCCATCACAACTCCAATTATTAACAGCAATCGAAACTGCAGAGGTCAAGTCACCACCATCATGACTCAACACAACTGTAAAGCAACTCAATTCGAATGAACAAGGGCACAAGACTGTGGTATAACCTGAAGACAGCAGGAGTATGGCAGAGCAACTAAACCACACAACACCTATGTGTACAGCTCCAATGGGACTGCACAAAGATCACAGTGATACAAATACACAGTGCATACATCACCAGACCATCTATGATCAGAGATAAGAAAAGGCAAGAGAACGTGGTGCACATAAATGCAAGTATCAGACTCGAGCATAAAGGCACATACTCGAGTGGAAGTGAATTAATTGACATAAATCAATGCTAACAACATGAACTCAACTGTATGCAACTGTAAAACGAAGTGGACAATGCAAGCACAGCTGAGTGAAGGTGAGAGCACCAAAAGTATGGCACCACAGCAACAACAGTAACGAGTCAAGTGGATACAACATGAACCAACAATGTGAAAAAGGCTTGAACCCATGTAAATCAAACATCAATGAACATGCAACTGAATAGGAAGATGACAAGGACCACAAGACTCAACCCCGTGCAATGGAACAGTTTCAATTAAATGAACCAAGTCAAAAGGCAAAGACTCAAAGACACAAATACAATTCAAATGGACTAGACAGTAAGTATTGACCAAACCTTAATCAAATGCCGTGACAAGCACAACAATGCAGGAGGTTGGAGATATATAATGCAGACTATATCAAGTCTAAAATGACCAAAGTGCTAGTAAGGCTTCAAGCCAGAAACAACAGAGGATTCAAAGAAGCAGTTCAAACTAGAATCCAATTGGCCGAAGTCCAAAAAGAAATCATTGTCACAGTCAAGTTAATGAAACTAGCAACAGTGTAGATGACTACTGCACCCAGAACATGGCAACAAGTGAAATAGTGAAACAACAATGGTTCAACAATATGCTAATCTGATCATACATATATGCAACAGTAAACTAAAGTGGATAGCATACCTCAAGCGAAAGTAAAATGAATTGGACAGCATGTCTCAAGCAATGGACAGTACGACCCAAAATCAGGTTACAATGAATCAAATAGGAATTGCAACAGCGGGAAGTGGCAGTCATGCCAATGTCACCAAATAAAGTCAGGAGGAAGGCTGTACTGTTTTGGATCAAATGCATAATGGCCGAAGCCATAAAGTAGTAATGTGAGTAGACAAGATTCAAGTATAATACTCATGTCAACAGAGTTCAATGCAACATGGAGCTACAAACCAACTAGTATGTATACAACTCGACCACACTAAAGTTACAATTCAACCTAGTTTAAATCAAGTGCACAGAGAAACATTGTGACCACAGTGCACACACTTAAGGCAGCGTGTAATTCAAGTGAAAGACTGTAGTACTATGGTCAAAACCAAATAAATATACTAATTCCAAAAAAATATATATCAACAGTTTCGAACTAAAATAAAGACCGTAGTCAACATTAAAGCAAATTGCAAAATCAAAGTAGATTCTCCTCCAAAAATATTTTCACAAAATCAAGTTAATCCATTCAAGTGACCAGCCAACAAAAATCTAAATCGAAACAGTGGTACTCAAGAAATACGAACAAGGTCAAAACCCAAAAAGTCGACCAACATCTACATCGCAAAAATCAAGCAGCACAAGTCAATCAAGTGTTCAAAACCAAGCTAATTGAAAGCATCAAAAATCGTTAACATTCAAATGAAGTTAAACTGTCGAAGTGCGAGTTGAAAAAGATGTGAGTGTAAAAGTTCACTCACCTCAGATTTGAAGAGCCCAAACCAAAACGAAGCCGAAGGCATCACGAAGACGAGCGAAGCCGAAAACAAATGAATCCCAATTTTTTTTTCGAACGAAGAAAGAACAGAGCCGCCATTTTATTTTCTTTCAATCGTTTTAGTTTTAGGGTTTTGAAATGAAAAATGGGGAGAGAAGTGTGTATCGGCCCTAGATAAAATCACGGTACTACGAAAATAAACGTGGCCCAAAATAATTTACAAAGCCCACACCCCTTAACAAATTTTCAAAAGAATTTAAACCGGGTTTTAAAAACTTCAAACAGCAATTAGCTAGCAAATTAATCATTTAATGACGATATTAAATCGATGCAAAAACCCCGGTTGTTTCAGACTCTCCTCCTTATAAAAATTGCGTACCCGCAATTTTCATAATTAAGGTCGTTAATAACAATTATTTTTCTAACATAAACTGGTTAAGCTAGAGAAATAAGGTCAAGAATATAAACGCTAAAGAAATCTTTTAATTTCATAAAAGAAATTCACAAATTCTCAACAAAATCTAATTATCAAATAGATAATCAGAAAACAACCAAATTGAATGAATGTAATTATCAGCAATATCTAATTATCGATACGATAATTAGAAGACAATAAAATCTAATTATCAACAAAGATAATTATAAAACCCAACTCGCAAATCGAAAAACCGCAATTATCTAGTTACCAAAACGGTAATCAGAAATCTCAAATCACAAATATCCGATTATCAAAAACGATAATCAAATCAACAAATATTCGATTATCAAAAACGATAATCAAATCAACAAATATTCGATTATCAAAAACGATAATCAAATCTCAAATCAACAAATATTCGTCTATCAAAAACGATAATCAAATCTCAAATCAACAAATATTCGATTATCTAAAACGATAATCAAATCAACAAATATTCGATTATCAAAAAAGATAATCAAATCAACAAATATTCGATTATCAAAAACGATAATCAAATCTCATATCAACTAATATTCGATTATAAAAACGATAATCAAATCAACAAATATTCGATTATCAAAAACGATAATCAAATCTCAAATCAACAAATATTCGATTATCAAAAACGATAATCAAATTAACAAATATTCGATTATCAAAAACGATAATCAAATCTCAAATCAACAAGTATTCAATTAACAAAAACGATAATCAAATCAACAAATATTCGATTTTCAAAAACGATAATCAAATCAACAAATATTGGATTATCAAAAACGATAATCAAATCAACAATTATTCGATTATCAAAAAGGATAATCAAATCAACAATTATTCGATTATCAAAAACGATAACCAAATCTCAAATCAACAAATATTCGATTATCTAAAACGATAATCAAATCAACAAATATTTGATTATCAAAAACAATAATCAAATCTCAAATCAACAAATATCCGATTATCTAAAACGATAATCAAATCAACAAATATTCGATTATCAAAAACGATAATCAAATCTCAAATCAACAAATATTCGATTATCAAAAACGATAATCAAAACAACAAATATTCGATTATCAAAAACGATAATCAAATCAACAATTATTCGATTATCAAAAACGATAATCAAATCTCAAATCAACAAGTATTCAATTATCAAAAACGATAATCAAATCTCAAATCAACAAATATTCGATTATCAAAAACGATAATCAAATCAACAAATACTCGATTATCAAAAACGATAATCAAATCAACAGTTATTCGATTATCAAAAAGGATAATCAAATCAACAATTATTCGATTATCGAAAACGATAATCAAATCTCGAATCAACAAATATTCGATTATCAAAAATGATAATCAAATCTCAAATCAACAAATATTCGATTATCAAAAACGATAATCAAATCAACAAATATTCGATTATAAAAAAGGATAATCAAATCAACAATTATTCGATTATCAAAAACGATAATCAAATCTCGAATCAACAAATATTCGATTATCAAAAACGATAATCAAATCAACAAATATCTAATTATCACAAGCGATAATCAGAAACAACAAATATCTGATTATCAAAAACGATAATCAGAACTCATAACATCAAATATCTAATTATCACAAGCGATAATCAGAAACAACAAATATTCGATTATCAAAAACGATAATCAGAACTCATAACATCAAATATCTAATTATCACAAGCGATAATCAGAAACAATAAATATCTGATTATCAAAAACGATAATCAGAACTCATAACATCAAATATCTAATTACCTGCAGATAATTAGATTCAACAAATATCTAGAAATCAATTAAGATATTCTATAAAATCAACATAAAAGGTGGATCGATCTCATCATATGGCGAGTCTAAGCTACGCCGCACGTGCATCTCATATGGCCGAAGCCTACCAAGTACCGTCATCATAATTATGGCGCCCAACATATGACACGAATGTCCAACATATGACCCGAAGGTCTGGTACTGGTATTTGACCCGAAGGTCCATCGTATGACCCGAAGGTCCATCATAGTGGCTCGAAAGCACACGAAAATCATCAAATATTTCAATTTACGAGTCCGGAATTAACCAAAATAGCAAACACACATGTCCCATAACCACGAGTTTTACTAAATCATTTAATTCTCTTCATCGTTTCCTTGAAAGTGCAAAATTGTGTATTCCAAAAATAACATTTCACATTCTCAAACGGACAAGTCCGGAATTAAGCGAATCAGTAAAAGAAAGGGGTCATAGTCCTCGATTTTGCTGAAACGTTTAAATCGCTTTCTCATTCTTTTGAAAACGCAAACTGCAAAACTTCTGAAAACAATTTCATTTATTTTATAAAAGTAATAATTTACATTCTCAAACGAACAAGTCTGGAATTAAGCGAATCAGTAAAAAAAGGGATCATAATCCTCGATTTTGCTGAAACGTTTAAATCGCTTCCTCATTCTTTTGAAAACGTAAACTGAAAATTTTTGAAAAACAATTTTATTTTTTAAAACGATTTGCAAATTCGTGATAAAAACAGCAACATTAATGATAATTTCAACAAGGAAATTGCACTTCTCAAAACACCGTAAAAACGGACAACAAAATCAGCATTGCGGGATAACCGCTTGAAAATCCTCTTTAAAATATGACGGATACTGCAGTCAAAGCGACAGTAATTTTTAAACGTCAAAATCTCATCAAAATAATTTGCATCAAAATATAACACCAGAGAATTTTCATTCATCAAAATGTCAACAAAACACCATGCTTCAAAAATTTAGCATCGATGTAAAAATCCCGTTATAAAAATAACGGCAACAAAATACGTTTAGAACCAAACATCGGTTCAACGTAAAAATAATGCAGTAAGGTGCAACTTAAATTTGCACGTATACTACAAAATGAACAAAGAAATCAGTCGAATATATCTTCAATGAAGATGATTCAGAACAACAAAATCTCAACAAATTCACATAACTGCAATCGCTTCGGATCCTCAAATCGGATTCGAAATTTTCAAAGAAAACAAATTAAACACAGTTATGTAAACAACAAATACTTTGATTTTCAAATCAAAAAGGTTATCAGCGGTACTCAGCGAAGACAGTCTCACTGTTTTCGCTGCGCACTCTGGTAAACAAAACACGAATCTATCAATCATCAAAACACAACTTCACCTCTATTTTTAAATAAAGATATTTAAAAATTTCATCATAATTTCAAAACTTTAGTTTTGACTCCAAGCACCAAATATCGACTAATAGTTGTAACACATGTTCCATCTAAGTTATGTTTTATATTATGTCCATAAACCCCAAGCTCTGATACCAACTGTGACGCCCCACCTCTATGCTCACAATAACAAAGAGTATTAAAGGAAATACTGTCCGTTATCACAAAGAATAAGGCTGGATAGGAGCAGCCATCCGTAGTTAGGACTTAAACTAGTATTGGTTATCTCGATAGGAGTGGTATATTTTTTTTCATCTCTTATTTATTTACTCCCATCGACATACCCAATTTGAATATAAAACGAACTACGATGGTTCATAATAGTTTAGGACAATAAATATAATAATAACGCAGATCATATAAATACGGAACACAGATAAAACAATAAGTCTCATATATATAATAATTGATGTAAGTTACAATACATGTGATACAGTACGTATAATACAACTACAACTGTCGACTCAGGAAGTTACATATTCAAGTACATTATCGTAAATAATATACATGAATATACAACATCCTATACTAAGACAACGACTACTCCAAAAAGTAAGAAAAGACTTCATAGCTCTAGCAGCAACCCAAAGTAAGATATCAACAACCTGTAAATACTCGGTCTGACCCGAGTATTAAATTCAAAAGAAAATAATACACGGGTCAGTCTAATTCAAACTCAGTTATTAGTGCACAGAAGCAATAATAATTAAATAACAATTAGACGACAGTCATAATAAATCTCGTCTATCCGATCCTTAAATAATGAAATCGGATAATGATAAATATAACACGTAACAGTGTTAAACAACAAATCAGCAATTCCAAATTATCAACGAAGATAAATTAAAAAGATTATCAATGAAGATAATTTAGAAAACAACAGAATTGCCTAAACGACAATTAACAACAAAATCTAATTATTAAATAAATAATTAGAAACTCATAATCTAATTATCAAATAGATAATTAGACAACACAAAAATGATCGAATCAAATCAACTCAAAATGCAATTTCAAAATATTGAATTGAATAAACAAAACAATTCAAACTATTGAAATATCACAAAAGTCAACTCGAGTAGGGCTGCAGAACACGCACGCGTGTACTGCCTCGCCACTACAGCATATGGAATATGCAAAAGATCAATAAATCAAAACAAAATAGAATATCATAAAAGCCATACCGTGTGGCTGCAGTTCACGCTTGCGTGCACTGCCTTGCCACTACAGTGATGATGTACACAAAAGATCAAAGAACCAAAATCAAAAGAAATATCAATAAAATTAATACGGTGTGACTGCAGTACACGCTCGCGTGCACTGCCTTGCCACTACAGTGATGATGTACACAGAAGATCAACGAACCAAAATCAAAAGAAAATACCAATAAAATTAATACGGTGTGACTGCAGTACACGCTCGCGTGCACTGCCTCGCCACTACAGTATATGATGCCATCACAACTCCAATTATTAACAGCAATCAAAACTGCAGAGGTCAAGTCACCATCATCATGACTCAACACAACTGTAAAGCAACTCAATTCGAATGACCAAGGGCACAAGGCTGTGGTATAACCTGAAGATAGCAGAAGGAGTATGACAGAGCAACTAAACCACACAACACCTATGTGTACAGCTCCAATGGGACTGCACAAAGATCACTGTGATACAAATACACAATGTATACATCACCAGACCATATATGATCAGAGATAAGCAAAGGCAAGAGAACGTGGTGCAGATAAATGCAAGTATCAGACTCGAGCATAAAGGCACAGACTCGAGTGAAAGTGAATTAATTGACCCAAATCAATGCTAACAACATGAACTCAACTGTATGCAACTATAAAACGAAGTGGACAATGCGAGCACAGCCGAGTGAAGGTGAGAGCACCAAAAGAATGGCACCACAGCAACAACAGTAACGAGTCAAGTGGGTACAACATGAACCAACAATGTGAAAATGGCTCGAACCCTTGTAAATCAAACTTCAAGGAACAGGCAACTGAATATGAAGATGACAAGGACCTCAAGACTCAACCCCGTGCAATGGAACAGTTTCAATTAAATGAACCAAGTCAAAGGGCAAAGACTCAAAGACACAAATACAATGAAATGGACTAGACAGTAAGTATTGACCAAACCTTAACCAAATGCCGTGACGAGCACAGCAATGCAGGAGGTTGGAGAAATATAATGTAGACTATATCAAGTCTAAAATGACCAAAGTGCTAGTAAGGCCTCAAGCCAGAAACAACAGAGGGTTCAAAGAAGCAGTTCAAATTAGAATCCAATTGGCCGAAGTCCAAAAAGAAATCATTGTCACAGTCAAGTTAATGAAACTAGCAACAGTGTAGACGACTACTGCACCCAGAACATGGCAACAAGTGAAATAGTGAAACAGCAATGGTTCAACAATATGCTAATCTGATCATACATATATGCAACAGTAAACTAAAGTGGATAGCACGCCTCAAGCGAAAGTAAAATGAATTGGATAGCATGTCTCAAGCAATGGACAGTACGATCCAAAATCAGGTTACAATGAATCAAATAGGATTTGCAACAGCGGGAAGTGGCAGTCATGCCAATGTCACCAAATAAAGTCAGGAGGAAGGCTTTACTGTTTTGGATCAAATGCATAATGGCCGAAGCCATAAAGTAGTAATGTGAATAGACAAGATTCAAGTATAATACTCATGTCAACAGAGTTCAATGCAACATGGAGCTACAAACCAACTAGTATGTATACAACTCGACCACACTGAAGTTACAATTCAACCTAGTTTAAATCAAGTGCACAGAGCAACATTGTGACCACAGTGGACACACTTAAGGCAGTGTGTAATTCAAGTGAAAGACTGCAGTACTATGGTCAAAACCAAATAAACATACGAATTCCAAAAAAATCATATATCAACAGTTTCGAACTAAAATAAAGACCGTAGTCAACATTAAAGCAAATCGCAAGATCAAAGTAGATTCTCCTCCAAAAATATTTTCACAAAATCAACTTAATCCATTCAAGTGACCAGCCAACAAAAATCTAAATCGAAATAGTGGTACTCAAGAAATACGAACAAGGTCAAAACTCAAAAAGTCGATCAACATCTACATCGCAAAAAATCAAGCAGCACAAGTCAATCAAGTGTTCAAAACCAAGCTAATTGAAAGCATCAAAAATTGTTAACATTCAAACGAAGTTAAACTGTCGAAGTGCGAGTTGAAAAAGATGTGAGTGAAAAAGTTCACTCACCTCAGATTTGAAGCGCCCAACCCAAAATGAAGCCGAAGGCATCACGAAGACGAGCGAAGCCGAAAACAAATGAAACCCATTTTTTTTCGAACGAAGAAAGAACAGAGCCGCTATTTTATTTTCTTTCGATCGTTTTAGTTTTACGGTTTTGAAATGAAAAATGGGGAGAGAAGTGTGTATCGGCCCTAGATAAAATCACGGCACTACGAAAATAAACGTGGCCCAAAATTATTTACAAAGGCCACACCCCTTAACAAATTTTCAAGAGAATTTAAGCAGGGTTTTAAAAACTTCAAACAGCAATTAGCTAGCAAATTAATCTTTTAATGACGATATTAAATCGATGCAAAAATTCCAGTTGTCAAAGTGGTTTTCGGTATCGACAGAGAGTATGCCAGATATCCGATCCCGGTCTCTTTGCCAACCAATCGTTATTATAACCCGTGGTTATAACTTTTAAAACAATATTTTATACTTCAAAATAAAATATCCTTTTCAATCCAAATCTTTATCAAAATAATGATTTAATCATTTCCAAAACCATTTCAATATATCGACAAACCATATCATTCAAATTCAAATATTTATCAAAATAAATATCAAGTCATTTCTAACCATTTTTAATACATAAATATCATATCTCTCAAACTTCATTTTTGAATCATTTCAATTTCAAAATATCATAACTTTCAAAAACTTTATTTCAAAAATTTAATATATATCGAAATATCATATCTTCTCAAAACTTCATTTCAAATCATTTCAATATATCATATCTTAAACATCTTAAATTCAAATATAACATTCATTTATTATCATCTCAAATCACCTTTTAAATAAGTTATATTCCATCAATTTAATTAAAATAAAATCATTTTAAAAGTGTAATTATTATACTTTCAAATCAAGTATTCAAATTTCAAAGTTTCAAGTCATTCTGAGCTCATTTACTAAGTCAAAAATCATATTTATTAAAATTTCAGCCTTTCGTAGCATTTAGAAAAAGCTGTTATAAGTTATACTTGAAAACATTTTAATTCAGCAAAGACAGCTCTTAAAAACTGCTGTTAAAACTCAGTTTTAGTTAAATTTTAGTTTAAAACAGCAACGACAGCATTTCCAGAAATGCTGCGGTAGCTCAGATTTCAAAACAAGGTTTAAATTTGATTTCAGCAAAGACTGCAGATCACTATAGCATTTCCAGAGAATGCTACAATAGGCCTGAGTCCAATATTAGCCTATAAGTTCAATTACAGCAACTACAGCATTTCAGAAATGCTGCAATAGCTCTTTTTACACAATTTTAGTTCAATTCAGAAAACTATAGCATTTCTGAATGCTATTAAAAGTTAATTCCAGGTTTTAGTGTATTTCCACCAATAATAAACTTCAAATTTAAACCAATAAATATTTTTAAAATAATTTTTTTAACCTTTAAAATGCTCATTAACATATCATTTAACATATTATTTTTGTACAATAAATTTCTTATACTTACATCCAATTTTCAACAATTTACTAAATAAATTCAAGTGTAAAAGTTTCCAATTCTTCATATTTTTAAATAAGCAACTTAAAACTTATCTTTCCTCCATTTCTCAAATAAACTAATTTTTTTTTAATTAACTTAAACCTTTAACTAAAAACTAATTTTACATTTCCAAGTCAAGTTATATTTTTAAAAGATCACTTTTAAACATTCATTTATTTAACCACTTAAATTCATAGAAAAATCGATAATACTTTAATAAATCACTTAAATTCCAAATTTAATCAAATTATCATATTTACCGATTTCCAATAAAATTAAATTTCCATTTTATTCATATAACCTAAATATCGTTTTTAACCAAAATTCCAAATTTCCAAACTTAAGTTATATTTAATAATCCCATTTAACCATTCATTAATTACATTTTTAACTCGTAGAAAAATCATAATTTCTTTATTTTAAACATTTAAAAACCTATTTAAATCAAATTTCATAAATTTATATTTTAAAATACTTAAAATTATCCAAAATACTTTATAAAATAACCACGGGTCTGTGTATAGTTTTCTAACCTAGGTCAAGTGATACAGATATGTATCATTTCAATCTGCAGTTTTAAAAGAAAAATCCGGGTTCTATCATTTCAAACCCACAATCCCAAGTTAAATAAAATAAATAAAAACCGTTCAGGCCAATCATTTCAGCCCATAACGATTTTTTCCTATTCTAAAGTCCGTTCGGGTATGTATCATTTCAACCCATAGTGATTTCTAATCTACAGGGAACTTGTAGTATGATAACAGATATAAATGAACAGTAACAACATATATATAATAACAGATGATACGACATGAAATTTAACAGGTTTAACATCATATGTAATTAATCACAAGCAGTTATAACATCACATAATAGTTCTACACATTCAAATGGTGTCAATTCACATTTGTATAAGTATAAACGTCTGGTGAGATTTACTCACTTGTATAAGCTGGAGACAACGATCAAAAGCACAAACTGAGATCTTTAAAGGCACTATGGCACGACAATGATTCGAGTTTGAGAGAGCCAAAGATAAATCTCCTTGGATACATGAGACAAACAAATATATGAAACATATGTTTCAAAAACAAGATATACTTAAACAATGTTAGAAATAGATGTATAAAACAAAACTAAAGACTTTGCACTTACTCTCTATGCTTGTTTGCATGGCCTAGGGGATCAATAAGTTCAGGTTTGAGCATTGTTTGGATCAGGGTGGGTATGGAAAAGGTGTGGCTACAAAACTAAACAAGCGGAGGAAGTTACACTTAGGGTAGGTGAAGGGTTTAAGGCAAAATATCATGTTTTTGGTCAACAAAAGGGCTCGGCCTTGGTGTGGTTTGGCTTGGCCATTCAAGTTCATATCTGGAATGATGTTGGAGTGGTGTGTGGTGGTCTGGTCAGAGGTGGTGGTGGCGGCTAGAGGTGGTGGTGGTGGTGGAAAATGAAGTGGTGAAGCAACAAGGCTCAAACTAGCATGTTTTCAAGGCATAGGTTGGATTTTGAGGGGTTTTGTCACCATGGTTGGCTCGGATATGGTCATGACCTGGAGTGTAGGTGGCGATGATGGTAGGGAAAAGATGTAGAGAGTGGTGACCATGGCAATAGTGAGGAGGCCATGCAAATAGAAGAAAGAAACAAGACAAAAGTATGGAAAAAATGGAAGCAAAAGTGCAAAAAAGAGGAGGGCATTACCCAATTTTTTCTCCTAGCCGTGAATGAATGAGAAGTGGAAATTTTTTTAGTGAATGAAGACTGGAATACACGGCCAAACAAATTAATATACAACCAAAAGAAGTAAAGGCTAATAAATAAATAAAAACTGCCAAAGAGTAAATGAGGAAACGGTAAAAGAAACGATGTACGTTTCAAAAGCTTTTAAAACCTTTGGTATTTCCTTTATTTATTCATATAAGTTTACATTACTGAAAATAATAATGATTTCAGTCACAAATTCGAAAATATAACAAAATATAAGATATATATAAATATTTATTAATGATATAAGGTTAAAATAAGAAAATAGCACAAGATTGCAAACTAGTCTAGAAAAATGGAAAATAAACAGAATGAACTTTGGAAATTTTATATGGACTTGTAAAAATATTTATAAAAAATATAACAACATAAAAATAAAGATGAATTCACAAATAAATATATAAATTTAAATTTAAATATAATTTAAATAAAGAAAATAGCAGAAAAATGGAAACTAGACTTAAAATTTGGAACTAAATTCAATAAGCTTTGGAAAAATTCAAACATCACTTTAAAATATTAAAAGACAAAATATATTTAAAATAAAATATTAACACATAAAAAAAATTAAATTTAAAGAAAATAGGAAAAGATTTAAAGAAATTGCTTAAAAATCCAAAACGGTGTCCAGAAATTACAAATAAATCACCATTGACTTTGGAAAATTGTTTACTTTATTTTAAAATTATTATAATACAAAAATATACATACAATCACATATTGACCCAGATTAAAATGAAACATGACAAAATATATAATTTATACAATTTAAAAATAACAAAATTGCAGAATAAACAAATTGCACTCAATATTGAAATATACATAACTTTCACAGTTTAACTCCGTTTTCAACGAAACGAAAAGCAGTGTTCAAGTTATTACATCTATTTTCATAATAAAAGATAAAATTTAATATTTAAAATGATTTTAATTTTAATTTTAAAAGTCAAAGTTCAAACAGTTTGAGTAGATTCACCTTTTTAGTAAAATGTCCAATTTATACTATTTTGAACTATAGATCAGCATTTATATTTAAAATGAAATATTTGAAATAAAAATAAATTTAAAATAATTAAAATAAAATAAAGTCAAATTTGAAATATATAGGCAAAAATCTAGGGTTGTTACATTCTTGAACTGCTTCTATAAAAACTCATAGAAGGCAATACATAGTCTCGAGCAAATACACATGTAAGTGACCAAAATACGAAGATATTTTGTAGTTGTAATAATAGGCGCCTACATGGGTGTTGAAATAACATCATGCAAAAATATTTATCAGTAACTATGTTTTATACTTCTATTTGTCAATCTTAAATTCAGTTCATTGGTATATTTTAACTGATAGACAATTTATCAATTATATTAGTAGCACAAATTTATCAGAGTAGATTATTTTAGTTATACTAGAAAATGTTCTTAGAGTATCAATAAGGTTAAATATTATATTCATTTTAGTAATAATTCCCACTAGTCTTTAATGTTTCTCCAAACCGTAAGATGAAACATAGAAGTCTTTTGGCTTCTGGGGGGTGTAAAGACTCATTTGCCTTAGGATTCTAATCTTAAGGAATATGAACAGATCATAATCCTGCAAATTGTGGATAACTCCTTATCGGTTGTATCACATACAACTTCTAATCCGTGGTTCCTTATCCTGATCTCATTTCGACCTTGAGAAATATCAACACATCGAAAGAGATTTATTCACTCATACCAACCATCTCACAACGGTTTAAGTATAAATGTACGTACCTTAAGGAATATCAACAAATACTTATATATATATATATATATATCTTACTAGTTTATTTAATATATTAATAGTACAACAAATAACATCTTTAGCTTGAGGAATATCAAGTAGGTATTTAATATATTAATAGTACAACAAATAACATCTTTAGCTTGAGGAATATCAAGTAGGTAGGAGTATGTAAGTAATTTATTAGTATATAAATGGTAGAAAATAGCTTGATATTAAAGATTCATAATCTTTAACTTATATTTATAGTGATATCGACTTATGGAATAATGCATTTCTTATCCCCGTGATTCAAGTGTATGACACATCGGAAATCACGGTACACGCACTATACTATGTATTTATTCCTTAAGTCTATTTAGAGTTTCTTATTGTCTCAGCTTTGGTTTATACATTCATATCATATAAGTTTATTTTTATATAATTTTTGTAATTTAATTAACTTATATATTTAATTAACTTAGTTAACATTTTAATTAATTTTATATTATTTAGTTAACATTTTATATTGAATATTTATAATATTAAATTTATAATCATACACACATATCTTATATATATTTATTATTTATTAATTAACATTTAATTAATTTTGTTTAATTAAAATAATTTTAATCAATTATAATTAATTTTGAAAATTATATATATATTACGTTAACTATAACGACCCGTAATTTTCAATAATTAAAAATAGTTAATTTGATAAGGGTTTGTGATTTGATGTTGGAAGAAATAAAAATATGTGATTTAATAATAAAAATATAACTGGAATGAAATGCAATATTATCAATTTAAGGTAATTGATGACTGCTTTAAATGTAATTCTAATTAATTGAAATGATTAAAAAGTTATAATTGGTTATAGATTGTAAATTAATTATAAGTGACAGTAGTAGTGTTGTGGTGGTATTTATGATATTTGTGGGTAGATAACAAACTTACAAATGTCATTAAACTACGAAAAGATAATGATTGTCATTTGTTACCAATTTATTTAATCCGTTGAATCAAATTTAAAAATCTGCGGCAATTAAATGAAATTAAAATGTTACGTAAAACGAGTTAAGACGATAACTGTAAAATAGCGAATGCTAGAAAATGTATAAAAATGTTAATTATATTTATAAGGCAATAATTGATGTAATAAAAAGAAGTGAAATAAGGATAAATTGATTTATTGGGATTTTAAATTTTAATAAAATTGACAAATTCAATGTAATTGAAATATGGCAGCTATTATGGTAAAATATGAAATTGGAGAATATTAACGTAATAAGATATAAACCAATGTTGAATATATACATAGAGTAATGAATAATTGAACAAAAAAGGATTGAAATTAAATCAATTTATTAGAATTAAGTTTTAATTAACTGAATTTAATTTCAGTTGAAATTGAACACTGTAACTTGTGTAATAATTAACACTGAATTGACATGTAAATTTATTTTAAATTTTTGTAAATGGCTAAGTAAATAAAAAATGATAAAATTTGTTAATTACAAAATTAGAGTTAAAAAGGTGATTTAATTAATTTAATATCAATATATTTAATTAATGTGAAAAATAGCCATTTTGGCCACTATCTCGGAATTTGACGAAACCAGTTTCATCGGATCCGTAACGGTGAGTTATTGTAGGATTTCAAGTTTCATAGCGATCAGACCTGTCGTTCGATCATACGGACTCGAAACGCCTAGAAATCAATTTAATTGAAATCAATTTGAAATAAGCTGATTTTGAGCTAACTTCTTTATAGATTGAATTAGGACTTGAAACCTACTCCATTGAATTTAAAAATATTGAAAACATCTATTTTGATATATGGAATGACACACTTTCGTTCTTGAAGCAAAACGGGCTTTACGGGTCGTTATTATTAATTCGAACCAGTTCGATATGTTATTCATTCTTATCGGGCTTCGTTAGTATATGCAGACCTTTCTAAACCCAATGACCAATTTATTTCTCTTTTCTGTACGTATCTGTCTATTCCATCTATCATTTCATCCAAACCCAAAATAAATTTCAAAACCAAATCGAAAAATTAAAACTTCTCAAACTATATCATATTATATGTCAATTCAAAGCTCTCAACCAACGTAATTCACTGGTGTAATTTATTTTTCAATTGGATTCACTGTTTTTGTAGAAATCGAGGATGAACCGCAGCCGTCCATTCTAGGTTTTGGACGATCCAACGGTGAATCTTCGTCCGATCGAGGATCAGGAGGCATCGTTGCATAGAGGATGGAGAGCAGGCTCGGTAGTCGTCGTTTGTCGCATCACACTCAGAGGTTGCTAGAATTCAAAGTAATAGGCAGTGGCAGGCGAGTTCGCCTATGGCGATCAGAATGGTCGTGCGACCCTGAGGCAGAGCGGCTTGCGAAAGGCGAGCTCATGGCACCATCTGATCTTTGGTCAGATGGTCATGGAAGCGGCAGTCGGAGGAAAAAGGTTGGTAGTTGAACCCTTCATGCGTGCGATCGAGATTGAGGCTAGGGTTATGTGAGCATGGGTTGTAGGTGACGTGTTTTATTTTTATTTTTTATTTTTTTATTTATATCCAAATCATTCAACTAATCATAACTTTCGCGTACGAGGTCGGAATTACGCGCGGTTTATTCCATTGGGATCATATTGAAATTCCAAACATTATAGTACTAGTTCTGACGAATTCCGAGGCTATTGAATTTTGGGCCTTATTTTGGATTTCAAATGGATTTGAAATCAAAGGCGATTGTTTTAACCCACTCACAGCTAATAAATTGTCTTATGTTAGTTAAGTTGAATTTATGATGTGATTTGGAATTGATTAGTTGATGTTTGGTATGTTTAAATCATCATTCTAGTTAAATTTGACTTTTTTGCATTTAATCATCGTTGAATTTAATATTTAATTTAATTGTCAATTTAATACCTGTTAATGGTAATCAGTTATCTGTTGATGTTTATTGGTTGAGTTGGATGATGATTGTGATGTATGTTTGATTGTTGATATTAGATGACTGGATGTTGTATTTTATATTGTTATGACAATGCAAGTTCCCTATGGGTTGAAACGATACATACCCAAACGATCTATATATTAGAGGAAAATTATTATTGGTTGAAATGATAGACTCGAGCGATTTTATGGATTTTAATTAAACTTGGGATTACGAGTTGAAATGATATACCCATAAATTTGATTATCAGAGGATTGAAAAGATAAATATATATATATCACTTGACCATAGGATAGAAAATTATATACCGACACCGGATTAGTTAAATTAAATGATCTTAAATCTTTAAACTTCGAATCCAGTTAAACGATATTTTGAAATATTGTTGGATTGAAAAATTGAATTGTTTAAGTTAATTTCTTAAAGGATTTAAATTGAAATTCTAAAGTTAGTCTTGAAGTATAAATGAAATTATCGAAATTGATTAATTGAAATAATGAAATTTACTTTGAAATCTATTGGATTGGAATAGCTAAAATTGATATTTCAAGACATCAAATTGGGTTTGATTGAAATTTGGACATAGTCCAGATTAGTTGAATGGAAGAAATGTTTAAATTTGATGTTAATTTCAAATTTATATCATTAACATAAATTGTAAAATGTTCTTTAAAATTCTAAATTATTAAGATTTTCAACCTTCAAAATAAATATATCCATTCTAATTATTTTAAACCATTTTAAATCTATTTAAAGTATTTTAATTTATTTTAATCTATTTTAAATCTATTTGAAGTATTTTAGTTTATTTTAATCTATTTTAAATCTATTTAAAGTATTTTAATTAATTTTAATCTATTTTAAATCTATTTAAAGTATTTTAATCTATTCTAATCCATTTTAATCTATTTAAAGTATTCTAACCTAATTTAATCTAGTCAATCTATTTTAAAATTATGCAATCTATTTTAAATCTATTTAAACAATATTAATCCATTTTAACCTATATTAATCCATTTTAATCTATTTTAACTATCTTAAACTATTTTTAAAACTAATTTAAACTATTTTTTGAATTTTAGGTTTGTGAAGTGGAAGTTTATATTTAAATACTTGATTATTAAGTAGAATACGACTAAATGAAGTAATAACATAAGTTGGGATTTAAATAACATATTTGAGGAATATGATGATTTTAAATGAGGATCTAATCTGTTTTGGAATATGAATTCGAAAGTGATATGGTTTCAAATGTGATATAATTTCGAAGGTAAATGTGAGTTCGAAAATGATATGGTTTTGAAAATATGATATTCTGATATCAATTGTGAATTGACTTTAAAATGTAAAAGAACCATCTGGTATGAAATAAGCGTTGGTTGTTAAAAAAACCGGGATCGAATATTGTCTTACTATCTGCCAATACCGAAAACCACTTTAAAAACTGTGTACATGGTGGAGATTCTAGAAATGAAGTAGGAAGGTTCGGCTAACAATTCTGTATGTGGTATGTACGTGACGCTGATTCCCGTGAATCAGCTTAGATGTGACTAAAACAGGAGCAATACCGGGCCAAGTAAGATCGCACCTCTGATCGGGCACATTTCTTCAGTACCATACTATTACTTTATGATTGATTTGGTAGCCACCCCTCGATTTTGATTATGGGAGTATATCCGAGGTGGGCTGTAGTAGCTGATATGCGTTACCACCAGTCCGTGAGTGTAATTGGTATATCTACCCTGGCATTGCCTCAAGTTTTTGTGTTCATATGCCCTATCACGCCATCTATGAATTTGTATTATACCATATCTATGGGGTACCCACTAGGTAAACCTCACAGAGGAGCTTACGTTACTATATAGACTATGGGAATATATAAAATATGTTAAGGGGGACATGGGTGATGCCTTAACGCTATTTCAATACTTTACTTTATTGCAGACACTATTATAATAGCGTATTGTACTACATAGTAGATAGTTTAACAGATCCTTAGGAGATGGAAATCTCAAACATCTCTTAAGTTATTGCACTCACGTTAGGCATTGGATAGGAGATGTGAAACCCCGTAAACATCTCTGACAACGTTACATTCATATTTATTTATCGTTGATTTAACTAACATAAGATCTTTTAGTTCCGACTCGAGTGTTTTGTTTTTTCAATTCGCTTGGGTCACTCTGAGCTTTTCAGTTTATCGAAGACTGCTTTTTAGAGGATGAAGACGAAGATTTTGTACTATTATTATTTATTATGCTTATTCCACTACATCATGTTATTCCGCTGCATTTATTTATTATTTATTCGTGTTGTGTGTAACTCTGATCTGTATTATAAAAATTTAATCAATGTTTTTGTAAACAGCTTCATGAATTGTTTATTTGATTATTATATTTTTTCATTTCGTCGCGAGATTCTGTATTTGGTTCTTTCTTTCTTTATTTTTCTTATTTATCCCATAACAATCTGCCATTTTGAATGGTTTGAATTTGACATGTATGGTTTATCGTCGATTTAAACCATCCAAAAAGGTAGGTCATTACATTAGGGATAACCTTTGGGTTACCCTATCCTTTTGGGCCAGGCTAGTAGCCAGGTAGGGCAGAGTCCTTGATTACCCAAACCTAATTTTAGACACAACTTTTCTAGACTGCCTCCTATATGGGTAGGCTTTATTAAGTTAGTCATATACTACTAATTTAGAACGCATAGACTATTGGGCTCCTATACCATTGTTGAAACTGGACTAGCACATAGTAGGGTAAATAGGTAAATTTTGGAAAATATATTCCATTTAGGATCTTATTCGATCTGCGAAGTCTATGTTTATTTAGATCAGGTCTAACTTTGTTTTAAATAAAATCAATATTTTATTTAAGTTATAAATAAAGTTTAATATACTATTATAATTATGATATATAAAATAACATGCATATCAAATGCATTTATCCATAGTCAAATGGTCGGTAAGAAATCTTGATTACACATATATAGAAATCCAATTGAACTAAAGTCAGTGCACCCATAAACTACAAGAAAATAAGTTCAGCTGAACATTTAGGCATTTGTTATGGAATATAACTAATCAAATAAGGTTTTACCCCATATCCTGTCAACTGTGTTCAAATGTATATGAAATCCCCAAATTGAGAAATAAAAATTAACAAATTACTGTCCGTTTCGAGTTAAATCCCTAATTCGACTGCGTGATTGCACCAACCGTAGAGCATCTACGTTGTTGACAGTTTATGGTGAGATCCGTCGGTTGGAAAAGAAATGTAGAGGAGAGAATGAAAAGCAATAGAGGGTAAGATCGATTGGTTGGAAAAGAAATAGAGTTTGGGGATTAAAACGGATGGGTGTGGCAAAGGGATTGTTTACCAATTAATAATAATGATATAAGTAAAAAAAAATCTAATTAAAATAGGACATGGGCATGATATAAATGATTTGGTTTCTCTTTTCCTATTAAGTAATAGATTTTTGATTTCAAAATTTCAAACCTTAATAACTTTTTTATACTAGCTCCAATTATAAAACATTATATATGAAAATTGTCCAAAAAATCGCTATGAATGCAATGTGTACATTTCATAGCCAAATTCTTACATTTGTGAAAATTACATTTTTATCCTTGTTATATATAAATTTATTTTTAATTAAATTTTGGCTATTTTTTGTGGGATGTTACACGTTCCCTTTCTTAAAAGGATTTCTTCCCCGAAAGCTTTTAGGATGGGAAAATGCACTTGTATGTATGAAAGTTAATGCTTACAACCATGTATTCATCGTTAACCACTGTCAACCATTGTCCTCAGTTCAAAATTATAATGCAATATGTACATATAAATATGGAATATATATAAACCTATGTTAATGCAAAAATTAGGCCGTCGCCTGATCTAGTCGACCTCCTGAAATACAAGTGCTTATGCCATATATCCAAATGTATGCAACATCCTAAGTAAATATACTGGCATTTCTATATGTATATGCCCCCTCCCCCCGCCAGTATCCACTCTTTTATTATTCCTCCATTTCGCCAAGGATACCCAAACCTGATGATTTTATAAATTGTTGAAAATATCATTATTTCTTTTCCATTCCGATTTAACTTAAGCTATCTCATTTTACCCATGATTGAGTTCTCCAATCCTTCAATAATTGTGGTACCTAGGTATCACGGTTATAGTCTACAGGAATTTATTGTATGTTCCTCAGCATACAAGTAAGTAATTTCTCCAATCCTTCAATAATTATGGTAATCATTAGGTTGTAATCGACTAGGTGATACCTCGTTCGCGTGCAACTGTTATGCAACACAAACTATGTATCCAAAGTCGGTACTTCATGAACTTCCTTAAATAAATAGCTTTCTTCGGGAAGGGATAATTAAAATGTATCCTACCATTTTCTTCTCAAAGTCTTATGAAAATCTTCCAAATCTCATTTTTCATAATACCCAACTCTGCATCTTTAATATGTACAAACTGTAATATCTTTTACTTAATCGAAACCCAAATCCATGAATTAACCATCCTCTGCGTAAATTCATCTAGGATACCTTTTATAGTTTAAACTTCCACAATTTATCGCTTCCTAATGCCATTCCATCAATAGGACCTTTTCTTCGAATATAACCCCTAACCATTTTATTACAACTATTGTGTGGTCAAGACAACTAAATATGACATGGTGCCTCGCCATTTTAGTCTATTAGATATATTGACCAATACTTAACTAACATTGTACCCAAAAACTCATCTAGGAACATCTAAAATGGACGATAACTAAGCCTAGTAAACATCTTATGGAACTCTTATCATCTCAACCCCAACAATATACTTGTAGCTGTTATGACAACTCAAGTGCCAATGTTTTATAAATATCAACATATAACGTATATAAGACAACAACCTACTTGTAGCTTGGTTACCTATAATTCACCAAGTCAAAAGCAACATCTGTGGTGTAACATTAACTGAAATGTCAGAAAAATGCTGCTCGCTCATAAATAATCCAAATCGTCTTCCTCTTCTAGTAATGTTAAAACAACTAAAACTTTAGGGAACTACAACTGAAATCATGTAACATCCCCCATTTGAAGGCCCAAAACTAACTGCTACGGATGCTGTTGTCATCCAAAGTTATTAATTATCGGTGATCAATTGCGGTAATGTTAGATACATTGATAAACTAGAAACATATGAATATGAAATTTTTTAAACTCAATTTAAAACATATTTCGCATTCCATTACAAATAGCATTTCAGATTCATTACATAATCTCAATTCGTAAACCATGTCCAGAGAAATATAATTATTACAAATTATGCTAAGAGCGATATATGAAGATGCCCTCTTGGTTGATCAGAGTCTAAATATAGACAATTAAACAACTTTTCCATTTCATCCAACTACACAGCAGAATCAAACAGAAAGAACTCCTAATAGCTAGCTTGCCTTTCAACGTCTCCGGAAGCTTATTCGTCTAAAGGAGAATCTGAAAATCTTAACTCTCAAACTACTCAAAATCAATTGAGCATCCGAGAATTTAAGGGGAAAACATAAAATTCGAGTCAAACAAAAAGTTTGGTGTGAATAAGAACCTACAATCTTGAACCATATAGATGTCTAATAAAACCACGCCACTTAGCGGAACGGGTTTTCCCCTCACTAGTATCTAACCCCAATTTATAATAACCACATATTGTGCACCTTAATCCATAATGGTTAAGACATAACATAATAAAATGTATCATGATTATATGTAAACATGTTGTACGCTTTGGATTTTCCATCCCCATTCACCTGACTATCTGTCTCATGTTATAGTTTCTAAGGTCACTATTAACTTGTTAGTTTTCAGGGGCTAACTAATAACTTGTTCCAAGCTTAAGGACTATCTATCGAGTTTCATAGTTTTTCTATGGGATCACTAAGAACCTATTGGTGTCTACCAATAACATCATCCAATCATTGTTTTTATGGGGTCACTATGAAACTATTGGATTCTCCAATAACATCTCTCATGTCATAGTTTTTATGGGATGGCTATGAACCTATTGATTTATCAACAAACTATTCAGGACATAGCTTTCAATGGATCACTAGAAACCTATTGGCCACTAACAATAACAATTTTCATAACATAGTTTTCATGGGCTTACTAGGAACCTATCTAAGCCAATAATCTTTTGATCGGTCTTAGGCATCCTATATTCTTGTCTGTTTGACCTCGTGGATTCAATTCTACTCATGCAGGAGTTAATTCAATGTATATTCACTATAGGGTCAACCTAGCCTGTCATTATTCCCTTAACATCCTAAAATGCAGTTATGGGTTAATAAAGTGAATATGATAACATAACATTCATGACAACTGATCAAATGCTACGCACCATATAAACATCCATAGTTTATTTCCATGTATTTATTTTTCTAATGAAAGGTGGTCAACAATCTTAACCTACCTATTTACTAAGGAGAGCTTCCTTTCAAAAACATAAAATATATCCATGATTTATTGCTTAAAATTATGGACATCCTCTTTCAAAATCATAAAATATATTTCTCGAACACTTGGAAACATCCCTTTCGAAACACTTAACAACATGCCTTTCGAAAAACTTAAAACATATCTTTCGAAACACTTAAAACATACCTTTCGAAAGCATTGGGTTCAAATAAAAAGTTATGGAACAATAGTTCAAAACCAATTAAAAGCGTTTCTTTCGAAACCATAGTTTGAAAATGAAACAAACTACATAGTATATAAAAAGGGACACATTCGAAAGTTAACTCTTCGAAAGACCTATAGTGTTTGCAACATGCTTCTGCATGTTGCTTGGGTTTAAATAAGCGCCTTTGACCTTGTCAAAAGGAATGGGAGTGGCACCCACCATTTGGCATGTATAAGTTAAAGGAAAAGCGGCCTTAATGGTTGCGAAAGGGTATCGATTCAAAACCCTACCCTCCGAACTCATTGATTCAAAAAGTTATAAAAGCGGCCTCTTACTAAGGTGAAAGGTTTTAATGCGCCAGCTAGGGTATCAAAGAGGTTCAAAAGCAGCAACCCTTTCGAAGAAATCAAATAAAATACAGGTTTATATATTCGAAACCGGAAATTACAACTTGTCCCCTTACACATGCATACTTTTGACACCTTTGCTACCTTTTGCATAGGTACAATACACTTCGTACCACTAGCTTGATGCCACATATAATGGCACCGAATGGATGCGGAAGGGTTAGAGGTCGGTGTGGATGAAGTCGAAAGCCAGCAAGGTTAAGTTGTGAAGATGTAATTTGGACAAAAAATGCATTTTTCTTATAAAAGAAAATAATTTTCACCTACCATTAATATTTGTCTCAATCTTGTTGGTTTAGAAAACTTTTTCAATATCCTTTTTCAGAATTTGCTGTCGAAATCAAATTTGGATTTGAAAAACTTTACACTTAAGTTATTCTCCTTAATAAAACAATTAAAATATTTAAGTCCTCTAACTTAAATAATTTATTATCCATAGTAATACACTTTAGAAAATCCCCAAAATCACAATAATTCATATTAAATTGTTTTCTAATATATGTAAATTTTAGACTCGAAAACATTATTTGATTGCCTCAAACAATATAAATTTGTAATTAACTACTTCCTTTCTTAGAAACTAATGATAAATCCATAACTACTGGAAAATTACGAAACTTGAAACCCACTTCTAAAATAATTTTTTTGACTATATATCAAAAAAGCAACACTTTTGAATCCATATGATAAGTTTCCAGTATAAAAGCTATCATAAAATTCATACTAAATTTTATAAATCGTCAACAAGCATATATATATATATATATATATTTATTTATTTATTTAGTCTACCAAAATATATCATCATTCATCCAATCATACGTTTTTAAACCTCAAACCCGAATTAAAACATTCAAGATGACTTATGTAAGCTGGTTTAGATCATTATTCTACTTGTTTGAATAAGAAATTTGAGATTTGTTCTTGCTTTAATCTTCCTGCTTGAATCTTTAGCCTCTAAATGATTTTTGAGCTCCTCTTCACCTAGGGTTATGGCCGGCCTTGTTTTTCCTTTTGTTTATGAAAATGCGAATGACAAATATGTAAGGGATTTAGGGGTTATGGCATACGACTATTCTCATTTTGCCTCAGCCTTATTTTCTTAAGTTTCTAATTTATAAATCACACTTATAATTTCATTAGTTAAGGCATGACCCTAATTAAATTTCCAAATCTCAATTACCTTATCACTCTAACTGATACATTATTCTATTTAACTTATCTAATTAAACCTCCTGAATAATTTTATTTAAATTAGAGGTGTTACAGGCTCCCCTCCTTAAAAAAATTCGTCCTCAAAAATCAGCAAGGACTAAATACTAAGCATAATACTCATATGTAACATCTCCTAACTACCATACTAACTTACCTGACTAGCAAACATGCTATAAATATATAACAGATATAAAAGATGCCCTTATAATAGATCGAGATAGGTATCTCTAATCATGTCTTCTATCTTCCAAGTACAATCCTTCTCGTTTTCGCTCCATTGCACCAACTTGATTGACTTGTTTCTTAACCTCTTCTCATCTCTTGCTACAACTGGAACTGGTTCCCTAACAATTTTCAAATCCGGTTCTACTATTAATTCTTCCAATGCGGTCGGAGGGATAGTAGTCTCTAGATCATGCACATACTTACAAAGTTAAGACACATGAAATACATTATAGACACTTGCCAAACTGTTCGGCAACTCTAGTATGTATGTGAGCTTTCTGATCTTCTTTATAACTGGGAATGGTCCAACATACCTCCTTGCCATTTTCCCTGACTTTTCGAATCATACCACACACTTCATCGATTATACTTTACTGGAAACCCTATCTCCAACTGAGAACTAAGGACCCTTATACCTCTTATCTGCATAACTCTTTTGTCTAGACTAAGCTTCCTTCATCCTACCTCAGATAATCTCAATCTTCTCTGTTACCTCCTTTACTAGATTAGGACCTAAGACTAATTTGTCTCCATTTTCCAACCAATATACTAGTGACTTGCATGGTCTTCCGTACAAAGCTTCGAAAGGATCCATTCTAATACTAGTCTAATAACTATTATTATAGGAAAACTCAACAAACTTTAGGTGATCTTCCTATGATCCACCAAAAACTAGCACATAAGATCTCAACAAATCCTCGATTACCTTGTTGACTCTCTCTGTCTGCCCATCTGTCTAAGGGTGATAAGCAGCACTCATCTTGAGCTTGGTATCTAACACATCCTGTAGACTCTTCCAAACTCTTTAGTTAACAAAGTATCTTTATCACTAACTATACTACTCGGAATCCCATGTACTCCAACTATGCTCTTTATAAATAATTTAGTTAAAATAGGTGTCATCCTAGTTGACGTAACTAGAATGAAATGGGTAGCTCTTGGTCAACATATCCATTATGATCTATATATTTTCATTTCCTCGATTTGACCTTAGTAACCCATCAATAAAATCTATGGATATCAAATCCCATTTCCAAACCGGTATCTCCAAAGATTGAAACAACCCACTCGACTTTTCATGTTCGACCTTCACTTTTTGATAGTTTGCACATTGCTTTACCCACAAGCCAACATCCTTATTCATACCTTCCGAGTAGAAGCTCCTCTTCATATCCCGATACAACTTGGACCCTTTAGGATGGATCGTAAACTTTGATTGATGACATTCTCTAAGGACCTCCTTCCTTAGGTTTTCTACATCAAGTATACACAACCGTCCTTTCTTTCTCAGCCATCCCCTCTAATCAAGACTAAAATATTTTAGATCATCAATCTCTGATCCAACCTAAAGCCTTCTAATCATCTCGGCCAACAATGGATCCACTTTTTACTTAGAAGTAATCTTTTCGATCGGAACTGGTTGGACTTCCAAGCAAGATAACATGGTAGTGCTATGACTAGATCTAGAAATTGATCCTAACTGCACACTATAAGTAGTCAAAGCCTCTAGGTCCATTCACTCCACTAACATAGTTAACACCACATTTTGATGTTTTTTCTAAGAGGATCTGCTACTTTATTTCCTTTTCCAAACATATATTCTATACCAAAATCATATGCTGCTAAAAACTCCAGCCATCTCTGTTGTCTCATATTTAACTCCTTCTAAGAGAATTAGTACCTTAAGGACTTATGATCTATCTATAACTCAAATCTTTCCCCTAAGAGATAAATTCTACATACTTTCAATGCAAAGATCATTGCTGCCTATCTGAATCATCAATAAGATACTCACTTCATGTGGTATAAGCTGTTGTGAAGCATAGGAAATAACTTTATTTTTCTGCACCAATACAGCCCCCAATCCAGTTCCACATGCATCTGTATATACCACTAGTCCCTGATTCCCACCCGGAACTACTAACACAGTCCCGTTGTTCAACAAGTGCGTTAACTTAAGTAATGCCTCCTTGTGTTTGTTGGACCAAATAAACTATACTTCCTGGTTAGCTTGGTCAAAGGCACTGATATCTGCGAGAAATCCTTAATATATCTCTGGTAATAGCCGGTGAGTCGAAGAAAAATTCTGATCTTAGTCACCATTTCTGGTCTCTTCTAATTATTAACAGCTCTGATCTTGTCTGATTCAACCGACAAACCCTTCTCTGAAACCACATGACCAAGAAACTTAACGTATTTCTTCCAGAAATGACACTCTGAAAAATTCACTTTCATTTGATGCTGCCTCAGGTTCAAAGCACCACTCTAAGATGAACTTCATGCTCTCTTTCATCCTTTAAACATATTACGATGTTATCCATGAATACCAATATGAACCTATCCAAGTGCTCTTGAAAAATCCAGTTCATCAAATCCATGAAGAAAGTTGGCGCATTCGTTAACCTAAATGACATCACTAATCACTCGTACGGACCATACCTAATTTGAAACTCCTTCAACGAAATACTGTCCTCTGCCACTCTTAGCTGATGGAAACCTTTCGCCAAATCCTATTGGGAAAATACTCTGGCTCTACTCAAGTGATCAAATAAATCATTGATCTCGGCAAAGGATACCTATTCTTGACCATCTTCTTGTTCAAATTACGATAGTTGATACACGTCCTTAGCAACCCATCCAGTTTCTTCACGAACACCGCAGCCACTCCCCAAGGCAAATTGCATGGTCTAATGAAATTATTTCTTTCTAAATCTGTTCCTTTATCTCGGTAGGAGTCATTCTGTTATGGGGTTTACTTATAGGTTCTGCTCTTGGCATAAGAACTATTCGAAACTCAACGGCTTACTTCGGTGGTAGTTCTGTGACTAGTTCAGTAACATTTGCAAACTCTCTTGCTATCAAAACCTGATTCAACTCTTCTACTTTCATTACATTCAGTAATGCATAAGCACTTGAGTCTGACTTTTCCACCGACTATATACTTCGGTTATGACTATCGGGGTGTCTTAGCGATTTTTCCCTATCTTGGCAAAATACACTAGCATCATATCTATCCAACCAATCCATACCCAAAATGATCCCGAAGCCTATGAAATCAAAAACATACAAACTGCATGCAAACTTATAACCTAACAATTCAAGTTCTAACTAGTCACATCTCAACCCCAGAGTTGCATACCCTCCTATCGGATTCGTAGCTCTTAAGGAAGTAACAAAATATGAGGGTTCTAAACATAACTTATATACCAAAAAATGAGATATAAATGAATGCGATGCACCGGTACCAAATAGTACCCTAACTGGTATACTATGAATCAAAAACGTACAATCCATCATAATATTTCTCATATCAGTAGCGGTTGGTCTAGAAGATGATGGTTCCAAGGCAAAAATATTTCCCATGTTCGCTCTGACTAGTTCTAGACACCGATTCTTGTAGTGTACAAACAGGTCACAATTGAAGCACTTCACTCCTTTCTTATATGAAACCTTCTTCCCTTTTCAAGTTTGACATTCATGAGAAAAACGTCCTTTCTTATCGCACTTAAAGCAAACCAGATCATCTTTTGCCTTCTTGGCAGCTCCTTCCTTCTTAGCTCCTTTCTTCTGAAAAAATTTCCTCTTCTTGACCATGAAATCCTTGGTTTCAACCCGTTTCTCTTCCCCAAAAGTAGAAAGCATCTCTTCATTTTTGATTGCCCTCTCCACTACAACTGTACTTGGATCACAGAGATGTGGCATAGTCGCCCTGGTAGTCTCAGGTCTTAAATCTCGAATAAACTTCTCGTTCATTTTATTGATGGTGTTAATGGTAGCATATCTGTATCTGGACAACTCATCAAACTTTTTAGCATGCTCAATCATCGACATCTCACCTTGCACTAAGTCCGTGAAATTTCTCAACAATACTGACTTGACAACTTCAGACAAGAACCTTTATTCGAACCTCTTTCAAAACTCTGCCGAACTCAACTCTTCCTCGAAACTCCCATAATAATACCATTCAACCAATAAAGTGCTGCTCCATGCAACTATCTATACGAAAGTCTCCTCTTCTGCTCATCATCTAATCCCAAGTCAGCAAAATTCATTTCACAATGCAATAACCAGTTTTCTACTTCAACATCATCCTCTATTCTCAAAAACAGCTTCCTACCAAGATTGGTTAATCCCTGCTCAGGTTCGCATAGTTATTGCCAACTGGGGCCACTGGTTTAGCTCCTTTGACATTCATGACATTTCCCCCTACTACTCCTGCAGCTGCTCCTGCTTGCATCAGATTAAAGAAGAACTGATACATCATCCACATATCTATGGGTGGGATTCCAACACCTGCGTTGGCATTTTTGTTTGGATTAGCATTTGCTTGTCGACCCGGATTCCTCCTGGCATTGGGTCGAGCATTTCCATTAGTTATGGTGCCTCCTCCACCTAGATTTCCTCTTTCGCTTGTTGACCCTGCTAATAAAAAATTTCATAACAAGGTTTTTATGGGCTTACTAAGAACATATCTAAACCAAATATCTTTTGAACAGCCTTGGGCATCCTATATTCTGGTCTTTTTGACTTCTGGATGCAATTCTACTCACATAGGAGTTAATTCAAAGTATATTCACTACTGGATCAACCTAGCCTGTTATTCTACCTTTTACATCCTAAAATGCAATCGTGGGTTAATCGAATGAATATGATAATGCAATATTCATGATAGCTGATCAAATGATACATACCATATAAACATCCATAGTTCATTTCCATATGTTTATTTTTCTAATGAAAGGTGGTCAATACTCTTAACCTACCTATTTACTAAACAGAGCTTCCTTTCGAAAACATAAAATAAATCCATAATTTATTGCTTAAATTTCAAGACATCCTCTTTCGAAACCATAAAATATATCTTTCGAACACTTGGATACATCCCTTTTGAAACATTTAAAACATACCTTTCGAAACACTTAAAAACGTACCTTTCGAAACACTTAAAAACGTACCTTTTGAAGCATTGCGTTCAAGTAACTAGTTATGGAAGCATAGCTTCGAAACTATTTAAAGTGTTTCTTTCAAAACCATAGTTAGAAAACAAAATAAACTACAAAGTATATAAAAGGGGAAACATTCGAAATCTATCCCTTTGAATGACCTATGGTGATGGCAACATGCTTCCACACGACTACTTAGGTTTAAATAAGAGACTTCAACAATATCGAAATGTGACGACCCGCCGTTCATTCCATAGAAAGACGTATCGTAGATTAGAAATAAATAGCTAGAAAAGAAAGTAGAAAGAAAGAACTAAACAACATTAGAATCTCAAAGCGGAATGGAAAAATATACTACATCATACAGATATTACATAATATTCATCATACATCAGAGTCATATAGTTACAACATCAAATTAGACAGTCGTGAAGACCGGCCTAATCATTACATCCCAAAATACAAAAAGATGATACTAACATAGCGGAATAGATATATAGATACGCAAAGTCTCCTACTCCAAGTCCTTTTCCAAAATACGTCAAGCCAACCTGATCACTTGGCTACTCATAAAAATTTGAGTACCCAAGAATTTAAGAAAATGGAAAATAAACTCCCGGACAGACATGGGTCTGGTGTGACGGTTAAGTTGTTTAACTTGAAAAATCTTTTTGAAATAAAAGGTATATCGTAAGACTCTCCTCCAATAAATACGGACAAGTTTTTCCCTTACGATAACCAAAACATTTCATAAGAAATCCAGTTATATTATAAGAAAATAGTTGGAATGCTTACATCTCACTTTCCAACATAATTGGACACAATCAAAACCGTACAGGCACTTATTGGAGATTGGATTCCATACAATGGCAGGGCTACTGAGGTACCGCCCGTCACAGTACATGGTCTAGATTAATGTACCGAGGATCCACCTTGATCCCATCAACACAAGACCGGAGCTACCCCTTACTGGATAGTCTGAATAAGACAACCCCGTGATTGTGGCCAACAACCGCCCACACAGCCGAAAAAAGGTCCTCTAGACAGGGAAAAATCATATCCTACTTGGGTGCTACCCACTTAGCCTTGCGTGCACTTTCCCTGTTTTAGCCATTCCCGGTTGATGAGGCTTGAGGCTATGATTACCTTTTTAGAACACATATCTTGTAATTCTCATCGTCCTCTATTGACGATGGTCTGATAGCATTCGTCCATACAAGTTCATTTTGGCTTCGAACGAAACCGAAGGCACTATCTCCGTTACACTCGTTTTGGAATCACCCTTAGAGTTAACAAAAAATAGCCCTTGCACTCCGAATCTTCATTCTTAATCTTCACTTGAGAATTCACGACCTATCGTTTAATTTGGATTGATGTGGTTTTCGAATAACTAATCTGATATTCGATCCCGGTCTCATCGAAATCCAAACGCCGTCTTTTAAGGCCAAATTGTTTAAGTTTTAACAATTTAATTCAATACAGCAATTTATCACAGATAGATAACTTACATTTATCACAGCTCAATCCAAAGCAATACATATCATAGAATATTACATATTAACATACTAGAGATATTATTCAATCCAAGCATTCAATAAAATTTGTCATCTATAAGCAAGATTAATTAATCACACAATTTATAATTAATTTAATTAATACAAAATAAATTAATTATTTATGGATTAATTACTTATAATCCTACTTAATTAACATTAATTAATTACAAACCATTTATTATTTTAAATTACTTATTGGAATTAATTAATCATCCTTTAATTATACACTTTAATTAATTATCCTTTGATTATTAATTAATTATCCTTTAATTACCTAAGACCATAATTAATTAAAGATAAACCATTTATATTAAATAATTACTTAATTATCATTTAAATTTTATTTAATAAACCTTTTGGAATTAATTTATCATTACATATGAATTAACTTAAGACCTTTATGTTAATTAATTGTTAAAATCATTACACCTTCTTAAATTAACTACTTAATTATACTATTTAATTTTATTTAAATAAACTAAAGAATTAATTAAAAAATGGACACATAACAAAATACTTTAACTTAATTAGTTAAAAATATTTTATTATTACCTTTAAATAATTTATCACTCAACAAAACATTTCTTTTTTTAAAGAAATGGGTTGAAGATTGTTTTAAGTAAAAACTTGTTTTATTTTAACTTTTAAAACTTTGTTAATACCCTAGTACTGACCCGAGACTAACCCGGTACAAATGCCTATGCAACCCGAGCCAACTCCACCTTTTCTTCTTCTCTTTCTTTTTCCTTCTAAAACTTATGTTGTTTTATTTTAAAAATTGTTACAAGTGGTCAATAACTCGCATACACCCGAAAGCACATTCGAGCCAATCCTTCACTTTCCCGAGTCCAAACCCGAGGCTACTTCACTCCTTCCTCTCAAATCGTACAGCAACAACCGAGATACACAGATACGTATGCACCTACACAGACCATCCCTGTTGCTCCGGCCATTGCTGCCATCGCCAGCAAATCGCCTTCGACCTCCTCCTTCGATTCCGACCACCGGCTCCTAGAATCGAAAACGAAAATCGAATTCGAGCAACATGAGTACCTACTAGAACAGCACTGATCATCCAAGAATCACCTCGATCCGCCGCCTTAGATCACTAGAGGCTTTGAAACTCCGACCAGCTTCGTCGTAGACCCATGCATCTATTCCCCTTGCTCCGGTCAAGTCCAATGCTCCCTCGATGACGAACTTGCTTCGAGAATGACATCGACCAAAACAGGTTCAAAAACCCTATTATGACGTCTATCGACCTCTACGGTGAACTAAAATTCACCAACCATTTTTTTCAAAACCCCTGACCTCCAAGCTACCTCCAGCAGCGACTTCGACGCTCCCTCTTGCTCCGATCATCAAAAATCGCCAAAATCCCAATTCCCATTCAACCCAAGATTCCTCACTCAAAACTTACATAAAAAACTTGATTTTACTTTTAAAATTCATGGTTTTCGAAAACGAATTAGATGATATAAGTGAAACTCGAAATCTTGGTGGTTGAAATTTTGATATGTTTTGAGTTTCACTGTATATTCTTCTTCCAGTCAAAACTACTTCCCAAATAAACTTAAAAATATTTTTAAAATTTAGATCTTGTTAATTCAAAAATATTTTGTTTATACATCGAAGCTTAAAAAGGATCAGGGGAAGAGAAATTGAATTTTGAACTTGTTTTAAAACCTGTAAAACTTAGAACATAGGCAATCATACTTGTACATAGACATGCACACCATATAACTTCATACATATTGACATGCAAGCATTTTTATACATTCACGCAACATTTTTCACAACATAACTTCAAGTATTAATCACATGCATCAAGATTTAAATAGATTTAAACTTTTTGAAAGTTAGTTTACTCACGGTGTTGATGTTGAACAGAGGATTAGCTTTATGAAATCTGGAAATGCTTCGATTTTGAAAACTGGAAACTTGGTTTTGATTTTGATCTGCTTGTTTTGAGTCGATCTTCTTTGTTCCTTTGATTATGTTGAATGTAGCTTGCTTCGGGTTTGAGATTGAAAGAGTTGTTTTGTTTTTATTTTTCTCTGGTTTAGCTTTCTCAGGTTTTTGATTTGATAAAATTTTGAAAATGAAAGATAGAAGAAGTAGAGAGGTATATATAACCTTATTTTTATTATTTTTAAAATTAATAACTTGGCACTTGTAATTGGCATGTCACATTTAGCTTGCACTTGTCTTTTTGCATGCATTAATATTTTATATGTTTTTAAATTATATTTTCTATTTCACTTAGGAGTCCATTTCAACTTCACTCCCTTCCTAGTCAGTTTGGTCAAGTGAAAAGAAATGTTAGAGTAGTCTCGGATAAATTTCCTGCAATAACCCGCCAAACCGAGAAAACTGCGAACTTCTGTAGGAGTCCGCGGTTGCTTCCACTCTTGAATAGCTGCTACCTTGGCCGGATCCACAGAAATGCCTTTTCTAGATACGATATGTCCCAAAAATCTTACTTCCGACTTCAAGAGATGGCACTTCGAAAACTTAGCTCTCAGGACATGCCTTCTCAAAGTCTCTAATGCTATCGCCAAATGATGCTTATGCTCTTCCTCTGATTTGGAGTAGATGAGAATGTCGTCAATGAACACGAGTACAAACTTGTTCAACACATCCTGAAAAACACGGTTCATCTAATCCACAAAATAAGCTGGAGCGTTGGTTAGCCTGAAAGGCATAACCATCCACTCATAAAAACAGTTGGGTCCTCTGAATGCAGTCAAGGGTATATTGTCTTCAGCTACCCTTCGCTAGTGAATAACTGAAGCTAGATCCAATTGGGAGAAAACAGAAGCTCCATGAAATTGATCAAAAAGATCATCTATACGAGGCAAGGAGTACTTATTCCCAATGGTTACCTTATTCAACTCCCGATAATCTACACAAAATCTTAATGACCATCCGACTTCGTCACAAAAACTACAGCAGAACCTCAGCTAGAACGACTAGGCCCGATCAATCCCCTTTCCAAGAAATCTCGAGTATGCTTCACTAATTCTTCTCTCTCGACGCCATCCTTCTACTAGGTTGAACCACTGGTATCGCTCCAGGAACTAAGTCGATATGAATCTCAATCTCCCGATGCGGGGGAAAACCTTTGACTTCTTCGAAGACATTTGGAAAATATATGACAACTTCGATGGATCCTACATCTTCTTGAGATGCCTCGATTCCATTCAAAAGACTACCTAAATGAACTCCTGAACTATCGCAAGTCACTTTTGCAATCCTTTCCAGCTCAGTTTCCAATGACACGGTTCTCTCTTCACAAATCAGAAAAGCCTTATGCTTGTCTAACCAGTCTATTCCCAAAATAAGGTCAAATCCTTTAAAGTCCAATATAAATGGGTTGCATGAGAAACTATGGGATAGATAAGAAATTATTAGGCCCTTACAGATCATATCTAACTTAGTCACTCCCCCTTTGGGATTAGATATAAAAATAGGACGGTCCACAACATTAGAGGTAAGATGAAATTTCTCTACTGTTTTCAAAGAAAAAACTAAGGGAAGCACCAAAATCAAACAAAACTCTAACATAAATGCCATCTAAAAGAAACGCACCTTCAAAGAACGCCTTTTCCTTTTCCATCCGTAGAAGTTGACGGTCCACCTTGAATAGAAAACACTTTATTCGGTTAAGCTTTCTGGAGAAGTGGGCAAGCGTTCGCTAAATGCCCTAGCTGTTGACAGTTAAAACACAAAGACTTCTGAACCATCACAGAAATGGGTCCACTCTAACGCTGCTTCTGAGCTCCACCTCTAGGACACTGCTTAGCCGAATGACCTTCGTGCTAGCACACATAACACATCATAGCCACGTTGTTTCCTCCTGGTTTCCCAATACATTACTTCTTCCAATTCGGGTTGAATTTCCTTTTATTCGGATTGGAAGAATTCCCACTCGGTGCTGCAACAGTTGCCAAGGGTTTCTTTTCCACAAGCTCCTCATATCTCAATGCCATGTTTATCAATTCCACGAATGATCCCTCGAGATGTGCAGTCATCTTCTCGTGAAATTCAGGCCTCATTCCAAGCATAAACATCTCGTTCTTCTTAAGGGATGTATCAATAAGACCATGTCCATAGAGGGACAATCCGTTGAACTTGGTTTCATACTCCGAAACAGAAAACTTCCTTGCTTAAGATCCAAAAAAATTCTATATGGACGAGTCTTCCCAGCGGTAGGAATAAATTGTTCCTCAAACACTTCCTCAAACTTTTCATGGTAACTGCATCCCACAATGCAGCTGCTCCTTCTTGAAGTTGTTATGATGTCATCACTCTATTTTTCTCATCTGACAAATCCAAACTCTTCGCTCACACGAGACCAACCAAGCTTGAACTTCAATGATGGACTCTGTTCCTTTAAAAGGCTTTCCTCCGAGATTGGTAAAGTCCTTGCACAATGCTGCAAAACTAACTCGAGGCGGTATTGGGTTTACAGCCTCGCTAGTTACCCTTCCTCCTTCAGCATTCGGACCTCTTCCATTAGTGGCCGTCGTGCTGCTCACAACTCTTCTTCTTCTCTTTCTTTTTCTTTTTGAAACTTATTTTGTCTAACTTTTAAAAACTGTTACAAGTTGTTAAACACTCGCATACACCCGAAAGCACACTCGAGCCAACCCTTCACTTTCCCGAGTCCAAACCGGAGGCTACTTCTACTCCATCCTCTCAAATCCTACAGCAACAACCTAGATACATAGATACGTGTGCACCTGCACGGACCATCGCCGTTGCTTCGGCCATCGCTGCCATCGCTACAAATCGCCTTCGACCTCCTTCTTCGATTCCGACCACCAGCTCCTAGAATCGAACACGAAAATTGAATTCGAGCAACATGAGTACCTACTGGAACAGAACTGATCATCCAAGAATCACCTCGACCCGCTGCCTCAAATCACCAGAGGCTTCGAAACTCCGACCATAGCTTCGCCGTATACCCACACACCTATGCCCTTTGCTCCGGTCAAGTCTGATGCTTCCTCGTTGACAAACTTGCTTCGAGAACAACGTCGACCAAAACAGGTTCTAAAACCCTATTACGACGTCGATCGACCTCCACGGTGAACTAAAAATTCACCAACTATTTTTGCTAGAACCCCTGACCTCTGGGCTACCTCCAGCAGTGACTTCGACGCTCCCCCTTACTTCGATCATCAGAAATCGCCAAAATCCCAATTCCCGTTCAACCCAAAACTCCTCCTCAAAACTTACATGAAAATCTTGATTTTACTTTTAAAATTCATGGTTTTCGATAACGAATTAGATGATATAAGTGAAATTCGAAATCTTACTGGTCGAAATTTTAATATGTTTTGAGTTTCACTGTATATTCTTCTTCCAGTCAAAACTACTTACCAAATAAACTTAAAAATATTTTTTAAATTTAGATCTGGTTAATTCAAACATATTTTGTTTATACATCGAGGCCTAAAAAGGTTTAGGGGAAGGGAAATTGAAATTTGAACTTGTTTTAAAACCTGTAAAACTTAGAATAGAGGCAAGCATACTTGTACACAGACATGCACACAATATAACTTCATACATATAGACATGCAAACATTTTTATATATTCATGCAACATTTTTCACAACATAACTTCAAGTATTAATCACATGCATCAAGATTTAAAGAGATTTAAGCTTTTTAAATGTTAGTTTACTCACTGCGTTGATGTTGAACAGAGGATTAGCTTTATGAAATCAGGAAATGCTTTGATTTTGAAAACTGGAAACTTGGTTTTGATTTTGATCTGCTTGTTTTGAATTGATCTGCTTTATTCCTTTGATTATGTTGAATTTAGCTTGCTTCAGGGTTGAGATTGAAAGAGTTGTTTTGTTTTTATTTTTCTCTGGTTTAGCTTTCTCAGGTCTTTAGTTTGATAAAATTTCGAAAATGAAAGATAAAAGAAGTAGAGAGGTATATACAACCTTGTTTTTATTATTTTTAAAATTAATAACTTGGCACTTGTAATTTGCATGTCACATTTAACTTACACTTATCTTTTTGCATGCATTAATATTTTATATGTTTTTAAATCATATTTTCTATTAGTTTTATATTTATTTATGTTTTATGTTGTTATATTTATACTTTTCCTTTTATTTATATTTATATATCTTTAAAGAAAATGATTTAAAATATAATTATACACTAATAAATAATCATATATATATATATTAGTTTTAAAATATAGAGTTTTAAATCCAATTTATTTTAAGATATTTACTTTGAATTTCAAATCAAAATTCTATTTACAATCTACTTATATATATATAAACAGTAGTAATTTGAAAACACATAGTTTATTAGTTTTGAGAAAAGAATAAGTTTTGGCTTATATGATTATAAAAGAAGATTATCAAATCAATATATGCCTAAAATTCTGGGTCATCACACGAAAGGTATGTGAGCAGCGCCCACCCTTTCACATATATAAGTTAAAAGGAAAAGCGGCTTCAATGGTTGTGGAAAGGCATCGATTCGAAACCCTACTCTTCAAAGTCATTGATTCAAAGAGTTATAAAAGCGGCCTCTTACTAAGTCGAAAGGTTTTAATGCGGTAGCTAAGGTATCGAAGGGGTTCAAAAGCAGCAACCCTCTTGAAGATATTAAATCAAAGGCAGGTTTATAGATACAAAACCGGGAAATATAACTTCATCCCTTAAGCATGCATATTTCCAACACCTTTGCTACCTTTCGTATAGGTCCAATATTCTTCGTACCACTAGCTTGATACCATGTACATTGGCATAGAATGGATGTGAAAGGGTTAGACGAGGGCGTGTATGAAGTCGAAAGTGACAGGGTTAAGTGGCGAAGATGTACTTTGGATAAAAACTACATTTTTGCTTATTAAATAAAATACTTTTTACATACCATCAATATTTGTCTCAATCTTATTAGTTTAGAAAACTTTATCTATTTCCTTTTTTAGAATTTGCTGCCGAAATCTAATCTGGATTTGAAACAACTTAACACTTAAGCCCTTCACCTTAATTCATATTAAATATATTTTCTAACATATATAAATTTCAGACCTGAAAATATTATTTAATTGCCTTAAATAATTTAAATCCGAATTTAACTACGTTCTCTTTTAGAAATTCATGATAAATCCATAATTACTTGAAAAATTATGAAACTTAAAACCCATTTCTAAAATAACATTTTTGACCATATATCAAAAATGCGACACTTTTGGATGTCATATGATAAGTTTTCTAATCTAAAACCTATCATAAAATTCATATTAAATTATTTAAATCATTTAAAATATCAAAACATGTCATCATTCATCCAATCATATGATTTAAACCTTAAATCCAAATTAAAACATTCAAGATGACTTATATGAGGTGGTTTAAATCATTATTCACCTTGTTTGGATAAGGAACTTTATATTTGTTCTTGCTTTGATCTTCCTAGCCTGAACCTTTTGCCTCTAAATGATTTTTGAGCACCTCTTCACCTAGGGTTATGGCCGGCCTTGTTTTTCCTTTTATTTGTGAAAATGTGAATGACATTGAGATAAGGGTTTTAGCAGTTATAGTATACGGCTATTCCAATTTTGCCTTTGCCTTATTCTCTTAAGTTTCTAAATTATAAATCACACTTAGAATTTCATTTTTTTAAGGCATGACCCTAATTAGTTTCCAAATCTCAATTACCTTATCACTCTAATCGCTGCATTATTCTATTTAATTTATCTAGTTAAATCTTTTGAATAATGTTATTTAAAATTAGGGTTGTTACAATTCACCTCAAAGACATAAGAACAAAACAATAGCAATCATCTCATGATTATGGATTGCATAATCCTTCCCGCGTACTAGTCAATAATTCTTTTAAATAAAAGAAAGCTCAAAATGTTAGTTCCATAGAAAACTGAATTCTTCTTATAGCTGCAAGCCAAACCGAGAAAACCACTCTCATCTGTTGTAGTCTTTGATATAATAAAATATCTTGGCTTACTCTTTCTTTACTCTGAAAATACGTTTTACTCGATTCATAATTTCCAAACTTTCTTGTTGAAAGTAACTACAATTCATACTATACTTAGGTACAAAAACATAAAGTGGTGCTCATTCTTCACTATTATGGTAAGGTTGATTTAGTTCTATGTCCTTACAATTCAAATGTTAATTGAAAATGCCACTAAATCTCCATGTTACTTCCTATCCCCAACCTAAATATCTCAATTCTTCTGAAACCCATAATCAATTCAGTCCTTTATAATCCTATTTATCTTACCCTAATTAAATTCTATTTTTTAAGTTTAAGCGATAATCACAATAGTACATTCACTTTTTTACGTTTTTTTTCAAAATCTTTGCTGTTAACATCATTTCCACAAAACTAGTAAGCTTTCAAAACTGTAAAATCATCTGTTTAATTTCGACATACATTTCCTTTCTACAAAAAACATGGCATTAAATTTTCTTCTTTTTTTCCAAACGGTATAGCCTAACTTTTTCTAAGTGTTCCTATAAACATATCTTTCTATGCTTCTTCTTTAAAAATAAGAAATTTTCATAAAAGGTGCATAAACACAAAAGGTGCGTAAATGTGATAATTTAACATACTATTAATACTATTTTAATGTGTGATAGAAAATTTTGTAAATAACATTTTCAAGCATTGACCATTTCTTATTTATAAAAAAGGTCCCATGGTCAATTAGAACTTGGAGCCTCGCTGGCCTTACAATGATCGTAATCAACATGGGATCAAGCGTCGGCACTTGCACCCAATCAGCATCCATATTTCAAAAAAAAATATCATCACTCATCATCTTCAGTTTTTTTACCGGACCTCCGTCTTCGACAGTAAAACGACTCTCCTACGACATGTGCTTTAATGAATTTCCATTTTGCTCCATCTCATTCTAGGTCGTCTCCACTGGATGAGGTCCTCTAGTTATCGTATTAATCTCAATCCTACCTTCCTATCACCTAGGTCCCTCTCCGTTTGGTCCAGATCGATCCCACTGAGCGTTCTACCCCTAAGGTCTATCATTTTGCTCGTTTTCTTATGAATCTCTCACGTGATGCTATTCTTCAATCACGTCCCTTTGGTGACAGTACTAATTGGTTTTGTGCCCATAAGTGTCATGGAAGGGACAATATTTCCCAGAGTGCTATTTGGCTTCCGTTACTCCCCTTCGAAACAGCATCTTCTAATTTTCGTTCCTTGCGTAGAAAGGTATATATTTTAAGTCGTATGTTTAGAGGAGTGCAATCCTCTGGCTTTATGTAACTCAGAGCTTTTTGGTACCATTCCTCATAAGACTAGCACAATGATTCCTTTTTTCTAGTTATTGTTATTATTTCCCACATACATCGCGATGTTACCGGTGCTTTGACTGGTTTGCTTTATTGTGACGTTTCTCATCACAACTACACTCGACGAATTACGACCTGCCTTTCCAATGGCCAGGTCCACCTCTTTCAAGTGTAGAAACTGGGATGCCTTGCTATAGAACTCTTTCGTAGAAGATGGCTTCTTCCTTTTAACCTGTAACGACCCAGAATTTCAGTCATTTGAAATTTGTATATTTAATTGATTATAAATATGAAAAAGTTAAATTTATAAGCTGAATAGATTTTATTTCAAATATCTAGATTTAATTGGATAATTAAATTGTTAATCTAATATTTGAAATTTTGTAAATAATTAGAATTTGAATTAAATGTGAAAGAAAATGATTTATAAAGTTGTATTAAATTCTATTTGAAGTAGTATGATGTTAGAGAACTTTTAAAATCGAATTAAAAGTTAAATTACAGAAATTGAATATTTTAATATTTAATTGACGAGTAAAAGTAGTCATCTTTCAAACAATCTCGAATTTCGATGAAACCGGTTTCATTGGATCTGTAATGTTAAATTATTATAAGATTTCAAATTTCGTGTCAATCGGATTTGCGGTTTGTCCGAGGCAAGATAAAACACGTAAAAAATCGGTTTAAGTGAATTATAAATTTAAATAGTGGATTCGAAAACCTATCTTTCAAATACGATCGAATTGGCTCCCTATATATATTCCATTATGTTCGGAATATGGGTAAAACATTATAGACGTCAGGCGGCACGCTTCGATTGGAGCTCGAAATTTTTTTGGGTGAATAGTGTTGCGAAATTTCCCATAAAAGCCCCTATATCTTTTCACTTTTCACTAAACCCTAATGGTGCAAGGGCAAGCCGCTATTTACATTTCGATGGCCAGAAAACTCGATTCTTCCTCCTCTATTATCTCCAAATTTGTTAACTTTCATGAAAAACTTCCAACTGCAAAATGGTAGAGCACGACGAGATCTACAAGATCAACGGATACGATCGAATTTGGAGCTACGGATCGACGTCAATTGGGCCGCGTTCATCATCAGGTCACATGTGTTTTTCGAGGTGGAATCACCACCGAGCTCGACCCAATTCACGGCGATGGCAGACGATGGCAAGGGCTTCGAAGTGGCGCTAGTTGATCGACGTCTCGATCATCATAGAGGGCATGAAAATTCATAGAAGGAGGCGGCCAAAAATAGGTTCGGTTACATGATGAGCTTGATGGGGAAGAAGCATGAAGCACGACCCAGATCATGGGCAAAGGAATTGGACGGCCATGATCAAAGTGGGGTTTAAATTAAAAGGGAAATGTAAATTTATATATAATAATTCGTATAAAATTTGAAAAATCATAACTTTTTCATACGAGGTCCGTTTCATACGAAACGAATTGTGTCGGGTCTGTATTGACGAGCAATACATTATGGAGATAGATTGGGATTTATTTAAACTAGTGAAATTTTTTGTTGAAATTAAACGCTTGTTTAATGTTAAATGGAATAAATCGCTATCGCGACGACTGCAAGCAACGTGGGTACAACTCACTCTTTCTGACTCACTGATATGTTTATATAAGTGAGAAATAATATTATTTATGATGATTGATGATTGTTTGGATGATATATGATACATTGATTGGTATTTTGATATATACGTGCCTAGTGGAGCAGACGACCCTATACATTCCCGTGTATGAGCGGATGACCCTTTGTAAAACGCGTCTGCCTTGAAGCGGACATTGTACACATATTCTAATATGTATATTTGTTGCAGGTGACAGGTTGGAGGGATCCAACCAGATTCCTCACCAGTACTAATTTATTTACAAATATTGTTATATATTCTGTTATCATATGATATATGATGTTTCGGATGTCATGATTGATGTATTTGGTGCTGTTGCGGCATTGGGCTTATTTTTGGAATTTTAAAAATGTTTAAATGATGATTCCCAAATTTAAAAGGATTTTCAAGTGATTTTGAAAATATACGTTTTTTTGGATTTTGAAGTGTTAAAGGAATGGATTTATTTTAAATAAATAAGTGTTATAAGTTTTATGTTATAAAAATTATGATGTTTTAGGAAATATAATTGAAATGTGACTTTTGAAATATAAAGTTAACTATTTTGTAAAATAGTTTAAATGGAGATTTTTGAAGTTATAATAAACGGTATGTAAATATAGATTTACAAAATTGATCTTTTATAAATCGAAGTGCTAGAATTATAAATGAGTTTTATAAATGTTAAAATGAAGTTATACATGGATTTATAAGTGAATAAGATTTATGAATTGCGAAGTTATAAAGATGAATGAATTTTGTAAATAAAGAGATTTATATGTAATTAACTTATAAATTGGATTTTGGCTGTAAATGAGATATATGTAGAATTGGTTAATAAAGAGATTTATAAATTGAAGTTTTTATAAAATAATAAATGGAGTTTATAAACATTGTTTTATATATTCGAAACTGATTGAATTTGATAAGTTAGATATAGAACTATATTAAAGGAATTATATCCATGATTTTGGACAGTGGATAATCCTTTAATTATATTTGCAATAGCGATGAATTTGTAAAAGAAATATGTCCACGATTTTTGACAGTGAATTATCCTTTAAATTAAATGTGGAAATTAAATTAAATTTGGTAAACGATTTATATTCACGATTTTGGACAGTGAATAATATATTAAAGAAATGTTTTGGGAAGTGATATTTTAAATGGAATAAAATGATTAAAAGATGTTTTGAAATGTGTTAAGGATTGAATACATAGATTTCAGCATTCATTGTTGAAATAGACGTTTTCGAAAAATAAGGAAACGATGGACTATAACATTGTTGTTATAGTAAATGATTTCCGCAAGGAAATGTTTTTGCATAGTATTGGGATTTATATATCTATCTAATTTTCGAATCCCTATACTAGTGATTTTGGGTTGTCGTAACGATGTTTTACGTGACATTCGTTTTGACCCAAATAAATGTGTTTAAAGAGAACGTTTTCCTTAAAAGAATAAATATAAACTTAATCCTAATTTAAGTATATGCAATATTTTCTAAGTCCTGAAAATAAATTGAATTGTGAATTACTTATTATTAAATAAGTATTTGGAAATGTTTTCCAAGATTGAAATATTGAGATGGTTTTGTGATTATATATTTTTAAAGATAATTTGAGGTGAATATTTGGCAAATGGTTTAATTAATAAAAGATTAATTAAAAGGACCTAGTGATTGTTACGGTGCTAAATATTTTTTTGTTTGCTTTGATAGTTAAATAACCGACTATCAAACATTCTCCAAATTTTAGTTCCTCGACTTGATGTGGGAACTACTTAGTCGTACACTTAATACGTAGCCTTCTATGTAGGCTTGATTATCGTTTGTGTTGAGGATGTTGATTCGTATAGTGCGGAGCATTACTCCAATCTATCGAGCTTCCTTCTTGGCCTGATGGATAGCAAGTTGAAAGTTGGAGACGTGATAAGTCTATGAGACTTAGTTGATGTATGAGGTTGAGAAACGCTTCTGCGTTGTTGGTGCGAAGAGATCGGGATCAGATTTATTTGAAAACCACTTCGGACCAACGTATATGCGACGAATGTGTAGGTTGCGTGTGATGATATTGATATTTCGGATATTTTTAGTGGGGGGCTACTTGTTGATCATTTGGGGTTAAAATCCCAATATACATCCAGTAGCAGTGGTCTCTTTATTATGAAATATCAAATGCAAGGACTATTCGCCACAAATCCTAGGGATTTCCCGACAGGATGTGGAAGGAAATTACCTTCGGTTTGTCCTGTTCCTGGATAACTTGTATGGATGTTTGTCTGACATTGCATTTCTACATATTACTTACATTGGTTTATACAAACGTACATTAGTGGTGGCAAAGAAGGAAACTTCTCTTAGCTTAACACCCTCCTTGCGACGTATGAGCTTAAGGGTTGTATTTTTGTGGAAGACAATTAGTAGTCAATGGAAATGGCCGTGTGGCCGCATCAACAGGAAATGACCAAAACAGGGTTAGAAGCAGCAAGGCTAAGTGGGTCATTCCCATGTAAGATATGATCATCCTCTTCTAGATATATCTTTGCATGTTACGATGTCGTGTATCTGATTATTGCTGTTTGTATGCTAGAGGGCCCTCGGTAAAGGTCGGTAACGACGGAAGGATGACATATTTGTTACCATCTAGTTATAGAGATGGGCCGGTCTTGTGTTGGTAGAGAAACTTTGTGATGGTTTCTCGGTACATTCTTTAAGAGATGTACTGCCGGAAGATTGTGACGCCCCACCTCTATACTCACGCTAGGCAAGGACACTACGGAGTAATGCCATCAACTAGCATGAAGAATAAGGCTCTTGAGGAGCGACCATCCATGTAATTGCTTTATGCGAGCACCGATAGGTCAGATAGTATAACATGCGAGGAAATCCGACATGCCGATACAAACTCAAAGCAACTACATAGTGGCTATGATATCTTCAGAAACATATAAGACATAAACATAACACAAATTAGTCACAGATATCCATCACAAAGGCAGAAATAGATATGAATATAACACATGAAAGTGTACATCAGAGTAGTGGTCAAAAAGATCCACAATAACACAAAAGAATGGATACAAGTGCTAGACAAAAGAATATGTATCCATTAAGGAGTCTCCATCTCAAATATATAACAACAAAAACTACCAATCTAATGTAGTTAGACAAAAGTCAGATGATGATCCCTGATAAGGAGTCAAGTTGGAGCATCTGTAAAATCTCGCCCTGACCTGAGTATTATTTAATAAGAAAATAATAAACGGATCAGTCCAGCTATAAATATCAGATAAAATGAGATAGAATAAGAGATACGACAAAAACGTATGATAACAATAATGCCATACTGTGATAAGTATACATATAACAACATGTAAAATCATATAATATCTCAAGAAATCTCAAAGCACCAAAAAGAATGTCATATTCTTTAACACTTTCACCAAACCATAAATATTGACAAATATATCAATGCCAATCGTAAAGTTAGTGAAACACAAATTCACCAATGCACAAATATTGATAACACTTATCATTGACATCATGAAAATTGGTGAAACACAAATTCTAGAAATCATCAATAGAAACCTAGAAATCATAAAAAGGGGGAGGCCTATCACAAAATGGGAGCATGAAAACTCACCAACACTTGTATCATAAAACAGAATGTTATTCCATGGTTGCTAACCATCGATTTTGAGCTGAGACTCCACAAAACGGCCTGAAGACCTTTGAGCCAAAGCTCCACAAAAATGGTCTGAAGCCTTTTGAGCCGAAGCTCCACAAAAACGGTCCAAAGACCATGGGTCGCTACCCCACCAAGCCGAAGCTCCACAAAAACGGGGTTTAGTCTCCCTCGCAGACAAAGAGACATTGCACAATGTTGGTCTAAATCACAAAATGGTCATCATTGATCGATAAGTGTGAATTACACTAAGCTAGTAAATAAATGAGTTTAGCTTCATGTCGCATAACCACTGGCTTAACTTAATTATTTATGAATAAATTGTAGATCTCCACTCGAAAATAAGTGTCAATTACACTAAGCTAGTAAATATATGAGTTTAGCTTCATGTCCCATAACCACTAGCTTAACTTAAATATTTACGAACAAATTGTAGATCTCCACTTGAAAATAGTCGCAAGAGATTCAATCGAACAAGTCCAAGAATTAACCGACGAAGTAAACGCAAGCGTTTCATACCACTTGTTTTGCTAAGTCGTTTAATTGGATTTCTCGAATGAATGAGGTAAAGGTTTGTTTATACTAATAGATTGGAAAACGGTTTTATAAATGAGTTTATTATTAAAAATAGAGTTGAAATCAACTTTGTGAAAGAGCTTGCGGAAGATCCTAGCATGGTCCTCGGTACACTATTCTAGACGTGTACTATGACAAGTGGTACCCCAGTACTTAGTCATTTGGATCGAATACGTTCTCCAGTAAGCGCCTTACAGTTTGATTGTGCCCAACTATGCTGGAACGTGAGATCCAAGCATTTTAGCTATTTGAATAAGTATTTATACTTAAATGCTATTATAATATCAAAGGATTTTTATATGAAATGTTTTGATTATCGTAAGGTAGAAAACCGTCGTGTTTATGTGTGGCATGGTCTTACGAGTTACCTTTGATTTTCAAAGGAATTTGAACTTTAATAATTCAAATTGAGTGTGATTTCTCATGCTGGTTTTCCAGACTGATTTGGGCGTTATTTTATTATAATGCTCGGGTTAGATAGAGTATTACAGATTCAGGGTAGGAAGCTATGGAGCTCAAGAGACGAGCTAGATGGCGAAAACGTATTACCTGTTTCTGATTTGTATTCCGATGTATATGGTATGTTGTATATTTAGCTTTTGTAAGGACAAGTTGTTGTAAATGTCCAGTTTTTGTGCTATTGATTTGTGTTGTACTCTGATGATGCAATGAATAAAAACAGTTATAGTGCTTTTTATATAAAGACCAGTTGTTATCTATTATATATTGTTCCACTGCGATTGTGAGATTCTATGTTGATGTTTCTATTTTTTCTTCTACCTCTTTCTTCTTTTCTCTAACGATCTTGTGACATGTAATACAGTGGACGTCTTGATAACGATTTTCGGGCGTTGAAATTCCCGACCGTAACATTTGGTATCAGAGCTGAAGGTTAAGTGAGAACCTTGGCTCTGGTGGGAATTACTCGTTAGAGATAGGGTAAGTAGCACCCTAGAACGAGTTTGAGTGTATTAATAGATATGAGTACATACTTGTTAGTGGATATAAAATTGTTCTATATTGTGTTGATTGGTTTATTGAGTGGCTTATAGGTTCTGGTCAATATGAGTAATTAACGTTATTGATAGGAATTTCTAAACACTATAATGGAACAATTCGACATGGTATTGTTTTAAAAATGGGGTAAATAAATAATTTTACCTAATTTTTTTTATATATAATAGGAATAGTTTTCAAAATTAATATAGTGCATATGGTGTGCTTGGTTGTTAGTAAATGAAAATATTAAATAATTATCATTGTCGTTGTGGAAATTGGATAAGAAATTGAAATTTATAACCAAAACTTAAGAGATTTATTCATATAACAAAATGGAGTTTGTAAATATGAGTTTATAAATGTGATTATAATTTGAAATAGAATGAGGTCTAAGGGATATTTAAATATAGATTTAAAGGATTTAAAATTTGGAAATTTGGGTATTTAAATCCCGTTGGTTTTGAAATGTTTTTCAAAGTTGTGAAAATAATAGTGATATTATTTAGAAATATTTTTGAATTGGAATGAAATCTATTGAGATTTGTGAATTGAAAATATTTAAAATAGTTTTAAAGGAATATAAGCACTGAACTCACTTCGGTGGCTGGAAAATAATTTCGGTGATGACTGCAGCATCATCGATGTTCATTTTTGAGTTTCCAAGGGAGGAATTACTGCTTAAAGGTATGAATTGGAGTTGTTTGCAAAACTGGTTTGATTTTGAAATGTTTAAGTAATTGTTTAAACTCTGGAGTTTGATCTAAAATGTTTTATGGAATATAAATAAGTTTTAAAAACTTATAAAAATTTGAAATTTGTTTAGAATGAAATTTAACTTAAGAAGAGTAAATAAAAGAAAGTGTGATAATGAAATAAATCAGTAAAGTAAATAAATTAATAAGGTGAATTGGGAGGAGTTGGTGAATAGAATATAAATAAGTTTGAATTTTATAAAATTTGAAAATTGAATTGGAATGGAAATTAACTTGAACTAAGTTAGATAAGAGAAATTTGGAAATTAAGCCTAGTAGGCTAAATGGAATAAGTTATTGGACCAAAATTTATTAAGTTGAAATAAATTAGAAAATGGAATAAATTATCCAATTAGTAAGCAAATGGAATTAAAACTGAATATTGGAATGATAATTAGCTTGAATCATATTAAATAAAGTAAAATAGAAAATTTAGTTCGAGTGGACTAAATGAAATAAAGTTTAGAAATAAAAATTCATTGAGATTTGAAATAGTTTAGTAAATGGAAGGTAAATTGAATTCAAATGGAATTGAAATTTAGTTTTGAATGAAAATGGACATAAAACTTTGGTGGTGAGGTGGAAATAAATATAAGAAGTTGTATAAAATTTTATAATGGACTTAAAAAGGTTAATGGTGAATTTTAAAGTGAAGTTGGTATTAAGGAATGTACTAAGTTAATTATTTGAATGAGGATAGAAAAAAGTGTGTAAAGGATAATTGTGAATAAGTGAATAGAAATTAAAGTAAACGTGGATAGAAAAATTGGATATAGCTAAAATCCAATTGGAAATTAATACGTAAGTTGTACGTATATTATTTTATTCGCATAAGGATTTGATGCGGATTCGAGCAAAGAATTTCGAGATAATTATATCGATCCGAGTCAGGATTTTTCACTCGATTTTTGACAGCGAACCCTGAATGTGGATTTTTGATTGATCCTGAAATTCTCTATCATAATATATGGACATGCAAGGAGAATGACGGTTTCTAATCAAGAAACTAAATCTGAATCCGCACTAGAGAGTCGTGTGAACGATACTAGTTCGAAAGTGAAATTGTCTGATCGAGGGAGCGATCGGGTTTGATACTGTGTGCGGATGGAATATGTACATCGTATGGGCTTAGTAAAGCAAATTTTGAAAATTTTGAAAAGAAATAAATAAAATGATTTTGAATTACTTGATTGGATATCATGGATGAATTAAAGGCAGGTGTTTAAGAACAAGAGCTAAATTGATGTCTTCGATTTCATAAGTAAAATTTTATTTCCCGACAAAAAGGTAGGTGTTTAAAATTGTGTATGAAATTGATGGTTTTCTGATTGAGCCACTTTGCTTTTGTTTTCTTCTGATATTTTAGGACCGTAGAGGCGTTTTGTAGCTTTTCGGATCTAGCCGTGCAAAGGAGATGTGGTGAAATTTTTAGAAAAATTAAGGCGTTAGAAAAATTTTAGAGAAAATTTTGATAATTCAAACTTTTATTTTAAATTATAATTTGAATGATTGAGGGGATAATATTAGTGGAATCTATAGATGAAGTTGGAATTTAATAAAAGTGATAGTGTGGTTTCAATAAAAATAGTTTTTGAGAGTTTTTTAAAAAAAAATTGGTTTTTAAAATAGTTAACGAATTTTGGGACCATTCTTTTTACCTTACAATTTCAGGGACGAAATTCTTATAAAGGGGGAGGAATGTAACGACTTGGACTTTTGGATATTCGAAAATGGATATTAAATTGATTTTAAATATTAAAGGTTAAATTTTAACTTGAATTTCAAATATAACTATTTATTTGATAATTTAATTATTGAATTAAATAATTGGAAATTGGCTAAGATATTGAACCTGGAGTTTTAATCTTGTTAAAAGTAACCTAAAGGCTTTTTAAAATTGAATTTTAAAGTGGTTTGTTCTGTTTTATAAATATATCATTTGAATTTACATTTAAAAACAGCCTACCAAGGCACAGTCTTGGAATTCGATGAAACCAATTCCATTGGATTCGTAAAAGTGTATTATTATCAGATTTCAAATTTCGTAGAGTTTGGAGTTACCGTTTTTGTCATATGGATATAAACGCGCTGAAATTTATATCGAAAATTTAATATAATAATTGGGTCCAAAAAGCTATCTTCTCTATACGATCGAATTAGGACTCGAAACCTTTTCCATTGCATTCAGAATAGGAGTATAACATTATAAACGCCTAGCAGCACACCTCGATAGGAGGTTGATATTTTAAGTTGCGAAATTGAGATGATTTAAATTTAATATATATATATATTGACATTTATATTCACATCAACCTTTTTCCCCTAACTTTAGGACACTGTAGATAGTCATCTACACGTAAGCATCACCTCATTCATTTTATATAGGTGCACATAACATTTCATAGTACAGTTCAAAGAAACACAATAAAATAAAGAAGCTTCAAAATCCGATTTCTCAAGTTTTACTAGATAAAAAAATATGAAATCGCCTCCTAAATTCAAATTTTTCAACGGGGTTCGATCTGGCATATGGATTGTATGGTATGGTTTTTAGTTTGGTGGATCGATGTTGATGTCATGGGCGGGCTTATGACTAGGGCTCGTGTTCTAGAGCGATTCATTGCTCAAATCGATCTATGAGGCTTGGGTTTGAACTCGGCAAGGCGAGGAGCAACTCGAGGGGGTATTTGGCGATGTGTGGTGTCATAGCGGGGGTCGTGCGCAAGTATTATGGCACAAAGAGCCTGGAGTCGCGATTCGAATAGGGAGGCCGAGTGTCGCGTGAAGAGGATGGTCGCATAGCATGAGAGATGTGGTGTTGGATGCTGATGTCGGAATGTCGATCCGAAGCTCGAAGCTCCGTGTCAGGGCTAAATGTATGATACTAGAAATGGGTTTCTATTTTTGTGCAAAGGCAAAAATAAAAGGAGTGGGAGAAGATAGTTTGCTTTGGGCGAACAATGGTAATGGGCTTGTTTAATAAAAAAGAAATAGTTGTAATTTTATTTTTTAAATGCTTGTGAACTTACAAATTTTATAACTCCTACATATAAGGTCTGGTTCGGACGATTGAAGATTCGTAATGTCATAATCTACGCATAGGAATCATTTTGGATGAGTTTGGAGCTTATGAAATTTTTAGATAATTTAAATGTGTCCGGATGAAATTGAAACTGGAATGAGAAAGCGATAGAAAATTGAGGTGAGTTAATCTCACTCAATTTTGGATTGCACCAATTGATTTAAAAGGGTTAAATTTAATTATTAGGTGATTGTTGAGTTTGATAATTATTATCAGTTGAATGTGGTAGTATATATAGTAGTATGTCTATATATATATTGGAGTGATTGATATTCCAGCATTTATATAGCGGATGAGACCCTACGTGCCCCGCATAATAGTGGATGATCCTATATACCACGATATCCCCCTCGAAGTGAGATTGGTATTTTTATATTGTATTAACATATGTGGACGCAGGAAAATAGGTTGGAGGGATCCAACTGGATTCCTCAAAAATGTTAAAATTATTTTTATATGTAATGATATGATATATTGAATAACATGTGATAGATTATTGCGTAATTTGAATTTATTTGGTGCTATGGTATTCCTAGTTTAGATTTTGGTATTTTAAAATACCATAAATATGTAAATTGAATTTAAAAGAAATTAAATGAGATTTTGAAGTAAAAATGATTATAGTGAAATTGGATTTTATTTAAAGAAATGAATTTAGAGAAAATAAATAGCTTGATTCGAATTTATATTTAATCATTTCGGAGTATTGTAAATAGAGATTTTTGAAATAATGTAAATAAATGGATTTTTAAAAATAGGACTTAAGTTGTATTGTTTAAGGATAAAGAGGATTTATTTCTAGAATTGCGGTTTAAAATAATTTTGAAAAAAAAGAAATCTAAAAATCAAATTTGAAATTGATATTCCAGATTTAAAAAGAAATTTTAACTTTTGACAAAGGAGTGGAAATCTGAATTTAGTTGGATTTTGGAATGTATTTGGGTTCGTTAAGAAATTATTTTACAATGGAATTTAAATTGGAAATCGTTTTAAAATCGATTAAGTGCTGTGAAACAGTGATAAAATGGGAAATGAGACTATGAAATTTATAAACGAAGTTTATAAATAAAGTAAAGTATTATCAGTGGATAAATGGGAATTGTAAATTTACGATGGATTTATAAGGAGATGGGTATATCAGTTTAAAAATAAATTGTAAATTTATTTTTAGCAATGTGAATAAAGGGAATTTACGGAATTAGAACGTAAATTAAACTGGGAATAAATCGAGAGGGATTTATAAATAATTAGAATGCTAAATTGGAGTTGAAAATGTATTTTTCTGAGAAGTTAAGTTATTTCAAAAAGGGATGATTTTAAATAATTAATTAGAAAATTTAGAAGTGTTTAAAAGAATGTTTTAGAAGTAAAATTATTATTTAGTTGTTTTAAGATTTGTTAAAGTAAATATTGATTAAGTTAGTTATAGTAGTTAATTATTATTAAAGGTTTAACTAGTATTATTATTTTAAAAGGAATAATTATTCAATATTAATTTTATATAGTAGCTTTTATTTGAAAAGTAGTTGCTTAAAGTTTTACTTGGAAAATTATTATAGAAATTTCATAAGCATTATTTTGAAAAAATTTAAACAAGTTTTTGGGAAGTAATGGTATACTCGCATGGCGTAATTGCAGGCAGTGAGTGCCTATTGTTAAGTCATGAATTTCTCTGGGATAGAGACATAATTTGATACTGCAGTGGTACTTTCCATATTATTTTAAAAGGGTTTTCAAATATTTTTGGAAAAAGATACTTTGTGAATATATTGAATTCGATAAGATAAACACATGCTTTTGTATAAAGAGATTTAATTTATATAAAATTTAAATAAAAATGTGGCTTGGCGCTTTTAGGTGTAAAATGGAATATTTGGTTTAACGATTGTTATTTAATAGTTAAATAACCGACTATCAAATCTGGACCTAAATATAACTATGGAAATTTCCAGAAGAAGCATGGCGATTATATGGTACATTTACCGTTCGAGGTGCTATATTGTACGTATGAACTCGTTTTCATTCTTCTAGGAAGTTTATAAGGAAATCTGCCCACTAATAGTTTGGAGGTGATCTCTGATCATATTTTCATCTATTTATTTCCAAAAAAAACCGGGGTTGAGTTGACGGGAAAATATTGAACATTGTTTCGAAGAGACCGGGATCAGATAAGTTATCCGAAAATCAATTCGATCCAACGAGTACGTTTTCAATGTGAAAATAAGAGCATGGAGTCGAAGATGGAGCAGTGAAGTGTAAGGGCTAATAGCTAATAATCCTTAGAGTGATTCCAAAATGGATGTAGTAGGAGTAGTTCCTTCGGTTCCATTCGGACCTAGGACGGACTTGTATGGATGAATGATATCAGTACATTGTTATTGGAGGACAATGAGCATTCTAAGTGAAATTTCCTTGAAAAGGTAATCATAGCCTCTAGCCTCATCAATCGAGAATGACTGAAAAGTAGGAGGATGTAGCAAAGGCTAAGTGGGTAGTACCTAATTATGGTATGTTTGTCACCATTCTAGATACCCTCGGATATTATTGCTACGATTTATGGATGAAGCTCGAAAAAGGGTGGGAACACCCGGGTTGATAGCATACTCGGTCTATCTAGGTCAGGGGTAGACCGGTCTTGTGTTGTAGGGGATGCCGGTGTGGTCCTCGGTACGTTGTTCTAGGCACGTACTGTGGTAGGTGGTACCTCATTACCTAGTCATTCGGATGGAATCCATTCTCCAATAAGCACCATACGGTTTTGATTGTTCCCAACTATGCTAGAACGTGGGATGCAAGCGTTTCAGCTATTTGAATAAGTACAAATACTTAGACACTATTATAATATCAGAGGACTTTTGATATGAAATTTTTTGGTTATCATAAGGTTAAAACCCACCATGTTTATGTGTGGCGTGGTCTTACGAGATACCTCTGATTTTCAAAGAATTTTGACTTTAATAATTCAAATTGTGTGTGTTTTCTCACACTGGTTTTCCAGACTGACTCGGGTGTTATTTTTTTATAATTTTTGGGTCAGACCAACTATTACAGGTTCAGGATAGGATGCTATGGAGCTCGGGAGACGAGCTGGATGGCAAAGATGTATTACCTGTATCTGATTTATATTCCACTGTGTAAGGTATGCTGTATACTCAGCTTTTGTGAGAACAAGTTATTATAACTATCTAGTTTTTTTGCTATTGATTTGTGTTATATTCTAATGATGTAATGTATAAAAATAGTTATAGTTCTTTTTGTATAAAGACCAGCTGTTATCTATTATATATTATTCTGATGTGATTGTGAGATTGTGTGTTGTTGTTCTATTTTCTTCTTCTACCTCTTTCTTCTTTTGCTTAACGATCTAGTATTTTCAACATTCGACTGTTCGGCATATAATACAGTGGAAGTATTGATGTAGATTTTCAGACGTCGAAATTCTCGGCCATTATACCCAGGTTCATCATACTCTTATAGGTGAATCATATCAGCATCCATACAACCAAAAATACAAATGCATCACCTATCGATAGTAAATATCCTGCACATTCGTTGAACTCAATCATTGGATTCTTATTTTTATCTATCTTCTTTGCAAGGGAACGAGAAGTTCGGTTGTGTAGGAAGTAGAAACTTGGTGCACCGCTCAACTATTAGTTTCATTCCGTTTAGTAGAGCCATAGTATAACACCCCAATGTAGCGAAGATTATCCTCCTTGATAATCTCGCAATAGATAGGTACGGAGATTAACCACACCTTAGATATACAGTCTCAAGTATGGTCACTACTCATCATCATCAAACTAAAAAGTGGTGTATAAATAATGGAATTCCATCTATCACACATCATAACTAGATGGGAGTTTGACAACCACTCACTTGCTCCAAGAGACAACACATGTGCCCATCTAACACTACTCCTATAGTCTTTAGTTACCTCGACGGCCATGGAGACTCGATATCTATTTGGTGTAAGACTGTGTTATGCAATGGTCGTGACCCTGCAAGTGCCTTATTGTAACACACTGCTGACATATATGACATTAGGGAAATAACACATAGTTATATAACATAAGGTGTCAGGTCATTGGGATGGATACAAGCCAAATATGTTACACTCCTCGATCGATAACATGAGCACACAAAATGATAGACATCCATATATATCCATATATATATATAAGCACGCATCCATACTCACCATAGCGAGTGTTACATCATATACATACATGCAATACCAGTATTGTTTATCCCCGTACATGTGACATCTACTCGCAATAAGTAACCAAGCGAATATCAGCTCCTACATCCCACACCACCTAGCGTTACTCTTTATTTACTCAGTGCATGTAAACTACACTCATCAGCATACAATATTCTATACGATGAGTCAAAGGAGTAATTAACAATTATTATTGAATTTCCACTATTACTTGATATTATTAACCTAGTTACTCAACTTATGATTTAGAATTTATGAGCAATAATACAATTTAATTATTTATTGATTCGAAACGGTTTTATTATAAAATACTTATTTCCAAAATCTTCAACACGATTTCAGATGTTAGTATTTAATTTAAAGGGGACTAAACTATAAAAAACTCATTTCCCCAAAATCCAAATGTAGTTCGAAAAATAAATATTCATAATCCACTTATTTAATCATAAGGAAATCCATATTTGAACCATTATTCTAATTTGATCCCATTAAACTCCTTTTAAATATAATTCATAGACTTTAAACTTACTCTTTAACATTTTGAAAATAATATTACCAAAGGTGTTTTATAATGAAAGCTTCCATTTAAAGAACAACTTTAAATACAACTATATATATTAAGGATTTTTATTTTAAACATTTCCCAACGGTATGATAAAATTCCAAAACCAATATATATTTGAAACCATCATTCAAATTCCAAACCATTTTAAAAATTATTATTGGAAATAATTCATCAAACTAAATTCTATTTTTTTATATAATCTTCTAATATTATTAAACTATATCAATTTATAAAATTTATTTTTATAATTTGATCTCCAAGATCACACGTTCCATATTAATTTAATCCAAACCCCTTTATACATGTACGTACGTACGTATGTATGTATGTATATGTGTATATGTGTGTGTGTGTGTGTATTTATATATATGTTTCAAAGGCTTTAAATACAATTTCCTTTTTATTTAAATAATCAAATACAAGAGAATTCTCTTCCTAAATTACCTAAACAAAATGTAAAATAGATTTCAATTTGATAATAATTTCCACTCAATAAATATATAGTATCATCGTTTTGTCACTCTAAAATATTTTTTGATCAAACCTCTCATCTAATCAAATCTTATAAAAAGTTAAACCGTCACTTTAAAATATAATTTTTTATAAATTCCCTCTTTCTTTTTTTAAAGAAAAACCCTTTAAATATTTTTATAATCATGGATAAATAATAATATATTCAAAAGTCCACTTAAGTAAATAAATTCCAAAAACCACCACTTCCCTAAATAATTCATTTTACAAAATTCTAAAAATTATTCCGCTTTTATATTTTTATCACTAATAATATTTCCGATAATAAATAAAAATCATTTCAAAATTCACTAGTTATTACCAAAATATTTTGTTTCTTTCAAAACTTCACGTTTCAATTCGTTTGTTCCCTTCCGATCAACTTTAAGTGTCGTGTTTGAACATTCACAAGCCTCTAACGATCGTGCAAAATATATATAATGTGTATGTTGAACAATCAGCCAATATGTACCATCACGACATCAAGTAAACAAATCATTTGCATTCAAATCCAACCAATTCAATATATATCAACCAATGTTCATCACATAACCTATAAAAAAAACCATAAAAAGTGGATGTAGCTAATAGTTGTGAGTTATAAAATAACCCACTTTGATTTCCAGGCCAAAATTTGCAGCTTATAGAAGATAACGCACCAACCGTATTGCCACCAGAAAACGGTGCATTAATCCGCACTACCATTCCTATCTTGACCAGCCCAAACTTCCACCTACACTATCGTAGTTATAATGTTGTCATGCCCTTCACAATTACCTTCCAATCATGCGTGGACCTCATGCGCTACCAGCTTAGCTTAGCCTGTTCCAGTACATCTCCCTCTTGTTGTGAATAGTCAGGTAAGATCGCGCCTCCCACTTGAGTCGTGTGCCTCTCATCATTTCTATTTTTTTTATAGAATTGCTTTCTTTTAATTACCAATTAAGGAAAAGGGGGATACGAATCAATGGAAACTGGTTTTGGGTTCAAGAGGGTTCTAGAGATAAGAGAACAATCTAGAATGGAAAAAAGTAAAGAAATTGGCTTTGATTACATATGTTTGTGCTACTTTCATTTGTTATTATTTATTTCTTATTTTTAAATTAACTCCTCATAGAAAATAATTTCCATTTTTGTTCCTTTTAATTGCAAATTAAAACCTTTTCATTTGTATATAATTAATTCTAGCATTTATTATAAATTTATTACTAATTTTAATTAGTTTACTATGTTGTTCATATATATTTTCATGAACTTCCCAAAATATTTAAATTCAACATTTGCCCATCTTTGCTAATTTACTTGTCTTATTAATATCAAATTAAAAAAAAGTTCATCCATTTCAACCATATAAAAAATATTTACCATATAAAAATATTTTATATTCATTGCAAATGTTTTATTCAAATTCAATATAATTTCTAAAAGAATCGAGTTCAATTTATAAAATTGAAAATTCATTTATTAATAAATCTTTAACAAAAAAAATTATATTTAGAAATTTAAATTATCTATAAATTTAACTTAAACATTTTGTTTTAACTAAAGTTCTCTTATATCGCCCCTAGCTTATATAGTTAAGCCTCCTTCTAGAGTTCCAAAATCTAAAATAAAAGGAACTAAAAAGATTTTTTTATAATGATAGATTTGTAGACAAAACTACTATTGCTAAAAAATTACATATGTTAATAAAGATAATATTGTAAAGGTTATTTATAACACTCAAAAAATGGATATAACCAAATTGAAAATGAGTTTTCATAATTAATAGATTCCATCCAAAATAGATCTTAGACCTAGCTCTAAGACTAGGAAAATTTTCAAATTTGAATTCAATTTTCCAAAATGGGAGCCATTTAGAAAAACTGTTTTTAAATTTGTCAAAAGAAAAATATAATTGTTTCAAAGTAAATTTTATAAGTTTATATCCAAAAAGAATATATCATTTCCATTTGTTCCTTAGTTTGTATCAAACTATGTTGAACAATGAATTTCTATAATAGGAAGAAGTTATAAAATTTAAATGGAAATGTTATAAAAAGAATATATCCTCCTTAATAGTCCTTTCAAATTGAAAATAATGGAAAATAATTAATTTTTACCGCATTCTCTACATTTTTTGAAAATGAATCTTTACAAATCACAATAAACCAAATAAAATTGTACTAATTAATATTTAAATATTCTTGATGAGTAATTTACTTCCCTATATGATAGAATAGAAATAATATTTTTTGCTACAAATAAAATTCAACCAAATTTTTTTAAGAATAAAGAATTATTTGAAGTTGTGGCATCTTATATTATTTAGCCTCCTCCTGAATTTAGATATTAATTAAACTAGAAAAGCTTTTTGAAAATAAATTTAGAATTCTAAATCTTAGTACTCTTAAAAAAGAGTTTTCTCAAGATTTTGAAGAAACCGATAACTACAAGCAAGTAGTTCAAAGTGAAAATTAAGAAACTTGAAAAGTATGCATATAAGAAAGCTTAGAAATTATTTTACTGTAAGTCAACTTCTCCTTATACTTCACTTAAAGAATCATAATTTATTTCAAACAACAATTTTAATGGTTAACAAATTTATGAATGAAATATAGATAGCCTTCCTAAAATATGGATTTATAACATACCCCATTATATATTAATGTATAGCACTATTTTTAAAAGCAGTGGCAACTCTAATAAAAATGTTGCAAAAATGATAATTGCTGAATTTATTAGCTAACTTAAAAGTTGGTGGGATAATTAACTTTCTGATTATAATAAAAATTAAATTTTGAATACTGTAAAAAAAGAAGATACTCAAATATAGAAAATGATATTTATATTTTAATGATTACTATTCACAAACATTTTCTAGAAGAGTATAAGAGAATTGTGAAAACATTCGAACTACTTTTCAAAACTTAAGATCCAAAACTTTAACAGCTTTTAGATGGTACAAAGATATTTTTCTAAATATAGTACTAGAGCTCTCATATAGTAAAATTTCTCATTGTAATCTAAGTTTTTGATGGACATCCTAGTTTATTCACTAAAAGAACTCATAAAACCTTGAGAAAGGATATAATAACAATTCCATATGAAATTTATACCCATCGTGAACTCATTGAAACATGTATCTAACGCATTTTAGCATTATTTGGTGAAATTGAATTAATTCAAATTAAAAGACGAAATTTTGAATGAAAGAGCCTAATTAGACCAATTTTGGAGTCAATTTGGAATGGATACTCCAAAAGATAAAAATAAATGTAGGCAAAGTAAGATGATTGATGTTGTAATATCCTCTTATAGAAAAAAGAGAAGATACTCCCATATAAAATTAGAGAAAAAAGTACTAAGAAAAAAGAAAAAAAATTAATAAACAAAATAAAACTATTGTTTATTACAAATGTGGTAAAATTGGTCATTATACTAAAAGTGTAGCTTAAAAAGGAAAAAGTAATAATTTATAAGTTGGTAATAGATTAAAAGAAATATCATCAAAATTTTATTAAATTTCGATTCTAAAAATTACAAAGAAGAATCTGATAATAGTTCAGATTATTCAAGTGATTCTAAGAATCTTAAAGTTTTTATAATGAACCCTTGAGTTCAAATAATTATTGTGAAACTTGCAGTAAAAGAAAATCTTATTACTAATGAAAGTGAAGGAGAAGAATTTTAAAAAATTATTTCTTAATTTCAAGATTTAAATATTAATGTTTCTAAATAATATAAATTTGGAATTTCTTATGATGGTTGGGGATCCAGATTCAAGATCCAAACTTACAGATCAAGTGGAAAATACTCCATTATCTAGTTAAGATTTTCAAAGTATTAGTAATACTGGTGTTATTCAAGAGCCATACAGAATGAAGTTTGTAAACTTGTACGATAAAGACAAAGAATATAATATCCTACTATCATTCTTGATATTTTAAAAGAAATTCAAAATTGTAAAATAGATACATAAATTGTAAAACAGGAGAAAAAAATATTGATGAAAGAGTTCATGCTCTTGAAACATCAAAGAAATTATTTTGTTTGATAAAAATTAAAACTTTTTTCTAGTACAAGAGGATTTCCTGTCAAAATTAGGTACTATTATCTCGTATAAATCGTTTATTAAAATCACTCTTTTAGTTGATAATCATTTTCAAAAAGATTTAATTGCATTGATGGTAGTGCAGACTGTTGAATATGCGATTTGCGCTATATGATTTTTGTTTGATGATAATAAACATATATACATTCATTTAAATGTATTTGGTAATGTACTATTTTGTTTTTCATAGTTTAAATAAATATTTGTTGAATAAAATTAAATTTCACAGAATTTGAATTTGAATTCAAACAAAACAAGTTAAACAGATTTTGAATTCAAACAGAAATTTTATTCAAACAAATATTTTGAATAGTATGTATTTGGTTAGATAAATATCTGTTGAATAAAATAAATTACACAGAATTTGAATTTGAATTCAAACAGAACAAGTTACACAGTTTTTGAATTCAAACGAATATTTTATTCAAACGAATATTTATTACAAACTTGAATAGTACAAATTCATGCTCTCACTATACATATACATTTCTGATTACATCATGATTACATCACGATTACATCACAAATATTTTTACATTGATAACCTCACTACATATCACTCACACTCGTATTTTGTCTTCAACTGCATTCCGGTTTGAATCCAGCATCTGAGTAATCTGCAAAAATATTCACTAACGCGGTAAAATTGAAAAAGAAATATTTTTGCAATATAAAATGAAATACGATTTTTGAAAATATCGTTTGCCTCAGTTATTTGGGTTGTTCGTCATCATTCACACTTGAATTCATCACAAAGTCGTGCACATAGATATTACAGGGACAGGTAATCATAAGTGGCTGCAATACACACGTGTACATTCATACACGTGTGCATTGCCTCGCCAACTCGTGTGCACAGCTCCAACCAGAAATTCAAGGCAACAGAGACCAAGCAATGAATAACTCAAAGCAACAGTCAACTGGCCAAGACTACAAGTACAAGCAGCAGTGTGCAACTCGAAAATGTACACAAGTGAAAGCAGAAAAATCAAGACAGCATCAAACAGCAACAGTGAAGACTGCATAAGTGCTACAAGCCAAATCATCACAATGAACACCACTGACCAGTGAATACAATGTCAAGTTCAGATCAAACGACTCAAGACCAAGTTGCAACAAAGTTCAAAAGTGCATCAAAGGCAGTTCAATGTGGATAGCAACAGCAAAGAGGGACTGCAACAAACACATATATGGTCTAAGTGAATCAAGCAAATGCACAGAAGCCACTTCAGCTACATTGAGGCTCAATGGTGAAGCAGATTCAAGTGAACAGGTAGCACAAGAACCAGAAACTACTGAAGCTACTTCTAAGAGAGAAGCCAAAGCAAATGAACCAACTGCAAGTGCAAATGACCAGAAAACAATGCAACAGTATCAAGTACAGTATGCACAAGCGAAGAAACAGATGAACAATGCAATTTAACATGAGCAAGTGCAACAATGTGCACAGTTCAGACAGATAGTAGTGAAGTGCAGATTGGATGCATCAGTGGACATAAGCAACAGTGAAGTTCAACATTATCAGAGAGCATATGGAAGGGTCAGATGTACACATGAACAAGTATGGTGAAGCACTTACATAAGATTGCCACCAACATAGCAGCAAGTACATGAATGCAAAATACAGGCAGTTAAGAATATCAAGTCAATGGTACAAAGTTAGTCACAAAACCATCAAGCTACAACTCAAATTATACAAGCCCCAACAGAAGTATCAAATGAATCAAATACCACCAAATAGACCGTGGAATAGCAGGTAATATGCAAACTACAACTAGACCAAGTGCAGCATCAATGCGAACAGCAAAGTGATCGAACAAACAAGATCAGGGCAGTGGACAGTACAAGCCAGCAAATGCAACAAACTCAAAATGTCCAGTTATAGTCACAAGACCATCAAGCAGTGAGCAAGTGCAAATCGAGTTCCAGAAATAACAAATGCAGACACAAAATTTCAACAGTGCAGTAAAATGCAGTGGTATGCAGCAGAGAAAAATTTAAAAGCAATGGTGATGATCGAAGCTAATACAGAGTAGTGAATTCACATACCCAAAATAAACAGTCGAAAATATACAAAATTGACAAAGTCAAATATCTCAAATCACGAAATCAATTCAAAGCCATGTGAATCAAGTTACTAGAAATACGAAATTGACAAAGTCAGATTAATCCTCAGCATCAAAGCGAAATCGAACGGCAAAGCAAGAATTTTTGAAGCAATCAGTCGAATGCAAAAATAGGAAATCAAATCCTATTAAAACCCTAATCATCATCGGCATTTATCTTGATCGAGTTCAAGTATCAATTTAGAAAAGCAAAAAGAGACAGTACATACCGAATTCACAAGCATCGAACTCGATCGAGCAACTGCAAACAATCAAAGTCAACCATCAGAGAAGCAGCGAGCTAGGGTAACAAATCACAAATCAATAGAAGAAACCGAAGCCCTAACTGGAACAAAGAGCCGAAGCCCTAACTGGAACAAAAGGGAACGAAGCCCTAACCGCCATTATTTCTCACGAACGAGACAAGAGAGGATCGGGTGAAATAAGGAAGTGGGCCGGTCTTAAAAATAAAAAGGGGTTTTGTTTCTATAGGCTTTTATTAATATTGTTAATTAGTTTAGGGTTATTTTCTATTGTTCTTAATTATTGTTTTTATTTTACGAATCAAAGAATTTAGGTAAATCACCACCTAGGTTTAGGTAGTGTCAGATTGTCTATTCTGAATTAGTTCAGTGAGCAGGGTGTGCGAGTTTGCAAAGCTCTATAGGCAGGAGCAGTGTTTGCGAGTGAGCGAAACTCTATAGGCGGGAGCAGGGTGTGCGAGTCTAGTAGAGTGTTTGTGAGCGGGAGCAAAAGGGTCTGCGAGTCTAGTAGAGTTGTTGTAAGCGTGATACTGTTTAATTCTAATAGAAATCTGTGAATGCAGCAGTAGGCAGGGGTTACCGAAGCTGGGTAAATTTTGTGTGTGATTTACTTTTCAGCATATTTATTTCTGCAGTTTATTTCTGTGTTTAAATCGAGAAAATTTGCTATAACCCTATTCACCCCCCCCTCTTTGTCTTATGCTTGCTAATTCAAATTATGATAAAATCACTGAAATAAATGCCTCGTACTTAGGGTTTGGAGGAATCCTGAAGCAAAATTGTCTTAAACAAACAAGAATATCTTGTTAACATTTACTCAGGAAAGTGGAATAATAGCCAGAAAAATTATGCAGCTAAAGCTGAATTCTTGCTTTAATAAAATGTTTTTGAAATTCAAAGATGGATTATATAATCAAACATTTATTATAAAGACTGACTGCAAATCTACAAAGTATATGTTTAATAAATATTTTAAACATGAAGTTTCTAAGTATATATTTGTGTGGCACAGGTTCATTTAGCCCCTTTTGATTTTGAAATCCTTCATAAAAAAGTAAAGATGATAGTCTTTTAATTCTTTTACTGATGAATTTTTGCAACATAATGATCCCTAAGGAAGAGGTATTCCTACGATTGAGGAGGTTGTAGCAAAGGAAATATCATTACCTCACATGAAAATAGTAGGCATATAGCTGAAAATATTCCTTTATGGTCATCACGGAGTAATACTCCGATAGACAAAAATTGCCCCTTATATATAGAAATTATTGAATTCACATCCTAGAAAAAAGGGCAAGATGGTTCATCATATGCTAGCATGACTATCAATGGAGAAAATGAGGACAACGAAACCTCATATGAGGAAAACATCATTAGGAAATAATAATTCTTTAAAAAAAATTGATTCATAAAGAGAAGATGATCCATCATCCTTAATGCAAAGTTACATGGATACAACATCATATGCTGCAACGCCATATGAATAGAGAATACACTATGAAATCTACTAAAGGAATTTGAGACATACGATACAACACATTATACCTAGACAGATCCATAAGTATTTAATTTTAACAAAATTGTTGTTAAAGACTTCTTGTGCTAGAAGAATGTAGGTAATCCACCCTTAAGGAGAAATATGTTATTCCATATAACAAATACTAACTAAATATAATTACAAGGATTATGTTTAAGCATTTAATAAAGGGTTCTGTATGAAAATGCTAAAAGAAAACATTCATGGTTCTTAAGGGATTGTAGAAAAGTTTTTAAACGTCCGATACCAAAATTTGTTTTCACGAGGTGGACTAATTATGGTCCATCCATCAAGATTCTTCAAAAAAAATTAGGGGATTATATTCTGAATGGGTGAATCTTTTACAATAGTTAACTGAGATTGAAGTATCTAGTAAATAGTTGATGGATTAGCCCAAATATATTGCCTTATCGAATTTTCTATTCCATGATTTTGAGGATGAAGTCTCTAACTCTCTAGATCCAGATCCCCTTTTTTGGAATCTTCTCTGATGCACTCCGGTCGACGTTTCTCCTCATCATTAACTGTCTCAACCACTGGTGTTTCCATACCTCTTCTAACCCCCATGCTTTCTACTGCCTTTGTTGTTGGGTTGCTTGCCACTTCAGCTTCTGCCAATGCCCATTTATCAGCAGCTTTGGGTTTTGTCAGTGCAAACCCAACTATTACTTGATTTTTTCCATGAATTGGTTGGGTCTGTCGCTTGAAATCATTGTCTAGTTTGGATTACCTACCCGAATGCTCTCATCATGTCTGTAGTAGCGCACATGCCAATATTTTTGCATTGCTCCGTCCAGTCCGCACACTTTCCCTCATCCTTTATGTAGGATGTTGTCAGTGATCTCCTTTCTGCTGTTGAACCTTTGAATCCTAATGCCTTTCGAAAAGCTCACACGCTTGTTAGAAAGTGGTCGTCACTCTTTAGATCCTTACCTCGAAATGTCGATGTATACACTTATAAAACGTTTGAAACGCTTAAGTGACGGAGTCATGGTTCCACCTACTGAAGTGTTACAGGTGGGCATTGATTATTGGTTGGACTGTTTATTGGATTTTTCCTAGATGCTAATCCTTCGTATAACTTGGTTGGAGAGCGCTATTGCCAAGTATGAAAGCTAAAGGGTAGATTGCAAGCACACTCCGATGACTCGATGTTTTACTTCAAATTTTCTATTCCGAAAGAACATCAATAAATTATTGAAGCGGAGCCGATATTCATCGAAGGAAAGCCTTTTATTATTACTACATGACACCCGTCTATGGACAACGCTAGGAATCAAGTCCTATCTATCCCTATATAGGCACATTTCTCTAACATACCCTCTATCCTGCAACCCATGATTGGCCTAGATTGGCTTATAAGCATAGTTGGAAAGTTAAAGTGCTTTAACACTAACGTCGTTGCTAGGAAGCGGTTAGTATATATGAAGGCCCTGATTGAAATTACGTCGGATAAACCTCTACCTTCGTACCTCAAAGTAAAGCTTGCAGAAGCACACATGGCTAATTTAGATATTAGCCACACCTAGGCCCCTGATATATTCTCCACCTATCACTCCTTTGGACTCATCGTCAATGCCTGCAAATGAGGGATTCTTGAAACCCCTATCCCAATATTCGATGGAATCTCTCTTCATATGCCAACGATCAGACGATAAATCCCTAAGATTATCCCCACTATATATACTATAGATGATCCTATTGTTAACACTTCCCATCCTTCTCCTTCGTCGGTTGTTGTACCGTCTGAGGTTAGTCCTTCTTCTAACTATGGCATTCTGGTGAATTTTTTAGCACCATAATGGGACACTTATGAGATATGACCTGAAAATTAGTAGATTCTTTAAGTTCATTGGTGAACCTAGGGATAACAGGTGTCTTCGTTACATTACTCCTGGAGATAGACTCACTCTTGCTAATAAAGGATGATATTAGGGAATGGAGCCGCAAAATATATATTGATGACATATAAAACAAGAAATACATTTTTTGCAATGACACAAAGGTCCTCGATCCAGGCATTTTCTCTGCATATCTTCATGTTCTTGGTAATGTCTCTTTTTCTAGCGGTAGTAGTTCCTCCTCTTTTGAGGAGGAGTGGTTTCTGTTTTTGTATATAGTCGAGAAAACTATTATCTCGCTCCAGTGCTGTAGTATTTATATAATTGTTGAGATGTATATGCCTTGCACTTGAGTTTTCCTTATCCAAATGGTATGACTACTATAAAATTAGCTTGCCTGTGCAAAATAATAATATTTTGTTTTTCCTGCAAAAGTAGATTATACAATTATTCACTCACCTTTCTAGCTTTCCAAAGCTCCTAAATATGAATCCATTCCTTTACTTGGCTCATTTTCCGTTCTAACACAAAAGAATATGTATAACAAGGTATATACACACTATTAGACTTACAGATCTGAGAAGAGATTTGGAGTTAAGGAGAATAAAGACTTATAATAAAAAAAATATCTTTCACTTTCGCAATTTTGATTTGCTTTTTCTCTTCTTCTCTTTTACTTCCCACTTCTTCTTTGATTATTGCATGCGTGTGTGTGTACATAATATTTTATAATTTTTAGAAAAAGAGAACAAGAGAAAATGGTAAAGCTTTGCTGCTTTGATTAGAAAGTATGAGAAGAGAAGTGAGGGGTTAGGCCTATATTTATATGCGCTCGAAACAATCAAAATGATTAGATTAAAATAATTAAATTTGGGTCATCGGCCAAAGTTCAAACCCTAACCGTCATACCTCGATCGATCGACTAGCCAAACTAAGTGGATCAATCGGGCCGGTCGACCATGGGGTCCCGCATTATAATTTATATCCTTTTTCGTTTTTATTTATTTTTGCTCCAAAAATTTCAAACAATAATAAATTTTTATTTGAGTTCCAATCGCAAAACTTCAAATATTAAAGTTGCTTAGAAAATCACCATGAACACAATGATATGTGTTTCATGGCCAAATTCCATCATTTGCTTAAATTCTATTCATGGAGTCTTATTAATTAATGTTGATTTTACAAGGTGTTACAAGCAAAGGCGTGAATCAAATCCATAGGAAAGCAGGAAACTATTTTTGAGTGGAATTTTTAGTCTTTCACATTTTAGTAGTTTGTGTGGTAAAACTTTAGACTTATTTTATAACTTGGGGAATTTTGTATATGAAAACCTTAACCCCAAAATTCCCCAAATAAAATATCAATTCTTGGATTTATTGGAATTTCAATAAATTTATTTTGACATAGTAGAATTTAATTTATTGTTTGTAATTTAAATAATTTATGTTTTATTCAACTTCCACGTCCATTTTTTGTTGTTGCAAAAAAAAGTTCAAAGTGGAAATTTTAGGAAATGGTGTGCAAAGTATGGATTTTCCTATTTATAGTTTGACCACCTATTTCTGTAACTTAGACAACTATGAATCCCTTTTCCCGTTTATAGTTTGTATACATAAAAATTGAATAGAAAATAAAGGGTTTCAATTATAAGTTTTGTTTCTTTGAAATAAAGGCAGTATATCTATTATATTGTGTGAAATAAGTTTGGTATTATTCCATTTTTGAATATACATACACACGCACACATGTCTATTTTGTCTAGCTAAGGATATTTAGCTATATTGTAAATTACTGCGTAGAACTTTGGCTTGTATAAATATGGAATTTTTGACATTTTAACAATTAGTATAGGAAGCGTTAATCATAGAATAAGAATATTTCTATGCACACTTAGGAGTATTAGTTAAAGTATTATGTACATATAAATATAATTAATAGCATATAAATAGTAATGTATAATCTGTATCATATAGAATAAATTGGTTAGTAATTAGCATCAAGTCCTATAGGAAGAAATCAAGGATAATTATGGAAATTATTCCATAATTAAAGCTGAAATAAGGAGTTTTCCTTATATGGCCTTACGTCATAAATGTAGTAAGATATTAAATGTATATATGTGTATTATATATATGGTAGAATATTAGAAGAGTGAAATATGACTAAGTTATAGAGATGCGAGGTCAATCAAAAGCATATAGAAGTCTGCCTAGCTAATCTGGCTATTGGGAATGTGTATTTGGGACTGATGTGAGACATCGCATATAATAAGTACTCACGATGGACGCAGGGTTAGTTCAAATTTAATTAGGTAAGTCTTCCTAGATAATCTGGCTATCAACACCTATGAATGATCAAACTAATGTGTGACATCATGATTTGGGTTATAGGTCATACGATGGATATCCTAGAAAGGACCGGCTACCAGGTTGAAGGAGTTAAGTGGCTATTGTAGGGTTCTCCTTATTTCCACTCAAGAAGTGTTAAGTGGTCGGGATTATCTTTTAGGTGTGGTAGTGGAAAGTCTTTGGTAGTGGTCTGTTTCAGGGATGAGGTATTAAGTGGTTATTGTAGGGTCCGTCTCTTTCCATAAAAGAAAATTTAAGCTGGCTTGATGGGATTTCTTACCATGTCAGTTATAAAGTAATAAAGAGGGTTCCATCTTGGGTTTAGGCATTAAATGATGAGGATCTGCTTGGGGTATAGGTACTAAATGGTCAAAGTCTGTCTAATTCTCATTAAAGAGGTATTAAGTAGCTTATGTGCTTCCTATTGCATCATTAGGGCATGACTTACGGTAGTTGCGAATATGGACTAGAGAAGTCATGTGGCCTACGGTTAAAGGTATGTAATGGAGTTGGACTGGAAAAGCCTTTGGCTTACAATGTAGCTATACTATGTAGGATATAATATAAAATGTGAAAGATAAATTACTTATTTAAATGATACTGTCCAAATACTATGGTAAGACTTGAGATTTTTATTCATTATCTATTATTGTGCCGACTCCCTCCTCACTACAGCCAACATGTCATGGGGAAGGATGTCGATGGAGAAGATGGAGGAGATAGTGAAGATTTATGGAAGTTTTATTGTTTATCTATGTTTTTGGTATATATTTTGATATACCCAATTTTAAACATATTGATGTTATTTTCAGATATTGTATTAAGAATATTTTGGGATGTTATGTTTTTGAGATATGGTTTTTATTAAATGTGTACTTATTTTTGTTATTATATTTTATCCCTTCCGTTATGAGGATCTGAAAGTATAGATAGATAGCTCTGCATATTGTTCGTTGTATCAATTTTACCAACCAACGGCCTGCTTTGAGGTGGACCTAAGGTTCGATGGACTTTTATTTGGTTGAAGATTAGGCCTATTTTTAAGAGATTTGTTACACAGGGTGAAAGATTATGCATTAAATTTCATTCCAAACTTGTTGAGTGCTCCATTGGCAAAGGAGAAGGGGGAAAGCATCACCATCCTAAGTATGCTTTCTTTTTATGATATATAGTTTGTGTTCTGTTTGATATGGGAGCATCCCATTCATTTATATTTAGTGACCTTGTAGATAGGCTAGAGTTAAGTGACACCCTAATAGAAAAATCCTTGGTAATATCAAATCCCATGGGAGGTTCAGCTAATTTAATACTGGTTTGATGTACGTGTCATGGATGCATGTTTGCTTGCGGTTTGTTTGTACTTTGTTTTTTCGGATTTGGACTTTTAGGGATGGACCGACTTTAGAGATATAGAGTAGTACTCGACTGATAAAGGATATTTGGTGACGATAGGGAGTGGCGATGAGTTAAATTAGAGTTGAGATGCATGCTCGAAGATGCAATGATGGTTAGCTTTTTGTATACACTCGAGATCCCATGCGATGAGTTGCCATCAGTACCAATTTAGAGAGAGCCTGATATTTTTGAGGAGGTTATAGGATTACCACCATATAGAGAGAATGAGCTTCGTATTGATTTAGTGAAAGATGGAAGACTTATTGTTATCCCTTCGAGATGGATGAGACCTAAAGAGCAATGTGAACTAGCAGTGCATGTGAATGGGTTACTTAGAAGAGATGTATTCAAAAGAGTACTTCTAAAGGGGAGCACCTGTACTATTTTCCACTAAGGTGGACAACTCTTTAAAACTTTGTGCAGGCTACTATGAGATGAATAAAGTGACCAAAAAACCGAATATCCTCTTCTAAGTATACATTGCTTCTTCAATCAACAACATTATGCGAATACGTTTTCTCAAATGGATTTGGCAATATGTTTTCACCCGCTGAGAGTGGCGAGGGATAGTGTACTGATTACTACATTATGCACATCATTAGGATTTTATGATTGGTTGGTTATGTCATTCGTGTCGTGCTAACCGACGCATCGTTATACTTCGTTGATCTTATGAATCACAATTTTAGAGATCATCTTAATAAATGGGTACTTGTGTTCATCGACAATATTTTTTCTATTCATGAATAGTAGAACATAACATGCACTTGAGAGTGGTGCTTGAGATGTTGGGAAAGCATTAGCTAATGGATAAATATTCAAAGTGTCACTTTTGGAGGAGGGAAATGCGGTTCTTGGATCATGTTGCTTTGGAGCAGGGAATTGCTACAAATCCTACTAAAGTAGCAGTAATTGGAGATTGGAAAAGCCTAAGAATGTGACCGATGTAAGAAGTTTTCTTGGATCAGCGAGTTATTGTAAAAGAACCATTAAGGACTTCCTAAAGATAATCGCACCGCTGACACATCTAATGACGAAAAATCAGATTTGTTTTCCTGTGACTAAGGTGTGAGCACATGTTTGTTAGTCTAAAGGAAAAGTTAATGAGTGTGTCGGTGTTAGTCATTCCGGATAGGAATGGGGAGTTGACAATATACACGGATGCATGTGGTACATGACTTAGGGTAGTATTGATGCTAAGAGGTAAGGCTATCGCTTATGTGATTTTGATGACGCATGAGAGGAAACACTCGACCCACGATTTGGAATTAGCCGCTATAGTATTTACATTTAAGGAACGGAGGCATTACTTTCTAAAAGAAAGGTTCGAGCTTTCCATTGACCGTAAATCATTAAAATATCTTTCCTTACAGAAGGGCCTTAACCTATGACAACGATGATGGTTAGAGATTGTAGCCTCCTATGACTTTGACATTCCAATACACTTGATAAAAGAATCATAGTCGCAAATGCATCGAGTAAGTGACATGCCAGGTTGGAAATTATGTTTCTAAAGTAGACGTGGTTAGAGTATATAGCTAGATATGATTTTTGACCAAATTGTGAGCCTGAGTCAAAGATATTAGTGAGCTTGACAATTAGACCTAATCTGATTGAGTAGATCGTAACTTATCAGAAGTATGATGCTAGACTACCAGAGATTATTACTAAACTAGATGGGGGTAGATGCAATGGATTTGAAGCAATATTAATTTTGCTGTGATGGTTGGCTCCATAAAGATAAAAGATTATATGTACTGAATGTAGATTTCCATAGAGATGAGGTGCTACAAGAGTGCCATCATTAGAATTTGACTTTCCATCTTGGAGGCAATAAAATATATAGAGATATAAAGCACACATTTTATTAGGAAGGAATGAAGAGGGATGTAGGGACATTCATCTCCAAATGTATATATTCTCAATTAGTCGAAAACCAAAAGAAACTGAGTGGTTTTCTTTAATCCCTTGAAGTTCTACAGTGAAATGGGAGAAGAAATTGATGTTTTTATCGATGATTGCCTAGTACTAGAGGATGGTACAATAAAATTTGGGATATAATCGTTAAATTGACAAGGAGCGCCCGATTCATACCATTAAATTTCAATATAATGGCAGTGAAATTGAATGGATTGTAGTTGTGCTTAATAGTATGATTCTATTCAGTATCGAAGAGCATTGTAAGTGACAAAGACAATTATTAACAAGCGGATTATCGAAAAGCTTGCGAGAGGCGTAAGGGATGGAGCTGAATATGGTTAAAGCTTATCACCCATAAACTAACGGCTGGACCGAGAGTGTGAATTGTGTACTTGAGGATCTTTTACGATCTTGCATACTTGGCTTTGGAAGCTAGTGGGAGGATCATTTGCCCTCGGCAAAGTTTACATACAATAATAGCCATCAATTGAGCATTTGTATGTCACTATTTGAAGCTCTGTATGGCCGATCATGCAATGCCTCTCTGTGTTTGTGGAAAATGGGAGGTAAACTGATATTAGGGCCATATAGGACTAGAGAACTTCAAAGGTGATAGAGATTGTTCAAAAATGACCGAAAGCTACACAAGATAGATAAAACAACCATGCTGATAAGAGAAGTCATAACATACAGTCTCTGTTCACAACATAGTGTTTGTCAAGATTTTTCCATTAAGCATCGAGTATCATGGGAAGTTAGCATCGAGGTTTATTGGAGCTTTTTTGATACTTAAGAGGATTATTAATATTACATATAGAGTCTATTTACCATAGAAGATGGCGGGTGTACACGACATCTTCCATGTTTCGCGTCTTTGGAAGTTCATATATGACTAAAGAGTGAAAATTGCGCCCAATCAACTGTATGATCTAGAAGTTTAACCTAAAGTAGCAAGACTTCGTAGGCTTATTCTATAGTCAAGCAAAGTATGAAGAAGCTTAGGAGGAAGACTATAAAGCTAGTAACAGTTCAATGGAGCGAAAGCGATGGTGACGGTGCTTGAAAGACCAAGGAGAGCATGATGGCTGCTTATCCATAGAAAATACACACATATGCACGCGCACAGGCACACACATATATACGTATATACATACATACATATATACATATCATATTTGGTATCTTATTTGGTTTGCTAGTATTATACGCTTGATAGGATGTTAGTACAGTTTGATTGTTATGCTTTTATATTGTGCATGCCTATTTGACATTTTCTTTGGTTATGTTAGTTTAACGATGAAATTTAGGGGCAAAATTCAATAATGAGTGGAGAATGTGATGACCCATACATTCATATATCGGTAGGTAGTTAAAATATTATTTAAATAACTAAATGAGTTTAAAATGAGTTAAAACTTAAGGTCATGATGTAATTTTACATATTTGGACTTTGGAATAAAATGTGGACATTTTCAACCTAGAAAACTTGTAATGGCTATAGCATTTGGTAAGAGTATAATTTTGACCTGATTCCTATTCAAAATGAAAGATTTGATGGTTTCCCTTCCATGGAATAGTCATAATATAATTTGGTCTAACCGTTTAAGAGATATCGTGGTTTTAAGTTTAGGAAGATTTTAGTGTGGCCCAAAGGTTAATCTTTTGGGATAATGAGTTAATTTCAGGAGTAATGCTAAATGTAGGTTAGAGCAGCCATCAAATCCTAATTTTATCTTCCTAAAAAAGTTCAAAACCTACCTAAATCATCATTAAAACATACCGTTTTGGGCTAAAATCAAGAGATTTAAGAAAGCAAACTTAGGAAAATCATGAGAATAAATAAACTTTCAATTAGGAGGGCCTACTTGGCTATCTGCTTATGATTTTCATTAATTTAAGGCTTATTTCATCGTTTTTCCATCCATAGTTGAATGGTTTATAACCTCTCTCATATTATACATTGGAACATATGTTTAAAAGTATTTTGGATACATTTTTCAACTTAAAAACCATGCATTAGTCTGTGACCTAATTTGAAAATGAATTGTAAATGTTATTTTGGTGACTTTAAAGGATTTAATCATATGTTTGAATGTTATGGATTCATATACATACGTTAAGTATTGCAGAAATGCTTGTATGCTTTTATTGACTTAATATGACGATTGTTTTCTATTGTTGCTTGCATGTTAATGTTTGAATGGATGAAACACTCATGTGAAGTAGAATTTTTTTTTTATTCTATGGGCAAGGATTCTCAAGTGTAGGTGAAGGTTATACAATGGAGTATTCTTTTGATTACACTAGGATGGAGAATTTGAAGTTGTAGAATACTTCGACAGATTAGCTTTAGAGAGATTAGAGTTGGTGATTGCAAACGAGGGATGAACACAGATTGAGTAGGCTAGAAAGGAGGTAGATTGATGGTTGGAATGGGTAGAGACAAACGACTTAGTCAAATCTGGTTAAGTGATGGATCACCACCAATCTATATAGATTGGTACTTATCCATGCCAACATGAAGACTTAGCTTTTTTTTAGGCTAGTAGGCATGTACGATCAATCGCATGACAAAGAATTAGAAAATTAATTAAGCATACGGATCGGCATTGATCCACGATGGATTGGTACATCCATCAAGAAGGTCAATTTGGGATTTTTGGCTATGGAATGAAAACTAGAGTTAAATTTGACTAAGTACATGGACCTACACCAATCCATGATAGATCGATACCAATCCATGCTAGTAGCTTGTTTGTGTGGACTTCCGAGGGAAGCTACTTAAGCATCTGAGAATCATCCGAACCGATAAGTTCTGTATGATGATGACTTATGGAGTGAAACAAAGGGGTTCTACTATTGCCATATGTGACAAGGGATTATTGATGATAAAAGGCTTTGATATATACTCATAAAGAATGAGTAGGTGGGGAACACTCGTTATGGATCGTATAATGTGATCCATATCTCAGGACCTTGCGATAGTAGTCTAGTTCCTTTCCATCTAAGTAGGCAAGGATTCGAGCATCTATGTAGCTGCGATGTTATGTAGTTGCTAACCTTACGATGGTGGTCATTTGTGTTATCATATATGCAAATGCACCGAGAGAATGAGAGATGCTAGATTGTTTAATGGTTGTTGTAGCTGCTATGGTTGTCTATATGATGTAGGCACTGTCAAGTATAATACCATGAACTCTGATGTGGTATTACACTTATACTGATGATAGTATATTAGCATATGTTGTTATTAGGTGCTAACTTGGTAGATGTAGAGTAGTGAGGTATGACTTTCCATACCATATTGCTCTTATTTATGATACATCAACTTTATATATATTGTTTTAAGCTTATAAACCGCTCATTCCAGACGCATGTACGATTCGAGGTTACTTACATTTCTTCTTGTATTCTTAGGCAGTCTTAAATGAGTAGATTGAGAGGTGGATATAAGGATAATGCATAGAGCAATGCAAAGGACGAGCAGGAGGCTTACGCTTAGTCCTATGCATGTCATTTTGTGAAGTTATTATCACTTATTCTATTTTCCAATGCTACGGAGTTTTTAGCACTTTATTATATGTATAGAGACGGTTTTATTATATAGTTTATGATGTATTAGAGATGTATAAACTCGAATATTTTACAACGTATAAACTGATAATCCTATACCGGGCTTTGATGATGTTTTGGTTCATTTAATTATTCTACTGCCTCACCTATTTTATATCTATGTTTGATATTATATTTTGTCTATGCACTATAAGATATATTGTAGGTTGTCCTTTCATCATCGTTGTTAAACATTTATCGGTTTTCATCAATTGATCGAGTACCACTACAATGCACTACTTTATAGTTAAGAATGGTATATTTAGTATCAAATGTGGAGGGAGTTCATCATAGAAAGTAGAAGGCATTTGGCTTCTAAAATCTATGACAATGAACTCATAATGACTTAAGGCTTTGATATGTGGTAGTTAACACGACTCAGAGATGGTTTTTTGACATGAATTTCTTTCAATCACATGAATAACTGTTATGAATTTTTTAAATGGAATTTTTTTTAATTTAAAATAGGATTGAACCTTTAAAAATGTGTATTTTGTCAAAATCTAATATACATTATGAAAATGCGATTTATGATTTTTTCTTCTTCGAATTTTTATAATATTTACCTAGTTTATTTGATTTTTAAATCACGAAGAAAAGAGGTTTTAAGATTAAGTACTATGCTAATTAAATGGTTATTTAATAGAAATCTTTTATTTGGGGAACAAGATGTGAAATTTCTAATCATGCAAATAAATTATAATTGAACAAGTGTAAGAATTGAGTTAAAAAATATAGAAAATTCCAAGTATTTATGATTCAGCTATTGCCCTTACCTTTACAAGTGACCTGAAGACCTACCATTTTTGGCACCTAAAATCAACTTCTAAATGGAAAATCACCTCCATATATCAAAAATGAGGACCTTATAGTTATGGTGTAACTAAAAACATCTATCACGGGATTGTATGGTATCATAAAATTATAGGATATAACATTGTATGACATCACGGAACTGTACGACACAACATAGAAACAGATTTGCATCAAACGTAATAGATATAATATGAGACATTGTAGGAAGTGCCAAAATTGGTAATAACTAATCATAGTACATAAAATTTTATACATGAAAGTATGTAGCCTCGCAATGAATATGTTTGAACATGAATAAACTAAATAACTAAATTGCAATCTCTAAGCGTTCAACATTCCAATAATATGTCATGTGAGTCTTAAACAGCAATCACCCAGCCTATTCATGGAAATACACGAAAGAGATCAAAAGAATAAACAGTGATAAAATGCAAATAATACGTAAATCATTGACTGGTTTAGTCTATTGCCCTACATCTTGCCATTTAGGTATTTGACCCTAATGTAAGATAACATTTATGCTGCCATTTTTTATAAGCAAGTTGTTTACTTTCCTTTTCAAAACCTAATGGTAACTATAATTACTGTTGTTGACGTAGATTCTAAATGCTATTTCTTTCTTTCCTTGATATATCATGGTTGAAATTTATTCCTTTTCCCAAACTTGATATTTTGTTCTTGCCTTGATCTCTTTTTAGGATGGATGAAAATTCTTACCCAATCTAATATCATTCACCCCTTCCACCAAGAGCTAATAACTATGAGCACCTGCAAATCCATCCCGTTCAGAGCTGACAATAACCACACATGTCTAGCCCCAAACCGAAGGGAAATACGAATGATCATGAGAAAGAGGAGAGAAGAAGAGAAAAGAAGAAAAAGCAAAAAGAAGAAGAAACTAAAGACAAAACAAAAGAAAGTAAATCAATTACAGAATCTCACCATCGTAGTAGAAAACATATAATATCAAATCAATGATATTTTCAAAATAAAAACTGTAATATAATATACATACATTCATCAGAGTACAACAATCAATCACTAATCGTCAGCCTGGACAGTTATATTAACCTATCCTTACAATTGCTAATAATTTAGCAACAAAGCAGTGGAAAAATAAACATATATGTGAATTCGACTAGAATACTTCCAGCTTGTCTGCTGAAGCTCCAAAGCATCCAAATCTACATCTATAAGTATACTTGGTCTGACCCGAGCATTGAAAGGGAAGAACGTCCAGATCAGTCTGGTAAACTAGCGTGAGAAAACATGTCTCAGCTGAATTTATTTTAAAGTTATAAAAGCATTCTTTTATCAAATCAAAGGTATCTCGTAAGACACACCCACACATCAACATGGACGGTTATTTACCTTACTATAACCAAAACCTTTCATATCAAATCATGTTATATTATACAAGGGTCTAGTATACAAATAATAAATCAAACAGCCGAAATTGTTACCATTATTAAATTCCAGCACACTAGGCTATACAAACAAAATGGCAGGCACGTAGTGGAGAATGCATTCCATACAAATGACTAGGTGAAGAGACTACCTTCCAGCAGTATAACTCTAGAGGAATGTATCGAGGTCCAATGGATGGTCCTTACCAACCCAAGACTGGCCTACCTCTTCCTAGGTAGTACTGAATATGTCATCATCCCGATAGTTACCAACCTATCCGAGGTCCCTTATAGCATACATCCATAATAATCTGCATCCCGAACGACATAGCAGGGGGAAACATACCTAGAAGGCGATGATCATATCCTAATGGTTATGAACCACATAGCCTTGCCTCATCTACCCTGTTTCGGTCATTTTCGAGTGTAAGGCCAAAGTCACGATTACCTTTCACATAGCACATATCACTCTAAATGCCATACTGCCATTCTTTCGATCACTATTGACTTTTACAAACATACAACCTTCGAGCTCATATGTCTCAGAGAAGGGTGTTAAGCTAAGACAGGTTGCCTTCTCCACCACCAAACACATGTGCATTTATAAAAGTAAACGATGCAATCTCAAAATGCAATGTCAGACATCTATCCATACAAGTCGTCCAAGAACAGGATAAACCGAAGGCACTCTCCTACCACATCCTGTCGGGATTACTCCTAGGATTAGTAGCATATAATCCTTGCATCGGATATTTCATAATGAAGAGACTACTGCTGTTATATTTATATTAGGAGTTTATCCCCAAACTATAACTAAGTGTCTTTCACTATGAAAATCTCACATATCAATATCTTTCAAACCTGCACATCGAACGCATATATGTTGATCCAAAGTGGTTCTCGAATAAATCCGACCCTGATCTCTCCAAACCAACAATGATAAGTAGGCCAATATTTATTTGATAGTCGGTTATTTAACTATTAAAGCAACAAACAACATTTAGCACCATAAGCAATCACTAGGTCCTTTTATTTAATCTTTTATTAATTAAATCAAATCTCCAAATATTTACTTCAAATCAACTTTAAGAAGATACTCTCAAAACCATTTCAAAACTTTCTATCTTGGAAAACATTTCCATATACTTATATCAATGGCATAAACATATTCACAAATCACTTCAATTTCAACACTTAGAAAATCTTTTCATATACTTACACCAACGGTATAAACATATTCTATAATACTACCATTTAGAGACACGCCAGATAGATTTCAATAATTGTACAACTCCAGAGTTCATACGCCTCCATATGAATGTAAAGTATAGGAACCAGTGCTTCTACACCACCAAACTTTTAGTACGACCATAAGAACAGATTCGTGTATTTCACGATGGAAGGTCAAAATATAATTTATTGGGTTAAGACGAATGTTGCGTAAAACATCGTTACGACAACCCAAAACATTAGTATAGGGATTCGATAAAATATATATAGATAAATCCCATATACTATATAAAACATTTCCTTTTGGAAATCATTTAGTATAACAACAGTGTTATAGTCCATGCATTCCTTACTTCTCGAAAAACGTCTATTACAACAATGGAATTGAAATCTATGTTTCCTTCCATATCACATTTGAAAACATCTTCAAAAACCCTTTAACTCCATTTAAAACCATTACTTCAAAAAGACAAATTTACTTTAAAGATATAAATTACTTTAAATACATTAACTTCATCAAAACATCACTTTCAAAACTCCTTTAAATAAAAACCCATATTTAAATATCAACATAAAACATCTTCATTTTTATCAATCATTTTCGTATCCTTTTGATTTTATAAAACTTCTATTTTTATAAAATTTCTTTATTTTCAAATCTCTATTTATAGATCTTTTGTTTATAAAACTAAATTTACTAATAAAATCCACTTATAAAATCCATTTCTTTATAAATCAATTTATTTATAAAATCCATTTATAATTCCATATAAAAATCAACTTTAAAACCATTTATAAATTCCAATCTTAAATCCATCTTTTTATAAAACTAAATTTACTAATAAAATCCACTTATAAAATCCATTTACCAATTCAACCTCAAAACTAGTTACCGACATTTAAAATCTCAATTTTTAATCCACTTCCTTATGTATAAAAATATCACCTTTATACACCTTTTATATAAACTTATCCAGAAATCCATTTTCACAGTATTTGTCAAAACTATATTTTTTTACAACATCAAAAAACATAACTTTTATTTAAAAATAATTTCATTTCTTTTTAAAATAAATAAAAAATCATTAAAACATATTTACTTCCAAAATCACTTCGAAAACCTTTTCAATTCAAAATCATCAATTTCAATATTTCCAAAATATCAAAAACGTGGCCCAGTGCTACCATAGCACTAAATAAGTCGAATCGCATCAAAATGTCTTCATGGCATTCATACCATTATATATCATCGTATAAATGAAAATAAAACAACAGCTGTTAGAATCTTGTTGGATCCCTCTAACTTGTAACCTACAACAAATACAGCATATGAGAAAATTGTACTATGTCTGCTTCAAGGCAAACGCACGTACAAAGGGTCATCCACTCATACACGGGAACGTATAGGGCCTCATCCGCTGAAATATGCAGGGATATGTCCAACCAACCAACCAATACACACACACACACAATATACATCCATACAGCCATCAAACATCATAAATAAATTAATTCCTACCTATATATAAATATAAGTGGACCAAATAGAGTGAGTTTTACTCACTAAAATGCCAGAAATCGCAAAAGCACTTCGGATTGAATTAAAATTGAATGGTCGTTCAATTTAACCCAAAATTCCAACTAGCTTTGAATCCGTCCAATCTAACTTCATAGTGTAATGCTCGTAGATACGAACGCATCGCAACTTGTTTCGCTTGAATCGAACCTCGTACGAGCAAGTTATGAATTATTAAACATTCCACAATTAATAATATAATTAACCAAATATAAACTTAATTAAAATTAAAACCTTCTCTGACTTTCGTTTCCCTCCTCAAGCCCTCACTATTCAAGCATTCGCTCGTACGCAATTTTTTGTTTTCTTTTAATTCTCGTGTTCAAACCGAAGTCGAGAAACCCCCTCCGTACGCCGCCGCCTACTCTAACCCCGCCACCGATTGCCGCCTTGCTCCAGCAGCGAGCCTCCGCTGCACACTCGTTTGCACGAGAATCTCGAGGCCGAACCCATGAAACTGCATTTGAACGGAGGGAGAATTCGATCACCTAGCTTCGCCTATGACGATCACCACCATTGAACTTGCTCGTAGGGACGAGCTCTACATTTCTCTAGCTGGGGTCGAACCCGGTAAGTGACCATGGTGGCTTCGGTCATTGTGGAGCGTTAGATGGAGGGAAAACAATGGTGGCTGTGAATTTTCTTTAGGGTTACAAATGAAACGTTAAAGTCCTTGTATAGAAAATCCAAACACTATTCATGTTGGAAATTTCTGAACTCCAATCAAAGCTTACCGCCTGGTGTTCAATGTGTTTTACCCCTATTCTAAACACAGTGGAATATATATCGGAAGCTAGTTCCATCATATATATAAGATAGGGTTTCAAAATCAATTTATTTTAATTAAATTTCCTTTAATCAATTTCTATGTATTCCGAACTCACACGATCAAACGAAAAGTCCAATCAACACGAAATTTTACAGCACACAATAATTCACTATTATAGATCCAATGAAACTATTTTCGTCAAAATCCGAGACAGTGTCAAAAGTGACTATTTTTACATGTCAATTAAATCAAATAAATTCCAATTTCAATTAAATTACTTTCAAATCAATTTTAAAAGTTTACTAACTTCATTCTAATTCAAATAGATTCCAAATCAAATTTATAAATCATTTTCACCTATATTAAATTCAACATTCAATTATTTCCATAATTTCAAATATTAAATTTAACAGTTTAATTATCAAATAAATTACTATATTTGAAATATAAGTTATTCAATTTGTAAAATTTACTTCTGAATGTTTGAAATCAATTAAATATTCCTAATTCGAGTGACTGAAATTCTGAGTCGTCACATTCTCCCTTCTTTAAATAATTTCGTCCCCGAAATTACCAAGTAAGAAAATGCTATAAAGTTAAGAAGTTTACTTTTCAAAAACAATTACCTGAAATAGGTTACCAAATTCATTTAAAGCTTTTAACATTCCTGAAATCAATTAGTTAAACTTCTTATAAAAACTTTCTCTAAGTTTTCAAATCCATTAATAGTTATTAACTAATACTCTTTCAAAAATCAACTAATATCTTTCCAACTTATAACTAAAAATCAACATTTTAGTTATCAAAAAATTTCTAACGTCTTAAATTTATGAAAAATTTCACCAACGTCTCCTTTGCACGGATCAATCGTGGTTGGATCACAATATATACACACACACACAAATATACATCTCATCTTCGAGGATGAGGCATCTCGGGAAAAAATATAAAAGTATGATATGTAATCCGAGATATGCACCTTTTATTATATTAGCAAGCTTATACGGCTAATATAGCGTGAAAGCGAGCTCCAAATGCGAAGCATACGTCATCCACCCCTACTAAACACTCAAAAACCAATGAGAACAAGTATATAGAAAATAATATCACTATATAACACATACTAATACAACAACTATATGCAAATATAGCAAATGCATCAATATCCATCCAATCAATTCATAATCCATATCAATTTACATTTTTTGATGTCAACATTTAATTTATTAAACATCGTACGATGTACGTATATCATATGTATACCGTTCCTTTATAGTTAAAGGAAGAATTTCCTTATGCACTTTTATTCCTTTTAACTTTTACTAATATCAAGTTCTAGCTAGCCTGACCCATGTATTTATTACTTGGGTCAGACTGAGTTGCAGGTTAGGTAGTTAGACTCTTAGCTTGCTTGCCTTTTGGACTCCATATTCGGCTTTGGATATAGCACAGTTTTTGTGTCATTGTTTTTTTGATTGGGAACTATATGACGAACATATATATTCTTTTGTGGGGATGTATGTATGTATATATCGTGGTTGAGTACCACTTGTGACGGGTGGTATTACATTTGGAATATACGTATGTATATATTACCTGTGTTGATGTTCTATGATTTGAGACTGTATAGTTATTATGTTTTTTTCCTGAATCGATCCTGTAGCCACCATAGTAGTGTATTAGATAGGGGCTAAGTATGTCATAAAATTGAGATGAAAAAAATGAGCACAAATACCGACATACTGAGCTCTTCTCTAATGCAAGAGTATGATGGTCGCCCTTAACCAGCCCTATTTTCCGCATTAGTAGACAGAATTACTTAGTAATTCTCCTTACTAATGTGGGCTTCGAGGTAGGGTGTCATAGCATAAAAATATAAGTGACACACCACTACAAGCATGAAAATCATGTAAACTGTTCCGTGTTTATTACTTTTCATTCTGAATCCTGCTCTGATACCAAGTTATGATGCCCCACCCCGAGACCCACATTAACAAAGAAAATTACTTAGTAATTCTGTCTGCTAATGCGGATAATAGGGCTAGTTAAGAACGGCCATCATAATCTTGCATTAGATAAGAGCTAAGCTAAGTATGTTGATATTTATACTCTCTTTTTTCCATCACAGGTATTCAACATATTTAATTCGTATCTAATACACTACTATGGTGGCTACAGGATCGATTCAGAAATAAAACATAATAACTATATCAATTACAAGTCATAAAACATCAACACAGAAACGATACATATAAATACATACATCGAATGTAATACAACATACCACCAGTGGTATACAACCACAATATATACATACGTCCCCCATAAAATAATATATACATCACAAGTTCCCTACAGAATGACTACTACACGAAAACTATGCCATATCCTAAGTCTATGGTGAAGTCCAAAAGGTATAGCAAGCTAAGAGTCCAACTACCTAACCTGCAACTCGGTCTGACCCGAGTAATAAATACATGGGTCAGGCTAGCTAAAACTTGATATTAGCATAAGATAAGAGGAATATAAGTGCATAAGGGAATTTTTCCTTTAATTAGAAAGGAAGGGTACAAGTATAGTATAATCTCAATGCATGGTATATGTTTAATAAGGGTTGTCACATGAATAGGTTTAATTCAACATAAGAAATCCATACTTAATGGCATTCAACTCAAATGTAAGGAATCATACAAAAGTCATTGGAGAAACTCATCAAAATTCCAATATGAATCTCATGGAACTCAAGATAGAGTTTAAATCTCATGAAAATGAAATCACCCTATATAACATTTCATGTAGCATCAAGCTATCGATGTAACAAAAATATCTCAAATTGGTGAAATCATATAAAACTCAGAAAACTCAAAAAAATCGGATCTGCGAGATCCTCGATTGCAATACCGAAGGGATGCTGCACGTGCTAAACTCTTGTCTAATGCTATTAATAATTAATGTACCTAATTCGTGGACCCCAAGGTCATGCTCATGGTGACCGAAGTCACATAACTTGTGGTGACCTCAGATGACCCGAAGGTCTATTGCAGTGGCATACTCATGGATGTGCCACAAATTCTCAAAAAGGAACCCGGAAATTTTAAATGTGCGTCTCATACCGCACATTCTCACAAAATGGTTTACTTACTGCTAGTTAACTCCACATCATAAACTTTAAATCTCAAATCTCAGAAATCTCAGAATACTCATAGATCTGGCCTCGTATCATTGGAAAGTGCACATAAATCTCATAGTAGTTTCTCATAACCTATAATTCCCGAAAAGGAAAATCTCATCTCAATACTCGCCTCGTCTCATGGGCGAGTAAAACAACATATATAAGTGGTTCTCATCGATTATCACCCTTATAATAAGGGATCTAGAACCTCTCAATTTGACCAAATATTGGCTAACTCAGATAATTCCTATAATAGGAATTATAAATCTCAATTATCTACTCAAAACAATATACTCAAGAGGTTTCGATCATATAAGTGCAATTAACTGAAAAAGTAAACTCACGTGTCCCATACCACATGTTTTGCTAAATAGTTTAATTCTCTTTCTCATGCATTCAAAAAGTGAAAAAACATGTATTATTATATAGAAAATAATTTTTTATAGTAAACAAACTTTTAAAAATATTTTAAGAAAATTTTCAACTAGTTACAAAGGTTTAAAAGCCTTGAAATTTTGCGGGTATAGAGTTCAACAACTCTATTTTAAACTGCAAAAAGAATCAGCAATTTAGACAAGTTATGCAAAAGTTATGATGTCTCAAAGTTGAACCTGGACAGTGTTTTCACCGTAAAAATCTGGGCAAACACATGCTCTGAATCAAAGTTCGGCAGCATATTTCTATAAGCTATATAGGTCGAAATGACCTGAAATTTAACATGCATAAAGCTCAACAACTATACTCAAGAGATTTCGATCGTACAAGTGCGTTATTAACCGAAAATGTAAACTCATCAATTAGATCTATAAAAATTTATCTCAAATTGCAATTGAAATAGCACCAAAAACCATAGCGAAAAGGCAACAAAGCTGCAAAAAGACTCTGGATAAAAGGCCATGAACACACATACCTGGGCCAATAAGGGGTTGACCCAGTCCTATAGGTCGGTCGACTGCCTGGTCGACCTGGAAGGCACTGGGTCGACCTCCCTATCGAACCATAGGCTGTGGACTCTTTTCTGCTTGCATTTTCTGCTCCGTATTAATTTCCAGAGGCCATTAGACAAAGCAAACGATTGAATTATGGACTGAAATTCGACATGAACAAGTTTAACAATTAAAATACACTCCGGAAAATATCCGACAGCACTTTGAGTGAAAATCAAGAAGTTGTGGCAACTCAAAGTGGCAACCAGAAATAATAAACAGGAAAAAGCAACTACGGAGAGTATAAACTTATACAGAAGCATTTACAGAGCAGATTTCTTAGCAATAACACTTATTCAGCTAGCATTATAAGTATTTTACTCACCTTGGCGATTTAGCAAAGATTCAAGAGCAAGCTATGATTTTTGGTGAAGAAAAAGGAGCTTCAAGACCTTGTAAAAGCTAGAAAAGAAGCATGCGGAACAAATAAAAGAAGTTACAGACAATTCATCTCAAGCTCAAAGATTTTGATGAAATTTATTTTAGTATTGGTTTGCATTACCTTGTATAATCCTTTTTTTTTTATGATTTTTGTTCTTTTATTTGCAACAATTTTGAATGGAATTGGATTTATCATGAAGTGGCCATTGTTTTTCTTATTATCTTTTTACTGTATAAATATTTCTAAGAAAGAGATGGAAGAGAAGCTACGTACAAGTGATTTTTCTCTTCCCGAAGTTTCCAGAATTACTAGTTGGATCCAAATACTAACCCAACAAGCACAATACCAAATATACTTAGTGAAATTCTAAGTATAAATGAACATTTTGATAATGTATGCCCAAAATTTCTCATTTTAAACCAAATAAAATGTATACAACCAATTGTATGAAAATAAAATTGTTATTTTAACAAGTAAAAATTTATTTCAACTATAAAAATTTATTCTAATAAATAAAACCTTATTTTTGACAATATTACACAATTATACTATTTTATCACAAAACACAATTTATAACGCAATAATCAATACAAAAATTATTTTCTTGCTAAATAAATTACAATAAATCATTCTAACTCTTTTTAATCATCAAATATTATTTTTAAACAATATTTCATCTTTTATATTAACCAAATGCATAATTTCCTCCTATTTCTCATGTTAAATTCAATAAAAGATTAATATTGACAATATTTCCCAAAATTGTTGTATTTACCTAAGTAAAATTGCAATTTGATTATTTTCTACTCAAATTCTCAAAATGAAGTTTTTAAAACTTTATTTTCATTACTTTAGATTCATTTCAACAATTTAACGTTGAAACACATCACCTAATTAATTTATTAGCTCCAAACTAATAAATACTCAATATTTCAATTTATTTAAACCAAATACTTACCCAATCAACATTTAATCCCATATTTATACCCAAATAAACAAATTAAAGTTCCAAACTTTATTTTTCTCATTTTACTTACAAAATTCATTGTTTATTTCTAAATAAACAATTTAAAATTCCCAATTTTAATTTACAAAATTAAATTATAAGTTCCGTTATAATTTAATATATACAGGTAATCTCCAAACCAGGGTTATTACACATATAGTTTTTTTACATTAAGAAAGTTTGAACATACAATGCATGTGAAATTTTTATTAAATAGTAATTTTCTAATTAATTAGCATTAACGAGAGTTAATATGCGATTAACTATATTATTCAATTAATTCCAATTAAAAATAATTAACTATAATAAATTCTTCGGTTATTTTTATTTCATATTAAATTGGATAGTGACGCATAATTCATTTTAATGGTTGCACGGTAATACTATTCCATATGATCCTTTTCTTTTTAAATTTACTTGTAAACATTGTGACATATTTACAAATAAGGATAACGCCTAACTAAAATTTCAATAAATGTTAAAGAGGAAGAAGGGCTTTAATATAAAGTTTAAGCTTAAAGATGAACATTTTTTGCATAATATATTAGTTAAAACTTTTCACATGTAAATATTAAGTAGATGACAAATATAATGGATGTAATGGAATACTCGATAAATAAAGAATTTTTGGCATGTTGCAAATAATTGATTTTTTTAGCTAGCTTATAAAAGGCGAGTGACGATCCTAATTTTAATAAGCGGGGGGTAAAATTTAGGAGAACACCCCAATAATATTAATGTTGTGGTTTTGGATTGAAAAAATAGTTTACGATGAATTATTTGCAAAAACCATCATAATTATGGCTAAATTTAAAGAAGGTGAAATGTCAAAAGGAAATATGTAGGACTTTTGTGTTTTAGTGGTGGTGAAGAGTCAAAATATACACAATTAATGTGTTATGGTGTATTTTACAAATGAAGAAGATTCCGAATAAAATTTCAATAAATATATAAAGAGGAAGAAGCGCTTCAATGTAAAATCTATGCTCAAAGATTAAACATTTTTTATATAAATGTATTAAATGAAAATTTTCATACTTAAAAATGTATTATTAGATGATAGATAGAATGGATGTAACAAAATATTCATTTAGGGATATGAAGATTTTATGCCATGTTGGATATTTATTGATTCTTATTGCGCATAAAAGGTGTGTGGCGATTCTGATTTTAATGAGTGAAGTAGAATAGAATTTTGGAGAATCATTGAATACTATCAATGTTGTGTTTTTGAACTGAAAACACATTTAGTCCACAATGAATTACCCACATAAACTACCATAATTATGGCTAAAATTAAAGAAGGTAAACTATCAAGCAGAAATGTGAAGGATTTGTGCTTTAGTGGAAGAAAATAGTAAAATATATATGCCATTATTGTGTTATGATGTATTGTATGAATGAGGATGGTGCTTGAATGAAATTTCGATAAACTATTAAAGAGGAAGAAGTGTTTCAATATAATATTTAATCTCAAAGATTAAACACGTTTATATAAAAAGAAACTTTTCATATACAAATACAAATATCAGGTAAAATGGACGTGACTTAATATTCAATTAGGGAAATGAAGTGTATTTGGAATGTTGCAAGTTAATTGATTTGTTTTGCATATAAAAGGCGAGTGACAATTCTTTTTTTACTGGATGAAGAAATAAACAAGTTAGGAGAACACGATAATATTGATACTATGGTTTTGAAGTGAAAATACATTTAGTCAGTCAGTAATGAATTATCTACTCAAACTATTGTAATTATGGCCAATGTTAAGGATGGTGGAATTTAAAAAGGAAATGTGTAGGATTTGTGTTTCAATGGAGGAAAGTGTAAAAAGAAAAATATATCCTTGATGTGTTATGGTGTATCTTATAAATGAGCATGATGCCTGAATGAAATTTCAATAAATGTTCAAAGAGGAAGAAGGACTTCAACGTAAAAGTTAAGTTCAAAGATTACATAGATTTTGTATAAATATATTAACTTTTCATATATAAATATATTAACAGATAGCAGATACAATGGATGTAATAGAATATTCATTTAGAGAAATACAGAGTTTTGGGCATGTTGCATATTAATAGATTTGTTTGGCTTACAAAGTTCACATGAAAATCTTGATTTTAATGAGTGGAGTATCACTTGAATAATATTAATATTGTAGTTTTGAAGTGAAAAGACATCTAACCTACAATGAATTATCCGGCAAACTATCACAATTATGGCTGAAGTTAAGAAAGGTGAAATGTCCAAAGAAGAAGTTTAGGATTTGTGTTTTAATGGAGAGGAAGAGTAAAAATAGACATCATTAATGTGTTATAGCATAATTTACACATGGTGATAATGCCTACATAAAATTTCAATAAATGGTTAAAGAGGAATGACTTTATTGTAAATTTTAAGCTCGTAGATCAAACATTTTTCACATAGGTAAATGAAGCTATTCATATAAAAATATATTAACAGATGATAGATGGAATGGATGTAATAGAACATTCACTTAGAGAATCAAAGAGTTTTTAGAATATTGCAAATTAGTTAATTTGTTTAACTTATAAAAAGTGAGTGATAATTGTGAATTTAATGAGTGAAGGACATCATTTAGGAGAAGAGTCGAATAATATTAAAGTTGTGTTTTTTTAGTAAAAACACATTTCATCTAAAATGAATTATTTACATAAAGTATCACAATCGTGGCTTAAGTTAATCGCGTTAAAAGAAAATAAGTAGGATTTGTGTTTTAATGGGGAGAATAGTTATTGATATACACTATTAATGTTCTATGACATACAAAATAATATTTCAGTAAATCTTTAAAATGAAGGAAGATTTCAATGAAAATTCAAGCTCAAAGATTAAACATTTTTATATATAAGTACATTAATTGATGATTGATAAAATGGATGTAATGAAATATTAATTTAGGAAAAATGAAGAGCTTTTGGCATGTTGCATTTTAATTAATTTGTTTGGATTACAAAAGGCAGGGAAAATTCTGATTTTAATAGGTGAATGATAAAATTTAGGAGAACACTTGAATAACATTAATATTGTGGTTTTGAAGTGAAATCGCATTTTTTTTCTATAGTGAATTATCTGCACAAACAATCATGATTATGGCTGAAGTCAAGGAATGTTAAATGTCAAAAGGAAATGTGCATGATTTGTGTTTTAATCGAGGGAAAAATAGAAATACCCATTATTAATGTGTTATGACATATTTTACAAATGAGTACAATACCGAAATAAAATTTCAGTAAATGTTTAAGGAGGTAGAAGGGCTTCAATGTAAAATTTAAGCTCAAAGATTAAACAATATTTATATAAATATATTAAATGAAACTTTTCATATATAATCATATTAATAGATGTTAGATAGAATGGATGCAGTGGAGTACTCATTTAGAGAACTAAACAGTCTTTGGCATGTATCAAACTAACTGACTTTTTTGGCATATAAAAAGAGAGCCGTAATCTTGATTTAATGAGTAAAGAATGGCAAAATATAAGAGAGCACCTAAATTTTTTTATGATTGTGATTTTGTAGTGAAAACTTATTTAGTCTACAAATAATTATCTTTAAAAACTATCATAAGTATTGATGAAGTTATGAGAGATGAAATATCAAAAGGAAATGTGCTAGATTTATGTTTTAACAGTGGGGAAGAGTTAATGGTATGCACTATTAATGTGTTATGACATATTTTACAAATGAGAACAGATCTTAAATAAAATTTATTAAATGTTTAAAGGAAAAATGGCTTTAATGTACAATATGATCAAAGATTTAATATTTTCTATATAAATATATTAAATGAAACCACACACACACATATATATATATATCGATAAATAATAAATAAAATGAATGTAACATAATATTGACTTTGGGAAATGAAGAGTTTTTGGCACGTTACACATTAATTAATTTTCTTAGCTTATAAAAGGAGAGTGATAATATTGATTTTAATGAGTGAAGAATGAAATTTTTTAGGAGAATTAATGAATAATATTAACATTGTGTTATAGAATAAAGAGAATAGAAGCCATTGGAGAGAGAGACAAAAGATATATTATTCACTTCTGAGAATAGATATCTATTTACATTACATGACCTACTTTATATAAAGGCTTCAGAAGTAAGGACTGAACTTATCCCATAATGTGAGACTAAGCAAAACAATGTACAAGCATATTCACTTCATAATATACATATATTATAACACTCCCCCTTGAATATGCGTCTTCAAAATCTTGAATGCTCAGATAATTTGGAAATTTCCGTTTCGAAACGTGTATGATGATTGCTCCCCCTCATTATTATATTGCTTGCATTTATCGATTCAGTCGATATAGATATTGTCTGTTGCCTCATTAGAAACCTCTATTAGAAAAACCCAGTGGGAAAAAAACCTTGAACGAGGAAAAGAGTGCAACTTGTGAAATCATAAATATCATACTAAAAATGATATTCCTTATAAGAGTTTGATACTTCATGATCAAAATAGTGCCTCATTAAAAACCTTACTAAGAAAAACCCAATGGGAAAAATCTTAGTGAAGGAAAAAGAGTACAATGATATATTTTATTTTCTTATTTCTTTAAATAAAGCTTGATACTTCTGGATCAAACTAATGCCTCATTAAAACCTTACTAAGTAAAACCCTATGGGAAAAATCTTAGTGAAGGAAAAAGAGTACAATATAGTATGTCATATTTCAATAATTTACTGCATCAGATAGAGTTTGATACTTCTGGATCAATTTAATACTTCAGTAAAAACCTAACAAAGGAAAACCCGATGGGAAAAACCTTAGTCAAGGATAAAAATATAATTTAACTTAAATAACATATTTGAGATGTTATTTCTTGAAAAGCCGTTTGATTCTTCTAGATCAAGATAATGCCTTATTAAAACGTTAATAAGAAAAACCCAGTGGGAAAAATCTTAGATAAGGAAAAAGAGTACATTATAACTTATTTCAAATGTTACTAGGGAGTTGATGCTTTTGGATCAAGATAATGCACTGTTAAAACCTTACTAATAAAAACCCAGTGGGAAAATCTTAGTTAAGGAAAAAGAGTGCATTATAAAACTTACGGATACTCCCCCTGATTTAAAATTTTCCTCTGAATTCATATTCGTCTTTCGATAACTCAAATTGGTTATAGATACTTCTAGATCTATAAATATGAATCTCATTAATAATACAATTTATTTAATAGTTTCCTTCGATACAATCAAATTTTCTAAGATTGTTTCTTCCAAATATGGTTTGCATTTTATGCATTTGTATGCTACTTTTATGAAAAACACTTCATGTGCTTTCATTTTTGTGCTTCAAATTAGTTTTACGCATTGCAACTATACATCTTTCATGAATATTAAAAATTTCATTACAACATTACTAGAAAGCAGGAAGTAATCTACTCATCTTGATCTATCAAGATTTTCATTACAACAATACTTGCAAGGAATTTGTAATCTACACTTCATGTCTTTTTCATTCTTTATAACTACAAAAGTTATATATATTCTTCAGAAATTTGTATACTTTAATAAGTATTTGCATATCGCAATTATCACTTCAATGGATATTAAGAGTTTCATTACAACGATACTCAAAAATAGGAAGCAAACTACTCATCATGAATTATATCAAGATTTTCATTACAACAATACTTAAAATTAGGTTGAAATCTACTCTCCTTGTTCTTTGCATTCTTTATAACAATGGAAGTTATTTATATTCTTCAGGAATTTATATACTTTCATTATTTAATATGATTTAAACCATATCTATACCTTCAGGGTATATTAAGCATTTCAAGTACTTTTGGTACTTTGCGGACTACATGTCCATATTTCTCTACTATTAAAGGATTCATGATGGCCAGTCATGTTTTCCCATAATTCAATATTCCTAATTTATTTATAAATATAAGCGTTTTATTATTTACAAATTTATCATCGATGATTATTTCTTGTCAGTTCTAGACATGATTTATTGAGATCTCTTTAATTATGTTTTAGGTACCTAAACCACTTCTGGGTAATTTGACAATCACGTCATTGGTCTCTTCAAGAGCACCCTTAAGTGTTTCTTCAAGAACACTCACCTCCATTATTTGCATCTTTATTACTTACTCCAAAAAATATTTCCACCCGACTTCTCTATCACACTTCAAATGTGATTTATACCATTTTTAGTTCTTTTGGGATTTTAACTTATATTGGAGCAAGTATACTAGGGATATTGTCAATAATTTATTCAAGTTACTTAATATTTTGCAACCAATATTTAATTTCGATAATCAAAATTTACTTGTATACCTTTTAATCCTCCCCTTCAATGTTGAAGAACATTGAATAATTATCGCCTTTGGATTCTTATTTTGATCCATTATGATATTGCTACTAGCAAATACATCATACATATAAATAATAGGAGGATAATTCTTTTATTCGTTGATAAGATGCATTCAATTGATATTGATTATTAGAGTTTGTTCTCATTCATTGATCTAAGCTATTGGAGGAATTTACTTATTGTGTAGATCATTTGAATACATATATGACTTCAGATCATTCAACATTTATGTTGATTGAATTTTAAATCACTAAATAATATATATGCATAATCACTAAATAATAGCTTATAACAAACTTCAGGTTGTTAGCTAAATATTTACATATATGGATGTATACGTGCGTCCACGTATCACATATATATTATAAAATTTTCATATTCTTTCTCATTTGAATTGGTGATTTTTAGAACAAACTATTACAAGGATCCAAACTATTAATTTTTATTTATAAATCAATGTCAATGCAAACCTGTCAAATCCGCATGATAATGTTCAAAACATTTGGTTTGAAACCATATCAAACTTCTGGTTCAAACAAAATATACACACAACTTCAAGTTGTTAAGTTTTATTCCTCAATTATATCTCAAATATCAGTTTTGAACACTAATTATGATTACTTATCAAGGAATAATTTTTAATTGCATATAGACATTTCTACACATCTCTATTGAGAGTTTTGCAAAAATAAATTACAGCAAAAATAATAATAGTATCTTTTGGATATTTGGAATGTTACAGATACAGATTTCCTCAGGAACGTATGTATAGCTTGCATGAAAATCATGATATGAAATATAGACTATCTCTTCAGGAGAATATTTAAAGATATATCTTCAAGAATTGATTATACGTGTAATATTTCTCACGTTTGATATAATTATAATGAAATATACGATACATGTTGTATAGCTCTCAAACTTTTAGGATCTAATCTAAACTAAATCAGGATCCTTCATAATCAAATTTCTATGCATTTATTTGGTTTACTAAAATTACCAAATATATAAGCAAATCTCTTCGAGAGATATGTTATCATTTCCTAATTTATTAGTCTCTTTTAGGGATATTTTATTATCAATACTTTTGGAGTGAATTTATCTCTTCTAGATATATATACGTGTGTGTGTGTGTACTATTGGAATGTCATATCAATGTACAATGTTTCTTTTGTAGAAATTACATAATTCCTATCTTTACAACAACATAAAACATCCCTACTGGAGATTTTTGTTGTAACTACCTTTGAAATGACATATTAAATTTTAAATACAGTAACAAAATTAGATGCACCAAATGAAAGTAAGATGCGAAGAGATAAAACCACTACTTCTGAAGTGTAACATTAGTATGCAATATCATTTTTGGATAAATTATTGTTCTTATATCAAAAAAAATTATATCATTATTCCTTCAGCGAATATAGTGTTTCCTTTTTAAGGAATTGCAATGTAACAAAAATAAAATTCCTATAACATCTCTTCTGGGATGTTAGATTTTGCAATATAAATACAAATAAATCTCTAAAACATATTTTCAAGAGATTAGTATACACACACACATCCAATGATGTTTGAAATATCATATAACATAATATCTTTAGGATATTTGGTTAATATAGTGTAAATGTTAAGATATAAGGTAAGGTATAACTCATTTGGAGATTTTTGTAATCTCTTGAATGCGGTATCATTTTCTCATATGATTATTTATTAATTTTCTTTAACTTCTTCAGGAAGTACAACCTTATCGTTTTACATAATTTCAATAGAGCTTCGGGATTCTAATTCATGAACTTCAAGTTCATTAATTTGTTATGAACTCCAGGTTCTCAAATTTTGTGTAAACTTTTCCCCCTTTTTTGTACCATATTGTTACAAAATAAAAGTCTATTCTTATTTCAAGACTTGTACATTTTGACAAAAAAAATGCTGACAAGAATTCGAGCTTGTAAAATTTATTAGAAAATCTTTTCATAATTCAAGACTTCAGGTTTTGGACTTTGAGTTATACAACTTCTGGTTGGAAAAGAAAATCTTTGCACAACTTCAGGTTGTTGTTCAAACCTATTTCTTTCATTATATCGAGCATTGTTTGCCAACATGAATACACCATATAATAAACCATATGTCTATTCTTATTCCAAACATAAAAATACAACATCATTTAATTTACTGTAGCCAGTGCATTTATGATGATATGGTAATTTAATTTATTACCATGACGACAATATTTAATGCATTTATGATTAAAAAAATGTATACAATTTACCGTTATTGTGGCATGATTAAGAGAAAAAATGACATGACTTATACCATACAATAAAATAGAAACCTGATGAAACTTTGTTTCTTGTGTTGCTTAATTTCATTGATCAAATAGTGGACTAACCATTTTTTTTATACTTCAATGAATGTCAAGTACCGAATAAAACAAGATGGTATGGTAATTATTACCATTAGCCGTATAATTCAAATCAAATGCTAGAAATTGAATATAATGTCCATAATATATGCACAACTTTTATAAAGAATGAAGAATCAATTTAATAGAACTTTGTAAGCTGAACATAATGGAATACCTCATCTGAATATGGTTAATTCCTAAACAAAAAAAAACAGATATAATCATATAAATTCTAAATTATTTCTAAATGAAAATATGAACATCACGGAACTTTGTTTTACTCAATGTGTGAATGAAACCGGAAATCTCATAGCAAGAGCAAAAGTGAGTGTTTCCATTAAAAGGAAACGTGTTTTATACATCGACGAACGAAAAATGGAACAAGTCAAAAATATAAGTACCATCGATTCGATTCCCATTACTGGAGTCATTGGAAAATAATCTGTTTGCTTCTCCTGCAACTCAAACCACTCTGTATTATTAAATCAGCAATAATATATATAATTATACACGCTACAAATATCAAAACTATTTCATGTAGATATTTGATAATCAACATTAATTTGGTAGAAATTTTTATATAAAATCCTTCATAACAAAGAATATCAATTAAAAATAATGAAACATCAATGAGATCTAAAATCAATCGTTATACCATATCAAGGCTATGGATCGAAAAGAAAAGCAACAGTATATAAAATATAAAATGTTATAGATCTATAATAGAATTAGGTTAGAAAAATTAGATCATATTGAGATCAACATAATAACATCTACAAATAAAATCAATTTAATAAGTCTACTAATGGGATCTGAAAAATGAAGTCTATAAAGTTAGATCTATACAAATAAATAATATTAGATTCACATAATTAGATCAACATTATAAGATATACAAAACGAGATCCAGGAAAAAGAAATGAGATCAAAACAAATGTTTACGAAACGAAGTTTGATTTACGAAATAAAATTAGATCCCAAGAGAAAAGAAATAGATCTTAAATGCATAAAAATAAATAAATAAAACATCATGCTGACAACGTGTTATAGAATAAAGAGAATAGAAGCCACTAGAGAGAGAGACAAAAGATATATTATTCACTTCTGAGAATAGATATCTATTTACATTACATGGCCTACTTTATATAAAGGCTTCAGAAGTAAGGACCGAACTTATCCCACAATGTGGGACTAAACAAAACAATGTACAAGCATATTCACTTCATAATATACATATATTACAACACATTGTGCTTTTTAAATGAAAACTTATTTAGTCTACAACGAACTATTTGCATAGACAAAATATTTAATATTTGAACTATCTACAAAGACTAAAGATTAAACATCATAATTATGGATGATGTCAATGAAGGTGAAATGTCAAAAACAAATGTATTGGATTTGTGTTTTGATAGAGGGGAAGAGTTAGAAATATGCACCATTAACGTGTGTTAGCATAGTTTACAAATGAGGATAATGCCTAAATAAAACTTCAGCAATTGTTTAAAGAGGAAGAAGGACTTCAATGTTAGACTTAGATTTATAAACATTTTATATAAATATATTAAATGAAACTTTTCATATAACAGAATATTAATTTTGAAAACTAAGAGTTTTTAGCATGTCTTAATCTATTTATTAAAATAAAAGTAAAGCAGAAGAATTTCATGCTCTCTTAGTAATTTTAGAAGGTTGCTCCGCTCTCCTTAATTCTCTCTAGATATTTTTTTTATTTTGGTTTCACGCCTGGAAGATCGACCATAGAGGCGATTTTCTTGATAAGATAACTTATGGAGTGGTTTAAGGAGCAAACGAATGATCTGCACATGGTATTTATCAATTTGTAGAAAGCTTATGACAAAATACCGAGAAAGGTTCTGTGGTGGGCTCTGCAAAAGAAAAGAGTCCCAACAAAGTACATTACCCTTATCAAGGATATGTACGATGATGTTGTGACTAGTGCCAGAGCATGCGACGGTGAAACCATTGACTTTCCCATTAGTATAGAATTACATCAAAGGTCAGCTTGGAGCCCCTACATTTTTTCCCTAGTAATGAATGAGGTTACGAAGGGTATACAAAGTAAGATTCCTCGATGTATGCTCTAAGTTGACGATGTTGTGCTAATTGACGAAAGTAGGATTGAGGTTGATAGACAACTTGAGCTGTGGAGGCAAACTTTAGAATCATTGGGTTTTAGGGTTAGCAGAACTAAAATTGAGTATATGAAGTGCAAGTTCAGCGATGTCAGATCAGAGGATGGAGATGTCACTCTGGTTGGACAAGTAGTGCTCAAGAAGGAATCCTTTCGATATTTAGGATTAATGTTGCAGTTTGATTGTGAGATTGATGAAGACGTTAGTTTTAGAATTCGAGCGGGATGTGTAAAAGGACAAAATGCGTCTGGCATTTTCTGTGACAGGAAAGTCTCGCAGAAGCTTAAAAGAAAGTTCTACAGAACGACAATCAGGCGTGCAATGTTGTATGGTGCAGAATTTTGGCCTACTAAAAGCCAACACGTCCAAAAGATAAGTTTAGCAAAGATGCGTATGCTGCGGTAGAGCTGCGATCATATAAGAAGAGACCGAATTAAAAATGCTGATATACGTGATAAAATTAGAGTAGCATCAATTGAGGAGAAGTTGTCAAATGCTGCTTAAGATGGTTTGGACATCTCCAACAGAGGCCTCCCGAGGCACTTGTGCGTTTTGGAATTATAGGCCGTGCCAAATGCTTAAAGAGAGATAGAAGTCGACCAAAATTGACATGAGAGAAAGTAGTAAAAGGGACTTGATGGATTGGAATACATCTGAAGTGCTTGTATCAGATAGGAGTGTGTGGAAGTTAGCGATCCACGTACCAGAACCATGAGCTAGATTATTTTTTTGCTTAAGGTTGGTTTAATGGTAGTTTTGTAAGTCTTAGATTGTAGATCTAGTGAATGGAAGCCTAAGACGTAGTTTTGGTCTTCGGTCAATATTACTGTTAGTGCCATTACTACTACTACTATCATCATGGTTTTTTTTTAAATATTTATTTTTTATTTTTTAATCTTTATTTTTATTTTACTTGGTTATTATTATTATTTGTTTACTTATTTGACTTTATTTTATTATTATTATCACGGTTTTTATTGTTGTTGTTGTTATGACTTTTAAATTGACTTTGTCATTTAGTTTTGGGTTCAATCTCTAGCCGACCTCAATTTGTTTGGGAATAATGGCTTAGTTGTTGTTATATTTTTATAATTTATCACTTTATATTTATTTTACTAAACTTCTCATGCCAGTTTACTTCAAATACACACTTTTAAAATTTTCCATGATTATTCACAAATGTCTATATAGTTCTCTTGTAATATTTTACATATAAGTCCATACATTTAAATTAATTACATAATTTAAAATTTAAACCATTTGATAAACTCAGTTAACTAATATTCACTACGTCAAGTAAATCCTAAAATGTGACAATTTTAATAGTATATCATAGTCGCATCAACAAACCGGTAAAACTAAATTTTCATTTGTATACTAAATTATGTAAATCACAAAGCATAAATTATACACATCAATAGTAATAACAAAATTATTTTATAATTTGTTTATCTCAATGAATTTTTCATGCACTGCATTGAAATTTTATAATTTTATCTTTAAATACCTATATTTAAAATTTCAACATTTACTTACAAACCTTCTTAATTCTCTCCTGATATTTGTTATTCATGTACATATATTTAACTAATCATGTAATCTTTAATTTAATAAATAAATTCAATTAACTTATATTCATTTCACCTTTCCTAAAATAAGCCAATTTAAGTATGTATACAATATTCATATATATAAGCAAAGATGATAGACATATCATTTTTATTCATATTAAAGATATATAAATCGCATAAAAAAATGTAAACATAAATAATAATAATTCTTTTAATTTATAATTCATTTATCTCAAAAAACAACAATAATCATACATTGCATTAGAAAATTTCATTTTTACAACCTTTAAAGGATAAATTTAGGCTTTACAATAAAAGCGATGTGAAAGCAAGAAATGCCCTAGTAAAAATTAGGTTACGTAGTTCCCATTTTCAGCATGATATTAAAACTTACCTAACTCATAACTCAACTTAATGATATATAATATTTTTCTGTAATTATCAAAGTTGTAAACATAACCCTCCCATAACAACATAAAATTTACGATTAACTACAAAGTTACAAAGATTTAATAATTGAAATCTCGGATAATGGATAAAAGTTCACATGTAGATATGTTGGTCATAAGATGTTTTTCTCAACTACAATTACATACAAAGTTATTTTTTCATGTAGACACACACACATGTATCACATAGCATCAACTGTTTATATATACAACAATACATTTATCACATAGCATCAACTATTTACATATATACAGTAATAACAAATTTATATATATATATATATATATATATATATATTATAAAATTCCAACAAGAATGTGTTGTTAGCAAGAATTAAACCATCTACCTTACACCCGAGTGTAGCATGTCATTTTGAATTATAAATCCTTTATTTCGATAATTTATCATATGTTGTTTTGAAAAATTCTATTTTTAACAATAATTAAAATTTAAATACTATTTTTTAACAATATTACCATGCACAATGCATGAGTTACACACTAGTTAATTAAGTAATTTAGGAGAATGAAATCAGCCGAACATGTGGCAACAAAGGTAAGTTTTGAAAATAGGAAATGAAAAGCACACAAATTTAAAATCACTTTTCTTATAATATAATAGATGCTTCTATATAAACGTATGTTACTAACACTCCACTTTTTGTTAAGAGAGGTCTATGTTTTTTGAAATTGTTTTTTACTATGAGCGATACCAATAAAAATAGCCTCCTCGTTTAATTATATTATAAATAGACCAATTTATTCCTTTATTTTTTTACCCTATTTTCCTTTAATCTTCTGTATTCTTCTTCTTTAATCTGTAATCCAAATCAATAATCAATCAAGAAATTAAACCTATATGTAGATGAAATTCCAAAAGAGAAAGAACAAGATTAATTTTTACCCAACAAAGCATCCATAACGTAGATTTTGTTCAACAAAATAAATAGATAATTTTTTTTTAAATTCCACTACTTTACTCATTATTTTGGCAATTCTAAATTGAATTAAACGATGGGTAAAATATGAAGGTGTTTTTTGTCTGGTAGCAAAAGGTTGGTTGGTTCTCACCATGACTAAAAGCTAAATTGAACTTAGTGAAAAATGTAAGTGAAGAAGAAGATTGGTTTAAAATATGATGGGTAAAATAAGAAAAGATATATAGTATTTGTATAGCATGAGCACACCTCGTAACAATTTACTTTAGTAGATTGCAAATAAAAAATGGTTCTCTCCTAACCAAAAGTGGAGTGTCAGTAACAATACTCCTATATAAGGCAGAGAAGATGAAAATGTAACGTACTTAAATATGAAAATTAATAGCTTCACTTCACCCATAAATGCACAACTAAATACAGTTGAAACATATAATAGTTGTAGTAAAAACTCAGCAATTTCAAAAAAAAAATTTTTAACCTATTAAAACTAATGCACTGATTGTCCCAAAGATAAAATATTGAATTGTAGTGGATGATTTCCTTTATTTAGGTAAAATTGAAATTTTCTTAATTCAAAAGGATTTACTACATTCTATTTTCCTCCTCTATTTTATTATGATTTATTAAGTGTTCCTTCACTAAAGCAATAAGAGATAAAATAGGAATCATGCATAATTGCCATCTAAAAGAATAGCAGAAGAGGTAAAAAACCAATTGGAAGAAAGAAACATAACAATTACAGATCAATAATGAATAATAGCCCAATAAATCCATCGGCATAGGAATTTGAATTGAGTGGAAAAATATTGTAGCGAAAAAACTAGGGCAAATTTGCATCTATTCATGGTTGAAGATTGGGGCATGAGTAATTAAAAACATAGAGAGAGTTGCTAGCTCAAAGAAATGGGACATCCGTAGAAAATTGATGGCCATACAGTACGCGAACAAATTGATTTGTAATGTAAGAATCAGATCCATGCACTTCAGAAGGGAAGAAGAAAGTAAAAACATGAATTTCTTGATAAAGTGGATATATGAAAATCAGAAATGAATCACCTGAGTTTAGTAAGTAAATAAAACACGTTGATACTATGTTTGAGATTTCAACAGTTTTGAATGCAACGGCGGATAATTTAAATATAAATACATCTGAGAGGAAAATGTAAAATAATCGTTGAATTAAAGAGAATTAAGAAATTGAGTTGAAATTGAATGAGAGAAAAGAATCCAACTGGCCGTATATTCTTTTTTTATGTATGGAGGGAATTGGGGAGAAGGACAAACTTTGAACAAAAATTAGACCGAAGGACAATAAGTTTCATTTTTCGACTGAAGGACAAATTTTGATAAAAAATTAAGCTGAAGGACAATGCTAGTTATAATTAACATTATATTCAGTTTTTATACTATACAAAATGCTAGTTATAATTAGGATTATATTTAGTTTTACATCGTACAAAATGCTAACTATAATTAGCATTGTACTTCAGCCTGATTTTTTTCAAATTTTGTTCTCCAGCCCAAAAATTAAACTTGCCGTCCTTTAGCCAATTTTTTAAAAAGTTTGTCTTTATGCCTAGTTTTCACTAGATAAAATTGATTTCGAAAATGAAATCCTCTAAATGGAGGAGAATCTAACAAACCACCTTTCTAGAGTAAACTATGCAGGAAATTATATTGGAAAAACGAAGAAAACCTACTTTTAGCTAATTTTTTAGGAAAGCATGATATAATATTTTAGAATTTTTTATTAAGTTGCCTGACATTTGGAAATCAGCACCTTGTTTTTGTTGTAACTTTAACTAATGATGAATTAGAAGCTTCCATTTTTAAACTGATACTAGATCAATTAAATGTTCGAAAAGTGGTCATAGTGTTAATTTGGTTAACATATAGGCATTTTAGCACTTCGACCTGTAGTTGTCATAACTTAATTAGCTTAAGCCCATCCTAATTAGGACTAAACCTAATTAGTTAATACCTGTCAATCGCCTCCAATTCCAAACATTCATTCATTTCAGTTTTCTTTTATCTCCTTCCTTTCTAACACACAAGAAAGATGCTAGGGGGCCGAATAGGGGATGTCAAGGATGTACGGGTTAGAGCGGAATTAATGGGCAGCCATTCATTTTAAGCAAAGGAATGAATATCAGCCGATTGATTAGTTTAGGGCCAAACCTCTGACTTACTTTCGGGCCTCAGCTTTATTGAAAACACAATTAACCTTAATCGATACTAGAAATCAAAATACGAACCTAAAAGTCAAATGAAAAATACCTAAACTCAAATCTCGCGAAGACCGACTGTCTATATAAATCAAAGCCAATTTAGATGAAGTTAAATCTGGACCTGATTTGAAATGCAGAGGTGACAAATTCAAGGCATTTGGAAGTTCTAAAATCCAATCTATATAAATGAGAATGATATCCTATGTGTATTTTTACGTATAGAATCATATACTTGTGTTTGATCAAGCATTCGCTCTAATTGATCCAACTATGCAACGTTTTGACCAGATTTATTTATATTTTCTACTAGGTCACTGAATTATATATTAATCTATAATTTTAATAAAATGTTAAAGCCAATAATGCATTTATTAGGGTAGTTAGTAATTAAATACTTGGATTAGTATTAACCAGGCGTGAATTGGGTTGTTTTGAGATATTCAATGCTTGATATGTGTTTCCTGTATTATTTGTATGTATGTATATATGATTGCCGGTTTTGAATTAGGACGACAAGAACATAGGAATTGAGGTATTGATACTATGCCTTCGAGGTGTTTATTAAAATACTCCATAGAGAAGCAGAGTTCTAGCAAGGAGTCCCGAAGCAGATTGTAAGTTGAATCGATGGAATATATTACAAAAGTGGAGATTTTTTGAAGTTTAAAACTAGAAAGAGTGTTGGCATCGAAGTGGAAGAGTTAGAAAGGCTAGAAACAAAGTCCGAGATGGTTTGGTAGAGGTTGGAGGTCAAGAAACTCAAAAAATAAAAGGCTTAGAAAAATTTGTTCAGTGCTTGGGTCATTGCTGATCAAACTTCAGAGTCAATTTGGGTTCAAGTTTGGTTGACCTGAAGCAAGTTTAAATTAGCACTCAAAAATCTACTATTGGTCCAATTCCAAGCTAATCCGAAGAATGTTTTAGGCAAAGGACTTAGGAATTTCCCTAAATTAGAATTTCAACCAATCTGACTTGATGGATTTGGTCCGGACAAATGCAAACTGATTCAACAAGATCAATATTGTGGTGGTATAGAGTTGATCAAATCAATCCATTTTGGTTAACTTAAGCGCAATGCCCCTAACGCAGATTGGTCTAGATTAAGAGGTAGGTGACTCTAGTTACTTAGGGTCACTTTGGAGTAGCGGACCAGAACTCAAGTTTTGCCTAGGTTACTTGAAGGCGGACCCAAAGCAAGCTTTAGGTCAAAGCATGGATGATTCAGGGTCAAGTTGGAGAATCTTCAATGTTTGCACATGCTGTTACATGTAAGGTTTTCTTAGGGTTATCCCTGTTACACACAAGGATGTTTGAATATGTTATTTTGCAACTCCCATGATCATATCAGATAAACAATCAATGTGTGTAATTAAATATATGAATGTTAGTATCTTCTACATTATAACACTGATTTCCAAATGGTTTGGACTAGCTTTCGAAAAAAAGTTAAAAGGTATGTAGTGAGAAGTGTCGGATACATTAAGGTGCTTTTTAGGCAATTGGTGGACCATTAGGACCAGGAAGTTTAGCAAATTGGCTGCATTCGTGTAGGGATCACAGAGAGATGAGTATACCCATCTAAGTAGGCTAGCCCAGGTTGATGCTTACCAGGGTCGATAAGACTGGTTATCCTTATTGTTATCATGTTGAGGGTAAGGCTAATGTGAGCATATTAGTTTGTTTTATGATACATTATTGTAGGCAGCGGAGAGTGAATGTTGTTGGGCTACATCATTGATATTATATTATATGTTGGGTTGTCTTTGGCTAGATAACCCGTTATGCCATAACCTTGGAGTGTAGTGTTCCCCTACACTCATATTACACAGTTAAAAGTAGTACAATTCGGTAGATATATACCATTCTTTATTAGTAGCTATAATAGAGTAGTATATTATGATGTCTTTGTATTCAAGGAGAAGAAGTAGGTTGAAGTATGATTGTATATCCTTTTTGGCTGTGTGCGCGCATCCACACACTACTAATAATGGCAATTCAATGAACTAAAAGTCGACAGTGTCTTTTTAAATATCCCAAATTACCCTTCGCACATTTTAACCTTGCTTTACTGCTTCTGTCTACTTACCCAAACTTAGAAAAACCCTAACTCCAGATCCAAGCGATTCCATACACTATCTTCTCCATCGAACAGATACATCGAGTTGATTCCACATTCAAGTCGATTCTAGTCCCATCATCTTCTTCAAAGAACCGCACAAATTAGGTCTGAATCGGCGCTATTCCACATCCAACGACTTCTTCAACTTTGTCGTACAATTAACACTTATAGATTGATTGACGATTGATTATATAAGCTTACCGATCTATTGTTCTTGACTTAAACGTCTGCTGATGCCATGTGTTTCTTATGCTTAGTTTTATTTTGTAGTATTTCAAATTTCGACTACTGTTCATCCCATTCTTACCCTCATTTTCATATTCCTGTCAGTGCTTGCATTTATACTATTGTAATATATACTAGAAAATGGAAGTGTGTGATTGTAATGGACTTTTAGGTATGGATACTGAATTGAGGTTTTTGCTATTTATGTTCAACAGTTTATTGCCGAATTTTTTTTTTAATGTTTGTGATCAAGGTTTTCAAAATATATTTAAATCGTAAGTCATAAAGTTGGAACTTTAAATTGAAACGGGTGGATCCAAATTGTAAAACGTAGATTCAAAAGATCCATATTTGAAGGATTGCACGCATTTTGTCATTGATTTCAATATTTGAACTTATACTACTAAATTAAAACTTAATTTTCTCTCTTATTCCATTTTTATTCTATTTTGAGAACATTATAATTTGAATTGTGGATCCAAATAAGTATGTTAAATATGTTACTCCGCGTTGAATGTTTTGTTTAATTGTGATTTCAACTAAGTTTGAATCAAAATATAAAATGAATCGTAAATTGGAGAGATCCAATCTGAATCGGGATATAAATCATATGATTTTAAGATTTTTGACAACAACATTTCTAATCATTTGTTTGTTTCAGAACCTCAATGCTAAGCATCAATTTTATGTTACTGAAAAATGGAAACTACAAATGTGCAGAATATGGTGCTACAGTTATTCAATTCATGTTGGATAGAAATATTAAGATATTTCCTTGAATCTACAGTTCAAATTTTATGCTTTCGACCTTTCAGGTTCAAAATGTAAACACTCAAGCATCCAAATCAATTTCTAAATGAAAAGGATCTATGCTTTCATATACTCAATGTTTTGAAAACCTTGGTTAGAAATGCATAATAGGGATATAGGTAATAGATTTCTGTGTTTCTTTTTAGATGCATTAGGTTGGATTGTACATGTTCTGCTGTTATCTTGATGTAGACATTTTTTTTTCTTTTTTTTTCTAAGGATTTATTGTTATCATAGGAAAATTACTATCTGAAATGTAATTGTAGAGGATGAATTTAATTGTCTATACTATAATAAATATAGAACCCACAGCTAGGATTATTAAATTTGGAATATATTTGCTTTCTGGTTCATCATACTTTGGATAAAATGCAACTGATAGAATAACAAAAAGTATATATGGTTATATATATTCACGATAGTACGAACTGTGTAAATTTTTCTGTCATGGTGTTTCTGTCTCCTGTAGATGTGGGTTTGAAGGAGAAATTAAACAAAATAATTTCTTTAGATTACTTTACTATGATGCCTGAGATGAAAGCACCAGTTGATGTGGCTACAGCAGCATACAATATCAATCCTGGTAGTTTTGCAGAAATACTAAATGTTCCTACTAGGCATGAAGTTCAAGTTAATGGTACCCCTTATTCAAATCAGCATAAGGTAGTTATTGAATTCATTGGCTAAGGAAGTCCTATTTACTTTTGTTGTGCTGATTGTGTAAAGTAATGATGATTACAGTTTTACCCATGGCCGAACTCACTGAATTTCAAGTATGTCAAATCAAATAAATACATTTTTTCCAAAAATGCCTAAACAAAGAAGAATATGCAACCAAGTGCAGGTTCATATAGCTCATGTTTGTTTATTTTTCTTGATTCCTTGCAAATATAAAATTAGGTAAATAATTTATTTTCTTCATTATGAGAATGAAATATGATAAATTATTACGTATAATATAATTTTTATTATTGTGCCAATTAACCAAAGAAAGAAGGAAAAGATTAAACTTTGATTAGCTCATTTATGGTTGTGAGACCATAGATTCATGAGAATCTCGATTGGAAAAAGAAATTATTTTCTATTTTATGTACCGTTCCTTATAGATAATGCAGTTACCAAATCCAGTGCAATGTGAGCGTGTGTATGGTTGGAAACAATCATGATTACTAAGTACTAACTTCTGAAAAACATTAATACGCATTTGTTAACTCATATGGTTGAAAACAATATTTGTCTCCTAGAGAATTTGATGTTTATAATGAAGTATTCTCTCATTGGCAGTAGCCTTCATGTACCAAACTATGAATTTGATTATTTGCTGCATTTTTTATCCTATTGCAGGTGCACATTAATTCTCCTATGATAGAATTTTTTTGAATTGGCTACTATTAATGATTCTAATCTATATTTGAAGAATTGGTTGAATTTATTGACTTTATTAGAATTAGCCAGCTTGTTAATCGTCCCTATCCATTTTATTAACAAGGAGATATGTTTTTTATTCATGAGAAAACTATTCATAATATTGGAATATTATTTTTGTTTAGTGCTTCCACGATAGTATTAGCTATTAAAACTTTTAGTTTTATTTAACTACATCGCATATTATGTTTTCCACTATCGATAATTATAAATTTTCATGGATATTTTGTTAAAACACATGGTGGTTTGGTACTCTGGTCTAAAGTCTTTATGTGTGGTAAGTAGCATAATGTTTCTGTATGCTTACAATTTTTTTGTTTATCTCACTTGATGAAGAGTGAAAGATCAAGGATATGATGTGTACAAAGTGTAATGATTAAAAGTAATGACAAGCACAACAATGATGAGCGCAAGTTCATTTATATGTGTGTTCATTTGTACTTTCTCAAAATGAACACGGAACGTTTTTTTGCAAATTATATTTTTGTTTTTTTGTCTTAATTGGAACCTAAAATATGACATATGAAGTATTTACATGAACCGAAGTTAGAATCATTGAGTGATACTAAATTTAGGTGGATATTGTTAGGAACTGAGTTGATGATGTTTTGATGACAACAATCTTATATAGTTATTATACTTTACTTTATAAAATATATACTAACATTTCCATATATATATATATATATGTATGTATATAGGAAGTATATGCAGGTATCATCGAAGACTGATCAGTATAAAGACTCAAGCATCAAGATAAAGATTAGAGATTCAAGATTCAAGACTCTAGAGAATCAAGATTTCAAGATCTCAAGATAAGTGTCTAGTATTTTGTTAAAACTTCATAATAGCACTCTCATCTTTCTTCCAATTTTCTTTTGGGATGGAACCCAATTTCTATCGAAACCAGTGGCTTACAAACTCACGACAAGTAGCTTACAAACCTACGACAAGTGGCTTACAAACCCACGAAAATCAAAATCATTTAAACTACTTTGTACAAGTTCTCGAGTCCTATGGAGGAGCTCTGTAGGAAGGTTCTTGCAATTTCAGTTTGAATAGATTTTTCAAAATGTTTTTAAATCTGTTTTCAAAATGTTTTAGCTTTCAAAATCATGTTTTCAAAAATATTTTCAAACTTTGTTTTAGCCTTGAAATATTCCTCTATTCCGATTTTAAAAACTTCTATTTTTAAAACATCAAAACTTATTCTAATTTTAAATATTACTTATATAATTGACGGTCTATATCAGTTATATATATATATATTTAAAATAATGTTTTATATTCATTCTCTATCTCAGAATATTGTTTAAACACTTTACTTTGCTTCAGAGAAGTTTCAACTTGTTTTAAATTCAATTGTCTTTACAAAACAACATCTCTATAATTTTGAACTAAGGGATGTCGACATAAGGGGATACCCCATGTCGACATGGAGACAGTTGGATTCAAAATTCAATTTTCAAAAGAAGTGTCCATTCGTTCGAAAACCTTTCGCCAATGGTTATGACTGTTGTGCATCTATATAAAGGCTTCCAAAACGAAATTTTTTTAACAACTACTTTCTTATTTTGTTCACTCTTTCTTCTCCACCATTCCATATCCATAAAACTTCATATTTTCAAGATCATGCCATCATTCTGCCAAATTCTCAATAGGAAATCATTTAGATACTCTCTCTATTTGATTCTCCATCATTCTACTAAAGATCAAAGTGTTATTCAGAGTTAAAGGATTAATTTGTATTCAAAAAGTCCATAGAGTCTATCCATTCAAAAGGATTGTTATTAGAAAGTATTAGGGTGATCTTGTGTCCCGAAAATCAAGAGAGTTTACCCCAGACTCGAAGATAGGAGGGTTCCTCAAGGCCTTAGAAATTGAGGGTTGTAATTTGGATATTGGCTTATAAAAGTCTGTACAAGGATATTGGCTTGGTGCAGGACTGGATGTAGGAGGATTCCGAACCAGTATAAAATCCGGTGTGTTCTTTCCTTTTACTTGCTTTACTTTACTATTTGCATTTTTTATATGTTCTGTGATCATTCTGTGTTAGAATTCTGTTTAGATTTGTGTTGAAAGTTTTAGTTTAGTCATATAGTTCATATATTCTTTAAAACACTATTCACCCCCCTCTAGTGTTATTTCTGCCTTAAGATTCTTAATCCGCATCCCTAACAGATAATAGAGTATTTGTTTCAAAATCAAGGCATATTGGAAATAAAGTAAAAAAAAATTAATTTAAAATAGACAGTTGAAATATATAGGATAGCTATAGGAGATGAGGTAAAATGTGTAGTAGGGGACAATAGTATCCTGTATGCAAAGGAGCTTTAAGGAACTGCAATGGAGAACTTGCAAGTGAACATTGAGAGTTAGTTGATGTTATATAGGAGCATTGAGCTGAAAGGTTGAATTCAAGACCCAAACTGAATAAGCACTAAATGCGTAGTAGCAATCGACCAAATGATGTTGTGCTTGAGACACAAGAGTGAGAATCGAATATTGAATTGAATAGGACCCGAAGGAGCAGAGTGAGGCATGCTGTATGGAAAAGACGTGTTGCATGAGAGGTGGAGATGAATTATGATCCGATTTTTTTTAAGTGGGGAAAACAGGGCCCTAGGTTTGCAATTATGGAAAACCAAATAAGGCAGGAAAGGCTGAATTAATTGGAGAGGCATGCATGTTGATGCTTCATTGCTGCAAACATGCATGTGAGAGAACAAATGGTGTGAGAGCCGGCATGCGATGAAGCAGACAGTGTAATTAAATCTCAATGACAATGATTGGCATGTTGAAGCACAGTGTCGGAGATTGGCATGTAGGGAGCTGCAACTAGAAGGAAGTAAAAAGTTGATTTTCATCTGTATTGTATGTATGGAAAGTACACAAGTGACCTTTTAAGAATAAATCCAATGAACACTAAAGAATTAAGCATGCAATCCATAAGCATGCTGATTTTCTGAATAAGGTTATTGTAACAACCCAAAATTTCAATCATTCAAATTAAGAATATTTAATTGATTTCAAATATTCATGAGTAAATTTAAAAGTTGAAACTTATATTTTAAATACAGCGATTTATTTGATAATTAAATTGTCAAATTTAATATTTGAAATTGTGGAAATAATTGAATTTTGAATTTAATATAAGTGAAATTAATTTTTAAAGTTGATTTGAAATCTATTTAAATTGGAATGGAGTTAGTAAACTTTTAAAATTGATTTAAAAGTGATTAAGTGAAATTGGAATTTATTTGCTTTAATTAACGTGTAAAAATAGTCATTTTTAACACTGTCTTGGATTTCGACAAAACCCATTTCATTGGATCCGTAATAGTAAATTATAGTATGCTGTTAAATTTCGTGTCGATTGGACTTACCGTTTGATCGTGTGAGTTCGAAATGCGTAGAAATTAATTAAAATAAATTTATTTTGAAACTCTATCTTCTGTATATAATGGAATTGGCCTCCGATATATATTCCATTGTATTCAGAATAGGGGTAAAGCATATAGAACGCCAAGCGGCATGCTTCGATTGGAGTTGGAAATTCCCAATGTGAACAGTGTTTAGATTTTTCTATATAAGGACGTTAACGTTTTATTTATAACCGTAAAGAAAATTCAGAGCTACCATTGTTTGCCCTCCATCTAACGCTCCATATTGATCAGAGCCATCACGGTCACTTTCAGGGTTTGACCCTAAATAGAGAAAGGTAGAGCTCGTCCCTACGAGCAAGTTCAACGGTGTGGATCGTCATAGGAGAAGCGAGGTGATCAAATTCTCCCTTCGTTCAAATGCAGTTTCATGGGTTAGGCCTCGAGATTCTTGCTCGAAACGCGTGCGTAGGCGAGGCACAGGGCTGGAGCAAGGCGGGGGTCAGGGTAGGCGGCGGCGTATAAAGGTGGTGGCGCGACTTCGGTTTGAATGCGAGAATAAAAGAAAATTGCATACGAGCACGTGCATGAACAGTGAGGGCTTGAGAAGGGAAATGAAAGTCAGAGAAGGTTTAAATTTTAATTAATTTTATATTTAGTTAATTATATTATTAATTGCCGAACGGTTATTAATTCATAACTTGCTCGTACGAGATCCGTTTCGAGCGAAACAAGTTGAGTTGCATTCGTATTAACGAGCACTACGCTATATAGTTGGATTGGACGAATTCAGAGCTAGCTGGAATTTTAGGTAAAATCGAAAGACTATTCAATTTTAATTCAATCCGGAGCGCTTTTGCGACTTTTGGCACTTTAATGAGTATAACTCACTCCCCCGACCCACTTATATTTTATATAAATATGAATAAATTTATTTACGATGTTTGATGACTGTCTGGATGTATATTATGTGTGTGTGAATATATATATTGGTTGGTTGGATATATTCCCGCATATTTTAGCGGATGAGACCCTATACGTTCCCGTGTACGAGCGGATGACCCTTTGTACGTGCGTCTGCCTCGAAGCAAACAATGTACGTTTTTCTCATATGCTGTATTTGTTACAAGTTACAGGTTGGAGGGATCCAACAGGATTCCTCACCACTGTTGATTTATTTTCATATATATGATGATATATGATGTTATGGATGCCATGATGACATTTTGATGCGATTTGACTTATTTAGTGCTATGGTAGCAGTGGGCCTTATTTTCGAATTTTGGAAATATTGAAATTGATGGTTTTGAATTGAAAAGGTTTTCGAAGTGATTTTGGAAGTAAATATGTTTTAATGGTTTTTGATTTATTTTAAAAAGAAAGGAAATTATTTTTAAATAAAAAGTTATGATTTTTGTTGTTTTAAAAAAAATACAGTTTTGAGAAATACCGTGAAAATGGATTTTTGAATAAGTTTATATAAAAGTTTATAAAGGTGATATTTTTATATATAAGGAAGTGGATTAAAAATTGAGATTTATAAATGTTGGTAAATGAGGTTGAATTGGTAAATGGATTTTATAAGTGGATTTTATTAGTAAATTTAGTTTCATAAAAAGGTGGATTTATAATTGGAATTTATGAATGGTTTTGAAGTTGATTTGTAAATGGAATCATAAATGGATTTTATAAATAAACTTGATTTATAAAGAAATGATTTTATAAGTGGATTTTATTAGTAAATTTAGTTTTATAAAAGAATATATTTATAAATAGAAATTCGTAAATAAAGGAAATTTATAAAATAGAAGTTTTATAAAATCGAAAGGAGATTTATGAAAATGGTTTTATAAATATGGAGATATTTTATGTTGATATTTAAATATGGGTTTTTATTTAAAGGAGTTTTAAAAGTGATGTTTTGATGAAGTTAATGTTTTTAAAGTAATTTATCTCTTTAAAGTAAATTTGTCTTTCGAAAGTAATGGTTATAATGGAGTTAAAGGGTTTTTGAAGATGTTTTAAAATGTGATATGGAACAAAAATGTAGATTTCAACATTCAGTGTTGTAATAGATGTTTTTCGGAAAGTAAGGAAGGCATGGTCTATAACACTGTTGTTATAGTAAATGATTTCATAAAGGAAATGCTTTATATAGTATATGGGATTTATCTATATATGTATTTTATCGAATCCCTATATTAATGTTTTGGGTTGTCATAACAATATTTTATGCAACATTCGTTTTAACCCAATAAATTATGTTTTGATCTTTCATCGTGAAATACACGAATCGTGTCTTATGGTCGTACTAAAGGCTTGGTGGTGTAGGATCATTGCTTCCTATATTTAACACCCATATGGAGGCTTATGAACTCTAGAGTTGTATGGTTGTAGAAATCTATTTGGCGCGTCTCCAAATGGCAGTGTTATAAAATATGCTTATACCATTGATATATATGAAAAGATTTTCTAAGTGTTGAAAGTGGAGTGATTTGTGAATATGCTTATGTCGTTGATATAAGTATATGTAAATGTTTTCCAAGATAGAAAGTTTTGAAATGATTTTGAGAGTATATCCTTTTAAAGATAATTTGAAGTAAATATTTGGAGATTTGATTTAATTAATAAAAGATTAATTAAAAGGGCCTAGTGATTGCTTATGGTGCCAGATGTTGTTTGTTGCTTTGATATTTAAATAACCGACTATCAAATAAATATTGGCCTACCTAACGTTGTTGGTTTGGAGAGACCAGGATATGATTTATTTGAGAACCACTTCGGACCAATGTATATGCGTTCGACGTGCAGGTTTGGAAGATACTGATATATGGGATTTTCATAGTGAAAGACTGCTTTTTGGTAGTTTTGGATAAACTCCTAATATACATATAATAGTAGTAGTCTCTTCATTATGAATTATTCGATGGAAGGACTATACGCTACTAATCCTAAGGATAATTCCCAACAGGATGTGGTAGGAGAGTGCCTTCGGTTTGTCCTGTTCTTAGACGACTTGTATGGATGGATGTCTGACATTGCATTTTGAGATTGCATTGTTGACTTTTAAAAACGAACATCTGTTTGGCGACGGAGAAGGCAACTTCTCTTAGCTTAACACCCTTCTCTAAGACGTATGATCTTGGAGGTTGTATGTTTGCAAAAGTCAACATTGATCGAAGGAATGGCAATATGGCATTTAGAGTGATATGCGCTATGTGAAAGGTAATCGTGACCTTTGGCCTCACACTTGAAAATGACCGAAACTGGGTAGATGCGATAAGGCTATGTGGTTCGCAATCATTAGGATATGATCATCCCCTTCTAAATATGTTTCTTCCCACTATGACATTTGGGATGTAAATTATTGTGGATGTATGCTATGAGGGTCCTTGAATAGATCTATAAATTATTTTTGTTAGTATAATATAGGTAGTTTCAAAAGGAAATAAATATGCTTATACACATTTTTAATTTACTAGTTTATTTTAAACAATGGATTTGGTGATTAATTTGTTAAATTAACTTATTTGATTTATTATAGTTACTAAAGATTTTTAAAGGGAAATTATTAGTTTAAATTAAATTAAATTATTAGTAAATTAAATTTTTTAAATGATAATAAATTGTGTCGTTAATTCAAATGTTAATAAATCGTGAATTGATTATACAAAGTCCAAAATCATGAAGAAAACAAGCTGGTTTGGAATGGAGTGCAAATAAATCAAAGGTGAATTAATCTCACTCATTTGGATTATCTTTTAAATCTAATAGTTAAATTTAAAATTTATGGGTTGTTTGCTTGAATTGATAATTTTATTATCCGCTTGGATGTGATATGTTATCTATAGTATATATATTGGAGTGATTGATTTCCCGCATTATATAGCGGATGAGACCCTATGCGCCCCGCATAATAGCGGACGACCCTTTATACCATGATATCCCCCTCGAAGCGGGATTGGTATTTTATATTGTGCTAACATCCGTGGATGCAGGGAAACAGGTTGGAGGGATCCGACTGTATTCCTTAAAATGTTGAATTTATTTATATTCAGTAATGTGATCTATGTGATAATCTGGGATGATTATATTTATTTTATTGGGAATCGAAATTATTGAATGCTATGGCTTGGTTGAATATATTAGTATTTTGAGAAAATGAAAAATATATAACGCTTGGATTTTAAAAGGAAATAAAATGGGAAATTTTTAAGTAAAATAATTATAGCGAGTTTGGGTAAATTAAAGATCAAATTTGGAAAAGTATAAATGTTTGATTCTTAAATTCTATTAAACAATTCTGAGTAAGGAAATGAAGATAGAGATTTTAAATAAATGAAAATAAAAGAGTTTTGGAGACTTAAGTGATACTGCCTAAAAATTTAAACTTATTTTCAAAATTTAAGATTTAAAATGTTTGTAAAGAAATAAAAGCGTAGTATTTGGAATGAAGTATGATGTGGATATTTCAGTTTAAAATAGGATATTAAATAATAAATATAGAAGTAAATATGGAATTAATGGGTTGTACAATAAATTTGTGCAAGTAGAGGAATTTATTTTAAAATGGAGTTTGTTTTGAAAATCGATTCGAAAACCAATTAAGTGTTTGAAACTGGGATTAAAGGATAATGAGATTATGGAATTTATAAACGAGGTTTATATATTAAATGAAATATTTATCAGAGGATAATTTGAAAATATAAAATCAGGATGGGAATTTATAAGAAAGGGTAATTTAAAAAAAAAAAATAGTCGTTTTATTTTTAAAAGAAGTGGAAAAGAAATTTACGGAATTGGGACTTAAATTAATTTGGGATAAATCGAGAAGAATTTATGAATGATTGGATGGGTTATGTCGGAAGGGAAGGTATATTTCCTGAAAAGCTAGATATATTTTTAAAAGAAGATTTCTAAGTATAACTTAAAGGTTTTAAAAAATGTTTTAAAAAAATGTTTTAGAGAAATTTTATTATTTTAAATTTTTTCAGAATTTTAAAGTAAATATTTATTTAAATTAATTTTAGTAGTAATTATTTTAAAGGTTAAATTGGTATTATGTTTTTTAAAAGATAATTATTTAATATTTATGCTTTGTATAATAGTTTTATTTTGAAAACATTTGTGGACAAATTTTTACCTGGAATTTTTTTATAGAATTTCATAACTATTATTTAAATAAAGGATTTTAAGTATTTTATTTTAGAATGGTTTAAGTATATATTTTTGGGTAAATTGATTTAAATTATTTAAAATCTAAAGTATTAAGACTTGGTGATTTTCATTGGAAATAAAACAATTGGTTGGAATTTGTTCTGCGAGAGAAAAGTGATTTGAAAATTATTTTCAAAGGGTTGAAGTGTAGAAAAATATCTTGCGAAGATATTTTAAAATAATTAATTTGGAAAATTATAAGTCTTGATGGTTGTTTGTGGATGTTATTTGATAGTTAAATAACCGACTGTCAATATTGGCCAATGCGCTAATCGTTTCAAAGAGACCGGGATCAGGATTAATTTCTCTAAAACCACTTCGATCTGGTTTGAACGTTTTCATAAGGAAGACAAGAGCTTGGAGTCAAAGATGGAGCAGTGAAGTGCAAGCGCTAATCGCTACTAATTCTGAGGAAGATTCCAAAATGGATGTAGTAGGAGTAGTGTCTTCGTTTCCGTTCGGACTCGGAACAGACTTATATGGATGAATGCTTTTAGAACATCGTCAGGAGGACGATGCGAATTCTAAGTGAATGTGTGCTAAAAAGGTAACACATAGCCTCGAGCCTCATCAACCAAGAATGGCTAAAACATGGAAGGTGCAGCAAGGCTAAGTGGCTAGCAACCAATTAGAGTAAGGTCACCCTGTCTAGATGTCCCTTTGATTTCGGCTATTTGGGCGGTTGTTGATCCCAACCGCAGGGTGATCTTATTTAAACTATCCAGTAAGGGGTAGCTCCGGTCTTGTGTATTAGGGGATCAAGGTGGATCCTCGGTACGGTGATCTAGACCATGTACTGTGACGGGCGGTACCCCTGTAGCTCTGCCATTGTATGGAATCCAATCCCCAATAAGCGCCTGTACAGTTTTGATTGTGCCCAACTATTGCTGAAACCTAAGATACAAGCATTTCAGCTAGATTCTATTTTACTTTCTATAGACATTATTATAATATCAGACAAATTTGACAAAAATATTTTGGTTGTCGTAAGGCAAAAACCCGGTATGTTTATTCATGGCATCGTCTTACGAGATACCATTGATTTCAAAGGATTTTGTAACTTTGATAATCCAATTGAGTGTGTTTTCTCACGCTGGTATTCCAGACCGACTCGGGTGTTATTTCGCTACAATGCTCAGGTCAGACTGAGTATTATAGAGTACAGATTCTGGATGTACTCCTATGGAGCTCAGGAGACAAGCTGGATGGCAAGACATATAATACGTACTTGATGTATATTCCACCGTGCAATATAAGCTGTATAGTCAGCTTTTGTGAGTACATGTTGATATAACTGTCTAGTATTTTACAAGTGGTTAAGTTGTACTTTGATGATGTAATATATAAAACATATATAGTTCTTTTTGTAAAGATCAATTATTATCTATTATATATTGTTTCGCTGCGATTGTGAAATTCTGCTATTGTTTTTGTTTTCTTCTTCTACTCCTTTCTTCTTTTACCTTAATGGTTCGTATTTCCATCCACTTTGAGTTGTTCTGATGGAGAATATTGTCGACTCAAATGGGTACGGATTAGCTGGTCGTTACAGGCTTTGATTGAGTTTGGATACGATTCGAGCTAGTTAGAGATTGGAGACGTAAGGGATTGACCCATTTGGGTAGTTCGGCCTATGTGTACGGTTCGGCCTATGTGCTTGGCTCGGCCTATGTGTATGGTTCGACCTTGAAGGATGGTACATGTCGCACGGCCGATAAAGGAAGCTATGGGAATTCAGCACATATCGCTCGGTCAAGAATGGGAAATTGAGATGGCTCGATCTAGGCGTCCAAGGAGAGGTCGCTCGGCCAGGTTCGATCGGCAACCATCGTTCAGCCACTCTCGTCGATCACTCACATTTGGCCACTCTCGTTCGGCCATCCTCATTCGGCCACCATCGCTCGACAACCGCCATTCGATATGCCTGGCTCGTTGCACAGAAGTTGTCTATTGTCGGCCGAAGTACTTTGCTCTTAGGCCTGCGAAGGAAGTCCATCCTATCTTCGTCTATAAATACAGAGATGGGGGCACAGTTGAAAGGATCTTTTTTTGGGAGAACACCAGGGAGACTCTGCCATGGCTATTGTTCTTAAAACTTGTATCAATGGATTCATGCCAATCCAACAACTGATGTAATTGTAATCAAATGAAGAATGAATGAAATTTGAGGTGGACGTAGGCCTAGATTGCCGAACCACTATAAAATCTTTGTGTCTATTTTTTTTTGCTTGGTTCTCTAGATTCCATTAATTCTCTGATGTCCATGAAATTCTACGGGTGTTAGTGACCAATTTTGGTGCTAACATCTGTATTTAAATATTTCTTTAGAATTTTATTCTATTTTAAATTATAAATCACACTTATAAATTATATTTACAAATTCCATTTGGTTACATGGATTATTTCTGTAATGACCCGCAAATCCCTACCCCTTGAGTCAACACCATTCTACATCGATCAACTCAAGATGAACAGAAATACGAACCATTTGGGTTAAGGAAGAAGAGGTAGAAGAAGAAAATAGGACACAACTCAGAATCTAACCACCGCAGCGGAATAAAATATAATAGATAATAACAGATCTTTACACAAAGGAAAACTATATCTGTTTTATACATACATCACCAGAATACACTATCAGAGTTCAACATCCTCAATAACATACAACTGGACAGTAATCATAACCTGTCCTCACGATCTGAATACACAGCAGAATATTTAAACAAATACGGAAGTACGTATCGCCATCCAACTCTGCAGCATCATTTCCTGTCATCTATATAACTCGGTCTGACCCGAGCATTATAGTTAAATAACACTGGAGTCAGTCTAGAATACCAGCGTGAGAAAACCACACTCAAATTTGATTGTTAAAGTTTTCAAAATCCGTTGAAAACAAAAGCATCTCGTAAGACCACGCCACAAATAAAAATGTCGGGTTTTTACCTTATGATAGCCAAAACACTTTCTATTAAAATCCTCTGATATTGTAATAGGGTCTATTTACAAATACTTATTAAAATAGCCAAAATTGTTACATGATTAAATTCCAGCTACTGGCCACAAAGTGGGTAATACAAACAAAAATCGTAAAAGGCGCGTAGGGAGAATGGATTGCCAACTAATGACTAGGCACTGGGGTACCACCTGTCATAGTACGTGGCCTAGATCACCGTACTGAGGATTACTCCCAATCCCTTGCAACAAAAGACCGGGACTACCCCTTACTGGATAATCCCGAGTAAGATCACCCCACGGTTGGGATCAGCAACCGCACCACTAAGCCGAATAAAAAGGGACATCTAGACAGGGATGACCTCATCCTAATGGACGCTACCCTCCTTGCCTTGCTGCATAACCCCTGATTTTCAGTCATTCCTGGTTGATGAGGCTTGAGGCTAAGCGTTACCTTTTAGATCGTTTCACTTAGAATGCCCATCGTCCACTTGACGATGTTCCGAAAGCATCCATCCATCCAAGTCCGTCCCTGGTTCGAACGAAACCGAAGGCACTACTCCTACAACATCCATTTTGGAATCATCCTCAGGATTAGTAGCAACCAGCCCTTGCTCTTCACTACTCCATCTTCGACTCCGAACTCGTTTTTCCACGAAATCGTACAAACCGGATCGAAGTGGTTTTCGAGAAATAAATCCCGACCCCGGTCTCTTCGAAACGATCAGCGCATTGGCCAATATTGATAGTCGCTTTCACCAAATTATCTATTAATCTCAAAATACCTTCGCAAGATATATTTCTGCTTTCAAACCCTTTTGAAAATAGTTTCCAAACCATCTTCCTTTTACAGAATAAATTTCCCAAATATTTTCTATTTCCACTAAAATCACCAAGTATAAACACTTTAAATTTTAAAGTAATTTAAAACACTTCATTATAAAATATCCTTTAAGACCTTTAAGTTAAAGCTACTTAAATACTTATTCAAAAATATATACTTTAAGAATATTTAAAATAAAGCTACTTTATAAAATATAAAACTAGATTTCTCCTTTAAAACAAAATACCAAGTCACCTTTACATAATTACTACGATAATAGATTTGAAAAAAATACTTACTATAGGATTTAAAATTTAAATAATAAAATTTATAAAACATATTTTTTTAAAACATTAAAGCCTTTAACTTATATTTAAAAAATTTTACTTTGAAAACTTACTTGGCTATCCAGGGAAATATACTTCTCTTCACATCCTTTAAAAATAAATCACTATTTATTTTTAAACAAATTTTCTCATTCCCTTAATAAATTCCCCCCGTGAATTTACTCTTCCAAATATCCACTGATATATTACTTCACTTTTATAAACTTGGTTTATAAATTCCAAAGTCCCACTTCTCTTTTAATGTTCCAACTTCAACCCCTTAAATCATTTTTCAAATTGTCCAATTTACTTCACTTTTAAATAAATTTCCTTACTTACTCATTTACTTCAAAACCCATTGACTTCATATTTTTATTTCTGCATTATGATTTAAAATCTTTTTAACTGAAAATACCAATTTCATAACCTTAAATTTTAAAATAAATTCTTTATTTCTTGATATACCATCACTTGAGTTTAAAATTCATTATTTCTCTAATTATTCAAAATCCCTTTTTCATACTTGGAATTTATTAGGATTTAAAAATCACTTTTATTCCTTTCCAATTCATTCTTATTTTTATTCAAATTCTCTATAATTATTTACTTAAAAATCTACTCTTTTATCTTCTTTTCAAAAATCCAATTCTATATATTTTGATAACTTAGTGTACCGAAATATATTCAAGCAAACCATAGCATTCAATAATCCAATTATCAATAATATTCATCACAGAATATCAAGTATTCATAACAGAGAATATTAAACGATCTATATAATTTTGAGAAATCCAGTTGGATCCCTCCGACCTGTTTTCCCTGCATCCACAGATGTTAGCATAGTACAATAATACCAATTCCACTTCGAGGTGGAATATCGCGGTATATAGGTTTTAAATATAATATCATCCGCTAATTATGCGGCGCATAGCATCTCATCCACTATATAATGCGGGAAATCAATCACTCTAATATATACTATATACTACTATATATAATATAATACATCAAATCAATTCAATCATTCAACCAATTATTCAAATTTAAATATTTTAAATTTAAATAGCAACCAGATGAGTGAGATTAACTCATCTTTGTTTTTAATTTGCAGTCCAAACCAACCAGCTTGTTTTCTTCGCGATTCAGACCTCATTGCTCTTACCTCGCTAACGAAATCACCTTTGTGCTTACAACCCCACGCCGCAAGCTTCAAACTCATTCGCGATTTCATCACGAATTCCCCTTGCCTGACACGTCACTGTCATGCCATCTACTGCCTCAAGCCCTTCCGCACCCATGCCTCAGCCTTCACATCATCGCCCAACCTCCATCGTCGAACCCTCCAAGCACGCGAGCTTCCCCTCATGTGAGAGCACTTCACGCCAGCAGACCCTCCCTCACTTCCACGCGCGGTAGCGATTCAAACCGTGATTCGATGTCTCTTTTTTTCGATTCTGGATTCGATCCGCCATTACCTTTTTTTTATACAAACAAATTCGTATATTTCGATTTGGGGGAGGAAGGGAAGCGCCATTGTTCGCGAATATCTCCGCTTTCAATTTTTTTTATGAGCAAGATTTTGTTTTGAAACTGCTTCGATCCGTGATTATTATACGAGAAGGCAGCGCTATTTTTTCTTTCTTTTTTTTGTTCGGTCTGTTGAATTGGACAAGAAGTATGCATTTTGTCTGGAGAAGAGGGGAGATCCATGCGATTATAATATGGAGGAAGCCGGCTTTGATTGATTTTAGCTTCTGAAGGAAGACAAGGAGTACGTGATTAAGCAGAGAGGAGTAGGTCGGCTTGCTTAGGAGTAGGATGGCTGAGATGAAAGAATGGTGGCTGATTCGATTAGCAGAAAAGGGAAAGACATTAGATTCCCTATCGATTAGGAGGTGGAAAGGAAAGGATTCACGGTTATAAATTTTCAAGGCAACAGGTTTCTTTCTATTGCTCGATTTGATTTTTGATTTCGAGAACCCTTTTTTTCCTGACTCTCGATTTTTTTAAAAAGAACGAAAAGGATAAGGCATAGACGTGATAAAAAGTTGGGGAAGCGTGTTGGAGAAGGTTTCTGTTTATTTGATTTTGCTTTTATATTTTTTTTCCAAAGTATCTCAAATTATATACTGTAAAAATTTAAACTCCTATTTAGATGTGCCAGTAGGCGTTTCTAATGTTATACCTCTATTCCGAACGCAATGGAAAAGGTTTCGAGTTCTAATTCGATCGTATGAAGAAGACAGCTTTCTTGAGCCCAGTTATTATATTTAATTCGATGTAAATTTCAGCGTGTTTATATATCGTACGCTCACACAACAACTCCAATCACTACAAAAATTGAAATCCGATAATAATACACTATTACAGATCAAATGGAACTGGTTTCGTTGAATTCCGAGACTATACCTCGGAAGGCTAGTTTTAAATATCAATTTAAACGATATATTTTCAAAACTGAACAAAACACTTCCAAATTCAAGTTTAACGCTTTTACTATCTTCAGTTCTATCAATATAAATTTTACGAGGCTTTAAAATATTTTTAACAAGCTTGAAACTCCAGATTTTATATTTTACCCAATCCCAGTTATTAAATTAAATAGTTATATCATCCAACAAATCGCTATATTAAATTCTGAATCTATTTTTTTGAAATAAAAACCAAACTTTTCATACTCAAGATCAATTTATAATCCAAATTAAATATTTAAACCAATTTAAATATTCCAAACTCAACGATAAAAATCCGGGTCGTTACTTTCCTCCCCCCTTAAAAGAATTTCGTCCCCGAAATTACTAGTTAAGAGGAATGGTGCATAACCCATTACTATTTTTTTTCAAAACCAAACAATTTTTAACAACAACCCAATAATCTTTATTAAAGACACACTATCCATCTTACTAACTTTCTAAACTTTTCCATAGTTCCCAAACATCTTTACTTATTCAACCATTCAAATTATAATTCAAAACCAAGTTTTAAATTTTTCAAAATTTCTCAAAAAATTTCTAACTCCTTAAATTTCTGAAAAATTTCGCCAGCGTCTCCTTTACACGGATAGCTCGGTACAACAACAAAATGCCTCTACGGGCTCCCAAATTCCAAAAGAAAACAAAAGGCCAAGTGGCTAGACCAGAAAATCATCAAATTTCATACAGAAATTTAAACACATACCTTTTTAGTCGGGCAATTCAATTTTTTCTTCTGAAATCAAAACCAATTTTCCTTTCCCTTTATAATACTTGCATATCCAATTTAGCAATAATATCCAATCATAGCTTTTAAAATCATTTTATACTTTTTCTTCTAGAAGTTTTTTTTATCTACTTCTATTCAAATTGGTTTTCCCATTTCCATATGAATTCAATTTATCTTCAATTATGAATATTAAATTTTATCTTTCATTTATAACTGATTCATATCATTATTTTAAATTAGTTTCATCCACTAATTTATTTCAATTTCTTATTTGAAATCGTTTTGTCGCTAACAAAACTTTTCCAGAAATTTTCATAATTATTTTAACTCCTAAAATTTTCGAATTTTTTTGGGAGAGTCTCCTTTGTACGGAGGAGCTTTTGCAATTTGACAAGAGATATAAATATATATACATCGACCCACCCGGTCGGAAAAACAAAAACAGTTCATATTTCCTATTTTTATTGCGTAGGCGTACATTTATTTAGCATTTTTAAGCAAGCGGCTTATTTAATTAGCATTTTGCGCGATCAAATCCAGCCCAACGGCTTCCCTGAACCTGTACTTACTCAACTAAAATATGTAAGTGCCAAAATCATGTAGCGTAACAACATTTTACATATTTAACTAGTAAACATACGAGTTTCTACAAGCAATGCAGGTTAAACAATATTTATAAGCAACTTATAGGGTTCCGACATTAATTTTAATTGTTTACAACCAATTCGTATACAACTTCATTCAATTTAAAGGGTTTAAAACTCAATTGCTTACATTCAATTCATTTTTAAGCAAAACAAACTCATATTCACTTCAATTGATCTTAAAATCAATTTAGTTAATCTCTATCAACTCATAGAATTTTAATTACCTTTGTTTACGTCAAACGACAATTCATTCTATGCAATTTGATGATATCCATGTGAATAAATAATTACTTAAGTTTTATAACCAATTTAAATTGATTTCGACTCAATTTATTCTAAATTCCATCCCATTTCTAATTTTATTCACCAACCATACATTTGCATTTCATTCCATGTTCGCGTTCATTTCATTTGAGACCATTTTATTAAGCTTGAACCATTCCATGCTTATATATCAATAACCATTTCCCAATTTAAATTTACCCAAGCTTTTATTTAATGGACTTTTACCCTTACTCGAGGCCAAGCTTCCACTAATTTTAAACTTAAAGTAATTTACTTCAAATTATTCAAATTTCATACTTAAGCTCATTTTCATTTTGCAAATAAATTTTCCTTTTTAATTTAACTTGATTCTATTTCAATCAAATCTTATTTCAAACTACAAACTTATTTGATTAGTTCATCTGTTTCGTATAAATTTTAAATTTCCAGATTCAATTCATTCTTAATTCATTTAATTAATTACAAGGCCATTTTCAATTTATTCCCACTCATTTGGGTTTTATTTACAACTAAAACCATCCCTACTTTAATCCAATTTCATTTTATTTGGCAACATTTTCAATTATATTTACTTCACTAACAATTCAAGTCGAATTTGATTTATAACTTGAGTTATATTTCCAATTAACTCACAAATTCAGCTTCTATTTAACTACATTAGGTTCCATTTACATATTTCATTAACTAGTTTATTATCTAATTAGTTCTCCCCCTATTTATAATTCAATACTTGATTTTTAATCTCAAAATTCACTTCATTTAATTTTCTTAAGTTTAATTTATTTTATAATTCAAGTTTGGATTTTTGTTTCATTTTCCAACATATCAAACAATATTTATTTTGGGTTTTCTATTCCACTTTTCAATTTTATAAGTCACAACTTATTATTTTACACATTTCCATTCATTCTAGGCTTGAATATATTCATCTTTTATTTTTAACTTGAGATTTACGCTTATTTATAACCCAAGCATATTTTTATTCCATGGATTTTTAATTCTTTTATAAGTTATTCTAATTCATTTATTCCAATCCAATTCTTATCCAACTTATTTCTTATCCAACTTACTTCCATTTATTTAAGTAAGGATCTAATTCCATTCAATATCGCCTATAATTCAACTGAATTTTATTTCAATTCAATTCTATTTTAACTCAGATTTATTTAATTCAATTCAATTCAATTTTCTTCCTCAATCCAAGTTAATTTCATTTTTAACCTTTCACATTAGATTTTAATTCCAACATTCAAAGCTCATATTTTCTTCCCTTATTTAAAAATCATCTCAACTTTTCAAGTTTATAACTTACCTTATCAGGATCTTCAATTCAAATAAGGATTTAGGATTTCAAACACCTGGCTTTTGGTTCAAATTATTTTAAAACCACCATTATCCAAAAATCACATTTCTCAAATTTTTAAACCAATCCTGGTTTTTATCCCCAACAAATTTCCTTTGAAATTTCAAAAACTAAACTAGTTCTTCTGAACAAATCAATTTGGCAGCAATCCGTCACTTAGAAACTCGAAAATGAACATCGATGATGCTGCAGTCATCACTGAAGTTATTTTCCAGCGACTGAAGTGAGTTCAATGCTATATCCCTTCCCAAAATTTATTTGAAACAATTTCCTTTCAGAAATAATTTTAAAATAATAATGCTATTATTTGTCTTCAAAACACTTTGAAGAACACTTCCAAAATCTCTGTGGTTTTAAATTTCCAGATTTGATTTAAATCAAATTTTAACTATAATTCATTTGTATAATTTATGCTCATACCAATTCCCATCTGATTATACAAGTCATTCCAATTTTTATAATCTTATTGGTTTAAAATATTATCATCCAAACATCCATGTTATATAAAAATTTAAGAAAATATTTCTTTTATATCAAAATGTAACTTTGGGAAAAATTATTTCATTCACCCACCTTTAAAACAATACTGTGTCAATTTATCCTGTCAGGTGTTTATAAACTCTTCTCGAATAGCGGCCAACTTACCCGATCAGAATTCATATTCCACTCAACCAATAAGTCAACACAATATTAAAACAATTTATATTCACTAACAAATACACGCTCATATCTATTAGTACGCTCAAACTCATTCTAGAGTACTACGGACTCTATTTTCAATGAGTAATCCCCACCAGAGCTAAGGATATCACCAACCTAAGCTCTGATACCAAGTGTAATGACCCGCAAATCCGTACCCCTTGAGTCAACACCATTCTACATTGATCAACTCAAGATGAACAGAAATACGAACCATTTGGGTTAAGGAAGAAGATGTAGAAGAAGAAAATAGGAAACAATATCAGAATCTAACTATCACAGCGGAATAAAATATAATAAATAACAACAGATCTTTACACAAAAGAAAACTATATCTGTTTTACACATACATCACTAGAATACATCATCAGAGTTCAACATCGTCAATAACATACAACTGGACAGTAATCATAACCTGTCCTCACAATCTGAATACACAACGGAATATTTAAACAAATACAGAAGTAGTATCGCCATCCAGCTCTGCAGCATCATTTCCTATCATCTATAATACTCGGTCTGACCCGAGCATTATAGTTAAATAACACCCGAGTCAGTCTGGAATACCAGCATGAGAAAAACACACTCAAATTTTATTATTAAAGTTTTCAAAATCGTTTGAAAACAAAAGCATCTCGTAAGACCAAGCCACAAATAAACATGTCAGGTTTTTACCTTACGATAGCCAAAACACTTTCTATTAAAATCCTATGATATTATAATATATTTACAAATATTTATTAAAATAGCCGAAATTGTTACATGATTAAATTCCAGCTATTAGCCACAAAGTGGGTAATACAAACAAAAATCATAAAAGGCGCGTAGGGAGAATGGATTTTCAACTAATGACTAGGCACTGGGGTACCACCTGTCACAGTACGTGGCCTAGATCACCGAACCGAGGATTACTCCCAATCTCCTGCAACTTAAGACCGAGACTACCCCTTACTGGATAATCCCGAGTAAGATCACCCCATGGTTGGGATCAGCAACCGCGCCACTAAGCCGAATAAAAAAGGACATCTAGACAAGGATGACCTCACCCTAATGGACGCTGCCCACCTAGCCTTACTGCGTAACCCCTGGTTTTCAGTCATTCCTGGTTGATGAGGCTTGAGGCTAAGCGTTACCTTTTAGATCATTTCACTTAGAATGCCCATCGTCCACCCGACGATGTTCCGAAAGCATCCTTCCATCTAAGTCCATCTCGGGTTCGAATAGAACCGAAGGCACTACTCCTACTACATCCATTTTGGAATCATCCTCAGGATTAGTAGCGACTAGCCCTTGCACTTCACTACTCCATCTTTGACTCCGAACTCGTTTTTCCACAAAATCGTACAAACGGGATCGAAGTGGTTTTCGAGAAATAAATCCCGACCCCGGTCTCTTCGAAACGATCAGCACATTGGCCAATATTGATAGTCCGTTATTTAACTATCAATTAACATTCACAAACAACCATCAACAATAAATAATTTCACTAAATTATCTATTTCTCAAAATATCTTCGCAAGATATATTTCTGCTTTCAAACCCTTTTGAAAACAGTTTCCAAACCATCTTCCTTTTACAGAATAAATTTCCCAAATATTTTCTATTTCCGCTAAAATCACCAAGTATAAACACTTTAGATTTTAAAATAATTTAAAACACTTCATTATAAAATATCTTTTAAGACCTTTAAGTTAAAACTACTTAAATACTTATTCGAAAATATATACTTTAAGAATATTTAAAATAAAGCTACTTTATAAAATATAAAACTAGATTTCTCCTTTATAACAAAATACCAAGTCACCTTTAAACAATTACTACGATAATAGGTCTAAAAAAAAATACTTCCTATAGGATTTAAACATTTAAATAATAAAATTTCTAAAACATATTTTTTTTAACACAATATTAAAGCCTTTAACTTATATTTAAAAAAAATTATTTTGAAAACTTACTTGGCTATCCAGGGAAATATACTTCTCTTCACATCCTTTAAAAAAAAATCACTATTTATTTTTAAACAAATTTTCTCATTCCCTTAATAAATTCCCCCCGTGAATTCACTCTTTCAAATATCCACTAATATGTTACTTCACTTTTATAAACCCAATTTATAAATTCCAAAGTCCCACTTCTCTTTTAAAGTTCCATCTTCAAACCCTTAAATCAATTTTCAAATTGATTTCCAATTTACTTCACTTTTAAATAAATTTCCTTACTTACTCATTTATTTCAAAACCCGTTGGCTTCATATTTTTATTTCTGCATTATGATTTGAAATCTTTTAACTGAAAATATCAATTTCATATTTCCAAATTCCTTCTTTATCCCTTTAAATAAATTCAAACCTTAAATTTTAAAATAAATTCTTTATTTCTTGATATAACATCACTTCAGTTTAAAATTCATTATTTCTCTAATTATTCAAAATCCCTTTTTCATACCTGGAATTTATTAGTATTTAAAAATCACTTTTATTCCTTTCTAATTCATTCTTATTTTTATTCAAATTCTTTATAATTATTTTACTTAAAAATCTACTCTTTTATCTTCTTTTCAAAAATCCAATTCTATATATTTTGATAACTCAATGTACCGAAATATATTCAAGCAAATCATAGCATTCAATAATCCAGTTATCAATAATATTCATCAAGAATATCAAATATTCATAACAGAGAATATTAAACAATCTAAATAATTTTGAGGAATCCAGTTGGATCCGTCCAACCTGTTTTCCCTGCATCCACAGATGTTAGCACAGTACAATAATACCAATTCCACTTCGAGGTGGAATATCAGGGTATATAGGTTTTAAATATAATATCATCCGCTAATTATGCGGCGCATAGGGTCTCATCCGCTATATAATGCGGAAAATCAATCACTCCAATATATACTATATACTACTCTATATAATATAGCACATCAAATCAGTTCAATCATTCAACCAATTATTTAAATTTGACCATTTTAAATTTAAATAGCAACCAGATGAGTGAGATTCACTCACCTTTGTTTTTAATTTGCAGTCCAACCAACCAGCTTGTTTTCTTTACGATTCAGACCTCACTGCTCTTACCTCGCTGACGAACTCACCTCTGTGCCTACAAGCCCACGCCGTAAGCTTCAAACTCGTTCGCGATTTCATCACGAATTCCCCTTTCTTGACACCTTACTTTCATACCATCTACTGCCTCGAGCCCTTCCGCGCCTATGCTTGAGCCTTCACATCGTCGCCCAACCTCCCTCGTCGAACCCTCCAAGCACGCGAGCTTCCCCTCATGTCAGAGCACTTCTCGCCAGCAAACCCTCCCTCACTTCCTTGCGCGGTAGCGATTCAAATCGCGATTTGATGTTTCTTTTTTTTCGATTGTGGATTCGATCCACCATTACCCTTTTTTTATACGAACAAATTCGTATATTTCGATTTGAGGGAGGAAGGGAAGCGCCATTGTTTGCGAATATCTCTGCTTTCAATTTTTTAAGGAGCAAGATTTTGTTTTGAAACTGCTTCAATCCGTGATTTTTATACGAGAAGGCAGCGCCAGTTTTTCTTTCTTTTTTTTCATTCAGTCCGTTGAATTGGACAAGAAGAATGCAATTTTTTCTGGAGAAGAGGGGAGATCCACGCGATTATAATATGGAGAAAGCCGGCTTCGATTGATTTTAGCTTCTGAAGGAAGACAAGGAGTACGTGATTAAGCAGAGAGGAGTAGGTCGGCTTGCTTAGGAATAGGATGGCTGAGATGAAAGAATGGTGGCTGATTCGATTAGCAGAAAAGGGAAAGACATTAGATTCCCTGTCGATTAGGAGGAGGAAAGGATTCACGGTTATAAATTTTGAAGGCAACGGGTTTCTTTCTTTTGCTCGATTGATTTTGATTTCGAGAACCCTTTTTTTCCTGACTCTCAATTTTTTTTAAAAGAATGAAAAGGATAACGCATAGACGTGATAAAAAGTTGGGGAAGCGTGTTGGAGAAGGTTTCTGTTTATTTGATTTTGCTTTTATATTTTTTTTTCAAAATATCTCAAATTATATACTGTAGAAATTTAAACTCCTATTTAGATGTGCCGGTAGGCGTTTCTAGTGCTATAACTCTATTCCGAACGCAATGGAAAAGGTTTCGATTCCTAATTCGATCGTATGGAGAAGATAGCTTTCTTGAGCCCAGTTATTATATTTAATTCGATATAAATTTCAGCGCGTTTATATATCGTACCTCACACAACAACTCCAATCACTACAAAAATTGAAATCCGATAATAATACACTATTACAGATCCAATGGAACTGGTTTCGTCGAATTCCGAGACTATGCCTCGGAAGGCTAGTTTTAAATATCAATTTAAACGATATATTTTCAAAACTGAACAAAGCACTTCCAAATTCAAGTTTAACGCTTTTACTATCTTCAGTTCTATCAATATAAATTTTACAAGCCTTTAATGTAACATTCTCATTTTTAAATCAAATTGAAATTGGAAATAAATTTAATTTTGGATTTAATTGTGAATTTAGTTAGAATTTATTTTGAATTTGAAATATAAAAATAAATTTGAATTGAATTTTAAGCTGGAAGTTCTAAGAATGAAATATATTAGAATAGGACTTTTTTGTATATTTGAATTTTCCAAAATAAATAAGGTGTATGTTTATTTATATAAATAGATTATCACTTGAAATTTGATTTTGAGATTGAAATTCAATAATTAATATTTTTATAAAATTAATTGGATTTAAAAGTTGTATTTTGGAAAACAATATATATGCATCTAATTAGAATTGTAGGTATATAATCTAATTTGATTTCAAAATCATTTGTTATAAATTTGTATAAGTGCAAATTAAAATGTATGAATATAAGTCTTAATATGTATTTACCTTTTGAAATTAATAAAGCCTAATACCATTTGAAAATAATAAAAACATAGATTGTATGTAACATTAAAACACATGGTAATGTTAAAAGGAAAGTATTCATTTACAATTGTGAACTAATTTGAAAATTAGCTTTGAAATTCAAATAGAAATGTATTGCAACTAAATTGGATATCAAATCTATATGTATTTGAAAACTAATAAAATTTTGTTTTCCAATGTTAATATGAGTATATCTTTTCAAATGAAGTATAAGATTTAAAATACATAACATAGATAAAAACATGTTTCATAAAATAAAGTAAGAATTAAAAACCAAGTTATAAATTAATTATAAACCAAGGTTTAAAACACAATTTAAAATAACATTTGACATTTGTATGATAAGGAGGTAAATAGAATAACAAGTGTAAAATGAATAAAAAGCGGCTCATTTTTTTATAAAAGATATTAATTTGCAAATAAACACAAACCAGGCTAATGTATTAAGTTTTCTTCCATCTCCAAATTTATCTAATCCAAACCTGAAACCTGAAAATAAAAAAAAAATCTGGAAGCCACAACCTGAAACAAATTTAAAAAAAACAAAACTACAAAATAATTTCAACATCAAAATCTTGAGACATCAATCTGAAAATCAAAGAAACAGAATCAAGCAATTCTAGATTTTCAAAATCTGGACAGAGCAGATCAAATGAAGTTTAAAATCAAAATCAAAGAGTAGATAAAGCAATTCAAATCAAAAGCCTGTTTTCAAATTCCAAACCTTGGAATAAGAATTGAACATTATCAAGCAAGTTACAGATCTAAGGCAGGATAAAATCCAAGTTCCAGTTTTCAGTTCAAAAAGTTGAGTTCTATGTTTCAACACCTACAGGTGAGCAAACTAACCATTTAAGTTTGGATCTATGATTTGTTTTGATGTGGTTTCTTATTGTTATTGAGATAAATGCCTGCATGTGTATATATATATATATATATGTGTGTGTGTGTGTGTGGGGATTAAAATGTGTATGTACATGCATATATACCTGTTTTCATGTTTACGGACAAGAAACGGAAACTAAAATCATAATCTCATCCTATACTCATGAATAGGCGTAGGTGTATAAATAGAAAATGATTGTAAGTGTATAATCTTATTTTCAAAATGATTCGAAAATTTTATATTGATTAATCATTTTAGAGTTAAAAATTTACAGTAATAATTTAAAATTTGTTCAAAGTGATGCATCTGGATTTCAAGTTTTAATTACATAAAGGGTTCATATTTCAAATTCATGATTTTTGATGATAAATTCATGATTTTTAAGTTGGAAAATCTCAAGCATTCGCAAGTTGAACAAAAAACTTGTTTTGGGCAAATTCCGATGATCGGCGTGATAATGATTGTTGAATTTGGGCCTGTAGCTGGTTGGTGTGTCGTAGATCACTAGAAAAATAGTGGAAGGGTTTATAGGTGGCGGTGGTGAAGACGTGACTCAATTTTAGGGCTTAGACCTAGGTTTTAGATAGGGTCGGAATTTGATAAACTGCATCGTCGTTAAGGGTTGTTGGGCGATCGCACCCAGGGGAACAGGTGCTGGGGACTCAGGCGGAGGTCCTGATGAAGTGGCGAGGGTTCTGGTGATGGATGGCGTCATAGCGAGGCGTTTCCAGGCAATCGTTTTTGGTTCCAGTTGGCTCAACCACGCTTAATTTCGATTTTGAGCTCGAACCCAGGTCTGGGTGGTCGGGGTTGATGAAGGAGGTCAACCATGATATATGGGTGATCGCGACGTTGGTTGAAGGCGCTTTGATCAAGTGTATGTGCATTTTGGAAGTCTAGGAGAAGAAGAAGAAGAAAAAGAATGGTGGAACTCGAAGTCGATCTCGGGGAAGGAGGGAAATGTCTTGGGTTTTGCTACCGAGTGTACGCGGGTATACAACAGTTTTAAAGAAAAGAATGTTAAGATAAAAATGGTTTTTTTTAAAAGGTGGCTCAGGAAAGTTGGGTAGTGGGCTTGAAGTGGTACTCGGGAAAATTGAGAAATGGCTCGGATAGAATTTTCGTCGCCAGGTTTTAAAGAAAATATTGACCAAAGTGTTATTGAAGAAAGTAAACAAGTTTTATTTTAAAACAACTTTTTAAAAACAGGTTTTAAATAAAAATTTGATCATGTTAAAAAGAATAAGTTTTTGAAAAGGATATTAACCAAATTTCCAAAGTAATTTATTAAAACAAGTTTCAAATAAGTTTCTAAAGATTTAAATTTAAAGTTTTAATGTTTAAAATTGTTTTGTTTAAAGTAAATTATATTTTCGAATATATAATTAAATTCTAAATGGTTTCTAATAAAGTATGGAAATAAATATTTAATTTAAATAGAGAATTCATTCTTAAATTAGTAGGAGTTGAGATTAAGTAAGAGTAGTTGATTAGTTCAAATAAATAAAGTTAATTACTTATTGAGAATTAAGGGTAACTACTTAATGAAGTAATTAGTGGATAGTTAATGAATTTAAGGTAAATCATTAACTAGTGGTTAATTAAAGATAATTAATTAGTTAACCGAACACAAATTAGTTAAATCAAGAAGTTAATCAAGTGTTTTAAATTGTTAATTTAAAGTTAAGTTAACTTATATTGTTAATGATAATTAAATAATCAATGATTTATAATTAATTAAAAAATTAAGAAAAATTAATTAAGAATTAATAAATCATTAATAAAGGTTAATTAATTTATGAAAGTGATAGGGGATAATCATTTATTTTAATTAAGGATAATTAATTAAGAATTAATTTATTAATTGTTGTAATTAATTAAGAATAATTAATCAAAGGATTATTTATTAATTAAAGGTTAATTAATGATTAAAGAGTAATTAATCAAAATGGTTTGTAATTAATTAACGATTAATTAACCAGGATTAGAAATTTATTCATAAGTAATTAATCTGATTTAAATAAATCAGATAATTAATTGATCTTACTCATGGATGTTAGGATTCTATGGAGTGCTTTGAATTGATTGATGTCCCTGATTTGTGATAATGTGTGATATGAATTATTTTGCTTTGTGAACTGTGATGTAATTTATTCTGTGATGTAATTAATTATATGTAATGTAATTTATTATCTGTGATATATATCTGTGATCTGTGAATGAAAGATAAGCGTTATAGTTTATACCGCTTATCAAATATATTGCTGTATTTGAATATGTAATGGTTGATGTTGTCGCACTATTGTGTGTAAAACCCCTGTACCACACTATACACGCACAAATATGGATTTCACGAGGAAATCGGTTAAGTCACAGATATTTGAATTTAATATTTTGAAATGGTTTTAAAGTTTGAATTTTGAATCCAAATGGTTTTGGAAATGAAATTGGGTTGAATTTGAAAAGTATTTGAAAAGGAGTTTTGAAGATAAAAGTTATTTAAATAACTTGATTTAGTTTGAAATCTGAAATATTTTGATTTGAGTTTGAATTCAATATTTGAAATTAAATTCAATGATTTGGAAATTTTGGCTTAAAAAGATTATACAAGTTGTAAAGTTGTTTATATGGGTTTTTAACCATTTAAAAAGTATTGGTTTGGGAATTTAAATTTAAACCCAAGTTTATACTTCAATGGATTTAACTTAGGTAAATGTAATCAGTTTTTCCCAAAACGAACTATTTGTTTCAATTAATAATAGCTTTCATATAAGGAAAGGGTTTTCAATTTGTGTCGAAAAATTTGAAATGAAATTGTTTTGAAAGCTATGAACGAACCTTTGTGAAAGATTGTTAAGCTTTGTTTTGGAATCGAAGAGGATTCTAAATGGTGTATCTTTTATATATAAAAGATTTGAAACGGGAATTGTTTTGAAAGTTATGAATGAATCTTTGAAAATTGTTTTGAAAGCTATGAAATAAGTCTTTGATTTAAAGACCGGATGAGTTAATCCAATTTGAAATAGAATTATTTTGAAAGGCAATGAATAAATCTTTGTGAAAGATTGGTGAACCTTGTTTTAAATTGATAGGGGTCTTAAAAATGAATCTTTTGTTTAAAAGATTTAAGTGTGGAAATTTTTTAAACCATTGAAGGTTTTTGAAATGAATCTTTTTGTTTAAAAGATTGGAAATGGTAGTTTGTTTTAACCATTTAAATGAAAGGTTTTGGGCTTTAAGCTGTGATTTAACCGAGACTCCAATATCCATATGTTCTTTTAATATTGCGCTCATTATTCGGTTTAGCCGGAAGAGGACCTTGTGTCATATAACCCATTCCGAATAATGGTATGACATTATGGATAACGTTTGAAGACCGGTGGTGAAGACCGAATATTTTCGAAAGCGAAAGGATAACTCGTCGAATGTCTCTGCACCGAATGGTCCCGGTATAGAGACTCCATATGTGATGGGAAGTCCGGACGTGATTAGGGATTATCTGGATTTGCAAGGGCTTCTTCGGAAGTGTCTTTGGTTCTGTTCGAACCCGGAACAAACTTGTATGGATGTGTGTCTGACATTACACTTCGAGATTTAAAACTGGAATCTATCAAATACATTTCATTTTGGTGGCGGAGATTTATTCTCTTAGCTTAACTCCCTTCTCTGAGACGTACGAGCTTAGATGTCATGTAGTTGATGGTTACTAGTGATACATTCCCAATTTGGTAATGTGGCATACGAAGTAGTGCTGATCATTTGTTGATCAAAGCATGGCTTTGTGAAAAAGAGTAGCTTTGTGGACGAGACCTCATCGAGCCTCACAAACCAGTAATGGTCGAAACAGGAAAGATGCGGCAAGCTTTCAGGGTAGCGCCCTTAGGGTATGTCCATTCCTTCTGGCAAAGGGTGGTATTATGGTGTGGAGCCCAGATACTTACTCATGTGGACACTGTATATTTATTACTGTGTGATGTTGTTGGTGTAGAGGATCCTCGGATAAAGGTCGCAAACGATCGGGGGTGGCATATCTTTGGTTTTACTTCCCAAGAAGGGTGTAACCGGCCCTGTGTTGGCAGAGAGCCGGGTAGGTTCTCGGGGCGTCCCTCCAGAGGCATTCCCATGTGACAATAGGAAGTTCCTTAGCCTGACCATTTGTTGGAAATCCAATCAAACAATACGAGCCCTTTACGATTGCAGTTGTATTACCTGCCACCTCAGGTGGTAGCTATAATAGGCATAGTATAATGGTACTTATACTGGCTAAGATTAATATTATACTTTCAAAATGTTTTTCCCTGTGCACTAATAATAATATCAAAAAGGATTTTGCGTAGTAAGCATGTTTGACTATCATAAGGAGAAATCTCCCCCAAGTGTGCGACTGCATGGTGTGTGTGCCGGGAGGCCTTATGGTTGTTTCATTTTCCAAAAAGCATTGCGGATTTCAAATTTAAATTCTTTTGTTTGTTTTTAAAGATAAACTGTTTTTGTTTGCTCATACCAGTCTCATGACTGACCCGGAGTTTATTGTTCCCTTCCTAAACTCTGGGTGCCCATAATTTTCCACACGGATAGTCTAGAGTTGGGTTTTTCAGATAGTAGATATCGATTCAGTAGCTTTCAGCTTTCTCTTTGGAATTATTTGGAGACTTTGGATATTGAAGTCTTTGGTTAGGACGACTGACCTTGCTTAGCTTGGTACAACTTGATGGTGGTTCGAGCTATCTGTGGAGATTGCTGATATTGGTGTTTCTTCTGGAGTTTCAAGTTCTAGTTGCTCCGCTGTAGCAAATTTATTGTATCTCTGATATTGATCATTGTTGTATATTTGGATATTGTATCATTGGAGTTGTATATGATATTATTATTTTCTTCCACCGTGTTGTACTTAATGTGTTATAAGCTCCGGCGAACCAGATTCGACGTTTGGATCTGCAGCATATGAATACGAGTGTCATATTCGGTGCCGATTTTCGAAGGTCGAGTCAGGGTCATTTCATTTGGTATCAGAGCTGAAGGTTGAAACTTTAGCTCAGGAGTATAACACATTAAGTAAATCATTAGAGATAGGGTGAAGTATACCCTAGAATGAGTATATCCCTAAGATATCCGTCTGTATGCGTCAGTAAATTCTCTTACTATTCACTGATAGTAAGTATGAGTGCAAGAAGAGGACGACATAAGGGACAGGGGAGACCACTACAAATGGTCAATACTCTGCAACAACCAGGAAACGATCTTTTCTCTATCAATCTCCTTTGATTCGTTTTTTCCAATTCTTTAATGATTCCTGACAGCTCCAGGAAGAAGCTTTGATATATTTGCATGGGTCGGAATTGTTTGTTTGGATGAATTGTTTGCTTTGATTGCTATGGTTGATAGGTATACTTTGTTTAAACTAAAAAAGTTTGGGATTGCATCCATATATCTGTTTATTCTTTTAGATCCAGATATATTCTACGAGTGGTTAGTTATTCCTTCGAACTAACCAATGACCTTGCATACTTCGTAGATCTGGATAATCGGAGTATCTTGTAAAGAGTTAAATAGATTCGTTCTTGTATCTATTAATGATATTCTAATTTAGTAAGACAAATACAGAATAGATAATCGGTCGATTCTCTATCTTTGTGTATCCATCTTTTGTTGTCTCCCTGGAAAATTTCGAGGACAAAATTTTCTTAAGGGGGGAATCTATAACATTCCTGTTTTTAAATCAAATTGAAAATGGAAATGAATTTAATTTTGGATTTAATTGTGAATTTATTTAGAATTTATTTTGAATTTGAAATATAAAAATAAAATTGAATTGAATTTTAAGCTGGAAATTCTAAGAATGAAATATATTGTGAATAGGATTTTTGGATATATTTGAATTTTCCTAAATAAATATGGTGTATGTTTATTTATATAAATAGATTATCACTTGAAATTTGATTTTGAGATTGAAATTCAATAATTAATATGTTTATAAAATTAATTGGATTTAAAAGTTGTATTTTGGAAAACAATATATATGTATCTAATTAGAATTGTAGGTATATAATCTAATTTGATTTCAAAATCATTTGTTATAAATTTGTATAAGTACAAATTAAAATGTATGAATATAAAGTCTTAATGTGTATTTACCTTTTGAAATTAATAAAGCCTAATACCATTTGAAAATAATAAAAACATAGATTGTATGTAACATTAAAAACAAAGATAACTTGATGCTATGGAAAGTAATAAACCAAGCCTTGCTAACTAGAAATGTTCTGAGCAAATATGGCATGGGATACACTGTGAAATGCCTGCTTTGTGACCTATATGAAGAGTCTCCTCAACATATTTTATTTGAATGCCCTGCTCTTCTTTTTCTGATACATAGAATTGGATTAAAAATTGGTATTAGTCTTCTTTTTGCTAACTCTGGTGAAGTTTGGGAAGTTTTCTACAATGCTGCCAAGAAGAAAGATGTAGTGGGTAGGTTGCTTGCTGTGTGTATGAAAATTTACATGACAGTCATATGGAGAGAAAGAAATGCAGTTTTTTTTGAAAATCAAAGAAAGAACGGGGATGAGCTTTGGTATGAAGTGAAGAATGCTACTTACTGCCAAATGAAGATCTGTCATACTGTTTTCAAACCTGATCTGTTGCAATTTTGGGAATGATCCCTGTTTTCTTTTCTTTTTTTGTTGTTGTTTTCCCTTCCTTGTTATCTCTTTGTATCTGTTGTAACATTTATTGTCTATGCAATAAACTGGTAGGGGACCAGTTAACCCCGCTGGCTTTGCCAAAAAACATATGGTAATGTTAAAAGGAAAGTATTCATTTACAATTGTGAACTAATTTGAAAATTTGCTTTGAAATTCAAATAGAAATGTATTGCAACTAAATTGGATTTTAAATCTCTATGTATTTGAAAACTAATAAAATTTTGTTTTCCAATGTTAATATGAGTATATCTTTTGAAATGAAGTATAAGATTTAAAATACATAACATAGGTGAAAACATGTTTCATAAAATAAAGTAAGAATTAAAAACAAAGTTATAAATTAATTATAAACCAAGGTTTAAAACACAATTTAAAATAACATTTGACATTTGTAAGATAAGGAGGTGAATAGAATAACAAGTGTAAAATGAATAAACAAGTGGCACATTGTTTTTTTTTAAAAGATATTAATTTGCAAATAAACACAAACCAGGCTAATGTATTAAGTTTTCTTCCATCTCCAAATTTATCTAATCCAAACCTGAAACCTGAAAATAAAGAAAAAAAATATGGAAGCTACAACCTGTAACAAATTTAAAAAAACAAAACTACAAAATCATTTCAACATCAAAGTCTCAAGACAACAACCTGAAAAACAAAAAACAGAATCAAGCAATTCTAGATTTTCAAAATCTGGACAGAGCAGATCAAATGAAGTTTAAAACCAAAATCAGAGAGAAGATAAAGCAATTCAAATAAAAAGCCTGTTTTCAAATTCCAAACCTGGGAATAAGAATGAACATTATCAAGCAAGTTACAGATCTAAGGCATGATCAAATCCAAGTTCCAGTTTTCAGTTCAAAAAGTTGAGTTCTCTGTTTCAATACCTACAGGTGAGCAAACTAACCATTTAAGTTTGGATCTATGATTTGTTTTGATGTGGTTGCTTATTGTTATTGAAAAAATGTCTGCATGTGTATATAAAGAATATATATATGTGTGTGTGTGGGGGGGGGGCATTAAAATGTGTATGTACATGCATATATACCTGTTTTTATGTTTACAGACAAGAAACAGAAACTAAAATCATAATCTCTTCCTATAATCATGAATAGGCTTAGGTTTATAAATAGAAAATGATTGTAAGTGTATAATCTTATTTTTAAAATGATTTCGAAAATTTTATATTGATTAATCATTTTAGAATTAAAAATTTACAGTAATAATTTAAAATTTGTTCAAAGTGATGCATTTGGATTTCAAGTTTTAATTACATAAATGGGTTCATATTTCAAATTCTTGATTTTTGATGATAAATTGACGATTTTTAAGTTGGAAAATCTCAAGCATTCAGGAGTTGAACAAAAAACTTGTTTTGGGCAAATTCCGATGGTCGGCGTGATAATTGTTGTTGAGTTTGGGCCTGTAGCTGGTCGGTGTGTCGTAGATCCCTGGAAAAATGGTGGAAGGGTTATAGGTGGCGGTGGCGACGAGTGACTCAATTTTAGGGCTTAGACCTAGGTTTTAGAAAGGGTCGGAATTTGATAAACTGCGTCGTCGTTAAGGGTTGTTGGGCAATCGTACCCAGGGGAACAGGTGCTGGGGACTCAGGCAGAGGTCTTGATGAAGTGGCGAGGGTTCTGGCGATGGATGGCGTCATAGAGAGGCGTTTCCAGGCAATCGTTTTTGGTTCCAGTTGGCTCAACCATGCTCGATTTTGATTTTGAGCTCGAACGCATGTCTGGGTGGTCGGGGTTGATTGAGGAGGTCAGCAATGATATGTGGGTGATCGCGACGTTGGTCGGAGTCGCTTCGATCAAGTGTACATGTGCTCGTGCATTTTGGAAGTCTGGGAGAAGAAGAAGAAGAAAAAGAAAGGTGGAACTCGAAGTCGGTCTCGGGGAAGGAGAGAAATGTCTCGGGTTTTGCTACCGAGCGTACGCGGATATACAACGGTTTTAAAGAAAAGAATGTTAAGATAAAAATGGTTTTTTTTAAAAAGGTGGCTCGGGAAAGTTGGGTAGTGGGCTCGAAGTGGTACTCGAGAAAATTGAGAAATGGCTCGAGTAGAATTTTCGTCCCTAGGTTTTAAAGAAAATATTGACTAAAGTGTTAATGAAGAAATTAAGCAAGTTTTATTTTGAAACGACTTTTTAAAAACAGGTTTTAAATAAAAATTTGATCATGTTAAAAAGAATAAGTTTTTGAAAAGGATATAAACCAAATTTCCAAAGTAATTTATTAAAACAAGTTTCAATAAGTTTCCAAAGATTTAAATTTAAAGTTTTAATGTTTAAAATTGTTTTGTTTAAAGTAAATTATATTTTCGAATATATAATTAAATTCTAAATGGTTTCTAATAAAGTATGGAAATAAATATTTAATTTAAATAGAGAATTCATTCTTAAATTAGTAGGAGTTGAGATTAAGTAAGAGTAGTTGATTAGTTCAAATAAATAAAGTTAATTACTTATTGAGAATTAAGGGTAACTACTTAATGAAGTAATTAGTGGATAGTTAATGAATTTAAGGTAAATCATTAACTAGTGGTTAATTAAAGATAATTAATTAGTTAACCGAACACAAATTAGTTAAATCAAGAAGTTAATCAAATGTTTTAAATTGTTAATTTAAAGTTAAGTTAACTTATATTGTTAATGATAATTAAATAATCAATGATTTATAATTAATTAAAAAATTAAGAAAAATTAATTAAGAATTAATAAATCATTAATAAAGGTTAATTAATTTATGAAAGTGATAGGGGATAATCATTTATTTTAATTAAGGATAATTAATTAAGAATTAATTTATTAATTGTTGTAATTAATTAAGAATAATTAATCAAAAGATTATTTATTAATTAAAGGTTAATTAATGATTAAAGAGTAATTAATCAAAATGGTTTGTAATTAATTAACGATTAATTAACCAGGATTAGAAATTTATTCATAAGTAATTAATCTGATTTAAATAAATCAGATAATTAATTGATCTTACTCATGGATGTTAGGATTCTATGGAGTGCTTTGAATTGATTGATGTCCCTGATTTGTGATAATGTGTGATATGAATTATTTTGCTTTGTGAACTGTGATGTAATTTATTCTGTGATGTAATTAATTATATGTAATGTAATTTATTATCTGTGATATATATCTGTGATCTGTGAATGAAAGATAAGCGTTATAGTTTATACCGCTTATCAAATATATTGCTGTATTTGAATATGTAATGGTTGATGTCGTCGCACTATTGTGTGTAAAACCCTTGTACCACATTATACACGCACAAATATGGATTTCACGAGGAAATCGGTTAAGTCACAGATATTTGAATTTAATATTTTGAAATGGTTTTAAAGTTTGAATTTTGAATCCAAATGGTTTTGGAAATGAAATTGGGTTGAATTTGAAAAGTATTTGAAAAGGAGTTTTGAAGATAAAAGTTATTTTAAATAACTTGATTTAGTTTGAAATCTGAAATAGTTTGATTTGAGTTTGAATTCAATATTTGAAATTAAATTCAATGATTTGGAAATTTTGGCTTCAAAAGATTATACAAGTTATAAAGGTGTTTATATGGGTTTTTAACCATTTATAAAGTATTGGTTTGGGAATTTAAATTTAAACCCAAGTTTATTCTTGAATGGCTTTAACTTAGGTAAATGTAATCAGTTTTTCCCAAAATGAAACTATTTGTTTCAATTAATAATAGCTTTCATATAAGGAAAGGGTTTTCAATTTGTGTCCAAAAATTTGAAATGAAATTGTTTTGAAAGCTATGAACGAACCTTTGTGAAAGATTGTTAAGCTTTGTTTTGGAATCGAAGAGGATTCTAAATGGTGTATCTTTTATATATAAAAGATTTGAAATGGGAATTGTTTTGAAAGTTATGAATGAATCTTTGAAAATTGTTTTGAAAGCTATGAAACGAGTCTTTGATTTAAAGACCGGATGAGTTAATCCAATTTGAAATAGAATTGTTTTGAAAGGCAATGAATAAATCTTTGTGAAAGATTGGTGAACCTTGTTTTAAATTGATAGGGGTCTTAAAAATGAATCTTTTGTTTAAAAGATTTAAGTGTGGAAATTTTTTAAACCATTGAAGGTTTTTGAAATGAATCTTTTTGTTTAAAAGATTGGAAATGGTAATTTGTTTTAACCATTTGAATGAAAGGTTTTGGGCTTTAAGCTGTGATTTAACCGAGACTCCAATATCCATATGTTCTTTTAATATTGCGCTCATTATTCGGTTTAGCCGGAAGAGGACCTTGTGTCATATAACCCACTCCGAATAATGGTACGACATTATGGATAGCATTTGAAGACCGGTAGTGAAGACCGGATATTTTCGAAAGCGAAAGGGTAACTCGTCGAATGTCTCTGCACCGAATGGCCCCGGTATAGAGACTCCATATGTGATGGGAAGTCCGGACGTGATTAGGGATTATCTGGATTTGCAAGGGCTTCTTCGGAAGTGTCTTCGGTTCTGTTCGAACCCGGAACAAACTTGTATGGATGTGTGTCTGACATTACACTTCGAGATTTAAAACTGGAATCTATCAAATACATTTCATTTTGATGGCGGAGATTTATTCTCTTAGCTTAACACCCTTCTCTGAGACGTACGAGCTTAGAGGTCATGTAGTTGATGGTTACTAGTGATACATTCCCAATTTGGTAATGTGGCATACGAAGTGGTGCCGATCATTTGTTGATCAAAGCATGGCTCTGTGGAAAAGCGTAGCTTTGTGGACGAGATCTCATCAAGCCTCACAAACCGGTAATGGTCGAAATAGGAAAGATGCAGCAAGCTTTCAGGGGCAGCGCCCCTAGGGTATGTCCATTCCTTCTGGAAAAGGGTGGTATTATGGTATGGATCCCAGATACTTACTCATGTGGACACTGTATATTTATTACTGTGTGATGTTGTTGGTGTAGAGGATCCTCGGATAAAGGTCGCAAATGACCGGGGGTGACATATCTTAGGTTTTACTTCCCAAGACGGGGGTAACCGGCCTTGTGTTGGCAGAGAGCCGGGTAGCTTCTCGGGGCGTCCCTCCAGAGACGTTCCCATGTGGCAATAAGAAGTTCCTTAGCCCGACCATTTGTTGGAAATCCAATCAAACAATACGAGCCCTTTACGATTGCAGTTGTATTACCTGCCACCTCAGGTGGTAGCTATAATAGGCATAGTATAATGGTACTTATACTGGCTAAGATTAATATTATACTTTCAAAATGTTTTTCCCTGTGCACTAATAATAATATCAAAAAGGATTTTGCGTAGTAAGCATGTTTGACTATCATAAGGAGAAATCTCCCCCAAGTGTGCGACTGCATGGTGTGTGTGCCGGGAGGCCTTATGGTTGTTTCATTTTCCAAAAAGCATTGCGGATTTCAAATTTAAATTCTTTTGTTTGTTTTTAAAGATAAACTGTTTTTGTTTGCTCATACTAGTCCCATGACTGACCCAGAGTTTATTGTTCCCTTCCTAAACTCTGCGTGCCCACAATTTTCTACACTGGCAGTCTAGAGTTGGGTTTTTCAGATAGTAGATATCGATTCAGTAGCTTTCAGCTTTCTCTTTGGAATTATTTGGGGACTTTGGATATTGAAGTCTTTGGTTAGGACGACTGACCTTGCTTAGCTTGGTACAACTTGATGGTGGTTCGAGCTATCTATGGAGATTGCTGATATTGGTGTTTCTTCTGGAGTTTCAAGTTCTAGTTGTTTCCGCTGTAGAAAATTTATTGTATCTCTGATATTGATCATTGTTGTGTATTTGGATATTGTATCATTGGAGTTGTATATAATATTATTCTTTTCTTCCACTGTGTTGTACTTAATGTGTTATAAGCTCCGGCGAACCAGATTCGACGTTTGAATCTGCGGCATTTGAATACGAGTGTCGTATTCGGTGCCGATTTTCGAAGGTCGAGTCAGGGTCGTTTCATTTAAAATATTTTTAACAAGCTTGAAACTCCAGATTTTATATTTTACCCAATCCTAATTATTAAATTAAATAGTTATATCATCCAACAAACCACTATATTAAATTCTGAATCTATTTTATTGAAATAAAAACCAAACTTTCATACTCAAGGTCAATTTATAATCCAAATTATATATTTAAACCCTTTTCAGTCATTCCCAATAGATGAGGCTAGAGGCTACGATTTCCTTTTTTGAAAGATTCACTTTGAATGCTCATTGTCCTTTAATGACAATGTACTGATAACATTCATCCATACAAGTCTGTTCCCGGTCCGAGCGGAGCCGAAGGTACAATTCCTACCGCATCCATTTTGGAATCACCCTCAGGATTAGCAGTGATTAGCCCTTACACTTCACTACTCCATCTTCGACTCCAAGCACTTGTCTTCATTTCGAAAACCTAAGCGTTCGATCTAAGTGGTTTTCGGATCACAAATTTGATCCGGGTCTGTTCGAAATAACGTTCTCTATTCCCGGTAAACTCAACCCCGATTATTTAGGAAATAAGCAGACAAAAATAAGATCGGAGATCACCTCCTAACCGTTGGTGGACGGATTTCCTTATAAACGTCCTAGAAGAATGAAATGAGTTTATATGTACGGTATAGCACCTCGAACGGTAATTGTACCATATAATCCCCGTACCTCTTCTGGATATCTCCAAAGTTATATTGGGTCCGGATTTGATAGTCGGTTATTTAACTATCAAATTAAACAATCAATTCAACCAAATATCCATTTTTCACTGAAAACACTTAAATCTCCTTTGAATTGAATTTCAAATACATAAATCTCTTTATACAAAAATATACACTTAAAAATATTTAAAATAAAGCTACTTAAATCACTTTATTCAAATAATACTTATAGCATTTTCAATAATAATTCTCCAAGTAAAAACTTTAGCCAAAAACTACTTTTAAAATAAATGCTATTTTATAGAATATAGTATTTAATAATTATCCCCTTTTGAATCATAATACTAATTTAACCTTTAAAATTAATTAACTACTATAACTAACTCAATTTATAAATACTTAAACAATTTTTGACCAACTAAATAATAAATTTTCTAAAAACATTCTTTTAAAATTTTAATTATTATTAAAAAAATATACTTAACTTTCCAGAAAAATACATTTCCACTTCAATAAAACCGGTCTTGTCATTTACAAATCCTTCTCGATTATCTCCAGTTTAAATTTACATTCTAACCCCGTAAATTCCCTTTCCTACATTTTTAAAAATAAACCACTATTTATTTTAAAAAGAATTACCATCTCCTTACAAAATTCCCATCGTGAATTTATAATTTCAAATTATCCACTGATAGTTACTTCACTTTATTTATAAATCTAGCTTATAAATTCCATAGTCTAATCTCTTTTTTATCACTGTTGCAAAACACTTAATCGATTTTCAAATCAATTCCCTGAATTAAATTCCATTGTAGGAGTTGTTTCTTGATTTACCCAAATTTATTCCATCCCCCTAATTTCAGATTTCCTCTCTTTTATTATTTTAAATCTTGTTTAAATATGGAACGTCAATTTCATATTTATTTTCAAAATTTCCCTTTTATTTCTTTCCAAAACATTTAAATCTTAAATTTAAAAAAAATTCTTTTATACTTAAATAATATCGCTTGAGTCCTTAAAGACCCCTTTTGTTTCCATTTATTCAAAACCTCTATTTTTCCATACTTGGAATCCATTTAATAGGATTTTTTAAATCAACTTTTTACTTTTTTCCAATTAATTCTTTTAATTTTTCCATGTTTACTATAATATTTTACTTGAAAATTTCCTTTTTATTTTCCTTCAAAAAAAATGCAATTTTTATATCATTGATATCTTGAAATGCCATAATATAACTAGCAATACCATGACAATCAAAAATTCTAATTTGCAATGTAATCTATCACAGATCATTCAATATTTCATATATCATTGAAATGAAAGTAAATTCAACATTTCTTAGGAATCTAGTTGGATCCCTCCAACCTGTTTCCCTGCATCCACAGATGTTAGCACAATATAAAAATATCAATCCTACTTCGAGGGTGATATCGCAGTATATAGGGTCATCCACTATTATGCAGGGAGTATAGTGTCTCACCCGCTATATAATGCGGGAATATCAGTCGCTCTAATATATATATATATATATATATATATATATATATATATATATAGACACACACTACTATATCTTAAAACACATCCAACTGATAATAATATGTTAGTCCAACAATAAATCAATAATTAATTTTAACTATCAACATTAATTGCGGTAAATCCAAAGTTGAGTGAGATTTAACTCACTTTATTTTTGTTTGCAATCCACTTCAATCCCAACTCGATACTCGCGATTATTGAGCTTGCATAAATTTTTTTACGAATTCGTAAATGTTCAATTTATAATATGATTTACATATCCTAATTACCATAAGATATATATATATATATTTAAAAAAATTAATAATAGGTTAAAAATATGCGTATATATGTATATATATACATATATATGTTCTTAACCTATCATATATATTTTTCTTTTTCTTTTTCTCTCTTTCTTTTTCTCTGTTTTACCTAATCCAACAAGTATGCATATATTAAATTCAGTTAAAATAAAATTACCCAATACCTTACTATTTAAATTTTCTGATGAACGAAATGAAAATCAACAGTCTTGATTACAGGTTTAAACTTGAGTGAATAAAAAAATGTTTAAAATAAATTTACCTCAAAATCGAATAGGAAACAAAATCGACGAGCTTCTACTCGAAAGCTCTATACGAGATCGTCCTCAATGCTCATCTCTACTGCCGTCGATGCTCGGCCTACCAGAAAAATACTGAGCCCCTCTCCTACGTGCGGGACTCCAGTTGCGACGTCGACTAATCCATCTAGATAGCCTCGACCTTCCCTTCCCCAACGCGTGCGCGTACGCGAGCGCACCACCAGCCTCGACATCGGCTTGCCCCAATTTCACGCGACCCCGAGCGTCGCCGCGAGTTCATGCCTTTTCAGATTTGCCGCTCGACATCGCGTACGACTCATCTTCCAATCACGAAACGAAGCTCGCGATTTTAGCTTTCTAAATTTTCCTTTGATCTGAACGAATTGAATTCATTTTCCCCCAATATATTTTTAATCGATCTAGTATGCTTAAGAAAGGAGAAGGGATAATCGCGTGTTTAAAAATGAGGCAGCTAAATTTTAAAGCGAGGCGGCCATTTTCTTTTTTTATTTGAAATTTTTTCTTTTCTTTTGTTTTTTTTAAAATCGGCTGGTGTTCGAAGTAAAAAGGAGGGAAGGTGATGTTATAGGGAGGGAGAACGTGTTCAAAATGGTTTGCGTGTAGCAGATGAGCTATAGTGCATTGATGGGAAGGGGAAAAAGCACCGATGTGAACCTATATGTCAATCAACATAATTTATATATATTTATTTTAAATTTAAATTGCCTCGATCCGTAGCTTAAAATTTCGACCTCCTATCGAGGCGTTTCGTTAGGCATTTATAATGATATACCCTATTCCAAATGCAATGGAAAAGATTTCGAGTCCTAATTCGATCGTATGGAGAAATAGCTTTTTGGACCCAATCATTATATTAAATTATAGATATAAATTTCAGCGCGTTTATATTTCATATGATCAAGGATAACTCCAAACACTATAGAATTTGGAATCCAATAATAATACACTATTACGGATCTAATGGAATTGGTTTCGTCAAATTCCAAGATTGTGCCTTGCAATGCTATTTTTAAATGTCAATTTAAACGACAAATTTTTAAAACCAAATAAAACACTTTAATTTCAATTTTAAAGATTTTACTATCTTCGGTATCGTCAATATATATTTTACAAGTCTTCAAATTATTTTTAATAAGCTTTGAACTCCAGATTCAACATTTTACCCAATTTTAAATTATTAAGTTCAATAATTTAATTATCCAATAAATGGTTATATTTGAAATTCAATTTAAAATTTAACTTTTAAATATTTAAAATTGATTAAAATTTTCAATTTCAATTATCCACAATTCTGGGTCATTACATGAATGCAAGTGAAATTAATATGAACAAGTGAATTTGATTTAAAGTGAATGCAGATTAAATAATGTTAAGGGAATTAAAAACAAATAAAAGAATTAGGAATAAGAATGAGATATAATATGAAACCAAATGGAATAAATATGTAAATTTTACATATATTGTTTTATTCGCATAACTGTTTGATCCAGATTCAAGTATACGATTTTGAGGTGATTTACACCGATCCGAGTTAGGATTTTCCCTTGATTTCTTAAAGGCGAACCTTGGATGTGGATTTTTGATTGATTCTAATGTCTCCATCATAGTATATGGCTATGCAATGAGGATGATGGTTTTCTGATCAAGTAATCGGATCTAAGTCCGCATTAGACCGGTTGTGTAAACGATACTAGTTCGAAAGTGAGATTGTGTGATCAAGCGAGTGATCTGATATGGTTTTGTGTACAAATTATTTTCTATATAATAATACCTGTTTTTGCACTTTTCGGACATATGAGAAAGAGAATTAAACGATTTAGTAAAACATGTGGTATGAGACACGTAATTTCTAGTGCTCTAATCTACGTGTGAATGAGCAAAAATTATGGTCAATCCGAATCACGGATTGTCGGGTTTTTGGTGATGTTTCTGAATATCGAAATTTCAGTGTTTTGTGTGATTTATATCGTTTCAAGCAAAAGTTTTTCTTGAATAATTTTTAGAATAATTTTATAAATCAAGTGACTTCAGAAAAATGTTTTCTAATATTTATAAATTATTTTCAAGTATTTTAAATATATTTATTTCTTAATAATAAAGGAAATTTCTCAATAAATTGCTTCAAAATGGTTTCAGAAAATTGTTTTATAATCTCGTTTTCTCAAGTAAATATTTTAAACATGATATACAATATTTTTACACTTTTCGAATGTATGAGAAAGAGAATTAAATGGTTTAGTAAAATACATGGTATAGGACACATAAGTTTACTTTATCAGTTAATTCCAGACTTGTACGATCGAAACTATTCGCGGTATTTAATTTTTGAGTTATTTAGCCATTTATGGTGAATTTTTGAGATTATAATTCCTATCCTTAGGAATTATCTAGGAATGCCAATATTTGATGGGTTGTGGTTCGAGATCTCCTATTCTAGGAGTTGTAATCTATGAGAACCCGGTATAGTGTTTTACTTACCGATGAGATAAAGCGAGTCTAAGTTTTCGAGTTTTGAGATTTTGTGATCATTTCTGTTTTCTAATGTGGTGTTAACTAATGGTTAGTAAACCGTAAAGTGCGAACGTGTGGTGTGGGACACATGATAACACTTTTCGGGTTCCTATCTGGGAGTTTGTGACACATTCTGGGATTGCCGGTACTATAGAACTTCGGGTCATCTTGGATTACGACTTCACGTCAATGATTTACGACTTCGATCGTCTGGGATTTACGACTTCAGTCATCTAAAATTTACGACTTCGGTCATTTGGGAGAGGTATCTAAAATATATATAGTACTGGTGGGATGACACGTGCAGCATCCTTCGGCTTGCAAATGGGATTTGGACAATCCGGGGAATTTTTATGAGTTTTTTATTTCAATTTCACTAATTTGAGATGATGTATATACTTATAGCCTTGAGCTAAAAAAGGCTTATATATGTTTTATGGTGATTTCACTATTGAGATTATGAACTCTTATTTGAGTTCTATGAGATTTGATTTTGGAGATTTTGATGTTTTCACTTGTGGCTTATGGGATTGCTTATATTCACTTATGTTGTATAACTTTTGGAAAGTGAAACATCTATGCCATGTTGAACCTAATCATATAATTCACTTTGGGCCCTTATGGAGCTTTCTACCCTTAGAAATATGAATGGAACTTTACTTACATTATTCCTTTATATATATAAAGGAATGATCCCTTATGCACTTATATTCCTTCATATATTGCTAATATCAAGTTCTAGTTAGCCTAACCCGTGTACTTATTACTCGGGTCAGACCGAGTTGCAGGTTAGGTAGTTGGACTTTCAGCTTGCTTTATCTTTTGGACCTTTGCTAGCTTTACCTTTTAGGACTTCACCATCGACTTTGGATTTGGCATAATTTTTGTGTAGTAGTTTTTTGTTGGGATGTATGTATATATTATGGTTGAATACCACTTGTTACATGTTGTATTACATTTGATATATGGGTATATGTGTGTTATCTGTTTTGTTGTTCTATGACTTGAGATTATCGATGTTATTATGTTTTGTTTCTAAATCGATCCTGTAGCCACCATAGTAGTGTATTAGATAAGGATTTAGTATGTTGAACTCTTGAGTTAAAATGGAAAAAAATGAGTGCCAAATCAACATACTTAGCTCTTATCTTATGCAAGACTACAACGGTCGCCCATAACCAGCCCTATTCTCCGCATTAGCAGACAGAATTACTAATTAAATCTCTTTGTTTATATGGGTCTCGGGGTGGGGCATCACAGCATGGTATCAGAGCTGGATTCAGAACAAGATGTAATAAATGCAGAATAGTATACATAATTAATATACATCAAGTATAATACACGTGCAAACATCATCCCTAAATCGTAGTCAAACCCAATCTTGTCCTTAACCTTTTCATGTCCTATAGGGGTAGATAAGAGGAATATGTCTAGGAATGTTAAATTTTAAATCCCGTAGTATTCCTATTTAATGATTTGAATTGCAAATATCTACCCCCATGAATAATCCTATCTTATTTTAACTTTCAGTTCATGGCTGGAAGAAGAAGAGGTCGCAGTTTGAAAGCGGAACTGTCTAGTGGTCCTCGTCCCAAAGAAGTCTATATTTCGACCGATCAGATTATTAAGCTCCTTAGGAGCACTCAGCCTCCCACTTGTACTCATTCCTCTCCTTCATGAATATCCGCATTTGCGCATATGTGTAGCGACTTCGCCCATGAAACGACCCTGACTCGACCTTCGAAAATCGGCACCGAATACGACACTCGTATTCAAATGCCGCAGATCCAAACGTCGAACCTGGTTCGTCGGAGCTTATAACACAATTAAGTATAACAACACAGCGGAAGAAAAAGAAATGAATATCATTGATATATAACATTCGATACAACAATGATACAATATGAATTAAATATCAGAGATACAAGATAACAATGCTACAACGAAATAACAATATGATATAGCAGCGGAAAACAAATAGCCAAGAGATAACTCCAATATCAAACTGCAACTCCAATTCAATGCTCCAAAGTAAAACTCCAAACCACTAGCTCGAACCACCATCAAGTTGCACCTAGATGAGCAAGTCTTGTCCATGAATTCAAAGACTCCAATATCCAAGGTCTCCAAAGAATACCAAAGAGAAAGCTGAAAGCTACTGAATCGATATCCACTATCTACTATCTTAAAAACCCAACTCTAGACTGCCCGTGTGGAAATAGTAGGCACCCAGAGTTTAGGAAAGAAACAATAAACTCTGGGTCAGTCATGGGACTAGTATGAGCAAACAAAATAGTTTTAATCTTTAAAAACAAACAAAAGAATTTTAAATTTGAAATCCGCAATGCTTTTTGAAAATGAAATTGCCATAAGGCCTCCCGCCACACACACAATGCAAACGCAGACTTGAAGGAGATTTCTCCTTATGACAGTCAAAAATGCTTAATACGAGAAAACACTTTAAATATTATTATTAGTGCATAGTGTGAAAACATTTTCGAAAGTATAATATTAATCTTAGCCAGCATACGTACCATTATAGTATGCCCACTATAGCTACCATGTTAGATGGAAGGTTCTACAACTAAAACCGTAAAGGGCTCGTATTTGGAAGATTGGATTTCCAAAAATGGTCGGGCAAAGGAACTTCCCGAATAAAATGAAATGGAACGCCTCTGGAGGGACGTCCCCAAGAACCTAACCGGATCTCTACTACACAAGGCCGGGTTACCTTTGTAACTAGGTAACTACTGACACGAGCATGCCATCCCCCTGTCGTTTGCGACCTTTATCCGAGGTACCTCTTAACCAACAACCACAAAACAATAAGTTTGTAGCAACCACGAAGTAAGTATCTGGGCTCCATACCATGATACCACCTATAATCCAGAAGGAAATGAACATACCCTCAGAGGGCGCTACCCTCAAATATCCTTGCTGCCATGATTCCTGTTTCGACCATAACCGGATTGTGAGGTTTGACGAAGTCTCGTCCACAAAGCTACGCTTTTCACCAAAGCCATGCTTTGATCAACAAATGATCGGCAACACTTCGTATGCCACATTACCAAATTGGCAATGTATCACTGGTAACCATCAATTACATAACCTCTGAGCTTGTACGTCTCAGAGAAGGGTGTTAAGCTAAGAGAATAAATCTCCGCCACCAAACAGAAATGTATTTGAAAGAAATCAGCTTTATATCTCAGTTTGTAACGTCAGACATAAAATCCATACAAGTCTGTTCCGGTTTCGAATAGAACCGAAGGCACTTCCGAAGAAACCCTTGCAAATCCGGGAATCCACAATCCCGATCGGACTTCCCATCACTTAGAGAATCTCTATACCGTAGCTACTCGGTGCAGAGACAATCGATAGGTCATCATATCGTTCTGGCAAATACCCGGTCTTCTCCACCGGTCTTCAAATGCTATCCATAACGTCGTATCACATATTCGGAATGGGTTATATGACACAAATGTCCTCTCCCGAGTAAACCAAATAGTGAGCACAATATATTTAAAAACCATATGGATATGGGATTTCGGTTAAGTCACAACTTAAAACCCAAAACCTTTCATTTAAATTGTAACAACCCGTATATTTGTACCATTTAAATTGACGATAATCCATACATGTCAACTTAAATAATACAAAACACGAATCATTAATGGAGTTTATATATATATATATATATATATATATGAGAATCATCACAGAATCACAGAAATATAACATCACAGAATAGTGCAGCGGAAATACAACATAGTCATAAGAGTAGTTCATGAAGCTACCCATAAATACAACAATGTCACAAATAAAAAGAAATAGAACAACATAGAAGCCCAATAGTCCAAATAGAAAGAACAATACTGATAAGATAAGATTGTGATAGTCCTCGGTCTTCAGCTCCAAGCAGAACAACAACAGCAATCCTCAGTCTCATCCGAGCATAAGCATAAACAAACACTCGAATCAGGACATATATTCTTATACATATAATATGGTTCAAATTCAAAATAACAATAACTCAAAGATGAATGGAATAACATCTTTCAGGATCCGTTAAACTATTCGTACATAGTAGTGTACGATAAATATATAATGTCTAACAGTAAAGTAAAATATCAAAATAGTGTTAAGGCGTTACCATTGTCCCCCTTAACACATTTCATATAGCATTATAGACTATACATTACTGTAAACTCCACCGTAAACTAGTGGGATATCAGGGAGTACTCCATAGGTAAAATACAAAACAAATTCGTAGTGGTCGCGCATATGGGAATACAAGTATGACAAGGCACATGAGGCAATACCCAAGGTAGTGAAACTACCGTTTGCCTGATCCGGACTGGTGAGAACGCATCGCCGCAATAATCGCAACAATCGCAACACCACGAAACAACACTCCAAATTCAAGGGTGCACACCAATCAATAACAAGTAATGAGTAGTTTACGAAGAAGTGTGTTCGCTCGAGGTAGCTAACCTCATTTGGCCCGGCACGGCTCCTGTTTTAGTCATTTCCAATTTGACACAAGTGTCAAGGCTATCCATTATCGTTCTCTTTCTTCAGTCATCGCGTACGTCAATCCAACCACTTCATTCTGGACCACACTCCGCGTATAGTTATTAAAGTGGTTTTCGGTTTAGACAGTGAGTATGTCCCTAACCGATTCTGGTTCCTTTAATAACCTTCGTAATTATTTTTCCGATTGGTCGTTTAATAAATTTCAAAATCAAATCAATTCAATTTCAATTAGAATTTGAAATTCAAGATTTCATTTGTCTTTTCAAAACAATTTCCGAAATTTACATTTCATAACTTCCAAATTTCATTTCAAAATTCTATAATTCAATTTAAAAGTGATTTAAACAATTCAAATATACATTTAATTCCATGCATAAGTTTCATCCCATAATCATATAAAATAAACTTAAATTAACGTTCAAATCGATTTAAACTCATTTATTGATTTCATTCAATATTCATTAAATTAATTTACCATTTAACAATTCCCATTAAATTTCTAATTCATTAAGTTTACTTCTTAAGTTCAACTTCATTATCAATGCTTACAAATTTAATTTAAATTAAATTTGTCAAATCCAATTCTTTAAATTTCAAGTCTTTCATTTGTTTCTATAAAACGCATTTTTATTTCTTGTTAAAGAAATTCAACTTAATTCATTATTTAATTTCTTATTTACAAATTTCAAAACTCAATTAAAGAAAATTAGTTTTACTTATTCAAGAGGTTCAATTTCACTTAATAAAGAATTCAATTTAAATTAAATTATTAAACAATTCAATCTCATTAAATTATCAAATAATATCAAATCTTAATCATCACTAATTTCAAAGTTTAATTATTAATAATTCCAAATTAATTATTACTAATTCAACTTAATTACTAATAATTCCAAAACTTAATTATTAACAATTAAAAAACTTAATTATTAATCAATTAAATTTTAAACAATGTTCTTCCGTCAATTACAACGTTAATATTTGTTCAAATTTCAATTATTCACATTTCCTTTCGTTTAAATTTAAATTCCAATTTTATTTCAAAACCTTATTATTATTCAAATAAAATCTTTATTTTATCTAATCAAATTATTGACCAATCGGGTTTAATTTAATTTTCTATCCTAAGTCAAGTTATTTGGGTATCCATCTTTTCAACCCGATTCCATTTCAATTCAAAAATCAAAACATAGCAAAGGGAACTTACAGTGTGATAACTGGGATGGTGTCAAAGTAAATAAACAAGCAATAACAACCACGCATAACAATTCAACAATTTATTTGAATAATCCCGAATTAATCGTATTAATTTACATTTGTTATTTATGCAAATTAATATAATTATTTCTAGAATCTACATTATCATTTCATGTAGATTAAAGATTATTCCACTAATAATTTAAACGGTTTTTCACTTGTCATTCAATTTCAAATGTATACTATAACAATGAATCCAATATACATTCAATGGTTCAAAGTGTAATTAACCAATTTCTACGTGTCAATTAATCAAACAATTAAAGGGGTCAAGTTTAACTAATCAATATTCAACATATGAAGGGGTCAAGTTTAACTAATCAATATTCAACATATATAATCTATTTAAATTGTTAACTATCCTATATCAATTCAATTTAACTTTAACAATAACAAATAGCATCCAATTTCAACATCACATAGCAAACATTCATCAGCCAAACTTGTATAAGAATTTAAGTCGTGAAAATTTATTTCACCTTTCGTGGATAAAGAAATTGACGGCGAAGCAAAAGAAGCAAGAATGAAGTCGGTACAATACGAACAACGGACACGGTAACAGAGAAGAGAACAAAAGCTGAAGATCGATGTTGCTGCAAAAAGCTTAACCGGTCGCTTCTGCACCTAACGAGCAAAGAAAATGGTTGCTATTTTTGGCAACCAAAATATATACAGTATATATATTTCTCAGCACTGATTGGAAGTAACAATGTGCTACTGTTCAATCCTTTATTTTATTTTTTATTTTTGAAACGAAGCCTGCTTATTTACGCAACACGCAAACGACCCCCTTCACCGCAAATCAACTTCCTTCTTTCCCACCCAACATGCACGCACCGTGTACACGCACAGCTTCCCCCTCTTTTACTGTGCCATCTCACGCAACATTCTCCTTTACATTTTTTTTTAAAAAAACAAGGCAACTCAAGTTTCACATATGCATGAACACCCCCTGCATGCACCATTTCAACATTTTCATGCACACGCAATCTTCCATCTTTACATATATATTTTATGTGGCCGAGACTAAAAATGCAACAGTCCCCTCAACACGCATGAACAGTCCAACTTCCATTTTTTCTTCATGCATAACCATTCCAACTACAACTGCAATTTGCAAACGCATGCACAGCTCATCACTACTCTCCCCCCTTGGTGTTACTATTATCCTCAACAGATCCACCATTGATTTTGTTATCTGGAAGTTGGTTCGGGTTGCAACTGTAGGCATCGGCAAAGTGAGAGGAGGGAAGTGGAGTGCGGGGTAGCGAGCACGATGAGGTAGAGGGATGCTCAGTGTACGGTAGGGTTGCCTCGGCCAGGAGCAGTAGTCGTGAAAAAGAATGAGGTGTCGAGGTGAAATGGGTGGAGTGCATGCCGAGGTGGAGTGACGTTGGTGGTGAAAAGAGAGGGGAGGGGAGGTGCGTACGATGGTGGAGGGTGCTTCCTTGGTTCGGCCTTGCCCTCTTTTATATTTTTTTTTACAGAAGAAAGAAATATGAAGAAAAAGAAAGGAGGAGAGGTGTTTACCTGAAGCTTGCAAAAATGAGAATGGGAACAGTGAACGAGAATGAACAGTGAACTAATTTTATATATTTTAGCCGAACAATAATGAACAGTAATTGCTTTTTGAGAAACGATGCATTTCCTTATTTTTTCCAATTCTCTCACAACTTCCCACGCAATTAAGTTAGCTACCAACTACTTTCTTAAATGCATCAGCTGACTTTATTTCAAATTTCTTTTGGATACGGGCTAAGCAATTTGGGTTGATTGTAGTATAACCGGTCCGTCCGGAACGGTTGAATTAACGCGACTAATTTTACGTCGGACTCCGATTAGCACAAATAAGTATACCATTTTGATCAATGCGACGAGGCGCTTCCAACGGTATATAGATAATTGTGATACGACAGTTTTATAAAAATTCGATTTTACGCCGCTTAAATTGTTCGATTTGCAAAACAATTTGAACGGGACAGGCGATGACAATTTTTGACGAAACGAATTACATTATCTTGATCAAAATAATTTTTACAACATAACTATGTAAAAATATTTGGATTTGAAAGATAAATTTACGCAGCTTTATATGAAATGATATACAATAAAACACGAACGAAATTTACTGTAATATTTTGCGACGAAACTTTTTCTATATTCATATCTAACTGGAAACATCTTATAATAAAGTTTGGACGTTAATTGAGATCGTTTAAAAATTTCAAATTTTATATTGAAACGATGGATTTAAAATTTTGAATTGGGTCGGAAATTCAAGGTCGTTACAATCTCCCCTACTCAAAAATTTTCGTCCTCGAAAAGGAACGAGACGAGTGAAGTAGGAACGAAATAAGCAGAAAAGATCAAGATAGTTTTAAGAAATCTGAATTATACCTGAAATTAGTAATTCAGGGTTTGAATCCCGAATACTATCCTCAGTTTCCCATGTACAATCTCGCTCATCTGCACTCCACTGTACTTTGACGAGATTTACCGACTTCCTTCTAAGTTGCTTTGTCTCACGATCGACTATCCGAAGTGGCTTTCGCTCAATTATCAAATCAGGCTCAATAACTATCTCTTCTAACTGAGCAGTGGGAATGGTCATAGATGGATCGTGCACAACTTTGCGAAGATGTGAGACGTGGAACACATTGTGTACACCGGCGAACTTCTCTGGTAATGCAACTCTATAGGCCAATGTTCCGACTCTTTCCGTAATCTCAAACGGACCAACAAATCTGGGAGCTAGCTTTCCTTTCCTTCCAAATCGAACAATATTCTTCAAATGCGACACTTTCAGAAATACTTTGTCTCCTACACTGAATTCAAGATCTCTTCTCCTTTTGTCAGCGTAGCTCTTCTGTCTATCATGTGCCGTCTTTATCTTCTTCCTGATTTCTTTGACTTTTTCAGAAGCTTCCATAATTATTTCTGGACCAAGCACTAATCGATCACCAGACTCAATCCAAAAAGCTGGCGATTTGCACGGCCATCCATATAAGGCTTCGAACGGTGCCATACCAATGCTTGCCTGATTTATTAAAGATGATTAATTCAAATTCAAATATACTTATTCAAATTTGAAATTAAATTTCTTTACCTGGTAACTATTATTATAAGTGAATTCAACCAAGTGAAGATGGTCTTCCCAGGATCCACCAAAGTCAATAATACAAGCTCGGAGAAGGTCTTCCAAAATCTGATTCACCCTCTCAGTTTGGCCATCTGTTTGAGGATGGTAAGCTGTGCTCAGATTCATTTTGGTGCCCAAAGTATCCTGAAATGCTTTCCAGAATTTACTGGTGAAAATAGGATCTCGATCGCATACGATAGTGGATGGTACACCATGAAGTTTAACAACTTCTCTCATGTATATCTCGGCCAAACACGAAGCTGTACGAGTGGACTTGACTGGAATAAAGTGGGCGGATTTCGTCAGTTTATCGACAATCATCCAAATGCTTTCGTTACCCTTTCTAGTCCTTGGTAGCCCATCAATAAAGTCCATAGAAATATGCTCCCACTTCTATCCTGAAATCTCTAGTGGTTGAAGCAAACCAGCTGTCTTTCTGTGGTCAGCTTTAACTTGTTGGCAAGTCGTGCACCTGCTAACATAGGTAGAAATATCGCGCTTCATCCCACTCCACCAATATAGCTTCTTCATATTCTGGTACATTTTAGTGACATCGGGATGGAATGAAAGCGAAGATTGATGGTTTTCTCTCAGTACTTCCTGTCTTAGACTATCAACATTAGGAACACAAATACGATTATCAATTCTCAAGACTCCATTACTATCAACATGTGCACCCAATTTATTGTCAGCATTTCCAACTCTTCTGAGAACTATTTCTTTGATGCGATAAAGAAAAGTGTTCTCGTATTGCTTGGCTATAATGTGATCCATAAGAGCTGGGGAGACGACGAGCTGGAATAACATTCCTTCAACCAGATTACACATGCCATTGCTTGATTTCTGCTCAAAGCATCAGCTACGACATTTGCTTTCCCAGGAGTGTAATTAATATCAATATCATATGCAGCTAGAAATTCGAGCCATCGGACTTGTCTTTGATTCAAATCCTTTTGTGAGAAGATGTATCTCAATGACTTGTGGTCAGTGAATAACTCGAATTTGGTTCCCAATAGATAGTGCCTCCATATCTTAAGAGCAAATACAACCGCAAGAAGCTCTAAATCATGAGTTGCATAATTTGCTTCATAGGTCTTTAACCGACGACCCGCATATGCAATAACCTTTCCTTTCTGCATTAAAACTGCTCCTAATCCATCACGACAAGCATCAGTATAGACGGTCAATCCTTCACTACCGTCAATAACTGTAAGAACTGGGGCAGATGTCAATCTTCGATTCATCTCATTGAAAGCCACTTCACACTTTTCACTCCAAATAAATTTCACATTCTTTCTGGTCAGTCCGGTAAGTGGGGCAGCAATACGAGCAAAGTTTTCTATAAATCTGCGATAATAGCCGGCCAAACCCAAGAAACTGCGGATATTTGTAGGAGTTTTGGGAGTCTCCCAATCTTGCAAATTCCAAGGATTCGAATTTAGATATAGATAAGTTGTCTAGATAGAATTGACAAGTAAGAATAGAACTTACATTGATTACGGTGATCTTATTTGGATCGACCGAAATTCCATTCTCCGAAACAATATGGCCAAGAAAACGAACTTCATCTCTCCAAAAGTGGCATTTCGAAAACTTGCCTTTAAACTGATGTTTGCGAAGAGTTTCAAGGACAAAAGCCAAATGTGACCTATGCTCCTTCTCATCTTTAGAGAAGACGAGAATATCATCGATGAAAACAAGAACAAACTTGTTAAGAACATCCCCAAAAACTCTATTCATCAAGTCGACGAAATAAGATGGAGCATTAGTGAGACCGAATGGCATAACTAGCCATTCATAGAAACCATTTTCAGTGCGGAATTCTGTTTTAGGAATGCTATCCTCAGCGATTCTGAGTTGGTGAAAACCGGTTGCCAAATCAAGTTGGGAGAAACCTTTAGCTCCATGAAGCTGATCGAATAGATCGTTGATGCGGGGCATCAGATACATGTTCTTGTGTGTGAGCTTGTTAAGCTCCCTATAGTCCACACACATTCTGAGAGAACCATCAGATTTTGAGACAAATACAGCTGCAGCACCCCATTTTGAATGACTACGCCGAATCAAGCCTTTAGAAAATAAATCTTCAATTTGAACATTCAACTCTGCCTTTTCTTTAGGAGCCATTCTCCTGAGCGGGAGAACTACTGGTCGTGCACCAGGAATAAGGTCAATGTGGAATTCGATTTCCCGCGGAGGTGGTAGAGAATTGATTTCTCCAAACACATCAGAAAAGAATTGAACAACTGGAGTGGATCTAAGTTCACTTGGATGAGAGTCAAGAGAGAATATAAAACACCCAGCACATTCTTGAGGCGATTTGCCTTTAATAACTAAATGTAATCTCTTGTCGTCGATAAGAGAGACAGTTCGAGCTTTGCATGAGATAACGGCTTTGAACTTTCATAGCCAATCAATACCTAATAGGATATCGAATGCTTCGAATCCAAGTACAAAGAAATCCCAAGTAAAACGATGCATGCCATACATAAGTGTGACATATTTGCAAACCCTTTTCAAGTTAGTGGGCCCTCCAATAGGGTTAGATACACATAAGAAGGTAGATGCAAGAATAGGTTCCAATCCAAGTTTGTTACATAAATCAATAGATATGAAACTATGTGTTGCTCCGGTGTCAAATAGAACTCTTACAGGTGAAGAGTGCAACATAAAAGTACTCTGTAAAGTACCTTGATTATTTGGAACTTATGGGGCAGGTGTGGAAATAGCAAAAACTCCAGATGGGGTACCTCTCTTCTGTGTTGGACAATCTTTCTTAAAGTGTCATGGCTGTAAGCAGATGTGACAGATGTCTCTCTTGGCCATCTGAGCCGGTGGCGGAATAGTTGCACCCTTTGGAGATGGGCAACTACTGGCATAATGACCTTTTTGGTTGCAGTTAAAGCAGGTGATAGAAAAGATGCCTATGGGCTTCTTTTGAGAATAGCCAAGCCCGGATTTCTTCTGCCAGTTCTTCTTCTGTTGCTCAAAATTTAGCTTCCTCTTCCCAGTCTGACTAGAGGATGGCTGAGTAGCTGGAGTCTTAGTGACTGATGTTCCCTTTGGCTTTCCCTCATATCGAAGAGCAAAATCCATCAACTCAGTGAAAGTTCCATGGACATGAGCGGTTAGGAGCTCATAATACTCAGGGCGTGCGTCATGTATGAACTTCTCATTCTTAAGCAGAAGTGTGTCGATCAAACCGAATAGTGAGCACAATATATTTAAAAACCATATGGATATGGGATTTCAGTTAACTCACAACTTAAAACCCAAAACCTTTCATTCAAATGGTTAAAACAAATTACCATTCCCAATCTTTTAAACAAAAAGATTCATTTCAGAAACCTTCAATGGTTTAAACAACTTCTATATTTAAATCTTTTAAACAAAAGATTCAATTTTAAGACCCCTTTTCAATTTAAAACAAGGTTCACTAATCTTTTACCAAGATTCATTCATAGCTTTTCAAAACAATTCTCGTTTCAGTCTTTTATATATAAAAGATACACCATTTAAAATTCTCTTCAATTTCAAAATAGGGTTCAACTATCTTTCACAAAGATTCAATTATAGTTCTCAAAATCATTCCATTTCAAATTTGAAAACTTTTCATCATAATTTGGTAAATTCTTTCCTTATATAAAAGCTATTATTATTTGAAACCACTTGCTTCCGTTTCGGAAAACCCGATTATAATTTGCAAGAGTTAAGGCCTTTTAAATATAAAATTGGGTTAAATTCACATTCTCAAAACCAAAATTTTAAAATGGTTTAAAACCCATATAAACACGTTATCACTTGAATAACATTTTTAAACCAAACATTTCAAACATAGAATTCAATTTTAAATCTTGAATTCAAATTAAATTATTTGAATTTCAAGACTTAATCAAGTTATTCAAAAATAACTTTTATCTTTGAAAACACCCAATTCATTTCGAAAACCATTTGGATTTAAAATTCAAATTTAAAACTATTTCAAAAATCCGTGACTTAACCCATTTCCACGTGCAATCTATATTTGTGTGTGTATAAGTGTGGTCCAGGGGTTTTACACAATAAAAGTACCACATCATCAATCATCACCGATTCAGAAACAACAATATTACTTGATAAGCGGTATAAACTATAATGCTTATATTTGACAAGCGGTACAAACCAATTGTAACGCTTATTTTTCATTCACAATCATAGATGTACATATCACAGAAAATAAATTACAGTAAACATAGCTCAAATCAAACAGAGCATCACAACTAGGGATATCAAACAATTCAATCATCCTATAGAATCCAAACATACATAAGTAAGGTCGGTCAATTATCTGATTAATTCAAATCAGACTAATTACTTATGAATCACTAATCTTGGTTATTTAATATTAATAAATTACAATTCATCTTGATTAATTACCTTTTAATTATTTATTAATTAACCATTAATAATAATATTAATTAACCCTTAATTATAATTTATCACCTTTAATTATCAATAATTATCCTTTAATTATTTAACTAACCATTTAATTGATCATCTTTAATGAATTAATTTAACCCTTGATTAATTAATTACCATTTATCCTCAGTTAATTATCATTCTTCATTAATTAATTAAGCTTTAAATTAATTAATTATCCTTTAATAATAATTATTGGTTATCCCTAATCACATAATTGAATTATCACTTGACTAGTTAACTTTTATCAATAACTAATTACTTTTAATTAAGTAGTTATCCTCAATAATAATTAATTATCTAAATTTATTTATCCTTAACTGTTGATTTATCAACTCTTAATTACTTTTATAAAATAATTACTTCTTAATTTAAATTACCTTAATGACATTGATTAATAATCCTTAATAACTTAATATTTTATTAATTGTCCTAAATGACTTAATTAATTTATTAATTATCTTTATTAATATATCATCTCTTAAATACCTTCATCAATTAATCTTTGAGTCATTATTAAATTAACCTGATTCATGTAATTATTTTATTTTAATTCTTCATGGATTAATATAATTTAACAAATCACCTTGATTAAACAAATAACCCTTTAATTTAATTATATTGATAATTAATCACCTATCCTAATAATTAATTATTAGATTCATTTTGAAAACATTAAAAATAGAATACATAAAATATATATATACATATTTTAAAAACAATCAATTTTTAATGTTTAGCTTAAAAATTAAATTTTCGTAACTTTGATAAAAACTCATTTAATTTTCCTTTTAACTTCTAAAATATGATTAATAAATTTGAAAACTTGATCAATTTCATCAATACCCAAACTCGCTTTAAACATTTAATAGTTTAAACCTTGTTGAATATTTAACTAAAAAAAACTTGCTGTATTCACACCTCCTCAGCCATACGTTCCTCTACCCGAGCCAAACCCTCAAACACACAATCTCCCTTCGAGCTCTCCCCCGAACGACCCGAGTTCTTCCCATCATCTTCGTCAATTTCTTCTTTTCTTCTTTAAAACTTAAGTTTTTTTTCTGTCTTTATACACTACTGCAGCTGATACTCATACGAAACTCGAGCCCATCGCCCATTTTCTCAAGCTCAATTTCGAGAATTTCTTCATCTTCCCTGAGCATTCTTTAACCCAGATACACACGTCACTCGTGCATATGCACAAGTGGCCGCCGACGTTCTGACCAACGTCGCCGATGCTGGCAAGTCCACTTCGATCACCATACTCAATTACGACCACCAAAACTACGAGACGACGACGAATTTGAAAATCGAACCATCTAGCCCTCTAGAAATCACCCTATGCACCCAATTTCACTCCTCGTGGCCACCTCCGGCCACCGGAGAACTCGTGACCACCCCCCATAGCTGCTCCACCTCCCCACACATCTTCTCTCCCAGTCCGGTCTAGCCCGGTTCCACGATGACGGCGCAATTGCCGAGGAACCCACGTCGAACAACTTGACTCTAAAACCCTAAATTAACATCAATCTACCACTACAGCATACAAAAAAAATTATGAGTATTTTTCCATGATTCCCCTATACTTAACCATTCCACCATAAATCTCGACTCACATTTCACTGTTGATTCTCAGGATTTGACAAAAATCCAACTTCCAGTCAACTCAAAAACTCTCCATAAATACTAGCTTAAAAATTATGAAACATTTTCCTAAGACCATTATCTTCGAACTTAAATTCAATTATGAACCCAAATCATAAAATTTTGAAGATTTTTTTTCCAGGTGTTTAACAGTATTTACTGTAATTCCTCACTTTGGGATTACTGTTAAATACTTTCACTTGAATTCATGTTTAAAATTTAATTTAAGTCAATTCAAATACTTTCCTTCTAAAGTTCATTACCTAAACCCTTTTTGATTCTAAGATATATGAAATTTTTCTTGAATTTCATTTGTCTGTTACTTGAACAGAGCATTAACAGCTTACGCACAAGTATACACAGAATAAATCTACATGGATGTATACATGCAGACAATCATTCAACACAACTTGAAGCATTCAACATATATTAACCACAGATAACAGATTAAAACATAATTTAAGTCAATCTGCTCACTTGGGTATTTGCAACAGAGAAGAACTGAAAACTGTTTACTTTTTTTTTCTTTTTCTTTTCCTTGTAAATTGTTTGTTGTTGAGCTTAATCTTGCTTCCAGGTTTTGATTTGTTTCCTAAGTAATCTGCAATTGCTTTGTACTGCAACCTAAGTTTTAACTTGATCTTGATGCTTTAAAGTTGCATTTGATTTTTCAGGTTTGTTTTGTGAAGATCTGGAATTGGTTTCAAAGCCTTATCTTTGATCTGTTGCAATGCTTACTTTCAAATCTGTTTTGATGTTGCCTGTGACAATCTGTATGTTTGCTTCAATTATTTTATCTATGATTCCAGGTTCTTGATTTACTGAGTTGATCACTTTGCATTATTATCTCACAAGTTCAGGTTGTTTGCTTTTAAATTATATTGTTTTCAGTTTGAAACAAGTTGAAACTTTGATCTGGTTTGTGATTTCTTTGTGAGGGTGAGTTTTGATTTCGAATTTTTTTCTTCAGGTTTTAAAAATTATGAACTGAAAATTAGTTTTCTTCTCTTACATATGTGTTTATGAAATTTAGTTCTTATTCATATTTTATAATTTTTAGATTAAAAGAAAAGAAATTTGCTTGCCACTTGTATCATTTAGTGTTAACACTTATCTATGCACGATTTAAAACTCCTACACTTGTTGAAATATAAACTTTTTATGTTTATATCCTTTTGTTAAATTTAATTATTAATTTTGTTTAAGTCCTTTATTCAAATTAAATTAAAATTTATAGTTTAAACCTTTTTCCATAAATTTATTTACAAATTGTGTTTTTAAACCTTGTTTTATTCTTTTATTTACAAATCATGTTTTCATATTTATTTTCAAAAGATAATTTTAATTACTTATACTTATATATATCTTTCACATAAAAATGCACATTTACAAAAATTAAAAAATAAGATTTTATTAGTTTCAAATATATAGAATTTTTTTTAAATTTATGTTTAGTCCTTCTCTTTAATTTATTGTTTAAACCCTTCTCATTTTTTCTAAAATTTATAAATTAACTTATCTCTTATGTTTTAAAGGTTTCATATATATAGTCCTTATTTTTAAATACTTTTAAACCCTTAATTATTCATATTTTATAACCTCTATAACTTTTAACTAGCAATTCAAAAATTATTTATTTAATTTCAAAATATAGCTTCTCATTCAAAATATCTATTTAAAATAAATTTGGAAAACAAATCTTTATAAATTGAAAATATAATGTTTTCAAACCCAATTCTAATCATGTACTTATTAATTTTAAATAGATATATATATACACACCTATATATGTAAGTTTTAAAGCCTTCATTTAAAATTATAAAATTTATAAAGGAAAAATGAATTGAAACCAATTTATAAATAATCACACACATATAATTCTTAATTAATAAAGCCTTTTTTTTAAATCTAATTTATTTATTATATCATATTCCAAATACAATTCTTATTTTATCCCCAAATATTCAAATTAATTCTAATTGAATTCATAATCTAATCAAAATTTTATATTAATTTACCAAAATAATTCTTAATTTAATCTAGGAATCAAATTAATTACAAATTTAAATTTGTTTAAAAACAGGAATGTTACAGCCCATCTCAGAGGCAAGCCAATCAAAGGCTCCGAGACAGTTTTAGAGGTTTAGGCTTGGCTTCGAACATGCGAGCGCATCTTCACTCACATGGAGATTTTCGATCATCACCGTGTTCTTATGGCATCGAGTATGCTGCAAGAACGAGCACTAGACTACAACGAGCTCCTTATAGCTGATATAGATGAGTCTACTCTTACATGGCAGCATTTCCGATTTTGAGCTTAAGTTCGTGCAAGAATCTGAAAAGGCTTTCCTTTCCCATCGCTTCCTTGAGTTGAAGCAGGGAAAATCCTCTGTGTCTGATAATGTATCCTCCTTCGAGTTTCTATCCAAGTATGAGGTCGAGTTTATTAGTACTCCATACAAGAAAAATCTTAAATTTGTATCTGGACTTAAGAAGTATTTGAAGAAGTCGCTTATGCTTTAGCTTAAGCTCTCATTCGAGGAGCTTGTGGATTCGGTGCTTTACCTCGAAGCCGTCAAGAAAGAAAGGGATGGTAGTGATGAGACCGAGGTTCGAATGAACCCAAATAAGAAGAAATTTTCCTTTCATAGATCCCAATAATTTCCTCATAAGAAGAAAAAGCAAGGCAATTGTGGTTCTCGTTCCGGTGCAGCACCTCCTTCAGCTAGAGTGTTGGCTTGCTTCAATTATGGTTTTAGAGACCATCAAGCTAGAGAATGTCCTCAAACCCCTAAGTGCCATTATTGCAAGAAGGAAGGACATCTAGTTTCTACATGTCCTAAGAAACAGAAGAGTTCAAGTTTAGGGAATCTGAATGTGTCTCAGGCTTCTGGTAATGCATCTCAGTCGCAAGGTATATCTCCTACTATTTTGGAAGGTCCTATTCTTATTCATGACCATTCTATTTGAATCCTCTTCGATACAGGTGCTTGGCATTTATTTTTACCGGAGAAATTTGTAAATGCTATTAGTTGTTCTGGTCCTGTTGCTTACTTGAGGATTGCGAATCCTTTTGAGGGGATCCGCAATACTTGACATGAGAATTTTGGGATTTTTTCCTTATAGCTTATCTTTGTGTGCGTATTAACATGCTATTTTCTATCTTGTGTTTGGAGTAATTTGAAAGGGAGTGGCTTGCATTTTATCAAGCCACATTCTGTGATTTGAAAGGTCCTATTGCTAGGTATCCTAATTCAATTGGTTAGTTAATTCTTGTCTTCGGAGAATTGATTACGATTTCGAAGTCTCTATATTCACTCTTTAGTATCGAGATGTTGTTGATATATCTCGAATTCCCATTACTGTGACTCTATTGACTTTTGTAAGTCCATTTGAGTATGGCACCCAATCCTGCAATCGAATATTGTATTGACGTCATTCCCGGTTCATAGTCTTTCGGTCATCCTTCCATGAGGATGCCCACTAAGGAAATGAGATGATCCTTGGAATTTAATTAATATCGCCATTCTTACCCCATTTGTGATAACCTTTTTTGGATGTTCATTTATAAGCTTTGTGATATTACTTTATCCGAAGTAATGATTTTCCATTTGTGTTCTTCTTTTCATTCAAGAAGATATTTTATGCTTACCCTTATATCTCACTGATTTCTTCTTCGATCTATTGGTGGTGCTAGGTTTTTCTTTGGCTTGACCCTATACCAATTCTCATTAGCTACGAGTTGCGGAGCATAGTGTTCTTTTACCGCATTCTGCACTAGCTTTGAGTTTCTGGGTAGTTTGTTATACCGTTAAAAATGACGAACACTCTAATCTTTTCCCTCAATCTTATGAATCGAGTATATTCACGGAACATCTCGATGAGTCTCTTTTTGTGTTTTTGATTTTGAGTATTAGTAACAAATTGTGTTTTCAAATTTTTCCATAAATTGAAGATATATTTCTAAGTGGAATTGGATTTGGTTTTTAGGTTAAATAAAGAATATTTTGAGAGATAAATATGAGTTACTTCTTTTATAGAAGATGATTTTCATGTTGGGTTGTCCATCAAGTGCTTTAAGAATTCTGGTCAATACGCCTGATCAACGTTATCGATAGGAATTTCCTAAACGCTACGATAAGACAATCAGACACGATAAATTGAGTTTTAATGAGAATAAATTTGGAAATAAATTAAAAAGGATTAGAGGGCTGAATTTTATTTTGGATGACATACGTAGCCATTGAACCAAAGGTGGGATTGGATGAGTGGCGAAGTGGTTTTGATCATTTGGTCAAAGCTGCAGCAATAAATAGGGTTATTTATTATAAATCAATGGCGAGGCACTGCCATTATGATAATTGGAATGTATGAGTATAAATATAGTTATGTTTTATTGCTGAAATGATGAGGTAATACTTTGTTTGAAAAATAAATGGTTATTGAATATTTTAAAATGAGTTATACATGTTAAAAATGGAGTTTATTATGAGAATTTGAAAATAAAGAGTAGTAAATTTTAAAATTTTATCTCAATAATTATTGAAATGAAATTATGAAAATTCCTTCAAAAAATTAGTTTTGGAATAAAAAGGGGAATATGAGTTTCAAAATTGTTTGCAGTTTTATAAGAACTATAGGAAGGAGTTTGGAAACTTTCCAAGTGTTGAAAATTAAGATTTTGAATTTAAAGGTAATGAGTTTTGGAAACTCTAATAAATTTTGATGGTAAACTAAAATTGTTACTATTTTGGTCCCTTGAGTTTGTCTTGCCTTAGTGCAACAGTCTAACGACTAGCATTTTGCGGTCATTTGAGTACGGTGGTCTTTGAAGTAACCACCTTTCTTTGGGATTTCTTACCTTAATTTTTGTTATCTTAGTATCATTATTTCTCAAAGAAATTCAATGGTTCGCAAATCCTAGTATTCATACTTAGGAAAATAATTGAATTTATCGAGCAATTTTATCTTGATCTTCTTTCGTCCTGGGAAGAGAGTGAGGAATTTTGATCTCGTGCTTATCTATCCTTCCTTTGGTTGATGCAATTAATATGTTGAATACAAATTCTTCTCTAGAAATTACAAGGATACAATTTTGTTAAGGGAGAGTCTGTAACAACCCACGCTTGGAGATTACCTGTATATATATTAAATTATAACGGAAGTTATAATTTAATATTGTAAATTAAAATAAAGTTGGAAATCTTATTTGGTTTATTTGGAATAAATAATGAATTTTGTAAATAAAATGAGAAAACTAAAGTTTGGGATTTTATTCTTTTTATTTGGTATAAATATGGGATTAAATGTTGATTGGATAACTATTTGGTTTAAATAAATTGAAATATTGGGTATTTATTAGTTTGGAGCTAGTAAATTAATTAGGTGGTGTATTTCAACGTTAAATTGTTGAAATAAATCTAAAGTAATGAAAATAAAGTTTTAAAAACTTTATTTTGAGAATTTGTGTAGAATATAATCAAATTGCAATTTTATTTGGGTAAACACAACAATATTGGGAAACATTGTCAATACTAATGTTTTATTGAATTTAAAATAAGAAATAGGAAGAAATTATGTAATTTGTTAATATAAAATATAAAATATTTTTTAAAAATAATATTTGATGAGTAAAAAGAGTTAGAATGATTTACTGTAATTTATTTGGCGAGAAAATAATTTTTGTATTGATTATTGCATTAAAAGTAGCTTTTTGTGATAAAATAGTGTAATTGTGTAATATTTTCAGAAATAAGGTTTTATTCATTAAAATAACTTTTTATAGTTGAAATAAATTTTACTCGTTAAAATAACAATTTTATTTTCATACAATTGGTTGTATACATTTTATTTGGTTTAAAATGAGAAAATTTGGGCATATATTGTTAAAATGAGTTAAAATATGCATTTATACTTAGAATTTCACTAAGTATATATGGTATTGGGCTTGTTGGATTAGTATTTCGATCCAACTTGTAATTCTGGAAACTTCAAGAAGAGAAAAATCACTTGTATGTAGCTTCTCTTCCATCTCCTTCTCAGAAATATTTATACAGTAAAAAGAAAATAAAAACACAATGGCCACTTCATGATAAATCCAACTCCATTCAAAACTGCTGCAAGTAAAAGAAGAAAAATCATCAAAACAAAGATTAGACAAGGTAATCCAAACCAACACTAAAATTAATTTCATCAAAATCTTTGAGCTTGAGATGAAATGTAACTTCTTTTATTTGTTCTGCATGCTTCTTTTCTAGCTTTTACAGGGTCTTGAAGCTCCTTTTCTTCACCAAAGATCTTTCTCTTGAATCCTTGCTAAATCTCCAAGGTGAGTAAAATACTCACAATTGCTAGCTGAACTAAGTGATATTGCTAAGAAATCCGCTCTATAAAAGCCTCTGTATATGTTTATACTCTTTATAGTTGCTTTTTCCTATTTCTTGTTTCTAGTTGTTGGCCATAACTTCTTGATTTTCACTCGAAGTGCCGTCGGATCTTTTTTGGAGTGTAGTTTAATTGTTAAACTATTTGCATGTCGAATTTCAGTCCATAATTCAATCGTTTGCTTTGTCTAATGATCTCTAGAAATTCAATACAGAGTAGAAAATATAAGCAGAAAAGAGTCCGCAGCCTGGGTCGACAGGAAGGTCGTCCCAGTGCCTTCCTGATCAATCAAGAGATCGACCGGACGTCAATTAGCCTATAGGCCTGGGCCGACCCTTTGTTGGCCCAAGTACGTGTGTTCGTGGCCTTTTATCCAGAGTCTTTTTGCAGCTTTGTTGCCTTTTCGCTATGGTTTTTGGTGCTATTTCAATTGCAATTTGAGATGATTTTTTTTGCTCTGATAGATGAATTTCTAGTGCTCTAATCTATGTGTGAATGAGAAAAAAATTTGGTCAATCCAAATCTCGGATTGTCAGGTTTTTCGTGATGTTTTCGAATATCAAATTTCAGTGTTTTCTACGATCTATATCGTTTCAAGCAAAAAAAATCTTGAATAATTTTTGGAATAATTTTATAAATCAAGTGACTTCGAAACAAATGTTTTCTAATATTTATAAATTATTTTCAAATTATTTTCAAGTATTTTAAATATATTTATTTCTTAATAATAAAATAAATTTCTCAATAAATTACTTCAAAATGGTTTTAGAAAATTATTTTAAAATCCCGTTTTCTCAATTAAATATTTTTATAAATAATATACACTATTTTTACACTTTTTGGACATATGAGAAAGTGAATTAAACGGTTTAGTAAAACACATGGTATGGGACACGTGAGTTTACTTTATTAGTTAATTCTGGACTTGTACGACCGAAACTATTCGGGGTATTTAATTTCTGAGTTATTTAGCCATTTATGGCAAGTTTTTGAGATTATAATTCCTATCCTTAGGAATTATCTAGGAATGCCAATATTTGGCGGGTTGTGGTTTGAGATCTTCTATTCTAGGAGTTATAATCTGTTTGTGATATCCTGAAAATTTCAAGCAAAATTAAATGTGATAATCCCCATTATAAATTATTTTAAATTCATAAAATTGTTATTTTCAAACAATGATGATAGTGGTTTGTTTTTAAATATAGATAAATAAATTTTTAAATAGAACTATTAGTTACAAATTGAATTTGGTTTTGTTTAAAATATATATGTATTGTTTGAATTGATTTTTAAATTGGATTTTTAATTTGGCTTTGAATTTAAATTTGAAAATTTAAAAGAAGTATATATTAAATATATTTTAGGTTTAAAAATATATATACATGATTTTATTTTGAATGTAATTGGTTTTTATTTTATTTTCTTTAAAAGAATTTTATTTATATATGTTTAGAAAAGTATTTATTAATTAGTAAATAAATACAAAAGCTTTTATTTAACATTTAAAAGTTAATTAAATTGCATAATTACAAGTGTTTGTTTATAAATCATGTTAGTGACATGTGTAGTGTAATTAAATGGTGTAATTGACAAATGTTAAGTAAATTAACATGTGTCACCATTTTATTTTCATTTTCTTTAATTTTAAATAAATCATAAATTATTCTATATAAACTCCCATCTTCCCTCTTCATTTCTTTTTCCCTATCTCTTTTCTAAACAAAGAAAACTAAAAATCTAAACCGTAAAACAAGTCACCTGATCAAGCAAGAATCAACTCAGGAAATCAACCTAGAATTGAAACTACAAGATCAAAAGCAAGCTAACAGTTAAGGATTCAAATTCATCCCAGAAATTTCAGATTTATACAAAGGTCCGGTTTTCAAAATTTAAAAAAACAACATTTCCAGGTTTCAGGCCTCTGTTCCAGGATAAGGTGAGTAAACAAACTATTATTTTTTTAAAAGTTTTAAATCTTTTTAATCCTTAATGCATGTAGTAAACTTGAGTACAAAATTTGTAATAATGGTTTGCATGTTGGATTTAATGATTATATGTATATATGTATATGAATATCTCTGTGTGCATGTCAGTGTTTCTCTGTTCTTTGAATTTCTAGGTGCCAATGAAATTCAAAAATCAAGTATTCTTTATGAAATCTCTTATAGGCTGAAGTATCCAAATAAATTTTGTTTGTTTTAAATATAATCAAGGTTTTAAAAATATATTTATATGAAATAAATTTGGAAATTTTATGCAAAACAAAAGGAACAGTGGAAAACTTAGGAATGGGTTGAAATCAAACTCAATGATTAATTAATTCAAGTATATAACCTGAATCCCCTTTGCAAACTAGGATTTTTGAAATCAAAATCTCGATTTTTAGTTGAGTATTGATGGTGCAGTTCGAAGATGATCAGAATATGGTTTTTGGGTTAATTCTGGTGATCGACAAACTCGGGGAAGTCGGGGTTTTTGTCAAAGCTTGAATGGTGATCGGCAATGTCGGGAAAAATGGTTAGGGTATTTATTGGTCACCGTGGCGACGGAGGATGGTTGAACTAGGGTTTTAGGTAGGTTTGAAGTCAGGGTGGAGAGTTGGGTTGCTGCTCCATCTACAGGTCATCGGAGTTCGTCGACCGAAGGGGAAAAGAAGCTTGGGACGTGGACAAGGCTGTGGCCGGAGTTTGGGAAGCTCTGGTGGTCGGCGTCGCTTGGACAAGGTGAATTTTTGGTTGGGGTTTTTGTTCTAGGTTGCTCGAGTCCGTTCGATTTCGATCATGGACTTGTATTGATGTTTGGGTGATTGGGATTTGATAGGGAGGCAATTGTCGTTAGGCCGGAAGTATCACGGGTGGACAAAGACTCCTAGATCGCTGGTGCATGTGCACGTCGTTGATTGTGTCTGTTGTTTTGGAAGGTTGGATGACTCGAAGGGAAGCTCGAAGGAATAGGCTGAAGGCTCAGGTTCATCCCCGGGTTGTATTCGTGAGTTTAACGCTCGTTTTCAAGTTTTAAAAATTTTAACAAAGTTTTTGAAAATAAAGGAAGATGGTGATTTTCTCGGGGCATGTATCGGGAAGGACTCGGGTAGAACCCGAAGCAAATTTTTAAAACAGATTTTAAAAGGTTTTTTATAAAACAAGTTTTAAATTTAAATTGAATCTAATTTTAAACTATTATGTAAAATAAATTTTTTCTTAAACATTTGATTAGAAGTTTTATAATTTGTTTTACTTATAATTTGTAAGTATTTTGATCTTAAATTTAGGAATAAAATTTAAAGTTTAATTTAAAAAGTGGAATGTTTTAAAATGTATTTAAAATGTTAATGATAATTATGTCATTAATAAAGATAATGGTTTACCTTAAAAGCTAATTAAGGTTTTAATGATTTGAGATTAATTAAGTTAATAAAGAAATTTAAGTATAATTAATTAATTTAATTAATTAATGATAAAGGAGTAATTAAGTAATTAATTAAGAGTAATCAATTAATTAAATGATTAACTACCTAATGTAAGTCCTTAAAGGATAAATTTGTTAGGGGTTAATTAATTTAATTATTAATTAAAGGTTAAACTAATTAATGATCAGAGGTTAACTAATTTAGGATAATTAACCAATAGGATAATTACTTGATGAAAGTAATTTAAGGGTAATTACTTAATGGAAGTAATTAAGGATTAATTACTTGGTGTAATTAATTAAAGGAATAATTAATTCAGGAAAATAATTAAGGGTTAGTCAATTATTGAGTGTGATTAATTAAAGGATAATTTATCAATGTAAGTGATGATAGGATAATTAATTTGAGTAATTAATTAAGGATAAATGTAATTAATGTGAATGGGTGAAGATTGATTAATTTGTGTAATTGATTAAAGGGTAATTACTTTATGTAATTAAAGATGATAATTAAAGGATGATTAATTTATTTATTTGTAATTAATTAATGTTAAATAAGCATGATTTAAAGGTAATTAAAGTAATTAACTTAATTTATTTAAATTAATTAGAAATGGTGTGACTAATTAATCTTGCTTATAGATCATTGGATTATATGGAATGCCTTGAATTGGTTGATATCGCCGATATAAAATGTTTTGTGATATGATACGATGGGTTGTGCAGTGATAATGTGGTTATCTATCGATGATGAATTGTTGTGTAAGTGGTATCCTGTATTTAAAATTTGTATTGTATTCATTTGAATACTTGGGTTAAGAATGACATTGAATTCGAAGAGACCGTGGTCGGGCATTAGTAAATACCCGAAACCACTTCGATTTGTAATTTATAAAATTCTTTATGAATTTGACTTTGGAATAAATAAGCTGAAGTGGAATAAATAATGTAACTGGGTCATTTAAATCCGAGTAATGATACTTAGATGATTATAGGATGAGTATTTGACTACGGCAAGTTAAACTTGTAGTGAAGTATGAGTTACCCCGGGTCTTTCATATAAATTTTACATCTTTGTATTTCATGTTAGATGGGTTTACTCACGCTGGTTTTCAACCTGACCCGGGAGTTACTTGATGTAATGCTCGGGTCAGGCCGAGTATTATAGATTTTCAGGCGAGGACATTCTGGAGCTTAGGAGACGAGCTGGATGGCAGGAACGTATGAAGTGTATTCTGCTGTGATATATTGTTATTTTTCTGGGAAAAGTTATTTTAACTGTCTATTGATTTTGAAATGTTGTAACTCTGTTGTATTGTTGTAAATTAACTGATACAGTTTTTCTTTGTATGACTGCTATTTTATTTAATATTATATTTTGATCTGCTGCGAATGTGAGAATCTGAGTTTTGTTTTCTGTTTCTTCTTCTTCATCTATCTCTTTTCTTCTTTTCCTAACTATCTGGAATTTTCGGGATCGAAAATTCCGGGTCATTACATTTGGTATCAGAGCTGAAGGTTAAGCGAGAACCTTGGCTCTGGTGGGTTTACTCATTAAGGATAGGGTCAGTGGTATCCTAGGATGAGTTGAGAGTATGTATATATATGAGAGCATACTTGTTATTTTCTTATATAATGATTTTAAATGGTTTTAAAAATAAATGATTTTTATAAAAGTTTATATATAGAGTAAATAATTTTCCAATTATTATATAAAGAAATTGGTTATTGGACATTGAAATTGAATAAGAATTAAGTGATATATATACATGCATATATATATATATATATATATATATAAATGAGAATTGAATAAAATGAACTATACAGATAAGATGGATTAGAATTGGTTTCAAGCCAGGATATGGAATAGTTATTGTGGTTAATAACGGGTTGTTTTTTTCTAGTAAACATTGATAAAGCAAAATGAAAAATTTTTAGGAAAGAAAACTTTTAGATAAGTATAACTTATAAATTGAAGTGGGTTTTAAATTGTGAAGTTTTGAATCCTAAGTCTAGGAACATTTGAAATTGTTTTCAAAATGTTAAAAGAAATGATATTATTCAGACTATTTTGAATGTGATCTTATTTTAAAATAAGAAATGTTTGGAAACTTTTAAAGGAATTTTTTTTGAATTTAAAACCAAAGGTGGTTTAAAATTTAAAGTAACTTGATGTGTAAAGGAAATAAATATGTATATATGTATGGATATACAAAAAATGATTTGAAATAAACTCTAAAGTGTTAAGTTTTGATTTTCCCCGAAGTATGATGTAAAAAACCAAAGTGATATAAGTTTTGAACTTATAAGTGGGAAAGAATATTGATAAGGGGGTTTAAAAATCTTGAAATTTGAAGTGGGAATTCAAATTTGAGTAAGGTTAATAGGACTTAATTGGATTTAACTTAGGGAAGTTAAATGGGTTGTTTGAAAGGGGTTATGTGTGATCTCAAACAGGTTTGAGAACTGGGGAGGGGTAATGAATGCTATTGATGGATGTTTTTGAATAAATTAGATGTTTATTTATCATAATATCATCCTGTTATTATCAATAATTTTGAAATGTGAATTGTGTAGTTTGAAATGAATTAAGAAATGGATTGGAGTAATATATATGTCCATTGTAGAAATTAAATGGAAATAGAACTTTAATCAGGAAATTGGACTTGTGAAGATGAAATTACTTTGAAATTAAGATTTAAATGTTCAAAAGGAACTTGGAAATTTAAATTATTAAGGATTGGTTTCAAAAATTGAAATTGGGTAATAAATTGGATTTCAAAGATTAAATTGTTTGAAAAGGATTTGAATTATTATTTGAACGTAGAAATAGGTTTATGGGGAAGTAAAGGTTAATTTGATTTAAGGGAATTAAATCAACATTTGAAAATTTTGACTCGAATTTATATAATTCGAGATGATTTAAAAAGTGGAGATTGGAAATGGGATTAATTCAAACAGGAATTGAAATGATTTGAAATTGAAGTGGGTTCGATTTGAAATTAGTCCAAATTGATTTGAATAATTTGGAATTGTGATTAAAGTTGAATAGGTTTAAAATTCAAATGGGAATTGATTTGAACTTGGGATAGAAATTGAAGTTAATTCAAATTGAATTGGAATTGAATCAATTTAAATAGAAATGGAAATTTAAAATGAATTGATGGGACTGGAGATGGGGAATTGAACAGTTTGGCTCTGGACTATTTTCAAATAAATTATTTTAATGTGAAATGTTTTAAATCTATTTTTCCAAGCTATTTACTAAATACAACCTTCCTTTTTAAAGCCAAATTATTTTATATTTATTTTACAATTATTTTTGAAACTATTTAACTATTTTACAACTGTTTTTTATAAACTAATTACTATTTTTTCAAACTACTTTATAACTAATTACTATTTTACAACTATTTTGCAATTATCTAACTATTTTATAACCATTTGACTATTTTACAACTACTTAACTATTTTACAGCTATTTTACAAACTAATAATTAATTTTCAATTACTTATCTATTTTTAACTTTTCAAGCTATTTTCTAAATTTAAGCTGGTCAGAGTGCAAACTGTTTATGATTAAATATCCATTTGAGATAAGAACTGAGGTGATAATCCAAATGGGGATTGAGGCAATTGTGAATAAATGAATAAAGATCTAAGGGAATGTGAATAGAAAAGAGAAATTGATTTAGCTAATAATCAATGAAGATAAATACATAGGATGTATGTATATTATTCTATTCGCATAGTGATTTGATCCAGATTCGAGCACATAATTTCAAGATAGTATATCGATCCAAGTTGGGATTTTTCACTCGATTTTCGACGGCAAACCTGGATATGGTTTTTTGATTGGTTTTGGAAATTCTCTATCATAGTTAGGCTATGCAAGGAGAATGACGGTTTCTGATCAAGAAATCAGATTTGAGTTCGCACTAGGAAGTCGGCTGGACGATACTAGTTCGGAAGAGAAATTGTGTGATCGAGTGAGTGATCAGAATGATATTGCATACGGATGATATGAGTACATCGTACCTGGTTGAATGAAAGTAATATTGGAAATTTTTGGATAAAAAGTGTAAAATGATGTTGAAATGGAAGGGTATATTTTGAAAAATAAATGATGAAATAAAAGGGAAATTGGATATTTCTATGTTTAAAGATTCACTCTTTGAAGAAAAGTAATATGGTTAATAATTTTATAAAAGTGAAATCAAATTTTAATATTCAATTTGAAATAAACAAAGTTATATATCTTTGTTATATATATGATAAAACTCCCCTTGTTGAATCTTTTGCCAGAAGAAAAGGGTTTTTGAAAGTATTTGAAGTATAAAAAGGGACCTTATACAAGTATGAAATGATCCAAAGATTTTTCAAGGTTATATATATATATATATATATATATATATATATATAAAGGATCTTATGAGAATGATTTTAGAGAAAAGGTTTTTGAAACCTACGGATTTTGGAACGGCTTTTGATTTTTGGATAAAATCAATTTTGAAAATTTGGAAAGCCTAGTTGAGAATTATCGATTTTGGGATGATCGAATTTGAGAAAAGGTGATTTATATGGGATTCTTGCTAGGTGTATGATTTGGAAGATACTATATGTGTATAGTATAAAGTGTTTTGAAAATGACTCTGGAGAAAAAGGCGCTCCCTTGAAATGAACTTCTCAGGAGTACCATAGGTTGGTATTGTCTTGAGCCTGAAAGAGGGGAGGCTCTAAAGTGGATCATGTGAGGAAGTCTGGACAAACTGAAGTTCCCGAGGATTATTGGGTAGCGAAAGTCGAGGGCGCTGATGGCTACAGAGGCATTTGGGTTATGCTGTAACGACAGTGTAACTCGATGTCGGTTGGATATATTGTGGACCATAGCGGAAATCGTGTGGAGGTGAGTGTCACGGTCTACGCTTGATTTTGCCGAGAAGGCAACATAACATTGGTAGACTGCGATCTATGGTCGAGTGGAGTGGAGAAGTTTCATTTTTTTGGCAGCGGAATTCGAGGGTGTCGATGCCTACTGTTATATGGGTTTTTGCTGTGATAGCAACGTAACCCCAGATGTAGCTGCGATCTGTAGCGGGTTCCATGGCGTAATCGAGGGGCGCGGAGTGCCTACAGTTATCAATGGATTTTGCCGGGATGGCAACGTAACCATCGGGTTAACTGCGACCACGGATGGGGGTGGTGATTTCCAGAGCATTCTCACTAAAGATATTTCCTCTATTTCAAAAATGTTTTCTATATTTTCACAAAATTTCCGAAAATGTTTTCCAAGTATTTTCACTGGGTGTTGAAAATGGGTCTACTAAGTACTTATAGATTTTCAGTCTTACGTCTGATCAACGTATGACCATATTTCTGTGAGAACAAGGATGGACTTGTGGAAACATTGAGTTATAAAAAGTATTTTTATAAAAACTGATTTAGTAATATTATATAGATTTCCAAAGTATTTTAAAAATGATCAAAAAGTGATTTAATTGATATTAAGTATTTTAACAAATTCTGGCTTCGTTCCTTTTCAAGGACGAAAAGATTCAAGGGAGGGAGGAATGTGATATCCCGGAAATTTCAAGCAAAATTAATTATGATAATCCCCATTATAAATTATTTTAAATCGCTAAAATTGTTATTTTTATACAATAATGATAATGGGTTGTTTTTAAATATAGATAAATAAATTTTTAAATAGAATTATTAATTACAAATTGAATTTGGGTTTGTTTAAAATATATATGTATTGTTTGAATTGATTTATAAATTGGATTTTTAATTTGAGTTTGAATTTGAATTTAAGTTTGAAAATTTAAAAGAAGTATATATTAAATATATTTTGGGTTTAAAAATATATATATGATTTTATTTTGAATATAATTGGTTTTTATTTTATTTTCTTTAAAAGAATTTTATTTATATATATTTAGAAAAGTATTTATTAATTAGTAAATAAATACAAAAGCTTTTATTTAACATTTAAAACTTAAATTTGCATAATTATAAGTGTTTGTTTATAAATCATGTTAGTGACATGTGTAGTGTAATTAAATGGTGTAATTGACAAATGTTAAGTAAATTAACATGTGTCACCATTTTATTTTCGTTTTCTTTAATTTTAAATAAATCATAAATTACTCTCTATAAACTCCCATCTTCCATCTTCATTTCTTTTTCCCTATCTCTTTTCTAAACAAAGAAAATCTAAACTGTAAAATAAACCATCTGATCAAGCAAGAATCAACTCAGGAAATCAACCTGGAATTAAAACTACAAGACCGAAAGCAAGCTAACAGTTCGGTACTCAAATTCATCTCAGAAATTCCAGATTTATACAAAGGTCCAGTTTTCAAAATTAAAAAAAAAACATTTTCAGGTTTCAGGCCTCTATTCCAGGATAAGGTGGGTAAACAGACTGTTATTTTTTTTTAAGTTTTAAATCTGTTTAATCCTTAATGCATATAGTAAACTTGAGTATAAAATCGGTGATAATGGTTTGCATGTTGGATTTAATGATTATATGTATATATGTATATGAATATCTCTGTGTGCATGTTAGTATTTCTCTGTTCTTTAAATTTCTGGGTGCAAATGAAATTCAAAAATCAAGTGTTCTTTATGAAATCTCTTACAGGGTGAAGTATTCAAACAAAATTTGTTTGTTTAAATATAATCAAGGTTTTAAAAATATATTTATATGAAATAAGTTTGGAAATTTTATGGAAAACAAAAGGAACAGTGGAAAACTTAGGAATGGGTTGAAATCAAACTCAATGACTTATTAATTTAAGTATATAACCTGAATCCCCTTTGCAAACTAGGATTTTTGAAATCAAAATCTCGATTTTTAGTTGAGTATTGATGGTGCAGTTCGAAGATGATCAGAATATAGTTTTTGGGTTAATTCTGGTGATCGATGAACCCGAGGAAGTCGGGGTTTTTGTCGAAGCTTGAATGGTGATTGGCAATGTCGAGAAAAATGGTTAGGATATTTATCGGTCACCGTGGCGACGGGGGATGGTCGAACTAGGGTTTTAGTAGGTTCGAAGTCAGGGTGGAAAGTTGGGTTGTTCTCCGTCTACAGGTCATCGGAGTTCGTCGGCCAAAGGGGAAAAGAAGCTTGGGACATGAACAAGGCTATGGCCGGAGTTTGGGAAGCTCTGGTGGTCGGCGTCGCTTGGACGAGGCAAATTTTGGTCGGGGTTTTTGTTCTAGGTTGCTCGAGTCAGTTCGATTTCGATCATGGACTTGTATTGATGTTTGGGTGATGGAGATTTGATAGGGAGGCGATCGTCGTTAGGCCAGAAGTATCATGGGTGGTCGGAGACTGCTAGATCGTCAGTGCATGTGCACGACATTGATCGTCCCTGTTGTTTTAAGAGGTTGGATGACTCGAAAGGAAGCTCGAAGGAATAGGCTGAAGGCTCGGGTTCATCCTCTGGTTGTATTCGTGAGTGTAAAGCTCGTCTTCAAGTTTTAAAATTTTTAACAAAGTTTTTGAAAATAAAGGAAGATGGTGATTTTCTCGGGGCATGTATCGAGAGGGACTCGGGTAGAACCCGAAGCAAGTTTTAAAGACAGATTTTAAAAGGTTTTTTATAAAACAAGTTTTAAATTTAAATTGAATCTAATTTTAAAATATTATGTAAAATAAATGTTTTCTTAAACATTTGATTAGAATTTTTATAATTTATTTTACTTATAATTTGTTAAGTTAAATTTGTAAGTATTTTGATCTTAAATTTAGGAATAAAATTTAATGTTTAATTTAAAAAGTGGAATGTTTTAAAATGTATTTAAAATGTTAATGATAATTATGTCATTAATAAAGATAATAGTTTTCCTTAAAAGCTAATTAAGGTTTTAATGATTTGAGATTAATTAAGTTAATAAATAAATTTAAGTATAATTAATTAATTAATTAATGATAAAGGTGTAATTAAGTAATTAATTAAGAGTAATTAATTAGTTAAATGATTAATTACTTAATGTTAGTAGTTAAAGGATAAATTTGTTGGGGGTTAATTAATTTAATTATTAATTAAAGGTTAAATTAATTAATGATCAGAGGACAATTAATTGAGGATAATTAACCAATAGGATAATTACTTGATGAAAGTAATTTAAGGGTAATTACTTAGTGGAAGTAATTAAGGATTAATTACTTGGTGTAATTAATTAAAGGATTGATTAATTCAGGAAATTAATTAAGGGTTAGTCAATTATTGAGTATGATTAATTAAAGGATAATTTATCAATGTAAGTGATGATAGGATAATTAATTTGAGTAATTAATTAAGGATAAATGTAATTAATGTGAATGGGTGAAGATTGATTAATTTGTGTAATTGATTAAAGGTTAATTACTTTATGTAATTAAAGATGATAATTAAAGGATGATTAATTAATTTATTTGTAATTAATTAATGTTAAATAAGCATGATTTAAAGGTAATTAAATCAATTTATTTAAATTAATTGGAAATGGCGTGACTAATTAATCTTGCTTATAGATGATTGGATTATATGGAATGCCTTGAATTGGTTGATATCGCCGATATAAAATGTTTTGTGATATGATATGATGGGTTGTGCAGTGATAATGTGGTTGTCTATCGATGATGAATTGCTATGTAAGTGGTATCCTATATTTAAAATTTGTATCGTATTCATTTGAATACTTGGATTAAGAATGACATTGGATTCGAAGAGACCGGGGTCGGGTATCAGTAAATACCCGAAACCACCTTAATTTGTAATTTATAAAAATTCTTTATGAATTTGACTTTGGAATAAATATGTTGAAGTGGAATAAATAATGTAACTTGGGTCATTTAAATCTGAGTAATGATACTTAGATGATTATAGGATGTGTATTTGACTATGGCAAGTTAAACTTGTAGTGAAATATGAGTTACCCCGGGTCTTTCAAATAAATTTTATATCTTTGTATTTCATGTTAGATGGGTTTACTCACGCTGGTTTCCAGCTTGACCCGAGTGTTACTTGATGTAATTATCAGGTCAGACCGAGTATTACAGATTTTCAGGTGAGGACATTCTGAAGCTCAGGAGGCGAGCTGGATGGCAGGAACGTATGGAGTGTATTCCGCTGTGATATATTGTTATTTTTCTGGGACAAGTTATTTTAACCTCCAATGATTTTGAAATGTTGTAACTCTGATGTATTGATGTAAATTAACTGATACAGTTTTTCTTTGTATAACTGCTATTTTATTTAATATTATATTTTGATCAGCTGCGAATGTGAGAATCTTAGTTTTGTTTTCTGTTTCTTTTTCTTCATCTATCTCTTTTCTTCTTTTCCTAACTATCTGGAATTTTCAGGATCAAAAATTCCAGATCGTTACACTATTAGAACCCAAATAGTGTTTTACTTGCCGATGAGATGAGGCAAATCCAAGTTTTCGAGTTTTTATAGTTTGTAATGATTTCTATTTTCTAATGTAGCATTAATTAACAGTTTGTAAACCGTTAAGTGCGAATGTGTGATATGTGACGCATGTTAACACTTTTCGGATTCCTATTTGGGAGTTTGTGACACATTCTGGGATGCCAGTACTATAGACCTTCGGGTCATCTAGAATTACGACTTCGGTCGTCTAGGATTTACGACTTCGGTCATTTGGGAGAGGTACCTAAAATATATATAGTACTGGTGGGATGACATGTGCAGCATCGCTTCGGCATGCAAATGAGATTTGGCCAATCTGGGGAACTTTTATGAGTTTTTGATTTCGATTTCACCAATTTGAGATGGTGAATTTACTTATAGCCTTGAGTTAGAAAAAGGCTTATATATATATATTTTATAGTGATTTCAATATTGAGATTATGAACCTATGAATTTGATTTTGGAGATTTTGATGTTTTCACTTATGGCTGATGGGATTGCTTATATTCACTTATGTTGTATAACTTTTGGAAAGTGAAACATCTATGCCATGTTGAACCTAATCATATAATTAACTTTGGTACCTTATGGAGCTTTTTACCCTTAGAAATATGAATGGGACTTTACTTACATTGTTCCTTTATATATATAAAGGAATGATCCCTTATGCACTTATACTCCTTCATCTATTGCTAATATCAAGTTCTAGTTAGCCTGACCTGTGCATTTATTACTCGAGTCAGGCCAAGTTGTAGATTAGGTAGTTGGACTTTCATCTTGCTTTATCTTTTGGATCTTTGCTAGCTTTACCTTTTGGGACATCACCATCGAATTTGGATTTGGCATAGTTTTTGTGTAGTAGTCTTTTTGTTGGGAACTATGTGATGTATACATTCTTTTGTTGGGATGTATGTATATATTGTGGTTGAATACCATCTGTTACATGTTGTATTACATTTGATGTATGGTATTATCTATGTTGTTGTTCTGTGACTTGAGATTATCGATATTATTATGTTTTGTTTCTAACCATAGTAGTGTATTAGATAGGAATTTAGTATGTCGAACTCTTGAGTTAAAATGGAAAAAAATGAGTGCTAAATCGACATATTTATCTCTTATCTAATGCAAGACTATGATGGTCGCCTTATTCTCCGCATTAGCATACAGAATTACTAAGTATTTTTCTTTGTTAATATGGGTCGCGAGGTGGGGCGTCACAATATGTATTCCAAGAAGTAGTAGCGTAGGGATTCACTACATGTTATTAGTGATCACTATGTTTTTCTTTGTAATAGAATAAGAAAAAATATATCAGTAACTAATTTTATTCAATTATCTAACTATAATCATATAAGATTAATATATGTTTATGCATTTAAGATAATACTAAATGTAACAATATGAAACACGATTATAATGTTTGTCTTACATGCGTAATAATCATATTTGATTATAAATATTATATTAACAGGATATTAGAAATACAAATAAAAAATATTACAAGTATCTGTACTAACATTGGATTGATACCCCTAGTAAAATTCACTGTCTTTTGTTAGGAATGCAGATTATGGATCTTAAGGCTAGAATAACACTAAAGGAGGGGTGAATAGTGTTTTGTGGATTTATTAAATCTTTTTCAAATTTATGTAATTTAATCACCAACAAATGCAATACAAAGACACAGATATAATCAAAGAATCAGACACAGATGCAAATAATAAATAAAAGCAGTAAAGGAAATAACACACCAGGATTTTATACTGGTTCGGAGTTACCCTGCATCCAGGCCCGCACAATTGTACGGATTTCTTTTCAAAATATTCTCCCAGATTACACCCTTGATTTCAAGGCCACGAGGTACACCCTCCAGTATTCGGGTACGGGGTAAAATCACTTGATTTACCAGGCCACAAGATCATCTAATTAATTTCCAGGGAAACAATCACACCCGATTGATTTCAAGGCTCAACCGCATATTTTACTCAACGGTTTGATTTACAAATAATCTTATAACTCCGAATAGCACAGAGATATTATGGAGAGAGTGGAAGAGAATCAAATAAGATATAATCAAGTTTGATTCACTTTGTATTTTGGCAGAATATAGGTTGGGATTCTTTAGAATAAATATGAAAGATGAAGAGGAGAGAAAGTGAATGAAAATCTGGTAAAAATTCGTTTAGAACTTACTGGTATCTATAAAGATCAATGGTCATATCTATTCATGAAAGGATACGACGAATAGACACTTATTTTGAAAATTTGAAAATTGAAAATTAACGGGCACCATGTCGACATGAGGGGTAGGAGTATGTCGACATGCTCTAGGCAAAAATGGTGATTTTGATTTTCTTGTTAAAATTGGTTTCTTTAGTTTTTCAAAACAATTTCTAAACTTTTATAAATATACTTAAATATTGTTTAAACATAAAAAAGAGTTTAGAAAGTAAGTTTTAATATATAATCTTAATTTATAAAATGATTTAAAATTTGAGTATATAAATATTTAAAAGCTAAATATTAAAACAAGAGATAGTTTAAAATCAAGGACAATTTTGAAATCAAAAATGTTAAAGATAATTTTGAGGCTAAAGTATTTCAAATAGGAGAGATGTCTTTTTGAAAAGAAGGTTTTGAAAAACATTTTTAAAACAAGAGATATATTTTTGAAAAGCATTTTCATAAAATTAGTGGATATCAAAATAGGACCACTATATGTTCCACTAGGTATTGTCATAGGTTCTATCCCACTAGGGTTCCATCCCTTTAACAGGCTCGAAGTGGATTCCATTCCACGAATAAATTTTGAATAAAGATATAAGTGCTTTCAAGAAGTTTTAACATAATTCTAGACTCAATACTTATCTTGTACTTTGAAATCTTGAACTCTTGATATCTTGATGCTCACGAGTCTTCAATCTTGATATCTTCGATCTTTAAATTCATCAGTCTTGTATCTCTATACCGTACAGTCTTCATTGTTGGTACCTGCACGCTTACATTCTGCATATACATGTGTATCTAAACTATAATGTTAGTATTTATATTTTATAACAAGTCCAAAGGTTGTTTTCATCAAAACCATCCTTCTCAAGGACTAATATCTATATCTACTTGGTATTTTAGAGAAAATTCATCGTCAATGGTTGGTGTTATGATGCTATGTGAAGAGTATAATGTAATGAATGTTGAGTACATTAAAAAAGACAAGATGAAAGTGGGAAATATTGAATAAGGATGGAATTTAAGTTAAAATTTTATTTGGACATAGGGCTAGGTATGAATAAAGTAAGAAGGCAGTGATGCATATTTTTCGAAAGATGAGTGATATGAAATATGTTTCCTTGAAGTTAACCTTTTGAAGAACTTATAGGAACATAATGAAGATTTTTAATAGATATAACTGATAGACAAGTTTTTGCCTTTGCTATTTGCGGAAACAAATGTAAACCTTATCATCGAGTAATTTATGGATTCTGAAAATTATAATTCTTACTATAAATTTTTGTTCACACCTTTCATTTCAATATTTCTTGGTTCTCCACATAAGTGCATCTTTTATTTTCGATAGTACAGCTAATTATGTTTATTATTTTACAATATAATATGTATAATGATTGTTAGACTTGCTATTATTTTAGTCCACAATAATTTTGTTCTAATAATAATAATTAGTTTTTCATAGTTCGCTTCACTGCCTATGTTTTCTTATGAAACGCACTCTTGTTTTCATTATTAGTTAAATGTTATCCAAAGTATTTATATGTGCATCCATAAGTACTTTGTATAATGGTGATTGATTAATTAGAAAACTACCATTTAATCAATATTTCATATGCATTGTATGTTCAAACTTTCTTAGTGTAAAAAACTATATGTATTATAAGAAGTAGTAGAATACGGATTCACTATATGTCATTAGCAAGTATTTTGCTTTTCTGTTGCGAATTTAGCAAAAAATAATATAATTAATCAAAAAATATCAGTAAATAATTTTATTCAATTATCTAACCATAATCTTATTAGAGTAATATTTGCTTATGCTTTTAAGATAATACTAAAAGCAACCGTATGAAACACTATTATAATTTTTATCTTGCGTGCATAGTAATCGTATTTGATTATAAATATTCTGTTAACAGGATGTTAGAAATATAAATGAAAAATATTACAAGTATTTGTACATGTTGGATTGATACACCTAATAAAATTCATGGTCTATATCTATTTGTTATCTTAGAGAAAATTCATGGTCAATGATTGGTGCTATAGTGATGAGCAAAGAGTATAGTGTAGTGAATGTCGATTACATGAAAAAAAGACATGATGAAAGTGGGATATTATTAAATAAAGGGTGGAATTTAAGTTATAAGTATGTTTGAACGTGGATGTAGGTATGAATAAAGTGGGAAATATAGTGATGTGTATTTGCTAAAATATGAGTGATATGAAATATGTTTCCATTAAGTTAATCTTTAAGTGAACTTGAAGGAACATAATGAAGACTTTGTTAATATGCTTTTTAGTAAAACAGGTTTCAACCAAAGGTTAGAATGTCGAAACAAAGATGAAACGACTTAAAATCTCGAAGGTGCACTCAAATGAGCTAAGGAAATGACTAAGGAAAATTTCAGCAAGAAATATGCTAAGGAGAGAAGTCTATAACATTCCGTAAAATGAACCATAAACAAATAAAGTAAATTAAACTAAATTTGATAAGGCTCGGATATGGGAATTTCATAAAAATTAGAAATGACCACGAATGTTATTCCGTTGCGTTTATGGTGAATTTCTGATCTATTTTCATATATAATATGCTGAAAACGAAGCTCAAACAAAGAAGTTATGAGCATTTGAAGTTTGTAGATTTAAATTAATTTTGTTTGAATTCAAATTCAAATAAAAAATCAAATTTAGGATTTAAGTTTCTAAAATTAGCTTGGGGGCTAAGTAATTGATTAATTAAATCTTAACGTTAAAAAGTTAATTAGGGAATAAAATAATTCGACAACGGAAAGATAAATATACGTCCCTAAAGAAGGTAGCGGTCTACCTTAATAGGTCAACCGGTCGACCGTAGTGGTTGGCCGCTTGGCAACAAAAGTTGCCAGTGCCAGCTAGGATTATATGTTATGCTCTATGCGATTGGATGCTCTAGATTTACCCTTTTCTTACCTACTTCCATCCTATGGTTCTTGTGCATTTCAACTCCTATAAATATGACCCTGTCCTCTCTACTTTTATTCATATTATTTTGGGGAATACGACGAAACTCTGTCATTACTATTTCTCTAATAAGCTTCAGAAACTCCACAGAAAATTCAGGTAAGGATTTAACTTATTTCTTCCTCCAATATATTCTTATCCTATTCTTCTCCAATTGTTCTAAATATAATGACTATATATACCTCTTCCCTACTGTGTGTGTGTGTATATATCAAAAGAGAGAGATTTTGGGAGAGATCGGAAGGCTGCAAATCCGTTTGAGTAAAGTTAAGACTAATCAGTGAGGTAAAATCTTAGTATTTCTTTTCAGCAATTGTTTAGTGTATTTCTTTTGGATTTGAATATTCCTTAGGAATTTTGGGATTTCGAAAATATAATAGATAAAATTCCCGAAAGTTCCTTTTTAATTTGATATGTCAATTCTATGCGGAGATTCCCAATTATTTGCATTAATTTGATGTAATTTGTTTCTTTATGCAATTTATGATAATTTCATAGTCTATTCCACTTTTCCTTCTTCTTTGGGTTAAATTGTAATTCTTCAATATAATAAGGGGTATAGATTACGAATTCTATTCGTAGTTTGCACCACTTATTTCTATCTGTTTCTTTGTAAAAGAGGAGTTGAATAGAATATGAGGTTTAGATTGGAATTCTATTGTTTAAGATATTCCATTGAATTGGTTTAATACATTGACTTTATATTTTATTTACAAGTCTAGTATTGCAGTTTTGATTATTAATATTTATTCCCTATTTTGGACATTTGAATTCCCTAAAATCTTGGAAAATTGAAGAAAAGAGACTTGTAATGGTAATTGGTTAGGAAATTGACGTAAACGCTAGTTTAGGGCATAAAATCCATGCGGTTAGAAATGATTAGGCGTGAATATTTAGTCAGTTCTATCTACATAATTAATGTATAACAATTTCTTATATGGCATAGCTAATTAGGCATTTATTTATATTTATTTTTCCCCATTAGGAAGGTAATTGATTTTGAGGCGAAAATAATAGGAAACTCTTATATAGCCTAATTATTATTTTAAGGCGTAACAAGGAAGATTCCTTACAAGGCCATATTTATGTAACAGTGAGATGTGTGTGTATATATAGAGAGTAATTAATTTATGGCTAAGTCATAGGGAGCGAAGTCAATAGAGTTGCATGACAGAAGTTTGCCCTTCACTTTGAGGCTACCAGCAGTTGTGTATACTTTTATTGATGTGAGATCCTTATGATAAATATTTATAATGATATGATTTAATTTTAAATCCAGTAGGGGAAATCTACCCAGTTAATCCGGCTACCAGTTATTACGAATAGTGGACTGATATGCGACTTCATTATAGGTATGGGCCATAAGATGTAGGGCCTGCTTTGGAGTTTAAGGTATTAAGTGGTTGGACCTATCTTTTTCCCCAGATGAAGTATTAAATGGCTAAGGTATTACGCTAGGTTGTATCTCTACAGGGGTCCGCTTCTAGAATTAGGCCTTAAATGACAGAGTCTACTTATTTTCCACTTGGAAGTATTAAGTGGCCTATGAGATTCCATATGATGTCAGCTAGATAGCACCATTGAGGAGCATACTTCTGGAATTAGGCTTTAAATGATGGGGATTGCCTATTATCCACTAGGAAGTATTAAGTGGCTTTGGTACCATCTCTTACATTATTAGCTATTTATGACATATGATTGGAATATGGGATATACTTCTGGAATGGAAGGTATTAAGTGGTTGGACCCGCCTCCTTTCCGTATAACGAAGTATTAAATTATTTTAATGGTTTTATGTTCGTAGACATATTCTAATTTTGAAATATACTACCCAAGTACTGAATGTTAAGACTCGAGGTTTTATTCACCAGATAACCTCCTTATTACAACATAGGTTAAGGACAGAGTGATGGCGGTTGCGATGCTTAAAGGTGAAGAAGCTTGGTAGTTGGTAGTATTTATTTTATTTTCTTTCATGTGTACCCATGGATTTAAACAATTTTTGTAATGGATATTATATTACGGTTTTATGGGATTTTGTGTTATGACATTTTTATGGTTTCAAAACAAATCGATACTCTTTACTCTTCTATTCTGTTTCATCCGCTATGAGTTTTGAAATTTTAAATATGGCCCTGTAATATTATTTATTTTTGCTACCAAAAACTTACTTTAAAATGGATCTAAGTTTCGATGGGCTTTTTCTGGATCGAGATTTAGGCCTATTTTGGAGTGGGTTGTCACATTTGGTATTAGAGCTCTAGGTTACCCGATCAACAGGGAATAGCTATACGTATGAGAGACGTATTTGTTATTTTGAAAAAGGTTTTTCAAAAAGAATTCTTAGTATACACACACAAACACACACCTATACCCCCTCTTCTTGAACATATGCACATACATTCGACAAACTTTTCTTCTCTTTCAGCATATAAATAGTATCTTAGTAAATTGTCATTAAAGGTTTAATGTACATATAGTTGATATGGTTGATAATCAATCTTCTTCTGAACAAGAAAACCCTGCCCACGAAAGACCACCCATTCATGGAATGCTTGAATGGTTAAACAATATCTTAGGACTTTCAAGCAGATTCCTATTCCTCCAGCTGCACCAGTAGCACTGAGTGCCCCGGCCGCTGATGCAACACTATGCCCTGCTGACTTTCCTAAGCTATGTAAGGACTTTATCAATATGGGAGGGAAGACAGACTCTGGAGTTGAAGGATGTTCGAAAGCTAAAGCATGGATTGGTAATTGTGAGAGGATATTTAAAGAGCTGGGTTGGGATGATCAGCTATGAAGAAGAATGGCAGCTTGGCACCTTAGGAAAGAAGCTTTAAATTTATGGAATTTTGTAACTAATGAGTACCTAAGTAGGATATTCTATTTGGATGAATCCAAGGACCGATTCGAGATGAGATTCATGTCAAGTGCAGAGGTTGGCTTGCAATTGGAAAAATTCATTCAACTGAGACAAGGAGATTCTACCCTTAAGGAGTACATAGATAAGTTTGCTAAATTGACTAAATTCGGGACGAACTTAATAGACACACCTATGAAAAAGGCCATGAAGTTTGTGAAGGGCTTAAATTCCCCATTAAGAGAAATGTTGTTGACCCAAGTACCTATGGAGGCCACGTATGAGATGTTGGTAGAATTGGCAATGCTGCACGCGGCCTATGAGGAGGATAAGAGAGAAAAAGAGAAGTCTGCACTGACCCAAAAGCAAGGAGGGTCTAAGAAGGGAGATTTTAAACCAATAAGAAGTCGAATGGGAAGTTTAAGAAGGAAGTAAAGGTGTGTAAGAGATGCCAAAGGAGAGGTCACTAAACCAAAGATTCTAGGGTGAGTCTGATGAAGGAAGCCTTTAAAGGAAAATGTTTTAACTACTCCGAGGAAGGGCATCACAAGAATTAGTGTCCTAAGGTCATTAAAGAAGGACCAAGTGGACAGGCCTAAGCTATTGAAGCTGTCCCTATTGCCAGTAATCCCACAATGGACTAAGGAAAAGCATCCCTAGAAGGTATAACTTTATTTTTAGGATTGCTATTTATACCCTATTTGATTCGAGGCATCACATTCCTTTATAGCTAGGGATGTAGTAAATACCTTAAACCTTAAACCTTAAAACCCAGATGGTCAACAACCCAATAGTGGTTTCCAATCCCATTGAGGGTTCGACCCATCTTTCTCTTACTTGCAGAGACCCAGTGTTAGACATATGCGACCTTGATTTCATATGTACTGCGTACATTCTAAATTTTGAGGGGTGTGTACTTTTCTTTGATACGAATTAGTTATCAGCGAAGCTATTCTTGACTATGACAAAAGGATATTATGATTAAGGAGTCGTCGTAGTCGGGATCTAGGAGTTCTTCGTACACCCAAATCTTTAGTTGAGTTAAGTCATTCATACTCACTAAGTCTATATGTTAATCGAGAACTATTATCTGGACTCGTAGATTATGAATTTCTTGATGTCTTCAAGGAGGTCCCAGGTCTCCTACCTTATAGGGAGATTGAGTTTTGAATCGATTTGATGAAAGACACAAGACTCGTCACTCTGCCTTTGAGACATATGGCCCCCAAAGAAAGAAGGGAACTAGACAAGCAAATCTCAGAACTATTAAAGAAAGGATTCATTCGTAGGAGTACTTTTGACTGAGGAGCCCCTGTCATTTCTGCTACTAAGGCAGATGGTTCTTTAAGAGTTTGTGTCGCTTATAAGGAGTTGAACAAGTTAACAAGGAAAAGTAGGTACCCTCTACCTAGAATGGATAACTTGTTCGACCAACTTGTAGGAGCTAGAGTCTTTTCCTAATTAGGTTTAGCAATGGGATTATATAAGTTAAGGATTGAAAAGGAAAGCAAGCTGAAGACCACATTCCGTATGCCAGATGGACTCTATGCGTGGTAAGTAATACCTTTTGGATTAATAAATGCCCCGGCATACTTTGTGGATTTGATGAGTAGAATATTTAGAGGGCAACTTGATAAAATCATCTTGGTGTTTGTTGATGATATCTTGGTTTTCTCCAAAAGCAAGAAAGAGCATGAGGACCACCTTAGGGAGGTATTGGAGACCTTGAGAAGAAACCAACTCAAAGCCAAGTTTTCTAAATGCCACTTTTGAAAAAATGAAGTTAGGTTTCTTGGGCATATTGTTTCAGAGAAAGGATTGGTGGTGGATCCTACTAAAGTGAAAGCTATTCAAGGATGGAAGGTTCCTAATAATACATCGAAGGTTAGAAGCTTTCTAGGGATAGCAGGCTACTATAGGAAGTTCATCAAGAGCTTTGCATAAATAGCAGCCCCTTTAACCCGATTGACTAAGAAGAATCTAATCTTTGTTTAAGATGATAAGTGCATCAAAGCATTTGAGAAGCTTAAGGAGTCATTCACTAGTGCACCTGTGCTCACTACTACAGATAAAGCCAAGCCTTTATGGTTTTCACGGACGCATGTGGCACAGGATTAAGAGTAATTCTTATGCAAGAAGGGAAGGTAGTTGCCTATGCTAGTAGACAGCTAAAAGTTCATGAGAAGAAGTATCCAATGCACGATTTAGAATTAGCAACTATTGTTTTTGCCTTGAAGACGTGGAGACATTATCACTTGGGGGAAATGTTTGAACTATTCACTAATCATAAATCACTTAAATACCTATTTTTCCAAAAAGATTTGAATCTTGGGAGGCAGAGGTAGATGAAGTATATAGAATCCTTTGACTTTAGTATTCAATATACCCTTAGAAAAGAGAACATAGTCGCTGATTCCCCTAGTAGTAGACATGCTACCATAGTTGTTATATATAAATGGAGACATTTAGAGTTTTTCTTGAATTTTAACCTCTAACCGTCAACGGAACCCATCAAAAGTTTTCTATCAGTCGTGGAGGTTGGGCTAGCCTTGATGGATCATATAAGGCACGAGCAAGTAAAAGACAAGAAGTTAGTAGAGATTTTGGAAAAATTAAGGAAAAGGGAGCATTTTTCTCATGTTAGGAGATACTCAGTTAATGAGAAAGGATATTTGAGAAAGGATGGATGTCTTTGCGTCCCAATGATTGATGACTTGATGAGAGATGTTTTTATGGAGTGTCACCACTTAAGGATGACCATTCATCCCAAAGGAGATAAGATGTACAAGGACATGAAGAGAATTTTCTTTTGGAATATAATAAAGTGGAGCATAGTTGAGTTTGTTGCCAAGTAGTTGACATGCCAAAAGATAAAAGCCGAGCAAGGGAAGCTCGGTGGATTATTATTACCTATGGAAATTCTGACTTAGAAGCGGGAGCATATTTCAAGGGATTTTGTGGAAGGATTGCCTAAAGTTAGAAGGGAGATGAAGCTATTTGGGTTGTTGTTGATGGGCTCACCAAGAGTGCTCATTTTGTTTTGATTAGAATAAATAGGACTAGCGCCTCTCTCGCTCAAATTTATATTAAAGAGGAAGTTCATCTACATGGAATTCCAGTAAGCATAGTCAGTGATTGAGACCTCTTGTTCACTAGTGAATTTTGAAGGAGCCTACAGACAACTTTGGAAACTTCTTTTAACCTTAGCACGACCTATCACCCGCTAACCGAGGGACAAATGGAGAGGGTGAATAGAATTTTGGAAGACTTGTAGAGAGCCTGTGTTTTGAATTTCAGAGGACATTGGGAGCAGCATCTACCTTTTGGTTGAGTTTGCATGCAATAATAGCTATCAAACTACGATTGGTATGGCCCATTTTGAAGCATTTATGTGCGGCCATGCAAAATGTGAGAAACCACCGACAAAATGTTGCTTGGACCCGACATGATTTGTGATACCATGGAAAAAGTAGAGTTAATCAGGCAACGGATAAAGGTAGCATAAGATCGTCAAAAATCATAGGCGGATAGAAGAAGGAAAGAACTTGAATTTGAGGTTGGGTATATGGTATTTGTTAAAATATCCTTTCTTAGGAAATTTGTTAGATTTAGCAAGTCTGAAAAACTGGCACCCAGATTTATTGGGCCATTAAGAATTCTAGAAAAAATAGGAAGATTAGCATATCATGTGGAGCTTCCTAACAAGTTGGCCGGAGTCCACAATGTATTCCACGTTTCTTACCTTAGAAAATACCTTTATGACACCGCTAGAAGAGTAGAGCCTGGTTAGTTGGTGTGTTTGGAGATGGAGCCAACGGTGTCTTGTGTTATCGCACGCATTGTGGAGCAATGTACTAGGAGACTGTGCAATAAAATAACTAAGTTGGTCCAAGTACAATGGAGGACAATCCAGTGGAAAGCACATGGGAGACCAAGGAGAAGATGAAGAACACTCATCTAGAGCTTTTAGCTAGTAATTTTCTCTCCAAAATTAGCATTTTGGTTGCATCGCGGTTGCTAAACTGGATGTAAGAGATGGTTGTTACACTTTTTCACAATCGTTTTACACTCATATAGAATTTTTTTATGCATATTTAGGAAATTTGCATACATTCTCACGTGACACAATTACACACTCACGTTAGGATTGAGCTCATTTTAGCTTGTCTGCGGTACATAATCACATTGCACTAATGATTGAGTAGATCGTTGTGTAGAGAACTTGATTGTATAACATGGATATATTGCAAGTTACGTTGTTCACCCCTTGAAGGATTTCGAGATGAAATCCTTTTTAAAGGGGGAAGAATGTAACACCCCGTACAACAAACCATAAATAAATAAAGTAAAGTAAATCAAATATGATAAAGGTCATATATGGAAATTTTCTAAAAGTTGGAATTTGACCATGGAAATTATTCCGTTGCGTTCGTGTTGAAATTTTGATCTGTTTCCATATATAATATGATAAAACTGGAGCCAAACAAAGAAGTTACGAGAATTTGAAGTTCTCAGATTTAAATGAATTTAGTTTGAATTCAAATTTAAATAAGAATCAAATTTAGGATTTAAATTTCAAAAATTATCTTATGGTCTGAGTAAATGATTAATTAAGGCCTAACGTTAAAAAGTTAATTAGGGAATAAAATAATATGGGAATGAAAAAACAAACTCCCCTAAATTAGATAGCGTTCGACCTAAATAGGTCGACCAGTAGACCATAACGGCCAACCGATTGCCCAAGGGCGGTCGATCGCTTGGCAACAAAAATTGCCAATGGCGGTTAGGGTTTTATGTTATGTTCTATTCAATTGGGCGCTCTAGATTTACTTATTTCCTACTTACTTTCATCCTACGGTCTGGTGAGTTAAAACTCCTATAAATGAGACCCTATCCTCTCCACTTTTATTCATATTATTTTGGGGAATACGACGAAACTTTGCCATTTCTACTCTCTAATATGATTCAGAAACTCCGTAGAAAATTCAGATAAGGATTTAACTTATTTCTTCCTCCAATCTATTTTTATCCTATTCTTCTTCAATTGTTCCGAATCTAATGAATATATATACCTCTTCACTATTGTGTGCGCGTTTGTGTGTGCGTATAAAAAGAGAGAGATTCTGGAAGAGATTAGAAGGCAGCAAATCCACTTTAGTAAAGCTAAGGCTAACCAGTGATTGGAAACCTTAGTATTTATTTTCAGCAATTGTTTCGTGTATTTCTTTTGGATTTGAGTATGCCTTAGAGATTTTGAGATTTCGAAAATACGGTAGATTGAATCACCCAAAATTCCTTTTTAATTCGATATGTTAATTCTATGCCGGGATTCCCAATTATTTGCACTGATTTGATGGAATTTGTTTCTTTATGAACTTTATGATAATTTCATAGTCCATTCCACTTCTGCTTCTTCTTTGGGTTAAATTATGATTCTTCAATATAATAAGGAGTTTAGATTATGAATTCTATTCATGGTTTACACCACTTATTCTTATCTGTTTCTTTGTAAAAGAGGAGTTGAATAGAATATGGGATTTAGATTGCAATTCCTATTGTTTAAGATGTTCCATTGAACTGATGTAATACATTGAGTTTCTATCTTATTTACAAGTCTATTATTGAAGTTTAGATTATGAATATTTTCCCTCTTTTTGGAGATTTCAATTCCACAAAATCTTTAGAAATTGAAGAAAAAGGACTTATAATAATAATTGGTTTGGGAATTGACATTAAATGCTAGTTTAAGGCATAAAACTGTGTGGTTAGAAGTTATTAAGCACGATTATTTATTTAGTTCTATCTACATAATTGACGAATAACTATTGTGTATATGGGGTAGTTAATAAGGCATTTATTTCCCCCATTAGGAAGGTAATTGATTTTGAGGCAAAAATCAGAGGATACTCTTATATAGCCTAATTATTATTTTAAGTCAATACGTAAAAAACGCATCAGACGACAGGTATGCTCTGTTGTCCGATTGCATACTTATCTGTCGTTAAGTCACCTGTCGTCTCATTACATATTAGATCACAGATATTCCCCCGTCGTCTAATATGCACTAACACAATAGAAAAAACCATATTGTCTAATGTTATAGTATCATTTCTAGAATTTCTTATTAGACAATATATAAATATTGACTGATATGAATGATTGTTCATCGAATGAAATAAATGAATCGCAATTTTATTTAAAAAAAATTATATTTCAAATCAAATTCAAGTACAATACAACTTTCACTATCACTCTACTACCTTTTTCAAATACAATACAACTTAATTTTACTAACACTCACTCGAGTTTGTTTTTGATGTTGATGTTGATTTACTTGCTCCAGCTTGTGTCCAGCCATCACCTAAACCTAGTAAATAAACAACAACGTAGTAAACTTGAAATGAAAACAAACCTAAGTTGAAAAAATAAAATTGAATTTGAATATTAAATATTGACTCAGTTTATGGGTTTGTTTTTTTCTTTTCATTTTCAAACATGGATAAATATATGTGTGTATAGATAACTTATGATATGCACAGTGTATCATTGTGAATATCACAAGCCCAGTCCTTAATTTAATCGCATAGACAGTAGCAAAGGTCAAGCCTAAAGGCTCAACTCGGTGCAAACACATAGGTTCAAGTCCAAGCAAGCTTGGGCTCAACACAAGTGGTTTAATTTAGCTTGAAACAGATCAGGCAACTCAGCAAACCCAAATTGCACAAATAAGTTCAGTGCACATGGATATGCATAAAGTTGAGCACCACCAAGCCAAATTCATGGCAGTATCAAGCATGATACATAATGATACAAAATTAAGTGCACAGATAGCAAAAACAAAGAACAGTAGGTATGAATTTACAAAAATACAGCCACGTCCATCTCCTATAGTGAGCAACACACATATACATATATGTATATACATGTATATATGCAACACATGTCAAATGCAGCCAAGAAGAGGCACAAATAAATGAACAATAGGTAATACCACAAACAAACATAACCAAGAAGTACATGAGTTCAAGGTAGGAAGTGGAAACAAATGAATAGAAATCAAAAGAACATTAACACAGAAATCAAATGAGCCAGAGAGTACATGGAGTTCAAGGCAGTGCATACTACATTGTTCAAAATAAGAAATTCAAGAATTTGAAAGGTAATCAAGCTATGGACAAGAAACCAAAGGATATGAAAGGGACTCAACCAATGTCAAGGCAGTGCACTGCCTGGTTCAAAGCAGTGCACTGCCTTAAACAATGCAGCGCACTGCCTTATCAAGGCAGTGCCAGTGCACTACCTTGAATAAGGCAGTGTGCAAGTGCTTAGACAAGGCCACAATGAAATATGTGAACAAGGCCAACAACACGGACTAAGGCAAAACAAAAATAAGACTGCAACACACAGGAGACACATAGAAGTTCAAAGCAAAAATATGGTAATATTTCACGCATATATACATACATATGTATGTATGTACGTATGTATATATGTATATGGAAGATATTTCACAAACTAGACTCAAAGGCCAACAACATGTCAGTAAAGGTACACATGCATGATACAAGTGAAACCAGTGCAAGAATTTCACAAACTAGTTCATGAAATGGTACAACATGTGCACATAGTAAATAAAGACAAGCACATTCAAAAGGCACTTGAAGAGAACAAGGCAGAGTTCAAGTCATTCAAGGTTCAGGCAAGGCAAGACAAGGCACACTCATAAATCGATCAGAAAATTAAAACCATTCAGAGCTCAAGCACACTAATACACACACACACATGTCTATACATGTAGATATGTATATACATATGTGTGCGCACATGGACAAGGCCAACAATGCAACAAGGTAGTGACATAAATTAAAATAAGGTAGTGCAACAAATAACAAGTGCCATAAATTAAAACAAGGCAGTGCTAAAAATAGCAAGTGCCACAAATTAAAACAAGGCAGTGCTACAAATAGCAAGTGCCACAAATTAAAACAAGGCAGTGCCACAAATTAAAACAAGACGGTGCCACAAACATTCACAGATATATACATATATATATATGTATGTCTATATAAACATGGAAGTTACAAAAATCGAACAATGAAGTGAAAAAAATCACGAGTGCAAGGGGAAACCAGCGAAACAATGAACTTAACAAAGTCCAATAATGAAGTGAACAAGAAAGCAACTCAAAATCGAACAATAAAGTGAATAATGGTTCAAGTTCAAGTTTATAGGCCACAAATAAGTGCACAAATAAGTCCAGTATGCACTGCCTTGAACAACCAATTCAACAACCAAATAAGTGCTAGTGACTTGAACAACTCTCATATCACCAACCAATTCAACAAATTCAAGTCAGATATACAAATTTAGGCGAACAAGGCAGAAAGCTCGAAATCAATATATTCAACTAAGTAAAAATATATGTGAGTATATCAGAGAACTCCACAATTGAACGAGCCAAGGCCATAAAGCATAAAATCAAAAAACAATGCAATCAAAAATATATGCTGCAATACAAATTCAACATCCAATGTTTAAAATCCAAACTCAAGTCTACAAATCAAAAGTACATGAAATAAATTCCTATATAAACCCATCTCATCATTGGCTCTTAAACCAAAGTCGAGATCAATAAAAAATCGTAAAGGGCAAAAATCATACCATATATTAATCGAAGAATACTCGAAAAATCGAAGAAGGCTCGAATGAACGCGGTCATAAAATGAATTTAATTTCTTTATTAATCATCGTTTGAGAGTAAGAGAGTACCGGTAAAGTGATTTCATTATCAAGCCGATTCGAAAACCTAATTCCAGAAGATGGATCAAAGATGAGTTTAAGTTTAGGGTTCTGCCGATTTGAATTTGAGAAGAGGGAAATAAATTTTGAGAAGGGGGAAAATTTTGAGAAAAGGGAAATATATTTTTAGAAGACATAATGGAAAGAAAGTGAATATAGAATATTTAAGGAACACGACCATAAAAATATTGAGAGGGAAAGTATGGAGCCAAAACTAAAAAATTTGATAACTTCAGTCAGACGACGGATAAAATGTTGTCTGAAGGAAAGCATGAACATAGAGATTTCAGAAGCTATTAAAACAACAGATTATTTTATCCATATGTTGTGTGAAACAGTGGTATATAGCGGGATAATAGAAAATGTACCTTACATTATGTGATCAATGTTGTTCGATTCACTTTGTGGCATAGTGTATCCTTGTGATAAATATTTGTAATATTGCAAGGTTTTTTCCAAATCCAGTAGGGGAAATCTGCCCAGCTAATCCGGCTATCGGTTCCTATGAATAGTGGACTAACGTGAGAGTCATTATAGGTACAGGCCATATGACGAAGGTCCTGCTTTGGGATTTAAGTTATTAAATGGTTGGATCCGCCTTTTTCTCCATATGAATTATTAAATGGCCAAGGGGTTACGCTAGGTGATATCTCTACAGCGGTCTGCTTTTGGAATTATGCCTTAAATGATGGGGTCTGCCTATTTTCCACTTGGAAGTATTAAGTGGCCTATGAGATTCCATATGATGTCAACTAGATAGTACCAATGTGGAGCACACTTCTGGAAATAGACTTTAAATGGCGAGGTCTTCCTATTTTCCACTGGGAAGTATTAAGTTGTTGGGTACTTTCTCTTACATTATTAGCTATTTATGACATATGATTGGGATATGAGATATACTTCTGGAATGGAAGGTATTAAGTGGTTGGACCCGCCTCCTTTCCTTATAAAGAAATATTAAATTATTTTAATGATTTTGTGTTCGTAGGCATATTCTTATTTTGAAATATACTGCCCAAGTATTGAAAAGGTAAGACTTGAGATTTTTTATTCACCAGATACTTGTTGTTTTGGCTCCCTCCTCATTACAACATAGGTTAAGGTTGGAGTAATGGCGGTTACGATGCTTAAAGGTGAAGAAGCTCGACAAGTGGCAGTATTTGTTATTATTTGCTTTCATTTGTGCCCAAGGATGTAAACAATTGTTGTAACAGATATTATGTTACATTTTTATGGGATTTTGTGTGATAACACTTTTACGGTTTTGAAATAAATGGTACACTTTACTATTCTATTTTGTTTCATCCATTGTGAGTTCTGAAAGTTTAGTTATGAATATGCAATATTATTTCTTTTTACTACCAACAGTTACCTTAGAATGGATCTAAGTTTCAATGGGCCTTTTCTGGGTCGATATTTAGGCCTGTTTCGGGGTGGGTTGTCACAAACTCGGCATCGTGTTATCCCTATAACTCGGTACCTAGTTATTTTTCTCTACATTCATCCACTCCAACTTTGCACAAATGATTATCTGCCTCTTCTATATGCACTCAACTGATTTCGTAGAGTTTTGGATGACCTATGCCAAAAATTGAAGAGTTAATGGCTGAAACTGTGGAGCAAATCAAGTGATAAAGGGATGATTACCAAAACTAGTCATCGATCAACGAAAATGCATGAGACACATCAAGATGAAGCTAGTAGTGCAATGCAAAAGAAATGGGTGAGTTTCCCACTAAGGGGATAACTCGGTACCAAGTTATAGGGATAATTTGCTAAGGACTTATAACTATAGCTAGTGTCACCCTGCGAATTTTCACACTTCTTTGGGCTAACATCTGGACTTCACTACAAGTGGGCCTCTAATCCATCATGGTTGTTTTCTTTTCATATTAAGTAATAAAGATAATAATAACCTCGGGCTGCTTACATGTGTCCGGGATCCCAAATGGTCCCTAAGCACGCACTAAGTCGGATGCCTGAGATGACTATTTAGGATAATAATAATCTTGGACTACTTGCATGTGGACATAGATTGGTCTCTAGGCATGCTCTGAGTCGAATGTCTAGGATGGATAATTGGGATTTCTACTTATTTTCTTTAATTTGAATATTTAACTTTTGAAAAATCCACATTGAATGTGATGACTGAGACCGATCGCTTTTAAGCCCCATCCGGAGAGACGGGATCATAGTACAAGGTGCAAGTCCCCTCGTTGGAGAGCAAGAGGATACACTTGTACGATATTGATTGCTTTAAGTTCCGTCCAGATAGACGAAACTGGAGTGTAGGGTCCAAGTCTCCTCGTTGGAGAGCGAGCTGATGAGCTTGTATGATGTCGGTCGCCTTAGAGTCTCGATCGAAGAATCAAGACTGGGTGAAAGCTCCCTTGTTGGAGAGCGAGTGGATGGGCTTCTATGAAAAGTAAGTCCACTCACTAGAGAGCGAGCGAGTGGGCTTGTTTGGTCGTTGGGTCCCCTTGTCGGAGAGCGACCGAATTGGATTTGACAAGAATCTAGAGAGATTAAATCCCTAGTTTGGGCGATGAACGATATAATGATATCAAACCCCTAGATGGGAAGATCAATGATCCATCGAGATCAAGCCCGGGGGTTAATGCCGATTTGATAAAAGGATTTGAGCACCTGACAATCAGAGAAAGGAAGATAAACTATGGGTGAACACAGGATGACCTGGATATGTGGAATGATACTTCAGATAGTTCACTAAGATCAAGATCAAAGAATAACCGGAGAGCTCAACTATAGGAGACTGACGTTTATGACTTGTTCTTGAGCAAAGCAAAACTTACATTTGAAAGGCGTAGTTTGGGGGGTAAGTGTTAACCCGCTTTTTAGCAAAGTAGATTTTAACCAGAAGTTAGAACGTCGAAACTAAGACAAAACGACTTGAAATATGGAAGGTAAACCTAAATGATATAAGGTAATGGCTTGGGAAAATTTCAACAAGAAATATGCTGAGGGGAGAAGTCGGCATCGAGTTATCCCTATAACTCGGTACCAAGTTATCCTGCTCTACATTCAACTGCTCCAACTTTGCACAAGTGATCATCTACCTCTTCAATATGCGCCCAAGTAATTTCATAGAGTTCTGGACGACCTATCCCAAGAATTTAAGAGTTAATGACGAAAATTGCAGAGCAAACCAAGTTATGAAGGAACGATTACCAAAACTTGTCATTGATCAACGAAAATGCATAGGACACAACAAGATGAAGCCAGTAGTGCAATGCAAAAGAAATGGGTGGATTTCCCACTAAAAGGATGACTCAATACCGAGTTATAGGGATAACTTGGTATCGAGTTATAGCTATAGCTTGTGGGACCTTATGAATTTTTACACTACTTCGGGCTAATATCTAGACTTCACTACAAGTGGACATCTAATCCGTCATACATGTTTTCCCTATAAATACAAGCCATATAGCAACCAAAATAGGATTTGGATTCTCTGATTATTGCGACTCTACTATTTCTTTACCTCGAACCTCTCTCATATTAAAGTTACCTAGGAAACACCTATTTGTTTTTCTAGGAATTAGATCATTGGATTCCTAGTACTGGTGACTCACAAACAACCTAGAAACTATATTCTAAATTTGAGATCCACTTGATCGTGGTTAGAACAGAGATAATTAGTTGTAATCCAAAGAGAGAACAACTAACAAAAAGAATGAAGTTGGACACAGGCCGGAGATCACGCCGAACCACTATTAAAATTCTTATGTCTCTTTTTATTTTTTCTACCATTTCCCTTTACTTTTAATAGAACTAGTGCTTTCATTTGATTTTTGGTTTTTTGGCTTAACAACTTCCATTGGATATAATTAACAGATAAGTTTTTATCTTTGTTATTTGTGGAAACAACTGTATTACTTATCGCCGAGTAATTTATGGTTTCTACAAATTTTATTTCTTACTATAAAATTTTGTGCCCTCCTTTCATTTCAATATTTCTTGCTTCTATACAAAAGCGCATGTTTTATAAAAATATTTTTTTATTCTGAGTAATATAGCTAGTTAAGTTTATTATTTTACAAAGTAACATCTATAGCAACTGTTGGACATCCTATTATTTTAGTCGACAATAATTATGTTCCAATAATAATAATAATAATAATAATTATTATTATTATTTCATAGTTTGCTTCATTGACTACATTTCCTTATGCAATGCGTACTTATTTCATCACTAATTAAATGTTATCAAAAATATTTGTACATTAATCCGCAAGTATTTTGTATAATGGTGATTGATTATTTCAGTTTGACTAACATTAATTGTTATATTATTTCAATTATTATTTTCGTATGAATATTCCAAGTAAAGGAAAGAAAATTTAGGTTGTACCAAAAATTAGAATGCACGGTGTTAATATTTAGTAGTTTCATCCAACCATATAATGATATTTGTAAATATAATACTTCAAAGCTACTGATATTATTCAAATTCAATTAGTATTGAATAATTTTAAAAATGCAGCAATGCAAATGTTGGAATGTTTTTTGTTTGAACCAAATTTAAAACACTATTTCACTCTTAACATAGTTCTACATGACATTTGAAACATTATTATCGTACCAAACTGTACATATATTAAAATATAGGACAAACATATGTTGAATAATCCATGTCTTGTATTTGAAAATAGATACGAAAGCTTAATGATGTAAGATTACCAAGATAGAAATAATTGGTAGCAAATGGCAAAAAAATTGCGTAACACAATTGAGCTTTAGAAGGATATGTTATCCATGAGGTGTCACACTTTGTGTGCTTCAAATTTACCATAGTAAATTTCAACAAACTTTTGATAATAGTATTCGGAAAAAGACCAATCTCAAAAAATTACAATCCATGGAAATATGCTTTGTCTTCATATATATGACTAAAAATAATTTTAAAATGTTTTGGTTTTATTTGATGAATCCTATGTGCATAACACGAGTTCACACTAGTTCTATAAATGGAACAATGTAACACAACTATCCTATGACTATCCTAGTATGTGCAGTAACAAACTTACAAACACTAGCAATCACACTACTAATAAACATAGGAGCACAATCAAACATGTTCGACACTAATATTCATCCATACTAGTGAATAATAAACAAAACTAAATTAACTTAGTCGCACCAGTGAAAAGCTCTCATACTATCTTTTGTCTCTCGGTATTACTATAATTGTATTCACCCTATTAAACACTGATAGGTTTATTCCTTGGTAGTCGAAATAGATTTTCTAGGTCTAATTCCAGTTCCACTTCCACATCTTCAAGTTGACTAATTTCTATAATAACACCGGAATCATGCACACATTTCAAAAATTGGAATGAATGGAACACATTATGCACAATAGCCATTATCTTAGGTAGGTTGACTCTACGTTAGCTTTCCAATACTTTCAATTAATAGAAAAGGCCTAACAAACCTAGGTGTAAATTTTCCTAAATTTTCAGATCCATCAACATTTTCCATTGAAGAAACTTTAATAAACACCACATCTTTAGTGGAAAACTCAAAATATGTACATTTCTTGTGTTCATATATATCATTTGTGATCATCTTAAGATATTTTCAACCATATTCAAATAAGGTTAACCATCTTTGAATTTCTCTAATAATGTTCTACTCAATTATTAATCGATTGGCGTTTTCCCACCAACATGACGGTGATTTGCATGATCATTTGTGCGAAGCCTTAAAGGATACCATGACGGTACTTTACTAATAAATATAATTGTATGTGAATTCTACTTACAATAACTAATCCTCCAATGATCTTCCAATATTAAGAATGCATACCCATAATAGATCCTTAATTATCTTATCGACTATCTCGGTCTATCCATTTATCATTGGGTGATAATTCATATTAAAACTAAGTTTATACCTAATGCATGTTGCAAACTTTAACATAAATTTCTCGTAAAGAACATATCTCCATCACTTATAACACAAGTATAAATATCATGTGACCTGCTACTTCTTTCACGCATCGCATGATCTATCAGCAAAATGACTTGTTTTTGGTAATAGTTGAACGTTACTATATGTATATTCGGGTGCATGGTAGACGCTGGTACTGCAGTGCTATTCTCCTTCTGATTCAGAATAATATGTTTTCCGGCCTTCTCTTTAAAATGAAAAGTAGACGTTCCAATACGAATACCGGCAATAACTTGTTCAGAATCTACATATTGATTATTTTAAACTAAACCAAACTTTTGGGAGGAATATTCACAATATGTAGAAAATCCCGACTCTCAATAGTTACATACAAGTCCATGGAACATTGAAAAGTAAGGACGCCCGTAACGGGTATGTATGGGATGAACCAAATAGTTGTTGAACTTTATTTCTTTATTAGAGTGAGCTCGTATATGTTCGACAATACTGCCCATGACTACTCCACCCGTATGAAAAATTCTTATGTTAGTTGAGTCTTTGGTTCCCTAATTGATTGCCCTACAATAATACCTATAGCTTTCCCCAATTCAATCAGATCGCTTTAAGTGGAACTACTACCATATCATAATTGACAAATCCAAGATGTATTCCTACAAGTAAAGGGGGTTCGAATAAATATGTGTATATATATATGTGTGTGTGTATTGATTGTGCTCAAAATTTATTAATCGATTGGCAAGTCCAATCCTAATATCTTAATTTTAGGTGGCAATGCAACGTATTCCGTATATATATTGTCCGCTAATACACGACTAATAAGGGTTTGGACAATTTTTTTCTGTGACCCCATTTCGAGGACTCACAGAAATACCTTGGATTGAACCACAGTTTGTTCAACATGCAATAATGTGTTGAACTACTTCAACAAGTCTACACATGAGCTATCCAACATCTAATTTCATACAGCAACATCCATGACTCATTTTCGAGCTCTGTAGTATGAAACTATATATTATGTCAAAGAAAGTCTTTCACGTAAATTGCTTTGAATGGGCAAATCAATCAATTGTTCTTGGGGATCCGACATTAATCCTCGTACCTACTAATTAATGTACCTGAGATGTATTTCATCGAGCTCCTGAAAAGGACATTAGATGGACTAGGATGGAACAGACATTTGAAAATTACGATTCATTTCTTATCTCAAATATTCACTTATAGCATACCATATCTCAATGGATTGATGTAATTTTTCTACCACGTGTACATTCCTATAGTATCGGGTTTTTCCAACATAAAACTTTTTTATTCAACATCTTGGACTTACCATCCCTTAGAAGGTATCGTTAAAAGACCATCAATCCCTAATAAAGTAGATATAGTAGTGGCTTGTTGGAGACCTAGAGTCCCCACTTAATCCAGGATGCGATGTATATGCCTTTCTGAAATGATCAATTAATTTGCTAATAAGTCGTTTCGTGGCAGTTCCATCTATCACTTTTTTGTGAAAGACCGGATCAGATCGTTCTACCATAAGTACCTCTATATTCCGCTAAGTGGGATTCGATAATGGACTTGAGTTAGTGATGCGAAAACTTCCTTTCCTCAATCTCCATTCACATAGAAATTAAGAAATTCTTATAATACCGATGAAATTGGATAAACTTGACTTCTAAGGAAGGACGTCTAATCGAATTTATTTATCTAGATAGCATATTTAGATAGCGTATAAATATTATATAACACATTAATAGGCTCAACAAAACCCCTATTGACTTCTTCTACTCCTCAATAAAAAGAAACCCGACCAATAGTAGTTCGAATGTAATACAATGGTTTTCCTTTTTAATACTTTCTACTATTCAATTGTGCCCATAACTCTCATGATAAGTACCAAAAGGTTCATAGTGAACTTCGATGGGATCCTATTTTGAGCTAACAACGCATTGATCTAGTCGCCATCAAATCCAAAAGGGGCTATCTAATTTGATTCGTTTTTGCAGATAAGCCCCAAGTACATCACAGGAACTACCAAAATATGATATTTTTTCTTTCTTATACTCATAGTTATTATTATCAACTATTTTATTTTTGTAGTTCGCACAATTATATGGATTATACCTATTTTCACAAATACCCCCATTGATTTCCCATCATTAATACATAGAGTCTGATAAGCACATCTTGACTTGGTATAAAAATGGGATCCCCAATAGCTGGAGACAAAAGATTCATATGAGAAAACATAAGTAAGCAGGCCTCCGCTTGAGCTTCCGAAGATAAAGGTACACTAAAAGCCATTTGGTCCCCATCAAAGTTTGCATTGAAGCCCTTACAAACTAATGGGGATAAATAAATAGCGTGTCCCTCCATTAAATTGTGTTGGAACGCTTGTATACCCAATCTATGCAGGATAGGTGCTCTATTCAACAATACATGATGTCCCTAAAGTATTTTCCATACAATCAGTTTTTTTCCTGAATTTTACAGCAATCCTGATATTAGAAACAATATGTTGCCTAATTAGACCACAAATCACAAATGTTGGGAAAAGCTCTATTGCTATTACTTGAGGTAATCCACATTGATATAATTAAAGTAAAGAACCGATGATAATGACAGAACGTCCTGAATAATCGACCTGTTTACCAACACACTACTAGAGAGACTGTTTATTGCGACATCCATTTCCCACGGCCGTCGATGGCTCATCGTTTTTTGCAGAGGCAAGCAATTGTCGTAGCATTAATGAATATAAAATAAATTAGCCGACGGCAGCCATTGGAAGCCATTGCAAATATAGCCATTGACGGCCGTCGGAAGCTGTTGCAAAGTCGTGAATAACCTAGTCTCAGGCCAACTGTTTTCTTCATTATCTTCCTCACCAAACCTCCTCCTTCACCTCCTCCAAAAGCTCCTCCATGTCGTCAGTAAGCCTCCACGCCGTCAGCAACTCTCCATCTTCAATTTTCTACTCTCTCCATTAGCTATTTTCTACAAGAATGTTTAATTTATAAACCCTATTTGATTTTGATTTGGTAAATTAGGGTTAATTTGTTGTTATAGTTGTTAATAATACCGCATTGATTATTTATTATACCTCATCGAATGCTAGTTAGGTTGTTATTATAGTTGTTTAGCATTTAAATGTTGAGAAAATAATTTGATTAGTGTATATGTGCGTTAATTGGTGTATACGTGTTGATTAATTAGTGCATACACACATTAAGGCCAATTTGGATTAATTAGAGTCGATGTTCAGGATTTAGTATAGGCATTTTTAAGATGACGAAAATGACGGTTTAGTGTATGCATTTCTTATAACATAAATAAATTATTGTAAAATTTATTGTATAATATGCTTTACGTTTTATAAATCCCTTATATAATTTTTGGCCCCGTCTGACATGTATTGTATATGATCGTTATATGGATATTCGTTTTTATTATAGAACAGACATTTATATTCATCTGATACAATATTTTTCGGATTTATTCATGTATTGGACAAGTTACAAACACAATAAAGTAATTATATTTTGCAAACTATATCATTTTAAATAGTTCATAAAATTTCGACAACACTTTCTTTTTATTCCTTGTGTACACACATATGTATACGATATAAGGAACAAACGGGAAGTGCTGCTGAAAATTTATTCAATCGTTTAAAGTAAAATGATATATATAATATAATTACTACTGTGTTTGTAATAGGAAGTAGGATGACCAACTATCAAAGTATAAAACAATAACCTAAAAATTATAGATTATATTCATATAACTTATGTAAATCCATTTGGAAAAAAATTAAATAGAATAACATTATATATTTGTGAAAATTTAAATGTATGATTTAATTAAAAAATAAAATGTCAATACGTAAATGATTAATGCGTTTTTATCTTTTAAAGTAGGAAAAATGATCAATTATTTAATCGGTCGGAGCTGGATGTACCAATAAAGAAGAGAAATTGGAGCCTTAATAAGCGAATATTTTCAAAATGGTGTACACGTCTTTATTGAATTCGCTTTAAGTAATAACAGAAACGACGAAGAAATTCGTTGTCCGTGTTGTAGATGCAAATTATTGAAGCATTTGATACCGGATATGGTAATAGATCATTTGCGCCAATATGGTTTCGTGCAGAATTATTTTGTGTGGGATCGTCATGGAGAACTTATAGCACCTAATCCCATACATTCGGAGGAGGAGGTGGATAATAAAATTGTTCCAACAAATCTCATAGAAGATATAGTTAAAGGTGTATCACGTTCAATGTTCCCTACTGTTGAAGTTGATGGTAACAATGTTAATGTCAAAGAAGAACCAAGTATTGCAGCAATTTTTTTTATGATTTATTGGATGCTGCTAAGAAACCCTTTTGGGATGGTTGTACAAGCGGTACTTAACTTTTAGTAACTGCAGAATACATTGCGATGAAATTAAAATACAAATTCACAGAAGCTGGGTTTATAGGTATAATACAAGCTGTAAAACGGCTTATGTCAGCCGATAATTCAATGTGCAAAAATCATTATGGACTGAAAAAAATTTATGTTTGCTTTTGTTTTATCGTATCAAAAAATAGATACATGTTTAAATGGTTGCATGTTGTTTTGGAAAGAAGGTATCAATCTTAAGAATTGTAAAATATGTAATTAGGAAAGATACAAACTAAGAAAGAGAAGGGAAATGAAGTTTCGTACAAGTTATGCATTACTTACCCATCACTCCTAAGATTCAAAGATTATATGCATCTTCTGTAATCGCGCATCATATGTGATGGTAATGTGCGAGAACACAAAAAGAAGGTACATTAACACACCCAGTTGACAGAGAAGCATGGAAATATTTTGATAAGACATACCCCGCTTTCGCAGTGGAGAGCCGTAATGTTAAACTTGGTTTATGCATGGATGGATTATCACCGTTCTCTCAATTTGGTTCAAAATATTCATCTTGGCCTATAATCATTACACCTTACAATTTACCTCCGTGGATGTGTATGAAAACTCTGTATATGTTTCTCACTATTGTCATCCCTAGCCCTGATGATCTAACATAAGGAATCGACTTATCTTTAGAACCCTTGATTGAAGAGGTGAAAACATTGGGGAACGAAGGTGTTAAAACATACGACATTTAAAAAAAAAGAATTTTCGTATGTTCGCTTCTCTATAGTGGACTATAAGCGATTTTCCTATGTATGCAATGCTTTAGGGTTGGAGTACGGCTGGTCATCTAGCTTGTTCTTATTGCATGGAAGAAATACGAGCATTTTCTTTACCGTATAGGAAGAAAATTTCGTGGTTTAACTGTTATCGGTGTTTTCTCCATATTAATCATCTTGTTAGAAAAGATAAAAAAAAACTTTACAGTAATAGGCTTGAGACCTTGCGACCACCAACGATTTGGTCAAGCGAAGATATTAATCAGCTTATAAAGGATTATCCAAAGATACATGAAACTGGTGAAAAAATTGAAATTCAAGGTAAATCGACGATTCATAATTGGTGCAAACAAAGTATATTTTAGGAGTTACTTTATTGAAAAAATCTCCTAATTCGTCATAATATCGACGTGATGCACAATGGAAAAAATGTTCGATAATGTATTTAACACGGTTATGAATGTTAAAGAAAAAACTAAGGACGATTTGAAATCAAGACATGATATAGAGGAAATATGCAATCGTCCTGAGCTTCATATGAAGCCAAATGACACAAAAACACAAAGCATGTTATGAGCTGGACAGTAACCAAGTTAAAGTATTGTTAAAATGGGTGGAAGGTTTATGATTTCTTAATGGGATTTCCTATAATCATCGTAGATGTGTTGACTATAAGAACGTAAACTAAATGGGATGAAAAGTCATGATTGTCCTGTAATGATGGAACATTTGTTACCCATCAGTTTCAAAAAACTGTTGCCCACAAAAGTTTGGATGGTTGTAATAGAAGTTAGTTTGTTTTATAAGTAGTTTTGTTCAACTACGTTAAAAGTTGATCGTCTACGTAAACTTGAGGAAGAAATTATTATACTACTCTACAAACTGGAGAAAATATTTACTTCGGATTTATTTAATGTAATAAAGCATGCATCTGTTCATCTTCCGTTTGAAGCACGTTTTCGAGGTCCTGTGAAATATGGATGGATGTATCCGTTTGAAAGGTATTAATATTGAGTATGTTAAATTTTTTACATGTAATAAAATTTAATTATAATTATTCTTAACAGGCACTTAAATCATCTAAAGAAAAAAGTGAGACAAAAAGCATGAGTTGAATGTTCGATATGCAAATCATATATCGAAGAAGAAGCTTCGTTATTTTTCTCTTATTATTTCAGTGACCTTGTGAGCTTATCTTTTGAAAGTGTTATGCAAAATAATGAGGGCATTGAACAAGATTCTTATGAATCAGAACTATCTATTTTTAGACAGTAGGGACGCCCTATTGGAAGATGTGTGGAAGTATGGTTAGACGACAGAGATTACCATATAGCCCACACATACGATCTTTTTAACTGTGCAAAAGTTGCGCCATTTGTTAGGTATTATTAAATAACACATATAAAATTATTTACTTGAATAATACATGTGTGTATTAATTATAACACAGTACATTATCTATATATGCAGTATTTACGAGTCACAACATCCAAGCGGCGATATCAGCAAAAAAATTGCTATTGGTTTCCGATCCACGTATATGATCCGGTAAATTGTATGGTCGATGAAGGATTGAAAAATCTTGTGATGAGACCAAAAATAAAAGTCAAGACATATCCAATATTCTTTGTCAATGGATACAAATTCAACACCAAAGAATACAGGGCTGAAAAATTAACTAACAATACTGGTGTATATGTTAAAGGTAGTGATGATCCAAATGATCACATAAATGATTTTTATGGAGTGTTAACTCAGGTTTTGCAATTAACATATTTTAGCAAACCAACGGAAGAAGTTTATTTTTTTTATATGCAACTGGTTCAGTAATGTTCCAGGTTTTGGAATCAACATGCACCAAAAATATAATATTATTGAAATAAAGCATACATCACATTATCATAAGTATGGTCTATTATACTATCAAAAAAAGCCCTTCAAGTTTATTATGCTTCTTATCCATATCTAAAAAGAGATAAAGCAGATTGGTCGGCAGTTTTTAAAACAAAGGAAAGATTCACGCTTGATGGAAAGAATATTCCAAACGAACAAGCGTACCAAGCCGATATCGAGGAAAATGATGAAATTACAATAATAGATGATCAAACCGATTTTGGCCCTAAATGATGAATCAAATGTATTAATGGAAGTATTTGAGACCACAGAGGAAAAAAAATATAGAGTACGAGACCGAGTCCGAGTCAGAAAACGACGAGGACTGATTTAATAGTATACATGTTGAAAAAAGGTAATTTATGGGAGTATTGATGTTACATTTTTTTTGTATGTTATATGCTATTATTGATGTTAAATATTGATATACATACTCATAATTGAATGATATGCTCTGCCATAATAAAATATTATGTATATGACAGGTATTATAGATGTCTTTCTTCAGGCGTTAGAGTTCTTCGCAGTCTGGTTCCCCCTCTTCGTCTCAGAGAGGGACCGTTCGCAGCGAAGGTAATGGCAGTGGCCCACACAGGAGGCACCACATACTATGGTCGGATTGCTACCGAAGGCAGATGGCTCGTAAGTATTAAATTTACTTCAGCATTATAAATATTTTGTATGATATATTAGTCATGATTTGTCTGTATCATATTTAATGCAGGGATTTTGAGCTTGAGCCTTCAAATATATTTCTCAGCATTTCTAAGCAGGCATACATGAGCCATATAACTGCATGCTGACCCAAATGGAGTAGGATCCTAGAGCACGTACGGGAGAGCATCTGGTAGGGCTTCCTAGTAAGTGTAAATTTATATATCATTATATATAGCACTTTACAATTTGCTGACTAAGTATAAATGTATAATTTATATTTTTTTCAACATATATACAGAGGGTGGTAGAACTACAAGAGGAGGACGTTTCTCTTTGCTAGCGCCACCGGAAATTTAAAGTTGCAAAGAATTATCGGGATACGATGTCCACCATCAGAAAATCTAGAAAGAAGCCAAGCTGGATGGCATCAGCGTATGTGATGCTTGGGTCACATGGTGGAAAAGCAATGAATTCAGGGTAAGTCTATTAGATATCACCTTAATTTGTTCAGTAGAGAATACATAATTTATATCTGTAAAATATGATCTTGATTTTTAATTTGCAGGCGGAGTCAGAAAGGAACTCGGCGAACAGACAAAAAAATCCATTCATACACCATGGTGACTCGAAATCATTTCAGCACGCGAGGCCTATTAAATTGATTAATTGCAATTATGAACAGTTACTACGTTTTTTGTATAAATTTGTACGAACAACAATAATATACACCAATTATTACAGGAAAGAGCGTGTGGGGCTCCTGTCTCGTATATGGATGTATTTGCACATACTCATGCCGTCAGATAGACCGACGACGAGGGATTAGTGACGTATGTCTAACAGGAGGACGATAAAGCACATGCCGCATATGTAAGTATATTTTAAGTTAAAAGTTATTAATAATGATCATTTTAATTAATTAGTTGTAAAATATTATAATAATGTCACATACTATTTAATTGTATTTAATTTTGCGTTGTATGAAAGATTTATGCAAGCACATGCGCAGATGCTCGAGCAATCAGGACGGGAGCAATTAACCACTTATGAGGAAGACGCTATCTTCGACTCCGTTATGGACCTGACACAGCGAAATAGGCCATATGACTACGGCAATCAAGTGGTAATTTATAAAAATTAACTAAGTTGTAAAAATCGCTTAATTTTTATAAAAGTTACGTAATAAATTAAACTATTTCAACTTGTTTTGTAGGCTCGGGCCTCATAAAAGGCTTATCAAAAGACTCACGACAATGCTGAGATTAATGAGCTTCGACGGTAGATTGCAAAATTGCAGGAGCAGGACTGCCTCTGAGCAGCGTAAATGGAGCAACAGAACCAGCATTTGGCAGAGTACGTGGAGTGTCAAGGAGCATTCCCTTCCTCTGGTGGTTCCGGAGCCGATGATGAGTCTTGAGGTGCGTTTTGCAGTTTTTGTTTTTGAAACTTGCGTATATATACAATGAGAGATAGTGGGTTGATTTGTGAACATGTGGTGTTTGATGTTGATTTGTAGGGTTGATTGGTTGGCATTTTAGACATTGTATATGTTGTAAATCGATGTTGATTATATATATATATATATATATTGCAGTTGGGTGTATGGGACTGATGATGGACGGTTTGTTTTGTGTTGATTGGAAATGTTTGAGTTTGAGATTGAGATGGTAATGTTTGAGTTTTATATTGTTATTGATATTGATTTTAGCTTATATATATGATATATATATATATATTGATTTTGATGTAATATATATTGATATTGATATTGATAAATTGTTTGGCTGCTGAAACCAAATTTTTTTTTACCCAGACTTCCGTCGGCTCCCGACGACTTCCGACTTGGTCGAAATTCTCCGACGATTACTGACGGCTCCCGATTAAATAATTCTGACGGCTCCCGATGGTTCTTCGGCGAGCTTTCAAGCCACATGGACGTCTATACCGCTGGAAAAAACATCGGAACTGTCTTCGAAAAAATCTTCCTTCTTTCCGATGTCGTCGATTACGTCGAAAATGGACGAAATCCGTGTTCTGTGTTCCAATGTGATTTCCGTTGGCTCCCGATAGCCTCCGACGGTTGTGAGCCGTCGAAAATCGCTGTATCCCTTGTAGTGGTGGAGTCTCACGAAATCTTCCTTCTTTCCCTTTAATTGCATCTACAAATGATTTGTATTTATTAAGACCATCCCTCATTAGTTGTCCGCGTATCCCATTATCAAGAAGTATATCCACAGCCTTTTGCACTAATTTTTCCTGACATATTACTAATTCTCCTGGCGTAGACCTACTTGTTGCTAATAGATCGATAAGAGTATTGATCCTAGCAACATCTCTCATTTGATGCCCAAAATTAAGCGCTATAGATGTTGCAGTCATCTATAGTATTTATTTTTGGTAACAAAATGTGGTCATGTTAATGGTATACATAATATCAGAAGCACACGAATATGAAACATTTAAACATAATTTCAAAGATAACTTTTCTCAATACATTTCAAATTAGCATTTCATATTTGTTACATAATCCCAAAACATTGCCCAAATTCAGATAAAATATAATTATTAAAAATTACGCTAATGGCGACATATGTAGATGCTCCTTGGATGATTAGAGTTACTAAATATATAGACACGTCTACTATCAATACATTCATACAATAACTGACATAACACAGCGGATAATAAATGTTGATAGACTTCTACATAGTTAGCTTTTGCCTTCTGCATGTCTTTGGAAGCTTTATTCGTCAAACCTACTTAACCTGAAAGACCCTTACTCCCGACCCACTCAAATCAAATTTTAAGCACCCGAGAGTTTAAGGGGAAAATATAAACTTCGAGTCAGATAAAAGGCTTGGTGTGAATAATGATACGCCATCTCAGTTTATAGATATAAGTGAGACCAACCGCTGAGCAGAACGGGTTTTCCCTCTCTAATGTCCTTTAAAATATATCTTTTGCAAATCATAGTCCTACAACCAAACTGGTTAAGATAATAATATAACAATAATAGGTATGCTTGCAACTTGGGTAATTTGACTATCCATCAAACTAATGGACTATCCATCCCGATGTTTAGTTTTCACAAGGTAACTACCAACCTACATGGCTGACTCAGGTATACTAGACTTAATAAATGTTCTAACTTGTTGTTAGAGGAAAACTGGACGATCTATTTGTAACTTAATATTTCTATGGTCATCTGATCCTAATGGTTTTGCAGGCTCTCTAATAACCTAACTCAACTCTGTATATTCCTTTCTGTTTGTAACCTTCTTTTGGTCTCACCCGTGATAAAGCTCTACGCGTTGTAATTTTGGACTTACATCAGCTAAGGGCTACTAGTTAAAGCATAGGGCACGATCCTACACCAGTCTCATCTGGTTTTATAATCTTTGAGTCAATTTATCCTATTACAGTCTACTTAAAAGTGATAAGAACAATAATCACATTAGTAAAAATATGAGCTAAATACCCTTTTCGATTACCTTAAAGACATTTCTTTAAAAATCATTTAACCCTTGGAATCATATTTTAAACAAGGAAATTATGGTCCCTTACTTTACTCAAATATTTATGCCATGATATATGTTTTTATAAAACCTTTATTGATGAAGTTCGAAGTAATTTAGAGGTCTTTGCCTCTTAAAACCTTAGCCATAGAGTCAAGACAATATAGAACCTTTATATTGATACAAGCGGCAAGGGTATAGCCAAAGATGTTCTTCGCTCTTCTTTAAAATAAGCTAAAGCCTATAACTGTAATCACTTCTTTATACTAACTTGGAATCAGACGAGACTTCGACTGATGAACTCCGTCTAATTACAGACAATATGAAACGCTCGGATACTTCATCTTATGAACACACGCTATAGTTCTCCATGGTAACTAACAGTTGTACTTAAAAAATAACAGACTACATCCCCATATTTGAATTCCGCCTAGGCAGAAGTCACTATTTATTTGTTTAGACTGCGGTTACTTCTTCATACCAACTTGGAACCAAGCGAGAGTTCGATCGATTAACTTCCATCTAAATTACGGACAATACGAGACACTCAGATACTCCATCTTGTGAACTATAGATCTTCATGGTGACTAACAGTTGTATTCAAAAAATAACATGCTACATTCCTATATTTGAACTCCGCCTAGGCAGAAGCCACTATTTTTTTATTCGGACTGCAATAACTTCTTCATACTAACTCGGAATCAGGAAAGACTTTGACTGATGAACTCCTGCCTAAATTACGAACAATATGCAACACTCGGATACTTTATCTTGTGAACGCAGACTATAGTTCGACAGGGTGACCAATAGTTGTACTTATAAAATAACATGCTACATTCTCATATTTGAACTCCGCCTAGGAACAAGTCGTTATTTTTTTGTTTGGACTGCAATAACTTCTTCATACTACCTCAAAATCAGACGAGACTACGATCAATGAATTCGCATCTAAATTACAAATAATATGCAACATTCAGATACTTCATTGTGTGTATGCATGTTGTAGTTCTCCATGGTGACTAACGGTAGCGCTCGGCAAAAAATAGACCACGTCTCCATATTTGAATTTTGATGAAAATTAGAATTAAAATTTAAAATTTTGATTTTTATCGAAATTCAAAATGTAAAAAATTAGAATTATTTTATATTTGTTTGTTTTTTATTAGTCAAATCAAATTTAATTCTTTAAACATGTTAAATGGGTAACCCGTTTATTAAATGGGTTGAGTCAGATTGAACTCTGTATTAAATGGTTATCCGATCAACTTCAAAATTAAAAATATATTAAAATGGATTGATGAAAGTCTATTGTTTAAAGAGATGTGATTAAGGATCGTAGGTTTAAGTTCGAATTTAATAAACATCAAATCTTGATTTATGGAATGAATCTAGAACGCACTAATTAATAATTTTTGTATAAAACATAAATCCTTGCATTAAGTTAAATTCAAGCCAATGTGATACAAAATTTGCAACTTTCTTTATAGAATAAGTTCATAATGCATGGATCTAAATTTGTTACCAAATCGATTGCAAATTTTAACTTTTATTTAGATTTCGAAATCCTAATGAATGTCCTACAAATATCACAAATGATATATAAAATACGTTGGCCTATTAATCTACATCAAAATATTTTTAAAATTATAAATTTTAATTAATACGGAAATTAATTAATGTTTTCTTGCTTGGATGTTTCTAGATCTTATAGATCTATCCCAACCATCCATAACACTTTAATATAACTATTTCCTTTTCAAAAAAAAAAAAATAAATCAAACAAACAACAATTTTCTTTACCAAATACATGTAGATTTCATACATCTACAACTATAACCAAACAACGTTTGGAAAGAAATAACCTTTATTCAAACCCAAATTCAAAATTCATCATGTTCCGCACATTATTTTTAAAACGTGTACAAGTCTCAGACATAAATTATTTGAGCATGATATACTCGAAATAAGTTTGAAAAATAAGGTCTACAATAGAATGCGATCTATAAATAATAATATTAGAAATAAAAAAGATCTATAAAATAGGGACGAAAATATATAATAGTAAATGTAGTAAACAATTATGGTTACGCTCATGAACTATGTATAAATAGTGGAAAGAAAATTGCTTGCTATTTAGAGATTGTGTTGATAATGTGTTAAAAATAAAACAATTTAAGAAACCACTAGAGACAAAGATGATATTTCATTCATTGCATATGTCAATGTACAATAATCTTAAGCTCTATTTATACGTTCAAGACGATAGAATTTTGTAATATAGTCTTTATAAATATAATTAAGCATATTTATCATTTCAATGCTACATATTTTATAACATTATTTTTACATAACATTACAATTTCCTATTATGTAATCCAACCTCTCAACTTTGTTGGAGGTAGACTACTAAGAAATGAATATTCTTATTTCATACGGAGTGTAAAATTTTATGTTGAGTATTTTAACTCATGCAATATGACCACTAATATAATCAACAAAGCCAAAAAAACTCGAATGCTACATATTAGATTTTGTGCAAAATCAATTCAAAGGCTTCTTTGAGAAATGCTAATGTAATCAAAAGTAAAGCATATAAATATAGGAGGATTAAATTATTTGGACTCAAAGTTTGATGTTTCGATGTGCTCATCTAATCGTAGCATTTGAAATTTTATAAATAAATCCAACATAACTTTCTGGAATTTGCTTTCAAACTACATGCCTATGTGTGCTGTGATTGATATTTGAAACATCAAATTTGAATTGATTTGCAGATGATCTAAGATTTAAAGGGGATAATCAGGGAAATGGGGAAAAAACGAGAGTGTATTCTTTTCGCTCAAAATAACAGATAGGACCGCTTTTTACATAGAGATTTTAAATCATGCTGCGTCCACTTGTCCGCCCTGATATGATACTTACTAAAAGGGTATCATGCTGCACAACGTGTTCTCCTTTTGTAAATTTGGTTTCGATAAAGAATTTTAGACCACCAGTCAACCACTACTGCCGATGCTTTTACTATAGTTTTCAGTGAATTCGGAGACGCCCAGAAACAATCAATAATTTTAATTGAAAGCCATGGCATGGCAGCTTATATTTTGGCTATATGCCTTTGTTTCTGTAATTGGTTTGATCGCTCTCACTGCCTATCAGGTATACCATTTATGTAGCCTAGTAAACCCTAATAATTTTGTTTTGTTCGATCATGTTAAATCTCAACTCCTGTAAATCTTAATCTGTTTATTATTAATTCAAAATTAGTTCGAACCGCTTGCTTGATTTGAAATTTGTTGTGGGTTACATCTTTTTGAAGGCACTGAATTGATTTCAATTTTTTACCGATTGTTAAGTTTTGGGTAATTTGTCTATTTGATGAGTTATGTGGCGGTGCAATGTGATTCTCAATCCTGCCCTTCCACATTTGGTTAAGCAACTGATGGGAATTTGGTTCTTTAAGCATATTGAAGTTCAAATGATGGGTATATACAGTAATAATTGACACAAAATATTGAGGCGTATCTTATCACTTTCTTCTGTTTAGTGTGTGTTGCTAAATGCACCTCACAAGAACTCTATTTTACCGTTTAGATGAAGAAAAAAGAAGAAAACAAAAGCAGTGTGTTCGTTCATTTTACCTAATTTATCAGCAATGTACTACCGACTCACAATATAAGTCTGATCGATAATGTATTGCTGATTTAAATAAAAATCTACTGGCACATAGTACAAAAATTCATCATATTTGATCAACAACATTATGCCGATTGACAGTACAACACCAGTTGGGTAACACTTCTTTTCTAAAATCGTGTTTTATGAAGTAGGTGGTAAATCAAAGTGGGGGTAAAATGAAGACCGGATAATGGAGTATAAAATAAGGTGCATTTAGCACCACTCATAATAAAACATAATAAAGTCGAATGCTTTCTAACATCATGCTTGAAACTAATCCATTCATTGATAGATAACCAACTCAAGTAGTTAACTACATGCATTGATTCCATCGACAAGCAAAATATTATCAAACAAACTGTCCTCACCGCCATTCAACAATTTCATTTTTCTTTCCCAACACCAAATTACGTTTCATCAAACAATCGAAATGTAAAGTACATTTTATAAACTAAAATTTGTGAAACTATTTTTCTTAGATGACTCGGAAGCCGTCTCTTCGCAATGCGAGGGAAATGATGTGTACATTATGGCTCTTTCCAGAGTCCACTATCGTGCGGGAGCCTCGTGCACTGGGTCCCACTTTTTCTAGATGTTGCATTTGCATACGAATTCAATCATAATATAAATTTCAATTTGATTAAAAAAAGACAATGATTGAAGAGCATTCTATGAAGCTTCTCCTTATGATTTTGGGTTACTCAAGTCGATTTACTCATAATTTTTGAGATAATTGTACAAAACGATTAGTATTAGGATGTACGTAGGTATGTATGGAGGAAGAGCATTGAGTGAGGAGATAAGAATATTCTATTAAAAGATGGAGTGTTGGTATCATGAAGTATGGAGAAAAATTTAGTAAGAAGTTCCTATTGTGGCTTTAGCAGCACACCATGTTTAAGGTAATGAATGCACTAATCAAATCAGTTTGGTTTATTCATGTTATACCATTGTATTGTATCAGTAAATGAGTTGCAATACATGGCAGATTGACTATCTATTGGGAGAATGAAAGAAACTGACATTGAACATTCTCTATATCAATGCTAAATGAAACAAGTTCTCAGGGATTGGCTATTTCAATGTTAAATAAAGGTGTTCCCATGAATCTATAATAATGCAAAACAAGAAATTAAATCAACTTCTAGTAAGACAGATGGGAAAGATTTTTTTTCTGATTGCTGCATGGTATAAAAGCTTTAAATATTTCATCACATTTCGTCCTTATTACGTTCTCTTTATATTCTAGCAATGATAAGCAGATGATCAGCCTCTCCTTCCTCTTATTCTAACTTCGCCTTTTCATTCTTACAGTATCATTTATAGTCTGACATATAAGTAGTTTAACGGTTCACTACTAGTTTGCAGTTTGTTATGATTTGATCATATGAGTGGTCCAACCTCAATTACATATTTGATGCACTGACATAGAAGTTGCAATCATTTCCATTATATGTATATGTATGTATGCTTTGTAATTACTCGTTATGTTTGGACAATGTAAATATTTTAATTGCATTTACTTTTCCTGATTGTTGAACTTGTGTGCCAGCTTATTTCTCTATCGGATTTGGAGTTTGACTATATCAACCCGTATGATTCATCATCTCGGATAAATGCAGTTATCGTTCCAGAATTTGTAGTTCAAGGAGTTTTGTGCATTCTTTTGATCCTATCATGGCATTGGTTTCCCTTGCTTTTAATGGCACCAATCACTTACTACCATATACAACTGTATGTATGACCTTCTATTCATTACCAGGACACTTTAATTTTTCCTGCATTATTTTTGAATACAATAGCGTACATGCCGCTTTTACTTTTTAGTCTGTTATTTCGTAGTTTTAGGTCAATGTATTTTTTATTCAGTCCATTAGGATGTGCATTAAGTTGAGCCTTGTTTTTTTTCCCCTTTTCTTTAGCTTCAAGATGAGATGGTGAAGAAATTGTGTTTATTGTAACAAAATGATATATGTAGTTTGCTCGCTGAAACAAAAAGACATTTTACACAAATAACTAATTTAATACTTTCTTTTCTTTCTTTATATATATATATATATATATATATATATATATATATATATATATATATATATATATATATAGCTTCCATTCAGGAAAAGTCTGGTATGTTAACTGCTAAATAAATAATGTATAATTTGCAACGGAACAAGACACGGGTCTATGAATATTGGACAGTTTTTCTGATAATGACGTGATAAATCCCAAAAACACAATGTGTTTATGAATCTTGTGATTTTACTAAATTCTTAGGGATAGATGTATAATGGTACATAACATATCTCTGTATAACCTGGCACCTCAAACATGTTTTTCTGCCATCGCAAGTCATGTTTCCAGAAAATGTCGTTGCCAGCAGCTCAACTTTTAATGTTTTAAATACTATAGACATGCAATATTGAGAGCACATTAGATAAGTGTTCAATGGTGAGAACGGGATAATTTTTGTACTATTATATTCCAATGTATTGTCATTCTAAAGTGCTTTTTTGTTCCATTTCACTTGAATGCAGTTTTCAACCTAACTGATTTGCATTAGACTGAGATACCTTGATTGGAAAAAAAGTGAAATATAAGATGGGCAAAATTTTAATACATTGAAGCATTGACTTAGAACGTATATAAAATCTATTTATCCTTTACTGTGAGACGCAGTTTTAGTAGCTGAGATACAAGCTGAGGGTGTGCATACCATATTATCTGGATATCATGTATATTTATTAAATTCAGTATTATCTAAGCACCAATTTTATTCATTCACTTCGCATCAGGTGCTGTTTTGTCCCTGAATTAACAATCCTCATGCAATAGTTTTGTTTGCATACACCCATGCTAGTGTGTGTCTCGTTAAATACTTGACATGGTTAAAATCATCTGCAAGGTGACCTACAAATTTCTCACATCTAAGGATTTAACCATGTATAACAAGCTTGAGCCAACCAGATGACATATGTTAAATGTAAATGGTAAATAGTAAATACATGATTTATTTGTTTGTATGTAAACCGATTTGAGTCGCCTACTTTCCCAGTTGTTTCTTTTCAATGTTCAACGTTATGACTTTATTGTTTTTTTGGTAATCCTTATCAGGTATCATTAATTGTTTGTTACTGAAATTTCAAATTTAAAAGCCATCTTATGCAGGTACATGAAAAGGCAACACCTTGTAGACGTCACTGAAATATTTAGAACACTGAATGGGGAGAAGAAATCCAGGATTATCAAGCTAGCATTCTACTTCAGCATTTTCATTATTGTTATCTACAAGTCAGTATCTTTTACATATTCGATATCTAATATTTTCAGGATTCAAAAAATCACTTGCTTGTATTTGAGATGATAACATTTCAATGTAATCGTTCATAAAAATAAATAAATCACCTATCAGTTATTTACCATGTGAGTATATGTGTGAGACTGTCCACGTTCATTAACCTGAATGGAAGAACGTTAATAGTTTCAATCCTGAAGGCGTTAGTTTATTGCCTGAAGAATAGATTAAGTTAATAATATGCACACATCTAATATATTTATGCTACCTCAAATTGTTGTTGTGTAACATCTTTCATTCGAACTGTTGCTACACATGCAAACTAATCAGAATGTCAGATGTGAGTTTGCTTTCCATATCAGTTTTCGCGACTTTGATTTTGCAACCATGGAATAGGTGACATGACATTTAAGCTATATGACAGTTGGTATGAACCTGGATTATACCTGTAGATCGCAAAGAATAGTGTGGGCTAAATGATTTTCCATTTAATATTGTATTTTGTTTTGTCTATTGCAAACATTGTAAATATATTTTAATCAGCTTTTGTGTGTGTGTGTAGTATCTCATCCAGTTAACTTCTTTTGTGCAGCCTTGTGGTATCTGCTGTTGTTTTACTGATAGATGAACATGAGGTGGAATCAGGGATCTTGTAGGATGACATTTCATAACTGCAGGTGATAAATCCTCTCTATTAATTTTCTGTTGTCTCGAGTTACATTAATTTCTGTCCTGCTGATAGAGTGAAACATGGAGATAATAGTCAGTGAGATTATTCTTGCTGACATTTTTTGAGATTCTTACCGACTGAGCTTGTTCCATAAAATAGAAAAAAATCTCTGCAAGAAATCATTTACTATGAAACAACATTAAAAAATATTTTATTCCACTGCATTTTCGTATAATTAATTGCATACAGTCTGAAAGACTAATCAACTGGTGAAGTCCAAACTATGGCAAGTCAAATAGTGCTTTCAACTAGCCTAATAGTTGTTCATTCGACTCTTCAATCATTTAAAACATAGTTAACTTTCTGGCATGTTCGGATTCTTACTGATAAGATCTTGAAATGGAGGGACCTGGAAGACCTATCTATTGTAGTCGCAAGTGGACTTGGAAGCAAACAATTAACAGACTTGTTGATGATGAAGGAGAAGTTGGATGAGAAATATTAAGTATTAGAGTCATGTTTTTAGGGTAATTTTTGCCACTATGATCAATTTTATTCCCTACTCGGATTTGAAGTTTTAAATAATTTTGAAGGAAAATGAATTGTATGCTGCAGTTTCCAAACAAGGTTATCTTTGTCTTTTGGATTTAGGTGAAAGAACTAGGTCCGACAATAGATATTAGATTTAGAAAATAGAAGAGATCTAATAATGTCTGAAATTCTTAAAAACTTTCAAAACATGACTTAAGTCACTCCTATACACTACTTACAAATTAAGTTCATATTTTTCATACCGTTTTATAAACACCACCATTATTTTTGACATACAAAATAATAAATATTCTTCATCGATAAGCCAAAATGAAATTTTGTTTTCATTGTAATATCATAAATTTATGGTTTTTAATAAGAACAGTATGAAGTTTTGTGTTTTGCAGGCACATTTTGAATAGAGGGAATTAGCCACAAGCACAAACGTTAACAATTTAGGCCGAAGGACATGAAGTTTCATTTTTAGGCTAAATGACAGACTTTGGAAAAAATTTGGCTGGAGGACAATGCTAAATATAGCTAGCATTTTGTAAGGCATAAAACTTAATATAGTGGTAGTTATAACTAGCATTTTATATAGTGTAAAAACTGAATATAGTACTAGTTATTGTCCTTTAGTCTAATTTTTTTTTTGAAGTTTGTCCTTGTGCCTATTTTTCACTTTTGAATGTTTGCAATTTCTGCCTTAAATTTCAAGTAAAATATAGGTAATTGCAATATTTGTAATTTCACTTTGAATTATAACATTTTTGCACCAACAAAATTTGAACATATTACATGACATTTGAGCATTGAATTTTAGTGTGAAATTTGTGATTTAATTGTGAAATAATATATCAAATGAATGCTTCTATGAGGAACGTGCAAATTGTCCACACTTGCATGTAAATTGCAAATGTTTGCAAATTGTGTCCCGTAAGGCAAATATTTTTGCCAAAGTCAAAACTTCATAGAAAAACATACAAATCTTTCTGGAAAAGTATAAAATTTGTGATTTGATGGTTAAAACTTCAAATTGGATTTTTTAAATGGAAGTTGTCTTTTTTTCCTTCTTTTTTTCGTAATAAAAAATGAAATAAGTATATATGAAAAGCGACAATAATGACAGTAAGCTAGATATATTTACAGGACCAGATATGAAGTTGGTTAGGGATGGTTTTACATGGATTGAGGTTAAAAGCAAGTAGTTGGGTTAATTGTCATGTAAAAATGTATGCGCTTAAAAGCTTGAAGTCTGATCTAAAACCCAAAATTACACTTAAATTCTAATATGATGGTATGAGAATTTGAAAAATGCGATTTTTCCCGTATATTAGAATACTTGCTTTTTGGTAAATGTGCGCGTTTAAAAATGTCGGTCGAGTTTCAGTATATATTGGATTTTAGACAGAAAATTGTTAAATGCTCTTTTTGGTAAAATATTTGCGTTGAAAGAGATATATCAAAGATAATTTTTCTATTTTTATGTTTAACATCGTAATCATTTACTAAAATTTGAGACAAAAAATTAAATATGCTATATCCAAAATGAGTAAACATTTACTAAAATTTGAGACAAAAAAATTAAATATGCTATATCCAAAATGTGAAAATAATTCGAATTGTGCTTCAGACGTAACTTCTTTCAGATCCGAGAGCATCCGTTGATATGTTGGAGTAAAATCTTTAAAAGCTGTAGATATCTCAGTTTGCTTTTTGAAGCTGTAGATGTCTCAGTTATTACTATGCATGCATACACTGTACATTTGCTCTTTGTACATGTGCCTATTTTGTGTCCCTATGTGGTTAATAGGATTTGCTGGATTTATTGATCAAGTCAAAGGTCAATGTATATACCACAAAATAAGTTCTGATTGTTTCCTGTACTCTATTCCAACTTGTATTGCTCGTTCTTCAGCTGTGTTTTGTAAATTTTGTTAAAATCTCCATCACGTTCGCCTAGATATCACTTTTTTGATTTTTGATTTCTGATTCCTTTTACTTCTACATCAAATTTTAATTAGTCTAAATGTATTGAATTTAAATTATAATACTGCAATGCAGTCAGAGTTTTTACTTATGTACGATAATAGTGTTGTTTATTCATTTTTGTTTACCAATAATAATTGTATACATAAGCTTTCAAGAAACAGCTGGTTGCTATTTCTTCCCCTTTTAAAAGCTTTCAACTGCACATACTAGAAAACGACTCTTGGTTTGTTGCACATGTATGTATGCATTAATTAACTTTTATACTGTAATTAGCCTATTTATCGTTCATGACTACTTATTTTAAAGTCAGCCGGTCAAGATTGTTAGTTGTGGCTTGCATTGTATTGGAGTGGATGAATAGATTGGATTTTGTTAAATCTAACATTAAAAGATATTCTAAAGAAGATGAGCATATATACGGGATTGTTAACACATAACAAAAGATTCCTTTTATTATAACTAGTATAAACTGCACGTACGTGCATCTAATAGATAGAGCGGATATGTGTTGTAAGTGCAAAAGTTTTGTTAATCATAATGCTTTTATTTCAAATTGTTTCATTGGTGGTGCCGGTGACAAATTGATAGTAAAATTTCGTTGATAATCGTTAAGAAGGGATGGTGGTGGATTTTGCAAACAAATAGTGGGATTTCGTTGATGGATAAATGTATTTTTGAAATTTCAAAAAGACACCGTGCAAATGCTAATAATTGAATTATCTTTATTAGTAATAAAGATAAATATTGTCATGGAAATATTTGTGCTTTAAGAGGATGTCTCTGACATGAAAGGAGCTTCATTTAATACTCTGGTCACTTCTACCCAAAATGAAGTGTGTACATGGCAGAGAGATATGAGGAGGTGCCGAAAATTTCAACAAAGATGTGTCAATGCTATTCTTACTTTAGCTTTCTGTTTTATTGGTTCATCAATCTCAATGTTCATGACGTTTTAAGTTAAAATTCAATTAAACCTCAATCTCAGACAAAGCAAGAACGATTTATCCATATGGTATGGCATACAAGTAATATGTTCCTGACACTATAAATTTAATGGTTTTGTTGTCGGTGCTAATTTTGTTTAATGAAAACTTGCAGGAGGCGTAAAAGCTAATATGAAAATGGTAGCTAGTCTTCTAGAGGAGGAATCCCATTGTCAATTCCATCACACTTCTAGCTATAACTAACGCTATTTATCAAGTTTAAAAGGATTACAAATATCATGCCTATGCTGTTGAGAAATGTTGTATGATTGTGTTTTATTCTATTTTTTGCTCATGGGTTGTGGTCAGTATATAATACTATTTGTATATGAAATTTTATCATGCATGCTCAAGTTGGTTTAACTTGAAGGTTGTAATTTGCAAAAAAGGAAAGAAAAAAAAAAAAAAAGAATATAAAAGCTGTATACTGTGAATACATATAAAATGTGTCAACGCTGCAAAACATGCTAGACCATCAGCAAAGAACAGGAGCTAATGTTGCAAGGCAATCAAGACTTTACCAGATTTCCAATGCTTGGCCTTTTCAAACCCGTTAACACAGTACTGATAATCATGGATTGCCTGATCGATCTCATCCTCACCGTTCATAACAAACGGTCCAAATTGAGCCACAGGTTCATCCAATGGCTCACCTCCAAGTAGCAGAAACCTCAGCGTCTTCTTCGACTTGTTCCAGACATGTAGCCCATCACCGTCACCCAGTAGAAGAATATTGTGTGGGACAGCTGGGCTTGACGTTTCTGACCCAAAAACTCCTTCACCCTCTAGAACGTAGGCAAACGAGTTCCATTTTTGGGGCAGTGGCTGTAAAATGTGTGCAGATGGTTTCAGGGCGATGTCTAGAAATAAGGTGGGAGTTTTTGTGTGCACTGTAGACTGAATTTCATTGCATTTTCCTGCTATGACTCTGATGCTGATATTGCCGTCTTTGGATGTTGCAGTTTTTATTTCCTTGCTTTCTATTTCTTGATATCTAGGCTCCATCCTACAATTTTATATATAACATGATATCAATGTATTGATTAATAATACGTATCATGTTGCCATTTATATAAGTTAATGTGATTGCATTTTGTAAGGCCCGTTTTGTATATTATATGAGCAGGTAGTTAAATATGGAAAACATGTAGTAAGGTTACATTTTATTTTTGGCAGAAAGGTTGATCCAAAGCTGCAGGCCTTTTGCAGGTCCAGGTCCAGAGGGCATTTCTGAATGCACTATGCCCTTGCCTGCGGTCATCCATTGTAAGTCACCGCCTTTTATTGTGCCTCTGTGTCCTTCGAAATCTTCATGTGTTATCGCACCCTATGTGTGTTTTTACGAATTGATGAGAAATCAACCAAGTATTGTTTAAAATACTTCATTTTTTGGCAATGGATGGGAGAAAAAGAAATGTACCCACCTCTAGCATATAAGTGACAGTTTCAAAACCTGAAAATCAAAGCAGAACGACCGAGTCAAAACTATTTGCCCGCAAGGTAAGAAAATATAAGATTAGTTATACCTCTATGAGGATGATCAGGGAATCCTGCAGGGGCAGTAACTGCAATTTTCGGATAACAAAAATTTAATCAACATTTCATTAGAGATAATCAATTAATCTAATTTTTACATAGTAATAATGAATACAATACCTGAAAACTCGTCTAGAAGAAGAAATGGATCAAAATACTTCAACTCATATCTGTAAATCGAAACAAATACCGTAAAGCCTTTTAGGGAGATAAAAGACTGCATAGGAATAATAACATAGAACATGTAAGTTGATGACGCAATGATGACAATTGTTGATAATATGCTTAATAAATAAATAACCTGCCAATGCTTCTTCTGACAATGGCACCTTGGCCTTCATGTTGTGGTTTTGCTTGAAACTTTCTTACTACTTGTCTTCCTTTTTGGGTTTCTACGCTTCCAGCTTTTGATTTTGATGTCATGTCCTTCTGCTTTTGTGCTTTTCTTTTTTCCTTGTTTTCTAACTTTTGTTATTCTGCGAGAACAAAAAAATATATGGATTTGTTGAAATTATATAAAGATAGTGGAGTTCTATTTATAGTGTTATGAATGATGGGCCTCGTTTTTTAAAATTGTTATAAAAATCAAGCTTTCAATTTAAGCTAATATTTTTTATTATATTTTCTTGCCTTGAGTTGATCTTGTAGTTTACGAAGCTGATAGATAGACACAGTTGAGTTATTATTTCTTAGCATTCCCACTAAGAATTAAGATTTACGCTTGATTTAATGAGTAACACGTGTCTGAATGTTTAACACACACAACTCTTATTTGATTTTATAATAGGTAACAACTGTCGTCTTTTTAACTTGTGTAGAAGATCAAAATTTCTTGTAAGATAAAGCAAACGTACTCTATTTGTTACGGATTGCATTTGGAGAATTTTATTTAAAGCCATTTTGTGGGCGATAGATGAATCAATGGATTATGGTTGAGAGTCAAAGGAACGTTGCTTTGAATATAGGTCATGGAAAGCCTGAAATGACGCATAAAAGAAAGGGACAACTTGTGATGGCGTCATGATGATGAATAGTTGATGAAAGCATTTGGTTGTATGCTTGTATTGATGATGTGATGCTTATGAAATTTTGTTTCGCTCCTTTGTCTCTATTTTCTTTGGGCCTTATTTAAAAACTTCAGCAAATTTAGAAAATAGAGTCATTCTAAAGCCAATTGCTCTATGTTCACGTTTTATTGTTAGGACTATCGATGGATAACAAAAAAATTCAAAATTCATTCGCATTTACTTTCGAAAAGCGAATAAATATACGATATTTGAAAAACGGATGCGAATGTAGATACGAAGACATACTAATTTGAAAATTATCTGTCCAGTTTCAATGAAATATATTCATTTTTTTTAAGTTGTTAATATTATATATATGCATTTAATGCTTATTAACCTCTTGAATCTATTTATTATCATAATATTTGTTAATTTTTAACACTTTTATAATCAATGGGGTTGAAAAGTATTTATGTTAAACTAAAATTTTTCTTTTACAATTCTGGATTTATTGATCTTAATGGATAGACTAATTATCCGATATCCGTCCGTATACACGGATGCGGATATTCGAAAATGATTTCGGATGCGGATATAATCGAGCGAGTGTTGCTACGGTCTTCGGTACGGCAAGTGAAGTTACCACTCTTGTGGAAAATAATAGTAATGGCTACAGTTGCTATTTTAAAAAAATTATATTCTTTTTTTTTTTTTTTTACAAAATCTCCAAATATATATTGTTACCGTTACAAAATAAAATATTATCGGTACACTTTAAAAATCATAAATGATTTAACGATAATGATATGACCATGTTTGGGTACTGCAACAGCTCCACTGTGAACAAAAATAATAAATACGATAGCATGTAAAGCTTAAAATTAACAAGCACGTAGAAAGGAAGAAAAGCGTTGCATTGCTAAAATTAACATTTATACACTGACCTTGATATCCTAACGCACGTCTTCGTTTTTTGCAATTTTCTTCATATTTAATCATGCTTCGTATTCAATGTTATTTTGTTCTACCAGTCACCTTTGGAAGCGCAGCTGCAACTTGTGTAATTGCTGCCGTCCTCGGAACTTGGACCTTTACGGCTTTCTCACAGTGAACTCTACTAAATGATTTTGCACTTTTTTGTCCTTAACTTTATTTATATTTCCTTTACCTTTCCAATTTCGAGAAAATAAAAATCAATTTAATTCATTTTGTGTTTTCAATGTTCACTACAAAATTGAGAATTCTCTCATATAAGAGAATTTTAGATCATCATGATAATGGAGAGACACCAAAGGAGAAAATGAAAGGATGAAGAAGTGAATGGATTGTTTTTCATGTTTTTATGATCCCTCAAAGTACAAAAAAATATTATAAATTTGTTTTCTATTTTGTATATTAATTTCAGTTTCAAAATTAGATATTTAAAAAAAAAAAAAACGTGCTGTGCACATTTTTATTTGAACAAAAATCTAAATTGAAATTGTTAAACCAACCAGAGTCTAAGGGCCTGTTTGGTTTCATTTTAAGTTTTATGTTTTGCTTTTCGATGTGTATTATAGAATATGAGAAAACAAAAGAAATGATCTAAAATTCTTAGCCATAACATCGATCAACAGACGACAGAAGCGGTGAATTGTTCTCTATTCTTTTGTCATATTACAAAACATGAAAAACATATTTATATTGTTTTCCACTCATCGAAAAAAACAAAAGCATGAAAGCGATCTATCACCTTCATTGTCCGTCCCTCGTCGTAATAGTTAAGAATTATATATTTTCTTCTCCGCTCTCTTTGTATTTTGCAGTACACATTGAAAAGGCGAAATACAAGACTCAAAATAATATCAAACGGATCCTTAATTTTTGAAGTTTTTAATTTGTAAAGTTTATAAATTTAAAATTTTGGTCAAATTTCTCACCAACGCTACATGATATGACTGTAAATTGCGTTCGATTAGTAAAGCGCAAATTTGAATGTTTCAGGTCATAAGTTATTGAAAATGATAAAATTAAAGATAGATATTAACGGATACTTTCGGATACAGATTATGTCATTATCAATAACTGAATTATTTTTTTAAATATTAGATATACTAATAGATATTGAATATTTATTCACTATGCTCATAATCAATTAAATCATAAAAATCAACAATTTTTTTTTAAATTGTACTTTGTCGAATCACTTAATCGCTTGGACAATGTTGCTGGTCAAACTAAAATTTTATGAGTGCACATAAATCATTTTCAGCTATAATGCCAGTATAAAAACACAAAAATAAAGTAGGTTGGAGGGTTTAGAGGGTGGTGCCTCTGTCAATAAAGATATCAGCCTCTATTTGCAGTGTTACTTAACATCACACAGATTGTGTGTATGATAGGAAGACGTTTGGGAGGTAGCTTGGATAAATCAGTACATGGTTGAACAGATGATTGAAGCTGAGATAAAGGGGACCGTGGTTCCGTTAAGGACTTTTTAGGTTGGAAGGATTACGAGGCTTTCTGTTGATGCTAACATGCACAAACTACATGTCTGTTGTTGCGCTGTTGATGTCTAATGGTGTAAATGTTTGAAAATTTGGATTGATGATGTGACCTGAGGCTAATTTATCACATACAGTTGTGTACAAAAAATAAAAAAGATAAATAAATATCACATCATGCAAACTAATAAACATGAAATAGTATATATATGAATTTGGTTATGTGTACAAAAAATTCATTTTATTAAAACATGTTCATCAAAATTCATACTATCACTCGAGGATGCTCAGAGGATGTGGATGTATCACATAATTTCAACAAAACTGTTCACGTTAAATGTGACCGTTGCGTGTTATCTATCTCTGGAATTTTAAAGATATAAATTTTGTGCTAAAAGGGTACGCTTGGACTATAAAAGAAGCTTATTTACATGGTAAGCAACTAATGATCCATGCATCAACTAACCGAGATACACTCATCTCATCCGAGATCTCGTCTGATACGAGATATTGTTTATAGAATTTTCGAGACGAAACGCGACCAAAATCCGAGACTAAAACATTGATTGTAATAAGTAAATTTTTGCACGTCTATTTAATGATTTAGAGAAAATGAATTATCGAATTTCTTTTCGTGTCAGAGTTTAGATATGAGTGTCATTTGCTAAGTCCAACTATTAGTCAACATGGTGAACTATTGCATACATTCATAATATATAATATGAAGTATCCAATTGTTTCATATTGTCTATAATATTGATGCGAATTCCTTATTCAAAGTCTGTTTTGATTCCGAGTCAGCATGAAGGGGTTGTTATAGTTTGAACAAAAAGAAGTGACTTCTATCTAGTGGTTCGAGTATTTATTCTGCATTATCAAATTCTCTGATCAGAAAAACAAAATTTCATGTTTTGTTATGAATTTCCATATTTCCATTAATTGAAATTCCCATGCAGATGGAACGTAATTTAGAATAAACTACGTTATTCCGTCCATGGTTGAAAGGAATCAGAAATGCTTTGGCTGATGTAAAAATTTTCGATACCCACCCCTGTTTAATTAGAACATTAACCATGAGCACCACATATCGATAAAGGAGAATCAGTATGTGTAAAGGGGAAACAAGATTGAAAAAAGATTGAAGGACTTAGATGAAATTTTACATTAGCATAACCATTGCCATATTTCTAAATCCCAAGCCACCATTCATAATTCTAATGATCATACTCAAACCAAAATTTACTCCTGTAAAATATAATAAATCCCAAATATTATTAGTGTATTCATCAATAAAAAAAATTAAAGTATGCAAAACAAACTTAAAGAGAAAACTAGGGAATGAAGAAGAAAAACATAAGAATCGGGTAAATCTAGAATATGATCTAAGAACCGGTGATTGGAATTTGATATATCCACTTAATATTTGTTGACCGGTAGAATTGACCAGCCCACAGCAGAAGTTAATGGTGAGTTATAATTTTTTTTTACTATATTTTATCTTTATCGGGCCTATGAAGTCTAATTTATTTAGAGCATTTCTATATTTCGTTTAAATAAAATCTCTATTTTATTTAAATTTATAAAATGATATAACATTATTTATTTTATGTTATACACACACACGTGTATCACACACACAAAAACGTACATGTATGTATACATACATACATACATCTCTGTGTATGCCCGTGCGCGTATGTGTAACATATCAATCCATGCAAGATATAGCATGTCCGTGTATAAATGCCGGATTTACATCGCAATAGACACATTAGCTCATCCAACAAACAAATATATTGTCCAAATGTATGTTTATGTATTATATATATAATATTACAAATATGTATATATATGCGTGTGTATATATATAAACTATAATTTATTTAAATAATTTTGTATAAATACACACATACATAAGTATGAAATATTAACAATATATATGTTTATAAATATATAAATGTGTTTAATTCATTTATAATACACACACACACCAAGCTGTAACTCCCCACCCTAAGACCCACACTAACAAAGAGTATTACTAGGTAACACTGTCTGTTAGTGCAGAGAATAGGGCTGGTTAGAAGCGACCATCCATGAGTCTTGCATTAAACAAGTATCAAGCACGTCGATTTAGTGCTCATTTTTTCCCTCTTATTCCATCATAAATATACTACAGTTCATAACATATTTTCCACACTAATAATCAATACATACATATATATATATATATATATATATATATATATTAAATATAATAATTTTTTTCTATAAAGCCAAAAATAGTACATGTATAAATATAATTATATATATATTTATATATAAATGTATATATTATAATACTTATATATATATATATTATGTGTGCGTAGTAATAAATATATTTTAATACAAATAAAATAACAAAATAATTTGTATTAAATATTAATTACCTGGCCATGCACATTACTATGTATATTTTTAATTTAAATTTTAAAATACATATATTATAATAAATGTACGTATAGTAATTTATTATTTTAATAAAAAACACTTGGACCTGTAAATTTCGAATAAACTTTTAGATGATAATTTTTTGATTTGAAAATTTATTGTATGATTTTATAATTTATAACAATTTAAAAATCCATGTTTTAATTTTTGATTTATATTTAAATATTTAAAAATATTTTTTTCTTTCTCGAGAGTATAGTATATATTAATCTGATTTTATAAAACATAATTTAAAATGCATATATATATTTATAAAATTATTTATATGATCAATCCATTTAATAATATTAAAAGTATAAATATTTTATTCCTAACGAAAATATTATACCTATTAAACATTATGTAAAATTTTATTTCCAAATTTTACTTAAGTATATAGTAGTATTTAAATTACAAACTATATATATACATATGCATATTAAATTATTGAAAATAAAAAAATGTTTTTTATAGTTGAGCTATGCTGCACATGAGTGTGCTTACATAATTTTTTTAGTTTTTATTAAAACATGTGTATATATACAATCAATCAAAATTATGACAATATATTTATATGTTGAAATTGTTACCTAACTAAAAATTTAATGCACGAAGTAAACATTATAAATGTAGATTAATATTTATAAACATGTTAGGAATATACCTTATTACCATAGTCTATAAGTACACCTTGAAATGACGAGGTCCGATCCTCGAACTAATTTCCAACCCAGAAGTGTGTTAATCATTGAACCGTTGACCACCAACTATCGAATAACACTTTATTTGATTGGATTTGAACTTCGAAAATTTGAGGGATGGGAGGAGAGTTCAGCCAGAAATATTTCTCCTTCTCCTTCCAAATTAGCCATCAAAAAGGTAAGGATAGAGATCTTTATGTTGACGAAGAGAAGGAGAAAAGATAGGATCAAGATCTAAACTCATTCTCCTTCCATATTAGCCACCCAAATCAAAGCCTCTTTTCCCATAATATTTCCGCATCCTTTTACACTTGTTGGAGCCGAAACAACCGGCCCTCTTCATGGGCTTTAAACTCATTTATAGCCCGAACAAAATATTTTGCAATTAAATCCAATTTAATGTATATTGATATCATATATCGATGAATATATTTATAACTAGTTATATTTAAAAAAACCATCAAATCAAAATCAAATTTAATAACTAATATTTCATAAATATTAATTAATTTAATTAATTTATAAAAATTACAAATTAATTAAATCATTTCGATTAAAGAAGAATTCATCGTTTCGGCTGTGTGACTCGTTAAGAGTAAATTTGGTTAGTGATTAATATCGAACTATTCGAATATTAACATTCGCACGTCATTTAGAAGGTGGTGTGACATTTTGGCCAAATTTGTCGCTTACTTGCTTTTCGGTAAAATCCAATTTTATTTTGTTAAGCGTTACCTGGTGGTGACTTTATTTACACCAATTATCTTTGTCAAAACTATATCGCTTTGGACTTGTGCAATTTGGTAGTGGTTAAAAATTCCAGTATCGTCCGTATTCAACTCTATGGTCCAAACATAATGTCTCTGGTTCAATTATAACAATTATTATTAACCGAACTATTCTAACTAGAGATTTTGACTTTAAGTTGACTTGAGTTGACCATGATACTAACTCCATATAACTGAGGAGATGAATCCTCTTTTGAATAGTGCACCACTTTCAATACTTCCACTCGACCCAACTATAGTCACTCGATAGACGTCGTGCCATGAATTGACTATAATAAAAGCAGAGCTTTCATATTGAAAATTGACTGCATTCTCAAGTCGAAAGAACTGTGCAAATCGGTCACATCAATATTTTTTATTTAACCTAAGTTATATTAAGCAACATAAAACTATTGAATGAATCATTCTATAGTTATCCAATAATTATCAGTACGTAACCTGCTATGCCTCTAGCAGTCGTGAGTAATACAGTGTCTAACGTTTGGAGAGCGTTACATACTCTAGTCTCAACGGATACATCAATATCCAGTCTTGTTGTATCTTGACTATTTATTATAATGTGATACAATACTTATGATTACAAGTATTTGTAATTACTATCACAAACACACCATCAATGGATTTTTGGTAAATATATTTTAATTAATATTTTTTTATTTATAACACATTATGACAAATATGTAATAGAAAGTAAAAGCACCTTTATTACGAACGAGAATTGATTACAAAGTTAATTAATTTATAATAAGCTGTAGAATTTCCATTAGGGAATACATGTAACTCTTTCAATCTCCCACTTGCATTTGGAGCCAATTATGGAATTTCAATCCCATCCTATCTATCAGCTTCTTGAGAGCTGATCTAGCTAAACCTTTAGTGAATGGATCTGCTATGTTGTCTTTGATATCCATCCTTTGTATCACAGTCTCTTTCTTCTTAATGAATTCTTTAATAAGATGGAACTTCTGTAGGATATGTCGTGACTTCTTGTATGCTGGGTTCCTTTGTGATCTTAATCGTCACATTATTATTACAGAAGAATGCCATAGGATTCTTTTTATCGAGAATCAATTCGAGCTCACTCAAAACTTATGCATCCAGACTACCTTTTTAGCTGCTTTATTGAGGTCGATGTGCTAGTGCTTTATTATGGAATCGACAACCGTTTCTTTGTTTGAACTTTTCCAACTAACCGCTTTGCCGTTAAGTGTAAAGACATAACCAGACACTAATTTACTATCATCTATATCACTTTGAAAACTCAAATCCATATCCCCTTCATAAGGAGGTCTCCATTCCCATATATAAGGAATAAGTCCCGGGTATTTCTTAAATACTTCAGTATACATTTGAAGACCATCCAATGTTTTTATCCAGGATTAGGTTGGCATTGGCTTATGCATCCTAATGCGTATGCCACATCCATTCTATTACATATCATTACGTACATTATAGATCCTATGGTTGAAGCGTAGGGGATCATCTTCATACGCTCTTTATCCTCATTGGTATGAGAAGCAACCTATTTAGAAAGGACAATTTCAAACTATTTTGGAACATTTCCATGTTTGGAATTTTTCATACTGAACCTTTTTTGTATGGTATTTATGTAATAGATCTTTATACCAAATATATACGCTGCTTCTTTCAAATCCTTCACGGAGAAGTTCTTTGAAAGCCAAGCTTTCAGTACTTACCACAATGAAGCGTCATTGCCAATCAATAATAAATCATAGACATAGAGCACTAAGAATATGATAGCATTGCCCTGTTTCTTTCTATATATGCACGCTTCTTCTATATTTTGATAAAAGCCAAACTGTTTGATTACTTTATCAAAACAGTTGTTCCAACTCCTTGAAGCTTTTTAAGTCCATAAATGGACTTCAACAGCTTTCAAGCCTTGGCTCCACTTCCACCGACCACAAAACCCTTGAGCTGTGCCATATAGAAAGTTTTTTCTAAATCACCATTTAGAAATGCTGTCTTTGCATCCTTTTGCCATATTATATAACTACAGAATGCAACAATAGCTAGCATAATGTAAATAGACTTAAGCATGGCTACGGGCGAAACGGTCTTATCACAACACCTTGAATTTGAAAAAATCCCTTCGTAACTAGCCTAGCTTTGTAAGTTTCTACTTCTCCATCCGCGTTTAGTTTTTTCTTAAAAATCCATTTGCAGTTGATGGGTTTATCCCTTCAAGTACGTCCGACAAAGTCCAAACTTTATTTTGGTACATGGAATCCATCTTGGAATCATAACTCCAAGCCAGAGTGTAGAGTCTTTACTCTGTAGTATTTGTTGGAAGGATAAAGGAGCGTCGTCATCTAAGACACGGTTCTCCTTTTCGCCATCCATGATAAAATTATAGTATCTATATAGCGCACGATATTCCCTACTAGATCTTATTATAGGTTGCGTGTTTTCGTATACAGGTGAACTTTGTTCTCCCATTGGTTCAGCCTCAGTGTTAACTTTTTTGGATCTCATCCAAGTCAACAACCTCGCTGTTAATATCCTTAAACAAAGATTCCTTTGTTAAAAAGAAAACATGTCGAGAAACAATGACCTTTTGTTCTTTTTTATTATAGAATATATATCCATCGTATTTTCGGGATATCCTATAAATTTACACAGTACCTATCTTTCCTCTAATTTATTCGAACCAACGCCTTAACTTATGCCGGACAACGCCAATGCCTTCAAATACTTAAGTTGGGATTTCTTACCATACCATATCTCGTATGTTGTATTAGGCACATATTTTGTAGGTAATAAGTTCAATATATGCACCACGGTTTCTAGCGTATATCTCCAATATGACAAAGGTAACTCAGCCTTACTCATCATAAAACAAACCATATATAATAGTGTTAGTTCTTTCACTCTAACACACTGTTGTGTTTCAGAGTATATGGTGGAGTAACCTGAGAGATAATCCCTTAATCTTTTAAGTAGTGTTGGAAATTCTATCCAACATACTCACTTCCTCGATCTGATCGAAGAATCTTAATGGCCCGTTTGGTTTTCTACTACATTTTTATATTAGATAATTTTCTCATAGATATCGGATTTGTTCTTTGGTTTTTATAGACGTCGAGCCACATACATCACTATGTACTAACTCTGAGAGTTCATCAACTCTTTCATCGCTTCCACTGAAGGGATGCTTGGTCATTTTATCTTTGAGACATGATCCACACGTGTCAAATGATTCAGGAATTAAGTGACGGGAGAAAACTTTTAGTTTTTAATGTGTGCAATCATTTCTCACTAATACAACCTAGCCTACAATGCCAAAAATAACTATCATTTATATCGTCATAAGAATTTTTCACAGAGCTCACATAATTAGTACTAATCACATAAATGCTATTTTCATGAATACCATCGCAGTCTTTATTTCCATCCAAACTAATGTTCATAACATTGCACAATAAAATATATATCCAGTCTCAGACAATCTAGAAATGGAAATATTTCCAAAAATAAAGTCTTTTACAAAATATCAATTATTTAATATCAATACTAATCCACTAGGAAATTTTAAATGACGATCTCCTACTTCCGCTGCATTTACCATTGATCCATCAACAACTTAGAACCTCATCTCTCCTATTGCCACGTGATGCCAGTTCCTAAGCCTTTGTAACGAATTACATATGTGGGTACCGAATCTAGTATCTAAGGCCCAAGAAATTTTATTGATTATAAAACAATTTTGAATCATGAATATACATTATGGAGCCCCATAACCAATCTGCTTCTTTTCCCTAACAATCTTCAAGTAGTCAGGATAATTCCTTTTTCAGTGACCTTTCTTGTGGCTGAGGTGGCATTCACCTTTATAATAAGTCTTTTTACTTTTGCTTTTCTTACCTTCTTTTTTATGCTTTTTCGAACTCTTCGAAGATGATGCACTAACCTTTACCGCAAGTACAGTCCCTTGATCCTTAGATTATGACTCACCCGACCTCAACATATTGAGGAGCTTCATGAGGTTCACATTTAATTGGTTCATGTTACAATCCATATAAACGGTTCATACCGAATAGTAAGAGAACCAAGGTTCAAATCGACTTGCAATTTATTTCTTATTTGTGTGTCCAAATGCAAAAGCTTATCAATATAGCCCTTCATCATCTGTACGTAATCGTCCACTTTCTATCCTTAGGACATTTTGGTATTGAACAGTTTCTTTGTAAGCTCGTATCTTTTGGAACGTGACTGTTCACCAAATAGTGTCTTGAGACTATCATACATATTTTTATGCTGCCTCTGCCTTAGCTTGTCTAATGTAGACAACACAAAAACTTGAGCGATCTCTAGGTCTAACACCAATTTTTCATAAGCAAGTCATAGTTCGAGGTCTGCATCATCAATAGGTTGTTCTTTGGGTTCGCATGTAATAGCTGACCATAGGTGCTCGTAAGTTAACATTACTTTAATTGCTTTTTGGTTTAGTTTGGTCCAGTAAGCTTGTCATTTTCAAAAAACAATTTTGGAGTTGTCATTTTCTGCAAGTTTAAGTGGTAGATTATAAGGAAAAATATAGTAGATGTTCTTATAATACTCGTAAGGTTAAACTTTATGTTTCATTTTACTAATAAGCTCTCATTAGTATATTATGTTTTTCCAAACCCAAAGTTGAAACATAGAAGTCTTTCAACTTCACTAGCAGGTGTTAGGACTCATTTGTCTTGGAATTCCGACCATGAGTTTTCTCAATAAGTTATAGCTCCGGGGACGATGGATAACTCCTTATCGGTTGTATCATATACAAATCCTAACCGTTGGTACCTTATCCTAATTTCAATCTGACATTGAGTTCGCTCAACAAATCGAAACGAAATTATTCACTCATACCTGCCATATCATGATCGCCTAAGTATAATATATGTATCTTGAGTTTGCTCAACAAATACATATAGTTATCTTACTTCATATATTCAATATATTAATAATACTACGCATAACATCCCTAGCTTGAGTTAGCTTAACAACTAAGGAGCATGCAAGTAATTTATTATTATATATATGGTAGAGGACAATATTATATCAAAGATTCATAATCTTCAATATATTATAGTGAGTGTAGACTTATGAAATAATGCATTTCTTATGAAATATCCTTGTGATTCAAGTGTCGGATACATCAGAAATCATGGTATACGTACATTTACTTATATATTTGTTCCTTAAATCAAGTTTGAGTTTCTTAATGTTCCACCTTTGATTTGTACATTCATATTCTATGTGTTTTATTATTATATAACTTTTATATTTCAGATTACTTCTATAATAGTCTTATGTTTAATATTATATTAATTACATATTATTTAATTAATTTTAATTAATTAACATTTTAATTAATTTTGTATTATCTTAATATAATATTTATATTCAATATCTATCATATACTATAACCTTTAAAGTATAACACATATATCATATGTGTGTGTGTGTGTGTGTATTATTTAATTAATTAACCTTTTAATTAATTAATTAATTTAATCATAGTACTTTAGTTAAATCATATTAATTTCAAAATTTATTTCATACACACACATGTATACTTATATTATTTAAAACATTTAAATCAACATAACAATATATAATACATGTATATATTTATTAATTAATTAACTTATTCTTTTATTAATATTATTCATAAATTTTAAAATTAATTTAATTTTTTGAAATTTTTATCATATTATAAATTTTATAATACATTTATATCTTATTTTAAATTTAACTTTTAAACTTAAAATCTTATATTTTAATTTTTTAAACAATTTTGAAAATTAGCCGAAAGTCCAATTCAAATTGGGCCTTTTCACATAAGGAGAACCTTTGGGCTCACATATCTATTCGGGCCAGACTAGTAGCCAAGTAAGGCATATAACTTGATTACCCAAACCCAATCCCAAGCACTACCTTTCTAGATACCTTACTTTTCGGGCTGTGAGCTTAATAGTTAAACCTAGCACGACCAATTTAGACTACATAGGTTGTTAGGTTTTGATACCATTGTTGGAATTGGGCCAGCCCACAACGAAAATTATGATTGAATTTATTTTTTTAACCATATTTGATCTTTACCTATGAAGACTAATTTATTTAGAGCATTTTTGAATTTCTTTTAAATAAAATCTTTATTTTATTTAAATTTATAAAATGATATAGTATTATTTAATTTATGTTATAATATATATATACGTGTATCATATGCACACATATGTGTGTACATGTGTAATAGATCAATCCATGCAGGGTATAACATGCATGTGTATAGATGTTGGGATTTACATCGCAACAGACACATTACCTAATCCAATATACAGATATATTATTCAAATGTATGTTTATATATTTTACTTATATATATATATACAATATTACAAATATGTATATAAACTATAATTTCTTTAAATAATTTTGTATAAATAAATTCACAACACAAATATGAAATATTAACAATATATATGTTTATAATATCAATGTATAAATCATTTATAATATATATATATATATATATATATATATATATATATATATATATATATATATATATATATAATTTTTTTTTGCTATAAAGCCGAAAACAACACATGTGTAATTATAATCATATATGTATGTATGGATATCTCTGTGTGTGTGTGTATGTATGTATAAACATATATATTAAATACCTATAAATATATGTGTAATGATAAATATATATTTATAAAAATAAAATCATAAAATAATTTATATTAAATGCGAGTGTTACGGCAATTGCTTCGTGCGTGATGAAGAATGTTGAATTGTTTTTCTACAAATTGTATTTATTTAATATGTTCAAAAGAAAATAATTTCCATGTATATTTAGTCATATTTTATGTTGAATCATACGTAGTTAATTTGAAATTTTATTTCTAAGTTGCAATATCTAATTTTTAGTGAGTTTAAAATTTTATTTATATTATTATTAATTAATAGAAAACAAATTTGTAAAGTAGCTGTAACAAATTTAATTTAAAGCAACATTATTTAAGACATTTAATTTGTTAAATTAAATGAAATAATCTAAGTTGGTTAAATGAAATCCACTTCTTTACTTAGGAAATTACTTTCGAAAGTGTTTCTTTTGACTTAGTTGTTTTAAGACCCTTTTTGAAATTTTGAAATTTTAACCCAAAGGTTTTGAAAGGAATGATTTCTAATAGTTTCTAAAGGTTTTTCCACATATTTTAACCTGAGCCCAATGCTTTCGAAAGGTTCGTTTTAAGTAGTAAACTTTTATGCTTTCTAAAGTATCGTGTAAAGGTTTCGAAGGGGAGGTTCCTCGGTATTTCGAAAGTTATCTATATATAAGGTTTCGAAGGGGTGATTCCCCAACGTTTTCGAAAGATTTACCTTAATGTTTAAATGGAAGGTTTCCAATGGTTTCGAAAGGCATATTTTAGATGTTTTAAAAGAGGATATCTATGGTTTATAAAGATTTTTCGAAGGAGATGTTTTCAATTTTTTCGAAAGGACTATTTTCAATGGTTTCGAAAGATATGTTTTGGCCTTTAGGCCTGTGATTATAAAGTAAAGTAGTTTACTCTTATCGAAAGGGGTAATTTCAATGGTTTCGAAAGAGAAATTGTTTAAAGGTTTAAACAAAAGTTTCAAATGTTTTCATCAACAACGTTTTGGGTAAAACATATAACATAGCAAAGAGATTTGAGTAAAGAACATAGTATATTTTCCTTATATAAGTATGATATAAAGAGTTAAATCATTTTGAAAAGGTTTTCGAGGAAAAATTAAAGGCTAGCTAACCTTAAGTAAAATGACTCTAATATTTGTATACCAAATGAGACTGGTGTAGGATCGCACCCTATACGTTAGCTATTAGCCTCTAGCTAATTTAGTCCAAAATTCCAATGTGTAGTGCTAGTCACAGGTAAGACTTAAATGATGGTTACACATGGAAAGGAATATATATGTACAGGGAAGAAGGATGGGTTATTGGTAAACTCGAAAAATCCTTAGAATCGGGTGACCCTTGGAGAAGTAAGTTAGTGACAGACCATCCAGAAGTATGTCTAATAGTTGTTAGATAATTTGTTTAGTTTTTCTGGTAGGCCGGAGTCAGCCAAATGTTGGTAGTTAATCGAACAAAACTACATTGTTTTGAACAAAGGGTCCATTTATTATCTTTTTTGAGCATTTATGATATTTGCTATTATTGATATAATTGCTTTGATTAACCTGTTCGGTTGTAAGGTTTTGAATTGCAAAGATATATGTTTTAAAGGGATATTAGTGAGAGGGAACTCATTCCGCTAAGTGGCGTGGTCTCACTTAATATCAATAAATTGAAATGTAGTAGTATTATTCACACCAAGCTTTACGTCTGACTCGAAGTTTATGTTTTCCCCCTTAAACTCTCGGGTGCTGAAAATTAATTTGAGTAGATTGAGAGTGAGTTTACAGGTTTAGTAGAAGGGCAAATAAAGCTTCCGGAGACAAGTAGGAGGCTGATGTTAGCTATATTTAGGAGTTGTTTTGTTTTATTTCCGTTGTGTTGTACTAAGTCTGATATGACTATTTATTACTCTGATCAACCAAGGGGCATCTTCATATGTTTCTCTTGGCGCATTTATGTAATAATTATATTTGATCTGAACCTGGAAAACATTTATGATTATGTAATTGGATATGAAACATGTTTTGTGAAATGTAATCAGAAAAGTTGTTTTTGAATCTGTTATTTTGTTTCATATTCGTGTGCTTTCGATATTATGGATACCATTAACATTACCGTATTTTGTCATCGGAAGTTAATACTATATATGACTGCAACATCTATATCGCTTAGCTTTGGGCCTCAAGATAAGGGATGTTACAACTTGGTACCAGAGTATAGGTTTATGAAAAGCTTTAAACTAAAATGGTTTTTGAAAACATAATCCTAGGGAATTAGAGGAAAGATCGGGGTAAGGGATAACACTATAGTAACGTACTTGTATTTTCTATGTATAAGTATACGCTTTATCTCTATTCTCTCATCTCTATTAGGCTATTCTTCTATATCTAATGAAGAGTCGAACGCATATGTGGATCCAGAGGTGGAAGAGTTAACCTTGGTCGGGGAAGCACCATAGTAATGAAAATACCAAGAAAAACCAAGGTCAGGCGCAAGCTGCAAAGATGGGTGTTGGAGTCTCGTAAGTAGACACGTGAGCAATGTATCAGTTCTTTGTAAACATGATATAGGCGGGAATTGATGCTGGTGTAGTTGGAGGAAATGCTGGAGGAGGGAACCAAGTAGCTCAAGTGTAGAATAACTATGCTATTCTGAGTATAGATTATGCTCGGTTGGGAGGAAAGCCGTTTATTGGTACTGAAGACGCAATCGAATTAGAGAATTGGTTACTTCATTGTGTTGATTTAGGGCTCAACGATGACCAAAAATGGAGACTCGCCTCTAGACATCTATAAGGAGCAGCACTGTATTGGTGGAATAGTGTGACAGTTGGAGTCAACGAGGAGAATATGACTTAGGCTATGTTACCCAGCACCTTGGGCCGGCTACAAAACGACAGTTGAAGATATTATTATTAGCACTAGACAAGGTTCTGACCAAGAAGAGCCTGAAGGTATAAGGGTTCGATGCAATCGACATGTTTTGGCATACCTGGCTCGGTGCGCAGAAGCTACTTACCACGGGCCGAGATACCTTGTTCCTAGGCCCGTGAGGGAAGTCCAACCCATCTTCGTCTATAAATAGAAGGGCAGGGGCATAGTGAAATGGATCTTTTTTCGAGAACACTGGGGAGACTCTGCCATTTTTTATACTCTCCTCTTTTTAATTCAAACTTGTATTCAAGTGATTGATTTACGGATTGTATCTGTATTCAAGTAATGGAGAAAGCAATAAAGATTAAACTCAAAGTGGACGTAGGCAATTACGCCGAACCACTATAAATCCGGTGTTCTCATTTTTGTTGTTCATTTTGTATTGAATTACACTATTCTTTTATTCTAATTTACTCTCTTCATTAATCTCTCTACATAACTCTACTCAAGGGTGTTAGTGACCAATTTTGGTGCTAACATTTTGGTGCTTTCACTGAGAATTGAATTCTCAGCTTGATTGGATCTCATCATCTACCAGTGGATTTCCATATTCGCGAGATAGATCTAGTTGTCTACTAGAAAACTTCCTATTCTACTCAGATTTGAAAGAAATCTAAAGGAAGCTGATAGCCGTATATTGGATTCACTGATGTACGCAAGATCCTGGGATTGGACGTTGAAGTTTGCACTCGAGTTGAATGAAGGCCGACCCTCATATAAGGCAATTCGGTCGATTGTCTCTGAAAAAGACATATGCCGATCTCCCCAAAAAAGGCATATGCCGACGTCCCAGAAAAGGCGTATGCCGATCGCCCAGAAAAGGCATATGCCGATCGCCCCTGAAAAGGCATATGCCGAACGCCCCAGAAAAGGCGTATGCCGATCGCCCAGAAAAGGCGTATGCCGAACGCCCCAGAAAAGGCGTATGCCGAACGCCCAGAAAAGGCGTATGCCGATCGCCTTGCCGATCGCCCCAAAAAAGGCGTATGCGTATGCCGAACGCCCAGAAAAGGCGTATGCCGATCGCCCCAAAAAAGGCGTATGCCGAACGCCCCAGAAAAGGCGTAGGCCCGAACGCCCCAGAAAAGGCGTAGGCCGAAAGCCCCAGAAAAGGCGTATGCCGAACGCCCCAGTAAAGGCGTATGCCGAACCCCCAGAAAAGGCGTATGCCGAACCCCCAGAAAAGGCGTATGCCGAACGCCGCAGAAAAGGCGTATGTCGAACTCCCCACCCCAGAAAAGGCGTATGCCGATCGCCCCAGAAAAGGCGTATGCCGAACGCCCCAAAAAAGGCGTATGCCGAACGCCCTAAAAAAAGCGTATGCCGATCGCCCAGAAAAGGCGTATGCCAATCACCCCAGAAATGCCAAGCCACATCCATGCCGAGCGACCCAGTGCATGCCGAGCGAGAGTATGCCGAACGACATCCAGGCCGAGCCGCATTCCTATGCCGAGCGGCATCTAGGCCGAGCCGCATGCCTATGCTGAATGGCATCCACACCGATCCGCATTCCTATGCCTAGAGGCATGTAGGCCAAGCCGCATTCCTATGCCGAACGACATCCACACCGATCCGCATTCCTATGCCGAGCGGCATCCAGGCCGATCCAAACTTGAGTTACACCGGTCTCATATACGACCCTATTTTATAAAAAATATATTTTCGGGTACGACCCAAATTTTCAAAAAAGAGGTTAGCCGCAGCGCAGTGCCTCCAGATAGTGAATTCAAAACTCAACTTAATAAAGGAACATTATATCTACTACCCTTACATCCAATGATCGACCAGGGCATAGAGGATCTAGCGGCAGCTTCTGAACGGCAACAAGGGAACGGACAAACAACCGCTACTCAAACGATACTCTTAAAGGGATATCATACGGATCACCCTTGAGGAGAATCGACCTCTATATATATTTTGGCAGCTAGTTAGCTGGAGAGCCTCCTACGACTATGGACCATTTCTACTACAAAAATGAATCTAAACCAAAGTGTGGAGGAGCGGAACAGACTAAGTAAAATAACAATGAAGGTCCGTTGGCTAAGGATGAAGATCCCAGTAGCCAAAACAAGACCTCAAAATTCGGCTCATATGTTCTTTGAAAGATTTAATTGACAACCTCTACTTGAAGACTTGCGACTCGGAGTGGTATGGGAAACCAACCTCGAGAGAGTACACCAAAGTCTAAAAAAAATCAGGGGAATGTTGTATATTTCCAGATGCTCACTGATCCTAACACGGGCGATTACAAACACCTCCGAGGTGTGATTGAAAAGCCGATCTAGAAAGGAAAGCTTCATTAGTATGTACAAGTCCTGTAGAATGGAGCACTACAAGATAATACGGCTATTCCAACGGCTTTTAGCCGTTGGCGGCCGTTGGAAGCCGTTGGAATAGCCGTTGGAATATATCCCACGACTTCCAACGCTTTCCAACGGAGACAACGGACCATTTCCAACGGCGTTTCCAACGGCCGCTAACGGCTTATAGCCGTTGGAAACTGTTAGAAATCGTTACAATAAAATGACCAATACGCCGTTGGAAGCCGTTGGAAATACTGGGTTTATTTTGTTGTACAACAGCAAGCCTATTCACCTTCCATCACACCATTTCCAATCCATTCAATTTCCATTCCATTTCCAATCAATTCCACATATATATATATATCAATATCAATACAAACAACGCACATAAATCAATAAAACACCAATATAAACAAACCAAACCGATCAAACATCACAAAATATACCATCAACGTATATACCATCAACAAATGTCACTAAACCATGATCATACCATCAAAATACTTCTCACCCACTCTGTACCAATATATACAACATCACCATCAACATCAAAACATCTCCAAGTCAATATATACATTGTTCAAACACAAATACTCAAAAACATACCTCCTCAAGGATCCTCGTCGCCTCCAGAAGCACCAGACGACGAAGGAAGGGTACCATGATTCTGCAAATACTGCGCAAGCTTTTGATCCAACTGCTCCACCTGGATGGCTCATAGACGATTCTCCTCCCGTAGCTGCTCAACCATAGCTCTAAGCTCCTTGATTTCTTCTTTGTCTCGGTCTTTTTGAGCTTGTCGAGCCTGCAAATAAAATTAATAGCAAAAGGGTTGTCTCAGCATATACAATATTATAACATTATATATCTAAACGCTGATTTTTTGTACATATGTAAAAGGATTAATTACCGTTAGGTTCCCGAAGCCAAAACGTCTACTCCGTTGCGCCGGATCCATAACAGCGGTAAAAATGTTATCCTGCTCCTCCTGTGTCAGCGCATCACGACCAGACTGCTCAAGCGCATAAGCCTGTGCCTCCTGCAACCTCGACTATAATGAAAAAAAATAATTTTAGTTGAAAAATAGTAGCATGTAATTATTTTGCGTAGCTAGAAATTAATAAACTTATCGGTGTAAGTATTAAAAATTAAAAAATGCATACATATGCCTCGGTCGCCATATCTTGCTCACCCCACTGATATATGATATTGCCAGCCTCATCTACTTGCCTAGACGCGTGGGTGTGAGCAAACACGTCCACTAAGCCAACAGAGCCTCCACGAGCTCGTTCCTGCAATTGATAATTTGGATAATTTAACTGTACATAACTAATTACTGAACTGATCAATATACAAATGTGATAATAGATAAATTTACCAAATCTTCGTGGTGATGCTGGAAAGATTTGGAGCCTCCACGGTATGATACAGGATTCGTGCTCCTGTTTGCCGAGTTCCTAGCTGACTCCTCCTGCAAATTTACAATGATTAATTATTTATTAAACAGTAAAAAAATGCTGAGATTTATTGTAGATTTACCTTAAACTCCTCAGAGTTCCACCAATCAACCCATTTCTCCCATACAGTCGCGCTCATCCACTTGGGCTTCTTTCCTACTTTTTTAATCTCCGACATAGTCTCTCTATAGTTCTTCGCGATCCTGGAGTTCCAGTGTCGCTGAACTAAATTGACGTCAGGCTCTTGCAAATCTACGGCGCCCTGTACAATGAGAAAATATTACTAGTTATTTATTTGTATTTAATTAATCATCTTGTAAAGCGGTATAAACTTACCAGAAAATCTTGCCAAATCGTCTCTCTCACGTCGTCGGGGATCTTGCCCCCACTTGGGCCAGCAATCGGTCATCCTAGCCATGTACGCCTGCTTCGAAATGCTCAGAACCACTTTGGATGGCTCCAACTCAAATCCACTGCGTTAAATATAAAATTGAACTTTAAACAATTATAGATATCTCATGTACAATTAAAAAATTAAAATGCTATGCTCGCTAATTATGATACTTACGTCTCATCAGCCTTAGGCTGTAAGTAAACAAGTGGCCGAGCTGGTGGCTCACCACTACTCTCTCCAATATGACGTGAAGAGCCACGTCGCCGAGACCCTGAACCAGAATCGGAACCGGACATAATATATATACCTGCCATATATACATACATATACACATTATAATAATCATGATATGATGAACCATTAAAAAATGTAATACAATATGCTATAAATGTGTCATGTTGTGTACGTGTTGAGTGTGTGAGTATACACTTCTTGTCATTAAAATTGTATAAATTAGATAAATGCATTATTAATCAGAGATCAATGTAATGTGAATACTTTTAAAAATTACCGGATATTACTCAGTCATCCTCATCATTTTCTGATTCAGACTCGGTTTCGTGCTCTATGTCGTTTTCCTCTACACTCTCAAATGCTTCGACTAATACATTTGTCTCATCATTTAAAGGTCCAAAATCGGTTTGATCGTCTGTAATTGCTATTTCAGCATTTTCCTCCAGATCTGCTTGATAGGCTTGTTCGTTTGGAATATTTTGTCCATCAAACGTAAATCTTGCTTTGGTTTTAAAAACCGCAGACCAATCTGCTTTATCCCTTTTTAGAGATGGATAAGGGGCATAATAAGCTTGTAGGGCTTGTTTGGCTAGTATAAATGGGTCGTACTTTTGATAACGCGAGGTATGTTTAATTTCTATAAGATTATATTTTGGATGAACGTTAATACCAGAACCTGGAACATTGCTGAACCAGTTGCATCTAAACAAATAAACATCCTCCACGGGTCTTGTAAAATATGTCAACTGCAATATCTGAGTTAACACGCCATAAAAATCATTTATATGATTATTAGGGTCATCACTGCCTTTAACAAATACACCAGTATTGTTTGTTAATTTTTCAGCACCGTATTTTTTGGTGTTGAATTTATATCCATTAACAAAATATATTGGATACGTATTAACTTTTCTTTTCGGTCCAAACGCCAAATGTTTCAGTCCTTTATCGAGCACATTATTTGTGGGATCATAAACGTATTTCGAAAACCAAGTACTGAAATCTTTGCTTAAATCGCCACCTGGATTTTATGATTCATAAATACTGCAAACACAAACATGATATATTACATTATTATTTATTCACACGTGTAGTATTAAATTTAACAAAACTTGAAATGTGCTAATTACCTAACAAATGGTGCAACTTCAGGACAATTAAGAAGAATATATGTGTGTGCTACATGGTATTCTTTATCATCTAGCCATTCTTCCTCACTATTGCCAGCATGTCGGCCATATTGTTTAAAAATAGATAATACTGATTCAGAAGAAGAAGCTTGTTCAACGGCCTGATCGTCATTACGCGGAACACTTACAAATGATAAGTTCACATGGTCTTTAAAATAATGAGAGAAAAAGAAAGAAGCTTCTTCTTCGATATATGATTTGCAAATAGAACCTTCAACTCGAGCTTTTTGTCTCACTTTTTTCTTCAATTGATTTAAGTACCTAATAAAAAATATTTGGGTTAAGTATTAACTACTATATTTATACTTAAATCAACATTTACATACTCAATATAGTAACATACCTTTCGAATGGATACATCCATCCATATTGCACAGGACCTCGAAGACGTGCTTCATATGGAAGATGAACAGGTAAATGCTCCATTACATTAAAGAAACACGGAGGAAATATTTTCTCCAGTTTGCAGAGCAGTATAGGAATTTCTTCTTCAAGTTTAAGTAGACAGTTAACTTTTAACGTAGTTGAACAAATCTCCTTGTAAAATAAACTAAGTTCTGTTATTACCGTCCAAACTTTTACCGGTAACAATTCTTTGAAAGCGATGGGTAACAAATTTTCCATCATTACATGACAATCATGGCTTTTCATTCCACTCAGTCTCCCATTTTTATAGTCGACACATCTACGAAGATTAGAGGAAATTCCATCGGGAAATCGTAATCCTTCCACCCATTGTAACAGTACTTTAACTTGGTTGCTGTCTAGTTCATAGCATGCTTTGGGTTTTTTATTGTCGGGAGTCATATGAAGCTCAGGACGATTGCATATTTGCTCTATATCACGTCTAGATTTCAAATCGTCCTTAGTCTTGCCCTTCACATTCAAAACTGTATAAAACACATTATCAAATACGTTTTTTTCGTTATGCATCACGTCAATGTTATGACGGATTAATAGATTTTTCCAATAAGGCAATTCCCAGAATATACTTTGTTTGCACCAATTATGAAACGTCGATTTACCTTGAATTTCTTCTTGTTGTCCGGTCTCGTGTATCTTTGGATAATCTTTTTCAAGTTCATATATATCCTCGCTTGACCAAACCGTTGGTGGTCGTAGAGTCTCATGTCTATTAGCTATGAAGTTTTTTTTGTCTCTTCTAAAAGGGTGATTAATATGAAGAAAACATCGATGACAATCAAACCACGAAATTTTCTTTCCATTTGGCAAAGAAAATGCTCGTGTTTCTTCCATGCAATAAGGACAAGCAAAACGACCGGCCGTACTCCAACCCGAAAGCATTGCATATGCAGGAAAATCGCTAATAGTCCATAACAAAGAAGCGAACATCCGAAATTTTTTCTTTTTTGATATGTCGTATGTTTCAACTCCTTCATACCATAATATTTTCAACTCTTCGATTAACGGTTGTAAGTAAACATCAATGCCCTGTGTCGGATCATCAGGACCGGGGACGACAATCGTGAGAAACATATATAGAGTTTTCATACACATCCACGGAGGTAGATTGTAAGGTGTGATTATTATAGGCCAAGATGAATATTTAGAACCAAACTGAGAAAACGGTGAGAAGCCGTCTGTACATAAACCTAGTCTAACATTTTGGCTCTGCACTGCGAAATCGGGATATTTCTTGTCAAAATGTTTCCATGCTTCTCCATCGGCTGGGTGTGTCAACGTACCTTCTTGAGGTGTTCTCACACTGTACCATCTCATATGATGCGCTGTCACAGATGATGTATATAATCGTTGAAGTCTAGGGGTGAGGGGCAAATAATGCATACGCTTGTACGGAACTTCTTTTCCCTTCTTTTTCCTAGATTTGTATCTTTCCTGTTACATATTTTACAATTTCTAAGATTGATGTCTTCTTTCCAATACAACATGCAACCCTTTAGACATGTATCTATTTTTTGATATGGCAAACCGAAAGATGACATAAGTTTTTTCACTTCATAATAATTTTTGCACATTAAATTATCGGATGACATATGACGTTTAGCAGCTTGCACAACAGCCGTAAATCCAACTTCTGTAAGGTTGTATTTTGATTTCATTGCAATGTATTCTGCAGTTACCGATAATTGAGAGCCGCTTAAACATCCATTCCAAAGGGTTTTTTTAGCATGATCCAATAAATCATATATATTTTTCGCTCCAACATTTGGTTCCTCTTCGACGTTAACATCGTCGTTATCAATTACAACGGTAGGGAACATTGATCGTGCTGCATCTTCGACCATTTGTTCTATGAGATTCTTCGCTGATGACCTCCACCGACTGTTCTTGATTATTAGGGGCTATAATTTCTCCATGACGATCCCACAGCAAATAATTGGGTACGAAGCCGAATTGGCGCAAATGAACCTTAGCCATATTCGGTTCTAAATAGTTCAACAATTTGCATCTACTACACGGACAACGAATTTCTTCATCGTTTGCAATATTACTTATAGCAAATTCGATGAACACTTGTACCCCTTTTAGAAAATGTTCGCTTATTGCGCCACTAGTTTCCCTTCTTTGATACATCCAGCTCCGATCATTAAAGTAATTGACCATGTTTCCCAACTAGAAAACCTATGATAGAGTAAAAATGTTATAAATCATTCATTTTAAATTTTGCACGAAATTTTCCAACGGCCGCAAACTGCTTATTTCACAAACTGAATATTTTAAATAAGCAACTATTGTTTCATTGCCACTTATGTGTCTTTCTTTGATGGTCGGTCATCCTACTTCCCATTACAAGCACAATAGTAATTATATTCCGTAAATCATATCATTTTAAACGATTCACAAAATTTCGGCAGCATTTCCCCCGTGTTCCTTGTATTGTACACAAATGCGTGTACACAAGGAACGTAAAGGAAATGCCGTCGAAATTTTGTGAACCGTTTAAAGTGATATGATTGACGGAATATAATTACTTTATAGTGTTTGTAACTTGTGCAATACTGGGACAAATCCGACAAATGATGTATCAGATGAATAAAGTTGTCCGTTTTGTGGAAAAAACGAATATCCCTAAAACGATCATATACAACACTTGTCAGACGGGGCCGAATAATATCTAAGGATTTAAATATTTGTTTATATTAAATTCGAATATATAATTCGTTTAATTAATATTGGTTTATATTTTACCGTTTTATTACATAAGTACTAAATTCATTTTATACGCTAAATTTGTACACAAAATTCATTTATAAACTAAATTAATTCGCGTGTTCACACAAATACAAAGCTCGTATTCGCTCATATGAAATATCTGTTTTAACGGCTTCCAAATGCAATAAACTCTATCACACACATACGTTTAATATACTAACCAAATAACATAAACTAATGCAATATCTTAAATTACAAAATTTTCAATCAATTATAATAACTTGTTCATTATGTTATAATGGTTGCAATTAGAGGATAATATAATGTAATATGCATACACTAACAAGTAGGAATCAATCAACATTCAAATTAAACCCTAAATCAAAAAAACCTAAATATTAGCTTTAGGAAAATTACCGATTTGAAGAGCTAGAACGGTGGAGATGTGCCGGAGTAGCTTCTAGATGGCGTCGGGGGTTGTTGGGATGGTGTTTGGGCCGGCAAATGAAATTTGGAGATGATGGAATGGTGGATTTGGGGGTAATTTTCGGTTGAGAAGATGAATAATGAGCTGAAGGTCGGTCTCTGGAAATATGCAGGAAATTTTCCGACGGCTTTCAACGGCCGCAAACGGCTATTTTCCAACGGTTTCTAATGGTTTAAGACGGCTACGTAAAAAATTAACGAGCCGTTGGAAATGCCGTTGGCGGCCGTTGGAACAGGGGCGTTGGAATTTACTGTTTTTCTAGTAGTGGAGGGCAATGAACATCCGATGCCTATTAATAAAGGGCTATGGTTATCAATTGGACTGTTGACGGCCGACGTCCCTTTGAAAGGAGCCAGGGGCAAAGTCGAACAACGAGCACACGATGCTGCTTCACTTATCAATGAGATTTATCCTAATCTTCTTTGAATTATTTCCAAATCTATTTCTATTTCAATTGTTCTATGAACTATGACTAGCTTGAACTAAACTACTTTCAAAATGATGTAGGTGACCAGGTACTCAGATTTGGTCGCCAACCAATCCACGTAGACCATGATCGGACGTGTGGAGTTACATCTAGACGAGCATAATTCAATCACTCATAACCAACCGTATGCCTTTGATTTGGGGCTATGGACTAGATATTGAAAAGCTCATCACGATCAGAGCCCAATACAAAGTGAACACGACTGACCTCACATTCATCGACCTCCACATTTGACTTGGAGACCTAAGCAAGGCTTGGAATGAGTATGGCCTGATCATCCACTCAAATCAAGTCACATAACAAAGTTTGACAAAATACAGATGCCCCTCTTGAAGCTCAGTGACGTCGGGATCTGTCTAGAGTGGACGTGATTTGATCGTCTACACATCAAATCCTACCTTGAACACAAAAGGTTGTTCGAAAGTCCGACTTGGAGTAGTTGTGATGGACTACCTACTCGTCAAACATCGCTCTCAATACATGGACACGACTACACCTTGAAACATATGCAACTTACTGTGTCTATTCAATAATCCATTATTCTTAGTTTCTAGAAAGAGATATGAAAAAATTGTGTGAGATTTGACTATCTAACCCAGCATGGATGTGATCCAACCATTTTCCATATACCTCCTTCCTTGACTTGATTGGAAGAGCTATAATCACTAAGCGGACGAGAATCGGCCGTCCATTCTTCAAGTTTCATCCCTCATGCTGGGGCAGAATCTCATTCCATGAGCAAACGTGGGTCGATCGTTCATTCGACAACATTAGCCTTGATACGGTAAATGAAATACAAATTAAAGAATGGAAATACGATTTCTCTTAACCAAAATCTCCAAGTCCCCGGAGTGCGGACTGGAGTACTATGAGTCCCTAGAGTGCGGACGAGAGTATAAACGACTCAAAATCTCCAAGTCCACGGAGTGCGGACTGGAGTACTCTGGGTCCCCAGAGTGCGAACCAGAGTATAAACGACTCAAAATCTCCAAGTCCCTAGAGTGTGGAATGGAGTACTCTGAGTCTTCAGAGTGCGGACCAGAGTATAAATGACTCAAAATCTCCAAGTCCATGGAGTGCGGGCTGGAGTACTCTGAGTCCCCAGAGTGCAGACCAGAGTATAAACGACTCAAAATCTCCAAGTCCCCGGAGTGCGGACTGGAGTACTCTGAGTCCCCATAGTGCGGACCAGAGTATAAACGACTCAAAATCTCCAAGTCCTCGAAGTGCGGACTGGATAGTCCCCAGAGTGCGGATCAGAGTATAAGCGACTCAAAATCTCTAAGTCCCCGGAGTGCGGACTGGAGTACTCTGAGTCCCCAAAGTGCGGACCAGAGGATAAACGACTCAAAATCTCCAAGTCCTCGGAGTGCGGACTGGAGTACTCTGAGTCCCCAGAGTGCGGACCAGAGTATAAACGACTCAAAATCTCCAAGTCCCCGGAATGCGGAACGGAGTACTATGAGTCCTCGGAGTGCGGACCAGAGTATAAACGACTCAAAATCTCCAAGTCCCCGTAGTGCGGACTGGAGTACTCTGAGTCCCTAGAGTGTGGACCAGAGTATAAATGAGTCAAAATCATCAAGTCCCCAGATTGCTGACTGGAGTACTCTGAGTCCCCAAAGTGGGACCTCAGAGTATAAACGACTCAAAATCTCCAAGTCCCCGGAGTACGGACTGGAGTACTCTGAGTCCCCAGAGTGTGGACTAGAGTATAAACGACTGAAAATATCCAAGTCCCTGGAATGCGGACTGGAGTACTCTGAGTCCCCAGAGTGCGGACCAGAGTATAAACGACTTAAAATCTCCATGTCCCCAGAGTGCGGACTGGAGTACTCGGAGTCCCCAGAGTGCGGACCAGAGTATAAACGACTCAACATCTCCAAGTCCCCGGAGTGCGGACTGGAGTACTCTGAGTCCCCATAGTGCGGACCAGAGTATAAACGACTCAAAATCTCTAAGTCTCCGGAGTGCGGACTGGAGTACTCTGAGTCCCCAGAGTGCGGACCATAGTACAAACGACTAAAAATCTCCAAGTCCCCGGAGTGCGGACTGGAGTACTCTGAGTCCCCAGAGTGCGGACCAGAGTATAAACGACTCAAAATCTCCAAGTCCCCGAAGTGCGGACTGGAGTATTCTGAGTCCCCTGAGCGTGGACTAGAGTATAAATGACTTAAATACCTCTAAGTCCCTGAAGTGGACTAGAGTACTCTTAGTCCCCGGAATGCGGACTGGATTATAAACGAACTGACGAAAATCTCTGCGTCTCGAATTGTGGACTAAAGCATATACCGTTCGACAAATCTCTAAGTCCTCAGAGCGTGGACCGAAGCATGAACACAAATTGGGCGTGAGTCGAACGAGGGGAGAATAACACTAAGTCACCAGGATGCAAAGTGGTGTATAAACATCGACACATAGACGAGTGGATTTCGACCATTCTTTATTCCGCAAACTTCGGCCTAAAATCGACAGGAGGATTATTTACTTGCTAAGGATGGAGCTCGACAATCCTACTAGTGGCCTGGCTAAATCAATGCTGGGAGCAGGGTACAAATCATTAAAATTCGAATACGACAGCTTACTATAGCTCTAGATTGGCGTTCTTTATAACTTAAGGCAACGACAACATGGAGGCCTCAATACATAACTAATCGAAACGACATCCAAAGCTACGGGCAAGCGACTACATCATACCTCAGATCGAGGGTCAATACCGATCCGCACTAAGCACATACGAATGTGACTGGGATGTTCCTTGAAAAACTATGACCTCCAGAGTGTGGAAAGGAGAGTAAACCATGAAGACTTGGTCAAAAATTCTCCAGCACCCTCCTTCGATCCATTAGGAGGAGTATGAAACTGGATGGGCATGAGCCGACTGCATTTGTAGCCAACTTTACCTTGAGATCTGATTAGAGTACACGAACCAAAGTGCACGTGGATGACCGTCCAGTGTCCAAATTACGCCCTAAAACTGATGAGGCATCGAAGTATTCCTCTTGGAATGAAAAACCACGATAAAATCCAAGATAGGTGAGACCCCGTCTCCCATCAACTGACCTGATCCCCGTTTCAACGGGAAAGAGAGTAATGCTAAAGTGGGCATGGCTGACCTTCCTACTTATTGGTATATATGCCCCAGACCTGGGGGCATGAGCTAGAAGCAACATGAATGTGAACCGACTATTCATCGATCAACTCTATGTTTTCGAAGTTTAGGTGGGAATATAAACATAGCTAGGACGAGACTCAACCGTCCATGCAGTACGTTTATCAATCCGAGACTGGAAGTAGACGCATGGCCATTCAAAGACTGGCTGCGATAGCTCAATATTGAAACTTATATGTAATGTTTACAACTACTCAAGGCTACGACCGAAAGAATGCCTGGGGATAGAATCATTAAATCGATATCTAAGCTAGTGGGCAACTAACTGTCACTCCAACCCAAGGCATGCGGATCATGAATGTTGCTCGAATGTGGAAGATGGAACCCCTACAAAACAACGACGCATGATGATAGACGATATAGTGTTTAGGAGTCGAGATGAAGACAAGGTGGACAACTCCGTCCGCATCCAAAACACTGACAATTGGCAAGTAGTGCCGGAGCCCTGGCTCGGGCAGCATTCTCGGATCTATAGAGACATAGATCCGAGAGATGATGATGGGGGACTTAGGGTAGCGAATGCAACAACGGTTGAGCTGACAATTGACATACCAGTCAGCCGGGATGATCCGTCACGAGTCCTTAAGATTGGATCGCAACTCAACCCATCATTGGCCGAAGATCTTACTGATTTCCTCCGAGCGAACCTAGACGTTTTCGCTTGGACACATTCTGATATGTGTGGGATTTCTCCTGCTATTTCGAGTCATATGTTGAACATAGACCCGAAATACATCCCTGTAAAACAAAAAAAGAGAGGCATGGACCCGGAGAGGTCCGTCGCTCTCAGAGAGGAGGTGGACAAACTCAAAGCCAATGGATTCATCCGCGATGCCCTCTACCCTGAATGAATTTCTAACCCTGTTCTTGTAAGGAAAGAAAACGGAAAGTGGAAAACTTGTGTTGATTACTCTGATCTAAATAAAGCATGCCCGAAGGATAGTTTCCCTTTACCTAGAATCGACCAGCTCGTCGACTCTACGGTCGGACACGCCGGAGCAACTTATCGGCATCTGGTGAATCGAATTTTTAAAGACCAGATTGATAGAACGATGGAAGTCTATGTGGATGACATGCTCGTGAAGTCATGGCAATCAAACGACCACATCCAAGACCTAGCGGAGAAGTTTGATATACTCAGGCATTATGGAATGAAAACCAATCCTTTGAAGTGTTCATTTGGCGTAGCGTTGGGAAAGTTTTTTGGGTTTCGTTGTAAATGCGCGGGGAATCGAAGCTAACCCAGAGAAGGTTCAAGCTATCCGAGACATACAAGTGCCCAGAACTATAAAGCAGGTACAAAGCTTGAATGGAAAGGTGGCTACGCTGAGTCGATTCATATCCAGAGCTACAGACAAGTGTATTCCTTTCTTCGATGTGATAAAGAAAGGAAGAAGAAATTTTGAGTGGACATCCGATTGCGAGGAAGCATTCCGAGCTCTGGTAAGGCATTTGGAAAGTCCCCCGGTGCTATCGAAACCAATAGACTACGAAATGTTGTATGTGTACTTAGCAGTATCCCAGCATGCTATCAGTACGGCTTTGGTTTGCGAAGAGGACCAAGTTCAAAAGCCAGTTTACTATGTTAGTAAATGTCTGACGGGGGCAGAAAGAAATTAGCCCAAGATCGAGAAATTAGCCTATTGCTTGGTGATTGCATCACGTAAGCTTCGCCCATATTTTCAGGCACATCAATCAGTGTTTACACTGATCAACCCTTGCGACAGGTACTCCAACGACCGGAAACTTCTAGAAGGATGTTAAATTGGAATATCGAGTTGAGTCAGTTTGATATTACCTACCTTTCATGAAGGGCCATACAGGGGAAAACACTAGCAGACTTCATTGCTGAATTCACCATGTCAGACGACTCAGACAGCCACAATGTCATACCTCCCGTTCGATGGAAGATGTACACCAATATGGCATCTAACGACCGTTGTTCGGGGCTGGCGTGGTTCTTGTGACTCCTGAAAACCGATCAGTTTCTTATGCTTTGAAGCTTGAATTCCTAGCAACAAATAACGAAGTCGAGTATGAAGCATTGATTGCTGGCTTGAGACTTATCAAAGAACTGGGAGTAAAATCAGTTGAAATCTTTGTGACTCGCAACTGGTGGTGTACCAAGTGCGGGGAGACTATCAAGCAAAGGGACAAAGACTTGCCCCGTATCTTGAACGGGTTTAGGAGCTGTTAGCAAATCTGGAATATTATGGTATCTCGCATGTCCCGTGTGAACAAAACAAAGAAGCTGATTCATTTGCCAAATTTGCGAGCACTAGCGATGCCCAGCAAATGGGATTGGTTCCCATTGAAACTTTACATACTCCGAGTATAAATATGATGGAGGTAGATTTCGTGTTAGAAACCGAAATCGATAAGGAATCATGTATGATCCCATTTAAGCAATACTTATTACATGGGGTCTTACCCGAAAGAAGGAGCGAAAGACGACAAGTCATTCGTAAGGCTTCGTGATATGTAATGAAGAGCGGAATAATGTATCGAAGGGGATTCTTGACCCCCTTACTCTTGCGCATAACCCATGGTGAGATAAGACGAGTCCTGAAGGAAGTCCATGAAGGAGAGTGCGGTGACCATACTGGGGGGCAGACGTTAGCGAAGAAAATTCTCCGCTATGGATACTATTAGCCGATTGTAAATCGAGATGCCACGACTATGTGAGGAGAAGTGACAAATGCCAGAAATATGCAAAAGTCCCAAGACCTCTGCCGACGGAACTCACACAAATGGTTAGTCCTTGGCCGTTTGCAATATGGGGGATCGACATAGTCGGTTCCTTACCCATATCCAAAGATGGTGTGAAATACGCGGTAATTGTGGTCGATTACTTTACTAAGTGGGCAGAAGCAGAGCCTTTGGCCACTATCACCACCAAAAAGGTCATTAATTTCGTTGTACGAAATATTATATGTCATTTTGTCCTTCCACGAACTATCATTATAGACAATGGAACTCAATTCGAAAGCAAGGAGTTCAAAGAATTTTGCCAAAAATATGGCATTGAGAAAAAGTTTGCAGCAGTTGCTCATCCGTAAGCCAATGGACAAGTGAAAGCCGTGAACAAAATAATCAAATTCATATTGAAAAAGCATTTGGAAAAGGCTAGAGGCAAGTGGGTGGATGAACTTCCAACAGCATTATGGGCTTATGGAACTACCCATGAGTCCACGATTGGTCGTACTCCATTCGCCCTTGCTTACTGCTCTGAGGTCGTCATCCATGTAAAAGTTGAAGTCCCCTCTCATCAAGTGGCTGATTACAACCCTTATTTCACAAAAAAATACAAATCATGAATCACAATTGAATTGCAATTGAACTAGATGGAATTGGCAGTGACTTACGAGCATATAAAACGCATCCGATAGCCAATGGCAAGAACATGTACCCGAACATGCATGTGTATATCCGAAAAAAAGTTCGACTTCTTGAAATCAACAAGGAATTGAATTCTCACTTAAGGTTATTAAGAAGAGACTAGATCAAATAGCTAAAGCTTACTGGCCCTAAAGAACCAGACATGAATAGCCACTGATGAACTACAACCCAGGATCATAATATTAGGAATCGATCAAGCATCATGACGACCAAAGAAGGATACGACACCTTGGGAGGATAAAATTGAAGAATTATGACTATTCAGGAAACTTGATGGATTTCTTTCTGTAAACAAGGAATACTCGCTGATTCAAAGCGTGTCATGTTGCTTCACACGACATACTTTGGAGGGCAAGTGTTACCCGACACCTTGGGCCGGCTACAAAATGACAGTTGAATATATTATTATTAGCACTAGACAAGATTCTGACCAAGAAGAGCCTGAAGGTATTGTTTCGGCATACCTGGCTCGGTGCGCAGAAGCTACTTACCACGAGTCGATATTCCTTGTTCCTAAACCCGTGAGGGAAGTCCAACCCATCTTCATCTATAAATAGAAGGGCAGGGGCACAATGAAATGGACCTTTTTTCCGGGAACACTGGGGAGACTCTGCCATTTTTTATACTCTCCTCTTTTTAATTCAAACTTATATTCAAGTGATTGATTTACGAATTGTATCTGCATTCATGTAATGGAGAAAGCAATAAAGATTAAACTCAAAGTGGACGTAGGTAATTACGTTGAACCACTATAAATCCGGTGTTCTCGTTTTTGTTGTTCTTTTTGTATTGAATTACACTATTCTTCTGTCCTAAATTACTCTCTTCATTAATCTCTCTACATAACTCTACTCAAGGGTGTTAGTGACCAATTTTGGTGCTAACAAGCTAAGTTCAGGAGGAGGTTCAAAGTAAAGGTTTATGTCAGAGATTGTTAAGTCCACTCTGCTCAGAAAGTTCGTCGAGTTGGAGCAGGGTGATATGACTGTGTTTGAGTATGCGATGAGGTTTAAGGATCTAGTGGGATATGACTATGCTATGATTGATACTGTGATTAAGAGGAATGAGAAGTTCATTAGGGGGTTGAAGCTTGAGCTTGCTAAGGTTATGTTACCGTATATTAGGGATCCAAGTGATGTCGTTGTTGAGATGACCTTGAGGAATGAAGAGATGCAGGCTTTTCTTAAAACAAATAAGGCTAAGGAAGCTTAAGGAGGGCAGAGTTAGAAGTGGAAGTTTTTTCATAAGAAAGGAGCTTATAAGGGTGGAGCTTCTAAAAAGGGAGATGCAGAAGTAATCTGTTACAAGTGTGACAAGAAAGGACACTATACCCATGAGTGCCGGACAGGCAAGTGAAAGAAAGCTGTTGAGAAGAAAGGAATAAAGTGTTTCAACTATGATCAGATTGGGCACTATAAGAACTAGTCCAAGGAGCCGACCAAGGATGGGAAAGACAAGATGTTTGCATTGGAACCAGCTACCTCGAGACCAACATCAGAGGAGAGGGGAAAAGCTGTGTTGGAAGGTACGCTTTTGATTTATGGTATATCAATTAGAGTTCTATTTGATATTGGTGAATGACATTCTTTTATATCTCATTGTTTGGTAGATAAGCCTAACCTAGAACCCTCATACCTAGTTACTTCCTTAAGGGTTGCAAATTCGATAAGAGAGTATGTGACACTTAGGTAAAGTGTGATCACATAGAGTTTGGATTGTAAGGTCATACATTTGTTTGCAGTTTACATGTGCTTGATTTGATAGGGTTTAGAATTATTTTGGGTATGGATTGGTTAAGTAAATAAGATGCTAAGATATTTTGCCATGATAGGAAAATATCGCTTGTTCACCCGGACTGTAGTGATCAGATTGTATATTCCGTAGAAAACCCTAGTTGTGTGGTTAGTGCCTTGTTGGATGTTGTGGAGGTAAAAAACGAGTTGGATCGAGTTTTCATTGTTAGAGAATTCACATATGTTTTTGAACTTGTAGTAGGACTACCACCGAAATGAGCCATTGAATTTTGGATAAATTTGGCACCAGAAGCAAAACCAGTGAGTAGACCGCCAAGGAGAATGACACCAACCGAGATGAGGGAGCTCAAGGTGCAGTTGGTGGATTTGGAAAGTAGGAATTTTATTAGACCAAGTAGTTCGTCTTAGGGAGCTGCCGCAGTATTTGCTAAGAAACCGGATAGATTGTTAAGGTTATGTATCGATTATCGTAAGCTGAACGAGAAGATGATAAAGAATCGATGCCCGTTGTCTAGAATAGACGATTTGTTCGATCAGTTGAGTGGAGCCAAAGTATTTTCCCAGTTGGATATAGCAACCGGGTTCCATCAGCTTAGAGTGGCAGAGGATAGTATTCCTTTAATGGCATTTAGAACTAGATATGGATCGTACAAATGGTTAGTAATGCGGATCGGAATAATTAATGCACCATCATTCTTTGTAGATTTGATGAACCAAATTTTCTGAGGGTACTTGGATAGGTTCGTGTTGGTATTTATACATGATAATTTTATATACTCTAAGGATGAAAAAGAGCATGAAGTTCATCTTAGAGCAGTGCTTAGGACACAGAGACAACATCATCTAAAGGAAAAATTTTCAAAGTGTCATTTCTGAAATAAGGAAATGAAGTTTCTTGATCATGTAGTCTAAGAGAAAGGGTTGTCTGTAGATCCAACTTAGATCGAGGCAGTGAATAATTGGAAGAGACCCAAGACAGTGATCGAGATAAAGAGCTTTCTTGGATTAACTGGGTATTATCGGAGATTCATTAAGGATTTTTCGCGGATAGCAGCATCGATGACCAAGCTAACACTAAAGGCTGTGAAGTTCGTTTGGACCGATAAGTTTGAGAAGGCATTCCAGAAACTAAAACACTTATTGACTAATGCACCAGTGTTAGTTGTTTGAGAAGGGAATCGGGACTTAGTAGTATATATAGGTGCATGTGGAACACAGTTAGGAGCTGTGTGAATGCAAAGAGGTAAAGTGATTTCCTATGTATCTCGACAGCTTAGACTGCATGAAGTAGGATATCCTAACCATGATTTGGAGTTGGCTACGGTGATCTTCACGTTAAAGATTTGGAGACATTATCTCTTAGGGAAGACGTTTAAGCTATACACAGATCATAAATCGTTAAGACATTTATTCTCTCAGAAGGAGCTGAATATGATACAACAAAGGTGGTTGGAGTTTTTAGTCGCTTATGGCTTTGGTATTGAATACACACCAGGAAAAGGCAATAGGGTTGTGGATGCACTTAACAGAAAATATCGGAATGAGGTGTTGGCGATGATAGCTGAGTGGAAAGATTTGGAAGCATTAACGACATGTCAAGTACAGTGGAGATCTCAGACTAGGTCTGGTAAAGAAACTGCTATGTTGTCATGTTTAGAAGTTCGACCAGTGATGATCGAAATGATTGCTTCTAACCAAGGAGAGGATCTATTATTAGCTGAGCGGATTAGGAAGTTAAGGGATGGAACAAAGAGTGACGACTTGAAGGATTTCAGTCTTGATGAGAACGGATGGTTGAGGAAGAAAGGGAGATCATGTGTTTCAAATGTGGAAAACATCAGGAAAGAAGTTCTTGAGGAATTCCATCGTTCGAAGTTCACTATTCATCTAGGAGGAACTAAGATGTATTAAGATATAAAGAAGAGTTTCTTCTGGAAGGTATTAAGAGAGATGTAGGCTTATGGGTAAAACGGAGTTTGAACTGTCAATAGGTAAAAGCTAAACATCAGAAACCAAGTGGGTTACTTCAGCCTTTAGATGTTCCAATTTGGAAATGGGATTCGATTTCAATGGATTTTATAGATGGGTTTTCAAGGTCAAATGGAGGATATGAAAGTATATGGGTGATAGTGGACATATTGACCAAGAGAGGTCGTTTTTCATTCCAGTTAAGTCAACTAGGACGATGCCCGTTTTAACTAAGTTGTTTATACTTAGACTGCATGGAATTCCTAGTAGTATAGTAAGTGATCGAGATTCTTTACCCACTAGCGAATTCTGGAATAGTCTATAGGAAATTTTGGATACCAAGCTCAAGATGAGCACTGCTTTGTTACACCCTATATTTTTGATAATATTATTTAGGATATTTAATTAGTTAAATTAAATAAAATAATGAGTTGATTAGGGTATTGAGATTTGATTTTAATTAAGGGTAGCCATGCCATTTAAACAATAGGTTAAAATAAGAGTTAAAATGAAATAGAGGAAGGGAAAAATAGGAAAGTGGCCATTCCTATATCCCTCAAACTTGGCTGTGTATTCCCATATACACGTTAATTTCATTTTATCAAAATTTAAACAAGAGGCCGACCACTATTAACAAGAGAAAGAGGAAGAAGATAGAGAAAAGCTAGGAAGAAGCTTAAGCAATTCAAACCCATTCACATCTCAATCTCTTTAATCTCTAAAGCTAAGGTGACTAATGTTTATATTTCATATCTATTTATTTTCAATTTTAAGATGAAATCCAAAATATTTTGCAATGATTTGCCATGTTTTTGAATGATGGAATGATTATATATACTTGTTGATGATTTATGGTTATTCATATAGATTTTATGACATGTTTTGATATGAAAATCCTATTAAATGAGATTCAGATGCCTTGAAATTTTTTATATAAACCAGAAATATTATTTTGGAGATGGGTTTCAATTTTTAGAATTTTTTGAATTTTTGTGGAATTTATATGAATTTTCTAGTGAAGAAAATGTTAATTTGGATTATAAATTATTTACTGGTAAATAATAAAGGGTTTGGGACTGAAATTTTTATATGTTGGAAAGCATATTAAAAGAGAGTTTTTGGAATTTTTATAGATTTTTCCTAAGTGTTTTAATGGATATATAAATTTATTTTAGATATGAGACTTAAACGTTTTATACATTTATAAATGGAGAAGGGCTTTTAACAAATAATCCAAATAGTTAGTTCTGAAAAATGCAGCACATTTTAGTGATAAAGAAAAGAGGAAACCAATCAAAATTTGACACATAAAGCAGGTTAGGTGAAAAGAACTATTTGCTACATGCTTTTTACCATTTTATTACTTTCGGCACCTGCTTCCTCCTTGGTTGGCTTTCGATCAAGTCCCTCCGCCTTCAACACCATCGAAACCAATGCATATGGTATCAATATATTGGTACGTAGTGAATTGGACGGAAGGCGAAAGGCATGAGGTCAAAACCAGGGGTTCCGAAGGGGTTGAGGCATCACTTTGCTTTTAAATTAAAAATGCACCTGCTTAGTTTCGACTAAATGGCTTTCGACTGAGTAGCTTTCGAATTGGTTAGCTTTCGACTAGGTCAAATGGATTTAAAGGAAATGGTTTTGATTGGGTTGCGCCTTTGTTTTTAAATAACCGCTTTCGACCATGTCAAAACCTTTTGCTGCCACCTTTTTACCTTTCGACTCAATGGTTTCGAAGGGGTACTTTTTTTTCTAAATTTTGGCCACTTCTCCAATGCTTTTGAAGGGATGGTTTAACACCATCACTTCTTTATTGGGAAATGCTTTCGAAACAGATGCTTTCGACTTAAATGTTTTAAAGATCCTTTTTATGATTGAAGTAAAGCCCAAATGGTATCGAAAGAGACAGTTTTAAATGGTTTCGAAACAGATGCTTTCGACTTTAATGGGTTTCTGATCCTTTTGCTCTACTTGAAGGCATAATCCAAATGATTTCGACTGGGACGATTTTCAAAGGTTTCGAAGGGGTAAATTTTTGAATGGTTTTGAAAGGTTTCCACATATTTCTAATTAAACCTAAATGCTTTCGAAACGTAGGTTTTGACACCTTTGAAAGGTTTTAATGAATGGTTTCGATGGTGTGGTTCCCTAGGGTTTTGGAAGGGTTGAACGGAGAGATTTTTCCTATGTTTTCGAAAGGCAATATTTAAAAGTTTTAAAAGAAGGATGTCTGGGATTTTAAAGGCTTTCAAAGGAAAGGTTTTAATGCTTTCAAAAGGAAGAATTTGAATGATTTCGAAAGGAAAGGTTTGGCCTTTCGGCCTAGGATAAGCAAGGGGTTCTATTTGGTTTTGTAAGGGTTATTTCAAGGGTTTCAAAAGGGTTGTTTAAAGATTTAAACAAAGATTTTGAATGTATTAAATAGGCAATATAGCCTAAATATTTTAAAGTTAAAAAGGGTTTTAACTTGTTTTGGAAGTATAGCCAATCCTCATTAAAATTCATCAACATTATTTTGAGTAAAGTATATATATCATGGTAAAGTAGCTTAGAGTAAAGCTAATAATATATTTTCCTTGTATAAATATGGCTTAAAAGGTTAAATCATTTTGGAAAGGTTTTCAAGGAAAAAGCTGAAGGGTAGTTAACCTTAAGAAAATGATTCAGACGGAGTGTCCATTTTGATTCAGACCGTTAGTCCAGTTTGCGGGCACTTAGTTCAGCTTGCAGGCAGTCGGCCTAGTTTTCAGATAAATAGTTCATTACTGATGGACAAACATTCCATTAGTTACCTGATTATAGCTTAACGGACTTAGCTATTATTATCATTATTATATCAGTTTGATTAACCAGTTTGGTTGCAGGAAAGGATTTGCATAATATACGTTTTAAAGAGGATACTAGTGAGGGGAAACCCGTTCCTCTAAGCGGCATGGTCTCACTTAATATTAGTAAACCAAGATGTAACAGTATTATTCATATCAGGATTTATGTCTAACTTGAATTTTTGTTTTCCCCTTAAACTCTCAGATGCTCCAAATTGATTTGAGTAGGCTGAGAGTTAAGGTTTTCAGATTTTAGATATCTTGGCGAATAAAGCATCCAGAGACGAGTAGGTGGCTGACGGATAGCTAATTATGAGTTATAGTTTATTTTTCTTTGATTCCACTATATATATTAAGTCAGATATGACCGTATTAGAGGACTTAGTAGTGGAACCGAATTTGACTATAGTTAGAAAACCAGTTCGTATAGTCATGGGAGATGAGAAGAGGCTAAGGAACAAGACAATCAGATTAGTTAGAATCCAATGGAGTGACGATGAGAGAGACCGTACTTGGAAAATTGAAAGCAGGATTAGAGACGCTTATCCTGATTTGTTTCATGGTATGTTTTACCTTTTCGATTGATTTTGATGAGTACCTTATCGTAATTTAGAGGACGAAATTCTTTAAGGAGGGTAGTTTGTAACAACCCTAATTTTGAGTAACATTATTTAGGACATTTAATTAGTTAAATTAAATGAAACAATGTAAGTTGGTTAAAGGTTTGAGATTTGTATAATTTAAAAGGTAGCCATGCCTAGTTAAACTAATGAGGTAAATGGAAATAAAATGAAATAGGAAGAGGAAATTAGACAAAGGTAAAATAGGAATGAGTCATATTCATATACCCCTAAGCTTTCGTACCATTTCATTTTACACATTCACAAATTAAAATCTAAACCTAGAGAGGTCGACCACCATTAAGGGAAGCAAGAAGAAGAGAAGCTAAAAATCAAAAGAAGAAAACTTAATCAAACATATTCAAGATCAAATCTCAACTCCTTAACATAGCTAAAGGTGAATAATTGTTACATCTCATATTTTTGATGTTTCAGTTTGTAGAATAAGATCATGAAGTTTTTACAAGTATATTCCCATGTTTTGAATGTTATATATGTGTGTGCGTGCGCTTGTTGATGAATTATGCTTATTCATGTTGATTTTATGACAAGTTTTGATATGAAAAACCTATCAAATGACATCCAAATTCCTTGTGATTTTGATATATGGTCAGAAATGATATTTTAGAGATGAATTTCAAGTTTCATAATTTTCTTAATTAATATAGATTTATTATTAATTTTCTAGTGAATAAAATGGTTAATTGGGTTTAGAAATTAATTACGGCTATTTTATATTAGCTTTGGGTCAGAAATTAATTTTTGTTGGAAAACATATTAAAAGTGATTTATGGGAATTTTTGAAGAATTTTCCTAAGTGTTTTAATAAGTATATAAAACTATTTAAGGTATGAGACTTAAATGTTTTATATGTGTATAACAGGAGAAGGGGCAATTTGCAAATATTTTAATTATTGATGTCTGAAATTTGGGAGCACTTTTAGAAAAGATTTTAGAGAAGAAACTGGCAACCAATTGCATAATGACAAATAAGCAGGTTAGTTGAAAAGAATTACTTTTAAAAGATAAAAAATCCAATTTAGTTTATTTCTGCTGTTTCACCATTTTCGGCACTTAGCTTTCGACCATATACTTCCGCCTCCATCTCCGTCAAAACCAATGCACATGGTATTAAAGACTTAGTATGTAGTGAATTGGATAAAGGCGAATGGTATTGGGTCGAAACCAATGGTTCCGAAGGGGTCGAAGCCTTGCTTTGATTTCCAAAGGAAATGCGCCTGCTTTGCTTTCGAATAAGATGGCTCCGACATAGTCAAATTGTTTAAAAAAAAGAGGCTTTCAAAATAGGTTGCGCTTTTGTTTTCAGTTAATGCTTTCGAAGGGGTCGAAATCCCTACCTGCCGCCTTTTTACTATTCGAAGAAGTGCCTCCGAAAGGTCCCCTTTGTTTTTAAAATTTGAGCCACTTCTCAATGTTTTCGAAGGGATATGTTTTGACACCATCCACTTCTTTACTTAGGAAATTTCTTTCGAAAGAGTTGCTTTTGACTTAGTTGTTTTAAGACCCTTTTTGATATTTTGAAAGTTTAACCCAAAGGTTTCGAATGGAATGGTTTCTAATAGTTTCAAAAGGTTGTTCCACATATTTTAATTTGATCCCAATGCTTTCGAAAGGTTTTTATTAAGTAGTAAACTTTTATGCTTTCAAAAGGTATCAAGTAAAGGTTTGAAGGGGAGTTCCCCCAGTATTTGCAAAGGGTATGTATATATAACGTTTCGAAGGGGTGATTCTCCAGTTTTTTCGAAAGGTTTACCTTAGTGTTTAAACGGAAGATTTCCATGGTTTTGATAGGCATATTTAAAAAGTTCTAAAAGTGGATGTCTAAGGTTTACAAAGCTTTTGAAGAAGATGTTTTCAATGTTTTCGAAAGGACTGTTGTCAATGGTTTCAAAAGATTTGTTTTGACTTTAGGCCTAAGGTTATGAAGTAAAGTAGTTTACTCGTATTGAAAGGGGTACTTTCAATGGTTTCAAAAGAGAACCAAGGTTTCAAATGTTTTCATCAACAACGTTTTGGGTAAAGCATGTAATATGGCAAAGAGATTTGAGTAAAGCAAGTAGTATATTTTTCTTGTCTAAGTATGATTTAAAGGGTTAAATCATTTTCAAAAGGTTTTCAAGGAAAATTTATAGGGTAGTTAACCCTAAGTAAATTGACTCACATATTTGTATACGAGATGAGATTGGTATATGGTCGCTCCCTATACATTAGCTATTAGCCCCTATCTAATTTAGTCGAAAATTCCAATGTATAGGGCTTAGTCATATATAAGACTTAAATGATGGTTATACACAGAAAGTAGTATATATGTACAAGGAAGAAGGATTGGTTATTGGTAAGCTCAAAAAACCATTAGAATCAGGTTTAATAGTTGTTAGATAATTTTTTTAGTCTGTATGGTAGGCCCGAGTCAGCCAAAGGTTAGTAGGTAGCTAAAAAAAACTGCATTGTTTCGGACAGAGGGTCCCTTTGTTAACCAGTTTGGTTGTAGGGTTTTTAATTGAAGAAAGATATGTTTTAAAGGGATATTGGTGAGGGGGAACACATTTCTCTAAACGGCGCGGTCTCACTTAATATCATCAAACCGAGATGTAGTAGTATTATTCACACCATGCTTTATGTCTATATTGAAGTTTATGTTTTTCTCCTTAAACTCTCGATGCTCAAAATTAATTTAAGTAAATTGAGAGTTTGGGTTTACAGGTTTAGTAGGAGGGCGAATAAAGCTTCTTGAGACGAGCATGAGGCTGATATTAGCTATATATAGGAGTTGTTTTGTTTTATTTCCATGTGTTGTATTAAGTCTGATATGGATATTTAGTACTTTGATCAACCAAGGGGGTATCTACATATGTCGCTCTTGGCGTATTTATGCGATAATTATATTTGATCTGAACCTGCGAACCATATGGGATCATGTAATTGGGTATGAAACATGTTTGTGAAATTTAATCAGAAAAGTTGATTTCGAGTCCATGATTTTGTTTCATATTCATGTGCTTTTGATATTACGAATACCATTAACATTACCCTATTTTGTCGTCGGAAGTTAATACTATAGATGATATCAACATGTGTAGTGCTTAGCTTTGGGTCTCAAGATAGGGGATGTTATAGTAGTTTATTTGTTAGATCCTATTTTTAAGTGATGTGAAGACTTGGTAACTATTTCAAGAGGAAATTTTGAATTTGTAAAAGAAGCTTAATTGTCAGATCCTAATTTTAGGCGATGCTAAATTTTAATAATTTCCATAGAAAGGCATTTTTGGTATTTCATGCTGATACTAAAAGAGCGTGAAAGCAAACGTATTACAACTATTAATGATGATTAAAATACAAAGGGCAATTTTGAAAGTTTGCCGTCAGTCCAAAAATTTGCGCTCCTAAGCTAACTATTAATAAAGATATAACTACATGGTCATGCGCATGGCTTTATGTTTTTTAAATTTATTTTTTTAGCAAAGTTAGCAGGGTTAAATGGACCCCTACCATTTTATTGCTGCATAATGAAAACAAAAGGGAACATAACATGCTTTGTTCCTTAATATAAACACATTAAAAACAGGGGAAAAAGGAAAGAAAAGAATACAAGGGGAACAATGTGCATGCATTACAAGAAAAACAAGGGAGAACAGAACACAAAACATAACAACAAAGGAAACTAAAGCATTAACACTAGAAATCAAGAATGTAATCATCAATGAATGAAAGAAACTGTAGATTCCTATGATTATTTCATGTAATAGCAGTTGATATATTTGCATAGTAGTTTTTGCCTTTCCTTTAGAATACCTTTCCATTTCTGTCATTTCATAGCACATACAAGAATTTTTGAGGATTAGCAGCAACAATATGTGTTTTTTCCCTCTATCTGGTAGATTTGAATATGAGATTCCCCTAAATCACACTGTCTCTACTTTGATCAATTCTTCCATTCTTAAGCGTTATCTTATTCCATAGGTAGAAAGTGATTTCACAGTTAAAGAATAAGTGAAGATTACCCTCTCTTTTAACCTAGCAGAAGCTACATGCATCATTAACGACCATCCCTTTGGCAATTAGATTATCTTTAGTTTGAAGACCATTTCTTATTACTTTAAAAAAGAGGAAATTATCTTTCGGCCTAGAGTGGGAATTCCAAATTCTTTTATGCCAAACAAAGTTTTATGCTTCTTCAAAACCACATAAATCTTTGTACAATGTTAAAATAGAACAAGCTTTAGATTTATTAGTCTAGAACACCTTCTCGACATCATAAGTAGGATAGTGAATACTTTGAAGCTTACACCAAAGCCTCCTTATGATTGCTCGAGTAAGGTAGACTAATCCTTCCATCTTGGATGTGTACAAAAGCTTTAGAACTTATAACAATACCCAACTGCATTATTACTTGATAGCTTAACATTGATATCAAAATCAAACCCTGCATAGCTTAATGGTTATTCCAAAAACTAGTTGCACTTCCATTAGTAGTTATTAGTTGAACATGAGGGAGAACTAAGTTCCTTAATTTAAGGATATTTTGATATGCCCTGCTGTTATCCTAAGGAGCATTCATAAGCAAGAAATATTTCCTACCTATGCTATGGATCCAAGTCCACTTCACCCATATGTTATCTTTTTTATTAAGGAGATCATCCAAATGTTTAATAAATGCAGCCATGTTCCAATTAGTTAAGTTTTTAATGCCAAGTCCACCATTTTAGTGGCATTTCCAACTTTCTACAGACTACTGGAATTAGTTTGTTTGAGCGCATGTTTCCTGACTAGAGAAAGTGGTTCGTAGCTCTCTTGATCATGCTGATTAATTTCTTAGGCAAAATGAAGATTCTACTCCAATACACAGTCACAGATAAAATGATGGAGTTAACTAGAATAAGCCTGCCATCTTAAGTAAGGAATCTATTTGGCCAATTATCCATAGCAGAAATGATCTTTTCTAAAAGAGGAATACATTGAGTTGTAATTCTAGTAGTGAACAACGAAATTCAAAGGTAAGTCATACTATTGAACATAGGTTGCAGAGAGATAGCTTCTAAAATGTTATCCACGATAGACTTAGGAACTCTTGCGAACATTATACTAGATTTCTACAAATTGAAGCTAAGGCCTGAAGGCAGTTAGAACTCATCAGGGTTTCCATGATACAATGAATAAAACCTAGATTTGGCTTTATAAAAATTACCAAGTCATCAGCAAACATTAAGGAAGAGATAAGAGAGTTTTTGCACTTGGGGGTGTAAAAGCAATTTCTTAGAGAATACACTTTTATTAATCATGCATACAAACATTTCCATAACCAATATAAACAGGTAGGAGGAAAGAGGATCGTTTGCCTTATTACCTGCTTACTCTTGAAATAATCTACTTCCTTGCCATTGAAGTATAAAGTGAAGGTAGAGGTCGAAATACAGGTGTATATCCAAGCTACAAAATGTCTAGGGAAATTCATTTTAGCCATGATTCTAACTATGGTGATCCGCTGGATAGTGTCAAAAGCTTTCTTGATGTCAAATTTCAACATAGCTCCAGGAGAGATGTTAAACCTTCCATAACCTTTAAGAAACTCATGGGAAAGGAGAACATTATCAAGGATACTTCTATTGGATGGGAATGATGCCTACTTTGGAGAAATCAAAGAGGGCCGAAATATCTTGATTCTTGTAGTAATAACTTTAGTAATTCATTCATATATTACGTTACAGCAGGAAATTGGCCCAAAGGAATAAACTTTAACTGTAGGGTTGTATTTTAGGATTAGAGCTAAGCTGGTTGCATTAATTCCAACAAGAAATTTACAGTGTTAAAAAAAAATTAATATAGTTTTACAAAGATCTTTCGAGAAAATGTACCAGCATGTAGTATAAAACATAGCCTTAAAGTCATCTGGCCCACCACACGATTTTTTCGTTCATAACAAAAATGGCTTGCCTTATTTCATCTATAGTTATATCAGTAGATAGAATATTGGTTTGCTCAATACTAATGCTAGTTAATTAGTATAATGATCGTAATTTTGACTAACATTATTTAGGATGTATAATTAGATAAATTAAATGTAAATGGTTAAGGGATTGATACTTGAATAATATAAGGTAGCCATGCCTAATCAATCAATGAACCAAAGGGAATTAAAATGAAGTAAGTTAGAGGATTAAGATTATGGAAAAATAGGAATAGGTTATATTCTTATACCCTAGACCCTCATTTTATTTTCATTTACCACGTTCACAAACAAAACTAAACCTAAGTTTTGCCGGCCACCATTAGAAGATGATAAGCAAGGATAGGAAGCTTAATCAAACCAATTCAAGGTAACAATTAAGCTAAAGTCGAATAATAGATTACATCTCATATTTATTGTTTTTGGTTTTTAAATAAAATCTGAACTTATTTTGCAAGAAAACTGCCATGTTTTGATTGATTAAGAGGATATATATGCTTGTTGAAGATTTATATTGTTTCATATAGATTTTATGATAAGAATTAATTTGAGAAACCTATCAAATGACATCCAAATGGCTTGCATTTTTTATATAAGGTCAGAAATATAATTTTAGAGATGAATTTCAAGTATCAAAATTTTCTAAGTTGTTGTGGATGTATTATGAATTTCTAGTAAGGAAAATGGTTAAACTGGGTTTTAAATTAATTTCGCTATTATATGTTAGCTTTGGGTTAGAATTTTAAATATGTTAGAAAACGTATTAAAAGTAATTTATGGGAATTTTTTGAGAATTTTCCTAAGTATTTGATTAAAGATATAAAATTATTTAAGGTATGAGACATAAATGTTTTATATGTTTATAAAAGGAGAATGCGCAATTTTCTAAATGTTTTAATTGTTAATTACTAAACTCGGCAGTACTTTTAGAAAGATTTTGATATAGAATTGGCAATCAATCATATGTTGACATATAAGGCAAGTTAGTTAGAAGGATATTACTTTAAACGGTTAAAAATCAGTTTTATAAAGGGTTGTTGCTTCGCCACTTTCTACAGCCATTTTTGTCCCTATACCGCCACCTCCATCCTAGTTGAAACCAATACACATGGTATCAATACCTTGGTACGTAGTGGATTGGAGATAGGGAGAGGTATAGAATCGAAACATGCCTTCGAAGGGGTAGAAGAAGTCTTTATAAACTCAAAACTATTTTGGTTAAAAATGAGGCTTTCGAAGGAAATAGCTTTCGACTTAGTCAAATACGCCTTTATTTTAGAAAAGGGCTTTCAAAAGTGGCTGTCGCCTTTTATTTTTAAAATAAGCTTTCGAAAGGGTCGAAACCCCTGCTGCTGCATTCAACCTATCAAATCAATGCCTTCGAAAGGATTCTTTTGTCTTAAAATTTGAAACCACATCTCCATGCTTTCGAAATGGTTGGTTTCAAAATCATCTTCTTTCTTTTACTTAGGAATAATACTTTCGAAAGAGTTGCTTTCGCCTCAGTTCTTTTAAGAGCCTTCGGTCTATTGAAAGTTAAACCCAAAGGTTTCGAAAGGAATGGTTTTAAATTGTTTCGAAGCTATGTTCGACAAGGTTTTACTTGAACCCAATGCTTTCAAAAGGTTTTTTTAAGTAAAGAACCATAATGCTTTCGAAAGTTTTATAAAAAAGGTTTTGATGGGGAAATACCTAAATATTTTCGAATGGTTACTTGAGTCTTTAAATAGTAGGTTTCCAATGCTTTTGAAAGGCAAATTTAAAGTTTTTTTAGAAAGAGGATGTCTAAGGTTTATAAAGCTTTCGAAGGGATAGCTTCAATGATTTCGAAATGTCAATTTTTAGAATGTTCTGAAAGATATTTTTGGCCTTCCAGCCTAGTGTTTCAAGGTATAGTAGTCAGCTTATTTTGAAAGAGGTACTTTCAATGGCTTCGAAAGGTATTGTTTAATGTTTTAAGCAAAGGTTTTGAATGGTTTACCTTGGCTTCATGGCCTAAGATCTTTTAAGTTAAAAAGGGTTTTTAACTTACTTTGGAGGGATAGATAATCTTATTATACTTCATCAACATTGTATTGAGTAAAGCATATATCATGGCAAAGTGATTTGAATAAAGGAAAAGTATATTTTCCTTGTTTAAGTATGATTTAAAGGGTCAAATCAATTTAAAAGAAATGTTTTCAAGGAAAATTTGATGGGATAGTTAACCCTAAGTAATGACTCGGATATTAGAATACCAGATGGGACTGGTATAGGGTCATACCCTATACTTTAGCTAACAAGCTCCTAACTAATATTAGTCCAAAATTATAGCATGTCGGGCTTTGTCACAGGTAAAATTAAAATGATGTTACACACAGAAAGGAATATACAGAGAGAAAGATAGGTTATTGATGAGCCCGCAAAAACATTAGATTCAGTTGACCCTAGAAGAAGATAGTTAAGGCCCGATAGCCCAGTAGTGTGTCTAACAGATGTTAGATAATTGAGTATGTCTGGTAGGCGCGAGTCAGCCAATGGTTAATTGTTTTCCAACCTAAACTATATTTTTGCAACAAATAGTCCATTGATAACCTGATTTATATGCATATATGATATTTCTATTATTTCTTTAATCAGATTGATTACAGGATTCTGTTTTGCAAAAGATATGCTTTAAAAAGAGATATTAGTGAGAGGAAAACGTTCCACGAAGCGGCGAGGTCTCACGTAATATCAGTAAACTAAGATGTAATAGCATTATTCACACCAGGCTTTATGTATGATTAGAAGTTTATATTTTCCCCTTAAACTCTCAAGTGCTCAAAATTTGATTTGAGTAGATTGACAGTTAAGGATTTTCAGGTTTAGTAGGTTGGACGAATAAGCTTTTGAAGACGTGTAGGAGGCAAAGCTAGCTATATAGGAACTACTTATTAGTTTTATCTCCATTGTGATGTATAAAGACTGCTATGTCCATTTAGTACTCTGATCATCCAAGGGGGCATTTTCATATGTTACTCTTGGCGTAATTCATAATAATTATATTTGATCAAAACCTGGGAATCATTTTGGATTATGTATTTGAATATGAAATATAGATTTGAAATGTAACAAGAAAAGTTGTTTTAATCTGTGTTGATTTTTATTTTATATTCATGTGCTTTTGATATTATGGATACCATCAACTTTAACGTATTTCACCATCGAAAGTCAATACTATGGATGACTGCAGCATCTGTAGCGCTTAGCTTCGGGCCTCAAGATAGGGGATGTTACAACATGGTATCAGAGAATAGGTTTATGAAAAACTTAAAAGAAATTTCAAACTTAAAATGATTTTGACAACATAATCCTAAGGAATTAAAGGAAAGATTGGGGTATGGGATAACGCTATAGTAACATACTTGTATTTGCTATATATAAGTATACGTTTTATCTATATTCTCCCATCTTTCTTAGGCTATTCTTCTATATCTTACAATGACTCGAATGCAAATTTTAAGGACTTAAGTTATGAATGCTAGGAGTGGAAGAGTTAACATTGGTGGAGGAAGCACCACAACTTATTGGAATGCCAGACCAAACACTAGAAGGAATCCAATTCAAGCACAAACTGCTAATATAGATGCTATAGTGCTATAAATTGATATAGGAGCTATGTACTAGTTCTTTGTCAACATGATGCAGGCAGGAGTTGCTTCAGGTTTAGTTGGAGGAAATGTGGAAGGAGGAAGTCAGGAAGCTCCAGTGGTTAATAACTATGCTGTATTGAATAGATATTATGACAGGCTGGGAGGAAAACCGTTTATCGCGACTGGGACGCAATTGAAGTGGAGAAATGGTTGCTTGATTACGAGAGGATTTTTGCTGATTTGGGGCTTAATGATGAGCAAAAGAGAAGGCTTGATTCTAGGCAGTTATAGGAAACAACATTGTACTGGTGGAACAGTGTTACGGTTGGAGTCAATGTGGAGATTATGATTTGGGCTGAGTTCATAAGAAGGTATACAAAAAGATTTATGTCAGAGATTGCTAAGTCTACTCTGCTCAGGAAGTTTGCTGAGTTGGAGCAGTGAGGTATCGCAGTTTTTGAGTATGCAACCATATTTGAGGAGCTATCGAGATACAAATATGCTACGGTTGACACCGTTATTAAAAGGAATGAGAAGTTTATCTGTGGGTTGAAACCTGATCTTGCTAAGGCCACATTATCGCACATTAGAGATCTGTGTGATTTAGTTGTTGAGATGGCTTTCAGGCAGGAAGAGATGCTTGCTTTTCTTGAAGGAAACAAGGCAAGGGAAGCTCAAGGAGGGCAGAACCAGAAGATGAAATTTTTACATAAGAAGGGAGCTCAGAAGAGTGGAGCTTCCAAGAAGGGAAAAGTAGAAGTTGTCTGTTATAAGTGTGATAAGAAGGAACACTATGCTCATGAGTGTCGAACAGACAAAGGAAAGAAAGCCGTTGAAATGAAAGGAGTGAGACGTTTCAACTGCGATCAAATTGGATATTATAAGAACCAATGCAAGGAGCCAGCCAAGGATGGAAAATGCATGATGTTTACATTGGAGTCAGCTACCTCGAGACCACTAGCAGAGGAGAAGGGAAAAGCTGTGTTGGGAGGTGCTCTTTTGATTCATGGTGTATCGGTTAGAGTTCTACTTAATACTGGTGCATCACATTCTTTTATATCTCATTATTTGGTAGATAAGCTTAAACTAGAACCCTCGTACCTAGTTACTTCCTTAGGGGTTGTGAATTCGATAGAAGGATATGTGACTCTTGGGAAGAGATGTGACCTCCTAAAGCATGAATGGTTAGGTCATGTGTTTGTTTGCAATTTGCATGTGTTTGATTTCATATGGTTCAGAATTATTTTGGGTACAGATCGCTTAGGTAAATTCGATGGTAGGTTATTTTTTCATGATAGGGAAATATAACTTAGACACCCTGACTATAGTGATCGGATAATATACTCTGTAGAGAATACTAGTTTTGAGATTAATTCTTTATTGGGTGTTTGGAGGCAGAAGACAAGTTGAATCGAGTTTTCGTTGTTAGAGAATTTGAAGATGTCTTTGAGCCCATAGTAGGACTACTAACAAAACGAGCTATTGAGTTTCGGATAGATTTAGTACCATGAGTTGTGAGTAGACCACCATGCAGAATGACCCTACCGAGATGAGGGAGCTCAAGGTGCAGTTGGTGGATTTGGAAATTAAGAATTTTATCGGACTGAGCAATTCTCCTTGGGAAGCCGTCGTAGTGTTTGCAAGGAAACAGGACAGATCATTGAGGTTATGTATCGATTATCTTAAGTTGAATGAGAAGACGATAAAGAATCGATATCCATTATGTTGAATTGACGATTTGTTCGACAAATTGAGTGGGGCCAAATAATTTTCCCCGTTGGATTTGGCAACAAGATTCCATCAGCTTAGAGTGGTCGAGGATAGTATTCCTTTGATCGCGTTTAAAACCCGATATGGATCATACGAATGGTTAGTGATGCCATTCGGACTAATTAATGCGCCAACATTCTTTGTAGATTTGATGAACCTAGTTTTCCGAGGGCACTTGGATATGTTCGTATTGGTATTCATAGATGATATTTTGGTATACTCTAAAGATGAAAAAGAGCATGAAGTTCATCTTAGAGTGGTGCTTGAGGCGTTAGACAACATCAGTTGAAAGCAAAATTTTCAAAGTGTCATTTCGGGATGATGGAAGTGAAGTTCCTCCATCATGTAATCTCAGAAAAGGGTTTTAAGTAGATCCAGTGAAGATCGAGGCTGTGAATAATTGGAAGAGACTTGAGATAGTGACTGAGATAACGAGTTTTTTTGGATTAGCTGGGTATTATAAGAGATTCATTAAGGATCTTTTATGGATAGCGGCACCGATGGCTATGCTAACTCAAAAAAAATGTGAAATTTGTCTGGACTGATAAGTGTAAAGACGCACTGTAGAAGCTGAAATACTTATTGACAAATGCACATATGTTGGTTGTTCCTAAAGGGAATCAGGACCTAGTGGTGTGCATGGATGCATGTGGAACAGGGTTAGAAGCTGTGTTAACGCAAAGAGGTATAGTGATTGCCTATGCTTCTCGACAGCTCAGACCATATGAGGTTAGATATCCAACTCACAATTTGGAATTAGCTGCATAATTTTTGCATCGAAGGTGTTGAGACATTACCCATTGTGAGAGAGATTCGACTTGTATACGGATGATAAGTCATTGAGATGTCTATTCTCTCAAAAGGAGTTGAATATGAGACAACAGAGGCGATTAAATTTTTTAGTCGCTTATGACTTTGGTATTGAGTACACACCAAGAAAAGGCAAGAAGGTCGCGGATGCACTTAGCAGAAAACATCAGAATGTATTATTGGCAATGCTAGCCGAGTGGAAAGATTTAGAGGCATTGATTACATGCAGATTACAATGGAAATCAAAGACTAGATCTACTAAGGAAATCGCTATGTTGTCGTGTTTAGAAGTTCGACCAATGATGATCGAAAGGATTGCTTCCAGGCAAGGAGAGGATCCATTATCAGCTGAACAGATCAGAAAGTTAAGGGATGGAATTGAGAGCGATGATTTGAAAGATTTCAGTCTTGACCAGAATGGATGTTTAAGGAAGAAAGGAAGAATATGTGTTCCGAATATAGAAAACATTAGGATGGAAGTTCTTGAAGAAGGACATCGTTTAAAGTTCACCATTCATCCGGGAGGAACTAAGATGTATCAAGACATGAAAAGTAGTTTCTTCTGGGATGGCATGAAAAGAGATGTAGGCTTGTGGGTGAACCAGTCTTTAAACTGTCAACAAGTAAAAGCTGAACATCAGAAACCAAGTGGGTTGCTTCAGCTTTTAGAGGTTCCAGTATGGAAATGAGATTCTATCTTAGTGAATTTTATAGATGGGTTACCAAGATCGAATCAAGGAAATGAAAGTATATGGGTCATAGTGAATAAGTTGACCAATAATGCCCATTTCATTCCAGTCAAGGCAACAAGAACGTCACCTGTTTTAGCTAGGTTGTTTGTGAAGAATATAGTTAGACCGTAAAAAATTCCTAATGTTATGGTAAGTGACAGAGATTTCTTATTCACTAGCGAGTTCTGGAAAAATCTACATGAGACTTTAGGTACCAAGCTCAAGATGAGCACCGCTTACCATCCGCAGATAGATTGACAAACAGAAAGGTTAACAAAGTCTTATATGATTTGTTAAGAGATTGTTTGCTATATTTTGGGGGATCATGGGAAGATCACTTACACTTAATCGAATTTTCATATAACAATAGTTATCAGACTAGTATAGGGATGGCACTGTTTGATGCTTTGTATGGAAGGCCACGCAGATTTCTTGTTTGTTAGTTAGAGATCAGGGATAGGTTAATTCTTGGTTCGGATTTGGCCAGGGAAGCTACATAAAAGATTGAGTTAATTCAAGGTAGAATAAAGGAAGCCCAGTCTAAGCAGAAGAGTTATGCTGATAGAAGACAGAAAGACTTAGAGTTCTCAGTTGGAGATCATGTTTTCGTCAATGTATCACCGATGAAAGATGTAATTAGATTCGAAATCTCAAAAAAATTAGGGTCGAGATTCGTTGGACCATTTCCTATTATAGAAAGGATTAGGAAAATCGCATATAGAGTGGAGTTACCAAGTAGTTTAGTAGGATACACAATGTCTTTCATATTTCTCATCTAAGGAGATGTATTCAAGATCCAGAGACTATTATAGCATCGACTGTGTTAGATGACTTAGTAGTGGAACCGTATTTGACTATAGTTAGAAAACCAGTTCGTATAGTCGCGAGGGATGAGAAGAGACCAAGGAATAAGACAGTCAGATTAGTCAAAGTCAAGTGGAGTGGTGACGAGAGAGATTGTACATAGGAAATTGAGAACATAGTTAGAAATACTTATCCTGACTTCTTTCATGGTATGTTTTATCTTTATGAATTATTTTGATGAGTCTTATCGTAATTTTGAGGACGAAATTCTTTAAGGAAGGGAGTCTGTAATGACCCCAATTTTGACTAACATTATTTAGTACATTTAATTAGACAAATAAAATAATGTAAATGGTTAAGGGATTGAGATTTGAATAATATAAGGGAGCCGTGCCTAATCAATGAAAAAACCAAAGTAAATTAAAATGAAGTAAGTAAGAGGATTACTATAAGGGAAAAATAGGAATATGTTATATTCTTATACCCTAAACCCTCATTCTATTTTCATTTACCACGTTCACAAACAAAACTATACCTAAGTTTGGCCGGCCACCATTAGAAGAAGATAAGTAAGGATTCAAGTAGGAAGCTCAATCAAACCAATTCAAGGGAAAATCTTAACCTTCTTAACAATCAAGCTAAATGTGAATAATAGATTACATCTCAGATTTATTGTTTTCGGTTACTAGATAAGCTCCGAACTTATTTTGCAAGAAATATGTCATGTTTTGATTGTTTAAGAGGATATATATGCTTGTTGATGATTTATATTGTTTCACATAGATTTTATGACAAGATTTAATTTGAAGAACCCATCAAATGACATCCAAATGGCCTGCATTTTTAATATAAGGTTAGAGTTATTATTTTAGAGATGGGTTTCAAGTTTCATAATTTTCTAAGTTGTTGTGGATTTATTATGAATTTTCTAGTAAAGAAAATGGTTAAATTGTGTTGAAAATTAATTTCGGCTATTATATTTTAGCTTTGGGTCACAAATTTAAATATGTTAGAAAACATATTAAGTGATTTATGAGAATTTTTGGAGAATTTTCCTAAGTATTTTATTAAAGTATAAAATTATTTTATGGTATGAGACTTAAATGTTTTATATGTTTATAAAAGGAAAAGGCGGCAATTTGCTAAATGTTTTAAAATTGTTAATTACTGAATTCGGTAGTACTTTTAGAAAAGATTTTGAAAAATATTTGGCAACCAATTATATGTTGACAAATAAGGCAAGTTAGTTGGGACGATATTACATTGAATAGTTAAAAATCAGTTTTGTAAAGGATTGTTGCTTCGCCACTTTCGGCAGCCATCTTTCGACCCCATACTTCCGCCTCCATCCTAGTAGAAACCAATACACATGATATCAATGGCTTGGTACGTAGTGGATTGGAGATAGGCAGAATATATAGAGTTGAAACATGATTTCGAAGGGGTAGAGGTAGTCTTTATAAACTCAAAACTATTTTGGTTAAAAAATGAGGCTTTAGAAGGAAAAAGCTTTCGACTTAGTCAAATACGCTTTTTTTTGGAAAAGGGCTTTCGAAAGAGGTTGCCGCCTTTTGTTTTTAGAATAAGCTTTCGAAAGGGTCAAAACCCCCGATGCCACATTCAACCTTTCGAACCAATACCTTCGAAAGGATTCTTTTGCCTTAAACTTTGAAGCCGCACCTCCATGCTTTCAAAAGGGTTGGTTTCAAAACCATCCACTTTTTTTACGTAGGAATAACGCTTTCGAAAGAGTTGCTTTCGCCTCATTTCTTTTAAGACCCTCCGTTCTAGTGAAAGTTAAACCTAATGGTTTTGAAAGGAATGGTTTTAAATGGTTTCGAAGCTATGTTCCACAAGCTTTTACTTGGACCCAATGCTTTCGAAAGGTTTTTTTTAAGTAAAGGACTATAATGCTTTCGAAAGGTTTATAATAAAGGTTTTGAAAGGGAGGTACCCTAATATTTTCGAAAGATTTACTTGAGTCTTTAAATGGAAGGTTTCCAATGCGTTCGAAAGGCAAGTTTAAAGTGTTTTGAAAAACAATCTAAGGTTTATAAAACTTTCGAAGGGATACCTTCAATGGTTTCAAAAGGTTTATTTTTACAAGGTTCCGAAAGAAATGTTTTGGCCTTTCGGCATAGTGTTCAAGGTATAGTCAACTTATTTTGAAAGGGGTACTTTCAATGGCTTCGAAAGTTGTTATTTAAAGTTTTAAGCAAAGGTTTCGAGTGGTTTACCTTGGCTTCATGGCCTAAAATCTTTTAAGTTAAAAAGGGTTTTTAACTTACTTTAGAGGGATAGATAATCCCATTATATTTCATCAGTAAATTGTACATCATGGAAAAGTGATTTGAATAAAGAAAAAGTATATTTTTCTTGTTTAAGTATGATTTAAAGGGTTAAATCAATTTGAGAGAAATGTTTTCAAGGAAATTTTGATGGTAATTAACCCTAAGTAAATGACTCAAATATTAGAATACCAAAGGGAAATGGTATAGGTTCGCGCCCTATACTTTAGCTAATAATCCCCTAGCTAATATAAGTCCAAAATTCTAATGTGTAGGGCTTGGTCACAGGTAAGACTAAAATGGTGTTATACACATAAAGGAATGTATAGAGAGAAAGATAGGTTATTGGTGAGCCCGAAAAACCATTAGGTTCAACTGATCCTAGAAGAAGATAGTTAAGGGCAGATAGCCCAGTCATGTGTCTAACGGATGTTAGATAATTGAGTATGTCTGGTAGGTCCGAGTCAGCCAATGGTTACTAGTTAGCCAAACTGAACTGTACTTTTGGGACAGATAGTCCATTGATTACCTGATTTATGTGCACATATGATATTGCTATTATTGCTATAAGAAGTTTGACTGTAGGATTTTGCAAAATATATGTTTTAAAAAGGTATATTTTTGAGGGGAAATCCGTTCTGCTAAGCGGAGATGTCTTAGTTAATATCACTAAACCGAGATGTAATAGTATTATTCACATTAGGCTTTATGTCTGACTCGAAGTTTATGTTTTCTTCTTAAATTCTTGAGTGCTCAATATTTAATTTGAGTAGATTGAGAGTTAAGGTTTTACAAGTTTAGTAGATTAGACGAATAAGCTTTCAAAGACGTGCAGGAGGAAAACTAGCTATATAGGAACTATTTAGTTTTACTTCCATTGTGATGTCTTAAGACTGATATGTCTATTTAGTACTCTTATCATCCAAGTGTGCATCATCATATGTCGCTCTTGGCATAATTTGTAATAATTATATTTGATCAAAACCAAGGAATCATTTTGGGATTATGTATCTGAATATGAAATATTGGTTTGAATTGTAATCCAAAAGTTGTTTTAATATATGTTGATTTTTATTTCATATTCATGTGCTTTTGATATTATGGATACCATTAACATTATCGTATTTTGTCACCGGAAGTTAATAGTATAGATGACTGCAACATATGTAGCCTTTAGTTTCGGGTCTCAAGATATGAGATGTTAGTATCTGAAATCATATCAAGGCATGGCATAAAGTTGGTGGAATTGCCAAAGAGATTTGAGTAGTATTGTAGAAAGACATTATCAACTTCTTTCGGGTTAGTGTGGAGGTTCTCCTATTCATCAATTATTTTGCTTATATGGGCTTTGCCTTGCTTTGCTTTTAGAGAGGCATGAAAGAATTTAGTGTTTTTATCCCCGTATCCATCCCACTTCAGTCTAAGTTGCTGCTTCTTCATGCTAGCTTCAAGTAGTAAAGAATTATTATATTATGTTAGAGGTCCATATTCATACCTAGAAGTAGAAACATTTTCTGGATTAGCAAGCATAGTTTCGCAAGCTTCAGAGAGTTTAACTTTTAGCACATTAGAGAGATGGTTCCCTTTGCCAAATTTCTCCTTAGACAACACTTTAAGAGCTTTCTTGGTAGCCTTCAACTTGTACTAAAAAATAAACATAGGGCTGCTAAAATAGTTAGAAGACCAAGCTTTAGCGACTATATCAATATCAATAAAGGAGTGATCATCAATCCAAGCCTAAAAAAAGTTAAAATTTATTTTTTCTTTCATGTCATCTTATCTAGAAGATATAATTGAGGGGAATGATCAAAAATAATTGGTATGCAAGGTGAGATGAAATTCTAGGCCAAGGGTTGAGTGTGGCTAAGTTGTAAAAGGCATTATCAATTTTGCTCATTGTTCTAGCACTACTTCCACTTTTAATATTCCAAGTGCACTTTGCTCCAGTAGGAAGTAATTCAATTAGTGAAGAAGCAAATATAGTTCCATTAAAAGGCTTTATGTCCCTTAAGGATAAAGGATTCCCTCCTTTCCTATCGTGCAACCTTATCATAAATTAAAATCACCCAGATCAAACCAAGGGTGGAACTCCTACTTTAAATGAGGTAAAAAGTTGAGCAAAAAATATCAAATTGATGGGGAGTTTTCAACATATATATAAGTTATATAAAAGGAAGAGGTAGTTGGCAAGTGTAATATTTGAACATGAATAAACTGACTTAGAGATAGTATAAGGGTTAAAGAAAAAAAGGGTTATGTAGTATCACGATTCTTCCTAAGGAGGTTGTTAAAGGTTGTGATTCAAAGTCCAATCCGAGTAATTTATCTAGCAATCCTCCTAGTTCGCTAATTATTCAGCTTAGTATCTAAAAAAGCCAACATGTTAAGTTGATGAATTTTGATTAACCCTTTTACCCGATCTAACTTAATGTCATTATGGGCCCCTTTAATATTCCATACACCAATATTGTGCAGCATAATAGGATTAAATAGAGGGGAAATGTAACATCCAATAAATTCAACCGTAAATTAATAAATTAGATAAATTAGTTTAAATAAGATGGGTAGAAATGAAAATTTTGTAAAAGTAAGAATTTGACCATGAAAGTTATGTCATTGCATTCGTGGAAATTTTCTAATTAATTCCATATGTAATATGTTGAAAACGGAGCTCAAACGAGGAAGTTATGGACATTTGAAGTTTCGAGTTCATATTAATTTAAATAGAATTTGTAATTCAAATAAATAAATAATTAATAAATTTGAAATTCAAAATTTTAGTAGTATTTGGACTTGGGGGTTAAGTAAATGTTAAAATTAATGTTAACATTAAGTTATAATTAAGGAAGAAAATAGTTAGAAGGCAACCACAACAAAATCCTTCCCAAAACAACAGAATCGGTCGACTGTTCCCCTTGGATCGGTCAACTGCTAATGGTGACCGGTGGGTAGCAGCAGTCGATCAGTGAGTAACGATGGCAGCTAGGGTTTTTCAATAATGTAAGGTTACGAATATTATAGTTTTAAACTGGCTCAAATCCTACAGTTCTGATGCATTTCAACCACTATAAATAGAAGCCTAGCCCTCTCACTTTTATTTACAAAATATTTTGAAAACCTAACGAAGCTCTATCGGTTCGTCTCTTCAAAGATTCAGAAAACTGCATTAGAGTTTCGGGTAAGAAATCCTATATATTTATTTTTTTATCATTTATTTTCTCAACCGATTCTCCTCCAAACATCTAATTTTCTGAATCTAACGTATATACAAATCCCTTGCTATATATATAAAAAAGAAGAGATCTGAAAAGAGTTCATTGAAGGCATGTCAAATCCAAATGAAGGCAAAGCTATGAACTTACATTGAGTGGAAATCTTAATTTTTCTATTTTAGTAATTGAATAGTGTAGTTTGGATTCTATATATGCCTTGGGGAGTTTTGGATTATGAAAACATCACATTAAATATCCCCAAATTTCCCCCAAAGAAAAATATCAATTCTTAGGCAAGAATCTTAATTGTTTGCATTAGAACAATGGAGTTTTTGTGATTTTGCAATTTAAGTGTTTTACCTTCTGTTCCACTTTCTATTCTTTTTCTTTAAATTTGATTAAGGGATTTGATTAAAAAATGGTGCGTAAGGTACAAATTCTTATTTATAGTTTGCACTTTCTATTTCTATAGATTGAATAGAAATTCTCTTGTCCAATTGTATGTAAAATAGAAGTTGAATAGAGCATAAAGTTACTTAAATTGTAGGTTTCTATTTTTAATATAAAAGAAGTTGGATTTGGATTCTATATTGTTGATTCCAAAAATGGCGACCAACATCCAAATATCTTATGAAAGCATGAAAATGTAGAGATCCAAATCAAACAAGCGAAAACAGTAAGAAAGTAAAAAGAGACACAAGAATTTTTAGAGTGATTCGACGTAACCTTTGGCCTACTTCCACTTTATATTTTATTATTAGTTGTCTTCTCTTCGGATTGCAATGAATTATATTAGATCTGACCATAATTTAGCGGATCTCAGATTTATAATAAAGTTTCTAGATTGTTTGAGAGTTATCAGTGCCAAGGATTTGCATATCTAAATCCTAGAATAACAAATAGTAGTATCCTAGGTGGCTTTAATGGAGAAGAGGTCAAAGGTGAAGAAGAAGAAGTCTCTTAAGTCAGAGAATCTAAACTAGTAAAAAAGAAGAAGATCGTTCTCTAGGTGCTATATGGCCGGTATTTATAGAGAATGGGTAAACAAGTTTACAAGCCCTCTTGCTATGAAGTCCAGAAGCTAGCCTGGTGTTGTACAAATGAGTACGGAGGCCCACAAACCAAGAAAATGACTTAGTATTGATCTAAATAATTCGGCACCGAGCTATTTTCCTTGGTGCAAAGTGCACTCTTTTACCTGTTTTACTCTTCTATCTTCTACCCGATGTGTTCCACGCTCTTTTCCATTGTCTTTAAGTTGATATTAACGATCTTTCGATAGAACTTGAATTATCCTACTTCCTTTGCTTTCTTCTTATCAATCCTAAGAATTACTTGTCCAAACCCAAGGAAAACCATTTGACCATGAGTGGTTAGAGTTGTATAAGAGAGATATTGAGTTTGTGTGGCAGAACTAGGAGAAGAAACAACTCGTCACCGACCTAAATAAGTCGGTACTGTGTTGTGTACTTAGTCCTTCTTTGGAAATTTCTCCTATTTGTTTCTCTATTTCTTTTAAGCATGCTTATAGGTTTTCGAGTCGTTTTGTCTTTGCCCTGACTATTAAATTCTGGTTGAAATCTGCTTGGCTAAAAAGTGGATTAACACTTGCTTCCCAAAGTACGAATTTGAAATGTAAGGTGTGCTTTGCTCAAGAACAAGTTTCCAATAGAGTCATTCTTTGATTGTTGTGCTCGTCAGCTATTTGTTGATCTCAATCCTTGTGAATTGCGCAGGGCTTATTTCCTTTTTTTTATTACAAAGCATTTAATCCTTTTATCAAATCTGCATCCAACTCTGAGGCTTGGTCTCGTAGGGCCATTCATGAGCGGCCCACTATTCGGACCATTCAAATCGACAATGAATCCACACATGTCTGACTTGAATCCTTCAAAATAGTAGATTGTAATAAAATTTTGAGAAAATAAATCCAATCACAGAATCACAGACACAGATAAAACCAGAATAACTCTAGAAATCTCTAGCTTCCAAAAGGTAGATCCAAACTGTAACACTCAAGCTGACCCGAGCGTAAGAAATAAACACAAACACTCGAGTCAAGGCATACATACTTATACAATGTAAACTAACTCAAGTGAACTGTAACATAAGGTATAAGTAACTCAAAGGATGCTTGAGACCGCCCATCCTCTAAGGATCCGTTAAACTATTTACTATGTAGTAATATACGCTATTATAATAATGTCTACAGTAAAATAAAATTACTTTAGAATAGCATTAAGGAGTGTCCGAATAATCCCTTTAACACATAATAGTCCCAGTAGTCCATCCAGTATCAACGCATCTCCAGATCGGGAGACTACCCTAAATAATTCACGGGCCACGGAAGAAAATCAAACTCGTACAAGGCTCGCTAGTGTAGGTGACACGACACAATAAGGCAATGCTAGGGTAGATATGTCAATTACGCTTTCGGACCAGTAGTAACGCGTAGCAGCTACTACCGCCCACCTCTAACCACACTCCCAAAATCAAAGGTGCTCACCAAACGATCACAAAGTAATAGAATGGCATACGAAGAAGTGCGTCCGATAAGAGGTGTTACATCCTTAGCCGTCAATCGCTCCTGTTTTAGCCACCTTATGCCAACCCACGGAGTTGGGTCCACTTACATACCTCAACAGAACGTCATCACCATCCTACTTCATTTTGGAATCTCCACCGCATACACAGCTGTTAAACTGGTTTTCGGTATCGGTAGAGAGTATGCCCATATCCGATCGTGGTCTCCTTAACAACCAACGTTATAATAACCCTGGGTTATAAATTTCAAAAATGGTTTGTATTCCAAATCAAAATAATTTATTTTAACCATTTAAATATGAAGTAGTTATCCTTTCCAATCAATTATCCAATTTCCAGAATTTCAGAAATTTCTAAGTTCATTAGTTCAATTTCAACATTTTAAAGCATTGAAATTTTCAAAACTGCAGCGCTTATAAAGTGCTGAGGTAGGTATATTTAGTATATATCAAAGAATGGTTCAATTCAGAAACTGTAGCACTTTAGAAGTGCTGTTGTAGGTCTTTTAGTGTATTTTCAGGCATAGTTCAAATTTACAGAATCCACAACACTTCAGAAATGCTGTTATATGTCTTTTTAGTGTATTTTCAGCCATAGTTCAAATTTACAGAATATAAAACACTTCAGAAAAGCTGTTTTAGGTCTTTTTAGTGTATTTTTAGCCATAGTTCAAATTTACAGAATCTATAGCACTTCAGAAATGTTGTTATAGGTCTTTTTTAGTGTATTTTCAGCCATTGTTCATATAACCACATCATTTCTCAATTACTATATTTTCTGTTATACTCTTTAAGCAATATCTTTTTACGTTTTCTTATTTTAAACTTAACAAACCTATTCCACTTTTCAAACATTTTATTTAAACATTATTTAACTTATAAATTTTAATAAAATAACCTTTTATTTATAAATATCCAATTTAATATAACTTCACTTGTTAAGTCAATACTTTACAAATTTCTTAACTTTTATTTCAACCGATAAATTAATAATTTATTTAACACACCCATCTCCTAACATCTAAATCTCCATTTATTTTTACCTAACTTAATATTTCATTTAAACCAAATTCCAAGTTCCAAGTTAAATCATATTAAAAAAGAATACACTTTTCTCATTTATTTATTTATACCTTTAGCTATAGAAAATAACTATACAATTCATTTAAAACATTTAGATCCAATCTAGGCTAAAATTTCATATTTTAATATTTCAAAATACTTGATACTTGAAAAAATAATACTTTACAAATGATCACGGGTCTGTATAATATTTTCTAACCTAGGTCAAGTGATATAGATAATGTATCATTTCAATCCGTAATTAAAAAAAATCCAGGTTCTACCATTTCAAACCCGCATTCCCAAGAAAAATAAATACAATAAAAATCACTCGAGCCTATCGTTTCAGCCCTAATGATTTTTCCTTATTCTAAAATCCGTTCGGGTATGTATCATTTCAACCCATAGTGATAAGTGTACTCCAGAAAATTTCTCAGGCAAATCCAGACGATAAGCAAGAGAACCAATCCTTTCCAAGATACAGAAGGGACCAACAAACCTAGGAGCAAGCTTCCCTCTACGACCAAACCGAATCACATTCCTTGAGGGAGAGACCTTAAGGAAAACCAAATCACCAACAGAAAACTCCAAACTCCTCCTACGCCGATCAACACACTTCTTCTGCCTGTCCTGAGCAATCCTCATCTTCCTCTTAATCTCCTCAACCTTCTTCGAAGCTTCCAAAATCATATCAAGACCAAGAACTAAACGATTTTCGGGTTCGATCCAGCAAGATGGATATCTACAAGATTTCCGCAAAGAGCAGCAAATGGAGACATGTAACGACCCAACTTCCAAACTCCAGGAAGTCGCATCGCTAAGAAGAAAGAAAGGGATAGAAAAGAGAAAAGAAAGGAAAGAAAGAACAGACCACATCAGAATCTCACAGCGGAATCGAATAAATTATAATATATCACATAAAACTTTACATAGTATCATATACATCAGAGTAATACAGCTAATACAACACAAACTAGACAGTTATAAACATCTGTCTAGCTATTACAATTCAAGTACATCAGAGAAACAGAAACAACTCAAACACAGCGGAACCACTAAAAATATCTACACGCTGAAGCCTCCTGCTCCATTATCTCCTCCAAAAACTCGATAAGCAATCCTGAATCACTTGACTACTCATACGTAATATGAGTACCCAAGAGTTTAATAATACAGAAAATAAACACTCAGGTCATACAGGGGTCTGGTGTGAGTAAACGGGGATAAAAGTTGCTTAACTTTAGAAAATCCTTTGAAAACAAAAGGTATCACGTAAGACTTCCCACACATAAACATGGAAAAGTTTTTACCTTACGCTAACCAAAACATTTGATAGGAAATCCAGTGATATTATAATAGTGTCTAGGGTTTTCAAGTAAATAAGAAATAGCCGAATTTGTTACATTTATTAAATTCCAGCTACATAGGTATACAAACAAAACCGTAGGGTCTCGTAGGGAAAATTGGGTTTCCATCAGTGGCAGGGCTACTAGGGTACCGCTCGTCACAGTACGTGGCCTAGATCACCGTACCGAGGAGTACTCCCACTCCCCTGCAACACAAAGCCGGACCCGTTCCTCACTGAACAGTTCCGAACAAGACCACCCCGTAGATTGATCGTCACCAACTGCCACACAGCCGAAATATAAAGGGACCTCTAGACAGGGGTAAATCTTGCTCTCAATTGGGGGCTACCCACGAAGCCTTGCTGCACCTCCCCTGTTTTAGCCATTCCCGGTTGATGAGGCTTGATGTTACGATTACCTTTATAGGACATATCAATCTTAGAATGCTCATTGTCCACCTGACGATGTTCTGAAAGCATTCAATCCATACAAGTTCGTTCCGGGTTCGAACGAAACCGAAGGCATTATCTCGTTACACTCGTATTGGAATCACCCTCAGAGTTAACGACGATAACCCTTGCACTCTAAATCACCATCTCGAATCTATAAGCATTATTCCGTCAACTCATTACGGAATCACCCACAGAGTTATACTGACGTATAGCCCTTACACCTCGAGTCTTCACTTGCTCCACTTGGATCAACGACCTAACGTTTAATTGGAATCGATGTGGTTTTCGGAATTCCAAATATGGAAACCCGATCCCGGTCTCATCGAAACCAAACGCCATTTTAATGTCCAAGTTGTACTTAAGGGTTTTAAACAATTAACTTATTTCATTATTATCTATTTCACACAGATAGATAAACTATATCTAATAATAGATAATCACATTCATAACATAAACAGATAATCTATATCATCCATAAACAGATAACCATCACAACCAAATAATCCATCACAAACCATCATACATAAACCAAACATTCATATCATACAGATACAACTAATCTCATTACTGAGATCACAACCATTCAGTCAATAACATCCATAAGCAATGATTTACTAACCAACAATTATAATTAATTTAAAATGAATTAAATTAATTACAACCATCTCTAATTAATTTAAATTAAATTAAATTAATTACTCATTTAAATCCTGCTTAACATCCATTAATTATTTAACCCAGTTAGTTAATTATTCACTAAGTATTTAACTTGATTAAACAACTTTGATTAATCATTCACTAATTACAATAAGTAATTAGTCTTTAATTAATTTCCACAAATTAATTAACCTCAATCATAAGTAATTAATATTTAATTACTCATTTGTTAATTAATTATAACTAATTATATTTATCCTTAATTAATTACAATCAATTAATCATTTAATTAATTAATTATTACTTAATTAAACAATCCTTAATTACATCATTAATTATAATAATTAATGATCTCCAATATTTAAATAAATTACTTAATTAAAATTAATTACATTTAGTAATTAAGTCTAATTATTAATCACCTTGATTAATATTAAATTTAGTAATTAACTTTCTTTAATTACTCATTAACAAATTAATTATCCAATAATTAATCATTAATTAATTCCTTAATTAATTCCAAAAGTAATTATCCAAATTACTAATTACATTCCAGTAATTATCAGTATTACTTCTCTGAGTAATCCTGCTCCACTAATTACATTAAGTAATTACATTCTTAAAATCATCAAATGATTTATTTAAATTAATTAAACTAAATTAATTAACTTAATTAAATCACATATCAAAATTAATTACATAAGTAATTAATTCCTTAATTACTTTAACAATTAATTATACTTAACCAATTACAATTAATTATATTCAATTAATTAATCTTGTTAATTATCAAAATTAATTTCATTAATTAATTACTAATTATCCTTAGATAATTATCACCAATTATTAATTAACATTTCATTAATTATATACTTAAGAATATTTGAATTAGATTAATAAATCATTTCTAATTAATATTAACCTAAACCATTATTTAAAATCCAATAATTAAGTAAATCCTTAATTATCTTGATTATTTTCCAAAATAATTCAATTATTTATCAAATGACTCATTTACTTTCAAAATGTATTAAAACAATACATTTCTAAATTTAAATTCAAATTCCAATTCATTTAAAAATTAAAGATTCAAATGTTTAATCATTTAAACATTTATCCAAATTTTAAATAAGTAAAATTCTTAAAATGAATGTTTAAAGTACATTCATTACTTAAATATAAAGAAAGATTTAAAATAAATTTACTTTATTAAAATAAATTAAGCTTTGAAAAATAAATTGATTATTTCAACTTTCAAATTTAAATTAAACACTTCATACTTTAAATACTTCAAATACTAAAGGAACTAAATTCTTTCAAGTTTTAAAACTTATTTGAAATCAAATTTAATTTTTCAAATTCACTTTTAAACATATGAACATGTTCATTCATTTTTAAATTTACAAGCTGTTTGAATTCAAAACTGGTTTCTAAGTAACTTGAAAAAAAAACAATTCTTAACTTGATTTCAAAACAAATTTAAGTTTTGCTTAAACATTTAAATATGTTCATACTTTTAAAACTTACAAAAACTATTTTAATTCAAAAATCAGGTTTTAACAGTAAACCTGAAACTGTTTTAAATATTGGTTTAAAACCAAATTTAAATCTGATTTAAACTTAAGATTTTCATTTTTAAAGCTTTGAATTTCAAACTTATTTGAATTCAGACTTAACTCATCTTTAAATCAAATGGAAATCTTCAAATTATGAATTTTATTCAAAAAAATCTAAAAAAAAACTGCAAAATTCTCTGTATTAAAACCTGAACTGTTTTTAAATATTCGTTTAAACAGAATTTGAAACTAGTTTAAATTTAAAAGTTTCATTTTAAAACCTTGAACTCAAAACTCCATTTGAATTCAGATTCAAGTTATACTTGAATCAACTCCTGCACTAAATTGAATTTCATTCAACATTTTAAAAACTGTAAAATAACTTTCAGGTTTAAGACCTGAAACTGTTTTTAAAATCTTGATTCAAAACTGAGTTTAAGTCTTATTTAAATTTAAGATTTCATTTTAAAAACTTTTAATTTCAAAATACATTTGAAATCAGTTTTCAACTTCCACCTAAAATCAAATTCACACACTAAAATTTAAATATCATTCAAATGTTAGAAACTGCAAAGCTTCAGGTTTATAAACCTGTAACCCCTCTGACCCAAGAAACCCCCTCACTACATCGAGTTTCATACCAACCTGCTTCGAGATAATTTCACAAAACCCCGAGTTCTACTTCGGGTCAAAACCCTGCATTCTACAGAAATTCACCAGACCTGTCAACAGCCAATTTGCTCGCCTCCGACCATCTTCATCGCTACAATTCCGGCATATGGTCCATCTACAACCCCTCTACAATCTCAACAAACCCCACTCCTATTCGATGCAGCAGAAAGCATGTGCAGAATCCCAAACTTCATCACTGCAATACCAAGTTTTGAAACCTGGAAAACCCAAACCCCCTCTCTTCTCTCTCTCTGATCACTAACTTTCCAATTTTACCTTATACTTACATCAATATTTCACCTATAGAAAGTATCTTAAATACCTAAAATTTTCTGACTTAACAGATACCTTTAAAATTCCTATTTCTGACCAAAACTAAAATGCTAATGCCACAGTTCATGTAAAAAGGTGAAATTTGTTTTAAAATTTCTGATTTATAACATATATTCATGTATTCAAGTTGTGAACCTGTTTCAATAATTTAAGAAGTTTGATATTCTTGCTTATTGAAATATTGACAGTTATTATTATCACAGAGCCATCAGATTTCTAGTTTAACTTAATTATAATTTATAACTTAAATCTATACAAAACAAACATATCTTGCTTACATATCAATCCAAACAGAGAATTAAATTCAGACGTAAAGGTTTTTTTTTTTAAAATCTTAGTTTTAGATGCAAACAGGTATGCAGATTCCTGGCCATAACATCATATATATATATATATACATAGTTATATATGTATACACAGAACATTCATCACAATTCAGTCATACAAGCTTGCTTATTACTATCAATACACATGCAACAGATTATTTAAGCTTTTCCATTTGTGAAGTTATTTTCCTCAAACAAAATGAATCACTGCAGTTTCATCCATAGCAGTTTATATATATATATATATATATATATATATATATATATATATTTATAATGATAGTTTTGCTTTGAACTTGAGTTCTAATACTCGAATGTGCATTTATTTTAAAAGAAAACCGTTTTTAAAATTAAAAGTTTACTCACATATCAATTGAAGAGGCAGAGAACCAATTCTATTGCAATTTCGTTTCCTGGAACTGCTAAATTTGAATTTCCTATAGAATTGAATCTCCCCTTTTTGAACTTGCTGATTTGTCAGTTGATTCAGGTGAATTTGTTTGCTGTTGTAGTGGATTTAGATTTGCAGCTGACCCCGTTTCTTCTTTTTCTTAGAGTATGAGTTGATCCTTACTTTACATTGCAGTTAATACTTTGAAAAAAATGATTGCGGATCTTATAATTGAAGTTTGTTTTGCAGATTTTAAATATGAATTTGGGTTTCCTGAATTGGTTTTGCATTTGGTTTTCAATTTCCTTTTTTAAAATCCGATTTTTAGATTTCATTTGAAGATAATGTTTTAACAAAATGTAATGTTATGTATTCTTATCAATAATAATAAATTTCAAAAATAAATTAGCACGCCACTTGTTATGTTAAGTAAGATAAATGATTTACAAGTGTCTCTTTATGTTTTAAAAAGCTAACACATGTTCATTTCCAAAATAATAAGAAAATTTTAAATTTATAAATGTATTTGAATTTATCTTAAACTATTTCAAACTTATTTTAGCAAGATTTAAATGTTGTATTAACATTAGTCTTAAATAATAACATATAAACTTCTTTATAAAATTATACACTTACATTTAAATGTTTGTTTAATTATTTTTAAAATAATATTCTTCATGAAACTAAATTTCAAAAGAAAAGATTTTAAGAAGAAAAAGAAATGTTGAATTAGATTTTATTCAAGAGTTTTTAAATCAAATGTTATACTTTAACAAAAATGAACTAAATCTTATTTCAAAGAGAAAAACAATTTTAAAATAAAACAAAACAACTTTTATTATAAAACAAAATTTTAAACTATATTTATTCTTATAAACCAAAATAAATTCTTACTTACATTTCTGTGAAAATATAAGATAGATTTTTAAAACAAACCTTTGAAAAGTTTACAATACTAATTTAAATTAATTTAAGTCAATTTACAATTTATACATTTATATAATAATTTGAAAATATCCCTTATTTAATATAAATTAAGATTAAAACCAATTCCTTTATTTACAATGTATAAACATTTATGCATTATAAATAAAATATTCTTTAATGAGCTTAGAAAGATAAATTTATTGCTTAAATATTTTTAACTTTTGAAAAGAATATCATTTAACAAACTAAATGATTATTAATTTTCAAAAGAGAATTCCTGTTTGAATTAAATTATTAAATCAATATTTCACATTTTAAAATAATTATCAAAGAAATTATTAAATAATTATTGCCTAAATTTCCGGGACATCACAAGACATCTCAATACTAGCTTGATAACTATTGTTATAGGTGAATTCAACAAGATGGAGATGATCTTTCCAAGATCCTCCACAATCCAAAACTCAAGCATGAAGGAGATCCTCTAGTATCTGATTCACTCTTTCCGTTTTACCATCGGTCTGTGGATGGTAAGTAGTGATCAGATTCAAATGAGTGCCTAATGATTCCTAAAAGGCCTTCCAAAACTGACGGGTGAAGATAGGGTCCCGATCACAAACAATGCTGATAGGAACACCATGGAGACGAACAATTTCTCTCATATAAATCTCAGCCAGACTAGAAGCAGAACGGGTAGATTTGACCGGAATAAAATGAGCGGACTTGGTCAATTTATCCACAATAACCCAGATACTCTCATTACCCTTCCTAGACCTCGGCAAACCATCAATAAAATCCATGGAAACCTATTCCCGTTTCCAATTGGGGACTTCAAGGGGCTGCAACAACCCAAGGGTCTTCTGGTGGTCTGCCTTGACTTGCTGACAAGTCGCACACCTACTAACAAAGATAGAGATATCCCGCCTCATGCCTCTCCACTAATACAGCTTCTTCATATCTTGATACATCTTTGTCACACCAGGATGAATAGAAAGTCTGGATCGATGATGTTTCTGAAGTAACTCCTGCCTCAATCCATCAACATTCGGGACATAAATCCCTCTATCATCAATCTGAGCTCCACTACCATCAGAACTACTGCCACCTTTTCTACGAACATTCTCCTTCATACTCCTAAGCATCTCATCCTCATCCCGCTTAACCATTATACGATCCAAAAGAGGAGAAGAAACAACAAGCTGACACAACAAGGCCTTCTTCCTACTCAAAGCATCCGCCACAACATTATCTTTCCCAGGGGTGTAGTTAATGTCAAGATCATAAGAAGCAAGGAACTCAAGCCACCAGACCTGACGCTGATTCCAATCCTTCTGGGTAGAGACATACTTCAAGGACTGATGATCAGTGAAGAGCTCAAACTTAGCACCCAAGAGTTGATGCCTCCAAAGCTTCAAAGAAAAGACTACAACAAGCAATTCTAAATCATGAGCAGCATAATTTTCTTCATGAGTCTTCAATTGGCGACTAGCATAAGCAATCACCTTCCCATTTTGCATCAAAACAGCCCCCAAACCTTCACGACAAGCGTCCGTGTATACCGTTAATCCCTCATTTCCATTCGGAACGGTAAGCATTGGTACGAAGTAAGCTTATTCTTTAATTCTCTGAATGCTGATTCACACTTATCATCCCAAATAAACTTAGCATTCTTGCGAGTCAAAGCAGCGAGATGTGTAGAAAATCAAGCAATGTTCTCAATGAATCTCCGATAGTAACCGACAAGGCCCAGAAAATTGCGAATATCAGTTGGAGTCCTAGGAGTTTCCCAATCCTGTAATAGAATAGGGAGGAATAAAGACCCTAAAAAATATAGAAAGATCCAATTAAGGAAGGATAAGAAATGGAAAGACTTACATTGATCGCAGCGATCTTGACTGGATGAACAGAAACTCCATCGCTCGAAACAATATACCCGAGAAATCGGACTTCATCTCTCCAGAAATGGCATTTAGAGAATTTAGCCTTCAACTGATGATTTCGAAGAGTCTCTAGAACATATTTCAAATGCAACTCATGCTCTTCCTTTGTCTTAGAGAAGACAAGGATATCTTCAACAAAGACTGGAACAAATTTATTAAGCACATCATGAAAAACACGATTCATCAAATCAACAAAGAAAGCAGGAGCATTATTCAAACCAAAAGGCATGACTAACCATTCGTAAAAGCCATTCTCGGTACGGAAAGCAGTCTTAGGAATGATTTCCTCCGCAACTCTGAGCTAGTGGAAACCTGTGGCAAGATTAAGCTGAGTGAAAATAGTAGCTCCATAGAGCTAATCAAACATATCATTAATGCGAGGCATAGGATATCTATTTTTCATAGTGAGCTTGTTTAGCTCCCTATAATCAACACACATCCTCAAAGAGCCATCTGACTTAGTGACGAAAACCACTGCTGCTCCCCATTCATAATATCTTGGTCTGATTAGGCCCTTGGAGAACAAGTCCTGAATTTGCTTCCTTAACTCAACCTTCTCACGGGGTGCCATTCTTCTGGATGGGAGAACTACAGGTCGAGCTCCAGGAACAAGACCAATCTGAAAATCAATTTCCCGCTTAGGAGGTAAAGAAGTGACTTCACCAAATACATCGGGATAAAATCTAACCACATGAGTCGTGTCAAGATCACTAGGAGATGTCAAGAGAATAAATAAGTCTACCAGCAAAATCCTGTGGCAAGCTACACCGAATCTCTAAAGAATTACCAAAATCATCCTCAAGGAAAACAATTCGAGAACTACAAGAGAAATGGGCATCATGCCTCGGCAGCCAATCACCCCCAAGCAATAGATCAAAAGCGTCAAAACGCAGAACATAGAAATCACCAGAAAACCGATAACTATCATGGAAGAGTTTCACATTCCTACAAATCTTATTAAGGTTTGCAGGACCACCAATAGGATTTGAAACATATAAAGGCATAGAAGTAAACTCGGGAAAAAGAAGATTCTTAAATTTATTACAAAGATCAACCGAGATAAAGCTATGAGAAGCTCCAGTATCAAACAGAACACGAACCAGAAAATAAAACAGAGAAAAAGTACCCTGAAGTGTACCTTAGTCATCACTAGGAGTAGGAGCAGACACAAGTGCATGAGGTGGAGCTGGAGAAGATGCAGAAGTAACAACAAAAATACCTGATGACTTGCCCTTCTTTTGGGTAGGGCAGTCCTTCTTGAAATGTCCAGGCTGTAGACAAATGTGGCAGTGGTCACGCCTGGTCAACTGAGCTAGAGGAATAGCAGCAACCAAAGTAGGACAACTATTAGCATAATGTCCCTTATGATCACATCTGTAGCAAGTAATGGCAGATAGATCGATCGATTTTTTCTGAGATAAAGAAGATTATCCCATCCCCGGATACCTGTTTTGATTCCTCTGCCGATGGTGAAAGTGGGGTTTTCTCTTCTTGGGATTTCCAGAGGACGAGTGAGATGAAGTAGATTGAGCGGCTGGAGGATCCTTAGACATAGGATTCTCATATATAATTGCCATGTCATCAGAGTGGTGAAAGGATTATGCATGTGGGCTATGTGTCGATCATAGTACTCCGGGCATGCACCAGCAATGAACTTCTCATTCTTCTTGAGAGGAGTGTCAATTAGATTAAGGCCAAACTTAGAAAGTTCATTAAACTTCCTCTCATATTCAGCAAAAGACATATCACCTTGCTTCGGATCCATGAACTCCCGTTACGGTTGAGATTTCCCTTCTTCGGGCATCCACTTTACCAGAAAAGCATCCCTAAAGCACGATGAGAGATATAAGACATATTTCAAAAGGAGAAGCTGGGCCAAATTCAAGACAAACATAAGAGGATACCTAAATTATTCCCAAGAAATGCCAGCCTCAGCGGTGAGAGAGGTGACAGAGTGCCACCAATCCAAAGTTGCGCCTTTCAATTGCCAGGCTGCCAACTGACGCTGCTGGGCATTAGTGATCTTAAGACCAGAGAAGATTCTCTCCAAGTCTCTCAACCACTGTTGAGCTTCTATAATGCTCTCAGATCCTGTGAACTTGGTGCTGCTAATCTCGATGTACTCCTTACAAAGCTTAGTGAACCTGACTAGGGCAACATCACGACCCCTACCTCTGGCATTCCTACGGTCCATCCTGAAAAATTAAGAACGAATTTAGGGGACAGAGGTAATTGAGAAACAAAGACAAGATTAGATAAACCCAGGTAAGATTCAGCGGGAAATAAATATCCTGAACAATGCAATTTCCAATAAGGTGGATAAGAAAAGGAAGAAGTTAGAAAAATTTGCTAAACAAGAAAACTTTTACATCAAAATACTCTTTTAAAAATCCATTGAAAAATCATTTGAAAAATCATTTTATAATTTAAAATACGTTCTCTCACAAAGAAAGGATTTTAAGATTGATTTTACTCATTCTAGGGTATTTCTACCCTACTCTAATGAGTTTTTGCTCCACAGGCTAAGGTTTGCCTAAAACCAAAGCTCTGATACGAACTATAACGGCCCACTATTTCTGACCATTCAAATCGACAATGAATCCACACATGTATGACTTGAATACTTCGAAATTGTAGATTGTAGTAAAATTTGGAGAAAATAAAACCAATCACAAACACAGATAAAACCAAATAACTCCAGAAATCTCTAGCTTCCAAAAGGTAGATCCAAATTGTAACACTCAGGCTGACCCGAGCGTAAGAAATAAACACAAACACTCGAGTCAGTACATACATACTTATACAATGTAAACTAACTCAAGTGAACTGTAACATAAGATACGAGTAACTCGAAGAATGCTTGGGACCCCCATCCTCTAAGGATCCGTTAAACTATTTACTATGTAGTAATATATGATATTTTAATAATGTCTATAGTAAAATAAACTTACTTTGAAATAGCATTAAGGAGTGACCCAATATTCCCCTTAACACGTAATAGTCCCAATAGTCCATCGAGTATGAGCGCATCTCCAGATCGAGAGACTACCCTAAATACTCCATGGGCTGTGGGAGAAAACCAAACTCGTACAAGGCTCGCTAGGGTAGGTGACACGGCACAACAAAACTATGCTAGGGTAGATATACCAATTACGCTTTCGGATTGGTGGTAAGCGTAGCAGCTACTACCGCCCACCTCGAACCACACTCCCAAAATCAAAGGTGCGCACCAAACTATCACAAAGTAATAGAATGGCATACGAAGAAGTGCGTCTGATAAGAGGACCTACCTCCTTAGCCCGTCAATCGCTCTTGTTTTAGCCACCTTATGCCAACTCACGGGAGTCAGTCCACGTACGCACCTCAACAAAACGTCGCCATCATCCTACTTCATTCTGGAATCTCCACCGCGTATACGGTTGTTAAAGTGGTTTTCGGTATCGACAAAGAGTATGCCCATATCCGATCCCGGTCTCTTTAACAACCAACGTTATTATTACCCATGGTTATAAATTTCAAAAATGATTTGTATTCCAAATCAAAATAATTTATTTAAACCATTTAAATATGAAGTAGTTATCCTTTCCAATCAATTATTCAATTTCCAGAATTTCAGAAATTTCTAAGTTCATTAGATCAATTTCAACATTTCAAAGCATTGAATTTTAAAAAATGCAGCACTTATAAAGTGCTGCGATAGGTATATTTAGTATATATCAAAGCATAGTTCACATTCAGAAACTGCAGCACTTTAGGAGTGCTGCTATAGGTTTTTTAGTGTATTTTCAGCCATAGTTCATATTTATAGAATCTAGAACACTTCAGAAATGCTTTTATTGGTCTTTTTAGTGTATTTTCAGCCATAGTTCAAATTTATAGAATCTACGGCACTTCAAAAATGTTGTTATAGGTCTTTGTAGTGTATTTTCAGCCATAGATCAAGTTTACAGGATCTACAGCACTTCAGAAATGCTGTTATAGGTCTTTTCAGTGTATATTCAGTCATAGTTCATATAACCACAGCATTTCTAAATTACTATATTTTCTATTATACTCTTTAAACAATACCTTTCACATTTTCTAACTTTAAACTTAACAAGATTATTCCACTTTTCAAACATTTTATTTGAACATTATTCAACTTATAAATTTTAATAAACTAACCTTTTATTTATAAATATCCACTTTAATATAACTTCAATTGTTAAGTCAATACTTCACAAATTTCTTAACTTTTATTTCAACCGATAACTTAATAATTTATTCAACATACCCATCTCCTAACATTTATATCTCCATTTGTTTTACCTAACTTAAATTTCATTTAAACCAAATTCCAAATTCCAAGTTAAATCAAATTAAAAAAGTACACTTTTCTCATTTATTTATTTATACCTTTAGCTATAGAAAATAACTATGCAATTCATTTAAATCCAATCTAGGCTAAAATTTCATATTTTAATATTTCAAAATACTTGATACTTCAAAAATAATACTTTACAAATGACCACGGGTCAGTATAATATTTTCTAACTTAGGTCAAGTGATATGAATAATATATCATTTCAATCCGTAATTAAAGAAAGAAAAATCCGGGTTCTATCATTTCAAACCCGTAATTCCAAGAAAAACAAATACAATAAAAATCACTCGAGCCTATCATTTCAGTCCATAATGATTTTTCCTTATTCTAAAGTCCGTTTGGGTATGTATCATTTCAACCCATAGTGATAAGGGAACTTGCAGTGTGAGGTGCAGAAATAAAATGAACAGTTAAATATAACTTCTCATATCAGATGATACAACAATTTTATAAACAGGATTAAACATCATAAAATCGCATCACAGGCATATATATGAATTATGTATCAGTTTATACAGATTCACTTGTCATCATTTCACAATTATATAAGCATATACTATCTAGAGGGAATAACTCACCTTATAGATGCTAGAGATCCATCAAAACAGAAAGATTCACACACCGAAAAGCACGAGAAGGCACGACAAAATTTGGGAAGGGGTAACAACTAAATTCAGATCTTGTAATTCAAATAAATAAACAATTATAAATATATGATTTTACATAAATCAATATGGATTAAACCATGAGAACAAAATTCAACACAATTTTTTTATTAAATCAAAGGATAAAAATTCATTAAAGTGAAACAAATGGAATAAATCATCAAGTAGGCTTAGCTACTACCCTTATAGGCTCGGCCTCATCACCTATAGCTCATCCATGGTGGGATTGAGTATGGGTCAAGTACTCACGGTCATGGCTTGAGGAAGGTGGAAAAGGGTGGGCTACACATAGAAATGAACATGGCAAGCAATTTCGAGGAGTGTTGGGCTCGTCTAGGGTTTTAACTTTACTTGGTGATGGATATTGGGGTCTAGGGTTTCATGGCCATGAGTGGAGAAGCGATGGTAGGTCATGGTGGAGGAGGAGAGGAGATGGTGGTCAGAATAGGGGTGGAGGCCGAGAATTCCATGAAGAAAACACAAGAAAAATAAAAGAAAAAGTAAAAGAAAGAAGCATGGACTTACAGTGTTTCTCCCTAGAGACAAATGAAGATGAGATGTTTTTTTCTTCTCATGTGAATGATAGTGTTGGAGGCATCTAGGGTTTAGAGTACACAGCTACAATCAAGGAACGTCTATGGTAGGAGATCAAAAGGGTGGGAAATATAAAGGCAGGAAATAAAAATGAAACACATGCCCAAATTTAAAACAAGTAACGTATCTTCATTGATTTGTTTCCTACCCATTAAATAAAGATATGTACAAAAAAAATTCACTAAATAAAGTTTATATAAACACCATAGGAAATAAATAAGACGATGGATATAGAAACATATAAAATAAAACGTAGAAATTTATTACTTTTTAAAATGTTATATGTTACTCAATTTACAAAGTATAGGTCAGAATTAAATGAAACAAAAAGAAAAACAATTGTTATAAATATATACAGTTTTAAATAATAGATTAGAAATTAAAATTTTAAATTTTAAAAATTTCAATTAAAGTCAAAGTTTGACCCAAAATCTAAAATTCTAGAAATTGTTTATATATTTATTATATTTGGGCAAATAATTTATAACCAATGCCAACATCATTTGGGAAAATTTTACAAAATTCAAAATTTAAATAATCAAACACCAAGGTTTTAAATAAAATGAATTAATATATTTATTAAAAAATTTGGGTTGTTACAATTCATCTCCTAATCTAGGGTCTGATCTCTCCAGATCGTTTATCATCCAATCTAGGGTATCGATCTCTTTGGACTGTTTATCATCCAATCTAGGGTTTCGATCTCTTCAAATCATTTATCATCAATCTAGGGTTTCGAACTCTTTATATTGTTTATCATCCAACTTAGGGTTTTGATCTCTTCGGATACTTGCTGAGCCCAATCCGCTTGCTCTCCGATGAGGGAACCCAACGACCAAGCAAGTCCATCCGCTCACTCTTCGATGAGGGGACTTATTTTCATGCATGTCCATCTAATCACTCTCCGGCAAGGGAATTCACACCTTACGGTCACTGCCCCATCTCTTCCGACGGGACTACTGCAATCAATATCAATAATCATGTTCAAGTAGATTTTCCAAATATTATACATTTAAATCAATGAAAATAAGCAAACATCCTAATTAGTCATCCCAGACGTCCAACTCAGTATGTGCCTAAAGACCAATTTAGGTCCCATAAATGGGTAAGCGGTCCGTGGTTATTATTGTCCTAACTAGTCATCTTAGACATCCGGCTGAGAGCATGCATAGAGACCGATCGAGGCCTTGTACATGTGTAAACAGTTTGAGGTTATTATTATCTTACTTATTTAAAGAAAAAGGAAAAGCATGGGAAGCAAACTGGCTCATGTCCACCTCGATCATGGGATTACCATCCTCGTCCAGATCCCCGGTCATGCCTGGATGCATTCACTACAGATAGTGGCTGCTCCGGCTACACCATTACAGTTAGATTCTTTACGTAGTGTTGTAGTGGTTACTTCGATCCAGTTCTTCTATCAGATCTCGTTGGTGTCGCCACTCATTCGTTTCATGTCTATCAAGCTCATGAAAGTTGCAAAACTTTCCAAATCTTCTTTCTCAACCAGTGGGTACTCTTTTAGCAGGCTTTTGATAGGGTATTTACCCCTAGTATTTAGGTATATCCTCTTCGAGGTCTCTAATAGTGTAGGAAGAGAACTTCAATTTCCTCAACCGTTTCGGTTCTCCCACATTATCATCAGCTCTTCGCTTTCTTTTATCCATGCCATATCCTACTCCAAAGAGCCCTCCGTCATCCAAAGCATTAATTTCAACATTCTCGGCTTCGACATCTTCTTGATGCAAATGTCTCTCAGCTTCATGCCATTGGCAGATCCCTTCCAAAAGCAACCTTGAAGTCATTCTTGCTTGCAACTCCTAAAACCATCACCATCAGAATCACAGATGGATCCGGTTTATCGACTACAGAAGCTGCCACGTTAAACCTAGTCAACTAGCTCCTTAGGGTCTCTTCGACCCTTTGTTTCATGCTTGATAGCATCATCACATTCTTTGGTTGTGGGATATGAACTTTGAACTGCCTTATGAACTTATTCACCAAGTCCGTCCATGTGATTATGGACTCGTTCTCCAGCAGTATAAACCATATCGCTGCAAGTTTCTCAAGTATAACGAAAAGCACCACCCCCTTACCTCCTTAGAAGTACTTAACACCTCCATATATCATATGTATCTCATCAGATGAGTCATTGGTTCTGCTTGCCTATTGTACATTTCCAATGTTGGAAGCTCGAAATCAGGAGGATTCCTCACATTTTGGATGTTATACGTAAATGGATTCCTGTCCATGTCTTCCAAACTCTATTTTAGGTCCTACTTTAACTATTCCTTATATCATCTCAAACATTCGGTTGTTGTCATCTAAAGAAAGTTCTAGACCACTAGCTACATTCCTCCCTATGCTTCTATGGGAAACTCTAGTACGTATTCTGGCACATACTCTTCTAGCTGCACATTTGCATTCTACTCATCTCCTCTCATTTCATTCTATCCTCCATTCCTATAGGGAAACTTTGGCTTATTCTCCTTAAGTCATTTCCCACTCACATTTCGATTTTCATTTATAGCACTTGCATTGTTTGCTCTAGGCATTCCAACATGTCCTTAGCTCAAACCAACATTACCCCTGAGTTGATTTTGTATCAGTACCAAGAGGTAAGTGGTACCAGCATTCCAACATGTCCTTAGCTCAAACCAACATTACCCCTGAGTTGATTTGTATCAGTACCAAGAGGTAAGTGGTTGGTACCGACTACTTCTGGTCATAAAGGCAACGTTCCAACTTTCTCCACTCTAACTGCAGGTATTCCTGCATTAGTTCCTTATCCTAGGTTCTGAATTCCATCAGCTCGCGCTATTTTTTGTTGTCCCATACTTTACAAAAATCCTTCCAGCATTTCCTATTGTCTAGCTATCACTCCATCCTACTTCTTCTTTATTATTCTTTCCATCTCTTCTCTGGTCATGTAGATGGATTGATGGAATTTAAGGACTCTTCCTGGCTAGCTCCATGTTCTGGTTGACTTCATTTAACCATTGATCTAGTGTTAGGTCTCTTAATTTTCTCTAAGCTTCAGATCCAAGTTTTGGGCTGTGAAATCTAGCTCACTTCTATGAAACACCAAATGTTGACGATAAAAATGGCATCAACATCCATATATAAGATGAAAGTACTAAAATGTAGAGATCCAAATCAAACAAGTGAAAACAACATGAAAGTAAAAGAAGATATAATAATTTTATTGTGCTTTGGCGTAATCTCCGACCTACATATACTTTATATTTCATTATTAGTTGTCTTCTCTTTGAATTATAATGAATTATATCAGATCTGACCATAATCTATCAAATCTCAAATTTACAGTGAAATTCCTAGATTGGTTGAGTCACCAGTACCGGGGATTTGCTGATTTAAGTTCTAGAACAACAAATAGTAGTATACTAGGTGACTTTAATGGAGGAGAGGTTAGAGGTGAAGAAGAAGAAGTTTCTTAAGTCAGAGAATCCGATCCAGAGAATAAGAAGTTCCCTCTCTAGTTGTTGTATGGTTGGTATTTATAGAGGAATGGGTGAATAAGTTTAGAAGCCCACTTGCATTAAAGTCTAAATGCTAGCACGGTGTCGTACAGGTGAGAATGAAGGCCCATGAACTAATAAAATGACTCAGTACCGATTTAAATAACTCGGCACCGATCTATTTTTCTTAGTGCAAAGGCATTCTTTCACTTGTTTTGCTCTTCTATTTTCTACTCGGTGTGTTCCAAGCTCTTTTCGATCGACTTTGAGTTGATTCAACGATCTTCCGGTAGCACTTAAACTACCCTACTTCCTTCGCTTTCTTCTAATTAATCCTTGGAATTTCTCATCCAAACCCTAGGAAAACCACTAGATCATGAGTGGTTGGAGTAGCATAAGAGGGATATTGAGTTTGGAAGAAAGAACGAAGGGAAGAAAAAACTCATCACCGATCTAGATGGGTCGGTACCGAGTTATATGCTTAATCCCATTTCCATTAAATTTCTTATAGTTGTTTCTTTATTTTTTTTAAGTATGCTTCCGAGTTTTCGAGTTTTTTCGTCTTTGCCTTGACTTTCAAATTTTGATTGAATTCTACTTGGCTAAAATGCGGATTAACACTTATACAAGTCTATTGATTTGATTTTGGAATATTGGATTTATGGTATATATGTTATTGTGGAAATGAGACTTGTATAATTTTGGAAGATTTTACTTTTAAAACATTAGTTTAGGGCATAATATTCACTTACATAGAAATTAATAAATGCACACACACATACATATAAATCAGTGTAACTAATGTATAATTGCAAAGCATTACGTGCGTAGTTTATTAGGTTAATAATTATCACTTAAATTCCTGCTAGGAAAGTAATTAATTGTAGAGGCGAAATAAGAAGGATTTATTATATGGCCTAAATAATTTATACACTGAGATGTGTGATAATATACTTAGAGAGTGTTATGAAAGACGACTAAGTTATAGGGATATGAGGTCAGTCAAAAGCACATAGAATTCTAACCAGCTAATCTTGGTACCAATAGTGTGTATTTGGGGTTGATGAGAGACATTGTCTATTATAAGTAACTACAGATGATGCGAGGTTGGTTCAATTCTATTAGGTAAATCTTCCCAGCTAATCTTGCTCTAGTTCCTATGAATAGTCGAACTAATGTGAGACGTCTCCATAGGTTATGGGTCATAATATGAAGGACATGCTTCAGGGATTGAAGGTATTAAGTGGTTGTTTGAGGGCGCTCCGCTTTCCTTTATATGAGCTATTAAATGGTTGTGATTAAGTTTAGGCAAGGTTGATGATATCTTAGAAAGGTTCGCTTCAATTGAAGTAGTAAGAGTCCAAAGAGATTTCCATGCAATGTTTCATAGATAGATACCTATGAGAAGTTTGCCTTGGGAATATGTATTAAATTATTAGGGTTTACCTTAATAGAGGTCTTAAATGGTTAAAGTTTGCCTATTTTCCATTAAAGGTATTAAGTGGCTTGGGTACTATCGCTCGTATTGGTAAACATTAATAACAATGATTATTGGTTATGCAATTGGATAATACAATGAACCTGCTTCAGGGATTGAACGTATTAAGTAGTTGTTTGAGGGCCTGCCTCTTTCCTTTATATTGAAGTATTAAATGGTTTAGAGTATAGTTTAAATGTGAAAAATATATCATTATTTAAATTATACTATCCAAGTACCGATATAGAAAGGCTCGATATTTCTATTCACCAGACATTGTATTTCTGACTCCCTCATCATTACCACACAGGTTAGGGAAAGAGACAATGATCAAGACAGAGATAGCGATGAGAGGAGTTTGTGGCAGTAGTCTATTTATCTATTTATGCAATTTTATGATGTACCCATTTGAAGATGATAATGTATTTTGGGCATGATTATATAACAGTTATTGTTGACATTATGTTATAGTTTTGTGGCATTTGGAATTTTAAATTAAAATGGGTACTGCTTATGCTGTTATATTTTATCCTTCGATTATAAGTTCTAAATGAATAGATAAATAGTTTTGTATTGCTCTTTTTTGCCAACCAACAACCAACTTTAGAATGAGTCTAAGTATCGATGGGCCTTTTCTAGGTCAAGATTCAGGCCTGTTTCAGGATGGGTTGTTACAGATAGGATTGTGAATGCCTACTTCTCCTAGTTGAAGGAGATCCAATGTTTGTATTCTCTAATACTACATAAAGCAACGAGATTGTGTTGCCATTATCAAGGTCAGAAAGGGCAGTCTTGTTTTCCTTCGTGTTCTTTTTGTATCTTTTTGCTTACTGGGATTTACTAATGAAAGTTGAAGAGAAGGTGGATTGATAGGAGCTTGGTGGTTTGACTTGTCTTGGAAGTCACATTATCCAAGGGGAGGGGGGTATATTCAAATGATGAAAACGTTTAGGTCTCCTTAACATTGAGAACGATGTCCTCATTAAGATAAACTATTACATTAAGGACAATATTAGAGTTTAGTGGAGTTGTGGTGTTCAAATTAGCTGCAGCAGCAGAATTTACAAATAAAATTAATTGATTTGTAGAAGAACAAGTTTTCCTAGTAGGAGGTGAGGTGAAAGGAGTAGCATTAGGGTTTTCAAAAGCGTGCAAGGGAATAAGAGAATTTGGTGGTTAGATAGTAGAGTTTTTATTTAAAGGGGGAATACATGTGGACTAAATTGATACACATTGCAAAGGTATTTCAAGAGCCTGAGATTGTGGTTAAGTGGTGGGACCAATGTAAACTGGTTGCATGGTTGGGGATTGATCATACCTGATGCATCCAACCAGGGTTCATCAGTAAATGTGCAGATTATTTTATTATTAGGCAACACACTTTCCTTGCATATTTTTGTTGCAATAAGCTGATCAGCTTCAATACTGTCTTTGTGACCATCTTCAACTGCCTCTAACAATTCTCCTTCCTCGGTACCACTTTCTTCCTTTGTATCCTCTTATCTAGGCTTAACTAGGCTGGTCAGCAATCGATATTTGTTATTGATTATGATTCCAGCAAAAGAATCTTTCTTAGGCATAGCGTACTTGAATTAAGGTTACTTTTTCCATACCATTAGTGCTTGTTTTGTCCACTTCATGCGAAATAGCTATATGCTCTAGCTCTTCTGCTGCTTTTTATTCATAATTAATAGGACTTGACTAGACTACCCTCTTTAAGAAAAAAATTCCTTTAGTAATTGTTTGCGCCAAAATTGGTCACAAACCCCGAATACCGTGAAAGCACCAGTGTATGAATATAAATCAATAATATTCAAACACAAATCTCAGATTTCAGCAAATATTAAACAGCAATCCAAATGTAATGAATAAAGACACAAGCTTTTATAGTGGTTCGGCTATCTCCGGCCTACGTCCACTCCAAAGTTTTTATCCTTTTATTGATTATCCTTGATGGTTACAGATGATTACAGCAGTTACAAAGTCCAAAACTTGAAGTAAATAGCAGCAATGATGATATGGAATGATTCTGGCAGCGTCCAAGCGTGTTTTCTCTCTCTAGAATCTCCGACCCCTTTTCTAAATGACCAGGGGCTCTATTTATAAGCGTAGGAGGCTGATATTTCTCCTAAAATCCGGGAAGACCACTTTAGGCACGTGAGGGGGCCCACATGCCCGAAATCTGGAGGTCCGGGCCCACCTTGAGATCGATTCGAAGTAAGGTTCGAATCGATCAAGAAATCATCCAATTGAGCTGAAATTTGGTGAGAACATTCTTCAACATGTATGTAAGCTCCTGTAAAAATTTCATTGCATTTGGATCAATGGTTTGGAAGATATGATCGATTCAAGATCAAAGCTCCGTGCGTTCTGCCCGGTTCGAACCCATGCTTCGAAACCATCCTCTCCGAAACAACCTCCTTCGAATCCATAGGGCCGACTCCTTCGAATCCATGCTCTTTGAATCCATGCTTTCTGAAGCCACGTCCTTCGAATCCGTGTCCCTTGCTTCGTATCCATCATCTTCGAATCCATGTCCACTGCTTCGTATCCATCATCTTCAAATCCATGTCCACTGCTTTGTATCCATCATCTTCGAATCCATGTCCACTGCTTCGTATCCATCACCTTCGAATCCCTCTCCTTCGAATCCCTCTCTTTCGAATCCATGGAGTTCCCATGGATTCGAACCACCATTGATGCGAACTAACCAGTATACGCCTTTATGCCTCTCCATCGAGTCGAAGTCCATCGATTCGAAGAACCATCGATGCGAACTTTACCAAGCCGAAACCATGCCATTCGATATGAAGTGTATCGATTCGAACTGTCCTTGCGCAAAGCCTCTTGATCGATGCGAACCCGTTGGGTTCGAATCCATCCTGATGGGTTCGAATCTGATGGATTCGAACCGAGCACCATTTCGTCCCTTTTGATGGATTCGAACAACATGCATTTCCCACCTTGAATCCATCATATTTCCTCCAAACAAACTCCGATTATCTTGAAATTTGAAACATAGCCTTTCCTAGTCCTTATCATCATCTCTAATCAATTTCGCCCCGATCGGAGTTCGACAAAATTTTCACGATATCGATCGTAGCCTTGATTCCAACCGATCTCCAATCCTGATATTCATAATTCCTTGCCAATTTGTCGATATTCCAGTTTTGACCAAAAAATGGGATAACACTTTGCCCCCCAAAACATGCCTTGTGACAACAAGACGTGTTTTGAATAGTTCTGAATCCAATATCCGAGGTCCATAGCCACATTGCCAGAGTGTATCATCCTTGACTGCTTCGAGTCGATGCCTGATTCCAAATCCCGTAACCAAACCTTAACCACTTCCATATCCATTTGAACTCGTCAACCGAGTCCCAATCCATCCTTATCCAATAGCCAATAACCGAATCCATGACCTCTCCGGGTTGATATCCATGTCCATAACCTCTCCGGGTTCTTGCCAAGCGTGATCCACATCTGATGACCGTGGTCCAGTGTCCCTGGACGTTGAGCTAACCTCTCCGGGTTCTTGCCAAGCGTAATCCACACTTGACGACCTTGGTCCAGTGTCCCTGGACGCCGTGTAATGCCATGGCTTAAGTCCTAAACCGAATCCTGGTCCCTTCGGACCCTTGCTGAGCATAGTCCATACTCAACGACCTGAAAATAACAATTGATGATACAGGGCCTAAGTCCTAGGCCGAATCCTGGTCACTCCGGACCCTTGCCGAGCATAGTCCATACTCGGCGACCTGAATGAGTCAATTTACCACGTTCGGGCGAAGTGACTCACCCCTTGCCAGGCATAATCCATACCCGACGACCATTTACCAAAAACTAGATGAAAATCCAATTAAAATCCAATCCAACATCCAAACCCAAAAAGTCCAAATCATAAACCAGAAAATCAGAAATCCAAAGCAGCATTCAAAATCAAAAACGACCACCCAAAGAAAAACCCAAATCAAAAAGCAAGCAAAACCAGGAGCTCAATCCAAGCTCCAAAACCAAGATCCGAAAAGAAGAGTAGTGTCCAATCCAAAAGCAAAAGATAAATTTCACAAACCATAGCGTTGCAGTTTATCATCATTCAGAGCATGCCTAGGGGCTATCTCCGTCCCCGTACATGTGTAAATGACTTGGTTGCTTGCTAATAGTTCGCTACTTATTCCATATTATCCTGATTAGTGGATGATCAATCGACCACCATCCCTCGATCTCCCATCATCACGGCGAGAGGTTATCGGTTGTCGCTCCTGCTCCACCGTTGCATTCCGAGCTCCGACATACTGCTGTAACTGTCCATTCCTTACATGCTCCTCGATTATATCCTTCAAGTGCTTGCAGCTGTTGGTGTCATGTCCGTCTAATTCATGGAAGAGACAATGCCTCCCTGATGCCCTCTCTCGTTCAGAAGGCTCTCTCCTGGCTGGCCTCCGGTAGGGAAGGCGATTCCGAGTATCCATGTATATCCGCTCCAGCGTCTCGTTCAATCCTGTGTATGTGGAAAACTTTGGATCCTTCCATCGCTTCCTAGCGTTTCCAGAATCATTATCCAATTTCCTTTTTCCTTTGTCTTTATTCGAACCACCGCTGGATACTGCTCCAACCTCGATTGCACTAACCTTTTTCACCTTTAAATCCGTACTTGCATCTTCTTGCCGAAGGAACCTTTCTGCCTCGTGAAAGAATTCGTCGAGATCTTGTGGGGGATCTCGTATCAGAGATACCTTGAAATCAGAGTTCTCCCTGACTCCTGATACTGCTGCCATTAAAACCATCGATGGATCAGGCCGATCCACCGAAGCGACTGCCGCACTGAATCGAGTTAGAAAAGCTCTAAGCGATTCATCCATTCTTTGCTTCACCGATGTTAATGTCATCACGTTCTTCGGTCTCTTGACATGAACCCGAAACTGCCCCAAAAACCTTTCCACTAATTCCCTCCAAGTCCTGATAGATCCTTCTTCCAGCTGCCTAAACCACATCGCATCTATGTCCGTCAAATACAAAGAGAAGCATCGGGCCATCACTTCCTCCGATGCCCCTAGCACCTCCATGTGTCTGGCGTACCTCATCAAGTGATCTGTTGGATCTGTCTTACAATCATATACCTCCACGCTAGGTAGTTTAAACTTAGGTGGATTCTGAGCCATCCTTATTTCCTGAGCGAACGGACTCCTATTCACTCCTTCCAAGTCTCCTTTGGCCAAACTACCTCGCACAGTTTTCCTAATCATCTCTACCAATCCAGCGTTGTCTGTCGGGGGTAGCCCCCGAGGGAACTCCGGCACATACTCTTCATGTGGCTCGTTAGTAGCAACGTTGGTTCTAGCCTGTTGAACTCCTTCCAGAGGTCCTCCTGTGTTGGATCCCGTGGGCCTGCCTCCAAGCCCTTGTTGATTGCCTTCTGGCTCCGTATTTCGTCCTCCATTGGGTTCCACGACCCTATTCCCCTGTCCTGCATCCACAGCGGCTGTAGCTGTTCCTAAGTTCTGCATCCCTGCAGCTCTTATTTGCTCGAAGAAAGTCTGCATCATTTCCTGTTGGTTCTTTAACAATCTTTCTTGCAAAGAATTTTCCATAGCCTCCATTTCATCCCGGGTTATGTAGACTGAAGCTTGTCCTTCCCCGGCTCCGGAGGATGCTTGTTGACTTCCTTCCTGTTGGCTTCTCTCAGCCCTCTGCCTTCTACTATTTTGCCCAGTCATTGTCCTTGAATCCAAACTCTTTAAAATCTTCAAATTCAACCTTCAAATCCGATGTAGCGGGTGCTAGTCCCTCTCAGTGAAAGCACCAAAGTGTTTGCGCCAAAATTGGTCACAAACCCCGAATACCGTGAAAGCACCAGTGTATGAATATAAATCAATAATATTCAAACACAAATCTCAGATTTCAGCAAATATTAAACAGCAATCCAAATGTAATGAATAAAGACACAAGCTTTTATAGTGGTTCGGCTATCTCCGGCCTACGTCCACTCCAAAGTTTTTATCCTTTTATTGATTATCCTTGATGGTTACAGATGATTACAGCAGTTACAAAGTCCAAAACTTGAAGTAAATAGCAACAATGATGATATGGAATGATTCTGGCAGCGTCCAAGCGTGTTTTCTCTCTCTAGAATCTCCGACCCCTTTTCTGAATGACCAGAGGCTCTATTTATAAGCGTAGGAGACTGATATTTCTCCTAAAATCTGGGAAGACCACTTCAGGCACGTGAGGGGGCCCACATTCCCGAAATCTGGAGGTCCGGGCCCACCTTGAGATCGATTCGAAGAAAGGTTCGAATCGATCAAGAAATCATCCAATTGAGCTGAAATTTGGTGAGAACATTCTTCAACATGTATGTAAGCTCCTGTAAAAATTTCATTGCATTTGGATCAATGGTTTGGAAGATATGATCGATTCAAGATCAAAGCTCCGTGCGTTCTGCCCGGTTCGAACCCATGCTTCGAAACCATCCTCTCCGAAACCATCTCCTTCGAATCCATAGGGCCGACTCCTTCGAATCCATGCTCTTTGAATCCATGCTTTCTGAAGCCACGTCCTTCGAATCCGTGTCCCTTGCTTCGTATCCATCATCTTCGAATCCATGTCCACTGCTTCGTATCCATCATCTTCGAATCAATGTCCACTGCTTTGTATCCATCATCTTCGAATCCATGTCAACTGCTTCGTATCCATCACCTTCGAATCCCTCTCCTTCGAATCCCTCTCTTTCGAATCCATGGAGTTCCCATGGATTCGAACCACCATCGATGCGAACTAACCAGTATACGCCTTTATGCCTCTCCATCGAGTCGAAGTCCATCGATTCGAAGAACCATCGATGCGAACTTTACCAAGCCGAAACCATGCCATTCGATACGAAGTGTATCGATTAGAACTGTCCTTGCGCAACGCCTCTTGATCGATGAGAACCCGTTGGGTCCGAATCCATCCTGATGGGTTCGAATCTGATGGATTCGAACCGAGCACCATTTCGTCCCTTTTGATGGATTCGAACAACATGCATTTCCCACCTTGAATCCATCATATTTCCTCCAAACGAACTCCGATTATCTTGAAATTTGAAACATAGCCTTTCCTAGTCCTTATCATCATCTCTAATCAATTTCGCCCCGATCGGAGTTCGACAAAATTTTGACGATATCGATCGTAGCCTTGATTCCAACCGATCTCCAATCCTGATATTCATAATTCCTTGCCAATTTGTCGATATTCCAGTTTTGACCAAAAAATGGGATAACAGTAATATTCTGTTATTTTTGTTTTTTTGAAACATTATACTGCCGTTTTTCAGTTTGCCCTAATATTTACTTGCTTTGTTTGCTACTTCCTTCACTTCTTCATGATGCAATGCTTCATTTTCATTTACAGTGACTTCAATAGCACAAGTAGCATGTCCAAACATCTTACAGTTAACACAAATATCAGGTTTCTATAGATATCTAACTTGCATCTCTTGTTCACCTCCATCTAACAATTTAACAGTAAAGTGGTCAACAAGATCTAGGTTAGGAGTAACTTCAACCTTACATTTAACATATTTTATTCTTTCAATTTTTTCTGTAAAATCATCCATGCATAAAAGTATACCAAGCCTACAAGCTAGCCAATTAATGTTTAAGTGGAACCAAGCAAATAAAGGGATGTTGGAAAATTGTACCCATATAGGTACAGATCTTATACTTCCTTAAACATTTCCAACCGTGGGATCTTAAGGCTTGATTATAAAATTTTGTTCCTCATGAGAGTGGGCTCACCTTTTATAAATTTCTTTTCATCTTCCTCATAGGACGAAAAAATGAATCCATTTGATTTAACATTAACCTACCCTTTCACGCGCCATGCCCTTTTAAGATGCTCTACTACAGTAGTGAAAGATAAAGGTTTACCAAGGAAGAACCCCACTAGGTACTCTTTCCAAACTTCAACACCAACGACAACTAACTCCAAAGTTGGGACCATAGACTATAGGTTCGCAAAATAAACCAAGGCCATGGGTCACCAGCGACCCATATGCCATGGGTCGCCTGCGACTCATGGTGTTGGCTCGTTTTGCGAGCCAAAGTCCCTCTAGGTCGCCTATAACCTATAGGATCGATTTCACCCTAGAAGGGGGGGTGAATAGGGTGATGCTATTAATTATAAAAATTTAATGCGGAAGTTTGTATAAAATTATTTCAACACAGATATATCAGAATAGCAGCACAGATAATAGCAGGATAATAAATGCAGAAATAGAACGACACAGATTTTACCCAGCTTCGGCAAAACCCTGCCTACGTGCTGTCCTCAAGGTTTCTACTAGAAATTAAGCAGTCAGACGCTTACATACGTAAACTCGCGACACCCGCTATCGACTAGCCTTAACTCTACACTCAAAACACTACCACAACTCAGCCACTGTGTTGCGAATTCTCAAACTACGCCGCGTAGCTTGTCCCCTAGTCACACGACTAGTAAATACACAATTTTCAGAAGAAAATACAATTTAAATAAAACAAAACCCTAATTTAAAAGGTTAAGCCCGACCCAAAAATAATTATCAATAAAATATGCCGGCCCTTTTCTTCTATTTATTATGTTGCCCTTTATTTCCTCTTTGCTCTGTATAATGGAGGCTCGTTCTTTCCTCTTCGTTCTGTAATTAGGGCTTTGGAGAATTTCGATGAAGCCGATAGGTAGTTGGTCGATTACAATTGCTATTTCTCTGCCTTGCTTCGACAATCGACTCCTTCTTTAATTCAAACACGGCTCCTCGATTTGATCGAGTTCGACTTCGACTCTGGTATGTAATTTTTTACTTTTTGCTATATGGTTTGAATACTTGAACTCGATGATATTGCCGATGATGTTTTAGGGCTCATATAGGAATCGAATTCTTTATTTTTCGTTCATATATTTCATATGAGTTCGTCTGATTGTTTTATCTCGGCCATTGATTTTGCTTGAACGTTGATGATGATCTTTGATCTTTTCAATTTCGTATATTTGATTACATGATTTACTTGATAATCATGGCTTTGACTTTTCCTTGCTCGATTCTTGACCACCACGTCTCTGACTTGTTCATCATATTCTTTCATCACGGCTTTTTTGAGTTGGTTTCTTTTTGACTTCGGTCATTTGTGACTTTGGCACTTCTATTCATCTCTATGGCATACTTGACTTGTACCTGGTTTTGCATGACTTTGGCATTTATCATGAAACTTCTTACCTGTCCACTTGTTGTTGTGGTTTGATGTACTTCATTGAGTTGCTTTGTATCTGCAGTGTGCACTGTCTAGTTCAGGTTGAAGTGTTGTTTCGTGTACTTCATGTGTACTTGAATATGTACTAGTTTATTTGATTTTTCATTTGCTTGAGAATAGGCTTCTGCCTGACTTTATTATACTCTGCATATACTCTCTGATACATGTATACTTGTTCGAACTAGCTGTGTAACTTGCTTATGCTGGTACCGTTTTGGTTTTGCTGTGTTATCATATTCACTTGGTGGCATTTGGTTTGCATACAGTTTTCACTGTGCAGCCTTGCTCATTGATCATTTGATCCACTGTTGCATTCATGTGTACATTAGTCTGTGATCTGTTGGCACTACTTCGTGTACTTAAATGTGAACTTGTTGCGTTGGTCATCATTGTGGCTTCACTGCAACCATATGTGTGCTGTATATTTGCTTTGGTTAGATGCACATGTATATTTTATTCATTTTGGTTTTGCTGTCACTACATGTATGTATACATGTGTATATACATATGTATATGTATGTCTGTGCATTGTATTGTAGTCACATATGTGAACTTTAAATCTTGTGTTCATTTTGTAGCCTGGTTCACTTTTGCAGTTCACTGGTCTTGCATCATGTGTATACATACATTCATGTATGTATATGTGTATGTTAGCTTGTGTTTTGAACTTGCATTTTGAACTTGCATTTTGAACTTTGATTTGTGATTGAAAACTTGTCAGGTTGTATTTGATTTGACCACTGTTTCAATCTTACACTGAGTTGTTTGGTTGACACACTTGTAGTTTGTACCACTGCCTTGGTTCTGTTTGACTGTTATGACCATTTGAACTAAGCATGTTGAATTGGATTATAGCCTCGACTCTGTTCACTATTGTATTATGTTGACTTCGTATATTTGTCACTCCAAGTCTGAGTGTTATTTATGAATCCATTTGTGTATTCATACTTGAAGTACTTGTCGACTTTGCTCGCTGCCTAGTTGACATGTATGTTGCCACTGCACACTCTGGCCTGTTTCACTGTCATGTGTGCTTCAGTGTTGCATTATGTAGTTATGTTGACTTTGTTTGCAGTTTTGCTCTTGTTTGGTTTTTGGTGCACTTGCTTCTCTGACATGTTCTTGTGCTTGTGCACGTCACTTTTCATTTTGATTTCACTTGAACTTCATCTCGATTTTTGGAATTGCACCTGTGTTGAGTCCAGCTAGCAGCTCGGGTTTGACCTTGTGCTGATATCGTGACATTATTTTTATTGCACTCGAGTTGAACCCGGCATTTTGGGTTTGAGCTGTGCTCACCTATCCCTGTAGATTTATCAAGTGTATATTGGTGTGCACGGCTTTGTGGCTTGTACAGTGATACACTGTGCTTGTCACAAGCTGTTCATGTATGATGAATTCGAATTAAATGATGACGAACAACCCTAATAACTGAGGCAAATAAAATTTCCAAAATCACATTTTATTTTATACTGCAAAAATATTTTATTTTTAATTTTACTGCGTCAATATTTATTTTTGCAGATTGCTCGGATGCTGGATTCAATATGGAATAAAGTTCTAGATAAATTACGAGTGAATGAGCGATATGTAGTGAGGTTTATTTGTAAATGATAAATTGTGATGTAACTGAATTTGTATTGTAATCAAAATTGTATATGTATAGTGAGAGCTTGAATTTGTACTATTCAAAATTGTAATAATATTTGTTTGAATAAAATATCTGTTTGAATTTAAATACTGTGTTATTCATTTTATTCACTAAATATTTTTTTTTTTGATGTGAACGGGTGTGTAGCGTGGAGCTACACAGCCGATTATAATGATATTAATATATAAGTAGTCCGACCAACAAGCCTGGTCGATAGCCAAACAGCATAGATCGAGTTTAATTATACAATCACAGTTTTGAGTACAAAAAATAACTTCCCAGCATTTTCGACTTTTACATTGATGGCCCTAATAAACACCACTGTGAAAAAAACATCAACTACTACTAAACACGGTTCAGAGACTAAAGGTGAAAAGCTTAGGGCTTAGTTGCCTCCTGGCGATGCCGATGAAGCACTACCATCCGACTCTTCAGAAGAGGACTGAACTGCAGGGAGACAGAACCTGAAAGGTGTAAAGGAAGAAGAAGAACCTGTCCAATAAGCGAAAATGTAAGCAATTTTGCTACAAAGGCTAAAAAGAGTGTTGGTTGGTTTGTTGAATATAAAAGCGTTTCTTTCTTTCCAGATGACCCAACTGAAAATGGCTAGAAGGGAATCAAGGAGTCGATTCGGTACACCATACTGCCAATGTTCGAAAAAGTCGTTGATCCAAAGAGTACGACCGAAGATGTGAATGCAGACTGAGACCCATATGTAGTGGGATATGTCGCATTCGAAGAAGAGGTGGCGGATTGATTCAGCTTCAGACTTACACAAGCTGCAGAGCTGGTCGGACGAAATGTTAAAACGAGCGAGACGGTCTTTGGTATTAACGTGTCCATGTATAAGACACCATTGAAAAATTTTGACACGGGGAGGGATATGGCACTTCCAGACACGAGCGAATGCGAAAAGGCGACCAGGGTGATTAAGAAACAAGGAGTACTTGGAGACGGAGAAGCCATGAGAAGGAGAGAGTGACCATGCATGACTGTCCTTCACTAGGGGGACGAGTGATACGTGTTGAATCAGGCGCAGTATCGAGAGGAGCTCCGAGAGGGTGTCGGGAGAAAAGAGGGTTGAGGGGCAAAAGCATGGGAGACCGCGGGCTACCGCCTCCGCCACAGTCAGGCGGGGAAGGTTGGAGTGAGAAAAAAGAAGAGGGAAGGATTTGTGGAGGGGGGAGAGGCTGTGCCAAGAATCAAACCAGAAGAGACAGTTAGCGCCATTGCCAATATTGGTTCGGATAGTGGAGCTGAAGCAGTCAACAGAGGTAAGAACACCAGTCCAAAAGGGGGAAGGCCTATGGTGAGGAGCGAAATGGAGAACGAGGAAGGGGTCCGCATTATAATGAGAAGCTAGAATCCACTGTTTCCAAATAAACTGTCCCGGCGAGAGCAGGCGCCAGAGCCATTTTGCTAGCAGGGCTTGATTGAAAGAGATCAGATTCGGGACACCCAGACCCCCATGTTTTTCATGCATGCACACGATTTTCCAATTGACGAGACATTTAATTTTCCCTCCATTCCAGAGGAAGGTTCTTCTAATGGCGTCGATTTTCTTGGATACCCAGATAGGGAGCTTGTGGAATGAGAGCCAGTAAGTGGGAAGGGCTGAGAGAACAGCCTTAACCAGAACCAACCTCCCAGAAGACGATAAGGTGTGAGCTTTCCATCCAGCTAGTCTAGATTCGATTTTGGCTATAAGAGGGGTCCAGTCTGACCGGTGAAGCTTGGAGGGCCGCAAGGTAATACCGAGGTAGGTTAAGGGAAAGGTGTCCAGACGGCAGTTGAGGGCGGAGGAGATAGAGGGACCAAGGGAATCTGCATTTCCGAGCATAATAATGGAACTCTTGTTGAAGTTGATAGACAAGCCGGAAATAAGTTCAAAGGAGTATAAAATGACCTTGAGACAGTGAATGTGATCAGGAGAAGGTGAAACAAAGAGAATTGTGTCATCTGCGAACTGAAGATTGGAGATCATAGGAATAGAGCTGGAACTGGGATGAGAATAAGGTGGGTAGATGCCTGATAGGAAGTTATTAGAAGTCGCTAGTTTGATCATGCGGTTGAAAACATCCACCACTAGGACAAAAATGAGAGGCGAGAGAGGATCTCCCTGTCTTAACCCTCTTGCTGATTTTATGTGTCCTCCAGTAACTCCTCCGCTCTGAACTGATGAAATGCTAGAAAAAAGAATGCTTTGAATCCAATTGCACCACGTGGGAGGAAAGCCTCTGTGTCTTAGGAGTTCCAAAATAAAGTTCCAATTTACTGAATCAAATGCCTTAGAAAAATCGAGTTTAAGCAGGACACCAGGGATATTATTCGAATGACAAGATGAGATAACTTCTTGAGTCGCCGCCACACAGTCTAGGATATTTCTACCGTGGATGAAAGCTGACTGTTCTATCCCAACAAGCGCTTCCATAAAAGTTTGAAGACGGTTTGCGAGGACCTTAGTGATAATTTTGAACGTGGTATTAAGAAGGCTAATAGGACGGAAAGTTGAGAGGGTGTTGACACCGGCGGTCTTAGGGAGGAGAATGACGTTGGCGTAATTTAGGCAAGCTATGGACTGTGGGTTGGAACAGAACTCAGCACACATTTCCAGAATATCGCTCTTAATTACATTCCAGAAATGTTTTAAGAAGAAAGGGCCAAAACCATCTGGTCCGGGAGATTTGTTATCATCCATATCCTTAAGAGCGGCCAGGATCTCTTCTTCCGAAAAGTGTGAGTCAATAGGGATTGGTGAGGGGTTAGGATATAGGAGGTTCCAGTCTATGTGAGGAAGGGGTGCGGAGGGTTTGCCAAGGATGGAGCGGTAAAAGTTGGTGAACAAATTCAAAATATCTGAAGTGTTGGTGACAGAGACATTATCCTGAACGATTTCCGGGATAAAAAGGGATCTGCGGCGGCCATTGGCACATTTGTGAAAATAAGACGAATTTTTGTCCCCTTCTTTCAACCACTTGGTTTTGGATCTTTGTTTCCATCCAATCTCTTCTTGTCTCATTAATCGTTCAAGCTCTATTTCTAGATTTGAGAGTTTAATTCTGTCTTCGTTACTAAGTGGGGAAGCTTCTTCCAGTATGTTTAGGGTTAGGATGTCATTTTGGATGTTGGTTATACGTCTACGAAGTGAGCCCCAGATAGATTTTGCCCAAGGTTTGAGCAGTCTTCTCAAGGATCTTAGCTTACAGACTATGCGGGCCGTGGCCGAGGAGGCTCTAATTGGTTGGTCCCATGCTTTCTTGATAAAATCTTCAAAGGACGGTTCCAGCAGCCAGAGTCGCTCAAATCTAAAGGGGCGCTTGGATGCAGTGGGAGAGCCAGAGTCAAGACAGATGGGACAGTGATCCGATAGGGTCGTGGCAAGGCCCAAACAACTGGAAAGAGGATGGAGGTCCTCCCAGGAAGAGTTGAAAAGAAAACGATCAAGCTTAGCGAGGGAAGGTGAATGACGTTTATTGGACCAAGTGAAGTGGCGGTTGTTGATTGGGGGCTCAATAAGAGAACAGGCATTAATAAAAGTATTGAAATCTTCTGAGTCGCAAGAAAGATTTCCTGAGCTTCTTTCTTCTGAGAATCTGGTTGAGTTAAAATCTCCACCCATAATCCACGGACCATGCAGAAAAGACGCGAAATCTGAGCAGCTTTTCCATAGGTCAATTCTATCTCGAGGTGAAAGGGGACCATAGATATTTGAAATAAAATAAATAGTGTCAGAATGCATGTGTTTAAGTGCAACATGAAGGACAGAGGGATGTGAAATGATTTGACAGAGAGTCCAGGTGGATTCATTCCACATGGTAATTAATCCACCCCTAGAGCCGATAGAGTTAGAATGAGCACAGCCTGTAAGATTGGGACCACCTAATTGTCTAATTTGGGATGGAGTAGGGTCGGATAGTTTGGTTTCTTGAAGCAAAAGAATATCTAGGTTAACAGGGGACAAGGACAGGAAGATTGAATGTCTTTTAGAAGGGTCCCCTAGCCCACGTACATTCCATGACACGATTTTCATTGGGATAAGGAGATTCTCTCCTGTTCTAGGGTTTGCATGGCGACATATTGTTCATCCGATATAGTTATTCCCATGCAACTTGCAATTTTTCTGTTTAAATTAGAATTGGCAGATGAAAAAACTACAGTTTTGTAAAAACAACCTGTATGACCAGGCACGGATCCAGAGTTTCTTGCGCTCCTTCTGACTTGCACTGGAGTGAAATCTGTCCTGTGAGAATGCGCCGACCACGGTCTTGAGGAAGAGGCCCGATTGGGATCCACCAATGAGTTGACTTCTAGGCTAGGAGAGTGATGAGGAGCGGGTAGAAAAGCCTCCTGCTGAAAAGGCTCTGGGGAAGAGGCTTGACGGTGTAACGGTGACGGGTGGTCAAAAGAGGGGTCCCACTCGAGGGGAGCAGGAGCAGCGTTGGGGTTAGGAATAATGAAGGCTTCCTCTTCCAAAATGACGTGCGTCGGAGGGGGCGGCAAGGTGGGCTCATAGTTCATAGCGTCGAAGCGCTCATCTGAGGAAAGGTCAGATGAAGGTATGTCTAAGGGGTCATTAAAACACTTCAAATCTCTGTCGTAGTCCAAGCCCAAGAGATGGTTCTCGGGTCTGGAGCGAGGATGGGCATGATCCCATCGTGATACTGTGATGAGATAGTCCGCATTATTCAGGCAAACTCTATAGGAGGATACTGAGGAGACGCCCATGAGAAACTGCATCTTGATATAAATGAGTCGCCGGTCAAATTCCGCCCAATCGCAGCGGTCATATTCAATGAATCTTCCTACTGGATTGATGGCTGCACTTAGGGCGTCCGGATTATGTCTTAGGGTCTCTGGGATACCTCTAACCGTTGCCCAGGAGGGAGGTTCTAGAGTGATCTCAGCCGGCCGTTCATATTCTGGCCAAGCCTCCAGAAAAATAGTTCCTCCCGCTTTGGAAATGATTTTACGTGTAAGGGCCTGATATCTAAATGATGCGGAGGGGCAAGCAACCAGGAAACGATTGTCGTCTAAAAACCAGATCGGCCACTCTTCATGATTAAAAGCAGCTTGAAGCACTCTGCTCAGGGACTCAACTGACCAGGCACCATCAATGATAGTCGCGGTGATGTAGAGGGAGAGATCACTCATTGTGAAGTTTTGTGAAGGAGTGAACAGGGGAGGAAGAATTGGAAGAGAGTCTCGGTTTGTGTGCGGAGGGGGAGTATTACTATTGATTTTGGGAGTTTTAGAGGTGGGGACGGGATGAGAGGGCATACGATGAGTGGATGACTTGTCACGTGATGCAAAATGATTAGATTTTGCTGGATTCGGGTTTGATTTAATATTGCAGGCGAAATGAGTATTCAGTGGATTTGAAGAGTTTTTGTTGTGTCCCGATGCCGAAAGTCTGGAGGGACAGCTGGAGTAATTATGGCCATAAAAGCTACAGCAGAAGCAGATCTTTGGCTCCCTACAATTTTGGGCCACGTGGCCCAAGCCGTCACAACGGAAACATCTTTTTTTAGTTTTTAAAAATTCTAGGGTTTGGCGGCAAGAGACAAACACCGGAAGGGAACGCCTACGGCTGAGATGTTTGGTGGACGGAAGAATAGGCTTTTGTTTGGGCGTGGCAGCCACTTGTGCGTAGGTTCGAACCTTGCCAGAGTCCGGTCGAGAATTCAGAGGAGTGGCTCGATCAGCGTTACCACTGGATGAGGATGTGGGGACAGGGTTGGAACGAACTGAGTGGTGGGTTTGATGGAGATACTTCGGAGGGACGAATGCGATTCCAGAGAATGAGAGTGAGGGAGAAAAAGGGACGGAAGGACGGGAGGGATAATCAGGAGGACGGAAGCCAGTATCGGAAGCCATGCCTGAATTAGCATTAAAAAGTTAATAACCCCATTTTCCACTAAATATTTATTTAATTATGTGAAAATAAAATAGTACATTAACAAATACATTTAAATGAATATATATATATATATATATATATATATATATATATGTATGTATATGTTTATTATCATCAAACAAAAATCATATACTCGCATATTCAACAATCTCCCCCTTTTGATGATAACAAACATATATTTAAGATTTGGAATATGTTAAATGTATTTGATCATTGATATACTCTATTTGCTCCCCCTATTTAAATGTTTCCGCTCTACCCAAAGCTCCCCCTTCATATATGCATACAATTAAAAATATGCAAATGAGCCTAGATGCAAATAGAAAATATTTGACCTTTACTTGATTTTATTTGACAAAATCTTAACTTTTCTCTCCCCCTTTTGTTATTAGCAAAAGAGTAATAGTATTGGAAAAATAGAGATAAAGTGATAGATATTAATACAACATTAAAACCCAACTGAATATAAATATTAAATTTCAATAAAAAATCACACAAAAATCACAAATACTCTATTAGGCGAATATTCCACTTTAGAATGATAGGAATAATGTCATCATTTAAAACCATACAGTTGTGTCTATTTATGATATATTCATTCCAGGAATTTGAATATCTACTAACCATGCACAACCGTTAGGAATTTTAAATGAGATTTGTAGTATTCCATTAAAAAAAAATGAATTCAAGTATCTTCTAACCACGCATAACAGTGAGGACTTTTAAATGGGATTAGAATCGACTTGTTTATTTATTTAATTAATTTTGATATGGGTTCTATACATGCATAACCGTGAGGACTTTTAAATGAGCATGAAAGCACATAACAAATTCCAAGTAATTCACCCATGCATAACCATGAGGATTTTTAAATGAAAGTGAATACTTTGGATTTTATTTATTTATTATTATTATTATTTTAAAAATATAAAATGAAAAACGAATGATTCCTGTTCAAAGTACCACATATCGACAAACTATATTGAATTTTGATGAGTGATGGTCGTTAGAAATATGATAGAAATAGAGATGGTCATGGAATTTTTACCAACAAAAAGTTTTTATAACTCTTGTTCAAATTTCTAAAGAATTTTACTAATTATACCATCTCAAGTTATAATATAGGGTTAATATCAACACTCATCACTTTTTCAATCACTATTTATCCTTTCGATAATTAGTAGGGAGTCAGATTAGTCAATGTAGTCATTTAAAATCAAATTCAAAAATAATTATAAAATTAATTTTTATAAAAATGACCAATATGAAAACAAGGTCAAAAATGATTTTCTAGAAGGGGTTTTATGAGAAAAATTTATGCTATTTGAAAATTATTTGAAAAATATGTAGATATTTTCTTTGAAAAACGATGCAATTACTAAATGTCTCAACATAAATCACGTTTCACTAGTAATTTTTCTATCAATTAGATTACCAGTGTAATCTGCATCTGAATTTTTCACTCAAAAGCATTATTAGTTGAATGTTATAGACTAGATCATGAAGTGTGCAACAAAATATCTCAAAATCATTTTTAACAACTATTTAAATGAAGGTCTCTTGAATTTGAATTGAAGCCGTGCAAATATTCAAAAAAAACGTGAATATAGAGTCAGCTGTAAAATAATCAAATGTATTATCATCCAATAAAACACTATTATTAATCCAACTAATATATATGAAGTAATTCAAAGATTCTAGAGTTCTTTATAGTGTTCTTGGCATAAGAATATAATTGGCCAACAATTTTGAATAAGTCAGAATCAAAACCATCATTTATTTCATCATCACATTATTGGCTGATTTAATTCAAACTACGGTGCAGATTATCAGATTTAATATATCATTCAAAATATACCATTACCTGTTTTACCTTTACGAAAATTTTTCGTTGTTGCCCATTGTGATTCTGTCATCTTTGTACTAGGCTAAGGAACTTTACTTTGTTGCCCGTTGTGTTTCTGGAACAGCCAGAATCCAGATAACACTGTTGTTGTTACTTAGCCAGCCACCACTCCTACACGATAAAAGATTTTCGTGACATATTTGTTTTTATAGGTCTATGATTGTTAGTGGCAGAATATTTTAATAAATAATTTTATGGAGACCCAAAACAATTTATATATGTTCCTTTCGGCACTCAGGTTTGTTTAACTTTGAGAGATTTTATATTTGTGCCTTTTGGAACCCGAATTGGTATAGTTTTCACGTGTTTGGGTCTATACCAACAATTGTTTTGATTGTGTCCAAATTTTCTACAAATTGTGCACATTGAATTTACTTGATTAATCTCAATCTAAAAATTTTAGATTGATTATACCTAAGTCCTTGTCTAACTGTATTAACAGTTTGTTTTCCTAATAGCATGTTCAACGATTTCTCACTTTTTGAAAATTTACCTAAAGTCGTTGATAGTTGTTGGACTTGTGTTTTGAGAGATTCATTTTCGTTTAACAATTGTGTGCACCTTTTAATAGAATTTTCCCTTCTTGTTTTTTCACTCACTTTCAAAATCAGAATTTCATTTTCAAGCGATTAAATTTTGTTTTCTGATTTTTTTAATCTCTTCTTCGAATGTTGGACACTTATCATACTTAGGGCACTTATTTTGATAGTTTTTAACTAATTGTTCAAGCTGTTCATTTATTTCAATCAAACTATCTCTTTGTGATTCAATTTTAGCATATTTCTTCCTAAGTCGTTCAAAACATTCATTTACTTCGTGGAAATATATAAGTAATTCAGAGTGAGTAAGTTTTGATACCTCGCTTGGCTCGTCATCGTCGCTATCAGTTATATTACCTTGAAGCCACATATCTGCTTTCTCACTCTCACTGCTAGTACTTTTATTATCTTCATCACTTGTATTCCACATGGCTGCAAAACTTTTCTTTTGACTTCTTTTCTTGGCCGTGTTGAAATCGAGGACAATTGGGCTTGATGTGTCCGGGTTGGTTGCACTTATGACAGGTGTTTTTTCTGTTCTATGTTTTCTAAAATTTTGATTATTCTGCTTTTTATTTTTTGATTTAGAGCTGGATTTCTGTATTTGCGGTTCCACCTTTTTAATCTCTTTATTACTATTTCCAACTCTGCTGCTCCATCATCATCGTCATCATCATCACTTTCAGTTGTTCCTTTGAGAGCTATTGATTTCTTTTGAGTATCTCCTCCTTCATGCTCTTTCTTGAATTTCATTTCTAGCTCATAAGTGGTGAGATTTCCGATGAGTTCTTCAACTTTGATTTGTTTTAAATCTTTCGATTCTTGAATGGTAGTCACTTTTACTTCAAAACTTCGTGGAAGGACTATGAGGATTTTTCGGACTATTTCCAATTCCGTGAATGATTTTTCGAGATATTTTGATTTGTATACGATATTGGAAAGTCATGCGTACATCTCTTTGACATTTTCTTCCTTGGCCATTGTGAAATTATCCTATTCGCTGCTTAGCATGGCGAGGCGAGATTCTTTGACTTGAGACGTTTCTTCGTGAGTCACTTCGAGTGTGTGCCATATTTCCTACGCAGTTAGACAATGTGAGACACGATTAAATTCAAACTGATCTAATGAACAAATAATCGAATTCATAGCTTTGGCATTACTATTCTATAATTTGTTTTCTAGATCTGTCCATTGATCCTTCGGGTTATTTATTTCCTGATTATTTATAATTATAGTTGGTGCTCTATACCCTGTCTCAACAATATCCCAAGCGTCAATGGTTTTCAGAAAAATTTCCATCCTATTTTTCCAGTAAGCATATTCACCATTGAACATTGGTGGCCTAACTATAGACCGACCCTCCGCAAAAGCACTATTAAAAGAAGCCATTTTAAAAATTCAAATTTTAAAACAAAAATTGGTTTTGAAAAATCAAATTTTTTAAAAACAAAATTGGCTTTTGTACCTTGCTCTGATACTACTTGTAGGATCGATTTCACCCTAGAGGGGGGAGGGGTGAATAGGGTGATGCTATTAATTATAAAAATTTAATGCGGAAGTTTGTATAAAATTATTTCAACACAGATATATCAGAATAGAAGCACAGATGATAGCAGAATAATAAATGCAGAAATAGAACGACACAGAATTTACCCAGCTTCGGCAAAACTCTGCCTACGTGCTGCCCCCAAGGTTTCTACGAGAAATTAAGCAGTCAGACGCTTACACACGTAAACTCACGACACCTGCTATCGACCAGCCTTAACTCTACGCTCAAAACCCTACCACAACTCAGCCACTGAGTTGCGAATTCTCAAATTATGCCATGTAGTTTGTCTCCTAGTCACATGACTAGTAAATACACAATTTTCAGAAGAAAAATACAACTTAAAAAAAATTTAAATAAAACAAAACCCTAATTTAAAAGGTTAAGCCTGCCCCAAAATAATTATCAATAAAATATGCCGGCCCTTTTCTTCTTTTTATTATGTTTCCCGTTCTTTCCTCTTTGCTCTGTATAATGGTGGCTCGTTCTTTCCTCTTCGTTCTGTAATTAGGGCTTTGAAGAATTTCGATGAAGCCGATGGGTGGTTGGTTGATCACAATTGCTATTTCTCTGTCTTTCTTCGGCAACCGACTCCTTCTTCAACTCGAACACGGCCCCTCGATTTGATCGAGTTCGACTTTGACTCTTGTATGTAATTTTTTGCTTTTTGCTCTCTGGTTTGAATACTTGAACTCGATGATATTGCTGATGATGTTTTAGGGCTCATATAGGAATTGAATTCCTTATTTTTCGTTTGTATATTTCATACGAGTTCATCTGATTTTTTTATGTCGGTCATTGATTTTGCTTGAACGTTGATGATGATTTATGACCTTTTCTTCGTATATTTGATTACTTTATTTACTTGATAATCACGACTTTGAATTTTCCTTGCTCGATTCTTGACCACCACATCCCTGACTTGTTCATCCTATTCTTTCATCACGGCTTTTTTGATTTGGTTTCTTTTTGACTTCGGTCATTTGTGACTTTGGCACTTCTGTTCATCTCTATGGCATACTTGACTTGTACCTACCGTTGCATGACTTCGGCATTTATCATGAAACTTCATTACCTGTCGACTTGTTGCTGTGGTTTGATGTACTTCATTGAGTTGCTTTGTATCTGCAGTGTGCACTGTCTAGTTCAGGTTGAAGTGTTATTTCGTGTACTTCATGTGTACTTGAATATGTACTTGTTTATTTGATTTTTCATTTGCTTGAGAATAGGCTTTTGCCTGACTTTATTGTACTCTGCATATACTTTCTGATACATGTATACTTGCTCGAACTAGCTGTGTAACTTGCTTATGCTGGTACTGTTTTGGTTTTGCTGTGTTATCATATTCACTTGGTGGCATTTGGTTTGCATACAGTTTTCACTGTGCAGCCTTGCTCATTGATCATTTGATCCACTCTTGCATTCATGTATACATTAGTCTCTGATCTGTTGGCACCGGTTCGTGTACTTGAGTGTGAACTTGTTGCCATGGTCATCACTGTAGATTCATTGCAACCATATGTGTGTTGTATATTTGCTTTGGTTAGATGCACATGTATATTTTGTTCATTTTGGTTTTGCTATCACTACATGTATGTATACATGTGTATATACATATGTATATATATGTTTGTGCATTGTATTGTAGTCACATATGTGAACTTGAGATCTTGTGTTCATTTTGTAGCCTGGTTGACTTTTGCAGTTTACTGGTCTTGCATCATGTGTATACATACATTCATGTGTGTATATATGTGTATGTTAGCTTGTGTTTTGAACTTGCATTTGAATTTTGATTTCTGATTGAAAACTTGTTAGGTTGTATTTGATTCGACCACTGTTTCTATCTTGGACTGAGTTGTTTGGTTGACACACTTGTAGTTTGTACCACTGCCTTGGTTCTATTTGACTGTCATGACTATTTGAACTAAGCATGTTGAATTGGGTTATAGCCTCGACTCTGTCCACTGTTGTATTATGTTGACTTCGTATATTTGTCACTCCAAGTCTGAGTGTTATTCATGCATTCTGTTGTGCATTCGTACTTGAAGTACTTGTCGACTTTTCTCGCTGCCTGGTTGACATGTATGTTGTCACTGCACACTCTGGCCCGTTTCGCTGTCATGTGTCCTTCAGTGTTGCATTTTGCTGTTGTGTTGACTTTGTTTGCAGTTTTGCTCTTATTTGGTTTTTGGTGCACTTGCTTCTCTAACATGTTCTTGTGCTTGCGCATGTCACTTTTCATTTTGATTTCACTTAAACTTCATCTTGATTTTTGGAATTGCACATGTGTTGAGTCCAGCTAGTAGCTCGGTTTTGACCTTGCGCTGATATTGTGACATTATTTTTATTGCACTAGAGTTGAACCCGGTGTTTTGGGTTTGACCAGTGCTCACCTGTCCCTGTAGATTTATCAAGTGTATATTGGTGCGCACGACCTTATGGCATGTACAGTTATACACTGTGCATGTCACAAGCTGTTCGTGTATGATGAATTCAAATTAAATGATGACGAACGTCCCAAATAACCGAGGCAAATAAAATTTCCAAAATCATATTTTATTTTATACTGCAAAAATATTTTATTTTCAATTTTACTGCATCAATATTTATTTTTGCAGATTGCTCAGGTGCTGGATTCTATCTGGAATAAAGTTGTAGATAAATTACGAGTGAATGAGCGATATGTAGTGAGGTGTATTTGTAAATGATAAATTGTGATGTAATTGAATTTGTATTGTAATAAAAATTGTATATGTATAGTGAGAGCTTGAATTTGTACTATTCAAATTTGTAATAAATATTTGTTTGAATAAAATATCTGTTTGAATTTAAATACTGTGTTATTTATTTTATTCACCAAATATTTATTTAATTATGTGAAAAATAAAATAGTATATTAGCAAATACATTTAAATGAATATATTTATATGTTTATTATCATCAAACAAAAATTACTCGCATATTCAACATAACCTACCTAATAGCTGATTAAGATGGACCTGGCCCAGAAACTCTCCAACCTCTATAAATAGCATGCCACCTGCGACATAAAGAGGATCTTCTCCGGAAAGATTGCTGAAGCTCTACTGGAATTATTCTTCACTCTTTACCTCCCTCACAACAATCTTCGAAGGAATACACTGTGATCCTCCAATGGATTCCTACTCTGGAGATCCAATCTAGCTAGGAAACAATCAAAGGCTTGTAATCAAATAACTCTTATAACAGAATCAGTCTATAGTAAAGCTATGAAGTGGACGTAGGCTTCATTAATAGCTGAACCACTATATTCTTTTACTGTTATATTTCTATACCCGTTATTTGTGATATTCCTCTGTCAGAACAGGGGTGGTGCTTTCAAACTCGAATCTGGGTGTTGGTCCATTTTTTGGGTCAACATTTTGGTGCTTTCACTGAGGAAAGGCTTAGATCTAGCTATCTATTTCGATCAGATAGGTTCAGAAGTTAGATTCTCAAATCTCTGCTTAGAAGGTTTGCTGTTGAGAACAGAGGAACCGACCAAGAAGGATTGGAGAAAAAGCAAGCAAACATATGCTAAGGTGATTGAGAACTTCAACTTGAGATAGTAGATGTGATCCTAAAGGAAAAGCTCAGAAATCACTTAGGTACATGGGTCGCTAGCAATACATGCACTATGGGTCACTAATGATCCATGCCTTTTCACCAAACAGCATAAACTAGAGAAGACAAAGTACTAAAATTGGTTAAGTACATGGATCGCTGGCGATCCATACTAGCGATCCATGTACTATGGATCGCCAGCGATCCATAATATTTTTCTAGGTCGCTACAAAGTCTGAAATCACTTAAGTACATGGATCGTTAGGGATCCATACTATTTTTCTAAGTTGCTATCGAGCCAGAAGCTATGGATGCTAGCGATCCATAGGCTATGGATCGCTAGCGATCCATACAGTTAGCTCGGTCTGGGTCGTTCGAAGGAGATATAATCGAAAGGAAGCAATTGGCGGAGCTATAAAAATCATGATGGAAGAAGATGTTAACACTCCATCTACTGCAAAGGGACCGGTGATAAACCTGAACTTTGGGATGAAAACCCTACGGGGAAATAACAATGACTCTCTTCGGCTCTGAAGATGACAACAATTTGAGGAAGACAAATTGGACGAAAACGCTAAGGTATAAAATGCTAGAAGATGCACTAAAACCCGTGCTGCAACACAGTGCCAAGCAATGGATGAGGAACTGCTACTCAAATGGTACTTCCAGAGGCAGGAGAACTAAAAAGCTATGACAAAAACCCAGGTCAATTACAATGCCAAGCTCCTCTAGTATATTGTGACCACTCCCAACTGATCAGCTTCCAATCCCATCATGGAGCACACATTGTCGAATCATGAATGACCGTCGTCAAAAATCATCAAAAATCAACAAAATGGTCATTGGAAAACTCACTTTAGGGTTTACTCAAAGTCGAATTCGGGTAATCGAATATTTGACTCGAAGCTGATTCTAGGAGTCCTGACTCCCAGTCAAACTCGGGTAATCACCCAATTGACCCAAAGTAAACCTAGGAAATTCTCGTCCATAGCTTGACTTAGGTAAAACTAAGATTTTCTCCAAGTAAACATGCAAATGGATCCAACCAATGTTCATAACCAACCCAACACTTCAAATTCCGTAACTCCAAGCGAATCATGTGCTGACTCCAAGCAAATGGCAAATTTTACTAGGTCGGATTCCAAGTAAAATACCATTAATCCATCTATGCCGATCCATCTTCTGCCTTTAACTCGAACGTACGAACTCTGAATACCTTGAAATTTGGAATACAACATTGTGGGGCCTTCTTTGCCACCTTAGACCGATCTTACATAGTTTGACATTCTTTTGATCATCACTTATCCGGGTCATTCATTCAGCATTTACGATCATTTAAGCATGGACAATCATGTATATATCATATTCAAGCATTATAAACAGTCGTAACTTGAAAATGGACAGATCTGACAACGACCGACTGTTCAACATGCATAATATCCAATAAGTGGAATACCCAATCGAAACCTGTTATCCCATTTTTGGTCAAAACTGGAATATCAATGTTGTGTGCGTTTCCACCACGACCGGAACAAGAAGAAGCAAGCAAGCGTATATAAGTCTGGGATTTCACTCATGATTCAAGTACAAAGGTTCATTCGGTAAAGCAAGGCAAGAGTTCGTTCGACACTACACTCCCCGAGTTCATCCGGTAATAAGCGTCATCTGGTACTTAAAAGCCCTCGCTTTCGTCCGGTAGTTCAAGTGTATGAGTTCGTTCGGTATTCGAACTCCCCATGGATCATTCGGCATTCTCAAATATGAAGGCTCATTCGGCATTCCCAACACAAGGGATCATTCGGCATTCTCAGTATAGGATCCATTCGGTAGTACCGAGACCGAACCAACTCCACTTCCTTTCCCACCGAATCAACTACAACCGAAGCTCCATCTTTCACCACCCACTACCGGTCCAACATCTCCACTAAACCAATGCTGAACCGAGCCCCACAGAATCAAGCACCGGACCAACCATCACCGGATGTCTCCCCACCGAACCAGAGCATGCCGAACCAAAGTTGCCGGTCCAGATTGCATCAGCCCAGGCCCACCAGCAGCTATAAACATCCTAGACCCCTGCCCCCAACCTCACTCTATAAATAGAGGGGCAGGGGTACCACAATGGCAGACAAGTTTGAGAGCTCAAGCCTGGAAGGAACTTTCAAACAACTTTCATACACTTGTACTACAAGCTTTGTACTTGTAATCTGGATAGAAAAGGAGAATAACATATAAAGTAGACGTAGGCACATTCTGGCCGAACCACTATAAATCTGTGTGTCTTTTACAGTTTAGTCCCTGTTTTTTACGTATTTGCATAAACCATCCAAATCACTACGAACAACATAAAATCAACTAAATCATACGACTTGGAGGTGTTTGCCCATTTTTTGTGCAAACATATTTGGGTTATTTGCTGAGATCTGTGATTTGTGTTTGGATATTGCTGATTTGTATTCATACACTGGTGCTTTCACGGTATTTGGGGTTTGTGGCCAATTTTGGCGCAAACAAAACCCATTCACTGAAGCAGTTCAACAAGCAGAATATCCAAAGAAGTTTATCATGCCAACTATACCTTTTGTACAACAGTACAACTAATTCGAAACTGCTTTTTTACATGTATGACTAGCATACGGATGAAGCGAGGGCAATAGATGTAGTCTACTGCAAGGCCTTCAAGAATCATTGAAGGATGAAACAACTTACTACCGTATAAGAATTCTTTAGGAAGGTATATCAGTTCTAAAGACTAAAAGTGGTGCAATTAGAAGTAGGCAAACCCAACAGTGCACCAAAGAACATACCAAATAGTGAAGGAGCTACAGGACCTCGAGGACCTTCTACTCAAGCATGGCTACTAAGACCTAATAGAAAAGCATCCCAGCTAACTAATGGAATCAGATGAAAAGACGATTACCAAATAACATTCTAGTAAGCTAGCAATTAAGGATGAGACAACAACCTAAAACGATGACTTCTCATCCATCTTTGTCTTCTCTCCTTTTCGAAATGAGCCGTAACGGTACACTAGGGACAATGTATACAGCATGGCAAAAAAACGCTTTTATGCCCTCGACGAGTCACGTTAGTCCCCCTTTTGAGAACCGACATTGTTGGTGGTGTTGAGAAGTCTTTTCCAAATGATCGTCGAGCAAACAGGTCCAATACCTTAGCCTATAGGAATCGATAAAACCGTGTTCCCTCGAGCTGAATCCGAAAAATTTCTCTTAATGTCGATGAATCATTGCTTTAAGACCACCGGGCCATCAGACATACAACCCAAAACTCCTCTTGGAATCGATAAATTATCATTCCAAGGCCGTCTGGTCCCCAGACATCCGACTGTAAAAAACCCTTCATGAAAGTGAACGTCTTTCACGAACTAATGCATCAAGAAGGCTAACCAGTAGGTTAGTGGTCATCTGATCCAACAAACCCTTTGCGAACATGAAGGACTTTTAGGAACTAAAGCGTCATAAAGGCTACCTGGTAAATCGACGGTCATTTGATCTAGAAAACCTTTCACGAACTTGAAGGTCTTTCATGAACTAAAGCATCATGTAGGCTAACCGACAGATCAGTGGCCATCTGATCCAAAAAACCCTTCACGAACATGAAGGTATTTCACGAACTGAAGCATCGTAAAGGCTAACCGGTAGATCAGCGGTCATCTGATCTAAAAAAACCTTCGCGAACGTGAAGGTCTTTCATGCACTAAAGCGTCATGAAGGCTAACCGGTACGTTAGTGGTCATCTGATCCAAAAAACCCTTTAAAAATGTGAAGGTCTTTGATGAACTAAAGCATCATGAAGGAGAACCGCTAGATCAACGAAATTCATGTACGATTGATATCCGCGAAGGTGAACTGGAAGATTAGCAGTCATCTGATCTAGAGCCCTCTGAAGTCAATGAAGTCTTGCTTCGGGGCCGCAAATCGACAATCATATCACTTACTCCGCATAATTAATGGAATCACTTCCAACCACTAATGAAACAAACAGTGCTGAATTCCAGAGCTTCAAAGTCGCTCAAAGAAATTAAGACAAAACTAAACCGACCATTTGATCAATCAGAGGCCAACTAAAATCAAGCCAAGAATCGACACTTGGAAAAACCGCACCCACTTCAAATTCTGGCATTCCAGCAACCGCAGACTTAATGACCTAGCTAATGCAACAAACGAAATTCCTCTTCCTCTAAGACCCTATGCCAGTGAAAGACCCATTCTCTAAAGGAAATTTTGACAAAGAGCTAAGAGTCATGCCTTAAACTCCCATAGGCTCCTTCTTCAACCCATCTTCATACAGTCAGCTATAGGTCTCTCCACCATGGCAGCATGGTTAGCTGTAAATCTCTCCACCATGCTAGCCTGATCTATTTGGACATGTACATATTCAAAAACATGTAATGATCATCCAAACCATGTTTACCTAAACCAGAAACTGTTTAGCATCTTAAACCAATGAAATCATGTTCATGTACGCAACCGGTTGAGTCGATGGCGTCAAATCGACTCAAATCGTTAGATCTACAGGACCTGATCTTTGCCTTCTAAAAGCCGGTGTTGCTCCAGCAACATTGAGAGGCTAAAACTAACACTTCTCACGTTGCTCGAAGATAGGAAACACTGACGGGTGCCAAAAGCCGTGCATTTCGTAAGCTACACACTGACTTCCAAAGCATACGCTTCTCAAATTTCCCGAAGATATGCAATACCGAGGAGTATGAAAAGTCGTGCATTTCGTAAGCCGCGTACTAACTGCTAAAGCATATGCTCCTCACATTGCCCAAAGATAGGCAATACCGAGGAGCATGATGCATTTCATAAGCCACGCACCAAAATAACACGCACCAAAATAACAACTTCTCGTGTTGCTCGAAGGCAGGCAACACCGAGAAGCACCAAAATAACAAATCCTTGTGTTGCTCGAAGGCAGGAAACATCAAGGAGTGCCAAAATAGCAAATCCTCTTGTTGTCTGAAGATAGGCAAGACCAAGGAGCACCGAAATGAAAACTCCCCTTGTTGCCCGAAGATAGGCAACACAGAGGAAAAAAAATGTTGTGCATCTCATAAGCCCGCACTTAAAAAATAATAATATAACCCCTCATGTTGCCCGAAGATAGGCAACACCAGGGAAAAAAAATTCGTGCACCTCATAAGCAGCGCACTAAAATAATAACTCCTTACATTGCCCAAATATAAGCAACACCGATGAAAACTAAAAGCCGCATATCCAATAAGCCATGCACTAACTTTCAAAACACAACCCCTCACATTGCCCAAAGATAGGCAACACATAGGAATGCCAAAAGCGGTGCGCCCATAGGCCATGCACCAACTCCTCAACATTGCTCAAAGATAAGCAACACCGAGGAACATCTTCAAAATATCACGCTCCTAAAGCGTGAACTCACGTTGCCCGAAGATAGGCATCACTGTGGAGCATCAAAACTGGATCGATGGGCTATATCGATCCTGAATATCGCCCGTTTCATAACTAGCGCCAACCATTTCTATGATTGGGAATAATGGGCACAACTCCAACAAAAATGAAGTGCTAAAAACGAACGAAAAAGTTTCAAATGATGATGCTTAATGATTAAAACTGCCTTCAGTTAACCTGTGCAATGTGCACCTCTCGCACACACATATATTACATACTTACCAGAATATCACAAGAAACTTGGGTTACATGCTAAAGTTGCAAAACTTCCGTAAGAAGAAAAATCAAGCTGCGACTTACCTAAATTCCAACTTTAATATGAAAATTATCTAAACTATAAGTTACTGGTCATTTAAAATAAACAGCCCTGTAAATTGGGGGGCGTACACGGGTACATAAACAAAAACAATTGAAAACAATAAGTACACAAGTTTTGTTACTCCAAACAAAGGGTTGTTACTGCAAATATTTTTTTTGGCAGCAATCACAAAAATTGGATAAGTACAAAAAAACAAGCACAAGTGCATGGAACACACATGAATAAACAAATAAGAATACAGTCATAATTTCAATGTATTGATTATAATTTTCTTTTATACAGGGTCAAAATGTAGGGGCCGTACCCATAGAACACCGGCCAACAAAAAGAAAATACAGACTCCACAACAAAAACAACAGGCGCAGACTCTACATTTGAACAAAATGATTCAAAAATTACAAAGGTCAGATCGGTCTTCGCACAAGCTCCTCAGCGCTTCCTTCCATCGCTACCCTTTCCACCCTTTGTTTGCAGTTTCTGCCTCTTTTTGGAAGTTTTTTCACTATCGGTAATATCAATAAAGTCCTAAGTGATGATGTCAAGAAGTTCCAAACCATTCTGGGTCGACCGATCGTATCGGTCCCATGAGCCGTGCACTCCCAAAAGCCATGCATTTCGGAAGCCACACACTCTCAAAAGCGGCGCATTTCGTAAGCTGTGCATTTTCATAAGCTGCACAAACACTGCTTGATGTTGCTCTGGCATCATAGACAAACCGTTAAAATTTTCTAAATATTGGTGTTGTCCCAGTAACACTGAGAAATCTGTCTATTGTAGGATTGGCATGGATCGACTCCCAGTACTCGAAAGAACTGGCATTGCTTTAGTAGCGAGGCAAAGCTCATAAACTATGAAGTCGGCAAAGTATTCTGATCTTCGACCAAAGTCAATGTACAAATTGTCAAAATTCAAGACACCCAAGTCATGAGTTCCCAAAGTATGGAGCTGCGACATACCTTTTACTAGGGGCATCTAGGGAGCCCTCCAGAACATCAAGTATCACATCAGTTGTTCAGAATAATCAGCCCTGTGGACTGAGTGGCACATAACACATTAACACTCGGTCAGGATAAAAGATCGCTCCAACTTGCAATAAAAGGAGAAACTTACTGTCCTATAGAGTTAGACGACAATGGAAATCACTTCTAAAATTAAACCATTAATGCACCAGCTTCCAAAGACAGAAGCAGGTGCTCGAATTACGTCTCAAAACCTAACTTGTAAAAAACTAGTTGTTATCCGAAGCCAGACAACGGCAAGGAGAGAACTCTCAAAATCGAGCCGCTAAACCATTGATTTCCAAAGATTGGAACTAACGAGTATGGTTGATGTCCACAGTAATGCTATTAGTCTAGCATAATGCATATGGCCTGAAACAAGCAAGGTTAATTGTCACGTATTCAAGACAAACACTACCGAACCCTACCGGTCCACGATCAGTATAGGAATGAATGCGGTCGTACCAGAGGCAATGTGATGACTTGCTCCACAATTTCAGATTTTATATAAGAACCTAGAGTTTGATACCCAGAAGAGAAGTGTACCTCCTAGAAATAAAGGGTTCCGTAAATAGTCGTCAGATCATAACAAAAACCGATGGGGGGAAGTTCGATTTTTCATGAATAAGAATAAATGTGGAGTTGGTTAGGCAACAGCCTTGCATCTCAAAGGGTAATAATTGATGGTTATAAACAAAGCTAGGCAGTAGAAACGCTTGGGACTCTCACCCTGCCAGAACTTGGCATCTTCCAGATTTAATCAAGGTTAAGAAAACAACCACATTGGGTTAAAAGGAATCTAATCATCTCTACAGGATTAGACAGATGATTCAACCCTTAACAACTTGACTTTAACACCACTCGAAGATAGGAAGCACTAAGAAAGTACTTCTACGATCCAATCATCGAAATGCTAGTTTTCGAAGGCCGAAACTTGTACCCAACTGGATTTAGAGCACTGCCAAATCGACAGGGAAAATCGAACCAAACCTCCTAAGTGTCGAAGTTGCCTCACCAACGACAAGGGCTTCTTTTAACTTTTAAGTACTGGTGTTGCCCTGGCAACGCCTCGAAAATTTTCTATTTCCTAAGTACTAGTGTTGCCCTGGCAAGGCTAGGAAACTTTCTATTTCATAAGTACCAGTGTTGCCCTGGAAACTCTGGGAAACATTCTAATCACTAAGTACCAGTATTCCCCTGGTAATGCAAGGAAAACTTTAATGTACAAGGATGATAAGAATCGCTCATCGCAGTGAACCATAAATGCACTAGCTTTTGGAGATAGAAGTTGGTCCTTAACTGAGTTTCTACCTTCTCTTTAGAAAACTAATGTTGCCCAATGACAAAAAATGACTAGAAGGCATATCCTTTCATAGGTCAGTCGAATGGTTCGACCTTTCATCATAGGAATCAATCACTGCACAGGAATAAAGCAGCGTCAAAAGGAAATCCCACGATTGAATCGCCTGTGTACTAATTTCTAAGGATGAAAGCCGGTGCACAACCGAATTTCCTAAACTCAACTTATAAAGAATTTAGACCTGGCCGAATGATAGGCAACCACGAGAAAATATTTCTTGGAACTAAGCAGATTATCAATTCTCAAAGAAGAAGTTGATATATGAATAAAACTTCTATGACAACATCAACAACCAAGAAAAGCATGCACGACCAAGGACAAGCCAAGCAATCATGAAAGGTCGGAAATAAAACCCCCGAACTTCCTCAATTGTAGAATGGGATTGAGATGCAGACTGGGGGCAACTGAGAAATTCACCCCACGGATTTTCATCTCCGACAATTGCCCAAACACAGGCATTCGAAATAACTAGTCCCTCAAGAAGGGATAAAAGCATAGATACTTGATCGAAATAAAAGTTTCAAAAGTCCACACACGAGTAACCCCGAGGTGGATTAGACAATGGTTTTGCATCACAAAACAAAGTGTTCTGGCAACAAAATCTACAATAAAGGAAAAAAGGATTTAACATTCAGAAATCAACTGTCGCTCATAGTCCGGCAATGACCAGAAGGATCGATGACCTATCTACGGTCTAACTGGATCATTCGACTCCAACTTGTAGGAATATGCCTTTAACCGAAGGCTGGTGATGCTAGGAAGGAAGCCCAATATGAACCTATCGATACATCGACTTTCAGAAATAGAAGCAAGGGGTTGATTGAATCTTTAACCCCACCTTCTGGCATCTCATGCTACCTGAAGATTCACAACATCATGGAAAAATCCACAGAGTTGAGTCATCTATGTATGAGTTTTCGAAGATAGAAATCAACACGTGATTAGGATCTCAATATTAGACTCAGGAAAGTTTACTTTAGCAAAAGATGCCAGGAACACGTCTTTTTAAAAATACCAACATCATTAGAAAACTTAGATCTTCGGATCAACCAACAAAGTCCCTAATTCCCGAAGATAGGAGCTATCATGTCAATCAAACTGGGACAATCGAGCTTATTTCTTGGGAAACCTAGTCTCCTAGAACATATTAGTTCAGTAGTCAATGTAATCAGCCTTACGGACTAAGGCATTTACACCAACACTTTGTTGAAATAAACTTAATTGAGCATAAGTAGGGATTAGCTAGACCAAACTATTTTATAGTTTGAAAAATGCTATGAAATAGAATATGTCGAAATGACTATAGATGTATTGCTTACATGTATAGAATTACATTAAACGGGCATGCTGGACATGAACACAAGGAGTGCAACAGCGAGAAAAAGCAATGCTCGAACTCGAGCAATTAAGCCAATAGTCCCCGGAGACAGAGGCTGTTGTGCATTGAATTCCAAAAAATGCAAAGGAAGGACAATCGCACTCGGACAACTCATGCGCTAGTTTACGAAAGCGGAAAATTAGCCTGATCGAACTCCAATTAGAATCTACAAGTGCAATCGTGCCTTGTAATTTAACTGTAATCAATCATCCCAATATGATAGGGATAATAAGCGAAGCCTAAGTTTCGAATGACCCAACTTCTGAAGGCTTGGGAGTACCTCCGCCAGTTTAAAGATTAGATGACCGAAGGGGTCCTGAGCGTTGATCAGGGTTGATGTAGTATGTTATCTACAAGAGAAGAGTCTAGTAACTTGAATACTATGAACAAAAAATCTAGTATAGATAGCTTGCTTACATTTGAAAAACAATCCATATCGCGTTTTGAAATTATCTCTTCCACACTTACCCGTTATCGATCAACGATTGATAATGGAGCCACTGTCTGAAGCGATGAGGGAAGCTTTTCTTTCTAGAATCAATGAAATACAAAAATAGAAAGAGCAATAGGATTGAATCATCCACTATATCCGCTTTTGGATTAAATCACCGCATTGGAATTCAAAAGCATCGACAATAACTTAACCAAATTCTCGAAAAGGAAAGGTTAAAGACCAAGAGAAAGACTTCGCTACAGAAAGGGGTACAATCGTTCAAGACAAAACATAGCTTTACTGTAGGTTAAATAAAAACTATATAGGACAAATCCAAACCTTTGTCATGCACCCACTTACCGACCTATAACCATGTGAAAACTACGAAGCATAGATTACATCGTCAATACCAGAAATTGAAATTTATATTGAAATCAATATGGCTATCAGAAGTCAGTCAATTGAAAATAAAATTTTGAAGTGACCACCAAAGATTCGCATTGAAAATTCAACAGATGGCTGAATAGTAAAAGCCAAATTTGCATAGTAACCTCAACGTGATCGACTAGTGATGTGACGTAAAATATCAGCTGTGGAATTGGGCACAAGTCAATTTGGTCTGATGGACGAAGATAGCAAAATGTGTCAAGCACTGGGCCGACGCCCAAACATCGTTTCGGGAAACAACTCAAGACTCGATTTACTATCTTCCTCCATTAAACTGCGATCAACTCAAACTTCTCGTAATCAACATTGTAAATGGCACTAGTCATCAAATCATTACACTAATGCAGTAAACAGCAAATCAACTAAGCAAACCCACTTCAAACTAACATCAAAGGCACCGGAGGAATTAAGAATCGAATTGAACGTGCTTTGAATGGACCGGTGGTGAGCTAGAAAATTGGTGGCGACTCAAGAGGGTTGCAAGCTGGAAATTAGAACTAGGGTTCGGGAATCATGAAATGGAATCATGATGGAAGGAGTCACGACTAGGAATCATGATGGGAGGTAGCCTCAAAGACTTATGAATCAACAAGCAAGAAGATTGCTAAATTGCTTAGAGCTGAATCGCACGGAGGATTGATCGCGTGAAGGGCAAGGATAAATCAGTTTGAATGAAGACATTTGGGTCGGTTCATGCATTAATAGGCAAGCAAGTTAACGATTTTTTGCTATGTCATTGGGTCGTAAGCAACCCAACCTAACTTATATGACGATACTAATTTCTCTTTGCAATTAGGTCGCTAGCGACCCATCCCTACATGGAATGCTAACGACCCATCCTCACATGGATCGCTAGCGACCCGACAATAAGAAAAACAAGATGAATAAAAAAGAAAGAAAAGAAAGAGGAGAAGAAAAGAAAACTTCACATATTCTTCTCGAACTCGATCGCTTATGACTTTTCAACACTTCGAGGCATGCCGAGAAGCTACAAGCAGAAATGTGAAATATTATGACAATCAGTTGCAGTCAGAACCAAAGAAAGATGACCAACAACATTGGGATAATGCATTCGTAGAGCTCTAATGTAATCACATGGAAACCAACAAATGGATATTGAAAGCAATAACTTCCAAAGCATGTCTTGTTTACAATTAAGACATACTCTGGAGGGCAAATGTTATCTAGGTTTTTAACCCAGTAGAAGTCAATAGAAAATAGAACAACCTTGTGTAGATAAGATAGTTTATGAGTTAACCTGAAAAGCTAAGATAAGGGATCGACAAGGTCCAAGCTATATGGATGAGACAACGACTAAGATCAGCGAAATCAAGAGATTAGCATCCCTTTAGTTCAATCAGTAACTAAGTGTAAACAACCCGTAAATTGCCATCAAAATGTAAGAACTACGATAAAAGGCTATGAGGACATCTCCAAGTCCAGATTCCGGAAAATCCTAAGGGCTTAGCTCACCAGTAACCCATGCCTCTGCTCAAACCATCAAATGTACTAAATATGGAACACTGTTGAAAAGAGGCAAAACTTGGTCAGCAAAACAAACCAAGTCCGTGGGTCGCCAGGTTGTTGGCTTGTTTTACGAGCCAAAGTCCCTCCAGGTCACTTATAACCTACCTGATAGCTGATGATAACAGGCCTGGCCCTGAAACTCTCCAACCTTTATCAATAGCATGGCACCTATGACATAAAGAGGACCTTTTTCGAAATGATTGCTGAAGCTCTGATAGAATTATTCTTCACTCTCTACCTCCCTCACAAAAATCTTTAAAGGAATACATTATGATCCTCCAGTGGATTTCTACTCTGGAGATCAAATCTAGCTAGAAAACAATCAAAGCCTTGTAATCAAACAAATCATGTAACAGCAAAAGCTATGAAGTGGACGTAGGCTTCATTAACAGCCGAACCACTATAAAAATTCTATGTCTTCTTTCTTTTACTGCAATATTTCTATACTTTTTATCTGTGATATTGCTCTGTTAGAACATAGCTGGTGCTTTCAAACTCAGACCAGGGTGTTGGTCCATTTTTGGGTCAACACAAGAGTAGGATAGGGGCAATGCAGTAGGTATGTACTTCCCCGTATTCCTTGGATTGTGCATAAAAGGGAAGTCCATGCTTTTTGAGCTACTTGGAGTTGGTTTTCCAAAAGCTAAGGTGACATTGGGAAAAGAAAGGCTGAGGAAAACGGAGAAGGAATAAAAGGAGAGAGAATGGTCGGACAAAGGTAGTAGAGGAAGTGGATCAGGACTAAGGGTAGAGGTGGTAGGCAAGGCAGAAAGGAGTAAAGTACAGGTTGATATGAAACATTAGGTCATAGAGGTAGGGCGGGAAAGATGGAAGAGGAGGACATGAAAGAAACCTGAGGATTTATTTATTTTTAAATGTTAAATTTAAAATTTAAAATACTTATATTATAATAAATTTTCGTACAAAATTAACAAAAGAAACTTTTCAAAACTAAATTTTGGACTTCAAATTTCCAATAAAATTTTAGATGATAATTTTGTAATTTTAAAATTTATTATATAATAATTTAAGACAATTTAAAAATCCATTTAAAATTTTTGGTTTATATTTAAATATTTCAAAAATATAAAGAAAATGATTTTTATTCTTCAATCAAGAGTATGATACGTATCGATATAATTTAATAAAAGATAAAACATAATTTATAATGCATATCTATATAATTATATAATTATTTGTATGATTGATTTAAATATTATTTAAAAATAATATGTACATATATAAAAAAATTTGTTCCTATCGAAAATATTATACCTATTAATTATTATGTATAAACCATACTTTACATAAGTATAAAGTAGTATTTAAATTACAAACAATATATATATATATATATATATATATATATATGTTGCATATCGAATTATTTAAAGTAAAAAAATGTTTTTTTAATGTTGAGCAACGCTGCACATGAGTATTTTACAGAAATAATTATTATTAAAACATATGTATACATACAACCAATCAAAACTGTCATAATATATTTATATATTGTAAATCTCACCCAACTAACAATATAATATATGAAATAAATATTGTAAATGTAGATTAATATTTATAACTGTAACGACCCCGAATTTTTACCCAATTTAAATTGATAATTTAATCAATTTTTGAATTAAAAATGGTCTTGAAATAAATATAAGAATATAAACCTTTGACACAAGAAAGAAAATAAATAAATTGATTTAAATTTTGAATTGATAGGAGTAGAATAAAAACAAAGATATAGATAAACGCAAGATAATGAATAATAAAGTAAAATAATTGTAATAAGTTAAACTCGAAACAGAAATCAATATATATAAAAGATAATGATAAGAATATAAAGTAAACAATTAATTGCTAAAATTTTAACAACAAAATAAAAGGGTGGAAATTCATCTATAATAGAAAATAAATAAATTACATACTTTATGCAATATAAAGTAAATCTTGATATCATAAATCAATATAAATAATACATATAGTATGAAGTAATGATAATAAAAGAAAAATAAAATAAAATTTGAAGCTCACTTGTATCACCAAGTAATGAAGGAAACAAATACATATTCATGTACACTTGAAAATGAAAGTATATGAAACAAAGACCAAAAAAAAAAAAAAACGAAACATACATATGTAAATATGAAACAAGGTAAAACAAGTAAACAAGAAAAAAAATGAAGCCACATCAAATTGGTACAGCTGAAAGGAAATATTAATATTTGAATTTGTACAAGCTAATTAATGCAGCCCCAAACAAATTCACATCAGCCTCCAACACATACAGTATAATATCAGCCACCACCGAGATCTTGTTTGATAAAACAAAGAAAATATCCCTGCTAAAAATAGCTGTACAAACAACATGATAACCTGTACAAACATATTTTTTTTATCAGCTTAGACAAATAAATTTACCACCCTGTAAACTTCTCCCAGTTTCATTCTAGTGTATATATATCAAGATTAATTTCATTCCAAATTCGTTCATCCTTTAAAACTGAGTGAAAACCAAAGCAATATCACTTTGCATTCAAACCAAACATCAACTTAAAGCTTCAGATCAAAACAACAATCAATGCAAGCCTGAATCAAGGAAGAAGTTCCAGTTAGCAAACTCAAACAGGATTTTCAACATTGCAAAGTTTAAAAAGTCTTCAACTCCAATCTGAAAACTCTGAATCATGATTTGGAAGGTGAATAACAGTTAGTAATTTAAACTTAATATATGTTGCCATTGTTCTGTATATTTATGGTATCAGTGTGAATATCTTTTTCTCTGTTTCTTTACAGGGTATAAAACAAGAAAAAAATATTTTCAAAATCAAATTTCCTATTTTCTAATCAATATTAGACCTTATATCCTAAACGAAATAGTGTGTTTAGGCATAGATGATAATTCAAAAATAGTTTCATGAAATAAAAATTTATACAGAATGAAAAAAAATCCAATTTTTACAGTAAAAACTTTATTTTCCGGAAATTTCGAATTTCATAGAATACCGATTCAAGTACATGACTAAAATACTTATTGAAAGTTAGGATTTTTAAACTTGGTTTGATGATTTTCAGAGGGAGGAGCTAGGAGCAGGTTGAAAATGAATGAAAATTGGTTTTTGGGTAAGTTACGGTGATCGGAGAGTTCGTGGGAATCGGGTTTTCTTGTGGAGATGGAGGAGGCTACAGAGGTGCTTGGAAAAATGGTCGGAGGTGGCGAAGATGACGGTGGCGTTGGTGGCGAGGGTTTGAAACTTTTAAACCTAGTTTCGACTAGGTCAGATTGTTTCGTTTGGCATGGCACCTATGGGCGATCGAGTTCTTCGTGGTTCATGGGGAAGGTAGAGGGGACATGGATGAGTGGATGACCAGAGTTGTGTTGCCGTTAGTGGTTGGAGGTGAGGTGGCGAGTTGATGACATGTTAAGGTGGTATTTGCTTTTTCGTTTCCAGGTTTCAATCTCGAGCTCGAAATTCGATTTCGAGGTGATGATGTAGTTTTGATGGTCGGGCGTTGATGCAAGTATGAACGACGACTTGTTCGGTGATGTGGGGTTAGCCGGAGCGTCGCACGGCGACCGTGCACGTGCACCGTGCACTAATTTCCGTTGGTGGCCAGGAAGTTCTGAAGCTTGGGAAATTTTGGGAAACAGGTTGATACTGGCTCGAGTTTTCTCGAGTAAACGTCGAGCGAGACTCGAAGTAGATTATGTTTTTACTCGGAGTAAAATGTTAGTTGTCGGGTAAACAATTGTTACTGGTTTTATCAACTAGAACCTCTTTCTGTTTTAGATTTTACAATTTAATTTCAAATTATAAACAAAGTTTAAACTAAGTTTTAAATCAAAGTTTTAATAATAAATTCAAGTTTGTCTGAAACTTAGTTTGTAAATAGCTCAAGTTTTAAAATTTTAAATTGTCTTATTTATTAAAAGTGTTAAATAATTAAGTGTAAAGAGTTTGAAATTTAAAATGGAAGTTGAAATTTTAAAGGAAGTATCTAACCAAAGTTTAAATCAACATTTTCAAACCTGGACCTGAATCGAAATATGAAAATCAAGAAGTTGAAATAAAATAAATTTTATAAATTTAATGTTTAAATGAGTTTAAATTGTTAAAGCACACTTTAACATATGCATTTAAAGCAAGTTGAAAATCAATGTTTCAAATATATTTGTGAGTGCTAATTAAATCATTAATAAATGCGAGTTTTACTTTTTAGTAAATAAAGATTCAATAAATTGTAATTCATTAATTTTGAAGTTAATTCGAATGGAATAATTATGTTGGATATTAATTTAATTATCAATTAGAAGTTTAAATTTATGGATTAAGGTTTAAGTTAATTAGTTAAGAGATAGTTAATGTGTAATTAAGAATCCTAGATTCGAGTAGATAATTCATGATTAGAAATTTATTTAATTGTAATTAAGAACTAATTAAGTTGCAATTAACACCTAATTAATTAAATAATTAGGATTAATTAATGGATTATTAATGGTTAATCAATTTTTATAAATAATAATTTAAGTTAATTTATTAAGTGATTAAGATGTAATTACATTTAATGTAATTAAATGTTGATTTATTTATAAAGGTAATTAATCACTTAAAGACAATTATTTAATGAAATTAATTAAGGTTAAATGATTATGTAATTAACTTAAGGTTAATCTAATTAATTTATTAATTAAGAATAATTAAATTATTGATAAATTAATTTGTATCAAATGATTTGTAATTGATTAACCAGGATTTGATTGATTCATAGGTAATTAATTTAATTGGAAATATATTGAATTAATTAGGATTAAACAATTTGTTAATCCTACTTATAAATGATTACTAAATGTTTGACCTTACTTGTAACTGATTGCATTGTATGAGATGCCCTAAATTGATTGTCCTATCTGATCTGTGGTATTTTATTTCTGTGGATTGTGCTATGTATAATTTATCCATTTATTGATGATACGTCTGTATACTATCTGTGAATCTATGAATGAGCGATAAGCGTTATAATTATATCGCTTATCAACTATATTTCTGTGTTTTAATCTGTGATGATTGAATAATGTTGCATTATTGTGTAAAACCCCTGGACCACACCATACACACACAAATATGGATTTCAAGTCACAGATTTTTATCAATTTTTAGAAATTGAATTCTTGAATCCAAAATAGTTTTGGAATTGGGATTGAGAACTTTGAAAAATGGGTTTTCAAAATAAAAGTTATTTTTTTAAATAACTTAATGAAACTTGAAATTTAAATCATTTGATTTAAATTTGAATTCAATATTTGAAATTGAATTCAATCATTTGGAAATTATGGTCTAAAAAGATCATACAAGTTATAAAGTTGTTCATATGTGTTTTTAACCATTTAAAAGTATGGTTTCGGGAATTTAAATTTAAAACCAAATTTTGTACTTGAATGATTTTAACTTATGTAAATTGTAATCAGTTTTTCTTAAAACGAAAACTATTTGTTTCAAATAATAATAGCTTTCATAAGAAGAAAGGATTTCCAATTTGTATCGAAAGATTTCAAATTGAAATGAAATTGTAAATAGTTTGGAAAAACTATGAATTAACCTTCGTGACGATGATTAAATCTTGTTTTGAAATTGGAAAGGCGTATCTTTTGTATAAAGATTTGGAAATTGAAATAATTTTGAAAACTATGAAGGAATCTTTATAAGACTAGGTGAACTTTGTGAATTGAATCTTTTAGTTTAAAATATTGGAAATGGTAAATGGTAATCTGTTTAAACCATTTGAAGAAAGGTTTCGGGTAATAAGTTTTGACTTAATTGAAATTCCAACATCCATATGTTTTTAAAATATTGTGCTCACTATTCGGATTAGCCGGGAGAGGACCTTTGTGTCATATAACCCATTCCGAATAAGTGATACGTCGTATATGGATAACATTTGAAGACCGGTGTTGAAGTCCAGATATTTTTGAAAACGAAAGGATGACTCGTCGAATGTCTCTGCATCGACCGGTCCCTGGTATAGAGACTCCATATGTGATGGGAAGTTCGGACGTGATTTGGGATTATCCGGATTTGCAAGGGCTTCTTCGGAAGTGTCTTTGGTTCTGTTCAAACCCGGAACAGACTTGTACGGTTACATGTCTGACATTTCACTTTGAGATATAAAGCAGATTTGTTTCAAATACATATCTGTTGGTGGCGGAGAATTTATTCTCTTAGCTTAACACCCTTCTCTAAGACGTACGAGCTCAGAGGTTATGTAGTTGAAGGTTATCAGCAGTATATTCTCGATTTGGTAATGTGGCATGCTGAGTGCTGTTATGTGATGATCATTTGTTAATCAAAGCATGGCTTTGTGCCAAAGCATATCTTTGTGGACGAGACCTCTTCGGACCTCACAACCCGGAAATGGTCAAAACAGGAAAGATGCGCCAAGGCGTTATGAGGGTCGCGCCCTTTAGGGTGTGTCATTCCCTTCTGGTAATGGGTGGTGTCATGGTATGGAGCTTAGATATTTACCCACGTGGTGGGCTTCAATCTCATTTTCTGTGTGGTTGTTGCTTTGTGGTTTAGAGGTGCCTCGGATAAAGGTCCCAAAGGACCGGGGAGTGGCATGCTCGAGAAGTAGTTACTTAGTTACAGAGATAAACCGACCTTGTGTTGGCAGAAATCCGGTTAGGTTCTTAGGACGTCCCGCCAGAGGCTTACCCATGTGGCAGTAAGAAGTTCCTTAGCCTGAAAATTTATTGGAAATCCATTCATCCAATACGTTCCTTGTACAGTTTTAGTTGTAGAACCTGCCATTTACTTATGGTGGTCACCACTATTTAGATGGTAGTTATAGTAGGCATAGTTCGAAATGTCTATGCTGGCTAAGATTTATATTCTACTTTCGAAATGTTTTCTACATTGTGCACTTATAATAATAATATCAAAGAAATTTTCTCGTATCAAGCATGTTTGACTATCATAAGGAGAAATCTCCTCCAATTCTGCGTTTGCATGGTGTGTGCGGTGGGAGGCCTTATGGTAGTTTCATTTTCTAAAAAGCATTGCGAATTTATTTTAAATTCTTTTGTTGTCTGTTTTAAAAGACCAACTGTTTTTGTTACCCATACCAGTCCCATGACTGACTCGGAGTTTATTGTTCCTTTCCTAAACTCTGGGTGCCCACAATTTTCCACACGGGCAGTCTAGAGTTGGGTTTTTCAGATAGTCGGGTTTAGTAGATTGTCTGGAGTTAGTCCAGTCTTTGGATCAGGACGAGACTTGCTTATCGTTGTGACACGTGACGTTGGTTCGAGCTAGCTTTGGATTAGAGCATTGGATTTAGAGATGCATTCCTTTGAAGTTATTATTCCGCTTCTGGTGTTGTCTATTTCCTTTCCGCTGCTATTTCTTGTATCTCAGATAGTATTTATATTCAGTTGTATCATTCTATTGTATCATCAATGTATCTGGATATTGTATTAGGTACGTATGATATTATTCATTTTCTTCAGCTGTGTTGTGCTTAATGGTGTTATAAGCTCCAGCGACTCGGATTTGAATGCTCGAATCTACGGCATTCTAGTACGATGTGAAGTATGGATGTCGATTTTCGAACGCGAAAAATCCGTTCGTTACATTTGGTATCAGAGCTAAGGTTGAACTTTAGCTCAGGAGTATAACACATTAAGTAGCTCATTAGAGATAGGGTGAAGTACACCCTTGAATGAGTAATCCCTAAGATATCCGTTCGAATGCCTCAGTAAATTCTCTTACTATTCACTGATAGTGAGTATGAGTGCAAGAAGAGGACGAGATAGGGGACAGGGAAATACGAGTACAAATGGTCAATACCCTGCAACAGTGGAAACAATCTTTCTCTTCTCAATATTCTTTGATTCGTTTCTAAATTCTTTTGATTTACTTCGTAGCAGCTACAAGAAGAAGTTTCGGAGTGATGGCGACCCTACGAATCGTTGTAGGAAATTTTTTTACCTCGTATCTTCATCGATTTCTCATCAGTTTTTGATTTAAACTTTAAGGAATTTGAAATTGGAAATTCTGAATAAATTGAAAAATTATAAATTGGAGATTTGGTTAATGAAATATGAGGATAAACTTGAATTGTATCGATAAAACGATTTCATTTAAAACCAAAATTTGAAATTCTGTTATAATTTCTTGGGTAGAATAAATTTTGCAATATAAACTTTGATGTATTTCTTAGCCTATAAAATTCTAAAACCTTATAATCTTATTTTTGGATTTAGGTTTTAATTGTAGGGAACCTATAGTATAAGTAGGGGGGGAGCACTTTCCAAAGCCAGAAGAGTCGGTGAGTATGGTTCATCTAATAGGGTTCGAGATGATTTGGGTGAACCATTAGTACATGAAGAGGTGCCAGAAGGGCCGGTGGAGCAGCCACAACCGCAGTTAGAAGAACCCAAAGAAGAAGTGGTTGAAGAACCCAAGGAGGAATCAGAAGAGGAACCCGAAGAAGAATTCGAAGAGGAAGAAGAGTTTGAAGACGAGGAAGAGGTGGTGTCGGAAAATGACGATGCGGTCATTTGGAATTTGGACAATGCAGTGGAAGAACAAGACGATATAGGGTATATTTCGGTTGAATCTGACCCAGAGGATGTTTATGAGACAGACAATGAGGCGGAGGTTATAGAACTGTCAGGGCCTGAGAGAGGGAGCTCTGATAGTGAAGATATGTAGTTGGTTGGGTTGACTTCTTTTGGATAGGGTGTGTTTATGTACGTATTTTGGATTTAGAACCGTAGTGAATGTTGGATTTTAATTGAGTAATATACGACTATAATATATGTACGAATAGTATGAGTAGTACTTAATATAAGATATATATTATGAATTACCCGTAAGAATCCATGTGTTTACTAGTATGGTTTGAGTTTTCATTGGTCTATTCTGTGTGTGTATAATTCATGAAACGAGCTGTGTAATTTCGAGGACAAAATTCTTTTAAGGGGGAGGTCTGTAACGATCCCGAATTTTTACCCAATTTAAATTGATTATTAAATCAATTTTTGAATTAAAAATGGTCTTGAAATAAATATAAGAATATAAACCTTTGACACAAGAAAGAAAATAAATAAATTGATTTAAATTTTGAATTGATAGGAGTAGAATAAAAACAAAGATATAGATAAACGCAAGATAATGAATATTAAAGTAAAATAATAGTAATAAGTTAAACTAGAAATAGAAATCAATATATATATAAAAGATAATGATAAGAATATAAAGTAAACAATTAATTGCTAAAATTTTAACAACAAAATAAAAGGGTGGAAATTCATCTATATTAGAAAATAAATAAATTATATACTTTGTGCAATGTAAAGTAAATCTTGATATCATAAATCAATATAAATAATACATATAGTATGAAGTAAAGATAATAAAAGAAAAATAAAATAAAATTTGAAGCTCACTTATATCACTAAGTAATGAAGGAAACAAATACATATTCATGTACACTCGCAAATGAAAATATATGAAACAAAGACCAAACAAAAAATATACGAAACACACATACGTAAACATGAAACAAGGTAAAACAAGTAAACAAGAAAAAAAATGAAGCGACATCAAATTGGTACAGCTGAAAGGAAATATTAATATTTGAATTTATACAAGCTAATTAATGCAGCCCCAAAACAATTTCACATCAGCCTCCAACATATACAATATAATATCAGCCACCACCGAGATCTTGTTTGATAAAACAAATAAAATATCCCTGCTAAAAATATTTGTATAAACAACATGATCACCTGTACAAACATATTTTTTCTTTTATCAGCTTAAACAAATAAATTTACCACCCTGTAAACTTCTCTCAGTTTCATTCTAGTGTATATATATCAATATTAACTTCATTCCAAATTCGTTCATCCCTTAAAACTGAGTGAAAACCAAAACAACATCACTTTGCATTCAAACCAAACATCAACTTAAAGCTTTAGATTAAAACAACAATCAATGCAAGCCTGTATCAAGGAAGAAGTTCAAGTTAGCAAACTCAAACAGGATTTTCAACATTGCAAAGTTTAAAAAGTCTTCAACTTCAATCTGAAAACTCTAAATCATGATTTGGAAGGTGAGTAACAGTTAGTAATTTAAACTTAATATATGTTGCCATTGTTTTGTATATTTATGGTATCAGTGTGAATATCTTCTTCTCTATTTCTTTACACGGTATAAAACAAAGAAAAAATTATTTTCAAAATCAAATTTCTTGTTTTCTAATCAATATTAGACCTTGGATCCTAAACGAAATAGGTGTGTTTAGGCATAGATGATAATTCAAAATAGTTTCATGAAATAAAAATGTATACAGAATGAAAAAATCCAATTTTTACAGTAAAAACTTTATTTTATGGAAATTTCGAATTTCATAAAATACTGATTCAAGTACATGACTCAAATAATTATTGAAAGTTAGGATTTTTAAGTTTGGTTTGATGATTTTTAGAGGGAGGAGTTAGGAGCAGTTTGAAAATGAATGAAAATTGGTTTTTGGGCAAGTTACGGTGATCGGCTAGTTCGTGGGCATCGGGTTTTCTTGTGGAGATGGAGGAGGCTACGGAGGTGCTTGGAAAAATGGTCGGAGGTGGCGAAGATGACGGCGGCGTTGATGGCGAGGTTTGAAATTTTTAAACCTAGTTTCGACTAGGTCAGATTGTTTCGTTTGGCACGACACCTATGGGCGATCGAGTTCGTCGTGGTTCAAGGGGAAGGTAGAGGGGACATGGATGAGTGGATGGCCAGAGTTGTGTCGCCGCTAGTGGTCGGAGGTGAGGTGGCAAGTTGATGACAAGTTGAGGTGGTATTTGCTTTTTCGTTTCCAGGTTTCAATCTCGAGCTCGAAATTCGATTTCGAGGTGACGATGTAGTTTTGATGGTCGGGGGTTGATGCAAGTATGAACGACGACTTGTTCGGTGATGTCGGGTTGGCCGGAGCGTCGCATGGCGACCGTGCACGTGCACCGTGCACTAATTTCCGTTGGTGGCCAGGAAGTTCTGAAGCTTGGGAAATTTTGGGAAACAAGTTGATACCGGCTCGAGTTTTCTCGAGTAAACGTCGAGCGAGATTCGAAGTAGATTAGGTTTTTACTTGGAGTAAAATGTTAGTTGCCGGCTAAACAATTATTACTGGTTTTATCAACTAGAACCTGTTTCTGTTTTAGATTTTACAATTTAATTTCAAATTATAAACAAAGTTTAAACTAAGTTTTAAATCAAAGTTCTAATAATAAATTCAAGTTTGTCTGAAACTTAGTTTGTAAATAGCTCAAGTTTTAAAATTTTAAATTGTCTTATTTATTAAAAGTGTTAAATAATTAAGTGTAAAGAGTTTGAAATTTAAAATGGAACTTGAAAATTTAAAGGAAGTATCTAGCCAAAGTTTAAATCAACATTTTCAAACCTGGACCTAAATCGAAATATGAAAATCAAGATGTGAAATAAAATAAGTTTTATAGATTTAAATGTTTAAATGAGTTTAAATTGTTAAAGCACACTTTAACATATGAATTTAAAGCAAGTTGAAAATCAATGTTTCAAATATATTTGTGAGTGTTAATTAAATCATTAATAAATACCAGTTTTACTTTTAAGTAAATAAAGATTCCATAAATTGTAATTCATTAATTTTGAAGTTAATTCAAATGGAATAATTAATGTTGGATATTAATTAAATTAGAAATTAGAAGTTTAAATTTATGAATTAAGGTTTAAGTTAATTAATTAAGAGATAGTTAATGTGTAATTAAGAATCCTAGATTCGAGTAGATAATTCATGATTAGAAATTTATTTAATTGTAATTAAGAACTAATAAAGTTGCAATTAACACCTAATTAATTAAATAATTAGGATTAATTAATGGATTATTAATGGTAATCAATTTTTATAAATAATAATTTAAGTTAATTAATCAAGTGATTAAGATGTAATTACATTTAGTGTAATTAAATGTTTATATAATTAACTTAAGGTTAATCTAATTAATTTATTAATTAAGAATAATTAAATTAAAGTGTTTGATAAATTAATTTATATCAAATGATTTGTAATTGATTAACCAGGGTTGGACTAATTCATAAGTAATTAATTTAACTGGAAATGAATTGAATTAATTAGGATTAAACAATTTGTTAATCCTACTTATAAATGATTACTGAATGTTTGACCTTACTGGTAACTGATTGTATTGTATGAGATGCCCTAAATTGATTGTCCTATCTGATCTATGGTATTTTATTTCTATGGATTGTGCTATGTATAATTTATCCATTTATTGATGATACATCTGTATACTATCTGTGAATCTGTGAATGAGCGATAAGCGCTATAGTTATATCGCTTATCAACTATATTTCTGTGTTTTAATCTGTGATGATTGAATAATGTTGCACTATTGTGTAAAACCCCTGGACCACACCATACACACACAAATATGGATTTCACGAGGAAATCGGTTAAGTCACAGATTTTTGTCAATTTTTAAAAATTGAATTCTTGAATCCAAAATAGTTTTGGAATTGGGATTGAGAACTTTTGAAAAATGGGTTTTCAAAATAAAAGTTATTTTTTTAAATAACTTAATGAAACTTGAAATTTAAATCATTTGATTTAAATTTGAATTCAATATTTGAAATTGAATTCAATGATTTGGAAATTATGGTCTAAAAAGATCATACTAGTTATAAAGTTGTTCATATGTGTTTTTAACCATTTAAAAGTATGGTTTCGGGAATTTAAATTTAAATTCATGTTTTATACTTGAATGATTTTAACTTATGTAAATTGTAATCAGTTTTTCTTAAAATGAAAACTATCTGTTTCAAATAATAATAGCTTTCATAAGAAGAAAGGATTTCCAATTTGTATCGAAAGATTTCAAATTGAAATGTAACTGTAAATAGTTTGGAAAAACTATGAATTAACCTTCGTGACGATGATTAAATCTTGTTTTGAAATTGGAAAGGTGTACCTTTTGCACAAAAGATTTGGAAATTGAAATAATTTTGAGAACTATGAAGGAATCTTTGTGAGACTGGTGAACTTTGTAAATTGAATCTTTTAGTTTAAAATATTGGAAATGGTAAATTGTAATCTGTTTAAACCATTTGAAGAAAGGTTTCGGGTAATAAGTTGTGACTTAATTGAAATCCCAATATCCATATGTTTTTAAAATATTGCGCTCACTATTCGGATTAGCCGGGAGAGGACCTTTGTGTCATATAACCCATTCCGAATATGTGATACGTCGTATATAGATAACATTTGAAGACCGGTGTTGAAGACCAGATATTTTTGAAAACGAAAGGATAACTTGTCGAATGTCTCTACATCGACTGGTCCCCAGTATAGAGACTCCATATGTGACGGGAAGTTCGGACGTGATTTGGGATTATCCGAATTTTCAAGAGCTTCTTCGGAAGTGCCTTCGGTTCTGTTCGAACCCGTAACAGACTTGTATGGTTACATGTCTGACATTCACTTTGAGATATAAAAAAGATTTCTTTCAAATACATATCTGTTGGTGGCAGAGAATTTATTCTCTTAGCTTAACACCCTTCTCTAAGACGTATGAGCTCAGAGGTTATGTAGTTGAAGGTTATCAGCGATATATTCCCGATTTAGTAATGTGGCATGCTGAGTGTTGCTGTGTGATGATCATTTGTTGATCAAAGCATGGCTTTGTGCCAAAGAGTAGCTTTGTGGAAGAGACCTCTTCGAACCTCACAACCCGAAAATGGTCAAAACAGGAAAGATGCGGCAAGGTTATGAGGGTCGCGCCCTTTAGGGTGTGTCATTCCCTTCTGGTAAAGGGTGGTATCATGGTATGGCAGATATTTACCTATGTGGTGGGCTTCAATCTCATTTTCTGTGTGGTTGTTTCTTTGTGGTTTATAGGCGCCTCGGATAAAGGTCCCAAAAGACCGGGGAGTGGCATGCTCGAGAAGTAGTTACCTAGTTACCGAGGTAACCCGGCCTTGTGTTGGAAGAGATCCGGTTAGGTTCTCAGGACATCCCGCCAGAGGCGTACCAATGTGGCAGTAGGAAGTTCCTTAGCCTGACCATTTGTTGGAAATCCATTCATCCAATACGTGCCTTGTATGGTTTTAGTTGTAGAACCTGCCATTTACTTATGGTGGTCACCACTGTTTAGATGGTAGCTATAGTAGGCATAGTTCGAAATGTCTATGCTGGCTAAGATTTATATTCTACTTTCGAAATGTTTTCTAAACTGTGCACTTATAATAATAATATCAAAGAAATTTTCTCGTATCAAGCATGTTTGACTATCATAAGGAGAAATCTCCTCCAATTCTGCGTTTGCATGGTGCGTGCAGTGGGAGGCCTTATGGTAGTTTCATTTTCTAAAAAGCATTGCGAATTTATTTTAATTTCTTTTGTTGTCTGTTTTAAAAGACCAACTGTTTTTGTTACTCATACCAGTCCCATTACTGACTCGGAGTTTATTGTTCCTCTCCTAAACTCTGGGTGCCCATAATTTTCCACACGGGCAGTCTAGAGTTGGGTTTTTCAGATAGTCAGGTTTAGTAGATTGTCTGGAGTTAGTCCAGTCTTTGGATCAGGACGAGACTTGCTTATCGTTGTGACACGTGATGTTGGTTCGAGCTAGCTTTGGATTAGAGCATTGGATTTGGAGATGCATTCCTTTGAAGTTATTATTCCGCTGCTGGTTTTGTCTATTTCCTTTCCGCTGCTATTTCTTGTATCTCTGATAGTATTTATATTCATTTGTATCATTTTATTATATCATCATTGTATCTGGATTTGTATCAGGTGTATATGATATTATTCATTTTCTTCCGTTGTGTTGTACTTAATGGTGTTATGAGCTTCGGCGACTCGGATTTGTACGCTCGAATCTGCGGCATTCGAGTACGATGTGAAGTATGAATGTCGATTTTCAAACGCAAAAAATCCGTTCGTTACAATAACTATGTTAGGAATATACCTTCTTGCCAAAGCATGTACGTGTACCTTGAAACAGTGAGATCTGATTCTCGAACTGATTTCAATCCAAAAGAGTGATAATCACTGAACAATTACAAATTTTCTTCATTAACACAAATTTAATAAATAATATTTCATAAATAATATTTATTAATTAATTTATAACAATTACAAATTAACTAAATCGTTTGGTCAAAGGAGAATTCATCGTTTCGATTGTATGACCCGTTAGGTGTAAATTTGGTCAGCGACTAATATCGAGATATTCATGTAACAACCCGCAAATCCGTACCCCTTGAGTCAACACTATTCTACCTAAATCAACTCAAGTTGTACAGAAATACGAACCATTTGGGTTTAAGAAGAAGAGGTAGAAGAAGAGAAAACAAAGTCAACATCAGAATCTAACCATCGCAGCAGAATAAAATATAATAGAGAATTAATAATCTTTTCTCAAAATCAAATATATCAGTTTACATATATTACATCATCAGAGTACATCAGTCACAGCTCACATCAATAATATACAATGAGTACACAACAACTCAACACAGTGGAAATATATATATACAAGTACGAGAATACGTATTGTCATCCAGCTCGTCTCCTGAGCTCCACAGCATCATATCCTGTATCCTATAATACTCGGTCTGACCCGAGCATTATAGTTAAATAACACCCGAGTCAGTCTGGAATACCAGCGTGAGAAAATCACACCCAATTGATTTTAACGTTTCAAAAATCCTTTGAAAACAAAAGCATCTCGTAAGACCACGCCACAAATAAACATGTCGGGTTTTTACCTTACGATAGCTAAACCAATTTTTATAGAAATCCTCTGATATTATAATAGGGTCTATATACAAATACTTATAAAATAGCCGAAATTGTTACATGATTAAATTCCAGCTACTAGCCACCGAAGTGGGTAATACAAACAAAACTCGTACAAGGCTCATAGGGAAAATGGATTTCCAACAATGACTAGGCACTGGGGTACCACCTGTCACAGTACGGGGCCTAGATCACCGTACCGAGGATTACTCCCTTCATCCCCTGCAACACAAGGCCGGAACCATTCCTTACTGAACAGTCCCGAACAAGATAAACCCCGTGGTTGGCGCGACCAACCACCCACTAAGCCGAAATATAAAAAGGGACATCTAGACAGGGGAATTATCTTGTCCTGCTTGGGCATGACCCACCTAACCTTGCTGCATATCCCCTGATTTTCAGTCATTCCCATTTGATGAGGCTTGAGGCTAAGCGTTACCTTTAGAACGTTTTCGCTTAGAATGCCCATCGCCCACCTGACGATGTTTCGCAAGCATTCGTCCATACAAGTCCGTCCCGGGTTCGAACGGAACCGAAGGCACTATTCCTACTACATCCATTTTGGAAATATCCTCAGGATTAGTAGCGACTAGCCCTTGCACTTCACTGCTCCATCTTCGACTCCGAACACGTTGTTCAAACGAAACGTACAAACCGGATCGAAGTGGTTTTCGAGAAATAAATCTCGATCCCGGTCTCTTCGAAACGATCAACGCAGTTGGCCAATATTGATAGTCGGTGATTTAACTATCAATTTATATTCACAAACATCCATCAAACAATAAATAATTTTCCAAATTATTTATTAACCTCAAAATATCTTCACAAGATACATTTCTATTTTTAATCTTTTGGAAACAGTTTCAAACCATCTTTCTTTCCAGAATAAACTTTTCCAAATATTTTCTATCTCCTCTGAAATCACCAAGCACAAAACCAGGTTTTTAAATAATTTAAAACACTTTACTTTGAAATATATACTTTTAAACATTTAAGTTAAATTACTTCAATATTTTGTAAAAATACATACTATATGAGTATTTGAAAATAAAGTTACTTAATAGAATATAAAAGTAGATTTTCACTTTTGTAAACAAAATACTAGGTCATTTTTTAAGTAATTACTACTATAATAGATTTGAGAAAATACTTACTTTTGAATTTAAATATTTGAAATAATAAATTTTCTAAAACTTGCTTTTTACAACAATTTTAAAACCTTTAAATTTATTTAAAAATTTACTTTAAACATGTACTTGGTTATCCAGAGAAAAATCCCAGCTTCAATCACTTAAATCAATTTCCCAAATTGATTTCCAATTTATTCCCTTTTTAATTCAGAATCTATTAATTTGAGATCTCAATTCTTGATTCCAATTTTTAGATTTCTCAATTACTTCTTCATAAATTTAAACCTTAAATTTTAAAATAATTCTTTATTTCTTTAATTGATATAACTTATGTTTACATTGCATCAATTTCATTTTATTCAAAATTCCATTTTTCTTCATACTCGAAGTTATTTAGTATTATTTTCATATTACTTCTATTTCTTTACAATTTATTCTTAATTTATACAAACTTTCTATAATTATTTCGCTTACAAATTTACTTCTTTTTAATTTCTTTTCAACAATCCAATTCATATAATTTGGTAATTCATTATACCCAAATATCCAATCAAACCATAACATTCAATATCCCAATATAACTCATCATAAGATATCAAATAATCACAACAGAGAATATTGAATAATTTAGATAAATGTGAGGGATCCAGTTGGATCCCTCCAACCTGTTTTCCCTGCATCCACAAATGTTAGCACAATATAATATGCCAATTCCAAAATATCATATTATACCACATCAATCAATTCAGTCATTCAAACAATTATTTAAATTTAATCATTTAAATTTACATTTTAACTGAGTGAGATTAACTCACCTTAGGTTTTCATTCGCAATCCACTTCAATATTGTCTTGGATTTCCAGGTGTTTGACCTTAAATAACAATTTAGATAATTTATTAATATTTGAACCAATTCGAATAATTAATTTGCATTTAATAAAGTTAATTTAAATAAATTTTATTCAATCTAGTAATTGTTTTAAACTAAACCCCCTTTTTAATAAAATCATTTAGCAACTAAAAATAATCTATTGTTGATTCAAGACTCAAATTTTATAAAGACCTTGTTTTCATCATAATTTTGACCTTGTAAACATCAGATGATTTTTATTAACATTCTTAAATAACTGACCCATCAATTATCCCTCCAAATAAATTTAAATCAACTAGTAATTTAAATTTAGACCAGTAATTTAAAGTTTAAATACATTCTTCCATGATAACCAATTTTCCAGTAACCAAAAATTTAAATGAGTTACTTAAACCGCTTATCACCTATACATCATTTCAAATGTAATTGCTAAATTTTAATACATGTATATATTTTATTTTATTATTATTTATTTTTTTAGTAAAGAATATAAATATTTCTGTTGTTCTTCCTTCTGTAAATAAATTCAAGAAAAACAAGGTGTAAATTTATTAAATTTAAAACATAACTTAACTTTTATCTTGCTGTGCTTATTATCTTGTCTGTACATAGAAGTTTTCTAATATATATAAGGCTATATAAACTCTTATTATAATTATGCAATTTAATCTTTTCCAGTTCTCTGCATATACGTGTATATATATATCTTCCAAAATCTTGTGTGTGTATATATTAACTCAAGTGGAAAAATATTATATAGTTTGCTGCAAAATATATTTTTCTAACATATATATATATATAACTTGATATTCCCATCTAACATGGCAGACGACAAGTTGGGAGTCACTGTAGGTACGCAAAGTTTTTATTCCCAGTTCCTTCGCAATCTTCAGTCCTACTATAAACGCCTCGTATTCTACCTCTTTGTTGGTGCCAGCAAAATTCCAGCATCATCGCGTAGAAAATTGACTGTCCTTTGGGAGTTTCAAGCACAACACCCACTCCTAAGTAGAATTCATTTGACGCACCATCCACGAACAATTTCCAGTGAGATATTATAACCGTTATGTCCGCTTATTTAACATTCCAAACAGTGAACTCAGAGATGAAGCCAGCCAGTGTGTGTTCGTTAATTGCTCTTTGAGAATGATATGTCACATCATAACGGCTTAATTCGATATTCCACTTTAGGAACCCACTCGAAGTCTGGGTCAAAATAATTCCTACTTCAATGGTTGATCCATCAACACCTTGATCGGGTGAGTCTGGAAATTCAGTCGTAGTTTCTTAGATGCTATCAGCAAGTAGTATGCTAACTTTTCCAATTTGGGGTAGTTCCATTCAGTTCTAGTAACTTGCTTGCTAATGTAGTAGATGAGCCGTCAGACTTTAGCTTCCTTATGCACAAGTGCTATGCTTAATGCATAGGCAAACACTGCTAGTTAAATGATGAATAAGTCCACGTCGTTCAGTGATTTAGATAAACTGGTGGAGTCTCCATATGTCATAGTAATCCTTGGAAAGCGGCTAGCAGTCCTGATTCTATTCAAAGTTCTTACCTTTTTTTAATGCATCAAAGAATAGATACATTATCCGTCGCTCTAGAGATAAATTGGCTTAATGCTACGATCTTTTCATTTAAGCTTTGTAATTCCTTCTTCTTGATTAGGGCTCTAACATTTCGTAAGGCGTTAATCTGCTTTGGGTTATTCTTAATGCCCCATGTGTTCACAATTAAACTAAGGAATTTCCCAAAGGCAACACCAAACGAACATTTAAGCATGTTTAATTTCATTCCGTACATCCGAAGGATTTCAGACATCCCCGGGAGATCGTCCAAATGCTTTCTAGACACTTTGTACTTCAATAACATGTCATCTATGTAAACTTCCATCATTTGTCTGATCTGGTCCCTGAACGTTATAATCACAAGTCTCAAGTAAGTAGCTCCCTCATTCTTTAGACTGAACGACATCACATGGTTGCAATATAGTTCAAAGTCTTAGATGAAGCTGGTGTTCTCCTGATCTAGTTCATGCATCATAATCTGATTAAATCCTAAGTAGGCATCAATAAATAAGAGCAGTTCATGCCTCTCGGTTCCGTCAACAAGCCGGTCGATCCCAGGCAACAGAAATCTATCTTTTAGGCGGTTCAAATCTGAGTAGTAAATAAAAGTTCGTCACTTCCTGTTTGATTTTTAGACCAACATGGGGTTTGATACTCACTCAGGGTATGTTGCATTATGGATGAAGCCGTTGGCCAATAGCTTATCCACTTCTTCCTTCAGTGCATCAGATCACTCCGGAGCCAACTGCACCTCCTCTACCGTATTGGTGTGAACTTGTGACCGATATTAAGCATGTGACAAGTTACTTCGAAGATATCCCACTAATATCATGTAGCGTCCAAGCAAACACGTATAAATTGGCATGAAGAAAGTTTATCAATTCGGTGCTACCCGCATTTCCCCAGAACTCTTCTTCCTAGGGACCATAAGCTTGTCAAAGTGACTATATTCCAGGGGAAGTTTTGTAATTTTTATGCTTGTGGTCACTGAACGTGGAGAGTCTTCTCCACATTCTTTCCCTTTTCATGGCATTTAGCTTCAAGTAAGTTAGCAACATAGCATTCCTAGCACTTTGATCTCCTTTTACTACTCTTACCCCATTCTTTGTTGGGAATTTCATCGTGATACACTATGGGGCCAAAGCAATTCTGAAGTCGGCAAGGGTCGGTCGGCCCAAGAGAGCAATATAAGCAGAATACCCATCAACAATAACAAAGGTTTGGCTAAGAACCAGCCTCCGTTCTCCTTCTTCGTGTTCTACAGGAAGGTCGATCATTCCAATCAATCGTTTAGGTTCACCTATAAATCCTTGAATTCTCATTTTGTAGGCGGTCACATCCTTCATGCTGATCTTCATTTCGTCGAATGTCTTCCGAAATAAAATGTTGATCAAATTTCCATTGTCAAGCAATACTCAATGCATGACTTTTGGCCTGATCTCAACCGTTATCACCATTAGGTCGAGAGTCGATTCTTCTACACCTTCACTGTCTCGATTCTTAAACACAATGTCGTCCGTAATTATCCTTTGTCGCTTGGCTAGAGCTCCATCTTTGACGGCACAACAACTCTCCTGTGGTGCATGCTTCAAAGAACTAGCATATCGCTCCATATCGCCTAACTTTTCAACATTGGTTAAGATCATCTAGTAATGGTGTTTATAACCAGTCTTCCATCTGTTTTCTTAAGCCCTTCTACACTGCGTCTAAACTGATTTCCTTGAGCATTCTTCCTTTGTGGTCCAACAGGTTGTTTGGCGTTTTGTGGTATCTTCACATACTGTTGAAGCCTATTGTCCCTTATTAATTCCTCAGTCAAATCCTTCAGATGCCAACATTCATTTGTGTTATTCCCATGAGTTTCATGGAAGTGGCAATACTTCCCGACCTTTCTAGTTGCTCAGTTGCTTCCTTTTTGGGTGGTTTGTTGTACCGCTCAGTTCCTTAAGTGGCAAGATAAATATTTTTGAAACAGTCATTCAACGACGCATAGTACTCGGGTCTCAGATTCCTTGGACGGTTACTATTCCCATCATGCCTACCGGCATTCCGATTACTCTTTTTTGATTTGCAGCTTTCCTGCCAGCAGTTTCGAAACCATTTCCGTCTTATTTAACCGCAACATTATTTTGAATCCCTTCTTTTGATTACTCATCATCGGGCTTGCCTTTAACCATGTCTTTTTTCTTCCAACCTCAGAAACTGATTTTCCTATCAATGGAATTCCTCCATTGTAGTTGGTTGCTTTATTTTTATCCACCTATCAAAATTTGTGTTTGTGTGAATGCCCTGTACAAGTTCCATGAATACAAGGTCATCCTTTGGATTGCTAACTTCCATAACAACGATGTTAAATCGGTTCAAGAAAGCTTCCAGTAGCTCCTTGGGTCCTTATGATAATCCGGACAATGACATAACATCCTTCGGTCATACCTATGGAGCCTGAACTACTCCAAACACATCTTTGGCAATTCATCAAACGTCGATATGGATTTATGCACAAGCCTGGTAAACCATATAGAAGCAACTTCTTCTAAGAAGATAGGGGCAACACCTACAACGAACTGCATCTATAGCTCAAAGGCAACCGAGTTGATAGAATAACTAGTATCGAGTCATTTGACTCGATAACGAGTTTTTTCCTTAAGTCGAAATTACTCCTACTTTTTTGCTCTTCTCTTCTGACTTTAGGTTGATGTGTTTTATGCTCTTTCCATCGATTATTGATTAATTTTAGTGATCGTCCCGCTATCACTTGAGTTACCTTGCTTTCTAAGAGTTCTACTCTTTGACTCCTAAAAAATATAGTCCAAACTTTGGGAAATCACTTGGTCAAGAGTGGAAGAGGTAAATAATGAGTCGCATGAAGTTAGAGAAGAGATATGGGGAGGAAAAATGACTTGCTCCGAGTCAAATAACTCGGTGCCAAGTTATTTACTTTGCCCATTTTTGGGAGAAACTTCCCCAAGTTGCTTCTCTACCTCTTTTAGGTGTGCTCCCAAGATTTTGAATTGTTTCATCTTTGTTTTGATGTTCTAACTTTCGTTGACTTCTGCTTGGTTAAAACTCCCGTTAACAATGTGTGATAGGGAAACATATGCAGCACTAATATACAAAAAAGCTATAGAGATGAAATCAAAAAGTCTGGTTTTTGCAATATTCAGTTTTTTGGAGTGTTGTCAGTACCGCGTCGAAAAAAATAAGTTCTAGGAACAACGTTGGAAATAATGTCATTAGAACGACATCGAAAAACACACTATATATAACTATCCATATTTTTAACGATTGGATATTTAAATAATTAATTATTAATTAATGGAACACCCATTGTACTCAAGTTTTGAAGACAAATGAATTGGAACTTAAGGCACTCGTAGTTGAGACCACAATTCCATCACGAGAAGAATGAGTGTAAATTTGGCAATGTTTGAGATCCATGAGTCTTTGGAGTGAATAGTATTTTCATTTGGATGAAATAAATTTGGGCTAAGCCCATTAGCTTTCCCATAAGTTAGCATATAATTAGCTAACTCTTCATGCATTTCATTTCTGCATAACGTTCCTCTTCATTCTATAATCACACTCTTAATACTTCCTTAATCCCTTAACCCTAGATTCACTGAATCATATTCAATAAATTATAGTAAAAACCGATAAAATCATCATAATTTCTTTCATCCAATTCCTCACATAATCCATTAATAAACTTGCTTGAAATTTATTTTGGAGTTTTATCTAAGATTTCAAGAGAGCGTAGTTTAGATTTTTGGTTATTAAAGCTGAATTAGTAAATGAGAAGGTGATTGGGATGATTCTCTCATTATATTTATTTGTTTATGATTATGGATTTCTATATGGTTTTGATTTTGGTTTATTTCCATGTTGCAAACATGATTTTGTTAGCTAATTGTTTGTTAGAAACCTTAATTACTAATTTTAGAAAAGGTAGTAAGCTATGATATAGATTTGGGTTTAATTGGATGATTTTTTATGATGTTATTGTTTGCGCAAAAAATGGGCAAACACCTCCAAGTCGTGTGATTTAGTTGATTTTATGTGATTCTTAATGATTTGGATGAGTTATGTAAATATGAAAAAAGCAGGGGCTGAAATGTAAAAGACACGCAGATTTATAGTGGTTCGGCCAGAACGTGCCTACGTCCACTTTATATGTTATTATCTTCTTTGTTTCAGATTACAAGTACAATGCTTCGTGTACAAGTATATGAAAGTAGTTTGAAATTTCCTTCCGTGCTTGAGCTCTCAAACTTGTCTGCCATTGTTGTACCCCTGCCCCTCTATTTATAGAGTGAGGTAGGGGGTAGGGGTCTTGGATGTATATAGCTGCTGGTGGGCCCGGGCTGAAGCAATCTGGCCTGGTAGCATTCTGGTTCGGCGAGGCTTCATTCGGCTGTGTTTAGAGAAGTTGGAGCTTGGACCGGTGGTAGGTCTAGACCGGTGGTAGGTGTGGACCGGTGGTAGGTGTGGACCGGTGGTAGGTGTGGACCGGTGGTAGGTGTGGTCCGGTAGTAGGTGTGGTCCGGTAGAGCGTGTGAGAGGGGCTGGTCCGGTAGGGTATTGGACCGGCTGGAGGTTGGTTCGGTATGGGGGAAGTATGTGTTGGTTCGGCATGGGGACTGCCGAATGGTGTTTGACCGGATGGAGGTTGGATGCATGGACTATCGTCACCGAACGAGATATGCCGAATGGCACTCGAGACATGCCGGATGAATCCCTTGGCCGAATGGGTTCTAGACTGGATTGCCGAACGGACCCTTGGCTTTGCTGGGTGAAGTGTGGGTTGCAAACCTGGGTGAAATCAACGCTTCTTGGTCTCTAGGTCTTCTGGGTGAGAATTCGCCCAACATTTGCCCCCCAAAGTGGGGCACGTGCTTGCATGTGTCGCGCTTTGTTTCTCTGTGGTAGGAATGCTTGTTTTGTTACGCCACGGGTTGGATGTCCATATCCTGTTGATGTCCTGCAAAGGAATTTACAGTTTTAATGTGATTTCAAATAACGATCACTCGGGATCGAAATTTTTGAAATAGAGCGAATCGTGCCGTTCGGGGCGAGAGGGTGTGCCCCGAGGAGGTTTAGCATTATCGATGCCAGGTTCACGTTAGAGTGGGTCCCTGGACCGTTTGTCAAGGTGGTTTATCGCTAGCTCAGAGCATGCCTAGGGATCGTTCGTGACCCCGTACATGTGTAAGTAGCTTAGCCATTTCATAATTATCAGAATCAAATATCCATTTAACCGAAGAGCTTAAAAAGGAATGTCAAAGTGTAAATTCTCACGATTACAGGGTTAATAGCCATTCAGAGCGTGCCTATGGACCGTTCGTGGTTGCATACACGTGTAAATGATTAACCCATGTTAGTGAGAGATTTACGACTTATTCATTGTTGTCGTATTCTCTACTTTATTAGGAGGTCCTAGAGTTCGGTACTTATCTGAGTGAGGCGCCTTGCATGCCCCCTGCTTCTGACCTTTGCTGGTGGAGACAACGTCATTCGGTGTTTGGTTGGTCCGGATGGATGTTTTCATTCGGCATATGGTTGGTCCGGCATGCCGAACCATCTGGTCCGGTGGTGTTCCTCCAGTCTATATATAGGGGCTATACCCCCTTAGGTTTTCTTCACCGAATCACAAGTGCCGAACCAACACTATACCGAGCCAACACTCTTGCCGAATCAAACGAAAGCCGAACCACTTCGTGCCGAACCAACTTGCCTACCGAATCAGGTATATACTTATTGCCGAATGGACTCACTACCGAATGGGCCTAATTTGTCGAATACACACGGACGTCTTCGTTTTACCGAACGAGACTGTATGCCGGATGTGCTTTTAGTGCCGAATGGACTTAAGACCCTATTGCCGAATGAACTTTGTATTCGAACTTTGGGTGGAACTCTAGACTTATGTATGCTTGCTTGTATTCTTGCTCTAACGACCTGTCTTTTCACTTTTGTGTATGCAGATAAATGTCTCGCAAGGCGGAAACACGATCAGACAGATGGAAATCCAAGGATGGAGGCGAGCCTTCCTCCGTGCCCCCAGCCCAATCGGGGTCCGGGGAGCATGGAGCTGCCTCGAGATCGCTGGTTGAGGGGTATGGACCCCAGGAGCTCCTGGTCTCCCCTCCCGACTGCTTCCCTAGTTCTCTAAAGGAGGAGCAGCTTGATGCTATATCCCGTTCTTTCGGGATAGATAGGGCGCTTATGTTGCTTCCGGGAGTCGGGGTGATGCCATACGACCCTCCCGAAGGGTATTTCGCCTACAGCCGGTACCATTGCATGTGCGGGGCCATTCCCCCTATCAACGCCTGGGTTGTTAGCTTCCTTACATATCTAAAGGTGGCGCCTTTCCAGCTTCAGCCCAACTCGTATGCCATCTTGGTGTGCTTATATTCTATCTTCCAGAAGAGGTACGGGCGCTCTCCATCCAACCGGGAAATCCGGTATCTATATAATCTGAGGGGCTATAGGAAGGGGTCCCCCTACATTAGCTTAGAGTCGGCCGTCTCCTTCAAGCCGGTCCTGGACCTGTACTCAAAGTACAGCATGTTCAAGAAGGAGTGGTTCTTTGTGAGGGACGATTCTGTCTCCATTCGTCGCTTCACTTCCGGATGTAAGTTAACTCTTTATTTGTAATTCCTGTCTTGATTGCAATTCCTTTCCTTATGTGCTTCTGTTTTTTGTCAGCGACAGGTGGTTTTACGGTGGTGGAGAGCGATCGCCTAGTCCATATGGCAGCAGAAGTTAAGGCTATCTCCGAGAGGGACAGGTCAGCCGCTTATCTGATCAGGAATGCTACCCTCCTGGAGTACAATTTGATCCTGCGGCACCAGTCCGTGGTTAAGCAGAGGGACACGGCCGAGGAGAAGGCTGCCAAAGCTATGGAGGGGGTCACGGTGAAGAGTGGCAAGAGAAAACCCTTCGCATAGCATCCCGTCGCGGGGGGCAAGAAGCTTAAAGAATCGGAGGGTCCCTCTCCTAGTACTTGCCCGATCATTCCGGAGGAGGAAGGTGTGGAAGAGGGCGAAGGAGGCGATGTGGGAGGAGAGTCAGAAGGCGGAGGAGATGGCGATGGAGATGGTGATGCTGGTGCCTTAACCTCTGGGAAAGATTCTGAACTGGATGAGGCCCTCCGTCCAGGCCTTCGGGGAATCGGAGGAAGAATCGGAAGTGGAAAAGGCAAAGGAGGCGGGCAAGGCTGTGGCTGGTGCCGATCCATCCCCTAAAGGCTCCTCAGCTAGGGTAACTTCGGCGGTGCAAGGTGAACTTTTGTCCTCTGTCGATTCCATTTTCGATAAGGACTTAGAAATATTTTATGGTTCACTTCCGTCCTGGAATGAGATTCAGGACTTATTGCAGTACCCCACTCCTCCGCAGGGTTTGTATAATAGACGTGCCTTCACACTTTTCTTTCTTTTTACTTAATATGTTTCCTGAATTGGGGACCATCGTACGTTCGTAACACTTGTTCTTTATTTCAGGGGCAGGCCAGGTGGTTACAACATCAGACGTTCGACACCACCTCGAACAATTCAAGTCGATGAGAGCTTCTGCGAAGCCTCCCACTGGTCGTACTGGGGACGTGGTCAAATACCGTCCTCTTCTTGGGGTCATCGAAGAGGGCATTCAGAAAAAGAAGAGGAGTCGTTCTTTATTTGAGTCTTCCCCTGGTCCGCAGCTTCCTGTTCAGCCTCCTCGTGATGCCACGGAGGAGAGCACGGAGTTTATTCCCCCTCCACCTCCTTTCAAGAATCCCACAGTTATCCGTATAAGGCGTCCTGATGTGCCTCGTGACCCCTTTGCTGGTCATCCTGATTTAGACCCAAGCTCTCGGGATATTTCATTTGATGAGGCCACGGGTGAACACCTCCTTCCCCGCAACCCCATGGTACGAGTTTTAGACGAGGCTAAGTCTCTAGATCTTGATCTGCTTACCACTCGGGTAGTTACCATGGGAGACGAGGCCAAGGCTAATATTGATCGGGTGGCCGAGGAGACCAAGAAGTTAATGAAGTATCATGCTCAATTGGTCAAGGCCGGGGAGGAGATTGGAAGTGCTAATATTCGGTTGCGGCTGAAGGTTGCTGATCAGGCCGAACAGCTTGCCGGTCAAGCTGTTCAGATTTCTCGGCACGAGAAAGCCTCCAGGCGTCTGAAAGAGACCATGGAAAAGGCAAGTAGGGCGGAATTACGGAAGATGGAGGCCGCCTGTAAGGAGCGGATCGACATGGCCATTGCGACAGTGGATGAGGTTCGGAATGCGGATCTCGAGCAGGTAGAGGAGTTGTCTAGGAGGCTTGAGGCCGCGGAGATGGCTCAAGTTAAGTTAAAGGAGGAGATGGAGGAGATGAGGAGGTCTCTCCAGGCTGACTGCTCGAGATACCGATCAGAGAGGGATTCCGCTGTCGCCAAGTTGCAGGCTTCCGAGGCCAGGGTGAGGGAGTTCGAGGAGAATGAGGGGATGATGGACGAGATGCTGCAGGACATGTACTTCCGCACTTGAAAGGAGGGCAGCTTGTCTTGGATGGATGACTATCCCCGGGTCATGGCCAAGATATATCTCCGGGCTTTAGAGGAGGCCAGGGTCGATGCGGGTAAGGAAGGTGGAGTGGCTTTTAGTCTGGATGTGGTCACTGCTCAGTTCTCGAAAGAGGAGCAAGTGGCGGTGAAGGAGGGGATGCGGTTGCTCGCTGCGGAGGAAGCGGGTGTGCAACTGGAGGATGAGGATCAAGCGGCGGACGCTGGTGAGTTATTCTTCACTTTTCCTTTTCTTTCTGGATTTCCATGACTTGATTGTTTATCGTTTGTTTAATGGATTCCTTTTCTGAATTGGACAGGTGGAACTTCCGATCAACATGCTGGGGGTTCCGGCCCTGCGGCCAAATAGGCTTGGGAAGTTGGTGATGGAGTGTGGACGCAGCTGGTTACTCGTCCGGATTCGGCCGCTTTTTATTTCTTTTTTACTGTTGTTTACGTTAGTCCAAAACATTGATGTGACTGTAATAATATTATTTGCAGAGAATAACTTGGTGTGATTTCATAATATAAGTTGATTTTGTTATGTTTAAACGTTGTTGTCATTTTGATGTGCTGCGTGAGAAGTATAACCATGTATATGCCTGTGATTTTAGTTGTGTTTGATGTTAAGCCTTTGCTTGAAATATAATTTCATGTTTTGCAATGTTGGTGTGACATATGAATAAGCTATAGTTATGCATCTATGTACAAGAGAAGAGAGTACCGCCCTTCATGTTTTACTTGCAGGCAGTAGTTTTGAGCATCTTGTGTAACTGATCATGAGTATATCCGAGTACCTTGCCACCCAGTACGCGGGCTTAGATTCTCATGAGTGAATGCTCCCTGTTCGGTTTCCTATACTTTAGAGTTTGTTATGCAGGATAGGGGAAAAGTATTTAAATGAAATGGAAATATAGAAAAAGTAAAACTTCCAGTCACGGAAGGCCGTCGATGTGCTTAAGTTCGTGGCAAACGGGTTTTGTAGTCACTTTCCCTAGCTGTGGGTCTTGGAGACATTTGTCACCCATCTTACGCCTCCGCGGGGAGTTTTCTTTTTTACCACAGCCGCACTTAAGACACATCGGAGCCGAGATCGCGCACGGTAACTACCCGAACCATTATGGTCCGTAATCGTGGGTATTATTCGATTTACCGTGGCCGGCTAGCGTGGGTGCCATTGGCCGTGAACTACCCCTGACTGGCCACACCTTATGTTGGGGCTTAAAGTAGGTTCACAGTTGCCGGCGAGCCGAACGCCGTAATGAGCTGCCATCGGCTATAGTCGGCCTTTATGATGACTTATAATCGGCTCATTACAGTTGGCTTTGAGGGCAGGCGCGAGCAATGAGTTAACCCGCAGCAGAGGGATGCTGGAGCAAAAGAGTCTCATTGGCGAGTGCATAAAATCGTAGCGTACCTGTTAGGCCTTGTCCAGATGAGGCCGTGGTGCGTCTTGAGTGGAGATGCCATAAGATTTTGTTCAACAGAAAAGGATAAAGCTTAACAAGCAGCCAAGATATAAAGGAACGAGTTAGAAAGAGACAAGATTTTTTAAAGTGGTTCGGCATGAAAATGCCTACGTCCACTGATTCTCTTTGTTAATTCACTTCATATGGGCAGTACAAGTTAAGAAAAGTATCGACGGAGGTGTCGGATGTTCCATGCCCTCTGGAACACCTCTCCGTCCACTGTTGACAAAATATAAGCTCCGTTGTGGAGGTCTTTATGAATTACATATGGTCCGTCCCAGATGGGGTCCAGTGCCCCGGGGCGCGGAAAGATTCGCCTGAGGACAAGATCTCCTTCTTGTAAGATGCGATGTTTGACTTTGGAATTGTATAGTGCTGCCACCTTTTGTTTGTGAGCTGCTGCTTTGAGAGCTGCATCGTTCCTCCTTTCCTCAATCAGATCCAAAGACATGAGGAGGAGTTCTTCGTTTTCTTCTGGATTGTAGTGGATCCTACGATGGGAAGGAACAATAGTCTCAACAGGGAGCATTGCCTCCGATCCGTATGCCAAAGAGAAAGGAGTATGTCCTGTTGATGTTCTGAAAGATGTGCGGTAGGCCCAAAGTGCCGTAGGAAGTTCGTCCACCCAAGCGCCTTTTGACTTTCCGAGTTTCTTCTTGATTAGGGTTTTAAGAATTTTGTTGACAGCTTCGACTTGTCCGTTTGCCTGAGGATAAGCTACCGATGAGAAGCTTTTATGAATTCCATGCTCTTGGCACCAGTCGGCGAATTCTTCGCTGTCAAATTGGAGTCCGTTGTCTGATATGATCTTGAGTGGTACTCCGTACCTGCACAGAATATTTTTGATCAAGAAGTTGATAACTTTTGCAGAAGATATTTTATTTAGGGGTTCCGCTTCCACCCATTTGGTGAAATAATCGACTGCCACAATAGCATATTTGGCCCCGCCCCTGCCCGTTGGCAGTTCGCCAATTAAAACAATTCCCCATACAGCAAAGGGCCAAGGGCTGGTCATTTGAGTAATCTCATTTGTGGGCAGTCGAGGAATCTTGGCAAATTTCTGACATCTGTCACATCTCTTGACGAAGTCTAAGGCGTCTTTGTTTAGTGTGGGCCAGTAATATCCATATCGGAGTATCTTTTTCGCTAGAGTCTGCCCTCCAGTGTGATCTCCGCAACTTCCTTGATGGATGTTGTATAAGATTTCCTTGGCTTCCCTTCCAGCGACGCATCTGAATAAGGGGCTAGAGAAGCCACGCCGATAGAGGATGCCTTCTTGTATTGTGTAGTGGGGAGCTTTCCTCAAAATTCTCCTGACTTCATCACGTTTGTCTGGTAGTGTGCCGTCCTGCAAATATTTCCGGATAGGAGTCATCCAAGTTGCTTCTTCAATTGTAGTTATCAGATTCACTTGTTCAAAACTTGGGGCTAGCTGCCTTGAGATGGCTAGTGCTCCGGAAATGGTGCTATTCTTCATACTAGCTTGCTTTGCTAGTTCATCGGCCTCTTGGTTATCTTCTCGAGGAATGTGTTTGATTAGATAATGGTCCAATTGGTCGAGCAGCAGTTTGGTTTTCTTTAGGTATGCTGTGAGTCGTTCTCCTCGTGTCTGGAATTCTCCTAGTACTTGGTTTACGATAAGTTGAGAATCACTATGAAGACATAAAGAATTGACTCCAATTTCTAAGGCAAGCTCCAATCCCGCTATTACTGCCTCGTACTCCGCATCATTGTTAGTGGCCGCGAATTCCAACCTTAATGCATAGTACAGCTTTCTTCCCCTGGGGGTGATTATCACAACACCTGCCCCCGAGCCTTGTTCGTTTGATGCTCCATCTACAAAGAGGTTCCACTTGATGTTTTTTGCTATTTCAAGCGGATCCTTGCCTTCGTTGGTGGTGAATTCGGCAATGAAATCGGCCAGGGCTTGCCCCTTGATAGCAGTGCGAGGATGGTAGGTGACGTCATACTGACTTAGTTCAATGCACCATTTGAGGAGTCGTCCAGAAGTGTCGGGACGATGGAGCACCTGTCTTAGTGGCTGATCGGTTAGAACTCTGATGGAGTGAGATTGGAAGTAGTGTCGTAGTTTTCGTGACGCGATCAATAAACAATATGCCAATTTCTCAAGTTTAGGATATCTGGCTTCTGCCCCTGTAAATCTCTTACTTATAAAGTACACCGGGCGTTGTGTGCGGTCTTCTTCTCTTACCAGGGCAGCGCTTAGAGCATGAGATGATACAGCGAGGTATAGGTATAGCTCTTCGCCTTCGTTTGGAGTTGAGAGTACTGGTGGTTTCTGGAGGTGTTCGATCAGGTTAAGGAAGGCTTTTAAGCATTCATCGGTCCATTCGAACTTTCCTTTGTCTTTCTTGAGAGCTTCGAAGAAAGGGACGCACTTGTCAGTTGCTTTGGAAATGAATCTTCTTAGGGCGGCTACCTTTCCGTTTAAGCTCTGCATTTCTTTTCGGGTGGAAGGTATCCTTATTTCTTTTAGAGCCCGGATTTGTTCAGGGTTTGCTTCAATTCCTCTGGAATGGACAATGAACCCTAAGAATTTTCCCGATGACACTCCGAAGGAGCACTTTAGAGGATTCAGCTTCATTCCATATTGGCGAAGTACCTGAAACATCTCGTTCAGGTGGTTTACATGATCGTTGGCTTTCCTGGACTTTACCAACATGTCATCCACATATACTTCCATAGTTCGTCCTATTAATTCCGCGAACATCTTGTTGACGAGGCGCTGATAGGTGGCTCCGGCATTTTTGAGTCCAAAAGGCATGACTTTGTAACAATATAATCCCCGGTCAGTGATAAAGCTAGTGTGGTCTTGATCGGGAGCGTGCATGGGAATCTGGTTGTATCCGGAGTATGCGTCCATAAAAGATAAAAGTTCGTGCCCGGCAGTGCTGTCCACAAGTTGATCGATTCGGGGGAGCGGGAAGCAGTCTTTCGGGCAAGCGTCATTTAAGTTGGAGAAATCAATGCATGTTCGCCACTTCCCATTAGCTTTCTTTACTAGTACCGGGTTAGCTATCCATTCGGGGTAGATGGCTTCTCGGATGAAGTCATTAGCAAGTAGGTTCTTTACTTCCTCGTCGAGGGCTGCTGATCGTTCTGCTCCCATGCTTCTCTTTTTCTGCTTTATCGGTGCCCTGGTGGGATCGATGTTCAGCATGTGGCATGCTATGTCTGGGGAGATTCCTGTCATATCGGCGTGTGTCCATGCAAATACATCCAAGTTGTGGCGGAGAAAGTCAATGAGTTGATCCTTCAATTCTGTTTTTAGCTGGGATCCTATTTTTAATAGTTTGCTTGAGTCATGTTTGTCTACAGATACGAATTCCATGGCCTCTGCGGGCTCAGCGGTAGCCTCCTCCTCCTTATCCCTGGGGTCTAGTTCATTGAAAGGATCGCTGGTGTATCGAAGAGGAGGGGCTTTCTTTAGTTGCTATGCTTCCAAGCTTTTCATGCAGAGAGTAGTCTCTGCATCTTTCCCTTTATTCTTTCTATGGTTATTGCGAAGTTCAGTTACATAGCAATCTCGAGCGGCGTCTTGATCTCCTTCAACTTCTCCTATTCCGTCATCTGTTGGGAATTTCATCTTTAGGCACCACGGGGCTAGGACAATTTGGAAGTCAGACAAGGCTGGTCTTCCCAAGAAGGCGTTGTAGGCCGAGTGGTTTTTTATTAGTACGAACGTTTGTTTTCGCACAACGGAGCGGGGATGACTTCCTATTTCGACGAAGAGGTCAAGTTGCCCGAGGGGCATTTTCGCATCTCCAGTGAAACCGTGCAGGGGTTTGTTGCAGGGAGACACATCCTTCATTGACAGTTTCATTTTGTCGAAAGCATGCTTGAACAGGATATTTACGGAGCTTCCTGTGTCTGTTAGAATTCGGAAGACTTTAGCTGGACCGAACCAGGCAGAGATGACCATGGGATCCATATGCGGGTATTGTCTTCCTTCTAAATCACGCCTACTGAATATGATGTCGTCACTCTCTTTCCGTTTCGGGTGGCGTTCTTCCATAATGGAGTTGACATAGCCTTCAGCATTTCTAAGTGACTTGCCGTATCTTTCCATCTCTGCCCAGCTTCTGTCGGCGATGTGTGGTCCTCCCGAGATGGTATGAACCACTATCTTCTCTTGACTAGAGCCACTGGTGTTGCGATTCCCTTCGCCTACTTCTGGAAGGGGTCGCTTTGAGTTTTCATTAGCAGGGGTTGGAGTCCTGTTCTGACCTCTCACATAGCGTTCCAGCCTTCTTCTTCTGATGTGTTCTTCGATCAAGTCCCGGAGATGGTGGCATTCATTGGTGTCATGTCCGTGGGATTCGTGGAAGCGGCAGAACTTTCCAGACTTGAGGGCGTTATCAGATTCTTTCTTGTGCGGGGGGCGCTTGTATCCGAGTTCGCCCTGAGTGGCTAGATAGATGTTTTCGATGGTTTCATTCAAAGGAGTGTAGGAGTCAAATCTCGGTCCTGGTCGATATTGGCGTTTTTCAACCTTCTTGCCCCCAGCATTGTCTCTAGATTCATTTCTTCGAATGTCCTTGGTTGCAACGGGAATTTTGTCCGAAGTTGTCTTACCTTCTTGTCCTGACTGCCTCTCAGTGGCGGCGTCTTCAAGTCTCATATACTTTCCAGCTTCATGGAAGAAATCAGGTAAAGTAGCTGGTTTTTCCTTAGTTAATCTTCTTGCGAACTTGGTATCTGGATGTACACCGCTACAGAGGGCCATTAGGGTGAGTTTCTCATCGGCATCTTGGACTGCGGCCGCTACGGCGTTGAACCGAGTTAGATATTGTTGCAGTGTCTCACCGGATTTCTGTTTAACATTGGATAGAGAATAAGCATCCTTGGGCTGTTCTACATGGATGCGGAACTGGCTAATGAACCTTTCTTTCAACATCTCCCATGAGCTGATAGATCCTTGGGGCAGATGGCAGAACCAGGAGGTAGCTAGATCTGCTAGGAATAGCGGAAAGCATTTACACAGCACCCCTTCTATTGCTCCGCTCATGAGCATATGCTGGGTGTATCTTTGTAAGTGTGCGATGGGGTCGGAAGTTCCCTTGTAAGGTTCCATGGTTGGCATTTTCCATTCCCGGGGGGGATGGCAGTTTCGATATTGCGGGTAAAGGGGCTGGTGACCCTAGCGCCTATTCCTCGGTCCCTCTGCTCCCGTTGGACGCATTCTCTGAATAGTCGTGCCATTCTTTCATCAGAATTTGGAGCGGATAGAAATGAACTTGGTTCTTCCCTGCAAGATCGGTCTCGTCCAGATGACCTGTAGGGATGGTATAGTCTATCACTTCTGACGTGATCCAGTGGTTGTCTCTGGCTGCTCGGATGCATGCTAGGACCAGCTACAGTTGCCCCCTGCCTTGATCTTCCCCTGCGGGGTTCTGTTTCGAGCATTTCCATGGGGTCAACTTCGGGCTGGGTTCTAGCTCGGCTCCGTTCAGCGGGGTTTCTATGATTAGGTGGCATGACTGGCTCAGCCACATCCGACCCTCGCCTGGCGCCTCCCCCACTGGGTTCGGTTCCAAGTGCTTCATCGAGTCGGAGTTCGGGCTGAGTCCGGGCGCGGCCCCTATCATTGTTGTTCCTGTTGATGGCTTCCTCGAAGAGGGAAGACCTTTGCTGTCTCCGAGATCCTCCAGATTGAGATTCATCTCATGATTCAGTGTTGCGGTTGGATTTTTCGACATTCCTCAAGCGTGACATGAGTTGGTTCACCAAAGCTTCTTGTTGGGATGCGAAGCGGTTAGTCACTTCCACCACAACTCTGTCTAGGTCTGCTCTAGTGATTACTGCCGGTTGTTCCGCGGCAGGGGCCGTTGGAATTGCTTGATCTACATGTGACACTGCTGCTGTAGTGGGATGGTTCTCTTGATCTGGATCTACTGGATTTGGAGCGCTGCTAGTTGCAGCGTTCTTTCCCTTGTTGGCGTCTTTTCTTGGCCTGGAAGTCATGTTTCCTAGGCAATTAAAGGTGCTATTGGGAAAGACGGTTGAATGAGGGAAGCTGAAGCTTCGAGTTCGAAGCTCTCAGTGAAAAGCACCAAAAATGTTTGCGCAAAAAATGGGCAAACACCTCCAAGTCGTGTGATTTAGTTGATTTTATGTGATTCTTAATGATTTGGATGAGTTATGTAAATATGAAAAAAGCAGGGGCTGAAATGTAAAAGACACGCAGATTTATAGTGGTTCGGCCAGAACGTGCCTACGTCCACTTTATATGTTATTATCTTCTTTGTTTCAGATTACAAGTACAATGCTTCGTGTACAAGTATATGAAAGTAGTTTGAAAGTTACTTCCGTGCTTGAGCTCTCAAACTTGTCTGCCATTGTTGTACCCCTGCCCCTCTATTTATAGAGTGAGGTAGGGGGTAGGGGTCTTGGATGTATATAGCTGCTGGTGGGCCCGGGCTGAAGCAATCTGGCCTGGTAGCATTCTAGTTCGGCGAGGCTTCATTCGGCTGTGTTTAGAGAAGTTGGAGCTTGGACCGGTGGTAGGTCTAGACCGGTGGTAGGTGTGGTCCGGTAGTAGGTGTGGTCCGGTAGTAGGTGTGGTCCGGTAGAGCGTGTGAGAGGGGCTGGTCCGGTAGGGTATTGGACCGGCTGGAGGTTGGTTCGGTATGGGGGAAGTATGTGTTGGTTCGGCATGGGGACCGCCGAATGGTGTTTGACCGGATGGAGGTTGGATGCATGGACTATCGTCACCGAACGAGATATGCTGAATGGCACTCGAGACATGCCGGATGAATCCCTTGGCCGAATGGGTTCTAGACTGGATTGCCGAACGGACCCTTGGCTTTGCTGGATGAAGTGTGGGTTGCAAACCTGGGTGAAATCAACGCTTCTTGGTCTCTAGGTCTTCTGGGTGAGAATTCGCCCAACAGTTATGGTTTGATTTGAGGCTAATTAGGTGATCTAATGATGTATATGCCGTTAGTAGGTAATAATTAAGCTATTTGAATTGGTGTTTAAAAAGTTTATTTTTGAACCAAATTCAAATTGCCGTTATATAAAACCGAAAACATAGAGCTAAAAAATGGGCAAGTAGTGCCCAAAATATTTACAACCAACAAACACATCAACAAACGCAAACCAAATAAAACCCCGAGTACAAGAAAATTAGTCACTTATATGATGGCCCAAAACCCCAACAAGACACCTTAGCTTGAATATTCCAAATGCACGTGCTGCAAACAAGCTTGAATAGATCCATGGATTAGAAAATCCGATACAAAAGCATGCATGAATTTAGTGCATGCTATTTGATATTCCTCACTATAACACTCCGGCACAAATAATTCATGCACGAAGAAGTCGGCATGATAAATACTCAACACACGAACCATGAATAAAAGATTAGAACCTCTACCATCTGTCACATGAAGCACCAATCCCTGCATTTTGAAACCATAACTCGTGATTCCATCAAGCATCTTACATCTAACTAGCCCATCACATCAATAGCAGCAACAAAGACCAATCTCCAGCGCCTCTAACTGCCCTGCAGCATCTAATCGAGGATCAAACCTAATGGAACAACGTCACACGCCTTTGAGCCTTGGTAGAAAGAGCAAATCAACATCTGCACCATTTGATGTTTCTAGACCTACTGTTACCCATATCTGTGCATGTCATAGCACATACGAGCATTAAATGTTTACCAAAAGCAAAAACTTTTGCCATACACTAGAAGCACAAAATACTTAGAATCCAATAACAAATATACATAATGCAGTTGTAACAAGTTATGCCATATGCTACAACCTTCAATTAAGCAAAAAAACTCAGAACCCAAGCAGTTGTAGACAAGTTGCAATGGAAGTAGATATTCTTGACTAAGAAAAGCAAAAAAAGTGTTCTATGAAGATTAGTCCAAATACAACTATGTGTCACATCTGACAATAACATCAACACTGACTAACGCTACGAGAGTTCATAAGTTATAAGAAACACAGCAAGACAACTCTAAATAACCATTTGACCACCCACTCTATTAAGCAATACTCATTATTTCTTTTTAAGGTAGCTTCTTAGAACTCTACCCGCCAAGTCCTTGGCTTTCTCAATCAATCCATTAGCGTCCGTAGCATTAAACTCAGCGTTTCTCATAACCAACTTCTCTTTTTTAGTCTTATCAAATCTCTTTACACTCTTACGTACTTCGTTTAACAACTTACCTAAAGGCGTCGCCAAAACCTCATCCCTAATCAAAGAACACTTCTTAGTACATTCCTCATTCTCTGATGAAACTGCCCCTTCATAAGGGTTAATAAGAGACTTTGGCTTAGTCCCTACCACCAGCGAAACTGAAGATACAAGATCAACCTCCTTATTAATGTTACACGCTTCTCAGAAAGTAGAATTTTCGCTTTTGGTTCCTTCTTTGAGCTTCCGCTCCTCCACTGGAGGAGCTTCATCATCGCATGGAACCTTAACCACCTTTTCATTTAACTCCATAATCAAATCCATTTTAATAGAGAGCAAATCATCCATTGCCTAATCTATATTAGCTACGGCCTTCACTGGGCCTTCAAGATCACTATCTTTGTCTATTGTACTATTGTCTACCCCTTTACCATTTGAAGCATCATGGTCTAAATTAGCAATGACAATGGCTTACAATGAAGACTTCTCAAGTGTACTAACTATGGTTCCCTCAGCCGAGGCCATCTTACAATTCAATCTATCCTAAGGCAAAATATTAGATGATTTAGTTGCACATCATGAATACTAATAGTATCTACTGCATGCACCGTGTTAACACCCTCTACATTAGATATGTTCTTACAAGAAGCACCAAACTCCTTTAAATTATTTAGCATGTGCCCAATGCCCAAAGATTCCTTGGGTTCCTTCACTTTTTTGACACCTATACTCAGATTGTTGCACTCATTATCGCTAGCTGACCCTACTGCCTTGAACACATCTACTTGAACATAAGGAATTTTTTCACCTACACAAGAATTCGCTGCTAAACCACCCTAAATATCTTAATTTCTGCCACAGATCACTCCAGCTTTCACCTTTGGGATACCCACCTCCACCTCTTTCTCTTTATTTTTCGGTCACCAAGTCTTTGCCATAGGGCATTAAGAAGACAAATGCCCAAAACGACAACAACCCTCACATCTTGGTGGAGGATTCTCATACATTACCTCTTGAGAAAATGTAGGATCGATTTCATACAAGAGGGGGTTGAATAGGGTGATACTAATAATAATAAAAATTAATGCGGAAATAAAAACAATAATATTAAATAATGTAGCAGAGATCAAATATAAATTTACCATCCTTCGGCAATAACCTGCCCACGTGCTGCCTTCTAGATTTCTACTAGAAATTAAGTAGTCAGACGCTTACACACGTAAGCTTGTGACACCCGCTAACGACTAACCTAACTCTATGTTTAAAATCTCACCATAATTCAGCCACTGAGTTGCGAATTATTGAACTACACTACTGTAGCTCGTAACCTAGTTACACCACTAGAGTTTGATTTGAATTTAAATGGAAAATAAACTAAACAAAATAAAACAAAACTCTAGTTAAATTGTGGCCTAATAGAAAACAAGAAACCAGCCAACTTTGAAAATATAATTTGTAAAAAAATTGCCGTCTCCTTATTATTAGTCAACCCAAATAGAATATGAAGACAATTTCTCTTCTTCCTTTGAGTAGAAAGTCGGTCATTCCCTTTTTTCTTTTCTTCAACACAAAATCTAGGGTTTCTGCATAATTGAAGCTACAGCCTTGTAGATGATCGATTGATGTATGTTTTTGCCTTCTCAATTGCTCCTGGCTTTGATTCGCTCTCGATGGCTTCAATTTGTCGAGCTTGAATACTTGGACGAAATTGGTATGCGACTTTCTTTTTTGATTTCGATTTTGCTCGACCTTGAATCGAGTTTAGTATTTTTTTCTTTGATTTGTTCTAAGTAAGTATGCTCGTTGATTTTAGTCTCGAACTCAAATTCTTCCTCTGCCGATGATGATTATTGGGTATTTATAGGGATTGAATCCCTAAAATTATGTTCAAATATTTTTCTCATTTTAATTTTTCATGAATTTACTTGGCCGTGATTTTTTAATCGAACGATGGTATTTATTTTTGACCTGTTCATTTCATACTCGGTTGGATTTGGTTCTGTTCTTTTTTTGGCATTTGAATTTGTTTCTTGGTCATGTCTTTCTATAAATTTGGCACTTTAAATTATTGAGATGATTGACTTGGTTAATTCGTGTTCATCATATTATCTGATGTAAGATAAAAATTGACTTTTTCGGCTTGATCATTTCTTTTTCAAAACTGCTCCTTATTTTGAACTGCAACTTGCAACTAAACCGTTGTTGTAGTCAGGCCTGTAGCTTAATTCGTGTTGACTTGTTCTTGCTTTGGTTTAGTTAAGTACAATTTCCAGTCTTGCATCAAGTATATATATGTTTGCATGTAGAGTGCAGCCTTGTTCCTTCATTAAGTTCATACCTCTGCCTGGTTTGGTACCTTTGTTGTGTTCATCATGTTCCACTGTTTCATGTTCTATTCATTTTTTGTTGATGATGACTGGTATCATTTGAATGCTTGTATACTTCATATACTTGTGCATATGTATGTATATATTGTGTGTTTATGTATGTGATTCTCTGGCATAGCTTTGCATTTGCTTCGGGTTGCACTACTTGCATATACATATGTGTTGATATGTGTTTGTGAGCCTAGTTCTTGTGCATTTTGAAGTCTTTGTCCTTCTGTTTTGTACCATTGTGTGCCTCAGTTCTGGTCAGATGGGACTGTAGTGTGGTTCCATTAAGTGAAGTCTGGCGGTCTTCATGTTTGGTGGTCTTGTTGTCTTGTTATTCAAGTATGTTTATGCATTGAATAAACTGCATTGTGTTCACCACTGTTTGGATCAAGTATGAAGTCTTTGTTGTTTTGAATCTAGTTTGTGGTTGGCCTAGGTTCTGGTCTGTTGAATGTTAAAAACTGAATGCATGCATCTATGTCTGGTTGCTTTGAGTACTTGATCTTCATGTTGCACTAGCTTGTTCTTGAGTCATGTATCATGTGGAGTTCCTGCTTCTTTGTACATCAATTTATACATGTGCACTATATGTTGCTGTATGAATTTCTAAGCCTCTGAACTGATATATGTATACATGTTTACACGTATGTATATATATAACTGTGTATATGTTACTGCACTTGCATATGCACTGAATCCATCTGCCTTGAATCCATTTGAATATGTTGACTTGTTTGATTGTCTTGTTATGAGTGTGCCTGCACTTGATCACTATCACTATTTGCTTGGAGTTCTTCGCCCAGTAACTTGTATTCATGTTGGCATGACACCCTATGTTTATCGCATTGTGATTGGTTCCTTTTGGAGACTAGAGCTTTCGTACATTTTGTTTTTATGTTGCACCTGAGTTGAATATAGATTTGGCTTTGGTTTGACCTTGTGCTCACTTATCCCCGTAGTTCTAGCATGCAAGTGTATATCGGTATGCATGGACTTGTGGCATGTGCAGTGATACACTGTGCATATCAGAAGTTGCTCGAGTATGATGAATTCAAAAGAAATGATGACAAACAACCCAAATAACTGAGGCAAATAACATTTTCAAAAACACACACTTCATTGTGCACTGCAAAAATATTTCTTTTTCAATTTTACTACGTTAGTGTTTATTTTGCAGATAATTCAGATGCAGGATACAAGATGGAACAGAATTGAAGATAAAAATACGAGTGTTGAGTAAATGTGTAGTGAGGTCAAAATTTTAAATTGAAATTTGTGATATAATTGAAATTGTAATGTAATTTTAATGTATATATGTAGTGAGAGCTCAAATTTATACTATTTGAATTCGTAATAAAATATTTGTTTGAATAAAATATTTGTTTGAATTTGAATTCTGTGCTATTTATTTTATCCAACAAATATTTGTTTAATTATATGAAAAATAAAATAGTACAATAACAAATACATTTAAACAAATACACACACACACAGATATATATATATATATATATATATATATATATATATATATATATATATATATATATGTTTATTGTCATCAAACAAAAATTATACACTAGCATATTCTACCATCTCCCCCTTTTGATGACAATAAACAAATATTAAGATTTTGACTTTATTAAATATATTTGTTTTTGATGAATTCTATTAACTCCCTTTATTTGAGTGCTCCCCCTACAACAAAACTTCCATTTCATATATGCATGAAAATAAGTAAAAAGAAATTTGCAAATAAAAAACAATAAACCATGCAAATGAGCCTAGATGAGTCTTTAATGTTATATCACTCAGTCTGACCCGAGCTTAAAGAAAAACACAAAACACTCGAGTCAGGATTAACATTCTTATATCAATAAATCCAACTCAAGTGAAATATCAACTGAAATACAAATAACTTAAAGGATGTTTGGGATAACCATCCTCTAAGGGTCCATGGAACTATCTACAAGGTAGAAATATACACTATAACACCGTGGTCATTTCAGCTTAATTTATACTTCAAAATCAATATCATTTCACTTCAAATATCTCTATATTTCACAAAATAGTATTTATATATATTAAATAATTTATACAATAAAGTATTTTTAATTCCCTTAACTTAACAAATCATTTCAACATCAACCCGACATTCCCATTTAAATTAAATTCAATCTCAATTTATCAATTTAAATTCAACTCAATTCCTAAAATAAACACTTTAATTTATCGATCTCAAATTCGGATTTGTAATCACAAAAATTCCCCTTTATATTTCAATATATTTCAAAACTTTAAGTATTCGACGTTTCAACTAAATTTTTATTCAATTTAGTTTTCTAAATAATAAATTCAAATTTGGTTCAACCTAAATTTCACTTTAATTCAATTTAGTTGCTAAATAACAAATTCAACTACGTTGATTTCAAATACAGATCTGAATCTCAACATAAACCATTAAAATTCCAATATAGTTCAAGGCTTTAATATTTAAATGTTCTATATAACAGTTTCATATAGATCTCGATTTTACCTCATTATTATTTAGTCTTGAAATACTCCCTTATTAGATTCAATATCATTTAAGTAACCTTAAATTACATTTTACTCAATATTTTCTTTAATTTTAAACGTGAAATATTCATTAAATCACTTAACTCAAAAAATCTAGTTACAAAATCATACCTTTAAATTTTCCATTCAATAATTTCAAATCGATTTAATTAAATAAATCCTTATTTAAAATACCATTTTTTTAATAAACCCAAATTTATCTCCCAATCTTAATTATTCATCTTTTTACAACGGTAAATTTTGAAATATAATTCTTAAATAATACTCAAACATATTATACGGATGAAATCAATCCCAATAATAATATTATTAAATCTATATATAAAATTTCCATTTATATATATAATATTTTAAGAACCAATATTTATTAAATCCCATATATTTCTTTTCAACTGCAGTAATTTATTTTCAAAATATTTATATGGACCAACGGTGTCTGTGCATATTTCCTATCATATAGTCAAGTGCTACGGATATTTATCATTTCAACCCATACACTAAATATATACGGGTGGATATCATTTTAACCCGTAATCCCAAATTCAATTAAATGAAAATCGTTTGGGTTTATCATTTCAACTCATAACGATTTTCTCCTATTCTAAAGTCCGTTCGGGTATGTATCATTTCAACCCATAATGATTTCTATACTAACAGGGAACTTGCAGAGTGATAACAGATATGAAAATAATAATAACAACAGGCATATATCATCAAAATAAATATAAACAATATGATATGTTTTCATATCCCATAAGTGAACATTTATAGATAATAGCATATATAACAATTTAAATAACTACAGCCTCATATTTCAATTGTCGTTTCAATTGAAATCAAATTTAATAAATAAAAGAACGTTAATCGTGAGTGATTGCTCACCTTTCGAGGCTAGAGATGAACGAAAGTGGGATAAAGTACGAATCCAAGCACAAGTTTCAAAGCAAAGCAGGATTGGCACGAATTCGATAGATAGAGTTGACAACGGAATTTTACGAGAACAAATCCAAATCAGATTGACATAAATTGAAAATATAACATTATTATTTTCTTATTAAATTAATACTTCTTTTTAAGTCAAATATCAAAACAAAATACGTACGTAAGAAAAATTATTGGTTTGTATTAAACACATGTATTAAAATCAAATATAATAAAATTTGAAATAAATGCTGTAACTTTTATATAGAAATACACATAAACATATACAAGTTTAAAGAAAAATGATGAGACCTCTTTTCATAATAACTTTATATATTACTGTAACAAAGAAAGCTACAAACGCTAACGTAACAGTTTTATTATTTTATATAAAACAATATAACATATGTAACAGAACTGTTAAATCCCAAGACTTTGTAAACCCCGTACGTATATATTTTATAAGAATCAATACTATAAATCACTACAAACTAATGTATATATACTTAGAAATTTTATGGCTAAAGTATATAATTACACGTATACACAGTTGTAAACTTATGCATAAACGAATAATATAAAATCATACGTATACTATTAAAATTTGTAAGTAAGTAGGATATAAACAATTGAATCTCAAATAAACAGTACTTTATCCCTATATATATTACTGCAAATGAAATACAGTAATCTATATAATACTTTAAACAACATATAACACCAAGTTATATACTATTATAATACAAAACATGTACATATATATTCTCTGTCCCATATGAAATATATATATACAAACAAAAATCAGCTTAAAACATACAAAGAAAATATATCTTTGAACATAGAAAATTATATAATACTTTCATATAGATATGCCTTGTATTAATTGCAAATAGTTGAAAAAAAGAAAAAAAAATTATAGTTCTAACTTATATATTACTCACTTGCTGCACTAGAAGAAGAGGAGGAGGAACAAAAGGTTGGAGATGGCATCAGGGAAGAAGGATGGTTTGCACGTCCTTCGGGTTAAAATAGGGAAAGAGGATGCAAAAGTTTTCAACAACATGAATTGGATCTGGAAAGATGAAATCTTGGTTATAAATATATACTTTATTTATTTGATAACGTGTAAGTATAGAAAAGGAATAGGTAAATAAATGATTCAAAGTAGAAAATGGAAGTGACAGACGTTATGATATCTAAAAATTTATTTCAAAGTAACGTACGCAAAAGATCAGATCAAAAGAAAATTTTAATAGGAACGGTTGTCCATTGATTCAGCAAAGTGTTTAAGGCAATAAAAAAAGAACCATTGCCAAATAAAGATAAGAAACGTATACCATAAATATAAAGTGATTTGAATAGTAACGGTCCCTCAGATTGAGCTGAATAATTAAAGAAATAATTTTTTTGTTTGTTTGGACAGTACATAATGAGTTTGGAAAGGCAAAGATATTAAAATGGAAAAAAGAATGGACAGAGAAATTTAAGCAAAGATAAAACGTATGCATGTTTTGAACATTCGTACTTCCAAAATGGTATGACGTGGCAACGGTCGAATTTCAGTAAAAGATGAAATAAATGTGGGAATGAAATAAATAGGAATGAACCCCATTTTTCCAAAACGAAACGTATGCAACAAATTAGCAAATAAACAGAAACGTGTAGGGAGATGAGTGAAATAAATAGAAAATGTTAAAATATAAATAAATATAACGTACATGAAAAGGACAGCAGGACGATTTAGAAATTAATAAATGAGAAATGTATATCCCTAGACGTTTTAGTTTCAAAAAGGACAGAAAATTTTATCAAAAGTTATAAAGAGTCAAAAGCATTGAAACGTGGTTTCCGCTGAAATTTATTTTATTCCCAACTGAGATGAGAGAAAGGGAAAGATTTCAATCAAATGAATATATTCCAAGTGAATGTACTGTAAACGGTCATGGTGTGGTTCATCAGAAAATTTAATGCAATTTATAATTGTGTGAGCTGTACGTTGATTTACGGAAAAAAATAAAAGCAATTAATGGCTTGGTTTAATAGTACGTTTCAAATTTGAAAAGAAAAGAGAAGTAAGAGTTGAAATTTTGATTTCAATTAAATGATCGCGAGAATGAGCAAATAGCAACTAGCAAATAGCAGAAGGAGATAATGGAATATATGGTAGAAAAATGAATAAATGAAATGTGAACGGATAGAATGAAATTGAAACGGCAGAGAATTAAATACAAGGTGGACAGGTGTGGCAACGCTCACCCATAGATTTAGCTAAAACCTTTAAAATAAATTTAATATGGCATGAGTTGTACGGTTTCAAATTTGAAAAGTAGATAAATCCAAGTCACAAATTTCAGCACCGATGACGCACGTTTTTATTGTTTCAGTCGCGTGTCAGATCTCAAAATACAGAAATAAATATACCGTAGTGATCAGTACAACGAGACGATCAAAATGGTATATAGATATTGGTGGTACGATTGAATTATAAAAATTCGAATTTTCTCTAGCAGAAAAAAATGCAGTAAAAACGCACAAAATAAGATCGATGGAGGTATAGAAGTCCATATTTGGGAAAACGAAAAATGACGTCTCAGTCAGAAGATGATTTAGAATTTTTCTATGTAAAAATATTCAAGTCTTGAAAATAAATTTATTTTCACCAATTATTAACTGATTTGAATTTAATAGAATTATATAATAAATAAACCTTCATATAATTAATTGAAAATTTACCTTTTGCTATATTTAATTATATGTAAACCATATATTAAAACTTTATTTCAAAATATTATTATTGAAATTTCTCAAAATCCAAATTAAATACGTTATAAAACCAATTAAAAATTAATAAAATTTTATGGGTCGTTACACTCTCCCTCACTCAAAACTTTTTATCCCCGAAAAGAAAGGAGGTAGGAGAATAGAACAACCAGAAATAAAGGTAGATTGAAAGTCAAGGGTAAATAATTAATTTAAAAATATATAAATTTTACTTGAGATATTCATTTGAAAACTTCATTTGCGATTCAGTTATCTTTAATACTTTAAAATTTTCAAAACTCATTGGAATTTAATATGTTTAACTAACACCTTTATACATATATGAAAGCTATTTGAAAACGATTATTTGCCTCATTAGTTATATTTACAAAGAAGCCATTGAAAACATTAAATCCATAATTCATAAATTTATAAATTTGTCTTTGGATACTTTTCAAACATTATTAATAAATCATTCACTTTAAATATGTTTTATTTAATTAATAACTTCAAAAATATTTATAACACTAAAATTTTCTATTAAACAATGTAGTACACAAATAAGCAATATTTAAAAGATTATATTCAAAAAGGAAAGGAAGGTAGATTCAGGAAAACAGAATCAAGGGGAATAACTAAAGCTGAGCAGATACGGTAGATTTAAAGAATAGAATCGGGCACGAATCGTAAATTTCAAACCATAAGAGTTTCAATTTCAAATATTAACACAAAATTTCTTTGTTGAAAAATACCTTTATAATAAAGTACCTTTATATCGAAATAAATCTTTCTTTCAGAAATATTTTTATAACTCGATGTTTCAACAAATTTATCCTCGTTCTTGCAGACTCTGGCCATGCGTTGATCAGGCGCAAAGCTAGAATTCTTCAAGTACTTAGTAGACTTGTTTCAACACCCAGTGAAAATACTTGAAAAACCTTTAAAACAGATATGGAAAGTACAATCCAAACAAAACAACCAAACCAAAACCTTTATCCAACCATGATTCGCAGATACACAATGGTTACGCCTGGATCCCCTAGGAAAGAATTCGTATCCGTAAGCTTTCCCAGCCCTGCGACTTACGCCATGATGACTAGTAGAGTGCAGGATACACAATGGTTACGCCTGGGTCCCCCAGGAAACAATCCGTACCCCTAGGCCGTCTCATCCAGACAGTTTCGCTACTAATCGCGACCTACACAGATTGCAGGATACACAATGGTTACGCCTGGATCCCCCAGGAAACAATCCGAACCGCTAGGCCAGACTCAGCCAGGCAATTTCGCTATGAAGTCGCGAGAGAAAAAAACCATGGGTTACGCCACGGTGGGAACACTCGAGTATCACATCCGGAAAACCAAAAATCAAAGAGAATAATATCGATAGAATGAATCCACAATGTGGCCACAAAGCGGATATCAAGCAGAAGGAACTTTCCATATCATTGCTTCGAAAATATATATCATATTGTACCTTTTCAAATACCTTCAAATATCATACTTATATAAAGTCCATTATATATAGGATTCTTTTTTTCAAATCGAATACTTTCCAAATCAATAGTATATCAAAACATACTTATATAGACTTCGATTATATAAAATACTCTTTCCAAATTGAGTACCTTTCAAATCAACAGATTTCAAATCAACTTCATACTTATACAAATCCATTTTATATAAGTTCGACCACTCCCAAATCAAGTGCTTACTAATATAAGGTTCTCAATTCTAAATCATTTCAATATCAATTCAGTTTCAAAATCATATATGATTTCATCAAATTTTCTTCCAAATTAAATATCTAAATTTCAAAGTTCCCAAAATAATAGGTCTAGAAAATTATCCCAGTTTCCAAATTAAAACAATTCAAGTCAAACAAATTCATTTCCAAAATCACCATATAAGTACTGGTTTTAATTCAATTTAATTTCAAAACCAAATATTTTCTCAAAATCAATTATACTCAAAATGGTTTCCAAATTTATAATTATCCCTTTAAAACTTATAAACTATCTATTTCTATTTGAAATATCCAACTTACCTTTCTGAAAACCATTATTCAAAACTATTTTTTTCTTCAAAATATTTCAAAACTAAATTTATATTCTTTATCAAACATTTTATACTCTTCGAAATTTCTTAGCTTGGAAAATTTAATCTCGATTTGGAAGTGTTCGAACATTCAAAATAGTTAGGGAAATCCAATTTCCAAATTCAAGAGTTGAAAATCAACATAAATCAATAAATCAATTTCAATAGATAGGATTATACTAAATCAAATCCGAAACTCGAGGACTGAACACCAGTCTCACTTTAAATTGTTTCAAATATATACATATATCTTTCGAAAATATCAAATTATACTTCGAAATTTGAAATCAAAACGGTTTTACAAAATCACTCGCATAACAAAGCTATTAAAGAGGCCTCTCCCCCCACTCTAAAACTCGAAAATCAATGTTGATGATGCATGCACTCATCACCGAAATTATTTTCCAACGACATAAGTGAGTTCTGGACTTCTATTTTCTTGAAAACTTCTTTTAAATTTCTTCAAAATTATTGGAATTCATTTGAACTCATTTGAAACATTTCTTATTCGAAAAATACTTTTAAATCGTATTATTTTTATATATTTTCCAAAATCTTAAAACCAATTTCAAAATACCGGAATTCAATTCTCGAATTTCAAATTTAACCCTTCAATTATAAATCATTTTTATATAAATCAATTTCTATAAATTTTCAAAATTTCAAATCCTTTCAAAACTTTTATATATAGGGTAACATTTTCACTTTTATATATAGAATAAAATCATCTTTATCAAAATAATAATTTCGATATATAAAACAATTTTAAAATTCAAACAAAACCCGATTTTAAAAGGATGATTCAAGAATGGATTTTAAACAAAGATAGAGATTTAATTTAGAGGAACTCCAATCAATAGAATCCTGATTCGAAGATAGACTCGATCGAAGATGAGATAATTAAATTACAAAATAGAAGATGGATATACTTTTATAAATCGCAGGCGACCTTAACCGGGTCAACCATGACTTCAGGAATATCATCGATGCGGAATTCCAAAACAAATCGACATTCGATCACCGGAGATAGAATTCGGCATGTCAAGATATAACAGCATTGTAAATCGAGGATACAGATATCTTCGGTGAATCAATGCAAATTGTAAAGGAGTTTTCACCCCCTTTACAAAACATTCAGTGGAGTTATGGGATACTCCAGATTCAAACGAATATAAATAGAAAGAGACAAAATGAATTTCGGAACCGAGGAACATTCCAAAATTCAAAGGAAATCGAGTCAAAAGGAAGAGATTCAACTCGAACGAAAGTGATTCTGTAAATAAATTTACCATATATGCTAAGTTTTGCCTAGAGCCAAAGCTCTGCTAGAAACTGTAACGACCCGCTATTTTGGACCATTCAAATTGACAATAAAACCATACATATCCGACTTGAATAATTCAAAATACCGAATTGTTAATTAAAATTTGGCAAAACTTAAAATATACAATAAATAAGTCAATCACAGAGTAATATAATGCAGCGGAATAGATAAAGAATAGTAGTTCATGAAGCTACTATATACATCAGAGTTAGAAATAAAATACAACCGTATAGTTCAAATGCAGTGAAGTCTCCAATGCAACAGATGACTTCTCTGAACCAATCAACTGGAAAGGCTGGAATCTGAATCGATAGTTGGATCTCCGAATGAAACTCCAAACTCCAAAGGTGAGTCTCTAATGCTGTATCACTCAGTCTGACCCAAGCATAAAGCAAAACATAAAACACTCGAGTCGGGATTAACATTCTTATATCAATAAATCCAACTCAAGTGAAATATCAACTGAAATACAAATAACTTAAAGGATGTTTGGGACAACCATCCTCTAAGGGTCCATAGAACTATCTACAAGGTAGAAATATACACTATAACACCGAGGTCATTTCGGCTTGATTTATACTTCAAAACCAAATATCATTTCATATCAAATATCTCTATATTTCTGAAAATAGTATTTGTATATATTAAATAGTTTATACAATAGAGTATTTTCAATTCCCTCAACTTGACAAATCGTTTCAACATCAACCCGACATTCCCATGTAAAGTAAATTCAATCTCAATTTATCAATTTAAATTCAACTCAATTCCTAAAATAAACACCAATTTATCGATCTCAAATTCGGTTTGGTAATCGCAAAAATACCCTTTATATTTCAATATATTTCAAAACTTTAAGTATTCAACGTTTCAACTAAATTTTTATTCAATTTAGTTTTCTAAATAATAATTCAAATTTGGCTCGACTTAAATTTCACTTTAATTCAATTTAGTTGCTAAATAACAAATTCAACTACGTTGATTTCAAATACAGATCCGAATCTCAACATAAACCATTAAAATTCCAATATAGTTCAAGGCTTTAATATTTAAATGTTCTATATAACAGTTTCATATAGATCTCGATTTAATCTTCTTATTATTTAGTCTTGAAATACTCCCTTATTAGATTCAATATCATTTAAGTAACCTTAAATTATATTTTATTCAATATTTTCTTTAATTTTATTAAACGTGAAATATTCATTAAATCATTGGAATTAAAAAATCCAGTTACAAAATCATACCTTTAAATTTTCCATTCAATAATTTCAAATTGATTTAATTAAATAAATCCTTATTCAAAATACCATTTTTAATAAACCCACATTTATCTCCCAATCTTAATTATTCAACTTTTTACAACGGTAAATTTTGAAATATAAATCTTAAATAATACTCAAACATATTATATGGATGAAATCAATCTCAATAATAGTATTATTAAATCTATATATAAAATTTCCATTTATATATATAATATTTTAAGAACCAATATTTATTAAATCCCATATATTTCTTTTCAACTATAGATATTTTTTTCTTCAAAATATTTATATGGACCAACGGTGTCTCTATATATTTCTTATCATATAGTCAAGTGCTACGGATATTTATCATTTCAACCCGTACACTAAATATATACGGGTGGATATCATTTCAACTCGTAATCCCAAATTCAATTAAATGAAAATCGCTTGGGTTTACCATTTCTACCCATAACGATTTTCTCCTATTCTAAAGTCCGTTCGGGTATGTATCATTTCAACCCATAATGATTTCTATACTAACAGGGAACTTGCATAGTGATAACAGATATGAAAATAATAATAACAACAGGCGTATATCATCAAAATAAATATAAACAATAGGATATGGTGTCATATCCCATAAGTGAACAGTTATAGATAATAGCATATATAACAATTTAAATAACTACAGCCTCATATTTCAATTACCGTTTCAATTGAAATCAAATTTAATAAATAAAAGAACGTTAATCGTGAGTGGTTGCTCATCTTTCGAGGATAGAGATGAACGAAAGTGGGATAAATTACGAATCGAAGCACAAGTTTCAAAGCAAAGCAGAATTGGCACGAATTCGATGGATAGAGTTGACAACAGAATTTTACGAGAACAAATCCAAATCAGATTGACATAAATTGAAAATATAACATTATTATTTTCTTATTAAATTAATACTTCGTTTTAAGTCAAATAACAAAACAAAATACGTATGTAAGAAAAATCATTGGTTTGTATTAAACACATGTATAAAAATCAAATACAATAAAATTTGAAATAAATGCTGTAACTTTTATATAGAAATATACATAAACATATACAAGTTTAAAGAAAAATGATGAGACCACTTTTCAAAATAACTTTATATATTACTGTAATAAAGAAAGCTACAAACGCTAACATAACAGTTTTATTATTTTATATAAAACAATATAACATATGTAACAGAACTGTTAAATCCCAAGACTTTGCAAACCCCATACACATATATTTTATAAGAATCAATACTACAAATCACTACATACCAATGTATATATACTTAGAAATTTTATGGCTAAAGTATATAATTACACGTATAAACAGTTGTAAACTTATGCATAAACAAATAATATAAAATCATACGTATACTATTAAAATTTGTAAGTAAGTAGGATATAAACAATTGAATCTCAAATAAACAGTACTTTATCCCTATATATATTACTGCAAATGAAATACAGTAATCTATATAATACTTAAAACAACATATAATATCAACTTATATACTATTATAATACAAAACATGCACATATATATTCTCTGTCCCATATGAAATATATATATACAAACAAAAATCAGTTTAAAACATACAAAGAAAATATATCTTTGAACATAGAAAATTATATAATATTTTCATATAGATATGCCTTGTATTAATTGTAAACAGTTGAAAAAAAAAGAAAATGAAAAATATATAGTTCTAACTTATATATTACTCACCCGCTGCACTAGAAGAAGAGGAGGAGGAACAAAAGGTTGGAGATGGCACTAGGGAAGAAGGATGGTTTGCACGTCCTTCGGGTTAAAACAGGCGAAGAGGATGCAAAAGTGTTCAACAACATGAATTGGATCTGGGAAGATGAAAGCTTGATTATAAATATATAATTTATTTATTTGATAACGTGTAAGTATAGAAAAGGAATAGGTAAATAAATGATTCAAAGTAGAAATTGGAAGTGACAGACGCTATGATGTCTAAAAATTTATTTCAAAGTAACGTACGCAACAGATCAGATCAAAAGAAAATTCTAATAGGAACGGTTGTCCATTGATTCAGCAAAGTGTTTAAGGCAATAAAAAAAGAACCGTTGCCAAATAAAGATAAGAAACATATACCATAAATACAAAGTGATTTGAATAGTAACGGTCCCTCAGATTGAGCTGAATAATTAAAGTGATAAATTTTTGTTTGTTTGGACAATACGTAATGAGTTTAGAAAGGCAAGGATATTAAAATGGAAAAAGGAATGGACAGAGAAATTTAAGCAAAGATAAAACGTATGCATGTTTTGTACATTCATACTTCCAAAATGGTATGACGTGACAACGGTCGAATTTCAGTAAAAGATGAAATAAATGTGAGAAATGAAATAAATAGGAATGAACTGCATTTTTCCAAAACGAAACGTATGCAAAAAATCAGCAAATAAATAGAAACGTGTAGGGAGATGAGTGAAATAAATAGAAAATGTTAAAATATAAATAAATAAAACATACATGAAAAGGACAGCAGGACGATTTAGAAATTAATAAATGAGAAACGTATATCCCTATACATTTTAGTTTCAAAAAGGACAGAAAATTTTATCAAAAGTTATAAAGAGTTAAAAGCATTAAAACGTGGTTTCCGCTGAAATTTATTTTATTCCCAATTGAGATGAGAGAAAGGGAAAGATTTCAATCAGATGAATATATTCCAAATGAATGTAATATAGACGGTCATGGTATGGTTCATCAGAAAATTTAATGCAATTTATAATTGTGTGAGCTATACGTTGATTTACGGAAAAAAATAAAAGCAATTAATGGCTTGATTTAATAATACGTTTCAAATTTGAAAAGAAAAGAGAAGTAAGGGTTGAAATTTTGATTTCAATTAAATGATTGCGTGAATGAGCAAATAGCAGTTAGTAAATAGCAGAAAGAGATAATGGAATATATGGTAGAAAAGGAATAAATGAAATGTGAATGGATAGAATGCAAATTGAAACGGCAGAGAATTAAATACAAGGTGGAAAGGTGTGGCAACGCTCACCCATAGATTTAGCTAAAACCTTTAAAATAAATTTAATATGGTATGAGTTATACGGTTTCAAATTTGAAAAGTAGATAAATCCAAGTCACAAATTTCAGCACCGACGACGCACGTTTTTATTGTTTCCGTCGCGTATCGGATCTCAAAATACAGAAATAAATATACCATAGTGATCAGTACAACGAGACGATCAAAATGGTATATAGATATTGGTGGTACGATTGAATTATAAAAATTCGAATTTTCACTAGCAGAAAAAAATGCAGTAAAAACGCAGAAAGTAACATCGACGGAGCTATAGAAGTCCAAATATGGAAAAACGGAAAATGACGTCTCAGTCAGAAGATGATTTAGAATTTTTCTATGTAAAAATATTCAGGTCTTGAAAATAAATTTATTTTCACCAATTATTAACTGATTTGAATTTAATAGAATTGTATAATAAATAAACCTTCATATAATTAATTGAAAATTTACCATTTGCTATATTTAATTATACGTAAACCAAATATTAAAACTTTATTTCAAAATATTATTATTAAAATTTCTCAAAATCCAAATTAAATACGCTATAAAACCAATTAAAAATTAATAAAATTTTATGGGTCGTTACATTTCCCATTTTAAATATCACATTTTGATATATTGTATTGGATTTTGATGAGTAATGGTCGATGGAAATATGATAGAAATGGAGATGGTCATGGAATTTTACCGAAAAAAGTTATTATAAATCTTGTTTCGATTTTTAAAGAAATTTACTAAATATACCGTCTTAGGTCATAATATACGATTAATATCAACACTCATCACTTTTTCAATCACTATTTATCTTTTCGATAATCAATAGGGAGTCATATTATTTAATGTAGTCATTTAAGATCAAATCCAAAAATAATCATAAAATCAATTTTTTGAAATGCTAATCTAAAACGAAGTCAACGAAAACTATTTTCTGTAAGGGGTTTTATGAAATAATGTCTCCCAATTGAAAATCGGTTAAAGTGAAAATTGTGCAGATATTTTCTTTGGAAATGGTATGCAGTTGATGAATATCTCCACTTAAAACACAATCCACTAGTAATTTTTCTATCAACTAGACTACCAGCATAATCTGCATCTGAATACCCCTTTGAGTCAAGGTTATCATAAGTTGGATATCATAGACCAAACCATGAGGTGTGCAACAAATATTAATAATCATTTTATAACTTTTAAAATAAGATTCTGTTGAATTTGATTGAAACCGTGCACACAGGTAAGCAGAGAACATAATGTCCAGAAGCTGTAGGATGAAGAAGTGGTCAATCATACCTTGATATTTCTTTTGATCAACCACCTTACCTTTTTCATCCTTGTCAAATTTAATTGCGGTGATCAAATTTTCTCAGTTGATCATTGGCTGATTGAAATCTGATTACGATGTAGATTTTCAACATATAATACGTCGTTTGATCCATTTTGACTCTGCGACCTTTTTACTTCTCTAGGCTAAGGAACTTTGATTTTGTCTCCTGTCGTGTGCCTAGAACAACCAGAATCCAGGTACCACTCTTGTTGTTCCTTAGCCTACCATCGTATCTACACGAGAAAAGATTTTTATGACCTCGCTTGGCTCGTCATCATCATTGTCAGCTGTTTCTTTTTTAAGACACAAATTTTCTTTCTCACTACCAGTGCTTTTATCAGCTTCATTAGTTTCATCCCTAGTAGCTGTAAAAATTCTCCTTTTCCGTTTCTTTCCTTGCTGAGTTGATTTTGAGGACAATTTGGCTTGATATGACCGGGTTTATTGCAGTTATGACAAATGATGTCCTGGTCTTCTGAGTTGTCTAGAACTTTGAATGTTCTTCTTTTCAGTTGTTGATTTAGAGCTGGATTTCCATACTTGTGATTCCACCTTTTGAATTTCTTTATTATCAGCGCCATTTTAGCTGCTCCATCATCATCATCATCACTTTCCGTTGTGCCTTTTGAAGCTATTGATTTCTTTCATGTATCACTTCCTTCACATTCTTCATTGAATTTCATTTTAGCTCTTAAGTGGTGAGATTTCTAATGAGTTCTTCAACTTTAACTTGTTTCAGATCCTTTGATTCTTTAATGGTAGTAACTTTCACTATAAAAATTTATGGAAGGACTCTGAGGATTTTTCGGACTATTTTCATTTCTGTGTATGGTTTTTCGAGAGTTTTTGATTTGTATGCGAGATTGGAAAGTCGTCCATACAACTCTTTGACATTTTCATCCTTGGCCATTGTGAAGTTCTCGTGTTCGCTACTAAGCATGGTAAGTCAACATTCTTTGACTTGGAGTTTCTTCTTGAGTCACTTCAAGTGTGTGCCAAATTTCCTGTGCAGTTAGACAATGTGATGCACGATTAAATTCAATTTGATCTAATAGACAAATAATAGAATTCATAGCTTTAATGTTAGCATTCTGTGGTTTATTTTCTAGATCTGTCCATTGATCCATCGATTTTTCAATTTCTTGATTGTCTACCACTATAGTTGGTGTCCTATATCCCGTCTTAACAATATTCCATGCATCTATGATTCTCAAAAAAAATTTATTCTATTTTTTATTAAGCATATTCACTATTGAACATGGATGACCTAACTATGGACTGACCATCAGCAAAAGCATTATTAAAAGAAGCCATTCAAAAAATGAAAATTTTAAAACGAAAATTGGTTTTTGAAAAAAATCAAATTTCTAAAACCAAAAATGGGTTTTGTTCATAGCCCTGATACCATTTGTAGGATCGTTTTCACCCCTAAAGGGTGGGTGAATAGGGTGATAGGAATAATAATAAAAATTAATGCGGAAATAAAAACAATAATAGTAAATAATATAGAAGAGATCACATACAAATTTATCCAACTTCGGCAATAGCCTACTCACGTGCTGCCCCAAGGTTTCTACTAGAAATTAAGTAGTCAGATGCATACATACGTAAACTTGCGACACCCGCTAACAACTAACCTAACTCTACGTTTAAAACCCCGCCACAACACATCCACTGAGTTGTGAATTCTTGAGCTACACTACCGTACTTCGTTCCTAGTTACACAACTAGAGTTTGATTTGAATTTTAAATGGAAAATAAACTAAAAAAATAAAACCAAATAAAACAAAACCCTAATTAAATTGCAGCCTAAAAGAAAACAAGAAACCGACCCACTTCAAAAATATAGTTTGTAAACTAAATTGACTTCTGCTTATTATTGCTCAGCCCAAATAGAATATGAAGACAATTTCTCTTCTTCATTTAAGTAGAAAGTCGATCGTTTCCTTTTTGCTTTCTTACAACACAAAATCAATGGTTTCTATATAATTGAAGCTATCGCCTTATAGTTGATCGACTGATGTACGCTTTTGCTTTCTCAGTTTCTCCTGAATTTGATTCACTCTCGGTGGCTTCAATTTGTCGAGCTCGAATACTTGGATGAAATTGGTACGTGACTTTCTTTTTTGATTTCAATTTTGCTCGACCTTGATTCAAGTTTAGTGATTTGTTCTCTGATTTATTCTAAGTAAGTATGCTTGTTGATTTTAGTCTTGAACTCAAATTCTTCCTTTGTCGATGATGATTATTGGGTATTTATAAGGACTGAATCCCTAAAATTATGTTCGTATATTTCTCATTTGATTCTTCATGAATTTACTTGGCCGTGATTTTTTAATCGAACGATGATATTTATTTTTGACCTTTTTATTTCGTACTTGGTTGGATTTGGTTATGCTCTTTTCTGGCATTTGAATTTGTTTCTCATTCATGTCTTTCGATGACTTTGGCACTTTCAATTCTTGAGATAATTAACTTGGTTAATTCGTATTCATTATATTATCTACTTCAAGATAAAATTTGACTTTTTCGACTTGATTATTTCTTTTTCAAAACTGCTCCTTATTTTGAACTACAAGTTGTAACTGAACCATTGTTGTAGTCATGCCTATAGCTTAACTCATGTTGACTTGTTCTTTCTTTGGTCTAGTTGAGTACAATTTCCAGTCTTGCATCATGTATATATTTGTTTGCATGAAGACTATAGCCTTGTTCCACTGCTTCTTTGAGTTCATGCCTCTGACTGGTCCGGTACCTTTGTTGTGTTCACCATGTTCCACTGTTTCATATTGTATACATTTTTGTTGATGATGGCTGGTATCATTTGAATACTTGTATACTTCATATACTTGTGCATATGTATGTATATATATTGTGTGTTCATGTGTGTGATTCTTTGGCATAGCTTTGTATTTATGTCGGGCTGCACTACTTGCATATGCTTATGTACTGATATGTGTTTGTGAGCGTAGTTCTTATGCATTTTAAAAGTCTTTGTCCTTCTGTTTTGTACCATTGTATGCTTCAGTTCTGGTCAGTTGGGACTGCATTGTGGCTCCATGAGTGAAGTCTGGTGGTCTTCATGTCTGGTGGTCTTGTTGTCTTGTTATTCAAGTTTGTTTATGCATTGAATAAAATGCATTGTGTTCACCACTGTCTGGATCAAGTATGAAGTCTTTGTTGTTTTGAATCTAGTTTGAGGTTGGCCTAAGTTCTGATCTGCTGAATGTTAAAAACTGAATGCATGCATTTATGTCTGGTTGCTTTGAGTACTTGATCTTCATGCTGCACTGGCTTGTTCTCGGGTCATGTATCATGTGGAGTTCCCGTTTCTTTGTACATCACTTTATACATGTGCACTATATGTTGTTGCATGAATTTCTGAGCCTCTGAACTGATATGTGTATACGTGCTTACACATATGCATATATGTAACTGCATATATGTTACCGCACTTGCATATGCACGGAATCCATCTGCCTTGAGTCATTCGAGTATGTTGACTTGTTGTTTGTCTTGTTATGAGTGTGCCTGCATTTGATCACTGTCACTATTTTCTTGGAGTTCTATGTCCAATAGATTGTATTCATGTTGGCATGACACCCTATGTTTACTGTATCGTGATTGGTTCCTTTTGGATACTAGAGCTTTTGTAAATTTTGTTTTTGTATTGCACCTGAGTTGAATCCAGCTTTGGCTCGGATTTGACCTTATGCTCACCTGTCCATGTAGTTCTAACACACAAGTGTATGTCGGTGTACATGGCCTTATGCCATGTACATTGATACACAGTGCGTCTCATAAGTTGTTTATGTACGATGAATTCAAAAGAAATGATGGCAAATAACCCATATAACTGAGGCAAATAACATTTTCAAAAACACTCACTTCATTGTACACTGAAAATATTTCTTTTTCAATTTTACTACGCCAGTGTTTGTTTTTGCAGATAATTTAGACGCGGGATACAAGTTGGAACAGAATTGAAGATAAAAATACGAGTATTGAGTGAATATGTAGTGAGGTCAAAATTATAAATTGAATTTTGTGATGTGATTGAAATTGTAATGTAATTGAAAATGTGTATATGTAGTGAGATCTCAAATTTGTACTATTTAAATTTATAATAAAATATTTGTTTGAATACAATATTTGTTTGAATTTGAATTCCGTGTTATTTATTTTATCCAACAAATGTTTATTTAATTGTGTGAAAAATAAAATATTACAATAACAAATACCTTTAAAAGAATATATATATATGTGTGTGTGTGTGCTTATTATCATCAAATAAAATCATATACTAGCATATTCTATAGAAAACACCATATTGACATCTTCTATAGCTTCAATTACGCTTTGAAACCCCACCTCTGCTTCCTTGTCCACCAAAACTCTTGCAAATGAAATTCTAGTTTTGTTTTTTGTAGCGTCATCCATTCTAATAAGCACTCTAATGGTACTAATAGGGCATGAATGGCCTTATTTCACAATAATCTGAAACTCAATCCCTGAAGTCTAATCCATATCGGCATCGTAGTAAGAATGTCGTATTTCAATTTCATAAAAGGAGTCAACTTTTTCAATATAATAAGATTTTTAGCAAAAACCAAAGACCACCCTCTAAAATTTTTGACAACATCAACATTTCCAAACCTTATAACAGAGAAACCATTTTCACTTGTTTGCATATCAAAAATAGAAGTAGTCTTCCAAACTCTTTTGGCAAACCCTTCAAATGTTTTATAGAAAGTTTTTTGAACTAAAACATAAAGTAGCAGATAATTGTCCCAACCACCTTCCGCTTCTACACCACATCCTTGGAAAGTGTCCCTAGTTTTTTTTATCCTTAACAGATCATGGCTCCATAAACTCTTAGTCTAAACGTTTGTTAGCTTTCACAGCATCACAGTATGAAGTTTTTGTAGTATTAATAGGAACTGAAAAGTTCACATATGACAGGTTTACACCTGAACAATTTTGAGAATTTCCTGAACAATTGAATACACCTTTAAAAGTCACACCCATTGAAGCACCACTACTATAAAGCCCTTTGCCTATACTAGACAATCCAGAACCAAAAACGCCACCCTTAACAACTGCTCCATTTTAGAAACCAAAGCTAGAACCATCTCCACCTTTATCAAACCCTACCCATCCCTTCACCAGCCGTTACCCCCTCCGCTTTGCCATATCTTTCCACCCCTCTTCATTTAATAACATGATTGGATAGAAATATATAAAGAAATAAAAGAAAAAAAATCAAAACAAGTGGAAATTAATAGTAAGAATGAGAAAAACCAAAAGAGAAAAGAACACCTGAGCTGCCATTTACTTTCTCCATTCTGCGTTTCAAAAAGTAAAATGACCTGCTTAATTAACTTACCAACTTTTCCAACACATTAAAAATCAGGTATTGGAAATGTTGGTAAGATAATTAAGTGTAATCTTGTACTCTGCACTTATTATTAAACTAATTAGAGCTTGATAAAGCTTAACTAGTACTTATAAATATTATTTAAGTAAAGAAATAATTTTATAAGCAAATGATATATTTTATAAAATAATATGAGATATTTTGTAAAGTAGTATATATGAACTATTTATAAAATAGTATGAGATATTTTATAAAATAGTATAAATGAAATATTTATAAAATAGTATAAATGAAATATTTTATAAAATAATATGATATTTTATAGAATAGCGTAAATGAAATATTTTGTAAAATAGCATGAGAGATTTTATAAAATAGTACAAATGAAGTATTTTATAGAATACTATAATATATTTTATAAAATAGTATAAAAGAAATATTTTATAAAAGTATGAGAATTTATAGAATAGCGTGAAGAAATTATTTTATAAGATTGGTTATAAAGTTTTATAAAATAAATATGAGATGAATACCTAATTTTAATGAAGAAATGAAATGTTACAAAGGATTAAAATAATTAATAAGCTTGTTTTGTATTTTATGAAATAATATAATGATCATATAAAAATTAGAAAAGGTTATTTTACTTAAAAATGATTTATTAAATAAAAGTGAAAATTGGTTAAGTAATAGTTGAAATACTTATTAAAATTTATGTGTATGTGTATGAATTTGGGTAAGTATTTATATATGTGTATTTAAAGAAATGTAATAACCAAAGCGATATTTTGTATGATTTCAATTGTTGATGATGATTGTGTATATATGAATGTATAAATATATTTGTGTGAATGAATATGTATTTTTGTATAAGCGCGTTGCGAGCATCTATATAGCCATGGATACTATCGTGTATGCTAAGTTGCATGAGAGAATACAAGGTCGAGTAATCGCACTGTTAAGGCAAGAAGGCTTGTTGTGTTCATTTTGGCGTGTTAGAAGAAACATGGTTGAAAGAATCATCCCGTAGATCTCTATGTGTAAAAGGGTCGATTTTGTATTGGAATCCTTTTTGGAATACATAAGGAACCACTTTCAAATATTAACCAATGGACTCTGAAAGAGATATGATGTGGTAAATGAAAGAGTTAGGGCTATGCCTTAGAGGCAATTGTATAATTGTTACATATATCAAAGTTTATAACCAATATTGTTTGAAATAAAATTGTATTTTCTTTTTGTTATATACTTGATATAATATTTTATATTAATTAATTAATTTCATTAAAAGTGTATTTAATTGAAAATTCGTAAATGGTATCTTTTGTAATAATGGGTAGAATGTGTTGTAATCATAAGTAATTTATCACAATAAAATAAACTATCGTTTTAAATGTTTATAGTCAAGTATCGGGATTAGATATCAATGCATCCATTGAGACTAGAGTATATAAAGCTCTTCAAATATTGGGCAGTGTATTACTTATGGTTTCTTGGGGGAACCAAGGGGTTACTAACTGATAGTTGTTAGATATTAAGGAATGAATCACTTGATAGATTTTTGTTAGTTAATATAATTAAGGTTAAACAAAAAATATCGATATGACAATACTGCACAATTCCCTCGACTTGGGAATACCATCATGCTTCAATGTGGAAACTCCGATTTGATTATAGATAAACCATGGCATGACATTATTGAACCACTATAGTTAGTTTGAATGAAAACATTAGAAGTGAGATACTATTCAAGAGAGGATTCATCCCTTTAGTCATACAAGGTTAGTATCATGGTCAACTGAAGTCAACTCACAGTCAAATTCTTTAGCCAAAGCAGTTCGGTTAGTAATAATTGTTGTTATTGAATCAAGGACTTTGTGTTTGGACTATAATGTTTAATAAGGACGATAATGGAAATTTTACAATTACCCAATTCCATTAGTCCAAAGTGATATAGCTTTGAAGAAGAGAATTAGTGTAAACAATTATCACTACCGTGCAACACTTCACAAAGTATAATTGGACTTTACCAAAGCAATGTAAGTGATAAATTTGATCATGATGTCACACCACTTGTTAAGTGAAGTGTGAATGTTAATATTCGAATTGTTCGATATTAATCGTTGACCCAATTTACCCTCATGTGTCACACAACCATAATGCTGAATACTCCAACTACCACTTGATTTAGTTAATTATAATTGTTGTAAATTAATTGAATTAATTAATATTTATGAAATATTAATTATAAAATTTTATTTTATTTGTGTTGAAAATAGTGCATATATAAAAGTGTATACACACGTATCGACATATGATATCGACGTATGTTTAAATTAGGTTTATATGTATTTTATTTAATCAGGCTTAAAGTGATTGGGAGGCCTATAAAGCGATCTAATTTGACTGGCCATTGGTGTAATAGAAGGGGTTAGATTTGATTCAAAAAAGGGTTTGAATTAATTGAGATATTTGTGGATTCGTATCCACTTTTTACTTCTCTCTTTCTCTATTATTTAAACACCCTTAACTTCTCATTTGTTGCTCTTCCTTTAGCCTCCATTACATCCATATGTGGCAGAAAATGACAGCCCCTTCCTTCATTGATTCAACACAAAATTCAAGTAAAATCACAACAATGACGCGTTGTGGTTTTAGTCTGGCAACTCTTTCTAGGTGGATTTGAATTTAAATTCAAACAGCGATTCAACGTTTAACGTGTACTAATTAGGCTATAGTAAGGTAACTTATTTATTTACAATTATACATATTTATCCAATAATTTTTTAAAATCATATGTGCTTAGATTAGATCTCAATACCACAAATTCGTATATATGTATGTTGTCAACATTGTATGTGAATATGTATACCTGTATTGTGACTAAAAATTGAATATATATATATATATTTGGCTGTGTGTGACTCTTTGCCAACAAAAAATATTTTTTTAAATTAAATTTTAATTTTAAAAGGGACTTTAAAAAATTTTAATATTTTAATGTATAAATATGCATATAAATTACATATTTTTTTTTTAAAATCATATACAAGCAATCATTTTCTATAATAAAAATAATAAATATTATATATATTATTTAAATCCGTAAACACACACACTTATTTTAAAATACAAGGCGTTACTTTAATATATATATATATATATATATATATATTATATGTATGTATATTTTAATGTAACTTAATTGTAATAATGATTATGGAATTTATTTAAAAAACTTTTTCTAATCATTTCCATGCAGAGAAGATTTATTGAAAAACAATTTTTTTAAAACGTAAGGATATAAATAAGGATTTTGTTAAACATATTATGGGCCAGAAATATGTATGAATATATAAATAATTTTACCTATTTGTATTTAAATATATAAAGATATTTTATATTTGAAATTTAAATATTAATATGTGTGTATGGATTTATGATGTATGTATATTTGTAAAAAAATTATTTTTATTTTGTATATTTACACTTATTTATATTATTTTAACAAAATATTATTTTGATTTAAATTCAAAAGTTGAAAATATTTTAAAGTCTAGATTTAGATCAGAAATTTGAATTTTGAATCTAAATTTGTGGTTATAATTATTTTCATTTTCAAATATAATTATTTTACATTATTACAAATATACATATTTTTGTGTATGTATATTAATGTTTACTATGTATATACCTTGACTTCATGTAACGACCAAGAAATTTATTGTTTTGATTTTGATTATTTGATTAATTTAAATATTTAAATAATTGATTTTAAAAGCTAAATAACTCCTTTTAGTTATTAAATAAAGATGGCGAATTAATTTTGAAAGTTTGTTTACAAAAATAAATAGTTTGAATCGATATTGATAGTGTGATCGAAAATCGTTTTATCGATAAATGGTCTCGAAACGCATAAAATCGTCTTTTCGAGGCACCGTCTTTGATTTTAACAAATCTAGTGCCATCAAAAACGGAATAATAAGTTGATATGCGCTGAAGAGTTTTATGGTGATCGAACATGCTATTTGATCATGCAAGCGTGAAACGTGCAACATTCTAATTAGGGAATTAAAATAATATATACATATATATATATATATATATGTATATATATATTATAAATACACACTTAACCTATTTCCTTAGTAACTTTTCTTTACTTTTTTATCTAATATAAACAAAGAAAGTAGCCGCCTCCCCTTCCACTTCTTTAATCAACTGTTTCGTGAGTTAGGGGCGTCAAAAGTCGATGACTTTGGATCCGTTGAGATCGTATGACGAGGGCTCGAATCTGTATAGGGTTTGTGTCGTGCGATGGTTATTAGGAGAGGGGTGACAGTTTTGAGCCATGCCTAGGGTTCAACATTGATTGCGATTGGGGAGGTGTTAGGTGAAGTGAAAAGTACCATTGGCTTTCTCTTGTCGAAGTGCACCATTTCCCAAAGTTCGGACTGCTCCAAATATGTATGAAAAAATGCAACATCCCGTGGTCATACTCCAGTGGTTGACGTTGCGATTTGAGGGAGAGGATCGCACATGACGAGCTTGGTTGGATTGTGGAGCTCTTGTGAAGAGAAGATGAATGGAAGTGTCAGTGCAACAAATCATTGAGCAATGAGGGAGAAATGACTATAGAGGTAGGTGTGGCATTGGGTTCGTGCATGTATTAGTGTACAAGAATTTGAATTTAGGGATAAGAGGAAAATGGATTAGAGGTAATTAATATAATTAGTTAATTACTTATTTAACGAATCCAAATCCTTATTAAATCCATAGCCCTTGCATACGAGGTCCAAAACAAATGAGATCTTTTGTGCAGCGCTAATAGGAGTGTTATCTACACATAAGTTGATTTCGTTTAGTTTGGAGCAAGTTGAATTTTAAGCTAAAATCGATTTTAGATCAAGCAGGAACTTATAAGCGTTGGTTGGAATTTTGATAAGTTAACTCACCTTTAGATGAACACCATATGATATATGTGTTGATATAAATTATTATTTGTGCGCTTGAATGATTTATTTGGTTGGCTTGGTTGAATTCCCAGTTTGGAAAGCGGATGGCACAAAAAATGAAATACAGAGGAGTTAGGAAATTCTGTAGAGGGATCCTAAGGGATTCCTTACTATTGTTGAGTTTGATTTTATTTATATGCTTATTTTATAAATTGTTAAATGCCAAAGGCTTGGTAGCTCGGCCTTATAGATATGACTTTGATATGTTGCAAAAGTTGAACTCTTTTAGTGTTGATCAATGAAAGCACTTGTTAAGTGCTATGTTAGCTCTAAGCCTTGTTATAGTATTTTGGAAATACTATTATTTGTTGTTTATGATTTGGAATTGGTTTTGATTCGGTGGATGATTTTAAATGTGGCTTTTGTAATTTTCTATGACATTTTATTTAGAAATGGCTTTTGAACTTCTCCATTTTATCCAATCTTTTTGCTAGTCCCTTCTAATTTATTTTGTAGAAAAGTTTTAGAAGTATTTTAGGAAGTATTTATTTTATAAAAAGGTTAATATAATAATGGATGCTCACCATAAAGAAAAGGAAAATAGGGGTTTATCTTTTATAATGAAGTGATTCTGTTTTAAAAGAAGATAAAAATATTTTAGAATAAATATTAGTGAAATAGTTGTAACATCCCATATTTTTGGTAACATTATTTAGGATATTTAATTAGTTAAATTAAATAAAAATATTGTGCTGATCAGGGGATTGAGATTTGATTCTATTAAGGGGTAGCCATGCCATTTAACTAATGAATTAAAAGTTAAAACGAAATAGAGGAGGGGTAAATGGGAAACATGCCATTCTTATGCCCTAAACCCTTCGTCGTGTATCCTATACACGCTCATTTTCATTCATCAAAATTTTTAAACCTGAGCCCGGCCACCATTAACAAGAGAAAGCGAAAGAAGATTAAGAAAACCTAAGGAAGAAGCTTAATCAAATCAAATTCATTCAAATCTCAAGCTCTTTAATCTCTATAGCTAAGATGAATAATGATTACATCTCAGATTTCTTATTATTTTCGGTTTTAAGTTGAATCCAAATTTATTTGCAATGATTTTCCATGTTTTTTAATGATGGAATGATTATATATATGCATGTTGATGATTTATTGTTTATATAGATATTATGACATGTTTTGATATGAACTATAAATGACATCCAAATGCCTTACGAATTTTTATATAGATCAGAAATGAAGAGACAAGTTTCAATTTTCTGAATTAATGCGAATTTTATATGAATTTTACAGCGAAAAAAAATATTATTTTGGGTTAAAAATTATTTATGGTTAAAAAATTAATAGTTTGGGTCTGAAATTAGTATATGTTAGAAAACATATTAAAAGTGATTTTCTGAAATTTTTGTAGAATTGTCATAAGTGTTTTAATAAATATATAAAATTATTTAAGGTATAGGACTTAAATGTTTTATATATTTATAAAAAGGAGAAGGGGTATTTTGTAAATAATTTAAAATTGTTAATTCTGGATTGGTAGTACTTTTAAAAAGAGAAACTTGCAACCAATCACAATTTGACAAACAATATAGATTAGGTATAAAGAAATACCTTTGCTTAAGCTTCCGGCACTAGGCTTTCACTTCCTTACCTTTGCTTCAGACTCTATCGAAACCAATGCACATGGCATCGGGTAATTGGTACGTAGTGAATTGGATATATGCAGAAGGCATAGGGTCGAAACCATGGGTTCCAACGGGGTTAAAGCAATACTTTACTTTTAAATGAAAATACGCCTGCTTGCTTTCGACTGAATATCTTTTGACTTGGTTGGCTTTCGACCAAGTTAAATGGTTTTAAAGAAAAGGTTTTGATAGGGTTGCGGCTTTGTTTTTAAATAATTCTTTCGACTGGGTCGAAACCCCTAGCTGCCTCTTTCTATCTTTCGACCTAGATTGGTTTCGAAAGGGTTGCTTTGCTTTGTTTTGCTTTTTAAACATGGCTACTTCCTAATGCTTTTGAAGGGATGGTTTCGAAACCATCACTTCTTTACTTAGGAATGATTTCGAAAGGAATGCTTTTGACTTTGGTGGGTTTCTGATCCTTTTTCCTCTAACTGAAGGCATATTCTAAGTGGTTTCGACCAAAACGGTTTTCAAAGGTTTCAAAGGAGTAAATTTTTGAATGGTTTCGAAAGGTTTCCACATGTTTTAAATTGAACCCAAATGCTTTTGAAAGGTTTGCGTTTACAAAGGTTTAATATTTTCGAAGGGTCTTAAAGAAAGGTTTCAAAGGGTGATTCTCTAATTGTTTCGAAGGAGTCGAAAGGGAAGGTTTTCTGATTGCTTCGAAAGGGTTGAAAGGAAAGGTTTTTAGTGTTTTCGAAAGGCACGGTTTAAAGTTTTTAAAGAAGGATGTTTAGTTTTTTAAAGCTTTCGAAGGAAAGGTTTATTAATGATTTTGAAAGGGTTTTGAGAATTTTCGAAAGGAAGGTTTGGCCTTTCGGCCTAGGTTAAATAAAGGTTTTACTTTGTTTCGAAAGGAGTACTTTCGATAGATTCGAAAGGCGTACTTTCCAAGGTTTATATGTTTTCATCAACTGAGATTTGGGTAAAGTATATTTAACATGGCAAGGTGATTTTGAGTAAAACGTAGAGTATATTTATATTTTCGTTGCATAAGTTTGATTTAAAATTTTTAAATCATTTTGTAAAGGTTTTCAAGGAAAATTTAAGGAAAGATTCCTTATGTAAAAAGACTCAGATATTAGAATGCCTGATGGGACTGGTATAGGGTGTGCCCTGTACATTAGCTATTAACCTTTGCTAATTTTGTCCAAAATTCCATTGTGTAGGGCTTTGTCGTAGGTAAGACTAAAACTATGATTACCCATAGAAGGAATATATGTTTGTATACAAATAGGTTATTGGTGAGCCCACAAAACCATTAGGATCAGGTGACCCTGTGGGAAGATAAATTAGGGACAGACCGTGCAGAAGAGAAGTATTTAATAAATAGTTAAGGATAGGTCGTCCATAAGAAGAATGTCTAACAATTGTTAAATAAATTTGGTTTATATCGTCCGGTAGGCTCAAGTTAGCCAAAGGTTAGTAGTTAGCCCAACAAAACTACAGTTTTCGGACAGATAGTCCATTTATTACATGATATGTTTGTTTACATGATAGTGCTTTACAGTTTGAACCAGTTTTGGTTGCAAGAATTTTTTTTGCAAAAGATATGTTTTAAATGGATATAAGTGAGGGGAAACCTATTCCTCTAAGCAGCATAGTCTCACTTAATATCAATAACTGAGATGTATAATATTATTCACACCGGGCTTTATGCCTGACTCGAAGTTTCAGTTTCCCCTTAAACTCTCGGGTGCTCAAAATTGATTTGAGTAGGCTGAGGGTTGAGGTTTTTGTAATTTTGGCGAATAAAGCTTCAAGAGACAAGAAGGTGGCTGACAGATACTTAAATACGAGTTACAATTTATTCAGTTTATTTTCGCTATGTGTATTAAGTCAAATATGACTATATTGACTCTGATCAACCAAGGGGCATCATTATATGCCGCTCTTGATATATTTTATAATTGATATATTTGATCATTGCGTAAAAATCGTCAAGGGATTATGTAGGATATGAATTATTGCTTTGAAATGTAATTAGTAAAATGTTGGTTTTTCGAAATCTGTGACTTTGTTCATATTCAAGTGTTTCTTATATTATAGATATCATTAGCATTACCGTGTTTGATTACCAGAAGTTAATACTATAGACGACTGCAACATTTGTAATGCTTAGCTTTTGGCCTCCAGATATGATATGTTACAACTTGGTATCAGAGCGTATCTTTATGAAAAACCTTAAACTAAAAATGGTTTATGAAAACATAATCCTAAAGAAGTAGAGTAAGATTAGGGTATGGGATAACTCTGTAGTAACGTACTTGTATTTATTATATATAAGTATACGCATTATCTCTAGTCTCCTATCATTGTTAGGTTATTGTTTTATATCTTATGAGGTTTGAATACAGATACATATTGTAGAAGAGGAAGAGATAACCCAAGAGGGAAAGACACCAATGGGAATGCCACACCTAATACAAGAAGAACCCAAGTTTAGGCACGATAGAGAATGTAGGTTCTGGGGTCCCGCTAGTGGACATGGGAGCTATGTATCAGTTTTTTGTGAATATGATGCAAGACGGAATTGCAGCTGGAGTGGTAGGAGAAGATGCAGGAGCAGGAGTTCCGGTAGTTAACAATTATGCTAAGTTTAATGAAGATTAGACTAAGTTTGGAGGGAAGTCATTTATTGGAACTAAGGATGCTATCGAGGTGGAAAACTAGTTATTGCATTATGAAAGGATTTTTGCTGACTTTGGGCCCAATGATGAGTAGAAGAGGAGGCTTGTATTGAAACATCTTCAGGGGCTGTCTTATTTTGGTGGAATGGTGTGACTGTAGGTGTCGTTGAAGAGACGATGGCATGAGCAGAGTTTAAAAGGAGGTTCCAAGAGAGGTTCTTGTCGGTGATGGCGTAGTCTGTTTTGATTCGAAAGTTTGCTAAGTTATAACAAGGAGAAATGACTGTTTTGGATTATGCGAGTAGGTTTGAAGAGTCAGCCAGATATGAGTATGCTTCAGTGGAAACAGCGTCGAAGAGGAATGAAAATTTTATCAGGGTATTGAAGCCTGAGTTGGCCAAGGATACCTTACCACATACTATAGATCCCTTTGATATGGTTGTGGAGATGGCTTTGAGGCGAGAGGAGATGCTTTCTTGTCAGGAGAAGAGTAACGTGAAGGAGGTCTAGGTTGGGCAAGACGAAAAGTGGAAGTTCTTCCACAAGAAGAGTGCTCAGAGTGTGGAGCAGCTAAGAAAGGAAAGTCTATAGCGGTTTGTTTTAAGTGCAATAAGAAGGGTCATTTCTCCAATGAGTGTTGTACCGAGAAGATGAAAGAAGTGATCGGGAAGAAGAACATCAAGTGATTAACTACGATCAGATAGGCCACTATAAGAATCAATGCAAAGAGCCCTCTAAGGATGAAAATGTTAAGGTGTATGCATTGGAGCCTGCTACTTCGAAGCCAACAGCTCAGGAGAAGGGAAAGGCAGTTTTGGAAGGTACGCTTTAGAGTCATGGTATGTCTGTTAGCGTTCTATTTAATACTGGTGCATCGCATTCTTTTATATCTAGATGTTTGATAGATAAGCTTAACCTAGTACCCATATATTTAGTTACTTCCTTACGGTTGCAAATCCAATTGAAGGTTATGCAACTCTAGGATTGAGATGTGACCAGTTAGAGTTTGACTTGTTAGGTCATGCTTTTGTTTGCAATTTGCATGTGTTTGATTTTGTGGGGTTCAGGATTAATCTTGGAATGGATTGGTTAAGCGAGTACGATGCTAGGATAATTTTCCATGATAGGAAAATAACGCTTTGGCACCTTTCTTGTAGCGACATGATTATTTATATTGTTGGAAGCCTTAACAGCGAGGTGAAGGCTTTTTTGGTTGTTATAGAATTGGAAGATGATTGGAATCGAGTTTTTATGGTTAGATAATTCACAGATGTTTTTGCACTGCAGTTGAATGCCACCGAAACGAGCTATTGAGTTTCAGATAGATTTGGTCCCGAAAGAAGAACCTATGAGTAGGCCGCCAAGTAGGATGACTCCTACAGAGATGAGGGATTTAAAGGTATAGTTAGTGGATATGGAAGGCAAAAGTATTATTAGACCAAGTAGTTAACCTTAGGGAGCAGCCGTAGTGTTTGCTAAGAAGCCGGATGGATCGTTAAGGCTATGTATCGATTATCCAAAGTCGAAGGAAAAGACGATAAAGAATCATTATCCATTGCCAAGGATTGACGATTTGTTCGCTCAGTTAAGTGGAGCCAAGATATTTTTCCAGTTGGAATCGGCGATATGTTTCCATCAGCTCAGAGTATAGAGGTTGGTATACTTTCGATGACGATTAGGACCAGATATGGATTGTAAAAATGGTTAGTCATGTCATTCGAACTGATTAATGCGCTGACATTCTTTGTCGATTTGATGAATCGAATTTTTCAGGAGCACTTGGATAGGTTCTTGTTGATTTTTGTAGATGATATTCCGATATACTCTAAGGATGAGAAGGAGCATGAAGTTCATCTTAGAGTGGTGCTTGAGACGCTGAGGCAGCATTAGCTAAAGGGAAAGTTTTAGAAGTGTCATTTCTGGAAGAAGGAAGTGAAGTTTCTTGGTCATGTAGTCTCATAGAAAGGGTTGTCAGTAGATCTAACTAAGATTGAAGTGGTGAATAATTGGAAGAGACCCAAAACAGTGACCGAGATAAAAAGTTTTCTTGGATTGGCTGGATATTATCGAAGATTCATTAAGGATTTTTCGCGGATAGAAGCAACAATGACTAGGATAACAAGAAAGGATGTGAAATTTGTATGGACTGATAAGTGTGAGGAAGCATTCCAGAGTTTGAAACACTTATTGACCCATGCACTTGTGTTAGTTGTTCCGGAAGAAAATCAGGATTTGGCGGTTTATACTGATGCATGTGGAACATGTATAGGAGCTGTGCTGATGCAGAGAAGAAAGGTGATTGACTATGCTTCTAGACAGCTTAGATCGCATGAGATCAGATATCAGACACATGATTTGGAATTGGCTGCAATGATTTTTGGGATGAAGGTGTGGAGACATTACCTTTTAGGAGAGAAGTTCGGGCTACATACACACCACTAGTCGCTAAAATATTTGTTCTCTCAGAAAAAGCTAAACATGAGACTACAGAGATGGTTAGAGTTTATTGCTGTTTGTGATTTCGGAATTGATTACACACCAGGGAAAGGCAAAAAAGTTGCAGACGCAATTAGCAGAAAGCATTCGAATGCATTGTTAGCGATGACTGCTGAGTGGAAGGATTTGGAAGCCTTGACAGCTTGTAGAGTTCAATGGAGATTCGAGGCCGGGTCTAGTGGAGTGACTGTTATATTATATTGTTTGTAAGTTCGACCGGTGATGATCGAAAAGATTGCTCCTAAACAGGAGGAGGATCCAGGGTAAACTGAGCAGATCAGGAAGTTAGGATGTGGAACCAAGGTGATGATTGAAAGGATTTTAGTCATGACCTGAATGGGCGGTTGAGAAAGAAAGGGAGATTATGTGTTCTGAGTGTAGGAGACATAAGGAAAGAAGTTTTGGAGGAATACCATCGTTCGAAATTCACTATTCATCCGGGAGGAACTAAGATGTATTAGGATACGAAGAGAAGTTTCTTCTAGGATGGTATGAAGCAGGATATTGGCTTATGGGTAAAGCAGTGCTTGAATTGCCAACAAGAAAAGGCCAAACACTAGAAGTTAAGTGGATTACTTCAACGCTTAGATATTCCGGTATGAAAATGAGATTCTATTTCTTTTGATTTCATTGATGGGTTGCCAAGATCTAGTAGAGGAAATGAAGGCATATGGGTCATAGTGGATAGCCTGACTAAGAGTGCCCATTTCATTCCATTTAAGTCAACCAGGATGACACCTGTTTTAGCGAAGTTGTTTATGAAAGCTGTAGTTAGACTACATGGAGTTCCTAGTAGTATAGTAAGTGATAGAGATTCCTTATTCACTAGTGAGTTATGGAAGAGTCTACATGAAGTTTTGGGAACCAAGCTCAAGATGAGTATCGCCAACCATTTGTAGACAGATGAGCAAATGGAAAGAGTTAACAAAATCTTGAAAGATTTGTAAAGAGCTTGTGTATTAGATGTAACGACCTGGTATTTTCAACCATTCGCTTCCACACATGTTGGACTTGAATTGCTCAAAATATCAGATTATTAATTTATATTTTGCAAAAATTAGCATATTAAACAAATAATCATGGAATCACAGACGCACAGTAATATAACAACAATGCAGTGGAAACAAAAGAATAGTAGTTCACAAAGCTATTATATATATAACAGAGTTAAATAAGATACAACAGAGGTCTCAAATACATGAATGTCTCAATACAATAGTAAAATACAAAATCTGAATATATCGCTGGAGTCAATTGAATAACTGAAAGCAGAGTCGATAGATGGATTTCGAAGCGAAGCTCTAACTCCAAAGCCGAGTCTCAAATATTGTGACACTCAGTCTGACCCGAGCGTAAAGAAAAATACATAACACTCGAGTCATGATTAACATTCTTATATCAATAAATCTAACTGAAGTGAAATAACCCCTGAAATACAAGTAACTCAAAGGATGCTTGGGGTAACCATCCTCTAAGGATCCGTTAAACTATCTACTATGTAGTAATATACGCTATTATAATAATGTCTAAAGTAAAGTAAACTATTAAAATAGCGTTAAGGCGTTACCTATATCCACCTTAACACATTTTATAGTGTCAATAGTCTATGCAGTACCGTAATAGCTCAAGACCGGGAGGCTACCGGAGGATACTCCATATGTACACACAAAACAAACTCGTAGTGGTCTTGCTAGGGTAGGTGACACGGCACAATTAGGCAATGCCAAGGTAGATATACCAATTACGCATCCGGGCTGGTAATAACACATAGCAGCTACTATCGCCCACCTCGGAACACACTCCCAAATCAAAATCAAGGGTGGCCACTCAATCACAAAGTAAGAATATAATATCGAAGGAATTTGCCCGATTGGAAGAATGACCTCACTTGGCCCGAGAATCGCTCCTGTTTTAGGCACCTTATGCCAACTCACAGGAGTCGGGTCAACGTATATGCCTCAATAGAACGTCGCCACCATCCTACTTCATTCTGGAATCTCCACCACGTACACGGTTGTTAAAGTGGTTTTCGATATCGGCAGAGAGTATGACAATATCCGATCCCGGTCTCTTTAACAACCAATCGTTATTATAACACAGCGGTTATTTCAAAATAGTTTATGCTTCACAACCAAAATATCACTGCCATTTCAAAAACCATATCAATACGATATCATTTCCATTTCAAAACCAAATACGATATCATTTCTATTTCAAATGTATCTATTTCTAAAATCACAACACTTTCAAAGTTATAAACTTTCGAAACCAAACACTTGAAATTATAACACTTAAAAAACATAATACTTTGAAATTCATAGCTTTGAAAACATAACTTCCACCCCTTAAACAGTTTATATATTAAAATAGTATATATAATAAAATAGTTTATAAAGTAAAATAGTTTATATAAAAGAGTTATAAGTTAAAATAGTTTATATTAAAATAGTTTATATTAAAAGTAGTTTATATTAAAAATGATTTATATTAAAATAGTTTATATTAAAATAATTTATAAAGTAAAATATAAAATAGTTTTAAATATAATTTAAAAAATACTTTATATAATAAAATAACTTCCTCAAATTTCACAAATCGATTCCAAAGCAACTCAAATTCCAAAAGTCAAATTTAATTCAATGTTAATTCATCAATTTCAACTCAGTTCAGTTTCTTAATAAACCATTTCAAATTATATCGATTTCAAAGCTTTAAATATTCCATAATTTCAAAACTAATTTGATAATTTCATATATATCTTAATTCAATTTACTATTATTTAGTTTTGAATACTTAATAAATTCAATATCTTTTAAATAAAACTCAAACTTGAAATATTCATTAATCACCTTAAACCAAAATCAAATTATAAAATCATATCCTTTAAAATATCAAATTCATTAAGTTTTAAATCGATTTAATTAAATAAAATTATTAATTAAATACAATTTCAAATAAATTCAATTCTATCTTTCTAACCTAAATTTATTAAAATCATTATAAACTCTATATTAATATATAATTTAAATAAATACTTAAGCACATTATATTTTAATAAAATCACACTTTATTATTAAAATTATTTAATATTAAATAAAATTTATACATAGTTTAAAATTAAGAATTTAACTATATATAAAATAACATTTATATAATATCCAAAATCAATATTTATATAAAACCATATATTTCTTTCCAAACCCATAGAAATTAGTTTCAAAATATTTATATATAGACCAATGGTGTCTGTATATAATTTTCTATCCTATGGTCAAGTGATGCTGATATTTGTCATTTCAATCTGCAATTTAAATATATACGGGTATATATCATTTCAACCCGCAATCCCAGGTTCAATTCAATGAAAATCGCTTGGGTTTATCATTTCAACCCATAAAGATTTTCTTCTCTTCTACAGATCGTTCGGGTATGTATCATTTCAACCCATAGGGAATTCTAAACTAACAGGGAACTTGCAGAGTGATAACAGATATAAATATAACAGGCATATATCATTAATATAGATAACAAATAATGGTGTCAGATGTCACAGGTGAACTGATATAGATAATAACGTATATATGGCAATGTAATTAACCAACAACCGCATATTTGAATTGTCGTTTCAATTGAATCAAATTTAATAATTATAAGAACATTAATCGTGAGTGATTGCTCACCTTTCGAGGCTAGAGAGGTTCGACAAATGAAACGAGTTATGAATCCAAGCATGAATTTCAAAGCAAAGCTGGATTGGCACGAATTGACGAACAAAGCTGATCAATAGGATTAGATAAAATCAAATCAGAATTGGATCGATGAATATAATTGGTATAAGTGAACTTACATATAACTATAAATATAACTATATATAAATCTTTTTTAAATTCAAACACATTTATATTGAATATATATATATATATATATGTATGTATGTATGTATGTATGTATGTATTTCAAATTCTATTATTCAAACTAAAACACATATATTAATATAAACATATATACATTATTATTATATATTCAAAATCAAAAATTATAAAACCCATATTACAACAAGTATCATCATTCATTGTACACACTTATATTATATAAAGCAATTTTAAAAACCAACATTTTATAAAACAAAAATATCACTTACCCCAAACTTCTATATGTCACGGCTGATGTACAGCTAAAAGAAAATTCAAAATTCAAAATCTATGCACATTCCAAAAATCTAAATATCCATATGTATTTATATATTACATATATTAAACACACTTTTAAAATAGAATAAAATAACCAGTTAATGTTGTACATGGAATCTGTGAATAGTATATGCACCCATACTATACCATCTATATTATACATGGGCATATACCTTAGTTTATATATATCTTTAGAACAAAGCCTTATACATTTATATATTATATGCATTATATAATACAGTACAACATATAGAAACTACTGTAATACTTGAAAGTCTATAAATAGTCATATGCAGACAAGTTTATATATACTCTGAAATCAAATAAAGATGTATATAAACTTTTATAACTTATATACTCATGAACTAATATTTAAGTTTTTATTTAAAAACCTAACGAAAAAGGTGAAGGCAAATCTATATATCAGCAACCATTTACAGATTTCATTTACAGATTTCACGGCGTACCGGAGTTCAAAAAATAGAAATTAATATACTGCTAAAATCAGCATGACGAGAAGATCAAAATTGTATACAGATTCAATGGTATGATCATCTGATCAAAAGTCGATAATCGGTACCGAAAATGCTGCAATTTGTCAGAAATAAGATAAACAGAGCAATAACGGTCCAAATTTGGAGAAGCGAAATATGAGGTCTCACTTGAAAGATGATTTAAAAATTTATTATGTAAAATATTCAGGTTTTTTTGGAAAACATTTTATTATCATCAAATTTAACTAATTTGAATTGGAATAAAATTGCACAAGAAAATAAACTACCATTTTATCAGATGATAAATTACCATTTTCTATGTTTGAATATATGTATTTCAAATATTAAATGTATTTCAAATTTTTATTATTTAAAATTTCAAAAAAATTCAATTAATTAGGTAAATAAAACCATTAAAAATTTCTGGTCGTTACATTAGATTTCGAGGGACCATGGGAAGACCATCTGGATTTAGTCGAGTTTTCATATAACAACAGTTATCAGTCTAGTATTGCGATGGCACCATTTGAAGCTTTGTATGGAAGGTCATGCATATCTCTCGTATGTTGGTTAGAGACCGGGGATAGATTTTTCTTGGCCCGGATTTAGTTAGAGAAGCTGCATAAAAGATTGAGGTCATTTAAGCTTGGATTAAGGAGGCTCAGCTTAGGCAGAAGAGTTATGCAGATAAAATGGAAAGATTTAGAGTTCTTAGTTGGAGATCAGGTTTTCGTTAAGGTATCACTGATGAAGGGTGTGATCAGATTTGAGGATCAGAAAAGTTGGCACCGAGATTCGTTAGACCTTTCCATTTTGTTGAGATGATCGAGAAATTCGCATACATACTCGAGTTACCGAGCGGTTTAGCAGGATTCCATGATGTTTTCCATATTTCTCATCTCTAAAAGTGTAGTAGAGACCCAGAGACTACTATTACAACAACTGTGCTAGATGACTTAGTGGTACAACCAGACTTGACTATAGTGAGAAAGCAGATTCGCGTAGGTGCAATAGGTTAGAAGGCTTAGAACCGAAACAGTCAAATTTGCTAAAGTCTAATGGAGCTACGATGAGAGAGACTATGCTTAGAAGATAGAGAGCAGGATTACATACACTTATCTTGACTTATTTGATGGTATGTTTTACCTCTTTGATTGATTTGTTTTATATCTTAACGTAATTTCGAGGACGTAATTCTTTAAGGAGGGGAGTTTGCAACACCTCATATTTTTGGTAACATTATTTAGAAGATTTAATTAGATAAACTAAATAAATATAATGTGTTGATTATGGGATTGAGATTTGATTTTATTAAGCAGTAGCCTACTGTTAAACCAATGAATTAAAATAAGAGTTAAAATGAAATAGAGGAGGGGTAAAATTGAAAAGAGGCCATTCTTATACCATAAACTCTTGGCCATGTATCCTATACACGTTCATTTTCGTTCATCAAAATTTTTAAACTTGAGCTTGACCATTATTAACAAGAGGAAGAGGAAGAAGATTAAGAAAAGCTAAGGAAGAAGCTAAATCAAATCAAATCCATTCAAATCTCAATCTCATTAATCTCTAAAGCTAAGGTGAATAATGGATACATCTCAAATTTCTTATTGTATTCGGTTTCATGTTGAATCTGAACTTATGTGCAATGGTTCGCCATGTTTTTGAATGATGGAATGATTACATATGTACTTGTTGATGATTATGGTTGTCCATATAGATTTTATGACATGTCTTGATATGAAAACCCTATTAAATGACATCCAAATGCCTTGCGAATTTTTATTAAGATCAGAAATGATATTTTAGAGATGGGTTTCAATTTTTAGAATTTATGTGGATTTTATATGAGTTTTCTAGTGAAGAAAATGTAATTTTGGGCTAAAATTATTTACGGTTAAACAATTAATGGCTTGGGTATGAAATTAATATAAGTTAGAAAACATATTAAAAGTTGTTTTCTGGATTTTTCGTAAAATTTTCCCAAGTGTTTTAATGGATATATAAAATTGTTTGAGTTTTGGGACTTAAATGTTTTATATATTTATAAAATGGAGAAGGGGTATTTTATAAATAATTTAAAATTGTTAATTTTAGAATTTGGCGGTACTTTTAGAAAAGAGAAACTTGCAAACAATCGTAATTTGACAAACAAGGTGGGTTTGATATAAGAAGGACTAATCTAGATGGTTTTTACTATTTCGATGCTTTCGGCACCAGGCTTTTGCCTCCCTATCCTTACCTCCGAATCTATCGAAACCAATGCACATAGTATCAGGTAATTGGTATGTAGTGAATTGGATGTAGGCGGAAGGCATAGAGTCGAAACCATGGGTTTCGAAGTGGTTGACGCAATACTTTACTTTTAAGTGAAAATGCGCCTGCTTGCCTTCGACTGAATAGTTTTCGGCTTGGTTGGTTTTCGACCAGGTCAGATGGTTGTAAAGAAAAGGTTTCGATTGGGTTGCGTCTTTGTTTTTAAATAAATGCTTTCCACTGGATCGAAACCCCTGACTGCCTTTTACTACCTTTCGACCCAGATTGGTTTCGAAAGGATTGCTTTGCTTTGTTTTGCTTTTTAAACCTGACCACTTCTCTAATGCTTTCAAAGGGATGGTTTCTATACTATCACTTCTTTACTTAAGAATGATTTCGAAAGGAATGCTTGCAACTTTAGTGAGTTTATGATCCTTTTGCTCAAATAGAATCCATAATCCAAATGGTTTCGACCGAAACGGTTTTCAAAGGTTAGGAAGGAGTAAATTTTTGAATGGTTCTGAAAGGTTTCCATATGCTTTAAATTGAACCCAAGTGCTTTCGAAAGATTTGTGTTTACAAATATTTGATACTTTCGAAGGATCTTAAAGAAAGGTTTCGAAGGGGTGGTTCCCTAATGGTTTCAAAGGAGTCGAAAGGCAAGGTTTTCTGATTGTTTGGAAAGGGTTGAAAGGAAAGGCTTTTCCAATGTTTTCGAAAGGCATGGTTTAAAGGTTTTAAAGAAGGAAAACATAAACTTTTAAGCTTTTGAAGAAAGGTTTTTCAATGGTTTCAAAAGGGTTTTGAGAATGGTTTTGAAAGGAAGGTTTTGGCCTATCGGCCTTTCGGCCTAGGTTAAATAAAGGGTTTTACTTGGTTTTGAGAGGAGTACTTTCAATAGATTCGAAAGGGGTACTTTCAATGGTTTATATGTTTTCATCAACTAAGATTTGGGTGAAGTATATATAACATGGCAAGGTGATTTTGAGTAAAACATATAGTATATATTTATATATTCCTTGTGCAAGTTTTATTTAAAGATTTTAAATCATTTTGAAAAGATTTTCAAGGAAAATTTAAAGGAAGATTTCCTAAGTAAAATGATTCAAATACTAGAATACTAGATGAGACTGGTATAGGGTCACACCCTGTACAGTATTTATTAGGCCCGGCTAATTTAGTCCAACATTCCAGTGTGTAAGAAACTTTGTTACACGTAAGACTAAAATTATGATTACATACGGAGGGAATATATGTTTTTATACAGATAGGTTATTGTTGAGCCTGTAAAACCATTTGGATCAGGTGACCCTGGAAAAATATAAGTTAGGGACAGACTTTCAAGAAGAGAAGTATTTAACAGATAGTTAAGGACAGATTGTCCACAAGAAGAGTGTCTAACAAATTTGTGATAAATTTGGTTTATATTGTCCAGTAGGCACGAGTCAACCAAAGGTTAATAGGTAGCCAAACAGAAACATAGTTTTCAAACAGATAGTCCATTTATTACCTGATATGTTTGTTTACATGATATTGCTTTACAGTTTTAACCAATTTTGGTTGTAGGATAAGGTTTGCAAAAGATATGTTCGAAAAGGATATAAGGGAAAGGAAAATCATTCTGCTAAGTGGCATGGTCTCACTTAATATCAATAACTAAAATGTATAGTATTATTCACACCAGGCTTTATGTCTGACTCGAAGTTTCTATTTTCCCTTAAACACTTGAGCACTCAAAACTGATTTGAGTAGGTTGACGGTTGAGATTTTTAGGTTTTTTTAATTTTGGCGAATAAAACTTCCGGAGATGAGCAAGTAGGTGACGAATAGCTAAATAGAAGTTACAGTTTATTCAATTTATTTCCGCTGTGTGTATTAAGTCAAATATGACTATATTGACTCTAGCCAACCAATGGAGAATCGTCATATGTCGCTCTCGGCATATTTTGTAACTGATATATTTGATCATTGCCTAGGAAACGTCAAGATATTATGCAACTTGGATATGAATTATTATTTTGAAACGTAATTAGAAGAATGTTTTTTTTTGAAATTTGTGATTTTATTCATATTCAAGCGCTTCTGATAATATGGATACCATTAGCATTACCGTATATTGTCGGCAGAAGTAAATACTGTAGATGACGGCAGCATTCGTAGCGCTTAGCTTTTGGCCTCCGTATACAAGATGTTACAACACTTCATATAAAATATTGTATAGAAAGATAGATTTGTAAATGGTATTTTATAAATAAAATAAAAGATTTATAAATGATATCTTATAAAGGGACATCATAACATTTTGATAATTGAAATAATAATTCACCTGTGTGAATTTATAACGATATGTGAAATGATTGTTTTATGGAAAGAATTTAGTCCGATCTTAAAATCGCAGATTTGTGATAAGTATATGAGATTTAAAATTAGGAGATTTATTAATGGAATCATATAAATAGAAAGGAGTTTCGTAAATATTAAGGAGATTTAAAAAAGGAGTTTTATTAATGGGTCAAGATTTAATTTCTATAAATGATCATTTTAAATTAGGGTAGTATGGAAAGTATTCTTTTCATACTTAGCACCAAATTCTAAGGTAGGGAAACTCATCTCCATTTATGAGAATTATGAATGTATGTCGAGGCAGGATTGTTCTATAACTTGTCTGACATCATTGTTAATCGAGGGATAGTACAAGTTTGAAATCGAAAAGCGGTAGTTAGTATATTTAGTCTAATTTCCATAAGATCCATTTAATTACAACAAAAGAAGTGTGGTTTGAGTTTGTAGTAAAAAATGTTTTTTAGTGATATTTGGTCTTGACCCATTCAAGTTTACTTTTGAAATATGAAATCTTTCATAAATATTTTGTGAATATACTTATGTCGTTGAGAGAAGTATATTGTTACATTTCTAAGTATTAAAAGTGTAGTGTTGTGTGAATTCACTTATACCGATCAGAAAAGTATATGGATATTTTTTCAAGCATTGAAAGAGTATAAATGAATAGTGATTTGGTAGTACACATATTTTTATCTTTTGTAAAGGTTTTTTAATATAGATTTTATAAAATTATTTTAACAAGTGAAAAGGATTAATTAAAGAGGCTTACTGCTTTCTTATGTGCTAAATCATGCTTGGTTTCCATATGAAATTAAATCTCTAATTTGATTGTTTGCTTAATTGATACTTATATAACCGTCCGTCAAATCTTGGCTAGTTTTGACTTAGGAAGTAGATATAAGCCTCACATGTTCATATGGTTTGAGATCCCTTTGGAAAACTCATTCCGATGAAATGGCTCTCACTTTAAGGGTGGATATTTGAGATCCCCTTGGGACTCTTATACATACTTATACTTCTAAAATAACCAGGATTGAGTCAACTGGAAACTATTGATTATTAGTTTAGAGAGATTGAGATCTGATAAGTTATCAGTAAACCACTTCAAACTGGCATAAGTGTTAAAATTGAAGACGGAGTTCTTTGAAGTGCAAGGGCTACTTGCAACTAATTCTAAGGGTGATCTTAAAGAGATGTAGTAGAATTAGTTTCTTCGGTTTGTTCATATCCTAAACAAATTGTATGGATGAATGCTGACATTGCATTGTTGCTTGGAAGGCAATGTTAGCATTCTAAGTGGGCTTTGCTAAAAAGGTAAAACATAGCCATAAGCCTCACACTCGATAATGACTAAAACATGGGATATGCATCAAGGCTATGTGGTTCGCTACCATTAGCTTATGATCTTCCCTGATTTAGATCGATATTTGTGAATTATGTATGTTGAGCCTATGGAAATGGTTTGTCAAGTTGGCAGCCGGAGTGATGATCATATTCGGTACTATCCAGGAAAGTTAGGTCAATTCTGTGTTGGCTGGGGTAAACCTTGGCACATTTATCTAAAGGAGTACTCTGATAGGCGATATCCCGATAGCCTTATCATTGATGAAATCCATTTCCCAGTACGTACCTTATGGACTTAGTTTTATACCAAATATGCTGGAATGTGAGATGCATGCATTTCAGCTATGTTATATATTTATTTTAAACTCTAGACATTATTATAATATCACAATTTTTTTTAACAAATATGGTTTGATTATCATAAGTTAAAAACTCATCCGTGTTTATATGTGACGTGGTCATATGAGATCATTTATACTTCGATGGGTTTTATAAATTTAAAAATCTGTATGATTTGAGTTTCACATGTTAGTTTACAAGGATGATCCGGGTGTTATTTTCTTATAATACTCAGGTTAGACCCGAGTACATTTTCAGATTTTGTTATGGATACTTTGGAGCTTCAAAAGATGAGCTGGATGCCTCAAAGACGCATTTAATTTTCCGCTGCATTTCTTATTTTGTATATATCATCATTTGTGAGGACAGGTTATTATAACTGTCTTGATCGATGATAGTTCACTTTACTCTGATTGATGTATGTATATTATAGTTTTCTCTTGTAAAGATCATGTGTGTATTATATATTACTCATTACGATGTGAGATTTTATTCCATCGTTTCTTCGCTTTCACCCCAACAATGTGTCTTTCCGACAATTGGATGCTCAGCATGTGAATACCATGGATGTAGTAGTGTCAACTTTTGAGGTTTGAAAAGGGGGTCGTTACTGCATGGTATCATATAAGATTGAGTAAACACCAAGGCCTTGGTGGGGTAGATTCGCTAGTAATAGGGTTAGTAACACCTTAGAATGGGTTTGAGCGTGCACGCGAGCGTGTGTGTGTGTGTGTACATATATATGAGGGCACGTATTTGTTAGTGCTATAATTTTTTTAATATTATGTTGATTGATCTATTCAGTAATTTATGAATTCTGATCGATAATGAAGATACAACTGTATTGATTGAGTTTTAAACACTTGGATAAGGCAAACCAACACAATTTGGTAAACGAAATAATTTTACCTAGGATTATGTTTCATATGTAAAAGAATAATTTTCAAAAATTGATACAGTTATTTATGATGTGTTTGTTCATTAGGAATTGATGATATTCAATTATTATCCTTTATTGTTTGATGAGTCGTGCTCATACAGTTTAGAAGCATTAGCTATTGTTTGCTGATTGATTATTTATGCTCAGCTAATTTGCTTTTATGGTTTTGGTTAAATCAATTACGAACACCTTGTGAGTCAAGTCTCTAAATTCTACTATAAGGTGTTTGGTAGTAACGTGTTAAAGTTTATCTTGATACAAGAATGATTTTACATAAAGATGATTTTATAAATTAGGTTTATAAAGTATGTATTAGAATAAAGAGGATTTTTAGAAATTAAATCCTGGTATCTTTGAAAAGATTTCAAATGTTTTTTAGAAAAAGTAATTATAGTATTACTTGAAACTATTTATAGGTATAAATATTTTAGGAAATTTATTTAAGCAAGATACATTTCCTTTAGATGGTTCAGGCACTTGTAGGATCGATTTCACCCTAGAGGGAAGGGGAATGAATAGGGTGATGCTAATAATAATAAAAACTAATGTGGAAATATATAAAATAATTACAACATAGATAATAGCAGAATAATAAAAGTAGAAATAGAACAACATAGGTTTACCCAGCTTCGGCAAAACTCTGCCTACGTAATGCCCCAAGATTTGTACTAGAAATTAAGTAGTCAGACGACTACACGCATAAATTCATGACACCCGCTATCGACTGACCTAACTCTACACTTAAAACCTTGCCACAACTCACCTACTGAGTTGGGAATTCTTGAACTACACCACCGTAGTTCGTCCCATAGTCACACGACTAGAATTTTACAAAAGTTTAAAAGAAAAAACAAAATAAAAACAAACACAAAACCCTATAAAATTAAAGCCTAATTAAAAATTATAAAGGCCGACCACTTTAGTTTATATCACAAGAAAAATTATCTCCCTTAATATTTTCATCTGTTTCGTCCATATCCTTTACTTCGTGAAAATGTCTCCCTCTTTTTCCTTTGCTCGAAAACGTTCGTTCCCCTTTCAAAAACTTAGGGCTTTGCTTTGAAATGGAGACGCCGCTTGTATTTGATCAATTACAGTGATTATTTACTTTGTTTGGCTTGGACAATCGATCCTTTGGTTGTGCTTTGATTTCGGTTGCTCCAGTTTTATTGAGTTCGAATAACATGAAATTGGTATGTGATTTATGCTTTTGTTTTACAGGTCAATTTGCTTGAACTCAATTCAATTATCTCTGCCGATGATGTTAAGGGGATTTATATAGGGATCGATCCCCTTAATTTTCGTTTAAATATTTCTTTTGAATTTGTCTGCTAATTTTTGCTTGGCCGTTCGATTGTACTTGAATACATTTGAATTATTTAGACTAGTACAATTCGAACATTTTTCTAATGTCTTGTGCTTGATTACCACGGCTTATTTGTTTTCCTGATTTTTTGTTCATACATATTGCTCCATGACTTTGAATTTTCTTCATTTATTTTGGCCTTGACTTGTTCATTGTACTTGCGATATTATCTGGACTTGTTCAATTCGTGTTATCACCTGATTTTGACTTTGGCATTTAAAATTTGAGATAACTCTTGCGACTTCGTTTATTTCTCTAGTATTTGAATTTGCTGACTTCGGATAAAACTTGACTTCGTTCATTTACTCACGGCTTCATGTGAATTGCTTCTCTTTACTGCTGGCAATAGTTATTCGAACTGCACTTTAATCATGTTGTGACCACTGTCTGTTACACACGTCTTCACTCAATTCATATTGTCAGTTGGTTGTTGCGTAAGCAATTTTAGTCTGGTTCATCGCTGCATATTGTTGTTGTGGTCGTTTTGGAGTCTGGTTGTATGTATGTTGGTTTGTACGTGGTCGGTGTTGGTGCACATTGATGGTCTGCACATCCAGGCTATGTTGTATGTGGTCATGTAGTCGAGGCACGACTTTGTTGCCTATGTTTTCATGTGATGTCTCCACACATATATAATGTTTGTAATTGTCCTTTGGTATTGCAGTCTTGTTCATTACTGCATATATGTATTTATCCATTTTCTCTTGGAAGCTGCTGCATAGTTCGAATGTCCTCATGTTGCATATGTATGGTTTAGATACTTGTAGAATATAGTCTTGTTCCACTGAGTCATTTAGTTTTGTGTTCAGTTGCTTCAAGTTTGTTCATATCTGAGTTGCCTTCATGCCTTCATTTTGCTTGTTTTATGTTGAGTTACTATTTGCACAATTTTGATTGCACTAGAGTCATGATTATTGTGTGCTTTGAGCATTGCCTTGAACTGAACTGTTATGATGAGTGGCCTTGTTAGACTTGCATTGATCTGGACATGTTGTTTCCTTTGTTGCATTTCCATATATACATATGTATGTATGTATATCTATGTATGTATATACATATATATATATGTATGTATGTATGTATGCATGCATGTCTGAATGCATGCATATCCTCTGTCCTCTTTGAGTACTTGCATTTGAACTAGTGTGTTGTGGTTTGCACTTCAGTTAAAATGCCTCTGCCTAATGTATGTGTGTGTCACCACTGTTGTCTTAATATATGCCATTTCTTTGAGTCAAAAAATGCCTCTTGTCCTTGTGGTCTTTTCAGTTGTTGGTTGAGCTGAACCTGTATTGTGAAACATGTATATAAATGTATACATGTGTGCAAACATATGTATATATGTATGTGGTCATATTGATGTATACGCATGCTCTATTCATTTTGTATTATTCACTGCCCTGGTCTGTATTGCACGCTCATGTTTTCTTGTGCATTGCCCTGGTGCAATTGACCTTTGTGTTCATTTTTGTTCTTATGATTACTTGAGTCTGGTACACTCCACCATTTTCATATGCAGTTTGTATATTTCCGGTTTCACTTGAATTTTCATATTTCTTTGAGTTGAAATCCAGTTGCTTGCCTCTATGCTGTTGTGTTACTACCTTAACTTAAGACTGCACCTGACCATGCCATGTTGAGTTGTTTGTAGCGGTTCGGTTTGGTTACAGTACTAGTTCTGGTTGAAGTTGTTGTTAGTCTGGTCTGGAGCTTGTTTGTTTGACTGGGTTACCTTGTGTTGAGTCTTCAATTCATAAGCATACATCTCTGGCTCAAGTGTGCTCGAGCTTGTTCCAATCATTTAAACTTGTACATAACCATTCTATTTTTGTTTTTGTATTGCACCTGAGTTGAACCTAGCTTTGGCTCGGGTTTGATCTTGTGCTCATGTCGTGACTTTATTTGTATTGCACTTGAGTTGAACCTAGCTTTTGGTTGGGTTTGACCTTGTGCTCATTTATCCCTGCAGTTTTATCAAGTGTATATTGGCATGCACAGTCTTGTGGCATGTACAGTGATACACTGTGCATGTCATAAGTTATTCATGTATATTGAATTCAAAATACATATGATGATGAACGACCATAATAACCGAGGTAAGTAATATTTTCAAAAACACATTTATTTTACACTGCAAAAATATTTCTTTTTAGATTTTACTGCGTTGGTGTTTATTTTGCAGATAATTCAGATGCTGGATACAAATTGGAATATAGTTGAAGAACAAATATGAATGAATGAGTGATATGTAGTGAGGTGCGAATGTAAATAACAATTGTATTGTAACTGAAATTTTGTATATATAGTGAGAGCTCAAATTTTGTACAATTCAAGTAGGGAGTTAGAGTAGTTAATGTATTCATTTAAGATCAAATCCAAAAATAATTATAAAATCACATTTTCTAAACTGGCTAATCTGAAACAAGGCCAACAAAAAAATATTTTCTGGAAGGGGTTTTATAAAAGAAAATATGTGCTAATTGAAGATCATTTGAAATGAAAAATATGCAGATATTTTCTCTAAAAATGTGATGCAACTAATGAATGTCTCTACATAAAACACGCCCCACTAATAATTTTTCTACCAACTATATTATTAGTGTAATCTGCATCTGAATTTCCCTTTGACTCAAGATTATCATTAGTTGGATGTTATAGACTAGAACATGAAGCTGCAACAAAGACCTTAAAGTCTTTTTATAGCTTTTAAATGAAATTCTTTTGGATTTGAATTGAAATGTGCAAATAAAAAACAGTGAACATAGTGTCAGATGTAGAAGCAGTAAGATAAACAAATATATCCACATGTATCTAGAGTAATCATCAACCCATAAAACAACATCACTAGTCCAAACAAATCTATATAAACTAGTTCAAAGACTCTAGAGACACTTATAGTGTTCTCGGCATAAAAAGATAATTGGCCAACAATTTTGCATAAATTAGAATCATAATCAACATTCATTTCTTCATCACATAACTGGCTGAATTAAATCAGATTAGTTGCAGATTTTCACATCAATTTTTCGTTCAAGATAAATGTACATTTATCTATTTTACCTTCACGATAATTTTTCGTTATTACCTATTGTGACTCTACCACCTCTGTACTAGGCTAAGGAACTTTGATTTTTCGCCTGTCATGTGCCTGGAACAGCTAAAATGTAAGTAATACTGTTGTTATTCCTTAGCCTGCCACCACACCCACATGAGAATATATTTTTGTGACCTATTTGTTTTTATAGGTCCATGGTTGTTAGTGGCAAAAGATTTTGAAAAATATGTGTTTGTAGACTCAAGACTATTTATATTTGTTCTTTTGGCACCCAGATTTGTTTGACTTTAAGGGATTTTATATTCGTGCCTTTTGGAACCCAAATTGGAATGGTTTTCACGTGTTTGGGTCTGTACCAGCAATTGTTGTGGTTATGTCCAGTTTTTCCACAAATTGTGCACTTGGAACGATCTTTCTTCTTTGGAAAATTTTCTTAAAGTTGTAGACAATTGTTGGACTTGTGTTTTGAGAGATTCATTTTTATTCAATAATTGAGTGCACTTTTTAATAGAATTTTCTCTCCTTGTATTTTCACTCTCTTTTAAATTCAAAATTTCATTTTTAGTGATTTAATTTTAATTTCTGATTTTTTAATTTCTTCTCCAAATAATGGACACATATCACACTTAGGGCACTTGTTTCGATAGTTTTTAACCAATTGATCGAGCTGTTTATTTAATTCTATCAAACTATCTCTTTTTGATTCAATTTTAGCATATTTCTCCCTAAGTCTTTCAAACCAGCCATTTATTTCATGGAAATATATAAGTTATTCCGAATGAGTAAGTTTTGATACCTCGCTTGGCTCATCTTCATCACTTTCGGTTGTTTCTCCTTGAAGACACAAATTTTCTTTTTTACTCTCACTGCCAGTACTTTTATTAGCCTCGTCAGTTTTATCCCAAGTAGCTGTAAAACTTCTCCATTTCTATTTCTTTCTTTCACTGAGTCGATTCTAAGGAAAATTTGGCTTGAAATGACTGGTTTTATTTCACTTGTGACATTTGATCCCCCACTCTTCTAAGGTGTCTAGTTCTTCGACTATTTTGCTTTTTAGTTGTTGATTTAGAGTTGGATTTCCATACTTGTGGTTCCATCTTTTGAATTTCTTTATTATCGGTGTCAGTTCTGCTGCCCCATCATCATCATCGTCGTCTTCACTTTCAGTTGTTCCTTTAAGAGCTATTGATTTCTTTCGAGTATCACCTCCTTCTCGTTCTTCCTTGAATTTCATTTCTAGCTCAAAGTGGTGAGATTTCTGATGAGTTCTTCGACTTTAATTGGTTTCAAATCCCTTGATTCTCGAATAGCAGTGACTTGGGCTTCAAAATTTAATGGTAGAACTCTGAGGATTTTTCGGACTATTTTCAATTATGTTTATGGTTTTCCAAGAGCTTTTGATTTGTATACGTGATTAGAAAGTCGTCCGTACATCTCTTTGACATTTTCATCCTTGGCCATTGTGAAGTTCTCGTACTCGCTACTAAGCATGGCAAGGTTAGATTCCTTCCTTGGGAAGTTCCTTCGTGAGTCACTTCAAGTGTGTGCCAAATGTTCTGCGTAGTTAGACAATGTGAGACAGGATTAAATTCAATTTGATCCCATGAACATATAATAGAATTAATAGATTTAGCATTAGCATTCTGTAGTTTATTTTCTTGATTTGTCCATTGATCTATCAGTTTTTCAATTTCTTGATTATCTACCACTATAATTGGTGTCCTATATCATGTCTCAACAACATTCCAAGCATCAATGGTTTTCAAAAAAAATTTGATCTATTTATCCAGTAAGCATATTCACTATTGAACGTAGGTGGTTCAACTATGGACCGACACCCACCAAAAGCATTAGTAAAAGAAGCCTTAAAAAGATCAAAATTTGAAAATAATAAAATTTTTTTTGAAAAATCAAAATTTTAAAATAAAAATTGGCTTTTGTTCCTAGCTCTGATACCACTTGTAGGATCGATTTCACCCTAGAGGGGGGATGAATAGGGTGATACTAATAATAATAAAAATTAATGTGAAAATATATAAAATAATTGCAGATAGCGGAATAATATAGGCAGAAATAGAACAAAACAGATTTACCCAGCTTTGGCAAACCCTGCCTACATGCTGCCCCCAAGGTTTTTACTAGAAACTAACTACTCAGACGCTTACACACGTAAACTCGCGACATCCGCTATCTACTAACCTTACTCTACGCTTAAAATCGTGCCACAACTTAACCAATGAGTTGTGAATTCTCGAAAAACACCACCGTAGTTCGTCCCTTAGTCTCGAAAAATTATCTCCCTTAATATTTTCTTTTGTTTAGCCCATATCCTTTACTTCGTGAAAATGACTATCCCTTTTTCCTTTGCACGAGAACATTCATTCCTCTTTTCAAAAATTAGGGCTTTGCTCTGAATTGGAGAACCCACCTGTATTTGATCAATTGCAGTGATTATTTGCTTTGTTTGGCTTGGGCAATCGATACTTTGGCTGTGATATGATTTTGGTCACTCTAATTTTATCGAGTTTTAATAACATGAAATTGGTATGTGATTTATGCTTTTTTCTTTACTGGTTAATTTTCTTGAACTCGATTCAATTATCTCTACCGATGATGTTTAGGGGATTTATATAGGGATCGATCCCTTTAATTTTCATTCAAATATTTCTTTTGAATTCGTCTACTAATTTTTGCTTGGTCGATCAATTTTACTTGAATACATGTGATTTGTGTAGACTGGTTCAATTCGAATATTTTTTTGATGTCATTTGCTTTATTACCACGACTTGTTTGGTTTTTTGATTTTTCGTTCATATGTGTTGCTCCATGACTTTGAATTTGCTTCGTTTATTTCGGCTTTGACTTGTTCAATATACTTATGATATTATCTGACTTGTTCAATTCGTGTTATCACCTGGCTTTGACTTTGGCATTTAAATTTTGAGATAATTCTTGCAACTTCGTTTATTTCACTTGTATTTGAATTTGATGACTTGAATAAATATCGACTTCGCTTATTTACTCACGGCTTCATGTGAATTGCTTCTCTTTACTGCTGGAATTGTTATTCGTACTGCACTTGAGTCATGTTGTCACCACTACTCGTTAAACACATTTTCACTCAGTTCATATTGTAAGTTTGTTGTTGCATAAGTAATTGTAGTTTATTCATTACTGCATATTGTGGCTGTGGTCTTTTTGGAGTCTGGTTGTATGTATGTGGTCAGTGTTGGTGCACACTGATGGTCTGCACATCCAGGCTATGTTCTATGTGGTCTTGTAGTCTAGGTACAATTTGTTGTTGCCTCTGTTTCATGTGATGTCTCCATACATATATAATGTGTGTGATTGTCCTTTGGTATTGCAGTCTTGTACATTACTGCATAGATGTATACATGTTGTTTCCTCTTGGAAACCGCTGCATATTTCGAATGTCCTCATGCTGCATATGTATGGTTTAGATCTGTAGAATATAGTCTTGTTCCATTGAGTCATTGAGTTTTGTGTTCAGTTGCTTCAAGTCTGTTCATACCTGAGTTGCCTTCATGCTTTCATTCTGCTCGTTTATGTTTGGTTACTATTTGCACAATTTTGATTGCATTTGAGTCATGATTGCTGTGTGGCTTTGAGAATTGCCTTGAACTGAACTGATATGTTGAGTGGCCTTGTTGGACTTGCTTTGATCTGGACATGTTGTTTCCTCTGTTGCATTCCACATATATGTATGTATATCTATGTAAGTATATATATGTGTGTGTGTGTGTGTATATGTATGTATATCTATGTATGTATATCTATGTATGTATATATATGTATATATATATGTATGTATGTATGTTTGTATACATGTATGAATGCATGCATATCCTAGTCCTCCTTGTGTATTTGCATTTGAACTTGTGTGTTGTGGTCTACACTTCAGTTAAAATGCCTCTGACCTGATGTATGTGTATGTCACCACAGTTGTCTTGGTATATGCCATTTCTTTGAGTAAAAAGTTGCCTCTTTCCCTTGTGGTCTTTTCTATCATTGGTTGAGCTAAACCTGAACTGTGACACATGGTGGTCATGTTGATGTATATGCATGCTCCATTGTTTTTATATTATTCACTGCCCGGGTATGTTTTGCACGCTCATGTTTTCTTGTTCATTGCCTAGGTGAAATTGTAATTTGTGTTCATTTTTTTTCTTATGATTACTTGTGTCTGCTACATTCCACTAGTTTCATGTGCAGTTTGTATATTTCTGGTTTCACTTGAATTTTCATATTGTTTTGAGTCGAAATCCAGTTGCTTACCTCTACGTTGTTGTGTTACTGCCTTAACTTGTGACCGCACCTGATCATGCCATGTTGAGTTGTTTGTAGGGGTTCGGTTTGGTTATAGTGCTAGTTCTGTTTGAAGTTGTTGTTGGTCTGATTTGGAGCTTATTTATTTGATTGGGTTACCTTGTGTTGAGTCTTCAGTTCATAAGCATACATCTCTGGCTCAAGTGTGTTCAAGCATGTTCTAGTCATTTAAACTTGTACTTGACTATTCTATTTTTGTTTTTGTATTGCACATGAGTTGAACCTATCTTCGGTTCGGGTTTGACCTTGTGCTCATGTCGTGACTTTATGTGTATTTCACTTGATTTGAACCTAGCTTTTGATTGGGTTTGACCTTATGCTCACATGTTTCTGCAGTTTTATCAAGTGTTTATCGTTATGCACGGCCTTGTGGCATGTACAGTGATACACTGTGCATATCACAAGTTGTTCGTGTATGATGAATTCAAATTACATATGATGACGAACAACCCAAATAACTGAGGCAAATAATATTTTCAAAAACACTTTTTATTTTACACTGCAAAAATATTTCTTTTTCAATTTTACCGCGTCAGTGTTTATTCTACAGATAATTTATATGCTATATGCAAATTGGAATATAGTTGTAGAATAGATATGAGTGAACGAGTGATATGTCGTGAGGTGCAAATGTAAATGACAATTGTATTATAATTTAAATTTTGTATATATAGTGAGAGCTCAATTTTGTACTATTCAAAATTGCAATAAAATATTTGTTTGTATAAAATATCTATTTGAATTTAAATTCTGTGTTATTTATTTTATTCAAAAAATATTTATTTAATTATGTGAAAATAAAATAGTATAATAACAAATACATTTAGATTAATATATATATATATATATATATGTTTATTATCGTCAAACAAAAATCATATACTAGCATATTTAACACAGGCAAAACATCTCGACTAGTTTTATGGTAATCTAAATAATCTTCTAAGTGACATTGGATGTTTGCTTAGGCAAGCGTTATTGTGCACTTAGTAAATTATTCCCTTTGTTATTGTATGATCGAAACGGGTTCGAATCTGAACGAACCGATAGCAAGTTGGTAATAGATATTTTGTCAAAACTATTTATATAGATATACATGTATAGTATTATTTCAAAAGGAGATTTGGAAAGGAAGAAGTATTTTTATGTTAACTAGTTCCAGTGGCTCGAAAATGACTAAAAATAGGCAAAAGATGTGTTCGGATGGTAAGTACTTCTCTTAAGTATTATCCTTCTTGGTAAGGGGATGTATGATACTTCCTAGTTAGACCTAGTTCCTTGGTATCATTTTACGGTTACTCGGTTATGTTTATTTTCTATATATATAGTATCATTTCAAAAAGGCTTTGAAATAAAACTCGGGTATTAGGTCCTTAAATTTCCTTTGAGGAGATTCAATATAAAATAGAAGTTTATTTTATAAATAGGTTTATATAACTCTTGGAATGAGGTGAAATAATTTAATGCAAGTTTAATAGTTAAATTTGATAAGAAGGTTTTAATAAGTTTTTTTGTTTTGACATATGAATTGTGTAAACTATTTAATGTTATTGGACCGACTAATCAATGTTTTTACCTTAAAGGTGCCTGATGAAAAGTAGACTCTAGGATCGAGTTGGATACCGACATCCTACTCTTTTTAACTACCTACCAGACGGTATGTGTAAAAAGGTTGACTCAGTATAAGACCCTAATTATTAATTTGGGCTTGCATCTAAATTTAGAGGAAAAGAAAAGATAAAAGATTAAATCAGATAGTTGTATATACTCTCATGATATAGTAGGGTATTATACAAATTTAAAATTTAAGTTATGTTCTTTGAAATGTTTTCATAAATAATTTGGGGAAGTAAAAGTAGTTGGTGTAGTTAAGAAACCAATGGAATAAATATGTAAGTTATAAGTAGATCATTTTATTCGCGAAATTGTTCTTAATCCAGAATTCAAGTACACGATTTCGAGGCGATTAACATTAGTCCGAACAAGGAATTTTCACTTGATTGTTGATGGCAAACACATGATATGGATTATTGATATCATTCTACGATTTTCTATGATAATATATGACTATGTAAGGAGAAAAAAGGTTTCTAATCATAGAACCTAATTAGAGTTTGCACAAGAGATGTCAAGTGATCTATACAAGTTCGAAAGTGAAATTCATGTGATCGAGCAAGTGATCAGATTCGATATTGCGTACAGAAGACATATGTACATCTTATGGGCTTTAATACAGATGTGCGCTTTTTACATTATAAATGCACGTTACATGGATTGAGATGGCATGTTGATGCTAGATGATTGAAATATACGCACACACACACATGTGTGTGTGTGTGTATGATTTAGCATGCCTAGATTCATCATATAATGGGTGAGTTGTTATACATTTGTCATATTTAACTCTCTTTTGGGTTATGTAAGTGAAATATAGGTATATAGAAACAAAAGTTTGCTTGTTGCTCTTGGTTTCATAAGTAGAGTTCGATTTCTCGTAATATGGTACGTTTTAATGCGTAATGGGTGTGTTTGCTATGCGATATACGCACTTTATAAGATATATCATACGTATACATAGTTGTTATTTTATCCTGGGAGATGGAAGGTCTCAGATATGGGCTTATATTTATGTGATGATTTATTCAAACCTACCCACTCAAAGGAGGTATTGCTAAAATTTTCTAAAGCACGAGGGACTTTAAAAGCCTAAGGATGAGAAGGTATTTTCTTCCTTTTGGAATTTCGAGAACAAAATTCTTTTAAGGGGAGAGGATGTGACGATCTGGAATTTTATCATTTTGATTTTGAATATTTAATTAATTTCAAACATTGCAATAATTGATTTTAAAAGCTTAATAGCTCCTTTTAATTAGTAAATAATGATGCTGAACTCATTTGAATGTTTGATTATGAAAATAAATAGTTTAAATAGATAGTGTGACTGAAAATCATTTTATCGATAAACAGTCTAGAAACATGTAAAATCATCATTTCGGAGCATTGTCTCGGATTTTGACAAAACCAGTGCCTTCAAAGCTGGAATAATAAGGTGATGTGCCCTATGATGCCCCTCCTCTATACTCACGCTAGCCAAGAACCCTACGAAGTAATGCCGTCGACTAGCACGAAGAATAAGGCTGTTGAGGAGCCACCATCTATGTAATTGCTTTGTGCGAGTACCGATATGCCAAATAATATTACATACATTTCATCTCAAGAGGAAACCCGACACATAAGTACAAACTCAAATCTGCTACACAGTGGCTAAGTGATCTTCGAAAACAAATATAAAATAAGCATAATACAAATCAGTCACAAATATTCATATCACTGAGGTGGAAGCAGATATGAATATATCACATAAAAGTGTACATCATAGTAGTGGTCATACAAGATCCACCACATCACAAAAGAATAGGTACAAGTGCTAGACAAAAGAATATGTATACGTCAAGGAGTCTCTATCTCGAATGTATAAAACAAAAACTACAAAACTAAGTAGTTAGCCAAAAGTCAGAAGCTAGTCCCAAGTAGAAGCACCAATAACACCTCGGTCTGACCCGAGTATTATTTAAGAAGAAAATAATAAACGGATCAATATAGCTATAAATATCATATAAAATGAGATAACACAAAATTCATACAATATCTCTTATACAATCAAACACAAAAAAGAATGTCATATTCTTTATCGTATTCACAAACCACAAATATTGAAAAACTTATCAACGTAAATCACAAAAATTAGTGAAACACAAATTCTAGAAATCATCAACTAGAAATCCAGAAAACACGAAAGGGGAGGCCTATCACAAACGGGAGCATGAAAACTCACCAACACGTGCATCACAAACGGAGCGCTATTCCATGGTCGCTAACCATCAATTTTGAACCGAGGCTCCACAAATGACCCGAAGACCATGGGGGCACTACGCCACCAATTTTGAGTCGAAACTCCACAAACTGGGTTTTGTCCCTCACACAGACAAAGAAACATTGCGCATCGCTAGTCTAAGTCACAAAATGATCATCATCGATCATCGAGAAGTGTCGATTACAGTAAGCTAGTAAATAAAAGAGTTTAGCTTCATGTCCCATAACCACTGGCTTAACTTAAATATTTACGAACAAATTATTGATTCCCACTCGAAAATTGTCACAAGAGTTTCAATCGAACAAGTCTAAGAATTAACCGACAAAGTAAACGCAAGCGTTTCATACCACTTGTTTTGCTAAGTCATTTAATTTGGATTTCTTGAAAGAACGAGGAAAAGATTTGTATATACTAATGGATTGGAAAACGATTTTATAAACGAGCTTTGTATTAAAATAGAGTTGAAATCATCTTTGTGAAGGAGATTGAATATTTACTACTAGTATAGACACCTTTGTATTTTGAAGTGATAAATAACAAAAATGATTGTAAAAACAATCAATCGCCAAAAATTCACATACGAAGACGTGAATCAAATCTATAGAAATCAATACCGAATCCGTCAAAACGTATATTCCCAAAAATCCTGAAAAAGAAATTATCAAAGTCGATAAAAGTGATAACAACTAATCGAATCAAGAAGAATCGATTAAAAATTGAAAATCCATATAAAACGGCAATTTGGCTGAGATAAGCAGATTCAATCGACTGAACACAGTAGTCAGTCGACTGATACAGAACCTAGAAACTTTTGGTTTCTAGGTTCAGTCGACTGATACTGGCTCAGAAAATTTTGCGATTCCAAGTTCAGTCAACTGGACTGTATGGTCAGTCGACTGATACAGGGCCAGATTATTTTATGTCCCCAGCTTCAGTCGACCAACCTTACAGTGCAGTCGACTGAACATTCTTTTCCAGTATTTTCATCCTAACCCCAAGAAGGCCAAAAATCCTAACCGGAGGCGATCGAATGAGTAACGGAGACTAGGGATTTATGCTAAGCGACATCCCAGCCTTATAGGCACTTCGATACACTTCAAAAACAATGTCAAACATCAAAGATAGGATTTTAAAGATTTTTGACTTCAAAACACCAAAATTGGAATATTAATCAAATGAATTCAATTCAAAGGCAAATGGACAAGAAATATATATTAGGAATTACTACCCAACAACTATCAAAGATATAGACATAGATGTGAGTTCAAAAACTCACTTTTTGACCCCAAAACAACAAATGAGAAGCTCTAGAACAAGCAAAGATTGATCTCTCTTCCACAACACCTCTAGAATCTTCAATCTATTATCAAATGTGAAGTTTTCCTAAGTTAGGTTATAGGAATTTATAAAAATTGAAGAGGGACTGAGATGAAGAAGATGAACAAGATGCTTACCTAAGCTTCTCTTGGATTTTGGACTTGAATTTGGGTTTCCTAGAAAGCTAGGGCTTAGGAATTTCAATTTTATCTTCTTTCCCCCATTTTTACCTTAGCTTGAGAGTGTTAGGATGTGAGGAGTGAAATGAATGAAGAGCAGTTGAATAAGAGTGTTTGATAAAGGAGTTGGGTTCTCATATTGGGTTAGTGGGATGAAACCCAAACCCAAAGCCCTAAATGAAAATATCAAAATTCTACCCAACTCCAAACATATTGATGTTTATACTCAAAAAGGTCGCAAACACCATTTTGGACTCAGTGGAAGGGGTCTCAAGTCCTAATTCGATTGTTTGCAAAAAGTGACATTTCGGACTTAAATCCGACTAACGATGCTATATTTAAATAAAACATTTAAATATACAATCGTAAAATATGCTGGTTATTACAGACTACTCTCCTTAAAGAAATTGCATCCTCGCAATACTTAAGAATAAAACAAAGAGTAACAACCATAAAAGCATATCAACACAAAAGAAAATTTGAAATAAGAAGCTCACCTTAAAGAGCTCGAGAGAGTAAGTCGGGATGTGTTCGCTCGATGAATTCTCTAGATTCCCAAGAAAAATTCTTAGGATTTGAGGACCATTAAACTTTCACAAGCGGGACATCTTTATTACGAAGACGTTTAACCTCAGTAGCAACAATATGAATAGGATGACGCTCATAAGTCAAATTAGGAAACACTTCAATTTCTTCAACAACACCAGGCTCTAGAATAGAATCGGAATCTCTAAGGCATTTCCGTAGTTGAGAAACGCGAGACACATCATGAATAGCTGAAAATTAAGCCGGTAATAAAAGACGATAAGCCACAGAACCAATATGTTTGATGATGGGAAATGAACCAATATATTGAGGTGCTAATTTTCCCGATCGACTGAAACGCGCAACACCCTTCATAGCAGAAACACGAATAAACACAAAATCTCCCACAGAAAATTCAAATTTCCTTCTTCGGTTATCGGCATAGGATTTTTGTCTACTTTGAGCTTCTTTCATATTACAACGAGTAAGATCAATCTTTTCTGTGGAATCACGAATAAAATCTGGACCTAAAAGCAGCTTCTCACTGGCTTTGAGCCAACAAGAAGGAGATCAGCATGGTCTTCCGTAGAGTGCCTCGTAAGGTGCCATACCAATACTAGATTGGAAGCTATTATTATAGGAAAAATCAACAAGAGGAATATGATCTTCCCAACTTCCACCAAAATCAAGAACACATGCACGAAGAAGATCTTCAAGAGTTTGATTCACACGATCGGTTTGTCCATCGGACTAGGGATGATAAGCTGTGCTAAAATTAAGCTTCATTCCCAAAGCTTTTTTGAAGACTCTTCCAAAGTCCACTAGTAAATAATGGATCATGATCGCTAATAATAGAAGTAGGAACTCCATGCAATTTAACAACTTCTTTAACATAAAGTTTGGCTAAAAGAGGTACGGTCTGATTAGACCGAACGGGAATAAAATGGGCAGATTTTGTAAGTCTATCCACAATCACCCATAAACTGTCATGGCCCAAACGAGAATGGGAAAGACCATCAACGAAGTCCATGGAGACCTGATCCTACTTCCAAATTGGAATATCCAAAGGTTGAAAACCCACCAAGCCTTTGATGCTCGGCCTTAACGAGTTGGCAAGTCATGCAGCATTTAATAAAGTTAGCAATATTAGATTTAATTCCATCCCAATAATAAATTCGTTTCATATCCGCATACATTTTACTACTACCGGGATGAATGGTAAACTTAGAATGATGAGAATCTTCCAAAATGTCTTTATGAAGGTCACTAATATTTGGCACATTAAGTCTATCAAATTTTTGAATACCACCACGAGCAGTGATTTCATAGTCTTTCAAACCATCACTATTTCTATCCCAACAACTTTGGCTAAGAAAAACCATTTCGGGATCATGCTTTTGAGCTTCAAGAATGAGGTCTAAAAGAGAAGGATGTGCCTCAAGGCTACATAAAACAAGAGATGAATATGAATCGGATTCACGATCCTGAATCTCACAAGTGGAAAAAATCTCGAGATCTTTCCATTAGGATAACATCATAGAAACAACCGCTTGTTGCTTACGACTAAGAGCATCGGCAACACGATTTCCCTTTTCCGAAGTATAAAGAATACCAAGATCATAAGATGCAAGGAATTCGAGCCAACATCGTTGACGCAAATTAAGTCCCTTTTGAGAAAATAAATACTTCAAAAATTTATGATCATTGTAGAAAATAATTTTCTCTCCCATAAGATATTGACGCCAAATTCTAAGGGCAAAAACAATAGCCGCGAGGTCTAAATCATGAGTGGCGTATCTAGTCTCGGCAGGCTTTAATTGCCTAGAAGCATAAGCAATAACATGTTCCCTTTATATGAGAATGGCTCCCAAATCAACACGACTATCATCGGTATAAATAATAAAGTCTCGGTTCCCACCGGGAATCACAAGGATAGGAGAATCGAAAAGGAGTTCTTTTAATTTCTGAAAAGAAGCTTCATATTTATCTGACCAAATGTACTTAACTTCCTTCTTTGTCAAACTAGTAAGAGGCACGGAAATTTTAGAAAATTCTTTTATGAACCGACGGTAATAACCTACCAATCCACGAAAGCTATGAATTTCCATAACGCTCTCCGGTCTCTTCCAATTTTGAATCGCTTCAATCTTTGAAGGATCCACGAAAATCCCGGATTCAGAAATAATATGTCCGAGAAATTTCACACGGGAATGCCAAAAGTGGCACTTAGAAATTTTTTCTTTTAATTGATTGTTCCTAAGAGTTTCCAACACAATCCGAAGATGCTTTTCATGCTCTTCCTCAGTTTTAGAATAAACAAGAATATCATCTATAAAGATGAGAACAAATCGATCGAGGAAGTCTTTAAAGACTCGATTCATAAGGTCAAAGAAATAAGTTGGAGCATTCGTTAAACCAAATGGCATAACAAGCCATTCATAAGATCCATAATGAGTACGAAATGATGTCAAAGGAATCTATCCTCTGCAATATGAAGCTGATGAAAACCGGTTGCTAAGTCAAATTTTGAAAAGATTCATGCACCACTAAGTCGATCGAATATATCATCAATCCGAGGTAAGGGATATTTATTTTTGATGGTGAGATCATTAAGCTTGTGGTAGTCAACGCAAAGTCTAAATGTACCATCGAATTTCTTCACAAAAATAGCCAAAGCTCCCCAAGGAGAGGAACTAGAACGAATAAATTGCTTCTCTTCTAAATCAGATAATGTTTACGCATCTTCTTATTTTTCTCATTGGACATACGATAAGGAGGAAAAGTTATAGGTGGAGCTCCAGGGATTAGATTAATTCTGAACTCGATTGCTCGCTTAGGGGATAATCCTAAGACGGGCTCAAATATGTCAGGAAATTCACGAACAACGTGAATGAGGGGAATGACATCTTCCGCATCATTATCATCATCATCATGAGGGTTTAGAGAATATAACGATGCTGCCAAATTGGAATCTGAATCTATAAGAACAATAGAAATTTGCTTAACAGATTGAGGATGTCGAAGATGAATAGTTCTCTCACGACATAGGATATGGGCTTCATAACGGTTAAGCCAATCTATTCCCAAAATCATTCCGAAACCTAAATAACGCATTACATGCAAATCGGCTCAGAACGCATAATCACATAAAATAATCTCGACATCTTCATAAAATAAACGGAGTGTTCCGGATCCTCCAACTGGATTCGAAATTATCAAAGAAGTCATCAAGCCTATAACATTTAAAGAAAAAGTATCAGCAAGCACTTTTGATATAAAAGAATGGGATGCACCCGTATCAAAAAGAACTCGAATAGGATGATCACGAAACATAAATGCCATCAAGGATAGAAAGAGAAATACCTGGACCATGAGAAGTGTTACTAGGGGCTTGCACAACATTTAGCTTTCCCTCGTTCTCTCTTTGAAGTTTGGGACATGCAGACATATAACGAACCGAACTTTTGCAATGGCGACAAGTAAGGGGCTTCAGACACTTATTTGCATAATGGTCCTTAGAGCTACAATTGTAGCATTGCCCATGACTAGAGGTGGGAGTCTTTGCTACCGAAATTTCTTGTTTTCCTTTCTTGTTGGAATTAGGGTTGAACATAATTGGCCTCTTCTTGTTATTGTTGAAATTCATTTTGGCACCCACAACTTCAACATCACTTTCTTTATCAGCCTCTTTAAGTCGAAGAGCGATATCAACAAGCTGGTCGAAAGAAACTTCTAATTTTAGAAGTAATGGCTTTTTGAGGTTCTTATTCAACCCATAAAAAAACCTCTACTTCTTCTTCAATAGGGTATTAATGTACTCGACCCCATATTTAGAGAGGGATTCAAAAGATGCGACGTAATCCGTCATAGAAGATTCACCTCGAACAAGGTCAATAAAGCGTTGATTTAACGCTACTTTTTTAGCTTTTGGCGCAAACTTCAACTCAAAATTTTCTTGGAATTACTCCCGAGTAAGATCCGCTTCAATAATCTCAGAAACCAAAAGCTCATATCAATCGAATGCTCACTCTTAGAGCATACTAGAAGCCACTTGGACACGATGTAGATCAATAAGTTTTATGCGAGAAAAGATGCGATCGCATGTTCTAAGCCATGCTTGGACTTCTATGACGCTTTCGAAATCCTTGAATGGCTTCCCACCCAAATTGGTATAATCACCGCACAAGGGTGCAAACCCAGATTTAGGGTGAGCAGGCTCTGGAATGGGTCCGACAGCTTGAGCATTCTTTACAAGATCCAAGAGCTATTGGCAGACATAAATACTCCATCCTGAGGAGTAGTTTGGATTGACAGGCGCTGAGACGGCCTGGTCTAACCATTTCTCTTCTTTAAGGAAGAAAGAAGAAGAAAAAGGTTATTCTCAAAATGAATATCAAACAATCATGATTGATAAAACAAGGCATCATGAAAGAAAATAGGATAGAACAGGTCCTAAGATCCTTGTTATAATATTCTATATTGTTCCGAAGTTTTTCTTTGATACCATGCTGTGACTCCCCACCTCTATACTCATGCAAGCTAACGACACTACGAAGTAATGCCGTCGACTAGCATGAAGAACAAGGCTATTGAGGAGCGACCATCCATGTAATTGCTTTGTGCGAGTACTGATATGCCAGATAATATTACATGCATTCATCTCAAGAGGAAACCTGACACATAAGTACAAACTCAAAGCTACTACATAGTGGCTAAGTGATCTTCAGAAAGAAATATAAAATAAGCATAACACAAATTAGTCACAAATATTCATATCAAGGCGGAAACAGGTATAAATATATCACATAAAAGTCTACATCATAGTAGTGGTCATACAAGGTCCATTACATCACAAAAGAATAGGTACAAGTGCTAGACAAAAGAATATGTATACATCAAGGAGTCTCTATCTCGAATGTATAAAACAAAAACAACTAAACTAAATAGTTAGCCAAAAGTCCGAAGCTAGTCCCTACTAAGAAGTCAAGTAGAAGCACCTGTAACACCTCAGTCAGACCCGAGTATTATTTAAGAAGAAAATAATAAACGCATAAATCTAGCTATAAATATCATATAAAATGGGATAAGATACGAGGTACGCCAAAAACGTATGATAACAATAGCGTCATACTGTGACAAGTATACATTAGATAACACAAAAATCATACAATATCTCGTATATACTCAAACACCAAAAAGAATGTCATATTCTTTAAAATATTCACCAAACCACAAATATTGATAAAACTTATCAATGTAAATCACAAAAATTGGTGAAACACAAATTCTAGAAATTATCAATTAGAAATTCAGAAAAAACAAAGGGGGAGGCTTATCACAAACGGAGCATGAAAACTCACCAACATGTGAATCACAAACGGAACGCTATTCCATGGTCGCTAACCATCATTTTTGAGCCGAGGCTCCACAAATGGCCCGAAGACCAGGGGTCGCTACCCTACCAATATTGAGTCGAAATTCCACAAATGGGGTTTAGTCCCTCACACAAACAAAGAGACATCGCGTATCGCTAGTGTAAATCACAAAATGATCATCATCGATCATCGAGAAGTGATGATTACACTAAGCTAGTAAATAAATGAGTTTAGCTTAATGTCCCATAACCACTAGCTTAACTTTAATATTTACGAACAAATTATAGATTCCCACTCGAAAATTGTCGCAAGAGTTACAATCGAATGAGTCTATGAATCAACCGACAAAGTAAACACAAGCGTTTCACACCACTTGTTTTGCTAACTCATTTAATTTGGATTTCTCGAACGAATGAGGAAAAGTTTTATATACTAAAGGATTGGAACACAATTTTATAAACGAGCTTTGTACTAAAATAAAGTTGAAATCATTTTGTGAAGGAGTTTGAATATTTACTACTAGTATAGAAACCTTTGTATTTCAAAGTGAAAAATCATAAAAATGATTGTAAAAACAATCAATCACAAAAAATTCACATACGAAGACAAATCCATATAAATCGATACCGAATCCATCAAAATGGATATTCCCAAAAATTCCAAAAAAGAAATTATCAAAGTCAACAAAACTGATAACAACTAACAGGATCAACGAGAATAGATTAAAAATTGGAAATCCACACAAAACGACAATTTGGCTGAGACAAGCAGATTCAATCGACTGAACACGGTGGTCAGTCGACTGATACAGAGCCCAGAAACTTTTGGTTTCCATGTTCAGTCGACTGAACATAATGGTCAATCGACTCATACTGGCTCAGGAAATTTCTAGTTCTAGGTTCAGCCGACTGGACTGTATGGTCAATCGACTGATGCAGGGCTAAATAATTTTCTATCCCAGCTTCAGTCGACTGACCTTATAGTTCAGTCGACTGATACAGGGCTAGATAATTTTCTATCCCCAGCTTTAGTCGACTGACCTTATAGTTCAGTCGACTGAACTTTCATTTCGTGTATTTTTAGCCTAGCCCTAAGAAGGGCAAAATTCCTAACCGGAGGCGATCGAACGAGCAATGGAGACTTGGGATTTATGCCAAGTGACAACCTAACCTCATAGGCACTTCGATACACTCCAAAAACAAGTTCAAACATCAAAGATAGGATTTTAAAGATTTTTGACTTTAAAACACCAAGATTGGAATACTAATCAAACCAATTCAATTCAAAGGAAAATGGACACGGAATAGATGTTAGGAATTACTATCCAACAACTATCAAAGATATGACATAGATGTGAGTTCAAAAACACACTTTTTAACCCAAAACAACAAATGAGATGCTCTAGAACAAGCAAAGATTGATCTCTCTTCCACAACACCTCTAGAATCTTCAATCTATTATCAAAGGTGAAGTTTTTCCTAAGTTAGGTTATAGGAATTTCTAAAAATTAAAGAGGGATTGAGATGGAGAAGATGAAGAGGATGCTTACCTAAGCTTCTCTTGGATTTTGGACCTGAATTTGGGTTTCCTAAGAAAACTAGGGCTTAGGAATTTCAATTTCCTCTTATTTCTCCCATTTTTACCTTACCTTGAGAGTGTTGAGATATGAGGAGTGAAATGAATGAAGAGGATTTGAGTAAGAGTGTTTGATAAAGGAGTTGGGTTCTCATATTGGGTTAGTGGGCTAAAACCCTAACCCAAAGCCCTAAATGAAAATATCAAAATTCTACTCAACTCTAAATATATCGATGTTTGTAATAAAAAAGGTCGCAAACGCCATTTTGGACTCAATGGAAGGGGTCTCGAGACCTAATTCGACAGTTTGTAAAAAGTGACGTTTCGGACTTAAATCCAACTAACGATGCTATATTTAAGTAAAACATTTAAATATACAATCATAAAATATGCGGGTTGGTACATGCCCCGACGAATTTCATGGAAAGTAGATGTGCTATATGATCGTGCGAGTTCGAAACGTGTAACATTTCAATTAGTGAAATAAAATAATATATTTTTATTATAAATACACACTTAACCTATTTCCTAAACTCACTCTTCTTTACCTCTTCATAACAAAGAAAGTAGCCACCTCCCCTTCCACATCTTTAATTAGTTGTTTTGAGAGCTAGAGGCATCGAAAGTCGAGGATTTTAGATCTGTTGGGATCATATGAGCGAGGGCTTCCAATCTACAAAGGGTTTATGGCATGTGACGGTGATTGGGCAAGGGTGATAGGTTTGAGTTATGCCTAAGCATCGACATTGATGGCGATTAGGGAGGAATTTGGTGAAAAGTACCGTTGGCTTTCTCTTACTAAAATGCACCTTTTCCTGAAGTTTGGATAATCCGATTGTGTATGCATAAACATGATATCTCATGGTCGAAATCAGGTTATTGATGTTGCGATTTGAGGGAGGGGATTGTGGGTGATTAGGTTGGCTGGGTTGAAAAGCTCACGTGAAGAGAAGGCAAATGGAAGTGTCGGTGCTGTGAATCGTTGAGCAAGGAGGGAGAAAGAGGGGAGAGGTAGGTGCAGCATTGGGTTCGTGCATGTATCATTGTACAAGAATTTGAATTTGGGGATAAGAGGATTTTAGATTGTGAAGTAACGTATAAGCGTTAGTTGGAATTTTAGTGAGCTAACTCACCTTTGGACGAACACTATATGATATATGTGTTGATATAAATTATTGTTTGTGTGCTCTAATGATTTCTTCGGCTGTATTGGTTGAATTACCGCTTTAGAAAGAGGATGGCATAAAAAATGAAATAAAGGGGACTCAAGAAATTTTATGGAGGGATCCTAAGGTTTTCCTCGTCACTATTGATTTTAATTTTATTTATATGCTTATTGTATAAATTGTTGATTGCCAAAAGCTTGGTAGTTTTGTCTTATTGGATTTTGACATGTTGCAAAAGTTAAACTCTATTGGTATTGATCAATAAAAGCACATGTTAAGTGTTATGGTAGACATAGGCCTATTACAATATTTTGGAAATACTATTATTTGATTCTTGTGCTTTGAAATTGGTTTTGATTCGAAGGATGATTTGAAATATGACTTTTGGAATTTTCAATGGCATAATATTTAGAAATGGTTTTTGAACCTATTTTACTCCAACCTTTTTGTTAGTCTCTTCTAATTATATGCAAATGTTCTAAAAATATTTTGAAAAGTATTTACTTACAGAAAATTTAACATAATAATGGATGTTTATTTAATAAAAGGAAAAAGGTGGTTTATCTTTTATAATGACGTGATTCTGTTTTAAAAGAAGATAGAAATACTTTGAAATAAATATTACTAAAACACTTTATATAAAACATAGTATAGAAAGATAGATTTATAAATGGTATTTTATAAATAAAATAATAGATTTAAATGATATTTTGTAAAGGAAATGGTATCGTTTTGATAAATTGGAATAATAAATCACATTTGTGAATTTAGAATGGTATATGGAGTGATGGCTTTATGGAAAGTATTCAGTCCAATCTTAAAACCGAAGATTTGTGATAAGTATATGAGATTTAAAATCTAGAGATTTATAGAAGGAGTTTTATTAATAGAAAAAATATTTATAAATGGAGTTTCTTAAATATAAAGGAGATTTAAAAAAAAGAGTTTTATAAATGGAATGATATTTGATTTCTATAAACGATCATTTTAAATTAGGGTGGTATGGAAAGTATTATTTTCATGATTAATACCAAATTCCAAGGGAGGAAAACTCATCTCTATCTGTGAGAATTAAGAATGTATGTTGAGGTAAGGATGGTTCTCTAACTCGTCCGACATTATTTTTAATCAAAGGATGTACAAATTTGAAATTAGAAAGTTGTAGTAAGTATATGTAGTCCAATTTCCGTACTATCCATTTAGTTACACCAAAAGAAGTGTGATTTGGGTTTATAGTAAACAATGTTCTTAAGTGACATTTTTTAGACCGATTAATTATGCTTTTGAAATATGAATTCCTTTATATTTTTTTTGTGAATATACTTATACCACTGAGATAAGTATATGGTTACATTTTCTAAGTATTGAAAGTGTAGTGTTGCGTGAATATACTTATGCTGCTGAGATAAGTAAATGGATATTTTTTCAAGCATTGAAAGAGTATAAATGTATAGTAATTGAGAAGTTATATATATATATATATATATATATATATATATATATCTTATGTACAGGTATTTTAATACAATTATTTACAAAGTGATTTTAATTAATGGAAAGCATTAATTAAAGAGGCTTAGTGGTTGCTTATGTGTTAAATCATGCTTGGTTTCCATATGAATTTAAATCTCTGATTTAGTTATTTGCTTATTGATAGTCAAATAACCAACTATCAATCTTGGACAATTTTGGCTGAAGAATTATATAAAGCCTCATGTATTTATATGGTTTGAGATCCCCCGAGAAAACTCATTCCTGTGGAATGTCTCTCGCTTTAAGGGCGGATATTCGAGATTCCCTTTTGACTCTTATATCATTCGCTTACTTTTGAATATATTAGGATTAAGTCAACCAATTGGATTGGAGAGATTGAGATCAGATAAATTATCGAAAACCATTTCGAACTACCATAAGCATTCGAATTGAAGACATCTTGAAGATGATGGACATCAAAGACATAGTTCTTTGAAGTGCAATGGATACTTGTTACTAATCTTGAGTTTGATTCCAAAAGGGATGTAATAGAAGTAGTTCCTTTGGTTTGTTCATATTTTGAACAATTTGTTTGGATGAATGACGACATTACATTATTGCCTAGAAGGCAGTGTTAGCATTCCAAGTGGGATTTGCTAAAATGGTAAAACGTAGCCCCAAGCCTCACATCTGGGAATGACTAAAATAGGAGATATGCAGCAGGATTATGTGGTTCGTTACCATTCAGGTATGATCATCCCTGATTTAGATAGATATTTGTGGAATATGTATGCTAGGTCTATGGAAACGGTTTGTCAAGTTGGCAGCCAGAGTGATGATGGTATTATCTAGGAAGGAGTAGGCTGGTTCTGTTTTGGTGGGTTTGTAAGGTTTATAACCTCGATACATTTATCTAGAGGTATACTGTGACAAGAGGTACCCTAGTAGCCTTGTCATTGATGGAATCCATTTTCCTATACGTGTCTTACGGACTTAGTTATATACTAAATATGATGGAATGTAAGACGTAAGCATTTCATCTATGTTATATATTTATTTTAAATCGTAGATGTTATTATATTATCATAAGATTTTCTAATAAAAATGGTTTGGTTATCGTAAGGTAAAACCTTATTTGTGTTTATCTGCAGTGTTGTATACGAGATGCCTTTATATTTCGAAAGAGTATATAAATATAAAAATACATACGATTGAGTTTCTTATGTTAGCTTACCAGACTAATCCAGGTGTTAATTTCTTATAATACTCGGGTCAGACCTTAGTATATTCCTAGATTTAGTTATGGATGCTTTGGAGCGTCAGGAGACGAGCAGATGCCTCCAAGACGTATTCATGTATTTTACTTTCCACTGCATTTCTTCTTTTGCATTTATCAGCTTTTGGGAGGATAGATTGTTATAACTATCCATGCCGATGATAGGTTAGCTTACTCTGGTTGATGTATGTATATTACACTTTTCTCTTGTAAAGATTATGTGTATATTATATATTACCCGTCACGATGTGAGATTCTATTCTGTCTTTTTTCTTTCATCCCAACAATCTGTCTCTCCGGCACTTGGATGCTCAAAACAAGAATATTGTGGATGTATTAGAGGGTCATAATGGCGGACCATTACACTTCATAGGGCCATCTACCAAATCACAGTAACTCCATTATTAACTACCCCTCCTCCTCGACTACAACCTTTTACAACCATCTACATTCGCATCCAGACATCAACATCTACTGCTTGCTCAAATTTCCCATACCCCAAAACTTCCTGCATATTTCCACTTCATTAACCAACTGCTCCTCCCTCTTTCATACTGTCATCAAACACAACCCCTCTCTGCTATCACCAAAAAAAAAAAAATTCTTTGCCTTCTCCCTCAAATCACCCACCACTACATTCATAATAGCCTTCACCTGATCTTACCATAACACCACAGCTACAAAGCAAGTGCAGTTCCATATCACCACAGACACTTCCCACCATCGCCTGAACCAAAACCACCAGCCGCGAACTCGCCTTCTTCCAAGCAACATCATTTAGCAACCTCCAGCACCTACCAGGCCACTCACGACTTCAAATTCCTCTTTCTACCACTACCCCCAATTCAATCGCAATACCAATCCTCCAATCACGCAATCACCTTCATCACTTCGAAGACCAACCACTACGCCATCCCCAATTCGACCACACGACACCGCTCCCATCCATCCCTGCAAATCTGACTGCACTCGATTGCCTCGCCGAAGACCGCGACTTCCAGTAGTCGCCTCCAATTCAATAATCCCCGAAGCATCATCGATAATCCCCTTCGCAGCCTCGCAATCGAACATTTGACCTCCATTCCAAAATCGCAAAACAACCAAGATTTCATCTTCATCTCTAGTTGTGGAATTGTAGTTGTTTGAATATTGAATTTTGAATAGTGAATTGCGGTTTCGATTGGGAAATTAAGCGTTTTGGATAAAAAAATTCTGTGAATTGTGGCATGTTTGTTCGAATAAATAAGAAGTTGAGAAGTGAGATAGGCGGGTATAACTAGCATTGGGCAGGGCTATTTAAGGAGTTAATTTTTTATTTATTTTGTTTTAGTGTTCTGTTCTCAAAAAAAAAAAATTGTATATATCTTAGTTTTTAATTTTCAGGTTGCCAAAGCAGGAAATAAAGGAAGAATAGCTTGCTGAAAATTGCTTCCTTAGCTAGCCAAAATAAATTGCTCTCCTTGCTAAAAAATTTTGCTTTCATTTCTAGTTTTATTTGAATTGAATTGTTGGTTGCTTGCATTTGCATTTTAAAAAATAAAAAAATTCATTCATAGTTGCATTGTTAATACACGTTTAGTTTCTGTTCTGCATTGCATCTTAGATTTTGATTAATAATAACGGTTAGACATCGATAACACTTAATTGTATATTGACAATTTGTCTTTTTTGAACAATTTAATTTCTTGGTGTCTAGGCTACGGCAGAGTAATAACCATTGATAAATATTACGGTGATTCGTAAATATTATAGTGTTTGTTCCTCTGAAGGTACTTAAACCTTCAGCTGCATTGCTACGGTGATTCGTGGTGCACCGATAAATCCTACCCATTACCTGGCTGAGAACTATATTGTTTATCTAAGACAATTTGTGAATATACAATTTTGGGTTAACTTAGGATAAATCATTTGTAATTAACCCTTGCATTCATTTAGTTGCATTTGTTCATGCATATTTAAAAAAACAAAAAACACAAAAAATTTCAAAATCCAAAACTAAAAAAGTTTAAACATTCCTTTTCTTTTTCTTTTTTTGAAATTTTTAAATCCTTTTCCTTTGAAATTTCAAAAATCTAGAAAAATTAGAAAAACAAAAATCCAAAAAAAATTATAAAATCTTTTCAGAAGCAAAAAAAAAAATTCAAAATTCAAAAACAAAACAAAAATCAATTTTCCATTTTGAAAAATAAATTCTACTTGTAAATATTTTCTTTATAAAAAAAACCAAAAAAAAAGAAATCTTGAAAATGTCCGAGTTTCCTTTTTCTTACTCACTTGAATTTAACTGTGAAAATCAGTATAATCCATATGAGTTTACTCCAAATTCGTATGGATAATTTAACAACAAATTTTGTGTAAATAATTCAAATTTCGAACAACAAAATTTTCAAAACGATGACCAAACTTCGACTCCTGAAAATAGCATTGAAATGATTTCATCTTTACTCGAACTTTCTACACGAAAAAATCAAGAGATAAATGATTTATGTAATTCTTATTTGTGTAATAACTTGAGTCAAGGATTTCAAAATTTGAATTCAATTCAAAAATCAAATGATTACGATTATAACCCATGCCAATTTAATTTCGAACTCCAAAATGAATTTCAAACTCAACATGAAAATGGGAACAACTTTTCAAACGAATTTGGCAATGGGAATAGTTTCAATTGCGATACGATTGAAAATTTTGGTTATCAACAAATTCAAAGTGAAAATTTTCAAATTAATAATCATGAATTTGTCTTTGTTGATGAAATGGAAAAAGATAACGGGGATTTATTACTTGAAAAATACAAAACTTATCGTGAAAATCATAATCAAATCTCAACCCATGAAGAATCAAATAATAATCTACCGTTTATCGAAATTGACAATTCTTGTTCACAACAAGTCCAAATCGAAAATTTTCAAGTTAATAATTACAAATTTGACTTTGTTGAGCAAATGAATGAAATTTACGATGATCACACGAATTTGTTGATTAAAACATTGGAAAATTTTCGTGAGAAACAAAATCAAGTTTCAATGTGTGACGAGTCAAACAATAATCCATCTTTTACCCAAATCGATGATTTTCAAACAACAACTTTTGAAACTGAAAATGATGATCTTAACGAAGTTGTTGAAAAGACGGTAATTGTGTTGGATTTCAATTCTTTTGAGGGTGAGAAACTCGATTTAAATTTCGATCTTCCTTTTTCTGAAAATTTGAATACACCAACTTTGAATTTTGAACTTGAGACATGTAATAAAGTTGTTGATAATCCAATAAAGGAAGACGAGTTTAATGAACACGAATTTTTTGGACTTTTGGACGACGAGTTGTTAAATTCCGAAGGGGAAGATGAAAATCACCATTTTGATTTTCAAATCAATAATTGTGAAAATGTTTTCAATGGTAAGCTTGAATTTCAAATTGGTGAAAATAAACTTGAACTTCAATCAATTGTTTTGTCGACCCTGAAAATCATCGAAAACAAAACAACTAGTACGATTTTCAATAAAACAACATTCGTTTTTCCAAATCCACATTCAACTTTGAAATCTTTTATGGTTTGGTTTTCCAAGCTCCAGCTGTGTCTCGCATACTTGGCGCGACAAATGAATCGGTTTTTGAAAGACCGTTTCATTTACTCTTTAACTGCATACTTTTTGATGTCTTGTAAATAATCATCTTTTCATTTTCATTTAAATAAAGGTTATGTTTTTATTTTTCTCTTTCCACTTGGGTTGACTGTGGGGACACAGTCAAAATCAAGTGTGGGGGAAGACTCATCTTCATTTTTTATATTTTTCAAGGTTTATTTTTTGCTTTAAAATCTCAAAAAAAAGAAAATTAAAAAAAATCCCAAAAATGAATTTTCTTTTGATTTATTTTGTAAAACAAACACTATAAGATAAATATATGGTTTTGGTTTATTAAATTGAAATTTTTGAAAATTTATTGGTCTTAACAAAAATAAAAATGAAGTTTGATTACAAATAACAATGGTTTAACTAGTATATAGGAAGATTCATACATGTTAATTATGAAGTACATCTTAATTGAAAATCTTTGTTTTAAAAAGTGGTTGATTTAAAGTAAAGGATATAACATTTTTTTGTCTTCTAAGTTAAATGGTGCTAAGATGATTTTACAAAACTCCCTCTCAAAAAAAATATAAAAATATAAAATAATAACATCCAAGTATTCACTCTCATTTAAAAGTCCTCACGGTTATGCATGGGTGATTACTTAGAATTTTTGATTATGTGCTTTCATACTCATTTAAAAGTCCTCACGGTTATGATGTATGGAACACATGTAAAAAAAGGACTTAACAAAAACCACCTACGGTCGATAGTGTATGCATAAAAGTGTGTGCACTCGCCATGCTCTGTACTCCCCTCACATAATCCCGAAAGGCAGTGCATGGGTGGTATATCTGGCCTCAGTTTACCTGAGCTAGGTGTGTAATTTTTCTTGCAAAAAATGAGAGAGCAAGATATTGAAATCCTAGCACTATTTTTACTTATTTGATTTGATTTGTTATTGAAAAGAAATGAAAATACCACTTTGATAAACTTTGATAATTAACTAAGGATCCATTTTATAATTACACTTTGTTATCAACCGAAACAACAAGTTAAACTATTGTCTATTTGTTATGATAACTTGATTTTTGTTGAAAATTTTGACCAGTAAATGACATAAATTTTCAAGATAATAACCAAAACCTATATTTAACTTATTCGTGTCAATTTAAAAATAAATCCTTCATTTGTAAATATTTTCAAAAATGTGCATTCATCTCTTTGTAAATAAATCTTGCATTTTGTAAATATTTTCGTCCCACACTTGGATTTTGTGGGTAGTATCCGCTGAAAACCCTCACGAGACAACACTCGCCCTACTGGGGACACCCAGAGGTTTAACGGATTGTTGCATATGCTCAATGCAATCGTGCTTCCTACGAAAATAGATTTATCTTAGTTTTTCTTTATTCGAGGACGAATAAAAAGATAAGTGTGGGGGTATTTGATGTGCACATAAATGTGCATATTTTTACCAACATATTTAATCTATTTAAATTAAATAAATGATCATATTGGGTATTTTAACTTGTTTTAATCAAAATCCATATTAATTCTAAATTGTCACATATCCATCATCATATAGGGGCAAAACGGTCATTTGTGTGCATATATTTCTTTGAGAAAAATTGATTGGAAATTTATATATATTTTTGTAGGAAAATGGTCTCAAATAGGAGTGGTTTCATGAAGGAATATGCATGCACAAAGAATATAAAGGAATGAAGATGGAAATAATTCAAAGTGAAGATCATGGAGGACCCCACCTACCCACCACCTTAATGTACAAATTAGAGGCTAATGCACATGCTTATGGAACTAATGGCTTCATGTACACTTAATGGGGGATTAAGACATGTTAATGATTACTTGGCCTCTACACTTCCTAAGGGGCATTTTGGGCTTTCCCCAAAAAATGAATTAGGGTTTTAACACTTGTATAAATACCCCTTATGTTTCATGTAACATCTCTCTTAGTCTCTCTTAGGCCTCCTCCTCTTAGTTAGTTAGTTTTAGTTTAGAAAATAAATCAAATCTCTCTTTCTTTCCATGGCTACTTAGCCATTTCTTCTCTTATGTAATTCTTTTTTTATGCAATGTTAATTATTGTTTCTTTTTAATTACATGTTCATTTCCTTTTATGCAAGTAGTGTAGATTTTCCTTTATGCAATTAGAATAGTTGTCTTTTCCATTAGCTTTCATTTTTCTTTCTTTTTGATTTCATGTTGCTTTTTACATTTGTTGATTTGATAACAAATATGAGAGCTTAATCCCTACAATTTAGGGGTAATGAAGCTCTCTAATATGTAGATGCAACATTTTGATGTTTATGCTCTCTTTTTGTGCTTTAATGGAAACACTTGAAGTGGTTTAATGATGTTGTTTAGCTTTGAATTTGATAGTCTATGTTGTTCATAACAAATAGGCTATGCTTAAACAAACATAACACAAATTGCCTCTTCATCTAAATATGATTATGGCAAAGAAGTGAATGTTGAAATTGAAATTTGATAGCCTATATTTCTAAACAATAGTTAATAGGCTATGCTTAAAATAGATTTTGCTTTCAACTTTGTTGTCATATTTTATGAGATTTAAAAGTGTATTAGTGGTTGTGTTATAGTTTGATGGTTTATATTGAGCTAATTAATAGCACAAATATACCATACTTATGATAAGCACATCAACTAATTCACTAATGACAAGAAAAGAGAGATCATAACTTCATTTTGTTGATTTACATGACATAGAAAGTGGATTTATCTCTAAATTGTTCTTTTAACTCTCATATTTTTTATCATTTTCTTTTGCTATTTTTTGTTAGTTTCTTACATTTCTAGCTATTCACTCTCGACTTTGGTATAATTTGATTGAATAGAATTTTAAAATCATCAATTCCCTGTGGATCGACCCGTATACGCCGCGTGCTACATTCGTGCACCGTGCGCTTGCGGTAAATTTTTAATTAAAATTCGTTCGACGGGTTTTCTAAACCGATAGAATTTCGTCGACGAACACATAACATCCAAATGGAATAAGTTTTTTAAAATTTACCCATTTGCTCCGTTGTATGTTGGTCCAGTTCTGACAATGGTATTAGAGCCAAATTGCCTTGGTCTTAATTTAGCAGTATTAGGGCTAACTTATTAAAGTCTACCCATATAGTAAGGTGTCTAGGGAAGTATTATCTAAGTTTGGGTTTGGATAATCAAGTACTCTGCCCTACCTAGCTACTGACTTCATCTAAAAGGATGAGGTAAGCCCGGGGCTATCCCTAATAGAAAAGGCCTAATTTGAATTAGGTCTTTGGGTAATTTCCATATTATTTTGAAATTAAGATAAAAGTTTCAAATTTAAAAGTTGATTTTAAAATAAGAAATATTATAACTGTTATAATATAGATTTTCAATTTTTTTTAAAAATTAAAGTTAAAGTTTTAAATATTAAATTAAAATAAAACACATATTATAAATGTTATAATATAATTTTTCAAAATACTTCAAAATGGTTTAAAAATAATTTCAAAGATATTATTTATTAACAAGATTAATAGTATAAATTAATTAATTAAACAATTTAATTAATTAAATACATGCACATGTATAATATGTAATACGGTATATGTTTTATTGTCTTGAATTGTTTAAGACAATGTGATTATACAAGCGTGTATAAAAGAATTTTCGAAATTAATGAATTTAATTAAAACTAGTAAATTAAATAAATTAAACATTAATTAATAAATTACAATACGTATACGTATACATGTGTGTGCCTACATATATATATATATATATATATATATATATATATATATATATATATATAAAAGATATATGTGTATTACTTTAAAGGTTATAGTATATATATAAAATATAGTATGTTATAGTTTTATAATATAATAATTAAAAATGTTAATTAATTAAATAAAATTAATAATATTTAATTAATATAATGTTATATATAAAATGTTACATAAGCTTAATTAAGTATAAAAGTTATATAATAAAAAAAACTTATATAATATAAATATATAAATTAAACGTGGAACTTTAAAGACACCCCAAATAGACTTAAGGAATAAATACATACATAAAAGTATGTATTTCATGCTTTCTAACGTGTCTCACATTTGAATCACGATGGTATTTCATTAGGAATAAGTTATTCTATAAGTTAATGTCACTCAAGTTAAATATGCGAATGATAATGAATGTTTAATATAAGTGTTATCCTCTACCATTTGTATATTAATAAATTACTTGCATACTCTCTGGTTGTTGAGAAAACTCAAGGTAGAGATGTTATGTGTAGTATTATTAATATATTGACTAGACAAGGTAAGATAATTATATGTATTGTTGAGCAGACTCAACGTACATATACTATACATTGGTCATCGCAAAATGGTAGATTTGAGTGAATATTTTTTTGATTTGTTGAGAAAACTCATGATCGAAATGAGATTAGGACAAGGAACCATTGGTTAGGAGTTGTATATAATACAACTGATAAGGAGTTCTCTATTATTTGTGGGGCTATGATTTCTTTAGCAAACTCAAGGTCAGAATCCCATGACAAAGGAGTCCTAACATCCACCAAAGAAGTTAAAACATTTCCATGTTTCGTCTTAGGGTTTAGAGAAACATAAAAAACTTACAGAGGCCTTATTAGAAAAATGAAATGACTACATGCAACCTTTCTAATACTGTAAGAACATCTAGTACATGTAAAGTTAAAATAATCTACATCGATAAATTTTTGCAACTAATAAAATCGATGAACTGTTTATCAATTAAAGTATACAAATGAATTGAATTAATATTGACAAATAGGAACATAAAATATAATCATAATAAATATTTTTTTCAAGTTAGCCATGGAAGTGCCTAATCATAAACCTAAATACGTTCATAAATTGGTCACTTACATGTTTGTTCGCCCGAGACTATGTCTTGTCTTTTATGAGTTTCGAATTCTAAAAGAAATAGAAGAATATGGATATTTGATCCATATATGATCACATATAATTGTTATATAGTGAACGGTCATAATTCGTAATGTATGAAACCTCAATAGAATTAGTTCATTCGAAATAAGAAAGTAAACCATAGTGTGTAATCGTGTATTCAATACGATTGATTACAATAATGACCTTGTTGTAAATAAATGCAATACTAGGCCAAATGCTACAACATAGGTATAAGAATACAATCATTAAAATGTCAATTTGATCGGTTTACGTAAAGCACAACATATTTGATATCTTTAAATGTTAATAATGACCAATTACACTTCTTTAAAGAATTCTTTATGATACTGCAGTAAGAATTTCTTTTGAATGGTTCAACCATTTAGAAAGGAAAGTGAATGTACAGGAGTAGATGTAACATGAGGCACAATTGCAGTGAAGAGAGTCAATGGTCACTTCTGTTTCATAAAGAAACATTGGAAACAAGAACTGTAAAATATTATTAGATACTTAACAAGATATAAGAAATATGATATCTATTCTAAATTTATTTCATATAAAAAATTGGTTTCTATGAGATTTATTTCTTTGAATTCAAGATAATTCATCTGAAATCTCTTGACTGTAAACTAGTTACTTTAGATGGAATAAAAAGCCCATATTAAGTGGTTGAATGAAGCTTAGTATTTCATACCTACTATAGACTAGCAACAATAGTGGAAGCATATCATATATCACTTATTAGTCGCACTAAGTTGTATAAATTGTTTTCTTAAAATATACTAAACATTATTTATGAAATAATAACTGTTTTTCAGTTTTGACTGAAAAATAGATATTATTTTGTTTCAATATGAATATTATGAATATTCTTTATAAACTAAAACAATAATGGTAGTATTTGTGGTGCATTCGAAAATATAGATGTATCTAAATTTATGTACGATTATTTTGGAACTATAGGCTAAGCCTTGGCTTGAGAAATAATTCTTTGAATGTATTTTTTAGCAAATATAAAAGGGTTGTTTGGGCCCTTATCAGATATATAAATGGATGGGAAAATAGATGTTTGGTACATGCACCAGAACAGCTAAAAGAAATGAAAAAACAGGAGTATGGCTAAGTTCCCAATCTACTAACCAACAACAACACAAGTCCTAGTCCCCCTCCAAATAGGAAGAGCCACTCCCTTTGGACAATGGTACATGACCAATAACATGAAGGAACTCTAAAAAAGAAAAGCTAAAGAAGGAACAAAGTCAACTGAATTAGGACTATAGAAGTCTTTCCTATCATAAGTGTCATCCACAAGTAGTGAGTGATTACGATCACCAAACTGACCAAGCACCATAAGGGAAAGACCATCCCTTTCCACATGATAAAAAAGCCTTCTTTCCTCTTTAAGTCCACCAAAAAACTTATAAAAACTTCCATCTTTTGGATCAAGCCATATTTCAAAAGGGCTATGAAGCCAAGCCAGGTCAAACGAATCCCATGAGATGCCAGAGGAAGAAGTAACCGCAGCAGGAGTAGCGATGGTAGCGTCAACAATAATCACACAAGGTCCAACAGTGAGAGTAGGAATAAACTCAGAAGAATGGGAAACGGTAACATATCATAAAACGGTCTTCGGAACCTACTTCATGACAGGAGGTCAAGGAAGAGGGATCCTGTCAAGAAGTGGAATAGGAGAAGTCTTAGGCTGATAGAACAAGCTTCCAACATGTGACCGAAAGAGTGACAGGACGTACAAATATCTGGTTTCCTACTGTAATGAACATCAACAAAAGAGACATGCCCCTTAGCAATACGAACAGAAATCTGGGAAGGTAAAGGCTTATTAGGAGTAACTTCAATAAGTTCCTTAGCATATGTGAGCCTAATACGAGAAACATTATTCACATCAAAATATTTATGCTTCCCAAAAATTCTAGCCAACCATTTTATCCCGATAATAGGCTACAATATGGATGGCATATGAGTGAATTGAGCCCATATAGGGGTAGAGAGAATCTGCCCCTTAACCTTGTCCACTGTACGACTCCACAATGTAATGATGAAGGGTTGCCTTGCTATAATAGAGGGATCCGCTTAGCTTCTAGAAAGAAGCCAACTAAATACTCGAACCAAAAATCACTTCCCACTTCCAAAACTTTCGACGAAGGTACCATAGCACCATTTTCAATGTCAAAAGAGCAGGGAACATATTCACCAGCATTTCTCAGCAAAGCTTTAAAAAGAGAAGCCCACTTACTAACGAGCTTAAGAGGACCATCACTAAATAATGGAGACTCTTTTAAGGGCACCTTAGGGGCCAGATACCTAGGAACTGTTTCATAAACTAAAAAAAGAGGACTACTCATTAACATTGTAACAAGCAGGAGTTTGCAGAGACTCATGCTAACATTTACACAAACATCATCTGACCACTAACATTGACAGCTTCAGAACCTAAACCTACAATTTTATCACCACCTAAATGCTCCACTTCACCCAATATAGCATCTCGATTAGGCAATCTAGTAGCTGTCCAATAGCTATCACTACTATCAGATGCAGTCAATGGAATAAGGGAAAGAAGTGAAATCCTATGCAAAATTGAATTGGCACCTATGCCCGAAATCGGAGCATAATTAGAAGGACTTGATGATAATGCTTTATTCAGGGGTTCGTTAGGAATATTCGATTGAGCAACGTTTCCATAATTAAAATAGCCACCAGGAGATCCAAAGGTTGCAGATCGAATAGAGGAAACCTGTAAGGAAGCATCATTAAAACTCGGTTAGATCTGATAGAAGAAGGAAAGTCTGAAGGAGACGATGCCTGAGGGATACCAGAGGAGGAGTGCGATATGGTAGGATGGAGATAGGGGCGAGGAAGTTGAAAGAGGAAAGAACGAGAGAAGAGCTAAGGTAAGAAACTCAAGATTACAAAATCATTGAAGAAATAAATCAGGAGCTCACCATTATGTGAAGCTTTAAAGCTGAATTTTATTAATTATATGGTATTAATGAGTTATATCTCAAATAGTTATGGGCAAAGAACCAATTCAGTAGGAACGACATAGGAGTTAATGAACTATTCAGATTGGCACATATAGATATATGCAGCCGTAAGTCAATTCCAAAATGGTTCCACTTACTTCGTTGTATTCACTGATTAATTATCATAATAAACTTGTGCATTTCACATGCATATGGTATGTTTACTATAAGTTCATAGAATATAAAACGAAAGTAAATAGAATAACGTGCAATGGAAAATAAGATGATTTTATTTGATCGAATATGTGGGTATATTAGAAAGATTTCCAAGCGTAGCTAAAATAATAATGAATAAATAATTCAATCTTAATAGTCACTTCTCCTTATGATACATAATGATGTATCAACAAGGAGTAATTGAATGTAACTCAACAAATTATGATTAATGTTGAGTGAAGTTGAGTTAACTTCTTTCTATGAAGTCATGTACTTAAGAACGGTGCATATGGTTAAAATTAATTTCATATAAAGAATGGTATAAAAACTATACAAGGTAAGGGTTTACAAGGAACCCCAAAATATCCTAGGCCAATAAGTTGGTAGGTTTAGCAAAATTGAATGACTAAACATAATGATTTGCAAGAGGGATCTTATATGTATCACCCCAAAAGGAATTTGGGAGCGATCGTCATTGGATGACTAAATGTTTTGAACATAAGTATGTAAACTAGAACCAAACCAATTCTATATATAAGGCAATTCATAAAGTGTTTATGAATACCTATTCTGTTGCACCGAAAAACAATTGTTGTTTTTGGAAACACAAACTTTGCAGTGAAGGAATTTCTTTTAGAAATGATTGGTAGTGAAATGGATTTAGATACGACCTAAGGATAATAATGACCACAAGGAATAAAATGAAATTAACCAAACCTAAATTAACACCACACATTAGAATGTCTAATAAATATTCTCACATATTGAAGAGAAACTATGAGTTTCTTATCAAGTAAAGAAAGATAATCCTAAGCTATCAATTAAACCATTAAGAGTGTTGACTCTACGATATGGTATGATGTGCAAATTCGAAATGGATTTCAAATATGTTGTCAGTGATGATTTTTGATAGTTGTACCCAAAGGGACATGATCCATCGGGCTTGAACGAGTCTTTAAGAGCTAGACAAATGCAATTGGGAAATAATGAGAAATATCGAGAAGAATAACATTAGAAATTTTAATTAGTGCGAGAGGAGACAAGGTTTCAAAGACTAGTGTACTATATCAGTAAGCGGTTCACTGGAGCTAAAATGAACCACCCGAAGTTGGAGAAACTCGCATATTGCTTGCTGATTGCATCAAGGAAGTTACGACTGTATTTTCAGCCTTGTTTGATCATGTTATTGATTGATCAGCCTTTAAAGAAGGTACTATACCGAACTATGACCTCGGGAAGGTTACTGAAATGGAATTTAAATCAAGCCAGTACAATATAACCTATCATCCGAGGGAAGTGATAAATAGGTAGGCATAGAAGAATTCATCACTGAGTTTACCATGCGTGATTGTAAAAAGAATGAGAATGTTGCACTTGCAGCTTCTCATTTGAAGTTATTTTTGATGGTGCTTCAAATGAATGTAGCTTGGGCTAGGTGTAGCATTCGAAATGTTAGGATGATCAATATGTTAGACATTAAAATGGAATTTCCTACCTTTAATAACGAAGCTAAGTATGAGGTGTTGATAGGAGGATTGAGGATATAAAATGATCTAGGGATAAAGATGCTGCACATATTTAGCGATTCCCAACTGGTGGTTTGCCAGATCAGGAAGAAGTATTAGGCTAAGAGAGTGAGACTTGCCCCTTACCTATTTATAGGATTGGAACTACTCGAAGAAATAGAGCATTATACCATAACACACATCCTTAAAGAGGAAAACATGAAGGCTGATTCATAAGTTAAGATAGCTAGCTCTGGGGTAGTGTACCCAATGGGATTGGTCTCGGTGGAAGTTTTGACAACTTCGAGCATCAATCAGATGGATGTCGAATGGATTCTGGAGACCACTTTAGAGGAGGATAAATGGATGACCCCGTTCAAAGACTATCTAATCAATGGAATTCTCCTAGAAGACAGAAATGGATGGAAGAAACAGCTTTGGAAAGCACCGCAATTCGTGATGTAAGATGGCATGCTATACACTTCTTCGGTGTGTAGCTAAGGATGAGGCTTGGAAGATCCTTATGGATGTCTATGAGGATAGCTGTGGTGATCACACCCTGAGGCAGAGTCTGACGAAGGAGATATTTTGCCACAAGTATTTCTAGTCAACGATAAACCGAGACACTGATGACTACACCAAATGGTGTGATTGGTGCCAGAGATTTGTGTAGATTCCAAGATCCCCATCAAACTTATGCAAATGGTCAGCCCATGACCATTTGAAATTCGAGGAATCGACATTATCGGTGTGCTACCAATAGCAAAAGAAGGAGCTAAATATGCAATTATTGTGGTAGATTACTTTACGAAATGTGTTGAAGCGAAATGGCTTGCCATAATTAGCGGAGAATGTAATGAACTTCGTAACAAAAAATACAGCGGAGAATGTAATAAACTTCGTAGCAAAGAATATCATTTGCAGGTTTGGAATACCTCAAAATGTCATCACGGATAATGGAACCCAGTTTGAGAGTGCCAAAGTCATGGATTTTTGCAAATGCTATAGAATCGAGAAGTGCTTCTCTGCAGTGGCACATTCACAGGAAAAATGGCAAGTGGAAGCAGTGAACAAGATCATTAAATTTACCTTAAAAAAGCGACTAATTAGAGCTAAAGGCAATTCGTAACGATTCAACATGTAGAAGTTGTGGATTATATGTGACATACATATACATATACATATACATACATGAAGACATATCCACATGCACATTCGTGACCGCTTTGCTCTCTGCTTTCATGGCTTCTATCCTCAAAGAAATTATGGCAAATTTTATTCCAAAAAGAAATTAAAATTTATAGTATGTATATAGTTAAAACACCTCAAACTCTTCACCAAACTCCTTCTACCCATAGCCACCACCATCTACCCCATAGCTAAGCCCTCCTCCCCTTATCCATGAGCACTCTATCCCATCCCCAAGCAAGGCCGAGCCACCTAGAAGCTTAATTTCAAGGGATCAAGAGCTTTAAAATCCAAGTAGTGAAGCTATAGCCATTTTTATGTGAATCGTTTAGCCTAAGATGAGAAATTCTTAATTATATTATATTTTTGGATGATGATATGATATTTGCAATGGATGTTTACTATGCTTTGATCATCCAGTTTGTTTTTTTAAAATGTTAGTTTAATTTTATTAACAAGTAACATTTAATACACGTCCATAAGCCTAAAGATAATGGAATATAGCTTTTCACATCATAACAGTCAAACGAATATGTAAAATGGAATATAGGTCAGCATTCTTTGAGATAATAATTTTTCAAACTATTATATTCATAGTTTCCAAATAAGGAAAGAAAATCAAGATTTTGATTAGTAGATTTTGAAATATGAATAAAAAAGTCTTCAAAAAAATCGTCGTTTTGCAGTTTGGAATCCATAAAAGGATTTCATTGAAAAGGATATTCTAAAATTATTTGAAAATATGAAATAAATTCTAAAAATATTTTAAAATGTTTGATAGTAATTTGAGTTAAACAAATGAATTTCAAAATGATAGAAAAGTCATTTTGATCATCACAGTGTTAAAAGCACCACTCTTAGCACTTTTCTATAGCTTTTGAAATATAGTTTTAAACACAACTATTCTTTTCCAAATCTTTTCTAAATGTTTTTAAATGAATAATAAAGTATTTTAAAGGTGATTTGAAGGATTTATGAAGTTTTTATATAAATAATTAAAAGTTAATTAAGTATGTTAAAAGATTTAGAGTTGATCAAATAACTAAATCATAATGAGTGAAAGAGAGATAGTGTCTAGGCTTGAAAAACCAGTTTCTTGCTCTCCCTGGCTATATGGACTAGCCCGATAGAGGGGATAGTTAATTTGATGTACTCAGATCAAAATTTCTCAAAGTATATAGGATATAATTTTCCAAATATAAATAATCTGGATTTTATGGAGATAATCTTCTTTTACTTAGAGTTAAATTTCCAAGAGGGAACTCATATAATTCATGAAATTTAAAAGGTGATTTCCTCTTTATTCCACCCGTAGTATTTGTTGAATACAGGTATTGACACTAAGTAGAATTAGATGATTTCTATAGATTTTGATCACTTAATATTTACTAATTTTGAATTAATATCCAATATAACATGGTTTTAACTCAATCAAAATTTTGAATTTGAGTCAAGAAATCTTTGTTGAGATTTAAATAAATAATTTTCCAAAGAGAGGCTAAATCTGTAACAACCCTAGACTTTTGAATATACTTTTTAAATTTGACTTTATTTCATTTTGAAATTATTTTAAATTTTATTTCAAGATTTCATTTTTAAATATTTTTAAAATGATGATAAATTTTTTTCAAAGTTTATTGTATTTATTTTCAATTTTTAAAACCTAGTTTCTATTTTTAAGCTATTTTCTTAATTTATTTATATTTATTTAAAATTTACTTATTTATTTTTATTCATACATTATTTTTTTGTGTTTTTATTTTATTTATATTCATTTTTCATTTTTTTTAAAAATGCAAAAAGAAATAAAGAAATTTGAAGAGTTTTGACCTTTCACTTGCCTTTGTCTTTTCACCTTCTTTGCCTTTTCAATTCAAATCAGCACATGCATTAATCATTGGTTGACCATACCTCAGTCCTTTAGCCAATTACTTCCTTCATTCTCACGTACAAATTTTGTTTCTCAACCTCAAAACTTTCGGCCATCATCACTTGAGAGAAAACTGGAAAATGTTTCATTTTTTTCACTTTTCTTCCTTGTTTTGCATTATTCTTGCACTTGCTTTCACCTTTTTTGTTTGGCCTGTAGCCTTCATCATCACCACCACCTCCATCACCACTTTTCTCAACTTTCATCACCTCCATCTCCTCTTCCATGTCATGGCCGTGGCCACCATTGATGAGAAGATCCACAAAAAAAATGCAAATACTACCTATAAATGCATAGCCGAGTTCCTATTAACAATATCACCCCATACAACCCCTTGGCCGCCCTTTGCACCACCTTCTCCAGCCCATACCTAAACCAAAACCACCGCCACACCATCTCCTAGCCTCCAGCAGGTCTGGCCGTGCCAATATAAGCCTTGGCCGAAGCTTGTTGTTGCATAGAAAATTGCTTTGTTGCCTTGTCTTGTATTTTCAGGCATATCCACTTCCATACCTTCATTGCCTTAGTTAGGCCAAGCATACTTGACCCATACTTGACCAAATACACCCAGGGCCTTGCCTTATCACCCTATAGGCCAAGCATAGTGATCATGGAAGCAAGTGCAGGTCATTTGATTTGATGTTGTGTATTATTTCTAGTTGTTTAAAATCATAATTTTGGGTTGAAATTCATGTGTTATATATGTTGTTTTGTTTCATATGCATAAGACAAATAGCTTTGGCTCTCCCTCACTTGAATCGTAGTCATGCTTTCATGCCTTTGTGGATCTCTATTGTTTGTTTGATTGTTATCTCTAGCTTGTAGAGGTAAGTAATTCTCACCAGACAATTTATACTTATATAACTAGTAAACTGATAACATTTGAATCTGTAAACCATATCATCATGTTATAACTTCCTATGCTATGATCGTATGATGTTCACCCCTGTTTATACACCTGTTATATCATCTGTTACTATTATATAATGCTATTTTGTTAATTTATATCTGTTTATCACACTGCAAGTTCCCTGTAGATTAGAATCACTATGAGTTGAAATGATACATACCCGAACAGACTTTAGAACAAGGAAAAATCGTTATGGGCTGAAATGATAGGCCTGAGCGATTTTTAATTATTTCATTTCACTTGGGACTGCGAATTTGAAATGATAGAACCCTGGTTTTCTTTGTAAATTACGATTGAAATGATAAATATCTGTATCACTTTATCAAGGATAGAAAATTATAAACAGATCCGTGGTTAATATATATTTTTCTAATTTTTTTAAAATATTTTTAAAATGTAAAATTATAATATTTTGATTTAAATTGTATTTAAAATGATTTTTATAAAGTGTAAATGTTTTTTGTATAAGTTAAAAATGTGAATTAAATAAATAGTTAAGTTGATTTTGAAATATAATTTAAATTTTGAAATTTGAGAAATTTGTTTAAAGTCAATTTTGAATTTAGTAAATAAAATGAAAAATAAGTTATATTTGAAAATTTAAACTTAAGTGTTAAGTTAAAATTTAATTATAAAGAATAGAAAATTTAATGCTGGAATTTAATAAGTAAATTACTATAAAATTTTGATTTTTGTATGAAAATTTAACTTTATAAAATCATAAATATAAGGGTATTTAAATGATTTTTTTACAGTGAAATATATGATTTTATAAGTTAAAAATGGTTTAAATAAAAATTTAATTATTTATGAAATTATATTGAATATTTAGAATTTGATTAACAGCATTTTTGAAATGCTATCATTTCTTAATTAAACGATATTACAGCATTTTTGTTAATGCTGTAGTTGATACCAATGAACTAAATGGCTAAAATGAACTAAGAGCTATTACAACACTTTGTAAGCGCTGTAGTTGCTGAGTTTCACTAAAGTTTTATTTGAAACTAATTTAACCTATTACAGCATTTTTAATGCTGTCTTTTGCTAAAATGAATTGTTTTAAAACATAACTTTCCGTAGCATTTTCTAAGTGCTACGAAAGTTGGAATTTCACCATTTTGATAAATTTAAATGAATAAATGAACTTTGAAAAGATTCTAATTTTGAAAATTTAATATTTAATTATTAAATATAAGAACTTCATTTTTAATGATTTAAATGAAGTAATTCGATTTGAAATATAAACTATTTTGAAATGTGAGTTGAAATGGTATTTAAATTTTATATAAAATGAATGTGGTTTTGAAAAGATATGATATTTTGATATGGATTTGAAATGATATTGAATAGTTGAAATGATATTTGATTTTTGAAATATAAATTCCATTTTTAAATTATAACCACGGGTTATAATAATGATTGGTTGTTAAAAAGACCAGGATCAGGTATGGACGTACTCTCTGTCGATACCGAAAACCACTTTAACAACTGTGTACGCGATGGAGATTCCAGAATGAAGTAGGATGGTGGCGACGTTCTTGAGGTATATTACGTGGACCCAACTCCCGTGAGTTGGCATAAGGTGGCTAAAAGAGGAGCGATCTCGGGCCAAAAGGAGTAGCTCCTCTGGTCGGATACACTTCTTCGATACCATTCTATTAGTGTTGTGATTGACTGGGTGCACCCCTTGATTTTCGAGTGTGGCTCGAGGTGGGCGTAGTGGCTGCTACGTTACCACCAGCCCGTGTGCGTAATTGGTATATCTACCCTGGTATTGCCTTGTGTGCTGTGTCACCAACCATACCGAACTTTACTACGAGTTTGTATTTCTCCCGTAGCTTATGGAGTATTTAGGGTAGACTTCGATCTAGAGATATGTTGATACTGGATGGACCACTGGGACTATTAAGTGTTAGGGGCTATAAGGGTAACCCTTCGATGCTATTTTTAAGTAAGTTTATTTTACGGCAGACGTTATTATAATAGCGAAATATTACTACATAGCAAATAGTTTAACGGATCCTTAGAGGATAGGCGGTCTTAGGCGTCCTTTAAGTTACTTGTACTTATTACAGTTCACTTGAGTTGGTTTACATTATATAAGTATATATGTCCTGACTTGAGTGTTTTGTGTTTTGCTTTACGCTCGGTTCAACCTGAGTATTCACAGCATTGGATTCTCTTTCTAGAGCTGGTCTTCGCTGGAGATTATGCATATCTATTTATATATTTATTTCAGTTTCAGCTGTTCTAGTTTATCTCTTGTATTAGTGAACTCCTATGTATTTGGAATTTCTATTATGTTGTTTTCAGACTGATATTTTTTTTAAGACTTTGTTTCGTTATTGTAGCTTCATGAACTATCATGGTATTTTATATTCCGCTGCGAGTTATTCTGATATGTTCTGTATTTGTGATTCTGTGTACTTGATTTCATTTGCTCCAATTTTATTTACAATCTGTTATTTTGTATCATTCAAGTCCGACATATGTGGATTATTGTCGGTTTGAAAGGTACAAAATAGCGGGTCGTCACATTTGGTATCAGAGCTTTGGTTTTAGGCAAACCATTGCCTGTGGAGCAAAAACTCATTAGAGATTGGGTAAAAATACGCTAGAATGAATGAAGTCAATCTCAGAATCATATCTTTGTGAGAGAACGTATTTTCAAAGTATAAAATGATTTTTCAGAATGTTTTCAAAAGATTTTCAAAGATTATTTTGATATAAATTTTTTTTCTTGTTTTAAAGGATTCTCAAATGTTTTCCAACTTCTTTCCTTTCGTATCTACCTTGTTAGTATTTTCTTTCTTTAGGACATTCATCCAAGTGAATTTATCCTGTCTTGTCTTAATTTATCTTTGGCTTTTCTATTCCTTGTCCTTAATTCATTCTTGACATATTTTCAGGATAAATCAAGGAAATGCTAGAGGTAGGGGTCCTGGTATTGCCCCAGCTCCTCAGCCAATTGCTCCTGTTAGATTCACTGTTCTGTGTAAGGAATTCTCTCAACTTGGTGGAACCCCATTCACCTGTTCAGAGAGCATCATTGAGGCTCATCAGTGGTTGCGGAGTCTAGAGAGGATATTTACCGGTCCTGATTTTACTGATGCCTAGAAGCGTTAGCTAGCAGCTTGGTAGCTGCAAGAATCTGCCCTAGATTGGTGGGAGTCTGTTACGGCTAACATCGTCGAACCTGAACTTACTTGGGAGCAGTTCAGGTATCCTTTGTGTTATCTTGAATTTTGTTCCTTTCTATGCTTTCCTTTGAATCTATCTTAATTTTGTTCTATATGTCCTTTTCCAGGGAGGCTTTTGTGGCAAAATGGATGCCAAAAGCTGGTAAATCTCAGCTTTATCGTGAATTCATGGATCTCAAGCAGGATACCATATCCTTTTCTGAGTATGAGAGTAAGTTCAATGAACTTTCCAAGTTCGGTCCTAGCCTGATTAACACTCCTCTTAAGAAGAATGAGAAATTCATTGCTGGTGCTCATCCAGAGTACTATTGTCGTCTCATTTCTCATGTTCATGGAACTTTCACCCAGCTTATGGATATGCCTATTCGGTATGAGAACCCTACTTCTAAGGGTCCTGCTGCTTCTGGTGCTCCTTCATCTCAGTCTTTCTCTACTAATTCCAAAATGAGAAAGTCTAATTATCACTAGCAGAAGAAGAATTCGCACAAGCGTCCTGCTTTGGGATCTTCATCATCTGCTCCTTCTTAGAGGCAACCGGTTGATTATTCAGTGCCGCATGCCTCAGGGTTTTGATGGCAATTTTATCTATTCTCTGGATTCTTCTCCTGGTGATCTTGATTCGACTCCTGTGGTTCGACTCTATCCCGATGTATTTCGTGAAGTCACTTCTTCGCCTCTTAAGCGGGAAATTGATTTTCATATTGATCTTATTCTTGGTGCTCGACCTGTAGTTTTTCCTCCTAGAAGAATGGCACACCGCGAGAAGGTTGAGATGGGAAAGCAAATTGAGGACTTGTTCTCCAAAGGTCTGATCAGACCTAGCTATTCAGAATGGGGAGCAGTGGTGGTTTTTGTCACCAAGTCCGATGGTTCTTGAGGATGTGTGTTGATTATAGGGAACTGAACATGCTCACTATGAAAAACAGATATCCAATGCCTCGTGTCAATGATTTATTTGATCAGCTTTATGGTGCCGCTGTTTTCTCTCAGCTTGATCTTGCTACAGGTTTTCATCAACTCAGGGTTGCTAAGGAAAGTATTCCTAAGACTACTTTCCCTACTGAGAATGGATTTTATGAATGGTTAGTCATGCCTTTCAGATTGACTAATGCTCCTGCTTTCTTTGTTGATTTGACAAATCGCGTCTTTCGTGATGTGCATAATAAATTTGTTCTAGTCTTTGTTGATGATATCCTTATCTTCTCTAAGACCAAGGAAGAGCATGAGTCACATTTGAAATCCATTCTGGAGACTCTCAGAAATCATCAGTTGAAGGCTAAATTTTCTAAATGCCATTTCTGGAAGGATGAAGTCCGATTTCTCGGGCATATTGTTTCTAGTAACGGAGTTTCTGTTGATCCAGTCAAGATCGTTGCGATCAATGTAAGTCTTTCTTTCTCTTTTCCTTTATCATTTAATAATCCTATCTTTCTAGTTGTCCTTATTTTCTCCCTATTCTGTTACAGGATTGAGAAACTCCAAAGACTCCATCTGATATTCATAGTTTTCTGGGCCTTGCTGGTTACTATCGAAGATTCAATGAGAATTTTGATGGGATTGCTGCACCTCTCACTGCTTTAACTCGTAAGAATGCCAATTTTATCTGGAGTGATAAATGTAAGGCTGCATTCAATGAGTTAAAGTGCAAGCTAACCTCTGCACCAGTTCTTACCGTTCCGAATGGAAGTGAGGGATTGACGGTATACACTGATGCTAGTCGTGAGAGTTTGGGTGTTGTTCTCATGTAGGATGGTAAGCTCATTGCCTATGCCAGCCGTCAGTTGAAAACCCATGAGGCAAATTATGCTGCTCATGATTTAGAGTAGCTTGCTATTGTCTTTACTTTGAAGCTTTGGAGGCATCATCTTTTAGGAGCCAAGTTTGATCTTTTCACCGATCATCTGTCTCTGAGATATATCTTTACCCAGAAGGATTTGAATCAAAGGCAAGTTCGTTGGCTTGAGTTTCTGGCTTCTTACGACCTCGATATTAGCTATACTCCTGGTAAAGATAATGTTGTGGCCGATGTTCCAAGTCGGAAGAAGGCTTTGTTCTGTCAGCTTGTTGTTTCTTCTCCTCTTTTGGATCGTATCATGGTTAAATAGGATGAGGATGAGATGCTTATATTGATGAGGGAGAGTGTTCGTAGTAGGGTTGGTGGTAGTAGTAGTGGTAGTAGTGGAGCTTAGATCGATGATAGAGGGTTTTGAGGATTAATGGTAGGATTTGTTTCCCGAATGTTGATGGTTTGAGGTAGGAGTTGCTTCGGGAGAAACATCGATCCAAGCTTTCTATTCATACTGGTGTGTCGAAGATGTACCAGGATATGAAGAAGCATTATTGGTGGAAGGGGATGAAGCGGGATATCTCTAACTTTGTTAGTCGATGTGCGACTTGTCAGTAAGTCAAAGCCGATCACCAGAAGACCCCTGGTTTGTTGCAGCCCCTTGAGATTCCCAATTGGAAGTGGGAACAGGTTTCCATGGATTTTATCGATGGTTTACCAAGGACTCGAAGGGGTAATGAAAGTATCTGGGTAATTGTTGATAGATTGACCAAGTCTGCTCATTTCATTCCGATCAAGTCTACTCGTTCTGCTTCTAGCTTGTCTGAGATCTACATGAGAGAGATCATTCGTCTCCATGGTGTTCCTCTCAGTATTGTTGGTGATCGTGATCCTATCTTTACGAGTCAGTTTTGGAAAGCTTTTCAGGAATCTCTGGGTACTCATCTGAATCTGAGCACTGCTTACCATCCACAGATCGACGGTCAAACGGAAAGAGTGAATCAGATTCTCGAGGATCTTCTTCGTGCTTGTGTGCTTGATTGTGGTGGATCTTAGGAAGATCATCGACATCCTGTAGATTTCCATCTTGCTGGATTGAATCCAATAATCGTTTGGTTCTTGGTCCTGATGTGATTTTGGAAGCTTCTGAGAGAGTTGAGGAGATTAAGAGGAGGTTGAGAGCTGCTCAGGATAGGTAGAAGAAGTATGCTTATAGGCATAGGTGGAATTTGGAGTTTTCCGTTGGTGATTAGGTTTTCCTTAAGGTCTCTCCCTTAAGGAATGCCATTCGCTTTGGTCGTAGAGGGAAGATTTCTCCTTGGTTCATTGGTCCTTTCCGCATTGTGGAAAGAGTTAGTTTTTTGGCTTATTATTTGGATTTGCCTGAGAAGCATTCTGGAGTGCAAGATGTGTTCCATGTCTCGCATCTTCGCCGATATCTTCATGATCCATCTCTTATTGTTCAGCCTTCTGCTCTTGATAGTTTGGATATTGAGCCTAACCTGACTGTTAAGAGGAAGCCACTTTGTATTGTCGACAGAGGTACGACGCAGCTCAAAAGGAAATCTGTTAATTTGATCAAAGTACAGTGGAGAACTGATGATCGACATTGTACCTGGGAGATGGAGGAGAGAATTTGTGCTTCGAGTCCGGAATTATTCGTTTCAGGTACTATTTTGTTCTTTTATCTTCTTTCTCTTTATTTTCCTTGCCCGTTCTTTTCGAGGATGAAAAGATTTGAGTGGGGGAGAGTGTAACAACCCTATATTTTTGAATATATTTTTAAATTTGACTTTATTTCATTTTGAAATTATTTTAAATTTATTTTTTATTTCAAGATTTCATTTTTAAATATTTTTAAAGTGATGATAAATTTTTTCCAAAGTTTATTGTATTTATTTTCAATTTTTAAAACCAAGTTTCTATTTTAAGCAATTTTCTTAATTTATTTATATATAGTTAAAATTTATTTATTTATTTTTATTCATACGTTATTTTGTTGTGTTTTTATTTTATTTATATTCATTTTTCTTTTGTTTAAAAATGCAAAAAGAAATAAAAAAATTTGAAGAGTTTTGACCTTTCACTTGCCTTTGTCTTTTCACATTCTTTGCCTTTTCAATCAAATCAACACATGCATTAATCATTGGCTGACCAATCCTCATTCCTTCAGATGATTACTTCCTTCATTCTCATGCACAAATTTTGTTTCTAAACCTAAAATTTTTGGCCATCATCACTTGAGAAAAAATTGGTAAATGTTTCTTTTTTTTTCACTTTTCTTCCTTGTTTTGCATTATTCTTGCACTTGCTTTCACCTTATATGTTCGGCCTGTAGCCTCTACCATCACCACCACCTCCATCACCACTTTGCTCAGTTTTCATCACCCGCATCTCTTCTGTCATGTCATGGCCGTGTCCACCATTGATGAGAAGATCCATAAAATAATGCAAATACTACCTATAAATGCATAGCCGAGCTTCAATTACCATTATCGCGCCATACAACCCTTGGCCGCCCTTTGCACCACCTTCTCCAGCCCATACCTGAACCAAAACCACAGCCACACCATCTCCTAGCCTCCAGCAGGTCCATGCCAATACAAGCCTTGGCCAAAGCATGTTGTTGCATAGAAAATTGCTTTGCTGCCTTGTCTTGTATTTTCATGCATATCCACTTCCATACCTTCATTACCTTAGTTAGGACGAGCATACTTAGCCCATACTTGACCAAATACATGCCATGGCTGTGCCTTATCACCCTATAGGCCGAGCATAGTGATGGTGGAAGCAAGTGCAGGTCATTTGGTTTGATGTTGTGTATTATTTATAGTTGTTTAAAATCATAATTTAGGGTTGAAATTCATGTGTTATATATGTTGTTTTGTTTCATATGCACAAGACAAATAGCTTTGGCTCTCCCTCACTTGAATCCTAGTCGTGCTTTCATGCCTTTGTGGATCTCTATTTGTGTGTTTGGTTGTTATCTCTAACTTGTAGAGGTGAGTAATTCTCACCAGACAATTTATACTTGTACAACTAGTAAACTAATAACATTTGAATCAGTAAACCATATCATCATGTTATAACTGCCTATGCTACGATCATATGATGTTCACCCTAGTTTATACATCTGTTATATCAACTGTTACTGTTGTATAATGCTATTCTGTTTATTTATATCAGTTTATCACACTGGAAGTTTCATATAGATTAGAATCACTGTGGGTTGAAATGATACATACCCGAACTTTCTTAAGAATAGAGAAAAATCGTTATGGGATGAAATGATAGGCCTGAGCAATTTTTAATTGTTTCATTTTACTTGGGACTGCGAGTTTAAAATGATAGAACCCGGGTGTTCTTTGTAAATTATGGATTGAAATGATAAATATCTGTATCACTTTGTCTTGGATAGAAAATTATATACAGACCCGTAGTTAATATATATTTTTCTGAAAATTTTAAAATATTTTTGAAATGTAAATTTGTAATATTTTGAATTAAATTGTATCTAAAATGATTTTTATAAAGTGTAAACGATTTTTGTATAAGTTAAAAATGTGAATTAAATAAATAGTTACGTTGATTTTGAAATATAATTTAAATTTTGAAATTTGAGAAATTTGGTTAAAGTGAATTTTGAATTTAGTAAATAAAATGAAAAACAAAGTTATATTTTAAAATTTAAACTTAAGTTAAGTTAAAATTTAATTATAAAGAATAGAATTTAATGCTTGAATTTAATAAGTAAATTACTATTAAATTTTGATTTTTGTATGAAAATTTAACTTTATAAAATCATAAATATAAGGGTATTTATGATTTTTTTAAAGTGAAATATATGATTTTATAAGTTAAAAATCTTTTAAACAAAAATTTAATTATTTATGAAATTATATTGAATATTTGGAATTTAATTAACAACATTTTTGAAATGCTATCATTCCTTAAGTAAAGGATATTACAGCATTTTTGTAAGTGCTGTAGTTGATACCAATAAACTAAATGGATAAAATGAATTAAGAGCTATTACAGCACTTTGTAAGCGCCGTAGTTGTTGAATTTAACTAAAGTTTTACTTGAAACTAATTGAACCTATTACAGCATTTTTAATGCTGTCTTTTGCCAAAATGAATTGTTTTAAAACATAACTTTCCGTAGCATTTTCTAAGTGCTGCGAAAGTTGGAATTACGCTGTTTTGATAAATTTAAATGAATAAATGAACTTTGAAAAGATTAAAATTTTGGAAATTTAAGATTTAATTATTAAATATAATAACTTCATTTCTAATGATTTAAATGAAGTAATTCGATTTGAAATATAAACTATTTTGAAATGTGAGTTGAAATGGTATTTAAATTTTATATAAAATGAATGTGGTTTTGAAAAGATATGATATTTTGATATTTTGAAATGGATTTGAAATGATATTGAATTGTTGAAATGATATTTGATTTTTGAAATATAAATACCATTTTTAAATTATAACCACGGGTTATAATAATGATTGGTTGTTAAAGAGACCGGGATCAGATATGGACATACTCTCTGTTGGTACAGAAAACCACTTTAACAACTTTGTACGCGATGGAGATCTAGAATAAAGTAGGATGGTGGTGACGTTCTTGAGGTATATTACGTGGACCAAACTCCCGTGAGTTGGCATAAGGTAGCTAAAACAGGAGCGATCTCGGGCCAAAAAGGGTAGCTCCTCTGGTCGGACACACTTCTTCGATACATTCTATTACTGTTGTGATTGATTGGGTGCACCCCTCGATTTTGGAGTGTGGCTCGAGGTGGGCGTAGTGGCTGCTACGTTACCACCATCCAGTGTATGTAATTGGTATACCTACCCTGGCATTGCCTTGTTTGCCGTGTCACCTACCATACCGAGCTTTACTATGAGTTTGTTTTTCTCCCGTAGCCTATGGAGTATTTAGGGTAGTCTCCCAATATGGAGATATGCTAATACTAGATGGAATACTAGGACTATTATGCGTTGGGGGCTATATGGGTAACCCTTCCACGCTATTTTTACGTAAGTTTATTTTACTTAGACATTATTATAATAGCGAAATATTACTACATAGTAAATAGTTTAATGGATCCTTAAAGGATGGGAGGTCACATACATCCTTTAAGTCACTTGTATTTTATTACAGTTCACTTGATTTGGTTTACATTATATATGTATATATATCCCGACTCAAGTGTTTGGTGTTTTGCTTTACGCTCGGGTCAGCCTGAGTATTCATAGCTTTGAATTCTCTTTCTGGAGCTGGTCTTTGCTGGAGATTCTTCCTATCTATTTATATATCTATTTCAGTTTCAGCTGTTCTAGTTTATCTCATGTATTAGTGAACTCCTATGTATTTGGGATTTCTATTATGTTGTTTTCAGACTGATATTATGTATTTGTTTTGAGACTTTGTTTTGTTATAGTAGCTTCATGAACTACTATGGTATTTTATATTCCGTTGCGAGTTATTCTGATATGTTCCATGTTTGTGATTTTGTGTATTTGATTTCATTTGCTCTAAATTTAATAACAATATGTTATTTGCATCATTCAAGTCCGACATGTGTGGGTTATTGTCGATTTGAATGGTACAAAATAGTGGGTCGTCACATAATCATTCCGTATATACCAGAAAGAATGATTTCAAGATGTAAATCACCAAAAGATATTTTGATAAAAAGAAATTGATCGATCAAAGAATAATTCCCTATTCACCTAACAACTTTTTATAGATGATTGGTTCGAAGGAAGGGGTGTCGTATTTGAGTAATTCTTATCCGAAAACCACTTCAAACCAATTTAGGTATTCGAAGTAAAGACATGAAAATGATTAGGAAGATGGAATGTAGGACTGCTTATCTTTGACCCTTGAGGAAAATTTTCCATATCATATTATACGGCAGCAGTCCTTCATTTAAGGTCTTCGATGCAAGGACTTCTCGCTACTAATCCTTGGGACAATCCCCGAGAGGTTGTGGTAAAAGAGTGCTTCGGTTTGTCCTATTCCTAGATAAATTATATGGACAGATGTCTGGCATTGCATTTCTAATTACATTGATTGATCTGTATGAATGTTTCATCTTTGGGTAGCGGAGAAGGCAATTTCCCTTAGCTTAACACCTTTTCCTGAAACGTACGAGCTCAAAAGTTATACATTTGTAGAAATTTGTCATGTGATCATGGAATGGCTGTGTGGCATTCAAAGTGGAATGTGCACTGTGAATGGAAAACGTTACCACATGCCTCATCAATCGAAAATAGCTAAAGCAGGGTAGATGTGGAAGAGTTATGTGGGTCGCACCTATTAGGAGATGGCTATTACGTTTCTAGGTTACTCTCTATTTGTTGGGTATGTGGTGTGTGCTTGGGGATCCAGTTAAAGGTCGGTAATGACTGGGTTGATGTAATATTTGGTACTATCCAGCGAAGGGGTAGGCTGGTTCTGTTTTGGTAAAGGCGTTAAGTATCTGGACCCTAGGTATATCCCTCTAGAGGTATATTCTATAGAAGGTAGTCCCTCACCTTGCCATTGTGTGGAACCCATTCTTTACTCGAGCCTTATATGATTTTGATTGTAGAGCCTAACATATTTCAAAATTTAACAATGGTAACAATTTTGGCTAAGATTCATAAGTTTATTTGCAAGGAATTTCAAAAGAATGTCATTAAAATTAATATCAAATGATTTTACATAGCAAATGCTTTTGGTTACCATAAGGTAAAAACCCATTCCATGTTTATGTGCGGCATGGTCTTATGAGATACCCTTTTGTTTTCAAAACATTCGTATTTTGAATTTCTTACACCAGTCCCATGACCGATCCAGAGTTTATTTTTCTTATCCCTTAAACTCTGGCTGCCCTAATTCCCTCGGGCAACCAAGTAGCTAGGAAAGATTGAAGCATTTTGGAATGTAGCATGGAGCATTTGGGTCTTCTGAAGAAGTTATCTATATTCCACTATCTCTAAATAATGTATTCACCAGCACTTGTAAGGATATTGTGACGACCCGTCTTTCTCTCCACAGAAAGACGCGTCATCTTAAGAAAGAAAGGGATGAAAAAAGAGTAAGATAGAGAAGAAAGAAGAAAACATCATCAGAATCTCAACAGCGGAACGAATAAATTATATTAATCACATAAAAATTACACAGTATACAACATATATCAGAGTTACACAGATTGTACATCACATTCTAGACAGTTTTAACCACTTGTCTAGTTATTTCAACACAGGATACAACTTAACAAACGACTCAGAGGATACACAGCAGAACACTATATATATCTACAAACACTGAAGCCTCCTGCTACATTGCTCTTCTAGAATTCGTCAAAGCTAACCTGAATCCCTTGGCTACACGTAAAAATTAGAGTACCCAAGAGTTTAAGAAAACAGAAGATAAACTCCGGGTCAGACATGGGTCTGGTGTGAGTAACAGGTTAAAGTTGCTTAACTTTGAAAAACCTTTGAAAGAAAAGGTATCACGTAAGACTCCCCACACATAAACATGGGTTAGTTTTACCTTACGCTAACCAAAACATTCGATAGGAAATCCAGTGGTATTATAATAGGGTCTAGGATTTTCAAATAAATAAGAAATAGCCGAAATTGTTACATTCATTAAATTCCAGCATACTAGCCACAAAGTGGGTAATACAATCAAAATCGTAAAGGCACGTAGGAAGAATGAGTTTCCATCAATGGCAGGGCTACAAAGGTACTGCCCATCATAGTACGTGGCCTAGATCACCTTACCGAGGATCCACCCTAAATCCCCTGCAATACAAGGCTGGAACCATCCTTTACTGGACAATCCCAAACAAGACAACCCTACAGTTGTTTGCAACCAACTACCCACACAGCCAAATATAAAGGGAATTCTAAACAGGGGTAAATCTCGTCCCACTTGGGTGCTACCCACTTAGTCTTGCTGCACCTCCCCTGTTTTAGCCGTTCCCAGTTGATGAGACTTGAGGATACGGTTACCTTTAGAGAACACATCTCTTAGAATGCTCATCGTCCACCTGACGATGTTCTGAAAGCATTCAATCCATATAAGTTCGTTCCGGGTTCGAACGAAACCGAAGGCATTATCTCGTTACACTTATTTTGGAATCACCCTCAAAGTTGATAATAACCCTGGCGCTCTGAATCTTCATCTTCACTTGAGATTCACGACGTATCGTTAATTTGGATCGATGTGGTTTTCGATATCCAAATCTGGAAACCCGATCCCGGTCTCATCGAAATCCAAAACGTCATCCTTTAGATCCAAGTTGTTTTAAAGTTAAAACATTTCAATTCTATTATCTATATTCACACACATAGGTAATTCACAATATCACAGATAGATAATTCACATTACCATCACAAATAGATAATTCACATTATCATCACAATTCAACCAAAGCATCCATATCACATAGCATCACTTATCTCATATTTGAGATCTCAAACCATTCAAGGCAATCAATATCATTCAACATCCATAAGCAATGATTTATTAATCATCATCTATAATTAATTTAAAATGAATTAAATTAATTACTTTATCACTAATTAATTTAAAATAAATTAAATTAATTACTTTTATCGCTATAAATCTTGCTTATTTAACCATTAATCAATTACAAATCAATTAATTAATTATTCTTTCCTTATCCATCTTAATTAATCACCCTTTATTAATTATTCTCTAATTACTTCAAGTAATTAGCCTTTAATTAATTACACAAATTAATTATCCTTAACAATTTATATTAATTAACCTTTAATTACTTTCATTAATTAATTAATTATAATTAATTACATTAATCCATAATTAATTACATTTAATTAATTATTTTAAAATCACTTAATATTGATTAATTTCCCTTAATTAATCAATCCTTAATTACATCATTAATTAATTAATGATTCCCTAATTACTTCTTTAATTAATTATTAATCATATTTAATAATTAATCTTTAATTAATTATTCATTAATCAGCCTTGATTAATCACATTCAGTAATTAACTACCCTTAATTACTTCATTAAATAAATTAATCACTTCCTAATTAATTACATCTAATAATTAATCTTTAATTAATTATATTTATTAAACCGTTAATTAATCTCATCCAGTAATTAATTATCTTTAATTAATTACATCACTTAACTACCTTCAAATAACTTTATTAATCAATTCTTAAATAAATTACACTAAGTAATTAATTATTAATTACTTTCACTAAGTAATTATCCTTCATATTAACTACATATAGTAATTAATCCCAAACCTCTTCCATTAATTAATTATCCTTCAATTAATTACACAAAGTAATTACCCAAATTACTTCCATACCTCAATTAGTTAATCCGTAATTACCCATCTCAATTACTTAACTAAGTGATTATACTTCATTGATTACATTAAGTAATTATGCTTAAATAATCATACAGTGATTATCTTAAATTAATTAACTTAAACTAATCATATTACTTTAATTAACTACATTGAGTAAGAAATTGCTTTAATTATTTATACTTAAACAATTCCATAATTGGTTATCTTTAATTAATTAATATAATTAATTATTAAAATTAATCACATTAATTAATAATCTGATAATCCCTAGTTAATGATCTTCATTAACTATTATTAATTCTTTAATTACTTTCTTTAAGTAATTAAACTTAGATTAATCATTAATTACAATTTAATTAATCTTTAATAACCAATTAAATAAATTTATAATTATTTAATTAATTAATTGATTAACTGTAACTTAATTAATCTTTAATTACTTAGTTAATTAATTTATAATCATTAATTAATAATCTAGTCTTATCTAATTAATGATCCTTAATTTTCCCTTAATTAAATAATTTAATCCTTTAATTACTTAATTAATTAATACTAACTTACTAATTAATTAAATTAGTTAATTACCCTTATATTTCCTTATTAATTAAATGAATCACCAATTATTAAAACTTAATTATCTTTAAGATAATAACATTTTTCTTATTAAAGGCTTAATTATCATTTTCAAATACATTTGAAAACATTTTACTTTAAATTCTCTTTGAAATTTCATTTCAATATTAAGATTCAAATAAATACAAATTTAATCTTTAATAAAAATTTAAAACAATTTTAAAATCTTTATAATCACATGTTAAAGAAATACTTATCTTATAAAAGAAATTTACAAGAGTTTTAAAATCGAATTCATTTTAAATTCAAATCCTTTCAAAATACACTTTGATATTTTAAGTTTTTTAAACAATTTGAATTCTAAAAAAACTTATTAATCGCTAAACTAGGATACAAACTAAATTTAAATCCAGATTTAAACTTTGTTTTAAAATTTTGTTCAAATCTATACTTTACATTTTAAAATTCATTTTAAATTTTAAAACAAACAGGTTTAAAACCTGTAACACATCATTGACTCGAGCCACCCATCAATCGAGCACAAACCCACTATACTTCGGGCAAAACTTCAATTACTCGAGAAACTCTCGAGTACACTACTACCCCCAAACCAAACATCACCAGAAAACAGAAGTGCACCGTGCACATGCACGGTGGCGCCGACCATCACTGGTCAAACACGATGGCCTCATCAGCGATCAGCTCCACATCCTATTCTGACCATCAGTACATCATCCCAAACTCGAAATCGATTTCGAGCCTTCAAACCCAATCCTGGAACAACGCTTGGAACCACCTCATCAAAACCCGAAAATGCCTCGTTCTCGAATTTTCGACCACCAGAGTGCTTATACTTCCGGCCACGACTTCATCCACGCCCTAACTACCATTCCCCAGAATTATGTAGAACTAGATCCATTAGAGGGGTTGTGCGAATCAAAGATTCAAGACCCTACCAAAACTAGGTTTACAGACTTCAATCATCCACTACCGCTACCACGATGATATATCCTTCTTTCAGACAATTTTCCCTGACTCTCCGTTCCTTCCTCCACCTCCAATAATGAACACAACTTCCCAAACCACATAGATCACCAGAAATCACCTCATATACAAAAAACTGTACAAACTCGAAATGCCTCCAAAAATAATATTAAAATTTTTGTTTTCACTACTAAAATTCATATTTTTGGTTAAGTATTCAAATTAGATCACTAAACTAATGAATCAAGAAGTTCGAATTTTTGAACAAAATACAATCTTGCCCGTTCTTTTGTTTCCCAGAGAAATATCCAATTTATTTTTACTTAAATAAATTTTAAAACTTCAATTTATGATTAAAAAAACTATTTTTGTTTATAACTTAAATCCTAATAGTGACTAGATCAAAAGATTAAGAGTTTTAAATCAAAACTTAGCTCAAAAACTGGAAATAAAGATATTTACAGGCACTAGCAGACATGCACACATCATACATTTACATATACATGCAAAAACTTACTCATCTATATTCAGACAAATCATAATTATCACAGGGATCAACATGCAACCATATTTATACTTAAGTTATTTTTAATAAAAATGTTACTCACTTGATTGCAAATGAAGATGAACAGAGCACCTCTGATTTTGAAAACTGCACTTGAACTTTTAAAGATTGAGTTGCTGGAATTTGTCTTTTGCTTTTGAAAACTTTAAACTTGAATTGCCCCTTTGTTATAAAGCAGCTTATGCTTTTGATTTTTAAAACTGCAGTTGCATGCTATTTGAAATTTGCAGGGATGACTTCCTGGTTTCTAGGTTTTTGAAGACGATTCAGATTCAAAACAGATATGAAAATGCTTGTTGGCTTTGATTTCCATCTCAGTTTTGAAGAAGATGTTCAAGTTTTGGTTTGAACTTGCTTTGCATGCTTTTGTTGTTCTTAGATTTGGAAAATGCAGACTTGAGGTTTGAAAAGAAATGCATAGGCTTTTGATTTACATTTCAGATTTTGATGAAGTGAAACAAATTTCTGGTTTGAGGGGTTTGAATTTACTGATTTTGCTTTGAGAAATGGTTTGACTTTTCAGATTTTGAAATGAAGATTAGAAAAGAAATGAAGATGAGGAAAACATGTCTTTTATAAGTTAAAGTGATTCATTTTGAAATAAAAGAAAAAAATGGAAAACAAAATATGACACTTGGTTTAAAATTCAACACTTGTCATAAGTATTATTTATTAGCTAACACATGTTTAAACAAAGCTTTATATATTTACATTTGTCACTTAAGTCATTTCTTTTTATTTTAAATGTTAATAAAGGTTTTTAACTTAATTAATAAATTCTTATGTAAATACATATATGAATTTCTTTTTAAAGAAAATGTAATAAAACTAATTATATATAAATAAAAGCTTATCCAAATATTTTTTAAATGTCTATCCTTTGAATCTCAAAATTAATTCAAATTCAAAATAAATTCTAAAATCCAATTTAAAAATCAAGTTATATATACATACATATATAACTACTTATTCAATAAAAAACAATTCTATTGTCTTTAAAACCTATTTATATATACAAAAACAATGCATTATAATTATTATTTGAAAATAACACATTTATCAATTTTTAATAATTTATAAAAGAGATTATCTTATTGTTTATAAATTACCTACATTATTAAATGAATTAATATATCATATGTTAATTGTATTTTAAACTTCTATATAAAATTTCAAATCATATTTATTGAGCAATATATAAAATAAACCTTATAAACATTTATCTTAAGTATTTTAAAGCTATATAGTTATTTATTTGAATAATCTTTGAAAACTTATATATTAGATTTAAATCAAAATTTCCAAATTACCAAAATGTATATTAGAATTTGAAAATAAGATTTATTTATTTATTAAATTTCAAACCAAAGCTTTTCTATTTACAATGTATACAAATATATATACACACATTATAAATAGAAAACAATTTATTAGCTTTTAAAAGATAAATTATCCAATTAAATATTTGTTTAAAAGAAGATTATTAAATCACTTCAAATTCATTACCAAAGATTATCAAATCAATTTAATTTTTAATGCAGATTATTAAATTGATACTGTCCAAAATTTTGGGTCGTCGCATTCCTCCCCCCTAAAAAAATTTCATCCCCGAAATTTAAAAGCAAAGATAATTTAATAATCTATCTAAGGTTTTAATTTTAAACCATATGCATATATTATCAACCATAGAAACCAATTTACTAAATCAAACAAATCTATCCAGGCAAAATTCTGGATAGAACTTCCTAGAGTTTCCCAGGTATAAATACCGGGATACTCGCTCTACATAATCCAAACAATCAACACTACTAAGCTACAGAGCTCCTACTCATCTAGATCTACAAAAATGAAGGATATCAGACCAAACTCAAGTCTTGCTCAACAACCAAATTCTCTTAACTGCTGGTTCCAAAACCAGAGATAGATCTTACACGTGCTCCCTCAGAGATACGTGAAACTCACTGAATTCCCGTCATCCAAACTGGCAATTCAACCTTGTAGACCAAAGCACTTATCCTAACCAGAACACAGAAAAGATCCAATATACCTCGGAGCTAACTTCCTAGTCTTACCAGAACTTATAGCTCCTTTGGTCAGAGAAAACTTATCCAAAATCAGATCTCCGACTTCGAAATCCAAATTCCTTTACCTCTTATCCACAAAACTCTTCTGACGATCCAGGGCCGCCTTCATTTTTCTTTATCAGCTCAACCTTTGCCGATGCCACTCGAAACAAACTGGACCAAAAATAATTCAACAAAATGATCATCTCAAGATCATCCAAAATCAAGAACAAACTCTACTATCATCAGTAGAAAACAACTTCTCCTATCCGAAAAAGACAAACAGATGCACTCCCAAACTGCTTCTGCTGCACAACTCTGATATGAAGAAGATGAGAATGCTGATGAAAAACACGAGCACAGACTGGACAACCTATCCCATAAATACGGTTCAAAAGATCCATATAGAGAAAACTTAGAAGTTCCACCAAATCCTGAGCAAACCCTCTCTCTAGAAACCATCCCTTTACAAGCTGAACCACCAGTATCATTCCTGGAATTCTAGTCGATAAGAAAACTCAATTTCTAGATGTGGACAAACCTCTGACCTCTAGGAAGACATCCGGAAAAGTCTCTAACAATCCAAGAGAACACTCAACCATCGCAAGTCACTTTTGTGATCAACCCAGAACAATATCCAAAAATACTGTTCTCCCTTTACCAATCAGAGCAGTTTACACTCACCCAACCAATCCATCGAAGAAATGGATCTACTCTGCTGCTTCAGAACTCCATCTCTAGAAAACTACCAAGCCAGATGACCTTCTTGTAGGCACACAGAACAATCCAAGCTGCAACGCTGCCATAGATGCCAAAGACTTCCTAAACCAGAAGCTCCTCGAGAAACTCGGACCTCAAATACAAACATCCTACTAGACTCAGCCACATCACCGAAGCAGACACACTTCCTTACTCGTGTTTCAAAGAAACATCTTCGGATACATCCATAATCACTGTGTCTCAACATGCAGCTATTACTTTCTGAGGTATCAAGATACCATCACTCGCTTCTGCCCAGCCGATAGATCCAAACTCTACTCATCCAACTTCAAAGATGGACGCCGAACCTCTAAAAGGTTTCATTCAAAGATCGATGAAATCCTTACACCACTGCAAAGCTCACTCGAGACGGTATTAGGTCTACAGTCTCGACAGATACACTTCCAACCTCAACACTTGGACTCCTTCCATTAGTAGTAGTCGTGTTACACACCCCACTACCTCATCTACCTTTGTAGCTTATATTGGAAAACCCGAACAGGTAACCTAATAAATAGGTAGAAATATATATATATATATATATATATATACATATATATATTAAAATTACAAATACGCTCTCTCAAGAAGGAAATCACTCCAAAGCCTAGGTATTCACTCAACCTAGCGCTCTGATACCAACTGTGACGACCCGTCTTTCTCTCCACACAAAGACGCATAATCTTAAGAAAGAAAGGGATAGAAAAAGAGAAAGATAGAGAAGAAAGAAGCAAACATCATCACAATCTCAACAGCGGAACGAATAAATTATATTAATCACAAAAATATTACATAGTATACAACATCTATCAGAGTTACACAGATTATACATCACATTCTAGACAGTTATAAACAACTGTCTAGTTATTACAACACATGATACAACTCAACAAACGACTCAGAGAACACACAGCGGAACACTATATATATCTACAAATGCTGAAGCCTCATACTCCATTGCTCCACCAGAATTCGTTAAAGCTAACCTGAATCCCTTGGCTACTCATAAAAATTTGAGTACCCAAGAGTTTAAGAAAACAAAAGATAAACTCCGGGTCAAACATGGGTCCGGTGTGAGTAACAGGTTAAAGTTGCTTAATTTTGAAAAAACTTTGAAAGAAAAGGTATCACGTAAGACTCCCCACACATAAACATGGGTAAGTTTTCACCTTACACTAACCAAAACATTTGATAGGAAATCTAGTGATATTATAATAGGGTCTAAGGTTTTCAAATAAATAAGAAATAGCCAAAATTGTTGCATTCATTAAATTCTAGCATACTAGCCACATAGTGGGTAATACAATCAAAACCGTAAAGGCACGTAGAAAGAATGGGTTTCCATCAATGGAAGGGATACTGGGGTACCGCCCGTCATAGTACGTGGCCTAGATCAGCGTACCGAGGATCCACCCTAAATCCCCTGCAACACAATGCTGAAACCATCCCTTACTGGACAGTCCCGAACAAGACAAACCTATAGTTGTTTGCAACCAACTGGCCATATAGCCAAATATAAAGGGACTTCTAGACAGGGCTAAATCTCGTCCTACTTGGGTGCTACCCACTTAGCCTTGCTGCACCTCCCATGTTTTATCCATTCCCAGTCGATGAGACTAGAGGCTACGGTTACCTTTAGAGAACACATCTCTTAGAATGCTCATCGTCCATCTGATGATGTTCTGAAAGCATTCAATCCATAAGTTCGTTCTGGGTTCGAACGAAACCGAAGGCATTATCTCGTTACACTCATTTTGGAATCACCCTCAGAGTTAATGATAATAACCCTTGCACTCTGAATCTTCATCTTCACTTGAGATTCACGACCTATCGTTAAATTGGATCGATGTGGTTTTCGGATATCCAAATCTAGAAACCCGATCCCGGTCTCATCGAAATCCAAAACGCCATCTTTTAGGTCCAAGTTGTTTTAAAGTTAAAACATTTCAATTCTATTATCTATATTCACACAGATAGATAATTCACATTATCATCACAAATAGCTAATTCACATTATCATCACAATTCAACCAAAGCATCCATATCACACAGCATCACTTATCTCATATTTGAGATCTCAAACCATTCAAGGCAATCAATATCATTCAACATCCATAAGTAATGATTTATTAATCATCATCTATAATTAATTTAAAATGAATTAAATTAATTACTTCATCACTAATTAATTTAAAATAAATTAAATTAATTATTTTTATCGCTATAAATCTTTCTTAATTAACCATTAGTCAATTACAAATCAATTATTTAATTATTCTTTCCTTATCCATCTTAATTAATCACCCTTGATTAATTATTCTCTAATTACTTCAAGTAATAAGCCTTTAATTAATTACACAAATTAATTATCCTTAACCATTTATAGTAATTAACCTTTAATTACTTTCATTAATTAATTAGTTATAATTAATTACATTAATCCATAATTAATCACATTTAATTAATTATTTTGTAATCTCTTAATATTGATTAATTTCCCTTAATTAATCAATCCTTAATTACATCATTAATTAATTAATGATTCCTTAATTACTTCTTTAATTAATTATTAATCATATTTAATAATTAATCTTTATTTAATTATTCATAATCAGCCTTGATTAATCACATTCAGTAATTAACAACCCTTAATTACTTCATTAAATAAATTAATTACTTCCTATTTAATTACATTTAATAATCAATCTTTAACTAATTATATTTATTAATCACCCTTAATTAATCTCATCTAGTAATTAATTACCCTTAATTAATTACATCACTTAACTATCTTCAAAAAACTTTATTAATCAATTCTTAAATTAATTACACTAAGTAATTAATTATTAATTACTTTCACTAAGTAATTATCCTTCATATTAACTACACATAGTAATTAATCCCAAACCTCTTCCATTAATTAATTATCCTTCAATTAATTACACAAAGTAACTACCAAAATTACTTCCATACCTCAATTAATTACATCCGGTAATTACCCATCTTAATTACTTCACTAAGTAATTGTACTTCATAGGTTACATTAAGTAATTATGCTTAACTAATCATTTAGTAATTATCTTAAATTAATTAAACTTAATTAATTAACTTAAACTAGTCTTATTACTTTAATTAACTACATTGAGTAATTAATTCCTTTAATTACTTCCATTAAGTAATTATACTTAAATAATTCCATAAATGATTATCTTTAATTACCTAATATAATTAATTATTAAAATTAATCACATTAATTAATAATTTGATAATTCCTAGTTAATGATCTTCATTAACTATTATTAATTCTTTATGTACTTTCTTTAATTAATTAAACTTTGATTAACCATTATTAATTACAATTTAATTAATCTTTAATAACCAATTAAATAAATTTCTAATTATTTAATTAATTAAGTGATTAACTGTAACTTAATTAGTCTTTAATTACTTGATTAATTAATTTCTAATCATTAATTAATAATCTAATCTTATCTAATTAATGATCCTTAATTTTGCCTTAATTAATTAATTTAAACCTTTAATTACTTAATTAATTAATCCTAACTTATTAACTAATCATATAATTAATTACCCTTATATTTCCTTATTAATTCAATGAATCACCAATTATTAAAATTTATTTATCTTTAAGATAATAACATTTTTCTTATTAATGGCTTATTTATCATTTTCAAATACATTTGAAAACATTTTACTTTAAATTCTCTTTAAAATTTCATTTCAATATTAAGATTCAAATAAATACAAATTTAATCTTTAATAAAATTTGAAAACAATTTAAAAACCTTTAAAATCACATGTTAAAGAAATACTTATCTTGTAAAAGAAATTTACAGGAGTTTTAAAACCAAATTCATTTTAAATTCAAATCCTTTTAAAATACACTTAGATATTTAAAGTGGTTTAAACAATTTGAATTCTAAAAAAAAAAACTTATTAATCGCCAAACTAGGATACAAACTAAATTTGAATCCATATTTAAAATTTGTTTTAAAACTTTGTTTAAATCTTTACTTTACGTTTTAAATTCATTTTAAATTTTAAAACAAATAGGTTTGAAACCTATAACACATCATTGACGCGAGCCACCCATCAATTACTTACTCGAGAAACTCTCGAGTCCACTACTACCCCAAACCAAACATAACCAGAAAACAGAAGTGGACCGTGCACATGCACGGTGACGTCGACCGTCATTAGTCAACCACGATGGCCTCATCACCTCAACGATCAGCTCCGCATCCTATTCTGACCATCAGTACATCATCCCAAACTCGAAATCGATTTTAAGCCTTCAACCCAATCCTAGAACAACGCTTGAAACCACCTCATCAAAACCTGAAAACGCCTCATTCTCGAATTTTCGACAACCGGAGTGCCTATATTTCCGGCCACGACTTCGTCCACGCCCTAACTAACATTCCCCAGATTTCTGTAGAACTCGATCCATTAGAAGGGTTGTGCGAATCAAGACCCTACCAAAACTAGGTTTACAGGCTTCAACCATCCACCGCCGCTACCACGATGATCTATCCTCCATTCAGACAATTTTCTCTGACTCTCCGTTCCTTCCTCCACCTCTAAAGATGACGGCGACTTCCTAAACCACATAGATCACCAGAAATCACCTTATATACAAAAACTATACAAACTCGAACTACCTCCAAAAAGAAATACTAAAATGTTTGTTTTCACTACTAAAATTCATATTTTTGGTTAAGTATTCAAATTAGATCGCTGAACTTATGAATTAAGAAGTTCGAATTTTTGAAAAAAATACAATCTTGCCATTTCTTTAGTTTCCCAGAGAAACTCCAATTTATCTTTACTTAAATAAATTTTTAAACTTCAATTTATGATTAAACAAACTATTTTTGTTTATAACTTAAATCCTAATAGTGAATAGATCAAAAGATAAAGAGTTTTAAATCAAAACTTAGCTCAAAAACTGGAAACAGAGATATTTACAGGCATTAGCAGACATGCACACATCGTACATTCACATATACATGCAAAAAGTTACTCATCTATATTCACACAGATCATAATTATTACAGGGATCAACATGCAACCATATTTATACTTAAATTGTTTTTAATAAAAATGTTACTCACTTGATTGCAAATGAAGATGAACAGAGCACCCCTGATTTTGAAAACAACGCTTGAACTTTTAAAGACTGAGTTGCTGGAATTTGTCTTTCTCTTTTGAAAACTTTAAACTTGAATTGCTCCTTTATTAGAAAACATCTTATGCTTTTGATTTTTAAAGCTTCAGTTGCATGCTATTTGAAATTTGCAGAGATGACTTCCTAGTTTCCAGGTTTTTGAAGATGATTCAGATTCAAAATAGAGGCGAAAATGCTTATAGACTTTTGATTTCCATCTCCGTTTTGAAGAAGATGTTCAGGTTTTGGTTTGAACTTGCTTTGCATGCTTTTGTTGTTCTTAGATTTGGAAAATGCAGACTTGAGATTTGAAAAGAAAAGCACAGGCTTTTGATTTACATTTCAGATTTTGGTGAAGTGAAACAAATTTCTAGTTTGAGGGGTTTGAATTTACTAATTTTGCTTCGAGAAATGGTTTGACTTTCAGATTTTGAAATGAAGATTAGAAAGAAACGGAGATGAGGAAAACAAGTCTTTTATAAGTAAAAGTGATTTATTTTAAAATAAAAGAAAAAAAATCAAAAACAAAATATGACACTTGGTTTAAAATTCAACACTTATCATAAGTATTATTCATTAGCTAACACATGTTTAAACAAAGCTTTATATATTTACATTTGTCACTTAAGTCATTTCTTTTTATTTTAAATGTTAATAAAGGTTTTTAACTTAATTAATAAATTATTATGTAAATACATATATGAATTTCTTTTTAAAGAAAATGTAATAAAACTAATTATATATAAATAAAAGCTTATTCAAATAGTTTTAAAATGTCTATCCTTTGAATTTCAAAATTAATTCAAATTCAAATTCAAATTAAATTATAAAATCCAATTTAAAAAAATCAAGTTATATATATACATATATAACCACTTATTCGAAAAAAATAACAATTCTATTGTCTTTAAAACCTATTTATATATATATATATAAAAACAATGCATTATAATTATTATTTGAAAATAACACATTTATAAATTTTAAATAATTTATAAAAGAGATTATCTCATTATTTATAAATTAATTACATTATTAAAAGAATTAATTTATCATATGTTAATTGTATTTTAAGCTTCTATATAAAATTTCAAATCATATTTATTAAGAAATATATAAAATAAACCTTTTAGGCATTTATCTTAATTATTTTAAAACTATACAGTTATTTATATGAATAATCTTTGAAAACTTATATATTAGATTTAAATCAAAATTTTCAAATTACCAAAATGTATATTAGAATTTGAAAAAAAGATTTATTTATTTATTAAATTTCAATCCTAAGCTTTTCTATTTACAATGTATACAAATATATATATATATACACACACACACACACATTATAAATAGAAAACAATTTATTAGCTTTCAAAAGATAAATTATCCAATTAAATATTTATTTAAAAGAAGATTATTAAATCAATTCATATTGATTAACAAAGATTATCAAATCAATTTAATTTTTAACGCAGATTATTAAATTGATGTTGCCCATAATTCTGGGTCATCACAGATAGACCGTTATAACTATCTTGGCTAGATTAATACATGTCGTGACTCTGATAAATCACTTGGAGTGATTGTATGTATCTTACATATGAAAATTTATTAGTTTTTTTAATGCGATTTGAGATTCTGTTTGTTCTATCTTCTATCTGATTATATGCCTCTCCGCCACTTGAATTTGTGGTACATGAATACCGAGAATGTATTAGTATCACTCTTCGACGGTCAAAGAAGGGGTCATCACATTTTGTATCAAGAGCTTATGGTGGAGAAAATGCCAAAGCTGGTTGGGGTCAACTCATTAGAGATAGTGTTAGCAGTACCCTAGAATAAGTTTAGTCCGAGAGAGCGCACATTTGAAAATGTTATCCGAATAAGCACATTCGAATTTTATGCCATTCCCTAAGATAATCTCGTCCATGATCCTAAAGATATTTCCTTACTATATTCAGTTGATAGGAAATGAGTATTAAAAATCAACGAGGAAAGGGAAACAAAAGGGTTAAAGAAATGATAGTTCCTGTACAACCTCAAATAAACTTTGCATATTTCTGCCTAACTTTTGCCAACTTGGGTGGGAAACCTATAAGGGGTACAAAATCTATTAGTGAAGTTCAAGCTTGATTCGGCTCATGTGAGAAAATCTTTAAAGGATTGGGCATCAAGGATGAGCAAAAGCGTTTCCTAGCATCTTGGCCATTGCGAGATGGGGCTTTGGCTTGATGGGAGTCAATTACCATCAATGAATCAGAAGATGATATTTCATGGGAAAGATTTAAGAAAGTTTTTGAAGAACGATTCCTACCCAATGTTGGGAAATCCCGTTTCTATAAAAGCTTCATGTATCTAAAGCAAGGAGAAATGTCGATAGAAGAATACTTAAAAAAGTTTGATGAATTATCTTTCTTTAGGCCTGGACTGACTGATACTCCACTTAGGAAGAATGAAATGTTTGAGGCTGGGATGAGAAAAGAGTTTCAATACAGAATGACTGCTCACCTAAAGGGATCATTCATGAATCTAGTAGATATGGGTTTGTGATATGAATTTCTTGATGAGAAGAAGCCAGCAACAGAACTAAATATTTGCAATAGTAGCGACGACCCCAGTGACAAGGAATTCAATCCAAAGATGAAGAGGCGACAAGGAGGAAAGAAGAAAAATAATTTCATGTGTAATAGGTGTAGAAATTTTCAAAAGAATGGACATATTATGGATGATTGCAGGAGTGAGAAGAGGCAACGAGAAAATCCACTTCGTTCTAATTGCCACCAACAAGGGCATATGATGATGGGTTGACCATTTATGGAGATAGTCCAGTCAGCTAATACTTATGCCATGGAAGAAGAACCATTAATTTCGAAAGAGACCGGAGAAGTAGTAGTTCTTGATGGTGCTTTTTGTGTTGAAGGTATTGTTCTTAAAGTATTGTTTGATACTGGGGCTTCCTGTAGTTTTGTTTCCAAAGAATTGGTGGAAAAATTGAAGCTTACCAAAAAATAGTAGATACCCTATCTGTATGTTAATTCCCATAAGTGGTACAACAAACCTTTGAATGATATATATAAGGTCCAAGTTACCTACCTTTCTTATTGTTTTTCTTGTGACATGTTTGTCTTTGGTTTTATAGGATTTGAAGTATTGCTCGGTATGGATTGGTTATCCAAAAATAAAGCTGTCCTTGATTGCAATAAAAGAATGGTATCTTTATGGAAAAGCTTTGGAAAAGTTATAGAAATATCTTGTAATGAGCCTAGCCTGGTAAGGGATAGTTTCCAGTACGCCCTTGATTCGCCCCTTGGAAATTTGGAGACCATACTAATTGTTAAGAAGTTTCCAGATGTTTTTGAAGAGGTAAAAAGTTTTCCCCCACATCAAGAAATTAAATTTCATATCGATTTGATTTCTGATACAAGACCTGTTGTTCAACAAAAGCAAAGAATAGCTTCAAGAGAGAGGGATGAGTTAAGGGAACAAATTGATGAGTTGTTAAAAAAGGATTGATAAGATCAAGTTGCGTAAATTGGGGAGTAGCAGTAGTCTTTGTTGCCAAGTACGATAGTTTCCTAAAGATCTGTGTAGACTATCGAGACCTGAACAAGCAATTAATTAATAATAAATATCCTCTACTTCAAATAGATGGCTTTTTTGATCAATTTCATGGTGCTCAGGTATGCTCAAAAATGGATCTGGCTCAAGATTCCATCAACTTAGAATAGCAGAAGACCGCATTTATTTAACTGCATTCAAAGGTCCATATTTCTTCTTCAAGTGGTTAGTCATGCCTTTTAAGCTAACTAATGCACTCGCTTATTTTTTAGACCTCATGAATAGAGTATTCAATGATGTGCTTAATAAATTCTTGTTAGCCTTTATTGACGATATTCTTATATATTCAAAGACTGAAGAACACGAGAGGCATCTAGGGATTGTACTGGAGATACTAAGGAGGAATGTGCTTAAAGCCAAATTCTTGAAGTTCCATTTCTAAGAGAAAGAAATAGGATTCCTAGGCATGTAGTATTAGGGGAAGGAGTTTTAGTTGATCCAGGGAAAGGATTAGCAATCCAAGATTGGAAGACACCCCAAACTCCAAAAGATGTCCGTAGCCTTTTAGGATTGGCAGGACATTGCCGAAGGTACATCTAGGGTTTCTCAAAAATTTCCTTCCATCTTACAAAGTTAACAAAGAAGAATGCTAAATTTGAATGGACGTCGAAATGTCAGGAAGTATTTAATGAGTCGAAGAAAAGATTGACCAGCGCTCTAGTCATAGCTATTACTAATAGAGGCGGCAGTCTAACCATATATATTGATGCTTGTGGAGAAGGTGTAGGTGCAGTTCGAATGTAGCATGGGAAAGTAATAGCCGACAACTAAAGACTTACAAGAAGAACTATACAACACACGAGTTAAAAGTATTAGCCGTTGTGTCCGCATTGAAAATGTGGAAGCACTATTTATTGGGTAAGAATTCCTCATAGTTTATTTCAATAAACTTTGAATTAACCTTAGTAAATAATGTCTCTTCTTTAAATAAGCGAAAAGTTAGAGTTCTTCATAGATCAAAAATCTTTGAAGTATCTTTTCACCCAAAAGGATTTGAATATTAGACAGCAACGTTGGCTAAAATTTCTCCCATCATATTACCTTGATATCTTATATACACCTGGGAAAGCCAATGTAGTAGCGGATGCATTGAATAGAAAGCATGTTGTTATAGCTTATATTGTAGTTACCCCGACACATCTAGAAAGAATCGCCAGCAAGTAAAAAGAAGATCAGCAGCTAAGGGGGATTTTTAAAAGAGTATGTCGAGGGCAGAGTTCAAGCTTTGAAGTCAATAGCCGTAGGGTATTACAGTTAAAAGGGAGAATTTATGTGCCAGAGGTTGACAACTTAGGACAGGAAGTATTGATAGAATTCCATCAATCTAAACTGAATATCCACCAAGGAGTTAACAAAATGTATAGGGACGTAAAGCATACATTTTGGTGGAAAAGCATGAAGAGAGACATCTCCATCCATATTAGCAGATATGCGAATTGTCAACAGATTAAGAGTGACCAATAAAAGACTGCTGAACTACTCCAACCTCTTGAAATTCTAACTTGGAAATAAGACCAAATATCAATGGATTTCATCAATGGCGTACGTCAATCAAGAAAGTGAAATGAAGGCATTTGGTTCATTATAGATCAATTAACCAAAAGTGCACACTTTATCCTTGTAAAGCCAACATGAACTGCTGTAAGTCTTATAGAAATATACATTAGGGAAATTGTTTGATTACATGGTGTCCCAGGCTACATAGTCATTGATCGAGACCCGATATTTACCAGTAAGTTCTGGGAAGCATTACAGATAGCTTTGGGAACGAAGTTGAGTATAAGCACCGCATATCATCCCCAGACCGTTGGGTAAACCGAAAGGGTAAACGAGTGTAGCAGGATCTTTTGACTGCTTACATTTTATATTTCTATGGTTCATGGGAAAATAATCTTCATCTTGTAGATTTCTCCTATAACAACAGCTATCAGGCTAGTATTGGCATGGTACCATATGAAACTTTATATGGTCATTAATGTAGATCCCTAGCATGTTGGATGGAGACCCGAGATCAGTTGGTACTTGGTCCTGATGTGATTAGAGAAGCCTCGGAAAAGTTAGACATGATCAGAAAGAAGATGAAGGAAGCTACAATAAGCAGAAGAGTTATGCGGATCAAAGACGAAGAAATCTAGAGTCCTTAGTTGGAGATTTCGTAAACCTTAAAGGTCTCCCAGATGAGAGGAGTGATGAGATTTGGGAGAGCTGGAAAATTGGCACCTTGGTACATTGGACCTTTTCCTATCCTTGAAGAGATTGGTCCATTAGTTTATCATGTAAAATTACCGAAAAGACTATTGGGTGTACACAATGTTTTTCACGTATCTCATTTGTGAAAGTATGTGTACGACCCGAAACAAATAGTGGAAGAATGTACCCAAGTAGATTTGGAAATTGAGCCAAACTTGACTATCATCAAACAACTAATTTGATTTATGGATCATGATGAGAAACAATTAAGGAGAAAGTTTATGAGACTAGTCAAATTTCAATGGAGTAGTGATGCTAATTATTGCACTTGGGAAACAGAAGACAAAATAAGGAAGGCTAATCCCAAGTTTAGATTTGATGATTGACCTACGTGTTGTATCGTGTAGTGTACTCACCAATCTGTGGTGGTGTCACTTGCCATACCTTATATATATATGTATATATATATATATATATATATATATATATATATATATTTCATCATGTTATATATGTATTTTTTCGAGTTATCTTCTTCTTATCCTTAATTTCGATGACAAAATTCTTTTAAGCGGGGAAGTAAGTAAGATCATAAATTCATCACTTCAGAAAAATTTCAAAATATTCAAAAATAAATTTTTTAAACATACATGATAATTTTTTAAATAATAAATAATATGTGTAATCTTATTTTGAAGAAATATATATAAATGAAAAATATACACTTTGGTAAAAATTAAGAAAATGACCAAAAATCATTTTATCGATAAACAACTCTAAAATTGTAAAACATCGCACACGGAGCTGAATACATACACTTATTTTTATTTTTGATCAATAATATGAAAAAAAATTATTTATTTTATTTTTGGAAAATAAAAAATATATGATATCATCAGTGATGCCCTTATATTTAATAATTGATTTATTGAATTAAATTGAGAATTAATGGTTTAAAGACTATTTTAATCATTTAAATAATAGTTTTAAAATGTTTACAATTGATTCTAATTTTTTATAAAGTAATAATGAATTATTTATAATGGTTTTATAAAGTTATAAAAGTAATTTGAAATTATAAGGAAAATCGATATCGGTTTATTAGTATAATAACATTTTTGTAAACAACAGTTTAATATTGATTTATATTGTTTTATAATTCAAATAAGATCAGTTCAATTTGCTAATAATGATGAGAAATTAGTTTTCTAATTTTTTTACATTTATATGTATATTAGTTAATAAGTAAAAATATGACCGGAAATTAAAATAGGAATTCGTAACGATTCAACGTGTAGAAGTTATGGATTATATGTGACATACATATGCACCATACATATACATATATGAAGAAATATCCATATGCACATAAATCCACACATATACACACATATAGATGCATATAAATACATACATACATACATACATACATACATACATATATATATATATTAAAAAATATCCAAGAAATTTCCTACATCCTTACCTCTTAAGCAACCACAAAGTCAAACAAGTACATGCATCATGACTTGAACATGGGAGGAGGGCATATGGGCTGTGTAAGGTGATGTGTGTCGAGGTGATGGTGGTGATGTAGATGATGATGTATATGCACAAAATATCTTAGATATTTCCTATCTTCTTTGCCTTTAAATATCATACCTCTTCTCTTCCAGTTCACAACACTTCTTCTTTATTTCTAAGCTCTTTTCTCTCTACTTTCATGGCTTCTATCCTTAAAGTAATTATGGCAAATTTTATTCCAAAAAGAAATTATAAAAAATATATATATATATATAGTTAAAACACCTCAAACTCCTCCTTCTACCCACGGCCACTACTACCTACATCATGGCCAAGCCTACTTCCCCGCATAGCCAAGGACATGAGCACTCTATCCCATCCTCAAGTAAGGCCGAGCCAATAGGAGCTTAATTCCAAGGGGCCTTGAGCTTTATATTCCAAGTAGTGAAGCTATAGCCATTTTAAGGTTAATCGTTTAACCCAAGGTGAGAAACTCTTACTTACATTATATTTTTTGATGATGATATGATGTTTGCAATGGATGTTTACTATGCTTTGATCATCTAGTTTGGTTTTTTTAATATGTTTGCATGATTGTATTAACAATTCACGTTTAATACACGTCATTAAGCTCAAAGAAAATCCCTTTTCTTTATTGAATGAAATGGTGTATATGGAATGTATGAACCTCTTAAAATTGTTTAATATGATTTAGAAATGCTTATAAACATTTAAAATTGTTTTGGCAAAGTTTAAATGATTATTGATAATTGAGTCAAAAATAGGCGCATCGCTTAACGGTAGTTAGCAATTTTGCTTCGTAAAAGTCCTTCGAATATATAGAATGGAATATAGCTCTAAATTCTTCGAGATAATAATTTTTCGAACTATAAGATTCATAATTTTCAAACAAAGAAAGAAAATATAGATTTCGATACGTAAATTATGAAATATGAGTAAAACAAGTGTTCGAAAAAATCGCGGTTTTGCAGTCCAAAATGTATAGAAGAAATAATTTGAAAATGATATTTTAAAATATGTATTAAATTATAAAAATCATTGAAGTGATTTGAGTTGTAAAATAAATTTCTAAATGATAGAAAAGCTGTTTTGATTAATATAGCTTAAAAAGCACCATTCATAGCCCTTTTTGTAGCACTTTTCTATAACTTTCGAAATATAGTTTTAAATGCAGCCATTCTTTTTCATATCTTTTGTAAATGTTTTTAAATGATTAATAAAGTATTTTAAAGGTGATTTGAAGGATTTATGAAGTGATATAATAAATAACTAAAAGTTAATTGAGTATGTTAAAAGATTTAGAGTCGATCAAATAACTTGACCACCTTGTGAGTGATAAAGACATAGTGTCTAGGCTTGAGTTTGGAAAACAAGTTTTCTGCTCTCTCTTGCCATCTGGACTGGCTTGATGGAGGGGATAGTAAATTTGATTTACTCGAATCAAAATTTCCTAGAGTGTAAAGGATATAAATTTTCGAAATATAAATAACTTGGATTTTGCGGAGATAATCTTCTTATACTTGGAGTTAAATTCTATAGAGGGAACTCGTACTATTTGTGGAATTTAAAAGGTGATTTCATCATTATTCCATCCATATTACTTGTTGAATACAACAATTGATATTGAGTAGAATTAGATGATTTCTATAGATTCTACTCACTTAGTAGTTACTGGTTTTGGATTAACATCCTAGATAACATGGTTTCTACTGAATCAAAATTTTGATATTGAATTAAGAATTCTTTGTTAAGATTTAACTAAATAATTTTACAAAGCAAGGTTTAATGATTCTGTATATACCGGAAAGAATGGTTTAAAGATATATATCTTCCAAAGATCTTTTGATAAAAAGAAATTAATCGATCAAAAAATAATTCCCTTTTCACCTAACATCTTTTTATCGATGATTAGGTCAAAGAAACTGAGGTCGAATTTGAGTAATTCTTATCCGAAAACCACTTCTAACCAATTTATGTATTCGAAATGAAGACATGAAAATGATTTGGAATATGGAATGTAGGGCTGCTTGTCCCTGACCCTCAGGGCAAATCTCTAATATCATATAATGTGATAGTAGTTCTTCATTTGAGATCTTTAATGCAAGGATTTCTCGCTATTAATCCCTATGAACATATCATTTGTTTGGTGGTGGAGAAGGCAACTTTTCTTAGCTTAACACCTTTTCTTAAGACGTACGAGCTTAGGAGTTACACGTTTGTAGAAATCAGTTGTGTGATCATGGAATAACAGTGTGGCATTCAAAGTGGAATATGCTATGTGAAAGATAAAACGTTACCTCGGGCCACATCAACCAAAAATGGCTAAGCAGGGAAGATGCGGTAAAGCTATGTGGTTCGAGCCCATTAGGAGATGGTTGTCACCTTTCTAGATTACTCTCTATATGTTGAGTATGTGGTGTATGCTTTGAGATCCTGTTAAAGGTCCGTAACAACTGGGGTGATGTCTTATTCGGTACTATCCAGTGAAGGGATAGGCCAATTCTGTGTTGGTATAGGCATTCAGTATCTGGACCATAGGTATATCCCTCTAAAGGTATACTGTACGGAAGGTAATCCCTCACCTTGCCATTGTGTATGTTGAATATGCGCTTTGCGCTTATATGATTTTTGTTTGATGATAATAAACAAACATACATTCGTTTAAATGTATTTGTTAATGTACTATTTTATTTTTCATAAAATAAATAAATATTTGCTGAATAAAATTAAATGACACAGAATTTGAATTCAAACAGAAATTTTATCCAAACAAATATTTATTACAATTTTGAATAGTACAATTTCAATCTCTCACTATAAATATACAACTTTGATTACAATCACATCACATTTCACATTTACAGTTAACCTCACTACATATCACTCACACTCGTATTTTTATCTTCAACTGCATTCCAGTTTGAATCCAGCATCTGAGCAATCTGCAAAAATATTCACCAACGCAGTAAAATTGAAAAAGAAATATTTTTGCAATATAAAATGAAATACGATTTTTGAAAATATGATTTGCCTCAGTTATTTGGGTTGTTCATCATCATTCACACTTGATTTCATCACAAAGTCGTGCACATAGATATTACAGGGACAGGTATACATAAGTGGCTGTAGTACACACACATACATTTGTACACGTGTGCACTGCCCCGCCAACTCGTGTGCACAAATCAAACAAAAGCACTGTTAACAATTCAGCACAAGGTCAAACCCAAATAACACACGGGATTCAACTCAAGGCAGAATACAAGCTGCAGTATACCAAAGTGATACGGATACATGCGAATTCGACAAGCAACTGAAGGCAAAAGGTCCAAAGTATCACTTACAACATGTATGCAGCCCAATGAACCAGCGACAACAAACTAAATGAAGACAGCAACAAGTACATGTCAATGCAAGCACAGCCTCAAACATGAAACAAGACCAAAACCAAAAATGTACAGCAAACCAACACATGAAACACAATCATCTACAACAATGCATAGTCGCATTCAAGTCTTAGAAACAAATGACACAATGTTAGAGCATACGAGCAGCAGCCTTAACAAGGCATGTGCAACATGGTCAGAAGCAAGGCAACAGAGACTCAAGCAACAACATGGACTGCAACAAATACATGATGCCCAACTCAAATGAATATCAGTGCAAGTGTCGACCAGGTAGCAAGGAAGATCAACACGGCAACTACAAACTGCAAATATCCAAGTTCTACAAGCCCAACACAGTATACAAGTACAGGCCGCAGCAAAAATGCAAGACAATGGTCGAAGCAAGACCAATGAATGCACCAGAAACACAAGACCACCATACATAGACCACAACAAACTTTAAATGACACAGTGCACATGAGAAACTATTTTTCACAAGCAAGAAGCTGACAGAAAATCAAACCAGAATGCATCAGTGTACAGTGAGCCAAGAATACATGTACTCAGGCTCGACTAACAGTGCAGACAAATGCTCATATGAATATGAAATAACCAGAGTCAAGAATACATGTACTCGAGACAATATGCACAAATGTAAAACCACTGCAACAAAAGTGTACAAACACCAATGAACCAACAAAATCTGGCCAAAAACAAGACAGACCAACATACTACAATAAATCATCAAAGATTGCAACAGATGGAGCTACAGGAAAGTACAACAAGCTACAGCATCAAGTTGACCAAGATTCATATGCAATGAAATGAACATCAATACAATACACAGTATGAATGAATACAACAAGTCCAGATACAAGCTAGTTCCAGTGCCAACATATTCAACTCGAAGTGCAACTACAAGTACAGAGAGCAACAACTCAAATGCAAGCATGCAAATGCAGACTCAAACACACTGATCAAATGAAGATATGAAGAACACAAGGGTCGAACTAATAAGTCCATCATAAATTCACAAGCTAATATCAGTTGTGATCAAGTCAACAAAAGTCTGGTTTGAATCAAAGCATACTGAAGCAAAGCCAGCAGTAAATATTTCACGAAATCAACATGATCAAAGAAAATCAACGCAATTCAAGTGAGTATGAAAAATTGACCAAGTCACAAACCAACACCGTGATGAGCACGGCAATTCAAAGCCATGGGGATCGAGCATCAGTTATACGAATTTGAATAAGTCAAAAATGAATCACAACATTAGATCATAATCATACGGCAGAGGTGAAGTAAATTGACAAATTCAAACACGAATATACGAACGCAAAAATATGATTTCAAATCCTATATAAGCCCAATCATCATCGGCAAATTATTTGATCGAGTTCGAACAAGCCAAAATCAGAAAAGCAAAAGGATAAAATACATACCGAAATCACGAAACGAAATCGATCCAAATTGATGAGCCGTGGGCAAAGCAAACAACATCGAAGCATACAATCAAACTGTATCAAGCGGCGAACATCTTTTTGCACAACCCTAGTTTAAATCGCAAGGAGCAAAAGCAAATTACCAGAAGCTATAATTCGCAAAGAGGAACGAAAGAGGATCGGCCATACTTTCACAAAGCAAAAGGAACGGGTTGAAGAAGTGAATAAGGGGCCGGCCTGTGTTTATTAATTTGGGCTTACTTTTTATTTTAAGGGTTTAAATTTAAGTAAGGGTTATTGTGTTTTAAATTGTTTTTAAATTGTATTTTTCTTTTAAACCGTTTTTAATTTTCTAGTCGTGTGACTAGGGGACAAACTACGGTGTGTAGTTTGGGAATTCGCAACTCGGTGGTTGAGTTGTGGTCAGGGTTTTGAGCGTAGAGTTAGATTAGTCAATAGCGGGTATAGCAAGTTTACGTGTGTAAGCGAGGGACTATCTAATTTCTAGTAGAAACCTTGGGGGCAGCACGTAGGCAGGGTTTTGCCGAAGCTGGGTAAATTTTGTGTTGTTCTGTTCTGTTATTTATATTCTGCTATATCTGTGCTGTTATTCTGTGATATGAATTTAAATTATTTGATAAAGCTTTCGCGATTAATTTTTATAATTTACACTATCACCCTATTCACCCCCCCTCTAGGGTGAAATCGATCCTACAAGTGGTATCAGAGCTAGGAACAAAAGCCGTTTTTGTTTTAAAAATTTGATTTTACAAAAACAATTTTTGTTTTAAAAATTCGTGTTTCAAAAAAAAAATCAGTTTTTGTTTTAAAAATTTGAATTTTTAAAATGGCTTCTTTTAATAATGCTTTTGCAGAAGGTCAATCCATAGTTAGACCACCAATGTTCAATGGTGAATATGCTTATTGGAAAAATAGAATGCAAATTTTTCTGAAAACCATTGACGCTTGGAATATTGTTGAGACAGGTTATAGAATACCAACTATAACTGTAGATAATCAGGAAATAGAGAAACCAAAGGAACAATGGACAGAACTAGAAAATAAATTACAAAATACTAATGCCAAAGCTATGAATTCTATTATCTGTTCATTGGATCAATTTGAATTTAATCGTGTCTCACATTGTCTAACTGTGCAGGAAATATGGCACATACTAGAAGTGACTCACGAAGGAACATCTCAAGTCAAAGAATCTCGCCTTGCAATGCTAAGCAGCGAATACGAGAACTTCAAAATGGCGAAGGAAGAAAATGTCAAAGAGATGTACGGACGACTCTCAAATATCGTATACAAATCAAAAGCTCTCGGAAAAACATACACCGAATTAGAAATAGTCCGGAAAATCCTCAGAGTCCTTCCACGAAGCTTTGAAGCAAAAGTAACTGCCATACAAGAATTGAAAGATTTAAAACAACTTAAAGTTGAGGAACTCATCGGAAATCTCACCACTTATGAGCTTGAAATGAAATTCAAAGAAGAGCGTGAAGGAGGTGACACTCAAAAGAAATCAATAGCTCTCAAAGGAACAACCGAAAGTGATGATGATAACGATGAAGATGATGGAGCAGCAGAATTGGAGCTGTTAATAAGGAAATTCAAAAAATGGAATCAAAAACATGGAAATTCAGCTCGAAATCAAAAAGCAAAAAGCAGAATAGCCAAAGCACTAGACTACTCAGAAGAACAAAAGTTTATTTGTTATAATTGCAACAAACCCGGCCATATCAAGCCCGATTGTCCACAAATTAAATCCAGCCATGGAAAGAAACAGAAAAAGAAAAGTTTTGCAGCCACTTGGGATGAAATAGACGAGAATGATCAAAGCACTGGCAGTGAAAGCGAAAAGGCAGAATTGTGTCTTCGAGGTGATACAACTGACAGTGACGATGACGAGCCGAGTGAGGTATCAAAACTTACCCATTCTGAGTTGCTTATATATTTTCATGAAGTAAACGGTTGTTTTGAACGACTTAGGGAAAAATACGCCAAACTTGAATCTCAAAAAGATACTTTGATAGAATGTAATAAACAACTTAATCAATTAGTTAAAACCTATCAAAGTGGGATCCCTAAGTGTGATAAGTGTCCAATATTTGATGAAGAAATTAAAAAATCAGAAATTAAAATAAAATCGCTTGAAAATGAAATTCTGATTTTAAAGGAGAATGAAAATACTAGGAGAGAGAATTCTATTAAAAAGTGTACACAGTTGTTAAACAAAAATGAATCTCTCAAATCACAAGTCCAACAATTGTCAACGACTTTAGATAAATTTTCAAAAAGTGAAAAATCGTTGAATATGCTATTAGGAAAGCAAACTGTTAATACGGTTAAACAAGGACTTGGATATAATAGTTCGAAAATTGTTGAAAACAAGATTAATCAAGAAAATTCAATGTGCACGATTTGTAGAAAATATGGACACAATAACAATAATTGTTGGTATAGACCCAAACATGTGAAAACTATACCGATTTGGGTTCCAAAAGGCACAAATATAAAATCTCTCAAAGTTAAACAAATTTGGGTGCCGAAGGGAACAATTATAAATAGTTTTGGGTCTTTACAAAATTGTTTTTCAAAATTTTCTGCTACTAACAATCATGGACCTATAAAAACAAATAGGTCACATAAATCTTTCATCGTGTAGGTGTGGTGGCAGGTTAAGGAACAACAATAGTGTCCTTTGGATTTTGGCTGTTCCAGAAACGCAACGGGCGACAAAACAAAGTTCCTTAGCCTAGTATAAAGGTGACAGAATCACAATGAACAACGACGAAAAATATCGTAAAGGTAAAACAGGTATGGAATGTTTTAAACGATATATTAAATGTGATAATCTGCACCGTATTTTGAATTAAATCAGCCATATTGAGATTGATGAAAAGATGATGATTTTGATTCTGACTTATTCAACATGGTTGGCCAATTATATTCTTATGCCAAAAACACTATAAAAATCTCTAGATTCTTTGAATTACTTCATATCAGTTTGGATTAAAAATAGTATTTTGTTGGATATTACAATTGGTTATAATATGGCTAACTCTTTATTCACGGTTTTCTGATTATTTACACGGCTTCATTTCAAATTCAAAAGAATGTCATTTAAATTGTTGTTAAAATTGAATTTGAAATTTTTGGTGCACACTTCATGTTTTGGTCTATAAAATTCAATTAATGATTTTTTTAGTGAAAGAGAAATTCAGATGCAGATTACACTGGTAATCTAGTTGATAGAAAAATTACTAGTTGAACGTGATTTTTGAGACATTTAGTAACTGCATTTTTTTCAAAGAAAATATCTGCATATTCTTCATTTCAAATAGAAGAATTTTTTTTAAAAACCCCTGGAGAAAATCATGTTTGACCATAGGTTCAGATTAGTCATTTTTGAAAAATTAATTTCATAAATATTTTTGAATTTGATTTTAAATGACTATTTTGACTAATCTGACTCCCTAATGTTTATCGAAAAGAAAAATAGTGATTGAAAAAGTGATGAGTGTTAATATTAATCAAATATTATGACTTGAGACGGTATAATTAATAAATTTCTTTAGAAATTTAAACAAGAGTTATAAAACTGTTTGTTGGTAAAAATTCCATGACCATCACTATATCTATCATATTTCTAACGACCATCACTCATCAAAATTCTATATAGTTTGTCGATATGTGGTACTTTAAACAGGAATCGTTCGTTTTTCATTTTCACATTTTTTTTGTAAAAAAAAAATTAATTAATAATAATAATAAATAAATACCAAAGTATTCACTCTCATTTAAAAGTCCTCACGGTTATGCATGGGTGAATTACTTGGAATTTGTTATGTGCTTCCATGCTCATTTAAAAGTCCTCGCGGTTATGCATGTATGGAACGCATATCAAAAGTTGATTTGTAAAATAAACAAGTTGATTCTAATCCCATTTAAAAGTCCTCACGGTTATGCGTGGTTAGAAGATACTTGAATTCATTTTTTTAAAAATAAAATTGGAATACTACTAATCTCATTTAAAAGTCCTAACGGTTATGTATGGTTAGTAGATATTCAAATTCCTGATATAAATATACCACAAACAGACACAACTGTATGGTTTTATATGATGACATCATTTCCATCATTCTAAAAGTGGAATATGCGCCTAACAAAATATTTATGATTTTTGTTTGATTTTTTTATTGAAATTTAATATTTATATTCAATTGAGTTTTAATGTTGGATTGATATCGATTACTTTATCTCTATTTTCTCTAACACTATTATTCTTTTGCTGATAACAAAAGGGGGAGAGAAAAGTTAAGATTTTGTCAAATAAAATCAAGCAAATGTCAAATAATTTTCCATTTTGCATCTAGACTCATTTGCATATTTCTATTTGTATGCATATATGTAGGGGGAGTATTGTGTAGAGAGGAAGCATTTAAATAGGGGGAGCAATTAGGATATATCAATGATCAAATACATTTAACATATTCAAAATCTTAAATATATGTTTGTTATCATCAAAAGGGGGAGATTGTTGAATATGCGCTTTGCGCTTATATGATTTTTGTTTGATGATAATAAACATATATACATTCGTTTAAATGTATTTGTTAATGTACTATTTTATTTTTCATAAAATAAATAAATATTTGCTGAATAAAATTAAATGACACAGAATTTGAATTCAAACAAAAATTTTATTCAAACAAATATTTATTACAATTTTGAATAGTACAATTTCAATCTCTCACTATAACTATACAACTTTGATTACAATCACATCACATTTCACATTTACAGTTAACCTCACTACATATCACTCACACTCGTATTTTTATCTTCAACTGCTTCCAGTTTGAATCCAACATCTGAGCAATCTGCAAAAATATTCACCAACGCAGTAAAATTGAAAAAGAAATATTTTTGCAATATAAAATGAAATACGATTTTTGAAAATATGATTTGCCTCAGTTATTTGGGTTGTTCGTCATCATTCACACTTGATTTCATCACAAAGTCGTGCACATAGATATTACAGGGACAGGTATACATAAGTGGCTGTAGTACACACACATACATTTGTACACGTGTGCACTGCCCCGCCAACTCGTGTGCACAAATCAAACAAAAGCACTGTTAACAATTCAGCACAAGGTCAAACCCAAATAACACACGGGATTCAACTCAAGGCAGAATACAAGCTGCAGTATACCAAAGTGATACGGATACATGCGAATTCGACAAGCAACTGAAGGCAAAAGGTCCAAAGTATCACTTACAACATGTATGCAGCCCAATGAACCAGCGACAACAAACTAAATGAAGACAGCAACAAGTACATGTCAATGCAAGCACAGCCTCAAACATGAAACAAGACCAAAACCAGAAATGTACAGTAAACCAACACATGAAACACAATCATCTACAACAATGCATAGTCGCATTCAAGTCTTAGAAACAAATGACACAATGTTAGAGCATACGAGCAGCAGCCTTAACAAGGCATGTGCAACATGGTCAGAAGCAAGGCAACAGAGACTCAAGCAACAACATGGACTGCAACAAATACATGATGCCCAACTCAAATGAATATCAGTGCAAGTGTCGACCAGGTAGCAAGGAAGATCAACATGGCAACTACAAACTGCAAATATCCAAGTTCTACAAGCCCAACACAGTATACAAGTACAGGCCGCAGCAAAAATGCAAGACAATGGTCGAAGCAAGACCAATGAATGCACCAGAAACACAAGACCACCATACATAGACCACAAAAAACTTTAAATGACACAGTGCACATGAGAAACTATTTTTCACAAGCAATAAGCTGACAGAAAATCAAACCAGAATGCATCAGTGTACAGTGAGCCAAGAATACATGTACTCAAGCTCGACTAACAGTGCAGACAAATGCTCATATGAATATGAAATAACCAGAGTCAAGAATACATGTACTCGAGACAATATGCACAAATGTAAAACCACTGCAACAAAAGTGTACAAACACCAATGAACCAACAAAATCTGGCCAAAAACAAGACAAACCAACATACTACAATAAATCATCAAAGATTGCAACAGATGGAGCTACAGGAAAGTACAGCAAGCTACAGCATCAAGTTGACCAAGATTCATATGCAATGAAATGAACATCAATACAATACACAGTATGAATGAATACAACAAGTCCAGATACAAGCTAGTTCCAGTGCCAACATATTCAACTCGAAGTGCAACTACAAGTACAGAGAGCAACAACTCAAATGCAAGTATGCAAATGCAGACTCAAACACACTGATCAAATGAAGATATGAAGAACACAAGGGTCGAACTAATAAGTCCATCAGAAATTCACAAGCTAATATCAGTTGTGATCAAGTCAACAAAAGTCTAGTTTGAATCAAAGCATACTGAAGCAAAGCCAGCAGTAAATATTTCACGAAATCAACATGGTCAAAGAAAATCAACGCAATTCAAGTGAGTATGAAAAATTGACCAAGTCACAAACCAACACCGTGATGAGCACGGCAATTCAAAGCCGTGGGGATCGAGCATCAGTTATACGAATTTGAATAAGTCAAAAATGAATCACAACATTAGATCATAATCATACGGCAGAGGTGAAGTAAATTGACAAATTCAAACACGAATATACGAACGCAAAAATAGGATTTCAAATCCTATATAAGCCCAATCATCATCGGCAAATTATTTGATCGAGTTCGAACAAGCCAAAATCAGAAAAGCAAAAGGATAAAATACATACCGAAATCACGAAACGAAATCGATCCAAATTGAAGAGCCGTGGGCAAAGCAAACAGCATCGAAGCATACAATCAAACTGTATCAAGCGGCGAACATCTTTTTGCACAACCCTAGTTTAAATCGCAGGGAGCAAAAGCAAATTACCAGAAGCCCTAATTCGCAAAGAGGAACGAAAGAGGATCGGCCATACTTTCACAAAGCAAAAGGAACGGGTTGAAGAAGTGAATAAGGGGCCGGCCTGTGTTTATTAATTTGGGCTTACTTTTTATTTTAAGGGTTTAAATTTAAATAAGGGTTATTGTGTTTTAAATTGTTTTTAAATTGTATTTTTCTTTTAAACCGTTTTTAATTTTCTAGTCGTGTGACTAGGGGACAAACTACGGTGTGTAGTTTGGGAATTCGCAACTCGGTGGTTGAGTTGTGGTCAGGGTTTTGAGCGTAGAGTTAGATTAGTCAATAGCGGGTATAGCAAGTTTACGTGTGTAAGCGAGGGACTATCTAATTTCTAGTAGAAACCTTGGGGGCAGCACGTAGGCAGGGTTTTGCCGAAGCTGGGTAAATTCTGTGTTGTTCTGTTCTGTTATTTATATTCTGCTATATCTGTGCTGTTATTCTGTGATCTGAATTTAAATTATTTGATAAAGCTTCCGCGATTAATTTTTATAATTTACACTATCACCCTATTCACCCCCCCTCTAGGGTGAAATCGATCCTACAGTGTAGAACCTATTCTCTGAACGAGCCTTGTAAGATTTTGATTGTAGAGCATAACATATTCTGAAATTTAATAATGGTAATAATTCGGCTTAGATTCATAAGTTTATTTGCAAGGGTTTTCAAGAGAATGTCATTAAAAATAATATCAAATAGTTTTACATCACAAATGTTTTTGGTTATCATAAGAATAAAAACCATTCCGTGTTTATGTGCGGCGTGGTCTTTGAGATACCCTTTAGTTTTCAAAACATCTATGTTTTGAATTTCTCACACCAGCCCCATGACTGACCTAGAATTTATTTTTCTTATTTTCTAAACTCTGGGTGCCCTAATTTCCCTAGGCAACTAAGTAGTTGGGAAAGCTTAAAAATTTTTGGAATGGAGCATGGAGAATTTTGGGTCTTTTGAAGAAGTTATCTATATTATGTATCAACTAACACTTGTAAGGATAGACCGTTATAACTCTCTTGGTCGGGTTACTGCATGCCGTAATATGATAAATCACTTGGAGTTCTTGTATGTATCTTCCATATGTAAAATTATAAGTTGTTTTAATGTAATGTGAGATTCTATTTTTTATATTTTCTATCTTTGTTTTCTTTTACCCCTTAGTTAATTTTCTCTTCGGCTCTTGAATTTATGGCACATGAATACCGAGGATGTATTAGTGTCGGACTTCGAAGGTCGAGGAGGTGGGTCGTCTCACATGAGGATCAGAAGCAATGATCCCAACAAAACTAAAATTCCCTTCTCATCGTAAAAGGCATTTCGATCCACATGTGAATAAGGGGCTCCTGCTTGAGTCCCTCGATTTGGTTGATGAGGAAAGGGAAGAAGTAGAATTAAGGGTTGCCACCCACAAGAAAAGGGTAGTGTGAGACTTCAATGCCAAGGTTCATAACCCTACCTTTGAGGAAGAAGATCTCATTCTAAAATGAGTCCTCCTAAGTAAGGGAGTGCTTGGCCCGAAATAGGATGGACCCTACACAATCGATCGGAAACTTGGAGACAGAACATCCAAGATAACAACCATTGATGAAATCCCTATCCTGTGTGCATGGAATATTAATCTACTCTGGCACTACTACAATTAATTTTGCTTCATATGATTTTGAAAATAAGCCACCCAAGGACATTGGCGTAATGTAATAAGGCAGGACTTGCCACTCATTCATTTATGAATAATACCAGCTTCTTGAACCAATGGATCCGTTTTCTTGAAAGCAAAACCCCCATGTTGTGCAATTAGTAGTACAACCAAGGAACAAACTCCTCTGGCCTCAGATAACTGACGGGGAGTACGTTCCTAACGGACAATTGGGTGATGCGGCGTAATCTTTAGGAATTCATCAATTCCCGGAGATAGGCAGAAAAAGAAGGTTTCCACATTCAATCCGGGTTAATCTTGAAGAATTCATCTTTTCTTGGAGACGATGACGATAAAAAGGTTTTCCCATTCACTTTAACCTTCAAGAATTTGTGGTTGCCTGGACATTAACGACGGTGAAAAAGTTTCCACATTCAATCTGGGTTAACCTCTAGGAATCCATCGTTGCTTATAGATATGCGATGACGAGAAGGTTTTTCCCATTCATTTCAACCTTCAGGAATTCATCATTACCTAGAGATAGGTGATGCATGAAGGTTTGAAAATCTCAACCTTCAAGAATCTGGTGCTTCATAGAGATAGGGAACATCGGGAAGGTGAAACCCCCATCCTTTAAGAATCCGGTGTAGCCTAGAGACAGGCAATACCGAGAAGGAAAAGCCTAACCTGTAGGAATTTGGCGTTGCCTAGAGATAGGCGGCATCAGGAAGGAAAAACTCCTAACCTTTAGGAATTTGGCATTGACTGGAGGTAAGCGAGGACGAGAAGGTTTTAAATTTGTAACCTTCTAGAATCTGGCACTGCTCGAAGATTAGCGACATTCGGAAGAACACTTTTTCATGAACGATCAGATAATTCAACCTAGCTTACCAAGAAATGGCTAAGGGATCGATCAGATAACTCAATCCTGATTTGCAGAGGTTTGCCATTGCTCGGAGACAGGCAATATCAAAGAGAAAATCTTAGGATCAGAACTTCGACATACTGGTTTTGGAGATAGAAACTAGTGCGCGGTTGGATTTTCAACTATAATTGTCAACAATTTGATTTTTTTTTCTGAAAATAGATAGTTTTAGGAAAGGAAAATCAAAACTGAGTGATTTGTGTGCTAGTTTTTGAAGATTGAAACTAGTGTCCGTTAGGTCTTTGATGATAATTTTTCCCATGCTAGGTAGAGGACTGGCGAGGATGGTCGTGAAAAATCAAAAGCAAGCATTATTAGGCTTTCTCGATCCTGGATCGGGATAGGAAAAGCACACTTGGATTGTGACCAATTAGATAATTTGTCCCATGATATCTCCATCCCACTAATGTTCGAAATCTGGCATGCAAAGTGATAAATCCCTTGAATAGGGAGAAATAAATAGCGATGTCAAATCAAGAGAAAGACGAATACCCTGACTGTTGCTCCACGGTTGTCAGAAGCAAAGAGGATCCAGAATTACTCACTATTACCAACTGGTTGAAAGAAACTCGACCAAAAGTAACCATGGATTGGTTAAGTAACGGTTCTATTTCATCAAACAAAATACTTCGGTAATTATGAACATGGCCGAAATTATAATACAATTTAATCAATTACAGGAATATTATTTATATGCACAGAGTTGTAACGAATAAGTATATTGCATAGAAACAGAAATATATAATTGCAATATAAGCGTTTATATCATATGCATAGGCAGTCATATATAGACAATACACGTTACATAAAGGTGCAGAAAAGTAAAGCAGGTAAAAGATTACAAGTCAAAAAGAAATCTTTCTATTACTTCATGCCCTATGTATAAAATGTTACAGGGGCTATTCTTGCACAAACACGGCCTACTAGACCCAAAGAAAAACAAAAGTGCAGAATCAACAACGTAAAAGCAAAAAACAAGCTACGACACTGACAATCTCTAGGAACCCTCTAGTTCTTCCCCTTCTTACCAACAAGAGCTTTAGCAGGCCTAGTCTTAGAGGGTGTGATCTTGGTTGGGGAGATCTTGGAAGCGGGGCTTGGAGTCGAAGATTCGGGCTTCGTAGCGATGAACTCTAACTTCACCTTGATTTTATCGAAATCAGCCCTCAACCCCTCTGTCATAGTGATAGGGTTAGTCGGGACTTAAGCACTAACAATCGTGATGTCTACTTCTTAAGGCACGAAATTGTCCTCTAGCCCTTCCAAGCGTGCAATCTTTTGGGAATCAGAACTATGCTTAGAGCTGGAAGGTAGGACCAGAGCAACAAGTCTCATGGAAACAGAAGTCGAAGCAATAAAGATTGCTTTGGTTCCCAAGACTTGAGTAGATGAACGTGGAGGGGGAAGATGTAGTTGACCTACAAGTTGGCAAACATAATGGTAAAGTTTAGAAATACAATCAGGAGAGAACTGAAGCTTCTCGAAGACTGGTGAAATAAGAGATATACTTGAACTTGGGCTTCGGTCCATGAAATAAATAATGAATTCTCCCTCTTTAGTTCCGTGCTCCTCTATTTAACCCGCAGAGGAAGGAATATAAGGCTCATAGGATTTAATTACTATAGAAATTGGAGTCATATAAGCAGTTGCAGAGCAAACCCTTGTAGAGACTGGAATAAACGTACTGACCCTTCGGATTTTTGAGTGGACATTTAATGCTGACCGGATGAGCTTGGGCATCTGAGAGCTTGGCAGTGGCAGTTGCAGCAGTATTGGCATCCTCGTCGGCTAGGAGGGCCTTGAAAGTGAGCAATGGATCGTATTATATGCATGTACGATAATACAGAGTATAGTGATGTTAGCTTTATAGTAAATAGACAGGAATATATAAGCTATATAATAAAAATAACACCAGAGATTTTTATACTGGTTCGGAGCTCCGTCCTACGTCCAGTCCCAGACCCTTTTTGGCATTTCAATAAAACAACAACCCTCACTTAACCAGGAGGAACACGTCTATACAACCCATGAGCAGCCGAACAGAGAACTAAGTAGCGGAACAGGATTTCTCCTCAGCAGTTAAAGAGGACTTCACACGCCTGAGCAGCAAAACAGGACTTCAACAAATACAAAAGATTGTTTGATTTTTTGTGTTCTGATAACACGGATAATTCTGTTTATAGTACACCCTTCCCATAATCTTCTCCTCGAGTATAAATATGTATATTTGAAGTTTATGAAGATTAGAAAGGAATAGTATTGCTTAGACTATGACATATAAATCTAATTCAAGAAATAAGTACGTTAAGGATGCTGAATATTTGAGAGTATAGTCGCAAGAATATTCAAGAGACTTAGATAAGAGAGATAAGCAGATTAGATAATGTGGAATGGGGTTAGGATATGTATTTATATTTGTTCAATAGTAGCGACCATTGGCGATGAGTTCCAGTTGAAGCGTCACGTCCAAATCTCTTTGTAGAGATTCGTAACTCTTTATGAATGATCATGTCTTTTCAGAAAATATAGCCGTTACAGAAATTCAGTCAACTGTGCCTCTGGGTCAGTCGACTAAATATTTAAATGATTTTTACTATATATTATATATATATACTTTTGCACCTGTGCATGTTGCACAGATACTAGCAAGTCAGTCGATTGACCTGGTATTATCTGTGCAATTCGCACAGTTTACATAGGTATATAATATATAATATATATATATATATATATTATATGATTCTAACTTTAAAACTTTGATTATATATATATATATATTTTATATGCTTATATATGTATAAATCATTCGAAAATAATAAGATTATATATAAAAGCTAATATATACGTAAATGAGGAGAGATCTTAACAATATTGACTTAAGACTCAAAACAAAATAATATAAAAGTTGATGCACCGATTTTGATGTCTTGTCTTTATGTAGTATATATTCTCTTTTTTTCATAACAGTCTTAGAATCTGTATGTTGCAGTGATAGCTTCGTGTCATGAATCAAAACCAAGTCTCAACATTCTCTTCCTTTTTGATTGATGACAACCTATAAATAGATATAGATTTCGACTGTATATAATATAAGTATTACTCCCCCTGAATCTTTGGCGATATATATCATGCATTCTTAATGTTAGTGATAATTTTCTCCCCCTTTGTCATCGAAAAAAAGGAATGAAGAACATGAATAATTGTATGATGCATGTATAGATATTCAAATCATAGCAATAAAAGAAATAAACATTCATTATCATAAACAGGAGTTTTAAGGTAACAACATCATATATAAAACAAATATTAAGAAACATTGGCTATTTAATACAAGCCATGTTTTAATATTTTGAAATGAAAGACTAATGTTTGTAGATCATAAAAAGAAAATACTAAGATAAGCAACAACTTACTCAATTATACGCTTACCCTATCACCATGCGAACTTTGACCACCTATATCACCACCATCGCCTCCATTTCCACAATTGTTGCTACCACTCGCTTAATCATTGGAAGAGGAGGACCAAGTGAAGATGGGTTGTTTGCCCGGATCACCTAGTGTAGACGTGGAAGAGCCCGGTGAACACGAGATCGCTTGCCATAACTTTGTGAAAAATCCTTTCATTTTATCAAGCTTTTTATCAACCCTAGTGATATGTGTGCCAAGAATTTGTTGGTTATGGCATATCATGGAATAGACTCATGTGGAGGAAGACCCGGATTTGGAATCATAATTTCGTCTTGTTGACGAATAGTTGATCTTTGGCGAGTCGGACGGTGAGATGATGCTTTGCCTTGTTGTTGAGGTGGTTGATCTTGAGGTATTTGGCGTTGAGCCCACTCTTCAAAGGAAATGATAGGAGGAGATCGAGCAACCAGCAATTTCATCAATGCTAGAGTACGGGAGTTTAATTAGCCGACGGTAGAGATCGGTGAGTCGGTTTTTGGAATCTCACATTCTTTTAGTAAGTGCATAATGCACTCACTGTAATATATATGACAATCATGTGGCCATTATTGAAAGTTAAAAACTCATCAAGAATTAATCAGAGCTAATTAAATTTGATATTTCTGATGATGGCATATAAAGCTTTGAAATTGTGTTCATAAACAAGTTCATAACTTCTGGTTCTCGGAGTTACGGTTTTCATTAACGCGCGGTGCATAATCCTAGCTTTAGGCCTTAAGGACATAGATTTGAATTGGCGCATATCATCCTCTAAAAAATGACTTATACGATCATGAACAACCATATCACAATCCACATTACTTAATTCTATTCCATAATTTTCAGATTTTAGGATGTGAGCCATACGGTCTAATGAGAAAAATACCGGTTTTCCACAAACCAAACTCCATACGCAATCGACTTGGTTTTGTATATTTTGGTGATCCAAACTAAGATTGGCATAGAATAGCTTAATCATAATTTGGTTTATCTTGTGCTTGTTTTCATCAATATTAATTAAAGACTCTGAATTGCTACGACGAGCCAATTCTTGTATATGATAGGAGAAAAATTGGCAAATTTCATAAACGAACCTTCAAAAATACGAGAATCTTGCATTCTCCTCCATCGTCTATCCGTGGTATCGTCAAAAAGCCATTGTTGGATTTGGTCATCGGAAGGAGGTTGAGAGGATGAAGTTGCTTGACCTTTTCTTTTTGGAGCCATTGAATTTGAGTTTTGACGTTAAAAATTTGGTTTTTGAAGTTTTAGGGTTTGAGGAAAATTGAAATATCTGAAGTAAAAGTGAAGAATAAAGGTGATTTTTTAGGATAAAAGGTGAGGTTGTATTGGTAGGAGCAGTTAATTTGGCTCAGATCTACGAACCTGTCAACTAAATCAGGTGTTCTGTCGACTGAATCTGAATTTCGATATTTTTGAACTTCTGCTTCAGTCAACCGAAGGCCTGATTCAGTTGACTAAATCTAAATGATAAAACTGAATCTGCTATAATCATATTTTGATTGCAGAGTCAGTTGCCTGACCCACTGGTTCAGTTGACTGGCCTGTGCCAATTTCCCCAATAAGCCTGTTTTTGTGAAGATCCACGAAAAGTTATGAATATTCCATTCTTTTTACAATAGTTATCAAATAATTCTTTTTCAAATTCACCTCCGTGATCACTTCTAATATTTTTAATCTTAATACCTTTTAAATTTTTAATTCGTTTAACAAATGTTTTGAAATTCTCAAAAATATCACTTGTATTTTTCATAGAGATGTCCACGTATGTCTAGGAAAATCATCAACTATTACAAACACGTATTTATTGTGATTTATGTATTGAACTTTGGTCGGTCCAAATAAATCCATATGAAGAAATTCAAGTGGCTGTAATGTCGAAATGACTTTCTTAGATTTAAACGAAGATTTAGTTAATTTATCTAATTGACATGCGTCACAGATATTACTAACTTTAAAACTCATCTTTGGTAATCCTTTTACAAGATTATTTTTAAAAATTTTATTTATAGTTTTGAAATTGATCTGACTGAATTGTATGTGCCATAGCCAGAGGTCATATTCTTTTGGCTATTAAACACATGTCTGAGTTATGATTAACTTTCATATTTAAAACGTAAATGTTTTTCTCTCTATCTCCTTCAAAAGTAAGATTCCGATTTTGATTGAAGATACTACATTTATTTTTAGAGAATGGTTTTTAAATCATTTATCACATAATTGACTTATACTTAATAGATTATGTTTTGATTCATAACTAATAAAACGTTTGTAATAAGAGGTAATTTAGATGTACCGTAAGTGATCACATCGCCTTTGCCAATGATATATCCCTTGGAATTATCTTCAAAAGTGAGAGAACCTCCATCTGAATATGTAATGTTTGTCAGCATATCTTTGTCTCCTATCCTGTGTTTTGTGCAACCACTGTCGAGTATCCATTTTCCTCTTTTCTTGAGTGGGACCCACAAAAAATATGAGATGACATTGGTACCTACCTTTTTAATTGGGTCCTAAGAGTTAGATCTTCGAAAATCAAACCCAAGTGGGTTCAGTATCCCTTTTATAAATATAATTCTTATTATTATGAATGTTTTCTATGAATGATCTAATATACTTATTCTGTTGGGTGTGTTTCGACCGGGCCAACCCACTGAATCAATCCACGCTCACCATTGCACTACCGGACCAAATCCCACATCCATGCTCCTATCACCGAACCACTCCTTCCCATGCCTGCCAAACCAGCTCCTTCCCATGCCTACCGAACCAAAGCCACTCCACATGCCACCGAACCAACCCATCTCCCAACATACCACCGGACTAACATACCACCGGACCAACATACTACCGAACCAACGTACTACCGGACCAAGGCATATCAAACCAAAACCATCACCGGACAAGGAATGCCGAACCAACTTTGCCAGGCCAGATTGCATCAGCACAGGCCCACCGACAGCTATATACATCCAAGACCCCTGCCCCCAGCCTCACTCTATAAATAGAGGGGCAGGGGTACAACGATGGCAGACAAGTTTGAGAGCTCAAGCACGGATAGAACTTTCAAACAACTTTCATATACTTGTAATCAAAGCTTTGTACTTGTAATCTGATCAGTAAAGGAGAATAACATATAATGTGGACATAGGCACATTCTGACCAAACCACTATAAATCTGTGTGTCTTTTACAGTTTAATCTCTGCTTTTTACATATTTGCGTAAATCACCCAAATCGCTAAGAACAACTTAAAATCGACTAAATCATACGACTTGGAAGTGTTTGCCCATTTTTTGTGCAAACATTTTTTGGTGCTTTCACTAAGAAATCGAGCTAGAAGCTTCAGCTTCTCCCACTCAACCTTCTTCCCAACAGCATCGCTCATTACTTGGAAAACATGCCTCCCAGCAGAGGAAAGATGCTAGCAAAGGAAAGAACATCGCAACTAGCAGTATCCCAGATCCAGTGATCATAGATCAAGAGAATCGTCATGTTCCCACAGCAAATGGAAATCAAGCAAATCCGACAGCCCCTGCTACGGAACAACCAATTACTAGGGCAGATCTGGACAGGATTGTGGCTGAAGTAACTAACTGCTTCGCATCTCAACAAGAAGCCTTGGTGGACCAACTCATGTCACATTTAAGGGATGCTGAAGAATTCAACCGCAACACCGAATCATGGGGTGAGTCCCAGTCTGGAGGATCTGGGAGGCGACAAAGATCTTTCTTCTTCGAAGAGCCTAACAACAGAAACAACAATGGTAGGAGCCGAGCCCAGACGCAGCCCAAATTCTGACCCGAGTATACACTTGGAACCGAACCCAACGGAGGAGGTACTAGGCAGGAGTCGGATATGGCTGAGCCTGTCATGTTACCTAACCATGGAAACACCAATGGACGGGGCCGAGCTGGAGTCCAGCCCAAAGTTGGACCAGAGGGAATGCTTAGAACAGAGCCCAGCAGGGGAAGATCGAGGCAACGGCCAACTGTGGCTGACCCCAGCATGCTCCCAGAAGTCCGAAGACAGCCACCGGAAAATGTTAGGAGTAATAGACGATACCATCCCTACAGGTCATCTGGACGGAATCAATCCTGCAGAGAAGAACCAAACTCATTTCTATCCGCTCCAAGTTCTGATGAAAGGATGACGCGATTGTTCAGAGAGTGCGTCCAATGGGACCAAAGGGATCGGGGGATAGGCGCTAGGGTAACCAGCCCCTTCACCCGCAATATCGAAACTGCCATCACCCCCCGGGAATGGAAAATGCCAACAATGGAACCTTACAAAGGAACCTCTGACCCTGTTGTACACTTTCAGAGAAGCACACAGCATATGCTCGTGAGCGGAGCAACAGAGGGAGTGTTGTGTAAATGCTTCCCACTATTCTTGGCAGATCTAGCTACCTTCTGGTTCTGCCATCTACCCCAAGGATCCATCAGCTCATGCGAAATGTTGAAAGAAAAGTTCATCAGCCAGTTCCGCATTCATGTGGAACAACCCAAGGACACTTATTCCCTATCTAATATCAAACAGAAGCCCGGAGAGACAGTGCAACAATATCTAAACCGATTCAACGCCGCAGCGGCCGCAGTCCAAGATGCTGATGAGAAACTTATCCTAATGGCTCTTTGTAGTGGCGTACATCCGGATACCAAGTTTTCTAGAAGATTAACGAAAGAAAAACCAGCTACCTTACCCGATTTCTTCCATGAAGCCGGAAAGTATATGAGACTTGAAGACGCCGCCACCGATAGGCAGACAGGGCAACAAGCCAAGGCAGCTCATGGCAATGCACCCGCTGCAGCAAAGGACGTCGGAAGAAATGACTCTCGAGACAATGCTGGAGGCAGGAAGGGAGAAAAACGCCTATATCGGCCAGGACCAAGATTTGATGCTTACACTCCTTTGAATGAAATAGTCGAAAACAACTTCCTGGCCACCCAAGACGAGCTTAAATACAAACGCGCCCCCATACAAGAAGGAATTAGATCACGCAATCAAGTCTGGAAAGTTCTGCCGTTTCTACGAATCCCATGGACATAATACCAATGAATGCCGTCATCTCCGGGACCTGATTGAAGAACACAACAGAAGGAAGAGATTGGAACACTATGTAAAGGGTCAGAACAGGACTCCAGCTCCTGCCAAGGAAAACCCAGGGCAGCTCCACCCAGAGACAGGCGGAAGAAATCACAACACCAACGGTTCCAGTCAAGAGAAGATAGTGGTCCATACAATATCGGGAGGACCACACATCGCCGACAGAAACTGGGCAGAAATGGAAAGATATGGAAAGTCACTTAGAAACAATGAAGACTGCATCAATTCCGTCATGGAAGAACGCCACCCAAAGCGGAAGGAGGATAATGACATCACTTCAGTAGGCGAGACCTAGAAGGAAGGTAGTACCCTCACATGGATCCTATGGTCATCTCTGCCTGGTTCGGCCCAGCCGAAGTTTTTCGAATTCCGGTAGATACTTGAAGCTCCGTAAACATTCTATTCAAGCATGCTTTCGACAAAATGAAGCTGTCAATGAAGGATGTGTCTCCCTGCAATAAACCACTACACGGTTTCACTGGAGATGCGAAGATGCCCCTCGAGCAATTGGACTTCTTTGTTGAAATAGGAAGTCATCCCCGCTCCGTTGTGCGGAAACAAACATTTGTGCTAATAGATAACCACTCGGCCTACAACGCCTTTTAAGGAAGACCATCCTTGTCTGACTTCCAGATTGTCCTGGCCCCTTGGTGCCTGAAGATGAAATTTCCAACAGATAATGGGATAGGGAAAGTAGAAGGAAATCAAGACGCCGCTCGAGATTGCTATGTAACTGAACTTCACAATAAGCGCAGGAAGGATAAAGGGAAGGATGCAGAGACTACTCTCTGTAAGAAAAACTTGAAAGCATAGCAACTAAAGAAAGCCCCTCCTCTTCGATATACCAGCGATCCTTTCAATGAATTAGACCCCTGGGACAAAGAGGTAGAGGCCACCGCCGAGCCTGCAGAGGCTATGGAATTTGTATCTGTAGACAAACACGACCCAAGTAAACTGTTGAGAATCGGGTCTCAGTTAAGAGCAGAGTTAAAGGATCAACTCGTCGATTTTCTTCACCACAACTTGGATATATTTGCATAGACGCACGCTGACATGACTGGAATCTCCCCAGACGTAGCATGCCACGTACTGAACATCGATCCCACCAAGGTGCCAGTAAAGCAGAAAAAGAGAAGTATGGGGGCAGAACGATCAGCAGACCTCGAGGAAGAAGTAAAGAACCTACTTGCCAATAACTTCATACGAGAAGCCATCTACCCAGAATGGATCACCAACCCGGTACTTGTAAAGAAGGCTAATAGGAAGTGGCGAACATGCATTGATTTCTCCAACTTAAATGACGCTTGTCCAAAGGATTGCTTCCCACTCCCCCGAATCGATCAACTCGTGGACATCACAGCCAGGCACGAACTCTTATCTTTTATGGACGCATACTCAGGATATAACCAGATTCCTATGCACGCCCCCAATCAAGACCACACTAGTTTTATCACTGACGGGGATTGTACTGCTACAGAGTAATGCCTTTTGGACTTTAAAACGTCGGAGATACTTATCAGCGCCTCGTCAACAAGATGTTTGCGGAACTAATAGGACGAACTATGGAAGTTTATGTGGATGACATGCTGGTAAAATCGAGGAAAGCCAACGATCATGTAAGCCATCTGGACGAGATGTTTCAAGTACTTCGCCAATATGGAATGAAGCTGAATCCTATAAAGTGCTCCTTCGGAGTATCATCGGGAAAGTTCTTGGGATTCATCGTCCATGCCAGGGGGATTGAAGCAAACCCTGAACAAGTCCGGGCTTCGCAAGATATCAAGATACCACCCACTCGAAGAGAGATGCAAAGCCTAAATGGGAAGGTGGCCGCCCTAAGCAGATTCATCTCTAAAGCAACCGACAAATGCATCCCTTTCTTCGAAGCCCTAAAGAAAGACAAAGGAAAGTTCGAATGGGTTGACGAATGCTCAACAGCCTTCCTTAACCTAATCGAACACCTCCAGAGACCACCAGTACTCTCAACTTCAAATGAAGGCGAAGAACTATACCTATACCTTGCTGCATCGTCCCATGCTCTAAGCGCCTCTTTGGTGAGAGAAGACAACCGCGCGCAGCGGCCCGTATACTTTGTAAGCAAGAGATTTACGGGGGTAGAAGCCAGATACCCTAAACTTGAGAAGCTAGCATACTGTTTGCTAATCACGTCACGGAAACTGCGACACTATTTCCAATCTCATTCCATCAGAGTGTTAACCGATCAATCGCTAAGGCAGGTACTCCATCTCCCCGACACTTCTGGACGACTACTCAAATGGTGCATTGAACTAAGTCAATATGATATCACCTACCATCCTTGCACCGCCATCAAGGGACAAGCCATGGCCGAATTCACTATCAACGAAGGTAAGGAGCAGTCGGAAATAGCAGAAGATATCAAGTGGAATCTCTTTGTAGATGGAGCATCAAACGATCAAGGCTCGGGGGCAAGTATTGTGATAATCACCCCCTGGGGAAGGAAGCTGCGCTATGCCCTAAGGTTGGAATTCGCTGCCACCAACAACGATGCAGAATATGAAGTAGTAATAGCAGGATTAGAACTTGCCTTAGAAATTGGAGTCAATTCTTTATGTCTTCATAGTGATTCTCAACTTATCGTAAACCAAGTACTAGGAGAGTTTCAGACTCGAGGAGAACGACTCACAGCATATCTAAAGAATACCAAGCTGCTACTCGATCAGTTGGACCACTATTTAATCAAACACATTTCTCGAGAGGAGAACCGAGAGGCTGACGAACTGGCAAAGCAAGCTAGCATGAAGAACAAAACCATTTCCGGAACAGTAGCCATCTCAAAACAACTAGCCCCAAATTTCGAACAAGAGGATCTGATAGCTGCAATCGAAGAAGAAACTTGGATGACTCCTATCCGGAAATACTTACAAGATGGCACACCACCCAACGAGCATAACGAAGTCAGGAAAATCTTGAGGAGAGCTTCCCGCTACACAATACAAGAAGGCATCCTTTATCTACGCGGCTTATCTAACCCCTTATAAAGGTGTGTTGCTGGAAGAGAAGCCAAGAAAATCTTATCCAACATCCATCAAGGGAGCTGTGGAGATCACACTGGTGGGCAGACTCTGGCAAAGAAGACACTCCGATATGGATATTACTGGCCCGCTTTAAACAAAGACGCCTTAGACTTCGTCAAAAGATGTGACAGATGTCAGAAATTTGCTAAGATTCCTCGACTACCAACAAATGAGATTACTCAAATGACCAGCCCTTGGCCCTTTGCAGTATAGGGAATTGACTTGATTGACGAACTGCCGATGGGCCAAGGCGGAGCCAAATACTCTATAGTGGCAGTCGACTATTTCACCAAATGGGTGGAAGCGGAACCTCTAAATAAAATATCTTCGGCAAAAGTTATTAACTTCTTGATCAAAAATGTTCTATGCAGGTATGGGGTTCCACTCAAAATCATATCGGACAATGGACTTCAGTTTGACAGCGAGGAGTTCGCAGACTGGTGCCAAGAGCACGAAATTCACAAAAGCTTCTCATCTGTGGCTTATCCCCAGGCAAATGGACAAGTCGAAGCTGTCAACAAAATTCTTAAAACTCTAATCAAGAAGAAGCTTGAAAAGTCAAAAGCGCTTGGGTGGATGAACTTCCTATGGCACTTTGGGCCTACCGCACGTCTTTCAAAACATCAACAGGGCATACTCCTTTCTCTTTGGCATACGGATCGGAGGCCGTGCTCCCAGTTGAAACTATAGTGCCATCCCACCGTAGGATCCACTACAACCCAGAAGAGAACGAAGAACTCCTCCACGTGTCTTTGGATCTAATCGAAGAAAGAAGAAATGATATAGCACTCAAAGCAGCAGCTCACAAGCAAAAAGTGGCAGCACAATACAACTCCAAAGCCAAGCATCGCAGCATACAAGAAGGAGATCTTGTCCTCAAGCGAATCTTCCCGCGCCCCCGAGCGTTAGATCCAACCAGGGACGGACCATATGTAATTCATAAAGATCTCCACAACGGAGCTTATATTTTGTCAACAGTGGACGGAGAGGTGTTCCAGAGGGCATGGAACATCCAACACCTTCGTCGATACTTTTCTTAACTTGTACTGCCCATATAAAGTGAATTAACAAAGAGAATCCGTGGACATAGGCATTTTCATGCCGAACCACTTTAAAAACTTGTCTCTTTTTTAAATTGTTCCTTTATATCTTGGCTACTTGCTGAGCTTTATCCTTTTCTGTTGAACAAAATCCTGTGTAGACGGCATCTCCATTCAGGGCATCACAGCACAACTTCACTTGGACAAAACCTAACAGGTATTATACGAATCTATGCCCTCGCCAATGAGACACTTTTGCTCCAACATCCCTCTGTTGCGGGTTAACTCATTGCTCCTGACGGCCCTTAAAGCCAACTGTAATGAGCCGATTATAAGCCATCGAGAAGGCCAACCATAGCCTAGGCAGCTCATTACGGCGTTCAGTTCGCCAGCAACTACGAACCGATTATAAGCCCCAACATAAGGTGTGGCCAGCCAGGGGCAGTTCACAGTTGACGATCGGCACCCGCGCTAGCCGGCCACGGTAAATCGAATAATATCCACGATTACGGGCCATAATGGCCCGGGTAGTTACCGTGCGCGATCTCGGCTCCAGTGTGTCTTAAGTACGGCTGTGGTAAAAAAGAAAACTCCCCGCAGAGGCGTAAGATGGGTGACAAATGTCTTCAAGACCCACAGTTAGGGAAAGTGACTACAAAGCTCGTTTGCCACGAACTTAAGCGCGTCGAAGGCCTTCTGTGATTGGAAGTTTAACTATTTCTTATATTTCCATTTTATTTATAAAAACTATCCTCCTATCCTCTATAACGATCACTAATGTACATGACACAAAATAGGAGACACTCATTAATGGGAATAAGAACTCACAGCTGGATGGCAGGTCACTCAGCTGCATTCCATATTCGATTACACAAGGCATTCAAAGCTACCGTCTACAGCTAAAACTTGAAGGGCGGTACTTTCTTCTCTTGTACATAAATATGTAACTATAATTTATCCGCACATCACACTAACATTGCAAGACATGAAATTATATTTTAAGCAAGAACTTAGCATCAAACACAATTGAATCACTAACACATGCACAGCTATATTTTAGGCAACACATCAAAATAACGACAGCATTCAAATATGACAAAATTAGCTTATGTTACAAAATTACATGCTAGGAATAAAGTCGTTCGTCAAAAATGACATAATTACAGCCTGAAAGTACATTAATGTTTTGGGACTTGTATATACAGGAATGTCAAGTAAAAAAAATGTCCAGGTCAAGTCAAGGAGTCGGCTGCATCGGGGCTTCGCCTCTATCTTGCTGGCCCTCCGAGATCTACTTAACCGCAGGATCAGGACTCCCAGCATGTTGACCTGAGGTAGTTGGAGCTTCAGAGGTCCCGCCTGTCCAATTCAGGAGAAGAATCCATTAAATAAACAATAAGCAACCAAGTTATGAAAAGACTAAAAGGGGAGACTTACTAGCATATGTTCCTTGATCGTCATCCTCCAACTGCACACCTACCTCCTCAGCGGCGAGCAGCCGCATACCCTCCTTCACTACCACTTTCTCCTCCTCGGTAAACTGGGCCGTGACTACATCCATCCTGAAGGCCACACCACCCTCCTTATCCGCATCAGCCTTGGCCTCCTCCAGAGCCCGGAGATAAATCCTGGCCATGATCCGGGGATAATCATCCATCCAGGATAAATTGCCCTGCTTCCAAGTACGGAAATACATGTCCTAGAGCATCTCATCCATCATCCCCTCGTTCGCCTCAAACTCCCTCATTCGGACCTCAGAAGCCAACAGCTTTGCAACGGCAGCATCCCTCTCCGATCGGTATCGCGAGTGGTCAGCCTGAAGGGATTTCCTCATCGCCTCCATCTCCTTCTTCAGCTTGGCTTGAGCAAGCTCTGCGGCTTCAAGCTTCCCAGATAACTACTCTACCCGCTCGAGATCCGCTTTCCGAACCTCATCGACCGTTGCAATAGCCATATCGATCCGTTCCTTGCAGCTGGCCTCCATTTTCCATAGCTCGGCTCTGCTAGCCTCTTCCATGGTTTTCTTTAGTCGTTTGTAGGCAGCCTCGTGCTGAGAGATCTGGATGGCCTGATCGGCGAGTTGCTTGGCCTGGTTGGAAACCACTAATTGCAATCTTATGTTAGCACTCCCAATTTCCTCCCCGGCCTTGACCAGTCGGGCATGATGCCCTATCAACTTCCTGGTCTCCTCAGCAACCCGGTCGATGTTTGCCTTAGCTTCATCCCCCATAGTTACAATCCGAGTAGTAAGCAAATCGAGATCCAAGGACTTGGCCTCATCAAGCACCCTTACCATAGGGTTGCGAGGGAGAAGGTGCTCACCAGTAACCTCGTCAAAGGAAATATCATAAGAACATGGATCCAGATCTGGATGACCCGCAAATGGATTACGAGCCAAGCCGGGACTATCAATCTGAGTAACGGTAGGATTTTCAAACGGATGCGGAGAGGGTATGAACTCAGTATCCTCCTTAGTGATATCATGAAGAGGCTGGGTTTGGGGCTGAGGACCAGGTGAAGGTTCGAATAAGGAGCGACTCCTCTTTCTCTTTTGAATATCCTCTTCAATAACTCCGAGAAGAGGACGGTAGCCGACTACGTCTCCGGAATGGTTGGTCGGAGTCTTTGGTTTAGCGGAAGCTTTGAGGAGTTTGAATTGTTCGAGAGGTGCCGAATGTGTGATGTCTTGGCCACCTTACCCGTTCCTGGAATAAAAACGAAGTGTTACAAGCATGCATGGGACTATAATCCAAGAAACATGTGAAGTTAAAAAGAGTAAAGAGAAGTCAAAAATTCACCTTGAATCGCCGGAGTTGCCCTAGCTGAAATGCTCTTGGAAGATGAATCGGCACCAATACCGGCCTTATCAGTTTTCTTTGGCTTCTCCACCAAGGCCGATCCTTCCTCCAACCCCTCAAAAGCCTGGCGGAAAGCATCAACTGTCCACTCTTGAATCTCCCCTGCTTGCCCAGAGGACAAAGCCCCGGTGCCATCACCGCTCTGTCCTTCGCCACCATCATCACCATCACCTTCTCCATCACCTCCGCTCTCCTCCTCGCCTCTTTCCTCCTCCACATCTTCCTCCTTCGGGATGTCTTGACATGTGCTAGGGGAGGGTCCATCAGATTTCTTGAGCTTCTTCCCCCCGGCGACTGGAGGTATCGAGAAGGGTTTCCTCTTGCTGCTCTTCGTCGTGGCCCCTCCTTTAGCTTTGGCAGCCCTCTCCTCAGCTGTGTCTCTCTACTTGACCACAGACCGATGTGGTAGAAACAAGTTATGCCGCAGAAGAGTAGCATTCCTGATCAGGTAAGAAGCTGACATCTCCCTTCCTAAAATGGCTTCTATTTCCGCAGCAATCTGAACCAGGCGATCATTCTCCACGATCGCAAAGCCACCTGTCGCTAGCAAGAAATAAAAACACATAAGAAGAAGCATTGCAGTCAGAACGGAAGTTATAATTGAGATTCAACTTACAGACAGAGGTGAAGCGACGGATAGAAACAAAGTCATCCTTGACGAAACACCATTCCTTCTTTAACATGCTGAACTTCGAATATAAGTACAGGACCGGCTTGAAGGACACGACCGATTCCAAGCTGATGTATGGAGACCCCTTCTTATAGCCTCTCAAGTTGTACAAATACCGGATCTTCCGGTTGGAAGGGGATGCCGGTTTTTTCTCTGGAAAATGATGAATAGACTCACCAAGATAGCATAAGAGTTGGGCTGAAGCTGGAAAGGGGCCACCTTCAAGTAGGTGATGAAGTTGACTATCCAAGCATTGATCGGGGGAATGTCCCCGCACATACAATGGTACCTGCTATAAGCAAAATATCCTTCAGGAGGGTCATACAGCATAACTTCATTCCCTGGCAGCACCATATGTGCTCTGTCAATCCTGAAAGAACGAGATATAACATCAAGCTGCTCCTCTTTAAGGGAGCTAGGAAAGCAGTCAGGCGGCGAGTTCAGGAGCTCCTGAGGGCCGTACCCATCTACTAGTGATCTCGGGGTGGGTCCATGACATCCCGGTCCTGACTGAGTCGGGGGCACTGTGGAGGACTCTTCTCTGTCCTTGGATTTCTTCTTATCTGATCGAGTTTCCACTTTATGAGACATTTATCTGCAAACACAAAAAAAGTACGTCGTTAGAATGAGGGAAGTAAACAAGCAAGTGCATGAAATCTAGAATTTCATTTATAAGTTAAAACTTAAAAGGTATAAGGTTCATTCGGCATTCAAATTCGCAAACTCATCCGGCAATCACACTCCCCATAGCCATTCGGGAATTCAAGGCCGAAAGACCATTCGTTACTTGGAATCCCCGAGTTCATTCCGTAGTGCAAAGCAAAATCTCATTCGGCACTCAAACCCATTCGGTAGTTCGAGACATGAAGGTCATTCGGCAATCACCTGATTCGGTAGTCAAACGTAATTCGGCAGGAAAATCTGATTCGGCTATCTCACTTGGTAGGGAATAGCGAAAGCATAAGGCCCATACTTATAGGCAAATACCAATGACCGGACCAATTGATTCGGCATGCGAGACCGAAAGAGAGTGTCCAGGATGAATAACCTAAAACAAAGCACGCCGTATGCAAGTGCCCTACTTTGGGGGGCAAGTGTTGGGTGTATTTCGACCGGGCCAACCCACCGAATCAATCCACGCTCACCATTGCACTACCGGACCAGATCCCACATCCATGCTCCTATCATCGAACCAACTCCCTCCCATGCCTGCCGAACCAGCTCCTTCCCATGCCTGCCAAACCAAAGCCACTCCACATGCCACCGAACCAACCCATCTCCCAACATACCACCGGACCAACATACCACCGGACCAACATACTACCGGACTAAGGCATATCAAACCAAAACCATCACCGGTCCAAGGAATGCCGAACCAACTTTGCCAGGCCAGATTGCATCAGCTCAGGCCCACCGGCAGCTATATACATCCAAGACCCCTGCCCCCAGCCTCACTCTATAAATAGAGGGGCATGGGTACAACGATGGCAGACAAGTTTGAGAGCTCAAGCACGGATAGAACTTTCAAACAACTTTCGTATACCTGTAATCAAAGCTTTGTACTTGTAATCTGATCTGTAAAGGAGAATAACATATAAAGTGGACGTAGGCACATTCTGGCCGAACCACTATAAATCTGTGTGTATTTTACAGTTTAGTCCCTGCTTTTTACATATTTGCGTAAATCACCCAAATCGCTAAGAAAAACTTAAAATCGACTAAATCATACAACTTGGAGGTGTTTGCCCATTTTTTTGTGCAAACATATTCCTTATTAACTTGTTATTTGTGTTAGGAACCTATATATTGATAGTTTTAGAATTTTTTTTGAAGATATGAGTGTTTTATTAGACTTTACATTGTTTAAATTACTGGACTGTGAATTCATGACTTTCCTCTTACAACCTAGTCCGTTTTTATTGTTAGAAGGTTGTGAATTTTCAATAATTCAAGATAAGCTCTCTCTTCCTTTACTAAAATTCGAGACATTTTTAGCGATTCCTTCTAGTTTGGTCTTTAGACTCGAATTTTCTAATTCCACCATTTTGATATTAGTTTTCAAATCATGATTTTCAGAAAGAAGAACATCATTCTTTTCTTTTTGAGTCTCAATTTCTTGACTCAATGATATCAATTGAGAATTAACATTTGAAAGCGATTCTTGAGTTTTCTCATGTTCTCCTTCCAATATATTCTTCTTGTCTCTAAGCATATCTCTTTCGGATTCTGCCTTGTTCTGATTTTCAATAGCCTCTTTATATTTTCTTTTGAGACTTTTTAAAGTATCTAACAATTCTAAGTTTATCTCTTTCGTATCATCAAAAGCTAAATCACTAACCTCATTATCTTTGGGCATAAAGCATATGTTGGCTTGTTCATTATCGTTGTCACTCTCGCTTTCTAAAGAGGAGGAGGGGTCTGAATCATTCCGTGTAACTGAGAAAGCTTACCTTCTGAATATATCCGTCTTTTCATTGCGATATTCTTTTGTTTGATCCGGACAATCCTTCTATATATGCCCCTTTTTATGACAATTAAAGCACTCCAAAACTGATGAAGATGGTCGTCAAGTACAGAGGGAAACATCGGGCCATAACTTCCTCCGATGCCCCCGGCACTTCCATGTGTCTAGTGTATCTCATCAGATGATCTGTTGGATCAGTCTTGCCATTGTATACTTCCACACTAGGTAACTTGAAATCAGGCGGATTTCGAGCCATCATGATTTCCCGTGTGAACGGACTCTTGTTCACTCCTTCCAAATCTCTATTGGTCAGACCTCCACGTATAGTTCTCCTAATAATCTCAGCTGATCCAGCATTATCTGTCAAAGGTTGCCCTATGCCCCCGAGGGAATTTCGGTACATACTCCTCATGCGGTTCACTAATGTTAGCGCTCGCTCTAGCCTGTTGAGCTCCATCCAAGGGCCTTCCAGTGTTAGATCCTGCGGGCCTACCCCCAAGCCTTTGTTGACTGCCCTTTGGTTCTGTATTCTGTCCTCCATTGGGTTCCGCGACCCTAGTTCCTGGTTCCACATTCGCAGTTACTGCAGTTGGTCTAAGGTTTTGTGTTCCTACAGCTCTCATATGTTCAAAGAAAGTCTGCATCGTGTCATGTTGACTTTTCAACAATCTCTCTTGCAATGAATTGGCCATAGCCTCCATCTCATCCCTGGTGATGTAGATCGAAGCTTGTCCTTCTCCAGTTCCAGAGGATGCCTCCTGGCTTCCTCCTTGTTGGCTTCTCTCAGCCCTTTGTTTTCTGCTTGTCTGTCGAGTCATTGTCTTACAAATCTAAACTCTTCAAGCTTTTCAAATCTGAACTTCAATCCAATGTAGCAGGTGCTAGTCTTCTCAATGAAAGCACCAAAGTGTTTGCGCCAAAATTGGTCGCAAACCCCAAATATTGTGAAAGCACCAAACTATGAACATAGATCAACAATATTCAAGCACAAGTTGCAGATCTTAGCTAACAACAAACAGCAATATAGAAATAATGAACAGAAACACGAGATTTATAGTGGTTCGGCTATCTCCGGACTACATCCACTTCAAAGTTTTTATTTTTTATGAATTATCCTTGCTGGTTACAGATGATTACAGCGATTACAATGAAGTAATTTGAGTACAACAGCGATGGTAAGGTGTAGAATTGAATCCGGCAGAGTCTGGATGTTAAATATCCAAAAGGTCCTTTTTCTGTAAGCTTCAGGAGGCTATTTATAGGTGTAGGAGGCTGATATCGCGCTCAAACTTCGGGAGACTCCTTCTGGCACGTGAGTGAGCCCACGCGACCGACCCCACCAAGTTTCGACTCGATCTGTGATCGATACGAATCAATTTTGTATTGATCAAAAAATGATCCAATCGAGCTGAAACTTGGTAGGATTGTTCTTTAGCTTGTACGTAAGCTCGTGTGAATATTTTGTGATATTTGGATCAATAGTTTAGGAGATACGATGATACGAGTTTTGATTTTTTGGCAGGCCATGTGGTTCGAATCGATTGATTCACATCGTTACCTTCGAATCGATCAGGACACGTAAGCACGCGGTGACGTGTTGCGCAATCCCAGGATCTATCCACTTTGTGTGCCGAGTTTGATCGATTTATTTGCATCTAACGCCGAAGCTTCACTCGTATCAACCGTTCAATTGCATCCATTTGTTTCAGCCCTTATTTGAATCGGTTATCGATTCGCCGTAGCCCTTGCTCGCATCGATTGTTATTGAGGTACTGCGTATCGATTGTTGCAGCTGCCATCGACACGAAGTGACTTCGCTCGAGTATGATGGATACGAACAAGGACTTGTACGATATCGATTCGAATAACCATGAACCACATGGATATGAACTGAGACTTTGTGATCGATTCAAACCGGGTCCACTCCTGATTGATACGAAGTGTTTCGATCGCGATGGATAAGAGCAACATCGATACGACGCTATCGCTCCCGGACCGATGTGAGGAGTCCAATGCCAGATAGATTCGAATGGATTGAGGTGGTATCATTCCGATGGATACGAAACCGATCGATTCGAACAAGCCAATGTCTTGATTTCCTGATGGATGCGACTATGATGGATTCGAACAAACCATCTCCTACACTCACCGATGGATACGAACAACATATTCTTTTCACCTTGTATCGATCATATCTCCTTCATACAAACTCCGATTAATTTGGAATATGAAATATAGCCTCTTCTTGCTTTGATCATCATCTCCAATCGACTTCGTCCTAATCGGAGCCCGACCAAATTTCAACGACATCGATTGCAGCCTTTTTCCCAATCGACCTCCAATCCTGATATCCATTCTTCCTTGCCAATTTGTTGATATTCCAGCCTTGACCAAAAGGTGGAATAACTATAGACTTATAAAATACACACATTTTATTCATGTTCGATCTAATCGTACCATGCCTTTTTTGGACAAACTCTATGTTGGAGAAATTGTTAAATTGCATGGAGTTCCTACTTCTATTGTTAGCGATCATGATCCATTGTTTACTAGTGGATTTTGGAAGATTCTTCAAAAAGCTTTGGGAATGAAGTTTAATTTTAGCACCGCTTATCATCCCCGGTCCGATGGACAAACCGAGCGTGTGAATCAAGCTCTTGAAGATCTTCTTCATGCATGTGTTCTTAATTTTGGTGGAAGTTGGGAAGATCATATTTCTTTTTTATTTTTCTCATAATAATAGCTTACAATCTAGTATTGGTATGACATCTTTCGAGACACTTTACGGAAGGTCATGTCGATCTCCTTTTTGTTAGCTTGTGGCCGGTGAGAAGCTGGCTTTAGGTCCAGATTTTATTCGTGATTCCACAAAAAAGATTGACCTTATTCGTCATAGGATGAAAGAAGCTCAAAATAGACAAAAATCCTATGCCGATAACCAAAGAAGAAATTTGAATTTTCTATGTGAGATTTGATGTTTATTCGTATTTCACCTTTGACGGGTGTTGTGCGTTTCAGTCAATCGGGAAAATTAGCACCTCATTATATTGGTCCATTTCCCATCACCGAACGCATTGGTTCCGTGGCTTATCGCCTTTTATTACCGGCTTAATTTTCTGCTATTCAAGATCTTTTCCATGTCTTTCAACTACATAAATGCCTTAGAAATTCTGATTCTATTCTTGAGCCCAGTGTTATTGAAGAAATTAAAGTTTTACCTAATTTGACTTATGAGCAACATCCTATTCGTATTATTGCTATGGTGGTTAAACGCCCTCGAAATAAAGATGTCCCACTTGTGAAAGTTCAATGGTCCTCAAATCCTAAGGATTGTTCTTGGGAATCCAAAGAATTCATCGAGCGAACATATCCGGACTTACTCTCTCGTGCACTTTAAGAAGAACTTCTTATTCAAATTTTCTTGTGTTAATATGCTTTTATGGTTGTTACTCTTTATTTTCTTCTTAAGTATTGTGAGGATGCAATTTCTTTAAGGAGGGGAGTCTGTAACAACCTGTATATTTAGACGATTGTATATTTAAATATAGCTTCGTTTGTTGGATTATAGTCCCAAATGCAACTTTTTGCAAACAGTCGAATTAGGACTCAAGACCACTACCATTGAGTTCAAAATGGCGTTTGCGACCTTTTTGAGTATAAACATCAATATGTTTGGAGTTGAGTTGAATTTCGCTATTTTTCTATTGGTTTTTGGGTTTGGGTTTCAGCCCATTAATCAAACATAACACCCTAACTCCACCACCCCATTTCCTCTTCATTCATTTTATTTTTCCTAACACTTCAAGCTAAAGTAAAAATGGAGGAAGAGAAAAGAAATTAGAATTCCTAAACCCTAGATTGCTGGGAAACTCAAGATTCAAGCTCCAAAATCAAAGAGAAGCTTTGGTAAGCATCCTCTTCTTCTTGTCCACCTCAATCTCTCTCCAATATTTAGAAATCCCTAAACCCTAACTAAGGAAATATTTGCATTTGATCATAGATTGGAGCTTCTAGAGTTGAAGTTGAAGAGTGGTTGATCTTTCCTTTGTTTTAGAGCTACTCATTTGTTGTTTTTGGGTTTAAATATGAGTTCTTGAACTCACATCTATGTCTATACCTTTGATAATTGTTAGGTATGAATTCCTAACACCTATTTCATGTTCATTTGCTTTGATTTGAATTGGTTTGATGAATTTTCCAATTTTTGGTATTTTGAAGTCCAAATCTATGAAAGTCCTACATTGTATGTTTTGACATGTTGTTTAGAGTGTATTGAAGAACCTATAGGGTTGGATTGTCGTTTAGCATAAATACTTAGCCACTGTACTCGTTTGATCGCTTTTGAGATGAGTTGGCCATTATTGGCTAAGGAAGATTTTTGCCCTGAGCTTCAGCTCAGACGTCTGGTATTAAGGTTAGACATCTGAAGCAATAGGAATAAAATTCCAGATACTGAGCTCAGACATCTAAGCTTACTTCCCAGATGTCTGGGCAATCTGGAAGAAAATTTCAGACCTTCAACGTAGACGTCGGGGGAAACCATTAGACGTCTGACACTGTTTAATTCAGGGAATTTGCTTATTTTCATGTGGATTTTCGTTTTAATCGATTTTTCTTGATCCGATTGATTATTGTCACTTATTATCGACTTTGATGACTTTTTTTCAGGATTTTTGGGAATATCCATTCGATAGATTTGATGTCGATTTTTATGGTTTTGATTCACGACGTCGAATGTGAATTTTTGGTTAATGATTGTTTCTACAATCATTTCCGTGATTTGTCACTTTATAATACAAAGGTTTCTATACTAGTAGTAAATACTCAAACTCTTTCACAAAATGATTTCAATGTAATTTTCAATGCAAAGCTTGTTTTTAAAACCGTTTTCAAATATATTAGTATAAACAAACCATTACCTCATTCGTATGAGAAATCTAATTGAATGCTTAGCAAAACAAGTGGTATGAAACGCTTGTATTTTCTTTGTCGGTTAATTCTTGGACTTGTTCGATTGAAATATTATGACAATTTTCGAGTGGATTCTACAATTTGTTCGTAAATATTTAAGTTAAACCAGTAGTTATGGGACATGAAGCTAAACTCATTTATTTATTAGCTTAGTGTAATTTCACACTTCTTATTGATCAATGGATCATTTTATGGTTAAGACTAGCAGTATGTGATGTCTCTTTGTCCACGTGGGGGACTCTACCTCGTTTTATTGAGTTTCGTCTCATTTTATGGGCTAGCGACGCATGTTCTTTTATGGAGTTCGGTTCATCGGGCGTACCGTTATTGTACGACGTTGTTGTTCCGAATTTTTTGAGTTTCGGGTTCATCGAGCATACCATTATTGTACTACATCATTTTTTCGAATTATTCGAGTTTTAGGTTCCTCGGACGTACCGTTATTGTACTACGTCGTTGTACTGACTCTATGGTTAGTGACCATGGGATAGCATTCCGTTTGTGGTATACGTGTTGTTGAGTTGTCATGCCCCCATTTGTTATAGGGCCCCCCCCTTTGTGATTTCTGGATTTCTAATTGATGATTTCTAGAATTTGTGTTGCATCAATTTTTTTGTAATTTATATTGATATGTTGTGTCAATATTTATGGTTTGGTGAATAAAATAAAGAATATGACACTCTTTTGGCGTATGAGATTCTTGAGATATTGTATGATTTTTTTTTGTTATTAAATGTATACTTGACACAGTATGGCATTGTTGTTATCATACATTTTTATCTTTTCTCTTATCCTATCTCATCTTATCTGATATTTATAGCTAGAAGTATCTGTTTATTATTTTCTTCTTAAATAATACTCGGGTCATAACGAGGTATTTCAGATGCTTCTGCTTGACTTCTATCAGAGTCCATCTTCTGACTTTTGGCTAACTACTTTAGTTTAGTAGTTTTTGCTTTTATACATTCGAGATAGAGACTCCTTGATGTATACATATTCTTTTTGTCTAGCACTTGTGCCTATTCTTTTGTGATGTAGTGGGTTTTATATGACCACTACTTTGATGTACACTTTTATATGATATATTCATATATGTTTCCGCCTTAGTGATACGAATATCTGTGACTGATTTATGTTATGCTTATTTTATATTGTTTCCACAGTTTACCCAGCCACTGTGTAGCAGCTTTGAGTTTGTATTTGATATGTCGAATTTCTTATACTATCTGACATATTGATACTCGCACAAAGCAATTACACAGATGGTCGCTCCTCAACATCCTCATTCTTGCTAGTCGACAGCATTACTCTGTAGTGTTCTTGGCTAGTGTGAGTATAGAGGTGGGGTGTCACAAGAAGATAATAGGAAGGGTGTACTATAAACAGACTTATCCGTGTTATCAGAACACAAAATGTCAAACAATCTTTTGTATTTGTTGAATTACTGTTCTGCTGCTTAGGCATGTGAATTCCTCTTAGGCTGCTGAAGCGAAATCCTGTTCCGCTGCTCAGGTCCTTGTTTGGCTGCTCAGGGGTTGTATAGAGCCGTTCCTCCGTGTGTGTCTTTGAGTGTATGCCATATTTCATATGTAGTGTTTCACATGCTAACACGGTTAAACTCATTTTATCTAAGGCACAAAACAACATATTCATCGCTTTTGCATTTGCTATGGTATCTAGTTTACGTGTATTTGTCCAAGCAGAATACTCCTCAGTAGGAATAGTCTATTCTTTCCAAGTTATATTCCATGAATCAAAACCATTTACTTGCATATATATTCTCACTCATGTGGCCTAATAATTATAGTTCATGCCATTGAGTAGTGGTGGACGTACATTGGATTGTCCTTCTATGAAGTTAGTGTTAATGTTAGTGCTAGTGTTAGTTTCCATATTATTAGAGTATCGGATAACTGTGTTATGGTTATATGAAGATCCAGCTCTGATACCAAACAAAAGTGAGCTATGGATCGTGTAATATGGATATAAGATAATGCAAAGCATAGTGATGATAGCTATATAGTAAATAGACAGGAATATAAAATCAGTATAATAAAAATAACACCAAAGATTTTTATACTGGTTTGGAACTTCGTCCTACGTCCAGCCCCAGACTCCTTCTGGAATTTCACTAAAACAACAACCCTCACTTAACCTGGAGGAACAGGTCTATACAACCCCTGAGTAGCCGAACAGGGACCTAAGCAGCAGAAAAGAATTTCACCTTAGCAGCCGAATATGACTTCATACACTTGAGTAGCAGAATAGGACTTCAACAAATACAGAAGATTGTTTGACTTTTTGTGTTCTAATAACACAGATAAGTCTGTTTATAGTAAACCCTTCCTCTAATCTTCTCCTCGTGTATGAATATGTATATTTGAAGTTTATGAAGATTAGAAAGGAATAGTATTGCTTAGAATATGATATATAAATCTAGTTCAAGCAATAAGTATGTTTAGAATGCTGAATATTTGAGAGTATAATCGCAAGAAATTCAAGAGAGTTAAATAAGAGTGATAAGCAGATTAAATAATATGGAATGAAGTTATAATATGTATTTGTAATTGTTAAATAGCAACGACCATTGGCGAAGGGTTTTGGTTGAAGCGTCGCGTCCAATTCTGTTTGTAGAGATTCCTAACTCTTCACGAATGATTATGTCTTTTTAGAAAATATAGACATTATAGAAATTCAATCTAATGAGCCTCTGGGTCAGTTGACTAGATATTCAAACGATTTTTATTATATATTATATATATACTTATACACCTGTGCATGTTGCACAGATACTAGCAAGTCAGTCGACTAACCTACCAGGTCAGTCGACTGATATGTTATTATCTGTGCAATTTGCACAGTTTACACAGGTATATATATATATATATTATATACGATTCTAACTTTGAAACTTTGATAATATTTATATATTTTATATGCTTATATATGTATAAATCATTTGAAAATAAGAAGGTTATATATATAAGCTAATATATATATAAACGAGGAGAGACCTTAACAATATTGACTTAAGACTCAAAAAATAATAATATAAAAGTTGATGCACCAATTTTGATGTCTTGTTTCCTTGCAGTATATATTCTCTTTTTGTCATAACAGTCGTAGAATCTCTATGTTATAGTGATAGCTTCGTGTTATAAATCAAAACCAAGTCTCAACAGGCCTTCCCTATAGCAAGTAATTCTATGTCTCGGACGTCGTGGTACAAGCCATCAACTCTTCCTTGGGACTATTGTCGGTCCGTGCAGCCCGTCGTAGCACTTCTTCCCAGGCATTAGAAAGAGTTTCGGTATAGCTATCCACCAACCACTTCAAATTTTTATTCGTGATGACATTATCACAGAAGTATGAGAGATTTTCATTGAACTCGTCCCACTTTGGCTTTTTCCTCCTGAAGTTCTTTATGTTCTTGTTGAGAAACTACACGCTTAATATCATTGGTAAGTTTTTTGGTCAATAGGTGCTCCAAATCATCAACAGCTTATGATTTTCTTCTCGAAGCCTTTTAAGCACTATCGCCTATTCCAGGATGTTATAGTCCTAAGCTCCTATAACTTTATCCTTTTGATTAAGAGCCAGTCCTTCTCTTTAACTTGGTTTTTCAATTTAACCCCTTCTACATAAGCAATCTGCAAGTTAATTTGCATCATCATTTTGGCACGATCATGAGCCAGCTTCATTTCTCCCTTCAAGTTGTTGACTATGATTTTTTGCTTCAAGGGTCGTGTCCCTCTCTCTTGGGACCTCAAACAAGTCCTCCTCCCGTTCTTGATGATCTGTTCAAATTCCTCCTTCTTAGAATTAAAGGACTTGATGTTAGTATCGTTGATTTTATTCGTTTCAGAGAGGGCTTATCATAGTTTTTTCCACCTGCATCCTTCATCGAGGTGATCTTGGACGTTTCGAACATCCCGATCAGCCACTTCCTTCGGAATATCCTCGATGTCTTGGTCAAACTTCAAACTGTACAAGAAGAGCTTGGGGAACGCGAAATGTTGGCATGAAGGAGCGGCCAGTAATGTAAATGAGGGAAAAGAGACTTCCTTAGAATTTGGTGGACCATAGTTAGAGAGTGAGAAGTGGGAACTTGTTATTGTGAAGAAGTTTGAGCTTCAAAATGTGGCGGTATAGCATTGGAAGAAGGGTCATGATGCTCAAAAGATTCTCTTTGACGTTTGGCGGGATCGTGGGACAACTCTTCTCCTGCCTCTCTTTTTTTCCTCTCTTTTTGTCTTTCTTTCTCGCTCTCTGTCAGCCTTACAAGCATCAACTGCTTCATGTTCCTTTTTTCTATATCTTCATCTATCTCAATGGCTTTGATATCTAGAGCGAGGCCTATGGGGATCGGGTGTCTAGCCACGATATTCACAAGTGTTGTGTGGGAGCTGTCATATCGATCGTGGCCTAAGGAACCTGAAACAACAAGAAAAACAGTACAAGTGTTGGAATTTTAGAACATGAATGAATGTAAGAATTCATATCCGTGATCCTAATTATCTTTGTAGTGTTGATGACCCCCTTAAGTACTCTACAAACCATATTGGCAAGGAATTAGAGACAGGGTTTCACCACCTTTATCCATAAACCCTCCTGGTAGGAAGCGTAAATTGGAGCTAGCTTCTTCTATAGGAGCAGCAATAGAGATGTCAAAGTCGCTCATACGGGCGAATACGTCACAAAAAGGATGGGAATGAGGTGTTATCACTTCCAAGGGCAACTTAGTTTGTTCTTCGCCCCTTTTAGAAGTTTTAACAGTAACGTGCTCCTATCCGAGAGAGTTTAGAAGTTTAGGACTTTTGAAAGGCATCTCACCGAATGATTCACCCTCCTCAACACTAGCATGATAGTCGTTATCGCTATCGCTGGTTCCTTCATCTTCCTCTTCAACTATTGGTGCTTACCCCTCTCTCCTTCGAGCTTCATCACTCTCTTCGAGGATTGATGACATTCTGGTTCCTTCGTCCTCTCCTTTTGTGGTACCACCAACAGCGGGCACCTTGGCTCCTCTCTCAACAAGCTCCTCCGCATGCACTGTGCCTGAAGGACCTTAAACCTCACCATGCAAATTCTTAATGGAGCTACGAGTCCAATGGGTGGTTTGGGCGAGTGCTCCAGAACTTCTCGAAGGAGTTGAATCTGATGGAAAACCTATTGCTTAGCAACAGACCACACCATCAGAGATTCTCATTTTTTATGAGATAGGAAGTGGTGTGATGCTAGAATATGACTTCCTATAAACCATTTAGAGAATTGTCATATTCGTCACGAGTATCTTGAGTAGGAACGCCTATAAAAAAATAAAAAAATAAGTTAAACACTTTGATAGGAAAGCCCAAGCACAAGTATAAGGAAAGGAACTCACTTCCAAATAGCCAACGCCAGTTGAAGCCATATGGGCATTTTACAAAGAAGTGCTCGTTTTTAAAATATGAGCACTTGTTGTAAAGAGACTTGATGGCTTTTCACCTACACTAAGCCTCAATGATCATATAACAAGGAGACTCTTATCTTTACTCGAAATGCAGATGGTAGGCAAGCTCTTAAAAAGTTGCAACCCGATTGAAGTGGTTTACGAAGTGCACGTATAAGGAGCTCGGGAGAGCACAACCATTCGAATGGACTCTAGTTAGAGCTAACCCAAGCTCCCGTAAAACCATGCAAAAGAAAGGATTGAAGGGTGGCATAGCATTGTCAAGACACATATACATATTGCAAGCTGTTAATCCCAACGGAGGGAGATGTGCTCATTCATCTTGAGTTGCAAACCGTATGTCACCCTTAGGAATTTCGTGCCATGAATGGATATTCTGAAGCAATTTTGTAAAAGGACAGGGTATTTGGTCAAGCAGATAATTCGAGACCCTTAGATCGATTTCGAAGAAGAAGATTGATTTTGTTGTGGGACCGTTGGCACAACTACACTTTTTAACTTAGCAGTATTTAAACGTCAAAGTCTGTCGGGCATAGGAGGTGAAGCCTAAGCTGTGGGGGACCCATCTTTAGAAGGAGTAGGCTACCCTCCTCAGACTTGAAGACGATGAGTCATTCTAAATAATAAACCTTGGTATTCAACATGGTCAGATGTGTTTTATTTTATATGTCAAACCCATGTGACCAGCGAATGAAATCCAAAGGATGTCGATGTGTGTTGACCAATCGGATTTCGATCGTTGACCAGGGCAAATGAAGGTGTTAATCTATGCAGTGTGAGTCCCCTATACCATACACAACGAATGGATCATCATGCACAGAAAGCTTACTTGTGCTAGAAAAAAGAGCCATGTTGTATAACAGAGCTATATATCAAAACTTACATATTATCGATGAATAATCGATAATGGAACCGTTATCCGGAGCGATGCGGAAGTTTTCTTTATAGGAACAATGGAGGTGTAGCAATTAGGAAAGCATGGCGATAAAATCATCCAATATTACCATTCTCAAATTAGAACCGTCTAACGAAATTCAACAACGGTATGAGATTAGCCATGCTTTGGTAGGAGTTAGCCAAAGTCGGAGAGCCAAACTTATATCTAAGATGGCATGTGTGCAACCTAGACAAGTTCACAAAAGATTGAGCAAGACCCTAATTTCAACTATATCCTCCCAAATGCAATCATCCTTATCACCGTCGTTACTATCGCTGTGCCAAAATGAGTTGCATACGACGAATGATTTGAATATAGAGCAAAAGGAAGGAACGAACTTGGCCCCAAAAGCTTTGGCAATGAATTGAACGGTGGTGGCTAGTAGAAATCTGTAAAGACCCAATATTTTTAACAATTCGCATCCAAACATGCCGGAATTGAATTGTCCAAAATACTAGATTGTTAATTTATATTTTGAAAAACTCAGCATATACAACAAATAAATAGATCACAGAATCATAGACATAGAGTAATATAACAATAATGCAGCGGAAACAAGGGAATAGTACTTTATGAAGCTGCTATATATATATATATATAACAGGGTCAAATATGATACAACAGAAGTCCCGAATACAATAGTCAAATACAAGATCAGGATACACCACTAGAATAAACTGAATATCTGAACTCTGGATAGATAGATGGATCTCCAAGCAAAGCTCCAACTCCAAAGGTGAGTCTCAAAAGCTGTATCCCTCAGGCTGACCCGAGCGTAAAGCAAAAAACAAAACACTCGAGTCAGAATTAACATCCTTATATCAATAAATCCAACTCAAGTGAAATAACAACTCAAATACAAGTAACTTAAAGGATGTTTGGGATAACCATCCTCTAAGGATCCGTTAAACTATCTAATATGTAGTAATATACACTATTATAATAATGTCTAAAGTAAAGTAAACTTACTTAAAAATAGCGTTAAGGATTTACATTTTCCACCTTAACACATATATAGTTCCAATAGTCTATATAGTACCATCGTACTTCCATATCGGGAGGCTACCATAAATACTCCATAGGTACGACACAAAACAAAATTCGTACAAGGCATGCTAGGGTAGGTGACACGGCACAACTAGGCAATGCCAAGGTAGATATACCAATTACGCATCCGGACTGGTGGTAACGCATAGCAGCCATTACCGTCCACCTTGAGCCACAGTTTCAAAAATCAAAATGTGCACCCAATCAATCACAAAGTAATAGAACGGTATCGAAGGAATGTATCCGATCAGAGGAGCAACCTCATTGGTCTAGAATCGCTCCTATTTTAGCCACCTTATGCCAACTCATGGGAGTCGAGTCCACGTATATACTTCAATAGGATGTCGCCACCATCCTACTTCATTCTGAAATCTCCACCACGTACATAGTTGTTAAAGTGGTTTTCGGAGTTGGCAGATGTTTGCACCAAAAAATGGGCAAACACCTCCAAGTCGTATGATTTAGTTGATTTTAAGTTGTTCTTAGTGATTTGGATGATTTATGCAAATATATGAAATAGATGGACTAATCTGTAAAAGACACACAGATTTATAGTGGTTCGGCCAGAACGTGCCTACATCCACTTTATATGTTATTCTCCTTTTCTATTTAGATTACAAGTACAAAGCTTTGATTACAAGTAACCGAAAGTTTTTTGAAAGTTCCTTCCGTGCTTGAGCTCTCAAACTTGTCTGTCATTGTTGTACCCTGGCCCCTTTATTTATAGAGTGAGGTTGTGGGTAGGGGTCTTGGATGTATATAGCTGCTAGTGGGCTGATGCGGTCTGGCCTGACAGAGCTGGTCCGGTAGCACTCTAGACCGGTAGTGCTTGGAAGTGTGGTTTGGACCGGTATCAGTGAGGAGATGGTTGGTTCGGCATTGGTGGGGAGATGGTTGGTTCGGCATTGGTAACACTTGGTTCGGGGAAAGGTGGAGTATCCTTGGTTCGGTGACAATGTTGGCTCTGTCAGTGATGGTTGATTCGGCATCGGTAAGGCCTGGATCGGTAGCTTGTAGGCTCTGGTCCGGTCGTGAGCTGGTTCGGTGGCATGTATGCTTCGCTTCATCGTGTTGGATCGGCTCCGAATAGTTCGGTGTCTCCTTCCTCATCCTGATTCGATGGTGGTAGAAGCGTACCCAGCATTTGCCCCCCCAAAGTAGGGCATATGTTTAACATATGTCGTGCTTTGTTTTAATTGGACAACCATATTCGGCCTGAGAGCCGAGCCGGCTGGTCCGGTTATCCAACCTTCCCCTATAAGTATGAGCCTAGGGCTTACGTTATTCCCTACCGAACGAGATAACCGGATTAGAACTTCCTGCCGAATCAATCTCTTTGCCGAATCAATCCTTAGCTGCCGAATCAGGTGATTGCCGAATGGCTTCTTCGATTTACTTCGTTTTACCGAATGAACTTAAAGATTTAATACCGGATGGACCTTATACTGAGAATGCCGAATGAACCTTAAACTGAGAATGCCGAATGGACCTTATACTGAGAATGCCGAATGAAACCTGGTATTGGGAATGCCGAATGAACCATGGGGAGTTTGATTTGTCGAATGAATTCTCAGGCCTTTCATACTTTTTAAATCACAAACGAAAACCCCAGACTGTACGCACTTGCTTGTTTGTATCTCTGCACCTCCTTGTTATAATAATATGCTTTTCTTTTGTGTTTGTAGGTAAATGTATCGCAAAGTGGAAACCCGATCAGAAAAACAGAGGAAATCTATGGACAGAAGAGAGTCTCCTGCTGAGTCTCCCGCTGTGCCCCCAGTCCAGCCGGAACCAGCGCGACATGGATCTGCCCCGAGGTCATTAGTAGACGGATATGGCCCTCAAGAGCTTCTGAACTCTCCTCTTGATTGCTTTCCGAGCTCCCTCAAAGAGGGACAACTTGATGTCATCGCTCGCTCCTTCGGGATTGACATAGCGAGCATGCTACTGCCGGGAGATGGTGTGATGCCGTATGATCCTCCTGAAGGATATTTTGCCTATAGCCGATACCATTGCATGTGCGGGGCCATTCCTCCGATCAATGCGTGGATAGTCAGCTTCATTACCTACCTGAAGGTGGCTCCTTTCCAGCTTCAGCCCAACTCCTACGCCATCTTAGTGTGTCTATTCGTTATCTTCCAGAGGAGGTATGGGCGCCCCCTTCTAACCGGGAAATCCGATATTTGTATAATCTGAGGGGCTACAAGAAGGGGTCTTCATACATTAGTTTAGAGTCGGCCATATCCTTCAAGCCGGTCTTGGACTTATACTCGAAATTCACCATGTTTAAGAAGGATGGTTCTTCGTCAAGGACGACTCCGTTTCTTTTTGCCTTTTCACTTCTGGCTGTAAGTTGAATTCCATTTGCAATTTCTTTGTCCCGACTGCAATGCTTCTTCTTATGCTTTTATTTCTTGCTAGCGACAGGTGGCTTTGCGGTCGTGGAGAATGGTCGCCTGGTATAGATGGCTGCGGAGATAGAGGCTATCTCAGGAAGGGATAGGTCGGCTTCTTACCTGATCAGGAATGCCACTCTCATGTAGCACAACTTGATTCTGCCACGTCAATCTGTGGTTAAGCAGAGAGATACAGCCGAAGAGAGGGCTGCCAAAGCTAAAGACAGGGCCACTGCGAAGAGTAGCAAGAGGAGACCTTTCTCGGTACCTCCAGTCGTCGGGGGGAAGAAGCTCAAGAGATCCGATAGACCCTCCCCTAGCACATGCCCAGAAGTTCCGGAGGAAGAGGATGTGGAGGAGGGAGAAGGCAAGGACGAAGGAGGCGAAGCGGAGGGGGGAAGTGGTAGAGAAGGTCATGGTGATGAAGGTGGCGAAGGGCGGAGCGGTGATGGCACCGAGGCTTTGTTTTCGGGGCAAGTAGGTGAGATTCAAAAGTGGACGGATGATGCTTTCCGCCAAGCTTTTGAGGGGTTGGAAGAAGGGTCGGCCTTGGTGGAGAAACCGAAGGAAACTGATAAGGCCGGGACTGGTGCCGGTTCATCTTCTCAGAGTATTCCCGCTAAGGAGACTTTGGTGATTCAAGGTGAATTTTTGACTTCCACAGACTCCCTTTATGATAAGGACTTAGTAATATTTTATGGCCAGCTCCCGTCCTGGAATGAGATTCAGGACTTATTGCAGTATCTCACTCCCCCTCAGGGTTTGTAAAATAAACGTGTTTTCCTACTCCTTTTAACTTAACATATTTCTCGGATTATAGTTTCATGCATGCTTGTAGCACTTGGTTTTTATTCCAGGAACGGATAAGGTGGCCAAGACATCAGATATTCGGCACCGACTTGAACAGTACAAGCTACTCAAAGCTTCCGCCAAACCTAAGCCGTCGACTAGCCGTCTCGGAGATGTGGTTGGCTATCGCCCTCTTCTTGAAGTTATTGAAGAAGATATGCTAAAGAGGAAGAGGAGCCGATCTTTGTTTGAACCTTCACCTGACCCTCAGCCTCCAGTCCAGCCTATCCATGATATTATTGAGGAAGATACTGAGTTTATGCCTTCCCCACATCCGCCCGAAAATCCAACGGTCACCCCGATAGACAACGCAACCCATTTGCCGGCCACCCGGATCTGGATCCGAGTTTTCGGGACATTTCTTTTGACGAGGCCACGAGTGAGCATCTTCTTCCCCGCAATCCCATGGTACGGGTGCTTGATGAGGCTAAGTCCTTGACCTCGATTTGCTTACTGCTCGGATTGTGACCATGGGGGATGAGGCCAAGGCAAACATCGATAGGGTGGCTGAAGAGATCAAGAGGCTAATGGAGCATCACGCTCGACTGGTCAAGGCTGGAGAGGAAATCGGAAGTGCTAACATTCGGTTGCAGCAAATGGTTTCTGATCAGGCCAAACAGCTTGCCGATCAGGCTATCCAGATATCCCGGCATGAGGCGGCCTCCAGACGACTAAAGAAAACCATGGAAGAGGCTAGCAAGGCTGAGTTGCGAAAAATGGAGGCTATTTGCAAAGAACGAATTGACATGGCCATCGCAACGGTGGATGAGGTTCGAAGAGCGACCTTGAGCAGGTAGAGGAGTTATCTGGGAGGCTTGAGGCCGTAGAGCTTGCTCAGGCCAAGCTAAGGAGGAGATGGAAGTGATGCGGAAATCCCTTCAGGCTGACTGCTCGAGATACCGATTGGAGAGAGACGCTGCCGTCGCACGTCTGTCGGCTTCTGAGGCCCGGATGAAAGAGTTTGAGGAGAACGAGGGGATGATGGATGAGATGCTCCAGGACATGTATTTCCGAACTTGGAAGCAGGGCAACCTGCCATGGATGGACGACTATCCCCAGGTCATGGCTAGGATATATCTTCGGGTTTTGGAGGAGTCTAAGACCGATGCAGATAAGCAAGGTGGTGCGGCTTTCAGGATGGATGTGGTTACAGCCCAATTCACTAAGGAAGAGAAGGTGGCGGTTAAGGAGGGCATGTGGCTGCTCGCTGCGGATGAGGTAGGGTGCAGCTAGATGATGATGATCAGGGAGTAGATGCTGGTAAGTCTTCCCTCTCAATCTTTCCTTAACTTGATTGCGTATCATTTATCTGATGGATTCTTTTCCTGAATCGGACAGGTGGGACCCCTGGCCAGCATGCTAGGAGTTTTGACCATGCGGTCAAGTAGATCCCGGAGGGAGAGCAGGATAGAGGCGGAGCCCTGCTGCAGCTGATTATTTTTTGGCCTATTTAGCATTCCTGTATATACTAGTCCCAAAACATTAATGTACTTTTGGGTTGTAATTATATCATTTGTAATGAACGCCTTTATTTTTGACATGTAATTTCATAACATAAACTGATTCTGCTATATTTGAATGCTTTTGTTACTTTGATGTGTTGCATAAGAAATATAGTTGTGCATGTGCTAGTGATTCAATTGTGTTTAATGCTAAGTTCTTGCTTAAACTATAACTTATGTTTGGTAACATTAGTGTGATGTGCGCATAAATTATAGCTACGTATTTATATACAAGGGAAGAAAGTACCGCCCTTCAAGTTTTAGCTGTATATGGTAGCTTTGAATGTCTTGTGTAGCTGAGTATGGAATGCAGCTGAGTGTCATGTCATTCAGTTGTGAGTTCCTATTTCTATCGGCGGGCATCTCCTATTCTGTGTCCTGTACTTTAGGGATCGTTATAGAGGATAGGAGGAAAGTTTTTATAAATAAAATGTAAATATAAGAAATAGTAAAACTTCCAATCACGGAAGGCCGTCGATATGCTTAAGTTCGTGGCAAACGAGTTTTGTAGTCACTTTCCCTAACTGTGGGTCTTGGAGACATTTGTCACCCATCTTACGCCTCCGCGGGGAGTTTATCTTTTTTACCACAGCCGCACTTAAGACATATCAGAGCCGAGATCGCGCACTGTAACTACCCGAGCCATTATGGCCCGTAATCGTGGGTATTATTCGATTTACTGTGGCCGGCTAGCATGGGTGCTGATCGTCAACCGTGAACTACCCCTGGCTGGCCATACCTTATGTTGGGGCTTAAAGTAGGTTCACAGTTGCCGGCGAGCCGAACGCCGTAATGAGCTGCCATCGGCTATAGTCGGCCTTCTTGATGGCTTATAATCGGCTCATTACAGTTGGCTTTGAGGGCGGTCGCGAGCAATGAGTTAACCCGCAGCAGAGGGATGCTGGAGCAAAAGTGTCTCATTGGCGAGTGCATAGATTCGTATAGTACCTGTTAGGTCTTGTCCAGGTGAAGCCGCGCTATGATGCGTCTTGAATGGAAATGCAGGATTTTGTTTAACAGAAAAGGATAAGACTCAACAAGTAGCCAAGACATAAAGGAACAAGTTAACATGAGACAAGATTTTTAAAGTGGTTCGGCACGAAAATGCCTACGTCCACTGATTCTCTTTGTTAATTCACTTCATATGGGTAGTATAAGTTAAGAAAAGTATCGACGAAGGTGTTGGATGTTACATGCCCTCTGGAACACCTCTCCGTCCACTGTTGACAAAATATAAGCTCCGTTGTGGAGATCTTTATGAATTACATAGGGTCCCTCCCAGACTGGATCTAGCGCCTCGGGGCGCGGGAAGACCCGTTTGAGGACAAGATTTCCTTCTTGTAAGCTGCGATGTTTGACTTTGGAGTTGTGTCATGCTGCTACTTTTTGCTTGTGAGCTGCTGCTTTAAGTGCTGCATCATTTCTTCTCTCCTCGATTAGATCCAAAGACATGTGGAGGAGTTCTTCGTTCTCTTCTGGGTTGTAGTGGATCCTACGGTGGGAAGGCACTATAGTTTCGACTGGGAGCATGGCCTCCGATCCGTATGCCAAAGAGAAAGTAGTATGCCCTGTTGATGTTCTGTAAGATGTGCGGTAGGCCCAAAGTGCCATAGGAAGTTCATCCACCCAAGCGCCTTTTGACTTTTCAAGTTTCTTCTTGATTAGGGTTTTGAGGATTTTGTTGACAGCTTCGACTTGTCCGTTTGCCTGGGGATAAGCCACAGATGAGAAGCTTTTGTGAATTCCGTGCTCTTGGCACCAGTCGGTGAATTCCTCGCTGTCAAATTGAAGTCCATTGTCCGATATGATTTTGAGTGGAACCCCGTACCTGCATAAAAAAAATTTTGATCAAGAAGTTAATAACTTTTGCCGAAGATATTTTATTTAGAGGCTCCGCTTCCACCCATTTGGTGAAATAGTCAACAGCCACTATGGCGTATTTGGCTCCGCCTCGGCCCACTGGCAGTTCGCCAATCAAGTCAATTCCCCATATTGCAAAGGGCCAAGGGCTGGTCATTTGAGTAATCTCATTTGTGGGTAGTCGAGGAATCTTACCAAATTTCTGACATCTGTCACATTTTTTGACGAAGTCCAAGGCGTCTTTGTTTAAAGTGGGGCAGTAATACCCGTATCGTAGTATTTTCTTTGCTAGAGTCTGCCCTCCGGTGTGATCTCCGCAACTTCCTTGATGGATGTTGGACAAGGCTTCCCTGGCTTCCCTTCCAGCGATACACCTTAATAAGGGATTAGAGAAGCCGCGCCGATAGAGGATGCCTTCTTGTAATGTGTAGCGGAAAGCTTCCCTTAAGATTTTCTTAGCTTCGTTACGCCCGTTGGGCAGTGTGCCACTTTGTAAGTACCTCCGGATGGGAGTCATCCAAGTTTCCTCTTCGATTGCAGTTATCATATTCATTGGCTCGTAACTCGGGGATAGTTTCTTTGAGATGGTTATTGTTCGGGAAGCGGTGCCGTCCTTCATGCTTGCTTGCTTTGCCCGTTCGTCGGCCTCCTAATTCTCTCCTCGAGGAATGTGTTTGATTAAATAGTGATCCGATTGATTGAGCAGCAGCTTGGTCTTCTTTAGATATGCTGTGAGTCGTTCTCCTCGAGCCTGGAATTCTCCCAGTATCTGATTTACAATAAGTTGAGAATCACTATGGAGACATAAAGAACCGACTCCAATCTCCAGGGCAAGTTCTAATCCGGCTATCACTGCTTCGTATTCTGCGTCATTGTTGGCGGCAGCGAATTCCAACCTTAGGGCGTAGTGCAGCTTCCTTCCCCTGGGGGTGATTATCACAACACCTGCTCCCGAGCCTTTTTCGTTTCATGCTCCGTCTACGAAGAGATTCCACTCGATATCTTATGCTATTTCAGATTGCTCCTTACCTTCTTAGTAGTGAATTCGGCAATGAAATCAGCTATGGCTTTCCCTTTGATAGCGGTGCGAGGATGGTAGGTGATATCATATTGACCCAGTTCAACGCACCACTTAAGTAGTCGCCCAGAAGTGTCGGGGCGATGGAGTACCTGCCTTAGCGGTTGATCAGTTAAAACTCTGATGGAATGAGATTGGAAATAGTGTCGCAGTTTCCGTGACGTGATTAGCAAACAGTATGTTAGCTTTTCAAGTTTAGGGTATCTGGCTTCTGCCCCCGTAAACGTTTTGCTTACAAAGTATACGGGCCGCTGCGCGCGGTTGTCTTTTCTCACCAAGGCGACGCTTAGAGCATGGGATGACACAGCAAGGTATGGATATAGTTCTTCGCCTTCATTTGGAGTGGAGAGTACTGAGGGTCTCTGGAGGTGTTCGATTAGGTTAAGGAAGGCTGTCGAGCATTCGTCAGTCCATTCGAACTTTCCTTTGTCTTTCTTTAGGGCTTCGAAGAAAGGGATGCATTTGTCAGTTGCTTTAGATATGAATCTTCTTAGGGCGGCCACTTTCCCATTTAGGCTTTGCATTTCTTTTTGAGTGGAGATATCCTGATTTCTTTCAGAGCCTGGACTTGTTCAGGGTTTGCTTCAATCCCCCTGGCATGGACGTTGAATCCCAAGAACTTCCCCGATGATACTCCGAAGGAGCACTTTAGAGGGTTCAGCTTCATTCCATATTGGCAAAGTACTTGAAACATCTCGTCCAGGTGGTTTATATGATCGTTGGCTTTCCTCGATTTTACCAGCATGTCATCCACATAAACTTCCATAGTTCGTCCTATTAGTTCCGCAAATATCTTGTTGACGAGGCGCTGATAAGTAGCCCCGGCGTTTTTAAGTCCAAAAGGCGTTACTCTGTAGCAGTACAATCCCCGGTCAGTAATGAAACTAGTGTGGTTTTGATCGGGGGCGTGCATAGGGGTCTGGTTATATCCTGAGTATGCGTCCATAAAGGATAAGAGTTCGTGTCCGGCTGTGCTGTCCACGAGCTGATCGATTCGGGGGAGTGGGAAGCAGTCCTTCGAACAAGCGTCATTTAAGTTGGAGAAGTCGATGCATGTTCGCCACTTCCCATTAGCCTTCTTTACCAGCACCGGGTTGGCGATCCATTCTGGGTAGATGGCTTCTCGTATGAAGTTATTGGAAAGTAGGTTCTTTACTTCTTCCTCGAGGGCTGCTGATCGTTCTGCCTCCATGCTTCTCTTTTTCTGCTTTACTGGCACCTTGGTGGGATCGATGTTCAGTACGTGGCATGCTACGTCTGGGGTGATTCCTGTCATGTCAGCGTGCGTCCATGCAAATACATCCATGTTGTGGCGAAGAAAATCAATGATTTGATCCTTTAATTCTTCTTTTAGTTGAGATCCGATTTTCAATAGTCTACTTGAGTCATGTTTGTCTACAGCTACGAATTCTATAGCCTCTGCAGGCTCAGCGGTGGTCTCCTCCTCTTTGTCCCTAGGGTCTAATTCATTGAAAGGATCACTGGTATATCGAAGAGGAGGGGCTTTCTTTAGTTGCTATGCCTCCAAGCTTTTCATGCAGAGAGTAGTCTCTGCATTTTTCCCTTTATCTTTTCTGCGGTTATTGCGAAGTTCAGTTACATAGCAGTCTCGAGCAGCGTCTTGATTTCCCTCTATTTCTCCTATTCCGTTACCTGTTGGAAATTTCATCTTCAGGCACCATAGGGCTAGGACAATTTGGAAGTCAGACAAGGCTGGTCTTTCCAAAAAGGCATTGTAGGCCGAGTGGTTCCCTATTAGTACAAATGTTTTTTTTCACACAATGGAGCGGGGATGACTTCCTATTTCAACAAAGAGGTCCAGTTGCCCGAGGGGCATCTTCGCATCTCCAGTGAAACCATGTAGTGGTTTGTTGCAGGGAGAGACATCCTTCATTGACAGCTTCATTTTGTCGAAAGCATGCTTGAATAGGATATTTACTGAGCTTCCAGTGTCTACTAAAATTCGAGAAACTTTGGCTGGACCGAACCAGGCAGAGATGACCATAGAATCCATGTGTGGGTACTGCCTTCCCTCTAGATCACGCCTACTGAATGTGATGTCGTCATTCTCTTTCCCTTTTGGGTGGCGTTCTTCCATAACAGAATTAACGTAGCCTTCATCGTTTCTAAGTGACTTACCGTATCTTTCCATCTCTGCCCAGCTTCTGTCGGCGATGTATGGTCCTCCAGATATGGTATGGACCACTATCTTCTCTTGACTAGAGCCGCTGGTGTTGCGATTTCCTCCGCCTACTTCTGGGAGGGGTAGCCCTGGGTTTTCATTCGCGGGAGCTGGAGTCCTGCTCTGGCTTTTTACATAACGTTCCAGTCTCTTCCTTCTGATGTGTTCTTCAATCAAGTGCCGGAGATGGTGGCATTCATTGGTGTCATGTCCATGGGATTCGTGGAAGCGGCAGAACTTTCCAGACTTGAGTGCGTTATCTGACTCCTTCTTGTGCGAGGGGCGCTTGTATCTAACTTCGTCTTGAGTGGCTAGGAAGATGTTTTCGATTGTTTCATTCAAAAGAGTGTAAGAGTCAAATCTTGGTCCTGGTCGATATAAGCGCTTTTCTCCCTTCTTGCACCCAGCATTGTCTCTAGAGTCACTTCTCCGAACATCCTTTGCTGCAGCGGGAACCCTGTCTGGAGCTGTCTTAGCCTGTTGCCCTGACTTCCTCTCAGTGGCAGCGTCTTCAAGTCTCATATACTTTCCAGATTTATGAAAGAAATCAAGTAAAGTAGCTGGTTTTTCCTTGGTTAGTCTTCTAGCAAATTTAGTATCCGGATGTACACCACTGCAGAGGGCCATTAGGATAAGTTTCTCGTCGGCATCTTGGACTGCAGCCGCCGCGGCGTTGAACCAGGTTAGATATTGTTGCACTGTCTCTCCGGGTTTCTGTTTGATATTAGATAAGGAATAAGCGTCCTTGGGTTGTTCCACATGAATGCGGAACTGACTGATGAACTTTTCTTTCAACATTTCCCATGAGCTGATGAACCCTTGGGGTAGGTGGTAGAACCAGGAGGTAGCTAGATCCGCCAAGAATAGTGGGAAGCATTTACATAAGACTCCATATGTTGCTCCGCTTATGAGCATATGCTGGGTGTATCTCTGCAGGTGTACAACGGGGTCAGAGGTTCCCTTGTAAGGTTCCATCATTGGCATTTTCCATTCCCGTGGGGTGATGGCCATTTCGATATTGCGGGTGAAGGGGCTGGTTATCCTAGCGCCTATCCCTCGATCTCTTTGATCCCGTCGGATGCACTCTCTGAACAATCGTGTCATCCTCTCATCAGAATTTGGGGTAGACAGGAACGAGCTGGGTTCTTCTCTGCGGGATCGATCCCGTCCAGATGACCTGTAGGGATGGTATAGTCTATCACTCCTAACATTTTCCAATGGCTGTCTTCGATCTTCTGGGAGCATGCTAGGGTCAGCTACAGTTGGCCCTTGCCTGGATCTTCCCCTGCTGGGTTCTGCTCCGAGCACTTCCTCGGGTCCAACTTCAGGCTGGACTCTAGCTCGGCCCCGCTCCGTAGCGTTTCCATGGCTAGGTAGCATGACGGGCTTAGCTACATCCGACCCTTGCCTGATATCTCCCCTGTTGGGTTCGGTTCCAAGTGCTTCTTCAGGTCGGAATTCGGGCTGAGTCCGGGCTCGGCCCCTACCATTGCTGTTTCTATTGTTAGCCTCTTCGTAGAAAAAAGATCTTTGTCGTCTCCCAGATCCTCCAGACTGGGACTCACCCCACGATTCAGTGTTGCGGTAGGAATCTTCAGCATCCCTTAAGCGTGACATGAGTTGATCCACCAAGGCTTCTTGTTGGGATGTGAAGTGGTAAGTTACTTCAGCCACAACTCTGTCCGGATCTGCCCTAGTAATTGGTTGCTCCGTAGCAGGGGCTGTCGGATTTGCCTGATTTCCATTTGCTGTGGGAGCAGGATGATTCTCTTGATCTATGATCACTGGATCTGGGATACTGTTAGTTGCGACGTTATTTACTTTGCTAATATCTTTCCTCGGCCTGGGAGGCATGTTTCCCAAGCAATGAGCGATGCTGTTAGGGAAAAGGTTGAGTGGGAGAAGCTTGAAGTTTCTAGCTCGAGCTTCTCAGTGAAAGCACCAAAAATGTTTGCACCAAAAAATGGGCAAACACCTCCAAGTCATATGATTTAGTAGATTTTAAGTTGTTCTTAGTGATTTGGATGATTTATGCAAATATATGAAATAGATGGACTAAACTGTAAAAGACACACAGATTTATAGTGGTTCGGCCAGAACGTGCCTACGTCCACTTTATATGTTATTCTCCTTTTCTATTTAGATTACAAGTACAAAGCTTTGATTACAAGTAACCGAAAGTTGTTTGAAAGTTCCTTCCGTGCTTGAGCTCTCAAACTTGTCTGCCATTGTTGTACCCTGGCCCCTCTATTTATAGAGTGAGGTTGTGGGTAGGGGTCTTGGATGTATATAGCTGCTAGTGGGCCTGGGCTGATGCGGTCTGGCCTGACAGAGCTGGTCCGGTAGCACTCTGGACCGGTAGTGCTTGGAAGTGTGGTTTGGACCGGTATCAGTGAGGAGATGGTTGGTTCGGCATTGGTGGGGAGATGGTTGGTTCAGCATTGGTAACACTTGGTTCGGGGAAAGGTGGAGTATCCTTGGTTCGGTGGCAATGTTGGCTCGGTCAGTGATGGTTGATTCAGCATCGGTAAGGCCTGGACCGGTAGCTTGTAAGCTCTAGTCCGGTCGTGAGCTGGTTCGGTGGCGTGTATGCTTCGGTTCAGCGTGCTGGATCGGCTACGAATAGTTCGGTGTCTCCTTCCTCATCCTGATTCGTTGGTGGTAGAAGCATACCCAACAGCAGAGAGTTGTCACATCCCAGTCTCTTTAACAATCAAATGTTATTATAACACCGTGGCCATTTTTAAAATAGTATATACTTCAGAACGAGGATATCTTTGCCATTTCAAAACCATATGTTTGCGCCAAAATTGGTCACAAACCCCAAATATCGTGAAAGTACCAGTGTATGAACACAAACCAATGATATTCAAGCACAAATATCAGATCTCAGCAAATATCAAACATCAATTCAAAAATAATGATTAGAGACACAAGTTTTGTAGTGGTTCGGCTATCTCCAGCCAACGTCCACTCCAAAATTTTATCCTTTTATTGATTATCCTTGATGATTACAGATGATTACAGCAGTAAATATGAAGAATTTCCAGTACATCAGCAGTATTGAAGTGTAGAAATGAATCCGGCAGAGTCTGGAGGTTGAAAGGCCAAAGATCCGAGAGATCCCCTTTTCTGAATGACCAGGGGCTTTATTTATAGGCGTGGGATGCTGATATTTCGCTGAAAATCCGGGAGACCACTTCTGGCACGTGAGGGGGCCCACATGCCCGGCCTCAGGACATTTGGGCCCACTTTGGGATCGATTCGAACTCCATTCAAATCGATCAGAAAATCATCCAATCGAGATGAAAATAGGTGTGGACATCCTTCAACATGTATGTAAGCTCCTGTAAAAATTTCATTGCATTTGGGTTAGTGGATCTTGAGTTATGATCGATTCGAGATTAGGGCTCCATCTGTTCTATCTGGTTCGAATCCATGCTTCGAATCCATCTCCTTCGACTCCATCCAAAGCGCGTGCGCATCGATGACGTATCGCGAAATCTCAGGGTTGATCCACCTTTGTCGCCGTGTTGAACGTTTCTTCCTTTGTTCATATCGATCGTTTCGAATAGATACGAACATTGTCCCTAAGTCCTTCGAATCCATGAAGTCGACAACCCGCGGATCCTTCTCGAACGCCATCTTCGTATCGATAGGTACGAATCCAGAATCAAAACTACTACTTCCTTTTCGTATCGATCCAACGATGATCGATACGAAGGACTTCTGCGCATCCATCCCATTATTCTACAACGATGCGAAGTGCATCGATTCGAAGTACACTCCTACATTTCCTTTTGATCGATACGAACTGTGTCGATTCGAACCAATATCTTCCTGATCGATGCGAAGCGCATCGATACGAACCAACCCCTATACAACTATGGATACGAAGGAGATCTATGCCGTCATCGAGTCGAAGTCCACCTAACCTTTTCTTCCGATCGATACGAAGTAACCGAGTCTTGTCCATGCCAATCGATACGAAGTCTATCGATTCGAAGTCCTTCACCCTACTTTGCCTTTGATCGATATGAAGAGTATCGATTCGAACCATCCTTGCATGCCGATGGATACGAAAGCATGTTCTTCCTACCTTGCATCAATCATATCTCCTTCATACGAACACCGATTAACCTGAAATTTGAAACATAGCCTTTCATAGTCCTCATCATCTCCAATCAATTTTGTCCCGATCGGAGTTCAACCAAATTTTGACGACATCAATCGCAGCCTTGCTTTCAATCGATCTCCAATCCCGATATCCATGATTCCTTGCCAATTTGTTGATATTTCAGCTTTGACCAAAAAGTGGGATAACACTTTGCCCCCCAAAACATGCCTTTTGATAAGAAGGCGTGTTTTGAATAGTTCCGATTCCAATATGCAAAGCACATAGCCATATCGCCAGAGTATGTCATCCTTGACTGCCCCGAGTTGATGCCCAATTCCAAATCTAATAACCAAAGCCTTAGCCAATCCCTTATCCATCCAAACTCGACAACCGAGTCCTAATCCATCCTTATCCAATAGCCAATAACCGAATCCATGACCTCTTCGGGTCGATATCCAAATCCATAACCTCTCCGGGCTCTTGCCAAGCGTAATCCACACTTGATGACTTTGGTCCAGTGTCCCTGGACGTTGAGCTAACCTCTCCGGGTTCTTGCCAAGCGCAATCCACAACTGACGACCGTGGTCTAGTGTCCCTGGACATTGTACAATGTCATGGCTTAAGTCCTAAGCCGAATCCTGGTCTCTCCGGACCCTTGTTGAGCATAGTCCATACTCAACGACCTGAAACAATAATCGATAATATGGGGCCTAAGTCCTAGGCCGAATCCGGGTCACTCCGGACCCTTGCCGAGCATATTCCATACTCGATGACCTGAAAATAACAACTAATAAATCAGGGCCTAAGTCCTAGGCCGAATCCTGGTCACTCCGGACCCTTACCGAGCGCAGTCCATACTCTACGACCTGAATGAGTCAATTTACCACGTTCGGGCAAAGTGACTCACCCCTTGCCAGGCATAATCCATACCCGACGACCGTTTATCAAAACCCAGATAAAAATCCAATCTAAAATCCAAATCCAAATCCAAAATCCAAATCAAAACCAGAAAAACAGAAATCCAAACCAGCATCCAAAACCGAAAACAATTATCCAAAGGAAAATCCAAATCAAAAAGCAAGCAAAACCAGGAGCTCAATCCAAACTCCAAAAGCAAAAGATAAATTTCACAAACCATAGCATTGCAGTTTATCATCATTCAGAGCATGTCTAGGGGCTATCTCCGTCCTCGTACATGTGTAAATTACTTGGTTGCCAGTAGTTCGCTACTTGTTTCATATTATCCTGGTCAATGGATGATCAATCGATCATTATTCCTAGGCCTCCCACGATCGTGGCTTGAGGTAGGCGGCGGTTGCTCTTGTTCCGCCGTTGCATTCCGAGTTCCGACATATTGTGGCAACAGTCCCTTCCTGACATGCTCCTCGATTATATCCTTTAAGTGTCTGGAGCTGTTGGTGTCGTATCCATCCAAATCATGGAAGAGACAATGCCTTCCTGATGTCCTCTCCCGTTCTGATGGTTCTCTCCTAACCGGCCTTCGGTAGGGAAGGAGATTCCGAGTATCCTGGTATATCCGCTCCGGCGTCTCATTTAATCCTGTGTATGTGAAAAACTTCGGATCCTTCCATCGCTTCCTATCTTTTCCAGAATCATCGTCTAACTTCCTTTTTCCTTTGTCTTTATCCGAACCTTTGCTGGACAGTCCTCCACCCTCAGTTGCATTAACCTTTTTCAACTTTAAATCCGTACTCGCATCTTCATGCCGAAGGAACCTCTCTGCCTCGTGAAAGAATTCGTCGAGATCCTGTGGGGGATCTCGTATCAGAGATACCTTGAAATCCGAATCCTCCCTGACTCTTGATACTGCCGCCATTAAAACCATCGATGGATCAGGCCGATCCACCGAAGCAACTACCGCACTAAACCGAGTTAGAAAAGCTCTAAGCGATTCGTCCATCCTTTGCTTTACCGATGTCAAAGTCATCACATTCTTCGGCCTCTTGACGTGAACACGAAACTGTTCCAAAAACCTTTCCACCAATTCCCTCCAAGTCCTGATAGATCCTTCTCCCAGCTGCCTAAACCACATTGCAGCTAAGTCCGTCAAGTAAAAAGGGAAGCATCGTGCCATTACTTCTTCCGATGCCCCCAGAACCTCCATGTGTCTGGTGTACCTCATCAAGTGATCAGTTGGATCTGCTTTGCCATCATATACCTCCACGCTAGGTAGCTTGAACTTAGGTGGATTCTGAGCCATCCTTATTTTCTGAGCGAACGGACTCCTATTCACTACTTCCAAGTCTCTGTTGGTCAAACCACCTCGCACGGTTTTCCTGATTATCTCTACTAGTCCAGTATTATCCGTTAGAGGTTGTCCCCCATGCCCCCGAGGGAACTATGGCACATACTCTTCATATGGCTTGCTAGCAGCAATGTTAGCCCTGGCCTGTTGAACTCCTTCCAAAGGTCCTCCTGTGTTAGATCATGTGGACCTGCCCCCAAGCCCTTGTTGATTGCCTTCTGGTTCTGTGTCCTGTCCTGCGTTGGGTTCCATAACCCTAGTCCCTTGTCCTGCATCCACAGCCGCCGTAGCTGTTCCTAAGTTCTGCATCCCTGTAGCTCTTATTTGCTCAAAGAAAGTCTGCATCATTTCCTGTTGGCTCTTCAACAATCTCTCTTGTAAAGAATTTTCCATGGCTTCCATTTCATCCCTGGTGATGTAGACGGAAGCATGTCCTTCACCTGCTCCAGAGGATGCCTCCTGGCTTCCTCCTTGTTGGCTTCTCTCAGCCCTTTGTCTTCTACTATTTTGCCTAGTCATTGTCTTTAAGTCAAGACTCCTCAAACTCTTCAAATCTGAACTTCTAATCCGATGTAGCGGGTGCTAGTCCCTCTCAGTGAAAGCACCAAAGTGTTTGCGCCAAAATTGGTCACAAACCCCAAATATCGTGAAAGCACTAGAGTATGAACACAAACCAATGATATTCAAGCACAAATATCAGTTCTCAGCAAATATCAAACAGGAATTCAAAAATAATGATCAGAAACACAAGTTTTGTAGTGGTTCGGCTATCTCTAGCCAACATCCACTCCAAAATTTTATCCTTTTATTGACTATCCTTGATGATTACAGATGATTACATCAGTAAATATGAAGAATTTCTAGTACAACAGTAGTATTGAAGTGTAGAAATGAATCCGGCAGAGTTAGGAGGTTGAAAGGCCAAAGATCCGAGAGATCCCCTTTTCTGAATGACCATGGGCTCTATTTATAGGCGTGGGATGCTGATATTTCGCTGAAAATCTGGGAGACCACTTCTGGCACGTGAGGGGGCCCACATGCCCGGCCTCAGGACATTTGGGCCCACTTTGGGATCGATTCGAACTCCATTCAAATCGATCAGAAAATCATCCAATCGAGGTGAAATTTGGTGTGGACATCCTTCAACATGTATGTAAGCTCCTGTAAAAATTTCATTGCATTTGGATTAGTGGATCTTGAGTTATGATCGATTCGAGATTAGGGATCCATCTGTTCTGTCTGGTTCGAATCCATGCTTCGAATCCATCTCCTTCGACTACATCCAAAGCGCGTGCGCATCGATGACGTGTCGCAAAATCTCAGGGTCGATCCACCTTTGTCGCCGTGTTGAACATTTCTTCCTTTGTTCGTATCGATCGTTTCGAATAGGTACGAACATTGTCCCTAAGTCCTTCGAATCCATGAAGTCGACACCCCGCGTATCCTTCTCGAACGCCCTCTTCGTATCGATAGGTACGAATCCAGAATCAAAACTACTGCTTCTTTTCGTATCGATCCAACGTGATCGATACGAAGGACTTCTGCGCATCCATTCGATTATTCTACAACGAAGCGAAGTGCATCGATTCGAAGTAAACTCCTACATTTCATTTTGATCGATACGAACTGTATCGATTCGAACCAATATCTTCCTGATCGATGCGAAGCGCGTCGATACGAACCAACCCCTATACACCTATCGATACGAAGGAGACCTATGCCATCATCGAGTCGAAGTCCACCTAACCTTTTCTTCCGATCGATACGAAGTAACCGTGTCTTGTCCATGCCAATCAATACGAAGTCTATCGATTCGAAGTCCTTCACCCTGCTTTGCCTTTGATCGATACGAAGTGTATCGATTCGAACCATCCTTGCATGCCGATGGATACGAACAACATGTTCTTCCTACCTTGCATCGATCATATCTCCTTCGTACGAACTCCGATTAACCTGAAATTTGAAACATAGCCTTTCCTAGTCCTCATCATCATCTCCTATCAATTTCGTCCCGATCGGAGTTCAACCAAATTTTGACGACATCGATCGCAGCCTCGCTTTCAATCGATCTCCAATCCCGATATCCATCATTCCTTGCCAATTTGTTGATATTCCAGCTTTGACCAAAAAGTGGGATAACACCATATCAATATGATATCATTTCCATTTCAAAACTAAATACGATGTCATTTCCAAAATCATAGTTTTTCAAAGTTACAACACTTTCAAAACCAAACACTTGAAATTATAACACTTTCAAAACGTAATACTTTGAAATTCATAACTTTGAAACATAACTTTCACCACTTAAATAGTTTAGATATTAAAATAGTATATATAATAAATAGTTTATAAAGTAAAATAGTTTACATAAAAGAGTTATAAGTTAACATAGTTTATATTAAAATGGTTCATATTAAAATGATTTATATTAAAAATAATTTATGAAGTAAAATATATGAATTGGATTAAATATAATTTAAAAATACTCATATAATAAAATAGCTTCCTTAAATTTCAAAAGTCAATTCCTAATCAACTCGAATTCCAAAATTCAAATTTAAATCAAATCTCAAATCATCAATTTCAATTTCAATTCAATTAACCCATTTCAAATCATATCAATTTCAAAACAGATTTGAACCTAAAATAAACCATTTCAATATCAATATATTTCAAAGCTTTAAATATTCCATAATTCCAAAACTAAATTTTGATAATTCCATATATATATATATATATCAAATTCAATTTACTATTATTTAATTTTGAAATATTTACTTAATAAATCCAACATATTTTAAATGAAACATTTAAACTTTTAATAACTGAATGTTCCTTTAATTTATTAAACTTGATATATTCATTTAAATCACCTTAAACCAAAATCAAGTTATAAAAATCATATCCTTTAAAATTTCAAATTTAATAAATTCAAATCGGTTTTTATTAAATATAATTCTTAATTAAATACAATTTCAAATCAATTTCAAATTTATCTTCCAACCTTAATTTATTTAAATCATTATAAACTTTACATTAAAATATAATTTAAATACTTAACCATATTATCTTTAGTAAAATCAAACTTTATTATTAAACTCATTCTATATTAAAACAAATTTATACATAGCTTAAAATCAAGAATTTAACTATATAAAATAACATTTATATAATATCTAAAATAAATATTTATATAAAACCATATATTTCTTTACAAAACCATAGAAATCATTTTCAAAATATTTATATATAGACCAACGGTGCATGTTATAATTTTCTATCCTATGGTCTAGTGATACGGATATTTATCAGTTCAATCCGTAATTTAAATATATCATTTCAAGCCGCAATCCCAAATTCAATTCAAATGAAAATCGCTTGGGTTTATCATTTCCACCCATAAAGATTTTTCCCTATTCTACAGATCGTTCGGGTATGTATCATTTCAACCCATAGGGAATTCTATACTAACAGGAAACTTGCAGAGTGATAACAGATATGATAATAATATAACAGACATATATCATTAATATAAATAACAGATAATGGTGTCAGATGTCACAGGTGAACAGATACAGATAATAACATATATAACAATGTAAATAACCAACAGCAGCATATTACAATTGTCGTTTCAATTGAACTCAATTTAATAAAATTAAGAATGTAACCGTGAATGATTGATCACCTTTCGAGGCTAGGTAGATTTGACAAGGAAATGAGTTATGAATCCAAGCATGAATTTTAAGCGAAGCATGATTTGCACGATTGGACAACAAAGCTGGTAGATAGAATCGATGAAATGAATCAGAATCAATGAAGATAATTGGTATAAGTAAACTTGCATATAAATATACGTAACTACATTTATAAAACCAATATTAAATTTAAAACACAAACATATTAAAATCAAAAATCTATACATATACATACATACATACATACATATATATATATCTCAAAACCCAATTCACTTTATTTTTATAGTATATACATTATATAACATACGACACACACAAATTGTATATTTTTAGAAACCCAACACATGCCTACCTACATATATGGATTTATATATAAACATAAATATATTAATACATAGCACTGTACGATGTCTATAAAGCTCCAGAAAATGTATATTTTATAAACAATCAAAAAGGACAAACTTGCTTTGTAACATATACTACAGAACCCTTTCATATATAAACACGTTCAAAACATTGTAAACTAATGTACGGCTATATGAACAAGTTCAACAGAAAATATATACTTTTATAAAACAAACTAAAAGAACAACTTCCTTTATAAATATATTGTATATAAATATATATTCAGAGATATGGCTTATAACGCACAAAGGAATATCAGGAAATATATTTTTAAACGTATAAATGCACCCAAATATATATAAAACTTCAATAATGTAAAATGATGACCCAAGATTTTAGAAATTTATTTTGGAAAATATAAATAAGCTTAAAATAATTTTAAGCTAGTTTTTAAAACCATTTTTAAGGGAAAGATGAGATAGCTTGATATGGTGTAATAAAATGATGTGCATTGGTGCACAGAAAATACACATGAGTAAAGCTAGATCCCTGGATACTATGAATGAATACATGATGCTATGTATGGAAAAAATATATATATATATTTACAGATAAATAAAGAAAACCCTCAAATGTGCTATATGCAGAAATATATAAAAATGTAACTAAGTATACATGTGCATGTGTGTGTCGGTATAAAATAATATAGATGTATATGTGTATATAAGGTATTGTCTGTAAAACATATATGTAAGTATACTAATTAAGTATTAGAATTCAAACTAGTAAAATGAAACACACAAATATGTTTTTAAGTAAAAACAGAAAGAAAGAAGGTGCGAAAAGAAGCAATCCTCTTGTGAATAAAATAAAAGGAAGCACCAGATAAGAAAGTGAAGGCTAAAAATAGAAAAGGGAGGAAAACAAAAATGCACCAGATAAGAAAGTGAAGGCTAAAAATAGAAAAGGGAGGAAAACAAAAATGTATTTTGTATGGGCTGAATTAAGAAAGAAGAAAAAATATATATATATAATATATATTGGAAATCAGATCACACATTTAGCATGCAAATAGACAGGAGAAAAAGCATTCTATGGAAAAGTAAGATTTCTGAAAATAACCAAAGTGGATAACCACTTTTCCCTTCACCAAATTAAGCCGGGGCGGGTAGAATCTTGGGTTCAAATGAATGCAGATAACATAATTTTCTGGCGGGCAAAAATGGCTTTAGCCAATACCCAAAACCCTAAGGAGAACTCTGCATATATATGCAGCAGCCTCCTCTCCTTCGCAGAAGAACTTTGAAAAGAAAATATAATAAACACACCATATAAAAATATAAGGCAAGTGAAGGAAAAGAGCTCGAGGCAAGAGGCAGAAGTTTGTCAAGTAACCAAGGAAGCAAATAAGAGAGCTAGGTGAGAAAACTCACTCAAAAATTTAAGGCACTAAGTCCTAATGAAGGCAGCCAGTTCATAAATTAATTTTTCTTAAAAAAAAAATTATGTGACTGTATTTCAGAAATTAAAGATGCTTTAATGCTAGATTGTTGTTTTGTTTGTTTTATTTTGTGAATATCTTAAATATGATCAGTATGCATAAATAAGTATCTTAAAAACCCAGATCTCTTTCTGATATGATACTGTCTAGAAATATAAATAAATACCTAGAAAATAAAATGTTGAATATAGGCAAGTAGTGTTGGTTTTGTCTCAACCCAGAAGAATTGATGAGCATGTGAGCTGCAATATACATATGTATATGTGCTGAGGCTTAAGATGAAAAAGGAATTGGGGGTGCAATAGGTTTGCCTATGTGCTGATACTACTGGTTCAAAGAAAATATGCAATATCCATATAGTCAGCAAATAAATTGTGTGACTTAGGAAGCTTGGTCAATCTGAGTTTAACTAAGGCACAGATGTTTGCAACAGAAGAAGAAAAAAAAGAACCTTCTCAAAAGCCATAAACCAATGTTAGTTCTCTATACCTCTTTTAAATTGCAAGAACATGTATATATATATGTAGAAACTATTTAAATAAATACCAATATTTAAATTGCTGGATTGCCTCTGTTTGTTTATATGAATGATGTGAAATGCCATGAGATGAATGCTTTTTGTAGTGAAATGATTCACTGAATGGGTTTGCCATGAAAAATTAAAAGAGAATGTACCTAAGAACCTGATTAGGAAATGTGGTCAAGATCACTGCAGGAATGACTTGTGTTCTTGAGTAATGCAAGTTGACACATGGCTTGTGTAAGTCCTGAGATGTTTGTGTAATGAGTGAACTAGTTCATTACAGTGTGTCCATTGATTCATATGATTGCAGATGAGACCAGGGTAGATAAATATATCAAGGAAAGAATATTTGATATGATGAGGAACTAGAGTTTTCCCAGAAATGAAATATGAGGAGGGAATAAATGATTTAACTCATGTTGGTGATTTTTCTGTTCTGTGTGAATGATTATTTGATTTATGAATGAATTGTATGCATGTACGAATGTGCCATATCTATATAAAGTCTATGGAAAGAAAGATTAAAGTGAGCACATGCAAATGACATAGAACATGCACACCAGTATTATTTGTTTTCAAAAGGCAGAACTATATGCATAAGTACTTAATTTAATTTTAACTTAATTAATAAATTGTTTTAGTGGATTTTCTCATACCGGACATGTGTCTGAACCTAGTGTGCTAATGGCATATGGGGTGTCTCATTTATATGGGGCAGCTTCAAATGCTTTTTCAGGAACAGCAGCCTCTAAGTAGGAGTAGGAGTAAGGCATTGAGAAGAAGATTATAGCATGCTAGAATTAGATAGATAAGAGCTCAAAAGATGAAATTTGCATGTATTGATATTTTAAAATTTCCATTGTAGTAAGTACTGAATGATGTTGGAATTTGACTTGTAACTAGAGTTTAAAAAAAAAATCTGAATTTCATTATCTGGAATGTTGAAAATCTTTTTATCTATAATTCTGTAAGTAAACTGAGTAAGAATGTTATGTGAATGGGAGGGTTACATTTTATAAATGTATTAGTCAAACTTGAGTCTATGAAGAATTTTAAGTATTGAGAAAGAAGTAACGGTTAGGTCTTGAAGAACAATATAGTCAATCTTGCTTTATGACAATTGAATGCAAAAGTTTAAAAGCATAGGGAAAATGTATTATGTGTCTGCATGTTTTTAAAATGCAAATTTTACACTATATAAATGTTTTATATCTTATTCTTGAATAAAGGAAGAATCTGTAACATTCACAGGTCTCAGGAAACTCACCCTGGTTTGCATTTCATTTAGTGCAGCATCATGACATGAAAGAAATCAAGCTTTAGAAATAAAGTATTTTACTTAAAAAGTTTTCTAGGAAAGAGTTGCATCCCAGGGCAGATTTATAGAAAAGCAAACAAAGAAAATGATAAAGACATATATCATTTTCAAAGCACAAGCACTACACCATTAAATTTTAAAGATAAATATCACACAATTATCTGATTTCTTAGAATCATATTTCATAAGGAATCTACCCAGTAATTAAGACTAAAAATCAGGCTGGTGCCCATATGAATGTAATTTTATCACATGTATTGAATATAACTATGTGAGAATTGATTAAATTTAATCAATTAAATTATCCTCTTGTTTTACCATAACTCTGATTTGAACAAGAGGTGCGCATGCATCTTCATATGCGTATGTATATGTTGTGAATATATTGATATGTTTATATTGGTAAAATTTGTTGATCCTGGATAAAGTTTGTCTACTTGAAAAAGGAAAAATGACTCTGGGCTTTAGAAGTATATATATAGATAATAAATATATATATCACTATGTAAAAAAAAATCCTAAGCAAATTTTAGGTACAAATCAGAGAGGGTCATTCCAGTAAAATGTAACATTTGCATATTACAAAACTCAAAAGTATATATATTAACTAATATATATGTGTATATATATATAATATATATAACCCAAAACTAGATTATACTTATAAATAATCTCTCTCTCTATATATATATATATATATATATATATATATATATATGCAAGGACTAACAGATTTAATAACCTATATATAAACGTTATATATAACCAAATCATATAAGCTGTACATTGTCAAAGTATGCATATAAATTATTATATTCTTGGATAGAAAAAGCTTAGTAAACAACCAGTTTAAGTAACATATATATATAAGCAAATTTCCTTTCAACTAAGACCACAACATACTTATGAAATCAATGTACAACAAATAATAAAAAACTTATATACTTCCAAACAATGTAATATAATACTAGGCAGTAAATAAAATTTAAGATACATACATACATACATACATATATATATATATATATATATGCACCTTTGTAAACCATATTTTAAACAGCAGATAACGTCATTTCAAAACACAACACATAAACGTAGTATATTATTACTAAATATACTAAAATAAAATAGAAATGTTATATGTATGTACTTAAGCTATAAACAACAGTTATATATATAAATATATACTTAAGTATAAACAAAGCTTGCAGACTCTACGCAAGGTACAGCTCAAGGCACGACTACAAAGTGATGGACTGCGGTCGGGGAAAGAAGAGAGGCAGTGGATACGGCTGGGGTTCAGTGGTTGCTGGCCGATGGTGGCAATGAGGCTGTGAGGTAGGCGAGCTAGTTGCTCGTGGAGATGGGCAAATCATGACGTGGGGTTTATGGGTGTGAAGCCCCGCCTTTCCCAACCCAGAAAGACGTTTCATCATTAAGAAAGAAAGGGATTGAAATGGAAAAGAATAGAAAGAAAGAATAACAACATCAGAATCTCACAGCGGAATGGAACCAGATATAATACATCACATAACTATTACATAGTTATACATACATCAGAGTTATACAATATCATACAACAGGACTGTTATATACATATATATCCATACATATATCCAAAATACAGCATATACTAACTACACAGCGGATCTACATATATAGGTACATACGTCTAGTCTTCTTATCCAAAATAGCTCCTCTAGAAAATCAACACTTCCAATACCTATCACTTGGCTACTCATAAAAATTTGAGTACCCAAGAGTTTATGAAAACACAAAATATAAACTCCGGGTCAAACATGGGTCTAGTATGAGTAAACAGTTTAAAATTGCTTAACTTTAAAAATCATTTGAAAAAAAAGGTATCACGTAAGACTTCCCATAAATAAATACAGGTAAGTTTTTACCTTACGCTAACCAAAATATTTTTATAGGAAATTCAACGATATTATAATAGCGTCTAGGGTTTTCAAGTAAATAGAAAATAGCCGAAATTGTTACATTCATTAAATTCCAGCTAGTAGCCATGAAAGTGGGTAATACAAAACAAAACCGTAGGGTCTCGTAGGGAAAATGGGTTTCCAACAATGGCAGGGCTACTGGGGTACCGCCCGTCACAGTACGGGGCCTAGATTACCGTACCGAGGATCACTCCCGACCCCTATAGCACAAGGCCGGAATCATTCCTTACTGAACAGTCCCGAACAAGATAACCCCGCAGTTGTGGCCAACAACTGCTCACACAACCGAAATAAAAAGGGACATCTAGACGGGGGAATATCTTGTCCTGGTTGGGCATGACCCATCTAACCTTGCTGCATCTCCCCTGTTTTAGCCATACCCGGTTGATGAGGCTTGAGGCTGCGATTACCTTTATTGAACATTATTCTTATAATGCTCATCGTCCGCCTGACGATGTGCTGAAAGCATTCAATCCATACAAGTTCGTTCCGGGTTCGAACGGAACCGAAGGCATTATCTAGCTACACTCATTTTGGAATCACCCTCAGAGTTAACGACGATAACCCTTGCATTCTGAAACACCATATCGATCACCATTTGATAAGTCACGACCTATCGTTTAATTTGGATCGATGTGGTTTTCGGAGAATCGAAATTGATTATTCCGATCCCGGTCTCATCGAAATCCAAACGCCATTTTAAGGGCCAAGTTGTCTATTTAACTTAACAGTTCAATTTAATATTAGAATTCACATAACAGATATAACAGATAGATCATACACAGTTATCACAGATATCCACAATATATTATAACATATCACGGAAATATCATCAAAAGATATCAAAGTCAATTAAACAGAATTATCAATTCATATTAAAACAGTTTGATTTTAATTAACTAAATTATTTGCTTAAGAATAACTATTTTTATTCTGCTTAATTAATTACTGATCATTTAACTTATTAATGATCAATTAATTACTTAGTTAATCATTATTTATTAATTTATTAATCATCTAATCTTTAATTAATTATTTAATTACTCAACTTTTATTCATCCATTATTACTTAATTACTTAGTTAATTAGTTGATTCTTAATTATTAATAATTAATTCATATCTTACTTATTAAAGATTAATTAATTATCCAATTATAACAAATTATTTAAACTAATCATCTATTATCAATTTTATTAACTATATAATCTTTAATTAACCACTTAAGTTAATTATTATTTATGAATTAACTTTTAAGTAATTAGCTAACATTCTTAAGACTTAAATTGATTTAACACATGATAAATTTTTAATTACAAAATCAATTGAAAGTTATCAATTTAATTTCAAATATAAACTAATTTACATCCTACTTACTTTATATTAATCAACAATCTTTACATCACTTACCTTATTAAACCTTTAAAACAAATATTAACCTAACTAACTAATTACTTAATTAACTTAGTTATAAAAATACTAAAACAAAATTATTATGCACGTTCATTCAGAAAAATACCCTAAGGCCGCACTACCTTTACTCGAGAAAACTCGAGTTTCCCTCGTGCGTTTCCCTACATCTTTCTTCCTCATCTTCTTTCTTCTTTTTCCTGTAACTTTTCATCTTTCCATTTTTGTTAGTTTTAGTTTAAGTTAAATAAACTGCAGAAGCCACTCTCTCGCATGCGACCCTGAAGTCAAGTTCGAAGCAACCACCCAAATGTCACGAGCACGCGCACGCGACTGCCAAGGCAACTCGCCAGACATCTCTTCACCACCGTTCACGTGCACGGTGGTTCGCTTCGCCTCCGGCGACTCGCGTCAGCCCCCACAAACCCCAAATCGTCCCTAGCATCAAAATCAAAACCTAGATTTTCAAATACAAGTTGAAATTGAAAATTTGCCTGGAGCTCGAACACGAGCCATGAACGCACCACAAAACCCCTCTCGGTCCACCGACATTGATCACCGGAGGTGATGGAACTCCACCAAAACTTCGACCACATTCACCCCTCACCCCTCCCGGAGTCGCGTTCAACTCGGTTGCCTAATGGAGACGAAAACAATTTTTTTACAGAGCATTGAAAATATAAGAACTAAACCCTACCTTTGATTCAAACTCAATATTCCTTCATTGAATAAATTTTCCAGCATTTTTCTTGTGTTAAATGGAAAGCTTGCTTCATATCCAATTACAACGATTAAAATTAATCCAATCATCCAAGATTGACAAAAATCCCATTTTAGTTTCAATTTAAACTGCTCTTAATATCCTTGCTTAAAAATCATAATTTTTATGCTAAAAATAATAATTATGTGTATGAAATCTAATTATGTTATTGAATTTACAAAGTTAAACATTCGAATTTTGATTCTTTTTAATTATTTTACCTGTAACTTGAAATAACAGTATTTATGAAATACTGTAAAGCTTCAAACTAGGTTGCATGCCCATGATTTAAGATAATCAACTCGAATTAGCAATAATACCAAGTTCAAAACATTTATATAAGAAATGTTTACAAATTTCTTTGCTTACTTGTTCAGATATTCAAAATTTTTGAAGAACACTTCATATATTACAGCGTAACAGGAAGTACTCAAGGTTAAATATTCAAGAAGATATCAAAGCACATATCTTTGTAAGTTAAATATACAATTTTAAATTGAAAAAAATAAGTTTACTCACAAGAACAAGCTTTGAACAGAAAGTGATGTGTTGGTGAAATTGCAGAAGAAACTTCCTGAAGCCTTTCTTAAGTTTTTCTATCTTGAATTTTATTTATGTTTGCAAAGCAAAACAATGTTTCTCAGGTTTTCTTTTAGGTTCAGTTAAGTTTCATAAACGAACATAATATAAAGGTGGATATATATATATGTATATTGAAGCTACTTAACAGGTTGTATCTAGATAGTTGGTATTTGTATTGCTATTCTTTCTTTTTATTGGCTAAGTGTTCTACACAGTAGAAGGAAATTATTACAAGAATTTCGGCTGCAGTACTTGTTTAACAAGAAGTTTTGCTAATTAATGTTTATGCTCTTATTTATGATAACATTTAATTAATGTTTACTGATACTTACTTATGTGTTGTACAAAGATATTTATTTTATTTTATTTCGGCCAACATATTTTGTATAAGACACAGATTTTGTTTTATTATATTGAAGTGAAAACTTTGTTTTTCTTATGCATATAAACTTACAGCAGCACCTAAGGTTTATATTTAATTTGTGTCTTTGTTTCTTGCATACTTAGTTTACAAAGTATCTTTGTTATAAATTTTTATTAAAGATTTTGTGTTGTACAATTGAATTTTGCAGATTATTGTTTGACTATATTACTTGTATTCTATTTGTATTTCAGATTTTACAAGCCTTTGATTCACACCATTGTGTTTTGTATTTTTATATTTCAAGTTATACCATTGTGTTTTGTATTTTTATATTTCAAGTTATAACTTATATTTGTATATTTATATTCTTAGTCACATTTTATATTTTATAATTATGGTTTATACTTATGTTCATGATTATGATTTATACTTGTTTTGTATATTTATGTTTATAATCATTTATATTGTTTTATACTTAAGTTTTAAATTTCCATGTTTATGTTTAATATTACTATGTTTGTTTATTTTTAAGCTTTCTCATTTTAAAACTACAATTGTATTCATATGTATATTATCAAGGAATAAAAATATAGAGTCTTTGATTTTTTTATTGAGTAAGAGAGATTCTGTTTTAAATGGTTTTGAAGCATTCTATTTTAAATTTTCAAATCAGAACTTTCTTTTACAAACACATATATGCTGGTAAATAGTTAAGATCTCATCAGTTTATAATTTGAGAAACTTGTATTTAATTTAAATTAGATTAAATATTTATTAAAATATGCTGTCAAAAATTCCGGGTTGTTACATTCATCCCCCCTTAAAAGAATTTCGTCCCTGAAATTTAGAACAACAGTTAATTCAAAAGCTTTTATATTAACAATCCAAACATACATATAATTCATACAATAACACAATCAAACAGTCTACTCTAACAAACATCACTAGTTATCCGTACATAAATCCGGATAAGCATTCTTAAAACTATCGAGAGTTTCCCAGGTACAATCTCTGGGATCCTCACTCCATTGCACCTTGACGAGTTTCACCACTTTGTTCCTGAGTTGCTTCTCGTCACGATCCACAATTCGAACTGGATTTCTGACCACAGTTAAATTGGGTTCAATTTCCAAATCTTCTTGAATTACCGGTTCTACAACCAGTGATGGATCATGAACAAATTTCCTCAAATGCGATATATGAAACACATTATGAATCCCAGACATCCGATCTGGCAATTCAATCCTGTAGGCTACAGCTCCAATTCTTTCCAACACTCGAAATGGTCTAATGTAAATCAGAGCAAGTTTTCCCGTCTATCCGAATCTTATAGCACCTTTAATTGGGGAAACTTTAAAAAACCAAGTCTTCGATCTCAAATTCCAATGGACTTCGTCTTCGGTCAGAATATTTCTTCTGCCGATCTTGAGCAGCTTTCATCCTTTCCTTGATAAGCTCAACCTTCGCAGAAGCTTCTCGAATAAGATCGGGTCCGAGCACAAGACGATCCTTCAATTCAATCCAACAAGATGGGGATCTATACGGTCTTCCATATAAAGCTTCATAAGGAGCCATCTTAATACTTGCTTGATAACTGTTATTATAAGAGAATTCTACTAGATGAAGATGGTCCTCCCAAGATCCTTCAAAATCTAAAACACAAGCCCGCAGCATATCCTCAAGAATACGATTAAGCCTCTCCGTCTGTCCGTCCGTTTGAGGATGATAGGCTGTACTCAATTTCAAATTTGTTCCCATTGCTGATGCAGAGCTTCCCAGAATTTGCTAGTGAAAATAGGATCACGGTCACTTACTATACTGACTGGAACACCATGCAATCTAACTATCTCCTTCAAGAAAATTTCCGCCGGAGAAACTGCAGTACGGGTTGCCTTTACCGGTATAAAATGGGCACTCTTAGTTAAACGATCCATAATAACCCATATACCGTCATTTCCTCTCCTGGTTCTAGGCAAACCATCAATAAAATCCATCGAAATCATTTCCCATTTCCAATTCGGAATTTCCAAAGGCTGCAATAACCCGGCAGATTTCTGTTGATCACCTTTAACTTGTTGGCAGATGGCACAACTGTTCACAAAAGCTGCTACATCTTCCTTCATGCCCTTCCAGCAAAAGACTCTCCTCATATCTTTGTACATCTTCGAGATTCCAGGATGAATATTCAATTTGGAACGATGACCCTCAGATAAGACTTCCTGCTTCAAATCCTTATCATTCGGAATATAGATTCTCCCATTGATACTTAACGTTCCTTGTCCATCAATCTCAAAACTGGGACACTGACCTTTCCTGACTCTTTTAATGATCCTCCTCAACTTCTTATCAGATTCTTGCTTGCTTGAGATCCTTTCAATAAGAGATGGAACCACTTCCAGAAGAGATAAAACTGCGTTCCTACTGAGAGCATCGGCTACGACATTCGCTTTCCCCGGGGTATACAAAATATCGAAATCATAGGATGCAAGAAATTCAACCCACTGTTGCTGTCTCAGATTTCGATCTTTTTGAGAGAATAGATATTTCAACGGTTTGTGATCCGTGAACAATTCGAATTTCTCTCCCAAAAGATAATGTCTCCAAATTTTCAAAGCAAAAACAATGGCTAGCAGTTCAAGATCGTGCTTAGCATAGTTCTTCTTGTGAGGTTTCAATTGCCGACTAGCATACGCAATAACCCTTCCGTTCTGCATCAGAACTGCTCCCAAACCCACTATACAAGCATCAATGTATACCTTGAATTTGCTCTTCCCATCTGAAATAGCAAGTACTGGTGCACTAGTTAACCTTATCTTTAATTCCTGAAAAGCTTCTTCGCATTGGGGTGTCCATTTGAATTTCGCTCCCTTCCTGGTCAGCTTAGTCAGATGTGAAGAAATCTTGGAATAATCCCTGATAAATTTCCTATAGTAGCCAGCCAACCCTAGAAAACTGCGAACTTCTGTCGGTGTCTCCGGCTGTTTCCATTCCAGAATAGTTTCAACTTTCGCTGGGTCTACAGAAATGCCTTCACCCGAAACAATGTGCCCTAAAAAATTTAACTTCCGATTTCCAAAAATGGCACTTTGAAAACTTCGCCTTCAACACATGCTTTCTCAGAGTCTCCAATACGATCCTCAAATGCTCCCTATGCTCTTCTTCAGATTTGGAGTAGACCAAGATATCATTAATGAATACCAGCACAAACTTATTCAACACATCCCTAAAGACTCGGTTCATGAGGCCAACAAAGTAGGCAGGAGCGTTGGTTAATCCGAACGGCACAACCAATCACTCATAAAACAATTTGGTCCCCTAAATGCAGTCAAGGGAATATTGTCTTCAGCTACCCTCAACTGGTGGAAACCTGAAGCTAGATCTAATTGAGAAAAGATAGAAGCACCATGCAACTGGTCAAAAAGATCACCGATGCGAGGAAGAGGATATTTATTACGGATAGTCACTTTGTTCAATTCTCTATAATCCACACAGAACCTCAATGATCCATCCGATTTGGTCACAAACACTGCCGCCGAACCCCAACAAGAAATACTGGGTCTTATCAACCCCTTCTCTAAAAGATCCTGAGTTTGCTTAATCAACTCTTCTCTTTTCCTCGGAGCCATTCTCCTACTGGGCTGAATCACTAGCACGGCTCCTGGAATCAAATCAATTCGGAATTCTATTTCTCGATGTGGTGGCAGACACTTAACTTCTTCAAATACATCAGCAAAATCTTGAACCACATCGATGTCTTCAATCTTCTCTTCAGAAGTATCAATTCCATGCAAAAAACTGCTCAAATGAATTCCAGAATTATCACACGACACTCTGGCAATTCTACCCAGATCAGTTTCCAACGAAATTGTTCTTTCATCACAATTCAAAATGGCCTTATACTTACCCAGCCAATCCATTCCCAAAATAAGATCAAATCCTTTAAAATTCAATACATACGGGTCACTAGAAAAACTGTGGGATAGATAAGAGATCTTCAAGTCCTTACAGATAGTGTCTAATTTGGTCACCCCTCTTATAGGATTAGATACCAAGATAGGACTGTCCACAGAACTATGGGTAAGAGAGAACCTTTCAACAGAGCCCAGAGAAATAAAACTCAAGGAAGCACCCGAATCAAACAAAACTTTAATATATTTTCCATCTAAAATTAAAGTACCTTCTAATACTCCTTTGCCCATCGAAGAAGAAGATGGTCCGGCTTCCAAAGCAAAAACTTTATTCTGAGGTGCCCTCTGCAGAAGTGGACAATTCTTGATCATGTGTCCTGGCTGATGACAATTAAAGCATAATGATTTCTGAACCATAGCTGATCCTGGGCCACTCTGATGCGGTTGCTGCTGCTGCTGCTGGAATCCTTTTCTAGGACACTTATTTGCTAAATGTCCATCCTGTTGACAAATGTAGCACTTTCGAGGTCCGTTGTTATTCCCATGTTTCTTCTTATTCGGCTTCCTCCATTTGGAATCGAACTTTCGCTTATTTGAATTAGTGAAATTCCCACCTGAAGCTGCAACTGGAGCCCCGGTTTCTTACTCATCAAACTTTCGTACCTCAATGCCATATCAATCAAATCAACAAAAGATCCTTCAGAAGCACTGTCAATTTTCCATGGAATTCAGGCCTCAATCCTTGCACAAACTTCTCATTCTTTTTAAGAGGAGTATTGATGTGTCCTGGTCCATAACAAGAGAGTTCATTGAATCTGGTTTCATACTCCGAAATAGACATACTACCCTGCTTCAAATACAGAAAATCCTGATACAATTGGGTTCACCCTGCCGTTGGCATAAACTTTTCTTTAAACAACTCCTTAAATCTGTCCCATGAAATGTCATCCTCAGAAATATTTGCAATTGTTGAATCCCACCATGCTGCTGCACCACCCTGCAATTGCCATGATGCCATACGCCTTTTACGCTCATCAGACAATTTCATGCTCTTGAAAATGTGCTCACAAGAGCATAGCCAGGCTTGAACTTCAATTATTGACTCCTAACCTTTGAATGGTTGGCCTCCAAGATTTTTGAAATCTTTGCATAAAGCTGCGAAACTGACTTGAGACGATACTGGATTGACAACCTCACTAGCATTTTGACTCCGTCCATCATCTGTTGAAGTAACTCTACCTCTTCTTCTGGAACTCATGTCGGTCATCTGAACAGGTAAATCAACAAATTTAGATAGATACATATAATTATATGAAAATACAATTACGCACTCTCAAGATAAATATAACACAAGAGCCTAGGTACTCGCTCGACCTAGCGCTCTGATACCAACTGTGACGCCCCGCCTTTCTCAACCCAGAAAGACGTTTCATCATTAAGAAAGAAAGGGATAGAAATGGAAAAGAATAGAAAGAAAGAATAACAACATCAGAATCTCACAGCGGAATGGAACAAAATATAATACATCACATAACTATTACATAGTTATACATACATCAGAGTTATACAATATCATACAACAGGACTGTCATATACATATATGTCAATACATATATCCAAAATACAGCATATACTAACTACACAGCGGATCTACATATATAGGTACATACGTCTAGTCTTCTTATCCAAAATAGCTCCTCCAGAAAATCAACACTTCCATACCTATCACTTGTCTACTCATAAAAATTTGAGTACCCAAAAGTTTATGAAAACACAAATTATAAACTCCGGATCAGACATGGGTCTGGTATGAGTAAATAGTTTAAAATTGCTTAACTTTGAAAATCATTTGAAAAAAGAGGTATCACGTAAGACTTCCCACAAATAAATACGGGTAAGTTTTTACCTTACGCTAACCAAAACATTATTATAGGAAATTCAGTGATATTATAATAGTGTCTAGTGTTTTCAAGTAAATAAAAAATAGTCGAAATTGTTACATTCGTCAAATTCCAACTAGTAGCCACGAAAGTGGGTAATACAAGACAAAACCGTAGGGTCTCGTAGGGAAAATGGGTTTCCAACAATGGCAGGGCTACTGGGGTACCGCCCGTCACAGTTCGGGGCCTAGATTACCGTACCGAGGATCACTCCCGACCCCCTAAAACACAAGGCCGGAATCATTCCTTATTAAACAGTCCCGAACAAGATAACCCCGCAGTTGTGGCCAACAACTGCTCACACAGCCGAAATAAAAAGGGACATCTAGACAGGGGAATATCTTGTCCTGCTTGGGCATGACCCACCTAACCTTGCTGCATCTCCCCTGTTTTAGCCATACCCGGTTGATGAGGCTTGAGGCTGCGATTACCTTTATTGAACATTATTCTTATAATGCTCATCGTCCGCCTGACGATGTGCTGAAAGCATTCAATCCATAGAAGTTCGTTCCGGGTTCGAACGAAACCGAAGGCATTATCTCGCTACACTCATTTTGGAATCACCCTCAGAGTTAACGACGATAACCCTTGCATTCTGAAATACCATCTCGATCACCATTTGATAAGTCACGACCTATCGTTTAATTTGGATCGATGTGGTTTTCGGAGAATCGAAATTGATTCTTCTGATCCCGGTCTCATCGAAATCCAAACGCCATTTTAAGGGCCAAGTTGTCTATTTAACTTAACAGTTCAATTTAATATTAGAATTCACATAACAGATATAACAGATAGATCATACACAGTTATGACAAATATCCATAATATATTATAACATATCACAGAAATATCATCAAAAGATATCAAAGTCAATTAAACAGAATTATCAATTCATATTAAAACAGTTTGGTTTTACTTAACTAAATTATTTGCTTAAGAATAACTATTTTTATTCTGCTTAATTAATTACTGATTAATTAACTTATTAATGATCAATTAATTACTTAGTTAATCATTAATTATTAATTTATTAATCATCTAATCTTTAATTAATTATTTAGTTACTCAACTTTTATTCATCCATTAATTACTTAGTTAATTAGTTGATTCTTAATTATTAATTATTAATTCATAACTTACTTATTAAAGATTAATTAATTATCCAATTATCACAAATTATTTAAACTAATCATCTATTATCAATTTCATTAACTATATAATCTTCAATTAACCACTTAAGTTAATTATTATTTATGAATTAACTTTTAAGTAATTAGCTAATATTCTTAAGACTTAAATTGATTTAACACATGATAAATTTTTGATTACAAAATCAATTTAAAGTTATCAATTTAATTTCAAAAATAAACTAATTTACATCCTACTTACTTTATATTAATCAACTATCTTTACATCACTTACCTTATTAAACCTTTAAAACAAATATTAACCTAACTAACTAATTGCTTAATTAACTTAGTTATAAAAATACTAAAACAAAATTATTATGCACGTTCATTCAGAAAGATACCCTGAGACCGCACTACCTTTACTCGAGAAAACTCCAGTTTCCCTCGTGCGTTTCCCTGCGTCTTTCTTCCTCGTCATCTTTCTTCTTTTTCCTGTAACTTTTCTTCTTTCCAATTTTTTTTAGTTCTAGTTTAAGTTAAATGAAACTGCAGAAGCCACTCTCTCGCATGCGACCCCGAAGTCAAGTTCGAAGCAACCACCCAAATGTCACGAGCACGCGCACGCGACTGCCAAGGCAACTCGCCATACATCTCTTCACCACCGTGCACGTGCACGGTGGTTCGCTTCGCCTCCGGCGACTCGCGTCTGCCCCAACAAACCCCAAATCGTCCTTAGCATCGAAATCAAAACCCAGATTTTCAAATACAAGTTGAAATTGAAAATTTGCCTAAAGCTCGAACACGAGCCATGAACGCACCACAAAAACCCCTTTCGGTCCACCGACATTGATCACCGGAGGTGATGGAACTCCACCAAAACTTCGACCACATTCACCCCTCACCCCTCCTGGAGTCACGTTCAACTCGGTTGCCTAATGGAGCCGAAAACAATTTTTTTACAGAGCATTGAAAATATAAGAACTAAACCCTACCTTTGATTCAAACTCAATATTCCTTCATTGAATAAATTTTCCAGCATTTTTATTGTGTTAAATGGATTACAAGCTTGCTTCATATCCAATTACAACAATTAAAATTAATCCAATCATCCAGGATTGACAAAAATCCCATTTTAGTTTCATTTTAAACTGCTCTTAATACCCTTGCTTAAAAATCATAATTTTTATGCTAAAAATCATAATTATGTGTATGAAATCTAAATATGTTATTGAATTTACAAATTTAAACATTCGAATTTTGATTCTTTTTAATTATTTTACCTGTAACTTGAAATAACAATATTTATAAAATACTGTAAAGCTTCAAACTAGGTTGCATGCCCATGATTTAAGATAATCAACTTGAATTAGCAATAATACCAAGTTCAAAACATTTATATAAGAAATGTTTACAAATTTCTTTGCTTACTTGTTCAGATATTCAAAATTTCTGAAGAACACTTCATATATTACAGAGTAACAAGAAGTACTCAAGGTTAAATATTCAAGCAGATATCAAAGCACATATCTTTGTAAGTTAAATATACAATTTTAAATTGAAAAAAATAAGTTTACTCACAAGAACAAGCTTTGAACAGAAAGTGATGTGTTGGTGAAATTGCAGAAGAAACTTCCTGAAGCCTTTCTTAAGTTTTTCTGTCTTGAATTTTATTTATGTTTGCAAAGCAAAACAATGTTTCTCAGGTTTTCTTTTGGGTTCAGTTAAGTTTTATAAACGAACATAATATATAGGTGGATATATATATATATATATTGAAGCTACTTAACAGGTTGTATCTAGACAGTTGGTATTTGTATTGCTATTCTTTCTTTTTATTGGCTAAGTGTTCTACACAGCAGAAGGAAATTATTACAAGAATTTCGGCTGCAGTACTTGTTTAACAAGAAGTTGTGCTAATTAATGTTTATGCTCTTAATTATGATAACATGTAATTAATGTTTACTGATACTTACTTATGTGTTGTACAAAGATATTTATTTTATTTTATTTCGGCCAACATATTTTGTATAAGACACAGATTTTGTTTTATTATATTGAAGTGAAAACTTTGTTTTTCTTATGCATATAAACTTACAGCAACACCTAAGGTTTATATTTAATTTGTGTCTTTGTTTCTTGCATACTTAATTTACAAAGTATCTTTGTTATAATTTTTGATTAAAGATTTTGTGTTGTACAATTGAATTTTGCAGATTATTGTTTGACTATATTACTTGTATTCTATTTGTATTTCAGATTTTACAAGCCTTTGATTCACACCATTGTGTTTTTTATTTTTATATTTCAAGTTATAACTTATATTTGTATATTTATATTCTTAGTCACATTTTATATTTTATAATTATGGTTTATACTTATGTTCATAATTATGATTTACACTTGTTTTGTATATTTATGTTTATAATCATTTATATTGTTTTATACTTAAGTTTTAAATTTCCATGTTTATGTTTAATATTACTATGTTTGTTTGTTTTTAAGCTTTCTCATTTTAAAACTACAATTGTATTCATATGTATATTATCAAGGAATAAAAATATAGAGTCTTTGATTTTTTTATTGAGTAAGAGAGATTCTGTTTTAAATAGTTTTGAAGCATTCTATTTTAAATTTTCAAATCAAAACTTTCTTTTACAAACACATATATGCTGGTAAATAGTTAAGATCTCATCAGCTTATAATTTGAGAAACTTGTATTTAATTTAAATTAGATTAAATATTTATTAAAATAAGCTGTCAAAAATTCCGGGTTGTTACAATGGGCCAGGTCGGTGTGAGATGTTGAGGCATGACGGGTTCACGGAGGTGGGCGGAGACGTGGGTAGTGGAAAGGCAGCTGAGTTTGGGTGATGATGGGTCGGTAGGCTATTGCGTTGAATTTTGGCATGTGTTGCAGAAAATGGAAGGGTGAGGAAGATGGAAACTTGCCACAGGAAGATGATGATGAACAGGCAAAATAAATAAAATAAAACGTTATTGATTGTAATATCACAAGCATAGAAAAATGTGAAGGCAGAGAAACCGACTAGAAATGAAATTTGGAATGGTGGGATGTAAAAGGTTAAGAGCTGAAATAAAAGTTGTTAAATGACTGTTTGATTTCATGTAAATAACTGAAAAGTCACAGAATTCAAAAGTGTTTTAAAACGAGCACCGCTACGAAAATTGTTTTATTGACTTCGCTATATACAGGAAGCCGGACACAGGAATGAACATAGTTCAGAGATTGTCACGATGAGACGATCAAAATGGTATACAGATTTCAATGGTGTGATCGTCCGATCAAAAATCGTTAATCAGTACCCAAAAATGCTGCTAATTTGTCAGAAATATGATAAACAGAATAATAGAAGTCCAAATTTTAAGAAACAAAATATGATGTCTCACTCAGAAGACGAGTTACAAATTTTCTATAGAAAAATATTCAGATTTGGAAAACATTTTATTGCCGTCAATTATTAACTGATTTGAATTGAAATAAAATTACAGAAGAAAATAAACTTTCATATTATCATATGAAAATTTACCAGTTGATATGTTAAAAGAGACGTATTCTAAGTATTAAATTTATATTTTCAAACTTTGTTGTTTAAAATTTCACAAAAATTCAATTAATTAAATAAATAAAACCACTAAAATTTATCGGTCTTTACACTCTCCCCAACTCAAAACTTTTCGTCTCCGAATAGGAAAAAGGTAGGAGAATAGAAACAACCAGAAAGGAAAACAGATTGGAAAACAAAATAAAACAATTAATTTAAAACCATTTAAATTTATATTATTAATACTCAATATTTGATTTTTAAATTCAAGGTAGTTTATTTAGTTGATTAAATTTCAATTTATAGATTCCTTCAAAACAAATTTTATATCTCATTTATTATTCAATTAACTTATTATTTTACTTATCTCTATTAACATTTTTATAATAAAAACTTAAGTGTATAATATTTATTATAACCACTCAAATTTATTTATAAAAATCATTTTATATTGTATATTATCCAATTACATGTTCAAACTTCTAAATAATTTAGGTAAGTTGTATTAGAATGCAATTGAGTATTATACAAGAAAAAATTTATCTATTCAGTTATTTCAAATTTATACATTTATTCAAAAATTTGGCTTCATTTTATAATTGAAATCACCTTTTACATAAAATTTAAGAATCAAATTTTCGATTAACTTCAAACAATTTAGGGATAATATATATATATATATATATATATATATGAAATAAAATCTATAATCGTATACCAATATATTATAAATCAATTCATATTTGAGAAGTTCAGAGCAATTTCATTTTCAAAACAAAGTGTAGCAAAGCTACAGAATGGTCTCTCCACTCTGAAACTCGAAAATGAATGTCAATGATATGGTTGCCGTCATCGAAATTTATTTTCTAGCGACAAAAGAGAAGGACACTTGTTTAACATTAAAAATTCTTTGGAACCAATTTGTATTCAAAATTACTTTTAGATTACTTATAGATAATATACATTTACATTTCTAAAACTTCAAAACGAAAGTTTGAAATTACAGGAAATTAACTTCTCAAATTCTAAATTTAAATTCATTTTGTAATGACCTGTAAATTTAGAGAATTAAACTCGTTAATTTAATAAGATTTTTTGTAAATAAATTTAAGAAGTAAAAAAAAAACCATTATTATTTATAATGAAGTGAGTGGTAACTAAATGTTTTTGGATATTATCATAATATCTGTTGTTATACCCATTCCCTAAAAATAATGAAAAGGGAAAATTTGTAACATATTAAAGTAGTTAATTAATTATGTTAATTGGGTAGGTTATGACATGCAAATCATGTTGGTGGAATATTGTCAATTTTGACATATAAATTATGTTAGTGGTGAACATTGTTAAGCAATTTAAAACAACGAAACTTGCAATCAATTTATTTGATTAATCTACCTTATTCCTAGTTAGCAATTCAAAACTTGAATAAAGGCATATACGGATATTTTAAAATGGAGTTTATGACAATTAATAGGTATTTCAAAAAGGAAATTAATGATAATTAATAGGGAAATTAATTGTAAAATTTCAGTAGTTGAGCAGAATTAATTTATTGAATAATCAATGCAAGTTAATTAAATTGATGAAAGGTAAATAAGTTAATTCTTTTGGTTAATGGCATGAGGACGCGAGGTTAATCCCCATTTTTGTAGGAGAAATCTGCCCGTGTAACCAGTCCGGCTACTAGTGCCTACAAGCGGACGGATTAATGTGAGACGTCGCAGGATTGATAATTAACCAAAAAAGGGTTAATTAACTAATTAAGTTAGTAACCAAATTTGAATATGTAATTAAAGGAGATTGATTGACATGAAGGAATATGGTAATTAATTGAAATCAATTAAGGAGGATAATTAATTGGTAATAAGGTAATTAATTGAAATCAATTAAGGAGGATAACTATTTGGTAATATGGTAATTAATTGAAATCAATTAAGGAGGTTAATTAAAAAGGATAAGGTAATCAATTGAAATCAATTAAAGGCAATTAAAGGGGAATTAATTGATTAGAAGAATATGGAAATCAATTAGAGTGAATTAACTAATTTAAAAATATTAGTAAGGGAATTGGGGCTAGATTGCTAGATGTCCCAATGGTAGAAATCAAAAAGTGGAAACCCATAGGATAAATTGAAAACTTAACAAGTGGAATTAATAGAAATAAAACGCATTTGTTTAAAAAAAACGTCAAACCATAAATTAGTGATGTTTTCTTCCACTTAAATCAACACCATCTAAATATTTAGTGCTTGCAACTTTCTTTCCTTGAATCAACGCATTCACTTCCAATTTGAACGTACGTTATTCCTTGCAAAATTTTATCACTTGATTTACGCCACTTTTTAATGCAGCAAAATTTGTTATTTTCCTTTACTATTTCAAAGTCTAAATATAAATTTGGAAGTTCTGAAATTTTTACTTTGTTAAAAGACAACTCCATTTGTAATTTTAAATAAAAATGAATTTTGTATATTTAAAATAAGTAAATACGAAGAATGTAAACAAGTTAAAATTTTAGTTAAGTAATAACTTTGTAAAATTCAGTGTTTTACAGACTGTTAAATTTCGCATTTAAAAAGGGCACGCATTGTAATGGTATAAGTAACGTATAAACGTATAAATTAAAAATGTTACTTTTGCATAAATTTTGGGCGTATTGTATTGCGTCGGTTTGGCGTATTTTAAAATGCATGCTGCAATATGGATTAATAAATCAGTTAGTAGATTTTTATAGCAAAACGTTACTTTTTCCACAGCTTTCATTGGTTTTAAATTGGCGTAAAATCCTTGCTAAAATCACTTAGCCTATATAAAGAAAGAAACGCACACAATCATTAATTGAAGAAAAAGTTTAAAATAAACCAATGTATTAATCACTTGCCGTTTCTTCACCATAAATTTAACTCATCCCTCTTTATCAACGCACGGAAATTTCAAATTTTCTAGTTGCCGTTTCTTTCTTGTCTGCATTTATTTCTTACCCAGATTTCAAAATTTTCTGTATATGTATACATCTTTTAGCCTAACAATTTTTTTTTCACGCAACCTTTAATATGCAATGAAACTTTTTTTTTCGGTTAACAATTAAATTCAGTCGCCATTCTTTCTACGCAATTAAGTGGAAATTTTGTCATTCCTAAAGAAATTTAATTCTTGCCTCTTTTCTTTCCTATAATTAAGCGCGTAAATTTAGGCACGTTCGTTTTCTCTTGCTTCCTAATTATTTTCCATATTCCCTTCATCTAAATAATGGAAACATGCATCTCATTTGTAGCTCTAGGAATAAACGTTTAATGAAAGCAACTTATCCCTTACCAATGAGAACAAAATTTCTAAATCTCTAAAGAAATAAATCATGCAGATTCCTATTTTTATAACACGTTCAAACAAAATGGATAAAATAAACGCATTCAATATTATTTGAAAATATTATCCCATAATCTAATCTTCACTACCCATTTCTTTTGTTTTAATTTCGTAGCCATTTGCATTCAATTGATAAAAATCAATATTTATATTCTTCCTATCTATTTGCTCATCTAAATCAATGCACGTTTCTCTTGAAATAGTATCTTGGATCAATCAAATTTCTTTTACGCATTTTGTTTTTCTTTTCAACCGTTACTTGAAATGTACGCACTCTTAAAAATGCAAGAAGTCATTTCTTTTAATGTTGAATTTCAAATGCAAAGATTTCCTGCCTTTTTCTTTCACGCATTTAATTTTTCTCTTTACCTGAAATCTTGCTCATCCTTAAAATCAACTTGACCTTCCCCTATATTTATACAACACACGTTCAAAACTATTTTTACATCACCTGGAGAGCTTCACCTTCTTTTCTTGCATGTGTGTGTTGAAGGTATGCATCTGTCTTTTATTTTATTTTTATTTCTACTTCTCATGCTTTTCACGTTGCGTACTTTGCTCCTTCTTCTCGTTCCACCATGCTCGACTACTCCACCTCTCAAGTATGTTGTTGCCATCCCTGATAAGTATGCATCTCCTTTCCTCCTGATCTTGCCATGCATGTCCAATAATATAGGGAATCAAGCCTAGTTTCTTTCTTTTGCATGCTGTAGAACTTATTAGCCTGCGTCCCTGTAGTTGCGGCCACGTGAAATTGAATAAGGGTGTCACTTTTGAATAAAATGTTAACAAACAAAATAAATATCTTTCATTTTTGCATCACTGGAGAAGAAACCATATACGCCTGTAGTTTTGGTGGACATGTGAATTTGCATGCGTGAGCCACTTTGAAGATTTTAACAAATGGGAGTGTGTAATGAAGACAAACTTGGAAAATGATTTGTGGTTTATTAGTTGCGTGTGAAACAAATCACACGACCTTGTCATTTCATAAGTGCATGCATACATTTTTTCAAAGTATTTTTTTATGAAAATCTAATAACGTTTTGTTTCAAGACTCGGCCTATTTGATTTAACAAAGCATTTTTTTACAAAGCATTTTTCCCAAAGCATTTAAATAACAAATTTGGAAAGGGAAGAGGATTGGAGATGTTGAACAAATTGAGTGATGGAGTGGTCAAGCTGCGGGTGTCAAAAATCTTTTAATTTATAAATCTCATTCCGGTGGTTATTAAATTTTGCTTTGATCGCTTCATAATCGCGTAATTTATTTTTCGTTTATTTTTCAAGTTCGTAATTGAGGTGTCACATCTGTTGGATTTATCGTGCCTCTGTTCATTTCTTTCGGGATAGATACCGTTGTTTGATTTGAATCTTCAGCAGCGGAAAGGTGAGTATTTCTCACCAGACAAACATACCTATATATCTGTGAATTTATCACAAGTGTAATTGTAATTTATTTTATTAAATTTTATCTGCCTGTGATATAAGCATATGATGTTAAACCCCATTATTAATTGACACATCATCAGTTGTTTATTTATTTTAATATTATTGCAGTTATACTATTTAATGCTTATTTAATGTTAATCACTGCAAGTTCCCTGTAAATTTGAGATCGTTATAGGCTGAAATGATAGGCCTGAACGATAATTATTTATTCATTTATTTAATTATTTATTTTTTTACTTGGGATTGCGGGTTTGAAATGATAGAACCCGGGTTTTCTTTGTAAATTGCGGATTGAAATGATATATATCCGTATCACTTGACCTAGGCTAGAAAACTATATACAGACCCGTGGTTTATATAATATTTTTCTGAAAGGTTTTAAAAATATTTTTAAATGGAAGTTTATAATATTCTGGTTTAAATGTATTTAAAGGATTTTATAAAATTTATAATGATTTTTGAATAAGTCAAAATGTTAAATAAATGAATGTTTAAGTAAAATTTTGGAATATAACTTATTTTGGGAAATTCTGATTTTTGTTAAAAGTGAGATTTTAGTTAAGTAAAATAATTGATAATAAGTTATATTTTGGGAATTTAAAACTTAATTGTCAAATTAATAATTTATTTCGGCACTTAAATGCTGTCTTTTGTAAATGAACTGTTTTAACCTATGACTTTAGGTAGCATTTTATAAGTGCTACGGAAACGGAATTTTGATTGTTTTAGTAAAAGAATTTAATGGAAATAATCTTTGGAAAAAAAGCTTAAATTTTGGAATTTAATATGTAATTATTAAAAATAAGGAATTACTTTAAATGGTTTTAAATGGAAGAATTTAACTTTTAAATGTGAGTTGAAAGGCAATTAATTCCTAAATAAATTGAATAGATTTAAATGGTATTTTATAAAAATGACTGATGTTTAAAAATGATATTATGATATTGAAGGTATTTGAAATTTATTTTGATTTTTAAAGTATAAATACCATTTTTAAAAGTTGTAACCACGGGTTAAAATAACGTTTGGTTGTTAAAGAGACCGGGATCGGATATCTGGCATACTCTCTGTCGATACCGAAAACCACTTTGACAACCGTGTACGCGGTAGAGATTCCAAAATGAAGTAGGATGGTGGTGACGTTTTCCTTTAAGGTAGATACGTGGACCCGACTCCCGTGAGTTGGCATAAGGTGGCTAAAACAGGATCGATTCTCGGATTAATGAGGTAGCAACTCTGATCGGACGCACTTTTTCGTATGCCATTCTATTACTCTTGTGATTGTTTTGGTGCACACCTTTGATTTGGGAGTGTTGTTCGAGGTGGGCGGCAGCTGCGCGCTGCGCGTTTCCATCGGTCCGGATAGCAATTGGTATATCTACCCTGACATTGCCTAGGTATGCCGTGTCACCTACCATAGCGAGCCTTGTACGAGTTTGGTTTTCTCCCGTAGCCCGTGTGGTATCCTCTGGTGGCTTCCCGATCAGGAGGGACCATGATATTGGATGGACTACTGGGACTATTACGTGTTAAGGGGAATATTGGGTCACTCCTTAACGCTATTTAAAAGTAAGTTTATTTTAATATAGACACTATTATAATAGCGAAAATATTACTACATAGTAAATAGTTTAACGGATCCTTAGAGGATGGGCGGTCCCAAGCATCCTTTAAGTTACTTGCTTTATATTACAGTACACTTGAATTAGCTTACACTATATAAGTATGTATGTCCTGACTCGAGTGTTTATGTTTTATGTTGCGCTCGGGTCAGCCTGAGTTGCAGTTTCAGCTTTCATCCCGGGGCTAGGACATTCTGTAGATCTTTCGAGCTGTCGGCAAAACTTTCAGTCCGTATCTTATTTATGTAATCGAGACTTTGGGATATTTGGATTTTTTTAGTGATGTTTAAACTATATTGGAGATTTAAACTATGTAATTTTTTTTATTCGGTTGAGACTATTATAGTGGCTTCATGAACCACTAAGTATTTTTAAATTCCGCTGCGAGTATTCTGATTCTATGTCTGTGATTCTGTGGTTAATTATTTACTGTATATTTTGAGATTTGCCAAATTTTAATTACAACGCGGTATTTTGAACAATTCAAGTCCGACATGTGCGGATGCGAATGGTTGAAAATATCGGGTCGTTACATTTGGTATCAGAGCTTTGGCTCTAGGCAAAACTTAGAATGTGGTAAAATTGATTTACAGAATCACTTTCATTTGAGCTTGAATCTCTTCCTTTTCGAATTTTGGAACGTTCCCTGCGGTTCCGAAGTTCATTCGTGTCCCTCACTATTCATTTTCTTTCGATTCTGGAGTATCCCATAACTCCACTTTGGATGATCTTTATAGTGAATTTGCGGTCTCGCCAATATTCTAATAAAGGGGTGAAACTCCTTTACAACTAGCATTGATTCACCAGAGATTTATATTTATCCTCCGTTTATATGCTAGTATCTTTGGTTATTCTGAACTTTATCTCTTCAGATCGAATGTAGATTTACCCCAGAAAATCCACATCGATCTTATTCTTTAAGTCACAGTTGACCCGGTTAAGGTTGCCCGTGATTTATATAAACTTATCTGGTTCCTTATTCTGTTATTTAACCATCGGATCTTCTGATTCCAACTTATCTTTAAATCAAAATTCTCTTTAATTTGAGTCCTTCAAATTTGAATCTCTATACTTGTTTTGAAAAAATTTATTCCTATATTTGGGAAAAATCTAATATTACGAGTATGGTGGCACGTCCATTGGACGTGTGCCAAAAAGGAAGTGTGAAAATTTTGTGTGTGCTACCGTTATGGTGGTGATATACACACACAGAGACACGCATACGTATATGTGTACGCAGATGTGTGTGTATATCTTTAATAATAATTGTAATACCTTTGGTATCACACTTTTTTTGTGTCAGCGTGAACTACCAAAAATGCCCCTACTAAATCATAATATCACTTGAAAATATGATCGAACAATTAAATTTCTTTTACAAATTCATAACGCTACAAATGTTATTTAATTTTAATATCACCTAAAATTCGGATCTAACAAATAAAATTCTTTTAATAATAGTTGTAACACCTTTGCAACTGAAATAATGTAAATGAGGTATAAGTCACAGTCAAGTCAATGAAATGAGAATCACTTATATCTTACAGTTAAAGAATAAATAAATTAACCATTGTAGAAGAATTTTAAAGGTTTCGTATACCAATGGAGTTTTTTCTTTATCGTGGTATTAGTTGTATAAATCATAATCTTAAATTTGTAAGATTTTATTACTATCTTAACTTCTCCACTTAACACCATTGAGAAACAAATTATATAAATTAAGATAAATTATGGAATTTAAATATGAGATTCACATGTGCAAATTAAGAATTACATACAACAAATTTAGTTCACAATAACTAACCCACTTTTGCTAAAACAAATTTTTTTAGATATAGTTCACAATAATCGACTAATTGATGTGATGTCTTAGTGAAAACGAAATTTACCGTTCTGGCTTACCATATGACATGTGCAAAAAACTTCTTTCCATTTGTAGAATAGTGCAGAAAAATTCATGGACATATTCATAAAATTCAATGAACGTTTTGTTTTATTTTATTTTATTTGACATCCTACGGTGCTTCCATTCCTTTGTACTTGTAGGATCTTTACTCACTTATGAATCAGGTCTTTCATGTCTACCAAAATGCTGAAACTAATGTCAATAGCTTGGACTTGGACATATAAATAATAGTCATAGCTTACTTGCAAACATAATTATACATATATGTTGGCATGCCCGCTTGTTCATAAATCTAAAGAAACCTATGGGAAGTCTTGTATTTCTCCAGCTTTCTTAATTGAAAATAGTATGACAAAGAAGCATCAACAGAAATGATATTGTCCCCAAGTTAGCCAGATGGGGCATAACAGATTGAAATCTTCTTGAACAACCAAAGAGAGCAAAATCCGGGTCATCACAAATAGGAATGTAAGTTTTTGGTGAAGAGTTTTTTAACTGCTATTAGTGTGTAGTAAGTAGGTCGGGTAGTCGCATAGGCCAAGAAGAGTCAAGACATGTTCATTGCTGGATATTAGATCCAAAAGGAATCGGGATGTGCTTTTTTGTAGTTCATACTTTACATACAGAATGTGGCTACAATTATGAATGGAACTTTCAGCAAGTTTATTTTGCAGATCATGAACCAAATATCAATGACTAACATGCACATATTGAAATAGAACAGTAATACTTATCCCATTAATATAAATGTATATCCATAAATTTTCAACTACTTTTACACCTATATCGAAAAATATAATTGCCATAATATCATTAAGCAAGCATAAAGCTATAGTCCAGATTAGCTTGTTGGTTTCACATGTCGTGCGTCAAATATTGGGTTATCAAAATGTACGTAGAAATAAAAGTATAGGCATTGCCAGAGAGCAAATAGTACTATTGAATTCCAAAAGAACTCCATACCCAAAACAGGCAAACTATTAAACATATGTGATATAAGAGGTCCTATGTACTGATAAATGTCACATATGAAAAAACTTATTAACAAATTCGGTGACCAATATAATAACGATACAAATCAAATCCTTCCCACAAATCTTTCATTTCAATCAACTCCAATGACTGAATTGTAAACTTCTTGATCGTTAGTATCTCCATTGATGGCCTCTCAATCTCTTGATTTTCCCAATCTGTCAATCACCCATATATTAGTGCAATAGAAACAATAAATTAACTTAAATTAAATAAAATGAATGCCAACAATAAGCACATATAATTTCCATATTCTGTTGACGCTTCTCATTTGAAACGTTATAGAGTTCAGTCAGTCTAAGATATATGTTGCCCAAAGAGACTATTGGTCTTGATCCCAGTTGTCAACCCAAAAGCAGAGCCTTTTAGTTTCAAGAGGTGAAAAGGCAAGTCAAGCATGGAAGTTAGACTATAGATATTGTTGGATATATAATGTGAATTACAATTAGTCCTATTGCGTAGAAACAAAGATGACTATATTGCCAACATTAAGCATTATGTGAATTACAGTTAGTCATATTGCCAACTTTAAGCCTTTTAGATGACTATAATGTGAATTACAGTTAGTCATATTGCCAACATTAAGCACAACAATAGCAACAAAGATGACTATATTGGCTGATCATAACTTAAACTTACAAATAATAACCAAGTCTTTCTTTTTAGTATGTGTGCATAAAAACTGAAGAAATAAAAACTGAAAATTTTCCTAGAATTGCAACCCAATCTACTTAACTCCCGTATTGGACATAGTTTTCTAGTATATGTTCAAACTCTAAATATGTTGCCAACTATAATTTAAAATGTGAAATACATATAGCTTAAAAAATCAAATCCGAAAACGGTTAAATATCAAAAAACATTGTATTGGGAACAAAATTATAAAGGTCAAAAACCTGATGTTGTCAGCTCACAGTCACCACCTTATTGTAGTGAATGATAAAGGTCATTAGTGTAAGATTATTAAAATAATGTCTATTGAAATGAAATCATAGAAAGCATAAAACATAAAATACATACAAAAAACGGCGTGTTCTTTAAATACTAATCTGTCAGTCACTTCCAGAATGTACTTCTGAAGCAATATTTGTATGCACATGATTGCGTAGCTTCAACCAAGGGTAGTAAAGATTTGAGTATGCCTTTATAAAGTTGATAAACCTGTTCCATTCATGATTTCGCTGGAAAAAATTACACACAATTTAATGAACCTGAAGCTTAAGAGAGCATAAACATAATAATAAAAGTAGCAGTCAAAAACGGGGAATATAATTAAAGAAATGAAGTTTTATGGACATGCTTGTTTGTATGGAAAATTTATCTAGCATACTTACTATACACCTGATAACCTATATACATGTTTATGTGTTGGTATGATGATTTCATAAAGTTGGTTTGACAAAAATGGAACAACTAATATGATTATTTTCAGACAAAGCAAACATTATTCCCTTCGAATGAATACCCCAAAAAAATAAAAGGAAAATATTGGGAGACAAACGTGACATTAATTTTGGTCATTGTTACATACACTGACTAAACAAAAATTTAATTTACTGGCGAAGAGAAGTTGCAACCTTGCATACTGATTATGATTTTCAAAATCATTTGGATTGTTTTATTAATTCACACTCACAATCCTTTTGACCAAGTAATATCAAAACTCTATATGACAAAAACTACAACAAAGAACTCAAATAATTGAATTTTACGAAAAATTAACAAAGGATAAAACATCATCAACGAAATCCATTGCCCCGAATGAATCAAAATAATTGTCGCTCCAAAATATATCTGATATTTCAACGCTAGATTCACCATCTAATGAGAAAGAAGTCTTAGACTGTGATTTTTTTTCATACCTTCTTTAATGCTCTCTGTAATGCTGTTATCATCTGCAGTAGACAATGTTGATATCACATTAACATGTTCTTCAATTTGCAATGGAAGAGCAAAAATTTGATCTTTGTTATCTATATAATCAATATCATCCTTTATTCTGGATTTTAAGTCTACTCCAGAAAGATTTAACTTCTTTTTGGGACGACCATTCCAATAGTTTTTGATTTCATTATCTGCTCCTCCAGGAAATTGTGAAGTTATTTTAGACCATCTGCAAAGCAATCGAAAAAATAGTTAACACCTAACAGTATTGCATATATGCTAAAACTTAGTCATAAATCAGAAGAGGTTTTTCAACATGCTTCATACACTGCCATATGCTTTAACCATTATAAAAAATAAACAATAATTTTAAAAAAGCATGTTATTATATGGTGTTTACCATCCTTTATAGCATAGAACCTTTAATAACCTATCTACAATTTTAATATTTATAAGTCATGTCTCTATAATTTTATTGCTTGATCTAATATTATAAATTTAACATAATCTAAATGATACTTAAGCATGGACAAATGGTACGGTGTGGATTACAAAAGTCATCCACATCAAATAAAAGATCATAAAGGGTCAGAGATCAAGTTACCCTAACAAAAGCATGTGGTCGTTCGAAGTGAGGTAAACACAGCAACTCATAGAAAATGGGTCTAACATGGGTTTCAAATTTAATTAAGTATTGAAATTTCAGCAAACAACATTTTTGTCTTTACCGCCTAATAAAGATAGAAACTTCACCTAATCTTTTATTCATGCTTGGAAGAGTGTCAGAACAGCTAAAAAATTAGCAATTGATGGTTAAAGTGCCAATTCATACACTAACTTCAAGATTTTAGGAACGTGTTTTCCATTGCATCACAAATGGATGTCTATTTTGAGTAAAATAATGAACTGCGTATTTTAGTAGTGTATATATGAACACACCATAACCTTGACATTGATACATGAGTGGAAATAGTGGCCTTTCCAAAATTTCTGAATCACCCATGGACCAAAACTAAGAGTGAAAAAAGTTTCATCTACTTACAAAGAAAATAATGGCAGTAATACCCTCATGTTTTGTTGTACTTTATGCCAATTCATCCTCTCGTTCACTGTACTATCTAAAATCAAATCACAAAAAGCTAAAAAGTTAAGAAATAACAACATAAGATTTTAGCACATGGTTCATACCAAACACAATAACATAAGCTATACTTTTAACATGCATTTATTATATGAACAAAATAAAAGGACGTACCTGCTTTTGAGATAAGATATCATCTCTCTGCTATGTTGACAATAATATGGTGTTGATATGCTCCATATTTAAGTTACATCCATCATTTTCTAACTCTGAAAAAAACTGCAAACTATGAAGTAAGAAAATGAGTAAGAAAATGCCTTGTACTCTAAGATAATAACCAAGGTAAACATGAGTAAGAAAATGCCTCTAAACTTAGTAATAAGAACAAAAACAACCATACTCTAGGATATAAATTGATACTATGAAGTACGTAAACAACTCTTTACTCAATTATACGAACTAATATCATCATAAATAAACAACAGATTTAGCAAAAACAAACGTCCAATTCTGCTCAAAACATTATTTGTACCACCTTTAGAGAAATTCATTGTCTTGCCTAGGCCCATAGTTTTTTTAGATTTGAGCTATCAAAGTGCCAAGAAGATGAAATTACCTGAGCTGCCATAGAGGTCTAGACCGAGCTTTCTGTAGATAAGGGTTCGAAGGTCATAGCCAATTTGATAACTTCAGCTTTTTCGAAGATAAGGGTTCGAAGATTCAACGTTTAAGCTCCTTTCTCCTGCCTGCAAATAAACAGTTGTCCAAACCGTGTATGTATATAAAATTGTAATATTTGAATTATATCAAAATCCCAAAATCAATCAAACGACTACAAAAATAAGTTAATTTACCCTCTGATAATTCGCAGGATTTCCATAAACATCGTGCCTGGAATTCTAATAATTATTACATTGATCCATCAAATCAACAAAAAGAGGAGCATCTACAGTGAATCTTTTAACATATGGAGTGAATTCCTTGGCTAATGGATTCAAATTAGAGAATAAATTCGTCGTTGGTGTAACGCCATGCATCCTTCAAACTTCGCTAGAAGCCACTCGTCGGGCGAAAGAGTCGAAATCGTTGTGGCCAGAAGATCTTATTGGCTGGTCGATTTGGAAACGGCGGAAGGGTCGATTTGGAAACTTTGATTTCCTACAAAATTCAAACAGGAATTGAATCGAAATCAATTCACAAATTGAGGAATACGGAGATCATTTAAAACCATTTAAAATCATACCTTTTCGAAGAAACAATTGAGGCAGTGGACGGCTGGGAAGAACCCAATGAGGAAAAATGGTTTTATTGAGTACGGTTGCTCGGTAGAAAGTGGAAAGTTGAGGTAAGTGAATTAAGAAGAAAGCGGAGAGAAATGTGAGATAATGGGGAAAAAATGGAAAACGGTTCTAACGTGGGAAGACTAATGACATAATTGTCCTTACTTGGGTTTTGATAGGGAAAGCAGAGGAAAGGTCATATTGGGAAATGCCAAAAAGGCTTCACTTTGATCGGTTTGACCAAGGTTTTGCATTATAGTATAGATATATATATATGTATAATTTTCAGAATTTAACTAGTTGTTTAGAGATAATAGTGTTTGATTTTATTTATGGTTTTGTAAACCATTGCATTTGTCTTATATAAATAATTGAACTATAAAACATGGTTATAAATTTATTTGGAAACAGAAATGAATTTAAAACAAGAATTTAAGAATTTAATTTCTGGTAGTTTCAAACCTTGTGTTTAAAGTCTTAAAAGGATATATTATTATTTAAATTATTTTCGAATATAAATTTGTTTCCAAAAAATTTTAAAGTTTTAAAAATTAGTGCTCTTCTCTTTGTCACTGGAAAATAATTTCGGTGATGACTACAACATCATCGACATTCATTTTCGAGTATTGAAGTAAAGAGACCACGCTGTAGTTTTGCTTCAAAAATTTAATTGATTTGAATTTCTAAATATGACTTAATTTATAATATATATAGATATATGATTTGAATTTGATTTGACATATGATATATGTATGTATTTATTTATCTCTAAAGCGTTTGAAGTTAATTGAAAATTTAATTCATAAATTTATGTTAAAAGGTGATTCTAGTGATAAAATAAAGTCAAATTTTGAATGAATATTTAAACTTGAATAATAGAATTGGAAAAAAAAATTACTTGTATAATTGCATGCCAATATAACTTACCTAAATCATTCAGAAATCAACTATGTAATTGGATAATGTATAATATAAAAGGATTTTATAAATAAAATTTGAGTGGTTATAATAAATGATATACACTTAAAGTTTCAGTTACAAAAAGACAAATAGAGGTAAATAGAATAAAAAAATAGTTGAATAATATACAATATCAAATGGTGTTAAAGGAAATTTAGAAATAAATTGGAATATTTATAATAAATGTAATCTACTTAATATGTGCGATAAGATATATTAAGTAGAATATATTTAATAATAATCTGGAATAAAGAAGAATTAAATTTGTTGAATAAAATATGATTATTTTAAATGACTATACAAATTTATGATTTTAGAAATTGTTAATTTCAAAATAATTGGATAATAAGATAACTAATAGTTAAGATTGATTTATCTTCAGTAAAAATCAAATGAATTAAATCAATTATTGAATATTAATTAATTTAAATTGAATTTATAAATGACTCCATTTTGAGTTTCAATTTAGTTTTCTTTCAGGGTGTTTCTATTCTCCTACCTCTTTCCTTTTCGGGGACGAAAAGTTTTGAGTGGGGAGAGTGTAGTGACCTGTAAATTTAGAGAATTAAACTCGTTAATTTAATAAGATTTTTGTAACTAAATTTAAGAAGTAAAAAAAAAACCATTATTATTTATAATGAAGTGAGTGGTAACTAAATGTTTTTGGATATTATCATAATATCTGTTGTTATACCCATTCCCTAAAAATAATGAAAAGGGAAATTTTGTAACATATTAAAGTAGTTAATTAATTATGTTAATTGGGTAGGTTATGACATGCAAATCATGTTGGTGGAATATTGTCAATTTTGACATATTAATTATGTTAGTGGTGAACATTGTTAAGCAATTTAAAACAACGAAACTTGCAATCAATTTATTTGATTAATCTACCTTATTCTTAGTTAGCAATTCAAAACTTGAATAAAGGCATATACGGATATTTTAAAATGGAGTTTATGACAATTAATAGGTATTTCAAAAAGGAAATTAATGATAATTAATAGGGAAATTAATTGTAAAATTTCAGTAGTTGAGCAGAATTAATTTATTGAATAATCAATGCAAGTTAATTAAGTTAATGAAAGATAAATAAGTTAATTCTTTTGGTTAATGGCATGAGGACGCGAGGTTAGTCCCCATTTTTTAGGAGAAATCTGCCCGTGTAACCAGTCCGGCTACCAGTGCCTACAAGCGGACGGATTAATGTGAGACGTCGCAGGATTGATAATTAACCAAAAAAGGGTTAATTAACTAATTAAGTTAGTAACCAAATTTGAATATGTAATTAAAGGAGATTGATTGACATGAAGGAATATGGTAATTAATTGAAATCAATTAAGGAGGATAATTAATTGGTAATAAGGTAATTAATTGAAATCAATTAAGGAGGATAACTATTTGGTAATATGGTAATTAATTGAAATCAATTAAGGAGGTTAATTAAAAGGGATAAGGTAATCAATTGAAATCAATTAAAGGGGAATTAATTGATTAGAAGAATATGGAAATCAATTAAAGTGAATTAACTAATCTAAAAATATTAGTTAGGGAATTGGGGCTAGATTGCTAGATGTCCCAATGGTAGAAATCAAAAAGTGGAAACCCATAGGATAAATTGAAAACTTAACAAGTGGAATTAATAGAAATAAAACGCATTTGTTTAAAAAAAACGTCAAACCATAAATTAGTGACGTTTTCTTCCACTTAAATCAACACCATCTAAATATTTAGTGCTCGCAACTTTCTTTCCTTGAATCAACGCATTCACTTTCAATTTGAACGTACGTTATTCCTTGCAAAATTTTATCACTTGATTTACGCCACTTTTTAATGCAGCAAATTTTTTTATTTTCCTTTACTATTTCAAAGTCTAAATATAAATTTGGAAGTTTTGAAATTTTTACTTTGTTAAAAGACAACTCCATTTGGAATTTTAAATAAAAATGAATTTTGTATATTTAAAATAAGTAAATACGAAGAATGTAAACAGATTAAAACTTTAGTTAAGTAATAACTTTGTAAAATTCAGTGTTTTACAGACTGTTAAATTTTGCATTTAAAAAGGGCACGCATTGTAATGGTATAAGTAACGTATAAACGTATAAATTAAAAATGTTACTTTTGCATAAATTTTGGGCGTATTGTATTGCGTCGGTTTGGCGTATTTTAAAATGCATACTGCAATATGGATTAATAAATCAGTTAGTAGATTTTTATAGCAAAACGTTACTTTTTCCACAGCTTTCATTGGTTTTAAATTGGCGTAAAATCCTTGCTAAAATCACTTAGCCTATATAAAGAAAGAAACGCACACAATCATTAATTGAAGAAAAAGTTTAAAATAAACCAATCTATTAATCACTTGCCGTTCTTCACCATAAATTTCACTCATCCCTCTTTAACAACGCACGGAAATTTCAAATTTTCAAGTTGCCGTTTCTTTCTTGTCTGTATTTATTTCTTACCCAGATTTCGAAATTTTCTGTATATGTATACATCTTTTAGCCTAACAATTTTTTTTTCACGCAACCTTTAATATGCAATGAAACTTTTTTTTCGGTTAACAATTAAATTTAGTCGTCATTCTTTCTACGCAATTAAGTGGAAATTTTGTCGTTCCTGAAGAAATTTAATTCTTGCCTCTTTTCTTTCCTATAATTAAGCGCGTAAATTTAGGCACGTTCGTTTTCTCTTGCTTCCTAAATATTTTGCATATTCCCTTCATCTAAATACTGAAAACATGCATCTCATTTGTAGCTCTGGGAATAAACGTTTAATGGAAGCAACTTATCCCTTACCTGTGAGAACAAAATTTCTAAATCTCTAAAGAAATAAATCATGCAGCTTCCTATTTTTATAACACGTTCAAACAAAAAGGATAAAATAAACGCATTCAATATTATTTGAAAATATTATCCCATAATCTAATCTTAACTACCCGTTTCTTTTGTTTTAATTTCGTAGTCATTTGCATTCAATTGATAAAAATCAATATTTATATTCTTCCTATCTATTTGCTCATCTAAATCAATGCACGTTTCTCTTGAAATAGTATCTTGGATCAATCAAATTTCTTTTACGCATTTTTTTTCTTTTCAACCGTTACTTGAAATGTACGCACTCTTAAAAATGCAAGAAGTCATTTCTTTTAATATTGAATTTCAAATGCAAAGATTTCCTTCCTTTTTCTTTCACGCATTTAATTTTTCTCCTTACCTGAAATCTTGCTCATCCTTAAAATCAATGTGACCTTCCCCTATATTTATACAACACACGTTCAAAACCATTTTTACATCACCTGGAGAGCTTCACCTTCTTTTCTTGCATGCGTATGTTGAAGGTACGCATCTGTCTTTTATTTTATTTTTATTTCTATTTCTCATGCTTTTCACGTTGCATACTTTGCTCCTTCTTCTCGTTCCACCATGCTCGACTACTCCACCTATCAAGTATATTGTTGCCATCCCTGATAAGTATGCATCTCCTTTCCTCCTGATCTTGCCATGCATGTCCAATAATATAGGGAATCAAGCCTAGTTTCTTTCTTTTGCATGTTGTAGAACATATTAGCCTGCGTCTCTGTAGTTGTGGCTACGTGAAATTGAATAAGGGTGTCACTTTTGAATAAAATATTAACAAACAAAATAAATATCTTTCATTTTTTCATCACTGGAGAAGAAACCATATACGCCTGTAGTTTTGGTGGACATGTGAATTTGCATGCGTGAGCCACTTTGAAGATTTTAACAAATGGGAGTGTGTAATGGAGACAAACTTGGAAAATGATTTGTGGTTTATTAGTTGCGTGTGAAACAAATCACACGACCTTGTCATTTCATAAGTGCATGCATACATTTTTTCAAAGTATTTTTTTATGGCAATCTAATAACGTTTTGTTTCAAGACTCCGCCTATTTGATTTAACAAAGCATTTTTTTTACAAAGCATTTTTCCCAAAGCATTTAAATAACAAATTTGGAAAGGGAAGAGGATTGGAGATGTTGAACAAATTGAGTGATGGAGTGGTCAAGCTGCGGGTGTCAAAAATCTTTTAATTTATAAATCTTATTCCGGTTGTTATTAAATTTTGCTTTGATCGCTTCATAATCACGTAATTTATTTTTCGTTTATTTTTCGAGTTCGTAATTGAGGTGTCACATCTGTTGGATTTATCGTGCCTCTGTTCATTTCTTTCGGGATAGATACCGTTGTTTGATTTGAATCTTCAACAGCGGAAAGGTGAGTATTTCTCACCAGACAAACATACCTATATATCTGTGAATTTATCACAAGTGTAATTGTAATTTATTTTATTACATTTTATCTGCCTGTGATATAAGCGTATGATGTTAAACCCCATTGTTAATTGACACATCATCAGTTGTTTATTTATTTTAATATTATTGCAGTTATAATATTTAATGCTTATTTAATGTTAATCACTGCAAGTTCCCTGTAAATTTGAGATCGTTATAGACTGAAATGATAGGCCTGAACGATAATTATTTATTCATTTATTTAATTATTTAATTATTTATTTTTTTACTTGGGATTGCGGGTTTGAAATGATAGAATCCGGGTTTTCTTTGTAAATTGTGGATTGAAATGATATATATCCATATCACTTGACCGAGGCTAGAAAACTAAATACAGACGTGGTTTATATAATATTTTTCTGAAAGGTTTTAAAAATATTTTTAAATGGAAGTTTATAATATTCTGGTTTAAATGTATTTAAAGGATTTTATAAAATTTATAATGATTTTTGAATAAGACAAAATGTTAAATAAATGAATGTTTAAGTAAAATTTTGGAATATAACTTATTTTGGGAAATTCTGATTTTTGTTAAAAGTGAGATTTTAGTTAAGTAAAATAATTGATAATAAGTTATATTTTGGGAATTTAAAACTTAATTGTCAAGTTAATAATTTATTTTGGCACTTAAATGCTGTCTTTCGTAAATGAACTATTTTAACCTATGACTTTAGGTAGCATTTTATAAGTGCTACGGAAACGGAATTTTGATTGTTTTAATAAAATAATTTAATGGAAATAATCTTTGGAAAAAAAGCTTAAATTTTGGAATTTAATATGTGATTATTAAAACTAAGGAATTGACTTTAAGTGGTTTTAAATGGAAGAATTTAACTTTTAAATGTGAGTTGAAAGGCAATTAATTCCTAAATAAATTGAATAGATTTAAATGGTATTTTATAAAAATGACTGATGTTTAAAAATGATATTATGATATTGAAGGTATTTGAAATTTATTTTGATTTTTAAAGTATAAATACCATTTTTAAAAGTTGTAACCACGGGTTAAAATAACGTTTGGTTGTTAAAGAGACCGGGATCGGATATCTGGCATACTCTCTGTCGGTACCGAAAACCACTTTGACAACCGTGTACGCGGTGGAGATTCCAAAATGAAGTAGGATGGTGGTGATGTTTTCCTTTAAGGTAAATACGTGGACCCGACTCCCATGAGTTGGCATAAGGTGGCTAAAACAGGAGCGATTCTCGGATTAATGAGGTAGCACCTCTGATCGGACGCACTTCTTCGTATGCCATTCTATTACTCTTGTGATTGTTTTGGTGCGCACCTTTGATTTGGGAGTGTTGTTCGAGGTGGGCGGCAGCTGCGCGCTGCGCGTTTCCATCGGTCCGGATAGCAATTGGTATATCTACCCTGGCATTGCCTAGTTGTGCCGTGTCACCTACCATAGCGAGCCTTGTACGAGTTTGGTTTTCTCCCGTAGCCCGTGTGGTATCCTCTGGTGGCTTCTCGATCAGGAGGGACCATTATATTGTATGGACTACTGGGACTATTACGTGTTAAGGGGAATATTGGGTCACTCCTTAACGCTATTTAAAAGTAAGTTTATTTTAATATAGACACTATTATAATAGCGAAAATATTACTACATAGTAAATAGTTTAACGGATCCTTAGAGGATGGGCGGTCCCAAGCATCCTTTAAGTTACTTACTTTATATTACAGTACACTTGAATTAGCATACACTATATAAGTATGTATGTCCTGACTCGAGTGTTTATGTTTTATGTTACGCTCGGGTCAGCCTGAGTTGCAGTTTCAGCTTTCATCCCGGGGCTAGGACATTCTGTAGATCTTTCGAGCTGCCGGCAAAACTTTCAGTCCGTATCTTATTTATGTAATCGAGACTTTGGGATATTTGGATTTTTTTAGTGATGTTTAAACTATATTGGAGATTTAAACTATGTAATTTTTTTATTCGGTTGAGACTATTATAGTGGCTTCATGAACCACTAAGTATTTTTAAATTCCGCTGCGAGTATTCTGATTCTGTGTCTATGAATCTGTGATTAATTATTTACTGTATATTTTGAGATTTGCCAAATTTTAATTACAACGCGGTATTTTGAACAATTCAAGTCCGACATGTGCGGATGCGAATGGTTGAAAGTATCGGGTCGTTACACATTTAGATTCCAATTAAATTATAAACCATATTTTATAAATTCATTTATTTATATGTTGACAAAATCAATGGTTTACAAAATAATAAATGAAAATCATTTTACAAATCAATTCAGTCAACTATTTAATTTTAGAAAAATTACTTACATAATATAATCATACAAATTTATTAAAAATTGAAAAAAATTGTGTCAGTTTGCTCTGTTCAAGTGTTTTGGAAATCCTATCGATAGCGTTGATCAGACGAATCGATCGAAGCTCAATCAACGTCAACAACTCAAACAACACAATATATAAAACATTTTTATATTAGTTACAGCTACACATCCTCACTTAATAATTAAAAATGGATTTCAAAACAAAGATAGAGATTCAAATTTGATGGACTCAAATCAAATAGAATTTTGATTCGAAGATAGGTTCGAAACAACGATGAGATAATTAAATAACAAAATAGGGAGATGTATAAGTCTAAATAAATCGCGGGCAACCTTAACCGGGTCGACCGTGACTTCAAGAATAAGATTGATGTAGAATTTCGAGGAAAATCGACATTCGATCGCAAGAGATAGAATTCAGACATAGTAGGAGATAGATAGCATCGTAAACCGAGGATACAAAAATCTCCGGTAAATCAATGCCTATTGTAAAGGAGTTTCACCCCTTTACAAATCATTCTAAGATTGATGAAACCACTGAGTTATTATAGAGATCATTGGAAGTGGACTTGTGGGTACTTCATAATCAAAAGAATTTAGATGTAGGAAGACAGGAGTGGATTTCAGAACGAATAGGTGAGTTCCAGAATTCAAAGGAAACTGAATCAAAGAGGAAGGGATTCAAGCTCGAATGAAAGTGATTCCGTAATTAAATCTACTACATATGTTGAGTTTTACCTAAAATCAAAGCTCTGATAACAAATGTAATGACCTGATATTTTCAACCATTCGCATCCAAACATGCCGGGATATAATTGTTCAAAATACCAGATTGTTAATTTATATTTGGCAAAATTCATAATATACAGTAAATAAATAGATCACAGAATCACAGATACAGAGTAATATAACAATAATGCAGCGGAAACAAGCGAATAGTAGTTCATGAAGCTACTATATATAGAACAGAGTTAAAAAAGATATAACAAAAGTCTCGAATACAGTAGTCAAATACAAGATCAGGATACATCACAAGAATCAACTGATTATCTGAACGATGGATAGACATATGGATCTCCAAGAGAAGCTCCAACTCTAAAGCTGAGTCTCAAAAGCTGTATCACTCAGTCTGACCTGAGCGTAAAACAAAACACAAAACACTTAAGTTAGGATTAACATCCTTATATCAATAAATCCAACTCAAGTGAAATAACAACTGAAATAAAAGTAACTTAAAGGATGTTTGGGAGAACCATCCTCTAAGGATCCGTTAAACTATCTACTATGCAGTAATATACGCTATTATATAATGTCTAAAGTAAAGTAAACTTGCTTAAAAATAGCGTTAAGGCTTTACATTTTTCACCTTAACACATATAGTGCCAACAATTTATACAGTACCATCGTACCTCCAGATCGAGAGGCTACCATATATACTCCATAGGTACGACACAAATCAAAACTCGTACAAGGTGCATTAGGGTAGATGACACGGCACAACTAGGCAATGCCAGGGTAGATATACCAATTACGCATCTGGACTGGTGACAATGCATAGCAGCCACTACCGTCCACCTCGAGCCGCACTCCCAAAAATCAAAAGGTGCACCCAATCAATCACAAAGTAATAGAACAGTATCGAAGGAATGTGCCTGATCAGAGAAGCTACCTCATTGGCTCGGAATCGCTCCTGTTTTAGGAAACATATGCCAACTCACGGGAGTCAGGTCCACGTATATACCTCAATAGGACGTCGCCACCATTCTACTTCATTCTGGAATCTCCACCGCGTACACAGTTGTTAAAGTGGTTTTCGAAGTAGGCAGAGAGTATGAAAACTTCCGATCCCAGTCTCTTTAATAATCAAACGTTATTATAACATCGCGGTCATTTTCAAAATAGTATCTATTCAAAACCAAAAATCGTTGCCATATCAAAACCATATCAATATGATATCATTTCCATTTCAAAACTAAATACGATATCATTTCCAAAATCATAGTATTTTCAAAGTTAGAACACTTCCAAAACCAAACACTTGAAATTATAACACTTCCAAAACATAACACTTTGAAATTCATAACTTTGAAACATAACTTTCACCACTTAAACAGTTTAGATATTAAAATAGTATATATGATAAATAGTTTATAAAGTAAAATAGTTTACATAATAGAGTTATAAGTTAACATAGTTTATATTAAAATGGTTCATATTAAAATGATTCATATGAAAAATAATTTATGAAGTAAAATATATAAATTGGATTAAATATAATTTAAAAATACTCATATAATAAAATAGCTTCCTTAAATTTCACAAGTCAATTCCAAATCAACTCGAATTCCAAAATTCAAATTTAAATCAAATCTCAAATCATCAATTTCAATTTCAATTCAATTAACCCATTTCAAATCATATCAATTTCAAAACAGATTTGAACGTAAAATAAACCATTTCAATATCAATATATTTCAAAGCTTTAAATATTCCATAATTTCAAAACTAAATTGATAATTCCATATATATATATATATAATTCAATTTACTATTATTTAATTTTGAAATATTTACTTAATAAATCCAATATATTTTAAATGAAACATTTAAACTTTAAATAACTGAATATTCCTTTAATTTATTTAAACTTGATATATTCATTTAAATCACCTTAAACCAAAATCAAGTTATAAAAATCGTATCCTTTAAAATTTCAAATTTAATAAATTCAAATCGATTTTTATTAAATATAATTCTTAATTAAATATAATTTCAAATCAATTTCAAATTTATCTTCCAACCTTAATTTATTTAAATCATTATAAACTTTATATTAAAATATAATTTAAATACTTAACCATATTATCTTCAATAAAATCAAACTTTATTATTAAACTTATTCTATATTAAAACAAATTTATACATAGCTTAAAATCAACAATTTAACTATATAAAATAATATTTATATAATATCTAAAATAAATATTTATATAAAACCATATATTTCTTTACAAAACCATAGAAATCATTTTCAAAATATTTATATATAGACCAACGGTGCCTGTATATAATTTTCTATCTTATGGTCCAGTGATACGGATATTTATCAGTTCAATCCGTAATTTAAATATATATAGGTATTTATCATTTCAACCCGCAATCCCAAATTCAATTCAAATGAAAATCGCTTGGGTTTATCATTTCAACCCATAATGATTTTCCCTTATTCTACAGATCGTTCGGGTGTGTATCATTGCAACCCATAGGGATACCAACATGGAACTTGCAGTATGATAACAGATATGATAATAATATAACGGGCATATATCATCAATATAAATAATGGTGTCGGATGTCACAGGTGAACAGATACAGATAATAGCATATATAACAATATAAATAACTAACAGCAGTATATTTCTATTGTCGTTTCAATTGAAATCAATTTAATAATTATAAGAATGTAATCGTGAGTGATTGCTCGCCTTTCGAGGCTAGGTAGATTTGACAAGGAAATGAGCTACGAATCCAAGCACAAATTTCAATCAAAACAAGATTTGCATGAATTGGACGAACAAAGCTGGTAGATAGAATCGATGAAATGAATCAGAATCATAATCAATGAAGATAATTGGTATAAGTAAACTTGTATATAAATATATATAATTGTATTTATAAAACCAATATTAAATTTAAAACACAAACATATTAAATTCAAAAATCTATATATATATATACATATATACATATATGTACATATATACATATATGTACATATGTACATATATGTATATATGTATATATATATATATATATACATATATACATACATACATATATATATCAAAAATCTATATATATATATATACATATATACATATATATACATATATACATATATGTACATATGTACATATATACATATATGTACATATGTACATATATACATATATGTACATATGTACATATATACATATATACATACATACATATATATATATATCTTAAAACCAAATTCACTTTATTTTATTGTATATACATTGTATAACATACGCACACACAAAATGTATTTTTTTGGAAACCCAACACATGCCTACCTACATATATGGATTTATATATAAACATAAATATACTAATACATACAGCTGTACAATGTCTATAAAGTAATTATATTTATAAAACCAATATTAAATTTAAAACACAAACATATTAAATTCAAAAATCTATATATATATATATATACATATACATACATATATATATATATATACATACATATACATACATATATATATATACATACATATACATACATACATACATATATATATATATATATCTTAAAACCAAATTCACTTTATTTTATTGTATATACATTGTATAACATACGCACACACAAAATGTATTTTTTTGGAAACCCAACACATGCCTACCTACATATATGGATTTATATATAAACATAAATATACTAATACATACAGCTGTACAATGTCTATAAAGTTCTAGGAAATATATATTTTATAAAACAATCAAAAAGGACAAACTTCCTTTATAACATATACTACAGAATCCTTTCATATATAAACACGTTCAAAACATTGTAAACTTATGTAAGGCTATATGAACAAGTTCAATAGAAAATATATGCTTTTATAAAAAAAACCAAAAGAACAACTTCCTTTATAAATATATTGTATATAGATATATATTTAGAGATATGGTTGATAACACACAGAGGAAATATCAGGAAATATATTTTGAACATATATATACACCCAAATATATATAAAACTTTAATACTGTAACATCTACATATTACAAAACTCAAAAGGATATATATTAACTAATACATGTATATATATATATATATATATATATATATATATATATATATATATGTATGTATGTATGTATATATATATATATCAAACATATATATAACCCAAAACTAGATTGTACTTTTATATATACTATATATATGCAAGGACAAACAGATTTAATAACCTATATATAAACTATATATATAACCAGATCATATAAGCTATACACTATCAAAGTATGCTTATAAATTATTATATATTCGAACAGAAAAAGCTTAGTAAATAACTAGTTTAAGTAACATATATATATATATATATATATACATATATTTAAGCAAATTTCCTTTCGGCAAAGACCAAAACATACTTATGAAATCAATATACAACACATAATAGACAACTTAAATACTTTTAAACAATGTAATATAATACTAGGCAGTAAATAAAATTTAAGATATATATATATATACCTTTGTAAACCATATTTTAAACAACAGATAATGTTATTTCAAAACATAGCACATAAAAATAGTATATTACAACTAAATATACTAAAATAAAATCGAACTGTTATATGTATGTACTTAAGCTATAAACAACATTTATATATATACCTAAAGTATAAACAAAGCTTGCAGACTCTCGGCAAGGTACAGCTCAAGGCATGGCTGCAAAGTGATGGACTGCGGTTGGGGAAATAAGAAAGGCATGGGATACGGCTGAGGTTCAATTATTGCTGGCCGATGGTGGCAGTGAGGCCGCGAGGTAGGTGAGCTAGTTGCTCGAGGAGATGGGCAGATCATGACGTGGGGTTCGCGGGCTAGGTCAGTGTGAGATGCGGAGGCATGATGGGTTCACGGAGGAGGGCAGAGACGTGGGTAGGTGGAGAGGCAGCCAAATTTGGGTGATAATGGGTCGGTAGGCTGTTGCGTTGAGTTTTGGCATGCGTTGCAGAAAATGGAAGGGAGAGGAAGATGGAAACGTACCACAGGAAGATGATGATGAACAGGAAAATAAATAAAATAAGACGTTATTGATTGTAATATCATAAGCATAGAAAATTGTGAAGGCAGAGAAACCAACCAGAAATGAAATTTGAAATGGTGGGATGTAAAATGTCAAGAGCTGTGACTGTTTGATTTCACGTGAATAACTAAAAAGTCACATAATTCAAAAGTGTTTTAAAACGACTACCGTTACGAAAATCGTTTTATTGATTTCGCTCAGTATAGGAAACCGAAACGCAAGAATGAATATACTTCAGAGATCGTCAAGATAAGACGATCAAAATGGTATATAGATATTAGTGGTATGATCGTTCTTTTAAAAATTGATAATCAATACCGGAAAATGCTGCTAATTTGTCAAAAATAAGATAAATAGAGCAATAGAACTCCAAATTTGAAGAAACGAAATATGACGTCTCACTCAGAAGATGATTTATAAATTTTCTAGAATAATATTCAGATTTGGAAACATTTTGTTCCCGTCAATTATTAACTGATTTGAATTGAAATAAAATTACACAAGAAAATAAACTTTCATATTATCATATGAAAATTTACCAGTTGCTATGTTAAAAGAGACGTATTCCAAATATTAAACTCATATTTTCAAACTTTATTGTTTAAAATTTCACAAAACTTCCATTAATTAAAAAAATAAAACCACTAAAATTTACGGATCATTACAGAATCAGTAATAGCAGGTGTTTCAAGGTGATGAGGTGGTTGGTGGTGGCAACATCGATGGCAGGAAGGTGAAGGCTAGAGGATTCGGTGGTGAAGGGTCTCGAACACAATCTCTCGGTAGCAGAAAGATTCAAGCTTATAAAGTAAAAGTGTGTTGGGCGAATTTTCACCCAGAAGACCTCAAGACCAAGAAGCCGCAATTTCACCCGGGCTCGCAACCTCCACTTCGTTCGATAGACAATACCAACCTAGAAGTCCATCCAATATTCTCCATGAAGAAGTTCGTTCGGCCCGGGCCTCCATTCGGTCCCTTCATTCGGCAAGCCCAGCCTATAGTCCATTCGGCCCCTTCATTCGGCAAACCCAGCCTATATCCTCATTCGGCATAAATACACTGCCGAGCAAGATGATACCGGACCAGCCTCTCCAATACACTGCCGAGCAAGATGATACCGGACCAGCCTCTCCAATACACTGCCGAGCAAGATGATGCCGGACCAGCCTCTCCAATACAATACCGAACGAGGATGATACCGGACCAATCGCCACCGATCCAAGCCACAACCGAACCACCACCACAACCGAACCACCATGACCAAACCATTCTCCAAGCACGGCCGAATGAAGCCTCCGCCGAACCAGATGATTGCCAGTCCAGATTGCTTCAGCCCGGGCCCACCAGCAGCTATATACCTCCAAGACCCCTGCCCCTACCTCATTCTATAAATAGAGGGGCAGGGGTACAACAATGGCAGACAAGATTGAGAGCTCAAGCAAGGAAGAAACTTTCAAACTACTTTCATACACCTGTATACAACGCATTGTACTTGTAACCTGAAAGAAAGAGGATAATAACATATAAAGTGGACGTAGGCACATTCTGGCCGAACCACTATAAATCTGTGTGTCTTTTACATTTCAGCCCCTACTTTTCTCATATTTACATACTCATCTAAAATCATTGAAAATTACATATAATCAACTAAATAATACGACTTGGAGGTGTTTGTCCATTTTTTGTGCAAACATTTTTGGTGCTTTCACTGAGAACTGAACTCAAACTTCATCTTCTCCCACTCAACCTTTTTCCTAACGACATCACTCGTTGCTTAGAAATCATGCCTTCCAAACAGAGAAGGGATGTTAACAAAGGAAAGAACATCGCAACTAGCAGCCTTCCAGATCCAGCAATCACAGATCAGCCCACTTCAACAGCAGTACCAGATGAAAATCAGGAAAATCCAACTGGTCCCGCAACGGAACAACCAATCACTAGGGCAGATCTGGACAGGGTTGTGGCTGAAGTAACTAACCGCTTCACATCCCAACAAGAAACTTTGGTGGACCAACTCATGACACGCTTAAGGGACGCTGAAGAGTCCAACCGCAACACTGAATCATGGGGTGAATCCCAATCCGGAGGATCCCGGAGGCAACAAAGGTCTTCACTCTTCGAACAAGCTATCAACAGGAAAAACGATGATAGGGGCCGCGCCCGGACTCAGCCCGAATTCCGACTCGAGGAAGCCCTTGGAACCGAACCTAGCGGGGGAGGCACCAGGCGAGGGTCGGATGTAGCTGAGCCAGTCATGCCACCTAATCATAGAAACCCCGCTGAACGGAGCCGAGCTAGAACCCAGCCCGAAGTTGACCCCATGGATGTGCTCGAAACAGAACCCCACAGGGGAAGATCAAGGCAGGGGGCAACTGTAGCTGGTCCTAGCGTGCATCCAAGCAGCCAAAGACAACCACTGGATAATGCTAGAGGTGATAGACTGTACCATCCCTACAGGTCATCTGGGCGAGATAGATCCCGCAGGGAAGAACCGAGCTCATTTTTGTCCGCTCCAAGTTCTGACGAGCGGATGGCACGATTATTCAGAGAATGTGTCCAACGGGAGCAAAGGGACCGGGGAATAGGCGCTAGGGTCACCAGTCCCTTTACCCGAAATATCGAAACTGCCATCACTCCCCGGGAATGGAAAATGCCAACCATGGAACCTTACAAAGGAACTTCCGACCCCATCGTACACCTGCAGAGATACACCCAGCATATGCTCATGAGTGGAGCAACAGAAGGAGTATTATGTAAATGCTTTCCGCTATTCCTATCAGATCTAGCTACCTCCTGGTTCTGCCATCTACCCCAAGGATCCATCAACTCATGGGAGATGTTAAAAGAAAGGTTTATTAGCCAGTTCCGCATCCATGTGGAACAACCCAGGGATGCTTATTCTCTATCCAATGTCAAACAGAAAACCGGAGAGACGCTACAACAATATCTAACACGGTTCAACGCCGCAGCGGCAGCAGTTCAAGATGCCGATGAAAAACTCACTCTAATGGCCCTCTGTAGTGGTGTGCATCCAGACACCAAGTTTGCCAGAAGATTAACTAAGGAAAAACCAGTTACCTTGCCTGATTTCTTCCATGAAGCTGGAAAGTATATGAGACTTGAAGACGCTGCTACGGAGAGGCAGCCAGGGCAACAAGGCAAGATAATTCAGGACAAGGTTCCCACTGCAGCTAAGGACGCTCGAAGAAATGAATCTAGAGACAATGCTGGGGGCAGAAAGGGTGAGAAGCGCCAATATCGACCAGGGCCAAGATTTGACTCCTACACTCCTTTGAATGAAACAATCGAAAACATCTACCTAGCCACTCAGGGCGAACTCGGATACAAGCGCCCCCCGCACAAGAAAGAATCAGATAACGCACTCAAGTCCGGAAAGTTCTGTCGCTTCCACGAATCCCACGGACATGACACCAATGAATGCCACCATCTTCGGGACTTGATCGAAGAACACATTAGAAGAAGAAGACTGGAACGTTATGTGAAAAGTCAGAACAGGACTCCAACTCCTGCCAATGAGAACTCAAAGCAACCCCTCCCAGAAGTAGGCGGAGGGAGTCGCAACAATCACAACACCAGTGGCTCTAGTCAAGAGAAGATAGTAGTCCTTACCATCTCAGGAGGACCACACATTGCCGACAGAAGTTGGGCAGAGATGGAAAGGTACGGCAAGTCGCTTAGAAATGCCGAAGGATATGTTAACTCCATTACGGAGGAACGCCATCCGAAACGAAAAGAAAACGACGACATCATATTCAGTAGGCGTGATTTGGAAGGAAGACAGTACCCACATATGGATCCTATGGTCATCTCTGCCTGGTTCGGTCCAGCTAAAGTTTTTCGGATTCTAATAGACACAGGAAGCTCCGTTAATATCCTGTTCAAACATGCTTTCGACAAAATGAAGTTATCAATGAAGGATGTATCCCCCTGTGACAAACCACTGCACGGTTTCACTGGAGATGCAAAAATGCCCCTCGGGCAACTTGACCTCTTCGTCGAAATAGGAAGTCATCCCCGCTCCGTTGTGCGAAAACAAACGTTCGTACTAATAGAAAACCACTCGGCTTACAACGCTTTCTTGGGAAGACCAGCCTTGTCTGACTTTCAGATTGTATTAGCCCCCTGGTGCCTGAAAATGAAATTTCCAACAGACAACGGAGTAGGAGAAGTAGAAGGAGATCAAGGTGCTGCCCGAGACTGCTACGTAACTGAACTTCGCAATAACCGCAGAAAGAATAAAGGAAAAGATGCAGAGACTACTCTCTGCATGAAAAGCTTGGAGGCATAGCAACTAAAGAAAGCCCCTCCTCTTCGATACACAAGCGATCCCTTCAATGAACTAGACCCCAGGGATAAAGAGGAGGAGGCTACCGCCGAGCCTGCAGAGGCTATGGAATTCGTATCGGTAGATAAGCATGATTCAAGTAGACTATTAAAAATCGGATCTCAGCTGAAAACGGAATTGAAGGATCGACTCATTGACTTTCTCCGCCACAACTTAGATGTATTTGCGTGGACCCATGCCGATATGACAGGAATCTCCCCAGACGTAGCATGCCACATGTTGAACATCGATCCCACCAAGGTACCAGTAAAGCAGAAAAAGAGGAGCATGGGGGCAGAGCGATCAGCAGCCCTTGATGAGGAAGTAAAAAATCTACTTGCTAATGACTTCGTACGGGAAGCCATCTACCCAGAATGGATCGCTAACCCAGTGCTAGTAAAAAAGGCCAATGGAAAGTGGCGAACATGTATTGACTTCTCCAATCTGAATGACGCTTGCCCGAAAGACTGCTTCCCACTTCCCCGAATTGACCAACTCGTGGACAGCACAGCTGGGCACGAACTCCTATCTTTTATGGATGCATACTCCGGATATAACCAGATCCCCATGCACGCTCCCGATCAGGACCACACTAGCTTCATCACCGACCGCGGATTATATTGTTACAAAGTCATGCCTTTTGGACTCAAAAATGCTGGAGCTACCTATCAACGCCTCGTCAACAAAATGTTCGCAGAACTGATAGGACGTACTATGGAAGTATATGTGGATGACATGTTGGTGAAGTCCAGGAAAGCCAACGACCATGTAAGCCATCTGGACGATATGTTTCGGGTACTTCGCCGATATGGAATGAAGCTGAATCCTCTAAAATGCTCCTTCGGAGTATCATCGGGAAAATTCTTAGGATTCATCGTCCACGCCAGAGGAATCGAAGCAAACCCTGAACAAATCCGAGCTTTAAAAGAAATAAGGATACCTTCCACTCGAAAAGAAATGCAGAGCCTAAACGGAAAGGTGGCCGCCCTAAGCAGATTCATTTCCAAGGCAACTGACAAGTGTGTCCCTTTCTTCGAAGCACTCAAGAAAGACAAAGGGAGGTTCGAGTGGACCGACGAATGCTTAAAAGCCTTCCTCAACCTAATCGAACACCTTCAGAGACCACCAGTACTCTCAACTCCAAATGAAGGTGAAGTGTTATACCTATACCTCGCTGTATCATCTCATGCTCTAAGCGCCGCCTTGGTAAGAGAAGAAGACCGCACACAACGTCCGGTTTACTTTGTAAGCAAGAGATTTACGGGGGCAGAAGCCAGATATCCTAAACTTGAGAAGTTAGCATATTGTTTATTGATCGCGTCACGGAAACTGCGACACTACTTCCAGTCTCACTCCATCAGGGTTCTAACCGATCAACCACTAAGACAAGTGCTCCATCGTCCTGACACTTCTGGGCGACTCCTCAAATGGTGCATCGAACTAAGTCAGTATGATATCACCTACCATCCCCGCACCGCTATCAAAGGACAAGCCATGGCTGATTTCATTGCCGAATTCACTACCAACGAAGGCAAGGAACAATCCGAAGTAGCAAAAAACATCAAGTGGAACCTCTTTGTAGACGGAGCATCGAACGAACAAGGCTCGGGGGCAGGTATTGTGATCGTCACCCCCAGGGGAAGAAAGTTGTACTATGCATTAAGATTGGAGTTCACGGCCACTAACAACGATGCTGAATATGAAGCAGTAATAGCGGGATTGGAACTGGCCCTAGAAATTGGGATCAATTCCTTATGTATTCATAGTGATTCTCAGCTTATCGTAAACCAGGTACTAGGAGAATTCCAGACTCGAGGAGAACGGCTCACAGCATACCTAAAGAAAACCAGACTGCTGCTCGATCGATTGGACCATTATCTAATCAAACACATTCCTCGAGAAGAAAACCAAGAGGCAGATGAACTTGCAAAGCAAGCTAGTATGAAGGACAGCACCATTCCCGGAGCACTAGTAATCTCAAGGCAGCTAGCCCCGAGTTTCGAACAAGCGAATCTGATAACTGCAATCGAAGAAGGAACCTGGATGACTCCTATCCGGAAATATTTGCAAGATGGCATACTACCCGACAGGCGTGACGAAGCCAAGAAGATCTTGAGGAAAGTTCCCCACTACACAATGCAAGAAGGCATCCTCTACCGGCGTGGTTTCTCTAGCCCCCTATTAAGATGCGTCGCCGGAAGGGAAGCCAAGGAGATATTAACAAACATCCATCAGGGAGGATGCGGAGATCACACTGGAGGACAGACTTTGGCAAGAAAGATACTCCGATATGGATATTACTGGCCCACACTAAACAAAGATGCCCTAGACTTCGTTAAGAAATGCGACAGATGTCAGAAGTTCGCCAAGATCCCTCGACTACCCACAAACGAAATTACTCAAATGACCAGCCCTTGGCCCTTTGCCGTATGGGGAATTGACTTAATTGGCGAACTGCCAACGGGCCGAGGCGGAGCCAAATATGCTATAGTGGCAGTCGATTATTTCACCAAATGGGTGGAAGCGGAACCTTTAAATAAAATATCTTCAGCAAAAGTTATCAACTTCTTGATCAAAAACATTCTGTGCAGGTATGGAGTCCCCCTCAAGATCGTATCAGACAACGGACTCCAATTTGACAGCGAAGAATTTGCCGACTGGTGCCAAGAGCATGGAATTCATAAAAGCTTCTCATCAGTAGCTTACCCTCAGGCAAACGGACAAGTTGAAGCTGTCAACAAAATTCTCAAAACCCTAATCAAGAAGAAACTTGAAAAGTCAAAAGGCGCTTGGGTGGACGAACTTCCTACGGCACTATGGGCATACCGCACATCTTTCAGAACATCAACGGGACATACTCCTTTCTCTTTGGCATATGGATCGGAGGCAATGCTCCCAGTTGAGACTATTGTGCCTTCCCACCGTAGGATCCACTACAACCCAGAAGAAAACGAAGAACTCCTCCTCATGTCTTTGGATCTGATTGAGGAAAGGAGAAACGATGCAGCACTCAAAGCAGCAGCTCACAAACAAAAAGTGGCAGCACTATACAATTCCAAAGTCAAGCATCGCAGCTTACAAGAAGGAGATCTTGTCCTCAGGCGAATCTTTCCGCGCCCCGGGGCACTGGACCCCATCTGGGACGGACCATATGTAATTCACAAAGATCTCCACAACGGAGCTTACATTTTGTCAACAGTGGACGGAGAGGTGTTCCAGAGGGCATGGAACATCCGACACCTCCGTCGATACTTTTCTTAACTTGTACTGCCCATATGAAGTGAATTAACAAAGAGAATCAGTGGACGTAGGCATTTTCGTGCCGAACCACTTTAAAAAATCTTGTCTCTTTTTAACTTGTTCCTTTATGTCTTGGCTACTTGTTAAGCGTTATCCCTTTCTGTTGAACAAAATTCTATGGCATCTCCACTCAAGACGCACCGCGGCCTCATCTGGACTAGGCCTAACAGGTACGCTACGATTCTATGCACTCGCCAATGAGACTCTTTTGCCCCGGCATCCCTCTGCTGCGGGTTAACTCATTGCGCGCCTGCCCTCAAAGCCAACTGTAATGAGCCGATTATAAGTCATCATAAAGGCCGACTATAGCCGATGGCAGCTCATTACGGCGTTCGGCTCGTCGGTAACTGTGAACCTACTTTAAGCCCCAACATAAGGTGTGGCCAGCCAGGGGTAGTTCACGGCCAACGGCACCCACGCTAGCCGGCCACGGTAAATCGAATAATACCCACGATTACGGACCATAATGGTTCGGGTAGTTACCGTGCGCGATCTCGGCTCCGATGTGTCTTAAGTGCGGCTGTGGTAAAAAAGAAAACTCCCCGCGGAGGCGTAAGATGGGTGACAAATGTCTCCAAGACCCACAGCTAGGGAAAGTGACTACAAAACCCGTTTGCCACGAACTTAAGCACATCGACGGCCTTCCGTGACTGGAAGTTTTACTTTTACTATATTTCCATTTCATTTAAATATTTTTCTCCTATCCTGTATAACAAACTCTAAAGTACAGGAAACCAAATAGGAAGCATTCACTCATGAGGCTCTAAGCCTGCGTGCTGGGTAGCAGGGCGCTCTGCTATACCCGTGAACAGTTACACAAGACACTCAAAGCTACCGCCTGCGAATAAAACATAAAGGGCGGTACTCTCTTCTCTTGTACATAAATGCGTAACTATAACTTATTCATACACTGACATTGCAAAACGTGAAATTATATTTCAAGCAAAAACTTAACATCAAACACAAGTGGAATCACAGGCATATACATAATTATACTTCTCACACAGCACATAAAGATAGCAACAACATTTAAACATGACAAAATCAGCTTATATTATAAGATCACACGAAGTTATTCTTTGCAAATAATTTTATTACAGTTGCATATCAAAGACTAACATGAACAGTGATAAAAAAGAAACAAAAAGATGGCAGATGCATCCACACTCCATCACCAACTCCCCCAGCCTACTTAGCCGCAGGATCGGAGCCCCCAGCATGTGGATCTGAAGTCCCACCTGTCCAGATCAGAAGAGGAATTCATTAAACGAACGATCAAGTTATGAAAACACGAAAAGAAAAGAAAGGGAAAAGAATAACTCACCAGCATCCGCCGCTTGATCCTCATCATCCAACTGCACGCCCGCTTCCTCTGCAGCGAGTAGCCGCATCCCCTCCTTCACCGCCGCTTGCTCCTCCTTTGAGAACTGAGCAGTAACCGCACTCAAGTTGAAAGCCTCTCCGCCTTCCTTACCCGCATTCACCCTGGCCTCCTCTAAAGCCTGGAGATACACCTTGGCCATGACCCGAGGGTAATCGTCCATCCAAGACAAGCCGCCCTCCTTCCAAGTGTGGAAGTACATATCCTGCAACATCTCATCCATCATCCCCTCGTTTTCCTCAAACTCCCTCACCCGGGCCTCGGAAGCTTGCAACTTGGTGATGGCGACGTCCCTCTCTGATTGGTATCTCAAGCAGTCAGCCTGGAGTGACCTCCTCATTTCCTCTTCCTTCAACTTGAGGGACCTCCTCATCTCCTCCATCTCCTCCTTCAACTCGGCCTGAGCCATCTCCGCAGCCTCGAGCCTCCCTGACAACTCCTCTACCCGCTCGAGATCCGCATTTCGAACCTCATCCACCGTTGCGATAGCTATGTTAATCCGTTCCCTGCAAGCGACCTCCATCTTCCGTAATTCCGCCCTACTGGCCTTCTCCATGGTCTCTTTCAGACGCTTGGAGGCTTCCTCATGCTGGGAAATCTGGATGGCTTGGTCGGCGAGTTGCTTGGCCTGATCGGCAACCTTTAACCTCAACCGAATGTTAGCACTCCCGATCTCTTCCCCGGCCTTGACCAACTTAGCATGATGCTCCATTAACTTCTTGGTCTCTGCGGCCACCCGGTCGATATTAGCCTTGGCCTCATCCCCCATGGTGACTACCCGTGTAGTAAGTAAATCAAGATCTAAAGATTTGGCCTCGTCCAGCACTCTTACCATGGGGTTGCGGGGAAGTAGGTGCTCGCCCGTGGTCTCATCGAATGAAATGTCCCGAAAACTTGGGTCTAAATCAGGATGGCCGGCAAAAGGGTCACGAGGCACGGGGCGAGGCACATCGGGACGCCTTATATGAATGACAGTAGAACTCTTGGAAGGAGGAGGAGGGGGCAGGGCTCCGTGCTCTCCTCCGTAGTATCACGAGGAGGCTGAGTAGGGGGAGACAGAGTAGGAAGCTGCGAAGCAGAAGAAGACTCAAATAAGGAACGGCTCCGCTTCCTTTTCTGAATGCCCTCTTCGATGACCCCAAGAAGAGGGCGGTACTTGACTACGTCCCCAGTGCGATCAGTAGAAGGTTTCGCGGAAGCTCTCCTCGACTTAAATTGTTCAAGGCGGTGTCGAACATCCGACGTTTTACCCGCCTGGCCTGCCCCTGGAATAAAGAACAAGTGTTACGAACATACAATAATCCGCAATTCAAAAAATGTGCTAAGTTAAAAAGAAAGAAAAGTGAGGAGACACATCTGTTATACAAACCCGGCGGAGGAGTGGGATACTGCAATAAGTCCTGGATCTCATTCCAGGACGGAAGTGAACCGTAAAAAATTTCTAAGTCCTTATCGAAAATAGAATCGGCAGAAGACAAAAGTTCACCTTGCATCGCCGGAATCACCCTAGCTGAGGAACCCTTAGAGGATGGGTCAGTGCCAGCCACAGCTTTGCCGGTTTCCTTTGCCTTCTCCGTTCCCTTCTCCGTTTCCGACTCTCCCTCCGACTCCCCGAAGGCCCGACGGAGAGCCTCATCCAGTTCGAGGTCTTGTTCAGAGGTTAGAGCAGCAACACCACTACCACCTTGACCTTCGCCATCTCCTCCACCCTCCGACCCTTCTCCAACTTCGCCTCCTTCCTCCTCTTCTACACCTTCCTCCTCCGGGACAATCGGGCAAGTACTTGGAGAAGGGCCATCGGACTTCCTCAGTTTCTTCCCCCCGACCACGGGACGCTCTGCGAAAGGCTCCCTCTTACCGCTCTTTACCTTATCCCCCTCCTTAGCTTTAGCAGCCTTCTCCTCAGCCGTGTCTCTTTGCTTAACCACGGACTGGTGCGGTAAGATCAAATTATACTCCAAGAGGGTTGCGTTCCTGATCAAGAAAGAGGCCGACCGGTCCCGTGCCGGAATAGCCTTTAGTTCAGCAGCCATTCGCACTAAGGAATCGTCCTCCACGACTGCAATACCACCTGTCGCTAGCCAGAAATAGAAGCATGTCAGAAAAAACACTACAGTCAAAACACATGAAAAATATAAATGAAATCAATCTTACAGCCGGAAGTGAAAAGGCGGAAAGAAACAGCATCGTCCTTGACGAAGAACCACTCCTTCTTGAACATGGTGAACTTGGAATACAAGTCCAGAACTGGTTTGAAGGGTACGGCCGCCTCCAGACTAATATACGGAGACCCCTTCTTATAGCCTCTCAGGTTGTACAAGTATCGGATTTCCCGGTTAGAAGGAGGACGCCCGTACCTCCTCTGGAAGATGACAAAGAGGCTCACCAGGATAGCATATGAGTTAGGCTGAAGCTGGAAGGGAGCCACCTTCAAATATGTGGTGAAGCTTACTATCCAAGCGTTGATAGGAGGAATGGCCCCACACATGCAATGATATCGGCTATAGGCAAAATACCCCTCGGGAGGGTTGTACGGCATGACACCAGCCTCCGTCAGCAACATAAGCGCTCTGTCAATCCCGAAGGAACGGGATATGACATCAAGTTGCTCCTCTTTCAGAGAGCTAGGATAGCAATCAGGAGGAGAGACGAGAAGCTCCTGGGGACCATACCCATCGACTAGTGACCTCGGAGCGGGTCCGTGCTGTGCTGGATCTGGCTGAGCTGGGGGCACGGCAGAAGTTTCTCCGCTATCCCTGGATTTCTTCTTGCCCGATCGAGTTTCAACTTTGCGAGACATTTATCTGCATACACAAAAGTAAAAAGCATGATGTTAGAACGACAGTATAAACAAACAAGCATACATAAGTCCGGAGTTCCACTCAAAGTCCAGACACAAAGTTCGTTCGGCACTGGAGGTTCAAGACCATTCGGCACTAGGGTCTTACGTTCATTCGGCAGTACAAGTTCATTCGGCAATGGGATCTGACTTCCATTCGGCAATGGAATCTGAGGTTCATTCGGCAAAGCAAAGCTTCCGTGCCCATTCGGCATAAGCCCATCCGGTTATAGAGTTCATTCGGTAAAAGAGTATATACCTGGTTCGGCGAATATTTGATTCGGCAAATAGTTGGTTCGGTGGGCTTTTGATTCGGCTTCCTCTTGTTCGGTAGAGAAAAACTAAGGGGGGTGTAGCCTCTATATATAGGCGAGCTCTGGAATACCGGACGAGAACCTACTGCCGGACCAACCCCATGCCGAACGAGAACCTATCACCGGACCAACAACAACCGGACCAACAACAACCGGACCAACTATGTACCGAATGAAACCTTCCATACCCAACCAACCTCCAAACGAATAAGAATATATGCCTACTCGAAACCGAATGAAACTGTCTCTACCAACAGAAGCCAGAAACAGGGGGCATGTAGGGCGCCTCACTCAGATAAGTCCCGAACCCCAGATCTTACTAATAAAATAAAGAATATGATAGCGATGAATAAGTCGTAAAATCCTCACCGACGTGGATTAAATCGTTCACACGTGTACGCGACCTCGAATGGTCCATAGGCACGCTCTGAATGGTTATTAACCCTACCATCGTGGGAATTTACACTTTGACACGCATTTTTAAGCCTATCGGTCATATGGATATTTGATAATTATGAAATGGCTAAGCTACTTACACATGTACGGGGTTGCGAACGATCCCTAGGCATGCTCTGAGCTGGCAATAAACCATCTTCACAAACATAAACCGGGCATCGACGATGCCGAGCCCCTTCGGGGCTCACTCTCTCGTCCTGAACGGCACAGTTCACTTCATCTCGAATATTTCGATCATGAACGGCCGTTATTCGAAATCACACTAAAACTGTAAATTCCTTTGCAGGACATTAACAGAATACGAACGTCCAATCGCTGGCGTTACAAAGCCAATCTTCCTGCCACAAGAAAAACAAAGCGCGACACATGCAAGCACGTGCCCCACTTTGGGGGGCAAATGTTGGGCGAATTTTCACCCAGAAGACCTCAAGACCAAGAAGCCGCAATTTCACCCGGGCTCGCAACCTCCACTTCGTTCGATAGACAATACCAACCTAGAAGTCCATCCAATATTCTCCATGAAGAAGTTCGTTCGGCCCGGGCCTCCATTCGGTCCCTTCATTCGGCAAGCCCAGCCTATAGTCCATTCGGCCCCTTCATTCGGCAAACCCAGCCTATATCCTCATTCGGCATAAATACACTGCCGAGCAAGATGATACCGGACCAGCCTCTCCAATACACTGCCGAGCAAGATGATACCGGACCAGCCTCTCCAATACACTGCCGAGCAAGATGATGCCGGACCAGCCTCTCCAATACAATACCGAACGAGGATGATACCGGACCAATCGCCACCGATCCAAGCCACAACCGAACCACCACCACAACCGAACCACCATGACCAAACCATTCTCCAAGCACGGCCGAATGAAGCCTCCGCCGAACCAGATGATTGCCAGTCCAGATTGCTTCAGCCCGGGCCCACCAGCAGCTATATACCTCCAAGACCCCTGCCCCTACCTCATTCTATAAATAGAGGGGCAGGGGTACAACAATGGCAGACAAGATTGAGAGCTCAAGCAAGGAAGAAACTTTCAAACTACTTTCATACACCTGTATACAACGCATTGTACTTGTAACCTGAAAGAAAGAGGATAATAACATATAAAGTGGACGTAGGCACATTCTGGCCGAACCACTATAAATCTGTGTGTCTTTTACATTTCAGCCCCTACTTTTCTCATATTTACATACTCATCTAAAATCATTGAAAATTACATATAATCAACTAAATAATACGACTTGGAGGTGTTTGTCCATTTTTTGTGCAAACAAAGTGAAATGTGAGATAAAAATCTAAGTGTTGAAGCTTATATAAGTTTTGGGAAAACAAAAGATCTCGGTACTGAGAGGTCTTCTTCCCTTGAAAGCTACCAAAAGCATGGCAAGAGGGAGAAGCATACTAATCTAAGGCATGGAGTATTCTCTGAAGTGCAGATCTCGTCCTTACCAGGAAAAACAGAACTTTGTGTATGCAAGGCAGTTAAAGGGAAATCCATTAAACAAAAGCAATGTTTTGAAGGAAAAACTGAACATCAGCTGGATCACCAGATAACGAGTCAGAAATTGTCTTAATCCAAAGCACGCTTTGTTTTCGATGAAATCAAACTTGGAGGGGCAATTGTTAATCGGATTTTTAACCAAGCAGAATTCAACTAGAACTGGAAGGTCAAAATGAAGACGAAATGAATAGCGGACTTGGAAAGATACTTAGGGAGATTAGTATATGGGGTTAAGAAGTTTAACTAGGTTTGGAGCTAAGTAAAGCTCTCGGTACTGAGAGGTACTTCTCGGTAGCGAGAGGTACCTCTTGGTACTGATGGGTTTATTCTCCAAGTCTAAGCCCCTTATATCCATATAATTAAGATACTACCTTAGCCAGTCGTCATCAAGTGCTTTTCTCAGATATTATACAAGCAATCTTGAAAATTGGTGAGAAAAAAGCAAAGAAATCAGGATAATACAAGTGTTACCAAGGGAATCATCGAAACAACCCAAAGTCTATTAACAGAAGTTTGGAGTACATCGAACTGGAGATAGAAGAACAATGCAGGTGAAAAGTAGAAGTTTGCAATAGAATAAACCTCTCGGCATGAAGAGGAACCTCTCGGTACTGAGAGGTTTCTTTTTATCATAGGGCCACGTGCTCACTTGTGGGATTCTGGGCTTCCTTCTGGACTTCGGCTTATGCGAGCCCCTACATTTGCAAAAAAGTTTTTCTACAAATATCTGCCTTATAACAAATTAAAAAAGGATCTCGGCCTCTGCTCCTTCTTCACCTCCTATATCTCCTCTACAATAGGCACCTAGGCGGATACTTTTGGCTGTTCTAGGCTTAAGAACATGCCAACCCTTTGTACTCGTGACTTTGATCTCTCTCTAAACCTCTATCAAATCCATAATTAATAAAAAATATAAAGCGAACGTGGGCCACAGATTGTCAAACCACTATAAAAATTTATGTCTCAGTACTTTCTATGCTTTCATGCAATTTTCTATTGTTTCTACTAGATCTAATCCTGAAATAGGTTATATTTGGGTGCTATGTCACTTTTGGCGTCTAGGCCCACTTTTAGATGTTAGGATTTAACACTGCAACAGACATGTTACTCCCTCAAATATTCAATCATGATGTATATATGAAATATATGTGTGCAACAAAATAATTTATATATATTTATGTGAAATATACCATTTGCATACATAAGTGTAAATGATTGATAATTATAAAATTATATATTTATATAAAATATATATGAGTACATATTTATATATGTATGCATATATGTAATTAAATCCTAAAATCATTTAACAATTAATATAAAATAATTTTGAACATACATATATGTGTATGTATTACTGTAGAAAACCAGAGAATAAAATGATAATTTTTATTTAAAAATATGTTGAAATAATATATACACATAGGGGAATTTCACTAGAAGGACAAACTTTGCAGTCCAATTAGTTTCTAGGACACACATCCACAGAAATTAATTTCAAGGCCAAAATCAGTCGAATAATTACTCTTAAGGACAAAGTCAACAGTTCAATTACTTTCAAGGATAGAATTTCATAGTTTTTTATGCCTTAGAAACTAATTATTTTGTATTTTGTCCTTAAAAGTAATTATTTCAGTTGTGTGCCCTAGAAACTAGTTGCACTTGCTAAAGAGACCCCTGTGGCTAATTTCCACATATATATATATAACTATAAAATTTATTTGAATATATAAATATATATATAATAAATTATATATGCATAAAATTTAATATATTTTTATGGAGAATTCTCTACGGAGGAAATAATTTTTGTAATTTTAATGTGTATATTTTTTTAAAATTGTAACTTTTTATAAATTAACAAACATAGGTATATATAATAGTAAATTTTGTTTATAAATTAATATGAATTTCCAGCAAGCTCTTTGCTCAAATAAAAAAATTTAATAATAATTTTATTCATTTTTATTTGTAGAACGATTTTTAAATAAACAATTTATAATTTAATATAAAACCCGCTTGGAAAAATATTAAAAATTATTAAAAACTAATTTTAAAATCTGAAGATTATGTTTTATTATCATATATATTTTTACACTTCATTTCATATTTTATTTGAATATATATATATATATATATATATGTTTGTTTATATAATTAATTTCTAGTTCGTATTTAGTTAAATTAATATTTAAATATAAAATAATTATAATATATTTTAAAATAAATAAAATAATGCTATCGAATTATATTTTTACAAAAATTAAATTTTATAAATTTTAAAACATTTATTATATAATTTCATTCTTTAGGAAATTATTTATTATTTAACAAAATTATACTTAACTAATATTTAATTATAAGTTTTTTTAAGTTGAAAATTAAACGCTCATATGTACATTCAAAATGATAAAAATATTTTTATTTTTTATTTATTTATACATAGATGAACTAATATATTTCCAAACAACAGATATGTGATAGCATACCGCAAAACTAGATTCGTATTATTTCTACCTAAGCATCATATAATATAACAATTAACTAAACATTGACAAATGAAATTAAATCAAAGAATTAACCTTCCTAAAGCACATTAAATACATGTTGAAATAAATTTGAGTACTCCTTGAATCAAATTCACAACTTGAAAGCTCCAAATCGTTTACCACCATCGTTTGAATTGAAGCATTTTGATACGTATTTGAACTTGGAATTTTTTGGTACTTGGAGTGGGGTTTCTAGTTGAAATTTTTAGCAAGGAGAAGTGGGAAAAGTCTCTAGAAATTGAGGTTTAAGTGGCATTACGTAAAGGAGACACAATGGAGCAAAAAGTGAATCACAGTCCTTCTTTCTCTCTTTGCCATTTCTTTCCGTTTTAACCATTCAAGCCCCACCAAACTACCAAAACTTGATCGACCTAATCTTTGCCACTTCAAAACCGAAATTATCATGGCCCATATAGGCCCTAAACCTAGTCCAAGCTCGAATAAATTCATCGAAATTCAAATCTAATTTAAACGCTTACTGATATCGAATATCAATCAACATATTTACAACTATTATAAACACATTGTTCAATATTGTTCAAACACGTCAAATAATATTTATGACTAATATTTCATAAATATTACTTAATTAAATTAATTTATAATAATTATAATTTAGTTAAATTGGGTGGTCAAAGGAGTATACAACGTTTCTATTGTGTGACTCTTTAGGTGTAAATTTGGTTAGCGATTAATATCAAACAAGTCGAATATTAATGTTCATACGTCATTAGCAAGTGGTGTGACATTTTGCCAAATTTATTGCTTACATAGTCTCGGTAAATCCAATTGTACTTTGTTAAGCGTTATCCAGTTGTGACTAGTATTTACACCAATTCTCTTCATCAAAACTATATCACTTTGGACTTATGCAATTTAGTAATGGTCAAAATTCCAATATCATTCCTATTCAACACTAAATTCCAAACACAAAGTCCATGGTTGAATAATAAAAATTATTATAACCAAACTACTATAGCCAGAAATTTTGACTTTAATTTGACTTGGGTTGAGCATGATACTAACCTCATATATATAACCGAGAAGATGAATCCTCTCTTGATAGTGCTTCACTTCCAGTACTACCACTTGATCTAACTATAGACGCTCGACGGACACCATGCCATGATTTGACTATAATCTAAGTAGAGCTTTCATATTAAAGATTAATACATTCTCAAGCCGAGAGAACTGTGTAAATTAATCACATCAATATTTTCCGTTTAACCTTAGTTATCTTAACCAATAGAAAACTATCGAGTGAATCATTCCATGGTTATCCAATAACTATCAGTACATAACCACCAGATGTCCTCAGTAGACATGAGTAACACACTGCCTAACGTTTGGAGTGTGTTATGTACTTTAGTCCTAACGGATAGATCGATATTCAGTCTCGATGCATCCTAACTAAGAACATTTATAATGATGTTTTTTATAGCGTTGTGATACAGCACTCATGATTACAACTATTTGTAATTACTATCACAAACGCACCATTTATGATTTTCTATTAAATATAATTTAGTTAAGCATTTAATTATTTATAATACGCTATCACAAATATATATATATATATATATATATATATAATAGAAAGATAAAAAACTTTATTACGAACGAGAATTGATTACTGAGTTAACTAATTTACGATAAATTATATAATTTCCCTTAGAGCATACCACTAACTCTATCATAGGGAATTTCCTATGACTTGTCTATGACTATGGGCATGATTTATAAATTTTCTACACCTTTCTTACACACACTAAATCGCCTTACATAGCACTAAAATTAATATTATTAAACACGGTTTTATTTCATTATTTTTTCTACTATATATTTTATTATAATTTCATAATAATCTACCAAAATTAAGATACAAAAAATATTACGCATTTCTATTTACTTAAGCATAATTCAATAAATAATAAATAAGCACTAGAAAATCGGCCCTTTGCGGGGAATGGCAGAAAATTGTGCATTGGGCGGAAAATGATCCGTTAAGGGGAAAATGGGGCGTTTAGCCCGTAAATACTTTTCCTAAACACTTTTGTTTAAATACTCGTTTTGCGTCACTAGACACATTCCGTTTTGATTGACTTCAATGCTCAAATATCCCGCTCGAATGACCCACTCACCTCGTAAAGAACATATCCTAAGGTATATAAAATAAGTTTGATATCATTGTCTCTTAATCGAAATTTTGGTCATAATTTTAGGAACATTTTATTTGGAAGAGAAAGGTGGCCTAATTTGAAAAGAACCCTCACTTATTAACAAACGATGCCATTGATGGAGATTCAAGCACACTAAAGCACACTAAGGACGAGCTTCAAGTAGTTAAGAATTCTTTTTTAGATTTTAAAATTCTAGTGTTCCGACGCTTTGATGGAGATCCAAGGCAATGCCAACCGAGACAGTCTTGAAGTTATTCTTCTTATGCTTATGTGTATGTTAGTTAGTATTCATTTTATAATTATATGTATGTTAGTTAGTATTTGGTTTAAACATGTTATGTTGCATTGGGACATGTTGGTTAGATTTTTAATCTCACAAACAATCAAGTTTTTTTTGCAAAGTAATCACGGTGCTAGATGCTTTCGTGGTTTTGAATTAACAAAATTAAATGGTTTTAATTTTGTCTTAATGAGGAGTTAGTACATCACTTTAATGCACACGATGTTATCAAGGCATAAATTTTAAGTACACAAACTTAGTACATTATATCGATGATAGAGCCGACAGAATGAAAAATTATTAAGTAATATACTAAAAAATAAAATAGCGCATAGAATTTACGTGGTTCGGATGTTAAGGTATCCTACGTCCACGGGTAAAACTTCACTTTCTTTTCTTTATATTCTTAGTACAAACAATAATGGCAAAGATTACATAATTTTCCTTCTGTGTGCCCTAAAAAAGCAAAGTGAAAAGTTCCCTTGTGATAGGGTTAGGGGTATATGTTAGGGGTAATTATGTAATTTGTTACATATATCTAACTTGGTAATAAATCATGTCCAAAATAAAAGGTGTTTTCTCTTTATTTTATACTTGATATAATGTGTTATATTAATTAATTTAACTAAAATTATATTTAATCTAAGATCCATAAATGGTACCTTTTGTGATAGTAGTTACAAAGTGTTACAACCGTAAATAATTAATCACAATGAAAACAAATATTCCATTTTCAATGTTCATAGTCAAAATGCGTTGAGACGGTATATCTATGCATCTATTAAAACTCAAGTACGTAATGCTCTTCCAATGTAGAAAATGTATTACTCATGGCTGTTGGAGGGCACTAGAGGGTTATATACTGATAGTTATCGGATAACTATGGAACGTCTCACTCGATAGCTTTATGTTGGTTAATATAACTAAGGTCAGAGAGAAAATATCGATGTGACTGATTTACAGAGTTCTCTCTACTTAAGAATACTGTGGATCTTCAATATGAAAGCTCCGCTTTGATTATAGTTAAATCATGGCATGTTGTTCCATCAAGTGACTACAGTTGGGTCGAATGGAAGTGTTGGAAGTGAAGCATTGTTTGGGAGAGGATCGTCTCCTCGGTATCACGGTTAACTCAATGTCAAAGTTCTTGGCCAGAGCATTTTGGTCAATAATAATTGTTATTACTGAACCAATGACTTTGTGTTTGGACCATAAAGTTGAATATGGACGATATTGGAATTGGTGTAAATAAATGTCATAACCGGGTAATGCTTAATAAAATGAAATTGGATTTTACCGAAACTAAGTAACTGATAAATTTGGCCATAATATTATATCATCGGCTAAGTGACGTGTGAACGTTAACACTCAAATAGTTCGGTATTAATTGCTGACTAAATTTACACCCGAGAGTTATACAACCGAAATGATGAATTCTCTTTCGACCAAATGATTTAATTAATTTATAGTTGTTATAAATTAATTAATATTTATGAAATAATTATTAAATTTAAATATGATTTGATAAATTAATTGTGTTATATATATAATAGTTATAAATGCATTGATCAATATGAGATACCGATAACAAGTTAAAATCAATATAATTGTATATAATTAATTTGGGTTAAGCGGCTAATGGCCCAGGTTTGTTTGTGGGGTGCTAAAAATCAAGGTAATTGGTTTGGAGATGTATGGTTGAGATTAAGGGAGAAATATTTTCCTACTTTCTCTCTTGTTCAAACTATTTATATATTGATCTCAAAACCGAATTAAGTAGACTTTTAGATCGCCTCTTTCACCTTCTTCCTTTTAGAATACGACACCCTAATTAACATTAAATTGTCAAACTAAATTTAATTTTAATTTAAGACTATTAGACGGTGAGAAGGACGGTGATTCTGGACTTGTAGTTTGACGAATCAAGAAATTTCAGAGGAAGAGAACTCATCCTTTCAACATGGACTTGAGGGCATTTTTGTCGGTATTAATACATTTCCATTTATGATAAATGATTATGCTATTATATTTTATTGATAATGTACATTTGTTTATTTATATATGTCATTGCTTAATTAGTTAGGTGAGATTTCTATAGGAAATGTTGCTATCATGGTAACGATTTGTTATGTGCATAAATATATTGTTCCAATACATATTCATTTGTATCAATATTTCGTTGATCTATTTTGATAAAAATATTTTATTTTAATATTATATTTATTATATATATATATATATATATATTAATATGCAAATTAATGCATATAATTAATTTATAGCAAAGAACATATTTTTTTATATACTATATAAAATTGATCATGCATTTTCTAATATATGTTTATGTTAGTTATAATCTTTTCGGCTGAAAAAGGAATTTTGTTATCATTAGATGTTTTATATTGTTATTTAATCGTTGTAAGAGTTGATAAACTATTTTAAAATGAATAATATTTTGAAAATTCAATAATATATTATCTTAGGTTATTTAATCTTGTAAGAAACTTGTAAAAAAAAATCAAAATTTTTCTTGTTGTTTTTTTATTTTTAATAATTAAATGAAATCGACTACTTTAAAATCTAATTAATTAAAAAAATTTGAAAATTTTCCACAACTTATATATATCATTTTAGATTTTAGAAAATTTAAAATTTCATATTTTAATGGAAAATTATTTATACTATTTAATTAACTATAAATTAATTTATTAATTCACATATATTTATATATTAAAATCGTAATAACTTCAGATTTACAATATTTTCGAACTGAAATAAAGTTAAAAAATTCAATATATATATATATATATAATTTATGATAATATAAACTTTTATTTAATTATTATATTTATAATTACACACACATATGTATATATTTATAGAAACACTTTATTTTAATTCGTATAAATACATATAAATGAGTAAAATAATATTTTTATATGAATATATAATTTTGGATGTGTGTATATTTAATTATTATTTGTGATATAATGTATATATATTTATATATTTCTATAATAATTTTAAACAGTAAATACCTTTATAGATTCTTATACATATATTTGTTTAGATATTTATTACTATTAGTATATGCACATATGTGGACAATATACAATATATATAATGAGTTAATGTGTCTATTATGCTATAAATCGCAGCATCTATATACGTGCATGTTATACTTTTGCACAGAATATCATGTTACACATACATACAGATATACATATGTATATGATTTATATATATATATATATATATATATATATTCTTTTATATTAAGTAAAATTGAATCAAATAAATTTCAAACAAAAATTATGAATCTAAATAAAATACTTGATTAAGTTTAAATTAAATTTAGAATGTTCTAAACAAACTAAACTTCATAGGCCCAATAATGATCCAATAGGGTATTTTTTTTGAAATTCACATATATCTTCCGTCGCGGGCTGGTCCAGTTCTAACAATGGTATCAGAGCTTAATAGAATATGCTTTCTATATTAGCCATATTAGGGTTAACTATAAAGCATATAGCCCAAAGGGTTATCCCTAATAGAAAAGGCCTAATTTGAATTAGGTCTTTGGCTAATTTCAAAATTGTTTAGAAACTAACAATAAAAATTTTAAATTTAAAGGATAAATTTAAAATAAGAAAGATATTATAAATGTTATAATATTAATTTTTCAAAATTGTTTGAAAATTATAGTATAAGATTTTAAATTTATAAGTTAAACTTAAAATAAGAAATAAATATATTATAATATAATTTTTTTTAGAATGTTTGAGAAAATATATATTAATTTTGAAATTTTAAAATTTATTAATTTGATTAATAAATAAATTAAATAAATAAATTTATAAAATATATGTGCATGTATTATATATTTTGATATATGTTAAGATATTTTAATTTTTTTTAAAATAACAAAGTATACATGTATGTCTATGGATTGAATTTTGAAATTAATATATTTTAATTAAAATTCTTTAATTAAATACATTAATTAAAGGTTAATTAATTAAATGAATATACAGATGTATAAGATATATGTGTAATACTATAAAGGTTATCATATGTAAAAAATATTTAATATAAAGGTTATATTAAAATAATATAAATTAATTAAAATTAATTAAATAAGATTTAATTAATATAACATTATAATACATATGACTATTATATAAGTAATATAAAATATAAAAGTTATACAATAATAAAAATTATATAATATTAATGTATAAACTTAATGTGGAACGTTAAAAAAATCCTAAATAAACTTAAGGGATACATACATACGTATTGTACGTACACCATGATTTCAATTGCATCTGACACTTGAATCACAATGGCATTTCATAAGAAATACATCATTCCAAAAGTCGATATCATCTAATATAATATATTGAAGATTTTAAATCTTCAATATAATGTTGTCATTTACCATAAATATTAAAAAATTACTTGGACACTCCTTAGTTATCGAGCAAACTCAAGCAAGGAATGTTACGTGTAGTATCATTAATATATTGAATAGATGAGGTAAGATAACTATATGTATTTATTGAACAAACTAAAGGTACATATACTATACTTAGGCCATCTCGATATGCTAAGTACGAGTGAATAATCTCTTTCAGTTTATTGAGAAAACTCAAAGTCAAAATGAGATTAGGATAAGGAACCATATGTTAGGAGTTGTACGTTATACAACTAATAAGAAGTTATCCATCGTCCATGGAGCTAACTTGTTGAGCAAACTCAAGGTCAAAATTCCAAAATAGAGGAGTCCTAATATCCACTATGAAGTCGAAAGACTTCTTTGTTTCACTTAGGTTTTGGTGAAAACATAAAATACTAATGGGAACGTTATTAAAAAAATTAAATGGCAACATTTAACCTTTCTAATATTGTGAGAACATATGCTGTATAATGTTATAATGACCCACAACAATAAATTTATGCATTTAATACAATTATTAAAACTTTCAATTAAGATATACAAATGGTTTGAATCAAAGATTGATAAATAGAAATGTAACATGTACTTATTAATAAGTGCTTCTTGCATGTTACTGTTTCAATGCCCATGTCAGTACCCAAATTTACAACTACTAAATACATTCTGTAATGATCCGAAATTTAATCGCTATTTAAATGAATATTAATTATATTTTACATAATTAATACATGGATTTTTATTAACAAATAATAATATTTTAAATAATAACTAATGATGATAAAATTGTTTTTAAAATTTGTTTACCAATATATATAGTTCATAAAGAAATAGAAAATATGACCGGAACTTATATTCCGAAATATTGATTTTTCATTGGTTAAAAGTTAATTAAAATGTTATAGCACTATTCTAAACATACATGCACACACTACAAACTATTTATAAGGAATAATACACGTGTATATGTGCATGTATATGCCTCTCTTTAAAGTGTATATATAAGGATAAAAGAAAATATTTTATAAAGAAAAATGTGCATGTCTATATATATATATATATATATATATATATATCTGTGTGTGTGTGTATTTCTATATATATATATGCTCTTTTTCAACACAAGTACTTAGTGCATGACATGAATAGTGCAAGGAAGGGGAGGGGCTACTTGAAGTGAACGGAAATGAAGCGGGGAGGGGGATGGCGCATGCATACGTATATATTTTATATTAAGCACTTACACATATTTAAATAATTTCTCTGAGCCTATATATACCCTTAACCTTCATGTTCTCATTTTTACAACCACATTCTTCATTTCAAAATCCTAAGAACTTAAGCTAACATCCATGGCTTCCTCTTCATAATTTTCAAAGTGAGAAAATCCATTTCATTTTGCTAAAAATTTCATTTTTAATTCATAAAAACATTTCTACATCTTCTACAACACTTCTCTTCTAAACTACAAGCAACCATCTACCCTACAACTCCATGGACGAGCCAAAAGCCCATTAGGACGAGCCTAAAGTCTCATTGGCCGAGCTATGTAGGTGCCTGAGCAACCAAAGTTTCTATTTTTACAAGTTTCTAAAGGTTTTCAAGTTTTGGTAAAAGTTCGTCTTGAATTTAAAAGTTTCGGTGGGTAAAAAAAATTTGAAAAATAAAAAATACTTGATTTTAATGAACTATATATTATGAAAATATAGTGGTTGTGGTGTTGAATTACCATGTTGCGTTGATGGTACATGATTATATGTTGTTAAGCTTGGATTTATGACTTGGTTGTTAAATAATATGTTTGGATATGTATATGTAATTGGTTGGTTATGATATGATGGTATTGCGTTTATGAAACAAAATCAAGTGCATGTGACGAAATTGTTGTAAAGTTATCACCTTGAAAATCGCAAAGGACTTGAGATCCGATTGAAAACGAAAAGCTCCTTTTTTAGTTTTGGATTTTGAAAATGTTTTCCAAGTTTTCACCTTTGTTTTTAACTTTTCAAAACTTTTCCATTTGTGTTCTTAAATATTTTATAGCTAGAGTTAAAGTGAATTTTTCATGTAGAAACCAATTCTAGCGAACTTCGCTCCTAGCGACGATCTCTATGGATGTAGTTCAGAAAAATTCAAGATTTTAAGTTTTAAAGTGTTTTCTTTTAGATTGTTTTTGAAAACCCATTTCAAACTAATTAAGCAAGTCAAAAGTTAAGTTTTAATTATTTAATAATTTAATATATTAATTAGGATAATATTATTTAATTAATTAACTAAGTAATTAGGTTAAGTAATTAGAGTTTAAGAAATTATTAACTAAGTTAATTATGCTTAATTACGGAAGTTTTAAATAATGATTAATTAAGATAAAAGAAAATTAATTTTTATTCAATCAATTTTTTAATTAGAGTTAATTAATTAATTAATTAAGAGTTAATTATCCACTTAATTAGGGTTTAAGTTTCGAAATGAATGTTGTTTAAATTTAATTTTAATTATAAATAATTTTAAATTAATTAAGTTCAAAATATTATTTTTGACTTAATTAAGATTGACTAAAGTTTAATTAAATGTTAAACTTGTTATTTAGTTAAAGTTTATTTATTTAAAGTTCCCTTTCAAAATCTATCAGTTATTTATTTTTAACCAATTTTCTTGTTTTAAGTAAATTGTTTTTAAAACCAAGGATCCCTTGTCCATGCAATTAAGTAGTTAAATGAATTAAACTAGTTGTAATAAAACATTGACACATTTTATTGAAAGTAAGTCGACTTGTACTTATCACAAATACCGTACTTCGGGAACCTGATGAATAAGAGGAGGTTAATTTCGATAAGCGGGTCATGATAATCTAAGCATATGGAACCTATGTACATATGTAAATCTTTACACCCTTATAGTGGAATAGTCCATTACAAACAACTTGACGACTTAAAATTATCGAATGTTGATTTGGAGAGACCGGGATCAGATATTTGTTGTTATCCGAAAACTTCTTTGAACTAATGTAAACGTTTGAATTGGAAATAGTAAAGGCAAGGTCTATGGTGAAGAATTTGAAGTGCAAGCACTATTTACTAATAACCCTGAGGGTGATTCCAAAACGGGTATAGTGGAGATAGTGCCATCGATTCATTCATCTCCTGAATGACTTATATGGATAAGCGCTGACATTGTGTCAACATTCGAAAGACAACGCTAGCATTCCAACTGACAATGCTATAGAAAAGATAATGATGTAGCCTCAAGCCTCATCAACCAGGAATGACTAAAACATAAGAGATGCAGCAAGGCTAAGTGGGTCGCTTCTATTAGGGTAAATTCATCTCTATCTAGAGTCTCCACTATCAACTCATGTGGGCTTCGGTACGATTGTAGATCCCAACCGAGGGGTGGTCTTATTCGATACTATACATCAAGGGGTAGGCTGTTCTTGTGTTGGTAAGGATTCCAAGCGAGTCCTCGATTTTATTTTACCCAAAGATGCACCGTGTTGGGTAGTACCCCAGCAGCCTAGTCAATGTATGGAATCCATTTCCCAATAAGTGTCTGCGGTCTTAGTTGTATACCTATTATGCTGGAATTTTATTATGTAACAATTTTAGCTATATGAGTTATTTACTTGAAAACCCCAGACATTATGATAATATTACTGGATTTCTATATAAAATGTTTTGGTTATCGTAAGGTAAAAACCCGTCCATGTTTTTTTGCGGCGTGACCTTACGAGATACCTTTGATTTTCATAGCATATTATAAAAGTAAAAATTAAGTTCTTTGAGTTTACTCACACTAGACCCATGTATGGACCGGAGCTTTTTTTTCTTTCTTAAAACACTTGGGTACTCAAAATAAGTATGAGTAGCCAAGTTATCTAGGTATCTTACGGAAGCATATTAAAGGTGCTAGATCAGGTGGCTTCACCGTTGGTTAGTTATTATCTATTCCGATGTGTTTATGTATGATTTATGTATTTTTGTATGGGTAGGTAGTTATAACTGTCTAGTTAAAGGTTGTAATGTAATGACTCTGATGTATTATTATTTTGTAAATGACAATGTGATATCCTATGTTATCTATTATATGTTGTTCTAACTCGTGGTGATATTTTGTGATTGTATAGTTTCGTCTTATCTTTCGTTTTCTTCTACCCTCAGTGGCTTGTCTTAAGATGTAGGAAAAGTGGTCATTACTTGTTCGCTCACAAGTTTATTTGGTCAAGACCATGTATTGCATTCTATAAGTTCTGAACTCTAAAGCAAAACAAGATTATGGATATTTAATCCATATACTATCACATATACGTATTATATGGGGAATGTTCACAGTTCGTAATTTACGATACTTCGATAAAGAAAGTTCATACGAATAAGCCGATAAATGGTACTATCAGATCGAGAATTCAATTTGATCGAGTACAAAAGGATCGTGTTGTGTTAAATGTAACACTAGACCTAACACTACAATATAAATCTAAGAACTTGTTCGTTGAAATGTCAGTTTTATCCGTTTACGTAAGGTGCAACATACTTGATGTCCTTAAATATTGAGGATAATCGAATGCGCTTTTTAAAGAGTTTGTTACGGTATTATGGTAAGGGTTTTCATTTGAATGGTTCGACCATTTAGAAAGAAAAACGAATGTACTAGAGTAGATGTAATTTAAGGTATGATTTAAATGAAGAAAGTGAATAGTCACTTCTACTTCACTAATAAACATCGAAAATAAAAATTGTAATGATAATAATTGAACTTGACTTTGGGATAAGAAATATAATTTATATTTAAAAATGTGTTTTTATATAGAAAATTTTTTCTATGAGATTTATTTCTTCAAGTTCAAGACATTTGATCAAAGAACTCTCTGTTGCAATATAGTTATAATATATGAAATAAATAAACTATATTAAATGGATTATGAACCTTCAAATTTAGTGTGCAATTATAGTAATGGTGGAAATAGTGGGAGAATGACATATAACACTTATTGATTGCATCAAATTACGAAAATTATTTTCATAAAACATACCGAACATTATTTGTGAAATAATGACTGATTTTCAGTATCGATTGAAAGATAAACATAGCGATATTTCAATATGAATATTAAAAATATTCATTAGAAAATATGTATAATATGATATATACTTTCATAGCAAAAGTGATGCATTGGAAAATACAGAAGTATCTAATATTATTTGTAGTTATTTTGGAATTATAGACTAAGCCATAGTTTTGGGAAATAATTTTATTATATGATTGTGAATCATATGATACCGATTAATTATGTCTCAAACGATTAAAGGCAGTGCACCCATTTAGTGGGAGCATCATAAAGTTGATGAACTCTTTGGATTGATGCATACAAATATAAGTAATCATAAATCTTTTAATACTAGAACAGTTCCACATATTTCTTTATATTCATCGATGAGTTGTCACTAACATGGACATGTGTATTTGACACACATGTAGTATGTCTCTGGTAAACTCATGGAGTATAAAACGGAAGAAAATAAAATAAAATGCAATAGAAATGATTCGATTTGATCGAATGAGCGAGTATGTAAGAGTTTTGAATGTACCTAAAAATGAATAAAGATTCAACTCTCAAAAGTCACTCCTCCATGTGACACATAATGATGTTGAGTAATCAAACTCTGTTGGGAATAGTATGACTAATTATGAGTAAATTTGAGTTAATTTATTTTATAAGGTCATATACTTAAGAGTGGTACACAAGATTAATTTTATTTCATCTAAGTAATAGTTTAAAAAATCATACAATATAAGGGTTTATAAGAAACTCCAACTTATCCTAAGTCAAGGAGTTGGAAGGTTGTGCGAGTCGAAAGTATGTAGATAATTATTGTTTGTAAGGGATCTTGCATGAATCTCTCCAAAAGGAGTTCGGAAAAATCTATCATTAGATGACATATTTATATTTTAACATAAATTTTCTAAACTAAAACTAGACCAGTTTTATATAAAGGCAATTCATAAAATTTTTATGAATCCTATTCCATTGCACTGAGAAACATTTATTGTTTCAAGTTATACCAACATCAATGTGAAGGAATTTCTTTGACAAATTATTGGTGGTAAAATGGAATTGGTACATTGAAGAGAAACTACGAGTTTCTTATCAACATCGAAAATACATAATATTTGGTTGTTAAAATAAACCATAGAGAGTGTTGACTCTGTTATATGTTATGATGCGCATATCCAAAATAGAATCCAAGTGAAATTCAAAATATGATTTTGGTAGATGTACCCAAAATGAGATGATCCATCGACCGCAATGTGTCTTCGAGAGAAAGGCTAATGCATTGGAATATAATAAGCAACATTGACAAGAATAACATTGCAAATTTCAATTGTTAAAATTTGCATAATAGATTTGATATTCAATGTGCTCAAGTTAATTCGGATTTAATAACAAAATTATCACTTAGTATGACTTTGTGTTTGATAAGTATGTATTAAAAAAAAATTCTAAATAATGATTTAGAATTAGCTGTTTACACATAATAACCAAAATGTCCTAGGAAGTCAGTGGGAGTGATATTTAGTTTATGAGTCTTTTGATATGATCCAAGAACAATATAAAGTATCATTTTATAAGCATCACAATGGAACAAATATTTTGATAAAAATATCAAATAGTTTGATTATCCGTCAAAATGCAAAGGAAGCTTGTGTTCATAAGAAAGAACGTTGAAATGCACATACGTGTTTCTAAACCATAAGTAAACAATACAATGATGATTTTTTAATGATGTACATGTGTTACAATTAGTTTTACTTATTTTAATACTCAATGTTGGATTTGTAAACAACGTTTTTTATAGCAAGTGTAAAAGATATTTGAAATGTCTCAAACGATATGTATGGTCACTTCATTAAGACGTTTAACATGAAACATGTAAGATGGATTCCTTATGCATTGGTAATAGGAATTATCCTACATGTTATAATGTCTATGATATTGTATTTTGTTTATTTAATACATTAAGAAAATATCAAATCCAAATAGATTTCGCTAAATGGTTGTTTGAGGTATTCCCATGTATTTATGAAATACTAAAGAAATATTTACAAAAACAACAAACTCCTTGTGAAGGACTATTCGGACTCAAATTTCATAAGTGATCATGCATATAACATGTAAATAATTTTTTAAGAATCTCTAAGTTGGAAATGTTCCAAATAAAAGAGATTGTGGCAGATTCATTAACTTGAATAGTGCTACAATAAAAGCAATGTATATAAATATAAATGCATAAATTAATAACTGAGTCGAGGATGGTTCCAAATGTTGAGAACCCCATAATGTTGTTATATGATAACAACGTCATGACATAGTTCGTAGTAGAACTTAGAGCTCACTAGAAGTCAAGAGACATGCTTCGAATTGTTCCACATTATAAATGTAGTTTATTAGCATTGGAGAGAGTTAATTAGCAGAGTATACGATTAAAAAAATAAGCATACCCATTCACTAAGGGATTAACCCAATTGGTTTTAAGAAAACTAATTAGAGAAGTTGGAGTAAGATTCCATAGCTGACCCTACGTGCAAGTGAGAGATTGTTAGAGTTAGGGGTATGCCTTATAGGAAATTATGTAATTTATTACATATGTCTAACTTGGTAATAAATCTTGTTCGAAATAAAAGGTTTTTTATTTCTATTATATTCTTGATATAATGTGTTATATTAATTTAATTAAAAGTATATTTAATGGAAAATCCATAAATGGTACATTTTGTGATAGTAGTTGCAAAGTGTTGTAACTGTGAGTAATTGATTACAATGAAAATAAATATATCATTTTAAATGTTCCTAGTCAAGATGCGTCGAGACTGGATATCGATGTATCCATTGAGACTAGAGTACGTAATGCTCTTCAAATGTTAGATAGTGTATTACTCATGGCTATTGGAAGCACTAAGGAGTTATGTACTAATAGTTATTGGATAACTATGGAACGACTCACTTGATAGTATTCTGTTTGTTAATATAACCAAGATCATAAAGAAAATATCGATGTGACTAATTTACATAGTTCTCTCAACTTCAGGATACTATGGATATTCAATATGAAAGCTTTTCTTTGATTATAGTCAAATCATGGCATGGCATTCCATCAAGTGACTATAGTTGAGTCTACTGAAAGTATTAAAAGTGAAGCACTATTCAAAAGAGGATTCGTCTCCTCGGTTATGTGAGGTTAGTATCACAGTCAACTCAAGTCAACTCAAAGTCTCTGGCCATAGCATTTCGGTTAATAATAATTGTTATTATTGAACCAAAAACTTTGTGTTTGGACTATAGAGTTGAATAGGGACGTATTGGAATTTTGACCATTATCAATTTCCATAAGTCCAAAGTGATACAGTTTTGATGAAGAGAATTGGTGTAAATAAATGTCACGGCTGGGTAACTCTTACTGAAGTGAAATTGGCTTTTACCGGGACTAAGTAAACGATAACTTTGGCCATAATGCCACATTACATGCTAAGCGGCCTGTGAATGGTAACATTTGTATAGTTCAATGTTAAGTGCTGATCGAATTTATACCGAAGAGCTACACAACCGAAATGATGAACTCTCTTTTGACCAAATGATTTAATTAATTTATAATTGCTATAAATTAATTATATTAACTAATATTTATGAAATATTAATTATTAAATTTAAATATGATTTAACAAATTAATAGTGTTACATATATTTATAACATTATAAATATACCGATCGATATGAGATATCGATAACAAGCTAAATTGAATATAATTGTATATATTTAAATTAGGTTGAAAGGGCTAATGTCCCATGACAATTTGAGGTTTGGGATCGTCTGTTGTAGCATGCGTATGGGGAGGCAAAAATCAAGGTAATTGGTTTGGAGATGTATGGTTGAGATTAAGGGAGAAAGATCATAAGATATTTTCCTACTTTCTCTCTCATTCAAACTATTTATATATTGATCTCAAAACGTACTTCACTATACTTTTTGATCGCCACTTTCACTTTCTTCTTAGTCGAATATAACACCTCAAATAACACTAAATTCTCAAATCAAATTTAACTTAAATTCAAGACTATTTGATAGCGAGAAGGTTGGTGATTCCAGACTAGAAATATGACGAATCAAGAAATTTTCAGAGGAAGAGAACTCATCCATTTAACGTGGACTTAAGAGCATTCGTTGTGGATAATAATACTATTACATATATGAGAAATGATTATACTGTTATATTTTATTGATAATGGACATATATTTATTTATATATATGTTAATATTGCTTAATAAGTTGAATGAGATCTCTATGGGTAATGTTGTTGTCACAATAACGATTGGCTATGTGGATAAATGTATTGTTCTAATACATATTCATTTTTATCAATATTTTGATGATCTATTTTAATAAAAGTACTTTATAATAATATTATATTAATTAATAATATATGTATGTATGTATGTATGTATATTAATATGTAAATCAATGCATATAATTAATTTGTACCAAAGAAAGTTGATCTAACATTTCTCTAATATATGTTTACATCAATTATAATTATTTTTTGGTCGGAAAATGACTTGTTTTTATTATTTGATATTTTATATTATTATCTAATCACTATAAGAGTTAATAAATTCATATAAATGTTTCAAAAATTCAATCTTATATTTCTAAAGTTATATCATCATGTTAGAAGCTTTTGAAAAAAATTCATAAATTTTCTTTTCATTTTTGTATTTTTAATAATTAAATTTAACTGCTTTAGTAATTAATTAATTAAACATATTAATTTTGTTTAAAATATTCTGAAATTGTTTAGTGACATATAAAATAACATTTTTGGTTTTCGTAAAATTTGAAATTTGATATTTCTAATGTAAAATTATTTTATATTATTTAATTAGCAATAAATTAATTTTTTAATTCATATACATTTAATATTAAAATCATAACAACTTCAGATCTGCAATATTTTTGAACTATTAAAATAAATAAAAATTCAATTTATATATATATACACACACACACACATAATTTATTGTAATATAAACTTGTATTTAATTATTATATTTATAAATATATATATATATAGATATAGATATATAATTACTTTATTTTAATTCGTATATATACAAATAAATGAGAAAAATAATTTATTTTATAATTATATAATTTTATGTATGTATGTATATATATAATTATTATTTATGATATAGTGTATGTGTCTATATATATATATTTATAATAATAATATATTGTAAACATATTTATATAATCTTATAGAAAACTGTTAGATATTTATAACTATATGCATATGCACATATTTGGATAAAACACAATACATAAAGAATGAGCTAATGTGTCAATTGCGATGTAAATTCCAATATCTATATACGGACATGTAACACCTTGCATGGAATATATTATTACACATGAGCATACATATACATATGTATTGTTATATATTAAAGAAAATTAAAACAAATAAATTTCAAACAATAATTTATGAATTTTAATAAAATATATGATTTATTTAAATTAAATTTAGAAATATTCTAAATAAATTAAACTTCATAGGCCTAATGATGATGAAATAGGGTAAAAAAATTAAACTTACTTACATTTTCCGCTGCGGGCTGGCCCAGTTCCTATACCTTGCTTATTATAGCATCTTTTCTATTTATAGTACACAAGGGATCATGTGGATTTCCAACATCATTCATCTGCTCTCTTAATTTCTTTCATTAGATTGCGCCAAGTATCGATCAACCATCATGCCATTTTAATATTTACAAATTTCTATGTTGATTTTGGTGAGAGATCATGATTTTGAGTGGTTGAATGGTGGACTCTAATGGGAAACTTGAAAGTGAAGTGGGAACGATCTGAAATTGAGGCGGAAAATCCAAAATTTAATGGATTATGCACATTCCTGATTTCTACAAGGTGGCAAGCTCATGGATAGCACGCGCGTATAGATGAAGCGTACGAAGCTATCATGCACATCTGCTCTTAATCTCAGGAAGTTCTATATCATTGTTAACACCTTTGGATATTGCTTTTACTCTACTTGGAATCGTGCCTTTCCTATGCCTAAGGCTGTTGCGCTGTATTGTATTTGTGTTACACCCCTACTTCTAAAAGTGTGCTGCATGGTCCTACGTATGGTATTAACATAGGACAGTGTTGGTTATAGTTGGAGTTGGGTTGCATGGTCTAAAGAAAGAGATTGAAACCATGTTTTGGAGGATGATTGCTTTGTTTGAACTATTTTAGAGCCACTCTCGATCATTGGAGGATTGCACCCTTGCTTTTACCTTTGAGTCGAATTTAACAAACTTGGGGATGAAGTTGATTTTTATTGATTTGCTTTTATGGTTTTAGGTTTGGCCCCTGGTTATAGAGTAGGTTTTCCCCTTCGTTTCTTGCCTTGTGTCTGCAGTCAAAGTGTGTGAGATTATGGCATAGTCTTTATTAATCGGATATCGATATAGGATTGTTGGCACTGTTCTGTCACATCAAGACGTTGGTGCCTCCCTATTTTCTTTTTGATATCAAATGGTGGCGTTGTTTTGTCACATTATTTGTTAGTTAAAGAATATGGTGCATTCCCATTAGCATGTAAATGCTTAAGAGGATGTGACGTAGTTTATATTGTTAGGTAAGGCTTTTGGATTACCTTTCATAACTTATGGATGTTTCCAGTTTTCGGTATATTATTATAATATCGAATCTATATTTAATGGGGGAGGGCAGCTATGTTTCCATCTTTGGGGCCTTGGCCCAGTATCACCTGGGCCACGTTGGTTTCATAACTCGACTTTTATTATGGGGCCAGTCTTTTTATCTTGCCCCAACTTTGTGTTATCTTGGTGCAGCACCATCTAGACTTTATTTTTATTCTTATCTTATTTTGACTCTTGTCGTGAGAGCGGTTCTTCCAGTTCAGTAGTTGGACCAAGCTTCTTTTGCCATCGTTTGGGAAATACGGGCGTAACAGAACAATTAATGCCATTTCAAACTTATGGATGTAGCACTATATGGATTTAATTAAATAGATATTATAGAGTATTGTTTATCACATTTAATGGTTATGAAAGTGTCTTTGTTGATATATATTAATAATATTGTCGGTTTGGTTATATATGATTTTATCGCATTGACTTGTAGTCGTAGGAAACAAAAGCAATAGTAATATAGAAAAGAATATTTTAGAATACATAGAATGAGCATAGAGAGATCCAAAATTGATAATGTTAGAATCGCGTATAAAAGGCATAGAAAAACATCGGATGCATGAAAGACGCAAGAAAAATATACGACATGGGGAGTGAGTAAGAAAAAATAGGGCTTAGGAAAGACGTAGGTAAATACTGGGTGTAGGAAAGGTGTAGGTTAATATCGGACGTAGACAAATAATTGACGGAGAATTGGCATAGGTAAATTCTGGTCATAGAAGGGCATCGAAAATTTATGGTATAGGAAGGTTGTAGGAAGCCGTACTGAGCGTGGAGTAGGAAGACCGTATGAAATTTTTTTCCATGCTATAATTTTCAACATTTCCTTATACGTATGTGGGGCTTAGGAAACTCTGCTAGATTGGCATAGAAAAACTTAAAAAATCCTTGTAGTGGACTTTGGGAAGTTAGGGTTACACGGAGAGTGGAACGTAATGCGAAGCTTGAGATCCGAATGTTAATTTAATTGATGCTTATGTGATCAATAATGATCAATGATGCGATCAACAGGATGATTGGTTGCCTTGCCCCGTTCGACGAGTGTTTACGGTCGAGCAGAATTAGTCTATGCCACCTGGTTTCAATCTTGGGGTAGATATGATTTGCCGAATGGTATTCGTCTAATATTAGTGGTCGTACATCTTATTGGTCTTATATTAGTGACCATACGTTGTACCGGCCTTATATTTGTGGTCATACATGTTATTGGACTTACAGTATCGGCCATCCATGTAGTTAGATGATGATGAGATATCGGTCTTCGTTAGTGATAGGAGTATTTAATTACATGATATAATATTTGATGTATATATACATATACGACATCGGTGCTGTTTTGTGGCCTCGATTGCATATTGTATAGGACACACCCATTTATCTATTTCGTAGAGGCGTTACACGAATTTGTTAAGAAATCCATGACGGCCAAAAGGGGAGATGTTGATGATCATCTACGAGTGGGTTAGATATCACATATGCTCGATGAGGGACATGGTGAGATCCATGTTGAATATGTGAGTATATGACTTTTGTTTGATGATAATAAGCATATATATATATATATTCATTTAAATGTATTTGTTAATGTACTATTTTATTTTTCACATAATTAAATAAATATTTGTTATTTGCTGAATAAAATAAATAACACAGAGTTTAAATTCAAATGGATATATATTTTTCAAACAAATATTTATTACAATTTTGAATAGTACAAATTTGAGCTCTCAATATATATATATATATATATATATATATATAATTCAATGACAATACAAATTCGGTTACATCACAATTTATCATCTACAAATGCACCTCACTACAATTCACTCATTCACTCGAATTTATCTTCAATTTCATTGCAGATTGAATCCAACATTTGAGAAATCTGTAAAAATAAATACTAACACAGTAAAATTGAAAAGGAAACATTTTTGCAGTACAAAATAAAATGTGTATTTTGAAAATAATATTTGCCTCAGTTATTTGGGTTGTTCATCATCATTTAAATTTGAATTCATCATACACGAACAGCTTGTGACATGCACGGTGTATCACTGTACATGCCACAAGGCCGTGCACACCGATATATACACTTGAAAAAATTACAGGGACAGGTGAGCACAAGGTCAAATTCAATTAAAAGCTGGATTCAACTCAAGTGCAATGCAAATAATGTCACGATATCAACACCAAGCCAAACCCGAGCTTTAAGCTGGATTCAACACGGGTGCAAATCCAAATGAAATGGTCAAGACACATAAATCAAGCCTCGACCAAAATTCAATGTCGACATGCACACAACAGTACACTTTAAAATTGCTCGACGCACAATGAAACTGCACCAGACCAAGCTAATGAACAACAGAGATGTGCACATACACACCAGACTACAAAGGTTCAAGGCTGAGACAAATTCAAGCACCAGACTCGACCAAGACTACAATGTACACAAGTGAATGTGGCAGCAGTTTTAAATATATGAAGATAAGTATACAAGCAAATGCAGACAGTAGTGAAGTGTCATATACAAACCAGCAGACTCAATGAAACAACACTGCAACACTATAGACGTAAGCATACTCGAGTCATAGTGCAGCTAGAACCCAAATAACACATACATATATACACACACATACATATGCATGTGTACACATGATGAAGGCATAAGCGCATGCGTCAATGAAACAAAGACCAGACTCCATGCAGACCGGACTGCAAAGGAAAAGCAAAATTGAAGCAACCCGAGCTTAAGACAGTACACAAGTGAATGACAACATGTATATAATGTCAAACAGAAGAATTATACATGCATACATGTCATGAAGAAATTAGAACCAAAACAATGCAAACTGAAACACGAAAGTGGATAGAGCATGCGAAGCAACTAGATGAATATATATACATGCATGAATATTTATGTGGAGTGGAATCAACAGGAGCACAACAGTGCAGATCGCACAGTCAAGGCCAAACATGGATTCAAATACAACATAGCAATGTGAAGGTACCAGACTCGATTGAATCAAATACAACAAGACAATAGTGACACAATCCAGGCAGCATCAAAGTGCAAACCATGATGAACTCAAACAATGCCGAAACCATGGGACAACATACATGAAATCCAAAGCTAACACACATATATATAATGCAAATGCATAAGTATAGGCCGAGACAAAATCAAAAGAATTTTCAAAAATGACCGAAGTTAAATGTAACAGTAGTTTCAAATCAGCAGTTTCTAAATCAAGTCAAAGCTATGACAAACAAGTCAAAATATCATCACCGAAGTCACCAGCAAATCAACGACGTGATGACCAAGGCAAAAAGAACGAACTAATTCAGAAATCAAACAAGCTGTGGTGGCCACGATAGCAATTCAAAGCCACCAAGTAACACAGGAAATATACGATTATGAACAAGTCAGAAAAATCACTGTCATCCATACGAAAATCAACGGCCAAGCTATATTAAATGACGAATTCAAACAAATATATACGAACGAAAATATAGGAATTCCAATCCTATAAAACCCGATCGTCATTGACCAAAATTATGTATTCAAGTTCAAGAAATACCACAGAGCATAACATTAATTAGGAACTCGAATCAAAGTGGTGTATGATATAAATCGAAAAGGGGAAAAACGTACCAATTAAAAGCACCGTACATTCTCGACTAACTGAAGTGGACGGAAGCAAATCGGAGATAGAGATTCGACTATCGAAGTAAAACAAAGTAATATCCACTGTTGTCGATCAACATTCAAGAAGGCTACTTTGATATCAAAAGCCCTAATTTCAAAGCAAAAAGAATGAAAGAGCGCAGCCATTTTTTATGAAGAAAGACACAGGCCGAAGGAATATTAAAGAAAAAAATAGTTTATCAATATATTTACTTTGGGCCAAGAGTTCCTTTGGGCTTTTATTAGGGTTTGTTTGTTTTATTGATTTAACGTGTTTTTAATTTTCCTCTTAAACATTGAATTTCTAGTCGTGTGACTAGGGGATGAACTACGGTGGTGTAGTTCGATAAATCACAACTCAATGGCTGAGTTGTGATAGGGTTTTGAGCGTAGAGTTACGGCTAGTCAGTAGCAGGTGTCGCAAGTTTACATGTGTAAGCGTCTAACTGCTTAATTTCTAGTAGAAACCTTGGGGTAGCACATAGGCAAGGTTTTGCTGAAGCTGGGTAAATTGTGTGTGGTTCTATTTCTGCATTTATTATTCTGCTATTATCTGTGCTGCTATGATTTTGATATATCTGTGTTGAGATTATTTTATATAAACTTCCGCAGTAAATTTTTTATATTTGATAGTATCACCATATTCACCTCCCTCTAGGGTGAAATCGATCCTATAAGTGGTATCAGGTTCAAAAGCCATTTTTGTTTTAAAAATTTGGTTTTTCAAAAACCAATTTTTGTTTTAAAAATTTGAATTTTCAAAATGGCTTCTTTTAACACTGCTTTAGCTGAGGGTCAGTCTATATTTAGACCACTAATGTTCAATGGAGAATATGCTTACTGGAAAAATAGAATGAATTTTTTTTTGAAAACCATTGAAGCTTGGAATATTGTTGAGATAAGTTATAGAGCACCCACTATAGTTGTAAATAATCTAGAAATTGAAAAACCATTTGAGCAATGGACAAATTCAGAAAATAAGTTACAAAATACTAATGCTAAAGCTATGAATTCTATTATTTGTTCATTGGATCGTATTAAATTTAACCATGTCTCACATTGTCTAACTACGCAGGAAATATGTCACACACTAGAAGTGACTCACGAAGGAACATCTTAAGTCAAGGAATCTCGCCTTGCCATGCTGAGTAGCGAATATGAGAATTTTACAATGGCCAAGGAAGAAAATGTCAAAGAGATGTACGGATGGCTTTCAAACATCGTATACAAATGAAAAGCTCTTGGAAAATCATACATGGAACTGGAAATAGTCTGCAAAATCTTCAGAGCCCTTTCACGAAGTTTTGAAGCAAAAGTGACTGCCATTCAAGAATCGAAAGATTTGAAACAAATCAAAGTTGAAGAACTCATCGGAAATCCCACCATTTATGAGCTAGAAATGAAATTCAAGGAAGAGCGTGAAGGAGGAGGTACTTGAAAGAAATCAATAGCTCTCAAAGGAACAACTGAAAGTGATGATGATGGAGCAGCAGAGCTAGCACTTTTAATGTAACGTTTGGCGATTTTTCGTTGCCGAAAAACCGAATCGTTATGGTTTAAGAAAAGAAAAAGGTAGAAGAAGAGAGAAAAGAAGCAACAGAAGCGGAAAGAAATAACAGAACAACATCAGAATTTCACAATTCGCAGCGGAACAACATATAATAGATAAATGAACAATCTTTAAACAAAGAACTATATCAGTTATTACATTACATCATATTACATTACATTACATCATCAGAGTGTACAACAACAACAACATGCAGCGGAAAAGAAATATAATATACTAGTAATACGTCATGCCATCCAGCTTGCTTCCAGCAACTCCTAAATTCCAGAATATCCTGATAAACCTAACTCTTGACTGCCCGTGTGGAAATTGGTGGGCACCCAGAGTTTAGGAAGGAAAACAATAAACTCCGAGTCAGTCATGTGACTGGTGTGGGAACTAAAACAGTTTATTTTTCTTCAAAATCAAAATAGAGGAATATTTTTAAAGGCAATTCGCAATGCTTTTAAAAATGAGATTACCATAAGGCCTCCCGCACACACACACAATGCAAACGCAGAATCGGAGAAGATTTCTCCTTATGATAGTCAAAGATGCTTGATACGCATTAAAAAAAACATTGGATATTATTACTAGTGCATAGTATAGGAAAAATTCATTTCGAAAATAAAGATATAAATCTTAGCCATCATAGACATTTCGCACTTATGCCTACTATAGCTACCATGTTCAATAGCAGGTTACCGCCACATTCCATGGCAGGTTCTACAACTAAAACCGTACAAGTCTCGTATTGTTTCTTTGGATTTCCAACAAATGGTCAGGCCAAGGAACTTCCCATTGCCACATAGAAACGCCTCTGGAAAGACGTCCCGAAAACCAAACCGGATCTCTGCCAACACAAGGCCGGGTTCCCCCTAACTGGGTAACTACTGACACGAATATGTCATTGCCCGATCGTAACCAATCTATCCGAGGATCCTCGATTTCCAACAACCACAAAATTTGCAGCAATAACATAGGTTAAATATCTGGGCTCCATACCATGATACCACCTCTATCCAGAAGGAATGACATACACTAAAGGGGTGCTACCCCCTAATAACCTTGTCGCATCCTTCCTGTTTTGACCATTTCCGGGGTGTGAGGTCCGACGAAGTCTCGTCCACAAAGCCACGCTTTATACAAAAGCTGTGCTTTGGGTCAATCAAATGATCATAGAAATGATCACAAAGATAAACGATCAAACAAATGATCATATCACAAATGATCAAACAATGATCATTTCACAGCAACACTCAGCATGCCACACTACCAAATTGGGAGCATATCACTAATAACCTTCAACTACATAACCTCTGACCTCGTACGTCTCAGAGAAGGGTGTTAAGCTAAGAGAATAAATTCTCCGCCACCAACAGAAATATATTTGAAAGAAATCAGCTTTGTATCTCAATTTGTAATGTCAGACATACAATCCATACAAGTCTGTTCCGGGATCGAACAGAACCGAAGGCACTTACAAAGAAGTCCTTGCAATACGGATATTCACTAATCACGACCGGACTTCCTGTCACTAAGGGTGATAAAACCTCTATATTGGAGATCAGCCGATGTAGAGTAACTCGACGGTAATCCTTCCGTTTTCACAAATATCCGGTCTTTAACACCGGTCATCAAATGCAATCCATTACGACGTATCACATATTCGGAATGAGTTATACGACCCCAAGGTCCTTTCCCGGCTAACCCGAATAGTGAGCGCTTATTCAAAAATAAATGTGGCATTCAAATTCAAACAAATCACAACAAATACCTATTTAAAGGTAAATATTGATAGTCGGATTATTTAACTATCAATAGGCACGCTCAACATCACCAAATCCAAATAATTTCCCAAATTATTTGCTTTCCAAAATATCTTTATAGATATATATTTTCCACACTTCAACATTTGAAAATAATTTTCAAATCACTTTTCAATCCTTTATCTCTTTTGAAAACAAATTTCAATCATTTTCCTTACTCGGAAATACCTTCATTTCAAAATGGTTTATTTAAACCAATTAAATAAATCCTTAACGATTTACTTTATATTTACGTTCCAAATCCGTAAATTTATTCCCACACTTTATAAATAAATCAACGTTTATTTTTAAACTAATTCCCCCTTCTTTTATAAATTCCATAGTGAATTTATAATCCCAAAATATCCATGATGTACGATTTTCAATCGATTTTCAATATTCACTTTCAATTTATCTTACAAGGATAAATTCTAAAAGGTTCATTTCACATTGGAAAAATATTTCCATACTTATTTAATAATAAGTACATCACACATCTATTTATTTTCAACATTTGAAAATATTCGATATACTTAAATCAAAATTTAGTATATATTTCATTCCTTAAGGAAATCATTCTCTTAACACATTTATTTGGGTCAAAACAAATGTTACGTAAAACATCGTTACGACGACCTAAAATCACTAGTATAGGGATTCAAAGTTTAAATAGATATATAAATCCCAATACTATATAAAACATTTCCTTTCGGAAATCATTTACTATAACAACAGTGTTATAGTCCACCATTTCCTTCTTTAACTTAAGTGAAGTTGAATGAAGTTGAAATATAACTTAAGTGATCATCAACAAACAACATGAGAACATGCATATATGAGAATAGTACCAATATACATCATATAGCAACATAATAAGTACATGTGCCAACATAGCAAATGCAACAAAAGTAACAAATGCAACCATCAACTAACTATCATCCATAACCAAATCAATATTCATTCATATTCTCATTAATATTCAATGAATTGGTTTTCCATTTAAATCACATCTGATTGAAAATCGTACTATAACAACAGTGTTATAGTCCACCATTTACTATAACTTCACTTAAGTTAAAGAAGGAAATGGTGGACTATAACACGGTTGTTAACCAAAATTCAACTTCATTCAACATCACTTAAGTTATATTTCATTCCAAACACCTTTTGTTTTAATTTAACTTAAGTTTTCACTTATAAATCCAATTCAAATTCCAATCCTATTTAACTTTTTACCAAAGCTAAATTTATTAACTCCTATCATAAGTTCAAAATTTATTTCACTTATATTCATCATCTTATAAGTTATACAACTTATATTCAACAATTACTACTTGGATTTTATTGATTTACTTATACTTCCTTTAATTTAACTTCATCCTTTAAGTTAAATTTATTCTATCGAAATTCAATTTGTATAAGTTATCAACTCATTTATCATTCCCAAATTACTATGGTAGCAAATCTATCACATGGAGACTCGAAAATGATATTGATGATGCTGCAGTCATCACCCTTATTATTTCCCAGTAACAATAGTGAATTCAGTGCTTAATATTCTTTCAAGAATTTTCCTTTCATTTATAAATAACATTTATAAATCTTTTTCTTATAGAGTTTCACTTTATATATATACAAGATTATTTTACAATTGTAAATTAGATTAATTATAATTTCACACGTATAATTTATTTGTTTATACTATTATCCTTTTACAATAAGTTTTATTTAACTTATTCAAACAACTTATTCAACAACCAAACAATCAACTTATATACACTTTAATAATTCCGAAAAATTATTCCTTTATATACAAAATATAATCGAGGTAAAATTATTTCATTTACCCTATTAAAACGATATCGTGTCAATTTGTTCTGTACAAGTGTTTAGAGATCCCTATCAACAACGTTAATTACTCGTGTTGACCAAAATCCATATACCACTCAACAAACCAATCATCACAATATAAAACAATTTTATATTCACTAACAAATACGCGCTCGTATCTATTATTACACTCAAACTCATTCTAGAGTACTACTGACTCTATCTCTAATGAGTAATACCCAACAGAGCCATGGTTGTTGCTTAACCATATGCTCTGATACCAAATGTAACGTTTGGCGATTTTTCGTTGCCGAAAAACCGAATCGTTATGGTTTAAGAAAAGAAAAAGGTAGAAGAAGAGAGAAAAGAAGCAACAGAAGCGGAAAGAAATAACAGAACAACATCAGAATCTCACAATTCGCAGCGGAACAACATATAATAGATAAATGAATAATCTTTAAACAAAGAACTATATCGGTTATTACATTACATCATATTACATTACATTACATCATCAGAGTGTACAACAACAACATGCAGCGGAAAAGAAATATAATATACTAGTAATACGCCATGCCATCCAGCTTGCTTCCAGCAACTCCTAAATTCTAGAATATCCTGATAAATCTAACTCTTGACTACCCGTGTGGAAATTGGTGGGCACCCAGAGTTTAGGAAGGAAAACAATAAACTCCGAGTCAGTCATGTGACTGGTGTGGGAACTAAAACAGTTTATTTTTCTTTAAAATCAAAATAGAGGAATATTTTTAAAGTCAATTCGTAATGCTTTTAAAAATGAGACTACCATAAGGCCTCCCGCACACACACACACAATGCAAACGCAGAATCGGAGGAGATTTCTCCTTATGATAGTCAAAGATGCAGATATGCATTAAAAAAAACATTGGATATTATTACTAGTGCCTAGTGTAGGAAAAATTCATTTCGAAAATAAAGATATAAATCTTAGCCATCATAGACATTTCGCACTTATGCCTACTATAGCTACCATGTTCAATAGCAGGTTACCGCCACATTCCATGGCAGGTTCTACAACTAAAACCGTACAAGTCTCGTATTGTTTCTTTGGATTTCCAACAAATGGTCAGGCCAAGGAACTTCCCATTGCCACATAGACACGCCTATGGAAAGGCGTCCCGAGAACCAAACCGGATCTCTGCCAACACAAGGCCGGGTTACCCCTAACTGGGTAACTACTGACACGAATATGTCATCCCCCGATCGTAACCGATCTATCCGAGGATCCTCGATTTCCAACAACCATAAAATTTGCAGCAACAACATAGGTTAAATATCTGGGCTCCATACCATGATACCACCTCTATCCAGAAGGAATGACATACACTAAAGGGGTGCTACCCCCTAATAACCTTGCCGCATCCTTCCTGTTTTGACCATTTCCGGGGTGTGAGGTCCGACGAAGTCTCGTCCACAAAGCCACGCTTTATACAAAAGCTGTGCTTTGGGTCAATCAAATGATCATAGAAATATCACAAAGATAAACGATCAAACAAATGATCATATCACAAATGATCAAACAATGATCATTTCACAGCAACACTCAGCATGCCACACTACCAAATTGGGAGCATATCACTAATAACCTTCAACTACATAACTTCTGAGATCGTACGTCTCATAGAAGGGTGTTAAGCTAAGAGAATAAATTCTCCGCCACCAACAGAAATATATTTGAAAGAAATCAGCTTTATATCTTAATTTGTAATGTCAGACATACAATCCATACAAGTCTGTTCCGGGATCGAACAGAACCGAAGGCACTTAAAAAGAAGTCCTTGCAATTCGGATATTCACTAATCACGACCGGACTTCCCGTCACTAAGGGTGATAAAACCTCTATATCGGAGATCAGCCGATGTAGAGTAACTCGACGGTAATCCTTCCGTTTTCACAAATATCCGGTCTTCAACACCGGTCATCAAATGCAATCCATTACGACGTATCACATATTCAGAATGGTTATACGACCCCAAGGTCCTTTCCCGGCTAACCCGAATAGTGAGCGCTTATTCAAAAATAAGTGTGGCATTCAAATTCAAACAAATCACAACAAATACCTATTTAAAGGTAAATATTGATAGTCGGATTATTTAACTATCAATAGGCATGCTCAACATCACCAAATCCAAATAATTTCCCAAATTATTTACTTTCTAAAATATCTTTACTAGATATATATTTTCCACACTTCAACATTTGAAACTAATTTTCAAATCACTTTTCAATCCTTTATCTCTTTTGAAAACAAATTTCAATCATTTTCCTTACTCGGAAATACTTTCATTTCAAAATGGTTTATTTAAACCAATTAAATAAATCCTTAACGATTTACTTTATATTTACGTTCCAAATCCGTAAATTTATTCCCACACTTTAAAAATAAATCAACGTTCATTTTTAAACTAATTCCCCTTTCTTTTATAAATTCCATAGTGAATTTATAATCCCAAAATATCCATGATGTACGATTTTCAATCGATTTTCAATATTCACTTTCAATTTATCTTACAAGGATAAATTCTAAAACGTTCATTTCACATTGGAAAAATATTTCCATACTTATTTGATAATAAGTACGTCACACATCTATTTATTTTCAACATTTGAAAATATTCGATATACTTAAATCAAAATTTAGTATATATTTCATTCCTTAAGGAAATCATTCTCTTAACACATTTATTTGGGTCAAAACGAATGTTACGTAAAACATCGTTACGACGACCCAAAATCACTAGTATAGGGATTCAAAGTTTAAATAGATATATAAATCTCAATACTATATAAAACATTTCCTTTCGGAAATCATTTACAATAACAACAGTGTTATAGTCCACCATTTCCTTTTTTCTCGAAAATGTCTATTTCAACAATAAATGTTGAAATCTATGGTTTCGATTCATAATACATTTTAAAACAACTTTAAAATAATTAACTTCATTCTATAATATTCATTTTGCCAAACATGACCATTTTATTCAATAAGGTATTCACTGTCCAAAATCGTGAATATATTTCCTTTAATAAACTTCAATATTCAATTTATCAAATTCAATTGATTTCGAGTTTATAAACAATGTTTATAAATTCCATTTCTATTTATATGCTTCGATTTATAAATCTCATTATTAACAAATTCCATTTATATCTCATTTAAATGCCAAAATCCGATTTATAAGATAATTACTTATAAATCTTCTATTTTACAAAATCTATTCATTTTATAACTTCACAATTTATAAATCTATAAATTTCTCATTCACTTATGAATCCATTATACTTCATTTTAACACTAATAAAAAATTCGTCTTATAATTCCAATATTTTTAATTTATAAATATCCATTTTATAAATCTTTTATAAAAATTGTTTGTAATAGTCCAAAAATTCCAATTTAAACCATTTCATAAATTTATTAACTATTTATTTCAAAAATCACTTTTCACTTACATTTCATAAAAACCATACTTTTATAACATTAAAATTTTAACGTTTATTTATTTTTAACAATTCAAAATTTAATAAAACGTATACTTTCGAAAATCACTTTAAAATTCCTTTTAAAACCAAAATCATTATTTTAAAACTTCAAAAATGGATCCGATGATGCTACAGCACCAAATAGTCAATCACGACATCCAAATATCATATATCGATATGATAATCAACAAATATCAAAATATCTGTAAATAAATCAATACAGTTGAGGAATCCAGTTGGATCACTCCAACCTGTTTCCCTGCATCCACAAACATTAGCACAATACCAATTCCGTTCCAGTACGAAATTATTGCGGTATATGGGATTTATAAAATAATAGGGTCTCATCCGCTATACAATGCGGGAAATCAATTCCAAGTACATAAATAATACCAATTTCACTATACTGTGAAATATTCGCGGTATATGTTTTTAATAAATAACCTCCGCTTACTAACGGCGCATAATGTCTATTTTAACAATCAGTAGATAACAATCATCATTCAACATACAATCAACAATTTTAAATCTAACTATTTGAAGTTAAAATCGAAACCGATTCGATTGAGTGAGAAGTTCTCACATCGCTTTCAATTTCGTTTCAGCTTTTATTTCGAATAAAATTAAACGCGCGTTTAATTTTATCCAAATTTTTCGCTTACTCCAATCAACTCCAAACCAATTCCATAGCGTAGTATTCGTCAATACGAACCCAACGCAACTGGTTTCGCGCGTTTTCGACCTCGAATGAAAAAGATATCGCGTTACAAAGATTACACGAATTTTTAATATAAAATTTACAACTTTTATTTTATATTTTCTAACCCTAACTCATTCTGGCCGTTGGATCCTGCACCTGCAAATCACGGCCGTGCACTATTTCTTCTCCATCTCCAGGAGACGCACGCGCACTAAACCCATCGGCCGCCTTCAATTCGTGAATTAACGCGCACACTTTGGCCACTTCAACGACGATCAGAGACTTCCATCCGCACGCCCTCGACAAGAGCTACCCACGGTTGCGATTATGGTGAACTCGGTCACCATCTTGCATCAGAAAACGTGCCCATACGTGAGGAAAACGTGGCCTAATAACTTTCTCCTCGTCGCGAATTAGACGATCACCACCGTTGATCTTCAAGAGCTCGACTAGCTCTACAGCTTCCATGTTGAAGGTTTCGGCTAATTATCTATGAATTTGAAGAAAAGAGAGGGAGAAGATGAGTGCATTTCGGTCATTAGTTTTATATGGAGGCGGCCTGTAACCCTAGGGTTTAATTTTTTTGTGAAAATAATGAATATTTAGGGGCTTATATAGAAAATTTACGCCACACTATTCATCCCGGATTTTTCGAACTCCAAACGAAGCATGTCGGTTGGCGTTTCTAAAGTTTACCTCACGCTTCGAACACAATGGAACATGTTTCGGAAGCTAATTCGATCATCTGTGCGAGTTATGGCAATAAACGTTCGATTTAAAATTAAATCGGTAAATCAAATTTCTAGGCGTTTTAGTTTGCCCCGGACAAACGGTAAATCCGATTGATATGAAATTTGAAACCATACAATAATATCACATTACGGATCCGATGAAACTAGTTTCGTCGAAATCCGAGACATTTTGAAAAATGGCTATTTTAACTCGCCAAATTAATATTAAAACAATTTCGATGCGTTTCGAGCTGCCACGGTCAAACGATAACTCCGATTGCTACGAAAATTGAAATCCGATAATAACAAACTATTACGGATCCAACGGAGCTAGTTTCGTCCGATTCTGAGACTGTTCGAAAATTGGCTAATTTCACTAGTCGATTTAATATTAAAATATTCAATTTTCACAAATAAACTTTTAAATTCGATTTTAAAAGTTCTGTAACATCATTATAACTTCAATATGATAAAATAAAATTTTACGAATCATTTTCAATCATATTTAACCCTAATTTCAATTATTTCTGTATTTCCAACTTTTAAATTATCGATTTAATTATCCAATTAAATCAAATTATTCGAAATAAAATTTATTCGACTTTTGAATTTCACTTATTAATATTTAAAATTAAATTAAATATACAAATTTAAATTATCAAAAATTCTAGGTCGTTACATTTAATGAAGCGATTCAAAAATTGGAACCGCAAATACGGAAATCCAGCTCTAATTCAAAAATTAAAAAGCAGAAAAAACAAAGTTCTAGATAACCTAGAAAAGCAAGAAATCATCTATCACAAGTGCAACAAACCCGGACACATCGAGCCCAATTGTCCTCAGAATCAACACGACCTAGAAAAAAAATCAAAAAGGAGAAATTCTACAGCCACGTGGAATAAAAGCGATAGTGATTATAAAAGCACTAGCAGTAAGAGTGAGAAAGTAGATCTGTGCTTTAGAGGTGATATAAATGATAGCGAAGATGACGAGCCGAGTGAGGTATCAAAACTTGCTCACTCACAACCACTTATACATTTCCACGAAGTAAATGGCTATTTTGAAAGATTTAGGGAGAAATACGCTAAAATTGAATCACAAAGAGATACTTTGATAGAACCAAATAAACAACTTGACCAATAAGTCACAAACTATCAAAGTAGGATCCCTAAGTGTGATTAGTGTCCAACATTTGAATAAGAAATTAAAAAATCAGAAATTAAAATTAAACCACTTGAAAATGAAATTCTGATTTTGAAAGAAAACGAAAATACTAGAAGAGAAATTTTTATTAAGAAGTGCACATAATTATTAAACGAAAATTAATCTCACAAAACACAAGTCTAACAATTGTCAACGACTTTAGGAAAATTTTCCAAAAGTGAAGGATCGTTGAATATGCTATTAGGGAAATAAACTGTTAATACAGTTAGACAAAGACTTGGATATAATCAATCTAAAAATGTTAGAAATGAAATTTATCAAGTCAATTCAATGTGCAAAATTTGTAGAAAATTTGGACACAATCAAATTAATTGTTGGTATAGACCCAAACACGTGAAAAACTATACCAATTTAGGTTCCAAAATGCACAAATGTAAAATCTCTCAAAGTTAAACAAATTTGGGTGACGAAAGGAACATATATAAATAGCTTTGGGTCGCCACAAAATTATTTTTTAAAATCATTTGCCACTAACAACCTTGGACCTATAAAAACAAATCGGTCACAAAAACTTCTATCGTGTAGGTGTGGTGGCGGGCTAAGGAACTACAATAGTGTTACTTGGATTCTGGCCGTTCCCAGAACACAACGGGCGACAAAGAAAAGGTTCCTAGGCATAGTATAAAGGTGACAGAATCACAATGGGCAACAACATAAAATTATCATAAAGGTAAAACATGTAATGGTATATTTTGAACGATATGTTAAATGTGATAATCTGCACCGTAATCTGAATTAAATCTGCCAGTGATGTGATAATGAAATGAATGTTGATAATGATTCTGACTTTTTCACAATTGTTGGCCAATTATATTCTTACGCCCAAGAACATTATAAAAATTCTAGAGTCTTTGAACTACTTCATATATAAATTAATTTGGATTAATTATAGTGTTTTATTGGTTAATGCTTATACATTTAGTTATTTTACGGCGGATCTATATTCTCGGTTTTTTTATTATTGGCACGGCTTCAATTAAAACTGAAAAGAATTTCGTTCAAAAAGGTTTTCAAGAATTTGTTGCAACTTCACGGTCTGGTCTATAACCTTCAATTATTGATAATCTCGAGTGAAAGAAAAATTCAGATGCAAATAACACTGGTAATCTAGTTGATAGAAAAATTTCTAAGTGGAACGTGATTTATGTTGAGACATTCGGTAATTGCATCGTTTTTTTCAAAGAAAATATCTGCATATTTTTTGTATTATATAATTTTTCAAATAGCAGACATTTTTATTATAAAACCCCTTCTAGAAAATCATTTTTGACCTTGTTTTCAGATTAGTCATTTTAGAAAATTTGATTTTATAATTTTTGGATTTGATCTTAAATGATTACATTGACTAATCTGACTCTGTACTAATTACCGAAAAGATAAAATGTGATTGAAAAAGTGATGTGTTGATATTAATCATATATTATAACTTGAGATGGTATATTTAGTAAATTTCTTTAGAAATTTAAACAAGCGTTATAAACACTTTTTGTTGGTAAAAACTCCATGCTAATTTCTATTTCTATCATATTTCTATATCACTAATCAAAATTCAATATAGTTTGTCGATATGTGGTATTTTAAACAGGAAATCATTCGTTTTTCATTTTTTTAACAAATACAAACATCCAAAGCATTCACTCTCATTCAAAAGTCCTCATGGTTATGCGTGGGTGAATTACTTAGAATTTTTGATTATGTGCTTCCATGCTCATTTAAAAGTCATCATGGTTATGCATGTATTGAATGCATATCAAAATTAATTGATTTAATAGACAAGTTGATTCTAATCCCATTTAAAAGTACTCATGGTTATGCGTGGTTAGAAAATACTTGAATTCATTTTTTGAAAAAAACTTGGAATACTACTGATCTCATTTAAAAGTCCTAACAATTATACATGGCTAGTAGATATTCAAATTCGTGAAATAAACATACCACAAATAGACACAACTGTATGGTTTTATATGATGACATCATCCATATCATTCTAAAGTGGAATATGCTTCAAACGGAGTATTTATGATTTTTTTTTGATTTTTTTATTGAAATTTAATATTTATATTTGATTGAGTTTTAATGTTGTATTAATATCTATCACTTTATCTCTATTTTTCTAACACTATTACTATTTTGCTGATAACAAAAGGAGGAGAGACAAGTTAAGATTTTAACAAAGGTCGAATATTCTCTATTTGCATCTAGGCTAATTTGCATATTTTTTACATGCATATATGAAGGGGGAGCTCTGTGTAGAGAGGGAGCATTCAAATAGGGGGATCAAATTGAATGATCAAATACATCTAACAAATTCAAAATCTTAAATATATGTTTGTAATCATCAAAAATGGGAGATTGTTGAATATGTGAGTATATGATTTTTGTTTGATGATAATAGACATATATATATATATATTCATTTAAATGTATTTGTTAATGTACTATTTTATTTTTCACATAATTAAATAAATATTTGTTATTTGCTGAATAAAATAACGCAGAGTTTAAATTCAAACGGATATTTTATTCAAACAAATATTTGTTACGATTTTGAATAGTACAAATTTGAGCTCTCACTATATATATACAAATTCAATGACAATACAAATTCGGTTACATCACAATTTATCATCTACAAATGCTCCTCACTACAATTCACTCATTCACTCGAATTTATATTCAACTTCATTCTATATTGAATCCAGCATCTGAGCAATCTACAAAAATAAATACTGACGCAGTAAAATTGAAAAGAAAATATTTTTGCAGTATAAAATAAAATGAGGATTCTGAAAATAATATTTTCCTTGGTTATTTGGATTGTTCATCATCATTTATATTTGAATTCATCATACACGAACAGCTTGTGACATGCACAGTGTATCACTGTGCATGCTACAAGGCCATGTACATCGATATATACACTTGAAGAAATTACAGGGACAGGTGAACACAAGGTCAAACCCAATGAAAGCCGGGTTCAACTCAACTGCAATACAAATAATGTCACGATATCAACACAAGGTCAAATCCAAGCTTTAAGCTGGATTCAACACAGGTGCAAATCCAAATGAAATGGTCAAGACACAAAAATCAAGCCTCGACCAAAATTCAATATCGACATGCACACACTAGAACACTTAAAAATTGATCGACGCACAATGAAATTACACCAGACCAAGCTAATAGACAACAGAAATGTGTGCATATACACCAGACAACAAAGGTTCAAGGCTGAGACAAATTCTAGCACCAGACTCGATCAAGACTGCAATGTACACAAGTGAATGTGGCAGCAGTTTTAAATATATGAAGATAAGTATACAAGCAAATGCAGACAGCAGTGAAGTGTCATATAGAAACCAACAGACTCAATAAAAAACCACTGCAACACTGCAGATGCAAGCATACTCGAGTCACAGTGCAGCTAGAACCCAGATAACACACACATATATACATACACATACATATGCATGTGTACACATGATAAATGCATAAGCGCGTGCATCAATGAAACAAAGACCAAACTCCATGCAAAACTGACTACAAGTGGAAAGCAACATTGAGGCAACTCCAGCTCAAGACAGTACACAAGTGAATGATAACACGTATATAATGTCAAACGGAAGAATTATACATGCATACATGTCATGAAGAAATCAGAACCGAAACAATGCAAACTCAAACACGGCAGTGGACAGAGCATGCATATGAAGCAACTCGATGAATATATATGTGTGTATGTGTGTGTGTGTGTGTATGCGTGAACATTTATGTGGAGTGAAACCAACAGGAGTACAACAGTGCAGATCGCATAGTCAAGGTCAAACATGGAATCAAATACAACATAGCAATGTGAAGGTACCAGACTCGATTGACTCAAATACAACAAGATAACAGTGACACAATCCAGGCAGCATCAAAGTGCAAACCATGCTGAACTCAAACAATGCCGAAATCATGGGACAACATACATGAAGTCCAAAGCTAACACATATATATATATATATGATGCAAATGCACAAGTATAGGCCGAGACAAAATCAAGAAAGAATTTTTGAAAATGACCGAAGTCAAATGTAACAGTAGTTTCAAATCAGCAGTTTCAAAATCAAGTCAGAGCTGTGACAAACAAGTCAAAATATCATCACCGAAGTCACCAGCAAATCAACGCTGTGATGACTAAGGCAAAAAGAACGAACCAAGTCAGAAATCAAACAAGCCGTGGTGGCCACGATAGCAATTCAAAGTCGTGCGAACCAAGTAACAGATGAAATATACGATTATGAACAAGTCAGAAAAAATCACCATCATCCATACAAAAATCAACGGCCAAGCTATATTAAATGACGAATTCAAAGATTTACACGAACGAAATGTAGGAATTCCAATCCTATAAAACCTGATCATCATCAGACAAAATTATGTATTCGAGTTCAAGAAATACCATAGAGAATAGCATTAATTAGGAACTCGAATTAAAGTCAAGTATGATATAAATCGAAAAGGGGAAAACGTACCGATTAAAAGCATCGTACAATCTCGACTAATTGAAGTAGCCGAAAGCAAATCAGAGATAGAGAGTAAACTATCGAAGCAAAACAAAGCAACATCCACTGTTGTCAATCAACATTCAAGCATGCTACTTCGATATCTAAAGCCCTAATTTCAGAGCAAAAAGAATGAAAGAGCACAGCCATTTATTATGAAGAAAGACACAGGCCGGAGGAATATTAAAGAAAAAGAAAAAATAGTTTATTAATATATTTACTTTGGGCCGACAATTCCTTTGGGATTTTATTAGGGTTTATTTGTTTTATTATTTTAAAGTGTTTTTAATTTTCCTCTTAAACATTGTAATTTCTAATCGTGTGACTTGGGGATGAACTATGATTGTGTAGTTCGAGAATTCACAACTTAATGGCTGAGTTGTGGCAGGGTTTTGAGTGTAGAGCTAAGGCTAGTCGATAGCGGGTGTCGTAAGTTTATATGTGTAAGCATCTAACTGCTTAATTTCTAGTAGAAACCTTAAGGGTAGCACATAGGCAGTATTTTGCTGAAGCTGGGTAAGTTCTATGTTGTTCTATTTCTGCATTTATTATTCTCTATTATTTGTGCTGCTATAATTTTGATATATCTGTGTTGAGATTATTTTATATAAACTTCCGCAATAAATTTTTATAATTGATGGTATCACCCTATTCACCCCCCCTCTAGGGTGAAATCTATCCTACAATCCACGTATTTAAATATCTAGAGTATGTCATATATCTGCTCGATGAGGGATGAGATCTACATGAGTTCCATCAATAGGATGTGGCTACGGGTCTATGGTATAATTTGGTGTGGACACTATTTATTTAGACCCTCAAAGGGAATCATTAGATTATGATTGATGTCTATAGTATAATTCGGTATTAACTCAATTATTTTGGATCCTTAATAAAAAATACTGAATCACGATTGGTGTCCATTGTGGACTCTACCCATCATCGATGATGAGTATCAATTTATATTCTCTGTTTGATGTATACTGTTATGTTGCAGATAATGTGTAGTATAGTAGTTTGTTGATTTTAGTACAGTTTATTCTGGGATAGGCATATATTATGGTATTTATATTACCCATGCAATTGTATATTGGGTTAATTATCATAGTATACTATTACCACACATATTATATTATCCATATTGTCTCATTGATTACTGAGGAAGATTAGGTTATGGTATGATTGCCTACTTTTGTGATGGGTTTACTTTACTTGTTTACCAACAGTCCGGGTTATCCCGGGCCACGTTGGTGGAGAGGACTGGATGTGCCTTTATAGCTTCTTGTTTTATACATATATATAGTTTTGATATATGGTATTTTGAGATAGTTCCTCTCACATCAAGTTCTATGTCCAACCTTCGACTTGTATTTATTTGTTTATGTCATGAAACTCTCAAGTACTTAAATGAGTAGTTTAGGAGTCAGTGCTTTTGAGGATGCATTATTAGTGTGGCGTAGTTAGAGCATGTTGGAGGCATGATGTTGACACTTTGGTAGTAGTAAGTGGCAGATTTGTTATTTATATATTAGACTAGTTGTATCAGATATTATATTTTGATTTTCTATATTGATATTTGCTTAGCAGTTACTTTCGTCAGTGCAATCTCTTATATATAGATTGTTTACAATGTTCCGTTCATGTATGTTCGGTACGTTATATGTTATCATTCCGCTATGAGATTCCATCGATATTCCTTGGTATCATGTTTAGTTATGAAATTTTTTCCTAACAAACTATCTTTTGTGGTATTCAGAATATTATCATTCGATGTTAGGTTCAGGGTATTACGAAGGACAGATTGTTACACCATGCGTGACGTTGGATTTTCAATGCATTTTTCTCTGATACCGTGCTTGGCTTCAAAAAACCCTTCAGATGCATTTTTCCAAGTTACCATGCTTGATGTCGGAATTGTGCTTTATGACGTCGTTTTAACCTTATTTTGGCTTTGGAAATGTGTTTTCTAACACCATTGGACGTTAGAAAATCCATTATTTTTTAGTGAATTAATAAAGTGCACAACCTTTGTTTTGATCCTTTTCTAATTTTGGTCTTTTTCTGGACGAAAACTGCTCATCAACCGATGTGATGATGAATATGGACAACTCGAAAGCTCACATGGATGTTCTTTTGCTTGGATCAATGACAATAAAGTTCATACATGAAAGTGTGTTGTTGAAGAAATGTAATTTAAGTACAGTAATAGTAGTAAGTGAGAAATAATGAAGAATGTATGAAGTTACATGTAAAGGAATTTTGGAACTAAAATGTTATGTTGAACCTAAGATATTTCCCGTGAAATTTAAGTCAGATTAAACCCTTGGAAACTGCAGAAGAAGAGCGCATTTCGTTCAATGCTGACCTAAAACTTAGATCCCATATAAATGCACTTACGTCGGGATGTAAATTTTAGGTCATCTCCCATCCAAAGAACCGGCCTATATAACATTGTTTTTAATTGATTTTCTGGTCCAACTGGTTGTCCAAACAACGGGTTTATAGGGTTACCTATAAAAAACACAGGGCATTGCCAGAAATTATATGTAAATGATATCCTTATCGTACAATGGGCTGGAGGCATTCGCCATTCATCAATCTCATTTTTGGTCCGCACATATCCTGCTTTCACTTCTAAACTTAGTGACCCCCCCCCCCCCCCCCCCCGAGATCCATATTAACAAAGAGAATGACTGGATAATTCTGTTTGCTGATACGGAAAATAGGACTGGTTAAGGGCGACCAACATAGTTTGTATTAGATAAGAGCTAAGTATGTCGATTTGGTATTCATTTTTTTTCATTTCATCTCAATGGTTCGACATACTTAATTCCTATCTAATACACTACTATAGTGGCGACAGGATCAATTCAGAAATTAAACATAATAATGATAACAGTCACAAACCACATAATAGCAACATAGATAATATACATGTACAGATACATCATATGTAATACAACATGTCAAAAGTGGTATTACGACAACAATATATATATATGCATACATCCCCACAACATGTCAAAAGAGGTATTACGACAACAATATATATACATACATCCCCACAAAAGAATATACATATCAAGGTCTGCTGCAAAAATACTACAAAAACTATGCTTCCTATCTAAAGGGATTGATGGTGAAGTCCAAAAGATACTGCTAAGCCAAAAGTCCAAAAGTTACTAACCTGCAACTGCGCCTGACCCGAGTAATAAATACATAGGTCAGGCTAACTAGAACATGATGATTAGCAAAAGATAAATGGATATAAGCGCATAAGTGAAACATTCCTTAAACATAAAGGAATGGTATAAGTAAAGTTAAATTCACAATTCCAAGGGTGGAGATTCTATAAAGGCTCAAAGTTAACTCATGGATAAGTTCAACATACCATAAGTGGATTCTACTCAATATTATTCAACGTAAATGCAAATAGACAACACAAAAGCCATAAGATAAAACATCAAAATCTCCAACTCAATTATGCCTCATTTCATAGGCATATATATATATATATATATATATATATATATCAAACTAGCCAAAATGGAAAAACCCAGAATATATCCTCAAGATCAAGAAATCATGAAAACTCAAGGAATTCAATAAGAGTTCAAAACCTAATAAAATGAAATCACCATATGTATAACATATCATATAGCTCTTGGCTATCAATGTAATAAAGACATCTTAAAATGGTGAAGTCATAATAAAATAGAAAACTCAGAAAACATAGAAAATACGGATTGGCCAGATCCCCGATTGCATGCCGAAGCAATGCTGCATATGCCAAACTCAAACAAGTATTGTGTGTCTATATATATATATATATATATATATTAGGTACATATCCCAGAACTAAAGTCATAGAACTCAGATGAACGAAGATGTAGAACTCAGACGACCGAATTCGTAGAACTCAGAAGACCGAAGTCGTAAACTCAGATGACCCGAACGTCTATAGTACTAGTAAACCTAGAATGTGTCACAAACTCCAAAAGAGGAACTTGAAGAGTGGTAATAGTGCGTCCCTAACTGCTAGTCAATACCACATTATAAAATAAAATCATACAAAATCTCAAAACTCAAAAATCTCATTACTCGCCTCATCTCATCGGCAAGTAAAATAATATAGCGGGTTCTTATAGATTATAACTCCAAAATTTGGAGATCTCAAACCAAAAATCTCACCAAATATGTGCCATCTCATATAATTCCCAAAAATAGTAATTACAAATCTCAAAACATGTCGTAAAATGGCAAATCCTAGAAATCATCTCAAATCAATAGCCCAGAATGGCTTCGATCATACAAGTCCGGAATTAATCGAAAAAGTAAACTCATGTTTCTCATACCATATGTTTTACTAAATCGTTTAGTTCACTTCCTCATACGTCTGAAGAGTGTAAAATAGTATATATTATTTATAAAATAATCTGCTTGAGAAAACAAGATTTTAAAACAATTTTTCAAAACCATTTTGAAAGAAATTTATTGAAAATTCCCCTTATCATAGGAAATAAATATATTTTAATAATTTAAAAAATTAATTTAAAATTAATTTCAAAAGCTAATTTATTTAAAAATTATCTCAAAATTTGTTTGGAAGAAACCGTGCTCAAAACTGAGGAAAATTATAGAAAATACTCCAAAACCGATGTTGAAATTCTATTTAAATTTAAATCAATTTTAAATTCCACCATATCTTTGCTAGTCCATTGATAGACATCATAGCCCTCAAACACATTCAAAATCATCTCAAAATTGCAAAGGAAAAAATGTCAAAAGTATAGCATAAGAGGGCCAAAAGCTACGAAAACAAGGGAAAACAAGGCCTAAGACATCACGTACATAGGTCGACATGGGGTCGACACCCTTCTTTGGTCTGTCAACCTCTAGGGAGACCTGTATAGAGGCATGGTCGACATGCCTATCGACCAGGAGGGTAGCTATGTTGACAGTGAGGTCGACCTAGGCTGCGTGAATTTTTTTTCTTGTGCAAACCTTGTTTGTATTGATTTTCCAGCATCGTTTTGACATATCAAATGAAAGTGTTTTGCAATGAAATTTTGTATGGACAAAGTTCAATAACTAAACTAAAATCCGAAAAAGATCCGGTGGCAATTGATGACAATATTTTCTCCAAGTAGCAACCAGAAACGAGAAATTCACAAAACAATGTACAGGCAAACAATCATATAAAAGGAGCAAACAGATGAACGATTTACACAGTAAACATCATATTTAGCTAGCAATTGTGAGTTATATACTCACCTTAATGATTTAGCAAGAGTATTATAGCAATTTGTGAACTTTGGAGAAGGAATGGCGCTTCAAAGACCTCTATTAGCTGAAAAGAAGACATACAATGGGAAATGAACTGGTTGTAGACAATTTCATATCAAGTTCTAAGATTTTTTTGAGAAATTCTTTTAGTATTGGTAGAGATTACCTTATATAGTCTTGTTTTGAAGAATTTTCTCCTTTATTTTCAGCAATTTATGAGTGGAATTGAGTTTTAGATAGAGGAATCCATTGTTTTGCTCATTTCCATTATCATTGTTGATTGTTTTGGATTGTATCTTGACCAATGTTTTACATATTTAAACTAACTATATAGCCATAAAATCTAACATTAACTTAAGTTTGTCGTCATTATATCAGCAACAAAACATAAAAAAGTAGCGTATGACGTATGAGCTTTTTAGTTTGAATTCCATAAGCTTTTACAACTTTGCAAGGGTTGGTATCAAATAACTGCGTGCGCATTACCAGGACAGCATGAATTACCAAAAATGCCCCTCTACAGATAATAGAAAATCATAATATCCCTTAGAAATCTAACAGTTAAAATTCTTTATACATTCAAAATATCCCGTTACATTTAAAAAAATTATCTAACAAATAAACATTTTTTTAATTAACTACAAATTCTTTGTTAATTAATTCATAATATAAATAAAATTTAAACTAGCAAAAAATTACATGTTGCAACCTAGAAATAAAATTTTAAATTAACTGCACATTTAAATTAACTGTACATTATTTTAATGTAAAAATATGATTAAATATTTGTGCAAACCATTTTTTCTAAATGAGTTAATCATGTATAACATGTAGAAAAACAATTCATACATGAATGACATGCCAACATTGTGCGTGTGTAGTAACGCTCGTCACTAAAAAAGAAGATAATTTGTACATTCATGTTCGAGGAATGATCGTAACCAATCAGATTAGCATTACAAAATTCTTAAAATTATTTCAAACAATCGGTCTCATTTCGTGCAAGTTTCAAGTTATTTTCTTCTTCTTAACTTAATGCTTGAATAGACTTGCATTTGAATTTTGAGCTAGCCTGACAAAATCCTGAACTGTGAAATGATCATGACAGTTGCATGACACACGTAGCATATAACTTGCCTACCGTTTATTTCTTGGAAATGTCCCTTTACAATTTGGTACAACTTGACGTAGCTTGACTTTTTTAGTTCACTTTACCAAATACAAAAATTGGATTGCGTTTTTATAGTGTTGTTGTAGTGGGTAACATGATGTTAAAAATATCATAATTGTACAATGATTAAAGATGAAACTTATAGTTTACAGATCAATCTTGTTTTCAAATTTTAGTGAAGTTCTATAATTAACTTTTATTATTTCAAATTGTTGTATTTGGCTAGTAAAGAAAGAAAATAGTGAATGTAAGCAGTTTTAAAGCCTAAAGGTATGTTTTAAGTTCTTATCGCAATAATAATATAATATTTTTAGAAAGAAAATATTTAATGCCGTTTACTTAAGTTATTTGAAAGAAGTTTTATACATGTATTCTAGATGCATAATGAATTTTCTCGTTTTTTAAAAATTGTTTTTAAGAAAAAGATTTATTTTTCAAAATTTAAATAAAGTTTTGTTAGAATTTCACATGTTGATTTTATATTTGTTTGCTTAATAATATTGTTAATTTTTAAATTGTTTAGACATTTAATATTGAAATTGTAATAATTTTGAATGTCCTTTTCCTAATGTGTTAACCGGAAAAACAAAATGGTTCGAGTAAAACAAAGGGATTATGCATTTGATGGCATTCCAAAGCAGTGATAAAAATAAAAAATAATTTGAAAATATATGATGTCAAATCATAATATTTTTTATTTTAAGTTAGACTGTTCAATATAAGCGATTATTATTCATTTGCCACGAATGCAATTCATATTGAAAATTTCTTCATGGTTTAATATTAGAATACGTTGAATTTTGTAGCCTGATTCGATAATGGATTATTCAGAAAAGAATTTTAATAAAGGTTTGTAAGCACCGATGTTGCCATGTTAGCCCTAATAATTATGCATTTGACCACCGGAGAATCCAGCCCAGGGCTCAAATGGGCTATAGCCCATTTTTGGCCAAAAACTAAAACAAATACATAATCACCTTCTAAAAGGCCTAGCCCAAGATGCTTATGTTAGCCTAAAACAAAAATTACTATAGAGGGCAGAGTCCATTCTTCTCATTTTGTTTATTTATCTATGAACTTCAATTAATCTTCATCCTCCCCTCTTTTAGACTGAAAAAAAGTTATAATTTCTAAAATTAAATTTATTATGAACCAAAATTTTATTTGGTTACTCAGCCCACACTCTGAAGTCCACTACTCAATGTGATTTGATTTCTTTTCAATGCGCTACTATAGGTAAGAAAAATACTTCACTTCCAAAAATAAAAGCCATCATTCAAAGTTTGTTTCCATGCTTTCTAACTTCAATTGTTATTATATTCAAAGCAAACATATGCTTAAAATTTTAAAACACAACTATTTTACCTTCTATTCGCTAAACTAAAGTTAACTATTTTCAAAATACAAAAAAGCATATAACATGCAAAAAAAAAGTAATAAAATTTATTTTTATTCCATATTTAACATGATGAAATTTTGAATAAATACTTGATTTTTTCAAATAATTTGTTCAAATAAACTTGAATGTTTTTTAGCATTTGATCGGCCATCTTCTTTCATATTTTCACTATAAAATATTTTTTATTCAAAATAACAAGTACATTCTCAATTTTATTATGATTGTTATCCTCCATCTAACAACCAATAATGTGAAAGAAAAATGGAGGGTGGAAAATGTCAAGAACATCGTATGATAAAACATTACAATTTAATAATGTACGTAAAAAATTTCAATTACAATGTCATCAAACTTTGTATCCTCAAATTTATGTTTGCCACTAGATCGTTGAACTCATCCTAAAATAAGAGCCAAAAGCTTTAACCAACAATTATTAGATTGATTTGTAAAAGACAAATACACTTCATGAAATAAAAATAAAACAAGCCTCTTTGTGTTCATCAATAGGATCATCCATTAAATTTTCACTTGGTCGATTAGGAAAAAAGATTTTTTTTTTTTTTTTGGCTTTATGGTTTGAAAATTTTGTTTTTAATGATATTTTGAGATAGTGTGAGTGAGTTTTTTAAAGGAAGATAAAAAATCTACGGTTGTTTAGGGTTGAATGAGAATAGATTTTGGTGGCCATAAGCATATGAAATGATTAGAAAGATAATGAAAATTAATTGGTAGCCATAAACATTTTCAAGAGCACGCTTCCTTTAAATAGTTATTGATATTGTGTGTTTTATTATTATGACAAATGGTCATTTTGGCGATTGAGTTAGGTTAATTAACCGATTTTTGGATTGAATTTGAAGCGATTCTTTGACACATGATAAAGTATAATTGGATTTGGAATTTACGAATAGGAAAAAAATGATACGTCAATTTGGTTAGGAACCATTAGCAGTTGGGTTTAATTATTTCATTAATTTTACTACAATAAAATTTATAATTTTGAAATGTAAAATAGTAGATAGGGCTATACAGGATGACGTTCATTGATGTTTTCCGTAAACAACGCATGAAAACATAAGTTAGGTAAAGTGTAATTCAAGTCCATTTATCTAACATACTAAACATTATTACTTTGATTTTTATTTTTTTTATTTGTAGAAAGTAAAAAGACTCTTATGTGGTATAATACTAATTTCTTTGTTTGATTTAAAATAGAAATTGAATTAAATTTGATGCTAAGTTAAATATACATAATTGATAATGTAATTGTAGTTAAACGATGTTGATCTATGCTCTAATAGACCTCTTACCATTGGCTGGATCCACATTAAGTTTCAACAATACTACATCAGATATATCATTTTTAAGTACATATGTTATTATAGTGAACTATTGATGCACCGCTTCTAATTTTAACATGGTTACAACAAAGTTTTCTTCTCAAAGCAAGTAGATCAAATGTTATAATGTATTGAAAGTAAAATGTGAAGTTGGTGTTTGCTACTAGGCATCGTTTTTTTAATTAGCTTATCTAGTGATAATTGTGATGTATTACAATGAAAGAACTACAAAAAATGAGTCATCTTTAAAAGTTAATCTTACTCCTATGTAAATTCGTGGGTATGCACTTGCTTTTGATGGAGCTTAAATCCACGATCTTTGCCTTATGTATATATTCAGAAAACGAATCAGTAAAATAGTCATTTATTTAGACAATGAATTAATAAAATGGTCATTGAAATAGCTTAGATGATATGTCAATTCAAATAGAATTTTATCTAGATCACAACCGTGAAAACATTTCATCAGTTGAAGTTATGATTTTGAAGATGTGTTCAAACATTAATAACATGCTAGTTTGGAGCAAAAACTAGTTGACAGGTCCAGATGTGCTCTTTTAATCGACCATATCGACCAGTTCCAAGCTGGATTTGATTTTTGTGTTTACACACACACATTTTTTATGCTCCAACCGATCGGAAGTGATATCTAATTACCTATTACCAATGATTTTATGTATTAACCAAATCTACATCTTCTATAGTTATAAAACCTATTTTCATTTTCACTATGGATGTTTTTTGGAAGATTGTATAAGATGCATTTTATATCGTATTAAATCATAGACTAACCCCCATTAAATATTAATACCAATATCTTGTAAAACCTATCAATAATATAATTTCTTTCTTCGGAGTGGTTGCATTATAACATAATAGTGGAACCAATATAATCATATTTATTTATTATTTCTAGTTTGTTTATTTTTAGTTGTCTATATTTTTGGTAAGTTATGATGTTTGATGAATTAGGGATTATTGGAAGTTCTAATTTTATGGCTTGCTTGTTTTAGCATGCTATAGCAATATAACGATTCCACTATGCAAGCTAATTTGTGGATTCTTGCCAGTTGGAACCTAAAAATTTCCCTAAACTTTGGTATAAGAGCATCCGAGTTGCCAATTTTTTTTGTTGAAATGATAGGGTCGAAAGATAGTTTATCAAAGCTCACCTTTTATTTTTATTATTGTTACATGTGTCAGTGATTCATATATAGTGTAGCATCAAGGTCGCAATTTTTAATAAAGAGGCGAAACAAAGATAAAGATTTTGAGAAATGGCAATAGAAGGTGAAAATGACCGTGAAAGGAAATAGGTTCATAGCATAGTATTTGATAGTCATATATTACTCGTGGTTATCTCAAATGTTAGAATGAATAGTGCATGTTGAGCATTTACTACACTTCGGTTTGTTATGGTGGAATATGTACTCCTAAGTAAGTGGTGTTAGTCAAGAAATTTGGTCAACACTGTAACGACCCGCTATTTTGGACCGTTCACACAAGTTAGACTTGAGTTGCTCAAAACAACAGATTGTTAATTTAAATTTGGCAAAACTTAGCATATAAAGTAAACAAAATAAGTCACAGAATTATAGACACAGTTTTACAACAATAAGCAACAGAACAGATAAATAGTAGTTTATGATGCTACTATATAAACACCGAGTTAAAACAAAATACGACAGATATCTCAAATACAGAGAAGTTACTAATACAAATCCCAATGACAATTCCTGAACAAGACAACTTGAATAAACTGAAGTAACTGGAATGCTAAGTAGATGAAGATAGATCTCCAAACGAAGCTCCAAAGCTCCTAAGGTGGGTGTCAAATGCTGTAACATTCAGTTTGACCTGAGCATAAGCAAAACATAAAACACTCAAGTTAGGATTAACATTCTTATACTAGTAAATCAAATCAAGTGAAATGTCCTCTAAAATACAAAATAAATTAAAGGATGTATGGGATTCCCATCCTCTAAGGATCCGTTAAACTATCTACATACATAGTACAATACGCTATATAAATAATGTCTACAGTAAAATAAACTATTAAAATGGCGTGAAGGCGTTACCCATATCGCCCTTAACACATTTTATATACTGTCGTAGTCTATATAGTACTGTAAACTCCACCAAACTGGTGGGATATCAGGGAGCACTCCATAGGTACGACAAGAACCAAACTCATAGAAGGCGCGATAAGGCATGTGGCAAGGCACATGAGGCAATGCCAGGGTAGGATTCTACCATTTGCACTACCGAACCAGTGGTAACGCATAACAGCCACTATCGCCCACCTTGAGACACACTCCCAAACAGAAGATGCACCCAAATCAAATCACAAAGTAATAGAATAGTATCAAAGAAATGTGCCCGATCAAAGGTGCGACCTCACATGGCCCGGTATAGCTCCTGTTTTAGCCACATCAAGCTGACTCACGGGAGTCAGGGCTGCGTTAATACCTCATATAGAATCGTCACTAAACCATCCTACTTCGTTTTGGAATCTCCACCACATGCACAGTTGTTAAACTGGTTTTCGGTATTGGTAGAGAGTATGAAAATATCCGATCTCGGTCACTTTAACAAACAAACTCTTATTTCACACCGTAGTCATTTTATAAAATCACTTTTATACTCATATCAAATAGTTCATACATCATATCAAATATCATATTCATTTAAAAATCATATCATTTTCCAAATCATATTCACTTTTGAAATCATATCACTTTCGAAATCATTATTCACTTTCAAATTAGTATTCACTATAAAATCATATTTATTTCTAAAATCTTAACCACAAAATAGGTTAAACCATCATATAAAATATTCGCATTTCAATCCATTAAATCTAAATCATAACAATTCCAACTTAAACGGTTTAAATGTTGAGAATAGTTTATATATTGAAATAGTTATAAATTAAAAATAGTTTATATATTTAAAAATAAGTTGTAAATTGTAAATAGTTTATATATTAAAAGAGTTTATATACTAAAATAGTTTATGTCAAAATAGTTCAAATTAGAATTGTTTCCTCTAATTTCACAAATCAATTCAAATCAACTTTGGTTCCAAAATTCAGTTTAAATCAAATCTCGGATCGAAAATTTCTAATTCTCATTTAAAACCATTTTTAAATTTATATCGATTTCAAATCAAGGTTTGAATTACAATTTAAACCACTTCTAATTCAATACGTTTCAATATTTAAAAACTAAGATAACTCAATTTGGTAAATTTCATTAGTATTTCAAAATTCAACTTTAATCCTATTAAAATATCGAAATATTCATGTAACGCCCCACTCCGAGACCCACTCTAGTAAAGAGTATTACGGAGTAATACTGTCTACTAGAACGGAGAATAGAGTATAATGGAAGCGACCATGTGTAATCAAGCTATAACTAACTACTGAATACGTCGAATAGGTGGTTTTCTTTTCTCAAGTGGTTCGACATATCCAATGGATATTTATAACGAAATTACAATGGCTAAGGAAAATAGGTTCAGAACAAACATAATATTAAATGATAACATCATCATCACAGAACAGTCACATAACAGTCACAGAACATAGGTACAATATATCGTCAATACAGATCCAAATATCAAAAGGTGGGTACAAAGCCACCGCTCACCCATGTGAGTCAAAAATATGTACATAAGAGACTGAATAATCAGAGTATCAAAATAGTGGACAAATATAAAGAACTATCTATCAGCATAGCAGATAATGTCCAAGCGGAAGCACAGAAAGCTAAGTCCGGAGACCTAACCTGAAACAACTCGATCTGACCCGAGCGAAAAACACTCGGGTCAGGCTAGCTTAATAATCAGTTAATAAACTGAGATAAACATAATAATGCGGTACATAAATAAAACAGTACTTCTCCAAATAGAAGAGTATTATGGACTACATGAATATAATGACGGTCCCTAATCATCAATAAACAGAAAAAAATCTCCAAAGAGAATATCAACACCAAAGTGTGGGCTGGGGACGTGCGGGCCAGCCCCATATGGGCTGGCCTGGTACTGGCTAGCCCAACCGGGCTAGCCTGCTGCCCTGGGCAGCAGCCTGGGTGCAGCCCAGGCCTGCCCTGGTGCACCCAGAGCCCTGTTTTCAGCCTGTTTCAGGCTAAAGCATTTCCAGCCAGCTTAATATGCAGTTTTTGATGGTTTTGGGGTGTTTTTTTAAAGTTTTTGGCATCAAATTTCACCAATATCAATCTCAAGCTACTATATAATGATTACTACACCATATTAAAGGAAACAAAGGCCAAAGCTTGGCATTACCTTATGAAGCAATATCACAAACACCTTATGTGCACACCCAAAATGAAAGCAAAGATGATCAAGGAGCTATGATTCACATGTTACATAATAAAACATGTGTTACTAAATGATTACCGAAATCAAAAGAGGATTAAACACATACTAGAAGAGGTTTTTAGCAATATACCTCTCTAGAAAGCAACAAAGACCACTATAGCATCAACCCAAGTTAGCAAAAGATGATTAGGAGGCTATAAGATCAAAAAAACCACATAAAACATGTGTTAACAAACTAATTTCAGAAATTAGAAATATATAAAAATGTATTTGGGGTGGGTATTTGCATTACCTTTGCATAGAATGACTTGCATAAGCTAAAACTAGAAGGAGATGAAGATAGATGCCATTTTTGTTAAAAAAGCTTTAGGAAATGATTAGGGTTTTGATTAGGGATGAATGAATGAGGTTAGGAGAGTTTGAGATAATTTATAGAGGAGGTTTTAGGGTGGGTTATTGGGTTAAGTTTTGTAACCCAATAAGAAGAGGGTTATTTACATGTTTCCAAAAATTAGTCTAAGTGTTCATGTATGTTTATAAAACTCATTTTTCTTACCCAAACCCGTTTTAAAATCTCTCCTAAAATATTTAACTTTCCAAAATAACATTTATCCTCATTTTAAAATCCCATATTTCCCATTTAATTAAAATAGCCTTTTTCAAATAAATTTTGTTATTCCAAATCCTTTTACGCTTCATTAAAATAAATAAAAATCCTAACTTTTATTTATTAATTGGTAATGCAAATCCCGGGTTGTTACAATTCACTTAATCATTTTAATAACATTTAAATGAAATCTCAAATTACAAATTTAAATAAAATCAATAATTAAATATCTAACTTCAATTATACTAAATTCTGAAAATATTCATTTAATCACTTTTATAAACATTTAAATAAACTCTCAAATTCAAATTTAAATATTCAATTTCAACTTTATTTAAATCTGAAAATATTCATTCATTCACCTTTAATCAAAATCAAGTTATCGTGTTATAAAATCATATCTTTAAAAATCTCAAATTAATAAGTTTCAAATTAATTTCTATCTAAATACAATTTTTAAACAAATTAAGTTACAAATCAATTTCAATTTACCTTTCCAACCTTAATTTATTAAAGTTATTACAAAAATATATTTTCAAAATATTAATATAAATTTAAATAGTTATTTTAAACATATTATATAAATTAAGTAGAATAAATTTTATTAATTAAATCTATTTTAAATCTTATTTTATATATATTTGGAAATAATAAAATTACTAATAAAAATTTATGATTTACATTTTAAAACTTTAACTTATAATTTTTAACATTACCAAAACATATAATTTAAAATCTAAATTTACATACATATCAAAATTTAAAATAAGACCTTTAATGGCGGAGAGTATGACAATATCCGATCCCAGTCACTTTAACAACCAAATGCTTATTTCACACCATGCTCATTTTATAAAATCGCTTTTATAACCATTTCATACAGTTCATACATCATATCAAATATCATATTCATTTAAAAATCACACCATTTTCGAAATCATATTCACTTTCGAAATCATACCACTTTTGAAATCATTATTCACTTTCAAATTAGTATTCACTTTAAAATCATATTTATTTCCAAAATCTTAACCACAAAATAGGTTAAACCATCATATCAAATATTCTCATTTAAATCCATTAAATCTAAATTATAACAATTCGAACTTAAATAGTTTAAATATTGAAAATAGTTTATATATTAAAATAGTTATAAATTAAAAATAGTTTATATATTTAAAAATAAGTTATAAATTAGAAATAGTTTATATATTAAAAGAGTTTATATACTAAAATAGTTTATAATAAAATAGTTCAAATTGGAATTGTTTCCTCCAATTTCACAAATCAATTCAAATCAACTTTGATTCCAAAATTCGATTTAAATCAAATCTCAGTTCGACAATTTCTAATTCTCATTTAAAACCATTTTTAAATTTATATCGATTTTAATCCAGGTTTGAGTTACAATTTAAACCACTTCTAATTCAATTTGTTTCAATATTTAAAAATTAAAATAACTCAATTTGATAATTTTCATTGATATTTCAAAACTCAACTTTAATCCTATTAAAATCTCAAAATATTCACTTAATCATTTTGTTGACATTTAAATGAAATCTCAGATTACAAATTTAAATAAAATCAATAACTAAATGTCTAACTTCAATTATATTAAATTCTGAAAATATTCATTTAATCATTTTTATAAACATTTAAATAAAATCTCAAATTCAAATTTAAATCAAAATTAAATATTCAATTTCAATCTTATTTAAATCTGAAAATATTCATTCATTAACCTTTAATCAAAATCAAGTTATCAAGTTATAAAATCATATCTTTAAAATTCTCAAATTAATAAGTTTCAAATTAATTTCTACTTAAGTACAATTTTTAAACAAATTAAGTTTTAAATCAATTTCAATTTATCTTTCCAACCTTAATTTATTAAAGTTATTACAAAAATATATTTTCAAAATATTAATATAAATTTAAATAAATATTTTAAACATATTATATATATTAAGTAAATTAAATATTATTAAATTTAATCTATTTTAAATCTTATTTTATATATATTTGAAAATAATGAAATTATTAATAAAAATTTATGATTTACATTTTTAAAACTTTAACTTTTAATTTTTAACATTACCAAAATATATTATTTAAAATATAAATTTACATACATATCATAATTTAAAATAAGACCTTTATATTATATTTTAAATCAATGTTATTAGAACCCATATGTTTCCTTCCAAAATTTTAGAAATCATTTTTCAAAAATAGATCAACGGTGTCCGTATAAAATTTGTTATCCTATGGTCAAGTGATATGGATGTTTATCATTTCAGTCCGTAATTTAAATTTAATATTCACGGGTATATATCATTTCAATCTGCAATCCCAAAATTCAAAAGCAATAAAAATCGCTTGGGTTTATCATTTCAACCCATAATGATTTTTAAGATAACTTTGAATGACATCGTTAGCGGTTTCTTTACTATTTTAATAAGTAAAATATGTGTACTTATTTGTATAAAAAATTAAGATTTAAGAAGTTATAGAAGTGGTTGAATGAAATGACATAAGTTATAGCTAGAAAGGTGCTATACGAGCACTTTGTGAAAATACCTTGTTTTTGGGAATTTTAATAATAAATTAAGAAGATATCCATGAGGGTTTATTTTCATGGTTTTAAAGTAGCCTAAGTATATTACTTATTGTACAAATAGATTGGATCAAAATTATTTGTTTATCTGGTTAAAATCAGTTATAAAGATCATGTATTTTTATGTTGTTCTTTGTCCAGAACTTTAGATAGTATTTATAAATGCTGGTTTACTACAACACTTCTGGGCATGTTGCACTATTTTGTTTTAATGTGACATTTTGACTATTTTATGATTTATTTTCTTTGTAGAGTCTTTTTATGGAAGTTCTAATAACATGGATTATAGTATGGAATAAAATTAGTGGTTGAAATATAATTTCAATAATTAAATATGAATTTTTAAAGAAAAGGTTTTCCTCTGCAACATTCAAGTTAAATGGTTTAGTAAATTATAAATTGGTTATTTTACACTAATATTGTGCATAGATATTTCAAGCATATTTATAAGTATTTTTGAGGTATATATATATATATATAAGTTTGAAAAAAGAAAGTTAAGTATTTTATAAAAGAATAAAAGAAGTTTTGAATTATAACAATTATATCGTAATAAATGTTTTCATAAAGTTAATTAAAAGCATATTACCTTGTTTAAAAAGTGTAGATGTACTTAGATCTTTATAAATGAGATTTTAAAGATAATAGCAAGTATGGAATCTTTTGGAAAAAGATAGAAAATAAAGATCTAACTTGTAAAAGAGACGGGGTTTAAATGTTCAAGTAACATTTGTCTTTAACCTCTTTGATTATATTTTTAAAAGTAAGAAATCTTGTTAAATTATTTGCAAACATATTTTTACTGTTTAAGATAAGTATATGAATACCTTTTGGAGTATTGAAAGAGTACAAATGAATAGTGAAATACTAGAAGAGGAGCATATATGTTTTACAAAGGTATTTTAAATAAATATACAAGTACAAAAAGGAAGTGAATAGAAGCATTCTATATTCATATGGCTTGGATCCTCCAGAGAGGACTAATTCATCTGAATTATCTCTTGTTTTTAGGATATATGTATACGAAATACCCTAAGGAGGACTCGTATATAATTTGCCTACTTCTGAAGGAAGTTGTAATTGATCGACGAAGCTTTATTAGATAAAAGAAGTTTTATTAATAAAAGAGGTTTTAATTAATAAATGGATTAATTAAACACATAGGGGATTAGAAGTCGCTTATATGACATAATCTTGCTTTGTGTGACTTAATCATGCTTTTCTTGTTTAGTCATTTATGGAATGTGCTTAGTCGTGTACTTAGAACTAAAAGAAGACAAAGTAGACCTATTCTATCCATGAGAGTTAATAATGAAGTGTTTAGGTGGGGCTTTGATGCAGCCAGTGCTCTAACCTACTTGACTTCACTTTTGACCAAGGAATTGTGTAGGTTGAGGAGGTCGGAAATGTGATAAGTATATGTTTGGTTTCCATTAAAATCATTCTCATTACTGTCATAATTGACCAAAACTAACATAGGAAATATATTTGGTGTCTTTGGTGATGTTTTATTTGTATATTAACTCACCTTTCTCTTCTTGGACATAAGGAAATTCATCTGAATAGGAGACGTTCTCTGCCCATACACATTGTCTGTTTATTTTTAAAAGATTATTGACGACCCAGAATTTTTGAACATTTAAAATCGGGATATTTAATTGATTTTAAATATTCAATAGAGTATTCAAATATCACTATTTATTGGATAATTAAATTATTGAATTAAATAACTTGAAGTTGGGTAAATTGTTGAATCTAGAATTTTAAGCCTGTTAAATATAATTTGAAGGCTTATAAAATTTATATTGATAATACTGAAGAGAATAAAAGTGATGAAATCAAATTTAAAAATGGTTTGTTAAGTTTTAAAATTTATATCGTTTAAATTGAATTGAAACCAGTTCCATTGGGTCCGTAATATTGAATTATTATCGGATTTCAAATTTCGTAATGATCGGAGTTGCTATGTGAACGTACGATATATAAACGCCCTGAGATTTATATCGAAAATTTAATATTTTAACTCAATTCAAAAAGCTATTTTCTTTATACGATTGAATTAGGACTCGAAACTTTTCCTATTGCGTTCGGAATGAACGTATAACATTTCAACGCCCAGTAGAGTGCCTCGATAGGGGTTCGGGATTTTAAGTTGTGTGAATCGAGCGTTTAAAAATAATAATAATAATAATAATAATAATAATAAAATATAAATATATATATGAGTTGACCTTCAATTTCCCATCAGCTGTTTTTACTTCATCTCATATCACTATAGCTAATCGAATCGTATAACACAAGCATATCCGACACGGGAGTGCTCTTTCTTCCTTTTAATAAGCACAAACCCCTTTCCTTTTCTCTTAGAACGAAGTCTAAAAAAAATGGCGACTGCACCAAATTACTGAATCGCGTCTCCCTCCACCGTCTCCTTTCAATTTAATTCGAAGCTGTTCGAATCGATTGGAGTGTGGCGACTCGGCGATGGGCTTGAAGGGGTTGCGAGGCAGATGTGTGATGGGTGTCGCGGTTTAAATCTTGAGTCCGTGGGCGTTGGCTATGCGCGAAAGGGAAGGGGGCGGCGACGACTACTAGGCGATGGTTGGTAGTGGCTCGCGCAGGGTTGAGGCGGATCTAGTGTTGCGATTTGGCACGAGTTACGTCAGCATGGTCGCGCGCGTCGAGGCGAAGAGCATGTTGGCATGGAGGAGATGAATGTGAGGTGGTGGTCAGCAGGCAGAGCACGAAGTCAAGTTGCGTGATGATTGGGAATGGAGTGGTTGTTGCAGGCGATGAAGTTGACTCGAGACTGTAAGGTATAAGACAGTTATGGTATGACTTTGTGATTTATTTTAATTACTACATTAGGGTTGTTAAAAGGAAATTATTTTACAGTAAGGTGTAAGATACTATATTTTTAAAATCTATATACATAAGGTAATATTTTTAAATCCGCAGTATGATATAAAAATTGTTATTTTCAATCCAAGTATATATACATATATATATATATGTAGTTTCAAATGGAAATTTTTTTTTAGCTTAAAACCAAATTATTAGTTAAAATTAAAACCATTAGTTAATTAAATTATTTTTAGTATATGGGTTTCAAAAGGAAAGATTAGTTTAAAACGAATTACTAGTTAATTAAATTATTGGTTAACTAAATTCATCAATTTGAAAATTTAATTGCTAGCTAATTTAATTTGTTTATGGTAAAATTATTGGTGGATTATCTTAGATGTTAATAAATCATATTGTACAAGTTTAAAACTAAATCATTAGTTGATTGGATTTTATTAAAAAGAAAATGAACAGTTGAATAAATTTTTAGCCAACTAAATAATTTTATAAATTGTATAAATTATTATACAAGGTCAAGTACTGTGAAGAAACAAGCTGGTCTGGGGTGGATTGCATAATTAAAATCGAAGGTGAGTTAATCTCACTTAGTTGAATTTAAATTTAAATTTAAATGGTTAAATTTAAATAATTGTTTGAATGGATGAATCGATTGATGTGCTATAATATGGTATATTTTGGAATTGACATTTTATACTGTGCTAATGTCTATGGATGCAGGGAAAAACACGTTGGAGAGATCCAACTGGATCCCTCAACATTTATTTTAATTATTTAATACCCTCTGTTGTGATTATTTGATATTCTATGATGAATTATATTGGGATATTGAATGCTATGGTTCGATTGGATATAATTGGGTAATGAGTTACTAAAAAAAATATAAATTTGATTTCGAAAAGAAAATAAAAGAAGTGAATTTGTAAGTAAAATAATTATAGAAACTTGAATAAATTTAAGAATGAATTGGAAAAGAAATAAAGTGGCTTTAAAATCCTAATAAATAAATCCTGAGTATAGGAAGGGAAATTTTGAATAATCAGAAGATTAATGAATTTTAAACTTCGATATTATTATTTTTTTAAGAAGAACATAACATTTATTTAAATTTTAAGATTTAAAATACTAAAAAGAACAAAGAAGAAATTGCGAAAAACTGAAATTTTGTTATTTCATTTAAAAGATTTAAAATCAAACAGGAAATAATAACATTAATAATAAGTCCATAACTAATGAATTTTTGAAATGAACTGATAAGTAAAGAAATTTATTTCAAATGGAATAAATTGAAAATCAATTTGGGAAATTGATTTAAGTGATTGAAGTTGGAATTCTCGCAGAATAACCAAGTACGGTTTCAAAGTAAATTTTAAATATAAGTTAAAAAGTTTTAAAGTTGTTTTAAAAAGCAAGTTTTGGAAAATTTATTATTTCTAATATTTAAATTCTAAAGTAAGTATTTCCTTTTAATCTATTATAGCAATAATTATTTAAAGATTGATTTAGTATTTGTTTTAAAAGTGAAAATTTAGTTTTGTATTTTATTAAGAAACCTTATTTCCAAATATTCATATAGTGTGTATTTTCAATAAATTATTGAAGCGGTTTTTAACTTAAATGTTTTTAAAGTACATTTCAAAGTAAAGCGTTTTAAATTATTTTAAAAATCTAGTTTTGTGCTAGGTGATTTTAGTGGAGATAGAAATATTTGGGAAGTATATTCTGAAAAGAATGATGTTTTTAAACTGTTTTCAAAAGGTTGAAAATTGAATATATATCTTGTGAAGATATTTTTGATGTTAATAAATAATTTAGAAAATTATTTATTGTTGAATGGTTGTTTGTGAATATTAATTGATAGTTAAATCACCGACTATCAATATTGGACAAATGCGTTGATCGTTTCGAAGAAACTGGGATTGAGATTTATTTCTCGAAAACCACTTCGATCCGGTTTGTACGTTTTCGTGAAAACGAGTTTGGATTCGAAGATGGAGCAGTGAAGCGCAAGGGCTAGTCGCTACTAATCCTGAGGATATTTCCGAAATGGATGTAGTAGGAATAGTGCCTTCGGTTCCGTTCGAACCCGGGACGGACTTGTATGGATGAATGCTTTCGAAACATCGTCAGGTGGACGATGGGCATTCTAAGGGATATATTCTAAAAAGGTAACGCTTAGCCTCAAGCCTCATCAAATGGGAATGACTGAAAATCAGGGGTTATGCAGCAAGGCTAGGTGGGTAGCACCCAAGCAGGGTGAGGTCATCCTTATCTAGATGTCCCTTTTATTTGGGCTTAGTGGTGCGGTGGCTGATCCCAACCACGAGGTGATCTCACTCGGGATTATCCAGTAAGGGATAGTATCGGTCTTATGTTGCAGGGGAGGGGGCGTACTCCTCGGTACTTTGATCTAGGCCACGTACTGTGACAGGTGGTACCCTAGTGCCTAGTCATTAGTTGGAAATCCATTCTCCCTACGAGCCTTGTACGAGTTTTGTTTGTATTACCCACTCTGTGGCTAGTAGCTGGAATTTAATAGATGTAACAATTTCAGCTATTTTATAAGTATTTGTATATAGACCCAATTATAATATCAGAGGATTTCTATAACAAATGTTTTAGCTATCGTAAGGTAAAAACCCGACATGTTTATTTGTGGCGTGGTCTTACGAGATGCTTTTGTTTTCAAAGGATATTTTGAAACTTTAATAATCAATTGGGTGTGATTTTCTCACACTGGTATTCCAAGCTGACTCGGGTGTTATTTAACTATAATGCTCAGGTCAGACCGAGTATTATAGGATTCAGGATATGATGCTGTGGAGCTCAGGAGACGAGCTGGATGACGATGCGTATTTTTCGTACATGTTATATATATATATTCCGCTGTGTTGAGTAGCTGTGTATCCTGTTGTATATTATTGATGTTGTTAGACTCTGATGATGTACTCTGATGATGATGTATGTATAAAACAGATATATATTCGTTTTGTGTAAAGATCATTTATTATCTATTATATTTTATTCGTTGCGATGGTTAGATTCTGATGTTGTTTGCTATTTTCTTCTTCTACCTCTTCTTCTTTAACTCAAATGGTTCGTATTTCCGTAAAACTTGATTTGATTTAGGTAGATAGCGTTGACTCAAGGGGTACGGATTTGCGGGTCGTTACACTTGGTATCAGAGATTAGGTTGGTGATAACCTTGGCTCTGGTGGGGATTACTCATTAAATAGAGTCCGTAGTACTCTAGAATGAGTTTGAGCATATTAATAGATATGAGTGTGTATTTGTTAGTGAATATAAAATTGTTTTATATTGTGTTGATTTATCGGTTGAGTGTTTATGGATTCTGGTCGATATATAGGAGGCCATGTTATCGATAGGAATTTCTAAACTCCTGAACAAGGTAAACCGACATAGTATTGTTTTAAATAGGGTAAATGAAATAATTTTACCCAAAATTATTTTGTATATAAAGAAAATAATTATATATGGATGCTTGGATGGTGGGAAGTGATAATATTAAATTATTATCACTATTGTGAGGAATTGAATAAGAAATTAAAATAATAACCAAAGATTAAGGAATAAATTAATAGAATGAATGAAATTTGTAAATGTGAATTATAATCGAATAAGGAATTGAAATTATAATTAAAAACTAAGAAAACAAATTCATATACAAATGAAATTTGGTAAATTTTACTATAAATGTGAATTATAGTGTGATTGGTAATTAAAATAAGATAAAATTTCAAAGTAATGTTTGAATATGAATTTAAAGAGTTTGGAATTTGAAATTTTGGAAATTTAAATTCCTTTGAAATTTGAAAATGATTCCCAAGGGTTGGAAAAAATAATATATATTGAGAAGTATTATTGAATCTGATTTGAAATCTAGGAAGAGATTTGGAATTTAAAAATATTTGAAGGGTTTTAAAAGAGATAAAAGCATTGAACTCTTTCAGTCACAGGAAAATAATTTCGGTGATGACTGCAGCACCATCGATGTTTATTTTCGAGTTTTCAAGAGAGAAATTGCTACCAGAATTGGAATTGTTTGCAAAGGATGAATTTGATTTTTAGAAATGAAAGGAATTTTGGATATAGAAGATTTCAAAGGGAATTTTGAAATGTTAAAGACTGTTTAAACTCTGGAATCTTAACTAGCAAAGCTTATGGCTTGTAATAATTTTGATGACATGTAAATTAGGAATTTGTTGAAATAAAATTCAACTTTGTAAGTAAGTAAAGTGGAAACTTGATACTGGAAGTTAAAATTTAAATTGTGTTAAATTATGTGTGGAAAAAAATTTATTGGTTGAAAATGAATTTGTGAATGAATAAATGGATCAATTATTGAACTTATAAAGAAAAGTTGATATTAATAAGAAGGAATTGGAAATTTTAATCCGGGATTTAAAATTTAACCTAAGTGTATGAAAGTGAAGAAAATATATTTGAATTTAACTTCAGATAAGTTAAAAAAAATTGAAATTGAAAATTTGATTAAATTGGATGTAAAGTGGAAAGGTAAAATGATTATAATTGTAAAATGAAAATTTATACCTTAAGCTAGTAAGTGTTATGTATAATTTAAATTTGGTTATAAGATGAAATGACTCAAATGAGCAATGAGCAATATAAGCTTTTAAGTAAATAAATAAGTTTTGAACTCACATATATTGAGAAATAAAATTTAGTTAAATTTGGAATTAAGTTCTTGCCTAATAAAATTTAAAATAATGATATGTAACTAGATTTAACTAAAGTTGAGTTGGAATAAAACCGAATTGAAATGAATTCATTTGAATTATAGGTAATACTGACTGGAATAAAATTTCAAATAAATGTAAATTAAGCAAATATTGAATTAGAATAAATAAGCTTCGAAATCTTATAAAAGAAACTAAAGGATTGGGAAAAAAAATATAATCCTTAGTTAAAGGTAAGATGTGAATATAATTGATTATAAATAGTTGGGGAAGAGTGAATATTAATAAGTGAGTAGTTTATAAAAACTTAAAAGGGGAATAAGTAAGCCAAAATAAAAATATTGGTATCCAGAAAAGAAAAAAAATTCAAACTTGAGATATTAAGTAAGATTGAACTCAAGAAATCAAATAAAATGATTTTATAAAATGATTTTCAAGATAAATGAAAAATAAAATCAAGTATGGGATTATAACTGAAGTGTTGTTGAATGAAAATTTGAATTGGATTGAAAAGGATATGGTGTGGAATATAAACAAATTCAATTCAAGCATAAATTGAATGGCCTTATTATTAATAAATTCAACAATGAATTGTTAATGTAAATTGAAAATTTAAAATGGATAAAAGAATAAACAAATCGAATAAATTAGTGAAATGTTTGGGATTTGATCAAGGGAGAATCAAATCAAAGATTATGAATAAGTAATAGAATTTGGAAATAAAGCTTGAGTTGTATGGAATTGGATTAAAATAAAAATGATTTGAGATGAGAATAAATTCAATTCGAGTATGAATAAAATTAACGGGAATGAACTTAAGTTATGAAATGATAGTGAATTAAAGTAAATTGACTTAAGTTTAAAATTAATAGAAGCTTGGGATGATGTCGGGTATAATAAAAATAGTTTGGAATCAAATTTTTTTGGATACGAAAGAAATGCAATGGAACTTTGTGAATAAATTTAAAATGGGATGGGATTAAGTGTAAATTGAGTTGGAATCAATTTAAATTGGTTATAAGCTTATGTTATTATTTATTCACATTAATATTGTCGAATTGCATTAGAAAATGGGTCGTTCAACGTAAACGGAAGTAAGCAAAATTATATGAATCAATAGCAGTTTAATAAATTGATCGTGGCATCCATTGAAATGAATATGCGTTCATTTCATTTAAAATGAATTGAATAGAATGGGATGTTATTTGGATGCAAACAATTTAAAAACTAGCCTCAAAACATTACATATGTACTTATGAATGTATATCACATGCATTACTTGTGAAATCTATGTGTTAACTATTTGAATCTGAGTGAAATGTTATTAAATTGCATATATTTAGTACTTACATATTTATATTGAGTAAGTATAGGTACCAGAAAGCCGTTTGGCTAGATTGGATCGCGCTAAATGCTAAAATAGATAAGCCGCTTGCATATAAATGCTAAATAAGGTACGCCTACGCAATAAAAATCGGAAATATGAACTGTTTTTTTTTGTTTTTCCGACCTGTGGGTCGATGTATACATATTTATATCTTTTTTCAAATTGCAAAAGCTCCTCCGCGCAAAGGAGACTCTGCCAAAAAATTTCGGAAATTTTGGGAGTTAGAAAATTTTTTGTTAACGACAAAACGATTTCAAACTGGAAATCGAAATAAATTAGTAAATGAAACTAATTTAAAATAATGACATGAATCAGTATAGATGAAAAATAAAATTTCAAATATTCAGAGTTAGAGATAAATTAAATTCATATGAAAATGAAAGAATCAATTTGAATAGGAATAGATATAAACTGAAGCGGTAAGGTGAAAATAAATATAAGAAAAATATAAAATGCTTATACTAAACGTAAGAAAGGAATGGTAAATTCTTAATTGGAAATTGAATATTGCAAATATAGTCTAAGTCAATATTTGAATGAATAAATATTGACACTTGTAAGGAAGTTGATAAAATGTTTTTGGGATATCGTGATTGGATATTATTATCATAAAGAATATGCAGGTATGAAAAAGGGAAAGGAAAATTGGTTTTGATTTCAGATGATAAATTTGAAATGCTCGACAAAAAGGTATGTGTTTAAATTTCTGTGAAATTTGATTGGGTTTTTGGATCGAGCCACTTGGCTTTTTGTTTTCTTTTGAGATTTGGGAGCCCATATAGGCCTTTTGTAGTCGTACCGAGCTAGCCGCGGAAAGGAGACGCTGGCAAAAAATTTCGGAAATTTAGAGGGTTAGAAAATTTTTGAGAAAATTTTGATAATTCAAATTTTAGTTTTAAATTGAAACTTGAATGGTTAAACAAATAATATTGTTTGGAACTATTGGGAGGGTTTGGAAAGTTAGTAAGAGCGATAATGGGTCCTCTATATAAAGATAGTTGATAAAATGTTGAATTGTTGGTTTTCGAAAAAGTAAACGGGTATTGGATCATTCTTCCTAATTAGTAATTTCGGGGACGAAATTCTTTTAAGGGGAGGAATGTGACGACCCAGAATTTTTGAACATTTAAAATCAGAATATTTAATTGATTTTAAATATTCAATAGAGTAATTTTAACTTGAATTCAAATATCACTATTTATTTGATAATTAAATTATTGAATTAAATAATTTGAAGTTGGGTAAATTGTTGAATCTAGAATTTTAAGCATGTTAAATATAATTTGAAGTCTTATAAAATTTATATTGATAACACAGAAGAGAATAGAAGTGATGAAATCAAATTTAAAAATGGTTTGTTAAGTTTTGAAATTTATATCGTTTAAATTGAATTGAAAAACAGCCTTTCGAGGCACAGTCTTGGAATTCGACGAAACTAGTTCCATTTGGTCCGTAATATTGAATTACTATCGGATTTCAAATTTCGTAATGATCGGAGTTGCTATGTGAACGTACGATATATAAACGCGCTGAGATTTATATCGAAAATTTAATATTTTAACTCAATTCAAAAGGCTATTTTCTTTATACGATTGAATTAGGACTCGAACTTTTCCTATTGCGTTCGAAATGAGCGTATAACATTACAACGCCTAGCAGAATGCCTCGATAGGGGTTCGGGATTTTGAGTTGTGGGAATCGAGCGTTTAAAATAATAATAATAATAAAATATAATATAAATATATATCTGAGTTGACCTTCAATTTCCCATCAGCTGTTTTTACTTCATCTCATGTCATAGTAGCTAATCCAATCGTATAACACAAGCGTATCCAACACGCGAGTGCTCTTTCTTCCTTTTAATAAGCACAAACCCCTTTCCTTTTCTCTCAGAACGAATCTAAAAAAAATGGCGACCGCACCAAATTACTGAATCGCGTCTCCCTCCACCGTCTCCTTTCAATTCTAATTCGAAGCTGTTTGAATCGATTGGAGTGCGGCGACTCGGCGATGGGCTTGAAGGGGTTGCGAGGCAGATGTGTGATGGGTGTCGCAGTTTAAATCTTGAGTCCATGGGCATGGGACATGCGCGAAAGGGAAGGGGGAGGCGACGACTACTAGGCGATGGTTGGTAGTGGCTCGTGCAGGGTTGAGGCCGATCTAGGGTTGCAATTTGGTGCGAGTTACGTTCAGCATGGTCGCGCGCGTCGAGGCGAAGAGGATGTTGGCATGGAGGAGATGAATGTGAGGTGGTGGTCAGCAGGCAGAGCACGAAGTCAAGTTGCATGATGATTGGGAATGGAGTGGTTGTTGCAGGCAACGAAGTTGACTTGAGACTGTAAGGTATAAGGCAGTTATGGTATGACTTTGTGATTTATTTTAATTATTACATTTGGGTTGTTAAAAGGAAATTATTTTACATTAAGGTTTATGATACTATTTTGTTTAAAATCTATATACATAAGGTACGATTTTTAAATCCGCAGTATGATATAAAAATTGTTATTTTCAATTCAAGTGTATATACATATATATAGGTAGTTTCAAATGGGAATTTTTTTTAGCTTAGAACCAAATTATTAGTTAAAATTAAAACCATTAGTTAATTAAATTATTTTTAGTATATGGGTTTCAAAAGGAAAGATTGTTTAAAACGAATTACTAGTTAATTAAATTATTGGTTAACTAAATTCATCAAATTGAAAATTTAATTGCTAGTTAATTTAATTTGTTTATGGTAAAATTATTGGTAGATTATCTTAGATGTTAATAAATCATATGTACAAGGTTAAAACTAAATCATTAGTTGATTGGATTTTATTAAAAAGAAAATGAACGGTTGAATAAGTTTTTAGCCAATTAAATAATTTAATAAATTGTATAAATTATTTTACAAGGTCAAGTACTGTAAAGAACAAGCTGGTCTGGGGAGGATTGCATAATTAAAATCGAAGGTGAGTTAATCTCACGCAGTTGAATTTAAATTTAAATTTAAATAATTGTTTGAACGGCTGAATTGATTGATGTGCTATAGTATGGTATATTTTGGAATTGATATTTTATATTGTGCTAATGTCTGTAGATACAGGGAAAAACAGGTTGGAGGGATCCAACTGGATCCCTCAACATTTATTTTAATTATTTAATACCCTCTGTTGTGATTATTTGATATTTTATGATGAATTATATTGGGATATTGAATGCTATGGTTTGATTGGATATAATTGGGTATAATGAATTACTAAAAAAAATATAAATTGGATTTCGGAAAGAAAATAAAAGAAGTGAATTTGTAAGTAAAATAATTATAGAAACTTGAATAAATTTAAGAATGAATTGGAAAAGAAATAAAGTGACTTTAAAATCCTAATAAATAAATCCTGAGTATAGGAAGGGAAATTTTGAATAATCAGAAGATTAATGAATTTTAAACTTCGGTATTTTTTTTAAAAGAACAGAACATTTATTTAAATTTTAGGATTTAAAATATTGAAAAGAATAAAGAAGAAATTGGGAAAAACTGAAATTTGTTATTTCGGTTAAAAGATTTAAAATCAAACGGGAAATAATAACATTAATAATAAGTCCATAACTAATGAATTTTTGAAATGAACTGATAAGTAAAGAAATTTATTTCAAATGGAATAAATTGGAAATCAATTTGGGAAATTGATTTAAGTGATTGAAGTTGGAATTCTCCCAGAATAACCAAGTACGGTTTCAAAGTAAATTTTAAATATAAGTTAAAAAGTTTTAAAGTTGTTTTAAAAAGCAAGTTTTGGAAAATTTATTATTTCTAATATTTAAATTCTAAAGTAAGTATTTCCTTTTAATCTATTATAGCAATAATTATTTAAAGAGTGATTTAGTATTTGTTTTAAAAGTGAAAATTTAGTTTTATATTTTATTAAGAAACCTTTTCCAAATATTCATATAGTATGTATTTTCAGTAAACTATTGAAGCGGTTTTTAACTTAAATGTTTTTAAGTACATTTCAAAGTAAAGCGTTTTAAATTATTTTAAAATCTAGTTTTGTGCTAGGTGATTTCAGTGGAGACAGAAATATTTGGGAAGTATATTCAGAAAAGAATGATGTGTTGAAACTGTTTTCAAAAGGTTGAAAATTGAATATATATCTTGTGAAGATATTTTTGAGGTTAATAAATAATTTGGAAAATTATTTATTGTTGAATGGTTGTTTGTGAATATTAATTGATAGTTAAATCACCGACTATCAATATTGGACAAATGCGTTGATCATTTCGATGAGACCGAGATCGAGATTTATTTCTCGAAAACCACTTCTATCCGGTTTGTACATTTTCGCGAAAACAAATTTGGATTCGAAGATGGAGCAGTGAAGCGCAAGGGCTAGTCGCTACAAATCCTAAGGATATGTCCAAAATGGATGTAGTAGGAATAGAGCCTTCGGTTCCGTTTGAACCCGGGACGGACTTGTATGGATGAATGCTTTTGAAACATCGTCAGGTGGACGATGGGCATTCTAAAAGATATGTTCTAAAAAGGTAACGCTTAGCCTCAAGCCTCATCAAATGGGAATGACTGAAAATCAGGGGTTATGCAGCAAGGCTAGGTGGGTAGCACCCAAGCAGGGTGAGGTCATCCGTGTCTAGATGTCCCTTTTATTTCGGCTTAGTGGTGCGGTTGCTGATCCCAACCATGGGGTGATCTCACTCGGGATTATCCAGTAAGGGGTAGTCCCGGTCTTGTGTTGCAGGGGAGCGGGCGTACTCCTCGGTACTGTGATCTAGGACACGTACTGTGACAGGTGGTACCTCAGTGCCTAGTCATTAGTTGGAAATCCATTCTCCCTACGAGCCTTGTACGAGTTTTGTTTGTATTACTCACTCTGGGCTAGTAGCTGGAATTTAATAGATGTAACAATTTCGGCTATTTTATAAGTATTTGTATATAGACCCTATTATAATATCAGAGGATTTCTATAACAAATGTTTTAGCTATCTTAAGGTAAAAATCGGACATGTTTATTTGTGGCATGGTCTTACGAGATGCTTTTGTTTTCAAAGGATATTTTGAAACTTTAATAATCAATTGGGTGTGATTTTCTCACGCTGGTATTCCAGACTGACTCGGGTGTTATTTAACTGTAATGCTCGGGTCAGACCGAGTATTATAGGATACAGGATATGATGCTGTGGAGCTCAGGAGACGAGTTGGACGACGATGCGTATTTTCGTACATGTTATATATATATATATATATATATATATATATATATATATATATATTCCGCTGTGTTGAGTAGCTGTGTATCTAGTTGTATATTATTGATGTTGTTAGACTCTGATGATGTACTCTGATGATGATGTATGTATAAAACAGATATATATTCGTTTTGTGTAAAGATCATTTATTATCTATTATATTTTATTCCGCTGCGATGGTTAGATTCTGATGTTGTTTACTTTTTTCTTCTTCTACCTCTTCTTCTTTAACCCAAATGGTTCGTATTTCTGTACAACTTGAGTTGATTTAGGTAGAATAGTGTTGACTCAAGGGGTACGGATTTGCAGGTCGTTACGAAGAATCTAGATTGAGTTAACCAAAAATCTATCAATTTTGTTTGGAGAATCCAATAAGCAGCGGAGTAAGCTTATATGAGATGACTCGAAACTGTAACCACTTAAAAAGCATATATGTTATCTATGTACTGGAAGTGGCCGTAAAGTAAAATGTAATTGAGTTGCACTGTTTATCCTAGGGTTGAGTCCAAGTGTAACAACCTTGCTTTCTACGCCTTATAAATCAGATAACTTTAACTAAAATAAAATACTTGAATTTGATTTTTTTTTTATAATTATTATTTTATAAAGTGAATATTTATTTACTTGAAATTCAGTTAATAAAGATTTTGTTTTAATAAATTGAATTAAATTAATAAATCCTCTTTAGATAATATATTGAAAATGAATAAAATGTTTTAGTACGTATGAAATATTTTTAAATAGAAAATATTTTTTTGAATGATTAAAATGGTTAATATACAAATAAAGTATTTAAATTTAAATATGAAAGAAATTTTTATTAAAGTTAAATAAAATTAAAATTTATGACTCAAATAAAAGATATCAAGCCCATAGAAATCTATCCCAAATACATACATCTACCCTATTTCTTTTATTTTCCCAAACCTTTCTTCTATATTTTACATATATCCCATGCTCTAGATATTTCATTTGACAACCTTATATCCCAAAAATTCTCGAAGTAAAATCAGGATAAAAAATAATAATTAGAAAATTGATTGTCGCATGAAGCGATTGGAGATTAGGCTAGGTGATGATGGTGCATGCAACTTTGGTTGTTGCGATATGGTGAAGTTGCATTTGCGATGGAAAGGTTTGGCTGAGAGCGAAGCGAGATGTAGACATTGGCTGATTAGTAATGCGAACACAAGGAGTTGCAGATGCTGGTAATTGGAGGCGAACTTCGCGGCTTTTACTGATAGAGGCATTGGGATTTTTAGCTTTGGGTTGTGCTAGATTTTGATATTGGGCCTGATAATGGTTGTGATTCCCAAGGCAGCGACATGGAGGTGGCTAATGATGGCATATTGAAGACTGAAGTGTTGTGTATCTTGAGCGTGCGATCATTGTTTTGGTGGGTTTTCTCACACACAACTTTATTTATATCGATATTTATATCTCACTGCTTATTATATTATCTCGCTTATTGGTTAATTGCTTGGTTGAAATATTTGGTTGGACTACTGATTGATTGTTATGATATTGGATATGAATTTGTATTTAATTTAAGAATATTTTGGATTAATGAAAAATTTGAAAAAGGAATGATTTTGAAATATATATGTGTAGATTTGAAAATGAATTATTGGAATTTTAATCTTTATTTTGGAAATTTTATAAATAAAGCAAAGAAACGTTTCAATATATAATATACTTAATCTTTTTTGTTGATTTCAAAATATAAAATCGATTAAAGTAGTTTTGTTATATTTTCATAAATATAATCACTCTCTTCATTTATATCTAAATTTTGAATTTAAACATATATTTAAAGTAAATAATAGTGTTTAATCTTTATTTTTGGTAATTATATAAATGAGGTAGACTTATTTAGTATATTTTCTACCAGATTTTATTATTTTTGGAATATAAAGTTATTGAAGAAAAGTTTTATTCAGAATTATTAAGTTGTCAAAAAGAAATTTGTAATTGGTTTTAAATGGGAAATATTTTTCGAATTAATACTTTAAATATTTCAAAGTAAATTTTGTGATTAATATGATTAAATAGAAATATATTATGGTTACATTTATTTTGATTAAAGAAAATATATATTTAATAATTTAAATTTATTTAAATATCCAATTCAATTCTAAATGGATTATTATGTTTAAATTGTTCTTTTCCATGCTATGTTGAATTGGATATTTTGAATGATTTGTCTTTAAAATATTAATTTAATTATTATGTATTTAGTTAATATTTTATTATTATATTTTCAAATTTCTCCTTTCTTTTATATTGAATTGATTCACGTGAATGATTCTCTATTCATATTGATTTGATTAATTACTTTAAATCTAGTTTCAAATGGTGATGACATCCTTCGGTTTGATTTTATGATATATAATTCTTTGTGACGAGAAATCAGAATAAACAAAGTTATAATACAGTTTGAAATGGGGCATTCGATAGTATTTCTCTAGCTATTTTTTGGACTCATTATATAGAATGCTTTGGAGATTGAGCATAGTTTATAATCAATGAATAAACGGTTGAGTATCACTCAATGGTATGAAACATTGTTGTGATATTTATTCGGTTATTCATTGTAAGAAGATGACACTTTTATAATGATGATTTATGGAGACTCACTGCAATGAGTCACGTGTATTACCATGTATTGACAGTCATATATATCAGCGTGTCGGCAAGATTATCAAGCTGTATGGTAGCAATATGTAGAGCCATGTGTCGGTTGAAGTATTAAGCTGTGTGGCAGTAATAAATATTTCCATGTGTCGGTGTTCTTGTGTAGCTATGTGTTAGCTATCGAGTGTAGATACTATGTATTTATTTATCTTGTCCACCACCCTTTATGTTATGGGAGTGAAACAGATTGACCAGTATGCACTCTAGTGGCTTGATAGCGATGGTCATGCCCTGGGTCTGTGACACCCTTATTGTTGTCTGCCTTTGCTGTATGCCTTTGCTACTATGTCACCTAGGCCTGTACTCGGTTACCTATAGAGGCAATGCGTCAGGACATGATTGATGCAAAGTATAGTCCTAGAGTGTGTTTATGACATGTAGTGGATATTTTCACAATACTGAAGGGGAGGAAACCGATGACTGTGGAAGCAGTGTCAAGGTTCCTGGAGCTGGCAGGCGCATTGACTTATTCCTTTGTGCGTCCTAGATAGACATATAATATTTATATTCTTACTTGAGATTGTCTAGGATAAAATAAATTATCGTATCTTATTTTATGAGATTGATGGGTAGATGACCTATCCATTCTAGGAAGACGGCCTATTCACTTCAGGCAGATGACCTACTCATTGTTTATTTTATTTAGACATTACCATGTGCTAGCACAAAACTTTTTATCGATTTTTGGATTCTGATGATGATCTATGGTTATAGACGATTCACCCATTTTTTATTCATTTTATGATTTCTAATTTGATGTGTTTGTGTATAAGTGATAACATTTTTGTGTATAGTTTCGCGATATTTGACATTTTGTGGCATTGGGAATTATTTATGTTATTATGATTATAATCCATCCATTAATTATTATATTGACACTTAATGATATTATGGGTATTATCTTGAGAATATAATTTGCATATATTATATTTCTACTTGTATTATTCTCTTGATTTAGATATAATCCGACCCGCATATTATTTATATGATACTCGTAATTTTCCAAGATATTGCAGGTACAGGGCTGACAAGATCAGTTCGTCTATTCTAGACATAAAGTAGGCTAGATAATTGCTATTGTAGATTATTGCCTTGCATTGTATAGTCTCTTATGTTTATATTGTTGTGATGAACACTGGACGTATTTTATCGCTACCATTCTGACTCTGTGTTCATTGATATTTAACGTATATTTTATATTATTCTATCTCGGAGGCACAAGTTTTTATTGGTTTATGCCGATACTTTATATGTATATGTTATAGGATCGTTTTCACCCAAGAGGGGGGGTTTAATAGGGTATACTAAATATTAATGCGGAAATAAAAATAAAAAACAGAAAGTAATGCGGCAAAGATCACACATGCTTTTACCAAGCTTCGGCAAAAAATTTCCTACGTGCTGCCCAGATGTTTTTACTAGAAATTAAGTAATCATATGTTTACAAAAACACGTAACCTTGCAATACTCGCTAACTTGATTAACCTAACTCTAAGCTCAAAATCTTGCCATAACTCAGCCACTGAGTTGCGAATTCTCGAATTACAAAACCGAAGTTCGTAAACTTGTTAGTCTAAAGTTTGATTTAAATAAAAAATGAACAACAAACTAAAGAACTAAAAAATAAATAAAACCCTAATATCTAAAAATATAATGCCCAATAAATAAATAGAGCATAAACAAGTTTAACCTTTTATTTTGCTTCCTGCTTATCCATGCTGCCTCGTTTCCTTGCGATCTATAATTAGGGTTTAGTTGAATTGAAGCAGCCGCTTGGAAATAGAAATTCAAATCATTGCCTTGATGCTTTCATTCCTTAAATTGCTTACTGCTACTTTGATGTCGAGTTCGGATGGTATAATATCAGTACGCGAGTTTTTACTTTATTTGTTCTGTTGATTTGCGTGAACTCGGACTGCATAATTTCTGATGATGAATTGGATATTTATAGGGATCAAAACCCTATAATTTAATTTCGTATATTTTGATTTGAATTCTTCGTGATTTTAGTACTTGCGTTGATTTTTGATCGAACGATCTCTAAAGTATGACTTTTTCATCTTTGGCTTGATCATCCTTCGATTTACAGCTTGGCATTTGAATTTGAGATATGTATACTAATTTTGGGTTAATTTCGACTTCTTGAAGTTTTTCTTGTTCATCAGGACATTCTCTACAACTTTTTCTACTCCTTCCTGAATTTGTTCTCTGCTTTGTTTAGGATTCTGACATGATTTTTATTATTCATCCTTTGAATGTATTTATGATATATTCAAATATGTTTAAATATATTTGAATTTGTTTCGTTCTTTACTGCCAACAACTTGTTCACGCTGCTACAGATAATTACCAGTATGCCTTGATTTTCTTAATTACCAACATAACGTGGGGACTTTTAAATAAGCATGAAAGCACATAATCAGAAACTTTAAGTAGTTCACCCATGCATAACCATGATGACTTTTAAATTAGAGTGAGTACTTTTGGACGATTTTATTGCTAATTAAAAAATGAATAATTTCCTGTTTAGATACCACATTTTGACATACTACATTGGACTTTGATGAGTGATTGTCGTAGAAATATGATAGGGATAGAGATGGTCATGGACTTTTTATCAACTAAAGTTTTTATAAATTTTGTTTAAATTTTTAAAGATATTTTCTAAATATAATCTCTCAAGACATAATGTATGATCAAGATCAACGCTCATCACTTTTTTCGGTCACTATTTATCTTTTTGATAATCAATAAGGAGTCAGATTAATTAACACATGCAATTGAGAAAAAATCCAAAAAAATATAAAATCACATTTCTAAAATGCCTAAACTAAGACGAATCGACAAAAACTATTTTTTTGGAAGGGGTTTTATAAAAAAGTCTGCCAATTCAGAATTAGTTGAGATGAAGTTCATGCAGATATTTTCTTTGGAAATGTGATCTCTAATGAAAGGATGTCCAATATCTATGTGCTTGGTGTGAGAATGATGCATAGGATTATTTATGAGATCAATTGCACTTTTTCTATCACACATATGTGGAACTCGTTTAAAATTTAGACCATAATCTGCAAGGTTTGTATCATCCATAAGAATTGAATAGAGAAACCGCTTAGAGAAATATACTCTGCCACAGTGGTAGATAATGCAATACAATTTTGTTTTTGACTTGACCATGCAACTAACGATTGTCCCAACATAAAACACGTTCAACTAGACTACCAATATAGTCTCCATCTGAATATCCTTTTAACTCAAAGTTATCATTAGTTGGATACCATAGATCAAACCGTGTGGTGTGCAACAAATACCTTATAATCCTCTTTACAACTTTTAAATGAGATTCTTTTGGATTTGATTAAAACCGTCCAAATATATAGACTGAGAATATAATGTCTGATCTAGAAGCAGTAAGATAAAGAGTGATCCTATCATACCTCAATAGTTCTTTTGATCAACTACCTTACCTTTTTCATCCTTATCAAGTTTAATTGTTGTGCTCATGGGGCTTTTTGCAGGTTTAGCATCTTTCAATCCTAATTTTTTGACAAGCTCTCTGATATATTTTGTATGACCGAAGAACGTACCTTTTTCGCTTTGTTTGATTTGAAATCCTAAAAAAATCAACTCTCCTACCAAGCTCATTCAAAATTTTCATGCATGAATTTTTCAAATTTCTCACATAAAAGGTTGTTAGTGGCACCTAAAATAATGTCATCAATATATATTTGAACAGTCAATAGGTCATCATTTTCGTACAATAGAGATAATGTCGTGTCTATATAGCCCTTTTTGAACCCATTTTCAAGGATAAAAGTGCTAAGACATTCATACCAAGCCCTAGGGGCTTGTTTTAATCCATGTAGTGCTTTCTTAAGTTTATAAACATGGTTAGGGTATTCTTGACTTGCAAAGCCTTCAGGATGCTCAACAAATACATCCTCTTTCAAAATTCCACTAAGAAAACCACTTTTAATATCCTTTTGTCTTAGTTTAAATCCTTTATAACAAGCAAAAGCTAACAAGATTCTAATAGTTCTAGTCTTACTATTGGTGCAAAAGTTTCATCAAAATCAATTCCTTCAATTTGATTTTAACCATTAGCAACTAACCTAGCTTTGTTCCTAATCACATTTCCAGATTCATCAAATTTATTTTTAAAAATCCATTTGGTTCCTACAACTGGATATAGGTCTAGGTGCTAGAATTCAAACTTCATTTCGTTCAAATTGATTTAGCTCTTCTTGCGTAGCCATAAACCAACTTTCATCAATAAGAGTTGTATCTATGTCTTTGGGTTTAATTTTTGAAATAAATCCATTGTAAAGACACAATCACATAAATTTCTAAAGGAGGAACGAGTTTGAATACCTGCGGTAGGATTACATATTACCAATTCTGGAGGATGAACTGCTTTGAATTTTAATCTCTCGGGTTTCAGATTTCTTTGGACTTCTTCCGAGGTTGCAATTTCTTTTGGATTTTCACTTTCATCTTTTTCGTTCTTCTCTTCGACGTCGCTTTTTATTGCTTTCTTGCTTTAATCATCAATGCCTTCATCAAATTTTACATTGATTGACTCCATGATTGTTCTCGTCCTTTTGTTGTATACTCTATAAGCTTTGCTTCTGGAAGAGTATCCCATAAATATGCCTTCGTCTGCTTTTGTCTCAAATTTTCCCAGTTGATCAAAAAGTTCTTGGCATGAAAAGATGATCTTTAAAATTATCCCATAGTGCGTGCTTTACGTAGAGTTCCTGTTTTAAAATCATGAGATGGTAAACCTCTTACCAAATCTTTTCTTTTTAATTTTTTAACGGATTCATGCTAGCATGTTCTAATCATCTATGCCATAAGTTTACTTCTTCATCCTTAGCTACCAAACATTTTGAAAGAGTGAGATCATCAAAAGATAGAGAATATATATTACCTTCCTCTTACCTAAAAATAATGTTTCTTTTGATGATTGATCAACAATTTTGCAAAAATTAGAATCAAAAACAACATTCATTCCCTTATCACATAAATGGCTGATTGAAATCAGATTAAGGTGCAGATTTTCAACATATAATACATCGTTTAAGGTAAATGTGCCATTACCTACTTTACCATTACTGATAATTTTACATTTATCATTGTTGTCCATTGTGAATCTACCACCTTTGTACTTCTCTAGGCTAGGGAACTTTGATTTGACATCCGTCATGTGTTTAGAACAGCCAGAATCCAAGTACCACTCTTGCTGTTCCTTAGCCTGCCAACATACCTACACGAGAAAAGAGTTTAGTGACCTATTTTTTTAATAGATCCATGATTGTTAGTAACAATTTTTTTTGAAAAACAAGTTTGAATAGAGCCAAGACAGTCTATGTTTGTTCCTTTTGGCACCCAGATTTGTCTGATTTTAAGGGATTTTACATTCGTGCCTTTAGGAACCCAAATTGGTATGGTTTTCATGTGTTTGGATCTATACCAACAATTATTTTGATTGTGTTTAATTTTTTCACAAATCATGCGCTTGGAGTTGACATGATTAATTTCACTTCTACCTTTTTTAGATTGAGTATACCCAAGTCCTTGTTTAATAGCATTAACTGTTTGTTTTTATAATGGCATATTTCGTGATCTTTCACCTTTGGAGAATTTTTCTAAAGTTGTAGACAATTGTTGAACTTGTGACTTGGGAGATTCATTTTCATTCAATAAAAAAGTGCACTTTTTAATAGAATTCTCTCTAAGTATTTTCACTTTCTTTTAAAATCAGAATTTCATTTTCAAGCGATTTAATTTTAATTTTTGATTTTTTTATTTCCTCTTATAATGATGGACACTTATCACATTTAGGGCTCTTTTTCATATAGTTTTGAACCATTTGATCAAGCTGCATATTTAGTTCTATCAAACTATCTTTTTTGATTCAATTTTAGCGTACTTCTCCCTAAGTCTGTTAAAACAACCATTTACTTCATGAAAATATATAAGCAATTGCGAGTGAGTAAGTTTCCCCTTTTATTTTGCTTCCTACTAAAATAAATAAAACCCTAACATGTAAAACTATACGGCCCAATAAAAAAGAGCTTAAACAAGTTTCCCCTTTTATTTTGCTTCATGTTTATCCATGCCATCTTGTTTCCTTGCGATCTGGAATTAGGGTTTAGCTGAATAGAAATAGCCACTTGGAAATAGAAATTAAAATCGTTGCATGATGCTTTCGTTCCCTAATTTTTTTATTGCTGCTTTAATGTCGAGTTTGAATTGTATAATATCGATACGCAATTTTTTACTTTATTTATTCTCTTTATTTGCTTGAACTCGAACTGCATGATTGTCGATGATGAATTGGGTATTTATAGGGATCCCCTATAATTTCATTTCGTATATTTTGATTTGAATTCTTCGCGATTTTAGTACTTGGGTTGATTTCTGATCGAATGATCTCTGAAGTACGACTTTTCATCTTTGACTTGATCATCCTTCAATTTACAGCTTGGCATTTGAATTTGAGACATGTATACTAATCTTGGGTTAATCTTGACTTCCTGAAGCCTGACTTATTCATCAAGATATTCTCTATGACTTTTTCTACTCCTTCCTGAATTTGTTCTCTGCTTTATATAGGATTCTGATATGTTTTTGATTTGTTCATCCTTTGAATTTATTCCTGATATATTCAAATATATTTAAATATATTTGAATTTGTTCCATTCTTTACTGCTAATAACTTGTTCAATTCATCATTCACGGTTCCATTTTATTAAATGTGTTCCTTTTGACCTTTGATTGAATTTTCTTAAATTTATTCAAATTGCTACTGATAACTACCAACATGCCTTGATTTTCTTAATTTATATGCTCATGTTGCCTTTTCTTAAGTTTGATCTGTTGTCTCCATGTATATACATACATACATACGGACATGTATGTATATATGTGTGTGATTGCTATGGTATGTCTGATGCCTAGATGTCTCTTCGGTTGCTTGTCTAGATTTGGTGCACCACTTTTTATATTTGCACTACATGTTGATATCTGCCCTCAATTCTGGTTGTATTGTTTTCATGTGTGTTCATGCCTGAATGCTTGCATATTCATGTACACATGAGCATGTTTACTTGTTAGATTGCCTGTTGTTGCTTTGCATTCATGTTAACACATTTGGACTTGTAAGCATGTCTGAAGCTTTGAATTCATTTCAACCCATTTTGACTTATGAGCATGTCTGAAGCTTTGTTGCTTGTTCCTACATATCCACACTGGTCTGTACTTGCCTGAATTATTGTAGTCTGGTTGCATGCCTGAGTTATTGTGGTCTGGTTGCATGTTTTTTTGTATGTTGGTTGGATATTCATGTGTACATTTGGTTGAGCTGCTGACATTTTGGTTGGACCTTTCTACATTTGGTTGAGGCTGTTTTTATGTTGGCGCCTTACTAGCTTAATGCTCCTACTTGATTGCTTTGTACTGACCATTGCTGTGTTGTTTGTTTTTGCATTGCACCTAAGTTGAATCCAATATTTGGTTGGGTTTGACCTTGTGCTCACCTGTCCTGCAATTTTAACAAGCAATAGGATATCAGTGTGCATGACCTTGTGGCATGTACAGTGATACACCGTGCATGTCACAAGTTGTTTGCGTATTTTTGATTGTGGTTCGAAATAGAAAGATGAATTTAAAAAAAGATGATGGACAACTCAAATAACTAAGGCAAACAATATTTTAAAAAATATTTTTATTTTCAGTTCGAGTTCATATTATTTTCCATACTACTACTTTTGAATTATATGTGACGGGTTCTCAAAAGACTGGACATATACTGGAGCTTGATGATAGCAAAAAATTGTGACGGTTAGTGAATTGATCGACATGTAATCTTGTACAAAATATGTAATGCAGCATTGAGTTGTATGTATTCAAAATAGTTAGAGCTAAAAATATGTACCATTCGATGTTGTAATACAAACTATTGTTTGAATAAAATATTTGTTTATTGTTCAATGAATATCTGTGTGTTCTATTCTTACAGTTGTGTTTGAATATATTATATCGAATAGTATTGTATCCAATACATTTAATATCTATATATTTATATATGTTTATTGTCATCAAACAAAATCATAGGCTATTGTATTATACATACATGAGTTATTTATTGGATGTTTAAATATGTCCAGTGTTAGTCTAAAAGAATATTCACATATGTACCCTATATCGTCTCATTGTCCTGATCATCTTATAATATTACTTGTAATACTCTTGGATAGTATCGGTATAGGGATAGGGTTTTTACAATTAGAGAGAGGTCGGCGTTAACATTTTGAATGATGCTATCATGTGCGACTGTTTATGTTGAGGATGATCCTAAGAGAGATGATAACATTATCATTCGTCGGGAGACATATGTTGGATCCATGTAGGGATTCATAGACTGTTCGAGATGTTGGAATCCTTGTAGAGATTTTAGATTTGTTCAAGATGTTGGAATTCATGTGGAAATTCGAGATCTGTTCGAGCGGCGATGACACATGTGATGAGATGCTGAACGTGAATTCACTATCTGTAATGGTAGAAACAAAAGTAGGATGCATAGCTGGGGAATTTATCTAACCTAAGGGTACACTAGCTTTGTATCTGGTGATTCTTTCTGATATGCATGCAAGGCGATGGTACTCAGTGCCACGTGATTGGGTGTAGATCAGCTAAGTTTATTCTATGGTATATTTTATCTAGAGATATACACTGTCCAGTAGGAAACCACTTACCTTTGTTAGGAGGCCTATTCTTGACATATCAAGGGAACCTGAAATGGAAAATCCATATACGCGAATGAACCTTAGTAGTTTTGATTGTATACTAAATATTCTTATGTTGTACAGCAGTACAGTTATTTTTTGATTTATATTCTACACCCTAAACATTATATATTATATCGTCATATGTACTTATTTGATGGTTTGGCTTTATCGAGGGGAAAACCTTTTCAATGATTTAGTTTGTCTCAAATGGAGTTCTCATATGAATGCATTATATTTTTTGAGTTTTGTCACACCGGACTTTTTCCCGACTCATAGTTTTACTTTTACCTTAATTCCTCGAGTGCTTTTTCGAGCGGTTTGAGAAATGTAGGTTTTAGTTGGATATTCTTTGGAGCTCAAGGAAACGAGTTGAACATTTCACCTACCATAGTATTCCTATTTTTTCTGCATTATTATTATGTATACATCAACAATTGTAAGGACAGGCTATTATAATTGTCCATATTGATGATAGTAATTAGATTGTAACTTTGAAATACATGTATTATCTTTTGATATTATATGTTATTATTTATTATGAGATTCTAATGTTTTTTCCTCTTTTTACTTGTTCTTTTTCTAAATTTTGTTTATACCCTAACAATCTGTCATTCTGGCACTTAGGGTGCTCAATGCTTGAATATCATGGATATATTAATGCCGACATTCGATGGTTGAAAAGGTGGATCATTACAGTTGGTATAAGAGATGATGGTTAAGCAAGAACCTAGCTTTGGTTGGGTATGACTCATTAGAGATAGGGTACTGATCCTTAGAATGCGTTGAGTGTATTATACAAATGAGAGCATATTTATATTTGTTATAAATGAATACCTTAAAGGTAGGTGACTTATATTGGTATAGATTATAAAAATATAGTTTAATTAATGTAGAGATTAATGATGTTTATTTATTATCCCTTTTTGATTTTCTTAGTCTTGCCCAACCAGTTTATGAGCAGTGATTAATGTTGGTTGATTATTGATTTGTGCTCGACCAATTTATGAGCAGATTACCTTTTTACTATATGGGTTGGGTAAAGAGTAATTATGGGTGCATTGGAAACGAATACCGTGTGAATTAAGTTTAACAATTTGATTGTATGTCATTCGGTGACAATGTAGGTTAGAAATTAATAATAATAAAAGTTATTTATTATAATATAATGGAAAGGTAAGTTATTTTGGGAATAAATACTTATGAAATGATTAGAGGTAAGAAAGTGAGGTAAAAAAGTATGGTTTATAAAATATGGTTTATAAATGAAGAGGATTTGAATTGGTTTTTATGAGAAATTGAATCTTAATGTCTTTGAAAATGTTTTTCAAGATTTTGGAGAAATTGATAATAGTATTATTTGATACTAAATATATGTGAAATTAGTTTATAAAATTGAGATCATGATATTTTGTACTATTATATGAAGTATTTAATATCGCTTTGAAATAAATTTTTATTAGATCCCCAGAGTTTAAGATTTGAATATACTGAACTCACTTCTGTCTCTTGAAATTTATTCTGGTGATAACTACCACATCATCAACGTTCATTTTCGAGTTTCAAAGTGAAGGATGCTACCATAGTAGTGTGTTAAAAAGTAATTTTGATAAAAATAGATTTTTGTTTAATCTCGAAAGAATGATTTGATATACAAAGGTATATATGTGTATATTATTATTTCAAAAGGATTTGGAATAAAAACAGGATGCTTAGTTCTAAAGTTTTTCTTTGAAGAAATTTGTTATGAACTTTCTGTATAGAAAAGTTTTATATGCATGCTATGTAGGCAGCCCAAGTGGTAGTGGCATGGCCTAGTATAAATTAGGAAACTTTTTCATGTTTTCCCTTTATAGTGAAGCATGTTTAATAAAAAAATGAAACTTTGTTAGGTTATTTTATGGACACATGTATCCTATGCATTTGGATAGTATGCTATTTTAATCATGTTTGATATGTTTGTTTGGTAGTTTTTCGTTGTTAGGAAAAAACAAAATTTTCGACAATTTTGGACAATTGGAAGCTTTCAGATCGTTAAAGAGCCTGAAGCTAAATGTTTTTGGTAAAATTCAAAAGGTGGTTTTTTGTAACTCTTGAATTGAGAATGTAGTAAGTTAAAACAAGTTTAAAATTTGTTGAAATCCTTGTTAAGTAAAATGAATTTGATGTTTTATATATATGCTTAGGATGTAGTGGAGTATTATATGACTATGAACTTAAGTTATAAAATATTTACAAACTCGAAGTTATGTTTTTACAAAATGGTTCATAAATGATTTTAGTTTTGAATGAGATGTACTATTTGTATAAATGAATGTGACCTAAAAGGAAATTGATATAGTTGAAGAAACAAATGGAATAAAATGCATGAGCTGTACGTAGATCATTTTATTTGCATGGCTATTCTTGATCCAGGATTCAAGTACATGATTTTGATTTGGTTTGCATGGGTCCTAATGAGAATTTCTCACTTGATTCTCGACGGCGAACACTTGAAATGGATTCTTGATATGTTCTTAAGGTTTTCTACCATAGTATATGGCTATGTAAAGAGGACGAGGCTTCTAACCAAGGAACCTGAACAAAGTCAGCACTAGAGAGTTTAAGTGTTCAATACTAGTTGGGAAGTGAAATTTATGTGATTGAGCAATCGGTCACATTTGATGTTGCATAAGGATGATCCTTGTGCATTCTATAGGCTTAAATGTAATGTATACTATGTCTTATTCACTTATGAAGAGTCAAGGAAATGACTCTTCGATTTGTTCTGGGATAGTAGGAATAAAGTACTAAGTAACAACCTGAGACTGTTAAGCGTAAAATATGCTCAGTAGTTTGTTTATCATCCTTGTCCGATGAGATGGTTTTTGAACCTGAGAAAACCTTAAGCTATGTTTAGTTGTTATCTTGAATACTGTTAAGTATTGATATGTGCTTGTTTTTTTTGTTAATTGGTCGTTTTGGAATTTCGAGGGAGAAATGTTTTAAGTCGGAGAGAATGCAACGGCCTGGAATTTTGAACAGTTCATATCTAAATATTTGAGTCTTGCATTTAGTGTATAAAAGTGATATGATAACCTTGGTAACCCCTTTTAAGTAATAATTAATGATGCTATACTTGTTTTTGAAAAAAAAATTAAATACTTCGAAGAAATATCGGCAACATGATCGAAAATCATTTTATCGATAAATGGTTGTTTTTTCAGTAAAAGTTATTCGAACTTTTTGGGTTTTCCTAATATATCAATGTGTAATTAATTTGCAGCTAATTTTTTTTAGTGTTAATGGCTAATTAAATGCGAACAATAAATGATTAGTAAAGTGATCAAGGAGAAGATATTTTGATGAATAATGTTTAGGTATTTGTTTTGATCAAAGATGAGGTGTAAAGTTGCACATGGAAAAAGCTTGAGGCGGGTGCTTATTGGCCAGCCACTAAGGGGCATGGGGATCATTTTACCTCTTGTTTAAGTCATCACATTATACTCCAATTGGTTCACAATTTCACTGCCTAAGTTTTTTGCAAAAAGATAAGTCTCATGCTCTCTTCCACTTCACATTTACTCTCAAAAACCATGTAAAACCAACACAAAACATCACCATACTTTGTAAAAGGGTTTAGGATAACATGGAAACAATGATTAGCAAGTCAAATGATGAAAGAAAGTAGAATATACCCCGGACTTGGTTAGAGGCGTGAGCAAAAAGAGGAAGAGGAGGGGTGGCTGAGGGCCTGTAGAGGCTAAAGGTTGGATCTTTGGCTTGTGGATGATAGTAGGAAGCGTTCATGTGTTCATGAGGCTTATGGTTGGTTGTAGCAAGCTTATTGGGTGAGTTTACTCACTATTGAACAAGGATATATTTTGTGTGTGTATATGTGTGTGCTTGAATATAAAGTTGAAGTAAAGTATAGACTACTAAAGTTATAACTTAGGACCCCCTTGCTTTTGAAAGAAAATGACAACTATATATTTTATAGCGTCACTTCTATGACCTTTTATAAAAGGTGGTGTGGCCTTGACATTATGTATAGATGGTTGGTTGGCTTGTATGTTGAACTGATGTGAATATGAAAGTGTTTGTATAGCTATAATCACTGTAAGCACACTTTGAAACCCATTACTTTAAACTTTTTTACTTAGTGATATGTTAATATATAGTGACATAATATATTTTTGATTATTCTCAATACAAATTTTGGTGTATAGGACATTAAAGAAATAGTTTGAAAAATTGTGAAAAAAAAGTTGTGAAAGATAGAAGCGAAAACGTCGCTGTGGATGCACGTTGAAATCGCCTTGTGTTCGATGATTTTTAAGTTAACTTTGGAAGACATGCTTAGAATTTTCTTTGTTTTTTAATAACTAAAATACGTGTACTTGTTAATGTAAAAATAGCATGGTTTAAAAAGCTATAGAAGTGGTTGAACGAAGTGGCAAAAATTATAGCAAGAAAGGTCGCTATATGGGCACTTTGTGAAAATACCTTATTTTCGAAATTTTTACAATAACTACGGTATGTGTCCTTACGGCTTTCTTTCCATCGTTTAAACGTAGCCTAATTATACTACTTATTGTAAAAGAAAAGGAGTCAAAATTCATTTATTTATGGGGTTAAAACCGGCAACAAAGATCATGCATTTTCATGTTGTTCTCTATCCAGAACTTTAGATAGTATTTTTAAATGCTGGCTTTAGCCCACTGCAACACTTCTAGGCCTGTTGCACTATTATATTTTAATGCAGCATTTTGACTAGCTTTTCATGATTTAATTGATTTATTATTAATTTTCTCCATGGAATCCTTTTATGCAAGTTCTAATAATATGGATTAGAGTATTGAAAAAAGATTAGAAGTTAAAGTACATTCTTAATAATTAAGTATGAATTTTAAAAGAAAAGATTTTCCTTTGTAGCATTTAGATTAAAATGTTTTTAGTAAATTATGAATTAATTACTTTTAATTAATATTTTACATAGATATTTAAACATATTTATAAGTATTTTTAAACTATACATAAGTTTGGAAAAAACAAGTCAAGTATCTTATTAATGGATACAAAAAGTTTTAGATTATAACAGCTATTTATAATAAATGGTTTCGTGAAGTTAATTAAAAATATATTACCTTGTTTAAAAAGTGTAAATTTACTTCATATTTATAAAGGAGATTTTAAAGATAATAAAAAGTATGGAATCTTTTGAAAAAGGTAGAAAAATTAAGGATTTGATTTATAAAAGAAAAGAGGTTTATAGTAACAATGTTTTAGTAATATTTTTTTAACCTCTTTGATTAAATTTTAAATATAAGAAACCTTGTTAAATTACTTATAAATATACTTATACCATTTGAGATAAGTATATGAATACTTTTTTAAGTTTCAAAAGAGTACAAATAAATATTGAAATAGTAAAATACGAGTATTTTTTTAATAAAATTATTTTAAATATGTGGTACTTTAAATAAGTATACAAGTAGAAAAGGAAGTAAATAGAAGCATCACATATTCATATGGTTTGATATCCGCCTTAAAGGCTCATTCATCCGAATCAACTCTTGCTTTTACGAAGTAAATAGATTGTCACAGGTAGGGTTGGGCTGATAGATGGCGCAATATCGCTAGAACAGGACGGCATCACATCAAATTTGAAGTCGTCCTTCATAAGGCGTCAAAGTCGATGAATACATCACCGATATCTCCAAGATCTACCCCGCCAGCCTTACCAAGAAAATCTTAAAGTTTGCTAATCTCCGGGGCCTTGTCCTTATCATCAACATCGGAGAGGGGTGAATCAGGGAGAATTAGACTCATTCCCATGTCTCGTCACATGACTCCGAGTCTTCATCTTTGGATTCTGACAAAAAATAATCACCGGCCGTGGTTTCACTACTGCTACTTTCAAACTCTCCCATTTCCTTCTATTTATCCATCGCAGCTTTCCATTCTCTCTACGTGGGCTCGACTTCTAGTTCCTCCTGGATTGGGAAATTCTGGAGGAACCACTTAGACAGCTACGGTATCCTCCTCATGAATCTCGTCGAGCGGGCTTTCGAAGGGGCCGCCTATTTCACGACCCTCGTCAAAATCATGTGAAGAAGAAGAAGGCCTTGCGCGAACTCTGGCTCGGCCAGGAGAGGGAACTTCAAACTGAGCAACGGATCTTCCTGGAGCTAATAGTCCGAATTGATGCAAGTTCTTATCAGTAAGAAAAACCCTAACACTCTGCTCCTCGGCATCAATAGGTTTTAGAGTTTGAAAGGTTTCACTAAGAGTCGTGTCTCTGTTTGGCCTTGGGATAACTACAAAGAGAAAGCAGTCAATTGGAAACTCTATCACATCACTTCAACGCTCCACAAATGGGGAATAAGAAAACTTACTTTCTGTCGTCCATCGACGATTAAATCCCTCAGGGGACCAAACGAAGAAGTACTGCGTCTAAAATTGCGATAAGTTGCTTTGCAGATGCAAAATCATCTTCCTATTCCATTAGGCCTCGATTCTGATCAGAAAGGGCCAATCATCTCTCCTTTTGAAAGCTAAAAAGTACCGCAACTCGTCGAACTCGGAGCGTGAAGGATCGTCTGCATAAAAAGTATGCGCAAGCAAGTGAGGATGGCATAACCATTCGAATGACGCTGGAATGGGGCAGTCCCCAAGTTCGAGAGCATTTCGCGAAGAAAATCATTAAAGGGGGCACGACTCCATTCAAACACATGAACCGATGACAAGCTATGAACCTCGGGGGAGGCATGTGAGCAAACTAATCTTTCTCCGGAAGGCGCATGCCCTCTTCGGGAATCCCATGCTGTAAACATATACTATGGAGAACCTTGGCGGAGGCCATTGACTGGGATTTTCTAGGTAGGTTGAGTAGGACTCAAAAGTTGGGAGGCGTGCGATCCACAATAAGCCCAACTGGAACCAATTGACTGAACTATGCTTGCCAAGTAGATGACGATTCAGCTTTAGAGAGTGTCGGACTTCATCCAATAAGCTTGCGACGTGAGGATGGTTGTTTCATTCTTTATGATAGAACTCGCGTCTGTAAAAGGTTAGGTAATTTTATTGGCAAATCTATCATATTTTCATGAGTTCCCTATATCACATTTGAACTCTAGAGCAACATTAACTTAAGATTAGTGCCTCGGATTTGAAGTGTGAACTGGGGTAGGTGCAGTCTGCTATCTATACGAGGTAAACTTGGTGTCTGAAGTGCCACAGGAATCGTATCTCGTGTAGATAGATCACTTGCAATGGAAAGAGAGAAGAACTTCCCATGAAATTTCTCCTTCTATTTTTAGCGGAACAGCATATGCACTTACCTGTTATCGATCTACGATCGATAACAGATCCATTGTCCGAAGCGACACGGAAAACTCTTCTCATTCATTCAATAGGTAAAAAGAGATAAGCCTAAAATTATAAGAAGAATCAGCTGATGAAGTGTTATGCAAGTGACGTCCACAAACTGGAAACAGGCCAATTCTGGCTCGATGGATGAAGATAATAAAACGCGTCAAGCCTTAGGCCAAAGCCCGAATGTCATTCGAAGAGACGACTTGTGATGCCCCATCTCTATACTCACACTAGCCAAGGACACTACGAGGTAATGTCGTCGACTAGTGCAAAGAATAAGGTTGTTGAGGAGCGACCATCCGTGCAATTGGTTTGTGCAAGTACCGGTATGTCAAATAATATTACATGCATTTTCATCTCAAGAGGAAATCTGACACATAAGTACAAACTCAAAGCTACTACGCATGGCTAAGTGATCTTCGAAAACAAATGTAAAATAAGCATAACACAAATCAGTCATAAATATTCATATCACTAAGGCGGAAACAGATATGAAAATATCGCATAAAAGTGTACGTCATAGTAATGGTCATACAAGATCCACTACATCACAAAAGAATAGGTAAAAGTGCTAGAAAAAAGAATATGTATACATCAAGGAGTCTCTATCTCGAATGTATAAAACAAAAACTACTAAGCTAAGTAGTTAGCCAGAAGTCAAAAGCTAGTCCCAGCTAAGAAGTCAAGTGGAAGCACCTGTAACACCTCGATCTGACCCGAGTATTATTTAAGAAGACAATAATAAACGAATCATTTTAGCTATAAATATCATATAAAATGAGATGGGATAAGAGATATGAAAAAACGTATGATAATATTAATGCCATACCGTGACAAGTATACATTAGATAACACAAAAATCATACAATATCTCGTATGTACTCAAACACCAAAAAGAATGTCATATTCTTTAACATATTCATCAAACCACAAATATTGATAAACCTATCAATGTAAATCACAAAAATTGGTGAAACTCAAGTTCTAGAAATCATCAACTAGAAATCCAGAAAACACAAAGGGGGAGGCCTATCACAAACAGAAGCATGAAAACTCACCAACACATGCATCACAAACGGAACGCTATTCCATGGTCAACCATCAATTTTGAGCCGAGGCTCCACAAACGGCACGAAGACCATGGGTTGCTACCTCACCAATTTTGAGTTGAAACTCCACAAACAGAGTTTACTCCCCTACACAAACAATCGCTAGTCTAAATCACAAAGCAATCATCATTGATCGATAAGTGTAAATTACACTAAGCTACTAAATAAATGAGTTTAGCTTCATGTCCCATAACCACTGGCTTAAGTTAAATATTTACGAACAAATTGTAGATTCCCACTCAAAAATTGTCAGAAAAGTTTCAATCGAATGAGTCTAAGAATTAACCTATAAAATAAACGCAAGCATTTCATACCACTTGTTTTGCTAAGTCGTTTAATTTGGATTTCTCGAACGAATGAAGGAAGAGGTTTGTATATACAAATAGATTGGAAAATGATTTTATAAACGAGCTTTGTATTAAAATAGAGTTGAAATCATCTTTGTGAAAGAGTTTGAATATTTACTACTAGTATAGAAACCTTTTGTATTTCAAAGTGACAAATCACATGAGCAACTATAAAACAATCAATCACCAAAAATTCACATGCGAAGACTGCATCAAATCCATAGAAATCGGTAGCGAATCCATCAAAATGGATATTCCAAAAAATCCCCAAAAAGAAATTATCAAAGTCAACAAGAATAATAACAACTAATTGGATCAACGAGAATTGATTAAAAATTAGAAATCCACACAAAACGGCACGTTGGCTGAGACAAGCAGATTCAGTCGACTGAACACGGTGGTCAGTCGACTGATACAGAACCCAGAAACTTTCGGTTTTCAGGTTCAGTCGACTGAACACAGAGGTCAACCGACTGATACTGGCTCAGGAAATTTTCTAGTTCAAGGTTCAGTCGACTGGACTGTATGGTCAGTCGACTGATACAGGGCCAGATAATTTTTTGTCCCCAGGTTCAGTCGACTGACCTTACAGTTCAGTCGTCTGAACTTTCATTTCCAGTATTTTTAGCCCAGCCCCAAGAAGGGCAAAAATCCTAGCCGGAAGCGATAGGACATGCAACGGAGACTAAGAATTTATGCCAAGCGACAACCCAGCCTAATAGGCTCTTCGATACACTCCAAAAACATGCTCAAACATCAAAGGTAGGATTTTAAAGATTTTTGACTTCAAAACACCAAAATTGGAATATTCTTCAAACCAATTCAATTCAAAGGCAAATGGACAAGGAAAAGATGTTAGGAATTACTATCCAACAACTATCGAAGATATAGACATAGATGTGAGTTCAAAAACTCGCCTTTTAACCCCAAAACAACAAATGAGAAGCTCAAAAACAAGCAAAGATTGATCTCACTTCCACAACACCTCTAGAATCTTTAATATATTATCAAAGGTGAAGTTTTTATTAAGTTTGGTTACAGGAATTTATGAATATTGAAGAGAGATTGAGATGGAGAAGACAAAGAGGATGCTTGCCTAAGCTTCTCCTTGATTTCTAGCTTGAAGATGATAATTCCTAAGAGAATTAGGGCTTAGGAATTTTAATTTCCTCTTCTCTCCTCCATTTTTACCTTAGCTTGAGAGTGTTAGGAAATGAGGAGGGGAATGAATGAAGAGGAGTGGAGTTGGGTTATTTATTAGGTTAGTGGGCGGAAATCCAAACCCAAAGCCCTAAATGAAAATATTAAAATTCTACTCAACTCCAAACATATCGATGTTTATACTTAAAAAGGTCGCAAACACCATTTTAGACTCAATGGAAGGGGTCTCGATTCCTATTTGACGGTTTGCAAAAAGTGACATTTCGGACTTAAATCTGACTAACGATGCTATATTTAAATAAAATATTTAAATATACAATCATAAAATATGCGGGTTGTTACGGACTTCCCTCGTTAAAGAAATTGCGTCCTCCCAATACTTAAGAAGAAAACAAAAAGTAACAACCATAAAAGCAAATCAACATAAAAGAAAATTTGAAATAAGAAGTTTACCTTAAAGAGCTCAAGAGAGTAAATCAGGATGTGTTCGCTCGATGAATTCTCTGGATTCCCAAGAACATTCCTTAGCATTTGAGGACAATTGAACTTTCATAAGCAGGACATCTATATTACGAAGACTTTTAACCTCCGTAGAAATGATATGAATAGGATGTTGCTCATAAGTCAAATTAGGCGTCACTTCAACTTCTTCAATAACACCGGGCTCAAGAATAGAATCGGATCACTAAGACATTTCCGTAGTTGAGAGATGTGGAAAACATCATGAATAGTAGAGAATTGAGCCGGTAATAAAAGGAGATAAGCCACAGAACCAATGTGTTCTGTAATGGAAAATAAACCAACAAATCGAGATGCTAGTTTTCCCAATCGACTGAAATGCACAACACCCTTCATAGGTGAAACGCGAATAAATGCCAAATCTCCCACAGAAAATTCCAAATTCCTTCTTCGATTATCGGCATATGATTTTTGTCTACTTTGAGCTTCTTTCATCCTATGACGAATAAGGTCAATCTTTTCTGTGGAATTACAAACAAAATCTGGACCTAAAACCAGCTTCTCACCGGCCTCAAGCCAACAAGAAGGAGATCGGCATGGCCTTTCATAGAGTGCCTCGAAAGGTGCCAAACCAATACTAGATTGGAAGCAATTATAATAGAAAAACTCAACAAGAGAAATATGATCTTCCCAATTTCCACCAAAATCAAGAACACATTCCCGAAGAAGATCATCAAGAGTTTGATTCACACACTCGGTTTGTTTATCGAACTGAGGATGATAAGCGGTGCTAAAATTAAGCTTCGTTCCCAAAGCTTTTTGAAGACTCTTCCCAAATCCACTAGCAAACAATGGATCACGATCGCTAATAATAGAAGTAGGAACTCCATGCAATATAACAATTTCTTCAACATAAAGTTTGGCTAAAAGTGGTACGGTCCGATTAGACCGAACATGAATAAAATGGGTGGATTTTGTAAGTCTATCCACAACCACCAATAAACTTTCATGGTTCGAACGAGAATGGGGAAGACCGTCAATAAAGTCCATGGAGACTAGATCCCACTTCCAAACTGGAATGTCCAAAGGCTGCAATAACCCACCGGGTCTTTGATGCTCGGCCTTAACGAGTTGGAAATTCATGCAACGCTTAATAAAATTAGCAATATTAGATTTCATTCCATCCCAATAATAAATTCGATTCATATCCGCGTACATTTTACTACTATTGGGATGAATGGAAAATTTAGAACGATGAGAATCTTCTAAAATGTCTTTACGAAGATCACTAATATTTGGCACGATAAGTCTACCAAATTTTTGAATGCCTCCACGAAAATCGATTTCAAAGTCTTTCAAACCATCACTATTTATATCCCGACAACTTTGGCTAAGAAGAACCATTTCGGGATCATGCTTTTGAGCTTCAAGAATGTGGTCTAAAAGAGAAGGATGATCCTCAAGGCTACATAACACAAGAGATGAACATGAATCGGATTTACGATCTCGAATCTCACAAGTGGATAAAGTCTCGAGATCGTTCCATTCGGATATCATCAAAGAAACAACCGCTTATTGCTTACGACTAAGGGCATCGAAAACATGAGTTCTCTTTCCGAGAGTATAAAGGATATCAAGATCATAAGATGCAAGGAATCGAGCCAACGTTGTTGAGGCAAATTAAGTTCCTTTTGAGAAAATAAATACTTCAAAGATTTATGATCGGTATAGAACAATTTCTCTCCCAAAAGATAATGGCATCAAATTCTAAGGGCGAAAACAATAGTTGCGAGCTCTAAATCATGAGGGGGATATCTAGTCTCGGCGGGTTTAATTGCCTAGAAGCATCAGAAATAACACATTACCTTTGCATAAGAACGGCTCCCAAACTAACACTACTAGCATCAGTATAAACAATAAAGTCTTGGTTCCCTTCGGGAATCACAACGATAGGAGCATCGGAAAGGAGTTCTTTTAATTTTTGAAAAGAAGCTTCAAATTTGTCTGACCAAATATACCTAACTCCCTTATTTGTCAAACTAGTAAGAGGCATGGAAATTTTTTAAAAGTCTTTTATGAACCGACAGTAATAACCTGCCAATCCAAGAAAGCTACGAATTTCCGTCATACTCTCCGGTCTCTTTCAATTTTGAATCGCTTCAATCTTTGAAGGATCCACGGAAATTCTGGATTCAGAAATGATATGTCTTAAAAATTTCACACGAGATTGCCAAAAGTGGTACTTAGAAAATTTTGCTTTCAATTGATTGCTCCTAAGAGTTTCCAACCACAATCCGAAGATGCTTTTCATGCTCTTCCTCGGTTTTAGAATAAACAAGAATATCGTCTATAAAGATGAGAAAAAATCAATCGAGAAAGTCTTTGAAAAATCAATTCATAAGGTCAACGAAATAAGCTGGAGCATTCGTTAAACCAAATGGCATAACAAGTCATTCACAAGATCCATAACAAGTACGGAACAATATCAAAGGAATACTTTCCTCTGCAATACGAAGCTGATGAAAACCGGTTGCTAAGTCTAACTGTGAAAAGACTCTAGCACCACTAAGTTGATCAAACAGATCATCAATCCGAGGTAAAGGATATTTATTCTTGATGGTGAGATCATTAAGCTTGCGGTAGTCAACGCAAAGTCTAAGTGTGCCATCGGATTTCTTCATAAAAATAGTCGAAGCTCCCCAAGAAGAGGAACTAGAATGAATAAACTATTTTACTTCCAATTCAGATAATTGTTTACACATCTCCTCATTTTCCTTATTGAACATACGGTAAGGAGGACGAGTTATAGGTAGAGCTCCAGGGATTAGATTAATTTTGAACTCGATTACTCGCTTAGGGGGTAATCCTAAAACGGGCTCAAATATATCGAGAAATTCACGAACAATGTGAATGAGGGAAATGACATCTTCCTCATCATCATTATCGTCATCATGAGGGTTTAGAGAATATAATGATGCTACCAAATTGGAATCCGAATCTCTAAGAACAATAGAAATCTGCTTAATAGATTGAGGATGTCGAAGATGAATAGTCCTCTCGGGACATAGGATGTGGGCTTCATAACGGTTAAGCCAATCCATTCCCAAAATCATTCCAAAACCTAAATTACACATTACATGCAAATCATCTCGGAATTCATAATCACATAAAATAATCTCGACATCTTCACAAAGTAAACTGAGTGTTGCGGATCCACTAACCGGATTCGCAATTCTCAAAGAATTCATCAAGCCTATAGCATTTAATAAAAATTATCAACAAGCTCTTTTGATATAAAAGAATGGGATGCACCCTTATCAAAAAGAACTCGAATAGGATGGTCACGAAACATAATAATGCTATCAAGGATAGAATGAGAAATACCTTAACCACGAGAAGTGTTACTAAGGGCTTGCACAACATTTAGCTTTTCCTCATTCTTACTTTGAAGTTTAGGACATGCAGATATATAATGACCTGAACTTTTGCAAAAGCGACAAGTAATAGGCTTCGGACACTTATTTGCATAATGGTCCTTAGAGGCACAATTGTAGCATTGCCCACGACTAGAGGTAGGAGTCTTTGCTACCGAATTTGCTTGTTTCCCTTTCTTGTTGGAATTAGGGTTGAACTTAATAGGTCTCTTCTTGTTGTTGTTGAAGTTCTGTTTAACACCCATAACTTCAACATCACTTTCTTTATCGGCCTCTTCAAGTCAAAGAGCAATATCAACAAGCTGGTTGAAAGAAACTTCTAATTTTAGATGTAATGGCTTTTTGAGATTCTTATTCAACCCATAAATAAATCTCTGATTCTTCTTCAATGGGGTACTAATGTACTCGACCCCATACTTTGAAAGAGATTCAAAAGATGCGACATAATGTGTCACAGAAGATTCACCTTGAACAAGGTCAATAAAGCGTCGAGCTATAGTTATTTTTTCAGCTTCCGGCACAAACTTCAATTCAATTCTTTACTGGAATTGCTTCCAAGTAAGATCCGCTTCAATAATTTCCGAAATAAGAAGCTCATACCAATCTAATTCTCTCTCTTGGAGCATACTAGAAGCCACTTGGACACGATCTAAATCAATAAGATTCATGCAAGAAAAGATGCGATCGCATGTTCTAAGCCAAGCTTGGACTTCTATGACGCTTTTGGAACCCTTAAATGGCTTCCTACCTAAATTGGCATAATCACTACACAAACTCAGATTTAGGGTGAGTAGGTTCTGGAATATGTCCGACAGCTTGAGCATTCTTTACAAGATCTAAAAGCTGTTGGGCAGACATAAATACTCCATCCTGAGGAGTAGCACCAGATTGACCGGCACTGAGACGGCCTGGTCTAACCATTTCTCTTCTTTAAGAAAGAAAGAAGAAGAAAAAGGTTATTCTCAAATTGAATATCAAACAATCATGATTGATAAAATAAGGCATCATAAAAGAAAATAGGATAGAATGTGTCAAATGACTCGAATTGAATCCTAAGGCACGATTCCTAAGAGAAACTTAGGACAATGATCCTTGCTATAATATTCTATATTGTTCCGAAGTTTGGCTTTGACACTAAGCTGTGACGCCCCACCTCTATACTCATGCTAGCCAAGGACTCTACGAGGTAATGCCGTCGACTAGTGTGAAGAATAAGGCTGTTGAGGAGCGACCATCCGTGTAATTGCCTTGTGTGAGTACCGATATGTCAGATAATATTACATGCATTTCATCTCAAGAGGAAATATGACACATAAGTACAAACTCAAAGATACTACACAGTGGCTAAGTGATCTTCAGAAACATATATAAAATAAGCATAACACAAATCAGTCACAAATATTCATATCATTAAGGCGGAAACAGATATGAATATATCGCATAAAAGTGTACATCATAGTAGTGGTCATACAAGATCCACTGCATCACAAAAGAATAGGTACAAGTGCTAGACAAAATAATATGTATACATCAAGGAGTCGCTATCTCAAATGTATAAAACAAAAATTACTAAGCTAAGTAGTTAGTCAAAAGGAAAAAGCTAGTCCTAGCTAAGAAGTCAAGTGGAAGCAGCTGTAACACCTCAATCTGAACCGAGTATTATTTAAGAAGAAAATAATAAACGGATCAGTCTAGCTATAAATATCATATAAAATGAGATAGGATAAGAGATATGACAAAAAGTATGATAGTAATAATGCCATACTATGACCAGTATACATTAGATAACACAAAAATCATACAATATCTCGTATGTACTCAAACACCAAAATGAATGTCATATTCTTTAACATTTGACCAAACCACAATGTTTGCACAAAAAATGGACAAACACCTCCAAGTCGTATTATTTAGTTGATTATATGTAATTTTCAATGATTTTAGATGAGTATGTAAATATGAGAAAAGTAGGGGCTGAAATGTAAAAGACACACAGATTTATAGTGGTTCGGCCAGAATGTGCCTACGTCCACTTTATATGTTATTATCTTCTTTCTTTCAGGTTACAAGTACAATGCGTTGTATACAAGTGTATGAAAGTAGTTTGAAAGTTCCTTCCTTGCTTGAGCTCTCAAACTTGTCTGCCATTGTTGTACCCCTGCCCCTCTATTTATAGAATGAGGTAGGGGGCAGGGGTCTTGGAAGTATATAACTGCTGGTGGGCCCGGGCTGAAGCAATTTGGCCTGGCACTTCTGGTTCGGCGAGGCTTCATTCGGTAGAGCTTGGACTGGTGATGGTGGTGTGTGAAGTGGATTGCTGAAGCCTTGATTCGGTGGTAGTGTTGGAGTGGCAGTGGAGTTGATTCGGTCGTGGTTGGTTTGGTGGTAGGGTATTGGAGTTGGTCCGGTGGAGATGTGATGGGAAGGTGGTTCGGCAATAGTGTGGTCCGGTGGTGGTATTCGGCGGGACATGGACCGGCTATGCCGAATGGAAAGGGGCTGGTCATGCCGGATGGACATGGCTCGTGCTGCCGAATGGAGCTTCCATGCCGAATGGACTTGTGCTCGTGCTGCCGAATGAAGCTTCATGCGTGAGTGCCGAGTGTTCCTTGGCCTTGGTGAATGAACTGGAGGTTATTCATGTCGAATGAGCTATGGCTTGCATTGTCGAATGGTAAAGAGGCCGGTCATGCTGAATGAAGTGGTGACTGCGAACCCGGGTGAAACAGACGCTTCGTTGTCTCAAGATCTTCTGGGTGAGAATTCGCCCAACATTTGCCCCCCAAAGTGGGGCACGTGCTTGCATGTGTCGCGCTTTGTTTCCCTGCGGCAAGAAGGCGTGTTTTGTAATGTCATGGGCTGGATGTTCATATCCTGTTGAGGTCCTGCAAAGGGATTTACAGTTTTAGTATGATTTCAAACGATGACCGTTCGTGGTCGAAACGTTCGGGATGAAGTGAATTGCGCCGTTCGAGGCGAGTTGGTGTGCCCCGAGGGGGCTTTGCATTATCGATGCCAGGTTCACGTTAGAGTGATTCCCTGGATCGTTTGTCAAGGTGGTTTATCGCCAGCTCAGGGCATGCCTAGGGATCGTTCGTGATCCCGTACATGTGTAAGTAGCTTAGCCATTTCGTAATTATCAGAGTCAACTATCCGTCTCACCTATGAGTTTAAAAAGACGTGTCAAAGTGTAAATTCCCACGATGATAGGGTTAATGACCATTCAGAGCGTGCCTATGGACCATTCGTGGTCGCGTACACGTGTGAACGATTTAATTCATGCTAGTGGGAGTTTTACGACTTATTCATCGTTGTCATAATCTTATTTTATTAGTTAGTTCTGGAGTTCGGTACTTATCTGAGTGAAGCGCCCTGCGTGCCCCCAGTTCCTGGTCTTGGACGGTAGATAGAGGGTTCCATTCGGTTCTTGGTTGGTCCGGCTATTCTCATCCGGCTTCTGGTGGTCCGGTATCATTGGTCCGGTTGGGCGAGACATCTGGTTCGGTGGTTGTGAGTTTGCCTATATATAGAGGCCGTACCCCCCTTGTTTTTCTTTACCGAACGAGTAGAGCCGAATCACTCCATTGCCGAATCAAGTGTTTGCCGAACCAACCTTATACCGAACCAGGTATATACTTATTACCGAATACACACGTATGTCCTTGCTTCACCGAATGGGACTACTGCCTTGGAGCCGAATGAGATGAAAACCGAATGGGGTTGAAACCGAATGAACTTGGAAACCGAATGAACTTGGAAACCGAATGAACTTGGAAGCCGAATGAACATGGAAACCGAATGAACTTGTGATCTGGAAGACTTCAGCTTGCGAATGAAATTCCACACTTGCACGCACTTGTTTGTTTACTTTTCTATTTTCCTTGTTCTAATATTAGGTTTTTCTTGTGCTGCAGAAAATGTCTCGCAAAGCGGAAACACGATCGGATAGAAAGAAGTCTAGAGGCACAGGAGAGCCTTCTTCTTCCTTGCCCCCAGTCCAACCAGGATCCGGGCAACACCGACCTATTCCGAGGTCTCTAGTGGACGGATATGGTCCACAGGAACTTTTGGTCTCTCCCCCGGATTGCTTTCCTAGCTCCCTAAAGGAGGAGCAACTTGACGTCATATCCCGTTCCTTCGGGATAGATAGGGCTCTTATGCTGCTGCCGGGAGATGGAGTGATGCCATATAATCCTCCCGAGGGCTACTTCGCTTTTAGCAGATACCATTGCATGTGCGGCGCTATCCCCCCTATCAACGCTTGGATAGTAAGCTTCACCACATATTTGAAGGTGGCTCCCTTCCAGCTTCAGCCTAACTCATATGCTATCCTGGTGAGCCTCTTTGTCATCTTCCAGAGGAGGTACGGGCGTCCTCCTTCTAACCGGGAGATCCGATACTTGTACAACCTGAGAGGCTATAAGAAGGGGTCTCCGTATATTAGTCTGGAGGCGGCCGTACCCTTCAAACCAGTTCTGGACTTATATTCCAAGTTTACCATGTTCAAGAAAGAGTGGTTCTTCATCAAGGACGATGCTGTTTCTTTCCGCCTTTTCACTTCTGGCTGTAAGATGGATTTCATTTATATTTTCCATGTTTTGACTGTAGTGTTTTTTCTGACATGCTTCTATTTCTGGCTAGCGACAGGTGGTATTGCAGTTGTGGAGGATGATTCCTTGGTGCGAATGGCTGCTGAACTAAAGGCTATTCCGGCACGGGACCGGTCGGCCTCCTTCTTGATCAGGAACGCAACCCTCTTGGAGTATAATTTGATCTTACCGCACCAGTCCGTGGTTAAGCAAAGAGACACGGCTGAGGAGAAGGCTGCTAAAGCTAAGGAGGGGGATAAGGTAAAGAGCGGTAAGAGGGAGCCTTTCGCAGAGCGTCCCGTGGTCGGGGGGAAGAAACTGAGGAAGTCCGATGGCCCTTCTCCAAGTACTTGCCCGATTGTCCCGGAGGAGGAAGGTGTAGAAGAGGAGGAAGGAGGCGAAGTTGGAGAAGGGTCGGAGGGTGGAGGAGATGGCGAAGGTCAAGGTGGTAGTGGTGTTGCTGCTCTAACCTCTGAACAAGACCTCGAACTGGATGAGGCTCTCCGTCGGGCCTTCGGGGAGTCGGAGGGAGAGTCGGAAACGGAGAAGGGAACGGAGAAGGCAAAGGAAACCGGCAAAGCTGTGGCTGGCACTGACCCATCCTCTAAGGGTTCCTCAGCTAGGGTGATTCCGGCGATGCAAGGTGAACTTTTGTCTTCTGCCGATTCTATTTTCGATAAGGACTTAGAAATTTTTTACGGTTCACTTCCGTCCTGGAATGAGATCCAGGACTTATTGCAGTATCCCACTCCTCCGCCGGGTTTGTATAACAGATGTGTCTCCTCACTTTTCTTTCTTTTTAACTTAGCACATTTTTTGAATTGCGGATTATTGTATGTTCGTAACACTTGTTCTTTATTCCAGGGGCAGGCCAGGCGGGTAAAACGTCGGATGTTCGACACCGCCTTGAACAATTTAAGTCGAGGAGAGCTTCCGCGAAACCTTCTACTGATCGCACTGGGGACGTAGTCAAGTACCGCCCTCTTCTTGGGGTCATCGAAGAGGGCATTCAGAAAAGGAAGCGGAGCCGTTCCTTATTTGAGTCTTCTTCTGCTTCGCAGCTTCCTACTCTGTCTCCCCCTACTCAGCCTCCTCGTGATACTACGGAGGAGAGCACGGAGCCCTGCCCCCCTCCTCCTCCTTCCAAGAGTTCTACTGTCATTCATATAAGGCGTCCCGATGTGCCTCGCCCCGTGCCTCGTGACCCTTTTGCCGGCCATCCTGATTTAGACCCAAGTTTTCGGGACATTTCATTCGATGAGACCACGGGCGAGCACCTACTTCCCCGCAACCCCATGGTAAGAGTGCTGGACGAGGCCAAATCTTTAGATCTTGATTTACTTACTACACGGGTAGTCACCATGGGGGATGAGGCCAAGGCTAATATCGACCGGGTGGCCGCAGAGACCAAGAAGTTAATGGAGCATCATGCTAAGTTGGTCAAGGCCGGGGAAGAGATCGGGAGTGCTAACATTCGGTTGAGGTTAAAGGTTGCCGATCAGGCCAAGCAACTCGCCGACCAAGCCATCCAGATTTCCCAGCATGAGGAAGCCTCCAAGCGTCTGAAAGAGACCATGGAGAAGGCCAGTAGGGCGGAATTACGGAAGATGGAGGTCGCTTGCAGGGAACGGATTAACATAGCTATCGCAACGGTGGATGAGGTTCGAAATGCGGATCTCGAGCGGGTAGAGGAGTTGTCAGGGAGGCTCGAGGCTGCGGAGATGGCTCAGGCCGAGTTGAAGGAGGAGATGGAGGAGATGAGGAGGTCCCTCAAGTTGAAGGAAGAGGAAATGAGGAGGTCACTCCAGGCTGACTGCTTGAGATACCAATCAGAGAGGGACGTCGCCATCACCAAGTTGCAAGCTTCCGAGGCCCGGGTGAGGGAGTTTGAGGAAAACGAGGGGATGATGGATGAGATGTTGCAGGATATGTACTTCCACACTTGGAAGGAGGGCGGCTTGTCTTGGATGGACGATTACCCTCGGGTCATGGCCAAGGTGTATCTCCAGGCTTTAGAGGAGGCCAGGGTGAATGCGGGTAAGGAAGGCGGAGAGGCTTTCAACTTGAGTGCGGTTACTGCTCAGTTCTCAAAGGAGGAGCAAGCGGCGGTGAAGGAGGGGATGCGGCTACTCGCTGCAGAGGAAGCGGGCGTGCAGTTGGATGATGAGGATCAAGCGGCGGATGCTGGTGAGTTATTCTTTTCCCTTTCTTTTCTTTTCGTGTTTTCATAACTTGATCGTTCGTTTAATGAATTCCTCTTCTGATCTGGACAGGTGGGACTTCAGATCCACATGCTGGGGGCTCCGATCCTGCGGCTAAGTAGGCTGGGGGAGTTGGTGATGGAGTGTGGATGCATCTGCCATCTTTTTGTTTCTTTTTTATCACTGTTCATGTTAGTCTTTGATATGCAACTGTAATAAAATTATTTGCAAAGAATAACTTCGTGTGATCTTATAATATAAGCTGATTTTGTCATGTTCAAATGTTGTTGCTATCTTTATGTGCTGTGTGAGAAGTATAATTATGTATATGCCTGTGATTCCACTTGTGTTTGATGTTAAGTTTTTGCTTGAAATATAATTTCACGTTTTGCAATGTCAGTGTATGAATAAGTTATAGTTACGCATTTATGTACAAGAGAAGAGAGTACCGCCCTTTATGTTTTATTCGCAGGCGGTAGCTTTGAGTGTCTTGTGTAACTGTTCACGGGTATAGCAGAGCGCCCTGCTACCCAGCATGCAGGCTTAGAGCCTCATGAGTGAATGCTTCCTATTTGGTTTCCTGTACTTTAGAGTTTGTTATACAGGATAGGAGAAAAATATTTAAATGAAATGGAAATATAGTAAAAGTAAAACTTCCAGTCACGGAAGGCCGTCGATGTGCTTAAGTTCGTGGCAAACGGGTTTTGTAGTCACTTTCCCTAGCTGTGGGTCTTGGAGACATTTGTCACCCATCTTACGCCTCCGCGGGGAGTTTTCTTTTTTACCACAGCCGCACTTAAGACACATCGGAGCCGAGATCGCGCACGGTAACTACCCGAACCATTATGGTCCGTAATCGTGGGTATTATTCGATTTACCGTGGCCGGCTAGCGTGGGTGCCGTTGGCCGTGAACTACCCCTGGCTGGCCACACCTTATGTTGGGGCTTAAAGTAGGTTCACAGTTACCGACGAGCCGAACGCCGTAATGAGCTGCCATCGGCTATAGTCGGCCTTTATGATGACTTATAATCGGCTCATTACAGTTGGCTTTGAGGGCAGGCGCGCAATGAGTTAACCCGCAGCAGAGGGATGCCGGGGCAAAAGAGTCTCATTGGCGAGTGCATAGAATCGTAGCGTACCTGTTAGGCCTAGTCCAGATGAGGCCGCGGTGCGTCTTGAGTGGAGATGCCATAGAATTTTGTTCAACAGAAAGGGATAACGCTTAACAAGTAGCCAAGACATAAAGGAACAAGTTAAAAAGAGACAAGATTTTTTAAAGTGGTTCGGCACGAAAATGCCTACGTCCACTGATTCTCTTTGTTAATTCACTTCATATGGGCAGTACAAGTTAAGAAAAGTATCGACGGAGGTGTCGGATGTTCCATGCCCTCTGGAACACCTCTCCGTCCACTGTTGACAAAATGTAAGCTCCGTTGTGGAGATCTTTGTGAATTACATATGGTCCGTCCCAGATGGGGTCCAGTGCCCCGGGGCGCGGAAAGATTCGCCTGAGGACAAGATCTCCTTCTTGTAAGTTGCGATGCTTGACTTTGGAATTGTATAGTGCTGCCACTTTTTGTTTGTGAGCTGCTGCCTTGAGTGCTGCACCGTTCCTCCTTTCCTCAATCAGATCCAAAGACATGAGGAGGAGTTCTTCGTTTTCTTCTGGGTTGTAGTGGATCCTACGGTGAGAAGGCACAATAGTCTCGACTGGGAGCATTGCCTCCGATCCATATGCCAAAGAGAAAGGAGTATGTCCCGTGGATGTTCTGAAAGATGTGCGGTATGCCCATAGTGCCGTAGGAAGTTCGTCCACCCAAGCGCCTTTTGACTTTTCAAGTTTCTTCTTGACTAGGGTTTTGAGAATTTTGTTGACAGCTTCAACTTGTCCGTTTGCCTGAGGGTAAGCTACTGATGAGAAGCTCTTATGAATTCCATGCTCTTGGCACCAGTCGGCAAATTCTTCGCTGTCAAATTGGAGTCCGTTGTCTGATACGATCTTGAGGGGGACTCCATACCTGCACAGAATGTTTTTGATCAAGAAATTGATAACTTTTGCTGAAGATATTTTATTTAAAGGTTCCGCTTCCACCCATTTGGTGAAATAATCGACTGCCACTATAGCATATTTGGCTCCGCCTCGGCCCGTTGGCAGTTCGCCAATCAAGTCAATTCCCCATACAGCAAAGGGCCAAGGGCTGGTCATTTGAGTAATTTCGTTTGTGGGCAGTCGAGGGATCTTGGCGAACTTCTGACATCTGTCGCATTTCTTAACGAAGTCTAGGGCATCTTTGTTCAGTGTGGGCCAGTAATATCCATATCGGAGTATCTTTCTTGCCAAAGTCTGTCCTCCAGTGTGATCTCCGCATCCTCCCTGATGGATGTTTGTTAATATCTCCTTGGCTTCCCTCCCGGCGACGCATCTTAATAGGGGGCTAGAGAAGCCACGCCGGTAGAGGATGCCTTCTTGCATTGTGTAGTGGGGAACTTTCCTCAAGATCTTCTTGGCTTCGTCACGCCTGTCGGGTAGTATGCCATCTTGCAAATATTTCCGGATAGGAGTCATCCAGGTTCCTTCTTCGATTGCAGTTATCAGATTCGCTTGTTCGAAACTCGGGGCTAGCTGCCTTGAGATTACTAGTGCTCCGGGAATGGTGCTGTCCTTCATACTAGCTTGCTTTGCAAGTTCATCTGCCTCTTGGTTTTCTTCTCGAGGAATGTGTTTGATTAGATAATGGTCCAATCGATCGAGCAGCAGTCTGGTTTTCTTTAGGTATGCTGTGAGCCGTTCTCCTCGAGTCTGGAATTCTCCTAGTACCTGGTTTACGATAAGCTGAGAATCACTATGAATACATAAGGAATTGATCCCAATTTCTAGGGCCAGTTCCAATCCCGCTATTACTGCTTCATATTCAGCATCGTTGTTAGTGGCCGTGAACTCCAATCTTAATGCATAGTACAACTTTCTTCCCCTGGGGGTGACGATCACAATACCTGCCCCCGAGCCTTGTTCGTTCGATGCTCCGTCTACAAAGAGGTTCCACTTGATGTTTTTTGCTACTTCGGATTGTTCCTTGCCTTCGTTGGTAGTGAATTCGGCAATGAAATCAGCCATGGCTTGTCCTTTGATAGCGGTGCGGGGATGGTAGGTGATATCATACTGACTTAGTTCGATGCACCATTTGAGGAGTCGCCCAGAAGTGTCAGGACGATGGAGCACTTGTCTTAGTGGTTGATCGGTTAGAACCCTGATGGAGTGAGACTGGAAGTAGTGTCGCAGTTTCCGTGACGCGATCAATAAACAATATGCTAACTTCTCAAGTTTAGGATATCTGGCTTCTGCCCCCGTAAATCTCTTGCTTACAAAGTAAACCGGACGTTGTGTGCGGTCTTCTTCTCTTACCAAGGCGGCGCTTAGAGCATGAGATGATACAGCGAGGTATAGGTATAACACTTCACCTTCATTTGGAGTTGAGAGTACTGGTGGTCTCTGAAGGTGTTCGATTAGGTTGAGGAAGGCTTTTAAGCATTCGTCGGTCCACTCGAACCTCCCTTTGTCTTTCTTGAGTGCTTCGAAGAAAGGGACACACTTGTCAGTTGCCTTGGAAATGAATCTGCTTAGGGCGGCCACCTTTCCGTTTAGGCTCTGCATTTCTTTTCGAGTGGAAGGTATCCTTATTTCTTTTAAAGCTCGGATTTGTTCAGGGTTTGCTTCGATTCCTCTGGCGTGGACGATGAATCCTAAGAATTTTCCCGATGATACTCCGAAGGAGCACTTTAGAGGATTCAGCTTCATTCCATATCGGCGAAGTACCCGAAACATATCGTCCAGATGGCTTACATGGTCGTTGGCTTTCCTGGACTTCACCAACATGTCATCCACATATACTTCCATAGTACGTCCTATCAGTTCTGCGAACATTTTGTTGACGAGGCGTTGATAGGTAGCTCCAGCATTTTTGAGTCCAAAAGGCATGACTTTGTAACAATATAATCCGCGGTCGGTGATGAAGCTAGTGTGGTCCTGATCGGGAGCGTGCATGGGGATCTGGTTATATCCGGAGTATGCATCCATAAAAGATAGGAGTTCGTGCCCAGCTGTGCTGTCCACGAGTTGGTCAATTCGGGGAAGTGGGAAGCAGTCTTTCGGGCAAGCGTCATTCAGATTGGAGAAGTCAATACATGTTCGCCACTTTCCATTGGCCTTTTTTACTAGCACTGGGTTAGCGATCCATTCTGGGTAGATGGCTTCCCGTATGAAGTCATTAGCAAGTAGATTTTTTACTTCCTCATCAAGGGCTGCTGATCGCTCTGCCCCCATGCTCCTCTTTTTCTGCTTTACTGGTACCTTGGTGGGATCGATGTTCAACATGTGGCACGCTACGTCTGGAGAGATTCCTGTCATATCGGCGTGGGTCCACGCAAATACATCTAAGTTGTGGCGGAGAAAGTCAATGAGTTGACCCTTTAATTCCGTTTTCAGCTGAGATCCGATTTTTAATAGTTTACTTGAATCGTGCTTATCTACAGATACGAATTCCATAGCCTCTGCAGGCTCGGCGGTAGCCTCCTCCTCTTTATCCCGGGGGTCTAGTTCATTGAAGGGATCGCTTGTGTATCGAAGAGGAGGGGCTTTCTTTAGTTGCTATGCCTCCAAGCTTTTCATGCAGAGAGTAGTCTCTGCATCTTTTCCTTTATTCTTTCTGCGGTTGTTGCGAAGCTCAGTTATATAGCAGTCTCGGGCAGCGTCTTGATCTCCTTCTACTTCTCCTATTCCGTTGTCTGTCGGGAATTTCATCTTCAGGCACCAGGGGGCTAGGACAATTTGGAAGTCAGACAAGGCTGGTCTCCCCAAGAAGGCGTTGTAAGCCGAGTGGTTCTCTATTAGCACGAACGTTTGTTTTCGCACCACGGAGCGGGGATGACTTCCTATTTCGACGAAGAGGTCAAGTTGCCCGAGGGGCATTTTTGCATCTCCAGTGAAACCGTGCAGTGGTTTGTCGCAGGGAGACACATCCTTCATTGATAACTTCATTTTGTCGAAAGCATGTTTGAACAAGATGTTTACGGAGCTTCCCGTGTCTATTAGAATCCGAAAAACTTTAGCAGGGCCGAACCAGGCAGAGATGACCATAGGATCCATATGTGGGTACTGTCTTCCTTCCAAATCGCGTCTACTGAATATGATGTCGTCGCTCTCTTTTCGTTTCGGTTGGCGTTCTTCTGTGACGGAGTTAACGTATCCTTCGGCATTTCTAAGCGACTTGCCGTACCTTTCCATCTCTGCCCAACTTCTGTCGGCAATGTGTGGTCCTCCTGAGATGGTAAGGACTACTATCTTCTCTTGACTAGAGCCACTGGTGTTGTGATTGTTGCGACTCCCTCCGCCTACTTCTGGGAGGGGTTGCTTTGAGTTCTCATTGGCAGGAGTTGGAGTCCTGTTCTGACTTTTCACATAACGTTCCAGTCTTCTTCTTCTAATGTGTTCTTCGATCAAGTCCCGAAGATGGTGGCATTCATTGGTGTCATGTCCGTGGGATTCGTGGAAGCGACAGAACTTTCCGGACTTGAGTGCGTTATCTGATTCTTTCTTGTGCGGGGGGCGCTTGTATCCGAGTTCGCCCTGAGTGGCTAGGTAGATGTTTTCGATTGTTTCATTCAAAGGAGTGTAGGAGTCAAATCTTGGCCCTGGTCGATATTGGCGCTTCTCACCCTTTCTGCCCCCAGCATTGTCTCTAGATTCATTTCTTCGAGCGTCCTTAGCTGCAGTGGGAACCTTGTCCTGAATTATCTTGCCTTGTTGCCCTGGCTGCCTCTCCGTAGCAGCGTCTTCAAGTCTCATATACTTTCCAGCTTCATGGAAGAAATCAGGCAAGGTAACTGGTTTTTCCTTAGTTAATCTTCTGGCAAACTTGGTGTCTGGATGCACACCACTACAGAGGGCCATTAGAGTGAGTTTTTCATCGGCATCTTGAACTGCTGCCGCTGCGGCGTTGAACCGTGTTAGATATTGTTGTAGCGTCTCTCCGGTTTTCTGTTTGACATTGGATAGAGAATAAGCATCCCTGGGTTGTTCCACATGGATGCGGAACTGGCTAATAAACCTTTCTTTTAACATCTCCCATGAGTTGATGGATCCTTGGGGTAGATGGCAGAACCAGGAGGTAGCTAGATCTGATAGGAATAGCGGAAAGCATTTACATAATACTCCTTCTGTTGCTCCACTCATGAGCATATGCTGGGTGTATCTCTGTAAATGTACGATAGGGTCGGAAGTTCCTTTGTAAGGTTCCATGGTTGGCATTTTCCATTCCCGGGGGGTAATGGCGGTTTCGATATTTCGGGTAAAGGGGCTGGTGACCCTAGCGCCTATCCCCCGGTCCCTTTGCTCGCGTTGGACACATTCTCTGAATAATCGTGCCATTCGTTCGTCAGAACTTGGAGCGGACAAAAATGAGCTTGGCTCTTCCCTGCGGGATCTATCTCGTCCGGATGACCTGTAGGGATGGTACAATCTATCACTTCTAGCATTATCCAGTGGTTCTCTTTGGCTGCTTGGATGCATGCTAGGACCAGCTACAGTTGCCCCCTGCCTTGATCTTCCCCTGTGGGGTTCTGTTTCGAGCACATCCATGGGGTCAACTTCGGGCTGGGTCCTAGCTCGGCTCCGTTCAGCGGGGTTTCTATGATTAGGTGGCATGACTGGCTCAGCTACATCCGACCCTCGCCTGGTGCCTCCCCCGTTGGGCTCGGCACCAAGGGCTTCCTCGAGTCGGGATTCGGGCTGAGTCCGGGCGCGGCCCCTATCATTGTTGTTTCTGTTGATAGCTTCTTCGAAGAGTGGAGACCTTTGTTGCCTCCGAGATCCTCCAGATTGGGATTCGCCCCATGATTCAGTGTTGCGGTTGGACTCTTCAGCATCCCTTAAACGTGACATGAGTTGGTCCACCAAAGCTTCTTGTTGGGATGTGAAGCGGTTAGTTACTTCAGCCACAACTCTGTCCAGATCTGCCCTAGTGATTGGTTGTTCCGTTGCAGGACCAGTTGTATTCTCTTGATTCTCATCCGGTACTGCTGTTGAAGTGGGCTGATCTGTGATTGCTGGATCTGGAAGGCTGCTAGTTGCGATGTTCTTTCCTTTGTTAACATCCCTTCTCTGTTTGGAAGGCATGATTTCTAAGCAACGAGTGATGTCGTTAGGAAAAAGGTTGAGTGGGAGAAGATGAAGCCTGAGTTCAGCTCTCAGTGAAAGCACCAAAAATGTTTGCACAAAAAATGGACAAACACCTCCAAGTCGTATTATTTAGTTGATTATATGTAATTTTCAATGATTTTAGATGAGTATGTAAATATGAGAAAAGTAGGGGCTGAAATGTAAAAGACACACAGATTTATAGTGGTTCGGCCAGAATGTGCCTACGTCCACTTTATATGTTATTATCTTCTTTCTTTCAGGTTACAAGTACAATGCGTTGTATACAAGTGTATGAAAGTAGTTTGAAAGTTCCTTCCTTGCTTGAGCTCTCAAACTTGTCTGCCATTGTTGTACCCCTGCCCCTCTATTTATAGAATGAGGTAGGGGGCAGGGGTCTTGGAAGTATATAACTGCTGGTGGGCCCGGGCTGAAGCAATTTGGCCTGGCACTTCTGGTTCGGCGAGGCTTCATTCGGTAGAGCTTGGACTGGTGATGGTGGTGTGTGAAGTGGATTGCTGAAGCCTTGATTCGGTGGTAGTGTTGGAGTGGCAGTGGAGTTGATTCGGTCGTGGTTGGTTTGGTGGTAGGGTATTGGAGTTGGTCCGGTGGAGATGTGATGGGAAGGTGGTTCGGCAATAGTGTGGTCCGGTGGTGGTATTCGGCGGGACATGGACCGGCTATGCCGAATGGAAAGGGGCTGGTCATGCCGGATGGACATGGCTCGTGCTGCCGAATGGAGCTTCCATGCCGAATGGACTTGTGCTCGTGCTGCCGAATGAAGCTTCATGCGTGAGTGCCGAGTGTTCCTTGGCCTTGGTGAATGAACTGGAGGTTATTCATGTCGAATGAGCTATGGCTTGCATTGTCGAATGGTAAAGAGGCCGGTCATGCTGAATGAAGTGGTGACTGCGAACCCGGGTGAAACAGACGCTTCGTTGTCTCAAGATCTTCTGGGTGAGAATTCGCCCAACACACAAATATTATAAAAGTTATCAATGTAAATCGCAAAAATTGGGAAATACAAATTCTAGAAATCATCAATTAGAAATCCAAAAAACACAAAGGGGGGAGGCCTATCACAAATGGGAGCATGAACACTCACCAACACGTGAATCACAAACGGAACGCTATTCCATGGTCGTTAACCATCAATTTTGAACCGAGGCTCCACAAAAGGTCCAATGACCATGGGTCGCTACCCTACCAATTTTGAGTCGAAACTCCACAAACAGATTTTAGTCCCCCACACAAACAAAGAGACATCGCGCATCGCTAGTCTAAATCATAAAACGATCATCATTGATCGATAAGTGTAAATTACACTAAGCTAGTAAATAAATGAGTTTAGCTTCATGTCCCATAACCACTGTATTAACTAAATATTTACGAAAAAATGTAGATTCCCACTCGAAAATTGTCACAAGAGTTTTAATTGAACGAGTTTAAGAAATAACCGACAAAGTAAGCGCAAGCGTTTCATACCACTTGCTTTGCTAAGTCGTTTGATTTGGATTTCTCGAACGAATGAGGGAAAGGGTTTGTATATACTAATAGATTGGAAAATGATTTTATAAACGAGCTTTGTATTAAAATAGAGTTAAAAACATCTTTATGAAAGAGTTTGAATATTTACTACTAGTATAGAAACCTTTTGTGTGACAAATCGCATAAATGATTGTGAAAACAATCAATCACCAAAAATTCACATATGAAGACGTGAATCAAATCCATAGAAATCGATACTGAATCCAACAAAATGGATATTACCAAAAATCTCGAAAAAGAAATTATCAAAATCGACAAGAGTGATAACATCATCGGATCAACGAGAATTGATCAAAAATTGGAAATCCACACAAAACAGTAATTTGGCAGAGACAAGCAGATTCAGTAGACTGAACACGGTGGTTAGTCGACTGATACAAAACCTAGAAACTTTCGGTTTTCAAGTTCAGTCGACTAAACACAGTGGTCAGTCGACTGATACTGGCTTAGGAAATTTTCTAGTTCCAGTTCAGTCGACTGGACTGTAAGGTCAGTCGACTGATACAGGGCCAGATAATTTTCTGTCCCCGGGTTCAGTCCACTGACCTTACAGTTCAGTCGACTGAACTTTCATTTCCAGCATTCTTAGCCTAGCCCGAAGAAGGTCAAAAATCCTAACCGAAAGAAATTGGACGTGCAACGGAGACTAGGGATTTATGCCAAGCGACAACCCAGCCTAATAGGCTCTTTGATACACTCCAAAAACATGTTCAAACATCAAAGATAGGATTTTAAAGATTTTGGACTTCAAAATACCAAAATTGGAATATTCATTAAACCAATTCAATGCAATGGCAAATGGACAAGGAATAGATATTAGGAATTACTACCCAACAACTATCAAAGATATAGACATAGATGTGAGTTTAAAAACTCACCTTTTAACCCCCAAAACAACAAATGAGAAGCTCAAGGACAAGCAAAGATTGATTTCACTTCCACAAAACCTCTAGAATCTTCAATCTATTATCAAAGGTGAAGATTTTCCTAAGTTAGGATATAGGAATTTCTAAAAATTGAAGAGCAATTGAGATGGAGAAGATGAAGAAGATGCTTACCAAAGCTTCTCCTTGATTTCTAGCTTAAAGTTGATATTTCCTAAGAGAATTAGGGCAAAGGAATTTTAATTTCCTCTTCTCTTCCCCATTTTTACCTTAGCTTGAGAGTGTTAGGAAATGAGAAATGGAATGAATGAAGAGGAGTGGAGTTGTGTTATTTGTTAGGTTAGTGGGCTGAAACCTAAGCCCAAAGCCTTAAATGAAAATATCAAAATTCTACTCAACTCCAAACATATCAATTTTTATACTAAAAAAAGTTGCAAACGCCATTTTGGACTCAATGGAAGGGGTCTCGAGTCCTAATTCGACTCTCTGCAAAAAGTGACATTTCGGACTTAAATTTGACTAATGATGCCATATTTAAATAAAAAATTTAAATATACAAAATATGCGGGTTGCTACATGACTCAAGACCCTATTTCCAATATTCATCCAAGGAACCACAATCAACACGAAATCTTATAGTTGATGTCACAAGCTAACGCCGCGCATTAAACCGTCATACCAAAATGCAATTAACAAACTCAACCAAGCAAACCCACCTAAAATTGGTTTAATGGAACAAGAGTAATCATTAATTAAGCTTGGCGAGCTATGAATTAGGTCGTGAGTGAATTGGTGATGGACCGGCTCGGGTACCACAAGAGGATTGATCGGCAATAACTTAAACTCGAGTGAAGCAATGTAACATCCCACCTTTTTGTACATTTAAATCGACGATAAACTACACACGTCAGACTCAAACCATACAAAAGAGCGGACTGTTATTGGGGTAAATAATAAAAGTAGAGAAAGAAATATAAAAAATAGAATCTCACAGCGGAATGCCAAAATATAATAATCAAATAACAGTTCATGAAGTTGTTTTACAAAACATTTGATTATACTTATACAATGCAGAATTAGAGTTACACATACCAAGGAATAATAAATACAATGCAGCGGAACAATGTGATGCAGTGGAATAATATAGTAAATAATAGTGATAAAATCTTGGTCTTCGTCCTCCTAAAGTAAGGCCTTCAAACCCTGAAATTCGGGCTGACCCGAACAAACTAAAAAGACAAAACACTCGAGTCAGAACTAAAAGATCTTATGTAACTTAAATCAATAGTAAATTATGAGTGGAACGACGTCAGAGATGTTTACGGGGATTGGCATCTCCTATACAGTATCTAACGTGAGTGCAGTAACTTAAGAGATGCTCGAGATTCACATCTCCTAAGGATCCGTTAAACTATTTACTATGTAGTAATATACAGTATTATAATAATGTCTAATAGTGAAATAAACTTACTCTTAAATAGAGTTAAGGGGTTACCCATATAGCCCTTAACACGTAATAGTCTCAGTAGTCCATCCAGTATCATAGTTCCTCCTGATTGGGAAGCCACCAGAGGATACTCCATGGGCTACGGGAGAAAACCAAACTCGTACAAGGCGAGCTAGGATAGGTGACATGGCACAACTAGGCAATGTCACGGTAGATATACCAATTACGCTTCCGGGCCGGTGGTAACGCGTAGCGCGCAGCTACCGCTCACCTCAAGCCACACCCCCAAATAAAAAATAAAAAATGGCCACCAAATCAATCTCAAAGTCAGAATATAATATCAAAGGGATGTGTCCAATCAAAGGAGCTACCACATTAGCCCGTCAATCGCTCCTGTTTTAGCCACCTTATGCCAACTCATGGGAGTCAGGTCCATGTATATACCTCAAAGGGCGTCGCCACCATCCTATTTCATTCTGGAATTTCCACCACGTACAAGGCTGTTATAGTGGTTTTCGGAGTTGGCAGAGAGTATGACAACTTCTGATTCCGGTCTCTTTAACAACCAAACGTTATTATAACACCACGGTCATTTTCAAAATAGTTTATACTTTAAAACAAAATATCATTGCCCTTTCAAAACCAAATCAATATGATATCATTTTCATTTCAAATATATTCTTTCTAAAATCATAACACTTTCAAAGTTATAACATTTCAAAATCAAAATACTTGAATATAACACTTTCAAATTATAGTACCTTGAAACTCATAACTTTGAACATAACTCCCACTACTTAAATGGTTTGAATATTTAAAATACTTTATATAATAAAATAGCTTCTTCAATTTTACAACTCAAATCCAACACAACTCGAATTTCTACATTTTATAACCAAATCCCAAATCATAATTTCAATTCAATTCAGTTTCCAAATAAATTATCCCAAATTTATCGATTTCAAACCAGGTTTGATTTACAGAATAAACCATTTCAAATTCAATATATTTCAAACTTTAAGTATTCAACAATTTCAAAACTAAGTTTGGTAATTACGATTCAGCAATTCAGTTTCTATTATTAGTTTTGAAATATTTACATAATAAATCCATTATCATACAAATAAAAATCAAATTACAAATAACTAGATATTTCCTTCAATTTATTTATACTTGAAATATTCATTTAATTCACCTTAAACCAAAATCAAGTTATAAAAATCATACCTTCTAAAATTTCAAATTTAATAAATTTCACATCAAGCTTATTTGAGTTTAATTCTTAAATAAATTCAATTTCAAATAAATCTCAAATTTATCTTCCAACCTTAATTTTATTTAAATCATTATAAACCCTATATTCAAATATAATTTAAATACTTAACCATATTATCTTCAATAAAAATCAAACTTATTATTAAGCTTATTCTATATTAAAACAAATTATACATAGCTTAAAATTCAAGGATAAACTAACAGTTATATAATATCTAAAATCAATATTTATTTAAAACCATATATTTCTTTGCAAAACCATAGAAATATTTCAAAATATTTTTATATATATACCACGTTGTTTGTATATAATTTTCTATCCTATGGTGAAGTGATACAAATATTTATCATTTTAATCCGTAATTGAAAACATAAATACGGTTATATATCATTTCAAATCGCAATCCCGAATGAAATAAAAATCCATAACAACTTCCAATTTATAACAATATAAAATACAACATCCATTCATCCAATATCAATCATCAAACATTTATCACAATCATCACCCAATTCAATCAATAACATCAATATAGAACAGATAATAAATAACAGGTATTTAATGGCAGTTTATATTCAATAATAAATTAAATAACTGTTTTATCCAAATGAATTCAAATAAACTGAGATGATGATTAAAAATATGCCAAATAGTCATAAATAAATTTCTAATCACATCATAAATCAATTTAACAAACATAAGAAATTTTAGAAGTTGTGAGTGGGTTAAAATACTCACCTTTTGAATGTAAATTGAATTTAAATCCAATTTAAACCCAAAATTTGAACAGTCTCAGAATTCATCCAAACCAGCGTAAAAATGTTTATAATTTCAATACAATCCTAGCGGAGAAAACCCGTGTGAATCGGACCTCGTATGTAAAAGTTATGCGAGTTAGAACGAGTTGGAATTGAAATTCAAATTAAATAAATAAAACAGAAAAGAATATACCCAACACATCGACATCTACATCTTCCTCCAGACGCTATAGGAAATCCTACCCAATCGCACGCGTCACAAGAACCACCGCCACTTGGAGATCGCGAGCGCCAAATATGATCGCGCCCCTTCCCAATGACGACGTACGATTGGCCGACCTCCCTCGAGCTTCGATCGCTAGCAAATTAGCTGCGCCGCCGCATGACGTGAAACCCTATTTAATTATACAACACAATCTAGTTGTCGATTCGACCAGCGAACTACTCCGATGCGTCCCACTCGCCCATCTCCACACAACGGTACACTTGATTTGGCGATCCATCGACGTTCATTTGAACATGATGAATGGACGAGAGTAATTTACCCAATTCTAGCCACAATGTGACCGAGATTGAAAAACGAATTACATAATTGACTTGCACTTGTCAAGATCTTCAAAACGATATATAATTCGATAATATTTGTGGAGTTTGAATTTTTGGCTTTGAATTTTATTTGAAATTGCAATTGGAATTTTGGTTTTGTCTGCCATTAGAATGAGGAGGAGCAACTGGAATTATACGTATAGAATAATGAACATAAGAAACTGGCTAGGGTTTATAATGAGGTATATATAGGCAAAGATGAAATTAAAATGGACCAGATTGATTTGGATTGAAAGTTGAACGACGAATGGCCTGAAAAGCCCGTTCTGACTCCAGAATGAAAATGAGTCAAACCCATATATCAAAATAGATGTTTTTAAATATTTTAAACGCAATGGAACTGGTTTCAAGTCCAAATTCCATCGCATGAAGAAGTTATGCTAAAATCAAGTTATTTCCAATTGATTTCAATTAAATTGATTTATAGGCGTTTCAAGTCCGTACGATCAAAAGATAAGTCCGATCGTTACGAAACTTGAAATCCTATAATAATTCACCGTTATGAATCAGATGAAACTTGTTTCGTCGAAATCCGAGTCAGTAGCCAAAATGGCTATCATTCAGCTTAATTAAACAATTTAATATTAAATTAATTTATCACTTCTCCAATTCAAATTTAATTATTTACCATTCTATCATTTCTGATTACAATTAAACTTCTAATTCATTAACCAAAATTTCCATATCAATCAAAAAAGGATTTATTGCAAAATTTATAGTGTTTACCTTCAATTTAAGTAAATTCGAATAAATTTTATTTTAAATTTCTATTAAATTAATACAATTTGTATTCAATCTCTTTATTCAATCAATCATCATCTTATGGATAAATTTAACATTAGTATACATCCAATTACCATAATATTTTTACGGTCATCAACTAAATTCATATTAACGTAGTTTTACGTTTAATTGCAATGGATTTATATCTAATTCAATAGATTAAATAAATGGGTAAACAATTAATGATTATCACCATTTGTCTAATTTAATCCCATCCATACTTTATTATCAAATAACTAATATTATAATTACTTATCTAACATTGATTCTATCAAATTATAATTTATTACATAATATTTCATCAATTAATATAACTTTGAATTTATTTTCCAATTTACTAATTACAATCAATTATAACCTTACAATTGGTTTCAATTAATTGGGACTGCACTAAATTGATTATTTATTAACTTGCATTAACATTATTACCTTGATTTACATTCAATTACTGTTAACAATGTGTTATTTCATTAACTAATTCAATACTTACTTTTATTTTCTCATATTCAATTTATAACCAGGTATAACACTTTCACTACTTCGTTTATTAAAATTTTATTAAATTGTTAATAATTATTTTTAATTTCCATTGCTATATTTCATTTTAGCGTTCATTTCAATATTAAATTATAATTTTTTTGTTTCTTTCCAAATTAAATTACAAAATCTTGTTAAAATAACAAATTTTATTATCAGAAATTTACGGGCTGTTACAAGCAATGGATCATCTCGGGTACAACAAGAGGATGGATCGGCTACCACATAAGCTCGAACAAAGAAATGGGTTGATTAGGGTCTAGGCTTGAACGAGATGATGGATCACTGGTGGCGAAGGCGAATGAATCAAGCAAAGTATGATGGATTGACGAAGCAATTGATTCAAATCACTGATGAGTCACTAGAACACACGATCGCCTGAAGGAATGAAAGCCGATCGGGTCAAGTAAATGGCTTAGATCGGCTAAGGGGATGTTAGTAGGTAAGGACAAAGGCGAAAATTTCACTAAGTATTCGGGTCGCTAGCACCCGACCTTCGATGGGTCGCAACCGACCCGACCTTGAAGCCTCATTCAGTTAGGTTGCTAGCGACCCATTTTAAAAAAGGGAGAAAAAGAAGGAAAAAAAATTGCATACCTTTTGCATCTTCTGTTTGAAAAGGAAAGCTCCACCCAGTCACTTCAAATTCAGCCAATTGCGACTTTCGTCACTCAAAGACATGCTGGTAGACTGAAGCGAAAACATAACATGTTAGGGCAAGCAACAACGGCCATAACAAAAGGAAGATAACCAATGACGTTGGGATAACCTATGCGTAGAGCTTCGATGCAATCACATGAAAGTCGCAAACGGATATGTAAAACGATAACTTCTAGAGCACGCCTTGTTTGCAACGAAGACATACTCTGGGGGAAAATGTTATTAGGGTTTTTAACCTAGCATATACCAACAGAAAACTAGGCAATCTTAAGCGGCAAGATGATTTAGGAACTAACTAGAGATGTTATGACTAGAGTTCGACAAGGACCAAGCTATACGATCAAGGTGACTATTGGAGTCAACTAAGGCAAGAGACCAGCATCCCTGTAGTTCAATAAGTGTTTGAATGTAAGCTGCTAGTGACTTGCCATCAGCATGTGACGACAATGATGAATGCCTGAGAAGACATCTCCAATTTCGAAATCCAGGATAGTCCTACGTGGCCAAATCATCAGCAACCCATGCACTTCTTCAAAACCACGAACGGGCAAGTTATGGAATACGAAGAAAAGAGGTGAAAATCAATCAGCGAAACAAGCTAAGTCCATGGGTCGCCAGCGACCCATGGCCATGGGTTGCCAGCGACCCAAACACCATGGGTAGCTGGCGACCCATGGTGTTATCTCATTTCACCAACTAGATTCTCCTAGGTCGCCTGTGCTCCATCTAAGAGCTGATAGTGATGGGCCTAACCTAGACACCCTCCAACCTTTATAAATAGTATGCTACCTGCAACATAAAGAGGATCTTCTGAAAGCTAATTACTGAAGCTCTGTTGGGATTATTCTTCACTTCCATTCTCCCTCACAACATCTTAGAAGGAATACACCATGATTCTATGGTGGATTCTAACTCTAGAGATTCAATTCAGCTTGGAATTAGCCAAAGCCTTATTATCGAACAGCTTTTGTAAAAGTAGTCAACTTATAATAAAACTATAACATGGACGTAGGCTTCATTAGCAGCCGAACCACTATAAAAATCTTCTGTCTATTTTATTTTATTTCTTCTCTTCTATATATGTGATCTGTTATAGTGCTCTGTAAAGACAGGGCTGGTGCTTTCAAATCCAAACCAGGGTGTTGGTCCATTTTTTGGGTCAACAATTACTACCAAACATAATATTTTTATTACAATGAAAACCATAACAACTTTTAGGCAATCTTGAAACAAATATAAGCTCGAAAATAAAGTTTCTAACATAATAGCAATCACTTGAAACCGTTATGTAAAAGTAAATGGTAGTCTCCAACTTTAAATGCATCTACAATAGATCCATCAGCAACATTCACTTTTTGCCATATGCCTTCTACTCTTAAGTCCCTGTAACGAATTACATACATGAGTTCTAGACCCAATACTTAAAACCTAAGATAATTTATTGATGCAAAACAATTTTGAACCATGAACATATCAGTAGGAGTGGTAGAATTATTTTCTTTCCTCTCTTCGACAAGTTTCAAGTAGTCTAAACAATTCTGCATCCAATGCTCCTTCTTGTAATAGTGGTGACATTCACCCTTATTACTAGAAGCATGCTTCTTTCTCTTCTTGTCGACACACTTTCTGTTCTTTAAACGATTCGAAGACAGTGCCTTTCCCCTTATATTGAGAACTATGCCTTGAACTTTGGATGAGCACCCAGTTGATATCAGTGTATAGAGTGGCTCCACAAGGCTTACGTTCATCCGGTCCATATTGTAGTTCAATATAAAGGGATCAGACGGTGGAGTAAGTGAGCTTGAGTTCAAGTCCACTTATTGCTCATCGCTCATAGTAACATCTAGTTGTGAAAGTCTATCAAAATAACCATTCCTAATCATGATATGGTCCTCTACACAAGTGCCCTTCTTCATATTTTTATTGCATGGTTTCTTAGTAATATCATACGTTGCAGAACAAGTTTGCTCCCCAAATAAAGCTTTAAGGCTAGTGAAGATTTAACGGATGGACATGTTTTGGTGCTATCTTTGCAATGGTTGTATTAAGTAGGCAACATGTAAACTAAAGTTGTTTCATAGTCTATTACCCATTTATTATAAGTAATAGCTAAATCAAGAGCTGCATTTTAGTGGGTTTCTTTTAGGTTTATGTGAGGCTAACCACAAGCATTCATAAGTGGGTGCAATTTTGATCATCCTTAGTTGGTCGATGTAATTTAGTCCAATAAGCTTGTCATTTTCTGAAAATAACTTTAGTGTGGTCATTTTATGTAAATTTAATTTAAGTAGATTAAGAAAATTTGTACAAAATAAATGTTATTATATTATTAGTAAGGTTAAAAATGTTTAGTTCATTTTACTAATAAGCTTCCACTAGATTTTGAAAAAAAAAACCGAAGAGAAACATAAAAGTCTTTCAACTTCTCTAGTGAGTGTAAGGACTCGTTTGCCTCGGGATTTTGACCTTGAGTTTGGTCAAAAAATCATAGACCTATAAGCGATGGATAACACATTATCGATTGTATTATATATAACTCCTAACCCTTGGTCTTTGTCATAATCTCATTCCGACTTCGAGTTTGTCAACAAATCGAAAGAGATTATTCACTCGTACCTACGATTTCACAACGGCCTAAGAATAATGTATATATCTTGAGTCTGCTAAAAAAATACATACATTTATCTTACTACATCTATCAGTACATTAATAATAAGGGAATTCAATTTAAATGACAAAAATTCGTATATTTTTAGCCTTAAGGACACGATCTCAATATTTTAACTACAAAGACAAACATTCTCCTAAAAATTAATCATAAGGACAAACGTTCTTTCAAAATTATTCATAAGGACAAACATTCTTTCAAAACTACTACTGAACTAAAAACTGATACCTAAAACTGCTACCGATAACTACAAACTGATATCTAAAAATTGATGCCTAAAGAAAGTGTTCTTCAGGCTAAAATACCGAAGGTCTGTCCTTGAGGCTAAAACGCTGAGAAATTTTGTCCTTGAGAATTATTTTCTGTTAATAATACTACACATAGCATCTCTAGCTTGAGTTTTCTCAACGGGGTATGCAAGTGATGTATTAATATATAAATGGTAGATGACAAGTTTTATATTAGAGATTCATAATTTTTAACATATTTATTTGGTGTCATGTATTTAGGCAATAATGTATTTCTTATAAAATACCTAATATATTTCTTATGAAATACATATGTGATTCAAGTGTTAGGCACATTTAAAATCAACGTTTACATATTATACATATGCATTTATTCCTTAAATCTAAGTTGGGTTTCTTATAATTACCCCTGTTTAATTAAATCATATTTATTTTAATTTTAATTTTATTAATCAAATCATATTTCTCTTTGTTAATCTAATTTTAATTTCAACCGTTGAATTTTTTAATTCTTACAACTTAAAGGTGAATACATAACATTTACAATTATTTTTTTTTTTTGGCAAGGCCGACGGTTTTATAGTGGACCGACCACTTTTATTACCACGTAATAAAGTTGTAGTACAGGAGTAAGGTAGAAGTACCTTAACTACTAAGAAGGTAAGTAAAGTAAAAAACAGCACAGGAGTGTGACAGACAAGTCACAGCTACAAGAAATAAATTACTAGACTAGTTCTCCTCCGGAGAGGAAGAATCACCATCACTATCATCATCCCGGGAAGGATCCAGAGAACGACTCCCATGACGACCAAAAAATGGGCGAAAACGAGTAACAAGAGAAGGATCATAACAGACAGAGTCAAAGGAGTAAATATAAGCTCGATCCCAGTCAGTATCAGCTAGAAGTTCAGAATTAGTCTCAGCAAACTTACCTTCCAAGTCAAGAACCAAGGAATTATCAGATATCCTGTAGTAAAGGCACCGAAGGTCCGTAAGATTATCAGAAACAAATCTAAAGAAGGAGTTATCCACAGGGTTGAATCTCATACGAGTACTCCGATCAACCCAACTATGTTCAGGCTCAACCCAATCAACGAGAGGCAGAGAGAGCTCCGGCTCAGCAGGGAGAACAGGCGATACGTCAGAAGGAACTGGGGAAACCGGACGCTGGACTTTGGGAACCCATTTCCTAAGCGGAGGCCGAGGTAGAGGGATCTTGGGCACAGCAGCGGAGACAGCAGAGTGCTTGCAGGCAGAGGCAATATGGCCAAAAGAGTGACAGGTGGTACAGATATCAGGGACCCAACCATAACGTACACGAACTTCCACCACGTGACCAACAGCAAGCTGGACAGGAATGGAGGATGGTAGCGGCCTAAGGGGAGAAATCTCAATCAGAGCCTTGGCGTAAACAATTATTATATGTGTATACCATTATACATGTATACTATTTATTGATCAATTTTTAATTAATTTAATTCATGAGATGATATAAAGGACAATTAATATACTATTTATTGATCAATTTTCCTTAAACATTTTAAGATAAATATAGAATGGTTTAGCCCCAAATTCTTAAAAGGAGAATTAATATAAATGACAAAAATTTATATATTTTTAGCCTCAAGGACACGACCTCAATAATTTAACCACAATGATAAAATTCTCCTAAAAATTATTCATAAGGACAAATTTCAAAACTGCTACCAAACTAAAAACTGATACACTGCTACCGATAACTACAAATTGATACCTAAAAACTGTTATCAATAACGAAAAACTAATACTTAAAGAAAGTTTCTTTCAGGCTAAAATACTGAAGGTCTGTCTTTGAGGCTAAAATGCTTAGAAATTTTGTCATTGGCAATAATTTTCTGTTCTTAAAATACTTCATAAAATCCTAGTATGGCGGAAAGAAAGCACCCATACCGTAGAGCGCATTTATGGCTGAAAGTGAGACATCGACATTTATACTTATCATGTACTTTCCACTCATAAAATCAAAATCCTCAGTGCACAAGTATATCTACCCAAATTGTGGCGAATGCTCGAGCAGTCGAGCAAAGCAGAAGAACTCAATTATCTTGTACGGAATAGCTTCCAAACCTTCCTTACACTATTTCAAATTATATACATTAAGATTTGGAGGCTCGAATGAGAATTTCAAATATTTTCCACTCATAACGGTTTCTATATCGTGAAATTTTAAAAACAAGAAGATTGTGACAATGAATTGAACAACGATCGGTATTACAATAATAAAGTTTTGATAATGCGGAAAAAATAAAGCCCTAGAATGAAGTTACCCTATTCTTATAAATGATTATAATATGAGTACGCTTTCCAGGACTCGGCATTGAATGTTTGGCAAGGAAGGAAGTGGAAGGATGGCATCTTTAATAGGAAAGTCAATTAAGATGGATAAGTTAATGGCATCTTTAATAGGAAAGCCAATTAAGATGGATAAGTTACTAAGGGAATGATCAGAATAGCCTATACCGGAGTACTGGCAAAATAGATTCAAATTTTATTTTCCCAAAGTCAGTGCCCATATGGATATAAGCGACAATATTACTTGGTAAGAAGTTCAGCACCAATAGAGACCTAATAAGTGCAGCATACGTGACTTCTTCGGACACAGAAAATCATTGCATCATGACTAAGCAGTCGATGCCAAAAACAAAAAATACGGACGCTGCAGAGTTCAATACCATGCAAGTTGATCAAGTAAATACAAAGGGTAACTTAGAGGCAGGCGATTCAATGCAAAAAACAATTCAGTATAAAATTAAGAAGGCAAGTCCAACAGTCTAGTTCAAAGTAAAGTCCCATTCAGTACAGTCTGAATCAACAAATCATCATAATATCTCTCTTCTCACCCTACAAGCATTAATACTCAAGCCAGTCACCCAAAAAATTTGCCAGCACGCAAGCGCAGGAACCATGGAAATAGAGAATCCTCTTGAAGCATCCAAGAGCTTCAACGCAACCAACCTGTAGGAAAGCACTGATATAAACAAAGACGGTGATATCATCATGATTGAAAAACATTGTGATGGTTCACCAGGAGAAGACAAAAGAATACTAATGACAACTTGAAAGATGACTACAACTCAGAAGAAAGGCAAGCAACTTATACACAAAGCCAAACAAGGAGAAATAGAATTGAAAATACTCCATTTGAGTTCAAAGCCACAACTTCAGAAGAGGTAATTGATAACCCAGCGTGGACGAATTTGGTCTCTCAAATCAAGTCCATAGCTAGAAAAAACAAAAGATGTAAGCTGAGTTCCCCCTAGTAACTCCGAAACTAGGGGAAACACTTCTAGTAATGATTAATATGTCGTTCCTAATATGGAACATAAGCCAACAAGGAAATATTAAGTGATAAATTACATTAATAGATTAAAACCGTTCATAGTGTGCTTATTAGAACATAAACTAAACAATGCACCATATACAAATCGCTGTTAAAATCTTTAAACATAACAGAAATTTCATGCAAAACACAAAATACGATGGCAAAAGTTGAACAATGATGATGCGAGACCAAAAAGTTTGGAATCATACACTTTTTCTAAGGAAAGTCTGACATAATTTGTTGCAAAATAGGGGGACTCAGCCTAGTATTTACCAAGGTTTGAGATTCCGGCCGGTATGACGGAATTCCAACAGTACCGTTCCAGTTCCGGCATTGAGCCGGCCGGAATTCGCTTAATTACCCGTTCCGGTCAAGACCGTAAATAAGATCATTGTACAAACTGCAAAATCGGAAAATAAACAGCAAAAGCATAGAAGTACCCGAGAATCAATCTAGGGCATAGGGGCCGCACTGATGTTTCAAACGATTATGGCTTCTAATTTATCGATTTCCACCTATTCGACTTTCATATAATCAAAATCAGTTTGGGGTTTAGACAGCTCGAGTTTGGGATAGACTTGAAAGAAGAAAGGGACGATGATTTTTAGAGGCTGAATGTTATATTTGTGTGTATTAAAAAAATTAATTGGTCTTTGGGCTGAGAGAGTTTGGACTAAGATTTGATGGGGCTGACATATTTATTTATATATATATTATAAACAGATTTAAGCGCTTTGACATATAAACAGAGTATACAAAATGCAAAATTAAGACCGTTGGATTTATCAAAGTATTTTTATAAACAAAAGGTAACGAAATTCGAAACCAGAAATAAAACGAAATATCTGAAATTTTCAAAATTGATCAAAGTTTTAAAATCCCAAATGAACAACACAAAATTTTGCACAACGAATTTTCAATTAAAGTGTGTATTCTATATGTACTGTAAAAAATATGCTATAAATTTATGACAATATTTGATATTTATTAGCGTATATAGTAAATTAAAGCAAAAAAAGTACCGCAGTTAGAAAAACGGAATTAAAGCGGAACTTTCGGAATTTCCGGAACGGAAACAAAAATTGTAAAACTACCGGTGACCGGAACGGAAACGGAAAAAGAAATTTTGAACCTTGGTATTTACTTGTGTATGTGGAATGCACAGTCAAACCCAAAGAACCAAACTATGGGACCATATCAAACAAGCAGCAGAAAATATTTCAATTCCTTGGTGGATATCAGGGGACTTTAAATGCATGTTGTATAGGTAGACAGAACTGGACCTAGTAACAGTTCGAAAAACGCAGACTATGACTTCTACAACACTATTTTAGCTATTGGCTTGCAAGAAATGCATTATGTGGGCAACTGTTTTATATGGAGAGGAGGGAAAGGTAATACAGCACATCAAATTGAACAGAACCCTCACTAATTGTGAGTTTCAAGCTAAATTCACAAACTCATATGTACAAATCATGAGCCATTCGACAAGCGACCATTCTCCCACTGTAATCAATTTGATTCATAGCAATAAAGTGGTTAGTAATATAGCTTTAAGCTTCAATAGTATATGGACCCAGCAAGAGGGATACAATGTGAGGATCCTTGTTTCTGGCCATCTGGGCTCTAGTATGAGTCATGGCAGTAGCACTTGGTGGTAGGGTAGGCGGTAAGGGGTTTCAGACAGCAATCGGTGAGGGGTGTTGATAAAAGATAGGTATTATCGAAATTAAGAAGGAGATGAAGAAGCAGATAAAGAGTGAAACAAGAATAAGAGCGCAGTGAAGATAATACACAGATTATAAAGAAGTAAGAAAGAAGGAGAAGACACCGGGTAAAAGAAACTCATTTTTATTCTCATTTATTTTTCACTCATATCAGTTTTACATACTCCTCCTCATATATATACTAATGAACATGGACTCATTCAACTGACCCATTTTATAACAACTCATCAAAGTACATTGCCGAACTATAATTTACAAATAAACCCTTGCAAGTGTACACGGATACGTTGTGCACGTGCACACATGCACAGTGTGCATCTTCTTTTATTTAGCTTTTTCTCTGGGATTATGTTTAGCTTTTGATGTTGTCTCGCATTTGCATCATTTCTAAGTCATCAGGAGTTCCCTTGTCCATTGCAATTAAGGTAGATGCCCTGGGTAGCCTGCTGTGTATAAGTGTTTGTTGAAATGACCCTGCAGGTTGGTGCACGACAAATGTTCGATGGAATACCTGAGCGTAACAACTCCCCTCCTCTTTAAAAAGAGACCTTGTCTCAAGACTTAATGTGGAAAACTTTCGAACTAGATCCCAATAATCTCCCATGTGGCATCTGAATCTGGTTTGTTTTTCCATTTCACTAAGGCTTAAGCAACTGGTTTATTCTTTCGTGGAATAAGCCTTTATCCAAAACTGATTTAGGTTTCTCCACTAATTCTTCTGTGTAGGAAGGCAAGTCATGTCGTAAAACATAAGTAGAGCCGGTTTTCTTTTTCGGCTCGGAGATGTGAAAAACTGAATGTATTTGAGTTGTGTCAAGTAATTCCAATTTGTAAGCCTTCGAACCAATTTTTTCAGTAATTTTGAATGGACCATCGTATTTTGATGACAATTTATTTGTTTTGTTGTACTCACTGAAAATTGCTTATAGGGATGCAATTTTAAATACACCAAATCTCCAACAGAGTAATATCTCTCTATCCTTTTTCTATCTGCAAATTTCTTCATTCTTTCTTGAGCAAGCTTTAGACTATCTTTCAAAAATTGTAGTGTTATGTCTCTAGAAAACAAATGATGTTCTACTTGTTGTACTTTTGCAGTGTTTGGTACATAGGACAAGAGAGTCGGTGGCTGTCTTCCATAGAGCACTTCATACGGTACGGTGTCAACAGAGTGGATTCCTTCCATGTTGATTGAACCAAAGTTCTGCTAATGTTAACTAGTTGTTCCATTCATGAGCCTGATGGTAGACAAAGCAAGATAAGTTTCCAATGCTTTATTTATTATTTTAGTTTGACCATCTGTTTGAGGATGGTATGAAGAACTAAATTTTAGAGTGCATTCTTTTAATCGAAATGGCTCTTGCCAAAATGTGCTAAGGAATAAAGAATCTGTTGGAATTCCTAAAACAAACAAAGTGAATGATAACGAACATAAGTCCCACATCACCTAATATACTAAGAAAGCCAAGTATATTAATAGCTTTCTCAAGTGGAGGTTGGGGGCCTGGGGCTCACAAATGTATGCTTCGTTGTGAGGAAGGAGATCATGCATCACCACCACACGCGCGCCCCGCCGTCCGATCGAACCGCACCGGGCCGGGCTCGGTACGGGTACGGGCCTAAAATGACCATTCTTTTTACTAGGCCACTGTTTAACGGTTTTGAGCTTCGTCTGAAGCTGGGTTGGGCCTGGAATTTGAAGAGAAGCGGGCGGGTAAAGACGGACGTGGGGTTTTTGCCTGAGAAGATGCGACTGTTCATAAGAGGACGCGAACAGTAGCGGGTGCGACCCGTTAGAAGCAAACAGGTGCGGCCAAACGCAAGCGGGTGCGACCCGACTGAAGCGGTATAGGCGAAACAGTACGAGCGGGTGCGAAACAGTAGCAGGCGGGCGTGACCCGTTAATGAACAGCAGCGACCAAAAGGCAACGGGTGCGACCCGTCAAGCGGACGCGACTGTTTGAAGTGATGCAGACGAAGTTATAAATAGAAGAGAATACTGATCACATTCTCATCCGATTCCAATCTAATTTCTTCTACTTCTTTGCTCTACTGCTCGATATTCCATATATATCACAGAGTTGGCATACTCATTACAATCTCGTGCAGATTACGTCTGTTGTATCTTGGGAGAGTTTTGAAATAAAATTCTTAAGGAAATTGTTACGACAAGTCTCAGACGGAATTTCCTTTATATACTGGTTAGATTCACTGTAATTTTTCCCGTTTATAAGTTGTACTATTTCTTACAATAGTATAACGTTGTTGTTGTAATTTATTTACAACGTAACTTATTGTTACACTTATCTAATACAGAATTCCAGCGTAGTGGAATTCTAATTAATAAACTTGTGCGACGAGTTTATTGTAGCGTGCTATCTGTTTTAGTACACTAGCCAACTAACATCTTAAGAATTTTACTGTTTTATACTAAAACAGAGATGACAACAATTGACAACATGAAAATGGATAAGTCCACCTTTTTAGCGGTTATTCCTGAATGCAATTTGGTTCAGAACCCTAACCAATGGTGGGTTGACACAGGAGCTACTCGTCATGTTTGCTCTGAAAAATCCATGTTTGCTCTGAAAAATCCATGTTTTCAACATACCAGAAATTCGATCACGAAGAAAAACTCTACATGGGTAATTCTACAGTTTCCATGATCGAAGGCAGTGGCACAGTTATCCTCAAGTTCACTTTTGGAAAAACTGTCAAATTAAATGACGTGCTTCACGTTCCAGGCATACGCAAGAATCTGATCTCCAGCTCAGTGCTATCAAAGAAAGGATTCATAATTGTGTTCGAATCAGACAAGATGGTTCTGTTCAAAGCTGGAATGTATATCGGAAGGGGTTATTTATGTGATGGCCTATTTAAGGCAAACGTAGCCGTTGTCGGCAATAAATCTATGTATTCTGATTGTTCTATTAATAAAATTGAAGTTTCTTACTTGCTTGAGCACGAAATTTTACTATGGCACGATAGATTAGGACACATAAACTTCCGAAAAATGAAGAAATTATCAAACTTGGGATTAATTCCAAAATTCCAAGTAGATAAGAACTACAAATGTGAGACATGTGCAGAAGCAAAAATGGTTAAAAAACCATTTCAATCTGTTGATAGAAGCACCGAACCACTAGGTTTGGTTCACACAGATTTATGTGATTTTAAATCACTACCTACAATAGGTGGAAAAAAGTATTTCATTACTTTTATTGACGATTATACGCGATATTGCTATGTATATCTTTTAAATAGTAAAGATGAAGCAATAACAGCGTTTATAAAATACAAGGCTGAGGTAGAAAATCAGTTAAATAAAAAGATCAAGATACTAAGATCTGATCGAGGTGGAGAATATGAATCACCATTGGAACAGTTCTGTGCCGAAAATGGTATAATTCATCAAACAACAGCTCCATAATCACCACAACAAAATGGTGTAGCCGAGAGGAAGAATAGAACGTTAAAAGACATGATTACTGCCATGCTTTTAACTTCTGGTCTACCGATGAACTTGTGGGGGAAGCTTTAAATATGTCTAATCACATATTAAACAAAGTCCCTCACAATAAAACGGGAACAATTCCATATGAGATATGGAAAGGACACAAACCAAGCTTTAAATACCTCAAAGTGTGGGGGTGCTTGGCAAAAGTTTCAGTTCCGCCTCCTAAGAGAGTCAAACTTGGACCAAAAACAGTAGATTGTTATTATCTTGGGCCAGCCCAAAATAGTAGTGCCTACAGATTTTTGGTATTCAAGTCTGATATAACTGATATTCATGTACATACAATCATAGAATCAAGAGATGCCTCATTCTTTGAAGATGTGTTTCCGCACAAAAGGAATGATGGAAATAATGTTCCAAAAATGACAAGGGAAGAATCAAACGATTCGCATAAAGATGAAACTCATCATGAAATTGAGGATGTTGAACCAAGAAGAAGCGTAAGGGCTAGAACTTCCAAAACATTAGGTTCAGACTTTTTTACATATGTATTAGAGAACGAACCTCAAACATACAAGGAAGCAATGTCATCTTCTGAATCCTCATGTTGGAAAGAAGCAATCCAAAGTGAGATTGATTCAATTCTAAGTAATAAAACTTGGGAAATTGTTGATATTCCACCAGGAATAAAACCAATTGGCTGCAAATGGATTTTCAAGAAGAAAATGAAAACAGATGGCTCTATCGACAAGTATAAAGCTAGATTAGTAGCCAAAGGATATCGTCAAAAAGAAGGAGTAGACTTTTTTGATACATATTCGCCGGTAACACGAATAACCTCTATAAGAATGCTAATAGCAATTGCATCCATCCATAATCTAGAGATTCATCAGATGGATGTAAAAACAGCATTCTTAAATAGAAATCTCGATGAGGAGATTTACATGGAGCAACCTGAGGGATTTATTTCCAAAGGAAATAAAAACAAAGTCTGTAGATTAGTCAAATCACTATACGGACTAAAACAAGCTCCAAAACAATGGCATGAAAAATTTGATAGTGTCATGATGAAAAATGGTTTTCGTATAAATGAATGTGACAAATGTGTTTATTATAAACAACTTGGAAAATCATATGTGATGATCTGTCTATATGTGGACGATATGCTAATATTCGGTCCAAATACTCAGGTAATTGAGACCATAAAGAAAATGCTGATCAACAATTTCGATACGAAAGACTTAGGAGTTGCGGACGTTATTTTGGGAATCAAAATAATAAGAACACCTAATGGAATTGAACTATCTCAGTCACACTATGTAGACAAAGTGATTGAAAAATTCCAAGAGTATGGAATTAAAGGAGTGAGGACACCTTTTAATCCATCGGAAGTACTCCATAAAAACACTGATGAGAGTGTAATGCAACTGGAATACTCTCGTGTAATAGGATGCTTAATGTATCTGATGAATTGCACCAGACCAGATATTGCTTACGCGGTAAGTCGACTAAGCAGGTATACAAGTAATCCAGGGAAGGAACACTGGAAAGCACTAATGAGAGTGTTGGGATATTTAAAGAATACCACTAATTTTTCCTTACATTATGGAAAATATCCTACCATCTTAGAAGGATATAGTGATACAAACTGGATTGCAAATTCAGAGGAATCAAAATCCACAAGTGGTTATGTCTTTACCCTTGCAGGAGCAGCAGTGTCATGGAAATCTACTAAACAAACATGCATAGCTCCATCCACCATGGAATCTGAGTTTATCGCATTAGATAAAGTAGGCGAAGAGGCAGAATGGCTTCGTCAATTCTTAGAAGATATTCCATTTTGGCCAAAACCTGTGATGGCCATATGTATTCACTGCGATAATCAAGCAGCGCTAAGTAGAGCGAAAACCTTGTGTATAATGGCAAATCACGACACATACGTCGTCGCCATAACACAGTTAGGCAGTTACTTTCTAATGGAACTATTTCCATTGATTATGTGAGGACAAATGATAACCTAGCGGATCCATTTACTAAAGGTTTATCAAGAGAGAAAATTGACTGCGCATCGAGGGGAATGAGTTTAAAAGCCTAAACCAACAAGAGTTACCTTATACGGAAACCTATCCTAGCGACTGGAGATCCCACGGACTAGGATCAATAGGCAAACCAGTTATGAGTAACTCAAGAAGCTATGCATTTGTATGGACTTGGTCCTACTCCATTCCTATGGTGCAAAATATAATGCATGCCTACAGAAGTAGTTAAAGGTTAAAACTATGTTTTTTAATGATGACCATATCTTGGAAATAACAAGTGGGGTATATGTAGGATACTCTTAATGGTTGCGATCACCTATGTTAGTGTAAGCTGGGTCGGCTCTATGAGAATATTAAAAGGCTTTTATTCTCTAAAAACACTCGCAGAACCAAAAATTGTTCAGGACCAAAATGAACACAACCAAGAGATTGGATGAGAAGGGAATCAATGCTTCGTAAAGCTTATTGTCTGGATATACAATAAAGGCCGACGGTTCAAGATGAAATAATTCACCGATTATCCAAGTAGATCCGATAAGTTTTAACTAGGGAAAGTTCAAAGTGAAATATCTACTTATCCACGATAAAGCATTATTCCATATGTACTCTGTGATATTTCCATTTGCGTGGGGGATATGTATATTATCATTCATGTGGGGGATTGTTGGAATTCCTAAAACAAACAAAGTGAATGATAACAAACATAAGTCCCACATCACCTAATATACTAAGAAAGCCAAGTATATTAATAGCTTTCTCAAGTGGAGGTTGGGGGCCTGGGGCTCCCAAATGTATGCTTCGTTGCGAGGAGGGAGATCATGCATCACCACCACACACACGCGCGCGCCGCCGCCGCCGTCCGTCCGACCGAACCGGGCCGGGCCGGGCACGGGTACGGGTCTAAAATGACCAGTCTTTTTACTAGGCCGCTGTTTAACGGTTTTGGGCTTCATCTGAAACTAGGCTGGGCCTGCAATTTGAAGAGAAGCGGGCGGGTGAAGACGGACGCGGGGTTTTTTCCTGAGGAGATGCGACTGTTCATAAGAGGAGGACGCGAACAGTAGCGGGTGCGACCCGTTAGAAGCAAACAGGTGCGGCCAAGCGCAAGCGGGTGCGACCCGACTGAAGCGGTACAGGCGAAACAGTACGAGCGGGTGCGAAACAGTAGCAGGCGGGCGCGACCCGTTAACGAACAGCAGCGACCAAAAGGCAACGGGTACGACCCGTCAAGCGGACGCGACTGTTTGAAGGGATGCAGACGAAACTATAAATAGGAGAGAATACTGATCACATTCTCATCTGATTCCAATCTAATTTCTTCTGCATCTTTGCTCTACTGCTCGATATTCCATATATATCACAGAGTTGACATACTCATTACAATCTCGTGCAGATTACGTCTGTTGTATCTTGGGAGAGTTTTGAAATAAAATTCTTAAGGAAATTGTTACGACAAGCCTCAGGCAGAATTTCCTTTATATACTGGTTAGATTCACTGTAATCTTTCCCGTTTATAAGTTGTACTATTTCTTACAATAGTATAACGTTGTTGTTGTAATTTATTTACAACGTAACTTATTGTTACACTTATCAAATACAGAATTCCAGCGTAGTGGAATTCTAATTAATAAACTTGTGTGACGAGTTTATTGTAGCGTGCTATCTGTTTTAGTACACTAGCCAACTAACAGAATCTCTGTCATTATAATTGTCTTTGGCATGCCATATAATTTAAAAATTCCGTAAAAAATTAGTTTGACTATTGTCTTTGCTGTGTATGGGTGTTGAAGTGAGAAAAAATGGGCATATTTTGATAGTCTATCAACCACCACAAAAATAACTATTGCATTTTTACTTTTTGGTAGGCGAGTTATAAAGTCCAATTTATATGTCAGACCAAACCTGTTCTGGTTGTGGTAATGGTTGTAATAGACCAGGATATCAAATATTTTCTGTTTTAGCTCGTTGGCAATCATCACACTGTTGAATGTATTGCTCCACTGATTTTTTTGACATGCTTTCAAAAGAAGACCTTTTTTATTCTCTTCAGTTTCTTTTTTACTCCAGAATGTCCTCCAAGTGGTGATGAATGAAATTCAAATAAAATTGTGTTGATGAGATCTGAATGAGTATGATCCAATAAAAAAATTCTTTTATAAAATATTAAATATCAAACTATCTGATACTTTGTGGACTCTAATTTTCCTTGTAGAATATTTTCCTTTTTTATTTCAAAGAATCGATTTTGCTTGATTTGCTTTCTAAGTTCAATACTCTAATCGGGCTGTAGCATTGAAATGGCCAAGAGGTTTGAATCACCATGCATTCTGGATAAGCTGTCTGCTATATAATGTTTTCTTTTTCTTTTTTGTATTGAACTTCATATTCATATCCATGTAACTTTGCTAACCATTTCCCTTGAATTCCTATGGTAAGTTTCTGAGACAAGAGTTGTTGCAAGCTCTGGTAGTCTATTCGAACTATGAATTTTCTTCCAATTAAGTATTGTGACGACTTTTTTGTTGCATGTATTAAAGCAAGTAGCTCCTTTTTATTAAGTATATAAGTGTATATTCTTTCCTTGTAGTGCTTGGCTAATATAGGCAAGTGGTTTATTGTCTTGTAATAATACTGTACCACCAGATCCACTTGCATCACACTCCACAACAAATTCTTTGTTAAAATTAGGCATAACTATTATAGGAGGGTTGATATGACAAGACTTTAATTTATAAAATTCCTCGGTAGCTTCAGTTGTCCGGTAGAAAGAATTTTTCCTCAACATTATGGCAAGTGGTTTTGCAATCATCCCATAACCTTTAATAAATTTTCCGTAATACCTTGAAAGGCCTAGAAAGCTTCTCAAAGCTTTAATGTTGTGTGGTTGAGGCCAATCTAGAATTGCTTTGGTCTTTTCTTTATCTACTGAAATTCCATTTGCAGAAATAATATGGCCTAAATAATTTAGCTTGCTTTCTGCAAAAGAGCACTTGGATAATTTGATGACTAGGTGATTGTCTTGGAGGAGTTGTAATGTAATTCTGAGATGCTTTAGATGATCATCCCAACATGTACCGTAAATTAAAATATCATAAAAAACCAAAATAAACTGTCTTAAAAACCAGTTAAAAATAAAATTCATAAGAGATTGAAATGTTAAGGGGCATTAGACAATCCAAATGACATTACCAAAAATTCATAACGACCTTCATGTGTTCGAAAAGCAGTTTTATGTATATCATCTTCATGCATTCTTATTTGGTGATAGCCAGATTTGAGATCAAGCTTAGTGAAATATTTCGAACCGTGAAGTTCATCTAGTAGATCATCTATAAGAGGAATGAGAAATTTGTCTTTAATATGCTAGTTTAATCCCCTATAATCAATACAAAACATCCAAGAGCCATCTTTTTTCTTGGCCATTACAACTGGGGCTGCAAATGCACTGTTACTATTTCTGATAATACCAGAGTCTAACATTTCCGTAATTAATTTTTCAAGTTCATTTTTAATATAGTATGAATGTCTATATGGCTTTAAACAAACTGACTTTGAACCATGTAACAGTGGAATTTTGTGGCCACGGTCTCTTTTTGGTGGCAGTGTAGTAAGTGAACTAGTGACAGAGGGAAATTAATATGATAATTTTTGAATATCAGTGTGAATATTTGTGTCTGACAGTGTGGAAGTGGATGAGGAAAGGAGCATGAATTTTAGTTGTGCTAAATTCAATTCCTTAGAAATTTTATCTTCACTAAAATGTTGTATATCAGAACTTATTAGTCCTTGTCATTTATATTCTTTGGCATTGTAATAAAATCGAACTTGAATTTTTTTGAAACTAAAAAAAAATTCATTAAACTCCCTCATCCATTGTGTACCTGAGACGATATCACAACCTTCCATTGGAAGAACTAGTAGATCTATAGGCATTCTACAACCTTGACATGTTAATAAAATTTGAGAGCAAAGTCCATTACCTTGAAGCTTTTGGCCATTGGCAACCTGCACTTCATAAGTTCTTGTTTTATTTAATTTTAATTTTTGAGCTAAAGTGCTATCAATAAAACTGTGATTTGAACCAGAATCAATGAGAAAAATAATAGATTTATTATTGATTTTGCTCTGATTTTAATAGTATGCAAGTTGGAATTCCTAGCAATGCATTTATAGATTTTGAGAGCATCGTATTTTTTGAATCTTTATGATTATCTAATTCATGAAGGTCTAACAAATCATCAGTTGAATCATCTTGATCAGCTAAATCATCTAAATTAATAATTCCGTCTAAAATGTATACTTGCTTGGTTTTACATTTGTGACAAAAATGGTATTTCTCGTTACACCCAAAGCAAAGATATTTTTCTTTTCTTGTCTAAAATCTCTTCGGGTGTTAAACATTTTATTTTTGACTGTTTGTCTGAAAAACTTTGAATAGATGATTTAGAAGGAAACGTTGTGTATTTGATGAAATTTTTTTTGAACTAGTTTTAGAGGAATTAGTTTTGGAATATTTATTTGGTGCTAACCACTTTGTTTCATAAGTTTTTGCAAGAATTATTGCTGAATCAAAATCAGGTGGATTGGCAATAATAACATCAAATTTAATTTCTTCTTTTAAACCGCCTAATTTTTTTGTAAAAGATGTGTCGGGGTGATTTGTTCTATCATTCCTTCTAATTTTTCAAACTGATTAACATATTGCATAACAGAAGTTGTTTGTTTTAATAAAGAAAATGTATCATGTGGCCTCTCTAATCCATTTGGTTTAAGGCGTACATGAATGGCCTTATGAAATGTAGACCAGTGATGAAAAGAGAAGATACGAACTCATTCATGTATATCAGTATTGTTGTAAGTAAAGAATTACTCAGTTTTTCTCAACCAATCAATGACTCTGTCTTCACTAGTGAATGTAGGAAATTCTATTTTGATGTTAAGTTTTGTAGAGTCTCTGGTGCGATGTTTAGAGTTTTTTGAAGGTGGTTGCTCCAAATGAATTTTGTTTGGTCTAAGATAGAATTGGTGCTCTGTGATTTGGAGGAATGTAAATGTTGGATCTGTTGTGGTGAGGGAAAGAATTCGATCTGTTGATATCAGATCTGACATTCGGTGGTTGTTGATTCTTGATACCTTTCAACTCAGGAAAAAAATTATTCATCATTTCTTGCATTTTGTCCAATTTAATATTGACTTCTTGACTGTTCTTGGACAAGGTTGTGGTTGTGGATGACAATTCTTGAGTGATCCTTTCCAATTTCTTAAGAGGCAGTGCATTCCTGTTGTTGATGAGATCTCGATTATGACACCTATCTTGCTGCGACAGTTGATCAAGATTGACTGAGCCACTGAGTGAAGTTTTATTAGACTCTTCATTGTTGCCTATTGTTGAAGGGTCTTCATGGTGAGGGTCTAAATCTTGCTCACCAGCTGACTCCGATACCAGATTGTGTGGACCCTTGTTTCTGGCCATCTAGGCTCTGGTATGAGCAATGCAGTAGCACTTGGTGGTAGGTTAGGTGGTGAGGGGTTTCAGACAGCAATCAGTGAGGGGTGTTGACAAAAGAGGTATTATCGAAATTAAGAAGGAGGTGAAGAAGCAGATAAAAAGTAAAACAAGAATAAGAGCACAGTGAAGATAATACACAAATTATGCAGAAGTAACAAAGAAGGAGAAGACACAGGGGTAAAAGAAACTCATTTTTTATTCTCATTTATTTTTTACTCATATTAGTTTTACATACTCCTCCTCATATATATATTGATGAACATGGACTCGTTCAACTGACCCATTTTATGACAACTCATCAAAGTACATTGTTGAACTATAATTTACAAATAAACCCTTGCAATTGTACGCGGATACGTTGCGCACGTGCACACATGCACAGTGTGCATCTTCTTTTGTTTAGCTTTTTCTTTGGGATTATCTTTAGCTTTTGATGTTGTCTCGCATTTGCATCATTTCTAAGTCATCGGGAGTTCCCTTGTCGATTGCAGTTAAGGTAGATGTCCTGGGCAGCTTGCTGTGTATAAGTGTTTGTTGAAATGACCCTTCAGGTTGGTGCACGACAAATGTTCGATGGAATGCCTGAGAGTAACAACTCCCCTCCCCTTTAAATAGAGACCTAGTCTCAAGGTTTAATGTGGAAAACTTTCGAATTAGATCCCAATAATCTTCCCATGCGGCATCTGAATCTGGTTTGTTTTTCCATTTCACTAAGGCTTGAGCAACTGGTTTATTATTTCGTGGAATAAGACTTATATCCAAAATTGATTCAGGTTCCTCCACTAATTCTTCTATGTAGGAAGGCAATTCATGTTGTAAAACAATAGTAGAGCCGATTTTCTTTTTCAGCTGGGAGATGTGAAAAACTGGATGTATTTGAGTTGTGTCAGGTAATTCCAATTTCTAATCCACCAAACCAATTTTTTAGTAATTTTGAACGGACCATAGTATTTTGGTGACAATTTATTTATCTTTGCTGTACTCACTAAAAATTGACTATAGGGCTTCAATTTTAAATAAACTCAATCTCCAACAGAATAGTATCTCTCTGTCCTTTTTCTATCAGCAAATTTCTTCATTCTTTCTTGAGCAAGCTTTAGACTATCTTTCAAAATTTGTAATGTTATGTCTCTGGAAATAAATGTTGTTCTACTTGTTGTACTTTTGTAGTGTTTGGCACATAGGACAAGAGAGTTGGTGGTTGTCATCCATAAAGCACTTCATATGGTGTCAATTGAGTGGATTCCTTCCATGTTGTATTGAACCAAAATTCTGCTGATGTTAGCCAATTGTTCCATTTATGAGGCTGATGGCAGACAAAGCACCGTAGATAAGTTTTCAAAGCTTTATTTGTTATTTTAGTTTGCCCATCTGTTTGGGGATGGTATGAAGAACTAAATTTTAGAGCGCATCTTTGTAATCGAAATAGCTCTTGCCAAAATGTGCTAAGAAATAAAGAATCTCTGTCACTTACCATTGTCGTTGGCATGCCATATAATTTAAAAAATGCCATCAAAAAATACCTTGGCTACTGTCTTTACTGTGTATGGGTGTCGAAGTGAGAAAAAAGGGCATTTTTTGATAGTCTATCAACCACCACAAAAATAACTGCTGCATTATTACTTTTTGATAGGTGAGTTATAAAGTACATTGATATGTCAAACCAAACCTGTTTGGTAGTGGTAATGGTTGTAGTAGACCAGGAGATGAAATATTTTTTGTTTTAGCTCGCTGGCAATCATCACACTGTTGAATGTATTATCCAATGATTTTTTGATACGCTTCCAGAAGAAGACCTTCTTTATTCTCTTCAATGTCTTTTTTACTTCAGAATGTCCTCCAAGTGGTGATGGATGAAATTCAAATAAAATTGTATTGATGAGATCTAATTGAGCATGATCCAATAAAATTTTCCCTCTATAAAATTTAAATCATTAGCCATCTGATACTTTGTGGAGTCTAATTTTTCTTGTAGAATATTTTCCTTTTTATTTCAAATAATGGATTTTGCTTGATTTGATTTCTGAGTTCAATAATCCAATCAGGCTGTAGCACTGAAATGGCCAAGAGGTTTGAATCATCATACATTCTGATTAAGTTGTCTGCTATAATGTTTTCTTTTCCTTTTTTTGTATTGAACTTCATATTCATATCCATGTAACTTTGCTAACCATTTCCCTTGAATTCCTGTGGTAAGTTTCTAAGACAAGGGATGGTGCAAGCTCTAGTGGTCTGTTCAAAACTATGAATTTTCTTCCAATTAAGTATTGTGACCTCTTATTCGTTGCATTTATTGAAGCAAGTAGCTCCTTTTCATACGTAGATAAGTGTAGATTCTTTCCTTGTGGTGCTTGGTTAATATAGGCAAGTGGTTTATTGTCTTGTAATAATACTGCACCAATACCAGATCCACTTGCATTACACTCAACAACAAATTCTTTGTTAAAATTAGGCATAGCTAATAGAAGAGGGTTGATAAGACAAGACTTAAATTTATAAAATGCCTCAGTAGCTTCAGTTGTCCAGCAGAAAGAATCTTTCATCAACATTGTGGTAAGTGGTTTTGCATTCATCTCATAACCTTTAATAAATTTTCTGTAATACCCTGAAAGGCCTAGAAAGCCTCTCAAAGCTTTAATGTTGTGTGGTTGAGGCAAATCTAGAATTGCTTTGGTCTTTTCTTTATCTACAGAAATTCCATTTGCAGAAATAATATGGTCTAAATAATTTAGCTTGCTTTCTGCAAAAGAGCACTTGGATAGCTTGATGACTAGGTGATTGTGTTGGAGGAGCTGTAATGTAATTCTAAGATGCTTTAGATCATCTTTCCAACATGTACTGTAAATTAAAATATCATCAAAAAATCCAAAATAAACTATCTTAAAAATCATTTAAAAATAAAATTCATAAGAGTTTGAAAACAAGTTTATTTGATTTTTCGTCTAAACAAAAATAGAATTCATAAGAGATTGAAAACTAGTTTATTTGATTTTTCGTCTAAACCATTTAAAAATAGAATTCATAAAAGATTGAAAACAAGTTTATCTGTGTTTTCGTCTAAACAAAAATACGCACATCATATGCATTGCTGAAAAACAAACAATTTTCAAAAATGAAATTAACATACAAAATAGAAAGCAAGTTTCTTTGACTTTTCTTGTTTTGGGATATAACAATAGCACGGAAAATAATTATTCTCCTCTGTTGTTCGACCATCGTCGCAATGACCAAGGATTGTAAATCTTTTTCTCACATTTTCTCACATTTTGTGGTGCGTGTTCAAAACACAAAACATAAAACTCAAAACGAAACCAAACAGAGCCTTATTTTTGCGAGTTCAGATATTGTAAGATTGATGAGTAATCAAAAGGTAGTAGACCCAACATTGAAAGCAAAATGATTTTTCTATCCACGAAAGTTTCTTTTTTTTCCAAAAGATCCAAAATTAATTTGTTCAAAACAGTTAAATATTTTTTTTTCTTCAATACTTAGAAAAAGTTAATGCTGAGAAAGTATGCATCTGTTAAATTTTGGTGATACAAAATCACAAATAGAGGGAAAGAAATATGCAAAAGAAAGAAAGAGAAGATTTTGTTTCCCCTAATTAATAGGCATATTGAGTATGTTTATTTCTTTCTCTAATTAGCTAATCAAATTATTTTTTGCCATCTCATTTTAACTTGGGCATCAAGTAATTGATTATATAAATAGAGACTAGAAGAGATGATAAATGTATGGTGAAAAATCTATTTGCTAATTCTTTGTCCTCCATCTTTGTTCTTCTTCTCCAGCAATTTTAGCCATATAGATATTTGCTCCCTTTCTCAATTTGGTTATTGATTCAATGGTATTTTGTTTATTTTAGCTTTGTTCTATTAATTGTAAACAAAAAATTTGGTGAATCAATAAAGTGGGTGGTTGGGTGGAATATCTTGTCTTATTGCTTATAATTTCAATTCTGTCTTATTTTTAATTCAAATTATCTCTTTGTAATTTGGGTGACAAAGATCCGTTGATATAAGCTTTCACAAAGCGCTGCCATTTTTTCACAACACCATCAACCTCACAACAGATTTTTCAAATTAAAAAAAAAAATGTTGCGCCATTGAATTTCAAATTATGGTTGATTTGGTTAATTTGTAATCACATAAACTATAATTTAAAGCTAACGTTAATCGAATCTATTTTCAAGTTAATCAAATGATTTTTGCTGATATTACGATTCTCTATTTTGGTATAATAAAGAAAAATGATTTATTTCGATTGATCACTTTACCCTCATTTTTTGAGAATATGAAAAATCCTTTCCGAGTTTGAACTTATTCATTGGAAACCTATGTTTCAATTTCTACTTTTTTTTTTAGTTCTATTTAATGTCCATATTTTCCCCACTCTTTTAGTTTTACTCATTTAAATTTACCTTTTTCTAAAATTAACATTTGGCGATGCAAAGCACCCTTTGAAACTCTTTGGCATCCATATACGATAGTTTCATAGCAACTCTACCCATTAACTGATTCATGAATGGCAAACAAGATGTACACAAGAATATGTACAAAAAAGAAACAGATGGATTAGAAATGATGCATTTAATATAGTCCATAACTCCATGCCAACGAGGCTGTGAACCTAACATGCGTGTTTATTCCACTCATAATCTTCACGCCATTACAATTATCCATCTTTAGAAGGCATTATTTAGCCTTTGGTTTGTGCTCCATATTGCCCCGTATTATAATACTCGGTCTTCTACTTTTTCCTTCAACTTATTTTCTGTTAAAGTCTCTATTCAACTTTTGTTCTATTACCAACTTGTTGGTGCATCGTTATAATTAATCAATATACTTAGATATATAAAATACAACTTGGAGTAATAATGCCCTTTAGTTAAAACCATGTGGTGTGTTGAAACAGAAGTACACAATATACTGTAAATGTACGCTTCAAATCGTCTCAAACGTGTAGTTCCAGGTAAAATAATATAGGGCATATGAATCCTATATATTTAGACAAATCACAACTAACAAGCGACACCCGACATATACGTAATTACAAAACCAACCTCTGACTCTTAAACTTATTATAGAGTGTATTTTTCACTTTACTTCTAATGTGTAAAAAATTTGCTAGTATAACCATAGCTAATTTCATGGAAACAGATTCAGTTTGATAAAGTTTAGATTACATAAAAAACAACAGAGAACCATCAGTAGGTTTATTTTTTATTAGCCAGGCTCGGTTAACTGGTAAAAAAGGAGGATTACTACGCATACGTACATAAAACCAGCAAACCAGTTCTTATTATCAGCCATTTTAGAATGGTTATAAGCTATAATTCTACTTTTGAGCTCTTTATATGAATAATGATATATATCCTTTGAATTGCAATACCTGCAGAAAAAAGAGAGTAATACTAGTCAAAATGTACGAGGATTGAAAAAGAAATTTATTAAGAAAGTTTCTCTTGATTATTAATGAACTGGTTCTAGGCATTCGTATATACCTAGAACATGAAGAGATGTCAATTTGAATTGAAAAGGCGCCGACTGCTTTTTTGCAACATGAACCTATTCCACATTGCAACTCATCCCTCAAGTTAATCTCGTAGCAATTACCACAGTGTAAAACATCAAAATGAATAGAAGCTCAAAGCATATAATGGTATACTAGTTAACAGAACTGTTGTTCACTTGTTCTACGTATATTGATGAACCTGTTAATAGAAACAAAACCAAAATCTTTATTCAATGTGGATTATCACAAATCAACTTGGGCATCAACTAAGTTTATGAACTGCAATTTGTAATTAGTGCAAGACATTTTTCAATTTACTATACATGATGATTATTGTGGTAAATTCCTATAAAACAGTACAATAACTGATGAATACGATCATCATGTGACTTAACATCCACTAAAAATGGAAGTACAAACCAATCAATCTAAGTAACCAATCCCATGTTCTTATGGACTTTTATTTCTTTTGCTTCAACCATACACATCCTTATCAAGACTAGACACTAATAGACAACTTCATTTGTAAAACTCCTTTTTTCCAAATTCCATAATCAAAGCTCCATGTGATTTATCATCTCATATTTTAAATTATTTCTCATATTTCCTATGCCTAATCATTTACTTATTATTATAGAAAAAATCTCCCTTGAAAGCATTGTTTGGATAGACCTGGTCATGGAGGATTTGGTCCAAATTTAGCCAACCACAGGTATAATCATACCTATCTAGACGAATCTAAATTTTATATTTCATTCGATTTTGTGAATTTAACTTTACAGATATAGGATCAATTCCTTGGCCCTAAACTAGGTTTGAATAGATAACCCATCTAATCCAAAATACAGAGCCATGATAAACAAATGTAATCTGTGTTCTATTTCAATTCGGCTACAAATTAAAACCAAGGTCTAGTGCATGAGAGTTTCTGAATGGCCAAGTTATTGACAATATTGTCTGCATTTCAAAATCAACATAAGCAATGTTAACGTTGCAGCTATAGCAGTACACTTTCCCCACATCCAATCAAGAAATCCAAACAAATATAGATATTCTATCCATGTTAATATTTTATTAAAAGTAACTATAGTTAGGCAATAATGCTATAAACTTATAAATGAAATAGCTTTAACGACCAAGACCCCACATGCATCAAACGCTTTTTAAGCAAGCATACTGTCTCAGAACCCAAAATCATTTTGCTTATAAAAGCAGATCCTAACACCACTTCCTATCCCATAAATTTCTTTTGCCTCCATTAACATTCCTTCTTCTTCAGCCATAACTCTGACCTAACACTGATGAGGCAGTTACTTGCAGCAATTAAGCATGGTCTTGGGATAAGACGATCTAAGAAGAGCTCTCGTGTCATTGATGAGAGCACTCTTGGCCAATTTGTTTTAGACAATGATCAAAATAGGAGTCGCAGCAGTATATTCAGAATGGTGGTTGTATCTTGTTTTATAGGTCCAAAGAATGCGAATGAAATTCCAAGGAATTTGGAAATGGATAATCTGATGGTACGAGATAGCATGCGCTATGCCATTTACGTGTAACAGATTCATGAATGGAGAGAATAGTCCATATTTGGAAGAAAGACAGCTTAATTTGTATGATGGTTGATAATAAAATAGAATGAATCAGTGTTAAATTCCAGGATTTTGCAGTTTCATGTAATCGTTGCCGATGTATCAAGCCTTTTACTGCTGCTTTCATGTTTAGGCAATTCTTTTACGGATAAGTTTCGGTAATAAAGTCCTTATTCCATTATCAGACAATCAAGTTAGTATTAATTATTTGATTTGATTTTGTAAGGATAATGATTCCAATCTGCTACATGATTTTATTGGTATGATCAAAAGAGATTCATGGAATATATGTCATTTCTCCTTGATTTCTTTTGTTCTTCTTTAGGAGGAAATATGGTATAATCCCACCAATTTGCTTATATGATATTCAAAAGCATTTAAAAATAAAAAAATTATCAAATAATAGTGCATAGTTTGAAGCCCCTGATATTCAGTTAATCATGAATAATAAAAAATATGACGTCTTTGTCAAAATAATCGGCAATTGCATTAGCCGTCGTTCTTTTCTAAATTGCGATGGTAGAACTCAATCTATTTTATGTGACAAATTTGCCCAACCATTGTAAGAAAGTAGCGCAAGTAATTGATGAGAAGCATTTCTCTCCTTTGAATTACACTGGAGAAATCCATGATTCGCCATTGAACCAAGCTTACACGAGAACCACAATTTTTCTACGCTTGGGTTTTTAGAGAAAACTCTCTTTGAAAAGTTGCGGTAGGTAACATCCTATTCACCAAATTATTGTCAATTTAGCCTCTAGAGCAGACCTTCAATATTTTATCCTGAATGACAACTTTCTGTAGGTATCAGTTTTTAGTTATTGATAACAGTTTTTAGGTATCAGTTTGTAGTTATCGGTAGCAGTTTTTAAATATCAGTTTTAGCTCGGTAGCAATTTTGTTGTCCTTATGAATAATTTTAGAAAATGTTTGTCATTGTGAATAATTTTTAGAATAATGTTTGTTCTTATGGTAAAAATATTGAGTTTGTGTCCTTGAGGCAAAAAATATACAAATCTTTGTCCTTTAAATTAATTTCCCCCTTTGAACCTCAAAAATTAATTTAACGTTTGTAAATTTCAAAAGCTGTAAGCCACATGGGATGCCATTCATACCAACTTCTTTTCCTACACCAACCTTATAGCATTTGCAAAAGAACCTAAAGTTCACACTGTAAGGAAAATCGGTATTTGCGTTGGCAAAAAACCGACGCCGGCCGATTCTATCCGACGCAAGCCGATTCGAAAAACCGACGCAAAAATAGACGCCACCACCGAGCATTCGAGTCGGGTTTTGCGTCGGCTTCGTCACCACTTTAGTGTCGGATAGTGACGGCTATATCCACGTGGCTATTTTTTTTCAAAATTCTGTTGACCGTAACTAGCCGATTCTAGTCGACGCAATCCTATAACCAAAAAGCTGATTCTAGCCGATTCTAGCCGACGCAAGCATGTGTTCTGCTGTTTGTAAACAGATGTTGTTTGCGCCATCAAAGCACAACATAAACAATTTCTGTCGAACTATAACAACATTCAATCTTCCAACACAAGTATAACACCAACCTCTCATCAATCAAACATAACATTCACAATTTTCCATCAAACAACAAATATATACCCAAAAATCATCAATCAAACACAACGTTCACTAATATACATCATACTCAACAATACATATAAGTACTATCAAACAAATCATATATCATTGTCCTACTCATCATCATACATCAAACAATAATAAGTTCAACACAAAACAACACAATAAGTTCAACACAAAACAACCTTACCTACTCATCATCTCCAGACGCGTCCTCTCCAGGCATTCTTCCATGCTCTACAAGGTATGCCGCGATATGCGCATCGAGCTGCTGTGCAAAAGCATTGCTCTTCCGCCAGTCATTGATCTCCGCAACCTGCTGATGCAACAAAGCTATCTTCTGCTATGCCTGGGATCTCCTGTAAGCCCTCTAGGACGATATCGCCTATGAAATAGTTAATAGCTAGTTATAATTTATGCTTCATATCATATTAAATGTTTATATTAGTTAATGAAGTAGTTTATCTCCATATTTCCATAACTATATCGCCTATTTCGCATAGGCGGATCTACAACGGCGTCCCAAACATGGTTTGACTCCTCAACGGTCAACTCCTCACGTCCGGTGGTCTGCGCCACACGTGTCCGCTCCGCCTCATATGACTCCTGCGATTATAAATAAAAGTTTGACATGAAAAAAATTTAATTTACGATTTTTTAGCTGTGAAATAAAGTATTATCAAACACTATCATTACGGATAAGCATGTTTACCATTACAGATTGAGATTTGGCGTCTGTCCATCTATACGAAACATTTCCTTCCTCGTCTGTCTCCTCCACAACATGTGTGGCAGTAAACAACCCAGCCATCGTAGGCTTGCGATTGTACTTCTTAGACTAAAAATATACATATGAATAAACAATGTTACCAATATGATTAAATTATGTTACAGATATTTATAAACACAATTTATAAATTTACCAATTCATTTTTATGTTGCTGAAAAGATTTCGAGCCACCACGATGTACAGCAGGATTCTTATTCCTGTTTTCGCGATTCCACGCTGATATTTCCTATACATTTAAACACAAGGTTAACTATATTAATGCAACTAATTTACGAAATCTTAAAAATTTTAAATTACAATTCGAAAGTGGATAGCTTACATTGAATTCAGGAGTATCCCAGAGCCGAAGAAACTCACTATATACGTCAGCGCTCATCCAACTTGGCTTTTTTCCCGCACTCTTTGCTTTAGTCATCGTGTTTCTATAATTTTTTCTCATTTTATGATTCCAATGATTTCTAAACACATCCATATCCTGGGGCTCAACACGTACGGCAGCCTGCACATTGAAATTAACTTGAATTATAAACATTCTATTGACATTCAAATCAAATAAAAATTTATACTTAATTACCATCAAATCTGCCATATTGCGTTCTTTACAAGCGATGGAATGTCGTCCCACCATGGCCAACAACCGGACATCCTACTCATAAACGCCCGTCTCAACGTTTGTAAAATGAAATCTGAAGGCTCCAGCTCAAAGCCCCTGTATAATTTTTGATGTACATATTTAATATATTTTAAATAACATACTTGAAATATATTTGATACTTACCCTGCCGTCTTCGGAACTAACTCAGCAACGGGGCATATGATGAACGTATTTTTCTGCATTTTAAACCGTTTGTTTCATATATTTTTATTTTAATAAAGCGGTATTATACGGGTATTTTGTTGTGGTTTTGCAGATTATAGATTCCGAAGTGCAACGTTGAAATTAATCGATTGTGCCGTCCAATGGTTCAAATGACACGCAAAAAAATAGTGCAACATTTTGAGTACCGAATAATTCGAAGAGAAAGTACATATCGTTCATGAAGAAATGCATCTCACGTCACCAACATGTATACTATTCATGCAATAAATCAATTGCAAATATTGAAAATATACTTTCAAAGTTTAGCCTAAAAATCTCTCAAAGCAAGGCCACTTGTTAATCAAATAACAAAGCAAAGACCAATTCAAAGTGAGGTGGCCTTATTATTCTCCAAATATCAAGCATATGGACCTAAATAGTATGATTATTTTTGATGGTTGAAGTCTTTAAATAGAGAGAGCAATGCAGATGGAAAATCATCTCTTACCCCATCACTCTTCTTCAAGTTTAATTTTAAATTCAGCAATGTTTTTATTTTCGAACAGAACACGTAGCATTGTTGATTAGATTTAGCAATTTATTTATTCTTGTTCTTATTATTTTTTTGCACACTTTTCAGTTAATTAATAAATATTTCAGTTATTTGCTCTGTTATTTTCTTTTCCGCAATTTCAATTTTTGTTCTGATTTTTACAATTTTATATTTTGGTTGCAATTTCAATTAGTTTCGGAATCGATTCGGAGTATATTATTGGTTTTTATTTTCTGTTCAAATTCACCGTCGAATTCGTTTGACACGCCTAAGATTTAACTATGGATTTCAGTTGTTTTAAAATACAATTTCCTGTGTTCGACCTGCATACTACACGCCTATGCGTTTGCAGAATTAATTAAAATTTGTGCTTTTCTAATCAATAGAAAAGTCACAACAGCGTAAATCCGGCGCACTGCCACTGGCACCTACGTCGGGAGAAGGAGAAGGCTCAGACCTACTGCCGTGTCTCCTGTAAGACATATCTGCCAGAAACATATCATATCATATATCGTATATCATATCAGAACATATCATATCATATGAGAACATATCGTATCATATCATATATCGTATATCATGTCAGAACATATCATATCAGAACATATCATATCATATCAGAACATATCATATCATATCATCTCATAAAACATTTCACTTGATTCAGACTTTAAATACTACGTATGTCATAAAAATACATTATACAACATGCAATTCAAATATTTACATATGTCATATTCAGACTCTAAACATTACTTATGTCATAAAAATACATTATACAACATGAAATTCAAATATTTAAAATTATCAGTCTTCATCGTTCTCTGATTCAGACTCGGCCTCATACTCTATATCGTTTTCTTCAACACTTTCAAATGCATCTACCAAAACAATTGATTCATCATTCAACAACCTTACGTCAATGTCATCGGTTATTATCACTTCAGTATTTGGCTCAAGATCCGCTTGATACGCTGTTTCGTTTGGAATATTATTTCCGTCAAATGTAAATTTTGCCTTTGTTTTAAAAACAGCCGACCAATCCGCTTTATCTCTTTTCAAGGATGGATACGGAACAAAATAAATCTGTAACGCTTGCTTAGCCAATACGAAAGGATCATACTTATAGTAATGTGAGGTATGTTTTATTTCAATAAGTTTATAATCTTTGTGCACGTTGATTCTAGTACCAGGAATATTGCTAAACCAGTTGCATTTGAATAAAAAAACTTTTTCTACAGGTTGTATGTAATATGTCAACTCTAAAACCTGTGTTAAGACGCCATAAAAATCTTTTATATGCTCATATGGATCGTCACTACCTTTGACAAATACACCGCTGTTATATGTCAATTTTTCGGCACCGTAATCTTTGGTGTTGAATTTAAATCCATTGACGAAGAATATTGGATATGTCTTGACATTTCTTTTTGGTCCGATCGCAAGATGTCGTAATCCTTCGTCAACGACACAGTTTTTTGGATCATAAACGTAATTTGAAAACCATTTAGCAAATTCTTTCCTGAGATCACCAGATGGATGCGGTGCTTCGTATATACTGCAAATATGTAATATGTTTTAATATAATTAATATGTAAGTATAATTGAATTATATATGAATTTATTATTACCTGACAAATGGTGCAACTTTTGGACAATTTGGAAGAACATATATGTGTGCTACATGGTGATCTCTATCGTCTAACCGTATTTCCACACATTTTCCAGCATGTCATTGTCTAAAAATAGATAACATTGCTTGAGAAGAATCATGTTAAACGACTTCTTCATTACGAGGAACACTTACAAACGATAAGTTCACATGATCACTAAAATAATGAGAGAAAAAGAATGAAGCTTCTTCTCCATATGATTTGCAAATTGAACCTTCAACTAGTGATTTTTGCCTAATTTTTTTCTTCAAATGATTCAAGTACCTATTACAAATTTATTTTAAATTTAGGTATATAAAACTAAATTTTAAACTAACATAACTATTGCTGATATTCAATATTACCTCTCAAATGGATACATCCAACCATATTGAACAGGAACTCTAAGAAGTGCTTCAGATGGAAGATGAACAGGTAGATGCTCCATTACATTAAAGAAACCTGGCGGAAATATTTTTTCCAACTTGCAGAGCAGTATAGGAATTTCTACTTCCAGTCTACATATACGGTCGAATTTTAACGTCGTCGAACAAAGTTTTTTATAAAACATACTTAATTCTGTTGTAACGCTCCATACTTTTATGGGCAACAGTTCTTTGAGAATCACGAGTAATAGATATTCCATCATGGTATGGAAATCGTGACTTTTCATCCCACTTAATTTATTGTTTTTAAAGTCAACACATCTACGAAGATTAGAAAAAATCCCATTAGGACATCTTAATGCTTCCACCCACTTTAGCATGAGTTTTATTTGCTTACTGTCTAGCTCATAGCATGCTTTGGGTTTTTTATTGTCATTGGGTTTCATATGAAGTTCGGGACGTTTACAAAAGTTTGCTATATCAAGTCTTGAATCCAAATCGTCCTTTGTTTTCCCCTTTACATTCATAACTGTATTAAAACATTATCAAACACGTTTTTTTCATTGTGCATCACGTCAATATTATGTCGGAGTAGGAGATCTTTCCAGTAGGGTAACTCCCAAAATATACTTTGTTTGCACCAATTATGAATGTCTGATTTACCTGGAATTTTAGACTGCACTCTAGTTTAATGAATCTTCAGATACTCCTTTACAATTTCATATATTTCTTCGCTTGACCAAATCTTCGGTGGTTGCATACTCTCTTCTCTGTTAGCTATAAAGCTTTTTCTATCTCTTCTAAAAGTATGATTGAGATGGAGAAAACACCGATGACAATCAAACCAAGAAATTTTCTTTCCATACCGTAGCGAAAATGCCTGTGTTTCTTCCATGCAATAAGGACAAGCTAGACGACCAACCATACTCCAACCTGGGTCCCGTATGAAGGAAAATCACTAATAGTCCACAACAAAGAAGCGAACATACAAAAATTATTTTTTCTCGAAATGTCGTACGTTTCCACTTCTTCATTCCATAGCGTTTTCAACTCTTCGATCAATGGTTGTAAATAAACATCGATTCCTTGTTTTGGATCATCAAGCCCAGGGACTACAGTAGTAAGAAACATATATGGAGTTTTCATACACATCCATGGAGGTAAATTATAAGGAGTTACGACAATAGGCCATGATGAATATTTACTACCAAACTGAGAGAATGGTGCAAATCCATCCGTACATAAACCGAGTCTGACATTACGGCTTTCGATAGCAAACGCGGGATAAGTCCTATCGAAATGTTTCCATACTTCTTCATCAGATGGATGTATCAAAGTTTCTTCTTTCGATGTTCTCACACCGTGCCATCGCATATGGCACGCAACAGAAGATGCATATAACCTTTGAAGTCTGGAAGTGATGGGTAAATAATGCATCCTCTTTTATGGAACTTCTTTTCCTTTTTTTTCTTGGTGTGTATCTTTCTTCGTTACATATTCTGCATTTTCTAAGCTCAACGTCATCTTTCCAATACAACATGCAACCTTTTACACATGTATCTATCTTTTGGTCCTGCAGACCGAAAGCGGACATAAGTTTTTTCACTTTATAATGACTATCGCACATCAGATTATTGGGTGGCATGTGTCGTTTTGCTGCTTGTACAACTGCTGTAAATACAGCTTCTGTAAGGTTGAATTTTGATTTCATAGTAATGTATTCGGCAGTTACTGATAATCCGGTTCCACTTTTACAACCATCTCACAACGGCCTTTTAGCAGAGTCCAATAATCATATATTTTTTTAGCTCCCGCAGTCGGTTCTTCTTCGACATTTACATCTTCATCGTCATCTTGATCAAACATTGGAAACATTGATCGTGCTGCATTTTCCACCATATTTTCTATTGGATTCGTCATAATATTTTGTCATCTATCCTACAGGATTAGATGTAGGTGCAAGAAGTTCTCCATGACGATTCCACAAGTAAGAATTCGGCACAAAACCATTTTTATACAAATGTACTTCAACTATATCTGCTTTCCAATGCTTCAAATGTTTGCACTTACTACACGGGCAACGAAGTTCTTCGTTATTACGATTATTAGATTTAGCGAATCTAATAAATTCGTGTACACTGTTACAGAAATGTTTCTTTATTGAACCTTTCATGCCAGTTCTGACTTCATACATACAACTACGGTCGAGAAAATAATCGAATATTTTTTCTGATTTAAAAATATACATTAGAAACACAATAAAGTTTATCGTTTATTGATCCAAACAATCAATTCGATTTTTTTTTTCTTTTTATGTTTAACTTTGATGGTTGACCATCCAACTTCCCATTACAAATAAAATAAAGTAATTACATTTCATAAATCGTATCATTTTAAACGGTTCACATAATTTCGGCAGCACTTCCCCTTTGTTCCCTGTATCGTACACAAATACGTGTACACAGAGAACAAAACGGAAGTGCTATCGAAATTTTATGAACCGTTTAAAATGATATGATTTACAAAATGTAATTATACTTTATTGTATTCGTAACTTGCCCAATACAGGGACTATTGTATCAGATGAATATAGATGTCCGTTCTGTGAAAAACCGAATAGCTATATAACGATCATATACAACACTTGTCAGACGGGGCCAAAAATTCTCTAAGGGGTTTAAAAAAAACTTTTATAATTAACAATATTCATTCAAATATTTAAATATTTATTAACTAAATTTGAAATTTTACAACGTAATTTAACTTTCGTTTAACTATTTTAATTTTTAATTTGCCGATTATGTAAACTAAAATAAGTTGTTCACACATATAATTGGTAAAAATAGATTTTTTTATACTAAATCAACTAATACCTTTTATCATCAACTAATGTACACCATTAACATCAACCCATACATAATAATCAACAATTACAAATACATAATCAACTTTTTTTTCCTAATTTCCCTAATTTCAAGCTGAGAATGTCAAAATTATATTTCCAAACCAATTTAAAACAGTAATATCATCAAATAATACCAACCAATCATCAATTTCTAATCTATCATCAACTAATTTCAAATTTTAGGGTTTAAATCATACCTTAAATAAACTGAAATCGGAAAGAAAGGAGATACCGGAGAGCTTTGGAGAGCGTCGGGGGCTAGATGTTGACTTGAGACGGCGTTGACGGCAGACGGCTGTGGCGGGTGACGAGGAGGAGGGTTTTGACGGTAAAACGGGAGGGAAGAAAAGTGAGAAACTGGTCGCGGGGTTTTGCTTCTGTAATGTGATATTGCATCGGCTAGAATCAGCCCCGTTGTTTAGCCGATTCTCTCTGATGCAAAGCCTGGACACTATACAGGCCGATTCTAATAGTGTCATCAAAAGTCGAGAAATATACTCCAATAAATTACACATGAGAAAAGCAGTTTATCAACGTCGAAGAGAGTTAGACAGACAAAGTAAATAGTTAAGAATATATAATATTTATTCATTAAGAGACTAGCTTGATCGGTTTTGAGAAAATTGATCGAAGAAATGAGAATAAGAATCCATAATTGACTGCAAGTGCAAGCGGAGGTTTGAGAGAGTTATGTATATGCCTTAGACGTAAATACATAATTTGTTACATATATCTAATTTTGTGATTGATCTTGTTAATAATTAAGGTATCTGTTTTCTGTTATATACTACTATACGGTGATATAATTAATGAAGTAACTAATTAAAAGTATAATATATGTTATGTGATAATAATTACAAGAAGTTGTAATTATGAGAAAATTATCACAATATTAAATAACATATTATTTAAATATTTCCGATCAAAATGTTTTGAGAAAGAATATTGATACATCCATTAAGATCAAAATGTGTAAACGTTCTCCAAATGTTGTGCATTTTAATTACCCATGACTAACGGAGGTACCAAGGGGTTACATACTGGTAGCTATAGAGTGACTCACTCGAGAGTTTCACGTCGGTTATAAATACTAAGGTCAAACAACAAACCCCGATGTGACTATATTGCGTAGTTCTCTCGGTTTGAGAATACCGTTGAACTTTAATGTAGATACTCCACTTTGATTATAGTTAAATCATGACATGACGTCATCGAATGTCTATAATTTGATCTGAGTTGAAGCATTGAAAGTGAAATATTATTCCATAGACTTAAAAAATTCGTCTCTTCTGTCATATGAGGTTGGTATCATGGTCAACTGTATTCAACTTGAAGTCAAAATCTCTGGCCAGAGTGGTACTATTAATCATAAATGTTATTATTAAACCAAAGATTTTGTTTACAGATTAACCGAGTTAAATGTGGACGATATTGGAATTTTGAAAAAGCCAAATTTCATAAGTTTTATAGTGATATAGTGTTGAAATAGAGTATCAGTGCAAATAATCATTATTAAAAGATACTGCTTAAAATTGAATAATTGGATTTTATCAAAAAAGATGCATAAGCGATTGATTCAATAAAACTGCCACATCACCAGCTAAGGTGAATTATGAACATTAATATTCAAATTGTTTGATGTTAATTGCTAGCTGAATTTACACCTGCAGGCCGCACAACCACATTGATGGATTCTCCGAAATACCACATAATTTAATTGATTTACAAATTGTTATAAATTAATTAAATTAAAGAATATTTATGAAACGTTATTTATTTATTTATTTGATGTATTGGATGCCATTAGTATTTTCTCGGAACCATTAGTAAGTAATTGAGTGTGTATATAAAAGTTATATGTACTCATCAATTTACGATATCGATACACGTTTGAACTTGATTTAGAAATAATTAATTGTTAAATGTTTTGAAACATTTGAAGGGTCTATCTAGCCTTGCCACGGCCAGCTATGGAATGAGAAAAATGATTCGAAAACCTAAAGGTTGGCTCTAGAATATGAAATAAAGGGGTTAAGGAATTAAAGGTGATTCCCATTCTCTTGAAAACCTAGGAGATGAGATTTCAAATCTAGGAGCAACTATTTCAATCAAGGTACATTCAAGTGCAACATCAATAAGAGTTAACATGTTATAATTCATATATTTTTATCATGATGTTATAGATCTACCTATATAATTGTATTAATAAATTTATATGCGAAATTTGTTGTCCAGCTTTAATTTATACATGTGTAGATCTAAATTTTTCATTTATTGATTTGGTTTGAATTTAAAATTAACAGTAAAGATTTCGGTTGTTAATTCTTATTGTTAATATCTATTATTGTTAATATTATTTAACTTCGATCTAATAGCCAATTTATTATTCTATATGTATATACCTATTTAGTTAAATATCAACTTAATTTTCATTGACTCGTAATTAGTTCTCTATTTTAAAACACATGTACATATGTGTGTATACAAACATACGTACATACGCATACTTACATGTACGTATGTATGTATGTATGTATATTAAAGTTAATTCGAAGATAACTTTACAAGTAATAAAAAACAAAATATTTATATATACATATATATTACTAAAGGAGATCTATTTTGATGTATATGCGTAAATAAATTAACATTCTACGTCCAACACCGCTATCTTACTGGCCAGGCGCTCTGGCTTTGGTCATGTGAAGTCACATGTTTGAATCTCGTGTGTCGCGTAATTTGAGCCACTGAATATATATTGACTTATGTTATGCAATATACTACCTAAAGACTTATAGTGCAACTATGTGCTACTACCTAAATATCCAATTTAAAAAAAATAGCATATAGTTTTTTTAGTAAAAAAAATTTTCATTGAAAAAACTAATCTTTCATTTCAAGTCAAGATGTTAATTAACAATTATATTCATATTTAACGTTAATTATTAATTTTGTCATAAAAAAAATCAATTGAATAAAAGGAAAATGAAAGGTTGTGTTTTTGATTATTTATGTGTATATGTATGTGTTAACTTGCCTACTGGAAAAGCAGTACATATGCGAATTTAACCAAACAGACTTCATGATCATCAAAACAGAAAGCCCGAAGAGATGCTTAACAGGATTGAAGATCGATTATATTTGAAACTATGAACTATAGTCGAATGGATTCGAATAGGCACCAATTAGAAATTGATTAAGTATGGAACTAATAATTCTCCTGGACGAGGGATCGGAATAGAGGGATCGAAATAGAGGGATTGGAATAGAGAGATCAGATTAAACAAGATGCACACAACACAACTCAACGATGATCACTCCATAACTCAACAAACATAAGGCGGATTCAAGCAAAACTTTGAAAACTTGAAGAAGAGACCCTAAGGAGTCTATCCTAGGGTTCGTATGACATTTAGAGAGGTATGCAGCGATTGGCCATATCCCTCAATAAGGATCATCCCTTTTCACTCTTAAGGATCCGCTAAACCCAACTTAATAGCAAAGATCGATCAATATCTCAACATCTACATATCCAATTAAAATGAAACTTGGAGCATAATCTTATTAGAACATATGGAACACCCCATAGAGATCTCACATCAAACGGGATAGTATGAGGGATCGGCCCCTATCGCTCCAAGGGGGTTATTTGATTTTGCCTTAATTCATTCATTTGGGTTTGTGACTCTTATTATAAAGATAATTCCCATGGGTTTCTGGTCGACTAACGTATGCCTTAATCTGGACAAAGGATTTCTATTTTAACAAGAACTACTATGGAAGTCTGCTTGCACAATATATGCCCCAATCTGGGCTAGAGGTCCCCTTACATAGATCACTCTCCAACATATGCCTTGATTTGGGCTTAGATCTTGATATGAAGAATTTTTTTACTAATTTCTATTTAATTTATCATAAAAGTCTGAATCTAAGTTTAGAAATGCCCCAAAAGGGCTATATTTTGGATATTATTATTTGGATTATGGATACGTCATTTCCAACTTCCAAACTTCGCAAAGAGATAACCTAATTTGGGTAAAACTTCATTATTTCTTAATCCAAGCTGGGGATATGATGTAATGGAATTGAGATTGCTACAAATGACCGAAGACTTTGAGTTGATCTTTTTAATGTCTAATTTGGAGTTGATGTTTTATGACTCTAAATGATGCTCACTAACATCCAAATAAAGGCTAGTCTTCAAATACATATTAGGGGGATGAGCTACAAAGGCTTCTTTTTTGATAATAACTCGACATCTTTATTTGTAGCTATTGGTTATTTCCCACAGGGAGTTCGTAGACTACATCTATGATGTGCATTGGTAGCTACTTATTACAAATTTCATATCTATTGAATCCAGATAATGGTCAATTAACCATTCGAATATGAAAGCATTAATACTATAATCTATTATTAAACATGCTTGAAAGTATGATGAAGAGATAACAAAAACAAATCTCACTTACTTTGAATTTTGTAGGAAAAATAAAGTTATGAAAAGTAAGAAAGCTTTGAAATTTTTGTCCTAAAGAATATAACATTTTTTCATCCGGGGGAGGGAGGAGGGCAAAATGTTAGTCATAAATTCTACTCAATAGCAGAAGTATGAAAGAAGGATAATAAGATTGAGTTACCAATGAAGTAACAAACATAGGTTTCGCAAGGTTCATAAGAAGATGTTTCGAAAGCATTAAGAAGGTTTCGAAGGGGTCGAAGGCGCCAGCTGCCTGTACAGAATGAAGGCTTTCGACTCGGATGAAAACAGGCACAACCTTCCACCACTTTAAACCTTTCAACACAGATGAATAAGCAAGGACAGCATCAGGACCCCCTTTTGAAGGTAATAGATGGTAATATTTCACTTATACACCAAATCTTTCAGAACTAGAGGTTTTGCCTCTATCATAACCCATTCAAAAGCATATACAAGCCTTTCAAACCGGTGGAGGCCAATAATATTAAGGAGAGGTTTCGCTTCAGTTCTTAGGTATGCATTCAAAGGCCAATTAACATCATCGAAACCAATGGAACTATATCTCTTCGAAGCCAATATAGACAATCTATCGATGGAGTCGGAAGCTTCAATCTTAACAATAAGACAACATGAAGGAGAAGGTGCATTTAGGAACCTTTCAACAGCGTCGAAACGTGTTTTGAAGAAAGCCATACACAAGGGTCAACAGAGGCGAAAAGTTGATAAAGAGCCTTTTTGACTCAGTTGAAAGGTCCGAGGAAAGATAAATGAAGCAAAAGAATAAATAAGAAAGAACAAGAAGAAGCCTTTCGGCAGCGTCGAAAGGTTTTCATGGCCTTTGGACCTAGTCGAAAGGCTTGAGGCGACATACAAAGAGCGGACCTTTTGACTAGGTCGAAAGCACAGACGCGGAAGGGAGCCGACCTGCATCTATAAATAAGACTCAATGGATTCTGTTTGGAGGACCAAATTTTGAAATCCTGAATTCGTTTCTTTTACTCTACTATATCAATTGTAATTAAGTTCGATAAAATACATAAATCAAATTGGGGAAAAAAGCTCTAATTTTTGTAACTCATTTTGGTTTATTAATAAAAGAGCGGTGACTTATTCAACGAGGAGTCTGATGATGAGGAAGATCGTTTAGATCATTTGCTAGCCTAATGATCAATTGCACATGATTCTAACATTTTCTCTTAATCACGTTTTGTCTATGCAATGCATAGGATCGACTTAGGAATCTCAGGTCGAAACAGATCATTATCGAAACCTAATTTGTCACCATAAATAAGGAGGGTGATGGGGTTTCAACCATGATGAATTATGAAAATAGGAACTCCCAGGTCGATCTTATACAAGTAAATTGGAGTGAATTGTAGACTATTATGAGCTAGAATTATTTCGAAAGAGTGAAACCCCTTTCGACACAGTCGAATGGTTGCTTCGAAGGGGATTCCTATTTATGATTGACTAGCAGCTATTGGGAGAGGAACTCAATTGAAAAGGTCCATCTTTAAATACATTAGCAGACCTCGGGGTTCTAAATCACCAAAAGTGAAACCAAGAAGTCGAAAGCAACTACGACTTATTAATTAAATATGCATCTCTTTTGACATGATCAAAAGGACCATAAAGGTACATTTCGACATAGTCGAAAGGAATGAAAAGTTAAGGATATTAATTGCTTTCGTTCCACTCAAACAAAAGGATTCGAACAAATTCTTTCTCTAGACTAATTCCATGAAACCTTTCGATTAAGTCAAACCAGTCGAAAGGTAAAGATAGTTTTTAGACCCTTTTGATCAAACCAACCAAGTCGAAAGGATGAACAATCTTCTTGAACCCTTTCGACTATGACAATTTGGTTGAAAGGTATACTTCAACCGAAGAGATCCTCCCATTAACATGGTTTCGTTTGAGTTTAATTTCCTTTCACATGACATCAGAAATGTTGACAATTATTCTTTTTAACGCAAGCAGACAACCATTATTGTTCCAGTGGTTAGACATTTTGACTTTGGTGCAAGAAATCACAAATTTGAAACTTGTGTAACGTGATTCGAATATATATTGACATGTAGTATGCTGTTTACTACCTAAGACTTATAGTACTAATATGTACCACCACCTAAGTACCCAATTTCAAAAACAAATTAAATAAAGAATGCAAATATTTGCAATTTAGATTGCTAACAGTTAAAAAGAAAACTTGTCAACACCCCAAAGCAAAGTTCAAAGTGTAAGTGAGCCTCTCGAAATCGCCTTTCGAATAGATGAAGATAGCCTATACCTTTCGAATTCCTTTACCCAAACAATTTGAATGAATTAAATCTCCTTTAAGTCAACCTTTCGAAAAGTTTGTGGCAATTGAAAATCCTTCTAAACAACCTTTTTATGGAAATACCTTTCAAACTAGTTGAAGTGGCTTTGATCTTTTTGAACCTCCTTTCGATGTGGTCAAGGTGACTCGAGCTCAAGACCTAATGATCTAAGGGTCTGAGTTGAATTAAAGGGTTTCCACTCCTTCTAAATGTAGCCTTTCGATCACATTGGTACCGGCAAATCATAAACAGAATCACATGGAAACATTATATCAGTTAATATATCTAAAAATGCTATATATTAGCTTTGATAATATTTCCCTTTATTACTAGAAGCTTAAGTAATACAAAGAAATTTCCCAATCTAATTTTAAAGTTAGGGTTTACAAATTCAAGAAAGAACAAATACTGAGTGAATGAAATCAGATCCCCAAAACTATATCCCTAGGATCTTATTTATAGATGTAGGTTGGCCCCTTTCAAATCGGTCCTCTCGACTTAGTCGAAAGGGTAGCTTGAAGACCTTTCATTGCTGTTAACATCAGGGCGTCTTCCACTTTGCGTTGTCTACTCCTCACGAATTGAAAGCAAAACGTGCAAATCACAAACAGAATGATTTTCTATGTAGAGGGCACATACTAAATGCGTTGTCTACTCCTGTCTACAATGCACATAGGACTTTGGAAACTCCAAAGGCACTTTGGGCTGGACTAGAAAGCAAATACCACATATCCGAGGCAAGTAACAAAAAATTCCTTATTTGCAATTTTATGGATTTCAAAATGGTTGCCAATAAGTCCATAGTTGGACACGTAAGCTAAATTCTACTGTTAGTGAATCAACTTAAAGATGCTAGAATAAATCTCTCTGAATCTTTTGTTGTTGGAGTTATAATCTCAAGACTTCCTAATTCTTGGAATGATTATAAGAAAAAAAATTAAAGCATGCAGAAATGGATTGTGATTTAGACGGTTTACATCGTCATTCTCGTATTGAAGAGGACTCTCGTAAACGCGAACTAGATGATAATCCGCAAACTGAGTCCAATTCTAAGGCAAATAATGTTCAAATTACTGACAAATTGAAGCCTAGGAATGAGACACCTTTTAAGGAGAAATATTCCAACAATAAAAAGAAAGGTTCTTGTTACTACTGTTACAAGCCCGGCCACTATGCCTGAGACTGCCGTAAGCTGAAGAAACAAAAAAATGTGAATGTGGTCGAAGACTCACTTATGGCTGTATTGCAAGAGGCGAACCCCGTTAGTGAAATTGATAATGATTGGTGGTTTGATACTGGAGCAACCATTCACATTTACCAAGACCGTAATCTGTTTAAGACTTATGAAGAAAATAATGGAGAAGCCGACAAGGTTACTGGTGCAAATAAGGTTTCAAGTAAAGTTTTGGGAAAAGGCATCATAGAGCTTACATTTACTTCTAGAAAAATTCTTTCATTAGTTAATGTATTTTATGTGCTTGATATGTGTAAGAATTTGGTCTCTGGATACTTTCTTAACAATGGAGGATTCAAGATGGTATATGAGTCTGATAAGTTAGTATTGTCTAAGAATGGAAAATTCATTTACAAGGATACTCTTATAACAGCATAGTTAGGTTCAATCTAATAAAGAAATCTATTTGAATTGTTGATTCTGTTAGTTTATATATGGAATGGTAGACTATGACATGTTAATTATAATTCCCTTAAAAATATGCATAAACTAGGATTAATTTCTAATTGTGACTTCGATACTATCTCTAAATGTGAAATATGCGTTCAAGCAAAAATACACTGAAAATCCTTTAAATCTATAGAAAGGAAAATTGGCTTGCTTGATTTAGCATATAGTGATGTGGGTGACCTAAAAAATCATATCACCTATGGTGGTAACCAATACTATATAACATTTATTGATGATTATACTAGACAAGCATATGTGTATCTAATGAAAACTAAAGAAGGGGGCTTTGATAAATTTAAAATTTACAAAGTAGAGGTCGAAACACAAGTAGGAGTTAAAATAAAAGTATTACATTCAGATTGAAGTGGTGAATATTTATCAAATGAATTCACCTTGTTTTGTAGACAACACGTTTAGTTCGCTAATGCACTGCCTCGTATACACTACGATAAAATGGTGTTGCTGAAAGAAAAAATAGAACTTTAGTAGAAATGGTTAATATCATGCTCATAAGTTCAAACTTACCTTATAACCTATGGGATGATGCTATGTTATATGTACGTTATATCTTAAATAGAGTACCACTTAAAAAGAATAATGTTTCCTCTCATGAATTATGGTTTAGTAGGAAACCTAATCTTATAAGACTTAAAGTTTGGGGTTGTTTAACATAGTTAGAAAACTAGACCCTAAACGACCAAAGTTAGAAAATACGGCATTTAAATGTGTATTCATAGGATATTCACTTAATATATAACTTATAGATTCCTAATTTTTGACTCCTTAGAAGATATAGAATTCGTAGATGTAGAATTCTTTGAAAATCAAACTGTTGAGATTCAATTGAGATCATCTAGTCCAGAACCTAATATGATTGATGATATCAATGACGATGACTATGCTGCCGCTCAAAACAGCAAGGAAGTATCAGTACCAGATAATAGTACCGAACAAAGAAGAAGTAAAAGTGCAAGAATAGAGAAGGACTATGGTCCTGACTTCATTTCATATCTTACAGAAGGCAGTAAGGATGAAGTCCTTAATGTTACTAGATATGTCATGAACGTCGATAATGACCCAAAACTTGTTATGAGGCTATGAGTTACAGAGATTCAATATTATGGAAAGAAGCTACTAATGATGAAATGAATTCCATATTGTTAAACCGAACTTTGGTTCTAATGATTTACCTCCTGGTGCTAAACCTATAAGATGTAAATGGATATTTAAGAAAAAGTTGAATACAAATGAATCCATTGATAAGTGTAAAGCCAGATTTGTTGCTAAGGGATATAAGCAAAGACATGAAATAGATTATTTTGATACATATGCTCTAGTTGCTCACATGTCTTCTGCACGCTGTTTAATAGCACTTGCACCAATTCATAAATTGGTCGTACATCAAATGGACGTAAAAACTACGTTTGTAAATGGAGATTTAGAAGAGGAGATATATATGCAACAACCTGAAGGTTTCAAAACCTAGGCCAAGAAAAGAAAGTTTGCAAATTAGTAGAGTTAAGCAAGCTCCCATATAATGGCATGTGAAGTTTGATAAAATAGCATTGTCATATGGATTTATTGTTAATAATGTTGATAAATGGGTTTATAGCAAATCAGACAACAATGATTATGTTATAATATGTTTATACGTTGATGACATGCTAATATTTGATTCCAATATATCTTATGTGAATGAAACTAAGAAGTTTCTATCTTCTAAAATTGATGTGAAAGATCTAGAAGAAGCTGACATAATTCTAGGAATCAAAATTATTAGAAAAAGGGAGAGATGTTACTAACACAATCTCATTACGTTGAGAAGTTCCATCGAAAGTATGGTCATTATAATGACAACCAGCACCTATTCCTGTAGATCCTAAAATTAAATTAGAAAAGAATACTGGACGTACCATTTCTCAACTTGAGTATTCCAGTATTTTTAGGAGTCTTATGTATGCTATGCATTGCACTAGACCAGACATAGCATATGCTATAAGCATGTTGATTAACGAGTAATCCAGATTTCGAAATTGAAAAACTATTTTCAGTTTTTTAGCTTATTTGAAAGGAACCATTACCTATGGTTTATCTTATAAAGGATATCCTGCTGTAATAGAAGGACATAGTGATGCAACCTGGAACAATGTAGAATCCAAATCCAAGTCTACAACTGGATGGATATTTACGTTGTGAGGTGCTGTTGGGCCTTGGGTTTTGAAGAAACAGAGCTATATATCCGACTCAAAAATGTTGTCAGAGTTGATTGCATTAGCAGATGCATATAAGGAAGTGGAATGGCTTAAGAATTTATTAATAGAAATCCCATTATGCAAGAAGCCATCTCCAATAGTCTTGATTAACTGTAGTAATTAGGCTACAATATATAATGTCTCTAATAAGACATATAATGGGAAGTCTAGATATGTGAGTCTAAGACATCAAATGATAAGACAGTTACTCAAAAGTGGAGAAATTACCGTTGATTACATAGAAACAAAGAAAAACTTGGCTGACCCACTCACAAAGAGTCTTCCAAAGGCAATGGTTTCTATAACATCAAAGGAAATGAGACTAAGGTCTGTGAATGAAGGTTTATCATCCTTAACAGAAATCTAACTTAAGTTTTGAAAAGTATGGACAAAGTTCAATTGGTATCAACAAGTTAAGAGAATGATTACGGAACACTAAATCAATAATCTCATAATATTTAGTTTTGGATTCTGCAAGAATAAAAGATGGATAATATATGCTTAATAAGTCTAGTTACCTTAAAAAGGTGTATCGTGGAAACAACTTAAGACACTTACCTATATGAGTATGGAAATCATGTCGTTTTCTAAAAAAATAAGACCGCTTTCTAAAGTAGACTCATGAACTCGGGATATAAGCATATGGCCATTAATGTGATGAGCATACAGAACACTCTATATACGGAAATCAGTATGTGTGACTGTTTCGATACTATCAATAGGGTACCTGGTTCAAGATACGTTCATCATAGACCTCAATAGAACCTTGAATGGTTTTACACTAATTGAAGATTCAAATTGAAAAGATACTTATCATTTATGTATTAGTTTCCACGATGATGCGAAACTTGATCTTGGAACTACATTGGCCTGATCCCACTTGGGTATGTAGGTAGTCACTCTAGTGATGCAACCGTCTATTTTATTTATTTTACTTATTTTGAAAACGGGTGGAAATTGTTGAAAATTTTTAAAATTATTTTTGGGTTTGGGTTTGTTTTTGAAGAGGGAAGAAGATGGAAGAAGAGATGTGGAATGTATAGTCCTACATCTAGGAAAATAAGGGATTATACTTAGTTAAATATAGAATTATCTAAGGAAGGTTGGGCCCTTTGGGCATCCAAAGCTTTGCTTTGATGTGAGGAGGGAAGTTATGCATCACCACCACACGCGCACGCCGCCGCCGCCGTCCTTTCGACCGACCGGTTTCGGGTCTAAAATGACGAATTAATTTTTTTTAATGGTTTCGGACTGTTGGAAAGGATGCGACGCTTGACGAATGGACACTTCCTCACTACTATAAATAGTGACGCACATGAAGCGACAAAAATAACAAAATATTTTCTTTGTACCTTCTTCTTCTTCCAGATCTGCACGCTCAGAAAGTGTCGTAGAACACTGCCTTTTCACCACAGATTACGACGCCTGTAAGGTGTTGCAAACGCAGAAACATTAGAGATCAATTTTATTCTTCTTCATTCTATTCCCTACTAAATTGCATCATCATAGATCAAATTTGAGTATTCTTGGTAGGATCAAAATCGTACAAGTTTGAATCCGATTGCGCTGTTTCAAGGCTTCGTTGAATGTTGAAGTCGATAGTTTGATAACCCGTTTGTACCTGTTGGGTTGAACTATTGTCTAAAAGAATCTACACAGTAGATTCTTAAGTCAGAAGTACAGAGTTATCATCTTCATCGTTCTCGAATTATTGACACAATTATTCAACGGCAATCACCATAAATCGTTATCCATAGGCAGACTTTGATATGGTTGAAAGGGCGCAGAAACACCAAAATTCAGTCTACATACTAGTAAACCGTGCACATACTATACACTCTACTAAAAGGAAAAAAATAAATCAAAAGGTGAAACGATAGAAAAACATTGAATGCACGAGAAACCAATTATTAGCTATTTGTTGAATATGCAAGTATATGATTTTTGTTTGATGATAATAAACATATATATATATATATATATATTCATTTCAATGTATTTGTTAATACACTACTTTATTTTTTATATAATTAAATAAATATTTGCTGAATAAAATAAATAACATAGAGTTTAAATTCAAACGGATATTTTATTCAAATAAATATTTATTACAATTTTGAATAGTACAAATTTGATCTCTCACTATATATGTACAATTTACAATTACAATACATTTTCATTTACAAATGTCCTCACTACATATCGCTCATTCACTCGTATTGATCTTCAACTTCATTTCAGATTGAATCCAGCATCTGAGCAATCTGCAAAAATAAATACCGATGCTGTAAAATTAAAAAATAAATATTTTTATAGTATAAAATAAAATGTATTTTGAAAATATTATCTGCCTCAGTCATTCGGGTTGTTCGTCATCATTTAATTTTGAATTCATCATGTACGAACAGCTTGTGACCTGCACAGTGTACCACTGTACATGCCACAAGGTCGTGCATACCGATATATACACTTGATAAAATTACAGGAACAGGTGAGCACAGGTGAAACCCAAATGAAACGCCGGGTTCAACTCAAATGCAATATAAATAAAATCACGACACAAGCACAAGGTCAAACTCGAGCTTTAAAGCTGGATTCAACACAGGTGCAAGTTCATGAAAATGGTCAAGACAACTAAAACAAGCCTCGACCAAAATTCCAAATGTACAAATGCAATAACGGTCGGGAGCAACTCAGTCTCAGTATACACATGAATAAAACTCAAGTCTGGTCACAACAAACGACAACAGAAACCAAGTGTGTGTATATATATGTGCAGCAAAATAGCAACAGACTCATATAAAACTGTTGGGCGAATTCTCACCCATGGAATCACGAGACCAAGAGGCATCAGCTTCGCCATTTCCATCCGGTATCTGTGCCCATTCGGTACCCATACCCACGCCGAACCATGCTCCATCCACCATCACCGGTCCAAGCAACCACCGGACCAATCCACTTCAAACCATCACCGAACCAACCTACCACCGGACCAAAACCCACCACCACATAACCAAAGCCTACCGAACCACCACCTGCCGAACCAACGTCACTCCATCCTCCTGCAGAATCACCAAGACACCGGTCCAGAAGCCATGCCGAATCAACATCTCTCCTTACCAATGCCGGACCAGCTCCTCTCCCTACTAATGTCGAACCACAATCTTTCCACCCACTACCGAATGAACCTCCGGACCAACCACACCAAGCACGGCCGAACCAAGCTCCGCCGAACCAGATGCGCCAGGCCAGATTGCTTCAGCCCAGGCCCATCAGCAGCTATATACATCCAAGACCCCTGCCCCCAACCTCACTCTATAAATAGAGGGGCAGGGGTACAACAATGGCAGACAAGTTTGAGAGCTCAAGTACGGAAGGAACTTTCAAACAACTTTCATATACTTGTACACAAAGCTTTGTACTTGTAATCTGAAAGAAAAGAGAGAATAACATATAAAGTGGACGTAGGCACGTTCTGGCCGAACCACTATAAATCTGCGTGTCTTTTTACAATTTAATCCCTGTTTTTTACTTATTTGCATAACTCACCCAATTACTAAGAACAACATAAAATCAACTAAATCATACGACTTTGAGGTGATTGTCCATTTTTTGTGCAAACATTTTTGGTGCTTTCATTGAGAATTTGGAACTCGAAGCTTCAGCTTCCCTCATTCAACCTTCTTTCCCAATAGCACCCTTCATTGCCTAGGAAACATGACTTCCAGGCCGAGAAAAGACGCCAACAAAGGGAAAGAACGTTGCAACCAGCAGCGCTCCAGATCCAGTGGATCCAGATCAAGAGAACCATCCCACTACGACATCAGTGCCAAATGTAGATCAGGCAATTCCGACAGCCCCTGCCGCGGAACAACCGACAGCAATCACTAGGGCAGACCTAGACAGAGTTGTGGTTGAAGTGACTAACCGCTTCGCATCCCAACAAGAAGCTTTGGTGAACCAACTCATGTCACGCTTGAGTGATGCCGAAAATCCAACCGTAACACTGAATCATGGGGTGAGTCTCAAACTGGAGGATCTCGGAGACAACAAAGGTCTTCCCTCTTCGAAGAAGCTATCAACAGGAACAACAATGATAGGGGCCGCGCCCGGACTCAGCCCGAACTCCGACTCGAGGAAGCGCTTGGAACCGAACCCAATGGGGGAGGCACCAGGCGAGGGTCGGATGTAGCTGAGCCAGTCATGCCGCCTAATCATAGAAACCCTGCTGAACGGAGCCGAGCTAGAACCCAGCCCGAAGTTGACCCCATGGAAATGCTCGAAACAGAACCCCACAGGGGAAGATCAAGGCAGGGGCCAACTGTAGCTGGTCCTAGCATGCATCCGAGCAGCCAAAGACAGCCACTGGATAACGTCAGAAGTGATAGACTATACCATCCCTACAGGTCATCTGGACGAGATCGATCCCGCAGGGAAGAACCAAGCTCATTTTTGTCCGCTCCAAATTCTGATGAAAGAGTGTCACGATTATTCAGGGAATGCGTCCGACGGGAGCAAAGGGATCGAGGGATAGGCGCTAGGGTAACCAGCCCTTTCACCCGCGACATCGAAACCGCCATCACCCCTCGAGAATGGAAAATGCCGACGATGGAACCGTACAAGGGAACTTCCGACCCCGTTGTACACTTGCAGAGATACACACAGCATATGCTCATGAGCGGAGCAATGGAAGGAGTGTTGTGCGAATGCTTTCCGCTATTCGTAGCAGACCTAGCTACCTCCTGGTTCTGCCATCTACCCCAAGGATCTATCAGCTCATGGGAGATGTTGAAAGAAAAGTTCATTAGCCAGTTCTGCATTCATGTGGAACAACCCAAGGATGCTTATTCTCTATCTATTGTCAAACAGAAATCCGGAGAGACACTGCAACAATATCTAACCCAGTTCAACGCCGCAGCGGCCGCAGTCCAAGATGCCGATGAGAAACTCACCCTAATAGCCCTCTGTAGTGGTGTGCACCCAGATACCAAGTTTGCTAGAAGACTAACTAAAGAAAAACCAGCTACCTTGCCCGATTTCTTCCATGAAGATGGGAAGTACATGAGACTCGAAGAGGCTGCCACTGAAAGGCAGACAGGACCATAGGCTAAGACGGCTCATGGAAACGCCCCCGCCGCAGCGAAGGACATTCGGATAAACGACTCCAGAGACAATGCAGGGGGCAAGAAGGGAGAAAAGCGCTTGTACCGACCAGGACCGAGATTTGACGCTTACACTCCCTTGAATGAAACAGTCGAGAACATCTTCCTGGCCACCCAGGTCGAACTTACGTACAAGCGCCCCCCGAACAAGAAAGAGTCAGATCGCGCAATCCAGTCTGGAAAATTCTGCCGTTTCCACGAGTCTCATGGGCACGATACCAATGAATGCCGCCATCTCCGAGACCTAATTGAAGAACACATCAGGAGAAAGAGGCTGGAACGCTATGTAAAGGGCCAGGACAGGACTCCAGCTCCCGCCAAGGAAAACCTAGGGCAGCTCCACCCAGAAACAGGCGGAGGAAACCGCAACACCAGCGGTTCCAGCCAAGAGAAGATAGTGGTTCATACAATATCTGGGGGGGCACACATCGCCGACAAAAGCTGGGCAGAAATGGAAAAATATGGAAACTCGCTTAGAAGCGAGGGAGACTGCGTCAATTCTGTTATGGAAGAACGCCACCCTAAGCGGAAGGAAAACAATGACATCACATTCAGTGGGCGCGATCTAGAAGGAAGGCAATACCCTCATATGGATCCTATGGTCATCTCTGCCTGGTCGGCCCAGCTGAAGTTTTTCGAATCCTAGTAGACACTGGAAGCTCAGTGAATATTCTGTTCAAGCATGCTTTCGACAAAATAAAGCTGTCAATGAAGGACGTGTCTCCCTGCAACAAACCGCTACACGGTTTCACTGGAGAAGCAAAGATGCCCCTCGGACAATTGGATCTCTTTGTTGAATTGGGAAGTCATCCGCGCTCCGCCGTTCGGAAACAGACATTCGTGCTAATAGACAACCACTCGGCCTACAATGCCTTTTTAGGAAGACCAGCCTTGTCCGACTTCCAAATTGTCCTTGCCCCATGGTGCCTGAAGATGAAGTTCCCAACGAATAATGGAGTGGGAGAAGTAGAAGGGGATCAAGACGCCACTCGGGACTGCTATGTAACCGAACTTCCCAATAATCGCAGGAGAGATAAAGGGAAAAATGCAGAGACTATTCTCTGCATGAAAAGCTTGGAAGCATAGCAACTAAAGAAAGCCCCTCCTCTTCGGTATACCAGTGATCCTTTCAATGAATTAGACCCCAGGGACAAAGAGGAGGAGGCCACCGCCGAGCCTGCAGAGGCTATGGAATTCGTATCTGTAGACAAACGCGACCCAAGTAAACTGCCGAGAGTCGGATCTCAGTTAAAAAGAGAATTAAAGAATCAACTCATTGATTTTCTTCGCCACAACACGGATGTATTTGCATGGACGCGCGCTGATATGACTGGAATCTCTCCGGACATAGTATGCCACGCACTAAACATCGATCCTACCAAGGTACCGGTAAAGCAAAAGAAGAGAAGTATGGGGGCAGAACGATCAGCAGCCCTCGAGGAAGAAGTAAAGAACTTACTTGCCAATGACTTCATACGTGAAGCCATCTACCCGGAATGGATCGCCAACCCAGTACTGGTAAAGAAAGCTAATGGAAAGTGGAGAACATGCATCGATTTCTCCAACTTAAATGACGCTTGCCCGAAAGACTGCTTCCCACTCCCCCGAATCGACCAACTCCTGGACAGCACTGCCAGACACGAACTCTTATCCTTTATGGACGCATACTCAGGATATAACCAGATCCCTATGCACGCCCCCGATCAAGACCACACTAGCTTCATCACTGACCGAGGATTGTACTGCTACAAGGTAATGTCATTTGGACTTAAAAACGTCGGAGCTACTTATCAGCGCCTCGTCAACAAGATGTTTGCGGAATTGATGGGACGAACTATGGAGGTCTATGTGGATGACATGCTGGTTAAATCAAGAAAAGCCAACGATCATGTAAGCCACCTGGACGAGAGTTCCAGGTACTCCGCCAATATGGAATGAAGCTGAATCCTCTAAAGTGCTCCTTCGAAGTGTCATCAGGAAAGTTCTTGGGATTCATCGTCCATGCCAGAGGGATCGAAGCAAACCCCGAACAAGTCCGAGCCTTGCAAGATATCAAGATACCATCCACTTGGAAAGAAATGCAAAGCCTAAACGCGAAGGTGGCCGCCCTAAGCCGATTCATCTCTAAAGCAACCGACAAATGCATTCCCTTCTTTGAAGCCCTGAAGAGAGACAAAGGAAAATTCGAGTGGACCGACGAATGTTCAGCAGCTTTCCTTAACCTAATCGAGCACCTCCAACGGCCACCAGTACTCTCGACTCCGAATGAAGGTGAAGAACTATACCTATATCTTGTTGTGTCATCCCATGCTCTAAGCGCCGCTTTGGTAAGAGAAGAAAACCGCACACAACGGCCAGTGTACTTCATAAGCAAAAGGTTCACGGGAGCAGAAGCCGGTATCCCAAACTCGAGAAACTGGCGTACTGTTTACTAATCACATCAAGGAAGCTACGACACTATTTCCAATCTCATCCCATCAGAGTCCTAACCGACCAACCATTGAGGCAAGTGCTCCATCGTCCCGACACCTCTGGGCGACTGCTCAAGTGGTGCATCGAGCTAAGCCAATATGATATCATCTACCATCCTCGCACTACCATCAAGGGACAAGCCATAGCCGATTTCATCGCCGAATTCACTATCAACGAAGGCAGGGAGCAGTCTGAAATAACAGAGGACATCAAGTGGAGTCTCTTTGTGGATGGAGCATCGAACGAACAAGGCTCGGGGGCAGGCGTTGTGATCATCACTCCCAGGGGAAGAAATCTGCGTTATGCACTAAGGCTGGAATTTGTTGCCACCAACAATGATGCCGAATATGAAGCAGTAATAGCCGGATTAGAGCTCGCCCTGGAGATCGGAGTCAGTTCCTTATGTCTTCACAGTGATTCGCAACTCATCGTAAATCAAATACTAGGGGAGTTTCAAACTCGAGAAGAGCGGCTCACGGCATATCTGAAAAAGACCAAGCGGCTGCTCAATCAATTGGATCACTACTTGATCAAACACATTCCTCGAGAAGAAAATCAAGAGGCCGACGAGCTGGCAAAGCAAGCTAGCATGGGAGATGATACCACTTCTGGAACGATAACTATCTCAAGGCTACTAACCCCGAGTTTCGAGCAAGTAAATCTGATAGCTGCAACCGAAGAAGAAACATGGATGACCTCTATCCGAGAATACTTACAAAACGGCACCCTACCCGGCGAGCGAAATGAAATTAAGAAAATTCTAAGGAAAGCTTCCCGCTACACAATGCAAGAAGGCATCCTCTATCGGCGCGGCTTCTCTAACCCCTTATTGAGGTGCGTTGCTAGAAGAGAAGCTAAGGAAATTCTATCCAATATCCATCAGGGAAGTTGTGGAGACCACACCGGAGGGCAGACCCTAGCAAAAAAGATGCTCCGATATGGGTATTTCTGGCCCACTTTAAACAAAGATGCCTTAGACTTCGTCAGAAGATGCGACAGATGTCAGAAATTTGCTAAGATTCCTCGACTACCAACCAATGAAATTACTCAGATGACCAGCCCTTGGCCCTTCGCAATATGCGGAATTGACTTAATTGGCGAACCGCCGATAGGCCGAGGCGGGGCCAGACATGCTATAGTGGCAGTTGACTATTTCACCAAATGGGTGGAAGCGGAGCCTCTGAATAAAATATCTTCAACTAAAGTTATCAACTTCTTGATCAAAAACGTTCTGTGCAGGTACGGGGTTCCACTCAGAATCATATCAGACAACGGGCTTCAATTTGACAGCGAGGAATTTGCCGACTGGTGCCAAGAGCACGGAATTCATAAGGGCTTCTCATCCGTAGCTTATCCCCAGGCAAATGGACAAGTCGAAGCTGTCAACGAGATTCTCAAGACTCTAATCAAGAAGAATCTTGAAAAGTCAAAAGGCGCTTGGGTGGACGAACTTCCTACAGCACTATGGGCCTACCGCACTTCTTTCAGAACATCAACAGGGCATACTCCGTTCTCTTTGGCGTACGGATCAGAGGCTATGCTCCCAGTTGAAACTATTGTACCTTCCCATCGTAGGATCCACTACAACCCCGAAGAAAACGAAGAACTCCTCCACATGTCTTTGGATCTAATTGAGGAGAGAAGAAATGATGCAGCACTCAAAGCAGCAGCTCACAGACAAAAAGTGGCAGCACTATACAACTCCAAAGTCAAACATCGCAGCTTACAAGAAGGAGATCTTGTCCTCAAGCGAATCTTTCCGCGCCCAGGAGCGCTGGATCCAATCTGGGACGGACCATATGTAATTCATAAAGATCTCCACAACAGAGCTTATATTTTGTCAACAGTGGACGGAGAGGTGTTCCAGAGGGCATGGAACATCCGACACCTCCGTCGATACTTTTCTTAACTTGTACTGCCCATATGAAGTGAATTAACAAAGAGAATCAGTGGACGTAGGCATTTTCGTGCCGAACCACTTTAAAAACTTGGCTCTTGTTAACTTGTTCCTTTATATCTTGGCTACTTGTTAAGCTTTATCCTTTGCTATTGAACAAAATCCTTTGCAGATGACATTTCAATTCAGAGCTTCACAACACAACTCCACCTGGACAAAACCTAACAGGTACGCTACGATCCTATGCCCTCGCCAATGAGACACTTTCGCTCCGGTATCCCTCTACCGAGAGTTAACTCATTGTTTGCCTCGGCCCTTAAAGCCGACTGTAATAAGCCGAGTATAAGCCACCGAGAAGGCCGATTATGCCATGGCAGCTCATTACAGCGATTCGGCTCGCCGACAACTGTGAACCGACCATAAGCCCCAACATAAGGTGTGGCCAGCCAGGGGCGGTTCACAGTTGACGATCGGCCCTCACGCTAGCCGGCCACAGTAAATCGAATAATACCCACGATTACGGGCCATAATGGCCCGGGTAGTTACTGTGCGCGATCGGCTCCGATGTGTCTTAAGTGCGGCCGTGGTAAAAAAGAAAACTCCCCGCAGAGGCGTAAGATGGGTGACAAATGTCTCCAAGACCCACAGCTAGGGAAAGTGACTACAAAACCCGTTTGCCACGAACTTAAGCACATCGACGGCCTTCCATGATTGGAAGTTTTACTTTTCCTATATTTCCATTTCATTTAAAACTTTTCTCCTATTCTCCGTAACGGTGCTTGAAAGTACAAGACATGAAATAGGGAACGCTCGCTAATGGGAACAGAAACTTACAATCGGAGGACGAGACACTCAACAGTATTCCGTGCTTAGTCTTACAGGGCGCACGAAGTTGCCGTCCACAGCCGAAATATGAAGGGCGGTACCTTCTACTTTTATACATTAATGCATAGCTGCAGTTCATATTCACACATCACATTTACGTTGCAAAATGAGAAAATTATACTTTAAGCAAAAAACTTGGCATCAGGCACAGTCAAGCCACTAGTAACATGCATAATTACATCACTTACACAGCACAACAAAATAGCGATAACATTCCAACATAAAGGAATCAGCTTATGTTATGAAATTACATAAAGTCATTCATCATAAACAATATTATTACAGTCACATCAATGTTTTGGACTAACATAAACAGCGATAAAAGGAAATCAAAAGGTGACCGAATCCGGATAAGGAACCAGCTGCGTCCGCAGCTCACCCTCATCCTACCAGCTCTCCAAGCCTACTTAGCCGCAGGGTCGGAGCTCCCAGCATGCTTATCAGAAGTCCCACCTGTCCAATTCAGAAGAGGAATCCATTAAACCAACAACGGACGATCAAGTCATGAAAAACTAAAATAGGGAGAACTCACCAGCACCCGCTTCTTGGTCCTCATCCCCCAACTGCACACCGGCTTCCTCCGCAGCAAGTAGCCACATCCCCTCCTTCACCGCTACCTTCTCCTCCTTTGAGAATTGGGCAGTTACCATGTCCATCCTGAATGCCGCTCCACCTTCCTTATCCGCATCGGCCTTGGCCTCCTCCAAAGCCCGGAGATATATCCTAGCCATGATCCGGGGATAGTCATCCATCCAGGATAGATTACCCTGCTTCCAGGTACGGAAGTACATATCCTGCAACATCTCATCCATCATCCCCTCATTCTCCTCAAACTCCCTCACCCAGGCCTCGGAGGACAACAACTTGGCGACGGCAACATCCCTCTCCGATCGATATCTCAAGCGGTCAGCCTGGAGAGACCTCCTCATTTCCTCCATCTCTTCCTTTAGCCTGGCCTGAGCAAGCTCTGCGGCCTCAAGCCTCCCAGATAACTCATCTACTTGCTCAAGATCCGCCCTCCGAACCTCATCCACCGTAGCAATGGCTATGTCAATCCGCTCCTTGCAGGCGGCCTCTACCTTTCGCAACTCAGCCTTGCTAGCCTCCTCCATGATTTTCTTTAGTCGTCGGGTGGCTGCCTCATGCTGGGATATCTGGATAGCCTGATCGGCAAGCTGCTTGGCCTGATCAGAAACCTGTAGCCGCAATCGGATGTTAGCACTTCCGATTTCCTCCCCAGCCCTGGATAGTCGAGCATGATGCTCCATTAACCTCTTGGTTTCCTCAGCCACCCGATCGATACTTGCCTTGGCCTCATTCCCCATGGTTACAATCCGAGTAGTAAGCAAATCGAGGTCTAACGACTTAGCCTCATCAAGCACCCGTACCATGGGATTGCGGGGAAGAAGATGCTCACCCGTGACCTCGTCAAAAGAGATATCCTGAAAACTCGGGTCCATATCCGGGTGGCCGGCGAAGGGGTTGCGATCCAAACCAGGACGGTCTATCAAAGTGACGGTTGGATTTTCGGACGGACGGGGGGAAGGCATAAACTCAGTATCCTCTTCAGTAATATCATGGATGGGCTGGACTGGAGGCTGGGGGCCAGGAGAGGGTTCAAACGAAGATCGGCCCCTCTTCCTCTTTTGCATATCTTCCTCAATGACTGCAAGAAGAGGGCGATATCTAACTACATCCCCAGAACGGCTAGTTGGCGGCTTTGGTTTGGCAGAAGCTTTGAGTAGCTTATACTATTCGAGGCGGTGCCGAATATCTGATGACTTGGTCGCCTTACCTGCTCCTGGAATAAAAGCCAAGTGTTACGAACATCCAATGGTCCATAATTCGAGAAATATGTTAAGTTAAAAAGAGTGAGAAGACACATCTATTATACAAACCCTGCGGAGGAGTAGGATACTGCAATAAGTCCTGAATCTCATTCTAGGACGGAAGCGAACCATAAAATATTCCTAAGTCCCTATCGTAAATGGAGTCTGCAGAAGTCAAAAGTTCACCTTGAATCACTGGAGTCGCCGTAGCTGAAGAACTCTTAGAGAATGAATCGGCGCCAGCCCCAGCCTTGTCAACCTCCTTTGCCTTCTCAACCAAAGCCGATCCTTCCTCCGACTCCCCAAAAGCCTGACGGAAAGCATCATCCGTCCACTCATGAATCTCTCCCGCTTGCCCAGAGGTTAAGGCATCGACGCCACCACCACTCTGTCCATCTCCTCCTTCACCCTCACCTCTATCTTCCTCCACATCTTCCTCTCCCGGGGCAATTGGGCAAGTGCTAGGAGAGGGACCATCAGACTTCTTAAGCTTCTTACCTCCGACAACGGGAGGCTTTGTAAAAGGTTCCCTCTTGCCACTCTTCACCGTGTCCCCTTCCTTGGCTTTGGCAGCCTTCTCCTGAGCTGTATCTCTCTGCTTAACCACGGACTGGCGTGGGAGGATCAAGTTGTGCTACAGGAGAGTAGCATTCCTGATCAAGTAAGAAGCCGACCGATCGCGTCCCGGAATGGCTCTTATTTCCGCAGCCATCTGAACCAAGAAATCATTCTCCACGATCGCAAAGCCACCTGTCGCTAGCAAGAAATGAAAGCATATAATAAGAAGCGTTGCAGCCGAAACAAGAGAACTATAAATGAAGTTCAACTCACAGCCAGAGGTGAAAAGGCGGAAGGAAACGGAGTCATCCCTGATGAAAAACCATTCTTTCTTAAACATACTAAGCTTCGAATATAGGTCCAGGACTGGTTTGAAAGGAACAGCCGCTTCCAAGCTAACGTACGGAGATCCCTTCTTGTAACCCCTCAAGTTACATAGATACCGGATCTCCCGGTTGGAAGGGGGGTCCGTACCTTCTCTGGAAAATAATGTATAAGCACACCAAGATGGCGTAGGAATTGGGCTGAAGCTGGAAAGGAGCAACCTTCAGATAAGTAATGAAGCCGACTATCCACGTATGAATGGGAGGAATGGCCCTACACATGCAGTGGTACCTACTATACGCAAAATATCCTTCAGGGGGATTGTACGGCATCACTCCGTCCCCTGGCAACCGCATAAGCGCTCTATCTATCCCGAAGGAACGAGATATAACATCAAGTTGCTCCTCCTTTAGGGAGCTAGGAAAGCAATCGTGAGGGGAGACCAGAAGTTCCTGGGGACCATACCTATCCACTAACGACCTCGGGGAAGGTCCATGTTGCGCCGGTCCTGGTTGGGCTGGGGGCACGGAAGAAAACTCTTCTCTATCCTTGGACTTCTTTCTATCTGATCGAGTTTCCGCTTTGCAAGACATTTATCTGCGGCACAAGAAAAACATGGTATTAGAACAAGGAGTATGGGAATATAAACGAATAGTTATCAAGTTCCATTCGGTGGTCAAGTTTTCGAGTTTCATTCGGCATTAAAGGTTAAAGCTTCATTCGGCATTCCCAATAATCGAACTCATTCGACAATTGTCCATTCGGCATCACCTGGATAATTTTCACTCGGTAGTAAAATTTTCAAGCCCATTCGGCGAAAAGAGAAACATACCCATTCGGCACGAGTTTGATTCGGCACGAGGTTGAGTCGGTACAAGGTTGATTCGGCACTCAAGTTGGTTCGGCTCTTTCTGATTCGGTAAGGAATAACGAAGGGGTGTAGCCCCTATTTATAGACGTACACAGGACAACCGAACCAAATGGTTCGGCACTCAAAACCGAATGTAGCTACACCAACTGGAAGAAAAATAAAGCGCGACACCAGCAAGCACGTGCCCCACTTTGGGGGGCAAATGTTGGGCGAATTCTCACCCATGGAATCACGAGACCAAGAGGCATCAGCTTCGCCATTTCCATCCGGTATCCGTGCCCATTCGGTACCCATACCCACGCCGAACCATGCTCCATCTACCATCACCGGTCCAAGCAACCACCGGACCAATCCACTTCAAACCATCACCGAACCAACCTACCACCGGACCAAAACCCACCACCACATAACCAAAGCCTACCGAACCACCACCTGCCGAACCAACGTCACTCCATCCTCCTGCCGAATCACCAAGACACCGGTCCAGAATCCATGCCGAATCAACATCTCTCCTTACCAATGCTGGACAGCTCCTCTCCCTACTAATGCCGAACCACAATCTTTCCACCCACTACCGAATGAACCTCCGGACCAACCACACCAAGCACGGCCGAACCAAGCTCCGCCGAACCAGATGCGCAAGGCCAGATTGCTTCAGCCCAGGCCCATCAGCAGCTATATACATCCAAGACTCCTGCCCCCAACCTCACTCTATAAATAGAGGGGCAGGGGTACAACAATGGCAGACAAGTTTGAGAGCTCAAGCACGGAAGGAACTTTCAAACAACTTTCATTTACTTGTATACAAAGCTTTGTACTTGTAATCTGAAAGAAAAGAGAGAATAACATATAAAGTGGACGTAGGCACGTTCTGGCCGAACCACTATAAATCTGCGTGTCTTTTTACAATTTAACCCCTGTTTTTTACTTATTTGCATAACTCACCCAAATTACTAAGAACAACATAAAATCAACTAAATCATACGACTTTGAGGTGTTTGTCCATTTTTTGTGCAAACAAAAACAGTGTCATTAGTGAAAAAAAATGAAGCAACCAGACTTCGAGTCGAGACAGACCAACAATGAAACTGCAACAAACTTCATTATGCACATATCGGATTACATGAAGTCCAAACATGAATCAGTGAATATGCTACAGACATGAAGCTGATATGCAAGGCACATATGCACTGACAACAAACCACCTCAATGAACTAACTACACAAACAGTGTCAATCAACACAGTCAGGACCAAATGCCATCAAATGAACATGACCAAACCCCACAACAGTTACAACATAGTCAGATGAAGACATAAATATAAATGGAACATTCTCAACATCAAAGATCGGACTCAAGGCATACATATGGTTGCAGTCAAGACAGAGCTCGAGGCTACAACTTAGACAATGCAACACAGTGCCAAGTTAATCAGACAACATGTAGACATCAACACTACAGATGCTAAACAAAGACCAGACACCGTGTAGATCAACTACAAGTGATTCAAGAATCATAGTGCAGAACAACAACAACAACAAATGGAGTAAAGAGTAGAAAGTTCAACTAAAACAAGTCAAATACAATATGACAACAAATGTAGTAACAAATCGATGAAGCAGTGTCGATCAAGCAATACATGCAATGCAACTATAGTTAAAATGCAAGTCAAAAATGAATATGCAGTTTAACAGAGAGTGCAATGCTGAACCAGACTAAAATGGCACCAAGACATCAACCTGACTGACTTCATGATGCCCCACATACAACCATAAATATATACAAAGCTGTACATATACTCAAGACATATATATGTATCAATTGCAAACTCGGCTAATAGGTCAAAGTGAACCAGACCAGAAAACAAAGACCAAAATCAAATGCAACCTGAACAGTTTTTACCAAAGTCAAAGTCAGTAATGTCAAGTGACCGAAGTCAAATGCAAGCATTAGTTTTGAACAAGACAGAGAAGCTGAAGTCAACAAGCACAAAGAACAGAACAGGCCAAGTGTGCTACAGCGATGAACTCAATCAGTGTCGAAGTCAAGTAAATGACAAAATTCAAGTCAAAGCCGATACTGAACAAGTCAGTGCCAAAATCGTCACAGCAAAGGCAGAGCCGTGGAAATCAAGGAATCGAGCAGATTCAAAATCAAAGTCGTGTGTACCAAAAAATCAAAATATATACGAATTGACAAAGTCAGAAATCATCACAAGCATCTATACAATATCGAATGGCCGAGGAGAATTACAGACGAATTCAAATAAATGTATACAAACGAAAATACAAGGGTTCGAACCCTATATAAACGATGGACATCATTGGCAAATTAGCAATTCGAGTACAAGCAAAAAAAAGGAATAATCATTCGACTAGAATCATGATCAAGTTCAACATATCAATCGGTAAAGCAAAAAGAATAATTTGCATACCACTGTAGATGAACTCGATCCAAATTGGAGAAGCCGTGTGCTAAAAGAAGATAGCATCAATCGACAAAGCAAGCACATCAATCATCATTCGATCGAGCAATTAAAGATGACAGCTTCAATATTTCTCAAAGCCCTAATTTCGAGCAAAGAGGAACGAGCAAAGGAACAAGGCCGACGTTTTACAGAGCAAAAGAACAAGGCCGAAATAAAAGAAATATAAGGGTCGACCTTGTTTTTAAATAAAGGCTTTATTATAATTGAAAAAGAAAAATAGGGTTTTGATTTTAATTTGTGTTTAATTTGTATTTTTCTCCTTTAAACATGTAAATTCTAGTCGTGTGACTAGGGACAAACTTCGTGGCGTGGTTTGAGAATTTGCAGTTCAGTGGCTGAATTGTCGCAGGGTTTTGAGTGTAAAGTTAAGGCTAGTCGATAGCGGGTGTCGCGAGTTTACGTGTGTAAGCATTTGATTGCTTCATTTCTAGTAGAAACCTTGGGGGCAGCACATAGGCAGGGTTGTACCAAAGCTGGGTAAATTCTGTGTCGTTCTATTTCTGCATTTATTATTCTGCTATTATCCGTGATGCTATTCTGATATATCTGTGTTGAAAATAATTTATAAACTTCCGCAATAAATTTTTATAATTAATAGCATCACCCTATTCACCCCCCACTAGGGTGAAATCGATCCTACAAGTGGTATCAGAGCTAGGTACAAAAGCTATTTTTGTTTTAAAAAAATTGATTTTTTTCAAAAAAACCAATTTTTGTTTTAAAAATTTGAAATTTCAAAATGACTTCTTTTAATAATGCTTTTGCTGAGGGTCATTCTATAGTTAGGCTACTAATGTTCATTGGTGAATATGCATACCGGAAAAATAGAATGAAATTTTTCTGAAAACCATTGATGCTTGGAATATTGTTGAGACTAGTTATAGAGCACCAACTATAATTATAGATAATCGGGAAATAGATAAACCGATGGATCAATGGACAAAGCTAGAAAATAAGTTACATAATTCTAATGCCAAAGCGGTGAATTCGATTATTTGTTCATTAGATCAATTTGAGTTTAATCATGTCTCACATTGTTTAACTGCGTAGGAAATATGGCACACACTAGAAGTGACTCACGAAGGAACATCTTAAGTCAAGGAATCTCGCCTTGCCATGCTGAGTAGCGAATACGAGAATTTTACAATGGCCAAGGAAGAGAATGTTAAAGAGATGTATGCACGACTTTCCAATCTCATATACAAATCAACAGCTCTTGGAAAATTATACACAGAGTTGGAAATAGTCCGAAAAATCCTTAGAGTCCTTCCACGAAATTTTGAAGCAAAAGTTACAGCCATTCAAGAATCAAAGGATTTGAAACAAATCAAAGTTGAAGAGCTCGTCGGAAATCTCACCACTTACGAGCTAGAAATGAAATTCAAGGAAGAACGAGAAGGAGGTGATACTCGAAAGAAATCAATAGCGCTTAAAGGAACAACGGAAGATGATGATGATGATGTTGATGATGGAGCAGTTGAGCTGGCACTATTAATGAAGAAATTCAAAAAGTGGAATCACAAATATGGAAATCAAGCTCTAAATCAGCAATTGAAAAGCAGAATAGCCAAAGCACTAGACAACTTGAAAGAGCAGGAAATCATCTGTCACATATGTAACCAACCCAGACACATCAAGCCCAATTATCCTCAAAATCGACACGACTTAGAAAAGAAATAAAAAAGGAGAAATTTTGCAGCCACGTGGAATACAAGTGATGAAGATAATAAAAGTACTAGAAGTGAGAGTGAGAAAGCTGGTATATGCCTTCAAGGTAATATAACTGATAGCGACGATGACGAGCCAAGCGAGGTATCAAAACTCACTCAGAATTACTTATACATTTCCATGAAGTAAATGGCTGTTTTGAATGACTTATGGAATCACAAAAAGATACTTTGATAGATTTAAATAAACAACGTGACCAATTAGTTAAAAACTATCAAAGTAGGATCCCTAAGTGTGATAAGTGTCCAACATTCGAAGAAGAGATTAAAAAATTAGAAATCAAAATTAAATCGCTTGAAAATGAAATTATGATTTTGAAAGAAAGTGAAAATACAAGAAGAGAAAATTCTATTAAAAAGTGCACACAATATTAAACGAAAATGAATCTCTCAAAACACAAGTCCAACAACTGCCAACGACTTTAGGAAAATTTTCCAAAAGTGAAAGATCGATGAATATGCTATTAGGGAAACAAACTGTTAATATAGTTAGACAAGGACTTGGATATAATCAATCTGAAAATGTTAGAAATAGAATTAATCAAGTCAATTCAATGTGCACAATTTATAGAAAAGTTGGACACAATAAAAATAATTTTTGGTATTTGGATTCCAAAAGGCACAAATATAAAATCCCTCAAAGTTAAACAAATTTGGATGCCGAAAAGAACATATGTAAATAGTTTTGGGTCTTCACAAACTTATTTTACAAAATATTTTACCACTAACAACCATGGACCTATAAAAACAAACAGGTCACAAAAATCTTTTAACGTGTAGGAGTGGTGGCAGGCTAAGGAACAACAATAGTGTTACTTGGATTCTGGCTGTTCCAAGAACACAACGGGCGACAAAGTAAAGATACCTTAGCCTAGTATAAAGCTGACAGAATCACAATAGACAAAAACGAAAAATATGTAAAGGTAAAACAGGTAATGGTATATTTATTTTGAACGATATATTAAATGTGATAATCTGCACCGTAATCTGAATTAAATCAGCCAGTAATGTAATGATGAAATGAATGACAATTTTGATTCTGACTTATTCAAAATATTGACCAATCATCCTTGAACTATAGATTTGCTTAGACTAATGATGATTGCTAATTACTCACGATAGACGTGGATATATTTGCTTATCTTATTGCTTCGGGATCTGACACTATGGTTATGTGTGATCGTTTACACGGCTTCAATTCAAATTCAAGAGAACTTCATTTAAAAGCTGTTAAAAATGATTTCAAGAAATTTGTGGAAACTTCACAGTCTGGTCTATAACATTCAATTAATGATAATCTCGAGTGAAAGAAAAATTCAGATGCAAATTACACTGGTAATCTAGTTGATAGAAAAATTTCTAGTGGAACGTGATTTATGTTGAAACATTTAGTAATTGCATCGTTTTTCAAAGAAAATATCTGCATATTTTTCATTTCAAATAATTTTCAAATAGCAGAAATTTTTATTATAAAATCCCTTCTAGAAAATCATTTTTGACCTTGTTTTCATATTAGTCGTTTTTAGAAAAATTGATTTTATAATTATTTTTGAATTTGATTTTAAATGACTATATTGACTAATCTGACTCCCTACTAATTATCGAAAAGATAAATAGTGTTTGAAAAAGTGACGAATGTTGATATTAATCATATATTATAACTTGAGACGGTATATTTAGTAAATTTCTTTAGAAAATTAAAATAGAGTTATAAACACTTTTTGTTGGTAAAAATTACATGATCATTTCTATTTCTAGCATTTTTCTACCGACCATCACTCATCATAATCCAATATAGTATGTCAATATGTGGTGATTTAAATAGGAATCATTCATTTTTCATTTTATTTTTTTAAAATAAAAAAAAACCAAAGTATTCACTCTCATTTAAAAGTCCTCACGGTTATGCATGGGTGAATTGCTTGGAATTTTTGAATAAGTGCTTCCATGCTCATTTAAAAGTCCTCACGGTTATGCATGTATGGAACACATATCAAAATTGATGCGTTAAATAGACAAGTCGATTCTAATCCCATTTAAAAGTCCTCACGGTTATACGTGGTTAGAAGATACTTGAATTCATTTTTTTATAAAGAAATTGAATACTACCAAACTCATTTAAAAGTCCTAACGGTTATGCATGGTTAGTAGATATTCAAATTCCTTATATAAATATACCACAAATAGACGCAACTGTATGGTTTTATATGATGACATCATCCATATCACTCTAAAGTGGAGTATGCATTAAACAGAGTATTTATGATTTTTGTTTGATTTTTTATTGAAATTTAATATTTATATTTGATTGAGTTTTAATGTTGTATTAATGTCTATCACTTTATCTCTATTTTTTTAACACTATTATTCTTTTGCTGATAACAAAAGAGGGAGAGAAAAAATAAAATTTTGTCAAATAAAAGCAAGTAAACGTCAAATATTTTCTATTTGCATCTAGGCTCATTTACATATTTTTAATTGTATGCATATATGAAGGAGGAGTTTTTTGTAGAGAGGAAGCATTCAAATAGGGGGAGCAAATTGAATAATCAAATACATATAATAAATTCAAAATCTTAAATATATGTTTGTTATCATCAAAAAGGGAAGATTGTTGAATATGCGAGTATATGATTTTTGTTTGATGATAATAAACATATATATATATATATATGTTCATTTAAATGTTTTGTTAATATACTACTTTATTTTTCACATAATTAAATAAATATTTGCTGAATAAAATAAATAACATAGAGTTTAAATTCAAATGGATATTTTATTCAAACAAATATTTATTACAATTTTGAATAGTACAAATTTGATCTCTCACTATACATATACAATTTACAATTACAATACATTTCCATTTACAAATGTCCTCACTACATATCACTCATTCATTCGTATTTGATCTTCAACTTCATTCCAGATTGAATCCAACATCTGAGCAATCTGCAAAAATAAATACCGACACAGTAAAATTGAAAAGAAAATATTTTTGCAGTGTAAAATAAAATGTATTTTGAAAATATTATTTGCCTCGGTTATTTGGGTTGTTCGCCATCATTTAATTTTGAATTCATCATACACGAACAACTTGTGACATGCACAGCGTATCACTGTACATGCCACAAGGCCGTGCATACCGATATATACACTTGATAAAATTACAGGGACATGCGAGCATAGGTCAAACCCAAATGAAACGCCGGGTTCAACTCAAGTGCAATACAAATAAAATCACGACACAAGCACAAGGTCAAACCCGTTTAAAGCTGGATTCAACATAGGTGCATGTTCATGAAAATGGTCAAGACAACTAAAACAAGCCTCGATCAAAAATCCAGATGTACAAATGCAATAACGGTCGGGAGCAACTCAGACTCAGTGCACACATGAATAAAACTCAAGTCTGGTCACAACAAACGACAACAGAAACCAAGTGTATGTATGTATATATGCAGCAAAACAACAACAGACTCGTATAAAATAGTGTCACGAGTGAAAAAAATGAAGCAACCAGCCTTTGAGTCAAGATAGACCAACAATGAAACCGCAACAGACTTCAATAGGCACATATCAGATTACATGAAGTCCAAACATGAATCAGTGAATATGCTACAGATATGAAGCTGATATGCAAGGCATATATGCACTGACAACAAACCACCTCAATGAACTAACTACACAAATGGTGTCAGTCAACACAGTGGACCAAATGCCATCAAATGAACATGACCAAATCCCACAGTAGTTACAACATAGTCAGATGAAGACACAAATATCAATGGCACAGCCTCAACATCAAAGACCGGATTCAAACCATACATATGGTTGTAGTGAAAACAAAGCTCAAGGCTACAACTTAGACAATGCAACACAGTGACAAGCTAATCAGACAGCATGTAGACATCAACACTACAGATGCTAAACAAAGACCAGACACCGTGCAGATCAACTAAGTGATTCAAGAATCATAGTGCAGACCAACAACAACAACAAATAGAGTAAAGAGTAGCAAGTTCAACTAAAACAAGTCAAATACAATATGACAACAAATGCTGTAACAAATCGATGAAGCAGTGTCAATGATCAAGCAAGTTCGGCATCAGGTTGAAAATACAACCAGATTACATGCAATGCAACTATAGTTCAAATGCAAGTCAAAAATGAATATGCAGTTTAACAGAGAGTGCAATGCTGAAACAGACTAAAATGGTACCAAGACGTCAACTCGACTGACTTCATGATGCTCCACATACAACCATAAATATATACAGAGTTGTACATGTACTCAAGACATATATGTGTGTGTGTGTGTGTGTGTGTGTCAATTGCAAACTTGGCCAACAGGTCAAAGTGAACCAGACCAGAAAAAAAAGACCAAAATCAAATGCAACCTGAACAGTTTTTACCAAAGTCGAAGTCAGTAATGTCAAGTGACCGAAGTCAAATGCAAGTATCAGTTTTGAACAAGACAGAGAAGCCGAAGTCAACAAGCACAAAGAGCAGAACATGTCAAGTATGCTACAGCGATGAACTCAATTAGTGCCGAAGTCAAGTAAATGACAATATTCAAGTCAAAGCCGATACTGAACAAGTCAGTGCCAAAATCCTCACGGCAAAGTCAGAGCCGTGGAAATCAAGGAATCGAGTAGATTCAAAATCAAAGCCGTGTGAAAAAATCAAAATATATACGAATTGACAAAGTCAGAAATCATCACATGCATCTATACAATATTGAATGGCCGAGGAGAATAAAGACGAATTCAAATAAATGTATACGAACGAAAATATAGGGGTTTGAATCCTATATAAACGATGAATATCATCGGCAAATTAGCAATTCGAGTACAAGCAAAAAAAGAAGGAATAATCATTCGACTCGAATCAGGATCGAGTTCAACATATCAATCGGTAAAGTAAAAAGAATAATTTACATACCACTGTAGACGAACTCGATCCAAATTGGAGAAGCCTTGTGCTAAAAGAAGAGAGCATCGATCGACAAAGGAAGCACGTCAATCATCATTCGATCGAGCAATTGAAGATGTCAGCTTCAATATTTCTCAAAGCTCTAATTTCAAGCAAAGAGGAACGAGCAAAGGAACAAGGCCGACGTTTTACAGAGTAAAGGAACAAGGCCGAAATAAAAGAAATAAAAGGGCCGGCCTTGTTTTTTAATAAAGGCTTTTATTATAATTGAAAAAGGAAAAATAGGGTTTTGATTTTATTTTTTGTTTAATTTGTATTTTTCTCTTTTAAACTTGTGTAAATTCTAGTCGTGTGACTAGGGGACAAACTACGTGGCATAGTTCGAGAATTCGCAACTCAGTGGCTGAGTTGTGCCAGAGTTTTGAGTGTAGAGTTAAGGCTAGTTGATAACGGGTGTCGCGAGTTTACGTGTATAAGCGTTTGATTGCTTAATTTCTAGTAGAAATCTTGGGGGCAGCACATAGGCAGAGTTTTGCCGAAGCTGAGTAAATTCTGTGTCGTTCTATTTCTGCATTTATTATTTTGCTATTATCAGTGCTGCTATTCTGATCTATCTGTGTTGAAAATAATTTATAAACTTCCGCAATAAATTTTTATAATTAATAGAATCACCCTATTCACCCCCTCCCCCTCTAGGGTGATATCGATCCTACACTATTAGCATTAAAAATAATTACAAATTACTTGCAGCCATAAAACAATCTTATCCTTTTCTTTTTACTCAAAAAGCATACCAATAGGTGATTAAATACTCAAGATACAATGGGAATATTGGTCTGGGAAAAGATAAGTATGAATGGATAAAAAAGAAAAATAAAAAGAAAAATACATTACTAAATTAGGACATCCTATAGAAAATTAATCAAAAATCATGAGAATACTTTAAGCCTCAAATAAGTGAACATAACTTTTCTCCTTATTCTGGTAATTCACCAATTAGAATCCCTTAAGAAAAGGAACCAAAATAAAGGTAAGAATCTTAAATTATGGAATACATGAATAAAGATATTGTAAGAGAAAGGGGCATGTGTAGTAAGCCAATTGTTTGATTCCTGGACTATCTTCAACCTTTCTTTCGAAAGCTTAACTAGGATGGGAAAAATCTAGGCATTTATTGTCACACGTGTATACAGTGTCATGTCCCCTCACACGATTGAGCTTAGTCACTATGATACTAAGTACATCGGTACTAATTTCAAATTTTCATAAATTGACGGCTAAGGTGTTTATTTTTCATTTGCCTAATTCATCAAGTATACGTTTCTATAAAACAGAAAATGGTATAAAATTGTAATAAATTTAAGACAAAACAACGGTGCAAATGTAGATTGTGATGGAATATGGAAAAAAAAATTGTTATGTGCATGGGACCCTATCTCAACTTCATGGGAAAGTTTTACAAGATAAGGTCCATAGTGTGGTAGTAATGATGGAAGCTAAGATCATGAGAGCGATATAATTCTACTTTTAGTGGAGGGTCATGCAGCTTCAAAGCGAACTGATGGGTCTAAAAGCAGTTAACAATATTCCTGGAACATTTAACATTTGAGCAGACAATAGCATCAGTATGATCAAAGCTAAAGTCCAGGGTGAAAACTAAATCAGCAATAACTACGTAAATTTAGGGTAGAAAGAAGTTCGTCATCTCTGCAAGACCATTACTATTTTGTTTCATATGCTTCTACGACATAAATCCTTGAAGGGAATAGTAAAAATTAAAAATGGATCATTTGCTAAAGCTAGTCTTTTCTTTATAATGTTCTAAGAAGATTCTTACACAATCCAAAGACTAATTTACTAGTGAAGAATCTAAAAAAGGGTTTTCCTCTTGATAAAATAATTCAGCCACACTGTCTGGTGTCTAGTACCCAATCCTTCATTCTTCCACCGCATAATTAATATTGGTTTCCTCAAGTATCACGATCCTTTTAAATCTTCTTTACTGTTTTTATATCTTCTATAGTTAACTTACTCTTTTACTTTCTTTTGATTCTTCATAGCTTTATGCTTGCATATTGGAAATAAAGTTACCTATTCTACATTCTTGAGTAATTGTAATTTCATTTCACTAATTTAGACAAATTTTATCAGAGTACTTCCCTTCCTAAATATAACCAACCCATTATTTTATTTTCTTCATTAGTTACACTGGCAAAAGTTGGCACTAAAGTACAGAATTTGGCAACTAACAAATATGGCTGCAAATTATATGTGTGAAAAATGTCATAAAACATGCAGCCCAGGCACACGACAATCAATTGATTATGAAACAATAACACGTAGAACTAGCAGAATAGAAAAACAATATCATCAATTGCAGCAATTAAAGTGCAGTACCAGTTCAAAATACGTCTAAAACTAAAGCATTTTGTATGAAGTACTGAGCAACTGATCAATGAAATAGGAAGTACCATTTCTGATGTAGAAGCATTCAGAATTTAGTTTGGAACATGAAAGACCAACAATCCAACTTGCCTGAATCTTGATATAGATGGGAGCTGTAAGATTGTATGTATTGCGTACGCTGAACAGTAGACATTGCAGTTTTCCGGATGGGCAAGAAAGCAGAGCACGGTTTACATACTCAATGACTCGCAATGAAAGTTCGAATACATCCAAAAAAATAATTATCCATTTATCTTTAAAAGGTGTCATGATACAAAGTATGAACAATTCTTTTGATTGGGAAAAATGAATTGCAAGCTTTTGACATTTAACCAAGAAGAAATTTCACCTCAGCTACTAACTGTATTGATTATGGTCAGTTTCAGTCCCCCCAACATCTCTCACCAACAAAAATATGCAGACAGTAAGCATCTGTATTTACCGGTAACGGAGAACCTAGTAATCTTGCTTGCTCCACACATGATACAGCAAATAAATTACCTTAAGCATAAATTAGGCTTAAGAATATATGCGATATCATATTGACATTGGGTTGAGACTCTTGTGTCTATGGACAAACACACGTAAATAAAGTAATTTCAAAATCATGATAATAAAGTAACTTCATCAATGCCGACAGGGTTGGCTCAGTCGGTTGATAGTTCAGTATACGAAACTAAAGGTCAGGAGTAAGATCTCCAAGACCGATAGTTGTTGGAATTAATGAATGTTCAAAAAAAGAAAAGGTAACTTCTTCAATGATGCATCTATTGATTGCACAGACGTGAAAAGCCATAAAGATGTGTTAAGTACAAAAATTGTATAGTACTACAGAAAAGGAAAAGCCTCCACCTATGATTGCAGATTCGAATGAACTACAATCAAAAGGCAAAGTTCATGCCTATGTATCAAAACGAACACTTCGAAAAGAAAAGCATTGGTTGATTTTGATATAGATGTGTATCATTTGATATCATTGAAAAAGCTAGATATACAGAAAATTAAGCATCATTAGAGTTAATTATAAGACTAGATCAGGTTGAAAATCCTATTTTGGAAAAGGTCTCACTTTGAAACTTATTACAAAAATTAATCTTTTCTGAAACTTATTACAAAAATAGGTCTCACCTGAAACTTGGGCTCGTTTTTAAGGTTTATGTATACACATTTTTAAAAGGGGATTTTTACTCAAATGGATTTTTTGTGCAGAATAATAAGTTTCAAGGACAACAATTTTGAAAAATTAGTTGTAAGGACAATTTATAGTAAAGGATAAATGAAGTTATTATTTTCAGTTATACAGAAATAATGATAAATGAATTTATCATATTTTCTGTTAAATTTTGGTGATACAAAATCATAAATCACAAATAAAGGAAAAAAAATATGCAAAAGAAAGAAAGAGAAGATTTTGTTTCCCCTAATTAATAGGCATATTGAGTATGTTTATTTCTTTCTCTAATTGGCTAATCAAATTATTTTTTGCCATCTAATTTTAACTTGGATATTAAGTAATTGATTATATAAATAGAAACTAGAAGAGAGAGTAAATGTATGGTGGAAAATCTATTTGCTAATTCCCTGTTCTCCATCTTTGTTCTTCTTCTCCAACAATTTTAGCCATATAGATATTTGCTCCCTTTCTCAATTTGGTTATTGATTCAATGGTATTTTGTTTATTTTAGCTTTATTCTATTAATTGTAAATAAAATTTTTGGTGAATCAATAAAGTGGGTGGTTGGGTGGAATATCTTGTCTTATTGCTTTTAATTTCAATTCCGTCTTATTTTTAATCCAAGTTATCTCTTTGTGATTTGGGTGACAAAGATCCGTTGATATAAGCTTCCGCAAAGCGCTATCATTTTTTTTTCCACAACATTTTCATTTTTAAAATGTAAATTGTGCCTTAAAACTAATCATTCATAAGCGTTGTCTTTAAAACTTATTACTGTAGATTGAGAGACCCTTCAAATTAATTTTCACTTTTTAAATGTACTTGTATATTTTCATCTTTATACATGCATGTTTCTATTTTTATAATAAGTTTCAGGCAAAGTCTATTTTGAAATAAGTCTTTTTTAAAAGCTTATTTTTAAAATAAGTACCTCATGCAATAGTGATTTCGTAAATATTAGAATCACGGTGATGATAAATATTAACCAATCAGCACTTGGTAAGATGATATCCAAACCTTGAGTTAGAACGAACTCGTAAATAAATAAGGAAATAGTTTGTTTCCGAGCTCGAGTTTCTTTGGTTGGTTGCAGCATTTAAAACCATCAAAGAATCTCTAATATGTTTGCTTCTGGGATAGAATTTGCCTTTAGGAAAAAGCGAGAATGACCTCATGATGATAACTGGTAAGTTGTAAGACAGAAGCAATCATTTTTTACATAGAAGTATAACTATCAACTCAACCACTTTTAATTTTCTTATGTAAATTTGCTAGTTATCAAGGCAATATATAAAAAGGTTATTGTCTACCTTACGGTCCTAATACAGACAATATGATCAAGACAAAACACACCTCAGCAGCTTGTATGCAGCATGAGGCTACCCATCTTACTCCATGATAAACATGATTTCATATAAGATATCGGTGCTAAGTACTTGACCAGATAACTGCTACGCTACTTCAAAAGCAATATAATTGTAGAGGAAAATTTACATTGATTTAAACTCCATTTTTTGATTTTGCTAACATAGATAAAGATTTGTAATAGGGAATGACAAGAAGAATCAAGCAAAGAAGATGCTAGTAGCATAGACCATAAATATTAGAATACCGTATTTCCCAGATTTGCATCTATTCTACTTGGCCAATCTTAATGCATCTTTTACCTTTCCACTCCCATGAACCATGCCTGTAGCAATAGTTACTTTTTTATTTATTTATTTATTTTCCTGATGAGAACTGTAGCAATAATTAGAGCTAACCCTATTGCTAAAGATGCGTCGAGCAGTACTCTTGAATGCATAGCTTTAAGTAATATAAATAAATAAATAAAACACACACACGTTGTTCATTGTAACATCCATAACACTCTAGGAATTTAGTACCACTTTGGGAAATTGAGTAATCCATAATAGCATATAAAAATACTAAACTCTTTTCCACAAGTAATATTGGAACTCGCACTTACCCTCTCATTGTTGCAATGGTGATTAAGTTGAATACTACCTATATTGAATTGCCGGATGTGGATAGCTACAGCTACAGCCGCTCATTTCATCGGTACCAAATCATTTCATACCACTGCAAAAAACTTGAACCTGTGATCAGAGTCCCCTCATTGTAGGTAATCATTAACCAAGAAAACAACATGCACAGACATGATTAACTATGCCACATTTTATTGTTCTACAAAACGTGGGCCTTTGCATCCTTGATTATATTTTATTTGCTATCCTTGATTATATTTTATTTGCTATCATGCACTACAGCGTAAATCAAAGGTAACAAACATACAGCTTTTCAACCCCCGACTAAGGCCTGTTTGGGAACAGCTTATTTTTTAACTTATTGAGCTCATCAAAAAAAGGTTTGGAAACTACTTTTTTGGACTTATTAGTCAAAATTTTAATTAATTTCATAAGCATCAAAGAGTTGTGCCTATGACTTGTAAGTTATTTCTGAGAGAAGTAACTTGTACCTCAATTTGCAACAAGTAGTTGCCAAACATGCCCTCAGTCTAAAACCCTAAAGGCACACTTCATTTGCCTTTTTTAACTTGAACAATGGAAAAGGAATCTAAAGAGCTGTTGGACTTATCACGTTAATAAAAGAAATAGACAAATAGTGTTGTTAATTTCACTGCACTTAACTGTTTAAATTAGGCAGGACGGGTTCGCTTAAAATGAAAAAGTTTACCCAAATTGCAATCAGCAACGTGATGGCTACTGAAAGTGGATAAAATGAAACCCATAGCCTGGAGCATTTAACGTTGTTCCAGAAAAATGTAAAGGTGTGATAGAGTCGATAAAAAAACTATTTTCCCAAGGTGTGATAGAGTGAACAAGAAAACTATTTCCCAAGGCTCGCACTTCAGGATGGATGTAACTACAATTATTTTCAACTTGAGAAAATGTCATATATGGATCAGTTCAGTATTAATGTTAAATCACAACTTTTATGATTTCTTCTGAAAAGATTGATAATTAAAGATATGTTTTAATGGTTTTTTCAGAATTTAATATATTCACAATACAAAAACTAGAAAATAAACAAATGATGACCGGATTTTTAGTTTTGTATCAATGGATGTGGCTTGATGGCATGAATTTACTAGTATTGGACCTTGGTCGGAAATTTGCTTATGGTTATCGTAATTATGTTTTCAGTCAACGACACCAATATTAAGGTTTTTGTAAAGATGACCAAAGGAGACGAGGTTGATAGCGTAGATGCAGATTTAGATGTATGGTCCACTAGCGGTGGTTGGAGACGTTAGTTTAGCTGTAGTAATCGTAACGATCCGCACTTCGTAATACCCTGAATTAACGTCGAATGATAACACCCGACTCTTGAATACTATAAAAGCCAGTCCGTTGGAATAAAATTAAAACAAAACACCATATCATGACACAACAATACAATCTCACAACGGGAAGACAACATATAACATACTAAATATACATGAGCTAATAGGATAAACAATATAAAAGAGACTGCACTAGCGGAAGCAACTGATGAATAAATAGCAATACTACAGAAAGTTAGAATACATTAACTTCATTCATACAGAGTTCTAAATATAATATCTGATACCGCAAGCCTCGTATACAAAATAGTCTATCTGTCATATACTACTACATCATTAATGTTAATCCGCCTTTTGGCAATACCGTAAATTGACGAATTTAACCCAACGAACTTCACAATTATCTAGGCCGATGAGTGTAGAGTGATGATTGTTGGGTCTGAAAGTCAACTACAGATAATAACATGAAGCTAGGATTAAACATAGTTGGTAGATAAACGATGCATGATGCTTGAAATATGAGTATTAGCTTGGATCGTCATTGTTCATGGTGGATGGATCATCCCTAATAGTAATCTAAAGGGTCGGCATAGTGGAGTTTCATGATATGGATCGGTATGACACACACTGGAAGGAATTGGATCGACACATTATCCTAGAGCATTAAGGATCGACATAACGTCCTAAGTGCTATGGATCGGCATGCCCTAGAGTGGTCGGTATACTTTCCAGGATACATCAGGAATGGATCAACATATCTTCATAGGATAAGGAAGGAACGACATATCTTCATTGGGAAGGAAGGATCGACATATCTTCGTGGAGAAGGAAGGACCGAAATATCTTCATGGGAAAGGAAGGATCGACATATATTCATGGTGAAGGAAGGATCGGCACGCTTCATTGAGGATGGATCAACATAGTATATTGGAAGAAGATGGATCGGCACAACATCATGGAAAAGGAGGGATCCGCATGAAGGACCCTCCAGAAACGATCGACCTTGGATTGGATGAAGAAAAAACGATCGAAGGAAAGTTGGCCGATCGTTTTTAATTGTCGAATTACACATGCCGATCGTTATGGTGGACCCATATGGATGAGAAGGCTATGTAGCCGAAACTTCACCTATAAATACAACGGGCATGGCTTAAGAAAGAGGATCTTCTTCATGCTTCTCTTCATCTTCTACCTATGCTACACTGCGATTTTTATTATTAGATTTTGGGATTGTAGCTGTAATCAAACTTCAGTATAATAAAGAGGATTATTCTGGAATGTACGTAGGCCGGAGTTAGCCGAACCACTACAAATCTTTTCTTTTTTTACTTACTTTCATGTTTAATTTGTTTATTCTTCATATTACATTCTCCACATTATACACTACATGTGATCTGTGATTGGATATTGGTGCTTTCATACAACTGGGTGTTTGTAACCAATTTCGACGCAAATATTTTAGTGCTTCCATTGAGAAGATTTGCATCCACGGATTTGGAAGGTAGGATCTCAGATTTAGAAGCTTGGATACTTGGATCTAGAAAGGAATGGCTAAGCAATCAATAAGGAGACATAGAACATATAGGGGCCATCAGGAAGGGAGTCAGAAGGCTTCCTCAGGAGCTAATCAAACCTCACTCTTCATTACCAGAGACGAGATGAAAACTATGATGGATGCTATGCAGGAAAGGATGCTAAAGATATAGGAGGAAATGATGCAAAACCTACTCTAACAGATTGGACAACCTGGAGTGCAAAAACAAGGAAATGGAGTAGCAAAAAATGCTGGAAATATGGATCACGAAGTTGTAGCAGCAGGAGCTAAGGAAATCTAGAATCAAAACCAAGGAAAAGAGGCAAATAGGATACATGATGGAATGGATTTGCCGAGAGCACCTCCTGACCAACTAGGAACAAATGGTGAAACTTTAGCCGATCATTATAGAATGATCGGTGCCGATCGTTCCATGCTTGGGGGCATCCCCCGGGTCACGTTAGCTCGATTCCAGGCAAGATACTAGGTGATGCCATGCAATTTTCCATTGATCGAAATATGGGTGTTCATTCAGAAGAGCAGATTATAAGATTCCCTCATGGACTTGGAGGCAGGTTAGAAATAATGAATGAAGACTGCCACTTGATAACAACGATAGGTTGGCGGAAATGATCAGACATGCCATGAGAGGAGGATTGGTAAATAGAGATTTGGAAGATATGAATAAGATCCCCTTTGCTCCTAGGATCAGGCAAGCTAGGAATCCACCGGAATTCAAACTACCAGTGCTTGAGACATATGATGGAAAAACAGATCCCGCTGTTCATCTAACAAGATACATAAGGCATATGGAAGTACTGGAGGCATCGGAGGAGGTCATGGCACAGTGCTTCCCTTTGTATTTGAAAGATATAGTTAAGCTATGGTTTAGACAGTTGAAAAGCAGCTCTATTGGCACGTGGACAGAATGGATCGAAGTTTTTATAAGGAAGTTCAGGGTTCACATCTCGAAACTAAAAAATGTAATGAGTTTGATGACACTGAAATAAAAGACCGAAGAGTCCTTGAGAAATTTCCTAGTACGGCTTAATGCCGTGGCATCATTGCTAGACGTCCAGATCTATTCATGGTTTTGATGGTGGCTGTATATGGAGTTATTGATGGCATGGAGTTCAAGGATTCACTAGCGCATGATCCACTTATGGATCTAGGGGATGTTTACCATGAACCAAAAAGGTTCTTGCGACAAGAAGATGCACGAGCAAACAAATCGGAGGTGAATGTTGTGCAAAGTGGAGGATCATCGGAAGATGTAAACAAGAATGATAAAGGCAAACGAAAAATGAATGATGGCAGTAATATGTCAAAAAGGCATTGGAGAGAACCGAAATTCTCTTCTTACATGGATTTGACCGAACCTTTAGAAAGGATTTATTTGGATACTCAAGGACGCCTTTAGTATCGAAGGTCGGCGAAAAGGGAACCCTTTGAATATGAGCGGACATCAGGAAAGCATTTTCTATTCCATAAACTGGATGAGCATAATACAAATGATTGCAGGCATTTGAAGGATATCATTGAGGAACATGTGAGAAATGGTCACTTATAACAATATATAAGGAATCAGGCCGTGGCGATGGAACAGGAGCAGCCACCGCCTACCTCGAATGAAGATGGCACTGGATCAAGGCATCATCGTCAACTTATCATTAATTGATTGGATTTATGACATGGAATAAGTAATAAACCCCCATAGTAATACAACTAAGTCACTTACACATGTACGGTATCGAGGACGGACCCTAGGCATGCTCTGAGATGACGAGGAACTGCAGCGCTCGGGTCTGTGAAATTTTATTTTTCCCCGTTTCCTACGAATTCTAGTTTTTCTAATACTGTGGCTATTTAGTTTTTTAGCTGTACAAACTTTTATTTTATATTTTACTAAGTGGACTCTGGAGTGATTAAATCTAGATTAATAAAATAAATAACACAGCTCACGGTTATTGCCCCGACCGGAGAGATGGGGCAATAACCGCGAGTTACGAGTCCCTTCGTCAGAGAGTGATAGGATGGACTCGTGAATAGATAAGTCCTCGAATGGAGATTGAGGCCGGAGTAGGATACCCCATTGATTAAGACCACGGTCGGAGGGTCGAGGCCGGACAACGGAACACAACAGATCGTATGGACTATGCCTGGCAAGGGGTAGCCCGCTTCGTTGAAGAGCGACAGGATCGGCCTACTCATGGCGTCGAGTATGGATTGTGCTCGGCAAGGACCTGAAGTGGTCCTAGATTTAGATAAAACGACCCGGAGAGGTCTAAGGATTTGGATAAGAACTCGGAGTGGTCCTATATTTGGATAAAATGACCCGGAGAGGTATAAGGATTTGGATTTGGACCCGAAGCGGTCTCGGATTTGGATAAAATGTGATTTGGACCCGAAGCGGTCTCGGATTTGGATAAAATGACCAGGAAAGGTCTACAGATTTGGATTTGGACCTAGAACGGTCCCAGATTTGGATAAAATGACCCGAAGAGGTCTACGGATTTGGATAAGGACCTAGAGTGGTCCCGGATTTGGATATAATGACCCGAAGAGGTCCACAGATTTGGATTTGGACCTAGAGCAGTCCCAGATTTATATAAAATGACACGGAGAGGTCTACGAATTTGGATTTGGACCCCAAGTGGTCCCAGATTTGGATAAAATGACCGGAGAGGTCTACGGGATAAGGACCGAAGTGGTCATGGATTTGGATAAAACAACCCGGAGAGGTCTAAGGATTTGGATTTGGACCCGCAACGGTCCAAGATTTAGATAAAATGATCCGGGGAGATCGTTGATTTGGTTAATGGATTTGGGATGGATTCAGAATTGAATATCGACTCAGCACAATCATGGATTTCGCTAATGATCTGGAGAGATCAAGGAATTAGATTGGCAGCGGATTGGATTCTAGGTTGGAAAATATGGCAATCAATTGATTACGGACTTCAGATTTTGGATTTAAGGTAATTCAAAACATGCCTTCCATTCGCAAGGCATGTTTTGAGGGGTAAAGTGTTAACGCCTTTTGGCAAGGCCATACACAGGCGAATTCAACCCAACAGACTTCATAATTATCTTGGCCGATGAGTGCAGATGATTGTGGGATCCGAAAGTCAACTACAGATAATAACATAAAGCCAGGATTGAACATAGATGGTAGATAAACGATGCATGGTGCTTGAAATATGAGTATTAGCTTGGATCGACATAGCTTGGATCGACATTGTTAATGGTGGATGGATCAGCCCTGATAGTAATCTAAGGGGTCGGCATGGTGAAGTTTCATGATATGGATCGTTATGGCACACACTGGAAGGAATTGGATCAGCACAATATCCTAGAGCATTAGGGATCGGCATAACATCCTAAGTGCTATGGATTGGCATGCCCTAGAAGGGTCGGTATACTTCCAGGCTACATCAGGAAGGGATCGGCATATATTTATAGGATAAGGAAGGATCTGTATATCTTCATGGGGAAGGAAGGATCGACATATCTTCGTGGAGAAGGAAGGATCGTCATATCTTCATAGGGAAGGATCGACGTATCTTCATGGAGAAGGAAGGGTTGGAACGCTTCATTGAGGATGGATCGGCATAGTATATTGGAAGAAGATGGATAAGCGCAACATCATGGAAAAGGAGGGATCGACATGAAGGACCCTCTAGAAATGATCGGCCTTGGATTGGATGAAGGGAAAGCGATAGGAGGAAAGTTGGCCGATCGTTTTTAACTATCTAATTACACATGTCGATCGTTATGTGGGCCCATATGGATGAGAAGGCCCTGTAGCCGAAGCTTGACCTATGAATACAGAAGGCATGGCTTCAGAAAAGGGATCTTCTTCCTGCTTCTCTTCATCTTCTACCTAGGCTACACTCTGCCATTTTTATTCTTGGATTTTGGGTTGTAACTGTAATCAAACTACAATATAATAAAGAGGATTATTTTGCAGTGAACGTAGGTCGGAGTTAGCTGAACCACTATAAATCTTGTCTCCTTTTACTTGCTTTCATTTTTAATTTGTTTATTCTTTATATTATATTCTCCACATTAGATACTACTTGTGATCTTTGATTGGATATTGGTGCTTTTATACAACTGGGTGTTTGTGACCAATTCGGCATGAACAATTAACAAGTATATGTATCCAATATATCAACTTCACGCCTCCAGAATGCTCCAACTGTACTATAAGCCTGTCTCCAAAAGCATCAAACTCCCAAACTACTCAATGCAACCTATATACCTCTAATAAATGTGAGAAAGGATCAATAGGTAATACTGATCATACTTTCCCCAACTTTATCTATACGCCATGCCAGGATGATAAACCATTCCACTGAATATGAAAAACAAGTATATGGGTAATACTACACTTCACAAGCATCAGTGCCACCAATCTCTCGATCCTTATCAAAGCATCCGAAATGCAAAACAAATACAATGATATAACTATGCTACTAATATAACATCTTCATGCCCAAAACTAAAATATGAATATCTATCACCGATACCTACGTTGAATTTCCATTACAAAGAGACTTATCGAGAGACATAACTAACTTGTGGACTCCTTTGAAAACCCACCTCAAAAGAAGTTTGCATGCAGGTCCTATCGCAGTACTCAATTGTACCATGAAAGAATATATGACCTACTCTAGACTGACGACTCGGTCTCTCTCCGCCCCTACTCCAAGACTACGTTTGTAGGTCGTGCGCCTCAATGGTACAATGGATTCTCTCATTAGCGTCATTTTCTTCTAGTTGTCTATACCAACAAACTGGAACCGTATATAAACGCCAAACCTCATGTACACTCTTCCCACACGTATACACAACACCAAAGTATTGTTGTCCCTATGTGGATCATGATTCATTCTTGAAGTAACTCGCACTACCTGGTTGCACCAAGTCAGGCATACCAAAACAATATATATAAATTGTCCAAACCATGCATCTATAATTATATATATTTAATAACTTGAACCGCATATTTATACATCTGCACAATATATTTCATCCACTATTCGGTAATCCCAAGTAAGGCATACAGACTATTCACGCGCTTAGATTGCGTATCGATAAATCATGCTGAATTGTCATTAGATACCAAAGAGACCTATTAAGAGCTACAACTAAATTGTGTCTCTCCTAAAAACCAACATCTCAAAAGAAGTTGGCCTGTAGATCTTGTTGCAGCACCAAATCGTACTACGGAAAACCACCTAATCAATACTTACAACACACACACACATACATACACACACACTCGACGAGTCCAATGGCACGCGCTAAGCATGTGCATGAGAAATTTCAGTATAAGAAACATAAGTTTCAAAAATATAAGACCATATATTTACTAGAAAGATACACAATTTGCAAGTGCAAATCGAAATAATTACTACAAACGACATGCGTGAAGCAGTAGTGAACGGTGGCGAACGATGGTGAACATTAAATAGCGGTGGAGAACAAAGACATAACAGTGAACAACGAAGAACAATGGAGAGAAACAAAGAACGGTGGAGGGCGACATAGTGGCGAGTGGTAGAGAAAGATGGAGTGGCGAGTAGTGGAGAACGAGAACTAATTTACAAAATGGATGGATTGATTGAAGGCCAAGGAAAAAAATCATTTTTTAGAAGAGATTTCCTAGGATTTTTGAAGGGATGTTACTTTTCTAAAATAAGATATTTAGTGTATGAATGTGAATCTGTAGATATAGCAGAATCCCTAGCTTTGAGGATTCGGTCAAACATATTTAAAAAAAAATCTAACACAGAAATAAATATGTTATATATATCCATACGATTTTAATAGTTCCACTTTAGTATAGTATAGAATATTCAACATTTATATTTGAATACTTTTTGGAAAAATTATAGAGTAATTTTACATATTCAAATATATGTGTACATTGGTATGAAATAAAAACGATTTTAACATATGAACTTATATATTGAGGGTATTTTGGAAAATTTATGGTTGGACCAAAAAATTGTGTTTCTATTCCAACTATTAATATATATATATATATATATATATATAAAATATTTCTTGCATCTCCCAGTAACCTCAAGTCGAATATACTAGATCTGTATTTATACATATAAGCATATATATATCACATAAACTAAATGCATGTGTGTGTATAACCAGTCCAACTATATGGAAGTAATAAACACATATTGTGCACATTTACATACACAAAGATAATACACAACCAAAGTAATAAATCTATCATCTCAATATCAGTAACAATTCACATATACAATCATATAAACAATTCAACAAAAAGCATCTTACTTAAGTAACCAATCTAACAATTATATCTTCTTCATATATATTATAGAAGTATCAAACTTTTTTGTAAAATAATATGCTCGCCAAATCAATTATATTATAGCCTAATATCTGTTATCACCATTATCGACCTCGAAGATGTGCGATATGACCATGATGCCGCAACAATATTCAATAGCAAAAAAATGACTATGAATCAATGTCATGCCTTATCAATAAAGAGTTATGTGCATTGTCGTGTGTTGTTACTAGAGTTAGGGAAATCGTTCATCATCAACACCGCATATGACCATTGCCGTATCTCTTCAAAGAAGCAGTGATGTCGAATGTGACCAGCATCATAAACCATCAGTGCTATGTAAACATGACATATGCTGCATCTCATTAATGCCTTGTTTTATCGATGCTACCTTTCACTTGTGAAAATAGAATGAACATCGCAAGTCATCAGTTCCACACTCTTTCAACGTTGCTCATCACCGATACAACCTGCAACCAAAGCCATTAAGTAATGATGTTGCGTCCTTTTGATGTCGCTCTCATTCTAGTGTCATCGCTTTTTAGAATCATCTTTCAAATAGCACCGCCTATTATTGATGCTACCATACTATAGAGTCAACTTTCGTATGGCGTATTTCATCAACACTTAGAGAACATCGCCCACCTATACATGCGATGTTGATGATGAACATCGTCAATATCCACGGTAGCTACCATAGCCGCTCCTTATTGATATTGCTTCATATCCACGTCGATTCAAGCTGATGTTGCCACCCACTAATAAAGGACATTTATCATCATAACTAGAGCCATCAATGTCGAAAGTCATTGACACCGCATATCTCTGTTAATGGGGCAATGCTGAAGCCCTATTATACACCCTACAATGCCGAAGGTGATGATCGGGTAAGGATTAGCCCCACACAATGCTGGCAATGATAAGAGTTATGAATACCAAAGTTGAACTGCTATGCCACAACTTTTTCACTATAAATAAGGACCTAGAGGCACAATGGAAGGGGAAGATCATTCTTGTCACTCTTCTTACAATTTAAACTTTGTAACCCTAAATTGATTTGGGGACTTAGAGCCGATTATAGCACTTAAATTATTGGACATTTTACATTTGATATTGTATTGAATAAGGACAAGATATCTCGAATTATGACTTACTTTCGAATTCTAAAGCATATATTATTTGCTAATCGAAGATTGCTTCAAATTCCAAAAGTACTCATATTTTTTATTTCTCTTTTGATCATATGATTGCCTGATATGGATTTACTTCAAGAATATGTGATTTCACGTGGCCTTGCTTATGCTTTTCCTATGAACCTAAACTTGTCTATCGCTCTTCTTAATTAAGCCTTAGCTCGGCCAAGTGTCATTATTTGCTAAAACTCGTTGAGGTTAAACTTAGGCTCTCCAAATTACATCATTAGCTAAGATCCTCATCCTTGCACTTTTGGGGTTGACAAAGAAATTCATTAACATTTTGACACTAGAAAGAGGACTCGAACCTCCCACTCCGTTGAAACCTTAAGTGGATCTAGGTTGCATATTTAGGGCTTAAAGGACTTTCCCCAACCAAGCATATCCCATTCCAAGCTACCCTACCTTTGATTCTTAATACCAATTATCATCTTAATTAAGTTTTGCTTAGTCATACTAATTGATCATATTAAGATCTCCATGCAAAGATCCTCCGAGCCTCAAATGACTAGGACAACTTACCAAATTACTAATGATCCTCGGCTTCATGAAGAACAAGCGCTAAGACTTGTAGAATTACATGTTATGGAAGAGAAGAAAAGACAAGTGACTTTATACAGTCCAGAAAAATAGAGTTCGGATTCCTTTTATGTGGAGCCAACATCGATCTTTTCCCTAGGTAGGCAGTACTAAAAGGATTGCATCTTCTTGAAAATGACGAAAGAGATTTAACTCGAAGCTAAGGGGAACATTTTCAAAAAGGAAATAGAAAGCGAAATTGACTAGTTCACTAGAAAATAGAGTAGTGTGCTTGATCGATCCTACAAAACTAGTGCATCACAAGGCTTCCTAGAAAGAAAACTAGTCATCGAAGATGAGGAATCCATCTCAAGCAATAAAGGAACTAAATACCAATCAAAAGGACTATCCCCCAAAAGTCGCGACTTTCCCAGAACTACATTCTTACTACTTCCTATGAGAAATCTATCTCTTGACCAAGAACGAACTCAACCACCGGCCCTCGTAGAAGAAGCATCCAAAAGATGAAAAGAATCTTGGAGTGTTATATTGTTATTATCATTGGGCCAATGGACACAACATGAACAAATGTCGAAGCTTGGAGGGCTTGATCAATAATTTCGTTGGGAAAGGAAAGATGAATGAATTTGTTCGAAGATGTTAAATCGGCCATCAATAAAATGAGATCTTCTGAACAAACTAAGAGTACCTATATGGTTAGGGAGTAAGATTCTTAAGACCTGGCCATCAAAGGCCTCATGACAGAAAAGCCTTCAATGCTCTCATCAAAGGCCTCAATGGAGCGTCTACTGGAGGAATGATGGAGTAAGCCTTTGGCCCTGTTTAAGATGGCATGACCAAAGCACCGAACCAGCCTTCAGTGCCATCATCAATGGCCTTACTGAAGCACCTCCTAGAGGAAGGATGGAGTAAGCCTTTGGCCTCGTCTAAGATAGCCTAGCCAAAGCATAGAACCAGCCTTTAGTGCCCGCATTAAAGGCCTTATTGAAGCGCTTCCTAGAGGGAGGATGGATTAAGCCTATAGCATCGTCTAAAATGGCCTGGCAAAAGCACCGAACCAGCCTTCAGTGTCGTCATCAAAGGCCTCACTGAAGCGCCTCCTAGAGGGAGGTCGGGTAAGTCTTTGGTTCTTCTTAGGAATAGCAAATCAAATGCACCAGACAACAGACCTAAATCATTACCTAAGATGGTGACAAGGGGACCAATCCAAGTAGAGATCATCGCTTAAAATGGTGCCAAACAAATCTATCAAAATCAGAGCCAAGTAGCACTCTAAATCAATCAATCTTCTAAAGGAAGATCTATCAAAAATCATAGCTAGTTAGCGCTCCAAGTCAAACAATCTTATAGAAAAATATCCACCGAATATGAGCCATTCATGCTCCTTAACAAACATAATCTTCAAAGGCTACATAAGGATTCCAAGTCATCTATTATTGTTACCACATAAGAATTTCTAGTCTTCTATTATTTTTTTAAATATAAGATTTTATGGTCTTTTATTATTATTACCGGATAAGGCCTTTTGGTCTTCTTCTATTATTGCCAAATAAGGATTTTTGGTCTTCTATTATTATTAGATAGGTTTTCTAATCTTCCATTGATTACTTCCAAATGAGTTTTTCAATCAACCGACAAACAGAGTACTTTAAGAAATTATTCAAGGAAGTTATTAATTTGAAGGCAAAGCTTCACCAAATTAACTCTTAATCCGAGTTCATTTAATGGGAATCTCCATTACTAAACAAGCTACTACATATTTATTAATGAAAAAAATATTCTGGCATCAAGTTCTAAAAATCTCAATTAGAAAGATTCTTTGTTCTCTTAATAAGCAGACTGTACATCAAAAGCTCAATATACAGAAGAGTAAGAAAATAACCGTCAAGAAATAAGAACTGGTATTCGATTCAAAGCTACATACCTTACATCTAAGGTAACATTCATTTAAATTAAAAATTCATTCATGATCTAATACATTATATGCAAAGTTTCAGGTACAAAACTTAGACAAAAAGAAGAATTTGTTTAAAGAAAATCTTTGCTAAAGCTCAAGGCTATATGATAGCTTGTCCAAATCTTTGGCAACTAAAAGGTCGGTAATGTGGCGAAGGGATACATCCAAAAGCTCTTTGAAGTTCTTCTCCTTCCTTTAAATAGTATTTACATCATCAACTGAGTCGATTTGAGTTTTCAATGCATGCTGGAGAGTCTTATTGGTTCCTCGTACAGCTTGAGCCAATCTCTTTTGTCCTTCAATATCCGACACAATAATATACTTTTCGCGTCTAAGCTTTTCAACAAGATGTTGAGATAATTTTTCATTCTAATTTTTACTAAAAAATTATATGCATTCAAATTTAACTTGTCTGCTCCATTTGAAGATCATGTCATCACTTAGACACGGAGGTGGATTCAGTAAAGTAGGAAATTATTGGCTAGCTAAAGATCGAGATCTCGTTGCCCTTCTAGGAGTAGGAGTGGGAAGGCTGGAATCACCTTCACTGATAAAGAGTTCTAGGAATTGGCTAAATACTTGATTCTTCATTAACTCCACTTCAAGGTCATTTATTCATTGGTATAAATTTAGCCATTTTGATTTCAATCACAACTAAAGGCCCCTATTCTAGGGCAGAGTCTATCCATTCTTTCAACTTTGGAATTCTTTTATTCTTTTGCTTAATATCTCCTTTTGAGCTAGAGATTCTCTCCTTTAGATTTTTAAAGGTCAATCTTAGTTGAAATTATTTCCTATGCTATTCTTGGGCCTCTAGATTATTTGGAAATCGCAAAGTTGAAGCGCCTTAAGAAGACTTCCTTTTTTTAATGTTAGCTAGTAATATATTTTTAATAATCACTCGTGAGAAAAAATCTAAGGGATCAAATGCACGCACTAACTAGGATTCCTATCAAGAATAAGTGAAATGGGAATTAATATATGATAAACAACTTCTTGTATTAGTATCAACAAAGATTTACAGATGATAACAAAAATTTGAATTACATCACAATTCTGTTTTCAAATATTTAGTTAACTCTTAAAATTTTGAACCAATGGCTTTGGCCTTTTAAAATTACCCAATAAATAGGTTAAGAGTAAAGTCAAAAGAAGCTTTAATCCCTTTTAGGTACTAATAGGAGGGAACCAGTGATAGTCCTATTCCCCGACTGGAGAACTAGGATGATCACATATCGTTTGGCGTGATAAGTTTGAATTTCACTCAATAATTTATCCTTTTCATCACTTAATAAATTAAAGTGAAAGTGAGGAAACTGCATGTAGACTTCTTATAGGTCTCTAAGAAAGTAGTGTCTCACTAACTGCAATGTCTTAAGAATTAGGGATTTTTCTTCAAAATCTTTCTTTAATTTGACATATTTACTCAAGAGTTCCATGGGAACATGACTGCTTAAGATTGTTTAATTTTTATAATATATTAAAATTAGGCCGATAATAGTAAAAATAAAATGATGAAGTTCATAAGCTACTTAGGTTACATATTACAATTAAACAATCATTTAGGTTATACAAGACTGATTTCTTATACGGTTCATAAATAAATCTCTTCCTACTATACTTGAGTTTTTCGAGGGGAAGAAGCCACAAGAAAGAGGAATAGAGGTAACTCTTAGGAGATTCCAACATGCCTCGGGATGAGGATCAAACCTGTGATCATTCAAGTTTATACGATGAGTGCATATGAGCAAACCCACACAGTTGTCGCCTAAATAGGAAAAATCAATGAATATATCCCTAGAGTAAACTTTGTCGAAAAATTCTTCCAAAGCGCTTTTATCATCAATCGGCATCCAAAAGAGGGTCATTAGCTCTGCATTCTTCGCCAAGAGTCTCTCCCGATGAAGGCATGCCTTCTTCATCCGTGGAACAGCTTGCCACTCTTTGAAATATCTTAATTTTGATGCACCAGTGGTGAGATTTTTGTGTTTCTCAAACAACTCATTATACTCTTTTGGTTGTCTATCCAACTTTCTATTCAATCAATCTATTTCCATTTGTTTCTTTTCAACCATAACTTCATAATGATATTTCGATTTCTCCTTAACTAAAATTATCAACATATTAACCAAAATTTATTTGGTAATCTAAGACAATTAAGTAAGGAGATTCCCACCTGAGAGAGTGGAATTGAAGACGAATGAGTTTGGTCTTTCCTTTTAGGTTTGTGGCTTTGAGGGGCATTGTCCTTCCAAAGAGAACCTTTACTTGAAGAATAGGGAATTTCAACAATGTCTACTGCCAACTCTGGGTTAGCACCTTCTGATCCATCCTTTCCATCTGCTAATCTAGAGAGACCCTTTCCATTACTACCACCACTGTTGTCATTATCACTGCCATTATTGCCATCATCTCCATTGCCGTTGTTATCATCATCATGGTCATCATCATTGCCTCCATTATCATTATCATGATCATGATCATCATCATCATCATCATATTTTCTATCATATTCGATCTCTTCATCGATTGGGGGGTAGTCAACGGTTGGCCATTTTTCAGCGTGGACCTTTTCCTCAGTAGGAAATTCTTTCTGAAGAGTCTCTTTGTCCTTCCTCGGCCTAAGATTAAGCATTCTTTTTAACACTTCATTCCAATCAAGGAGGGATGGAAATTCTAAATCTGGGCATATTTGAATGTTATCAGCATATGCCATGAATAAAGCATCTTCAGAACACTTCTCAGTAATTTTGGGGAGAGAAATATCAATGAAAGAAGCAAATTTCTTCATGGCGTTGCTAATAATATTGTTTGAGTATGCCAAGATAGTAGTTCTCCTTTGTAGCATATCCTTTAAGGGTTTTTTCTTGCCAGTCAACTCGATCTCTCCTTTGTTGGCTATCTCCAAATCTATTTTCAGCTTGGCTTGTTCCTTATTGGCCTTCTTAAGGTCCGCTTTCAATGTCTTTATTTCCTTATCTAGCAACTATTTAGCATTTTCCTCCTCATTAAGCGAGGAGACGATCTTTTCTTTTTCAGTGACAACTCATCTCTTACTGATGCGATATCGATTATGTTGTGATTAAGTGAAGAAATCTACCTTTTAAGCTCAGCCGCTTTTGTTGGAAGTCCCTTGAAAAGCATCTCAAAGAAGAAACATATACTTTCCCACCTAGAATATATAACAAATCTAAGTCAAGACGGGGTTTATAAAGTTAAAGTTAACCAAGTAATAGAAAGACATACCGATATAACTACCTATGAATGAGGAAAAGGTGACCATTAAAATAAGTTGGAGGCTGCGATGATCCGATAGAAGTAACAAAAGGAGATTGGATGATCAACTGAACAAGTTCATAAAAATCCTCATAGGAGGCTGAGCCTGAACCTTTGAAGGAAGAGGATAATCTGGAGAAAGGAATAGGAAGAGATCAGTGCATATGCGGTTGGTGACTGTTGGAGAGGTAGGAAAAGTAATATTTATAAGGTGCTTGAGAGTCTGAGCCTCATTTGGATGCTCTAGAGCTTTACACAAACCCGTTGCTTTAAGACTAGAATCGACGATTACATGTCCCTCCTTATCCACAGTAACTGGGGTGAAATCCCCAATAAGCTTAGGTCTTTTTCTTGGAGAAGGAGGTGGAATATCAGTAATGACATCCTCACACCCATATTTTTTACTAACATCTCAATTGCTCTGGTAATAGAATTCTTGATAGAAGTGGGCTTACTCAACTGAGAAGGTGCAGAAACTTCATGTGCTCTGAATATGATAACTCGTATGACCCCTAAGGCAGGGACTAATAGAAATCTCTACTCTCTATTATAATCTCATACCTCACAGCCCAAACCTGGATATGTGTCTTATAGCCTAAAGATGGGCACTAAAACCAAAGCTATAGGTCCAAGGTATACAAGTCCCTTCATTGACCCATGGGCATCCCCACTTACAATACGCTTCTTCGAGTACAACTGAAAATCGCTCTGAGCATAAATTATTCCTTAACACATACACCCAAGAACAGCATTACTTCATTTGAATACCAAGCCCTTCTTGCCCAATCCGGTTTCCATTATTCATGAGGAACCCTTCTACATTCCCTGATCATTCGACTCCCTCCTTTATGAGCCACCATCTCTGAAACCTACTCCCAACACGAGCAAATATCCAAAGACCATATCATTTCCTCATGTTGTTATATCGTCATCCAACCCGATACGAATGAGCCAACACATCCAGCATGATCTACAGAACCTCAACAACAGTCCCTCGAAGTTCCACTGCCATATCATTCACCATGATAACTCAACACTGAGTTATACACTTAGCCAACAAATGGCTAATCCCTCTCCCATGTCTCTAGTACTCCCCTTCCGATACCTTGGACCCCGACTCATCGACCCTTAATAACCCAGCCCAACCCAAAGCTCTTCTTCTAAGTTCTAGAGATAACTAGTCATTACATCCTATACTTAGCCAATTTCCTTTGCCTTGCTATAGATCATCTCATCTGGCCAAGTTCTATCCATCCATGCCAACCACTGAACCATAGCCCCCTTCACCGTAACTCGGTCCCGAGTTATGTACATAACCCCATTTGAGTTATGACTCATCATGCCTCTTCCCACCATACTTTAGAGCCTATATGCCATGTTTCGTCCAATTTTGACCAACTTTACTTCCGTTTTTCTCAGTTCTTTGACTTAACTTTTTATGGGATCACAACACTAGCAAATAACATCAAATCATATCATTCAACATAGAATAACAAGAAATTTCATCTAATCAAACTTGCAATCCATCAAAACAAGATAAACAAGATAATTTCTAACAAATATCTATATATAGCATGAATATATAAACATAAGTCAAGGTTATTTCTAAATAATCTATATCATATGTAACATTTCATTAATGTTGGAAAAGGTTTTTATGATCAAAACCAATTTAAAACATGTTAATTCCAATAGTTCTACCATATAAACATGTTAGTATAGGAAGAAAGCACAAACCACTCACTAGTTACCAAATCCAACCAATTCGTGTGTAAATCTAATATGGACAGCAAAGAAAAGCACTCCAAATCAAGCAAATCGATGATATCTAACATCTAATTGAAGGTTTAATTTCCAATCCATAATCTAGTTTGATTTGGAGAGCAATTTGGGTGATTTTACATTAAATTAGGATGGATTTAGGGCTAATTAGAGTTTAGACCTGATTTAGAATGAAAGGGAAAAGTTTTAATTTGACTCTTCAGCCCTCTATTTGTAGTATCCCTAATTAGACTAATGTGTTCACAGATGGGATTAATTAATTAAATACTAGTCCCGGCCAACAGCTTTAAAAACTTAAAACATACATAACATTCTAACTGTAAGTCCATTTTTCTATTATAATCACTCTATGGAGTGCAAAACCATCATCATGAAGCAATGGAACTGGTTTGAGGCCATAATTCAACTTCTATCAAAAGTTATAGCCCAAATAAGACTTTTAGGGTCAATATGGTCACATAGAAATTTGGAAAATCATAAGTGTGAATGTCCCTAGGGGTCATATCCCAAAATTATAGAATCATATAATCTCATATGAATAAAATAAAAATATTTTACGATTATCCGATAAAAAATTTTAGCCGTTACATTCAAACCCCATTAGGAATTTCTCCCTCGAAATCCTCAAAAAGCCAAACTACAAGCAGTCATAGTTATCCTGCATGCTTACCAATCATAAGCAATCATCAAACATATCAAACATGCAACCATGCAATCAATAGTATACATGACCTACGCTAGCATGAAGAATACTATCTAATTAGATATAATATACAATGGTGAAAGTAGATACGATAAACAATGGATATTACCATTCAAAGAGATCTAGACACGTAGTCCTCATGCTCTCCTCCGTCTCCCACGTACAATCATCATCACTTCCACTCTATGGTACCTTTACTAACTTCACCATCTTTCTCCTAATCTATTTTGTATCGTACTCAACAATAGAAAGAGGCCTACAAGGTCTAGAAACTTCTAGTTCTGCCTCAACATCTTCTAGCTAATTTGGTGTGATCATCGTGCCTGGGTCATGCAAAAACTTTTGTAGGTAAGAGACATGAAAAACGTTGTGCATGCCTTCCCTCTTTTGAGGTAAGTCGACCCTATATGCTAGCTTTTCGATTTTCTCGACCATCGGAAAAGAACTACGAATCTTAGTGCCAACTTCTCCTTTCTACTAAGTCGAACTCCACTTTTTAAAGGAGAAACCTTTACAAACACCATATCTCTGATGGAAACCTCTAGCTCTCTTTATCTTTTATCCGCGTAGCTTTTTTGTCGATTCTAAGCAATGTTCATTCATTGCAAATGACCTTAATCTTCTCCAAAGTCTCTCTAATCATATCTGACACAAGTATCAGTTTCTTACCTATTTCCCACCAACATGAAGGAGCGTTACATGGTCGGCCGTACAATGCTTCATATGAAGCCATATCAATACTCAACTGATAACTGTTATTGTATGCAAACTCCACCAAATGTAAATGAACATCCCATGGTCCACCCAATGTCTATAATGCATGCCCTCAAGAGGACTTCCAATATACGATTTACTCTTTCGGTCTTCCCATCCGTTTGTCGGTGATAAGCTGTACTAAGATGCAACTCCATCCCTAATGCCTCTTGTAAGCTCTTCCAAAACCCACTAGTGAACAACGAGTCTCATTCGCTGGCAATGCTCTTCGACACTACATGAAATCATACTATTCATTTTGCATACAACTCCGCCAGCGTAGATGTCATTCTACTTGACTTAATAGGTATAAACCTCACACTCTTGGTCAATCGATCTACTATGACCCAAATGTCATCATGCCCTACTCGAGTCCTTGGCAATCCATCAATAAAATCCATCGATACTTGCTCCCATTTCCATTCAGGAATCTCTAATGGTTGCAACAATCCACTAGGTTTCTTCGCTCTGCTTTTACCAACTGGCAGTTCATATACTTTGAGATAAATGCCCCAACATCCCTCTTCATACCTTCCTAGTAGTAAGTTCACTTCATATCTCGGTACATCTTATTACCAGCAAGATGAATAGTCAACTTGGAACGGTGACACTCTCTTAGCACTTCATCTCGTAATCCATCAACATTTGAAACAAATAATCTCCCATCTTTATGAAGCCAACCTTCTCGGTTAAGTTTGTATTGTTTCAAATCTTCAGATTTTACTCCTTTCTCTACCTTTTCTATGACCTCCACTAGCCTAGCATCTTGCTTCTAAGTAGTACTGATCCTTATAATCAGAATAAGTCTAATCGATAAGCTTGCCCACATTTCAGGTTCTAGCTCATAGTATGGCCTGAAGTCAAATCCAGTAAGATATTCTACCATCTTCCATTAGAAGAACATTGTTCCCAACCCAACATAAGAGTATGGGAACTACATTTCCTTTTCTTGGAGTATAAGAAATACCAAAATCATAAGAGGAAAAGAGCTTTAACCACCATACCCGACGAAGGTTGAGATTCTTTTGAGAAAAAAAGGCACTTCAAGGATTTGTGGTCTGTAAACAGCTCAAATCTCTCTCCCAATATACAGTGCCTTGGAATCTTCAAAGCAAAAACAATTGCTTCCAATCCCAAATCATGAGTTGGGTAATTTCTCTCTTACGGATTTTGCTGTTGACTTGCATATGCAAAAACTTTCCCTTTTCTACATCAACACCACACCTATCTAGTACCACTAGGATCAGTGTATACTATCAACTCTTCATTTCCACTTGGAATGGTCAATACCGATGCACTCGTCAAACACTCCTTCAAACGGACAAATGCATGCTCATACTTCGCATCCCATACAAGGGTTTGATTCTTCTTCATTAAATTGGTCAATGGTGCCGCTACCTTCGAGAAGTCCATTACAAAGTGTCTATAATGTCCCGCCAATTCGAGAAAACTACTCACATCCATAGTATTCCTGGGCTGATTCCAATCTTGGATCACTGCCACCTTTGTATGATCTATAGCAATACCCTGTCCTGATACGACATGACCCTAAAATCTCACTTCTTCTCTCCAGTAGTGACTAGAGAACATTTCTCTCAACTTGTGCTTTTTCATTACCTCTAGCACAGTCCTCAAGTGTTTCTTGTGCTCCCCTTCAGTTCTAGAGTAGATCGGAATATCACCCATGAACATAAGCATGAACTTATTCAGCCGGTCTTTGAAAACCCAATTCATGCGATCCACAATGTGTGTTGGAGAGTTGGTCAACCAAATGGCATCACCAATCACTCATAGAAACTTGATGGTTATAGAACAGAGTAATAAACACACTCTCCTTCGCTACTCTTAACTGATGAAATCCCATCACTAAATCCATTTGGGAGAATACCTTCGCACCGTACAACTGATCAAACAAGTCATCAATACGTGCGAGTCGATACTTGTTCTTCTTCATCACTTTATTCAGCTCATGATAATCCATACACAACCTCAAAGTGCCATCCACCTTCGTTGCTAATACTACAGGTGCCCCACACTCAGATAGGCTCCCTCGAATGAATCATTTCCTTAATAAGTCATTCACATGCACCTTTAATTCCTTGTGCTCTCTATGTGCCATATGCTACAAAGGCATAACTATCATTCTGGCTTCCTTCACCAAGTCCATCCAAAACTTGATATTTCAATGCGGTGACAATCAAGTCAGTTCCTCGAAGAGTTCAGATACCCTAGCGGAAGCACTGATAATACTCCCTCAGTGGAACCTCAAGAGAATATAGAAAGCTAACCATCACCTCATCCTATGGTAGGCAGCTAATCACTACCGTTCGCCCATCCACATCTCCCACTATCACCAACAGCTTCTCACAATCCACTATGGCCTCATACTTCCTAAGCCAGTCCATACCCAAGATAATCTCGAACCCAAAAAAGTTGAAAACAAAATAATCACAAACCAAAGAACATCTATGACCTAATAAAACTATGCCACGACAAACCACACAAAGACTAGTAGAGTCGCCAATAGGGCACGTCACGATTAGGGGTTAGTGTACTTCTCAGGTTCCAATCCCAATCTATCTACTAGGTCACTATAGACGAACGAATGAGAAGCACTGGTATCAAACAAAAATTGAACAGGAACATCACCAATAGAAACATACCTTGGATGATGGATCCCTTCTCCTTTTCCTTCATTAAGGGAGCACTCGACGAAGGAGGGACTGCGTCTGAAGCATACGCTTTCACTACCTACTTATCCTTCATTAGTTCTAGACAATTCTTCTTCAGATGCCCAGGCTTGTCACAGTTATAAAATTTCCTCCTCTCACTCATCTTGCAATATGTAATCAAATTTCCTTTCCGTTGCATCCATAGCAAGTAGGTTCCATTTACCCTTCTTTTTACCACCCATTCCTTGGGACTGCTTTCACTTTCTGTTATACTTCTTCTTGCCTTCACCGTCTCGCTAGGGCTTTTGCTCTTTTTTCTCAATACAAACAACAATAACACTCTTAGCCCTACGGTACAAGCTCTCATGGCGAAGTGCCTTCTCTAGAAGCTTCTCAAATGGCTCATCTATATGGTCTATTCAGTTTTCTCCCAAATAGTCATCCTAACCAATTATGAATTTATCATTCTTCCTCAATGGAGTGTCGATAAACGACATCCCATACTTAGACAAAGCATTAAATTCTAGAACATATTCAAAAGCTGTCATATCTCCCTGTTTGAAATTAACAAATTTTCTAAACAGAAACAACTTCTTAGCAGTTAGAATAAACTTCTCCTCGAACTTTGGCTTGAACTGATCACAGTTGAATTGATCCTCTAGAGTAGCAATGGTAACAACATTCCACCAATTCATGGCTCGGTCGTATAGCTATCTTGATACTAACTTCCTTTTCATTGCATCTTTCACCTCCATATCACCAAAAATGTGCTCACAAGTATTCAACCAATCTTTCACTTTTATGGCTGATAATGTTGCTTGGATTAACTTCCCTCCGAGAGTAGAATAATCTTTGTTCAGCTTGGCAAAATCGACCCTATGCACTTGCACGGGAACACCTCCATCTTTCACCAATCCAAGAGCATTCCTTATCATATTAGCCGTCATAGCATTGAACATGTCTAGGATATCAGGCACAGTAGCTCATGAACATGCTTCTTCATCTACTCCTAAAGCAAAACTCCTCATAGTGTTCCTTGTATGCCGCTCATTCTTATCTGTAACAAGAATGATCAGTCTCTCATAAATGAAACTTTGTCCATAGTGCTCATGTGCATGTGAAGTATATTATATAATATAATATTATATAGCTTTGAAACCAAAGTTACAACAAGTACGCTCTCACTCGTATACATATATACCCTCGATCCAGTCTAAGGCGATAGCACCTTCCCTATCTCTACTGGATCATGGTATCAATTCCAGTTAATCATGTAACCAAAGCTCTAATACCAAATGTGATAACCGCCCTATATCACTAGCACTAATAGTTTATAAATAATACGCTGTAGTCATGCCCGACCGATATAGGACGATCATCAGGGTTGAAATAAATCAATGTAGCATATAACCAATCATATATCTCACAATACATGGAAAAAATATAATATCACACAATAACAGAAGAGACAGTAAAAACAATGGAATAGATCATCATCATTAGAGTATAATATCCACAAAGTTATACATTAATAGTAGAATTTGTACAGCGGAAAACAAATTCAACAACTGTCTCAAATACAAATGGCAAGTAGTTACTGCTAAGGCTTTCCAGTGCTGCTTAGCGGAATAAGCATAGACTCTATACATGTATATAATACAAGATAGCTCCTTTCAGTTCGTCCTTCGAATAGCCACTGCATCCACAAGACCTATTATCTAGTCTACTCATTTAAGAGTACCCAAGATAATAAGAAACAAAGCATAAAATCTTGAGTCAGACAACAGTCTGGTGTGAGCGTTAAATGAGTCTTATAATATATATAGGTAAATATGCTAAGGAACAAGAGTACACGAACTATACCTGATCTGTCCCTGCAACCAAAGAGTTAGCATATAAGACTATAATATTCTATTCAACAATATCATAAAGATATACCACAAACCAAATAAAGAATATCAGTCTTTCATGTATTCCTATCTCTAATACCTACTTCCCTTGATACCTATGAGTAATAGTCTACTAAAGAAAGCAACCAAAGCACAAACAACCCTAACTCTCACTCAATGTGCTCTGAATATATGATAACTCGTATGACTGCCATGTCAGGAACAAATGGAAATCTTGGTTCTCAATTGTACTCTCATATATTGTAGGCCAAAGCTGGATACGTGCCTCGTAGCCCAAAGCTAGACACTAGACCCAAAGCTACATGTCCAAGGTATAGGGTCCCTTCATTGACCCATGGACGTCCCCACTTATAATACCCTTGCTTCAAGTACACTTGAAACTCTTCGAGCATCAACAATTCCTTAACGTATACAGCCGAGCTTACCATTGCTTTATATGGATAGTGAGCACTTCTTGCACAATCTAGTTTCCATTATTCATGAGGAACCCTTCCGCTTTCCTCCATCATACACCTCCCTAATTTACGAGCCACCATCTTCGGAACCTACTCCCAACATGAGCCAACATCCGAACACCATAAAACTTTTCATTATGCTGCTATATCATCATCCAACCTAATACCAACGGGCCAACACCTCTTGCACGATCTACAGAACATCAATAATAGTCCTGAGAAGTCACACCGCCATATCGTTCACTATGATAACTCGGTCCCGAGTTATAGGTATAACACGATGCCAAGTAATACACCTAGCCAATAATTGGCTAATCTTCATCCCATGTCTCTAGTACTCTCCTTCTAGTGCCTTGACTCTGACTCATCCACCTTTGATAACTTGGCTCCCAACCAAAAACACTTCTACTAAGTTCTAGAGATAACTCGTCATCACATCCTATACTTAGCATATTTCCTTCACCTTACTATGGAACATCTCACCGGACCAAAATTTATCCATCCATGCCAATTCATTGAGTCATAGACCTCTTTACCATAACTCAATACTGCATTATAGGCATAACTCAATTTTGAGTTATGTACTTCACCCCACTAGCGTTGCAACTCATTATGCCTCTTCCAACTATACTTTAAAGCCTATCTACCAAGTTTTGTCCTATTTCGACCAACTTTGCTTCTGATTTGCTCAATTCTCCGACCTAACTGTCTATGCAATCAGAACACTAGCAAACAACATCAAATCATATCATTGAAACTATAATAACAAGCAATTTCATCCAACCAAACTTGTAATCCAGTAAAACAAGATAAACAATGAAATTTCAAACATAGTCTACATGTAGCATGAATATATGAACATAAATAAAGGTTATTTCTTATCGGTCTATATCATATGCATGGTGAAACGACCCTGACTCGACCTTCGAAAATCGACACCGAATACGACACTCGTATTCCAATGCCGTAGATCCATACGTCGAATCTGGTTCGCCAAAGCTTATAATACAATTAAGTACAACAACACAGCGGAAGAAAAAGAAATGAATATCATATACAACTCCAATGAATACAATATCCAATGATACAATATGAATCAACATCAGAGATACAAGATAACAATGCCACAATGGAATAACAAATGAACTAGCAGCAGAACCAAAAACTTCAAACAGCAACTCTAACTCTAAAGCACCCGTCCAAAAATAGCTCGAACCACCATCAAGTTGCACCAAGATAAGCAAGTCTCGCCCATGAATCCAAAGACTCCAATATCCAAGATCTCCAAAGAATACCAAACAGAAAGCCAAAATCTACAGAATCGATATTTACTATCTGAAAAACCCAACTCTAGACTGCCCGTGTACAAAAAATGTGGGCACCCAGAGTTTAGGAAAGGAACAATAAACTCCGGGTCAGTCATGGGACTGGTATGAGCAAACAGAAACTGTTTTACCTTTTAAAACAAACAAAAGAATTTAACTTTAAAATTCATAATGCTTTTTGGAAAATGCAACTACCATAAGGCGTCCCGCCACACACACAATGCAAACGCAGACTTGGAGGAGATTTCTCCTTATGATAGTCAAATATGCTTGATACGCGAAATACCTTTTATATTATTATTAGTGCATAGTGCAGAAAACCTTTCGAAAGTATAATATTAATCTTAGCCAGCATAGGTACCATTATATTATGCCTACTATAGCTACCATGTTAGATGGCAGGTTCTACAGCTAAAACCGTACAAGGCGTGTATTGGTGATTGGATTTCCAACAAATGGTCAGGCCAAGGAACTTCCCACTGCCACATGGGTACGCCTCTGGAGGGACGCCCCGAGAACCTAACCGGATCTCTGCCAACACAAGGCCGGGTTACCTCTGTAACTAGGTAACAACTGACACGAGTATGCCATTCCCCGGTTGTAACCAACCTTTATCCCTGGATTCACCAACAACCACAAAGTAATAAATTTGCGGTAACCACATAGGTTAAGTATCTGGGCTCCATACCATGATACCACCTCTATCCAGAAGGAAATGAACATACCCTCAGGGGGCGCTACCCCCAAATAACCTTGCCGCATTCTTCCTGTTTCGACCATTCCGGGTTGAGAAGTTCGACAAAGTTTCGTCCACAAGCTACGCTTTTCACAAAAGCCATGCTTTGATCAACAAATGATCAGCAGCACTTCGTATGCCACATTACCAAATTGGGAATGTATCACTGGTAACCATCAACTACATAACCTCCGAGCTCGTACGTCTCAGAGAAGGGTGTTAAGCTAAGAGAATAAATCTCCGCCACCAAACAGGATTGTATTTGATAGAAACCGGTTTTACATCTCAAGGTGTAACGTCAGACACACAATCCATACAAGTCTGTTCCAGGTTCGAATAGAACCGAAGGCACTTCCAAAGAAGTCCTTGAAAATCCGGATAATCCCTAATCACGTCAGGACTTCCCATCACAATGGGTGCTCGAATCTCTATACCGAGGATCGGCCGATGCAGAGACATTCAACAAGAAACCCTTTCGTTTTCGAAAGTATCCGGTCTTTACCACCGGTCTTCAAATGCTATTCATAACATCGTATCACTATTCGGAATGGGTTATATGACACAAAGGTCCTCTCCCGGCTAAACCGAATAGTGAGCGCAATATTTAAAAACATATGGATATGGGATCTCAGTTAAGTTACAACTTATTACCCAAACTTTGCTTTCAAATGGTTAAAAAAATTGCCACTTTAAATCTTTTGAACGAAAAGGTTAATTTCAAAAACCTTTAATGTTTTAAACAATTTCCACATTTAAATCTTTTAAACAAAAGATTCTATTTAAAGACCCCTTTCGATTTAAAACAAGGTTTACCAATCTTTGACAATGGTTCATTCATAACTTTCAAAACAACTCCATTTCAAATTGGAAATCTTTTCATCATAATTTAGGAAATTCTTTCTTTATATAAAAGCTATTATTATTTAAAACCACTGGTTTCCATTTCGGAAAACCTGATTACAATTGCACGAGTTAAGGCCTTTTAAAATATAAAGTTGGGTTAAATTCAAATTCTCAAAACCATACCTTTAAAATGGTTTAAAAACCCATATAGACGCATTTATTGTTTGTATAACCTTTTTATGTCATAAATACCCAATATAGAATTCAATTTCAGGTATTGAATTCAGTTTAAATCAAATTTTTCAAATTTCAAATCTTTATTAAGTTATTCAAAATAACTTTCATTTTTAAAACACTTTTCCAAAAGTTTTTCACTTTAAACCCAATCCATTTCCAAAACCATTTGGATTTAAAATTCAGATTCAAAATATTTAAAAATCTGTGACTTAATCGATTTACACGTGCAATCCATATTTGTGTGTGTATAGTGTAGTCTAGGGGGCTTTACACAATAGTGCACAACATCAATCATCACAGATACAAACACAGAAATATCGATAAGCGGTATAATCTACAACGCTTATCCTTATTCACAGATAAAGTACATTTTCAATTACAAATATTCATGATTACGATTCGATGTGGGTTTCGAATAATCAACTGAAATCCGACTCCCTGTTGAATCGAAATCCAAATGTCGTTTAACGGATCAAGAGTATGTACATCACAAATATAACAGCTCGGCACAAAACATTACAGAGCATCACATATCAAATATATCAATCCATCGCATAACATTCAATAGAAATCAAACATCTACAACTAAGATGAATAAATTGTGGGGTTTTAAATTATTACCTACATAATTACTTTCACTAGTAATTTTAAACCAATGATAAATTATTATTATTAACTACAATCGACTAAGTTTCAATCACCTGTATAATTTATCATTCCTTTAATTAATTATCTTAATTAATTAATTCTTAATTGTAATTAATTGGATCTTAATTACTTTTGTTAATCAACCCTTAACTAATCACTTTAATTAACACCCCTAATTATTAATTAAATCCTAATTATAATTAATTTGTTGTTAATTGACTTAATTAATAGGTTTATTCCTTAATTAATTTCAATAATTAATTACTCCTTAATAAATAATGATTTCTTAATCACTTTAAGTTAATTAACCTTTAATTATCTTCTCTTAATTACTTTCACTAAGTAATTACTTTTTTATTAAATCATTCATTAATTACTTTTATAAATTGGGAATCTTTAATTGATAAAATTTAAAATTATAAAATCATTACAAACCTTAATGGTTAATTATTATTTTATCGTTATAAATAAATCTGGTTTGCAGTTAACACTTGATACTGTGATTTGCTTTTAAAATTTTATTAAGTAAATTTTTTTTAAAACAACTTTTATAAAATTTAAAATATTCTTGAACTTGATAATAATAATTTTTTTAAATAATTAACTCAATATCATTTACCAGAAGTTCCACCTATAACTATTACTAATTTATTCAGAAAAATAAATTTAACTTGTGTTTTAGTCAAAAACTGGGTTCCCTTGCTGTTTTTATTTAAAACCCGAATCTTCCTCGAGTCCACCCGGGGAAAATACTCACTTGCTTCGAGTTTTAGCCAACATTGACCCGAGAGACATTTTATTTCAAAAATTTGTTGAAGTTTAAAAAACCAACCGATACAACCCAAAACAACTCGAGTCCTTCCTCGAGTTTCCCCCCATGTCCCCGTGTATCCCTTCGAGCTTTACCCCTGTCTTTCCCAAACCATCATCATGTAGCAAACATCCAAACGTGCACGTGCACAGTCGCACGGAGATGCTCCTGTCACCGATGAACCCTCCGGCACTTCACTTATCAACCACGCAACCCAATCCAAACATCGAAACTTCATCACTTGCCTCGAATCAGAATCGAGCTACTCGGTCGAACTACAACCCAAACCAACCCAGTTTCCAACTTCACCTCAAACTCACCGCTTCGATCTCCTGAAAGTTCCCAACTCCGGCGAACGACTCATCATCCACCCAACCATGATTCCCTAAGACCATATGTCGATCAACCATAGAGGGAAAACGAATCAAACCAATACCCTCGACCAAAACTAGGTTTCCAGAAATAAATCACTCGCCGTCGCCGCCACATTCACCGGCAGACCACCCCAATATTTTTCTCCGATACCCCGCAAGCTCCTCTACCTCCTCGAGAAACTCCAGCCCCCTTAGTGCCTCTGACCACCGCAGTTTGACCAAAAACCATTTTTCTTTCGTTTTGAAATATCCCATTGTAAACAAACTTAAAAATTTCAAATTCATCATTAAAATTCATCATTTTGAAATGCAAATCTATTTGTAAAGTTAAAATATAAAATAGAGATCACTGTTTTTGACTTGTTTTAGATTTTCACTGTTATTTCATAGTTTCAAAATGGTTACTGAACATTTTAAACTTGAAACCATTTTAAAATTTTAAATCTTATTAGTTTGGACATACTTTGTTTAAACAACTAAGCCTAAAAAGAATTTGAAAGGAGTGTTTTGAAATTTTTAACAGGTTTTATACCTGTAAAATGAAGACAGAGGTATACACATACTTACCTACAGGCATGCAACCTTAACCTGTACACATATGAACACGTATGTATACAATCCAAACAAGTTACCACATCATTCATTTCATCCATCAACACTGAACACAATCTAAAAGAAAATTTGGGTTTTTAAAAGAGAGTTGTTCACCTTTAAAAATGCAGAGAGCTTGCACATAACTTTGAAACTGGAATGAATCTGAATGCTTTAGTTTTTTTTTTGATTCCAGAAAATTTGTATTGCTTTGATTCCTTTAAACTGGATTGCTTTATAGAATTGAAGTTGCTTTGTTTTCCAGATTGAACTTGTAAAGAATTTGTTTTGTTTCAGGCCTTTGAATTTGAATTTTCTTTCTTTGATTACCTTACTTTCAGATCTGCTTTTGCATTTTGTTTTAACTTTTCTTTTTGAACTTTATTGATTGATTTATTTTACTGTAATTTTAATTTCCAGATGGATTTCTCAATATTTATCCTTGTTTTTATTGAAAAAAAACACTACACCATTACAATTTTTTTTTCATTCAAGAATCATAACCTAGTAATGTTTATTCAGGGAGATATAGATTCTGTTCTTCGAAACTGTGAATACCCAGACATGAGCATACATATATACAGATACATATACATCATCTGTATACATATGTATATATATACACATGTATACATGCAGCCATACAAAGATATTTTCATAGCAACTTCAATCATCAAAATGTATATGATTTTAAAGTTTTAATTTTGAAAGGTTTGCTCACCGTCATCCTAAATTTTACAGATAATTTGCAAACCTATTGTACTCAAATATATTTCTAAATCTTAATCTTGAGTTTAAACAACATGTTTTTGTTTGAAATTCACAACCTATAAGAGAATGTATATAGAAAACTTGATTTTCTTTATCAAGAATAGAGCTATGCCTCTGTAAACATACATGCATGCTTATCATCCCCAAATTTATCAACATGCAAAACATAAATCATTATATCAATTTAATGATCAATTCAATGAAGTTTGCTCACCTTGTTAATGAAGGCAGAGGACATTGATCAGATTTGATTTGATCTCAGGCTTAGTTGCTTTAAATCCCAGGTTGAAAACTCCGAATCCAGGTTTAAGCTTTTGAATTTGGTTTTGATGATTTTCTGGTTTGTTTTCAACTCTACGTTGAAGTTTGTTTTCATCTCTTTTTTTTCAGAATTTATTTTGCAGGTTTTTAATCTTCTGTTTTCAATTGTGGTTTGTTTTCTTTTGTCTGGAAGTGTTAAACTTGCTTTGAATTGCCTGCAACTTAGATTGATTAATAAAGTTGTTTTGAATTCTTGTTTCATTACTTGCTGATTACTAACATAAGATTCAAATTTTAAAAGAAAATATACTTGCCTTCATCCCTTTTTTTCCAGAGAACTTGTTTCTTCCAGGTTTGGATAAACTTGTTGTTTTCTTTTTCCAGCTTGATCATGTTGAACTTTGTTTCAGGTTTGATATTTTTTTTATTGTTTTCCAGGTTTGAAGCTTGTTTCTGATTGAAGCTTTAAATTTTTTTCTTTTTGTTTTTAAAATGTAGAGTATTCAAGCCTAGTTAATTTTCTCTAGTCATTTTTAGATATGAATTAAATAAAATGCCACTTGTACAAATTAAACCATACACTTGTATATTTTCATTAACACTTGTCAAATTCAAACAAATTTATGTCAAGACCTTTCCTTGAGTTTATTTGCAGATTATAATTTAAACCTTGCTTCGTTTAAATTTATAATTTTAGTTCTAAATATTTACATATACAATTTTAAATTTACAAATAATATTTTCATGTTTTCTTACTTATACTTTTGTGTATCTCCAACTTAGTTTATTTTAACTATTTTACATATGTATGTTTTCCTAATTTTATTTCAAAAGATAATTTCAATTACTTATACAAATTAAAGAAAATTGGTTTGAAATTAAATTATACATTACTAATAAAGATTTATAAGTAGTAAATACAATTTTTATTTTCAATACATTTATAATTTTAAACTTAAAATATCAAACTTATTTCAAGTATAAATTTCTTTAAGTCTAATTAAATTTCAAGTGATTAAAATATTGAAGTGATTTCCAATTTTTATTGAAGTGATTAAAATATTCATTAGTAAGAAAGAAATTTCTCAAGTAAATTCAATTTTTATTGAATTCAAATTCAAATCTCAAATTATAATCTATTTATGAAATATTCTCTTTTGAATTCCAAATCATTAATCTTTATTTATTTAAAGATAAAAACATTTTTTTTCTTATTAATGCATCAAGTTATCAATCTTTATATATATTTATTCAAATCTCCAAATAAATTCAAAATTAAATTTGTAATTAAAATATTATTCAAAATATTTATTTCAGAATTTCCAATTAAAAATTCTATTTAAAATCATATTTACATTAATTTTCATAAATAAACAAACAAATATTTATTTTATTTTTGGAAAACGCCAGTTTAAATCATAATTAAATTCCAAAAATTAAATTTATTTCCAATTTCAATTTGATTTAAAAACGGGAATGTTACAGATTCCCCCTTAGAAAATTTCATCCTCGAAATTTGAAAGGGAGACAATCAAGAACAGATGAAAGACAGAGAAATATCTTTCCAATAAAATTGAATATTTATTCTGCATTTGGCTTACTAAATCAGAATATCAATAATGGATACAAGAACAAATCAAGATACTCGGGTCATCAGATCTATGAGTACACGGGGTATTGATTAGTTCTAAGGATAACTAACCCCTCATAGAATATATCCGGGACCCAAGAGAATAAACAGATATATGGATGCAATCCAAATATTTTAGTTTAAACAACCAAAATATATCTATCAACCATAACAATCAAAGCAAACAATTCACCCAAACAAACAATTCTGACCCATCTGGAGTTTGTGTGCCATGCAAAATCAAAGCTTCTTCCTGGAACTGCCAGGAATCATCAAAGAATTGAAAAGACGAATCAAAGGAGATTGATAGAGAAAGATTGATTCCACTATTGCAGGGTACTGACCATTTGTAGTCGTATTCCGCTGCCCCCTATCTCGTCCTCTTCTTGCACTCATACTCACTATCAGTGGATAGTAAGAGAATATACTGAGGCATTCAGACGGATATCTTAGGGATATACTCATTCTAGGGTATACTTCACCCTATCTCTAATGAGTTACTTAATGTGTTATACTCCTAAGCTAAAGTTCAACCTTCAGCTCTGATACCAAATGAAACGACCCTGACTCAACCTTCGAAAATCGGCACCGAATACGGCATTCGTATTCCAATGCCGCAGATCCAAACGTCGAATATGGTTCGTCGGAGCTTATAACACAATTAAGTATAACAACACAGTGGAAGAAAAAGAAATGAATATCATATACAACTCCAATGAATACAATATCCAATGATACAATATGAATCAACATCAGAGATACAAGATAACAATGCTACAACGGAATAACAAATGAACTAGCAGCGGAACCAAAAACTTCAAACAGCAATAGCAACTCTTACTCCAAAGCACCCATCCAAAAATAGCTCGAACCACCATCAAGTTGCACCAAGATAAGCAAGTCTCGCCCATGAATCCAAAGACTCCAATATCCAAGATCTCCAAAGAATACCAAAGAGAAAGCCAAAATCTACAGAATCGGTATTTACTATCTGGAAAACCCAACTCTAGACTGCCCGTGTGGAAAAATTGTAGGCACCCAGAGTTTAGGAAAGGAACAATAAACTCTGAGTTAGTCATGGGACTGGTATGAGCAAACAGAAACAGTTTTACCTTTCAAAACAAACAAAAGAATTTAAATTTGAAATCCGCAATGCTTTTTGGAAAATGCAACTACCATAAGGCCTCCCGCCACACACACAATGCAAACGCAGACTTGGAGGAGATTTCTCCTTATGATAGTCAAATATGCTTGATACGCGAAATCCATTTTATATTATTATTAGTGCATAGTGCAGAAAACCTTTCGAAAGTATAATATTAATCTTAGCCAGCATAGGTACCATTATATTATGCCTACTATAGCTACCATGTTAGATGGCAGGTTCTACGACTAAAACCGTACAAGGAGCGTATTGGTGATTGGATTTCCAACAAATGGTCATGCCAAGGAACTTCCCATTGCCACATGGGTACGCCTCCGGAGGGACGCCTCGAGAACCTAACCGGATCTCTACCAACACAAGGCCGGGTTACCTCTGTAACTAGGTAACAACTGACATGAGTATGCCATTCCCCTGTCTTATCCAACCATTATCCCGGGATTCACCAACAACCACAAAGTAATAAATTTGCAGCAACCACATAGGTTAAGTATCTGGGCTCCATACCATGATACCACCTCTATCCAGAAGGAAATGAACATACCCTCAAGGGGCGCTACCCTCAAATAACCTTGCCGCATTCTTCCTGTTTCGACCATTCCTGGTTGAGAAGTTCGACGAAGTTTCGTCCACAAAGCCACGCTTTTCACAAAAGCCATGCTTTGATCAACAAATGATCAGCAACACTTCGTATGCCACATTACCAAATTGGGAATGTATCACTGGTAACCATCAACTACATAACCTTTGAGCTCGTACGTCTCAGAGAAGGGTGTTAAGCTAAGAGAATAAATCTCCGCCACCGAATACGAATGTATTTGATAGAAACCGGTTTTACATCTCAATGTGTAACGTCAGACACACAATCCATACAAGTCTGTTCCGGGTTCGAACAGAACCGAAGGAACTTCCAAAGAAGTCCTTGCAAATCCGGACAATTCCTAATCACGTTCGAAATTCCCATCACAATGGGTGCTCGAATCTCTATACCGGGGATCAGCCGATGCAAAGACATTCGACAAGAAACCCTTTCGTTTTCGAAAGTATCCGGTCTTCACCACTGGTCTTCAAATGCTATTTATAACGTCGTATCACAATTCAGAATGGGTTATATGACACAAAGGTCCACTCCCGGCTAAACCGAATAGTGAGCGCAATATTTAAAAACATATGGATATGGGATTTCAGTTAAGTCACAACTTATTACCCAAACTTTGCTTTCAAATGGTTAAACAAATCACCACTTCAAATCTTTTAAAAGAAAAGTTTCATTTCAAAAACTTTTAATGTTTTAAACAATTTCCACATTTAAATCTTTTAAACAAAAGATTCAATTTAAAGCCCCTTTTCAATTTAAAACAAGGTTTACAAATCTTTGACAAAGATTCATTCATAACTTTCAAAACAACTCCATTTCAAATTGGAAACCTTTTCATCATAATTTTGGAAATTCTTTCTTTATATAAAAGCTATTATTATTTAAAACCACTGGTTTCCATTTTGGAAAACCCGATTATAATTTCACGAGTTAAGGCCTTTTAAAATATAAAGTTGGGTTAAATTCAAATTCTCAAAACCATATATTTAAAATGGTTTAAAAAACCCATATAGACGCATTTATAGTTTGTATAACCTTTTTATGTCATAAATACCCAATATAGAATTCAATTTCAGATATCGAATTCAGTTTAAATCAAATTTTTCAAATTTCAAATCTTTATTAAGTTTTCAAATAACTTTCATTTTTAAAACACCTTTCCAAAAGTTTTTCACTTTAAACCCAATCCATTTCCAAAACCATTTGGATTTAAAATTCAGATTCAAAATATTTAAAAATCTACGACTTAATCGATTTCTACGTGCAATCCATATTTGTGTGTGTATAGTGTAGTCTAGGGGGCATTACACAATAGTGCACAACATCAATCATCACAGATACAAACACAGAAATATCGATAAGTGGTATAATCTACAACGCTTATCCTTGTTCATAGATAAAGTACATTTTCAATTACAAATATTCATCATTACGATTCGATGTGGGTTTCGGATAACCAACAGAAATCTGACTCCCTGTCGCATCGAAATCCAAATGTCGTTTAACGGGTCAAGAGTATATACAACACAAATATAACAGCTCAGCATAAAACATTACAGAGCATCACATATCAAATATATCAATCCATCGCATAACATTCAATAGAGATCAAACATCTACAACTAAGATGAATAAATTGCGGGGTTTTAAATTATTACCTACATAATTACTTTCACTAGTAATTTTAAACCAATGATTAATTATTATTAACTACAATTGATTAAGTTTCAATCACCTTCATAATTTATCATTCCTTTAACTAATTATCTTAATTAATTAACTCTTAATTGTAATTAACTGGATCTTAATTACTTTTATTAATCAACCCTTAACTAATTACTTTAATTAATACCCCTAATTATTAATTAAATCTTAATTATAATTAATTTGTTCTTAATTGACTTGATTAATAGGTTTATTCCTTAATTGATTTCAATAATTAATTACTCCTTAATAAATAATGATTTCTTAATCACTTTAAGTTAATTAACCTTTAATTATCTTCTCTTAATTACTTTCACTAAGTAATTACTGTTTTATTAAATCATTCATTCATTACTTTTATAAATTACCTAATCTTTAATTGATAAATTTTAAAATTATAAAATCATTACAAACCTTAATGGTTAATTACTATTTTATCGTTATAAATAAATCTGGTTTGCAGTTAACACTTGATATTGTGATTTACTTTTAAAATTTTATTAAGTAATTTTTTAAAACAACTTTTATAAAATTTAAAATATTCTTGAACTTCATAATAATATTTTTTTAAAATAATTAACTCAATATCATTTACCTGAAGTTCCATCTACAACTATTACTAATTTATTCAGAAAAATAAATTTAACTTGTGTTTTAGTCGAAAACTGGGTTCCCTTGCTGTTTTTATTTACTACCCGAGTCTTCCTCGAGTCGCACCCGGGGAAAATACTCACTTGCTTCGAGTTTTAGCCAACATTGATCCGAGTGACATTTTATTTCAAAAATTCGTTTAAGTTTAAAAAACCAACCGATACAACCCAAAACAACTCGTGTCCTTCCTCGAGTTTCCACCCCATGTCCCCGTGTACCACTTCGAGCTTTACCCCGGTCTTTCCCAAACCATCATCACGCAGCAAACATCCAAACGTGCACGTGCACAGTCGCACGGCGACGCTCTAGTCATTGACGAACCCTCCAGCACTTCACTTATCAACCACGCAACCCAATCCAAACATCGAAACTTCATCACTTGCCTCGAATCAGAATCGAGCTACTCGGTCGAACTACAACCCAAACCAACCCAGTTGCCAACTTCACCTCAAACTCACCGCTCCGATCACCTAAAAGTCCCCAACTCCGGCCAACGACTCATCATCGACCCAGCCATCATTCCCCAAGACCATATGCCACTCGATCAACCATAGAGGGAAAACGAATCCAACCAATACCCTTGACCAAAACTAGGTTTCCAGAAATAAATCACTCGCCGTCGCCGCCGCATTCACCTGCCGACCACCCCAATATTTTTCTCTGAAACCACGCAAGCTCCTCTACCTCCTCTAGAAACTCCGGCCCCCTTAGTGCCTCTAACTACTGCAGTTTAACCAAAAACCATTTTTCGTTCGTTTTGAAATATCCCATTGTAAACAAACTTAAAAATCTCAAATTGATCATTAAAATTCATCATTTTGAAATGCAAATCTATTTGTAAAGTTAAAACATAAAATAGAGATCACTGTTTTTTGACTTGTTTTAGATTATCATCGTTATTTCATAGTTTCAAAATGGTTACTGAACATTTTCAACTCGAAACAATTTAAAAAATCTAAGTCTTATTAGTTTGGACATACTTTGTTTAAACAACTAAGCCTAAAAAGAATTTGAAAGGACTGTTTGAAATTTTTAACAGGTTTTATACCTGTAAAATGAAGACAGAGGTATGCACATACTTACCTTTAGGCATGCAACCTCAACCTGTACACATACGAACACGTGTGTATACATTCCAAATAAGTTACCACATCATTCATTTCATCCATCAACACTGAACACAATCTAAAAAAAAATTGGGTTTTTAAAAGAGAGTTGCTCACCTTTAAAAGTGCAGAGAGCTTGCACATAACTATAAAACTGGAATGAATTTGAATGCTTTAGTGTTTTTTTTTTGATGCCAGAAAATTTGTATTGCTTTGATTCCTTTAAACTGGATTGCTTTATAGAATTGAAGTTGCTTTGTTTTCCAGATTGAACTTGTAAAGAATTTGTTTTGTTTCAGGCCTTTGAATTTGAATTTTCTTTCTTTGATTACCTTACTTTCAGATCTGTTGTTGCATTTTGTTTTAACTTTTCTTTTTGAACTTTATTGTTTGATTTATTTTACTGTAATTTTAATTTCCAAATGGATTTCTCAATATTTCTCCTTGTTTTTATTTAAAAAAAACACTACACCATTACAATTTTTTTTCCATTCAAGAATCATAACCTAGTAATGTTTATTCAGGGAGATATAGATTTTGTTCTTTGAAACTGTGAATACCTAGACATGAGCATACATATATACAGATACGTACACATCATCTATATACATATGTATATATACACACACACATATACATGCAGCCATACAAAGATATTTTCATAGCAACTTCAATCATCAAAATGTATACGATTTTAAAGTTTTAATTTTGAAAGGTTTGCTCACTGTCTCCGTAAATTTTACATATAATTTCAAACCTATTGTACTCAAATATATTTCTAAATCTTAATCTTGAGTTTAAACAACATATTTTTGTTTGAAATTCACAACCTATAAGAGAATGTATATAGAAAACTTGATTTTCTTTATCAAGAACAGAGCTATGCCTCTGTAAACAGACATGCACGCTTATCATCCCCAAATTTATCAACATGCAAAACATAAATCATTATATCAATTTAAAGATCAAGTCAAAGAAGTTTGCTCACCTTGTTAATGAAGGTAGAGGACATTGATCAGATTTGATTTGATCTCAGGCTTAGTTGCTTTAAATTCCATGTTGAAAACTCTAAATCCAGGTTTAAGCTTTTGATTTGTTTTCATCTCTAGGTTGAAGTTTGTTTTCAGCTCCTTTTTTTCAGAATTTATTTTGCAGGTTTTTAATCTTCTGTTTTCAATTGTGGTTTGTTTTCTTTTGTTTGGAAGTGTTAAACTTGCTTTGAATTGCCTGCAACTTAGATTGATAAATAAAGTTGTTTTAAATTCTTGTTTCATTGCTTACTGATTACTAACATAAGATTCAAATTTTAAAAGAAAATATACTTGCCTTCATCCCTTTTTTCCAAAGAACTTGTTTCCTTCAGGTTTGGATAAACTTGATGTTTTCTTTTTCCAGCTTGATCATGTTGAACTTTGTTTCAGGTTTGATATTTTTTTTATTGTTTTCCAGGTTTGAAGCTTGTTTCTGATTGAAGCTTTAAATTTTTTCTTTTTGTTTTTCAAGTGTAGAGTATTCAAGCCTAGTTAATTTTCTCTAGTCGTTTTTACATATGAATTAAATAAAATGCCACTTGTACAAATTAAACCATACACTTGTATATTTTCATTAACACTTGTCAAATTCAGACAATTTATGTCAAGGCCTTTCCTTGAGTTTATTTGCAAATTATAATTTAAACCTTGCTTCTTTTAAATTTATAATTTTATTTCTAAATATTTACATATACAATTTTTTATTTACAAATCATATTTTCATGTTTTCTTACTTATACTTTTATGTATCTCCAACTTAGTTCATTTTAATTATTTTACATTTGTATGTTTTCCTAATTTTATTTTAAAAGATAATTTCAGTTACTTATACAAATTAAAGAAAATTGGTTTGAAATTAAATTATACATTACTAATAAAGATTTATAAGTTAGTAGATACAATTTTTATTTTCAATACATTTATATTTTTAAACTTAAGATATCAAACTTATTTCAAATATAAATTTCTTTAAGTCTAATTAAATTTCAAGTGGTTAAAATATTGAAGTGATTTCCAATTTTTATTGAAGTGATTAAAATATTCATTACTAAGAAAGAAATTTCTCAAGTAAATACAATTTTTATTGAATTCAAATTCAAATCTCAAATTATAATCTATTTATTCGCTTTTGAATTCCAAATCATTAATCTTTATTTATTTTAAAGATAAAAACATTTTTTTCTTATTAATGCATCAAGTTATCAATTTTTATATATGTTTATTCAAATCTCCAAATAAATTCAAAATTAAATTTGTAATTAAAGTATTGTTCAAAATATTTATTTTAGAATTTCCAATTAAAAATTATATTTAAAATCATATTTACATTCATTTTCATAAACAAACAAACAAATATTTATTTTATTTTTGGAAAACACCAGTTTAAATCATAATTAAATTCCAAAAATTAAATTTATTTCCAATTTCAATTTGATTTAAAAATGGGAATGTTACACATGGATTAACATGTCGCTAAAGTTAGAAAAGATTTTAAGGGCCAAAATCAGTTTAAAACATGTTAAATCCTCTAATTCTACATATAAACATATGCAGCACAATGAGAAGGCATAAACCACTCCAATTACTAAATCCAACAAATTCATGTGTAGATCTAATCAAGACAGCGAAAAAAAGCACTCTAAATCAAGCAAATCGATGGTCACTAGTTCTAATTGAAGGTCTAATCTCCAATCTGTAATCTAGTTTGATTGAGAGAGCAATTTAGGTGATTTTGGATGAAATTGGAATGGATCTATAGCTAGTTAAGGTTTGGACCTGATTTAGACTGAGTGGGAGAGGGTTTAATTTGATTCTTCTACCCTCTAATTATAGTATTCCCTAATTAGACTAATGGGCTAACTAATGAGCTTAATTAATTACACACTAATCCTGGCCAGTAGTTTTAAAAACTTAAAACAGTCATAAATTTCTAACCCTAAGTCCATTTTTCTATTATGACCACTCCATTAGGAAACCATCATTTTAAAGTAATGGAACTAGTTTAAGACTCTAATTCAACTTCTATCGAAAGTTATAGCCCAAACAATATTTTTATGGTCAAAATGGGCATATAGACATGGAAAAATCATAGGTGTATAAAATGTCCCTAAAAGTCATATCCTAAAATTATAGAATCATATGACCTCATATGAATAAAATAAAGATATCTTACGATCCTACGATACATAAAATATGAGTCGTTACAGTGTCTCCCACCCTCTTGTCGTGTTGACACTCCTAGAGATCAAACTTTTTGGAAAAGGACGAATTCGATACAAGGGAAGATCTTGCTGCTCAGTAATCTTAGTAGGACCAGCTATTGAATGTAGAATTTTAGCATTTAGAGATGGAAGTCCTGTTTTCCGGGCCAAGACTTCTAAACAAGTCAGATATGTATATGAATTTGGAGAGAATTGAATTGGGGAAATATTCAAAGGCTTTAAGTATTTCAAAAGAAAATCAGGAAAGGGAAGATAACCAGTGTGCCAGATATGTATGGGAGTGAAAGCAAAATACCCCTCTAGTGGGTTATAAATTTTGTCTGTGGGGTCGATAGGAATAGGTGTGATTCCAGTAATTCCAAATTATTCCAGAATAGAATCCACCTCAGCTTGAGTCGTAATGTATAATGGATCAGAAAGATGATCTCTTTTTTTCCTAACAGTGGGTGAAGCCTTGGGGCCTGCACTAGTTTTCTGGATGGACTTTGTAGTTTATCTCCGACCTTCCATATTTATCTGCCAGGTAGTATTATTCCAAATTTAAGAAATGATAATGCTTATATTACATAGAATAATTACTACATGCTAAACTAAAAATTGTTACCTTACTGATTTACCTATTAATGGCATCAAAATATTCTAATTATAAAATTTAATCCGACCATTGTTACAAGTTACTAACCCTTAAGGGTACACATCAAATCTGTCAAAAGACTCAAAATTTAACTTTAATAAAGGAATTCCTTAGGAAAGTGTATAAAATTGAATAAAAGTTAACATGTGGCATCAGTAAGCCCATGTCGGTTAAATAAATCACTGCCAAATATCACTAGCTTAGATCACAGAAAAATAGTGAATACTACAACTATAACTAATGTCAAAGTAATGGGGTTATCAACATTAACGGATAGCGGCGATATGGATTGATAATGTGCTAATCGGTTAAACAACTTATAACATGTTAAAACAACAATGCATAATTGAGGATATCGTTTAAAGCTCAAGTTGTAATATTAAGATTAGTTATGGAGGACGGTGACAAATAATAAGGTTATGGGCATTATACTATACCAATAGGTTAATATCGAAAATAAGCAACATCGTTTTTAACTAGTATTGAACTTATTGGTTTTGCATTTAGTCGGCATACACGTTGTCAGTGACTCTTGTATTCCTAATAAGGGGTTGCCGCATCTCAACTTAATCTTCAATGATGTGAAAGAATTTTTGTGCCATAGATGTTAGTTAGCCAAAAAAGAACTTTATCAACATCAAATATCATGACAACATCGTATATCATCAGCGTCGACATAAAATCAAGGGTAAAAAACTGATGTCGATCATTATAACAACGTCGAATATAATCGGTGTCGGTATAGCGTATGTCGATATCGCGTTTCAAGTCTAATAAGTCATCTTTTTCATCAATAAACCAAGAACATATCCAATTTTGTGCCAATGTCGATTAGAATCAAAATCCATTCACACTACATAAAAGTCCAATGTTGATATAATCTAAATCGATTACCAACCAAAGTAATAAGCATCAAAACCATATGACCAAACCCTAAGGTTGATTTAAAATCCGTGAAAAAAATCTAATTTAAAACCTAGCAATAATTTTAACACAAAATCACCCAGCATGACTCGCTAATTAAATAAGAATAAGATGAATATCATATCTGGATGATTCAAATACTTGAAACTAGGAAATTTCTAGATTCCTTTGAGGATTGTGATTTCTTGCTTGAGATTTCAACTACAGGTAAAAGTAGAATAAAGGAGGAGCTCGACTATTTATAGGAAGAAAAGAGGATGAAACGCTATCATCGATCATATTCAAATCAACGACTAGATATCCTGGGAATACCAATAGGAAGTAAACTTAATGTCAAATGAATTGGCTTGAAAAGCCAATGCTTCCTTTACATTAAGGGGAAAATGTTATCACCATTATTGACCTCGAAGACATGTGATGTGTGACCTAACCATTATACCACAATAATATTCAATAAAGAAAGGATGGCCATGAATCAACTCCGTGTCTCATCAATAAAAAGTTATGTGCAATGCCGCGTGTTGTTACTAGAGCTAGGGATATCATTCATCATCAACACCACATGTGACCAATGCTCCATCTCTTCGAAGAAGCAGTGATGTCAAATGTGACCAGCATCGTAAAATATTAGTGCTATGTGAACATGACCTATGCCGTACTCTCATTGATGCCATGTTTAATCGATGTCGCCTTTCACTTGTGAAAATAAAATGAACATCACAACTCATCAGTGGCGCACTCTTTCAATGTCTCTCATCACTGATACTACCTACAACCAAAGCTGTTAAGTAATGATGTCACGTCCCTTTGATGTCGCTCCCATTCCATCATTGCCACTTTTTTGAACGTCTTTCAGATAGTACTACCCATTATTGATGTCGGCAATGATCGATGCTCCCTAACTACAGAGTCAACTTTCATGTGGCGCACTTCATCAACACTTGGAGGACATCGCCCACCTCTACATGCGATGTTGATGACGAACGTCGTCAACATCCATGTAAGCTATCAAAGCCGCTCCTTATGAATATTGCTTTATTCCCACATCGAGTTAAGCTGATGTCCCCACTAATAAAGGACATTAACCATCATAACTAGACCATCAATGCGAAAAGTCATTAACACCACATATGTTTATCAATGGGGCAATGCGAAAGCCCTATTATACACCCAATAATATCGAAGGTGATGACTGACAAGATTTAGCCCCACGCAACACGGTCAATAATACCAAAGTTGACATGGTGTGCCGCAACTCTTCCCCGATAAATACAGACCTAGAGGCGCTATGGAAGGGGTGGATCATTATTGTCACTAATCTTGCATTTAAACTTTGTAACCCTAAATTGATTTAGGTATTTAGAGCTGATTATAGCACTTGAATTATTATACATTGTATATTTGACATATATTGAATAAAGACAAGATATCTTGAATCATGACTTACTTTCGAATTCTAAGCATATCTATTTGCTTATCAAAGATTGCTTCGAATTCCAGAAGTACTCATATTCTTAATTTCTATTTTGATCATATGATTGTCTAATATGATTTACTTCAAGCATATATGATTTCATGTGGCTTTGCATATGATTTCCCCATGAACCTAAACTTGTTTATCACTTCTCTTAAGCCTTAACTCAGCCAAGTGTCACTATTTGCCAACACTCGTTGAGATTAAACTTAGGCTCTCCAAATTCATTCATTAGCCAAGGTTCTCATCCTTGCACTTTTAAGGTTGACGAATAATCATTAACAATACCACTTAACTCTTCTATTAAAATTAATTTTAGCTGTTAACAAGGCCTAAAAATATTATTGGCTCATGTATTATATATATATGCGTGTGTGTGTGTGTGGGCGCGCGCATGTGCGTTTGTGTGCGTGTGTGTATACCCATTGTATGCGTGTGTTTGTATGCGGTGTTTGGGCCGATCATCTTAGGATGTGTAAGCCTAATAAAGCTTTTCCCACTTTCAAAAAAATATGAATGTACACTCACATATCACAAACCATTTTTAGTGTCTAAAATTTAATAAATCATGTTATAATAATATCCGGGATTTTATAGCCTTAATTAAAGCCTATTATATAATATAATACTTCATTGTGGTTTCTAATTTCTCAAATCACCTTTATAGAAATTCACTAGTTAGTTAATTATTGATTTACACTATAATAAACCAATATCAAGGCCAGATAAACTTCAAAACCATTTAATACAAGTTTAAACTACATAAATTTTTATTTTAACCTTATAACTTATTTTAAAGGTCATACTTCTAATTTCCAATTAATGATAAAATATATAATAATATTTCTATCAATAACACTAATACAATGTGGAGTTTCATTCTATTTGATACGAATAAAACAACACACACACGCACACAAAAATACATACATAAGATCTTAATCAATTATCCTGAATATCCACTCAAACCAATCCAATCAAATGGAAAAATTATTACCTATATATAATATTCTAACTTTTCTAGGTAATATTTTCAATATATGTAATTACGAAGATTTATACTGAAATATAAATTCAAAGTTATAATTTCACTCACCTGAACCTTAATTTCTCATGTATTCGGACCTAATCCAACCGTATACCATGTCATGATAATCTTTCTACGAGTGTAATGGTGAAGAACGCATCTCGATTGGGCCTCATACGCAAATGATACGAATTAAATACGAAATGGGGTTAAATAGAATAATTAACTTAATTAACTTTCTTCCCCAAATGTCCACCGATAACGCGTACACACAAACATAACCCATTCACTCACACTTCTCCCTTTGATTTATTCTATTAGACCATTAAACGATGCACCGTTCATTCCTACACGTTCCTCTATGCACCCGCTTCACAACGGAACCCTGCTTGACTAGTTCACCGCCCGTATTAAACTGCGACTTGACATCCTCCTCTCACGGTAGCAGAAGCCATGATCATCTATGGTGGTTTGGATTTCAACCGGATTGCATAGAAAGGTGCTCGTCATGAAGGGAAGCAAAATATGCTTCTCATTTTCATAACTCGCCCTCTACCACCAACATCCTCCAACCCTAATCATAGGGTTTGGAAGTTGACTCCCTACCGGCATCACTGCAGTCGATGCTACTACTATAGATTTAATGCCTTCTTCCTTACAAATTGAATGGATCCATTCTTATCCTCTTTGGTTGTCGGTAGCTCTCTCAATCTGAGTAGACCCAAAAACCTTTAATTGAGTCGTTAAGAATGGAGAGGAAGATATAGTGATAGCCTAGATATATCTAAGTATAGGGTTGGAGTATAATATCATATATATAATTGTCTTCTCAAATAAATCACCACCCACTTTAAGCTTGTATGATCACACAACACATTTGATCGCCATGAAACTCGTCGGCACACATCACATTTTTTCGCTTCAGATGGTATAAATTTCATCGCTATTTGAGACAACGCTCTAGTATGATAATTTCACACATTTCAAGGTTGTTTTGGTCATTGGATCACCCGATTCCAAAAATTCTTCAAGCGTACATCTGATAATGAAGTCTACATCTCAAAAACACAGGCCATCCGTCGAGATCCCACTAGGCCCGACTACACATGCTTTTTTATAAAATATGTATAACAATATAAATCATAAAAATTCCATAACTCCAAATATAGTGATATTTATACCCATTTGGATTCGCAATGTCGATCCAGGCTTAATAGAAGTAGTCCTGAATTCAAATTCACTCATACACAAAAATTTATATTTTGTACCATCAATCAGTCAACGATTCAATATTTAAATTTAAATCAAAAAATGTGGGTTGTGATATTCTCCCTTTCTTAAAATAATTTCGTTCCTGAAATTTTTATGAGTACTGAAATGCGATCTGACAGGAAAAAAATTCCAAAGCACAAAATATGCCTCCTAACCCTTAGGATTCAGAAACTCTTCTTGTTTTAGAAAAATTTAGCATGCCTCCTTTGTGCATCTAGCTCCAAAATCTCCAAACAACATATATATATATATATATATATATATATATATATACATTTAATATCTGAGGCATTCCATATCTAAGGCATCTCATTTCTGAGGACATACAAGAGTGTGTGTTTATGTGTGTCTATACCATCTACGTTACATATCTTACGTACCTCTTTCACAACAAAAGCATGTCATTTAGATGCAAATACAAGCAAGCAAGTATCCCAATAGCGTAGAACTCATTCCATGTACCTAACCATGTACTCAACAAAGAGGATTAAGCACAATTGCAATAGTAAACCATGGATTTAAACATGCTAAATCATATATATCAATTATCTCAAATAAATATGTTATATCCAACCATGAAACAAACATCTCAAATCCAATAAACATCTCAAATAAACTTGTTACCATCGATAACAATAAGCACACTTGCAAAATATAAGCAATAATAAAGCAATCTCTATACCATGCTTTCATAAATATTAACAAAAAAAGGAAAACAAAATTTTCCTTAAGTAATTGGAGACATACAAAAATAAAGCCCCATCTAACATGAACAAACTTAACCCCATCGATTTAAAGCCACATAGCCGCATTCTCTAAAATATGAATATGCCTTCGAGTTCTAAAGCCGCATCTAGTTAACATTTACTTTCTCTAATCGACTCATTATGATGATATCCCTAGAGTTGCATACCTATACAAATGAAATTTACAAAATACATCTCACTCCTTCTATGAAAAAGGAAAATTACCACAATATGCTAGCAATAATAATCACGAGGAGTAATCAATAAAAGAAAAAAACAGTCAACAAAAATAAACAATTAATTAATATTTAAGCAACCACAAGCAATCAATCAACAAAAATAATCAATCAATCAATAATTAAGTAATGATAAACAATTAATCAACAAAAGCAAATAATCAACCATAATTAAGCAACAACAAGCAACCAATAGGCAATGATAAGCAATAACAACAGCTAACAAACAACAACCGGCAAAAACAGTCAACCACAATTTTCACACAATCGTCAAATCATTCCAAAACGGTCCATAACAACACGCACGGTAACCAACAATAGTCATAACATGCATAAAGCTATAAACCCACATGAGTCCGTTTGGCATTCGAGATAAACCAAGTGCCTAAATGCTGCAATGTAACACCCCAAATTTTAGTTTAACATTATTCAGGAAATTTAAGTAGATAGATTAAATAAAACAATGTAGTGGGATAAATAGACGAGACTTGTTTATTAATAAGGTCAGGCCTAAACTAATTGATTAAGTAAGATTGTTTTAAATTTAATAAAAGAAAGAATGAATGGGAGGGGCAAATTAGGAATATTGGCTCAATTTCCTCCCTAAGCCCTCTATCTCCCTCACCTATTCTCATTTCTACTACAACAAAGAAGTCAAAAGAAAAGGAGCTCCAAGGGCTAGCCACTAATCAAGGTAGAAGGAAGAAGAACTCAAAAGGGGATTTGAAAGATAAAGTTTAAGAAACTAAACACTATCAAATCTCAACTCCATCGTCCATTTTAAGGTGAATAATAAGTGAACCATCTCTATTGTTTGTTTTTGAATTTGGCTATGGGTAGTACCCGAATTATTTTGGTAATTTATGCCATGTTTGGTTGCATGATCATTGTTTGGATAGAATAATGGATTATGGAATTTTCATGAAATTATTCGAACATGTTTTAAGGGTAAAATCTAAGTTTTTAATCTTCAATCGATTTGATTTTCTAATATGCTGAGTAAAAGGTTTTTTTGGAGAAGATTTTTTAATTTAAAAATTTTCCAAGTTAAAATGAATATTTTATGAATGTCCTAAGGTGGACATATGGTATATTTTGGTTTTGATTATTAAAAATAATTAAATATGTTTTTTCATGCCAAAATTTATGTATGGTAAAAAATATGATATTTCTAAATTTTTGTGATTTTTGGGGATTTTTCTTAGCGATTATGATTTATTATGCTAGATAAGCATTTAAATTAATAATTAATTAAGCGCGTTAATTAATTAAATATGATATATATTTTGGGAAAGCAAAAAAATGGTTATGGAAGTTTTCTAAAAAGAAAATAAGTAAGTTGTTTTTAACCAATAGAAATTTGACAAGGAATTAGAGTTAATGTAAAGTGATTTCTTTATATAGAAATAAAACTATTTTTACGGTAATTACAATAATGCCATGCAGCATATATCAATGTTGAAGCCAAAATAGTGCCGCATCTATAAGTGTCGATATTGAAGGGAGGAAAGCCTACGATAACTACTGAAGTACTTATAGAACGATTTTGACCTGTTGGCCTCATATCTATGGTGGCATTACGGTCTCATAATTCACCCAAAACCATCCCGATATCCTTTGTTTTTGTTTTGATATCTAATCCATACAGTGTTGATGCCACATGCCACATGGCAATACCGCAAGCTTTCACCATAGTTTTAAATGATGCCACATACCACTATTTTGATACTAACTATATTAGGCGTCGATGCCGCATGTTTTCTATGTTGATGTCATAACTTAAGGCAGTGACCCCAAGCGTTATTTTCGATGATAACTATTTTCTGGCAATGATGTCGCTATTACATGGTTTCAGTATAAAGGAAATTTATACCATGGACTATCAATGCCGACACCCTGTATTTTATGGCACAGAACCGAAGTATATGTTTTCCGATGTTATAGTATCAGTGCTGCAAATGAGTGATTTTGACGATAATGTCAAGCGGCATTGATGCCAGTACTCTTTAATTCAATGCCGGCGAGGCTTTTTGATGCTAACTAAAGTATTTTTTAAACGGGCGAGATAGCCTTTTGTGACTACCAGCAAATCCATACCCTTTGAATCGACAATAAACCACACATATTCGACCCAAAAAGCACAAACTGACGGAAAGTCAAGAGAAAGAAAAGAAGAGAGAAGAAGAGAAGAGAAGAAAGAGAGAGGAGAGAACCAAACAGAACAATACAGAATCTCACATCGTAACGGAATAACATATAATACCATTTCAATGATCTTTACAAAACAGAAACTGTATATATGCATACATAAATCAGCGTTCAACAATCAGTCACTAATCATCAGCTTGGACAGTTATAATAACCTGTCCTCACAATTGCTGATAATATAAACAACAACAATGCGTAAAGCAGATAATAAACATCACTAAGAAAAACAGATACGTGTATACGAAAATGAAGATCTTCATCTCTTCCGCTGAAGCTCCAATAGCACCAAATCTGAACCTGTATATATACTCGCTCTGACCCGAGCATTGAAAGAGAAGAATGCCCGGATCAGTCTGGTAAACCAGCATGAGAAACACACTCTACTGAATTTATTAAATTACCAACTTTTCCTTTATCAAAATAAAAGTATCTCGTAAGACACGCCCACACAAAAACATGGACATGTCTTTACCTTACGATAACTAGAACATTTCATATCAAATCCTCTTATATTATACTAGTGTCTATTTCAAAAATAATATTAATCATAGCTGAAATTGTTACATTGATTAAATTCCAGCATATAGTCCAAAATGGGTAATACAATCAAAATGGCAAGCACATAGTGGAGTTTGGATTTCAATACAAATGACTAGGTGATGGAACTACCTTCCGATGGGTACATCTCTAGATGGATGTCTCGAGGAACCATCAAAAAGCTCCTCTACCAACACGAGACCGGCCTATCTCTGTAACTAGATAGTACCGAATATGTCATCCTCCGGTCGTTACTGAGTTTTTCTCAGGGCCCTCATAGCATACAAACCGCATTAATTTACATCCCGAACGTCATAGCGGGAAGAAATATATATAGAAGAGGATGATCATATCCTAATTGGGAATGACCCACTTAGCCTTGTCGCATCTAACCCTGTTTCGGTCATTTTCAGTTGATGAGGCCTGAGGTAACGGTTACCTTTCACATATCACATATCACATCACTTTGAATGTCACATGGCTATTTCCGTTGACTACTAATTTCCTTCCACAAAAATACAACCCTTGAGCTCGTATGTCTCAAGGAGGGTATTAAGCTAAGAGAACTTGCCTTCTTCGCCACCATTGATGCACGATTGTAAAAACCAATGTACGTAATCTTTAGAAAATGCAATGTCAAACAAACGTCCATACAAGTTATCCAGGAACATGACAAACTGAAGGTACTTTCCTACCACATCCAGTCGGGAAATCCCTAGGATTAGTAGAGAATAGTCCTTACATTGGATATTTCATGACGAAAAGACTACTGCTACTATATGTATATTGGGATTTTAACCCCAAACGATCAACAAGCAGTCCTCCACTACGAAAATCCTGAATATCAATATCATAGACCAACCTGCACAATCGTCGCATAAATGTTGGTCCGAAGTGGTTTTTGGATAAACCGATCCCGGTCACTTCGCACCAACAACGTAAAAGCATTTCTCAAGCTCACATAGAAACTAAGTCTAATAGACTTATCACGTGTCCAACTTTCAACTTGCTATCATTCGGCCAAGAAGGAAGCTCGATAGATTGGAGTAACACTCCGCACTATAAGAATCAACATCCTCAACCCAAACGATAATCAAGCCTACACAGAAGGCTACGTACTAAGTGCACGACTAAATAGTTCCCACATCAAGTCGAGGAACTAAAATGGCTAAAATTAATAGTCGGTAATTTAACTATCGAAGCAAATAAACAAATATCTAGCACCATAAGCAAACACTAAGCCCTTTTAATAAATCTTTTATGAATTAAATCACTTGCCGAATACTCACTTCAAATTATCTTTAAAAAGATACATTCCCAAAATCGTTTCAATATTTGAAAAAAATTTCCATATACTTATTTAATAATAAGTAATTCACAAATCAATTGATTTTCAACACATAGAAAATATTACATATACTTAAACCATTATTAAGTATATATTTTATTTTTTAAGGAAAACATTCTCTTAAACATGCTAATTTGGGTCAAAACGAATGTTGCGTAAAACATCGTTACAACAACCCAAAATCATTGGTATAGGGATTCGAAAGTAAGATAGATATATAAATACCATATACTATACAAAACATCTCTTTTCGAAAATCATTTACTATAACAACAGTGTTATAGTCCATCGTTTCCTCACTTCTCGAAACATCTATTTCAACGATGAATGTTGAAATCTATGTATTCGATACTTAACACATTTTAAATAACTTCAAACAATTTAACTCCGCTTAAATATCACTTCCCAAAACATTCATTTAGTTTAAAGATCATTCACCGTCCAAAATCATGAATATAATTCCCTAACCAAATTCATTATTTTTGCACATTTAATTTAAATGATAATTCACTTATAATTCTCTTATTTATAAATTCATTTTTTTTACAACATCATCAATTCATAAATCTGTAAATCTTATATACTTATAAGATTCAATTTTAACTTCATTTTAACATTTACAAAACTCCTTAATAATCCCATTATTTTTATTTATAAAATATCAATTTTATAAATCTTATGTACATACCATTTATAATAAATCCAAAAATTTCAATTTAACTTATTCTATAAAATAGTTAACTCCATATTTCAAAAATCACATTTTGATATATTTCACAAAAATCATAATTTTATAACATAAAAATTATAATTTTTTTTATAGAATAGATTCATTTCCTTAACAATTCAAAATTTAATATATTTTCAAAATCATTTTGAAAATCCTTTTTAATTTGGAAACCATCACTTTAATATTTTCAAATTACCCAAAAATAGGCCAAATGCTACAACAGCACTAAATACGACAATCATGACATCCAAATCATCATATATCACATGATAATAGCATATATATCAATATCCGTAAATAAAATCAACAATGGTGAGGAATCTAGTTGAATCCGCTTCAAGGTAGACGTGCGTACAAAAGGTCATCCGCTCATACACGGGAACGTATAAGGTCTTATCTACTCCAATAGGAAGGAATATATCCAAATACCTATCATTATAGATAATATATCATATGTCATCCAAAAAATCATCAATCATCATCAAATAAATTTATTCTCACTTATATAAAAATATCAATGAGTCAGAAAGAGTGAATTATACTCACTTTGGTTCCAATAGTTGTTGCAATGTTTTATTCCGAATAAAATTAAATGGGTGTTTAATTTTACCTAATATTTTCACTAGCTCCAATCAACTCCAAACTAGCTCTAAAATATAGTGCTTGTAAATATGGACCAAACGCAACTTGTTTCGTCAAAACTGGACCTTGTATGAAGAAGTTATGATGTTTTAAAATTTATACAAATTATTATATAAATTAATTTACAAACTTTTATTTAATTATACACCCTACTTATCTTGGCCGTGCGACTTGCAAAACAAGATCCAACCGCACGTGTGTCCTTCTTTCCCCTAGGCTAAAAAATGCACACCTGAACCCAATGGCCGCCACCCTTCTCGAATTAACATGCCTTCTACGACGAATTATACGATGATCCAAGACCACCACTACGAAGCACATCACCGAATCCATCACTGCCTGCAATATGGAAGAGCTTGGCCCTACCATAATCTCGAAAATCATGCCTAAATGCACGACTTCATAAGCCATTTTCTCCCCAATCGTTGCTCCATAGTTAATCTTGACTGTACGGACTAAAAGATCTCTCCAACCTCTTCAATTTTAATGTAGAAGCCGTAGTGTGAAAGTGTATGGATCATGAGTTATTGGAGGGGAAAGATTTGAGCATTTTCAACCATTGAATAAAAAATGGCGGCTAGGGTTTCCGATTAGGGATTGAGTGAAAAATGGAAAAAAAAAGTTTGGCCTTTTACATTAAAAAATTTCGCGACACTATTCACCCGAAAAATTTTCGAACTCCAATTGAAGTGTGCCACCTGGCGTTTATAATGTTTTACCCCAATCCAAAACATAATCGAATATATACCAGGAGCCAATGCGATCATATCTGAAAGATAGGTTTTCGAATCGACTTTTTAAATTTAAAATATACTTAAACAAATTTCTACGTATTTTAGCTTGCCACGATCAAACCATAAATCCGATTGACATAAAATTTGAAATCCTACAATAATATAACATTACGGATCCAATGAAACGTATTTCGTCGAAATTCGAGACTATATCAAAATTGACAATTTTTACACATTAATTAAATATTAAAATATTCAATTCTACAAATTAAATTTTAATTCAATTTAGAAGTGTACTAACATCATTCTAATTCAAATAGAATTTAATTCATCTTTATAAAACATTTTCATTCACATTAATTTCAAATCTCAATTATTTCTACAATTTCAAATATTAAATTAAGGATTTAATTATCGAATTAAATCTTTTTATTCGAAATATAATTTACTCAACTTATAAAATTTACTCTTGAATATTTAAAATCAATTAAATATCCCAATTTCAAATGACTGAAATTCTGGGTCGTTGCATTCTCCCCTACCTTAAAGAATTTCATCTTCGAAATTACCAAGTAAGAAAAAGTCACAAAATCCATTAATTTTCCAAAACGATTCTTTCCAATTAAATTCACCAAATCCATTTATACATTTTTAAATTCATTCATAATTATCTTTTCAAAACCACTAATATCGTTTAACTTTCAACTCAATATCAAAATTTTAGTTATCACAAATTTTCCAATTTCACAAAAAAATACTAACGCCTTAAATTTCCAAAAATTTCGCCATAGTCACCTTTACGCAGTTAGATCGTAGTAGGACCACAACATATATATATATAAATCACAAATATATATATCTCATCTTCGAGGATGAGGCATCCCATTGGAAACAAATATAAAAGTACGATATGTACCTTATATATTATTAGCGAGCATATACGGCTAATATAGCGCAAAAGCGGGCTCCAAATGCGAAGCATACGTCATCCACACCTACTAAACACTCAATATACTAATGAGAAATATGTATATATGAAAATAATATCAATATACAACATATACCAATACAAGAACTATATATGCCAATATAGCAAATGTAACAAAAGCAACAAATCCAACCATCATACAACTATCATCCAACAAGTCAATATCTATCCAATCAATCCAAAATCAAATCAATATACCTTCAATTATTATTAATATTCATTGAATTGGTTCTCAATTTAATCAAATTTTATTTTAACATTGAATTTTACTAACACTCATTTATTCATATTCAATTAGTTTACATTCACTATTTTACATTCAAGTTGGTTCACTTTCAAATCAAATCAAATTCCATCCTATTTAGATTTACTTGCTTCCAATTTGAATTCAATTATTTAGCTTCCAGTCTCATTAATTCAATTTCATATCATTTCTATACAATCAACTAACATCCATCTAACAAGCAATGTATATCCAACATTACTAAATTGATTTAATTTACTTCGTTTACATTCAATTTGGTTTAACATTTTTAATTTCATTATGTTTATTGTTCGATTAAGATTGAATTCTAGTATTCACTATATTCACATTTTTATACAACACTTTCAATTTCTACCATCACTTCTTATCTTAATTTTCAATTCTTAACAACATCATTTCTAATCCATGTTTATTCACCAAATCACTTTATTAGTCCAAATCAATTCATTCATTAATTTGATTGCTAATTCATTTAACTACTTCGGTTCATTAACTTCTTATTATTCAACTTTACTTTGCATATTCATTTTGATATCAAATTCAACTTCATTCAATCATCACTTAAGTTATGTTTCATTTCATTCTTACTTGCATTTACTTTCACTATACAACTTAAGTTTACTTCTATCTTAGGTTTCTTTTCTAAAGCCATTTTATTTAACTTTTACTTAAGTCAAACTTCATATCACTATTCAAATTCGAATTTCGTTATGCTTAACAAAATTGTTTAAGCATTTTAACAATTAGGTTTACTTACATTTTCCCACTTTATAAGTTATACAACTTATTTATTTAAACATCCAGATTCATATTATATAATTACTTAACCCTTACATTAAATTTTCATTTCAATAACCTATCTAATCCAGTTCAATTTATTTAACTTTCCTTTAGTTAAATTTCAAGTCATATATTTTGTTATGCTAACTCAAATTTCTTTCACTTTATCACAGTCAATTTATTATTTCATATTTTAAGTCCAAAACTCATTTCACTTATATTCGTCAATTTCAACTTGGATTTTAAATTCAAATTTGTTTATCACAACAAAACTTAAAATTTTAATTTATTATTGGTAGCAAATCCATCACATAACTGAAAATGATACTGATGATGCTGCAGTCATCATCCTTATTGTTTCCCAGCAACAGTAGTGAATTTAGTGCTTTATGTTCTTTTTAAAATTTCCTTTTAATTATTTATAAATCACATTTACAAATTTATTTTTATATATTTTCACTGTTTTGCTTTACTTATATAAGATTCATTCCAAATTTATTTATCTTATTTAGATTTATAATAATATAATCCCTTTAACTTTGAGAAAATAACTTTCAAACTCAACGGCATTCAAATTTTCAAATTCTTAGTTTAAATCTATTTTTATTTACAACTCATATTTATAAATATACTCAAATAGTTTCATTTCTTATATACAAGATTACTTCACAATTGTAAATCATATTAATATAATTCCATACTTTATAATTCTTTTGCTATATAATTTATTATTTTACAATTGTTGTTTTTATTTAGATTATTCAAACAGCTTTTATTAACTGATATATATTTGAATTTTCAAACTACTAAACAATCAATTTATATACACTTTAATAATTTCTGAAAAATTGTTTCTTTTATATATAAAATATAATCGAGGTAAAATTATTTCATTAAGCCAATTTAAAAATAATACTATGTCGACTTGCCTTGTTTAAGTGTTTAGAAATCCTTATCGATAACATGGCATCCCACATACTGACCAGAATTCACAAACAACTCAACTTATAAGCAAACACAATATAAATCATTTTATATCAATAACAAATATGTGCTTATATCTATATTACACTCAACTCAATCTAGGGTACTACTGACCCCATCTATACTCAGTATACATCAAAGCCTAGGAATATACAAAATCTAAGCTCTAATACCGCATGTGATGATCCGCAAACCTGTACTCTTTAATCGACAATAAACCACGCATGTTCGACCCAAAAAGCATAGACTGACGGGAAGTCAAGAGAAAGAAAAGAAGAAGAGAAGAGAAGAAAGAGAGAACCAAACAGAACAATACAAAATCCAACATCGCAGCGGAATAACATATAATATCATATTAATGATCTTTACAAAACAGAAACTGTATATACATACATAAATAAGAGTTCAACAATCAATCACTAATCATCATCCTGGACAGTTATAATAACATGTCCTCACAATTGCTGATAATATAAACAACAACAATGCGCAAAGCAGATAATAAACATCACTAAGAAAAACATATACCTATATACAAAAATGAAGATCTCCAGCTCTTCTATTGAAGCTCCAATAGCACCAAATCTGAACCTGTAAATATACTCGATCTGACCCGAGCATTGAAAAGGAAGAACACTTGGATCAGTCTGGTAAACCAGCATGAGAAACACAACTCAACTGAATTTATTAAATTACCAACTTTTCTGTTATCAAAATAAAAGTATCACATAAGAGATGCCATATACAAACATGGACATGTTTTTACCTTACAATAACTAAAACATTTCATATCAAATCCTCTTATATTATACTGATGTTTATTTCACAAATAATATTAATCATAATCGAAATTGTTACATTGATTAAATTCCAACATACAGCCCAAAATGGGTAATACAATCAAAATGGTAGGCACGCAGTGGAGTTTGAATTTCCATACAATTGACCACGTGAAGGGACTACCTTCCGATGGGTACACCTCTAAACGGATGTCCTGAGAAACCTTCACAAAGCTCTTCTACCAACACAAGACCGGCCTACCTCTGTAACTAGATAGTAACGAATATGTCATCCTTCGGTCGTTACCGACCATTTTCGAGGGCCCTCATAGCATAAAACTACATTAATTTACATCCCGAATGTCATAGCAGGAAGAAATATATCTAGAAGAGGATGTTCATATCCAATTGGGAATGATCCACTTAGCCTTGCTGCATCTAACCCTGTTTCGGTCATTTTCGGTTGATGAGCCCTAAGGTAATGATTACCTTTCATATATCAAATATCACATCACTTTGAATGCCACATGGTCATTTTCGTTGACTACTGATTGCCTTCCACAAAAATACAACCCTTGAGCGCATATGTCTCAAGGAGGGTGTTAAGCTAAGAGAAGTTGCCTTCTCCGCAACCACTGATGTACGAGTGTAAAAACCAATGTACGTAATCTTTAGAAAATGCAATGTTAGACAAACGTTCATACAAATTGTCTAGGAATAGGACAAACCGAATGTACTTTCCTACCAAATCCTGTCAGGAAATCCGTAGGATTAGTCGCGAATAGTCCTTGGATTGGATATTTCATAACGAAGAGATTACTGCTACTATATGTATATTGGGATTTTAACCCCAAACGATCAACAAGCAGTCCTCCACTATGAAAATCCTGAATATCAATATCATCGACCAACCTGCACAATCGTCGCATAAATGTTGGTCCGGAGTGGATTTTGGATAAACCGATGCCAGTCTCTTCTCACAACAACGCAAAAGCATTTCTCAACCTCATATGGAAACTAAGTCTCATAGACTTATCACGTTTCAACTTGCTATCCTTCAACCAAGAAGGAAGCTCGATAGATTGGAGTAACACTCCGCACCATATGAATCAACATCCTCAACACAAACGATAATCGAGCCTACAAAGAAGGCTACGTACTAAGTGTGTGACTAAATAGTTCCTACATAAAGTCGAGCAAATAAAATGGCCAAAATTGATAGTCGGTTATTTAACTACCAAAGCAAACAAACAAATATCTAGCACCATAAGCAATCACTATGCCCTTTTCATAAATCTTTTATTAATTAAATCACTTGCCAAATACTCACTTCAAATTATCTTTAAAAAGATACATTCTCAAAACCATTTCTACATTTCAATATTTGAAAAAAAAATCCATATACTTATTTAATAATAAGTAATTCACAAATCAATTTATTTTCAACACTTAGAAAATATTACATATACTTAAATCATATTTAAGTATATATTTTATTTTTTAAGGAAAATAATCTCTTAAACATGCTTATTTAGGTCAAAACGAATGTTGCATAAACATCGTTACGACAACCCAAAATCATTAGTATAGGGATTCGAAAGTAAGATAGATATATAAATACCATATACTATACAAAACATCTCTTTTAAAAAATCATTTACTATAACAACAGTGTTATAGTCCATCGTTTCCTCACTTCTCGAAACGTCTATTTCAACGATGAATGTTGAAATCTACGTATTCGATACTTAACACATTTTGAATATCTTCAAAAAATTTAACTCTGCTTAAATATCACTTCCCAAAACATTCATTTAGTTTAAAGGTCATTCACCGTCCAAAATCATGAATATAATTCCCTAACCAAATTCATTATTTTTGCATATTTAATTTAAATGATAATTCACTTATAATTCTCTTATTTATAAATTCATTTTTTTTACAACATCATCAATTCATAAATCTGTAAATCTTATATACTTATAAGATTCAATTTTAACTTCATTTTAACATTTACAAAACTCCTCAATAATCCCATTATTTTTATTTATAAAATATCAATTTTATAAACCTTATATACAAACCATTTATAATAAATTCAAAAATCTCAATTTAACTTATTCTATAAAATAGTTAACTCCGTATTTCAAAAATCACATTCTGATTTATTTCCCAAAAATCATAATTTTTATAACATAAAAATTATAATTTTTTATTTATTTAAAGTAGATTCATTTCCTTAACAATTCAAAATTTAATATATTTTCAAAATCTATTTTAATTTGGAAACCATCACTTTAATATTTTTAAATTATCCAAAATAGTCACAATGCTGCAACAACACCAAATACATCAATCACGACATCCAAATCATCATATATCACAAGATAACAGCATATATATATCAATATCTGTAAATAAAATCAACACTGGTGAGGAATCTAGTTGGATCCCTCCAACTTATCACTTGCAACAAATATACATATTAGATTATGTGCACGATGTCTGCTTCAAGGCAGACGTGCATACAAAAGGTCATCCGCTCATACATGGGAACATATAGGGTCTCATTTGCTCTAGTAGGCAAGAATATATCCAAATACCAATCAATATCCAGATAGTATATCATATATCATCCAAAAAATCATCAGTCATCATAAAGTAAATTTATTCTCATTTATATAAAATATCAGCGAGTCAGAGAGAGTGAGTTGTACTCACTTTGGTTCCAATAGCAGATGCATTGTTTTATTTCGAAGAAAATTAAACGAGCGTTTAATTTTACCCAAAATTTTCACTAGCTCCAATAAACTCCAAACTAGCTCCAAAATGCAGTGCTCATCAATACAAACCGCCACTCTTCTCGAATTATCGCGCCTTCTACGTTGAACTATACGATGATCCAAAACCACCACTATGAAGCACATCACCAACTACATCACTGTCTGCAATATAGAAGAGCTCAGCCACACCATAATCTTGAAAATCATGCCCAAATGCACGACTTCACTAGACATTTCCTCCTCGATCGTTGCATCATAGTTGATTTTGACCATATGGATTGAAAGATCTCTCCAACCTCTTCAACTTTCGTGTAGAAGCCAAAGTGTGAAAGTGTATGGATCGTGAGTTATTGGAGGGCAAAGATTGGAGCATTTTAGGCCATTAAACAAAAAAAGGCGGCTAGGGTTTTTCATTAGGCTTTGAGTGAAAAATGGAAAAAAAGTTTAGCTTTTTATAGAAAATTTCACGACACTATTCACCTGAAAATTTTTCGGACTCCAATCGATGCGTGCCGCCTTGCGTTTACAATGCTTTACCCCTATCCCGAACATAATAGATTATATATCGAGAGCCAATTCGATCGTATTTGGAAGATAGGTTTTCGAATCGACATTTTTAAATTTAAAATTTACTTAAACAAATTTCTACGCGTTTTAGCTTGCCACGACTAAACCGTAAATCCGATTGATACGAAATTTGAAATCCTACAATAATATAACATTATGGATCAAATGAAACTTATTTCATCGAAATCCAAGACTGTATCAAAAATGACTATTTTTACACGTCAATTAAATATTAAAATATTCAATTTCTACAGATTAACTTTTAATTCAATTTTAAAAATTCTCTAACATCATTCTAATTCAAATAGAATTTAATTCATCTTTATAAAACATTTTCATTCACATTAAATTCAGATCTCAATTATTTCTGCAATTTTATTAAATTAACGATTTAATTATCCAATTAAATCGCTATATTGGGAATAAAAAATTTGCAGCTTACAAATTTTACTCTTGAATATTTTAAATCAATTAAATATCCCAAATATTTAAAATCAATTAAAAACGCGTAGAAATTCGTTTAAGTGAATTTTAAATTTAAACAGTCGATCCAAAACCTATCTTTCAAATACGATCAAATTGGCTCTCGATATATATTCCATTGCGTTCGGAATAGGGGTAAAATATTCTAAACGTCAGGCGGCACGCTTCGTTTCGAGTTCGAAAAAATTCGGGTGAATAGTGTCGCGAAATTTTCTATAAAAGGACTAGCTTTCTTCACATTTGCAAACCCTAAAGTAAACTAGGGTTAGCCGCCACATACGTTTTAATGGCCAGAAGTGGCGCAACTTCCTCCTCCATTATCTCTCCATCCATCAACTTTCACGTCTCGTCTCCAACTACAAAATTGAAGAAAGTAGAGAGATCTTCAAGATCAACGGCTATGATCATCATCAGTGTTTCGTGGTGGTCGGATTCGAGGTTCAAACGTTTGACATTTGTTTACATTTTTTAAGGAATAGTCATGACCGAGCTTCACGGTGCTTTGGCTGAGGGTGTCCCGCGTGAGGGGCTTCGACACGGTGGCCTTGGATCGTCGTCTCGACATCGTTGGTAGCCGCAAAAATTCATTCAAAATTGGCGGCCGTATGGGTTTACTTGCGTACGAAACCTGATGGGGAAGGAAGAAAAGCATGCACGGCCAGATGTTAATCAAGCAAATAGTGTGGCCAGGATTGAGTAGGGTTTAAAAAAATAAAAAAATAAATTGATTTATATATATTAAAATCGTACAAACTTCTAAATTGCATAACATTTTCTAACGAGGTCCGTTTCACACGAAACAAATTGTGTTGGGTCCATATTGACGAGCACTACATTTTAAAGCTAGTTTGGAGTTGATTGGAGCTAGTGCGAAATTTAGACAAAATTAAATGGTCGTTTAATTTTACTCGAAATAAAACGCTGAAACCGCTATTGCAAGCAATGTGAGTACAACTCACCCTTTCTAACTCGCTAATATGTTTATATAAGTGAGAATAAATATTATTGATGATAATTGATGATTGTTTGGATGATATATGATATATTGATTTGTATTTGGATATATATACCTGCCTAGTGGAGATATGATCCTATATGTTCCCGTGTATGAGCGGATGACCATTTGTACGCGCGTCTGCCTTGAAGCAGACATTGTACACATATTCTAATATGTATATTTGTTGCAGGTGACAGGTTGGAGGGATCCAACTGGATTCCTCACCCGTATTGATTTATTTACAAATATCGTGATATATGCTATTATCATATGATATATGATGTTTTGGATGCCGTAATTGATGTATTTAGTGCTGTTGCAGCATTGGGCCTATTTTGGAAATTTTAAAATGTTGAAGTGATGATTTTCAAATTTAAAAGGATTTTAAAAGTGATTTTGAAAATATACGTTTTGTTGAATTTTGAATTGTTAAGGAAAATGATTTATTTTAAATAAGTGAAAGTTATAATTTTATTGTTATAAAGGTTATGTTTTTTGGAAAATAATAATCAAGTATAATTTTGGAGTTATATAATCTTTAATAATGATTTGTAAATTATTAAAAGAATAAGCTTGCTTAAAGTGGGATTTTTGAATAATTATAAATGGTTTTATATATTTATAAATTTGATATTTTTATAAATCAGAATGAAGGAATTATAAAGGAGTTTTATAAATGTTGAATTGGTGTTATAAATGAATCTTATAAGTAATAAGATTTATAATTTGTGAAGTTATAAAATAAATGAATTTTGGTGAATAAATGATTTATAAGTTATTAACTTATAAATTGGATTTTGGCATGTAATTGAAATATATATGGAATTGGTTAATAAAGGGATTTTATAAGTTGAAGTTTTTATAAAATAAAAATGTGAATTTATAAACGTTGCTTTATAAATCCGAAATCAATTGAATTTGTTAAGTTAAATATAGAAGTTTATTAACGGAGATATATCCACGATTTTGGACAGTGGATTATCCTTTGATAAATGTATAAAAATATTGAATTTGGTAAACGATTTATATTCACGATTTTGGACAGTGAATAATAAATTAAATAAACGTTTTGGGAAGTGATATTTTAAATGGAATGAAATGACTAAAAGATGTTTTAAAATGTGCCAAGGATCGAAATCATAGTTTTCAACATTCATTGTTGAAATAGACGTTTTCGAGAAGTAAGGAAATGATGGACTATAATACTGTTGTTATAGTAAATGATTTTTGAAAGGAAATGTTTTTGTATAGTATTGGGGTTTATATATCTATCTTATTTTCGAATCCCTATACTATTGATTTTGGGTTGTCGTAACGATGTTTTACGCAACATTTGTTTTGACCCAAAAAATGTGTTTAAAGTGAATATTTTCCTTAAAAGAATAAATATATACTTAATCCTGATTTAAGTATATTTGATATTTTATAAGTGTTGAAAATAAATGAAATTGTGAATTACTTATTATTAAATAAGTATATGGAAATGTTTTCCAATATAGATGTTGAAATGGTTTGAGAATATATCTTTTTAAAGATAAATTGAAGTGAATATTTGGCAAGTGATTTAATTAATAAAAGATTAATTAAAAGGGCCTAGTGATTGTTATGGTGCTAAATATTTGTTTGTTTGCTTTGATAGTTAAATAATCGACTATCAAATTGGCCAAAATTTTAGTTCCTCAACTTGATGTGAGAACTATTTAGTCGTACACATAGTGCGTAGCCTTCTGTGTAGGCTTGATTTTCGTTTGTATTGAGGATGTTGATTCGTATAATGTGGAGTATTACTCCAATCTATCGAGCTTCCTTCTTGGCCGAAGGATAGCAAGTTGAAAGTTGGAGATGTGATAAATCTATGAGACTTAGTTTCTGTGTGAGGTTGAGAAACGATTTTGCGTTGTTGGTGCGAAGAGACCGGGATCAGATTTATCTGAAAACCACTTCGGACCAACGCATATGCGACGATTGTGCTGGTTGCTTGTGATGATATTGATATACCGGAGTTTCATAGTGGGGGAATTCTTGTTGATCGTTTGGGTTGAAATCCCAATATACATCTAGTAACAGTGGTCTCTTTATTATGAAATATCCAATGCGGGGACTATTCACTACTAATCCTACGGATTTCCCGACAGGATGTGGTAGGAAAGTACCTTCGGTTTGTCCTGTTGCTAGACAACTTGTATGGATGTTTGTCTGACATTGCATTTCTATAGATTACGTACATCAGTTTTGCTTGATTTTGTTCATCCTGATGGGGGTTCTCGCTTCTTGTTAGGTAGCGAAGAAATGACTCTTGCCCCTACCTGTCCCTAGAGTGAAAGGGTTGGTTGTATTCGAGAGACTTGCCGTAAAAGCAAAGCATGAGGTATCAATGTGAGCTACGGTGGATATTACCCACTGGTTGCGTCCCGTCACAGTTGGTATCAAAGCTTAGATTTTGTATATTCCTAAGCTTTAATGTGTACTCAGTATAGATAGGGACAGTAGCACCTTAGAATGAGTTTGCGTGTATTATATATATGAGCGCGTATTTGTTAGTGAATATAAAATGTTTTATATTGTGTTTGCTTATCCGTTGAGTTGTTGGTGAATTCTGGTCAGTATGTGGGACGCCATGTTATCGATAGGTATTTCCAAACACTTAAACTAGGCAAGTCGACATAGTATCATTTTAAATTGGGTAAATGAAATAATTTTACCACGATTATATTTTATATATAAAGAAATGATTTTTCAGAAATTAATAAAGTGTATATAAATTGATTGTTTGGTTGTTTGAAAATGTAAATATATATAAGTTAATAAAAGATGTTTGAATAATCTAAATAAAAACAACAATTGTAAATGAATAAATTATATCAGTAATGAATTATTAAGTATGGAATTATAATTAATATGATTTACAATTGTGAAATAATCTTATATATAAGAAGTAGAACTACACGAATACATTTATAAATATGAGTTATAAATAAAAATGGACTTAAACTAATAATTTGAAATTTGAATCCCGATTATTTTGAAAGTTGTTTTTCAAAGTTAAAGATGTTATACCATTATAAATCTAAATAAGATAAAAGAATTTGGAACAGATCTTATATAAATGAAGTGAAATGGTGAAATTATATAAGTAAAAAAATTTTATAAATGTGATTTGTAAATATAAAAGAATATAAAGCACTGAATTCACTATTGTTGCTGGAAAATAATACGGGTGATGACCGCAGCATCATCAGTATCATTTTCGAGTTTCGTGTGATGGATTTGCTACCAATAGTAAATTGAAATTGAAGTTTTGTTGTGATAAGCAAATTTGATTTAAAATCCAAGTTGAAACTGATAAATATAAGTAAGATGAATTATGACTTATAATATGAAATGATAAAGATTTAGCTTTGGTAAAGTTGAAATAAATGTGAGTTAGCATAATAAATATATGATTTGAAATTTAACTAAAGGAAAGTTAATATAGTGAATTGGATTTGAAATTATAAAGTATGAGTTTAGTGAATGGAAGTGAACTTAGGTAGATGTTCACGGAACTATGAATAAATAAGTTTTATAACTTATAAAATGAGAAAAAGGTAAGTAAAACCAATTGTTAAAATGGTTAAACACTTTTTGTTAAGAAAAACAAAATCAGAATTTGAATAAGTGTTATGAATTTGATTTAGTAAAAGGTTAATAAAAAGACTTAGAGATGAAATTTAAGTGAAACATAGTGATGTTTATAAAAAGGAACGTAACTTAAGTAATGTTGAATGAAGTTAATTTTGGTATCGAAGTAAATTAAATAATAAAGTGAATTAAATGAATTTGAATTTGAGTTATGTAATAAAATTCAACTTTACTTGTAAAATAAATTAGCATTAGAAATGTTGTTAAGAACTGAATAAAACTTAAGTTAAGAAGTTGTGAATTAATAATAAGGTGGAAGTGTTGTATAAAAATGCGAATATAGTGAATACTAGAATTCAATATAAATTGAATGTTAAACCAATTGGAATTAAAAGTGTTGAACCAAATTGATTGAATGTAAAGTAAATTAATTTGGTAATGTTGGATATGCATTGATTGTTAGATGGATGTTAATTGATTGTATGGAATTTCATATGGAGTTGAATTAATGAATTGAAAGCTAAATAATTGAATCTAAAATGGAAGTTAAGTGAATTTAAATAAAATCTAATTTTATTTAATTTGAATTGGAAGTGAACCAACTTGAATGTAAATTAGCAAATGTAAACTAATCGAATATGAATAAAAGAATGGTTAGTAAAGTCCAATGTTAATGAATCAAACATGATTTAATTGAAAATCAATTCAATAAATATTAATGAGAAGTGGATTTATATTGATTTGTTGGATGATAGTTGTATGATGGTTGGATTTGTTGCATTTGATTTCATTTGCTATATTGGTATATATAGTGGTTGATATATGTTGTATATTGATATTACTTTCATATATACATGTTTCTGACGGTTTGTTGAGTGCATAGTAGGTGCAGATTGCGCTTGCTTCGCTTTTGGAGCTCGCTTTCGCGCTATATTAGCCGTATATGCTCGCTAATAATATATAAGGTGCATATCTCGGATTACATATCGTACTTTTACACTTTTTTCCATACGGGATACTTCATCCTTGATGATGAGATGTATATTTATGATATATATATATACATATACATACATATATATATATATATATATATATATATATATATATATATTGCTATTTTTTTCAGATCGAACTGCGCAAAGGAGGCTATGGCGAATTTTTCTGAAAATTTAAGGCGTTAGATTTTCTTTGGAAAAGTTGGAAAAATTTGTGAAAACTAAAAGTTTGATTTTTGAATATAAAGTTAAACGATATTTGTAGTTTTGAAAAGATGATAAAGTGTGGATTTAAAAACTAAAAAAATAATTTGTAAGAAGTTTGACTAATGAATTTTGAGAAAAGTTAAAAGGTTTACACTTTTGGTAATCTAATTTGAACAGTTTGTTTTTGAAAAGTTAATGGATTTAGTGACTTTTTCTTACTTGGTAATTTCGAGGACGAAATTCATTTAAGTAGGGGAGAATGTAACGACCCAGAATTTCGGTCAATTGAAATTCGTATATTCAATTGATTTTAAATATGCACAAGTTAAATTTATAAGCTGAATAAATTTTATTTTGAATATAGTGATTTAGTTGGATAATTAAATGGTTAATTTAATATTTGAAATTGCGTAAATAATTGGAAATTGGTTTTAAAGTGAATAAAAATGATTTATAAAGTTGAATTAAATTTTATTTGATTTAGAATGATGTTAGAGAACTTTTAAAATCGAATTAAAAGTTGATTTGTAGAAATTGAATATTTTAATATTTAATTGACGATTAAAAATTGTCATTTTTCAAACAGGCTCGGATTTTGAAGTAACCAGTTTCATCGGATCCGTAATGTTATATTATTGTAAGATTCCAAATTTCGCATCAATCGGATTTACGGCTTGTCCGGAGCAAGCTAAAACGCATAGAAATTCCTTTATGTGAATTTTAAATTTAAATACTCCATCTGAAAACCTATCTTCCAAATACGATCAAACTGGCTCCCGATATATATTCCATTGCGTTTGGAATATGGGTAAAACATTATAAATGTCAGGCGACACGCTTCGTTTTTGGTTCGAAAAATATTCGGGTGAATAGTGTCGCGAAATTTTCTATAAAAGGACTTGTTTTCTTCACATTTGCAAACCCTAAAGTAAACTAGGGTTAGCCGCCACATACATTTTAATGGCCAAAAATGGCGTAACTTCCTCCTCCATTATCTCTCCATCCATTAACTTTCACGTCTCGGCTCCAAAATTGAAGAACGTAGAGAGACCTTCAAGATCAACGGCTGTGATCGTCATCAGTGCTTCGTGGTGGTCGGAATCGAGGTTCAAACGTCAGACATTTGTTCACATTTTTCGAGGAATAGTCATGACCGAGCTTCATGATGCTTTGGCTGAGGGTGGCTCGTGTGAGGGGCTTCGACATGGTGGCCTTGGATCGTCGTCTCGACGTCGTTAGTAGCCGCAAAAATTCGTTCAAAATTGGTGGCCATATGGGTTTACTTGCGTACGAAACCTGATGCGGGAGGAAGAAAAGCATGCACAGCCAGATGTTAATCAAGCAAATCGTGTGGCCAGGATTGAGTAGGGTTTAAAAAAAAGAAATTGATTTATATATATTAAAATTGTACAAACTTCTAAATTGTATATCTTTTTCATACGAGGTCTGTTTTGCACGAAACGAATTGTGTTGGGTCCTTATTGATGGGCACTACATTTTAGAGCTTGGAGTTGATTGGAGATAGTGTGAATTTTGGATAAAATTAAATGGTCATTTAATTTTATTCGGAATAAAATGCTGAAACCGCTATTGCAAGCATTGTGAGTATAACTCACTCTTTCTGATTCGCTGATATGTTTATATAAGTGAGAATATATATTATTGATGATGATGATTGTTTGAATGATATATGATATATTGATTGGTATTTGGATATATATACCTGCCTAGTGGAGCAGATGACCCTATACGTTCCCGTGTATGAGCGGATGACCCTTTGTACGCACGTCTGCCTTGAAGCGGACATTGTACACATATTCTAATATGTATATTTGTTGCAGGTGATAGATTGGAGGGATCCAACTGGATTCCTCATCCGTATTGATTTATTTACAGATATCGTGATATATGCTATTATCGTATGATATATGATGTTTTGGATGCCGTAATTGATGTATTTAGTGTTGTTGCAGCATTGGGCCTATTTTGGAAATTTTAAAATGTTGAAGTGATGATTTCCAATTTTAAAAGTGATTTTGAAAATATACGTTTTGTTGAATTTTGAATTGTTAAGGAAATTGATTTATTTTAAATAAATGAAAGTTATAATTTTTATTGTTATAAAGGTTATGATTTTTGGAAAATAATGCTTAAGTATGATTTTGGAGTTATATAAGCTTTAATAACGATTTGTAAATTATTAAAAGAATAAGCTTGTTTAAAGTGGGATTTTTGAATAATTATAAATGGTTTTATATATATAAGATTTATAAATTTGATAATTTTATAAATCAATATGAAGGAATTATAAAGGAGTTTTATAAATGTTGAATTGGAGTTATAAATGAATCGTATAAGTAATAAGTTTTATAATTTGTGAAGTTATAAAATAAATGAATTTTGGTGAATAAATGATTTATAAGTTATTAACTTATAAATTGGATTTTGGCATGTAATTGGAATATATATGGAATTGGTTAATAAAGGAATTTTATAATTTGAAGTTTTTATAAAATAAAAAAGTGAATTTATAAACATTGTTTTATAAATCCGAAATCAATTGAATTTGTTAAGTTAAATATAGAAGTTTATTAAAGGAGATATATCCATGATTTTGGACAGTGGATTATCATTTGATAAATGTGTAGAAATATTGAATTTCGTAAACGATTTATATTCACGATTTTGGAAAGTGAATAATAAATTAAATAAAAGTTTTGGGAAGTGATATTTTAAATGGAAGAAAATGACTAAAAGATGTTTTAAAATGTTCTAAGGATCGAAACCATAGATTTCAACATTCATTGTTGAAACAGACATTTTCGTGAAGTAAGGAAATGATGGACTATAACACTATTGTTATAGTAAATGATTTTCGAAAGGAAATGTTTTTGTATAGTATTGGGGTTTATATATCTATTTTATTTTCGAATCCCTATACTATTGATTTTGGGTTGTCGTAACGATGTTTTACGCAATATTCGTTTTGACCCAAATAAATGTGTTTAAAGTGAATATTTTCCTTAAAAGAATAAATATATACTTAATCCTGATTTAAGTATATTTGATATTTTTCAAGTGTTGAAAATAAATTGAATTGTGAATTACTTATTATTAAATAAGTGTATGGAAATGTTTTCTAATATATATGTTGAGATGGTTTGAGAATATATCTTTTTAAAGATAAATTGAAGTGAATATTTGGCAAGTGATTTAATTAATAAAAGATTAATTTAAAGGGCCTAATGATTGTTATGGTGCTAAATATTGTTTGTTTGCTTTGATAGTTAAATGACCGACTATCAAATTGGCCAAAATTTTAGTTCCTTAACTTGATGTGGGAAATATTTAGTCGTACACTTAGTACGTACCCTTCTGTATAGGCTTGATTTTCGTTTGTGTTTAGGATGTTGATTCGTATAGTGCGGAGTATTACTCCAATCTATCGAGCTTCCTTCTTGGCTGAAGGATAGCAAGTTAAAAGTTGGAGATGTGATAAGTTTATGAGACTTAGTTTCTATGTGAGGTTGAGAAACGCTTTTGCGTTGTTGGTGCGAAGAGACCGGGATCAGATTTATCTTAAAACCACTTCAGACCAACGTATATGCGACGATTATGCAGGTTGCTTGTGATGATATTGATATACCGGAGTTTCATAGTGGGTGACTGCTTGTTGATCGTTTGGGGTTGAAATCCCAATATACATCCAGTAGTAGTGGTCTCTTTATTATGAAATATCCAATGAGAGGACTATTCGCTACTAATCCTAGGGATTTCCCGACAGGATGTAGTAGGAAAGTACCTCCGGTTTGTCCTGTTCCTGGACAACTTGTATGGATGTTTGTCTGACATTACATTTCTGTAGATTACGTACATTGGTTTTTATAAATGTACATCAGTGGTGGCGGAGAAGGCAATTTTTCTTAGCTTATCCCCCTCCTTGAGACGTATGCGCTTAAGGGTTGTATTTTTGTGAAAGGCAATTAGTAGTCAATGAAAATGGCCGTATGGCATTCAAAGTGATGTGATATGTGATTGTGAAAGGTAATCGTTACCTCATCAGGCCTCATCAACCGAAAATGACCAAAACAGGGTTTGATGCAGCAAGGCTAAGTGGCTCATTCCCAAGTAGGATATGATCATCCTCTTCTAGATATATCTTTGCACGCTATGACGTCTTGTATCTGATTATCGTGGTTTGTATGCTAGAGGGCCCTCGGTAAAGGTCAGTAACGACCAGAGGATGACATATTCGGTACCATCTAGTTATAGAGGTGGGCCGGTCTTGTGTTGGTAGAGAAATTTTGTGATGGTTTCTCGATACATTCTTCTAGACACGAACTGCCGGATGGTATCCCCTTTACCTGGTCATTTGTATGGAAATCCAAAACCCACTACGAGCTGCGATTTTGTTTGTAAAGGCGTAATGAATAGCCTCAAAATGTTATATGGGTAACCGTTTCGACTATGATTAATATTATTTGTATATATTAGACACTAGTATAATACAAGAAGTATTGATATGAAAGAAATGTTTTAGTTATCGTAAGGTAAAAACATGTCCGTGTTTATGTGTGGGCGTGTCTTACGATATACTTTTGTTTCGATAAAGGAAAAGTTTGGTAATGTAATAAATTCAGTTGAGTGTGTTTCTCACGCTGGTTTACCAGACTGATCCGGGCATTCTTCCCTTTCAATGCTCGGGCCAGACCGAGTATATCTGCAGGTTATGCTTTGGTTCTTTTGGAGCTTCAGCAGGAGAGCTGGAGATTTTCATTTCGTATACACGTATCTATTTTGATTATTGATTATCCGCTGTGCTTAGTTTTTGTTATTATCGGTATTTGTAAGGACAGGTTATTATAACTGTTCAAGCTAATAACTATTGATTGATTGTTGAACTCTGATTGATGTGTATATATACAGTTTCTATTTTGTAAAGATCATAGATATGATATTATATATTTTCCACTGCGATGTGAGATTCTGTATTGTTCTGTTTGGTTCTATCTTCTCTCTTTCTTCTCTTCTCTTCTTCTCTCTTCTTTTCTTTCTCTTGACATTCTGTCAGTTTGTGCTTTTTAGGTCGGACATGTATGGATTATTGTCGATTCAAAGGGTACGGATTTGCAGGTCGTCACACATAGATTGAACATTTGGGTTAAACATGAATTAAATTGATATATAATGGGTTCATGATTATTCTAAGAAAACTATGGGATGTATGATGGATAGTCTACATTATGCCGAAGATGGATGGTCTCTATATGGTTAATCAAGGGTTCATGTCATCCTAGGAAAACTATGGGATATGGGATCGATTGTCCACTTAATTTTAAATAAATGAAATATGTGAGAGGGGTAGTCCACATAACTTTGATAATGAAACCATCTGCGATAGGTACTCAATATGGGAGGGGATAGATAATCCATAAAAATGCTTATATGTGAGATGGGTAGTCCACATAAATATAAGACAGATAGTCAGATGAAATTAAGAAGGATAGTCTAATAAAATGCGATGGGTAGTCCAATATATGTTGCATGACTGCAAATGCCAATTTTATATGTTCTAACCATTGTGGATGTAGGAGCATAGTATACGATTAATATGTGTTTGTTAAGATACTAGTAAGGGGAAAACATGTTCCTCTTAGCGGCGTGATATCACCACATATCTATTTTGGTTCGAGATTCCAAAGCTTTTGTTTTTCCCCTTAAACTCTCGGGAACTCATTTGAGTAGGTCGGCAGTAAGGGTCTCCAAGTTTCCAGTAAGATGAATAGCTTCCAGAGACGTGCAAGGGGCAATCTAGCTATTTAGGAGTTCTTATCTAATCCACTTTGTTGTTTGATTTTGTCTGTAGGATGTAATGACAAGTAATATAATTGCCAATTTTTAGACTCTGATCCACCAAGGGGGCATCTTCATACGTCTCTCTTGGAGTTTTTTGTAATAAGTATATTTTCTCTGAACATGGGATTGGGAATGAGATCATGTAATAAATATGGAACATTATGTATGAAATAAAATATGGAAGTTTGACGTTAAATTGTGTTAAAAAATTTCATATTCATGTTCTTTGATATTACTGATATAATTAATATAGCTGCATTTTGTCATTGAAAATTAATACTGTGGATGACTGCAGCATCCGCAGCGGTTAGTTTCAAGCCTCAAAATGGGGATATTACATGCAAGTCCTTTCATGAATACGATATGTGAAAGACTATCATACCTTTTTCTCTAAAAGGTAAAATTTATATGATAAGCTAGATCATCGATCCTCAAAAACTTTCAACAATCTAATCTCAACTTTCTTTTCCTTTTGAACAGAACTCATTCTCCAAAGAAGTAAACTTTACTAACCAAATCATTATGAAATGACGATCTACAAATGTTTGGGCTTGCTCTGGTTCAGACTCACCTCAACCACACAATGATAATAAGAATAATATACAAAGTGTGCCAAGACGCTCACAAAGACAAGTATCATATTGTCATTTGAATAATTATCTGAATCATTACAAAACTAGTCGAGAAGTCCTTCTTCAAACTATCACAAGCTATCTTAATTATGATATTCTGTAAATCATTTTACAATAAATAAAGACCGTCCAAAATAATACATCATGCCCGATCTGGCCCTTTATTCGCTTGCAAGATTTCTTGTTAAACTAGGGTTTGCCCCCTAATTCCTCTTATGTGAATTTCGATCTAGCTTCTTAGATCGACCATCGAAATTTCCTCGCACGACTCCAATCACATTTCAAAGATCTTTAAGTCAACCCTAAGAATTTGACTCAAGTGCTTGCCTTGAAGAATAGAGTGAAAAAATCTTGCCTAACTAGTGAAAATAACCTAGAAACCCCATGCTCAAACTAGAAATTAAGAATCGATCTTAATGGACCGATCCTTAAAAACATTAATGTAGTTCATGGGATTAAACTAATCACTTAAGTTGTGTTAACACAAAGTTAAACACTTCTAATACAAATGACTTAATGCAAAATGTAGAAGTCATCTACTTGGTGTCCTTGCTTATATCTAAGCAACCATCGGATCCTAATTGGATATAAATTCAAGTCACACCTCACCGACAGCCCCACTCTACTTACAAGCCCATGCATCAAGTTTGAATGTTGTACTCTCGACCGCTATACCTTAGATCAATGGGCAAGGATACTTGATAAAGGTTAAACATTATAAAAGAATCTTCCTACAGTATGAGGTGTCAAGAATGGGAAATGTCTAAGAAATAAACCCAAATCCAAGCTTTAAGATACTAGGAAAACTTCCTTGCCTACTTCAAAGAAGCAATAACCATCTCCTCTCTGAATTTAGCCAAATGGTTTAATTGGCTAATATACTCCTTCATTGACAAGATAGCTATCTTGTTGCAAATGGATGAAACACTTAAGTTGCACATCCTTTTCAATCTCAAAAATAAACCAAATATCAAAGTGACATCTAAAATCGATCCAATTGATGGCCTGCACTTAATCCCTCATCTACTTGTATGTCCTTAGGGCTACAATACCTCTAACATGTATCGCAGCTAGTGGAATGTTCGAGGAGGGTGAAACATCCTGTGCATACCCAAATAGTCTCCAAACCAATTAGGCATCTCAGATTGCCTGATTCATAGTCACTCATGCACCCCATCAGCTCATTACAAATAACCTTAAATGAAGATATCTTAGCCAATAGCGACCGAATAAATCAAAGTTCATAAGACAAGTGATGTATGCAATATTATATAATCGAAAAATACAAGTATGCTCTCTCAACATATCTCCAATTACCAGGTTTCCTAACTCAAATTGGTCCACTTTGCCCTATGTGTTGAGCCTAAGCTTTGATACCAACCATAACGACCTATCCTTTGTAATACCCTGAATCACCGTCGTGTGACACATCTAGCTCCTGAATACCACAAAAGATAATCCGCTAGGTAAAATTAAAATAAAATATCATACCAATCGATACAATCTCATAATGGGAAGATAACATATAATATACCAAATATATATGAACATAATATGATAAATAAAATATAAGAGATTGCACCAGCGGAAATAAATAATAATTAAATATCAATACAGACAGTCAGAATACGTTAACTCCATTCACTTGGAGTTCTGAATATAGTATATGATATCACAAGTCTCATATACTAAAAATAGTCTGTTTGCCATGTAGTACTGTATCATCAACAAGTATACATATCAAATATATTGACTTCTTACCTCTAGAGTGCTCCAGCTATTCTAAGCTTGCCTCCAAAAGCACCTGACTCCCAAACTACTTGACGGAGTACTCGAGGGTTGTCATGACATATATAAACAATGAAAAAACATGGGTCAGACTTAAAAGCTTGGTGTGAGGGGAACTATCACTAAATACTATATATACGTAAAACATATACACATCTAATAAACATAAGCAAGTACAATGGGTATTACTAGTCATACTTCGCCTTACTTTATCTGTACACCAAAAAGTTAGGATGATAAACAATAGTGGTTCTCGTATTAAACATTACATACTATAACAAGCCATGCTACCGAATATGAAAAATGAGTGTAGGGGTAATACTACACTTCATAAGCAATAGTGATATAGATCTCTCAATTCTTATCAAAGCATCTAAAATGCAAAACGAATACAATGATATAATATGGTACTAATATAACGTATCCATACTCAAACCAAAATACAAATTTCTATCACCTATACCTATGTCGAATCGTCGTTAGCTACCAAAGAGACATATCGTGAACCACAACTAACTTGTGAACTCCCATGGAGACCAACCCCTTAAAAGAAGTTGGCTTGTAGGTCCTATCGTAACACCGAAGTATAAGAGACCTACTCTAGAATGACATCCCAGCCTCTCTCCGCCCTTGCTCCGGGACCACATTTTCACATCATGCACCTTAATTGTACAATGGATTCCCATACTATCGTATTTTCTTTTCGGCTGCGTACATCGACATACCAAAACCATATATAAACGTTAAACCTTGTGTATATCCTTCCCACTTGCATACATAACATTGAAGTATTATTGTCCCCATGTGAACCATGATTTGTTCTTGAAGCACCTTAGACTATCCAACCGTCTCAAGTCAGGCATACCAAACCAATATATATAAATCGCCCAAACCGTGCGTCTATATATATATATGTGTGTGTGTGTGTGTGTGTGTGTGTGTACAAATCACTTTAGCCATATATTTATACATCTATACAATATATTTTGTCCTCTATTCTACAAACCTAAATAGGGCATACCAAACTATTCATATGCTTAAATTGCGTATTGATAAATCATGTCGAATCGCCATTAGCACATAAAGAGACCTATCGAGAGCCACAACCATGACAACCGCCCTACACCTCTAATGCTCGTATAAAAATATAGGGCGATGCTAAATCATATGGCTGATGTAGAACAATTATCAAAGGAAAGAAATAGAAGTGAAGAAGAGAAATAAAAGAGAAGAAAAGATAAAGAAGAGAAGAGAGAAAAAACATTAAACAATTACATATCCTGTTATATCTAACGGTGCACCAAATAAAATATATTAGCCATCACAGATATAAAATATGCAAGATGGTAGAAACTACATGAACCGCGGAATTAGAGTACACAGGCTCATATTGTGATACAAAACAGTAATAGAGTTTATACAATGATAAATAAATTCAACTGATAAACTGCCTCTAGTAATAATAAGTCAACACTATCAAGGCTTCATAATGTCACATATTAGAATATGTAATAGTAACCCCAAATATAAGTATGAGAAAGTGTCGCATCCTGCTAGTCCATCTGTAGAACTTCATGTGCCATTTATACCAATTATCTAGTCTACTTATTTAATAGTATCCAAGGCAATAAGAAGCAAAGCATAAAACGTCGAGTCAGACAACAGTCTGATGTGAGCGCTAAACAATCTCAAAATACTATGAAAGTCGATATAGTATATGGAATAGAGGGTATGGAGAATCATACCCGACCTGCTCCTGCATCCAAAGATTTAATATATAACATAGGATATGTGCTACTCTTTATCATAATCGTCAAAGGTGTATTATACACCAAGATACTAAAGGTGTGTAGATATCTACATCGTTAATATCTACATCATGTGACATCCCTAAGTTGATATACAATCAAAACAAACATAACATCCGTCATCTATCCTCACATTCACTCACTCAGTGCGTTGGATATATGATACTTGTATGACCACCCCCCAAGAGTCAAGGACTACTCAATATCATGGTTTCTCCATATTCAAATCCATGCTACTTAGTAGGCCAAGAACTAGACTACATCCCTATAAACAGCCCAGAGTAAATGGATCGAAACATTGTTTGATCCGAGGCATCCCCGTATAATGGAGCTCATCTCGAAACTATCTCTACAACACCCATCTGAAGTCATCGTGATTGAGAATTATTCTAGACAACTATATTAGTCGTAGAATATCATCATTCATCCCGTAACCTTCCTCCAACAGTTCCTTCAGTCCAGCTAGTCTAAATCCAAAGTATAGTTGTCTATCATCGAAGCCATCACTTCTCATCACAGAATCATCATTGCCGAATCATGAAGTCGTCGCGTCGAAGCATCACATCTTTGCTTCACTGCCAAAACTAGTCATTGAAGAGCCATAACATCAATCAAATGTCGAATGAACGAAAGAACCATCACATCATGCTCTTGGAAGCCTCTCCATCATCCATGTCAAAATTGGCCAAATTTTCCATTTTCAATAGTGGTAGATATCAACCACTCCAGAGTAATTGATAATGACTACTTTGTTCACGTGCTTAGCCAAAAATGGCTAAGTACAAACCAACTAAAAATGTCTGGCATCCATCTCAAAATCCAAAGCAAATCTCCAAGTCCATCTTCTATCTTCAGATCAACCGGCATTCACGAAACTCTATGCACGAAATCCTGTCATGTGGGATATTTTTTAATACTATATCGCCTTCGATCGGCATTTTCAACCAAACTAAGCAAATAAGCATACATGCAACCAATAAGCATACAAACATCTAAAATAGCCTACATACATATATAATAACACACATACAATAAATCCAAGCTACCAATGTAGGATTAATACCAAATAGCCTAGATTTATCAATATCGTCAAAATACTGCATCAATGGGAAAAATGTGATATTTAATTCAAAACCATTTTAAAGTAGTTTTAAATTCTTTTATAAAATAAGATGTAGGTTTAAATATATTAGAAATCACGTTTTGAAGTTAGAAATCATTTCAAATTGTCGTTTTAATACTATACTAATAGTCGTAATACTTTGAGACTTACCTCAACAAAAGCTAGCCTAACCAACGTCAAGACGTAGAGCTAACCATCACAAGCCCAACATAATAAATCGCATTAAAAATGAATCTCGTATGCAAAAGATATGGATTTGACAAGAATCACAATTAATTCAATAATTAATTAATTTAATTATTCTACTAAAATTACCAAATTAAACTAATGCCTTCTTTTTCCTTGATGTAGTGCATCCATACATGCTTGTATATTTATACCTATCTCACTACAAGCTCCCATCTTCGATTTCTCCTTTGTTACTTGATGAAACCGCAAGCCATCTTTGCCAACGCATCACTTTTCACAAGCTCTATGCATGAAACCAAGTAAGAGAAGCTTGATCGACCTTATGGAATCACTTTAGTAGCAGCCGTAAGTAACAACCCTGATGCCGCTTTCCAACACAAACACCGCACCTCCTTAAATCGCCGTCGTCCACTCCTTTTTCACAATAATTGCATCACCACTCTCAAATCTGCTAATCACCACCTCTAGCCTCACCAAAATTAAACCCTAGTTTGGCCATGGAAAATAAGTCTCGGCAAAATACTACCACACTCCTCCAAACCACCATAGACATATAGCTCTCCTCGCCACGATCTCAACGAACTCGGCCTCATGATTTATTGTCGATCGTAGCTATCTATTTTGAATTTTAAAGATATTTAAAGGAGGGAACCATTTTTTGGATGGAACAGTAAACCAAAAATGAGAGAGTAGAGGGTCTGAGTTTGATAATATTAATATATTATTGTTATTTATTTGATTTTCTTGAATAAACCATTGTACGTTTCGAGCTCGTATGATCATACAATGTGTCCGATCGCAACGAAAATCATCAGCGTACATCACCTTGTTTTTCTGGTCCTAATGATATAAATTTCATCCCTATCCGAGGTAATGCTCTGAGATGATAATTTTGCATTTTTTGAGATCATTTCTGCCATCAGATCGTCTGATCTCCAAGTATAGTGATGCTTGTACTTATTTATATTCACAACATCGATTCAGACTCTACGGAATTTTTCTCGAGTCCAAATTCAATAATATGTGAAAAATCATATTTTTGAGACCTTCAATAAATTAACGATTCAGTATTTAAATCAATTATTTAATTATCCTATCATTGAAAATGCAGGTCATTACATTCTTCCCTCCTTAAAGGATTTCATCCTCGAAATTTCCAAAGTAAGGAGAAAGTCTCCTAACCCAAAGACTCTCAAATCCCCTCATCTTTTAGAAAAATTCAGCATGACCTGTTTTGTGCGACTATGTCTAGGAAAAATTCCAATACAATACAGATATATATACATCTCATATCTATGGAATCTCATTTCTAAAGACAACCATGCGTATATACCTAAATCTATACTATAGATATTACGTACCTCTTTTCAAGCAAGATCATACCATTTAGATGCGCAAAAAAGCGAGTAAGCATCAATATAGCCAACACTTGCTTCCATGTACCTGAATATGTAATCAAGAAAGAGGATTAAACACATATGTAACATCATCATGTATTTAAGCATGCTAAATTGTATATATAGAAATCGCCTCAAATAAATATGCTATATCAATATATAACTATCCTGCATGCCTAATAGCTAAATAAGCATAAGCAATCGTATCAAATGCCAACAATCAAACATCAAATAGGCATATATAAGATCACACATCAAAAAGCAACACACATGCTTACCCTAACATGCATAATACAAAACTATCTAGAATAAGACATCAAATATGATATTCAAATATGAAAATTGACATAAAAGGAAATCTCACCAAGCGAAGAGCTCAGGATAAGCGGTCCTTATGTTCTTATCAATCTCCCATATGCAATTGCCTTCGCTTTCATTCTACTGAACCTTTACAACTCTGCTGCCTTCCTCCTAACCTGTTTCGTATCACATCTATTGGTACGAATAGGCCAACGAGGTCTCAAAATTTCTGCTTTAGTCTCGATATCATCTGGTCAATTTGGTGCAAAAATTTCCAACGCCTCTTATCAGTTCTCCTGAATTCTAGTAGTAGACAGCGGGTTTTCACCACTTACAATGCTCTTGGCACACAATGGAATCATCCTATCTATTCTATATATAACTCGACTAATTTAGATACCGTTCTATCAGACTTGAAGAATATAAATCAACCATTCCGCTCAATCTATCGATTGTGACTCAAATGCTAATGTATTCTCTATTCCTCGGCATTCGACAGATAAAATCCATCTATATCTATTCCCATTCCTACTAGGAAATCTCAAGCAGTTGTAGCAACCACTTGGCTTCTTCTGTTCGGCAATTACTAGTTGATAATCCATTCATTTCGAAATGAATACTGGTATCCTACTTCATCCATTCCAAATAAAAAAAATTCCTTGTATCATGCTGCATTTTATTGTCAATGCGATGTATAGTCAATCTCAAATTAGAGCACTCTAATTGTAACGACCCGTAAATTTTCGATAACTAAAACAGCTAAATTTAATAAGATTTCGTGATTTAGTGTTAGAAAAAATAATTGTAATTCGTTTGGAATAATAATAACTGGAATGAATTGAAAAAATAATTATCCAAGTAATGAAAAATAAATGCTACTTAGTGAATGCCTTTGCAATCAATAGTTGAATAGGATAATAAATATTGAATTCAGTGGGTATTATAGAGTAATTGATTGATAAGTAAAATCTATTTAAATCAAATATTGAACAGGTAAATTGTTTAAATTAAATATTTAAAACTTATTGAATGATCGAATAACTGTAAAATGAAAATAGTGTTCTAAATTGTGAATTGGTTTTAAAAGTTGATTCTTATAAGTTCAATTTCAATATTTCAAAAGATAATGAATTATTGGATAATCGAAATTGTTTAAATTAAATATTTGGAATTTACTGAATAATTTAATAATGGGAATTGAATAACCATATAATGGAAATAGTTATTCTATAATTTTAATTCGTTTCAAAAGTTAAATTTTTAAGTTCGTTTTGAATATCTCAAAAGATAGTGATTCAAGAATAATAAAATTTATTTAAATTTAATATTGCGAATGTTGGAATAATTAAATTCCGAATTTGATATGATTAAATTGATATTGAAATTTAATATATAAAAATAGAGTGAATAATTGAAATTTGATTTAATATGATTCAAATTGGTTTCCAAGGGGAATGTAAGTTATATTGGGATTTTAATAGAGTTAATAAGGTTTTAAAATTGGAATTTATTGGACAATTGAATAACGAGTTTAATATGATTTAAAAATGATTTGTAAAATTTTATTTTATCATATTAAATTTAGAATGATGTTGTAGAACTTTTAAAATCGAATTAAAAGTAAATTTGTGAAAATTGAACATTTTAATATTTAATTGACGAGTTAAAATAGCCATTTTTCAAACAGTCTCGGATTTCGACGAAACTAGTTTCATCGGATCCATAATGTGATATTATTGTAAGATTTCAAATTTCGTGTCAATCGGATTTACCGTTTGTCCCGGGCGAGCCAAAACGCATAGAAATTCGTTTAATCGATTTAATTTAAATTGATCGTTTATTGCCATATCTCGCACAGATGATCGAATTAGCTTCTGAAACATGTTCCATTGTGACCGAAACGCGGGATAAACCCTAGAAACGCCGGTTACCGTGTAACGTACGTGATTTTTCATTGCCGAAAAACCGAATAGTTAGGGTTTTAAGAAGAAGAAAGAGACAGAAGAAGAGATAAGAAGAGAGAAAAAGAAAAACAGAACAGAAAGAAATAGCAGAACAACATCAGAATCTCACAATTCGCAGCGGAACAACATATAATAGATAAATGAATAATCTTTAAAACAAAAGAACTGTATATTTTATACATTACATCACATTACATTCATTATCAGAGTGTACAACAAAAAACAGCGGAAAAAGAAATACTATATACTAGTGAATACGCCATGCCTTCCAACTTGCCTCCAGCAACTCCTGAATTCCAGAATATCCTGATAAACCTTTACTCTTGACTGCCCGTGTGGAAATTGGTGGGCACCCAGAGTTTAGGAAGGAAAACAATAAACTCCGAGTCAGTCATGTGACTGGTGTGAGAACTCAAAACAGTTTATTTATCTTTAAAATCAAAAATAGAGGAATATTTTTAAAGTCAATTCGCTATGCTTTTAAAAATGAGACTACCATAAGGCCTCCCGCACACACACAGCATGCAAACGCAAAATCGGAGGAGATTTCTCCTTATGATAGTCAAAGATGCTTGATACGCATTAAAAAGAACATTTGATATTATTACTAGTGCATAGTGTAGAGAAAATCATTTCGAAAATAAAGATATAAATCTTAGCCAGCATAGACATTTCGAACTATGCCTACTATAGCTACCATCCAAACAGTGGGGCGCCACCATAAGTGAATGATAGGTTCTACAACTAACACCGTACAAGATCGTATTGTTTCTTTGGATTTCCAACGAATAGTCAGGCCAAGGAACTTTCCATTACCACATGAGAACGCCTCTGGAAGGACATCCCCGAGAACCAAACAGGATCTCTGCCAACACAAGGCCGGGTTACCCCTAACTGGGTAACTACTGACACGAGTATGCCGTCCCCCGGTCGTTTGGGACCTTTATCCGAGATCTCTCTAATCAACATCACACCATAATAATAAGTGTTTCAACATGAGTAAGCATCTGGGCTCCATACCATGATACCACCCTTTTTCAGAAGGAAATGCACATACCCTAAAGGGAGCTACCCCTCATAACCTTGCCGCATCTTTCCTGTTTTGAACATTCCAGGGTGTGAGGCTCGACGAAGTCTCGTCCACAAAGCCACGCTTTATACAAAAGCTGTGCTTTGGGTCAACAAATGATCATAGAAATGATCACAAATGTAAAGGCTCGAAAATCCGTACTCCTTTGAGCTGGCAACATTCCACAACAATCCAGCCAAAGAGGAACGAACTTCCGAATCTTTAGAGTTTTAAGAAGAAGAAAGAGTTAGAAGAAGAGAGAGAAAGATAGAAGAAGCAGAAACAAACAACAGAACAAGAAACAATATCAGAATCTCACAATCGCAGCGGAACAACATATAATAGATAAATGAATATCATTAAAACAAAAGAACTATACATTTTATACATACATCACATTACATCACATCATCAGAGTGTACAACAATAAAACAGCGGAAAAGAATACTATATACAATAGATAATAGACTACGCTATCCAAGCTCGCCTCCAAATCTGCACAGCAACTCCCGAATTCAGAATAACTTGATACCTAACTCTAGACTGCCCGTGTGGAAAATGGTGGGCACCCAGAGTTTCGGAAGGAAACAATAAACTCCAGGTCAGTCATGGGACTGGTGTGAGAGCTCAAAACAGTTTATTTTTAAAACAAGCAACAAGAGAATTTAAATTTTGAAATCCGAAATGCTTTTTGGAAAATGAAACTACCATAAGGCCTCCTGCCACACACACAATGCAAACGCAGAATTGGAGGAGATTTCTCCTTATGATAGTCAAAGATGCTTACTACGCAAAAATCAAATCATTTTTGATATTATTATTAGTGCATAGTGTAGAAAACAATTTCGAAAGTAGAATATAAATCCTAGCCAGCATACAACTCTTCGCCGTATGCCTACTATAGCTACCATGTTCAATAGCAGGTTACCGCCACATTCCATGGCAGGTTATACAACTAAAACCGTACAGGGCGCGTATTGTTTTGATTGGATTTCCAACAAATGGTCAGGCTAAGGAACTTCCTACTGCCACATGGGATCGCCTCTGGCGGGATGTCCCGAGAAACTAACGTTACGGTTAGATATCTGCCAACACAAGGCCGGGTTACCTCTGTAACTAGGTAACTACTACACGAATATGTCATCCCCCGGTCCTTTGGGACCTTTATCCGAGCGCTCGATACCAACAACACCACACAGTAATAGATATAGTGTATCAACATGAGTAAATATCTGGGATCCATACCATGATACCACCCTTTTCCTGAAGGAAATGACATACACTAAAGGGCGCGACCCTCATAACCTTGCCGCATATTCCTGTTTCGACCATTTCCGGGGAGTGAGGTCTGACGAAGTCTCGTCCACAAAGCTACGCTTTGGCACAAAGCCATGCTTTGGGTCAACAGATGACCAAAGCAATGATCACAAAGATAAATGATCAAACAAATGATCATATCACAAATGACCAACCAATGATCATCACACAGCAGCACTCAGCATGTCACATTACCAGATTGGGAATATATCGCTGATAACCTTCAACTACATAACCTCTGAGCTCGTACGTCTCAGAGAAGGGTGTTAAGCTAAGAGAATAAATTCTCCGCCACCAACAGAAATGTATTTGAAAATAAATCTGCTCTATACCTCAAAATGTAATGTCAGACACGTAACCATACAAGTCTGTTCCGGGTTCGAACAGAACCGAAGGAACTTCCAAAGAAGCCCTTGCAATCCGGGTATTCACAATCCCGATAAAATTTCCCATCACAGAGGAAATCTCCATACCGTAGCTAACGATGCAGAGACAATCGATAGGTCATCCTATCGTTTTCACAAATACCCGGTCTTCACACCAGTCTTGCTCTCTTAGTGAATGTGATAGGGGGTTCTCGCTTCGCGGTTTGGTGGCGAACGGGAGACTCTTACCCCTACATGTCCTCTCTTAGTGAATAGGGGTTGGTTAGGCGTAAGCCGAGACAGTCGAAAGGCTGGCCGTAAAAGCAAGGTCTGGGGTACCATTGTTATGCCACGGTGGGTCTGGGATGGTTGCAAAGCCTACCGGTCGCCATTGCCTCGTGCCGTGACATTTTGGTATCAGAGCATATGGTTAAGCGACAACCATGGCTCTATTGGGTAGTACTCATTAGAGATAGAGTCAGTAGTACTCTAGAATGAGTGTGAGTAAAATAATAGATATGAGCGCGTATTTGTTAGTGAATATAAAATTGTTTTATATTGTGATGATTGGTTTGTTGAGTGGTATATGGATTCTGGTCGGTATAGTCTGTACAACTCTATCGATAGGGATCTCTAAACACTTATGCAGAACAATTCGACACGATTTTGTTTTAAATTGGGTAAATGAAATAATTTTACCTCGATTATATTTTGTATATAAAGAAAATAATTTATCAAGAATTATTGAAGTGTGTATATAATTGATTGTTTGATTGTTTGAAATATAAATATATATAAGTTAATTAAAAGTTGTTGAATAAGCTAATAAAAGCAACAATTGTAAAAGAATAATAGTATAAACAAATGAATTATAAGTATGAAGTTATAATTAGAATAATTTACAATTGAAAATGATCTTATATATACACAGTGAAATTTTATGAGAAAAAGATTATAAATGTGATTTATAAATAATAAAAGGAACTTTTTGAAAGAATATTTAGCACTGATTTCACTATTGTCACTGGGAAATTATAAGGGTGATGACTGCAGCATCATCAGTATCATTTTCGAGTTTCTATGTGATGGATTTGCTACAATAATGAGTTTAAAATTGAAGTTTTGTTGTAATAAACAAATTCAATTTGAAATTGTTAAATATAAGTGAAAAAAGGTTTTGAACTTATAATGTGAGTTGGAAGTTGAATAATATGTTGTATAACTTATAGAATGGGAAAAGGTAAGTAAAACCAATTATTGAAGTGGTTAAACAATTAAGTTAGGTAAAATGTAATATGAATTTGAATGTTGATATGAATTCGACTTAAGTAAAAGTTAAATAGAATTTACTTTAGAATTGAAATCCGAACTGGATTGATAAGTGAAAACTTAAGTTTAATTGAACAAATGATGTTTAATGGAGTATAACTTAAGTGAAGTTGAATAAAAATTGATTTTGTATCAAAGTAAAATAATCAAGTGAATTAAAAAAAAATGTGAACTTGAGTTATATAAATGGAATTCAATTTTATTTGTAAAAGAATTAGCAATTGAATTAAAGAATGGATTGAATGTTAATCAAATCGAATGTAAATAAGTTGATATGAAATGATTTATGTAAGTGTAAATTCATTTCAAGCTAGTTGAATAATTGAATGAAAATCAATTGAATGTTAAACCAATTGGAATTAAAACTGTTGAACCAAATTGGATGTAATGAGAGAAAAATTAATAATTTGGTTTTATTGGATATACATTGGTTGTTAACTTGTTGTTAGTAGATTGTATGTAAATTCATTAAGTGTAATGAAATTGAATTAGCGCGATTGAAAGCTATGTAATTGAATTCAAATTGAAAGTGAAGTAAATGAATTTGAATAGAATTGAATTTGATTTGAGTTGAAGGTGAACCAATGTGAAATTAATTAGAGAATGTAAACTAATTAGAAACGAATGAGATTGAATATGTAACTTCAATAATAAAGCTAAAAAATTGAGATAAAAGGTAAGTATCGAAATTTTGTAATGGAATTGGCAAAATGATTTGAATGTTGGAATTTGATACCACTACTAGCAGGATATACAGGTATATATATATTGGAATTGGGATTTTGATTTCGAAGTTAAAAAATTGAATTGCTCGACAAAAAGGTGCGTATTCAATTTTAGTATGAGATTTGATGATTTCCTTCTCCAGCCACTTGTTTTTCTCTTTTCTTTTTGATTCTGAGGGGCCGTAGTGCCATTTTGTAGTCGTACCAAGCTAGCCACGCAAAGGAGACGCTGGCGAAATTTTTCGAAAATTTAGGGAGTTAGAAACTTTTTGAGAAAATTTTGAAAGTTGAAATTTGAATTTAAATTTAAATTTGAATCGTAAGGAAACAATGTTGTTGAAACTTATAATCGAAGTTGGAAAGCTAATTGAAATAATAGTGAATCTTTAATAAAAAGATTTGTGTTAAAAAGTTGATAAAACTAATTAGTTTTGGAAGAGTAATAAACGGATTAGGAATCATTTTTCTTAACTTGCAATTTCGAGGACGAAATTCTTTTAAGGGGGGAAGATTGTAACGACCCAGAATTTTTGATAATTTAAATTTGAGTATTTACTTAATTTTAAATATTTATGAGTGGGATTTTTAAGTCAAACAGTTTATTTATCGAATATTTGGATTTAATTGGACAATTAAATCGATAATTTAATAGTGAAATTCCAGAAAATATTTAAATTTGAGTTAATATGATTGAAATGATTTGGAAAATTTTATTTTATCATATTGAAGTTATAGTAACGTTATAGAACTTTTAAAATCGAGTTTGAAATTTATTTGTGAAAATTGAATATTTTAATATTTAATTATCGACTGGAAAAATAGCCAATTTTTGAGCAGTCTCAGAATTGAACAAAACGAGTTCCATTGGATCCGTAATAGTTATTTATTATCGGATTTCAATTTTCGCAGCAATCGGAGTTGTCGTTTGACCGTGGCAGCTCGAAACGCATCGAAATTGTTTTATTATTAATTTAGCGAGTTAAAATAGTCATTTTTCAAACGGTCTCGGATTTCGACGAAACCTGTTTCATCGGATCCGTAATGTGATATTATTGTAAGATTTAAAATTTCAAGTCGATCGGATTTATCGTTTGTCCGGTACAAGCCAAAACGCCTAGAAATCGTTTAAATCGGTTTAATTTTAAATTGATCGTTTATTGCCGTATCTCACACATACGATGGAATTAGCTTCCGAAACCTGTTCCATTGTGTCCGGAACGTGGAAAAACCCCAAGATCGCCTGTCGGAACGCATTGTTTGGAGATCGTTTGAGAAAGTGGTTTATAAGTGATTTAATATTAAATTAATAATAATAATTGGTTATAAATGCAAATTTTCTTCTAAACCCTAGTGAATTTAGAGCCGGCCGCCGTTCATTCTGTTAATGGCCGAAAATCTCCCATCTTTCTCCCTCATTATCTCCAAAATCCACGCATCGATTCGCAAAAGTTCCAACGTGAAAGTCGTAGAGGATGGTGAGATCTTGTTATCCAACGGTAGAGATTGGAAACGGAGTCACATGTGAAGCGCTATGGACCCGCGTTCTCTGGTGGTTGCGCACGCAAATCTAGGCAGTAGGGGCGGCCGAGCTTGGCCTAGCTCTGGGCGAAGGGGGCCCACGTGGTGGTCTTCAATTTAGCGCATCCTGATCGCCTTCAAGTGGAGCGAGGAGGTGGTGAAATGGAACCCTAGTTCCAAGCTTTATGGGTTTGGTGCGTGTTTTTGTTTCCTGGAGAGAAGAATTACCGTGCGCATGCAAGAGAGGGGGAGGGAGAAGTTGAGATGTGCGGCCGTGATTCAAGGTTGTAAAATTATAAAATTAAATTATAAATGCTTTGTATTTTAAATTGTTCAACGTTTAAAAATGCGTATCTCTTTCATGCGAGGTCCGATTCGCGCGAAACCAGTTGCGTTGGAATCGTATGGTCGTGCTCTTCACGGTGAAGCTGATTTGGAGTCGATTGGAGCTCGTTTGAATTTCGGGTAAAATTAAACGTTCGTTTAATTTTATTCGAAATGAACGCCGAAACCGGAAATAAAATCAAGGTGAGAACTCCTCACTCAATCGAACAGTTTGGTTTAAAATTTAAATAGTTAATGTTGATTGATGATTGTTGTTTGATTGTGATAGTAGATATAGTACGATATATACTATCTACAGCAATATATATATATATATATATATATATATATATTGGCATATGTATATATTGGAATTGATTTCCCGCCTCGTATAGCGGATGAGACCATATTGCGCCGCCTATTAAGCGGATAATATTTTATAGAATCCCATATACCGCGATATTCCACCTTGAAGTGGAATTGGTATTGTGCTAACGTCTGTGGATGCAGGGAAACAGGTTGGAGGGATCCAACTGGATTCCTCACAAATATTTATTTGTTTATAAATATTGTGATGGTTGTTGACTTTTGTCAGGACACGATTCTTCGTCTTTCGAAAATTCGACATCGACACTCATTTTATCGACTGCCGAGGAATCGAACGACGGAAAACCGAACACTGAGGGTTTTTAAAAAGATTTTAAGAAAAGAAGAAGAGAGAAGAAGATAGAAATTAGGGAGGAGAGAAGACAGAAGATAGAACATTTTAAAATAGAAGAAAAAGAGAGAAAAAGAGAATAGAGGAAAAAGAAAAACAGAAGAAAATAGGACGGAACAGAAAACAAGAACAACATCAGAATCTCACAATTTGCAGCGGAATAACATATAATAAATAAATGAATAATCTTTAAACAAAGAACTATATCAGTTATTACATTACATTTCATTACATCATATCATCAGAGTATACAACAACATACAACAATCAGTGCAGCGGAAAAAGAAATACTATATAAGTAATACGCCATGCCATCCAGCTTGCCTCCAGCAACTCCAGAATATCCAGAATATCCTGATAAACCTTACTCTTGACTGCCCGTGTGGAAATTGGTGGGCACCCAGAGTTTAGGAAGGAAAACAATAAACTCCAAGCCAGTCATGTGAGTGGTGTGAGAACTCAAAACAGTTTATTTATCTTTAAAATCAAAAATAGAAGAATATTTTTATTTCAATTCGCAATGCTTTTAAAAATGAGACTACCATAAGGCCTCCCGCACACACACACAATGCAAACGCAGAATCGGAGGAGATTTCTCCTTATGATAGTCAAAGATGCTTGATACGGATTTAAAAAGACATTTGATATTATTACTAGTGTATAGTGTAGGAAAAATTCATTTCGAAAGTAGAATATAAATCTTAGCCAACATACGACCATTATCGTATGCCTACTATAGCTAACATCCAAACAGTGTTGCGACACCATAAGTGAATGATAGGTTCTACAACTAAAACCGTACAAGTCACGTATTGTTTCTTTGGATTTCCAACAAATGGTCAGGCCAAGGAACTTCCCATTGCCACATGAGAATGCCTCTAGAAAGACATCCCCGAGAACCAAACCGGAACTCTGCCAACACAAGGCCGGGTTACCCCTAACTGGGTAACTACTGACACGAGCACGCCATTCCCCGATCGTAAACGACCTTTCTCACGGGATCCCGAAAGCCAACAACCATAAAGTAATAAATTTGTAGTAACCACATAGGTTAAATATCTGGGCTCCATACCATGATACAACCTCTATCCAGAAGGAAATGTACATACCCTAAAGGGTGCTACCCCTCATAACCTTGCTGCATCTTTCCTGTTTTGACCATTTCCGGGGTGTGAGGTTCGACGAAGTCACGTCCACAAAAACATACTTTATACAAAAGCCATGCTTTGGGTCAACAAATGATCAACACAATGATCACTAAGATAGACGATCAAATAAACGATCCTATCACAATAATCAACACAATGATCATTTCAGCATCACTCAGCATATCACATTACCAAATTGGGAATATATCGCTGATAACTTCAACTATATAACCTCTGAGCTCGTACGTCTCAGAGAAGGGTGTTAAGCTAAAGAATAAATTCTTCGCCACCAACAGAAATATATTTGAAAGAAATCGGCTTTATATCTCAACTTGTAATGTCAGACACACAATCCATACAAGTCTGTTCCGGGCTCGAACAAAACCGAAGGCACTTACAAAGAAGTCCTTGCAATCCGGATATTCACAATCCTGATCGGATTCACCATCACATATGGAGAACTCTATACCGGAGCAACTCGGTGCAGAGTAAATCGACAGGTCATCCTATCGCTCTCGCAAATACCGGGTCTTCAACACCGATCTTCAAATGCAATTCACAACGACGTATCACATATTTGGAATGGGTTATACGACCCCATGGTCCTTTCCCGGTTAACCCGAATAGTGAGCGCTTATTTAAAAATAAGTGTGGCATTCACATTCAAACAAATCACATCAATTACCCATTCAAAGGGAAATATTGATAGTCGGTTATTGAACTATCACTGGATATGCACACATCACCAGATTCCAAATAATTTTCCAAATTATTTATTTCACAAAATATCTTTACAAGATATATAATTTTCACACTTCAAAAATAAATCAATATTTATTTTCATACAAATTCCGCTTTCTATTTATAAATTCCTTAATGAATTTATATTTCAAAATATCCATGCATATACGATTTCAATTATCCATTTCAATTTATCTTCAAAAAGATAAATTTTAATTATTCACTTCATATTGGAAAACATTTCCATACTTATTTATTCATAAGTAATTCACAAATTCTATTTATTTTCAACACTTGGAAAATATTCAATATACTTAAATCGAAATTAAGTATATATTTCATTCTATTAAGGAAATCATTCTCTTAAACATATTTGTTTGGGCCAAAACGAATGTTACGTAAAACATCGTTACGACAACCCAAAATCACTAGTATAGGGATTCGAAATTAAAATAGATATATAAATCCCAATACTATACAAAACATTTCCTTTCGGAAATCATTTACTATAACAACAGTGTTATAGTCTACTATTTCCTTTTATTTCTCGAAAACGTCTATTTCAACAATAAATGTTGAAATCTATGGTTTCGAATCTCAACACATTTTAAAACATCGTTAGATCGTTTTAATTCTATTTGAAATATCACATTCAAAACAATTTCTTTAACATCTTATTCACTATTCAAAAACGTGAATATACTTCATTAACAATTTCATCCTTTTATTCATTTTAATTCAAAGGATTATTCACAGTCAAAACGTGAATATAACTCCATTAATAGGTTACGACAATTTACTTATCAAAATAAGTTATTGCGAATTTATAAAACAACGTTTATAAATTCCATTTCTATTTATTTATAAAAACTTCCTTTTATAAATTCCTTTATTAACCTATTCGATTTATAACTCAATTATAAAACAATGGTTCATATTATAAGTTAAATGCTTATAATTAATTTGTTTGAAAAATTGTTCCTTTGAACTTCATAATTATAAACCTTATAACTTATAAGATTCGATTATTTATCCAAAACCATTCTTTTAATGACTTTATAAATTTTATAAAACTACTGCTTATAAAGTTCCCTTTATAACTTCACCGTTTATAATTCTATAAATTCCATTCACTTATGCAATCTATTTTCACTTCATTCAAACACTTATAAAAACTCGTTTTATAATGTCAATATTCCAATTTATAAATATCCATTTATAAATCAATTTATATTATTCTTTAAAACATCTTCAAATTCCTTTATAATTTCACCATTTTGATTTATAAAATAATTAAATTTTATAAATCCTATATTTAAACTTTCCACAATTATTTCAGAAATCCCAATTTAACTATTTTGTAAAGTCATTAATTCCTTATTTTCAAAAATCAGCTTTTAACTATATTTCTTAAAAATCATAATTTTTATAACATTAAAAATTATATCGTTATTTATTTATAATGGATCAATTCCAAACATAAAGTATATTTTCAAAAATCACTTTATAAATCATTTTAAAATTCCAAAACTTGGTCCAATGATGCTACATATCAAATAGTCAATCACGACAACAACGATATCATATATCGATATGATAATCCATCAAATATCAAAATATCTATAATCAAATAAATACTGTTGAGGAATCCAGTTGGATCCCTCCAACCTGTTTTCCTGCATTCACAAACATTAGCACAATACCAATTTCGCTCCAGTACGAAATTATCGCGGTATATGTTCTTATTAAATATTATCCGCTTAATAACGGCGTAATAGGGTCTCATCCGCTAAACAAATAGATGCGGGAAATCAATCAACTCCAATATATATATATGCCAATATATATATATATTGCTACTGTATATAATACCAATTTCACTGTTTATGAAATATTCGCGGTATATGTTTTTAATAAATAACATCCGCTTACTAACGGCGCATAATGTCTATTTTAACAATCAATAGATATCAATCAACATTCAAACATGCATTCAAATATTTTAAATCTAACTATTTAAAATAAAATCGAAACTGATTCGATTGAGTGAGAAGTTCTCACCTTGATTTTATTTCCGTTTTAGCGATTTATTTCGAATAAAATTAAACGGACGTTTAATTTTACCTAAAATTTTCACTAACTCCAAACGACTCCAAACCAACCCTATCGCGTAGTGCTCGTCCATACGATTCCAACGCAACTGAGTTTGCATTTTTTAGACCTCGTATGAAAAAGATATGAATTTTTGAAGTTTAAACACGATTTAACTTACTAATTACAACATAACTTAATTAATTTTCAACCTCAATCAAACTAGAGCCACTGGATCCCACACCCCCTTCATCTCAGCCGTGCATTTGCTTCTTCCTCCTCACGTCTCTTTACAGTAATTAGGCCGCACAATCAACCCATAGCTCCAATTAGGGTTTGAATTTTTGCAAACTAACCGAACACTTAGAACTCGATCGAGACGCGCCATGTCGAAGCCCTCCATCCCCTCCAACTTCGGCCTGAAGCTTAGAGAGATCGGCTCCATGTTTTGCACGCACCACGAGGCCGTGCGGCCCATAAACGCACCCCCCTACACGCCACCTCATCGCTCCGTTGTACATCACAACCGTTGATCTTGTAGATATCACCATGCTCTTCGATTCTCTAGTTGAAACTTTAGCCTAATTGTCGACGGATTGAAAGATAAAAGAGAGGGAAGGGGAGAGTTTTCTGGCCATAGATAATGTTAGAGGCGGCTGCATATTTTAGGGTTAGGGTTTTGATAGTTTTATTTTTTTTTTTAGATTTATGAGCCTATTTATAAAGAAAATCGAAACACTATTCATCCCGGAAATTCCGAACTCCGATTTACGCGCCGTAACCAGCGTTTCTAGGGGTTACCCCGCGTTTCGGACACAATGGAACAGGTTTCGGAAGCTAATTCGGACATCTGTGCGAGTTATGGCTGTAAACGCTCAATTTGAATTAAACCGATTTAAGCGATTTTCTAGGCGTTTTAATTTGTACCGGACAAACGGTAAATCCGATTGACTTGAAATTTGAAACCTTACAATAATATCACATTACGGATCCGATGAAACTAGTTTCGTCGAAATCCGAGACTTTTTGAAAAATGGCTATTTTCACTCGTCAAATTTAAATTAAAAATAAATCGATGCGTTTCGAGCTGCCACGATCAAACGGTAGCTCCGATTGACACGAAATTTGAAATCCGGTAATAACTAACTATTACGGATCCAATGGAACTGGTTTCGTTCAATTCTGAGACTGTTCAAAAATTGACTATTTTCACTAGTCGATTTTAATATTAAAATATTCAATTTTCACAAATTAACTTTTAATTCGATTTTAAAAGTTCTAAAATATCGTTCTAACTCCCATATGATAAAATAAAATTTTACAAATCATTTTCAATCATATTTAACCCAATTTTCAATTATTTCCATAATTTAACATATTAAATCATCGATTTAATTATCCAATTAAATCCAATAATTCAAATAAAAATTTATTTGACTTAAAAATTCACTTATTAATATTTAAAATTAATTAAATATTCAAATTTTAATTTCTAAAAATTCTGGGTCGTTACAATCTTCCCCACTTAAAAGAATTTCGTCCCGAAATTACAAGTAAGAAAAATTACAGAATCTATTAATTTTCCCAAAATCTATAGTTTAAACTTCTTACAAATCTTTGCTAAGTTTTCCAAATCATACTTAGTTATCTTTTCAAAAACAACTACTATTGTTTAACTTTCAATTTCAAAATCAAAGTTAAAGTTTTCAAAAAATTTCCCATTTTCTCAAAAATTTTCTAACGCCTTAAATTTCCGGAAAAATTCACCATAGTCTCCTTTGCGCGGCTCGATCCAAAAAAAAATGACAGTATATATATCACAAATATACATCTCATCAAGTAATGAGGCATCCCGCAGGGAAAAAAAGTGTAAAAGTACGATATGTAATCCGAGATATGTACCTTATATTTTATTAGCGAGCATATACGGCTAATATAGCGCGAAAGCGAGCTCCAAATGCGAAGCAAACGCGATCCGCACCTACTAATCACTCAACAAACAACATGAGAATCATGCATATAGACAATAATCTCAATATACAACATATAGCAACATAATAACTATATATGTCACATAGCAAATGCAACTAAACAACAAATGCAAACATCAACCAACTATCATTCATAATCATAAATATTCATTCATATTCTCATTAATATTCAATGAATTGGTTTTCAATTTAATCACATATGATTCACATACAGTGGATGTTCTTATTAACATTCATTCTCAATTAGTTTATATTCACTAATTTATATTCAAGTTGGTTCACTTCCAATTCAAATTCAATTCTATTCAAATTTTATTTGCTTCTAATTTGAATTCAATTTACTTAGCTTTCGATTTCATTAATACTTAATGAATTATATACAATCAACTAACAATCAATATAACAACAAAAATCACTTTGCACATATTCATTCAATTTGGTTTTAACACCTTTAATTAAATTGACTTCCATTCAATTTATTCATTCAATTCAATTACAAAGTTGAATTTTTATTTATATAACTCAAGTTTATATTCATCACTTAATTTTATTAATTTACTTCGATACCAATATCAACTTCATTCAACAACTCTTAAGTTATATTCCATTTAACAAACATCACTTGTTTTTACTTAACTTAAATTCATTTTTATTTACAACTCATATTAATATATTCATATAGTTTCACTTCTTATATATAAGTTTATTTCACAATTGTAAATCACATTAATTATAATTCAATTCTTATAATTCTTTTACTTATACAATTAATTCTTTAATTTAGATTATTCAAACAACTAACAATCAACTTATACACATTTTAATAATTTTGAAAAATTATTCCTTTATATAAAAAATATAATCAAGGTAAAATTATTTCATTTACCCAATTTAAAACAATACTGTGCCGAATTGTTCTATACAAGTGTTTAGAAACCCCTTCGGCATAGTTGTTCATACCGTGCTGACGAAGGTTCATATACCACTCAACAAACCAATCATCACAATATAAAACAATTTTTTTTTATTCACTAACAAATACGCTCTCATAGCTATTATTACACTCAAATTCATTCTAGAGTACTGCTGACTCTATCTCTAATGAATTATACCCAACAGAACCATGGTTGTCGCTTAACCATAAGCTCTGATACCACATTGTCAGGACACGATTCTTCATCTTTCGAAAATTCGACATCGACACTCATTTTATCGACTGCCGAGGAATCGAACGACGGAAAACCGAACACTGAGGGTTTTTAAAAAGATTTTAAGAAAAGAAGAAGAGAGAAGAAGATAGAAATTAGGGAGGAGAGAAGACAGAAGATAGAACATTTTAAAATAGAAGAAAAAGAGAGAAAAAGAGAATAGAGGAAAAAGAAAAACAGAAGAAAATAGGACGGAACAGAAAACAAGAACAACATCAGAATCTCACAATTCGCAGCGGAACAATATATAATAAATAAATGAATAATCTTTAAACAAAGAACTATATCAGTTATTACATTACATTTCATTACATCATATCATCAGAGTATACAACAACATACAACAATCAGTGCAGCGGAAAAAGAAATACTATATAAGTAATACGCCATGCCATCCAGCTTGCCTCCAGCAACTCCAGAATATCCAGAATATCCTGATAAACCTTACTCTTGACTGCCCGTATGGAAATTGGTGGGCACCCAGAGTTTAGGAAGGAAAACAATAAACTCCAAGTCAGTCATGTGACTGGTGTGAGAACTCAAAACAGTTTATTTATCTTTAAAATCAAAAATAGAAGAATATTTTTATTTCAATTTGCAATGCTTTTAAAAATGAGACTACCATAAGGCCTCCCGCACACACACACAATGCAAACGCAGAATCGGAGGAGATTTCTCCTTATGATAGTCAAAGATGCTTGATACGGATTTAAAAAGACATTTGATATTATTACTAGTGTATAGTGTAGGAAAAATTCATTTCGAAAGTAGAATATAAATCTTAGCCAACATACGACCATTATCGTATGCCTACTATAGCTAACATCCAAACAGTGTTGCGACACCATAAGTGAATGATAGGTTCTACAACTAAAACTGTACAAGTCACGTATTGTTTCTTTGGATTTCCAACAAATGGTCAGGCCAAGGAACTTCCCATTGCCACATGAGAATGCCTCTGGAAAGACATCCCTGAGAACCAAACCGGAACTCTGCCAACACAAGGCCGGGTTACCCCTAACTGGGTAAATACTGACACGAGCACGCCATTCCCCGATCGTAAACGACCTTTCTCACGGGATCCCGAAAGCCAACAACCACAAAGTAATAAATTTATAGTAACCACATAGGTTAAATATCTGGGCTCCATACCATGATACAACCTCTATCCAGAAGGAAATGTACATACCCTAAAGGGTGCTACCCCTCATAACCTTGCTGCATCTTTCCTGTTTTGACCATTTCCGGGGTGTGAGGTTCGACGAAGTCATGTCCACAAAAACATACTTTATACAAAAGCCATGCTTTGGGTCAACAAATGATCAACACAATGATCACTAAGATAGACGATCAAATAAACGATCCTATCACAATAATCAACACAATGATCATTTCAGCATCACTCAGCATATCACATTACCAAATTGGGAATATATCGCTGATAACTTCAACTATATAACCTCTGAGCTCGTACGTCTCAGAGAAGGGTGTTAAGCTAAAGAATAAATTCTTCGCCACCAACAGAAATATATTTGAAAGAAATCGGCTTTATATCTCAACTTGTAATGTCAGACACACAATCCATACAAGTCTGTTCCGGGCTCGAACAAAACCGAAGGCACTTACAAAGAAGTCCTTGCAATCCGGATATTCACAATCCTGATCGGATTCACCATCACATATGGAGAACTCTATACCGGAGCAACTCGGTGCAGAGTAAATCGACAGGTCATCCTATCGCTCTCGCAAATACCGGGTCTTCAACACCGATCTTCAAATGCAATTCACAACGACGTATCACATATTTGGAATGGGTTATACGACCCCATGGTCCTTTCCCGGTTAACCCGAATAGTGAGCGCTTATTTAAAAATAAGTGTGGCATTCACATTCAAACAAATCACATCAATTACCCATTCAAAGGGAAATATTGATAGTCGGTTATTGAACTATCACTGGATATGCACACATCACCAGATTCCAAATAATTTTCCAAATTATTTATTTCACAAAATATCTTTACAAGATATATAATTTTCACACTTCAAAAATAAATCAATATTTATTTTCATACAAATTCCGCTTTCTATTTATAAATTCCTTAATGAATTTATATTTCAAAATATCCATGCATATACGATTTCAATTATCCATTTCAATTTATCTTCAAAAAGATAAATTTTAATTATTCACTTCATATTGGAAAATATTTCCATACTTATTTATTCATAAGTAATTCACAAATTCTATTTATTTTCAACACTTGGAAAATATTCAATATACTTAAATCGAAATTAAGTATATATTTCATTCTATTAAGGAAATCATTCTCTTAAACATATTTGTTTGGGCCAAAACGAATGTTACGTAAAACATCGTTACGACAACCCAAAATCACTAGTATAGGGATTCGAAATTAAAATAGATATATAAATCCCAATACTATACAAAACATTTCCTTTCGGAAATCATTTACTATAACAACAGTGTTATAGTCTACTATTTCCTTTTATTTCTCGAAAACGTCTATTTCAACAATAAATGTTGAAATCTATGGTTTCGAATCTCAACACATTTTAAAACATCGTTAGATCGTTTTAATTCTATTTGAAATATCACATTCAAAACAATTTCTTTAACATCTTATTCACTATTCAAAAACGTGAATATACTTCATTAACAATTTCATCCTTTTATTCATTTTAATTCAAAGGATTATTCACAGTCAAAACGTGAATATAACTCCATTAATAGGTTACGACAATTTACTTATCAAAATAAGTTATTGCGAATTTATAAAACAATGTTTATAAATTCCATTTCTATTTATTTATAAAAACTTCCTTTTATAAATTCCTTTATTAACCTATTCGATTTATAACTCAATTATAAAACAATGGTTCATATTATAAGTTAAATGCTTATAATTAATTTGTTTGAAAAATTGTTCCTTTGAACTTCATAATTATAAACCTTATAACTTATAAGATTCGATTATTTATCCAAAACCATTCTTTTAATGACTTTATAAATTTTATAAAACTACTGCTTATAAAGTTCCCTTTATAACTTCACCGTTTATAATTCTATAAATTCCATTCACTTATGCAATCTATTTTCACTTCATTCAAACACTTATAAAAACTCGTTTTATAATGTCAATATTCCAATTTATAAATATCCATTTATAAATCAATTTATATTATTCTTTAAAACATCTTCAAATTCCTTTATAATTTCACCATTTTGATTTATAAAATAATTAAATTTTATAAATCCTATATTTAAACTTTCCACAATTATTTCAGAAATCCCAATTTAACTATTTTGTAAAGTCATTAATTCCTTATTTTCAAAAATCAGCTTTTAACTATATTTCTTAAAAATCATAATTTTTATAACATTAAAAATTATATCGTTATTTATTTATAATGGATCAATTCCAAACATAAAGTATATTTTCAAAAATCACTTTATAAATCATTTTAAAATTCCAAAACTTGGTCCAATGATGCTACATATCAAATAGTCAATCACGACAACAACGATATCATATATCGATATGATAATCCATCAAATATCAAAATATCTATAATCAAATAAATACTGTTGAGGAATCCAGTTGGATCCCTCCAACCTGTTTTCCTGCATTCACAAACATTAGCACAATACCAATTTCGCTCCAGTACGAAATTATCGCGGTATATGTTCTTATTAAATATTATCCGCTTAATAACGGCGTAATAGGGTCTCATCCGCTAAACAAATAGATGCGGGAAATCAATCAACTCCAATATATATATATATATATGCCAATATATATATATTGCTACTATATATAATACCAATTTCACTGTTTATGAAATATTCGCGGTATATGTTTTTAATAAATAACATCCGCTTACTAACGGCGCATAATGTCTATTTTAACAATCAATAGATATCAATCAACATTCAAACATGCATTCAAATATTTTAAATCTAACTATTTAAAATAAAATCGAAACTGATTCGATTGAGTGAGAAGTTCTCACCTTGATTTTATTTCCGTTTTAGCGATTTATTTCGAATAAAATTAAACGGACGTTTAATTTTACCCAAAATTTTCACTAACTCCAAATGACTCCAAACCAACTCCATCGCGTAGTGCTCGTCCATACGATTCCAACGCAACTGAGTTTGCATTTTTTAGACCTCGTATGAAAAAGATATGAATTTTTGAAGTTTAAACACGATTTAACTTACTAATTACAACATAACTTAATTAATTTTCAACCTCAATCAAACTAGAGCCACTGGATCCCACACCCCCTTCATCTCAGCCGTGCATTTGCTTCTTCCTCCTCACGTCTCTTTACAGTAATTAGGCCGCACAATCAACCCATAGCTCCAATTAGGGTTTGAATTTTTGCAAACTAACCGAACACTTAGAACTCGATTGAGACGCGCCATGTCGAAGCCCTCCATCCCCTCCAACTTCGGCCTGAAGCTTAGAGAGCTCGGCTCCATGTTTTGCACGCACCACGAGGCCGTGCGGCCCACAAACGCACCCCCCTACACGCCACCTCATCGCTCCGTTGTACATCACAACCGTTGATCTTGTAGATATCACCATGCTCTTCGATTCTCTAGTTGAAACTTTAGCCTAATTGTCGACGGATTGAAAGATAAAAGAGAGGGAAGGGGAGAGTTTTCTGGCCATAGATAATGTTCGAGGCGGCTGCATATTTTAGGGTTAGGGTTTTGATAGTTTTATTTTTTTTTTAGATTTATGAGCCTATTTATAAAGAAAATCGAAACACTATTCATCCCGGAAATTCCGAACTCCGATTTACGCGCCGTAACCAGCGTTTCTAGGGGTTACCCCGCGTTCCGGACACAATGGAACAGGTTTCGGAAGCTAATTCGGACATCTGTGCGAGTTATGGCTGTAAACGCTCAATTTGAATTAAACCGATTTAAGCGATTTTCTAGGCGTTTTAATTTGTACCGGACAAACGGTAAATCCGATTGACTTGAAATTTGAAACCATACAATAATATCACATTACGGATCCGATGAAACTAGTTTCGTCGAAATCTGAGACTTTTTGAAAAATGGCTATTTTCACTCGTCAAATTTAAATTAAAAATAAATCGATGCGTTTCGAGCTGCCACGATCAAACGGTAACTCCGATTGACACGAAATTTGAAATCCGGTAATAACTAACTATTACGGATCCAATGGAACTGGTTTCGTTCAATTCTGAGACTGTTCAAAAATTGACTATTTTCACTAGTCGATTTTAATATTAAAATATTCAATTTTCACAAATTAACTTTTAATTCGATTTTAAAAGTTCTAAAATATCGTTCTAACTCCCATATGATAAAATAAAATTTTACAAATCATTTTCAATCATATTTAACCCAATTTTCAATTATTTCCATAATTTAACATATTAAATCATCGATTTAATTATCCAATTAAATCCAATAATTCAAATAAAAATTTATTTGACTTAAAAATTCACTTATTAATATTTAAAATTAATTAAATATTCAAATTTTAATTTCTAAAAATTCTGGGTCGTTACAACTTTCATATCGATATATATGTTGTTATCCCCGTGATTGACTATTTGATGCTGTTGCATCATCAGATTCATTCTTAAAAGTTAAAAAATAACGATTTTGAATTTAAAAAGATTTTTAAAGTAATTTTTCAAGTATATGTTTTATTAAATTTTTTGAACTTGATTCATTTTAAATAAATTAAGATTTTAAATTTTAAAAAGTAAAAAAAAAATTATGATTTTTGTAGAATGTAACCGAAAGGAAAATTTTAAAATAAATAGATTTACAAAATATTTTAAATTTTGGATTTTTGAATTATTATAAAGGATAGATATAAAAGATTTTATAAATTGATATTTTTAAATAGAAATATTGGAATTATAAAACTAGAGTTATAGGTGTTATAAAAAGGAGATTTACAACTCAAAAGTTATTATAAAATATAAAGGAAGCTTAAAAGTAATAAGATTAACAATTTGGAAAGTTTAACGGGAACGACTTAGTAGATAAATAATACCATAAGTAATTAACTTATAAGATGGACTTTGGTATTTAAAGGGGATATTATAGAAATTGTTAATAAAGGAGGTTTTTATAAGTTGAAAACTATTATAAAATATAAAGGAATCTTATCAGTGATAAGATTTAAAATTTGTGAAGTTTTAAAGGAACGGTTGAGTAAATGAATGGATTATAAGCTCTTGACTTATAATACGAACCTTTGGTATAGAAATTGGGTTTATAAAATTGAATTGGCTTAATAAAAGAGATTTATAAACCGAAGTTATTAACAGAAATGGAATTTATAAACGTTGTTTATAAATTGGAAATCAATTGAATTTGATAAATTGAATATGGAAGTTTGTTAAAGGGGCTATGTTCACTATTTTGAACAGTGATTTTATTATTAAATAAAATGGATATGTTTTGGGAAAGGAATGTTTTAAATGGAATTTAAAACGATTTTAAGATATTTTAAAATGCATCAAGTATCGAAACCATAAATTTCAACATTTATTGTTGAAATAGACGTTTTCGAGAAATAAAAAGGAATGAATACGTAGATTTCAACATTCATTGTTGAAATAGGCGTTTTCGAGAAAATAGAGAAACGGTGGACTATAACACTGTTGTTATATTAAATGGTTTCCAAACGGAAATATTTTGTGTAGTATTGGAATTTATGTCTCTGTTTTAATTTTGAATCCCTATTCTAGTGATTTTGGGTTGTCGTAACGATGTTTTACGCAACATTCGTTTTAACCCAAATAAAAGTGAATAAAGGAATGTTTTCCTTGCAAGAATGAAATATATACTTAACTATGGTTTAAGTGTATTGAATATTTTCAAATTGTTGAAAATAAATAAATTTGTGAATCACTTATTATAATATAAGTATGGAAATGCTTTTCAAATATGAATGGAGCATTTTTGAGAATCCATCTTTTAAGGGTGAATTGAAAGTGAATAATTTGAAATCGATTTGAAAATCGTATATCGGTAGATATTTGGAAATTTGAAATTCACTATGGAATTTATAAAAGGAAGGGAAATTTGTTTAAAAATAAATATTGGTTTATTTTGAAGTATGGAAATGAATTTACGAATTTGGAACGTAAATTTAAAATAAATCGGTAAAGATTTATTTGATGATTTGAAATTTGTTTTCAAAGGGTATAAAGGATGTAAAGTAATTTGAAATTGGTTTTCAAATGATTGAAGTGTGGAAATTATATCTTGTAAAGATATTTTGGTAAAACAAATAATTTGGGCAATTATTTGGAAGGTGTATATATATATCTCGTGAATATATTTTTGGGATTAAATAATTTTGGAAAATTATTTGGAATCTGATGATGTGGCGCATCCGTATTGATAGTTAAATAACCGACTACCGGTATTTACCCTTGGATGGTATTTGTTGTGTTTGTTTGAGATTGAATGCTACACTTATTTTTAAAATAAGCGCTCGCTATTCGGTTTAGCCGGGGGAGGACCTTTGTGTCATATAACCCATTCCGAATATGCGATACGTCGTTTGGATCGCATTTGAAGACCGGTGTGAAGACCCGGTATTTGTGAAAACGATAGGATGACCCATCGATTGTCTCTGCATCGTTAGCTACGGTATGGAGATTTCCTTTGTGATGGGAAATTTTATCGGGATTGTGAATACCCGGATTGCAAGGGATTCTTTGGAAGTGCCTTCGGTTCTGTTCGAACCTGGAACAGACTTGTATGGTTACGTGTCTGACATTACATTTTGAGATATAGGGCAGATTTCTTTTCAAATACATTTCTGTTGGTGGCGGAGAATTTATTCTCTTAGCTTAACACCCTTCTCTGAGACGTACGAGCTCAGAGGTTATGTAGTTGAAGGTTATCAGTGATATATTCCCAATCTGGTAATGTGACATGCTGAGTGCTGCTGTGTGATGATCATTGGTTGGTCATTTGTGATATGATCATTTGTTTGATCATTTATCTTTGTGATCATTGCTTTGGTCATCTGTTGACCCAAAGCATGGCTTTGTGCCAAAGCGTAGCTTTGTGGACGAGACTTCGTCAGACCTCACTCCCCGGAAATGGTCGAAATAGGAATATGCGGCAAGGTTATGAGGGTCGCGCCCTTTAGGGTATGTCATTTCCTTCTTGGAAAAGGGTGGTATCATGGTATGGAGCCCAGATTTTACTCATGTTGATACACTATATCTATTACTGTGTGGTGTTGTTGGTATCGAGCGCTCGGATAAAGGTCCCAAAGGACCGGGGGATGACATATTCGTGTAGTAGTTACCTAGTTACAGAGGTAACCCGGCCTTGTGTTGGCAGAGATCTAACCGTAACGTTAGTTTCTCGGGACGTCCCGTCAGAGGCGATCCCATGTGGCAATAGGAAGTTCCTTAGCCTGACCATTTGTTGGAAATCCAATCAAAACAATACACGCCCTGTACGGTTTTAGTTGTATAACCTGCTATGGAATGTGGCGGTAACCTGCTATTGAACATGGTAGTTATAGTAGGCATACGACGGAGAGTTGTATGCTGGCTAGGATTTATATTCTACTTTCGAAATTGTTTTCTACACTATGCACTAATAATAATATCAAAATGATTTGATTTTTGCGTAGTAAGCATCTTTGACTATCATAAGGAGAAATCTTCTCCAATTCTGCGTTTGCATTGTGTGTGTGGCGGGAGGCCTTATGGTAGTTTCATTTTCCAAAAAGCATTTCGGATTTCAAAATTTAAATTCTCTTGTTGCTTGTTTTAAAAATAAACTGTTTTGAGTTCTCACACCAGTCCCATGACTGACCTGGAGTTTATTGTTTCCTTCCTAAACTCTGGGTGCCCACCATTTTCCACACGGGCAGTCTAGAGTTAGGTTATCAGGTTATTCTTAATTCGGGAGTTGCTGTGCAGATTTGGAGGCGAGCTTGGATAGCGTAGTCTATTATCTATTGTATATAGTATTCTTTTCCACTGTTTTATTGTTGTACACTCTGATGATGTGATGTAATGTGATGTATGTATAAAATGTACAGTTCTTTTGTTTTAATGATATTCATTTATCTATTATATGTTGTTCCACTGCGATTGTGAGATTCTGATATTGGTTCCTGTTCTGTTGTTTGTTTCTGCTTCTTCTATCTTTCTCTCTCTTCTTCTACCTCTTTCTTCTTCTTAAATCTCTAAAGATTCGGAAGTTCGTTCCTCTTTGGCTGGATTGTTGTGGAATGTTGCCAGCTCAAAGGAGTATGGATTTTCGGGCCTTTACAACAAAGATAAACGATCAAACAAATGATCCTATCACAAATGATCAACACAATGATCATTTCACAGCAACACTCAGCACGTCACATTACCAAATTGGGAATATATTGCTGATAACCTTCAACTATATAACCTCTGAGCTCGTACGTCTCAGAGAAGGGTGTTAAGCTAAGAGAATAAATTCTCCACCACCAACAGAAATATATTTGAAAGAAATCAGCTTTATATCTCAATTTGTAATGTTAGACATACAATCCATACAAGTCTGTTCCGGGATCGAACAGAACCGAAGGCACTTACAAAGAAGTCCTTGCAATCCGGATAATCTCTAATCACGTCCGGATTTCCCATCACATATGGAGATCTCTATACCGGAGATCAGCCAGTGCAGAGACAATCAACAAGAAACCCTTTCATTTTCAAAAATATCCGGTCTTCAACACCGGTCTTCAAATGCAATTCATAACGACGTATCACATATTCGGAATGGGTTATACGACCCCAAGGTCCTTTCCCGGTTAACCCGAATAGTGAGCGCTTATTTTAAAAAAAAAATAAGTGTGGCATTCAATTTCAAGCAAATCACAACAAATACCTATTTAAAGGTAAATATTGATAGTCGGTTATTGAACTATCAATGGATATGCACAACATCAACAGATTCCAAATAATTTTCCAAATTATTTATTTCCCAAAAATATCTTTACAAGATATATATTTTCCATTCTTCAAAAATAAATCAATATTTATTTTTAAACAATTTCCCCTTTCATTTATAGATTCCATAGTGAATTTACATTCCAAAATATTTATGAATATACATTTTCAATTATTCATTTTCGATTTATCTTCAAAAAGATAAATTCTCTAAACTTTTCATTTCACATTGGAAAAACATTTCCATACTTATTTATTTATAAGTAATTCACAAGTCTTTTTATTTTCTATACTTGGAAAATATTCAATATACTTAAATCGAAATTAAGTATATATTTCATTCTTTAAGGAAATCATTCTCTTAAACATATTTATTTGGGCCAAAACGAATGTTGCGTAAAACATCGTTACGACAACCCAAAATCACTAGTATTGGGATTCGAAATTAAAATAGATATATAAATCCCAATACTATACAAAACATTTCCTTTCGGAAATCATTTACTATAACAACAGTGTTATAGTCTACCATTTCCTTCTATTTCTCGAAAACGTCTATTTCAACAATGAATGTTGAAATCTATGGTTTCGATGGTTAATACATTTTAAAAAATCTTTAGATCGTTTTAATTATATTTAAAACATCACATCCAAAACATTTTCTTTAATATATTATTCACTATGCAAAAACGTGAATATACTTGTTAATCAATTTCATCATTTCTATTCCTTTGATATTAAAGGATTATTCACTGTCTAAAACATGAATATAACTCCATTAACAAATTACAACAATTTACTTATCAAAATAAGTCGTTGCGGATTTATAAAACAATGTTTATAAATTCCATTTCTATTTATTTTATAACACTTCCTTTTATAATTTCCTTTCCTATTTATTTTATAACAACTTCCCTTTATAAATTTCCTTTATTAACCTATTCGATTTATAACCCAATTATATACCGAAAGTCTATATTATAAGTTAAATGCTTATAATTTATTTGTTTGCAAAATTGTTCTTTTAAACTTTCCAAATTTATAAATCTTATAACTTATAAGATTCATTTATTTATCCAAAATCTATTCTTTTAAATAACTTTACAAATTTTATAAACCTATTGTTTATAAAATTCCATTTCTAACTTCACCGTTATAATCCTATAGATTTCATTCATTTATGAAATTCATTCGCAATTCATTCTAATACTTATAAAAGCTCGTTTTACAATTCCAATATTTTTTTTATTTATAAATATCAATTTATAAATCTTTTATATGGATCTATTTATATTATTCTTTTAAAACGTCTTTAAACTCCTTTATAATTTCATCATTTTTGATTTATAAAATAATCAAATTTTATAAATCCTATTTTTAAACTTTTTATAATAAATTCAGAAATCCAGTTTAAACTATTTTGTAAAATCATTAATCCCATATTTTCAAAAATCAACTTTTAACTATATTTCTCAAAAATCATAATTTTATAACATTAAAAATTATATCGTTTATTTATTTAAGATGAATCAATTCCAAAAATATTTTATAACGTATACTTTCAAAAATCACTTTAGAAATCCCTTAAAATAAAAATCGTTATTTTTAAACTTCAAAATTGGATCCGATGATGCAACACATCAAATAGTCAATCACGACTTTCCAATATCATATATCGATATGATAAACAATCAAATATCACAATATCTGAATCAAATAAATATTTGTGAGGAATCCAGTTGGATCCCTCCAACCTGTTTCCCTGCATCCACAGACATTAGCACAATACCCATTCTACTTCGAGGTGGAATATCGCGGTATATGGGATTTATAAAATATTATCCGCTTAATAGGCGGCGCAATAGGGTCTCATCCGCTATACAATGCGGGAAATCATCAACTGCAATATATACATATGCCAATATATATATATATTGCTATATATATAGATATATCCTACTATATCTAATATCACAATCAAGCAAACAATCAATAACTGCAATTCCAATTTTAAATTTTTGAGCGAGAAGTTCTCACCTTTATTTCCGTTTGCAATCCACTTCTAATTCAACTTGTTTTCTTCACTATTTTTGAACCTTGTATAAATATTATACACATTCATTAATATTCGAAAAGATCCAATAATAAATTTTCATTTGATAATTTCGATTCATCGGTGATTTCGTTTTAAACAAAAATTTAAATTTTTAACTGATTTCCTTTTTAAATCCCTATTCAATCTAAATTTTCTTTGATACTTTCATTTACCGTATATAAACATTATACGATTTATAAATATTTGAACTAGACGAAAAATTTAATTTCTCATTTAAATATTCTTAATTAACTAACAATTTTCACTTTAAGCTTTATAAATTCCACTTCTATGTTTAAATCTTTAACAAATTCCTTTTTAATAAATTATTTTAACTAATTATTTTACTTTAAATTAATATCTTTAAATCAATTTCTTTTAAATAATTATAAAAAATTAAGTTTTAATCGAAATTCCCTTTAAAAATTTATTTAACTAATTTTCCTTTTACTGGAAATTAAAATTTCTTTTACACGTATATATTTCATTATAAACTGTATAGGGTTTATATTCATTTTCAAATTTAAATTGAACTGAAATTTTTTTGAATATACCTTACTGCAATTTAAAATCCCATATAAATTTATTTGAATTAAATTAAATTAAATGATAAAAGAAAAATAAAATTTTATACCTCTGCTAAATTCAATATCCAGAGACCCACCAATTGCATCAAGCAGCCTATCGCCCTTCGTTGGACCACGCGACCCAGTCGCCTTCGTCGTTTGTAATCGATGGACCCTAAGCCCTAGCCACCATCTCTGGCCCACGCGCGAGTGCCTCCCTTCCACGTCGCAACCCCATGCTGCAAGTCGCGAAGCCTTCATGAACGCGAGCTGCTTCGACTCCTCGTGGCGCCGCTCTTCGCCGCCACCGAAGCCACGGCCTCGCGCAAGCGTGCGCGCCCTCACTTGTTCGAGCATTGAGCTCGAATCGGCCATTAATTTTATTATTTTGTTTTTCTTCTGAAGAGGGAACTCGATTTGGGATTTAAGAAGGCTTCGGCCCCTTTGTTTTCAATTGAGAGAGAGATGGATTTGCCTTCGAACGAGAAATAATTTATTCGGCCTTGATTTCTTAGATTTTTTTCTTTGAATTCAACTGAAAGAAAATGTCGTGCTTTTAACAGAGAAAAGATCGTGCTTTCATGATTTCATATCGCGATTTCAGGCGCGATACTAGGCTGAAACAAAGGGGCGTGTTATAAAGGAAGAACGTGGTGTGTTGTTGACTAAATTTAAATTTAAATTGAATTCGTTGAAAATTTCAACGCGTTTACTCACCGTGTTCTCACATACCAACTCAGAAAAATACGAAATTTGAAATCCGAGAATAATTCAATATTACGGACCCAATGGAACTAGTTTCGTCGAAATCCGAGACTGTGCCTCGGACGGCTATTTTTAAATATCGATTCAAACGGTTAAAATTTAAAAACTGAACAATTCACTTTCAAATTAAATTCTGAAGCTTACGTTATCTTCAGTATTATCAATATGAATTTTACAAGTCTTTAAAATATTTTTAATCGGCTTAGAATTGAAGATTCAAATTTTTATTCAACTTTGAATAGATTAAATTCTATAATTTAATCGCCAAATTCATTCTGAAAATTTGAAATTCAAGTCAAACCATCATTCAAATATTTAAATTTAATTAAATATTTTCAAATTAAATTATTCAAAATTCAGGGTCGTTACATACCGCGCGTAAATCGGAGTTCGAAAAATCCGAAATGAATAGTGTTTTGAGTATTTTCTATATAAGGACCATTTATTCAGAATTTTGCAAAATAATCAAAACCCTAGTTTATATGTTCAGAGCCGCCACCATTAGTAACCAACGGCCAGAAAACTCAATCATTCCCCCTCATTTTCCTCTCGATCCACTCGTTATCATCAAAAAATTTCAACATGAAAAATGTAGAGGACGTTGCGAACTACGTATTCAACGGTCACGATCGGATTTGAGGCGTTGGATCATCGGCAAATCGAGTTCAAAGGACGGACGTTCTTCACATTATTCGAGAGGAAATAAAGCACCGGGTGGGGCCGGTCACTGTGCGCAGGGAGTAGGCGGTGGCGGCTTCGACGTGGCATCCTCCGATCGTCTTCAAGCTTCGTGTGGAGGGAGGATAATTCAATTCAAAAATTGGAGGCTTTGGGTTTGTTTGTCGCGTATCATCTGGAGGGAGTGGGGAAGAAGAAACGTTCGGCCCTGATGTTGGATTAGTGAATCAACGGCCCAGGGGGTTTAAGGTTGAAAATAGGAAAAAAAATTTGTAAATTAGTTATATTTAAATTCGTGTAACTTTAAAATATTGTAACTTGCTCATACGAGGTCGGAATTCGACGAAACTTTTTGCGTTGGCTTCATTTTGATGAGCACTATGCAATGGAGCTGGATTGGAATCGTTTGGAGCTATTGAAAATTTCAGGTAAAATTAAACGTCCGTTTAATTTTAGTCGATACCAATTTGTGAAGTTGTAATTGATACAAGTTACCAGGGTTATATATATAAGTTGTATGCCTTTGAAATTTATGTTAGATGGGTTTACTCACGATGGTTTCCAGCCTGACCCGGGTGTTACTTTGATGTAATGCTCGGGTTAGACCGAGTTTTACAGATTTTCAGGTAGGAACGTTCTGTAGCTCAGAAGGCGAGCTGGATGGCTGGAATATATGGAGTGTTTACCGCTGTGTTATTATTATTGTATATATCTAAGACACGTTAAATTTTAACTGTCCAATGTTGTATAAAATTATTGTAACTCTGATATATCGATGTAAATTGATAGATACAGTTTTCTTTGGTATAACTATTATGATTGATATTATATTTTATCCGCTACGAATGTGAGATTTTGTGCTTCTTTCTGTTCTTCTTCTATCTCTTTCTACTTTTCTCTAACTATCTGGAATTTTCAGGATCGAAAATTTCCGGGTCATTACATAAATAGAAATAAATTTATAGAAATCGAATTTATCGAAAATTGAGTTTGGAATGTTGAAATAAATTTTGGTTAAAAGAAATTGTTAAATAATATAAGTCGAGACTTTGAAATTTAAAAATTGGGATTCGATTGAATTTCGAAAATTGATTTGTTTAAATATTTAATCTTAATTCGAGCTTTGAATATTACCAAGTAAAAGTGATATAAAATGATATTTTGGAGTCGAGCTTGGAATTGAATCATATTTGAAATTTGGATTTAAACTCGAAAATTGATGGATAATTTTGTTAAGTGTTATAAATGGATATTTTGAAAAACCAAGTTCTAAATCGATATAAATTGAAATTGAATTAATTGAAAGTGAATGTAAAATTGAATAAATTTGAAGTCAAAGTTGACATTGATTTGAATTGAAATCGAAAATGAATCGGTAAATTGGAAATTGAAATTTATTTGAATTGGGAAGTTATAATTGAAATGGATTGGTTTTGAAGCTGTTTTAATTTGTTTTCCAAATTACTCTGTTATACAAACCATTTTGAATACTTAAACTATTTTAATCTATTTTTAATCTACTTAACCCAATTTAAAATATTTTAAACTAATTTATCTATATTAAATCCATTTTAAAGATTTTAAGTATTTTTAAGTATTTTAATTATTTAAACTACTTTTAAACTACTTAAAACTATTTTCTAAAAATTTCAAGCTGGTTAATAAGGTGAAATGTTTATGTTTAAATCTTGAATTTAAATACGAATTGGGTTAAATGAAGTTGCAATCTAAATTGAAATTCGGAATGATTTTGAAATCGAAATGAGATATTGAGCTGAAAAATGATTTTTGAAAAGGAACCTTATATTTTGAATGGATATGTCGATATTTGAAATGGATTTGATTTTGAAGCAAATATGATATTTTGATATCAATTATGAATCGATTTGAAATGTAAAAGAGCCAACGGTGTAATAATACGTAGTTATTAAAGAGACTGGGATCGGATATGGATATACTCTCTGTCGATACCGAACACCACTTTAATAACTATTATACGCGGAGTGTTGATCCAGAATGAAGTGGAGGGTTTGTGAACGCGTTGACTGAAGAAAGAGAACGATATTGGATGACCCCTAACATGACTAAAACAGGAGCCGCGCCGGGCAATTGAGGTTCGCCATCTCTAGCGGACACACTTCTTCGATACCATATCTATTACATTTGTGATGCGATTTGGGTGCACCCCTCGATTTGGGAGTGTTGTTCGCGGTGTTGAGGTAGCTGCTGGCTATGCTCAACATCAGTCCGGATCACGCAACTACTAGTATCCTAGTTGGTGTCGCCTCATGTACCTTTTCATACTGATTATCCTATTCGCGACCACTACGTTTTGTTTTGTGTTATACCTATAGGGTACCCTCTAATAATCACCAGTTTACGGTGGGGCTTACGGTGCTGTATAGACTATGGCATTATAAAAATGTGTTAAGGGGGATTATGGTAACGCCTTAACGCTATTTTGATACTTTATATTACTGATAGGAATTATCTACTTAGCGTACATTACTACCTAGTAGATAGTTTAACGGATCCTTGAGAGATGGAAAATCCCGTAACATCTCGTAAGTTATTGCACGCACGTTGACACTGGATATGAGAAGTCAAACCCCGTAAACATCTCTGACGCCGTTACACTCATATTTATTTACGATTGATTTAACTTACATGAGGATATTTTAGTCCTGACTCGGGTGTTTTGTCTTTTCATTACGCTCGGGTCAGACCTGAGTTTTTCAGCTTATTGAAGATCTATTCTGGAGGATGAAGACGAAGATTTGGTATACTATTATCATTTATCTTTGTATCATGCTGTCTGCTGCATTATTTCATTTGTTTTGTTGTATATGTATAACTCTGATAAATGTTGTATAAATAATGATCAAAGTATAGTAAGCAACTTCATGAACTGTTTATTTGATTATTATATTTTATCGTTTCGCTGCAAGATTCTTGTTGTTTCATTTCCTTTGTTTCTCTTTCTTTTCTTTTCTTATTTACCCCAATAACCATCTGCCCTTTTGAATGGTTTGGAATCGACATGTGTATTTGATCGTCGGTTTAAACTGTCCAAAAAGGCAGGTCGTTACAGTTGGTATCAGAGCTTTGGTTTAGCGATAACCTTAGCTTTGTGGGGTCTGACTCTTTATAAATAGGGTAGTAATACCCTATGATGAGTCGCTGAGTGTATATATATGAGAGAGCGTATTTGTTAGTGATATAAAATGTTTTATATTGTGTCGGTTGATTTGTTGAGTGGCTTATGGATTCTGGTCAATATGAGTAATTAACGTCATTGATAGGGATCTCTAAACACTTAAACAGAATAATTCGACACAGTATTGTTTTGAAATTGGGTAAATGAAATAATTTTGCTCTAATTATATTTTGTATATAAAGAAAATTTTCAGAAATTATTGTGACTTATCTAGCTTACCTGGTTGTTAGGAATGAAAATATTGGTTATTCTCATTAATTGGATATTTTAATTTAATAAATAAGATGATTTACAAAATGAACAGTGATAAAACAACTTATGGAATATTTGAAGAAAGTAAAATCCTATAATAATATTTTATAAAGGTGACTTATAAATTAAAACAGATTTAAATTGGAAAATATTGAATTCAGACCCGGGGACTTTTAAAATGGTTTTCAAAGCTTTGAAGAAAATATATTGTGATGTTAGTTGGAAAATATTTATAGGAAATATTTTGAAATGATTTTTAAGAAGGAATGAATTAATTACTCCTCTCTTATGTCGTTGGAAAATAATTTGGTGATGACTGCGCAGCATCATCGACGTTCATTTTCGAGTCTCAAAGTGGGGGAGACTTCTAAGAAGCTTTGCTTTTCTTCGAAATTATTTTGGGTAAATGGGTTTTGGTTTAAACTCCAAAGGTATGATTTGATAATTTAAAAGGATATAAGTATATATGTTTATTTCAAACGATTTGGAAAGAACCGGGCATTTAAAATTCTAAGTTCTGTAAATTAATAATTTTCAAATTATTTGAATGAAATGTGAATAACCAGAATTTATAAAATAAGAGGATTAAGATATCTAAGCTATAGTTTGGGAAAACTTTAAAGTTGAAAGGTAAAGTGGATTTAAACAAATTAAATTATGAACATTCTAAATTAGTAAAATGAAATTCTATAAATTTGTATAATACCAAAATTACATTCTGATAACATATAACAAGACTTACCAAATATTAAAAGTTAAAATGATGTTTTGGATATGTAATGAGATATTGTATAGATAAACGGAACCTGAAAGAAATTGAAATATACAAGTAAGGAAAACTCAAAAGGAATTAAAATGTATATAAATGGAAATTTTGGTTGTGATAAAAAGGTTATAAACTTAAATATAGCATGAAGTGATGAATGGATAAATGGAACAAGTAAGTGAACTTAAGAAAGAAGATAAATGAATCGTATTATATCTTTGTAAATTGGTTATAGAAAATAAATATAAATTGCAAAGGGATTGAAAAAAAATTGAATTTGTAACCTTTAAGATAACTATAAACTAAGAAAAGTCATTTATGAGAGGTTAGACTTTTATACGATGATTAATAAAATGTTCCACAAATAAATCTGTATTAACTGAAACTATGAATATGAAGTAAATGTAAACAATAGAATTTGGTATAGCTAAGAATCAATTGGGAAAAGAAATTGAGTTTAATTAAATTATATAGAATGTTTAAAATGAACTTGAGTAAGCAAATTCTATGATACGATGTTTAAGAAAAGATAATGTTAAAGAATATGCTATGTAAAGAAATGAATATACTAACTGAATAATGGATTGTGGGTAATTAAGTGCAAAAAAAATAGAAGTCAATAAAATAATTTAGTATAGATAAATTGGATAGAAATCCATTGGAAGGTAATACGTGAGATTGTACGTATATTATTTTATTCGCATAACGATTTGATCCAAATTCGAGCACAAAATTTCGAGATGATTTATATCGATCCAAGTTAGGATTTTTCACTCGATTTTCGATGGCGAACCCTAGATATGGATTTTTAATTTGATTCTGGAATTCTCTATCATAGTATATGGCTATGCAAGGAGAGTAACAGTTTCCAATCAAGGAACCAAATCTGAGTCCGCACTAGAGAGTCGGGTGAACGATACTAGTTTGGAAGTGAAATTGTGTGATCGAATAAGAGATTAGATTGATATTTCTCACGAATGATATATGTACGGCTTACAGACTTAATTAAAGTTAAAATTGGAAATTTAAGATGCCAAATATAAAATGATTCTTTTAAAATTATATAACAGGATATATATATAAAAGAGATAAACCAAATTGAATGTAAAATTAATAATTTGGTTATGTTGGGTATGATTTGGTTGTTATATGATTATTAGTTGATTTTATATAATTCATAAGTGTAAATTGAAAGCTATAAATCATTGAAATCAAATTGGAAGTTAAATGAATTTAAATAGAATTTAATTTGATTCAAATTGGAAGTGAACTAATGTAAATATAAATTAGTGAATGTTAACTAATTGAATTGAGAATGAATGTTAGTAAAATCCAACGTTAATGAATCAACTGTGATTAAAATTGAAACCCAAGTCAACAAATATTAATGAGAAGTGAATTTATATTGATTGGTTATGGATTCGTTGGATGATTGTTGGATGATAATTGATTTGGTGGATGCATTTGTTGTTTGTTGTAGTTGCTATGTTGGCACATGTAGTTGTTATGTTGCTATATGATGTATATTGATATTATTTTCATATATGCACGTTTCTCATGGTTTGTTGAGTGTTTAGTAGGTGCGGATTGCGCTTGCTTCGCATTTGGAGCTCGCTTTCGCGCTATATTAGCCGTATATGCTCGCTAATAATATATAAGGTACATATCTCGGATTACATACCGTACTTTTACACTTTTTTCCCTACGGGATGCCTCATCACTTGATGAGATGTATATTTGTGATATATATACTGTCACTTTTTTTCGGATCGAGCCGCGCAAAGGAGACTCTGCCGAAATTTTTCGTAAATCCGGATGTTAGAAAATTTTCGAGTTTTAAAATTTTATAACTTGTTTTGATAACTAACTTTTAAAGTTAGAAAGCCGTTCGGAGTAACTTAGTGGAAGCGTAGTATGACTTTATAGATAGAATTTCATTGTTTTATAAGTAGGTAACTTTGAATAAAATATATCTAATGTTTTATTCTATACTTAGTTCGTTTTCCCTTCTTTTTCCTTTTCGGGGATGAAAAGTTTTGAGTGGGGGAGAGTGTAACGACCCGTAAATTTTCGATAATTAAAATAGCTAAATTTAATAAGATTTCGTGATTTAGTGTTAAAAAAAAATTTGTAATTCGTTTGGAATAATAATAACTGGAATGAACTGCAAAAATAATTACCCAAGTAATGAAAAATAAATGCTACTTAGTGAATTCCTTTGCAATCAATAGTTGAATAGGATAATAAATATTGAATTCAGTGGGTATTATAGAGTAATTGATTGATAAGTAAAATCTATTTAAATCAAATATTGAATATTGAATAGGTAAATTGTTTAAATTAAATATTTAAAACTTATTGAATGATCTAATAACTGTAAAATGAAAATAGTGTTCTAAATTGTGAATTGGTTTTAAAAGTCGATTCATATAAGTTCAATTTCAATATTTCAAAAGATAATGAATTATTGGATAATCGAAATTGTTTAAATTAAATATTTGGAATTTATTGAATAATTTAATAATGGGAATTGAATAACCATATAATGGAAATGGTTGTTCTATAATTTTAATTCGTTTCAAAAGTTAAATTTTTAAGGTCGTTTTGAATATCTCAAAAGATAGTGATTCAAGAATAATAAAATTTGTTTAAATTTAATATTACGAATGTTGGAATAATTAAATTCCGAATTTGATATGATTAAATTGATATTGAAATTTAATATATGAAAATAGAGTGAATAATTGAAATTTGATTTAATATGATTCAAATTGGTTTCCAAGGGGAATGTAAGTTATATTGGGATTTTAATAGAGTTAATAAGGTTTTAAAATTGGAATTTATTAGATAATTGAATAACGGGTTTAATATGATTTAAAAATGATTTGTAAAATTTTATTTTATCATATTAAAGTTAGAATGATGTTGTAGAACTTTTAAAATCGAATTAAAAGTAAATTTGTGAAAATTGAATATTTTAATATTTAATTGACGAGTTAAAATAGCCATTTTTCAAACAGTCTCGGATTTCGACGAAACCAGTTTCATCGGATCCGTAATGTGATATTATTGTAAGATTTCAAATTTCGTGAATCGGATTTACCGTTTGTCCGGGGCGAGCCAAAACGCATAGAAATTCATTTAATCGATTTAATTTAAATCGATCGTTTATTGCCATATCTCGCACAGATGATCGAATTAGCTTCCGAAACCTGTTCCATTGTGGCCGGAACGCGGGATAGACCCTAAAAACGCCGGTTACCGCGCGTAAATCAGAGTTCGAAAAATCCGAAATGAATAATGTTTTGAGTATTTTCTATATAAGGACCATTTATTCACAATTTTGCAAATAATCAAAACCCTATTTTATACATTCAGAGCTGCCACCATTAGTAACCAACGACCAGAAAACTCAATCATTCCCCTTCATTTTCCTCTCGATCCACTCGTTATCATCAAAAAAATTCAACATGAAAAATGTAGAGGACGTTGCGAACTACGTATTCAACGGTCACGATCGGATTTGAGGCGTTGGATCATCGGCAAATCGAGTTCAAAGGCCGGCCGTTCTTCACGTTATTCGAGAGGAAATAAAGCACCGTGTGGGGCCGGTCACTGTGCGCAGGGAGTAGGCGGTGGCGGCTTCGACGTGGCATCCTCCGATCGTCTTCAAGCTTCGTGTGGAGGGAGGATAATTCGATTCAAAAATTGGAGGCTTTGGGTTTGTTCGTCGCGTATCATCTGGAGGGAGTGGGGAAGAAGAAACGTTTGGCCCTGATGTTGGATTAGTGAATCAATGGCCCAGGGGGTTAAGGTTGAAAATAGGAAAAAAAAAGTTGTAAATTAGTTATATTTAAATTCGTGTAACTTTAAAATATTGTAACTTGCTCATACGAGGTCGGAATTCGACGAAACTTTTTGCGTTGGCTTCGTTTTGACGAGCACTACGCAATGGAGCTGGATTAAAATCATTTGGAGCTATTGAAAATTTCGGGTAAAATTAAATGTATTCGAAATAAAATGCTGGAACTGCATTGAAATCAAGGTGAGTGTTTTATAACGCTCACAACGTACTGAATATATTTATGCTAGTTAAATTTGACATTATGCAGTATTATGAATTTTATTTGTCGTTGTTTGATAAATTTAATTGTCATATAGATTGTCATTTGAATTAACCGTTGAAAATTAAATTGACCGTTAAAATTGAAATTGAAATTGAATTGCGATTAAATTACCTGACATTGATAACCATGAAATTGCTATGAATTGTATTGTCTATTGGATGATTTATTTCGATGGATGCTATTGGTTGATATTTAAATGTTTGGATGTTTATTGCTTATATATAACCTGTTATGCATACATATGACACTATGATTGATTTAAGTGATATATATTCATCCCTGACATTTAATTGAAATAAATAATTACTTGGCCATAGGATAGAAAATTATATACGAACACCGAATTGGCTAAATTAATAATTTTTAAAATCGTCGATTTGAAATTTATTTAAATTTTTTGATTTAAAAGTTATAAATTGTAATAACCCGGATTTCTGGGCATTGAATTAATTATATAATTGGGTTAAGTGGTGGAAATACTGAATTTATAAGTAGAACAAATGAATCCGATCAAATAAATATTTATATTTTTAATTGTGTTGTATATATATACATAGATTTTAAACAGAATTATTATATACAAGTTGGATTTGTATTTGTTTAAAAAAAAATACGTATATGTAAAATTGATTTGAAATTTAAGTTGAATTTGGGTTTAAACTTGAAATTTCAAACTCTATATTTACTTATATATTGTACAAGGTGTATATATATAAAGATATTAAAGATAAGAATATGAAAATATAAAATTATGCCTATTTAGAGAAAAGTTCATAAACATAAATGCATATTTGTATAAAAACATATAAAACATGAGAAGTATTTGAATACAAGTTTGAACATTTGTAAAATATCTCATCATTACATATTAACACTTGTAGGAAAATGATTATTTACATTGACAAATGTAAACTTCGTTTTACAAATGGAATTCTAGGTAACATGTAATAAAAAGAAAAAAAACAGAAAGAATGAAACATATCCTCAGGAAGAAAGTACCAACCAGATCAATTCAACTCCAACAAAATCAAACTGTAAACGTTTCAATCAAAACAAACAGCAAGTAATCAGAGAAATCCAAATCAACAGATCAGGAATCTGTTTCAGAAAAAAAATTCAGTTTCCAGTTTTTAAAATAAGGCTCAGGCTTTCAATTCCAGTTTCAACTTCCCTGTTCAAGTTTATGAGGTCAGTGAACTACCCTTTTTCATTTTGAATCTGCCAGTATCTCGATTTAATGAAATATTGCTGAAGTTTGGATGTAAGAATTTGCTTGCATGTTTGAGTATTCATGGAAGAAAAGTAAGCATGTTGGAGACAAGAACTTGACTCTGTTAAACCCAATACTGTGAGTAAGCATTATATTTAAAGTTTTAAAGTATATAATGCTTGATGCATGTAAATTCCTAGGAAGGAGTACGCTACGCATGGATAATTTTAAGTATGATTTCTGTCTATATGATTGAATAGAAGTATGCATACTTGATGAAACTGTGAGAACTCTGTTCTTAGTTTCAGAGCTTAAAATTTTGATCAAAATTCAAAATATCCATAACTATTCTCTAATAGGCTTTAGATTACAAACAAAGTATGTTTGTTTGAGTATAAATTTAGTTTTTTAACATATGCAAAGATCACAAATTCATTATTTCTGTAAATCAAGGTCAAACAGTAGGAAATTAGAAATCTGTAAGAAATTCAAGTAATAGAATTTAATGTTTCACTAATATAATTTTGATCGTTACCAAATTTTGTGAATTTTAAGAGTAGAATCTAAATTTTTAGTTTCTTATTGAGTAAGCTTTTCAAGAGTTATCAGAAAATAAGATCTGGGCCTTTTGTGATGATCGCGTGGACTAGAGGGATAGGGATCGGGGTCATAGGAAGTTGGTAGGTCGACGATGTTGGAAAAAATGGGTTTTTATTTTTCTGATCGTTGTTGGCGAGGATACGATAGCAACTAGGGTTTTTGTTCTGAATTGGATCGCGAGTCTTTGCAAGGCATTTCTGGACAAATTGAGGCATCGGAGCATCATCGAGTGGATCGAGTAGGAGTGTATGACGTTGTCGAAGCTTTGGGTGAGGCCTCGTGATCTCTGATGGTCAGAGAAGTCTCGTCGAGGCGGTTCTAGGCTGCGATGCTTTGCTTCTTTGAGTTCACTCTGGTCATTTTTCGATTTCGATTCAGATCTACAACTTGGATGTCTGGGATCTAAGAAGGGTATGGTAGGTGATTTGTTGAGGATGTCGGAGTTGGTCGGGGTGAGGCTGGACGGCGTGCATGTTGCACGAATTCACATGATGTCTGACGATGGAAGTTTGGGAAGAAAGATTGATTCAGGTTTTTACTCGAGGCAATGTCGCGTTTGACTCAAAGGAGGGGTAATTGTAGTAGCTCGAGTTTTAATTCGAGAAATCTGAGTATTTGGCTCGTGTCTTGCTCGAGAAGTTTGTATGTTTTTCTCGTGGGGTATAGGATAGGCAACAGTTTTAAATTTTATACGTGGGAAATAACTCAAGCTTTAACTAAGAAATTTGTGGATTTGTCTTGGGTATTCATTGTGTTGTTGGCGTGTTTTCTTAGTGTAGCAGTTAGAATTAGACAAGAAGAAAGAATAGAGGGAAGGAAGGTTGGAACTCGGGTTAGCTCGAGTAATCGTGGTTTTGTCTCAGGAGAAATAAATAGTAACATAATGTTTTAAATTTACATAACGAAGTTTTAATATTATACTTAATTATTCTGTGAAGATAAAGTACTGTTTAAGTGTTTGATTAATTTAATAGAATTATTTGTTAATTGTTGAAGTTACTTAATTAATAAGGGTTAATCAAAAATGATTAAGGGTTGATTGCTGTAGATTAATTTGATAATCAAGGATAAATTGTTAAGTAAGGAATTAATTAATTAATTATTAAAGATTTAATAATTAACAATTAATTCGTGTGGATTATTTGATGATTAATTATTCAATGTAAGAGATTATAGGATAATAAAAATAGGGTAAGTGAAATTAAAGTGGATAGGTGAAGAATAATAAATTTGTATTAGTAATTAAAAGCTAATTTTCAATGAACTTAAAGGCGATAATTAAAGATTGATTAATCAAGGATAATTAATTTAGAGATAATTAAGTAAGAAGTAATTACGAGGTTAATTACTTAATGTAAAAGAATTATTATGAATAATTACTTAATGAAGTAATTAGAAGAATTAATTACTCAGTATGATTAATTAATTGGATGTGGTTAATTTTGGTTAATTAATTTAGTTTAATTAATTAAAGTTAATCATTGATGTTGGTTAAGCATAATTACTTAAGGTAATTTATGAGGCGTAATTTCTTAGTAAAGAAATTAGTTGCCGGATGTAATTAAATAAAAGATAATTACTTGATGGGAAGTAATTAAAGGATAATTATTTGATAGGAGAAATTAACTGATAGTTACTCAGTGTAATTAAGAGATTAATATAATTAATCAAGGTGATAGTTTAATTGATAGAGGAATTAAAGAAAATTAATTTCTGATTGTGAATTATCAAGATTGATTAATGAATGTAATTAAGTTAAAGGTTAATTATTATATGAGATTTAAGAATAATTAACTATGAATGTAATTTGAGGATCTTTAATTAATGTAATTAATAAAGTGATCAATCTTACTTATTAATGATTGAATGATGAAAAGTGCTTGGGATTGATTGATATTCCTGATATGAATTGCTTTGTGAAATGATATGATGGATGAATGGTGATGATGTGATTATCTATCACTTATGAATTGATGTGTTAAAATGTTATCTAGTAATTAAAGTTGAATTGTATTTAATTGGATAATTTGGGTTAAGATGACATTGGATTCGAAGAGACTAGAGTCGGGTATTAGTTAATACCCGAAGCCACTTCGATTCTTTATAAAATTGATATACGGAAATCAATGTGATGGTTTGGAATGATTTAAGTGAATTAGACCATTTAATCTAAGTTGAGTACTTAGAAATTGGTGAGTGGAAAATGATGTCGATATCAATTTGTGAAGTTGTAATTGATACAAGTTACCAGGGTTATATATATAAGTTGTATGCCTTTGAAATTTATGTTAGATGGGTTTACTCACGATGGTTTCCAGCCTGACCCGGGTGTTACTTTGATGTAATGCTCGGGTTAGACCGAGTATTACAGATTTTCAGGTAGGAACGTTCTGTAGCTCAGAAGGCGAGCTGGATGGCTGGAAATATGGAGTGTTTACCGCTGTGTTATTATTATTGTATATATCTAAGACACGTTAAATTTTAACTGTCCAATGTTGTATAAAATTGTTGTAACTCTGATATATCGATGTAAATTGGTAGACACAGTTTTCTTTGGTATAACTATTATTATTGATATTATATTTTATCCGCTGCGAATGTGAGATTGTGTGTTTCTTTCTGTTCTTCTTCTATCTTTTTCTACTTTTCTCTAACTATCTGGAATTTTCGGGATCGAAAATTTCTGGGTCATTACATTTGGTATCAGAGCTGAAGGTTAAGCGAGAACCTTGGCTCTGGTGGGATTACTCATTAAGGATAGGGTAAGTGATACCCTAGGATGAGTTGAGTATATAAATATGAGAGAGCGTACTTGTTATTTTCTTATATAAAGGTTTTTAAATGATTTCAAAAGTAAATGAATCTTATATAAGAAATAGATTTTCTATTATATTAAGGAAATTGGTTGTAGTATTAATTAAACTAAAAGTAATAGTAAGAATTATGTCATAATAGAATTACAACCAAATTGAAATTAAATTAAAGACAAGTTTGAAATGGATTCAAACTGAAATTAAATCTTGAAATTGGGAAAGGTTTCAGGATAAGGATAATCAATTAATTTATGTAATTAATTAAGCTTTATTTAATGATATTAATTAATGAATAATAATTGAAATGATAAATAAAGAGGGAGTTACTTAATGAAGTAACTAGAGTAAGTAATTTAAGGGATAATTACTTAATGAAGGTAATTAAGAAATAAGTCAATTACCGAATATGATTAATTAATGACGTAATTAATTTAAAGAAATAATAAATAATATTATTTAAGGCAATTGAATGAAATGGTCATATTTCAAACAAGAGTTGTTTGAAAATTTAAAAGAAATTTGGTTTGAAAACCAAAGGTGGTTTGAAATAAACTCTAAATGGTGAATTTTGAACTTGGAATAAGATGTGATACCCAAGGTGATAAGTTTTTGAACTTATTAATGGAAAGATTATTAACGTGAAATTTAGAATTTGAAATGGAAGTTCAAACCGGGTAAAGTTGACTGGATTAAGTGAATTGAGTCCAACTTGGGAAAAAGTTAAATAAGTTGAAATGATCAATCTAATTTGGAAATTTCCAAATGAAATTATGTTTTAATTTGGAAAGTTAAATGATTGATTATATTTGAGAGTTTGAGTGATCACAAATTAGGTTTGAGATCCGAAAATTGGAAATGGATGAATGTTTTAAGATGAATTAGATGATATCATCCTATTGTTATTAATAATCTTTAAATTGTAAATTGGATTTGTTTGAATGAATGAGAAGTGAAGTATGGTAATATATCCATTGTATAAATAATTTAAAATGGAATTTTGAGAATTTGATTCGAAATTAAGTTGTTTAAAAGCTTTTAATAAAGGTTAACTTGGTTTAAAGGGTTAAACCAACCTTAGTGAAATTTAACTCGAATTTGTATAATTCGAGATGGTTTAAATTTGGAATTTGAATTAAAATTAGTTCAAATTGTATTTGATTTGAATTGATTGAAAATGTGATTGAAGATGTATAAGTATAAAGTTCAAATGGAAAATTTGAATTGGATTAATTTGAATAATTTGGAATTGTAATTAAAGTTGAATATGTTTAAATCAAATGGAATTTGATATAAATTGAAAAGGAATTGAGAATTATTTCAACTTGAATTGGGAATAAATCAAGTCCAATGGAAATTGGAGTTATTTAAAATTTGAAATTGGGTCAATTTAAATGAAAATGGAAATTTAAATTGAATTGATGAGAATGGAGATTGGGAAGTGAGCAGTTTTGACTCTGGATTATTTTTAATATAAATTTTTTTAATATAAACCTATTTTTCCAAGCTATTTATTATATATACAATTTTCCAAGCTATTTATTATATATACAATTTTTCTTTTAAAAACCAAACTATCTGATCTTTTTGAAACTGTTTAACAATTTTCTAACTATTCTATAAACTAATTACTATTTTCAACTACTAATTACTATTTTATAGCAATTTTCAACTACTTATCTATTTTTAACTATCAAGCTATTTTCTAAATTTAAACTAGACAGAGTTTAAACTGTTATTGGTTAAATACCCAATCGAGATAAGAATTTACGGAAAAATCCAAATGGAATTGAAGCAGTTGTGAATAAGTGAATGAAAATTAAAGTGAATGTGAATAGAAAGAGAATTGGTTTGGCTAATAACCAATAAAGATAAATACGTAGGGTGTACGTATGTTATTCTATTCGCATAGTAATGTGATCCAGATTCGAGCACAGAATTTCGAGATAGTATGTCGATCCGAGTTGGAATGTTTCACTCGATTTTCGACGGCGAACCTGGATATGGATTATTGATTGGTTCTGGATATTCTCTATCATAGTTATGACTATGCAAGGAGAATGACGGTTTCTGATCAAGAAACCAGATCTGTGTCCGCACTAGGAAGTCGGGTGGACGATACTTGTTCGGAAGTGAAATTGTGTAATCGAGTAAGCGATCAGATTGGTATAGTGTACGGATGATATGTGTACATCATACGGATTTGAATGAAATTGATATTGAAAGGGGTAATCAAATTTGAATATTTGATTTTGGATAAATAAAGTTATATATCTTTGTTATATAAGATAAAACTCCCCTTGATGAATCTATTGCCAGAAGGAAAGGATTTTGAAAGTGTCTGAAGTATAAAAGGATTTTACACAAGTTTAAAATGATCCAAAGATTTTTTATCAAGGATTTTATATATATCTCTATATATAAAGGATCATGTGAGGATTTTGAAAAAAGGTTTTGGGAACCTTTGGATATGGAAAGGCCTTTGATTCTTGGGTAAAATCAAAATGAGAATTTGGAAAGCCTAGTTTGAGAATTATCGATTTTGGAATAATCGATTTTGAGTAAAGGAGCTTTGTGTGAGATCATACTAGGTGTATGATTTAAAGATACTATATATATAGTATAAAATATTTTGATGATGGCTCTGGGGAAAAAGGCGCTCCCTTGGAATGGACTTCTCAGGAGTACCACTGGGTGGTGCTGCCTTGAGCCCAAGGGGGGTTTCTAAAGTTGATCCTGTGAGGAGTCCGGACAAACTAGTTCCTGAGGATTTTTGGGTAGCGAAAGTCGAGGGCACTGATGCCTACAGGGGCATTAGGGTTATGCTGTGATGACAGTATAACTAATGTCGCTGCGATCTACTGTGGGGACCATAGCGAAAATCGTGTGGAGGATGAGTGCCAACGGTCTACACTTGATTTTGCCGGGAAGGCAACGCAACATCGGTAGACTGCGATCTATGGTCAAGTGGAATGGAGAACTTTCATTCTTTTGGCAGCGAAATTCGAGGGCGCTGATGCCTACAGTTATATGGGTTTTTGCTGTGATAGCTACGTAACCCCAGTTGTAGCTGCGATGTGTAACGGGTTCCATGGTGTAATCGAGGGGCGCGGAGGCCTACAGTTATCTGTGGATTTTGTCGGGACGGCAACGTAACCATCGGGTTAACTGCGACCATGGATGGGGGTGATGATTTCCAGAGCATCCTCACTAAAGATATTTCCTCTATTTTCAAAAACTATTTTGAATATTTTCAATAAAATTATTTTTCAAGTATTTTCACTTGATGTTAAAAATGAGTCTGCTAAGTACTTATAGAATTTCAGTCGTACGCCTGATCAACGTATGACCGAATTTCTATGAGAACAAAGATGGACTCGTTGAAACATCGAGTTATAGAATGATATTTTTATAAGCTATTTTATAATATTATATAGATTTAAAAAAAAGTGCTTCAAAGAATAATTTTTTCTAAAAAGTAAGCAATTTAAAAAATCTGGTTTCGTTTCTTTTCGAGGATGAAAAGATTCAAAGGGGAGAGGAATGTAATAACCCGTATTTCTGGGCATTGAATTAATCATATAATTGGGTTAAGTAGTGGAAATACTGAATTTATAAGTAGAACAAATGAATCCGATCAAATAAATATTTATATTTTTAATTGTGTTGTATATATATACATAGATTTTAAACAAAATTATTATATACAAGTTGGATTTGTATTTGTTTAAAAAAAATACGTATATGTAAAATTGATTTGAAATTTAAGTTGAATTTGGGTTTAAACTTGAAATTTAGAACTCTATATTTGCTTATATATTGTACAAGGTGTATATATATAAAGATATTAAAGATAAGAATATGAAAATATAAAATTATGCCTATTTAGAGAAAAGTTCATAAACATAAATGCATATTTGTATAAATACATATAAAACATGAGAAGTATTTGAATACAAGTTTGAACATTTGTAAAATATCTCATCATTACATATTAACACTTGTAGGAAAATGATTATTTACATTGACAAATGTAAACTTTGTTTTACAAATGGAATTCCAGGTAACATGTAATAAAAAGAAAAAGAAAAACAGAAAGAATGAAACATATCCTCAGGAAGAAATTACCAACCAGATCAATTCAACTCCAACAAAATCAAACTGTAAACGTTTCAATCAAAACAAATAGCAAGTAATCAGAGAAATCCAACTCAACAGATTAGAAATCTATTTCAGAAAAAAAAATTCAGTTTCCAGTTTTTAAAATAAGGCTCAGGCTTTCAATTCCAGTTTCAACTTCCCTGTTCAAGTTTATGAGGTGAGTGAACTACCCTTTTTCATTTTGAATCTGCCAGTATCTCGATTTAATGAAATATTGCTGAAGTTTGGATGTAAGAATTTGCTTGCATGTTTGAGTATTCATGGAAGAAAAGTAAGCATGTTGGAGACAAGAACTTGACTCTGTTAAACCCAATACTGTGAGTAAGCATTATATTTAAAGATTTAAAGTATATAATGCTTGATGCATGTAAATTCCTAGGAAGGAGTACGCTACGCATGGATAATTTTAAGTATGATTTCTGTCTATATGATTGAATAGAAGTATGCATACTTGATGAAACTGTGAGAACTCTGTTCTTAGTTGCAGAGCTTAAAATTTTGATCAAAAATTCAAAATATCCATAACTATTCTCTGATAGGCTTTAGATTACAAACAAAGTATGTTTGTTTGAGTATAAATTTAGATTTTTAACATATGCAAACATCACAAATTCATTATTTCTGTAAATCAAGGTCAAATAGTAGGAAATTAGAAATCTGTAAGAAATTCAAGTAATATAATTTAATGTTTCACTAATATAATTTTGATCGTTACCAAATTTTGTGAATTTTAAGAGTAGAATCTAAATTTTTAGTTTCTTATTGAGTAAGCTTTTCAAGAGTTATCAGAAAATAAGATCTGGGGCTAATCTGATGATCACGTGGACTTGAGGGATAGGGATCGGGGTCATAGGAAGGTGGTAGGTCGACGATGTTGCAAAAAAATGGGGTTTTTTTTTATCGTTGTTGGTGAGGATACGATAACAACTAGGGTTTTTGTTCTAAATTGGGTCGCGGTTCTTTGCAAGGTATTTTTGGACAAATTGAGGCATCGGAACATCATCGAGTGGATCGAGTAGGAGTGTATGACGTTGCCGAAGCTATGGGTGAGGTCTCGTGATCTCTGGTGGTTAGAGAAGTCTCGGCGAGGCGGTTCTAGGCTGCGATGCTTTGCTTCTTTGAGTTCACTCTGGTCATTTTTCGATTTCGATTCAGATCTACTACTTGGATGTCTGGGATCTAAGAAGGGTATGGTAGGTGATTTGTTGAGGGTGTCGGAGTTGGTCGGGGTGAGGCTGGACGGCGTGCATGTTGCACGAATGCACATGATGTCTAACGATGGAAGTTTGGGAAGAAAGATTGATTCAGGTTTTTACTCGAGGCGATGTCACGTTTGACTCAAAGGAGGGGTAATTGTAGTAGCTCGAGTTTTAATTCGAGAAATCTGAGTATTTGGCTCGTGTCTTGCTCGAGAAGTTTGTATGTTTTTCTCGTGGGATATAGGATAGGCAACAGTTTTAAATTTTATACATGGGAAATAACTCAAGCTTTAACTAAGAAATTTGTGGATTTGTCTTGGGTGTTCATTGTGTTGTTGGCGTGTTTTCTTAGTGTAGCAGTTAGAATTAGACAAGAAGAAAGAATAGAGGGAAGGAAGGTTGGAACTCGGGTTAGCTCGAGTAATCATGGTTTTGTCTCAGGAGAAATAAATAGTAACATAATGTTTTAAATTTACATAACAAAGTTTTAATATTATACTTAATTATTCTATGAAGATAAAGTACTATTTAAGTGTTTGATTAATTTAATAGAATTATTTGTTAATTGTTGAAGTTACTTTATTAATAAGGGTTAATCAAAAATGATTAAGGGTTGATTGCTGTAGATTAATTTGATAATCAAGGATAAATTGTTAAGTAAGGAATTAATTAATTAATTATTAAAGATTTAATAATTAACAATTAATTCGTGTGGATTATTTGATGATTAATTATTCAATGTAAGAGATTATAGGATAATAAAAATAGGGTAAGTGAAATTAAAGTGGATAGGTGAAGAATAATAAATTTGTATTAGTAATTAAAAGCTAATTTTCAATGAACTTAAAGGCGATAATTAAAGATTGATTAATCAAGGATAATTAATTTAGAGATAATTAAGTAAGAAGTAATTACGAGGTTAATTACTTAATGTAAAAGAATTATTATGAATAATTACTTGATGAAGTAATTAGAAGAATTAATTACTCAGTATGATTAATTAATTGGATGTGGTTAATTTTGGTTAATTAATTTAGTTTAATCAATTAAAGTTAATCACTGATGTTGGTTAAGCATAATTACTTAAGGTAATTTATGAGGCGTAATTTCTTAGTAAAAAAATTAGTTGCCGGATGTAATTAAATAAAAGATAATTACTTAATGGGAAGTAATTAAAGGATAATTATTTGATAGGAGAAATTAAGTGATAATTACTCAGTGTAATTAAGAGATTAATATAATTAATCAAGGTGATAGTTTAATTGATAGAGGAATTAAGGAAAATTAATTTCTGATTGTGAATTATCAAGATTGATTAATGAATGTAATTAAGTTAAAGGTTAATTATTATATGAGATTTAAGAATAATTAACTATGAAAGTAATTTGAGGATCATTAATTAATGTAATTAATAAAGTGATCAATCTTGCTTATTAATGATTGAATGATGACAAGTGCTTGGGATTGATTGATGTTCCTGATATGAATTGCTTTGTGAAATGTTATGAAGGATGAATGGCGATGATGTGATTATCTATCACTTATGAATTGATGTGTTAAAATGTTATCTAGTAATTAAAGTTGAATTGTATTTAATTTGATAATTTGGGTTAAGATGACATTGGATTCGAAGAGACCGGAGTCGGGTATTAGTTAATACCCGAAGCCACTTCGATTCTTTATAAAATTGATATATGGAAATCAATGTGATGGTTTGGAATGATTTAAGTGAATTAGACCATTTAATCTAAGTTGAGTACTTAGAAAATGGTGAGTGGAAAATGATGTCGATATCAATTTGTGAAGTTGTAATTGATACAAGTTACCCGAGTTATATGTATAAGTTGTATGCCTTTGAAATTTATGTTAGATGGGTTTACTCACGCTGGTTTCCAGCCTGACCCCGGGTGTTACTTTGATGTAATGCTCGGGTCAGACCGAGTATTACAAATTTTCAGGTAGGAACGTTCTGGAGCTCAGAAGGCGAGCTGGATGGCTGGAACATATGGAGTGTTTACCGCTGTGTTATTATTATTGTATATATCTGTGACATGTTAAATTTTAACTGTCCAATGTTGTATAAAATTATTGTAACTCTGATATATCGATGTAAATTGATAGATACAGTTTTCTTTGGTATAACTATTATTATTGATATTATATTTTATCCGCTGCGAATGTGAGATTGTGTGCTTCTTTCTGTTCTTCTTCTATCTCTTTCTACTTTTCTCTAACTATCTGGAATTTTCGGGATCGAAAATTTCCGGGTCATTACATAAATAGAAATCGATTTTATCGAAAAATTGAGTTTGGACTGTTGAAATAAATTTTGGTTAAAAGAAATTGTTAAATAATATAAGTCGAGACTTTGAAATTTAAAAATTAAGATTCGATTGAATTTTGAAAATTGATTTGTTTAAAGATTTAACCATAATTCGAGCTTTGAATATTACCCAGTAAAAGTGATATAAAAATGATATTTTGAAGTCGAGCTTGGAATTGAATCATATTTGAAATTTGGATTTAAACTCGAAAATTGATGGATAATTTTGTTAAGTGTTATAAATGGATATTTTGAAAAACCAAGTTCTAAATCGATATAAGTTGAAATTGAATTAATTGAAAGTGAATGTAAAATTGAATAAATTTGAAGTCAAAGTTGACATTGATTTGAATTGAAATCGAAATTGAATCGGTAAATTGGAAATTGAAATTTATTTGAATTGGGAAGTTATGATTGAAATGGATTGGTTTTAAAGCTGTTTTAATTTGTTTTCCAAATTACTCTGTTATATAAACCATTTTGAATACTTAAATTATTTTAATCTATTTTTAATCTACTTAACCCAATTTAAATTATTTTAAACTAATTTATCTATTTTAAATCCATTTTAAAGATTTTAAGTATTTTTAAGTATTTTAATTATTTAAACTACTTAAAACTATTTTCTAAAAATTTCAAGCTGGTTAATAAGGTGAAATGTTTATGTTTAAATCTTGAATTTAAATACGAATTGGCTTAAATGAAGTTGCAACCTAAATTGAAATTCGGAATGATTTTGAAATCGAAATGAGATATTGAGACGAAAAATGATTTTTGAAAAGGAACCTTATATTTTGAATGGCTATGTCGATATTTGAAATGGATTTGATTTTGAAGCAAATATGATATTTTGATATCAATTATGAATCGATTTGAAATGTAAAAGAGCCAACGGTGTAATAATACGTAGTTATTAAAGAGACCGGGATCAGATATGGACATACTCTCTGTCGATACCGAACACCACTTTAATAACTATTATACGCGGAGTGTTGATCCAGAATGAAGTGGAGGGTTTGGTGAACGCGTTGACTGAAGAAAGAGAACGATATTGGATGACCCCTGACATGACTAAAACAGGAGCCGCGCCGGGCCATTGAGGTTCGCCATCTCTAGCGGACACACTTCTTCGATACCATATCTATTACATTTGTGATGCGATTTGGGTGCACCCCTCGATTTGGGAGTGTTGTTCGCGGTGTTGAGGTAGCTGCTGGCTATGCTCAACATCAGTCCGGATCACGCAACTACTAGTATCCTAGTTGGTATCGCCTCATGTACCTTGTCATACTGATTATCCTATTCAAGACAACTACGTTTTGTTTTGTGTTATACATATGGGGTACCCTCTGATAACCACCAGTTTACGGTGGGGCTTACGGTGCTGTATAGACTATGGCATTATAAAAATGTGTTAAGGGGGATTATGGTAACGCCTTAACGCTATTTTGATACTTTATATTACTGATAGGCATTATCTACTTTGCGTACATTACTACCTAGTAGATAGTTTAACGGATCCTTGAGAGATGGAAAATCTCATAACATCTCTTAAGTTATTGCACGCACGTTGACACTGGATATGAGATGTCAAACCCTGTAAACATCTCTGACGCCATTACACTCATATTTATTTACGATTGATTTAACTTACATGAGGATATTTTAGTCCTGACTCGGGTGTTTTGTCTTTTCATTACGCTCGGGTCAGACCTGAGTTTTTCAGCTTATTGAAGATCTATTCTGGAGGATGAAGACGAAGATTTGGTATACTATTATCATTATTATCTTTGCATCATGCTATCTGCTGCATTATTTCATTTGTTCTGTTGTATATGTATAACTCTGATAAATGTTGTATAAATAATGATCAAAGTATAGTAAACAACTTCATGAACTGTTTATTTGATTATTATATTTTATCGTTCCGCTGCAAGATTCTGTGTTGTTTCATTTCCTTTATTTCTCTTTCTTTTCTTTTCTTATTTACCCCAATAACCATCTGCCCTTTTGAATGGTTTGGAATCACATGTGTATTTGATCGTCGGTTTAAACTGTCCAAAAAGGCGGGTCGTTACACTAATAGTACCTCATTCCTCAACCTAATGACATCAAGAGTAAATAATATTTCATCCTTGCAAAGCCAACCATCTCAGACAAGTCCGCACTGTACCAAATCTATAGACATTACTCATTCCTTTTATTTAGCCATGATCTCTGGTGGTCTAGCTTCATGCCTGTAACTAGTGACAATCCACTAAATTAAAGTAGGTCTGATAGTCAAACTAGCCATCTTCTTTGACCATAGCTCGCATCGAGTTCTGAAGTCATAACCAGCAATAGACTCAAGCAATGTCCACTGTAGGAATATCACTGCCAAACTGGTATGTCTTCCAATCAAAGCTCAAAGACTACATTTCCCTTATGAGTGTACAGGAAATTTCAAAGTCATAGGAGGCCTAGAACTCTAACCATAGCTGCTACTAGTGGAGGTTAAAATCCTTCTTGGAGAAGAGATACTTCAATAATATGTGTAACGACCCTGAATTTTGAACTATTTAATTTGGGAATATTTAATTAATTTTAAATATTTGAATGATGGTTTGGATTGAATTTCAAATTATCAGGATGAATTTGTGATTAAAATTTAGAATTTAATCTATTGGAAGTGAATAAAAATTTAAATCTTAAATTCTAAGCTAATTAAAAATATTTCAAAGGCTTATGAAATTTATATTGATGATATTGAAGATAATAAAGGCTTCAAAATTGAATTTGAAAGTAAATTGTTCAATTTTGAATTTATATCGTTTAAATCGATAGTTAACGATAGTCATTTTTCATACAGTCTCGGAATTCGACGAAACCTGTTCCATTGGGTCCGTAACGTTGAGTTATTGCCGGATTTCAAATTTCGTTTTTTTCTGAGTTGATGTGTGAGCACACGTTGTGTAAACGCGTTGAAATTAAATCGCGTTCAAAACAAATTTAAATTTAAATTTGAAATTTTGTCAACTCAAAACCACCCTATGTTTGTACTCCAGCCAACCTACTCACTGCAAATCCACGTTCTCTTGTTTCCCCCGTACCCTGCCTCCTTCACGTTAAAAAAAAAAAAGAAAAAAAAAATCACTCTCCCACTTCAGTTTTAAAAATCAAATCGAGAAAATTTTTAAATGGCGGAAGCCCTCTTCTTTGTCGTTTAAGAATCGAAATCTTCTCTCTTTCAAATTCATTCGAAAAAAAAAAATAATAATAATAATAACGGCGTCGAGCAGAAGATCCGGAAGCACGAACGAAGGGGTTCGTCGCGACAACAGTCAACGCACGATTTGCACCCAGTCGAGGCGACGTGGATGTGAGAGGCTCGATGTCGAGCGTAGGTGTATGTAGCAGTGGCTCCGATGTGGATCACGTGCTCGCGAAGCGGTGGCGATTCGTGTGGGGTCGTCATAGCTAGGGCAGAGGAAGGAGGCTCGAGGCCGTGGCGACCTGGCGGCGATTGGAGGAGGCTAGGGCTTCGTCGCGTTGTCATCAATGCCGTGATAATCGCGGCTGTGAGGTATTTTTACTTAGAACGTTTTGGGGTTTCGAAAATTTAATTAGCAGTTGCTGTAAAAGAAAAAAAAAATATTGGTAGAAAATAGATTTTAAAATTTGCAGTATAGTATATTTTGAATTTATTTAAATTACTAAATTTGATATATATGCAGAAAACTTTGTACACCCTCTTAAGAAATCTATATTGAGTATATAAATGGGTTATTAATTCAGTTAAGTTTACAGATAGTTAGTTTGAAATTTAAAATGGTTCGTTAATTAAATTTATCCATTTAAAGGAAATTTGTTAATATAAAATTATCAAATGAAAATTTATTATTCGATTTATTTCGAATATTAATGAATTGTGTAAATAATTTAAAATAGGTATAAATGGTGAAATCGAGCCGAAAAAGAAAGGGACTGCAAAATAAAAAAAGCTAAGGTGAGAACTTCTCACTCAAAAAGGGTTTATTAAATTTTAAATAGTTATATTTAAAATTTGTTGATGGATTGATTGATTGTTTGCTTGATTGTGATAGTAGATATTTTAGGATATATCTATATATAGCAATATATATATATTGGCATATGTATATATTGCAGTTGATTGATTTCCCGCCTCGTATAGCGGATGAGACCCTATTGCGCCGTTAGTAAGCGGAATATTTTTTTAAAATCCCATATACCGCGATATTCCACCTCGAAGTGGAATGGGTATTGTGCTAACTCTTTGGATGCAGGGAAACAGGTTGGAGGGATCCAACTGGACCCCTCACAAATATTTATTTGTTTATAAATATTTTTGATGATTGTGAATATCATATCGATATATGATATTTGTGTAGTGATTGACCAATTGATGCTGTGGCATCATCGGATTCGTTTTTAAAGTTAAAAATAATGATTTTTGATTTTAAAGGGATTTTTAAATCGATTTTCCAAATATATGTTTTTAGTAAAATTTTGAATTGATTCATTTTAAACCAAATTAAGAATTTAATTTTTGGAGTTATAGAATTTAAGATTTTTATAAAATAAAATCAAATTGAGATTTTTGGAAATAAATAGTTAAGTAAATTGAAATTGGTTTAAATTGGAATTTTTGAATTATTAAAAACAATGTATATAAAAGATTTTTAAATTGATTTTTATAAATTTAAAATGATTGGAATTATAAATTGAGTTTTTATAAATGTTATAAATGAAGTATAAATTGTTTTTATAAGTAAATGAAAATTTATAAATTTATAAAGTGTGAAGTTAGAAAATGTATAGATTTGTAAAACAAAAGTCTATAAGTAAATTTCTTATGAATTGGACCTTGTCATTTATGTGGAAGATAAATGGAATTTGCTAATAAATTGACTTTTGGTAAATAGAAGTTTATGAAATTATAAATGGGATTTATAAACGTTGTTTTATAAATCCGAAATCAAATCGAATTTGATAAGTTGGAAATAGGAAATTTATAAAGAAAACTTATAAGTAATAAGATTTATAATTGGTGAAGTTCAAAGGAACGATTTGTAAATAAATAAATTATAAGTACTTGACTTATAATATAAACCTTTGGTATTAAAATTGAGTTGTATCAATTGAATTGGGTTAATAAACGAGATTTACAAAATCGAAGCTTTTAAATAGAAATGGAATTTATAACCGAAACCAATTGAATTTGATGAATTGAATATAGAAGTTTATAAAGAAGTCATATTCACGTTTTTGAACGGTAAATATATTATTGAATAAAATGGATATCTTTTGAGGAAAGAATGTGTTAAAAAGAAATTAAAACGGTTTAAAGATATTTTAAAATGCATTGAGTATTGAGAACATAGATTTCAACATTTATTGTTGAAATAGACGTTTTCAAGAAATAGAAGGGAATGAGAACATAGATTTCAACATTTATTGTTGAAATAGACGTTTTCAAGAAATAGAAGGGAATGAGAACATAGATTTCAACATTTATTGTTGAAATAGACGTTTTCGAGAAATAGAAGGAAATGGTGGACTATAACACTGTTGTTATAGTAAATAATTTCCGAAAGGAAATGTTTTTGAATAGTATTGGGATTTATATATCTATTTTAATTTCGAATCCCTATACTAGTGATTTTGGGTTGTCGTAACGATGTTTCACGCAACATTCGTTTTGACCCAAATAAATTATAATAAAAGAATGATTTCCTTAAAAAATGAAATATATACTTGACTATGGTTTAAGTATATTGAATATTTTTCAAATTGTTGAAAATAAATAAGATTTGTGAATACTTATTTTTAGAATAAGTATGGAATTACTTTTCCAATATGAAATGGAATATTTTTAAGAATTTATCTTTTTGAAGATAAATTGGAATTTAAAAATAAAAATCTATTGAAACTGTAAATCAATAGAAAATATGAAATATAAATTCACTATAGAATTTATAAATGAAAAAGGGAAATTGGTTTCAAAATAAACATTGGTTTATTTTTGAAGTATTGAGATTTTATATCTAGTATAGATATTTTTGGAAAAATAAATAATTTGGAAAATTATTTGGAATCTGATGATGTGGCGCATCTTTATTGATAGTTAAATAACCGACTATCAATATTTACCCTTGAATGAGTAATTGCTGTGATTGCTTGAATTGGATGCCACACTTATTTTTAAAATAAGCGCTCACTATTCGGGTTAACCGGGAAAGGACCATGGGGTCGTATAACCCATTCCGAATATGTGATACGTCGTTATGAATTGCATTCGAAGAACGGTGTTGAAGACCGGATATTTTCGAAAACGAAAAGGGTTTCTTGTTGATTGTCTCTGCACTGGCTGATCCCCGGTATAGAGATCTCCATAAGTGATGGGAAATCCGAACGTAATTAGAAATTATTCGGATTGCAAGGACTTCTTTGTAAGTGCCTTCGGTTCTGTTCGAGCCCGGAACAGACTTGTATGGATTGTATGTCTGACATTACAAGTTGAGATATAAAGCCGATTTCTTTCAAATATATTTCTGTTGGTGGCGGAGAATTTATTCTTTTAGCTTAACACCCTTCTTTGAGACGTACGAGCTCAAAGGTTATATAGTTGAAGTTATCAGCGATATATTCCCATTTTGGTAATGTGACATGCTGAGTGATGCTGAAATGATCATTGTGTTGATTATTTGTGATAGGATCATTTATTTGATCGTCTATCTTAGTGATCATTGTGTTGATCATTTGTTGACCCAAAGCATGGCTTTTGTATAAAGTATGTTTTTGTGGACGTGACTTCGTCGAGCCTCACATCCCGGAAATGGTCAAAACAGGAAAGAAGCAGCAAGGTTATGAGGGGTAGCGCCCTTTAGGATGTGTCCATTTCCTTCTGGAAAAGGGTGGTATCATGGTATGGAGCCCAGATACTTACTCATGTTGAAAACACTTTATGATTGTGTGAATTGATTACGAGCGCTCGGTGAAAAGGTCCCAAAGGACCGGGGGATGGCATATTCGGTCAGTTGTTACTCAGTTAGGAGTAACCCGGCCTTGTGTTGGTAGAGATCCGGTTTGGTTCTCGGGGATGTCCATCCAGAGGCATTCTCATGTGGCAATGGGAAGTTCCTTGGCCTGACCATTTGTTGGAAATCCAATTCCCAATACGAAACTTGTACGGTATTAGTTGTAGAACCTGCTATTCACTTATGGTGGTCACCACTGTTTGGATAGTAGCTATAGTAGGCATACGATAATGGTCGTATGTTGGCTAAGATTTATATTCTACTTTCGAAATGAATTTTTCCTACACTACGCACTAGTAATAATATCAAATGTTATTTAAAATGCGTATCAAGCATCTTTGACTATCATAAGGAGAAATCTCCTCCGATTCTGCGTTTGCATGTGTGTGTGTGCGGGAGGCCTTATGGTAGTCTCATTTTTAAAAGCATTGCGAATTGATTTAAAAATATTCCTCTATTTTGATTTTAAAAGCAAATAAACTGTTTTGAGTTCTCACACCAGTCACATGACTGACTCGGAGTTTATTGTTTTCCTTCCTAAACTCTGGGTGCCCACCAATTTCCACACGGGCAGTCAAGAGTTAGGTTTATCAGGATATTCTGGATATTCTGGAGTTGCTGGAGGCAAGCTAGATGGCGTAGCATATTACTAGTATATAGTATTTCTTTTCCGCTGTTTAAAATTGTTTGTTGTTGTACACTCTGATGATTTGATGTAATGTAATATAATGTGATGTAATAACTGATATAGTTCTTTGTTTAAAAATTATTCATTTATTATTATATGTTGTTCCGCTGCGAATTGTGAGATTCTGATATTGTTCTGTAGTTCTTTCTGTTCTGTTTTTCTTTCTCTCTTCTTCTACCTCTTTCTTTTTCTTAAAAACCCATAATGGTTCGGTTTTTCGGCAACGAAAAATCGGTATCGTTACAATATGGGATCAATTAACAACTCGAACCCCTCTCTTAATAGATAGAGCCTCCAAATCCTCAAAGCAAATACTATCACTGCAAACTCCAATCATGAGTCTGATACTACCTCTCGTGAAATTTCAGCTGTCGACTAGCATATGCGACAAATTTACCTTTATGTATAAATATTGCACCTAGTTAAGTATCATAAGCATGTTTGTACCATCGACTCCTCATTTCAACTCAGAATGAGTTAAATCAACGCATCATCAACTTCTTTGTTGGACTCACAAACATATGTTTGCACCTTAATTCCCAAATAAAAGTCAGATCATCCTCGTCAAATCGGTTAACTGTGCTTCTACCTTTGAGAAGTTCTTAGTAAAACATATATAGCTTCTCTCCAACCCAAGGAAACTTTTCGTTTGCAGCACTCTTAGGCCTGTTCAAATCCTGGACTGTCGTAACTCGTAGGATCCAAAACAATGTCCTACTCCAAAACAACGTGACCCAAGCATCTCACTTTCCTCCTATAGAAGTGATACTTTGAAGGCATCATCAATTAGTGTTTTCCCAACACCTCCAACACAATCATCAATAGTGCCTTATGCTTCTCTTTCGTCCATGGGTAGACAAAAGTACCATAAATGAACACAAGCATCGTTTACTCAACCGATCCCTCGAAACACGGTTCAGGAGATCAACAAAACATGATGACATGTTGTTTAGCTAAAACGACATAACCAACCAATTAAAAATCAAAGTAACGCATGAAACACCATGATCGACACACTCTCTCTAGTTACTCTCACTGGATGAAACCCCACTGCAAGGTCCAACTGAGAGAACACCTTCGCGTCATAGAGCTGATTGAACAAGTTATCAATAAGCGGGAGTGGATAATTCTTCATTATCTCATTCAGCTCATGATAATCAACATACAACCTCAAATAGTCATTTGCCTTAATAGCAAACACTACATGTGCATCCACTCAAATATACTTCTATGAATAAACCCTCACCTTAATAGGTCATCTGCTCGTGCCTTTAGTTTCCTCTGCTCTTTAGGCATCATATGCCTTAAAGGCATAATTACTAGTCTAGCACCTATAAAAAGATTGGTACAAAACTCAATCCCTATATGGTGGGAATCTGGTCACCTCTTCGATTGTGTGTGGGCATTCTTTAGCTAGAAGCATATATGAAAACTCGTCATATGGGATATCGAGCGAATATAGAAAGTTAACCATCACCTCATCATCAGTTGGGCAAACAAACACTACCTTCCACTCATCATCAGCCCCTGTCATCACCTGCGGCCTCTTACAATTCACTATTATTATGTACCTCATTAGCCAGTTAATTCTCGAACTATAATACCGAACCCAATTAAACCAAAAAGAAAATCAATAAAAAACAAACAAATATCCATGAATCAATAAGGCTAAGTCTCAACAAACCATGCACAGGCTCGCTGATCCCCCGACAAGGTTCGTTACAACTAAAAAAGCTGGTCAACTATCTTGGGTCTCAATCGCAGTCTATGGATCAAATCACTAGATATGAAGCAATGTGAAATCTCAATGAAAATAAAACACGTAACAAATTGCCATAAGTGGAAAGCATACCACAAGTGGTGATTCCATTTTCATCTCTTTCGTCGATGGAGCACTTGACAAAATTGAAACGACACTCAATGCATATACCTCCATGCTTTGCCCCTGCTTAGTTGGTCTGGGACAATCCTTTTTCACTGGGTACAGGCTTTCACATCGTAAAGCCTTCTCGATCAACTTCTTGAAGCTCTCATTAATATGACCAATCCATCGCTTCCCAAGATGATCGCTTAGCCCAGTGATATTTCGTTCTTTCTCAGTGGAGTATCATTGGAAGAGAGACCGTACATTAACAGAACATCAAATTCTGCCATATACTCCAACACAGACATATCACCTTACTTCAAGTCGATGAACTTCCTAAACAACACTAACTTTTGAAAAGTCGAGACAAATTTTCTTCGAAGCAAACTATATACTAATCCCAAGTAAAGTGATCATTCGACATCAAAGCTATAAGAGCACTCCACCAGTCGAATTTCGTCCCTAGAGTTATCTTGAGGTCAACACTACCTTATTGCATTATCTAACTTCAAGTCATCAAAGATCCTCTTAATAGTGCTTGCATTTGCAATACAACATATATACTATATATTTGACCTATCGTTGAAAATATGGGTCATTACAATAACTAATTATGGACTCCTCTGAAAACCTACACCTCAAAAGAAGTTGGATTGTTGGTCCCATCGCAGCACCTAATCGTACTACATAATAGTATATGACCTACTCTAGACTGGCATCCAAGTCTATCTTTGGCCCTGCTTAGGGACCGCGACTATAGGTTGTGCGCCTTAATGGTACAATGGATTACATGCACTAATCAGTAGCCCCAGGTCGGACATACTGAAACTATACATAAATTTTTTAAATCGCATAAAAATAAATAAATATAATATTCCATGCATTTGTTAGTAGCCACAAGTCGGACATACCAAAACTATATTTATACATATACACAAATATAAATCACATAAACTATATGCAGGTGTATATATAATGTTATAGCTCTTATAAACGATTCAATATGAATAATAATTCACACACGCGCAATCATATAAATAATTTAACAAAAATACATCTTACTTAGGTAACTAATCTAACAATTATATCTTCTTCGCATTACTTTATGGAATCTCAAACTTATTTTATAAAATAATATGCTCGCAGAATCAATCCTATTATTGCTTAATATCACATAAAATCAAGTTTAACTATTAATAAGGCCTCAAAATATTATATAGCTTATGTATAATATATAATGTGTGTGTGCGCGCCCATATATTATAAACCATTTCTTAGGGTCTAAAGTTAATAAATCATGTTACAACAATATTCGAGATTTTGTAACCATAATCAAAGCATATTAAATAATAAAATACTTCTTTGTATTTCCTAAAATAATCATTATGAAAATTCACTAATTAGTTAATTATTGATTTACAATATAATAAACCAATATTAAGACCAGATAAACTTCAAAACCATTTTAATATAGGCTTAACCTGCATAAATTATTACTTTATTCTTATATCTTATTCTAAATGCCGTACTTCTAATTTTCGGTTAATAATAAAATATATAATAATTTTCAATCACTAACACGACTATAATGCGGAGTAATTTATAACTAAATTTAATATCTACTCCATCTAACTTTATTCAATACGAGTAGAATACAACACACACACATATGTCTATGTATATATGTATGTATGTGTGTGTATGGAATCTTAATCAGTTATCCTGAATATCCACTCAAATTAATCCAATAAAATAGGGAATAATTACTTATATTATTCTACCTTTTCTATGTAATATTTTCAATACACATAATTACAACGATGTATACTGAAATATAAATTCAAACTTATAACTCTGCTCACATAAAGCATAATTTGTCAAGTACCCAGATCCAGTCCAACCCTATTCCATGTTGTAGATAACCTTTCAACTAGTGCAACGATGAAGATCGCATCTCGATTGACCCTTATATTCAATAGATATGAATTAAATACGAAATGGGATTAAATAGAATAATTAACTTAATTAATTTAATTACCTTTCTTCCTTAAATGTCCACTACTACGCTCGGCATGCAAACACAACCCCTTCATGCACACTTCTCACTTCGATTTCTCCCTTTACACTCTATTAAATGATGTATCGTTAATTCCTATGTGATCCTTTATGCACCCACTTCGCATAGGCACCCTGCTTGATTAGTCCAGCCCTCCATATTGAACTATGGCCTGACACCCTCCTCTCATGGTAGAAAAAGTCACGATCACCTATAGTGGTTTGGAGTTCCAGTGGCTAGTGTAGAAAGGTGTTCGCCATGAAGGGAAGCACAATAGGGTAATCCGTTTTGCTTAACTCACCCTTTATCACTAATGACCTCGATGATAGAGGTAGGGATATGCCCTAGAGGCAATTATGTAATTTATTATATATATTAAACTCGATAACCAATCTTTTTCAATATAAAAGGTGTTTTCTTTCCAATTGACGTAATGTGTTATATTTTAGCTACTTCTTTAATTAAAAGTATATTTAATATAGAAAATCAATAAATTGTTTGTTTTGTGATAGTAGTCATACCATCTTATAATCATGAGTAATTTACCATGATAAAATAAACATACCATTTTAAATATTCATAATCAAGATTTATCGAGACTAGATATCGGAACATTCGTTAAGACTAGAGTATGCAACTCTCTCCAAACTTTGGGTAGTACTACTCATGGCTGTTGGAGGCATCAAGGGGTTATATATTGACAGTTACTGAATAAGTATGGAATGACTCACTTGATAATTTTGTTGTTGTTTAGTATAAAAAAGGTCAAACAGAAAATATCGATACAATAATTTTACACATTTCTCTCAACTTAAGAATGCCGTCGAGCATCAATATGGAAACTCCACTTCGATTATAGTTAAATTATGGCATAGCGTTCATCGGATGGCTATGGTTTAGTTAAGTGGAAGCAATAGAAGCGAAACACTATTCAAAATAGAATTTGCCTCCTTGGTTATATGAGGTTTGTATTATAGGGTCAATTTAAGTGCACTAAAAGTCAAAGTCTCTTACTAGAGCAGTACGGTTAATAATGGTTATTATTATTTTTTGTACCAAAATTTGGGAAAACACTCTTCCGGTGTGTTTGAAGAGATAAAATGAAGAAAGTAAATGGAAAATGTAGCAGATCTAACAAATACACCAATAGTAGATAAGAAAAAATGCAGAAACACATAAATTTAGAGTGGTTCGGTGTATTGCCTACGTCCACTATGAAATGACTGATGTTTATTGAATTTGACTTGCTGATTACATGAGATTACAACAGTACAACTGAAGTATAATACTGATTTCTGCAGAGTATCAGCGTAGAGAAGCCAAAATGGTCCATTATCTGTAGGTCTAGGGTCGCTATTTATAGGTGTAGGCTGCAAATATCTCGCTTAGATTCAGATGACTCATTCTCTCATGTGGATGGGCCCACTAGATCGATGTGATGTTGATTGGGATCGATCCATGATCGATACGCACTCATTTCATATCGATCCAAAACACATCCATTTGGGCCAAGAGCGATCACAGACCAAGTAGAGGTGGTATGCAAGCTTCTGTGAGAATTTGATAGCATTTGGACTTGTAGATTTTGAGTTATGATCAATCCAAGTTTGCATTTACAAAACACTACCGAGTTCATATCCATACAATTCGTATCGATGGCTTCGTATCGCTTCTGGTTCGAATTGATCAGGTGATGTGGTACTATATTCTAGGATGATCCACTTTTCATGCCGAATGATCATTTCCATAATTGGAATGTGCTTTGTTCGTGTCGACCTGGAATGCTTCATTTCGTATCGATGACTGAAACCGCTTCGTATCGATGATCGAAGGCCTCCTTTGTATCGATGCTCATTAGATCTTTTCATATCGATCGTTTGTAGCCGCTTCTTATCGGTATGAACTTAAGTTGTTCGTATCGATGATTTAGAGGCTGTTTCGTATCGATCATTGTACGCGTTCTTCATATCGATCATTTTAGTGATGTGTTTCATATCGATCGTTGACCAATTGATACGAACTATGTAGGGGAAGATCGATACGAACTATCTAGGGCGAGATCGATACGAAGCATGTGTGAATGGAACCGATACGAAACGTTAAGTGTTGATGGATACGATGGGATTGAGAATGATGGATTCGAAGAAGAACTGCCTTTGATGGATACGAATCGAGGCTTTCTTCATGATTCTTGATCGATCCATATCTTGAGCATACAAATACTGATTGACTTGAAATTTGGAATGTTAACTTTCATTGCTTTGCTAGTCGTGCCATATCAATTGTATCTCGATCCGGGCTTGGACAAAATTTGCCTGTGTCCGCAGCAAACCTGTGTATATCCGATCTTCGGGATGGACTGTCCTTGATCTCGAGTCAGTTCCTTAGTGTCACGGGCATGCCAAAAGGAGGGATAACATTTTCCTCTAAAAGTATGTTTTGTGTGAACATGACGTGCTTTGAAAAGATGCAACCTTTAGTCTAAAAAGTTCTGCCCAATTTGTTCAACAGTTGTTGTCTCTTCATCAGAAGATGTAACCTTCGATTGATTTTTGATAATAAAAATACTAAATTGTTGGCTGCCAAAGATTATGCAGTGCATGGTTGTAACTGAGTTTCGAGTGCTAGCAATCTATTGTTCACTGTTGTAATCGTCACCAGGTGAGCATTCCACTCCAGTGAATTTTATAAATATTGAATATTGGTTCGTCATACATGCATGTATGTTAACGCGACTCTCGTTAACGTTTTCATGCTCACGAGTCATTGTCAAGGTTTTTTATCTAGTTTTGTACCGATCCTCTCCTGGATCGATGTGAAATTCAAGTTGTAATGGCCACTTTGATTCATTCCTTCGTATCTCTTCGTATCGATCCTCTCCTGGATCGATGTGAAAAGTTGAAAAATCTTTTTCATATCGATGGTTATGAACATCCATGGGCCTTAGGTTGATGGATACAAACTCGTCAGTTCATATCGATGCATCTCTAATGGTTTCGACTAACTCAGATAAGCCCTTGCTCTCTATTTCATACCGATCTCTGGATGGATACAAGTTGCTTCATCGTAAATAGGCTATCAATGGATATGAAGTAATCTTCGTATCGATGGTGCCAAAACTATTTCAGTCGAACGTTGAATACGAATTGGCCATTTCGTATCGATCATATCATTGACCCTTCAACCAGTCATATGCACTGGGAAACGAATCGCCACTTGCCAAGTATAAATGCTCTTGTACTTAGATAAATTTCCACTTGCTCACTTCTCTGCTTAGCTTTTGTATTACTCCAAATATTAGAAAATTATAACCGCCTTTGCTTTCGAATCAAATCATACTCCAATCCTTTAAACAAATTACTGAAACTAGGTAATTCATTGAACAAAATAATTGTAAAAGCAACGAGACTCGAAATTTTATGCCATTCCATTTGTTTTCGTGACCGACTCTGGTGAAGTGGAGGCAGGAGATGGGCCAGAGCAAGGTTGAGGATGGAGGAGATAACATTTGAGTGGTTTTGGAGAGGATGAAGTAAGGAGGGATGGATAGCTTTAACTCCATATTGATGAAAGGAAATAGTAGGCTTGGCTTCGTATCGACTCTAGGCATGGGATTTGTATCAATGAGTAATTGATCGGTGAAATAGTAAACTTCGTATCGATCGAATGATAACAATTAGTATCAATTAGAGACGATCGATACTAAATCGTATAGCTAACAACCGATACGAAACTCACGGCAGGCAACCAATATGAATCTCATGGTTTGGGGTCGATTCGCAACCAGTAATCTTTGACCGATGAATTCTTTATAACTCGGTCGATATGAAGTCATTGAGCCTCGATCGATACAAAGTTAATAAAAATTGATTGATATGAAGCCAAAGTTCTTTGCGATCGATCTGAGCTCGGACCTTGTTGGATAGAAATTCTTGCATGCTCAAATATTTGACTCCGACGAGCTTCTGCCTTGCATAACTGGACTTAACCTATTCATTGCATATTTGACTACCTTTAAAGCTTGTCGATGGAACAGTAACTTTGCAAAATTTAACAAACATTAACTCGAATTTGTCTCTAAAGTCTGGATGGCAAGGTTGTGACGATCAACGATGACAGTCACTCCTGTTGAATTTTGAAGTCTCATCATTCAAACATCTTCCAAATTCTATAGAATTCTAAATATTATGTAGCACTGTACTGTACAACACATTCACTCGCTCCACACTGGGGGAAACACGTGTTTATTATGGTTTAATGATGATTTTTATTGAGTTCAATAGCTATGGAATCCGAAAGTTCGCAATCATAGGATGTCCAAAGTTTGCCTCTCCCCGTAATCGAAATGCCGGCTATCACAGCCGAAGTTATTAGCCCTGCTCCAGATGAGCTACTTGGAGTGGTCCTCATCGCACATCCACAAGATTCTATCCGCTCTAATATTTCTAAAGATATGTTAGGAAGGATTTGTCTAAGGCATGGGCTGTTGCAGGATGACGTCTTACTACTGAGGCCAAAAGATAGAGCCTATAACCCCCGGAAGGGGACATAGCCTACAACAGATATATATGTGCAGCCGGGACACTTCCTCCTTACAACCAGTTCATCCGAGAAGTTTTACTTGTCTTGTGGATTGCTCCGTCTCAGTTGCACCCGAATGGATATGCGTTGCTCAATAGTTTGTTTGTCATCTTCATGGAGCACCTCTTCCGTTCTGCAATGGTAGAAGAGATTTGATACTTATTCAATACAAAGAGTCATAGGGACAACCCTTCCTATACTTTCTAGAAGCAGTTAGGAATTGTCAAGTCATAACCGAGGCTTGGAGCAAGTTGAGTTACTTTAAGACCGAAGGGTTTTACATTCGGTGTCCATCGGGGTTCGCTAGACGGTGGCTAGCAAGATGTAAGCTCCCCAGCATCTTTGCTAACTAACAAGATAGTTGTAATCGATGTCGGTTCTAACATTTTCTTCCCTTTATAGCCTCAATTCCATGACCTGAAGGTGCCCAGTTTAAGAAGATAGTACGAGTTCTTCAAGAGGTGCCCGTTGAACAGAGAGAGATTGTTGAAGTCCTTACGGATGAGAATCTGGTTGTCGTTGGGCTAATTGACAGAGATCAAAGCATTGGTCTCACAGGAGTTCTTAGGACGGTCTCAGTGAGGCAAGCATGAGGGAGAGCTCCCAAGATAATTATTACAGAAGAAGGCGGTGATGAGAATATGACCGCTGGAGATGAGCCCACGGCTGGGCCATCGTAAAGTCCTCGATCTTTAGAGCGAAAAAGAATAGGCAAGTCTACTACTCACAAATATGTTAGGCGCAAAACCATCGTAGTCTCTTTGCCTGTTACCAGTCAAGAGATTCCTTCCTCGCAGATGGAGAGTTCTTTTGCAGGACTGGTGAACATCCCTACTCCAGATGACTTGTCTTTGTACCAAGATAATGGTTTAGAGGGGCTTAAAAGTGCCTTAGACATAGGAGAGCTAACTCCTCTAAATATGGTTATTACAATAGTTGGTTGGGGGTGTGCACATGCATACACACACTTTACGACATCACACAATTTCTAGTTACAAGCTATTCATCTCTGAAGATTTCCAACTCTATTTCTCTTTTCATTTTATAGATACGATGTCGAGGCGGGAATCTATGCTTGGTAGCCTCCGTTCTGCGCACCGTTCATCTAGCTCATACTATGAGTCTCGTAGACGTGAGATCGATAGAGACCGTGATCGTGGCTACTCCAGTCAAGAGAGGGAGTGCTACACGAGGGAAAGGGACAGGGAGAGAGAGAAGGAGAGATAGTACAGTCGCCATTCCTGATCGCGCTACCCGCCACATAGAGGTCCAACACAATCTTCTGGCTTTGGCAAACAACCTCTTGAATCTTCATGTCAAATACCACCTTCCCATGCATCAAGGCTTGACCAACAGCGTCAAAGGACTGAAACTAAAACTCCCGTCACCACTGAACAAGCCATCATAGAACCTACCGAGGAAGGAGTGATCAGAATTGCTAAGTTGAAAAAGCATTTTCCGAATATCTGTTTTGATGGCTCCATATTTCCCCCGCACTTAAAGCGAATACCCAATGAGGCAGAACAGACGATGCATGACTGCATATACGATGCTTATGGCCAATATCGAGAATGGATGAGGACCACAGATAAAATATCAGTGGTGGCCTTTGAGCGGGCGAAGATAATCGAGAAACTAGGAACTGATCTCGCTCAGAAGGACCGTATAATTCAGGTGCTTAACGTTGAAAACGAGTCTACAAGAAATTCAGAAATGGAGGCTAATAAAAGAGCCGATGAGGCAACCCGAAGGATAGAGGAGATCAGGTGAACACATTTAGCCTGGTCGAGGAAATGGGGCACCGGACCACCACAGTCATGGCTGGAAAAGATGTGACGCTAAAAGAGCTTGAGGAGCTTAAAGCTAAATTTGCTGAAGTCGTCAAAGAAAAAGATGATGCAAATAAAGATGCTCAAGAGCATGTGAGCAGGCTATGGCGCTCAAGGACGAGAGGGATGTGGCGAGACTAAAGGTTCAGGAAGTCGAAGCCCGTGTTGAGGGTGAAGTGAGAGCGGCGGAGGCCAGGTTGGAGGGTGACATTGAGGATCTTCTCATTACATATAATGTTAATGTTCTAAAGATTGAATCTGAGCTGGCTCGAAGATTACCCATCACATCTATATAATGCTTGGTGCTCCTTGATTGAAGATGAAAAAGCAGAGCACCACACCGGATCCTTTGATGAGTTCGAATTGGAGAACCTGGTGTTAATTGAGGACGAGAGAAGAGTTTTCCATGATGCGACTATCATATTTGAAAAAGAGAGACTCGATACTCAGCATCAGGAGGCTAGAGAGGGTTCTGGCATTTCAAGATATAGGCTCTGAAATTCTTATGACAACCCAACCCGAATCTACTCCTACAGTTGATCCTCTATCTGTGCCTGCTAACAATCCTGATCAACCGCAATTGTCTTTAGTTCGCAAGCATGCCCCAGAAGCTGCTCTAGCTTCACCCATGAGAAAATCTGAGGAAGGTATTCTAAACATTTCTCGCATTTATTCAAAGTCGAGAGCTTTGTTAGAAGTAGTCACTAACACCTTTTCTCTTATCTTTATTCAACGAAAGGAGCCGCACCGGCCGTACCCCCTGCAACCCAAGAGTTGCATCATGAGCAGGAGGCCCTTATGACAAAGGCAACCACAACAACGGCCGCTACACTAATTGATGGAGTGCAGGAGAGTGCTTTTACTTTTGACGAGCAGATGATGGAAGTACTCCTTGGTCATCAAAGTGACCCACTTACCGACCTAGCATTCATTATAGGTGAAGGCACATTCAGGCCAGCTCTTCCGGCCCAAGTGGTAGCATCCCCATGGATGCTCAAGCAATTCATGAAGAAGAGATAATAGCGGAGGTTAATGCCAAGATGGAAGCAGCTGCACAAGCCAGTGATATTGGAGGTAGTATGGCAGGTCCTGGTCCGGCTACTCTGTGAATGATTTCTCCCGACGATACAGTTGTCGATACTGGCGCACCTCCCTCATCTTCCCATGTCGAAAGCATTCCTATTCCTCCGACCTCGCATTCAGAAAGTATTCTAATTTCTATGTGTTCGGAGGAAGAGATTACGATAATCTCCCCGGTTAGTGATCAACCACCAAAAGGCAAAGGCTCGAAGAGGCACCCGAGCGGTAGCTCCAATGGGTCAACACTGCTGAAGAAGAAGAAGAAATCAAGAGAATAGACTTGTTTTCTTGCTCCTTGTTTTGGTATATAGATAGGAATTTCTTTTTGCTCCTTGTAGGCCATGTATAAATGCGGGTTTGGCCCCTGCTAGTAGGATTTCTTGGAATAATTTTGTACTTATCCTTCTTTTTCAAAGAATAGTTGAAATAAAATTCCATTTTGTTTTCAGCATAGTTTTATGTTTATTTACTTAAATGTTTTAGCACTCGAACTTTCATTCAATGTACTTGTGAAGCCTTAGTCTTTGAATCGGACCTGAGTTTAGTTGTTAAGTTCCGAAGTTATGGCTTCAGGTCATAACCGAACGTTAAGTCGAGTCTTAATTTTGTAATGTCTCGATCAGTAGCTGGTACTTGAATTTTGGGCAGTCGCTTTCCACCTTCGAAAAATCGAGGTTAACTTAGTTGGAATGAAATAGAAAAAAGATGGGTTCGAGTGGTTGGATCACACCTGCTCATCTATTGGTACTCGCATGCACACTCTGGAGATTGCACTTGTATGTCGGTGGTCGGTCACACCCGTTTAATGTTCAAAGATATGTCCGTGCTTCGAGGACTTAAGTTATTTTACGGGTGGTCAGTCACACCCATTTGGTAGTTAGAATTTCGTCCGCACTTTGGAGACTTAGATTGATTCATGGGTGGTCAATCCACCCCATTTGCGTTTATACTCCAGCCCACGCTATAGGGACTTAGGGTTAGCCAATGGATGGTCGGTTACACCTATTTTGATGTTTATACTCCAGTTTACATTTTGGGAATCTGGAGTTGGACAACAGACAACCGATCGCATCTATTTTGCTTTTAGGATTTCATTCCCACTTTGGGAACGATAGATTCATCAGGATCATGGATGGTCGGGTCACATCCACCCTGAGTTAACAGGTGAGGTCGTTAGATGGACAGATCCAACCTCCTCGGACTTGGTTTAAACATGGGAAAAGTCATTGGGTGGACGGATCCAGCCTATTCAGACCAGGATTTGTAAGTTTATACTCCAGCTCGCACTCTGACAGCCGGAGTTAGTTAGAGGATTGTCATGTATCAATCCTTTTTTGGTTTCAGTGTGATGGCTTGCCCTCGAGCTAGGCTTTCACTTAGAGATTGACTGGTCATATCACAATCACTCCCTATTTGAATAAGTCCCACCATAGGATGGAACCTAGCTCTTCGTGCATTGTGATGGTCATAGGATGTATTTTAAGAATCACTGCTCTGGCTCAAAGAGATGGCATTTTATTGCTGAAATAAGAAAGTATGGAAAAGTCAGTTGCCTTATTACAAATTCAAATCTCGAAATGCATAAACAAGTTGCAAATGAAAAGTAGATTGAATAGATAAATAAAGCCTGTTATGTGTAGTAGCGACGAAGACTCTCGCTGTTCCAAGCTCTTGGCAAATTGAGCCCATCAATGGTCGATAATTTGAATGCGCCATTTCCGAGCCTCCGTTCAATGACATACTGTCCCTCTCATGTTGGTTTCATATATGAAGGGACTAGGTAAATTCTGTTGAGGAAGAGATCACCAAGTTGAAAGGTTTATGATCAGACCTTAGCATTGTACAATCAGGCGACTCAACTTCGATGCATGGTTGCCCTCGAATCAGCCTCTTCTAGCTTCTCATCTAATAAGTCTAGAGATTCGGCAAGTAATGTAGCATTTGTCTTTAGGTCACAATATTCCATACGATGAGAAGACACTTCCAACTCGGTTGTAATAATGGCTTCTGAGTTGTAGGAAAGTGAAAATGGAGTATGGCCAGTCGTGGACTTGTGGGTTTTTCGATAGGCCCATATGGCCATATGAAGTTCATCGATCCATTTTTCCCTGGCCTTTTCTAATCGTTTCTTCAGAATGAACTTTATAACTTTATTAACAGCTTTGACCTGTCCATTTGCTTGAGGGTGTGCAAATGCAGAGAACTTCTTCTGGATATGGAATCGCTGACAAAAATTCTTGAATTCGACACTATCGAACTGGGCTCCGTTATCAGTTATGTATAGCATGTGGGAGATTAAATCGACAGATAATGTTGCGTACAACAAAGTTGATCACTTTTTTCGTTGTGATAGTCGCAAGGTGTTCGGCTTCCGCCCATTTGGTAAAGTAATCAACTACAACGATGGCGTACTTTGCACCATCTTTAGCTAGAGGTAGGGAACCAATAATGTCGATACCCCATATTACGAATGACCATGAACTAACCATCTAAGTTATTTCGGTAGGCGAGACTCTTGGAATCTGAGCACGTTTTTGATATTTATCACATTTCCTGGCCTAATCTAATGCATCTCGATTTATAGTCGACCAATAATAACCAAATCGAAGCACTTTCTTAGCAAAGGCTTCCCTCCCTGTGTGATCGCCACATTCTCCTTCGTGTACATCGTGTGATACTCGTTTGATTTCATCATGAGCAATACATCGGAGTAAAGGAACAGACAACCCTCTTCTATACATGACTCCATTTTGGATAGTTAACCGCGAAGACTTTTGAAGAACTTGTCTTTTCTCACTCCTACGCTTTGGCAGGGTCCCATGCTCGAGATAGTTTTTGAACAGAGTCATCCATGACTCCTTATCGGGTATGATTTCAAGTACCCAGTCGGTCTCCAATTGATCAATACTTGGGGAAGATAATGTCTCAACGAGAACGAGTCCTATTTGCTGTGCCTCATCGGTATTGGCTAACTTTGCCAAGAAATCAGCCTTCTGATTGTGTTCTCGGGGTATGCAATAGATGGCATAATAATCGAACTAATTCAATATTTCCTAGACCCAAGCGAGATAAGCGACGAGTCTTCGGTCTTTAACCTGGTGTTCCCCTCGAACTTAACACAGGACCAATTGTGAATCACAGTAAATCTCCATAGCAATAATTCTTAAATCTTTGGAAAGCCTTAGTCCAGCGAGCAGGGCTTTGTATTCGGCCTTGTTGTTGGTCACAAAGAAATCAAACTTCAAAGCATAGCATATAGATCGGCCTTCAGGAGTTTCAAGCACAACCTCAGCGCTTGAGTAGCGGTCATTTGATGCACCATTAGTATGTAGCTTCAAGACATATTTGGAAGATTCAATGGTTTCGGGCAAGTCCTCCGAGATAGTGAATTCGTCAATGAAGTCTACTAGGACTTGTCCTTGAATAGCTTGCCTTAGTGTGTAAGTGCTATTGAACCGACTCAGCTCGATATTCCACTTGAGTAACCTACCAACTGTCTCAGGCCGCGTAAGGACCTGTTGTAATGGCTGGTTGGTGTAGATGGTGATAGGATGAGCCTAGAAATACAGGCAAAGCTTCCTTGAAGCAATGACAAGACAGTAAGATAACTTCTCCAACTTTGGATAATTTTTCTCTGCTCCGGTCGAGCGTTTGCTAATGTAATAGACTGGTTGTTGTGTCCGATCCTCCTCCCAGATTAAGGCAGCACTGATAGCGTTTTCTGACACCGCTAAGTAGTTGTATAGTCTCTCGTGATCAATAGGTTTTAACAGAATGGATGGTGTGGACAAGTGTTGAACCAGTGCTCGGAATGCATCCTCACACTCTATAGTCCATTCAAAATTCCGCTTCCCTTTTTTGATTAAATCGAAGAAGGGAATGAATTTGTCGGTGGACTTTGAAATGAACTTGGTTAGTGCTGCTACATTCCCGTTGAGGCTCTAAACTTTCTTTATAGTCTTTAGAGTCTTAAGATTTCTCATTGCCCAGATTTTCTTGGGATTGGCTTTGATTCCCCGAGCATCAATGATTTATCCAAGGAATTTTCCAAACGCGACCCCAAATGACACTTCAACGGGTTGAGTTTCATTCTGTACTCTCGAAGAATGTTGAACATTGTTTCCCGATTTTTGATATGATTGATGGAGAATCATGACTTCACGAGCATGTCATCGACATATACCACCATGGTTTTCCCGATCTAGTTAGCAAACATTCGGTTGACGAGTCTCTGATATGTTGCCCAGGCATTCTTAAGTCCGAACGACATCACTTTGTAACAATAGAGTGCCAGATCGGTGATAAATCCGGTATGCTCCTAATCAGGTAGGTGCATCGGTATCCGATTATAGCCAGAATATGTATCCATGAAGGATAAAAGTTCATGTCCGACCATTGAATCTACGAGCTGATCAATTCAGAGAAGTGGAAAACTATCTTTAGGGCAGTCTTTATTCAGGTCTGAGTAGTCGACGTAAGTTCTCCATTTCTCATTAAGTTTCCTGACAAGTACAGGGTTGGACACTTATTCTAGATATAATGCATCTCAGATAAACCCATTCGACCTGAGTTTATCCACCTCTTCCTTAAAGGCGACAGATCTCTCTAGATCCATACCATTCCTTTTTTGTTTGACCAGGACATGCCACGGGTTAATATTCAATATGTGGCTCATGATGTCCGGTGGGATCCCACACATATCGGAGTGTATCCCGGCAAACATGTCGAGGTTTGCCTGGAGAAATTCAACCAATTACTCCTTCATCTGTTGGCTTAGCTAAGACCCGATCTTTACCATTTAATAATCGTCATCATTATCGATCGGAACATCGATCGTCATCTCTACCGAAGAAGCCTGACTGTCCTTGAGTTCATCCTCGCTTTCAGTATCTCTCGGGTCAAAATCTCTTGGGAATTGGTTGTGGTGCTCAGGCCTTGGCCTAGGCGTTAAGTGCCAATTATCCGTAAAACAGACACAGAGAGATTCCACTACGGCTTTTCCCATCTCTTTTCGCTACGCCTCCCGTATCTCAGCAACATAACAGGCTCATCTAGCATCCTGATCTCCCTGAATGACTCCGACTCCATTGTCGGTAGGGAATTTCAAAGTCAGACACCAAGAGGCGATAGCGGCCCTGAACTCAGCTAGGGCTGGTAGGCCCAAGAAAGCATTATATGGTGAGTCAATATCCAATACAATAAACTGCAATATTCGGACTCTCAGGCGATCTCCAACTCCAACTCCACTGGTAGCTCCAGCATCCCAGTGGGTATAGTCGCACTTCCATTGAAGCCATGAATACGAGACCGACAAGGCTTCAAAACTTTCACTTCCATCTTCATTTGATAATAGGCTAGATTAAAGAGTATGTTCACTGAACTTCCACTATCCACTAAGATCATCTTCATCTAAGCAGGACGTATCTGTGCTGAAATGACTAGCGGATCAATGGTTGGGGCTTCGACTCTGTCGGCATCCCTGTCTCAAAATACGATGTCGGCTGTCATCGTTTTCTGTTGTTTGGCGGATCCCCATCTTCCAAATTACTGCAACATTCGAAGCCCACATGCCCAATAGAGATGGCATACGACTCCATTTCCCTCCAGCTCCAATCCGATGGATGTGGACCACCACTAACACTGTGATTCACTAGCCTCTCGCCGGTACGAACGGGCTCCTCCGGTCAAATCAGATTTAGTATTTGATTTTGATTTAATGGGCCTGCACGTCCAGGCTACGGTGCCCGAACAAACTGCTCTAACTTTCTTTCTCGAATCAACTTCTCGATAATATCTGGTAGATGATGACACTCGTTCGTGTTGTGGCCATAACTATCGTAAAATCTACAAAACTTCCCGGTTTGAATCTGTTTCTCTAATGATTTTTTCGGAATAGGTTTCTTATATTAGATAGTATTAGAAGTTTGCAAGTACATATTTTTCAGAGATGTATTTAAAGGATATATGTGTCAAACGTGGAAGCTCTACGTTGCGGTCCGCGATTTTGATCCCGCTTCCTACCCTGATTTCCATCGCCTTTCTATTGATTCTGTTTATTCTATATATTTAACTGCACCTTTCTGGAACTCCCATGGTTTGTTTCACAACGACATTGCTTTGGATTCCTTCCATATTGGGCCCTGTATCATCCTTTTTCCTAAACTGTTTCGCATCCTCTCTTCTCAAGAACCAAGCCGCCTTAGAATAGAAACGGTCCAATAACGTAGGGGTTTTCTGGCCAACCAGTTGCAAAATACAAAAATAGGATCGATTCCCTTAGTTAGTGCCATCAAAATGGAATCGTCATTAGGATTACTAATATCGGCGCATGCAACGTGGAACCTCTCCTGGTATCGTCCCAATGTTTCTCCGGGTGCTTGAGTGACACTAGATATGGTGTTAACATCTTTGGTCCTTGTGACATGCATGCGAAACTACTCAAGAAACTTCGTTGTCAACTGGCCGAAACATTAAATAGATTGGGGTAGTAGGTGAGTAAATGACATAGTCGCGATGCCCTATAGGGAGATTGGAAAACTTTGGCATTTGATCGCATCATCGGCCCGTGCGGCATTCATCAACCATTCATACTTTAAAATGTGCTGATTAGGGTCAAAGCTCCCTTCATAAACAGTTAGAGTTGGCATTCTGAATCGCCGAGGCGGTTCAGCGTAGAGGATGTCATCGGTGGAATGGGGACTCTGGCAGATTCCACATTTGTCATTGGTGAGGCCTTGGCTTTCACAGATCATCTAATGGATCATTGTCGGGTTGTCTTGCATCTGGACATTTTGGGAATGCTGAGCCAAGGTGTGGTCGGGTTCCACAATGCGAGGATGGGCTCGTCGCGGTCGACGGTCCATATCTCGCCTCGTTGGCTCTAGGTCTTCCGGAACATAAGTCTCAGGAGTATAATCACGCTAGTGACGGTTCAGATCTATTTGGTTTCGAGTGTCAGCTCCCAACTCAATAGCAGTGCGATTGTCAGTACTGTGATAAGGAACAGTCCCTCCTCGGGAGGAGGGTCCGGTCTGGTGGCACCTTGACGGACTAACTCTCGGTTGCCCAAGATTCAAAGTGCGCTGATGTCTAGTAGCCTGTGTATAGCTTCCATCCAGCCGTGGGCGCGTAAATCTGTGATAGTAATCAAAAGAAGCTGAACTTTTAGTGGATAAGTGAAAGCCTGATCCCTTTTGGATCTCCTTCATCTTTCATGGTTTAGCCAATTGGTTAACTCCGCGTTGGCACAGAGCTGCTGGGTAAGCTGCTAGCAGCTTTGAGTCAGCTCCTACATCAATGGATGGAACTCCTCCCTGGTGGCCAGGCCTTGTGGATCTGAAGGTCCGGCAGCATTCTGCTCTACAGAGGGAAGTTGTGCGGGGTTCTTCCTATCCCATCCTTCTAGATCTGCAGCTGTTGAGGTAGTCCTAGTAGCGACTTTGGTGAATAGCGCAGTTCTCTCCTAGACTTGGTGCAAATCTAAATAGGATGGAAGAACTTCTAGGCTTGGGATCTAGATCTTCTCCTTAAATTCTCGCAATCCAATATCGACAGTAGACCCAATGAGCAAGAGAAACGCTGAATTCAATTCTCCGTGAAAGCACTGAAGTGTTTGTACCAAAATTGGGCCCAACTCTTCGGATGTGTTTAAAGAGATAAAATGAACAAAGTACATGTAAAATGAGGCAGATCAAACAAGCACACCAATCAACAGATAAGAAAAAATGCAGAACCGCATAAATTCAGAGTGGTTTGGCATATTGCCTACGTCCACTATGAAATGATTGATGTTTATTGAATTTGACTTGCTGATTACAGGAGATTACAAAGTACAACTGAAGTATAATAGTGATTTCGACAGAATATCATCATAGGGAAGCCAAAAGGTCCATTTTCTATAGGTCATGGGTTGCTATTTATAGGTGTAGGCTGCAAATATCTCGCTTAGATCTCGGAAGACTCCTTCTCTCACGTGGGTGGACCCACCAGATCGATCCGATGTTGATTGGGATTGATCCATGATTGATATGCACTCATTTCGTATCCATCCAAAACACATCCATTTGGGCCGAGATCGATCATGGATCAAGTAGAGGTGGTACGCAAGATCTTGTGAAAATTTGGTAGCATTTGGACTTATAGATTTTGAATTATGATCAATCTAAGTCCGCATTTACAAAACATTGCCGAGTTCGCATCGATACAATTCGTAACGATGGCTTCGTATTGCTTCTGGTTCGAATCGATCAGGTGACGTGGTGCTATATTCTAGCATCGATCCACTTTTCATGCCGAACAATCATTTCCTTCATTTTAACATGCTTTGTTCATATCGACCTGGAACACTTCATTTCGTATCAATGACTGAAACCCCTTTGTATCGATGATCGAAGGACTCCTTCGTATTGATGCTTATTGGATCTTTTCGTATCAATCGATTGTAGCCGCTTCGTTTCGATATGAACTTATGTTTTTCTTATCAATGATTTAGAGGATGTTTTGTATCGTTCATTGTATGCGTTCTACGCGTCGATCATTTTAGCGATGTGTTTCGTATCGATCGTTCGCCAATCGAACGAACTATGTAGGGGGAGATCAATACGAAGCACGCGTGAATGGAACTGATAGGAAACATTAAGTGTTGATGGATACGATTGGATTAAGAATGATGGATACGAAGAAGAACTGTCTTTAATGGATACGAACCAAGGCTTTCTTCATGATTCTTGATCGATCCATATCTTGAGCATACGAACTTCAATTGACTTGAAATTTGAAACATTGACTTTCGTAGCTTTGCTTGTCGTGCCATATCAATTGTAGCTCAATCCGGGCTTAGACAAAATTTGCCTATATCCATAGAAACCTGTGTATAACCGATCTTCGAGACGGACTGTCCTTGGTCTCCAGTTAGTTCCTTGGTGTTACGGCCTTGCCAAAAGGCGGGATTACTATCATTAAACTAAGGATTTTGTGTTTTCACTTGTAATGTTGAATGTGGACGATGTTGGAATTTCTATCAAAATCAAATTCCATAAGTCCTAATGTGATATAGTTTTGATGAAGGGAATTAGTGTAAATACAAGGTACTGCTTGTAATAAGTAAAGTTGGATTTTACCGAAAATATTGGTAATTAATACGTTTAGTCAAAATGTCATACCACTAGCTAAGGTGACGTATGAATGTTAATATTTGAATTGTTAGATATTAATCGTTGACTAAATTTATACCTTTGAGTCGCATAACAATAATGATGAATTCTTCGAAAAACCACGTGATTTAATTGATTTGTAAAATGTTGTAAAATTAATTAAATTAATTAGCATTTAACAAATACTAATTAACATTTAATTAAATTGATGTTTGTGAGTTATTTGTAATTATTAGAATGCATTTATAAAAGTTATATTTGTATACATCTATATACGTTATCACTGTAGTTCTAAATGAGTTTGAATAAAAGGTAGTTGCATGAAGGGATTTATGAAAATTTTATGCCATATGACAGCATATAATTACAACCATATTGTGAAAAGAGAGGAGTGGAAAAACAGATAATTAAGGGAATTAATTAGGGAAAGCTTTAACTAGATGATGTGAAAGTGTTCATTCTTTCAATTAAAACAAATCCACTGATTCATTTCACACATACATTTATTCTTTTTTCTCTTCTCTCCTCTAAAAATTCCATGGCATAAACAAAGTAAATATTTGCAAAAAAAATTAACTCCAAATCAAGTGCAAGCATAAAAAATAATGAAACATAAAAGATTTATCCATCTCTTGCAAGTATTGGATGTGGATGTTAGAAATCTAAGAAGATAACTTTATTCAAGGTGTGATTTTTTGTCAGCATCCATAGGTATTTACCTAATCTAATTTATTTATGTGTGTTTGGATCTTATATAATTCTAGTATTGTTTTGTGGTTCATCTGTTAACAAATGATTCAAACCTCTTTATTTCTATCTTTGTTAAAAGCATGTTAATAAAGTTGATTTAATTCAGATCCAGTTTTGCTCTTCATCTCATCTCAAAATATATTCATCATCATTAATATGGTTTTGTCCTCCTTTTCTCTTTTAATTTATTGACTTCTTTTCTGTTGTTTGGAATTATATATTCCTATCATGAATTTACATATCTCTAACTTGTCCAATTCCTTTTCCAATGCATTGAAAGTTTGTAACCTAAAAAACCTAATTTAGATGAAGATCTATTTTATAATTTATAGTATTTACATACATAAATATAAATAGAATATTGATGCTAATTAATTAATTATCACCTTGAAATTTAATTCATTTTGTTAAATGTTTGATATTTTGAGTATGAATCTTTTTATAATTGTTTAAAAATTATTTCCATTTGATCTAGAATTTGTAAATAGACCTTTGTCTAGATTCTAAATCCTTTATTTCTTTTTCAACTGCAATGTTTTGTATACTCCCTTTCTAAACTAAGAGATTAATTTAAACATTAAACTTTAAATTCTAATTCACACACATGCATAAATAGATGCACACATGTATACATAAACACACACACACACACATATATATTCAATTTTCAAATGTTTATATGTAAATAATTGTTTCAAATCTAAAACATGAATTGAAATATATATGTATGTATGTATGGTAAAATACATGTTTTTTTTTATTTTGGAATCACAACATGGATCTTGTGCAATAAATGTCAAGTTTAATTTCAAACATTTTTTAATTAAAACTCAGCTTGTTATTGGTACTTTTAGATTTCAAATTCTATAAGATTGTATAACATATTTTAATGTATACATAATTACATACATACACACACATATATATATTCTCATACACTACTTCATTTTTATTATGTATAAATATTTTAAATCAAAATTTTGGACAAAAACGACATACGTAAAAGGGAAATGAGTCTATTACGGTATAAATCTCAACATCTACATACGTTTCCATTAACTATGTACATTTCCCGCTTATTGCACTTAAACAGTACTAATTTGAGTACATCTGGATGCATTCACATTTATGTTATTCATAGATTAATTGCTTATTAATGAGGTTTAATACATCATTCAATTCAATTAAAGAGAAATGAATGAAATGTTTCTCTCTCCAAATAATGCAAAATCTACACCCAATTAATTGCATTAATTTTAGAGAGAGAAACAAAAAGTTTCCCTCTCTATATTAATAAGTCATTGTTAAACACATTTGTGTATGTAATACACTCATACATTAAAGTTAAATTACGTTCCAGCACTATTTATAACAGTTTAAATAAAATATGATTTTGTTTAAAACTATATTAGATTGGATCTAAAATACCTTTAGACTTCATCGATCCAATAGATCCCAAATAGGAAAATATGTTAAAATCTAACTTTTTCATCTACTTTCGGCTGACCCAATTCAACAATGGTATTGGAGCCAAATACTCCATGCGGTCTAAATTACTCATGTTTGGGCTAACCAATTAAGCCTACCGATTTAGTAGAATGTTTGGTAAAGTATTGTCCAGGGTTGGGTTTGGTTAATCCTGTACCCCACCCTACCTAGCAGCACTGGATCGAAAAGTGATGTTGGCCTAAATGTTGCCTAATATAAATGGCCTAATTTGAATTGGGCCTTGGGCTAATTTTCAAAATTGTCTGAAAATTAAAACAAAAATTGAAATTTAAAAGCTAAATTTAAAATAATAAATACATTATAAATTTTATAATGTGATTTCAAAATTAGTTTGAAATTAATTTTAAATTTTAAATTAAGAACATAAATTTAAATAAGAATTACACTATAAATGATGTAATATGATTTTCGAAGTTGACTTTGAAAACAATGTATATTATAAATGTTATAATACAGTTTTCAAAAGTGCTTTAAATATACAATAAACATATTTCAGAAAAGTTAATATTTAATAATAAATTAAATAGTTAATTAATTAAAGTATATACATGTACAATCTATAGATATATGTTACAGTATCTTGAATTTTTTAAGGTGATTTAAATATATATGTATATACGTAAGAATTTTCACAAATACTGTTTTTGATTAAATTATCTAATTAGATAAGTTAATTGACAAATAGTTATATATATATATATCTGTGTGTGTTACTATAAATGTTATTATATACGTATTTAATTGGAAAAAATTATATGAATAACATAAAATCAATTAAAATTTTAATTAATTAAGTAATATTTAATTATTGTAATGTATATAAGATTATAATATAAGTTAATTAGATTATAAAAGTGACATAATAGTTAAACTTATATAATATCATTGTATAAAACAAAAGTGGAACAGTAAGAAACCAAAACAGAGTTAAGAAATAAATACATATGTATAATACGTATACCATAATTTCTATTGTGTCTGATACTTGAATCACAATGGTTTTTCATAAGAAATACATTATTCCATAAGTTGATACCACTTAATTAAATATTAAAGATTATAAATCAATATAAATTTGTCTTCCACCGTTTATATCATAATAGATTACTTTCATACTCTCTAGTTGTTGATATTCCTTAAGCCAGAGATGTTCTGTGTAGTGTTATTATTATACTGACTAGATGGGGTAAGATAGATGTATGTATTTGTTGATATTCCTCATAATATATGCATTATACTTAGGCCGTCGTGAAATAGTGGGTGTGAGTGAGTATTCTCTTCAATTTATGGATATTCCGTAAGGTCGAGGTGAGATTAGGACAAAGACTAAGGGTGAAGGGTTGTATTTGATACAACTAGTAAAGTGTTATCCATCTCTTGCTGGTCTATGATTTACTCAAGGTGAAAATCCCAAAACAAGCCTGTCCTAACATCCACTAGAGAGATCAAATGATTTCTATGTTTATCTTTAGGTATTGAAAAACATATAAATCTAGCGGAAGCATTATTAGAAAATGAAATGGTAACATTTAACCTTTCTAATATTGTAAATAAATTTGCTATATAAAGTTACAATAAATATATTAATAAATTTGTGCAATTGATAATAATTGATAAATTATTTATCAATTAAGATATAAAAATGAGCCAAATTAAATATTGATAAAAGAAATATAAATTATATTTACTGACAATTATTTTCTGCATGCTATTGTTTCAATACCCATGCAAGTGCCTAATTTTATAACTACTAAATACATTCATAATTAATCACTTACGTGTTTATTCGCCTAAGATTGCGTATGATCCTTTATGAGTTTGGAACTCTAGAAAAATAATTGAATATGGATTCCTTATCCGTATTCATTTACATATACATGTTATATGGTGAATGATTGTAATTCGTAATGTACAAAACTTAAAATAATAATTCATTCAACAAAAGAAAGTAAACCATAACGTGAAATCATGTATCCAATATGATTGGTTACATTGACGATCTTATGAGCTACAAGATTGATCTAAGAATTTGTTCACTAAAAAGTCGGTTTGATTAGTTTCGTAAAATGCATCTAATTCGATATCCTTAAATGTTCAGGATAACGGAATGTATTTTTTGTACAGAGTTTGTCATCATCGTGTGGTAAGAGCTTCATTTTGAATAGTTCGACTATTTAGAAAGGAAAAAAAAAAACGTATGAGGGTAGATGTAACTTAAGGCACAGTTTGAAGGAAGAAAGTGAATGGTTACTTTTCTTCGTAAGGGAACATCAGAAATGAGAATTGCCAAATAATAATAGATACTTAACGAGGAATAAGAAATATAATATCTATTCCAAATATATATTCACGTAGAAAATTTATTTCTATAAAATTTATTTCTTTGAATTTAAGATACCTGATCTAAAAAATTTCAAATGTAAACAAGTTACAGTAAATGAAATAAACAGCCTTTATTAAGTGGTTGAATAAAGCTTCGTATTTCACACTATAATAGTAATGGCGTAAATAGTAAGAGCATGCAATATAGCACTTATTGGTCGCATCAAGTTGCGAAAATTGTTTTTGTAAAACGTATCAAACATGTTTTCTAAAATAATAACTATTTTTATTTATTGACTAAAAAGATAATGCATAGATTTATTTCAATATAAATATTATGAATATTCGTTATAAAATAAAATTATAATAGCGGTATTTGTGATGCATTAGAAAATACAGAAGTATCTAAATTTATTTGCGATTATTTTGGATTTATGGACTATGCCCGTGTTTTGAGAAATAATTTATGATTATATGGATATGAATCGTATGATTCTAACAAACTATATCTCGAAAATTAAGGGCTAAGCACCCATTCAGTGGGCGCATTATAAGAGTTGATGAACTGTACAAATTGATATATATAGATGTATGCAATCGAAAGTTCTAAAACGGTTCCTCATGCATTGTTGTATTCGCTGATGAATTATCACAATCATGAACATGTGTATATGAACACATGTTATATGTTAACGTCGAGTTTATTGAACATAAAACAGAAGTAAATTAAATAATATGCGATAGAAAATAAAATGATTCGATTTGATCAAATAGGTGAGAATATTTCCATAAGTGCCAAACGTACCTAAAAATGAATAAAGATTCAATCTCAAAAGTCACTCCTCCCTATGATATGTAATGATGTATCGATAAGGAGTAATCAAACTTTATTAAATGAAGTATGATTACTTATGTGTGAAGTTGAGTTAACTTCTTTATATAAGGTCATGTACTTTTGAGTAGTAAATAAGCTTAAAATTAATTTCATCTAAAGAATCATTTACAAAATCATACAAGCTTAAGGTTTATAAGAAACCCTAACATATCCTAGGCCAAGGAGTTAGTGGGCTATGCAAGTAGAAAGATTGCATGTAACAATAATATGTGAAGAATCTTGTATGAGTTACCCCAAAAGTAGTTTAGGAACGATTGTCATTAGATGACCAATTTATGTTTTTAACATAACTTTCATAAACTAAAATCAAATCAGTTTAATGTAAGGCAAATCATAAAATTTTTACGAATACCATCTCCGTTGCACTAAGAAACAATTGATGTTTCAAGAAATACTAACTTCGTAGTAAAGGAATTTTTTTAGAAATTATTGGTGGTAAAATGGTTTTGGTACGATTCAAAGATAAAACTGATTATGTAGAATGAAATGAAATTAACCAAACCTTAATGAAAACTACGCATTAGATCGTCTAGTAAATATTCTTGCACATTGAAGAGAAACTTTGAGTTTCTTATTGATGTTGAGAATAAATAGTACTCAGCAGTTAATTAAACCAGTAAAAGTACTGACTTTGCCATATAGAATGATACAAAAATCCAAAAGGATTCCAAATACATTACCAAAATGTTATTTAATAGTGTGCCCGAAGTAATATGATTCGTTAACTGCAAATGTATCTTCAAGAGAAATACTAATTCAGTTGGGATATAGTGAGCAATATTGATAAGAATAAAATTTTTAACGACCCATAATTTTTGAGTCTTCGTATTTAAATATCTAAATTTTTTAAATATTTGAATCTAAGATTTAATACGATTAAATATGTTTTTATAACCTTGTCAAACACATTTTAGTTAATAAACTGATAGAAAACTTATTTTTGAAATGTGTATACAAAAATACACGCTTTGAATAAATACTAAGAATGTGACTAGAAAACATTTTGTTAAAAATCACCTTGTTTTAAATTAAAGTTGTATGAATATTTGTTCACTACTATGTTATCAAATGAACACATTAACAAGAATTAAAAATCTCTCTTTTTATAACAAAATATTAATTAAACTAAGTATTTAATTAATAAAGAAGAGATGACTAAAGGACACTTAAATTAAGGAGTGATTTAAGGCATGGATTAAGGAGATATGGTGTGTAAGGGTATGGCTTGTCATATGGAGTCCTTTTTTCTTCATAGCTAAGGAAGGGCTTTTGAGATCTTTTATCTTAAATTCCTAAGCTTATAAATGGATTGGAGAGGCCTCTTCATTTCTACACCACTTCACTTTTAAAACAATGTCTTCTTCCTCCTCCTCTTCTCTAACTTTCTTAAAATCATATCAATTCAACTCCATTCCACTTCAAACTCTACCAAAGTTCTTATATCACTTAGAGAACATAGTTTAGTTTCTAAAAATTTGAAGGACGATGGAGCTATAAGAAATGGTATTGAGGCTATGAGTAGAGAGGCATATATGCTTTGAACCGTGAGCTATGTTGAGGGTGTGGAGTTGTGGAAGTGTTCTTGGGCTATATGGAAGTGATAGTAGGAAGTGTTTTGGTGGTTGTCTAAATATTGGTAGGAAGTTGAAAGTGTTTGGTATAAATGAAAGTGAGTTATCCTCACTTCGAGTAAATTATAAACTTGTCACAAGTTAAGTTAAAAACTTGAATTATTGCTTGCTACTAATAATAATAGACACTAACTACTTAAAGTTAAACCTTAGTTATATGCTCTATGTATCGACCAACTTTCTTGCATCGAAAGACGAGCCATTTAGGTAGAAGAAAAAAAAAGGATAAGAGGAGACTACACAATCACTTAATCTCACCATAAATCAGGACAATGTATAATAGATAATATAGGATATTGCATAGTCGTTTCCATAATATTTATTACATCAGAGTCATTACATTACAACTTCCAACCGGACATTTATAACTACTTGTCCATACAAAATACATAAATCATACACAAAACACAGCGGAATAAGATAATACTTAGCTAACGGTGAAACCACTTGCTCCATCTCTATAACAACCCGCATATTTATCGATTTTATATTTAAATATTTTGTTTAAATTTTTTTTTTGATACTCGGAATTTAGTCCGAAAAGCTACTTTTGCATACGGTCGAATTAGGACTCGGGACCACTTCCATTGAGTTCAAAATGACGTTTGCAACCTTTTTGAGTGTAAACTTTGATATGTTTGGAGATAGTAGAATTTTGCTACTTTTTCACTTAGGGCTTTGGTTTGGGCTGAGCCCATTAACCCCACTTATGTATTCAGTTCCAACCCCTTCTCCTCTTCATTACTTCATTCCTCATTTCCTTATACTCAAGATTTATGTTAATGGAGAGTGGAAGAGGAAATTAAAACTCCAAAACCCTAGTTTTCTTTTGCAAATCAAGCTCTAGCTCCAAACTAATAGAAGAACCCATTGGTAAGCTTCTCTTCTTCTTCTCCAACTCATTCTCTTATCACATTCAGAAATTCCTAAACCTAACTTTGGGAACGTTTTTCTTTTATAGCTTAGAATCAAGGTTCTTGAGTTGTATTTGAAGAGTGGTTGATTCTCCTTTGCTTTCGAGCTTCTTCTTCAATCATTTAGGTTCAAAGGTGAGATTTTTATCTCACATCGTTTTCTATATCTATCTTTGTGGTTAGGTATGAATTCCTAACATTTGTGCATATTCATTTGCTTTTGATTTGAATTGATTTGGTGAATTTTCCAAATTTGGGTGTTTTGGTCCAAGTTTATGAAAATCCTATTATGAATATTTGGACAATGATATTCGGGGTGTATTGAGGAGCCGTTAAGGCTGGTTTGTCGCTAGGCATAAATCCTTAGTCGTCGTTGCTCGTCCGATCGCTCCCGATACGTTTTGGCCACTTTGGCCTAGGCAAATTGTTGCCCAGACCAAGTGACAAGACGTCTGGTGACCAAGTCCAGACGTCTGGTTTGGACCTGGAGAGAAAAAATATAAACACGCAGAATATATAAAAAAGGCAGAGACTAATTCCAGACGTCTGAAATTTAGGATCAGACGTCTAGATAGGTCTCAGACGTCTGACTTGAAGTTTCAGACGTCTGGGTGTTCTCTGGACTATTTCCAGAGAACAAATCCAAACGTCTGGATTATAAACCAGACATCTGATTAGTTTTCAGACGCCTGGATTGGACCTCCTGACGCCTAGAATTGTGCATAGTGCCTATTTGCTTATGTTTTTGAGTGGATTCACTATTTTAATCGATTTTTGTGGATCCGAATAGTGGTTATCACTTTCTATCGACTTTGATGACTTCTTTTTATGGATTTTTGGAAATATCCATTTGGATGGATTTGGTATCGATTTCTTTGGATTTGATTCACGTCTTCATATGTGAATTTTAGTGATTGATTGTTCCTACAATCTTCTTTGTGATTTGTCACTTTAAAAATATAAAGGTTTTCTATACTGGTAGTAAATATCAAAATTCTTTCATCAAAATAATTTCAACGTTTATTTTATTACAAAGCTCGTTTATAAAAATTGTTTTCCAATCTACTAGTATATACAAACCTTTACCTCACTCGTATGAGGAATCTAATTAAACGACTTAGTAAAACAAGTGGTATGAAACACTTGCGTTTACTTCGTTGGTTAATTCTTGGACTTGTTCGATTGAATCTCTTGTGACAATTTTCTAGTGGAGATCTACAATTTGTTCGCAAATATTTAAGTTAAGCTAGTGGTTATGGGACATGATGCTAAACTCATATATTTACTAGCTTATTGTAATTGACACTTCTCGTTGATCATGACGATCATCTTTGTGATTTAGACTAGCAATGTGCGATGTCTCTTTGTCTACGAGGGAGACTAAACCCTGTTTTGTGGAGTTTCGACTCAAATTGGTGGGGTAGCAACCCATGGTCTTCGGGCCGTTTGTGGAGCTTCGGCTCAATTTGTGATGGTTAGCAACCATGGAATTAGCGTTCCGTTTGTGATACACGTGTTGGTGAGCTTTATGCTCCCGTATGTGATAGGCCTTCCCCCTTTTTGTGATTTCTGGATTTCTTGAGATGATTTCTAGAATTTGTGTTTCACCAATTTACGTGATTTCCATTGATAAGTTTTATCAATATTTGTGCATTGGTGAATTTGTGTGTCATTGACTTTTGTGATTGACATTGATATAATCGTTAATATTTATGGTTTGGTGAACGAAATAAGGAGTATGACATTTCTTTGATTCTTGTGTAGATTTTGTGATATTGATTAATCTCTTGTTGATTTTCAATTACTTATATATATATATCACAGCTTGGCATTGTGATTATTATGTGTTTAGTCATATCTCTTATTCTATATCGTTTCATCTGATATTTATAGTTAGACTGATCCATTTATTATTTTCTTATTAAATAATACTCGGGTCAGACCGAGATGTTACAGGTGCTTCAGCTTGACTTCTCACTTGGGATTGATTTTTATGACTTTTGGTTAACTACTTAGATTAGTAGTTTTTGGATTGTATGCAATTGAGATATAGACTCCATGATGTATACTTATTCTTTTGTGTAGTTCTTGTAACTATTCTTTTGTGATATTGCGGATCTTTTTAGACCGCTACTCTGATATACACTTCCAAGTGTAATATTCATATCTATTTCCGCCTTTGTGATATGGATTGTCTGTGACTGATTTATGTTATGTTTATTTCTATATTTGTTTCTGAAGATATTATAGCTTAGTAGCTTTGAGTTTGTGTCGGTATGTCGGATTTCCCTCTTGATAAAGAAATGCATGTTATACTATCTGACATATCGATGCTCGCGCAAAGCAATTACACGGATGATCGCTCCTCAACAGCCTTATTCTCCGTGCTAGTTGACAGCATTCACCGTAATGTTCTTAGCTAGCGTGGGTATAGAGGTGGGGAGTCACAGCTTGGTATCAGAGCCAAACTTCGGAACAATATGGAATATTATAACAAGGATCATCGTCCTAAGTCTTTCTTAGGAGTCGTGCTTTAGGATTTAATTCGAGTCTTCGTGCCGATTCATCCTATTTTCTTTATGATTCCTTGTTTTATCTATCAAGATTTGCTTGATATTTATCTTGAGAATAACTTTTTCCTCTTCTTTCTTTCTTAAAGAAGAGAAATGGTTAGACCTGGTCGTCCCAGAGCTGGACCATCTAGTGCTCCACCCCAAGATGGAGTTTTTATGACTACCCAACAACTTCTTGACCTTGTCACGAATGCTCAAGCAGCTGGTTCTAATCCGGAACCTACTCACCCTAAATCTGGATTTGCACGTTTGTGCAATGATTACACCAACCTGGGCGGGAAGCCATTTAAAGGTTCTGAAACTATTATTGAAGTCCAGGCTTGGTTAAGGACATGCGATCGAATCTTTTCTCGCATGAACCTCATTGATCTTCACCGAGTTCTGGTAGCTTCTAGTATGCTCCAAGAAAGAGCATTGGACTGGTACGAACTTCTTATTTCTGAGATTAATGAAGCAGATCTCACCTGGGAGAAATTCCGGGAATGTTTCAAATTAAAATTCGTGCCAGAAGCAGAGAAAGTGACACTGGCTCGGCGTTTCATAGACCTTGTTCAAGGTGAATCTTCCGTGGCAGATTATGTCGCGTCCTTTGAATCTCTCTCCAAATATGGGGTTGAATACATCAACACCCCATTGAAGAAAAATCAGAGATTTGTCTATGGCTTAAACAAAAATCTCAAGAAGCCATTACTTCTAAAATTAGAAGTTTCTTTCGACCAACTCATTGATATTGCTCTTCGTCTTGAAGAGGCGGATAGGGAAAATGATGTTGAAGTGGTGGGTTCCAAACCAGGCTTCAACAACAACAAGAAAAGGCCCAGTAAATTCGAAGGCCCTTATCCCAATAAGAAAGTGAAGCAAGCAACCCTAGTGGTGAAGACTTCTTCCTCTGGTCGTAGGGAATGCTATAATTGTGGTTCGAAGGACCATTACGCGAACAAGTGCCCAAAGTCTCTCTCTTGTCGCTACTGAAAAGTTCCCGGTCATGTTATATCTTTATGCCCCAAGCTTCAGGGTAGGAAGGAGGGAAAGTTAAATGTTGCTCAAGCCCCTGGCAACACATCTCGTAGCCAATGTATTTTCATTCCATTCTTGATGGTATTGTTTTATTTCATGATCAACCTATTCGAGTTCTTTTTGATACGGGAGCATCCCATTCTTTTATATCAAAAGAGCTTGTTGATACTTTTTCTTCAAGTATTGTTGCTTTAATGACTTCTATGAGAATTGCGAATCCGGTTGGTGGATCCGCAACTCTTAGTTTGCTTTGTAAAGATGTGGAGATTATTTTGTGTGATTTTCCTTTCCTAGCCGATTTGCATGTCATGCGTTATTTAGGCTTTGGAATGATTTTGGGAATGGATTGGCTTAACCGTTATGAAGCTCATATCCTATGTCCTGAGCGGACTATTCATTTTCGACATCCTCAATCTGTTAAGCAGATTTCTATTAATCTTAAAGATTCGGATTCCAGCTTGGTTGCATCTTTATATTCTTTAAATCCTCGTGATGATGATAATGATGACGAGGAAGATATTATTTCTCTCATTCACGTTGTTCGTGAATTTTCCGACATATTTGAGCCCGTTTTAGGATTACCACCTAAGCGAGCAATTGAGTTCAGAATTAATCTCATTCTTGGAGCTCAACCTATTACTCGTCCTCCTTATCGCATGTCCAATAAAGAAAATGAAGAGATGCGTAAACAATTATCCGAATTGGAGATGAAGCAATTTATTCATTCTAGTTCCTCGCCTTGGGGAGCTTCGGCTATTTTCGTGAAGAAATCTGATGGTACACTTAGGCTTTGTGTTGACTACCGCAAGCTTAATGATCTTACTATCAAAAATAAATATCCTTTACCTCGGATTGATGATCTAATCGATCAACTTAGTGGTGCTAAAGTCTTTTCACAGTTGGAATTGGCTACCGATTTTCATCAGCTTCGTATTGTAGAAGATAGCATTCTTTTGACATCGTTCCGTACCCGTTATGGATCCTATGAATGGCTTGTTATGCCATTTGGTTTAACGAATGCTCCGGCTTATTTCGTTGACCTTATGAATCGAGTTTTCAAAGACTTCCTCGACCGGTTTGTTCTCATCTTTATTGATGATATTCTTGTGTATTCAAAAACCAAGGAGGAGCATGAAAAGCATCTTCGGATTGTGTTGGAAACTCTTAGGAGTAATCAATTAAAAGCAAAATTTTCTAAATTCCATTTTTGGCAATCTCGTGTGAAGTTTCTCGGTCATATTATTTCCGAATCCAGAATTTCCGTAGATCCTTCAAAGATTGAAGCAATTCAAGATTGGAAGAGACTGAAGAGTGTGACAGAGATTCGTAGTTTTCTTGGATTGGCGGGTTATTACCGTCGTTTTATCAAAGAATTTTCTAAGATTGCCGTGCCTCTCACTAGCTTAACGAAGAAATGTGTTAAATACATTTGGTCGGACAAATGTGAAACTTCTTTTCAAAAATTAAAAGAACTCCTTTCTGATGCCCCTATTCTTGTTATTCCCGAGGGTAATCAAGATTTGTTGTTTTTACCGATGCTAGTCGCATTGGTTTGAGTGCCGTTCTTATGTTAAAGAGAACGTGTTATTGCTTATGCTTCTAGGCAATTAAAGCCAGTCGAGACTAGATATGCCACTCATGATTTAGAGCTCGCGGCTATTGTTTTCGCTCTTCGGATTTGTCGTCATTATCTTTTGGGAGAGAAATTTGTTCTTTATACCGATCATAAGTCTTTGAAGTATTTATTCTCTCAAAAGGAACTTAATTTGCGTCAACAGCGTTGGCTCGAATTTCTTGCACCTTACGATCTTGATATCCTTTATACTCCCGGTAAGGGTAATCGTGTCGCCGATGCTCTTAGCCGTAAACAACAAGTAGTTGTTTCTATAATGATATCCGAATGGAACGATCTCGAGATTTTATCCACTTGTGAGATTCGAGAGCGCGTATCCGATTTATGCTCATCACTTGTTTTGTGTAGCCTTGAGGCTCATCCTTCTCTTTTAGACCGCATTCTTGAAGCTCAAGGGCTAGATCCTGAATTGGCTCTTCTTGGCCAAAATATTAAGGATAAGATTGATATTGAAAGTTTGAAAGACTTTGATATCGATTCTCGTGGCGGCATTCGGAGATTTGGTAGACTTGTCGTACCAAATATTGGTGATCTTCGTAAAGATATTTTAGAAGATTCCCATCATTCTAAATTTACCATTCATCCCGGTAGTAGTAAAATGTACGCGGATATGAAGCGACTTTATTATTGGGAGGGAATGAAACTTGACATTGCTAACTTCGTTAAGCATTGCATGACTTGCCAACTCGTTAAGGCCGAGCATCAAAGGCCCAGTGGGTTATTGCAACCTTTAGAAATTCCAATTTAGAAGTGGGATCAGATTTCCATGGATTTTATTGACGGCCTTCCCCGTTCTCGTTCGGGTCATGATAGCTTATGGGTGATTGTTGATAGACTTACTAAATCCACCCATTTTATTCCCATTCGGTCTAACCGAACCGTTCCTCTTTTGGCCAAACTCTTTATCAAAGAAATGGTTAAATTGCATGGAGTTCCTACTTCTATTGTTAGTGATCGTGATCCATTGTTTACTAGTGGATTTTGGAAGAGTCTTCAAAAAGCTTTGGGGACAAAGCTCAATTTTAGCACCGCTTATCACCCCCAGTCCGATGGACAAACCGAGCGTGTGAATCAAACTCTTGAAGATCTTCTTCGTGCTTGTGTGCTCGATTTCGATGGAAGTTGGGAAGATCATATTTCCCTTGTTGAATTTTCCTATAATAATAGCTTCCAATCTAGTATTGGTATGGCACCTTTCGAGGCACTCTATGGAAGGCCATGCCGATCTCCTTCTTGTTGGCTTGAGGCCGGTGAGAAGCTAGTTTTAGGTCCAGATTTTATTCGGGATTCCACAGAGAAAATTGACCTTATTCGACATAAAATGAAAGAAGCCCAAAGTAGACAAAAATCCTATGCCGATAACCGAAGAAGGAAATTAAAATTTTCTGTTGGAGATCTTGTTTTTGTTCGTGTTTCACCTATGAAAGGTGTTGTGCATTTCAGTCGATCGGGAAAGTTAGCGCCTCGATATATTGGGCCATTTCCTATCACTGAACGTATTGGTTCCATGGCTTATCGCCTTTTATTACCGGCTCAATTTTCTGCTATCCATGACGTGTTTCACGTTTCTCAACTTCGGAAATGTCTTCGAGATTCCGATTCTATTCTTGAGCCCAGTGTTGTGGAAGAGATTGAAGTTTTGCCTAATTTAACTTATGAGCAACATCCTATTCGTATCATTGCTTCGGAAGTCAAACAACTTTGAAATAAAGATGTTTCGCTTGTTAAAGTTCAGTGGTCTTCAAATCCTAAGGATTGTTCTTGGGAATCTAGAGAGTTCATCGAGCGTACGCATCCGGACTTGCTTTCTCATGCTCTTTGAGGTGAACTTCTTATTTCAAATAACTTTTGTGTTAATATGCTTTTATGGATGTTACTTTTTTTTATTTCCATCTTAAATATTGCGAGGACGCAATTTCTTTAAGGAGGGGAGTCTGTAACAACCCGCATATTTATCGATTTTATATTTAAATATTTTGTTAAATTTTTTTTTTCGATACTCGGAATTTAGTCCGAAAAGCTACTTTTTGCATATGGTCGAATTAGGACTCGGGACCACTTCCATTGAGTTCAAAATGACGTTTCAACCTTTTTGAGTGTAAACTTTGATATGTTTCGAGATAGTAGAATTTTGCTACTTTTTCACTTAGGGCTTTGGTTTGGGCTGAGCCCATTAACCCCACTTATGTATTCAGTCCCAACCCCTTCTCCTCTTCATTACATCATTCCTCATTTCCTTATACTCAAGCTTTATGTTAATGGAGAGTGGAAGAGGAAATTAAAACTCCAAAACCCTAGTTTTCTTTTGCAAATCAAGCTCTAGCTCCAAACTAATAGAAGAACCCATTGGTAAGCTTCTCTTCTTCTTCTCCAACTCATTCTCTTATCACATTCAGAAATTCCTAAACCTAACTTTGGGAATGTTCTTCTTTTATAGCTTAGAATCAAGGTTCTTGAGTTGGATTTGAAGAGTGGTTGATTCTCCTTTGCTTTCGAGCTTCTTCTTCAATCGTTTGGGTTCAAAGGTGAGATTTTTATCTCACATCTTCATCTATATCTATCTTTGTGGTTAGGTATGAATTCCTAACATTTGTGCATATTCATTTGCTTTCGATTTGAATTGATTTGGTGAATTTTTCTAATTTGAGTGTTTTGGTCCAAGTTTATGAAAATCCTATTATGAATATTTGGACAATGATATTCGGGGTGTATTGAGGAGCCGTTAAGGCTGGGTTGTCGCTAGGCATAAATCCTTAGTCGTCGTTGGTCGTCCGATCGCTCCGGTACGTTTTGGCCACTTTGGCCTAGGCAAATTGTTGCCCAGACCAGGTGACCAGACGTCTGGTGACCATGTCCAGACGTCTGGTTTAGACCTGGAGAGAAAAAATATAAACACGCAGAATATATAAAAAAGGCAGAGACTAATTCCAGACGTCTGAAATTAGGATCAGACGTCTGGATAGGTCTCAGACGTCTGACTTGAAGTTTTAGACGTCTGGGTGTTCTTTGGACTATTCCCAGAGAACAAATCCCGACGTCTGGATTCTAGACCAGACGTCTAATTAGTTTTCAAACGCCTGGATTGGACCTCCAGACGCCTAGAATTGTGCATAGTGCCTATTTGCTTATGTTTTTGAGTGGATTCACTATTTTAATCGATTTTTGTGGATCCGAGTAGTGGTTATCACTTTCTATCGACTTTGATGACTTCTTTTTATGGATTTTTGGAAATATCCATTTGGATGGATTTGGTATCGATTTCTTTGGATTTGATTCACGTCTTCATATGAATTTTAGTGATTGATTGTTCCTACAATCTCCTTTGTGATTTGTCACTTTAAAAATATAAAGGTTTTCTATACTAGTAGTAAATATCAAAATTCTTTCATCAAAACGATTTCAACGTTTATTTTATTACAAAGCTCGTTTATAAAAACCGTTTTCCAATCTATTAGTATATACAAAACTTTACCTCACTTGTATGAGGAATCTAATTAAACGACATAGTAAAACAAGTGGTATGAAACGCTTGCGTTTACTTCGTTGGTTAATTCTTGGACTTGTTCGATTGAATCTCTTGTGACAATTTTCTAGTGGAGATCTACAATTTGTTCACAAATATTTAAGTTAAGCTAGTGGTTATGGGACATGATGCTAAACTCATATATTTACTAGCTTATTGTAATTGACACTTCTCGTTGATCATGACGATCATCTTTGTGATTTAGACTAGCAATGTGCGATGTCTCTTTGTCTGCGAGGGAGACTAAACCCCGTTTTGTGGAGTTTCGACTCAAATTGGTGGGGTAGCAACCCATGGTCTTCGGGCCGTTTGTGGAGCTTCGGCTCAATTTGTGATGGTTAGCAACCATGGAGTTAGCGTTCCATTTGTGATACACGTGTTGGTGAGCTTTATGCTCCCGTTTGTGATAGGCCTTCCCCCTTTTTGTGTTTTTTGGATTTCTTGAGATGATTTCTAGAATTTGTGTTTCACCAATTTTCGTGATTTCCATTGATAAGTTTTATCAATATTTGCGCATTGGTGAATTTGTGTTACATTGACTTTTGTGATTGACATTGATATAATCGTCAATATTTATGGTTTGGTGAACGAAATAAGGAGTATGACATTTCTTTGATTCTTTTGTAGATTTTGTGATATTGATTAATCTCTTGTTGATTTTCAATTACTTATATATATCACAGCTTGGCATTGTGATTATTATGTGTTTAGTCATATCGCTTATTCTATATCGTTTCATCTGATATTTGTAGTTAGACTAATCCGTTTATTATTTTCTTATTAAATAATACTCGGGTCAGACCGAGATGTTACAGGTGCTTCAGCTTGACTTCTCACTTGGGGTTGATTTCTCTGACTTTTGGTTAACTACTTAGATTAGTAGTTTTTGGATTGTATGCAATTGAGATATAGGCTCCATGATGTATACTTATTCTTTTGTGTAGTTCTTGTAACTATTCTTTTGTGATATTGCGGATCTTTTTAGACCGCTACTCTGATATACACTTCCAAGTGTAATATTCATATCTATTTCTGCCTTTGTGATATGGATTGTCTGTGACTGATTTATGTTATGTTTATTTCTATATTTGTTTCTGAAGATATTATAGCCGCTGTGTAGTAGCTTTGAGTTTGTGTCGGTATGTCGGATTTCCCTCTTGATAAAGAAATGCATGTTATACTATCTGACATATCGATGCTCGCGCAAAGCAATTACATGGATAGTCGCTCCTCAACAGCCTTATTCTCCGTGCTAGTTGACAGCATTCACCTTAATGTTCTTGGCTAGCGTGGGTATAGAGGTGGGGCGTCATAATCTCCTTCAAAATGCTTCCGTATGAAACCTGGATCACTTGGCCACTCATAAAATTTTGAGTACCTAAGAGTTTTAGAAAAAGAAAATAAAACTCTGGGTATAACATGGGTCTCGTATGAGTAAACTCAAACAATTTAATTCTTACTTTTATAAAACATTTTAAAATCAAAGGTATCTCACAAGACCACGCCGCATATAAACACGTACGGGTTTTTACCATATGATAACCAAAAAACTTTATATAAAAATCCAGTGATATTATGATAATGTCTAAGGTTTCAAGTAAAGTAGAACATAACTGAAATGCTTGCATCTCACATTTCAACATATTTGGGTAAAACTAAAAACGTACGGTATTCATTGGAGAATGGATCTCATACAATGATTGGGCTACTAGGGTACCGCCTATCACGGTGTAACTTCGGATAAAATAACATCGAGGACCTCGCTTGGATCCTATGCCAACACAAGACTGGCCTACTACTTGCTGGATGGTATCGAATAAGATCACCCCTCAACTAAGATCAGCAACCATACCGAAGCTTACTTGAATTGATAGTAGATACTCAAGATAGGGATAACATTACCCTAATGGGAGCGACCCACTTAGCCTTGCTACATCTTCCCTATTTTAGTCATTCCCGGTTGATGAGACCCGAGGCTACGTTTACCTTTATTATAACATTGCCACTTGGAATGTTAACATTGCCTTCCATATGTTGACACAATGTTAGCACTCATCTGTCCAAGTCATCCAGGAGATGAATGAACCAAAGGCACTCTCTCCACTATACTCATTTTGGAATCACCCTCAGGGTTAGTAGCAAATGGCCCTTGCACTTCAAAGTCTTCATCTTAGACATTTTCCTTTATTCTTTTCAATCCGAATGTTTAGGTTTGTTCGAAGTAGTTTTCGAATAACAATTAACATCCGACCCCGGTCTTTTCAAACCAACGTTCGATAATTTTAAAAGGTCAAGTTCTTTATAATGGACTATCCCACTATCAGGGTGTAAAGATTTACATATGAACATACGTTCCATATGCTTAGTTTATCATGACCCGCTTATCGAAATTAACCCCTTTGTATTCATCACGTTTCCGAAGTGCGGTAATTATGAGTACAAACCAACTTACTTTTAATAAAACATGCCACTGTTTTATTATAACTACTTTAATTCATTTGGATACTTAATAGCATGGACAAGAGATCCTTGGTTTTAAAACAATCCACTGAAACAAGAAAATTGGTTAAGTATAAATAACCTATAGACTTTTAAAAGAAATTTTAAAATAAATAAACCTTAACCAAATCACAAGTTTAAAACTTAATTAAACTTTAATTAACCTTAAAATAAATCAAAAACCATACTTCGAACTTAAATTAATTCAAAATTATTTATAATTAGATGTTAATTTAAATAACATTCATTTATGAAACTAAACCCTAATTAAATGGGAAATTAACCCTTAATTAACTAATAATTAATTAATTAATTAACTCTAATTAAATAATTAATTAAATAACTAATTAATAAATAACTTGTTTAAATAGAGATTAATTTCCTTTTATCTTTATTAATCATTATTTAAAACTTACTTAATTAAAAATAATTACCTTAGTTAATAATTCTTAAACTCTAATCACTTAACATAATTTCCTAATTAATTAATTAATTAATAATTAACCTCATTAATAAAATAAATTATTAAATAAGTAAATAATTAAATAATTAAATAATTAAAACTAATACTTTTGACGTACTTAATTATTTCGAAATGATTTTCAAAAATAATTCAAAAATAACAATTAAGAACTTGAACTGTGAAATTTTCTGAACAACATCCATAACGACTATCGCTATAAGCGTAGTTCGCTAGAATTGATTTATAAGTGAAAATATCACTAACTCTAGCTACCACATGCTTGAAAACACAATTGTAAGAGTTTTGAAAATTTAAACAAAAGGTAAAAACTTAGAAAAGATTTTCAAAAATCCAAAGCTAGAAAATAGCTTTCATTTTCAAATCGTATCTCAAGTCCTTTGCGACTTTTTAAGGCACTTTTTTTTACAACCATCACACAAAATACTTGGTTTGGTTCCACAAACAATACTACCATCATATCATAAACCAATATCACCAATCCATATCCATATACCTATCCAAACATATCGATGTACTATCCAAATCACAAATCTGTACCAACAAACAACTTGCAATCATATATCATCCAAACAACATGATATTTTCAACATGACAAACACTATAACTTCACAACATATAGATCATTTAAAAAAAAATTCTAGAAATATTAGTTTTACTCATCGAAAATTTTCTAAATCAATGCGTACTTTTGCCCAAACTTGAAAACACTTTAGAAACTTTGCAAATATGCAACTTTTGGATGCTTGGACACTTGAATTGGGGTTAAACAAGTGGATTTGGGGTCTTCCTAGTTCTTGTAGGGCATGGCCATGATTAGTTTTGGCTTGGCCATGTGGTCTTGGGTGGAAGTTAGTTTGAGTTTTGGAAGAGAAAGCGTTGTAGGAGATGTAGATATGGTTTTGTGAATTAAGGAGTGATTTTTTGCATAAGGAAGTGATTTATACATGCTTAGAATTTAATTTAAATAATATAAAGCGATTTATATTAAAATATACATATGCATGCATGACCGTACCCCTTCCCCCTTTCAAAACCGTCCACTACACCCCCTATCTTGCACTATTTATGTCATGCTCTTGTGTACGTGAGTTGAAAAGGAGCATTTTATATGTGTTATATATATATATATATATATTTATGATATAAAATCTTATATTAATTTGTATGTTTATATGTTTAAGGAGAAACATGCACATGCATATATATACATGCACACACCATGTTAAATTGGTTTATATTGTGTGCATGTGTATTTGACATAGTGCTATAACCTTTTGAATAACTTTTAACAAATGAAAAATCAATATTTCCAAAAATAATTTTCGGTCACATTTTCTATTTCTCCATGAAATGTATATATTAGTAAACAAATTTTGAAAATGATTTTATTATCATTAATTATTTTATAAAATAGTTTTATTTATAAATAAAAACCCATTTATAAATTATTTAAAATACAACTAAATATTCATTTAAATAGGGATTAAATTCTGGGTCATTACACTCTCCCCCGAATTTCATCTCAAAATTAGCAACAAGGAGATAATGCAAACTACGTAAAAAGACATATATTCATATCATAAAACACATAAAAAAACATACACTAAACATCCATAGTAAACTACATACACTATACATACGACATATGACTAGCTATCCTAACATCAACTCGGGATAGATTTCTCTCGTATGATCCACCGTCTCCAAGTGCAGTCTCTTGGATCTTCGCTCCACTAAAGCTTAACTGGTCGCACCGCCTTGTTACGCAACCTCCTTTCATCCTGATCCACAGCATAAACTGGATATCTAACAATCGTCGGGTACGGTTCTATTTCCAATTCCTCTTGAACCGATGGCTCCATAATCAAAGATCAGTCATGAACATATTTCCTCAAATGAGACATGTGGAACACATTATGAACACATGCCGATCTCTCTGGCAACTCGACCTTATAAGCAAGCCATCTAATTCTTTCAAGAATACGGAAAGGTCCATCATACCTTAGAGCTAACTTTCCAGCTTTTCCAAATCCAACAGCATCTTTTACTGGAGAAATCTTTATGAACACCATGTTTCCAACCACAAATTCTAAATCCCTTCGCCTCTTATCCGCATAACTCTTTTGGCGATCTAAAGCCTCTTTAATTATTTTCTTAATCACTACAACTTTCTCTATAGCCTCTCGGATCATGTCCGGTCCAAGAACTAATCTATCTCCCATCTCAATCCAACATATTAGTGAATTGTGCGGTCTCCTGTATAGGGCTTCATACGATGCCATTTCGATGCTTGCTTGGAAGCTATTGTCGTAGAAGAACTCAGCGAAATGCAAATGATCCTCCCATGATCCACCAAAATCCAGAATAGATGGCCTCAAGAGATCCTCTAGAATCTGATTCACCGCTCCATCTGTCCGTCTGTTTGGGGGTGATATGTTGTGCTTAAGCTCAAATTTTTACCTAAAGATGTTTGCAATTATTCCTAATATTGACTAATAAATAGGGGGTCTCGATCACTTATTATACTCATAGAAATCCCATGCAACCTCCCATCTCTCTCATAAAATTTCAAGTAAAGAAGTTGCGGTCCTCGTTGGTTTCACCAGAATAAAATGTGCACTCTTTGTTAGTCGATCCACGATAATCCATACTCCTCCATTCCCTTTTCCGGTTTGGGGTAAACCATCAATAAAATCCATTGATATCATTTCCCATATCGAATTGGGTATTTCCAAAGGTTGTAATAATCCAGCTGTCTTCTGATGATCGCCCTTTATTTGTTGACAGCACGAACACCTGCTAACATAGACTAAAATGTCTTTTTTCATTCCGGGCCACCAAAATACTCTTTTCGCGTCTTTACACATCTTATGAACTCCTAGATGAATACTTAACATAGACTTGTGCCATTCAGACAAAACTTCCTGCCTCGGTCCTTCCACATCTGGGACACACAATCATTCGTTCATCCTTAAAACACCTCTACTATCCATCTCAAAATTTGAATATTTACCTCTCTTGACTCCTTAATATAATCCTTCCAGTATCTCATCCTTTCTCTAATTCCTTATAAACTTTTCCTAAAGTGTCGAGGTAACCTCCAAGAGAGTCAAAACATCATTCTTGCTTGAGGCATTTGCCACCACATTAGTCTTTTCTAGCGTATAAAGAATATCCAAATCATAAGCTGCCAGAAACTCTAACCACCTTTGTTGCCTTAGGTTTAGATCCTTTTGAGTAAAAAGATGCTTTTGGGATTTATGATCCGTGAAGACCTCGAATTTTCACCTAATTCAAGAAAGAAAACTTACGCCTAAAATCTCTAAAGATTAGAAAGAAACTAAGAAGAACAAAAGGATCCTTACCCAGCAAGTAGTGTCTCCAAATTTTCGATGCAAAGACAAAAACTAGCAACTCTAGGTCATGCGTAGCATAGTTCTTCTCGTGAGGCTTCAATTACCTACTTGCATATGTAATCACTCTACCATGCTGCATCAGAATAGCACCAAGTCCCACTCCACACGCATCCGTGTAAATTGTAAACCCATTATTCCCATTAGGGATAGCCAAAACTGGTGCACTGGCCAATCTCTTTTTCAATTCTAGAAATGCCTCTTCACACTTAGGGGTCCACACAAACTTCTCCTCCTTCTTAGTCAGCTTAGGCAGATGGAAGGAAATCTTAGAATAATCTTGAATAAATCTCCTATAATATCCATCCAACCCTAAGAAACTACGAACCTCGGTAGGAGTTTGTGGTTGCTTCCATTCCCGGAATGCCTCCATCTTCACTGGATCCACCAAAATACCTTCTCCTGTCACAATATATCCTAAAAACCTTACTTTCGATTTCTAAAAATGGCACTTAGAAAATTTCACCTTCAGGACATGTCTCATTAATGTCTCCAACACTATTTCTAAATGATTCTTATGCTCCTCGTCATATTTGGAGTAGATAAGGATGTCGCTGATAAAAATTAACATAAACTTTATAAGAACGTCTCAGAAAACACAGTTCATGAGGTCTACAAAATACGCAGGTGCATTGGTCATCCCGAAAGGCATAACAAACCAGTTAAGGAAATAATCGAGGCCGCTAAATGTGGTTAAGGGTATACTATCTTCAGCAGCCCTCAATTGATGGAATCCAGAAGCTTGATCTATTTAAAAAAATACTGTAACTCCATAAAGTTGATCAAAAAGATCATCGATGCAGGGTAAGGGATACTTGTTCCTAATGGTCATCTTATTCAACTCCCTACAATCCACGCGCAACCTTAAAGATCCATCATATTTTGCCGTAAACACACAGCAGATCCCTAACTCGAATGACTGGGTCTTATCAATCCTCTTCTTAACAGGTCCTGGGTTTGACTTACCAACTCATCTCTCCCCCTTGGAGCCATCATTCGCTTAGGTTGAAACACAAGCCTTGCACTGGGGACCAAATCAATGTGAAACTCTATCTCTCGGTGAGGGGGTAAACTTTTGACTTCTTCGAATACATCCAAAAAATTCATAACAACTTCAATAGACCCTATATTCTTTTTGGATGCCTCTAGGGCATACAAGAAACTATCGGGTTCCTTACATGGTACTTTAGCAATTCTTCCCAATATGGTTACTAATGATACAGTTCTTTCATTACAATTTAAAACGGCTCCATATTTTGGTAAATAATCCGTACCAAGAATAATGTCAAATCCCTTAAAGTCTAAGACAAACGGATCGTAAGTAAATTTATGAGAAAGATAGGAAATTGGCACATCTTCACAAATCATATACAAATGGGTTACACCACCTACGGAGTAGGATACGCATATAGGGTTTTCTATAATACTAGGAATAAGATGAAATTTACCTACTTATTCACAAGAGATAAAACTAAGGGAGGCACCAGTATCAAATAATACTCAAACAAAAATACCATTAGTCAGTAAGGTACCATCAAGGACGCCTTTACCCTTCATATTCGTTGAAGTAGATAGTTCATTCTTAATGGCGTACAGCTTGGGCTATGGCACCTTCTTCATGAGTGGACAATCCTTTACTATATGCTCGAGCTGATGACAATTGAAACAAAGAGTCTTCCTGACCATCAAAGATATGGTTCCAACTTGTTTCTTTGGAACTTCACGATATGGACAATACCTGGCAATATGTCATTTCTACTTGTAAATATAACAACCACTATCCTTAGGCTTGCCTCTTTGACTTACTCTCTATCTCTTTTTTCCTTGATTCTTCCAATTCAGATTGAACTTCCTCTTGTTAGAACCATTACCATCGGTATTTCTATTAGATGCTACTGGAGTAAGCTTCTTCTTTTCCAAGGCCTCATACTTCAGAGCTATATCAACTAGATCCACAAAAGTACTTATAATGTGAGCAGTCATTTTCTCATGGTACTTTTCTCCCATACCAAAAACAAACATCCCATTCTTCTTTAATGGGTTGTTAATCAATTCCGGCCCAAAACAAGATAACTCATTGAACTTCATCTCATACTCTACTACGGATAGATCCCCTTGCTTCAAATCCATAAAGTTTTGATACATCCGATCATTACTGCTATTGGCAAGAATTGGTCTTTAAAAACTTTCTTAAATCGGGCCCACAAAAACTCGTCTTCAGGAATATTTGCAGTGGGGGAGTCCTACCAAGCTACTCCTCCCTCTTGCAGTTTCCATACGACTAAGAAGCTTTTCTGCTCATCGAATAAACCAAGATCCTTAAAAAACTTTTTGCAAGATCGCAACCAATCTTGCACTTCCATGATAGACTTAGTCCCCTTAAATTTTTTCCCTTCGAGGTTAGTGTAATCCTTGCATAAAGTTGTGAAATTTACTCTTGGCTACTCTAGTGCTACCTCTTCGGTAATCCAAACTCCTCTAGGACTCGGGGTTCGACCATTTGTAGTTGTAGTGCTACCTACTCCCCTACCTCGTCCACCTATGTTACTTATGTCTTACTACTTGGCGTAATAGGATAATTCTTATAATACTTGGAGGAGATAAATATTGATAAAAGGGTACTAATCAAACCTATCAAGCTGATCTATCCATCGGATATATATATATATATATATATATCAAATACGCACTCTCGAAGTTGGCCCTAACCCAAAGCTAAGTATTTTCTTATCCTGGCACTGATACCATAATTGTAACGACCGGCTTTCTTGCACCAAAAGACGAGCCATTAAGGTAGAAGGAAAAAAAGGAAAGATAAGAAGAAACTACAAATCACAAAATCTCATCATGAATCATGACAACATATAATAGATAACATAGGATATTACATAGTCATTTCCATAATATTTAATACATCAAGTCATTACATTACAATCGGACAGTTATAACTACTTGTCCATACAAAATACATAGATCATACACAAAACACATTCGAATAAGATAATGATTAGATAATGGGAAAGCCATCTTCTCCAGCTCCTTCAAAATGCTTCCGTAAGAAACCTGGATCAGTTGGCTACTCATGAAAATTTAAGCATCCAAGAGTTTTAGGAAAAGAAAATAAAACTCTAGGTCAGACATGGGTCTGGGGTATGTAAACTCAAAGAACTTAATTCTTACTTTTATAAAACATTTTGAAAATCAAAGGTATCTTGTAAAACCACACCTCATATAAACACGGACGGGTTTTTACCTTATGATAACCAAAACACTTATATAGAAATCCAGTGATATTATGATAATGTTTAGGGTTTTCAAGTTAAATAGAACATAACTGAAATGCTTGCATATCGCATTTCAACTTATTTGGGTATAACTAAAAACATACGACAGTTATTGGAGAATGGATTCTGTACAATGACCGGGCTACTGACGGTGCATGTCTAATAAAATAACATCGAGGACCTCACCTGGATCCCCTGCCAATACAAGATCGGCCTACCCCTTGTTGGATAGTACTGAATAAGTTCACCCCTCGGTTGGGATCAGCAACCGCATTCAAGCTTACATGAATTGACGGTAGGGACTCTAGATAAGGATAACCTTACCCTAATGGGAGAGACCCACTTAGCCTTGTTGCATCTTCCATGTTTTAGTCATTCTCGATTGATGAGGCACGAGGCTACATTTACCTTTATTATAACATTGCTACTTGGAATGCTAACATTGCTTCCATACATTGACAAAATTTCAGCACTCATCCGTACAAGTCGTTCAAGAGATAAACGAACTGAAGGCACTATCTCCACTATACCAGTTTCGGAACCACCCTTAGGTTTAGTAGCAAGCAGCCCTTGCACTTCAAAGTCTTCATCTTGGACATTTGCATTTACTATTTCCAATTCGTACGTTTATGTTAGTTCAAAGTGGTTTTCGGATAACAACTAATATCCAATCACGGTCTCTTCAAACCAACGTTCGATAATTTTAAAAGGTAAAGTACTTTATAGTTCATTATCCTACTATCAGAGTGTAAAGATTTATATATAAACATACATTCAATATGCATAGATTATCATGACCTACTTATCGAAATTAGCTCCCTTATATTCATCACGTTTCCAAAGTGCGGTAATTATGATAAGTACAAGCCGAATAACTTTCAATAAAACATGCCACCATTTTATTACAACTACTTAATTCATTTGGTTACTATATAACATGGACAAGATATCCTTGGTTTTTAAAAAATCCACTTAATTAAGTAAATTGGTTAAAAATAAATAACTGATAGGGTTTTAAAAGGAACTTTAAAATAAATAAACCTTAACCAAATCATAAGTTTAAAACTTAATTAAACTTTAATTAACCTTAAATTAAATCAAAAATCATACTTTGAATTTAGATTAATTCAAAATTATTTATAATTAAACCTTTATTTAAATAACATTCATTTAAGAAATTAAACCCTAATTAAGTGGGTAATTAACTCTTAATTAAATAATAATTAATTAAATATTTAACTCTAATTAAATAATTAATTAAAATAAATAACTTGATTAAATAAAAATTATTTTTCTTCTTTCTTGAGTAATCATTATTTAAAACTTACTTAATTAAAGATAATTAGCTTATTTAATAATTCTTAAACTTTAATTACTTAACTTAATTTCCTAATTAATTAATTATTAATAATTACCTTAATTAATAAATTAAATAAATAAGTTGTTAAAATAATTAAAACTTAGACATTTTGGCTTACTTAATTATTTTGAAATGATTTTCAAAAACAATCCAAAAGAAAACACATAAAAACTTGAAATCGCAAAATTTCGTGAACTGCATCCATAGCGACTATCGCTATGAGCGCAATTCGCTGGAACTGATTTCTATGTGGAAACCTCACTTAACTCTAGCTACCACACTGTAACGACCCGTAAATTTCATTAATTAAATTAGTCATATTTATAAGATTTTGGAATTTAATTATAAAGAAATATAATTGTTATAATTGGTAACGAAGTAAATGTTAATAATTAACCTATGAAATATTACATTGGTTGTAATAGACTTAATTTTAAAAAAAAATTGAAATTAATAAACCCAATTCATTTGGAACCTTGTTTGTTGATATGCTAAAGTATAATAAATGAGTTATTTCGAGAGACTGAAATTTAAATAGAATTCTAATGAATGAATAGTGGAAAGGATTATACAGGTGTATAATTTAATACGAGAAAGAAAAGTATTTAATTGTTAATGTAATAAAAACATTATAATGATAATTGGAATAAATTAAGGAATACGTTAGTACAAGTTAAGTATTAATAACTTGAAAGGAAATCCAACCAATTCGAGTCAAAAGTTACACTTGGTTAAATATAATATAAGAGAACTAATAAATCTTGGAATAGTTTGTAATAAATGTTAATTGAGAAAAACCAGTGTTATGTAAGTAATTACAATATTGGGGTGTAATTAATGAACCTCTAAACGTGTAATTAAGAGTTAATGACAATATCTATTATGCGTTACTTATTTGGTTAGGGTGTTAAGTTAATTTGTAACCAATTTCAATTAATTCACTAATATGTCGTTATTAATAATAAGCATTACATTATTAATTATGATTAATTGAGAAATTAATATGGGAAGTGTGTAAATAACTATGAAAGTAACACGTTATAAATTGATTATGACCTAAACATAAGTGTAAGTTAAAGGTTGAACTTGAATCTAATCCATTTAATTGGAAACTTATTATAATAAATTGGATTCAATTTATAATAAAGGGGTTATTTTAGGAAATTGAAATAAATTTTATAATGGATGAATTAAGTTACTTTAAATTGAGAATGGGAATTGGTTTAAAGAATTATAAATTAATAAGTAAATCAAGATGATAAAATTTATGAATTATAGAATTTGAATTTTTAATAGTGAGTTAATTTACTTAATTTATAATAGTTGGATTTATTGCAAATGAATGAAACCAAATTTGTAGTTATTTCGTTAATTTAAAAATTAAGTTGAAAACGAGAAATATTTATGTAATAATTTTAAATCCAATGGTAAACCCTTCTATTTGAAATATTGAATGGACTAATTATGGGTAAATTCAATTTAATGGAAAATTTGGAAATTTATCTATAATTTTGAATGTTATGAAATTGAAGATTTCTATTGATTAATCTTCAATAAATTGACTTTTAAAAATTGTTAAATCATTGTAAATGTTTGAAAATTATAAAGTGATAAAGATTGCAAAGTTCAGAATTTTTAACGCGAAATTTGATTTAATTAATTTATTTTAAATTTATTTAATTAATATAAAAATAGCCATTTTGGTCACAGACTCGGATTTCAACGAAACCAGTTTCATCTGATCTGTAACAGTGAATTATTATAGGGTTTCAAGTTTCGTAGCGATCGGACTTGTCGTTTGATCGTACGAACGTGAAACGCTGTGGAATCGATTTAATTGAAATCAATTTGAAATCAATTTGAAAATATTGATTTCAGCATAACTTCTTCATATGATGGGATTTGGACGTGAAACTTTTTCCATCGCATTCAGAATATTTTTAAACACCTATTTTGATATATGGGTTTAACTAATTTCGTTCTAGGGTCAGAACGGGCTTTTTGGGCCACGTTAGTAGTAGCACGTATACCTATCAACCCGATCCATTCATTTTTCAACTTTATCTATAAATACCTTACTAAACCCTAGCCTCCGCCTATTCTCATTTGTCCACACGTAAATTTCATCAGCTCCTCCTCTTCCTCAATGGATGCAAACCCTAGATCCAAATTCAAATTTCAAAAATCAAATCCAAAGCCAAAAATTCAAAGTCCTCAGAAAAATTTAAAAAAATTATATGTTGTAGATTTCATCGATACGAATCTGCACATAGATTCTGTTTTTGCAATCGATGCACGAATCATCCGGAAAACTCAGTCAAAGGTAAAAATTCACGAAGCATACGTGTCGTTTTGGGCGTTTTCGATTGGGGTAGAAATTGAGCAATTGGTTTCTGGGTTCTGGAGAGATCGTGATGCCGAGTCGTTTGGTGGTGGTCGTAGCTTCAAATGATGGCCGAGGCGTCTGATTTTGGGCATCTAGGGTTCGGCAAACCCTATTTTTGGGTGGCGGCGGCCTGTAGCTAGAGACGATCGGAGGGGACGGCAATGGAGAGGGTGGCAGTGCGAGTTGAATGGCGATGATGACGTGGGCTGTAGTGGCGTATGGAGGCAACGTCTTGGTGGTCAAACGACGTGGTTCTGGGTCATGTTCGGTTGGGGGTTACGTGATGCGTGCGTTGTTCCCTATAGCTTGAGTTGGTAGGTGATGACGTGGCCTAGTGGAGAGTGAGTTTGTTATTAATTTTAATTTAATTTTTGTTTTTATTTTAATGTTAAAATCCTAATAACTATTACATACGAAGTCGTATTCACGCGCGGTTTCCTCCGCTTGGTTCGTATTGGAATTTCGGACTTGATGACGCTGGTTTGGACGAATTCTGAGATGATCAATTTTTTGGGTTTAAATTGGATTTAAATTCCATTTAAATTCAAAAGGTGAGTGTTTTAGCCCACTCACAACTTCTAAGTTTTCTTATATTTGTTAAATTGATTTAAGATATGAGTAGAAATTTATTTATGACTGTTTTGCATTTTTTTTCATCATCTCGTTTAAATCGCGTTTATTTAATTTAACTATTAATTAATTTTATTATTGCATATAAATTGACAGTTAAAATTTATTTATTTTGCATATAAACTGCTATTTATTTACTTATTTATTTAATTATTTTGAATATAAACTGTTCGTTGATACCTGTTATATTTTATATGCTCTATTGATGTTTGTTTAAATTAATGATGATTGAAATAAAATTGGTTGATGATTGATATTGGGTGAATGGATGGTGTGTTCTATATTATATAAACTGCAAGGTATTATGCATTCTCATTTCATTCGGGATTGCGGTTTGAAATGATATACAACCGCATTTTTTTATTTTTAAATTTGCGGATTGAAATGATAAATATCCGTATCACTTGACCATAGGTTATAAAATTATATACAGGCACCGCGATATATATATAAAATTATTTTTGAAATGATTTCTGGGGTTTGGATAGGATGCGGTTTAATAAATATTAATTTTGATCTTATATAAAATCTTATTTTATATATACATATATAGTTAAATTATTGAATTTAAGCTATGTATGAATTTATTAAATGGAAATAAATAAGTTGAAAGTGGAGTTTGATAATTTATATTCATGATTAAGTACAGGTTTAAGATAATGTATATATACATATATATAGAGTTTTAAATAGTTCAAATCAATTAAGATTAGAAATTAAATTGGAAATTTATTTGGAATTGGGCTTATTTAAAAATTAAACTCCACAAGTTGGTGTAAACTTATTAATCTTGGAAATTTTAAAGGTATGATATTTATAACTGGATTTTTATTCAAGATAAATTAAATGAATAATTCTAGTATAAATAAATGGAAGGAAATATTTAGTGTTAATAAATTGGGTTTTATTTTAAATGGTTATGGATCTATTATGTAAACGTTTCAAAACTAAATAATAGGACAATGAATTGTTGAATAGAAATTCCCAACCTTAGTTTTGAAATTTATTAAATACTCAAAGTTTGAAAATATTGAAATCGAAGTGTTTTAATTCAAACTGAAAGTGAATCTAAAGGTTATGGGTTTAGACTAACTTTAAAGTAAATAAAATTGTAAAGGCGTGGAAATTATTTACTTTATAAAGAAATTTTAAATCAACTGTTTTATTTTATATATTGTTGAATATCCAAACCATTTAAGTTTTGAAAGTTATGGTTTTAAAGCTATGAATTTCGAAGTATTATATTTTGAAAGTTATAATTCAAATGTTTGGGTTTCAGATATTATAAATTTCAAAGCAGTATGATTTTGGAAAAGATATATGTGAAATAAAGATGATATTATACTGATTTGGGTTTATAAATGATATCAAATTTATTTGGTTTTTAAAACAAAAAATGGTATCGTATTATATGGTTTTGAAATGGGTATATATTCTGGTTTTGAAAGTAAAACTATTTTGATAAGACCGCGGTGTTATAATAACGTTTGGTTGTTGAAGAGACCAGGATCGGAAGTTGTCATACTCTCTGCCAACTCCGAAATCCACTTTAACAACTATGTACGTGGTGGAGATTCCAAAATGAAGTAGGATGGTGGCGGCGTTTCCTTTGAGGTAAATACGTGGACCCGACTCCCGTGAGTTGGCATACGGTGGCTAAAACAGGAGCGATTCTCGGGCCAAGGGGGTTAGCGCCCTTTATCGGACACATCCCTTCGATACTATACTCTGAATTTGGATTGATTCGGGGGCCACCTTTATTTTTTTGATATTGGGGGTGTTTGTTCAAGGTGGGCAGTAGCTGCGGCTATGCGTTACCACCAGTCCGGATAGCAATTGTATATCTACCCTGGCATTGCCTAGTTGTGCCGTGTCACCTACCATAGCACGCCTTATACGATTTTGGTTTCGTACCATACCTATGGAGTGCCCTCTGACGACACGCAGTACGAGGGAGATTACGGTACTATATAGACTATGGGAATATATAACTGTGTTAAGGTGGAAAATGTAAAGCCTTAACGCTATTTAAAAGTAAATTTATTTTACAATTAGACACTAGTATAATAGCGAAATATACTACATAGTAGATAGTTTAACGGATCCTTAGGAGATGTAAATCCCGAGCATCTCTTAAGTTACTGCACTCATATTTATCTCTGTTGATTTAACTTACATAAGATCTTTTAGTTCTGACTCGAGTGTTTTGTCTTTTCAATTTGCTCGGGTCAGTCCGAGCGTTTCAGGATTTGAAGATTTTATTCTGGAGGATGAAGATGAAGATTTGTATTATTACTATCTATTATATTATTCCACTACACCATTTGATTCCGCTGCATTGATATTTATTGGTATGTGAACTCTGATATTTAGTGTATAAAGAAAAATCAAATCTTTTGTAAACGGTTTTATGAACTGTATATTTGTTATTATTTTTTATCGTTCCGCTGCAAGATTCTATTTTGTTTTTTTTCTTCTTTCTTCATCTTCTCTGTGTTTATCTTATTTACCCCATAACAATCCGCCCTTCCGTATGGTTTGAATTGGCACGTGTGTCGATTTAAAGCGTGCGATAAGGCGGGACGTTACATCTGGTATCAGAGCTTTGGTTTGGCGATAAACCTTAGCTTTGTGGGGTTTGACTCTTTATTAATAGGGTAGTAATACCCTATGGGAGTCGCTGAGTGTATATATATGAGAGATTGTATTTGTTAATGTTATAAAAAGGTTTTGATATTGTGTTAATCTGTTCCGTTTTGTATTTATAAATTCTGGTTGGTGCATGGGACGCTATGACATCAATAGGGATTTCTAAACACTAAATAGGACAGACCGACATAATATTTGTTTTAATATAGGTAAATGAAATAATTTTGCCTGTTATATTTCCTATATATAAAATAAAATTTTCAAATGATATCTATATTTGGCTGCAGTAGATTGGTCATTAGGTAATAAAGTGTATAAATAATAATAGAAATAAGATTGAAAAATAAAATAAATGAAATTTGGAAATTTAGAACTTAAGATCCGGGGTTTTGAAATTTCTTTCGAATAAATTTTGGAATATAATAATATTGTTTATAAGTACTTTCTGATATAAATATTTATTATAATTCGGAAGAATTGTTTTAAAGAAGATTTTGGAGAAAATAAGTTTTGTACTTTCCTCTCTGTCGCTGGAAAATAATTTCGGTGATGGCGGCCGCATCATTGACTTTCATTTTCGAGTTTAGAAGGGGGAAGGCCATTGTAGTAATTCTACTGCAGATTCATTTTTGAAAAATATATAAATTTTGAATTGTTTTAAATATAATTAGAGATATATAAGTTGTAATAATATATTTATCTATTATTTTAAAATAAATTGAAAATTTAAACCGGTATTAAATTCTTAAATTTCCATTAATTAATTGTTTCAATTATTGTAGTGGAATGAAAGGTAAGTAATTAATAATTGAAACCTCTAATTTAGGTAAGAGATTTAAGGCTAAGTTATAAAGGAAATGAAAAGGAAGTTGAAATTGTAACTTATAAGAAAAGGGTAAAAATTTATTGAACGATGAATTAATTAAAAGAAATGGGAAAACTTGTATAACTTTCAATTACATTCTTTAAAAGCATATATATAACTTACCAAATATTAAAAGTTGAAATATTAATAAGAGGATGTAATAGATATTATACAAGAAATAAATTTGAGGTAATGAAAGAAATTAATGAAGTTCCTTAATAAATAAGAATTGATGTGCAGTTGTATAAACTTAAGTATAATTGAATGCTACTAATTGAATATAATGGAAAGTAGGTATTGTAAGTAAGCAACTAAAAACTTAAGTAAATACACGACATTAAGTATTAAGAAATGAGTGAATATGATGCAATAAAGAAGAAACTTGCATGACATTTAAATGAAAAAAATGAATATTGTAAGTAATAAGTAAAAATAAATGAAGCAAACGTTTAATGAGTAAATGTAAATTTAAAAGATAAAACACTGTATAAATAAAAAGAAAATCAAACAACAAAGGTATGAAATGAAATTAATAATAAGTTAAGTTGATTGTTGTTTGGATTTGTTGTTCATGGTTGTTTGGGCAAGGGTACTTTAAATTTGGATTTGGGGTGAATGAGTAATCTATTTAGTTTTATCTAAGACTGTTGAGTAAATGATGCGCTAGTAGTTTATTCTTTATTCCGTACAATTTAAAAGTTTTGAACCCGAACAACTATTTGTTTGTTTGATTTAACGGTTGTTTTGTATTTGTGTGTATGTTATTTGTTGAAATTGATGGTTGTTGTATTGATTTGTTGTTAATGATTGAAACCACTTAAATATATCACTTTTTATAAATTGTTAACCCTTTGGATTTATAAGTGAAATGCAGGGTATGGAAGCAATTGCTACTGCTTTTGGTTCCGTAAATTTAGCGTAAATTTCCTGACAAATAGGTACGTTTCGGATTACGGTTTATAGCGCTATTATATATATTTCCTCGGGGTAGGATATTATATTTTGGATATTATATGTGATATTTTGATATATTTGATATTATACGTTCTCCCGAGCCTCTCTGTACAAAGGAGACTCTGCCAAAAAAATTCGTAAATTTTGGACTTAGAAATTTTTGAAAGGTTTTTCCAAAATTTATTTATTTAAGTATAAAAAGATATAATGATTATAAAATGGGTATATTTTATTTAAAATAATAAATTTGTAAATTATTGTTTATAAGTTAATATTTTGAATAAGATGTATTGTTTATTTAATTCTTCCTTCTCCCTTCTTTTTCCTTTTCGGGGGAAAAAAGTTTTGAGTGGGGGAGAGTGTAACGACCCGTAAATTTCGTTAATTAAATTAGTCATATTTATAAGATTTTGGAATTTAATTATAAAGAAATATAATTGTTATAATTGGTAACGAAGTAAATGTTAATAATTAACCTATGAAATATTACATTGGTTGTAATAGACTTAATTTTTAAAAAAAATTGAAATTAATAAACCCTATTCATTTGCAACCTTGTTTGCTGATATGTTAAAGTATAATAAATGAGTTATTTCAAGAGATTGAAATTTAAATAGAATTCTAATGAATGAATAGTGGAAAGGATTATACAAGTGTATAATTTAATACGAGAAAGGAAAGTATTTAATTGTTTATGTAATAAAAACATTGTAACGGTAATTGGAATAAATTAAGGAATATGTTCGTATAAGTTAAGTATTAATAACTTGAAAGGAAATCCAACCAATTCGAGTCAAAAATTACACTTGGTTAAATATAATATAAGAGAACTAATAAATCTTGGAATAGTTTGTAATAAATGTTAATTGAGAAAAACCAGTGTTATGTAAGTAATTAAAATATTGGGGTGTAATTAATGAACCTCTAAACGTGTAATTAAGAGTTAATGACAATATCTATTGTGCATTACTTATTTGGTTAGGGTGTTAAGTTAATTTGTAACCAATTTCAATTAATTCACTAATATGTCGTTATTAACAATAAGCGTTACTTTAATAATTATGATTAATTAAGAAATTAATACGGGAAGTGTGTAAATAACTATGAAAGTAACACGTTATAAATTGATTATGACCTAAACTTAAGTGTAAGTTAAAGGTTGAACTTGAATCTAATCCATTTAATTGGAAACTTATTATAATAAATTGGATTCAATTTATAATAAAGGGGTTATTTTAAGAAATTGAAATAAATTCTATAATGGATGAATTAAGTTACTTTAAATTGAGAATGTGAATTTTTTTTTTGGCAAAGCCAGCGGGGTTATCTGGTCCCCTACCAGTTTATTGCAAAACAATAAATGTTACAACAGAAAACAAAGAGATTACAAGGAAGGGAAAACATCAACAAAAACATAAAAAAAGAAATGAAAAAATGATCAAACCCAAGTTTGCAACAGTGCAAGGTTGAAAACAGTTTGACAGATCTTCAATTGACAATAAATAGCATTCTTCACTTCATACCAAAGCTCATCCCCATTTTTTCTCTGATTTTCAAAAAATATAGCATTTCTTTCCCTCCAAATGACTGTCATGTAAATTTTCAAGCACACAGCAAGCAACCTACCCATTTCATCTTTCTTCTTGGTAACATTATGGAAAACTTCCCACACATCACTAGTGTTAGCAGAAAGTAATCTCAGACCAGTTTTAAACCCAATTCTTTGTATCAGAAATAGAAGAGCAGGGCATTCAAAGTAAATATGATGTGGAGAATCTTCATATAGGTCATAAAACAAGCACTCCATAGTGCAGCCCATGCCATATTTGCTCAGAACATTTCTTGTTAGCAAGGCTTGGTTTATTACTTTCCATAGCATCAAGTTGTCTTTTGGTTGTGAATCAGATGACCAGATAATAGTGCTCCATTTAGCTGCAGGCAAAGGTGTAGTGACAGTGACATAGTTGTAAACTCCTTTAATAGAATGAGGCTTCATATCCCAAACAACAATGTCATATTGAGTATCATGTAGGTATAGCTGTTGCATTTTATTCCACAGCTGCCTTAAATATTGATTACTATTGGAAGGAAGTACAATTTTTCCATCATGAATATAATCAATGGCCTTTGCATCAATGTGTATACCAGACTGCAAAATCTTATAATAGTCACATAATGTAGATAAGATTAGACCTTTACTGATCCAGGGGTCATGCCAGAAACTGACAGTAGAATTAGCTTTGACAGGATATAAAATCATAGGTAGGATAACATTTCTCAAATTCAATAAATTTCTCCAAATCCAACTACTGGACAGAGGATTATCCATACACCAAAAATACTTATTCTTAATATTGTGATGCCTGACCCAGTCAACCCGTAAACTAGCTTTATTGTTTATTAAGTCATCAATATGTGTACTTATTGCTGCTAAATTCCACTTCCTGACATTTATAACCCCAAGACCTCCCATATTTTTAGAGGCTTCAAACTTTGAAAAGGAACAAGGCAAAATTTTCTTGTTATGAATGCTTCCTGTCCAAAAAAATCTGTTCATAGGAGACCTAACTTGTTGCAAAATCCTTACTGGGAGAATCATAGCACGAGCCCAGTAAACAAGGGAGGAAAATACAGTAGATTAAATAAGCACTAATCTTCCACTTTGTGTCAGCCGCCTATTTCCCCAAGCATTCATAACAGAAGTGATTTTGTTGTATAGAGGAAAACAATCAACTTTTGTAATCCTTTTTGAGATTAATAGTAGACCAAGATACTTCATATCAGTGTCCATAGAAGAGAATCCACTTTGTCTTTGTAAGGCAGTAGCATGAGCATCACTGACTCCAGAAATCAACAAAGAAGATTTGTCTTGATTTATTTTAAGACCAGTCATAGTGTAGAATGCTTGCAATGCCTCAGAAATTGCATTTAAGGAAGGTAACTCAGGCTTTGTGAACAACATCACATCATCAGCAAACATGATTGAAGTTATATGCTATTTTGCACACTTAGGGTGGTACTTTATTGTCTTCAGTGAATACCTAATTTGGAGTATGACAGTTAATACTTCCATAACAAGCAAGAACAAGTATGAAGATATAGGGTCACCTTGCCGTATTCCTTTACTACTTCTGAAGTTGCCAACTGATCTACCATTAATAACAATAGAGAAAGAAGGAGTGGAGATGCACACATATACCCAGGAAACAAAATTTTTAGGAAATCCCATCTGTGCCATAACCCTAACTATTAAAGACCAGTGAACGGTATCATAAGCGTTGGAAATATCAATTTTAATCGCTGCAGCAGTAGGTACCTTATTTTTACCATAGCCTTTCAGTAATTCTTGAGATAGTAGAAGGTTATCAAGTATACTCCTAGAAGGAATAAAAGCAGCCTGATTTCTTGAAACCACCGATGGAAGAACTTTAACTAAAAGCGAAGCCAGTAATTTAGATATGCATTTGTATACTACATTACAGCAAGAGATAGGTCTGAAAGACGTGACACCAGTTGGGTTGCTGACTTTGGGAATAAGGGCAATGTTAGTACTATTAACTTCGCCTAACAACATACACTTATTGAAGAAGTTGTGTATGGCTCTACAGAACTCACTACCCAAAACACTCCAAGTAGAGATAAAAAAATACCACATTTATCCCATCAGGCCCCCTGATGATTGTTGATTCATAGTGAAGAGAGTTGTTTTAATTTCCTCATCAGTTACAGGAGTAATAAGAGTTGCAGCTTCCAGGGAAGAAATGCATGGTAGTGGTAGAGAAGTAATGAGATCAAGATCAGGAATAAAACCATCAGAGTTTCCAAGCAAATTTGAGAAGTAGTCAATAAAAGCCTTATCAACAGTTTCAGCAGCTGTAAAAAAAGAACCATGTTCATCATAAATGCTATAAGTGTTCTCTCTTGCATGCTTTACCTTTATAGAGTCATGATAAAACTTGGTGTTTCTATCTCCTTCAGAAATCCATTTTGTATGCAGTTGTTGTCTCTTCATGCTAGCTTCCAAGTACAAAGCATTATTTACATCTTTAAAAAGTTTACTTTCTTCTTCAGCAGCTTGAACATCCAGAGGGTGCTCCATCATGTACTCCCGTTGTTTCTTCAGTTTTTCCTTTAGGCCAGTTGACAGCAGGCTACCAGAGCCAAAAGTTGTGATAACCCACTGTTTAATCTCCTGCTTAATACATTTTAGCTTCCTGCAAAACTTAAACATTGGGTTACCAAAACAAGTAAAATCAGAGCTGACTTTAGTAACTAATGGAAGGAAATGTTCATGTTTAACCCATGAATTATAAAATTTAAAACTTCTCTTTTCCTTTTTAAAATGGAGACCAAGAGTTAAGATTAAAGGGGAGTGGTCAGACATTATTGGTTGAGGAAGGTATACAGATTGGGTAGGCCAGTGAGAGATAGCTTGAAAGTTGCAAAAGGTGTGATCAATTGTTGTGAAGGTTCGAACACCGCTACGACTTCTATTATTCCATGAAAACTTGGCTCCAGTTTTGTTAACCATAATCAGATCAGATTCATAAACAGCCAGGTTTAAAGGATCAAGTTCATTTGATGTTAGTGGAGTTCCACCTGATTTGTCATTGTAATCATAGCAGGAATTAAAATCACCCAAAACAATCCAGGGGTGGGTGGATTGTCTTAAAGGAGGCAAAGCATCAAAAAATACTCTCCTGGAGTTGGCAGAATTGTCAGCACATACAAAGGTTATATAGAAAGATGAAGGGATATTTGTTTCTTGCACATGAAAGTGGATGTACTGCCTAGTTGATAGAAGGGGAGAAAGAGTTAATGCAGCAGGATCATAGATAACTAGAATCCTACCATAAGTGGCACTATCTAGATTATGATGAAAAGACCAGGATGGATTTATATAAGAAACAGCTTTTGTAGATAAAGATAAGTTTAGTTTTGTTTCAAGTAGACCAAAAAGACAGATGTTGTACTCAGTGATTATACTTTTCACCTGATCAAGTTTTAGGTTACTGTGAGCTCCTCTGAGGTTCCATGATGCAATTTTTTTAAACACAAAAATTATTGAGGAAAGGGATTGAAATTTCTTCTCTTTGCAGAAAGAGATCTTGTTTCTATGATCCTATGTGATTGTGATAGAGGAGAAGTAGGTTGGGAACAATTTTGGGAGGAGATAGGATCAGCAGGTGGAACTGCTGTTGTTTGGATATTGGTAGTACATGCTGTCCACCCTGGCAATTCAATAGAAAATTTGTATGGTGTTGGAGCAGTAGCTTGAACATCCACTGGGTTTTCATACATTGTAGTTATTAGCTGTGTTACTTGTTGCTCAAAAATATTGCACCAGTCTTTGTCCATATCTGATACAAGTGTATCTGAGGGGTCATGCAGAACATGTTTTCCACTTCCTGTTGTATGGCTAACTTCAGAGCTATTTATACCTTTTGAAAACAAAATTTTGTCCACATCAGTTGTTTTCAGATCATTAACTTCATTTTCTTTACCATCATTTGCAGGAGTTTTGCCTTTGTGACCACCATTACATTGTTCTTCTCTTATGACTTCATTTGTTATTTCACCTTCCTCAACATTAATAATTTCCAGTGTGTCATCCTCTTCCACTACAGATTGCAGCAACTGGAATTTATTTTGTGTAGAAACAAGACAAGCTTGTTCACCACATTGAGTTTTTTGCACATCATATTGCACTAATTTAATTTTCCCACTTCCATCATTCTCAGATACCATCTTTTCTCCTTGCATCTTCAAGTCATTTACTCCCACATCTTCACTCGCATTTTTCCCTTTTTCCTTGTTTTTGTTTACTTTTTGCCAAACTTGCTTAACTCTTTCTTGTTTCTCAGTTGTTCTCCCCTTTTTCATCTTATTCTTTTTTTCCTCCGTTAGTTTGTGTTGTTCATCAGTTGCGCATTGCTCAACAAACTCATCACTTTCATATTTCTTGCAATTTTTAAACAAGTGCCCAAACTCTTTACATACAGTGCAGATTTCCGGTTTCCACAAGTATTCTACTTTCACTACTTGTTCGGTTCCATCTAGTAACATGACTGAGAAACTTTCTGGTAGTTCTTTGTTTGGAGTTACTTCAACTAAACATTTAGCAAAGGATAAACGCTCAAATTTTTCAGTTGGTGTATCCATACAATGAAGCTTACCTACTCTGGCAGTTAACCAATTAATACCCAAAGGTGACCATGCATACAATGGAATATTTGATAGTTTTATCCACACAGGCACAGCTTTTATACTACTACAGCTGTTCCCAATGTTTTCATCCCACGGCTTCACTATGAATAACTTATTTCTCATTACAACTGGATCTGCTTCAGAATTTTTTTTCCTATCATCTTCATTACTAAATTTGAGCAAAAACAGGAAACCATCTGATGTAACAGTAATAGACCCTGCAAGCTTCCAAGCATGCTTAAGATAATATAGAACAGTTGCGTACGGTAGTGGATTATCAAGGAAAAAACCAACAAGATAATCACACCACAGTGAACTACCTGCCTTGACAACTTCTGCAGGTGGCACTATAGCTTCTCCTTGATATTCAAGTTGAATACCACGCGGCACATAGGAGCCAGCATTATTAGGTCTTGCTTTGAAAAGAGAGTTCCAAGCATGCGGTTGTTTTGTTAGCGAAGGAGATGACAATGTTGGATTAGAAAGTGGTGGAGGTGGTGAAAGCTTTGTAGAGGCATGAACAGGAAGAGGAGGGACAAGCTGAACACTGACAGAGGATAGAACAACAGAAAAGTTTAGGAGAGGGAGAATGGGTGGTGCAGAAGGAGGAACTGGAATAGGATTGGAAAGACAAGGCTGAATGGGAGTTGGGGGATGTGATTGGTTAGCTGGAAGTACAGGAAAAGAAGGGACAAGCTCAACACAGACAGGGGAAGGAACAATGTTTGGTAGCGGAAGTATGGGTGGTGCAGAAGGAGGTACGAGAATTGGGGAGGAAGGACAAGGCTGTAGAGAAGATAGGGGATGTGATAGGTTAGCGGGATGGGAAAGAAAATTTGGGGCCGTCCCCATGTTCAAAAAAAGAAAAAAGAAAAAAGTTAAACTTTGGGGCCAAGGAAACTATGTTTGGCCTGGCCTTCGGTTAGCCGGTTTTATAAGTGGCCGTGCACTATGTCTTATTATTGTGGCCGCTGGGATTCGAACCGGTGCCACTACAACCATATGTAGCAACTCCACTATGTCTTAACCACTGGACCACTAGAACTTATGAATTATAGAATTTGAATTATTATTAGTGAGTTAATTTATTTAATTTATAATAGTTGGATTTATTGCAAATGAATGAAATCAAATTTGTAGTTATTACGTTAATTTAAAAATTAAGTTGAAAATGGGAAATATTTATGTGATAATTTTAAATCCAATGGTAGACCCTTCTATTTGAAATTTTGCATGGAATAATTATGGGTAAATTCAATTTAATGGAAATTTTGGAAATTTATCTATAATTTTGAATTTTATGAAATTGAAGATTTCTATTGATTAATCTTTAATAAATTGACTTTTAAAAATTGTTAAATCACTGTAAATGTTTGAAAATTATAAAGTGATAAAGATTGCAAAGTTCAGAATTTTTAACGCGAAATTTGATTTAATTAATTTAGTTTAAATTTATTTAATTAATATAAAAATAGCCATTTTGGTCACAGACTCGGATTTTGACGAAACCAGTTTCATCAGATCCGTAACAGTGAATTATTGCAGGGTTTCAAGTTTCGTAGCGATCAGACTTGTCGTTTGATCGTACGAACGTCAAACGCCTTGGAATCAATTTAATTGAAATCAATTTGAAATCAATTTGAAAGTATTGATTTTAGCATAACTTCTTCATACGATGAGATTTCGATGTGAAACTTTTTCCATCGCATTCAAAATACTTTTAAACACCTATTTTGATATATGGGTTTAACCAATTTCGTTCCGGGGTCAGAACGAGCTTTTTGGGCCACGTTAGCAGTAGCACGTATACCTATCAACCCGATCCATCTATTTTTCAACTTTATCTATAAATACATTACTAAACCCTAGCCTCCGCCTATTATCATTTGTCTACGCGTAAATTTCATCAGCTCCTTCTCTTCCTCAATGGATGCAAACCCTAGATCCAAATTCAAATTTCAAAAATCAAATCCAAAGCCAAAAATTCAAAGTCCTCGGAAAAATTTTAAAAATTTTATGTTGTAGATTTCATCGACATGAATCTGCACATAGTTTCTGTTTTTGCAATCGATGCACGAATCATGCGGAAAACTCAGTCAAAGGTCAAAATTCGCGAAGCATACGTGTCGTTTTGGGCGTTTTCGATTGTGGCAAAAATTGAGCAATTGGTTTCTGGGTTCTGGAGAGATCGTGATGCCGAGTCGTTTGGTGGTGGTCGCAGCTTCAATTAATGGCCGAGGCGTCTGATTTTGGGCATCTAGGGTTCGGCAAACCCTATTTTTGGGTGGCGGCGGCGGCCTGTTGCTAGAGACGATCGGAGGGGACGGTAGTGGAGAGGGCGACGATGCGAGTTGAACGACGATGATGACGTGGGCAGTAGTGGCGTATGGAGGCAACGTCTCGGTGGTTAAACGACGTGGTTCTGGGTCATGTTCGGTTGGGGGTTACGTGATGCGTGCGTTGTTCCCTATAGCTTGAGTTGGTAGGTGATGACGTGGCCTAGTGGAGAGTGAGTTTGTTATTTATTTTATTTTAATTTTTGTTTTTATTTTAATGTTAAAATCCTAATAACTATTACATACGAAGTCGTATTCACGCGCGGTTTCCTCCACTAGGTTCGTATTGGAATTTCGGACTTAACGATGCTGGTTTGGACGAATTCTGAGACGTCAAATTTTTGGGTTTAAATTGGATTTGAATTCCATTTAAATTCAAAAGGTGAGTGTTTTAACCCACTCACAACTTCTAAGTTTTCTTATGTTTGTTAAATTGATTTAAGATATGAGTAGAAATTTATTTATGACTATTTTGCATATATATTTTTCATCATCTCAGTTAAATCGCATTTATTTAGTTTAACTGTTAATTAATTTTATTATTGCATATAAATTGACGGTTAAAATTTATTTATTTTGCAAATAAACTGCTAGTTAAACAGTTATTTACTTATTTATTTATTTATTTTGAATATAAACTGTTCGTTGATACCTGCTATATTTTATATTCTCTATTGATGTTTGTTTATATTGATGATGATTGAAATAAAATTGGTTGATGATTGATATTGGGTGAATGGATGGTGTGTTCTATATTATACAAACTGCAAGGTATTATGCATTCCCATTTCATTCGGGATTGCGGTTTGAAATAATATACAACCGCATTTTTTATTTTTTTTATATTTGCGGATTGAAATGATAAATATCCGTATCACTTGACCATAGGATAGAAAATTATATACAGGCACCGCGGTATATATATATATAAAATTATTTTTGAAATGATTTCTATGGTTTGGATAGGATGCGGTTTAATAAATATTAATTTTGATCTTATATGAAATCTTATTTTATATATACATATATAGTTAAATTATTGAATTTAAGCTATGTATGAATTTTTTAAATGGAAATAAATAAGTTGAAAAATGGAGTTTGATAATTTATATTTATGATTAAGTACAGGTTTAAGATATTGTATATATATAGAGTTTTAAATAGTTCAAATCAATTAAGAATCGAAATTAAATTGGAAATTTGTTTGGAATTAGGCTTATTTAAAAATTAAACTCCACAAGTTGGTGTAAACTTATTAATCTTGGAAATTTTAAAAGTATGATATTTATAACTGGATTTTTATTCAAGATAAATTAAATGAATAATTCTGTATAAATAAATGGAAGGAAATATTTAGTGTTAATAAATTTGGTTTTATTTTAAATGGTTATGGATCTATTATGTAAACGTTTCAAAACTAAATAATAGGACAATGAATTGTTGAATAGAAATTCCCAACCTTAGTTTTGAAATTTATTAAATACTCAAAGTTTGAAAATACTGAAATCGAAGTGTTTTTATTCAAACGGAAAGTGAATCTAAAGATTATGGGTTTAGACTGAATTTAAAGTAAATAAAATTGTAAAGGCGTGGAAATTATTTACTTTATAAAGAAATTTTAAATTCAACTGTTTTATTTTATATACTGTTGAATATCCAAACCATTTAAGTTTTGAAAGTTATGGTTTTAAAGCTATGAATTTCGAAGTATTATGTTTTGAAAGTTATAATTCAAATGTTTGGGTTTCAGATATTATAAATTTTAAAGAAATATGATTTTGGAAAAGATATATGTGAAATAAAGATGATATTATACTGATTTGGGTTTATAAATGATATCAAATTTATTTGGTTTTTAAAACGAAAAATGATATCGTATTATATGGTTTTGAAATGGGTATATATTCTAGTTTTGAAAGTAAAACTATTTTGATAAGACCGCGTTGTTATAATAGCATTTGGTTGTTGAAGAGACCGGGATCGAAAGTTGTCATACTCTCTGCCAACTTCGAAATCCACTTTAACAACAGTGTACGCGGTGGAGATTCCAGAATAAAGTAGGATGGTGGCGGCGTTTCCTTTGAGGTAAATACGTGGACCCGACTCCCGTGAGTTGGCATAAGGTGGCTAAAACAGGAGCGATTCTCGGGCCAAGGGGGTTAGCGCCCTTTATCGAACACATCCCTTCGATACTATACTCTGACTTTGGATTGATTCGGGGGCCACCTTTATTTTTTTGATTTTAGGGGTGTTTGTTCGAGGTGGACGGTAGCTGGGGCTATGCGTTACCACCTGTCCGGATAGCAATTGGTATATCTACCCTGGCATTGCCTAGTTGTGCCGTGTCACCTACCCTAGCGCGCCTTATATGATTTTGGTTTCGTACCATACCTATGGAGTGCCCTCTGACGACGCCCAGTACGAGGGAGATTACGGTACTGTATAGATATGGGAATATATAACCGTGTTAAGGTGTAAAATGTAAAGCCTTAACGCTATTTAAAAGTAAATTTATTTTACAATCAGACACTAGTATAATAGCGAAATATACTACATAGTAGATAGTTTAACGGATCCTTAGGAGATGTAAATCCCGAGCATCTCTTAAGTTACTGCACTTATATTTATCTCTGTTGATTTAACTTACATAAGATCTTTTGGTTCTGACTCGAGTGTTTTGTCTTTTCAATTTTCTTGGGTCAGTCCGAGCGTTTTAGGATTTGAAGATTTTATTCTGGAGGACGAAGACGAAGATTTGTATTATTACTATCTATTATATTATTCCACTACACCATTTGATTCCGCTGCATTGATATTTATTAGTATGTGAACTCTGATATTTAGTGTATAAAGAAAAATCAAATGTTTTGTAAACAGTTTTTTGAACTGTATATTTGATATTATATTTTATCGTTCCGCTGCATGATTCTATTTTGTTTTTTTCTTCTTTCTTCATCTTCTCTGTGTTTTTCTTATTTACCCCATAAAAATCCGCCCTTCCGTATGGTTTGAATTGGTACGTATGTCGATTTAAAGCGTGCGATTAGGCGGGACGTTACACACATGATTGAAAACACAATTGTAAGAGTTTTGAAAACTTAAACACAAGGTAAAAACTTAGAAAACATATTTAAAAATCCAAAGCTAGAAAATAGCTTTCGTTTTCAAATCGGATCTCAAGTTCTTGGCGAATTTTAAGGCACTAGTTTTTACAACCATCACACAACATACTTGGTTTTATTCCATAAACAATACCACCATAATAAAATAATATCACAAATCCATATCAACATACATATTCAAACTTATCAATATACATTCCAAATCACAAATCTATACCAAAAAAAAACTTACAACCGTATATCATCTAAACAACCTGACATTTTCAACAGGACAAACAGTATAACTTCATAACATATGGGTCATTTAAAACAAGTTGTTTTCTTTTCCAAAAATATTACTTTTTCTCACCGAAAATTTTCTAAATCAGAGCGTACTTTTGCCGAAACTTGAAAACACCTTAGAAACTTTGCAAATATGAAACTTTTTTATGCTTAGACACTTGAATTGGGCTCGACCAAGTGGGTTTGGGCTCGGCCTAGGCCATGATTAGTTTGGGCTTGGCCATGTGGTCTTGGGTGGATGTTTGCTTGATTTTTGGAAGAGAAAGTGTTGTAGGAGACGTGGAAGTGGTTTTGTGAATTAAATGGGAGATTTTTGCATAAGAAAGTGAATTTTTTTTTCAAATTTATAAGGAGGAAGCCATGGATGCTTTAGCTCAAGATCGTAGGAAATTTGGAATGAATAAAGATGTTGTAAACATGAAAATATGAAGACGAAGGGGTATATATAGGCTTAGAATTTAATCAAAATAATATAATGTGATTTATATTAAAATATACATATGCATGATGGCCATACCCCTTCCCCATCAAAACCGCCCACTACACCCCATTTAGCTTGCACTATTCAAGTCATGCTATTGTGTACTTGGGTTGAAAGGGAGCATTTCATATATTATATATATATATGATATAAATCTTATATTAATTTATATATTTAAGGAGAAACATGCACATGCATATATATACATGTACGCACCACGTTAACTTAGTTTATATTGTGTGCATGTGTGTTTAACATATTGTTATAACCTTTTGAATAACTTTCAAAAATGAAAAATCCATATTTCGAAAAATATTTTTCGATCACATTTTCTTTTTCTCCATGAACTATGTATGATGGTAAACAAATTTTGAAAACAATTTTGTTATCATTAATTATTATTTAAAATAGTTTATTTGTAAATAAAACCCATTTATAAATTATTTAAAAAATAATTAAATATTTATTTAAATAGCCATTAAATTCTGGGTCGTTACACTCTACAAAACATGTGATTGTTTAATTAATTGCCTTAAAACCATTGAATTGTGTTAAGTACATTTGAATATTTAAAATGGATATATTGATTTAAATACATATGTTAAAATATGTTTCATAGAATGTGCTGTGAATTTGGAAGTCATATATGTGACTAATATAGAATGAGGTTATATACAGAATTCTCTGTATTGCTATAGTCGCTATAAACGTACTTTGAATCCCTTAACTATAACTTGTGTAATTTAATGAATTATTAACATAGTTGGTTGTTTGAATTATGCTTGGCCAGTTTATAAGCAATTAATTTTTTATATGCATGGGTTGGGTAGATACGAATACTTTATGATTAGAATTTCACAGTTTGACTATATGGTGTGCAATGGGAATATTTGATTAAGTAATAGTTAACAAAAGATGTTTATTATAATTTTAAAGATGTTTATCTTTTAAATGAAATGGTTTCTTTGAAAAGAAATAGAAATATATTTGGAAATAAATATTCTTGAAGTGATTTGTACAAAAGTATTTATAAAATATGTTTTATAAATAAAGAGAACTTTAAAGACTAAAACCCCAATGGTTTTAAACTGATTTCCAAAAATTTGAGGAAATAAACGATACTATGTTTGAAAGTATTTGTGATTATTAATGCAAAATGATTTTTCGCTTCAGGGAACAAAATGATTTGTTATTACCGATATTTCGAGTAACCAATAACTAAAAAGTGGGCATGAGGGTTCATATAACCCTGGTATAGTCCCATCTTAGTGTAGAGGGATAATTATTTAGTAATTTTAGAGAGGTTGGGACCCAGTTGCCATGTTATTGGGAGAAATCTCTCAATCTACTTGCATATATTTTGATATGCTTTTATAGTGGAGTATTTTGATATTTTGAAATAAATATATCAAATGCAACACTATATTATTATACAAAGTATGTGATACCGTTTTCAAAAGTGATTTGCTTTATATCCCAAAAAAAGTATGATTTGATATAAAAGATATATTTTATATCTTTGAATAGGATTTGAAATAGAACTGGAAATTTAGTTCGAAGAGATTATATTTTGAAAATGATAAACTTAGTTAGATTTCATAAATCTAAATGTGAAGATTAAGCCTAAGGGGTAGTTTGGGAATTGCATATTTGTTTGTTTGTGCATCATAGGCTCCTTGAGTCTTATTTGTGAACAAGAGAACTATGTTGGCTTGATCTTATATCTAATCGGGTACCCAATTAGATAGATGTACGTAGCCAGTCACAAGTGGTATAGACACAGTCCTAATAATAATATACCTTTTTCCTGTTTATTGTTTGTTATTTATCTGTGTTGTTGTATCTTTCCAGCTAATCATTTATTCTGCATTGACATGTTTATTGAGTTTGCAGGATTGACTATTACTGTCCCTCTCATCAGAGTTGTGCAACAGTAGATTTATTGTATTAGAGTTTTTCTTTTTATTAAAGCACACATAGTAGGATAAATGATTACTCTGAAAAGTTGTATTATTAAAATTGCATCCTATACATTGATAGTAATAAATATTTATCAAATGATATTATATATTAAATTAGTAGTTTTAGAATAGACGGGCTTTCGACGGTTTTTACTAGTCCAAAAATCCACATTATTACAGCGATATCAGAGCTTAGGTTAGGTGCTTAAGTAAAATTTGTCTAGGTTAGTAAATAAACCTAAGAATTTTTATAAAACTACCTTAATTTGATAAATAAAATGGATATGATAAGACACGTAACCCCAACCGGTGTCATGGGTGATATAATTTTTGGTGTGCTTAACTTTTTTTGATTGTTTGGCTTCCGTTATATTTTTCCATCCTTAGAATTTTGGGAACGAAATTCTTTTAAAGGGGGAAGAATGTGAGGATTCGTAATTTTATAGTCTTCGTATATAATTATCTAAAATATTTAAATATTTGAATCTAGGATTTAACATGATTAAATGTGATTTCCTTGTCAAATGCATTTTAATTGATAACTAATGATAGAAAACTTATTTTTGAAATGTGTTTACAAAAATACACACTTTGAATAAATATTGAAAATATGACCAGAATACGTTTTGTTAAAGATCAACTTTTTGTTAAATAAAAGTTGTTTGAATATTTATACACTAGTAAGTTATCATACAAACACATTTACAAGCATTAAACATCTCTCTTTTTTATAACAAAAGATTAATTAAACTAATTATTTAATAATAAAAGAAGAGAGGACCGGAGGACCCTTAAATCAAGGAGTGATTTAAGGCATGGATTAAGGAGAGTATGGTTAAGGGTATGGCTTGTCACGTGGAGTCCATTTTTCTTCATGGCTAAGGAAGGGGTTTTGGGACCTTTTACCTTAAATTCATAAGCTAATAAATAGATGGAGAGGCCTCTTCTTTTCTGCACCACTCCACTTCTAAAACAATGTCATCTACTTCTTCCTCTTCTTTAACTTTCTTAAACAAATATAAGTCCATCTCTATTCTCTTCCAAACTCTACCAAAGTTCTTATATCACTTAGAAAACGTGATTTAGCCTCTAAAAAGTTGAAGGAGATGGAGCCATAGGGACATAGCCTTGAGGCCGTGGGCATGAGGGAGGCAATATGCCTTAGGCTATGAGCAATGTTGAGGGAGTGGAGCTATGGATGCTTTCTTGGGTTGTATGGAAGTGATAGCATGAAATGTTTAGTGGCTGTTTGAATGCGATAGGAAGTTGAAAGTGTTTGGTGTTAACAAGAAATCTTGTTAACACCTCAAAGCAAAGTTCTAGAAATGAACAATCCCTTCGAAACCCCTTTCAAGTGAGACGAAAGGGTTTTTATGCCTTCGAAGGAAACTGTGACGACCCGGAATTTTCGAGCATTTAAAATAGGAATATTTAATTGATTTTAAATATTCAATATAATAATTTTAACTCGAATTTCGAATATCACAATTTATTTGATAATTGAATTATTAAATTAAATAAGTGAAGTTGGGCAGAATTCTGAATCTGAAGTTTTAAACCTGTTGAGTATAATTTGAAGGCTTGTAAAATTTATATTGATAACACTGAAGATAATAGAAGTTTTAAAATTGAAATTAGCAGTGGTTTGTTTAGTTTTGAAATTTGATCGTTTAAATTGAATTTAAAAATAACCTTCCGAGACACGGTCTCGGAATTCGACGAAACCGGTTCCATTGAGTCCGTAATATTGAATTATTATCGAATTTCAAATTTCGTATTGATCGGAGTTAGTATGTGTGTGTATGATATATAAACGCGCCGAAAATTTAATTGATAATAATCTAATGAAATTTAATTTATTTGGTCAATCTTCTTGTATACGCCATCTCATATTCGTTTTAACACGCTACCCTTATCTTCCATCGCACACTTCTCGTTCCTTCTTTTGAAAGCCAAGCCGAGCTTCTAATTTAAGCCTCGCATTTTTTCTTCTTCTTTGGAATTCGAACAAATAACAGAAAAAAAAAATGAATAGGGTAATGGCCTCGTTCCTCTACACAGCTAATCAAGGCTGATGAAATAATTTCGTTCGAATCAAAATCAAAATAAAAAAAATGAAATTAAACAAAAGGAGAACAACGACAACCGAACTTTCCTCCTTTCCTTCTCTCCTCATTTCAATCGAACGGCAGTTTGCCTAGGGTTCCTTATTGCTTTCAATTTGGAGCGTATTGGTCGATTTGGTTTTTGGAACCGTGTTCGTGAGGTAGAGGAGAGGCGGCGCGGCGCCTAGAATTCATGAAGTCCGGTCTTGCTTTGAAGCGATTTTACAGGGGAGGTAAGCGATCGCGATGAGACAGTGGTTCGAGTCGAAGTTCGAGAGGTGTAGTTTCCGATGAAGAGTAGACGGCGACAGTGGTTTCGTCGAGATGGGTTCGTGAGCTCGTACGCACGAGCAGTGGGGGGAGATTCTGAGATGAAAATGGGGGATGACTTCGATTGCAAGGTTTGGTAGCTCGAACTCGAGCAAGGCCGAAGTGGGTGAACTCGTGACTATAGCATGGTGAAGACGAGCCCATTAGTGATGTGTGTTCCTGCTGTTTGACTCGCATCTGTGAGGTATCGTGTTTGTTTTGCTTACATATATATGTTTATAAAAAAAATACATATGTAGACAGAAAATATATATTGATTTATACAGTGATATAAAAAAAATTAATAATAGGTATATATATAGGTGCAGTTTCAATTTTAATATATATACACGACTATTTTAATTTGAATATATATTTGTAAGTTAGAAGAAAATAAATTGGATACAGATAAGGTTTTGAAAATATATATGTATATGAGTTTTAAAATGTTGAAACAATATGTAAATTTGAATTCTGAAGCTATATAAATTAATTTTATAATTGTATGAGTTTCAAAAACAAAGGAAAAAGTGTGTATATATATATATATATTAGTAGATTTGTTTAGAAAGAAACTATTAGTTTAAACCAATTGTTAGTTTAAATAAATTTAGTGGTTGATTAAAATTATAAATTGGACAATAAATTGTTTGATTAAATTGTTTGATTTGTTCAAATTTTAATAAATAAAAAAATGTTATACAAGGTCTAAAATCGAGAAACAAGCTGGAATGGAGATGAATGGAAATAGACTACAAATTAAAAGCAGAGGTGAGTTAATGTCACTCAGTTTAAATTTAAATTTAAATGATTAAATTTAAATAATTGATTGTGTGGTTGAATTGATTGATGTGATATAGTATAGTATAATTTGACATTGACATATTATGTGATGTTAACAACTGTGGATGCAGGGAAACAGGTTGGAGGGATCCAACTGGATCCCTCAACATTTATTTAAATTATTAAAATCCCCCTGTTATGATGATTTGATGCTCTGTGATGATTTATGTTGGAATATGGAATGTTATGGTTAGGTTGGATATAATTTGGTATAATGAATTACCATGAAATATATATAAATTGAATTTTGGAAAGAAACTAAAAGAAGTGAACTATAAGTAAAATAATCATAAATAAATTCAAAGAATGAATTTGAAAAAGAATAAGTGACTTTAAAAATTCTAATAATCTTGGGTATAGAAAGGAAGTTTTGAATAAACAGTAAGTTAATGAATTTTAAATTTTTGGTGATATTAATTAAAAGAACAGAACATTTATTAAAAATTTAAGATTTAAATTATTGGAAGGAATAAAGAAGAAATGGGAAAAGCCTGAAATTTGTATATTTCAGTTAAAAGATTTAAAATCAAACAGCAAATAATAATAATAAAAATAAAGTCTGTAATTAATGAATTTCGAAATGAACTGATAAGTAAAGAAATTTATTTCAAATGGAATAAATTGGATAATCAATTTGGAAAATTGATATAAGTGATTGAGATCGGGAATTTCTCTCTGAATAACCAAGTACGTTTTCAAAGTAAATTCTTAAATATAAATTAAAGGTTTAAAGTGGTTTTAAGAAGTATGTTTTTGAAAAATGTGCTATTTCTAAATATTTAAATTCTTAAGTAAATATTCCCTTTAAATCTGTTATAGCAATAATTATTTTAATCGGTTATAGCAATAATTATTTTAAATCTGTTATAGCAATAATTTTTTTAATCGGTTATAGCAATAATTATTTTAATCTGTTATAGCAATAATTATTTAAAGAGTGACTTAGTATTTTATTTTTAAAAGTGAAATCTAGTTTTATATTTTATTTAGTAACATTATTTTCAAACATTCATATAGTATGTATTTTTAACAAATCATTGAAGTAGTTTTAACTTAAATGTTATAAAGTATATTTCTAAGTAAAGTGTTTTAAATTATTTTCAAACTCTAGTTTTGTGCTTGGTGATTTCAGAGGGGATACAAAATATTTGGGAAAATTTATTCTGAAAAGAAAGATGGTTTTGCAACTGTTTTCAAAGGATTGAAAATAGAAATATATCTTGTGAAGATATTTTGAGGTAAATAAATAATTTGGGGAATTATTTATTGTTGGATGGTTGTTTGTGAATATTAATTGATAGTTAAATAGCCAACTATCAATATTGGACAAATGCGTTGATCGTTTCGAAGAGACCGGGATCGAGTTTATTTCTCGAAAACCACTTCGATCCGGTTTGTACGTTTCGTGGAAACGATTTTGGATTCGAAGATGGAGCAGTGAAGTGCAAGGGCTAGTCGCTACTAATCCTGAGGATATTTCCAAAATGGATGTAGTGGGACTAGTGCCTTCGGTTCCGTTCGAACCCGGGACGGACTTGTATGGATGAATGCTTGCGAAACATCGTCAGGTGGACGATGGGCATTCTAAGGAATATATTCTAAAAAAGTAACGCTTAGCCTCAAGCCTCATCAAATGGGAATGACTGAAAATCAGGGGATATGCAGCAAGGCTAGGTGGCTAGCACCCAAGCAGGGTGAGGTCATTCCAGTCTAGATGTCCCTTTTTATTTTCGGCTTAGTGGTGCGGTTGCTGATCCCAACCGCGGGGTGATCTCACTCGGGACTGTCCAGTAAGGGATGGTTCCGGCCTTGTGTTGCAGGGGAGAGGGCTGTTACACTTGGTATCAGAGCTTAGGTTGGTGACAACCTTGGCTCTGGTGGGAATAACTCATTTAGAATAGAGTCCGTAGTACTCTATAATGAGTTTGAGCGTGTTAATAGATATGAGTGCGTACTTGTTAGTGACTATCAATTGTTTTTATATTGTGTTGATTGGTTTATTGAGTGGCATATGAACCTTCGTTGGCACAGTCTGGACAACTGTATTGAAGGGGTTTCCAAAAACTTGAAGAGAACAATCGACACGGTATTGTTTTAATTATGGATGAATGAAATAATTTTACCTAAAAATATATTTTGATATAAAGAAAAGTTTTTGTAAATTATTTTAGCTAATATATGGTTGCTTGGATGTTAGAAAGAATAATATTAAAGCATTTCCATTGTTAAGTGAAAATTTAACTAGAAATTGAAATATAACTAAAGTTTAAGGGAATGATTTCATTATAAAATGAAATTTGTAAATATGCATTATAAATGTAAATTACGAATTGAAATACAATCAAATGAGAATTTGTGTAAGCATAAACTGTACAAATGAATTATAGTTAGAATTTATTTAAGCAGGATTTGGAAATTTAAAATCCCGGAAATTTGGAAGTGTTTTGAAGATAAATGATAGCATTGTTTTGGAGATATTTCTGAAAGGAAATTGTTATAAATGGATTTTGGAAATAATATAGCATTGAAATCACTTGGATTATTGGAAAATAATTCTGATGATGACGGCCGCATCATCAGTATTCATTTTCGAATTTCTAAGTGAAGAATTGCTACCAAATTGATTTGTTTAGAAAAGCAAGTTGTTTTTGAAAATTTCAAAGGAAATTTGTTGGAAATAAAAGCCAGGATTGGATTAAATTTTTTGAGAAATGTGGTTTGAGATATTGGAGATTTCAAAATGATTTGAAGCCAAAAGCCGGGAGTTTAAAAATCCTGATGAGATAAATTGGAAGCTTATAAAATTGAGATGAGTTTTAAATCAGGAAGGAAATATAGGCTTTGAATGTTGGAATTAAAATTTAAAGTGAGAAGTTGTAAAATTGAAATTAACATGGATTGGAGAATAAAATTTAACTGGATTGAAATTGATCGAATAGGCTGAAAATAATATCCAGTTGTATTCGAATCAAGTTGGAATAGAATTGAGTTAAATAAAACCGAGTTAAAATAAAATTGAATTGGAATAAGAATTCAATTGAATTATTGAATGAAATTAGATTCTTACCTGAATAAATGGAAAATAAGTTGGATAAGGATTGGGTTGAATAAATAAATCAGAATAACTTGTAAAGCAATTAAAAATCCATAGGAATAAAAATATGCTTGGGTTATAAATAAATAGAAGGCTTGAGTTAAAAAATAAAAGATGAATATATTCAAGCCTATAATGGATGGAGTTGTGTAAATAATAAGTTGTGGCATATAAATTTTGAAAGTGGAGTAGAAAACCCAAAATAAATATTATGGATGAATTGGGAAATAAAATAAAATTTTCAAACTTGAATTATAAACTAAATAGAACTAAGAAAATTAAATGGAGTGTTATTTGGAATTAAAATTCAAGTGTTGGATTATAAATAAGGGAAGAACTAATTGATAATAAATTAGTTAATGAAATGTATATATGGAGTTCAGTGTAGTTAAATAGAAGCTGAATTGTAAGCTAATAATGAAGATTGGAAATAGAACTCAAGTTATAAATCAAATTCGTCTTGAATCATTAGTGAAGAAAATATAATTGAAGTGGCCATGCAATTAATTAAATGATTTGTGAATGAAATTGCAATGTAAGTTAATAAAATTGGATGGTAAATCAAAAAGTGAATGGTGGAATCAGAACTTGAGTTATTAATTAAAAATTAACTTGGAGTGTTAACAAATTAGATATAATTGAAATGTATCGAAAATAAAAATGGAAATGGATTTAAATAGTAATGGTTTGGATTGAAAATAAAATCCAACTAAGTGGAAATAAATTGGAAATGGCCATGTAATAAATTGGATGAACTGAATCTGAAGGGTTAAAATTGATAATAACAAATAAAATGAAATTGTAAATTTTAAAAGGAGATTTAACTGAAACAGAATTAAATTGAATGGAAGAGAAAGATTTACTTGAAACGAAATGAGCTTAAGTATAAAATTGGAGTGAATAAACTTAAGCTAAAAGATGGAAAAGAGTTGAATTGAATTCAACTAAAAATTAAGTTTAATAATAGTGGATTGGATTTAAATCAAGTAGAAATAAAATTCAGTGAGTTGCCGATAATATTTAATGGAATGAAAATGCTTAAATAAATAATTGTAAACCATTTAAATTATTAAGGGATTGAAATAACTTGAGACAATAAGAAAAATAAATTGTTCCAAGTTTATTAGAATGGTTTAAGTGAATGAGGATAGACTAATTATATTGAATAAATAAGTGATAAAATAAATAAGAATCAAATGAAATGTGGTTTAAATACGTTGAGAAATGGTTATTAAATGGAATAGCTCGGATTGTGTTCGAGCTAAATAAAATAGTTTGAAATAAACTAACATGGAATGAAATGTAAATAAATGGATTGTAAATGAACTTTAATGGAAAATGTCGAGCTAAATAAATGGTTGTGTATGGATTAAAATAAGAAGGAAATTTAATTGGTAATGGAGATGGCACCTAAGTTGTTAATGGTTTTGAATGAACTAATTTGGTTAATAAAATTGAAATGCAATGAAACTCAGAATATATGGATTGTGAATAAATTTTCAAATGGAATAAAATTAAGTATAAATTGAGTTGAAATCCATTTCAATTGATTATAAAACATAAGTACTTATTTATTCACATAAATCTCGTCAAATTGCAAGGAATAAATTGATATTGAATGTAAATAGAAGATATTACAATGCCTTGGATGGGTAGGAGTAAAATAAATTGATTTTGAGAATAATTGGATTAAATATGGGTTTGGGTTGCTTGAAAATAAATTGAATGTAAGCAATTGAGTTTTAAACCATTCAAATTGAATGAAAATGATTTGTAAATTAATTGGAACAGTTGAATTTGCATGGAAACTATTTAAATTGCTTACAGAAAAATGTTTGGTATCTCTTTCTTTTAGAATTCATATGTTTTAACTATTATAAATAAGTGAAATATAGTTAAACTGCATATATTTGGCGCTTACATGTTTAAATTGAGTAAGTACAGGTACCTGGAAGCCGTATGGCTGGATTTGGGTTGCATTAACTGCTAAAAATAATAACCCGCTTGCTTAAAATGCTAAATAAGGTACGCCTATGCAATTAAAATAGGAAATATGAACTGTTTTTGGTTTTTCCGACCGTGTGGGTCGATGTATATATATTTATCTCTTTTGTCAAATTGCAAAAGCTCCTTCGTACAAAGGAGACTCTGCCAAAAATTTTTAGAAATTTTGGGAGTTAGAAAAATTTTGAAAATTTTTGGAAAATTTATTAACGACAAAACATTTTCAAACTAAAAATTGAAATAAGTTAGTGAATGGAACTAATTAAAATAATGACATGAATTAGTTATAAATGAAAAATACAATTTAACATTTGGAGTTGAAAATAAATTGAATTCGTATGAAAATGAAAGAATCAAGTTGAATAGAAATAGATATAAACTAAAGTAGAAGATGAAAATAAATATAAGGAGCATATAAAATGCTTAAACTAAACTTTAAAGGGAATGGTGAAGTCTTAAATGGAAATTGATACTACCAATGTAATTTAAGTCAATATTGGAATGAATAGATATTGGCATTTTGTGAGGAAGTGGATAAAATGTTTTGGAATGTTGTGAATGGATATTAGTGCTAAGCAGGTATGCAGGTATTATAAAGGAAAAGGGAAATTGGATTTGATTTCAAGAGATAAATTTGAAATGCTCGACAAAGGTATGTATTTAAAATTGGTGTGAATTTGATTGGGATTTTGGATTGAGCCACTTGGCTTTTTGTTTTCTTTTTGGATTTGGGAGGCCGTAGAGCCATTTTGTAGATGTACCGAGCTAGCCGCGCAAAGGGAACGCTGGCAAAATATTTCGGGAATTTAGGGTGTTAGAGAAATTTTGAGAAAATTTTGATAATGCAAATTGGTTTAAGTTAAAAATTTGAATTGATAAGTAGAAATTTTGTTTGAGGCTTATGGGTAAGTTGGAAAGGTTAGGAAGAGGGTTACCGAGTCTTTTGATAAAAAGATTTGTTTGGTAAGTTGTTAAAACCTATTTGGGTTGAGGGAATAATTAACGGGATATAGATCATTCTTCCTAACTAGTAACTTTTGGGACGAAATTCTTTTAAGAGGGGAGGAATGTGACGACACAGAATTTTCGAGCATTTAAAATCGGAATATTTAATTGATTTTAAATATTCAATATAATAATTTTAACTTGAATTTCGAATATCACAATTTATTTGATAATTGAATTATTAAATTAAATAAGTGAAGTTGGGCAGAATGCTGAATCTGAAGTTTTAAACCTGTTGAGTATAATTTGAAGGCTTGTAAAATTTATATTGATAACACTGAAGATAATAGAAGTTGTAAAATTGAAATTAGCAGCGGTTTGTTTAGTTTTGAAATTTGATCGTTTAAATTGAATTTAAAAATAACCTTCCGAGACACGGTCTCAGAATTCGACGAAACCAGTTCCATTGAGTCCGTAATATTGAATTATTACCGGATTTCAAATTTCGTATTGATCGGAGTTAGTATGTGAGTGTATTATATATAAACGCGCCGAAAATTTAATTGATAATAATCTAATGAAATTTAATTTATTTGGCCAATCTTCTTGTATACGCCATCTCATATTCGTTTTAACACGCTACCCTTATCTTCCATCGCACACTTCTCGTTCCTTCTTTTGAAAGCCAAGCCGAGCTTCTAATTTAAGCCTCGCATTTTTTCTTCTTCTCTGGAATTCGAACAAATAACAGAAAAAAAAATGAATAGGGTAATGGCCTCGTTCCTCTACACAGCTAATCATGGCCGATGAAATAATTTCGTTCGAATCAAAATCAAAATAAAAAAAATGAAATTAAACAAAAGGAGAACAACGACAACCGAACTTTCCTCCTTTCCTTCTCTCCTCATTTCAATCGAACGGCAGTTTGCCTAGGGTTCCTTATTGCTTTCAATTTGGAGCGTATTGGTCGATTTGGTTTTTGGAACCGTGTTCGTGAGGTAGAGGAGAGGCGGCGCGGCGCCTAGAATTCGTGAAGTCCGGTCTTGCTTTGAAGCGATTTTACAGGGGAGGTAAGCGATCGCGATGAGACAGTGGTTCGAGTCGAAGTTCGAGAGGTGTAGTTTCCGATGAAGAGTAGATGGCGACAGTGGCTTCGTCGAGATGGGTTCGTGAGCTTGTACGCGCGAGCAGTGGGGGGAGATTCTGAGATGAAAAAGGGGGATGACGTCGATTGCAAGGTTTGGTAGCTCGAACTCGAGCAAGGCCGAAGTGGGTGAACTCGTGACTGTAGCATGGTGAAGACGAGCCCATTAGTGATGTGTGTTCCTGCTGTTTGACTCGCATCTGTGAGGTATCGTGTTTGTTTTGCTTACATATATATGTTTATAAAAAAAATACATATGTAGACAGAAAATATATATTGATTTATACAGTGATATAAAAAAAATTAATAATAGGTATATACATATATAGGTGCAGTTTCAATTTTAATATATACACACGACTATTTTAATTTGAATATATATTTGTAAGTTAGAAGAAAATAAATTGGATACAGATAAGGTTTTGAAAATATATATGTATATGAGTTTTAAATGTTGAAACAATATGTAAATTTGAATCCTGAAGCTATATAAATTAATTTTATAATTGTATGAGTTTCAAAAACAAAGGAAAAAGTATATATATATATATATATTAGGAGATTTGTTTAGAAATAAATTATTAGTTTAAACTAAATTTAGTGGTTGATTAAAATTATAAAATGGACAATAAATTGTTTGATTAAATTGTTTGATTTGTTCAAATTTTAATAAATAAAAAAATGTTATACAAGGTCTAAAATCGAGAAACAAGCTGGAATGGAGATGAATGGAAATAGACTGCAAATTAAAAGCAGAGGTGAGTTAATCTCACTCAGTTTAAAATTTAAATTTAAATTTAAATGATTAAATTTAAATAATTGATTGTGTGGTTGAATTGATTGATGTGATATAGTATAGTATAATTTGACATTGACATATTATGTGATGCTAACGACTGTGAATGCAGGGAAACAGGTTGGAGGGATCCAACTGGATCCCTCAACATTTATGTAAATTATTAAAATCCCTCTGTTATAATTTGATGCTCTGTGATGATTTATGTTGGAATATGGAATGTTATGGTTAGGTTGGATATAATTTGGTATAATGAATTACCATGAAATATATATAAATTGAATTTTGGAAAGAAACTAAAAGAAGTGAATTGTAAATAAAATAATCATAAATAAATTCAAAAAATGAATTTGAAAAAGAATAAGTGACTTTAAAAATTCTAATAAAAAAATCTTGGGTATAGAAAGGAAGTTTTGAATAAACAGTAAGTTAAAGAATTTTAAATTTTTGGTGATATTAATTAAAAGAACAGAACATTTATTAAAAATTTAAGATTTAATTTATTAGGAATAAAGAAGAAAATGGGAAAAGCCTGAAATTTGTATATTTCAGTTAAAAGATTTAAAATCAAACAGCAAATAATAATAATAAAAATAAAGTCCATAATTAATGAATTTCGAAATGAACTGATAAGTAAAGAAATTTATTTCAAATGGAATAAATTGGATAATCAATTTGGAAAATTGATTTAAGTGATTGAGATCGGGAATTTCTCTCTGAATAACCAAGTATGTTTTCAAAGTAAATTCTTAAATATAAATTAAAGGTTTAAAGTGGTTTTAAGAAGTATGTTTTTGAAAAATGTGCTATTTCTAAATATTTAAATTCTTAAGTAAGTATTCCCTTTAAATCTGTTATAGCAATAATTATTTAATCGGTTATAGCAATAATTATTTTAAATCTGTTGTAGCAATAATTATTTTAATCGGTTATAGCAATAATTATTTTAATGTGTTATAGCAATAATTATTTAAAGAGTGACTTAGTATTTTATTTTTAAAAGTGAAATCTAGTTTTATATTTTATTTAGTAACATTATTTTCAAACATTCATATAGTATGTATTTTTAACAAATCATTGAAGTAGTTTTAACTTAAATGTTATAAAGTATATTTCTAAGTAAAGTGTTTTAAATTATTTTCAAACTCTAGTTTTGTGCTTGGTGATTTCAGAGGGGATACAAAATATTTGGGAAAATTTATTCTGAAAAGAAAGATGGTTTTGCAACTGTTTTCAAAGGATTGAAAATTGAAATATATCTTGTGAAGATATTTTGAGGTAAATAAATAATTTGGGGAATTATTTATTGTTGGATGGTTGTTTTTGAATATTAATTGATAGTTAAATAACCGACTATCAATATTGGACAAATGCGTTGATCGTTTCGAAGAGACCGGGATCGATATTTATTTCTCGAAAACCACTTCGATCCGGTTTGTACGTTTCGTGGAAACGATTTTGGATTCGAAGATGGAGCAGTGAAGTGCAAGGGCTAGTCGCTACTAATCCTGAGGATATTTCCAAAATGGATGTAGTAGGACTAGTGCCTTCGGTTCCGTTCGAACCCGGGACGGACTTGTATGGATGAATGCTTGCGAAACATCGTCAGATGGACGATGGGCATTCTAAGGAATATATTCTAAAAAGGTAACGCTTAGCCTCAAGCCTCATCAAATGGGAATGACTGAAAATCAGGGGATATGCAGCAAGGCTAGGTGGGTAGCACCCAAGCAGGGTGAGGTCATTCCAGTCTAGATGTCCTTTTTTATTTTCGGCTTAGTGGTGCGGTTGTTGATCCCAACCGCGGGGTGATCTCACTCGGGACTGTCCAGTAAGGGATGGTTCCGGCCTTGTGTTGCAGGGGAGCGGGCGTACTCCTCGGTACGGTGATCTAGGGCCCGTACTGTGATAGGTGGTACCCCAGTGCCTAGTCATTGTTGAAATCCATTCTCCCTACGAGCCTTGTACGAGTTTTGTTTGTATTACCCACTCTGTGGCTAGTAGCTGGAAGTTAATCATGTAACAATTTCGGCTATTTTATAAGTATTTGTATATAAACCCTATTATAATATCAGAGGATTTCTATAAAAATTGTTTTAGCTATCGTAAGGTAAAAATCCGATATGTTTATTTGTGGCGTGGTCTTACAAGATTTTTTTGTTTTCAAAGGATTTTTGAAACTTTAATAATCAATTGGGTGTGATTTTTTCACGCTGGTATTCCAGACTGACTCGGGTATTATTTAACTGTAATGCTCGGGTCAGACCGAGTATCATAGAATACAGGATATGATGCTGTGGAGCTCAGGAGACGAGCAGGATGGCGATACGTATTCCCGTACTTGTATATATATACATATTTCGCTGTGTTGAGTTGTTGTGTATCCATTGTATGTATTTGATGTGAGCTGTGACTGATGTACTCTGATGATGTAATATATGTAAACTGATATATTTGATTTTGAGTAAAGATTATTTATTATCTATTATATTTTATTCCGCTGCGATGGTTAGATTCTGATGTTGATTTTGTTTTCTCTTCTTCTACCTTTTCTTCTTAAACCCAAATGGTTCGTATTTCTGTACAACTTGAGTTGATTGTTGTAGAATAGTGTTGACTCAAGGGGTACGGATTTGTGGGCTGTTACAGAAACCCTTTCGAAGATATTAATTCCATAGTTATAAAAAAGGTTCCTTAGAAAGTTATGGTATGTCCCGAAGTATTCAAACACCTTTCGAAGGAGTCCTCTCAAATGGTTTGACTCTAATGATTACAATCCCTTCGAAACCCCTTTGGAATGAGTTGAGAAGTTCTTTGTACCTTCGTCGGGATTCGAAACACAGCATATATTCAAATAAAAAGTGGACTCAATATGCTATGGAATCTCATCTTGGATAAATGATGTAAGTCCAATTTACTTGATAAATTTTACTTACCATCAACACGTCACTTTAGTATCGCATGGACTTTAGGCATGATGATAATTTTCTTCAAAATCAAGATATTCGAGTAATCTCCATAGCATTGTATATGCTAAATAAAGGTTAGGAAGATAATTGTGGATCATATGCAATTGGTCACTAGACAAGCTATTAGCCGAAATGATCTTCCTCGTATTCAAAATCAATATTAGATCCATGCATCCTCTCATTTTAATTTCTCAAGATTGGACTACAAGTAATAGAATTTTCCCTAATTTGATCTATGGATGCAAGAATTTGATTTGGCTAAGAAGTGACAAGGAAATTCAGGAATTTGAAAATTTGTCCCGAATTTGGACCCGCAAGGTGGTATTTATTGATGCAGTTTGGACCCTTCCATATCCATCCTTTCGGAGCTGTCGAAAGGTCTTTTCTCTCACCTTTCGCACCTATAATTTCGCCTTTGTCTCCTGTCTTTGTCGAAAGCATGCTAGTGGAAAATATGGATATGACATTTACCTGTATTGCTTTCAAGTACTTCTAGAGTGTTGCAACACCATTATAGGTATGCTTCCTTTAGTGGTGAACGAGTCATGGTGCATTATTGTGCTGTTTGAACACAAGCGAAAGCACATCTAACTTCCTCATCTCCTTTGAAACCTCTTCATTTTGTTAAGATCTAGTACTATCAGGATAAGCTGCCGCTTAAATGAGTGGGGCAGGGTATTTGAATGGTTTCGGAAGGGTTTATTAATGAAGAAAGGACCAGTGTGAAAGGTCATTTGCGATCGAGGAGACTTCTTGGCGGTCAAACAATAGTTTCGGAAGGTGGCTTTCAAAAGCATCTCCTTGGTTAGTGTGAAAGCCAATCCTTTGATGTTTGCGAAAGCAATATTGGCTACATGTGAAACCTCCCTAATACTTATGGAAGGATTCAACCAATTAGAAAGGCTAGCATTTTCTTTTAAAAGGGTTGTTTTTGCAGAATCTTCTCCAACCGTTTCGAAGGATCTGATATACGTGCAGAAGCTTGTTATTTGATGCTCTCGAAAGGCATTCTTAACACATTCGAAACTAATTTATGCATGTGGACCAACTATTTGGAAATGATCAACTGAGTCGAAAGGGTGGCTTTCCACCCTTTCGACTCCTTTAGAAGCCCTTATTTCATTTAATACTTGCAGGAGCATCAGATGCTTAAGACATCAAACCAACCTCTTCGAAAGCCAATCAAATGCATTCAAAACGCTTCTTTTGAACCATGGTGAAACCCTTCTTTTCAATTCTTGTGAAGCTTCTACAATACTTTCGTAGGCCTCCTTTCATACCTTCGTTCTTAAGTGAGTGTTATGGTTAATATTTTGCCCCTCTTGTATAAAAGAAGCTTTTGTTCTTTAGGGAAAAAATCTAATAATTTTGCTTTTGCACTATTTTGTCCTCAATGACCTTATTTCCCTGCAAAAGTAAAAAGAAGGCAATATTCCTTATTGTTAGTTCGAAATTCATGTAAGAATTGTTTAGTTGCTTGTTTATAATATTATTGGAGACAATACTAGAATTTCTAGTAATCGAATTCCATAATTCTAAATCTGGGAACAATGGAAATTAGTAGACCATCATATGGAGTTAATAAGTGATGAGAAATCCACAGTTGGGAATAACTGAAGATCAAAAATTATTATCTATAAATAATAATAGAAGTCCCAACATTTAACTTTGGTAATAATGAAAGAAGTCCAGAAATTAAACTCTTGTTATATGAATAGAAGACCAAGCATCTTGTTTAGATCAGGCATTAACAATTGAAGTTCAGAACCGGTAATAACAATTTTCTGGTAATAAAAGTGCAGAAAATATCATCTGGAAATAAGTCATAGAAAACCACGAATCCTCATTTAGGGATGAATAATAAGAGTTTAGAAATCCTTGTCTGGAAATAATATTAGTCTTAAAACCCAGATTTAGGTGTTGATAAGTGTTGTCCGAAAGTTAATAGTAGAAGACCAGCGACCTTGATTCGGGTTTTAGTAAGATAAATCCAAAAGTTAATAGAAGACTAGAAGTCCATAATATAGGTCTCAATAACAACTGTTGTACAAGCCAGATTTAGGCGTTAATGAGTGAAGCCCAAAAGTTAATCGCAAAAGACTCGAAACCCAGATTCGGGTATTAATAAGTGAAGCTTGGAAGTCATCCTTTGGAAATTAGATAATAGCTATAAATTCTTATCTGAACCTTTTGTTCTGCACCACATTTTGGGCTTCAATTATTCGAATGTTTTGCTTCATGTTACCTCTTCTAGTTCTCGACTCTTTTTACATTTGCCACATTTTAGGCTTTGTACATTGTTATTACTTGGTGTGCTACTTCTTAGGCTTAGACGTATTAGTCTGTTGTTGTCTGGTGCGCTTGGTTAGCTTATCCACAAGCAGGACCCAAGGACTTACTCGACCTCCCTCCAGGAGGCGCTCCAGCTAGGCCTTATAAGTGGGACTGAAGGCTTGTTCGGTGCCTTAACTAGGCCATAGCATAGCAGGATAAAGGGCTTACTATGTCCTCCCTCCAGAAGGTGCTCCATTCAGGTCTTATAGGTAGGACTAAAGGCCGGTCGGTGCTTTAACCTGGCCATAACGTGGCGTGTTCAAGGGCTTACTTCGCCCCTCCTCCAAGGGGTGCCTTGACCTGGCCATAGCATGGCACAATCAAGGTACTTCACCCTAGCCATAGCTTGGCATGGATAAAGGATTACTCTGTCCTCCCTCCAGGAGGTGCTTTGACCTGGCCCTCTCGGCACGAACAAAGGTTTATGACCATTTAAGGCAATTTTCAAGTTTAAGGAGAATTCTAGTCCCAATCATGTAGATTTTTCTTAGGAATTAGGCACTTTATTTGTTCATTGTGGGAAAATATGGTTGCCAATGTTTTGCATTGCATGTTCTACAAACCATATTTCCATCTGGTCGACATAAGTTGTAAGCTCCCAGAGGAATTACTTTGCACACGATTAGGGGACCCTCCTAATTTGGTCCTAGCAGTCCATCTGCAGAATTTCTTGTGTTTGCCACCAATTTTTGGAGCATTAAATCTCCCTCTTGAAATAATGTGTTTACTTTCAAGTTGTAGTATTTTGAGATTCTTATTTGTTTCTATAGTCTGAATAGCTGCTTCATCTCTTAGCTCATGTATTAAATCCAATAACTCTTTCTTCAATTCTTGGTTTGGATCGAATGCATATGCGAATCTTCGATGTAGGGGTACCTTAATTTCGACTGGTAACATTGCTTCACACCCATATTTAAAGAGTAAGGGGTATGACCCGTTGTAGTTTTGGTGGATGCACAGTAGGCCCAGAGTACAAGTGGCAATTCTTCTACCCAATTACCATTGGCTTTATTCAATCTTTTTTTCAAGCTTAATAGTCTTGTTTGCCGCTTCAATGGGTCCATTAGCCTTTGCACATGCCATGGAAAAAAATCATTTTACAATCCCGTTCTTATTGAAAAATCGAGAAAATTCTGCACATTTAAATTGTGTTCCATTGTCTGATATAATCTTATAAGGGATCCTGAATCTAGTAAAGATGTTTTTAATAACGAATCTAAGCACTTTCCTAGAAGTGATTTTGGGGAGGGGCTCTACTTCTACCTTCTTAGGAAAGTAATCAATGGCCACGACATCATTTTGGTCCTCCTTTCGAAATCGATGGTAGTCCGATCGAATCGATTACCCGTACATCAAAGAGCCATGGGCTGGCAATTGGGGTTAATTGGCTTGGTGGTAAACGGGGAATCTTTGAGTATTTATGGCACCTTTCACATTTCATTACATACTCTATAGCTTGACCTGTCATTTAAAACCAATAGAAACCTTGTCTCGTTATTTTCTTAGTTAACTGTAATGACCCGAAATTTTTAATGGTTTTAATAATATATTTAGCTGGAATTTTTGTGAAATTTTAAATATTTGAATTTAGAAATAATATTTTAATATTTGGAATACATCTACTTAAATGTAGCAAAATGGTAAATTTTCATCTGATAATATTGAAGTTTGTTTTCTTGTGTAATTCTATTTTAATTTAAATCAGTTAATATTTGATGATAATAAAATACTTTCCAAACCTGAATATTTATATATAATAAAGTTGTAAATCATCTTTTGAGTGTGACGTCAAAAATTCATTTCTTCAAATTTGGACTTCTCTAGCTCCGTTTATCTTATTTTCTACAAATTTGCAGCATTTCCGATAGCAGAAATTCGAATTTTTATAGTTCGATCGTATCGCTGATATCTATGTACCATTATATTTGCCTCATCATGCTAATTTCTACATTATACTTATTTCTGTATTTTGAGGGCCAGTACGCGACGGAAACGATGAAACGGTACGTCGTATCGGTACCATAAATTTGTGACTTTCAACTTTCCTTTACTTTTCAAATTTGAAACGTACAGGCTGGACCACAGTAATAATTTTCTTTAATGAGTCAGCTGAATCAGAGGGGACCGTTGCTATTCATTTCACTTTATATTTATTCTTGCCTTTCACTCTGCTCACCTGTTCACTTTATATAAGGTTCGTTTATTTTCTTTCGTTTTCTTTCTTCTCTATAACCTATCTTCTTCCCCATATATTTCTTCCCTTTCATTCTTCTTTCCAAACCCAAAGCAAAACCGCAGCCTTCAACCCTATGGCCACGTTCTCTACTTTCCTCCCCCAATCGCCACGAGATCCATGTGGCAGCCACCCCGACCTTCCACGCATTGTAGCCCTGCAGCCCACAAGCGAACGGCGACCTTCCTCTCCACATCTCGAACCCAAAGCACACAAGCCATAACTCCGGCCTCGTCACCTTCTGCCAACCCAAGCACCGCCTGCCCATCTCACCACTAGTCGTCCACTGCTCAACCCCGACCTAAGTGCAGCAGCTCCATAGCATGCAGTCGCATGTTGTCTCTGTATATAGTGTAAGCTTTGCTAATTATATATATATATATATATATATATATTGGTTATATAAAATATGTCTGTTGTATATATAAGTTTATAATGTTTTGTATAGATTTCTTCTTTTTAGTAGATGTATATAGGTTATAAAAATATACATCTGTTCCAATATGTGTCTGTTGTTATATATGTAAGTGTGTATACTAGTTTTTATACATATCCTACTTTGCTAATATATAATTTAAGTCTGCATATATGAAGCTTGCATGTATTTATCCTATATACTCAGGTCTGCATATATTTCTTGTATATATGGCATAGTTTGTGCATGGCCTACGTCTTCTTTTAGTTAAATGCATATGTGTAAATTTTATGAAATAATATATATAAAGTTGTTCTCTGTGTTTATATTAAAACTAATTTTTTTAAGTTTATATGAAGTTATATATATTTATGTATGTTTTAAAATAGTCGGTATATATATATTCAAAGGCTTTGGAAGTTGTATGTGTGAGTTATATATATATACACACACAAATATATATATATATGATAAACTGTTATTATAAAATAAGGTCGGGGTATAATATAAAGGCTGTAAAATACAGATTGATTTCTAATTGTATATAGCAGTATTTTTATTGTTAGAGATATATATATATATATATATATATATATATATATATATATATATATTAGTTGCGCGTACTGTATGATAGTTATATATAATTTATATCATCAATTGATCGGTTTTAACTTGCTGCTTATATATATTTATATATATATATATATATATATATATATATATATATATTTCAAGTTTTTATATATATATTACTTATGTATATAGTGTCTATATATATACATAAATTATAGATCTGTTTGGTTTTCAAGTATAGCATGGGTTTAATATAATAATGACATATATATGGGTATATACACTGTTGCACATATATAGTCTGGGATATGTATATATATTATATATGTGAATTTATGCATTTGTTTATATATTTTATGTGTAAGTCTGTATATAAAGTGTTATATGTACAAAGTTAGACAAGTTTGAATATAATCGATTATTATGTATATAAGTTTATATGAGTGCTATATAACAGGTTTGTCTTAATTTACATATGTTGTTGTTTATGTTGTATTTATATATCAAAGTTACTATGTGTGTATGTGTATGTATATATGTGTGTGTGTTTGTGTTTATATAAGTGGTATTTGATATGTTGTAATGAACATACACCATATAAATAAGTATTTTATATTTTAATAAGTATATATACGCATGAGTTTCAAATTATACATCGTATATATATTGATTTTAATATATGTGTTTAATTTAAAACAATGATTTTGAAATACTTATATATTTAATATAATATATGTTTGAATTTAGCATATGATTTACATATATAGTTATATACGGTTATATATAAATTCACTTGTACCAATTATCATCATCGATCTAGTTCTGATTTGATTTCGTCGATTCCTATATATTAGCTTTGCTCGTTAAATTCGCGTTCAATCTAGCTTTGCTTTGGATTCGTAACTCATCTCATTCTCGTCCATCTCTAGCCTCGAAAGGTGAGTAATCACTCAAGATTAACATTCTTATATTTATTAAACTTGATTTCAATTGAAATGACGATTGAAATAAGTTGTTGTTTGTTAGTTACATTGCTATATATATGTTATTATCTGTATCTGTTCACCTGTGACATCTGACACCATTATTGATTATTTATATTGATGATATATGCCTGTTATATTATTATCATATATGTTCTCACTCTATAAGTTCCCTGTTATTTTAGAATTCCCTATGGGTTGAAATGATACATACCCGAATGATCTGTAGAATATGAGAAAATCATTATGGGTTGAAATGATAAACCCAAGCGATTTTCATTGAATTGAATTTGGGATTGCGGGTTGAAATGATATATACTCGTAGATATTTAAATTGCACATTAAAATGATAAATATCCGTATCACTTGACCATAGGATAGAAAATTATATACAGACACAGTTGGTCTGTATATATATTGAAATGATTTCCAAGGTTTAAAAAGATATATATATATATATATATATGGTTTTATATAAATATTGATTTTTAATATTATATATAAATGTTATTTTATATATAGTTAAACTCTTGATTCCTCATCATATGTTTTGAAATTTTTAAAATTATAAGTTGTTTTGAAATTATAGATTTTAAGAATATATTTACAATTTTACAATTTTAAATATACAAATAGATTTAGTATATAAATAAATTTAATAATATGTTCAAGTATTTATTTAAAATTATATTTTAAAATAGATTTTTATAATGATTTTTATAAGTTAAGGTTGGGAAGATAAATTTGAATTTATTTTAAATTGTATTAGTTAAGAATTCTCTTTAATTAAATTGATTTGGAACTTATCGAATTTGAGATTTTTAAAGGATATGATTTTATAACCTGATTTTTGTTTAAGGTGATTAAATGAATATTTCAAGTCAAACAAATTGAAGGAATTATTTGGTCCATTTGAAATTTGGGGTTTTATTTAGATGATATTGGATTTTACTAAGTGAATATTCAAAACTAAGTATAGATGAAGTTAAATTAAGATATAAATGAAATTATCAAATTTAGTATTGAAAAGGTTGAATATATAAAGCTTTGAAATATATTGAAATTGAAACGTTTTTTTTTGTGGTTAAAAACTGTATTCGAAATCGATATAATTTGAAATGGTTTAATGAGAAGCTGAATTGAGTCGAAATTTATGAACTGAAATTGAATTAAATTTGAATTTTGGAATTCGAGTTGATTTGAATTATTTATGAAATTTGAGGAAGCTATTTATATATATACAGTAATTTTAAATACTATTTGAATTATTTATATATTTTACTTTATAAATTTTTGAATATAAATCACTTTTATAAAAACTATTTTTTTTTATAAACTATTTTATTATATATACTATTTTAATATCTAAACTATTTAGAAAAATGTTGTGATTTCAAAGTTATGTTTTCAAAGTGTTATAGTTTCCAATATTTTATGAGTTTTAAAGGGGTTATGATTTCGATAGTGTTATACTTTTAAAGTGTTATGATTTTTGAAATGGATATATTTGAAGTGAAAATGATATCGTATTGATATGGTTTTGAAATGTAAATGATATTTTAGTTTTGAAGTATAAATTATTTTGAAATGACCGTGGTTTTATAATAATGTTTGGTTGTTAAAGAGACGGGATCGGATATTGTCATACTCTCTACCAATACCGAAAACCACTTTAACAACTGTGCACGTGGTGGAGGTTCTAGAATGAAGTAGGATGGTTTGGTGACGGTTCTATATCGTATTTACGTGACCTGACTCCCGTGAGTCAGTTTGATGCGGCTAAAACTGGAGCCATGCTTGGCCAAGTAAGGTTATTCCTCCAATCGGGCACATTCCTTCGATACTATTCTATTGCTTTTGTGATTGATTGGGTGCACCCTTTGATTTGGGAGTGTGTCATAAGGTGGGCGGTAGTAGCTGCTATGCGTTACCACCAGTCCGGATACGCAAACGGTATATCTACCATAGCATTCCCTTGAGTGCCTTATCACATGCCCTATCACGCCTTCTGCGAGTTTGTTTTGTGTCGTACCTATGTGATGTCCTCTGCGTAAACCTCCGGTTAACGGAGGAGCATATAGCATCGTATAAACTATGGGAATATATAAAATGTGTTAAGGGGGATATAGGTATTGTCTTAACGCTATTCTGATTCTTTTACTTTACTATAGACTTTATTATGATAACGTATATTACTAAATAGTATATAGTTTTACAGATCCTTAGAGGATGGTTATCCCAAACGTCCTTTGAGCTATGTATTTCAGTTGATATTCTACTTGAGTTGGATTTATTGATATAAGAATGTTAATCCTGACTTGAGTGTTTTTTGTTTTGCTTTACGCTCAGGTCAGACTGAGTGTCACAGCCTTGAGACTCACCTTTGGAGTTTGGAGCTTCGTTTGGAGATCCAACTATCGATTCAGCTTTCAGTTATTCAGCTGATTCCAGTGATGTATTCAGATTTTGTATTTGACTATTGTATTGAGACTTCTATGCATTCGAGACTTCTATTGTATCTTATTTTAACTCTGATGTATATATAGTGGCTTCATGAACTACTATTTCTTTGTTTCCGCTGGGTATTGTTATATTATTCTATGTCTGTGATTCTCTGATTATTTATTTACTGTATATGCTAAGTTTTGTCAAATTTAAATTTACAATCTGACATTTTGAGCAATTCAAATCTGACATGTGCGGATGCGAATGGCACGAAATAGCGAGTCGTTACATCAACTTTATACCATTGGAATGGTCTTAGCAAAATCCTTCACGCGCTTCCCCTAATAATTAGCAATTCAAATCTGACATGTGCGGATGCGAATAGCACGAAATAGCAAGTCGTTACATCAACTTTATACCATTGGAATGGTCTTAGCAAAATCCTTCACGCGCTTCCCCTAATAATTTCATCCCATCTTCTGGACCCACACATCTTAAGTAAGGAAGGGCATATCCTTTCTTATAAAGAATTCCATCCATCATTGTGAAAGTTGGAGCCTGTTGTTTGATTCTCCTAGCTTCTATTTTATCAGATGGTAATATCCCATTGGTAATATATTCTGAAATAGGTGTCATCCAAGTGTTACTGTAATAATTATCTATCTTTGGATGATCTGGCTTCTCATATGGAATTTCTTCATTAATTTCTCTTTCTTCTCTTTCATGCATCATGGCCTAGGATCTAGTTAAAACTAATATTTCCTTCCCTAGTGCAGGCATTTCTCTTTAATAATGGGATTACCCTATTGGTACACTACGAGTTTCTGGAACTCCTCTGGAGCTAGTCAATTTTGCTAATGAATCTGCTTGAGTGTTATCTTCCCTTGGGACTTTGTGTATAGAAAAATCTTCAAACAAGGCAAGCATTTTTAGCACTTTCTTAACATATAGGGCTAGTTTGGCATTTTTCTGATATATCTGCTTTAACTGATTCACCATTAGTTGAGATTCGTAAGATTTGAATTCATGGGATTTTAAGTTGCAAGGCCAGAGTCAATCCTACCACCATCGATTCATATTCAGCTATATTATTTGTTGTAACAAACCCTAGGTTCATTGCATTGTATAGGTAATGCCCATCGGGTGTGATTATGACATATCCTGCTCCGGCTCCCTACTCATTTAATGCCACATCCACAAATAATTTCCATATGGGCTTTTGATCTCTCTTTCTCTGACTATCCCTTAACGAAATTTGTACAGTCATCGATGAAGTCTGCTAACGCTTGCCCTTTAATTGTTGTACGTTGCTGAAATTCAATGTCATCTTAGCTAAGTTCAATTTTCCATTTAACTAGCCTCCCTGAAGTCTCAGGTTTACTGAAAACCTATTTGAAGGGAAAGTTAGTTAATAATCTGATTGAATGCGCTTGAAAGTACGCTTTGAGTTTCCATGCTATCAGTATTAAACAATAAGCTAACTTTTTATGACTGGATATCAAACTTTTGCATCCTTCAATCGTCTTCTTACATAACAAATGGGAAGTTGAGTTTTATTTTCCTCTCTAAACAGCACCGAACTAACTGCATGTTCTGAAACCGCCATTACAATATAGGCTTTCTCCATCCTTGGGGATAAATAACATTGGGGGCCTTTCTAAATGATTTTTTAATTCTTGGAAGGCTTTCTCACAACCTTCTCCCCACTGAAAATTATTTCTTTGCTTAATCACGCTGAAGAAAGGGACGCATTTCTTGGTTGCCTTGGAGATGAATCTGCTTAGGGCTACAATTCAACCATTCAGATTCATTACATCTTTGCTAATTTTAGGCTCTGCCATGTCTTTGATATCGTGGATCTATTCGGGACTGGCTTCGATTCCTTATATGCTAATAGTGTAACCTAAGAACTTTCCAGAATGAACTCCAAAAGAACATTTCTGAGGATTCAGTTTCATTTGATACCTTCGTAATACTTTAAACATTTCTTCAAGATCCTTTAGGTAATTCTCAGCTTCATGAGGCTTTACTAGCATATCATCCACATAAACTTCCATATTTTGTCCATTCTATTCCTTGAACATTCTATTGACCAATCTTTGATAAGTAGCTCCCGCATTCTTCAGCCGAATGGCATAGCTTTATATTAGAAAGTTCACCAATCGGTAATGAAACTTGTATGATCTTCATCTTTTTTGAACATGGGTATTTGATTATACCTTGAATAAGCATCCATGAGAGACAATAGCTTACGACCACTAGTTGCATCAACTAACCGATCTATTCTAGGTAACGAATAACAGTCTTTCAAGCATGCTTTGTTGAAATCAGTGTAATCGACACATGTTCTCCCTTTTTCGTTTACATTTTTTACCAACACTAGGTTTGCTAGCTATTTTGGATAAAAAAACTTCTCGATTAAATCCATTTTCAAGCAGCCTTTTAACCTCTTCTTTCAAGGTGTCAGGCTGAACCTTATCAAATTGCCTCTTCTTTTGTCGAACGAAGGTCACATTTGGATCATTAGTGCATGGCACATAAGTGATGGATCATATCTGATCATATCTGAATAAGTCCACGTAAATACATCTTTGTTAGCTTTAAGAAATTTAATTAAGTCTACTTTCAAGTTGTTCTTCAATTCCTTTTGCCACTCTAACTATCTTGGCCGAATTAGTTGGATCTGTACATATCTCCTTAAGATCCTCTATAGGCTTTATCCTTTCCGTTTCTCCTCGGCAATCTAATTTTGTAATGATCTCACTTTCTTCTGTAGAATTAGCACCAGTCCTCTTCCTCTTGCTCCCAGGGGAGATGTACCTTCCAAACACAATTTTATTTATTTTATTAGATCATATTTTTTTCTTTAAATGTTGGATGTAAAAATCCATGATCTAAAGGCTAAAAAATAGTAAGGGAATCATATTAAGAAGAGTACTCCCTTTTATATTGATCAAGAGTGCTAAAATACATTTCGCTGGAGCTAAATTGTTCTTCCTAAATAGTACCACAGCCTCTTTTAGTCAAGAATTTCACCATCAAATATTTCGGTGAGACAAAAGCATCCACCTCATCCAGCATAGGGCGGCCAAAGAATGCATTGTATTATGATGGCTGATTGATGATCATAAAAAGAGTTTCAAAAATTCTGCAGCATGCTATATTCCCATCTGTGCTAGAAGCTATGCTTGCCCTACCGAAGTTGACCCTTTGTTATTAAACCCGAAAATAGGTTCAAGACTAGGCTCCATCTTATCTCTAGGAATGCCCATTTGATCAAAGGTGTGCTTGAAGATGATGTTGACTGCACTTCCAATGTCTACCAGAATCTTGGACATTATGGAAATCTCGATTTGTGCAATTAACATGAAGGGGTCATTATAGGGATGATGAATTCTTTTTTTCGCTTTTGTGGAGTGATGACAAAATTCGGCATATGTATATCAAGCTGTAGATTTTTAAGCAGAGACTGTTCTTGAATAGAAATTAATCCTTCCCTAGCTTCCTTGATAAATTTGTTTCTGGCTCCTTTACTAGTTCCCATTGGATGCGACCCCCATGAATCACATCAATCCTATTCAAAGGTGGACTCGAGTTTAATGGATCTTCATCTTCTACGATATTCATAGCATTATTAGGGAACTTTTATGGTCCATCGCTAGTCCGGGATGCTTTTTGTTTGTCCTGGACGAATTCTTTCAAGTGTCCTTCACGGATTAGCTTTTGAAAAATTCTTGCTAGCATTCGACACTCATAAGTTTTATGACCATTTTCTTTATGATAAGATTAATTGTCATCCCTCTTTCTTGGCTCAGAGTAGTTTCTGGCCTTGAATGAAGTCGGGAAGTTAACTTTTTCTTTAGTTGTGGCATAGGTATAAGACAATTGCTTGTTCAAAGCAATTGAATTAGTATTGGAGTCTTCCCACCTCAACCTTTTGTGTCCCCGTTGAAATCCAAATCTTCCACTCTCTTTCTTGGGGTTAGCTTTCTTTTTATTATACTACAATTCATTCATTCGAATGAATTTATCAGATTGGAAGTGGAAGTCTTGTAAATCTTTACACCCATGAAAAATAGCTCTTTCAAGAATGGTGTATTTTCTATAAACCTTGAATGCACTGCAATTTGCTTATTCCTATCGTTCGTGTCTTTTGGCCTTTAGTGCCTCTGTATTGAACCTTCGAGATAATCAGCCAGCGATTCTCCCTGCCTTTGTTTGATGTTTGATAAAGTAGTATAATCAACTGTGGGTTCTTTACATATGAAGAATTGAGCGGATAATTTATAAGAATGTTGTTTGCATGAGTAATAGTCTTCTCTTAATATTGGCATACCATTTTGTGGCATCCCTTGAAGTGTCACAGGGAATAGCCTACACCGGACTGCCCCAGAAATATTATATATATCCATTTGGCTGTCAAAACCATTAGCTGGCCATCGGGATCAGTAGTGCTATGATATACATAGTAGGAATATTGACATGAGATGGAATTACTTCTGACATGATTTCATCAGTAAATGGAGCTACTCATTCATTGTCATTCACTCGCTCATCTAGAGTTCTTTTCCTTTAGCGTTTATCATATCTTTAACAGCCTTCTCCGCCACGTCCTTTAGATAAGCTTCAGTATTATGATAGCTTTTTCGATTTGGATTGTCTTTCTTTGAAGTGTAGCTTCCAGATTGCTCCAAAGATTTATCCCATATTTTACCTTGATGATTGGCTTTGGCTTCATAATGTTCCTTCTTTTTTGATGAAGTTAAGTCGATTTTTCTCTTTCCTTCAAACATATAAGCTTTTGAGTTCCTCCTTTGGGAGAATACTTCCTCTCCTGTTATTGATTTAGCAATTTTAGAAGATTTCTAAGATAGGGCTCCTTTTAGGAGCTCTTGCATTTCTAGTAGTTGTTGCTCTAAATGCCTTATCTTAGTTGCATTATATTCTGGTTATGTTGGAGTTGATGGTTGTCTTAGCACAACTCTTTCCAAGCTGAAGGTTGGAGTAATATTTTCTTCCAAAACTATTATGTGTACTTCCAACTCATCCATTCAAGTAAGTCTTTTCGATTTCATTCTCCTACAACAAGTTAAACGTTCTATAATTATTCTACAAGGAAAAAATTAGGTCGTTGGTACGAGCCCTTCTTCTAGCACAAAAAATGTTAACAAGGAATCTTGTTAACACCTCAAAGAAAAGTTACAGAAATGAACAATCCCTTTGAAACCCCTTTCGAATGAGACAAAAGGGTTTTTATGACTTTGTAGGGAACGCTTTCAAAGATATTAATTCTGCAGTCATAAAAATGGTTCCTTCAAAAGTTATGATAATGTCTTGAAGTATTCAAACACCTTTTGAAGGAGTACTCACAAAGGGTTTAACTTTTATGACTACATGGTGAATCCCTTCGAAATCCCTTTCGAACGAGTTGAGAAGGTCTTTGTACCTTCGAAGGGCTTCAAAATACAGGATATATATCAAATAAAAGTGGACTCAATATGATATGGAATCTTATCTTGGATAAAATATGTAAGTACAATTGACTTGATAATATTGACCTATCATCATTACGTTACTTTAGTATCACATGGATTTTAGACGTGATGATAATTTGTTTCAAAATCAAGGTATCCAACTAAACTCAATAGCATTGCATATGCCACATAAGGGTTAGGAAGATAAGTGTGTATAATGTGCAATTGATCATTAAACAATCTAATGGAAGAAATGATCATCCGCGTATTCAAAATCAATATTAGATCAATGCATCTTCACATTTTTATTTCTCAAGATTGGATTTCAAGTAATAGAATTTTTCCTACTTTAATTTAGGGTTACAAGGATTTGATTTGACTAAGAAATGAAAAGGAAATTAAAGAATTCAAAAATAGGTCTTGAACTTGGACCCCAATGTAACACCCCTAATTCTAAATAACATTATTCGGGATATTTAATTAGATAAATTAAATAGATTAATGAAAATATTAAGTGATAAGGGGATTGAGATTTAAATAAATTTAAGTGGCCATGCTTATTAATTTAATTAGGCTAAAGAATGGTTTAAAGATTAAATAAGTTATGTAAAAGTATAATGGGATTTAGCTACATCCTTACACACACACACACATATATGTTTACTTCTTAAGCAATTGAGACCCTTAATCATTTTCACAATAATAAGAAACGTAAGCAAAAAAAAGAAGGCCGGCCATTAATAGTAAAAGAAGAGGAAATTCAAAGAAAAGAAAAGAAAAGGAAAATCAAACTCATCCCAATCCACTTTTTTATCAAAGATTAAGATGGATGATAATTTCCATCTTTATTTTTTAAAAATATTTTTCGAATTTAAGTTTAAATTCGTATATATGATATTTGATGATGATATACTTAAATTATGGTTTGTTAAAATTGAAATAAGATTTTTTAAATAATGGTTCATACAGTTTTAGATCAAAATCGTGTGTTATTAATGTTTAAATGCTATGTAAAAATTATATGTTACGCAAAACATGCTTTTAGAGTTGGGTTTTAAGTTTGATAATTTTCCAAGCTTTGGAAAGATTAGTACGAATTTTTAAATGAAAATATAACATGTTGGGTTTAATAATTTATTTTAGAAAATATACTGAGAATTTGGATTTGAAATTTTAATATGTTAGATAACATGATCAAAGTAAATTTCTAAAATTTTGGGAACTTTTCTTAAGTGATTAGATATACAAAATAAATTATTTTGAGAAGAGAATCAAAATGATTTACGTGTAAATAAAGAGGAAGGTTTAAAAGGGCGGTTAGTTTTAAAAAGCATAGGAAAAGTTAAGGAAACCAATAAGAAAAGAACATGTAGGCAGGTTTGTTTATATAAGTTACTTAATTTAGTATTTAATCAAGAAAAACAGGTTTCGCCTCTAATCAGAGTATCTTTTGCTCCTTTCCTTTCGCCTTTGACTATGTCGAAACCCCATAAAGTTAAATTCAATACACATGGTATCATCTAGATGATGCGTAGTGGACTGGAGAAAGGCGAAAGGTATGGTGTTGAAAGCATAACTTTCGATGAGGTCGTTACCTCAGTTTGTTTTAAAAAGTTAAGCGCCTGCCTTTGTTTTATTAAGCTTTTGACTTAGTCTACATATATGTTTTCGGACGGGTTTTTATAACGACTTTCGAAAGAAGGGGTTCCGACACAGTCGAAGCCCTATCGCCAACTATTTTGCCTTTCGATTTTATTGAAGTCATCAATGTTATTGAAAGGTATTATTTGTTTTAAAGCTATATTAAGACGCTTTCTAAATACTTTCGAAAGAGTTACGGGTTTCGAAGGCAATGGCTTCGGAAGGGGTTTCGAAGCCATCCTTCTGTATTTTAAATATATGCTTTCGACTTGGTCGAAAGAGATGGTTTCGATGCCATCATAAATTCCCCAATATTTTGATATAGTAAAGAATGGTTTTGAAAGAGATAATTTTGTTTATATTTACTTTGACCCAAATGATTTAAAAGGTAAATCCACTAATGTCGAAAGGGGGACTTTCAATGCTTTAGGAAGAGATACTTCCAATGGTTTGAAGCTATGCTTAAAATAAGTAATAAGTAACACCTTATTATATTAGAAAGGTAAAAAAGAAGGATTTTAAAGTGTTTTTAAAGGCAGTAGCCAAATGTTTTGAAAAGAGACATATGCTTTCGAATGAGGCTATCCAGTGAGGTCAAAAGCAAGGTTTGGAAAGTATAGTTTTCAAAATAATTAGCTCAATCTTATTGAAAAGCAAAACCATGGCATATTACTAAATAAAGTATTTTGAAATGGAACTTATGAAGAACAACTTACGAAGATGTCTAAATGGGTTGAAGGAGTTAACCAAGTTATATTGTTTGCTTTTTCATATATATGTATATATTTTCTTTATAATGACTTCAAAAACTGTACATTGGAAAAAGGTAGAATAACTAGTTGGGTTGACGTAGTAGTGAATAAATAGAAGATATTGGCAGGGGCCAGTAGGTTAAAAGTAATCCTATGAAACTGTGTAGGGGAAAAGATATTGGCAAGGGCCAATAGGTTCATAGTTAGCCTATGAAAACTATGTATACTTAAAGATGTCAGTTAGACAGGTTTATAGTAAGAAAATAAAATATTGATAGATAATCAAAAGGTTCCTAGTTAGCCCATGAAAACTGAGTAAAAGAAAGATATTGACTATTAGTCAATAGGATCCTAGTCAGCCTATGAAAACTACGATAGAAGAAATGATATTGTAGTTACCAATAGGTTCATAGTAATCCCATGAAAACTATATATTTGGACAAGAATTCCTTAAAAATTTAACCGGTTATTAGTTAGCCCATGAAAACTATTAGGTAAATAGTAATCCTAGAAACTATAATTATGAAAGATAGTCAAAATGAATTGGGGATGGGTAGTCCAGAATTGATTCAATTGTTTTGCATATCATCAGATAATATTGTTTTGAATTGAATTAACCATTATGGATGCAAGGGCATAGAAAATGGCTTATAAAGGTTTTTAATATACTAGGGAGGGAAAACCCGTTCTGCTTAGCGGCGTGGTCTCACTAGATATCTAAATGATTTGTGATGATATACTATTATTGTTTATGCCAGGCACTATGTCTGATTCGAAGTTTATGTTTCCCCTTTAACTCTTGGGTACTCAATTGATTTTGAGTAGTTTGACATTTGAGGTTTTCAAGTACCTCTTAAGCTAAAAATGTTTCTAGAGTCATGCAGAAGGCATGTTGTTATTTAAGTTCTTTCTCATGTGATTTCGTTGCGTTAGGGAAAAGTTGTGTATTGCATATTATACACTTTGATCACTAAGGGGGCATTTTCATATGTCTCTCTTGGAGTATATTGTAATAATTATATTTTAACTTGGTTATCGTTTTGGGATTACGTAAAGACTTTTGAAATGATTTTGCAATGGAATGAGAAAGTTTTTTTGAAATTTTAAACGTTTTCCATATCCTTGTGTTTCTGGTACAACAATTTATCTAACATTATCATATTTGGTCACCGAGGATTAATAACGATGGATGACTGCAGCATCCGTTGCCGTTAGTTTTGGGCCTCCAAGTGGGGGATGTTACAAGTCGGTATCAAAGCATATGTTTATGAAAATTAAGTAATTAAAACCTAAAAGATTTTTAAAACATAATCCGATGAATCAAAAATTCAATCAGGGTTTGGGTTAATACAATTGTGACGTACTTGTATTTGATATATATATATATATATACATATGTATGTGTGTATGTATGTATGTATGTATGTATATAAGTGCGTAATTCCTCTTTCTCTTAGATGGTTCTTCTATATCTTACTAAGGCTCGTATACAGATTTACGAGAAAGAAGATATGGAAGCAGGAAAGAAAAAGGAAATCTAGGTGGAGGGAGCACCACAACTGATGGAAATGCTCAACCAAACACCCGGAGGAACCAAGGTTGACAGGCTAATGCTAATCAAAATATGGAAGCTAATGTGAGTGTTGGGAATCCACCAGTAGATGCGAGGATGATATATCGGTTCCTTGCTGATTTGATGCAAGCAGGAACTGCTAGAGTGGTTGGAAATATAGGAGGAGCAAATCCTATGATTCCCGTTAGGAAAGATTATTCCAAGCTAAACCGAGACTACACCAGTTTGGGTGGAAAACCAGTTATGGGAACGGAAGATGCTATAGAACTGGAGAATTGGCTGTTACACTGTGAAAGGATTTTCTCTTATTTGGGTTTAGAAGATGCGTAGAAGAGAAGGTTGGCCTCTAGGAAGTTGCAGGGGTCCATACCTCATTGGTGGAATGGTGTGACTATCGGAGTTTCGAAGGAAGAGTTAACTTGGCCTGATTTTTGAAGCAGATTCGAGCAGATGTTTATTTCTGAAGTTGCCAAGTCAGCATTAATGAGAAAATTTATGACTTAGTTCAGGGAGATATGTCATTTATTGAGTATGCAAATAGATTTTATGAGCTATCTCGATATGGATACCTATTATAGACAATGACATCAGAAAGAATAAATGGTTCTTTCGAGGCCTGAGCTTGCTAGGGCGACCCTAACTCATATCCATGATCCTTGTAATGTGGTGGTGGAAATGGCCATTCTCCATGAAGAGACGCTTGTTATTTGTGCTATAGAGAAGCCAATTGAATCCTAGAGTTTTCAAGGAAAGAAGAGAAAGTTCTTCAAAAGGAAAGGAGTCCAAAAGGGAGATTCAAGCAAGAAGTCAAAAGCTGATTTAGTCTGCTACAACTGTGACAAGAAGGGTTATTTTGCAAACGAGTGCCAGGCAGGCAAGGGGCAGAAGAAGGCCGTGGATAAGAAGCATATTAAGTGTTACAACTTCAATTAAGTTGAGCATTACAAGAACCAGTGTCCAGAAACAGATATGGAAAAGGCTGTGATGGAAGGTACATTTTCGATTCAAATTATTCCAATTAGGACATTATTTGATGCCGGTGCGTCTCATTCATTTACATCCCAGAATTTGGTTAATACGTTAAGTTTAGATTCCACATACCCTAATTCTTCCTTAAGGGTTGCGAATCTAATAGGATGGTATGCAACTCTGTGGATGATATGTGACCAGTTAGAACTGGATTTGTTTGGTCAAATGTGCATGCAGTTTGTATGTTTATGATTTTGTAAATCATTTTGGGTATGGATTGGTTCGGTAGATATGAAGATAGGATATTTTTCCAGGATGGGGAAATATCATTAAGGCATCAAAATAGTCAAAACTGAATCATCTTCTTATTAGAGAGTTCTTAGTAGATGTATTTGAGCCGATTATAGGGCTACCACCGAAATGAGCTATTGAATTTCGAATAAATCTTGTACTAGGAGATGAACCTATCAGTAGACCACCTAGCACAATGACACCGACTGAAATGAAAGAATTGAAGGTGAAACTTTAGTAGAAAGGAATTTTATTAGACCAAGCAGTTCGCCTTGGGGAGCGACCGCGATATTCATGAAGAAGTCACATGTGTCATTGTGGATGTGCATCGAACACCGTAAGTTGAATGAAAGGACAACCAAGAATAGATATCCTTTACGCAAATTGACGATCTTTTGATCAGTTGAGTGAATCTAGAGTGTTTTCCCAATTAGATTTGGCGATCGATTTTCATCACTTGAGAGTGATGGAGGACAGTATTCCTTTGACAGCATTTTGAACTAGGTATGGTTCGTATGAATGGTTAGTGATGACATTCAGGTTGACAAATTGCACCTGCTTTCTTCATGGACTTGATGAGCCAGGTTTTCCGAGAAAATTTGGATAGGTTCGTGTTAGTATTTATAGATGGCATTTTTGTGTACACAAAAGATGAGAGAGAGCATGAGAATCATCTGAGAGTAGTGCTTGAGATGCTAAGGCAGCATCAGCTTAAGGCGAAATTTTCTTAATGTCATTTTTGGAAGAAGGAGATCAAATTTCCTGGTCATGTAGTTTCCAAGGAAGGTTTGGAATTCTAGTTAAGATTGAAGTTGTCAATAATTGGAGGAGACCAGAGACAGTAACCGAGATCAAAAACTTTCTCGGACTTGCTGGCTATTACCAGAGATTTATCAAAGATTTTTTTGTGGATAGCAGCACCTTTGACTAATTTGACTAGGAAGGATGTGAAGTTCATTTGGTCCAACAAATGTGAGGAAGTGTTCCGTAAGTTAAAACATTTGTTGGCCAATGTAGTATTAGTCATTCCAGATGGAAATTAAGGGTTGGTAGTGTATACTGATGCATGTAGAACAGGATTGGGAGCTGTATTGATGCAGAATGGTAAAGTCATTACCTACGCTTCTCGACAGCTTAGACCACACGAAGTAAGATACCCTACTCATGATTTGGAGTTGGCTGCGGTAATCTTCGCATTGAATATTTGGAGACATTATCTCTTATGGGAGAGATTTGAGCTATACGCAGATCATAAGTCCTTAAGATATTTATTCTCTCAAAAGGAGTTGAACATGCGACAGCAGAGGTGGCTAAAGTTTTTGGCTGCTCATGGTTTTGGTATAGAACATACTCCTGGAAAAGGGAATAAGGTAATGGGTGCCCTTAGCAGGAAACATTAGAATGTGGTGTTAGTTATGTTGGCAGAATGGAAGGATTTAGATGTTCTGGCAATGTGTAGTATAAAGTCGAGGTTGACTACTGATTCTAGTCAGAGTACTGCTATGTTAGCCTATTTAGAGGTTCTACGAGTGCTGATCGAGAAGATAGCTTCTAAAAAGAAAGAGGATCGAGAGATAGACAAAAAAAATTAGAAGACTCGAGATCCAAGATCAATGATCATAAAGATTTTGGCATTGATAAGAAAGGATGGTTGAGGAAAAAGAGATGATTATGTTTTTCGAATGTAGAGAACTTGAGAAGGGAAGTTCTAGATGAGTGTTATAGATCCAAGTTTACAATTCAACCCGGGGGAACCAAGATGTATCAAGAAATAAAGAGAAATTTCTATTAGGAAGACATGAAGAGAGATGTTGGCTTATGGGTTAGACAATGTGCTCACTGTCAACAAGTGAAGTCGAACACCAGAAGCCGAGCGGGTTGCTTCAGCCTTTAGAAGTTCCAGTTTGGAAGTGAGATTCTATAACCATGGATTTTATAGATAGGTTGCTAAGGTCGAACGAGGGAAATGAAAGCATATGGGTCATAGTGGACAGATTGACCAAGGGCGCCTATTTCATTTCGGTCAAGTTAACCAGGACGACACCTATTTTGGCAAAGTTGATCGTGAGGAACATAGTTAGATTTCATGGAATTCCTAGTTGCATAGGCATCGATAGAGATGCACTATTCACTAGCGAGTTTTGAAGAAGTCTACAGAGAGTGTTAGGTACCAAGCTCAAGATGAATACAGCATATTACCCATAGACGAATGGGCAGACTGATAGAGTCAATAAGGTATTCGAAGATTTATTAAAGGCTTGTGTACTAGACTTTGGTGGATCTTGCGAGGATCACCCATATTTGATTGAGTTTTTCTATAACAATAGTTTTCAGGCTAGCATAGGAATGGCGCCTTTTGAAGCTTTGTATGGAAGGTCAAGTAAATCACCCGCATGTTGGTAAGAGACTCGAGACAAGTTAGTCTTAGGTCCAGATATGGTTGGGGAGGCGTCAGAGAAGATTGAGTTGATCTCAGAATGAAAGAATTTGAGTCTAGACAGAAGAGTTACGCAGATAAAAGGCGAAAAGTCTTAGAGTTCTTAGTTGGAGACAATGTTTTTATTAAGGTGTCACCGGTGAAGGGAGTGATACGATTCAGAAAGTCAAGGAAGCTGGCACCGAAATATGTTGGTCCACTCCAAATTATAGAAAGGATTAGAACGCTCGCATATAGAGTAGATTTGCCGAGCAATATGGCAGGAGCCCATAATGTATTTCATGTGTATCATCTTCGTAAGTATGTGCATGATCCAGAGACTACTATTCCTCTAAAATATTGAATGAGTTGGCAGTAGAACCTAATTTTGCAATTGTTAGACAACCAGTATGGGTTGTAGCGAGAGATGAAAAAAGTTTACGGTCCAAGATAGTCAAGTTAGTGAAAGTGCAGTGGAGCGACAACGAGAAGGATTGTACTTAAGAGACAGAAGACGGGATTCGAGTTACTTATCCTGATCTGTTTTGAATGGTATGTCTATATTAGATTTATGTAGATGATCGCTAGCCAGATAAACTAGTACAGTTGTTAGGAGTGGTTACAGATTATTGTTATAAGTAGTACTTAGTCCTTATTGAATTTCCAGGACGAAATTCTTTAAGGAGGGGAGCCAGTAACACCGCTAATTTTAAATATAATTTTTAGGATATTTAATTAGATAAATTAAATAGATTAATGAAAATATTAAGTGATAAGGGGATTGAAGTTTGAATAAATTTAAGTTGTCGTGCTTATTAATTTAATTGGGCTAAAGAATGGTTTAAAGATTAATTAAGTTATGTAAGGGTATAATGGGATTTAGCTACACCCTTATATATATATATGTATATATATGTATATGTATATATATACATATATGTATATATATATGCATATATATACACACACATATATATACATCTATATATATATATACATATATATACATATATGTACATATATGTACATATATACATATATATACATATACTTCTTAAGCCATTGAGACTCATAATCATTTTCACAAAAATAAGAAACGTAAGAAAAAGAAAGAAGGCCGACCATTAACAGTAAAAGAAGAAGAAGGAAATTCAAAGAAAAGAAAAGGAATTAAAGAAAGGGAAATTAAACTCATCTCAATTATAAGTAGTATTTAGTCCTTATTGTATTTCCAGGACGAAATTCTTTAAGGAGGGGAGCCTGTAACACCCCTAATTTTAAATATAATTATTTAGGATATTTAATTAGATAAATTAAATAGATTAATGAAAATATTAAGTGATAAGGGGATTGAAGTTTGAATAAATTTAAGTGGTCGTGCTTATTAATTTAATTGGGCTAAAGAATGGTTTAAAGATTAATTAAGTTATGTAAGGGTATAATGGGATTTAGCTACACCCTTATATATATATGTATGTATATATATGTCTATATATATATATATGTATGTATGTATATGTATATATGTATGTATATATGTATATGTATATATATGTGTATATATGTATATATATACATATATACATATATATACTTATATACACACACATCTATATATATACATATATACATTTATATACACACATCTATATATATATATACATATATACATATATATACATACGTATATATATATATATGTATATATACATACATTCATATATATACATATATACACTTCTTAAGCCATTGAGACTCATAATCATTTTCACAAAAATAAGAACGTAAGAAAAAGAAAGAAGGTCGGCCATTAACAGTAAAAGAAGAAGAAGGAAATTCAAAGAAAAGAAAAGAAAAGGAATTAAAGAAAGGGAAATTAAACTCATCTCAATCTACTTTCCATATCAAAGATTAAGGTGAATGATAATTTCCATCTCTATTCATTAAATATATGTTTCAAATTTAACTTTAAATTCATATATATGATATTTGATGATGATATGCTTGAATTATGGTTTTTCAAAATTTAAACAAGATTGTTTAAATAATGGTTCATACGGTTTTAGATCAAAACTATGTGTTATTGATGTTTAAATGCTATGGAAAAATTATATGTTATGCAAAACATGATTATAGAGTTGCGTTTTATGTTTGATAATTTTCTAAGCTTTGGAAATATTATTATGAATTTTTGAATGAAAATATAGCACGTTAGGTTTAATAATTTATTTTAGAAAATATATTGAGAATTTGAATTTGAAATTTTGATATGTTAGATAACATGGTCAAAGTAAATTTCTGTGAATTTTGGGGATTTTTCTTAAGTGGTTTGATATACAAAATAAATTATTTTGCGAAGAGAATCAAAATGATATACATATAAATAAAGAGGAAGGTTTTATTTGCAAAAGTTTAAGTTTGATACTTATCTAAAATAAAAAGGCGGTTAGTATTGAAAAGCATGATAAAAGTTAAGTCAACCAATAAGAAATGAACACGTAAGCAGGTTAGTTTATATAAGTTACTTAATTTAGTATTTAACCCACAAAAACAGGTTTCGACTCTAATCAGAGTACCTTTCGCTCCTTTCCTTTCGCCTTTGACTATGTCAAAACCCCATTAAGTTAAATTCAATACACAAGGTGTCACCTATATGATACGTAATGGATTGGAGGAAGGCGAAAGGTATGGTGTCGAAAGCATAGCTTCCGATGTGGTCGTTACCTCAGTTTGTTTTAAAAAGTTAAGCGCCTATCTTTGTTTTATTAAGCTTTCGACTTAGTCTATATATACGTTTTCGGATGGATTTTTGTAACGACTTTCCAAAGAAGAGGTTCCGACACAGTCGAAGCCCTATCGCCAACTCTTTTGCCTTTCGATTATATTGAAGTCATCAATGCTATTGAAAGGTATGTTTGTTTTAAAGCTATATTAAGCCACTTTCTAAATGCTTTCGAAAAGGTTATGGGTTTCGAAGGCAATGGTTTCGAAAGGGGTTTCGAAGCTATCCTTTTATGTTTTAAATATATGCTTTTGACTCTGTCGAAAGAGATGGTTTCGACGCCATCATAAATTCTCCGATATTTTTATATAGTAAAGAACGATTTCGGAAGAGATACTATCGTTTATATTTACTTTGACCCAAATGATATTTTAAAAGGTAAATCCAGTGATGTCGAAATGAGGACTTTCAATGCTTTAGCAAGAGACACTTCCAATGGTTTCGAAGCTATGCTTCTAATAATTAATAAGTAACACTTTATCATATTAGAAAGGTTTGAAAGAAGAATTTTAAAGTGTTTTTAAAGGCAGAAGCCTACTGTTTTGAAAAGAGATATATGCTTTCGAAGAAGGCTATCCAGTGAGGTCGAAAGCAAGGTTTCGAAGGTTTCGAAAGTATAGTTTTCAAAACAAATAACCTAATCTTGTTTAAAAGCAAAACCATGGCATATTACTAAACAAAGTATTTTGAAATGGAACTTACGAAGAAGTATAAATGGGTTAAAGTAATTAACCAAGTTATATTATTTGCTTCTTCATACAGGTATATATTCGCTTTATAATGACTCCAAATACTATACTTTGGAAAAGGATAGAATACAGTTGGGTTGACCTAGTAGTGAATGAATAAAAGATATTGGTAGAGGCCAATAGGTTAACAGTAAGCCCATGAAAACTGTGTAAGGGAAAAGATATTGGCAGGGCCCAATAGGTTCATATTTAGTCTATGAAAACTATGTATAATTAAAGATGTCAGTTGGACAGGTTTATAGTAAGAAAATGAAATATTAACAAATAATCAATATGTTCCTAGTTAGCCCATGAAAACCAGGGTAAAAGAATGATATTGACTGTTAGTTAATAGGTTCCTAGTCAGCCTATGAAAATTAGGATAAAAGAAATGATATTAGAGTTACCAATAGGTTCACAGTAATCCCATGAAAACTATATTGGACAGGAAGTCCTTAAAAATTTAACCGATTATTAGTTTGCCCATGAAAACTATTGGGTTAATAGTAATCCTAGAAACTATAATTACGACAGATAGTCAAAATGAATTAGGGATGGGTAATCCAAAATTGACTCAGTTGTTTTGCATATCATCACATAATAATGTTTTGAATTGAATTAACCATTATGGATGTAGGGGTACAAAAAATGTATTATAAAATTTTTCCAGACTAGTGAGGGAAAACGTGTTCCGCTAAGCGGTGTGGTCTCACTAGATATCTAAATGATTTGAGATGTTATATTATAATTATTCATACCAGGCTTTATATCTGACTCGAAATTTATGTTTTCCCTTTAAACTCTCGAGTACTCAATTGATTTTGAGTAGTTTGTGATTTGAGGTTTTCAGGTACCTATTAAGCCGAAAAAGCTTCCAGAGTCGTGCAAAAGGCATGTAGTTATTTAACTTCTTTCTCATGTGATTCTACTTTGTTGTTTTGTTAAGGCAAATTTGTGTATTGCCTATTATACACTCTGATCACTAAGGAGGCATCTTTACATGTCTCTCTTTGAGTATATTGTAATAATTACATTTTTTTGAACGTGGCTATCATTGTAGGATTATTTAAAGAATGTTGAAATGAGTTTGAATGGAATGAGAAAGTTGTTATGAAATTTCAAACTTTTCCATATTCAAGTGTTTCTGGTACAAACATTTATCTAACATTACCGTATTCGATCGCCGAGGATTAATAACTATGCACGACTACAGCATCTGTAGCCGTTAGGTTTTGGTCTTCCAAGTGGGAGATGTTACACCCAGGGTCGTATTTATAGATGAGGTTTGGACCCTTCCATATCCATCCTTTTGAAGCTGTCGAAAGGTCTCTTCTCTCACCTTTCGCACCTATCCTTTTGCCTTTGTTCTCCCGTCTTTGTCAAAAGCATGCTAATGGAAAATATTGATTCGATATTTATCAATGTTGCTTTCAAGTACTTCTAGAACCTTTTGACACGACGATATGTATGCTACCGTTAGTGGTGAATAAGTCATGATGCATTATAGTGCTGTTTGAATACAAGCGGAAGCACTTCTAACTTCCTCATCTCCTTCGAAAATTCTTCATTGTTGTTAAGATCTGGTACGATCGGGATAATTTGTCCCTTAAATGAGGGGGCCAGGGTATTTGAATGGTTTCGAGAGGGTTTAATAGTGAAGAAAGGACCAGTACGAAAGGTCATTTGTGATGGAGGAGACTTCTTGGTGGTCAAATGATAGTTGCAAAAGGTGGCTTTCGAAAGCATCTCGTTGGTTAGTGTGAAAGTTGATCATTTGATGTTTGCAGAAGCAATATTGGCTACGTACGAAACCTCCCTAATACATGTGGAAGGATTCAAACGATTCGAAAGGCTAGTCTTTATTTTCGAAAGGGTTATTTTAGTAGAATCTTCTCCAACCATTTCGAAGGTTCTGATATATGTGCGAAAGCTTGTTATTTTATGCTTTCGAAAGGCATTCTCAGCACATTCGAAAGTCCTTTATGCATGCGGACCCAACTGTTTCAAAAGGATCAATTGATTCAAAAGGGAAGCTTTGCCCCACCTTTCGACTCCTTTAGGAGCCCTTATTTCATTTAATACTTGTAGGAGCATCAGGTGCTTGAGGCATCAAACCAACCTCTTTGAAAGCTACTCCAGTGCCTTCGCAACGCTGCTTTTGAACCATGGCGAAATTCTTCTTTTCAATTCTTGCAAAGCTTCTACAATACTTTCATGGGCCTTCTTTCATATCTTCGTTCTTAAGTAACTTTATGGTTAACATTTGGTATAATGGAAAGTGAGTTATTCTTACTTTGATTAAATTATAAACTTGTCATAAGTTATGTCCAAAACTTTTATATTTCTTACTATTATTAATAATAATAGACACTAACTTCTTAAAGTTATGACCCTAATACAAAGCATGTGATTATTTAATTAGTTGCCTTAAAACCATTGAATTGTGTTAAGTACATTTGAATATTTATGATATGTTGATTTAAATACATATGTTAAAATATGTTTCATAGAATGCGGTTTTAATTTTCATATATGTGAATAAAATAGAATGATATTAAATACTAAATTAAACATGGAATTGTCTTAGCAATACTTGCTATAAACACATTTTGAATACCTTAACCATAACTTGTGTAATTTAGTGAATTATGAACACATCTTAATATAACAAAGTTGCTTGTTTGACTTGTGCTCGGCCAGTTTATGAGCAGTTAATTTCTATATGCATGAGTTGGGTAAATACGAACACCTTATGATTGGAATTTCACAGTTTGATTATAAGGTCTTTGATATAAATGTTTGATTAAATAATAGTTATAATAAAAGATGTTTATTAGAATTTCAAAGATGTTTGTCTTTTAAATGAAATTGTTTCTTTGAAAAGAAATGGAAATATATTTGAAAATAAATATTTTTGAAGTGATTTATATAAAGGTATTTATATCCCAAGACAAGTATGATTTGATATAAAAGATATACATTGTATTTTTGAAAAGGATTCGAATAAAACAAGGAATTTAGTTTAAAGAAATTATTTTTGAAAAAGATTATATTTTGAAAATAATAAAGTTAGTTAGATTTCATAAATCCAAATGTGAAGATTTAGCATAAGGAGTAGCTTGGGAATTGCATATTTGTTTATTTGTGCATCATAGGCTCCTTGAGTCCTATTTGTGAATAAGTGAACTACATTGGCTTGATCCTGTATCTAATTGGGTATACAGTTAGGTAGCGGTATATAGGCAATCAAGTGGCGGTGACGCAGCCCTAATAATAATATATTTTTTCATGTTTATTGTTTGTTATTTATTCGTGCTGTTGTATCTTTCCTGCTTACCAATTTATTCTGCATCAATATGTTTATTCAGTATGCAGGATTGAATATTGTTGTCCCTCTTATTAGAGTTGTGCAGCGGTAGATTTATTGTATTAGAGTTTTTATTTCTGTTAAAACAGACCTAGTAGAATAAATGATTGCTCCGATAAGTTGTATTATTAAAATTTTATCCTATACATTTAGTGGTATTATATATTCATCAAATCATATTATGTATTAAATTGGTAGTTTTCATTAATAGTTTTAGAATAGACTGATTTTCGGCGACTTTGATTGATTCGAAAATCTAGGTAGTTAGAGCAAAAATCATAATTTTCAATTGTTGAAATTAACGTAACAAATTCGTTATTTAATATGTTCAAGATGATTCAGATTTTACTCATAAAATAATCGCTTGGTATGATTTTATTTTTCGGAACGTATGTATTGATATGGAAAATTCTAATGGTTTTGAATAGACTATTTAAACTTAACCACTAAAGTATCTTAAAATTAGTGGCAGCGATATTAATTTTATATTTTGGATATGTTCCAAGAAATGATACAAAAGTATCATTTTATAAGATCAGAATTGAACAAGTATTTTGATAGAAGTATCGAATAGTTTGATTTTCATTAAAAACGCAGAGGAAGCGCACATCCATAAGAAAGAATATTAAAGGGCATGTAGATATTTCTAAAATTATAAGTAAATAACATATTGCAGATTGTTAATGATGTACTTATGTCAAGAACAGTATAAGTCCAGTTATATAATACTCAATACTGGATTTGTAAAGTATACTTTGATAATAAGTGTAAAGGATGTTGGGAATGTCCTAAATGATATGCGAAGACACCATATTGAAATGTATAAAATGAAACATGTTAGATGGATTCCTTATGTATCGACAATAGAAATTATCATATATGTCTACAGTATCATATTTTGCTTATGTATTTGATGCACGAAGCAAATATCAAATCCAAAATTAAGATCACAAAAGGGTATTTCGGAGAATTCTCAAGTATTTATAAAATAATGTAAAATTGTTTACGGAAATAAAGAACTCTTTATAAAGGAATGTTCGGATTCAAACTTCACAAGTGCCATCGAGTATATATGTCGATATTAAATTCATATTCAAACTTTAATTAAGAAGCTTTAAGTTGGAATTATTCCAAACGATAAGTAGTAATAATTTAAACAAAGGCTACTACAGTATAAGAAGCAAAAATAAATGCACAAATTTATAACTGAACTAAGGGTGATTCCAAACGTTGAGAATCTCATGACATTGTTATATAATAACTATGTCACGATACAGTTCGTAAAAGAACCTAGAGCTCACTAGAAGTCAAGCAACATATTCAGAATAGTTCCATATGATAATGGCAGTGTATCAGCATCAGAAAGAGTTGATTGATATAGTAGATGATTAAAATAATATACATACCCATTCATTGAGGGACTAACCCGATTGTTCTTTAGAAAACCGATCAATGATGTTTGGAATAAGATTCCACAATTGACCCCAAATGAAAGTGGGAGATTGATGGAGTTAGGGGTATGCACTAAAGGCAATTATGTAATTTGTTACATATATTTCAGTCGATAACAAATCTTTTTCCTAATAAAAGGTGTTTTCATTCTATTATATACTTGATATAATGTCTTATATTAATTATTTATTTAATTAAAAGTATATTTAATATAGAAAATGAGTAAATGGTATGTTTTGTGACCGTAGTTACAACATGTTGCAATCATGAGTGATTTATCACAATAAAATAAACATAATATTTTTAATATTCCTAGTCATGATGTATCGAACTGGATATTGATACATCTACTGAGACTAGAGCACATAACACTCTCCAAATTTTGGGTAGTGTGTTACTCATGGTTGGTGGGGACACTAAAGGGTTACGTACTGGGATAAATATGGAATGACTCGCTCCATAATTTTCCATTGGTTAACTAAGGTCAAAAAGAAAATATCGATGCGATAATTCTATACAGTTCCGTAGACTTGAGAATACCATTGAGCTTCAATGTAGAAGCTTTGCTTTGATTATAGTTAAATCAGGTCTTGATTTCCATCGTATGGCTATAATTTGGTCAGGTTGAAGCATTGGAAGCGAAACACTATTCAAGAGAAAATTTGTCTCATCGATTATTTGGGGTTAGTATCATGAGGTCAACTAAAATTAACACAAAGTCTGCGATGACCCGACTTTCTACCACCAGAAAATCGCATCATCTTGAAGAAAGAAAGGGATAGAAAAGAGAATAGAAAGAAGAGAAGAAAGAAACAACACATCAGAATCTAACAGCGGAACGAATAAATTATATTAATAACATAAATATTACATAGTATCATATACATCAGAGATACACAGCATAATCAACTCATACTAGATAGTTATAAACACCTGTCTAGTTATACAACTCAATACAACTCAAAAACAACAACTCAGAGAAAACTACACAGCAGAATACTCTATAGCTATACGCAGAAGCCTCCTGCTCCATTGCGCCTCCGCAATTTGTCAAAGAAAACCCGAATCCTAACCTGAATTCCCTTGGCTACTCGTAAAAATTTGAGTACCCAAGAGTTAAAGAAAAACAGAAATAACTCCGGGTCAAACATGGGTCTGGTGTGAGTAACAGGTTAAAGTTGCTTAACTTTCAAAAACCTTTTGAAAAGAAAGGTATCACATAAGACTTCCCACACATAAACATGGAAAAGTTTTTACCTTACGCTAACCAAAACATTTGATAGGAAATTCGATGATATTATAATAGTGTCTAGGGTTTTCAAATAAGTAAGAAATAGCCAAAATTGTTACATTCATTAAATTCCAGCTACTAGCCACAAAAGTAGGTAATACAATCAAAACCGTTGGCACTTATTGGATTTTGGATTCCATACAATGGCAGGACTACTGGGGTATCGCCCGTCACAGTACATGGCCTAGATCAACGTACCGAGGAGTACGCCCGCTTCCCTGCAACACAAAGCCGGACCCATTCCTTACTGAATAGTTCCGAACAAGACAACCCTGTGGTTGTAGCTAGCAACCACCCACACAGCCGAATATAAAGGAACTTCTAGACAGGGGTAAATCTTGCTCTCCAGTGGGTGCGACCCACGAAGCCTTGCTGCACCTCCCCTGTTTTAGCCATTCCCGGTTGATGAGGCTTGAGGCTACGATTACCTTTATAGGACATATCACTTAGAATGCTCATCGTCCACCTGACGATGTTCTGAAAGCATTCAATCCATACAAGTTCGTTCCGGGTTCGAACGAAACCGAATGCATTATCTTGTTACACTCATTTTTGGAATCACCCTCAGAGTTAACGACAATAACCCTTGCACTCTGAACCACCATCTCGAATCTATAAGTACTATTCCGTCAAACTCATTACGGAATCACCCACAGAGTTATATTGACTTATAGTCCTTACACCTCAAGTCTTCACAAAGCTCCACTTTGATTCACGACCTAACGTTATTTGGAATCGATGTGGTTTACGGATATCCAAATATGGAAACCCAATCCCGATCTCATCGAAAACCAAAGCGTGTCTTTTAGGTTCAAGTTGTTTTAAAGGTTTAAAACAAAACAATTACAGTATCTATATACACACAGATAGATAACTTATAAATCATAACTGATAATCAACATTATCACATAACAGGTAACCCACATTATCAATATCAAATAGATATACCATATATCACCATCACAATAGATAATCTAAGTTATCATCATAATACAATCAAGGCATTCATACCATACAATACTATTTATCTCATTACTGAGATCTCAAAGCATCCAAGATAATCAATGACATCCATTCATACATAAGCAAAGATTTACTTATCACAATATAATTAATTTAAAATGAATTAAATTAACTATCTCTATTACTAATTAATTTAAAATGAATTAAATTAATTACCCATCTTTAATTAATTTAAAATAAATTAAATTAATTACTTCACCAACATAAATCTTGCTTACTCAATCATCTAATTGATTTTAATCAATTAATCATTTATTATTAATTACCTTAATTAATCACCTATGATTAATTACCCTTAATTACATTCATGTAATTATCCGAAATTAATTTCACGAAATTAATTATTCTCAACTAAACAGTAATTAACCTTTAATTACTTCAATTAATTAATTAATCATAATTAATTACATTAATTCTTAATTAATTACATTAATTAATTTCCTTTAATTACTTATCATTGATTAATTAGTCATAATTAATCATCTTTAATTACATCATTAATTAAAATAATTAATGATCCTTAATTATTTCTTAAATTAATTACTCTAAGTAATTAACTAACTTAATTACTATATTAAACCAAATTAATTATCCTTAAATTAATTTCTCAATTAATTATTTGATTAATTACTAAATAATTAATCCAGATTACTTCATTCTTAAACATCTCCACTTAATTTCAATCATGTAATTATTAATTAATAACTTAACTAAGTAATTTTCAAAACTTTAATTACATAAAGTAATTATTTATAAAACTCAAGTGTTTATAATTAATTAAAATTAATTAATTAAAAATAAACAATCACATTAAATTAAATTAAGTACATTAAGTAATTAATTTCTTAATTACTTTACTAAGTAATTATACTCAAACCATTTACAATTGATTATTATTAAATTAATTAATCTAATTAATTATAAAAATTAACTACATTAATTAATTGTTAAATAATCATGGTTAATGACCTTCATTAACTATCCTCAAATTATTTTATTTAGTAATTAACTTAAATTAATTACCATTTAAATTATCTTTAATCATTCATTAATTAAAGTTAATTTATTAAATTAATTATCCTTAATTTAAAACTTAATTACATAATTATTAATATTCATTCATCATTAAATAAAAATTTAATTAATGATCTTAATTATAAATTGATTAATCATTAATCAATTATTAATTCCAATTTCAATTTATAAATTACATTAATTAATCTTAATTACCTTGTTAATTAAATTAATCCTAAAATATTAATCTTAATTTAAAAGATAAATAATTTAAAAGATAAAACATAACTTAATTATGTTTTAAAACAATCTTATTCAAAACAAATTACTTTTGAAATTTCCTTTAAATTTCAATTTAAATTCAAGTTTAAAATAGAATAATTTTAAACTTATCAAAGTTTTAAATAATTTAAAACTTTTTAAATTGCAAATCAACAAATACTATATGAAAATTTTAAAGTTAAATTCATCTCAAAACTTTTAATAACTTAAATTTACTTTTAATTTAAAACTTCAATTTAAACCTTCTTTAAAATTTAAAACTGAAATTCAAATTTAACTTTTGAATTTCCAGATTTTAAATAACCTCAAATCCACTCATATTTTTAAAATCTCATTACTAAAAGTGTTTAAACTATTTTATCAAACCAAATGGTTAGTTAAGTTTAAATTTCTGAAACTTTAATTTTATTTTAAACTGGGATTTGAATTCAAATTAGAAATTCAAACTTCAATTGAATTTAAACTTAAACCTTATCTTACACAAAAGCTACAGATTTTAAAATTTAAAAATCCAGATTTTAAAAACACAGAGAAGCAGGTTTCCAACACCTGGATATTGCAGTGACCCGAGAAAACCACTCTTTTACTTCGAGTCGAAAGCCTGTCTACTTCGAGTCTAAACTCCATCTACTTCGAGCAAACTCAACCTTCCCCTGAAACATTCCCAAACCCAACAGTTCATCAGAGAACTCATCGCCGTGCATATGCACGGCGATCCTCGCCCTTTCTAATCACCAGAGGTGATCAATCCTCGACCATAAACTCATCCATGCCCTCACATCATCACTAGATCGAACAGTAAATCAAGCATTCAAAATTAACCCCTAAATTCAAAACCTGAAGAAAAAAATGTTTCAGGCTTCTGCACAAAACCTGTCAACGGCCGAAACTCACCGCTCCGACCTCTTGATGATCGACCCTCCGGCCATGAACTACTCTACGCACCAACTACCCACACACCAAAACCAAATCACTCGATCCATCCAACACTTCTCACAGACCCAATCTTTAACCCCTATCTAAAACTAGGGTTCATACCAAGATTTCCCCACAGCAACCAATCTAGCAATTATTATTCTCATTTCAGATTTTTCTATGGATCTATGATCCTTACTTAATAACTCAGAAGAGTTTTGAGTTTCCTTAAACCACAGATTGCAAAAAATTGCACAAATTCATATTTTTGTTCAAGAACAACTTGTAAATGAAACATACACCTAAAAATACCAATACTTGATTTAAGAATCAAGTTCCAGTTTATAAATTTGATTTGTATTACTGAATTATTATATTAATTAGATTGAGTTTGAATAAAATTAAACATGCATGATGTTTCTAAAATTTACAGAGTCAAAAAAACAAGTTTATTATCCTAAATAAAATCTAACACTTTATTGAGGATATACTACAAGTTCTGTTCGAAAATTTGCATCAAAACAGGGATTAGACCTTGAGTTCATAAATTTTTAATTATATCTTTAAGTCTGAAATCAAGATCAGGAAGGAATTCATCACTAGCAAGCAGGCATTCAATCTCATACATATACACAAGCATATTCATCATACTCATCAGGCAACAATTCAAGCAACTATATTAATTTAAATTAGTTTTAAAAATAATTTGTTACTCACCTTTTAAGAATGCAGACCTCTGTTTTCCTTTGAAATTTTGCAGAAAAATGAATATGCAGGCTTGACCCTGTTTAATATCTGAGTTGCAATCCTGATGAATTGCACATGCTCCAAACTCTAATCACTTGCATGCAGATACTAGTTTCCCATGTGCATGCAGATGTAGATGCTAAATTTCCCCAAACATATGCAGATGCTTCCATGTTTTCAAATCCATTCCAGGACTTAAAAACAGAATGCAGAAAACAGTGCAGGCTTCCTTTTGAATTTTGCAGACTTCATTTGAGATTTGCAGATGAAGGTGGGTTTTATTTTTAGGAAGTGAATATGCAAATTTGCTTGAATTTGAGGTATGTAGATTTTTGGATTTGTACAGGGTTTCTGAATTTTGAGGAAATGCAGGTTTTTGATTGTGGATATGAAAAATGAATTTTGGTCTTCATTTGATTAAGGAAATGAAAATGTAATATGAATGAATGAAGATGCAAGTTTGTACTAGATGTATTTCAGATTTAATGTAATAAAAGAAAAAGAAAAACTAAAATTAACACTTGTCAAACTTTACAACACTTGTCAAATTGTATATTAGTTTTTAAACACATGTCTCTTAAAAATAATTAGTACTAATTACAAATTAATGTATATGTTAGCTTAAATTTAAGTTGTTAGTTTATATTAAAATATGTGTATAAATTTATAAATGAAAACAAACCATGTTTACAAATAAACTTATACATATAAAAAATTAAAACAATTTAACAAATTAAAATTTATACTTTTGAACTTAATTTCAAACTAAATTCAAAATCAAATAATTCCAAATCAAGTTATAAATATAAATTCAATTTGAAATAAAAATTACAAATTCTTATTCAAAACTTATTTATAAAGACAATACAATATCAACATTGCTTTTATAAATATCTTCTTATTAAATAAAAATCATTTTAAAAGAAATTATACTTTTATTAATAAAATATCCATTTTATTAAGCCATGAAATCATTTTGTTAAATTTATTCTAAATTTAAAACTCAATCTAATTTAATTTAAAACATTCCAATATTTTTTCTTTTCAATTTTAAAATCATATATTTATTTATGAAATAGTTTTAAAAACTCAATACTAATTAAAACAAAATTTTCAATTTATAATGCATATATTAGAACTTTAAAACATGATTCATTTATTAAATTTAAACCAAAATCATTTATTTAACTTTTGAAAAGTTTAAATATTAAATAAAACAAATTTTCCAAATTATTACAAATATTTAAAACTAGAAAATATGCTTTATTTATTAAAATTAAAACAATACCAATCTATTTAAAATATAAACCATATATTTATATTGTAAATAGAAATCAATTTATTATTTCTAAAAGATAAAATAACCAAATAACCAATTTGAATATTTATTGAAGAAGATTATTAAATTTATTTGAATAATTATTAACAGATTATCAATATCAATTTAATTTTAACTATAGATTATTAAATTGATACTGTTAAAAATTCTGGGATATTACAAAGTCAAAGTCTCTGGACAAAGCATTATGGTTAATGATAATTATTATTATTGAACTAAGGATTTTGTGTTTGCACTTACAATGTTGAATATGGACGATGTTGGAATTTTGACCAAAACTATATTCCATAAGACCCAAAGTGATATAGCTCTGATGAAGAGAATCGGTGTAAATAATCATTACACCGGGTCCTCTTATAATAAGTAAAATTAGATTTTACCAAAAAAATGTATGAGCGATAAATTTACCCAAAATATTTTATCACTGGTTAAGGTGACATGTGAACATCAATTTTTGAATTATTCGACATTAGTCGCTGCCTGAATTCACACGTTTTGAGTCGCACAACCTAATGATGAATTCTCCATAAAACCACATAATTTAATTGATTTATAGAATGTTGTAAATTAATTAAACTAATTAATATTTAATAAATATTAACTATTATTTAATTTAATGATGTTTGGGAGTTGATTGTAATTATTTGAATGCATTTATAAAATTTATATTTACATGCATTGATATATGATATTGGTGTAGTTTTAAATAAGTTTAAATAAAAGATAATTGCATGAAGGGATTTATGGAAATTTTATGTCATTTGATGACATGTAATATTAGCCATACAATTTGAAAAAAGAGAAGCGGAGAGTGGGATAATTAAGGAAAGATTTAACTAAATAATGGGAAGGGTTTCGTTCTTTCAATTAAAATAAATCCACTAATTCATTTCCTATAGACATTTATTTCTTTTAATTTCGTTTTCTCTTCTCTCCTCTAAACCTTTAATGGCAGAAAACAAAATAAATATTTTTAGTAATTTCAATTCCAAATCAAATGCAAGCTTAAAAAATAATGAAACGTAAGTGGTTCATCCATTTCTTGCAAGTATTGGGTATGGATCGTAGGAAATATGAGGAGATAGCTTCATGCAATGTGTGAATTTTTGGCACCACATGTGAGTTTCTAATTTAGTTTATTTATGTTGCTTGTTTTTTTGGATTTCATGAGATTCATGTGTTGTTTGATGGTTCATCCTATATCAAGTTGTTCTAACCCCACTATCTCTATCTTTGTTAAAAGTATGTTAATTAAGGTGATTTAATTAAAATCTATTTTTACCCTTCATCTCGCCTATAAATATGTTCATTATCATCAATGTGATTTTGTGCTTTTCCCTTTTAATTTGTTAACTTCATTTGTGTTATTTCGATTTGTATGTTCCTATCATGAATTTACGTATGCCTAACTTATCCAATTCTTTTCTAATCCATTGAAAGTTTGTAAATAGAAAAACTAATTTTGACCGATATCTATTTCATAATTTTATAATATTTTCATACACATAAATCTAACATTGACGTTTAATTAATTAATTTTCATCTTGAAAGTTAATTCCTTTTCTTAAATGGTTGATATTTTGAGTATGAATGGTTTTATCATCATTGAAAAATATATTTTAATCTAGAATTTATAAATGGAATTGTGTCTAAATTCTGAATCCTTTAATCTTTTCAACTTTAAAGTTTTATATGTTCTCTTTATATACTAAAAGCTTAATTTAAATGTTAAACTTTAAATTCTAATATATATAAATACATATACACACTTGGATACACACACTGATATATGTATTTATTTATTTATTTATTTATTTATTTTCTGTTCTTAAATGTTTATATATAAATAATTGTTTCAAATATAAAAAATTAATTGCAATTTGTATATATATGTAACATGCATGTATTGCTCTATTTTTAAATCACAAGATGGACCTTGTGTACTATATATCATATTTAATTTCAAACATTTCTTAACTAAAACTAAACTCATTATTAGTAATTTTAAATTTCAAATCCTATAAGATTGTCTAACATGTTTTCAATATGTTTATTTATTCATACACTATTTCACTTTTCTTATGTGTAAACATTTTAAATCAAAATTTTGGACAACAAAGGCATATGTAAAGGAAAAATGGGTCTACTGCGGTGTAAATCTCAACACCTACATATGTTCTCATTAACCATGTACATTTCTTGCTTGTTGCACTTACACGGTATTCACTGAGTACATTATTCAATTCAATTAAAGAGAGAAAAATGAAAGGATTTTCCTCTCCAAATAACGCAAAATCTGCCATTAATTAATTGCACTAATTCTTGGGATAGAAAAAATGGTTTCCTTATCTATATTAAGAAATAATTATTCCATAGCTGTATTTGATACACTCATACATTCGAATTTAAATTAAATTCAAACACCACATTAAACAATTTAAATAAAATATAATTTTATTTAAAACTTTGTTAAAATAGATCTAATATACCTTTAGACTTCATAGGCCAAATAAATCTCAAATAGGAAAATATTTTGAAATCTACCTATTTCATCTGCTTTTAATTACCCCCGTTCCAACATTCTAACCTTAGTCACGATGACTATAAGTTGACCCCTTAAGACCATCACCACACTTGATGCCACCACTATATATTTGATGCCCTCCTCCTCACAAATTTAACGGATCCGTTCTTATCCACTTTCGTGGTCCATAGCTCTCTCAATCTGAGTAGACCCAAAAACTTTATTTGACCCATGAAGAAATAAAGCAAAGGAAGATAGAATGGGAGTTTGGAGATATCTAAGTGTGGGGTTAGAGTATATATGTATGTATGCATGCACGCACGCACACGCATATACACACACACACACACACACACACACACACATATATATATATATATAATTTGTTTTCCTAAATAAATCGCCACATGTTCTGAGTTCGTATGATTACACAGCGCATTAGAACGCCATAAAACTCATCAGCCACATCACATTATTTTTACGGTCTTGATGGAATAAATTTCGTAGCTATTGGAGATTGTGCCATGCAATGATAATTTCATGTATTTCGAGGTCATTTTGGCATAGGATCACCTGATTCCAAAAAAAATTCGACCATATGTCTCATAATGAAGTTTTCATCCAACAAAAACAAGCTATCGGTCGAGATCCCACTGGACCCGACTATGCATCTATTTTTATAAAATACGTTTAATAATGTGTAAACCATAAAAGTACCATAACTCCAAATAGCAATATGTATACCCATATTGATTCGCAACGTCGATACGGACTCAACATAAGCAGTCTCGAATTCAAGTTCACCCATATGCCAAAAGTCATGTTTTAAACCTTCAATTAAATAACAATTCAATGTGTAAATTATTTGTCTAAATATCCAATCGAAAAAATACAGGTTGTTACAGTAGCAACGAAATCCATTTAATGTTATTATAGACCTCATGAGTGAAATTATTTGAAGTGCAAACAATAATAGTTCAAAAAAAAAAATTAGATGCACTAATGTGGCAAAAATACTCATATAATTTGTATTAACAGTGTTACATGTAGTATTTGCACTTGTTGCTTTGCATATTGTTGCATAAGAAAACTATTGACGATACTAATGAATACACTATATCTGCAAATAATTAAAACATAAAATAATTACAGTGCAATTAATTGCAATTACATAATTAATTAAACTGTTAATAGTTTTTGTTGTACAACAACACACTGCAAATGCAGTTATTATGCATAACACTTGCACTACTAGATATGCGAGTATCTTTTTTTCAAAAACATTAATATTTCCTAAAAAGTTTATTTGTAGTGTCATTTTTTACACTGTAAATATTTTCACCTACCTTTACACACTAACTTCAGATTGACTTTGCCACTATTAGAGCTATAATGATGCATTGATCTACAAACTTACATCTGGTAGTTTAAATCAGCCAAATTAATATTATTATTTAAAAGAATGGTTCAAATAAGAAATTTAAAATAATTTTTAGAAGATAACCTAATAGTCCTTGAAACTAATTCCATTATGCATGGAATTCCTTTTAAAAGAAGATTTCGTATTCACATTACCTTATGAAGTTACAAATTAGAAGGTATAAAGAAATTAAGAAAACCAATGTCTCGTAGGTAGCCCATCAATTTCAATCTATCCCAATTAGCACGAAAACATAGTTAGTTGTATCCAAATAACTAACTTCTCATTCACATTTATTTCATTTCTAATTCCCTTCTTCTTCCTCATTAACTACATCAATCTTAGTCCCTTCTATAAATCATATACAAGTCCAAACTCAAATGACAAATACCCTAATTCAGATCAAGAAGAGAACTACAATCTCAAATCAATCAATTTTGATTTAATATAAGTCCATTTCAAACTTGACTAGAAATGTAACATTCTGCTTTTTTATTAATTATAATAAAATGCATTTACAGTTTTGATCGAGAATTTTGATAAATGAATGGATTTTTGAAATTTATATTGAAGAAATTTGAATTTCAATTTGATTGGAATTATGAAAAGTAATTTTAACTTGAAAAAGAGTTACTCGAAAGGGGTGTAAGGTTTCAATAGCATACAAACAACCCATGTAAGGTTTCGATAGCATACAAATAACCAAACTTGATTCAATATATTATGTTATGATCAAGTCGAAAGGTTTGATTTGGTTTTTCAACTTAAACAAAATATGTTTTCCTCAATTCAGTTTATGAAAAGAAGTGTACATTTTTTAACTTTCAACACCTTCGAAAATAAATTAAAGTTGAGCGCGAAGCCAATGGCAAGTAAAACCACTTTTATATACATTAGGTTTCAAAACCATTAAAACGAAGGTTGAAGTTTCAAAAGTATATATGATGTGATCATTAAAATTAGACCCGTTGAGACAACTTCTTCAAAAGATGTCAAAGTACGATGATATATATATATATATATATATATATATATATATATATATATTTCTGCTTTCAAAGAAATCCATCTCATATTGACCACATTAACCCCTTTGAAAGGGTTAATTAAAGGGTAGGTGTTGGGCATCTTTTCGACCCTTTCGAAAGAGGTTGAAAAAGCATAGTAGAGTTGGCCGCCTCAACTCCTTCCAAAGAGGTTAAAAAGTCAAATTATATTTATAGGTGTTAGTTCATACAACTTAATCTTCTCTACGAAGCAACTGGAAATATTTTCTTTCCATTATTCAACTTCCAATCTAATACCCTAAGTGGCCAACAATTAAATTTAATCAAGCATGAATTTACGCTCGATAACGATAAGAACCCCAAATTAAAGTATAAAAATGAAGGCTGTATTAAGCGTAATCAAGTTTGAATGTGGGTTTAAATGCAATAATAATAATAAAAAATCCCCAAATTTAATAAATTTAAACACCAATTGAAAATTGGTACCATAAAATCTAATGGAATAAGCATGTAAATGAATCCAAGAATAATTTCATATGAATGAAAACTCAAATCATTTTATTGAATTTAGAACAGAAGGATGGATTCAAACCTAAAGAATTTGAAATCAAAATCAAGCACGAAAAATAAGTTTTAAGGATAAAACAACAAGAACATACCTTGAATTCAAAATTATAATCGAATAAAAAACATATTTTAAAAGTTGTAATATTTTGTTTTTACTGTGAGCTTTCAACGCTAGGTAAATGAAAGAGAGAAGAAGAGGGCGCAATTTATAAAAGCAGCAGATGCCAAAAAAGCCGTCCGATCAAATTTAAAGTAACGTTCATGATCTAAAAAAGCGGTTAATTTTATGATCAAAATGATTGGTTGACTTGGAAAGTCAAAAACTTACCTTTGCACGGTGGGGGGCTTAGGGGGGCAAGTGTTACCATAAATTCTCACATCAACCTTGTCACAAACTACTGCCATTCACATGCACAAGATACCTCACGAAACTAAAGGTTTCACCTTCATTCAAATTCCATAAAAGGGTGCTTTGCTAGAGCAACCCCTTTGAAAGCACAAATAAGCCTTTCGAACTGGTCGTGACCATTCACAATTAAGAAGGAAGAGCTTGCAAAGGTTCAATATTGCGATCTTCTACACTAAAGTATGCGGTTTCATATCAATCAGAAAGTGTGCCATCGAAAGCTACCTTCCACTTAAAAACCTTCAATGTCTCGACTCCTTTGAAGCTCCAGAGATCCATCTATCAGCAGAGTCGAAAGCTCGTACCTATTCTTACTTGCTACAACACAATGATACATAGTAGAGAAGTGCACCTACCCCTTTCGATGAACTTAAAAGTGCGTAAGTCCATTTAAAAGCAATGCAGAAGGATGCTCAAATATGAACGACAACGAAATGTCTCCAAGTCCGCCTTTTGACCAAGTCGAAAGGACTAATTCAAAAGGTTCCAACCCGTATTTATAAATAAAACCTTAAGTGTCAAGTTTAAGGGATCTGAGTTCACACTTCATTCCTGTACTTTCTTAAATTTGTAAACCCTAATTTTAAAATTAAATTGGGGATTTGATCAATTTGCACAACGTTAGCTTATAAAAGCAAGATTATGGTATTTTTGGATATGCAGCTGATTAAGTACTCTTATTAGATTCAGTTTATGATCTGCTTATGTCTACTTGATCGAAAGGTCACTTTTTGAGTGAGCCGAAACCCTTAGCTCAACAAATATCCTTAGAGCCTTAGCTCTTAACCTCAAATTATCGAAAGGTCACCTTTTGAGTAAGTAGAAACATTTAAATCAGCCAATATTCTAGATCTATAGCTCCTAGCCCAAGCCATCGAAAGGCCAACTTTCGAAGAAGTCATAATCTTTCCATCTAACGCATATCCTAAGGTCCCGCCTTGAGTTAGCTCAACTGTTTTGAAAAGGGATTTCGAAAGGATAACTAAACCAATTAAACTAGTTTGAAATGTTTAATGGAAAGGGATATAGGCGCCTCGACTGAGTCAGAAGGTCAACTAAGGAGGAATTTTGACTTAATCAGTTGAAAAGCTCTAATAAAGGGAATCAAGCCTTTCGATTGAGCCGAAAGGTTTAACAAGAAGGAGATTTAACAGAAACGACCTGTTAACTATCTCTATCTGAACAAAAAAGGGTTTCTAAGGAGACATCTACACTTTAGACTCTACTTCGGGGTGTTGACAAGTTTTCTTATTAACAAGTAATTAAATAGAACACGATTTAGCCATTTAGCAATTCTTAATCCTGCTCCAAATCTTTTATTTATAATTCAAAACTCTTTTAGAAATGATATATACAAGTATAGTAATTTGTTTACAAAATTAGTTATTTAATACTATAATTTAAAAGATATTTTATTACATAAGTTGTTAATATTTTGATAAAATAGTCAACACATTTTCTAAAAATAATATATACTTCAAAATACTTTTTAAATATAAAATACTAATAACAGGTTTTAAAATATTTACCCAAAATATTACCCAAAAACGATCATTTTATAATTTACTTAAAAACTGGAAAAAAAACCATGTTTTCTACGTGTTTTTAAATAAATCCTTCTAATTTAAAAATTCATAACTAATTCTTAAATTCATAAAATGCCAATTCACTTTTAAAATACTCTAATAAAAGTTATTAAACACTTATAAAATGAATGAAGCTAATACTTAATTTAAAAGTCCTTTCCAAACCTTTAAAGTTCAAAAACAAAGGTTAAATGGGGCCGTTTTGCACAACTGTAAATTTGACTACTTTTTGATATGTTACTCAACTTTTCAACATCCACACTTTTTATGACAAAAAAATATATATAAACATCACAAATATGATGAGAAACCATTAAGGATCTCTCAACAAAATTCCATAAAAATTGCTGAATATAAGACAATTCCAAAGTGCATCTATAGCGACTATCGCTATAAGAGCACTTTCAAATCTAAGCTCAATCTAAACCAAATTCTATATACAACCTATGTGCTTTGTTTCAAGGCTAGGCTATAATCCATACAGGTTCTTCCAAGTCCATTCAAATTCATACATATGGATTACATATGTCATTTGCTTTCAAAGTAAGAATCAAAACAAATATATCAACATATGTCAATATTAATTCAAACAACATATAAGAAATCAATAACAAAGAAATATGTACAATATTTTCATTCAAAGTGGTGAGTAAGCAACCTTTAAGCAAACAAAGAAGTAAGCCAAGCAACCCAAGTCCAACCTTTACCTCGCAACCATCTTTCCTTCCTTCCTTCTCCTTTCTTTCACTTGCTTTTTCCCTCCAAACACCCCCTAATGCTGCCTTCCTTGATGGGGGGAGTTTAAATTCACTTATTCAAGACCTATCATGGTAGAAGATTTTGTAATGTTGTCCTAATGGTTGGGGCAAAGTTTACGTTGATTTAGATGTATTTTGCAATTATTTTCTTTACAGAATTTGTGAAGAGGAAGACATTAAAGAGTGCTTGCTTTTGCTTTGTAAATTTTCAATTATAATTCAAGGGTTGTGCAGTTAAAGTACTTAGCGGTTCCATGGCGATGGAGGTGTAAAAAGTTAGAGTGGAGATAAAGCAGGGATATAGCGGAAAACAGCAGAGGTGCTAAAGGCTTTATTAAATATAAAACCAAATATTTAAAGTTAATTTATTCTCTTTCTCACATATTTTATGTAGGAAAAAATAAATATTATGTAATTTTATACTAAAAAATCAAAGAGTATCTTGATTCACGCAGACTAGATTTTGTAACTACAATAGATTCACATATTATATTAAGCACTTATGCCTTAAGAGTATGTCTTTACTTTAACGTTGTTAATTTGATTTAAAAGAGAACTAGTCTAATCAACCTTTATATATTAATGTTTCTAAAGTGGGTGCTAAAAAGCATTGATTTAGCGGGCATAGTATAAAATAGCGGGGCTTAATGCGAATTTATTATTTCGTAGCGCTAAATTGAAACAGCGTAGCAGTCGAAGAGTGCCATGGGCTATAGCGAGAATTTTGCAGGGCTTTACGGGATTTTAACTGCACAGATCAAGGGTATGCATCTCCTTTTATAAGCTTAGAATGGTGTTGCTAAGCTTTCTCTCACCTCACCAACCATGCCATGGAAGGCTCACCCCTTCACAAGCCCATCATTTCTCATTTACACCTCTTTCTTTTAGCTAAATGCCTTAATACCATTAACATATTAATATCTCTTATCCATTTGGAAGCCTCTAGAACCTTCTATTTTCTTTATGAATCAAAATGTGCTAATTAGTTCCTAATGTGTTCATTTAATCATTAGATAAGTTCACAAGAGTTCGAACAACTTATATTAATCAAAAAGCCATTTATCGATAACCTGATTTTCAGTTACATTATCGACTTTTCTTCGAAGAACATATTTTTGTAAAAAAAATTAAAAAATAGGTTTACCCTCACTATTTATAATTAGAAAGAGGGTTAATAAGGTTATTAAATCAATTTAATAACATCTAATCCATAATTCAAGTATTTAAATAATTCAGATATTTAAATATGAACTGCCTAAAATTTTAGGTGGTTACGTTCTTCCCCACTTAGAATATTTCATCCTAGAAATTCCAATACGAGCAACCAAATAAACAATTAAACATCAATACTTAATAGTACTACAATAACTACCAAACAAAGCTAACGGTTTGCTCCAAAACAAAAACCCTCTCATCACTCAAGGATGATAAGCAACCTACTAAGCGCACCTTATGTTCAATAGCCTCAGGTTATTACTTAGAAGATTATTCATACTACCTACAGTAAATCAAAGAGTCATCACCTAAAACTCTCCATAAGCTAAAAGAACATAGTATACAAACATACTAAAGCTCATACGATGCACATGAACCATCCGTATGCAATATTTGATTTGATCACTCGCTCGATCGCATAAATTTTACTTCGAACCTAGTATAGATCACTTGTCCTTTCTATTCGGACTCTGATCTGGTTCCTTAATTAGAAATCTTTTTCTTCCTTACATAGCTATAGAGTATGATAGAAATCATCAGGATCGTGTTAAGAATTTGTATCAAGTGTTCGCCGTTAAGAATCGAGTAAAAAAATCCTTGTTCAGACTGATGTAAATTACCTTGAAATCATGTACTTGAATACTGCACTAAGTGCAGTCATGTGAATAAAACGATCCACGTACAACTTACGTACTTATCTTGTTGGTTTCTTAACTATACCAATATCCTTTAAATCACATTCTTTTAACAAATAGTATATCACTCCATACTAAATCCATTTATGAATCATTTCATAAGACATTGACTTCAAGTTTACAACCAATCTATAACTTAAGTTCATACTCGTATAATACTCCACTACATCCTAAGTGCAACGACCCATAAATTTTTATTTATTTTATAACGTATTTAATTCAATTTTGGTGAAATTTTAAATAATTAAATTTGGAAATAAAAATTAATATTAGGAATACATCTATTAAAACATAGCAAATGGTAAATTTTCATCTAAAAATATGGAAGTTTATTTTCTTGTGTAAATTCTGTTTTAATTCAAATCAGTTAAAATTGATGATAATAAAATATTTTTCAAACCTGAATATTTTTATACAATAAATTTGTAAATCATCTTCTGAGTGAATCGTCATATTTCGTTTCTTCAGATTTGGAATGCTATTGCTCCGTTTAACTCATTTCCGGCATTTTAGCAGTATTTTGGTACCCATCATCGACTTTTAATAGGATGATCGTACCAATGATATCGGTATACTGTTTTGATCGTCTCTTCATGCTGATCTTTGTTGTATATTAAATTCTATGTTATGAAATCCTGTACGTAGTGGAATCCACGAAAAACGATTCTGCATCGGTACTCGTTTTAACCTTTTCTTTATTGTCCATTCGTTTCCCTCAGCTAAAATAAATAGTCATAAATGTTTGCTACTTCCCAGATAACTTCTGATTTTTCTTCTCCCACTGTTCATTATAACAATTTTGGAACCAGATTTACTTTTGAAAATAAATTTATATTTTATATTAAACTATTCACTTATATTATACTACTCATCTTCCACTTTTTTTCCTTTCCTCCCATGCATGCGGCCATTTACATCACCCTCTTCCACAACCGCTCTTTCGTTCCCACGAGCACCGCACTCCCAAGCTTCGGCCTGCAACCTTTGCTACCTTTGCTTCGTCCCCCTCTTCGCTCTCATCCCATCGCCTCCACCTTGAACCCGAGCTCCATCAATTCACCCAGTCGCCGAGCAGCGAACCCGCCACCAAAGCAACATCACCCAGTCTAGGCCTCCGCTTGCGCCGACCCCACCAATTCCTCCACCTCTGCTCGCACCGAATTCGCCGCAGTAGCCTTCCCTTGCCGAGATCTAACTTCTCTTTCGTTTTGTTTTCTTCCAGGTCTGTATATGTATGTAAGCATATATATTAATATGCATAAGTCTGGTTTACTTTTTCATAGTACTGTATATATAGGCAAGTTTTAGTGTTGTCGTTTATAATAGATATAATATAAAGTTTTAATAATTCTACTCTGTATGAGTTATAAAGTGTATATATGTATGTTTAAAAGTATTTATATATTAGACTCGGATTTTTGTAATTTGCAAGTAAAGTATATATATACCTGTTAGATTGGTTTATACTGTTAATATATTGTGTTATGATCTAAGAATCCTATATATATAAAGTTATATAAGAAAGTTATATAAAAATTTATTTATGTTAAACTAAGTTATTGTATGTTGTGTTATATATTATGAGTCTTATATATATATATATAGTTTATATATTCTGTTAGGTTTAAGCTATATTACTATGTTATATATATTATGTTATTTCAGCGCACACACACGCACACACACACACATATATGTATATGTATGTATGTATGTTTTACATATTGTTTATTATTATCTATGGCTACATTTTGTTTTATAGTATGATATATATTGGTTACTGTAACGACCCGACTTCCTACGCCAAGAAAGACGTATCGTTTTTAAGAAAGAAAAGGGTGAGAAAATAGAAAAGATAGAGAAGAAAGAACAACAACATCAGAATCTCACAGCGGAACGAATAAATTATATTAATCACATAAGTATTTACATAATATATACATCAATCAGAGTTATACAGATAATACATCACATACTAGACAGTTATAGACACCTGTCTAGATATACAACTCAATAGAATATAGCTCAAATAATAGGACTCGGAGATACCAACACAGCAGAACTATATATATATCTACAACGTTGAAGCCTCCCGCTCCATTGCTCCTCCAGAATTCGTCAAAGCTAAACCTGAATCCCTTGGCTACCCGTAAAAATTTGGGTACCCGAGAGTTTATGAAAAACAAAAATAAACTCCGGGTCAGACATGGGTCTGGTATGAGTAACAGGTTAAAGTTGCTTAATTTTGAAAAACCTTTGAAAAGAAAAGGTTTCACGTAAGACTTCCCACACATAAACATGGAAAAGTTTTTACCTTACGCTAACCAAAACATTTGATAGGAAATCCAGTGATATTATAATAGGTCTAGGTGTGACGACCTGGAAATTTTGACAAATTAAAATGGGAATAATTAATTGATTTTAAACTATTTAAAAGTTAATTTTAACTTGAATTCAAGATATCAATATTTACGTGATAATGAAGTCATTGAATTGTATAGTTTAAATGTTGAATTTAATAATTGAAAATTGGGTAAATTGTTGAATCCGAAATTTCTAAGCCTGTTTAAATAATTTGAAGGCTTGTAAAATTTATAATGATAATACCGGAGATGATAGAATGATTGGAATTTAATTTAAAGATAATTTGTTCAGTTTTGAAATTATATTGTGCAAATCGAATTTAAAAAAATAGCCTTCCAAGGCACAGTCTTGGAATTCGACGAAACCAGTTTCATTGGATCCGTAATAGTTAGTTATTATCGGATTTCAACTTTTGTAGCAATCGGAGTTGTCGTTTGACCCTGGCTGCTCGAAATGCTTAGATATATTTTAATCAATTTAATTTAAATTTTATCGTTTTCTTTTGTAACTTACACATACGATCAAATTAGCTTCCGAAACACGTTCCATTGTTTTCGGAATGTGGGTAGAACTTTATGAACGTCTGTCGGCATGTCAGATTTGGGGTTCGGAATTTCACGGTATGCATCGCGAGAAATTTTCAATATTCGATTTGTAAAATCAATTCAAGGTCCAAAATTAAATTACCCTAGTCACGCGCGCTGATGGTCTAGCTTATACGCTAAGCCTCTTTAGGGAAATATCCTTTCGTTGCTTCCAGACAATTCAAACGAATATATATAAAAAAAAAGGCCGATCGAAAGGATATCTCCTTCCTCTCCCTCACTCCCTTCTCTTCTGAAAATGGCCGAAGCCCATCGTAAAAAAAAAAAAAAAAAAAAAACTTGTACGAAATCGATATGAAATCGAATAGCGATTTCGATTTGTAACCTCAAGGTCGAGGCTTGGGGTGACACAAGGTTTTGGGCCATGATTGACCGGAGACGCTCGTGTTTGGGGCTTGTGACTTTGGTCAAGATCGTATGATGGTGCGGCAATGCCTAGATGGCGCGCGCGAGAGAAAGGGGAGGCTAGGCTCAGCGTGAAGTCGAGGCCGTGTAGGGTTAGGGCTACGTTCGATTTGGGGTCGTCGCGCATGGCGTGAGAGTGGACTTCGAAACGATGTGATGCGGAGGCGTTGGGCAGTGGTAGGAGTCTCGCTTGAATGCTGTAAAGGCAAGATCGTGATGGCCTTGGTTCTGTTGTCAGTGAGGTAGTTTGCTTATATGTTAATTTTTACTTGTATCTTGGAGGTTGCTGTGTTGCCGACAAGAAAATGGATATAATTTAATGTTTGATGTTAAGAAATAATATATATACAGTAAAGTATAAACTGTTCATTACTTTCAATAAAAAAAATCTGCTTATGTAAATAGAGAGATATTCCAGTGAGAATTATATGATTTGAACTGTAAAGACCAGTTTTAAATTTAGTTATTTGTTTAAGAGAATCTAAAGGAATTTTATTATAAAACAATGCATGGGATGATTTACTTGTTGTATTAACCTGTTTAACTATTTTAGTTACTAAAGAATATTTTATTAAAAGAAAGTTATTTTAAAAATTGGATTATTAGATAAATTAAATTTATTAGTCAAATTAATGGTTAGTTAATTAAAGTATCAAGTGGTAATTGATTTTTCGATTTGTTCAAATATTAATAAACTACCTAATATATTTTTTTACAAGGTTAAAATCGAGGTAATCAAGGAAATTTTGAAGTGGATTGCAAATAAAAGCAAAGGTGAGTAAATCTCACTTTGTCTGGTTCTTATTTAAATTTATATGGTTAAATTTAAATAATTGGTTGAATGTTTAAGTTGATTGGATGTATATGAATGATGATGTGACTTTGGTTTTGATTGATTCTCGAGTTAATTGTGGGTTGACCCGAAGTATATGGGGTTTTAAATTGTTTCAAAAATAAATCATAAATAAGAAAATGATTTCATTTTAAATTTAGTAAGGGCTTGATGTGTTGCGATTCAATTAAATGAGTAAGGAATTTGAAATGAATAATTTATGGATTTAATTAATTAATGATTTGGGTTATTTGACTTAGTAATTAACGAGTTGAATAAATAAGGAACTGAGTTGTAAGTTAATTAAATAAGTAAAAGAAATTCAGAATAATCATTTGATGGTGTGATAAAAATTACTTAATGTAAGTAATAAAATATAATTACTTGGTGAAATTAATCAAGAGATTAATTAAGATAGTTATGTAAGAAATAATTAATTTATGAATAAAGTAAAAATGAAGGATAGTTAATTTCGGTTTAGGATTAATCGAAAATGGTTAATACTGTGGTTTCATTAATATAACGAAATTTGATTAGAATAAATTAAAATATAATTGAAAATCCTTAATTTATAAAATTAATGAGGTAATCAAAATTGATTAATTAAGATTGATTAATCTATAATAAGTGACTTATGGGAAGTTAATTAGTTTAAGCAATTAAGGATTAATGTAGTTAAATAAATAATTAATTCATGAAGAAATTAAGATTTCTTAATAATCTCGGTTGAGACTGATTAATATTGTGAAGTTAATTTAAGATAATTTCTTGAATGCAATTGAAAGATAATTAACCCAGGGTGATTAATTAAGATGGTTAATGATGGGTTGACCAAGTAATTGATTTGGAATTAATTAACGTTAAATGAAGTAATCTATGTGATTGAGGTTTGAAATTCAATTTGAATCAATTGAATTGATTTGTATGGGATTTGGCTTTGCTTATGGATGATGGAATGGTATTGGATGTTTTGAATGAGTTGATATCTCTAGTATGAAATGTTGTGAATTTCATTTGAATAACTTGGGTTAGGATAATATGAGTCTCGAGGAGACCGGGGTCGGGTATTTGGTAAATACCCGAAACCACTTCAAATATTTATATATTGATTTGTGAAATCAATAGGCTGGATTGAAATGATTTAAGTAGACTGGAATATTTATCTAAGTTTTGGTACATAGAAATTAATATGTGAAATAAGTATTGTCCATAGCAAATTGTGAATTGGTTAAATTGATATAAGTTACCCCGGGTTTATATAAGTTGTTTGTTTGGGTGTTTCATGTTAGTTGAGTTTACTCACGCTGGTTTCCAGCCTGACCCGGGTGTTACTTTGGTGTAATGCTCGGGTCAGACCGAGTATTACAGATTTTCAGGTAGGTACGCTCTGGAGCTGGATGGCGAGAACGTATAGCGTATTTCCGCTGTAGTATATTGTTGTGTATTTGAGACATGATAATAGTGTATATTCAGTGACCGTGTATATGTGAAACTCTGATGTATATTAAATGTAATGGACAGATATAGTATTCTTTTGTAAACTGTATTTATTTATTATTATATTTTATCCGCTGCGAATGTGAGTTGTTGATGTTTCTGTTCTTCTTCTTCTTCTATCTCTTTCTTCTTTTTCATAACTATCTGGAATTTTCGGGTTCGAAAATTTAGAGTCGTTACACTAGGGTTTTCATGTAAATAGAAAATAGCCGAAATTGTTACATTCATTAAATTCCAGCTACTAGCCACAAAAGTGGGTAATACAATCAAAACCGTAGGCACTTATTGGATTTTGGATTCCATACAATGGCAGGGCTACTGGGGTACCGCCCGTCACAATACGTGGCCTAGATCAACGTACCGAGGATCACTCCCGACCCCCTGCAACACAAGGCCGGAACCATTCCTTACTGAACAGTCCCGAACAAGATAAACCCCGCAGTTGGCTGCAGACCAACTGCCCACACAGCCGAATAAAAAGGGACATCTAGACAGGGGAATATCCTTGTCCTGCTTGGGCATGACCCACCTAACCTTGCTGCACCTCCCCTGTTTTAGCCATTCCCGGTTGATGAGGCTTGAGGTTACGATTACCTTTATAGAACATATCTCTTAGAATGCTCATCGCCCGCCTGACGATGTGTTGAAATCATTCAATCCATACAAGTTCGTTCCGGGTTCGAACGAAGCCGAAGGCATTATCTCGTTACACTCGTTTTGGAATCACCGTCAGAGTTAACGACGATAACCCTTGCATTTTGAATCTTCATCTTCACTTCAGATTCACGACCTATCGTTAATTTGGAATCGATGTGGTTTTCGGATGTTCCAAATAAGGAAAACCGATCCCGGTCTCATCGAAATCCAAAACGTGTCTTTTAAGGCCAAGTTGTCTATTTAGTCTTAACAGTCAATTCAATATTATCAATATGCACAGATAGATAATTCACATCTCATAATAGATAATCACATTATCACAAACAGATAATTAATATCATCATCCAAACAGATAATTAAATATTATCATACTTAAACCATACATCCATATCACATAGATATTATCCATTCATATCTGAGATCACAATCAAACAATGAAATATCAATATCATTCATAAGCAATGATTTATGAATCACAAGCTATAATTAATTTGAAATGAATTAAATTAACTACTTCCATCTTTAATTAATTTAATTTAAATTAAATTAATTACTCATTCCCTAAATCCAGCTCTCACAATCATTAATTAATTTTAAATCTAATTAATTAATCATTCTCTAATTACAAGAAGTAATTTAGTCTTAATTAATTTCTTAAATGAATTATTCTAAATCATTCATAGTAGTTATTTAATTACTCCTCTATTTATTATTCCTTGATTAACAATTCTTAATTACATCATTAATTATATTAATTAATGACTTCTAATTTATATTAAATTGCTTTATTTAAATTAATTACATTAAGTGATTAATCTTTATTAAACACAATTATTAATCACCCTTGATTAATAACAAACCAGTAATTAACTACCCTTAATTGCTTATTAATCATCCCATGATTAATTCCATAAATCAATCCTTTGATTAATTACAAAAGAAATTTCCCAAATTACTTCATTTACAAATCATCAAGTAATTATCATCTAATTACTATTCTAAGTAATTATACTCCATTAATTACACTAAGTAATTACTCTTACCAAATCATCAAATGATTTCTTAAATTAATTAATTAACTTAATTTAAATCTTATTATCAATTACTTATATATTCCAATTAATCATCTTTGATTTAAATATCCTTGGCTGCATTCCAGTAGTTTTCCTTAATTTATTTACAGAAATTAAACTTGAATAAATCCATTAATTAATTATATTTATATAGATTTATTACCGTTTAATTATCTTGTTGATTTATTATTCCCAAATAAATCAATTTTTAATTCCATCATTAATTATATTAATTAATGATTTCTAATTATATTTTCATTTGTTATTAATTATATTAAGAATACAAATCTTCAAATCACAAATATTAACCCTCTTGATTAATAACATACAGTAATTAATCATTCATAATTAATTACTTCTCAATAACAAGCTTAATTAATCCCTTGATTAATTTCAAGTAATTATATTCCAATTACTTCCATTAACAACATCATCCAGTTAATTACATCCCGTAATTATCCTTCAATCACTTCTCTAAGTAATTTACTTCCAAAATATCAGTTAATTAAACTAAATTAATTAACTTAAATTAAATCAATGTACACAATTAATAAGTAATTAATTTCTTAATTACTTTCCAAATAAATAATTACATGTAAACTATTACAATGACTATTATTGAATTAATTTATCCAATTAATTTATTAAAATCAGTTACATTAATTAATTATAAAATAATCTAGTTAATGACCTTCATTAACACTTATTTAATTATTTTCTTCTAACATAATCAACTTATATTAATCATTATTAATTATAAGTTAATTAAAAAAAATCTAATCTATGGTTCTAAATCACATATTAGTTAACTAATTCATTAATTAACTTTAATTACTACTTTTAAACTTATAATTACTAATTTAATTAATATCAATCATTAATTATTCTTACTCAATTAACTTAAAGGTTAATGCATATAAATTCTAAATCTTCATTACTTAAAGTAAACTGTCTTATTGTTGATTAAATTTTCACTCCCAATATGTTTTAAACATTTATTTCAAATTACTTTCTAAATAAAAACCAATTTATCCTTAATAAAGCTTTAAAACTAATTTTTTCCCAAAACCCCTTTAAACTTACATATTCAATAGCATTAAAACTTATTTGAATCAATTTAAATTATAAAACTTATTTTAGTTCCAAATCTAAAATTTCAAATCTAAATTCTGGTTTTCAATTTTGGAGTTAACTTGTCTAAAACTTTTCTTAACAATTTATATTTCATCTTTGAAATTCAACTCTTCTGAATACACTTAAGCATTAAGCACTTTTAAGTTATTAAAATAATTTAAATTTTGAAAACTTTATTATTTCCAACTACAATTTCAAAACTAACTTAAATTCACGATTTAAACTTGATTTAACTAGGCTTGACTTTGATTAAATTTTAAAACCAAAAATTTCAAAACTGAAAAAAAAAACAGTTACAGGTTAAAAAACCTGAAAAAAACAACAGCCGAGCCCCCTCCCTCTTTTACTTCGAGTAAACTCACAAGGATCCCCGAGAAAAACGACAAGCCGCTCCGAGTTTTCCCCCATGCGCGCGCGAAAAATGAAATTCGAGAACAGAACCTGGAAACATAACTTCACCTCCCCTTCCCAAAACCTGTTAACATCTCGCGCGCGGTGCTTTGACCCCTAGAAGCCACCAAACTCCGGCCGCAACATCGACCATCTCCCCTCTACCTCCCCTCAAAGCCACGTGCCACTCGAACGCAAGCACTGGCCACGGTGATAAAAATTCAGAACACAGTAAAATTTAGGTTTACAAACTTAACTCCATTGCCGTCGACGCCACAGCCATCTATCACCCTATCCCCTATTTTTTCTTGATCCACGGTAGCCTCCTCCACCCCCAGTCAGAAGCTCGACCCCCCAGATCAACTTGATAGTCCACGGCCACTCAAAATGCCTAAAATGGATGAACTCGAACTACACCTCACCCCCTCCACTAAAAATCACCATATTCATTTTAAAAATCATAATTTGATTCAACTATTCGATCTATGTGCCTGAATTTATAAATCAAGATATTCAAATTTTTGATATTATTGAGATGCTTAGTTCTATTTTTCTTTTTTTGGTTTCCAGAGTCATATATTCATTACTTTGATTTAAGTAAAATCTTAAACTAATATTGAAATGAAACTTACAGATTTCATTTAAATCTTAAGGCTAAACAAAGATTAATTAAAGAAGTTGAATTTAAACTAACAAAACTGGAAACAGAGAAAGTACAAAAGTTCAAATACCTGCACACATCATACTTCAGGAATTCAAGAATATGAACACGCAACCATACTTTTCCATACAATATTTATCACTGCAATTAAAATTCAAACTAATTTATATTTTAAATTCCTTTTAAAAGTGGAGTTACTCACCAGATATGTGAAAGAACAGAGGCTAGTATGATAATGAAACAACCTGCAGTTAAAGTGTTGAATTCCTGTAAACTTCCTCTTTGCTTTTTGAATTTTGTTTGAGCTTGAGAATATAAGGTTATGTTTATTTTTTTTTCCTTTTACTTTTGCAGTTCAAATGAGCTCAAGGATAAGAAATGATGTAAACAAACATTTATAACTTTGAATACATAATGTCTTCTGAAACAAGCTTCAGCTTGGCATAATATCTTGCTATATATTTTTTTTTTATATGTACTAAAACCTGAGATGCTTTGAGTATTTCGGCTAGAAGATTTTTTTGTTTCAGATATAAAGATGGCTAATAAATGTTTATGTCTTTGAATTAGTATACACTAATTAGTATTGGCTGACATATACATTTACAAAGATATTTGCAGGCTTTGTTTGTACTGAATGTATTCATTTGGGTTTACACGATAATACTTTGCTGACCTAAACATTTTGTACAAGAGTTTTTGTCTTATTTATTTCGGCCTGTACATATTCAACTTGAAGATTCTTTGTTACTGTCATTTGCTTCATGTTCATGCCTATCACACTACAGTTTTTTTTATGATTGTTCACAAACTTGAAAATTTATTTGTTTCTAGATTAATTGTTGTCTTATTATTATTTTGAAATGTATGTGAAGTTCTATAAATTTATCCTATATGTTTATTTCTTATTTTAACTTATTATTTAATATCTTGTATCCCTATATGTACATTCTTATTTTATTTATATTATAAAACACATTATCAATTTGAAATGATAAATAAAATGAATTATCTTTCTATTATACTGCTTATTTTATTAATGTTAAAGTATCGTTTGACAAAATTGCATTTAAAACTCATATATCATTTACCAATTAAATAATTATTAAAAGAAAAGTATCAATTCGGATTTAATTAATAAAGATATATCAAATCAATTTAATATTTAATGCAGATTATTAAATTGATATTGCTCGAAAATTCCGGGTTGTCACATTCCTCCCCCCTTAAAAGAATTTCGTCCCCGAAATTTAAAAGCAAAGGTAATTTAATACTCTATATTTAAGATTTTAATTAATTTTAGATCATAAGCATATATCAATCTCATGCTAACAACCATCACAGCTAATTAACTCAATCAACAAAGCTAACTATCCAGACAAAATTCTGGATAGAGCTCCCTAGAGTTTCCCAGTATAATACCGGAATACTCGATCTATAGAATTCAAACAGTCTATACTACTAATCTATAGAACTCCTTTGAATCATAGAAAATTCATCCAAATCAAATCTCCGACTTCGAAATCCAAATTCCTTCGTCTCTTATTCACCAAATACTTCTGACAATCCAGGGCTGCCTTCAACCTACCGATCAGCTCAACCTTTGCTGATAACTCCTAAAACAATCTGAATACAAAAACAATCCAGTAGAATGATTTTTTCAAAACCAACCAAAACCAAGAACTCAACATTTACCATCATCAATAGAAAACAACTTCTCTTTTCCAGAAAAGAAAAACAAATGCACTTCTAACTGCTTCCGCTGCACAACTCTGATCTGGATAGATGAAAATGCTGATGATGCACATAAGCATAAACTGGACAACACATTATAAAAATATGATTCAACAGATCCAAAATAAAAATCAGAAGTTCCTCCAAAATCTGAGCTGCTTTACCAATTCCTTTCTCTAGAAACCATTCTATTACTAAGCTGAACCATCGGCACTACTTCTGAAATCCAGTCGATACCATACTCAACTCCTCAGATGCTAAGGAAAACCACTGACCTCTTCAAAGATATCCAGAGAATGATTTCTGCCATCCCAGAGAATACTTAACTATCGCAAGTCACTTTTGCGATCAACCCAGGCTACTATCCAAAGTAAACTGTACTCTCCTTACCAATCTGAACAGCTTAAGCTTATCTAACCAATCCATTGAAGAAAAGGACTGCCTCTGAACTTCACCTCTAAAGAACTGCTGACAGATGACTTCCTCGCGTGCCGGCAGAACAATCTGAGCTGCAACACTGCTGCTGATGCCAAAAATTCCTTAATCCAAAATTCCTCGAAAACTCAGGCCTCACAACATTCAGTTGAACTCAGCCCCAAAACTAATGCAAACACACTTCCTTATCCAAAAATCCTTGAGAACTTCTTCGGAAACAATCCATCGCTACTGCATCTCAACACACAACCACTACTTCTTGAGTTTCCAAAATAATATTTCCAGCTTCTACTCAGCTGACAAAATCTAAATTCTACTTATCCAAACTTGTACTACAACAATGGACTCCAAATCTTAACAGTTTTCTTCCAGAGATTTGGTTGAATCCTTACATCGCAAATTTACTCGAGACGGTATTAGGTCTACAGTCTCGTCAGATGTACTTCTAACCACAGGTAGTCGTGTTAAGCACACCACTACCCAATCTATCCTTATACTTATATTGGAAAACCCGAACAGGTAACCCAACAAATAGATGAAATATATATATATATATATATATATATATATATATATATCAAAATTACAAATACGCTCTCTCAGGAAAGAAATCACTCAAGAGCCTAGGTATTCACTCAACCTAGCGCTCTGATACCACTGTAACGACCCGACTTCCTACGCCCAGGAAGACGTATCGTTTTTAAGAAAGAAAAGGGTGAGGAAATAGAAAAGATAGAGAAGAAAGAACAACAACATCAGAATCTCACGGCGGAACGAATAAATTATATTAATCACATAAGCATTTACATAATATATACATCAATCAGAGTCATACAGATAATACATCACATATTAGACAGTTATAGACACCTGTCTAGATATACAACTCAATAGAATACAGCTAAAACAATATGACTCAGAGATACCAACACAGCGGAACTATATATATATCTACAACGCTGAAGCCTCCTGCTCCATTGCTCCTCCAGAATTCGTCAAAGCAAAACCTGAATCCCTTGGCTACCCGTAAAAATTTGGGTACCCGAGAATTTATGAAAAACAAAAATAAACTCTGGGTCAGACATGGGTCTGGTATGAGTTACAAGTTAAAGTTTCTTAATTTTGAAAAACCTTTGAAAAGAAAAGGTATCACGTAAGACTTCCCACACATAAACATGGAAAAGTTTTTACCTTACGCTAACCAAAACATTTGATAGGAAATCCAGTGATATTATAATAGGTCTAGGGTTTTCAAGTAAATAGAAAATAGCCGAAATTGTTACATTTATTAAATTCCAGCTACTAGCCACAAAAGTGGGTAATACAATCAAAACCGTAGGCACTTATTGGATTTTGGATTCCATACAATGGCAGGGCTACTGGGGTACCGCCCGTCACAGTACGTGGCCTAGATCAACGTACCGAGGATCACTCCCGACCCCCTACAACACAAGGCCAGAACCATTCCTTACTGAACAGTTCCGAACAAGATAAACCCCGCAGTTGGCTGCAGACCAACTGCCCACGCAGCCGAATAAAAAGGGACATCTAGACAGGGGAATATCCTTGTCCTGCTTGGGCATGACCCACCTTACCTTGCTGCACCTCCCCTGTTTTAGCCATTCCCGGTTGATGAGGCTTGAGGTTACGATTATCTTTATAGAACATATCTCTTAGAATGCTCATCGCCCGCCTGACGATGTGTCGAAAGCATTCAATCCATACTAGTTCGTTCCGGGTTCGAGCGAAGCCGAAGGCATTATCTCGTTACACTCGTTTTGGAATCACCCTCAGAGTTAACGACGATAACCCTTGCATTCTGAATCTTCATCTTCACTTCAGATTCACGACCTATCGTTAATTTGGAATCGATGTGGTTTTCGGATGTTCCAAATAAGGAAAACCGATCCCGGTCTCATCGAAATCCAAAATGTGTCTTTTAAGGCCAAGTTGTCTATTTAGTCTTAACAGTCAATTCAATATTATCAATATGCACAGATAGATAATTCACATCTCATAATAGATAATCCCATTATCACAAACAGATAATTAATATCATCATCCAAACAGATAATTAAATATTATCATACTTAAACCATACATCCATATCACATAGATATTATCCATTCATATCTGAGATCACAATCAAACAATGAAATATCAATATCATCCATAAGCAATGATTTATGAATCACAAGCTATAATTAATTTGAAATGAATTAAATTAACTACTTCCATCTTTAATTAATTTAATTTAAATTAAATTAATTACTCATTCCCTAAATCCAGCTCTCACAATCATTAATTAATTTTAAATCTAATTAATTAATCATTCTCTAATTACAAGAAGTAATTTAGTCTTAATTAATTTCTCAAATGAATTATTCTAAATCATTCATAGCAGTTATTTAATTACTCCTCTATTTATTATTCCTTGATTAACTATTCTTAATTACATCATTAATTATATTAATTAATGACTTCTAATTTATATTAAATTGCTTTATTTAAATTAATTACATTAAGTGGTTAATCTTTATTAAACACAATTATTAATCACCCTTGATTAATAACAAACCAGTAATTAACTACCCTTAATTGCTTATTAATCATCCCATGATTAATTCCATAAATCAATCCTTTGATTAATTACAATAGAAATTTCCCAAATTACTTCATTTACAAATCATCAAGTAATTATCATCTAATTACTATTCTAAGTAATTATACTCCATTAATTACACTAAGTAATTACGCTTACCAAATCATCAAATGATTTCTTAAATTAATTAATTAACTTAATTTAAATCTTATTATCAATTACTTATATATCCCAATTAATCATCTTTGATTTAAATATCCTTGGCTGCATTCCAGTAGTTTTCCTTAATTTGTTTATAGAAATTAAACTTGAATAAATCCATTAATTAATTACATTTATATAGATTTATTACCGTTTAATTATCTTGTTGATTTATTATTCCCAAATAAATCAATTTTTAATTCCATCATTAATTATATTAATTAATGATTTCTAATTATATTTTCATTTGTTATTAATTATATTAAGAATACAAATCTTCAAATCACAAATATTAACCCTCTTGATTAATAACATACAGTAATTAATCATTCATAATTAATTACTTCTCAATAACAAGCTTAATTAATCCCTTGATTAATTTCAAGTAATTATATTCCAATTACTTCCATTAACAACATCATCCAGCTAATTACATCCCGTAATTATCCTTCAATCACTTCTCTAAGTAATTTACTTCCAAAATATCAGTTAATTAAACTAAATTAATTAACTTAAATTAAATCAATGTACACAATTAATAAGTAATTAATTTCTTAATTACTTTCCAAATAAATAATTACATTTAAACTATTACAATGACTATTATTGAATTAATTTATCCAATTAGTTTATTAAAATCAGTTACATTAATTAATTATAAAATAATCTAGTTAATGACCTTCATTAACACTTATTTAATTATTTTCTTCTAACATAATCAACTTATATTAATCATTATTAATTATAAGTTAATTAAAAAAAATCTAATCTATAGTTCTAAATCACATATTAGTTAACTAATTCATTAATTAACTTTAATTACTACTTTTAAACTTATAATTACTAATTTAATTAATATCAATCATTAATTATTCTTACTTAATTAACTTAAAGGTTAATGCATATAAATTCTAAATCTTCATTACTTAAAGTAAACTGTCTTATTGTTGATTAAATTTTCACTCCCAATATGTTTTGAACATTTATTTCAAATTACTTTCTAAATAAAAACCAATTTATCCTTAATAAAGCTTTAAAACTAATTTTTTCCCAAAACCCCTTTAAACTTACATATTCAATAGCATTAAAACTTATTTGAATCAATTTAAATTATAAAACTTATTTTAGTTCCAAATCTAAAATTTCAAATCTAAATTCTGGTTTTCAATTTTGGAGTTAACTTGTCTAAAACTTTTCTTAACAATTTATATTTCATCTTTGAAATTCAACTCTTCTGAATACACTTAAGCATTAAGCACTTTTAAGTTATTAAAATAATTTAAATTTTGAAAACTTTATTATTTCCAACTACAATTTCAAAACTAACTTAAATTCACGATTTAAACTTGATTTAACTAGGCTTGACTTTGATTAAATTTTAAAACCAAAAATTTCAAAACTGTAAAAAAAACAGTTACAGGTAATAAAACCTGAAAAAAACTACAGCCGAGCCCCCTCCCTCTTTTACTTCGAGTAAACTCACAAGGATCCCCGAGAAAAACGACAAGCCGCTCCGAGTTTTCCCCCATGCGCGCGCGAAAAATGAAATTCGAGAACAGAACCTGGAAACAAACTTCACCTCCCCTTCCCAAACCTGTCAACATCTCGCGCGCGGTGCTCCGACCCCCAGAAGCCACCAAACTCCGGCCGCAACATCGACCATCTCCCCTCTACCTCCCCTCAAAGCCACGTGCCACTCGAACGCAAGCACTGGCCGCGGTGATAAAAATTCAGAACACAGTAAAATTTAGGTTTACAAACTTAACTCCATTGCCGTCGACGCCACGGCCATCTAACACCCTATCCCCTATTTTTCCTTGATCCACGGTAGCCTCCTCCACCCCCAGTCAGAAGCTCGACCCCTCAGATCAACTTGATAGTCCACGGCCACTCAAAATGCCTAAAATGGATGAACTCGAACTACACCTCACCCCCTCCACTAAAAATCACCATATTCATTTTAAAAATCATAATTTGATTCAACTATTCGATCTATGTGCCTGAATTTATAAATCAAGATATTCAAATTTTTGATATTATTGAGATGCTCAGTTCTATTTTTCTTTTTTTCGGTTTCCAGAGTCATATATTCATTACTTTGATTTAAGTAAAATCTTAAACTAATATTGAAATGAAACTTACAGATTTCATTTAAATCTTAAGGCTAAACAAAGATTAATTAAAGAAGTTGAATTTAAATGAACAAAACTGGAAACAGAGAAAGTACAAAAGTTCAAATACCTGCACACTTCATACTTCAGGAATTCAAGAATATAAACACACAACCATACTTTTCCATACAATATTTATCACTGCAATTAACATTCAAACTAATTTATATTTTAAATTCCTTTTAAAAGTGGAGTTACTCACCATATATGTAAAAGAACAAAGGCTAGTATGATAATGAAACAACCTGCAGTTGAAGTGTTGAATTCCTGTAAACTTCCTTTTTGCTTTCTGAATTTTGTTTGAGCTTGAGAATATAAGGTTTTGTTTATTTTTTTTTCCTTTACGTGTGCAGTTCAAATGAGCTCAAGGATAAGAAATGATGTAAACAAACATTTATAACTTTGAATACATAATGTCTTCTGAAACAAGCTTCAGCTTGGCATAATATCTTGCTATATTTTTTTTTATATGTTCTAAAACCTGAGATGCTTTGAGTATTTCGGCTAGAAGATTTTTTTTGTTTCAGATATAAAGGTGGCTAATAAATGTTTATGTCTTTGAATTAGTATACACTAATTAGTATTGGCTGACACATACATTTACAAAGATATTTGCAGGCTTTGTTTGTACTAAATGTGTTCATTTGGGTTTATACTATAATACTTTGCTGACCTAAACATTTTGTACAAGAGTTTTTGTCTTATTTATTTCGGCCTGTACATATTCAACTTGAAGATTCTTTGTTACTGTCATTTGCTTCATGTTCATGCCTATCACACTACAGTTTTTCTTATGATTGTTCACAAACTTGAAAATTTATTTGTTTCTAGATTAATTATTGTCTTATTATTATTTTGAAATGTATGTGAAGTTCTATAAATTTATCCTATATGTTTATTTCTTATTTTAACTTATTATTTAAAATTTTGTATCCCTATATGTACATTCTTATTTTATTTATATTATAAAACACATTATCAATTTGAAATGATAAATAAAATGAATTATCTTTCTATTATACTGCTTATTTTATTAATGTTAAAGTATCGTTTGACAAAATTGCATTTAAAACTCATATATCATTTACCAATTAAATAATTATTAAAAGAAAAGTATCAATTCGGATTTAATTAATAAAGATATATCAAATCAATTTAATATTTAATGCAGATTATTAAATTGATATTGCTCGAAAATTCCGGGTTGTCACAGTTATAAGCATAGTTTACATAGGTTGTTACTGTATGATGTGTATATATTTGGTTATAAATGTAGTTTACATATATAATCTGATTACCTTATAATGTAATAGAATAGTACAGATATATTTTATAGTATACATTTGTTGTTATTTAAAGTTATATGTAAGTCTATACATTTGTTTATATCAGTATCATTTTTCTTTTGGTTGTTGTTTATATATTTGTCATATATATAAAAATAAATACATACACTATGTTTAGCCTGCACATATATTTGTTTATGTATATACTATTTTGGATTTAAGTTGATTTTACAAATACTAATTTCATAATAAATGTTGTTTTAAATATAACATATAGTGTTGATATTTTATCGGTTTTAAACTTTTGGTTTGTTGGTTGATTGCATAAGTTATATAAATTTTCATGTTGAACTATAAGTTATAAATGTATTGATTAAAAAATTATTATTTTATATAAATATATATATATATATATATATGTTTGAGTTTATTATTTGAGTTTTGGTTTAAAACAATGGATTTTGAAATGCATATATATTTAATTTAATATGTGTTTAAATTAATATTGATTTGTAAATAAATATAATATATATATATATCTTATTTTAATATATGTGTGAATTTAGAATATGATTTATATATATATATATATCGTTATATATAGTTATATATGTAAGTTCACTTATACCAATTATCTTCATCGATCCAGTTCTGATTTGATTTCGTCTATCCCTATTTATCAGCTTTGATCGTCGAATTCGTGCCAATCTTAACTTGCATTGAAATTTGTGCTTGGATCCATAACTCATCTCATTCTCGTTCATCTCTAGCCTCAGAACGTGAGCAATAAATCACGATTAACGTTCTTACATTTATTAAATTTGATTTCTATTGAAATGACAATTAAAATATGCGGCTATTAGTTATTTACATTGCTATATGATATTATCTGTATTCGTTCACATGTGACATCTAACACCATTATCTGTTATTTATATTGACGATATATATTCCTATTATATTATTATTATTATATCTGTTATCACTCTACAAGTTCCCTGTTAGTATAGAATTCACTATAAGTTGAAATGATACATACCCAAACGATCTGTAGAATAGGAGAAAATCGTTATGGGTTGAAATGATTAACCTAAGAGATTTTCATTGAATTTAATTTGGGATTGCAGGTTGAAATGATATATACCTGTATATATTTAAATTGTGGATTGAAATGATAAATATCTGTATCACTTGACCATAGGATAGAAAATTATATACAGACACAGTTGGTCAATATATATTTTTGAAATGATTTCCATGGTTTTGAAATGAATATTTTGGTTTTAATTAATATTGATTTTAAGATATATATATATATATATGTGTGTGTGTGTGTGATTTTTATAAAGGTTTTAAATTTTGATTTCTAAAATTATATGTTTTGAAAATTTTAAGATTATAAGTTAGTTTTGGAATTATAAAATTTAAGATTTTACTTACAATTTTACTATTTTAAAATATATATATAATAAGTTTAATAATAAGTTTATTAAAGTTTATTTAATAAAGTTGATTTAATTAATATATAATATGGTTAAGTATTTATTTAAAATTTATATTTTCAAAAAATAGAGTTTATAATGATTTTAATAAAATTCAGGTTGGAAAGAGAAATAGAAATTGGTTTGAAATTGAATTTATTTTAGAATTATACTCAAATAAGTTTGATTTGAAATTTATTAAATTTGGGATTTTAAAGATATGATTTTATAACTTGATTTTTTGATTAAAAGTGATTTAAATGAATATTTCAAATTTACATAAATTGAAATGGTATATTTAGTTTTATTTAAATTTGAAATTTGAAGTTTTATTTAAATGTTATTTGAATGATTAAGTAAATATTTCAAAATAAATAATAGTAAAGTGAATTGATATATATATATATATATATATATGAAATTGTTGAATCTAGTTTTGAAATGTTTGAACATTTAAAGCTTTAAAATATATTGAAATTGAAATGGTTTGTTTTGTGGTTCAAATCTGTATTTGAAAATGATATAATTTGAAATGGTTTATTGAGAAGCTGAATTGAGTTGAAATTGATGAATTGAGATTGAATTAAATTTGAATTTTGGAATTCGAATTAATTTGAATCGATTTGTGAAATTTGAGGAAACTATTTTATTATATAAAGTATTTTTAAAATTATATTTAAAACTATTTATATATTTTAATATAAACTATTTTAATATAAATCATTTTTAATATAAACTATTTTTAATATAAACTATTTTTGTATACTGACTGTTTTATTTTAAACTATTTTAACCTATAACTACTTTATATAAACTATTTTATTTTATAAACTATTTTATTTTATACATTATATTAATACCTAAACCGGTTAAGTGGGAAGTATTGTGGTTTTCCAAAGTATTATGATTTCTAAATTATGATTTTTAAAGTGTTATGATTTCCAAAGTATTATGATTTCTAAATTATGATTTCCAAAGTGTTATGATTTCCAAAGTATTATGATTTCTAAATTATGATTTCCAAAGTGTTACGATTTCTAAAGTGTTATGATTTCTAAGTTATGATTTCAAAATTGTAATGGTTTTAGAAGCTTTATAATTTCGAAAGTGTTATAACTTTAAAGTGCTATGATTTTGGAAATGAATATATTTGAAGTGAAATGATATCGTAATGATATGGTTTTGAAATTGAACTGATATTTTGGTTTTGAAGTATAAACTATTTTGAAATAACCGCGGTGTTATAATAACGTTTGGTTATTAAAGAGACCATGATCGGATATTGTCATACTCTTTGGCAATACCGAAAACCACTTTAACAACCGTGTACGCGGTGGAGATTCTAAAATGAAGTACGATGGCGGAGACGATCCTATATGAGGTATATACGTGGACCTAACTCCCGTGAGTTAGCACAAGGTGGCTAAAACAGGAGCAATTGACAGGCCAAGTGTGGTAGCTCCTCCGATCGGACACACTCCATCGTATGCCATTCTATTAATTTGTGATTGATTTGGTGCGCACCTTTGATTCGGGGCTATGGCTCGAGGTGGGCGATTACTGCGGCTCTGCGTTACCGCCAGCCCGAAGTGTAATTGGTATATCTACCCTGGCATTGCCTAGTTGTGCCGTGTCACCTACCCTATCGAGACCATTACGAGCATGTTTTGTGTCGTACCTATGGAGTGCCCTCTGATAACTCTAGTTTACGGGGTATCATGTATTGTATAGACTATGGCACTATAAAATGTATTAAGGGGGATATCAGTAACACCTCAACGCTATTTTAATAGTTTACTTTACTATAGACATTATTATAATAGCGTATATTACTACATAGTAGATAGTTTAACGGATCCTTGGAGGATGGTTATCCCAAACATCCTTTGAGTTACTTGTATTTCGGCTGATATTTCACTTGAATTGGATTATTGATATAAGAGTGTTAGTCTTGACTCGAGTGTTTTGTGTTTTTTGTTTTGCTTTACGCTCGGGTCAGACTGAGTGTCACGGCATTCGAGACTCACCTTTGGAGTTGGAGCTTCACTTGGAGATCCATCTATCTATTCAGCTTTCAGTTATTCAGTTGACACCGGTGATATATTCTGATTTGTATTTGATTATTGTATTGAGACTTCTATCTATTCGAGACTTCTGTTGTATCTTGTTTTTAACTCTGATATATATATAGTAGCTTCATGAACTATTATTCATTTATTTTCGTTGCTTATTATTGTCATTACTTTGTGTCTTTGATTTTCTTATTTATTTATTTACTGTATATGCTGAGTTTTGCCAAAAATAAATTAACATTCTGATATTTTGAACAATTCAAGTCCGGCATGTGTGGATGTGAATGGTTGAAAATATCGGGATGTTACAGTTGGTATCAGAGATTTGGTTTTAGGCAAAACTTAGCATATAGAGTTAATTTAATTATATAATCACCTTCGTTCTAGCTTGAGTCTTTCTTCTTTGATTCAGTTTTCCTTGGAATTTTGGAACTTCCCTATTCATTATGAAATCCATTCTTGGCTCTCCCTATTCATGTTTTCTTGATTCTAGAGCATCCCGTAGCTCTATTGAATGATTTATAAAGGGGTAAACTTCTATACACTAGGCATTGATTCACCGGAGATTTCTATATCCTCGGTTTAGATGCTGATATCTCTTGTTATGACCGAATCCTATTCTCTTATGATCGAATGTTGATTTGCTTCAGAATTCTGCATCGATCGTACTCTTGAAGTCACGGTTGACCTGGTTAAGGTCGCCCGCGATTAATATCAGTATATCATCTTCCTATTTTGAAATTTAATTATTTTATCTTTCATTCAAGCCTATCTTCCCAACTAGAATTCTCTTTGATTAGGGTTCCTCTAATTTGAATCTCTATCCTTATTCTAGAATTTATTTTGGAATCATCGAGCGAGGGAGTGTATTTCTATTAATATTAAAAAAAATTAAATTGTGTTGTTTGAGTTGTTAATGTTGATTTGGGGTTTCGATCGATTCATCTGATTAACGTTATCGATAGGAATTCCAAAACACTTGAACAGAGCAAACTGACACAGTAAATTCCATGATTATATAATATATATTAGTATAAATTTTTCTGGAATTAAAAGTTAATTGAATTGGTTATTATCACATGATATAAATGGAATTGTAAAACTTGGTTTAGAAACTATTTTGGAATTTTAATTGAATTTAAAATTTAGAATTTGAGAATTCAATTTTTGGTAATTCCAAACTTTGGTTTTAAAATTTTTAATATGTATATTATTTAAAGCATTTTAAATATAAATTGTTTCAAAGAATTTTAAAGGTTTAAATCAGTGCTCTCCTATTTTTTCGCTGGAAAATAATTTCGGTGATGACGACCGTATCATCGACATTCATTTTCGAGTTTCAGAGTGGAGAGACCATTCTGTAGCTTTGCTACACTTTTGTTTTGGAAAATAAATTTGATTTGAATTTCTTAAATATGACTTGATTTATATATATATATATATATATATATATATATATATATATATGTATGTATGTATGTATGTATGTATGTATATGTATGTATATATTTATAAATTTGATTTGATATATATATAGTGTCTGTGTGTGTATACATACATACATATATATATATATATGGTTTGAAGTGAATCGGAAATTTAATTCTTAAATTTTATATTAAAGGTGATTTTAATTATAAAATGAATCCAAAATCCTTGTACAAATAAACTTTAAATAATTAAACTAGGAAAATCTAAATGGTTTGATTACATAAGTTATATAAATGGTTTGATTACATAAGTTATATAAATGTACATGTTAAACTGTAAGTTTTAAACGTATTGATTCAAAAATTATATATATATATATATATATATATATATATATATATATATATATATATATATATGTTTGACTTTATTATTTTAGTTTTAGTTTAAAACAATGGATTTTGAAATGCATATATATTTAATTTAACATGTATTTAAATTAATATTGATTTGTAAATAAATATAATATATATATATATTTATTTTTAATATATGTGTGAATTTAGAATATGATTTGTGTATATATATATATATCATTATATACAGTTATATATATAAGTTCACTTATACCAATTATCTTCATCGATCCAGTTCTGATTTGATTTCGTCTATCCTTATTTATCGGCTTTGATAGTCGAATTTGTGCCAATCTTAACTTGCTTTGGAATTCGTGTTGGATCTGTAAATCATCTCATTCTCATTCATCTCTAGCCTCAGAAGGTAAGCAATCACTCACGATTAACGTTCCTATATTTATTAAATTTGATTTCAATTGAAATGACAATTGAAACATACTGCTGTTAGTTATTTACATTGCTATATATATGTTATTATCTGTATCTGTTCACCTGTGACATCTGACACCATTATCAGTTATTTATATTGATGATATATGCCTGTTATATTATTATTATATCTGTTATCACTCTGTAACCTGTTAGTATAGAAATCATTATGGGTTGAAATGATACATACCCGAACAATCTATAAAATAGGAGAAAATCGTTATGTGTTGAAATGATAAACCCAAGCGATTTTCATTGAATTGAATTTGGAATTGCGGGTTGAAATGATATATACCCATATATATTTTAATTGAGGATTGAAATGACAAATATGCGTATCACTTGACCATAGGATAGAAAACTATATACAGACACCGTTGGTCAATATATATATTTTGAAATGATTTCCAAGGTTTTCAAATGAATATTTTGGTTTTAATAAATACTGATTTTAAGAGATATATATATATATATATATATATATATATATAAATGTTAGTTTTATAAAAGTTTTAAATTTTGATTTTTAAAATTATACGTTTTGGAAATTTTAAAATTATAAGTTAGTTTTGGAATTATAAAATTTAAGATTTTACTTATATTTTTACTATTCTAAAATATATATAAAATAAGTTTAATAATAAGATTTTATTTATTAAAGCTGGTTTAATAAAGTTGATTTAATTAATATATAATATGTTTAAGTATTTATTTAAAAATTATATTTTCAAAATAGAGTTTATAATGATTTTAATAAAATTCAGGTTGGAAAGAGAAATATAAATTGGTTTGAAATTCAATTTATTTAAGAATTATACTAAAATAAGTTTGATTTGAAATTTATTAAATTTTGGATTTTAAATATATGATTTTATAACTTGATTTTTTTTATTAAAAGTAATTTAAATGAATAATTCAAATTTACATAAATTGAAATGGTATATTTAGTTTTAATTAAATTTGAAATTTGAAGTTTTATTTAAATGTTATTTGAATGATTAACTAAATATTTAAAAATAAATAATAGTAAAGTGAATTGATATATATATATGTATGTATGTATGTATGTATGTATATATGAAATTGTCGAATCTAGTTTTGAAATGTTTGAACATTTAAAGCTTTGAAATATATTGAAATTGAAATGGTTTGTTTTGCGGTTCAAATCTGTATTTGAAATCGATATAATTTGAAATGGTTTATTGAGAAACTGAATTAAGTTGAAATTGATGAAATGAGATTAACTTAAATTTGAATTTTGGAATTTGAGTTGATTTGAATCGATTTGTGAAATTTAAGGAAATTATTTTATTATATAAAGTATTTTTAAAATTATATTTAAAACTGTTTATGTATTTTAATATAAATTATTTTAATATGAACTATTTTAATATAAATCATTTTTAATATAATCTATTTTTAATATAAACTATTTTTATATACTAACTATTTTATTTTAAACTATTTTAACCTAATTTAATCTATAACTACTTTATATAAACTATTTTATCTTATAAACTATTTTATTTTATACACTATTTTAATATCTAAACCGGTTAAGTGGGAAGTGTTGTGGTTTTCCAAAGTATTATGATTTCTAAATTATGATTTCCACAGTGTTATGATTTCCAAAGTATTATGATTTCTAAATTATGATTTCCAAAGTGTTATGATTTCCAAAATATTATGATTTCTAAATTATGGTTTCTAAATTGTTATGGTGTTAGAAGCGTTATAATTTTGAAAGTGTTGTAACTTGAAGTGCTATGATTTTGGAAATGGATATATTTGAAGTGAAATGATATCATATTAATATGGTTTTGAAATGGAAATGCTATTTTTCTTTTGAAATATAAACTATTTTGAAATGACCACGGTGTTATAATAATGTTTGGTTGTTAAAGAGACCGGGATCAGATATTGTCATACTCTCTGCCAATACCGAAAACCACTTTAACAACCGTGTAAGCAATGGAGATTCCAGAATGAAGTAGGATGGTGGAGACGATCCTATATAAGGTATATACATGGACCTAACTCCTATGAGTTAGCATAAGGTGGCTAAAACAGGAGCAATTGACGGGCCAAGTGAGGTAGCTCCTCCGATCGGACACACTCCATCGTATGCCATTCTATTACTTTGTGATTGATTTGGTGTGCACCTTTGATTCAGGAATGTGGTTCAAGGTGAGCGATTGTTGTGGCTCTACGTTACCACCAGCCCGGAACTGTAATTGGTATATCTACTCTAGCATTGCCTAGTTGTATCGTATCACCTACCCTATCGAGACCACTACGAGTTTGTTTTGTGTCTATGGCACTATAGAATGAGTTAAGGGGGATATGGGTAATGCCTTAACGCTATTTTAATAGTTTACTTTACCATAGACATTATTATAATAGTGTATATTACTACATATTGGATAGTTTAATGGATTCTTATAGGATGGTTGTCTCAAACATCCTTTGTGTTACTTATATTTCAGTTGATATTTCACTTGAGTTGGATTTATTGATATAAGAATGTTAATCCTGACTCGAGTGTTTTGTGTTTTGCTTTACGCTCGGGTCAGACTGAGTATCACAGCATTCGAGACTTTCCTTTGGAGTTGGAGTTTCGCTTGGAGATCCATCTATCTATTCGGCTTTCAGTTACTCAATGATATATTCTGATTTGTATTTGATTATTGTATTGAGACTTCTGTGTATCCGAGACTTTTGTTGTATCTTGTTTTTAACTTTGCTATATATAGTAGCTTCATGAACTACCATTCATTTATTTCCGCTGCTTATTATTGTCATTACTCTGTTTTTGTGATTCTGTGATTTATTTATATACTGTATATGCTAAGTTTTTTCAAATATAAAATAAAAATCTGATATTTTGAGCAATTCAAGTCCGACATGTGTGGATGTGAATGGCTGAAAATATTGAGATGTTACACTAAGAGTAAAATACGAGGCATCAAATTTATTTTATTTAGTAAGGATGATCAACAATTTGAACTTGTTTTAACTTTCTACCTTTTCATTGTTATATAAAATCAACCTTATATCTTTAAAAACACTTAACTATAAGTTTTATAACGATTCTAAAGTTTTCGACTGTCCAAAGAAAATCCTATTTCATTTTAACAAATGAAAACTACCAAACAATATATCATATCATAATGCACATCCATTCTGTCCTAATGCATCAGCTGCATGTGTCCATAATATAACAACAACAAAACTTTAGAACTAAACACTGGCTTAATTTCAAACCATTTTGAAATAATATATACATTTAGCTTTTGTATATCAAATCATGCCTTTGGGATTAAATCAAAATGAATTATACTAAAACCATTCTATAGTAAACTACTAAAGTAGCACCCCCACTTAGAAACATGAAAATGAACTGTTGATAGTGCAGTCATCACTAGAATTACTTTCAAGCGACAGGAGTGAGTTCACTACATCCAAATCATGCCTTTCGGACTTAACCAAAATAGTATCAAATACTTCATAAATATTGCTAAGTACCATGATCTCAATTTCATAAACCAATTTTCCAAATATTTACTTTCAAATAATATTACTATTATTCTTCCAAAATCTTTAAAACAATTTCAAACACACCGGTTTTAAGTACTTAAATTCTCAGTTTAAATCCACTTTCTTTATAAACCATATTTTACTTATATAAAACAACTTTTTTTTAATAAAATCCTTTCAAAAATGTTTATTTATAAAATACCTTATCTTTCCTTTAGATTAAAATAAATATCTTTAACTAAATTTAACTTTTATAAAATTTAACTTCTAACCCAACATTATCACCGAATGTTTTATAGCCAGATTGTGAAACTCAATTCATAAGGTATTCATTTTAATGCATTTACAAATACTGTCTACCCAACCCATGCAGTGAAAAGGTATAACTTTCCATAAACTGGTCGAGCACAAATCAACAATCAACAAGCAATAGTCAATGCTCATAAATTGACCGAGCATGGCTAGGATAATCAATGAGGGATAATTAGTAAACATCGTTAATCCCTACATGAAATAGGCAACACAACCAACTTACTTTATACATATACATATACATATACATACATACATATATATACACACACACACACAACTAAAATATAAAGCAAATACATATACGCTCTCATATATATAGTACGCTCAACTCATGCTAGGTCATTCCATTATCCTCTCTCTTAATGAGTCATACCAATCAAAGCCAAGGTACTTGCTTAACACTTAGCTTTGATACCAGCTGTAACAATCCGAATTTTCAACCCTTGAATTTCGATACTAGATATATCGACGGTATTCGGGTGCCGAGCATCCAAATGTCGAAAACTCAAATATTAGGGTAAAATAATAAAATAATGACTAGAACAAGGAAGAGGAGAAAACAACATCATAATCTCACAATGGACCGGAGCGATAACATATAATATCAAAATAGAGTACAAACTATCACTTTAAGATACATAGCACTTCAAAGTTATAATGATAAGTACCATCATCAACCTGAACAGTTATAATAACATGTCCTCACATATGATGATATACACAATACACTAATGCAGCGGAAATAAGAATATTACGGTAGGTAATCCTCCATCTCCTCTCCATAAGCTTCAAAGCATCCATAGCTAAATCTAGAAATATACTCGAAACTGACTCAAGCATTATAAGAAAATAACATCCGGATTAGTCTGGTAAACCAACGTAATATACTCAAGAAATATGTATGACAAATAACAACACCTTTTGAGGCCGCATGAAATACCATAAGTTATCTCCTAAAACGAGCCAACCATATATTAAGTACATATCTCGATATAATAGATAATGCCTAAGGTGCAGAACATAGAAATAGCTGTTGTGCGTATAACACAACTATAATAGGTGTACAATCAATACCGCTAATGCACATTCGTGTGTGGATTTTTTGCGGAGTTCCCTAGGATCAAGCTGAATCCGAACTCCATAACAAGGATCAAAAACTTCCTTCCAAGAATCGTATATCCTTAGATAGAATATACTATAAGGTAAACATAGCTGGTTCATGCACAAACACTCGTGATCCTGAATATCATCTACTCCCGCTAGCATCATCGATAAGAATACTCTAGGTATAGAGTTGATATACCCTATGGGTTAGCTAAACCCTGCTACCTATCCACCTTACTATGGTTTTTGTCATTTCCAATGTTGAGGCTATGTTTAACATCTTGTGCTCAAGTCTTCACCACTCAAACAAAACATGAATCCCTTAATGGATTCCATCTTCTCAAACAGATCACAAATCACTATATGGATTCGAGCATCTCGAACAGATATCGAATCTCCATATATATTCCCGCATAAGTCCTTCGATGAATGCTAACTTTGTCCTCTCTCTTAGAATACTCCTCAAGATAGATAGTTCCACGCAATCTCATTGCTTGAAATGTTAGCACTGACCTCTCCCTTGGACTTAAGCTTAGGATAGATAGTTTTACTCCATAACATTCCACTGCACAACCGCTTCCAGAACATTGATTGCGTATATGGTTTTAAAGTGGTTACGGTTTCAAGTCATCTCATATATGTACACTCCCCTACTTACTGGGCCCTCTAAAACCAATCAATGAATTTTCAGCTTAACCCGGTTCTTTTAGAAATTAATAGATAATACACGAGGGTGGAGATAATCTCCTATCCGGACGAATTTCATCATCTGTCCTAGAAGAGAAAGACGGGTCTATACTTACAGTATAGCATCTCTGAAGATATATAGACCTCGTGTTTCTTTTAGATATTTCCTAAGTTATTTTGGTCAAATTCAATAGTTGACTAATCAACTATCAAATACAAGATAGATGATCATAATTAGAAAAAAAAAATCTCATATATCACAAACAAATAAACACACAAGTACGATCAAGTCACACAAGCGACCTCTAATCCCCTTTTTACTTAATTAATATTTTTTATTAATTAAAACCTCTTTTATTAGTAAACTTCATTTTATGTAATAAAATTTTGTTTATCAATCACTACTATTCATTTGTACTCTTTCAATACTTCAAAAAGTATTCATATAATTATCTCAATTGGTAAGTATATTCACAAATTATTAACAAGAGTTTTTACTTTAGACCTTTATGTTTTCCATCTTTCTAAAAGATTCCATACTTATAATTTCCTTCAAAATATCCATTTTAAGGATCTAAGTACTTTCAAAAATCCATTCAAAAAGTTAAAGACTAATGCTACTCAATAATTGTCGCTACAAACCCAAAACCATTTCACTTATGCTTATCTTTAAAACATTCTTTTAAAGATCTATAAGCATAATAAAAAATAGTTAAAGACGAATGTTACTAACACATTGTCATAACAAACCCAAAACCATTTCACTTATGTTTATCTTTAAAACGTTCTTTTAAAGATCTGAGTTACTATTTGGATAAGATCGATAGTTGACAACTCAACGACCAAGTTAAAACGATCATTCATAGAAATAACGATTCGTTTACTTAACTTGTTTCTGAAAATCCAACTTACACTAACCCTCATTCAAGAGTGAAGCCAGTTAAGTTAGAGAAATAGTTGCATATCAAATCCTTGTTTCGACACTTCATCCCTGAATCCCACAGATAGAAAAGTCTACCTCGTTGGCTTAAAGTGTTGAGTATAGTGCTAATGGTTTTCATAACCGAGTAAGAAATCAACAAGATTAACACGTTTTCGACATTTGCGACTAAACTATTCCTCGCTCAAGAGGAAAGCCGGTAGGTTAGAGCACTATTGCTTCTGTCCGTACTCGAACACCAATCTTAACTCTCATAAGATAAGCCTACTTCGTCAGATTTTACTATTAAACATTGTTAATTACTTTTCAAACAAGTAATTAAACGAAACATGATTTACACACTTAGCAATTCGTACCCCATTTCTAAATTCTTTTTTTATAATTTAAAACTCTTTTAGAAATGATATATGTAAGTATAATAATTTATTTACAAAGCTAGATATATTATTACATAAGATATCTATACCTTGATAAAATAGTCAATACATTTTCTAAAAAGCTATTTTTACTAAAAATATTTTTAAGATACTTATAATTGGTTTTAAAACATTTACCCAATATTACTCAAAAACAATCATTCTATAATTTACTAAAAAAACATGTTTTATAAATCACTGTGCTTTAAAAATTCATAACTAATTCTTAAAAATTCATAAAAATGTCAAACCACTTTTAAAATACTCTAATAAGAGTTAGAAAACACGTGTAAAAATAATGAAACCACATATTTAATTTAAAAGTCCTTTCCAAACCTTTAAAGTTCAAAAACAAAGGCTAAATGGGGCAATTTTCCACAAGTGTAAATTTTACTACTTTTTGATATGCTACTCAACTTTTCCACATTCAAATTTTTTATGAAAACAATCATATATATATATATATATATATATAAAACATCATAAATATAATGAGAAATTCATAAGGATCTCTTTACAAAGTTCCATAGAAATTGCCGAATACAAGACTATTCTTATGTGCATCTATAACGACTATAGCTATAAGAGCACTTTCAAATCTAATTCCAATCTAAATAAAGTTCATCTACAACTTATATACTTCTTTAGGCTAGGAGATAAGCCATACAAGTCCTTCTAAGTCCATTCAAGTCCATATATATAGATTACATATGCCATTTTCTTTAAAGTAAGAATCAAAACCAATATTTCAATATATGTCAATATCAATTCAAACAACATATAAGCAATCAATAACAAACATATATACACAATATTTTCATTCAAGGTGGTGAGTTAGTTCAACTTTAAGCAAACAAACAAGTAAGCTCAGGAAACCCAAGTCCAACCTTTACTTTGCAACCACCTTTCCTTCCTTCCTTCTCCTTGCTTTCACTTGCTTTTGACCTCCAAACACCCCTCTAATGCTCACGCCCTTCCTTAATATGGAGAGTTTGGCTTAACTCTTCAAGATCTAACATGGTAGAAGGTTTTGTAATGTTTTCCTAAGGCTTGTGGCAAAGTTTGAGTTGACTTAGATGTGTTTTGCGGTAATTTTCTTTAGAAATTTTATGAAGAGGAAGACATTAAAGAGAGCTTATTTTTGCTTTGTAAATTTGTAATTATAATTCAAGGGTATGCCTCTCCTTTTATAAGCATAGAATGGTGTTGCCTAAGCTTGATCCCATCCCCCCATACCATGGAAGGCTCCCCCCCCCCTCTATATGCCTATCACTTCTCCTTTACACTTCTTTCTTTTAGCAGAATACATTAACACCCTTAACATATTAATATCTCTTATCCATTTGGAAGCTTTTAAAACTTCCATTTGATTTATGAATCAAAGTGTGTTAAGTAGTTTCTAATGTATTCGTTTGATCATTAGACAAGTGCACAAGAGTTCGAACAACTTATTAATCAAAAAACCATGTATCCATAAACCAATTGTCGATCACAATATCAATTTTTCTTCGAAGAATGTATTTTTGTAAACAAATTTCAAAAATAAGGGTACCTGCATTACTTATAGTTTAATAGGAAAGGGGACTAACGGGGTTATTATATCAATTTGATTCATGATTCAAATAATTAAGATATTTAAATACGAAGTGTTAAAAATTCCATGTCACTACAAGGTAAAAGATAACTATATGTATTTGTTAAGCAAACTCAAGGCACATATAGTATAATTAGAAATCTAACTATTTGGATAAAATGTAACGACCCACTATTTTGGACCATTCAAATCGACAATAAAACCACACATGTCTGACTTGAGTAATTCAAAACAGTAAGTTGTAATATAATTTGGAGCAAATAAAACCAATCTCAGAATCACAGACATAGATAAATCAGAATAACGTGCAGCGGAAATAAAAATAACAGTAGTAGTTCATGAAGCTACCACAACACAGTCTCAAACACAGTCTCAAAACAAGTACAAAATACAGAGTCTGAAAAGTAAATACAACAGAAATCCCAGATACACAAGTGTCCACTAGTACTTAAGTTGAATAGAAATACTGAATAAATAGATAGCAACTAGATAAATGATGATCTCCAGCAAATCCTAGCTCCAGAAGGTGAATTCCAAAGCCGAAATGCTCAGGCTAACCCGAGCGTAAGAAAATAAACACAAACACTTGAGTCAGGACATACATACTTATACAATGTAAAGCAACTCAAGTGAACTGTAATAAAATGCACAGGTAACTTAAAGGATGCTTGGGACCGCCCATCCTTTAAGGATCCATTAAACTATTTACTATGCATTAATATACGCTATTATAATAATGTCTAAAGTAAAATAAACTTACTTTAAAATAGCGTCAAGCCTTTACATTTTCCACCTTAACACATACATAGTCCCAGTAGTTTATCTAGTATCATAGTCCCTCCTGATCGGGAAGCCACCAGAGGATACTCCACAGGCTACGGCACAAAACCAAAATCGTACAAGGCGCGCTATGGTAGGTGACACGGCACAACGAGGCAACGCCAGGGTAAATATACCAACTACTCATCCGGACTGGTGGTTACGTGTAGCAGCCACTACCGCCCACCTTGAGTCACACCCCCAAAATCAAAGGTGCGCACCAATCAATCACAAAGTAATAGAATGGCATACAAAGAAGTGTGTCCGATAAGAGGAGCGACCTCATTGGCCTGTAATTGCTCCTGTTTTAGCCACGTTATGCCAACTTACGGGAGTCGGGTCTATGTACATACCTCGATGGAACGTCGCCACCATCTAACTTCATTCTGGAATCTCCACCGCATACACGGTTGTTAAAGTAGTTTTCGGTATCGATAGAGTGTATGCCCATATCCGATCGCAGTCTCTTTAACAACCAACCGTTATTATAACCCGTTGTTATAAATTTCAAAAATGGTTTATATTTCACTTCAAAACATATTCATTTAAACCACTTAAATTCAATGTTGAATAATATCCATTTCAAAGTTGTAGCATTCCTATGTTCATTCATTCAATTATAAAATTTCCAAAACATTGTAAATTTCAGCTACAACAGACTTATAAAATGCTACGGTAGATATAGTAATATTTCAAAAACATTGCATTTACAGCAGCACTTATAAAATGCTACAGTGGGTATTTTAGTATTTCAAAATAGTTCAGTTTCAAAAATAGCAGCACTTACAAAGTGCTACAGTAGGTATTTTAGTTACTGCAAAACAGTTTTGTTTCAGCAGCAACAGCACTTGCAAAGTGCTAGAATAGCTTATTTATTATTTCAGGATATAGTTTACTTTCAATGACAGCAGCACTTACAAAGTGCTACAGTGGCTTATTTATTATTTCAGAATATAGTTTACTTTCAGAAACAATAGCACTTAGTAAATGCTGTCTTAAAACCACGACATTTTGAAAATGCTACCAATACTAGTTCCAGATTTTATTATAACATTTCAGAAACATTAAAACTTCAAATTTTAGCCATTTTAACTTAAAAAAACATATATCACGCTTCAAAACTTTCATTTGGTTATCATTTAACTTATGATTTAAATAAAATAACTTTTATAATTAAAATATCCAAATTAACTATAATTCGTAAATAAAGTCAAAGGTACACTATTTTACTTAACTTTTATTTTAACAAATAACTTAATGCTTTATTTCAATATACCCATTTCATAAATAAAACTGAATTTCCATTCATTTACTTAACTAAAAAAATTCATTTGAAAACAAAAATCTCCAATTATCTAGTTAAGTCATATTTCAAATACATTTTAACTAATTATTTACTTATACATTTTACTTATAGAAAATCACTATAAAATTTATTTAAATCATTTAAATCCAATTTAAGTTAAAATATCATATTTTATATTTCAAAAATACTTAACAAATTTTCAGAAAATATTTAAAATTAACCACAGGTCTATATATAATTTTCTAACCTAGGTCAAGTGATACGGATATGTATCATTTCAATCCGTAATTTAAAAAGAAAAATTCAGATTCTATCATTTCAAACCCGCATTCCCAAGTCAAATAAAATAAATAAAAATCGCTTGATCCTATCATTTCATCTCATAACGATTTTTCCTTATTCTAATGTCCGTTCGGGTATGTATCATTTCAATCTATAGTGATTCTATTCTACAGGGAACTTGTAGTGTGAGAAGCAGTAAATAAATAAATAAACAGTATGATATAATATAACATATCAGATGACGTAACAGGTTTATAAGTGGATTTTAACTTCATATAATCATATCACAGACATATATAAATTACTATCATATCGTCAACTACAATTCACATGCCATTATTTCACAATTATATAAGTACGAATGTCTAGAGTGATTAACTCACCTTCTAAAGCTAAAGATTACGAAGTAGAGACACACAACAACATTGAAAGGCACAACAAAGCACGAACTAGATTCGAGGAGAAGTGGCACCCAAATCCAAATCTTGTAAACAAATAAATATCATAAATATAAGTATATGTCTCAACACATAAGATTATAAATTTAAAACAATGAGAGTTTTGTGAAATAAAATGACATAAACATGCTTTAAACATTAAAAGTGCTTGTCCACCACATACATAGGCTCGGACACACCACTGCATGACTCGGCCATGTTGTATTTGAAGCAACTAGGCTTGGTTATGGGGTCACAAGGCATGGCTATGGTATAGAAAATGGAAGGCAAAGCAAGTAGAGGCATTAGGCAATGGGTGTTGATGTTTGGGCTCGGCCTATGGGCTAAACTTGGTCGGATCTGGTCACATCAGAGGGGCACGGCCTAGAGCAAGGCAAGGAGGAGGAGTAGGTGGTGGAAATAGGTGTGACCGAGGCAAACAAAGAGGGGGTGATGATCAATAGGTTCGGCTAGGGTTTCTAACTTGATTGAGTGATGGATGTTGGATCCAATGCTCACGGCTATGGCTTGGTGGTGATGAAGAGGTGGTGGTGGAGTGGAGTTGTGGTCGACATAACATGGAGATGGTAGAGGCCGAGCAAAGCAGATAGAAAACAAAAGGAAAAAGAAAAGAGAAAAGAGAAGGGAAAGAGGAGGCCATGACTTACTGTATTTTTTCTCAGGACGCAAATGAATTTTTGAGATGAGGCGAGAAACTTTTGTAGTGAATTATAAGAGTAGTGGCGGCTAGGGTTAGAGAGTGAATGGCTAAGAAAGTGTAAAGGCTAGAAAATGAAGAGCTTACTTGATTTCCAAGAAAAGAAACCGAAGACTCTTTGAATTTTCATGCCAAAATCCAAAATAAAATCAAATAGAAAAGAGAATGGATAAATACAATAAAATAGAAAATAGAAAAATGGAAATGAGGTTGAGAAATAAAAAATAAAAAAATAGACAAAATTTACTGAAAATAATCATGTGTAAAACGATGAAAGTTATCAAATTTACAAAGTATAAAACGGAATCCTACGAAACGAAAAGCAGCACGAACATCAGAATCAAATATAGTTTCAAAGAAAAAGATTAGAAATTAAAATTTCAAATTTAAAATTTTCAACTCTGGTCAAACTTTGACTTTCAGTTGACCAAAATATAAGATTTTCAGAAAATAATTATTTTGTTGTATTTGGAAATTAAATTGTAAACAAAATCCAAAATTACATTGGAAAACTCCAAAATTTCAAATTTCATATAATTATAAATCAAAGTTTTCAATTAAATTGAATTAAAATATTTACAAAATTTATGGGTTGTTACACTCTCCGCCACTCAAAACTTTTCGTCCTCGAAAAGGAAGGAGACACGATAACAAGGAAATATAAGATAGAAAAGAAAATAGTACATGAAATAAAAAATTCTGGATTCGAAGCATGCATGCTCTGCTCCGTCTCCCTGGTACAATCCCGATCATCCGTACTCCACTGCACTTTGACCAGGTTGACAGATTTCCTTCTTAGCTGCTTCGTACCTTTATCGACAATAAGAAGTGGCTTCCTCTCGACAGTCAGATTAGGCTCAATATCCAAACTCTCGAGAGCAGAAGGCTGGAAAATCAAAGATGGATCATGCAAATACCGATGAAGATTCGAAACATGGAATACATTCTGCACTCCAGAAAATTTCTCGGGCAAATCCAGACGATAAGCCAAAGAACCAATCCTCTCTAAGATACGGAAAGGACCAACAAACCTAAGAGCAAGCTTCCCTCTATAACCAAACCGAATCACATTCCTTAAGGGAGAGACCTTAGGAAACCAAATCACCAACAGAAAACTCCAAACTCCTCCTACGCCGATCAACATACTTCTTCTGCCTATCCTGAGAAATCCTTATCTTCCTCTTAATCTCCTCAACTTTCTCAGAAGCCTTCAAAATCACATCAGGACCAAGAACCAAACGATTACTGGGTTCAATCCAGTAAGATGGAGATCTACAAGGTCTTCCGTAAAGAGTAGCAAATGGAGACATTTTAATACTAGCCTGAATTCAAAGACGGAATGAGATGGACAAAAGATTAAGATAAGGTCAAAACAGAAGATTGAAAATATACCTGATAATTGTTGTTATAGGTGAATTCAACAAGATAGATATGATCTTCCCAAGATCCTCCATAATCAAGATCACAAGCACGAAGAAGATCCTCTATAATCGGATTCACTCTTTTCTTTTGATCGTTGGTCTGCGGATGGTAGGCAGTGCTCAGATTCAGACGAATACCCAAAGATTCCTGAAAAGTTTTCCAAAACTGACTAGTAAAGATGGGATCTCGATCACAAACAATGCTGATAGGAACACCATGGAGACGAACAATATTCCTCATACAAATCTCAACCAAATTGGAAGCAGAACGGGTAGATTTGACCGGAACGAAATGAGCTGATTTGGTCAATATATCCACAATAACCCAAATGCTCTCATTAGCCCTCCGAGTCCTCGGTAAACCATCGATAAAATCCATGGAAACCTGTTCCCATTTCCAATTGGGAATCTCAAGGGGCTGCAACAAACCAAGGGTCTTCTGATGGTCTGCCTTGACTTGCTGACAAGTCGCACACCTACTAACAAAGATAGAGATATCTCGCCTCATACCCTTCCACCAATAAAGCCTCTTCATATCCTGATACATCTTCGTCACACTAGGATGAATAGAAAGTCCGGATTGATGGTGTTCCCGAAGTAACTATTGCTTCAGTCCATCAACATCCGGGACACAAATCCAATTATTAATCCTCAAAATCCCTCTATCATCGATCTGAGCTCCACTATCATCAGGACTACTACCACCAACTCTGCTACAAACACACTCGTTAATCAATCTGATGATCCTATCCTCATCCTGCTTAGCAATGATACGATCCAAAAGAGGAGAAGAAGAAACAACAAGCTGACACAACATAGCCTTCTTCCGACTCAAAGCATCAGCCACAACATTAGCTTTCCCAAAGGTATAGTTAATGACAGGATCATAAGAAGCAAGAAACTCAAGCTACCTAACCTGACGCTGATTCAAATCCTTTTGGGTGAAGATATACTTCAAAGACTAATGATCAGTAAAGAGCTCAAACTTAGTACCCAAATGGTGATTCCTCCAAAGCTTCAACGCAAAGACTACAACCAGCAATTCCAGATCATGAGCTGCACAATTGGCCTCATGGGTCTTCAACTGGAGACTAGCATAAGCAATCACTTTCCCATCTTGCATCAGAACAGCTCCTAAACGCTCACGACAAGCATCAGTCTATACCCTTAATCCCTCATTCCCATTCGGAACGGTAAACACTGGTGCGGAAGTAAGCTTACACTTCAACTCATTGAATGCAGTTTCACACTTATCACTCTATATAAGCTTAGCATTCTTTCGAGTTAAAACAGTGAGAGGTGCAGAAATCCGAGCAAAGTTCTCAATGAATCTTCGATAATAACCGACGAGGCCCAGAAAACTACGAATATCAGTTGGAGTCCTAGGAGTTTCCTAATCCTGTAACAGAATAGGGAGAAATAAGGACCACAGAAAAGATAGACTAAACATATTACAGAAAAAGAAGAAAGAAAAACTTACGTTGATCGCAGCGATCTTGACTGGATCAACAAAAAATCCATTATTAGAAACAATATGCTCGAGAAATCGGACTTCATCTCTCCAGAAATGGCATTTCGAGATTTTAGCCTTCAACTGGTGATTTCTAAGAGTCCCTAGAACAAATTTCAAATGTAACTCATGCTCTTCCGTTGTCTTGGAGAAGACAAGGATATCATCAACAAAAACTAGAACAAACTTATTAAGTACATCCTGAAAAACACGATTCTTCAAATCAACAAAGAAAGCAAGAGCATTAGTTAAACCGAAAGGCGTGACTAACCATTCTCAGTACGGAAAGCATTCTTGGGAATACTTTCCTCGGCAACACTGAGCTGGAGAAAACCTGTGGCAAGATCAAGCTGAGAGAAAACAGTAGCTCCATGGAGATGATCAAACATATCATTAATGCGAGGCATAGGATATCTGTTCCTCGTAGTGAGCTTGTTCAACTCCTTATAATCAACACACATCCTCAAAGAACCATCGGACTTAGTGACGAAAACCACTATTTCTCCCCATTCTGAATGGCTAGGTCTGATCAAACCCTTGGAGAACAATTCCTCAATTTGCTTCCTCAACTCAACCTTCTCACGGGGTGCAATCCTTCTGGAAGGAAGGACTACATGTCGAGCTCCAGGATTAAGACCAATACTGAAATCAATTTCCCGCTTAGGAGGTAAAGAAGTGACTTCACCAAATACATTGAGATAGAGTTTGACTACAGGAGTCAAATGAATATCACCAGGAAAAGCATCAAGAGAATAAATAAAGCTGCCAGCAAAATCATAGGGCAAACTACACTGAATCACCAAAGAATTACCAAAATCATCCATAAGAGAAACAGTTCCGGAATTACAAGAGATAACGGCATCATGCCTCTTCAGCCAATCACCTCAAGCAATAGATCAAAAGCACCAAAACCCAGAACATAGAAATCGCCACTGAAACGGTGATCAAAATAGAGAAGCTTCACTTGCTTACAAATCCTACTAAGATTCACTGGGCCACCAATACGATTTGAAACACACAAAGGCACAGAAGCCAACTCAGGAGAAAGAAGATGCTCTAATTTATTACAAAGATCCACGGAGATAAAGCTATGGGAAGCTCCAGTATCAAATAGAACAAGGACAAGAAAATTAAACAGAGAAAAAGTGCCCTGAAGTGTACCTTGGTTATCACTAGGAGCAGAAGCAAGTGCAGGAGGTGGAGCTGGTGAAGACGCAGAGGTAACAGCAAAAATCCCAGAATCCCCTTCTGCTGAGTAGGGTAGTTGTTCTTGAAATGGCCAGGCTGTAAACAAATGTGACATAGATCTCGCCTAGTCAACTGAGCTGGAGGAGGGATAGCAGCACCAACCAAAGTAGGACAACTATTAGCATAGTGTCCTTTCTGATTACATCTAAAACAAGTGATGGTAGATAGGTCGGCAGACTGCCTCTGCGAAGAAGATGATCCCAACCTTGGAGTCTTGTTCCAATTCTTCTTCTGATGGGGAAAGTTGGGCTTCCTCTTCCTTAGATTACGAGAAAAAGACTGAGATGAAGCAGAACGGGCAGTTGGAGGATCCTTCGAAGTAGGATTCTCGTATCTAATGGTCATGTCCATCAGAGTGGTGAAAGGAATATGCACATGAGCTATGAGACGATCATAGTACTCCGGACGGGCACCAGCAATGAACTTCTCATTCTTCATGAGAGGAGTGTCAATCAGATTAAGGCCAAACTTAGAGAGTTCATTGAACTTCCTCTCATATTCAGCAAAAGACATATCACCCTGTTTCAGATCCATGAATTCCCGATACAACTGAGATTTCCCTGCCTCGGGCATCCACTTCACAAGAAAAGCATCCCTAAAGCACGATAAAGAACATAAGACAGATTTCAAAAGGAGAAAACTGAACCAAATTTTAAAAAAACAAAATGATTCCTAAACTGTTCCTAAGAAATGTCAGCCTCAGCAGTGTGAGCTGTGATGGACTCCTACCAATCCAAGGCTGCTTCTTTCAATTGCCAAGCTGCCAAGCTGCCAACTGACACTGCTAGGCATTAGTGGTCTCAAGACCGGAGAAAATCCTCTCCAAATCCTTCAACCACTATTGAGCCTCAATAATGCTCCCAGGTTCGGTGAACTTGGTTCCACCAAGTTCAGTGTATTCCTTACAGAGTTTAGTGAACCTAACTAGTGCAGCAAGTTCAGATGTTGGGGCAACACCACATCCCATACCTCTAGCATTCCTATGACTCATCCTGAAAAATCAAGAATGAATTTTAGGACAGAGGTAATTGAGAACAAAACAAGATTAGATAAGATAAGCTAATATGCAACGAGAATTGAATATCCCGAACAAAGAAATTACTAACAAGGTGAATAAGGAAAAGAAGGAAGTTAAGAAATTTGAAAACAATAAAAGTTTTTATATCAAAACACTCTTTTAAAGTCCTTTGGAAATCATTTGAAAAATCATTTTATATTTTAAAATACGTTCTCTCACAAGGAAAGGATTCTAGGATTGATTTCACCTATTCTAGAGTATTTCTACCCTATCTCTAATGAGTTTTTGCTCCGCAGGCTAAGGTTTGCCTAAAACCAAGGCTTTGATACCAACTGTAACGACCAACTATTTTGGACCATTCAAATCGACAATAAAACCACACATGCCTGACTTGAGAAATTCAAAACAGTAGGTTGTAATATAATTTGGAGCAAATAAAACCAATCTCAGAATCACAGACGTAGATAAATCAGAATAACTCGTAGTGGAAATAAAAATAATAGTAGTAGTTCATGAAGCTACCATAACACAGTCTCAAAACAAGTACAAAATACAGAGTATGAAAAGTAAATACAACAGAAATCCCAGATACAAAAGTGTCCACTAGTACTTAAGCTGAATAGAAATACTGAATAAAAAGATAGCAACTAGATAAATGATGATCTCCAGCATATCCTAGCTCCAAAAGGTGAATTCCAAAGTTGAAATACTCAGGCTGACCCGAGCGTAAGAAAATAAACACAAACACTCGAGTCAGGACATACATACTTATACAATGTAAACCAACTCAAGTGAACTATAATAAAATGCACAAGTAACTTAAAGGATGCTTGGGACCGCCCATCCTTTAAGGATCCGTTAAACTATTTACTATGTAGTAATATACGCTATTATAATAATGTCTAAAGTAAAATAAACTTACTTTAAAATAGCGTTAAGGCTTTACATTTTCCACCTAAACACATACATAGTCCCAGTAGTCTATCTAATATCATAGTCCCTCCTGATCCGGAAGCCACCAAAGGATACTCCACAGGCTACGGCACAAAACCAAAATCGTATAAGGCGTGTTATGGTAGGTGACACGGCACAATGAGGCAATGCCAGGGTAGATATACCAATTACACATCCGGCTGGTGGTAATGCGTAGCAGCCACTACCACCCACCTCGAGCCACACCCCCAAAATCAAAGGTGCGACCAATCAATTACAAAGTAATAGAATGGCATACGACGAAGTGTGTCCGATAAGAGGAGCTACCTCATTGGCCCAAAATCGCTCCTGTTTTAGCCACCTTATGTCAACTCACGGGAGTTAGGTCTATGTACATACCTCGATAGAATGTCGCCACCATCCTACTTCATTCTGGAATCTCCATCACGTACATGGTTGTTAAAGTGGTTTTCGGTATCGACAAAGAGTATGCCCATATCTGATCTCGTTCTCTTTAACAACCAACCGTTATTATAACCCGTTGTTATAAATTTCAAAAATGGTTTATATTTCACTTCAAAACATATTATTTTAAACCATTTAAATTCAATGTCGAATAATATTCATTTCAAAGTTGTAGCATTCCTAAGTTCATTCATTCAATTATAAAATTTCCAAAACATTGTAAATTTCAGCTACAACAGCACTTATAAAATGTTACGGTAGATATAGTAATATTTCAAAAACATTGTATTTAACAACAGCACTTATAAAGTGCTACGGTAGGTATTTTAGTATTTTAAAACGGTTCAGTTTCAGAAACAGCAACACTTACAAAGTGCTACAGTAGGTATTTAGTTATTGCAAAACAGTTTAGTTTCAGCAACAGCAGCACTTACAAAGTGCTATAGTAGCTTATTTATTATTTCAGAATATAGTTTACTTTCAGCAACAGCAGCACTTACAAAGTGCTACAGTAGCTTATTTATTATTTTAGAATATAGTTTACTTTCAGAAATGATAGCACTTGTAAATGTTGTCTTAAAACCACAGCATTTTGGAAATGCTACCAATACTAATTCCAGATTTTATTATAACATTTCAAAAACATTAAAACTTCAAATTTTAGCCATTTTAACTTAGAAAAACATATCTCACGCTTCAAAACTTTCGTTTGGTTATCATTTAACTTATGATTTAAATAAAATAACTTTTATAATTAAAATATCCGAATTAACTATAATTCGTTTATTAAGTCAAAGGTACAATATTTTACTTAGCTTTTATTTTAACAAATAACTTAATTCTTTATTTCAAACTTCCCATTTCATAAATAAAACCGAATTTCCATTCATTTACTTAACTAAAAAAATTCATTTGAAAACCAAATTTCCAATTATCTAGTTAAGTCATATTTCAAATACATTTTAACCAATTATTTACTTATACATTTTACTTACAAAAATCACTATAAATTTTTTTTAAATCATTTAAATCCAATTTAAGTTAAAATTTCATATTTTATCTTAAAAAAATACTAAATAAATTTTCAGAAAGTATTTAAAATTAACCATAGGTCTGTATATAATTTTCTAACCTAGATCAAGTGATACGGATATGTATCATTTCAATCTGTAATTCAAAAAAAAAATCCGGGTTCTATCATTTCAAACCCGCAATCCCAAGTCAAATAAAATAAATAAACATCGCTTGAGCCTATCATTTCAGCTCATAACAATTTTTCATTATTCTAATGTCTGTTCGGATATGTATCATTTCAACTCATAGTGATTCTATTCTACAGGGAACTTGTAGTGTGAGAAGCAGTAAATAAATAAATAAATAAATAGTATAATGCAATATAACATATCAGATGATGTAATAGGTTTATAAGCAGATTTTAACATCATATAAGCATATCACAAGCATGTATAAATTACTATCATACCGTCAACTACAATTCACGTGCCATTGTTTCACAATTATATAAGTACGAATGTCTAGAGTGAATAACTCACCTTCTAAAGCTAAAGATTACGAAGTAGAGACACACAACAACATTGAAAGGCACGACAAAGCACGAACTAGATTCGAGGAGAAGTAGCACCCAAATCCGAATCTTGTAAACAAATAATTATCATAAATATAAGTATATATCTCAACACATAAGATTATAAATTTAAAACAATGAGTTTTTTGTGAAATAAAATGACATAAATATGCTTTAAACATCAAAAGTGCTCGGCCACCACATATATAGGCTTGGCCATGTTGTGTTTGAGGCAACTAGGCTTGGTTATGGGGTCACAAGGTACGGTTATAGTATAGAAAATGAAAGGCAAAGCAAGTAGAGTCATTAGGCAAGGGGTGTTGATGTTTGGGCTCGGCTTATGGCCATATGGCTCGGCCTATGGGCTAAACTTGGTCGGATCTGGTCACATCAGATGGTCACGGCCTAGAGCAAGGCAAGGAGGAGTAGGTGGTGGAAATAGGTGTGGCCGAGGCAAACAAAGAGGGGGTGATGATCAATAGGCTCGGCTAGGGATTCTAACTTGATTTGGTGATGGATTTTGGATCCAATGCTCACGGCTATGGCTTGGTAGTGATGAAGAGGTGGTGGTGGAGTGGAGTTGTGGTCGGCAGAACACGGAAATGGTGGAGGCCGAACAAAGCAAATAGAAAACAAAAGGAAAAAGAAAAGAGAAAGAGGAGGGCATGACTTACCGTATTTTTTCTCAGGACGCAAATGAATTTTTGAGATGAGGTGAGAAACTTTTGTATGTGAATTACAAGAGTAGTGGCGGCTAGGGTTAGAGAGTGAACGGCTAAGAAAGTGTAAAGGCTAGAAAATGAAGAGCTTGCTTGATTTTCAAGAAAAGAAACAGAAGACTCTTTGAATTTCCAAGCCAAAATCCAAAATAAAATCAAATAGGAAAGAGAATGGAAAAATAAAATAAAATAGAAAAATATAAATGAGGTTGAAAAAATAAAAATGAAAAAATAGACACATTTACTGTAAATAATCGCGTGTAAAACGCTGAAAGTTATCAAATTTACAAAGTATAAAACGGAATCCCACGAAACGAAAAGCAGCACAAACATCAGAATCAAATATACTTTCAAAGAAAAAGATTAGAAATTTAAAATTTAAATTTAAAATTTTCAACTCTGGCCAAACTTTGACTTTCAGTTGACCAAAATATAAGATTTTCAGAAAATAATTATTTTGTTGTATTTGGAAATTAAATTGTAAATAAAATCCAAAATTACATTAGAAAATTCCAAAATTTCAAATTTTAAATAATTAAAAATCAAAGTTTTCAATTAAATTGAATTAAAATATTTACAAAATTTATGGGTTGTTACATAAAAGATGTTTCAAATAGTCATGAAATCCCAAACCGAAATTAAAACAAAATCTCCAAAATTTTCAAAACAGAACTAAAAATTTAAAATTTCAAACGATGGAATGAAATCGAAAACCAAAATTTTGAATCTTAGCATAAACAGATGAAATGCAAACATTTTGACATGCAACCAAGAAGAAATTTCATCATAATTCTATCGGTTAGGATCGGTGCCCCAGCATCTCTCATCAACAAAATAAACAACTAGCTACTGACACAACAACCAATTTGCCTTGAGCATTAATTAGGCTTAAGGTCAAACATGATATCATATTAGCATTAGGTTGAGTTTTTTAGGTCTATGGAAGAAAACATGCAAATAAAGTAATTTCAGAAGCATGATAATAAAATAACTTCATCACCAGCGGCGATTTGAAGCCAGGCTCCTGGATTTTTTTAGCACTTATTCGAAAGGGAGTCATAACAAATCATTAAATGGACATAATTTAAGTGTTTATAAATCTAAAGTAAACAAATTAAATAGTGAAAGATATTAATCGTTGAAATTCATCATATGACCTTTTTGTGTTTGTCTCCTACTGAGAGTAAACTAACATCAGTAAATTAACATCAATAAACTAACATAAGTAAATTAACCATAATTAAGACTAACATCGGTAATTAATATACTGACATCAACTGCAAACAAACTAATATCAGTAATTAAAATAAACTAGGGATACCAAATGGACATGCGAAGCAACGAGACGACAAGGAAAAAAAGCTCGATTCAGGTGGACAGATGTAGGTGATGATGAATGAAGCACGACGGTGACAACAGATCTCGATACAGGCGACGATGAATGAAGAAACAAATCGATTTTTGGTTAGTGGGGAGACGTAGTCGACGATGAAGGCTACGAGAGATGCAGTCGACGATGAATAGAAGAGCGTCAATCGGTGAATGGAGGAACAATCAATGCAATCAACGACGAAGGAGAAACAAAATTAAAGGCTAGAGATAAATTAAGCGTGAAATGAAACAAAATTTTTACTTTTATTTAAGGTGTTTTGTTGTAGCTAATAAGTTACTTTTACAATTGAAGGGTAGACAACAACTTAAAATTTTGATTTAAAAGGAGCAAATTTCCTGATAAGTTGTTAGTCATAAGCAACAACTACTTAGACTTATTTTAAATTTTACAACTAAGTTTAACCAAAATTTTAATTTATCCATCCAAAAAAATTCACTTATTACTATTCTCTCAAGACTGTTTATAAGTTACTATTCAAAATTCCCTTTAACAAGATTTGAAATTAGTTGTTGCCAAATGAGCTTGTATTAACTACAACATTGCAAAGAAGTATAAAACAACCATCACTTAAAATTATTTCAGATTTCAGTGAAATATAACCTAAAGGCAGAGTTACGACTATGTAATCTTCTTACTATACAATTAACCTTCATTGAATAAGACATTCAAAAAATGAGTTACATGTCCCTATAACAATAACAACAAATATGTAAATTATTTGTGTTTAAAAATAAAAAATGCAAGCTAACTTGTATTTTTTTCAATAGAAAGTGTACGCGAAAGATGTATAAAATCTGATGGTGGGACTCCTGCCAAGGACTGATCTAATCTCTTTTAGGAGTTTAAGTTGCAGAAAAGTCTAGTAAGTAGGTTCTTATCCAGGCTTTCTTGCACCTTGAAAATCGAGTGGGAATACTTTGTATCCTCACCCTTTCCAGGCCCGGCCCAAGCACTAGGCCTACTAGACGGTGGCTTAAGGCCTTCAAAATTTGAAGACCACAAAATGTGACTAGTAGTTATAAGTAACCAATTAGCAGCCATTAGTCAAAAGCCAGTTCGGCTTATTGGTTAAACAGGTCTAAAGAAATGTAGGCAACTTGAGTTCAAGTTTGGTTTTATGTCTAGATTTTGCTATTATTTTAGGACCCCTAAAATTAACTTTATTTGACTTAACCATCGTTCCCTCCTTAAGCTTCGCTTAGCTTGCACCTATTCCACTTCACTAATCCTAACGCGTCACTTACCTTCCACATTAACAATGCCCATGAATAATGACAATTTATGTGGCAACTGTCGGAGCTAACCCTGTTGCTAAAGATTCATCAAGCGTTACTTTTGCATCATATAGCTGAAGTGATATACAAAAACCATTGATCGTTATAACATATACAATGCTACAGAAAACTTTGTACCAAAAATTAAGTGTACTCCATAATATGGATATGTACAATACCACTTTTCATTTCAAATGGCATCAGCACTCTCATGGGAACAAAAACTCACACATCCCCTTTCTCATTGTTGCAAAGCCAACTAAGTTGACTTCATATCAATATTGATTTCTTTGCCAATGTGGATCGTTACAACTACATCAATTCATTTCAATCCACTACAAAACCTCAAAATCAGTTATCAAAATTTTCACCTTTTTATAACAAATTTAATATTCATTCAAGCAGAGCACTCACAACTGCTCAATTGTCTCCTTTCCGAAGAATCATCGACCAAAAAACAACATATAAATAAATATATCTCATTTTACTGTCCTACCAACACATGGCCTTTGCATCCTTGATTCTATTCAACCATATTAATGTTAGTCGTAATGTCAGAAAAGTGTTACGAAATTGTTATATAGTAACGCCAGAAAAGCGTTACTAAAAAAGAGTACTGAAAAGTCGTCATGTAAAATAGCAACTTTTGTTGCCTGCTATTGAAGTCCATTCCTGTGAACTTTTCCGGCCGTTCTTCTTAATGAGACAGCGCCATTGTTGGAACCATACTCGTAGACTGAGCAGTAATCGCAGTCTGTGTTGGTGCAGAATTGTTGCTTTCATGAAACATTTTCCTCTACAAAAACAGCCAACAGTAAATCAAAAGCTTTAAGAAGTGATAGAGGAATATGAATTCCCTTTAAGGAATTCTGTGCCGAACATGGTATTACACCAAACTACGGTCACGTATTCACCTCAATCTAACGGTATAATCGAACGGAACAATAGAACTCTTAAAGAAATGATGAATGCGTTACTAATTAGTTCTATATTGCCAGATAACTTCCGGGAGTAAGCTATTCTTTCTGCAAATCATATTTTGAATAAGATACAATGGAAGAAAAATTTAAATCTCCCCTACGAACTATGGAAAAATAGACCATCATCCTACAAATGCTTAAAGTGTAGGGATTTCTTGCGAAAGTAGTGGTACATAAATCAAAGAAAGCCAAAATTGGATCCAAAACAATTGATTGTGTATTCATTGGATACGCATAAAACAGTGTTGCTTAATGGTTTTTGGTACACAAATCCGAAATCGATGATATTCACATAAATACCATCATTGAGTCGATAAATGCTAGATTTTTCGAACATGTATACCCTTTAAAACATGGTACTGGAAATTAATCTCAAAAGAGACCAAGGAAAACTGAAATTTTCAATTCTCATGAGAGTATTGAACAAAATATTGATAATGATCAGCAAAATAGTGCTAATCAACGAGAGGAGGAACCAAGAAGAAGCAAAAGATAAAGGACATGAAAAACATTTGGTCCAGACTTCTACACATTTATGTTAGAAGACGATCCATTAACATACAAACAAGCTATATCATCCACCAATGCCCCTTACTGGAAGGAGGCTATTAATAATGAAATTGAATCCATTATGGCAAACCATACATGGGAGTTAGTTGATTTACTTCAAGGATGCAAGACCTTGGGTAATAAACGAATATTTAAAAAAAAAAATAAAACCCGATGGTTCAATAAACAAGTATAAAGCTCGACTTGTGGTTCAAGGTTTCAGACAAAAGGAAGATCTAGACTATTTTGATACATATTCTCTAGTAACTAGTATAACATCAATAAGAATGCTGATAGCAATCACGTCCACGCTCGATTTAGAAATACATCAAATGGATGTAAAGACATCATTTTTAAATGGAGAACTGAAAGAAGAAATATACATGAAACAACCTGTAGGTTTTCTAAAAACTAGAAATAAAAGCAAGGTTTGTAGATTAAAAAAATCACAGTATGGGCTTAAACAAGTGCCTAAATGATGATATGAGAAATTTGATGAAAATATGATATTAAATGAATTTTATATAAATGAATGTGACAAATGTGCCTATTCTAAACATACAAATATGGAATATGTCATTGTATTTGTAGATGATCTGCTAATATTTGGAAGCAACAAGGAGATAATAAAATCTACAAAAGATATGCTTTCCGTCAGATTTGATATGAAAGATTTGGAAATCGCTGATGTGGTATTTGGTGTAAAATTATATAAAACCAACTAAGGATATGTGTTGTCTCAATCATATTACGTTGGAAAAATACTTGAAAAGTTTAAACAACACAATATAATACCAGCAAAAACACCCGTAGATTTGAACCAAAACCGGGTTAAAAATACCGGTGATAGTATTTATCAACTTGAGTACTCTCGTATACTAGGCAACGCAACATTATGTACATAATGAGTTGCACCAGGCCCGATTTAGCATATGTTGTAAGTAAACTTGGCAAATATACTAGCAATCCAGGGAAGAATCACTGGAAAGCTATAATTCGAGTACTAGAATACTTAAGGTATACATAAAGTCATGGACTACATTACGATAGGTATCCATCCGTAATAGAAGGGTATTGCGATGCAAACTGGATAACTGGTTCATCAGATACAAAATCCACTAGCGGATATGTGTTTACCTTAGCTATTGGGGCAATATCTTGGAGATCCTCTAAACAAACCTGTATAACAAGATCAACCATGGAACCAGAATTTGTTATTTTAGACAAAGCCGCAGAAGAAGCGGATTGGCTTCGAGGTTTCTTAGAAGGCATTTCGAATTGGGGAAAACTTGTACCTTAATAAGTATACATTGTGACAACCAATCGGCTATTGGAAGGGCGAATATTAAGATTTATAATAGAAACATTCGTCGTAGACATAAAACTGTAAGATAACTTCTCTTCAAAGGTGTTATCACAATTGACCATGCAAGATCAAATGATAACATTGCGGATCTACTAACAAAAGGTTTACCTAGAGAAAAGGTTAATATCTTATCGATGGGAATGGGGTTAAGGCCCATAAACTAAAAGTTTATTTAAACGGAAACCCTACCTAGCTGACTGGAGATCGCAGGATCTGAGTTCAAAGGGACAACTAAGTTTAGATAGACTTGATAGCACTGTAAATATTCAAACCATTCCTAAGATAAGTCAGCAGTGCACTCCGAAAAATAGGATAAGTTTTGATACTTTTAATGATGTTTATACTTGGTAATATTTATAACCAAGAAGAGTATTATGAAAATACCCGTTATAAAATCACCTACATGGGTGCGAAGGCGCCGCTTCAAGGAGAATTGTATGGCCAAATTCTCCTAAGCACTCATGAGATCAAGCTGGTGTTCATGGCAAAAACGAACACAAACAGAGAACCAAAAAGGATTAGAAATACTTATTGCGTATTGTCTATTTTAGATTTAACGCAAAAGGCTTACAGTTCAAAGATAACCCAGTCCACTGATTAGCGAGTAAGTCAAAAAGATATACGCTTGGGAAGTTCAAGGCCTATGTGCTACTTTAACCGATATGATAAATGTTTCACATAATTTTGAGAAGGACTGTTAGAAATGAATGAGAAGTGTTGGAGAATGTGAAAGCATTAATTGCCTTGAAAGTTGAATAGTCGCACATCTTAGAATAAAATAAACTTTGTGTTTATATACTAAAATGTGGACACTGATATTCTATAGGCAAAGAAAGATACAAGTCATGAAGGGTGGTGCACGCGTGCGTCCGCTTCCGTGCCCGAGCCCGCACCCGCATCTGCATCCGCGGTACGGACGAATGGACGTTTGAAACGTATTAGAGGCATTTAGCACTTTACAGTTGGCTTGGCGTGGCTGTTCAGACCTAACAGTTTTTTATTTCTGTCTTTTCGAATTAGCTCCGCTCCCGCTCTCAAGCCCGAGTCCGCAATCGCATCTGCATCCGCGGTGCGGGCGAATGGACGTTTGAGGCGTATTAGAGGCATTTAGCATTTTGCAGTTGGAAGTTGGCTTGGCGTGGCTGTTCAGACCGAGCAATTTTTTATTTCTGTTCGTTCGAATTCAAAAAGTCGTGCCGTCTAGTAAAGGGTCACAACCTTTTCAACAGTCGAATCCATTTGAACATGCACTTATTACCGAATAGGTGCACCTCCCCGCGCCTATATATAGGCAAACAGAAAACGGTAGAAATATAATTCATTTTTTTCTGCATTTCTTTCTCCTCACAACATTCTGTTCTTAAAATACACTCTCTTGAGTTCGGTTTTGCTCTGCGATTGTTGCGCAGCATCGCAGAGATCTTCTTGGAAAACAATTGCTCGATATTCTTAAGCGTCGTAGAGGGAGCAATATTATTTCAAGGAAACAATTCTCAAACATTGAATTCGGAGAATCTAATTGGTATGCTTTTTACTGCTTATTTGTTAACTGCACAAGTACTACTTGTAACAATTTTTGCGATGTACCAGTGACGGTTTGATGTTGTTGCAATTTATAACATAATTGTAACAATTTCGTAACGTTTTTCTAACGTTACTGTTAGCAATTGGTATACAGTTTAGTAACTGTTCTCCGACGTAAGTATATAACAATTTCGTAACACTTATCTGACGTTACGACTAGCAGACACTAGCCTTTCAAGTTTCAACCCCCAGCTAGGCATACCTAATTTCGCATTTCAAAATTTTAGACAATTGAAAAAGTTTTCGAGTACTGTATTGGACTAATCACCTTAATATAAACCGAATGTTCCAACAATACACATGATTCAAAATTTAAACCATATTCTAGCTACTGTTACGTGCAGGTTACCCTCAATAAGAATTGAAGATGTTCTTTGCCTTTCTTCTGTAAACTATAGGACATATTTAGGGCATTGCTTTCACCACATATTATCCTTTTCTTTACTTAACTCTGTAGTCTACAAAACACATATTTCACATTCTGTCACAGGTACCAATTTGTTATGACTCTTTCAGTAATTTAATTCATGACTTCTTTGAAAATTATATTTCAACAGAAGTTCTTTAACCCACCTGGTACCTTTGTTACACGCAAATCATTTTTTCCGTTCAAACTCAACAAGAACGTATGTATGAAAAGACATAACTACCAGTTTGTAGCATGTAGCATCCAGAAACAGCCTGAAAATGGCGAGGAACATTCTTCTGAGAAGGATCAAAGTATTCAAAATCTCTTCAAAATGTCAGAAGACGAGAACCAAATATTTCGTCTCATTCCTCTCGCCATCATAATGTATTCTCTTGCAAACAAGGTAGTGCATATAGCAATTTTTGTGCATCTAATACCATATATGATATATCAGTGCATTAAAAAGAAATATCTCATACCACTATTCCTATATATGTAAATGTAGCAAAGCGCAGCCATGGTATCTTGTCTAGTAGCTTATATTGTTAGTAACGTGGAGCTCACAGCCAAAATAAATACAAACGGTGTACCTGCTGTTGGATTTTCATGGAATTTCGGTTTGTTCCAACCCTTGAAGTATTATTTCATTTGATAGCTGATAGGTAACAACGGCATTACTCCATTATTATGCTTTCTCTTTCTTGTAGAATGGGGACATGATACACCTCTTGGACGATTTCTCAGCATTTACACATCTCATGAGTACACTGGAAAGATAATGTTAAGGTAAAAAAAAAACAGTTATTGCTAATGTTTCAATTTAAAACTAATTGGGATATATCTACTAAATGGATATATTAAAAATATGACAGGAAAAGCAGCGCCATCATAGAGCCACTTGTGCGCTTAGAGAAATTAAAGGAGGTAAAGCCAAAAGGGCAGATAAATTTTAGGGTGATACTTGTAGAGATTTTTGCAACCAATAACCGCCGTCTCTTGCTTTCTTTTTTTGTTGCAGAAACTGAAGGCAATTGTGATGCCACTAATAGAGGCCATAATAATACAGAACAATATTCAAGGGAAAAAGACAGCTCTGTTAAATAATTTCTTAGCTCTACTATTCATGGCTATATCTCTTGTGTTTTGGAAAAATTCAGTTACCTAGAACAAATTCTGCAGTAATCCAGTAAGCTATGGTCATGGACATACTGTGGAAATCAGTATGAAACTGTATTATGTCCAGAAACTTGCATATTGATTGTGAGATTATGAGAATATTTACTAAGAAATTATTAACATCCAGTTCGCACGAGAAGCAGTATCAAACTACTCAAAACCTGCATACATGTCAATACCCAATAGTCAATACTTTTACATCCTCTTTATGTCAACATACGCTCTTAATGCTACAACCATAACATATACTACAGGAGTCAATTGTATACGCTTACATGAATCAGTGTTCCAAACCAGCTACAATATGCAGCGCAGTTGAATATGTATAAAAATTTAGGTAAACGGAGCGGCATCAAATATAACCATGGAAAGAGAGGTCCTCTACAAGAATCAGCCGTGTGCAACCTTCCACTCATAATGCTACTTTCTTACATGGATCAATCAAGTCTGGACTCAAATGCTGAACAAAAGAGTAGCAATGTATAATAATATTGCCACTATTGTACTTAACACAGTATAAACTTTTGATTTCTAGGCTGTTTGCGACCTTTCTTTTTTGCCCCTTTACCACGTCAAACACGTCGGACACGATTCCGATTCCAATGTAGAAATGGGCAACAGTTGAACTGGCACAGCGGTTTTGATCCGTTAGCGTCGACTCCAATGGTAAAATTTCCCCCAACGGCCGACCTTTCTCCCCCATTCTATACATTACCATCCACTTACCTTCTCCTCCACACTTCTTTATTTCTCTCATTCTCTTCTATTACCATGTTCAAACCAAAATGTAGCAAAAACAATGGAAAAGTTCGAATATATCATCTACAATAACAACAATGCAATTTCTTCGATTAGCAGCTGATGCATATGAGGTTGTTGGTAATAAAAAAAAAGGTTCACAAAGAAATAACAGCAACACTAAACAACGCCTTAAAGAAATGTCCCAGAGAACCAGAATAGATAACTGATGAGAACACTTCCGACACACATATGAAGGGTTTAGAAAATAGTGTTTGGTTTGACAAAGTCTGTGCAATAAAACAGGATCTGAATGTGATTCAATCAAGGAAACCGTAAGTTTAACGGAGGAATGGTGGTTGATCATGTGAATATACATATGTCTTTTCTTAGTTTTAGAAGTTATTTATAAGAAATTTGCTGCTAAATAGTTTTTATTTTAGGAGTTTGGTATCGTAGCGAAAGAAAATATGAAACTACTGCAAATATCATTTCTAGTTTCACATGCAACTGGAGCTGTTGCATTTACGTATGCAATTACACATGAAGATGTGTTCATAAACATTCCAGCATCCTTCGATTGAATGTGAGAATTCGATAACATGTACAGTACTCGAAGATGTTAACGTATAACCGACACAGTTCTTTCTTAGCATGGAACAACCATGAATGACTTCACCATTTATGGCTTCACCATCTATGCCTATAGGCCCCTACACTATCCGTCAATCCAAAATGAACATTTGAAAGTCATGTTGGGTCAAAACGTGATGAAATAGAAGCTCTTATTAATCACCTGTACGAGAGACGGCTGAAAAAACCTCATTTTGATACGAAAAGTCTTACACTAACCTGAGTCCAAACAGTGTATCGTTTTATTTTTTATATCGCTTTTGATAATCAGATGAAGATAATTGGTCAGCCCAACGTTGATGAAGCTTTAAAAAATTTTATGGACAGCGATAAAAAAAATGCACTACCGTAAGGAACTAGTTGAGTTTTGAGATAGCACGGACATTCGCTAGCACCGTAAGGAACTAGTTGACTTTTGAGATAGCACGGACATTCGCTAGCAATATTTGATCAACAAGTCTGATCCGTAAGGTTTTATTTTTTGTTTGCATTATGTACTCTCTTTTTTGCTGTTTGTTTTTGCAGTGCAGTGTATCAGTTTTTATTTTTAACTATGCTCTAAAATATTTAAAATAAATAAAAAAACAAACACACAAATATATAAAGCATTATTCTCCTTTCTTACACCCCTTTGTAACGAAAAACACAATCGCCTTTCGCCAACTCACCCCTTGGAGAATACCCCTTTCGCTAAACCAAAAAGGCATCTGTAATCTGCGGAATTAGAGTAGCATGAATCTGAGATCAATCAATAGACCTCTATTTTTGGAAACTATACTAGGCATAAGCAAGCAAATAACACTTTCAGACAAAACTATTAACACATCGTTGAGGAATATAATGTTGTATAAAAATATTACCTCTGCATGCACCACCTTAAATACAAATTAAATTGTGCTAGCTAGATTGCTAGGCGTAGCTGCACCAAAAGAGAGAACTGTAAGGCACGCATTCTAAATCTGAAAAATAAGGAAAGAAACGACACTCAAATTTCAGGACAATGATAACCAACAGTTCTGGCGGTCGCTACTCCACGCAAGTTGAATGAAAAAAAAAGTACACAAAAGATGTCGCACGGTTGGAATATTTTGACAACAATACACTACAAATTATATTATAACTATATTATTATACTCTACAAACATGATACAACCTTTACTAATTAATTAACATATTTGAAGTACAAATGACTTATCAAAACAAGACTACTTAATAGAGAAGCCGTAAATTAACAATTCAACAGGTCAATTTGGTCCACCAAAAACAGGTCTCATATAAGCGTCATCAAACCTCCTCCAATGGGCATGAATAGTATGAGCCGGTCTCTCAAAGAGCATGGATAGACTTCTTCGTGCTTGCTCTATGCCGGAAACAGCCGAATCTTCTATGGGCAGAATTGGAAATGTTATATCATCTTTGCTTGGGCTCTTATTCATTCCATGTGTATGATGTGGAAGCAAACGCTTTACTAGGGCTTTTGTCAGCATGCCAAAAAACTGAGAAGGGAAAATAAAACTGTGATAAAAAGAGAGGGAAATAGTACAGTCCGATAAAGATGGATGTTTATATATGCAGCAAGCGAGCCTCACCAAAGTGCTAAATAGCACAACAACATTGGTGCTGGTGATCATTGTTGCATTTACTGGATCCATTGTAACACCATAAGCTGCGAACTGTTATACATATGAATGGTTGCTTGCATGTAAATTCCCAAGGAATATATAATACTGAAAGTAATGATAACAAGGTGCTTAAAACCTTATTGTAAGCCAATGCAATAGAAACGGCTCCCCTCATTAGCCCTGCCCACCAAATTATCACCTGTTATTGATTAGATTCCATTTACAGAGAGGTTCAAGAAAAATCTCAACATAAAAACAAGGGTTTTCTTTTTCAACTAGCCCGCTTTTCAAAACTTATAAAAGATAACAGGTTTGTCTCAACAACGCTAGTGCTGATCCAGCACTTCGTATCAGAGTGATTTGAAATCGGACCGATGCAATTTCGTCAAAATAAGATTTACAATGTTGCAAATTCAAATGTGCCCACTTACACTTCCCAACACATCATCCTAATACCCTTCCTAACACATCATCGGTAACTCCTTATCAGAGGAGAAGTATAGACACTAAATAATATTGTATCAATCCCCTCCTGGAGCGGGTTTCTTTCGTTTAACTAACGTACAAATTCTCCAAAATAAACAAACACACACCACTGGTGTGATTTGAAATTGCACCAGCGTAAAAGACTCAAGAGTCGGCATCACGAAAACAGGTCTGTGTTGCAATTTTTTTTTTCATCCAAAGTGTCAGATCTTGTCATAAGTGCTGGAAAGTGGGCCAAATCAGAGGAAAAAATAATCCATATAAACAATGATCCATTGAAGAAAATGTAAAATCAACCTGGTGTCTGAATGTAACACTGGTTCCTTCGGCCTTCGCACTAACGGCATTGGATAAGATAGAGAGGGGGAAGACAAATGCAGCACGTGCCACTAAAACTAGTAACATGATGATGCAGTCGATACCTAGGATTGTTTTCAATCTGCAAAGAGAAAAACACAAGGATAGTAGAGTTCCATACACAAGTTTCAAAAGTTTATGAAGCATGATTATTCATCAAGTACTAATTAACAGACACAATCAATCTCAGCTTTGAGATAGCATTGTTGTCATACTTCAGATGAAGTTCCCAAGACACCTACCCTGTCTTGCTCAACCTCCATTTCTCAATGTCAAGGGCATCCATTCCAACATATAGAAAAATGAATGTCTCCGCAATGAAAGAGAGTGTAGCAAATATATGCCTGAGAAGATGGAAAATATTGTATGTCTAAGAATACATAATAAATTGCACATCCTGCCTATTTTAGGGAACAAAGAAGAAAGATGAGAGTAAACTTCAACTAAAGGTTTTTCGAATTTAAACAAACATATTACAACACTGTTACCTTGTCGAGATTCTTGAATTTTCACTCACGTTATGCCATGCATAATGGGACATGACAATGCCGCAGAAAAAGACTGTAAGAATACCACTCAGTCTCAATAGCTGCAAACAGATGAATGAATGATCAGGACAACATACCTATTGGTAATACTAAATTACACTAATTTTCATAATGACACAAGAATAAAATTTTGACCCTTTAGCCTCTTACAGGTATACAATAAGTTGTGTAGTAGAAATCCCCAATCCAAAAATTGGCAGGGGACTAGTGTAAAATAACTTATGTCATGATTCACGACAAAAATATATCCGAACTACTTTCACCAACCAAAGCGAGACACTAAGATGTGAGTTTTTGTTTTCCAGAAGTCCGGCGATCATATTAAATGCACGTTACATTGCACACTCATTCCTACTGTCCATATTGTCTCCTTTAACCACTTTATCTTCCCTATAGCACAATTATTTCACTAAGAAATCATTGAGGCATTGGTATTGTCTAGATGAAAGAGTCCTAATTACATGCCAACGTAGTACTCAAATTCTTGATGTGGGACTATAATCTTGAGTGTGTTAAAATTACCCATCTTAAATAACCAAATGTATCGTTGATTAAAGCTAAATGAGCAAAGGCCACCCAGAAAATATGTGCAATCTCATATACCACTGTCATTTGCATGGACCTAGTGCCAAACAATACATCACTTAACCACATCGCACATCAAAAGCACACAGGGTCAATCTCCACATATGCCAATAGTGTGACTGTTTTAGGGTGGATGGATGCTTGTTGCTTAGTATGAAGCGAGCTATGATACCCATGCAAACTTGCCCTTGACCTAATGGCGGCGCAACTTGCTTTCAACTGCTCGATGATTCACAAGATTCCAGATTCACATCAAAATTGTTGTTGGCATAAATTATTACATATGATATCAAAGCTTGCTTCAGCTAAAGTTGCAGACTTCAATACTTTGTAGGCATATAGCCCATCAACCAATTTGCAAATCACGCTTATCCACAAACACACACTGCCTTGGACGTATCAATTAACAAACTTTGACATCAACGAACTTTGACATTAACTGTAAGATTTCGTACCGACCGATGTTATATCCAACTTAATCATCTATGTACAATAGACCAAACCAATATTGAGTCTGTCTACTGAATTGGATGGCTTCAGATGACAATTTTTGTTCCTCTAAACTCAAAATTTACATGATTTAGCATAAAATTAACAGTATAATATTATATTTATTTGAGCCACTCGTAAAAATTGATTAAATAAGGCAGCTTGTATTATTACACACCTGGTAAAATACATGATGTTAATATTTTATTCATATTTGATAAAAACACTCTTTGATAACCTATCTAATAGTAGATAATATTTGTTGTATAGTAGCTTCCAAATGAAAGGGTATATATTATATACTGGATGACGTTGCAAATTGATTTATAAAATTTTACCACCGTAGCTAAGAAAAAAACACTCTTTGACCCTGTCTCTGTCTCTGTCTCTGCGCGCGCGCGCGCTCTCTCTCTCTCTCTCTCTCTGTGTGTGTGTGTGTGAACTGCTCCTGTAATATGGGTTGACTGAGCTCAAAGCCACACTCAACTAGCATTACTTGCCTAGCATTTGGACCAGGTCGGACTAATACGTGAGCTTTTGTTGGCCAAAGATCCATGATTACACTTCAAAGTTGCAGCACTTGCCCATTGCCAATTGCCCATCCCAGAACCGATTTCCCCGTGGCCATAACATGAACCAAATTTGAAGATTTTAGGCCTTGGTGTTCTACGAAATGCGAGGTTGGTAATTATCATCAAACCTAGTGATCTGTTTTGTGACTTGGGACTATAATCCAAGGTTATAAAAACAAGTGGTTGGATTCATGTAGTTCAGTAAAAAAAGTCAGTAAAAAGCTACTGTCCAGCAAAATTAGACATCATTCTTTATTTTGGTAGCTTATTGTATTGGTGTGTCCTCCATGGTTCGAAATTCCGGCGGAATTCCGGTTATTCCGGTGATTCTGTTCCAGTTTCATAACCGGAACGGAATTCGGTCAAAATTCCGGTTCCGGTCTAAATTCCGAATTTGATTTTCAAATATTGAAAAAAACTTATAAAAAATTAAAAAAATACAACAAATATATAATATTTAAAAAAAAGAAAACAAATTAATGAGGACAATAAATAAATGGAGAAGAAATCATATAGTTAAAAAAAAAAGTTGTTATATTTTTGTTAATTTACATCGAATCATAATAAAAAATTCAAAAATTTCTAAATTAATCAAAGTTTTAAAATCTCAAATGAACAATACAGAATCTTACACACTAAATTTTTAATTAAAGTGTGTATTGCATATGTAATGTAAAAAATGTACTAAAAATTTATGACAGTATTGGATATTTATTAGCATATATAGCAAATTAAAGCAAAAAAGTACCGGAACTAGAAAACCGAAATTAAAGCGGAACTTTCGGAATTTTCGGAACGGAACCGGAAATTTTAAAATTACCAATGACCGGAACGGAAACGGAAAACGAAATTTTGAACCTTGGTGTCCTCTTAGGGAGAATAGCCCTTAAAATTAATCAATTAACACTTGAAGAATTTGTATGCAAGTAATGGCATTAGACAACAACAAATTACTTACCTCTGCCATCATATAAGACAAATATGCCATTAGGATCTTAATAGCAATTTCACGGTCAGTTGAATGCCTGTCGAAGGGGAAAAAAATGAATGGATTGAAAACCCTAATGAAACTAAGAATAGATTACTAGAAAAGTTGCACGCTTACCTACCAAAATACAGTGTTTTGAGAACATAGGCAGCCAAAAGCCCAGCCTGAAAATATATCCAATATTAAAAGAGCATTCAAAAAAGATAGAAGTGATTATCAATTTACTATTTAAAAAAATACAAGTACCGCAATGCCTAATATGGTGCTTGTCGAGAACAGGTATAGGAAATCTCCAAAAAACCGAGCAGCAGTCATTCCATTGATTGTAGAAACGTCAATTTTTTTTATTGCGTTAAAAAGAACTACTGATGTGGCATCATTTACCACTCCTTCCCCAAACACCAAGCTGTATAGACGAGGAGTTTCATCTTGATGAAGAACCTACAACAAAATGAATATAATGATATTTCTAGGAATCAAAACAAAAAAATATCCTGGTATGGGAATAAAAAATGAAACAAGGGAAATATTAACCTGCAGAGTGCAAACAGTGTCTGTTGAAGAGAATATTACTCCAAGAGCTGCATAAATCATATATATATTGATTAGATTTGATCACATAAAAATATAGTAGGTAGAAAAGTATAAAACATGAACTGGATAGACTGACCCAAGTAATCTCGTATGTGGAGCGCCTTAAAACCAATTTTTGGTAACAGCCACCAACTGCCTTAATTAACAGAAACCAATCAGAAAAATATTTAGTATGCATTAGATATCTAATTGTCATCGACAATAAAAAATACTATGTTACACGTTGGGATATCATTCATATGTAGCACCAATTAAGAGATATTTATAAAAACTGAAGACAAATAATACAGGGAGGCATGCAATGAAGGATCAAAGATCTACAAATCTCGGAATCAACAAGTCAACGTGGAATGCTGATAAGAGAGGATGAGTAAAGGATGGAGGAGATGACAAAAAAGATGATGATATTGATTTTAGAATAAGTGAAAATTGGGGTTTATATATGGAACTTTGATATGTGCATGTCGGATATTTAAATAGTGAGTTGTGTGATCTTTTTAAATCTTCATTCTGGTATCTGTTAATATATCTTACTGGAGGTGGTTTCATTGGACTTAATTAACACTGCACCTAGAAATATGAACCTTGGAAACGAAGCCTCCATGACAAAGAAGGGACGACCAGCTTGTGATATAGAGAGGACGTTATATGTTAGATTGTGTGTGCACGAGTGTGCTTTTATCAAATAGCATGATTGGAAGTGAAGATGGTAGTATCATGGGAAGGGAAGATGGGAGTGTTTGGTTTTTATGGTAATAACTGATATAGCCTTAGAAAGCCACGCAGAGGAAGATGAAAAGAAGGTGAAAAGAGTTTAATCCTGCAATTATAGAGAGGCCATAATATTAAGGCAGTGATGAATCTGTTAGGACTTAAGATAGGCATAGTTGGACAAAACAAACCGAATAATAATGGCATCTACAATAATGAAGAGACAGGAAAGGAAGAGAAAGGTAGTAGTAAACTAAATAACACCATTTCGTACATAAAATTGTGATCATGTTTGTGCAAATTTTTTCAAAAATATGCAAGGTAAACATCTCACCCAGAGAGAGGATGAAAAGAGTTTTATTTTTGCAGATATAGATAGACCATGATGTTAAGCAGTGATGAATCTGTTAGGACTTAAGATGGGCTTAGTTGGACAATGAATACTGAGTAATAATGGCATCTATTAATGAAGAGACAAGAAAGATGAGAGGCAGTGGAAAATAAATAACGTTGTATTGTACAAAAACACGTGCTGCAATTGATTAAGAAAAGCTATTTTTTACATACTGACGTATGACATGCACGATGTACACACATGCACACATGCACGTATATAAAGGTGTAGTGAAATATGTAACTTTGAAGACGGTTGAAACGGTAATACATGGATGAATCATATGGAACTTTCCTTGTAGTAGAGATTTAAAACAAATGTATGTACTTTGTTGTTTTAAACTGTAATACTGTATCATGAATGAACAAGCTTATATCATTTTATATATTCTAAGGTCAAATCTAAATGTTGTATTATGATTGAAGTAATGAACAATCTTACATCATTTTATATATCCTAAAAGTCTAAACTAACCATTCTAGTTTATTTTCACATATTAACTAGTAATTTTTTTGCAAAAATTACTTATTATCAATATAAAGATAGTGTTATTTTCAATAATTTATGTAGATATAAAAATGAAGAGGCTTTAAAATTTGATGCAAATATCGATTCCAATAATCAAACTGATGGTTATGATGTTCAATTCTATGAGTATTAGTTATTTTGTTTTTGTTTTCCCTCAAAATGTTTTTCACTATAAAAAAGAGGGCTGTTTTCCAACCCACAATTCCCTACGCCATCCCTACGCCGCGTAGGCGCGGCGTAGAAAAAACATGGAAACATAGAGAAGGGGTAGGGACGGCGTAGAGAATTCCCTACACATTTCCTACGCGTGCACCAGGTTCTCCAACAATTGACCATGGCGTAGGGAATGTGTAGGGAATTGTCTACCCATTCCATACACCTTATTGTTCTCCCTACGCATTCCCTACGCAAATTAAAATGAATTTTAAAACAAAGCCTTATTTAAAAAGTAAACCCTAATTAAAAATATCCCTAATCCCTTTTCAAAACAAGCCGGCCTTTTCTATTTTATTTATTTCAGCCCGGTCTTCTATTTTCTTTGGAGAAAGTAACGATGGCGGCTTTGATTCTTCGATTATTCCTCTTTGTCAAATTAGGGCTTCGACAAATTATAGACGAACGAGGCTCTTAATGCTCGATTGTTGATCTTCTCTTGAGATGATGTCGGCCGCTCTCGTTCCTTTGCTTTGCTTGCAATTTGGGTTTGTGAAATTTAGGGCTTCTGGAACTTGAGAGCCGATTGCTATGGTTCTATCTCTGAATGTTGCTCTTTGCTTCTCTGACGATCGATTGCTTGCCTTGAGATTGCGAATTACCTTGGTACGTTGTTCGTACTTTTTGCTTTGTCAGGATTTGATTCGAATTTATCGATTGTTCTTGTTTGCTCCACACACCGCCGATGATGAACTTGGGTGATGTATTTATATGGATTCCGAGACCCTAGAATTTTCGTATTACTTTCCTTTCTCAGTTTGTGATATTTTTGACTTCCTTGATTCACACGGTCTTAATTTTAAAACGTTCGATTTTTCTTGAATGATACTGCAGAGAACTTTCCTCTTTTATCTTTGATTTTTTGACTTTTTCAAAATTGCATACACGCACTTGATTTTATTTTACGATAATAATTGTTTGGTCTGCATTTATATTTCTTCTGGCTTCAAATATTGTCTTCATTTTATATGGATAATTTTTGTAGCATATTGTGGCATTGCTTGCATCACTGTCTGGTTGCTTTGTGTAGTTGCCACTATCTTTACTTGAATTTCATTTAGCTCGGTGGAGAGTCCGATACTTGTCTGAAATACATTTGCATTTGTATCACTTGTTATTTGTTTTGAACCATGTTCGCTGTGTTTGTTTACTGAGGTTGTTGTTTCACCATTGGGCCTTATTCATGTATATTGATCTGGTTCATCTTGTAATCTTCACTTTATCTTCGAACTGAACTTGGTTTTGCTTCATGATTCATTGTTATTTGGTTTTGCTTCATAATGTACTTTAGTCTGATGTCTTTGTCACCTGATTCTTTTGAAGTTGTAGCTTGTACATTTGTTGTTTGCATTGAGCATTTTGTATGCTTGCAATTTTAGTTTCACACTGCTTCATCATGCTGCATACTCTCCATTTTGCATACTGCTACTTGATTCATTGATGTCACTGAACTTGGTCTGAAGTTCATTATCCTGTTGCATACATTGCTGTTGTAGATGTTGATGATGTACTTCACTATACATGTAAGTCTGATCATTGTTGGCATTTGGTTGTATTTGGTGTATACATGTGCACTTTCATTTTGTCTGGAGTAGCTCTGTCTTTACTATGTTGAAGTCACTGTTGCATTGTGTTGGTCTGGCTTGAACTTGATATTGTAGTCTGCCTTGTTGCCACTACCTGTTTCAGTTTGATTTGGTGCTTCATTGTTATCCGGTCCAACCTGCACTGCACTTGAGTATGTGTGTCTGGTCATGTTTTAATTTGCATCTTGCTTTGTATCATTCTTGAGCTCGAGTTGCTTCGTTATGGCCTGATCTGGAGTAGCTCTGTATATCACTATGAATTGCATTTAGCTTGGTGGTTGTTACTGCATTCATGTTGTTGTGCATTGATTTGAGCTTCTGGCTTGTTTCAATTGCTTAGCGCATTAGTTTGTACTGAACTAGTTTGGTGTCTCACTTCCATTTTTAGTCTGCATCTGGTTAGTGAGTTGCATCACTTGAGTCACTGATTCATTTGTTCTTCTGTACAACACTTTTTCTTTGTTTTTCATTAAGGTCTGCAATTCTGATCATACTGTTTTCTCACTACTACCATACTGTTGCACTTGGACTTGTCTATTGAGTCTGTTGGCACTGGTCATTTGAGGCAGTTTGCTTATTCGTTATGGTTTATTTTGATTCTGATCGAGGCTTTGCATTTGAGTTGAGTCATGACAACACTGGCTTTACCTTTGTATTTTGTTTGTTGTTTGGGGCCTTCTTGAATTTTTGTAGACTGTGCATTAACCTTGAGTTGAACCCAGTTTTAAAAACTCGGGTTTGACCTTGTGCTGATGACGAGATTTTATTTATATTGCACATGTGTTGAACCCGTCTTTTTATTGTGGGTTTGACCTTGTGCTCACCTGTCCCTGTGACATGTACAGTGATACACTGTGCATGTCACATTGTTCGTGTATGATGAATTCATATGTAAATGATGACGAACAACCCAAATAACTGAGGCAAATAATATTTTCAAAATAATATTTTATTCTATATTGCAAAAATATTTTTTTTTCAATTTTACTGCGTTAGTGAATATTTTTGCAGATTACTCGGATGCTGGATTCAGACTGGAATGAAGTTGAAGATAAATACGAGTGTGAGTGATATGTAGTGAGGTCAAATGTAAATGTGAAACGTGATGTAATCAAAAATGTATTGTATCTGTAATTGTATAGTTATAGTGAGAGCTTGAATTTGTACTATTCAAAATTGTAATAAATATTTGTTTGAATAAAATATTCGTTTGAATTTAAAATCTGTGTTATTTATGTTATTCAGCAAATATTTATTTAATCTGTGAAAAATAAAATAGTACATTAACAAATACATTTAAATGAATGAATATATGTTTATTATCATCAAACAAAAATCATATAATCGCATATTCAACAAATAGGCGTAGGGAATGCGTATGGAAATAGGCGTAGGTAAGACGTATGGAAATAGACGTAGGTAAGACGTAGGGAAAGCGGCGTAGGAATGCATATGGAAATAGGCGTAGGTAAGGCGTATGAAATGCGGCGTAGGGAAGTCGTATGGAATGCGACGTAGGGAAGGCGTATGGAAGGAGGCGTAGGGAACCCGTAGGGATTTTTTTGCGACGCACTGTTTTCCAACCTCTTCTTTGGCGGCGGGATGGCGTAGGTAAAATCTTTTCCCTACGCCGCACCTACGCCAAACTGGCGTAGGGAATCCAAAATTCTTTTGTAGTGTTTCTAGCATAAGAGTGATATTTTATTCGAACAGAATGCTATTTTGATGTCTCGGATATTCGAATTTCGAACCCATGACCTCAAAATAGCTTTTGTACTCCAAGTTTTATGCTTATAACATTATTTTCTGTGACGACTTTTTCTACAAGGTAGTAAAAAAAATTAGCAAAAGATTCCATCTTTCGAAATAATTATCAAAATAAGCTAATTTTAGTGACATCAGCCTACACATTGGTGAATTGTAAATACCTATTCTTATGAACAACTACAAGTTGCGTATAGAAGCTACTACTATCAAAAGCAACTAAGAAATGAGCCAAAGTAAACGTCTCATGATGTATAAGATATTCATCAGCGCAACTGATAGCGGTACCAAGTAGTTGTAATTTCATGCGCACCTTATAGTTGCTCATAAAAGCATACATTCATAATATGGTAATGTGTCTGCTAAATTGACTAAAACTAGCATATTTTGATAATTATTTTGGAAGATGGTTTGCTCTGTTAATATGCTTTTATTGACCAGCTTATAAATATGTCCTATATTTAATGTATTTGCAAAATAATAAATAAAACTTCCTCGAATATCTTTTAGTGAAAATAAATTACATTAATCCTTTTTTATATGTCCAAATTTTTACTAATAGTAGTGGAAATTTCCCGTTTAGATATCACAAATAACTTATGATATCATAACTTTCATTTCAAACGAAAATACAGGCATGACAATTTGATGACTCCACTTTGACTTAGCATGCATGCCCTTTTCCTAATCGAAAAGGTAAGGTCTATGTATTATTATTTTATCCCGCTCTTTGTTTTAGTTGTCATAATGTATAATATACATATTAACACCTATTTAGCATTTTTGAATTGTGAACTCACATGACACGACCAAAGCTACGAGTAAGGTTTGCGCCTTTATGCATCACACACACACATATGCACATATATAAATGTCACATACATTTGTGTGTGTCGAGTATGGTGTATTTTCAATGTAGCTATTTTTTTTAAGCTGGAAGTGTTACCATCAAAGAGCCCAATGTCATCATAGGCCATGCTCTTTGGACATAATTCATTAATACATTATCCCATATAACGTTAGGGTGGTAGTTCGATCAGTGTTCATTCCACATTCGCTCATGTGGACCATTGTTGTAAAAGGTGTGACATAGCACAGGTCCTAGCGTCTTCTCCTTTATTAACACGCCTACATGAAAATGTGTACAAATGGCCACAAAATGCCAAAAGAAATGTCTATTTTCGATTTATTGTTCAATAATCATTTATTGTGTGTTTGAAATCTGAAAGCCTAAAAAATGGTTTTTATTATCTAATTGTGTATTATAATTGACAGCAATCATTTACATTTACTTTTTATGTCTTATACTAGAATTCTAGGATGTGCATAATTGCATCCATGAGCATAACTCTTTTATTTGTTTATTGTTTTTGAAATTACTATTGTTATATAAATAATATGCTTACATTTTGTACTAGAGGATGATTTTGCAAAAAGATTTAAAAAATTTGGTTCCTTTCATTAAGAAGAATGAATTTGTGCTTGTTTTTTTTTCTCATTAGTTAGTACTGCATAACAAAGCTAATTTCTGTTTGAATAAATGTGTAATATTTTAAGGCATGCGACAGATACCGTGTTGTGCGCCAAGGAGTTTTTGCCCACCGAAAACAATGTTCTTTTGGGATGCACAACGCATAAAGGAGCAAAACTTTACCCAAAAGTCTCAGAAAATAGAGTAACAAACAACACAACACATTACTTTGAAATACTGCTGTGTGTGTGTATGTATATATATGAACACAAACTACTGAAACAAAACAAATTTAAACTATATTTTTTTTTCTTATAATAGGTGTCCAACAAAGATTTTTCACTTACCGTTATAAACATAACCAAGTATAAAAGTCATTCTAAGAACTAGGAAAAAAATGAAACTAATCAAAAATACAACTATGCAATAATTACTATTTTATGCATTTTTTAATCCTTAACATTATTTCAAATCTCGGCCATCTCAGTTCATCTCAACTGAGGTCATGATATGAATCCCCGTTGAAACGAAATATTAATTTTGATTGTAATCTTCGTTTTTTATATAACTAGAGAGATGTTGATAACTCATATGCTATTCCGATATCTAGACCTATATAAACATTTTATTATGACGTTTTAAATTTTGACGAAGTTGAAATTTTTTGATAAATAGAAACTCATATAGACATACCGCCAATTGAAATAGGATTTTCAATGTTAATAGAAGTAATGAAGCTAGCAAATTTGACATCGCGTGCACACACAGCTCCAGATAGGATCAATTGCATGAAAATTGAAGCAGATAATTCAAATATTGTGTAGAAACTTGTCCAATAGGGACCAAGTATAACGAGGGCCATCAAAAAAAGGGAGGGAAAGCCGATTTTCTATTAATGGAAAACAAAAGGTTTCAAGTTTGAAGCCAAAATTTCATGGGACTATAAATACATCATTCCTCCATTTTTCTCTCATTCTACCAATTGAAAAGAGAAGTGTAGATAGAAGATTGTATAGATAGAGAAGAAATCGATCAATAAATCTCTCGCTCTCATTCAACATCAAATGTTATTTACTTAGTATACTTTGATATGGTGAATTTTATATATGTTTGATCAGTTTGAAGTTAGAAGATAATTTGATTCGAAGACGAGTAGATCCAGAGGAGATTCGATTGCGATTTTATGTTGACTTGATTTGTTAGAGAATTGGATGGATTTGATTCAATTTTGTAAAAGGTTAAGTTGTAGCGAAAACTTTGCTTTACGGAAGCTTTTCCCAACGGATCTTTTATCATCCAATCACGTAGAGATAAATTTGGATAGAAAATAAACGGACATGAAATCAGAAATCGAATAACAAGAGATTCCATCCAACCACCCTCTTTATTGGTTCATCAAAATTTGTTTACAGTTAATCGAACAAAATAAAATTAAACAAAATACAAATTGAACCGATAATCATATTGAGAATAGAAGTCTTGATGTCTATGGTTAAAATTGTTGGAGGAGACAAAGTTGAAAGAACATAGAATTAGCAAAGAGATTTCCACACATTTTAAACTCTCTCTTCCAGTCTCTATTTGTAACATCAATATCCAAGCTAATATTAGATGGCAAAAAATAAATTAATTAGCCAATTAGAGAAAGAAATAAACATAATCAAATATGGCTATTAATTAGGAAAAATCTTCTATTTCTATCTTTCGCATATTTATTTTCTTCTATTTATGACTTTGTATCATCAAAATTTAACAATCCACCTTGATGCAAAATCACACATCTCCAACAAATCAAACATGTCATTTCTCTAGATCTATCACAACTTTCTATATCTTAATCATACCAAATTACAAACCTCTGCCACCGCCTACACATAACGTATCTCCTGCTATGAGGTGCACTACACCAATCGATTTCAAAAGCGTTTGCATTACCACAAAGACCTCCATACAGTCTTTGTGGATTTTCCTACTCGACACCCGCCTACCACTCGATCTGAGCTCATTACATGATCACTATCGATCCCTCGAGCACCATCAACATGAAGACCCATGTTTAAAATATGATTTTCAACACGATCATTATAAGCAGCGAATACATTAGTCACTCCACTTAACTGTGGACTAGGCACTCCAGCTGTCACTCGCTTCTCATAGTCGACTACATGACCAACCGAACTATAAAGGTTTTCTTCTTTCAATACTCCTCTCATCCTTACAAGATCACTCTTCTTCACTCTCAAAACTCCACCTCGAGTCTCATAAGTGCAACCACGGCGATCCAACTGACAGAGAGAAATAAGATTATGTGAACTAGAAGGCACATGTCTCACGTCCGAGACTTTTCTAATCACACCATCATGCTTACGAAACCGAATAGATCCAATACCACAAATCAGTAGTTATTCTTCATTGGCTGTCATAATCATGCTGACATTCTTCTCATAAGAAAAGAAATAATTCACATCTCTACAAATGTGAAAACTGTCTCCCGAATCTATCTTTCAAGACTTCTCTTCACTAATAAACACATCTATCACTGTCGCTACCTTTAGCTAAGCCCGTCCGTGTATCACTATCACTGTCACTATGTATAGCCTTATTTTGATCTCTTTTATACGTTTCACACCTATTGCGCATATGACCCTTTTTATAACAATAATAACAAATGATACTTTTGACGTAGCTTTATCATTAGTGAATTTTTTTCGGACTTCTATCCTTTTTCGAGTCCCTTACTACCATAGCCTTATCTTGAACTAATTTCACGCATGACCATTTTCTTCTGAGCTTCTATTCAAAAGACTACTTCGAACAGATTTCAGTGAGATAGTTCCATTAGCATTGGAAATTACTCAATGAAACGCCTAAAATTTTCAAACTTTCTAAAAGCGAACTCATCAACAAAATAGCATGTAACTCATCATCAAATTCGATATTTATATTTGCCAATTGATTTATTACATCTAAAAATTCATTTAAATGCTCTGCAACAGACTTCTCTCCATCTAATCCCAGTCGAACCAATTTTCGAACAAGAAAAGCCTTATTTTAGTACTCTTCAACTCATACAAAGATATTAACTTATCCCATAAAGCCTTCACGGATTCACAACTAGCCATAAGATGAAAAATCGAATCGTCAAGATACTGATGAATCAACGCAATTGCCTTATTATCCATCTTCTTTCATTTTTTGTACTCTATATCAGATGACTTCTTTCCATCTCCATCAATCGGATCAAGAAGATCATTGAGGTACAAAACGTCTTCCAACCTAGGTCTTCAAATACTACATTTTTTCATCCAAAATAGACATCTTTGAAAAGAAAATCACATCCAACATCTCAATAATTTTTCAAATCCAAAATTACTCTAAGCTTTGCGATTACCTGGCTCTGATACCAATCTGTAGTGAAAACTTTGCTTTGCAGAAGCTTTTCCCAATAGATCTTTTATCAACCAAATCACAAAGAGATAAATTTGGATAAAAAATAAATGGACATGAAATCAGAAATCAATACACAAGAGATTACACCCGTCCACCCTCTTTATTGAATCATCGAAATTTGTTTACGGTTAATCGAACAGAATAAAGCAAAATACAAACCAATAACCAAATTAAGAAAGGAAGACTTGACCTCTATGGCTAAAATTATTGGAGAAAGAACAAAGTTGAAAGAAAAGAGAATTAGCAAATAGATTTTGCCACATTTTACACTCTCTTCTAGTCTCTATTTATAATATCGATTACTTAATTCCCAAGTTAGTATTAGATCGAAAAAATAAATTGATTAGCCAATTAGAGAGAGAAATAAACATAATCAAATATGCCTATTAATTAGGGGAAACAAAATCTTCTCTTTCTATTTTTTGCATATTTATTTTCTTCTATTGTGACTTTGTATCACCAAAATTTAACAAAGTTCATATATATACATAAATATGTGTATATATGTGTATATACATACATATGTATACATAAGATTCATTTTAAAAATATATTTTCAAAGCAACTTATTGCAAGGTTTGATCTTATACTTACTATGAGATTAAGCCTCGTTTTGGGCTTAGTATAAGGATATTTTCAAAATCTGCATGTACTACCTGAAAATGAAGTCCATTTTTGTAATAAATTTCAAATCAACTTACTTGTTAAGTTCCCAAAGCAAGGTTGATCATATGATTAACTCATGTATATGGTTTGACTTTAGACCATTAGATTATCAAAATCAATTAGTTGCATTTAGAAGTGAAATTAGTGGCAATTAGATGTAAATCTGAGATGGATGTTCAACATGCACTCATCTCGTTAGAGATCTCTCCTAATATGAGATGAGATCTCTAAAATCTCCAAGATGAGACATGAGTGAAATCCAAGATTAAACCGTTGATCTAGAAACGATTACATAAATTTTAAAAAGGAATTTAGTTTAAAGGATAAAATTTTAAAGTTTTTTAGCTTCTAGGATAGGGCCTTCAAAATTAGCCACAAAAACACACTGCTTTTCACATGCGCTCATGCTACCGCACGGCATTCCGCTCCGCTGTACACCCCTTGCCACCCTTTCTCTACACTCTACCATGCTCATAATGACCGTCTTTCCTAGGCCCCACCTTCCATAACCGTCGTCAACTTAAATTTAATCCTTCTCTGCACTCTACCATGCTCATAGTCACCGTTTTTCCTAGGCCCCACCTTCCATAACCATCGTCAACTTAAATTTAATCCTAAATAGTAGCAGGTAAAAAAGATACTGTACAATATCAATATATAAAAAAATGATAAAATAATATATCAAGTGCAAAATGCTAATAAAGTACAATATCAATATATAAGAAAATGATGTAAAAATATTGCTACCACAAGGTAAGATCAACTATTGCACTATAAACTTAAAATATAAGTGTATTATTATTATTATTATTATTATTATTATTATTATTATTATTATTATTTTAATTTGATAAATACAAAACTGATACTACCTAGTATCATTCGCATGTCCTTCCCACTAAAAGTTTTGTCCTTCTTGGTTGTAAAATTTGTTCCATGCTAAAAAATTTAGAGCAAGTCCTAGAAACTAAAAATATGATAAAATTTGTCCTCCATACAATTTTCCTATTTTAAAAATGTAGTCGATTTTTTTTAAAAAAAAATGAAAAGGTGCACCATCTTATTTGTTGTGTACCATGCATCTCGTGCATCGTATGGTACACCATCTTATTTGCATCATGTCATACAAACAAAAGGTGCACCCTTTACAACAATCGATTGGAAGCACATTTTGATATCATTTGTAACAACCTACACCTACAAATAAGTCAATCCAACATGTGTGATTTTGTACCTCAAAGGGTTAGGTGGTGTTATAATCAAAGGCTCGGCGTATACATGTCAATTCTATTGTATTCTCCATGTTATGTCAATTCATTGGCATGCGTGCAAGCACACATATACATATAGATATACATGCATGCGTATACGTATATATGTGTGTATGCCTAAACGTATGTATGTGCCTGTCGTTCTTGTTGAATACGTTGGCACTAGAGTGATAGCTCAACCAGCGGATACATCCACCCGCATGTGCCATCTACAACATGTTACGACCCACAACTGAAAACATGTTTCAATAACATATGTATCAACCACAAACCTTACAGATACTATTTCACGTTAACTAGCTCCACCAAACGGTCAAATAAATGTAGGAGCTTTTGTTATTGGAGGTTTGGTGTGTGCATCAATTTCGGTGTATTTTCAATTTGCCATGATGGGATACCATTTTTGCAGGGTACTACATCAATCAATATTTAGAGAAAAATTACCAGCTGAAATGATAACGAATGATACAAATACGCCAGCCACTCCAAATAGCATTATGGTAAGAAAGTTATGAAAGAACTGCTTCTTCTTTACTTGAAATCTGCAGCAAAAACATTGAAAGTTTAACTATCCTCACAACCACATACGATAACCATAATTCAGTGCTGGAAAGAAATAAACATGGGGAAACTATTACCCAGCATTGAAGATTATAGGTGGAAGAAGGTATATGAAGAACAATTCCTCGTCAAAACGTAATATGTGAGAGCTTCTACCTTTGCTCAATAAAAGAATGATTATCCCAGTGCAGCATCCCTATCAGTAATGAAGTGTACTGTAAGTCGTCAGAAGACAAGGTGCATTTATGTAGAAAATGCTCAAATAATAAAGTGCTGAGACGGCAAGTCCTTCACAAATTAACATCTATTCATTTTATATCCTACCAAATTGTGCAGAAACATATGTCGTTAAGATATGTCAACAAAACTGTCCGATATGGGAAAAAATAAGTACAAAAGCGGTAGAACCATAAGGTAATGTCTATAAAAGAGTAACCAAATCTTTGAAAAAGATCGCAAATTTTAAAATACACACACACTCTTTACAAACATCATATCAATAAGCACAAAACCAAAAGGATCATAAGCATCGTACAATGAGAATAGCAGTAACGGACTCATTAACCCATCGACTCTCCTTAAGCAAATGTCCTAAAACAATGCAAAAGCAGAGCACAGCCACAAATATACAAATCGGCACAACGCGAGTGCGATCCGTCTCGTTCAATATCGTATCCGATAATATCTGATCAATCGCCATTATTTTGATAGTGTATAAATCATGGAATGTGTACTAGGGTTTTAGAAGCAAGCAGTAATTTGGCGGGTAGGGAAGGGTTGAAGTTCAAGCGGTAACGGTGCAGGTTTGACACGTGGGATCGAGGATTTTGGACTGTAGCTAACGAAAGAAGGCACGTGTGAGACAGTGTCAGGTCCAGTAACTAATGAACAAAGATAGGGTTGAACAAAGGAATTTAGTCGCTCCGTTGAACACGCGTGGTAAATTTTGGATTGGGATACGCTACAAGGGCCCGAAAATACAGTGCATTAACTTTGAATTTCAATAGTGCTACTTCAACGGGTTGGAGACGGTTATTTTATGTGGCTACTGTGAAATTAAAACGAAATAAATCAATTTTTTTTTAGGTTGGAGACGGTTATTTTATACGGCTGCTGTAAAAATAAAACGAAATAAATCAAGTTTTTTTTCCATCTTTTTTCTTTCACTCTTCAAATTCATTGTGAGATTTCTATATTTCAAAGCCAATTAACCATGTCTCTAATTCATTTATTAAACAACGGTCAGACTATTGTTTTATCCTTTTGAAGCTTAGCATCTTTTTTTATTGTGCAAGCTCTTCCGTCAGTAATTTTAATTTCTATTGATTTTGAATTTTATTTATTTATATTGACACTTTTATAAATTATTAGGTTCTTACTTTAGCATACAACATCTTCTTAAATTATTCATCCTTCAAGGTATATTTAATTGGATAATTACAATCTACTTCTTTTGCAAATTTAACCAGATAAACAATTTGACATTGAAATGGTGATTGATAATAATTATTACATTGACTAAGGATGGATGACCAAATACAAATGAATATGCATTCAGTTTTAACTTATTAACAAAAAAAATTGTCAACGCCCCAAAGTCAAATTTAAAGTGTAGTTAACTCTTTCGGAACCTTCTTTCAAAAAGATGAAAGTAGTCGACACTGCTTAATCAAGTTAAGATGGTTATAATCCATTTTATTCTCTTCAATTTTCCTCTCTTGTAGATTATTGTGGTTGAAATTTCTTCTTATTGATCATTTCGATTTAGACGAAACACTGAAAATTCCTCTTATATTACCTTTTGATTCAGTTAATTTGCTTTAGTACTCTACCTAAACCACCTTTTTTCAATCAGCTGCATAGGTCCTAAGGTTGGCTTTAATGAGTTAAGGATGTTGATTGGATTGATTGGTTTCGTCTTCTTTGGAAGCTAATCTTTCGTCAACTTAATAGTAGAGTTTAGGGTTCTAAGGGTATTTGGTTAGACTAAGGGTTCCGACTTACTCTAAAGGTGACCTTCCGACCCAGTCGATACAAGAAGTTTATAAACTGAACCCAGCAGATCTATCAAATCCACAAAATATCTGAAAAATCCATAATCATGCGTCCATTAAACTCAAGTAATATAAACTGACAAAATTCCCAATCTAATTTCAAAATTAGAAATTACAACTTTTAGAAAATACAAGAATGGAGTGAAAGAATTTGGATTTTCGAAAGAAGACCCCTAGGGTCTTTTTTATACGTGTGGGTTGGCTCCTTTCGACTCAGCGCTTTCGACTTGGTCAAAAGGTGGGCTTGTAGACCTTTAGTCACCTTTAACACTTGCGCATCCCTCTACATTACATTTAAATGGATTTGAATGCATCCGTCTTCATCGAAAGGGGTAGATGCGTCTTTTGCCCTTGTGTTGCTTTGTTGTTGCAAGTGAGAAGAAGCATGAGCTTTTGACTTTGTCAACGAGTACATCTTTGGGTTTCTGAAGTTATCGAAATACTCTGGGTTTCGACACGGCCGAAGACATATTTGCGGATTGACGCGGAACGCCTCTTAGTTGTGAAAGGTTTCGACCTGTTCGAAAGGCTTAGTTATGCTTTCAAAGAGGTTGTTCCAACAAAATATCTTTCTAAGTAATTTGACTGAAAGCAAAACCTTCGATTCGAAAGGTTTTGGTGCTTATGTGAGTGGCTTCTATTGGCTGCTTTCGAAAGGCACTCCTCAACTCATTCGAAACGTCTTCGTACGCGCGAAAGCATTCCTTTTGAAGGGAAGCAATTGAAGCACAAGGGTGCTATTGATCCTTTCAAAAGCTTGCAACATATTTGATCCTTGACTGTAGCATCCCTTCAACTCCTTCGAAAGGTTTTGTCGGTTCTATCATCTCTTGTACTTTCTTCTCTTTTATTCATCTTGGTTTCGACAAGGTTGAAGTGAAAATTAGTGGTAACACTTGCCCCCCTCCCCTTGCGAAGGAATGCCTTTGACTTTTCAAGTCATCTATTTGGATACCTCACCTTATTTTAGCATTGTGATTTCCCACCGTTTCTTATTCTTGTGCAATCTTGACCGTTTATTTAAATTTGATCGCACGGTCTGTTTTTCATGCTAACTTTTCTTATAAATTGTGTTTCTTTCTTCCCTCTTTCATTTACCTGTAATATGAGAAATCTCCAACGAAAATCAAAATCCTCAATTTCTTAAATAATTTCTTATTTCCAGCAAATAGAAGCTTGACTTCAAAGTAAGTTCTTATTATCTGTCTTTTCGAACTTACTTTTCATGATGAATTTCGATTTTTAAAATTCACTAGGTTTGAATCTAAATTATTGTTTTGATTTCATAGAAATAATTTAGGTTTTTCATTCGCCTTTAATCATTCTCTATTTCATTCTCATGGCGTACTTCGTTTCATTTCCTCTGTTAATTTTCAATCAGAACTCATTCGATTTGGGTTTTTCTTTAATGGTCGGATTTACATCTTGAGGGTTTCATGACTAGTGATTGTTGGTTCGCGCTTGAATCAATTTAATCCTTAATTCTTTGAAGTTTTGGATTAAAATTGAATTCATGGAAGAAAGACTTTACCAATTACTTCACAAAGAAGTTTTAGCAGTATGAACCGCAATTTGGCGCTGTAATTTTACCTTTTTACTCCTTCGAAAAGGGTTAAGGCGACTAACTTTGTTTTTCTTCTTCAGCCTCTTTCGATGGGGTAGAAAGTAGTTCAGCGCCTCTCTTAATCAATCTCATCGAAAGGTTGATGTAGTTAATATAGAGTGGACTTCTTCGAAAGCATAAATTGGCTTTAGTACATTTTGATATAGAGTCGAAGAAGTTGCCTGATGTGTTTTTCAAGATGATTACATAGTACAAACTTCGAAATTGCAATTTTTATTTTATTGGTTTCGAAACCTTTTGTACCTGCTTAATTTTAATTTATTTTAGAAAATGGGAGGAGTTAGAAATTCAGTTTTCTTTTTATAAATTGGATTAAGGAAAACATATTTTGTTTATGTTGAAAATCAAATCAGAACCTTCGACTAGATCAAAACCTACTATATCAATTCAAATTTAGTTACTGGTATGCTTTTGAAACCATATATCCCTTTTGACTTTCTCTACACCCTTTGTAACTAATTGGGATTCGATCATCATTTTATACCAGTATTGTCGAAACGTCCTAAGGCCTTTTCATTTTTATTAATATAATTCAAACTCAAACCTTTCGACACAATTGGCATATAAGGTTTCGACAGCATTCATGTTCCCTTAGTGAAATAAAGTTCACGGGTTTCGATAGTGTCGATCTTGTTTATTGAATATCGTTAGCGTATATTTATGTTCAAATTAGTTGTGTAGGCTTCAACTACTTCCTTCAATAACAAAATTATCCTTGAGCTTTCGACATTGTTGAAGGGTGTTTGTTGGAAGTCCACTTCCAATCTTTCTTTTGACTCTATCAAAAGCTCAAAAAATTTCAATTTTCTAAACTAACTCTAAAATTCTTTCAAATATATGAAATTTCATGTTCTGGTTGATATTCGAATTGTTGTAATAGATTTTCGATACCCTTGAAAAAAATGTTGATTACATAATAAATTATAACTTCTAACTGAAATGATTTTACATAGCAGGATCATGGGCATGAAAAAGGCTTCTCAAAAACCAGAAAAGACACAGTACCGGTGATGGAATATTCTCCTAAGAATATTGAAGCAACTTCCAAACACTCCTTAATATTTACCCAGGATGAGGTGGATGCAATTCTAAACAACTTCGGCATCATTGGGGTGGAAGCTATTTTTCTGAGTGATAGCGACACCATCCAAAGTCCTCCAGAAGGATATTTTGCTCACACTACTATCCATATTTGGCAAGGCGACTTCCTGCCTTTCCCGAATTTCTTGGCCAAATTTCTGATCCACTTGGGTGTTGCTCCTATCCAGCTGTCTCCAAATGTATATATCTATCTTCTATCTTTGGAACTTATCGCTCTAAAGTCAGGAATCCCATTACCAAATGCTAAAGTTTCAAACTACCTAATTAGATTAGTTAAACTCAGCAATTTTAACAATCAAATTGTTAGAGCCAATCCCCCCAAAAAGCTAATTTCCGAGGGGGTTAAACAAACTCAGAGATTGGGAAACACAATCTTCTTTGTCAAATGCTTTCCCAATACCATTAGGGCCTTTTTTTCCCCTCGTAAGTTGATCACAGTCTTTATTTTTATCTAATTACTTTTTTTTTGCAAATCTACGCTTCTTTGTCAGGTCCTTCCACTAATAGTATAAATGTCGAGAACAAGAGAAATGTCCAGCTATTAATTGCTACTTCAAGTAGAATTGGAAATAGGCTTACTTTGTTGAATCCTTCAAACCTTCAAAAGAATTCCCTCCTACCAGTAGGTTAAAGGATACTGGGTCAACCTCTCCCGGTTCAGCACATTTTTCGGAGCAAACGCTTCCTATCTTTAGGTGATCTGAAGAACTTCTTTCCGATGTCAACAATTTTCCCCAATCACTCCGATAGGCTTATATATAGTACTTGGAGTTTATTGCTGCATTACTTTTCAAATTACTTCACCAACTTATAATTTTTTTGAATCTTCAGCAATTGCTTCTCAAGTTGATGTAATCACAAGTGATCTGGCTCTCTCATCTTCTACACCTCGTGAATCATCTTTGGCTCAAGCCATTGCTAGGTCAAAGGTGACTGCTAAAAGAAAACTTGGCAAGGTGGCTGTCGCAGGCCCATCCCTCAAGAAGGCTGAAATTGTTGAGGTTTCAGATTCTCCACCATTTGAAGAGGGCGAAACTGTTGATATGGGAAAGACTCCAAAGAGTCCAATTGTTGAATCTTTTATTGATCGACCCCAGATGACTCCCTCAAAAGATGATCCCTTGTATTATATCGTTGTTTCCTGCTCTCCTTACATCATTGAGTAGATGCGAAAAGACTTGATAACTTCAACTCCCTCCCAAGAGTTGAATCCATCTAGACCATCATCACACATGCCTACAAGTGATTTTGAAAAGATAGTCCAATCTATCTTGAGTTCTTCATCTTTTTCCTCTATTCACTCGCCTTCCTCTGTTCCTGATTTGGCAGGTCATGTCTGTCTCTTATAGAACAACAGCCCTTGGTACATCACTTTATTTACCCTTATTTTCATTATTTCTCTCTGAATGCTGATTTGCATCATACTTTTCTTTTTTAGATTTCCAAAAGCTATCTCTCATTGTAAGAAAATGCATTAAATCCTCCACTAAATCATCCAAGTTTCAAGAAGAAATTTTAACTCAAACAGCCAAGTCATCTCTTTGACCGTCGGTAAAAGTGAAGCTACAATGGAACTAGAGAGATTGAGGGCCTCTCTTGCTCAATCACAGTCTATTGTTTCCGAGGAAAGAAAAGAACGTCGACTTTTAGCTAACGAAAATCTAGATTTGAAAATGGCCCTAAAAGAATCCGAGGATAAAGAAGCTCAAATGGCGGCTAAACAGTCTTTTCTAGTGAAAAAGTTGGAAAGAAAGAATAATTCTCTAAAGATGGCCGTCAGTGTCATCTCTGAAGCTAAGCAACGGGTGTCACAATTCTTGAATAATACCCTTGATGATATCATTTTTAACTCCTACGAGGATGCCTTGATGCTTGCTTATGCTGACAACATAGAAAAATGCCCAAACTTGAGCTTTCCTTCTCTTGACCCTGCTCTTGTTAATAGATTTATGGCTAAAGTCAAAGAAATGGAGCAGGGGTCGAAGTTCCTAAAAGGAGATTGATGCCTCCAAAATCTTATCCTCCGAAGTCCCTTCCTTCGAAGTAGATTCTGATTCTGAAGATGAAGGTGATAAAGACGAGGCCACCGAGGAAGAAGGCGATAATGATGATAACAATGATAATGATGATGGTGATGACGATAATGGTGATAATGAAGATGGAGATCAAGGTTCTGGTGGCGATGGAGGTGGGTGCTCCAATATTCACGAAAATATGAAGATGATACTATCGGGGTTTTAGAAAAAGTTTAACCCGATCTAATTATTCATGAAGCGAGCCAACCTGAACCCCCAAAGCCTTTTGACCTTCTAGAAGAGACTGCGGACATCGAGGTCAGTGGACATAGAGAGAAAAAGTAGGTCTCTCAAACTACAATTCCTATCTCTCAAGTATGTGACTCCTTGTTTAAATGTTTTTCACTTCCAAGATAATAATAGTTTATATCTTTTATTTTAGATAAGGAGGAAATCCATTCACCCTTGTAAAGCCAAGCTTGAAAGAAAACAAGCAAAAATAAATAGCTTGTATAGAGAGTTTGAAAAACAGTTAAAGAAATATAATATTCTCTTCGATGAGTATCATAGGCTTAACAGGAGTGTGGCAGTGTTAGCGTCTTTCAAAAATCAAAAAGCTGCCCCACGACTGAGGAGGTCATTCCATTGATATGATAGCCTTTTGAAAGAGAATCAAGAGTTAATTGCGCTCTTTTGGATGTTGATTGAAGAGAGGAACATCCTTGTAGACTTCTTATACAAGGCCTATTGCAGACACCCAACTATAGATTTTTCATAATTAGGTTGTTTTAGTGGGGGTCTGCTTAGGAATTTACATAGGAGATATTTGGAAGAATTTGGATCCGATCCACATCCAAAAGCCTATTGGAACTTACCATGAGTTAAATCGATTCTCGAAGGTTGCCTCTTGAAAAATTAAACGCTATAAGGACAAATTTGTTTTAGAGTTATTTACAAAGTCGATTTTGTCTGAGCCAGATGAACATTCTTAGTTATGTAATAACATTGGTTTGTGAATTTTTGCTAGTTTCCTTTTATACTTAGTTGTATTTTATTACATTTTCACAGAATGAATGTCCCCCAAGCAGCCTTGGTTTCTATAGATTATTTAAGCAAGTATGTTATTAAGAGATTATCTAGAAAAGGCTTCACTTTTGAAATCTTCGAAAGCTAGATATTACTTTCTTAGAGATTTGCAAAGACTTTACATGGAACATCCTCGTCTTCGTTTTAATTTTCTTGGTGAAGAGAAAAAAAAGCTTCTTAAGGAAATCCAGACATATCATACCAAATTAATATGTGGCCGTGATAGTCCTGTCGGGGAGTGGGACTATAGCAAATATCCTTTGGTCATTACTCTAGAAGGATATAATGCTCCTTTTGACTCAGCAGTTATTCTTTCAGCTAATTCCTTAAGTAAAGTTAGAAACACGGTTTCTCAACTTTAGATATGAAAAAAAAGTCTAATTGTACATTTTCGTTTCATTTCCACTTAAGATGCAATCTTTTATTGTTATAATAAAGAGAGATTGAATATTCGAGTCTTGACTTTATTTTCTTTTTAATTGTTTTAATAGAAGCTACAATGTGACGACCCGGGTTCCGACGTTCGAAAATCGGCATCCAATACATCACCTGTATTTCAATGTCGGAGATTCAAACGTTGGAGTCCGGTTCGCCGGAGCTTATAACATATTAAGTGAAAACAACACAGCGAAAACAAAGAAGAATTGAATTTATTGGTACACAAAATGGATACAATAGTCTGATAACAAATGCCCAACATATATCAGAGCCAAAATAGAATACAATAGCGGAAAGAAATAACAGAACTGGAAATAAGAGCAACAACAGAGATATCCAGAGAGAGAGAGAGAATCCAACAGACTGCATCTTCATGCCAAAGCTCCAAAACTTCAAACCAAAAGCTATCATGCTGCAATGAAGCAAATGCGATCCCAAATCCACAGACTTCAAAGACTTCCAAAATCTAAATCTACTAGCTGACTATCTGATAACCTGACTCTAGGCTGCCCATGTGGAAAAGTATGGGCACCCAGAGTTTAGAATGGGAACAATAAACTCCGAGTCAGTCATGGGACTGGTGTGAGCAAACAAAAATAGTTGTTTGAACAAAAAGAAATAAAAAGGAAAGAAAAAGAAATCCGCTATGCTTTTTGGAAAATGAAACTACCATAAGGTCTCCCGGCACACACTCAATGCAATCGCACACATGGGGAAGGTTTCTCCTTATGATGGTCAAACATGCTTGATACGCGAAAATCCTTTTGATATTATTATTAGTGCATATTGTAGAAAACATTTCAAAAGTATAATATAAATCTTATACAACATACGTACTATTGTAGTATGCCTACTATAACTACCATTTGAAAATGGCAGGTTATACAACTAAAACCGTACATGGCTCGTATTGGGTGATTTGATTTCCAACAAATGGTCAAGGCTAAGGAACTTTCTTTCTGAATGGGTACGCCTCTAGAGGGAAGCCCCAAGAACCTAACCGGATCTCTGCCAACACAAGGTCGGATTACTTCTGTAACTAGATAACTAACTATCACGAGTATGCCATCCCCCAGTCGTCACCGACCTTTATCGAGGCGCCAACATCAAATTCCAACAACAACATAAGTTAAATATCTGGGCTCCATACCATGATACCACTTTTTATCCAGAAGGAAATGCACATAGCCTAAGGGGCGCGACCCCCGTAACCTTGTTGCATCCTGTTTCGACCATTTCCAAGGTGTGAGGTTTGATGAAATCTCGTCCCCACAAAGCTACGCTTTTCACAAAAGCCATGCTTCGATCAACCAATGATCAGCCCTTAGCATGCCACATTACCAAGTTGGGAATATATCACTCGTAACCATCAACTACATATCCACTGATCTCGTATGTCTCAAAGAAGGGTGTTAAGCTAAGAGAATAAATTCTCCACCACCAAACAGAAATGTATTTGATAGAAACCAGCTTTACATTTCAAAGTGTAACGTCGGACATACATCCATACAAGTCCATCTTGGGTCTGAATGGAACCGAAGGAACTTCGTCCAATTAAGGAAAAAGTCCTTGCAAATACGGATATTCCCTAATCACGTCCGGACTCCCCATCACTTAGGGTAATCTCTATATATGAGCAACTCAGTGTAGTGACAATCAATAGGTCATCTTTTCATTTTCAAAAATACCTGGTCTTCAACCACCATCTTCAAATGCCATCCATTTCATCGTATCATTATTCGGAATGGGTTTCATGACTTAATGCCCTCCCTGGCTTAACCGAATAATGAGCGCTTATTTTAAAAACAAGTGGATACATTCACAAAAAATTTCCATTTTTAATCTTTTAAACAAAAGATTCACCTTTAAGATTCGATGTGGTTTTCGGATAACCATTTGGAATCCGACCCCCGGTCGCAACGAAATTCAAATGTCGTTTTAAAGGCCAAATTGTTTAAGTAAACAATTTCAATTCAATTCAGAAGTTCACATTCACACAACAATCAATCACAGATAAATATTTATCACGGCTCATATCCAAAACAATTCATATCACAGAACATCACATATCAGATATATCAAACAATTCAAGGCATTTGAAATAATCCAATCATCCATAAGCAAAATTAATTTAATTACATAATTTATAACTAATTTAAACTAAATTAATTACTTATGAATTCATCAACCTGACTCTGCTTGATTATCATTAATCAATCACAAACCATTTGTTATTATTATAATTAATTAATGAATTTAATTTATCACTACAATTTAATTATCCCATAATCACCGATTAATTACTCTTTAATCATTAATTACCCTTAATCATTAATTAAATAACTTTTATTTATTAATTAATTAAACCTTAATTACTTATTAAGTAATTATCCTCTAAGTAATTAATTATCCTTTAATTAATTAATTAACCCTTAATAATTAGTTAACCTTTAATTAATCTCATCGAGTAACTATCCTTTAATTACTCACATTACTCATCTTTTAGTTAACTACCTTAGGTAATTATCATTAAGTTACTAATTAATGATCCTTTAATTAGTTTCATTAACTAATTAATCTTTAACTACTTACATTAATTAATCAAGCATTTAAATAATTACATTAAGTAATTGTCATTTAAGTAATTAATTATCCCTTAATTACTTACATTAATTAATTAACTTTTAATTAATTAATTATCCTCAATTAAGTAATTACCCCTTAATTACTTATATTAATTAATCAAACTTTAATTAATTACATTAGCTAATTAGCCCTCAATTAATTAATTATCCTTTAGTTAACTACATTAATTAATTACCCCTTAATTAATTAGTGATCCATTAATTGCATTAAGACCTTAATTAATTTTAAGATACATCATTTATCTTAATTAATTATTTAATTATCATTTAAACCCTATTAAATAAACTTTTGAAATTAATTATCATTATCACATGAATTAACTTAAGACCTTAAGTTAATTAAAAACATTTACCTTCTTTAATTAATTTCTTAAATACATTTTTTAATTAAATTTAAAATAAGCTTAAGGATTAACTTAATTAATTTAAGTTAAATAAATTATACAATTTTTCTCTAACCAAATATTTAAAAACATTTATTATATGAAAGAAAAATTATTTAAGAAAATAGTTTTAAACTTGATTTATTTTAATTTTTTAAAAATTGCTTTATTTAAAGTTTAAAACTGTCATTACAAATACCTGGGACAAAACCCGAGCCAACCCATCATTCTCCCGAGACCAAACTCGAGAAAAACTCCTTCTTCTTATTTTTAAAACTTTGTTTTGATTTAAAACTTAAAACACTGTAACATGCTAAGGTACCCGATACATTACTCGAGCCACAACATTACTTCCCCGAAAGCAAACTTGAGCCATCCTCTTCTTCTCCAATCCCAACCTACTGACACAACCCAAAAACATGTGCCCATGCACGCTTGATCAACGATGCTCCGACCATCGCCTCTACCTCCCACAAGTCATCGTCGACCTACTCGACCCAAGCAACCACCTAGAACCCCGTATCGATCATGAAATCAAAATTGAGCAACGTGGGTACAACTGGAATAAAACCGGCTCACCCAAGATCACCTCGTTCCACCGCCTCAGTTTATTGGACCCTCCGAAACTTTGACCAAACCTTCGCCTTGCTTCCACGCTTCGATTCCCCCTACTTCGATCAACCCCGATGCATTGACGACGACGCAGTAATTCGAATTCCGACCTCAACCAAAACTTGGGGTTTAAACCCAAAATCGACAACGTTCATCCACCACGAATATCAGGGAATTCCTGGATCACTTTTCCTGAGTTCGCCAACGCACAAGCTACCTCTGGCCATGATCACGAGACCCATCTCTTCATCAATCACTAGAAAATGCTAAAAACTCCTTTTCCGTTCAACTCGCAAGTTCCCACGATTTACTAAACTAAAAATCTTGATTTTTTTTTAAAATTCATGATTTTTGAAAACGATTTAGATGATGCAAGTGAATTAAGAAATTAAGAAAGTCGAATTTTACACATGCATTGAGTTTCACTGTGTTTTCTTTTTTTCCAGTAAATCCACTTATTTTATATACTTAAAATCATTTTTAAAATTTAGATCTGGTAAATTTAAACACATTTGGTTTAAACATCAAGGCCAAAATGGATTAGGTGATGAGATTTTTATTTTTAAATAAATTTTAAAACCTGTAGAATAAGAACAGATCCAATACTTTTGTACCTAGACATGCACACATCATTTACATGTATATATACATGCAGGCATACTTACATCTATAAAATATTTTTCATAACATTTTCATAATATGAAATCAATATTAAACATGTTTAAGCCTTTATAAAAGTAGTTTACTCACCTAATTTAAGAACAGAGGAGCCTGAAGTTTGTTTTGAATTTGAAAACTGAAAATTTGTTCTTGCTTTGATCTGCTCATTTGAGATGATTAAACTGAGTTGAACTTGATTTTGATCTGTTCTTTGCTTTGATCTTGAAAACTTTGATTTGCTTAGTTGAGTTAAATCTAGATCTTTAGGTTTGAAGTTTTGAAAAAGATTTGTTTTACTGGTTTTGGTTTTAATTTGCTATGGTTGTTTGTTTGAGATGATCTGAATTTTTGTTTTGATGGCTTTGTTTTTGGTTTGTACAGGTTTTTGTTTTGAAATATATGAAATAAAATAGAAAGAGTAGAAGAGGTAGTATATATAGCCTTGTTTTCTTTTTATTATTTATTTTTTCAATTTTTTAAATATTAAGCCACTTGTCTTTTGCATGTTTTACAATAGCTAACACTTGTTTAATTTCTTGTTATATGGTTTACACTTGTATTATATTCATGTTATAATACTTACACATGTAATTTGCATGCTAATTAATGTTTTTAATGTACTTATATTATATTTTCAATTTTAGTCTAATATATATATATATGTTTTATATTTCTATTAATTCTTTTTATATTGTTTATACAACTTTTAAAGAAAATTAATTTTAAAATCTAATTATCCTTAATAAATAAACACACACATATATATTATATAGAAGTTTCTTTTAAATATAGAATTTAACTTTAAATATCCTTTTGAAAATTATTATATTAAATTCAAAACATAACTTCCAAAATATAAATACATATATATTATATATATATACATAATTAGAATACAAAATTTTCTTAGTTTTTAAAATCATAGAGTTTTTTTTAAATCCAATATATTCTTAATAAATTTATTTTTGAATAACAAATTCAAAATTCTATTTAAAATATATATATATAAACAAACACTTATCTTATTTGTTTTTGGAAAAATTTAAATTAATTCACAATTTAATTCCAAAATTAATATTAATTATTAAAATAAATTTAGTTTAAAAACGGGATCGTTACATACATTTATCTACAACGCCGCTCTTGCTATATTCAACTTATCATTTCATTAGTATTACAGATAGGTTGCTAGCGGATATTGAAAAGAGGAAGCTTCATAATGATCCTTTGTCTACTTGCTTTTAAAACATTATCGAAGCTCTAGAATGGCATAGAAGATATTTGCTTCAAAAAACAATCGTTGGAAATCTCAATAATCGGATTGCCAATCTAGAAGCGGATATTAAGAGTAAGAATGAAACGATTTCCATATTGAAGCGTCAAATTAAATCAAATCCCTCAATTGATTTTAATCATAAGATGTCCGATCTTCTCCAGCAAATTAGTGATTTGGAGATTAAGTTAAAAGATCGTCAAGCTTAGTGTGAATTGCTTGAATTCATTACGGCGAATAATATTTCAAACATTGATTCACCAGCTTCTTTCATTGTTCCATCTGTTGGAAAATTAACAAGGTCTACTTCCCTTTCCATCCAAAAGTTTCTTGTTATGACTAATCCTCCTCCTGGCTTAGACGAGAATGTGGTAGGAGAATGGTGCAGGAAAGTCAAATTTTAGATGATGTATTTTGATGAATAGTAGAAAGTGAGGTACACGGAGCGCATAAATGAGTATGCAACTAAGATTCAAAAATTTGAACACGAAATGTATCTTCTTCAAAAGCGTATTGTTGATTTAGTAAGGAAAAATAAAACTCTCAAAGGCACAAACAAAGCTTTAATCATGCTCTAAAGACCAAAATTGAATCTATTGACGATCCCAATAAGATAAAGAAAAAAGAAAAGAAGCCGAGGGAAGTTCTTCGTATTGCGATTCGTCACATCGTTGTTCCTTAAGGCCTTCATTCTTAACATTTGTTCTTTATGTGGATTTGAATCATTAATCATTCCATTGGAATATCCAATTAGATGTGGTTCCGAGCATGCTCGGGTCTTTTGGCTTTGCTAAACACGATGATGTAAAGTTCAAAGTAGGTAGGCTTGGAATAAAATCAGATTAGTGGTAAGTGGAGTTGAAAGTTCAACAAGGTCGGAGGTTCAGGCCTCCTTCTAGCACCAAAATGTTAACAAGAAAACTTATCAACACTCCAAAGTCAAATTCAAAGTGTAATTAACTCTTTCAAAACCTTCTTTCAAAAAGATGAAAGTAGTCGACACTGCTTAATCAAGTTAAGATGGTTATAATCCATTTTATTCTCTTCAATTTTCGTTTCGTGTAGATTATTATTGTAAGTTTCCTTCTTATTTAGACGAGTTAGACGAAACATTGAAAATTCCTCTTATATTACCTTTCGATTCAGTTAGTTTGCTTAGTACTCTGTTGAAACCCAAAATTTTAATCAATTGGAGAGGCTCTAAGGTTGGCGTTTAACGAATTGAGGATGTGTATTGGATTGATTGGTTTCGCCTTCTTTGGGAGCTAATCTTTCGTCAACTTAAGAGTGGAGGTTAAGGCTCTAAGGGTATTGGTTAGACTAAGGGTTTTGACTTACTCTAAAGGTGACCTTTCGACCCAGTCAATACAAAAAGTTTATAAACTGAATCCAACAGATCTATCAAATCCATAAAATATCCGAAAAATCCTTAATCTTGATTCCATTAAACTCAAGTAATACAAACTAACAAAATTCCCAATCTAATTTCAAAATTAGGGATCACAACTTTTAGAAAATACAAGAATGGAGTGAAAGAATTCGGATACCCAAAACCAGACCCCTAGGGTCTTATTTATAGGTGCAAGTTGGCTCTTTCGACTCAATGCTTTCTGTTAGGAACTCCTATCCACAAGTTTTTATGATGACAAACCATATAATTGTAATTGTACACATAGACCATGAACCAATTAGAATTTGGATCTTGACATGTCGGTTGTTTTTAACCGTAGGCATCTCGCCAGGAAGTTGGTGGACTCATCATGAATTAGGTCGAGGTGGCTGGTGGTTTCGGGATCTCGTATCTTATTTTTGCAAAGACTCAAGGATACAAATTGAAGCATGGAGCATGGATCATAGCTGTAAAGAGATAAATATTGTGTAAAGTTCTTAGCAATAATATGTAAAATCTCTTTGGATTTTGTATATGATATAAATACACACACATTTACACAGAAATCATATTTTACAAAATCCGGACATCTGGTATTGTGCCCCCATCCATCTGGTCCCAGTCTTTGGAAATTTTCTAGATAATACATTAACGGTTGTCTAGTCATCACAATCCAAACGTTTGGTCATCACAATCCAGACGTATGGATTTGGCTCCGAGAATGTTATAAAATATTCAACTGTCAAAATATGAAAGGTTGCTTCTGCATCTCTTCTTCAAATCGGTTCTACTCCAAATAGAAGCAACTCTAGAAATAAAAAGAAATGGTAGCAACACTTCAGATCAATGTTTTCACCACTATATATACATTAGTGATTCTACGATTAAAGTAACTAATTTCTGATTTCTATTCTCTATATCTACTTTGCACTTAAATTCAACTTACTTATATTTGCTATCAATATTTCAACCAAAGATCATTAACTTTGGTTCAGTTTTCTTCCATATTTCCAAAGCACTCACATATTCATATCTATAGATATCCAGTGGAGATTATAGGAAGACTTATACGTATTATCAAAATTAGTATTACTTAGAACACGCACCTGTCAGAGAAATACTCTTGTATCAAAAGCCTATTCCTCTGGGCGAAGCAAGGGCAATTGGTTAGTGAAATTCCAAAGGGGAGCTTTGGGACTGGACGTAGGACGAGAGGTCCAAACCAGTATAAAAATTATGGTGTGATTAATTCTATTTTTTTATCTACTTTATCATATTGTGTGATCCATACTATCATACACTTACTTGTCATATACTATATACGATGACTTTCAATTGGTATCAGTGCTCGGTTAGTTCAAATCACAGTAACACGTATTTGAAACTTGTTAATATGGCAAATATCTTTCAAGAAGATCAGTCAACTGCACGTCCTCCTCTATTCACTGGATCTAACTATGCATATTGGTCAACACGTATGAGAATTTTATGGAAGAAAATGGTTTAAAAATATGGTTAGCAACTCAAATTAAGCATGTAGCACCTGAAGCAAATATTAGCACATGGACAGATGCACAAAAAACTGTTGCTTCTATTAATGCTAAAGCTATGAATGTACTTTTTTGCTCCCTTGATAAAAATGAATTTCACGTGTTATGTTATGTACCACTGCTTACGATATATGGCGTACTTTATAAGTTACACATGAAGGTACAACTAAGGTCAAACAAATAAAATTATCAATTTTACAAAATCAATTCTCATCTTTCAAAATGAAACAAAATGAGTCAACTATTGACATGTACTCTAAATTTCAAACTATACAACACGACCTTATGGAACTAGGTTTCAAGTTTACTTATTTTGATTTAGTATCTCGAGTTCTAAACTCTTTAACAATTGAGTGGAAAAGAAAAGTATTAGCTATCGAAGAAGCTAATGATCTTTCTGAACTCAAAGTTGAAGAGTTGATTGGAAATTTAATGTCATATGATGCTAACTTGCAGGCCAAAAAGGAACAAAACCATGAAAAGAAGAACATAGCATTTCAAGCAAGCAATGAATATTCTGAATTGGATGAAGATGAAATTGTATTCATTGCCAAGAACTACAACAAATTTAAGAAATTCAAGAAAATGACGAGATTCCAAAATGGCGAAAAATCAAACTCATCAAATCAATCTTCGATCAAGTGCTTCGAATGTGATCAATTTTGATACATGAAGAAGGATTGCCCAAAATTCAACAACGAGAAAAGGAAAAATAAATTTGAGAAATTTAAGCAAAAGAGACAGGCATTCTAAGTCACATGGGGTGACTCTGATTCTTCCTCTTTATATGACAGTGACAGTGAAAGTGATATGGAGCAAGCAAATGTATGTTTCATGGCAAATACTGATGAGGTACTTTCTGAACTATCCTATGATGAATTAATGGAAATTAGCATCGAATTAGATGATAAGTACATAGAATCAAAAAAATTAAATAAAGAATACTTAGGAAAATTAAATAAATCAGAATTAGAAATTGGATTATTAAAAGATGAAAATGCTATTTTAGAAGAAGAATTAGATGTTGTACAAAAAGATAATAAAGAATTGTTAGCTAAAAATACTATTCTTTTGCAAGAACTAGAAAATTTGAAAAAGGATAAAGAAAAATTTTAAAAGAAAAAATTAATTTCCTAAATCAAGTAGAACAAAAAAATATAGAAATCAGTGAACTCTCAAAGAAGTTAGATAAAATCACTAATAATGTTACAAATTTTAACAAAAGAAAGCAAGACTTGGAGAATTTGTTAAAATTTCCAAGCCATTCAAAATTCAAAATGGACTAGGATTTAAGGATAAGACAAAACCTACAAAATATAGTAAGATTTATACTAAGATTAAAAACCTTCTCCCAAAAAAGAGAAATTGATCTAGAATTCAAAAATTATTAATATATGGGTTCCTAAAACAAATAATAACTCAATTAAGCATATATATATATATATAATTATATAAAAGAAGCAGTTTATAATAATAATTATTTTACAAAAGGAACCAGACCATCATGGGTATGGTTACCCTCATCTACTAACACTTGGGACCCTAAAATAAAAAGAATACTAATTTAAACTTTCTTATTTTTTGTAGGTACCCAAGTACAAAAATAAAGAGAAATGGATATTAGATAATGGATGCTCCAAGCACACGATAGGAAATGCTCACATGTTGTCAAATATAAAGAACATTGATGGTGGCACTGTAACTTTTGGCGATAATTCAAAAGGGTTCGCCATTGGCATTGGAGAAGTTATCAATATCGGTATCTCTAACTCTCATATTATTTCTAATGTTTTATTAGTAGTAAACCTAAAGCATAATCTTCTTAGTCTAAGTCAGTTGTGTGATAAAGGGTTCAAAATAAAATTTAAAAAAGATATATGTAAACTTCTCGATCAAAGCAAAAATATACTCTTTGAAGGATTTAGAAATCGCAATATATATATCCTAAATATGAACATTAAAAGCAATTTAGATTTATGTCTAGCCGCGAATCATGATGAATCTTGGATTTGGCATAAACGTATTTGTCATATAAATTTTAAATATATTAACAAACTAGCAAAACATGATCTAGTTAGAGGTCCTCCTAAAATTAACTACAAAATTAAAATTTTATGTGATGCATGTCAAATGGGCAAGTCAAAGAAAAGTTCTTTCAAATCTAAAAATAATATATTCACTAAGCAACCATTGGAATCGCTTCATTTAGATTTATTTGGACCAACCCAAGTATGGTCAATAAATCATAACAAATATGTATTCCTAATTGTAGATGATTTTTCAAGATACACTTGGACATTATTTTTAAAACATAAAAGTGACACTTTTGGAATGTTTAAAATCTTTGCAAAACTAATTACTAACTTAATGGATTTTAAAATTAAAAATTTACGCAATGATCATGGAGGAGAATTCAAAAATGAATTATTTACTGATTTTTGTAACAAAAAGGGAATTAGTCATAATTTTTCGTTTCCGTGAACACCACAACAAAATGGTGTAGTTGAACGTAAAAACAGAACTTTGCAAGAATGTGCACGAACTTTACAAAGCAGTAGTGGCCTACCTAAACATTTTTAGGCTGAAGCTATTGTCACTGCCTACTATGTATTGAATCATGTCACGCTTCGACCTATGACTAAGAATACATGTTATTGAATGTTGTATGGAAAAAACCAAAAGTTTCGTATTTTAGAACTTTTGGGTCAAAATGTTTTATTTTAAATACTAAGATAATCTTGGAAAATTTGACCCTAAAGCCGATGAAGGAATTATCATTGATTATTCAGAACGTAGTAAAGCTTATAGAATTTATAATAAATGAACAAATATTATAAAAGAAAGCTTACATGTGTCTTTTGATGAAAATTTCCAACAAACTATTAAAGAAGATGAAGATGACATGTTAACTAAAAATCAAGCTGAAAATATAAATAATGTGAATGATTCATTCTCCGATAATAATGAAAATATTTTTAGATCACCCTCACGTATATTGAAAATCACCCTTTGGATAATATAATTGGAGACTTAAACTCTCGAGTCATTGGAAATCATTTAAATTAAATGAGTCACATTGCTTTTATCTCAAATTCAGAACCTAAAAAATTGTATAGAAGCTTCTAAAGATGATTCTTGGATCTTAGCAATGCAAGAAGAATCAAATCAATTTGAACGTAACAATGTATGAGAACTTGTTCCTAAACCATCAGATCAATTTGTAATAGGAACAAAATGGGTCTTCAAAACAAAGCAGATGAAAATGGAAATATTACTCGTAACAAAGCACGATTAGTGGCTCAAGGTTATAATCAAGAAGAGGGAATTGATTACGAGGAGATGTTTGCTCCCGTAGCTCGTCTCGAAGCAATTCGTACTCTACTTGCTTTTGCGTGTCATCACAACTTTAAATTATTTCAAATGGATGTTAAAAGTGCTTTCTTAAATGGTTTTATCAAAGAAAAAGTTTATGTAGAACAACCTCCGGTATTTATTCACAAGAAATATCCAGATCATATCTCCAAACTTAAAAAGGCTTTATATTATTTAAAACAAGCATCCCGTGCTTGATACGATCAACTAAAAACACATCTACAAAATTTAGGATTTCAAATAGGCAAAATAGACTCTGCTTCATTTATAAAACATAAAAATAATGATATATTAGTTGTATAAATATATGTTGACGATATCATATTTGGATCGACTAATGAAAGTTTATGTGATGAATTTTCTGAAATAATGAAGAATGAGTTTGAAATGTCACACACGGGTGAATCAATTTTTTTAGGATTATAAATAAAATAATTAGATAATGGTATTTTTATAAATCAAGAAAAATATTGTATTGATTTACTTAAATGCTTCAGAATGGAGAATACTTATAGTAAACCAACACCAATGAGCACAACTTTATATTTAGACAAAGACGAAAGTGGAAAAGATTATGATCAAGAATCATATTGTAGTATGATCGGTTCCTTATTATTCCTAACAACTAGTCGACCCGATATCATGATGAGTGTTTGCTTGTGTGCTCGATTTCAATCTCAACCAAAGCAATCACATCATCGAGCAATAAAACAAATTTTGCGTTACTTAACCAACACTAAAGATTATGGCTTATTCTATCCGAAAGGTACTTCTTTCGAAGTCGTATCGTATAGTGATGCAAACTTTGGAGGTTGTAAATTGGACAGAAAAAGCACAAGTGGTACCTGTCATTTTATCTGTAGCATCCCCAAATTTATCAATTTAAAATTAGTAGTTTATATGAATTTCTGGAATTCAATTTGAGTTAATTTGAATTAAATTTAAATTTTCAAAACATATGAATATTTTGTTTGTTTAATTATATATCATATATATATATATATATATATAATGGATTGAATTTCAAATTTGAATTTGAATTTGAATTTGAATTTGTGTTTGAATGTAAATTTAAAAATAAAAATTTTAAGTAAAATTATTTGGATTCAAATACATTAACATATGTGTATAGTTTCGTAAATTAGTATTAAAACCTTTTCTTTTAAAAGATTGTATAAATATAAATAAGAGAAAAGTAGTTATAAAAATTTATTTAAATTCTTATGCATGAATTAACAAGTGTTAGATCATAGGAGAATAAATTAACAAGTGTAATAACTTGAGATACAAAATGAACAAGTGTCATCACTTTTATTTTAATTTTTAAGAAAATTTATAAAAGAAATGTAAACTATTTCTCTCACCCTTTTTTTTCTCATTTTCAAAAACTTAAGAAAAGAAGCCTGTACAAATTTTTAAATCAGAAAGAAAATCATCAAGCAAGGTTAAAACAAATCAAATTCACAAACCAGAAAAAACAACTTCTTCAATTCAAAAGATTTCAAGCCAGGAATTTCATTTATGTGAATATGTGCATATTTTTGCCTGTGCATGTCAGTTCAAATTTAAACCACCTCTGTTCCAGGTTACAAGGATTTAAACCATGTTCAAAATTTGATTTCTCCCTCCCTATTGCTTATTAGGCTCTGAAATTTAGACAAAGATTGTATGTATAAACATGATTTAAGCTTTAAAAATAAATTTATGCAAAACTAATTCTTCTTCTGTAACATTTAAAAAATACAGGCAAGCTTGAGATATTTGAAAATTTGATTGTCACCATTTCTGATTTTAAGCATATCCATCGAAATGTTTTAAGAATTGATGATTTTTTTAAAATAAATAGAATTTTTAATATCATATTCATTGAGAAATTTGAGGATTAACGTGAGATTGGTTTTATGGCTTCTTTGGCGATCGGCGCATTGGTAATGGTCGGGGTTGCTTTTGGAGGAGGAGGAAGACTCATTGACCACCAGAAAAATGTCGAACGAATTTACGATTCCCTATGGCGATGGATATGCAGAGATCTAGGGTTTAAAACCATTTTTCTGTGAGGGTCAGAATTTTAGTTGCTGCGACGTCGTTGGTCGACCGGAGTCGATTGCGCCAGTGCTGTCACAAGCATTAGACATCATGGAAGCTTCGAGTGCATACACGTGACTGCTGATGGCCTGAAGTGGAAGATCGAAGCAATTTTGTGATGATCGGTTTCGTTTCCACTTTGGGGTCGATTGCGAAAATTCGAATTCGTCGGCGTGATGAGTTTCTGGATGCTCGTGGGGTTTAAGTGAGTTGCCGTTGACTCAATGGTGGCTGGAGCTTCGACCAACGGTGGAGTTTCCGATTGTGCGTGTGCACAGCGATTTGGTTGGTGTCAGTGGAAAGAGAATTTAGGAAGAAGGGTTCCACTCGAAGTGATCTTTGGGAGTATCGTGTATTTGCTCGAGATTGGGCTCGAGTAAAATTGTTGGTGCGCAGGGATAAACACTTAGAAAAATTTAAAGTTAAAACATTTAAGCACACGGGTAAATTTTTGATAGAACCCGAAGCAAACAAGAATGGTTCTCGGTTAAGACTCGAAGCAGGTCTCGAGCTTAATGTGTAAAATAATTTTTACTTTAGAAATTTTCAAACTTTTAAACAATTTTTAAAACATGTTTTCGAATTGATGACTTTGACTTAAGTATGAATCAATTAAGGATTCAAAGTAATTAAGTTTTAATTTATTTATTTTTGATACATTATTTTATAAAGTTATTTATATAAAATAAATAATGTAATTCAAAAAGGGTAATTAAGATAGAATGTTGTTTAAACTAATCTTAACCATTTGAAGAAACTAATGTAATGAAGATGGTTTATTAAACAAATTCTAAAAGATAACCAAAGTGATTAATAAAGATAAAAAGATTTATCTTTTAATTTATTAAGTAATTAATGATTTGTTAATATAATTATTTTTTAAAAGTAATTATTTAATATTAAAGATAAATTTAATAAATAATTAAGGTTACTTAATTTGAAATTAATTAAGATAATTAATTAAGGAATAATTAATTAATAAAAATAATTAAAATTTAATTAATTAACAATTAAGGGTTAATTAATTAAGATAACCAATTAAGGAATAATTAATTAATAAAAGTAACTAAGATTTAATCAATTAACAATTAAGGGTTAATTAATTAAGATAATTAATTAGGGAATGATTAATTAATGAAGGTGATTAAGACTTAATCAATTGTAATTAATGATAATTAATCATTGATTAAAGATTACTAGTGAAAGTAATTATGTGGTTAATAAATTTAAAACCACATGATTTATTCATCTTAATTGAAGATGTTGATTGTTATTGAATGCTGTGTGTTGGATGGATATTTCTGATATGTGATGTGATGCTATGTAATATGAAATGCTTTGTGCTGAGCTGTGATATCTATGATGAATATACTTCTATGTGAATGTGAAAACCCTTTTCTAACGACCCGTAATTTCGTTACTTCGAAAATGAGAGATTTCATTCGTTTTAAATTTAAAAAGGAGTCTAAATCTTAAATAAAAATGTTATATATAATAAAGAAATTATTTATTCTTATAGATAATAAATTAAAAAGTATAAATTTGGATTTTTGAACAAATCGACAAAAGTTAAGTTTTATTACTAATAAATAAAGGCATAAATAAATGAATTTAAATATTTATTTAAAAAGGTAAATCTTATTTAAAACATCTAATAAAGATAATAAAAGTAAATTTATATAGTTAAAAGTACGTTAATAATCGTTTTATAAAAATAACCAAAATTTATCGCATTTTGTCAGTTTTACGTACACTGTAAAATTAGAGATTTTGATATTAATTAAAGATAATTTTAAAATATAAAGAAACTTGTTTTAATTTATTTAAAGAATTAAAAAGCTCATTTTAAAGTTTGGTTTACTTCAATATATAGCTTAATAAAAACGTCAAATTTTGACTGTAAAATTTGTCGTCAATAACGCCGTTTTTAACCAAAACAAGTTGCTGACAAGTTGTTGCAACTTGATACATTTTCTAACTTATAAATACAAATTTACAAACTATTTAAACACTTTACATTTAGCACTAAAAGACAAAAGGAGTTTACTTTTGAAAAGTTTAAATAAATGTATAAAAAGTGAAAAGTATAATTTGACATATTTAAAAATAATTAAAGCTTTTATAAAACAACATCATTACCTTACTTCTCATCTCATTAATGAGATGTTATGCTTATGCATAGAAAAGGAGCAAATGGAAAAGTGAAAAAAAAGCTAACTTAAGGAATTAATGACATATACATCCATGCATTTAATGCAAATCAAATCAATACAAAATCTTCTCTTTTGAAATACAAAATTTAAGAAAGTAATCATTTCTATCTTTAACATCACCATTAATGCTTAAATCACATCACTTATGGAAAAGGAGCAAATGTTATTTTAACATTTTAAAGTGTAAGAAAAAGAGGTAAACATCATTTCTTAAGTACAAATTCAAATCAAACCATTTCTTCTCCATTAAGCAAAGGTCAAATCAAGGGTAGAAATGTAAATTAAAAAGTCAAAAAGTAGAGAAGGGTATTTTAGTCATTTGTCATCCAAAGCTCAAGTATAAATATGCATCCATGCCTTTCATTTTTCACACTTCATTCTCTGACTTCTTCTTCATTTTCTCCTTCCTCTTCACCTCCATTTCCCTGGCTTCCCACCTCCATTTTCCTTCTATCTCTAAGCCATTCACCTTCTACCACTTATACTCCTCCTCCAAAATACCAAAACCCTCTCCACCCTCGGCCAAAATCATCCTACACACCAAAATCGAGCCTAGCTTCCACCTACCCACCCCCTACACCCCAAGGACGAGCCCACACACCACAAACCCGAGCCACCTTAGCCAAGTCTATCCCCTACACTCCAAACCGAGCACCACACACCAAAAACCCGACCCATACACTCCTACACCTCCTACACGCCATACCCAAGGCCAAACCCTCCTCCACACCAAGGCCGTACTCCCTCTCTTCCATATAAAAAAAACAAAAGAAATGAAAAGGAAAAGAGAAGAAAAGGAAAACAAAGGCGTTCGGAAAGGAAACGGCAAAAGGCGAGACGTTGGAAATAACACGTTAGCGAGAGACGTAAATCTTACGTTAAAGTTTGACGGAGTGGATATGAAGGTGAGAAATTCTCATCGCTTTTTGAATTATATTGATTATCATGCTTAATTGTTATTTTAGATAATCACTATTTGATGATATGGATGTTTGATTGATTGTTTGAATATGTTGAATAATCCGTAGTAATGTTATGACATTTACCGTATTGAATATGTTAGTGTTATATGATTGTTGTATGGTTGTGATGATAATTTGGACATCAAATTTCTATTAATTAAGTAATCCCTTTGTTTAATAAGACACCATTTTAGTAATATGAGATATTGTGGAAAAATAAGTCTCTTTTCATTTAGAAGTGAAATTAAAGTTAAAATGAAAGAGAATTTGAAATTTGAAGTAAAACGGATTTGAAAAGGATAGTTAATTAGGAATTGAAATTGAGATGAATAGTGAAATTGAAATGGATTTTGAAAAAGTAAAGTTTAGTTTGAGATTGAATTGAAGTTAGATTTGAAATCTAAGTTTTAAATGGGTTTAATTCAAGATTAGAATTGAAATTGAAATTTAAAATTTAATATTAAAATAATGGAAATATAATAATATTATAATATGGTAATAGTGAAAATATATTTTAAATACTTTAAAAAGTGAAAACATTGATTTAAAATGATTTGTAATGATTTTATAAGTGTTGAAATCCAATTCGAATAAATTATTTCAAGTATTGAAAAATAAGTTAAAACTAGACGCGTCGCGCAACGGCAGTTCGCGATTTCACGCTGAAAAGTTCAAATGAATGTGTAGAGTGAAATATGGCTTGGAATTCTTCTAGATAAGAAAATTCTGGACTATTATTTCCATATCTTCTAAACGAAGAAAGAAAATCAAAGTTTCGATAAGTAGATTTTGAATTAAGACCAAATCAATTTTCTAGAAAAATCGCGCTAGTGCAATTTAATGACCATAACAAGAAATTTGTTTAAATGAACGATTTTAATTATGGAAAATATGGAATAAATTTGATAAATCTATTTAAATAATTTAAAAGAGATTTGAATAGAAAAATATGAATTTCAAATATTTAAAAAGTTGTTTAAATTCAAATAAGCTTATATCGCACTTTCCGTAGCATTTTTCTGCTGCGAATTCTATAACTTTTGGAATATGAGTTAAATGTAACGACGTTTCCTAGAATAAATTTTGAATGTTTTAAAAAGGATAATTAAGCATTTTGAAAGATAATTTGGGATATTTATAAGCAATTCCAAAATAAAGTTGAAAATCTAAGTATGCGAAAACGACTAGTACATTTGTCCCGCCTGTGAGATCTGGAAAAATAAAACAAGATGTTTAACTAATGTTAGGGAAGGAGCAACCAGTGCCCTGAACTTACCTAGCCTATGTTTTCTTTTCTTAGGCGAGGGGTGGAACAGATCGAAAGGAAAGCCCGGATGCTCTTAAATAAAAAGACTGTATTAAGTTTTTGAATTAAAAGAAGATTGGTATTATCCAAATGTTAAGCAACCTCCTAAATGAATGATTTCTATGATCCTATTTACTCAAAAATGTTTTTGTTAAGATTGATTTAGGGTTCATCGTAAACGATGTCTTAAATAACATTGTTTTTGACCCGCCTAAAAGTAAAGAAATTTGGATCAAGAATTAAGTAAGGAAATCTGAGATATTTTCCAAAGTAAAAGAATGAATTACTTAGAATTATCCTAAGTTAAAAGAAAGAAATTTCGAAATCATCCGAAAAGAATTAAAGTGAAAAGAGACTTATTAAATCCTATATACTCATATTCACTTTTTTATCGATAATTGGATTTCGAAGGAACCGTGGTCGGATTTGGATAATTCCTATCCTAAAACCATTTCGAACCAATGTATACGTTAGAACGTGAAGACATGTTGAAGATGATTGAAGACCGTGGATCTTTATAACGTGAAGACTGCTTATTGAACATGCTTTGGGTAGCTCCCAATTATAGAGTTATTTATAGCAGTGGTCTCCTCGTGATGGAGATTTCTCGGATTGCAAGCACTACTCGCTACTAGTGGTAGTAGAAGAGTGCCTTCGGTTCGTCCTATTCCTGGACAACTTGTATGGACGTTTGTCTGACATTGCATTTCTAACGATTACGTACATTGGTTTCTACAAACGTACATCAATGGTGGCGGAGTAGGAAACTTCTCTTAGCTTAACACCCTCCTTGAGACGTACGAGCTCATGGGTTGTATTTTTGTGGAAGGCAATTAGTAGTTAAACGGAAATGGCAATGTGGCATTCAAAGATGTGATATGTGCTATGTGAAAAGGTAATCGTCGCCTAAAGCCTCATCAAAGCGGAAATGACCGAAACAGGATTAGATGCGGCAAGGCTAAGTGGGTCATTCCCAATTAGGGTATGATCATCCCCTTCTAGATATATTTCTTCCCGCTATGACGTTCAGGATGTTAATTCATGTGGTGTATGGAAAGAGAGCTCTCGAATAAAGGTCGGTAACGACCGGGGGATGACATATTCGACACTATCTAGTTACAGAGGTAGGCCGGTCTTGTGTTGGTAGAGGGCAGATGTTCTGTGCCTCGAGACATCCATCTAGAGGTGTACCCATTTCGAAAGGTAGATCCTGCGCCTGGTCATTTGTATGGAAATTCATTCTCCAATAAGAACCTACGGACTTGATTGTAAACCTATTATGATGGAATTTAATCAATGTAACAATTGCGACTAATATTAACAAGTTTATTTGCAAATGTTTCCAAAGAGATGTCATTAGAAATAATATCAAATGTTTTGTTATAAAAGTGTTTTGGTTATCATAAGGTAAAAACCCATCCGTGTTTATGTGTGGGTGTGGTCTTATGAGATACTCTTTATTTCAAAGGATTTTATCCATAGATGACACTATCATTTATTATTGAGTTTTTTTCATGCTGGTTTATCAAGCCTGATCCGGGTATTTTCAATACTCGGGTCAGATCCGAGTAGTTTCAGAATAGTCGAAGACGGTTGGAGTTTCTAGAGGAGAGCTGGAGATATTCATCGACGTATGAGCATATTCTATTATCCACTGTACTTAGTGTATTTTGTTTGATGCTTGTCAGCAATTGTAAGGGCAGATTTTATAAATATCCAAGCTGAATTTAGGTTAGACTCTGATATATGTATTTAAAAGTTTTCCGCTGTAAAAATATTTGTTCAATATTATATGTTATTCCATTCGTGTGAGATTCTGTTCTGTCTACTTTTCTTTATCACCCTTAAAGATCCGTCTTTTCGTGCAATTTGAGTTAGACATGTATGGTTTATTGTCGATTCAAAGGGTACGGGAAAATGGGTCTTTACATTTGGTATCAGAGCTGAAGGTTAAGCTAGAACCTTGGCTCTGTTATGGATAAAGCCTCATCAGAGATAGGATTAGTAATATCCTAGGATGAGTGACTCATTAGAGATGGGGTTAGCAACACATTGGAATGAGTTATGAGAGTATTATACATACGAGCGCGTATTTGTTAATTTTATAAAAATTATTTTGTTTTAAAGAAATTGGTAGATGAAATAATTATACCTTGGGTTTATATTATAAATATCAAAGGGGATATTATTATTTTTGGATTAGAAATTAATTATTGTTTGTAATTTAACTTAGTAAAACTTAAATATGAATATCTTGTGATTAGAATTGCATAATTTTACTATAAGATATTCCATATAGATCAACATGTTGAAAGCTAGAATTTAGAACTTTAATAATATACCCTTAGGTATTTGATATTAAGAAATAATAATGATCAAGTGATTATGATAATGGATGAGTTTAAAAGGCTATGTACAAATATCTTGTGAAGTAAAATTCACAATTTGATTATAAGATATTTGATGATAATACTGAAGCTAGAAGTGTAATTGGAGAAAGTAAAGAAAAAATGCATGCTTAAAAAAAAATTCTTATCAGTAAGATAGAAAAAGATAACCTAAATTGAGACTGTTTACTAAATATAATTGTAACAACCCGATATTTTCAACCATTCGCATCCGCACATGTCGGACTTGAATTGCTCAAAATACCGCATTGTAGATAAAATTTGGCAAATATCAGAATATACAGTAAATACATAATCACAGATCACATACACAGAGTAAGTAATAATGCAGTGGAAATAAAAGAGACAGTAGTTCATGAAGCTACTATATAAAAATAAGAAACATCAGAGTTAAGCAAGATACAACAGAAGAGTAATAAGATACATCAGGTACAAATCGGAATACATCACTGAAATTACTGGATACAGAAAGCAAAATAGATGGCTGCATCTTCAAGAAAATCTCCAACTTCGAAGGTGAATCTTGAATGCTAACTCACTAAATCTGACTCGAGCGTAAAGCAAAACACAAAACACTCGAGTCAGAACATAAATACTTATGAACTGTAAATCAACTCAAGTGCACAGTAACAAAAATGCATCAGTAACTTAAAGAATGCTTGGGATCGCCCATCTTTTGAGGATCCGTTAAACTATTTACTATGTAGTAATATTGCGCTATTATAATAATGTCTACAGTAAAATAAACATACTTTTAAATAGCGTTCCAGGCTACCCATATCACCCTTCACACATAATAGTCTCAGTAGTCCATCCAATATCATGCCATCTCCACTCCGGGTGACTGTCGAAGGATACCACACGGGCTAAGGAAGAAAAACAAACTCGTAGTAAAGGCTCGGTATGGTAGGTGACACAGCACACAAGGCAATGCCAGGGTAGATATACCAATTACGCACACAGGTTGGTGGTAACGCAGCAGCCACATACGCCCACCTCGGAACACACTCCCATATCAAAATCGGAGGATGGTCATCTAATCAATCACCAGTAAGAGTATAGTATCGAAGGAATGTGTCCGATCGGAGGAATGACCTCACTTGGCCCGAGATCGCTCCTGTTTTAGCCACCTTATGCCAACTCACGGGAGTTGGGTCCACGTAACATACCTCAAGAACGTCGCCACCATCGTACTTCATTCTGGAATCTCCACCACGTACACGGTTGTTAAAGTGGTTTTCGGAGTTGGCAGAGAGTATGACAACTTCCGATCCCGGTCTCTTTAACAACCAAACGTTATTATAACGCCGTGGTCATTTCAAAATAGTTTATACTTCAAAAAGATCAAATAATTTCATTTCAAACTATATTTCTTTCAAAATAGATTATACTTCGAAACCAAAACCATTTTTATTTCAAAACTATTTATTCAATCAAAATAGTTTATACTTCGAAACCAAAAACATTTCAAACATATATTCATTTCAAAATCATAGTATTTTCAAAGTATAACTCTTTCGAAACCAAAAATACTTGAAACAATTACACTTTGAAAATCATAACATTTCAAAATCATACATTTGAAATCATGGGATATTCATTTAATTCTTTATATTTTACAATTCATTAAATTAATCCCAAATTTTCAATTTCCAACTTAATTCAATTCAAACCATCAGTTTCAATTAAATTTCCCAATAACCATTTCAAATCATATCAACTTCAAATATAGATTTGATCCACAAATTAAACTATTCAATTTTTAATATATTTCAAAGCTTTAATATCCCGCATTTCAAAAACTAAATTTTATAATTTCATATATCTCAAATATAGTTTCATTATTACTTAGTTTTGAAATATTCATTTCATAAATCCAATATTATTTAAATAAACTCAATTTACAATTAAACTAAATATCCTTTCATACAAATATAAACTTCAAATATTCATTTATCAAAAGTACATATCATTCCAATTCATATTCTTTATCAAAAAAAGATCAAATCATTTCCAAACCATTTCAATCATCAAATATCATATCTTTTCTGAACCTTATTATAAAATCATTATTTGAATTCAAATTCAAACACTCAAATTTAAATATCATTTTTAAATCAAATAAGTCATTCATTTGTTATTTCAATTATCATTACAAAATACATTAAAAATTCCATTCAAAAATTCATTTATCTCATTACGTTTCATTCCATTTAACACATAACCAAGTAAACCCTGTTTAAATTCAAATTCAAATTTAAATTCCTTAAAAATTCAAATTTAAATATTAAAATATATTCAAAACTTCTTAAATTTCACAATTAATCAATTTCCAAAAGTTAAATCATTTACCACTTTAAAATATAACTCAAACAGTGTTAAAATTTATAACATTTCAAACATTGTCAAATTATAGCAACGAAAACATTTATAAAGTGCTATCGTAGCTTATATCTTTCAAAAATGGTTTAGTTCAAGAATAACGGCATTTATAAAATACCGTAATAGATATTTAGTTATTTCAAACATTGTTAGATTGAAAACAATAGCATTTAAAAATGCTGTCAAAAGACTACAACATTTTGAAAATGCTATAAAATTCCAGATTTCATTTTAGCTTTTCAAAAATAATAATAAAACTCCAAATTTTTATTATGACTTAAAAATCATATTTCTAGACTTCAAAATTTCACATTTAAAATCATTTTAACATATGATTTAACACAACAAAATTTTTAGATCAAATATTCAATTTAAAAACTCCATCCATTTATTAAGTCAAAATTCACTGTTTATTAACTTATAAATTTAGTAAAACTTAAAATTTTACTTCAAATATAATTTAAAAACTTTAAATTTAATTTCCATTATTTATTTATATTTTAAAATAAAATTTAAAGTCAAAAATCTTAATTACTTCAAATTACGTACTCAAATTCACAATTTCAAGACTTAATATTTAATTTTCTTAAAACCATAAAATATATATTTTTAAATCAAAATTTCATACTTTTAAAAATACATATTTAATAAAAATCATTTAAAAATGTACCACGGGGTCTGTATATAATTTTCTAACCTAGGTCAAGTGATACAGATATATATCATTTCAATCCGCAGTTTACAAAGAAAACCCGGGTTCTATCATTTCAAACCCGCAATCCCAAGTCAAATAAAATACAATAAAAATCGCCAGGCCTATCATTTCAGCCCATAATGATGTTTTTCTATTCTAAAGTCCGGTCGGGTATGTATCATTTCAACCCATAGTGATTCTATTCTAACAGGGAACTTGCAGTGTGATCATATGTATAAACAATAGAAACAATGTCAATGTCGCAATATATCAAATGTCAGGTGATAACTAAAAGTTTTAACGTGGTAATAACATGGCATAGCATATCATATGATCATCATTAATTTGCATAAACATTTTATATTACTATAAACTTGCCATCAATTTACTATTTCATAAGTAAATATGTCAGAGTGAGAAAGACTCACCTTTTACGAAGCTAGAGACAAACAACACACACAAGAGCGATTCCAAAGGCATGAAAAGCACGATTTAATTTGAATGGTGGAGAGCCTTGATATTGATCTTGTATACAACAAATAAACAAGATAATATAAATATATATATATACAATAAAAATATGAATTGAAACGAAATGGAAATTTTGAATCAACAAAGAATATTACCCAGCTTTAACACAAAAGTGCCTAACCACGACAACATAGCTTGTCACATGATCAAATGGGCTTGTTCTCACCCCACTAGGCTCAGGTTTGGGTCAGGTATGGAAACCATAAAGGTCAGGTTACAAGTGGAGGAAGGTGGTGGAAGAGTTACAACATGAAGCATACATGTGTTCAAGGCAAATAAGTGAAGTTTTTGGTGCATTTTGACTCGGCTATGACCACATATAGGCTCGACCATGGGGTCTTCATGTCAGGTCAGATCTACATAGTAGTGACAGGGGCAGCCAGAGGTGAAGTAGATGATGGTGGTGGTCGCTAAGGGGTGGCCAAAGGCAACTATGAAGGCAATAGTGGAGTATTGGCTTGGCTAGCATTGTTTTGGTGAAGTGCTTTGCAAATTTGAGGTGGTGGCTTCGTCTAATGGTCATGGCCAGAGGTGGTGGTCAGAGGAGAGGGGGTTGGTGCTGCTGTAGATGGTGGAGAGGATGGTGGTGATGGTGGGTGGTAGGTGCCTAGCAAAGCACAAGAGAGAGTGAGGCAAAAATCAATGAAAAATCATGTTAAAAGAGGAGAAAAAGATTAAAGAAGAAGCCATTTTTTCTTCTTCTTCCTAGCCGTGAGTTTTATGATGTGAGAATAATATTTCACGTGAAATGAAGAGGGAAGTCACGGCAATGCTTAGGAGAATGAACGGCTACGAGAAAAAATGAAAAGGCAAGGCAAATGAAAAGACAAGGAGATGAAAAGACTAGAAAATGAAAAGTTTTTTGACTCTTTGTTTTCTATTTTCTTTTATTCAAATAAACTAATTAAAATTTCAGTAATTTGACTTTAAAACCGAAATAAAGTAATATAAAATAAAAATAAATAATAAATTTTAAAGAAAATGGAAAAAGAATTAAAGAAATTGCTTAAAATTCAAAAACAGGATTCAAAAATTACAATTAAATCATCATTGGCTTTGGAAAAATATCTAATTCATTTTAAAAATATTCTAAAGAAAAATTTTGAAATAAAATAATTTCCTAAACATATTAAAAGTGAAATAAATAATTAAATTTAGAGAAAATAGAAAAATAATTAAAGAAATTGTTTAAAAATTGGAAACAGGACATGAAAATTACAAATAAAATACCATTGGCTCTAGACAAATTTCTATTTCACTTTAAAACAATCAAATGTCAAATAATAAAATAAATGAGGAAAAAATAAAGTAGAAATGAAATAAAAATGAAAATCTTAAGAAAATAGAAAAATAAATAAAGAATACCTTTAATTAATTGAAACTAGAAATTAAAAATTATAAACAGAATACAACTGACATTGGAAAATGTCAATTACACTTTCAAAAATGTTTTAAAACCAAAATATATACAATACATGTTATTTACCCATATAAACATGAATTAAAGCATTACATGACCAAATAAAATATTATTTATATAATTTAAAATAAATAATTTTGTTAAATACAGCAAATTTCACACAATAGTTAAAAAGACATAACTTTCACATTATAAATCAGATTTCAACGAAACGAAAAGCAGTGTTCTTAAAATTTTATTTAGTTTCATAATAAAAGATAAAATTCAAATTTTCAAACTTTCAAATTTTAAATTTAAAAGTCAAAGTTTGACCATTTTGACCAAAATTCACTTTTATGGAAAATATTCAATTTATACATGTTTGAAATTATAATTTACATTAAAATCAAAATTTGTATTTAAAATAAAAAACTATTCATTTTATAGATAAAAATAAAGTTTTTAAATCAAGAATTCAATTATAATAATTAAAATATACAGTTAAAACAATCAGAAAATACAAGGTTGTTACACTCTCCCCCACTCAAAACTTTTCGTCCCCGAAAAGGAATGAGGTAGGGGAAAACAAAAAATATAGAATGAAATAGGATTAGGACAAGATGGAAAGAATATTGAAATTTATACCTGATAACTGTTGTTATAGGTAAGTTTAACAAGGTGGAGATGATCTTTTCAACATCCTCCAGAATCAAGAACAAAAGCACGAAAAAGATCTTTTAGAATTTGATTCACCCTTTCCGCTTGACCGACGGTCTATGGATGGAAAGCAGTGCTCAGATTCAAAAATGAGTGCCAAAGATTATCAAAGATTATAGAAAAATTTCTAAACAGACTGGTATAAGCAATAGCCTTCACATTCTGTTGCAAGATAAGGGAAATAAGGATAACCAAAAGATAGTTTGAAAACAAAATAAGATAATAAATTTGAAACCACGAAAATTTCAACTTAAATTGATAATACATCTTACATAAGTTAAATAAATCTAAACTATCTCTAATTTCATTATCTTATCATCCAATTATCTTAAATTGACAAATCCCTAAAATCATGTATTTGAAAATATTTTATTATACTCAAAATGTACCAAATAAAATTTAATTCTTCTTCATTTCTAATTAAAATTAAGTTTATTTCCCTCGATATATCTTATCACCCATGTTAAATATATTTATACTAATTATAACTGCTTTAATTTATTCTCAGTTTCTTTAACATCATTTTATATTGTAAATTATTCCATTACCCTTTTCTTTATTTACCACTGTTAATCATTTTATAACTAAAATTAAAGTGTATAACATTCATTATAATCACTCAAATATTATTTATAAAATCTTTTTTTATTATATATTATCCAATTACATATTCAATTTCTGAAAATTTTGGTAAGTTATATTGGAATGAAATTGTGTATTATACAAATAAACTTTCCAATTCAATCATTTCAAACTTGAATATTTATCCAAATCTTGAAATTATACTTAAAATTATCCTTCAAGATAAAATTTAGGAACTAAATTTCCAATAAATTCCAAACTATTTAGAGATAACTAAATGCACATATACTATATATATAAATATCCATTCAAATTTAAATCGTATATCAGCATATGTTATAAATCCAGTCTTATTTTAGAAATTCAAATCAATTAAATTCCCCAAAACAAAACTGTAGCAAGACTACAGAACAGTCTCTTCACTTGAAACTCGAAAATGAATGTTGATGATGCTGCAGTTATCGCCGAAGTTATTTTCCAGCGACAAAGAGAAAAGCACTAATTTTAAACTTTAAAATTCTTTGGAAACAAATTTCTATTAGAAAATACATTAAATAGTACATTCTTTAAAACTTTAAACATAAGGTTTGGAACCATTGGAAATTAAATTCCCAAATTCTTATTTAAATTCATTTTAAATTTCCAAATAAATTTATAACCATGTTTATAGTTCACTTATTTATAAATGAAACAAGAGATAATGATATATAATACCATATATTATTTCTTAACAACCATTCAATAAAATTCAGAAAATATTTATAATATAGTTACAAAATTTATTTCATTACTAAATTTGAAAAAACAACATATTGTGTCAGTTTGTTCTGTTCAAGTGTTTTGAAAATCTTATCGATAGCGTTGATCAGACGAATCGATTAGAAACCCAAATCAACATCAACAATTCAAAAACACAATATATTAAATTTTTTAAATATTAGTTTAAAATTACACTTCAAGAATGATTTGAAGATAAGTTGGAAACAAAGATGAGACAATTAAATAACAGAATAGAAAGATGGATAAGCTTATATAAATCGCGGGCAACCTTAACCGGGTCAACCGTGACTTAAAGAATAAGACCGATGTGGATTTCTTTGGTAAATCAACATTCGATCTCAAGATGTAGATTTCGAAATTATAAGATATACTAGCATCGAGGATATAGAATCTCTGGTGAATCGATGCTGTTGTAAAGGAGTTTTCCCCCTTTACAAATAAATTTGAGGTTGGTGAGACCGCCGACTCATTATGAAGATCTTTTGAAGTGGAGTTATGGGATACTCCAGAAACAAAAGAAGATAAATAGTGAGGGACACGAATGGATTTTGGAATCACAGGAAATGTTCCAAAATTCAAAGGAATCGAGTCAAAAAGGAAGAGATTTAAACTCGAATGAAAGTGATTCTGTAAATACATTTACCCTATATACTGAGTTTTGCCTAGAGCTACCAAAGCTCTGATACCAACTGTAACAATCCGATATTTTCAACCATTCGCATCCGCACATGTAGGACTTGAATTGCTCAAAATACCGCATTGTAAATAAAATTTGGCAAATCTCAGAATATACAGTAAATACATAATCACAGATCACAGACACAGAGTAAATAACAATGCAGCGGAAATAAGAGAGATAGTAGTTCATGAAGCTACTATATAAAAATAAGATACATCAGAGTTAAACAAGATACAACAGAAGAGTAATAAGATACATCAGGTAAAAATCAGAATATATCACTGAAATCACTGGATACAGAAAGCAAAATAGATGGCTGCATCTTCAAGAAAAGCTCCAACTCCAAATGTAACGACCCGAAATTTTCGAACCCGAAAATTCCAGATAGTTATGAAAAAGAAGAAAGAGACAGAAAAAGAAGAATAGAAACACCAAACATCTCACATTCGCAACGGATAAATATAATAAATAATAACAGTTTACAAAAGAATACTATATCTATCGACTACATTTAATATACATCAGAGTTTCACATTATATACAGTCACTGAATATTTAAGTCTCAGATTAATAATAATATAAATACAGTGGAATACTCTATACGATATTTCCATCCAGCTCGCCTCCTGAGCTCCAGAACGTACCTACCTGAAAATCTGTAATACTCGGTCTGACCCGAGCATTACATCAAAGTAACACCCGGGTCAGGCTGGAAACCAGCGTGAGTAAACCCAACTTATCCAAATGGAATACACCACATTTCATATCAGAGAAATCAACTCATTCAAAACATCCAATACCATTCAATCATCCATAAGCAAGGCTTAATCACACAAATCAATTTAATTGATTCTAATTGAATTTCAATCCTCAATTTCTTAGGTTCTTTCATTTATTAATTCCAAATCAATTAATTAATCAACTCTTCCATATCCATTCATCTTAAATAACAACCCTGGATTAATTCCATCCAAGTAATTCTCTTTTATTAATTTCACAATATTAATTATTCTTACCCTGCAATTAACTATCCATTTATTTTCTTCATTAAATAAATCAATTTCTCCTTAATTAATCGTCTTAATTAATCTCTTGTTTAATTACACAGTAATTGTATTTTATTAACTTCATTAAACAATTATTTATCAATCCATCAAATGATTATTCTGAATTACCTACACTTAATTAATTAACTTAAAACTTAATTTATTAATTAATTCAAATCCTTAATTACTAAATTAATTAACCCAAATCATTAATTAATTGAATTAATTAATTATCTATTTTAATTACCCTACTAATTTAATGAATCCCAAATCATTAAGCCTTGATTAACAGCGATCACATTCTCGTATTTATGACTTAAGTTTATAATAATATTTAAAACTCAAATACTCCGAGTCAACCCCAATTTACTCGAGTAAAAACCAAAACTAAATCACAAGATCATCAGTACACATCCAAACAATTCAACCATTCATCCAATTTATTTAAATTTAACCATTTAAATTTAAATAAAAATCCAATAGCGTGAGGTTTACTCACCTTTTCTTTTTATTTGCTATCCACTTCAATCCTGACTATTTTCTCCACAGCATATGGACCTTGTATAAACATTAAGTGATTATTAATACTTGAACTAACCGAAAAATTAATTTAATTAACCCAAAATTTCATTTAAACCCTTTTCTTTTACTAAATAAATTTTACTGTTTACATCATACCCTCCTTTATTGTTATTGATTTCAAACCAAGGTAGATTTAATAAATTTCTGAATTTGCAAGTAAAACAACATATTATGTATGGTAGAGTTTCTAACTTTTAATGGTAAAACATTTTAATTAGCTATTTTTAATAAAATAATATGCTAAACAAATAAAAAAAACTCACCTCAAATCAATACGCCTGTCCTCCATATACGCAACCACCATCGCTAGGTCCAAACACTACGTACTCTCCTAGTCAATCACCTTCGTTGTCCAGGACTATGTGCCTCCGAGATCAGATAATATACCAGAAAACCCCAACATAGCTCGACGAAGATCAACCAACCCCCCCATACTCCCGCTGCTACCCTCACGACACCCAGCCAAAACAACATTGTCCCTACAGTGTCGCATATGCACCCCAAACTAACGCCGTACCCCCTGCATCAACTACAAATCCATGGCAAAATTTGACTCCCAGATCTCGATGTCACGGCCCCTCAAGGAACCCAAATCGCAGACCCACATCTCGAAATCAACGTCGATCACGTCCCCTGCCATGGCCTCAAACACGGAACCCTAACCACAACAAATATCGAGTTCAAGTCGCGATCACTCCTAGATGAGAGCATCGATAACTTCAGTTCGCCCAAATCGATCGCACGCCCTGGAGACACGGTGTTCTATTTTTTTTTTTGAAATCGAATAGAAGGGAGGAGATGAAGGAAAGAAAAATTCGGCCATTATGTCTTTGCTTTTTTTTTTTTTTCCAGACCGATTTCTGTTTTCAAATTGTAGAGGAAGACGGAGATAAAAATAGGGGTTTGGAAATGGCTTACAGAGTACGCTTGATATTATGATTAAATATTGAAAAACATCTCATGTTGCATCGAAAAATTCGAACCCAGAATCAGACAAGCCGACAGACATTCATAAGGTTATACCCGCATTCCGAACACAATGGAACGTGTTCCAGAGGCTAATTCAATCGTATGCGCGAGTTACAGAAGAAAACGATCAAATCAAAATTAAATCGATTAAAATAGTTCTAAGCATTTTGAACTACCATGGTCAAATGAGAACTCTGATTGCTACGAAAATTGAAATTCGATAATAACTAACTATTACGGATCCAATGAAACTGGTTTCGTCGAATTCCGAGACTGTGCCTCGAAATGCTATTTTTTTTTAATTCCAATTTAAACGATATATTATTAAAATTGAACAAATTACCTTTACATTAAATTTCAACACTTTCACTACCTTCAGTGCTTTCAATATAAATTCCATAAGCCTTCAAATTATTTTTTAAACAGGCTTAGAACTTCCAGATTCAAAGTTTTACCCAATTTCAAATTATATGGTTAAATATTTAAACTATATAATTCAATAATTTAATTACCAAATAAATATTAATATTTGGAATTCAAGTAAAAATTAACCTTTAAATATTTTAAAATCGATTAATTATTCCAATTTAAATTCGTTAAAATTTCCGGGTCATCACACCAAAGGTGAATCTTGAATGCTAACTCACTCAATCTGAATCGAGCGTAAAGCAAAACATAAAACACTCGAGTCAGGACATAAATACTTATGAACTGTAAATCAACTCAAGTGCATAGTAACAAAAATGCATCAGTAACTTAAAGAATGCTTGGGATCGCCCATCCTTTAAGGATCCGTTAAACTATTTACTATGTAGTAATATTGGGCTATTATAATAATGTCTACAGTAAAAAAAACATACTTTTAAATAGCGTTCCGGGCTACCCATATCACCCTTCACACATAATAGTCCCAGTAGTCCATCCAATATCATGCCATCTCCACTCCGGGTGACAGTCAGAGGATACCACACGGGCTACGGGAGAAAAACAAACTCGTAGTAAAGACTCGGTATGGTTGGTGACACGACACACAATGCAATGCCAGGGTAGATATACCAATTACGCACACGGGCTGGTGGTAACGCAGCAGCCACATACGCCTACCTCGGAAAACACTCCCATATCAAAATCGGAGGATGGCCATCTAATCAATCACCAGTAAGAGTATAGTATCGAAGGAATGTGTCCGATCGGAGGAATGACCTCACTTGGCCCGAGATCGCTCCTGTTTTAGCCACCTTATGCCAACTCACGGGAGTTGGGTCCACGTAATATACCTCAAGAACGTTGCCACCATCTTACTTCATTCTGGAATCTCCACCGCGTACACGGTTGTTAAAGTGGTTTTCGGAGTTGGCAGAGAGTATGACAACTTCCGATCCCGGTCTCTTCAACAGCCAAACGTTATTATAACGCCGTGGTCATTTCAAAATAGTTTATACTTCAAAAAGATCAAATCATTTCATTTCAAACTATATTTCTTTCAAAATAGTTTATACTTCGAAACCAAAACCATTTTTATTTCAAAACTATTTATTCAATCAAAATAGTTTATACTTCGAAACCAAAAACATTTCAAACATATATTCATTTCAAAATCATAATATTTTCAAAGTATAACTCTTTCGAAACCAAAAATTCTTGAAACAATTACACTTTGAAAATCATAACATTTCAAAATCATACATTTGAAATCATGGGATATTCATTTAATTCTTTATATTTTACAATTCATTCAATTAATCCCAAATTTTCAATTTCCAACTTAATTCAATTCAAACCATCAGTTTCAATTAAATTTCCCAATAACCATTTCAAATCATATCAACTTCAAATATAGATTTGATCCACAAATTAAACTATTCAATTTTTAATATATTTCAAAGCTTTAATATCCCGCATTTCAAAAACTAAATTTTATAATTTCATATATCTCAAATCTAGTTTCATTAGTACGTAGTTTTGAAATATTCATTTCATAAATCCAATATTATTTAAATAAACTCAATTTACAATTAAACTAAATATCCTTTCATACCAATATAAACTTCAAATATTCATTTATCAAAAGTACATATCATTCCAATTCATATTCTTTATCAAAATAAAGATCAAATCATTTCCAAACCATTTCAATCATCAAATATCATATCTTTTCAGAACCTTATTATCAAATCATTATTTGAATTCAAATTCAAATACTCAAATTTAAATATCATTTGTAAATCAAATAAGTCATTCATTTGTTATTTCAAGTATCATTACAAAATACATTAAAAATTCCATTCAAAAATTCATTTATCTCATTACATTTCATTCGATTTAACACACAACCAAGTAAACCCTATTTATATTCAAATTCAAATTTAAATTCCTTAAAAATTAAAATTTAAATATTAAAATATATTCAAAACTTCTTATATTTCACAATTAATCTATTTCCAAAAGTTAAAACATTTAACACTTTAAAATATAACTCAAACAGTGTTAAAATCTATAACATTTCAAACATTGTCAAATTATAGCAACGACAACATTTATAAAGTGCTATCATAGCTTATAGCTTCCAAAAATGGTTTAGTTTAAGAATAACGACATTTATAAAATGCCGTAATAGATATTTAGTTATTTCAAACATTGTTAGATTCAAAACAACAGCATTTAAAAATGCTGTCAAAAGACTACAACATTTTGAAAATGCTATAAAATTCCAGATTTCATTTTTGCTTTTCAAAAATAATAATAAAACTCCAAATTTTTGTTATAACTTAAAAATCATATTTCTAGACTTCAAAATTTCACATTTAAAATCATTTTAACATATGATTTAACACAACAAAATTTTTAGATCAAATATTCAATTTAAAAACTCCATTCATTTATTAAGTCAAAATTCACTGTTTATTAATTTATGAATTTAATAAAACCTAAAATTTTACTTCAAATATAATTTCAAAACTTTAAATTTAATTTCCATTATTTATTTACATTTTAAAATAAAATTTAAAGTCAAAAATCTCAATTACTTCAAGTTTACGTACTCAAATTCACAATTTCAAGACTTAATATTTAATTTTCTTAAAACCACAAAATATATATTTTGAAATCAAAATTTCATACTTTTAAAAATACATATTTTAATAAAAATCATTTAAAAATATACCACGGGGTCTGTATATAATTTTCTAACCTAGGTCAAGTGATACAGATATGTATCATTTCAATCCGTAGTTTACAAAGAAAACCCGGGTTCTATCATTTCAAACCCGCAATCCCAAGTCAAATAAAATACAATAAAAATCGCTCAGGCCTATCATTTCAGCCCATAATGATTTTTTCCTATTCTAAAGTCCGTTCGGGTATGTATCATTTCAACCCATAGTGATTCTATTCTAACAGGGAACTTGTAGTGTGATCATATGCATAAACAATATAAACAATGTCAATGTCGCAATATATCAAATGTCAGGTGATAACTAACAGTTTTAACATGGTAATAACATGGCATAACATATCATATGATCATCATTAACTTGCATAAACATTTTATATTACTATACACTTGCCATCAATTTACTATTTCATAAGTAAATATGTCAGAGTGAGAAAGACTCACCTTTTACGAATCTAGAGACAAACAACACACACAAGAGAGATTCCAAAGGAACGAAAAGCACGATTTAATTTGAACGGTAGAGAGACTTGATATTGATCTTGTATACAACAAATAAACAAGATAATATAAATATATATATACAATAAAAATATGAATTGAAACGAAATGGAAATTTTGAATCAACAAAGAACATTACCCAGCTTTAACACAAAAGTGCCTAACCACGACAACATAGCTTGTCACATGATCAAATGGGTTTGTTTTCACCCCACTAGGCTCAGGTTTGGGTCAGGTATGGCAACCATAAAGGTCAGGTTATAAGTGGATGAAGGTGGTGGAAGAGTTACAACATGAAGCATACATGGGTTCAAGGCAAATATGTGAAGTTTTTGGTGCATTTTGACTCGGCTATGACCACATATAGGCTCGGCCATGGGGTCTTCATATCAGGTCAGATCTGGACAGTAGTGAAAGTGGCAGCTAGAGGTTAAGTAGATGATGGTGGTGGTGGCTAAGGAGTGGCCAAAGGCAACTATGAAGGCAATAGTGGAGTATAGGCTTGGCTAGCATTGTTTTGGTGAAGTGCTTTGCAAATTTGAGGTGGTGGCTTCATCTAACGGTCATGGCCAGAGGTGGTGGTCAGAGGAGAGGGGGTTGGTGCTGCTGTAGATGGTGGAGAGGATGGTGGTGATGGTGGGTGGTAGGTGCCTAACAAAGCACAAGAGAGAGTGAGGCAAAAATCAATGAAAAATCATGTTAAAAGAGGAGAAAAAGATTAAAGAAGAAGCCATTTTTTTTCTCTTCTTCCTAGCCGTGAGTTTTATGATGTGAGAAGAATATTTCACGTGAAATGAAGAGGGAAGTCACGGCAATGCTTAGGAGAATGAACGGCTACAAGGAAAAATGAAAAGGCAAGGCAAATGAAAGGACAAGCAGATGAAAAGACTAGAAAATGAAAATGTTTTTGACTCTTTGTTTTCTATTTTCTTTTATTCAAATAAACTAATTAAAATTTCAGTAATTTGACTTTAAAACCGAAATAAAGTAATATAAAATAAAAATAAATAATAAATTTTAAAGAAAATGGAAAAAGAATTAAAGAAATTGCTTAAAATTCCAAAACAGGGTTCAAAAATTACAATTAAATCATCATTGGCTTTGGAAAAATATCTACTTCATTTTAAAAATATTCTAAAGCAAAATTTTGAAATAAAATAATTCCCTAAACATATTAAAAGTGAAATAAATAATTAAATTTAGAGAAAATAGAAAAATAATTAAAGAAATTGTTTAAAAATTGGAAACAGGACATGAAAATTACAAATAAAATACCATTGGCTCTAGACAAATTTCTATTTCACTTTAAAACTAATAAATGTCAAATAAATAAAATAAATGAGGAAAATATAAAGTAGAAATGAAATAAAAATGAAAATATTAAGAAAATAGAAAAATAAATAAAGAATTTCTTTAATTAATTGAAACTAGAAATTAAAAATTATAAACAGAATACAACTGACATTGGAAAATGTCAATTACACTTTCAAAAATGTTTTAAAACTAAAATATATACAATACATGTTATTTACCCATATAAACATGAATTAGAACATTACATGACCAAATAAAATATTATTTATATAATTTAAAATAAACAATTTTGTTAAATACAGCAAATTTCACACAATAGTTAAAAATGCATAACTTTCACATTATAAATCAGATTTCAATGAAACGAAAAGCAGTGCTCTTAAAATTTTATTTACTTTCATAATAAAAGATAAAATTCAAAATTTCAAACTTTCAAATTTTAAATTTAAAAGTCAAAGTTTGACCATTTTGACCAAAATTCACTTTTTTGGAAAATATTCAATTTATACATGTTTGAAATTATAATTTACATTAAAATCAAAATTTGTATTTAAAATAACAAAAATATTCATTTTAATAGATAAAAATAAAGTTTTTAAATCAAGAATTCAATTATAATAATTAAAATATACAGTTAAAACAATCAGAAAATACAGGGTTGTTGCAATAATATAAAAAGATAAGTTGTATAACTTACAAAGGAGTTAAGTTAATTTGAAATTTAGACACTTTGATTAGGTTGAAAGTCAAAGTAAAATTTAGGAATAAGAGATATAAGAAAAATCATCCTAATATAAAAACTTTGAATTAGTGATACATTTAGGGTAACATTTGTAATTCAAAATGAAGTAAGATTAGAATTGGATATTTTTGAATAATATGGTTAGTAGTTTGGTTGTTGGATGAAAATGTTTAAGTAACAAATACCATGTGAATTAAGTTTCACAATTTGACAATAAAGTATTTGATGGATTTAAGGTTAAGAAATTTGATTTAGAAAATGGATAGGTAAATAAGTTAAGTAGTTAATCATAGAATCAGTGAGAAAAAGGTGTACACTTAGTAAAGTTGTCTTATTAATATATGGATTGGATATATAATATGAGCTAAATGGAATATTAGGTAAAGAAAACTAAGGATTGAGTTTTATAACTTATTAATTTGAGATAATAGTAGAGTTCCACATTTGTTAAACACCTTAGTTGAAGTAATGATGGTTTGAAGATTAAGGATATGTATATATACTCTTAGGAAGTAAAGGTATATTATACAAGTTTAAGTCTTATTTGTATGCTTAAGTAATATTATATTTAGGAGAAAGAAATGGTTGTGAAATAAACTTGGATTAATAAATTTTCTGAAAAAATGTGTTAGGTAAAGATGAATGTGAATAAGTACATAAGTTAAACGTTGATCATTTTGGCACATAAATTTTGATCTAAGTTTTGAGTACAGAACTTTGAGGTGTTTACACAAATCTGAAAAAGGATTTATCACTCGATTCTTGACGACGAACATTGACGAGAGTTTATGATTATGTGCACGAGTTTTCTATCATAGTTGAGAGCTATGCAAGGAAAGTAAGGGTTTGTGATCAAAAAGTCTGATCAAAGTCCGCAGTAGAAAATCGAGGATCAATACTAGTTTGGAGGTAAAGTTGTGGATTTGAATAATAGATCGAATCAAAGATCACATATAGTGTGATGTTTTGGGTCTGTCTACTTAGTAGTTGGATAGTTATCTTTAAAAATAGGCATTAAGATATAGTGGTTGGACTTATGTTTTGATATGTGTAAATTTATATAGAACTCAGGTATAGTACATGCTCAGGACAGAGGATGAGTTGTGTGGATGTATTTATTTATGTTGATATAGTATCAGTGGGGTTGTTTTTGGATGTATAGTCTTGTTTGGTTGTTGTATATTCTATCTTAAGTGTGCATTATGCACTAGGATAAGTAGGATAAAAGTTTGACTTGATGTATATATAACCGTAAGTACGTGATAGATACTCAAGTTAATGTGGGGAATCTTTGTATGCATGTTTGGCATCATTTGTTTTAGTGTTATTATGATATCGACCTTCTTCTTTTCTATCATCAGTAGAAATAAGTCAAATAATTTGAGGATATGAGTATGAGATAGATTCCTTTATCTAACTTTTATTTCGAGGACGAAATGCTTTTAAGTAGGGGAGAATGTAACGACCCGTAATTTCGCAATTTCAAAAATGAGAGATTTCATTCGTTTTAAATTTAAAAAGGAGTTTAAATCTTAAATAAAAATGTTATATATAATAAAGAAATTATTTATTCTTATAGATAATAAATTTAAAAGTATAAATTTGGATTTTTGAACAAATCGACAAAAGTTAAGTTTTGTTAATAATAAATAAAGGCTTAAATAAATGAATTTAAATATTTATTAAAAAGGTAAATCTTATTTAAAACATCTAATAAAGATAATAAAAGTAAATTTATATATTTAAAAGTATGTTAATAATCGTGTTATAAAAATAACCAAAATTTGTCGCATTTTGTCAGTTTTACATACACTGTAAAATTAAAGATTTTGATATTAATTAAAGATAATTTTAAAATATAAAGTAACTTGTTTTAATTTATTTAAAGAAGTAAAATGTTCATTTTAAAGTTTGTTTTACTTCAATATATAGCTTAATAAAAAGGTCAAATTTTGACTGTAAAATTTGTCGTCAAAAACGCCGTTTTTAACCAAAACAACTTGTCGACAAGTTGTTGCAACCTGACACATTGTCTAACTTATAAATAAAAGTTTACAAACTATTTAAACACTTTACATTTATCACTAGAAGTCAAAAGAAGTTTACTTTTGGAAAGTTTAAATAAATGTATAAAAAGTGAAAAGTATGATTTGACATATTTAAAAATAATTAAAGCTTTTATAAAACAACATCATTACTTTACTTCTCATCTCATTAATGAGATGTTATGCATAGAAAAGGAGCAAATGGAAAAGTGAAAAAAAAGCCAACTTAAGGAATTAATGACACATACATTCATGCATTTAATGCAAATCAAATCAATACAAAGTCTTCTATTTAAAATGCAAAATTTAAGAAAGTAATCATTTCTATCTTTAACATCACCATTAATGCTTAAGTCACATCACTTATGGAAAATGAGCAAATGTTATTTTAACATTTTAAAGTGTAGTAACATCATTTCTTAAGTACAAATTCAAATCAAACCATTTCTTCTCCATTAAGAAAAGGTCAAACCAAGGGTAGAAAGGTAAATTAAAAAGTCAAAAAGTAAAGAAAGGTATTTTAGTCATTTTCCATCTAAAGCTCAAGTATAAATATGCATCCATACCTTTCATTTTTCACACTTCATTCTCTACCTTCTTCTTCATTTTCTCCTTCCTCTTCACCTCCATTTCCATGGCTTCCCACCTCCATTTTCCTTCCACCTTTAAGCCATTCACCTTCTACTACTTATACTCCTCCTCCAAAATACCAAAACCCTCTCCACCCTCAGCCAAAATCACCCTACACACCAAAATCGAGCCTAGCTTTCACCTACCCACCCCCTACACCTCAAGGCCGAGCCCACACACCACAAACCCGAGCCACCCTAGCCAAGCCGAGCCCCTACACTCCAAACCCGAGCACCACATACCAAAAACCCAACCCATACACTCCTACACCTCCTACACGCCATACCCAAGGCCACACCATCTTCCACACCAAGGCCGTACTTCCTCTCTTCCATATAAAAAACAAAAGAAAAGAAGAAGAAAAGAGAAGAAAAGGAAAAGAAAAGGAAAACAAAAGCGTTCGAAAAGGAAACGACAAAAGGCGAGACGTTGGAAATAACACGTTAGCGAGAGACGGAAATCTTACGTTAAAGTTTGACAGAGTGGATATGAAGGTGAGAAATTCTCTCCGCTTTTTGAATTATATTGATTATCATGCTTAATTATTATGTTAGATAATCCTATTTGATGACATAGATGTTTGATTGATTGTTTGAATATGTTGGATAATCCGTAGTAATGTTATGACATTTACCATATTGAATAGGTTAGTGTTATATGATTGTTGTGTGGTTGTGATGATAATTTGGACATCAAATTTCTATTAATTAAGCAATCCCTTTGTTTAATAAGACCCTATTTTAGTAATATGAGATATTGTGGAAAAATAAATCTCTTTTCATTTAGAAGTGAAGTTAAAATTAAAATGAAAGAGAATTTGAAATTTGAAGTAAAACGGATTTGAAAATGGTATTTAATTAGGAATTGAAATTGAGATGAATAGTGAAATTGAAATTGAAATGGATTTTGAAAAGGTAAAGTTTAGTTTGAGATTGAATTGAAGTTTAAACTGAAATTAGATTTGAAATCTAAGTTTTAAATGTGTTTAATTCAAGATTAGAATTGAAATTGAATTGAAATTGGAAATTAAAATTTAATATTAAAATAATGGAAATATAATAATATTATAATATAGTAATAGTGGAAATATATTTTAAATACTTAAAAAGTGAAAATATTGATTTAAAATGATTTGTAATGATTTTATAAGTGTTGAAATCCAATTTGCATAAATTATTTCGAGTATTGAAAAATAAGTTAAAACTAGACGCGTCGCGCAACGGTAGTTCGTGATTTCGCGCCGAAAAGTTCAAATGAATGTGCAGAGTGGAATATGGCTAGGAATTCTTCAAGATAAGAAAATTCCGGACTATTATATCCATATCTTCTAAACGAAGAAAGAAAATCAAAGTTTCGATTAGTAGATTTTGAATTAGGACCAAATCAATTTTTTAGAAAAATCGCGCCAGTGCAATTTAGTGACCATAACAAGTAATTTGTTTAAATGAACGATTTTAATTACGGAAAAATATGGAATAAATTTGATAAATATATTTATATAATTTGAAAGAGATTTTGATAGAAAAATATGAATTTTCAAATATTTAAAAGTTTTTTAAAATTCAAATAAGCTTATATGGCACTTTCTGTAGCACTTTTCTGCTGCGAATTCTATAACTTTTGGAATATGAGTTAAATGTAACAACGTTTCCCAGAATAATTTGTGAATGTTTTAAAAAGGATAATTAAGCGTTTTGCAAGATAATTTGGGATATTTATAAGCAATTCCAAAATAAAGTTGAAAATCTTAGTATGCGGAGACGACTAGTGCATTTGTCCCGTCTGTGAGATCTGGGAAAATAAAACAAGGTGTTTAACTAAGGTTAGGAATGGAGCAACCGGTGCCCTGAACTTACCTGACCTATGTTTTCTTTTCTTAGGCGATGGGTGGAACAGATCGAAAAGAAAGCCCGGATGCTCTTAAATAAAAAGACTGTATTAAGTTTTTGAATTAAAAGAAGATTGGTATTATCCAAATGTTAAGCAATCTCCTAAATGAATGATTTCTATGATCCTATTTACTAAAAAATATTTTTGTTAAGATTGATTTAGGGTTTATCATAAACGATGTCTTAAATAACATTGTTTTTGACCTGCCTAAAAGTAAAGAAATTTGGTTCAAGAATTAAGTAAGGAAATCTGAGATATTTTCCAAAGTAGAAGAATGAATTACTTAGAATTATCCTAAGTTAAAAGAAAGAGATTTCGAAATCATCTGAAAAGAATTAAAGTGAAAAGAGACTTAATAAGTCCTATATACTCATATTCACTTTTTATCGATATTTGGATTTCGAAGGAACCAGGGTCGGATTTGGGTAATTCCTATCCGAAAACCACTTTGAACCAATGTATACGTTCAAACGTGAGGACATGTTGAAGATGATTGAGGACCGTGGATCTTTATAGCGTGAAGATTGCTTGTTGAACATGCTCTGGGTAGCTCCCAATTATAGAGTTATTTATAACAGTGGTCTCCTTGTGATGGAGTTTTTTCGGATTGCATGGACTACTCGCTATTAGTGGTAGTAGGAGAGTGCCTTCGGTTTGTCCTATTCCTGGACAACTTGTATGGACGTTTGTCTGACATTGCATTTCTAACGAATATGTACATTGGTTTCTACAAACGTACATCAGTGGTGGTGGGAAAGGAAACTTCTCTTAGCTTAACACCCTTCTTGAGACGTACGAGCTCAAGGGTTGTATTTTTGTGGAAGACAATTAGTAATTAAACGGAAATGGCAATGTGGCATTCAAAGATGTGATATGTGCTATGTGAAAAGGTAATCGTTGCCTAAAGCCTCATCAAACCGGAAATGACCGAAACAGGATTAGATGCGGCAAGGCTAAGTGGGTCATTCCCAATTACGGTATGATCATCCCATTCTAGATATATTTCTTCCGCTATGATTTTCGGGATGTTAATTTATGTGGTGTATGGAAAGAGAGCTCTCGAATAAAGGTCGATAACAATCGGAGGATGACATATTCGGTACTATCTAGTTACAGAGGTAGGCTGGTCTTGTGTTGGTAGAGGTAAGATGTTCTGTGCCTCGGGACATACATCTAGAGTTGTACCTATTTCGGAAGGTAGATCCTGCGCCTGGTCATTTGTATGGAAATCCATTCTCCAATAAGAACCTACGGACTTGATTGTAAACCTATTATGCTGGAATTTAGCCAATGTAACAATTTCGGCTAAGATTAAGAAGTTTATTTGCAAATGTTTCCAAAGATATATCATTAGAAATAATAACAAATGTTTTGATATAAAAGTGTTTTAGTTATCATAAGGTAAAAACCCGTCCGTGTTTATGTGTGGGCGTGGTCTTATGAGATACTCTTTATTTCAAAGGATTTTATCCAAAAGCTGATATATGACATTATCATTTATTATTGATTTTTTCTAACGCTGGTTTATCAAGCCTGATCCAGGTATTTTCAATACTCAGGTCAGATCCAAGTAGTTTCAGGATAGTCGAAGACGGTTGGAGTTTCCAGAGGAGAGCTGGAGATTTTCATCGATGTATGAGCATATTCTATTATCCGCTGTACTTAATGTATTCTGTTTGATGTTTGTCAGCAATATTAAGGGCAGATTTTATAACCGTCCAAGCTGAATTTAGGTTAGACTCTGATGTACGTATTTAAAAGTTTTCTGCTGTAAAAATATTTGTTCAATATTATATGTTATTCCATTCGTGTGAGATTTGGTTCTGTCTACTTTTCTTTATCACCTTAAAGATCCGTCTTTTCGTGCAATTTGAGTTAGACATGTGCGGTTTATTATCGATTCAAAGGGTACGGGAAAATGGGTCTTTACACCTTTTGTAACAACCCGCATATTTATCGGTTGTATATTTAAATATTTTATTTAAATATAACATCAATTGTCGGATCATAGTCCGAAAAGTTACTTTCTGCAAACGGTCGAATTGGGTCTCAAGACCACTTCCATTGAGTTCAAAATGTCGTTTGCGATCTTTTTGAGTATAAGCTTCGATATGTTTGGAGTAAGTTGAAATTGGCTACCTTTTCTAGTTGGGTTTTGGGTTTGGGTTCAGCCCATTAGCTAACTAAACCCTCTAACTCAGCCCTCTCCTCCCCATTCTCTCATTCTTACTTCCCAAACTCAAGCTCCAACTGAAAATGGTGGAAAGGAAAGGGAATTAGAAACTCCAAACCCTAGTTCTTCTTGCTAGCTCATAATCTTGCTCCAAAATCAAGGGGAAGCCATTGATTGAAGCTTGTTGAGTTGAAGTAGTGTTTGGTTGGTCTTCTCCTTGTTATTGAGCTTCATCTTCTTTGTTTTGAGTGAAAAAGGTGAGTTTTTAACTCACATCTACCTCTCTTCCTATCATTGATGTTGGGTATGATTTCCTAACAAATATTCATGTGCTATTGCTTTGATTTGAAAAAGATTTGGAATTCATTTGATAAGGGCAAGAAGTGCTGGAAAACAGCCTTCGGCCGACCGAGCGCAAGCTCCGGTCGACCGACTTGATTCCAGACCACTTCTTTGCTTCTGTTTTGGGTGCAGGAAATTGGCTTCGGCTGACCGACCCAGGAAGTCCGGTCGGCCGACCTACTTCCCGAGAGTTTTTATGAACAGTGTCCGGTCGACCGAGCCCTGTAGGCGGCCGACCGACCTGCTGCTGTTTTGCCTGTTTTGCCTGTTTTTGATCGTTTTGATAGATTTTCCGAACCTTATTGATTCAAGTTGGTTTTTAATGGTTGTTATTGCATCTTTGGCTTTGATAACTTGCTTTTGACTTCATTCACGATTTTAATAAATAATCCCTCTAAATCGTATTAAAAGCTCCCTTCTCCGCTTTATAAATTTCTATTTAAACACGCACAATTTTGCACTTCGAACGAAGTGGAAAGGTGATTAAATGGTTAGGTAAAACACGGACCATGAATCCGTGCATTCACCTTTCCGATTAATCCCCAACCTATTCGATTGATCGTTTTGACCCTTGTGTCTGGTTTACCGATGAGATGAGGTGAACTTTGTAATGCTTCGAGTGTGAAATTAACTAATGGAAAGTAAACCGTTTAGTGCGAACGGGTGGTTATGGGACTCACGTTACCACTTTTCGGATTCCTTTCTGGGAGTTTGTGACACATGCTGCCTTTGGGATAGCGTCTTCGGACTGTCTCCTCTGGCCTGTTTCCTTTAATATCGCTTTTGGAGTTAGTCCTTTGCCCCGACCCGAGAGATATGTGGGATTGTCGGTTACCTTTATTATTGCTTTTGGAGTGGTTTCTTCACCACCGCTCAAGAGATATTGGAGTGGTTTCTTCACCACCGCTCAAGAGATATTGGAGTGGTTTCTTCACCACCGCTCAAGAGATATTGGAGTGGTTTCTTCACCAAGATATATTGGAGTGGCTTCTTCACCACCGCTTAAGAGATATTGAAGTGGTTTCTTCACCACCGCTCATGATGTTTCATTGATATTATATTCCATTGGTATCGTCCTTCGGTGTTGGTCTTTTTGAGCCGCATGATGAGTAGCGTTTACCTTGTGGAACTCGTATACCTTATTGGTATTTGTTATTTGCCTTATGGTTTATTTCGGGATATTCTTATCCTTTGTTTCTATATGTTGCCAATGATATGAGGCTTGTTATCATATGATCCATCTTTTGTTAGATGATTGTGTTATCTCTTTTAGAGATATTTGCTATATCTTGTAACCTTGCAGGTTTATTGTTGTTCAGTTTATCTAACTGATTTGTTTAGCTAGACTGACCCGTGTATTAATTACTCGAGTCAGACCGAGATGTTTCAGGTTAGGTGCTTTGGACTTAGCCTCTTTTGCTTCCGCATGGACTACTCCGCTGGCTTCTTTTTGTCATAGCTTTTTGTGTAGTCCTATTTTGTTGTAACTCTGATATGTATTCTTGTGAACTCGTTTGTATATTGTGGTTTGCTATACCTCTTGACATGTATTATTTTGTATACTCTGTTGTGTATCAATATATGTGTATATGATGATCAACTGTTCTGTGATGTATATTACATTTGAGTTGTTATATTCTGTTCTGATAGATCCTCTAGCCACCTATGGTTTTGTTTTAAGTATTCATTGGATATGTCGGTCTGCTGGGTAAAGCAATCGTCGATGTATTCAATAGGTAATTAAAGCAAGGCTATAGATGGTCGCTCCTAAACAGCCTTATTCTCCGTGTTAGCAGACGGTATTATCTATTAATACTCTTTGCTAGCGTGGGTATAGAGGTGGGGTGTCACAGCTTGGTATCAGAGCTGAGTTCAGTGCAAAATATGATAAACATAGAATAGAGCACATATTACGATACATCAGAGTGTGATAAGTGATACAAATCTTTGAATCATCGTGTCTCTCTCTATTCCTTCTTTGCCTTTGAAGTTTAGATAGGATATAGGAATACGTCTAGGAATTTTATTCCGTAGTATTCCGTATTGAAATATCTACCTTGTGATTATCCATCTATTTTGGAAGGTTTCTATTTTCTTTGTGATTTTGATTTCCAATTTGATGGCATCATTTTATTTCTTTAAGCCCTCATGATGAGGAGAGTGTTGATTCTCTCATTCTTGTAGTTTGAGAATTTTCTGGTATTTTTGGTCTTGTCTTAGGGTTATCACCTAAGCAATCTTTTGAGTAGTGTTAAGGTCTTTTTAGCTCGAACTTACCACTGGTTTTCATTTGGCTACGAGTTGCGGAAGTTAGCACTCCACTTACCGCCTTCCACACTCGTTGTAATTCTTATAAATGATTTGTTATGTCATTCAGTTTGTCTAGCTCATTTCATCCATTTTATGAATCGAGTATTCTGTGAATATCTCGATGATTCCATTTTGGTATTTATTGATTTTGGATGTAAAATAGCAATTTAAAGAATTTTGCAAATCTTTTTCATAAGATTTATTTATAAGTATAATTGGATTTTTGTTCTTTAAACGAACAAAGAATATTTTTAAAAGTTTTTAGAAACATGTTTATCATATAGAAGATGATTTTGTGATTGTATTGCCCATTGAGTGCTTTAAGAATTCTGGTCGATGTGCTTGATCACCGTTATCGATAGGAATTTCCAAAACGCTTTGATGAGACAATCAGGCACAGTAAATTGATTTTGAATAAGTAAATTTTTCTTGAAAGATTATTACATAAAGATAATTGTAATTTTTGAAAGTCTTAGCTTTTTGGGAAAGAAAATTAATTTAAAAGAACTCTTTCTTTTCGATATCCCTATTCTTGTTATTCCCGTAGGGAACCAATGCTTTATCTTTTGTACCAATGCTAATCGTATTGGTTTGGATGCCATTCACTTGCAAAAGAGAACGTGCTATCATTTATTCTTCTAAATAGTTATAGCCTATCGAGACTAGATATGCCACTCATGATTTAGTGCTCGCGGCTGTTGTTTTCGCTTTTAGAGTTTGGCATCATCGTTTATTTATGGCGGAGAAATTTGTTCTCCACCTCGATCATAAATCTTTGGAATATTTATTTTCTCACAAGGAGCTTAATGATGGCTTGAGTTCCTTGCATCTTATGACCTTGATATTCTTTGTATACTCCCGGAAGGGGGATCGTGTTGCCAATGCACTTTGTTGTAAGCAACAAGTGATTGTTTCTTTGTTGATGTCCGAATGGAATGATCTTTTTACCAAGTTCATCGGACGTTTTATTGTGCTTCTTTTTGTTGGGCTTCGGTTCATTGACGTATTGTTTGCATTACGTCGGTGTTTCGAATATTTGAGCTTAGGAATCTAGAGAATTCTCTGAGCAAGCAAGCTCGAACTTATCCTTTCGTGCACTTTATGGTGAACTTCTTATTCTGTTATTCTTTTGTGTTGATATGTTTGTGGTTGTTACTTCTTATTTCTTCTTAAGAATTGCGAGGACGCAATTTCTTTAAGGAGGGGAGTCTGTAACAACCCGCATATTTATCGGTTGTATATTTAAATATTTTATTTAAATATAACATCAATTGTCGGATCATAGTCGGAAAAGTTACTTTCTGCAAACGGTCGAATTGGGTCTCAAGACCACTTCCATTGAGTTCAAAATGTCGTTTGCGATCTTTTTGAGTATAAGCTTCGATATGTTTGGAGTAAGTTGAAATTGGCTACTTTTTCTAGTTGGGTTTTGGGTTTGGGTTCAGCCCACTAGCTAACATACCCTCTAACTCAGCCCTCTCCTCCCCATTCTCTCATTCTTACTTCCCAAACTCAAGCTCCAACTGAAAATGGTGGAAAGAAAAGGGAATTAGAAACTCCAAACCCTAGTTCTTCTTGCTAGCTCATAATCTTGCTCCAAAATCAAGGGGAAGCCATTGATTGAAGCTTGTTGAGTTGAAGTAGTGTTTGGTTGGTCTTCTCCTTGTTATTGAGCTTCATCTTCTTTGTTTTGAGTGAAAAAGGTGAGTTTTTAACTCACATCTACCTCTCTTGCTATCATTGCTGTTGGGTATGATTTCCTAACAAATATTCATGTCCTATTGCTTTGATTTGAAAAAGATTTGGAATTCATTTGATAAGGGCAAGAAGTGCTGGAAAACAGCCTTCGGCCGACCGAGCGCAAGCTCCGGTCGACCGACCTGCTTCCAGACCACTTCTTTGCTTCTGTTTTGGGTGCAGGAAATTGGCTTCGGCTGACCGACCCAGGAAGTCCGGTCGACCGACCTGCTTCCCGAGAGTTTTTACGAACAGTGTCCGGTCGACCGAGCCCTGTAGGCGGCCGACCGACCTGCTGCTGTTTTGCCTATTTTGCCTGTTTTTGATCGTTTTGATGGATTTTCCAAACCTTATCGATTCAAGTTGGTTTTTAATGGTTGTTATTGCATCTTTGGCTTTGATAACTTGCTTTTGACTTCATTCACGATTTTAATAAATAATCCCTCTAAATCGTATTAAAATCTCCCTTCTCCGCTTTATAAATTTCTATTTAAACACACACAATTTTGCACTTCGAACAAAGTGGAAAGGTGATTAAATGGTTAGGTAAAACACGAACCATGAATCCGTGCATTCACCTTTCCGATTAATCCCCGACCTATTCGATTGATCGTTTTGACCCTTGTGTCTGATTTACCGATGAGATGAGGTGAACTTTGTAATGCTTCGAGTGTGAAATTAACTAATGGATAGTACACCGTTTAGTGCGAACGGGTGGTTATGGGACTCACGTTACCTCTTTTCGAATTCCTTTCTGGGAGTTTGTGACACATGCTGCCTTTGGGATAGCGTCTTCGGACCGTCTCCTCTGGCTTATTGCCTTCTTTTGGAGTTGGTCCTTTGCCCCGACCCGAGAGATATTTGGGATTGTCGGTTACCTTTAGTATTGCTTTTGGAGTGGTTTCTTCACCACCGCTCAAGAGATATTGGAGTGGTTTCTTCACCACCGCTCAAGAGATATTGGAGTGGTTTCTTCACCACCGCTTAAGAGATATTGGAGTGGTTTCTTCACCACTGCTCATGATGTTTCATTGATATTATATTCCCTTGGTATCGTCCTTCGGTGTTGGTCTTTTTAAGCCGCATGATGAGTAGCGTTTACCTTGTGGAACTTGTATACCTTATTGGTATTTGTTATTTGCCTTATGGTTTATTTCGGGATATTCTTATCCTTTGTTTCTATATGTTGCCAATGATATGAGGCTTGTTATCATATGATCCATCTTTTGTTAGATGATTGTGTTATCTCTTTTAGAGATATTTGCTATATCTTGTAACCTTGCAGGTTTATTGTTGTTCAGTTTATCTAACTGATTTGTTTAGCTAGACTGACCCGTGTATTAATTACTCGAGTCAGACCGAGATGTTTCAGGTTAGGTGCTTTGGACTTAGCCTCTTTTGCTTCCGCATGGACTACTCCGCTAGCTTCTTTTTGTCATAGCTTTTTGTGTAGTCCTATTTTGTTGTAACTCTGATATGTATTCTTGTGAACTCGTTTGTATATTGTGGTTTGCTATACCACTTGACATGTATTATTTTGTATACTCTGTTGTGTATCAATATATGTGTATATGATGATCAACTGTTCTGTGATGTTTATTACATTTGAGTTGTTATATATAGTTCTGATAGATCCTCTAGCCACCTATGGTTTTATTTTAAGTATTCATTGGATATGTCGGTCTGCTGGGTAAAGCAATCATCGATGTATTCAATAGGTAATTAAAGCAAGGCTATAGATGGTCGCTCCTAAACAGTCTTATTCTCCGTGTTAGCAGACGGTATTATCTATTAATACTCTTTTCTAGCGTGGGTATAGAGGTGGGGCGTCACACCTTTGGCCCGTAAAATGGCATTTGAACTTCGATGCGACAGGGAGTCGGATTCCAGTTGGTTATCCGAAACCCACATCGAACTTGTGAATCTTTGTGAATGATATATCTGAAAGTGTACGTGCAGTACTAAGGATCGTGTAATATAATATATAAATGCGGAAACTAATAATAGATATAAAATAAAAATTAAAGTAAGCACACCAGGAATTTTTATACTGGTTCGAACTTCCGATTCTACGTCCAGTCCCAGAATATCCTCTGGATTTAGACTAAACCCCTCACTTAACCCAGAGGAATAGGTATATCACAACCGAGCAGCCGAACAGGAATTTTTCCGCCTCAACAGCCGAAGAGGACTTCAACTTAATACAAATACTTTGTTGACGAGTGTGTTCCGAATAACACGAATTGTCTTTTGATAGTACAATTTCCTATAATCAAATCCTCAAGAATATGTAGTGTATGTGAAGATTTAGAAGTAAGGTAATCTCGTAGAATCGAAGTATATAAATTAATTCAGAGATTCTAGAGATATTGAATGAGAATGAATGCTTTTATTTGCAGAAATAAATAAAGAATAGATTTCAGAAATATAAAACAGAATCAATGATTGTAGAAGTGATTTGAACATGTTTATATAGTTGTAGAATAGTTATAATCTTTCATGAAGAGTTTCAATCAAAAGTTGTGTCCGTATCTCTTGGATTGAGGGACATTCCTCTTTATGATCAATCGCAACTCTTCAGGAAAACTATTCGTTATGTTCAGGTCGGTCGACTGAGAAAACTGGCCGGTCAGCTGATGTGTAAAACCGTATACAAAACAATGTATATCTGTGCACTTGACACAGAGTCGGTCGACCGAGATTTCTGGTTGGTCAACCGACCTGTTGTCAATTGCACAGTACACACTATTTTATGTATAACTTAATATAAATTAATTTGTGTATGTGTGTGACTACTTGAGGAATGATTTTAACAATATTCTAAGACTCAATACATTAAAATATTCATACTAATCTCTGGATTGTAGTCTTGTCTCCTTAGTAGTGCATAATATACACTTATTTTCTTTTTATCGCTTTCGTATAGTATTCTCGTCGTATGATCTCTGAAGCTTGTGTCATGAATCAAAACTCATGAATCAACATTCTCCCATCTATGCACTTCTGGTGTATAGCCTGTATGAGATTCATCCCATGGTTTCCACCCGTGTCAGGGGTCTTTATCAGGAGAAGAGAAATCAAGGATACGTTTAGGCATGGGAAAAGTAGGATAAGGGCCATTTTCAAGAATTTGGTCTGAAACATCATCGTCGGGAGATGAGTATGATAGATGGGAGTTTTCGGAATTATAGGGGTCATTGTTTGAAGACATTTTTCATGTTTAAAATTTTCTTAGTATATGTTTTGAAAGATAAGCATAGTATATATAAACATCTGTTTGCTGAAAAAACTAGTGGATAGGAACTAATTTTAAATACAATCATAGAAGTTTAACAATAAAACCGTTTGTAAATGTATGATTTATAAGTTTTAGAACTAAAAATAGTTATTTCTGAAAAACAAAACAGATAAAATAAATGTTAAGGTAAACTGAGACAAGAAACACCCATAGCCCAAGTGGCTATAACACAACATCTATCAAACAAGTCAGAGATCATGAGTTCGAGTTCCACTTTAGTCAGAAATAAAACAATTTTTGTTTTTCAAAATTTTTGCGTATTTTTATCTATAAATCTTTTAAAGACATTATTCCTAAATCTCGTCTAAGTTTGATTAAACTATTTTCATTTAAAGGTTTAGTAAAAATGTCAGCAATTTGATTTTCAGTATTAATAAATTCTAAATTTATCAATCCTTTTTCCAGACAATCAGGAAGAAAGTGATGACGAATATCAATGTGTTTTGTTCGTGAGTGATTTACAGGATTTATAGAAAGATTTATTGCACTAGTATTATCACAATAAATTATAGATTTTTCAAGATAACAATTAAAATCTTGTAGTGTTTGCTGCATGTATACGACTTGTGCACATGCCAAAGTAGCAAATATATATTCTGCTTCACACGTTGATAAAGAAACACAGTTTTATTTCTTACTAAACCAAGAGACTAAGGAACTTCCAATGAAATGACACGTTCCACTTGTACTTTTTCGATCCGTCCGACTTCCTCCAAAATCAGCATCTCTATAGGAGACTAATTCGAAAGGACATTCTTTCGGATAGAATATTCCGAAATTTTTGGTTTTAGTTAGATATCAAATAATATGTTTAATTGCTCGCATATGTGATTCTTTGGGATTTGCTTGAAATCGAGCACATAAACAAACACTCATCATAATATCGGGTCGACTCGCTGTTAAATATAATAATGATCCAATCATACTACGATATAGTTTTTGATCAACACTTTTGCCTTCTTCGTCTCTGTCGAGATGAATCGTTGTGCTCATCGGAGTTGGTTTGGCAGAAGTGTTTTCTAGACCAAATCGTTTAATTAAATTATAACAATATTTTTCTTGATTAATAAAAATTCCATTTTCTATTTGTTTTATTTGTAAACCAAGAAAATAATTTAACTCACCCATATGAGACATTTCAAATTCATTTGTCATTATTTTAGAAAATTCTTGACAAAGCTTTTCATTTGTAGATCCAAAAATTATATCGTCAACATATATTTGGATAATTAAAATATCATGCTTGTTTCTTTTAATAAAAAGGGTTTGATCAACCTTTCCAATTTCAAAACCAGAATTTAGTAAATAACTTTTAAGACAATCATACCAAGCACGAGGTGCTTGTTTTAAACCGTGTAAAGCCTTTTTGAGTTTATAGACCTGGTCAGGAAATTGTTCATGTATAAATAATGGAGGTTGTTCAACATAAACATTTTCTTTTATAAAACCATTTAAAAAAGCACTTTTAACATCCATTTGATAAAGTTTAAAATTATGAAAACATGCAAAAGCTAATAAGATTCGTATTGCTTCAAGTCGGGCGACTGGAGCAAACGTTTCTTCATAGTCTATTCTCTCTTCTTGATTATATCCTTGTGTAACTAATCTAGCTTTATTCCTAGTTATATTTCCTAGTTCATCTGCTTTATTTTTAAAGACCTATTTAGTACCGATAACTGATTGATCACTTGGTCTAGAAACAAGTTCCCAAACTTCGTTTTGTTCAAATTGATTTATTCTTCTTGCATAGCAAGAATCCAGTAGTCATCAGTTGAGGCTTCTTTTATATTCTTAGGTTCTATGTTAGAGACAAAAGCTACATAACCAACTTGATTTAATTGATGTCTGGTTTTAACGTTCGTATTTACTTCTCCAATTATATTTTGCACAGGATGATGTTGTAAAATTTTAGGTGGAGATTTTATTATATTAGTAGTAGTATTCTCATTTTCAGTAATATCATGATCATTATTGAAAATTTCTTCAGTATTACTATTTTCATTCTGAGTAGCTTCATCATCAGAATCGATAGTAATATTTGGATTTATATATTTAAAATTTTTGTCAAATGAAACATGTAAACTTTCTTCAATAATTTGAGTTCTTTTATTAAAAATTCGATAAGCTTTACTTCGTTCCGAATATCCAACAAATATTCCTTCATCGGATTTTGGATCGAATTTGCCTAGTTGATCTTTAGTATTTAAAATAAAACATTTAGAGCCAAAAACTTTAAGATATGAAATATTTGGTTTTCTTCCATTTAGAAGTTCATATGGAGTATTCTTAGTTAACGGTCGAATGGAAACACGATTCAATACATAACAAGCAGTAGCTACAACTTCTGCCCAAAAATGTTTTGTTAAATTGGTTCCATTTAATAAAGTTCTTGCACATTCTTGTAATGTTCTATTTTTTCTTTCTACAATGCCATTTTGTTGTGGTGTTCTAGGAGATGAAAAATTATGGTTAATACCTTTCTTGTTACAAAATTGTTCAAAAACTTCATTTTCAAATTCTCCTCCCTGATCACTTCTGATATTTTTAATTTTCAAACTTTTAATATTTTGAATTCTTTTAACAAACACTTTAAAATTATAAAAAGTATCACTTTTATTTTTTAAAAAGAAAATCCAAGTGTATCTAGAAAATTCATCTACAATAACAAACACATATCTATTATGATTAATAGATTGAACTTGAGTTGGACCAAAAAGATCCATGTGTAAAAGTTCAAGTGGTTGTTCTGTAGAAATTACTATTTTTGATTTAAAAGAAGATTTTGTTAATTTTCCTAATTTACTTGGATCACAAAATATATTCGTTTTGAATTTCATGTCAGGTAAACCTTTAACTAATTTATTTTTCGCTAATTTGTTGATGCTTTTAAAATTAATGTAACAAAATCTTTTGTGCCAAAGACAGGAATAATTTTCCTTAGCTATTAAACACAAATTTGAATCATTTTTAACGTTCATATTTAAAATATAAATGTTTTTATCTCTTATTCCTTCAAAAATAGTATTATGATTTTTATCGACAATATTACATTTATTTTCTGAAAAAGTTATATTAAAACCTTTATCACATAACTGACTAATACTCAATAAATTATGTTTTAAATTTTTGACTAATAAAACATCAGTAATGAGAGGTAAATTAGTGGTACCGTTGCTGCTGACATCGCCTTTACCGATGATATAACCTTTAGAGTTATCTCCAAAAGTGACTGATCCTCCATTTGAGTAGATAATATTTGACAATATTTCTTTGTTTCCAGTCATATGTTTTGAGCAACCGCTGTCTAAAATCCATTTTCCTCTCCTTTTATGTGGTACCTGCAAATTTTTTTATAAAAAGTTGGTACCCGTTTCTTTTTAGGGTCCTAAGAGTTAGATCTTAGGAAGCCAAACCCATATGGGTTCAGAATTCCCTTTATGAACATAGTTTTTGTTATTATGAGCAGTTTCCATGAACATTTTGATATGTTTATTTCTTATCAAAATATTATTTGATTTTGGAATTCATATCTTAATGGTTTTAGTGTTTGAACAAACTGTTCTCTTAATATCCTTTTTACTATTATTATTAATTCTACTTTTAGCAAAATTATTTTGTTTCTTAAATCCTAGTCCAGATTTATTGTTAGTGGATTGAGAATTTTCTAGTATTTTAGAAAGATTCTCTCTTCCTTTATTGAAATTTGAGACATTTTTAGAGATGTCATTAAATTTTATTTTTAGACTAAAATTTTGTAAATCTAAATCTTTAATTTTAGAATGTAAATTATTATTTTCAAACAATAAAACATCATTTTTATTTTTCTGAATTTCTAGTTCTTCAGATATTGAAGAAATCTGAGAAGATAAGTTAGAATTTGATTGTTGAGAAATTTCAAGTTCTTCTTTTAATATTTTCTTCTCATCTTTCACCATATCTACTTCTAAGACTGTCCTATCTATATTTCTTTGTAAATATTTATTTTTCTTATTAAGTTGCATTGCTAAATCTACTAATTCAGAATTAATTTCAATTAAATCTTCAAAACTAAGATCACTTACATCGTCTGATGAAGCCATGAAGCACACATTTGCTTGTTCATTTTCATTGTCACTTTCACTTTCTGATGAACATGATGAGTCTGTGTCGTCCCAAGTGACTGAAAAAGTTCTTCGTTTGGTTTTGTCCTTCTTAAAATTGCTCTTTTTACATTCAGGACAATCTTTCATGTGACCTTTCTTGTGACATTCATAACACTCCATTGCTGAAGATGATGGTTTGCTACTATTGATATTTTTGTTGGAATTATTTTTGTTTCCCCTGAATTTATTTCTTTTGAATTTCAGAAACTTTTTGAAATTTTTAGCAATCATTGCCATATCTTCATTCTCTGAGTTGGAATCATCTTTTTCTGCTTGAAATGCCAGATTCTTCTTTTCTTGTGCTACATTTCTCTTTGCCTATAAATTTACTTCGTATGACATTAAATTACCTATCAATTCTTCTGGTTTTAATGTTGACAAATCACTTGCTTCTTCAATGGCTAGGACTTTTCTTTCCCATTAGTTAGTTAAAGAATTTAAGATTTTTGTGACAACATCAAAATCAGTAAATGTTTGTTCTAATGATAGTAGAGCATGATGAATATCCTGAAATCTAGAGTACATATCATTTATAGATTCATTTGGCCTCATTTTGAAAATTTCAAATTGATTTTTCAACATAGAAATTTTGCTTAATTTAACTTTGTTCGTTCCCTCATGTGTTATCTTAAGTGTTCTCCATATTTCATAACCAGAAGTGCACATGCTAACTCTATTGAATTCATTTCTATCTAATGCACAAAATAGAATATTCATAGCCTTTTCATTTGATGTAGCATCTAGTTTTTGTGTGTTACTCCAAGTTGAGTATTCTCCAGTAGGAGTTGTGCACTCTCTTTGTATAACATTCCAGATATCAAAACCACTAGATTGCATATAGATTCTCATTCTAGTTGACCAATAATTATAATTTAAACCATTAAAAAGTGGAGGTCGTGAAGTTGATTGACCTTCTGTGAAACTAGTATTAGTGTTAGTGCTAACATTGTTAGTTTGTGTCGTTGCCATATTACTAGAAATAAGTATCAAATAACTTTTTGACGGTTATAGGATAGCCTTTCTCTGATACCAAATGAAAGTGTACGTGCAGTACCAAGGATCGTGTAATATAATATATAAATGCGGAAACTAATAATAGCAGTAAAATAAAAATTAAAGTAAGCACACCAGGAATTTTTATACTGGTTCGAACTTTCCGTTCTACGTCCAGTCCCAGAATGTCCTCTGGATTTAGACTAAACCCCTCACTTAACCCGGAGGAATAGGTATATCACAACCGAGCAGCCGAACAGGAATTTTTCCGCCTCAACAGCCGAAGAGGACTTCAACTTAATACAAATACTTTGTTGACGAGTGTGTTCCGAATAACACAAATTGTCTTTTGATCATGCAATTTCCTATAATCAAATCCTCAAGAATATGTAGTGTATGTGAAGATTTAGAAGAAAGATAAACTCGTAGAATCGAAGTATATAAATTAATTCAGAGATTCTAAAGATATTGAATGAGAATGAACGCTTTTATTTGCAGAAATAAATAGAGAATAGATTTCAGAAATATAAAACAGAATCGATGATTGTAGAAGTGATTTGAACATGTTTATATAGTTGTAGAATAATTATAATCTTTCATGAAGAGTTTCAATCAAAAGTTGTGTCCGTATCTCTTGGATTAAGGGACATTCCTCTTCATGATCAATCGCAACTCTTCAGGAAAACTAGCCATTATGTTCAGGTCGGTCGACTGAGAAAACTGGCCGGTCAGCTGATGTTTAAAATCATATACAAAACAATGTATATCTGTGCACTTGACACAGAGTCGGTCGACCGAGATTTCTGGTCGGTCAGCCGACCTGTTGTCAATTGCACAGTACACACTATTTTATGTATAACTTAATATAAATTAATTTGTATATGTGTGTGACTACTTGAGGAATGATTTTAACAATATTCTAAGACTCAATACATTAAAATATTCATACTAATCTCTGGATTGTAGTCTTGCCTCCTTTGTAGTGCATAATATACACTTATTCTCTTTTTGTCGCTTTCGTATAGTATTCTCGTCGTATGATCTCTGAAGCTTGTGTCATGAATCATAACTCATGAATCAACAATGTCCACGTGTTTTAAATAAAGCGCTCACTATTCGGTTTAGCGGGGAGAGGACCTTTTTGTCATATAACCCATTCCGAATATGTGATACGATGAAATGGATAACAACTGAAGACGGTGGCGAAGACCACGGATCTCCGAGAACGATAGGATAACCTATCAATGACTCTGCACAGAATTGCTGCGGTATAGAGATCTCCATATGTGATGGGGATTCCGATCGAGATTGTGGATGCTCGGATTGCAAGGACTTCTTCAGAAGTGCCTTCGGTTCTGTTCGAACCCGGAACAGACTTGTATGGTTGTATGTCTGACATTATAATTTGAGATATAAAGCTGATTTCTTTCAAATACATTTCTGTTAGTGGTGGAGAATTTATTCTCTTAGCTTAACACCCTTTTTTGAGACGTACGAGCACATAGGTTATGTAGTTGAAGGTTATTATTGATATACTCCCAATTTGGTAGTGTGGCATGCTGAGTGCTGCAGATCATTTGTTGATCGAAGCATGGCTTTGTGAAAAGCGTAGCTTTGTGTATGAGACTTCATCGAGCCTTACAACCCGTTAATGGTCGAAATAGGAATCGTGGCAGCAAGGTTATTCGAGGGTAGCGCCCCATGAGGGTATGTCCATTTCCTTCTGGATTATAAGTGGTATCATGGTATGAAGCCTAGATACTTGCTTTGTGGTTGTTGCAAACTTATTGCTTTGTGGTTGTTGGTTGAGAAGCGCTTTGGATAAAGGTTGGTAACGACCGAGAGGTGGCATACTCGTGTCAGTAGTTACCTAGTTACAGAGGTAACCCGGCCTTGTGTAGCCGAGACCCGGTTAGGTTCTCGGGGACGTCCTTCCAGAGGCGTTTCATTTTGTGTGGGAAGTTCCTTTGCCTGACCATTTGTTGGAAATCCAAACAAAACAATATGAGCCCTGTACGATTTTAGTTGTATAACTTGTCGTGCAGCGTGGCGGTAACCTGCTACAAAACATGATAGCTATAGTAGACATACGACGAAATGTGGTACGCTGGCTAAGATTAATATTATACTTTCGAAATGTTTTCACACTATGCACTAATAGTAATATCAGAGAGTTTTCTCGTATTAAACATGTTTGACTATCATAAGAAGAAATCTCCTCCAAGTCTCCGTTTGCATTGTGTGTGTGGTGAGAGGTCTTATGGTAGTTTCATTTTTCAAAAAGCATATCGGTTTTCTTTTATAAACTGTTTTTATTTCAAACAACTATTTTTGTTTACTCATACCAGTCCCATGACTGACTCGGAGTTTATTGTTCCCTTCATAAACTCTAGTACCCATAAGTTCCACACGGGCAGCCTAGAAGCAGGTTATTCGTGTTTTTCAAGCTAGCTTGGATTTTTGAAGTCTTTTGGAAGCTGTCGGACTCCGGAAAGGTTTTGGATTTGGAAATCTTTCGAAGTGTTGGAGTTTTGAAGACCTTATCAAAGTGAAGTATGTTGGAAACTTGTTGGAGTTTCCATTGTCGTTTATTTATTGTATCATCTATGTATCACTCTGATATTATTGATCGATGTTGTATTGGATATTGTATCAAATTGTATTTGTTTTGTGATCAATGATATTCATTTTTCACTGTTTATTTTCATCTAATGTTGTGATAAGCTCCATCCGAACTGGATTTCAACGTTTGAATCTCCAGTAGTCGAATACAAGTGAGGTATTTGATGTTGATTTTCAATCGCTGGATTTCGGGTCGTGACATTATTGGTCAATATTTGGTTTCATGATTTAGTAAAAAGAAAAGCCATGTTTCTCTCTTGACATGTGAAGCAGAATGTATCTCTGCTACCTTAGCTTATGCTCAAGTAGTCTATATGCGACAAACACTTAGAGATTTTTGTAAAGCAATTGAAAAATCTCCGATATACTGTCACAATACTAGCGCTATCAATTTATCTAAAAATCCAATCAACCATTCTCGAACTAAACACATAGACATACGACATCATTTTCTTAGAGACGATGTAGAAAAGAGAATTATCTCTCTTGAATCTGTCAACACCGAAAATTAGATAGCTGATATATTTACCAAACTATTAAATGAACAAACATTTATAAAACATAGACGTGACATAGGAACTTGTTCATATAATGAGTTAATAAATTAGACAAATCTTTATATAATCATTCACTTCTTAAAATAAAATATAAAATAACTTGGATAATGACTAATCATACGTTAATTCGCTTTATTTTTTTGAAAAAAATAATGATAACTTCCTATCTATTTTGAGTAAGAAAAATTCCTACAACTTTCTTTTAAAACAAACAATACACCACTTTTCTCTGAACCAGAAAATCTTAACTCAATTATAGGATATCCGCAAATATAAATAGAGTTGTCATTATCACCTCCTTCATCATTTTAAAAACAAATCCCTAAATATATAACAAAAATGTCTGATCACTCCTTTGATTACTCAACAATAGATTCAAAATCACCATCTTCAACAAACATAACTATTTCACCAAAAAAACCTACTCTGCATTCCACACTACCAGCATTCCATATAGGATATACACCAGATAAGATACGTTCAAAAAAGGATTTCAATCTTGATTCATGTCTTTTAAATACAAAGCTTGATGACATATATCATAATCAACATGAATTAATGGGTGCTAATTGCGAGATGTTTTATGAACAAAAAAGACAAGGGAGGCATTTAAACTTCTTGGAAAAATGTATATTGGCAATATGTGGACATTCTTCCACTGAGAAATGTTTACATAAAAATCTCCTCGAGTGATAGAAACTCATTCCAAGGAAACAAAGTTAACTTCACTACGACTATGGGGAGAAGGACCATCAAATGTTTCTCCTAAACAACCATATTGGTCTCTAAAACTACTCACTGAAAACAGAGCCAAATCTGAAAAAAAGTAACGCGTTCAAACAGAGAAACTTGAATAACTAAATTACTTTGTTATTGTTACAATTTATATTCAAAAAATAAATATTTCCCCTTCGTATTCAATTAAAATAATTGTTTCTTTTTCTTTATATTCAATATAATTACATTCTTAATAATAATAATAATATTTCAAATGTCTGACTGTTTTAAACCAGAAGCCTACACACTTACTCTTTTCAAATAAAAAATGATAATGCAGAGTACCAGATGTCTGCCTATAGGTGACCAGACGTCTGGTATAGCTTTCTGTCTAAAATAATATAGAAGAATTACAAAGACTAGACATCTGCCTCACAATTCCAGACGTTTGGAATTTGTTTTTGCCTGTCACGAACTACTGTCTATTCACTACATTAAACCACCTCTTCACTTATTTCATTCCCTTTTTCATCCCTCACAAAACCCCATTAAAGCCTAGATCTTAAGAATTCACCTTCAATCTTCAACTAAAATGCCTCCAAAATCAAAAACTACAAAGAAGCAAAAGAAAGATTATAGATCTTCATCTCAAATAAATGTTTTCACCGATTCTCACATAAAATCATGGCTCGATCAAAGCCCTAGCTCAATCAAAAGATTTGATGATTTGAAGACTATGAAGTTTCATCTAGGTCCTTTCTACTAACTACTACGATTTTCTCTCTATTGTGATAAATGCGAAATACAGATCTTAAGGCTAGGATTAACACTAGAGGAGGGGGGGTTGAATAGTGTTTAAAGAAATTACTATATCTTTTTTAGTTTTTGTTAATTTGAACACAAATGTATGCAATATTCAGACACAGATATGATCACAGAATCAAGCATAGATGCAGAAATAAAGTAAAAGCAATAAAGGAAAGAACACATCAGATTATATACTGGTTTGGAGTTACCCTACATCCAATTCCGCACACAAGTACGGATTTCCTTTCAAAAGCAATTGTACAATTACACCCTCGATTTCAAGGCCATGAGGTACGCCACTCCAGATTCACAATCCTCTGGGTAGAGATACTTGATTTCAGAGGCAACAAGTTCACCCAATTGATTTCCTAGGCCACAATCACACCTTTTCTAACTTGATTGATTTCCAAGGCCACAATAACACCTTTTCTAACTTGATTGATTTCCAAGGCTACAATCACACCTTTTCTCGCTAAATTGATTACAAAGAAGTCTATAACTCTGAATAGCACTGAGATCTTGTTGAGGTAGTGATAGAGAATCAAACAAGAAATGATCTAGTTACATTCAATGTTGATTTCGGCAGAGTAATGGTAAGAATATGTATAAAGAAATGTGGAAGAAGAAGAGGAGTGAAAACCGAAAAAATATGAACACAAATTTGTTCCAAACCATCCCTATTTATAGTAGAACAACTGCCATGTCCATTCGTGAAGGGATATGATGAATAGACACTTCTTTTGAAATTCAAATTTTAAAATCAACTACTACTATGTCGACATGGGGTACTTGAGTATGTCGACATGCCAAAGGAAATTTTGGTGATTTGTTTTTCTTTGAAAATAACTTCTATCTTATTAAAACTATTTTGAACTTTATAAATATACTTGACTATAGTTAAAATACATAAGCAAATATAGAGAATAATATTTTGGTATATATAAAATTTTACTATAATTTTATATTTATATCTAAGTATAAATATTACAAATTAAATATATTATTATTAAAAGATAGTTTAAAACCAAGGATAATTTGATTTTCAAAATAAAGATTATTTTGAGGCTAAAAGTATTAAAACCAGGATAGATGTTTTTGATTCTCTTAAAAGGAGGATTTTGAAAACAAGATATAATTTTGTAAAACATTTTGAATAAAAGTTAGCGGATACAAAACATTATTCCACTAGATTTTTCGTAGGTTCTATCCTACTTAGGTTTCCATCCCTTTAACAGGCTCGAAGTGGATTCCATTCCACGAATAAATTGGGTTTTAAGATGCCAGTTCTTTTCTAGGAGTTTTAACAAAATTCCAAATTAAATTGCTTATCTTGAAGTCTTGAACTCTTGATAATCTTGATACTCATGAGTCTTCAATCTTGATATCTTCAGTCTTGAATCTCTATACTATACAGTCTTCATTCTTGGTACCTACATGGTTAAATCCTGCATATACATATATATATATCTAAACTATAATGTTAGTATTTATATTTATAATCTTATTCTAAGGTTGTTACCATCAAAACCATCATCTTTAGGACTAACAATCTCCTTCCTTTTGATGATGACAACATTTGTTTATAAAATATTATTTCAATCGTAATAACTCCTCCTAAAACTAATAACTCCCCCTTAATCTATGCCCATCTATCCTATTTTATACTTCTCCCCCTTTGTCATCAACAAAAACTAACTCGAAACAATATAACTCCCCCTCATTCTTGTACTAAAGTACCTGCATTAATAAACTATACAACGGAATATATAATAGATAGATTAAGAGATAATGATACTGATAGACATGATAATTAATCAGATATCATATATATAAATATCAATGCATATTTATACATGTTCTGCACACCAAATATAAATCCAAACCAAACTAAATCAAGTCAAATAAAATCAATCCAAGCAAACAATTCAAATCAAATAAAGCAATCAAATAAAATCAAACATTACGAGGAACTTCCACCCATCCTTCTTTCCCAAATATAGGGTCTGCTTTAATGGCATCCCTATTTTCATTATCATTGGTGAGAGAGATAAGAGGATGTGCTTCATTATCATCCTTGTGTAGGGAGGAAATCATCCATCGTATCGCATCGAAATGCTTTTCTTGCTCCTTGATCATCTGCATTTGACTCAACTCTAAGTGTCGCTGGTTACGAGAATGAACGAAAGAATATTCTTAAAAGAATTGTGACGCCCCACCTCTATACCCACGCTAGCCAAGAACATTACGGTGTAATGCCGTCAACTAGCACAGAGAATAAGGCTATTGAGGAGCGACTATCTGTGTAATTGCTTTGTGCGAGTACCGATATGTCAGATAAAATATAACTTGCATTCGTTTCAAGAGGAAATCCGACATACCGACACAAACTCAAAGATACTACACAGTGGCTATAATGTCTTCGAAAACGAATATAGAAATAAACATAACACAAATCAGTCACAGATAATTCATATCACAAAGGCGGAAAAAGGTATGAACACTACACAGGAAAGTGTACATCAGAGTAGTGGTCAAACAAGATCCATAATATCACAAAAGAATAGCTACAAGTGCTAGACAAAAGAATATGGATACATCAATGAGTCTATATCTCAAATGTATACAGCAAAAACTACTAATCTAAGTAGTTAGCCAAAAGTCAGGGTGATAATCCCAGATGGAAGTCAACCAGAAGCACCTGTAACGTCTCGGTCTGACCCGAGTATTATTTAATAAGAAAATAATAAACGGATCAGTCTAGCTATAAATATCAGATAAAATGATATAGAATAAGAGATATGACATAACATATGATAACTATAAAGCCATACTGTGATGAGTATGCAATTGAAAATCAACAAGAGATTAAGCAATATCACAAGAATCTTCTTAAAGATCAAAAGGAATGTCATACTCCTTATTTCATTCACCAAGCCACAAATATTGACAACATATAAATGCCAATCATAAAATTGGTGAAACAAAAATTCTAGAAATCATCAATAGAAATCCAGAAATCACAAAAAGGGGGAGGCCTATCATAGAACGGGAGCATGAAAACTCACCAACACATGTATCACAAACGGTACGCTATCCCATGGTCGCTAACCATAGAGCCGATCCAACGACGTAGTACAATATCGGTACGCCCGAGGAACCTGAAATTCGAATAGATCGGAACATCGACGTAGAACAGCGCTACGTCCAATGAACCGAACTCCATAAAAGAATATGGGTCGCTAGCCCATAAGAATTGAGTCGAAACTCCAAAATAAATAGGTCGTTAGCCTATAATAAAAATGAGACGAAACTCAATAAAACGAGGTACTGTCCCCTACGTAGACAAAGAAACATAACATATTGCTAGTCATAATCACAAAAATGATCATCATCGATCATCAAGAAGTGTCAATTACACTAGGATGGTAAATATATGAGCTTAGCTTCATGTCCCATAACCACTAGCTTAACTTAAATATTTACAAACAAATTGTAGATCCCCACTAGAAAATTGTCACAAGAGATTCAATCGAACAAGTCCAAGAGTTAACCAACGAAGTAAACACAAGCGTTTCATACCACTCGTTTTACTAAGCCGTTTAATTAGATTTCTCATAAGAGTGAGGAAAAGGTTTGTATATAGTAATAGTTTTGGAAAACGGTTTAAGAAAGGAGCTTTGTATAAAATGGTGCTGAAATCGTTTTAATGAAAGGGTTCTGATATTTACTACTAGTATAGAAACCGTTATATTTTAGAGTGACAAATCATAGAAGTGATTGTAGAAACAAGCAATCATAAAAATTCACATACGAAGACGTGAATAAAATCCAAAGAAATCGATATCAAATCCATCAAAATGGATATTTCCGAAACTTCCCGAAGAAAATGTCATCAAAGTCGATAATAAATGATAACAACAAAAGGGAAACAACATGAATCGATTAAAGTTGGAAATTCAAACAAATAGACAATATCGGCATAATTGGCAAATAGGAGCAGGTCGGTCAACCGGACTCCCTGAGTCGGTTGACCGAACCAAAGATGGAAGTGCTCGGGTAGTAGGTCGGTCGACCGGACCCTGAGTTCGGTCGACCGGAGCCTGTAACCTGCAATTCCAAAACAGAGGCAGGAAGTGCTCGGGTAGCAGGTCGGTCGACCGGACCCTGAGCTCGGTCGACCGGAGCCTATTGCTTGCACTCCCATGCCTATCTAATGAATGCCAATCCCTTCCGAATTGCAATCGGTCGAGCAACGACACTAAGGATTTACGCCATCGACTACCCGGCCATATAAGCTCTTCGATTCATCACCAAAAACATGATCAAAACATCAAAGTTATGATTTTTAAAGATTTGAACTCAAAATACCAAAAATTGGAATATTCACCAAATCAATCCAAACCAAAAGCAAATGCACATGAACAAGTGTTAGGAATTCATACCCAAAAATCAAAGATAGTTATAGACAAAGATGTGAGATAAAAATCTCACCTTTTCACAAAAACTAATGAAGAAGAAGCTTGAAAGCAAAGGGAGAATCAACCACTCTTCAACACAACCCAAATGAGCTTGAATCTATACTAAAAAAGAATAACATTCCCAAAGTTAGGTTTAGGAATTTCTGAAATTGATAAAAGAATGAGTTGGAGAAGAAGAAGAGAGGCTTACCAAAGTTTCTTCTATTAGTTTGGAGCTAGAGCTTGATTTGCAAAAGAAAACTAGGGCTTGAGTTTTAATTTCCCATTCCACTCTCCATTGATGTAAAAGCTTGAGTATTAGGAAAATAGAAAGGAAGTAAATGAAGAGGAGAGGGTTGGGACTGAGTTAATAAGTGGGGTTAATGGGCTCAGCCCAAACCAAAGCCCTAAGTGAAAAAGTAGCAAAATTCCACTAACTCCAAACATATCAATGTTTATACTTAAAAAGATCGCAAACGACGTTTTGAACTCAATGGAGGTAGTCCTGAGTCCTAATTCGACCGTATGCAAAAAGTAGCTTTTCGGACTATAATCCGAATAACGATGAAATTTTTAAATAAAATATTTAAATATTCAATCGTAAAATACGCGGGTTGTTAAAGACTCCCCTCCTTAAAGAAATTGCGTCCTCGCAATATTTAAGAAGAAAATATATAGTAACAACCGTGTAAGCATATTCAACACAAAAGAAATTTGAAATAAAAAGAAAGTTCACCTCAAAGAGCATGAGAAAGTAAGTCCGGCTGTGTTTACTCGATCAATTCTCTAGATTCCCAAGAACAATCCTTAGGATTTGAAGACCATTGAACTTTAACAAGTGGAACATCTTTATTTCGAAGTCGTTTGACTTCCGAATCAATAATACGAATAGGATGTTGCTCAAATGTTAGATTAGGCGAAACTTCAATTTCTTCCACAACACCGGGCTCAAGAATAGAATCGGAATCTCGAAGACATTTCCGTAATTGAGAAACGTGAAACACATCATGAATAGTAGAAAACCGAGCCGGTAACAAGAGGCGATAAGCCACGGAACCAATACGTTCGGTGATGGGAAATGGACCAATATATCGAGGTGCTAATTTTCTCGATCGACTGAAACGTACAACACCTTCATAGGTGAAACACGAATAAACACAAGATCTTCCACAAAAAATTCTAATTTCCTTCTTCGGTTATCGACATAGGATTTCTGTCTACTCTGGGCTTCTTTCATCCTATGACGAATAAGGTCAATCTTTTCTGTGGAATCACGAATAAAATCTGGACCTAAAACCAGCTTCTCACCGGCCTCAAGCCAACAAGAAGGAGATCGGCAAGGCCTTCCATAGAGTGCCTCAAAAGGTGCCATACCAATACTAGATTGGAAGCTATTATTATAGGAAAATTCAACAAGTGAAATATGATCTTCCCAACTTCCACCAAAATCAAGAACACATACACGAAGAAGATCTTCAAGAGTTTGATTCACACGCTCGGTTTGTCCATCGGACTAAGCATGATAAGCGGTGCTAAAATTAAGCTTCGTTCCCAAAGCTTTTTGAAGACTCTTCTAAAATCCACTAGTAAACAATGGATCATGATCACGATCACTAACTATAGAAGTAGGAACTCCATGTAATTTTACAATTTCCTTAATAAAAAGTTTGGCCAAGAGAGGAACGATTCGACTAGACCGAACAGGAATAAAATGGGCGGATTTAGTAAGTCTATCAACTATAACCCATAAGTTATCATGACCCAAACGAGAACGGGGGAGGCCATCAATAAAATCCATAGAAATTTGGTCCCACTTCCAAATTGGAATGTCTAAAGGTTGCAATAACCCACCGGGTCTTTGATGTTCGGCCTTGACAAGTTGGCAAGTCATGCAACACTTAACGAAGTTAGCAATATCAGATTTCATTCCCTTCCAATAATAAAGTCGCTTCATATCCGCGTACATTTTATTACTACCGGGATGAATGCTAAATTTAGAACGATGAGAATCTTCTAAAATGTCTTTACGAAGATCACTAATATTTGGCACAATAAGTCTGCCAAATTTTTGAATACCGCCACAAGAATCAATATCAAAGTCTTTCAATCCTTCAATATCAATATTATCCTTAAAAGTTTGGCGAAGAAGAGCCAATTCGGGATCTAGCTTTTGAGCTTCAAGAATGCGGTCTAAAAGAGAAGGATGAGCCTTAAGGCTACACAAAACAAGAGATGAACATAAATCGGAAATACGATCTCGAATCTCACAAGTGAATAAAACCCCAAGATCATTCCATTCGGATATCATCATAGAAACAACCGCTTGTTGTTTGCGACTAAGTGCATTGGCAACTAGATTTCCCTTTCCGAGAGTATAAAGAATATCAAGATCATAAGATGCAAGGAATTCGAGCCAACGTTATTGATGCAAATTTAGTTCCTTTTGAGAAAATAGATACTTCAAAGATTTATGATCGGTGTAAAGAATAAATTTTTCTCCCAAAAGATAATGACGTCAAATGCAAAGGGCGAAAACAATAGCCACAAGCTCTAAATCATGAGTGGCATATCTAGTCTCAGCAGACTTCAATTGCCTAGAAGCATAAGCAATGACACGTTCTCTTTGCATAAGAACGGCACCCAAACCAATGCGACTAGCAACGGTATAAACAACGAAATCTTGATTCCCCTCGGGAATAACAAGAATAGGAGCATTAGAAAGGAGTTCTTTTAGTTTCCGAAAAGAAGTTTCACATTTGTCCGACTAAATGTATTTAACACCTTTCTTCGTTAAGCTAGTGAGAGGCACGACAATCTTAGAAAAGTCCTTGATAAATCGACGGTAATAACCCGCCAATCCAAGAAAACTACGAATCTCCGTCACACTCTCCGGTCTCTTCCAACCTTGAATCGCTTCAATCTTTGAAGGATCCACGGAAATTCCGGATTCGGAAATAATATGACCGAGAAACTTCACACGAGATTGCCAAAAGTGGCATTTTGAAAACTTTGCTTTTAATTGATTGCTCCTAAGAGTTTCCAACACAATCCTAAGATGCTTTTCATGTTCCTTCTCGGTTTTTGAAAACACAAGAATATCATCAATAAAGATGAGAACAAATCGATCGAGGAAGTCTTTGAAAACTCGATTCATTAGGTCAACGAAATAAGCCGGGGCATTCGTTAACCCAAATGGCATAACAAGCCATTCATAAGATCCATACCGAGTACGAAACGATGTCAAAGGAATGTTATCCTCTGCAATACAAAGCTGATGAAATCCGGTAGCCAAGTCCAATTGTGAAAATACTTTAGCACCACTAAGTTGATCGAATAAATCATCAATCCGAGGTAAAGGATATTTATTTTTGATAGTAAGATCATTAAGCTTGCGGTAATCAACGCAAAGCCTAAGTGTACCATCGGATTTCTTCACGAAAATAGCCGAAGCTCCCCAAGGCGAGGAACTTGAGCGAACAAATTGCTTCGTTTCCAAATCGTATAATTGTATGCTCATCTCCTCATTTCTTTATTGGACAAACGATAAGGAGGACGAGTAATAGGTTGAGCTCCAGGGGTAAGATTAATTCTGAACTCAATTGCTCGCTTAGGTGGTAATCCTAAAACGGGCTCAAATATGTCGGAAAATTCACGAACAACGTGAATAAGAGAAATGACGTCTTCCTCATCATCATTATCATCATCACGAGAATTTAAAGAATATAAAGATGTAGATAAAGTGGAATCCGAATCTTTGGGAATAATAGAAATCTGCTTAACAGATTGAGGATGTCGAATATGAATAGTCCGCTCAGGACATAGGAAGTGAGCTTCATAACGGTTAAGCCAATCCATTTCCAAAATCATTCCAAAGCCTAAGTAACGCATGACATGCAAATCGGCTTGGAAAGAAAAATCACACAAAATAATCTCGACATCTTTACAAAGCAAACTAATCGTTGCGGATCCACCAACTGGATTCGCAATTCTCAAAGAAGTCATTAAAGCAACAACACTTAAAGAAAAAGCATCAACAAGTTCATTTGATATAAAAGAATGGGATGCACCCGTATCAAAAAGAACTCGAATAGGTTGATCACGAAATATAATAATGCCATCAAGGATAGAATGAGACATACCTTGATTACGAGATGTGTTGCCAGGGGCTTGAGCAACATTATGCTTTCCCTCCTTCTTTCCTTGAAGTTTGGAGCATGAAGATAAAAGATGACCCGAACTTTTGCAATAGCGACAAAAGAGAGGTTTCAGACATCTATTGGCATAATTGTCCTTAGAACCACAGTTGTAGCATTGCCCACCACTTGGGGTAGAAGTCTTAATCGCCGGAGAGACTTGCTTCCCTTTCTTATTGTTAGGATAAGGACCCTTGAATTTATTAGGCCTCTTCTTGTTATTGAAGTTTGGTCTGGCACTCATAACTTCAACATCACTTTCTTTATCTGCCTCTTCAAGACGAAGAGCGATATCAATCAGTTGATCAAAAGAAACTTCTAACTTTAGAAGTAATGGCTTCTTGAGATTTTTATTCAAGCCATAAACAAATCTCTAGTACTTCTTCAATGGGGTGTTAATGTATTCAACCCCGTATTTGAGAGATTCGAAAGATGCGACATAGTCTGTCACAGAAGATTCACCTTGAACAAGGTCAATAAAACGGCGAGCCAGAGTCACCTTCTTTGCTTCTGGTACGAATTTTAACTCGAAGCGCTCTCGGAGTTTCTCCCAAGTAAGATCCGCTTCAATAATTTCAGAAATCAGAAGCTCGTACCAGTCTAATGCCCTTTCTTGGAGCATACTAGAAGCCACCTGAACTCGGTGAAGATCAATAAGATTCATGCGAGAAAAGATTCGATCGCATGCTCTTAGCCAAGCCTGGACTTCGATAATAGTTTTAGAACCTTTGAATGGCTTCCCACCCAAGTTGGTATAATCGTTGCACAAGCGTGCAAATCTAGACTTAGGGTGAGTAGGTTCCGGATTAGAACCGGCTGCTTGAGCATTCTTCACTAGATCAAGAAGTTGCTAGGCAGACATAAAAACTCCATCTTGGGGAGTAGCACTAGATTGACCAGCGCTGGGACGGCCAGGTCTAACCATTTCTCTTCCTTTAGAAAGAAAGAAAGAAGAAGAAAAATGTTATTCACCAAATGAATATCAAGCAATCATGATAGATAAAACAAGGAACCATAAAAGAAAATAGGATAAAACGGTATGAAGACACGAATTAAATCCTAAGGCACGACTCCTAAGATGGACTTAGGACGATGATTCTTGTTAAATTATTCTACATTGTTCCGAAGTTTGGCTTTAATACCAAGCTGTGATGCCTCACCTCTATACCCACGCTAGCCAAGAACATTACGGTGTAATGCCGTCAACTAGCACGGAGAATAAGGCTGTTGAGGAGCGACCATCTATGTAATTGCTTTGTGCGTGTACCGATATGCCAGATAAAATATAAATTGCATTCTTTTCAAGAGGAAATACGACATACCGAGACAAACTCAAAGCCACTACAGAGTGGCTATAATGTCTTCGGAAACGAATATAGAAATAAACTTAACACAAATTGGTCACAGATAATTCATATCACAAAGGCGGAAAAAGATATGAACACTACACAGGAAAGTGTACATCAGAGTAGTGGTCAAACAAGATCCACAATATCACAAAAGAATAGCTACAAGTGCTAGACAAAAGAATATGGATACATCAATGAGTCTATATCTCAAATGTATACAGAAAAAAATACTAATCTAAGTAGTTAGCCAAAAGTCAGGGTGATAATCCCAGATGTGAAGTCGAGCAGAAGCACCTGTGTAACATCTCGGTCGGACCCGAGTATTATTTAATAATAAAATAATAAACGGATCAGTCTATATATAAATATTAGATAAAATGATATAGAATAAGAGATATGACATAACATATGATGACTATAAAGCCATACTGTGATGAGTATGCAATTGAAAATCAACAAGAGATTAATCAATATCACAAGAATCTTCTTAAAGATCAAAAGGAATGTCATACTCCTTATTTCATTCACCAAGCCACAAATATTGACAACATATAAATGCCAATCATAAAATTGGTGAAACATAAATTCTAGAAATCATCAATAGAAATCCAGAAATCACAAAAAGGGGGAGGCCTATCATAGAACGGGAGCATGAAAACTCACCAACACGTGTATCACAAACGGGACGCTATCCCATGGTCGCTAACCATAGAGGCAGTCCAACGACGTAGTACAATATCGGTACGCCTGAGGAACCTGAAACTCGAATAGATCGGAACATCGACGTAGTACAACGGTACATCTAATGAAACGAACTCCATAAAAGAATATGGGTCGCTAGCCCACAAGAATTGAGTCAAAGCTCCAAAATAAATAGGTCGTTAGCCTATAATAAAAATGAGATGAAACTCAATAAAACGAGGTATCGTCCCCTATGTAGACAAAGAAACATAGCATATTGCTAGTCATAATCACAAAAATGATCATCATCGGTCATCAAGAAGTGTCAATTACACTAAGCTAGTAAATATATGAGCTTAGCTTCATGTCCCATAACCACTAGCTTAACTTAAATATTTACGAACAAATTGTAGATTCCCACTAGAAAATTGTGACAAGAGATTCAATCGAACAAGTCCAAGAATTAACCAATGAAGTAAACGCAAGCGTTTCATACCACTCGTTTTACTAAGCCGTTTAATTAGATTTCTCATACGAGTGAGGAAAAGGTTTGTATATACTAATAGATTTGGAAAACGGTTTAAGAAAAGAGCTTTGTAATAAAATGGTGTTGAAATCGTTTTAATGAAAGGGTTTTGATATTTACTACTAGTATAGAAAACCTTTATATTTTAAAGTGACAAATCATAGAAGTGATTGTAGAAACAATCAATCATAAAAATTCACAGACGAAGACGTGAATAAAATCCAAAGAAATCGATAACAAATCCATCAAAATGGATATTTCCGAAAATTCTCGAAGAAAATGTCATCAAAGTCGATAATAAATGATAACAACAAAAGGGAAACAACACGAATCGATTAAAGTTGGAAATTCAAACAAATAGACAATATAGGCATAATTGGTAAATAGGAGCAGGTCGGTCAACCGGACTCCCTGAGTCGGTTGACCAAACCAAAGATGGAAGTGCTCGGGTAGCAGGTCGGTCGACCGGACCCTGAGTTTGGTCGACCGGAGCTTGTAGCCTGCACTTCCAAAACAGAGGCAGGAAGTGCTCGGGTAGCAGGTCGGTCGACCGGACCCTGAACTCGGTCAAACGGAGCCTATTGCCAGCACTCCCATGCCTATCTAATGAATGCCAATCACTTCCGAATTGCAATCGGTCTAGCAACGGCACTAAGGATTTACGCCATCGACTACCCGGCCATAGAAGCTCTTCGATTCATCACCAAAAACATGATCAAAACATCAAAGTTATGATTTTTAAAGATTTGAACTCAAAATACCAAAAATTGGAATATTCACCAAATCAATCCAAACCAAAAGCAAATGCACATGAACAAGTGTTAGGAATTCATACCCAAAAATCAAAGATAGTTATAGACAAAGATGTGAGATAAAAATCTCACCTTTTCACAAAAACAAATGAAGAAGAAGTTTGAAAGCAAAGGGAGAATCAACCACTCTTCAACACAATCCAAATGAGCTTGAATCTATGCTCAAAAGGAAGAACATTCCCAAAGTTAGGTTTAGGAATTTCTGAAATTGATAAAAGAATGAGTTGGAGAAGAAGAAGAGAGGCTTACCAAAGTTTCTTCTATTAGTTTGGAGCTAGAGCTTGATTTGCAAAAGAAAACTAGGGCTTGAGTTTTAATTTCCCATTCCACTCTCCATTGATGTAAAAGCTTGAGTATTAGGAAAATAGAAAGGAAGTAAATGAAGAGGAGAGGGTTGGGACTGAGTTAATAAGTGGGGTTAATGGGCTCAGCCCAAACCAAAGCCCTAAGTGAAAAAGTAGCAAAATTCCACTAACTCCAAACATATCAATGTTTATACTTAAAAAGATCGCAAACGGCGTTTTGAACTCAATGGAGGTAGTCCCGAGTCCTAATTCGACCGTATGCAAAAAGTAGCTTTTCGAACTATAATCCGACTAACGATGAAATTTTTAAATATTCAATCGTAAAATATGCGGGTTGTTACAAGAATTAAGAGTTTCTTCAAGATTCTCGGTTAAATTATGAATTAGATTGGCCATATTTGAGTTTGTGGGAAGAATGAGAGACGAAGTAGATAAAAAATAATATTGAGTGATGAATTCTGGAAGAAATAGGTATTTATAGGTGTAGAAATTTGCTTGAAGTGAATAGACATAAGATAGTTATTCAAATTTCAAATTTAAAATGAAATGTCATTTCTGACCAGTACATGTCGACATAGTCAAGGGGGGATGTCGACATGATCTAGTGAATTTGGATGGCTTATTTTGATTTTGTGAATAATTGTGTATATATATATTTATATAATATACTAACATTTATTCTGGAGATAAGATAAGCTAGATAACAGAAATGAAATTCAATTTTCATTGCATAATAGAATGATACAATGATTAATCATAAAGAACTACATGAACATTCAAATCAAAACAAACTAAACTAATAAAACATGAAATGAAAAGATAGAACTAGTTAAAGGATGATGAAGGTGAAGATAATCCATGCTTCTTGCTGACTTTGGAGAAAAACTTGTTCATCTTCGATGACATTTTATCCAATTTCTTACTAATGGACCGTTTAAGAATCCGTTGATTCTCGCCAATAGTCTTTTGATTTTTGAGAAGGTTTTTGTTGGTTGGATTGGAAGGATAGTCAATGCTTTCCAGAGAGGATTCACCTTCTTCTTCTTCTATTTCCATTTCAACCCCTTCTTCTTCTTCCTCTTCCTCGCTGTCCTTTTGCACTTGATCTTCGAAGACTCTTCATCAATCAAGATTGGATTAGCGTGACTGTCCATTAGAAATTTTTGCAAATTTCTAAGGATTTTGCCTTGCCGTTCTTGTTCTTTTGCCATTCTAAGTCACCACTTGAATTTCAGTCATTAGTTGCAGTGCATCCTTTAAAGAATCCTCCATTTTCGTTACTCGTGCAAGCGTAATTCGTTGAAACGTAGGAGAAGAGAACGAAAAGGTTGAATTTTTGTTTGATTTGGAAGAGGAGGCCATAGTTTTATCGATTTCAGAATTTAGAACAGAAAGGAAACAGAAAGAATGATAAAAATTTCGAAAATAAGGAGAATATATAACAACTTATTTGAATTTTGATGGAAAAATTTTCAAAAAATAAAAATCGTTATATGTCGACATGGGTATAGAGGGGATGTCGACATAGTGCTTGAAATTTTTACTATTTGATTTATTTTATTTTAATTTTTAATTATACTTTGTTATTTATGTTTTATATTTCAATTATTGAACAAATACCAAATTCCCTTCTTAATTTAGTAAATATAGATTCATTTAATAGTTTTGTTAATATATCAGCAATTTGATTCTCAGAATTGATATAATCGAGAGTAATTACTTCCCTACTTATATTATCTCTGAGAAAATGGTGTCTGATATCAATATGTTTAGTTCGAGCATGATGAATAGTATTTTTGGATAAATTTATTGCACTAGTATCGTCACAATAAATTAGTGATTTTGAGATATTTGAACCAAAATCTTTTAAAGTTTGTTGCATATATATTACTTGAGAACATGCTAAAGTAGCAGAAATAAACTCTACTTCGGTTGTTGATAAAGAAACTGTGTTTTGTTTTTTACTAAACTAGGAAATCAGAGAATGCCCAAAAAGTGACAAGTTCTACTTGTACTTTTTCAGTCCGATTTACAACTAACGTTATCAACATCACAGTAAGATATTAAGTCAAAAGAATCATTTTTAAGGTAAAATAAGCCATAATCAGAGGTGTGTTTAACATATCTTATGATACGTTTCACGGCTTTTAAATGGGTTTCTTTAGGTTGGGATTGATATCTTGCACAAAGACAAACACTATGCTTGATATCAGGTCTACTAGCAGTGATATAGAGTAGTGATCCAATCATTCCTCTATATAATTTTTGATCTACATCTTTCGAGAGATCTTCTTTACTTAGGTACTCATTGGTTGCCATGGACTCATCTCAAACTCTTCTGTCATTATTTCAGAAAATTCTTTATTCATTTCAAAATTAGTTGATCCAAAAATGATATCATCTACATAGACTTGTACTAGTTGAATATCATTTTTATTTCTTTTAATGAAAAGAGTATTATCTACTTTACCAATTGTTGGGCGAATTCTCACCCAGAAGATCTAGGGACCAGGAAGTCACAATGTCACCCGGGCTTGCAGCCTCCACTTCGTTCGACAGCCAAGAAGCTCAATACTAACCTAGATGTCCATCCAACGTTCAACCATCACCTCATTCGGCTCCACCACATTCGGCTCCAACTCATTCGGCTCCACTTCATTCGGCTCCACCACATTCGGTCCCCACCTCGTTCGGCCCCACCTCATTCGGCGTCCTTTATACCACCAAACCACCGGACAAGACCCTTGCCGGTCCAAAGCCCACACCTCGCTACTGCCGAACCACAATCGCCACCGGACCAACCATACTACCGAACCACCACAACACCTACATGCCGAACTACCCAACACCGGTCCAAGCCTCCATATCCACGCAACACCGAATGAGCCTCGCCGAACCACATAGTTGCCAGTCCAGATCGCTTCATCCCGGGCCCGCCAGCAGTTATATACTTCCAAGACCCCTGCCCCCTACCTCATTCTATAAATAGAGGGGCAGGTGTGACGACCGCCCATGACTCCCGCACCAAAACAAGAGAAAAGTGCGCTGAAAGGTGTGCCAGGCAGCCATGGACGATAGTCAAGGTAAAATAAAATCGCAGAATCTATCGTACAACTCACAGCGCATGGATAAAATACAATAGAGAAATATAATATAGTGAAGTCTCATAACAGAAAAATCATCATATAAGCATCACAGAAGTTTTATACAATCATCTCAACACAAATCCATACATCAAGACCTCACTACAAGCACTCATCAAATACAGCAGCGGATACCCAGTACATATAGTATGAAAACTAATATGCAAAGCCTCCTGCTCGTCTTCGTCATCTTCAGCGTAGAACTCCTAGCACAGCACCTGTCACCTGCTTACCTAGTCTGCCCATCCCAACATGGATGAACAGCCCAAGGTAATAAGAGGAGACATAAAACCTTGAGTCAGACAAAGTCTTAGTGAGCAGTAAATTAACTATCAAACATACCAAAAGAGCATAAGGAATAAAAGGAATAGGAACCAAACCATCCCACTCCACCTCTTTCTACAGTGATAGCCCCCAGACACACACTAAGGAGAAGCAAGCATAATATAGCAGTTAAGTAAGGTAAAGCAATAATCACTCGAGTCAAGGACGATGTTTTCCAAATACAAACCCCCAAGGCCTAAACCAAGATCAGATAAGCACCCAGAAAACACCGCTCTTGAAGCCGAATGATGATACAACCAAACATCCAAACATCCATGACTCTGGCTATCACTGTTATCCTTGCTTCGAAATCACCGTTAATTGAATGACCGACTCCTTCCTGAGCCATCTGTCAAGGGCTAATGGTAACCCCGGTTCTAGACAAAACCCCGCACACTGCCTTGTGCCTAGGACTTATCTTCTTGGCCCAGAGTACTCGACTAACTGCCTGTAGTCTTTTAGGCGTCCCTATGTACTCTTGCTTTAGGTTTGCTAGAACCTTCAATAACGATGAGATCCAAGCCTCCTTGTCATCCTTCTCGACGACTTCTTTCAACTTAGCCCAAGCTTCCTCTTGAGCAATCCATTATCAACCAACTTGAACTACCCTTCAAGTTATCAACATGCTTGGAATGATCCCTGCCTGGATTAAGCCAAGACTCACATCATACTTCGCTTCATCGTACCAAAGCAAAGTCTCAACTCAACCATGCTTTGCCTTTTCGCATCCTGGCAAAGTCCCATCTCGATCTCATACTTCGCCTTTTCGCATCACGGCAAAGTCCCATCATCGAATCCATCCATATGAGCTTCCACATCCGCTTCATATGCCATCGGCAGCTTTCACCATTCAAGAGCCTTTCTACTTAGCTTTTGAATCATCTTCAACCATCTTGTTCCAAATCGACTACAAGCTAACTTGGAGCAATCAAATCTAACATACATTCAAACATTCAAGCATTCAAACAAGATATATTAAGCAATATCAATTATAATGGCAATTTCGTAAATAAGTGAGCAAAAGTCCAACATATGTGAAATCATGGTTTTTAGCATAGATCTATCAAATCTAAAATATGGGTTTTATCCCTAATACTTGTTAAATCAACTTTCATAGATAAACATCTTCAAATATGATGGATCTACATGCAGACTTATGGAAAATGCGAGAAAACGCTAACTTTATCACACAAACATATCACCAATCCCATATACTCCTTTGGATCCGCGTGAGAGATAACTACCACTCACCAAATCACCAAAACAACCTAAAATCAATCAACTTCAGATCTGGACAGCAAGGACTTGAGCTTGATCCGGAGAAATTTCACTTGAAACGGTGAAATCTAGCTTCTTCGGATGAAAATCTTCAACTTTGGATCTTCGATCTTTGATCTTGTTCTTCGATCTTCAATGGATGTTAGCACTTGATGGAAGTAGGGAAAGAAGATGAAGAAATGTTGCAGTCGAGTCTTCAAAATGGCAGCACTTCGTCGCTTCGAAATCCGGTGCCAAAAAGTGAGCCGAACACCTCTATTTATAGGCTGGATCCCCCATGAGTCGTCGCCCATAACTCGTCGCCGACCCAACTCCTGAGTCGCCCCCGACTCATCCCATGCCGACTCAACAACTCCAACGACCTATGCCTAGCCGACTCAACACAGGCCATTCACACGACTTAACAACCCAGGCCGACTCATCAACACACTGCCGACCTATACGACTCAACTACCTACGAGACACGACTTAGCGACTTAACCTTATAGCCGACCTAACGACACACACGACCCAACACCCTACCGACTCATCTACACAACCGACTCACCAGGCAACCGACCTACACTAAGTCGTACTAAGGTCCTATTTGCCACACGACTCACGACCTACAGCCTCACCGACTCAGAGACCTAACGACTCAAAAGCCTAAGTCCCTAACGACTTATCCACTAAGTCGGCCCACCGACCTAAGCCTTAGCCGACTCAACATCTACCGACTCAACTCCCTAAGTCGGTCACTTCCTTAGGTCGGTCTAAACTACTGGATCCCTAACACTATGAGTCGGCAACGACTCATTTTGCTAACCCTTAACCCGCTGACTCGGCCTAGGCCATGAGTCGTTCCTCTCTTGACTCGGTCACATACTAACTCGGCCACACCTACACTCGCTCCTTCTCTAAGTCGCTCTAACACTATAAGTCATTAACTCTCATGAGTCGGCCACCATGAGTCGGTAACGACTCAAGCCTTAACTCGGCTATGACTCATCACCTGACCCACTAACTCGTCCAAACGACTTACCTAACTTAAGTCGGTTGCTTCCTTATCTCGGCCAACACTCCAACCCGTAACCCCTCCTTGAGTCGGTCCCCTATGAGTCGGTCACGACTCATCCCTTAGCTCGGCAATGCTCATGAGTCGGTCACAACTCATACTTCACCCGGGTTAACTTCTAAACGACTCAAGCTAGAGGCAACACAAACAACACTATCGACCTGCCAATTCTACGATTTATCGACACGTAAAATACGGGTCGTTACATTCTCACCCCCTTAGGAATTTCGCCCCCGAAATTCCAAGCAAACAACAGCAATCAAAGGTATTCCGCATGCCTACCATCCAAAGCAATCAACAAACCATGCAACCAATTCTAGCCTAGCATGCAGAATTCTAAGACTTAGAACAAGCTACAAATTCATGAGATGTCACGACACTTTAGGGCCATACCTCGAAGAGTCCGGGATGAGCTGCCTTCATCCTCTCTTCCTCCTCCCATGTACAGTCGTTGACATCATCACTCCATTGTATCTTGAGCAACGTAATCGTCTTTCTCCTAAGCTGTTTCGTATCGGTTTCAACAATACGAAGCGGCTTACGAGGTCTCGTAACCACTGGATCAACCTCTAAGTCTTCACAGCTATCAGCAGAAACCACCGTACTTGGGTCGTGCACATACTTCCGTAGATAAGATACATGAAAAACATTGTGCACACCCGCCATCTTTCCCGGTAACTCCAATCTATAAGCGAGCTTTCCAATTCGCTCGATAATCGGGAATGGTCCAACGAATCTCGGAGTTAACTTTCCTTTGTTCCCGAATCTAATAACATTCTTCAATGGAGAAATCTTCAAGAAAACCATATCGCCTACGTCGAACTCCAAATCCTTTCGACGATTATCAGCATAACTTTTCTGACGATCTTGGGCTGCTTTCATTCTTTGCCGAATGATCTCTATACAATCCGTAGTCTGTCGAATCATCTCTGGCCCAAGTATCAGCTTTTCTCCAGCTTCCAACCAACATGTCGGAGAGTTACACGGTCTTCCATATAATGCCTCATATGGTGCCATACCAATACTCGACTGATAACTGTTATTATAAGCAAACTCCACCAAATGAAGGTGATCTTCCCATGATCCCCCGAAGTCCAAAACACAAGCTCTAAGAAGATCTTCCAAAACCCGGTTGACTCTCTCAGTCTGACCATCTGTTTGAGGGTGATAAGCTGTACTCAAACACAACTTAGTTCCCAAAACCTCTTGGAAGCTCTTCCAAAATCCACTAGTGAACAATGGATCTCGATCGCTCACTATACTTTTCGGAACACCATGGAATCGAACAATCCACTTCACATACAACTCAGCCAACTTCGATGCAGTTCTTGTCGATCGAACAGGAATGAACCTTGCACTCTTGGTCAAACGATCTACAATGACCCAAATCCCTTCATTCCCTGACCTGGTTCTAGGTAGACCATCGATAAAATCCATCGACACTTGCTCCCATTTCCACGTAGGAACCTCTAATGGCTGAAGTAGTCCACTGGGCTTCTTCTGCTCAGCTTTCACCAACTGGCAGTTCATACATTTGGAGATAAAATTTCCAACATCTTTCTTCATACCTTCCCAGTAGTAAGCTCTCTTCATATCCCGATACATCTTATTTCCACCTGGATGAATTGTCAACTTTGAGTGATGACTTTCCTTCAGAACTTCATCCCTCAATCCATCAATATCGGGAACAACCAATCGTCCTTGCTTTCGAAGCCAACCCTCTCGATCGACCTCGAATCCCTTATCCTTCTCTGGTTCCAATCCAGATTCCAAATCACGGATAATCTTGACAAGCTTATCATCTTTCTTTTGGCTCTCGCCAATCCTTTCCACTAAAGTAGGCCTTATCGATAAGTTTGCCAACATCTCAGGTTCCAACTCGCATCTAGGCCTGAAATCAAACTCAGCCAAATGCTCGAGACTCTTCCACTCCGAAAACATGGCTCCTAATCCTGCATGTCTTCGACTTAACGCATCAGCTACTGCGTTACCTTTTCCCGGAGTATAGGCTATACCAAAATCATACGATGCTAGAAACTCTAACCACCGTTGCTGTCGAAGATTCAAATCCTTTTGGGAGAACAGATACTTCAACGACTTATGATCTGTAAACAACTCAAATCTAACTCCCAATAGGTAGTGTCTCCACATCTTCAAAGCAAACACTATCGCCGCTAACTCCAAATCATGAGTTGGATAATTCCTTTCATGCGGCTTCAGTTGTCGACTAGCATACGCAACAACTTTATCCTTCTGCATTAGCACCGCTCCCAGTCCAGTGCCACATGCATCGGTGTAAACCACCATCTCATCATTCCCACTTGGAATAGTCAAAACAGGAGCACTCGTCAGTCGCTCTTTCAGGATTACGAAAGCTTGCTCACACTTATCATCCCATCTGAACACTTGGTTCTTCTTCGTCAATCCTGTCAACGGTGCAGCTATCTTGGAAAAGTCCTTGATAAACCGACGATAATATCCTGCTAATCCAAGAAAACTTCTCACATCAGATGCATTCTTAGGTCTAACCCAATCCTGGATCGCTGCTACCTTAGCGGGATCAACCGCTATTCCACTTCCAGAGATAACATGGCCTAAGAACCTCACTTCACTCTTCCAGAAGTGACACTTTGAAAACTTAGCCTTCAGCTGATGTTTCCGCAAGATTTCCAAAACAATCCTCAAGTGCGTCTTGTGCTCTTCCTCAGTTCTGGAATAAACCAAAATATCATCCACGAACACAAGCACGAACTTATTCAACTGATCTCTGAATACTCTATTCATAAGATCCACAAAATATGCTGGTGCGTTAGTCAATCCAAACGGCATTACCAGCCACTCATAAAATCCGGATGGTGTCCTGAAAGCAGTCTTCGGCACACTATCCCTCGCCACTCTCAACTGGTGAAATCCCGTTGCCAAATCCATCTGAGAAAACACCTTAGCCTCGTGAAGCTGATCGAACAAGTCATCTATTCTCGGCAATGGATACTTGTTCTTCTTAGTCACCTTATTCAGCTCACGATAATCAACACACAACCTCAACGATCCATCCGCTTTGGTTGCAAACACAACGGGCGCACCCCATTCGGACACACTTCTCCGAATGAATCCTTTCCGTAAAAGGTCATCAACTTGCACCTTCAGCTCTTGCTGCTCCCTCGGTGCCATCCGCCTAAGAGGCATCACAACAGGTCTGGCTCCCTCAACTAGATCGATACGAAACTCGATCTCCCTATGCGGCGGCAACCCTTTGACTTCGTCAAAGACATCCTCAAATCCATTCACAATAGGCACCGATGACAGTCCTTCCCGTGGAACAACCAGCGAATACATGAAGCTCATGAAGACGCCTTCTTCATGCTTACATCGTATCACAACCTTTCGCCCATCCACATTCCCGACTGTCACCTCCAGCCTCTCACAATCAATCCTAGCCGCATACTTCCTAAGCCAGTCCATACCCAAAATAATTCCGAACCCCGCAAAGTTCAGAACAAAGCAATCACAAACAAACGAGCAATCATGACTCGAAACAACTAGACCACGGCATATCATACACAAGCATGACGAACCCCCAACTGGATTAGTCACAACCAATGGCCTATCAACAATGTCCGGTTTCAAACCTAACCGGCCTACCAAATCATCACAAACAAAAGAATGCGATGCTCCAGTATCAAATAACACTCTAACTGGAACACCACAAATGGAAAGAGTACCTTGAACCACCACACTCTTCCCCTTCTCCTCAGCAGTAGGAGCTCTTGAAGATGACGGCACAGCTTCCAAAGCATAGGCCTGCACAATCTGCCTATTTTTCCTCGGCTCTGGGCAATCCTTCTTGATATGTCCCAGCTTATCACAGTTGTAACATTTTCCCGGCTCCTTGGGATTCTTACAATCTTTGTAGAGATGGCCCTTCTGCTGACAGTTATAACAAGTCAACTCACCCTTCAGCTTCTTCTGGCCATCCTTGCCCCTCTGTTGCTGCTGCTTCCTCTTCTTATTTCCACCCTGCTGTGGTTTAGATCCTTCCCTGGTTACAGCAACAACAGAACTTTCCTTAGGGAACAAACTCTCATGCCTCAAAGCTTTCTCCACCAGCTTCTCAAATGGATCGTCCAAGTGATCCACCAACTGCCTTCCAAGATAAGCATCCAGACCGGTCACAAACTTTTCATTCTTCTGGTATGGAGAATCAATATACGATCTGGCATACTTAGACAAAGCTTCGAACTCAGAAATATACTCCAGAACTGGCCTCCCTCCCTGCTTGAGCTCTACAAATCTCTTGAACAAAACAGACTTCTGAGCCGTAGAGATGAACTTGGCTTCAAATCTAACTTGGAATTGCTCCCAAGTTATCTCCTCCTCTGGTGTATCTATAGTGATAGAATTCCACCAATCCGCAGCTCTTCCCTGAAGCTGTCTCGATGCAAGCTTTCTCTTGGTTGCATCCTCAATCCCTAGATCACCAAAGATCCTTCGGCAAGCATCAATCCATCTCTGCACCTCAATAGTCGACTCCGTTCCCAAGAAAGCTTTTCCTCCAAGCGAAGTATAATCCTTGCAAAGCTTGGCAAAATCCACTGGCCTTGGAGCCTGGACTTGAACCCCCACATCCACAGATGATCCTGAAGCTGGTACCCTCCTCATGATTGAAGTCATCATTGCTTCGAACATCGCAGCATAGTCAACAGCTTCCCTAGCAGCACGGCTATCTCTCGCAGCTTGTCTCTCGCTTCTGCTCATCCTTAATATCTGTTAAAAGAATGATTAGAACACCTTAAGAAACAACTGCATAAGGTGTTCAAATCCATCTAAGCTACTATATTATATATAGTAATCATCCATCAAAATACAATTACGTCTCTCTTACGTAATTACGTCAGCGAGCGTTGGCTAAAATCGATTAACCAAAGCTCTGATACCAAATGTGACGACCGCCCATGACTCCCGCACCAAAACAAGAGAAAAGTGCGCTGAAAGGTGTGCCAGGCAGCCATGGACGATAGTCAAGGTAAAATAAAATCGCAGAATCTATCGTACAACTCACAGCGCATGGATAAAATACAATAGAGAAATATAATATAGTGAAGTCTCATAACAGAAAAATCATCATATAAGCATCACAGAAGTTTTATACAATCATCTCAACACAAATCCATACATCAAGACCTCACTACAAGCACTCATCAAATACAGCAGCGGATACCCAGTACATATAGTATGAAAACTAATATGCAAAGCCTCCTGCTCGTCTTCGTCATCTTCAGCGTAGAACTCCTAGCACAGCACCTGTCACCTGCTTACCTAGTCTGCCCATCCCAACATGGATGAACAGCCCAAGGTAATAAGAGGAGACATAAAACCTTGAGTCAGACAAAGTCTTAGTGAGCAGTAAATTAACTATCAAACATACCAAAAGAGCATAAGGAATAAAAGGAATAGGAACCAAACCATCCCACTCCACCTCTTTCTACAGTGATAGCCCCCAGACACACACTAAGGAGAAGCAAGCATAATATAGCAGTTAAGTAAGGTAAAGCAATAATCACTCGAGTCAAGGACGATGTTTTCCAAATACAAACCCCCAAGGCCTAAACCAAGATCAGATAAGCACCCAGAAAACACCGCTCTTGAAGCCGAATGATGATACAACCAAACATCCAAACATCCATGACTCTGGCTATCACTGTTATCCTTGCTTCGAAATCACCGTTAATTGAATGACCGACTCCTTCCTGAGCCATCTGTCAAGGGCTAATGGTAACCCCGGTTCTAGACAAAACCCCGCACACTGCCTTGTGCCTAGGACTTATCTTCTTGGCCCAGAGTACTCGACTAACTGCCTGTAGTCTTTTAGGCGTCCCTATGTACTCTTGCTTTAGGTTTGCTAGAACCTTCAATAACGATGAGATCCAAGCCTCCTTGTCATCCTTCTCGACGACTTCTTTCAACTTAGCCCAAGCTTCCTCTTGAGCAATCCATTATCAACCAACTTGAACTACCCTTCAAGTTATCAACATGCTTGGAATGATCCCTGCCTGGATTAAGCCAAGACTCACATCATACTTCGCTTCATCGTACCAAAGCAAAGTCTCAACTCAACCATGCTTTGCCTTTTCGCATCCTGGCAAAGTCCCATCTCGATCTCATACTTCGCCTTTTCGCATCACGGCAAAGTCCCATCATCGAATCCATCCATATGAGCTTCCACATCCGCTTCATATGCCATCGGCAGCTTTCACCATTCAAGAGCCTTTCTACTTAGCTTTTGAATCATCTTCAACCATCTTGTTCCAAATCGACTACAAGCTAACTTGGAGCAATCAAATCTAACATACATTCAAACATTCAAGCATTCAAACAAGATATATTAAGCAATATCAATTATAATGGCAATTTCGTAAATAAGTGAGCAAAAGTCCAACATATGTGAAATCATGGTTTTTAGCATAGATCTATCAAATCTAAAATATGGGTTTTATCCCTAATACTTGTTAAATCAACTTTCATAGATAAACATCTTCAAATATGATGGATCTACATGCAGACTTATGGAAAATGCGAGAAAACGCTAACTTTATCACACAAACATATCACCAATCCCATATACTCCTTTGGATCCGCGTGAGAGATAACTACCACTCACCAAATCACCAAAACAACCTAAAATCAATCAACTTCAGATCTGGACAGCAAGGACTTGAGCTTGATCCGGAGAAATTTCACTTGAAACGGTGAAATCTAGCTTCTTCGGATGAAAATCTTCAACTTTGGATCTTCGATCTTTGATCTTGTTCTTCGATCTTCAATGGATGTTAGCACTTGATGGAAGTAGGGAAAGAAGATGAAGAAATGTTGCAGTCGAGTCTTCAAAATGGCAGCACTTCGTCGCTTCGAAATCCGGTGCCAAAAAGTGAGCCGAACACCTCTATTTATAGGCTGGATCCCCCATGAGTCGTCGCCCATAACTCGTCGCCGACCCAACTCCTGAGTCGCCCCCGACTCATCCCATGCCGACTCAACAACTCCAACGACCTATGCCTAGCCGACTCAACACAGGCCATTCACACGACTTAACAACCCAGGCCGACTCATCAACACACTGCCGACCTATACGACTCAACTACCTACGAGACACGACTTAGCGACTTAACCTTATAGCCGACCTAACGACACACACGACCCAACACCCTACCGACTCATCTACACAACCGACTCACCAGGCAACCGACCTACACTAAGTCGTACTAAGGTCCTATTTGCCACACGACTCACGACCTACAGCCTCACCGACTCAGAGACCTAACGACTCAAAAGCCTAAGTCCCTAACGACTTATCCACTAAGTCGGCCCACCGACCTAAGCCTTAGCCGACTCAACATCTACCGACTCAACTCCCTAAGTCGGTCACTTCCTTAGGTCGGTCTAAACTACTGGATCCCTAACACTATGAGTCGGCAACGACTCATTTTGCTAACCCTTAACCCGCTGACTCGGCCTAGGCCATGAGTTGTTCCTCTCTTGACTCGGTCACATACTAACTCGGCCACACCTACACTCGCTCCTTCTCTAAGTCGCTCTAACACTATAAGTCATTAACTCTCATGAGTCGGCCACCATGAGTCGGTAACGACTCAAGCCTTAACTCGGCTATGACTCATCACCTGACCCACTAACTCGTCCAAACGACTTACCTAACTTAAGTCGGTTGCTTCCTTATCTCGGCCAACACTCCAACCCGTAACCCCTCCTTGAGTCGGTCCCCTATGAGTCGGTCACGACTCATCCCTTAGCTCGGCAATGCTCATGAGTCGGTCACAACTCATACTTCACCCGGGTTAACTTCTAAACGACTCAAGCTAGAGGCAACACAAACAACACTATCGACCTGCCAATTCTACGATTTATCGACACGTAAAATACGGGTCGTTACAGCAGGGGTACAACAATGGCAGACAAGTTTGAGAGCTCAAGCAAGGAAGGAACTTTCAAACTACTTTCATACACTTGTATACAACGCATTGTACTTGTAACCTGAAAGAAAGAAGATAATAACATATAAAGTGGACGTAGGCACATTCTGGCCGAACCACTATAAATCTGTGTGTCTTTTACATTTCAGCCCCTACTTTTCTCATATTTACATACTCATCTAAAATCATTGAAAATTACATATAATCAACTAAATAATACGACTTGGAGGTGTTTGTCCATTTTTTGTGCAAACATTTTTGGTGCTTTCACTGAGAATAGAACTCAAGCTTCATCTTCTCCCACTCAACCTTCTTCCTAACAACATCACTCGTTGCTTAGAAATCATGCCTTCCAAACAGAGAAGGGATGTTAACAAAGGAAAGAACATCGCAACTAGCAGCCTTCCAGATCCAGCAATCACAGATCAGCCCACTTCAACAGCAGTACCAGATGAAAATCAGGAGAATCCAACTGGTCCCGCAACGGAACAACCAATCACTAGGGCAGATCTGGACAGGGTTGTGGCTGAAGTAACTAACCGCTTCACATCCCAACAAGAAACTTTGGTGGACCAACTCATGTCACGCTTAAGGGATGCTGAAGAGTCCAACCGCAACACGGAATCATGGGGTGAATCCCAATCCGGAGGATCCCGGAGGCAACAAAGGTCTTCACTCTTCGAACAAGCTACCAACAGGAAAAACAATGATAGGGGCCGCGCCCGGACTCAGCCCGAATTCCGACTCGAGGAAGCCCTTGGAACCGAACCTAGCGGGGGAGGCACCAGGCGAGGGTCGGATGTAGCTGAGCCAGTCATGCCACCTAATCATAGAAACCCCGCTGAACGGAGCCGAGCTAGAACCCAGCCCGAAGTTGACCCCATGGATGTGCTCGAAACAGAACCCCACAGGGGAAGATCAAGGCAGGGGGCAACTGTAGCTGGTCCTAGCGTGCATCCAAGCAGCCAAAGACAACCACTGGATAATGCTAGAGGTGATAGACTGTACCATCCCTACAGGTCATCTGGACGAGATAGATCCCGCAGGGAAGAACCGAGCTCATTTTTGTCCGCTCCAAGTTCTGACGAACGAATGGCACGATTATTCAGAGAATGTGTCCAACGGGAGCAAAGGGACCGAGGAATAGGCGCTAGGGTCACCAGTCCCTTTACCCGAAATATCGAAACTGCCATCACTCCCCGGGAATGGAAAATGCCAACCATGGAACCTTACAAAGGAACTTCCGACCCCATCGTACACCTGCAGAGATACACCCAGCATATGCTCATGAGTGGAGCAACAGAAGGAGTATTATGTAAATGCTTTCCGCTATTCCTATCAGATCTAGCTACCTCCTGGTTCTGCCATCTACACCAAGGATCCATCAGCTCATGGGAGATGTTAAAAGAAAGGTTTATTAGCCAGTTCCGCATCCATGTGGAACAACCCAAGGATGCTTATTCTTTATCCAATGTCAAACAGAAATCCGGAGAGACGCTGCAACAATATCTAACACGGTTCAACGCCGCAGCGGCAGCAGTTCAAGATGCCGATGAAAAACTCACTCTGATGGCCCTCTGTAGTGGTGTACATCCAGACACCAAGTTTGCCAGAAGATTAACTAAGGAAAAACCAGCTACCTTGCCTGATTTCTTCCATGAAGCTGGAAAGTATATGAGACTTGAAGACGCTGCTACGGAGAGGCAGTCAGGGCAACAAGGCAAGATAGTTCAGGACAAGGTTCCCACTGCAGCTAAGGACGCTCGAAGAAATGAATCTAGAGACAATGCTGGGGGCAGAAAGGTTGAGAAGCGCCAATATCGACCAGGGCCAAGATTTGACTCCTACACTCCTTTGAATGAAACAATCGAAAATATCTACCTAGCCACTCAGGGCGAACTCGGATACAAGCGCCCCCCGCACAAGAAAGAATCAGATAACGCACTCAAGTCCGGAAAGTTCTGTCGCTTCCACGAATCCCACGGACATGACACCAATGAATGCCACCATCTTCGGGACTTGATCGAAGAACACATTAGAAGAAGAAGACTGGAACGTTATGTGAAAGGTCAGAACAGGACTCCAACTCCTGCCAACGAGAACTCAAAGCAACCCCTCCCAGAAGTAGGCGGAGGGAATCGCAACAATCACAACACCAGTGGCTCTAGTCAAGAGAAGATAGTGGTCCTTACCATCTCAGGAGGACCACACATCGCCGACAGAAGTTGGGCAGAGATGGAAAGGTACGGCAAGTCGCTTAGAAATGCCGAAGGATATGTTAACTCCATTACGGAGGAACGCCACCCGAAACAAAAAGAAAACAATGACATTGTATTCAGTAGGCATGATTTGGAAGGAAGACAGTACCCACATATGGATCCCATGGTCATCTCTGCCTGGTTTGGTCCAGCTAAAGTTTTTCGGATTCTAATAGACACGGGAAGCTCCGTTAATATCCTGTTCAAACATGCTTTCGACAAAATGAAGTTATCAATGAAGGATGTATCCCCCTGTGACAAACCACTGCACGGTTTCACTGGAGATGCAAAGATGCCTCTCGGGCAACTTGACCTCTTCGTCGAAATAGGAAGTCATCCCCGCTCCGTTGTGCGAAAACAAACGTTCGTACTAATAGAAAACCACTCGGCTTACAACGCTTTCTTTGGAAGACCAGCCTTGTCTGACTTTCAGATTGTATTAGCCCCTTGGTGCCTGAAAATGAAATTTCCAACAGACAACGGAGTAGGAGAAGTAGAAGGAGATCAAGATGCTGCCCGAGACTGCTACGTAACTGAACTTCGCAATAACCGCAGAAAGAATAAAGGAAAAGATGCAGAGACTACTCTCTGCATGAAAAGCTTGGAGGCATAGCAACTAAAGAAAGCCCCTCCTCTTCGATACACAAGCGATCCCTTCAATGAACTAGACCCCAGGGATAAAGAGGAGGAGGCTACCGCCGAGCCTGCAGAGGCTATGGAATTCGTATCGGTAGATAAGCATGATTCAAGTAGACTATTAAAAATCGGATCTCAGCTGAAAACGGGATTGAAGGATCAACTCATTGACTTCCTCCGCCACAACTTAGATGTATTTGCGTGGACCCATGCCGATATGAAAGGAATCTCCCCAGACATAGCATGCCACATGTTGAACATCGATCCCACCAAGGTACCAGTAAAGCAGAAAAAGAGGAGCATGGGGGCAGAGCGATCAGCAGCCCTTGATGAGGAAGTAAAAAATCTACTTGCTAATGGCTTCATACGGGAAGCCATCTACCCAGAATGGATCGCTAACCCGGTGCTAGTAAAAAAGGCCAATGGAAAGTGGCGAACATGTATTGACTTCTCCAATCTGAATGACGCTTGCCCGAAAGACTGCTTCCCACTTCCCCGAATTGACCAACTCGTAGACAGCACAGCTGGGCACGAACTCCTATCTTTTATGGATGCATACTCCGGATATAACCAGATCCCCATGCACGCTCCCGATCAGGACCACACTAGCTTCATCACCGACCGCGGATTATATTGTTACAAAGTCATGCCTTTTGGACTCAAAAATGCTGGAGCTACCTATCAACGCCTCGTCAACAAAATGTTCGCAGGACTGATAGGACGAACTATGGAAGTATATGTGGATGACATGTTGGTAAAGTCCAGGAAAGCCAACGACCATGTAAGCCATCTGGACGATATGTTTCAGGTACTTCGCCGGTATGGAATGAAGCTGAATCCTCTAAAGTGCTCCTTCGGAGTTTCATCGGGAAAATTCTTAGGATTCATCATCCACGCCAGAGGAATCGAAGCAAACCCTGAACAAGTCCGGGCTTTAAAAGAAATAAGGATACCTTCCACTCGAAAAGAAATGCAGAGCCTAAACGGGAAGGTGGCCGCCCTAAGCAGATTCATTTCCAAGGCAACTGACAAGTGTGCCCCTTTCTTCGAAGCACTCAAGAAAGACAAAGGGAGGTTCGAGTGGACCGACGAATGCTTAAAAGCCTTCCTCAACCTAATCGAACACCTTCAGAGACCACCAGTACTCTCAACTCCAAATGAAGGTGAAGTGTTATACCTATACCTCGCTGTATCATCTCATGCTCTAAGCGCCGCCTTGGTAAGAGAAGAAGACCGCACACAACGCCCGGTTTACTTTGTAAGCAAGAGATTTACGGGGGCAGAAGCCAGATATCCTAAACTTGAGAAGTTAGCATATTGTTTATTGATCGCGTCACGGAAACTGCGACACTACTTCCAGTCTCACTCCATCAGGGTTCTAACCGATCAACCACTAAGACAAGTGCTCCATCGTCCTGACACTTCTGGGCGACTCCTCAAATGGTGCATCGAACTAAGTCAGTATGATATCACCTACCATCCCCGCACCGCTATCAAAGGACAAGCCATGGCTGATTTCATTGCCGAATTCACTACCAACGAAGGCAAGGAACAATCCGAAGTAGCAAAAAACATCAAGTGGAACCTCTTTGTAGACGGAGCATCGAACGAACAAGGCTCGGGGGCAGGTATTGTGATCGTCACCCCCAGGGGAAGAAAGTTGTACTATGCATTAAGATTGGAGTTCACGGCCACTAACAACGATGCTGAATATGAAGCAGTAATAGCGGGATTGGAACTGGCCCTAGAAATTGGAATCAATTCCTTATGTATTCATAGTGATTCTCAGCTTATCGTAAACCAGGTACTAGGAGAATTCCAGACTCGGGGAGAACGGCTCACAGCATACCTAAAGAAAACAAAACTGCTGCTCGATCAATTGGACCATTATCTAATCAAACACATTCCTCGAGAAGAGAACCAAGAGGCAGATGAACTTGCAAAGCAAGCTAGTATGATGAACAGCACTATTTCCGGAACACTAGCAATCTCAAGGCAGCTAGCCCCAAGTTTCGAACAAGTAAATCTGATAACTGCAATCGAAGAAGGAACCTGGATGACTCCTATCCGGAGATATTTGCAAGATGGCATACTACCCGACAGGCGTAACGAAGCCAAGAAGATCTTGAGAAAAGTTCCCCACTACACAATACAAGAAGGCATCCTCTACCGGCGTGGCTTCTCTAGCCCCTTATTAAGATGCGTCGCCGGAAGGGAAGCCAAGGAGATATTAACAAACATCCATCAGGGAGGATGCGGAGATCACACTGGAGGACAGACTTTGGCAAGAAAAATACTCCGATATGGATATTACTGGCCCACACTGAACAAAGATGCCCTAGACTTCGTTAAGAAATGCGACAGATGTCAGAAGTTCGCCAAGATCCCTCGACTGCCCACAAACGAAATTACTCAAATGACCAGCCCTTGGCCCTTTGCTGTATGGGGAATTGACTTAATTGGCGAACTGCCAACGGGCCGAGGCGGAGCCAAATATGCTATAGTGGCAGTCGATTATTTCACCAAATGGGTGGAAGCGGAACCTTTAAATAAAATATCTTCAGCAAAAGTTATCAACTTTTTGATCAAAAACGTTCTGTGCAGGTATGGAGTCCCCCTCAAGATCGTATCAGACAACGGGCTCCAATTTGACAGCGAAGAATTTGCCGACTGGTGCCAAGAGCATGGAATTCATAAAAGCTTCTCATCAGTAGCTTACCCCCAGGCAAACGGACAAGTTGAAGCTGTCAACAAAATTCTCAAAACCCTAATCAAGAAGAAACTTGAAAAGTCAAAAGGCGCTTGGGTGGACGAACTTCCTACGGCACTATGGGCATACCGCACATCTTTCAGAACATCAACGGGACATACTCCTTTCTCTTTGGCATATGGATCGGAGGCAATGCTCCCAGTTGAGACTTTTGTGCCTTCTCACCGTAGGATCCACTACAACCCAGAAGAAAACGAAGAACTCCTCCTCATGTCTTTGGATCTGATTGAAGAAAGGAGGAACGATGCAGCACTCAAAGCAGCAGCTCACAAACAAAAAGTGGCAGCACTATACAATTCCAAAGTCAAGCATCGCAGCTTACAAGAAGGAGATCTTGTCCTCAGGCGAATCTTTCCGCGCCCCGGGGCACTGGACCCCATCTGGGACGGACCATATGTAATTCACAGAGATCTCCACAACGGAGCTTACATTTTGTCAACAGTGGACGGAGAGGTGTTCCAGAGGGCATGGAACATCCGACACCTCCGTCGATACTTTTCTTAACTTGTACTGCCCATATGAAGTGAATTAACAAAGAGAATCAGTGGACGTAGGCATTTTCGTGCCGAACCACTTTAAAAAATCTTGTCTCTTTTTAACTTGTTCCTTTATATCTTGGCTACTTGTTAAGTTTTATCCCTTTCTGTTGAACAAAATTCTATGGCATCTCCACTCAAGACGCACCGCGGCCTCATCTGGACTAGGCCTAACAGGTACGCTACGATTCTATGCACTCGCTAATGAGACTCTTTTGCCCCAGCATCCCTCTGCTGCGGGTTAACTCATTGCGCGCCTGCCCTCAAAGCCAACTGTAATGAGCCGATTATAAGTCATCATAAAGGCCGACTATAGCCGATGGCAGCTCATTACGGCGTTCGGCTCGTCGGTAACTGTGAACCTACTTTAAGCCCCAACATAAGGTGTGGCCAGCCAGGGGTAGTTCACGGCCAACGGCACCCACGCTAGCCGGCCACGGTAAATCGAATAATACCCACGATTACGGACCATAATGGTTCGGGTAGTTACCGTGCGCGATCTCGGCTCCGATGTGTCTTAAGTGCGGCTGTGGTAAAAAAGAAAACTCCCCGTGGAGGCGTAAGATGGGTGACAAATGTCTCCAAGACCCACAGCTAGGGAAAGTGACTACAAAACCCGTTTGCCACGAACTTAAGCACATCGACGGCCTTCCGTGACTGGAAGTTTTACTTTTACTATATTTCCATTTCATTTAAATATTTTTCTCCTATCCTGTATAACAAACTCTAAAGTACAGGAAACCAAATAGGAAGCATTCACTCATGAGGCTCTAAGCCTGCGTGCTGGGTAGCAGGGCGCTCGGCTATACCCGTGAACAGTTACACAAGACACTCAAAGCTACCGCCTGCGAATAAAACATAAAGGGCGGTACTCTCTTCTCTTGTACATAAATGCGTAACTATAACTTATTCATACACTGACATTGCAAAACGTGAAATTATATTTCAAGCAAAAACTTAACATCAAACACAAGTGGAATCACAGGCATATACATAATTATACTTCTCACACAGCACATAAAGATAGCAACAACATTTAAACATGACAAAATCAGCTTATATTATAAGATCACACGAAGTTATTCTTTGCAAATAATTTTATTACAGTTGCATATCAAAGACTAACATGAACAGTGATAAAAAAAGAAACAAAAAGATGGCAGATGCATCCACACTCCATCACCAACTCCCCCAGCCTACTTAGCCGCAGGATCGGAGCCCCCAGCATGTGGATCTGAAGTCCCACCTGTCCAGATCAGAAGAGGAATTCATTAAACGAACGATCAAGTTATGAAAACACGAAAAGAAAAGAAAGGGAAAAGAATAACTCACCAGCATCCGCCGCTTGATCCTCATCATCCAACTGCACGCCCGCTTCCTCTGCAGCGAGTAGCCGCATCCCCTCCTTCACCGCCGCTTGCTCCTCCTTTGAGAACTGAGCAGTAACCGCACTCAAGTTGAAAGCCTCTCCGCCTTCCTTACCCGCATTCACCCTGGCCTCCTCTAAAGCCTGGAGATACACCTTGGCCATGACCCGAGGGTAATCGTCCATCCAAGACAAGCCGCCCTCCTTCCAAGTGTGGAAGTACATATCCTGCAACATCTCATCCATCATCCCCTCGTTTTCCTCAAACTCCCTCACCCGGGCCTCGGAAGCTTGCAACTTGGTGATGGCGACGTCCCTCTCTGATTGGTATCTCAAGCAGTCAGCCTGGAGTGACCTCCTCATTTCCTCTTCCTTCAACTTGAGGGACCTCCTCATCTCCTCCATCTCCTCCTTCAACTCGGCCTGAGCCATCTCCGCAGCCTCGAGCCTCCCTGACAACTCCTCTACCCGCTCGAGATCCGCATTTCGAACCTCATCCACCGTTGCGATAGCTATGTTAATCCGTTCCCTGCAAGCGACCTCCATCTTCCGTAATTCCGCCCTACTGGCCTTCTCCATGGTCTCTTTCAGACGCTTGGAGGCTTCCTCATGCTGGGAAATCTGGATGGCTTGGTCGGCGAGTTGCTTGGCCTGATCGGCAACCTTTAACCTCAACCGAATGTTAGCACTCCCGATCTCTTCCCCGGCCTTGACCAACTTAGCATGATGCTCCATTAACTTCTTGGTCTCTGCGGCCACCCGGTCGATATTAGCCTTGGCCTCATCCCCCATGGTGACTACCCGTGTAGTAAGTAAATCAAGATCTAAAGATTTGGCCTCGTCCAGCACTCTTACCATGGGGTTGCGGGGAAGTAGGTGCTCGCCCGTGGTCTCATCGAATGAAATGTCCCAAAAACTTGGGTCTAAATCAGGATGGCCGGCAAAAGGGTCACGAGGCACGGGGCGAGGCACATCGGGACGCCTTATATGAATGACAGTAGAACTCTTGGAAGGAGGAGGAGGGGGGCAGGGCTCCGTGCTCTCCTCCGTAGTATCACGAGGAGGCTGAGTAGGGGGAGGCAGAGTAGGAAGCTGCGAAGCAGAAGAAGACTCAAATAAGGAACGGCTCCGCTTCCTTTTCTGAATGCCCTCTTCGATGACCCCAAGAAGAGGGCGGTACTTGACTACGTCCCCAGTGCGATCAGTAGAAGGTTTCGCGGAAGCTCTCCTCGACTTAAATTGTTCAAGGCGGTGTCGAACATCCGACGTTTTACCCGCCTGGCCTGCCCCTGGAATAAAGAACAAGTGTTACGAACATACAATAATCCGCAATTCAAAAAATGTGCTAAGTTAAAAAGAAAGAAAAGTGAGGAGACACATCTGTTATACAAACCCGGCGGAGGAGTGGGATACTGCAATAAGTCCTGGATCTCATTCCAGGACGGAAGTGAACCGTAAAAAATTTCTAAGTCCTTATCGAAAATAGAATCGGCAGAAGACAAAAGTTCACCTTGCATCGCCGGAATCACCCTAGCTGAGGAACCCTTAGAGGATGGGTCAGTGCCAGCCACAGCTTTGCCGGTTTCCTTTGCCTTCTCCGTTCCCTTCTCCGTTTCCGACTCTCCCTCCGACTCCCCGAAGGCCCGACGGAGAGCCTCATCCAGTTCGAGGTCTTGTTCAGAGGTTAGAGCAGCAACACCACTACCACCTTGACCGTCGCCATCTCCTCCACCCTCCGACCCTTCTCCAACTTCGCCTCCTTCCTCCTCTCCTACACCTTCCTCCTCCGGGACAATCGGGCAAGTACTTGGAGAAGGGCCATCGGACTTCCTCAGTTTCTTCCCCCCGACCACGGGACGCTCTGCGAAAGGCTCCCTCTTACCTCTCTTTACCTTATCCCCCTCCTTAGCTTTAGCAGCCTTCTCCTCAGCCGTGTCTCTTTGCTTAACCACGGACTGGTGCGGTAAGATCAAATTATACTCCAAGAGGGTTGCGTTCCTGATCAAGAAGGAGGCCGACCGGTCCCGTGCCGGAATAGCCTTTAGTTCAGCAGCCATTCGCACCAAGGAATCATCCTCCACAACTGCAATACCACCTGTCGCTAGCCAGAAATAGAAGCATGTCAGAAAAAACACTATAGTCAAAACATGGAAAATATAAATGAAATCCATCTTACAGCCAGAAGTGAAAAGGCGGAAAGAAACAGCATCGTCCTTGATGAAGAACCACTCTTTCTTGAACATGGTAAACTTGGAATATAAGTCCAGAACTGGTTTGAAGGGTACGGCCGCCTCCAGACTAATATACGGAGACCCCTTCTTATAGCCTCTCAGGTTGTACAAGTATCGGATTTCCCGGTTAGAAGGAGGACGCCCGTACCTCCTCTGGAAGATGACAAAGAGGCTCACCAGGATAGCATATGAGTTAGGCTGAAGCTGGAAGGGAGCCACCTTCAAATATGTGGTGAAGCTTACTATCCAAGCGTTGATAGGGGGGATAGCGCCGCACATGCAATGGTATCTGCTAAAAGCGAAGTAGCCCTCGGGAGGATTATATGGCATCACTCCATCTCCCGGCAGCAGCATAAGAGCCCTATCTATCCCGAAGGAACGGGATATGACGTCAAGTTGCTCCTCCTTTAGGGAGCTAGGAAAGCAATCCGGGGGAGAGACCAAAAGTTCCTGTGGACCATATCCGTCCACTAGAGACCTCGGAATAGGTCGGTGTTGCCCGGATCCTGGTTGGACTGGGGGCAAGGAAGAAGAAGGCTCTCCTGTGCCTCTAGACTTCTTTCTATCCGATCGTGTTTCCGCTTTGCGAGACATTTTCTGCAACACAAGGAAAGCAAGGCATTAGAACAGGGAACATAGAAAAGTAAACAAACAAGTGCGTGCAAGTGTGGGATTTCATTCGCAAACTAAAGTTTTCAAGGTCATCGTGTTCATTCGGTTTCCATCTCATTCGGTCATCAAGTTCATTCGGTCATCGTGTTCATTCGGTTTCCATCTCATTCGGTCATCAAGTTCATTCGGTCATCATGTTCATTCGGTTTCCATCTCATTCGGTCAACAAGTTCATTCGGTCATCATGTTCATTCGGTTTTCCATCTCATTCGGTCATCATGTTCATTCGGTGGTACTGTATCAGGGGCATTCGGTACGCAAGGCATTCGGCCCCAAGGCCGTAATCTCATTCGGTGAAACGAAGACGTACGTGTGTATTCGGCAATAAGTGTATACCTGGTCCGGTATAAGGTTGGTTCGGCAAAACACTTGGTTCGGCAAAACACTTGGTTCGGCAATAGATTGATTCGGCGCTTGCTGGTTCGGTGAAGAAAAACAAGGGGGGTACGGCCTCTATATATAGGCGAACTCACAACCACCGAACCAAACGACTCGCCCAACCGGACCAATAATACCGGACCACCAGAAGCCGAATGTGAATAGCCGGACCAACCAAAAACCGAATGAAATTCTCTCTCTACCGATCAAGACCAGGAACTAGTGGCGTGCAAAGCGCCTCCCTCAGATAAGTACCGAACCCCAGAACTAACTAATAAAATAAGATTAAGATAACGATGAATAAGTCGTAAAATCCTCACCGACGTGGATTAAATCGTTTACACGTGTACGCGACCTCGAATGGTCCATAGGCACGCTCTGAATGGTTGTTAACCCTACCATCGTGGGAATTTACACTTTGACACGCATTCTTAAGCCCATCGGTCATATGGATATTTGATAATTATTATGAAATGGCTAAGCTACTTACACATGTACGGGGTTGCGAACGATCCCTAGGCATGCTCTGAGCTGGCAATAAACCATCTTCACAAACATAAACCGGGCATCGACGATGCCAAGCCCCTTCAGGGCTCACTCTATCGTCCTTAACGGCACAGTTCACTTCAACTCGAATATTTCGATCATGAACGGTTGTTATTCGAAATCACGCTAAAACTGTAAATTTCTTTGCAAGACATTAACGGAATACGAACGTCCGATCACCGGCGTTACAAAGCCAATCTCCCCGCCACAAGAAAAGCAAAGCGCGACACATGCAAGCACGTGCCCCACTTTGGGGGGCAAATGTTGGGCGAATTCTCACCCAGAAGATCTAGGGACCAGGAAGTCACAATGTCACCCGGGCTTGCAGCCTCCACTTCGTTCGACAGCCAAGAAGCTCAATACTAACCTAGATGTCCATCCAACGTTCAACCATCACCTCATTCGGCTCCACCACATTCGGCTCCAACTCATTCGGCTCCACCACATTCGGCTCCAACTCATTCGGCTCCACTTCATTCGGCTCCACCACATTCGGTCCCCACCTCGTTCGGCCCCACCTCATTCGGCGTCCTTTATACCACCAAACCACCGGACAAGACCCTTGCCGGTCCAAAGCCCACACCTCGCTACTGCCGAACCACAATCGCCACCGGACCAACCATACTACCGAACCACCACAACACCTACATGCCGAACTACCCAACACCGGTCCAAGCCTCCATATCCACGCAACACCGAATGAGCCTCGCCGAACCACATAGTTGCCAGTCCAGATCGCTTCAGCCCGGGCCCGCCAGCAGTTATATACTTCCAAGACCCCTGCCCCCTACCTCATTCTATAAATAGAGGGGCAGGGGTACAACAATGGCAGACAAGTTTGAGAGCTCAAGCAAGGAAGGAACTTTCAAACTACTTTCATACACTTGTATACAACGCATTGTACTTGTAACCTGAAAGAAAGAAGATAATAACATATAAAGTGGACGTAGGCACATTCTGGCCGAACCACTATAAATCTGTGTGTCTTTTACATTTCAGCCCCTACTTTTCTCATATTTACATACTCATCTAAAATCATTGAAAATTACATATAATCAACTAAATAATACGACTTGGAGGTGTTTGTCCATTTTTTGTGCAAACACCAATTTCAAATTTTGATTGTAATAAGTAAGATCTTAGTCTATCATACCAGGCTCTAGGAGCTTGTTTTAGACCATATAAAGCTTTCTTAAGTTTGTAAACATGATTTGGTAATTTGTCATTTTCAAAAAGTGGTGGTTGTTCAACATATACTTCCTCTTTTATAAATCCATTTAAAAAGGCACTTTTAACATCCATTTGATATAATTTGAAATTATTATGATTTGCGAATTCTAATCTTTCTACAGGAGCAAAAATTTCATCAAAATCTATTCCTTCTTCTTGACAATAACCTTGAGCGACTAACCGAGCTTTATTTCTAACAACCTCTCCTAGTTCATTCATTTTATTTTTATAAACCCATTTAGTTCCAATTATAGTTTTATTTTCAGGTCTAGGAACAAGTTCCCAAGCATCGTTTCTAGTGAATTGATTTAGTTCTTCTTGCATAGCCAAAATCCATGAATCACCAGTTGATGCTTCTTTTGGATTTTTGGGCTCAATAGTTGATATAAAGCCTACATTGCTCATTTTACTTAGTTGATTTCTAGTTTTAACAACAGATTGCATATCTCCTAGTATATTTTCTATAGGATGATCTTTTAAAAGTTTAGTCCTTTTATTAGGATGATTAATTTCATTATTAGTTTCAGTTGACTCTTGATTTTGGGTGATTAAATCTTCTTCATCATTTGTATCTTCAAAATTTTTGTGATTTTCATCGAATGAAACATGCATTGTTTCTTCGATGGTGTTAGTTCTTAAATTAAACACTATACGCTTTACTTTTATTAGAATATCCGATAAAGATACCTTTGTTAGATTTAGGATCAAATTTATCTAAGTTATCTTTTGTGTTTAAAATAAAATATTTGCTTCCAAAAATTCTAAAATAATATACCTTAGGTTTCTTTCTGTAAAGAAGTTCATAAGATGTCTTATCAGTTAAAGGTCTAATCAAAATTCTATTTAAAATATAACAGGCGGTAGCAACTACTTCTACCCAAAAATACTTTGGTAATTTACTATCTGAAAGCATAGTTCTTGCACACTCTTGAATCGTCCTATTTTTACGTTCTACTACCCCGTTTTGTTGAGGAGTTCTTGGAAATGAAAAATTGTGAGTTATTCCCTTTTTATTGCAGAATTCCTCAAACTTTTCATTTTCAAATTCACCACCGTGATCACTACGGATGGTTATAGTTTTTAGAGAAATTTGATTTTGAATCCTCTTTGTAAAGTTCTTAAAACATTCAAAAGTATCACTTTTATGTATCAAAAATATTGTCCATGTAAATCTAGAATAATCTTCTACAATTACAAACATATTTACTATAATTTATTGACAGAATTTGAGATGGACCAAATAAATCAAGGTGAAGTAATTCAAGAGGTTTTGAAGTTGAAATCATATCTTTTAATTTAAAGGAACTTTTTCTAAGTTTTCCTAATTGACATGCATCACATAGACTATCTGCTTTAAAATTCATTTTAGGGAGACCTCTTACTAGATCATGTTTTGACAGTCTAGATAAGAGTTTGAAATTCAAATGCCCAAATTGCTTATGCCAAATCCAAGGGTCACTTGTATTTTCCAAAAGACATAGGTTATCATTTGAAAACTTTCATACTAAGAATATAAATGTTCTTTTTCCTGATTCCCTCAAATATTATGGTTGAATTATTATCTTCAATGTGACACTTATCTTTTTCAAATTTAATTTTATATCCTTTATCGTAAAGTTGACATATACTTAGCAGATTATGTTTCAGATTCTTAACTAGCAAAACATTAGTAATAATAGGAGTTTCAGAGTTGTCGACTTTGTCGATGCCAATTACATATCCTTTTGAATTGTCTCCGAAATTAACCATCCTCCGTCTTTGTATATTATATCATTCAGCATATTAGGATTACCAATCATGTGTCTAGAGCATCCACTATCGAGTATCCATTTATTCTTTTTGATCTGCACAATTTGTCCGTTGTGGATTGATTCCTCAACCCCCATAAAGCACGTTTCCTGCACATTAAACAATCTTAGTAGACAACTTGAATTTCAATATTGATTATTTGCAGACTCATGAGACAATGATAATCTGAATATTTCTAAACCAGTATTAACAAAAATTTTAAACAAAGCCATTTTAAAAACTTTTTCAAAAATCAGATTATGAAACTTTGAAAACCTTGCTCCGATACCAAATGTGATAAATGCAGAATGGATCATAAAGCTAGGATTAAAACTAGAGGGAGGGGGGTCAATAGTGTTTAATGAAACTACTAAACCTTTTTGAGTTTTTGTTAATTCGAACACAAATGTATGCAATATTCAGACACAGATATGATCACAGAATCAAACACGGATGCAGAAATAAAGTAAAAGCAATAGAGGAAAGAACACACTGGATTTTATACTGGTTCGGAGTTACCCTACATCCAGTACCGCACACAAGTGCGTATTTCCTTTCAAAAGAAATTATACAATTACACCCTCGATTTCAAGGCCACGAGGTACACCACTCCAGATTCATAATCCTCTGGCTAGAGATACTTGATTTCAAGGGCAACAAGTTCACCCAATTGATTTCCTAGGCTACAGTCACACCTTTTCTAACTTGATTAATTTCCAAGGCCACAATCATACCTTTTCTAATTGATTGATTTTCAAGGCTACAATCGCTCCTTTTCTCGCTAAATTGATTACAAAGAAATCTATAACTCTGAATAGCACTGAGATCTTGTTGAGATAGTGATAGAGAATCAAACCAGAAATGATCTAGTCAGATTCAATGTTAATTTCGACATAGTAATGGTAAGAATATGTATAAAGAAATGTGGAAGAAGAAGAGGAGTGAAAACCAGAAAAATATGAACACGAATTCGTTCAAAACCACCCCAATATATAGTAGAACAACAACCATGTTCATTCGTGAAGGGATACGACGAATAAACACTTTTTTTGAAATTCAAATTTTGAAATCAACTGCTACCATGTCGACATGGGGTACTTGAGTATGTCGACATGCCAAAGGAAATTTTGATGATTTATTTTTCTTTGAAAATAACTTCTATCTTATACTAAAACTATTTTAAACTTTATAAATATACTTAACTATAGTTAAAATACATAAGTAAATATAGTGAATAATATTCTGGTATATATAAAATTTAACTATAACTTTATATTTAAATCTAAGTATAAATATTAAAAATTAAATATATTATTATTAAAAGATAGTTTAAAACCAAGGATAATTTGATTTTCAAAATAAAGATTATTTTGAGGATAAATGTATTAAAACCAGGATAGATGTTTTTTATTCTTTTAGAAGGAAGATTTTAAAAACATTTTGAAGACATGATATAATTTTGTAAAACATTTTGAATAAAAATTAGTGGATACAAAACACTGTTCCACTAGATTTTTCATAGGTTCCATCCTACTTAAGGTTCCATCCCTTTAACAGGCTCGAAGTGGATTCCATTCCATAAATAAATTGGATTTTAAGATGCCAATGCTTTTCTAGGCGTTTTAACAAAATTCCTTATTAAATTACTTATCTTGAAATCTTGAACTCTTGGTAATCTTGATACTCATGAGTCTTCAATCTTGATATCTTCAGTCTTGAATCTCTATACTGTACACTCATCATTCTTGGTACCTGCGTGGTTAAATCCTGCATATACATATATATCTAAACTATAATGTTAGTATTTATATTTTATAATCTTATTCTAATGTTGTTGTCATCAAAACCATCATCTCAAGAACTAACATCTATGACATGCATTCCTTATGTGAAGATGCCGAAGTTAACTATATAATCGAACAAGGTCCCAATGAGGTAACTGTAGATCAGCTTATTATCTTTTTCTTTTATGCAAATCTATATAGCTCTTCCATTTGGAATCTCGAAGACGACGAAAATTGGCTTTGGACTAGTTTCTTTGGTAAAGTCATTAAGCTCAATCATGGAATGTTGGGACGAATCCTCCATTGCTCTTACACATGTATCGAATTAAAAGACATATCCAACAAAAGATTTTTACCCCATGATGAGGTCACACACTTACTTTGGGAAGATCATATGGAACAATAGACTATAAAGAACCTCCTACCTAGGGAAAGATTGCTAAATCACATGATTATCAACACCATAATACTGAGAAAAGGTAGCCACGAGCAAATATATGAAACAGAACACAAAGCTATTTATGTTATATTTGGTGGCATTAAAGTAAATTGGGCTCAATTTCTTTTCGACGAAATTGAAAAAATTTGGATTCACAAGCACCAGACAATTGTTTATGCACCCTATATAATGTGAATTCTTCAATTCCAAGGTGTTCCTTCTTACTTATCATATTTTTAAGAACTACAAATTAAAGAAAGTGGGTCCACATATTTCAAGCTTATGCATCTACCGGACGAACTGCCATCGATAATGTCATTTGCTCAATGGACTCTGCAGCAACAACAACTACATAAGCAACAGCCTCAACAAGAGCAGCAACAACCACCTCCATAACAACAGCAACAACAATCGGGTCCTTATGTTTTCTAGCAACATCCCTCCGAATATCACTCAGACTTAGAGATTTTAAAAGCCGAAGGAGAACCTACTTTGACAGAATCATATCGTGACTTGTTGATTCGAAATCAATAAATTTCATCTCGCAATCAACAAATCTTAGGCAAGAAAGCTGGCCGTCTTAACAGATCTGTCATAAGCATATCTTCTCTAATGGGCAAAATCGAGAATACATTGGATAAGATTGTATTTACTCTTGAGAAAGTAATGAGGAAATTTCATGGTCGATCATCATCCCGGTCCTCATCCTCATCACCATCACATCCTCCAGCTGCTGCATATATCTCTTCCGTTCAAAGCTCTTCAACAGAACCACGAGGAAAAGATGCCATGAAAGAAGAACCATTAAAGGAAACAGATGAAGAGGAAAGTGGGGACTTTAATATGCCAGATCCTTCATCCCATCAGTAGGGGTACATGGCTTTTCAGGGGCTGTCTATTCAAGAGGATGAAGAATATAATGATTAACATCATTGGCCTGAGTACACCTCGGATCCTTCAGCTTTTTAGGGTTATTATGATAACTATGGAACTTTTTCTGACTCGTTTCACCATTACCAATAGTTTCTAGTTTCTTCCACTGCATTTTTCTTTTATGCATTTCTCATTCTATGCACTAATGTTTCAGTTATTATGTACTATAAGTTCTATGTTTTAGATAAAATTTTCTATTTTCTCTATTCTATTTGATAATACCAAAAGGGGGAGAAATATGCATACATACAGAGAGAGGATAACATATGATATACATATAGAGGGAATAAAACATATTTTATGTTACATAGTTTATCATCATCAAAAAGGAGGAGAATGTTAGGAACTCCTATCTACAAGTTTTGACGACGACAAACCATATAATTATAATTGTACATATGTATCTCATATCTTATTCTTGACTCAAGGATACAAATCGAAGCATGGAGCATGGATCACAGCAGTAGAGAGATAAATATTTTATAAAAATCTTAGAAATAATAGGTAAAATCACTTGGGTTTTGTATATGATATAAAATACACACACACTTACACAAAAAACATATTTTACAAAATCCAGACGTCTGGTACTGTGCCCCCAGATGTCTGGTCTCAGGCTTTGGAAATTTTCCAGATAATACATTACCAGATGTTTGGTCATTACAATCAAGACATTTGGATTTGGCTCGAGGAATTTTTTAAAACATTCAACTGTCAAAATGTAACGGCCTAGAAATTTTCGATCCCGAAAATCCCAGAAAGCTAGAGAAAAGAAGAAAGAGATAGAAGAAGAACAGAAAAGAAACACACAATCTCACATTCGCAGCGGATAAAATATAATATTAATAATAATAGTTATACCAAAGAAAACTGTATCTATCAATTTACATCGATATATCAGAGTTACAACAATCTTACACAACATTGGACAGATACACTTAACATGTCTCAGATATATACAATAATATAACACAGCGGTACACTCCATACGTTCCAGCCATCCAGCTCGCCTCCTGAGCTCCAGAACGTCCTTACCTGAAAATCTGTAATATTCGGTTTGACCCGAGCATTACATCAAAGTAACACCCGAGTCAGGCTGGAAACCAACGTGAGTAAACCCTTCTAACATGAATGACAAAAGCATACTACTTATATAAACCCGGGTAACTAATATCAATTTTACAGCTTCACAAGTTAGATATCACAAATTTCACACATCAATTTCCAAGTGTCATAACTTAGATTAACAGGTCCAATTCACTTAAATCATTCCCAACCAGCCTAATGGTTTCACATCTCAACCTATAAGGAATCGAAGTGGTTTCGGGTATTAACTAATACCCGACTCCGGTCTCTTCGAATCTCACATCATATTAACCCAAGTTATTCAAATGAAACATTATTCAAACTTCAAATACAGGGTGTCACCTATGCACATTGATTCATCATATCATATCACATATCCGAGAAATCAACAGATCTAAGGCATGCAATATTATTCAATTATTCATAAGCAAATAGATTAGTTATATCATTTCTAACAAATTAAATCAATTACTTCAACTACCCTTAATCCTGCTTATTTCACCTTAATTAATTACAAATAAATTAAGTATTCAATCATCCTTTATTCATCCATTTAACTAATCATCCTTGATAAATTATCTTCAATTACATAAAGTAATAATCCTTTACTTAATTACTCAAAAAAAATCTTCAAAACAATTTAATTCATTAATCAATCCTGGTTAATTAATAATTAACTTCCCTTAGTTACTTTATTCATTAAATCAACTCCTTGATTAATTACATTAATTGATTTTTAATTACATCGAGTAATTATCTCTCAATCACTTTCCATATGTAATGATCTTTAATTACTTTCCAATAAGTAATTTCCTTTAATCTAATTACATCCAGTAATTATGCATTCACTACTTCACTAAGTAACTACACCCCAATAATTACATTACTTAATTCAACATCAAATGATTATCTTAAACTTATTAAACTAAATTACTAAAGTTAACCTCATCTACCTGATTAATTACACCGAGTAATTAATCCCTTAATTAATTACTCTGATTAATTATTATATAATTATTAATTAATATTGCTTCATTAATCACATTCATTAATTAACTAATCTTTTAATTAATTTCTTATTAATAAATACTTTATTTAATCAATCCTTAATACATTAAATAATTTGTACTTCATTTAATTACCATTTTAATTCACCTTAAACATATAGGATTTAACCTATTAAATAATCACTTAATACAATCAATTTGAAAACATTTTTAAAACTTTGAAAATTCATTAAAATTTGCTTAGTACTTTGATAAAAAAACTTGGTTTACATTTACCTTAAAACTTACATTACCAAAATCTTATACTAGTAGAAAACTCAGGTCGAAACCATATTCAATCCCGAACCTGACCAAACGAACCCAAACCCTTCGAAATTCCAAAAAAATTTGAATTTAAAACATTTAAAACTGATTATCATTACTGCTTCGGGTTCATCCCAAAGACAACTCGAGTCTACCCAAAGCGACATCTTTTCAATTTTTTTTTTAAACTCAGTTAAAACTAAGTTTCAGAATTTATAGGAAAACCCCCTCAGACCACTGAAGTATGAACTGAGTTATTTGCCCAAACACTCGATCACCCTTATCGAGTTCAAACTCAAACCCAAATAGTCAGGCAACCCCATCTTTCCTGTGCACCTGCACAAATCACTCCAACACCGATGATCACCACTGGTGACGTCAACACACCATCCATCATCTCAATGTCAGTGCTTGATCAACCAAACCTACTCACAATCCTCACAGAAATGTCTCGATCACTTCCTCCGACCACCAGAACTGCCGTAACCCCAGCCATGTCATCACCAGATTCCCACGAACCAATTCCCAGAACCTTATTAAGCTTGATGCATCAGAGAAAATGAAGGGACCCAAATTTCCATCGCGACCTGAAGTAGGTTTAGAAACCTAATTGCTTCGCCGCCGACGCCACACTGATCGGTCACCCTTCCCACCATTTTTGCCGAATACTCCTATCCTTCCTCTACTCCCAGCCAAAATCCTAGTCATCCTAGACCCTTTGATCGTCGTTAATTGCTTAGAGAACAAATTCCAAGAAATCACTGAAATGCACTTCCAATACCCACTTAAAAATTTTGATTTTTGTTTTAAAATTACTTATTTTCAATATGGATTCACGTAATGAGATTTGATTATCTAATTATAACATTTGATTATCATGCATTTTAGAATTTGCCACAGCATTTCATGGTTCCATGTAAAATTCTGACATACGCTGTTTGAAGCTAATTTCTACTGTTATTTCCAGTCTTTGTCATAATTTAAAATTTAAAACATTTGTACTACTTGAAGTCCAAAGTTTAACAATAATCAGATAAAAGAAATTGGATTTAATTCTAAAATTCTATATCCTATATCAAGAACAGGGAAGGAAAAATATTTTAGACATGTACACTCTACAATTACTTACATCTCAGATATATTTCATATATAAATGCACAACCAATCCTCAATCATCTCATATTCAAACAATCAGATGTTTTTTTTTTAAACCAGGTTTTAAAACCTGAATATTTAGACAGAGGTCAAAGTAAAAAAAAAACTCAGACATGCACCCAAACATCACCAAATTTATACATTCATACTTAATAAACCAACTTGCAAAAACACATTTTCATTCATGCAATCAACTGACATATCAACCATTCATAAGAAATCAGGTTTTAAACAGTTTAAGCTAAGTTTACTCACATTTTTATGAGGATGCAGAGAACAACTCGGATGCAAGCTCATATTCCCAGGGGCTTGATTTGAAGCTGCATGTTGAATCTGTATTTTTGCAATTGCTAGTTGCAGTTGATTTTAACTTGTTGTTGTAGGTTTTTGAAACTGCATGCAGGCTCATCTTCATATGCTTGAGTTGTACTTTAATTTGATGTTGAAGATTGCTTTTAGATCTTAAACATAATTTGGTTTGTAGAATTTGGGTTTTGCATTTGGTTTTGCAGTTCTTAAATTGAATTGTATTTGCATATTTCTTCTACAATCTGATTTTAGTTTTCTCCATTGAAGATAAAGTGTTTGAATAAAAATATTTGTTAAGTTCCTTTTAATAAATTTTAATAAAAAAGGTTTTTAAGAAAAATAAAATCATTGCCACTTGTTACATAATAATATAGAGTAATTACAAGTGTCCCCTCTATGTATTAAAAGCTTAACACATATACAATTTCGATATAAAAATAGATTTCTTAATTTATGAGGGTTTTTAAGTCTTCTTAAACAAATTCTTATTTATATTTAACATGTTTTTAAATGTTTATTACGTTTAGCCTTTACATGATTACAAATGACTTATATTTTATTCCAAAGTTTTCAAACCAAAATATTATACTTTAATATAATTGAACTTGTTACACATCATGTCATTACTTCAACAAGTGTTAACATTTTGATGAGATGATTACATTTGTTAGTCTTATAATATATTTGTCTCATATTTATTTGAATGCTTGTTATCTTGTATATAAGTGTTGCACATACATACAAATTTCCTTTTATCACATGTTATTTATCATTATTATTATTTTCTAAAATGTATTAGACCTTCCTTAAATCTTATTAAGGTCTATATCTACCTTTTGTCCTTTTAATTATATTTTAGATAAATACATTCCTTTTTCTTAATTTAAATTTTATTATTTATATTCATACCTCCTTGATATTTACTTATATAAAAATTTTTAAAAGAGAAGGTTTTAAAATATTAATCTTATATTAACAATAATTATATATTAACAAACACATATTTAATTTGTTTGAAGATAATAAGTTTTCCCAATTTAAATAATTATATTATGAGATTATGAAACGAATATTTATTCAGATATTTAGTCTTAGCATTTATTAGTTCTAATTTATCTATATACACATCCAAATATATATATATCAGGTTTATTTGTTCAAATTAATAAATTAGTGTTTAATAAATTAAGTCCTGTTACTTACAAATTAACAGCTGTAAAAAAAACGGGCTATCACATTCCTCTCCGCTTAGAATCTTTTCGTCCTCGAAAAGAAGCAAAGCCAGAATTTATTAAATATTTTAAAACCGGTTAAAATACTCTTTGATCATTTTAAAACTCTTTTTAAAATCTGTATAATATTTCCAAAATAGTTTTTATAAAAATACTTTTATAACTCGATGTTTTAACAAGTCCATCCTCGTTCTCACAGAAATTCGGTCATACGTTGATCAGGCGTAGGACTGAAAATCTATAAGTACTTAGCAGACTCAATTTCAACATCCAGTGAAAATATTTTGAAAGTAATTTTATTGAAAATATAGAAAATAGTTTTTGAAAATAGAGGATATATCTTTGGTGAGAATGCTCCGGAAATCATCACCCTCATCCAAGGTCGCAGTTAACCCGATGGTTGCGTTGCCATCCCGAAAAAATCCATAGATAACTGTAGGCCTCCGCGCCCCTCGATTACACGATGGAACCCACTACAGATCACAGCTAAAACTGGGGTTACGTAGCTATCACAGCAAAAACCCATATAACTGTAGGCATCAGCGCCCTCGAATTTCGCTACCAAAAGAATGAAACTTCTCCACTCCACTTGACCATAGATCGCAGTCTACCGATGTTGCGTTGCCTTCCCGGCAAAATCAAGTGTAGACCGTTGACACTCATCCTCCACACGATTTTCGCTATGGTCCCCACAGTAGATCGCAGTGACATCGAGTTACACTGTCGTCACAGCATAACCCAAATGCCCCTGTAGGCATCAGCGCCCTCGACTTTCGCTACCCAAAAATCCTCAGGAACTAGTTTGTCTGGACTCCTCACAGGATCAACTTTAGAACCCCCCATGAGGCTCAAGGCAGCACTACCCAGTGGTACTCCTGAGAAGTCCATTCCAAGGTCTCCAGAGCCATCATCAAAACATTTTATACTATACATATATAGTATCTTTAAATCATACACCTAGTATGATCTCATACAAAGCTCCTTTACAAAAAAATAATCCCAAAATCGATAATTCTCAAACTGGGCTTTCCAAATTCAATATTGATTTTATCCAAAAATCAAAAGCCTTTCCAAATCCATAGGTTCCCAAAATGTGATGACCCGGAATTTTTAACAATTTACATCGGAATAATTAATTGTTTTTAAAATATTTAAAAGTTAATTTTAACTTGGATTCAAGATATCAATGTTTACTTGATAATGAAATCAATGAATTGTATAGTTTAAACATTGAATTTTAATAATTGAAATTTAGTAAATTATTGAATCTGAAATTTCTAAGCCTGTTTAAATATTTTGAAGGCTTATGAAATTTATAATGATAATACTGGAGAAATTTAATTTAAAGGAATTTGTTCAATTTTAAAAATATATCGTTCAAATTGAATTTAAAAATAGCCTTCCGAGGCACAGTCTCGGAATTTTACGAAACTAGTTCCATTGGGTCCGTAATAGTTAGTTATTATCGGATTTCAATTTTCGTAGCAATCGGAGTTGTCGTTTGACCCTGGCAGCTCGAAACACGTAGATTTATTTCAATCGATTCAAATTAAAATTGATCATTTTCTTCCATATCTCGTGCATACAATCAAATTAGCCTCCGAAACACGTTCCATCGTGTTTGGAATGCAGGTAGAACCCTATAAACGCTAGGCGACTCGTGTGATTTGGAGTTTGTTATAACAGTTGTTGATTTGCGAATATTAATAAAATAGTTTAATGGATAATAACCCTATCTTCCACAGCACGCCTCCCCTTTAATATTTAGTCCTTTAGTTGTTGAAAGGAAAGCACTCTCCCCAGCTTCTTGTTTTCGAAATCAAAAGAGAACGAAAGAAAAAAAACAACAAAATATGGCGACCGAAAAGGGGGAAATTCTTGCCGTTCGCTCTCGATCAGGTTAGGATGCTCGATTGTAGGGCTTTGTTGCGACAGAGGTAGAGGCCGAAGCCATAATCAAATCGCGAATTGGGGGTGAAGCTAGAGGGATAAGGATTAGGAGGTGAGATCGGAAGTCGCGATCTAGGGAGGGTATTGCGATCGATGGTGGACGGCGATGGGCTCGCACGCGCTGCAGTGGGGGTCGTTGAGTTGTAGCAGCGGTCTGTGGTGTGGCGAGACGGTGTTTGAGTCGTGTGTGTCATTGGGTGATGGTCTCAGTGGAGTTCGTCAGTGGTAGGCCGGCGCTGACGATCAATGTTCGAAGTTGAGGTGAGAATCATCTGCCCTATTTTATTTCTATTCAAATAATATGTATGCAGAAAGAAAAAAAAAGAGAAAAAAAAGAAGTGGTGGCTTGGGGCCTAATTCGAAAACACACCCTGTTGCCTCAGTGAATGATAGAGATTAAATAGGTTTTAAGTTAAAACAGAAATTCAAGCTTTAATATTAATTTTCCTTAAGAATGACTCCTTTAATAATAATGGACAGAATAAAAGTTAGTTCGGAATTGTTGTGTATTAGATCGGGTGTTGTTCGAAGTATTTATGAATTGGTTCCGGGTTGTTGTTATAATAGTTTTGTAACATAGAGTAGGCGTTATTTGATTTTAGTTGGATGACCAAAGATCTAAAATATGAGGATAATTAATTAAAGGTTGGAAAATCTGTGTATTCAAATTTTAAGGATTGATTTATCGATGTGATAAGTTAATTAAGAAAATTCGAGATGATTAATTTATTTAAGTTAAATTACTTAATGAAATTAATTCATAATAATTACTTAACTTAAGTAATTTAAGAGTTAATTTGTTAATATAAATAATAAATTGAAGAATAATTAATTACAGATTGAGATTAATCGGGAATGATTAATATTGGGGTGAATTAAAGTAATTAATTTAGATTAGAACAAATCAAAACATAATTGGAAATCATTAATTTATAAAATCAACGATGTAATTAAAGATGAATTAATTAAGTTTAATTAATCAGATGACTCATGAGAAATTAATTAATGTAGCAATTAAGACTTAGTGTAATTGATTATAGTTAATTATTTTGTGAAGTAATTAGAGATACTCATTGATTTGGTAAGGATAATTAATATCGTGAAATTAATTAAACATAATTTCTTAAATGAAATTGGAAGATAATTAATTCATGGTGATTGATTAAGATGAATAATGTTCGTCGACGGAAATTCTATTGGTTTAGAAAACCGTCGAACGAATTTAAATTAAAAATAACCGCAAGCGCACGGTGTACGAATGTAGCACGTGGCGAATACGGGTCGATCCATAGGGAATTGATGATTTTAAAAATCTATTCAATCAAATTAAACCAAGGTTGAAGAGAATGTTAAACTAGAAAAGAAGAAAAACAAGCAAAAGAAAATTGATAAAGATATGAGTGTTAAGACAATTTAGAGGCAATTTCCACTCTCTAGATCATATAAATCAACAAAATGAAGTTATGATCTCTCTTTTCTAGTCATTAGTGAATTAGTTGATGTGCTTATCATAAGTATGGTATATTTGTGCTATTAATTAGCTCAATATAAACCATCAAACTATAACACAACCACTAATACACTTTTAAATTTCATAAAATATGACAACAAAGTTGAAAGCAAAATCTATTTTAAGCATGACCTATTAACTATTAATTAGAAATATAAGCCATCAAATTTTAATTTCAACAATCACTTCCTTGCCATAATCATATGTAAATGAAGAGGCAATTTGTGTTTTGTTTGTTTAAGTATAGCCTATTTGTTATGAACAACATAGACTATCAAATTCAAAGCTAAACAACATCATTAAACCACTTCAATCATTCTCATTAAGCACATAAAGAGAGCATAAACGTCAAAATGTTGGATCTACATACTAGAGAGCTTCATTACCCCTAAATTGAAGGGATTAAGCTCTCATATTTGTTATCATATGAACAAATGTAGAAAACAACATTAAACAAGAAGAGAGAAAGAGAGCAAAATGAAAAGAAAAATTATTCTACTTGCATAAAATAAAAGAGATCTATACTAAAACATGAAAGAAAATAAACAAGAAAAGAAAATGAACATGTAATTAAAAGGAAACACTAAATAATATTGCATAAAAAAAAGAAAAATACATGAAGAAAAATGGCCAAGTAGCCATGAAAAGAGAAAGAGAGCTTTCTTTTATTTTCTAAACTAAAACTAACTAACTAAGAGAGAAGATCTCTACATGAAACATAAGGGGTATTTATACAAGTTAGAAACCCTAATGCATATTTTTTTGGGAGTACCCAAAATGCCCATGAGAAAGTGTGGAGGCCAAGTTATCATTAGCATGTTTTAATCCCCACTTAAATGTACATGAAACCATTAAATCCATAAGCATGTGCTTTAGCCTTTAATTTGTACATTAAGGTAGGTGGGTAGGTGGGGTCCTCCATGATCTTCACTTTGAATTATTTCCATCTTCATTCCTTTGTATTGATTTTGTGCATGCATATCTTTATGAAACCACTTGTAAAAGTCACCAAATTTCCTACAAAAAACAGAGAAAATACTAAGTAAATTTCTCAAATTAATATACGTACAAAAATGACCATTTTGCCCCTGGATGAAGATGAAAATGTGATAATTTCAAATAATATGAATTTTGGTTTAAACAAGTTAAAATACCCAATATGCTCATTTATTTAATTTAAAAAGAATAAACATGGTGGTAAAAATATGCACATTTACATGCACATCAAATACCCCCACACTTATCTTTTTATTCATCCTCGAATAAAGAAAAAAAACTAAGATAAATCCGTTATCGTAGGGAGCACGATTGCATTGAGCGTATGCAACAAGCCGTTAAATCTCTGGGTGTCCCCAGTAGGACGAGTGTTGTCTCGTGAGGGTTTTCAGCGGATACTACCCACAAAATCCAAATGCAGGATGAAAATATTTGCAAAATGCAAGATTTATTTACAAAGAGATGGATGCAAATTTTTGAAAATATTTACAAATGAAGGATTTATTTTTAAATTGACGCGAATAAGTTAAATATAGGTTTTGGTTATTATCTTGAAAATTTATGTCATTTACTCGTCAAAATTTCCAACAAAAATCAAGTTATCATAACAAATAGACAATAGTTTAACTTGTTGTTTCGGTTGATAGCAAAGTGTAATTATAAAATGGATCCTTAGTTGATTATCAAAGTTTATCAAAGTGGTATTTTCATTTCTTTTCAATAACAAATCAAATCAAATAAGTAAAAATAGTGCTAGGATTTCAATTGTTTGCTCTCTCATTATTTGCAAGAAAAATTACACACCTAGCTCAGATAAACTGAGGCCAGATATACCACCCATGCACTGTCTTTCGGGCTTATGTGAGGGGAGTACAGAGCATGACGAGTGCACACACTTTCATGCATACACTATCGACCGTAGGTGGTTTTTATTAATTCTTTTTTTTTACATGTGTTCCATACATCATAACCGTGAGGACTTTTAAATGAGTATGAAATCACATAATCAAAAATTCCAAGTAATCACCCTTGCATAACCGTGAGGACTTTTAAATGAGAGTGAATACTTGGATGTTATTATTTTTTATTTTTATATTTTTTTGAGAGGGAGTTTTGAAAAATCATCTTAGCACCATTTAACTTAGAAGATAAAAAAAATGTTATATCCTTTACTTTAAATCAACCACTTTTTAAAACAAAGATTTTCAATCAGGATGTACTTTATAATTAACACATATGAATCTTCCTATATGCTAGTTAAACCATTATTATTTGTAATCAAACCTCATTTTTATTTTTGTTAAGACCACTAAATTTTCAAAAATTTCAATTTAATAAACCAAAGCCATATATTTATCTTATAGTGTTTGTTTTAAAAATAAATCAAAAGAAAATTTGTTTTTGGGATTTTTTTTTTTGAGTTTTTAAATCAAAAATAAACCATGAAAAAAAAAATTGAAGATGAGTCTCCCCCCCACACTTGATTTTTACTGTGTCCCCACAGTCAACCCAAGTGGAAGGTGAAAAATAAAATAAAAATCTAATATTTACATGAAAGATTATTATTTACAAGAGATGATAAATATACAGTCAGAAAGTAAATGAAACGGTCTTCTAAAGACCGATTCATTCGTCTCATCAAATGTGCGAGACACAACTTAAGCATGAAAAACCAAACCGTAAAAGATTTCGAAGATGAAAGTTGATTTGGAAAAACAAATGTTGTTTTATTGAAAATTGTACGAGTTGTTTTTTTTCGATGATTTTTGGAGTCGACAAAACAATTGATTGAAGTTCAAGTTCATTTTCACCAATTTGAAATTCAAGCTTATCAATGAAAATATTTTCATAATTATTGATTTCAAAATCAAAATGGTGATTTTCATCTTCCCCTTCGGAATTTAACAACTCGTCATCCAAAAGTCCAAAAAATTCATGTTCATTAAACTCGTCTTCCTTTATTGGATTATCAACAACTTTATTACACGTCTCAAGTTCAAAATTCAAAGTTGGTGTATTCAAATTTTCAGAAAAAGGAAGATCGAAATTTAAATCGAGTTTCTCACCCTCAAAAGAATTGAAATCCAACACAATTACCGTCTTTTCAACAACTTCGTTAAGATCATCATTTTCAGTTTCAAAAGTTGTTGTTTGAAAATCATCGATTTGGGTAAAAGATGGATTATCATTTGACTCGTCACACATTGAAATTTGATTTTGTTTCTCATGAAAATTTTCCAATGTTTTAATCAACAAATTCGTGTGATCATCGTAAATTTCATTCATTTGCTCAACAAAGTCAAATTTGTAATTATTAACTTGAAAATTTTCGATTTGGACTTGTTGAGAACAAGAATTGTCAATTTCGATAAACGGTAGATTATTATTTGATTCTTCGTGGGTTGAGATTTGATTATGATTTTCACGGTAAGTTTTGTATTTTTCAAGTAATAAATCTCCGTTATCTTTTTCCATTTCGTCAACAAAATCAAATTCATGATTATTAATTTGAAAATTTTCACTTTGAATTTGTTGATAACCAAAGTTTTCAATTGTATCGCTATTGAAACTATTCCCATTGCCAAATTCGTTTGAAAAGTTGTTCCCATTTTCATGTTGAGTTTGAAATTCATTTTGGAGTTCGAAATTAAATTGGCATGGGTTATAATCGTAATCGTTTGAATTTTGAATTGAATTCAAATTTTGAAATCCTTGACTCGAGTTATTACACAAATAAGAATTACATAAATCATTTATTTCTTGATTTTTTCATGTAGAAAGTTCGAGTAAAGATGAAATCATTTCAATGCTATTTTCAAGGGTCGAACGTTGGTCATCGTTTTGAAAACTTTGTTGTTCAAAATTCGAATTGTTTAAAGAATAGTTGTCGTTAAAATATCCATATGAATTCGGGGTGAACTCATATGGATTATATTGATTTTCACAACTATTGTAAAATTCAAATGAATATTGAAGTTCGGACATTTTCAAGAATGTTTTTAGTTTTTTTTTTTTTTTTTGTAAAGTAAAAATATTTACAAAAAGAATTTATTTTTCAAAATGGAAAATCGACCTTTGTTTTGTTTTGGGTTTTTCTGAATTTTTTTTTTAATGAAAAGATTTTATATATTTTTTTGGATTTTTTTTTTGCTTTTCTAAATTTTTTTTTGGATTTTTGAAATTCCAAAGAAGCAGGATTTAAAATTTTCAAAGGAAAAGGAATATTTACAATTTTTAGTTTTGGATTTTGAATTTTTTTTTGTTTTTTTTTAATATGCATGAACTAATGCAACTAAATGAATGCAAGGTTTTAATTACAAATGATTTATCCTAAGTTAACCCAAAATTGTATAATCACAAAATGTCTTAAATCAACAAGATAGTTCTCAGCCAGGTAACGGGCAGGGGTTATCGGTGCACCACGAATCACCGTAGCAATGCAACCGAAGGTTTAAGTACCTTCAGAGGAACAACCACTATAATTTTTACGAATCACCGTAATATTTATAAATGGTTATTACTCTGCCGTAGCCTAGACACCAAGAAATTAAATTGTTCAAAGAAGACAAATTGTCGATATACAATTAAATGTTGTCGATGTCTAACCGTTTTTATTAATCAAAATCTAGGATGACATGCAAAGCAAAAAATAAACGTGCATTAACAATGCAACTACGAATGAAATTTATTTTGTTTTTTTTTTGAATTTTTTTTTAAAGTATATAAATGCAAATGCAAGCAATCAAGAATGCAAGACAAACAAAAACAATAGATATATACAATGCAAGACAAATAAAAAGAAAATTATAAATAAGCAAGCAGTTATTTTTTTTGGCAAGCTTAGCGAAGCTAGCAATTTATTCTTCCTTATCTGCTTCTACAACCTGAAATAAAGACCAGATATATATACAGGTTTTTTCAATATATAAGGAACTTAAAAACAAACTGAAACAAAACAAATTTACAACTAACTTTTTTTTTAAAAGGGTAAAGCAAAATTAAACTAAAAACAAATTAAACAAAACAAACAAAGCAAGCTCTTTTTTTAAAGAGAAGAAAAACTAAAAGCTAAACAATTTAAAACAAGGAAGAAAAGGAAAAAAAAGAACCAAAATGCAGCACGGCCCAGTTGAAATCAAGACTAATGAATTCCCGAAAACAAATGCAAAGCAACCCACTTTTTTTTTTCTTTGTAAACTTCTGCTCTAAACTTCTAATTCACCCTAATTAACAAATTCCCCATTCTAAAATTCAACTGTTCGAGAGTGGTCGGTGAAGATTGATGAAGGAGTTGGCTAACCGGGGTTGCGATTTGAACTGTAGGGTGGAGTGAATCGATTCAGCTGATTTCGAAATCGATGACAGTGAAGTGACAAGGTAATTTGGTCGCCTTGAGTTCGTGGAATTCCCGAGTAGCGATGGTTAAGAAGGTTGTGGAGAAGTTCGATTTTAGGCTAGATTTTTGGGGGTTGTTGAACTTGGTGTTCAGCGATTTGGGAAGGTTGTTGTCGACGGTGTGGAAGATTGGTGGTTTGTATTCGAGGTGGATGAGGTTGTTGTTGCAAATTCATGTGGTGGTGAGGGAAGGAGTTGAAGTTTGTTTGGGTTGTCAGTTTTGAATGTAGTTTGTGGATTGTTGTGATTTTTGGGAAGAATGTCAGTGAGGAGTGGTGAACTTTGGTGGTTTCACTGTTTGGAATTTTGGTGAGGGGAAGGGGAATGTGTTGAAGACTGTTGTAATGGCAGATTGGAGTTCGCTCGTGATGGTAGATGGCGATTTAGGTTCGGTGTGGTTGCTGTAGTGGTGGAGCTTTTGGTATGAGGTATGTCAATGGGGAGTGATGACATCAGTAGAAGTAGGCAGGCACTGTTTGAAGGCAGGGTGAAGTTGGCTTTGCAGTTGTATGTTGTGGCAAGAGTGTGAAGGAGAGTGTTCGTTGAGGTCACTGAAGTGCATTGTTGTCTAGTAGAAGTTGTTGCCACTGAGGTATGTTGAAGAAGTGGTTGGTGAGGGGTTCACAAGCAGTTGCACGGCAGAGAAAACAGTAAGACGATGTGAGATGTAAGTGATAGAGGATGTGCAGGAGGATACAATGTCTTTGAATTGAATGGATGATCACAGGCAGGTAATTTGATTTGATTGCTGTAATGAAGTGTATGTGTGGAGTTTTGATTGTTGTCGAGTTGCACAACTGAGAAGGTTTTATTGGTGAAGTGCATAGGAAATAGTAGCAGGCAGTGGGGAAAGGTATGATGAAATGTTTAGGGGATAGAGAAATGTAACAGAAATGTAACAGAAATGTGAAACTAAAATGCAAATGAAATGAACGTTTGTACACAATGCAGCATGCAATGAATTTTTGTTTGTTTTTTTTTCTATATATGCAATGATTTTTTTATATGCAATGCCCAAAACAAAAACAAAAAAATTGAAATTGCAGAAGTGAAATATGAGGTAACAGAAGTGAGATGTGTTAGAACTCAAATATGAACAAAAAATGCAGACTATCACAGAGAAATAAAATGCAACTTTTTTTTAACAAACACACAAAATAAAGCACACAATAAAAATGAAAGTAATTCGAAGAATAGAAAATCAAAATCAAAACAACTCCCCGACAACGGCGCCAAAAACTTGTTCGTCGACGGAAATTCTATCGGTTTAGAAAACCGTCGAATGAATTTAAATTAAAAATAACCGCAAGCGCACGGTGTACGAATTAGCACGTGGCGAATACGGGGCGATCCACAGGGAATTGATGATTTTAAAAATCTATTCAATCAAATTAAACCAAGGTTGAAGAGAATGTTAAACTAGAAAAGAAGAAAAACAAGCAAAAGAAAATTGATAAAAATATGAGTGTTAAGACAATTTAGAGGCAATTTCCACTCTCTAGATCATATAAATCAACAAAATGAAGTTATGATCTCTCTTTTCTAGTCATTAGTGAATTAGTTGATGTGCTTATCATAAGTATGGTATATTTGTGCTATTAATTAGCTCAATATAAACCATCAAACTATAACACAACCACTAATACACTTTTAAATTTCATAAAATATGACAACAAAGTTGAAAGCAAAATCTATTTTAAGCATGACCTATTAACTATTAATTAGAAATATAAGCCATCAAATTTTAATTTCAACAATCACTTCCTTGCCATAATCATATGTAAATGAAGAGGCAATTTGTGTTTTGTTTGTTTAAGTATAGCCTATTTGTTATGAACAACATAGACTATCAAATTCAAAGCTAAACAACATTATTAAACCACTTCAATCATTCTCATTAAGCATATAAAGAGAGCATAAACATCAAAATGTTGGATCTACATACTAGAGAGCTTCATTACCCCTAAATTGAAGGGATTAAGCTCTCATATTTGTTATCATATGAACAAATGTAGAAAACAACATTAACAAGAAGAGAGAAAGAGAGCAAAATGAAAAGAAAAATTATTCTACTTGCATAAAATAAAAGAGATCTATACTAGAACATGAAAGAAAATAAACAAGAAAAGAAAATGAACATGTAATTAAAAGGAAACACTAAATAACATTGCATAAAAAAAAAGAAAAATACATGAAGAAAAATGGCCAAGTAGCCATGAAAAGAGAAAGAGAGCTTTCTTTTATTTTCTAAACTAAAACTAACTAACTAAGAGAGAAGATCTCTACATGAAACATAAGGGGTATTTATACAAGTTAGAAACCCTAATGCATATTTTTTGGGGAGTACCCAAAATGCCCATGAGAAAGTGTGGAGGCCAAGTTATCATTAGCATGTTTTAATCCCCACTTAAATGTACATGAAACCATTAAATCCATAAGCATGTGCTTTAGCCTTTAATTTGTACATTAAGGTAGGTGGGTAGGTGGGGTCCTCCATGATCTTCACTTTGAATTATTTCCATCTTCATTCCTTTGTATTGATTTTGTGCATGCATATCTTCATGAATCCACTTGTAAAAGTCATCAAATTTCCTACAAAAAACATAGAAAATTCTAAGTAAATATCTCAAATTAATATACGTACAAAAATGACCATTTTGCCCCTGGATGAAGATGAAAATGTGATAATTTCAAATAATATGAATTTTGGTTTAAACAAGTTAAAATACCCAATATGCTCATTTATTTAATTTAAAAAGAATAAACATGGTGGTAAAAATATGCACATTTACATGGACATCAAATAGCGAAGAGTTGATTAATTAACTGATTTGGAACTAATTAATATTAAATGAAGGAATCTAAGTGAATATGGTCAGAAATTCAATTAGAATCTATTGAATTGTTTTGTATGTGATTAAGATTTTCTTATGGATGAGTGAAGGGTATTGGATGTTTTGAATGAGTGGATATCTCTGATATAGAATGTTGTATATTCCATTTGAATAACTTGGGTTAGAATAACATGAGTTTCGGAGAGACCGAGGTCGGGTGTTGAAAAAAAAATACCCGGAAACCACTTTGAATCTTTATAAATTGATTTGTGAATCAATAGGCTGGAATGAAACGATTTAAGTAAATTGAATTATTTTATCTAAGTTTGGTACTTAGAAATTTATATGAGAAATAAGGGTTGTTTATAGAAAATTGTGAATTGGTTAAATTGATATAAGTTACCCGGGTTATATATATGTTGATTGTTTTGGTATTTCATGTTAGATGGATTCACTCACGCTGGTTTCTAGCCTGACCCGGGTGTTACTTTGATGTAATGCTCGGGTCAGACTGAGTATTACAGATTTTCAGGTAGGTACGTTATGGAGCTCAGGAGGCGAGCTAGATGACTAACGTATGGAGTATTTCCGCTGTAGTATATTATTGTTTATCTGAGACATGATTTGTATATGTCCATTATCTGTATATATGAGTAACTCTGATGTATATTAAATGTAATCAACAAATATAGTATTCTTCTGTAAACTATTATTTATTATTATATTTTATCCGCTGCGAATGTGAGTTGTTGATGTTTCTTTTTTTTTCTTCTTCTTCTATCTCTTTCTTCTTTTTCATAACTATCTGGAATTTTTCGGGTTCGAAAATTTAGTGTCGTTACATTTGGTATTAGAGCTGAAAGGTTAAGCGAGAACCTTGGCTCTGGTGGGGATTACTCATTAAATAGAGTTCGTTGAACTCTAGACTGAGTTGAGTGCATATATATAGCGCGTACTTGGTTATTTTCTTATATAAAGATTTTAAATGGTTTTATATAAAAGTATATTTTGATATATAAAGCAATATTCTCTTCTAATGAATATTTAGGTGATTGGTTGTTAAATTATTGGTATTAAGTTACGAAGTAATATAAGATACAACCAAATTAAAATTAAATTAATTGAAAATGAAATTCTAGAATTAGAACTCAGAAATTAGAATTGTTTGAAACTTTAAATAAATAAAGTTAAATTTGGTTTAAAAAGGTTAAACCAATCTTTGAGAATTTAGCTTGAATTATATAATTCGAGATGGTTTGAATTTGAAGTTGGAATTGAACTCATTCAAATTGAATCTGATTTGAATTAATTGGATTTGGGATGGAAGATGTATAAGTTCAAAAATTTAATGGAAGATTTGAATTGGATTGAATTGAAATTGAAGTGGGTTCAATTGAATGGATACTAGTCCAAAGTAATTAGAATAACTTTGGAATTGTAATTAAAGTGGAATTGGTTTAAAATCAAAAAGGAATTTGAAAAATAGATTGTAAATGTAATTTATAAATTGAAATAAACTTCAAAAAAAAATGAGATTATAATTTGGAATAGAATTCCAGAGAATATTTGAAAATAAAGTAAGATGAAAATTCCAGGGTAATGTTTAAATATGAATTGGATGGATTGGGAATTTGGAATTTTTGGGAAAATTTAAAATTCCTTTGGATTTGAAAGTGGTTTCCAAAGGTTTTGGAGAAATAATACTATTATTTCAAAAATATTTTGTGTCGAACTTGAAATCGGGAAGATTTGAAATTAAAAATGTTTGAAAATGTTTTTAAAGAGATAAAAGCATTGAACTCTTTCAGTCACTGGAAAATAACGTTGGTAATGACTGCAGCATCTTCGATGTTTATTTTTGAGTTTCTAAAAGAGAAATTGCTACCAAATTGTTTTAAATTGGGATTGTTTGTGAATTGGGTTTGATTTTGAAATTCAAAGGGATAATTGAATTTGCCAAAGAATTTTGGATATAGTTGCATTCTAAGGTGATATTGAAATTTTGGAAATTTGTTTAAACTCTGGAATCTTGATTAAATGTTTATGGAATAAATATAAATATATTGGCTAAATAAAAAGTATAATTCCGAGTTAAAAGAAAAGTGTGAATGTAATTGATTATAAATAGAAATTGAAAAATTGAAATAATAATTAAAGTTGTACAAGTCTAAAGATCAAATGGAATTTGATTTGAAGTTGGAAGGAAATTGAGAATCAATTTAATTTGCATTGGGAATGAATCAAGTCCAATGGAAATTGGAGTTAATTAAATTGGGATTGGGTTAATTTAAATGGGATTGTTGGGAAAGTGAACAGTTTCGACTCTGGACCATTTTCAATATAAATTGTTTAAATATAAATAGTTTTAAATATGTTTTCTTATCTATTTACTATACAACTTTCTTTTAAAAAAAAACCCAAACTATTTTATACTTGAATTTTCTACTACTTTTGGAACTATTTTACTATTTTACAACTGTTTATAAACTAATTACTAATTTTCAACTAAGTTACGAATTAATTACTATTTTACAACTATTTTGAAATTATCTAAGATTTCTATAACTATTTAACTATTTTCCAACTATTTTACAATTAGTCAACTATTTTACGGCTATTTTGCAAACCATTGATTATTTTTCAACTACTTACCTATTTTTAAAAAAATTTCAAGCTATTTTCTAAAATAAACTGGTCGGAGTTCAAACTGTTATTGATTAAATTCCCAACTGAGATAAGAATTGAAGTGATAATCCAATGGAATTGAAGCAATTGTAAATAAATGAATTTGAAAAGCCTAGTTTGAGAATTATCGATTTTGGAATAATCAATTTTGTGTAAAGAAGCGTTGATGAAATTCATACTAGGCGTATGATTTGAAAGATATTATATATGTGTAGTATAAAGTGTTTTGATGATAGCTCTAGGGAAAAAGGCGCTCCCTTGAAATGGACTTCTCAGGAGTGCCACCGGGTGGTGCTGCCTTGAGCCCCAAGGGGGTTCTAAAGTTGATCCTGTGAGGAGTCCGGACAAAACTAGTTCCTGAGGATTATGAGTTGAGGTTACCATAGCGTAAGTCGTGTGTGCCGCGGAGCGCCAACAGTTACATGGACTTTTGTTGTGACTGCAACGTAACCCAGGATGTAATTGCGACCTATGGTAACATAGCGAAAGTCGTGTGTGCCGCTGAGAGCCAACAGTCTGCGTTTGAGTTTATCTCCGTAGACTGCGACCTATGTAGGAGTGGAGAAGTTTCATTTCGACAGCGAAAATCAGAGTGCCGCGGAGAGCCTACAGTTACATGGACTTTTGCTGCGATGACAACGTAACCCTGGATGTAACTGTGATCTGTTGTGTGGGTTCCATGGCGTAATCGAGAGTGCCGCGGAGAGCCTGCAGTTACATGGACTTTTGTTGTGACTGCAACATAACCCTGGTATGTAACTGTGACCATGGATGGGGATGATGATTTTCAGAGCATTGTCACCAAAGATATTTCTTCTATTTTCAACAAAACTGTTTTCTATATTTTTAATAAAATTATTTTTCAAGTACTTTCACTGGATGTTGAAAACGGGTTTACCAAGTACTTATAGATTTTCAGTTCTACGCCTGATCAACGTATGACTGAATTTCTGTGAGAACAAGGATGGACTGGTTGAGACATCGAGTTATAAAAAGTATTTTTATAAAGAGCTATTTTATTGAGTATGATGTGAATTTAAAAGCATTTTTAAAAATTTTGGAATTTTGGAAAATCAAGGAAATCCAAACTGGAATTTTTATGAAGTGAACTTGTAATTAAAATCAAATATTGGTTTAGAAGTTGAAAGTAAGCTGATTGACTAAATAATTGTTGGATTGAGTGTGTTAATAAACTTTAACTTGGGTAGACAAATGGATTGTAAATTAATAGTGGGTTTGAAAATGAATTCGAATTTTAAATAGAATTCAACATAGATTTAATACTAAATTTAAATAAGAAGAGGTTGTAAAATAAAAATAAAATTGAGTTGGATTGGAAATGTGATGGTTTGAATTACAAATAAAATTCAAGGGTGATTTGAATAATATTTAATATAATTTGCAAGTAAATTGGACATAAGGGAAGTGTGGTCGAATGAAATGAAAATGAATTATAATAGAAATGGTTTGAGAGCAAACCAACCCAAATGAATAGAAATAAATGGAGAATGACCTTATGTTAGTAACATAAATTCGATAACGAATTAAGTAAATAAATTAATTTTTTTTTAAATGGGTTAATGGAGTTAAATAATAAATGGATGAAGTCTGATAGAATAAAAGCAAAATCAAAGCTGTGAATTGGAATTGGATTATCAGACTGAACTTAAGTTAGGTGGCATATTAATTTGAAGTATAAATGAGTTGAGTTTGTGCTTGAATATTATTATGATAAATTGAGAAGGTGAATTTGAAATTAAAATTTAAAATGGATGAGCTAACTAAATTTAATGGAAGTTGATTAAATGAGAATCAAATAGAAGTAAACTTTAGTTCGATGTTGGAATAAACTAAAGTAAATTAACTTAAGTTTAAATTTATGGAAGTTTGGCTTAGATTAAGAGTGGAAGCCCATTAAATAAAAGCTAGGATTAAATTAATTTGAAAATGGTTATTAATTTATAAGTTTGAATGTGCCAAGCTTAATAAATGGTTTTGAATGAATCCAATGTGGGGATGAGATTAAATGCATTGAATGGTTGATTAATAAATTAGAAATGAAATTAAATTAAATTCAGAATGAGTTGAAATTAATTTGAAATAGTTATAAACTAAAATAGATACTTTATTAACCGAATATCGTCGAGATTGCATAACAATAATTGTTGTTTGGCGTAAACCAAAGTAATTAAAATACTATGAGTTGATAGAGATTTAATGAAATTGATTTTTGAATCGTTTGAAGTGAATATGAGCTTGTTTGGATTAGAAATAAATTGAATATAAGAAAACGAGTTGAAAACCATTAAATTTTAATGAAACGGCTTATGAATTAGTTGAAAGCAATTGAATTAGTTTTGAAAACATATAAATTGCTTGTGGAAGTTATTTTGAATGCATTTCCTTTAGAATTCAAGTGTTACAGTTGTTTAAGTAAGATAAATATTATAAACTTCCTATATATGGTACTTATATGTTTAGTTGAGAAAGTACAGGTACCTGAAGGCCGTTTGGCTGGATTTGGATTGCACTAATTGCTAAAATAAATAAGCTGCTTGCTTAAAATGCTAAATAAGGTACGCCTACACAATAGAAATAGGAAATATGAACTGTTTTTGCTTTTTCCGACCGTGTGGGTCGATGTATACATATTTATATCTCTGGTCAAATTGCAAAAGCTCCTCCGTGCAAAGAAGACTCTGCCAAAATTTTCTGAAAATTTTAGGAGTTAGAAAATTTTTGAGAAAATTTTTGTTAAGCAATTAAACGATTTTAAATATGAAACTGAAATAGATTAATACATGGAACTAATAAGACTCAGTTATAAATGGAAAAACTTTAATATTCAAAATTGAAATAAATTGAATGTGTATGAAAACGGAAAAAACTAATTTGCATAAAAGTAGAAGTGAAACTTATGTAAGGAAATGTATAAAATGATTTGAAAGGTTACGATTGAATATTGTTGCTAAGTAAGACATGCAGGTATTAAGGGAAAAGGAATTGGATTTGATTCCAAATAATAAATTTGAATTGCCCGATAAAAAGGTATGTATTTTAAATTCTGTATGAATTGGATTGGGTTTTTGTTGTAGCCACTTGGCTTTCTGTTTTCTTTTTTTGAATTTGGGAGCCCGTAGATGCCTTTTGTAGTAGTACCCAGCTAGCCGCGCAAAGGAGACGCTGGCAAAAATTTTTGGAAATTTAGAGAGTTAGAAAAAAAAAAATTGAGAAAATTTTGTGAATTCAAAATTCGGTTTTAAATTGAAATTTGGATGATTGAGAAAAAGGGTATTGTTTGAAATTATAGAAGGTTTTGGGAAGTTGGTTAAGGTGATAGTGGATCTTTAATAAAGGATAATTGGTAGGATGTTGAATAGTGAGGTTTGGAAAGAGGTAAACGGGTATTGGATCATTCTTCCTAACTTGTAATTTCAGGGACGAAATTCTTTTAAGGGGGGAGGAATGTGATGACCCGGAATTTTTAACAATTTACATTGGAATAATTAATTGTTTTTAAAATATTTAAAAGTTAATTTTAACTTGGATTCAAGATATCAATATTTACTTGATAATGAAATCAATGAATTGTATAGTTTAAATATTGGATTTTAATAATTGAAATTTAGTAAATTGTTGAATCTAAAATTTCTAAGCCTGTTTAAATATTTTGAAGGCTTATGAAATTTATAATGATAATATTGGAGATAATAGAAGGATTGAAAATTTAATTTAAAGGAATTTGTTCAATTTTAAAAATATATCGTTCAAATTGAATTTAAAAATAGCCTTCCGAGGCACAGTCTCGGAATTTGACGAAACTAGTTCCATTGGGTCCGTAATAGTTAGTTATTATCGGATTTCAATTTTCGTAGCAATCGGAGTTGTCATTTGACCCTGGCAGCTCGAAATGCGTAGATTTATTTCAATCGATTCAAATTAAAATTGATCGTTTTCTTCCGTATCTCGTGCATACAATCAAATTAGCCTCCAAAACACGTTCCATCGTGTTCGGAATGCGGGTAGAACCCTATAAACGCTGGGCGACTCGTGTGATTTGGAGTTTGTTAGAACAGTTGTTGATTTGCGAATATTAATAAAATAGTTTAATGGATAATAACCCTATCTTCCACAGCACGCCTCCCCTTTAATATTTAGTCCTTTAGTTGTTGAAAGGAAAGCACTCTCCCCAGCTTCTTGTTTTTGAAATCAAAAGAGAACGAAAGAAAAAAAAAAGACAAAATATGGCGACCGAAAAGGGGGAAATTCTTGCCGTTCGCTCTCGATCAGGTTAGGATGCTCGATTACAGGGCTTTGTTGTGACAGAGGTAGAGGCCGAAGCCATATTCGTATCAAATCGCGAATTGGGGGTGAAGCTAGAGGGATGAGGATTAGGAGGTGAGATCGGAAGTCGCGATCTAGGGAGGGGATTGCGATCGATGGTGGACGGCGATGGGCTCGCACGCGCTGCAGTGGGGGTCGTTGAGTTGTAGCAGCGGTCTGTGGTGTGGCGAGACGGTGTTTGAGTCGTGTGTGGCGTTGGGTGATGGTCTCAGTGGAGTTCGTCAGTGGTAGGCCGGCGCTGACGATCGATGTTCGAAGTTGAGGTGAGAATCATCTGCCCTATTTTATTTCTATTCAAATAATATGTATGCAGAAAGAAAGAAAAAAAGAGAAAAAAAAGAAGTGGTGGCTTGGGGCCTAATTCCAAAACACACCCTGTTGCCTCAGTGAATGATAGAGATTGAATAGGTTTTAAGTTAAAACAGAAATTCAAGCTTCAATATTGATTTTCCTTAAGAATGACTCCTTTAATAATAATGGACAGAATAAAAGTTAGTTCGGAATTGTTGTGTATTAGATCGGGTGTTGTTCGAAGTATTTATGAATTGGTTCCGGGTTGTTGTTATAATAGTTTTGTAACATGGAGTAGGCGTTATTTGATTTTAGTTGGATGACCAAAGATCTAAAATATGCGGATAATTAATTAAAGGTTGGAAAATCTGTGTATTCAAATTTTAAGGATTGATTTATTGATGTGATAAGTTAATTAAGAAAATTCGAGATGATTAATTTATTTAAGTTAAATTACTTAATGAAATTAATTCATAATAATTACTTAAGTAATTTAAGAGTTAAATTGTTAATATAAATAATAAATTGAAGAATAATTAATTACAGATTGAGATTAATCGGGAATGATTAATATTAGGGTTGAATTAAAGTAATTAATTTAGATTAGAACAAATCAAAACATAAGTGGAAATCATTAATTTATAAAATCAACGATTTAATTAAAGATGAATTAATTAAGTTGAATTAATCAGATGACTCATGAGAAATTAATTAATGTAGTAATTAAGACTTAGTGTAATTGATTATAGTTAATTATTTTGTGAAGTAATTAGAGATACCCATTAATTTGGTAAGGATAATTAATATCGTGAAATTAATTAAACATAATTTCTTAAATGAAATTGGAAGATAATTAATTCATGGTGATTGATTAAGATTGTAACATCCTGCCTTTTCACACGATTTAAATCGACACACGTGCCAATTCAAACCATACGGAATGGCGGATTGTTATGGGGTAAATAAGAAAAACAGAGAAGGAAAAAAACTAAACAGAATCTCACAGCGGAAGGATAAAATATAATAATAAATATACAGTTCACAAAAACTGTTTACAAGACATTTGATTCTTCTTTACACAATAAATATCAGAGTTCACATACCAATAAATATCAATGCAGCAGAACACAGTGTGTAGTGGAACCATATAATATAATAATAATAATAATGAAATCTTTGTCTTAATCCTCCAGAAATAAAGTCTTCAAATCCTGAAACGCTCGGACTGACCCGAGCGAATTGAAAAGACAAAACACTCGAGTCAGAACTAAAAGATCTTATGTAAGTTAAATTAACAGAAATAAATATGAGTGCAGTAACTCAAGAGATGCTCGGGATTTACATCTCCTAAGGATCCGTTAAACTATTTACTATGTAGTATATTGCGCTATTATAATAGTGTCTAATTGTAAAATAAACTTACTTTTAAATAGCATTAAGGCTTTACATTTTCCACCTTAACACGTAATAGTCCCAGTAGTCCATCCAATATCATAGTCCCTCCTGATCGGGAAGCCACCAGAGGATACCACACGGGCTACGGGAGAAATCCAAACTCGTACAAGGCTCGATAGGGTAGGTGACACGGCACAACTAGGCAATGCCAGGGTAGATATACCAATTGCTATCCGGGCTGGTGGAAACGCGCAGCGCGCAGCTGCCGCCCACCTCGAACAACACCCCCAAATCAAATAAAAGTGGCCACCGAATCCAAATCCAAAAGTCAGAGTATAATATGGAAGGAGTGCGTCCGATTAGAGGAATGACCTCATTGGCCCGAGAATCGCTCCTGTTTTAGCCACCTTATGCCAACTCACGGGAGTTGGGTCCACGTATTTACCTCAAGGAAACGCCTCCACCAACCTACTTCATTCTGGAATCTCCACCGCGTACACGGTTGTTAAAGTGGTTTTCGGAGTTGGCAGAGAGTAACAACTTCCGATCCCGGTCTCTTCAACAACCAAACGTTATTATAACACCACGGTCCTTTAAAATAATTTATACTTTTAAAACCAGAATATAATATCCATTTCAAAACCATATAAATATGATATGCCTTCCTTTTAAAACCCCAAAACAATATGATATCATCTTTATTTTCCAATATATTCTTTCCAAAAATCATAGTGGTTTCAAAGTAAAATATTTAGAAATCAAAACTCTTGAATATAATATTTTCAAATTATACTACCTTGAAAACATAGCTTTAAAACAAAATTTCCATATCTTAAATGGTTAAATATTAAATTACTTTTATAAAACAAAATAGCTTCTTTAGATTTCACAAATCAATTTCAAATATCGATTTAAACTACCAAATACCATTTCAATTCTTATGTTTCAAAGCTTTAAATATTTCACCATTTCAAAAACAAACTCATTTGACAAACCCATATATATCAAATTCAATTACTTATTATTTAGACTTGAAATGTTTACTTAATGAATTCAATATAATTTAAGTAAAACCTTTAACTTCACATAATTGGAAAATCTTTCAATTTATTAAACTTGATATATTCATTTAAATCAACCTGATATTCATTTAAATCACTTTACACAAAAATCAAGTTATAAAGTTCATATCCTTAAAAAAATTTAATTTTTATTAAATTTCAATTTAACTTAATATTCATCTTCCAAATCTTATTCTCATTTAATTCATAAAAACTCCAGAAATTAGATTTTAAATAAATGCTTAATCGTATTTGATCTTAAAAATCAAACTTTATTTTATACTTCAAATCAAATTTATACAAAGCTTAAACCCGAAAATTACTATATATATATATATATAAATAACTAATTCAATATCCCATAAACCATATATATATAGCTTTACAAAACCATAAAAACATTCCAAAATATATTTTATATATATACCGCGGTGTCTGTATAAAATTTTCTACCCTACGGTCAAGTGATACGGATGTTTATCATTTCAATCCGCAATTTAAAATAAAATGCGGTTGTATATCATTTCAAACCGCAATCCCGAATGAATGAAATGCATAGCAACTTGCAATTAATAAAATAAATCATTCATTCATCCATCAAATCATACATCCATTTATCACAGTCATCATCCAATTTCAAATAATCATCAATATATAACAGGTGATAAATAATGGTATCAATTATCAGTTTATACTCAAAATAAATTTAATAACTGTTAATTGGCAGTTTATATGAAAAAATAAACGTAAACTTAACTATCAGTTAATATGAAATAAAATTTAACATAACTATGCCTGGCAGTTAATATGAAACAAATAAATTCTAACTGTCAAATTTATATGCAATAAATAAATAAATTTACAGTTATATTAAATAAATGCGTTTAAACAGAAATAGTGAATAAAACATGCCAAACAGTCATAAAAAAATTTCTACCCATATCTAAAATTAATTTAACAAACACAAGAAATTTTAGAAATTGTGAATGGGTTAAAACACTCAACTTTTGAATTTAAATCGAATTTAAATCGAATTTAAATCCGATTTAAACCCAAAAATTCGACGGTTTCCAAATCTGTCCAAACCAATGTCAAAAGATCTGGAATTTTATTATGATCCTAACAAAAAAAAATCTCACGTGAAACGGAGTTCGTAGGAGAAAGTTATACGCATTAATGCTGATTGACATTTCAAAAAAAGAAAGAAAAAAGAATAGAAATAAAAGAACACCTCCAAGCGCCACGTCATCCCCCTTTCTTTCCCTCTCTCCCTCATGCGTTTTGCTTCCAGATTTTTCTGAGAAGTTTGAATTTTAGCTTTTGATTTGGTTTGGAATTTTTATTTGGTTCTAAGATTTGTTTGTCTGCCATTGAGTAGGAGAAGGAGCTGATGAAATTTTACGCGCAGACAAATGAGAATAGGCGGAGGCTAGGGTTTAGCGGGGTATTTATAGATGAAGTTTGAATAGACAGATGGATCCGAATTTAAATGAATTCACAATTTGTCAAATTTAAATTTCAATAATCCATTTATTCGATTTTTAGATCTTATTATGAATAAATGGTCAACTTACCATTCCTATCATTTCTGATTGCAATTAGCTTCAAATTTATTAACCAAACCTCCATATCAAATAAAGATTTATTGCAAAAATTTTAGTGTTTACCTTTAATTAAAGTAAATTCAATAAATTATTAAATCTTATTTCAAATGAAATTTTATACCATTCGTATTCAATTCTCTTTATTAAATCAATCATCATCTTATATATATATTTAACATTAGTATATATCAACTTACCCCAATTAAATAAAATTTTATTCCCAAATTGATTTACAGCCTAATATAACATTTGAATTTTATTCCCAATTCATAAATTACTGCCTTAACTAAATTTTACGTTTCCCTTTTAATTTACATTTTCACCTTACGTTACTACATTAATTATCCTTAAAGTAACGTCTATTATTAATAACAGTATTATAATTACTTACCATTTTATTTCATAAATTAATCCATTTCATCTAAATTCTTATTTATGTAATATTTCAACATTTAATTTCATCAAATGTAATTGTTTTCCAATACGTTAATAACTTTATTTCCAAGTCTTATATTACAACAAACTATCCAATACGAAAGTCTTAACATTGTTACAAATACTACTTTAATTAACATTAATGCGATACTCAATTAAAAAATATTGTAACTGATTTCAAAATTGTAAATTAACAAGCTACCAAAATAGGCAACATACAATAATCGTACTCTAACCTTTAGTCATATTAATACGCTTTTATTTCTCAAAATCAAAGTTTCCATTTAACTAAATCTCCATAAATGAATTTGACGTTATCTTCAAAAAGTACTTTATATTAACATTAACGTAAAAATTTATTTACATATATTGTAATCGATTTAGTACTATTTTCTCAATATTTAAAATGATTTAACAAATTTTATTTGTCAATTTATTAAAGATTAAATCAATATAAATATTCAATTCCATAAAATCCAAAATTGTTGGTAAATTTCCAAAACTTCCTTTTTTTATTGAATCAATCTATATTTATTCCTTTCATAAATCTTATATATAAGGGTTTACCCTTTGGATTAAAAATTATCACATAAATATCCTATTTCAACGTAATTCTTAATTTAACGTAATAAATAAAAATTTGATTTCATTTATCTCAATAAGTCCTACTATTATAAAATAACCAATTGACTCACTATTCAAATTCACATTCTATAATTCAAAATTTTTCTATCACCTTGATTTACTTAACTTTATAATTCCTTAGACAAATCTCTATCTCAAATCTTAAATGTAAATCATTCTACTAATTATAGTACTTAATATTTTCTTAAAATAATCTTTCTATAATCCAATTTATTAAATAAGTTTCCAATTAGATCCAATTTCAACCTTGCACATAAGTTTAAGTTATAATTAACTTATAACGTATACTTCCCTAGTTATTTCTTTATATACTCCCCATATTAATTCCACAATTAACCATTATTATTAGAATAACGTTTATAATAAATACAATCCTATAATTTACTCAACACTTAATTATTTCCTTTTTCGTTAGGGTAACATTCCTTTATCTGATTATTACTTATTACACATTCTAATTCCATTAACAAGGAAGCAGGTAAATTATGATATATGCTACAAATTTTCAATTTATTACTATTCATTATTATTAACCTAAATTCAGCATTACTTACCTCGCATTAACCTTATTACTTAACATCCTTATCCAATTGAAATTAATACTCTAAATAAATACATTTACTCCTTTCGTTATTTTATTAATTACAATTAAGGCACACCTAATTATCTTTATAGGTAAATAAGTGAATTTACCAGTAACCTACTATTACAACCTTTAATATACTTGTATATGGTTATTTTACCCTTTTATAATCCATTTATAAATATATGCACATCTACAAATTAAGATTCTAAATCCAATTTCTTATTCCATCTAGGTTCCATTTCTTCACTTTATGAATAACTAGCATTTCCTATTCATTTGTTACATCTACTTATATTCACTTTATGAATAGTTTGATATTCCATTTATTACTAACTTTAATTATTGCAATTTATTATCTACATACAATTTGAATCTATTTTCAAATTTTCACCTTTTTAATAATTAACACCTTCCAATAATAAATAAATAAAAAGGATTGTACTAAATAAAATTTTATTTTCATTAATGAATTCAATCCTTGCCTTTATTTACTTATTTCTAACCTTATATCCAATTGCAACAATTTCTACTATTATACTTAATTGCAATAAACATTCAATTTGTAAATTTCAGTTAACCTAGATACATCTAATTTCAACATTCTCTTTCATATAAATAAATAAGATTTCCGTTTCTTTCTAAATTAACATTAAAAATTAAAAATCCTATTAATTTAATTCATTTTAAGCATCGAATTTACACGGGTCGCTACACTCTCCCCCACTCAAAACTTTTCGTCCCTGAAATGGAAAGGAAGGGAAAAGAAGAATTAAATAACAATACATCTTATTAAAAATATTAACTCTGTTTGCGCCAAAATTGGTCACAAACACCCAATATCACGAAAGCACCCGTTTACGTATTCTACTTGATAATAATCAACACAGAACTCAGCAACAATCAATATAGAATTCAGCTCTGAGTAACAAATCGCAGTAATTCACAAACAACAATCACAAACAACAGGATTTATAGTGGTTCGGCGTTCGCGCCTACGTCCACTTCGAAGGTTTTCTCTTTATTTATTTGCTTGATTAAATCGATTACAACGGATTACAGTTGATAATAGCTTTGAAATCTGAATACAACAGTGATTCTGATGAATAGATTTGAATCCGGCAGAGTCTTGGTGTTCAATGGCAGAAGTTCTCGGAAGCTCTCCCTTTCTGAAGGCTTTAGGGTGCTATTTATAGGCGTTGGAGGCCCAGATCTTGCTGAAACTTTGGGAGACCTCTTCTGGTACGTGAGTGGGACCACGCGACCGACCCCACCAAGTTTCGTCTCGATCTGACATCGATTCGAAGTCATTTCGAACCCATCAAGAAATGGTCCAATCGAGCTGAAACTTGGCAGGAACAATCTTTATCTTGTATGGAAGCTACTATGAAAATTTGGTTGTATTTGGATCAGTGGTTTAGGAGATATGATCGGTTCGAAATGAGGATTCTCGGTTGGCTGTGGTCTTCGAATCGATCAATTCGAATCGAGCACTTCGAATCGATCTCAGGGCGTGCAAGTGGGTTGACGTGGCGCGCCTTCTTCGAGTCGATCCATATTTTTCGCCGAGTTGATTGGGTCGACTCCGAGTTCTTTGCCGTGTTGACCAAGTGGTTCGAATGTTGGATTCGAAGGTTGTCTTCGAATCGATGTAACGACATTCATTCGAATCGATCCAACTGCGCCGCTTCGGATCGATTCGAAGTCGTCTCTAACATGTTCGATTCGAAGGCAGCATGAGGCCGCACGATGGGTTTGTGGTCGTGTGAAGACGGATTCGAAGCAAGGTTACCTGGGGGCTTGCTTGATGGAGTCGAAGCAAAGATTTAGTTCATGGATTCGAAGGTGAGTCACTGTGATGGTGTCGAGGCCGGTGGAGTCGAAGCAGGGATGGTTTCAGTTGGATGGAGTCGAAGGAAAATGTTAGCTGATGGATTCGAACATCACCCCTTCGTATGGATTCGAACATGATGGGTTCGAACTAGATGGGTTCGAACGTACGAAAGGTGATGGGTTCGAACTGAGCAATGTCCATCCCTCTTAACTTGGATCCATCATAACTTGAGCATACGACCTCGGATTGACTTGAAATTTGAAATGACGACTCCTACGATCTTTATTGTCATGCCCTATCAATTGTGGCCCGTTCCGGACTCGGACAAAATTCATCGATATCCATAGTGAAGTGGAATGCAACCAATCTCTGAGGCGAATTGCCTTTTGCTTTTGATCAATCTTTTGGTATCACGGCTTTGCCAAAAAGCGGGATAACATCTTGCCCCCAAAAACATGCCTTGCGGTAGGAAGGTGTGTTTTGTAATGCTTTGAGTTGGACGTTCACATCCGATCATCAACCTGCAAAGAACTTGATAGTTTCATATGGCCTCAAATGACGATCGTTCGGGATCGAGCTATTTGGGATGAAGCGCGGCCGTTCGTGGTCAAGCGCTCAACTTCAAATGACGATCGTTCATGATCGAGTCATTCGAGGTGAAGTGCGACCGTGCACGGTCGAGCGTATAAATCCATGCGTCGATCGTTCGGGATCGTATGATGTTTGAGGTGAATTGGGACCGTTCGCGGTCCGTGCCGTTCGCAGCATAGGATGGAATAGGACCGTTCGCGGTCGATGCCGTTCGCGGCAAATGATGAGATGGGACCGTTCGCGGTCGACTGCTGTTCGTGGCAAATGATGATCGTTCGCGACCAAGTGCCGTTCAAGGCGAATGGTGACCGTTCAAGGTCGGATTTTATAATTAGTGAACCATGACCGTTCGCGGTCGGTGTCATTCAAGGCAGAAAGTGATCGTTCGCGATCGTGTGCCGTTCGAGGCGAATTTGTGACCGTTCGCGGTCGGGTGTTGGACCTCAAGTGATGACCGTTCGCGATCGAGCCATTTGAGGTGAGGTGAGTTGTGACTGTTCGAAGTCGAGTGCCGTTCGAGGCGAATTGTGACCGTTCGAGGTCGGGTGCCGTTCGAGGCGAATTGTGTGCCTGGGAGGGCTTGGTATTATCGATGCCAGGGTCACGTTCGGGTAAGTTCCTGGATCGTTTGTCAGGGCGGTTCATCGCCATCTCAGAGCATGCCTAAGGATCGTTCGCGACCCCATACATGTGTGAGTAGCTTAGCCATTCCAGAGTTATCAGAATCAAATATCTATTACACGGATGAGTTTTTAAAACAGAAATGTCCAAACAAGCAAAGTTTAAATGTTCAAATCAAAATGAAACGAAAGCAAAGCATGGATGTCAAAGTGTAAGTTCCCACTACGAAACAGTTAATGATCACTCAGAGCATGCCTGGAGATCGTTCGCGATCTCGCACATGTGTAAATGATTCAATTGCGTTAGTGGGAGCTTACAACTTGTTCATCGTTATTTTACTCAATTAATAACCAAACGGTGCCCTGATTCAGGGTCGCCTCTAGCTGATGTGGACGGTGGCCGTTCTGGTTCCGCCACAGGAGCCCGCCTCCTTACATATTGAAGGAGCATACCGTTCCTGATATGCCCTTCCACCTCGTCCTTCAGGTGCCTAATATCGTTAGTGTTATGACCATTTAATTCATGGAATACACAGAACTTATCTGATTTTCTTTCGTCAGAGGTTGGATCCCTTCGCATTGGTCTACAATACGGAATCTGTTCTTTGGTATCCTGATAAATTCGTTCCAGGCTCTCGTTCAGCTCAGTGTAGGTGGTGAATCGCGGCTCCCTCCGTTGCCGCTTTGATCTGTCTCCGTTATTCTCAATCCTTCTTTTACCTTTATCCTTGTCCGAGTCCCTTCTAGGGGGTTTTTCGTCTTTGAGTGCATAAACTTCTATCCCATCTCCTTCTTCTCTTTCTGCATTCGCATCCTCTAATCGTAAAAACTTTTCCGCCTCATGGTAGAATTCTCCCAGATCTACGGGTGGATCCTTAGTTAATGAATTTTTGAACTCCGTTCCGTCTGCTATTCCAGACACAGCCGCCATCATAACCATGGATGGATCCGGTCTATCCACCGAAGCTGCCGCCGCATTGAATCGTGTCAGGAAACTTCTCAATGTTTCTCCAGCCTTCTGTTTAAAGTTGCCAACGTCATCACATTCTTGGGTCTTGTAATGTGAACCCTGAATTGCCTCATAAACCTCTCAGTTAAATCGTTCCATGTTCCGATGGACCCACTATCCAGTTGCCTGAACCATAACGCCGCAATATCCGCCAAGTACAGTGGAAAGCACCGGGCCATAACCTCCTCTGATGCCCCCAGCACTTCCATATGCCTCATATATTTTGTCAGATGGACCGTGGGGTCCGTTCTCCCGTCATACATATCCAACGATGGTAATTTGAAATCCGGTGGGTTTCTAGCTCGTCTGATTGCCGGAGTGAAAGGACTCCTATTAACATCCTTTAGGTCTTTGTTCACCAAACCGCCTCTCATTGCTCGCCTAACCATCTCTGCCAACTTGTCGGTGTCTCCAAGATGTAACCTTCGTTCGCCACTTTCATCCTGCCCCCCGAGTTCACGAGGGAACTCTGAAATCTGCCCCCTTGACTGAGCGTTCATTCCTCTGCTGTCTCCAGGTTGCGCAGATACTCCTCTTTCTCCCTCCGAAATTGGACCAACGTTCTCCATGGGTGTGCCCCCTAATCCGGGTGCGACGCCGGATGGTCCTGCTTCGTTCTGGACTCCATTGGCTCTTCTATTCTGTGCTCCAAGCTGTCCTATCTGTTGAAATAAACTCTGGATCAACTCCTCTTGCTTCTTCATCATCGTCTCCATCTCGTCCCTTGTGATGTAGATCGATAGTTGATTCGCTCCTGAGGAAGCCTCCTGACTTCCTTGTTGTTCACTTCTCTCTGGCCTTGGACTTCGGCTTGATTGTCTTGTCATAATTTCTCAAACCTAAACTTTCAAACTTTCTCTGAATCAATTATCAACTGGTAGAACTCCTGAGTTCAAGTTTCTCAGTGAAAGCACCAAAATGTTTGCGTCAAAATTGGTCACAAACACCCAATATCACGAAAGCACCCGTTTACATATTCAACTTGATAATAATCAACATAGAACTCAGCAACAATCAATATAGAATTCAGGTCTGAGTAACAAATCGCAGTAATTCACAAACAACAATCACAAACAACAGGATTTATAGTGGTTCGGCGTTCGCGCCTACGTCCACTTTGAAGGTTTTCTCTTTATTTCTTTGCTTGATTAAATCGATTACAACGGATTACAGTTGATAATAGCTTTGAAATCTGAATACAACAGTGATTCTGATGAATAGATTTGAATCCGGCAGAGTCTTGGTGTTCAATGGCAGAAGTTCTCGGAAGCTCTCCCTTTCTGAAGGCTTTAGGGTGCAATTTATAGGCGTTGGAGGCCCAGATCTTGCTGAAACTTCGGGATACCTCTTCTGGCACGTGAGTGGGCCCACGCGACCGACCCCACCAATTTTCATCTCGATCTGACATCGATTCGAAGTCATTTCGAACCCATCAAGAAATGGTCCAATCGAGCTGAAACTTGGCAGGAACAATCTTTATCTTGTATGAAAGCTACTGTGAAAATTTGGTTGTATTTGGATCAGTGGTTTAGGAGATATGATCGGTTCGAAATGAGGATTCTCGGTTGGCTGTGGTCTTCGAATCGATCAATTCGAATCGAGCACTTCGAATCGATCTCAGGGCGTGCAAGTGGGTTGACGTGGCGCGCCTTCTTCGAGTCGATCCATATTTTTCGCCGAGTTGATTGGGTCGACTCCGAGTTCTTTGCCGTGTTGACCAAGTGGTTCGAATGTTGGATTCGAAGGTTGTCTTTGAATCGATGTAACGGCATTCATTCGAATCGATCCAACTGCGCCGCTTCGGATCGATTCGAAGTCGTCTCTAACATGTTCGATTCGAAGGCAGCATGAGGCCGCACGATGGGTTTGTGGTCGTGTGAAGACGGATTCGAAGCAAGGTTACCTGGGGGCTTGCTTGATGGAGTCGAAGCAAAGATTTAGTTCATGGATTCGAAGGTGAGTCACTGTGATGGTGTCGAGGCCGATGGAGTCGAAGCAGGGATGGTTTCAGTTGGATGGAGTCGAAGGAAAATGTTAGCTGATGGATTCGAACGTCACCCCTTCGTATGGATTCGAACATGATGGGTTCGAACTAGATGGGTTCGAACGTACGAAAGGTGATGGGTTCGAACTGAGCAATGCCCATCCCTCTTAACTTGGATCCATCATAACTTGAGCATACGACCTCGGATTGACTTGAAATTTGAAATGACGACTCCTACGATCTTTATTGTCATGCCATATCAATTGTGGCCCGTTCCGGACTCGGACAAAATTCATCGATATCCATAGTGAAGTGGAATGCAACCGATCTCTGAGGCGAATTGCCTTTTGCTTTTGATCAATCTTTTGGTATCACGGCTTTGCCAAAAAGCGGGATAACAAACTCATAAACAATAACTTACTAAATTTATTACCTTAAATAAAATATACCCATTTTATAATCATTATATCTTTTTATACTTAAATTACTAAAGTTCGAAAAACATTTTTAAAATATTCTAAGTCTAAAATTTTACGGAGAATTTTGGCAGAGTCTCCTTTGTACGGAGGGCTCGGGAGAAAATATAATATCAAAGTATAACAATATACACAGATATTTTCCAAAAATAATATGTATCCCTACACGGGAAAATGTATAAAATAGCGCTATAAACCGTAATTCTAAACGTACCTATTTGTCGTGCAATTTATGCTTAATTTATGGAACCAAAAGCAGTAACAATTGCTTCCATAACCTGTATTTCACTTATAAAATCCAAAGAGGTAACAATTTATATAAAGTGAAATATTTAAGTGGTTTCAATCACTATCAACAAATCAATACAACAACCAACAATTTCAACAAACTGCATATACAACAAATACAAACAACCATTCAATCAAACAAACAAATAGTTGTTCGGGTTCAAAACTTTTAAGTTATAAGGAATGAAGAATAAACCATCAAGTGCATCATTTACTCATCAGTCTTAGATTAAACCCAATGGATTATTCATCCATCCCAACAAGATTAAAGTTCCCTTACCCAACAACTCCAAACCATGACAAACAACAATTTAAATCAACAAATCAAATTAACTTATTATAAATTTATTTCATACATTAGTTGTTTGATTCTTTTCATTCATATAACAGTTTATCTTTTATTTTCACTTATTTCATTCAATTTTATTTCCATTTTATTTCTTTCAATTATATTCAGAAATAACTCTACCCTATTTCTTAAATTTACAATTTCTCTTTATTATATTCCATTCATTTATTTTCACTTAAATTACTTAAGTTTATAATCGTTTATTTACCATACTTACCTTTAATTATATTACTTGGTAAAATTTCAATTATAACTTAAGTTTATAACATTAAATTCTCATTTAACAGCAATTTCATTGAATACTTCATTACCTACCTTTACTTGTACAATTTTCATTACATTTTCTATTAAACATTTCAACTTTTAATATTTGGTAAGTTATATATGTTATTTAAGAGTATAATTGAAAGTTATACAAGTTTGTTCTATTTCATTAAATTAAATTAAAGTTCAATAGTAGTAATCTTTATTTCATAGGTTACAAATTTCCAATTTCATTTAATACCATTTTTACTTTACGTAAAGGTTCAAATTTGCTACACTTAATTGTCCTATTAATTAACTAGAACCTAAGAACCAAATACTGGGTTTAATTTTAAATCATTTAAAATAATAGATAGATATCTACACTTAACATATATATATATATCCAATTATAATTAAAACGATAAAATTTCTTAACGATTCTGCAGTAAATTACTACAATGGCCTTCCCACTTCGAAACTCGAAAATGAATGTCGATGATGCGTGCACTCATCACCGAAACTATTTTCCAGCGACAGAGAGGAAAGTACAAAACTTATTTTCTCTAAAAATCTTCTTTAAAACAATTTCTTTTAAATTATATTAAATATTTATATCAGAAAATACTTATAACAATATTATTACATTCCAAATCATTTGAAAGAAGTTTTCAAAAACCTCGGAACTTAAGTTCTAAATTCCCAAATTACATTTATTTATTTATTTTTAATCTTATTTGCCTATTATTTATAAATTTTATTCCTAACAACCAATATATCGCAACCAAATATAGATATCATTTGAAAATTTTATTTTATATATAGAAAATATAATAGGCAAAATTATTTCATTCACCTATATTAAAAACAAATATTATGTCGGTCTGTCCTATTAAGTGTTTAGAAATTCCTATTGATGTCACAGCGTCCCATGCACCAACCAGAATTTATAAATACAAAATGGAATAGATCAACACAATAATAAAACCTTTTATAACACTAACAAATACGCTCTCTCATATATATACACTCAGCGACTTCCATAGGGTATTACTACCCTATTAGTAAAGAGTCAAACCCCACAAAGCTAAGGTTTATCGCTAAACCAAAGCTCTGATACCAACTGTAACATCCGGCCTTTTCACACGATTTAAATCAACACATGTGCCAATTCAAACCATACGGAATGGCGGATTGTTATGGGGTAAATAAGAAAAACAGAGAAGGAAAAAAACTAAACAGAATCTCACAGCGGAAGGATAAAATATAATAATAAATATACAGTTCACAAAAACTGTTTAGAAGACATTTGATTCTTCTTTACACAATAAATATCAAAGTTCACATACCAATAAATATCAATGCAGCGGAACACAGTGTGTAGTGGAACCATATAATAATAATAATAATAATAATAATAATAATAATAATAATGAAATCTTTGTCTTCGTCCTCCAGAAATAAAGTCTTCAAATCCTGAAACGCTCGGACTGACCCGAGCGAATTGAAAAGACAAAACACTCGAGTCAGAACTAAAAGATCTTATGTAAGTTAAATTAACAGAAATAAATATGAGTGCAGTAACTCAAGAGATGCTCGGGATTTACATCTCCTAAGGATCCGTTAAACTATTTACTATGTAGTATATTGCGCTATTATAATAATGTCTAATTGTAAAATAAACTTACTTTTAAATAGCATTAAGGCTTTACATTTTCCACATTAACACGTAATAGTCCCAGTAGTCCATCCAATATCATAGTCCCTCCTGATCGGGAAGCCATCAGAGGATAACACACGGGCTACGGGAGAAATCCAAACTCGTACAAGGCTCGATAGGGTAGGTGACATGGCACAACTAGGCAATGCCAGGTTAGATATACCAATTGCTATCCGGGCTGGTGGAAACGCGCAGCGCGTAGCTACCGCCCACCTCGAACAACACCCCCAAATCAAATAAAAGTGGCCACCGAATCCAAATCCAAAAGTCAGAGTATAATATCGAAGGAGTGCGTCCGATTAGAGGAATGACCTCATTGGCCCGAGAATCGCTCCTGTTTTAGCCACCTTATGCCAACTCACGGGAGTTGGGTCCACGTATTTACCTCAAGGAAACGCCTCCACCAACCTACTTCATTCTGGAATCTCCACCGCGTACACGGTTGTTAAAGTGGTTTTCGGAGTTGGCAGAGAGTATGACAACTTCCGAACCCGGTCACTTCAACAACCAAACGTTATTATAACACCACGGTCCTTTAAAATAATTTATACTTTTAAAACCAGAATATAATATCCATTTCAAAACCATATAAATATGATATGCCTTCCTTTTAAAACCCCAAAACAATATGATATCATCTTTATTTTCCAATATATTCTTTCCAAAAATCATAGTGGTTTCAAAATAAAATATTTAGAAATCAAAAATCTTGAATATAATATTTTCAAATTATACTACCTTGAAAACATAGCTTTGAAACAAAATTTCCATCTCTTAAATGGTTAAATATTAAATTACTTTTATAAAACAAAATAGCTTCTTTAGATTTCACAAATCAATTTCAAATATTGATTTAAACTACCAAATACCATTTCAATTCTTATGTTTCAAAGCTTTAAATATTTCACCATTTCAAAAACAAACTCATTTGACAAACCCATATATATCAAATTCAATTACTTATTATTTAGACTTGAAATGTTTACTTAATGAATTCAATATAATTTAAGTAAAACCTTTAACTTCACATAATTGGAAAATCTTTCAATTTATTAAACTTGATATATTCATTTAAATCAACCTGATATTCATTTAAATCACTTTACACAAGAATCAAGTTATAAAGTTCATATCCTTTAAAAAAATTAATTTTTATTAAATTTCAATTTAACTTAATATTCATCTTCCAAATCTTATTCTCATTTAATTCATAAAAACTCCAGAAATTAGATTTTAAATAAATGCTTAATCGTATTTGATCTTAAAAGTCAAACTTTATTTTATACTTCAAATCAAATTTATACAAATCTTACACTCGAAAATTACTGTATATATATAAATAACTAATTCAATATCCCATAAACCATATATATATATAGCTTTACAAAACCATAAAAACATTCCAAAATATATTATATATATATACCGCGGTGCCTGTATAAAATTTTCTACCCTATGGTCAAGTGATACGAATGTTTATCATTTCAATCCGCAATTTAAAATAAAATGCGGTTGTATATCATTTCAAACTGCAATCCCGAATGAATGAAATGCATAGCGACCTGTAATTAATAAAATAAATCATCCATTCATCCATCAAATCATACATCCATTTATCACAGTCATCATCCAATTTCAAACAATCATCAATATATAACAGGCGATAAATAATGGTATCAATTATCAGTTTATACTCAAAATAAATTTAATAACTGTTAATTGGCAGTTTATATGCAAAAATAAACGTAAACTTAACTGTCAGTTAATATGAAATAAAATTTAACATAACTATGCCTGGCAGTTAATATGAAACAAATAAATTCTAACTGTCAAATTTATATGCAATAAATAAATAAATTTACAGTTATATTAAATAAATGCGTTTAAACAGAAATAGTGAATAAAACATGCCAAACAGTCATAAAAAATTTTCTACCCATATCTAAAATTAATTTAACAAACACAAGAAATTTTAGAAATTGTGAATGGGTTAAAACACTCAACTTTTGAATTTAAATCGAATTTAAATCCGATTTAAACCCAAAAATTCGACGGTCTCCAAATCTGTCCAAACCAGTGCCAAAAGATCTGGAATATTATTACGATCCTAACAAAAAAAAATCTTGCGTGAAACGGAGTTCATAGGAGAAAGTTATACGCATTAATGCTGATTGACATTTCCAAAAAAGAAAGAAAAAAGAATAGAAATAAAAGAACACCTTCAAGCGCCACGTCATCCCCCTTTCTATCCCTCTCCCCCTTATGCGTTTTGCTTCCAGATTTTTCTGAGAAGTTTGAATTTTAGCTTTTGATTTGGTTTGGAATTGTTATTTGGATCTAAGATTTGTTTGTCTGCCATTGAGGAGGAGAAGGAGCTGATGAAATTTTACGCGCAGACAAATGAGAATAGGCGAAGGCTAGGGTTTAGCGGGGTATTTATAGATGAAGTTTGAATAGACAGATGGATCTGAATTTAAATGAATTCACAATTTGTCAAATTTAAATTTCAATAATCCATTTATTTGATTTTTAGATCTTATTATAAATAAATGGTCAACTTACCATTCCTATCATTTCTGATTGCATATAGCTTCAAATTTATTAACCAAACCTCCATATCAAATAAAGATTTATTGCAAAAATTTTAGTGTTTACCTTTAATTAAAGTAAATTCAATAAATTATAAAATCTTATTTCAAATGAAATTTTATACCATTCATATTCAATTCTCTTTATTAAATCAATCATCATCTTATGTATATATTTAACATTAGTATATATCAATTTACCCCAATTAAATAAAATTTTATTCCCAAATTTATTTACAGCCTAATATAACATTTGAATTTTATTCCCAATTCATAAATTACTGCCTTAACTAAATTTTACGTTTCCCTTTTAATTTACATTTTGACCTTACGTTACTACATTAATTATCCTTAAAGTAACGTCTATTATTAATAACAATATTATAATTACTTACCATTTTATTTCATAATTAATCCATTTCATCTAAATTCTTATCTATGTAATATTTCAACATTTAATTTCATCAAATGTAATTGTTTTCCAATACGTTAATAACTTTATTTCCAAGTCTTATATTACAACAAACTATCCAATACGAAAGTCTTAACATTGTTACAAATACTACTTTAATTAACATTAACGTGATACTCAATTAAAAAATATTGTAACTGATTTCAAAATTGTAAATTAACAAGCTACCAAAATAGGCAACATACAATAATCGTTCTCTAACCTTTAGTCACATTAATACGCTTTTATTTCTCAAAATCAAAGTTCCCATTTAACTAAATCTCCATAAATGAATTTGACGTTATCTTCAAAAAGTACTTTATATTAACATTAACGTAAAAATTTATTTATATCTATTGCAATCGATTTAGTACTATTTTCTCAATATTTAAAATGATTTAACAAATTTTATATGTCAATTTATTAAAGATTAAATCAATATAAATATTCAATTCCATAAAATCCAAAATTGTTGATAAATTTCCAAAACTTCCTTTTTTTTATTGAATCAATCTATATTTATTCCTTTCATAAATCTTAAATATAAGGGTTTACCCTTTGGATTAAAAATTATCACATAAATATCCTATTTCAACGTAATTCTTAATTTAATGTAATAAATAAAAATTTGATTTCATTTATCTCAATAAGTCCTACTATTATAAAATAACCAATTGACTCACTATTCAAATTCACATTCTATAATTAAAAAATTTTCTATCACCTTGATTTACTTAACTTTATAATTTCTTAGACAAAACTCTATCTCAAATCTTAAATGTAAATCATTCTACTAATTATAGTACTTAATATTTTCTTAAAATAATCTTTCTATAATCCAATTTATCAAATAAGTTTCCAATTAGATCCAATTTCAACCTTGCACATAAGTTTAGGTTATAATTAACTTATAACGTATACTTCCCTAGTTATTTCTTTATATACTCCCCATATTAATTCCACAATTAACCATTATTATTAGAATAACGTTTATAATAAATACAATCCTATAATTTACTCAACACTTAATTATTTCCTTTTTCATTAGGGTAACATTCCTTTATCTGATTATTACTTATTACACATTCTAATTCCATTAACAAGGAAGCAGGTAAATTATGATATATGCTACAAATTTTCAATTTATTACTATTCATTATTATTAACCTAAATTCAGCATTACTTACCTCGCATTAACCTTATTACTTAAAATCCTTATCCAATTGAAATTAATACTCTAAATAAATACATTTACTCCTTTCGTTATTTTATTAATTACAATTAAGGCACACCTAATTATCTTTATAGGTAAATAAGTGAATTTACTAGTAACCTACTATTACAACCTTTAATATACTTGTATATGGTTATTTTACCCTTTTATAATCCATTTATAAATATATGCACATCTACAAATTAAGATTCTAAATCCAATTTCTTATTCCATCTAGGTTCCATTTCTTCACTTTATGAATAACTAGCATTTCCTATTCATTTGTTACATCTACTTATATTCACTTTATGAATAGTTTGATATTCCATTTATTACTAACTTTAATTATTGCAATTTATTATCTACATACAATTTGAATCTATTTTCAAGTTTTCACCTTTTTAATAATTAACACCTTCCAATAATAAATAAATAAAAAGGATTGTACTAAATAAAATTTTATTTTCATTAATGAATTCAATCCTTGCCTTTATTTACTTATTTCTAACCTTATATCCAATTGCAACAATTTCCACTATTACACTTAATTGCAATAAACATTCAATTTGTAAATTTCAGTTAACCTAGATACATCTAATTTCAACATTCTCTTTCATATAAATAAATAAGATTTCCGTTTCTTTCTAAATTAACATTAAAAATTAAAAATCCTATTAATTTAATTCATTTTAAGCATCGAATTTACACGGGTCGTTACAAAGATGAATAACGAAGAGTTGATTAATTAATTGATTTGGAACTAATTAATATTAAATGAAGGAATCTAAGTGAATGTGGTCAGAAATTCAATTAGAATCTATTGAATTGTTTTGTATGTGATTAAGATTTTCTTATGGATGAGTGAAGGGTATTGGATGTTTTGAATTAGTGGATATCTCTGATATAGAATGTTGTATATTCCATTTGAATAACTTGGGTTAGAATAACATGATTTCGGAGAGACCGAGGTCGGGTATTGAAAAAAAAAAATACCCGGAAACCACTTCGAATCTTTATAAATTGATTTGTGAATCAATAGGCTGGAATGAAACGATTTAAGTACATTGAATTATTTTATCTAAGTTTGGTACTTAGAAATTTATATGAGAAATAAGGGTTGTCTATAGAAAACTGTGAATTGGTTAAATTGATATAAGTTACCCGGGTTATATATATGTTGATTGTTTTGGTATTCCATGTTAGATGGATTCACTCACGCTGGTTTTCAGCCTGACCCGGGTGTTACTTTGATGTAATGCTCGGGTCAGACCGAGTATTACAGATTTTCAGGTAGGTACGTTCTGGAGCTCAGGAGGTGAGCTAGATGGCTAACGTATGGAGTATTTCGCTGTAGTATATTATTGTGTATCTGAGACATGATTTGTATATGTCCATTATCTGTATATATGAGTAACTCTGATGTATATTAAATGTAATCAACAAATATAGTATTCTTCTGTAAACTATTATTTATTATTATATTTTATCCGCTGCGAATGTGAGTTGTTGATGTTTCTTTTTTTTTTCTTCTTCTTTTATCTCTTTCTTCTTTTTCATAACTATATGGAATTTTTCGGGTTCGAAAATTTCGGGTCGTTACACAAAACCTCTTTTCCAAAATCCTCATAAGATCCTTTATATATATATAGATATATAATTTTTAAAACTTTGGATCATTTCAAACTTGTATAAAACTCATTTATACTTCAAACACCTCCAAAAACCATTTTCTTCCGGCAAAAGATTCATTAAGGAGAGTTTTATCTTATATAACAAAGATATATAACTTTGCTTATTCAAAATCAAATATTCAAATTTGATTACTCTTTTCAATATCAATTTCATTCAAATCCGTACGATGTACACATATCATTCGTACGCCATACCAATCTGATCGCTCACTCGGTCACACAATTTCACTTCCGAACTAGTATCGTCCACCCGACTTCCTAGTGCGGACACAAATCTGGTTTCTTGATCAGAAACCATCATTCTCCTTGCATAGTCATAACTATGATAGAGTATATCCAGAACCAATCAACAATCTATATCCAGGTTCGCCGTCGAAAATCGAGTGAAAAATCCCACTCGGATCGAAATAACTATCTCGAAATTCTGTGCCCGAATTTGGATCAAATCACTATGCGAATAGAATAACATATGTACACCCTACGTATTTATCTTTATTGATTATTAGCCAAATCAATTCTCTTTCTATTCACATTTACTTTAATTTTCATTCACTTATTCACAATTGCTTAAATCCATTCGGATTATCACCTCTATTATTATCTTGATTGGGTATTTAACCAACAACAGTCTGAACTCCGACCAGGTTATTTAGAAAATAGCTTGAATTTTTTTTTTGAAAATAGATAAGTAGTTGGAAAATAATTACTAGTTTGTAAAATAGGTGTAAAATAGTTCAGTCATTGTATAATAATTGGAAAATAGTTAAATAGTCATAGAAATTTTAAATAATTGCAAAATAGCTATAAAATAGTAATTAATAGTTGAAAATAGTAATTAGTTTATAGAATAGTTAGAGAAAATTGTTAAACAGCTTCAAAAATAATTGTAAAACAAGTATAAGATAGTTTGGCTTTTTAAATAAAGGTTGTATATATAATGAATAGCTTGGAAAAATAGGTTTATATTAAAACAAATTAATATTAAAAAAATAGTCCAGAGTCAAAACTGTTCACTTCCCAATCTTCATTCTCAATCAATTCAATTTAAATTTCCTCTTCCATTTAAATTGACCCAATCCCAATTTAAATAACTTCAATTTCCATTGAAATCTATTTAACCCAATTCAAGTTGAATTTCTCAGTTCTTTCCAAATTTACTTTATTCAACCTTCATCTTAAATTTTACTAATTCAAATAAATTTCAATTGAACTAGTTCCAATTTCAATTCATTTCAACTCCAGATTGAATTAATCCCAATTTCAAACTCCATTTCCAAATCAAGTTGAATTATTCTTGATTTCCTCCCAAATTCAATTCAAATTCCATTTGAATTTAAAATTATTCAACTTTAATTACAATTCCAAATTATTCAAATCAATTCGGACTAATTTCAAATTGAATTCACCTCAATTTCAAATTGTTTCAAATTAATCCAATTCAAATTTCCCGTTTGAATTTTATACTTATACATCTTCAATCACAATTTCAATTAATTCAAATCAAATTCAATTTGAACTAATTTCAAATTCCAGTTCACTATGAACCATCTCGAATTACATAAATTCGAGTTAATACTTCAATTGTTGAATTAATTCCTTTAAATCAAGTTACCTTTTTATCCCAACAATGGATTACCATACTCCATTTCTCATTCATTAAAACAAATCCAATTCACATTTTAAAGATTATTAATAACAATAGGATGATATCATCCAATTATTTCAAAACATCCATCCATTTCCAATTTTCGGACCTCAAACCCAATTCGAGATTACTCAAACTCTCAAATATAATCAATCATTTAACTTTCCAAGTTAAAACGTAACTTCATCTGGAAATTTCCAAATCAGGTTGATCATTTCAACTTATTTAACCTTTCCCAAGTTAAACTCAATTCACTTAATCCAGTCAACCTTACCCAGTTTGAACTTCGATTTCAAATTCTAAACTTCACATTAATAATCTTTCCATTTATTAAGTTCAAAAACTTATCACTTTGGGTATCATATCTCATCCCAAATTTAAAACTCAATATTTAGAGTTTATTTCAAATTATTCTTGATATCATGTTTATCCACATATATATGTATTAATTTATTTTACATAACAAGTTATACTTTAAAATTTTAAACTAGCTTTGGTTTTTAATTCAAAACAAATTTCTTTAAATTTTCAAACAACTCTTGTTTGAAATAGGACCCCCTTTCATTCGAATATATTAAATAACATCTCTTATTTTAAAATAAGATAATATTCAAATATTATCTCCTTTAACATTTTGAAATCAATTCAAATGTTTAAATTTAGAATTCAAAACCGCACAATTTGAAACCCACTTTAATTTACATCCTTTTAAACTTACAAGTTACTCTTTTTAAATGGTTACTTCCTTAAAACATTTTATTGTTTATTGAAGAACAATCATTCCATTATTAAACACAATAACCATCTATTTATTTGGGTTGAAACCAATTCTAATTTCAATTTATTTTGAAATACTTCTCCAATTCAAGATTTCAATTTTAGTTTGAATCCATTTCAAACTTATCTTTATTTATTCTAATTTCAATTTGATTGCATTCTATTACTTCTTAATTAATTCTTACTACTATTTAATTAATACTACAACCGATTTCCTTAATATAATAGATAATCTATTTCTTATATAAGATTCATTTATTTTTGAAATCATTTAAAAACCTTATATAAGAAAATAACAAGTACGCTCTCTCATATTATACTCAACTCATTCTAGGGTACCACTTACCGTATCCCTAATGAGTATGTATACCCACCAGAGCCAAGGTTCTCACTTAACCTTCAGCTCTGATAACAAATGTAACGGCCCAGAAATTTTCGATCCCGAAAATCCCAGAAAGCTAGAGAAAAGAAGAAAGAGATAGAAGAAGAACAGAAAAGAAACACACAATCTCACATTCGCAGCGGATAAAATATAATATTAATAATAATAGTTATACCAAAGAAAACTGTATCTATCAATTTACATCGATATATCAGAGTTACACCAATTTTATACAACATTGGACAGACACACTTAACATGTCTCAGATATATACAATAATATAACACAGCGGTACACTCCATACGTTCCAGCCATCCAGCTCGCCTCCTGAGCTCCAGAACGTCCTTACCTGAAAATTTGTAATACTCGGTCTGACCCGAGCATTACATCAAAGTAATACCCGGGTCTGGCTGGAAACCATCGTGAGTAAACCCTTCTAACATGAATGACAAAAGCATACTACTTATATAAACTCGGGTAACTAATATCAATTTTACAGCTTCACAAGTTAGATATCACAAATTTCACACATCAATTTCTAAGTGTCATAACTTAGATTAACAGGTCCAATTCACTTAAATCATTCCCAACCAGCCTAATGGTTTCACATCTCAACCTATAAGGAATTGAAGTGGTTTCGGGTATTAACTAATACCTGACTCCGGTCTCTTTGAATCTCACATCATATTAACCCAAGTTATTCAAATGAAACATTATTCAAACTTCAAATACAGGGTGTCACCTATGCACATTAATTCATCATATCATATCACATATTCGAGAAATCAACAGATCTAAGGCATGCAATATTATTCAATTATTCATAAGCAAATAGATTAGTTATATCATTTCTAACAAATTAAATCAATTACTTCAACTACCCTTAATCCTGCTTATTTCACCTTAATTAATTACAAATAAATTAAGTAATCAATCATCCTTTATTCATCCATTTAACTAATCATCCTTGATTAATTATCTTCAATTACATAAAGTAATAATCCTTTACTTAATTACTCAAAAAAAATCTTCAAAACAATTTAATTCATTAATCAATCCTGGTTAATTAATAATTAACTTCCCTTAATTACTTTATTCATTAAATCAACTCCTTGATTAATTACATTAATTGATTTTTAATTACATTGAGTAATTATCTCTCAATCACTTTCCATATGTAATGATCTTTAATTACTTTCCAATAAGTAATTTCCTTTAATCTAATTACATCCAGTAATTATGCATTCACTACTTCACTAAGTAATTACACCCCAATAACTACATTAAGTAACCATAACCCACAAGTCCCAGGATCGAAACCTGGCTCTGATACCAAATGTAACGGCCCGGAAGTTTTCGATCCCGAAAATCCCAGAAAGCTAGAGAAAAGAAGAAAGAGATAGAAGAAGAACAGAAAAGAAACACACAATCTCACATTCGCAGCAGATAAAATATAATATTAATAATAATAGTTATACCAAAGAAAACTGTATCTATCAATTTACATCGATATATCAGAGTTACAACAATTTTATACAACATTGGACAGATACACTTAACATGTCTCAGATATATACAATAATATAACACAGCGGTACACTACATACGTTCCAGCCATCCAGCTCGCCTCCTGAGCTCCAGAACGTCCTTACCTGAAAATCTGTAATACTCGGTCTGACCCGAGCATTACATCAAAGTAACACCCGGGTCAGGCTGGAAACCAACGTGAGTAAACCCTTCTAACATGAATGACAAAAGCATACTACTTATATAAACCCGGGTAACTAATATCAATTTTACAGCTTCACAAGTTAGATATCACAAATTTCACACATCAATTTCTAAGTGTCATAACTTAGATTAACAGGTCCAATTCACTTAAATCATTCCCAACCAGCCTAATGGTTTCACATCTCAACCTATAAGGAATCGAAGTGGTTTCGGGTATTAACTAATACCCGACTCCGGTCTCTTCGAATCTCACATCATATTAACCCAAGTTATGTAAATGAAACATTATTCAAACTTCAAATATAGGGTGTCACCTATGCACATTGATTCATCATATCATATCACATATTTGAGAAATCAACAGATCTAAGGCATGCAATATTATTCAATTATTCATAAGCAAATAGATTAGTTATATCATTTCTAACAAATTAAATCAATTACTTCAACTACCCTTAATCCTGCTTATTTCACCTTAATTAATTACAAATAAATTAAGTAATCAATCATCCTTTATTCATCCATTTAACTAATCATCCTTGATTAATTATCTGCAATTACATAAAGTAATAATCCTTTACTTAATTACTCAAAAAAAATCTTCAAAACAATTTAATTCATTAATAAATCCTGGTTAATTAATAATTAACTTCCCTTAATTACTTTATTCATTAAATCAACTCCTTGATTAGTTACATTAATTGATTTTTAATTACATTGAGTAATTATCTCTCAATCACTTGCCATATGTAATGATCTTTAATTACTTTCCAATAAGTAATTTCCTTTAATCTAATTACATCCAGTAAATATGCATTTACTACTTCACTAAGTAATTACACCCCAATAATACATTAAGTAATTATACTTAATTCAACATCAAATGATTATCTTAAATTTATTAAACTAAATTACTAAAGTTAACCTCATCTACCTGGTTAATTACACCGAGTAATTAATCCCTTAATTAATTACTCTGATTAATTATTATATAATTATTAATTAATATTCCTTCATTAATCACATTAATTAATTAACTAATCTTTTAATTAATTTCTAATTAATAAATACTTTATTTAATCAATCCTTAATACACTAAATAATTTGTACTTCATTTAATTACCATTTTAATTCACCTTAAACATATAGGATTTAACCTATTAAATAATCACTTAATACAATCAATTTGAAAACATTTTTAAAACTTTGAAAATTCATCAAAATTTGCTAAGTACTTTGATAAAAAAAAACTTGGTTTACATTTACCTTAAAACTTACATTACCAAAATCTTATACCAGTAGAAAACTCAGGTCGAAACCATATTCAATCCCGAACCTGACCAAACGAACCCAAACCCTTCGAAATTCCAAAACAATTTGAATTTAAAACATTTAAAACTGATTATCATTACTACTTCAGGTTCATCCCCAAGACAACTCGAGTCTACCCAGAGCGACATCTTTTCAATTTTTTTTTAAACTCAGTTAAATCTAAGTTTCAAAATTTATAGGAAAACCCTCTCAGACCACTGAAGTATGAACTGAGTTATTTGCCCAAACACTCAATCACCCTTATCGAGTTCAAACTCAAACCCAAACAGTCAGGCAACTTCATCTTTCCTGTGCACTTGCACAAATCACTCCAACACCGATGATCACCACTAGTGACGTCAACACACCATCCATCATCTCAATGCCAGTGCTTGATCAACCAAACCAACTCATAATCCTCAAATCAAATTCTAGCCTTGAAGATGAAGTTTCGAATAACACATCATCACAGAAATGTCTCATCACTTCCTCCGACCACCAGAACTGCCGTAACCCCAGCCATGTCATCACCAGAATCCCACGAACCAATTCCCAGAACCTTATTAAGCTCGATGCATCAGAGAAAATGAAGGGACCCAAATTTCCATCGCGGCCTGAACTAGGTTTAGAAACCTAATTGCTTCGTCGCCGACGCCACACTGATCGGTCACCCTTCCCACCATTTTTGCCGAATACTCCTATCCTTCCTCTACCCCCAGCCAAAATCCCAGTCATCCTAGACCCTTTGATCGTCGTTAATTGCTCAGAGAACAAATTCCAAGCATCACTGAAATGCACTTCCAATACCCACTTAAAAATTTTGATTTTTGTTTTAAAATTACTTATTTTCAATATGGATTCACGTTATAAGATTTGATTATCTAATTATAACATTTGATTATCATGCATTTTAGAATTTTCCACAGCATTTCATGGTTCCAGGTAAAATTCCAACATATATTGTTTGAAGCTAATTTCTACTGTTATTTCCAGTCTTTGTCATAATTTAAAATTTAAAACATTTGTACTGCTTGAAGTCCAAAGTTTAACAATAATCAGACAAAAGAAATTGGAGTTAATTCTAAAATTCTATATCCTGTATCAAGAACAGGGAAGGAAAAATATTTTAGACATGTACACTCTACAATTACTTACATCTCAGATATATTTCATATATAAATGCACAACCAATCCTCAATCATCTCATATTCAAACAATCAGATGTTTGTTTGTTTTTTTTAAACCAGGTTTTAAAACCTGAATATTTAGACAGAGGTCAAAGTGAAAAAAAAAACTCAGACATGCACCCAAACATCACCAAATTTATACATTCATACTTAATAAACCAACTTGCAAAAACACATTTTCATTCATGCAATCAATTGACATATCAACCATTCATAAGAAATCAGGTTTTAAACAGTTTAAGCTAAGTTTACTCACATTTTAATGAGGATGCAGAGAACAACTCAGATGCAAGCTCATATTCCCAGGGGCTTGATTTGAAGCTGCATGTTGAATCTGTATTTTTGCAATTGCTAGTTGCAGTTGATTTTAACTTGTTGTTGTAGGTTTTTGAAACTGCATGCAGGCTCATCTTCATATGCTTGAGTTGTACTTTAATTTGATGTTGAAGATTGCTTTTAGATTTTAAACAGAATTTGGTTTGCAGAATTTGGGTTTTGCATTTGGTTTTGCAGTTCTTAAATTGAATTGTATTTGCATATTTCTTCTACAATCTGATTTTAGTTTTCTCCATTGAAGATAAAGTGTTTGAATAAAAATATTTGTTAAGTTCCTTATTAATAAATTTTAATAAAAAAGGTTTTTAAGAAAAATAAAATCATTGCCACTTGTTACATAATAATATGGAGTAGTTACAAGTGTCCCCTCTATGTATTAAAAGTTTAACACATATACAATTTCAATATAAAAATAGATTTCTTAATTTATGAAGGTTTTTAAGTCTTCTTAAACAAGTTCTTATTTATATTTAACATGTTTTTAAATGTTTATTACATTTAGCCTTTACATGATTACAAATGAATTATATTTTATTCCAAAGTTTTCAAACCAAAATATTATACTTTAATATAATTAAACTTGTTACACATCATGTCATTACTTCAACAAGTGTTAAAATTTTGATGAGATGATTACATTTGTTTGTCTTATAATATATTTGTCTCATATTTATTTGAATGCACGTTATCTTGTATATAAGTGTTGCACATACATACAAATTTCCTTTTATCACATGTTATTTATCATTATTATTATTTTCTAAAATGTATTAGACCTTCCTTAAATCTTATTAAGGTCTATATCTACCCTTTGTCTTTTTAATTATATTTTAGATAAATACATTCCTTTTCTTAATTTAAATTTTATTAGTTATATTCATACCTCCTTGATATTTACTTATATAAAAAAATTTAAAAGAGAAGGTTTTAAAATATTAATCTTATATTAACAATAATTATATATTAACAAACACATATTTAATCTGTTTGAAGATAATAAGTTTTCCCAATTTAAATAATTATATTATGAGATTATGAAACGAATATTTATTCAGATATTTAGTCTTAGCATTTATTAGTTCTAATTTATCTATATACACATCCAAATATATATATATATATATATATATATATATATTAGGTTTATTTGTTCAAATTAATAAATTAGTGTTTAATAAATTAAGTCCTGTTACTTACAAATTAACAGCTGTAAAAAAACGGGCTATCACACAAAATGTGAAAGGTTGCTTCTGCATCTCTTCTTCAAATCGGTTCTACTCCAAATAGAAGCAACTCTAGAAATAAAAGGAAATGGTAGCAACACTTCAGATCAATCTTTTCACAATTATAAATACATCGGTGATTCTATGATTAAAGTAACTAATTTATGATTTCTATGCTCTATATCTACTTTGCACTCAAATTTAAGTTGCTCATATTTGCTATCAATATTTCAACCAAAGATCATTAACTTTGGTTCAGTATTCTTCCATATTTCCAAAGCACTCACATATTCATATCATACATATCTAGTGGAGATTATAGGAAGACTTATATGTATTGTCAAAATCAGTGTTACTTAGAACACGCACTTGTCAAAGAAATACTCTTGTATCAAAAGCCTATTCCTCCGGGGAAAGCGAGGGAAATTGGTTAGTGAAATTCCGAAGGGGAGCTTCAAGACTGGACGTTGGACGGGAGGTCCAAACCAGTATAAAAATTATGGTGTGATTACTTCTATTTTTTATCTGCTTTATCATATTGTGTGATCCATATTATCATACACTTACTTGTCAAATACTACATACGATCTATATAGACTTTCACTTTCGATATAGTTGAAAGGTGGCCTTGTAGACCTTTCGTCACCTTTACTTAACAAGTCTAAAAGATTCAAATTTACAAATTTAATTTCATATAACTTGGATTGTATAGAAATAATCTTCTTATACTTGATATCAAATTACAAGGAGGGAACCTGTACTATCCATGTGAATTTAAAAGGTGATTTTACCATTATTCGAGGGATGGTAAAGGTTGACTACGAAAATTAGTACCGAGTAAAATTTGTATAATTTATATGGATCCTTTCCGTTTAATACTAATTAGTTTGGGTTTATAGTAAACAATGTCTTAAATAACATTATTTTTGACCCGTTTAAAAGTTATGATTTTAAATTAAGAAATATTTGTTAAGATTTGAAAAAATGATTCAAACTTCTTAGTAAAAGGTGAGATGATTTGGAATTTCTCCATGATTAAAAAGGTTTAATTAACCATAGGATTCGATTAATGAGGTTTAATGATTACATATAATTTTTAGAAGATAAATGGAATAGTTTAAAAGACATATCTTTGAAATATACTTTTAATGAATGAAAAGTTAAATTAATTGGATGATGATTGATAATAACCCATATACTTGAAAACTTTTTATCGACGACTGGTTCGGAAGACATGTTAAAGACAATATATACATTTAAAAGAGAAGACATGTTAAAGACAATAATTTTAAAGATGGAGATCTTCATGATATAGGCTGCTTGCCACTAGCCCTACGATTTTATGTTATATATATTTAGTGGTAGTAGTGCTCTATTATGAAAATATTCGATGCAAGGACTACACTCTACTAATCCTAAGGGTGATTCCCGACAGGTTGTAATAGGAGAGTACCTTCAGTTTGTCATGTTTCTGGATAACCTGTGTGTATGAGTGTCTAACACTGCATTTCTAAAACCGTGTATATTGATCTCTACTAGCATATATCTATTTTGGTGGTATAGGAGGTAAGTCTCTTATACTTAACACCCTTCTCTGAGACGTACAAGCTCAGAGGTTTTACATTTTTGGAAATCAATACCGTGTTATTAGAAATAGCAATGTGGCATTCAAAGTGGAACCTGTTATGAGAAAGGCATAGCATGGCTTTATGAAAAGCAAAGAGTGGCTTTGTGGAAAGTATGAGCACAGCCTCTCAAGCCTCACATCCTGATAATGATATGGGTAATTATGTGGTCTACGAGACATATATTTCGAGCTATCAATTATTACGGATACGGAAATAAAAGGGCATTTGTTGCCTAAAGGCCAGTAGTGTTAGGACCCTCGATATTTTACGGTATAGTGGTTTATGGGTCCTTATGTGAAAAGCCATAGGATATGTAGTAGTGTAGCAATACAAGGTGTACGGTGGTGTATGAGACCCTTTACGAAAAGCCATCAGGTACTATGATTGCTATACATGGAAAATCCGCAAAGGAAGGAAAATGCCACTAGTTCCCTATCATGTTGGAAATCCAATTCCAGTACAAGTTTTATGTTTTTTCTTGTATTTCCAAAATAGTTTCAATGCCTCGCAAATATTTAGCTACCGTTGCTGGAATTTAATAATGGTAGCAATTTTGGCTATGTTTATATATATTTGTTTGGAAAGTATTTTCAAAGCAATGTCATTAGAAATAATATTAATTTTTTTTAAGTATGGAATGTTTTAGTTATCATAAGGTAAAAATCCATCCATGTTTATGTGCGCATGATCTTATGAGATACTCTTTTTTTTTCAAAAAGGTTTTTGTTCGACAGCAAGGTCAATCTATGACATTATCATATATATTTATAAACTAAGTCTTACACTGGTTTATCAAGCCTAATCCAGGTATTTTTAATACTCGGGTTAGATCCGAGTGGTTTCAGGTTTAGCCGAAGATGCTTGGAATTTCCAAAGGAGAGCTGGAGAACTTTATCTACGTATGGACATACTCTATTTTTCATTGCATTTGTTTTGTTGCTTTTCAGCAAGTGTACGGATAGAGATTTATAATCGTCTAGGCTGAATATGGGTTAGACTCTGATATATGTATGTAAAATTTCCATTGTAAAAGATTTTGTGATTTACAATATATGTTATTCCATTCGTGTGAGATTCTGTTTTCGACCCTATTTCTATCTTTATTTTCTTTTCCCCATAACTATCCGCTTTTTTATTCAAATTGGATTGGACATGTGTGCTTTATTGTCAACTTAAAATGTACGGATTTGTGGATCATTATAGTTGGTATAATAACTTAGGTTAAGCGAACACCTAGCTTTGGTGGGGCAAAACTCATTATAGATAGGGTTAGTAATACCCTAGAATAAGCGACACTTTGAGATAGAGTAATAGACATCTTAGAATGAATTGAGAGTATATATATGAGTGCATATTTGTTAGTGACTATAAATTGTTTTGTGTTGATTTATCTATTGAGTGGATTATGGATTCTAGTCGGTTCCCCTAATCACCGTTATCAATGGATTCCTAAACCTTAAACAAGGTAAACCGACACACTAATTTTGAAAATTTTAGGTAAATGAAATAATTTTACTTAAGATTTTATTTTATATGTGAATAAATATCTTTCAAAAATGGTATAGTTATTATAATGTGTTAGCTTGGGATTTAAGGAAGGATAATATATTCATTTGTTGATTAAACAAACACTTTGTGAATTAAGTGTCATGATTTGACTATAAGATGTTTGATAATAATATGGGGTTAAGATTAATGAATTTGTATAAGATAATAAAATAAGCATGTAGTATAAATTTATTTTATGCAAATAAAATAATTTTGAAAAAGACGGATATGAAAGATATATAAATTTTGGGAAAGTAAATTTTGGGTATTTTGGAAAAGAATTATGAAATTTTAAAAGGACGTAAGTTAATATAAGATGATTTTATAAAAGGAATATATAAAATGGGTTTTATAAACAAAATAATCTCTAATGGATTTTGAAAAGAAATTTCAAATAAGAAATTTGAAAGGAAGAAAGTCTCAAATGATAACTAGTTTGAGTAGTTCGAAAATTACTAAAATAGACAAGAGATATGTTTAGATGGTAAAACTTCTCTTAAGTATTATCCTTCTTGTTACGGCGATATAGGATACTATTAGTAGTACCCAGTTCCTTGGTATCATTTTGGAGTTAATCGATCTACATAATTTTCCTTAAGTTAACAAGACAATTTTGAATCATTGATTGATAGGTTAATATCAAGGCTGGTTAAAAAGGAATATATTATAACGAGAGAAGTTGATACTAATTTGGAAAATAAAAGTTAAATTATCTTTTAAATTTAAACGATTCCTTTAGGATGAAATGTTTTCCTTTAAGAAACATATTTGGAAATAAATATTTTGAGTGATTGTATATAAAGAAGCGTCTTTAAAAGATAAAAATTTTGTGAAATGTTTTCATGAAAAGTTTTGAATGTTAATAAGTACATATGAGGTACATAAATCATTTCATCATATGATTTTGATCTAAGATTCAAGTATAGAATTTTGAGATGTTTACACTACTTGAAAAAGGATTTATCACTAGATTCTCGATGGAATCATTGATGAGGGTTTATGATTGGGTACTTGAGTTTTTTTATCATAGTGGAGGGCTATGTAAGGGAAACGAAGTTTATTGGTTAAAAAACCCGATCAGAGCCCGCACTAGAGGATCAGGGGATCAATGCTAGTTTGGAAGTAAAGTTGTAGATTCGAATAGTCGATCAAATCAGATATTGCATGTGGATGATCTATATACATCATACGGGTGTAAGTTTAAAAATTAATATTTTAGGCAAACAACTTTAGGTTTTGCATTGTAATTTCAAGGACGAAATTCTTTTAAGGAGGAAAGTCTGTAACGACCTGCAAATCTATCGCGTTGATAAATTATGTTTATTTTTAAAATATTCAAATATAAGCCTTTTTAACATAGACTGTGATTTTTGAACAATAAATAAGAACGGTAAACTTATTTTAAATAAGTTTATGCAAAAATATATACTTTGAAAAATATCGATAAACTACCTGAAAATTGTTTTATCGATAAACAGCTCTATAATCAACAGAAGTTGCACATGAGACTGGATACATATGTTTATTTATATACATATGTAAGAATATTAAATAAAATTATTTATTTTACTTTCGGATATAAAATGCATTTATGACATCATCAATAATGTTATCACATTTAATAACTAATTAATGAATTTAAATTGAGATTTTAATTATTTAATAATTATTTATTTATTCACATAATTTTTTCCAATGATAATAATTCATTTTAATTAGTTATATAGTAATGTTAAATCATTTATAATAGTCTTACAAAGACACACACACACGTACACACTTGATTCGAAAATATAAGAAAATTCATAACGATTTATCGGTACGACAACACTTTATGTAAACAATTATTTAATATGGATTTTTATAGTTTTATAATTCAAATGAGATAATTTTAATTAATTAATTATAATGAGAAATTAGTTTTCAGTTTTTTTACAAATATTTGCATGTTAACTAAGAAGTAAAAATATGACCAGAGATCAGAATCATAATTCGTAACGATATATCAAATAAAAGTTGTTTTAAGTTGTTGCAACCTTATCGGATAAATATGCATACATATATTCATGTATATGCATGTCATACATGCATATACAAATATAGATAAACATACATACATACATGTATAGAAATGAAACATCTATCATGATATTTCTCTTATACTTCACCTTTAAGCATACAAAAGTCGATGCACATACTATGATATGATGGTGATGTTGGAAGGGGGTGTGGCCCAAGCATATAGAGCGTGATTGGGGGTATATGTCACGGCTATAAGTGATGTAGAGGATGTGAGATATTTTGGATAAGTTGCTTAAGAACTAAGGGTTGAAAAATCTATAAATACATGCACTTTTTTACTCTTCCATTCACTCATTTCTTCATCATCATCTTCTTCTTATGAAGCTTTTTAATAGCTTCTTCATGTTAAGAAAAGTTGAAATAAAATTATGATAAATAAATGTATATATACATACATCATCACTACACTTCTGAAAACAAATGAAAAAGACTCCTCTACCCCTCTACAATCCATGGCCACCACCACTTCCACCGTTGGTCTGTTGTGCGGAAATTCAATTGATTCGCACAAACTCCAAAAACGCAGCGGAATGCTGATGCGTGGAAATAATCAAAAGAAGGATCTAGCTTTTCGATTAATTACCAACCACAAATTCAATGAAAAATAATCACCAAAAAAATACAGAAAAAAAGGAGAACACAGAGATTTAACATGGTTCGGCTAGATTGCCTACGTCCACGGACCCAACAACTATTCTTTATTTCGCTCAAGAAAGAGAGTACAAAAGAGAGAGAGAGATTACAAAATTATAGGTAGCAAAGTGGAGAGACTAACCTATAATTACAAATTGAATAATCAATTTATCCAAAGACTTACTTACGCTCAAAACCTCTAATTGATTGACTGCAGAAATTAGGGTTTACTGAAGAAGAGGATAATGGTGGATGCTCTCTCACACGCTCACACACATATGAAGAAGAACTTCCTTCATTTAAATAGGCATGAAAATGAAGGATGCTTGGAGATGAAGAAAATTAACTTCCAGATTATGTGACAACCTTTCCAGATTACTTGATTTGATTCCAGTGCACATAAATGACAAAAAATCTATGTTTCCATAAATTTCTATTGCTTAAATTAATCTCCATGTATAAACTTCTCTATCTTCATATAATAAATCTGACTAATTGATTGATTAGCAATTAATTAGTTCATTCTCTAAAAGATACCACACATATCTTTCCTCTTTATCATTCCATATACAGCCTAATTAATTGATTGACTGAATCAATTAATTATTTTCTTATCTTCTTTGGAAATATTTGAATCACATAAATTCAACACTCCACCTTGATTCAAATATAACTATCTCTCTGCATCACCACATCTTGACAAATTGTTGGGTCTACGTCAACAAGTTCAATGTGAACTAGTATGGGCAATATTGCCCAAACAGAGCTTCCAAATCTTTCCCAAGCACAAGAAAGATAGTATGCACATCATCAAACATAATGCATATGAGAAAGTACAAAAATTCTTCAACAAATCCGATGTTGGAGACGAACATGTAGATACTAATCTTCGAGAGAACAATGGAGATTTAACAGCGCGCTTCACCTTCTCCATTCCAAATTGAGTGAGGACATACTCAATATTATCTACTCCAATCTCCTCCATAAGAATTTTGCTAGACTTTCCTAAGTCAACATCAACAGACTCACCAACAAGCTCCACAACATTCAAAGCATAAGATGAAGAATCATCGCTACAAATATGCTTACAAATAGGGCCAACTGAACCAAAAGGCCTTTCCAGCAAGTGAGCTCCACCTAGAGTCTGAACCTCTGTAATTTTCTCATCAACCATGGTATCATCGGAAATACCAATATCTTTCTGAATATGGAAACAATCTGATGACTCCAAATGTGTTTGGCAATTTTCTGTCCTCCCAATGTCATCACTTGATAGAGGCTCCACCTTCAACAAAGACCTCTCATCAAATATCGCATGCCTTCTAGTCACAATTCTTCTAGTTGTTTTACACCAGAACCTATACCTCTTCACTCCTTCTCTATAGCCTAACAAAATGTGCTTGTTTTCCCTAGGCTTCAACTTATCATGTCTCTCATCTTCTAAATAAGTTGAACAACCAAACACTTTAAGGAATGAATAAACAACAGGCTCTCTTTTCCATATCTCTTCTGGGATCTTCATATCTATGGCAATAGAAGGTGTGCGGTTGATGAGAAATACTGCCATAGACATCGCTTCTGCCCAAAATCTCACTTCTAGACCAACAGTCATTCTCAAGCTCGTAGCTCTCTCCCACAATATCCGACACATGCTCTCCGCCACTCCATAACAACAATGTGATTCAACAGAAATAGAAAAATCTCTAATTACATGCTCGGACTCACAATAGTTAGTGAATTCTTGTGACATAAATTCACTACTATTTCCAACTTTGAGAACCTTCAAACGCTTCCTCGACTGCTTCTCTACCAAGGTCTTCCACTTACAAAATTGGGCGAATATTTCATGTTCGACCTTTAAGAAATAGACCCAAACCTTACGTGAGAAATCATCCATAAATAAGACGAAGTAACTGGCTCCACCAAAAGATGCAACTGGGATGGGTCCCCGCACATAAGAATAAACATACTCTAGAAACTCTGTAGTTCTAGGTCTTCCAACATCAAATGTGACATGCTTCTTCTTTCCAAAAGAACAATCTCCACAAAAGCTAGACTTCGACTGACAAACACCATCAATCAGACCGCGCTTCTTCAATACTTCAAGATTCTCCTCATCAACATGACCTAAACAAAGATGCCATAACTGAGTAGAATCTGAAATACTAGAATCAGTAGAATCTACCGACTCTTCTAAGACTGTCTCTCCATGAAGCACATAAATATCATTAACTCGCACCCCTTTCATCACTATCAAGGAACCCTTCACCACTCTCAAATTCTCTCCATCTATTATTATCCTCATACCAAGTCTACTCAAAGCTCCAACTGATAACAAACTTCTACGCAGCATCGGAACATGTCTAACATCCGTGATAGTCCTAACAACACCATCATGCATCCTAAACCTCACACTTCCAATACCCACAACATGACAAGATGTGTCATTCCCCATATGAACTGCTCCGCCATCAATTTTCTTGTAACTGACAAAACAGTTCTATCTGGCGTCATATGACAAGAGGCTCCAGAATCAATCACCCAACTTGTATGCTCTAAAGGTGAAATACTGGCTGAAAGTAATGATGTATTACTATCACTTCTATCTGCATCTGATCTAACTGCTGGCAAAACTGAAGCTTTCTCCTTCTTCTCTCTCTTCTTTCTAAGAGCTGGACAATCCCGTATGAAATGTCCCTTCTTCTTACAATAATGGCAAGCACCTCTTCTACGACCCATGAAATGAGACCTACGCATATCTCTACCTCCAAGGTGCTTCTGCTTTTTATCTCTTCCTTTAGATGAACGAAGTTGTTGCTGAAGAACACCGTCATTAGTCTTCACCTTCCATGGTCCAAAAACTCCTTTTCTAACAAATTTGGTGATGTCATAATTTTTCATACCACCACTGAAAGAATTTGTCATTGATAATTAATCTAGAACAAGACAGCTAGCTCTGGTACCAAACTGTTGTGCGGAAATTCAGTTGATTCGCACAAACTCCAAAAAACGCAGCGGAATGCTGATGCGTGGAAACAATCAAAAGAAGGATCTAGCTTGTCGATTAATTACCAACCACAAATTCAATGAAAAATAATCACCAAAAAAATACAGAAAAAAAGGAGAACACAAAGATTTAACGTGGTTCGGCTAGATTGCCTACGTCCATGGACCCAACAACTATTCTTTATTTCGCTCAAGAAAGAAAGTACAAAAGAGAGAGAGAGATTACAAAATTATAGGTAGCAAAGTGGAGAGACTAACCTATAATTACAAATTGAATAATCAATTTATCCAAAGACTTACTTACGCTCAAGTGGTTTAATATGGTTTATAAATATTTATAAACATTAAAACTCAATTTGGAAAAGTTTAGATAAGATATGGAATAAGGGTTAATATAGGCGCGTTGCATAACGGTAGTTCACGATTTCGCGCCGTAAAAGTTTAAATCCATTTATAGAATGGAACCGAAGTTGGTATTTTTTGAAATAATAATTTTATAACTCTTATAATCATAGTTTTCAAAGAAAAGAATAGAATCGATATTTCATTTAGTAGATTTTGAAATATGAGCAAATCAAATTTTCAAAATAATCGCGCTTTGGCAGTTCGAAAACCAAATCGATAAGTTTTTTTAAATAGATATTTTTAATTCTTTAAAAATATGGAATATTATTTAAAAATACGGAATAAATTATATAAATATATAAAGATGTTTTAAAAGGAATTTGTGTTATTAAAATGGATTTCTAAATGATAGAAAAGTTGTTTTGATCAAGTAAGCCCTAAAAGCATTATCTGTTGTACTTTTTACAGTGGCTTTTAATAACTTTTGATATATAGATTTAAACATAATTATTCTTTCCCAAATCCTTCTTAAATGTTTTTAAATAAATAAATAGGTGTTTTAATATTGATTGGAGGTTTAATAATTGTTTAAAAAATTTAAATAAATGATTAGTAGAAAAGCTATTATAAATAAGTGATTTAATCTTGACACTAAAAGACAGTGAGTAGACTAGATTTTTCTATTCGTGAGCTTCGGATGTTAGGTGCTTAAACTAAGGAGAATCTCAGGAGCAACCGGTGCCCAGACTCATTTGGCTTCTTTCCTGGGCAAGGAATAGATAAGGTCGAAATGTCGAAAATGTGACAAGTATAAAACATTCAAATTTACAAATTTAATTTCATACAACTAGGATTGAATAGAAATAATCTTCTTATACTTGGTAGATTTGAGGAGCAAACCTATACTATCCATGTGAATTTAAAAGGTGATTTCACCATTATTCAATGGATAATAACGGTTGAATATGGAAACTGATGTCGTGTAGAATTAGTATATTCTATGGATCCTTTTCTTCTCAATACTAATTGGTATGAGTTTATAGTAAATAATGTCTTAAATAGCATTGTTTTTGACCCGTTTAAAAGTTAAGATTTGAAATTAAGAAATCTTTGTTACGATTTGAATAAATGATTTGAAAATGTCTCTCCTAAGTAAAAGGTGATATGATTTGGAAATTTTTCCAAGATAAAAAAGGTTTATTAACCGGAGGATTTGATTAATGAGGCTTAATGATTCCATATACTTTTGAGAAGATATATGGAATAGTTTAAAAGAATATATCTCTAAAAGATACATTAAATGAATGAGAAGTTAAACTCATTGGAAGTATGATTGACAATCACCTATATACCTGACATCTTTTTATCGATGATTGGTTCGGAGAAACCAGGGTCGGATTTGGGGTGATTCTTATCCGAAAACCACTTCGAACCAATGTATACATTCGAAAGAGAAGATATGTTGAAGACAATGATTTTGAAAATGGAGATCTTTATAATGAAGGGCTGCTTGCCACTAGCCCCGTGATTTCATATTTTATATATATGGTGTAGTAGTGCTCTGTTATGAAAGTCTTCGATGTAAGGACTACTCGCTACTAATCCTAAGGGTGATGCCCAATAGGATGTAATAGGAGAGTAACTTCATTTTGTCCTGTTCTAAACAACTTGTATGGATGTGTCTGACATTGCATTTTAAAACCACGTATATTGATCTCTACAAACGTCTATCTATTTAGTGGTGTAGGAGGTAACTCTCTTATTGTTAACACCATTCTCTAAGACGTACAAGCTCAGAGGTTATACATTTTTGAAAATCAGTAGTGTGTTGTTAGAAATGGTAATGTGACATTCAAATTGGAACCTTTTATGCAAAAGTCAAAGCATGGATTTGTGAAAAGAAAAGTGTGGCTTTACTTAAAGTATGAGTGTAGCCTATCAAGCCTCACATCCCGGTAATGATACGGGTAATTATGTGGTCTGCAGGTCATATATTTCAGGCTATTGGTTATTGCGGATATCGGAAGTAAAGGGCATCTTTTCCTAGGGGCCAGTAGTATTTGGACCCTCGATATTTTAAGGTATAGTGGTGTATGAGTCCTCGTACGAAAAGCCACTGGATACGTAGTAGTGTAGCAATACGAGATGTAAAGTGGTGTATGACTCCTTTTACTAAAAGCCACATGGTATTATGATTGCTATACGTGGAAAATCCGCAAAGAAAGGAAAAGGCTACTAGTTTCCTATCATCTTGGAAATCCCACTCCGATACGATTTTTATGGTTTTGCTTGTATTCTCAAAATAGTTTCAATGCCTTGCAAATATTCAGCTACCCTTGCTGGAATTTAATGATGGTAGAAATTTCGGGTATGTTTATATATATATTTGCTTGGAAAGTATTTTCAAAATAATGTCATTATAAACAATATCAAATTGTTTTAAGTGCAAAATGTTTTAGTTATCGTAAGGTAAAAATTCTTCCGTGTTTATGTGTGGCATGCTCTTATAAGATACTCTTCTTTTTCAAAAAGAATTTTGTTCAACAACAAGGTCGATATATGACATTATCATATATATTTATAAATTGTGTCTTACGTTGGTTCATCAAGCTTGATCCAGGTATTTTTAATATTCAGATCCGAGTGGTCTAGGTTTAGCTGTAGACGCTTGGCGTTTACAGAGGAGAACTGGAGATCTTCATCTACACATGGATGTACTCTATTTTCCACTGCATTTGTTTTGTTGCTTTTCAAAAATTGTAAGGATAGAAATTTATATCTGTCAAGGTTTAATATAGGTTAGACTCTGATATATGTATGTAAAATTTCTGCTGTAAAAGATTTTGTGATCGACAATATATGCTATTCCATTCGTGTGAGATTCTGTTTTATACTCTATTTCTATCTTTATTTTACTTTCCACCCAACTATCTATTTTTTCTTTCAAATTAGATTGGACATGTGTGGTATATTGTTAATTTAAAATGTATCGAATTGTAGATCGCTACACCCTATAAGTCTGCTACTGCTTGGACCAGTTCCAATAATGGTATCATAACTTATGTAGTCTAAAGTAGTCATGTTGGGGCTAACTATTTAAGCTTGCCTATTTAGTACGGTGTCTAGAAAGATAATGTCTAGGACTGGAATTAAGTTATCAAGTATCTTGTTATACCTAATTACCAGCCTAGCCTAAATGGCAAAGTGAGCCCAAAGGTTGCCCCTAATAGAAAATAACTAATTTGAATTGGTTCTTGGGTTAGTTTACAAAATTATTTTGAAAATAAAAATAAAAGATCTTTAATTTAAAAGTTATATTTAGAATAAAAACATGTTTATTATAAAATTTATAATACAACATAAGTTTTCCAAATGTTTGAATGATAATGATATTTTCAAATTGTTTGAAAATATTTAAATACTAATTTCAAAATTTTAAATTATTAGTAAAACTAATAAAATGAATTAATTAAATAGGTTAATTAACTAACACTTACATACACGTGTTATATACATTGATATATGTTATGTTATATTGAATGTGTTTAAGATAACATTAAGTATACATGTATGAAAATAAAATAAAGTTTGAAATTAATATAATTTTATTAAAATTGTTTAACTAAAAAATTTAGTTAATGGTTAATTAATTAAATAAATAAATTAAAGGTTAATTAATTGAACAAATTTATTAAAGGTTAATTAATTAAATAAAAATACATATATGAAATACATGTAATAAATTTTATATATGCAAACTTACATATAAAATTAATTATGTGTATATAAGATTCAATCAAGTATTTCTACTTAATAAAAATTAGAGATTTACAGCAATTAATTTAAAAGTAGATCTATTCTCAAAGCATTAATTGTATGTTTGTAGTATTCAATAAAACATCTCTAATTAATACAAATTAGAGACTACAGCAATCAAATTAAAATTTAGATTTATTGCCAAAAATTCTTCTTCTTTTTCTAATTTTCAAAACAATGCAAACACAACATACATACATGTAAACTTTCAAATCTAAAATTACATTTTGTTTTATATGATTTAAAATATGAATCTTCAATAAAACACTATAATATTCTCAATTTTTTTTAGCTTAATTTGTTAAAGTAAAATCAAATCAAAACAGTATGAACATATAAAATTTGAGATATAAAGGATTATACTTTGAATTGAATTGTACGTACAAACTAAATTAGAATATGTTTTATTTGAAAGATTGAAACCTTTTCCATTCTTTAATTAAAACTACTTTAATTAATTCCCTTGATTGTTTCTCCCTCTTCCATCCTTTTTGTATACATATTTTATCAAATGACATAAAATTTCAATAAATCACGTCATCAGATGGCACAAAATTTCCATTAATCATGTCATCAAATGACATAAAATTTACATAAATCATTTCATGCAACTATCTTTAAATTACATCAACATCGTATATCAATGCGCACAAATATAAATTTTATATATGCATTAAAATAATTACAAGAAACTTCCAAACATTAAATAAATAATAATTAATATTCCTCAAATATCAACTAATTTAATTAACTGACATCATTTTATTAATTAATTAAATCATGTGGTTTTTCAAAGAATTCATCATTACAGTTGTGCGACTCAAAGATGTAAATTCAATCAGCGATTAATATTGAACTATTCGAATATTAACATTCACATGTAACTTAGCAAGTGGTGTGACATTTTGGTCGAATTTATTGCTAACGCATCTTTTGGTAAAATTAAATTTTACTTATTATAAGTGGTACCTTATAGTGATAATTAACCAATCCTCCTAGTCAAAACTATATCTCTTTGGATCTATGGAATTTGGTAATGGTCGAAATTCCAATATCATCCACATTTAACTTTATGGTCCAAGCACAATGTCCTTGGTTCAATAATAATAATTATTAACCGAACTGCTCTGCCAGAGACTTTGAGTTAACTTCAATTGACCATGATACTAACCTCATATAACCGAGGAGACGAATCCTCTCTTGAATGGTGTTTCACTTCCAATGCTTCCACTTGACCCAACTATAGCCGTTCGATAGACGCCGTGCCACGATTTAACAATAATCAAAGCGGAGCTTCTACATTGAAGATTAATAGTATTCTCAAGTCGAGAGAACTGTGTAAATTAGTCACATCGATATTCACTGCTTAACCTTAGTTATATTAACCAACAGAAAACTATCGAGTGAGTCATTCCATAGTTAGCCAATAACTATCAGCACGTAGTCCCTTGGTGTCCCCAGTAGTCATGAGTAATACACTGTCCAATATTTGGAGAGCGTAACGTACTCTAGTCTCAACGGATTCATCGATATCTAGTCTCGATACATCTTGACTAGGAACATTTAAAATGGTACACTTGTTTCATTGTGATAAATTACTCACGGTTACAACACTTTGTAACTACTATCACAAAACATACCATTTATGGATTTTCTATTAATTATACTTTTAATTAAATTGATTAATCAATATAACCACATTATATTAAGTATATAATAGAAAGAAAATACCTTTATTTCGAATAATATTGGTCAACGAGCTAGATATATAACAAATTACATAATTGCCCCTAGGGCATACCCCTAATTGTATCAATCTCCCACTTGCACTTAGGGTCAATTATGGATCTTATTCCAACTTCTCTAATCAGTTTTCTCTAAACTAATTAGATCAATCCCTTTGTGAACAGGTATGTAATTACGTTTTAATTATCTACTCTGTCAATCAACTCTCTCCAACGGTGATAAACTGCTTTATCATTTGGAACAATTCGGAGTATGTCTCTCGACATCTAGTGAGCTATACGTCCTATTACTGATTATCGTGACATTGTTATTGTATAACAATGTTACGAGATTCTCAACATTTGAAATCGACTCAGTTATAAACTTATGCACTTATATTTTTATGTACATTGTCTTTGTTATGGCACTATTTTTGGCAATATACTTAGCCTTTTTCATTGAATTAAACATGGTCTATCATTTGGGCCATTTCCAACATAAAGATTCTTTACTTGAATTAATTATTGACATATTATACTGAATATAACTTATGAAGTTTGAGTCTGAACACTCCTTCAAAAGGTGGTTTTGTTTCTGTACATAATTCTCTAGTATTTCATAAATACACGAGAACACTTCAAACAACCATTTAGTGATATCAGTTTGGATTTGATATTTGTTTCATATATCAAGTACATAAACAAATCATGATATCATCAACGACATAACTTGTATGATAATTGCTATTGCCAATGCAAAGGAATCAATCTTACATATTCCATATTAAACATTTTAATAAGGTGTCCTAGCATATCATTTGGGACATTCCCGACATCTTTTATACTTACTATAAAGACATCGTTTATTAATCCAGTGTTGAGTATTAAAACAACTAAGGCCGATTTTAACACAAGTACTTCGCTAAATTCAACAACGTGTTGTTTACTTATGGTTTAGAAATATCAATGTACCATTTAACGTTCTTTCTTACGAACACACGCTTCCTCTGTATTTTGATTGAAAATCAAAATATTTGATATTTCTATCAAAATACTTATTCAATCTTGATGCTTATAAAATGATACTTTCATAGCAATTCTTGGATCATATCCAAAGATTCACAAACTCAATATCACTCCCACTGACTTCGAGACATTTTTGGTTAATATGTGTAAACAACTTATTCAAATCATTATTTAGAATTTTCTGTTTCAATACGTATGTACCAAAACACTAAGTCTAATCAAGTGATAATTTTGAGTAAATCCGAATTAACTTGAGCATGTTGAATACCGAATCTATTATGGCAATTTCTACAAATGAAAATTGTGATATTATTCTTATCAACATTGCTCATTTAATTCCAACTGCATTAGTCTTTCTCTTGAAGACATAATCTCGGCTGATGGATCACATCACTTCGGTCACGACCACCAAAATCTATATTTTGATAGCGTACTTGGAATTCTTTCGGATTTGCATATCATATCATATAGAGTGTGACGACCCGTCTTCCACTACCCAGAAAGACGCATCATGAATTAAGAAAGAAAGGGATAGAAGAAGAAAAGAAAGAAGAGAAAGAAGAAACAACACTAGAATCTCAACAGCAGAACGAATAAATTATATTAATAACATAAGTATTTACATAATATACAATACCAATCAGAGATACACAACATACACATCACATATACTAGACAGTTATAAACATCTGTCTAGTATTTACAACTCAATACAAACACAACACAGAGAAAACACAGCGGAACTATATATCTATAACGTAAAAGCCTCTTTCTCCATTGCTCCTCCATTAAACGTCAAAGCTAACCTGAATCCCTTGGCTACTCGTAAAAATTTGAGTACCCAAGAGTTTAAGAAAACAAAGATAAACTCCGGGTCAGACATAGGTCTGGTGTGAGTAACAGGTTAAGGTTGCTTAACTTTTAAAAACCTTTTGAAAAGAAAGGTATCACGTAAGACTTCCCACACATAAACATGGAAAAGTTTTTACCTTACGCTAACCAAAACATTTGATAGGAAATCCGATGATATTATAATAGTGTCTAGGGTTTTCAAGTAAATAAGAAATAGCCAAAATTGTTACATTCATTAAATTCCAGCTACTAGCCACAAAAGTGGGTAATACAATCAAAACCGTTGGCACTTATTGGATTGTGGATTCCATACAATGGCAGGGCTACTGGGGTACCGCCCGTCACAGTACGTGGCCTAGATCACTGTACCGAGGAGTACTCCCACTCCCCTGCAACAAAAGGCCGGAACCATTCCTTACTGAACAGTTCCGAACAAGACAACCCCGCAGTTGTTTGCAACCAACTGCCCACACAGCCGAATATAAAGAGACTTCTAGACATGGATCAATCTCGCTCTCCAGTGGGAGCTACCCACGAAGCCTTGCTGCACCTCCCCTGTTTTAGCCATTCCCGGTTGATGAGGCTTGAGGCTACGATTACCTTTATAGGACATAACACTTAGAATGCTCATCGTCCACCTGACGATGTTCTGAAAGCATTCAATCCATACAAGTTCGTTCCGGGTTCGAACGAAACCGAAGGCATTATCTCGTTGCACTCATTATTGGAATTGCCCTCAGGGTCAACGACGATAACCCTTGCACTCTGAATCTCCATCTCGAATCTATAAGAACTAATTCCGTCAACTCATTACGGAATCACCCACAGAGTTATACCGACGTATAGCCCTTACAACTCGAGTCTTCACTCTTCACATAAGATTCACGACCTACCGTTAATTTGGATCGATGTGGTTTTCGGATATCCAAATATGGAAACCCGATCCCGGTCTCATCGAAATCCAAAGCGTGTCTTTTAGGTCTAAGTTATTTTAAAGTTTAAAACAATTCAATATTATCTACATACACACAGATAGATAATTCTCAACATCATAATAGATAATCAATATTATCATAACATCAGATAATCTATATTATCAACTCAAACAGATAAATCATATTATCAACTCAGTGCAACCATAACATCCAAATCACACAACAACATTTATCTCATAACTGAGATCTCAACCATTTAGGGTAATAAATATCAATCATCATTCATAAGCAAAGACTTATTAAACCACCATCCTATAATTAATTTAAAATGAATTAAATTAATTACTTCTTCCATAATTAATTTAAAATGAATTAAATTAATTACTCATCCATATAAACCTTGCTTACATATCAATTAATTATAAATAAATTAATTAATTACCCTTAACAAGTTACCCTAATTAATCTTCTTGATTAACTATCCTTAAATTACATTCAAGTAATTAATCTCTAATTAATTTCACAAATTAATTAATCCAAACCAATCCGTGTAATTAACCTGTAATTACTTCATCAATTAATTAATAATAATTAATTACATTAATCCTTAATTAATTAGATTAATTAATTCTTTATTGATTAATTGATCTTAATTAATCAATCCTTAATTACATCATTAATTATTTTATTTAAAATAACTCCATTAAATTAATTATCAATTATCTCCATTGATTAATCATTCTTGATTAATCACATTAAGCAATTAACTTAAATTAATTACATCTCTTAACCATTCTCAAATAACTTAATTGTCAAAACCTAAATTAATTACACTAAGTAATTAATTACTTATCTTAAGTAATTAAACACACTAATAATAATTACACAAAGTAATTGACTTCCAAAACTTCTTCCATTAAATTACATCTAGTAATTTATTTCCTTAATTACTTTACTAAGTAATTTTCCCTTTTTTTAATTATATTTGTAATTACTTCTCAAATCAAACAATGATTAATTTAAATTAATTAAACTTAATTAATTAACTTAATTAATCAAAATAAAATTAATGAATTACAATTAGTAATTATTTACCTTAATTACTTTCATTAAGTAATTATACTTAAATAATTCTCAAATGATTATCTTTAAATTAATTAATACAATTAATCATTAAAATTAATCACATTAATTAATTATAAAGTAATATTAAGTTAATGACCTTCATTAACCAATAACAAATCTTTAATTACTTTTCCAAAGTAATTAATTGAATTAATCAATATTAATCTTAATTTATTTAAATAAACTCATTAATTTATTTCTAATTATTAAATTAATCAAGTGATAATTAAAAACTTAATTAATTATTAATTACTTGATTAATATAATTCAATTCATTAATTAAATTAATCAAATCTTATTTAATTAATTGATTTTTTAATTACAATTTAATCAAACTAAATTAACTTACTAATCCTTTAATTAATTAAATAAAACCTTAATTATTTAACTAATTAACCAAATCATTAATTAATTAAATTATATAATTACAAAACTTAATCACCTTAATCATTTAATGAATTATAAATTATTAAGTTCTTATTAACTTAATGATAATCATTAATCTTATTCATGATTTAATTATCGTTTCAAATTAATTTAAAAATAATTTGCTTTTAAATTTTCTCTAAATTGCATTTTAAATTCAAAATTTAAAATGAACCAAATTCTTAACTTTAACCAAAACCTTTAAAACAATTCAAAACCTTATTAATTTATGATAAAGAATCTATTTGTTTTGGACAGAAATTTAAAAGAAATTTAAACCCAAATTCAAATTTTAACTTAAACCATACCTTGAAACATTCAAAGTTGATTTTAAAACATTTGAGTTCAAAAGCTTATTTTATTACAAACTAGTATTCAAATTCATTTTTGAATTTTCAGATTCCAAACTTAGATTTGATCACCTTGTTCAAATCTTATATTCAGATTTTTTTAAAACTTCATTACAAAATACTTTATGATTCAAACTTGATTATAAACATTTGAATTTATAACTTATTTTCTTTTGAAAACTTTCAGATTCAAATTCCAATTTTAATTCAGGTATTCAATCCAGATTTTAAACTTAAATTTAAAATCTGGTTTTAAATCTCTTTTTTTTTCCAGATTTATAAGTCACTTTATAAAATACTGTACATGTTTGGTTATTAAATATTTCATTTCTGCAAATTTATTTATTTGAAACTAGAATTCAAATCATTTTGAATTCATATTTAAACTTGCTTATTTAGTTCAAACCTTGCTTTGCTCCTCTTTTTTTTATTTAGTTTAAAATTTAAAAAAAAAAACTTAAAACCTGCAATTGTCAGGTTTCCAAAAAACCTGAAGAAATAAAACTGCTCAAGCTCAAACCCATTTTACTTCGAGTCTTACTACTCTTTTCTTCGGTTAAAACCTCAAGTGACTCGAGCATTTACTCGAGTAAAATCTGCTTCCTCCCAAACAAATCAAAACACCCAAGAATACCCAGACCATCAGGAACTAAGAGCACCGTGCACATGCACGGCGGCTCTGACCTCCTCAGTCAACTCCGGTAGCATCCTCACACCAGAAAACAATCTCATTCAACATCACGATCATCAGAACCCCTTCCGAAACTCGAAATTTAATTCGACTCTCCAAAACCAAACCTGGAACAGAAGATAGGAGCCACCATCAAACCTGGAACAACCCCAATCTCCTTCCTCTGATCATCTGAACATCTACGATTCCGGCCACACCATCTCTTACCCCCATGCTTTCATCCCCTCGAGTTTGGTCACACTCGATTAAACAGAGCTGACGAGCCAAACCAAAACATTCAACCTAGATAAACTAGGGTTATAGGCCAAAATCCATCACCACTACCTCCACAGTGCTACGATCAATGTCCTGACAATTTTCCCAAATACTCCGCAATGCCATCCACCTCCAGAAGGAATCACAAGCTTCCAGATCAACCAGATCACTAAAGACATCCCAAAACATCATTTATGGTCAAACCATAAATGCCCCTTTTCCTCTTTACTAAAATTTATGATTTTAGTGCTAAAAATCATGTTTCTGGTTGATGATTCAGTTTACATTCTTGAATATATAAATTAGGATGTTCAAATTTTGGTTCAAATTGACATTTGCATGTTCTATTTGGTTTCCAGTGACATGCAAGATTATTTTAACTTGATTTAAATTTTTAGGCTTACTCAATGATATATTCAACATATTTTTGCTTAAATCTTAAATCCAAATATACATTGTATCAGGAGGTAGAAATTTTTGAATAAGTCTTTAACATAAAAATCTGGTAATCAGAGATGTTACTGGCAATACACATAAACATAGATACACACATTCATATATATGCAGAAAAGTTACCAAACATAACCATACAAAAACACAATTTTCACAGAAAACATCATGCAACATTTTATACTTAAGTAATTTTAACAAAAAGGTTACTCACATTATACAGGAGAACAGAGCATCCCAAACTTTAAAGCTTGGAGTAGCTTGCATTTGTCTATTGATCCTACTGCTACAGTGTTATGTTTAAGAAACTGAAGTGCTACTGCTCCCAATCCCAACTATGAGCATGAAGGCCTTAAATCTACAGGTTGCTAAGCTGATGATCTCCATAGAAAAGCAGGTTGATTTTTTTTTATTTGGGAAGTGAATTACACATTTATGTTTTGAGGGGTTTCAGATTTTGTTTAAGCTTTTCTTAGCTTAGAATAAAAGATTGGAAAAAAGAAAATGAGGGGAAAAGAATATGTTAAGGTCTGAAATTATTTAACCAAATAAAAGAAAAAGATCAAAATTGAATGACACGTGTCATGTTTTCTTTATTTTAAATAGACACATGTAGCTTAAATTGCTAATTTGATTACACTTGTTTTAAATTAAATTTAGTTATATTTTATATGTTTAAAAGAGTTATCTTTAGTTTATTTTATGTTTGAATGAATATATATATGCTTTTCTTACTTTAAGAAAATGTAAATAAAACAATTTATATTTTTAAAGCTCATACAAATATTTTAAAGAATCTATTTATTGAATTTAAAAATGAAGACTCTAATTCCTTATCTTAATCCTTCTTTATATTTAAGAAAAATAGAATATTTATTAATATGGTTTCAAATAACAATTTACAATTTTATATGATTTATAAAGAAATTATAAATCACTTTTATATTTAAATGAATTTAAATCATATGTTATATTGAGACTTATATAAAATATACTTAGATCATATTACTCAAATAATATTTTAAAAAGAAATAAAATCAACTTTATTTAAATTTAAAACAAAAATTAAGCTAAGACAAATTTTAAACAATATAACATTTATTATGAATATTATCAAACCATAAAGTTATTAATTTAAATAGATTTTTAAAAGCTTAATATTAATTAAAACATAATTTCCTAATTACTAGATATATTATTAGAATTTGAAAACAAACTTCATTTATTTATTTTCATGTAAGTTAAATTCCAAACAAAGATAAACTAATATATATATACAAATATATATACATTATAATTTAAACATTTATTTTATCATTTAAAAGATAAATTCACAAATTAAATATTATTTAAATCTGATTATTAAGCCAAAACATATTTTATTAATCAATATTGTCAATATCAATTTAATTTTATATAAAGATTATTAAATTGATATTGTCTAAAATTCCGGGATATCACATAGAGTCAACAGTCTTAATGGTTTAATTAAAAAATCGAGGATTATATACTTTCGACATTAATAAAAAAAATCATAATTTCTCTTCGATGTGCAAGAATACTTATTAGACATTCTAATGCTATGTATTCATTTACGTTAGTTAATTTCATTTCATCTCATATAATCAGTTCTATCTATGGTTCGTATCCAATTCCATTTAACTATTAATAACTCCTTAAAGAGATTCCTTCATAATGAAATTGGTATATCTTGCGAAAATAATTGTTTCTCAGTGTAAATAGAATAGGGATTCATAAACACTTTATGAATTTCTTTATTTATAAAATTGATTTAGTTTTAATTTACAAAAATTATGTTCAAAACCTAAATATGTCATTCAATGACAATTGTTTCCAAAATCCTTTTAGGAAGATTCATACAAGATCCATCAAAAAAATTTATTACATGTAATCTTTCGACTCACATAACCTGCCAACTTCTTGACCTAGGATATGTTGGAGTTTCTAATAAAACCTTATCTTGTAAGATTTTGTAAATTGTTATTCAGACGAAATAATACTAACCTTGTGTACTACTCTTAAGTACATTATCTTATAGAAAGAAACTAACTCAACTTCACTCATAATTAATCGTACGTTGTCTAACAAAGTTCGATTACTCCATATCAATGCATCATTATGTATCACATGAAGGAGTTATTTTGAGATAGAATCTTTATTCATTTTAGGTACGTTTGGAACTTTTTTCAATATACTCACTCATTTGATCAAATCGAATCATTTCTATCACATATTATTTTCACTTTGGTTTTATATTCAATGAGTTTACCATAGACATACTACATGTGTATCACTACATGTGTATCAAATACACATGTCCATGTCATGATGACTCATCAATGAATATAACGAATTACGTGAAACCATTTTGGTATTTATAGAATAACGTTGCACACATCTATATGTATCAATCTAAAGAGTTCAGCAACTCTTATGATGCCCCCACAAAATGGGTGCATAGCCATTTATTGCTTGAGATATAGTTGACAAGTATCATGTAATTCAAAATCATATAATAAAAGTATCATCTCAAAACCGTGGCTTAGTTTATAATTCTAGAACAACTGTAAATAAAATTAGATACTTCTACATTTTCCAATGCATCACTTTTGTTATGAAAACAAATACCACAATTTCATTTCTTAACAAATATTCATAATATTCATATTGAAATATAGTTATGCCTATTTTTTAGTAAATTGCAAAAATATCCATTATTTCACAAATAATATTTGGTACGCTTTACGTAAACAATTTTCATATTTTGATGCAATCAATAAATGCTATAGGCATGCTCCCACTATCTCGGCCATTACTATTATAGCATCCTAAATTCAAAGGTCAATCATTCACTTAATATAGATATATTTACTTCATATATTGTAACTAGTTTACATCGGAGAGTTCTTTGATCAATTATCTTGAACCCATAGAAACAAAAACAATTTTCTATACTAAAGTACATTTCGAAATAGAAATCATATTTCTTATTCCAATGTTAAGTATCTTTTATTATTATTATTACAATTCTTATTTCCGTTGTTTCTTTTTGAAGAAGAAATGACTATTTACTCTCTCCATCCCAACTGTACCTTAAATCACATTTACCGTTATACATTCATTTTTCTTTCTATATGGTCAAACCATTCAAAAGAAAACTCTTGCTATGATATCATAATGAACTCTTTAATAAAGTGCATTTGATTACCCTTAACATTTAAGGACATCAAATATGTTGCTCTTTGCATAAACTAATTAAACAGACATTTCAACTACTGAGTTCTCAAATCTATATTGTAGTTTTGGACTTGTGTTACAATTAAAACAATATGATCTTTTATGTAAACAATCAAATTGAATACTCGATGTCATAGTACAGTTTATTGGCTTATTTCAAATGAACTACATTCATTGAAGTATCGTACATTACGAATTATGACCGTTCACCATATATCATTTATATGTGATGGTATATGGATCATATATCCATCCATAGTCTTGTATTGCCTTTAGAGTCCAAAACTAATAAAATGGAATACACGGTCTAAAACAAATAAACAAGTGATTATTTTACGAATGTATTAAGTAGTTGTAAAAATTAGGCACTTGCATGGGTATAGAAAACATTAACATGCAATAAGCATTTAATAGTGAGTATTATATTATATTTCCATTTGTCAATTTTCGATTCAGTTCATTTGTATATATTAATTGATAAATGTTTTATCAATCATATTAAATGCAAAAAATTATCATTGTAGATAATTATAAAATTATTTAGCATATGTTCTTACAATAGTAGAAAGGTTAAATGTTATCATTTCATTTTTCTAATAAGGCTTCCATTAGTCTTTTATTTTCTCCAAACCCTAAGATGAAACATAGAAGTCTCTCGACTTCACTAGTGCATGTTAGGACTCGTCTATCTTGGTATTCTAACCTAGAGTTTGCTCAAAAAATCATAGCCCCACAAACGATGGATAACCCCTTATCGGTTGTATCACATACAACTCCTAACATATATTTCCTTGTCCTAATCTCCTTTCAACCTTGAGTTTTCTCAACAAATCGAAAGAGTTTATTCACTCATACCTACCATATCGTGATGGCCTAAGTATAGTATATGTATCTTGAGTTTGCGCAATAAATACATACAGTTAACTCACCTTATCTATTCAATATATTAATAATAATACCACACATAACATCCCTAGTTTGAGTTTTCTCAATAACTAAGGAGTATGCAAGTAATTTATTAATATATATAAATATATATAATAGAAGACAACATTATATTGAAGATTCATAATCTTTATTATATTATATTTAGTGATATCGACTTATGAAATAATGTATTTCATATGAAATACCTTCATAATTTAAGTGTTTGAACACATCCGAAATCAAGGTATACGTACATTTACATATGTATTTATTCCTCAAGTTTATTTGGGTTTTTTAATGTTCCACCGTTAGTTTACACATTTATATCATATAAGTTTTGTTGTTATATAACTTTTATATTTCATATTAATTATATGATAGTCTTGTATAATATTTCATTAAATAAATAGTAATTAATTAATTTTAATTAATTAACTCTTTAATTAATTTTATATTAGTAATCCAATTCAACTTTTATATTGGACATATCTACTATAACATTTATATTGTAACATATATATCTTATATAAGTTTATTTTTATTTAATTTATTAACCTTTAATTAATTTATTTAATTAATTTTTTTAATTAAATTATATCAATTTCAAAATATATCTTACATATATACATGTATACTTATTGTTAGCACCAGAATTGGTCACTAACACCCTTAAGAAAGATCGTGTAGAGAAATTAATGAAGAATGTAAATTAAAACTGATAACTGTATGCTAAATTAAATGCAAAGACAAGAACACCGGATTTATAGTGGTTCGGCGTAACAGCCTATGTCCACTATGAAGTTAATCTTTATTGCTTTACTCGACCATTGATTACACATACAATCCGTATACTAACTACTTGAATATAATTACTTAAATAAAGAGAATGAGTCTTGAATGCGGCAGTGTCTCCCCAGTGTTCTCGAAAAAAAGGTCCCTTTCACTATGCCCCTGCCCCTCTATTTATAGACGAAGATGGGTTGGACTTCCTAAATGGGCCTAGGAGCAAGATACCTCGGCCCGTGGTGAGTGACTTCTGTGGACCGAGCCACAAATGTCGAACGACAAATGCCGAGCCACTACCCAAGCGGAACGGTACCTCTATGCCGAACGAGGCAGTGTGTTGAGTGAAGTGTGTTGGCCGAATGAGACATCGATGCCGGACAAGGGGAGATGCCGAACGACATACTTATGTCGAGCGATGATGGAACACCGAACGAGGCTGGAATGCCGAGCGAGGCTTGAATGCCGAGCGAGGCTAGAATGCCGAACGATGCTGGAATACCGAGCGGGGCTAGAATGCCAAACGAGGCTGGAGTGCCGAGCGGGGCTAGAATGCCAAATGAGGCTGGAATTCCTAACGGGGCTGGAATGCCGAACGAGGCAGGAATGCCAAGCGAGGCTAGAATGCCGAACGAGGCTGGAATGCCGAACGAGACTGGAATGCCGGACGAGATTGGAATGCCGAACAACCTTGCTATGCCGAATGTCCCTTCCATGCCGAGCGAGATTTATGCCGGTCGAGGTTTCTACTGAACGAGGATCACGTCGAACGACCCTGTTGTGCCGAACGAGGCTTTATGTCGAACGGTACTTATGCCAAGCCTCTAGTTACTTGGTCAAACATCCAGGTAACACTTGCCCCCAAAGTGCATCATATGGATGAACATGATGTGCTTTGAATCACGAGTCCTCTGTGTTTTTCCTTCGAGCCCCTATTCCGAATGCCAATCAAGGCATTGTATGCCGAGCGACATACGAATGCTGAACGACATACTAATGCCGAGCGACATACGAATGCCAACGACATTAATGCCGAACAATGGAGGTTCTTTGACCATTTCTACCGGTCACTGTCCCTTCGACTTCTCTTCTCTCTATATAAGCCGATGTCTCTTCTTCCCTTCCCTTTTTCTTTTACCTCTTCTCTTTAGGACTTACAAATTCGTCTTCGAACAGACCTAAGATAACAACTTACCCTTCCCTCCTTTTTTCTCGAACTCAACACATCGCCCCACATCCTTCCCAAAAATGATATTAATAGAAATACGCTTCATATTCTAGAATCTCTCTGAGTTTCGAGCCATTTATTAGTGTTAATCAACGGAAAATCTATGGAATTAGAAAACCATCAAAAAAATTTAAAATTAAAATAACCGCAAGCGCACGGTGTACGAATGTAGCACGTGGCGAATACGGGACGATCCGCAGGGAATTGATGATTTCAAAATTCTACTCAGTCAAATTAACCAAAGTTGAAAGAGTGATTAACTAAAAAAAGGAGAAAAATGAAAAAAGAAAAAAGATAAAAAATATGAGAGTGTTAAGACAATTTAGAGGCAACTTCCACTCTCTAGATCATATAAATCAACAAAATGAAGTTATGATCTCTCTTTTCTTTGTCATTAGTTAGCTTAATTGATGTGCTTATCATAAGTATGGCCTATTTGTGCTATTATTTAGCTCAACATAAGCCATCAAACTATAGTACACCCCTTAAACCATTTACTAACTCACATGAAAAATGATAACAAAGTTGAAAGCAAAATCTATTTTAAGTATGGCCTATTAACTATTAATTAGAAATATAGACCATCAAATTTTAATCTCAACATTCACTTTATTACCATCATCATATGTAGATGAAGAGGTAATTTGTGTTAGTGATTGTTTAAGTATAGCCTATTTGGTGTCAACAATATAGGCTATCAAATTCAAAGAAAAAACAACAAGTTAACCACTTCATACATTCTCATTAAAGCACAAAAAGAGAGTATAAAATATTAAAATGTTGAAGCTACATGATTAGAGGCTTCATTACCCCTAAATTGAAGGGATTAGCCTCTTATTTGTGTTATCATATCAACACAAGTAGCTTGCAACATGAAAGCAAAAAGAAAAGAAAAATGAAAGCAAATGAAAAGAAAACTACTCACCTTGCATAAAAGTAAATCTACACTATTAGCATGAAAGGAAATGAACATGTAAGTAAAAGGAAACACTAATTAACATTGTATAAAAAGAAAAAAAAATTACATAAAATAAAAATGGCTAATTAGTCATGAAAAGAGAAAGAGAGCTTTCTTTTATTTGATCTAAACTAAATTAAAGAGAGACTAAGTAAGAGGAGAGATACATGAAACATAAGGGGTTATTTCTATATGCATGAAACCCTAATCCATAATTTGGGGAATGACAAAACTACCCTTGAGAAAGTGCGGAGGCCAAGTAATCATTAGGTTCTACTAATCATTATTTAAGTGTACATGAAACCATTAATTCTATAAGCATGTGCATTAGCCTCTAATTTGTACATTAAGGTGGTGGGTAGGTGGGGTCCTCCATGATCTTCACTTTGAATTATTTCCATCTTCATTCCTTTCTATTCTTTGTGCATGCATATTCCTTCATGAAACCACTTGAGACCAAATTCCTACAAAAATATATATGTATATATTTCCAATTCGTTTTTCTCAAAGAAATATATGCACACAAATGACCGTTTTGCCCCTATATGATGGATATGTGACAATTTGGAAATAATATGGATTTTGGTTAAAACGGGTTAAAATACCCAAAATGATCATTTTTTAAATTTTAATAGAATAAATATAGTGGTAAAAATATGCATATTTACATGCACATTAAATAGGCAATGACTCCTTCCTTTAAACGCTTTACGCCGACGAGGAAACTTAACCCGAGATTCAAGTTCGCGAATCTCTGTAAAATCAAGGTCAGTAGGAATCGCGCGGATGAGGGAATCGAATTCGAGGTTAGAAATTGTTTTAGGGCTAGGAAGAGTAGTGGAAGGAAGTAGATGTTAGAGGTGTTTGAAGGAGGGAGTTGGTGGAAGAAGTATTGTTGTGGCTCGGTAAGACTTTCTTATGCCGAGCGATGGAGCGGAAGTACATGAGTGAAGTCGGAGTTATGGTTCAGCGTGCCGTGCGATGTGGCTCGGCATGGCCATGGCTAGGCATGATTCCCTCATGCCGACCGAGGTAGGAGGGGATGTAGGAGATAAGTAGGAGCCAGGTAAAATGCCGAGCGACATGGCTCGGCATGACTTGCCGAAGGACTCGACGGCGCTGAGAGGTAGGGATGGAGGGTAGGAGTGAAATTGGAGTTAAGGACGGAATGTCGAACGATGCGGCTCGGCTTAATTGTGGTTTGGCATGACTTGCTGCATGTCGAACGATGGAGAGGAAATATGGGAGCGTGATGTACATATGACAGTCAAAACCATCTCAACCTGGACTCAGAACATTATTGACTTAACACACTTCTTATGCTCGAACATTGTAACGACCCGAAATTTTCAGAGCCGAAAATTCCAGATAGTTATGAAAAAGAAGAAAGAGATAGAAGAAGAAGAACAGAAACATCAACAACTCGCATTCGCACCGGATAAAATATAATAATAAATAATAACATTTTACAGAAGAATATTATATCTGTCGGTTACATTTAATGTACATCAGAGTTTCACATAATATACAGTCACTGAATAATTACCATTATCATGTCTCAGATTAACAATAATATAAATACTGCGGAATACTCTACGCGATATTGTCATCCAGCTCGCCTCCTGAGCTCCAGAACGTCCTAACCTGAAAATCTGTAATACTCGGTCTGACCCGAGCATTACACCAAAGTAACACCCGGGTCAGGCTGGAAACCAGCGTGAGTAAACTCAACTAACATGGAATACATGCATACAACTTATATAAACCCGGGTAACTTATATCAATTTAACCAATTCACAATTTGCTGTAGACAACACTTATTTCACATATAAATTTCTAAGTACCAAACTTAAATAAAATAAATCCTATTCACTTAAATCATTTCATTTTATCGTATTGATTTCACAAATCAATTTATATAAATTTGAAGTGGTTTCAGGTATTTCCCAATACCCGACCCCGGCCTCTTCGAAACTTAAGTCATCCTAACTCGAGTTATCCAACATTTCATAACAGGAATATCAATTCATTCAAGTCATCCAATACTATCCAATCATCCACAACAAATTTGATCATTTCAAATTAATTTAATTAATTCTAATTGAATTCCTAACCTCGATTACTTAGATTTCTTCCTTAATCAACTCCAACCAAATTAATTAACTAATTCTTTCATATTCATTCATCTTAATTAATCACCCTGGATTAATTATCCTTCAATTTCATTCAAGTAATTGTCTTTAATTAACTCCACTCTATTACTTATCCTTAACCAAAACGATAAGTAATCTTAGTTACTTCATAAACAAATTAACTATTTTTGTTACATTAATCTTTAATTACTTATATTAACTTCACACAAGCCACTCATTAATGATTAATCAATCTTATTTACTCAATCTTTAATTACGTCATTGATTATATAAATTAACGATTTTCACTTATAATTTAATTTATCCTAATCTAAATTAATTTCATTAAACAATTAGTCATTAATTTAACCACCAATATAAATCATTCTTAGTTCATCTCAATCTTTAAATTAACTATCTATTATTTACTCCTTTAATAAATCAATTTCCTCTTAATTAATCGTCTAAATTAATCTCTTGATTAATTCCACAATGTAATTATATTTTATTTTAATTTAATTAAGTAATTATTCATCAAACCGTCCAATGACTATTCTAAGTTAATTAAACTTCATTAATAAACTTAAACCATAATTAATTAATTCCAAACCCTTAATTACTAAATTAATTAACCCAAATTATTAATTAATTGAACTAATTAATTATTAATTTTAATTACAATTCAAATTTTATGAACCAGAATTCATTAAGCCCTCCATAACGTTAGAATGAAAACATTCTCTTGTTGATAACATTAAATCTAAAACAATTTAAAAACCCGAATACTTCGAGTCAACCCAAATTGACTCGAGATCAAATCAAAACAAAGTCACATAAACTTCAATAGCACATCCAATCATTTTTATTCATCAAACCAATTATTTAAATTTAACCATTTAAATATAAATAGAAATCCACCGAGTGAGATTTACTCACCTTTGGTTTTTATTAGCATCCATTCCAAATCCAGCTTGCTTCTTCACAAATTTTGACCTTGTACAAATATTATATGATTTTATTAATATTCGAAATAAATCGAATAATCAATTGTCATTTATTAATTTAAATCTAAACTAATAATTTGGATTTTAGACTAATAATTAAACTTTAAAAAATTTTGTCATATATATATTTTTTCAAACCTTAACTGTTGAAACAAATTCTATTTTCTATAAATATATGTATTATACCTTTTTTTTCTTACTGTAAATATGAAAATCCTCCTTTTTTTCTTTTTTTTCAGTCATCTAAAATTAACTTCCATTTACAATTATATGTTTACTAAATCAGAAATAAAATAAAATGAAAACGAACCTCACCTTAGTTTTCTGATTACCCACTTCGCTCGATTAGATCCACGATTTGCAGACCAAAGAAACTCGGCCACAAAGCATCTTCTTCCCCACGCGTACGCGCCTATGGCTAACTACTCGAGCTCGATTCACACCACCGTGAATTAATTCAACAGGTCTTCTTCTCCGCCGTGCTCGAATTCATGTTTGAGTGCTCCACACCGATCGCGACCCAATCGCGAACCACCCCTCCTGATTCATCGCGCGCGCACGGCCACGTCCTCCCCTCGGGTTTCAAACTCGAATGATAATGCGTCGCCATAATTTTTATTTGACTCGAAGACTTCGGCCCTTAGTAAAATTCGAATCGAGGCCGGCTTCGGCACTTTTCTCTTGATTCTGATTTAGGGAAAAGCGAATTAATTTAAGGAGGAGAGGATTTTCGATTAACTGGAAGGAGGAGGACATTATTTTGATTTTTTTATCTTCGAACGAAATTTCGTTCGTTCTATTATTATTTTTATAGAATAAAAATCGATTTCTGTTCAAGGTTGAGAGGAGAAGGGAATAAAAATATAGGAGGGTGGAAAGCTTCTTGAGCACGACATGGAAGATGAAAATATCTTGCTAATTTATATTAAATTTAATTATATTATAAAACTTCAAAACGTCTCGTTAATCGCCAAATAAAATTTTGAACTCCTCTTAAGGAATGCCACGAGGCGATTATAAGGTTTTACCCGCATCCCGAACACAATGGAACGTGTTTCGGAAGCTAATTCGATCATATGCGTGAGGTACGGAAGTAAACGATCAATTCTAGTTTAAATCGATTAAAGCTTCTAAGCGTTTCGAGCTGCCAAGGTCAGACGACAACTCCAATGGCTACGAAAATTGAAATCCGATAATAACTAACTATTACGCATCCCATGGAACTGGTTTCGTCGAATTCCGAGACTGTGCCTCGGAAGGCTAGTTTAAAATTCAATTTAAACTATATATTTTTAAAATTGAACAAATCTACCTTTAAATTAAATTTCACACATTCTATTATTTTCACTATCATCATTATAAATTTTAAGCCTTCAAATTATTTTAAACAGGCTTAGAATCTCAGATTCAGAAATCTACCCAATTTCAATTATTAAATTCAGCATTTAAACTATATAATTCAATGATTTAATTATCAAGAAATTATTGTCATCTTGAATTCAAGTTAAAATTAACTTTTAAATATTTAAAATCAATTAATTATTCCAATTTAAATTGTTGGAAATTCTGGGTCGTCACATTCCTCCCCCCTTAAAAGAATTTCGTCCCCGAAATTACTAATTAGGAGGAATGGACCAATACCCATTTACCTTCTCTTCAAAACTCACAATTCAACACTCTGCCAACTATCTTTTATTAATGACTCACTATCACCTTAACTAACCTCCCAAAATCTTTTATAGTTTCAAATACTACCCTTTCGTTCAATCATTTAAATTTCAATTTAATACCAAGTTTGGAATTATCAAAATTTCTCAAAAAATTTTCTAACTATCTAAATTCCCGAAAATTTTTGCCAGCTTCTCCTTTGCGCGGCTAGCTCGGTACTACTACAAAAGGCCTCTACAGGCTCCCAAATTTCAAAAAGAAAACAAAATCCAAGTGGCTACATTCAAAAACCCAATCCAATTCATACAGAAATTAAAATACATACCTTTTTGTCGGGCAATTCACATTTATCCTTTGGAATCAAATCCAATTTTCTTTTCCCCTTTTAATACCTGCATATCTTACTTAACAATAATATCCAATCGTAACATTTCCAATCATTTTATACATCCTCTTATATAGGTTTTCATATCCATTTCTATTCAAACTAGTTTTCCGCACTTCTACACGAATTCAATTTACTTTACAATTTGAATGTTGAATTTAATCTTTCATGTATATCTGATTCATATTAGTTTCATTTACTAATTTACTTTAATTCCCAATTTGAAATCGTTTTGTCGTTAACCAATTTTTTTTCAAAAATTTCCAAAATTTTTCCAACTCCCAAAATTTTCTAAAATTTTTGGCAGAGTCTCCTTTGTACGGAGGAGCTTTTGCAATTTGACAAGAGATATAGATATATATACATCTACCCAGCCGGTCGAAAAAAGCAAAAACAGTTCATATTTTTTATTTTTATTGCGTAGGCGTACCTTATTTAGCATTTTAAGCAAGCAGCTTATTAATTTAAGCAATTAGTGCAATCCAAACCATCCAAACGGCCTTCAGGTACCTGTACTTACTCAATTTAAGTATGTAAGTGTCATATATAGAGAACCCATTAGCATTTCACTTACTTTAATAGCAAAACACAAGCATTACAAAAGCATCAAACACCAAACGCTTACCATAAGCGATTTATATAATTCAAAGCCAATCCAATTGCTTCCAACCAAATTCATATGCCATTTCATTCAATTTTTAATGGTTTACAACTCAAATGCTTACATTCAATTTATTTTTAGTCCAAACAAGCTCATATTCACTTCACTTAATTTCAAAATCATGTTATTTAATCTTCATCAACTCATAAAATTTAATTATATTCATTTACGTCAAATGACAATCCATTCTATGCAAATTTGACAATACTCAGTTAATAGTTTTTAGTCTATAACTACTTTAAATTAATTTCAACTCATTCTATAATTAATTCCATTTCATTTCTAATTTATTTACCAACCATTCATTGCATTTCATTTTATCTTAGCATTGGATTCAATTTAAACAATTTATTTAACTTGGCACGTTCAATACTTATAAATTAATAACCATTTCCAAATTAATTTAATCCAAACTTTTATTTAATGGAATTTCACTCTTATTCGAAGCCACGCTTCCATAAAATTGAAACTTAAGTTAATTTACTTTAATTTATTCCAACATCAAACTTAAGTTTACTTCTATTTGATTCCCATTTAATCAACTTCCATTAAATTCAGTTAGCCCATCCATTTTAAATTCACCTTCTCAATTTATCAAAATAATATCCAACCACCAACTTATCTCATTTATACTTCAAATTAATATACCACCAAATTTAAGTTCAGTTTGATAATCTAATTCCAATCACAATTTTGATTTAGTTTTTATTCTATCAGACTTCATCCATTTATTATTTAACTCAATTAACCCGTTTTAATTTTTAATTCAATTACTTAATTCGTTATCGAATTTATTTTATTAATACAAGGCTATTCTCAATTTATTTTTATTCACTTGGATTTTGTTTTGTTACAATTCAAACCATTTCTATTATAATTCACTTTCATTTCATCCGACACACTTCTCTTATATCCAATTTGTTGGGAACTGAGTTGATGATGTTTTGATGACAACAACCTTATATAGTTATTATACTTTACTTTATAAAATATATACTAACATTTCCATATATATATATATATATATATATATATATATATATATAGGAAGTATATGAGGTATCATCGAAGACTGATCAGTATAAAGACTCAAGCATCAAGATGAAGATTAGAGATTCAAGATTCAAGACTCTAGAGAATCAAGATTTCAAGATCTCAAGATAAGTGTCTAGTATTTTGTTAAAACTTCATAATAGCACTCTCATCTTTCTTCCAAATTTCTTTTGGGATGGAACCCAATTTCTATCGAAACCAGTGGCTTACAAACCCACGACAAGTAGCTTACAAACCTACGACAAGTGGCTTACAAACCCACGAAAATCAAAATCATTTAAACTACTTTGTACAAGTTCTCGAGTCCTATGGAGGAGCTATGCAGGAAGGTTCTTGCAATTTCAGTTTGAATAGATTTTTCAAAATGTTTTTAAATCTGTTTTCAAAATGTTTTAGCTTTCAAAATCATGTTTTCAAAAATATTTTCAAACTTTTTTTTATCTTGAAATATTCCTCTATTCTGATTTTAAAAACTTCTTTTTTTAAAACATCAAAACTTATTCTGATTTTAAATATTACTTATATAATTGACGGTCTATATCAATTATATATATATATATATATATATTTAAAATAATGTTTTATATTAATTCTCTATCTCAAAATATTGTTTAAACACTTTACTTTACTTCAGAGAAGTTTCAACTTGTTTTAAATTCAATTGTCTTTACAAAACAACATCTCTATAATTTTGAACTAAGGGATGTCGACATAAGGGGATACCCCATGTCGACATGGTGACAGTTGGATTCAAAATTCAATTTTCAAAAGAAGTGTCCATTCGTTCGAAAACCTTTCGCCAATGGTTGTGACTGTTTTGCATCTATATAAAGGCTTCCAAAACGAATTTTTTAACAACTACTTTCTTATTTTCTTCACTCTTTCTTCTACACCATTCCATATCCTTAAAACTTCATATTTTCAGGATCGTGCCATCATTTTGCCAAATTCTAAATAGGAAATCATTTAGATACTCTCTCTATTTGATTCTCCATCATTCTACTAAAGATCAAAGTGCTATTCAGAGTTATAGGATTAATATGTTTCCAAAAAGTCCATAGAGTCTATCCATTCAAAAGGATTGTTATTAGAAAGTATTAGGGTGATCTCGTGTCCCGTAAATCAAGAGAGTTTACCCCAGACTCGGAGATAGGAGGGTTCCTCACGGCCTTAGAAATTGAGGGTTGTAATTTAGATATTGGCTTATAAAAATCTGTACAAGGATATTGCCTTGGTGCAGGACTGGATGTAGGAGGATTCCGAACCAGTATAAAATCCGGTGTGTTCTTTCCTTTTACTTGCTTTACTTTACTATTTGCATTTGTTATATGTTCTGTGCTCATTCTGTGTTAGAATTCTGTTTAGATTTGTGTTCAAAGTTTTAATTTAGTCATATAGTTCATATATTCTTTAAAACACTATTCACCCCCCCTCTAGTGTTATTTCAGCCTTAAGATCCTTAATCCGCATCCCTAACAATTGGTATCATAGCATTGGTTTTCATTATTTTCATAATCTGAAATTTTGAAAAGTTTTAATGGCACAACACACTAATAATTCACTCCTGTCACCAATACTTCTGTCAACACAAGCACTAACACTAGTTCATTTGTAGAAGGTCAGTCTACTATCAGACCACCACTTTTTAATGGCAGTAATTATGCATATTGGGAATGTAGGATGAAAATTTATTTACAATCCATGAGTTTAGATACTTGGAATATGACACAAATTAAATATGTTGAACCAACTACTAATTTTTCCCAGTGGACTACTGAGCAAAAGACGGTTGCAGATAACAATTCTAAGGCTATGAATATACTATTTTGTTCACTTGATAGGAATGAGTTTAATAGAGTCTCTGTTTGTAAGTCTGCATTTGAAATCTGGAAAACTTTGCAAGTAACTCATGAAGGAACAAGCAAAGTTAAACAGACTAAAATTTCCATATTAACTAACCAGTTTCAATTGTTTAAAATGCAAGAAATGAGTCCATTTATGACATGTATTGTCGATTTCAAGATATTGTACATTCATCGATTGCTTTAGGAAAGGGTTTCTCAGAAGAAGATCAAGTCAGAAAGATACTCAATTCACTCACTCCAGAATGGGATCAAAAGACACTTACTATTGAAGAGGCAAATGATGTTAGTCAAATGAAGATCGAAGAGTTAATCGGTAATCTAATGTCTTATGAAGTTCAACTACAAGGGAGAAATGAATCTAAGGCAACGAAAAAGAAATCGATCGCATTCAAAGCAACAACTGGAGATTCAGAACCGGATAGTGATGAATAAATTGCTTTCATGACCAGAAATTTCAGAAAGTTTCTGAAGTATAGAAAGATGAATAACTTTAAAAGAAATGATCAAAGGAATTCCAGAAATACTTCGGAGAACAACAACAATCACAACGACAACAACAATGGTGATAGATGCTACAACTGCAACAAAACAGGGCACTACAAGATAGATTGTCCATATCCAGACAAACAGACATTTCAACCAAACAACGAGCAACTAAAGAAAAGAAAGAAGGCATATGCAGCAACTCTTGACGATTCAGATTCATCCAGTGATGACGAGAAGAAAACTGATAATTCAAATCTGTGCTTCACGGCTATTCTCGAATCAGAAGACGATTGGAGTTTGGATCTAAAAATAGGTACACATTTATTTTGATTTTATTGGATGCTTGCTTGCTTTGATTTTGTTTGCAATTCCTTGAATTTTTAAATTCAAAAAATCACCCTTTGGAATTTGAATTTTTAAATTCAAAATAATATTATTTTAATATTATTTTAAATATTAAAATATTTTAATATTATTATATTTAATATTATTACTGGAATTATATATAGATATAGAATATAGATTAGTTTTCTTAAGATTTTAGGAATTTCTTAGATTTTAGAAAAAGACAACTCTTTTTAAATTCAACAGTCACATGTCGACATGCCAGGATACCCCATGTCGACATGTCTCTCAGAAATTTGATTTCAAAATTTGAATTCAAACTTTTGAATTTTCCTCCACCTTTTCACTTACTTCAAAATTCTGAAAAGATACCTCTTGACCAAAGAACATGACTTTAGAGAATCTATTAATATACTTCTCTTATCATCTCTTTTCACTTTATTCTCATAATTCAAACTTTCTTCATTATCTTCTACTCCTCTCAAACACTCATCAATGGCTTCCTTAAGTACCCCATCAACTATGAGGCTGACCAAATCCATCAAAAATGATCTTTTTAATGACCCGGAGGCTATCAAAGCTTACATAAGTTATGTAAACCATGGTAAAGTCAATACGGGAAAATTTGCTATTTTTGATGATTTTCCTTCTTATGAAATCGATCAACTTTTTGAAGAAAACTCCATTCTTAGCTTGATTGATAACAAGCAAAATGATTTAGTTTGTTATCCAAACCTTGTCAAAATGTTTTATGCAAACCTAAACCGTGAATTTTATAATGGAAATGAAGATCAAATTTGGAGTAGTGTTAAAGGAACACTTATTGTTTTGGATTCCAATATTTTGGGTACTATTTTGGGTTGCAAATCTACCGGTATGAATATCTCGCAATTTCAAATCAATGAAACCGATCGAGAGACTTTTCATCACATTTTTGAAAGCGATGACTACATGGATTTTAAGGATCGCTTTTTCCGCCCAAAAGCAAGAATTGTCAACCTTCTTATTCAACACACCATTATTCCTAGGTCGGGAAACTACAATAATCCCACCTCAAAAGTGTGTAAAGCTCTTTTTGCTATATTTGGAAAATATGATATTAATTGGGCACAAACTATTTTGGATGAGTTAAGACCCAAAATTTTTACTATGGGAGAACACACTCTTTATCATGGAATTTATTTTACTCGGATTTTCAATTATTTTGGTGTGGATGTTAAAAAAGGAAGAGTTTGTAAGTAGGAAAGTGTTCAATCATGGGAACATTTCCCTTATGAAAATCCCACTTATGTTTCAACCGTATGAAACACTTACTGAAAAGGAAGAGAGACTTGCTCATGAAGAGATGGAAGAAGAGGGAGAAGAAGAGGAAGAAGAAGGGGAAGGAATGGAAATTGAAGAAGAAGAGGAAGATGAAGAAACCTCCTTGGAAAGTATAGTGTATCCACATACACCCGCCAATCCGTCCAACAAAACCATACTCAAGAACCAAAAGATACTTGCTCAAAACCAAAAGGTTCTTAAGAGATCTATTAGCAAGAAAATGTATAAAATCTCTCCCAAGATTGACAAGTTCTTTGGGAAGATAGGCAGGAAACTTGGCCTGTCCTCATCATCATCTTCATCAAACTAATCCTATCCATTATCTCTCTAGCTATCGTTTATCTATCTTTGTATTTTCTTTAATTTTTGGTTAATATTATGTAATGTTAACCAATATAAGTAGTGCTATCTTATTCTCTGTTTTCCAGCTTTATATATCTCTGATAGTTGTTTATTTTATGTTTATATAGGTTCACTAGTATAATAATAAACTTAGAAATCAAAAATAACTCAACTTGGTCATTCTGTCTAGACCATGTCGACATGCCCCATTCTCCATGTCGACATATAACAGTCAGAAAGTAGTTACAATTTCTAACTTCAAATTCTTGTAACTACCAAGTGACAATTCATTTTGAACGGCCAATAACTCCTATAAATACCTATTTCTTTCAGAAAAACTTCTCTACCTCCATTTCTATTCATCTCCTCTCATACTTCAGTTATTTCTTAAATTATGGCTTCTCCAATTAAGAATTTAAGTGAAAATCTTGAAAAAACTCTTACTTCTTTCAAGAATATTCTCTCTTTTATACTTAGAAATCAAAGGCATTTAGAATTAAGCCAAATGCAGATGATCAAAGAGCAAGAGAGACACTTCGACGCACTTCGTTGGATGATCTCAAGCCTTAGCAAGGACGAATCCGAAGCAAATCCATCGATCATTCTCGACAAAGATGATTGGGATGTTATCAAAACTGATCCTATCTTTGGAGAAGATGGATGGGTGGAAGTCCCAAGGAATGTCTGATCATTATGTTTGTTTGTTTGTTTGATTTGATTTGACTTAGATTTGATTAGGATTTGATTGAATTGTTTACTTAAGTTTGATTTGGATTTGGTTTGTATATAACTTCATATACTATACATGATTGGTTTGCTATGTATGATATTGATTTGATTGCCAAGTTACACTTATATATGCTCACACACTTGATCACTTACACTCACTTGATCACTTATACGCTCACTTTACACTTTTATTCTATATATACTTGATTATCTTAGAACAGGTAAATCTTTTATTCCTTTTTACTGATGTCAAAGGGGGAGAAAGTTATAAAAATATATGTGTTTGGTGTAAGGGGGAGTCATGGAATAAGGGGGAGTTGTAGTTTTAAGAAAAAGTCACAGAGTAAGGGGGAGTTTTGGTATGGTAAGAATATTTTATAAATAAAGGTTGTCAACATCAAAAAGGGGGAGATTGTTAGGAACTGAGTTGATGATGTTTTGATGACAACAACCTTATATACTTATTATACTTTACTTTATAAAATATATACTAACATTTCCATATATATATATATATATATATATATATATATGTATATATATATATATAGGAAGTATATGCAAGTATCATCAAAGACTGATCAGTATAAAGACTCAAGCATCAAGACGAAGATTAGGGATTCAAGATTCAAGACTCTAGAGAATCAAGATTTCAAGATCTCAAGATAAGTGTCTAGTATTTTGTTAAAACTTCATAATAGCACTCTCATGTTTCTTCCAAATTTCTTTTGGGATGGAACCCAATTTCTATCGAAACTAGTGGCTTACAAACCCACGACAAGTAGCTTACAAATCTACGACAAGTGGCTTACAAACCCACGAAAATCAAAATCATTTAAACTACTTTGTACAAGTTCTCGAGTCCTATGGAGGAGCTCTGTAGGAAGGTTCTTGCAATTTCAGTTTGAATAGATTTTTCAAAATGTTTTTAAATCTGTTTTCAAAATGTTTTAGCTTTCAAAATCGTGTTTTCAAAAATATTTTCAAACTTTGTTTTAGCCTTGAAATATTCCTCTATTCTGATTTTAAAAACTTCTATTTTTAAAACATCAAAACTTATTCTTATTTTAAATATTACTTATATAATTGGCGGTCTATATCAGTTGTATATATATTTAAAATAATGTTTTATATTCATTCTCTATCTCAAAATATTGTTTAAACACTTTACTTTGCTTCAGAGAAGTTTCAACTTGTTTTAAATTCAATTGTCTTTACAAAACAACATCTCTATAATTTTGAACTAAGGGATGTCGACATAAGGGGATACCCCATGTCGACATGGTGACAGTTGGATTCAAAATTCAATTTTCAAAAGAAGTGTCCATTCGTTCGAAAACCTTTCGCCAATGGTTGTGACTGTTTTGCATCTATATAAAGGCTTCCAAAAAGAAATTTTTAACAACTACTTTCTTATTTTCTTCACTCTTTCTTCTCCACCATTCCATATCCATAAAACTTCATATTTTCAGGATCGTGCCATCATTTTGCCAAATTCTCAATAGGAATTCATTTAGATATTCTCTCTATTTGATTCTCCATCATTCTACTAAAGATCAAAGTGCTATTCAGAGTTATAGGATTAATTTGTTTTCAAAAAGTCCATAGAGTCTATCCATTCAAAAGGATTGTTATTAGAAAGTATTAGGGTGATCTCGTGTCCCGTAAATCAAGAGAGTTTACCCCAGACTCGGAGATAGGAGGGTTCCTCACGGCCTTAGAAATTGAGGGTTGTAATTTAGATATTGGCTTATAAAAATCTGTACAAGGATATTGCCTTGGTGCAGGACTGGATGTAGGAGGATTCCGAACCAGTATAAAATCCGGTGTGTTCTTTCCTTTTACTTGCTTTACTTTACTATTTGCATTTGTTATATGTTCTGTGATCATTCTGTGTTAGAATTCTGTTTAAATTTTTGTTGAAAGTTTTAATTTAGTCATATAGTTCATATATTCTTTAAAACACTATTCACCCCTCCTCTAGTGTTATTTCTGCCTTAAGATCCTTAATCCGCATCCCTAACAATTGGTATCAGAGCATTGGTTTTCATTATTTTCATAATCTGAAATTTTGAAAAGTTTTAATGGCACAACACACTAATGATGTCACTCCTGTCACCACTACTTCTGTCAACACAAGCACTAACACTAGTTCATTTGTAGAAGGTCAGTCTACTATCAGACCTCTACTTTTTAATGGCAGTAATTATGCATATTGGGCATGTAGGATGAAAATTTATTTACAATCCATAAGTTTAGATACTTGGAATATGACACAAATTGAATATGTTGAACTAACTACTAATTTTGCCCAGTGGACTACTGAGCAAAAGACAGTTGCACAAAACAATTCTAAGGCTATGAATATACTATTTTGTTTACTAGATATGAATGAGTTTAATAGAGTCTCCGTTTGTAAGTCTGCATTTGAAATCTGGAATACTTTGCAAGTAACTCATGAAGGAACAAGCAAAGTTAAACAGACTAAAATTTCCATATTAACTAACCAGTTTCAATTGTTTAAAATGCATGAAAATGAGTCCATTTCCGACATGTATTGTCGATTTCAAGATATTGTACATTCATTGATTGCTTTAGGAAAGGGTTTCTCAGAAGAAGATCATGTCAAAAAGATACTCAATTCACTCACTCCAGAATGGGATCAAAAGACACTTACTATTGAAGAGGCAAATGATGTTAGTCAAATGAAGATCGAAGAGTTAATCGGTAATCTAATGTCTTATGAAGTTCAACTACAAGGGAGAAAAGAATCTAAGGCAACGAAAAGAAATCGATCGCATTCAAAGCAACAACTGGAGATTCAGAACAAGATAGTGATGAAGAAATTGCTTTCCTGACCAGAAATTTCAGAAAGTTTCTGAAGTATAGAAAGAAGAATAACTTTAAAAGAAATGATCAAATGAATTCCAGAAATACTTCGGAGAACAACAAAAATCACAACAACAACAACAATGGTGATAGATGCTACAACTGCAACGAAACAGTGCACTACAAGATAAATTGTCCATATCCAGACAAACAGACATTTCAACAAAACAACGAGCAACTAAAGAAAAGAAAGAAGGCATATGCAGCAACTCTTGACGATTCAGATTCATCCAGTGATGACGAGAAGAAAACTGATAATTCAAATCTGTGCTTCACGGCTATTCTCGAATCAGAAGACGATTGGAGTTTGGATCTAAAAATAGGTACACATTTATTTTGATTTTATTGGACGCTTGCTTGCTTTGATTTTGTTTGCAATTCCTTGAATTTTTAAATTCAAAATCACCCTTTGAAATTTGAATTTTTAAATTCAAAATAATATTATTTTAATATTATTTTAAATATTAAAATATTTTAATATTATTATATTTAATATTATTACTGGAATTATATATAGATATAGAATATAGATTAGTTTTCTTAAGATTTTAGGAATTTCTTAGATTTTAGAAAAAGAAACCTCTTTTCAAATTCAACAATCACATGTCGACATGCCAGGATACCCCATGTCGACATGTCTCTTAGAAATTTGATTTCAATATTTGAATTCAAATTTTTGAATTTCCCTCCACCTTTTCACGTACTTCAAAATTTTGAAAAGATACCTCTTGACCAAAGAACATGACTTTAGAGAATCTATTTAATATACTTTTCTTATCATCTCTTTTCACTTTATTCTCATAATTCAAACTTTCTTCATTATCTTCTACTCCTCTCAAACACTCATCAATGGCTTCCTCAAGTACCCCATCAACTATGAGGATGACCAAATCCATCAAAAATGATCTTTTTAATGACCCGGAGGCTATCAAAGCTTACATAAGTTATGTAAACTATGGTAAAGTCAATACGGGAAAATTTGCTATTTTTGATGATTTTCCTTCTTATGAAATCGATCAACTTTTTGAAGAAAACTCCATTCTTAGCTTGATTGATAACAAGCAAAATGATTTAGTTTGTTATCCAAACCTTGTCAAAATGTTTTATGCAAACCTAAACCGTGAATTTTATAATGGAAATGAAGATCAAATTTGGAGTAGTGTTAAAGGAACACTTATTGTTTTGGATTCCGATATTTTGGGTACTATTTCGGGTTGCAAATCTACCGGTATGAATCTCTCGCAATTTCAAATCAATGAAACCGATCGAGAGACTTTTCATCACATTTTTGAAAGCGATGACCACATGGATTTTAAGGATCGCTTTTTCCGCCCAAAAGCAAGAATTGTCAACCTTCTTATTCAACACACCATTATTCCTAGGTCGGGAAACTACAATAATCCCACCTCAAAAGTGTGTAAAGCTCTTTTTGTTATATTTGGAAAATATGATATTAATTAGGCACAAACTATTTTGGATGAGTTAAGACCCAAAAATTTAGTATGGGAGAAAACACTCTTTATCATGGAATTTATCTTACTCGGATTTTCAATTATTTTGGTGTGGATGTTAAAAAAGGAAGAGTTTGTAAGTAGGAAAGTGTTCAATCATGGGAACATTTCCCTTATGAAAATCCCACTTATGTTTCAACCGTATTAAACACTTACCGAAAAGGAAGAGAGACTTGCTCATGAAGAGATGGAAGAAGAGGGAGAAGAAAAGGAAGAAGAAGGGAAAGGAATGGAAATTGAAGAAGAAGAGGAAGATGAAGAAACCTCTTTGGAAAGTATAGAGTATCCACATACACCCGCCAATCCGTCCAACAAAAACATACTCAAGAACCAAAAGATACTTGCTCAAAACCAAAAGGTTCTTAAGGGATCTATTAGCAAGAAAATGGATAAATCTCTACCAAGATCGACAAGTTCTTTGGGAAGATAGGCAGGAAACTTGGCTTGTCCTCATCATCATCTTCATCGAACTAATCCTAGCCATTATCTCTCTAGCTATCGTTTATCTATCTTTGTATTTTTATTTTGGTTAATATTATGTAATGTTAACCAATATAAGTAATGCTATCTTATTCTCTTTTTTCCAGCTTTATATATCTCTAATAGTTATTTATTTTAAGTTTATATAGGTCCACTAGTATAAAAATAAACTTAGAAATCAAAAATAACTCAACTTGGTCATTCTGTCTAGACCATGTCGACATGCCCCATCCCCTCATGTCGACATATAACAGTCAGAAAGTAGTTACAATTTCTAACTTCAAATTCTTGTAACTACCAAGTGACAATTCATTTTGAACGGCCAATAACTCCTATAAATACCTATTTCTTTCAGAAAAACTTCTCTACCTCCATTTCTATTCATCTCCTCTCATACTTCAACTTATTTCTTAAATTATGGCTTCTCCAATTAAGAATTTAAGTGAAAATCTTAAAGAAACTCTTACTTCTTTCAAGAATATTCTCTCTTTTATACTTAGAAATCAAAGGCATTTAGAATTAAGCCAAATGCAGATGATCAAAGAGCAAGAGAGACACTTCGACGCACTTCGTTGGATGATCGCAAGCCTTAGCAAAGACGAACCCGAAGCAAATCCACCGGTCACTCTCGACAAAGATGATTGGGATGTTATCAAAACTGATCCTATCTTTGGAGAAGATGGATGGGTGGAAGTCCCAAGGAATGTCTGATCATTATGTTTGTTTGCTTGTTTGATTTGATTTGACTTAGATTTGATTAGGATTTGATTGAATTGTCTACTTAAGTTTGATTTGGATTTGGTTTGTATATAACTTCATATACTATACATGATTGGTTTGGTATGTATTATATTGATTTGATTGCCAAGTTACACTTATATATGCTCACACACTTGATCACTTACACTCACTTGATCACTTATACGCCCACTTTACACTTTTATTCTATATATACTTGATTGTCTTAGAACAGGTAAATCTTTTATTCCTTTTTGCTGATGTCAAAGGGGGAGAAAGTTATAAAAATATATGTGTTTGGTGTAAGGGGGAGTCATGGAATAAGGGGGAGTTGTAGTTTTAAGAAGAAGTCACGGAGTAAGGGGGAGTTATGGTATGGTAAGAATATTTTATAAATAAAGGTTGTCATCATCAAAAAGGGGGAGATTGTTAGGAACTGAGTTGATGATGTTTTGATGACAACAACCTTATATAGTTATTATACTTTACTTTATAAAATATGTACTAACATTTCCATATATATATATATATATATATATATATATATATATATATATATATGTATATAGGAAGTATATGCAGGTATCATCGAAGACTGATCAATATAAAGACTCATGCATCAAGATTAAGATTAGAGATTCAAGGTTCAAGACTCTAGAGAATCAAGATTTCAAGATCTCAAGATAAGTGTCTAGTATTTTGTTAAAACTTCATAATAGCACTCTCATCTTTCTTCCAAATTTCTTTTGGGATGGAACCCAATTTCTATCGAAACCAGTGGCTTACAACCCACGACAAGTAGCTTACGAACCTACGACAAGTGGCTTACAAACCCACGAAAATCAAAATCATTTAAACTACTTTGTACAAGTTCTCGAGTTCTATGGAGGAGCTCTGTAGGAAGGTTCTTGCAATTTCAGTTTGAATAGATTTTTCAAAATGTTTTTAAATCTGTTTTCAAATTGTTTTAGCTTTCAAAATCATGTTTTCAAAAATATTTTCAAACTTTTTTTTAGCCTTGAAATATTCCTCTATTCTGATTTTAAAAACTTCTATTTTTAAAACATCAAAACTTATTCTGATTTTAAATATTACTTATATAATTGACGGTCTATATCAATTATATATATATATATATTTAAAATAATGTTTTATATTCATTCTCTATCTCAAAATATTGTTTAAACACTTTACTTTGCTTCAAAGAAGTTTCAACTTGTTTTAAATTCAATTGTCTTTACAAAACAACATCTCTATAATTTTGAACTAAGGGATGTCGACATAAGGGGATACCCCATGTCGACATGGTGACAGTTGGATTCAAAATTCAATTTTCAAAAGAAGTGTCCATTCGTTCGAAAACCTTTCGCCAATGGTTATGACTGTTGTGCATCTATATAAAGGCTTCCAAAACGAATTTTTTAACAACTACTTTCTTATTTTCTTCACTCTTTCTTCTCCACCATTCCATATCCATAAAACTTCATATTTTCAAGATCGTTCCATCATTCTGCCAAATTCTCAATAGGAAATCATTTAGATACTCTCTCTATTTGATTCTCCATCATTCTACTAAAGATCAAAGTGCTATTCAGAGTTATAGGATTAATTTGTATTCAAAAAGTCCATAGAGTCTATCCATTCAAAAGGATTGTTATTAGAAAGTATTAGGGCGATCTTGTGTCCCGTAAATCATGAGAGTTTACCCAAACTCGGAGATAGAAGGGTTTCTCAAGGCCTTAGAAATTGGGGGTTGTAATTTGGATATTGGCTTATAAAAATCTGTACAAGGATATTGCCTTGGTGCAGGACTGGATGTAGAAGGATTCCGAACCAGTATAAAATCCGGTGTGTTCTTTCCTTTTACTTGCTTTACTTTACTATTTGCATTTGTTATATGTTCTGTGATCATTCTGTGTTAGAATTCTGTTTAGATTTGTGTTGAAAGTTTTAATCTAGTCATATAGTTCATATATTCTTTAAAACACTATTCACCCCCCTCTAGTGTTATTTCTGCCTTAAGATCCTTAATCCGCATCCCCAACACAATTTACTTGCAAATTTCATTAAATATTATTCAAATCACCCTTGAATTTTATTTATAATTCAAACCATCCCATTTTCAATCCCACTCTACTTTTTTTTACAACATATCTTCTTTTTAATTTAGTATTAAATCTATGTTGAATTCTATTTAAAATTCGAATTCATTTCCAGCTTCTAATCTTCTATTTTAAAATTTTAGAAAAGCTTTTAAATTCACATAATTCTATTGAGATAGCTTTTCATAAAAATAATTTTTATAACTCGATGTCTCAACCAGTCCATCCTTGTTCTCACAGAAATTCAATCATACGTTGATCAGGCGTTGGACTGAAAATCCATAAGTACTTGGTAAACATGTTTTCAACACCTAGTAAAAATACTTGGACAAATAATTTTATTGAAATATATAAAACAGTTTTTGAAAATAGAGGAAATATTTTTGGTGAGGATGCTCTGGAAATCATCACTCCCATCCATGGTCGTAGTTAACCCGATGGTTACGTTGCCATCCCGACAAAATCCATAGATAACTATAGGCCTCCGCGCCCCTCGATTACACCATGGAAACCACGACAGATCGCAGCTACAACTGGGGTTACGTAGCTATCACAGCAAAAACCCATATAACTGTAGGCGTCAGCGCCATCGAATTTCGCTGCCAAAAATGAAACTTCTCCACTCCACTTGACCATAGATCGCAGTCTACCGATGTTGCGTTGCCTTCCCGGCAAAATCAAGTGTAGACCGTTGGCACTCATCCTCCACACGAATTTCGCTATGGTCCCCACAGTAAATCGCAGCGACATCGAGTTACACTGTCGTCACAGCATAACCCAAATGCCTCTGTAGGCATCAGCGCCCTCGACTTTCGCTACCCAATAATTCTCAGGAACTAGTTTTGTCCGGACTCCTCACAGGATCAACTTTAGAACCCCCCTCCTTTGGGGCTCACGGCAGCACCACCCGGTGGCACTCCTGGGAAGTTCATTTCAAGGGAGCGCCTTTTTCCCCAAAGCCATCATCAAAACATTTTATACTATACACATATAGTATCTTTCAAATCATACACCTATTATGATCTCATACAAGGCTCCTTTACACACAATCGATTATCCCAAATCGATAATTCTCAAACTAGGCTTTCTCAAATTTCAATATTGATTTTACCCAAAAATCAAAAGCCTTTCCAAATCCAAAGGTTCCCAAAACCTTTTCCCAAAATCCTCATAAGATCCTTTATATATTCATTCAGATATATAAAAATCAAAAGCTTTGGATCTTTTCAAACTTGTATAAAACTCTTTTTTATACTTCAAACATCTTCAAAAATCCTTTTTCTTCCGGCAATAGATTTAACAAGGAAAGATTTATCTTATACAACAAAGATATATAACTTGTTTATTCAAAATCAAGTATTCAAATTTGATTACTCTTTCCAATGTCAATTTCATTCTAATTTGTACGATAACATCCGTACGCTATACCAATCTGATCGCTCACTCGATCACACAATCTCACTTCCGAACTAGTATCGTCCACCCGACTTCCTAATGCGGACTCAAATTTGGTTTCTTGATCAGAAACCGTCATTCTCCTTGCATAGCCATAACTATGATAGAGAATATCCAGAACCAATCAACAATCCATATCCAAGTTCGCTGTCGAAAATCGAGTGAAAAATTCCGCATCGGATCGATAAACTATCTCGAAATTCTGTACTCGAATCTGGATCAAATCACTATGCGAATAGAATAATATACGTACATCCTACGTATTTAACTTCATTGACTATTAGCCAAATCAATTTCTTTTCCATTCACATTCACTTTGAACTTTATTCACTTAATCACATTTGCCATAATCCCCATTTGGATTATTACTTCAATCCTTATCTCAATTGGGTATTTAAGCAATAACAGTTTGAACTTCGACCAGTTTAGAAAATAACTTGAAAATTTTAAAAACAGATAAGTAGTTGGAAAATAATTACTGGTTTTGTAAAATATTTAGAAAATAATTAATAATCGTAAAATAGTCGAAAATAGCTAAATAGTTTCAGAAATTTTAGATAATTGTAAAATAGTTGTAAAATAGTAACTAATTTGTAACATAGTTGAAAAATAGTAATTAGTTTAGAAAACAGTTGAAAAATGGTTAAATAGCTTCAAAAATAATTGTAAAACAAGTATAAAATAATTTGGCTTTAAGAATGAAAGGTTGCATATATTTAATAGATTAAAAAAAATAAGTTTCTATTAAAACAATTTATATAAAATAGTCAAGATTCAAACTGTTCACTACCCCAACAATTCGATTTAAATTTCCACTCCATTTAAATTAACCCAATTCCAATTTAAATAACTCCAATTTCCATTGGACTTAATTTATTCCCACTTCAAGTTGAATTAATCCTCAATTTCCTTCCAACTTTAAATCAAATTCCATTTGATTTTAAACCAAATCAACTTTAATTACAATTTCAAATTATTCCAATCAATTTGGACTAGTATCAATTGAACTCACTTCAATTTCAATTCCCTATCAAGTTAATCCACTTCAAATTTTCCATTAAATTTTTAAACTTATCCATCTTCAATCACAAATCCAATTAATTTGAATCGGATTCAATTTGAACTAATTCAATTCCAATCTCAATTTTTAAACCATCTCGAATTATATAAATTCGAGTTAAATTCTCAAAGGTTGGTTTAACTTTTTAAACCAAATTAACTTTTATTTTAAGGTTTTTAATCTATTTAATTTCTGAATCCAATTCTCAAAATTCCAATTTAAATTATTCTTATTTATGTATTTCAAGATTCAATACAATTTTATTTGTTTTCAAAATTTAATTTATTATTCAGTTTTATCTTCTAGTTTGAAGCCAGTTCTTAAACAAGTATATTTTACAAATTTAATTATTCAAAATTTTAATTCAAAGTAATTCCATACCCTTGATTCCAAATGAAAGTTTAACTTCCCTTTTTTTTCTCAATAATGGATATATCACCAAACTTCATTTCTATTTCATTTAAACCCAACCAATTCAGGTTGCTTGTTCTACATTTATTCAACTTTCCAAGTTAAATTTCAATTTACTTAATCCAAACAATCTTACTCAATTTGAATTCCTGCTTCAACTTCAAACTTATTTCCCTCTTATAAGTTCAAAATTTATATCACTTTGGGTTTTTACATCACACTTCAGAGAAAAATCAAAACTCAACTCCTTAGAGTTTATTTCAAATTATCTTTGATATCATGTATATCCATACATATATACATATTTATTTCTTGGCCCTCCCAGCCCTGTTTTACAATTTTAAACCACCTTTGGTTTTAAATTCAAATCAAATTTCAAACAAACCATTGTTTGCAACAAGTCTTAGTTACCCAAATAATACTTATTCATTATTTTTCATTACTTTGAAACAAAATTTCCGAATTCTAGGACCAGATTTAGAATTTCAATTTCAATCCATTAAATTTTAATTTGGTTGTATTTCTATTTCTACTAAATTTAATTCCAATTCAAGACTTCAATTTGGTTGTATTATATCACTTCTTAATTTAATTTCAATAAATTTAACCACCAATCGCTTTAATATTTATTAGAAGGAAATATGTCTTTATCTATCAAAATATATTTCATATAAAATCATTTAAAAAAAAATTTATATAAGAAAATAACAAGTACGCGCTCATATATATATATATATGTGTGTGTGTGTGTGTGTATGTGTGTATTCTCAACTCATTCTAGAGTACTACAGACTCTATTAAATGAGTAATTCCCACCAGAGCCAAGGTTCTCGCTTAACCTCGCTCTGATACCAAATGTAACGACCCGAAATTTTCAGAGCCGAAAATTCCAGATAGTTATGAAAAAGAAGAAAGAGATAGAAGAAGAAGAATAGAAACATCAACAACTCACATTCGCAGCGGATTAAATATAATAATAAATAATAACAGTTTACAAAAGAATATTATATCTGTCGGTTACATTTAATGTACATCAGAGTTTCACATAATATACAGTCACTGAATAATTACCATTATCATGTCTCAGATTAACAATAATATAAATACAGCGGAATACTCTATACGATATTGTCATCCAGCTCGCCTCCTTAGCTCCAGAACGTCCTAACCTGAAAATCTGTAATACTCGGTCTGACCCGAGCATTACACCAAAGTAACACCCGGGTCAGGCTGGAAACCAGCGTGAGTAAACTCAACTAACATGGAATACATGCATACAACTTATATAAACCCGGGTAACTTATACCAATTTAACCAATTCACAATTTCCTGTAGACAACACTTATTTCACATATAAATTTCCAAGTAACAAACTTAAATAAAATAAATCCTATTCACTTAAATCGTTTCATTTTATCGTATTGATTTCACAAATCAATTTATATAAATTTGAAGTGGTTTCGGGTATTTCCCAATACCCGACCCCGACCTCTTCGAAACTTAAGTCATCCCAACTCGAGTTATCCAACATTTCATAACAGGAATATCAATTCATTCAAGTCATCCAATACTATCCAATCATCCACAACAAATTTGATCATTTCAAATTAATTCAATTAATTCTAATTGAATTCCTAACCTCGATTACTTAGATTTCTTCCTTAATCAACTCCAACCAAATTAATTAACTAATTCTTCCATATTCATTCATCTTAATTAATCACCCTGGATTGATTATCCTTCAATTTCATTCAAGTAATTGTCTTTAATTAACTCCACTCTATTACTTATCCTTAACCAAAACGATAAGTAATTTTAGTTACTTCATAAACAAATTAACTATTTTTGTTACATTAATCTTTAATTACTTATATTAACTTCACACAAGCCACTCATTAATGATTAATCAATCTTATTTACTCAATCTTTAATTACGTCATTGATTATATAAACTAACGATTTTCTCTTATAATTTAATTTATCCTAATCTAAATTAATTTCATTAAACAATTAGTCAATAATTTAACCACCAATATAAATCATTCTTAGTTCATCTCAATCTTTAAATTAACTATCTATTATTTACTCCTTTAATAAATCAATTTCCACTTAATTAATCGTCTAAATTAATCTCTTGATTAATTCCACAATGTAATTATATTTTATTTTAATTTAATTAAGTAATATTCATCAAACCATCCAATGACTATTCTAAGTTAATTAAACTTCATTAACTAACTTAAACCATAATTAATTAATTCCAAACCCTTAATTACTAAATTAATTAACCCAAATTATTAATTAATTGAACTAATTAATTATTAATTTTAATTACACTTAAAATTTTATGAACCAGAATTCATTAAGCCCTCCACAACGTTAGAATGAAAACATTCTCTTGTTGATAACATTAAATCTAAAACAATTTAAAAACCCGAATACTTCGAGTCAACCCAAATTGACTCGAGATCAAATCAAAACAAAGTCACATAAACTTCAATAGCACATCCAGTCAATTTATTCATCAAACCAATTATTTAAATTTAACCATTTAAATTTAAATAGAAATCCACCGAGTGAGATTTACTCACCTTTCGTTTTTATTAGCATCCATTCCAAATCCAGCTTGCTTCTTCACAAATTTTGACCTTTTACAAATATTATATGATTTTATTAATATTCAAAATAAATCGAATAATCAATTGTCATTTATTAATTTAAATCTAAACTAATAATTTGGATTTTAGACTAATAATTAGACTTTAAACAAATTTGTCATATATATATTTTTTCACACCTTAACTGTAGAAACAAATTCCTATTTTCTATAAATATATGTATTATACCTTTTTTTTCTTACTGTAAATATAAAAATCCCCTTTTTTTTCTTTTTTTTCAGTCATCTCAAATTAACTTCCATTTACAATTATATGTTTTTAAAATCAGAAATAAAATAAAATGAAAATGAACCTCACCTTAGTTTTCTGATTACCCACTTCGCTCGATTAGATCCACGATTTTCAGACCAAAGAAACCCGGCCACAAAGCATCTTCTTCCCCATGCATATGCGCCTACGGCTAACTACTCGAGCTCGATTCACACCACCGTGAATTAATTCAACAAGGCTTCTTCTCCACCGTGCTCGAATTCGTGTTCGAGAGCTCCACACCGATCGCGACCCAATCGCGAACCACCCCTCCTGATTCTTCGCGCGCGCACGGCCACGTCCTCCCCTCGGGTTTCAAACTCGAATGATAATGCGTCGCCATAATTTTTTTTTGACTCGAAGACTTCGGCCCTTAGTAAAATTCGAATCGAGGCCGGCTACGGCACTTTTCTCTTGAATCTGATTTAGGGAAAAGCGAATTAATTTAAGGAGGAGAGGATTTTCGATTAACTGGAAGGAGGAGGACATTATTTTGATTTTTTTATCTTCGAACGAAATTTCGTTCGTTCTATTTTTTTTTATAGAATAAAAATCGATTTCTGTTCAAGGTCGAGAGGAGAAGGGAATAAAAATATAGGAGGGTGGAAAGCTTCTTGAGCACGACATGGAAGATGAAAATATCTTGCTAATTTATATTAAATTTAATTATATTATAAAACTTCAAAACGTCTCGTTAATCGCCAAATAAAATTTTGACCTCCTCTTAAGGAATGTCACGAGGCGATTATAAGGTTTTAGCCGCATCCCGAACACAATTGAACGTGTTTCGGAAGCTAATTCGATCATATGCGCGAGTTACGGAAGTAAACGATCAAGTCAAGTTTAAATCGATTAAAGTTTCTAAGCGTTTCGAGCTGCCAGCGTCAGGTGACGACTCCGATGGCTACGAAAATTGAAATCCGATAATAACTAACTATTACGGATCCCATGGAACTAGTTTCGTCGAATTCCGAGACTGTGCCTCGGAAGGCTATTTTAAAATTCTATTTAAACTATATATTTTTAAAATTGAACAAATTTACCTTTAAATTAAATTTCACACATTCTATTATTTTCAGTATCATCATTATAAATTTTATAAGCCTTCAAATTATTTTAAACAGGCTTAGAATCTCAGATTCAGAAATCTACCCAATTTCAATTATTAAATTCAGCATTTAAACTATATAATTCAATGATTTAATTATCAAGAAATTATTGTCATCTTGAATTCAAGTTAAAATTAACTTTTAAATATTTACAATCAATTAATAATTCCAATTTAAATTGTTGGAAATTCTGGGTCGTCACAAACATATGACAATGAACTTGGACGAACTTAAACAATTAAGCATATCGGACAATCCAGACTGATAACTCCCATGTTTAGACAACTGTAAACTTGAATTTAACCTGCTTAAAACAGTTAATAACCTTTAACATACAGTGTCGATGCCGAGTTCGAAACATAAACCTTATTACGATAAGCTCTTGTAGACGGTCAGCGATAACGGTCTTCGTAGATGATAGTTCGAAGCCTAACTTTATTTGACCAACTTAGTGACTTTTAGTTTCTTGGCATTTATATTTGAATGATCACACTAGTTCACACACCACATGGGGGGATAATTTATGTTGTTAAGTCTAATGTCGATTGCTTTTTAAGTATAGATCAAACAGGTATTTCGCCAGATTTAGCCATTTACTAGAGATGTCTAGGAAATCTAACTGTTTGCACAAAAAATGGGCAAACACCTCCAAGTCGCATGATTTAGTCGATTTTAAGTTGTTCTTAGTGATTTGGGTGATTCATGCAAATATGTAAAAAGCAGGGACTAAACTTTAAAGACACACAAATTTATAGTGGTTCGGCCAGAATGTGCCTACGTCCACTTTATATGTTATTCTCCTCCACTCTTCAGATTACAAGTACAAAGCTTTGATTACAAGTATATGAAAGTTGTTTGAAAGTTCTGTCCGTGCTTGAGCTCTCAAACTTGTCTGCCATTGTTGTACCCCTGCCCCTTTATTTATAGAGTGAGGCTGGGGGCAGGGGTCTTGGATGTATATATCTGCTGGTGGGCCTGGGCTGATGTAATCTGGCCCGGCAGTGTTGGTCCGGTGGTGAGTAGGTGGAGTTTGGTTCTGTGGGACTTGGCCCGGTGGTGAGTGGATGGAGTTTGGTTCGGTGGGACTTGGTCCGGTGGTGAGTGGATGGAGTTTGGTTCGGTGGGACTTGGTCTGGTGGTGAGTGGTCCGGTAGTGGTTAGAGCGGTAGTTGGTTCGGCTATGCAGGGAAGTGGAGTTGGACCGGTAGTAGGTGGAAACGGGATTGGTTCGGCTATGCATGGAAGAGGGGTTGGTTCGGGAGCACTTAGGAAAGGGGTTGGTTCGGTGGTAGTAGAAACGCACCCAACATTTGCCCTCCAAAGTGGGACATATGCCAGCATATGTCGTGCTTTTTTTTCTCGCAGTTTGGATAGCTTCATTCGGTCCTAAGCGCCGAACCGTTGGGTCCGGTCATCCCGCGCTCGCCTATAAGTAGGGGCTTCACCCCATTGTTATTCCTTTACCGTTTGAGATAGCCGAATCACCTAAGTACCGAACCACAATTCCTTTATCGTTTGAAATAGCCGAATCACCCAAGTACCAAACCACTATTCCTTCATCGCTTGAAATAGCCGAATCGATCAGGGACCGAACCAGATTTGACTGCCGAACCAGGTGAGGCTTTCTCCTTATGTTGGGTACACCGAACGAGACCGGGGAGTTGAGCGCCAAATGAACCTCACGCCGAAAATGCCGAATGAGATTTCGGGCTGTATGTACTTGTTTGTTTGTGTTTCCATACTCCTTGTTCTAACAGTACGTTTTCTCCTGCTGCAGATAATGTCTCATAAAGTGGAAACTCGATCAGATAAAAAGAAATCCAAGGACAGAGAAGAGTCCTCCATAGTGCCCCTAGCTCTGTCAGGACCGGGATGACATGGGCCCACACCGCGATCACTAGTGGATGGATATGGCCCTCAGGAGCTCTTGAACTCTCCTCCTGACTGCTTTCCTAGCTCCCTCAAAGAGGAGCAGCTTGATGTTATTTCTTGCTCTTTTGGGATTGACAGAGCGTGTATGCTGTTGCCGGGGGAAGGAGTGATGCCGTACAACCCACCTGAAGGATATTTCGCTTATAGTAGGTACCATTGCATGTGTGGAGCCATTCCCCCGATCAATGCTTGGATAGTCAGCTTCATTACCTATTTGAAGGTGGCCCCATTCCAGCTTCAACCCAATTCTTATGCCTATCTTGGTGAGTCGATTCATCATTTTCCAGATAAAATACGGGCGCCCCCTTCCAACCGGGAGATCCGGTATTTGTACAACTTGAGTGGCTATAAGAAGGGGTCTCCATACATCAGCTTGGAATCGGCCTCGTCCTTCAAGCCGGTCCTGGACTTATATTTGAAGTTCAGCATGTTCAAGAAAGAATTGTTTTTCATCAAGGAATACTCTGTTTCTATCCGTCGCTTTACCTCTGGCTGTAAGTTGAAGCTTATTTATATTTTCCGTTCTAACTGCAATGCTTCTTCTTATGTGTTTTTATTTCTTGCTAGTGACAGGTGGCTTTGCGGTCGTGTAGAACGATCGCCTGGTTCAGATGGTTGCGGAGATAGAAGCCATTTCGGGAAGGGAGAGGTCAGCTTCTTACTTGATCAGGAATGCCACTCTTCTGGGGCACAACTTGATTCTACCACGCCAGTCTGTGGTCAAGCAGAGAGACACGGCTGAGGAGAGGGCGGCCAAAGCTAAAGGAGGGGCTACGGCGAAGAGTGGCAAAAGGGAACCCTTCTCAAAACCTCCAATTGCCGGGAGGAAGAAGCTTAAGAAGTCCAATGGACCCTCCCCCAACACATGTCCAGACATCCCGGAGGAGGAAGATGTGGAGGAGGAAAGAGGTGAGGAGGAGAGCGGAGGTGATGGAGAAGGTGATGGTGATGATGGTGGCGAAGGACAGAGCGGTGATGGCGCCAGGGCTTTGTCCTTTGGGCAACCAGGGGAGATCCAAGAGTGGACAGATGATGTTTTCCGCCAGGCTTTTGAGGGGTTGGAGGAAGGATCGACCTTGGTGGAGAAGCCAAAGAAAACTAATAAGGCCGGGACTGGTGCCGATTCATCTTCCAAGGGCATTTCAGCTAGGGGAACTCCGGCGATTCAAGGTGAATTTTTGACTCCTCTTTACTCTTTTTAACTTCACTTGTTTCTTGGATTATAGTCCCATGCATGCTTGTAACACTTGGTTTTTATTCCAGGAATGGGTAAGGTGGCCAAGACATCAGACATTCGGCACCGTCTCGAACAATTCAAACTCCTCATAGCTTCCGCTAAACCAAAGCCTCTGACCAACCATTCCGGGGACGTAGTTGGCTACCGTCCCTTTCTCGGAGTTATTGAAGAGGATATTCAAAAGAAAAAGAGGAGTCACTCCTTATTCGAACCTTCACCTTGTCCTCAGCCCCCAACCAAGCCTCTTCATGATATCACGGAGGAGGATACTGAGTTCATACCCTCTCCGTATCCATCTGAAAATCCTACCGTTACTCAGATTGATCGTCCCGGCTTGGCTCGTAATCCATTTGCGGGTCATCCAGATCTGGATTCGGGTTCTCATGATATTTCCTTTGACGAGGTTACTGGTGAGCACCTTCTCCCTCGCAATCCTATGGTAAGGGTGCTTGATGAGGCCCAGTCCCTGGACCTTGATTTGCTTACTACTCGGATTGTAACTATGGGGGATGAGGCTAAGGCAAACATCGACCGTGTTGTTGAGGAGACCAGGAAATTGATGGGGCATCATGCCCGACTGGTCAAGGCCCGGGAGGAAATTGGGAGTGCTAACATAAGATTGCGGTTAGTGGTTTCCGACCAGGCCAAGTAACTCGCCGATCAGGCCATCCAGATCTCTCAGCACGAGGCTGCCTCCAGACGACTAAAGAAAACCATGGAAGAGGCTAGCAGAGCCGATCTACGGAAAATGGAGGCCACCTGCAAGGAACGGATCGATATGGCTATTGCAACAGTGGATGAGGTTCGGAAAGTGGATCTCGAGTAGGTAGAGAAGTTATCTGGGAAGCTTGAAGCCGTAGAGCTTGCTCAAGCCAAGCTGAAGGAGGAGATGGAGGCGATGAGGAAATCCCTTCAGGCTGACCGCTCGCGATGTCGATCGGAGAGGGATGCTGCCGTTGCAAAGCTGTTGGTTTCTGAGGTCCGAATGAGGGAGTTTGAGGAGAACGAGGGGATGATGGATGAGATGCTCCAGGACATGTATTTCCGTACTTGGAAGCATGACAACTTATCCTGGATGGATGATTATCCCCGAATCATGGCCAGGATTTATCTCCGGGCTCTAGAGGAGGCCAAGGCTGATGCGGATAAGGAGGGTGGTGTGGCCTTCAGGATGGATGTAGTCACGGCCTAGTTTACCGAGGAGGAGAAAATGGCGGTGAAGAAGGGTATGCGGCTGCTCGCCGCTGTGGAGGTAGGTGTGCAGTTGGAGGATGGCGATCAAGGAACAGATGCTGGTAAGTCTTCCCTTTTAGTCTTCTCATAACTTGGTTACCTATTGCTTATTCAATGGATTCTTTCCTGAATTGTACAGGCGGGACCTCTGGAGCACCAACTACCTCTGGCCATCATGCTGAGAGCTCCGACCCTGCGGCTAAGTAGATCTTGGAGGGCCGGTAGGATAGAGGCGAAGCCCCGATGCAGCCGACTCCTTGGCTTGATCTAGACATTTTTTGGTTTACTTGACATTGCTGTCTGTGTTAGTCTTAAACATTAGTGTAATTTTCAGGCTGTAATTATGTAACGAACAACTTGATTTTTGGCATGTAACTTTTAACTTAGACTGATTCTGCTATATTTGAATGCTTTTGTTATTTTGATGTGTTGCATAAGAAATACAACTGTGCACATGTCTGTGATTCAATCGTGTTTGATGCTAAGTTCTTACTTCAAATATAATTTCATTTCTTGCAATGTTTGTGTGATGTGCGAATAAATTATAGTTACGTATTTATATACAGGAGGAAAAGGTACCTCCCCTCATGTCTTAGTTGTAGATGGTAGCTTTGAATGTCTTGTGTAGCTGAGTATGGAATGCAGCTGAGTGTCATGTCATTCAGTTGTGAGTTCCTATTTACATTGGCGAGCGTCTCCTATTTTGTGTCCTGTACTTTAGGGATTATTACATAGGATAGGAGGAAAAGTTTTCAAACAAAATAGAAATATAAGAAATGGTAAAACTTCCAATCACGAAAGGCCTTCGATATGCTTAAGTTCGTGGCAAACGGGTTTTGTAGTCACTTTCCCTAGATATGGGTCTTGGAGACATTTGTCACCCATCTTACACCTCTGCGGGGAGTTTTCTTTTTTACCACAGCTGTACTTAAGACACATCGGAGCCGAGATCGTGCATAGTAACTACCCGGGCCATTATGGCCCATAATCGTGGGTATTATTCGATTTACCGTGGCCGGCTAGCGTGGGTGCCGATCGTCAACCGTGAACTACCCCTGGCTGGCCACACCTTATGTTGGGGCTTAAAGTCGGTTCTGTAGGATCGATTTCACCCTAGAGGGGAGGTGAATAGGGTGATAGTGTAAATTATAAAAATTAAACGCGGAAGCTTATCAATTAATTTCAATTCAGATCACAGAACAGCAGCACAGATATCGCAGAATATAAATAACAGAATAAAACAGAACAACACAGAATTTACCCAGCTTCGGCAAAAACCCTGCCTACGTGCTGCCCCCAAGGTTTCTACTAGAAATTAGATAGTCCCTCGCTTACACACGTAAGCTCGCTATACCCGCTATTGACTAATCTAACTCTACGCTCAAAACCCTGACCACAACTCAACCACCGAGTTGCGAATTCCCAAACTACACACCGTAGTTTGTACCCTAGTCACACGACTAGAAAATTAAAAACGGTTTCAAAGAAAAATATAAATTAAAAACAAATTAAAATAACAAAACCCTATTTAAAAAAAAAACAAAGCCCAAATTAATAAACCAAAGGCCGGCCCCTTATTCTCTTCAACCCGTTCCTTTTATTTTTTTTTATTTTTCTCGTTCGTGAAAAATGGCCGCTCCTCAACTCAATTAGGGCTTTTGTTTGCTCCTTGCAATTCAAGCTAGGGTTGTGCAAAATTGAAGCGCCGCTCGATACAGTTTGATTGTATGCTTCGATGCAGTTTGCTTTGCTCACGGCTCTTCAATTTTGATCGAGTTCAATTCGTGATTTCGGTATGTATTTTATCCTTTTGCTTGTCTGATTTTGGCTTGTTCGAACTCAATCAATTGCCGATGATGATTTGTGGCAATTTATAGGATTTCAGTTCCTATAATTGCGTTCGTATCAATTTTGTTTGAATTTGTCAAATTCTTCATCTCGGCCACTTTGTTATTCTTGAACGATTGAGATTGATTCTGACTTTGTCACTTCGTATATATTTTGTGATGCTTGCTTCCCACGGCTTGGTTGACACGGTTTTGATTATTGACTCATTCAATATTGACTGTGACAATTTTTGGCTTTGCTTTGCTTCCACGGCTTCGACATTTTGTAGATTTGCTTCGGCCACTGTCTGCATTCCTGTAGCTTTGTTCTAGCAATCTTGAGCATTTTTGTATCCATTGCAGTTGCACTTCTAGTCTGTATTTCATATGCTCCTTCTGTCCATGTTGGTACTGACTGTTGTTATGTAGTAATTGACTTGTGCTTAGTTGCATCACTGGTATATGCATATTTGTTCACTTGCAGTTGCACATTGTTGTTTGTAGCACTTGTGTACTTGGTCGAGTTCATTTGCATTCTGCAGTTTTGTTCCATATATGTATGTTCATTCATTTGTATTAGTGGTTCAGTTTGCACTTGTTCATCTCTTTTGATTGCCACTGTGTATTCTGGTTTAAATGTTCATGTTGCATATATTAGTGGTCTTGAGCAGTTAATGGTTGCTGTGCACTTTGTGCTTGCATTTTGATGCAGCCTTCATTAGCATGCTACTGATTTGTGTTTGCATACATTTCATGTAGTCTTCAGTTTGTACTTCTGGAGCTTGTATAATTTGAGTTGTAGCTTGATGGTTTTGTGGTTATAACTGGACATTTGAGTTTGATCTGATCATGTTTTCATCTGTGTTCATCCCTGACCTGTGCATGGCATGACTTTGTGGTCTGGTTTCACTTCACTATGCTATCTTCATTATTGTGGCTCTTTGGTCAGTGCATGTAGTCCATTATGTTTGATCTACAAGTTGTTTTGCATATAATACTCCAAATTGTCACTGTGCATTGTTGCTCTACATCTTGTAGTTTTCTTTGGTGCACTGTTTTGGTTTTTCTGGTTCTTGTGCTACCTGTTCAGTTGAGTCTGCTTCACCATTGAGCCTCAATGTAGCTGAAGTGGCTTCTGTGCATTTGCTTGATTCACTTGTGTTTTGGTTTGAACTTGCAGTTAAGAGTATTTTCATCTGGTCTCATCACTGAGTTGCATTCTTTGATGGTTCATTTGCTGAAATCTGTAGCATCTTGGTCAACTTGATGCTGTAGTTTGCTGTGTTGATCTTCCTTGCTACCTGGTCGACACTTGCACTGATATTCATTTGAGTTGTGCATCATGTATTTGTTGCAGTCCATGTTGTTGCTTGAGTCTCTATTGCCTTGCTTCTGACCATGTTTATTACTGCAATACTTGTTGCACTTTTGTGGTCTGCACTGCTTGTTTTGCTGTTGGCTTGTATAGTATTGCTATATATGCATTGTGCTTGCCTGTTGTACTCTAGTCTGTCCACTGACTTGCTGCCTTCGTGTATATGTCGAACTGATCAGTTGCATCAGTGGTATGCATATATGTAGTTGTTATTGCCAGTTGCCACTTTGACATTCTGGCCTTGAACCTGTACTTGTAGTTTGCATTCATGTACTTGCAGTGTTGGTCTGACTTGAACTCGATTCACTTGTGTTGAATCCAGTTTCAAAACTCGGATTTGACCTTGTGTTCGTGTCGTATTTTTGAATTTATTGCACCTGAGTTGAACCTGTCCATATATTTGGGTTTGACCTTGTGCTCACCTGTCCCTGTAGCATTATCAAGTGTATATATCGGCGTGCACGGCCTTGTGGCATATACAGTAATACACTGTGTATGTCACAAGTTGTTCGTGTATGATGAATTCAAATTTAAATTATGACGAACAACCCAAATAACTGAGGCAAATCATATATTCAAAAATTATCTTCTATTTTTGAATTGCAAAAATATTTCTTTTTCAATTTTACCGCGTTAGTTTATATTTTTGCAGATTGCTCAGATGCTGGATTCAAACTGGAATGCAGTTGAAGATAGATACGAGTGTGAGTGATATGTAGTGAGGTGCTGATGTAAAATAGTGATGTAATTGAATTTGTATCAAAGTTGTATAGTGAATAGTGAGAGCTTGAATTTGTATACTATTCAAAATTGTAATAAATATTTGTTTGAATAAAATATTCATTTGAATTCAAATTCTGTGTTATTTATTTTATTCAGCAAATATTTATTTAATCAGTGAAAAATAAAATAGTATATTATCAAATACATTTAAACAAATGAATATATGTTTATTATCATCAAACAAAAATCATATAAGCGCATATTCAACAATCTCCCCCTTTTGATGATAACAAACATATATTTAAGATTTTGAATATGTTAAATGTATTTGATCATTGATATATCCTAATTGCTCCCCCTATTTAAATGCTTCCTCTCTACACAAAGCTCCCCCTACATATATGCATACAAATAGAAATATATAAATGAGCCTATATGCAAATGGAAAATTATTTGACCTTTGCTTGATTCTATTTGACAAAATCTTAACTTTTCTCTCCCCCTTTTGTTATCAGCAAAAGAATAATAGTGTTAGAGAAAATAGAGATAAAGTAATCGATATCAATCCAACATTAAAACTCAATTGAATATAAATATTAAATTTCAATAAAAAGTCAAACAAAAATCATAAATATTTTGTTAGGCGCATATTCCACTTTTAGAACGATGGAAATGATGTCATCATATAAAACCATACAGTTGTGTCTATTTGTGGTATATTTATATCAGGAATTTGAATATTTACTAACCATGCATAACCGTTAGGACTTTTAAATGAGATTAGTAGTATTCCAATTTTATTTTAAAAAAAAATGAATTCAAGTATCTTCTAACCACGCATAACCGTGAGGACTTTTAAATGGGATTAGAATCAACTTGTTTATTTTACAAATCAACTTTTGATATGTGTTCCATACATGCATAACCGCGAGGACTTTTAAATGAGCATGGAAGCACATAACAAATTCCAAGTAATTCACCCATGCATAACCGTGAGGACTTTTAAATGAGAGTGAATACTTTGGTATTTATTTATTTTTTTTTATTTTTTTATTTTAAAAAATGTGAAAATGAAAAACGAACGATTCCTGTTTAAAGTACCACATATTGACAAACTATATAGAATTTTGATGAGTGATGGTTGATAGAAAACATGATAGACATAGAGATGGTCATGGAATTTTTACCAACAAAAAGTTTTATAACTCTTGTTTAAATTTCTAAAGAAATTTACTAATTATACCGTCTCGAGTCATAATATATAATAAACATCAACACTCATCACTTTTTCAATCACTATTCATCTTTTCGATAATCATTTGGGAGTCAGATTAGTCAAAATAGTCATTTAAAATCAAATTCAAAAATTATGAAACTAATTTTTCAAAATGACTAATCTGAAAATATGGTCAAAAATGATTTTCTCCAGGGGGTTTTAAAAGAAAATTTTCTGCTATTTGAAAATTATTTTAAATGAAAAATATGCAGATATTTTCTTTGAAAAACGATGCAGTTACTAAATGTCTCAAAAATCACGTTCAGCTAGTAATTTTTCTATTAACTAGATTACCAGTGTAATCTGCATCTGAATTTCTTTTTCACTCAAAATTATCATTAATTGAATTCGATTGACCAAACCATGAAGTGTGCAACAAAGATTTCAAACTCAATTTTTTTTTAGCAATTTAAATGACATTCTTTTGAATTTGAAATGAAACCGTGTAAATAATCGGAAAAAACGTGAATAAAGAGTTAGCCATATTATAACCAATTGTAATATCCAACAAAACACTATTTTTAATCCAAACTGATATATATGAAGTAATTCAAAGAATCTAAAGATTTTTATAGTGTTTTTGGCATAAGAATATAATTGGCCAACTATGTTGAATAAGTCAGAATCAAAATCATCATCTTTTCATCAATCTCAATATTGGATGATTTAATTCAAAATACGGTGCAGATTATCACATTTAATATATCGTTTAAAACATACCATACCTGTTTTACCTTTACGATATTTTTCGTTGTTGTCCGTTGTGATTCTGTCACCTTTATACTAGGCTAAGGAACTTAGCTTTGTCGCCCGTTGTGTTTCTGGAACAGCCAAAATCCAGAGAACACTATTGTTGTTCCTTAGCCTGCCACCACACCTACACGGAAAAGAATTTATGTGACCTATTTGTTTTTATAGGTCCATGGTTGTTAGTGGCAGAAAATTTTGAAAAATAATTTTGTGTAGACCCAAAACTATTTATAATTGTTCCCTTTGGCACCAAAATTTGTTTAACTTTGAGAGATTTTATATTTGTGCCTTTTGGAACCCAAATCGGTATAGTTTTCACATGTTTGGGTCTATACCAACAATTATTGTGACCGTGTCCAAATTTTCTACAAATTGTGCACATAGAATTAACTTGATTAATCTTGTTTTCAACAATTTTCGAATTATTATATCCAAGTCCTTGTCTAACCGTATTAACAGTTTGCTTTCCTAATAGCATATTCAATGATTTTTCACTTTTTGAAAATTTATCTAAAGTCGTTGACAATTGTTGGACTTGTGATTTGAGAGATTCATTTTCGTTTAACAACTGTGTGCACTTTTTAATAGAATTCTCTCTCCTAGTATTTTCATTCTCCTTTAAAATCAGAATTTCATTTTCAAGCGATTTTATTTTAATTTCTGATTTTTTAATTTCTTCATCAAATGTTGGACACTTATCACACTTAGGGATCCTACTCTGATAGGTTTTAACTAATTGATCAAGTTGTTTATTACATTCTATCAAAGTATCTTTTTGAGATTCAAGTTTGGCGTATTTTTCCCTAAGTCGTTCAAAACAACCGTTTACTTCATGAAAATATATAAGCAACTCAGAATGGGTAAATTTTGATACCTCACTTGGCTCGTCATCGTCACTGTCAGTTGTATCACCTCGAAGACACAATTCTGCCTTTTTGCTTTCACTGCCAGTGCTTTGATCATTCTCGTCTATTTCATCCCAAGTGGCTGCAAAACTTTTCTTTTTCTGTTTCTTTCCATGGCTGGATTTAATTTGTGGACAATCGGGCTTGATATGGCCGGGTTTGTTGCAATTATAACAAATAAACTTTTGTTCTTCTGAGTAGTCTAGTGCTTTGGCTATTCTGCTTTTTGCTTTTTGATTTCGAGCTGAATTTCCATGTTTTTGATTCCATTTTTTGAATTTCCTTATTAACAGCTCCAATTCTGCTGCTCCATCATCTTCATCGTTATCATCATCACTTTCGGTTGTTCCTTTGAGAGCTATTGATTTCTTTTGAGTGTCACCTCCTTCGCGCTCTTCTTTGAATTTCATTTCAAGCTCATAAGTGGTGAGATTTCCGATGAGTTCCTCAACTTTAAGTTGTTTTAAATCTTTCGATTCTTGTATGGCAGTTACTTTTGCTTCAAAGCTTCGTGGAAGGACTCTGAGGATTTTCCGGACTATTTCTAATTCGGTGTATGTTTTTCCGAGTGTTGGGCGAATTTTCACCCAGAAGACCTCAAGACCAAGAAGCCGCAATTTCACCCGGGCTCGCAACCTCCACTTCGTTCGATAGACAATACCAACCTAGAAGTCCATCCAATATTCTCCATGAAGAAGTTCGTTCGGCCCGGGCCTCCATTCGGTCCCTTCATTCGGCAAGCCCAGCCTATAGTCCATTCGGCCCCTTCATTCGGCAAACCCAGCCTATATCCTCATTCGGCATAAATACACTGCCGAGCAAGATGATACCGGACCAGCCTCTCCAATACACTGCCGAGCAAGATGATACCGGACCAATCGCCACCGATCCAAGCCACAACCGAACCACCACCACAACCGAACCACCATGGCCAAACCATTCTCCAAGCACGGCCGAATGAAGCCTCCGCCGAACCAGATGATTGCCAGTCCAGATTGCTTCAGCCCGGGCCCACCAGCAGCTATATACCTCCAAGACCCCTGCCCCTACCTCATTCTATAAATAGAGGGGCAGGGGTACAACAATGGCAGACAAGATTGAGAGCTCAAGCAAGGAAGAAACTTTCAAACTACTTTCATACACCTGTATACAACGCATTGTACTTGTAACCTGAAAGAAAGAGGATAATAACATATAAAGTGGACGTAGGCACATTCTGGCCGAACCACTATAAATCTGTGTGTCTTTTACATTTCAGCCCCTACTTTTCTCATATTTACATACTCATCTAAAATCATTGAAAATTACATATAATCAACTAAATAATACGACTTGGAGGTGTTTGTCCATTTTTTGTGCAAACATTTTTGGTGCTTTCATTGAGAGCTGAACTCAAACTTCATCTTCTCCCACTCAACCTTTTTCCTAACGACATCACTCGTTGCTTAGAAATCATGCCTTCCAAACAGAGAAGGGATGTTAACAAAGGAAAGAACATCGCAACTAGCAGCCTTCCAGATCCAGCAATCACAGATCAGCCCACTTCAACAGCAGTACCAGATGAAAATCAGGAAAATCCAACTGGTCCCGCAACGGAACAACCAATCACTAGGGCAGATCTGGACAGGGTTGTGGCTGAAGTAACTAACCGCTTCACATCCCAACAAGAAACTTTGGTGGACCAACTCATGACACGCTTAAGGGACGCTGAAGAGTCCAACCGCAACACTGAATCATGGGGTGAATCCCAATCCGGAGGATCCCGGAGGCAACAAAGGTCTTCACTCTTCGAACAAGCTATCAACAGGAAAAACGATGATAGGGGCCGCGCCCGGACTCAGCCCGAATTCCGACTCGAGGAAGCCCTTGGAACCGAACCTAGCGGGGGAGGCACCAGGCGAGGGTCGGATGTAGCTGAGCCAGTCATGCCACCTAATCATAGAAACCCCGCTGAACGGAGCCGAGCTAGAACCCAGCCCGAAGTTGACCCCATGGATGTGCTCGAAACAGAACCCCACAGGGGAAGATCAAGGCAGGGGGCAACTGTAGCTGGTCCTAGCGTGCATCCAAGCAGCCAAAGACAACCACTGGATAATGCTAGAGGTGATAGACTGTACCATCCCTACAGGTCATCTGGGCGAGATAGATCCCGCAGGGAAGAACCGAGCTCATTTTTGTCCGCTCCAAGTTCTGACGAGCGGATGGCACGATTATTCAGAGAATGTGTCCAACGGGAGCAAAGGGACCGGGGAATAGGCGCTAGGGTCACCAGTCCCTTTACCCGAAATATCGAAACTGCCATCACTCCCCGGGAATGGAAAATGCCAACCATGGAACCTTACAAAGGAACTTCCGACCCCATCGTACACCTGCAGAGATACACCCAGCATATGCTCATGAGTGGAGCAACAGAAGGAGTATTATGTAAATGCTTTCCGCTATTCCTATCAGATCTAGCTACCTCCTGGTTCTGCCATCTACCCCAAGGATCCATCAACTCATGGGAGATGTTAAAAGAAAGGTTTATTAGCCAGTTCCGCATCCATGTGGAACAACCCAGGGATGCTTATTCTCTATCCAATGTCAAACAGAAAACCGGAGAGACGCTACAACAATATCTAACACGGTTCAACGCCGCAGCGGCAGCAGTTCAAGATGCCGATGAAAAACTCACTCTAATGGCCCTCTGTAGTGGTGTGCATCCAGACACCAAGTTTGCCAGAAGATTAACTAAGGAAAAACCAGTTACCTTGCCTGATTTCTTCCATGAAGCTGGAAAGTATATGAGACTTGAAGACGCTGCTACGGAGAGGCAGCCAGGGCAACAAGGCAAGATAATTCAGGACAAGGTTCCCACTGCAGCTAAGGACGCTCGAAGAAATGAATCTAGAGACAATGCTGGGGGCAGAAAGGGTGAGAAGCGCCAATATCGACCAGGGCCAAGATTTGACTCCTACACTCCTTTGAATGAAACAATCGAAAACATCTACCTAGCCACTCAGGGCGAACTCGGATACAAGCGCCCCCCGCACAAGAAAGAATCAGATAACGCACTCAAGTCCGGAAAGTTCTGTCGCTTCCACGAATCCCACGGACATGACACCAATGAATGCCACCATCTTCGGGACTTGATCGAAGAACACATTAGAAGAAGAAGACTGGAACGTTATGTGAAAAGTCAGAACAGGACTCCAACTCCTGCCAATGAGAACTCAAAGCAACCCCTCCCAGAAGTAGGCGGAGGGAGTCGCAACAATCACAACACCAGTGGCTCTAGTCAAGAGAAGATAGTAGTCCTTACCATCTCAGGAGGACCACACATTGCCGACAGAAGTTGGGCAGAGATGGAAAGGTACGGCAAGTCGCTTAGAAATGCCGAAGGATATGTTAACTCCATTACGGAGGAACGCCACCCGAAACGAAAAGAAAACGACGACATCATATTCAGTAGGCGTGATTTGGAAGGAAGACAGTACCCACATATGGATCCTATGGTCATCTCTGCCTGGTTCGGTCCAGCTAAAGTTTTTCGGATTCTAATAGACACAGGAAGCTCCGTTAATATCCTGTTCAAACATGCTTTCGACAAAATGAAGTTATCAATGAAGGATGTATCCCCCTGTGACAAACCACTGCACGGTTTCACTGGAGATGCAAAAATGCCCCTCGGGCAACTTGACCTCTTCGTCGAAATAGGAAGTCATCCCCGCTCCGTTGTGCGAAAACAAACGTTCGTACTAATAGAAAACCACTCGGCTTACAACGCTTTCTTGGGAAGACCAGCCTTGTCTGACTTTCAGATTGTATTAGCCCCCTGGTGCCTGAAAATGAAATTTCCAACAGACAACGGAGTAGGAGAAGTAGAAGGAGATCAAGGTGCTGCCCGAGACTGCTACGTAACTGAACTTCGCAATAACCGCAGAAAGAATAAAGGAAAAGATGCAGAGACTACTCTCTGCATGAAAAGCTTGGAGGCATAGCAACTAAAGAAAGCCCCTCCTCTTCGATACACAAGCGATCCCTTCAATGAACTAGACCCCAGGGATAAAGAGGAGGAGGCTACCGCCGAGCCTGCAGAGGCTATGGAATTCGTATCGGTAGATAAGCATGATTCAAGTAGACTATTAAAAATCGGATCTCAGCTGAAAACGGAATTGAAGGATCGACTCATTGACTTTCTCCGCCACAACTTAGATGTATTTGCGTGGACCCATGCCGATATGACAGGAATCTCCCCAGACGTAGCATGCCACATGTTGAACATCGATCCCACCAAGGTACCAGTAAAGCAGAAAAAGAGGAGCATGGGGGCAGAGCGATCAGCAGCCCTTGATGAGGAAGTAAAAAATCTACTTGCTAATGACTTCATACGGGAAGCCATCTACCCAGAATGGATCGCTAACCCAGTGCTAGTAAAAAAGGCCAATGGAAAGTGGCGAACATGTATTGACTTCTCCAATCTGAATGACGCTTGCCCGAAAGACTGCTTCCCACTTCCCCGAATTGACCAACTCGTGGACAGCACAGCTGGGCACGAACTCCTATCTTTTATGGATGCATACTCCGGATATAACCAGATCCCCATGCACGCTCCCGATCAGGACCACACTAGCTTCATCACCGACCGCGGATTATATTGTTACAAAGTCATGCCTTTTGGACTCAAAAATGCTGGAGCTACCTATCAACGCCTCGTCAACAAAATGTTCGCAGAACTGATAGGACGTACTATGGAAGTATATGTGGATGACATGTTGGTGAAGTCCAGGAAAGCCAACGACCATGTAAGCCATCTGGACGATATGTTTCGGGTACTTCGCCGATATGGAATGAAGCTGAATCCTCTAAAATGCTCCTTCGGAGTATCATCGGGAAAATTCTTAGGATTCATCGTCCACGCCAGAGGAATCGAAGCAAACCCTGAACAAATCTGAGCTTTAAAAGAAATAAGGATACCTTCCACTCGAAAAGAAATGCAGAGCCTAAACGGAAAGGTGGCCGCCCTAAGCAGATTCATTTCCAAGGCAACTGACAAGTGTGTCCCTTTCTTCGAAGCACTCAAGAAAGACAAAGGGAGGTTCGAGTGGACCGACGAATGCTTAAAAGCCTTCCTCAACCTAATCGAACACCTTCAGAGACCACCAGTACTCTCAACTCCAAATGAAGGTGAAGTGTTATACCTATACCTCGCTGTATCATCTCATGCTCTAAGCGCCGCCTTGGTAAGAGAAGAAGACCGCACACAACGTCCGGTTTACTTTGTAAGCAAGAGATTTACGGGGGCAGAAGCCAGATATCCTAAACTTGAGAAGTTAGCATATTGTTTATTGATCGCGTCACGGAAACTGCGACACTACTTCCAGTCTCACTCCATCAGGGTTCTAACCGATCAACCACTAAGACAAGTGCTCCATCGTCCTGACACTTCTGGGCGACTCCTCAAATGGTGCATCGAACTAAGTCAGTATGATATCACCTACCATCCCCGCACCGCTATCAAAGGACAAGCCATGGCTGATTTCATTGCCGAATTCACTACCAACGAAGGCAAGGAACAATCCGAAGTAGCAAAAAACATCAAGTGGAACCTCTTTGTAGACGGAGCATCGAACGAACAAGGCTCGGGGGCAGGTATTGTGATCGTCACCCCCAGGGGAAGAAAGTTGTACTATGCATTAAGATTGGAGTTCACGGCCACTAACAACGATGCTGAATATGAAGCAGTAATAGCGGGATTGGAACTGGCCCTAGAAATTGGGATCAATTCCTTATGTATTCATAGTGATTCTCAGCTTATCGTAAACCAGGTACTAGGAGAATTCCAGACTCGAGGAGAACGGCTCACAGCATACCTAAAGAAAACCAGACTGCTGCTCGATCGATTGGACCATTATCTAATCAAACACATTCCTCGAGAAGAAAACCAAGAGGCAGATGAACTTGCAAAGCAAGCTAGTATGAAGGACAGCACCATTCCCGGAGCACTAGTAATCTCAAGGCAGCTAGCCCCGAGTTTCGAACAAGCGAATCTGATAACTGCAATCGAAGAAGGAACCTGGATGACTCCTATCCGGAAATATTTGCAAGATGGCATACTACCCGACAGGCGTGACGAAGCCAAGAAGATCTTGAGGAAAGTTCCCCACTACACAATGCAAGAAGGCATCCTCTACCGGCGTGGTTTCTCTAGCCCCCTATTAAGATGCGTCGCCGGAAGGGAAGCCAAGGAGATATTAACAAACATCCATCAGGGAGGATGCGGAGATCACACTGGAGGACAGACTTTGGCAAGAAAGATACTCCGATATGGATATTACTGGCCCACACTAAACAAAGATGCCCTAGACTTCGTTAAGAAATGCGACAGATGTCAGAAGTTCGCCAAGATCCCTCGACTACCCACAAACGAAATTACTCAAATGACCAGCCCTTGGCCCTTTGCCGTATGGGGAATTGACTTAATTGGCGAACTGCCAACGGGCCGAGGCGGAGCCAAATATGCTATAGTGGCAGTCGATTATTTCACCAAATGGGTGGAAGCGGAACCTTTAAATAAAATATCTTCAGCAAAAGTTATCAACTTCTTGATCAAAAACATTCTGTGCAGGTATGGAGTCCCCCTCAAGATCGTATCAGACAACGGACTCCAATTTGACAGCGAAGAATTTGCCGACTGGTGCCAAGAGCATGGAATTCATAAAAGCTTCTCATCAGTAGCTTACCCTCAGGCAAACGGACAAGTTGAAGCTGTCAACAAAATTCTCAAAACCCTAATCAAGAAGAAACTTGAAAAGTCAAAAGGCGCTTGGGTGGACGAACTTCCTACGGCACTATGGGCATACCGCACATCTTTCAGAACATCAACGGGACATACTCCTTTCTCTTTGGCATATGGATCGGAGGCAATGCTCCCAGTTGAGACTATTGTGCCTTCCCACCGTAGGATCCACTACAACCCAGAAGAAAACGAAGAACTCCTCCTCATGTCTTTGGATCTGATTGAGGAAAGGAGAAACGATGCAGCACTCAAAGCAGCAGCTCACAAACAAAAAGTGGCAGCACTATACAATTCCAAAGTCAAGCATCGCAGCTTACAAGAAGGAGATCTTGTCCTCAGGCGAATCTTTCCGCGCCCCGGGGCACTGGACCCCATCTGGGACGGACCATATGTAATTCACAAAGATCTCCACAACGGAGCTTACATTTTGTCAACAGTGGACGGAGAGGTGTTCCAGAGGGCATGGAACATCCGACACCTCCGTCGATACTTTTCTTAACTTGTACTGCCCATATGAAGTGAATTAACAAAGAGAATCAGTGGACGTAGGCATTTTCGTGCCGAACCACTTTAAAAAATCTTGTCTCTTTTTAACTTGTTCCTTTATGTCTTGGCTACTTGTTAAGCGTTATCCCTTTCTGTTGAACAAAATTCTATGGCATCTCCACTCAAGACGCACCGCGGCCTCATCTGGACTAGGCCTAACAGGTACGCTACGATTCTATGCACTCGCCAATGAGACTCTTTTGCCCCGGCATCCCTCTGCTGCGGGTTAACTCATTGCGCGCCTGCCCTCAAAGCCAACTGTAATGAGCCGATTATAAGTCATCATAAAGGCCGACTATAGCCGATGGCAGCTCATTACGGCGTTCGGCTCGTCGGTAACTGTGAACCTACTTTAAGCCCCAACATAAGGTGTGGCCAGCCAGGGGTAGTTCACGGCCAACGGCACCCACGCTAGCCGGCCACGGTAAATCGAATAATACCCACGATTACGGACCATAATGGTTCGGGTAGTTACCGTGCGCGATCTCGGCTCCGATGTGTCTTAAGTGCGGCTGTGGTAAAAAAGAAAACTCCCCGCGGAGGCGTAAGATGGGTGACAAATGTCTCCAAGACCCACAGCTAGGGAAAGTGACTACAAAACCCGTTTGCCACGAACTTAAGCACATCGACGGCCTTCCGTGACTGGAAGTTTTACTTTTACTATATTTCCATTTCATTTAAATATTTTTCTCCTATCCTGTATAACAAACTCTAAAGTACAGGAAACCAAATAGGAAGCATTCACTCATGAGGCTCTAAGCCTGCGTGCTGGGTAGCAGGGCGCTCTGCTATACCCGTGAACAGTTACACAAGACACTCAAAGCTACCGCCTGCGAATAAAACATAAAGGGCGGTACTCTCTTCTCTTGTACATAAATGCGTAACTATAACTTATTCATACACTGACATTGCAAAACGTGAAATTATATTTCAAGCAAAAACTTAACATCAAACACAAGTGGAATCACAGGCATATACATAATTATACTTCTCACACAGCACATAAAGATAGCAACAACATTTAAACATGACAAAATCAGCTTATATTATAAGATCACACGAAGTTATTCTTTGCAAATAATTTTATTACAGTTGCATATCAAAGACTAACATGAACAGTGATAAAAAAGAAACAAAAAGATGGCAGATGCATCCACACTCCATCACCAACTCCCCCAGCCTACTTAGCCGCAGGATCGGAGCCCCCAGCATGTGGATCTGAAGTCCCACCTGTCCAGATCAGAAGAGGAATTCATTAAACGAACGATCAAGTTATGAAAACACGAAAAGAAAAGAAAGGGAAAAGAATAACTCACCAGCATCCGCCGCTTGATCCTCATCATCCAACTGCACGCCCGCTTCCTCTGCAGCGAGTAGCCGCATCCCCTCCTTCACCGCCGCTTGCTCCTCCTTTGAGAACTGAGCAGTAACCGCACTCAAGTTGAAAGCCTCTCCGCCTTCCTTACCCGCATTCACCCTGGCCTCCTCTAAAGCCTGGAGATACACCTTGGCCATGACCCGAGGGTAATCGTCCATCCAAGACAAGCCGCCCTCCTTCCAAGTGTGGAAGTACATATCCTGCAACATCTCATCCATCATCCCCTCGTTTTCCTCAAACTCCCTCACCCGGGCCTCGGAAGCTTGCAACTTGGTGATGGCGACGTCCCTCTCTGATTGGTATCTCAAGCAGTCAGCCTGGAGTGACCTCCTCATTTCCTCTTCCTTCAACTTGAGGGACCTCCTCATCTCCTCCATCTCCTCCTTCAACTCGGCCTGAGCCATCTCCGCAGCCTCGAGCCTCCCTGACAACTCCTCTACCCGCTCGAGATCCGCATTTCGAACCTCATCCACCGTTGCGATAGCTATGTTAATCCGTTCCCTGCAAGCGACCTCCATCTTCCGTAATTCCGCCCTACTGGCCTTCTCCATGGTCTCTTTCAGACGCTTGGAGGCTTCCTCATGCTGGGAAATCTGGATGGCTTGGTCGGCGAGTTGCTTGGCCTGATCGGCAACCTTTAACCTCAACCGAATGTTAGCACTCCCGATCTCTTCCCCGGCCTTGACCAACTTAGCATGATGCTCCATTAACTTCTTGGTCTCTGCGGCCACCCGGTCGATATTAGCCTTGGCCTCATCCCCCATGGTGACTACCCGTGTAGTAAGTAAATCAAGATCTAAAGATTTGGCCTCGTCCAGCACTCTTACCATGGGGTTGCGGGGAAGTAGGTGCTCGCCCGTGGTCTCATCGAATGAAATGTCCCGAAAACTTGGGTCTAAATCAGGATGGCCGGCAAAAGGGTCACGAGGCACGGGGCGAGGCACATCGGGACGCCTTATATGAATGACAGTAGAACTCTTGGAAGGAGGAGGAGGGGGGCAGGGCTCCGTGCTCTCCTCCGTAGTATCACGAGGAGGCTGAGTAGGGGGAGACAGAGTAGGAAGCTGCGAAGCAGAAGAAGACTCAAATAAGGAACGGCTCCGCTTCCTTTTCTGAATGCCCTCTTCGATGACCCCAAGAAGAGGGCGGTACTTGACTACGTCCCCAGTGCGATCAGTAGAAGGTTTCGCGGAAGCTCTCCTCGACTTAAATTGTTCAAGGCGGTGTCGAACATCCGACGTTTTACCCGCCTGGCCTGCCCCTGGAATAAAGAACAAGTGTTACGAACATACAATAATCCGCAATTCAAAAAATGTGCTAAGTTAAAAAGAAAGAAAAGTGAGGAGACACATCTGTTATACAAACCCGGCGGAGGAGTGGGATACTGCAATAAGTCCTGGATCTCATTCCAGGACGGAAGTGAACCGTAAAAAATTTCTAAGTCCTTATCGAAAATAGAATCGGCAGAAGACAAAAGTTCACCTTGCATCGCCGGAATCACCCTAGCTGAGGAACCCTTAGAGGATGGGTCAGTGCCAGCCACAGCTTTGCCGGTTTCCTTTGCCTTCTCCGTTCCCTTCTCCGTTTCCGACTCTCCCTCCGACTCCCCGAAGGCCCGACGGAGAGCCTCATCCAGTTCGAGGTCTTGTTCAGAGGTTAGAGCAGCAACACCACTACCACCTTGACCTTCGCCATCTCCTCCACCCTCCGACCCTTCTCCAACTTCGCCTCCTTCCTCCTCTTCTACACCTTCCTCCTCCGGGACAATCGGGCAAGTACTTGGAGAAGGGCCATCGGACTTCCTCAGTTTCTTCCCCCCGACCACGGGACGCTCTGCGAAAGGCTCCCTCTTACCGCTCTTTACCTTATCCCCCTCCTTAGCTTTAGCAGCCTTCTCCTCAGCCGTGTCTCTTTGCTTAACCACGGACTGGTGCGGTAAGATCAAATTATACTCCAAGAGGGTTGCGTTCCTGATCAAGAAAGAGGCCGACCGGTCCCGTGCCGGAATAGCCTTTAGTTCAGCAGCCATTCGCACTAAGGAATCGTCCTCCACGACTGCAATACCACCTGTCGCTAGCCAGAAATAGAAGCATGTCAGAAAAAACACTACAGTCAAAACACATGAAAAATATAAATGAAATCAATCTTACAGCCGGAAGTGAAAAGGCGGAAAGAAACAGCATCGTCCTTGACGAAGAACCACTCCTTCTTGAACATGGTGAACTTGGAATACAAGTCCAGAACTGGTTTGAAGGGTACGGCCGCCTCCAGACTAATATACGGAGACCCCTTCTTATAGCCTCTCAGGTTGTACAAGTATCGGATTTCCCGGTTAGAAGGAGGACGCCCGTACCTCCTCTGGAAGATGACAAAGAGGCTCACCAGGATAGCATATGAGTTAGGCTGAAGCTGGAAGGGAGCCACCTTCAAATATGTGGTGAAGCTTACTATCCAAGCGTTGATAGGAGGAATGGCCCCACACATGCAATGATATCGGCTATAGGCAAAATACCCCTCGGGAGGGTTGTACGGCATGACACCAGCCTCCGGCAGCAACATAAGCGCTCTGTCAATCCCGAAGGAACGGGATATGACATCAAGTTGCTCCTCTTTCAGAGAGCTAGGATAGCAATCAGGAGGAGAGACGAGAAGCTCCTGGGGACCATACCCATCGACTAGTGACCTCGGAGCGGGTCCGTGCTGTGCTGGATCTGGCTGAGCTGGGGGCACGGCAGAAGTTTCTCCGCTATCCCTGGATTTCTTCTTGCCCGATCGAGTTTCAACTTTGCGAGACATTTATCTGCATACACAAAAGTAAAAAGCATGATGTTAGAACGACAGTATAAACAAACAAGCATACATAAGTCCGGAGTTCCACTCAAAGTCCAGACACAAAGTTCGTTCGGCACTGGAGGTTCAAGACCATTCGGCACTAGGGTCTTACGTTCATTCGGCAGTACAAGTTCATTCGGCAATGGGATCTGACTTCCATTCGGCAATGGAATCTGAGGTTCATTCGGCAAAGCAAAGCTTCCGTGCCCATTCGGCATAAGCCCATCCGGTTATAGAGTTCATTCGGTAAAAGAGTATATACCTGGTTCGGCGAATATTTGATTCGGCAAATAGTTGGTTCGGTGGGCTTTTGATTCGGCTTCCTCTTGTTCGGTAGAGAAAAACTAAGGGGGGTGTAGCCTCTATATATAGGCGAGCTCTGGAATACCGGACGAGAACCTACTGCCGGACCAACCCCATGCCGAACGAGAACCTATCACCGGACCAACAACAACCGGACCAACAACAACCGGACCAACTATGTACCGAATGAAACCTTCCATACCCAACCAACCTCCAAACGAATAAGAATATATGCCTACTCGAAACCGAATGAAACTGTCTCTACCAACAGAAGCCAGAAACAGGGGGCATGTAGGGCGCCTCACTCAGATAAGTCCCGAACCCCAGATCTTACTAATAAAATAAAGAATATGATAGCGATGAATAAGTCGTAAAATCCTCACCGACGTGGATTAAATCGTTCACACGTGTACGCGACCTCGAATGGTCCATAGGCACGCTCTGAATGGTTATTAACCCTACCATCGTGGGAATTTACACTTTGACACGCATTTTTAAGCCTATCGGTCATATGGATATTTGATAATTATGAAATGGCTAAGCTACTTACACATGTACGGGGTTGCGAACGATCCCTAGGCATGCTCTGAGCTGGCAATAAACCATCTTCACAAACATAAACCGGGCATCGACGATGCCGAGCCCCTTCGGGGCTCACTCTCTCGTCCTGAACGGCACAGTTCACTTCATCTCGAATATTTCGATCATGAACGGCCGTTATTCGAAATCACACTAAAACTGTAAATTCCTTTGCAGGACATTAACAGAATACGAACGTCCAATCGCTGGCGTTACAAAGCCAATCTTCCTGCCACAAGAAAAACAAAGCGCGACACATGCAAGCACGTGCCCCACTTTGGGGGGCAAATGTTGGGCGAATTTTCACCCAGAAGACCTCAAGACCAAGAAGCCGCAATTTCACCCGGGCTCGCAACCTCCACTTCGTTCGATAGACAATACCAACCTAGAAGTCCATCCAATATTCTCCATGAAGAAGTTCGTTCGGCCCGGGCCTCCATTCGGTCCCTTCATTCGGCAAGCCCAGCCTATAGTCCATTCGGCCCCTTCATTCGGCAAACCCAGCCTATATCCTCATTCGGCATAAATACACTGCCGAGCAAGATGATACCGGACCAGCCTCTCCAATACACTGCCGAGCAAGATGATACCGGACCAATCGCCACCGATCCAAGCCACAACCGAACCACCACCACAACCGAACCACCATGACCAAACCATTCTCCAAGCACGGCCGAATGAAGCCTCCGCCGAACCAGATGATTGCCAGTCCAGATTGCTTCAGCCCGGGCCCACCAGCAGCTATATACCTCCAAGACCCCTGCCCCTACCTCATTCTATAAATAGAGGGGCAGGGGTACAACAATGGCAGACAAGATTGAGAGCTCAAGCAAGGAAGAAACTTTCAAACTACTTTCATACACCTGTATACAACGCATTGTACTTGTAACCTGAAAGAAAGAGGATAATAACATATAAAGTGGACGTAGGCACATTCTGGCCGAACCACTATAAATCTGTGTGTCTTTTACATTTCAGCCCCTACTTTTCTCATATTTACATACTCATCTAAAATCATTGAAAATTACATATAATCAACTAAATAATACGACTTGGAGGTGTTTGTCCATTTTTTGTGCAAACACCGAGAGCTTTTGATTTGTATACGATATTGGAGAGTCGTCCGTACATCTCTTTAACATTTTCTTCCTTCGCCATTTTGAAGTTCTCGTATTCGCTGCTTAGCATTGCAAGGCGAGATTCTTTGACTTGAGATGTTCCTTCGTGAGTCACTTCTAGTATGTGCCATATTTCCTGCGCAGTTAGACAATGGGAGACACGATTAAATTCAAATTGATCCAATGAACAGATAATAGAATTCATAGCTTTGGCATTAGTATTTTGTAATTTATTTTCTAGTTCTGTCCATTGTTCCTTTGGTTTCTCTATTTCCTGATTATCTTCAGTTATAGTTGGTATTCTATAACCTGTCTCAACAATATTCCAAGCGTCAATGGTTTTCAGAAAAATTTGCATTCTATTTTTCCAGTAAGCATATTCACCATTGAACATTGGTGGTCTAACTATCGACTGACCCTCTGCAAAAGCATTATTAAAAGAAGCCATTTTAAAAATTCAAAATTTTAAAACAAAAACCGATTTTTTTTTTAAAACACAAATTTTTAAACAAAAATTGATTTTTGTAAAATCAAATTTTTAAAACAAAACGGCTTTTGTTCCTAGCTCCGATACCACTTGTAGGATCGATTTCACCCTAGAGGGGGGGTGAATAGGGTGATAGTGTAAATTATAAAAATTAAACGCGGAAGCTTATCAATTAATTTCAATTCAGATCACAGAACAGCAGCACAGATATCGCAGAATATAAATAACAGAATAAAACAGAACAACACAGAATTTACTCAGCTTTGGCAAAAACCCTGCCTACGTGCTGCCCCCAAGGTTTCTACTAGAAATTAGATAGTCCCTCGCTTACACACGTAAACTCGCTATACCCGCTATTGACTAATCTAACTCTACGCTCAAAACCCTGACCACAACTCAACCACCGAGTTGCGAATTCCCAAACTACACACCGTAGTTTGTACCCTAGTCACACGACTAGAAAATTAAAAACGGTTTCAAAGAAAAATATAAATTAAAAACAAATTAAAATAACAAAACCCTATTTAAAAAAAAAAACAAAGCCCAAATTAATAAACCAAAGGCCGGCCCCTTATTCTCTTCAACCCGTTCCTTTTATTTTTTTTTATTTTTCTCGTTCGTGAAAAATGGCCGCTCCTCAACTCAATTAGGGCTTTTGTTTGCTCCTTGCAATTCAAGCTAGGGTTGTGCAAAATTGAAGCGCCGCTCGATACAGTTTGATTGTATGCTTCGATGCAGTTTGCTTTGCTCACGGCTCTTCAATTTTGATCGAGTTCGATTCGTGATTTCGGTATGTATTTTATCCTTTTGCTTGTCTGATTTTGGCTTGTTCGAACTCAATCAATTGCCGATGATGATTTGTGGCAATTTATAGGATTTTAGTTCCTATAATTGCGTTCGTATCAATTTTGTTTGAATTTGTCAAATTCTTCATCTCGGCCACTTTATTATTCTTGAACGATTGAGATTGATTCTGACTTTGTCACTTCGTATATATTTTGTGATGCTTGCTTCCCACGGCTTGGTTGACACGGTTTTGATTATTGACTCGTTCAATATTGACTGTGACAATTTTTGGCTTTGCTATGCTTCCACGGCTTCGACATTTTGTAGATTTGCTTCGGCCACTGTCTGCATTCCTGTAGCTTTGTTCTAGCAATCTTGAGCATTTTTATATCCATTGCAGTTGCACTTCTAGTCTGTATTTCATATGCTCCTTCTGTCCATGTTGGTACTGACTGTTGTTATGTAGTAATTGACTTGTGCTTAGTTGCATCACTGGTATATGCATATTTGTTCACTTGCAGTTGCACATTGTTGTTTGTAGCACTTGTGTACTTGGTCGAGTTCATTTGCATTCTGCAGTTTTGTTCCATATATGTATGTTCATTCATTTGTATTAGTGGTTCAGTTTGCACTTGTTCATCTCTGTTGATTGCCACTGTGTATTCTGGTTTAAATGTTCATGTTGCATATATTAGTGGTCTTGAGCAGTTAATGGTTGCTGTGCACTTTGTGCTTGCATTTTGATGCAGCCTTCATTAGCATGCTACTGATTTGTGTTTGCATACATTTCATGTAGTCTTCAGTTTGTACTTCTGGAGCTTGTATAATTTGAGTTGTAGCTTGATGGTTTTGTGGTTATAACTGGACATTTGAGTTTGATCTGATCATGTTTTCATCTGTGTTCATCCCTGACCTGTGCATGGCATGACTTTGTGGTCTGGTTTCACTTCACTATGCTATCTTCATTATTGTGGCTCTTTGGTCAGTGCATGTAGTCCATTATGTTTGATCTACAAGTTGTTTTGCATATAATACTCCAAATTGTCACTGTGCATTGTTGCTCTACATCTTGTAGTTTTCTTTGGTGCACTGTTTTGGTTTTTCTGGTTCTTGTGCTACCTGTTCAGTTGAGTCTGCTTCACCATTGAGCCTCAATGTAGCTGAAGTGGCTTCTGTGCATTTGCTTGATTCACTTGTGTTTTGGTTTGAACTTGCAGTTAAGAGTATTTTCATCTGGTCTCATCACTGAGTTGCATTCTTTGATGGTTCATTTGCTGAAATCTGTAGCATCTTGGTCAACTTGATGCTGTAGTTTGCTGTGTTGATCTTCCTTGCTACCTGGTCGACACTTGCACTGATATTCATTTGAGTTGTGCATCATGTATTTGTTGCAGTCCATGTTGTTGCTTGAGTCTCTATTGCCTTGCTTCTGACCATGTTTATTACTGCAATACCATGTTTATTACTGCAAAACTCGGATTTGACCTTGTGTTCGTGTCGTATTTTTGAATTTATTGCACCTGAGTTGAACCTGTCCATATATTTGGGTTTGACCTTGTGCTCACCTGTCCCTGTAGCATTATCAAGTGTATATATCGGCGTGCACGGCCTTGTGGCATATACAGTAATACACTGTGTATGTCACAAGTTGTTCGTGTATGATGAATTCAAATTTAAATTATGACGAACAACCCAAATAATTGAGGCAAATCATATATTCAAAAATTATCTTCTATTTTTGAATTGCAAAAATATTTCTTTTTCAATTTTACCGCGTTAGTTTATATTTTTGCAGATTGCTCAGATGCTGGATTCAAACTGGAATGCAGTTGAAGATAGATACGAGTGTGAGTGATATGTAGTGAGGTGCTGATGTAAAATAGTGATGTAATTGAATTTGTATCAAAGTTGTATAGTGAATAGTGAGAGCTTGAATTTGTATACTATTTAAAATTGTAATAAATATTTGTTTGAATAAAATATTCATTTGAATTCAAATTCTGTGTTATTTATTTTATTCAGCAAATATTTATTTAATCTGTGAAAAATAAAATAGTATATTATCAAATACATTTAAACGAATGAATATATGTTTATTATCATCAAACAAAAATCATATAAGCGCATATTCAACAGGTTCACAGTTGCCGGCGAGCCGAACGTCGTAATGAGCTGCCTAGGCTATTTGCGGCCTCCTCGGTGGCTTATAATCGGCTCATTACAGTTGGCTTTGAGGGCCGTCGCGAGCCATGAGTTAACCCGCAGCAGAGGGATGCTGGAGCAAAAGTGTCTCATTGGCGAGGGCATAGATTCGTATAGTACCTGTTAGGTCTTGTCCAGGTGAAGTCGCGCCGTGATGTGTCTTAACTAGAAACACAGGATTTTTTGCAACAGAAAAGGATAAAGCTTAACAAGCAGCCAAGATATAAAGGAACAAGTTAAAAAGAGACAAGATTTTTAAAGTGGTTCGGCACGAAAATGCCTATGTCCACCGATTCTCCTTGTTAATTCACTTCATATGGGCAGTACAAGTTAAGAAAAGTATCGACGAAGGTGTTGAATGTTCCATGCCCTCTGGAACACCTCTCCGTCCACTATTGACAAAATATAAGCTCCGTTGTGGAGATCTTTATGAATTACATATGGTCCGTCCCACATTGGATCTAGTGCTCCGGGGCGCGGGAAGATTCGCTTGAGGACAAGATCTCCTTCTTGTAGGCTGCGATGCTTGACTTTGGAGTTGTGTTGTGCTGCCACCTTTTGCTTGTGAGCTGCCGCTTTGAGTGCTGCATCATTTCTTCTTTCTTCGATTAGATCCAAAGACATATGGAGGAGTACTTCGTTTTCTTCTGGGTTGTAGTGCATCCTACGGTGGGAAGACACTACAGTTTCAACTGGGAGCATGGCCTCCGATCCGTATGCCAAAGAGAAAGGAGTATGCCCTGTTGATGTTCTGAAAGACGTACGGTAGGCCCAAAGTGCCGTAGGAAGTTCATCCACCCAAGCGCCTTTTGACTTTTCAAGCTTCTTCTTGATTAGAGTTTTGAGAATTTTGTTGACAGCTTCGACTTGTCCATTTGCCTGGGGATAAGCCACGGACGAGAAGCTTTTGTAAATTCCATGCTCTTGGCACCAGTCGGCGAATTCCTTGCTGTCAAACTGAAGTCTATTGTCCGATATGATTTTGAGTGGAACCCCGTACCTGCATAGAACATTTTTAATCAAGAAGTTATAACTTTTGCTGAAGATACTTTATTTAGAGGTTCTGCTTCCACCCATTTGGTGAAATAGTCTACTGCTACTATGGCATATTTGGCTCCGTGTCAGCCCATTGGCAGTTCGCCAATCAAGTCAATTCCCCATACTACAAAGGGCCAAGGGCTGGTCATCTGAGTAATCTCATTTGTTGGTAGTCGAGGGATCTTAGCAAATTTCTGACATCTGTCGCATTTTTTGACGAAGTCCAAGGCGTCTTTGTTTAAGGTGGGCCAAAAATATCCATATCGGAGTATCTTCTTTGCCTGAGTCTGCCCTCCAGTGTGATCTCCGCAGCTTCCTTGATGGATGTTGGATAAGATTTCTTTGGCTTCCCTTCCAGCGACACACCTTAATAAGGGGTTAGAGAAGTCACGCCGATAGAGGATGCCTTCTTGTATTGTGCAGCGGGAAGCTTTCCTCAAGATTTTCTTAACTTCGTTACGCCCGTCGCGCAGTGTGCCACTTTGTAAGTACTTCCGGATGGGAGTCATCCAAGTTTCCTCTTCGATTGCGGTTATCAGATTCACTTGCTCGAAACTCGGGGTTAGTTGCTTTGAGATGGTTACTGTTCCGGAAGTGGTGCCGTCCTTCATGCTAGCTTGCTTTTCTAGTTCGTCGGCCTCCTGATTCTCTTCTCGAGGAATGTGTTTGATTAAATAGTGATCCAATTGATTGAGCAACAACTTGGTCTTCTTTAGATATGCTGTGAGTCGTTCTCCTCGAGTCTGGAATTCTCCCAGTATTTGATTTACAATAAGTTGAGAATCACTATTGAGACATAAAGAACCGACTCCAATCTCTAGGGCAAGTTCTATCCGGCTATTACTGCTTCGTATTCTGCGTCGTTGTTGGTGGAAGCGAATTCCAACCTTAGAGCATAGCGTAGCTTCCTTCCCCTGGGAGTGATTATTACAATTCCTGCCCCCGAGCCTTGTTCGTTTGATGCTTCATCTACAAAGAGATTCCACTTAATGTCTTTTGCTATTTCAGATTGCTCCTTACCTTCGTTGGTAGTGAATTCGGCAATGAAATCGGCCATGGCTTGTCCCTTGATGGCGGTGCGAGGATGGTAGGTGATATCATATTGACTCAGTTCAATGCACCATTTAAGTAGTCATCCAGAAGTGTCAGGACGATGGAGTACCTGCCTTAGCGGTTGATCGGTTAGAACTCTGATGGAATGAGATTGGAAATAGTGTCGCAGTTTCCGTGACGTGATTAGTAAAAAGTATGCTAGCTTCTCAAGTTTAGGATATCTGGCTTCTGCCCCTGTTAATCCTTGCTTACAAAGTATACTGGTCGTTGTGCGCAGTTGTCTTCTCTCACCAAAGCGGCACATAGAGCATGAGATGACACAGCAAGGTATAGGTATAGATCTTCGCCTTTGTTTGGAGTTGAGAGTACTGGTGGTCTCTGGAGGTGTTCAATTAGGTTAAGGAAGGCTGTTAAGCATTCGTCAGTCCATTCGAACTTTCCTTTGTCTTTCTTTAGAGCCTCGAAGAAGGGGACGCATTTGTCAGTCGCTTTAGAGATGAATCTGCTTAGGGCGGCCACCTTCCCATTCAGGCTTTGCATTTCTTTTCAAGTGGAAGGTATCCTGATATCTTTCAGGGCTCGGACTTGTTCGGGGTTTGCTTCAATCCCCCCGGCATGGACGATGAATCCCAAGAACTTTCCTGATGACACTTCGAACGAGCACTTTAGAGGATTCAGCTTCATTCCATATTGGCGAAGGACGTGAAACATCCCGCTCAGGTGGCTTAGGTGATCGTTGGTTTTCCTCAACTTTACTAGCATGTCATCCACATAAACCTCCATAGTTCGTCCTATTAGCTCCGCAAACATCTTTTTGACGAGGCGCTGATAGGTAGCTCCGGCGTTTTTAAGTCCGAAAGGCATTACTCTATAGCAGTACAATCCCCGGTCAGTGATGAAACTAGTATGGTCTTGATCGGGGGCGTGCATAGGAATTTGGTTATATCCTGAGTACGCGTCCATAAAAGATAAGAGTTCGTGCCCGACTGTGCTGTCCACAAACTGATCGATTCGGGGGAGTGGGAAGCAATCTTTCGAGCAAGCGTCATTTAAGTTGGAGAAGTCAATGCATGTTCGCCACTTCCCATTAGCCTTCTTTACCAGTACCGAGTTAGCGATCCACTCTGGGTAGATGGCTTCTCGTATGAAGTTGTTGGCAAGTAGGTTCTTTACTTCTTCATCGAGGGCTGCTGATCGCTCTGCCCCCATACTTCTCTTTTTCTGCTTTATTGGCGCCTTGGTAGGATCGATGTTTAGTATGTGGCATGCCACGTCTGGGGAGATTCCAGTCATGTCAGCGTGCGTCCATGCAAATACATCCAGGTTGTGACGAAGAAAATCAATGAGTTGATCCCTCAATTCTGCTCTTAGCTGAGATCCGATTCTTAGCAGTCTACTTGAGTCGTGTTTGTCTACGGATACAAACTCCATAGCCTTTGCAGGCTCGGCGGTGGCCTCCTCCTCTTTGTCCGTGAGGTCTAATTAATTGAAAGGATCACTGGTATATCGAAGAGGAGGGGCTTTCTTTAGTTGCTATGCTTTCAAGTTTTTCACGCAGAGAGGAGCCTCTGCATTCTTCCCTCTATCCTTCCTGCGATTATTGCGAAGTTCAGTTACATAGCAATCTCGAGCGGCGTCTTAATCTCCCTCTACCTCCCCTATTCCATTGTCTGTTGGAAATTTCATCTTCAGGCACCATGGGGCCAAGACAATTTGGAAGTCAGACAAGGCTGGTCTTCCTAAAAAGGCGTTGTAGGCCGAGTGGTTTTCTATTAGCACAAATGTTTGTTTCCGCACAACGGAGCGGGGATGACTTCCTATTTCGACAAAGAGGTCCAGTTGCCCGAGGGGCATCTTCGCATCCCCCGTGAAACCGTGTAGTGGTTTGTTGCAGGGAGACACATCTTTCATTGACAGCTTCATTTTGTCGAAAACATGCTTAAATAGGATATTTACTGAGCTTCCAGTGTCTACTAGAATTCGAAAAACTTTGGCTAGACCGAACCAGGCAGAGATGACCATAGGATCCATGTGAGGGTACTGCCTTCCCTCTAGATCACGCCTACTGAATGTGATGTCATCATTCTCTTTCCGTTTCGGGTGGCGTTCTTCTGTAATGAATTAATGCAGCCTTTATTGTTTCTAAGCTACTTTCCATATCTTTCCATCTTTGCCCAGCTTCTGTCGGCGATGTGTGGTCCTCCTAATATGGTATGGACCACTCTCTTCTCTTGACTAGAGCCGCTGGTGTTGCGATTTCCTCCACCTACTTCTGAGAGGGGTAGCCCTGGGTTCTCATTGGCAGGAGTTGGGGTCCTGTTCTGACCTTTTACATAGCGCTCCAGTCTCTTCCTTCTGATGTGTTCTTCAATTAAGTCCCGTAGATGATGACATTCATTTGTGTCATGCCCATGAGATTCGTGGAAGCGGTAGAACTTTCCATACTTAACTGCGTTATCTGATTCCTTCTTGTGTGGAGGGCGCTTGTATCTAAATTCGTCTTGGGTGGCGAGGAAGATGTTTTCGATTGTTTCATTTAAAGGAGTGTAAGAGTCAAATCTCGGTCCTGGCCGATATGAACGATTTTCTCCCTTCCTGCCCCCAGCATTGTCTTTAGAGTCATTTCTTCGAACATCCTTTGCTGCAACGGGAACCCTGTCTGGAGTTGCCTTAGTCTGTTGCCCTGATTGCCTCTCAGTGGCAGCGTCTTCAAGTCTCATATATTTTCCGGCTTCATGGAAGAAATCGGGTAAGGTAGCTGGTTTTCTTTCGTTAATCTTTTAGCAAATTTAGTATCCGGATGTACACCACTACAGAGGGCCATTAAGATAAGTTTCTCATCGGCATCTTGGACCGCGGCTGTTGCGGCATTGAATCGGGTTAGATATTGTTGCACTGTCTCTCAAGGCTTCTGTTTGATATTAGATAAGGAATAATTGTCCTTGGGTTTCTCCACATGAATGCGGAACTGGCTGATAAACTTTTCTTTCAACATTTCCCATGAGTTGATGGATCTTTGGGGTAGATGGCAGAACCAGAAGGTAGCTAGATCTGCCAAGAATAGTGGAAAGCATTTACACAATACTCCTTCTGTCGCTCTGCTCATGAGCATATGCTGTGTGTATCTTTGTAAGTGTACAATGGGGTCAGAGGTTCCCCTGTAAGGTTCCATTGTCGGCATTTTCCATTCTCGCGGGGTGATGGCAATTTCGATATTACGGGCGAAAGGGCTGGTTACCCTAGGGCCTATCCCTCGATCTCTTTGATCCCCTTGGACGCACTCTCTGAACAATCGTGCCATCCTTTAATCGGAATTTGGGGTGGATAGGAAGGAATTTGGTTCTTCTTTACGGGATTGATTCCGTCCAGATGACCTGCAGAGATGGTATCATCTATCACTTATAACATTCTCCAAAGGCTGCCTCTGGTCTTCCGGGGGCATGCTGGGGTCAGCCACAGTTGGCCCTTGCCTTGATCTTCCCTGCTGGGTTCTGTTCTAAGCACTTCCTCGAGTCCAACTTTGGGCTGGACTCCAGCTCGGCCCCGTCCATTGGTGTTTCCATGGTTAGGTAGCATGACAGGCTCAGATACATCCGACCTCTGCCTGGTACCTCCCCCGTTGGGTTCGGTTCCAAGTGTTTCCTCAGGTCGGAATTCGGGCCGAGTCCGGGCTCGGCTCCTACCATTGTTGTTTCTATTGTTAGCCTCTTCGAAGAAGAAAGATCTTTGTCGTCTCCCAGATCCTCCAGACTGGGATTCACCCCATGATTCAGCGTTGTGGTTGGATTCTTCAACATGCCTTAAGTGTGACATGAGTTGGTTCACCAAGGCTTCTTGTTGGGATGTGAAGCGATCAGTCACTTCAGCCACAACCCTGTCTAGATCTGCCCTAGTAATTGCTGCCGGTTGTTCCGTGGCAGGGTTGTCGGATTTACCTGACTTCCATTTTTACCGCTGTTGGAAAGGGACGATTCTCTTGATCAGTGATCACTGGATCTGAAATACTGCTAGTTGCGATGTTCTTCCCTTTGTTAGCATCTTTCTTCTGCCTGGGAGGCATGTTTTCCAAGCAATGAGCGATGCTGATAGGAAAATGGTTAAGTGGGAGAAGCTGAAGCTTCGAGCTCCGCTCTCAATGAAAGCACCAAAAATGTTTGCACAAAAAATGGGCAAACACCTCCAAGTCGTATGATTTAGTCGATTTTAAGTTGTTCTTAGTGATTTGGGTGATTCATGCAAATATGTAAAAAGCAGGGACTAAACTGTAAAAGACACACAGATTTATAGTGGTTCGGCCAGAATGTGCCTACATCCACTTTATATGTTATTCTCCTTCACTCTTCAGATTACAATAAAAAGCTTTGATTACAAGTATATGAAAGTTGTTTGAAAGTTCTGTCTGTGCTTGAGCTCTCAAACTTGTCTGCCATTGTTGTACCCCTGCCCCTCTATTTATAGAGTGAGCCGGGGGCAGGGGTCTTGGATGTATATAGCTGCTGGTGGGCCTGGGATGATGTAATCTGGCGTGGCAGTGTTGGTCCGGTACGCCTTGGTCCGGTGGTGAGTAGGTGGAGTTTGGTTCGGTGGGACTTGGCCCGGTGGTGAGTGGATGGAGTTTGGTTCGGTGGGACTTGGTCCGGTAGTGAGTGGATGGAGTTTGGTTTGGTGGGACTTGGTCCGGTGGTGAGTGGTCCGGTGGTGGTTGGATTGGTAGTTGGTTCAGCTATGCAGGGAAGTGGAGTTGGACCGGTAGTAGGTGGAAACGGGATTGGTTCGGCTATGCATGGAAGAGGGGTTGGTTCGGGAGCGCTTAGGAAAGGGGTTGGTTCGGTGGTGGTAGAAACGCACCCAACACTAGCTCTGCCGTGATCTCGGACAGACCCGGGCCATCCTCTCAATAAGAAGAAGTTGGAACTTCAAATCCTACAACTACTCTTGTACAAGACATGCCGGGGCCCGCGACCGCATCTGTTGACTTGGCTCCCGACGCCTTGGATGCAGCGATCTTTTTAGACGATCTGATCGATTCCCAAGCCTTGAAGATTAACGAAAGCACGCTTCGTCGTATATGCTTAGTTCACGGGATTCCTTTCGATGATATGTTGGTTCCATCGGGGCAAGATCATCCTCACTTGCCCCCAGTAGGATATACGGCCTACAACAGATTCATGTGTTAGGTCGGTAGCATGCACCATTCAACTCCTTTCTTCATGATCTTCTACAGTATATCGAGATCGCCCCATCTCAATTACATCCAAATAGCCACACGTTCATGTATGGCACTTGCATTCTCTTCATGAGTGCCCTCTTCAGGCTCCCGACTCCTGGAGACATCAGTTATATCTTTCGCTTCAAGAGACGGTCAGATAGCTCATCTTTTTTATTCCTCGAGCCACATAGCAAGTGTCAGATTCTGACTGGGGCATAGGGCAAGTTTGCCCAGTATAAGCAGGAGTGGTTCTATGTGCGCTGTTCTCCCGGCTTTGCAAGGAGATGGGTGGAAGGGAGTAAGTACTTTTTCGAATCACTACTCGTGTTTGGCAGAAGCTGCACCTTGTCTACCTCTTCCTCTATTTTTTTAGGTATTAACCCACGTCCCGAAGGCTTCGGATATTCTGAAGCTGTTGAAGCTATCCGAGCTATTCCTGCAGAAGACCGGGACATCAGATCCCTCATTTCAAATGAGTCACTCATGAGGTTTGGGTTTCTAGCGGAAGGTCGCCGAATAAGCCTTCCTCCAAGCGTCACCATAACCAGGCCTTCCTCGGGCAAAGGAAAAAAGCAGGCTAGGTATTCATCACATAATTCCCCTGACACACTAGAAGATGGGGAAATTAGAGAAGGCAAGACACCCGAAGTACCGGGTGAAAATGTTAGTCCCACTCGGGACCCGATAGTCGAGGTTAACGACATCGAAACGACACCTTCCCCTTCAAAGGGAAAGAGGAAATTGACATATAAGTCGAGGAAGAAGAAAGTGGGTGGAACTTCTAAAGTCACCCTTATTCCAATGGAGAGCGAGCCTTCCTCCCAACACTTAGAAAGTTCATTGAAAGGTTTGTCGAACCTCACTATTCCTGATGATCTGCTTAACTACGGCTTCGACAATCCAAAGGCCCTTAAGCTTCATTCGCCCGCGAGAGGCGATACAAGTGCTCAGCCCAAAATTAGGGAGAAAAAACTCCTATTAGTAGAGATAAAGAAACTGGTCCGTCAGGGGGAACACTAGGACACACACAAACACATGCACTTCACCTTGCACTTAAATTTCTGCCATCACTCTATTCTTTGCTGACTTATTGTTATTTAAATTCTGTGCAGCTGACATGGGGCCTACACATGGACTTGACCATCTCCGCGCTCATCTATTTTTCTCCACTCCGGCCGGGATTCGGGTTTCGGAAAATGTCAAGATAGAGATGATTCCGACGATCGAGACTTCCACCACCGAGAATCATCCTACCGAAGGAAAATCTATAGTCAGTCCTCTTACCCTCACGATCCTCCTCCTCAATCAGAGCATGGTAAAGAAAAGTCCGCACATAAGGGGTCCCAGCCCGAGGCCCATCGGCATCAACACTCCGGTTCGTCCAATACTAGGCAATCTCGAGATTCCCACAAAACACCCATAGTCCTCAGGCAGACTCCTTCCGCTACTGTATCTGATCCATCGGTAGCAGAATGACTCGTTGAGCTTAAAGCCACATTCCCAAAGATTTGCTTTGACGGCGTGAAATTTCTCCCGGCCATTCATCAGATCCCGGGACATGTCAAACAAAACGCTATTGCTTGCATTAATAACGTCTATGTCCAGCATGATGCGTTCGTTCACTTAGTCGAAAAAGTCTCAGAAGTCTCGATTGAACGTCAACATGAAATTGATCATCTAAAGCTTGAGGCTATCCATGACAAAGATATTATCAAAGCTCAGGATGAAGAACTCTCTGCGTATAAGTTTCAGCTCGAAGCCGCCCAACAAAGTGCTAAAGATACTACGGAGGCCGTCAATCGTTTGGAGACAACTCATAAGAAAGAACTTGACAAAGCGGTCCAACGATGCGGGACCCTAGCTTTAGAAAAGGATTCAGTTCAGAAGGAAAGGAATGCATTCGCCCTCCGAGTCAAAAGAGCTAGAGGATCAACTACGCAAAGAAAGAGAGGAGAAAACTGCTGCCTAAGAAGAGTCGCAACGATATTGCGACGAGATCGTTGCTACGTGACTTCTAAAGGCAAAGCTCAACGATGAGCTTGCTAAAGTCGGGATCCTGAAGGACGAGGCACGTGAAGTGGGCAAGAAAATAACATCCATAGAGATTGACTCTTGCCTTGAGGCGGCTACAGAAGCTGGCAGGGAAGAGATTAAGTGCATGTTTGACCGCTGATAACAGAATTCAACGCTCATGTCCTCATGCATCGGGACTTAACATTTCTGGCTAGGGCTACCTTGAATCTCTAGCCAAGGCATGGGAGACTTTAATAAATATTGGAAGGTCGAGCTGGGCACCGAAGAGGTTGACGAGGAGGCCTTGGTGAAAGAATTTCTTAGGGGGAACGAGCCTTCAGACTTGTCTATAGTGAAGGCGCTCTACTGCAAAGGCTTCCCCTCATCCAGAGGAAAAGACGCCATTGTCAGTCCGTCTGGAAAAGAGTCTCTAGCTCTTCCTCCTACTTAAACGGCTGATCGCTAATACTCGATCGATTCGAACAACATGCTGGTTATGACCCGGAAGACCCTGGCCTCGATATTCACATTCTATCTCCCATTCTAGAGGGCGAAACCCCATGAACGGTTGAGTGCCAGCAAGAAATCATAAATAACTTTCCCTCTAAAGTTCGAAGAGCCATTGATTTTGGCATAAGATTATTGCATTCTAATGTTTATTTCCTATGATTTTGCGCAGGCCGTTCTGATCTTGAACCCACTCCAAGGAGTAATGACGCCAAGGAGAAGAAGGGGAAAACAAGCGAGGCCACTCACGAGGGAGAGACTTCCGGTCCATATGCTCAAATGACTGAGGCGCTTGATGAGGATAAGTCTGAGACATCATCTCCTATCGAAGGTATTATGAAATTGAGATCACAAGCGCCTCTGCGTATACTTCTAAAATGTGCATGAAGAGCAGCTCGTGGAGGAAAAGAAAAAGACGGCTGAAATCAAAGTCGATCCCCGAGTCGTGGACCTAGATGATCCTCTGAACAAGCCTTTGAAGGTCATCCTCCCTGGTGGGTCTAGGCCATTAGAGGTCCCTTGTTCTTCCTCAGTTGTCACCTCCTCATCAAGAAAAACGCGGGGAGGAGGAGTCGTCAGAGAAGACGAAAGAGGGAAAGAAATCGAAAAAATCAAAGAAGTAGTTGTTACTCTCGTTCAACGAGAGTTAGTTTAGATTATGTAATTATTTTTATTTATTTTTGTAGTCAATGCAAATAGACGTTTGACTCTGAGTTTTGGCGGAGTAATAGTTGAGCCTTATTTTGGATAAATAAAATTTAGTTCTTTTGCCTTTCAAAAGACTTTCATCATTCAGCTTTCTGTATAATTATGGCCGAAACCCAGGCTATTGTGAGTTACTTAACTTCCAATTCATTTTCATATAAGTTGGAAATTCTTTGGAATTATACGTCTTTTATTCCATGCTTTGGGTACTTAGAATATTTTTCAGTTCGCAGGCCAGGGACTTGTTGACTTCAAGTCGTTTGTATCCCAGTCCGCATTCCGGTGACTTAGAGAATTTTAAGCCGTTTATACTCCAATCTGCACTCATGGGACTCAGAGTACTATAGTCCACACCCAGGGGACTTGGAAATTTAAATAATTTATACTCTAGTCCGCACTCTAGGGACTTAGAGTACTCCAGCCCGCACTCAGGGGACTTGGAGATTTTAGTCGTTTATACTCTAGTCTGCACTCTAGGGACTCTGAGTACTCCAGTCCACTCTCACGGGACTTGAAGATTTTTATAATTTATACTTTAGTCCGCACTTTGGGGACTCATAGTACTCCAACCCGCGTTTAGGGGACATGAGATTTTAATCGTTTATACTCTAGTCCATACTCTGGGAAGTCAGAGTACTCCAGTCCGCGCTTAGGGGACTTGGAGATTTTAAGTCGTTTATACTTTGGCCTGCACTCAGGGGACTCAGAGTACTCCAGTCCGCACTGAGGCGACTTGGAGATTTTGAGTCGTTTATACTCTGGTCCACACTCAGGGGACTCATAGTATTCCAGTCCACACTTGGGGGGCTTGGAGATTTTTATAATTTATACTCTAGTCCGCACTCTGGGTACTCAGAGTACTGTTTGCGCAAAAAATGGGCAAACACCCTAAAGTCGTACGGTTTAGTTGATTATATGTTGTTTTTAGTGATTTGGGTGATTTATACAAATATATAAAAAGCAGGGACTAAACTGTAAAAGACACAGATTTATAGTGATTCGGCCAGAACGTGCCTACGTCCACTTTATACGTTATTCTCCTTTTTTCTTCAGATTACAAGTACAAAGCTTTGATTACAAGTAACTGAAAGTTGTTTGAAAGTTCTATCCGTGCTTGAGCTCTCAAACTTGTCTCCCATTGTTGTACCACTGCCCCTCTATTTATAGAGTGAGGCTGGGGGCAGGGGTCCTGGATGTATATAGCTGCTGGTGGGCCTGGGCTGAAGCAATCTAGCCTGGAACATCTGGTTCGGCGGAGCTTGGTTCGGTCGTAGCTGGGATGGTTGGACCGGTGGTAGGTTGGTCCGGTGGTAGGTTGAGTGGAGAGTTGGTTCGGTATGCACTTGGTCCGGTAGTGGTTGGAGTGAGTTGGTTCGGCATGGCTTGGGTGGAGAGTTGGTTCGGTGGGACGTTGGTCCGGCAGTGGCTAAGTGGAGTTTGGTCCGGTTATGGAGGAGAAGGGATCTGGTTCGGTGTGGGTTGGAGGTGAGGCTTGGTTCGGTAGGAGGTGGCCTGGACCGGTAGTTGTTGGAGGTGAGGCTTGGTTCGGTAGTGGTGTGGAGATGGAGTTGGACCGGTGGTCTCCTTCTCCTGGATCGGTGGTAGGGATGGAGCTTGGTTCGACTATGAGTTGGGAATGCCGAATGAACTTCTATAGAGTGCCGAATGAGCTCTTGTATTGGGAATGCCGAATGAACCAAGGCATCTTGAATGCCGAATGAGATTTCGCTCTACATTGCCGAATGAAACTTTAAACGAATGGTCTTTTATACTTGAATCATGAGTGAAATCCCAGACTTATATACGCTGGCTGGCTGCTTCTTCTTGTGCTCGGTCGTGGTGGAAATGCACACAACATTGATATTCCAGTTTTGACCAAAAATGGGATAACACTTTTGCCCCCCAAAACATGCCTTGCGATAGGAAGGCGTGTTTTGTAATGCCATGAGCTGGATGTTCATATCTTGTTGATGTCCTTGCGGTAGGAAGGCGTGTTTTGTAATGCCATGAGCTGGATGTTCGTATCCTGTTGACAACCTGTAAAGAGCCTGATATTTTATATGGCCCCAAATGACGACCGTTCGGGATCGAGCTATTTGGGATGAAGCGCGGCTGTTCATGGTCAAGCACCTAACTTCAAATGACGATCGTTCGCGATCGAGTCATTTGGGGTGAAGTGCAACCGTTCGCGGTCAAGCGTCTAAATCCATGCGACGATCGTTCGAGATCGAATCATTTGCAGTGGAATGTGATCGTTCACGGTCAAGCGCTTTACTTCAAATGAAGACCGTTCGGGATTGAGTCATTCGAGGTAAAGTGCGACCGAGCCCGGTCAGAGGGCGGACCTCAAATGGCGACCGTTCGCGATCAAGCCACTTGGGGTGAAATGTGACCGTTCACGGCCGGTGCCGTTCGCGGAAAAAGATGAAATGGGACCGTTCGCGGTCAAGCGCCTTACTTCGGATGACGATCATTCGAGGTCGAGCCATTCGTGGTAAGGTGCGAATGTTGGCGGTCAGGGGGTGGACCTCAAATGGCGACCTTTCGCGATCGAGCCATTTGTGGCGAGATGAGTTGTGCCGTTCGAGGCGAGTTTGTGACCGTTCAAAGTCAGGTGCCGTTCGAGGCGAATTGTGACCGTTCGAGGTCGGGTACCGTTCCGTACGAGGCCGGGTGCCGTTCGAGGCGAATTGTGACCGTTCGAGGTCGGGTGCCGTTCGAGGCGAATTGTGACCGCTCGAGGTCGGGTGCCGTTCGAGGCGAATGAGTGTGCCCGGGGAGGACTTAATATTATCAGTGTTGGAGTTATTGTTTGGGGGAGTCTCCGAATCAAAGACTTCGGCAGTTCGCTGCCATGCAAGAGGTGCTCGTGGACCGTTCGCGATCCAACGGGCATACAAGTAAATTTGCAAATATCAAAGAAATAATCATACGAATTCCACAACAGGAATGTTCAAGTCAAGATCAAAGCAAGAGCAAGACGAGGATGTCAAAGTGTAAACTCTTACTATGGTGCGGTCAGTAGTCATTCAGAGCATGCCTATGGATCGTGCGCGATCGCTTACATGTGTAAATGATCTAACCGTGTTAGTGAGAGGTTTGCAACTTGTTCATCTCTTTCGACCTTCCCCCCCGAGTTCAGGAGGGAATTTTACCTGCCCCCTGGATGAGCGTTCATTCCTTACCAGGTTGCTCAGAGGCCCCTATCTCTCTCTAGGATTGGATCAACATGCTCCAAGTGTGGTGCCCCCATGCAGGATCGATGCCTGATTAGTTTCTGAAGAAGCCTCTTGATTTTCCTCCATGTTCACATCTCTCTGGCCTTGGGCTTCTGCTTGATTGTCTTGCCATGACTCTTCCAATCTGAATCTCTAAACTCTCAAATTCAACTTCCAAGCGGTAGGTCCTTGAGTTCAATTCTCAGTGAAAGCACCAAAAATGTTTGCGCAAAAAATGGGCAAACACCTCAAAGTCGTATGATTCCGTTGATTTTAAGTTGTTTTTAGTGATTTGGGTGATTTATGCAAATATACAAAAAACAGGGACTAAACTGTAAAAGACACACAGATTTATAGTGGTTCGGCCAGAACGTGCCTACGTCCACTTTATATGTTATTCTCCTTTTCTCTTCAGATTACAAGTACAAAGCTTTGATTACAAGTAACTGAAAGTTGTTTGAAAGTTCTATACGTGCTTGAGCTCTCAAACTTGTCTGCCATTGTTGTACCCCTGCCCCTCTATTTATAGAGTGAGGCTGGGGGCAGGGGTCCTGGATGTATATAGCTGCTGGCGGGCCTGGGCTGAAGCAATCTGGACTGGCAACTTTGGTTCGGCAAGGGCTTGGTTCGGTAGTTCATGGAAGTGGAGTTGGTCCGGTAGGACGTTGGTTCGGTGAAGGTGTATCCGGTGGTGAGTGGATGGAGCTTGGTTCGGCTATGCAAGGAGTGGTGTTGGACCGGTAGGGCTTTGGTCCGGTGGTAGGAGTATGGTGGTTCGGCAAGGGCTCGTGTACTTTGGTTCGGTAGTGGCTAAGGTCTGGTTCGGTGGAAGATGGAGAAGCTTTTGGACCGGTGGTGCCTTCCTCCTGGATCGGTGGAGGTGATTCGGTGGAGCTCGTTCGGCAGTACAAGGAGTACCTAATGGGCTCATGTATTGGGAACGCCGGATGAACCGAATGAGACTTCGCTCTAAATTGCCGAATGAAACTTTAAACCTTTGATACCGAATGGACTTTTATACTTGAATCATGAGTGAAATCCTAGACTTATATACGCTTGCCGGCTGCTTCTTCTTGGTTTGGTCGTGGTGGAAATGCACACAACATTGATATTCCAGTTTTGACCAAAAATGGGATAACTTTTATTTTTGGTCAAAACTGGAATATCAATGTTGTGTGCATTTCCACCACGACCGAGCACAAGAAGAAGCAGCCAGCCAGCGTATATAAGTCTGGGATTTCACTCATGATTCAAGTATAAAAGACCATTCGTTTAAAGTTTCATTCGGCAATGTAGAGCGAAATCTCATTCGGCATTCAAGATGCCTTGGTTCATCCGGCATTCCCAATACAATAGCTCATTCGGCACTCTATAGAAGTTCATTCGGCATTCCCAACTCATAGCCGAACCAAGCTCCATCCCTACCACCGATCCAGGAGAAGGAGACCACCGGTCCAACTCCATCTCCACACCACTACCGAACCAAGCCTCACCTCCAACAACTACCGGTCCAGGCCACCTCCTACCGAACCAAGCCTCACCTCCAACCCACACCGAACCAGATCCCTTCTCCTCCATCACCGGACCAAACTCCACTTAGCCACTGCCGGACCAACGTCCCACCGAACCAACTCTCCACCCAAGCCATACCGAACCAACTCACTCCAACCACTACCGGACCAAGTGCATACTGAACCAACTCTCCACTCAACCTACCATCGGACCAACCTACCACCGGTCCAACCATCCCAGCTACGACCGAACCAAGCTCCGCCGAACCAGATGTGCCAGGCTAGATTGCTTCAGCCCAGGCCCACCAGCAGCTATATACATCCAGGACCCCTGCCCCCAGCCTCACTCTATAAATAGAGGGGCAGGGGTACAACAATGGGAGACAAGTTTGAGAGCTCAAGCACGGATAGAACTTTCAAACAACTTTCAGTTACTTGTAATCAAAGCTTTGTACTTGTAATCTGAAGAGAAAAGGAGAATAACCTATAAAGTGGACGTAGGCACGTTCTGGCCGAACCACTATAAATCTGTGTGTCTTTTACAGTTTAGTCCCTGTTTTTTTGTATATTTGCATAAATCACCCAAATCATTAAAAACAACTTATAATCAACTAAACTGTACGACTTTAGGGTGTTTGCCCATTTTTTGCGCAAACAAGTACTCCAGCCCGCGCTCAGGGGACGTGGAGATTTTGGGATGTTCGCGCGCGTTCGTACATCAGATAGAATAATGTAATCTAATGGTTTGCCATAGAGTTATCATACATAGAAACATCAATAACCATGGAGAAGATGCTTCAAGCTTTTATTAATGAAAATATGCTAAATTATCTTATTACATGCCGAAACTAAGAATAAAAATATGATGGAAATAACTGCAACTAAAATATGAAAGAATGTACTAAGTATAATAGTGCCGCAAATGCTCGCTATTCTATGCTCGGGGGAGTGTCGCACCATCAACGATCGATAGCTTAAAAGTTCCCTCTCCAAGCTTCCGTTCAATGGCGTAAGTACCTTCCCATGCGGGATTCATATGCGATGGGATGGGGAAAACTTGTTTCAAAACATAGACATCCACATCAAAGATTCTCGGGCGGACCTTTTCATTATAATATTGTGCGACTCGGTGTCTGTATGCAGCCGCTGTTAAATCATCTGCTTCATGTTTTTCATCAATGAAGTCCAGTGACTCCAGCATAAGATCCCGATTCAATTCAAGGTTGTAATAAGTTACCCTATATGACGGAACTTCAAGTTCTACGGATATAACAGCTTCCATGCCATATGCTAATACGAATGGAGTGTGGCTAGTTGTGGACTTGTGGGTGGTTCTATAAGCCCAAAGCGCTGTTGGAAGCTCATCCACCTACTTGCCTCTAGCCTATTTCAAACTCTTTTTTAATATGGACTTGATTATTTTGTTCACGGCTTCCACTTGTCCATTGGCTTTTGGATGAGCGACTGCTACAAACTTTTTCTCAATGCCATATCTTTGGCAAAACTCTTTGAATTCTTTGCTTTTGAATTGAGTTCCGTTGTCTGTAATAATAGTCCGTGGAAGGCCAAAACGGCATATAATGTTTCGTACAACGAAATTAATGACCTTTGTGGTGGTGATCGTGGTCAAAGGCTCTACTTCTGCCCACTTGGTAAAGTAATCGACCGCAACTATTGCGTATTTCGCACCACCTTTGGATATGGGTAATGAACCGACTGTGTCGATTCCCACATTGCAAACGACCAGGGACTAACAATTTGCGTAAGTTCCATCAACGGAGCTCTCGGTTTTTTTGCATATTTATGGCATTTGTCACATCTTCTTATATAGTCTGCAGCATCTCGATTTATAATTGGCCAAAAGTATCTGTAGCGGAGGATTTTCTTTGCTAACGTCTGCCTCCCAGTATGATCACCACATTGTCCTTCATGGACTTCCTTAAGGACTCGTTTTATATCACCGTGGGCAATGCACCGGAGTAAGAGGGTCGAGAATCCGCTCCGATACATTATTCCATCCTGCATTACATATCGTGAAGCGTTACGAATGACTTGTCGTCTTTCACTCCTTCTTTCGGGCAGGACCCAGTGTAGCAAGTATTGCTTGAATGTGGTCATCCATGATTCCTTCTCAATTTCTATTTCTAACACGGAATCTAACTCCATCATATTTATACTCGTAGCACATAGAGTTTCAACGGGATTCAATCCCATTTGCTATGCATCGCCAGTGCTCGCAAATTTTGCCAATGAATCGGCTTCTCTTTTTTGCTCACGCGGGACATACGAAATATCATAATATTCTAGATTTTCTTGCAGCTCTTGAACCCGTGAAAGGTATGGGGCAAGCCTCTGTCCCTTCACTTGATAATCTCCTCGCACCTGGTACACCACCAGTTGTGAGTCGCAAAAGATTTCAACCGATTTTACACCCAATTCTCTGATAAGTCTTAAGCCAGTGATCAATGCTTCATACTTGGCTTCGTTATTTATCGCTGGGAATTTGAGCTTCAAAGCATAAAAAACCGATCGGTTTCAGGAGTTACAAGAACTATGCCAGCCCCCGAGCAATGGTCGTTAGATGTCCCATTGGTATACATCTTCCAGCGAACGGAGGAATGGCATTATTACCGTCTAATTTGTCTGACACGGTGAATTCAGCAATGAAGTCTGTTAGTGCTTGCCCTTGTATGGCCCTTCATGGCAGGTAGGTAATATCGAACTAACTCAATTCAATATTCCATTTTAACATCCTTTCAGAAGTTTCTGATCGTTGGAGTACCTGCCGCAATAGTTGATCGATATAAACACTGATTGAGTGTGCCTAAAAATATGGCCGGAGCTTGCGTGATGCAATCACCAAGCGATAGGCTAGTTTCTCAATCTTAGGATAATTTCTTTCTACCCCCGTTAAACGTTGACATAATACACTGGCTTTCGAACTAGGTCCTCCTAGCGAACCAGAGCCGTACTGATAGCATTCTGGGATACAGCCAAGTACACATACAATATCTCATGGTCTACCGGTTTCGACAGTATCGGGGGACTTTCCAAATGCCTTACCAGAGCTTGGAACGCTTCCTCACAGTCGGACGTCCACTCGAAATTTCTCTTTCCTTTCTTTATTACATCGAATAAAGGAATACACTTATCTGTATCTCTGGATATGAATCGACTCAGTGCAACCACCTTCCCATTCAAGCTTTGCACTTGTTTTATAGTTATAGGCACTTGTATGTCTCGAATAGCCTAAATCTTCTTCGGGTTAGCTTCGTTTCCCCACACATTAACAATAAAACCCAAAAACTTCCCTGACGCAACGCCAAAGGAACATTTCAAAGGATTGATCTTCATCCCATAATGTCTGAGTATATCAAACATCTCTGCTAAGTCTTGAATGTGGTCGTTTGACTGTCGTGACTTCACAAGCATGTCATCCACATAGACTTCCATCCTTCTACCAATCTGGTCTTTAAACATTCGACTCACTAGACGCTGATAAGTTGCTGCCGTGTTTTTTAATCCGAAAGGCATTACTACATAGCAATATAGCCCCATGTCTACGACAATGGTGTGTTCTTGGTCTGGAATGTGCATCGGGATCTGATCGTATCCCGAGTACGCACCCATAAATGACAATAACTCGTGTCCAGCCGTAGAGTCGACGAGTTGCTCGATTTTGGGTAAAGGAAAACTATCCTTTGGGCATGCTTTGTTCAAATCAGAGTAATCAATGCAAGTTCTCCACTTCCCGTTCACTTTCCTTACTAGCACAGGGTTGGACACCCATTCAGGGTAGAGGGTGTGACGCCCCACCTCTATACCCACGCTCGCCAAGGACACTACGGGGTAATGCCGTCAACTAGCACGAAGAATAAGGCTGTTGAGGAGCGACCATCCATGTAATGGTTTTGTGCGAGGATCGATATGTTAGATAGAATAACATGCATTTCATCTCGAGTGGAAATCCGATATACCGATACAAACTCAAAACTACTACTCAGTGGCTGTAATATCTTCAAAAAATATATAGAAATAAGCATAACACAAATCAGTCACAGATATCCATATCACAAAGGCGGAAACAGATATGAATATAACATTAAGAAGTGTTTATCAGAGTGTGGAAAAACAAGATCCACAATATAACAAAAGAATAGATACAAGTTCTAGACAAAAGAATATATATACATCAAGGAGTCTCTATCTTTAATTTATACCAACAAAAACTACAAATCAAATGTAGTTAGCCAAAAGTCAGATAATACTCACAGATGAGGAGTCAGGCAGGAGCACTTGTAATATCTCGGTCTGACCTGAGTATTATTTAATAAGAAAATAATAAATGGATCAGTCTAGCTGTAAATATCAGATAAAATGATAAAGGATAAGAGATATGACAAAAACGTATGATAACCATAAAGCCATACTATGACAAGTATGTATTGAAAATCAACCAGAGATTAATCAATATCACAAGAATCTTCTCAAAGATCAAAAGAATGTCATACACTTTATTTTTATTCACCAAGTCACAAATATCGACATTATATCGATGCCAATCACAAAAGCTGGTGAAACACAAATTCTAGAAATCCTCAATAGAAATCCAGAAATCACAAAAAGGGGGAGGCCTATCACAAAACGGGAGCATGAAAACTCACTAACACGTGTATCACAGACGGGATGCTATGGCATGGTCGCTAACCATAGAGCCGGTGCAACGACGTAGTACAATATCGGTACGCTCGAGGAACCTAAAACTCGAATAATTCAGAACAACGACGTAGTACAACGGTACGCCCGATGATCCTGATAAGCTGGTGCAACAACGTAGTACAACGGTACGCCCGATGAACCGAACTCCATAAAAGAACATGGGTCGCTAGCCCATAAAAATTGAGTCGAAACTCCAAAGAATACATAGGTCGTTAGCCTTTGAAAGAAATGAGACGAAACTCAAAAAAACGAGGTACCGTCCCCTACGTGGACAAAGAAACATAGCATATAGCTATTCTAATCGCATAAATGATCATCAATGATCATCAAGAAGTGTCAACTACACTAAGCTAGTAAATATATGAATTTAGCTTCATGTCCTATAACCACTAGCTTAACTTAAATATTTACGAACAAATCGTAGATCTCCACTAGAAAATTGTCATAAGAGATTCAATCGAACAAGTTCAAGATTTAACCGACGAAGTAAACGCAAGCATTTCATACCACTTGTTTTACTAAGTCGTTTAATTAGATTTCTCATACGAGTGAGGTAAAGGTTTGTATATACTAGTAGATTGGAAAAAGGTTTAAGAAACGAGCTTTGTAATAAAATAGTGTTGAAATCATTTTGATGAAAGAGTTTTGATATTTACTACTAGTATTGAAACCTTTATATTTTTAAAGTGACAAATCATAAAAATGATTGTAGAACAATCAATCACCAAAACTCACATACGAAGACGTGAATAAAATCCAAAGAAATCGATACCGAATCCATCAAAATGGATATTCCCAAAAATCCCAAAGAAAATGTCATCAAAGTCGATAATAGATGATAACAACAAAAGGGAAACAACACGAATCGATTAAATTTGAAAATTCAAGCTAAATAGGCAAAATAGGCAAAAGCAAGCAGATTCAGACGTCTGAAAGGTATGATTTAGACATCTGAATCTGGAAAATAAAATATTTTCCAAAACATAATTCAGACGTCTGAATATATAATTTTAGACGTCTAGAAATGCCAATTTTTAGCCTATTTCTTCTCTGGTTCAATTCGAACCAATTCAGACGTCTGGAACCCAGTATTCAGACATCCGAATACTAGAGAATAAAAATTCCCAGTATAATATTCAGATGTCTGGAAATACAAATTCAGACGTCTTAAAATTGAATTTCAGGCATTCCCTGAACCTAGGCCGAAGATGGACAAACGATTATCGGGAGCGATCAAACGAGCAACGACGACTAAGGATTTATGCCAAGCGACAACCCAGCCTTAATGGCTCTTCGATACGCCTCGAATATCAATGTCCAAATATCCATAATAGGATTTTCAAAAAAGTAGACCAAAACTCCAAAAATTGGAATACTCACCAAATCAATCCAAATCAAAATCAAATGAACACGTAAAGATATTAGGAATTCATACCTAACAATCAAAGATAATTATAGACTTAGATGTGAGATAAAAATCTCACCTTTAAACCCAAATCAAAGAAGGAGAAGCTTGAAAACAAAGGAGGATCAACCACTCCTCAATACAACCCAAATGAGCTTGAATCTAAGCTCAAAAGAAGAACATTCCCTAAGTTAGGTTTAGGAAATTTCTGAAATTGGAAGGAGAAAGAGTTGGAGAAGAAGAAGAGGATGCTTACCAATAGCTTTTCTTTGAATTTGGAGCAAGAAATCGAGTTTGCAATTGGAACTAGGGATTGGAATTTCTATTTCCCATTCTCTTTCCCTATTTTCAGTTGTGCTTGAGCTTTAGAGTGAAAATGAATGAATGGAAGAAGAGAAGGGCAGAGTTGGTGTATAGATAGGGTGAAACCCAAACCCAAAAGCCCACTTAGCAAATAGAAAAATACGACTTACTCCATACATATCGAAGTTTATACTCAAAAAGGTCGCAAACATTATTTTGAACTCAATGGGGGTGGTCTCGAGTCCTAATTCGACCGTTTGCAAAAAGTAGCTTTTTCGGACAAAAATCCGACCAACGATGAAATATTTAAATAAAATATTTAAATATTCAATCGTAAAATATACGGGTTGTTACAAACTCCCCTCCTTAAAGAAATTGCGTCCTCGCAATCTTAAGAAATAAATGAACAAAAAGTAACAACCATAAAAGCATATCAGCACAAAAGAAGAAATTTGGAATAAGAAGTTCACCTCAAAGAGCACGAGAAAGTAAGTCCGGATGTGTTCGCTCGATGAATTCTCTAGATTTCCAAGAACAATCCTTAGGATTTGAAGACCACTGAACCTTCACAAGGGGAACATCTTTATTTCGAAGGCGTTTAACCTCCGAAACAATGATTCGAATTGGATGTGGCTCATAAGTTAAATTAGGCGAAAATTCAATTTCTTCAACAACATTGGGCTCAAGAATAGAATCAGAATCTCGAAGGCATTTCCGTAATTGAAAAACGTGAAACACGTCATGAATAGCAGAAAACTGAGCCGGTAATAAAAGGCGATAAGCCCCGGAACCAATACGTTCGGTGATGGGAAATGGACCAATATATCGAGGTGCTAATTTTCCCGATCGACTGAAATGCACAAGACCCTTCATAGGTGAAACACGAATAAACATGAAATCTCCCATAGAAATTTCTAACTTCCTTTTTCTGTTATCAGCATAGGATTTTTGCCTACCTTGAGCTTCTTTCATCCTATGGCGGATAAGATCAATCTTTTCTGTGGAATCACGAATAAAATCTGGACCTAAAACCAGCTTCTCACCGGCTTCAAGCCAACAAGAAGGAGATCGGCATGGCCTTCCGTAGAGCGACTCAAAAGGTGCCATACTAATACTAGATTGGAAGCTATTATTATAGGAAAACTCAACAAGAGAAATATGATCTTCCCAACCTCCACCAAAATCAAGAGCACATGCACGAAGGAGATCTTCAAGAGTTTGATTCACATGCTCGGTTTGTCCATCGGACCAAGGATGATAAGCGATGCTAAAATTAAGCTTCGTTCCCAAAGCTTTTTGAATACTCTTCCAAAATCCACTAGTAAACACTGGATCATGATCGCTAACAATAGAAGTAGGAACTCCATGCAATTTAACAACCTCTTTAATAAAAAGTTTAGCCAAAAGAGGTACGGTCCGATTGGACCGAATGTGGATAAAATGGACGGATTTCGTAAGTCTGTCAACTATCACCCATAGGCTATCATGACCCAAACGAGAACGGGGAAGGCCGTCAATAAAATCCATGGAAATTTGATCCCACTTCCATATTGGAATTTCTAAAGGTTGCAATAACCCACCGGGACTTTGATGCTCGGCCTTGACAAGTTGGCAAGTCATACAACGCTTAACAAAGTTAGCAATATCAGATTTCATTCCATCCCAATAATAAAGTCGCTTCATATCCACGTACATTTTGCTACTACCGGGATGAATGGTAAATTAAGAATCTTCTAAAATATCTTTACGAAGATCATTAATATTTGGCACGATAAGTCTACCAAATTTTCGAATACCGCCGCGAGCATCAATATCCAAGTCTTTGAAACCTTCAATATTAGTTTTATCCCTACAACTTTGGCTAAGAAGTGCCAATTCGGGATCTAGCTTTTGGGCTTCAAGAATGCGGTCTAAAAGAGAAGGATGAGCCTCAAGGCTACATAAAACAAGAGATGAACATAAATCGAATTCACGATCTCGAATCTCACAAGTGGATAAAGTCTTGAGATCATTCCACTCCGATATCATCATAGAAACAACCGCTTGTTGCTTTCGGCTAAGGGCGTCGGCAACTCGATTTCCCTTTAAGGGATTATAAAGAATATCAAGATCATAAGATGCAAGGAACTCGAGCCAACGCTGTTGACGCAAATTAAGTTCCTTTTTAGAAAATAAATACTTCAAAGATTTATAATCGGTGTAAAGAATAAATTTTTCTCCCAAAAGATAATGACGCCAAATTCGAAGGGCGAAAATAATAGCCGCGAGCTCTAAATCATGAGTGCCATATCTAGTCTCAGCACGCTTCAATTGCCTAGAAGCATAAGCAATAACACGTTCTCCTTGCATGAGAACTGCTCCCAAACCAACACGACTAGCATTGGTATAAACAATGAAATCTTGATTCCCTTCGGGAATAACAAGAATAGGAGCATCGGAAAGGAGTTCTTTTAATTTCTGAAAAGAAGCTTCGCATTTGTCCGGCCAAATGTATTTAACTCCCTTCTTTGTCAAACTAGTAAGAGGCACGGAAATTTTAGAAAAATCTTTTATGAAACGCGGTAATAGCCCGCCAATCCAAGGAAACTACGGATTTCCATCACACTCTTCGGTCTCTTTCAATTTTGAATCGCTTTAACCTTTGAAGGATCCACGGAAATTCCGGATTCGGATATAATATGACCGAGAAACTTCACACGAGATTGCCAAAAGTGGCATTTAGAAAAAATTTCTTTTAATTGATTACTCCTAAGTGTTTCCAACACAATCCGAAGATGCTTTTCATGTTCCTCCTCGGTTTTTGAATACACAAGAATATCATTAATAAAGATGAGAACAAATCGATCGAGGAAGTGTTTGAAAACTCGATTCATAAGGTCAACGAAATAAGCTGGAGCATTCGTTAAACCAAATGGCATAACAAGCCATTCGTAAGATCCATAACGAGTACGGAACAATGTCAAAGGAATGCTATCCTCTGCAATATGAAGCTGATGAAAACCGGTTGCCAAGTCCAATTGTGAAAAGATCTAGGACCACTAAGTTGGTCGAATAAATCATCAATCCGAGGTAAAGGATATTTATTCTTGATAGTAAGATCATTAAGCTTGCGGTAGTCAACGCAAAGCCTAAGTGTATCATCGGATTTCTTCACAAAAATAGCAGAAGCTCACCAAGGAGAGGAACTAGAACGAATAAATTGCTTCGTCTCCAATTCGGATAATTGTTTGCGCATCTCCTCATTTTCTTTATTGGACATACGATAAGGAGGACGAGTGATAGGTAGAGCTCCAGGAATTAGATTAATTCTGAACTCAATTGCTCGCTTAGGTGGTAATCCTAAAACGGGCTCAAATATGTCGAAAAATTCACGAACAACGTGAATAAGAGAAATGACATCTTCCTCATCATTATTATAGTCATCATGAGGATTTAAAGAATATAAAGATGCTGTGAAGTTGGAATACGAATCTTTAAGAACAATAAAAATCTTCTTAACAGATTAAGGATGTCGAAGATGAATAGTCCTCTCAGGACATAGGATTTGAGCTTCATAACAATTTAGCTAATCCATCCCCAAAATTATTCCAAAGCCTAAGTAACGCATGACATGCAAATCGGCTCGGAAAGAAAAATCACACAACATAATCTCGACATCTTTACAAAGCAAGCTAATTGTTGCGGATCCACTAACCGGATTCGCAATTCTCAAAGAAGTCATTAAAGCCATAGCACTCTAAGAAAAAGTATCAACAAGTTCTTTTGATATAAAAGAATGGGACGCACCCGTATCAAAAAGAACTCGAATAGATTGATCACGAAACATAATAATGCCATCAAGGATAGAAGGAGAAATACCTTGACCACGAGAAGTGTTGCTAGGGGCTTGTGCAACATTTAGCTTTCCCTCCTTCTTGCCATGAAGTGTGGGACATGAAGATAGAAGATGACTCGAACCTTTGCAATAAGGACAAAAGAGAGGTTTCGGACATCTATTAGCATAATTGTCCTTAGAACCACAATTGTAGCATTGCCCACTACTAGGGGTAGGAGTCCTTTCTACCGAAGCTACTTGCTTCTCTTTCTTGTTGGGATTTGGGCCTTTGATTTTAATAGTCATTTTCTTGTTGTTGTTGAAGTTTGGTTTGGCACCCACAAATTCAACATCATCTTCCTTATCTGCCTCTTGAAGTCGAAGAGCGATATCAATAAGTTGGTCAAAAGAAACTTCCAATTTCAGAAGTAATGGCTTCTTGAGGTTTTTATTCAAGCCATAAACAAATCTCTGATTCTTCTTTGATAAGGTATTAATGTACTCAACCCCGTATTTAGAAAGAGATTCGAAAGATGCGACATATTCTGTCACAGAAGATTCACCTTGAACAAAGTCAATAAAATGACGGGCCAAAGTCACCTTTTCAGCTTCTGGCACAAACTTTGATTCGAATCTTCCCCGGAATTGCTCCTAAGTAAGATCCACTTCAATAATTTCAGAAATAAGAAGTGCATACCAATCTAATGCTCTTTTTTGAAGCATGCTAGAAGCCACTTGGACTCGATGAAGATCAATAAGATTCATGCGAAAAAAGATGCGATTGCATGTTCTTAGCCAAGCTTGGACCTGAATGACGCTTTCGGAACCCCTGAATGGCTTCCCACCCAAGTTGGTATAGTCATTGCACAAGCGTGCAAACCCGGATTTAGGGTGAGTAGGCTCTGGAATGTGTCCGGCAGCTTGAGCATTCTTCACAAGATCAAGAAGTTGTTGTGCAGACATAAATACTCCATCCTGAGGAGTAGCACTAGATTGATCGGCGCTAGGATGGCCTAGTCTAACCATTTCTCTTCTTTAAGAAAGAAAGAAAGGAGAAGAAGAAGTTATTCTCAGAATGAATATCAAACAATAATGATTGATAAAACAAGGCATCACAAAGATAATAGGATAGAACGGGTCCAATGACTCGAATAAAATCCTAAGGCACGACTCCTAAGATGGACTTAGGACGATGATCCTTGCTATAATATTTCATATTGTTCCAAAGTTTGGATCTGATACCAAGCTGTGATGCCCCACATCTATACTCACGATAGCCAAGGACACTACGGGGTAATGCCGTCAACTAGCACGAAGAATAAGGCTGTTGAGGAGCGACCATCCATGTAATGCTTTTGTGCGAGGACCGATATGTCAGATAGAATAACATGCATTTCATCTCGAGTGGAAATCCGACATACCAATACAAACCCAAAACTACTACTCAGTGGCTGTAATATCTTCGAAAACAAATATAGAAATAAGCATAACATAAATCAGTCACAGATATCCATATCACAAAGGCGGAAACAGATATGAATATAACACTAAGAAGTGTTTATCAGAGTAGTGGCCAAACAAGAACCACAATATAACAAAAGAATAGATACGAGTGCTAGACAAAAGAATATGTATACATCAAGGAGTCTCTATCTCTAATTTATACCAACAAAAACTACAAATCAAATGTAGTTAGCCAAAAGTCAGATAATACTCACAGATGAGGAGTCAGGCAGGAGCACTTGTAATATCTCGGTCTGACCTGAGTATTATTTAATAAGAAAATAATAAATGGATCAGTCTAGCTGTAAATATCAGATAAAATGATAAAGGATAAGAGATATGACAAAAACGTATGATAACCACAAAGCCATACTATGAGAAGTATGTATTGAAAATCAACAAGAGATTAATCAATATCACAAGAATCTTCTCAAAGATCAAAAGAATGTCATACACTTTATTTTTATCCACCAAGTCACAAATATCGACATCATATCGATGCCAATCATAAAACCTGGTGAAACACAAATTCTAGAAATCGTCAATAGAAATCCAGAAATCACAAAAGGGGAGAGGGCTATCACAAAACAGGAGCATGAAAACTCACCAAAACGTGTATCACAAACGGGACGCTATCCCATGATAGCTAATCATAGAGCCAGTGCAATGATGTAGTACAATATGGGTACGCCCGAGGAACCTGAAACTCGAATAATTCGGAATAACGACGTAGTACAACGGTACGTCCGATGATCCTGAGAAGCTGGTGTAACAATGTAGTACAACGGTACGCCCGATGAACCGAACTCCATAAAAGAACATAGGTCGCTAGCCCAAAAAAATTGAGTCGAAACTCCAAAGAATACATAGGTCATTAGCCTATGAAAGAATTGAGACGAAACTCAATAAAACGAGGTACCATCCCCTACGTGGACAAAGAAACATAGCATATAGCTAGTCTAAATCTCATAAATGATCATCAATGATCATCAAGAAGTGTCAACTACACTAAGCTAGTAAATATATGAATTTAGCTTCATGTCCTATAACCACTAGCTTAACTTAAATATTTACGAACAAATCGTAGATCTCCACTAGAAAATAGTCACAAGAGATCTAATCGAACAAGTCCAAGAAATAACCGACGAAGTAAATGCAAGCGTTTCATGCCACTTGTTTTACTAAGTCGTTTAATTAGATTTCTCTTACGAGTGAGGTAAAGGTTTGTATATACTAGTAGATTGGAAAAAGGTTTAAGAAACGAGCTTTGTAATAAAATAGTGTTGAAATCGTTTTGATGAAAGAGTTTTGATATTTACTACTAGTATTGAAACCTTTATATTTTTAAAGTGACAAATCACAAAAATGATTGTAGAACAATCAATCACCAAAACTTACATACGAAGACGTGAATAAAATCCAAAGAAATTGATACCGAATCCATCAAAATGGATATTCCCAAAAAAACCCGAAGAAAATGTCATCAAAGTCGATAATAGTTGATAACAACAAAAGGGAAACAACACGAATCGATTAAATTTGGAAACTCAAGCTAAATAGGCAAAATAGGCAAAAACAAGCAGATTCAGACGTTTGAAAGGTATGATTCAGACGTCTGAATTTTCAGACGTCTGAATCTGGAAAATAAAATATTTTCTAGAACATAATTCAGACGTCTGAATATATAATTTCAGACATCTGAAAATGCCAATTTTTAGCCTATTTCTTCTCTGGTTCAATTCGAACCAATTCAGACGTCTGGAACCATTGATTCAGAAGTCTGAATACTGGGGAATAAAAATTCCCAGTATAATATTCAAACGTCTGGAAATACAAATTCAGACGTCTGAAAACTGAATTTCAGGCATTCCCTGAACCTAGGCCAAAGATGGCCAAACGATTATCGGGAGCGATCGGACGAGCAACGATGACTAAGGATTTATGCCAAGCGACAACCCAGCCTTAATGGCTCTTCGATATGCCTCGAATATCAATGTCCAAATATCCATAATAGGATTTTCATAAAATTAAACCAAAACACAAAAAATTGGAATACTCATCAAATCAATCCAAATCCAAATCAAATGAACACGTAAAGATGTTAGGAATTCATACCTAATAATCAAAGATAGTTATAGACTTAGATGTGAGATAAAAATCATACCTTTAAACCCAAATCAATGAAGGAGAAGCTTGAAAACAAAGAAGGATCAACCACTCTTCAACACAACCCAAATGAGCTTGAATCTAAGCTCAAAAGAAGAACATTCCCTAAGTTAGGTTTAGGAAATTTCTAAAATTGGAAGGAGAAAGAGTTGGAGAAGAAGAAGAGGATGCTTACCAATAGCTTCACTTTGAATTCGGAGCAAGAATTCGAGTTTGCAATTTGAACTAGGGCTTGGAATTTCTATTTCCCATTCTCTTTCCCCATTTTCAGTTGTGCTTATGCTTTAGAATGAAAATGAATGAATGGAAGAAGAGAAGGGCTGAGTTGGTGTAAAGATTGGGTGAAACCCAAACCCAAAAGCCCACTTAGAAAATAGAAAAATATGACTTACTCCAAACATATCGAAGTTTACACTCAAAAAGGTCGCAAACGTCACATATCAGAATGTGTCCAAGCGAAAACATCTAGGTTTGTTCGAAGGAAATCAGTGAGATCCTCGACCATTGACGGGCCGGGTTGCGATCCAATCTTAAGAACTCATGACGGGTCATCTCGGCTGACTGGAATGTCAATTTTCAGTTCAGCCGGTGCTGCTTTTGCTTCCCTGGGTTCCCTATCATCATCTCTCGAATCTATGTCTCGATAGATCTGAGAGTGTCACCCAAGCCAGGGCTCAGGCACTACTTGTCAATCACTAGTATTCCGAATGCGGACGGAGCTGTCCACAACCTTACCTTTTTCTCGCCGCTGGGCCTCTCTCAGCTCAGCCACATAACATGCACGACCGGTCGTCTGATCGCCATGCACCACACTGACTCCTTTGTTTGTCGGAAATTTTAACGTCAAACACCACGGGGCCAAAGCTGCCCTAAACTTTGCCGGGGCCGGCCGACCCAGAAACACATTATATGGAGAATCAACATCCAACACTGTAAACGGTAGGATTCACACCCTTCTACGCTCACCTTCTCCCAGTTCAACTGGCAACTCAACATACCTCATCGCATCAGTCGCTGCACCATTAAAGCCATGAATACGGGCTTTAGATGGCTTTAAATCTTTTGTCTCCATCTTCATTTGGTCATATGCCTTTTTGAAGATGATGTTAACGGAGCTTTCACAATCAATTAAAATTCTTTTGACATATGCTGGCCCGATCGTCGTAGATAACCATCGGGTCGATGGTAGGAGCCTCCACCTTGTCTGCATCTTGTCTCCTTAACAATATATCGTCTATCATCATGCATTGCTGCTTTGCGGGGGTCCTATCCTCCACATTTGAACAACACTCATAATCCGCATACCTCAAGGAGTTAGCATATCGCTCCATCTCCTGCCAATTCTTGTCTACAGAGTGAGGTCCACCGACTATCGTGTTTATGACCAACCTGCCCGCGGTTCAGGAAGGTTCCTCTGGTTGGCGTGGAGCCGGCCCGCGTCCGGGGTCTGATGTTCCTTGCCTACCCTCTTGTGGGTTCTTGACAAATTCTGCAACCTTTTCTATCCGATCAACTTTTCTATGGCATCATGGAGGTGTCTACACTCCTCTGTATTATGCCCGTAAGTCTCATGGAAACGACAGTACTTCCCTGTCGGCTTCTGTTCCTCTATCGACTCCTTTGGGCGTGGCTTTCTGTATTGAAAAGTGTTACAAGTTGACAAGTAAAATTTCTCAAGAGATGCATTCAGTGGGATATATTCGTTGTAGATTGGAATCATTGGCTTCCATGTCCCTTCTTCTCTTTTCTTTCCGCGATTCCCTCCTCTGGACCCTTTAGATTGCCCAGGCTTGTTCTGGACGTTGACTTGGAGCTTTCCTGAGTTATCGCCGGATTGGTTTACGGCGATGTTGCTTTTCACAGTCTCTTGAACATGCCCTGTAACGACCCGTATTTTACGTGTTGATATATCGTAGAATTATTAGGTCGTTAGTGTTGCTTAGGTCATCCATAGCTTAAGTCGTGGGAAGCTTGGGTCGTGTGACCGAGTTAAGGTGGTGACCGACCTATAGATAAGTCGTAGACGACTTAAGGAGGGTGCACGAGTTAAGGGTTAGCAACCTGGTGGTGTTAAGTGATAGGTCGTGCACGAGTTAAGTGAGAGGTCGTGTACGAGTTACGAGTTAAGAGATGACCGAGTTTAGTGTTTACGACCTAAGGTAGATAGGTCGGTAGAGCGACCTAAGGTAGATAGGTCGGTTGAGCGACCTAAGATAGTTAGCGGCCTAGGGTTAACGACCTAACAGTTACGAGTTATGATTTCTGACCGACCTAAGTATGGACCGACCTAAGGAAGTTAGGTCGTAGACGAGTTATGGCCTAGTAGTTAAGTCGTCATGTTTTAGGTCGTAGCATAGTTAGGTCGGTAGGTTAGTTAGGTCGTTAGACGACCTAAGGAAGGTCGCTATGAGTTGTTAGGTCGTAACTCGTGTTGCTCGATAGGTCGTGACTAGGTTAGGTCGTATAGAGGCTTATGTGTTAGGTCGTAAGCTTTTAAGTCGGCAGCTAGGTAGGTCGTGTAAGTGCATGTGTGTGCTAAGTCGGCCTTGTTTGTTAGGTCGCATAGGAGTTAGGTTGTGAGATCTTGTGTGTTTGGATAAGTCGTAGGTCGTATGTCGTGTACCCAGTTAAGCCGTTGTGTCATGAGTCGGCAGGGTCTTAGGTCGTAGGTCGTTGGTTCGAGTTAAGGAAGGTGGCTGTGTTTTAGGTTGCATGTACTATTGAGACTTAGGTCGTAAATGACCTAAGTTAGGTCGGGGATCTTTAGGCCGGCAACGACCTAAAACTGGGCGACGACCTAAGGGTGAAATCAGCCTATAAATAGAGGAGTTTGGCTCACGTTTTGGCATCGGTTTTTGAAGCGACGAAGTGCTGCCATTTTGAGAGCTCGACTACAACATTTCTTCACTTCTTTTCTCCACTTTGATCGAGTGCTAACATCCATCCAAGATCGAAGAGCAAGATTTAAGATTGAAGAGCCAAAGTTGAAGATATTCATCCAACAAAGCAAGATCTCATCATTTCAAGCGGGATTTCGACGAATCAAGCTTGAATCTTCGCTGTCCAGATCTGAAGTTGATAGTCTTTGAAGTGTTTGGGTGATTCGGTGAGTGGTAGTTATCTCTCACGCGGACCCAAAGGAGTATATTGGATCGGTGGCTTGGTTATGTGTTTAAGATAGTGATTTCTCGCATTTTCCTTAAGTCTGCATGTAGATCCATCATCTATGAAGTTTTGAATACCCTTTTTACTACATGTGAACCTATACAAGTTTATTCATTGAATTGTAGAGACATTTGCCTATTATTCATGCTTGTTAGATTTGGACACTTTAATTACGAAATTGCCATTATAGTTAATATTGGTTGTTAGATCTTGTTTGAATGATTGATTGTTTGTATTGATGATTGATTTGATTGTTTCAAGTTAGCTAGTAGTTGATTTGGAACAAGATGGTCGAAGATGGTTCAAAAGCTAAGTGGAAAGGCTCTTGAATGGGAAATGCTGCTTAAGACTAGGTAGCAGGTGACAGGTGCTGTTCTTGAAGATTTACGCTGATGACGACGAAGACGAGCAGGAGGCTTTTGCATATTATTTCATATTATATGTACTGGGTGTTCCGCTGCTGTATTTGTTTGAGTGTTATGTAGTGAGGTTTTGATGTATGGATGATTCATATGTTTGTATAAAACTACTATGATGCTTATATGATGATATTCTGTTCTATGGAGCTTCACTATATATATATTTCTCTATTGTATTTTATCCATGCGCTGTGAGTTACGATAGATTCTGCGATGTTTATTCTACCCTTGACGGTCACCCATGGCTGCCTGGCACACTTTCAGCACACCATCTCCTTGTTTCCGTGCGGGAGTCATGGGCGGTCGTCACAGGCCCTGGTGCCTTATCACGCCTAGTCCATCTGGCTTCTTCTCTTCTTATGAATTGATGAGCCTTTGAATAGAAACACTCCAGTGTTGTTGGAGCCTTTCCTGCCAAACAATCTCCAAACTCTGAATCCGGATCTACTCCTTGAATTACCGCCATCAGAATTGCATGGTCGTTGGGGTTGCTGACTTCAGTAGCCGCAACATGAAATCTCTGCAATTACACTTTCAACGACTCCCCCGGGGCCTAGATTACACTTGATAGCGACAACACTTCCTTGGGATGAGTGGCGTGTATCCTGAACTATTCTACAAATTTCGTCGCTAATTCATCGAAGCTGGATACAAACTGTGTGGGAAGTCGAGTGAACCACATGGTGGCGATTCCGGATAAAGTAATTGGAAAGCACCTACACTTGGTCGCGTTATTTGCTCTAGCTGAATCCATCATCCATTCGTACCTCATCACATGCTGCCTAGGATCGGCCTTTCCTTCGTACGCCGGGATAGTTGGCATGCTAAACTTCCTAGGATACTCGGCCTGTATGATGGTATCGGTGAATGGAGTATGACTCCTGGATATCCCCCAATCTTCGTTGGTTAAAATTTGATTTTCTTTCATCAACTGTCTGACCATAGCTGATAAGTTTGGAGTTTGTATGGAGGATGTAAGGTTGGTCTCCATTCTATTGTACCGCTCAGGTTGGTGTCTTCTCTGTTGGCGGTCTGCCAAACGTGTATCTTAGGGACCGGCTTCATTGGGGTCTTAGTGAACCAGGCATCCAGTCTCCACACGTGCTTCAGCTCCTAAATTTCCCATTCCGGTTTGAGTGTGGTCTCCAAGATGTAAGTGATCTCTAGTTGATCGGTCAGTAGCATTTGCTTGTGCAGTTCCCGTTCTGCAGCATCTACGCCTGGGAGGTTCATCAGATGAGGTTGAACTATCAGATAAAGAATAAGGAATGGGGCTACCTCCAGCATTCTGATGCTGTTGGTTTGTAAGCTGTGTCACGAGGTTAACGTTAGCTTGAATTTGTTCAGCAAGTTGCCTTCTACTTTCCATGAGTTCTCTCATTGGGTCATTGAACTTTGTCTTGGTGACAACTTCCGTTTGGTTATGAGCTCCGGCAGTCCCTATGCCATGATTAACTTGTTGATTGCTAGATCCTATCTGTTGTGCGCTAGCAGTCTCGTTGACGTCCACGTTATGGGAGACTGATCGGGTACTTGGTCTTCCCATAGTAGTGTGGTTGATTGAAACTCTAAGTAGATTCAACAGACGTCCTGTCAATAAGTCGGATCTCCTTCGGGGGATTTATTCAATCCAGTAGCTACAAAGCAGATCCTAGTGGCTTGAGAATCGGCTTTCGATGAAAGCACCAAAATGTTAGCACCAGAATTGTTCACTAACACCCTTAAGAATGATTGTGTAGGGAAATTAATGAAGAAAGTAAATTAAAACTGTGAACTGTATGCTAAATTAAATGCAAAGACAAGAACACCAGATTTATAGCGGTTCGGCATAACTGCCTACCTCTACTGTGAAGTCAATCTTTATTTCTTTACTCGACCGTTGATTACAGATACAATCCGTGCACCAACTACTTGAATACAATTACTTAAATAAAGAGAATAAGTCTTGAATGCGGCAGAGTCTCCCCAATGTTCTCGGAAAAAGGTCCCTTTCACTGTGCCCTTGTCCCTCTATTTCTAGACAAAGATGGGTTGGACTTCCCTAATGGGCCTAGGAGGAGGATACCTCGGCTTGTGGTGAGTGACTTCTGTGTGCCGAGCCACAAATGCCGAACGGCAAATGCCGAGCCACGTACTCAAGCCGAACGGTACCTTTATGACGAATGAGGCAATGTGTTGAGTGAAGTGTATATGCCGAACGAGACATCGATGCCGGACAAGGGGAGATGTCAAACGACATACTTATGCTGAGCGATGCTGGAATACCGAACGAGGCTGGAATGACAAACGAGGCTGGAATGCCGAGCGATACTGGAATGCCTAGCGAGGATGGAATGCCGAGCGAGGCTAGAATGCCAAACGAGGCTGGAATGTCCAGCGGGGCTAGAATGCCGAATGAGGCAGGAATGCCGGGCGAGGATAGAATGTCAAACGAGGCTGGAATGCCGGAGGAGGCTGGAATGCCGAATGACCTTACTATGCCGAACGGCCCTTCTATGCCGAACGAGGCTCTATGCCGATCGAGGTTTATGCCGAACGAGGATCACGCCGAATGACCCTGCTGTGCCCAACGAGGCTTCATGTCGAATGGTACTTATGACGAGCCTCTAGTTACTTGGTCAAACATCTAGGTAACACTTACGTTATCTTAAACACTTTTAAATGACATAACATATATCAACATATATAACACATGCATATAAGTATTAATTAATTAACTCGTTTAATTAATTTATTTTATAAATTTTATTAATAAATTTTAAATTTTGAAATTAATATTTAAATAGTTTCAAACATTTTGAAATTTTCATTACCTTTTCAAACATTTTAAAAGTTTATATTATATTACAACCTTTTACAATAAACATGTTTTTATTTTAAATTTAACTTTTAAATTTGGAATCTAGTCTTAATTTTTAAAACTATTTTTGAAAATTATCCCAAGGCCTTATTCAAATTGGGCATTTTCTGTCAGGATCAACCTTTGGTCTACTTCACCTTTCAGGCCAGGTAGGTAAGCAGGTAGGATATGATACTTGTTTACCGAATTCCAATTCTAAACATCACCTTTCCAGACACCATACTAAGTGTGCATGCTTAATTAGTTAGCCCTAACATGACTAACTTAGACCGCATAGTTTATTAGGCTCCGATACCGCTGAAGGAACTGGGCCAGTCCGTAATGGAAGAAATGAGTGAATTTCAAAAAATTTAGCCATTTTGGATCTTTGATGGGCCTATGAAGTCTAAATATACTTAGAACTTTTCTAAGTTTCTTTAAATAAAATCAATATTATTTAATTTTATAAATAAAGCTTTACTTTAATTTAATGTGTATGTAAATTAGAGTATATCAAATATATTCTTATGTGCATATTTACGCGTAACAGTAACTTACTAAATTTATTTAGAGAAGGAAACATTTCATTTCCTATCTCTTAAATTATTTAACTAATGAAGGGATATAAATTTATTTAGAGAAAGAAACTTTTCATTTTCTTCCCCTCAACTCATTCATTTAATCACGGGGCATAAATTTATTTAGATAGAGAGAGAAACTTTTCATTTCTCTCCCTTTAATTAAATTGTTTGATCATATGAATGTCATTAATTATCAACATGTATATGTCATGAATGTATGTATAAATACACACATACACACATGTTATACTGTAAATTTTGTAAGTGAGACATACGATAGGTGCTATCAATTGATGGTAATGTCTAGACATATAAACAAAATCAAATGGATAGCTAATCACATAAAGGAAAAATGGGAAATAAATAAATGGTAACAACAATGATTGAATCAATTCACATTTCCTAAAATTAATTAATGCAGCATATAAATGATAAATTATAGGCATCAAAATATAAGTTATAAACAATCGAAAATAAACGCATGTATATATTATTGCCTCATTTAAATTGTATCCTCCTTTTGAAAAGAAATATAATCATACTCTGACAATATGAAATACATGTAATAAATTTTATATATGCAAACAAACATAGAATATTAATGTGTGTGTACATGATTAAATCAAGTCTTTCTACTTAATAAAAAATTAATGATCTATAGCGATCAGTTTAAAAGTAGGTTTATTGTCAAAACATTAACTGCATGTATGTAATATTCAATAAAATTTCTCTAATTAATACAAATTAGAGACTATAGTAATTAAATTAAAATTTAGATTTATTGCCAAAACATCTTCCTTTTTAAATTTACAAATAATACAAACACAAAATACATACATGTAAACTTTCAAATCTAAAATCACATTTTATTTTATACGATTTAAACATGAATCTTCAATAAAACACATCATAAACAAATTTTAGCTTAATTTGCTAATGTCAAATCCAATCAATACATTATGAACATACAAAATTTGGATCTAAAGGATTATACTTTGAATTGAATTGTATGTACAGAATGAATTAGAGAATATTATTTATTTAAAAGAATGAAACCTTTTCCATTCTTTAATTAAAATTTTCCTATTTAATTCCCTTGATTGATTCTCTCTCTCTCCAACCTTTCTTTACAAGTACGTCATCAAATGACATAAAATTTCAATAAATCATGTCATCAAATTACACAAATTTTACATAAATCATTTCATGCAATTATCTTTAAATTATATCAACATCGTATATCTATGCGCAAAAATATAACTCTTATAAATGCATTAAAATAATTACAAAAAACTTCCGAACATCAAATAAATAATAGTTAATATTTTTCAAATGTCAATTAATTTAATCAATTTACAACATTTATAAATTAATTAAATCATGCTATCTTTCAAAGAATTCATCATTATGGTTATGCGACTCAAAGGTATAAATTCAGCCAATGATTAATATCGAACTATTTGAATATTAATGTTCACACTTCACTTAGCAAGTGGTGTGACATTTGGCCGAATTTATCTCTTACACATCTTTTGGTAAAAACCAATTTTACTAATTATAAGCAGTACCTAATAGTGACAATTAACCGATTCACTTCGTCAAAACTATATCACTTTGGATTTATGAAATTTAGTAAAGGTCAAAATTCCAATATCATCCACATTCAACTTTATAGTCCAAACATAACGTCCTTAGTTCAATAATAACAATTATTATTGACCAAAATGCTCTAGCCGGAGACTATGACTTTAGGTTGACTTCAGTCGACCGTGATATTAACCTCATATAACTGAAGATGAATTCTCTCTTGAATAGTGTTTCACTTCTGTAACGACCCATAAATTTTAACGGTTTAAATAATGTAATTAACTAAAATTTTGATGAAATTATAAATAATAGAATTTAGCTATGAAAATTTGATATTTGAGATGCGTCTATTAAAACATAGCAAATGGAAGATTTTCATTGGAAAACATGAAAGTATATTCTATTGTGAAATTTACAATTTCAATTTAAATCAGTTAATATTTGATGGTAATAAAATATTTTTCAAACCTGAATATTTTTAAAAATTAAAAATGTAAACTATTTTCTGAGTAAGACGTCATAATTCATTTCGTCAAATGTGGACTTTTCTAGCCCCGTTTATCTTATTTTCGGTGTTTTAGCAGCATTTTCGGCAGCGAAAAATCGAGTTTTTATAACTTGATCGTATCGCTGATATCTATATACTATTCTGTTCCTATCTTCGTGCTGATCTCTGCAGTATATTTATTTGTGCATTTCAGAGTTCGGTACGTGGTGAAATCAGTAAGCGGTCAACCGTATCGGTACTCGTTCGAGTCTATTTATTTTCCATGTCCATTTTTGGTAAACTAATAGCCATTTACGATTAATATTCCCTGGAATCCGATCATGACATTCACTATTCCCTAAAATTAATTTATAATTGGCTGGTTCACTTTCATTTTGGTTTGTTCCTGTGTCTTTTCCTTTCTCTTCCTTTATTATAAAACAAACGAATATATAAGTTTACTTATATTTGTTTGCTATGAAACTATTTTATCTTCTTCCAACCGTAGCCTGTTTACATCATGTTGCTTATATTTTGAGAAACCTCCTCATCGCTTTATTTCACCGATCCACTTTTAGCCCAAGCTTCATGCAAACAACCGAGCAAACCCTCCTGTAAACCTCTCTCTCCTCAAATGCCACCTTCACCCTGCTGCCGCGGACCCAAACTTCCATCTTCCTCCGCATGCACATTAGCCGGCCTCACACCCATACTCCATGTTGCACGTCTCCCTTTTGTCCTTCATCGTCGTTGGCATAACCGAGACCTTCCTCGGCCTTCTTTCTTTGCAACCGCCTCCACCCTGACAAGCAGCTCGGCCTTGCCTTTTCCGCACACCTTCCATTGCCAACCTCCACTGGTCACCAACCACCTTGCCTCCGCCCGCCCGCCACCACTAACCAAACCGTCTCCTCCATGTCATTTTCGCCACACAGGCGACCTTCCCCATGACCTCGACTTCCGCAACCCACCTTGTCCACCTCGTCAACCTCAACCAAGCACGACCTAGTCACTTCTCTTCTTTGATCCAAATACCTATATGGCATGTGATATATATATATATATATATATATATATATATATTAGCCTGGGATATATATATTTGTCTGTGATATATATATCGCCTGATATATATATATGTATATAAAAATATACATTTCTCTTATTTGCAGTTTTATATTTATTAGTGCATACGCAATTTTTGTTATACATACATACATACATATACATACATATATATAAGAAGCATAATTATAATATGTTTAAAGTGTTATAATATACAATGATTGAATATGTATATTAGTTTCTATATATGTATATGATCTATTGAGTTTATATATATAAATTTATATATCATTTTTTGTTTATGTATAAGTATATATAGGTTGTATATAATCTGGTTGGTTGTATATATTAATTTATATGAGGGTATACATGATCGGTTTAAGTGTGTGTTTGTGTGTATATAATATAATAAAGTATGTTTATATTGATTTTTACATTAATTTAGAAATGTAAAATGTATGTAAGTTCGTATATATTTATATTTTGGTTCACATGCACAAATATACATAAGATATATAGAGAGGTTTTATTTTATATGTGTTTGTATGAATTATGTAATCTGTCAGTTTATATGAGTTTTATAACCAGTTAGTATATATATGATTGTTATAATATGTTAGTTGTATAAATTTATAATATGTCAGTTTACACATGTAAGTTATGAAAGTTGGTTGTTTGTATGAAATATAAGTGTGTATATGATTCGATGAGTTCAAAATATATTATAATACATTAAGTTAATATTAATTTTTTTCGTGAATATTGATTTTTTAAAATATAATAAGTATGTAAGTTTATATATATAAAGATTTTATTTTAATATATATTTTAAATTAAATATTGATTTTAAAATATGTATATAAATATTTGGTTTTAAATGTGTTTTATTTTGAATATTGATATAAATACATACATACTTACATACATACATATATATATATATATGTATATGTATGTATGTATATATAAGTCTGTATATCTATTGTTGCCGTCAATATCTTCTTCTTTGCTCGTCAATATTCTAGCTCTGCTTTGTTCGCCGCTATCCAGAGATTACAACAGCAATTTTCTAGCTTTGTCACTTGTCTGTTTTGCGTGTTTGTGTCACTCTATTCACCATCATTGTTTCCATAGTCTCGAAAGGTAAGCAATCACTCACAATTAACATTGTTTTATTTACTAAATTCAATTTATATGAAATGACGATTGAAATGTGCTGTTAAATTTGAATAGTTATTTGATTTTTTAAGTATGATATGCCATTTTCTGTAATTGTTCACCCATGACATATGACATCATAACCTGTTGTATATATATTATATTTAAATTTATCCTGTTGCTGATATGTTATATTATTATCATATCTGTTCTCACTCTACAAGTTCGCTGTTAGTTTAGAAATCCCTATGGGTTGAAATGATACATACCCGAATGATATTATAGATTATGGAAAAATCGCTATGGGTTGATTAATAAACCCAAACGATTTCCATTTGATTTAAATTTTGGGATTTCGGGTTGAAATGATATATACCCGTAGATATTTAAATTGCAGATTGAAATGATAAATATTCGGATCACTTGATCATATGATAGAAAATTATATACAAACACCGTTGGTCTATATTTTAAAATGATTCCAAAGTTTTAGAAGGAAGGATTTTATTAAATATTGATTTTTAAATATAATATAAAAATATTTTATTTTGTAAAATTAGATTTACTTGTAATTTTAAATATAGGATAGAAAATATAAATTTTAAGATTTTACTTGTAATTTTTTTTTTAAATATGTAAAATGAGATATGGAATAGATTTATTAATAAGATTTAATTAATATAATTCATTTAAAAAATTCAATTTAATTATTATATATAATATGTTTAAATATTTATTTAAAAGTTTACATCAATATTTTAAATAGATTTTTGTAATAACTATAAATAAATAGAGGTTGGAAAAATTTTAAAGAAAAATTGAATTTAAATTTAGTTGGTTAATAATTGAATTTAAATAAGAATTTATTTGGACTTATTGATTTTGAGATTTGAAAGGTAGGGCTTATAACTTGATTTGATGAAAAGTGATTTAAATGAATATTCTCAACTTTAAATAAAAATTAAGACGGAATATTTAATATTGATGTAAATTTATAGATTGAGATTTTATTTAATTGTTATTAAAATCTTTAAGTGAATATTTTCCAATTTGAATAAAAATTAAAAATTGAATGTTGAAATACAAATGAAATCTACGTTGTAAATGTATGTATATTTAAACTTTGAATCTTTTGGGAATTGAAGTGCTAGTTCAAAACCTGGATTTGAAATCGATATAAATTGAAATGGTTTATTGAGAATTTGAATTGTCAACCTTTTTAATTGAAATTGTTGAACTGTGATTGATTAAATTGAAATTTTGGACTTTAGTTGATTTGAATCTATTTGTGAAATTGGAGAAAACTATTTTTAATATATATAAATTATTTTAATTTATAACTATTTTAATCTATAAATTATTTTAATATATAATCTATTTTTAATTTATAAATATTTCATATATATACTAATTTCAATATCTAAATTGTTTAAGTTGGACTGTATGATTTCAAAACTGTTATGATTTCAAAAGTGTTGTGATTTCAAAAATTTTGTGATTTCGATAATGTTATGATTTCAAACGCGTTATGATTTCAAAAGTGTTATGATTTCAAAAGTGTTATGATTTCAAAAGTGTTATAATTCAGGAAATGAATATTATTTAAAGTGAATAATGATATCGAATTGATACGGTTTTGAAATGAATACGATATTTTGATATGAAGTATGAACTATTTGAAATGAAATGACCACGGTGTGAAATAAGCGTTAGGTTGTTAAAGAGACCAGGATTGGATATTGTCATACTCTCTCCCAATACCGAAAAATACTTTAGCAACTATGTACATGGTGTAAATTCCAGAATGAAGTAAAATGGTTTGACGATGATTCTATATGAGGTTTTAGCGTAGCCCTGACTCCCGTGAGTCATCTTGATGTAGCTAAAACAAGTGCTGTACCAGGCCTAGTGGGGTTATTCCCCTTATTGGGCACATTTCATTGATACCATTCTATTACTTTTGTGATTTGATTGGGTGCACCTTTGATTTTGGAGTGTGTTTCGAGGGGTTGGTAGTAGCTGCCATACGTTACCACCAGTTTGGAAGTGCAAACGGTACATCTACCCTGGCATTGCCTCGCATGCCTTGTAACATGCCCTATTGCACCTTCTATGAGTTTGGTTTGTACCATACCTATGGAGTGCCCTCTGAGTAAACCTCACGGAGGAGCTTACATACTATATAGACTATGGGAATATATCAAATGTGTTAAGAGGGATATGGGTAACGCCTTAAAGCTATTTTAATAGTTTACTTTACTATAGACATATTATAATAGCATATATTACTGCATAGTAGATAGTTCTACGGATCCTTAGAGGATGGAAATCCCAACCATCCTTTAAGTTACTTGTATTTTAGTTGACATTTCACTTGAGTTGAATTTATTAATATAAAAATGTTAATCCTGACTCGGGTATTTTGTGTTTTGCTTTATGCTCGGGTCAGACTAAGTATCACAACATTTGAAACTCACCTTTGGAGATTGGAGTTTTGTTTGAAGATCTATCTATCTAGCTTTCAGTTATTTTCGTTTATTCTAGTCATTTATGTTTCAAACTCGTCGGTTGCTTATGTATTGGAGATTCATTGTATTTGATATTTCTTTTGTATTTTGTTTTAAACTCTGATGTTTATGTAGTAGGTTTATGTAGTAGATTCATGAACTACTATTTATCTATTCCACTGCTTATTGTTGTAATACTCTGTGTCTGTGATCTTATGATTGATTTATTTATTGTATACGCTAAGTTTTGCCAAATATAAATGAACAATATGTTGTTTTGAGCAATTCAAGTCTGACATGTGTGGATGCAACTGGTTTAAAATACCAGGTCGTTACAACTTCCAATGCTTCCAATCGATCCAACTATAGCCATTCGATGGACGACATGCCATGATTTAACTATAATCAAAGCTAAGCTTCCATATTGAAGATCAATAGTATTCTCAAGTCCAGAGAACTGTGTAAATTAGTCACATCGATATTCTCTGCTTAACCTTAGTTATACTAACCAACAAAAAACTATCAAGCAAGTCATTCCGTAGTTATCTAATAACTATCAGTACATAACCTATTGTTTCCCTCAGTAATCATGAGTAATACACCGTCCAACATGTGGAGAGCGTTATATAGTCTTGTCTCAATGGATACATCAATATCGAGACTCGATGCATCTTGACTAGGAACATTTAAATGATATATTTGTGCTATGTGATAAATTACTTACGGTTACAACATTTTATAACTACTATTACAAAACTACCATTTATGGATTTTCTATTACATATACTTTTAATTAAATTGATTAATTAATATAACAAAATTATATCAAGTATGTAATAGAAAGAAAATACCTTTATTTCGAACAAGATTAGCCAACGAGTTAGATACATATAACAAATTACATAATTACCCTTAAGGCATACCCCTAACTTATCAATATATGTGTTATACTATAAAGTTTATAGTATGTATGTATGTATATATGATATATAGGTATTACTATAAAGGTTATAGCAGACATACCCGATATAAAAATTGTATTGGAATACTAATATAAAATTATCAAATAGTTAACTAATTAAAATTAATTAAATAAGATTTAATTAATATAATATTATACATAAAACTATTATATAAGTGATATGAAATATAAAAGATATATAATAAAAAAATTTATACAATATGAATGTACAAACTAAATGTGGAACATTAAAGAAATCCAAATAGACTTAAGGAATAAATACGTATTTAAATATACATATACCGTGATTTTTGATGTGTCCGACACTTGAATCACGAGGGCATTTCATAAGAAGCGCATTATTCCATTAGTCGATATCACTTAATGTAATATATTGAAGATTATGAATCTTCAATATAATATTGCCCTCTACCATTATATATATATATTATTAAAAGGTTACTTGATTACTCCTTGGTTATTGAACAAACTCAATCTAGGGATGTTATGTATAGCATTTTTAATATATTGAATAGACGAGTTAAGATAACTATATGTATTTATTGCGCAAACTCATAATATGTAATGATCTTCCTTTCTTACTACTAAAGATGACACTTAATACATCCTTGGCATTCTTGTGTCGGTCATTTAGATGACCGAAAGACAGGTCATTTGGGGTGGGAGAAGAAATGATAGAACGAAATCTCACAAAAAGCACGACGAGTCATATACAATGCTAAACAAGTCTTTAGAAAAGGAAAATGACTTTAATACACATACATAAATCAGAGAACATATAACACTAATACATCATCAACCCTGTACAGTTATAAGAACCCAACCTTATAATTTCTAATAACTACAACAATAACAAAAAAATAGGGAAAGATAAAGGAAATATATGGATGTACGTCTTGGAGGCATCCAGCTCGTCTCTTGAAAGCTCCAAAGTATCCAACTTAAATCTAGAAAATATGCTCGGATTGACCCGAGCTTTATTAGAAAACAACGCCCAAATTAGTCTGGTAAAACCGGCATGAGAACAAAATTAAATCGATTACTTAACGTAATAATTTTTTTTGAAATAAAGGCATTTCGTAAGACACACCGCACATAAACACAGACAGGTTTCTACCATACAATAACCAAGCCATTTTCTATAGAAAGTCTAGTGATATTATAATAATGTCTAGGGGAGAAAATAAATATACGAAATATTAGGAATGGTTACCCATAATTATATTAGTAGTAGGGTCTACATTCAAAACCATAAGGCACATACTGGGGTTTGGATTCCAACTTGATAAGGTAAGGGAACACTTTCGGTATAGTACACCTCTAAAGAAAATGTACTTGAGGCTGCAACCCATTGCACCTCTGCCAACACAAAGGCGGCTGCCCCTTTAACATAGTAGGTCAAATTACATCATCCCTCGATACCGAGGCTACCATAATTTTCCCCACGGAAAGCTCGATCTAGATAGAGGAATGATGCTCCTAATTATAACGACCCAGAATTTCAGTTGTTTGAATTCGAAATATTTAATGGATTTTAAATATGGTAATTTTGGGTTGAATTAGTGAAATGGTTTAAAATTTCAAATACAGCGATTAAATGGATTTGGTGAATGGTAAATTTAATATTTAAAATTGGGTAAATATGTGAATCTGGAATTAAATGTGAATGGAAATGATTTCTAAAGTTGATTTAAACTCTCTTTGAATTAGAGTGATGATAGTGGAATTTTGAATTAAATTAAAAGTCGATAAATTGAAATTTGAAATTTTCTATATTAATTTAATCGTGAGAATAGCAATCCGGGGCACGGTCTCAGAATTGGACGAAACCAGTTTCATTAGATTCATAATAGTCTATTATTGTAGGTTTCAATTTTCATAGCAATCAGATTTATCGTTTGTTCGCGAAAGCTGAAAACGCGTAGAAAATTTAGGAAATTTAATTTAAAATCAGTCGTTTCAAGCCGTAACTCCCGTATACTATGAAATTGCATTCAAAACAGGTTCCATTGAGTTCAAAGTAGGGGTATAACAAATAGAACGCCTGCCGGAATGCTTCGTTTATAAATCGGAAAATGTTGAGTGTGAACGTGGTTTTTAAATAGTAAATTATATATATAGACACACACACACCCCTAATTCGTCTAACCCTAAACCAAACCCATAGAAATGCAGCCACCACCATATCCGCCCAGATCCAATGGCCGTGGAGAGATGGTGCCTTTAAAGGCAATATTGGTCGAAGTGTTTAACTAGGAACTTGGTCATAAGGAGGAAGGGACTCATCAACCGGTGGAGATGACCTAAGGTAGCCGGAGTTTACCAGAAATTGAGTTCGTTGGCGAAGGGAACGATCGCATTTTCCGATGTTTTGGCAGCTCATGGGGTGCTGTGGTCTGAAGGAAAGTTGAAAGGGGGAGTCGAAAGCCATAGGCTGGCGAAGTTTGGTGGCCTATCATCACCTGTGGTGGCCTAGGTGGTTGGAAGATGGACGGAGCGGTGGCGTGAGGCAGATGAAGGCGGTGATGATGTTTTGAGGGGTCGTGTTATTTGTTTCGATTGAGAAGATTATGTTAATCTAGGTTTTGAGGGTAATGATGGTCAATTACATTTCAAATACAATAGACAAAGACTACAACACAACTCAGCACAGCGGAAATATAGATATAGCTACGTCTGGACTCCTGCTCCATGCTTTCCAATATTCGTCAAGTCAAAACCTGATCCCTTGGCTACTCATAAAAATTTGAGTACCCGAGAGTTTAAGAAAAATAGAAATAAACTCTGGGTTAGACATGGGTCTGGTGTGAGTAAATGGTTTAAAGTTGCTTAACTTTTGAAAACTTTTGAAAACAAAAGGGCATCACGTAAGACTTCCCACACATAAACACGGGTAAGTTTTTACCTTACGCTATCCAAAACATTTGATAGGAAATCTAGTGATATAATAGTGTCTAGGGTTTTCAAGTAAAATATAGAAATAGCTGGAATGCTTACATCTCACGTTCCAACATAGTTGGGCACAATCAAAACGTACGACACTTATTGGAGATTGGATTCCATACAATAGCAGGGCTACTGGGATACCGCCCGTCATAGTACGTAGCCTAGATCACCGTACCGAGGATTACTCCCAATCCCCTGCAACACAAGGTCGGGACCATTCCTTACTGAACAGTCCCGAACAAGACAACCCCGTAGTTGGCTACAGACCAACTGCCCACAGAGTCGAATAAAAAGGGACATCTAGATAGGGGAAGCTCTCGTCCTACTTGGGCATGACCCACTTAACCTTGCTGCACCTCCCCTATTTTAGCCATTCCCGGTTGATGAGGGTTGAGGCTACCATTACCTTTATAGAACACATCTATCTTAGAATGCTCATCGTCCACCTGACGATGTTCTGAAAGCATTCAATCCATACAAGATCGTTCCAGGTTCGAATGAAGCCGAAGGCATTACTCATTACACTCATTTTGGAATCACCCTCAGAGTTAACGACGATAACCCTTGCACTCTGAATCTTCATCTTCACTTGAGATTCACGACCTAACGCTTAATTTGGATCGATGTGGTTTTCGGATATCCAAATCTGGAAACCCGATCTCGGTCTCATCGAAATCCAAAACGCCATCTTTTAGGTCCAAGTTGTTTTTAAAGTTAAAACAATTCATTTCAATTCAATTCAATATTTGAATTCACACAACATTTAACATAGATAAATATCACACATTTATCACTAGTATATCTAATATCATATCATAACATATCATCCAATAAATATCATCCAATAGATATCATCCAATATATGTCATCCAATAGATATCATCCAATATATATCGTCCTATAGATATTATCCAATATAGATATTCTATACAAACAATCATCCATAAACAGGATTTATTAATCCATGTTAAACTTAATCTTAAATTAAATTAATTACTTAAGAATTAATCTCCTAATCCTGCTTAACAATCATTAAGTAATTACAAACATTTAATTAATTAATTAATTAATCACTTCTTGATTATCCTTATCAATTAATCAATTAACCTTTAATCATAGATTAATTACTCTTTAATTCTCAATTAATAAACCTTAATTATTAATTAATTTCCTTCAATACAAAGTAATCAACCCTTAAATACTTTTATAATCAATTAATTAACCTTTAATTAACTGATTAATTAATAACCTTAATTATTAATCAATATCTCTTAATACAATTAATTAATCCATAATTAATCTTATAATTAATTAATTAATTAATCATTAACTAACTAATTATTTATCTCTTAATTATTAATTAATAAAACTTAATTAATAATTAACAACCTAAATTACAAATTAATTACTCTGCAAAAAAAATTACAAATTAATTAATCCTTAATCACTAGTTGATTAAACAGTTAATCAACCTTTATTAACATTTTATTAATCTTTAATCATCTTTGATTTATGTTTAATCATCTTTGGTTAATCCTTAATTAATTAATTAATCTTTTATCATAGATTAATCATCCTTTAAGTATTAATTAATATAACAAAATTTATTAATTAATAAAACTTAATTACACATTAAGTACTTCTTAATTATCAATTTAAGTAACCTTGAATTACTTAATTAACCACTCTCTAATTATTAAATTAATAAATTTTAATTACTTGATTAATTCATTCTTAATTACTTAATTACTCAATTAACTAATCTTTATTCATTAACTAAGAATCTTTAATTAGTAATCCTTAATCACAATTAATTAACTTTTGATTAATTAAATAATAACCCTTAATTAATTATTAATTAAACCAATTAATTACTCTTAATTAATTACTTAATTAATTCTTTATAATTAATAAATCAAATTGAGTAATTATACTTAATTCACTTTATTAAACTAATTAATCCCAAAACATTTTAACCTTAATCATCTTAAGATAGAACATTATCTTATTAATACCTTATTAACATTAACATTAACATTTTTAAAACAAATTATCTTCATAATTAATATTATTTATTTTAAATCATTAATTAAGTTTTTAAAATAAATAATCATTTAACTTGATAAAATTGAAGTTTTCAAAACATAACTTTCTCCAAAATAACTTAAACATTACAAATAGAAGTTGTAAAAGCTAATTCAATTTGTAAACTTGATTTTATAAAGATCTTAAACTTCATTTTAAAATTAATGCTTAAAATCACTTTAAATTTCACAAAATTTAAATCAATTAAATTTTGTGAAACTTCTTAATTTGTAGTTAAAGAAAACAAATTGAAAAGGGTAAGTTTAAACAAGAAAGCTTTAAAATAGATTTAAATTTAAACTTATATTTCAAAAACAATTTGATTTCAAACATTTTAAAACTGTTTCATCTCTACTTTGGGTTCAACCCAAAGACAGCTCGGGTCTGCCCCCGAGTAAACTCTCTTTCTTTCTGATTTTAGAACTTAAATTAAATTTTTAAAGTTAAAAACCTGTAGCTTATAAACACCTAAATTTACTTGAGTTTACTCTCGAGTTTTCTTCCCAAACTCTCAAGCAATGCTTCGAGTAAAATCCAACACCAATCATCAGACGTCACGCCCCTCCCCCCCCCCCGGTGCACCTGCACAGTCAACCTCGACGCCGATGATCACCTCCGGTGACGTCGACACACCATCCATCACCTCAACATCATCGCTCGATCATCCAAACACGCTCACAAATCTCAAACCAAAATCGAGTATGGAAGATGAAACCGCAACAAGAAACGTTGCTAGGAAACTATCTCGCAGCCACTACTCCGATCATCGGAGTTGCTACCCCTCCGGCTACACTATGCCGACACCCTAAGCTACCATTACCCCAAATTCCAATCCTCTCGATGCACCATAGAAAATGAATAAACCAAATTTCCAACACGACCAAAACTAGGTCTAGAAACCCATTTTCTTTGCCGCCGACACCCCAATGATCAAACACCCCATCTTCAATTTTTCCTCACCTCACCGCACAGTCCTCCACCACCAGACAAAGCCCCGACCCCTCTAGACCCTTAGGCCATCAGCAGTTGCTCAAAAACTCAAATCCAGATATCTTCAAAATACTCAACCAATACAACATTATAACTCATGATTTTCATTTTAAAAATCATGTTTTCCTAAGTCAATTCAAGATATAAACTTGAATCATCATCATACAACACTTGATTTTACCATACATTTAAACTGTTGCTGCATTTCTTGGTTCCAGAACTAAATTTAAACCTATATTATTTTAAATAAATTTTAAACTCCAATTTATGATTAAACAAACATATATTGTTTGTATCTCTAAACCTAACAAATATTGAATGATTTGATTTCGATTTTTGATCAAACTTTTGTTTCCTAAACTAGGAACAGAGATATAAAAATACAACATACATGCACATTTACAACATTCATATCATAGAGATAACTCACATAAATATGCACAACCAAACATTATTCATATTAAACTTCCCAGGCAAACAGAAGTATACTCACTTAAATTTTAATTAATTTTTTTTTACTCACCATATTTTAAAAGATGCAGAGGCTTGAATGCTAGAAACATTGAAAACTAAATTTGCCTGGGTTTATGATTCCTGTAAAACTGCTAGTTGAAATAATTGCTACTGAGAAAATTGACTTTGATCATGAACTTCAAGTTGCATTTAGACTTGAAATGGTTGCAAACTCCAGATTTGAAAATGGTTCGGGCTTTTGAATTTTTGTTCAAAAATTTGAACAGAGTGGATATTTTTCTTCTGAGGAGAAATACAAGCTTGTATTTGATGATTCTTTGCTTACAGATTTGAAAACAAATGCTTGAGGAAGAATTAGTTTACAAAGTTGCATTTGAACATCTGAATTCTGTATTTTGAAAACCTGCTGTAATACTTTCAGGATTCAATTTGTTTTGAGGAGGTGATTTCAGGTTTATTTGCAAATTACTGACTTGAAAAAAATCCTACAGGGTTTAGTTTTATTTAATATGAGATTTGAGAAAATATTACAGGGTTAAATTATTTTGGTTTGAAGTTCAAATCTGTAAATGGTTCCAGGCTCAATATTTTTGATTTGAGAAAAATGTGTTTACAGGTTGAAAAGAAGCAGGGTTTGATTTTGATTTGAGGAGTGTTTTATTTGAGTTTTGAGGATAGGTTTTCAGGTTTGATTCCAAGAATCTCTGGTTTGTGAAGATAGTTGAACTAGATTGAGTTTTTGATGCTTGAGAAGATAAGAAAAGAATGTCAAAAAGAAGATATATCTTTTATATCATGTAAATTTGGATTTATTTTAAAATTAAAGAAAATAAAATAAATTTTGACACTTGTTTTAAATGCCACCACTTGTCACAACTCATAATTAATAAACATACATGTGTTTTAATAAGCTTTAATAAATTAACACTTGTAATCTTTCATTTTTATTTATCTTTAAGAGATTTTAAAAGCTTTTATATATATTTTATAAATTAATAAATACATTTCTAAATAAATAAATGCTTTCTAAATTTTATAAAAATAAAATCTTTAAAAGAAAATAAAGTATAAACCAATTATAATTTAAATAAAATCATGTATAATATTTTTAATCCATTTTAAAATGTTAAAACAAACCTTTTGTATTTATTTTTAAATTTAATAAACACAACCTTAACTAATAACAATAAATTCTTTTTAAGGAAAACAAATTCTATTTTAAATAAAACTCATTCATATATTATTTTGAATCAAAATACTTTTAAGATATAAATATTCTTTTAAATTCAAATTTAAATCTAAATTCAAATTCAAATTCAACTTTAGAGTCTAATTTAAAATTAATTCAAATATATATATTAATTATAAACAAACACATTATTACTTTTGAAAGATAATAACTTAATCTTAAAAAAATCTATTCAAAAATTAATCTTAATTATATATATAAATTCCTTATTAACTTAAAAATAATAATTCTATTTTATAATTCATTTATAGATCAACACCAACTATATTTGAAAATAATTATTCCATTTAAAAATTTATTTATAAAACATTACCAATTAAATTTGCAAATAATTATTCTATTAAGAATCCATTTATAATTATAATTAAAATCATTATGTTATTAATTATTTTTGGTTATTTATATTTGAAAATAACAAATTTTATCCACTTTAATTAATTTATTAAGATGATTATCACATTTTAAATTCCTCGAAATTTCGGGATATCACATTCCTTTCCCCTTAAAAGAATTTCGTCCTCGAAATTTAAAACAAAGATAATCAAAAATCTTTTATTTCATTTTACAATCCAAACATCCATATCAACCATACACTATTAGCTAAACAACAATTCATTCGAATAAATAATTTATTCGAATAAACAATTCATTCAAACCACCAATTTATTTGTATAAACAAATTATTCAAATCAAGCAATTCCAGCTATCCGGACACGGATCTGGATAAGCCTTCCTATAACTATCCACAGTTTCTCAAGATAAACTCTGAAATCCTAGATCCACAGAGCCTAAACCAGCAAAACTACTATGGTCCAGAGCCTTCTATTACTCCAATCAAAAATCTGAACCAGAAATTAGACCACAAAAAAAAAAACTAGCTCAACTACCAGATCCTACTGAACTACAGATCCTAACTAAGACGGATAATTCACGTATTTGCTCAGATGAGATACATGAATAACATCATGAATTCCAACCATCCAAACTGATAATTCAATCCTGAAGACCACAACACTAGTCTCCTCAAGCACTCGGAACAGACCAAACCATCTTGGAGAAAATTTCCTGTCTTTGCAAATCCGATAACTCCTTTAAATCGGGAAACTTTGACAAGGACTAAATCTCAAATCTCATTAGCCAATTGTCTTTGTCACTAGTCCACAAATCCTTTTGACGATCTTGTGCTGCTCTCAACTCTCCTAGATAAGTTCCGCCTTCACAGAGGCCTCTCGGATCAAAACTGGACAAGAACCAGACGATCTCTCGACTCTACCCAACAAAATGGGAAACTACAAGGTCTTCCAAGAAAAACTCCATAGGGTGCCAACTAGATACTTGCCTGATTACAGAACGAAAATTCCATTCAATACAGATGGTCTTCCCAAAGTCCATCAGATCCAAAACACAGCCCTCAGCACAACCCTTAAAATTCTATTCAGCCTTTCCGTCTGACCGTCGATCTGGGAATGACAAGCTGAACTCAAATTCAAACTCGAACCCAAAGCTAATCTCAAAAGTCTAAAAATCTGCTGGAGAAAATAGGATCACGGTTGCTAACAATGCTGACCGAAACTCCAAGCAATCGGACCAACTCCTTCAAGAAAACTCAACCAAAGATGCTATAACAGGGTTGTCTTTACCGGAATAAAATGGGCGCTCCTAATTAACCGGTGTTCAATTATCCATATTCCATTTCCCTCTTTGGTCCTTGGCAAACCGTTGATGAAATCCAAAGAAATCATTTCTCACTTCACTTCAGAATTTCTAAGGCTGCAACAACTTGCGGGCTTCTGCTGATCACCTTCACTTGCTGATCGACCACACATCTTCTGACGATAGCAGCTACATCCTTCTTCATGCTCAGCTACCAGAAGATTTTCTGATAACTCCTTGCCTCAAATCCTTTCGATGATCTTTAAAGTTCCTTAACCATCAATCTCAAGACTGGAACTGACCATTCTTGACTCAATCCATCCATACATAACGCCCGAGTAGACCTCCAACATACTCTTGCCATCCAGAATAGCTAGAATAGGCACACTTGTCTTCCTTGCCTTCAAATCCAAGAAAGCCTTATCACACTCGGGTCCACTTAACTTAGTTCCTTGCCGAGTCACTTGGTTAAGTGTGAAGAAATCTTATAATAGACTCGACAACTTCCTGTAAAACTCTGCCAAAACTAGAAAACTGCGATTGCTTCACCTCTGAATATTAGCTACCCTGGTTGAATCTACAGAAATACCTCCACTAGATACAAAATTCCTTCTCAAAGATAACTTGGATCTGCTTCTCCAACTCTATCTCCTGATGAAGGCAAACTTCCACTACCTTGGAAACAACCGGAAAATCTCTAACCACTTCGATGGACTCTACACCTTCTGGAGATGCCTCACTTCTAAGCAACAGATGCTTCAAAGAACTTCAGAATTATCGCAAGTCACTTTTGCAATTCCCCCCAACTCAGCCTCCAAAGAAACAATCCTTACTATCCATCCAATCCATATCCAAAATAAGATCAAACCCTTCGAGATCCAATATCAATGGGCCACAAGAAAACTATAAGGAAGATAAGAAATCTTAAGCCTCTACAGATCTTATCTAACTCGGTTGTTCCGCCTAAGGATAGGACGGTCAACCAAACAAAGAGAAAGATGAAACTTCTCTAGAACTCAAGTTGGAAATCCGGACAGATATCCAACAAATTTAAATAGATATATAAAATTATATAAAAATTACATAAAAATTACAAATACGCGCTCTCAAGATAGACACAACTCCAGAGCCAAGGTATTATCTCAACCTATGCTCTGATACCACATGTGACGACCCGCCCTTCATTCCACAGAAGAACGCATCATTGTTAAGAAAGAAAGAGGTAGAAATAGAATAGAAAGAAGAAAGAACTCAACAGTATCAGAATCTCACAGCGGACCGGAACAAAATATAACATATCAAATAGAAATTATATAGTCATTTACATCAGAGTTACACAGATACAACAACCTTTCACATTAGACAGTTATAGGTTTCTGTCTATTACATTTCAATACAACAGACAAAGACTACAACACAACTCAACACAGCGAAAATATAGATATAGCTACGTCTGGACTCCTGCTCCATGCTTTCCAATATTCGTCAAGTCAAAACCTGATCCCTTGGCTACTCCTAAAAATTTGAGTACCCGAGAGTTTAAGAAAAACAGAAATAAACTCTGGGTCAGACATGGGTCTGGTGTGAGTAAACGGTTTAAAGTTGCTTAACTTTTGAAAACTTTTGAAAACATTAGGGCATCACGTAAGACTTCCGACACATAAACACGGGTAAGTTCATACCTTACGCTATCCAAAATATTTGATAGGAAATCCAGTGGTATTATAATAGTGTCTAGGGTTTTAAGTAAAATACAGAAATAGATGGAATGCTTACATCTCGCATTCCAACATAGTTGGGCACAATCAAAATGTACGGCACTTATTGGAGATTGGATTCCATACAATGACAGGGCTACTGGGGGACCGCCCGTCACAGTACGAGGCCTAGATCACCGTACCGAGGATTACTCCTAATCTCCTTCAACACAAGGCCGGGACCATTCCTTACTGAATAGTCCTGAACAAGACAACCCCGCAGTTGGCTGCAGACCAACTGCCTACATAGCTGAATGAAAAGGGACATCTAGACAGGGGAAGCTCTCGTCCTACTTGGGCATGACCCACTTAACCTTGTTGCACCTTCCCTGTTTTAGCCATTCCCGGTTGATGAGGGTTGAGGCTACGATTACCTTTATAGAACACATCTATCTTAGAATGCTCGTCGTCCACCTGACGATGTTCTGAAAGCATTCAATCCATACAAGTTCGTTCCGGGTTCGAACGAAACCGAAGGCATTATCTCGTTACACTCATTTTGGAATCACCCTCAGAGTTAACGACGATAACCTTTACATTCTGAATCTTCATCTTCACTTAAGATTAAATACCTAACGCTTAATTTGGATCGATGTGGTTTTCGGATATCCAAATCTGGAAACCCGATCCCGGTCTCATCGAAATCCAAAACGCCATCTTTTAGGTCCAAGTTGTTTTTTAAAGTTAAAACAATTCATTTCAATTCAATTCAACATTTGAATTCACACAGCATTTAACATAGATAAATATCACACATTTATCACTAATATATCTAATATCATATCATAACATATCATCCAAAAGATATCATCCAATAAATATCATCCAATAGATATCATCCAATATATGTCATCCAATAGATATTATCCAATATATATATCATCCAATAGATGTTATCAATATAGATATTCTATACAAACAATCATCCATAAACAGGATTTATTAATCCATGTTATAATTAATCTTAAATTAAATTAATTACTTAAAGAATTATTCTCCTAATCCTGCTTAACAATCATTAAGTAATTACAAACATTTAATTAATTAATCACTTCTTGATTATCCTTATCAATTAATCAATTAACCTTTAATCACTGATTAATTACTCTTTAATTCTCAATTAATAAACCTTAATTACTAATTAATTTCCTTCAATACAAAGTAATCAACCCTTAAATACTTTTATAATCAATTAATTAACCTTTAATTAACTGATTAATTATCCATTAACTATTAATTAATAACCTTAATTATTAATCAATATCTCTTAATACAAATTAATTGATCCATAATTAATCTTATAATTAATTAATTAGTCATTAACTAACTAATTATTTATCTCTTAATTATTAATTAATAAAACTTAATTATTAATTAACAACCTAAATTACAGATTAATTAATCCTTAATCACTAGTTGATTAAACAGTTAATCAACCCTTATTAACATTTGATTAATCTTTAATCATCTTTGATTAATCCTTAATTAATTAATATTTTATCATAGATTAATCATCCTTTAAGTATTAATTAATAAAACCAAATTTATTAATTAATAAAACTTAATTACACATTTAGTACTTTTTAATTATCAATTTAAGTAACCTTGAATTACTTAATTAACCACTCTCTAATTATTAAATTAATCAATCTTAATTACTTGATTAATTCATTCTTAATTACTTAATTACTCAATTAATTAATCTTTATTCATTAACTAAGAATCTTTAATTAGTAATCCTTAATTACAATTAATTAACTTTTGATTAATTAAATAATAACCCTTAATTATTTATTAATTAAACTAATTAATTACTCTTAATTAATTACTTCATTAATTCTTTATAATTAATAAATCAAATTGAGTAATTATACTTAATTCACTTTATTAAACTAATTAATCCCAAAACATTTTAACCTTAATCAGCTTAAGGTAAAACATTATCTTATTAATACCTTATTAACATTAACATTTTAAAACAAAATTATCTTCATAATTAATATTATTCAATTTAATTCATTAATTAAGTTTTTAAAATAAATAATCATTTAACTTGGTAAAATTGAAGTTTTCAAAGCATAACTTCCTCCAAAATAACTTAAACATTATAAATAGAAGTTTTAAAAGCTAATTCAATTTGTAAACTTGCTTTTATAAAGATCTTAAACTTCATTTTAAAATTAATGCTTAAAATCACTTTAAATTTCACAAAATTTAAATCAATTAAATTTTCAAAAACTTCTTAATTTATAGTTAAAGAAAACAAATAGAAAAGGGTAAGTTTAAACAAGAAAGCTTTAAAATAGATTTAAATTTAAACTTAGATTTCAAAAACAATTTGATTTAAAACATATTAAAACTATTTCATCTCTGCTTTGGGTTCAACCCAAAGACAACTCGGGTGTACCTCGGAGTAAATTCTCTTACTTCCCGATTTTAAAACTTAAATTAAATTTTTAAAGTTTAAAAAGCCATAGCTTATAAACACCTAAATTTACTCGAGTTTACTCTCGAGTTTTCTTCCCCAACTCTCGAGCAATGCTTCGAGTAAAATCCAACACCAATCATCAGACGTCACGCCTCCCGCCTCCCCTGTGCACCTACACAGTCAACCCCGACGCCGATTATCACCTCCGGTGACATCGACACACCATCCATCACCTCAACATCATCACTCGATCATCCAAACACACTCACAAATCTCAAACCAAAATCGAGTATGGAAGATGAAACCGCAACAAGAAACATTGCCAGGAAACTATCTCACAGCCACTACGCCGATCATCGGAGTTGCTACCCCTCCGGCTATGCCATGCCGACACCCTAATCTACCTTTACCCCATATTCCAATCCTCTCGATGCACCAGAGAAAGTGAATAAACCAAATTTCTAGCGCGACCAAAACTAGGTTTAGAAACCCATTTTCTTTGCTGCCGACACCCCAATGATCAAACACCCCATCTTCCATTTTTCCTCACCTCACCGCACAGTCCTCCACCACCAGACAAAACCCCGACCACTCTAGACCCTTAGGCCATCAGCAGTTGCTCAAAAACCCAAATCCAGATATCTTCAAAATACTCAACCAATACAACATTATAAATCATGATTTTCATTTTAAAAATTATGTTTTCCTAAGTCAATTCAAGATATAAACTTGAATCACCATCATACAACACTTGATTTTACCATACATTTAAACCGTTGCTGCATTTCTTGGCTCCAAAACTAAATTTAAACCTATATTGTTTTAAATAAATTTTAAACTCCAATTTATGATTAAACAAACATATATTGTTCGTATCTCTAAACCTAACAAATATTGAATGATTTGATTTCAATTTTTGATCAAACTTTTGTTTCCTGAACTAAGAACAGAGATATAAAAATACAACACACATGCACATATACAACATTCATATCATAGAGATAACTCACATAAATATGCACAACCAAACATTACTCATATTAAACTTCCCAAGCAAACAGAAGTATGCTCACTTAAATTTTAATTAAATTTGTTTGCAGAGGCTTGAATGCTTGAAACTTTGAAAACTGAATTTGCTTGGGTTTTTGATTTCTTTAAAACTGCTAGTTGAAATAATTAATGTTGAGAAGATTGACTTTGATCATGAACTTCAGGTTGCATTTAGACTTGATGTGACGACCGCCCATGACTCCTGCACCAAAACAAGGAAATAGTGCGCTGAAAGGCGTGCCAGGTAGCCATGGACGATAGTCAAGGTAAAATAAAACAGCAAACTCTATCGTACAACTCACAGCGCATGGATAAAATACAATAGAGAAATATATAGTGAAGCTCCATAACAGAAAAATCATCATATAAGCATCGTAGTAGTTTTATACAAACACGAATCATCCATACATCAAAGCCTCACTACAAACACTCAATCAGATATAACAGCGGAACACCCAGTACATATAGTAAGAAAACTAGTATGCAAAGCCTCCTGCTCGTCTTCGTCATCATCAGCGTAGATCTCTAAGAACAACACCTGTCACCTGCTACCTAGTCTGCCCATCCCAACATGGATGAACAGCCCAAGGTAATAAGGGGAGACATAAAACCTTGAGTCAGACAAAGTCTTAGTGAGCAGTAAATCAACTATCAAACATACCAAAAGAGCATAAGGGATAAAAGGAATAGGAACCAAACCATCCCACTCCACCTCTTTCTACAGTGATAGCCCCCAGACACACACTAAGGAAAAACAAGCATAATATAGCAGATAATTAAAGTAAAGCAATAATCACTCGAGTCAAGGGCGATGCTTTCCAAATACAAACCCCCAAGGCCTAAACCAAGATCAGATAAGCACCCAGAAAATACCGCTCTTGAGACCGAATGATAATACAACCAAACATTCATGACCCTGGCTATCACTGTTATCATTGCCATGATTTCACCGTTAATTGAATGACCACCTGTCAAGGGCTAATGGTAACCCCGGTTCTAGACATAACTCCGCACGTCGTCGCAGCCCGTGCCTAAGAATTTTCGCAACTACCCAGAGTACTAGCACGTCGTCGCAACCCGTGCTTGGAACGTCGTCGCAGCCCGTTCCAACGTACTCTTGCTTTGAGCATGCTAGAACCTTTAACAACGATAAGATCTTAGCCTCCTAGTCATCCTCCTCGACGACTATTTCCATACTAGCTCAAGCGCCTCTCAAGCTAACCATTATCACCTACCCGGATCGTATTACCGAGTTATCAACATAACTTTGCACGTCGTCGTAGCCCGTGCTTGGAACGTCGTCATGACCCGTCCCATCTCAACATCACACTTTGCCTCATCGCATCGTAGCAAAGTCCCATCTCGATCTCATGCTTTGCCTCCTTGCATCATGGCAAAGTCCATCGTCATCGAATCCATCCATATGAGCTTCCACATCCGCTTCATACGCCATAGGCAGCTTTCAACATTCAAGAGCCTTTCCACTTAGCTTTTGAATCATCTTCAACCATCTTGTTCCAAATCTATCAACTAGATAGCTCATTCACAACAATCAATCAAGGCAAACATCAATCCAAACAAATAAGTATTCAATCAAGATCTAATTAGGCATTTATAGCTAAAATGGAAATTTCGTAAATAAATGAGCATAGAACTAACATACATGAATCATGGGTTTTTAGCATAGATCTAGCAAATATAAAACATGGGTTTTGTTTCTATAACTTAATAAATGAACTTGCATAGGTAAACATCTTCACAAACAATGGATCTATACTTGGATCTAAGGAAAAATGCACAAAATCACTATCTACAACACTCCAACCAACCACCAATCCAATATACTCCTTTGGGTCCGCGTGAAAGATAACTACCACTCACCAAATCACCTAAACACCTCAAAAACTAAACACTTCAGATCCGGACAGCGAAGATCAAGGCTTGATCCGGCGAAATCTCGCTTAAAACGATGAAATCTAGCTTCGTTGGATGAAGATCTTCAACTTTGTCTCTTGGATCTTCAATCTCGATCTTCGATCTTGGATGGATGTTAGAATTAGATTGGAATGGAGAAAAGAAGATGAAGAAATGTTGTAGTCAAGTTCCCAAAATGGCAGCACTTCGTTGCTTCAAAAACCGGTGCCAAAAAGTGAGCCGAACCCCTCTATTTATAGGCTGGAAAAACCCTTACCTCGGCCGTCCCTAAGTCGCCGCCGACCTAACCTCGCCGACCTAACCTTGCCGACCCAACACTCTGCCGACCTAACACACCTTGCCGACTTATCAACTAAACCAGATGCCGACCCAACCCAAAGCCACATTGCCAACCTAGCAATATACCCGACCTACCGACCTAACCACATACAGGGGTAACCACTAGGTCGCTATATGTTAGACCAGTAACTCCCTTAGGTCGGTCAGTTCTTAACTCGGCCAAACTTTAACTCGCTCGCTTCTTAAGGTTGCCCAAACCCCTAAACCACTTATCCCGTTAAGTCGGCAACACTGTTAAGTCGGTCTCCCTTATGAGCCGGCCAACCTTTAAACCACTAACCTCCTTAAGTCGGTCAAGCACTATAGGTCGGTCACTACCTTATCTCGGTGACCCTTTAACTCGGTAATACGTTAGCCTTACTAACCCGGCCATCACGACCCAAGCTTTAGGTCGTCTACCCCTTAACTCGGCTAAGCCTATAAGTCGGTCACGACTCAACACTACACATGAGTTAACTCCCCATTCGACTCATGCTAGAGACACCATAAACAATACTAACGACCTGTAAATTCTACGATTTATCGACACGTAAAATACGGGTCGTTACATTCTCTCCCCCTTAGGAATTTCGCCCCCGAAATTCCAAGCAAACATCAGCAATCAAAAAATATTCTGCATGCCTACCATCCATAGCAATCAACAAACCATGCATCCAATTCTAGCCTAGCATGCAGAATTCTAAGACTTAGAACAAGCTACAAATTCATGAGATGTCACGACACTTTAGGGCCATACCTCGAAGAGTCCGGGATGAGCTGCCTTCATCCTCTCTTCCTCCTCCCACGTACAGTCGTTAACATCATCACTCCATTGTACCTTGAGCAACGTAATCGTCTTCCTCCTAAGCTGTTTCGTATCGGTTTCAACAATACGAAGCGGCTTACGAGGTTTCGTACCCACTGGATCAACCTCCAAATTTTCACAGTTATCAGCAGAAACCACTGTAGTTGGATCATGCACATACTTCCGTAGATAAGATACATGAAAAACATTGTGCACACCCGCCATCTTTTCCGGTAACTTTAATCTATAAGCGAGCTTTCCAATTCGCTCGATAACCGGGAATGGTCCAACAAATCTCGGAGTTAACTTTCCTTTCTTCCTGAATCTAATAACACTCTTCAAAGGAGAAATCTTCACAAAAACCATATCACCTACGTCGAATTCCAAATCCTTTCGACGATTATCGGCATAACTCTTCTGACGATCTTGGGCTGCTTTCATTCGTTGCCGAATGATCTCTATACAATCCGAAGTCTGTCGAATCATCTCTGGCCCAAGTATCAGCTTTTCTCTAGTTTCCAACCAACATGTCGGAGAGTTACACGGTCTTCCATATAATGCCTCATATGGTGCCATACCAATGCTCGACTGATAACTGTTGTTATATGCAAATTCCACCAAATGAAGGTGATCTTCCCATGATCCTCCGAAGTCCAAAACACAAGCTCTGAGAAGATCTTCCAAAACTCGGTTAACTCTCTCAGTCTGACCATCTGTTTGAGGGTGATAAGCTGTACTCAAACACAACTCAGTTCCCAAAACTTCCTGGAAGCTCTTCCAAAATCCACTTGTGAACAATGGGTCTCGATCGCTCACTATACTCTTCGGAATACCATGGAATCGAACTATCCACTTAACATACAATTCAGCCAACTTCGATGCAGTCCTAGTTGATCGAACAGGAATGAACCTTGCACTCTTTGTCAAACGATCTACTATGACCCAAATCCCTTCATTTCCTGCTCTTGTCCTAGGTAGACCATCGATAAAATCCATTGACACTTGCTCCCACTTCCATGTAGGAACTTCTAATGGCTGAAGCAATCCACTGGGCTTCTTCTGCTCAGCTTTCACCAACTGGCAGTTCATACACTTGGAAATAAAATTTCCAACATCCTTCTTCATACCTTCCCAGTAGTAAGCTCTCTTCATATCCCGATACATCTTATTTCCACCTGGATGAATTGTCAACTTCGAGTGATGACTTTCCCTTAGAACTTCATCTCTCAATCCATCAATATCGGGAACAACCAGTCGTCCTTGCTTTCGAAGCCGACCCTCTCGATCAATCTCGAATCCTTTATCCTTCTCTGGTTCCAATCCAGATTCCAAATCACGGATAATCCTGACAAGCTTATCGTCTTGCTTTTGGCTCTCGCCAATCCTTTCCACAAGAGTAGGTCTTATCGATAAGTTTGCCAACATCTCAGGTTCCAATTCACATCTAGGCCTGAAGTCAAATCCAGCCAAATACTCAAGACTCTTCCATTCTAAAAACATGGCTCCCAAACCTGCATGTCTTCGACTTAACGCATCTGCCACTGCGTTTCCTTTTCCCGGAGTATAGGCTATACCAAAATCATATGATGCCAGAAACTCCAGCCACCGTTGCTGTCGAAGATTCAAATCCTTTTGGGAGAACAGATACTTCAACGACTTATGATCTGTAAACAACTCGAATCTAACTCCCAATAGATAATGTCTCCACATCTTCAAAGCAAACACAATTGCCGCTAACTCCAAATCATGAGTCGGATAATTCCTTTCATGCGGCTTCAGTTGTCGACTTGCATACGCAACAACTTTATCCCTCTGCATTAGCACTGCTCCAAGTCCAGTGCCACATGCATCGGTGTAAACCACCATCTCATCATTCCCACTAGGAATAGTCAAAACAGGAGCACTCGTCAGTCGCTCTTTCAGGATTATGAAAGCTTGCTCACACTTATCATCCCATCTGAACACTTTGTTCTTTTTCGTCAATCCTGTCAACGGTGCAGCTATCTTGGAAAAGTCTTTAATAAACCGACGATAATATCCTGCTAATCCAAGAAAACTTCTTACATCAGACGCATTCTTAGGTCTAACCCAATCCTGGATTGCTGTTACCTTAGCGGGATCAACCGCTATTCCATTTCCCGAGATAACATGGCCTAAGAACCTCACTTCACTCTTCCAGAAGTGACACTTCGAAAACTTAGCCTTCAGCTGATGTTTTTGTAAGATTCCCAAAACAATCCTCAAGTGTGTCTTGTGCTCTTCCTCAGCTCTGGAATAAATCAGAATATCATCCACGAACACAAGCACGAACTTATTCAACTGATCTCTGAACACTCTATTCATAAGATCCACAAAATATGCTGGTGCGTTAGTCAACCCAAACGGCATTACCAGCCACTCATAAAAACCGGATGGTGTCCTGAAAGCAGTCTTCGGCACACTATCCTTAGCCACTCTCAACTGGTGAAATCCCGTTGCCAAATCCATCCGAGAAAACACGTTGGCCTCGTGAAGCTGATCAAACAAGTCATCTATTCTCGGCAATGGATACTTGTTCTTCTTAGTCAACTTATTCAGCTCACGATAATCCACACACAACCTCAACGATCCATCCGCTTTGGTTGCGAACACAACTGGTGCACCCCATTCGGACACACTTCTCCGAATGAATCCTTTCTGCAAAAGGTCATCAACCTGCACCCTCAACTCTAGCTGCTCCCTAGGCGCCATCCGCCTAAGAGGCATCACAACAGGTCTGGCTCCCTCAACTAGATCGATACGAAACTCGATCTCCCTATGCGGCGGTAACCCTTTGACTTCGTCAAAGACATCCTCAAATCCATTCACAGTAGGCACCGATGACAGTCCATCCCGTGGAACAACCAGCGAATACATGAAGCTCATGAAGACGTCTTCCTCATGCTTACATCGTATCATAACCTTTCGCCCTTCCACATTCCCGACTGTCACCTCAAGCTTCTCACAATCAATCCTTGCCGCATATTTCCTAAGCCAGTCCATACCCAAAATAATTCCGAACCCCGCAAAGTTCAGAACAAAGCAATCACAAACAAACGAGCAATCATGACTCGACACAACTAGACCACGGCATATCATACACAAACATGACGAACCCCCAACTGGATTAGTCACAACCAATGGCCTATCAACAATATCCGGTTCCAAACCTAACCGGCCCACCAAATCATCACAAACAAAAGAATGCGATGCTCCAGTATCAAACAACACTCTAACTGGAACACCATAAATAGAAAGAGTACCTTGAACCACCACACCCTTCCCCTTCTCTTCAGCAGTAGGAGCTTTTGAAGACGACGGCACAGCTCCCAAAGCATAAGCTTGCACAATCTGCCTGTCCTTCCTCGGTTCTGGACAGTCCTTCCTGAAATTCCCTGGCTTATCACAGTTGTGGCATTTCGCCGGTGCCCTTGGATTCCTACAATCCTTGGAGAGATGGCCCTTCTGCCGACAATTATAGCAAATCACCTCGCCCTTCGGCTTCTTCTGGCCATCCTTTCCCTTCTGTTGCTGCTGCTTCCTCTTCTTGTTTCCATTTTGCTGGGGTTTAGATCCTTCCTTGGTTACAGAAACAACAGAACTTTCCTTAGGAAACAAACTCTCATGCCTAAGAGCTTTCTCCACCAGCTTCTCAAATGGATCGTCCAAATGGTCCACTAACTGCCTCCCAAGATAAGCATCCAGACCAGTCACAAACTTCTCGTTCTTCTGATAGGGAGAATCAATATACGATCTGGCATACTTGGACAAAGCTTCGAACTCAGAAATATACTCAAGAACAGGCCTTCCACCTTGTTTGAGATCCACAAACCTCTTAAACAAGACAGACTTCTGAGCCGTAGAGATGAACTTAGCTTCAAATCTAACTTGGAATTGCTCCCAAGTAATCTCTTCTTCTGGTGTATCTATGGTGATAGAATTCCACCAATCCGCAGCTCTCCCTTGAAGCTGTCTCGATGCAAGCTTCCTCTTAGTTGCATCCTCAATCCCTAAATCACCAAAGATCCTTCGACATGCATCAATCCATCTTTGCACCTCAATAGTCGACTCTGTCCCCAAGAAAGCTTTTCCTCCAAGAGAAGTATAATCCTTGCAAAGCTTGGCAAAATTCACCGGTCTTGGAGCTTGGACTTGAACTCCAACATCTACAGATGGCCCTGGAGCTGGTATCCTTCTCATGATCGAAGTCATCATCGCTTCGAACATAGTTCCATAATCAACCGCTCCTTCAGTAGCACGGCTTTCCCTTGCAGCTGGTCTCCCTCTTCGACTCATCCTTAATATCTGTAATAAGAATGATTAGAACACCTTAAGAAACAACTGCATAAGGAGTTCAAATACTTCTAGGCTACCATATTATATATAGTAATCATTCATCAAAATACAATTACGTCTCTCATACGTAGTTACGTCAGCGAGCGTTGGCTAAAATCGATTAACCAAAACTCTGATACCAAATGTGACGACCGCCCATGACTCCTGCACCAAAACAAGGAAATAGTGCACTGAAAGGCGTGCCAGGTAGCCATGGACGATAGTCAAGGTAAAATAAAACAGCAAACTCTATCGTACAACTCACAGCGCATGGATAAAATACAATAGAGAAATATATAGTGAAGCTCCATAACAGAAAAATCATCATATAAGCATCGTAGTAGTTTTATACAAACACGAATCATCCATACATCAAAGCCTCACTACAAACACTCAATCAGATATAACAGCGGAACACCCAGTACATATAGTAAGAAAACTAGTATGCAAAGCCTCCTGCTCGTCTTCGTCATCATCAGCGTAGATCTCTAAGAACAGCACTTGTCACCTGCTACCTAGTCTGCCCATCCCAACATGGATGAACAGCCCAAGGTAATAAGGGGAGACATAAAACCTTGAGTCAGACAAAGTCTTAGTGAGCAGTAAATAAATTATCAAACATACCAAAAGAGCATAAGGGATAAAAGGAATAGGAAACAAACCATCCCACTCCACCTCTTTCTACAGTGATAGCCCCCAGACACACACTAAGGAAAAACAAGCATAATATAGCAGATAATTAAAGTAAAGCAATAATCACTCGAGTCAAGGGCGATGCTTTCCAAATACAAACCCCCAAGGCCTAAACCAAGATCAGATAAGCACCCAGAAAATACCGCTCTTGAGACCGAATGATAATACAACCAAACATTCATGACTCTGGCTATCACTGTTATCATTGCCATGATTTCACCGTTAATTGAATGACCACCTGTCAAGGGCAAATGGTAACCCCGGTTCTAGACATAACTCCGCACGTCGTCGCAGCCCGTGCCTAGGAATTTTCGCAACTATCCAGAGTACTATCACGTCGTCGCAGCCCGTGTGGAACGTCGTCGCAGCCCGTTCCAACGTACTCTTGCTTTGAGCATGCTAGAACCTTTAACAACGATAAGATCTTAGCCTCCTAGTCATCCTCCTCGACGACTATTTCCATACTAGCTCAAGCGCCTCTCAAGCTAACCATTATCACCTACCCGGATCGTATTACCGAGTTATCAACATAACTTTGCACGTCGTCGTAGCCCGTGCTTGGAACGTCATCATGACCCGTCCCATCTCAACATCACACTTTGCCTCATCGCATCGTAGCAAAGTCCCATCTCGATCTCATGCTTTTCCTCCTTGCATCATGGCAAAGTCCATCGTCATCGAATCCATCCATATGAGCTTCCACATCCGCTTCATACGCCATAGGCAGCTTTCAACATTCAAGAGCCTTTCCACTTAGCTTTTGAATCATCTTCAACCATCTTGTTCCAAATCTATCACTAGATAGCTCATTCACAACAATCAATCAAGGCAAACATTAATCCAAACAAATAAGTATTCAATCAAGATCTAATTAGGCATTTATAACTAAAATGGAAATTTCGTAAATAAATGAGCATAGAACTAACATACATGAATCATGGGTTTTTAGCATAGATCTAGCAAATATAAAACATGGGTTTTGTTTCTATAACTTAATAAATGAACTTGCATAGGTAAACATCTTCACAAACAATGGATCTATACTTGGATCTAAGAAAAAATGCACAAAATCACTATCTACAACACTCCAACCAACCACCAATCCAATATACTCCTTTGGGTCCGCGTGAAAGATAACTACCACTCACCAAATCACCTAAACACCTCAAAAACTAAACACTTCAGATCCGGACAGCGAAGATCAAGGCTTGATCCGGCGAAATCTCGCTTAAAACGATGAAATCTAGCTTCGTTGGATGAAGATCTTCAACTTTGTCTCTTGGATCTTCAATCTCGATCTTCGATCTTGGATGGATGTTAGAATTAGATTGGAATGGAGAAAAGAAGATGAAGAAATGTTGTAGTCAAGTTCCCAAAATGGCAGCACTTCGTTGCTTCAAAAACCGGTGCCAAAAAGTGAGCCGAACCCCTCTATTTATAGGCTGGAAAACCCCTTATCTCGGCCGTCCCTAAGTCGCCGCCGACCTAACCTCGCCGACCTAACCTTTCCGACCCAACACTCTGCCGACCTAACACACCTTGCCGACTTATCAACTAAACCAGATGCCGACCCAACCCAAAGCCACATTGCCAACCTAGCAATATACCCGACCTACCGACCTAACCACATACAGGGGTAACCACTAGGTCGCTATATGTTAGACCAGTAACTCCCTTAGGTCGGTCAGTTCTTAACTCGGCCAAACTTTAACTCGCTCGCTTCTTAAGGTTGCCCAAACCCCTAAACCACTTATCCCGTTAAGTCGGCAACACTGTTAAGTCGGTCTCCCTTATGAGCCGGCCAACCTTTAAACCACTAACCTCCTTAAGTCGGTCAAGCACTATAGGTCGGTCACTACCTTATCTCGGTGACCCTTTAACTCGGTAATACGTTAGCCTTACTAACCCGGCCATCACGACCCAAGCTTTAGGTCGTCTACCCCTTAACTCGGTTAAGCCTATAAGTCGGTCACGACTCAACACTACACATGAGTTAACTCCCCATTCGACTCATGCTAGAGACACCATAAACAATACTAACGACCTGTAAATTCTACGATTTATCGACACGTAAAATACGGGTCGTTACACTTGAAATGGTTGCAAACTACAGATTTGAAAATGGTTCAGGCTTTTGAATTTTTTTTTCAAAAATTTGAACAGAGTGGATATTTTTGTTCTAAGGAGAAATACAAGCTTGTATTTGATGATTCTTTGCTTACAGATTTGAAAACAAATGCTTGAGGAAGAATTAGTTTACAGGGTTGTATTTGAACATTTGAATTCTGTATTTTGAAAACCTGCTGTAATACTTTCAGGATTCAATTTGTTTTGAGGAGGTGATTTCAGGTTTATTTGCAAATTATTGATTTGAAAAAAATGCTACAGGGTTTAGTTTTATTAAATCTGAGATTTGAGAAAATATTACAGGGTTGAATTATTTTGGTTTGAAGTTCAAATCTGAAAATGGTTCCAGGCTCAATACTTTTGATTTGAAAAATGTGTTTACAGGTTAAAAGAAACAGGGTTTGATTTTGATTTGAGGAGTGTTTGATTTGAGTTTTGAGGATAGGTTTTCAGGTTTGATTCCAAAGAATCTCTGGTTTGTGAAGATAGTTGAACAAGATTGAGTTTTTGATGCTTGAGAAGATAAGAAAAGAATGTGAAAAAGAAGATATATATTTTATATCAAGCTTTAATAAATTAACACTTATAATCTTTCATTTTTATTTATCTTTAAGAGATTTTAAAAGCTTTTATATAAATTTTCTAAATTAATAAATACATTTCTTAATAAATAAATGCTTTCTAAATTTTATAAAAATAAAATCTTTAAAAGAAAATAAAGTATAAACCAATTATAATTTAAATAAAATCATATATAATATTTTTAATCCATTTTAAAATGTTAAAATAAACCTTTTGTATTTATTTTTAAATTTAATAAACACAACCTTAATTAATAACAATAAATTCCTTTTAAGGAAAACAAATTCTATTTTAAATAAAACTCATTCATATATTATTTTAAATCAAAATACCTTTAAGATATAAATATTCATTTAAATTCAAATTTAAATCTAAATTCACATTCAAATTCAACTTTAGAATCTAATTTAAAATTAATTCAAATATATATATATATATATATATATATATATATATATATTAATTATAAACAAACACAATATTACTTTTGAAAGATAATAACTTTATTTAAAAAAAAATCTATTTTAAAATTAATCTTAATTATGTATATAAATTCCTTATTAACTCAAAAATAATAATTCTGTTTTAGAATTCATTTATAGATCAACACCAACTATATTCGAAAATAATTATTCCATTTAATTTTTTTTTTATAAAACATTACCAGTTAAATTTGCAAATAATTATTCTATTAAGAATCCATTTATAACTATAATTAAAATCATCATGTTATTAATTATTTTTGGTTATTTATATTTGAAAAAAACAAATTTTATCCATTTTAATTAATTTATTAAGATGATTATCACATTTTAAATTCCTCGAAATTCCGAGATATCACAGATAGTTAAATAACCGACTATCAAATCTGGACCCAATGTAACTTCAGAAATATCTAGGAGAGACAGTAATTATATTTTATAGTTACCATTCGAGGTGCTATACTATACATATAAACTCATTGTTCTTTTGGGATGATGATAAGGAAATCCGTCCATAAATGGCTAGGAGACGATCTTCGCTCTTATCTTTTGCCTATTTATTTCCTAAAGAACCGGGTTTTGAGTTTATCAGAATTATCGTAGTCTTTTCGAAGAGACCAGGATCGGATATTCTATCCAAAAACCACTTTGAACCAACTCAGCGTTTTGTGTTGAAGATATCTTGAAGAATATGGGATCAAATAAAGTTGAAGTGCAAGTGCTATATTCTATTTTCCATCAAGAGATTACCTGTGATGTGGTCTTACGAGATACCTTTGATTTCAAAGGATTTTGGAAAGTTTAAAAAATGCAAAATTGAGTGTGTTTTCTCACACTGGTTTAGCAGACTAGTCAGTGTGTTATTATTTTATAATAATGCTCAGGTTAGACCGAGCATATTACAGATTTAGTTTTGGATTGCTTTGGAGCTCAGGAGACGAGCCGGAGGCTGAGACGTATTATCATACTTTTTTTATTAAACTACTGCAGTGTTGTTTGAAATTATCCGCAATTGTGAGGATAGGCTATTTTAACTGCCCATGCTGATAATTATTAATTTGTGTACTCTGATAGGTATGTATACTAGTGTTCATTTATGTAAAGAGCTGTTTATATTATATATTGTTCGTTTCGCTGTGAGATTCTGTATTTGTTTAGTTTCTTCTATCTTCTATCTTCTTTCTATTCCCCTAACTATCTGTCTTTCCGACAATTGGATGCTCGGCATATGAATACCGGATGTATTAGTGTCTACTCTAAGGGTAGAATAGTTGGGTCATTACAGTTGGTATCAGATCTTAGGTTGAGAGATATACCAAGGCTTTGGTAGGGATACTCATTAGAGATGGGGTCAGTAGTACTCTAGAATGATTTTGAGTGTATATATATGAGAGAGTGTGTATTTGTAGTGTTATAAAATGTTTTGCATTGTGTTGATTTATCTGTTGAGTGGCTTGTGAATTCTAATCGGTGTATGGGATGCCACAGTATCGATAGGAGTTTCTAAACACTTAAACAAGGCAAACCGACACAATATTGTTTTGAAGCAGGTAAATGAAATAATATTACCCAAACTCCATTTTGATATAAAAGAACAGATTTTCCCAGAAATTATTATAGTTATATTTGGTTCGGTTGGATGTTGGAGGATGATGATTGGTTATCATCATCTGTGTTTATTTTAATAAGAACATTAAAATGATGTAAATTAGGATAAATAATTAGGAAATGGTTTGTAAAACTAAAGTGGAATGGTATAAATGAAATTTCTGAATGAGATTATAAGTAGAAATGTATTTAAAAGTTAAGAATTAAAATCCTAGTGGTTTTTAAATTGGTTACAGAAGGTATTTTTGGCAAATATTATGGTATTGGTTTTACAATGTTTTTGAAGAGAAATATTTCAAAATAGGATCCAAAAGAAATTGAAAGCAATGAACTTGCTCGATCGCTGGAAAATAATTCAGATGATGACAGTAGGATCATCAGTGTTTATTTTCGAGTTTCTAAGTGATGGATTGCTACCATGATTGTTTGTTATGAAATTGTTGATAAAACAAGTTTGATTTGAAAAATCCCCGAAGGAGTTTGTTTTGGTAAAACTAAAGTTTGATTTAAAAATTTTAAAGGATTATTTGGGTTATATAAAAAAGTTATATATGTTTTCAGAATAATTTGAAATAAAACCAAGTTTTAAAGTGATTAAGTAATTGGTTGAGATGAGCAAAGCTAGAATTGAGTTGTAAATGAGATTATCTCAAGTTAAGTTTAATGAAATTGGGTTTGATCAAAAAATGGAATGGAATTCGATGGTAACTAAGTTAGCTAATTAGGCAAATTAATAAGTGAATTGAATTTGAATTGGAAATATTGAATGATTAAAGTGAATATGAACTTAAGTTTTAAAGTTGTATATATACTTAAATAATGGTATAAAATGTTTATAATATGACTTAAGGAATAATTTTGATGGAATGATTTTCAAAATGAACCTAAGTCAAGTGAAGGAAATTAAAGTGAATTCCGGATGTGTTCAATGGAATTGGATTCAAATTTGTAATAGCTTAATGAAATGAATATAGACTTGAGTATGGAATCAAATTTAAGGTAATTTGGAGTGAATTAAGAGAAAGTAAGCTTAAAATTTGAAATGGAATAAAACCTTATTGGTTGGATACAATTTTGAATACGAAGTGAGAATTTAGCTTAAGTAAGTTAAATGAATGGTTTTTATGAATTGGTTCATAAATGAATTGACATAGAGTAAAATATCGTTTAGTATAAAACGAAGTGCACAAAATGAGGTGAGTAGAATGGAAGTGGATGGAAAAGATTTGTTATAAATTGAAGGTAAATTAAATGGAAGAATTAAATGCATGTGGATTGAATATAAATCACTTGAAATTGTATAAATGATATATGAACCGATGAAAGTGAATAATCGATTGTGTGAACCCAGAACTTGTTATACATTATAAACATGTGTGTTTAATGAGTTAAATGAATGTGATGTGATTAAATTTCTTTTTTTTTTGTAATTTTTGTGCTATATTGAGAAAGAACAAGTACAAAAGAGATATGTGGATAAATTTTGGATGCGTAATTGCATATAAATTAAGAGAACTCGCTTAATAACGTTAAAATAAGGTATGCTTATGAATTTGGCATGAAAGAAAAATATATATTGTTATGACATGGTTCCAGCCTATGACCCGATGTATATTATACTTATAATATTTGTGATATTGCAAAAGGCCCTCCATACAGGGGAGATTGTGCCAAAATATTTCGAAAATTTAAGGTGTTAGATTTTTTTTAAATTTTTTTGGATAACTATAATATAAATTTTGGAATTATAACTTGAAATAATATGGATGACTTTTGAACAATAATTTTGAATAAATAAAATTATAAAATGATAGCAATTAAATAGTATAGTTTGATTGGAAAGATTTAGAGAAGTGTAAAATCGAGTTTTAAACAAATTGGTTTTTGGAAAGTTAATGAGTTTTGGGCCATTCTTCTTACCTTGGCAATTTCGGGGACGAAATTCTTTTAAGGGGGAGGAATGTAACGACCTAGAATTGTCGTTTGAATTTGAAATATTTAATGGATTTTAAATATGGGAATTTTGGGTTAAACTAGTGAAAAATTTCAAATATAGCGATTAAATGGATTTGGTGAATAGTAATTATAATATTTGAAATTGGATAAATATGTGAATATGGAGTTAAATGTGAATGGGAATGATTTTTAAAATTGATTTAAACTCTATTTGAATTAGAGTGATGATAGCGGAATTTTGAATTAAATTCAAAGTCAACAAGTTGAAATTTGAAATTTATTATATTAATTTAATAGTGAAAAATAGCGATCCGAGGCACGGTCTTAGAATTGGACGAAACCAGTTTCATTGGATCTGTAATAGTGCATTATTGCAATTTCCATAGCAATCGGAATTATCATTTGTTCGTTGGAGCTAAAAATGCATAGAAATTAATTTAAGTAATTTAATTTAAAATCAGTTTTTTTAAGACGTAACTCCCATGTACTTTGGAATTAGCTTTCGAAACACGTTCCACCGAGTTCAGAATAGGGGTATAATATATAGAACGCATGGCGGCACGCTTCGTTTGGAGATCGACAAAAGTCAAGTGTGAACGTGGTTTTAAATAGCAATATATATGTGTGTGTGTGTGTGTGTGTCATGTATGTATATAACCCTAAATCATCTAACCCTAAACCAAACCCTTAGAAACGCAGCCACTACCCTATCCACCTAGATCCAATTGCCGTGGAGAGATGGTGCCCTTAGAGGCAATATTGGTCAAAGTGTTAAACTAGGAACTTGGTCACAAGGAGGAGGGGAATCATCTACCGATGGAGATAACCTAAGGCGGCCAGAGCTAAACAGAAATTGAGTTCGATGGGAAGGTAACTATCGCATTTTCCGGTGATTTGGCAGCTCATGGGGTGCTGGGGTATGAAGGAAAGTTGAAGGGGGAGTCGAGAGCTCTAGGCTGGCGAAGTTTGGTGACCTATAGTCACCTGTCGTGGCCTAGGTGGTAAGATGAATGGAAAATGGTTACTTCCATTTTTGGGCTCGTTGGTGAGCTACAGGACGGCAGAGGAGGCATGGCTTTGGTCGGCGAGTTCGTTAGAGAGTGGTGCTTCGTAGGTTGGGGTTGCGGTGGTTGGAAGATGGATGGAGCGGTGACATGAGGAAGATGAAGGCGGCGACAAAGTTTTGAGGGGCATGCTATTTGTTTCGAACGAGTAGATTATGTTAATCTTAGTATTAAGGGTAATGATGGTTGATTATGCCAATGACAGTAATTAGTGGAAAATTATTATTTAAATGTTTTTTGTAAAATCTCATATATTTAATATCTTGCTCGTTTTAGGTCTGAATTTAATGAAATAAGGCACGTTAGATTCATTACGACGAGATCTACGCATTAGAGTGGAGTTGGCTGAAATAAAAGCTTATGGAATTTCATGCTAGAATCAAATGCCTTTTTGATTTTAAACAAACCTGAACACGAAAGCGACAACCGGAAACTATGGTGAGTTAAACTCACTCATTGGTTAATCAGTATATTTTTATAGTAAATAAAATTTATTTTTGCTTGTTTGGGTTGCTGAAATTGATGATTATTGCAATTATAAGATGATGATATAGCATCATGAAATGCTAATAGATTGGTTGACCAGATCTAGGGTCACGATATAGCATCTCGAATTGCTATTAAACTGTTTATGTTTATTTTTAAGCTTATATCCAGTATTGAATGATATGTGTGTGAAATTGATAAATGGATTGTTTTTGAATTACGTTGTTTAATTATAACGTAAATTGAATTGGAATATATTGGTGTTATCTATTTGGTAGAATAAACACCGTCTAGTATTAAATGGAAATGTGGTTTGAATGATATGTGAGAAGCAAAATAAACTTATGATATCCTATGATATAAAATTTGGGCAAATGTTTAATTTATAGTCAATCAATATGGGATACGTGCCGTTTAACGAATTGATTATTAATCATGGAACTGGATGTATATTTGTAAATGGATCATGTGAATATTAATAATTTAACTCGGATAGTTAAACTGAATAAAATGGTTGCTTGTTTAAGTACCACTGGGGTTATTGAGCCTGTTTTGAAATTTGGAAAGTTACTAATTGTGTTTAGCTTCAGGTTTTATAATCTGAAGTAAAAATTTTATTGGGCGAATATATACAAGTATTTTTGTTTAAGTAATTATTTATAAATGATTTGTAGATTAATTTATAAAGAAATGTTGGATGTTTTGATTAAATTGTGTAAGGACTATTTCAAGATTTTATGTGGGATTATTTATTATGGTAATACAATTATTTGATAAATTGACAGTAAAACATTGATTACTTTATTTAAACTATATTGTTCAGATCAATTACTTAGGTGGATTTTTAAGGGTTGTTTTGAGTTTATCATAATATATTGTCTGATAATTTTTTGCAAGTGTTTCAAACTATATTATTGTTTTTATAAAAATGTTTAAAGTGATATTTTTATGAAATTAAGTCATTCATTCTAAATGAATAAGGAATTGATTCTGAAGTTTTTATATTTGAATGGAAATATCATAAAGAGACTCCTTTTATGGAAAGAGTATTTTTAAGAAGCTATAAAGTGGAAATGTTGGGTTTTTGAAAGAGAATATATTTTTGAATGATTGAAAGAAAGGTTAACGGTTTAGAGATTAAAAAAGAAATTAACAGTGGATCTTTGGGATATAAAAAAGAATATGTTATAAATAACTTGGAAATTTGCAAAGAGGTTTATATAGATAATTAGAGATCCACAAAGGGGATATTGATGAAGGGAGTTGATTTTAAAAGGGAAATTGTATATGTGAAATATGGAATTATAAAAGATTACTTCTATAAATGGATTTGGAAATTCATTAAGAATCTAGAAAGGAATTTTGGAATTTAAAAGAGATATTCTTGTAAAAGATTTTGGTAGAATTTTAAATACCTTGAAAGAATGTTTTCTGCATTTATTTATTTTGATAAGCATATTAAGTGATTTAAAATAAATTTGAGAGGCTCAATGGTTTCCATGGGAAAGGTAATCTATGTGTGAATGATTGTTATTTAATAGTTAAAAAACCAACTATCAAATCTGGACCCAACGTAAGTTTGGAATTATCTAGGAGAATCACGGGAATTATATGGTACAATTACCGTTCGAGGTGTTATACTGTACGTATAAAGTCATTGCACTTCTAGGACGATGACAAGGAAATCTGTCCACAAGTGGTTAGGAGATGATCTCCATTCTTATCTTTTGTTTATTTATTTCCTAAAGAACTTGTAACATCCCGCCTTTTTGTACGCTTTAAATCAACGATAAACCACACATGTCAGACTTAAACCATACAGAAGGACGAATTGTTATGGGGGTAAATAAGAAAAGCAGAGAAAGAAATAAAACAAAATAGAATCTTGCAGCGGAACGATAAAATATAATAACCAAATAAACAGTTAATGAAGCTGTTTTACAAAATATTCGATTATACTTATACAATACATATCAGAGTTACACATATCAGAGAATGATAAATAACAATGCAGCGGAACAGTATGAATGTAGTGGACTAATATGATAAATAATAGTAATACAATCTTCGTCTTTGTCCTCTAAAAGTAAGGTCTTCAAATCCTAAAATGCTCAGGCTGACCCGAGCGAATTTAAAAGACAAAACACTCGAGTCAGAACTAAAAGATCTTATGTAAGTTAAATCAACGGAATAAATATGAGTGGAATGGCATCAGAGATGTTTATGGGATTTAACATCTCCTATCCAGTATCTATCGTGAGTGCAGTAACTTAAGAGGTGCTCGGGATTCACATCTCCTAAGGATCCGTTAAACTATTTACTATGTAGTAATATTTCGCTATTATAATAATGTCTATAGTAAAATAAACTTACTTTTAAATAGCGTTAAAGAGTTACCCAATCTCCACCTTAACACAATAATAGTCCCAGTAGTCCATCCAGTATCAGCGCATCTCCAGATCGATAGACTACCCTAAATACTCCACGGGCTACGAGAGAAAACCAATCTCGTACCAGGCACGCTAGGGTAGATGACATGGCACACAAGGCAATGCCAGGGTAGATATATCAATTACGCATCCGGGCTGGTGGTAACGCGTCGCAACAGCTACCGCCCACCTCAAGCCACACCCCCAAATCAAAAATTCAAAAGTGGCCAATGAATCAATCCAAAAGTCGGAGTATAATATCGAAGGGATGTGTCCGATAAGAGGGGCTGCCTCTGTGGCCCGAGAATCGCTCATTTTTTAGCCACCTTATGCCAACTCACGGGGGTTGGGTCCACGTATATACCTTAATAGAACATCGCCACCATACTACTTCATTCTAGAATCTCCACCGCGTACACGGTTGTTAAAGTGGTTTTCGGAGTTGGCAGACAGTATGACAACTTTCGATCCCGGTCTCTTTAACAACCAAACATTATTATAACACCGCGGTCATTTCAAAATAATTGTACTTTTAAAACCAGAATTTAATATCGATTTCAAACCCATATAAATATGATATCATTTCTATTTTGAAACCCAAATCAATATGATATCATTTTTATAAACCCAAATCAATATAATATCATTTTATTTCAAATATATCTTCCTTCCCAAAATCATAGCACTTTCAAATTTATTATTATTTCGAAACCAAACGCTTGAAATATCACCTTTCAAAACATAATACTTCGAATTTCATAGCTTCTAAACCATAACTTTCAAAACTTAAATGGTTTGGATATTCAAACAGTATATAAAATAAAATAGTTTGAATTTAAAATTACTATATAAAGTAAAACAATTTTCTCGACTTCACAATTTTATTCACTTTAAATTAATCTCGATTCATAACTTTCACTCACTTTCAGTTTCAATAAACCATTTCAATTTCAATATATTTCAAACTTGGAGTATTCAACAATTTCAAAACTAGGGTTGGTAGTTAGGATTCAACAATTCAATGTTCTATTATTTAGTTTTGAAATATTTGCATAATAAATCCATTATCATTTAAATAAAACTCTTATTAAAAATAATTGAATATTTCCTTTAATTTAGTTATACTTGGAATATTCGTTTAATTCATCTTAAACGAAACTCCAGTGATAAAAAAATCATACTTTTAAAATCTCAATTTTATTAAATTTCAAACCCATTTTATATTTATCTTCCCATCTTATTCTCATTTTAGTCATCATAAACACCAAAAATATAATTTAAATAAATACTTAACCATATTATAACTTAATAAAATCAACTTTATTATTAAACTTATTTTATACTTTAAACCAATTTTATACATAGCTCAAAACCAAGAATTTAACTATATATAAAATAACATTTATAAAATATCCAAATCAATATCTCGTAAAACCATATATTTCTTTACAAAACCACAGGAATCATTTCAAAATATTTTTATATATATAGATCACGGTGTCTGTATATAATTTTCTACCCTATGGTCAAGTGATACAGATATTTATCATTCCGTAATTTAAAATAAAAAAAATACGGTTATATATCATTTCAAACCGCAATCCCGAATGAAATAAAAATGCATAATAACTTGCAGTTTATAACAATATTAAATACAACATCCATTCATCCAATATCAATCATCAACCATTTATCACAATCATCATCCAATTCAAACAATAACATCAATATATAACGGATAATAAATATCATGTATTTACTGGCAGTTTATATGCAATAATAAATTAAATAATAATTTAACTGGAAGTTTATATGCAATGATAAATTAAATAACAATTTAATTCAACAAATTCAATTTAACTGGAATGATGTTAAAAATATACCAAGCAGCCATAAATAAATTTCTAATCACATCAGAAATTAATTTAACACACATAAAATTAGAAGTTGTGAGTGGGTTAAAACACTCACCTTCTGAATTTAAATCCAATCTAAACCCAAAATTTGAACATTCTCAGAATTCATCCAAACCTGCGCCAAAATATCCGGTATTTCAATATGAACCTAGTGGAGAAAACTGCGTGAAATTCTGACCTCGTATGCAACAGTTATTGCAATTAGAACACGTTGAAATAGAAATTAAAATAAAAGAAAACAAAACATCGCAGACCGACCAATGGGTGCCACGTCACCCATCTTCTACAGCAGGGAACCCTAATGCACGCAACAACTACGCATGGCGTAGGTTGCTCGCGCGCGTCATGCTACCACGCTTGGCCCATCGCCGCCGCACCCCTGCCGAGCCCGTCGCCACCCACCAGGCAGCCTCCAATGGCCACGTCGAGCCTCGACCGTGCCCCAAAATGATGACAGCCGCCGTATATTTGTGACCTAATCGAATAATCGCGACATCAATTCGTCGAGCATAACACTCTGATGCATTCCTCTCGTCGATCTCTACGTTGCGGTACCACCAATTTGTCGATCATGTGAAGTTGATTTCGGCACGACGAAGAGCCGTGAACAGTTCTTCAATTTCTGGACAAACTAAGCTTCGGATCGGAAAACGAATATCAAATCAAAGATGCGCTCGTCGAGAGCTCCAGATCGATATAAAATTTGATGTTGTTTGAGGAGTTTGAAATTTTGGCTTTGAATTTAATTTGAAATTGCAATTTGGTTTTAGGAATTTGTCTCCCATTGAGGAATAGGAGGAGCAGAATGAATTGTAATATAAATAAATGACAATGAGAAACAATTAGGGTTTATAACATGGTATATATAGGCAAAGTTGAAATAGAATAGATGGACTCGATTGATATACGCGTTGAACGATAAAATGGCCCGAAAAGCCCGTTTCGACTCCGGAACGAAATTTGGTCAACCCATATACCAAAATAGATGTTTTAAATATTTTAAACGCGATGGAGCAGGTTTCAAGTCCAAATTCCATCGTTTGAGGAAGTTATGCTCAAATCAAGTTATTTCAATTGATTTCAATTAATTGATTTCTAGGCGTTTCGCGTTCGTACGATCAAATAACAAGTCCAATCGGTACAAAACTTGAAATCCTACAATAGTTCACTGTTACAGATCCGATGAAACTGGTTTCGTCGAAATCCATGTCAGTGGCCAAAATGGCTATTTTCCAGTTAATTAAATAAATTAATATTAAACTAATTAAATCACTATTTTAATCCAAATTCTATAGTTTATAAATTTTATCACTTTTGATTTCTTAAACCATTATAATAAATTAAAACAAATTCTATGTTAACTCAACATTAATTATTTCGCTAATTACCATATTAAATTTCAATTTAAAAAATTGTACAAATTACAAAATTAATTTTTTTTATAATTCCATTTAATTGACCTCTCACCCCATTGTTCAATCCACTATTATCAAAAGGATGAAGTTCATATTGGTTCATGATTGTTTACATTAATATTCTAAGATTTCATCTAAATTTCCATTTATGTAATATTTAATTATTTAATTTCATTTAATAGCTATTAATCCTATTATCATAAATTAAATTCCAATATATTGATAAAACTTTATTTCCATTCCTTTCATTCAACCTATTGTCATATTAAAAATTGACATTATTTCCAATTATTTCCTTAATTTATAATAACATAACTTTTATTTTATATTTATTGCAATTGATTTTCAGTTTTAATTTAATATACTAAATAAATGGTTAACTTATAATAATTGTTACCATTAACGTTTAATTCCACTTATAAGCTACTATTAATAACCAAATGTTGCAATTGATTTAGATCTAATTAAATAAATTAAATAAATGGGTAAACAATTAATAATTATCACTATTGCCAAACCTACTCACATTCATACTTAATTTTCAAATGACAATTATTGTAATTACTTATCTAGCATTGACTCTATCAAATTGCAATTTATCAACTATTATTTCATCAATTAATATAACTTTTGAATTTATTTCACAATTGTACAATTTTTTCAATTAATAGGCAATGCACTAAATTTGTTATTTATCAACTTGCATAAACCTTATTACATTAATTTACATCCAGTTACTATTAATCACTATATTATTCCATTGGTTGTATACTCTTACTCTTATTTACTTATTTTCTATTTTATAACCAAGTGCAACAATTTACACTATTTCATTATTGGGATTTCACTCCAATTGTCAATAATTAATCTTTAATTACCAATGCTACATTTCATTCCTAACGTTTGCTTCATTACTAGTAATAATTTTTTTATTCTTTCTAAATTTAGTTACAAAAATCTATTTAATTACCCAATTTAATTATCGAATTTTACGGGTCGTTACACTCTCCCCTACTCAAAACTTTTCGTCCCCGAAAAGGAAAAAGAAGGGAAAAAGAAAGAATTAAGTAGTAAATACGTCTTATTCAAAATATTAATTTTATAAACAAATAAATTTAAAAAATTTAATATTTAAATAAAATATACCAATTCATAACCATTAAATCTTTTTATACTCAAATTAATAAAGTTTCAAAAACATTTTTCCAAATTTTTCTATGTCTAAAATTTACGGAAAATTTCGACAGAGTCTTCTTTGTACGGAGACGCTCAGGAGAAAATATAATATCAAATATAAAAATATATAACATATATTTTCCAAAATAATATATATCGCAATATGGAAAAATAATATAATAACACTATAAACCATAATCCCAAAAATGTACCTATTTGTCGGGCAAATAACGCTTAAATTATGAAACCAAATGCAGTAGCAATTGCTTCCATAACCTATATTTCATTTATATAATCCAAAAAGGGTTAAAATTATATAAAATGAAATATTTAAGGTTGTTCTCAACTTCTAACAGCCAAGTCAATATAAAACAACGACAATCAATTTGCAACCAACATAGAACCATCATATAGAATCAACACAAATCAATTATCCATTCACATCAAACGAAACAAATAGTTGTTCGGGTTTTGAAAACTTTAAATTGTATAGAATGAAAATAAACTACTAAGTGTATCATTTACTCAACAGTCTTAGATGAAACTAAATAGATTATTCATACATCCAAACAATTTTAAAGTATCATTGCCCAAACAACCATAAACCAAACAAACAACGATTTCAAACAGCAGATTAAGTTTATTCTTATTAGTTCCATTCGTACATTTGTTGTTTGATTTCTTTTTCATTCATATCATGGTTTATCTTTTTATTTTACATTTATTTCTTGCAAATTTTCAGTTTCCATTCATTCATTTACTACTTAATTTCATTTATTACTAAATTCCACTTATTCATTTATTTATAATACTTACCTTTCAAATTATTTAATTAGTACCCTTTCCATTATACTTAAGTTTATAACAACTACAACATCCAATTCTTATTTATTAAAGAATTTCATTGAATACTTTCATTATTTTAAATTTTACTTACCTTTTCTTTTAACAATTTAACATTTTATAGTCAGTAAGTCATATATATGTTAAAGAATGCAATTGAAAATTATACAAGTTTATCTTATTTCTTTTAAATTAATTTAATGTTCAATAATTATATCTTTTGTTTTATAAGTTACAATTTCAACATTCATTTAATCCCATTTATAACTTAGCATTAAACCTCTTATTTTAATTAGAGGTTCCAATTATAAATTTGTTGCAACCCATTTCACTACAATAATTGAAACCATTAATTGACGCAAACTTAAGAACTAAATACCGGGCTCCGTTTTATATCATTTTAAAATAATAGATAAATGTATATACTTACAATTTATATATCCAATTATATTTAAAACAATTAAAATTTATATTTGTTTATCCAAATAAATCTGCAGTAAAACTATTACAGTGGCCTTCCCGCTTCGAAACTCGAAAATGAATGTGGATGATGCGTGCACTCATCACCGAAATTATTTTCCAGCGATAGAGAGGGAAGTACATAACTTATTTCTTTCCAAAGTTTCTTTTAAAACAATTCTTTCAAATCATATTGAAATATTTGTATCAGAAAATACTTCTAAAATATTATTATTATATTCCAAAATCATTTGAAAGAAATTTTCAAAACCCCGGGCTTAAGTTCTAAATTCCCAATTTTCATTTATTTTATTTTCAATCTCATTTCAACTATTATTTATAAATTTCATTATGTAACAACCAATATATTGTAACCAAATATAACCTTTATAAAATTTTATTTTATGTATAGAAAATATAATAGGCAAAATTATTTCATTCACCTATATTCAAAAAAATATTGTGTCGGTCTATCTTATTAAGTGTTTAGAAATCCCTATTGATGTCATAGCGTCCCATGCACCAACCAGAATTTATAAATACAAAACGAAACAAATTAATAAAATATTAAAACCCTTTTATAACACTAACAAATAGCTCATATATATATGCTCAGCGACTCATCATTGGGTATTACTACCCTATTAATAAAGAGTCAAACCCCACAAAGATAAGGTTTATCGCTAAACCAAAGCTCTGATACCAGATGTAACATCCTGCCTTTTTGTACACTTTAAATCGACGATAAACCACACACGTCAGACTTAAACCATACATAAGGGCGGATTGTTATGGGGTAAATAAGAAAAGCAGAGAAAGAAATAAAACAAAATAGAATCTTGCAGCGGAACGATAAAGTATAATAATCAAATAAACTGTTCATGAAGCTGTTTTACAAAATATTCGATTATACTTATACAATACATATTAGAGTTACACATACCAGAGAATGATTAATAACAATGCAGCGGAACAGTATGAATGCAGCGGACTAATATGATAAATTATAGCAATACAATCTTCATCTTCGTCATTCAGAAGTAAGGTCTTCAAATCCTAAAATGCTCAGGCTGACCCAAGCGAGTTGAAAAAACAAAACACTCGAGTCAGAACTAAAAGATCTTATGTAAGTTAAATCAGCGGAATAAATATGAGTGGAACGACGTCAGAGATGTTTACGGGATTTGACATCTCCTATCCAGTGTCTAACATGAGTGCAGTAACTTAAGAGGTGCTCCGGATTCACATCTCCTAAGGATCCGTTAAACTATTTACTATGTAGTAATATTTCGCTATTATAATAATGTCTATAGTAAAATAAATCTACTTTTAAATAGCGTTAAGGAGTTATCCAATCTCCCCCTTAACACAATAATAGTCCCAGTATCCCATCAGTATCAGCGCTTCTCCAGATCGAGAGACTACCCTAAATACTCCATGGGCTACGGGAGAAAACTAAACTCGTACCAGGCACACTAGGGTAGGTGACACAACACACAAGGAAATCCTAGGGTAGATATACCAATTACGCATCCGGGCTGGTGGTAACGCGTAGCGCGCAGCTACCGCCCACCTCGAGCCACACTCCCAAATCAAAAAATCAAAAGTGACCACCGAATCAATCCAAAAGTCAGAGTATAATATCGAAGGGATGTGTCCGATAAGAGGGGCTACCTCCTTGGCCTGAGAATCGCTCATTTTTTAGCCACCTTATGCCAACTCATGGGAGTCGGGTCCGCGTATATACCTTAATAGAATGTCTCCACCATCCTACTTCATTCTGGAATCTCCACTGTGTACACGGTTGTTAAAGTGGTTTTCGGAGTTGGCAGAGAGTATGACAACTTCCGATCCCGGTCTCTTTAACAACCAAACGTTATTATAACACCGCGTCATTTCAAAATAATTATACTTTTAAAACTAGAATTTAATATCCATTTCAAACCCATATAAATGTGATTTCATTTCCGTTTTGAAACCGAAATCAATATGATATCATTGTTATAAACCCAAATCAATATAACATCATTTTTATTTCAAATATATCCTCCTTCCCAAAATCATAGCACTTTAAAATTTATTTTTATTTCGAAACCAAACGCTTGAAATATAACCTTTCAAAACATAATACTTCGAATTTCATAGCTTCTAAACCATAACTTCCAAAACTTAAATGGTTTGGATATTCAAACAGTACATAAAATAAAATAGTTTCAATTTAAAATTACTATATAAAGTAAAATAATTTTCTCGACTTCACAATTTTATTCACTTTAAATTAATCTCGATTCATAACTTTCACTCACTTTCAGTTTCAATAAACCGTTTCAATTTCAATATATTTCAAACTTTGAGTATTCAACAATTTCAAAACTAGGGTTGGTAATTAGGATTCAAAAATTCAATGTTCTATTATTTAGTTTTTAATTATTTGCATAACAAATCCATTGTCATTTAAATAAAACTCTAATTAAAAATAATTGAATATTTCCTTTAATATAGTTATACTTGGAATATTCGTTTAATTCATCTTAAACGAAACTCCAGTGATAAAAAAATCATACTTTTAAAATCTCAATTTTGTTAAACTTCAAACCCATTTTATATTTATCTTCCCATCTTATTCTCATTTTAGTCACCATAAACTCCAGAAATATAATTTAAATAAATACTTAACCATATTATAACTTAATAAAATCAACTTTATTATTAAACTTATTTTATACTTTAAACCAATTTTATACATAGCTTAAAACCAAGAATTTAACTATATATAAAATAACATTTATAAAATATCCAAATCAATATCTCATAAAACCATATATTTCTTTACAAAACCATAGGAATCATTTCAAAATATTTTTATATATATAGATCACGGTTTCCGTATATAATTTTCTACCCTATGGTCAAGTGATACAGATATTTATCATTTCAATCCATAATTTAAAATAAAAAACGGTTATATATCATTTCAAACCGCAATCCCGAATGAAATAAAAATGCATAATAACTTGCAGTTTATAATAATATAAAATACAACATCCATTCATCCAATAGCAATCATTAACCATTTATCACAATCATCATCCAATTCAAACAATAACATCAATATATAATATATAATAAATATCATGTATTTACTGGCAGTTTATATTCAATAACAAATTTAATAACAATTTAACTGGCAGTTTATATGCAACGATAACTTAAATAACAATTTAATTCAATAAATTCAATTTAACTGGAATGATGATAAAAATATATCAAACAGCCATAAATAAATTTCTAATCACATCAGAAATTAATTTAACACAAATAAGAAATTTTAGAAGTTGTGAGTGGGTTAAAACACTCACCTTTTGAATTTAAATTGGATTTAAATCCATTTAAACCCAAAATTTGAACAGTCTCAGAATTCGTCCAAACCAGTGCCAAAATATCCAAAATTTCAATACGAACCTAGCGGAGAAAAACGAGTGAAATTTCGACCTCGTATGCAACAGTTATAGCAATTAGAACACATTGAAATAGAAATTAAAATAAAAGAAAACAAAACATCGCTGACCTACCAATGGGCACCACATCACCCATCTTCTACAATAGAAAACTCTAATGCACGCGATAACTACGCATCGCATAGGCCGCCGCTGCTTGTGCACGTCACGCTACCGTGCTCGGCCCATCGCCGCCACACCCCTGCCTAGCCCGTCGCCACCCACCACGTAGCCTCCAATGGCCACGTCGAGCCTCGACCGTGCCCCAAAATGATGACAGCCGCCGTATATTTTGTGACCTAATCGAATTATCGCGACAAATCCAACCATCAATTCGTCGAGTAAAACACTCCGATGCATTCCTCTCATCGATCTTTACGCTACGGTACTACCAATTTGTCGATCAGGAACGGCCGTGAACAGTTCTTCAATTTCTGGACAAACTGAGTTTCAGATCGAAAAATGAATATCAAATCTGAGATGTGCTCGTCAAGAGCTCCATATCGATATAAAATTTGATGTTGTTTGAGGAGTTTGAAATTTTGACTTTGAATTTGATTTGAAATTGCAATTGGAATTTTGTTTTGGGAATTTGTCTGCCATTGAGGTAGAGGGGCAGAATGAATTGTACATACAGATAAATGACAATGAGAAACAATTAGGGTTTATAACAAAGTATATATAGGCAAAGTTGAAATAGAATAGATGGACTCGATTGCTATACACGTTGAACTATAAAATGGCCCGAAAAGCCCGTTTCTACTCCGGAACGAAATTTGGTCAACCCATATATCAAAATAGATGTTTATAAATATTCTAAATGCGATGGAGCAGGTTTCAAGTCTAAACTCCATCGTATGAGGAATTCATGCTCAAATCAAGTTATTTCAAATTGATTTCAATTGATTTCAATTAATTGATTTCTAGGCGTTTCGCGTTCGTATGATCAAACGACAAGTCCGATCGCTACGAAACTTGAAATCCTACAATAATTCACCGTTACGGATCCGATGAAACTAGTTTCATCGAAATCCAAGTCAGTGGCCAAAATGGCTATTTTCCAGATAATTAAATAAATTAATATTAAACTAATTAAATCACTATTTTAATTCAAATTCTATAATTTATAAATTTTATCACTTTTGATTTCTTAAACCATTATTATAACTTAAAACAAATTCTATGTTAATCCAACATTAATTATTTCGCTAATTACCATATTAAATTTCAATTTCAAAAATAGTAGAAATTGCAAATTTAATTTTTCCATAATTCCATTTAATTAACCTTTCACTCCATTGTTCAATCCATTATTATCAAAAGGATGAAGTTCATATTGGTTCATGATTATTTACATTAATATTCTCAGATTTCATCTAAATTTCCATTTATGTAATATTTAAATATTACATTTCATTTAATAACAATTAATCCTATTATCATAAATTAAATTCCAATATTTTGATAAAACTTTATTTCCATTCCTTTCATTCAACCAATTATCATATTAAAAATTGACATTATTTCCAATTATTTCCTTAATTTATACTAACATAACTTTTATTTTAGATTTATTGCAATTGATTATCAGTTTTAATTTAATGTACTAAGTAAATAGTTAAGTTATAATAATTGTTACCATAAACGTTTAATTCCACTTATAAGCTATTATTAACAACCAAATGTTGCAATTGATTTAGATCTGATTCAATAAATTAAATGAATGGGTAAACAATTAATAATTATCACTATTGCCAAATCTACTCACATCATACTTAATTTTCAACTGACAATTATTGTAATTACTTATCTAGCATTGATTCTATCAAAATGTAATTTATTACGTATTATTTCATCAATTAATATAAATTTTGAATTTATTTCTCAATTCACTAATTTCAATCAATTATAACCTTACAATTGTTTCAATTAATAGGTATTGCACTAAATTAGTTATTTATCAACTTGCATAAACCTTATTACATTAATTTACATTCAGTTACTATTAATCACTATATTTTTCCATTGGTTGATCCAATATCTTCTTATTTACTTATTTTCTATTTTGTAACCAAGTGCAACAATTTACACTATTTCATTATTGGGATTTCACTCCAATTGCCAATAATTAATCTCTAATTACCAATGCTACATTTCATTTCTAACATTTGCTTCATTACTAGTTATAAATTTTTTATTCTTTCTAAATTTAGTTACAAAAATCATATTTAATTACCCAATTTAATTATCGATTTTATGGGTCGTTACAGAACCGGGGTTGAGTTCACCAAAATTATTGTAGTTTTTTCGAAGAGACCGGGGTCAGATATGCTATCCGAAACCACTTCGACCCAATTCAGCGTTTCTTGTTGAAGATATCTTGAAGAATAAGGGATCAAAGACGAAGTTGAAGTGCAAGGACTATATATTTTTTCCCATGAAGAGATTACTATAATGGATGAAAAAAGAGCAGTGCCTTTAGTTCATCCTATTCTTGGATGACCTGTATGGACGAATGCCTGACAAAGCATTTCCAACATTCACGTAAAATTGATTTTTACAAACTTACATTTGTTTGGCAGAGAGGAAGGCAACTTCTTTTAGCTAACACCCTTTTCTGTGATGAATGAGCTTAGGTGTTGTGTTTTTGTGGAAGCCAATTAGTGATTGGTGGATCTGGCAATGTGGCATTTAGAGTGTAATGTGCTGAATGGAAAGGTAAAATTTAGCCTCAAGCCTCATCAACCGGGAATAAATAATACATGGAAGATGCAGCAGGGTTAAGTGGGCCGCACCCAAGTAGGGTATGTTATCACTTTTCTAGATACCCTCGGATATGTTATAATTATGGATATGGTTGTGCATGGAAAAGAGAGCGCTCGATAGGGTGGGAACACTCAGGGTGATGAAATATTCGATACTATCCAGCAAGGGGTAAGACGATCCTATGTTAGCAGGGATTGTTAGTCGGTATATTTTTCTAGAGGTGTATTGTGATGGACGGTACCCCAGTAGCCTAGTCATTATATGAAATCCATTCACCAATACGTGCCTGTATGGTTTTGATCGTGCCCAACTATGCTAAAATGTGAGATGCGAGCATTTCAACTATTTTAATATTCATTTTATCCTCAAGACAGTATTATAATATCACTGGATCTTCTATAGAAATGGTTTGGTTATCGTAAGGTGAAAACCCATCGTGTTTATATGTGACGTGGTTTTATGAGATACCTTTAATTTCAAAGGATTTTTGAAAAGTTTAAAAAATGCAGAATTGAGTGTGTTTTCTCATGCTGGTTTACTAGACTGATCCGTGTGTTATTATTCTATAATAATGCTCGGGTCAGACCAGGTTACTGTTTTAGTTTTGGATTGCTTTGGAGCTCAGGAGACGAGCTGGAGACTAAGACATATTCTCGTACTTATTTTATTAATCTACTGCAGTGTTGTTTAAAATTATCAGCAATTGTGCGGACATGCTATTTTAACTGCCCAGACTGATAATTATTTATTTTTGCACTCTGATAGGTATGTATACTAGTTTTCATTTATGTAAAGCGCTGTTTATATTATATACTATTCGTTTCACGTTGAAATTCTGTATTTGTTTATTTTATTCTATTTTCTATCCTCTTTCATTTCCCTTAACAATCTGTATTTCCAACACTTGGATGCTCGGCACATGAATACCGTGGATGTATTAGTGTCGACTCTAAGGGTCAAAATGTCGGGTAGTTACAGTTGGTATTAGAGCTTAGGTTGAGTGATATACCTAGGCTTTGGTGGGGATACTCATTGTAGATGAGGTCAGTAGTAACATAGAATGAGTTTGAGTGTGTGTGTGTGTGTGTGTATATATATATATGTATGTGTATATATATATATATATGAAAGTGCATATATGTTAGTGCTATAAATTGTTTTGTATTGTGTTAATTTATTTGTTGAGTGACTTGCGAATTCTGGTCGGTACATGAGATGCCACAATAGCGATAGAAGTTTTTAAACACTTAATCAAGTCAAATCGACGCAATATTGTTTTGAAAGCGGGTAAATGAAATAATTTTACCCAAAATCTATTTTGATATAAGAGAATAATTCTTCCTAGAAATTAGTATAGTTATATTTGGTTTGGTTGGATGTTAAGGGTTGATGATATTTAGTTATCATCTGTGTTTATTGTAGTAAGAACGTTAAAATGATATAAATTAAGATAAACAATCAGGAAATGGTTTATATAACCAAAGTGGAATTGTATAAATGAAATCGTGAATGAGATTACAAATAGAAATGGAGTTAAAAGTTGATAATTAAAAATCCTGGTGGTTTTGAAATTGGTTTCAGAAGGTATTACGAAAAAATATAATGGTATTGGTTTGAAAATGTTTTTGAAGAGAAATGTTTTAAAATGGGATTTAAAATAAATTGAAAGCACCGAACTCACTAAGTCATTAGAAAATAATTCTGATGATGACTGCAATATCATCAGTGTTCATTTTCGAGTTTTGAAGTGACAGATTGCTACCATGATTGTTTGTTATGAAATTGTTGATAAAAGAAGTTTGATTTGAGAAATTGTCGAAGGAGTTTGTTTTGGTAAAACCGAAGTTTGATTTAAAAACTCAAAAGGATGTTTTGGTTTAAAAATGGAGTTATATACGATTTTAGAATAATTTGAAATAAAACCCAGTTTTAAAGCGATTATGTAATTGGTTGAGATGAGCAAAGCTAGAATTGAATTGTAAATGAGATTAACTCAAGTTAAGTTTAATGAAATTGGGTTTGATCCAAAAATGAAATGGAATTTGATAGTAATTAAGTGAACTAATTAGACAAATTAATTAGTTAATTCAATTTGAACCGGAAATATTGAACGATTAAAGTGAATATGAACTAAAATTTTAAAGTTGTATATAAATTTAAGTAATGGTATAAAATGTTTATAGTAAGACATAAGAAATAATTTTGATGGAATGATTTCCGAAATGAACTTAACTCAAGTGAAGGAAATTAAAGTGAATTTAGGATGTGTTAAATGGAACCAAGGTTTTAAATATCGGATTTCGGTCACGTTTCGTCTCGGAATTTTTACACAAGTTATCTCGATCAGGAGAGATCTTAGACGAGATGAGTACGTATCAAGTGTACATCTCGGATTAACATCTCGGGTCTTATAATGCATCTTGGGAATATCTCGGATGTACTTATGTGTTTAAAATTGACGTGTCAAAAATTTATTTAACGATTATAACTTTCTTAGTAAAAATAAAAATGGTAACATACTTGATTTACATGGAAAAAGAAATATTTTTAGAAGAGTAGTAGCTTGATTAGCTTAATTGATTTGATAATGATTGAATAATATCCTTTTATTTGAACGTAATAAAGAAGTGAAACCTTTCATTATGACTCATTAAGATAAAAAGTAAAGAATATATTCAAGAAGTTGGTAAATTATAATTGGATTGAGTAGTTTCTTTTGAATCAATATGAAAATAAAAATTATTATGGAAAATAAGAAAAATGTATAACTTCGGGTGAGATCTCGGATTGAGAATATCTCGGACGAGATGAGTGTCGAGGGAGATATGGAGGAGATTTGATGTCTTGTCTCGTTTAAGTGTGAAAATGAGATCTTGGGCGAGATCTCGGGCGAGATATAGGAGATTTAAAACCATGAATGGAACTGGTTTAAATTTCTAATAACTTAATAAAATGAATATAGACTTGAGTTTGGAAATCAAATTAAAGGTAATCTGGAATGAATTAAGGAAATGTAAGCTTAAACTTTGAAATGGAATAAATAAATGTCTAATATGATAGTAGAGCGGGTATTTTTATTGCTAAATAAATGTCTAATATAATCTGTTCAGCTAAATATAGTAGAACGATGTTTTATTCTGCTAATAGGGTGTCCAAAATAAATTATAATTACTAATCAGTGTTAATATTCACAGCCAGTATTAATTAACCATTAAATTACACTATAACATATGGGTCAACTGATTACATAAGTGTTCTAAATGACAATTCGATTCTGACGTCAAGAACCATGTGCGAATCCGCTATCGGACGAAGGAGTTATGCTATTTACAAGTTCAAAGTTTGTATGTATGTATGTATGTATGTATGTGTGTGTGTGTGTGTGTGTATTGCTCACACCCTCACCTCCGACCCAACAGGCCCAAACTCACAAAATCCAAGGCCTGCATACTCCTCCCTAACTAACTAATCTCCGTCTCCAGGCAGACAAGAAGACTAAAATAAATTTTTAGGTTTATTCGTAGAGCCAAAAATGAGTGAACATGTGAGTACACCATGCATATGCGCGTGAAATCAAGCGCCTCGGCCTCCATCGAACAACCGTCCTTAGTTCGCCAGTGCCTGCTCATCACTATGGACCCGCCGCCTCTTTGAGAGTCATAACCAAATCCAAAAACATCCCATGGTGAGTTCCCAAGCGACATAAATACCAGATCGCGACCTAAAAGCACTCACCACCTATGCTCTGACCAACATCCGACTCCGCCACCACCGCGCACGAAACCCTAACATGCTGTACTTCCACCTTCCCGAGATTGGTCGAGGCCGATCGCCTCTTCCTTCATCTGCAATGTAAAAAGCAACCAAACACCCAAAATAACCTTAAACCCTAGAACTAGCCTGACTCAACACCCCAGGCCATCGCCTCTTTCACACCTGCCACCATGGCTCCATCACCTCCCATGGTTGTTCAAGCTCCAATCATTCAGCCTCACATCGACAAATTCACCAAAATTTGGATTTTCACCCAAATTCGGTCATCACAACATCACAATCAAGATACACATTGAAAAATCATGAAATCAAGCTTAGAAATCATAGTTTCCAAAGGCGAACACATTGGTGAAATCCATCCATTGACTCATGATGATCGAAATACGAATAAAACCCACCCACTTACTGTTATTTTTAAATTTCTCAATTCATAATCTACTAAAAATTCTAAAACAAATTTTAAAATGAACCATGGATCAGAACAAACAACTTTTTAGTTGATGGCAAGTGAGAATTCATGATGGATAAAGAGTTATTGAATTTAGAAGATGTGGTTGAGCCTAGTTTTGCAAATTTTCTCTTAACCATAATTTATCAACTCAAACATCATTTCCATATCTCCAAAGTACTAAGCATGTTTAAATATAATAAGGTACTCATGTCCTTAAGTAGGTTTCATGTCACATCAATTTACTTATTCGAATTTTAAATATAAACTTTTATTTAGATACTTACTAATACTGTATTATTCAAAACAAAATTGTTTAAAAATTTGTAATTTTTTTTAAATCATGATCAAAATACTATACTTAAAATAACTTACAATTCGATAAAAACTAAAAATCCAAAAACTGCGTTTTGGTCACATTTCCAATTTTCTGTCGAACTATTTATTTACATAAACCAAATTTAAAAATTAATTTTTCATTATTAATTATAAACTAAAAGAGGTTATTGATTTAAAGTGTTAACTAAGTATTTAAATCAAATTTAATATTCACAAATTAAAACGATAAAATTCCAGGTTGTTATAAGGTACATATATTATACTTAGGCCATCACCATATGGTAGGTAGAAGTGAATAATCTCTTTTGATTTGTTGAGAAAAAACAAGCTTGAAGTGAGATTAGGACAATGGATTAGGAGTTATATGTGATATAACCGATAAGGGGTTATCAATCATTTGTAGGTCTATGATTTGTTGAGCAAACTCAAAGTCAAAATCCTAAGACAGACGAGTCCAAACACCCACTAGCGAAGTCAAAAGACTTCTATGTTTCATCTTAAGGTTTGAAGAAATATAAAAGACTAGTGGAAGCTTTAATAGAAAAATGAAATGATAGCATTTAACATTTCTATTGTAAGAAGATATGCTAAATAATGTTATAATAGTTTACATCAATAAACTTGCACATTTGATATGATTGTTAAAACATTTATCAATTAAAATATACAAATTGAAATGAATTGAAGATGAAAAATAGATTTATACACACACACACAGAAACATTACTATTGAATATTTTTCATATGTTAATGTCTTCTACACCCACGTAAGTGCCTAATTTTAAAATTACTTAACACGTTCGTAATTTGGTCGCTCCCGTGTCTATTTGTTCGAGACCATGTATTACATTTTATGTGTTTCGAACTCAAAAGCAATACACGATTATGGATATTTGATCCATATACTACCACATATAAATGTTACATGGTAAACGGGCATAGGTCATAAATGTATGATACTTCGATGAAATTAGTTCATTTAAAGAAAACAAATAAACTGTTTTATGAGATCTAACATTCAATTTGATTGATTTCAATAAAGATCGCATTGTGTTAAATGTAATACTAGACCAAAACTACAAGATAGATCTAAGAACTCGATGTTGAAATGTCATTTTGATTAGTTTATGCAAAGTGCATTATATATGATCTCCTTAAATGTTAAGGATGATTGAGTGTGCTTTTGTAAAGAGTTTGTTATGGTGTTGTAGTATAGGTATTCTTTTGAATGGTTTGACTATTTAAAAAGAAAAAAATATACAAGAGCAGATGTGATTTAAGGTATAGTTAGGATGATGAGAGTGAATGATAGCTTCTTCTTCATAAAGAATCATCAGAGAAAAGAATTGTAATAATTATGAGCGGTACTTAAAATTGTAATAAGAAATATGATTTATATTTCGAAACATATTTCATATAGAAAATTATTTTTACATGAGATTTATTTCTTTAAGTTCAACATATTTTATCGAAGAACTCTCCATTGTAAATTAGTAACATATGAAATAAACTATCTAAATAAGTGAATAATGGACCTTCGAATTTAGTACGCTATTATAGTAATGGCGAAAATAGTGGGAGCATGTCATATAACACTTATTGATTGCATCAAGTCATGAAAGTTATTTTCGTAAAACATTCCGAACACTATTTATGAAATAATGATTATTTTTTGGTGTTAATTAAAAAATAGACACAGTTATATTTCAATATAAATATTATGAATATCATTATGAAATAAAACTATAACGTGGTATTTGTTTTCATAACAAAATGATGCATTTGAAAATAATGAAGTACCTAAAATTGTTTACAATTATTTTGGAATTATAGACTAAGATGTAGATTTGAGAAATAATTTTTTGTATATGACTATGAATCACATAACGCTGGTAATTATATCTTAAAAAAATAAGGGCCATACACCCATTTAGTGGGAGTATCACAAGAGTATATATATTCTTCGGATTAATACATATAGATGTGTATAAATGTAAGTCTATTAGTACTAAAATGGTTCCGTGTACATTATCATATTCGCAGATAAATTATCACAGACATGGACATATGTAAATGATATGCATGTTAAGTCTATGATAAGCTCGTAGGACATATATAAAAGTAAATAATCTAATATGTGACAGAAATGATTCGATATGATCGAACAAATAAGTATATTAGAAAGAGATCGAAACGTATCTAAATGAATAAAGGTTCAATCTCAAAGGTCACTCACTCCTACAATACATAAGGATGTATTGATAAGGATTAACTGAACTTTTTTGGACAAAGCATGACTAATGATGACTGAAGTTCCAAAGCAATCCAGTCTAAATCTGCAATATGCTAGGTCTAAACATGTACGAGAATACGTCTTAGTCTCCAGTTCGTCTCCTGAGCTCCAAAGCAATCCAGTCTAAATCTGCAATATGCTAGGTCTGACCCGAGCATTATTATAAAATAATAACACACGGATCAGTCTGGTAAACCATTGTGAGAAAACACACTCAATTTTATTTATTCTTATAAAACCTTTCCAAAATAATGGTATCGTAAGGCCATTCCGCACATAAGCACGATAGGGTTTTTGACTTATGATTACCAAACCATTTCTATAGAAAATCCAGTGGTATTATAATAATGTCTAAGGGTCAAAATAATAAAAATCAAGTAGCTATGATGCTCATGCTGTGTACATCACAACTATAATAGTATGAAATCAAAACTCGATAAGACTCATTCTCTAATTGTGTAGGATTTCACGGTGGTACCCTTGGTACTTTGAGAATGGTTCTCCTACATAAGGATCAGAGTTATCCTTTCGAAGCATTATACCCATCTAGTCAGGGTATAATATGAAAAACATAACTGGTCTTGGCAAGACTGAATGCATTTCTCCGACATGCCAAAAATAACTAAAGGTATTGGTATTGCTAGAAAAGGAGTTGATTACACCCTATGGGTTTGCCAACCCTACAGGCCATGCCTCTTATCTCTGGTTTTAGTAATTTTCACCGATGAGGCTACGTTCGGCATTTCAGCTTACGCACCGCAACTAAACAGCTTACGCATCGCAACCAAATAGATCACGGAATCCCATATTCCCACACCACAATGGCTTTGGAATCGCATACAGATTCCCACATCTCAAATAGATCTTGGTATCACACACAAATTGCCATACCCAACGGTCTCGGAACCACTTATGGATTTCAACATCTCAACATAACACGAAACTCCTCTATCAAACCATATTCTTTTTTGGAGTGGTAGCGATTCCAAATCATCTCTTATAGGTACACTCTCCCTGTGAAAACCATATTTCGAAAGGTTTAAGTTGACAATTATCCACACATGTCTAATCCAAATAATCCAAAACATAGATAATCAATTTGATTAAATAAGAAAAATTAGGAGAGAACAAGAAACAAACATAGAATCTCACAACTGAACAATAAAATATAATAATCAAATAAACAGTTCATGAAGTTGTTTACAATACATTTGATTATAATCTATACAACATTCATCAGAGTTATTCATAAATAATGCAGCAGACAACATGATGCAGGACTAATAATAGTAGTATTATACCAAATCTTTGTCTTCGTCCTCAAGAATAAATCTTCAATAAGATAAAAAACTTAGGACTGACCCGAGCGTAATGAAAAGACAAAACACTCGAGTCAGGACTAAAATATCCTTATGCAAGTCAAATCAACATCATAAAACTATGAGTGTAACGACGTAAGAGATGTTTATGGATTTTCACATCTCCTATCTAGTGTATAACTCATGTGCAATAACTCAAGAGATGTTACGGTATTTTCCATCTCTTATGGATCCGTCAAAATATTTATACGTAGTAGGATACGTTATATATATGATGTCTAGTCAGTAAATAAATATTTTTCTTAGCGTTAAGGCTTTACATTAATCCCCCTTAATGTGTTTTTTAAGCATTGTCGTACAGTTTGCCTATAAAACACCAGTTAAATGGCCGGTGGATAGGGATGCATCGTAATACGACAATACTAAACCAGAATCGTAAGGGTCTCGTTTAGGGATAAAAGTATGACAAGGCACATGAGGCAATGTGCAAGGTAGGATACTACCAATTTACCCTTCCCGGCTGGTGGTAACACATTAGAGCCATGATCGCCCACCACATCCAACACTTCCATAATCGAAAGGGTGCATACTAATCAATCACAATGTAAATGATGGTAATACAAAGAAGTGCATTCGCTCGGGGTAGCTAACCCTCTTGGCTGGTATGACTCCTGTTTTAGTCATTTCAAATTGGCACAAGTGACAGGCCAATCCATCATTGTTCTCTTTCTTCAAATCCAGCAAACGATGCCAAATCCAACCAGTTCGTTCTGGATCATCACTCCACGTACACAGTTGTTAAAGTGGTTCTGATATCAACAGAAAGTAAGCCCATATCCGGCCCGGTCTCTTTAACAACCGAACTTGTTTTTCAAACCGGTTGTTACTTTTACAATTTGAAAATCGTTCATACTTGATATCAAAATATCATGTTCGCTTCAAAATCCAATCCATTTTGAAATCATTTCTCAAAGTATACTATTTCAGTTCGAAATCATTCTTGCCTCAATATTCCGATTTTGCTTTCAGAACCATTTCGAATTCCAAATTGGGTCATAACTTCAATTAACCCAATTCATATTTAAATCCATAATTTAAATATAACATTCCCCCTTGACCAGTTCGAATTTTTTTTTGAAAAATAGTTTGAATAGTTTAAATAATTAAAATAGTTAAAAATAGTGTAAATGTTTAAAATGGTAAAAATAGTTTAAATAGTTAAAATAGTTTAATATAAAATAGTTTAAGTATTAAAATGGTTTATATAGAAAAATATTTTGGAACACCAAAATAATTTGTATATTTAAGAAGATAACTTTTAAACAGTTTTATATTAAATAATTAATTTGAAAATAGTTTCAAAGTCAAACCGATTTAATTCCACTTCCCAACTCAAATCAATTCCAATTTCCATTCAATCAATTAAATTTCGATTTCAATTCGAATCAATTTCAACTTCGATTCCAAATTTATTCAATTCCACTTTCAAATCTAATTAATTCAATTTCAATTTCAATTTATATCAATTTTGAGGATGATTTTCAAAATATCAATTCAAAACATTTAAATCACCTTATCCTTCAATTTTCAGTTTAAAATCCTAATCTTCAATTATAATTCAATTCCAAGTCCAATTTCAAAATATCATTTTTTATATAACTTTTACTTAGTAATATTCAAAATTCGGATAAAAGTTCAATCTTTTGAAACACATCGATTACCAAAAATTTAAATTATACTTCGATTATAACTTTAAGATATCAACTTCGATTAATTAAACAATTTCGATTACAAATCTAAATTTCGACATTCAGGGCTCAAGTTCGAAAATAATTTGATTTCTATAAATTTGATTTTTATTTCTTTAAATGAAAATCGTTTAAATAAATTTCAAATCAAAATTTTAAAATCATTTAATTTAACCAATCCGGTGTCCGTATATAATTTTCAACCCTATGGCCAAGTGATCAATTATTTCAATTTAATTTTGAGGGATGGATATATACCATTTCAATCCAAATCACAGTGTCATAGGTAGATATCATTTCAACCTATTTCTTAGTCTATTCGAAATAATTCAATTTACAGTTTATATACTGTAAATAATATACAGAGTGATCAAAGGATAATCAAAATAAATAAACATACAAATCATCCAAAATATCAACCAATAGCATCCATCGTAGTCAATCATCCAAACAGTCAATATAATTCACAACAATTTCATAGTTATTGAAATCGGGTGTTCTACTGGCAATTAAATTCCTATTTCAAATTTTGCTGTCAATTTTAATTTTTAAAGGTTAATTCAAATAACAATTAAATTTATCAAACAACGACCGATAAATTCGTATTACTTCATAAATTTAAATTTAACTAGCATAAAATATTCGAGTACATTGTGGGCATTATAAGACTCGCCTTGATTTTTCGATATTGCTGAGATATTTCGGTTTGGAACTAGAATCGGAGGACATCCGATTTTAGCCTAAATTTTGACTTTCACCAAATTCGTCCAAAGTATTTTTATTGCAAAGCTCTTATCACCGCGATCGCAATGTAAAAAGTCTCGTCCTAAATGGAGCTCGTATAAGAGAGATATACCATTTATAAGTTAATCGATAATTTAATTATAAAGATAATTTAAATTACATTTAAAACAACCCATACCCAATTTCCAAACCCAGCCCAACCTCATATCTTTCTTCCCCACTTTCTCTCGCTTGTGCACACCCAATTGCACACGTACATGCACACCAAGGATACTGCACGGCGGTCTATGAACCAAAAAACTGACAACGCCAAATGCCTCTGCTCATCACCATGAACTTGCCTGCAACCTCAACTTTCCCATGGTCTGATCCTTTAAATCGTGATCTGGTCGAGCTTCCCCTTGGTCGTACGACATCGCATCCTACCATGGAGAACCATACATTACAAAAATCACTACCGAGGTGCTATAACGCGTCACGAACTCGAATATCACCTCAGATTCGACAATCATCGCTTGAATCACAACGAAACCCAAACCCTAGCTCCATAGTTGTAACGACCCAGAATTTCTGTGATTTGAAATTCGTATATTTAATTGATTTTAAATATGCACAAGTAAATTTAATAAGCCGAATAAATAATATTTCGAACATAGTAATTTAATTGGATAATTAAATTGTTGATTTAATATTTGAAATTACAGAAATAATTTATATTTGAATTTAATGTGGATAAAAATGATCTGTAAAGTTATATTAAATCATATTTGAATTAGAATGATGTTAGAGAAATTTTAAAATCGAACTAAAAGTTAATTTGTAAAAAATTTAATATTTTAATATTTAATTGACGAGGAAAAATAGTCATTTTTCAAACAGTCTCGAATTTCAACGAAACCAGTTTCAATGGATCCGTAATGTTATGTTATTGTAAGATTTCAAATTTCGTATCAATCGGATTTACGGTTTGTCCGAGGCAAGTTAAAACGCGTAGGGAAATCGGTTTAAGTGAATTTTAAATTTAAATAGTCGATTCGAGAACCTATCTTCCAAACACGATCGAATTGGCTCCCGATATATATTCCATTGCGTTCAGAATAGGGGTAAAACATTATAAACGTCAGGCGGCACGTTTCTTTTGGAGTTTGGAAAATTTTCGGGTGAATAGTGCGCGAAAATTTTCTATATAAGGACCTAACTTTTTTCATTTTCATCAAACCCTAAACCTTCTAGGGCTAGCCGCCACCTTCGAACTAATGGCCAGAATTTCGTGTGCTTCCTCCCTCGATCTCTTTCAATCCATCCACTTTTATCAGAAACCATCAACTACAAAACTCTAGTGCGCGACGAGACGAATAACGTCAACGGTGGAGATCGTCTTTGACAAAGCCAATCGCCTGCTACAGGCTCGCTTTCATCACGCGTTTAAGGGGGTTTATCTTAATTTTTTTGCAGCCGAGCTTTACCTTGTTCGTGGTGGAGATGGAGTTGAGTATGGGCTACAAGATGGTGGTCTTCGATCGTCTTCAGGATTCGTATATGGGGTGCGTTAATTAGGGCAAAGTGAAGGCCAAGTGGGTTCTTTCGTTCGTGAAAACCTGATGGGAGAAGAAGCATTCGCGAATGGCTGATGGATGCAAAAAAATCGTGTGGCCCAGATTCATTTGAGGTTTAAATAATAAAAAATGAAATTGTAAATTGATTTATTTTAAATCGTATAAACTTTGTAACGTCGTAGCTTTGTCATACGAGGTCGAAAATTGACGAAACGAATTGCGTTGTGTTTGTATTGATGAGCGCTACATTATGGAGCTGGATTGGGATTTATTTGAGCTAGTGAAAATTTTGATTGAAATTAAACGCTTGTTTAATTTTGATCGGAATAAATCACTAACGCGACGACTACAAGCAATGTGAGTACAACTCACTCTTTCTAACTCACTGATATTTTTATATAAGTGAGAAATAATTTATTTATGATGATTGATGATTGTTTGGATGATATATGATATACTGATCGGTATTTGGATATATACCTGCCTAGTAGAGTAGATAACCCTATACGTTCCAGTGTATGAGTGAATGACCCTTTGTATGCGCGTCTGCCTCAAAGCGGACATTGTACACATATTCTAATATGTATATTTTTTACAGGTAATAAGTTAGAGGGATCCAACTGGATTTCTCACCAGTATTGATTTATTTACAGATATTTGTGATATATTCTGTTATCATATGATATATGATGTTTTGGATGCTGTGATTGATGTATTTAGTGCTGTTGCAGCATTGGGCCTATTTTTGGAATTGTAAAAATGTAAAGTGATGATTTCCAAATTTAAAAGGATTTTAAAAGTGATTTTGGAAATAAACGTTTTATTGATTTTTGAAATGTTAAAGGAATCGATTTATTTTGAATAAATAAATGTGATGATTTTTATGTTATAAAAATTATGATGTTTTGGGAAATATAATTGAAATGTGATTTTTGAATTATGAAGTTTACTACTTTGTGAAATAGTTTAAATTGAGATTTATGACTTATTATAATGGTTTAAATATATAAGATTTATAAAATTGAATTTTTATAAATCAGAATAATGGAATTTTAATGGAGTTTTTATAAATGTTAAAATGATGTTATAAATTGAATTTTTAAGGGAATGAGATTTATAATTGATGAAGTTATAGAAGAATGAATTTGTAAAATAAAGAGAATTATAAGTAATTAACTTATAAATTAGATTTTGGCATTTAAATGAGATATAAATAGAAGTTGTTAATTAAAGGAGATTTATAAATTGAAGGTTTTATAAAATATAAATGGAATTTATAAACGTTGTTTTATAAATTCGAAATAAACTATATTTTGATAAGAAAATATAGAATTTTATTAAAGGTACTATACTCACGATTTTGGACAGTGGGTAATCCTTCAATTTAAATGTATAATAGTAATGGATTTGGTAAAGGGATATATTCACGATTTTGGACAGTGAATTATCTTTTGAAATAAATGTGTAAAAGTGTTGGAATTTGTTAGAGAATTTATATTCACGATTTTGGACAGTGAATAATATTTTAAAATTAAATAAACATTTTGGGAAGTGGTATTTAAATTGAATTTAAATGATTTAAAGATGTTTTAAAATGTGTTAAGTATCGAAACCATAGATTTCAACATTCATTGTTGAAATAGACGTTTTCAAGAAATAAGGGAATGATGGACTATAACACTGTTGTTATAGTAAATGATTTTCGAAAGGAAATGTTTTTATATAGTATTGGGGTTTATTATCTATCTTATTTTCAAATGCCTATACTAGTGATTTTGGGTTATCGTAACGATGTATTACGCAACATTCATTTTGACCTAATAAATATGTTTAAAGAGAATGTTTTCCTTATATAATAAAATATATACTTAATCGTGTTTTAAGTATATTGAATGTTTTCTAAGTGTTGAAAATAAATTGATTTGTGAATTGCTTATTATTAAATAAGTATACGAAAATATTTTCCAATATGAAGTGAAATGTTTTGAGAATATATTTTTTAAAGATAATTTGAAGTGAATATTTGGAAAGCGAATTAATTAATAAAAGATTAATTAAAAAGGGCCTAGTGATTGTTATAGTGCTGAATATTTGTTTGTTTGCTTTGATAGTTAAATAACCAGCTATCAGACTTGGCCAAATTTTAGTTCCATGACTTGATGTGGGAACTATCTAGTCGTACACTTAGTACGTAGCCTTCTGTGTAGGCTTGATTATCGTTTGTGTTAAGGATGTTGATTCGTATAGTGCGGAGTATTACTCCAATCTATCGAGCTTCCTTCTTGGCCTGAAGGATAGCAAGTTGAAAGTTGGAAACGTGATAAACCTATGAGACTTAGTTCTGTGTGAGTTTGAGAAATGCTTTTGCATTGTTGGTGCGAAGAGACCGGGATCAGATTTATTTGAAAACCACTTCGGACCAACGTATATGCGACGATTGTGCAGGTTGCTTTGTGATGATATTGATATTCTGGATTTTCATAGTGGGGGACTACTTGTTGATCGTTTTAAAATACCAATATACATCCAATAGTAGTGGTCTCTTCATTATGAAATATCCAATGTTAGGACTATTCTCTACTAATCCTAGGGAATTGCCGACAGGATGTGGTAGGAAAGTACCTTCGGTTTGCCCTGTTCTTGAACAACTTGTATGGATGTTTGTCTGACATTGCATTTCTATAGATTACGTACATTGGTTTTTACAAACGTACATCAGTGGTGGCGGAGAAGTCAACTTCTCTTAGCTTAACACCCTCCTTGAGACGTGTGAGCTTAAGGGTTGTATTTTTGTGGAAGGCAATTAGTAGTCAATGGAAATGGCCGTGTGGCATTCTAAGTGATGTGATTGTGCTTTGTGAAAGGTAATCGTTACCTCTAGCCTCATAAACCGGAAATAACCAAAACAGGGTTAGATGCAAAAGGGCTAAGTGGGTCATTCTCATTAGGATATGATCATCCTCTTCTACATATATCTTTACACGATATGACGTCAAGTATCTGATTATTGTGGTTTGTATGCTATGAGGGCCCTCGGTAAAGGTCGGTAATGACCAGAGGATGATATATTCGGTATCATCTAGTTATAGAGGTGGGTCGGTCTTGTGTTGGTAGAGGATCCTTAGTGATGGTCCTCGGTACATTTTTCTAGAGATGTACTGCCGGAAGGTAGTCCCTTCACCTGGTCATTTGTATGGAAATCCAAACTCCACTACGTGTTTTCCATTTTGATTGTATTACCCAATTGTGCCATATGATGGAATTTAATCAATGTAACAATTTCAGCTATGACTAATATTATTTGTATATAGTAGACACTACTATAATATAAGAGGATTTGATATGAAATTATTTAGTTATCGTAAGGTAAAACATGTCCGTGTTTATGTGTGGACTTGTCTTACGAGATACTTTTGTTTTGAAAACGAAGGAAAAGTTTGGTAATTTAATAAATTCAGTTGAGTGTGTTTCTCATGCTGGTTTACCAGACTGATCTGGGCGTTCTTCCCTTTCAATGCTTGGGTCAAACCGAGTATATTTACAGGTCTAGATTTTATGCCTTTGGAGCTTCAGCAGAAGAGCTGGAAATCTTCATTTCATATACGCGTATCTGTTTGATTATTGATTATCCGCTGTGTTTTGTTTGTTGTTGTATATTATCAGCAATTGTGAGGATGGGTTATTATAACTGTCCAAGCTGATAACTATTGATTGATTATTGAACTCTGATTGATGTGTATATATATACAGTTTCTTTTTGTAAAGATCATTGATATGATATTATATATTTTCAGCTGCGATGTGAGATTCTGTATTGTACTGTTTGGTTCTATCTTCTCTCTTTCTTCTCTTCTCTTCTTCTCTCTTCTTTTCTTTCTCTTGACTTTCCGTCAGTTTGTGCTTTTTGGGTCGTACATGTGTGGATTATTGTCGATTCAAAGGGTACGGATTTGTGGGTCGTCACAATATCGCATTCGACTCTCACTGACACTTTTAGAAACAGTTGTCACACTCTTCAAAACAACCATCAGATCGAAGCTCCAGATGAAATTTGATTTTTGAAATTGGTTTTACATTTTTTAATTGAGTAATTTACAAGAACTTGATTTTTCAAAGTTTTATTCTTTTTTTTTTCTCACAGGCTCGGTAATCTTTCAAAAGGGAGAGGGAAGAAATGTGCTTTGGAAGGAACGGTAGGGATAGGGTGGCTGTTGGGTGATAGAAAAGTAGTTGAAAATAAAGGAAGTGACAGCCTAGTCCAATAAAAGAAAAAAAATTAATTAAATTTTCAAAATATCAAGTTGAAAATTTTTAGATCCCTATTAAGGCTTGCTGCCAGTCGTTTGTAATGTTATACCCCAATTTCATACGAAATGGAACATGTTTCGAGGCTTAATTCGATCGTATGGAGAAGATAGCTTTTTGAATCGAATTAAAATATTAAATTTTCAATATTAAATTCAACGCGTTTTTATCCTGTACGACCAAGCGATAACTCCAGACGCTACGAAATTTGAAACCCGATAATAATACACTGGATCTAATGGAACTGGTTTCGTCGAAATCCAAGACTATGCCCCGAATCTCTATTTTAATATCTCGATTATAATATAAAATTTCCAATCTCAAACCGTTCACTTTTAAATCCAATTTTAAATATTAACAATCTTCTTTGTTGTTTAGATAAAAATTTCATCAACTTTCGATATCACTTTCAATCATAGTAAATTCAGAATTCAATTATTCCAATAATTTCCAATATTAAATTCAAACAATTTAATTATTCAATATTCAATAAATTTCAATATTAGATTTTAAGTGAATTTTAGTTATTAATCAATTACTTTATTTCCATCTATTAAATTCAACATTATTATTTAACCCAACTATTTATTGTAAACACATTCAAAACATAGCATTATCTTTCAATACTTGTTATTACTCAAATCTTTGAAATTAGTTTATTTCGAAATTTTATTCATGTTCATATCCAATAACTTACCTTCAAAATCATTAAATTTTTATTTATAACCATTTTATTTAATAATTACATTAAATTTAATAATTTAAAATAGCTTAATATATGGGTTGTTATAATCTCCCCCACTCAAAACTTTTCGTCCCCGAAAAGGAACTAAGTAGTGAATTTTTTTTACATTTGATATATTTATTCAAAATTATCAACTTATAAAATAATAAAATTTCATTTATAAAACCATTACTACGTTTCCACTATGCTACTCCGATCGGCTTACGGAATTTTCAAGTTAATTATAAAAACAAGTTATAAAAATTCTAAAACTTCAAAAAGTTTCTAACACCTGGATTTATGGAAAATTTCGACAGAGTCTCATTTGCGCGGCTTGATCCGAAAAACTATAAAATGCCACTACGGGCCCCTAACCAACAAAAGAAAACAAAAGCCAATTGGCTTCATCATAAACCATCAAATTACATGACAAAATAAACACGTACCTTTTTGTCGGGCCATCCAAATTTGTCTATATTTTAAATATCTGCATCTTATTTACCAATGATATCCAATCATATAATTTAAAATCATTTTATATTTTTCATTTTCAATTTCTAATATTTGTTTTACTTAAGCCCATATAATGTGCATGTATCATTCGTACGCAATATTAAATTTGATCGCTCACTCGATCACACAATTTCATTTTCGAACTTGTATCGTTCATACGACTCTCTAGTGCGGACTCCGATTTGGTTCCTTTATTTGAAACCGCTATTCTCCTTGCATAGCTATATACCACGATAGATAATTCCAGAATCAATCAAAAGTCCATATCCAGGGTTCGCCGTCCAGAATCGAGTGAAAAATTCTAACTCGAATCGATATAAATTATCCCAAAATTTTTTGCCCGAATCAAAATCAAATCGTTATGCAAATGCAATAATATACGTACAACTTAAGTATTTATTTAAGTTGATTCGTAGTTATACCAGATTCCTTTGTCTACATTTACTTCATTTTCATAATTTCATTTAATAACAAATTTATTTGTGGAATATTTTATTAATCATCACTTTAGTTTATAATCATTCTATAAAAGTCTAATTTCTTATATATGACTTTATCTAAATTTATAGTTATTTCAAAAATTACAAATTCAATTTCACAATTTCTTTGAAAATTTATATTTAGTTCTATAATCAATTTACAAAGATATTATTGGATTCATTGGTCTTCTTTCTTAAGTTCACCTACTAATTCCATTTAGTCATTAATCATTTCATAATATACTAATTAACTATATAACATTTATTATTACAACTAAATTTCCATTTATATACATTTCAATTACTTTTAAACTTTGTTTATTTGTATAATATCCCATTACATATTCAAATCATCATTTTAACTTTGAACATTTGGTAAGTCTTATTATACGTTATTAGAATGCAGTTTGGTATTATACAAATTAATCTAATTCATTTTACTTAATTAGAATGTTCACTATTTTAACTTTTTTAAATTTTCTTTACTTTCAATTTAAGATTTGCAACTCCAACTCTAAGGTTTCCCAAAACACTTAGCCTAGATTTCTTAATTCTCTTATTTTATAAGTTCTGTTTATTCAAATATTTCATTTTCTTCAAATAATTTGAAGATTATTAATTAACATAACTTAAAATCTTAAATACCATGTTCATTTCAAATCATTTGAAATAAGTATATATACTTAGATCTTTTATATACATCTAATCATGCCTTTGGAGTTTAAACTAAAATCCGTTTATTAAAATAATTTCGAAGCAAAGCTTCTCAGAAGTCTCCCCCACTTTGAGACTCAAAAATGAACGTTGATGATGCTGCACAGTCATCGCCGAAATTATTTTCCAGTGACAAAAAAGAGGAGTACCGAATTCATTCCTTTTAAAAAATTATTTGAAGCAATTTGTATTTTATATACTTTAAACAATACTAATATTATTTTCCAAACCTTAAAAACCTTTTCAAAAACACCGGAATTTAAATTTCTCAAATTCTCAACTTTATATTCATTTTACTTGCAATTTATATTTTTATAAATCACATTTATACAATTCCAGTCTCTTAAAATCGTATAATAGCTAATAGTTTACGAATATTGACTAATCAATCAATAAATGTAATGATCAATATTATCATTTCTAACAACCTATTCACACTATATATATATACCATAATAATTTTTGAAAATTATTCATTTATATACAAAATATAATCAGGGTAAAATTATTTATTTACCCCATTTCAAAACAATACTATATCGAATTGTTATGTTCAAGTGTTTAGAGATCCCTATCAATAATATTAATTACTTGTATTGACCAGAATCCATAAGCCACTCAACAAATCAACCAACACAATATAAAAAAACCTTTATATTCACTAACAAATATGCGCTATATCTATTAATACACTCAAACTCATTCTAAAGTGCTACTGCCCCAACCTCTAATGAGTCACCTTAAACGACCCTGACTCGACCTTCGAAAATAGGCACCAAATACGACACTCTTATTCAAATGCCGCAGATCCAAACGTCGAATCTGGTTCGCCGAAGCTTATAACACAGTAAGTATAACAACACATCGGAAGAAAAGAATGAATATCATATACAACTCCAATGATACAATATCCAATAATATACAACAATGATATCAATATGATACAAGAAATATCAGAGACAATAAACAACAACGGAAAACGAATAGCAAAAGAGATAACTCTAATATCGAACGGCAACTCCAATCCAATGCTCCAAAGCCAAAACTCCAAACCACTAGCTCGAACCACCATCATGTTGCACGAAGATGAGCAAGGTCAGTCGTCCGCGGATCCAAAGACTTCAATATCCAAAATCTCCAAAGAATACCAAAGAGAAAGATGAAAGCTACTGAATCGATATCTACTATCTGAAAACCCAACTCTAGACTGCCCGTATGGAAAATAGTGGGCACCCAGAGTTTAGGAAGGGAACAATAAACTCCGGTTAGTCATGGGACTGGTGTGAGCACACAAAAATAGTTTGTCATTTAAAAACAAACCAAAGAATTTAAATTTGAAATCCGCAATGCTTTTTGGAAAATGAAAATACCGTAAGGCCTCCCGGCACACACACAATGCAATTGCACACTTGGGGGAGATTTCTCCTTATGATAGTCAAGCATGCTTGATACGCGAAAACTATTTGATATTATTATCAGTGCACAGTGGAAAACATTTCGAAAGTATAACATTAATCTTAGCCAGCAGACGTACCATTATAATATGCCTACTATAGCTACCATGTTAGATGGCAGATTCTACAACTAAAACCGTACAAGGCGCGTATTGGTGATTGGATTTCCAACAAATGGTCAGGCTAAGGAACTTCCCATTGCCACATGGGTACGCCTTTGGAGGAACGCCCCGAGAACCTAATCGGATCTCTGCCAACACAAGGCCGGGTTACCTCTGCAAAAATAGGTAACGACTGACACGAGTATTCCATTCCCCGGTTGCAAACAACCTTTATCCGAGGATCCTCAATACCAACAATCACAAAGTAATATATATTTACGATATCCACATAAGTTAAGTATCTGGGCTCCATACCATGATACCACTTTTATCCAAAAGGAAATGCACATACCCTAAGGGGCGCTACTCCCTATAACCTTGCTGCATTCTTCCTGTTTTGACCATTCCGGGGTGTGAGGTCCGACGAAGTCTCGTCCACAAAGCTACGCTTTTTACAAAAGCCATGCTTCGATCAACAAATGATCAGCAGCACTTCGTATGCCACATTACAAAATTGGGAATGTATCACTAGTAACCATCAACTACATAACCTCTGAGCTCGTACGTCTCAGAGATAGGTGTTAAGCTAAGAGAATAAATCTCTGCCATCAAACAGAAATGTATTTGATAGAAACCGGTTTTATATCTCAAAGTGTAACGTCAGACACACATCCATACAAGTCTGTTTCGGGTTCGAACAGAACCGAAGGCACTTCCAAAGAAGCCCTTGCAATCCGGATAATTCCTAATCACGTCCCGACTCCCCATCACAATGGGTGCTCAAATCTCTATACCGGGGCCATTCAGTGCAGAGACATCCGACAGGTCATCCTTTCGCTTTCGAAAGTATCCGGTCTTCACCACCGGTCTTCAAATGCTATCCATATTGTCGTATCACTATTCGAAATGGCTTATATGACACAAGGTCCTCTCCCGGCTAAATCCAATAATGAGCGCAATATTTAAAAACATATGGATAATGGGATTTCAGTTAAGTCACAACTTTAAAATCCAAAAATTCTCTTCCAAATGGTTTAGACCAATTACCATTTACAGATCTTTTAAACAAAAAGATTTACTTCCAGAAACCTTTCAATGGTTTAAACAATTTCCACACTTTAATTTTTTTAAACAAAAGATTCACTTTTAAAACCCCTTTCAATTTTAAACAATGTAACAACCCGCATATTTATCGATTTTATATTTAAATATTTTATTTAAATATTCTATCGTTAGTCGGATTTTAGTTCGAAAAGCTACTTTTTGCATACGGTCGAATTAGGACTCGGGACCACTCCTATTGAGTTTAAAATGCCATTTGCGACCTTTTTGAGTATAAGGTTCGATAAGTTTGGAGAAAGTTGATTTTTTCTACTTTTCACTTTGGGTTTGGTTTTGGGCTTAGCCCTATGTTTAACTTATGCTCAAATCTGAGCCACTCTTCCCCACTCACTCTCATTCTCTTCTCTTTTCAGTTCTAAGGCAATAATGGTGGGAGAGATTTGAAATTAAAACTCCAAAACCAGAGTTTTCTTTTGCAAATCAAATTCCTAGCTCCAAATTCAAGAGAACCCATTGGTAAGCATTCTCTTCTTCTTCTCCAACTTATTCTCTTACCAATTTCAGAAATTCCTAAACCTAATTTTAGGAATGTTCTTGTTTTGAGCATAGATTCGAGCTCATTTGGGTTGTGTTGAAGAGAGGTTGATTCTCCATTTGCTTTCAAGCTTCTTCTTGTTTGATTTTGGTAAAAAGGTGAGATTTTTATCTCACATCTTAATCTATAATTATCTCCGATTGTTAAGTATGAATTCCTAACGTTTATTCATGTGCAATTGATTTTGGTTTGGATTGATTTGGTGTATATTCCAATTTTTGGTGCTTTGATCCAATTTATGAAAATCCTATTATGGATATTTGGACAATGATATTTGAAGCGTATCGAAGAGCCGTTTGGGCTGGGTTGTCGTTCGACGTAATTCCTTTGTCCTCGCCATTTGCTCAATCGATCGTTTTCTATATTCGTTTGGCTATTTTTGGCCTAGGTTCAGGAAAACCACAAAATTGCAGTTTCAGACGTCTGAATTTGGGATTTCAGACGTCTGAATTGGCTTATTTTCAAACAGAAAGAAAATAGGCTAAAATATGCCTATTTCAGACGTCTGAAACATTTGGTTCAGACGTCTGAATCGTGTTCCGGAAATTTTTATATTTCCAGATTCAGACGTCTGAACCACTTGTTTCAGACGTCTGAAACTGTTGTGATTTTGCTTTCTTGCCTTTTGTTTGAGAATTCCAATTTAAATCGATTCGTGATAATCCTATTTTTGTTATCATTTATTATGACTTTGATGACTCTTTTTTGGGATTTTTGAATATCCATTTCGATGGATTCTTTATCGGTTTCTTTGGATTTTATTCACGTCTTCGAATGTGAATTTTAGTGATTGATTGTTCTTACAATCTTCTTTGTGACTTGTCACTTTAAAAATATAAAGGTTTTCTATACTAGTAGTAAATATCAGAACTCTTTCCTCAAACGATTTTAATACTATTTTAATTACAAAGCTCGTTTCTCAAACCGTTTTCCAATCTATTAGTATACACAAACCTTTACCTCACTCGTATGAGAAATCTAATAAAACGACCTAGTAAAACGAGTGGTACGAAACGCTTGCGTTTACTTCGTCGGTTAATTCTTGGACTTGTTCGATTGAATCTCTTGTGACAATTTTCTAGTGGAGATCTACAGTTTGTTCGTAAATATTTAAGTTAAGCAAGTGGTTATGGGACATGAAGCTAAACTCATATATTTACTAGCTTAGTGTAATCGACACTTCTCGTTGATCATGACGATCATCTTTGTGATTTAGACTAGCAATGTGCGATGTCTCTTTGTCTACGAGGGAGACTAAACCCCGTTTTGTGGAGTTTCGACTCAATTTGGTGGGGTAGCAACCCATGGTCTTCGGGCCGTTTGTGGAGCTTCGGCTCAATTTGTGATGGTTAGCAACCATGGAATTAGCGTTCCGTTTGTGATACACGTGTTGGTGGGCTTTATGCTCCCGTTTGTGATAGGCCTCCCCCCTTTGTGATTTCTGGATTTCTTGAGATGATTTCTAGAATTTGTGCTTCACCAATTTTCGTGATTTCTATTGATAAGCCTTATCGATATTTGTGCATTGGTGAATTTGTGCGTCATTGACTTTTGTGATTTCTGGATTTCGTGTATTGAATTCTGGAATTTGTATGTCATTGACTTTTGTGATTGACATTGATATAATCGTCAATATTTGTGGTTTGATGAACGAAATAAGGAGTATGACATTCCCTTTGATTCTTGTGTAGATTTGGTGATACTGATTAATCTCTTGTTGATTTTCAATTACTAATTATATATATCACAGCTTGGCATTGTGATTATTATGTGTTTAGTCATATCTCTTATTCTATATCGTTTCATCTGATATTTATAGTTAGACTGATCCGTTTATTATTTTCTTATTAAATAATACTCGGGTCAGACCGAGATGTTACAGGTGCTTCTGCTTGACTTCTCCCCAGGGATTCATTACTCTGACTTTTGGCAAACTACTTAGATTAGTAGTTTATTTTGGTGTATACATTTGAGATATAGACTCCATTATGTATACTTATTCTTTTGTGTAGTTCTTGTAGCTATTCTTTTGTGGTATTGTGGATCTTTTTAGACCACTACTCTGATGTACACTTCCTAGTGTAATATTCATATCTATTTCCGCCTTTGTGATATGAATTATCTGTGACTGATTTATGTTATGTTTATTTCTATATTTGTTTCTGAAGATATTACAGCCACTGTGTAGTAGCTTTGAGTTTGTGTCGGTATGTAGGATTTCCCTCTTGATAAAGAAATGTATGTTATACTATCTGACATATCGATGCTCGCGCAAAGCAATTACACGGTTGGTCGCTCCTCAACAGCCTTATTCTCCGTGCTAGTTGACAGCATTACACCGTAGTGTTCTTGGCTAGCGTGGGTATAGAGGTGGGGCGTCACAGCTTGGTATCAGAGCCAAACTTCGGAACAATATGGAATAATATAACAAGGATCATCGCCCTAAGTCTATCTTAGGAGTCGTGCTTTAGGATTTTATTCGGGTCTACGTACCGTCTTATCCTATTTTCTTTTATGATTCCTTGTTTTGTCTATCAAGATTGCTTGATATTCAATTTGGTGAATAACCTTTTTCTTCTTCTTTTTTCTTTCTAAAGGAAGAGAAATGTCTAGACCAGGCCGCCCCAGAGCCGTGCCATCTAGCACTCCACCCCAGGATGAAGTTTTTATGACTGCTCAATAGCTTCTTGATTTGGTAACTAATGCTCAAGTAGCTGGAGCTAACCCGGAACCTACTCACCCAAAGTCGGGATTTGCACGCTTGTGCAGTGATTACACTAATTTGGGTGGGGATCCATTCAAAGGTTCCGAAACTATTATTGAAGTACAGGCTTGGCTAAGGTCATGCGATCGAATCTTTTCTCGCATGAATCTTATTGACCTTCACCGAGTTCAGGTGGCCTCTAGTATGCTCCGAGAAAGAGCATTGGACTGGTACGAACTTCTTATTTCTGAGATTAATGAAGCGGATCTCACCTGGGAGCAATTTCGAGAACGCTTCGAATTAAAATTCGTTCCAGAAGCTGAGAAAGTGACATTGGCTCAACGATTTATAGACCTTGTTCAAGGTGAGTCCTCCGTGACTGATTACGTCGCCTACTTCGAGTCGCTTTCCAAATATGGGGTTGAATACATCAACACCCCTTTAAAGAAGAACCAGAGGTTCGTCTATGGCTTAAACAAGAATCTCAAGAAGCCATTACTTCTAAAATTAGAAGTTTCTTTCAATCAACTCGTTGATATCGCTATTCGCCTTGAAGAGGCGGATAGGGAGAATGAGGTTGAAGTGGTGGGTTCCAAACCAAGCTTCAACAACAACAACAAGAGGCCAAACAAATTCAAAGGCCCCTATCCTAATAAGAAGGGGAAGCAAGCAACCTCCGTGGCAAAGACTTCTTCCTTTGGTCGTGGGGAATGCTATAATTGTGGTTCGAGGGACCATTATGCGAACAAGTGTCCCAAGTCTATCTCTTGTCGCTACTGCAAGGGTCTCGGTCATGTTATATCTTCATGCCCCAAGCTTCAGGGCAGGACAGAGGGAAAGCTGAATGTTGCTCAAGCCCCTGGCAACACATCTCGTGGCCAAGGTATTTCTCGTTCTATTCTGGATGGAATTATTTTATTTTGTGATCATCCTATTCGAGTTCTTTTTGATACGGGTGCGTCCCATTCTTTTATATCAAAAGAACTTGTTGATACTTTTTCTTTGGATGTTTTGTGTTTAATGACTTCTTTAAGAATTGCGAATCTGGTTGGTGGATCCGCAACAACCAGTTTATTGTGTAAAGATGTCGAGATTATTTTGTGTGATTTTCCTTTCCTAGCCGATTTGCATGTCATGCGTTATTTAGGCTTTGGAATGATTTTGGGAATGGATTGGCTTAACTGTTATGAAGCTCATATCCTATGTCCTGAGCGGACTATTCATCTTCGACGTCCTCAATCTGTTAATCAGGTTTCTGTTATTCTTAAAGATTCGGATTCTGCTTTGGTTGCATCTTTATATTATTTAAATCGTCGTGATGACGATGATGATGATGAGGGTGATATTATTTCTCTTATTCACGTCGTTCGTGAATTTTCCGACATATTCGAGCCCGTTTTAGGATTACCACCTAAGCGAGCAATTGAGTTCAGAATTAATCTTATTCCTGGAGCCCAACCTATCACTTGTCCTCCGTATCGTATGTCCAATAAAGAAAACGAGGAGATGCGTAAACAATTATCCGAATTGGAGATGAAGCAATTTATTCGCTCTAGTTCCTCGCCTTTGGGAGCTTCGGCTATTTTCGTGAAGAAATCCGATGGTACACTTAGGCTTTGCGTTGACTACCGCAAGCTTAATGATCTTACTATCAAAAATAAATATCCTTTACCTCGGATTGATGATTTATTTGACCAACTTAGTGGTGCTAGAGTCTTTTCACAATTAGACTTAGCTACTGGATTTCATCAGCTTCGTATTGCAGAGGATAGTATTCCTTTGACATCGTTCCGTACTCGTTATGGGTCTTATGAATGGCTTGTTATGCCATTTGGTCTAACGAATGCTCCGGCCTATTTCGTTGACCTTATGAATAGAGTTTTCAAAGACTTTCTCGACCGGTTTGTTCTCATCTTTATCGATGATATTCTTGTGTATTCTAAAATCGAGGAGGAGCATGAAAAACATTTTCGGATTGTGTTGGAAACTCTTAGGAGTAATCAATTAAAGGCAAACTTTTCTAAATGCCACTTTTGGCAATCTCGTGTGAAGTTTCTCGGTCATATTATTTCCGAATCTGGAATTTCCGTGGATCCTTCAAAGATTGAAGCGATTCAAGATTGGAAGAGACCGGAGAGTGTGACGGAGATTCGTAGTTTTCTTGGATTGGCGGGCTATTACCGTCGTTTTATCAAAGACTTTTCTAAGATTGTCGTGCCTCTCACTAGCTTGACGAAGAAAGGTGTTAAATACATTTGGTCGGACAAATGTGAATCTTCTTTTCAGAAATTAAAAGAACTTCTTTCTGATGCTCCTATTCTCATTATTCCCGAGGGGAATCAAGATTTCGTTGTTTATACCGATGCTAGTCGCGTTGGTTTGGGTGCCGTTCTTATGCAAAGAGAACGTGTTATTGCTTATGCTTCTAGGCAATTGAAGCCTGTTGAGACTAGATATGCCACTCATGATTTAGAGCTCGCGGCTATTGTTTTCGCCCTTCGTATTTGGCGTCATTATCTATTAGGAGATAAATTTGTTCTTTATACCGATCATAAGTCCTTGAAGTATTTATTCTCTCAAAAGGAACTTAATTTGCATCAACAGCGTTGGCTCGAATTTCTTGCACCATATGACCTTGATATTCTTTATACTCCCGAAAAGGGTAATCGTGTCGCCGATGCTCTTAGCCGTAAACAACAAGCTGTTGTTTCTATGATGATATCTGAATGGAACGATCTCGAGATCTTATCCATTTGTGAGATACGAGACCGCGTATCCGATTTATGCTCATCATTTGTTTTATGTAGCCTTGAGGCTCATCCTTCTCTTTTAGACCGCATTCTTGAAGCTCAAAGGCTAGATCCCGACTTGGCTCTTCTTGGCAAAAATATTAAGGATAAAATTGATATTGAAGGTTTGAAAGACTTTGATATTGATTCTCGTGGCGGCATTCGGAGATTTGGTAGACTTATCGTACCAAATATTATTGATCTTCGTAAGGATATTTTAGAAGATTCTCGTCGTTCTAAATTCACCGTTCATCCCGAAAGTAGTAAAATGTACGCAGATATGAAGCGACTTTATTATTGGGAGGGAATGAAACTTGACATCGCTAACTTCGTTAAGCGTTGGATGACTTGCCAACTCGTTAAGGCCGAACATCAAAGGCCCGGAGGGTTATTGCAACCTTTAGAAATTCCAATTTGGAAGTGGGATCAAATTTCCATGGATTTTATAGATGGCCTTCCCCGTTCTCGTTCGGGTCATGATAGCTTATGGGTGATCGTTGATAGACTTACTAAATCCGCCCATTTTATTCCCGTTCGGTCTAACCGAACCGTTCCTCTTTTGGCCAAGCTCTTTATCAAGGAGATTGTTAAATTGCATGGAATTCCTACTTCTATTGTTAGTGATCGTGATCCATTGTTTACTAGTGGATTTTGGAAGAGTCTTCAAAAAGCTTTGGGAACGAAGCTTAATTTTAGCACCGCTTATCATCCTCAGTCCGATGGACAAACCGAGCGTGTGAATCAAACTCTTGAAGATCTTCTTCGTGCTTGTGTTCTGGATTTTGGTGGAAGTTGGGAAGATCATATTTCACTTGTCGAATTTTCCTATAATAATAGCTTCCAATCTAGTATTGGTATGGCACCTTTCGAGGCACTCTATGGAAGGCCATGCCGATCTCCTTCTTGTTGGCTTGAGGCCGGTGAGAAGCTGGTTTTAGGTCCAGATTTTATTCGCGATTCCACAGAAAAGATTGATCTTATTCCACATAGGATGAAAGAAGCCCAGAGTAGACAAAAATCCTGTGCCGAGAACCGAAGATGGAAGTTAGAATTTTCTGTGGGAGATCTTGTGTTCATTCGTGTATCACCTATGAAAGGTGTTGTACGTTTCAGTCGATCGGGAAAATTGGCGCCTCGATATATTGGGCCATTTCTTATCACTGAACGTATTGGTTTCATGGCTTATCGCCTTTTGTTACCGGCTCAATTTTCTGCTATCCATGACGTGTTTCACGTTTCTCAACTTCGAAAATGTCTTCGAGATTCCGATTCTATTCTTGAGCCCGGTGTTGTGGAAGAGATTGAAGTTTCGCCTAATTTAACTTATGAGCAACATCCTATTCGTATCATTGCTTCGGAGGTCAAACGACTTCGAAATAAAGATGTTCCGCTTGTTAAAGTTCAATGGCCTTCAAATCCAAAGGATTGTTCTTGGGAATCTAGAGAGTACATCGAGCGAACTCATCCGGACTTACTTTCTCGTGCTCTTTGAGGTGAACTTCTTATTTCAAATTTCTTTTGTGTTGAATATGCTTTTATGGTTGTTACTACATATCTTCTTCTTAAATATTGCGAGGACGCAATTTCTTTAAGGAGGGGAGTCTGTAACAATCCGCATATTTATCGATTTTATATTTAAATATTTTATTTAAATATTCTATCGTTAGTCGGATTTTAGTCCGAAAAGCTACTTTTTGCATACGGTCGAATTAGGACTCGGGACCACTCCTATTGAGTTTAAAATGTCGTTTGCGACCTTTTTGAGTATAAGCTTCGATATGTTTGGAGAAAGTTGATTTTTTCTACTTTTCACTTTGGGTTTGGTTTTGGGCTCAGCCCTATGTTTAACTTATGCTCAAATCTGAGCCACTCTTCCCCACTCACTCTCATTCTCTTCTATTTTCAGTTCTAAGGCAATAATGGTGGGAGAGATTGGAAATTAAAACTCCAAAACCCTAGTTTTCTTTTGCAAATCAAATTCCTAGCTCCAAATTCAAGAGAACCCATTGGTAAGCATTCTCTTCTTCTTCTCCAACTTATTCTCTTACCAATTTCAGAAATTCCTAAACCTAATTTTGGGAATGTTCTTGTTTTGAGCATAGATTCGAGCTCATTTGGGTTGTGTTGAAGAGAGGTTGATTCTCCATTTGCTTTCAAGCTTCTTCTTGTTTGATTTTGGTAAAAAGGTGAGATTTTTATCTCACATCTTAATCTATAATTATCTCCGATTGTTAGGTATGAATTCCTAACGTTTATTCGTGTGCAATTGATTTTGGTTTGGATTGATTTGGTGTATATTCCAATTTTTGGTGCTTTGGTCCAATTTATGAAAATCCTATTATGGATATTTGGACATTGATATTTGAGGCGTATCGAAGAGCCGTTTGGGCTGGGTTGTCGTTCGACGTAATTCCTTTGTCCTCGCCATTTGCTCAATCGATCATTTTCTATATTCGTTTGGCTATTTTTGGCCTAGGTTCAGGAAAACCACAAAATTGCAGTTTCAGACGTCTGAGTTTGGGATTTCAGACGTCTGAATTGGCTTATTTTCAAACAGAAAGAAAATATGCTAAAATATGCCTATTTCAGATGTCTGAAACATTTGGTTCAGACGTCTGAATCGTGTTCTGGAAATTTTTATATTTCCAGATTCAGACGTCTGAACCACTTGTTTCAGACGTCTGAAACTGTTGTGATTTTGCCTTCTTGCCTTTTGTTTGAGAATTCCAATTTAAATCGATTCGTGATAATCCTATTTGTTGTTATCATTTATTATGACTTTGATGACTATTTTTTGGGATTTTTGAATATCCATTTCGATGGATTCTTTATCGGTTTCTTTGGATTTTATTCACGTCTTCGAATGTGAATTTTAGTGATTGATTGTTCTTACAATCTTCTTTGTGACTTGTCACTTTAAAAATATAAAGGTTTTCTATACTAGTAGTAAATATCAGAACTCTTTCCTCAAACGATTTTAATACTATTTTAATTACAAAGCTCGTTTCTCAAACCGTTTTCCAATCTAATAGTATATACAAACCTTTACCTCACTCGTATGAGAAAGCTAATTAAACGACCTAGTAAAACGAGTGGTATGAAACGCTTGCGTTTACTTCGTCGGTTAATTCTTGGACTTGTTCGATTGAATCTCTTGTGACAATTTTCTAGTGGAGATCTACAGTTTGTTCGTAAATATTTAAGTTAAGCAAGTGGTTATGGGACATGAAGCTAAACTCATATATTTACTAGCTTAGTGTAATCGACACTTCTCGTTGATCATGACGATCATCTTTGTGATTTAGACTAGCAATGTGCGATGTCTCTTTGTCTACGAGGGAGACTAAACCCCGTTTTGTGGAGTTTCGACTCAATTTGGTGGGGTAGCAACCCATGGTCTTCGGGCCGTTTGTGGAGCTTCGGCTCAATTTGTGATGGTTAGCAACCATCGAATTAGCGTTCTGTTTGTGATACACGTGTTGGTGGGCTTTATGCTCCCGTTTGTGATAGGCCTCCCCCCTTTGTGATTTCTGGATTTCTTGAGATGATTTCTAGAATTTGTGCTTCACCAATTTTCGTGATTTCTATTGATAAGCCTTATCGATATTTGTGCATTGGTGAATTTGTGCGTCATTGACTTTTGTGATTTCTGGATTTCGTGTATTGAATTCTGGAATTTGTGTGTCATTGACTTTTGTGATTGACATTGATATAATCGTCAATATTTGTGGTTTGATGAACGAAATAAGGAGTATGACATTCCCTTTGATTCTTGTGTAGATTTGGTGATATTGATTAATCTCTTGTTGATTTTCAATTACTAATTATATATATCACAGCTTGGCATTGTGATTATTATGTGTTTAGTCATATCTCTTATTCTATATCGTTTCATCTGATATTTATAGTTAGACTGATCCATTTATTATTTTCTTATTAAATAATACTCGGGTCAGACCGAGATGTTACAGGTGCTTCTGCTTGACTTCTCCCCAGGGATTCATTACTCTGACTTTTGGCAAACTACTTAGATTAGTAGTTTATTTTGGTGTATACATTTGAGATATAGACTCCATTATGTATACTTATTCTTTTGTGTAGTTCTTGTAGCTATTCTTTTGTGGTATTGTGGATCTTTTTAAACCACTACTCTGATGTACACTTCCTAGTGTAATATTCATATCTATTTCCGCCTTTGTGATATGAATTATCTGTGACTGATTTATGTTATGTTTATTTCTATATTTGTTTCTGAAGATATTACAGCCACTGTGTAGTAGCTTTGAGTTTGTGTCGGTATGTCGGATTTCCCTCTTGATAAAGAAATGTATGTTATACTATCTGACATATCGATGCTCGCGCAAAGCAATTACACGGTTGGTCGCTCCTCAACAGCCTTATTCTCCGTGCTAGTTGACAGCATTACACCGTAGTGTTCTTGGCTAGCGTGGGTATAGAGGTGGGGCGTCACAAACAAGGTTCACCAATCTTTAACAAAGATTTATTCATAGCAAATTGGATTAACTCATCCGGTCTTTAAATCAAAGACTCATTTCATAGATTTCAAAACAATTCCCAATGATTCATTCATAACTTTCAAAACAATTCCCGTTTCAATCTTTTATATATAAATTATACACCATTTAAAGATCCTCTTCAAATTCAAATCAGGGTTCAACTATTTTTCACAAAATTCAATTATAGCTTTTAAAACCATTTCCAAAACCGTTTGGTTTTAAAATTCAACTTTAAAACCACTTCAAAATATTAAATTCAAATATCTGCGACTTAACTGATTTCCTCGTGAAATCCATATTTGTGTGTATAGTGTAGTCCAGGGGTTTACACACAATAGTGCAACAACATCAACCATTACAGAAACACTATATTTGATAAGCGGTATAAATTATAACGCTTATCTCTCGTTCACATATCACAGATATATATCACAGATAATAATTTACATTACAGATAATTAATTTCATCACAGAATAAATTACATCTCAGTTCACAAAACAAAATAATTCATATCACATATTATCACAAATCGGGGACATCAATCAATTCAAAGCACTTCATAGAATCCTAACATCCATGAGTAAGATTAATTAATTATCTGATTTGTTTAAATCAGATAAATTACTTATGAATAAATTTCTAATCCTCGTTAATTAATCATTAATTAACTACAAACCATTTTGATTAAATATTCTATAATCATTAATTAACCTTTAATTAAGGATATTCCTTTGATTAATTATCCTTAATTAATTTCAAAAATTAATAAATTAATTCTTAAAATAAATGATTATTCCCAATCATTTTCATAAATTAGTTAACTTTTATTAATTATCTTTAGATCAATAAATTAATTATCACTAATTACTATTGATTAAATCTTAATCAACATCATAAATTAAATCATTTCTTAATTAATTATCTTAATTAATTAACCCTTAATTTTTAATTAATTAAATCTTAATTATAACTAATTATTCTTTTATTGATCAATCATCCTTATTGATTACCATAATTAATAAAACACATAATTTATTATTCTTTAAAAAAATTAAGTAAATAAGCTTTTAAATAATTACATTAAGAAATTTATTAATACCTTTTGATTAAAACTTAATACACTAATCTCAATTTACAAATAAATCAATCTTAAAATAAAATAATATTTAAATTCCAAAACCATTCTTAATTAAGGTTTCTTATATACTTATTTCAAACACTTGTTTAATTCAAGTATTATAAAACCTCATTTAAAATACTTAGAAATGTATTCATATAAATTTTTCCCTCAAAATCAATTTATTTCCAAAAACATTTTTTTTAAAATGCTTAACCTTGACCTTTTTCCATTGGAAACTTGTTCATATTTTTAGTTTAAAACCTTGGTACTCTATTCATTTTATAAATTTAAAACCTGGTACAGATTGTACTCCTGTACGTATTTTCATTCTTTAAATTTTAAAACATGCTGCCTATCAAGCAGACCCGAGCAAATTTGAGTTTAACCCGAGTCTTGCTTCGGGTCGTTACCCTAATCCTTTTGCTTCGAGTTACATCACCATTTCCCCGAGCTGTTTCCCGAGGATATTCCTTCTTCCTCGATCAACACCATTCCCAGATGCACCCAATCTCAACGTGTACGTGCACAGTCGCACGACGACGCTCCAGTCACTGACGAACCCTCCAGCACTTCACTTATCAACCACGCAACTCAATCCAAACATCAAAACCCCATCACTTGCCTTGAATCAGAATCGAGCTACTCGATTGAACTACAACCCAAACCCAAATCAGAAAAAAACCTATCGCCTCGATTATCTCGTCCACCAGACACCACGTCACCACATCCATAGCTCCACCACACAACGACAGAACGAAATCCCCAGGTCTGATCGAACACGATGCTCCCTCGTCCAGAATTCAATTCAAAACCGACAGTAGCTAAAACTCACCCTTAAACCCTACTTTAGATTCGTATATCCCCTACGATCAATTGGAATTTTTTTAAACATTTTTTCTTTGCTCCCTTACGTGTTAACTTCCCTCACTCTAAGTTCATCGCCCAGAATGACGTGGATCACCGGAATTTGGTCATTTTGCGTTTTCCGTTCAACTCAATAATGCGCACTATATACAGATCTAAAAATCTTGAAATTTGCATTAAAATTCCTCATTTTGTAATTCGAATCTAATTATGAAATCAAAACCCAATATTATAATCATCAAATTTTAGACATGTTTATGATTTCACTGTAATTTCACAAATTTAAGTTATTTACTAATATTTTATAGTTGAAATTATTTTTAAAAATTGAATCTAATATCTCTAACATTTTTCATTTACATATTATAACTCAAAACTGCTTTAATTTTGAGATTTGAATTTTTAATGGTTTACTTTGTAAACCTGGAACAGACCTATGTGCCTGTAACCAACACGCACACTATCTTTGACATAAACCCTATATACAAACAAGTATACTCAAACACTTTTCAATCACCGCAGACACAAAAGGTCAAAAGAAACTAGTTTAAAATTTAAGTTTGCTCACCTGATATTGAAGAAAACAGAGACAGTGAATAGCTTTGTTTATGTTGCCTGAACTTGAATTTGCTTCTTGATATTACTTTACTTGTTGCTTGAACCTTGTACAACAGAGACAGATTTTGATCTTATAATCTGGAAATTTTTAAAATTTGGAACCAGCTGATGCATTTGATTTTTGTTGTCTGAACTTGATTGAATCTACTCTGGTCACAAGCTTCAGACCTTTGCGTTGGAGTCTTGTTTCCAGATTGATGAACTTGAATTTATATTCTTTTTGATGTAAGTTTGTTTTTTTTTTGATTTTCTTTGAATTGCATTCTGGGTTATAGCTTGCTGTTTAAACCTTCTTCTTTCCCAGGTTTGAAGACTTTGAACTTACTGTTTTGATTCCCAGATCAAAGCTTTTGTTTGAATTGATATTTTACTTTTATTTCTTCTTTGATCTGGATTTGATTCAAAACTTGATTGCTTTAATTTTGATCTGATTTCAGAAATGCTTCTAGGTTTGAGATAAATTTTCATTGTTTCCAGGCCCGATTTATACTTGCTTTTGATTGTTTTCTGATCTAAGTTTGATTTTTAAGTTGAAAATATGAGGTAGATTTGGATTTGTAACCTGATTTGTTTCAGATTTGAACTATTTTGATTTTCCTGGTCTTTGGAGACAGCCTGTATTGTTTTTCTTATGTATGTTTTATACTTTTTAAATTAAAAGAAATTTTATTTGTTGCCACTTGTTAATACAAGTGATCTCAAGCTTACAATCGTTAGTTTATGTAGTTACTTTGGTTACAAATGTCATATGTGATGAAAATTGTGTTTAAATCCCTTTATTGTATTTTAATTATAAATTTGGTTTTAAACCCTCTTGTTAATAAATTTACACTTGTACATTTATGTTAACACATGTACTTAAGAGGTTTGTAAATTTTAACACTTGTAATAATTTATTATTATTTTTTTAAAATTAATATTCATAATAAAAAAATACATTTATAAATTAATAAATGGTTTCTAAATTTGTTTTAAACCTTATTTCATTAAATTTGAAATTTGTATTTCAAATCCTTTAATTAATTACATATATATATATATATATATATTTAAATGTTGTTACATTTTATATTCATGGATATACAACTATTGTTTACATGTTCCAATGTTTTGAATCTTTTAATCAAATATAATTTATGTTCAAATCTAATTTTACATCTTAAATTCAAATTCAAAATTTAATATAAAATCAATTTATACTTATAAATGAATAAATAATCAAATACCTTTTTATAAATATATCTTTATATTCTATTTATCTTTTATTTCTCTTAAATTCCAAATCATATTCTATTTGTAATCCATTGGATCTCAAATCAATTAATTTTGTTTACAATCTTTTGATATATTTATTCATTCAAATTTTCAAATTAATCTGCATTTAAATTCCCATATATTAACATTTGAATTCCAAATTCACATTTTCAAATTATAATCTATTTATAAAATATTCACTTTTGAATTCCAAATCATTAATCTTTATATATATATATATATATATATATATATATATATATATATATGTATTCATTCAATTTTCAAATTAATCCGCAATTAAACTTGTAATTAAAATATTATTCAAAATATTTATTTTCAGAATTTCCAATTAGAAATTCTATTTAAAAATCATATTTACATTCATTTATATTAATAAACAAACAAATATCTATTGATTTTGGAAAACACAAGATTAAACCATAATTTAACCCCAAAAATCAAATTTATTTCCAATTTCAATTTATTTTAAAAACGGGAATGTAACAGATCGCCCCTTAAGAAAATTTCATCCTCGAAATTTGCAAGTAGGGAGACAACCAAGGATGGATACACAAAAATAGAAAGACAGCTTCCAAATGAAACTGGGTATCTATTCTGCATTTGGCTTACCAAATTAGAATATCAATAATGGATACAAGAACGAATCAAGATACTCGGGTCACCAGATCTACGAGTATACAGGGATATTGATTAGCATGAAGATATCTAACACCTCGTAGAATATAGTTGGGCCCAATAGAATAAACAGATATATGGATACAATCCACAACTTTTATTTTAAACAACCAAAATATACCTATCAACTATAGCAACCAAAGCAAACAATTCGTCCAAACAAACAATTCTGACCCATCTGGAGTTTGTGTCCCATGTAAATATATCAAAGCTTCTTCCTGGAGCTGCCAGGAATCATCAAAGAATTGAAAAGACGAATCAAAGGAGATTGATAGAGAAAGATTGTTTCCGCTATTGAAGGGTACCGACCATTTGTAGTGGTACTCCCCTGTCCCCTATCTCATCTTCTTCTTGCACTCATACTCACTATCGGTGGATAGTATGAGAATTTACTGAGGCATTCAAACGGATATCTTAGGGATACACTCATTCTAGGGTATACTTCACCCTATCTCTAATTGGCTACTTAATGTGTTATACTCCTAAGCGAAAGTTTCAACCTTCAGCTCTGATACAAAATGAAACGACCCTGACTCGATCTTCGAAAATCGGCATCGAATACGACACTCATATTCAAATGCCGTAGATCCAAACGTCGAATCTGGTTCGCCGGAGCTTATAACACACTAAGTACAACAACACAACGGAAGAAAAGAATGAATATCATATACAACTCCAATAATACAATATCTAATAATATACAACAATGATATCAATATGATACAAGAAATATCAGAGACAATAAACAAAGGCGGAAAACGAATAGCAAAAGAGATAACTCCAATATCGAACTGCAACTCCAATCCAATGCTCCAATGACAAAACTCCAAACCACTAGCTCGAACCACCATCATGTTGCACAAATATGAGCAAGGTCAGTCGTCCACGGATCCAAAGACTTCAATATCCAAAATCTCCAAAGAATACTAAAGAGAAAGCAGAAAGCTACTGAATCGATATCTACTATCTAAAAAACCCAACTCTAAACTTCCCGTGTGGAAAATAGTGGGCACCCAGAGTTTAGGAAGGAAACAATAAACTCCGGGTCAGTCATGGGACTGGTGTGAGCAAACAAAAATAGTTTGTCATTTAAAAACAAACCAAAGAATTTAAATTTGAAATCAGCAATGCTTTTTGGAAAAAGAAACTACCATAAGGCCTCCCGGCACACACATAATTCAATCATACACTTGGGGGAGATTTCTCCTTATGATAGTCAAACATGCTTGATACGCGAAAACTATATGATATTATTATTAGTGCATAGTGGAAAACATTTCGAAAGTATAATATTAATCTTAGCCAGCATACGTACCATTATAGTATGCCTATTATAGCTACCATTTTAGATGGCAGGTTCTACAACTAAAACCATACAAGGAGCGTATTGGTGATTGAATTTCCAACAAATGGTCAGGCCAAGGGACTTCCCATTGCCACATGGGTATGCCTCTGGAGGGACGCCCCGAGAACCTAACCGGATCTCTGACAACACAAGGCCGGGTTACCTCTGCAAAAATAGGTAACTACTGACACGAGTATGCCACCCCCCGGTTGTAAACAACCTTTATCCGAGGATCCTCAATACCAACAATCAAAAAGTAATATATATTTGCGATATCCACATAAGTTAAGTATATGGGCTCCATACCATGATACCACTTCTATCTAGAAGGAAATGCACATATCCTAAGGGGCGCTACTCCCTATAACCTTGCTGCAATCTTCCTATTTTGACCACTCCGGGGTGTGAGGTCCAATGAAGTCTCGTCCACAAAACTACGCTTTTTACAAATGCCATGCTTCGATCAACAAATGATCAACAACACTTCGTATGCCACATTACCAAAGTGGGAATGTATCACTAGTAACCATCAACTACATAACCTCTGAGCTCGTACGTCTCAGAGAAGGGTGTTAAGCTAAGAGAATAAATCTCCACCACCAAACAGAAATGTATTTGATAGAAACTGGTTTTACATCTCAAAGTGTAACGTTAGACATACATCCATACAAGTCTGTTTCGGGTTCGAATAGAACCTAAGGCACTTCCAAAGAAGCCCTTGCAATCCGGATAATTCCTAATCACATCTGGACTCCCCATCACAATGTGTGCTCAAATCTCTATACCGGGACCATTCGGTGCAGAGACATTCAACAAGTCATCCTTTCTCTTTCGAAAGTATCCGGTCTTCACCACCGATTTTCAAATGCTATCCATATCGTTGTATCACTATTCGAAATGGGTTATATGACATAAGGTCCTCTTCCGGCTAAACCGAATAATGAGCGAAATATTTAAAAACATATGGATAATGGGATTTCAGTTAAGTCACAACTTTAAAATCCAAACCTTCTCTTCCAAATGGTTTAGACCTATTGCCATTTACAGTTCTTTTAAACAAAAAGATTTACTTCCATAAACCTTTCAATGGTTTAAACAATTTCCACACTTTAATTTTTTTAAACAAAAGATTCACTTTTAAAACCCGTTTCAATTTTAAACAAGGTTCGCCAATCTTTAACAATGAATTATTCATAGTAAATTGGATTAACTCATCCGGTCTTTAAATCAAAGACTCATTTCATAGCTTTCAAAACAATTCCCAAAGATTCATTCATAACTTTCAAAACAATTCCCGTTTCAATCTTTTATATATAAATGATACATTATTTAAAGATCCTCTTCAAATTCAAAATATGGTTCAACTATTTTTCTTAAAATTCAATTATAGCTTTCAAAACCATTTCCAAAACCGTTTGGTTTTATTCAACTTTAAAACACTTTAAAATATTAAATTCAAATATCTGTGACTTAACTGATTTCCTCGTGAAATCCATATTTGTGTGTGTATAGTGTAGTCCAGGGGTTTACACACAATAATGCAACAACATCAACCATTACAGAAATGATATATTTGATAAGCGGTACAAACTATAACGCTTATCTTTCATTCACAGATCATAGATATATATCACAGATAATAATTTACATTACAGATAACTAATTTCATCACAGAGTAAATTACATCTCAGTTCACAAAACAAAATAATTCATATCACATATTATCACAAATCAGGGACATCAATCAATTCAAAGCACTCAATAGAATCCTAACATCCATGAGTAAGATCAATTAATTATTTGATTTGTTTAAATCAGATTAATTACTTATGAATAAATTTCTAATCCTGGTTAATTAATCATTAATTAATTACAAACCATTTTGATTAATTACTCTTTAATCATTAATTAACCTTTAATTAATAATAATCCTTTGATTAATTATCCTTAATTAATTTGAAAAATTAATAAATTAATTCTTAAAATAAATGATTATTCCCAATCATTTTCATAAATTAATTAACTTCCATTAATTATCTTTAAAACAATAAATTTATTGTCACTAATTACTATTGATTAAATCTTAATCAACATCATAAATTAAATCATTTCTTAATTAATTATCTAAATTAATTAACCCTTAATTTTTAATTAATTAAATCTTAATTATAATTAATTATTCTTTAATTGATTAATCATCCTTATTGATTACCTTAACTAATAAATCACATAATTTATTATCCTTTAAAAAAAATTAAGTAAATAAGCTTTTAAATAATTACATTAAGAAATTTATTAATACCTTTTGATTAAAACTTAATACACTAATCTCAATTTATAAATAAATCAATCTTTAAATAAATCAATCTTTAAATAAAATAATATTTAAATTCCAAAACCATTCTTAATTAAGGTTTCTTATATACTTATTTCAAACACTTGTTTAATTCAAGTATTATCAAACCTCATTTAAAATAATTAGAAATGTATTCATATAAATTTTTCCCTCAAAATCAATTTATTTCCAAAAACAATTTTTTTTAAATGCTTAACCTTGACCTTTTTCCTTTGAAAACTTGTCCATATTTTTAGTTTAAAACCTTGGTACACTATTCGTTTTATAAATTTAAAACCTAATACAGATTGTATTTCAAAATTTTGAAACCTGTACATATTTTCATTCATTAAATTTTAAAACATGCTGCCTATCAAGCAGACCTGAGCAAATTTGAGTCTAACCAGAGTCTTGCTTCGGGTCGTTACCCTACTCCTTTTGCTTCGAGTTACATCACCATTTCCCGGAGCTATTTCCCGAGGTATTCCATCTTCCTCGATCAACGCCATTCCTTGATGCACCTAATCTCAATGTGTACGTGCAAAGTCGCACGGCGATGCTCCGATCACTAACAAACCCTCCAGCACTTCACTTATCAACCACGCAACTCAATCCAAACATCAAAACCCCATCACTTGCCTCGAATCAGAATCGAGCTACTTGATCGAACTACAACCCAAACCCAAATCAGAAAAAACCCATCGCCCCGATCATCTCATCCACCAGACACCACGTCACCACATCCACAGCTCCACCACACAACGACAGAACGAACCCCCCAGGTCCGATCGAACACGATGCTTCCTCGTCCACGTATTCAATTCAAAACTGACATTAGCTAAAACTCACCGTTAAACCCTACTTTAGATTCGTATATCCCCTACGATCAATTGGAATTTTTTTAAACATTTTTTCCTTGCTCCCTTACGTGTCAGCTTCCCTCACTCTAAGTTTCATCGCCCAGAACGACGTGGATCACCGGAATTTGGTCATTTTGCGTTTTCCCGTTCAACTCAATAATGCGCACTATATACAGATGTAAAAATCTTGAAATTTTCATTTAAATTCCTCATTTTGTAATTCGAATCTAATTACTAAATCAAAACCCAATTTTATAATCATCAAATTTTGGACACGTTTATGATTTCACTGTAATTTCACAAATTTAGGTTATTTACTAATATTTTATAGTTGAAATTATTTTTAAAATTTGAATCTAAGTATCTCTAACATTTTTCATTTACAAATTATAACTCAAAACTGCTTTAATTTTGAGATTTGAATTTTTGATGGTTTACTTTGTAAACCTGGAATAGACCTATGTGCCTGTAACCAACACGCACGCTATCTTTGACATAAACCCTATATACAAACAAGTATACTCAAACACTTTTCAATCACCGCAGACACAAAAAGTCAAAAGAAACTAGTTTAAAATTTAAGTTTGCTCACCTGATATTGAAGAAAACAGAGACAGTGAATAGCTTTGTTTATGATGCCTGAACTAGAATTTGCTTCTTGATATTACTTTACTTGTTGCTTGAACCTTGTACAACAGAGACAGATTTTGATCTTATAATCTGGAAATTTTATGGAACGAGCTGATGCATTTGATTTTTGTTGTCTGAACTTGATTGAATCTACTTTGGTCACAAGCTTCAAACCTTTGAATTGGAGTCTTGTTTCCAGATTGATGAACTTGAATTTATTTTCTTTTTGATCTAAGTTTGTTTGTTTTCTGATTTTCTTTGAATTGCATTATGGGTTAAAACTTGCTGTTTAAACCTTCTACTTTCCCAGGTTTGAAGACTTTGAACTTATTGTTTTGATTCCCAGATCAAAGCTTTTGTTTGAATTGATCTTTTACAGGTTTACTTTTATTTCTTCTTTGATCTGGGTTTGATTCAAAACTTGATTGCTTTAGTTTTCATCTGATTTCAGAAATGCTTCTAGGTTTTTGATAAATTTTCATTGTTTCCAGGACCGATTTATACTAGCTTTTGATTGTTTTCTGATCTAAGTTTGATTTTTAAGTTGAAAATATGAGGTAGATTTGGATTTGTAACCTGATTTGTTTTAGATTTGAACTATTTTGATTTTCCTGGTCTTTGGAAACAGCCTGTATTTTTTTTCTTATGTATGTTTTATACATTTTAAATTAAAAGAAATTTTATTTGTTGCAACTTGTTAATACAAGTGATCTCAAGCTTACAATTGTTAGTTTATGTAGTTACTTTGGTTATAAATGTCATATGTGATGAAAATTGTGTTTAAATCCCTTTATTGTATTTTAATTATAAATTTGGTTTTAAACCCTATTGTTAATAAATTTACACTTGTACATTTATGTTAACACATGTACTTAAGAGGTTTATAAATTTTAACACTTGTAATAATTTGTTCTTAGATTTTTTTCTAAAATTAATATTCCTAATAAACAAATACATTTATAAATTAATAAATGGTTTCTAAATTTGTTTTAAACCTTATTTCATTAAATTTTAAATTTGTATTTTAAATCCTTTAATTAATTACATATATATATATATATGTATGTAAATGTTTTTACATTTTATATTCATGGATATACAACTATTGTTTATATGTTCCAATGTTTTGAATCTTTTTATCAAATCTAATTTTATATTCAAATCTAATTTTACATCTTAAATTCAAATTCAAAATTTAGTATAAAATCAATTTATACTTATAAATGAATAATTAATCAAATACCTTTTTATAAATATATCTTTATATTCTATTTATCATTTATTTCTCTTAAATTCCAAATCAAATTCTATTTGTAATCCATTGGATCTCAAATCAATTAATTTTATTTACAATCTTTTGATATATTTATTCATTCAAATTTCAAATTAATCTGCAATTAAATTACAATATATTAACATTTGAATTCCAAATTCACATTTTCAAATTATAATCTATTTAGAAAATATTCACTTTTGAATTCCAAATCATTAATCTTTATATATATATATATATATATATATATATATGTATTCATTCAATTTTCAAATTAATCCGCAATTAAACTTGTAATTAAAATATTATTCAAAATATTTATTTTCAGAATTTCCAATTAGAATTTCTATTTAAAAATCATATTTACATTCATTTATATTAATAAACAAACAAATATATATTAATTTTGGAAAACACTAGATTAAACCATAATTTAATCCCAAAAATCAAATTTATTTCCAATTTCAATTTGTTTTAGAAACGGGAATGTAACATTACCCCACAAAGCTAAGGTTATCCCTAAACCAAAGCTCTGATACCAACTGTGACGACCAATATTTTGGAAGGTTTAAGTCAACAGTTATCCACACATGTCTAATCCAGTAATCTGAAACATAGATAATCATTGGGGTTAACTAAGAAAAATTAGGTGAGAACTAGGAACAAACACAGAATCTTGCAGCGGAACAATAAAATATAATAATCAAACAAATAGTTCATGAAGCTGTTTACAATACATTTGATTATAATTTATACAACATTCATCATAGTTATTCATATACATTGGAAATAAATAAATAATGCAGCAGACAACATGGTGCGGGACAAATAATAGTAGTATACCAAATCTTCATCTTTGTCCTCCACAATAAATTTTCAATAAGCTGAAAAACTCAGCGCTGACCCGAGCATAATGAAAAGACAAAACACTCGAGTCAGGACTAAAATATCCTTATGTAATTCAAATCAATTTCGTATAACCATGAGCGTAAAGGCGTCAGAGATGTTTATGGGTTTTCACATCTCCTATCCAATGTATAACGTGCATGCAATAACTCGAGAAATGTTACGGGATTTTCCATCTCTTAAGGATCCGTCAAAATATTTGTATGTAGTAGGATACGTTATATATATATATAATGTTTAGTCAGTAAAATAAATAATTTTCTTAGCGTTAAGGCTTTACATTAATCCCCCTTAATGCGTAAGTAGCATCGTATAGTGTGCATATAAAACACCAGTCACACGGTCGGTGGATAAGAATGCGCCGTGATATGACAACGCTAAACCAAAATCGTAGGGTTCTCGTGTAGGGACAAAAGTATGATAAGTCACGTAAGCCAATGCCCAAGGTATGATACAACTAGTTTACCCTTCCCGGCTGGTGGTAATGCATCATATCCATGATAGCTCGCTGCGTCCAACACTCCCATAATCTGAAAGGTGCGCATCAATCAACCATAATGTAAATGATGGTAATAAGAAGTGCGTCCGCTCGGGGTTGCTAACCCACTTGGCCGATACGGCTCCTGTTTTAGTCATTTCAAATTGGCACAAGTGCCAAGCTAATTCATCATCATTCTCTTTCTTCAAATCCAACAAACGACGCCAAATCCAACCACTTCATTCTGGATTATCACTCCACGTACACAGTTGTTAAAGTGGTTCCGATATCGACAAAGAGTAGCCCATATCTGTCCTGGTCTCTTTAATAACTGAACGTCGTTTTTCACACCAGTTGGTACTTTTACATTTTGAAAATCGTTCATACTTGATATCAAAGCATCATATCCGCTTCAAAATCAAATCCATATCGAAATCATCATATTCACTTAAAATATACTATTTCAGTTCGAAATCATTCTCACCGCAATATTCCGATTTTGCTTTCAAAATCGTTTCGAATTCAAATTCGGGTTATAATTTCAATTAACCCAATTCATATTTAAATCCATAATTTAAAAATAAAATTCCACCCTTGACCGGTTTGAATTTTTTTTGAAAAATAGTTTGAACAGTTTAAAATAGTTTAAATAATTAAAATAGTTAAAAATAGTGTAAACGTTTAAAATAGTTAAAAATAGTTTAAATGGCTAAAATAGTTTAATATAAAATACTTTAAGTATTAAAATGGTTTATATTGCAAAATAATTTGGAACACCAAAATAATTTGTATATTTAAGAAAAAACCTTTTAAATAGTTTTATATTAAATAATTAATTTGAAAATGGTTTCAAAGTCAAACCGATTTAATTCCACTTCCAAATTCAAATCAATTCCAATTTCCATTCAATCGATTCAATTTTGATTTCAATTCGGATCACGATTTCAAATTTATTCAATTCCACTTTCAAATCTAATAAATTCAATTTCAATTTCAATTTATATCAATTTCGAGCTTAATTTTCAAAATATCGATTCAAAACATTTACATTCAAATTATCCTTGAATATTCAATTTAAAATCCCAATCTTCAAATATAATTCAACTCCAAGCTCAATTTCTAAATATCATTTGTATATCACTTTTAATTAGTAATATTCAAAGTGTCGAAAAATTTCAATCTTTTGAAACAATCGATTTCCAAAAATTTAAATTATAACTTCGATTATAACTTCAAAATATCAACTTCGATTATTTAAACAATTTCGATTAACAAATTTAAATTTCGACATTCAGGGCCCAAGTTCAAAAATAATTTGATTTCTGTAAATTTGATTTTTATTTCTTATAAATCAAAATCGTTTAAATAAATTTCAAGTCAAAATTTTTGAAATAATTTAAGTTAACAAATCTGGTGTCCGTATATAATTTTCTACCCTATGGACAAGTGAAAAGTTATTTCAATTTAATTTCAGGGATGGATATATATCATTTCAATCCAAATCACAGTGTCATAAGTATATATCATTTCAACCTATTTCTTAACTTATTCCAAATAATTCAATTTACAGTTTGTATACTGTAAAAAATATACAGAGTGATCATAGGATATATCAGAATAAATAAACATACAAATCATCCAAAATATCAACCAGTAGCATCCGTCACAGTCAATCATCCAAACAGTCATTCACAACAACTTCATAGTTATTAAAATCGGATGTTTTACTGGGAATTAAATTCCTATTTAAATTTTACTTTCAATTTTAATTTTAAATAGTTAATTCAAATAACAACTAAATTTATCAAACAACAACCAATAAATTCATATTACTTCATAAATTCAAATTTAACTAGCATAAAAATATTCCAGTACATTGTGAGCGTTATAAAACCCCCACCTTGAGTTTTCATTGTCGTCGAGACGTTCCGGTTTGGAACTAAAACCGGACAATGTACGATTTTAGCCCAAACTTCGAATTTCACCATATTCATCCAAACTAGTTTTATGCGGAGCTCTTGTTACTGCGATCACAATGCAAAAAGCCTCGTCTAAAACGAACCTGATATGAGAGAGATATGCCTTTTATAAGTTAATCGATAATTTAATTATAAAAACAATTTAAATTACATTTAAAACAACACATACCCAATTTCTAGACCTAGCCCAACTTCCTATCCTTCTTCCCCCCTTTCTCTCGCCTGTGCAGACCCAATTGCACACGTACGTGCACACCATGGATACGACACTTTGGGCCATGAATCAAAAATCTGACAATGCCAAAACACCTCTGCTCATCACCATAAACTTGCCTGCGACCTCAACTTTCCCCACGGTCCCATCCTTTAAATCGCGATCGGTGATAAGTAGGGAATCGTTTCCTACCACCAAAAATTAAGTAGGATTACATATTTGGCCAAGATTTGATAGTTGGTTATTTAATTATCAAAAAATAAACATTCAACCATAGATCACATTTCCCACTGAAATCACTAAGCCTCAACTAATTTAATTTCGATAAGTCAAATCTCCTTATTAAAACATTAACATAGTTATTTCATTTGAATAAGTATATTCGCAAATTATCCCTTTCAGATATATGAAAGCTATATTATAAAAATAGATATGAAAGTGACATTTGGCATCGACCATGGATCGTAGCTCGATGGTTGCATCTCTATCCCAGAAAAACCAAACTTAACTTAGGCAATCTCTGCTTCTCGATTTTCGCCATGCAATTGATCATAGATCGCAGTTTGCACAATGGTTAAATTGCTATCGCAGCGAAAACATATCAAACTGTAGGCAATCTCTGCCCTCGAATTATGCAATGAAAAAATACCATTACTTCCCAAAAATTTCTTTGTTTCATAAATATCTCAAAACTATTTATAAGGCTTCTATCTAGATTTCTAAGTTTAATTTCGGAAAATATTCTTTTAAAATCTCAAACCATTTGTAAAACTTCTCTTTTCAAATTTCAAACCTCTTCCAAATTTATAAATTTCTTAACAAATTCTTTTACAAAAAGGTTACCTTTTATAAACAATATAGTATATAATTATAATAAATAAGATTTCAACATCACAGAAATATCTTAACCATTTTTAATAATATAAAAATAAACTTTTGAAATTAATAACAATTAATAATATAATGGTTTAACCTTTAACATTTTAAAAATTTAATAAAATAAACTAAATTAACCTTTAAATAAAATTAATCAACTATGAATTGTACTATTACTAAAATAAATTTTCTAGTTATAAATAACTAATAATAATAAATAAAAATTTATTATCTTTAAACAAAATAAATGAAACAATTAATTTTAAACATAATTAACTTTAATAAATAAATGATCTTACAAAACATTTATAAATAAAAATTTAAATAAAACAATTTTCATAATATTTATTAAATAAAATATTTTACTTCAAATTATAAAATTTGAAGCTAAACTAAAACTATAACCTTCCAAATTTAGAATCACAGTGTTACCTAATAAACTACCATTTAATTACAATTTAACTTTACAAGGTTAATTAAACGCATTAAATAATACCATGCATAAATGTAAATCAAATCCATAATTAACAATCAATTGTTAACACATCAATTATCTAGTATAAATCAACTGGCACTCAAATAATGTCCAATTTAATCTAATAAAAAACAAGGATGGATTATTCTAACCAAATGTCGTTCACAATAAAATCTTTTTTTTTCATTTAACGGTGTTTATTTGGCCAAATAGATAACACCAATATTTTCCAATTCAATTTACGTTATAATTAACAACGTAATTCAAAACACATTCCATTTATCAATTTCACACATATATGATTCAATATTGGAAATAAGCTTAGAAAATAAATAGTTTAATAGCAATTCGAGATGATATATCATGATCTTAGATCCTGTTCAACCAATCCAATTGTATTTCAAGATGTTATACCGTCATCCTAATCAATTTCAATAATCAGCAATTTCAACAATGCAAACAAACAGAAATAAACTTATTTGCTATAAAACATTATTGATTAACCAAATGAGTGAGTTTAACTCACCTCGAGTTTTCAATTTGTCAAACATTCCAATTTTAAATTAAATCAAACGACGTTCGATTTAACCTAAAATTTTATGTCACAACCCACTTTTTCCATACAGTTTGAACTGCCAATTTGCCGCACTTGTCCAGCTCAAATTGGATGGAAAGGCAGATAGTAAGATAAAGAAGTAGAAGGTAGAAAGAAGATAGGAAGAAGATAGAAAGAAAACCAAAACAACACAGAATCTCACAACAGAATGAATAATCTATAATATGGAACAAACCGTTACATAAAACAAAATTGTAATTTTTACATTACAGATATCTATCACAGTATACCAATCTATTCAGCACGGAAAGTTATAACACCCTGTCATCACAATTGCTGATAAACATAAACAAAATGCAACGGATATATAATCATCTACGAGAATACATCTCTGGCCTTCACCTCCTCTCTTGAAGCTCCAATATCCATCTAAATCTGGATGCTCGGTCTAACCCGAGCACATAGGAAAAACCACGCCTGGGTTAGTTTGGTAAAACCAACGTGAGAATTTAAATCACAAGGAATTTTATTCATTATAACTTTCAAAATCCTTTTAAAATCAAAGGTGTCTTGTAAGACCACGCCACACATATACACGATGTGTTTTTCCCTTATGGTAACCAAATCCTTCTATTGAAAATCCATTGATATTATATTGGTGTCCAAGTACAAATACATGTTCAAATAGCCGAAAATGTTACATTAATTAAATTCCAGCATATTAGGATCTATAACCAAAACCGCAAAGGCTCGTATCGGAGAATGGATTTTCATACAATGACTAGGCACTGGGGTACCACCTATCACATTACACATCTAGAAAAATGTACCGAGGACCTAGCCGGGATCCCCTGTAATACAAGATAGGTCTACCCCTAACCTGGATAGAACTGAATACGCTATCACCCCGGGTGTTCCCACCATTTCTGAGTTCTTCCGCACACCGTTGTAATAATATCCGAGGGTATCTGGAAAGGTGATAAACATACCTTAATTGAGAGCAATCTACTTAGCCTTACTGCATCTCCCCTGATTTTCAGTCATTCCCGGTTGATGAGGCTTGAGGCTACGATTACCTTTTTAAGAAATTTATACTTGGAATGCTCATTGTCCTCCAATGACAATATACTAATAGCATTCATCCATACAAGTCCGCTCTGGGTCTGAATGAAACTGAAGGCACTATTCCTACTACATCCGTTTGGAATCATCCTCAGGATTAGTAGCGATTAGCCCCTGCACTTTAATGCTCCATCTTTGATTTCATGCTCGTATCTTCATTTTGAAACATGATCGTTGGACCGAAGTTGTTTTCGGATAACTATCCGATCCCGGTCTCTTCGAAACAACTTTCAATATTTCTGCTAAACTCAACCCCGATTCATTAGGAAATAAATAGACGAAAATAAGATCGGAGATCATCTCCTAACCGTTAGTGGATGGATTTACTTATAATCGTCCTAGAAGAACGAAACGAGTTTATACAAGCAATATAGCATCTTCTGACGGTAACTGTACCATATAATTCATGTTCCTCTAGATATTTCCAAAGTTATGTTTGGGTCCAGATTTGATAGTCGGTTATTTAACTATCCAATTAACAATCATTCAACCAAAGATTTCATTTACAACTGAAACCACTAAGCCTTATTTTAATTTAAATTCAATAAATTAAATCTCTTAATCAGAAAGTACATACTTATCTCATGGGAATAAGTATATTCACAAACCATTCCCTTCAATAACATTTTAAAACCCTTTTTAAATAAATATGGAAAGTACTCTACGGTATCAACCATGGATTCACAACTCGATAATTACGTCTCCATCCTAGAGAAATTCGAACTTAATTGTAAGCAATCTCTACCTTCGAATTACACCATGAAAGCATACCATTTCTTTCCAGAAACTATATTTAATAATTATCTCAAAATAATACTTATAAATTCTCTATATAAATTTTCCAACTTTAATTTGGGAAAAATACTCTTTTATAACAATTTACTATATAGTATATTATTTTTAATACATTATTAATATTTGAACAAATTACCTTTGAAATAATAATAGTATCTTAATGTTGATTTATCCTTAAATAATAATTAACCTTAATCAAATCATTATAAATAACTTTAATTAATAATTTATATACTTTTTTTAAATAATTAGAATAATTAGATAACCTTGAAACAATAATTAAATACTTTTAAATAATTTTTTAAGAAAAATAAAATAATTAAGTTTAAATCATTTCAATTAATTTATTAATTATCTTTAAAATATCCTTAGTAAATTAATAATCATTCTCAAAATAACTTCGGTTCAAAAATCAACTTCCAAATTTGGAAAGAAGCTTACTAACTCCAATGGTACCTGATCAAGTCACCATTAATTTCAATAACTATCTAAGTTATAGTTCCAGCTTTTACATAACATCAAATATGTAAATCAAACTCACCATTAACAATTAATTGTTAATACCACACTTATCCAGTACTAATCAATTTTAATGTAATTAAGGGTCCACAGAATTTTAATAGCAGAACGGGATTTATTTCTGCTAAATAAATGTCCAAATTAACTTATCCAATTCATAATAGTAGAACAGTGATTTATTCTTCTAAACAAGGTCCAATTAATTTTCTCAGCGGAATAATGATTTATTTTCGCTTAACAAATATCAAATCAACCACGTTCAATTCAAATTAACTCAGTAGTATCTATTTGGCTATTTAATAGAATAGACAAAGATAATTGGAACCAATATCCAATAAAAATAAAACAAAATCCATATTACTTCGATCACTTTTTAATCAAAGAAGTTAGAAAATTTAATATTGCAGAAATCTCGACAATATTATTTCGGATGACAATACTCTCCGAAGGAATTTCGACCCAAAAACCTGCTCGTCGATTGGATTCAAATTTAAGACGAAATGTAGTTTTTTTTAAAGTTTAATAATTTATTTAATAATATAATAATTAAATTTGATATGAAATCAAGCATAGCCCAAAAACCAAAGACCTTGGCCCAAACTCTTCTTCTCCTCTTCCTCCCTATTTCTTTTCTTTCCTCTTTCTTTCACTCATATGCCCAGAGATATGCACGAAAACGTGCACACAAATGTGCACATACCCCCGGACTTCACCCATCCAAACTCACTACCGACCGCCTTCGCATTTCAGCCACCACTGTTGACAACCCATTCCACCACCTGAAACCATAGCCAAGCTCCCATTCGAATTTTTGAACCTCAACCCAAAACTGAAACGAACCCGCGACCATCCAACTCCTCGCCAAGGCATCATCGACCACTATCCACCTCCAAAATCTACCTCGAGCTACTCCATCGACCACTTTACCTATTTCCTAGGTGCGCAACACCCATTTTTCCACTTGTCATCACCTTTAGCACGAACCCGAGACCAAAATCAACTGCCCTTAAACCCTAGTTCGACTTCGCCTGGTCCACCCACACCCCTAGAAATCACCATACTATTTTTCCTAGGTGTGCTATCACCTACCCCTCCTCCATAGCCAAATTCCCCTGCCTGAAAGCCCTTAGATTGCCGGAATTTGGTGATATGCCCAAATTTGTTCGTCTCAATAATTCTCCATACACACAACACTAAAAATCCCCAAACCTATCTTAAAAATCATGTTTTCAAATCATGATTACACCCATATAAACCATTTGTTGAATTTTTTTTCAAACCTATCTTAAAATTTGTTAAATTTCAACATTTGATTCTTGGCCAAAACTGACCCATTCACTGATATATAGGGTTTACTCATTCCCCATTTGACAAATTTGAATGAAACCAATTTTAAAGTAGTCTATATTAAAAAACAAGCATCTTTTGTATTGGAATCAAAGTTTAAAACTAAGTAGATGATAAGTTAATGATTTTTGAAGTTAAAGAGGTTAATTGTTTTTATTCAAAACCATGATCAGGGAAGAAGTACAGTGTTTGTTTATGTTGTAGGTGGAATTATCTCTGCCTAACACATTCATACATGTACATATTAACCTAACAATCACATAAATATTTAACATAGATCAAAGATGCTTACATATTTACAGAAATAATATGCAGATAGGTAATATCCTGTTAACAAGTTAGAAGTGTTTACTCATAGTTCAAAACCTGATGAACGTACTAATTTTGCTTTATTTCATGCTTCAAGCTTTGGAACAACTTGCTCATTTATTTTTAATGGTAGAGAATTTTTTTCTCAGATGTGAACAGGGCATGGCTATATGCGTATATATAGAAAATGAAGTGTGCAATGCAATATAGGGTGGTTGATGCATATATGTATAGGGTGGCTGAAAATTGTACAGGCTTCATTTTCTTTTATTTTTCTCCTTATTTATTTTGTATCCTTTTGTGGCCGATTTGATTTGGTTTTTGGGATGATTTGATTTTGTAAGTGATGTTATATTTTGTGTGTGATTGGATTTATTATGTGCTTGAATTTGATGTTTGCCATTATGTTGTTCCCATGTATATTTTTTTTAAAGAAAGTTTCCATGTATATACACACACACACTCATATATATATATATATACATATATATATATATATATACATATATATATATATATACATATATATATATATAAAAATTTATATGTACTTCGTTTTGGCCTTATATAAAATTACATACTTACCTATGCATGTACACTATTATATAGACACACACACACATGTATATGTACTATATATATTCTTAAACATCACAAAGCTTTTTATATATTTACATATAGAATTCTTATCAAATACACATTTACATTTTTATTTACACACACACACATATATATAGATATATAAATATTTTTATTATTTTTCAAAAATTAGAATTAACTGATTTTAAATATATCCTTTAGAATTTATGTATTCAGATATTACCTACATCAAAAATTTAATTTATTCCACTGATAAAAAATTATATTTCAATATTAAAATTAGTTAATTATTTCAATAGCATATGCAAAAATCCAGGTCGTTACACCTTAGCTCAATTATCTCCAAATCGATTCCAAAATGAAGTGCTCGTCGCCATAATTCTAGCCCCTTGTTTCATCGCAATCAGACCTCTATGTGTAAGATATGCATTTTATAAGAATTCATGAATTTATATAAATAAATTTCAATTTCAAATTCTTTTTTTATTTTACCAGAATTAAATTTGGCCGTTGATTCCAGGAGAACAAATCTCAGGCCCATTTTCTTTCTTCCTCTTTATCGTTCATTCCAGGCTATAAATGCATACGCTCAACCTAAAATGTGCCACTTTTGAATCGATCGTCGTCCCTCTACACGCAACCAGAGGTTGATCAACCACTGCCCAAACACATGCCTAATCCTCCTCGACCTTTATGCCAAGTGTGGCATCGTCTAACGCCGCCGTTTACTCGAATCCTACGCGCGAACGCGTGACGAACACGGCCCTTTCTCTCTTCTTGCTGCACCATTCACGATCATAGCCGTTGATCTAGTAGATCTCCACATGCCCTGCGATATTGTAGTTGAAAGTTTCTCATGAAAATTGATGGATTTGGAGATAAATCAAAGGGAAAACTGGTCATTTTTGGCCACTGAAATAAAATGGAGGCGTGGCAGGGATTTCTGAGTGAATACGCGTATTTATGTATTATACTATTATTTTCACAGTTCACATACTTTTCCAAACGAACTCCAAATAAAGAATGCCTCCTGGCGTTTATAATGCTTTACCCTTATCCCAAACACAATGGAATATATATCGAAGGCCAATTCCATTATTTTTGGGAGATAGGTTTTTGGATCGAATTATTTTTATTAAATTTACTTAAATAAATTTCTATGCTTTTTAGCTTTGCACGACCGAACGGTAACTCCAAACGCTACGAAATTTGAAAACCTATAATAATACACTATTACGAATACAATGAAAGTCCTTTTGTCAAATTTTGAGACGGTGACCTGAATGGCTATTTTAACTTGTCTAATTAAATATTAAAATTTCCAGTTTATGTAAATTAATTTTTAGTTCAATTTTAAAAATTTACTAATTCTATTCTAATTCGAATGGAATTTATATTCACCTTAAAAACCATCTCAATTCAATTTAAATAAAAATTCAATTATGTACACTATTTTAAATATTAAACTTCCGTATTTTCGTTTTACGATAAATCGCTATGTTTGAAATTTAACTCAAATTCACCAATTCAGCCAACATCTCCACATTAAAAATCAATTAATATTTCAAATTTAAAATTTAAAAATAAATTAAACAGTCAAAACAAAACGATCAAAATTCCGGGTAGTTACATTCCTCCCGCCTAAAGAATTTCGTCCCCGAATTTGCCATGGTAGGAAAATGCTCCAAACTATTAAATTTTCAAAACCCACTTAGTTAAAACTCAACATTTCACTTTTCTAAATCTTTTAGTTTCAACCAAAACATTTAGCTTTCGTTCGTAATTCGAAACCCGTTATTTCAAATATAATTCAAAAATCAACCTTTTTTTAAGCAAAAATCTTCCAAAAAGTTTCTAACACCCTAAATTTTCGATATTTTTTAACAGAGTCTCCCTTGTACGAAGAGCCTTTTACAATATCATAAATATGATAAATATAATATACATCGACCAACACGGTCGAAAGCACAATATATATCAATATTTTTCTCATATTCGCTTTTAATGCGTAAGCGTACCTTGTATTAGCGTTATTAAGCTAGTTCGCTTAATTTATATGCAATTATGCAACAAAAATCTATCCTAACAGCTCCATGTACCTGTACTTAGTTAAATGAAGCACATATGTTTCATAACCATGAAATTTTTGTAACATACACTAATTTAACCAATCTAAATACAAGTTTTTCAAGGCAAACATGTCATATCACGTATTTTAGAATGCATATGGAACTACAAGGTTCAAACATTCAATTATGCACTTTCAAATTTATTTTCATACCATTTATTCAATTTTAAATTGATTCACAATCAGTTCATTTGCATTCCATTCATATCCACATTCACTATATTCAAATCCATTTTATTAAGCTTCAATTTATCCATTTAAGTTGATTCTAAATCAGTTTATCTATTCCGTTGATTCCCATTCAAGTTAGTCACCAAGCTTTGTTCACTTCATTTTATATTAAACCACATTCCAATCCATGTTAATTTATTTATGAATCATTTTATAAATAATCACTTAAGTTAAGTTTCCATTGAAATCAAATTCCATTTTATTTTAAATTGATTCTCATTCAATTTGTTCGCTTTCATTTACATAGTATATCCAATTTATGCTATATCACTAGAGAATCAATCCATTAATTCATTTCAATCACTACCAATTTCATTTGATTCATTTCAGGAGTTCGCTCCACTATCTAACTTTTCAAGTGATTTATATTCAATAACTCAATTCCAATTCACCCTCCATTTATAATTCAGATTTTTGAATTTCCACTCCTTTACCATAATATCGAACCATTTTCATTTTGGTTATGCCATTGCATTTCTCAAATCATAAGTTCAAGAACTTATTTACTTAAAATCTCATATTGTTTATTTGAGTCCATTCACATCTTATAACCATAAATTTGGATTATATATTACTTAATAGCTTAAGTATATCCATTCCATTCAATAATCATAACTTATTGTTATATAATCATTTTACATTTCAAATTTTATATTCAATTCAATTTAAATCCAATTCAATTTTATTTAACTTATCTTAGTTTAAATTTCAACCCATATATTCATTTAAGCTATACAAGTTAAACATTAATTCCAAGATTAAAATTCACACTTTCCTTTCTTATCTATATTTACTCCAAATTATAAGTTCAATAACTGATTTCTCCAGACTTCGCAAATCATTTAAATGGAAATCCTAGAATTCAATCACCCTGTTTTATTTCAAATCATTTGTGAAATCATGAATATACATATATCTAATTTTGTATATCAAATCATACTTTCAAAATTTTTCAAACAATGTGGTTTTGCCCAAAACAATTCCCTTTTGGAATTTCTAAAACAAAAATTGTTTACCAAACAAGTCCGAAGCAAATAATCATAGCCAATCACTACGGTAGCAATTCGTCGCCTAGAAACTCAAAAATAAATACTGAAGATGCGGCCGTCATCACCAGAAATATTTTTCAATGACTAAAGTGAGTTCAGTGCTTTCTCACTTCCAAAACCCATTTTAAACCACTTCCATTCAAAAATAATATCACCATTACTCTTTTCAAACACTTTGGAAAATATTTCCAAAAATTCGAGATTCAAAAATTCCCAAATACTTAGTTCTAATTCACTTAAGACATTTCCCAAAATTTCCATCATTTAAATTTCCAGATTTTGGTTTTAATCCACTTTTGGTTACAGCTGTATGTATAATCATACTTATACAATTTCTATTTGGTTATATAAATCATCTCAAATTTTACAGTCATGATTGGATTATAATAAAATCAACCAAACATCCTATATATACATATAATTTCAGAAAATTATTTCTTTTATATACAAAATATAGATGGGGAAAATTATTTCATTTACTCACTTCAAAACAACACTGTGTTGATTTACCTTGTTTAAGAGTTTAGAAACCCCTACTGATACAACCGTACTTCCAGTATTGACCATAATTCATAAACACTCAATCGATAAGTCAACATAATATAAAACATTTTTATTCACTAATAAATACACACTCATATCTATTAATACAATCAAACTCATTCTAGGGTGCTTCTGACCCTATCTCTAATGAGTAATCCCCACCAAAGCCTAGGTATATCGCCAACCTAAGCTCTAATACCACGTGTAATGAACCGATTTTTTGACCCACCAAAATCGACATCAATATGTTCACTGTATAGCATGCCGAACAACGGAGTGCCAAAAAGGCATATTGTTAGGGGGAAAGAAGAAGGTAGAAGAAAGAAGAAACTAAACAAATACAGAATCCCACAACCGACTAAATAATATATAATATCAATAATTTTTTACACAAATAAAACTATAATATACATATCTCAAATCAGAGTATATGAATCAATAACTATCATCCATGATAGTTATATTAACCTCTTCTCACAATTGCTAATAATTTCAAACAAACACTGCAGCAGAATAAACAAGTACGAGAATACTTTTCAGTCTCCAGCTCGTCTCCTGAGCTCCAAAGCAATCCAGTCAAAAAATGTAATATGCTCGGTCAGACCCTAAGCATTATCATAAAATAATAACACATGGATCAGTCTTGAACCAGCGTGAGAAAAAAGACTTAATTTGATTTATTAAGTTGTATGTAACGAGACGAATTTTGCCCGCTCGAAAATCGACATCCATACTTCATATCGTGTTCGAATGCCATAGATTCGACCGTTCAAATCCGATTCGCCGGAGCTTATAACAACATTAAGTAATAACATAGCGGAATAAAAGAATAATACATTGATATACAGCTTTGATACAATATCTGATACAACAGATAATCCAATAGATATCAATATACATCAGAGATACGATACAATAAAATAGCAGCGGAAAAGAAAATAGATAACACTAGCAGCGGAACAATATAACTCTAAGATAGTCTTCAAGGAAGAACTCCAGAAACTGCAACTCCATTTCCAAGGACTGATCCAGTAATAGCTTGAACTCCCAATAACGATGCACCAAGATAACCAAGACTGGTGCGATCCAAAGACTGAACTAACTCCAGATAATCTACTAAATCTGACTATCTGAAAAACCCAACTCTAGACTGCTCGTGTAGAAAATAATGAGCACCCAGAGTTTAGGAAAGAAAACAATAAACTCCGGATCAGCCGTGGGACTGGTGTGAGCAACAAAAACAGTTTATCTTTAAAAACATTCAACAAAAGATTTTCAAAGTCAATTCGCAATGCTTTTTAAAAATGAGACTACCATAAGGCCTCCCGCACACACACACAATGCAAACGCAGAATCGGAGGAGATTTCTCCTTATGATAGTCAAAGATGCTTGATACGCATTAAAAAGAACATTTGATATTATTACTAGTGCATAGTGTAGTAAAAATTCATTTCGAAAGTAGAATATAAATCTTAGCCAACATACGACCATTATCGTATGCCTACTATAGCTAACTATGTTCAATAGCAGGTTACCGCCACATTCCATAGCAGGTTCTACAACTAAAACCGTACAAGTCACGTATTGTTTCTTTGGATTTCCAACGAATGATCAGGCCAAGGAACTTCCCATTGCCACATGAGAATGCCTCTGGATGGACATCCCCGAGAACCAAACCGGATCTCTACCAACACAAGGCCGGGTTACTCCTAACTGAGTAACAACTGACCGAATATGCCATCCCCCGGTCCTTTGGGACCTTTATCCGAGAGCTCTCTAATCAATTCACACAATCATAAAAACAAAGTGTTTCAACATGAGTAAGTATTTGGGCTCCATACCATGATACCACCCTTTTCCAGAAGGAAATGGACATACCCTAAAGGGTGCTACCCCTCATAACCTTGCCGCATCTTTCCTGTTTTGACCATTCACGGGATGTGAGGCTCGACGAATTCACGTCCACAAAAACATACTTTATACAAAAGCCATGCTTTGGGTCAACAAATGATCAACACAATGATCACTAAGATAGACGATCAAACAAATGATCCTATCACTAATAATCAACACAATGATCATTTCAGCATCACTCAGCATGTCACATTACCAAACTGGGAATATATCGCTGATAACATCAACTATATAACCTCTGAGCTCGTACGTCTCAGAGAAGGGTGTTAAGCTAAAAGAATAAATTCTCCGCCACCAACATAAATATATTTGAAAGAAATCAGCTTTATATCTCAACTTGTAATGTCAGACATACAATCCATACAAGTCTGTTCCGGGTTCGAACAGAACCGAAGGCACTTACAAAGAAGTCCTTGCAATCCGGATATTCACAATCCTGATCGGATTTCCCATCACTTAGGGAGTTTCTATACCGGCGCGACTCGGTGCAGAAACAATCGATAGGTCATCCTATCGCTCTCGCAAATACCCGGTCTTCATCACCGGTCTTCAAATGCTATCTATAACGTCGAATCACATATTCGGAATGGGTTATACGACACAAAGGTCCTTTCCCGGCTAAACCGAATAGTGAGCGAAATAGTTCAAAAACATATGGATATTGGGATTTCAATTAAGTCACAACTTAATAATTCAAAACTTTATTTCGAATGGTTTAATCCAATTACCATTTCAAATCTTTTAAACAAAAGATTCATTTTCACAACCTTTAACGGTTTAAACAGTTTTCACATTTTAATCTTTTAAACAAAAGATTCATTCACTGATTTTCCAAATAAATCTTCATTTCAATTTGATTAACTCGTTAAATCTTTAGATCAAAGATTTAACTTATAGCTTTCAAAGCAATTTCATTTCAATTTGATTCAAACAAATTATCAATTTAAATCTGTTAAAAATAAACAGATTTAATTCATAGCTTTCAAAACAAATTCATTCATAACTTAGGAAAATCATTTCTCTATTCAATCATGCAATTCCCCTAATTAACTGGAATCTCAGTTCTTATCTAAAAGTGTTTATCATTTGAAAACAACAGTTTTCATTTTGGAAATCTGATTCATTTATACGAGTTGAAATCCTTGGGTTAAATTCAAATTCCCAAAAATAATGCTTAAAAGTGGTTTAATCCCTATATAACCAATCATAATATCTTTAATCCCTAATTTCAAATCATAGAATTCAATTTCAAGTATTGAATTTAAATTTAAATCAAATTATTTGAATTCTAAAACTTAATCAAGTAATTTAAAAATAATAAATTTTATTTTGAAATTCCATTCCAAAAGCTTTTCACATTTATTCCGATTCCATTTCCAAAACATTTGAATTTAAAAATTCAAATTTAAAACTATTTCAAAATCTGTGACTTAATTGATTTCCTCGTGAAATCCATATTTGTGTGTGTATGGTGTGGTCCAGGGTCTTAACACAATAGTGCAACATTATTTCAATCATCACAGATTCAAATATAACCATATATTCAATAAGCGATATAAACTATAACGCTTATATTTCATATACCTATTCGCAGATATATATATCACAAATAATAAACTATATCACAGATCACAACACAAATCAGGATAATCATAAAGCATCGTATATCAGGAATATCAAACAATTCCACCATTAAATAAAACCCAAACATCCATAAGTAAAATTTATTAATCAACTGATTAATTTAAATCAGATGTATTCCTTATGAATAATTTAATTAACCCTTAAATAAATAATTATTCTTAATTAATTATTCTTACTTAATTAAAATGAGCAATTAATTTCTTAATTACTTTCATAAAGTAATTGTTCTTATCCAATTTCATAAATGGTTATCATTAATTAATCAATCCAATTGATCATTACAATTATCATTTTAGTTTATTATTTCAATAATCTTAGTTAAGGACCTTCATTAACAATTAAAGTTTCTTTAATTACCGTGTTAAAGAAATCATTATGAACTATAAATTTGATCAATCCTTAACAATCCATTAATTTACAAATTTATTATTCCTTACTTAATAAATCTTTAAATCTTTAATTAATTCAAATCATTAACTTATCGATTGATAGCTGACGAAATAATTATTTTACGTAATTAATTGTCCACTAATCATATATTAATTAATAGCCAATGAGTAATTACAAATCTTTATTACTTAATTATTAATTAACCCAAACTCTTATTATAATGTAATTATCCTTGATTGTTTACCAAAGGAAATTAATTTATATTAACTCCTTATCTTAATTAACATTACAAGTCTTCCTTAAATTTTGAAAACTAATTTGTTATTAAGTTCGACTTTAAGTGATAATAAATTTCATACTTACTAATATTAATTACTTAATTAAAATATTAATTAAGAGTTTAAACATCGTTATATCTTAACTAGATAATTAACTAGGATAAAGTTTTTATTTAAGTTTGTTGAGTTATTAAATCTTACAACGTTTTAAACCCTGATAAATCACAAGATTTGTTAACAGTTTTGAAGAAACCAAGCCTTCCCTGTTAAAAACCCGAGATCTCCCCAGAAAAATTCAAGTGCTGCTTCGGGTGTTCGCCCCCAATTCCCCGAGACACCAACCCAGTAACGCAAACTCACCTTCTTCCCTCTTTCAATTTACAGCAAGTTTTCATGTGAACTTAATTATAAAAATAAACAACAGAGAATACTCACACTCGAACATAAAGGAAAACCCGAAGCATCCAAACGAAATTTTCGAGCATAACTCGAGACAGTTCCCTCCCCTGCAAACGCTAACACGCCGCCGTGTCGTGCACGTGCACGCCACCACATCGCCGTTCCGGTGGCCATCGCGCCCTCGAGCAAATCGCGCTTCATCCATACTCTCGAAACCACTGATCGATTCAACGCCAAAAACTACAGAACAAAATCGAGCTACTCGAATCGAAAGTACTGGAATAACAAAATCAGAGAAACACGCCGCCGCCGATGATCGAGATGACCGGAACTCACGGCACTCGTCCCAGAGCACCCCCACAATGCCACGCCGCTAACCTTTGCCTCGCGATCCATTCCGGTCTACCATAACCAATGCCATCACCTCGCAAAGACACTCAACCGAAATACTCAGTAAAACCCTAAATTCCACTCGTACTATCAATTCTTGCATTAGAAATTTTCTTTAGCATTTTTCCTATACTCGAGGATCATCAAGCTAGCTTTACATCAAGTTGCAGCAATTAAGAATTGTTGAATCTCCAGAATTTTACAAAAAAGCATTTTTGGTTCAAAACTGAACAGCACCTAGAATACTTAACAAAAAAAATCATCATCTTTGTTTTAAAAATCTTAGCTTTGTATGTTAAATCAAGTTATGAAATCGAATCAACAATTTACAACATTCGAATTTTTCACATTAATTCCTTTTTACTGTAAATTCAAAGATTCTGAACCAATTATTCATTTTAAAAACCTATAATTATTTTTAGATGAAATGTTACATGATTTTAAACAACCTTTATTTACAAATCATACCCCAATTTGAATTCAACATTAAGTTATTTAATTTGTTTTGAAAATGGAACCTGTTACTAACACACAGAGCATATATGTAAAACATGATTGAAACCTGTTGCCTGTAAACAGAACTATGTTACAAACCTGCTCTCCATATCTACATAAATATATCTAAACATACAGACATTTTAACAGCTAACAACATTGCATAATGCACTCAAGTATCAACCACAATATTGAGATATAGAAGTAGATCATGGATGGAAAGTTGCTCACCTGTGGGATGAAGGCAGAGAACAAGAACAAGGAACAGAGAAATGAGCCTGTTTTGATTTTTTTTTTTTTTATTTGTTTCCATGAACTCTGCAGTTTGCTTGCTTGTAATTTGAGTTGAAACTTTACTTGAGGTTTGATGTATATAAAGAGAAGTATATGCAGGCTGATATCAATATTTGTACAGGTAAAAATAGGTATGGTTGAAGTATGTTGCATTAATTGTTGAGGTGTATGGCATTTATTGCCTGCTACATATATACTTTCCTCTCCATACTTGTTGTTATTATTTTTATTTATTTGTTTTCTACTTGCATGTTTTCTTCTTTAGCTCGGCTTGTACAAACATTAGAGATAGTGGTGGCTGATATCTTGCTTTTGCTCATGTACTTGATGTTAATATACTTTATTTCTTTTACTTGCATGTATTTGCTCAGCTGAAAACATTTATTTGTTTTTATATTTTCTTGTCTTGCATACTTGTATTTATTTTATTTTTAGTTTACTATGGATACTTACTTTCCTTATCTTATACTTTAATAAATATGTTTCTTATTTTGTTTACATGCATTGTTATTGTTTTATATATCAATGTTCTTATTTTTATTCATAACTTAAAATTATTATTATTACTTTACAAAATAAGTGAACTTCTATTTTTATTTAGAGTATTTATTTTATCTTACATACAAATTGTTTTGTATCTTTCTATATATTTATTTCAATAGTTTATATTTTAAAAGATATTTTGTTTTGTTTATGTTTGTGTTTTATTACTTTATAGTATGAATAACTTCTGTTTTAACATGTTGTTAAAATTTATTTATGAGTTACTATATATATATATATTTTTCTTAATTTATTTTATAACCCAAATATTTATTAAATCATGCATCTAAGATTTAAATTCAAATCAAAAAAAAATATATATATACACTCAAGATTTTATAATTTCAAATTGACTCATATATATCCAAATATACATATACAGATATATATTCACATATATACATATATATATATAATATTTAAAAATTTAAATGATTTATATAGAATATACTTGAACTCGGGGAAACTCGCTTCCATTTATAAATCAATTTCCCTTACAATTTCATTCAGAAATTCATTTAATTATCAATTTAAATTAAATAAAAATCTAGGGTCGTTACATTGTAAAACCATTCCAAAATAAAGGAATCATAAGACCACGCCGCACATAAACACTGTAGGGTTTTGCCTTACGATCATCAAACAATTTCTATAAAAAATCCAGTGATAGTATAATAATGTCTACGGGTCAAAATAGTAATAATCAAGTAGCTATGACGCTCGTGATATGTACATCACAACAATACTAGTATAAAGTCAAAACTCGATAAGGCTCGTTCGCTAATTATGTAGGATTCCATGGAGGTGCCATCAGTACTTCGAGAACGGTCCTCCTGCATAAGGATCAGAGTTATCCTTCTGAAGCATCGTACCCGTCTAACTAGGGATCTGGTCTTGCTAAGACCGAGTGCATCGCTCCGACATGCCAAAAACAACTGAAGGTATCGATATTGCTAGAAAAGGAGCCGATTACACCCAATTGGTTTGCCAACCCTACTGATCATGCCTCCTATATCTGGTTTTAGTCATTTCCGCTGATGAGGCTACGTCCAACGTTTCAGCTTATGCACCACCACCAAATAGATCATGGAATCCCATAACTCAAATAGATCTTGGAATCACACACGGGTTCCCATACCCAATGGTCTCGAAATAATATATGGATTTCAACATCTCAACATAACATAAAACTCCTCCATAGAACCGTATATGGTTTTGGAGTGGTAGCAGTTCCGAATCATCTTTTATGAGTACACTCTCTCGCTTTTCGGGTGCTCCAAAAACCATTTGTCGATTTTCCAAAATGCTCAAGGTCGGTTCTTTAGGAAATAATCTGACAATTCATAAGAGCGGGGATCACCCCCTAACCATTTAAGTGGACAAATCTCCTTATCATTTATCCTAGAAGAATAACGAGTTTATACGTACAATATAGCACCATCGATGGTAACTGTACCATATAATTCCCCTATTTTTCCTAGATATTTCCAAAAGTTAAAGTTCCTCGGTGTTAGGTAGGAAATCATTTTCTACCACCAAAAATTAAGAAGGATTTACATATTTAGGCCAACATTTGATAGTCAGTTATTGAACTATCAAATAAATAAACATTCAACCATAGATTACATTTCCCACTGAAATCACTAAGCCTCAATCAATTTAATTTCGATAAGTCGAATCTCCTTATTAAAACATTCATATACTTATTTCATCTGAATAAGTATATTCACAAATCATCCCTTTTAAATATTTGAAAACTATGTTATAAAAATAGATATGAAAGTGCCATTTGGTATCGACCATGGATCGTAGCTAGATGGTTGCATCTCTATCCCAGAAAAACCAAACTTAACTTAGGCAGTCTCTGCCTCTTGATTTTCACCATGTAATCAATCATAGATCGCAGTTTACACAATGGTTATGTTGCTATCACAGCGAAAACATCGCAAACTATAGGTTATCTCTGCTCTCGAATTACGCTATAAAAATATACCATTACTTCTGAAAAATTTATTTATTTCATAAATATCTCTAAACTTTTATAGTGCTTCCATATATATATATATATATATATATATATATATATATATTTCCATGTTTAATTTAGGAAAATATTCTTTTATAATCTTAAACCGTTTGTAAAACTTCCCTTTTCAAATTTTAAACCTCTTCCAAATTTATAAACTTCCTTAACAAAATTCTTTTACAAAAAGGTTACCTTTTACAAACAATCTATTATATAATTATAATAAATAAAATTTCAACATCAAAAAAATATCTTAACCATTTTTAATAATATAAAACTGAACTTTTAAAAATAATAACAATTAATAATATAATGATAACCTTTAACATTTTAAAATTTTAATAAAATAAACTAAATCAACCTTTAAATAAAACTAATCAATTTTGAATTGTATTATTACTGAAATAAATTTTCTAGTTCTAAATAACTAATAATCATAAATAATAGTTTATTATCTTTAAACAAAATAAATGAAACAATTAATTTTAAAACATAATTAACTTTACTAAATAAACGATCTTACAAAACATTTGTAAGCAAAAATTTAAAAATAATAATTCGTATAATAATTATCAAATGAAATCTTGTACTCAAATTATAAAATTTGAAGCTAAATAGAAACCATAACCTTCCAAATTTAGAAAGAGGCTTAACGATCACATTGGTATTTAGCAAGCTACCATTTACTTTCAATTTAAATTTACTAGTTAAATTACATGCATTTACAAAATAACAAGCATATATGTAAATTGAATCCATAATTAAAAATTAATTGTTAACACATCAATTATCCAATATAAATCAAGTTGCACTCAAATAATGTCCAATTTAATCTAATAACAGAACATGGGTGGATTCTGCTAACTAAATGTCATTCACAATAAAATATTTAATTTAATTATTTCTCAGCTGTGTTTATTTGGCAAAATATATAACACCAATATTTTCCAATTCAATTTATGTTATAATTAATAATGTAATTCCAAACACAATCCATTTATCAATTTCACACATACATGATTCAATACTGGAAATAAGCTAAAAAAATAAACATAAAAAGTTTAATAACAATTCGAGATGCTATATCGTGACCCTAGATCCGGTTCGACCAATATAAAAGCATTTCAAGATGTTATATCGTCATCCTAATCAATTTCAACAATCACCAATTTCAACAACCCAAACAAGAAGAAATTTTTGTATTTGCTATAAAACATTACTGATTAACCAAATGAGTGAGTTTAACTCACCTTAATTTTTTAATTTCCCAAACGTTCCAATTTTAAATTAAATCGAACGACGTTCAATTTAACCTATAATTTTAGATAGGCTCTAGTTAACTCCAAATCGATCCTCAAATGTAGTGCTCGTTGCCATGATTCCATTGCCATTTGTTTCATCTCAATCGAACATTGTATGTGAAAGATATGCATTTTATAAGAATTCATGAATTTATACAAATAAATTACAATTTCAAACTCATTTTTTTATTTTACAAGAAGTAAATCTGGCCATTGATTCTTGGAGAACATATCTCAGATGCATTTCCTTTCTTCCTCTCTATCGTTCGTTCTAGGCTATAAACACATGCACTCAACCCAAAACATTGCCACCTTTAATCGATCGTCGTCCCTCCACATGCAGCTAGAGGTTGATCGACCACTGCCCAAATACGTGAATACTCCCTCTCGACCTTCGTGCCAAGTGCGGCATCATCTAAACCTGTCGTTCCCCGAATTCCATGCACGAATCCGTGACGAACGCGACCCTTACTCTCCTCATTGCACTATTTACAATTGCAGCCATTGATGTCGTTGAGCTATATGGGCTTTACGATATTGTAGTTGAAAGCTTATCATGAAGCTAGATGGATTTGGAGATAAATCGAGTATAAAACGGTCCATTTTCGGCCATGAAATAAAATGGAGGCGCGGCAGGATTTTCGGAGTGAATATATACATATACATACATATACATATATATATATATATATATATATATATATATATATATATTATTTTTACTGTTCATATACTCTCCCGGACGAACTACAAACGAAGTGTGCCACCTGGCATTTCTAATGTTTTACCCCTATCCCCAACACAATGAAATATATATTTGAGGCGAATTTCATCATATTTGGAAGATAGGTTTTCAGATCGAATTATTTTAATTAAATTTACTTAAATAAATTTATATGCATTTTAGCTTCGCACGACAAAACGGTAACTCCAAACACTACAAAATTTGAAATCCTATAATAATATATATTACGGATCCAATGAAACTAGTTTAGTCAAATTCTGAGACAGTGTCCTGAATGGCTGTTTTAACTCGTCTAATTAAATATTAAAATTTCCAATTTCTATAAATTAACTTTTAATTCAATTTTAAAAGTTTACTAATTCTATTATAATTCAAATAGAATTTATATTCACTTTAAAAACCATCTCGATTCAGTTTAAATTAAAATTCAGTTATTTACACTATTTCAAATATTAAATTAACTATTTTCGTTTTACGATAAGTTGGTATATTTGAAATTAAAATCGTATTCACCAATTCAACCAAAATCTACGTATTCAAAATCAATCCATATTTCAAATTCAACATTTAAAAATAAATCAAACATTCAAAACCAAACGATCAAAATTCCAAGTCGTTACACGTCCCAAGAGAGTTTTGAAAACATAGCCATTAGATGACTAATTTATGTTGTGAACATAAATATATTATAAACTGATATAAAATCAATTTATATAAAGCATCATAAAATGCTTATGAAAGTCCGTTCCACTACACTGATAAACAACTATTGTTTCAAGAAATAACAACTTCGTGGCGAAGGAATTTCTTTAAGAAATTGTTGGTATAGGATGAATTTGGAGATATTCCAAGGAAAAAACTAATTATGAGGAATAAAAAGAAATTGACCAAATTTAAATGAACATAACACATTAGAAAGCCTATTGAGTATTCTTGTACATCAAAGAGAAACTATGGGTGTGACGACCTGCTATTTTCAACCATTCGCATTCGCACGTGCCGGACTTGAATTGCCCTAAATATCATATTGTTAATTTAATTTTCGGCAAAACTCAGCATATACAATAAATAAATAATCACGGAATCATAGACACAAAGTAATATAACAATAATGCAGCAGAATAGATAATAATAGTTCATGAAGCTAATGTATAGACATCAGAGTTAGGAATAAAAAACAACAGAATATCTCAAATACAGTGAAGTCTCCAGTACAAACAGATGATCTCTTTAAACAAATCAACTGGAAATCTAAAGCCAAATTGATAGTTGGATCTCCAAACGAAGCTCCAAACTCCAAAGGTGAGTCTCAAAAGCTGTATCACTTAGTCTGACCCGAGCGTAAAGCAAAACACAAAACACTCGAGTCAGGATTGACATTCTTATATCAGTAAATCCAACTCAAGTGAAATATCAAATGAAATACAAGTTAACTCAAAGGATGTTTGGGATAACCATCCTCTAAGGATCCATGGAACTATCTACAATATATAGAAGTCTAATCTACTAACCACCAAACGTCACTATAACACTGTGGTCCTTTCAAAATAATTTATACTTCAAAACCGAAATACCATTTCCATTAAATATAAAAATTTCCTCAATTTCGCAAATTGATTCAAATCAACTCGAGTTCCAATTTAAATTTAATTCAATATATATTTATCCATTTTAAATCAATCCAGTTTCTAAATAACAAATTCCAATTATATTGATTTCAAATACAGATCTAAATCACAAATAAACCATTTAGATTCCAATATATTTCAAATCGTTAATATTCAACATTTTCAAAGTTCAATTTTACAGTTTCATATAGATCTTGATTTAACCTCATTATTATTTAGTCTTGAAATATTCACTTAAAAAATTCAGTATTATTTAAATAACCTTAAATTACATTTGAACTAAATTTCCCTTCGATTTTTAAACTTGGAATATCTATTTAATCACTTTAAATCAAAAATCAAGTTATAAAATCAAACCTTAAATTTCAAATTCAATAGTTTAGATCGATTTAATTAAGTAGAATTCTAAATTAGATACAATTTTAATTAATTCAACTTTATCTTCCTTAACTTATACAAATCCTTGAAAATCTATTTAAAAATATAATACGTAGACATATTATATTAATTAAATCATCTTTATTTTAAAACTTATTTCTATATAAAACATTTCCAATATTAAATAAAAACATATATACATAAATATATATATATATATATATATATATATATATATATATATTTCCTTTCAAAACCATGGAGATCATTTTAAAATATTTATATAGACCAACGGTGTCTGTATATAATTTCATATCTAATGGTCAAGTGATACAGATATTTATCATTTCAATCCGTAATTTAAATATATACGGGTAGATATCATTTCGACCCACAATCCCAAATTCAATTCAAATGAAAATCTCTTGGGTCTATCATTTCAACCCATAACGATTTTCTCCTGTTCTAAAGTCCATTCGGGTATGTATCATTTTAACCCATAGTGAATTCTATACTAACAGGGAACTTGCAGAGTGATAACGGATATGATAATAATATAACAGATAATAATATAACAGGCATATATTATCAGTAATTAAATAAAATATAAATAATAGGGTATGGTGTCATATCCCACATGTGAGTAGATACAGATAATAGCATATCTAACAATAATTAAATAAATAACAGTTCAAATTATCAGGATATTTCAATTGTCGTTTCAATTGAAATCAAATATAATAAATATAAGAACGTTAATCGTGAGTGATTGCTCACCTTTCGGGGCTAGATAATACAGAAGATGACACTGATACGCACACTGATACAAACACTCAAATCTGAATGATGAATTGAAGCAAAGAAAAATCAACATGAATTCAAAGATCAAGCTGATAATAAGAATAGATGGAACAAATCAGAACGGGGTCGATGAAGATAATTGGTATAATTGAACCTATATAACCATATATAACTATATATATAGAAATCATATTCTAATTTTCAACCGCCTTTTAAATTAAATATATATATATATATTTCAAAAATCATTGGTTTAAATAAACGCATAAAACAATATATATTCGCATAATAAAATTTGAAGTAAATGCGCGCACACGCACAGATATATATATATATATATATATATATATATATATATATATGTGTGTGTGTATATATATGTGTATATATATATATATATGTATATGTATATATATATATATATATATATATATATATATATATATAAATGCAAAATACCTACATATATAAAGTATCTAACCGTATATTTAAAATTCAACATATATAACAGTAGCATACAAACATATATATATATACTTCACTTTAAGTAACTAAAAAGATCAACACACTCATATATTATAAAAGTATATACAGACTAACACACATCCATAAAACGATATATTATAAACTAACTAAATTTATATAATGTTGGAACGTATAACTAACTTTTCCACTATCAAAATAGAAACATGTAAAATACACATGTACTATGCAGAAGTAAAATTAGGACAGCTAGTAACACTTTCAACAAACCTCGACTTATGAAAATTACATACATGCATACGAAACAAATGGGCAACTGAAAACATTTTTTTTCTCTAAAATAAATTATGTATACTATAACAATATATATATATATATATATTACGGCTTTTGAATTACAACCAATAGTTCAACAATGTAATAATTATTCAAAACTGGAAACACTTCTAAAAGCTGATGCGTGCAGACTTACTAAAATATACAACATATATTTACACACACTTCTTTCAAAACACCTATATATATATATTGAACCATTCATATACTTAGATCATACATACATGCACATGCACTTAAGACCATATACATGTCATTTACGTTTAGATGTAACATATAAGTGACATATGATATAATATATGAACCTATGTAAACACATGCTTATATAACAAACACAAATCATACAATACTGGAAAAGGCGGCTCAGCTGATTCAATATATAAGTGCGAAATTCCCTTAAAATATAAAATAACAAAATAATATATGTAAACACCAATATACGATAACCAAAAGTAAGAAATGAAATAGCATACGCGAGCAATAGGAGTGACAACGCATCTCAATTCTTGGGAATAAACTCTTAACTGTACAACATATATACAACTAACCTTATATATATATACTATTTACACACAATACGTGAAGAAGAAGAGGTGGAAGGCTGCTGCTTTGAACGAAGAGAAGGCGGAGCTGATGATGTTCGGCACATGGAACCAAGGCCGAAGGTGTTTGGTCGGTTTGAGATGGTGGCCTTCGGCAGAGTGAAGGGAAGGACATGAGTGGGGAGAGCGGAAAGTTTGAGGAGCAATGCTGCTTTTTCTTCTTCAAATGTCGAACAAAAAGGTGTGTATAAATTTGCAATAAGAAGGAGTAGGCGGAAATGAGGAGGAAGGGGAAAATGACAAGAAAAATATATATAAGGTTATAAAGTCGAATTGAAACTAACCGCTCGAAATAAAGTGCAATGGAAACGTTAGCAATGAATTTGGGAACAGTGACAACCCCTTAAATTCCAGAATAATAAAAGCAACCGCTATGATTTAGCTGAAAATAATTTATGCCTTAATTGGATAGCACGTTTTGAATTTTGAGATGGAAGGAAGGAATAAAGTCACAAATTAAAGGTACCGTTTCAACGAACACTTTATTGTTTCTGTCGCGTACCGGACCTTAAAATATAGAAGTAAATATACCGCTGAGATCAGCACGATGAGATGATCAAAACGGTATATAAATATAAGTGGTACGATCGTCCAATAAAAAGTCGATAATCGGTATCGAAAATGCTGCTATTTCGCTAGAAATAAGATAAACGGAGCAATAACAGTCCAAATTTTGAAAAACGAAAGATGACATCTCACTCAGAAGAGGATTTAGAAATTTTCTGTAGAAAAATATTCAGGTTTGGAATTTATTTATTACCATCAATTTTTAACTGATTTAAATTGAAATAGAATTACACAATAAAATAAACATTCATATTATTAATTAAAAATTTACTCATTGCTATGTTTAATTAGACGTATTCCAAATACTAAATTTTTATTCCAAAATATTATCATTTAAAATTTCTCAAAATTTCAATTAATTACGTTATTAAAACCAATTAAAATTTACGGGTCGTTACACTCTCCCCCGCTCAAAACTTTTCGTCCCTGAAAAGGACAAGGTTGGAGAATAGGACAACCAGAAATAAAAGTAGATTGAAATTCAAGATTAAACAATTAATTTGAAACTATATAAATTGTCCTTGAAATGTTCATTTGAAAACTTCATTTGCAATTCTGTTATCTTTAATACTTAAAAACTTTTTAAAACCCATTTGTAAAATTTCTTGCTTCCTTTATAAATGCCATTTATATGTTTAGACAACACCTTTGTAAATATATGTAATTATTTGAAAACAATTATTTACATCATTACTAATATTTACAAAGAAGCTATTGAAAACATTAAATGCATAATTCATAAATTTATTAATTTATCTTAAGATACTTTTCAGAAATTATTAATAAATCAATAATCATTACTTTAAATATGTTTTATTTAATTAATAACTTCTAAAACATTAAAAAAATTCTATTAAACCATGTAGTATATAAATGAACAATATTTTAAAAGGGTACATTCAAAAAGGAAAAGAAGGTAGATTCGGAAAACAAAATATAAATGGATAAATAAAGCTGAGAATATAAGGTAGATTCGAAAGAATAGTATCGGGCATGAATAATTAATTCAAACCATTAGAATTTCTATTTCAAATATTAATGCAAAATTTCTTTGTTGGAAATACCTTTATAATAAAATACCTTTATAATAAAATATCTTTATAATAAAATAGTTTTATAATAAAATAATTTTATATCGAAACAAATTTTCCTTTCGAAAATACTTTTATAGCTCAATGTTTCAGTAAGCGTATCCTCGTTTTTGAAGATGTTGGCCATGCGTTGATCAGACGTAAAGCTAGAATTATCCAAGTGCTTAGCAGACCTGTTTCAACACCGAGTGAAAATACCTGAAAAACCTTCAAAACCAATATGGAAAGTACAATCCAAACAAATCAACCGAATCATGGAATGCAGATATACAATGGTTACGCCTGGATCCCTAAGGAAACATCCGTACCTTTAAGCAATCACTTCTTTATGAATTTCGCCATGATAACCAAAACCCGTGGACCGTAGGATACACAATGGTTATGCTTGGATCCCCTAGGAAACATCCTGTTTCCTGGAGATTTGACCAGGCAATCTAGTACTCGGCCTCCCCATCGTTCGGCTAAGCTAGTTCGTTCGGCAGCACATTACGTCCGGCATCCAAGAAGCATTCAGCACAAAGGAAGGTTCGACATCTAAAGAGCGCTCGGCATTAGATAACGCTCGGCCAAAGATATCGTTCGGTCAAAGATATCGTTCGGCCAAAGGCATCGTTCGGCCAAAGATATCATTCGGCCAAAGGCATCGTTCGGTCAAGCTATCATTCGGTCAAAAGACATCATTCGGCATACCATGTACGTACGGCATACTATACCGTTCGGCGTCCATGCCTTGTTCGACATGTCATTCCTTCTGGCACAAATCTTGTTCGGCGATCACCTACCGTTCATCATTCAAGGTCACTCGGTTCAAATGGATGTTCGGCATTCAGAGTGTCCGGCCTCACCTTGTTCGGCAGAAAGGGGAAGGCTCGTCATTTGGTCGTTCGGCCTCTCTGGTTCGGTGCACAGAAACCACTCCATTTGGGCCAGGATATTTAGCTACCAGGCCCACCAGGGAAGTCCAACCCACCTTCGTCTATAAATAGAGGGGCAGGGACACAGAAAAGAGGGGAGATTTTAGAGAACACTAGGGAGACTCTGCCATTTTCAAGACTCGTTCCAGACTTATTTTTTTTGCATCTTGCAACTATATTCAAGTACTTAGAAGAAGATTGTATCTGTAATCAAGTATCAATGAAAAGAATAAAGATCAACTTCAAAGTGGACGTAGGCTACTACGCCGAACCACTATAAATTTGGTGTTCTTACTTTCTGCATTGAAATTTACATTCTGTTCTCTGTTCTAATTTACTTTCTTCATTAATCTCTCTACACAATCTTTCTAAGGGCGTTGGTGACCAATTTTGGTGCTAACATTTTGGTGCTTTCACTGAGAATTGAACTCAGGCTGTTAGGATCTGCTTTGTAGCTACTGGATTGCTTAAATCCCCCGTAGGAGATCCAAAATCATCGACAAGGCATCTGTTGATTCTACTCAGAGTTATAACCAACAACTCTACCATGGGGAGACCACGAACCAGATCAGCCTCTCATAATGCAGATGTCCATGAAACTGCTAGCGTACAACAAGTTGGACCTGGAAATCAGCAAACAACCAGAGGTGCAAGGCCCTCCACCCAAATCCAAGCGGAAGTCATTTCCCGAACGGAGTTCAATGATTTGATAAGAGAACTCAAGGAAAGTAGAAGGCAGCTTGCCGAACAGATTCAAGCCAACACTAACCTCATGACTCAGCTCGCTCAACAGCAGCGCCATAATGCTGGAGGTAACCCTGCCCCTTATTCTGAATCTGATAGCTCAACCTCAGTTGACGAACCTCCTAGGCGTAGACGCCGTAAGGATGAAGGTGCACAAGAGGGCGTTGGGATCAAGCCCGCGAAGAGACCGGACACCCGAATCTCCAAGACCCAAATTAGGCAGGACATCAACCCGCACGGTCCCGTGGAACGGAACCCAACCTTCCATCCTCCATACAAACTTCGGACTTAATAGCTATGGTCAGGAAGTTGATGAGAGAAAACCAAGGCTTGACCAATGAAGATTGGGGAGTGACCAGAAGCCATACCCCCTTTACGGATGGTATCCTGCAAGCTGAGTACCCCAAGAAGTTCAATATGCCGACTATCCCAGCCTACGAGGGGAAGACTGATCCCAGGCAACATGTGATGAGGTATGGATGGATGATGGATTCTGTAAGAGCCAATGATGCGACCAAGTGTAGGTGCTTCCCAATCACTTTGTCTGGTATTGCCACCATGTGGTTTACTCGACTCCCACCTCGATCTATATCCATCTTTGATGAATTAGCAACGAAACTCATAGAACAATTCAAGATACACACCACTCGCCCATAGGACGTGATATCCTTATCAAGCGTAATCCAAGCTTCAGGAGAGCCATTAAAAGCATACTTGCAAAGATTTCATGTTGCTGCTATCGAGGTGAGCAATCCTAATGACCATGCGATTTTTATGGCAGTAATGCATGGAGTGGATCCGGATTCTGAGTTTGGAGATTGGTTGGCGGGGAAGCCCCCGGCTACGCTGGAATGTTTTTATTCGAAAGCTCATCAGTTCATAAGGAGGGTGGAAACCCGATGGACAAGACGAGACAAGGCACCAGGACCCGTTCAAGAGTATGTGAAAAGTAACATCGCTGTGAAACGAACCGGAGTAATTCTGGAAAAACTCAAGTTAACTTCCAGAAAAAGCTTGGGCAGTCTAAAGGATCCGGAGGTGGAAATCCCGAAAAGAAAAAAGAAATAGGGAGATGGAAATCAAGGATCCCAACTTACAGTAAATACACCCCGTTGAACGTATCTCTTGAAAACATCTATTTATCAACTTGCAACACTTTCCTATACAAAAAGTCACGTCCAAAGGAATCGATGGAGGAACAGAAGCGGACCGAGAAGTATTTCCGTTTTCACGAGTCTTATGGGCACAACACGGAGGAGTGCAGACACCTCTATGATGCTATAGAAAAGATGATTAGATAGAAAAAGCTGCAGGAATTCGTCAAGGACCCACAGGACGGGAGCAAGAAACATCGGACCGTGGATGTGAGCCGGCTCCACACCAACCAAAACAACCTACTCGAACTATGGGAAGATTGGTTATTAACACGATTGCTGGCGGACCTCATCCTGCGGATAAAAATTGGAAGGAGATGGAGCGATATGCTAACTCTTTAAGACATGCGGAGTATGAGTGTTGTTCGAATGTGGAGGATGGGACTCCTGCAAAGCAACATCGCATGATGAATGATGATATCGTATTCAGGAGCCGAGATGCGGACAAGGTGGAGGGCCCTACCATCGACCTGATGGTCATTTCTACGACAATCGGGCTGGCGTATGTGAAGAGAATTCTAATTGATTGTGGAAGCTTCGTTAACATCATCTTCAAGAAGGCATATGACCAAATGAAACTGGAAGCTAAGGATTTGAAACCATCCAATGCCAAAATCCATGGCTTTAACGGCGCAGCAACGGATGCAGTGGGATATATGGAGTTACCAGTTGAACTGGGGCAGGGCGAGCGTAGGAGGGTGTGAATCCTACCATTCATAGTGTTGGACGTTGACTCTCCATATAATGTATTTCTAGGATGTACCGCCTTGGTAGAATGTAGGGCAGCATTGGCCCCTTGGTGTCTGACATTAAAATTTCTCATAGACAGCGGTGTTGGAGTGGTGCACGGCGATCAGGCGACCGGACGTGCCTGTTATGTGGATGAGCTGAGAGAGGCTCAGCGTAGAGACAAAGGAAAGGTTGCGGACCGCTCCGTCCGCAGCTGAAATGCTGATGATTGACAAGTAGCGCCCGAGCCCTGGCTCGGGCAACATTCTCGGATCTATAGGGACATAGATCCGAGAGACGATGATGGGGAACCCAAGGAAACCAATGCAGCACCGGCTGAACTCACAATTGACATCCCAGTTAGCCGGAGCGACCCATCATGAGTTCTTAAAGTTGGGTCGCAACTCGACCCTTTAGCCGCTGAGAACCTTACTGATTTCCTCCGAGCGAATCTTAATGTTTTCGCCTGGACACATTCTGATATGTGCGGGATTTCTCCTACGATCGCGAGTCATATGTTGAACATAGACCCGAAACATGTACCTGTGAAACAAAAAAGGAGAGGCATGGACCCGGAGAGGTCTGCGGCTCTCAAAGAGGAGGTGGACGAACTCAAAGCCAATGGGTTCGTCCGCGACGCCCTCTACCCTAAATGGGTATCTAACCCGGTGCTAGTGAAGAAAGCAAATGGAAAATGGAGGACCTATGTTGATTACTCTGATTTAAACAAAGCATGCCCCAAGGATAGTTTTCCGTTGCCTAGGATTGACCAGCTGGTCGACTCAACTACCGGACATGAGTTATTATCATTTATGGATGCGTACTCTGGATGTAATCAAATCCCAATGCACCTCCCAGACCAAGAACACACCAGTTTTGTCACGAACATGGGATTGTAATGCTATGCAGTAATGCCATTTGGATTGAAGAACGCAAGAGCGACTTATCAACCCCTGGTGAATCGAATGTTCAAAGATCAGATTGGTAAAACAATGGAAGTCTATGTGGATGACATGCTCGTGAAGTTACGGCAGTCAAACGACCACATCCGAGACTTAGCGGAGATGTTTGACATACTTAGGCATTATGGAATGAAGATCAATCCGTTGAAGTGTTCATTCGGCGTAGCATCAGGAAAGTTTCTGGGATTCATTGTGAATGCCCGGGGAATCGAGGCTAACCCAGAGAAGATCCAGGCTATCCTATATATACAAGTACCCAGAACCATAAAGCAGGTGCAAAGCCTGAATGGAAAAATGGTTGTGCTAAGTCGATTCATATCCAGAGCTACAGACAAGTGTATTCCCTTCTTCGACATTATAAAGAAAGGAAAGAGAAACTTCGAATGGACATCCGACTGTGAGGAAGCATTTAGGGATCTGGTAAGGCACTCAAAAAGTCCCTCTGTACTGTCAAAGGCAATAGACCATGAAATGTTGTATGTATACTTGGCGGTATCCCAGCATGCTATCAGTACAGCTTTGGTTCGCGAGGAAGACCGGATTCAAAAGCCAGTCTACTATATCTGTAAATGCTTAACAGGGGCGGAAAGAAATTATCCAAAGATTGAGAAACTAGCCTATTGCTTGGTGATTGCATCACGCAAGCTTTGACCCTACTTTCAGGCACATTCGATCGGTGTCTACACTGACCAACCCTTGCGATAGGTACTCCAACGACCGGAAACTTCAGGAAGGATGCTGAAATGGAATAGTGAGTTAAGTTAGTTCGATATTACCTATCTGCCGTGAAGGGCCATACAAGGACAAGCACTAGCTGACTTCATTGCTGAATTCACCGTTCCAGTTGAACCAAGCAGTCACAGTGTCATACCTCCCATTCTGTCACGACCCCTTCCACTAACCAGAAAGACGTATCATGAATTAAGAAAGAAAGAGATAGAAAGAGAAAGAAAGAGAAGAAAGAAGAAACAACAACAGAATCTCAACAACGGAACGAATAAATTATATTAATAACAAAAGTATTACATAGATATACAACAACTATCAGAGTTACACAGATTATACATCTCATACTTAGACAGTTATAAACACCTGTCTAGTTATTACAACACAGTACAAAACAACTCAAACAAACGAATCAGAGATACCAACATAGTGGAATACTAGATATCTATAACGCAGAAGCCTCCTTCTCCATTTTCTCCTCCATAATTCATCAAAGCTAACCTGAATCCCTTGGCTACTCGTAAAAATTTGAGTACCCAAGAGTTAAAAAAACAGAAATAAACTCTGGGTCAGACATGGGTCTGGTGTGAGTAACAGGTTAAAGTTGCTTAACTTTCAAAAACCTTTTAAAAGAAAGGTATCACGTAAGACTTCCCACACATAAACATGGAAAAGTATTTACCTTATGCTAACCAAAACATTTGATAGGAAATCCGGTGATATTATAATAGTGTTTAGGGTTTTCAAGTAAAATACAGAAATAGCTGGAATGCTTACATCTCACGTTCCAACATAGTTGGGCACAACTAATACGTACGACACTTATTGGATTTTGGATTCCATACAATGGCAGGGCTACTAGGGTACCGCCCGTCACAGTACGTGGCCTAGATCACCGTACCGAGGAGTACGCCCGCTCCCCTGCAACACAAGGCCAGAACCATCCCTTAATGGACAGTCCCGAACAAGACAACCCCGGCAGTTGTCGCGAATCAACCGCCCCACACAGCCAATAAAAACGGACTTCTAGACAAGGGAAAATCTTGTCCTACTTGGGCATGACCCACTTTGCCTTGCTGCACCTCCCCTGTTTTAGCCATTCCCGGTTGATGAGGCTTGAGGCTACGATTACCTTTAGAGAACACATCTCTTAGAATGCTCATCGTCCACCTGAAGATGTTCTGAAAGCATTCAATCCATACAAGTTCATTCCGGGTTCGAACGAAACCGAAGGCATTATCTCGTTACACTCATTTTGGAGTCACCCTCAGAGTTAACGACGATAACCCTTGCACTCTGAATCTTCATCTTCACTTGAGATTCACGACCTATCGTTAATTTGGATCGATGTGGTTTTCGGATATCCAAATATGGAAACCCAATCCCGGTCTCATCGAATCCAAAATGCCATCTTTTAGGTTCAAGTTGTTTTAAGTTTTAAAACAATCCAATTAAACTATCTATATACACACAGATAGATAATTCACATTATCACAATAGATAATCATTACCACAAATAATCCATATTATCATTATGACAAGATAATCCAATTCATCATCACAATGCAACTAATGCATCCATATCACACATCATTACTAATCTCATATCTGAGATTCAATCCATTCAAGGAAATCTATATCATCCTTATATAAACAAGGATATAATAATCACACCATATATAATTAATTTAAAATGAATTAAGTTAATTACATCATCTCTAATTAATTTAAAGTAAATTAAATTAATTACTTCAATCTATAAATCCTTCTTATATAACCATTGATTACAAACCAATCAACTAATTAATTAACCACTAATTAATTCCCTTGATTTAGTACCCTTGATTAATCATTCTTTAATTACATTCAAGTAATTAGTTTCACAGATTAATCATTCTTAATCAAATATAGTAATTAACCTTTAATTACTTCATTAATTAATTATAATTAATTACATTAATCCTTAATTAATCACATTAATTAATTACTCTAATCACTTATCATTGATTAATTAATCTCAATTAATTAATCTTAATCACATCATTAATTATATTAATGATCCCTAATTACATTTAAATTAATTAACTTCATTAAGCGATTAACCTTAATTATTAATCACCTTGATTAATTAACTTCAGTAATTAACTATTCTTAACTACTTCATTGAGTAAATTGATTACCCCTAAATTAATTATATTTAATAATTAATTAATTATTAATCATCCTTGATCAATTTTATTTGTAACTAATTACCCTTAATTAATTACATTCTTAATTATTTTCCAAATGACTTAATCAATAATTGCTTAAATTAATTATACCAAGTAACTAATTATTATTTACTTTCACAAAGTAATTATCCTTCATAATAATTACACAAGTAAATAACCCCAACTCTTTCATACTTGAATAAGTTACATTTAGTATTTACTCATCTTAATTACTTCTCTAAGTAATTATCTTCATTAATCTCTTATCAACCCATCAAATGATCATTCTAAATTAATTAAACTTAATTAATTAATTTAAATTAATCAAATTAATTAATTAATTACAATGAGTAATTGATAACCTTAATTACCTTCACAAATTAATCATACTTAACCAAATTCCATAATGATTATCTAATTTAACTAATCTAATTAATTATCAAAATTAATCACTTAAATTAATTAATAAATAATCCCAAGTTAATGACCTTCATTAACTTATCAACAATTTCCTTAGTTACCTCTCTTAAGTAATTATCTTAAATTAATCATTATTAATCACAAATTTTTAATCTTTAAAAATTATTTAATTAATCACTAATTATTTCAATAATTAAGTTTTTAACTTAATTAATCTTAACCTCTTGATAAATTAATTTCCAATCATTAATTGAAATCTTAACTTATTTAATTAATGATCTTATTTCCAAATTAATTGATCTTAATTAGTTAACTCAACCTTAATTAATAAATTCAAAATCCTTATTTAATTAATTAAATTAATTAATTAATTAACCATCTAATTACCTTATTAATTTAAATAAATCAAAATAATTAAATCTTTGATTGATTATAAATAAAACATTTTTTATTAATGATTACATTATCATTAACAAAGAAATTTAAACAACTTACTTTAAATATGTCTCCAAATTACATTTTAAATTTTAAATTTAAAATGAAATCAAACTTATCTTTATCAAAGTTTTAAAAACATTTTTAAAACCTTTTTAAAAACTTATGCAAAATAATTTCCTATTTTATAAAGAAGTTCAAAGGAATTTAAACCCATATTTATTTTAAGATACAAATCATATTTAAAATATGTTACAACATCAAAAGTTGTTTAAACATTTAAAATATTTAAAACTTCCTTTAATTTCAAACATGGATTCAAATTGGATCTTGATTTCCAGATTTAAAACTTATGTTTATATCTCTATTTTAATTTTAAATCTTCATCTTTAATTTCAGATTATTTAAACTCTTTTATAGTTGTTAAAACATTTTAATCTAAATAGTTTAAATTAAATTTTCAAACCTGGATTCAAACTCAGTTTGAAATCCATATTTTTAAATTTAAGTTTTAAATTCTGGTTTTAAAACCTTGCTTCAGATTTTAAAACAAATTTGAATTTGGAAATATACAGGTTTCCTAAAACCTGTAACTACAGAAAAAGAAATGCCCAAGCTTCCCTTGATTTACTTCGAGTAAATCCCTGAACTACTTCAAGTAGAAACTCGAATTACTCGAGTACGACCCGAGTACAACATAACTGCAAAACCCAAACAATACCTTGACACCATTCCTTTGCACCGTGCATATGCACGGTGGTCTTGGCCACCTTCGGCCACCACCCAGGCATCGAGCACGTCGGCTCTTGCCCACAGATCCATCCACGACCATCAAAAACCCAACTTCTATTCGAAATCAAATTCGAGTCCCCCCAACCCAAAACCAAAAATATACTGGAATAAGTATCACCTCAAATCCCCAAATGTGAAAAACCCCCATTTTAACTTTTCCGGCCATCGGAGGCTATGGGACTCCGACCATCTCTTCTTCAATACCCTAGCATCCATCTTCCCAAAAATAGTTGCACTCGATCCACTGTAGCCTTCAAGCCGATCAAAACAATGCACTGCCCCGAAACTAGGTTTACAAATACTGCAGTCCCAATTCCAAACTACACAATATGATTTTAGTTTTAAAAATCATCCTTTTGTTTATGTTTTCAGTTTATAATACTGAATTTACTTATTATCGTGTTTGATATTTTACCTTCATTGAACATGCTCTGATGTTTTAATTACAGACACAACACCAAATTTATTTTTACTTAATAAGTTTTAAACTAAAACCATGGTATAATTAACATGTTTGTCTCAGGATTTAAGTCTTAACAAAAATTGAACAAGAGCAAGAGGATTTCAGAGGAAGTACAAATATACATCAACATTTCATATATACACAAAGCTCACTGATAGATTCATTCATAACATACAAATTTTATAGATGATCAGGAAACATAAATATTACTTAAATTTTAATACTATAATGTTACTTACAAACATACCTATTTCAGTCATAAATCAAGCAACAAATTTATGTTTAAGTAAAAACAGGAGTTGCTCACAAACAGACAAATCAACATGCTATCAGGTATATAAACACAAGGCATACTCATTTCAGTCATAAAACAAGCAACAGATTATACTTAAGTTTTTTTTAAAAAAAAAGTTACTCACCTACTATTTTTGAAAGAAAGAGCACTAAATTTCCAGAAAAGCTTTTAAAAACTTGAGTTGCCTCTTTGTTTTGAAACTGCAATTGCATGCTAATGAAACTTGAATTGCTTTGCATTTAAATTTTTATGCAGGCTATTAGAAACTTTGAACTTGCTTCAGATTTCACTTATTCCCAGGATAAAAGAATGCAGAGTTTACTTGTTTTTTGATTAAATTTGCATGCAGGCAATCTTTTGCATTTGAAAATGGTTTACAGAGGACTGCAGGCTAGCTTTGCTTTTGCATTTTGAACTTGAGGATTTTATAAAGGACTTGCTTGGTTATAGAACAGATTGAAGAAAAAGATTTTTGCAGAGGAGAAAACTTTCAGATTTGAACAAGATTTTGAAGATATCAGGTTTGATTTTGAATTTTTTTTATAGGATATTGATTTGGTTTTTTGAGAGTTTAGAAACAAATTATTTCAGCTGAAATTTTGTCTTCTTACTTTGAAAAAATGAAGATTAGAAAAGGAAAGGTTGAAGAAAACATGATTATATATAAGTTAAATTTATTTATTTAAAAATTAAAAGAAAAATTAAAAATAAAAGACACTTGTTACATTAGTCTCTTAACTTAAGTACACTTGTCATTATACCCCTTAATGTAATAACATGTGTCTTAAGTAATTTTATTTGTTTTTATTTATTTTAAAAGTAAATGAAATTCTCTTTCTATATTTATTAAATACATATATATAAATTATTTTCGAAAATAAATGTATATGCATTGCTTTTTAAAGAAAATGAAATAAAACAATTTCAAAAAAAAATGAAAGCTTACTTACATGATTTATATATGTTTATTCATTTGAATTTCAAAATTAATTCAAATTCAAATGCTATTCATACATCTAAAAATTCCATTTAAAACTAATTTGTATTAACATACTTAATTTTAAAATAATAACATTGCCTTTTAAAATCTATCTATATCTATACTTTTATTATTTGAAAATAACTCATTTATCAATTTTAAATCATTTATAAAAGAAATTATAAATTACATATCTTATTTATCTTAATTAAATGCATTAATGTTTAATATATAAATGGTATTTTAAATTTTCATATATAATTTCAAATTATAATTATTAAGCTATATTCAAAAAGAAAAGAAAATAAACTTTTGCATATCTCATTTAAAATTTAAACTATGCTTAAAATATATTAAACAATTTAAAACAATTTCTTTAAGTATCTTAAAACCAAATAGTTATTTATTAAATAGTTTTGAATAGTTATTTATTAAATAAATTAATAATTCCCAAATTATCAAAATGAATATTAGAATTTAAAGACAAGATTTTATTTGTTTATTAATCTACAATCAAAACTTATCCATCTATAATATATATATACACACATTATAAATAGGAAGCATTTATTAGCTTTTAAAAGATAAAATTCAACAATTAAACATTTATTTAATTTGATCATTAAATCAAGTAAATTTTTATTAACAGAATTTATCAACTCAATTTAATTTTAAATACAGATTATTAAATTGATATTGCCAAAATTTCTGAGATATCACATTCCTCCCCCTCAAAAGAATTTCGTCCCCGAAATTTAAAAGCAAAGGTAATTTAATAATCTCATTAAAGATTTTAAATTTAAACACAAGCATATATCAATCATATGCTAACAACCCAAGCAACCAATTTATCTAATCAAACAAATTTAATTATCCAGATAAAATTCTAGATAAAATTTTCTCGAGTTTCCCCAAGTATATATATATACCGGGATACTCGCTCTACATAATCCAACAATCTAAACTACGAAGCTACAGAGCTCCTTCTCATCTAGATCTACAAAACTAGACAAGATATCAGACTACAGACGAGTCTGATTCAACAACCAAACCTTCCTGAATAGCTGGTTCCACAACCAGAAATAACTCATACACGTACTCCCTCAGAGATACGTGAAACTCACTAAATCCAATTATCCAACTGGCAATTCAATTCTTGAAAACCAAACACCAATCCAACCAAAACACAGAAGAGATCCAAAACAAACCTCCGACTCCGGAATCCAAATTCCTTCATCTCTAAACCAAAAATCTCTTCGAATGATCCTGGGCTGTCCATAACCTTCCTGATCAGCTCAACCTTTGCTGATGCCCCAAAAAGAAACAAGCTGGACCAAAACAATCCAACACAACGATCTCCTCAAGATCAACCCAGACCAAGATCACCAACTCTACTCTTGAAACCTCCGAAGAACAAACTCACTTCTTCTATCCGGAAAAGACAACATAGAAACACTCCCAAACTGCTTCCACTGCTCAACTCTGATCTGGAATAGAAGAACAATGCTGATGATGATCACGAGCACAATCTGGACAACCACATCCCAGAATATGATCCAACAGATCCATAAAAGAAAACTCAGAAGTTCCACCAATCCCAAGCTGCTTCACCAACTCTATCTCGATAAACCATCCTTCTACTAGATGATCCACCGGTAGCACTCCTGGAATCCGGTCAATAAGAAAAATCAATCTCCAGATACAGACAAACCTCTGTCTTCTCAGAAGACATCCAAAAAATCTTTGATAACACAAGAGAACACTCAAACAATCGCAAGTCACTTTTGCGATCAATCCCGACCAATTCCCAAAGAAAACCGTTCTCTCTTTACCAAACAGAACAGCTTACACTTAATTAGCCAATCCACCGAAGAAACAGGTCCACTCTGCTGCTTCTGAACTCCACCTTAGAAAAACTGCTAAGCTAGAAAACTTCCTGTCGATACAAAGCATTTCGAGCCGAACTGCCGACACCAAAGCCAAAAACTTCCTAACCCAAAGCTCTTCGAGAAACTCGGACCTCAAAGCCAAACACAAATAACCAGTTGGACTCAGCCACATCACCGAAGCAGACACACTGCCTAAAACTTGTTCCAAAGAAACATCTTCGGAAACCTCCATAGTCACTGCATCTCATCAAGAAGCTACCACTTCTTGAGGTATCAAAATACCCTCACACACTTCTGCCAAACCGACAGATCCAAACTCAACTCATCCAACTTCAAAGATAAACTCCAAACCTTAACAGGTTACCTTCAAAGATCAATAAAATCCTTTTACCAAGCTACAAAACTCACTCGAGACGGTATTAGGTCTACAGTCTCGACAGATACACTTCCAACCTCAACATTTAAACTCCAACCATTGGTAGTAGTCGTGTTACACACTCCACTACCTTATCTACCTTTGTAATCTATATTGGAAAACACGAACAGGTAACCCAAAAATAGGTTGAAATAGCTAAATATTTATATATATAAATATAAAATTACAAATACGCTCTCTCAAGATATACACCACTCTAGAGCCTAGGTATTCGCTCAACCTAATGCTATGATACCAACTGTCACAACCCGCCTTCCACTAACCAGAAAGATGTATCATGAAATAAGAAAGAAAGAGATAGAAAGAGAAAGAAAGAGAAGAAAGAAGAAACAACAACAGAATCTCAACAGCGGAACGAACAAATTATATTAATAACAAAAGTATTACATTGATATACAACAACTATCAGAGTTACACAGATTATACATCTCATACTTAGACAATTATAAACACATGTCTAGTTATTACAACACAGTACAAAACAACTCAAACAAACGATTCAGAGATACCAACACAGCGGAATACTAGATAACTATAACGCAGAAGCCTCCTACTCCATTTGCTCCTCCATAATTCGTCAAAGCTAACTTGAATCCCTTGGCTACTCGTAAAAATTTGAGTATCCAAGAGTTTAAGAAAAACAGAAATAAACTCCGGGTCGGACATGGGTCTGGTGTGAGTAACAGGTTAAAATTGCTTAACTTTCAAAAACCTTTTAAAAGAAAGGTATCACGTCAGACTTCCCACACATAAACATGGAAAAGTTTTCACCTTACGCTAACCAAAACATTTGATAGGAAATCCGGTGATATTATAAAAGTGTCTAGGGTTTTCAAGTAAAATACAGAAATAGCTGGAATGCTTACATCTCACGTTCCAACATAGTTGGGCACAACTAATACGTACGGCACTTATTGGATTTTGGATTCCATACAATGGCAGGGCTACTAGGGTACCACCCGTCACAGTACGTGGCCTAGATCACCGTACCGAGGAGTACGCATGCTCCCCTGTAAACAAGGCCGAAACCATCCCTTACTGGACAGTGCTGAACAAGACAACCCCGACAGTTGTCGCGAATCAACCGCCCCACACAGCCGAATAAAAAGGGACTTCTAGACAGGGGAAAATCTTGTCCTACTTGGGAATGACCCTCTTAGCCTTGCTGCACCTCCCCTGTTTTAGCCATTCCCGGTTGATGAGGATTGAGGCTACGATTACCTTTAGAGAACACATCTCATGGAATGCTCATCGTGCACCTGACAATGTTCTGAAAGCATTCAATCCATACAAGTTCGTTCTGGGTTCGAACGAAGCCGAAGGTATTATCTCGTTACACTCATTTTGGAATCACCCTCAAAGTTAACGACGATAACCCTTGCACTCTGAATCTTCATCTTCACTTGAGATTCACGGCCTATCGTTAATTTGGATCGATGTGGTTTTCGGATATCCAAATATGGAAACCCGATCCCGGTCTCATCGAATCCAAAATGCCATCATTTAGGTCCAAGTTGTTTTAAGTTTTAAAACAATCCAATTATACTATCTATATACACACAGATAGATAATTCACATCATCACAATAGATAATCATCACTACAGATAATCCATATTATCATTATCAGAAGATAATCCAATTCATCATCATAATGCAACCAATGCATCCATATCACACATCATTACTAATCTCATATCTGAGATTCAAACCATATAAGGAAATTATATCATCCTTATATAAACAAGGATTTAATAATCACACCATATACAATTAATTTAAAATGAATTAAATTAATTACATCATCTCTAATTAATTTAAAGAAAATTAAATTAATTACTTCAATTTATAAATCTTACTTATATAACCATTGATTATAAACCAATCAACTAATTAATTAACCACTAATTAATTCCCTTGATTTAATACCCTTGATTAATCATCCTTTAATTACATTCAAGTAATTAATTTCATAGATTAATTATTCTTAATCAAATACAGTAATTAACCTTTAATTACTTCATTAATTAATTAATTATAATTAATTACATTAATCCTTAATTAATCACATGAATTAATTACTCTAATCACTTATCATTGATTAATTAATATCAATTAATTAATCTTAATCACATCATTAATTATATTAATGATTCCTAGTTACATTTAAATTAATTAACTTCATTAAGTAATTAACCTTAATTATTAATCACTTTGATTAATTAACTTTAGTAATTAACTATTTTTAATTACTTCATTGAGTAAATTGATTACCCTTAAATTAATTATATTTAATAATGAATTAATTATTATTCATCCTTGATCAATTTTATTTGTAATTAATTACCCTTAATTAATTACATTCTAAATTATTTTCCAAATGACTTAATCAATAATTGCTTAAATTAGTTATACCAAGTAATTAATTATTAATTACTTTCACAAAGTAATTATCCTTCATAATAATTACACAAGTAAATAACCCCAACTCTTTCATACTTCAATAAGTTACATTCAGTATTTACTCATCTTAATTACTTCTCTAAGTAATTATCTTCATTAATCTCTTATCAACCCATCAAATGATCATTCTAAATTAATTAAACTTAATTAATTAATTTAAATTAATCAAATTAATTAATTAATTACAATGAGTAATTAATAACCTTAATTACCTTCACAAAGTAATCATACTTAACCAAATTCCATAATGGTTATCTAATTTAACTAATCTAATTAATTATCAAAACTAATCACTTAAATTAATTAATAAATAATCCCAAGTTAATGACCTTCATTAACTTATCAACAATTTCCTTAATTACCTCTCTTAAGTAATTATCTTAAATTAATCATTATTAATCACAAGTTTATTAAGCTTTAAAAATTATTTAATTAATCACTAATTATTTCATTAATTAAGTTTTTAACTTAATTAATCTTAACCTCTTGATAAATTAATTTCCAATCATTAATTAAAATCTTAACTTATTTAATTAATGATCTTATTTCCAAATTAATTGATCTTAATTAATTAACTCAAACTTAATTAATAAATTCAAAATCCTTATTTATTTAATTAATTAAATTAATTAATTAACCATCTAATTACCTTATTAATTTAAATAAATCAAAATAATTAAATCTTTGATTGATTACAAATAAAACATTTCTTATTAATGATTACATTATCATTAACAAAGAAATTTAAACAACTTACTTTAAATTTATTTCCAAATTACGTTTTAAATTTTAAATTTTAAATGAAATCAAACTTAACTTTATCAAAGTTTTAAAAACATTTTTAAAACCTTTTTAAAAACTTATGCAAAAGAATTTCTTATTTTATAAAGAAGTTAAAAGGAATTTAAACCCATATTTATTTTAAGATACAAATCATATTTAAAATATGATACAACATCAAAAGTTGTTTAAACATTTAAAATATTTAAAACTTCCTTTATTTTCAAACATGGATTCAAATTGGATCTTGATTTCCAGATTGTTTAAATCTCTGTTTTAGTTTTAAATCTTCATCTTTAATTTCAGATTATTTAAACTCTTTTATAGTTGTTAAAACATTTTAATTTAAATAGTTTAAATTAAAATTTCAAACCTGGATTCAAACTCGGTTTGAAATCCATATTTTTAAACCTAAGTTTTAAATTCTGGTTTTAAAACCTTGCTTCAGATTTTAAAACAAATTTGAATTTGGAAATATACAGGTTTCCAAAAACCTGTAACTACAGAACAAGAAATGCCCGAGCTTCCCTTGATTTACTTCGAGTAAATCCCTGAACTACTTCGAGTAAAAACTAGAATTACTCGAGTACGACTCGAGTACAACGTAACTGCAAAACCCAAACAATACCCTGACACCATTCCTCTGCACCGTGCATATGCACGGTGGTCTTGGCCACCTTCGGACTCCACCCAGGCATTGAGCATGTCAACGCTTGCCCACAGATGCATCCATGACCATCAAAAACCCAACTTCTACTCGAAATCAAATTCGAGTCCCCCCAACCCAAAACCTGAAATATACTGGAACAAGTATCACCTCAAATCCCCAAACCTGAAAAAAAAACCCCATTTCCTCTTTTCCGGCTATCGGAGGCTATGGGACTCCGACCATCTCTTCTTCAATACCCTAGCATCCATCTTCCCAAAAATAGTTGCACTCGATCCACTGTAGCCTTCATGCCGATCAAAACAATGCACTGCCCCGAAACTAGGTTTACAAATACTGCAGTCCTAATTCCAAACTACACAATATGATTTTAGTTTTAAAAATCATCTTTTTGTTTAAGTTTTCAGTTTATAATACTGAATTTACTAATTATCATGTTTGATACTTTACCTTCATTGAACATGCTCTGATGTTTTAATTTCAGAGACAACACCAAATTTATTTTTACTTAATAAGTTTTAAACTAAAACCATGGTATAATTAACATGTTTGTCTTAGGATTTAAGTCTTAACAAAAATTGAACAAGAGCAAGAGGATTTCAGAGGAAGTACAAATATACATCAACATTTCATATATACACAAAGCTCACTGATAGATTCATTCATAACATACAAATTTTATAGATGATCAGGCAACATAAATATTACTTAAATTTTAATACTGTAATGTTACTTACAAACATACCTATTTCAGTCATAAGTCAAGCAATAAATTTATATTTAAGTAAAAACAGGAGTTGCTCACAAACATACAAATCAACATGTTATAAGGTATATAAAAACAAGGCATACTCATTTCAGTCATAAAACGAGCAACAGATTATACTTAAGTTTTTTTCTAAAAAAAAGTTACTCACCTGATATTTTTGAAAGACAGAGCACTAAATTTCCAGAAAATATTTTAAAAACTTGAGTTGCCTCTTTGTTTTCAAACTGCAATTGCATGCTAATGAAACTTGAATTGCTTTGCATTTAGATTTGTATGCAGGATATTAGAAACTTTGAACTTGCTTTAGATTACACTTATTCCCAGGTTAAAAGAATGCAAGTTTACTTGTGTGTTGATTAAATTTGCATGCAGGCAATCTTTTGCATTTGAAAATGGTTTATTGAAGACTGCAGGCTAGCTTTGCTTTTGCATTTTGAACTTGAGGATTTTACAGAGGACTTGCTTGGTTATAGAACAGATTGAAGAAAAAGATTTTTGCAGAGGAGAAAACTTTCAGATTTGAACAAGATTTTGAAGATCTCAGGTTTGATTTTGAATTTTTTTTATAGGATATTGATTTGGTTTTTTGAGAGTTTGGAAACAAATTGTTTCAGCTGAAATTTTATTTTCTTACTTCGAAAAAATGAAGATTAGAAAAGGAAAGGTTGAAGAAAACATGATTATATATAAGTGAAATTGATTTAGTTAAAAATTAAAAGAAAAATTAAGAATAAAAGACACTTGTTACATTCGTCTCTTAACTTAAGTACACTTGTCATTATACCCCTTAATGTAATAACACGTGTCTTAAGTAATTTTATTTGTTTTTATTTATTTTAAAAGTAAATGAAATCCTCTTTATTTATTTATTAAATACATATATATAAATTATTTCCATAAATAAATGTATATGCAATGCTTTTTAAAGAAAATGAAATAAAACAATTTCTAAAAAAAATGAAAGCTTACTTACATGATTTATATATGTTTATTCATTTGAATTTCAAAATTAATTCAAATTCAAATGCTATTCATACATCTAAAAATTCCATTTAAAACTAATTTGTATTAACATACTTAATTTTAAAATAATAACATTGCTTTTAAAATCTATCTATATTTATACTTTTATTATTTGAAAATAACTCATTTATCAATTTTAAATCATTTATAAAAGAAATTATAAATTACATATCTTATTTATCTTAATTAAATGCATTAATGTTTAATATATAAATGGTATTTTAAATTTTCATATATAATTCAAAATTATAATTATTAAGCTATATTCAAAAAGAAAAGAAAATAAACTTTTACTTATCTCATTTAAAATTTAAACTATGCTTAAAATATATTAAACAATTTAAAACAATTTCTTTAAGTATCTTAAAACCAAATAGTTATTTATTAAATTGTTTTGAATAGTTATTTATTAAATAAATTAATAATTCCTAAATTATCAAAATGAATATTAGAATTTAAAGACAAGATTTTATTCTTTTATTAATCTACCATCAAAACTTATCTATCTATAATATATATAAATATATATATATATACATTATGAATAGAAAGCATTTATTAGCTTTTAAAAGATAAAATTCACCAATTAAACATTTATTTAATTGGATCATTAAATCAAGTAAATTTTTATTAACAGAATTTATCAACTCAATTTAATTTTAAATACAGATTATTAAATTGATATTGCTTAAATTTTCGGGATATCACACGTTCGATGGAAGATGTACACCGATGGTGCATCTAACGACCGTCGCGCGGGGTTTGGCGTAGTCCTTGTGACTCTGGAAGACCGTTCAATTTGCTACGCTTTGAATCTTGAGTTTGCAACGACAAATAACGAAGCCGAGTATGAAGCATTGATTGCTGGCCTGAGACTTGTCAACAAACTGGGAGTGAAGTCAATTGAAATCTTCTGTGACTCGCAACTGGTAGTATATCAGGTGCGGGGAGACTATCAAGCGAAGGGACAGAGACTGGCTCCATACCTTGCCCGTGTTCAAGAGCTGCTGGCGAATATGGAATATTACGACATCTCGCATGTCCCGCACGAATGAAATAGAGAAGACGATTCGTTGGCAAAATTCGCAAGCACTGGCGATGCACGGCAAATGGGATTATTCCCTGTTGAGACCCTCCATGCTTCGAGTATAGAGATGATGGAGATAGATCTCATGTTAGAAGCCAAACCTGAGAAGGAATCATGGTTGACCCCGATCAGACAGTACTTGCTACAAGGGGATTTACCTGAAAAGAGGAACGAAAGACGCTAAGTCCTTCGTAAGGCTTCGCGTTATGTAATACATGACGGTATATTGTATCGGAGGAGATTCTCGACCCCCATACTCCGGTGCGTGGCCCATGATGAGATCAAAACAGTATTAAAGGAAGTCCATGTGGGAGAGTGCGGTGACCACACTAGGGGGCAAACGTTAGCAAAGAAAATCCTCCGTTACGGATACTATTGGCCGACTGTCAATCGGGATGCTGCAGATTATACGAGAAAATGTGACAAATGCCAAATATATGCAAAAATCCCGAGAGCTCCGCCAATGGAACTCACACAAATGGTTAGTCCCTGGCCATTTGCGATGTGGGGGATCGACCTAGTAGGCTCTTTACCCTTAGCCAAAGGTGGAATGAAATATGCAATAGTTGCAGTCGACTACTTTACCGAATGGGCAGAGGCAGAGCCTCTGGCCACGATAACCTCCAAGAAGGTTATTAATTTCGTCGTATGAAATATCATATGCCGTTTTGGCCTTCCACGGACCATCGTCACGGATAATGGATCTCAATTCGAGAGCAAGGAGTTCAAAGAATTTTGCCAGAAATATGGCATTGAGAAAAAATTTGCAGCAGCTACTCACCCTAAGGCGAATGGATAGGTAGAAGCCGTAAACAAAATAATCAAATCCATATTGAAAAAACGTCTGGAAAAGGCTAGAGGCAGGTGGGTGGATGAACTTCCAACAGCACTTTGGGCCTACAGGACCACCCACAAAACCGCGACTGGCCACACTCCATTCGCATTGGTATATGGCATGGAAGCTGTCAAACGCGTGGAACTTGAGGTCCCATCACATCGGGTAACTTATTACGACCCTGAGTCGAACCAGAATCTCTTATTGGAATCGTTGGACCTCATTAATGATAAAGCGAAGAATCCAATTTGAGAGCGGCCGCATACAAACATAGAGTCGCTAAATATTATAATGAGAAGGTCCGACCAAGAACTTTTAGTGTGGGAGATCTCGTTTTGAAATGAGTTTTCCCGATCCCATCTCATATGAATCCCGCATGGGAAGGTCCATATGTCATCGTACGGAAGCTTGGAGAAGGAACTTTCAAGCTAGCAACCGTCGATGGTGCGAAACTCCCCCGAGCATGGAACAGCGAGCACTTGCGGCATTATTATACTTAGTCTATCTCTTTCATGTATTAGTTGCACTCATTTCCAGTATGCTTTTATTTCTAATTCTTGGCATGTAATAAGGCAATTTAGCTTGCTCTCATTAATAAAGGCTTGAAGCCATCTTTTCCATGAATGACTAATGTCTCTACAAATGATGATCCTGTGACGGGTAAATAAAATTATGTTATTCCGGCTAACGTGCGAACGTGCACGGACATTTAAAATCTTCAAGTCCCCGGAGTGCGGACTGGAGTACTCTAAGTCCCTGGAGCGCGGACTTGAGTACAAACGATTTAAAATCTCCAAGTTCCCGGAGTGCGGACTGGAGTACTCTAAGTCCCCGGAGCGCGGACTCGAGTATAAATGATTTAAAATCTTCAAGTCCCCGGAGTGTGGACAGGAGTACTCTAAGTCACCGGAGCTCGGACTCGAGTATAAACGATTTACAATCTCCAAGTCCCCGGAGCGCGGACTAGAGTATAAATGATTTAAAATCTCCAAGTCCTCGGAGTGCGGACATGAGTACTCTAAGTACTCTAAGTCCCCGTAGCGTGGACTCGACTATAAACGATTTAAAGTCTCCAAGTCCCCGGAGTGCGGACTGGAGTACTCTAAGTCCCCGGAGCGTGGACTCGAGTATAATAGATTTAAAATCTCCAAGTCCCCGGAATGCGTGCTGGAGTACTCTAAGTCCCCGGAGCGCGGACTCGAGTATAAAAGATTTAAAATCTCCAAGTCCCCGGAGTGCAGGCTGGAGTACTTTAAGTCCCCGGAGCACGGACTCGAGTATAAACGATTTAAAATCTCCAAGTCCCCGGAGTGTGGACTAGAGTACTCTAAGTCCCCAGGGCGTGGACTCGAGTATAAACGATTTAAAATCTCCAAGTCCTCGGAGTGCGGGCTGGAGTACTCTAAGTCCCTGGAGCATGGACTCTAGTATAAACGATTTAAAATCTCCAAGTTCCCGGAGTGCGGACTGGAGTACTCTAAGTCCCCGGAGCGCAGACTCGATTATAAATGACTTAAAATCTCCAAGTCCTCGGAGTGCGGACTGGAGTACTCTAAGTCCCCGGAGCGCGGACTCGAGTATAAACGATTTAAAATCTCTAAGTCCCCGGAGTGCGGACTGGAGTATTCTAAGTCCCCAGAGCACGGACTTAAGTATAAACGTTTTAAATGACCAGGTCCGCTGAAGACGGACTAGATATAAATGACTTGAAGACATCGAGCCTTCAGCGTGCGTACTAGAAAATGTTCTAAGTGCTTGGAGCGCGGAAGAAAAAACAGATGGTTCTCAAAGAATTTCCGAGCTATATGAATATGAACCAAGAGGTCTATTATATCCACAATAGATTGGATTTGAATCATAATCACAAAAAAAATTGAACGACAAGAGCCATGGAAAGACAGAAAAACTAAGTTTTATTCATCAAAGATAAGTTTCCATTACAAATCCTTTGAAGCTCGGAATCAAAAGTTTATTTACACAAACTAAGAAAACAAAAGTACTTGCCTAATCTAAACTAACCCTCATTGAATGAGAGCAATGGTTGCTTCTTATGCTTCTTCGCTTTCTTCACCTCCGTTGTTTTCTCAAACGACCCGCCTCCTCCGCGTTTACCCTTGGTGCCCTTAGTTGATGGAGGAGTGACATCCGGAGAAGTGTGAGGGACATCCACGGGTTTAGACCTGCCAGGGAGAATGATCTTCAACGGTTTGGTCAAGGGATCGTCTGTATCCACAGTTTGAGGCTCGACCTTGACCTTGCTCGTCTCTTCCTTCTCCTTCTCAAGCCTCTCCTTCATGCTCAACTCGGATGTGTGCTCGGAGGCGCCTGTTATTTCCACTTCGTAACCCCCAGTGGAGGAATCAGACTCGCCTTCGCCAAGCGCCCCGATCACCTAGGCATCAGGACCGGGAGCCTCGCCTACGCGAGAGGCCTCACTTGTTTCCTTCCCCGCCTCCTTGGCGACATCGCTCCTCGAAGTGGGTTCAGGATCGGAACGACCTGCACAAAATCACGAAAAGCAAGTATTAGAATACGACATCTTTCAGGGAAACACTTGGGATATTAAAGCAAAAGAATTTCCTACAAGATTTCGGCTGGTTTTCAGCCGTCACGGGGGTCTTACCCTCCGGGATAGGAGACAAAACATGAACGCCCAGGCCGGGAGCTTCCGGGTCATAGCCAATGTGCTGTTCAAAAGGATCAAGTATCGACCGACTGGCCGTTTGGGTAGGCACATGAACTGGAGGCATGGCCCCGGATGGACCGGTAATAATTTCTTTCCCTTTCTTTGAGGGGGAGCCTTTGCAATAGATAGCTTTGGCTGCCGACAAGTCTGAAGGCTCATTTCCCTTGAGGTATTCTTTTATCAACGCCCCCTCATCAATCTCTTCAGTGTCGTGCTCGGCCTTTCTGATTTCAACCAGAGCCTCCCATGCCTCGGCTAAAGATTCAAGGTAGCCCTAGCCCAAAAAAGTCAAGTCTCGATGCATGAGAACGCGGGCGTTGAATTCAGCAATTAGTGGGTCAAACATGCTCTTGACCTCTTCCCTGCCCTCTTCTCTAGCCGCCTCGAGATACGAATCGATATCTACGGATGCTATCTTCTTGCCCTCATCTCGGGTTTCACTCTTTAATGCCTCAACCCTGGAAAGCTCACCCTCAAGTTTTTGTTTCGAAAGTCGAGTGGCAACGATCTCGTCATAGTATCGTTGTGACTCCTCTTGGGTGGCCGTTTTCTCTTCGCTCTCCCTGCGAATTTGTTCCTCAAGCTCCTTGACTCGGAGGCTGAGCGCGTCCCTCTTCTTTTGAACGGAGTCCTTCTCTAGAGCCAAAGCCCCACACCGTTGAACTGCCTCGTCAAGTTCTTTCTTATGAGTTGACTCCAGACCGGTAACGGCCTCAGCAGTGTCCTTAGCTCTCTAATGGGCGACCTCGAGCTTAGACCTGTAAGTGGCCATTTCTTCCTCCTGAGCTTTAATAATATCCTTGTTGTGGATAGACTCAAGCTTCAGGCGGTCGATTTCATGCTGGCGCACCACGGAAACTTCAGAAAGTTTTTCGGCTAGATGAACAAACGCATCGTGTTGAACATAGACGTCATTCGTACAAGCAAGGGCACTCTGTTTGGCATGCCCGGGAGTAGGATGAATAGCCGGGAGGAATTTCAAGCCATTGAAGCAGATTTTTAGAAATTTATCTTTAAGCTCGGCCAGCCTCTCCGGCACTGACGGATCCGTTGCAGGAGCGGGAGGAGACGGCTTTGAAAGTTCGCCCTTCCTGTAGGAATCTCGGGACTGACGAGTGGAAGAAGAATCAAAGTGTTGGTCTCGGGGAGCATCAGTTTGCGGCTTCTTTTGGCCGCGCTTGTCTCTACTTTGCTCCGCGCGAGAAGATGTGTCCTGGTGGTATTTTGGCTAATAATAAGTTTTCTTCCAAGACGACGAGTCTCGAAAATGATAGTCTTTATCGCCGTCACCATCCCTATCTCGACGCCTTACGGAACCCGAGTCCCGTCCGGAATGATGAAGAACTAACGAACCATAAAGGTGATCGAGTCCATGTGAACGCCCCATACCGTCTGTACAGAATTCAAATAACAATGAATTAGCAAAGAGTAGTGTGATGAAAAAAATCTAAGCGAAAATTGGAGTGCAAGTGTTCGTGTGTGTCCTAGTGTTTCCCCCCGATGGACCAGTCGCTTTGCTAATAGGAGGTTTCTCTCCCTGACTCTGGGTCGGAGCGCCCGCATCGCCTCCGATGGGCGAATAAAGTTTGAATGCCTCCGGATCGTCAAAGTCATAATTGAGAAGATCATCCGGAATAGAGAGGTTCTATTAGCCCTTTAAAGAACTTTCTACGTGCTGCGAAGAAGCCACTTTCTCCATCGGGATAAGCGTAACCTTCGAAGTCCCGCCAACCTTCTCCTTTCGGATTTTGTACGTCAATCCCTCTTTCCTTTGTGAAGGAGAAGATGACGTTTCGATATCGTGCACCTCAACTATAGGATCTTGGGCTGGACCCAAATTCTCACCTTGTGCTTCGGGTGTTTGACCCTCCTTGATTTCCCCCTCTTCTTGTACCTCAGGGGTGCGGCGCGCTGACGACTCAGCTAATTTTTTCCCTTTTCCAGAGACCGGCCTGGGTACAGTAACGCCTTCGGGAAGACTTACCCGACGACCTTCTGCTAAAAACCCGAACCTCGATAATGACTCATTTGAGATAAGAGTTCGGATGTCTCGTTCTTTGACGGGAAGAGCTCTAATAGCTAACGGCCTCAGAATACCCGTGGCCGTCGGGACATGGATTGATACCTGAGAAGATGAAACAATAATTAGAATAGGAATAGCTTCGGCCAAAACATGAGTATCGTTCCGAGAAGAAGACTTACTTCCTTCGACCCATCTCCTCGCGAAACCAGGGGCAACGCCATAGAGCCATTCCCGTTTGTACAGGGAAAACATGCTCCATGCCTCGGTTAAAATATGGCGTTTGCGATGCGGTTCGAGGAACACAATGGAGGGGCTATCTCTCCGCTTCTTGATCATATAAATATATCTGATGTCGCCAGGAGTGGGAGGCCTAGAGAAGACGGTCATGAAGAGTAGGTAAGTGCCATAGATGAAGGTGTGACCATTTGGGTGCAACTGTGATGGGGCGATGTCGATGTATTGCAGCACATCCCGAAGAAACAAATTGAACGGTGGCACACTTCCAACCCAGCACATGAATTTATTGCACGCCGTGTATCCAACCGGGGGTAAGTGTGGCCGGTCGTGCCCCGACGGAACTAGCACGTCGTCAAAAGGTATTCCATGAATGGAGCCTATTCGCTGGAGCGCAACTTCATTGATTTTTGAAGCCTGTGAATCGACAGGGTTATCCAAGAAGATCGATGCCTCCAGTGCATCGGGGGCTAAGTTATGTGCAGGGGAGGTTGATGGATTTGAGACGTCTGCGACTTCCTATCGAGAGGACGACCCTGGTCTGTCGGAAATCGTGGCGGAGCTGGATTTTTTCGACATCTTCAATAAATAGTGAATTTGGCTAAGCACCTTTATGAGCTATACTTGAGAAATGTTCGACGTTAGAATTAACAACACAAATATTTCCCCCCAAGTGGTGTGTGAACTAGTGCGATCAATCATGTGTAAGCATTAAAAAATCGAAAGTCACACGGTTACTGATATAAAACTAAGTTGCGAATCGTCGACTTCAAAGACCATCATCGCTGCCGTCTCCAAAAGCCTGTCTTACGATAATTACAGTTTCGAATTCAGAAAGTATTTGAAGAAGTAATCCGGTTATGTTGATTTAAGTCTAAGTTTATGTCTACTGAAGCAAAAAAGTTGTCAGTCTGGATCAGTTCGATATGTTGGAGTCCTTATCCTTGTTTTGTTATATGAGTAGGCAAGGTAATTTAAGTGTTCGGCCTAAGCTAGAAGATAGTTCGGCATTCAACATGGCTCGGCCTAAAGGTTGTTCGGCCAAATTGTAGTCCGGCCAAACTATCGTTCGGCTTAACTGTCGTCCGGCCAAACTATTGTTCGGCCTAAATAGTGAGCGGCCAAACTATCGTTCGGCCAAATCATTGTCCGGCCTAAGTCTGTTCGGCCAAACCATCGGTCAGCCCAGGTATTGTTCGAACGAAATATTGTTCGGCATAACTGCCATTCGGCCTCCCCTCCATTCCCTGTTTCCTTTCGAATTTGACCCACTTCAATTTCGTTCGGCAAGGGGAGATCATGCCGAACCACGACCCAGTCAGCCTTTAGGCCCGAGCACTAAGTCCACTCTCGTGCCACCGTATGACTACTCGGCATCGAAAGATCATGCCCAGCCGCTACAATACACCTTCCACCCCTATCTTCTCCGGTCCATCCACCTCAAAACCACCTAAGAGCATACTCATACTAAGTTACAATCCTAGACCACGACCGAGCCATAGTTCGTCACCCTTATTCACAGTCTCCCTACTTTTCTATGGCCTATGCACGATGTGTTTAAGTAATATCTAATGTCTCCTAGTCGAGAGGGATCAGAAGATTCTTACCGAAGATTGTGGAGGGAGCTTGGGGACTAGTGAATTTTGGGAATGAAGATTGTTTGAACTTGTTTAAAGGAAGACGTGGTAGATTCCAGGGAGGTAAATTGCGAATTCTCGAAAAATAACGGAGGTAAAAGTGAAAAAGAGGAGGAAGAAGGAGGAGGACAAGTTTTATAGGGGGAAGAAGAAGTTGAAGAGCCTGTGACCGATGGAACCGGTCAAGGCTGCACCATCCGGTTTCGGCATGCGAAGTCGTTCGGTCTAACGTAGAACGTTCGGCCATTGGCAATACTGTTCGGCACACGCCACCTCGACGAGTACTCACGAGAAAACAACCTCCAGGAGTAATGGGCCCAGTTTCGAAGCAAAACACAAAGTACTCATGGTTCAAAGCGCATCACGTTCGGTCACTCGATACACTTTGGGGGGCAAGTGTTTCCTGGAGATTTGACCAGGCAACCTAGTACTCGGCCTCCCTATCGTTCGGCTAGGCTGGTTCGTTTGGCAGCACATTACATCCGACATCCAAGAAGCATTCAGCACAAAGGAACGTTCGACATCTAAAGAACGCTCAGCGTTAGACGACGCTCGGCCAAAGATATCGTTCGGTCAAAGATATTGTTCGGCCAAAGGCATCGTTCGGCCAAAGATATCGTTCCACCAAAGGCATCGTTCGGTCAAGCTATCGTTCGGTCAAAGACATCGTTCGGCATACCAAGTATGTCCGGCATACTATTCCGTTCGGTGTCCATGCCTTGTTCAAAATTTCATTCCTTCCGGCACAAATCTTGTTCGCCGATCACCTGCCGTTCATCATTCAAGGTCATTCGGTTCAAATGGATGTTCGGCATTCAGAGTGTCTGGTCTCACCTCGTTCGGCAGAAAGGGGAAGGCTCGGCATTTGGTCGTTCGGCCTCTCTGGTTCGGCGCACAGAAACCACTCCATTTAGGCCAGGATGTTCAGCTACCAGGCCCACCAGGGAAGTCCAACCCACCTTCGTCTATAAATAGAGGGGCAGGGACAGAGAAAAGAGGGGAGATTTTAGAGAACACTGGGGAGACTCTTCCATTTTCAAGACCCGTTCCATACTTTTTTTTGCATCTTGTAACTGTATTCAAGTACTTAGAAGCAGATTGTATGTGTAATCAAGTATCAATGGAAAGAATAAATATCAACTTCAAAATGGACGTAGGCTACTACGCCGAACCACTATAAATTTGGCGTTCTTACTTTCTGCATTGAAATTTACATTCTATTCTCTGTTCTAATTTACTTTCTTCATTAATCTCTCTACACAATCTTTCTAAGGGTGTTAGTTACCAATTTTGGAGCTAACACATCCATACCCTTTAAGCAATCTCTTCCTCGCGGATTACGCCACGACAACAAAACCAATAGACCGCAGATATACAATGGTTACGCCTAGAACCCCCATGAAACATCCATGCCCTTTAAGCAATCTCTGCCTTGCAGATTACGCTACCACAACAAAAGACCATGGGTAAGCCATGGAAGGACACTTGAGTATCACATCTGGAAAACCAAAACAGAGAGAATAATATCGATAGAGTGAATCCACAATGTGGCCACAAAGTGGATATTAAGCAGAAGGCACTTTCCAAATCTTTACTTCGAAAATATATATCATATAGTACCTTTTCAAACCAAATTTCAAACATCATACTTATATAAAGTCCATTATATAATAGATTTCATTTTCAAATCGAATACTTTACAAAATCAGTAGTATATCAAATCACACTTATAGCCTTCGATTATATAAGATTTCACTTTTCAAATTGAGTGCCTTTCCAAATCGATAGGTTTCAAATCAACATCATACCTATATAAGTCAATTTTATATAAGTTCGATAACTCCCAAATCAAGTATTTAGTAAAGCAAGGTTCTCAATTTCAATATATATATAGTGTCATACCAAAACAAATCCGAAGCTCGAGTACTGAACACCGGTTCACTTCAAATAGTTTCAAATACATATACATACATCTTTCGAAAATCAAATCATCCTTCAGAATTTGAAATCAAAATTGGTTTCACAAAATCACTCGCATAGCAAAGCTACTAAAGTGGCCTCTCCGCCACTCTGAAACTCGAAAATCAGTGTCGACGTTGCGTGCACTCATCACCGAAATCATTTTCCAGTGACACAAGTGAGTTCTGGATTTCTATTTTCTTGAAAACGTCTTCAAAATCATTGGAATTCATTTGAATTCACATGAAACATTTCTTATTCGGAAAATACTTTTAAATCATATTATTATATATTTTCCAAAATCCTAAAACCAATTTCAAAACACTGAGTTCAATTCCTCGAGATTCAAATTCAAAACCCTTCAGTTATAAAACATTTTTATATAAATCAAATTTCTTATAAAATTTCAAAATTTTCAATCCTTTCGAAATTTCAAATTCTCGTTTTAAAAAGGTATATAATCCATGTCGAAAACATTTTCATTTTTATATATTGAATAAAATCATACTTATCAAAATAATAATTTCGATATTTAAAAACAATTTCTAAAATACAAACAAACCCGATTTTGTAAGGATGATTCAAGAATGAATCTTGGAACGAGATAAAGGTCGAAGTCAAATTCAAAAGGGATCCTACTCAATGAGAATCCTAATCAAGATTTTGAGGTATATTAACCTATGTCAATTCAAAGGAATTTCTTTCATCAGTGAAAAATCACAAATTCTCATAAAGCGAAATGATAAAGCATAATTATATATCTTAAGTTCGACACATTGACTTTTACTAGGTAAAGGATATGATAGAGTTCACTTAATACAATTTAACAAATACTACTGATAACAAATAGATTTCACTGATCCTTACTTCCATAAGAATAATGCATCGGTATTAATTCTGTCGAGTGGTGCTTCAACGGGTCTAGTACACTCCACATCAAGGTGCCCCTAACAATGGCATTTCTTGCATGAGTACACTACTCTCCCATCTTGCCTAAGGAACTTTGGATAGGCAGCAGCTCGAGCAGGACGCAGCACAGCTTGCCTTCCGCATTGTCTCTCAGAACAACCTCTGGTTATATGTCTAGTCTGCCTATATGGTAGCAAATGGTTGATTGGTCGATTGAGGTAGTGAGTGCCAATTTCACTTTCTTGACCTTCAGGCAGCGACTTGGAAAGTGTCCCTTCTCACGACACTTAAAATAAGAAATCTTAGATCGAAAGTACTTGCCCTCCGTCTTCTTTCCTTTATTTCTCTTCCCACATATGGCTGCGTAATGCCCCTTTTCCTAACATCGATAACAAATGACATAGTCATAAGGACCAGCTCCTGCCCTTTCTCTCCACAGCCTCTCTTGCTCCTCGATTGCTTCCTCCTGTTTCTTACGGGCCAATGGTCTTCATGCTCGACGGGCTGCTTTCAGCTCTTTCGATTTGGCCATTTATAAAAAAGATTCCTATCATTCAATGAGTCCAAAATCAAACAAGATAGAAGTTCAAAATTTAAGGGAAACCTAATCAAAAGGGAGTTTCAAAACAAAGGGAAACGGCTTGAACGAAGTTGAGATAATAAAAATTCAAAATAGAAGATGGATACACTTTTAGGGAGGGGTAAACATAAATTTCAAAACTAAGATAGAGATCTCAAATTAGAGGAACTCTAATCAATTAGAATTCAGATTCGAAGATAGGCTCGAACGAAAGTGATTACGCAAATAAATTTACTATATATGCTAAGTTTGCCTAGAGCCAAGGTTCTGATACCAACCGTGACCACCTGCAATTTTTAACCATTCGCATCCGCACGTGCCGGACTTGAATTGCTTAAAATATCAGTTGTTAATTTAAATTTTGGCAAAACTCAACATATACAATAAATAAATAATCACAGAATCACAAACACAGAGTAATATAACAATAATGCAGCGGAATAGATAAATAGTAGTTCATGAAGCTACTGTATAAACATCAGAGATAGGAATAAAATACAATAGAATATATCAAATATAATGAAGTCTCTAGTACAAACAGATGATCTCTCTGAACAAGTCAACAAGAAAGCTGAAAACTGAATCGATAGTTAGATCTCCAAATGAAGCTCCAAACTCTAAAGGTGAGTCTCAAACGCTGTATCACTCAGTCTGACCCCGAGGGTAAAGCAAAACACAAAACACTCGAGTCAGGATTAACATTCTCATATCATTAAATCCAACTCAAGTGAAATATCAACTGAAATACAAGCAACTCAAAGGATGTTTGGGATAACCATCCTCTAAGGATCCATGGAACTATCTACAATATAGAAGTGTACTCTGTTAACCACCAAACGTCACTATAACACCGTGGTCCTTTCAAAATAATTAATACTTTAAAACCGAAATATCATTTCCACTAAATATAAAATTTTCCTCAATTTCACAAATTGGTTCAAATCAACTCAAGTTCCAATTCAAATTTAATTCAATCTAGATTTATCCATTTTAATTCAATCCAGTTTCTAAAAAACAAATTCAAATTATATTGATTTCAAATACAGATCCGAATCACAAAATAAACCATTTAGATTCCAATATATTTCAAAGCTTTAATATTCAACATTTTCAAAGTACTATTTTACAGTTTCATATAGATCTTGATTTAACCTCATTATTATTTGGTCTTGAAATATTCACTTAATAAATTCAGTATTATTTAAATAACCTTAAATTACATTTGAACTAAATTTCCCTTCGATTTTTAAACTTGGAATATCCATTTAGTCACTTTAAGTCAAAAATCAAGTTATAAAATCAAACCTAAAATTTCAAATTCAACAGTTTAGATCGATTTAATTAAGTAGAATTCTTAATTAGATACAATTTTAATTAATTTAACTTTATCTTCCATAACTTATACAAATCCTTGAAAATCTATTTAAAAATATAATACTTGGACATATTATATTAATTAAATCAACTTTATTTTAAAACTTATTCTATATAAAACATTTCCAATATTAAATAAAACCATATACATATATATATATATGAATGTATTCCCTTTCAAAACCATAGAAATCATTTTAAAATATTTATATATAGACCAACAGAGCCTGTATATAATTTCCTATCCTATGCTTAAGTGATGCGGAAATTTATCATTTCAATCCGTAATTTAAATATATACGGGTAGATATCATTTTCACCCGCGATCCCAAATTTAATTCAAATGAAAATCGCTTGGGTCTATCATTTCAACCCATAACGATTTTCTCCTATTCCAAATTCCATTAGAGTATGTATCATTTCAACCCATAGTGAATTCTATACTAACAGGGAACATGCAGAGTAATAACAGATATGATAATAATATAACAGATAATAATATAACAGGCATATATCATCTGTAATTAAATAAAATATAAATAATAGGGTATGGTGTCATATCCCATAGGTGAACAGATACAAATAATAGCATATCTAACAATAATTAAATAATTAATAGTTCAAATTACCATCAAATTTCAATTGTCGTTTCAATTGAAATCAAATTTAATAAATATAAGAACGTTAATCATAAGTGATTGCTTACCTTTCGATGCTAGAGAATACAGAAGATGACATGGATACGCACACTGATACAGACATTGAAATTTGAATGACAAATTAAAGCAAAGCAAAATCGGCACGAATTCAATGATCAAGCTGATAATAAGAATAGATGGAACAAATCAAAACGAGGTCGATGAAGATAATTGGTATAAGTGAATTTATATAGCCATATATTACTATATATATAATAATCATATTCTAATTTTCAACCACCTTTTAAAATTAAATGTATATATATATTTCAAAAATCACTGGTTTAAATAAATACATAAAACTAGATATATTCACATAATAAAATTTGAAGTAAACACACACACACACACACACACACACACACACACACACACACATATATATATATATATATAATGCAAAATACCTACATATGTGAAGTATCTAAACAATTATTTAAAATCCAATATATATAACAGCAACATACAAACATATATATACTTCACTTTAAATAACTACAAAGATCAACACACCCATATATTATAGAAGTATATATAGATTAACACACATCCATAAAATGATATATTATAAACTAACTAAATTTATACAATGTTGGAACATATAACTAAATTTTTCACTGTCAAAATAGAAACGTTTAAAATACACATGTACTATGCAGAAGTAAAAGTAGGACCGCTAGTAACACTTTCAACAAACCTCGACTTATGAAAAGTACATACATGCATACGAAACAAATGGGCTGCCGAAAACTTTTTTTTTTCTATAAAACAAAATATGCATAATATATATATATATATATATATATATATTACGACTTTTGAATTACAACCAATAGTTCGACAATGTAATAATTATTCAAAATTGGAAACACTTCTAAAAGTTGATGCGTGCAGACTTACTAAAATATACGACATATATTTACTCACACTTCTTTCAAAACACCTATATATATTGAACCATTCATATACTTGGATCGTACATACACGCACATGCACATAAGACCATATAAATGTCATTTACATTTAAAAGTTGAAATCAGTTTTTGCTTTATTTCAATATATATAAACCATCACTTATATATATTAAAACCCATATAAACATACATATAACTAATAAAACCTACATATATAACTTGTATATATAGTTAGCAGGCCGTAAACAATTTTATGTGCAGACCGTGTACATATATATAAGTTCGACTGGATCAAATATTTGCAGAACCTGTACTTAAAGCAACCATGTATATTTATGAGCTATGCAGACTTATACAATATTTACTATGAAAAAATAAAATAAATTAAATTAAATTAAATAAACATGCTTTATGATGTAACATATAAGTGACATATGATATAATATATGAACCTATGTAAATACATGCTTATATAACAAACACAAATCATACAATATTGAAAAAGGCGGCTCGCCTACTTCAATATATAAGTGCGAAATTCCCTTAAAATATAAAATAAAAAAAATAATATATGTAAACAACAATATACGATAACCAGAAGTAAGAAACGAAATAGCATATGCGAGCAATAGGAGTGACAGCACATCTCAATTCTTGGGAATAAACTCTTAACTGTACAACATATATACAACTAACCTTATATATATATATATATATATATATATACTAGTTACACGCAATACATGAAGTAGATGAGGAGGAAGGCTGCTGCTTTAAACGAAGAGAAGGCAGAGCTGATGATGTTCGGCACATGGAACCAAGGCTGGAGGTGTTTGGTCGGTTTGAGATGGTGGTCTTCGGCAGAGTGAAGGAAAGGACGTGAGTGGGGAGAGCGAAAAGTTTGAGGGGGACCAATGCTGCATTTTTTTTCTTCAAATGCGAACAAAAAGGTGAGTATAAATTTGCAAGAAGAAGGAGCAGGCGGAAATGAGGAGGAAGGGGGAAATGACAGGAAAAATATATATAAGGTTATAAAGTCGAATTGAAACTAGCCGCTCGAAATAAAGTGCAATGGAAACATTAGCAATGAATTTGGGAACAGTGACAACCCCTTAAATTCCGGAATAATCAAAACAACCGCTATGATTTAGCTGAAAATAATTTATGCCTTGATTGGACAGCACGTTTTGAATTTTGAAACAGAAGGAAGGAATAAAGTCATAAATTAAAGGTACCGTTACAACGAACACTTTATTGTTTCCGTCGCTTACGGGTCCTCAAAATACAGAAATAAATATGCCGCTGAGATCAGCACGACGAGACAATCAAAACGGTATACAGATATCAGTGGTACGATCGTCTAATCAAAAGTCGACAATCAATACCGAAAATGCTGCTATTTTGCTAGAAATAAGATAAAAAGAGCTATAGCAAAAAACGAAAGATGACGTCTCACGCAGAATAGGATTTAGAAATTTTCTATAGAAAAATATTCAGGTTTGGAATTTATTTATTACCATCAATTTTTAACTGATTTAAATTGAAATAGAATTACGCAATAAAATAAACATTCATATTTTTTAATTAAAAATTTACCAATTGCTATGTTTAATTAGACGTATTCCAAATACTAAATTTTTATTCCCAAATATTATCATTTAAAATTTCTCAAAATTACAATTAATTACGTTATTAAAACCAAATAATTTTTTTTTTTTATTGATGATCTCTCAGAGTGACAAAGTAACTGAAGAACTTAAAATAGCATAAGAGGAATGAAATAGAAATTTAGTTTGCCATTACAGAATTGAAGAGCTTTACAATATTTCTAGGATTGCTTCTATATCTTGTTTGAAGCAGAGCCTATCTATATATACATGCTTCAGCCGGTTTTGCCGGTACAAACTAAAATACACCTGTCTTAAAGATACTGTACATTAATTATTACATAAAGTAAGCACTAATAAAGCTATGAATAAGATACTGCCAACGTTACATTCTCTGGAGTCTTCATGTGAGCTGGAGGATAAGCTGGAATCTGCTTTTACATCTGTCCTTCTTTTGCAAAAGTTAAGGGACACGTTGCCTCTAAGGATAATGAATTTTTTAATCAGTGTCGGCCATTTGATCGAATTCTGCATTCATGGCTAAGTCACTAATGCTGGGACAACTATCTTCCATTTCTTCCTCTGAAAGGTTTTGATCATATAATAACACGTCGTTATTTGGATCAAAATAATATTCATGAAAGAGTGGAGGAAACATTATCTTTAGTTCAAGCTCTCCCCATATCTGGTAGCGTGAACTTTCTGACTGTAATATGAGTTCTTTCCATCCTAGTGGTGCCACTAGGTTGCGTTTGTTGTGATGAAACTCCCATGGTTTGTGTGCTTCGAACCATATTGGAGATCCTTCGAACTGTTGATAATAACACCTTAAACTTTTTGACGCATGCTCCCGAGTATAACCATTATGTTTAAATATTGCCATGCGATGAAAAGCTGGTATGATCTGGTGATTCTGTCCATAATGGTAGCTTGGGGTTGTGGAATTAATGCATACCATGATGCCTGGTACTAGTTTTAGATACTGTAACGCCACCATTGCAAAGCGTTTTCCAAACTTCTCAAGGATTTCTGGATCTGTTGACCTGGAAAATGCAATACGGGATAACATCCCATGATCGAAAAAATCAACAATTTGATCAATACTGCAGGGTAAGAGTGATTCATCAACTCTTGCTTTTAGCATATTTAATCGTCTGTCTTGTACAACTTTAAACTGGTGTCCTTCAGCAGTGTCCTTATACATCTGTGCTAGGTTTTTCTGAAGTTCTGTCAAATGTTGGTTCCATCGTTCTTCTACCATCTTTTCAATTTTCAACTGAACATCTGCTCCTGTAAGTTTGTAAAGATCTTGTAGGATAGGATAGGGTCTTAGTTTTAGGTGGTTTGACAGCTGTTGATGAGAAAGTGTTTTGGGGCGTTTAGCTTGGTTTTGTTGTAGATCATCTCTTTCTACAACTAGTTGTTGAATTCGTTTTTCTAGGAGTCTGTTTGTATTTTGGATGTATGAAGTCTGTTGCTGTTGATTTTTGAGGAGCTGGTTTTCTTGTAATAGCTGGCTAAGTTGGGTTTGAGATTTTTGGTAGAGGTTTTGAAGGTCATTTAATTGAATTGCCTGGGTTTGGAGAAGATCATTTGGAGTAGGAGGAGGAGAAGAAGTAGTCTGGGCATAGGACTGGTGACATTCTGGATCAACATAATAATTTGGCCCAAAAAAGTTTCGGGCTTCTTTCAAAGCATCGTTTAAATTGTAAAAGCCTTTGAAAATAGGATTGTAAAAATTGTTTATAGCCATTTGAACTTGGCTATACTGTTTGAAAATTCCTGTAAAGTTTCCTTTGAAAACAATATAACAAAAGAAGTTTTTGGAAAGAGGTTTTTGCTGTATTCTGGAGAAGTAAAAGGCCAAACAATTGCCTAATTTCTGTTTATTCTTCCTTTCTTGGTCTATGGTTCGTAAGTTCCATAGATGATCAAGAAGGCACTGTTGAGATTGATCGTTTATTCGAACCAGGGGTTTAAACCTCCTAGGATCATCGTTTCTGTAGATAGTCAGAGAATTCTGACCAAATGTCATGCATGGAATTTGACTGTCCATTCTGTTGGGATATGATGTTTCTGTTTTTACTTCTTTTTCTAATGGAGTTTGCACTTCCACTTTCCGTGACTTATTTGTTGTGTTACTGTGTTCATCTTTCTCCTTTCCTTTGTCTATCTGTACATTCATATTATTCCTTTCCTGAAAATCACAAGCTTGGTTAAAAATATAAGATAATTTCCTGGATAAAATATCTGCTAGCTGATTGTTTTTGCCCTTGATGTGCTCAAAATTGATCTTATATCCATTTCCTTGAATAAGATTCTATAGGTTTAACCATCGTGTTCTGTTTACTTTTCTAGAGTTTTCGTTGGATATAAATTTGACAATTGCTTCACAATCAGTGCGTACTGTAAATTCTTTATTAAGATAAATTTTGTATTTATCTAATGCATTGATTAATGCCTGGATTTCAAAGTCTAAGGATGTCCATTTTGATGTTGTCTGAAAATTGCCGCTTGCATAGGCTGCAATTTTTTCTGTCGATCGATCACTGTACTTGGATGATTTACATTTCAGGATGGCTCCCCATCCTTCTTTGCAACCGTCACACTCTATTATAATATAATCTGATTCTAGAGGTAATTCTAGAGGTTTAATCTTTTTTACTTCGTTTTTAATTTTTTGAACAAGTTTTATATCTTCTGAATTAAATCTAGATTCTCCTTTTTTTGAAATTTTTCCGTAAAGTGGTCCAACCATTTTTGCTAGATTAGGTATAAATTTTCTAGCATAATTTACTAGTCCTAAGAATGCTTGAATTTTCTTTTTATTGTCTAATTTATCTGGAAATTCAATAATTTTCTATGAAATGTGAGGTTGAAGTTCAACCTTACCGTTTCCAATTTCTAGTCCTAAAAATGAAATCTTTTGTTTAAAAAGTTCCATTTTACGTTTTAATACTACTAACCTGTTTGTTTCTATTTCTTGAAAAATCGTTTTAAGATGACTTTCGTGTTCTTTAATATTATTGCTTGCAACAAGAATGTCATCTATATAAACTAAACAAAATTCATATTTTTTAAAAATACTGTCCATAAAACGTTGAAAAATTGCTGGGGCCGTTTTTAGGCCAAAACTGAGGACATTCCATTCAAAATGTCCTTCTGAACACATGAATGTTGTCCAAGGCTTAAAATCTTCTTCTAATTTTAATTGATTGTATCCAGATTTTAAGTCAAATTTGCTAAATATTCGTTTGTTTTGAATTAAATTTATTAACGTGTCTTTATTGGGTATATTGTATCCGTCATCCTCTGTATTATCGTTTAGTCGTTTATAGTTATAAACGATTCTGGGTTTTCCTCGTTTCTGTTCAGAATGATTTCTTACAATAAATGCTGCTGATCTGTGTCTACTATCTGATCTGCGAATTAACTTTTGATTAAGCATTTCATTAATCTGTATTTTAAATTCTTTTACATCTGCTGGACTGTAATCTATATTAGATGTTTTAATCGTAATTTCTGGATTTATTAATTTTATCTTACATATGTAATTAACTTTATTTTTGGTGACATCATCACCAATCAATCCTATCTTTTCTAATTTGGATATAATTTGATAAGGGATATATTTTACCTCCTTTCCCTTTTCTAATTCTCTAAATATTTCATTTGCTAAAATTACTAAAGCATTTTTATGTTCTTTATGTGTTGGAGAGGTTTTATTAGTTTTAGGTTCATTGCCTGTTAAAAAATCTAATTCTCCCTGTCGACCACGCTTTCGAGCGCACTCTGATTGAAAAATGTGGTAATTCGTGGGTAAATTGTAATTTTGTTTACTGAAAGTGATGCTGTTTCTAGAGATAGAAATACTACCTCTATAATTTAGAATGAAATTTAATCCAAGCAAAAATTCATTGCTCTTAATTTCTGCTGGTGTAATTGTGCATTGTCCTAATTCATATTTCGAACTGTAATTGCCTGCAAAATCTTTGAATTGAATCATAGATTCTTCAGGTAATTTGTGTGTTAATGTCATAAAACTTTGATTTGCTGTTTTGGAGGTAATTGTATAATTTAATGGTATTCTGTATTGGGATGGTACTAATGAGTAAGCTATTAAACTTTTAGTACTTCCTGTATCAATTATTGCAACTGTATCTATAACTTTATTATTATCAAGCCATATTCGACAATTAAGTGTTAATAAAGATGTATTATATCTATTAATATTAACGGAAAATTCTGTATTTTCTGTTAAACTGTTTTCTAAATTTTCTGTTTGTTCATTTTGTATTGGATTACTTCCTGGTTCTATTTGACTAAAGTCTTTCTCTTTAGTTTTTAATTGTGTAATATCATTTTGTAACATAGTTACTTGTATTTGTAATAATTTGATTTGTGCGTCATGTTTTTCTAACGTTTCTTGAAAAATGTTTATATTATCTGGTATATTTTGTTTATAGATAAGTTCTAGGTTAAATTGGTGTTTTGCACAAAGAAAACAAATTTCTATGAAACATTTGTCACATTGAAATCGTTTATTTATTTCTGGATATCTATAGCAAATGAAGCATGGTATATGATCATTTCCTCTGTTCTGGATCCATTGATGATTACATTCATCTTCGTTGTTCATTAGCGTATAAGTGATACTATTTTGTGAAGTTCCTTCTTCATTTTCTGAGACTATACTGTAAATAGATTCTGTTTCGTCGTTTTCACTTAAACTTTCAATATCAAATTCACCTATTTCATCAACTAGATATCCAAGAATATCTAGTTCATCATCTACTTCTAGATCTGAATCATATTCATCAAATTTTGGGCCTTCGTCCCAATTCATAGCGTTTAGTTGTTCAGAAACTATTTCATTTAAATTGTAGTGTTCGTTAATTTCTGATTCAGTATTTGTTTCTTCTTCATTCTGTTTAAACCTATAATTACTAAATCTTAAGTTGGGTTCTCCAAATTGGTTTGTGTAGAGAACGTGCGTTTCTGGAATTAATAAACTTTAATCGTTGTCTATAAAGTCTTTAAGTTGCCATTCAAGGCCTGCTAAATCTTCTGGATTTATTCTTCGTGGTTCTATCATTTTAATGCCTTTACTAGCAATGTTTTGGACAATTCCATCAAGGTTGATTTTAAATTTCATCCCTGATCTGTTACTAGCTTTTCCTATTATTCCAATACTAATAATAAGATTATTACCTATGTAATTTTCAAATCCGTTTGCTTTAAATCCAAGTTTTAAATGTTTTAAATCTTTTATGCTTTTTAAAATATCTGGAACACAGTAAACTAAAGCTGATTTATCGTTTAGGCCTATCTCCATTCCTGAAAGTAATGCTTTTTCTATATTTGATGTCCAAGATTTATCTAGGACAAGCGTTAAAAGTTTCGTTCCTAATCCCTTTCTGGTTAAAGTTTTGATTCCTATGACTATTAGTCCTAGGTGAAAAAATCTTTTCCCAGTGTTTTTTAACTTCTGAATGGTTTCTGGAGATAAAATGTCTAAAGTTACATTGTTGTCGATTACGCGTATCTCTTCTTCCCTTATGCTTCTAATTAACGTGGTATTAATGTTTGTAATTCCTGTCTGGTAGAGAATTCTTTGATTTAAAAGATCTAGATGATTATTATTATAAATATCTAGATTTTGGTCTAAGTCTATTTCTTCGTCTAACCGTACTGTCTGTTTTTCTTTCTTAGATTTAAATTTTGATAAGACGCTGGAAATTTCATCTTTTGGTTTACTACTGGAGGTAACTTCTGTTAAGGTTCTACTAGGTCCGGAGAATGATTTTCTACTATTAATCATTTTGGAATCCAAAATTTATAAACTTCTGGTTGTCTGGCTTTGATGACTACTGGTTCTCCTAATCTTAGTTTTGATAACTGCTCAGAAATTTTATCTAATTCCTGATTAAAAGACTGTTTATTCTCAAGCTATTCAAGTTTTTCTAAAATTTGAAGATTAAGACTTATAATTGTATTGAATAAGTTTGGATATTCTTTATCTGAAAGACTGTTACCCGAATATATAGTAAATCCTTGTTTTGGAACTGGTTGAGTTGCAAATTTACTTGCCTCCTCAATTGCTTTCTGTAAGAATCTATTCATAAACTTAACCACTAACGATCTGTTTTACTTCCTTTAATACTGTTTCAACCTGTTTTATTTTAGTGTCTAGTTCAAATGTTTTCGACTTAAGATTTTCTAATATTCGTTTAGATTCAAGTTCTAAAGCTTTAGGTTTATTTGTTTCTAGTAGAAATTTAAGCTCGTTTACTGATGGCTTATCTGGAAAATTATTCTTTAAATTAATTAAGCTGTGTAGAATATTTTCGTTTTGATTTTTAACAAAATCAAAATTTTCTACTAACTGTTTTAAAATTTTATTCTTATTTTCAAGGTTTTTGGCAATTGTTTCCAAAGTCCTTGCTGTAGAATTGTTGTACTGTTCTAAAGAAATTCCTAAATTTATGATTAAATCTGTTATTGAGTTTAACTGTTTATTATCACTGTGTAATATATGTTGAAAGCCTTTTTCAAAGTGACAAACAAAGCTGTATTTATCAAGACTGATTATACTGTGATTTTTGAAATTGTATTCAAGATTAAGATAATTTAATCGTCTAGAGGATGAAGGATCAATTTTAAAAGATCTTTTTCTTATAATTTTTTGAAGACTCATTCCTACTTATGCTTCTAAGTTCTTTTATAGATTTACTTTGAGAGATCAATTTAAAGAAACAAAAATTGAAAATACAAGAAAATAGAGTACGATTAATTCCCTGGTTACCAATTATTCCTTTTTACATATTCAACTTCGTTGTTATCTTACAATTTACCATGTTTAGTTGAAAAAAATGGGATTTACGCCTCTCTGCTACCCTAGAACTAACTCAGAGGGTTCTGCAGTAAAATAACAATTTAATTGTCTATGATAAAACAAAAATTGATAACACTAGGAACGACCATGCTCTGATACCAGATTAGGTAGGGGGTAAAAAAATTCAACAAATTTCACAAATCATAAAGCAAAAGGGCTATGTATGACACAAAATCTTCTAGGTAAATTCCTAAAAGATATCCTAATAAAAATCTGAAAATAAACTCAAATATATTACAAACAAGAAGAAGCAGCGGATGTACCTGATTCATGGATAATAGATTTGTTCACACCTTGAGTAGTGCAGCTTGAAAAGCAGATACTTCCTTCCTTTTTTTTTTATTGATGATCTCTCAGAGTGACAAAGTAACTGAAGAACTTAAAATAGCATAAGAGGAATGAAATAGAAATTTAGTTTGCCATTACAGAATTGAAGAGCTTTACAATATTTCTAGGATTGCTTCTATATCTTGTTTGAAGCAGAGCCTATCTATATATACATGCTTCAGCCGGTTTTGCCGGTACAAACTAAAATACACCTGTCTTAAAGATACTGTACATTAATTATTACATAAAGTAAGCACATTTTTAAATTTACCAATTGCTATGTTTAATTAGACGTATTCCAAATACTAAATTTTTATTCCCAAATATTATCATTTAAAATTTCTCAAAATTACAATTAATTACGTTATTAAAACCAATTAAAATTTACGGGTCATTACAGTGGGTTTCTTGTCAATGTCAACAATGAAATATCCTCGGTTGTTTAATTAAACCATCGAGAGTATTAAATCTATGATATGGTACGATGCATAAATCCGAAATAGATTCCAAGTACATTATCAAAATATGATTTTGATAGTTGTACCTAAGGGATATAATCCACTGGCCGCAAATGTGTTTTTAAGCGAAATAAAATGCAGTTGAATATAGTGAGCCACATTGTTAAAAATAACATCATTAATTTCAATTGTTGAAATTAGCGTAATAAATTCACCATTCAATGCACATGAGTTGTAATTTAGATTCAAACATCACAATCCTCTAATTTACATATGTAATTTAAATCGACTTCCAAATTCATGAATTTTAGAGGTTAAATCAGGAATTTTAGTTTGGGTTTGTATGAGGAATTCGTGGTTGATCAGAAAGGGAATTTGAGCAAATTTCTGGTGATTTAAGGGAAAATAGGCGCTGGAGTTTGATCGGAAGGTGGCTGAGACAGAGGGAGTGAGGGAATAATAGTTTCAGAATTTATTGGCCGGTGTGGTGGCATGGCAAGGCGGAGTAGGGTTTAAGGTTTGTTCAAAGTCGAGTCTGGATTTCTGGTTGTTGCGGCGTCGAGGAGGCATCAGAATGGTTCGGTGCGGGGGAAAGGGAAGTAGGGTGTTTGGCAAGGCTCTGGACACGAAGGCGTGGTGGCCAGTGGTCAGAGGTGAAGGTACGAGGTGAGTTTCTGGTGTCCAATTTTTCGTTCCTATGGTTCGATTAACTCGATTTTTGATTTCGTCGTCGTTATGGAAATCTGGTTGGTTTACTCATTAAGGATAGGGTCAGTAGTACCCTAGAATGAGTTGAGTGTATGAGGGCGTATTTGTTATTTTCTGATATAAAGATTTTAAAATGGTTTTAAAAGAAAATGAATTTTATATAAGTTTATATTTTAATATATATAGCAATAATTTTTCTAACCACTATATATTAAGATAATCGGTTGTTGATTATTAGAATTAAAAGTAATAATAAGAATTAAGTGGTAATAGAAATGCCACCAAATAGGAATTGGATAATATAAACTATATAAATAAGATAAATGGATCCAAACTGAAATTAAAATCTTGAATTTTAGAAGTGTTTTTAGAATAAGATAATAATGAATTGGTTTCTAGATATGATAATCTTGGTTATTATCATAAATGGTTGTTGTGTTCAATAATGAAATATTTGTTAACAATTAAGCAAAATGAAATGTTTTAGTGAAGTAAACATTTAGGTGAGTATGACTTATGAATTGGACTCGAAGATGATTAAAATTATGAAGTTTTAAAATCTAAGTCCTGAAAACTTGAAATTGTTTTAAAGGGAATTTGTTTTAAATTAAAACCAAATGTGGTTTAAAATTTAAGGTATAACTTGGTGCGTAAAGGAAATGGATATGTATATATGTGGAATATACATAATATTAAAGATAATTTGAAATAAACCCTAAGTGATGAGTTTTAAATTTTTCCTTGGAATGTGATGTGGAAACCCAAAATGATAAGTTTTTGAACCTATGAGTGGGAAGATTATTAATATGAAGTTTAAAATTTGAAAAGTTGACTTGATTAAATGAATTGAATTTAACTTAGGGAGGTTAAATAAGTTTAGAACAAACAAACTGAATTGGAGATTTCAAGATGAAATTGAGATTTAACTTAGGGAGTTAAATCGGTCAGTTTGAAATGGGAGTCATGGGTGAACTCAAAACGGGTTTGAGATCTGGAAATGGATAATGGATGTTATGGATGGATGTTTAAAATAATTTGGATTTTTATTTATTTTATCCTGATATCATCCTGTTGTTACTGTGAATTGGAGTGGTTCAAAATGAAGTAAAAAGTGGATTGAAATAATCTATATATCCATTACTGAAATTAAATGGAATTAAACTTTAATTTGAAATTATTTACATAATTTTTATTTATGAAATGAAATTGTAATTATAGAATGGAATCACTTTGAACTTAAGAAATGAACTTGCAAACTGAAAATTTGTTAAGAATTGGTTTCGAAGTTAAAATTTGGTAATAAGTTGGATTTCAAAGATTAAATTGTTTAAAGTTTTGAACTCTTATTTGAATTTTGAAATGAGTTAGGTAAAGGTAATTCAAAATGGAATTTTGAAATGTGACTCAAAAATTAAATGATTTAAAAATTTAAGTTGTTAATTTAAAAGTAAAGGTTAATTTTATTTAAGAGATTAAATCAACATTTAAAAATGTAGCTCGAATTATATAATTCGAGATGGTTTAAAGTTGAGATTTGAATTGAATTAGTTCAAATTGAATTTGATTTGAATTAATTGGGAGTGAGATTGAGGTTGAATAATTTTAAACTCAAATGAGAATTGATTTGAATTTGGGAAAGGAATTGAAGTTAAGTCAGATTGAATTGAAGTTGAATAAATTTAATGAGATTGGGAATTGAAAGTTAATTGGAAATGAAGACTGGGAAATTGAACAGTTTGACTCTAAAACTATTTCAAATAGATTGTTTTAATATAAACTGTTTTAAATATATTTTTCCCAGCTATTTACTATACTACTTTTCTTTTAAAACCCAAAACTATCTTATACTTATTTTACAACTACTTTTGGAACTATTTAACTATTTTACAACAATTTTACAACTGTTTTATAAACTAATTACTATTTTACAACTATTTTGCAGTTATCTAACTATTTTACAACTATTTTATAATTACTTAACTATTCTATTGCTATTTTGCAACTAATAACTATTTTACAACTACTTATCTATTTTAAAAAAATTCAAGCTATTTTCTTAATACAAGTTGGTCAGAGTGCAAACTGTCTATAATTGAATACCAATTGAGATAAGAATTGAAGCGTTAACCCAAACGGAAATTGGAAGCAATTGTGGATGAGTGAATAGAATCAAAATGAAGGTAAATAGAAAAGGGAATTGATTTACCTAATGATCAATGAGATAAATACGTAGGATGCACGTACATTATTCTATTCGTATAATGATTTGATCCAGATTCGAGCACAGAATTTCGAGATAGTATATCGATCCGAGTTGGGATTTTTCACTCGATTTTCGATGGCGAACCCTAGATATGGATTTTTGATTGATTCTGGGAATTCTCTACCATAGTTATGACTGTGCAAGGAGAATGACGGTTTCTAATCAAGAAACCAGATCTGAGTCCGCACTACGAAGTCGGGTGGACGATACTAGTTCGGAAGTGAAATTATGTGATCGAGTGAGCGATCGGATTTAATACTGCGTACGGATGGTATTTGTACATCGTACGTGCTTAAAGGAAATTGATATTGAAATTTTGAAAAGAAAAGTATGTTTTGAGAAATACATATGAATAAAGGTAGAAGTTTGGTATCTTTTGAAATTCACTTTATGAAAAATAAGTGATATGGTAGGTAACTTTATAAGGGAAAATCAAATTTGAATGTTGATTTGGCATAGTAAAGTTATATATATATATATATATATATATATATATATTTGTTATATATGATAAGCTACCGCTATATTGAATCTAGAACCAGGAGAAAAGGTTTTTGAAAATATTTGAAGTATAAAAGGGGAATCTATATAAGTGATCCAAAGATTATTTTCAAGTTGGAAAGGATAAGTTGTGTGTGTGTGTATATATATATATTTATAAATAGTTTTATGAGAATGATTTTGGGAAAAAGGTTTTGGAACCTATAGATTTGGAAAAGGCTTTTGATTTTTGGGAAAATTAATTTTGGGAATTCGGAAAGCCAAGTTGGAACTATCGATTTGAGATATCGATTATACGTAAAGGAGATTTTTAAAAGGTATGATTTGAAGAAACTATATGTGTATAGTATAAAATATTTTGAGATTTGCTCTGGGGAAAAAGGCGCTTCCACTAAAATGAACTTCATAGGAGATCCACGGGATGGTTCTACCTTGAGCCCTAAAGGGGAGGCTCTAGATTTAATCTTGGGAGGAAGTCCAGACAAACTGAAGTTCCTGAGGATTATGTGTGTGGGTAGCGAAAGTCGAGGGCACTGATGCCTATATAGACATTTGGGTTATGATGTGACAACAGTGTAACTCGATGTCACTACGATCTACTGTGGACCGTAGTGGAAGTCGTGTGTGCTTTGAGAGCCAACGATCTACATTTGATTTTGACGTGATGGCAACGTAATGTCGGTAGACTGAGATCTATGAAGACATAGTGAAAGTCGACAAGCCGTGAGAGCCTCTGGCTATATTAGGACTCATCTGTTGTAGTCTGCGGCCTATGTAGGAGTAGTGAAGTTTCATTTGATAGTGAAATTCTAGGGCACTGATGCCTAGAGTTACATGGATGTTTGCCATGATGGCGACGTAACCCTGGATGTTGCTGCGATCCGTGGCGGGTTCCATGGCTTAATCGAGGGGAGTGGAGTGCCTATAGTTATCTATGGATTTTGCCGAGTTGGCAATGCAACCATTGGGTTAACAGCGACCATTGAGGGGATGATGATTTCCAGAGCATTCTCACCAAAGATGTTTCCTCTATTTTCAAAAAAAAATGTTTTCTGTAGTTTGAACAAAATGTTTTCCCATGTATTTTTACTGGGTGTTGAAAACGGGTTTACCAAGTACTTATAGATTTTCGGTCCTACGCTGGATCAACGTACGACCAAAATTCTGTGAGAACGAGAATGAACTTGTTGAAACATCGAGTTAAAAGTATTTTTTTCTAAAGCTATTTTGGGTAATATTAGGTAGATTTTAAAGTGTTTTAAAAAAAATTAAATGAAAAGGAGTTTATAGTTAAAAGTGTTCAAAAGGGTAATTTATCTGATAATAGGAATTAAATATATTCTGGCTTCTTTCCTTTTTGGCGACGAAAAGATTCTAAGGGAGGAGGAATGCGATAACCCGGGTTTTTGGGCAATAATAATATGGCAATCTTCTTTTATAAATTATATGAAATGATCCAAATTTTTTCTTTTTCAAGCAAATAAAACAAGTATTTGTTATGTATATTTATAAAAGTATATTTAAAAAAAATAAATAGAATTTGGATTTGAAATTCAATTGTAAACATCTTAGAAATAAATTGGATTTAAAAAATAATATTTATATATGATTTTTAATAGCATATAATTAGTTTCATATAATTCTCTTTAAAAAGTTTTATAAAATGTAAATAAAGTGTTAACGCTAAAAATGTACGCTAACACCCCGGTGTAAGTTGTAGTATAGTGAAAGCACCACCCGTTGGTACGGGAACTGAAAATAAGCAGAAAATAGCAGAGAAATAGTATAGAGACAACGGTTTTTATAGTGGTTCGGCTTAAAGTCAAGCCTACGTCCACTTAATCTCTTTTATTGATGATTTGATTACAACTTTTTCAATGATTCTTCAATTACAACACGATTAAGACGAGTAGCTAGAACTTCAATGTAGAAAAGCTCTTTGAATTCATGTTGAATGAGTTAGATCTTTCCCAAAGTTCGTTGAAGCGTCTTTGGTATTTGAAATGTTGAAGGAGTTGAGAAAACAGCAAAGTATTGGCGTTCCATAAATGATCCCAAAGTCCTTTTCCTGGTGGAGTAGGCGGGGTATTTATAGGGAAATTCTGGGTCTATGTCGTAGGTCGTGGGCGACATAGGAGTAGGTTAGGTCGTAGGTCGCTAGCAACCTAATTGATACGGTCTATGGCTTGATCAACTGCTTTTACTGGTAGGTCGTAGCGACCTATGGGAGTGGAAGGCGACTTATATGGAGCGACTTAGAAGAGGTAGAGACCTAAGGTTGGGAGCGACCTATATGCAAGCGGCTTTACTCTGTTTTAACTCGCTAGGTCGCTGGACCTTTTAACTCGTTAGGTCGTTGGAGCTCCTTAAGTAATTAAGTCGCGCCGTGTTGTGCCGCTTTGTGATTTAAGTCGCTGGGTTGTTAACTCGTTGAGTCGCTTATTCTTTAGGTCGTTAGGTCGCGCCTTGCTGCAAGTAGTTGAGTTTCCATTCAGAAAGGGATTAACACTTGCCCCTCGAAGCATATGCCTAGGTCATAGGTCGTGTTCTTGGATCTAACTCTGCTAGGTCGTGGGCGACTCAAGAAGCTTGTTAACTCGTGCGCCCATTCGTCTTCTCCTCTGTCTCCTATATAAATCGTTAAGTCGCTTCGTCCTCTTCACTTTATCGCTTATCACTTTGCTGCCATTGTTGCATTCGAGCTCAAAAGTTAACATAAAATTCCCTTCTTTGCATCCCCAATCACTATTTCCAACAGAAAAATTAGGTAATTCCGATCATCTATCCATTGCGTTTACCATCGATTCCTCCATAACCATTTCAATACAGTTTTCGCTTCCATGTTGTAAGATTATACCCCGATTCGCCCTCTGATCATTGTCGAATCGTTGGCAATTGCCTTAAAATGAATCGGCTTAGGATCTCATGGAGTTATTTGGTGAGTGTTCGAATTTGTGGAGTTAATGATGTTTTTCGGAAATTTGGAGGAGGGGATGAGGTTTTAGGTGTTTGGAGGAGACGAAGAGATATTTGGTTAACGGGTTAGTGGATTTTAGGTTATGCCATGGCATTTCTGATGGGACAAGGGAGATGGACACGTGGCAGCGTATGAGTGGAGAGGAGGATTCAGGGTTTTTTAACGGAAGACAGCTCGGCATCTCTGGGTTACTTCTTAGAGCGGCCTACGGCACGAAGCGAGTTAAACATGTAGAGTGCCTTAGGGCATTGAACGACCTATGAACTTTGCGACTTAAGATGTATAGCATATTTCTTCGGACAAGATAACTCTTCTAACGACCTTTCTTTGGGTTGCACTATGACCTGGGTGACTTAACTTTTTGTAACATAACCTTTTAGGTCGCGGACGCACTTGGACGAGTCAACACTTAAGCAAATTTGCTTGGTCTCGACTTAAAGCCTTATTCCTTAACCTGCAGCGTAGCTTTTAACTTGTAGGAAGATAACTGATGAACTCCATAACTCTAGCAGAGCGACTTAGGGAAGCTCAGCCTATGTTAAGTCATTTGAACTTGATCTGGACGAACTAAGGAGTTCCGAGTTAACTTAAGTCGTTCCTGTGACCTAAGAAATGAACATGACTTTAACACTTGTAAAATTTGACATAACTTGATTGAATTTCCAACTTGAACAGCCAGAATGAAGTGCTTGAACTTGTTGCACTTTTTCATACATTATATTAACTTTTAAGCTAACAACCTATTAAATACAACATTTGCAGAGAACTTGGGCGAATATACTGCCATTGACTGCCCGTATCGAATGACAGGTTAGTCGATAAAGAATAATCAACTTAAGTGAATTGTGTGAATGAAATGCTGTGAATCAACAAGTTCAAGTGAAGTATTAAAGCAAAGCTAAATTAATCAACTAAAGCTGATCTGTTTGCATCAACATTGTACTTGGACTTAAAATAACAAACCCTGAAACTTTATAATCGACAGATGCCGACTAGTTTAATTCCAATTATATTTGTTTGTTATTTTATTAGTTTTGCACAACACTTCACACATTTAGGAAACGTGCACCTTCATATTTGAATATCCAGTTCCTTGTGTAGAATGACTTCTCAACAAATGCAAGAAGAGACAGCAGAGCGAGCCGATGAAGTTTTCCCAACAGCTAACCCTCTAGAAAATCCTCCAGAAAGAGTTTCAACTTCATTGAGTCAACGGGCTTTCAGCCAACTATGCATTCAATTCGGCATTGCTGAAACGGATGCTCTGCTTCCCGAGGTACATGACACTGCTGATAGGCCGCCTCCTGGCTTTGTTGTAGTCAACCGTCAAATGTGCCTGAACGGAGCTATTCCCCCATTCAACGATTTTCTTAGAATACACCTTCTTCGATTGACTATCTCTCCATTCCAGCTGCACCCTAACGGCTACGCCTTCTTGATGCGGTTGTGCGTACTGTTTAGGAGGACGCTTAATCGCCTCCCAAGCTTCGAGGAAATCTGTTACTTGTGTTCGTTCGGGAGGAACAAAGATCACCCTTCCGTCACCCTTGTAAGGAGTGCGAGAAACCGTAAACTGATTACAGATCTTCCCGAGAGTACTCACGGGTTTTTAAATCAATTCTTCTTTATTCGCTGCCCCCCCCCCCTCCGGGATTCTACGGCATCTGGAGAGTAGGAAGCAAGACTACTTATCTCCGTTTACTTGATTTGTGAGCCTTTCAAAACTCGAGTCATCAAGTGTTAACTTCATTCTTTACTTTTGCACACTACAACAAAACAGGCATTTTACAACGGGCAATGCCCGTTGTAATATGCATTTCGCAACGGGCATGCGCCCGTTGTATTAGGCCTAGTTGTAATAGGTCGACCGTATTTTACAACGGGCAATGCCCGTTGTAATACATATTTTTACAACGGGCAATGCCCGTTGTAATACATGATATTGCAACGGTTTCTGACCGTTGCAAAATAAATGCAAATTTAAAAAAAAAATTACAGCACAGATTTTGAATTCAAACGAATATTTTATTCAAACAAATATTTATTACAATTTTTAAATAGTACAAATTCAAACTCTCACCATTCACTATACAATTTTGATACAAATTTCATTACATCACTATTTTACATTCAGAACCTCACTACATATCACTCACACTCGTATTGTTATCTTCAACTTCTTTCCAGTTAGAATCCAGCATCTGAGCAATCTGCAAAAATATTTACTAACGCAGTAAAATTGAAAAAGAAATATTTTTGCAATATAAAATAAAATGTGAATTTTTTGAAAAGAATATTTGCCTCAGTTATTTGGGTTGTTCGTCATCATTTAAATTTGAATTCATCATACACGAACAACTTGTGACATACACAGTGTATCACTGTATATGCCACAAGGCCGTGCACACCGATATACACTTGATAATGCTACAGGGACAAGTGAGCACAGGTCAAACCCAAATGCAAAGCCGGGTTCAACTCACGTGCAATATATTTAAAATCACGACACAAGCACAAGGTCAAACCCGAGTTTTAAAACTGGGTTCAACACAAGGCAACATGAAGAATGCAAAGCTTCGACAAATCAAATCAGTGGCACAGCAATGCAAGTGAAGATGACACAGTAACAAGTGCATCATGATACAACATACAAACAAGCACACGAGCTGTGCTAATAGCTCTTTATTCAATCTATACGACTAATTAAGGATACTTAAAGGTTTAACCTGCATTTTTTTTAATGTTCATACAGCATCTAACAGCTTTTTGTTTCTCTTAAAAGTATACACTAGCACAAATCATACAAAAAGCTTTCTGAATTTGAGACGACAGTACTAATTTATATTAGCATGGATGGATATTCATAAGAAAAAGTTTGTATAAACATTTTCAAGCATCTAGTTTTCTGGTGATGTAAGCCATGAAATTCTTTGCTAATCTTTCAAACAATCACTTGTCCAGTATGCAACCCAAGCATCTTCAATACCAATCTAACAAGTTAAAATTATACAGTAAATGTTTATCATTCAGGACCAAATAACCAACAAACGCTCAAAACCAAGTAATCATAAGTAATTATACAACAACCATGCATATGATCCAAAATAACACGTTCATCTAAGAGCATAGCTTCAAACAGCATACCTTTTCGGCCAAAGGGTAATAAAATAATTTGTTAGGCTTTAAAGATCATAAGACTAGCAAGCTGACCTGGGGTTGATTTCTCATGGGAGTAAAACCTTAAATGAATGAACTGAAAGTACTTTGAAAGTGAACCAAGCTGCAAACCAATTATAAACAAAAGAGGCGTTTCTCATAATTAAACAACAGAATGGTTGGATTTGTGTTAGTTTTCCATCGACAAATAATTGAAAGGTTGGTTGTGTAAATATGACACTCTAAACAAAATATATTTGTTGTTACAGTAATCGTTGTTGAATCTTATGCGACTGTAAACAAAATATGACACAAAACTGCATCAGTACAATATATGAGAAGAAGTTCAAGCTTTGTTATTCAGTTGGAAGACGAATATAAATAACAATAACCAATATCAAATTCCAATAACTGGTTTAAAAAAAAAAATCATTTCTCTGTTAAAACAAAAAATGCCTGAAATATTTTGTATGTTCATTGAATATTTATGAAATATGATATCAATCTTTATGACTATTCTATTCCTTCATTTTTAATGATATCAATCCTAGCTCAAACATCAAACTGAAGCCTCTAATTTAAAGTTTATAACTCCTACCTATATATTAATCATTAAACTAATGTACATAAGAATAACATTGATAATTACCTCCTAAACTTCTTCTTGACAGTCATATTACAGATATAAGGGCAATTTTTAGGGGGCAAAGGCGTAGGAGGAGCAGCATTTGCTCCTCTAGCATCAAAATAAATCTCAGCAGTACACACCAACTCCTCCTCTTCCATATCCACCCCTTTATAAAACCCAACAAGCATCACGGTAACAACTGGTCAAGTAAATAACAATGATCAAGGCAAAGCAATCAGGTCTCAAACAAGTTCAAATGAACAACTGGTCAAGTAAATAACAATGCTCAAGGCAAAAACAAAAATTGGTCACTGTAACATGAACAAGTAACCAAGCTTCAGACCAGAAAGCATGATATTCAATGCTCAGAATCAGGTGATGTTCAGAATCAAATAAAGTCACAGGGGAGTTCAATATCGTTGTCAAACCCGAGTATTTTAAAACCGAAGTCAGGTGATGATAAATGATCGAAGCCGTGACTCGAACAAGTCAAAACAAGAAATTCACGGAGCAGTAAATTCAAGCCTAGGCAATCACGAAATAATACAAAGCCGTGCAAACCAAGAAATCAAGTATATACGTTTATGAACAAGTCAAGAATATCTCAAGCATCGAAACGAAAACCAGCGGCCAGAGCAATTCCATTGACAAATTCAAACACGAATATACGAACAAAAACTCAGGGGATCGAACCATATAAAAACCAAACTATCATCATCGGCATAGATCAAGGAGTTCGCAATACAGAAATCAAGCAATTGCAAGCAATAAAAAGAACATACCAAATTCGAACACGAACTCCATCGAAGCAGCCGCAGTAAGATACAAGGAAACAATCGATCGAAGCAACTCACGATTATCCACGCGATCGAACAACAGTAGGCGCTTCGCAAAGCCCTAATTTTGGATCAGAGAAAGGAACGAAGTCCCCAATTTTTCAAGCCCTAATTTCAGAAAGAAGAAAACAACGGCCGCCATTTTCTTTTACTCAAGAATTATAAAAAGGGATCGGGTTTAGAAAGAGATAGAAGGGCCGGCCGGATTTGTTAAGGAGAAAAGGGTTAAGGGTGTTAAAAAATAAAAAGGGGTTTAGTTAAAAATATTACAGTAAAATACTGAATATTAAATGTAATTACTAATGCATTTGAAACTAAAAAGGGCATTAGTTTCTAAAAATTTTACAGTAAAATTTATATTTCTCAAATTCTGAATTATTTTAATATTTTGAAATTTTAAATATTTTATAAAATTTTAATCTCTTTATTTTATAATTTTATAAAAATTTCAAATTTTTGTTTATAAATTTTACAAATGTTTTTAAGTTTATTTTACAAAATTTCCAAATTTTAAATTATTTGAAATATTAAATATTCTAAGATTTTGGAAACTTTCTAAAATTTTAAGTTATCTTAAAATTTTACTTTTTAATTCTTGAATTTGATGAAAATTTCAAATGTGTTTATGAATTTAGTTTAGAATTTTACTAATTTAATTATCTAATATTGAATATTAAATACTGAATATTAAATGTAATTACTAAATAATTGAATATTAATTATAATAATTAAATATTAAGTGTAATTAATAAATATAATAATAATTTACTAATTATTAACAATTAATTATAATAAATTATTAAATATAAAAAATAATGATTGTTAAAAATATTACTTCTTTATTATTAAATATTACTTACTAATTATTGATTATTAAATATTAAATATTACTCTTAATTATTAATTATTGAGTAATAATATTTAATTACTAATCATTTATAAATTAATATTTAATAATTAAATATTTATTATTATTCATTTATTGTTGATTAACTAATATATGCAATAGGGCATATATTACAACGGCTTAAATATTTTGTAAAATACTCTATTAACTAATTAAATATTTATTATTATTCATTTATTGTTGATTAACTAATATATGCAATAGGGCATATATTACATATATTAATTTGTAAAATAATAAACTGTATTATTCAGAATAACAAATAAATGAATAATAATAAATAATAATAATATATGCAATAGGGCATATATTACAACGGTCCTGAATGGACCGTTGTAATAGAGATCTATTACAACGGGCAGCAAATGCCCGTTGTAAAAAGGGGCATCTATTACAACGGTCCTGAATGGACCGTTGTAAAAAGAGTGTTGTATAGGCATATATTACAACGGTCCTGAAAGGACCGTTGTAATAGCTATCTATTACAACGGGCAGCAACTGCCCGTTGTAAAAAGGGGCATCTATTACAACGGTCCTGAATCGACCGTTGTAATAGCCCTCTATTACAACGGGCAGCAAATGCCCGTTGTAAAAAGGGCGTTGTAATAGGGCATTTTTGTTGTAGTGGCAGCAATTCCTCCTCCCTTAAAAGATTCTGGCTATAAACCGACTTTTGAAAGATTGAGTGCTGTGGTTGCTGAAGAGAGAGGTATTAAATTTCTGCTGAAGGACGATTTTTTGCACCAATTCGATTGCATTCTTCTCGGTCTACTCAACCCCGTGATTCCCCCAATTCTCAGGTAGAAGCGTCAGATGCCCCAGCCTCCGTAAAGGAATCCGCACCAAAGGAATCTATTGTTGAGGCTTCATTAGTGAAATGCTCAAGTTCCGTTGACGATCCGGGATTATCTGGCAAATCTGAAATTCTCCTAGTTATTGAAAAAGAGGAACTTCCTCAACGTTCTGGGAAGGTTTCTAGAGAAACTGATGAGGGAGCTGAGAAAGAAAGTCTTGTTATAAGGAGTGCAAAGTGTGCTGAAGAGGGCATGACTCATTCCATTGGGCATGATGGTGATGATGTCTTTGGGGGACTGAGTGACCTTATGGTGACTTCCCAAGAGTTTTTAAAGATGACACTATCACCTCTAAGCTTGTTTCTCCATCAATTGTAGCGACGTCTGTTTTGCGGTCAACTCTGTCAATCCAAGAATTGACTCCCAAGCCGAAGAGTGGTTTGTAGCTTGACGCGCGTAGTTCCCACGCCACACACACTTAGGATTTTGGCAATTATGTGCACTTAGCTTCTTTATTTCGAAGATTTCTAAACTTGTCTCTTCTTCACTTTCAAGTTCTCCCATGAGATGCAGCGGTTCGTATTACGACGACTTTCAACACTATGGGAGGCGCGATTCTTACGACCTCAGGCGTTATTTTTCTGCCCCTAGGGAAACCGATGAGGAAAGAGCTGCCAGGAAAGCTCGCGAGAGGCAGGCTTATGAGGAGCGGTATGGAAGAAGGGATGACCGCCATGACTCTCACCAAAGGGATGATGACTCGCATAAAAGAAAGTCTCACGACGACAAGGGGAGGAGTTATAAAGCTGAAGAGTCCAGCAAGCGGGCCAAGCCTAGCGAAAAAACTTCAGCTGAAATCTCTAAAGTGCCTCCTACTTCTATTTCTTTAGACATCCCTTCCAGCTCCCCTGCCCTCACAAGAGCTGAGATTCAAACAATCATTAATAAGCCTACATATCAAGTTGAGAATGCTCCGCCTGCACTCCAAAGCCGGTTTCCAAACTGGTGTTTAAAAGGAGTACGCTTTGATTTGGATTTGCTTCCCATTGACAAAGAGGCTATGCTGAGAAATCTTGATGCTGTTAAGCTTGACATTGAAAGAATGTCCGGGTAGTAAAAGCTAGTCGATGGCTTCAAAGAGTGAACCGTTTAAATCTCGAAGCTATGCCAACCATTGAAAGTGATAAATCTGAATGGCCAAAAGTTCTTGATCAGCACGACACGGAGATGAAGAACATCACCGCATATAATGAGAAACTCGAGGCTGAAGTTAAGCAACTTAAAGATGACCATGCTACCTCTTCCACTTCTTATACTCAAAAGGAAGAGGTGCTTCAAAAGAAAGTAAGAGATGCCCATGCTAGTCAACGAGGTGCTGATGCTAGACTTGAGGCACAGCAGAGAATTGTTGAAAGCTACCGCAGTGATGTTGCTCACCTGCGGGAAAAAATAAGCTCCCAAGACTTGGAGATTGAAAGGCTAAAGGCTCAGCGTTCTAAAGTTGAAAAGAAGCGCGACGAGGCCATTGCTGGAAAAGCAGCAGCTGAACAATCTCATGAGGAGACGAAGGCCAATGTCAGTTCCACTTTATTCTAGTTTTACATTCATAGCGTCTTGGGGCATGGCAGTCTCTCATTTTTGGACCCAAAGTATGAAATTACCCTAGCTGAAGTGTGGAAGGCAGCAGTTGAAATGCTTAAAGGTGCCGGCTGCGCTGAGGAGGGTCTTGAGGCTCATTTTTTGGACGATGAAGGTCAAGCCGCCCTTGCCAGAGGGAAAGAACAACTTGCCAAAGAATGAGTCGAAGCGGCGGAAGGAGAGCATTTAGGGAAGGCACCTTTGACCGACCCAACTTGTCCTTCGGCTTCGGTTGACGTTGATATTATTGGCTCTAGTTCTCACTCTCCGCCTCCAGCTAAAGCCGAGACCGGAATTACAGCTTCCCATGTCGAGGCCCAAGAAGACATCGGAGCCCACGATTTTGAAATTGATGTGATAAAGCCGACTTCTCCAGGTAACTTCAACACTAATCTAGCTCAAGTGGACTACTTGTTTGCTTCACATGAGTTTGATGAACTTCTTGATTATTACTTAAACCTTGACGTGCCACTATCTCCTCTCTTTGCGAGAAATATCGATGTTAACTTTTCTTCTTCTGTAGTGAAAACAACAAGTATCGCACAAGCTTCGCCTCCTCCAGCTGTTGCTCCTCCATCTCTTCAAGTTACTCCTTCTCTTGCTTCTCAATCGGGGTCACAAGAAGAACAGATAGAATCTCTTCAAGGCTTGGATGACCCGGCCGCTTCACAAGAGCAGAAAGCTGAAGAGCTTGAGGAGGGTGAAAGAACCCCGAAGGAATTCACTGCCGATGATACAAAGTTAATTGATCTTATTGCTCTGGGCAGCGAATCTTCTTCAAAGAAGAGGGGAAAGCGTGGAGTTTTGAAGAAAAGGAGGGAGACTTCTGGTGGTGATGAGAAAGAAGAAGAGGACCCAATTGCGCCCCTTTCCCCTCTTTCCCCGACCCGTTCAAGCCGACTTAAGAAGTTAACCATTAGGCCGGGCGAAGGCTCCAAAGGCGGAGGGAATAAGAAGTGATGGGTCCGGCTTTATCCTTCTTGTTTTTCTTTTTTGCTTGTATTGACCGGATATTGTGCGGGTACCGGCCCCCGCTTTTTGAAACCTGCACATGTATATAGATTTTTTATAGTATGGAATAAAATAATTCTTTTTACTTGCACAATCTTTTGACTGTATTTGTGAATGCATTTATTCCTTATTTTCACACAAGTTTCTTTATTTTCTTTGTGTGATATTGCAGTGAGCTCGTGGTATGTTGCTTGAGCGTTGCTTTTATTAATGCAGCTATATTATATTGCCCCCATATCACGGCTCATTGCAATCTTCTTCATTTTGAGGAGACTTGTACTCTTACTTTGGAGAACAATTTTTCCATTTTGAGGAAGTATTATTCTGCTTTAGTAGAGTGTGCTTTTATTGGAGAAGTCTTCTCACTTTTTTTTTAGAAAAAGTTTTTACACTTCAACTTTCCGAGGTGGTCACTTTTAATTTTTGAGAAGTGGATTCTCCTACTCGGTAAAGCAGGCTTCCAAAGAAGGCTTTGACTTGTTTGTGCCTCTTAAGAGGGCTTTTTTTTGTGCCTTTGGAGAGGGCTTTTTTGTTTGTGCCTCTGGAGAGGGCTTTTTTGTTTGTGCCTCTAGAGAGGGCTTTTTTGTTTGTGCCTCTGGAGAGGGCTTTTTTTTGTCCCTTTACGCGGGGAAGCGTGCCTCCGAAGAAGGCTTTCTTTTTTCCCTTTACGCGGGGAAGCGTGCCTCCGAAGAGGGCTTTCTTTTTTCCCTTTACGCGGGGAAGCGTGCCTCCGAAGAGGGCTTTTGCACTTCAACTTGGTGAAGTGTGCCTCCGAAGATGGCTTTTGCCTCCGAAGAGGGCTTGACACTCCCCCTTGAAAGGAGAAGTGTGTCTCCGAAGAGGGCTTTTGCCTCCGAAGAGGGATTTGGCACTCCCCCTTGAGAGGAGAAGTGTGCCTCCGAAGAGGGCTTTGTTGTTCGCCTGGAAGGTTGTATCTCACAGTTAAGTGGATCCACGGGGCAGACGCAAGCTGACTAATTGGATGTTCGTTGGTATGGACGATCGTAATTTGTTAGCAAGGGCTTGGTGCCTTCACTTTGGGAAGGTGCCCCTCCAGTGGTTCCACCAACCTTTTTGGTTGAGACACAAGATTCCATTTTGGCTATTTCTTTGTCTGCTTGCCCATGCCTTTCCACCATCTTCCTTTCAGCGATTCCTCGTTATCATTTCCAAGCACATGTTCCTTTCCTTTGCAAGTTGTTTTATTTTTTCCGGAGATATGCATTTCACTATTAAGTGAATCCACAGGGCAGACGCAAGCTACTTGACCGGATGTCTGTTTGCATAAACGATCGCAATCAGTTAGCAAGGGACTGGAACCTTCACGTTGGGAAGGTGCCCCTCCGGTGGAATCACCAACTATTTGTGAGAAGTACTTTTTGATGTTGGAATTGAATGTGGATTTTTTATGGCTTGGCATTTGTCGTTGAATGATTTGTAGGAATCGCTGGGCCTTGTGATGTGTTGAATAGGTAAGCTTTGCTTTGATAGCCTGCATTATTAAATCGACATTTTAGCAATATGTTTAAGATATGTGCACATCCAAAAGAGGCAGGCATTTTATAGTAATGAAGAACACAAAATTAATAGTGGTTCGGCCAAAAATTGGGACTACATCCACTTTATAGTTCTTATTGATTTGCACTGATCTTACAATGGCTTACAATACAAGAATGATACATCCACAATCATTTTACAAATTTAAGCATAGCTTCTAAGTAAAATATGGACGCAAGTGATTTCTGTTCCAGGCTCTCGGAATTGGATCTCCTTTGCCAGTTGTGAGCTTGAAAGTGCCATCAAGAAGTTTTTGGCCTACGACGTACGACCCTTCCCAGTTTGGCCCAAACACTCCTGTTGCTCTCATGACCCTTTTCAAGACTAGATCCCCAATTTCAAAGCTGCGTTGGCGAACTTTGGAATTGAAGTGCCTGGCTATCCTTCGCTGATGGGATGCAACTCTGAGCTTAGCCTCTTTCCTTCTTTCATCAATCAAGTCAAGTGCTTCAAGTTGCAGCTTTTCGTATTCAGCCTGGTTGAAATAAATTCTCCTATGTGAGGGGACCTCTATTTCCACCGGAATCATCGCTTCTGATCCATATGCTAATGAGAATGGAGTGTGCCTAGTTGTAGTCTTGTGGGTAGTTCTGTATGCCCATAGTGCTAGTGGCAGCCTATCGACCCAACCACCTTTTGCTTTTTCCAGCTGTTTTTTGATGGTTGATTTGATAATTTTGTTCACTGCTTCCACTTGCCCGTTTGCCTGCGGATGGGCCACTGCTGAGAAGCTTTTTTGGATCTTGAATCGCTTGCAAAAGTCCTGGAACTCTTCGCTTTCGAATTGGGTACCATTGTCTGTGATTATCTTTTGAGGCACACCATACCTACAAAAGATATTCTTAGTCACAAAGTTTATCATCTTTTTCGAAGTAATAGTAGCTAACGGTTCAGATTCAGCCAATTTAGTGAAATAATCAACAGCAACAATAGCATATCTGATTCCGTATTTGGCAGTTGGCAAAGGCCCAATGAGATCTATCCCCCAAATGGAAAATGGCCATGGACTGACCATCTGTGTTAGCTCGGTGGAAGGTGCTCTTGGAATTTTTGCAAATCTCTGGCATCTGTCACACTTTCGGGAGTAGCTAGCAGCATCTCGATTAATGTCTGGCCAAAAATACCCATAGCGGAGAATTTTCTTTGCTAGAGTTTGACCACCTGAATGATCCCCACACTCTCCTCCGTGCACTTCAGCTAAAATTGTCTTAGCTTCTTCCTTGGTTACACATCAGAGTAATGGCATCGAGAATCCCCGTTTGTACAACCGACCATCTTGAATTACATATCTCGAGGCTTTTCTTAACAGTTTCTAGCGCTCTTTTGAGTTTTCTGGAAGGGAGCCGTTGAGTAGATATTCCTTGATCGGGGCCATCCATGACTCTTGTTCTTGAGATACAGCCATAATCCAGTCAATATCCATTTCATCAGTATTTGGAGCTGACAAGACTTCCACAGGGACCAATCCCAATAATTGAGCTTCGCCAGAGCTTGAATATTTTGCGAGAGAATCTGCTTTCATGTTCTCTTCCCGGGGTATATGGCTTATTGTATAATGGTCAAAATCATTAAGAAGCTCCCAGGCCTTTGACAAGTAAGCAGGCAGATTTCCTCCTTTAGTTTGAAACTTTTTCTTGACTTGACACACAATAAGCTAGGAATCACTGAAGATCTGCAATACTCTGATGTTCAGTTCTTTAGCAATCTTCAAACCGGCAATAAGAGCTTCATATTCTGCTTCATTATTTGTCGAAGGAAATTCCAGTCTCAATGCATAGCATAATGATCGCCCTTCGTGGGTTTCAAGCACAACCCCAGCTTCGGAACAACAATCATTTCTTGCACCATCAACATATAATTTCCATCGGATCGGGATATCATTAGTGACCTCTTCCTCACTGTCACCTTCATCTATGTATTCTGCAATGAAATCCGATAAAGCTTGCCCATTTATTGCTCTTCGAGGATGGTAGATGATATCATACTGGCTGAGTTCAATATTCCACTTCAGAAGACGACCCGAAGTTTCAGGGCGAAATAGGACTTGCTTTAGAGGTTGATCAGTGTGGAATTTAAGAGGATGAGCTTAGAAATATGGCCTTAACTTTCTGGATGCAATCAGCAGACAATAGGCGAGCTTTTCGAGCTTTGAATAATTCATCTATGCCCCAGTGAATCTTTTGCTGATGTAATAAACCGGGCGTTTAACTTTTGTGTCTTCCCGTACCAATGCTGCACTGAGAGCGTGAGATGAAACCGCCAAATATATGAAAAGATCTTCACCATTGCGGGGCTTAGAAAGTATTGGAGGCGTTTCCATGTGTCGAATTAGTTCATCAAAGGCTTTCTGACATTCAGGAGTTCATTCAAAGTTTTTCCTTCCTTTCTTCAAAGCGTCAAAGCAGGGCATGCACTTATCAGTGGCCCTGGAAATAAACCGACTCAAAGCAGCGACTTTCCCGTTGAGGCTTTGCAATTCCTTCTTTGTCCTAGGGGCTTTGACTTCTCTTAAAGCAGTAATCTGAGAAGGATTGGCTTCAATGCCCCTAGCACTCACAATGAAACCCAAAAAATTTCCTGACTCTACCCCGAATGAGCATTTCAAAGGATTTAGCTTCATCCCATACTTTTGGAGGACTGCGAACATTTCTGCCAACTGATCCATGTGGTCTGCTGCCTTCTTCGATTTCACCAACATATCATCAACATACACGTCCATAGTCTTGCCAATTTGGGGCTTGAACATGGCATTGACAAATCTTTGATAAGTTGCCCCTGCGTTCTTCAATCCGAAAGGCATGACTTTATAGCAGTAAAGACCAACATCAGTGATGAAGCTCGTGTCCTCCTGATCTGGCTCATGCATCATGATTTGGTTATATCCTGAGTAAGAATCCATAAAAGACAATAATTCATGCCCGGCTGTTCCATCCACCAACTGATCAATCCTGGGTAATGGGAAACAGTCCTTGGGGCATGCTTTGTTCAAGCCTGAAAAGTCGATGCATACTCTCCACTTTCCATTTGATTTTTTAACCAACACCGAATTAGAAACCCAATTCGGATAAGTGGATTCTCTGATGAAGCCATTTTCCATGAGCTGATCTACTTCTTCTTTTGATGCTGCCGACCTTTCAGGACTCTGGGTTATCCTTTTCTGCTTTACAGGTATGAATTTTGGATCAATATTCAAAGCATGCACTGCGATTTCTGGAGATATTCCACACATGTCGGCATGAATCCAAGCGAATACATCTAGGTTTGCCTTCAAAAATGATATCAACATATTCTGAACCGTCACACCAAGTTGTGAACCCACATTCAGCACCTTGTTTGGATCTTTCATGTCAATAGGTATTGGCACCGTCACTTCCTCCGGCACCACTCTATTCTCCCCTGCATTGGTTTTTCTGGGATCAATCGCTTTTCGTGCACCACTATGTTCACCAGTGCAGGGTCCACCCTGTATTTGCTACAAGGTAGGCTCTTTGATGCGGAGCGGAGCTGCCGCACCGTTACCCATTTCTCTCTTCTTCGCCTCCTGCAACTCTGTGAGATAGCATTCTCGCCCAGCATTTTGGTCCTCCTTCACAACACCGACGCCATTATTAGTAGGGAACTTCATAGTCAGGCACCATGGGGCGAGAATGGCCTTGAATGCAGCAAGAGTCGGTCGACCCAAGAAGGCAATGTAAGCAGAGAATTCGTCAACAATCACAAAAGTTTGCTTCCGGACCACTTTCTTCTCCCCTTCTCCAAGTTCTACAAATAAGTCAATAGTCCTAACTGGCTATTTTGGTTCTCCAGTGAACCCAATAATTTTCTGTGAGGAAGCTTGGACATCAGCCATGTGAATTTTCATCTGATCAAATGTCTTTTTAAAGAGGACATTGCAAGAGGCACCGCAGTCCACAAGCACCCTTCTTACAATGGCTGGTCCGATGCGTGCAGATATCACCAAGGGATCTATGGTGGGAGCCTCAACACCGGCAGAGTCTCTAGCCCTGAATATGATGTCATCATTAGAAGTTCTTTGTTGTTTTAAGGGTGTAGCATCCTCTAAGACAAAAACACTTTCTTCAGCCTGGGCGTATCTTAAAGCATGGGAATATCTTTCCATTTCTCCCCAGCTTCTGCCCGCTGGGTGAGGACCCCCCGTGATAACATTAATGATAGGCCTCTCAGATTCATGCGTTGTAGCCCCCTCACCTGAGCTAGAATGATGAGCAGGAATTTGTTGCCCCTGAGTAGATGAACTCGGGTCACTTCTGTTCCTCTTCATATATTGTTGCAATTTATTCTGTCTCAGCGGTTCTTCAATCAAATTCTTTAAATGACGACATTCATTAGTGTCATGGCCAGGTTGATTGTGGAACAAACAGAATCTCCCATTATGCAAGGCATCTTTCCTAGGCTTTATCTTAGGTGGTTTGGGATATTCAACAATATCCTTGGTTGCAAAGAAGATAGGGAGTGAAATCTGAAGGTCTAAAGTGGCGAGCTTTCTTCATATTTTTCTGCTTTTTTCCTCTGTCATTCTCCCTCTTCTGACCACCAGATTCCATCCTGTTAGAAGCAACAGTGTTATTCTCAACCTCTGTCACAACTACTTTTGCCGGCACAGGAAGGCTTTCTAGACGCATGAATTCATCGGCCTTTTTGTAGAACTTTTCAAGCGAATTTGGCTCTTTCATCTTTAGTCATTTCCCAAATTCACTTGATTTATTAATAGCTCGCATTAAGTAGGTCAGAATCATTAGAGGCTCTGCATTATCAACCTCGGCCAAGGCTATGTTAAAGCGGTTCAAGAATGATCTGATAGACTTTCCAGGGTTTTGTTCAAGGCTGGAAAGTGACATTATATTCTTAGCCTTCGAAGCATATAACCTGAACTGATCTTTGAACTTTCGAGTCAGGTCGGAGAACTGATCGATAGATCGAACTGGCGGCTTTGTGAACCAAAGCAGGGCCACGCCCTCCAAGTACACCGGAAAGTATCCGCACTTGATCTCATCTGTTGCCCTGGCCCCAGTCATATGCCAGTCATACTTGTATAAGAATTGATTAGGATCGCTTGTTCCTCGGTAAGCTGGAATAGTAGGGGAACAAACTTTTTTGGAAATTCAGCCTTCAGGATCCTTTCAGTAAAAGGAGTCTTGCTTGGAGCAAACCCCCATTCATTCTCATCTTCCTTCCTTTGCATGCTTTCATTCATAATTTGTCGGATCATTCCCGAGAGGTACTCCTCATCGTTTAGAGACCCCGTGGGACAAACGTCAGCTACTTTCTCAGAAGTTTGCCTGGACAAACGTTCACGAAGAGTTGGCTGCGGCCTTGAACCTCTGGCTTGCGGAGGTGCCCCTTCGGCGGTGCCAGCTGCCCTTTGAGGAATACTTTTTCCTTGGGGATCATGAACATCTTCAGCAAAGGTTTCTTCATTGTTTTCTGGTTGACGATTAACTCCAAGCAAAGCATTTAACCTGTCCAACATCAAACTATTCTGGGCTTCCATCATTTGGTACAACCCAAACACTACAGCATCCAACACCGCCCTTGTGACTCCAACACTAGGAGCCGCTTGATTCGATGCAGGAGAAGTAGCGGTGTTGCCATAAGGACTTCCAGATCTAGCAGATCTACCTTTTCTTCTAGGAACCATAATCTCGGATAGACTTCTGGTCCTTAGAGAGCGTCTTTCAACAAATTTTTGCGGAGCAATGATGAGAGCACCCTGAGTTCAATTCTCAGTGAAAGCACCAAAAATGTTAATGCTAAAAATGTACGCTAATACCACGGTGTAAGTTGTAGTATAGTGAAAGCACCACCCGTTGGTACGGGAACAGAAAATAAGCAGAAAATGGCAGAGAAATAGTAAAGAGACAACAGTTTTTATAGTGGTTCGGCTTAAAGTCAAGCCTACGTCCACTTAATCTCTTTTATTGCTGATTTGATTACAACTTTTTCAATGATTCTTCAATTACAACACGATTAAGATGAGTAGCTAGAACTTCGATGTAGAAAAGCTCTTTGAATTCATGTTGAATGAGTTAGATCTTTCCCGAAGTTCGTTGAAGCGTCTTCGGTGTTTGAAGTGTTGAAGGAGTCGAGAAAACAGCAAAGTATTGGCATTCCAGAAATGATCCCAAAGTCCTTTTCCTGGTGGAGTAGGCGGGGTATTTATAGGGAAATTCTGGGTCTAAGTCGTAGGTCGTGGGCGACATAGGAGTAGGTTAGGTCGTAGGTCGCCAACAACCTAACGGATACGGTCTATGGCTTGATCAACTGCTTTTGCTGGTAGGTCGTAGCGACCTATGGGAGTAGAAGGTGACTTATATGGAGCGACTTAGAAGAGGTAGCGACCTAAGGTTGGGAGCGACCTATATGCAAGCGGCTTTACTCTGTTTTAACTCGCTAGGTCGCTGGACCTTTTAACTCGTTAGGTCGCTGGAGCTCCTTAAGTAATTAAGTCGCGTCGTGTTGTGCCGCTTTGTGATTTAAGTCATTGGGTCGTTAACTCGTTGAGTCGCTTATTCTTTAGGTCGTTAGGTCGCGCCTTGCTGCAAGTAGTTGAGTCGCCATTCTGAAAGAGATTAACATAAAGAATACATATAAAACTAGTATATTTGTATAACTATTTATGAGTGTATAATTGGAATTTTATATCATTTACTTTTAAATTATATATAGATAAATAGGAGAGAAAGTTTAAATATAAACACATAAGGATATTTACAAAAATAAAAATAAATCGAAATTATAATAATATATATAAACATATAAAAACAATTTAGTTCATGCAAATTACATATGTAAACCTATTGTTACATGCAATTTAATAAGTGTCTTTTTCTTTTCAATTTTTCTTTATTTTTATATTTAATAAGCTAGGCTATATATTATCTCTACTATACTCTTTTTCTTCTTTTATCTATTCATTCTCAAAAAAAATATGTAACTTTAACCAGAGAAAAAGAAAAAGTAAACAACAACCAAGTTCACAAATTCTCAAACCTGAAGCTCAATAATTCAAGTAAAATCAACTCAGTTTCAAATCAAGATCAGCAAGTAATCAAATTCGAGTAGCAAGTCAATTTCTAGTTCAAAAGCAAAATCATTTTCCTAGGCTTCTCTATTCTTTTTTATCTGTGAGTAAACTAAAGCTTTAAACAGCTCAAAACTTAGTGCATGTAGTATAATTCTTGAAGTATGATTGTGATAAATGTTTGCATAAATGATTGCATGATTATCTTAAGATGAATGCTTATATATATATATATATATATGTATATTGATATTGGTGTGCATGTCTATGCTTCAGTGTATTTGCATTGTTCTTCTTTTCCAGGTTGCAAAAAGAATTCAAAAATTAACTGCTCTTCATCTGATTCTCTTTAGACTTCAACAAATAAAAAAAATTTGTTTGTTATAATAAGATATCAATTTTAAAAATATTTTCAAGTTCAATCTGAAGTTAGTTTTAAAAAAAAAAACAGTGAAACTTAAATTATATCGAAATCTCAGTATAAATAATTGGATGATTCATGAATATAATTAGTTGTGTTTTCAAAATCTATGATTTTTAGAAAAAGAATCAAGATTTTTAAACGTTTAAATAAAGAGAAATCGAGAGTTGAACGTGAATTGGGTTAGAGCATTTTTCTGATGATCGGTGGTGTTCGAGATCTTGGGGTTTTGGCCGGAGGTCGCATGTTGGTCAATGCTCATGGGAAAAATAGGAGTTCGTTTTCTCAATCGTCGTAGTCGCACGGCGAGGCCATTTTAGGGTTTAAGACACTGTGTGGGTCGGCATGGTTATCGTGATGATTTCGTCGTCACAACGGCATCATGTGGGACCGGTCCAGGGGTAAGGTAAAGAGGAGGTCGTGGCGCTGGATTTGGCAGAGTATGGTGGTTGATGGGGGGTGGAATGGCGAAGACGAGGCGATTGAAGGTGGCTCATTTATTCCTTGTTTGGTTCGTAAGCTTGAGATTTTGATCTATGTCGAATTTGAAAATTCTGGGCAGATAGGATCAGTGCGGCGGCCAAACTTGGGTTGTGAGGATGGTCGGAAGGTATGGCGCTGGATCGTCGTCGGTGTACACGTGCACGTGGTTCGTTGTGTATCAGCGACGTTTTCGTGAGGGAGAAGGATTTTTCTCGGGAACAATCTCGGGTAAAGGAAGGGTTGTCTCGGGGTTGTTTTCGTGCATGTGAGTGTTTATAAAACTTATGACAGTTTTAAAACTTTAAACAAAGTTTTTAAAAAAATAAGAAGAAAAGAAGAAGGATGGGAGGCTTGGGTCTTAGTCCGATCCCGGTCTCTTTAACAACCAAACGTTATTATAACATCGCGGTCATTTCAAAATAATTTATACTTCAAAACCAGAATATAATATCCATTTCAAAACCATATAAATATGATATCATTTCCGTTTTAAAAACCCAAATCAATATGATATCATTTCTATTCAAAATATATCCTTTTTGCAAAATCATAGCACTTTCAAATCTATATACCTTGAAACCCATAGCTTTGAAACATAACTTCTAATACTTAAATGGTTTAAATATTAAATTACTTTATATAATAAAATAGCTTCTTAAATTCCACCAATAAATTCCAAATTCCGATTTGAACCTCTAAATGAACCATTTCAAATTTCTATATATTTCCAAGCTTTAAATATTCCACCATTTCAAAACTAATTCTTTGATAATTCCATATATATAAATTTCAATCACTATTATTTAGATTTGAAATGTTAACTAAATAAATCCAATATAATTTAAGAAAAATTTTTAAAACTTCAATTAACTGGATATTCTTTCAACTTATTTAACTTGATATATTTATTTAAATCAACTTGATATTCATTTAAACCACTCTAAATCAAAATCCAATTATAAAATCATACCCGTTAAAATCTCAATTTTATTTAAATTTCAAATCAAATTTATTGGAGTATAATTCTTAAATAATTCAATTCAAACCAATTTAATATTTATCTTCCAATTTAATTTTTATTTAGGTTATTAAAATTCTATATATACAATATATTAAACATGTACTTAACCATATAATATAAAACAATCAAACTCCATTATTCAACTTATTTTTATTAAACAAATTTATACATAGCTTAAATTCAAGAATTTAACTATATATATAAAATAATATTTAAATAATATCAAAATTAATATTTATTAAACCGTATACTTCTTTCCAAAACCATAGAAAATCATTTCAAAATATTTTTATATATAGACCACGGTGTCTGTATATAATTTTCTACCTTATGGTCAAGTGATACAGATATTTATCATTTCAATCTGTAATTTAAAATAAAAAAATACGGTTATATATCATTTCAAGCCGCAATCCCGAATGAAATGATAATGCATAACAACTTACAGTTACAACAATATAACATACAACATCCATTCATCCAATATCAATCATCAACCATTTATCACAACCATCATCCAATTCAAACAATATCATCAATATATAACAAATAATAAGTAGCAGGTATCAACTGTCAGTTTATATCCAATAATAAATTAAATAACTATTTAACTGGCAGATTATACTAAATAGCAATTTAATTCAATAAATTCTATCTAACTGAGATGATGATTAAAAATATGCCAAACAGCTATAAATAAATTTCAAATCACATCATAAATCAATTTAACAAACATAAGAAATTTTAGAAGTTGTGAGTGGGTCGAAAAATTCACCTTTTGAATTTAAATTGAATTTAAATCCAATTTAAATCCAAAAATTGAACAGTCTCCAAATTTTTCCAAACCCACACCAAAATGTCCGGAATCTAATTATGATCCCAACGCAAGAAGCCTCACGTAATTTGGACCTCGTACGTAAAAGTTACACGCATTAGAAAATTGAACGGTCTAATTAATAAAATAAATAAAAAAATTATAATTACCCTTCTTTACTGCCACATCACCCACATGCTCTCGCTCAGCTAACCCTAGATATGTGCATGAATCATAGAACTCGCCGCCGATCTCGAGCTCGCATCGCCCACAACACCGCGCCGCACCATGCCAGGAGCCATCCTCGACTTCGCCATTCAACCCTCCACCATCAACCGACCCACGTGGTACGTCACACACGAACGAATAGGGCAGCCGCCGCCGAACATTTCTTGACCTAATTGAATTATTGCCGCCCATTTAGCCGTCATTATCGCGCACGAACAAATCTGATCGAATCCCCTCGACGATCTATACCCAACGGTACAAGCAATTTGCCGATGCGCTAAAGTTCATCAATGATCAACGAAAGGCCGAGATTGGTTCTTCGATTTCTAGACGAACGGTGATTCAAAACCAAAAATGAACTGCAGATCTGAGATGTATACATCGAGAGTTTCGATACATAATTTTTCTGAATTTTTTTGAGGAGTTTGAAATTTCAATTTGATTTTTGAATTGCAATTGGATCCAGAATTGTCTGCCATTGAAATGAGGAGGTGAAGAGGAATTGGACGTGCAGACAATTTACAATGAGGAACAATTAGGGTTTATAGCAGGGAATTTATAGACAAGACTGAAATAGAATAGATGGATTAGATTGGTATACGCGTAAAATGATAAAGTGGCCCGACAAGCCCGTTCTGACTCCGGAACGAAATTGGGTCAACCCATATACCAAAATAGACGTTTCAAATATTTTATATGCAATGGAAAAGGTTTCAAGTCTAAATTCCATCGTATGAAGAAGTTAAGCTTATTTCAAAATTTTCCAAATTGATTTCAATTGATTTCAATTTCATTGATTTCAAGGCGTTACGAGTCCGTATGATCAACCAACAGGTCCGATCGTTACGAAATTTTAAATCCTACAATAATTCACCATTACGGATCCGATGAAACTGGCTTCGTCGAAATCCGAGTCAGTGGCCAAAATGGTTATTTTTACATTAATTAAATAATTTAATAATTAATTGATAAAATCCAATTTTTAATTTCCATTCTATAATTGACAATATTTATCACTTTTATATTTCTTAATCATTTACACTAATTTACGCAAATTAAAAAATGTCAATTTAGAGTTGATTAATCTATCAGTTTCAGTATTAACCTTAATTTCACTAAATTCAAAATTATAAATAAAATTCCCAAAAATCCCATTTAATTAAATAAATTAATGATTATTCCATTCATTATTGACCAATGGATGGATTCGACGTTGGATTCAAAACTATTACATTAATATTCTCACAATCCATCTTAAATTAAAATAACGTAATATTTAGATTTTTTAATTTCATTTAATTGCCATTAATCCAATTATTGAATTCTACACTCACACTTCCGTTATTATATTAATTATCATTAAAGTAACGTTTATTATCAACAACAAACATTAAAATTACTTATCCAACATTGATTGTACAAATTTTCAATTTATTACGTATTACTTCATCCGTTAATATAACTTTAAGTTCACTCCCCAATTTACTAATTTAAATCAATTATAACTTTAAAATTTTAATAAATTCATTAATTGTCAATTACCATTCCAATAAATCCATTCATTTGATTTCCCTTATATTAATTTTATTACCAAATATTCCTATTTACAAACAAATAAAATCCTGAAATTGTTTAAATCAATCGGGATTACATTGAATAAATTGTTTATTAGCTTACATCAACATTCTTACCTTTCATACCCATTATAAATTCATTAACAAATTACAAACTTCTTTTATTTATACAACACTTGCATTCATACCTAATTATCACCCAACAATTATTATAGTTACTTATCTGTCATTGTTTCTATCTAATTGCAATTTCTTACATATTATTTCATCAATTCAGATAACTTTGAATTTATTTCCCATTACACTAAAATACGCCTATTTACATCTTACGTTTGTATTAATGTTACATTAATATATTCAAATTCCTAACTCCTTTGTTATTAATTATCCTATTTTCCTTTATTGTATCTTTTCCAAATATATACATTAATTACGATTAAATATTCTCAATAAATTTATTTACTTGGTTTTATGCTTTCAATTGCACCAATTACTATCTATAAATAAATTTACGTTCCCACTTTCCGTTATTATATCACACATTAATACAATAATTGCATTTGTTTTTATTATATTCCACTTATAACTGAGTCATAACATCTAAATTATTTTATTAATTTGGAATGTTCACTCAAGTTCATTAATTTATTCAATGCTTACTTTTATTCTCTCATATTCAATTTATATCCAGGTATAACACTTCCACTACTTCATTTATTAGAATTTTATTTAAATTACTAATAATTAGTTTTTAATTAGCATTGTTATATTTAATTTTAGCGTCCATTTCAATATTAAATTGTAAAGGTTTTATTTCTTACTAGATTTAATTACAAAAATCTTATTAAAATAACAAATTTAATTATCGGAATTTACGGGTCGCTACACTCTCCCCCACTCAAGACTTTTCGTCCCCGAAAAGGAAAAGGAGGGTAAAGAAAGAATTAAGTGAACAATACATCTTGTTCAAAAATATTAAATTTATAAACAAATAAATTTTCAAAATTTACTAATTTAAATAAAATATATCAATTTTTAACCATTAAATCTTTTATACTCAAATTAATAAAATTTGAAATTCAAAAATTTTCTAAGTCCAAAATTTACGAAAAATTTCGGCAGAGTCTCCTTTGTACGGGGATGCCCGGGAGAAAATATAATATCAAATATAACAATATACAGCATATATTTTCCAAAATAATATATATCCCAACACGGGAAAACAATATAATAACGCTAAAAATCGTAATCCAAAAGCTACCTATTTTTCAGGCAATTTACGCTTATTATGAAACAAAATACAGTAGCAATTGCTTCCATAACCTGCATTTCACTTATATAATCCAAAAGAGAAAATAATTATATAAAATGAAATGTTTAATTTGTTTCAATCAATAACAAACAAATCAATACAAACAACAATCACTTGCAACCAGGCATACAACCATCACATAGAATCATCACAAATCAATCATTCATTCATATCAACAAAACAAATAGTTGTTTGGGTTCAAAACTTAAAATTGTACAGGATGAAAAATAAACTACTAAGCGCACCATTACTCAACAATCTCTGATGAAGCTAAATAGATTATTCATACATCCAAACAATTTTCAAATATCGTTACCCAAACAACCATAAACCGAAACAAACCACAACAATTTCAAACAACAGATTTAGTTTATCCTTATTAATTCCATTCATACATTTGTTGTTTGATTTCTCTTTTTCATTCATATAATGGTTTATCTTTTTAATTTACATTTATTTCTTACAAATTTATTTACGAATAACTTCAACTTATTTACTTAAGTTTAAAATTTCTTACTTACAATATGAAACGATCCTGAGTCGACCTTCGAAAATCGGCACCGAATACGACACTCGTAATCAAATGCCGCAGATCCAAACGTCGAATCTAGTTCACTAGAGCTTATAACACATTAAGTACAGCACATCGGAAGAAATTGAATAATATCATATACAACATCTGGTACAATATCTGATACAGTGATGATACAATAGAATGATACAATGAATATCAATACTATCAGAGATACAAGAAATAGCAGCGGAAAGATACTGAATTCAATGCCAACTCCAAAACTCCATCTTCAGTCCAAAGCTAGCTCGAACCATCATCAAGTTGCACCAAGATAAGCAAGGTCAGCTGTGAAAACTAAAGTGTAGAAAATGCGATCCACGGATCCAAAAGCTTCGAAGGCTATCGAACCAATTCCCACTATTCGACTATCTGAAAAACCCAATTCTAGACTGCCCGTGTGAAAAATAGTGGGCAGCCAGAGTTTAGGAAAAGAACAATAAACTCCAGGACGGTCATGGGACTGGTGTGAGCAAACAAAACAGTTTATCTTTTAAAATAGACAACAAAAGAATTTAAAATAAATCCGCAATGCTTTTTTAAAAATGAAACTACTATAAGGCCTCTCGCCACACACACAATGCAAGAACAAACTTGGAGGAGATTTCTCCTTATGATAGTCAAACATGCTTATTACGAGAAAACCCTTTGATATTATTATTAGTGCATAATGCATAAAATCTTTCGAAATTATAATACTAATCTTAGCTAGCATAGGTACCATTATACTATGCCTACTATAGCTACCATTTTAAATGGAAGGTTCGACAACTAAAACCATACAAGGTCCGTATTGCTTTTTTGGATTTCCAACAAATGGTCAGGCAAAGGAACTTCCCACATAAAATGGAACGCCTCTGGAGGGACGTCCCCGAGAACCTAACCGGATCTCTGCTACACAAGGCCGGGTTACCTCTATAACTAGGTAACAACTGACACGGGTATGCCATCCCCCGGTCGTTACTGACCTTTATTCGAGGGCCCTCAATCCAACAACCACACAGTAAAGTATTTGGGCTCCATACCATGATACCACTTTTTATAAAAAAATCAACATAAGTAAACATCTAGGCTCCATACCATGATATCACATTTTATCCAGAAGGAAATGGTCATACCCTCTGGAGGAGCTACCCCCAAATAACCTTGCTGCCACGATTCCTGTTTCGACCATTACCGGGTTGTGAGGCTCGACGAAATCATGTCGACAAAGCTATGCTTTTTCATAAAGCCATGCTTCGATCACAAATGATCAACAAATGATCATCAACACACAGCAGCAATTAGCATGCCACATTACCAATTGGGAATGTATCACTAGTAGCCATCAACTACATAACCTCTGAGCTCGTACGTCTCAGAGAAGGGTGTTAAGCTAAGAGAATAAATCTCCACCACCAAAATAAATGTATTTGATAGAAACCAGCTTTACATCTCAAAGTGTAATGTCAGACACACATCCATACAAGTCTGTTCCGGGTTCGAACAGAACCGAAGGCACTTCCGAAGAAGCCCTTGCAAATCCAAGTATTCACAATCCCGATCGGACTTCCCATCACTTAGGATATCTCTATACCAGTGCGACTCAGTGCAAAGACAATCGACGGGTTATCCTTTCGTTCTCGAAAATACCCGGTCTTCACCGCCGGTCTTCAAATGCTATCCATAACGACGTATCATTATTCTAAATGGGTTATATGACACAAAGGTCCTCTCCCGGCTAAACCAAATAATGAGTGTAATATTTAAAAACATATGGATAATGGGATTTCAGTTAAGTCACAACTTAATATCCAAAACTTTTCTTTCAAATTGTTTAAACAAATTTCCATTTCAAATCTTTTAAAATAAAAACATTTATTTCAGGAAGTTCACCCAGTTTCACAAAGATCCATTCACGGATTTCAAAACAATTCCCACTTCGATTAGGATTAACTCATCCCGTTTTCAAAGATTTGTTCATTACTTGGAAAACCATTTCCATTTCAAACTTGAAATTCCTTTAACACAGATTTGAAATTCATTTCTTATATGAAAGCTTTTATTTTTTGAAAACGATTACTTTTTGTTTTGGGAAAAACTCATTATAATTCACATAAGTTAAAGCCGTTCAAGTATAAGACTTTGGGTTTAAATTTAAATTTCAGAAACCATATTTTTTTAAAAGGTTGAAACCTATATATATACCTTTATAACTCTTACAATCTTTTAGACCATAACTTCCAAATTATTGAATTCAACTTCAAATATTGAATTTGAATTTAAATCAAATTATTTAAATTATGAGTCTTATTAAGTTACTTAAAATAACTTTTATTTTTGAAACTCAATTTCAAAAGCTTTCAATTCCAATTCCAAAATTATTTTGGATTCAGGAATTCAATTTTTAAAATTGTTAAAAATCTGTGACTTAGCCGATTTCCACGTGCAATCCATATTTCTGTGTGTATGGTGTAGTCCAGGGGTTTCACACAATAGTGCAACATCATAAATCATCACATCACATAATTAAACACATCGATATTTATAAGCGGTATAATCTATAACGCTTATCGTTTATTCACAGATACATAGATAAATAGTGTAAATTTATCACAGATGAATAAACTACATTCATCACAGATCACACTGAAACAATTCATAGCACAAAGCACAACATATCAGAAATATCAAACAGTTCAACAACCAATAGAATTCAAAACATCCATAAGTAAGCTCAATTAATTATCTGATTAATTTAAATCAGATAAGTAATCAATCATGGTTAATTACATTGATCGATTTCAAATCATTTGATTGATTGTCCTTCAATCATTTACTAATTTAATAAATCAACCTTTAAATTATTAAATAATTAACCTTTAATTATTCAATTATCCTTTAATAAATTTCCCTTAATTAATTCATTATAAAATTAGTCAACCCCTAATTAATTACCATTTAATTAATTATTCTTATTTAATTACAATAAGTGATTATCCCTACTCACTTAATCCGCTTTAATTAATTAATTACTTAATTTATCTTTAATTTATTTCATGAATTATAAAAAATCTTAATTTTACTTAAGATAAACAACCTCTTTGTTAAATACTAAATCACATTTCTAAAACCTTTACCTTTAATTATAATTAAATTTAAAATATCCTTTAGTATTTAACATACCTAATTTAACAATCAAACTGTTTCTTAATTAAGGTTTTGAAAGACATTTAATTTAAAGAATTTATAAAGGATTAAAACAATTTCATTTTTTATAAAATTTATTTATAAAAAACTGGAATTCAAATTCATTTTGAATTCAGATTTTTTTATCTTGTTTCAAAACCCTTGCTTTACACTTTTAAATTTAGTTTATGTTTAAAAACTCAAACCCTGTCAGGTTTTAAACATTCAAACCCAATATAACTTAAACACTTAAAAGTTGTTAAAACTAATGTAAATTCCAAAACTTAAATCATTTCAAAACTAAGGTTCAAACTAACTTGAATTCAGATTTAAACTTAAGTTTAAAACTTGGTTTAAAACTTTGATTTACATTTGAAACTTTATTTTTAAATTTTTTAAAACAGAACAAGTTTGTAGAACCTGTACAAAAACCACCCGAGCCAAAATACAATTGCTTCGAGTCCAACACCCCACTACCTCGAGCAAAACTGCAAAATACTTCGAGTAAAATACTCGAACTACTCGAGTACCATCCCTGCTTCCCCCCAACTACACAATTTCCAGATCAACCAACCCCAGTGCTCCGTGCACGGGTACGACACCACCGCTCGCCTCCGGTCGACATCACTGCGTCCAACAAGTCGACAACCATCCATAAACCTCTTCCCGACCATCAAAACTGCGTCGTCACCTCGAAATCAAAATTCGAGTTCGAAGCCGCAACCTGGAAGACATCACTGGAACCACCATCAACCTGGAAACTGCCGTCTTTCTCACAACCTCGACTACCAGAATTCATACTACTCCGGCCATCCACTCGTCAACACTTCCTCTTCCACTTCCCAAAAACATGCAACGCTCAATCAACTCCGGAGGACGAACGAGGCCAATTACACAACCACGTCAAAACTAGGTTTAAAATTTTCAAACGCTCGCCACCTCCACCACGTTCATCTTCTCACCACCACAGTATTTTTCCTGCAACACCTGATTACTCCTCCACCTCCAGGAGGAAGCTCGACCCCTCCGGCCATCAAGATCAATCGTGACGACCAAAAGTACATGACTCAAACAAACCCAAACCGCTCTTCATTCCCTAACCTAAAATTTTTGGTTTTAACTTTAAAAATCATGTTAAGGTATAAGAATTCAGATTATATACTTGAATTCGTGAATTAAAATGTTTGAATTTTTGACTAAGATTGAAGTTGCCTGTACTTTTAAAATTTCTCAAATAAATCATTGATTTATTCTATTGAAATTTATTTCTAAACTTAAATCATGTTTAAACAAACAATTTCTGTTTAAATTCTAAAGCTGAACAAAAATCAGCGGAGAAGAAGTTTGATTTCCAACAGGATTTGAAAACCTGTTTCCAAACAAAGGTAGTATGCCTGATACTAAATATGCACAATCATTTTAAACACATACATATACACATCTTTGCATGCATAAGGATACTTCACAATTCCTATTTCAAGCATGATTCAAACCATAGGCTAAACTTCAAAAAATTCAAAAGTTTACTCACCTGAAATGTTTTGAAACAGAGAACACTTTTGTGTTGTGAAAACCTTCAATTTAGATTTTTCCTTTAAACTTGCTTTGTTTTGTTATTGAACAGAATTCTTTTTTTTTTTTGATGATACTTCTTATATTTTTTTTCCCCTAGGATTCTAAGTTATGTTTGAACGAACTGAAATAAAGATGTTGATATATAGAAAGAAGCTTACAGGGTAATCTTGTTTGTACAGGGTAATTATATTGTCTTTGAACAATATACCAGAGATATTTCTTATGTTTTCTTTTGCTGCCTCCATTTTTGACCAAGCAAGATTTTGTTTTGGACAATTAGAATGACCTTATGTTGTGCTGAGATGATTTCTTGTTTGTGCTTGTAGATGTTATTTTTTTCCATTTGACTATGCAGATTTTTCTTTGGTGGCTGATAGATATATATTGTGTGCTAGAGATGATCTTGCATTAATTATCATTGTTTTTATCTACATACTTATCCTATTTGTTGTTCCTAGATATTTTTATCTTTGCTTTGTAATATAAAGGAAATTGTAAAATCAATATGTTGTTGGAATTCATCCTAATGTATTGACTTTATATTTTATAAAATCGTATAATTTTATTAACATGTTGTTGAATTTGTCTAATTTATTTCTAACTTAAATATTTATTTCAACTTACATACTAATTTTCTTATATGTCTACATATATAAATTGAAATCTACTTATCTATGCACATATACACACACACACACACACACACACACACACACACACATATATAGGATTTAAATTCAAATTATTTAAACTCAAAAAAAATGAAGTTTTATTTATATAAATTAACACATATGTCTATTCGAATTTGGAGTAACTCAATCAATTTACTAATTGATTTCACAATCTTTATTCAAAAATTAGATTAATTATCAATTTAAACTTAGAAAAAATCTGGGTTCGTTATAGATTCCCACCTTAAAAAAAAATTCGTCCCTTAAATTTGCAGGTGGAGAAACAACAAAGATAGATACACAAAGATAGAAAAATAGTTTTCCAGGTCAAACTGGATATCTATTCTGTATTTGGCTCACCAAATCACAATATCACAAATATGAGAACAAACTCATTCAATATTACACAGGATACTCGGATCATCAGTCTACGAAATATGCAAGGCACTGGTTAGTCCGAAGGATAAATAACCGTTCGTAGAATATATCGAGACCCAAAAAATAGATAAATGGATTTAATTCTTCCATAATTCTGAAACACTAGACATGGATTCCAAACTCTAGTCGGAATACCCCAAAGTATATATAAGTTGTCCCTCTTCGGACTTTGATATTCACAAGAAATTACAATAGAATTTCAAATTTGGTTATAATCGAAATTGTTTTATCGATACAATCTTCATATTCAACTTTATATTTAATTTACCAATTAATTTCAAATAGAATTTCAAATTCACTGAAGTTAAAAACGAAAAGATGATAGAAATTTAACGAAGTGAATACGAAATAGAAATTTATTTACATGATTCATAAGGGCCCTCATCACACCAAAGCTTCTCCCTCGAGCTGCCATAAAGCCAATCAAAGAATTGAAATCGAATCAAAGGAAATTGATAGAGAAAGATATTTCTGTTGTTGCAGGGTATTGACCATTTGTGGTGGTACTCCTCTGTCTCCTATCTCGTTCTCTTCTTGCACTCATACTCACCATCAGTGGATAGTAAGAGAATTTACTGAGACATTCGAACGGATATCTTAGGGATACTCATTCTAGGGTATACTTCACCCTATCTCTAATGAACTACTTAATGTATTATACTCCTGAGCTAAAGTTTTAACCTTCAGCTCTGATACCAAATGAAAAGATCCTGCGTCGACCTTTGAAAATCGGCACCGCATATGACACTCGTAATCAAATGCCGCAGATCCAAACGTCAAATCTGGTTCACCGGAGCTTATAACACATCAAATACAACACAGCAGAAGAAATTATACAACATCTGATACAATATCCGATACAGTGATGATACACTAGAATGATACAATGGATATCAATACTATCAGAGATACAAGAAATAGCAGTGGAAAGATAATGTCTTCAATGCCGACTCCAAAACTCCATCTTCAGTCCAAAGCTAGCTCGAACCATCATCAAGTTGCACCAAGATAAGCAAGGTCAGCTGTGAAAGCTAAAGTGTAGAAAATACGATCCATAGATCCAAAAGCTTCGAAGGCTATCGAACTAATTCCTACTATTCGACTATATGAAAAACACAACTCTAGACTGCCCGTGTGGAAAATAGTGGGCACCCAGAGTTTAGGAAAGGAACAATAAACTCCAGGTCAGTCATGGGACTGTTGTGAGCAAACGAAAACAGTTTACCTTTAAAACAAACAACAAAAGAATTTAAAATAAATCTGCAATGCTTTTTGAAAAATGAAACTACCATAAGGCCTCCCGCTACACACACAATGCAAGCGCAAACTTGGAGGAGATTTCTCCTTATGATAGTCAAACATGCTTATTGCGAGAAAACTCTTTGATATTATTATTAGTGCATAGTGCAGAAAACCTTTCGAAATTATAATATTAATCTTAGCCAGCATAGGTGCCATTATACTATGCCTACTATAGCTACCATTTTAAATGGCAGGTTCTACAACTAAAACCGTATAGGGTTCGTATTGTTTTGTTTGGATTTCCAACAAATGGTCAGGCAAAGGAACTTCCCACATAAAATGGAACGCCTCTTGAGGGACGCCCCCGAGAACCTAACCGGATCTCTGCTACACAAGGCCGGTTTACCTCTGTAACTTGGTAACAATTGACATGAGTACGCCATCCCCCGGTCGTTACCGACCTTTATCCGAGGGCCCTCAATCCAACAACCACACAGTAAAGTATCTGGGCTCCATACCATGATACCACTTTTTATAAAAAATCAACATAAGTAAATATCTGGGATACATACCATGATATAACTTTTTATCCAGAAGGAAATGGTCATACCCTCAGGAGGAGCTACCCCCAAATAATCTTGCTGCCACGATTCCTGTTTCGACCAATACCGGGTTGTGAGGCTCGACGAAGTCACGTCCACAAAGCTACGCTTTTTCACAAAGCCATGCTTCGATCAAAAATGATCAACAAATGATCATCAACACACAACAGCACTTTGCATTCCACGTTACCAAATTGGGAATGTATCACTAGTAACCATCAACTACATAACCTCTGAGCTCGTACGTCTCAGAGAAGGGTGTTAAGCTAAGAGAATAAATCTCCGCCACCAACAGAAATGTATTTGGTAGAAACTAGCTTTACATCTCAAAGTGTAATGTCAGGCACACATCCATACAAGTCTGTTCCGGGTTCGAACAGAACCGAAGGCACTTCCCGAAGAAGCCCTTGCAAATCCAGGTATTCACAATCCCGATCGGACTTCCCATAACTTAGGAAATCTCTATACCGGTGCGACTCAGTGCAAAGACAATCGACGTGTTATCCTTTCGTTCTCGAAAATACCCGGTCTTCACCACCAGTCTTCGAATGCTATCCATAACAACGTATCATTATTCGAAGTGGGTTATATGACTCAAAGGTCCTCTCCCGACTAAACGAAATAATGAGCATAACATTTAAAAACATATGGATAATGGGATTTCAGTTAAGTCACAACTTAATATCCAAAACTTTTCTTTCAAATGGTTTAAACAAATTACCATTTCAAATCTTTTGAAATAAAAAGATTTATTTCACAAAGTTCACCCAGTTTCACAAAGATCCATTCACGGATTTCAAAACAATTCCCACTTCGATTAGGATTAACTCATCCCATTTTCAAAGATTTTCTCATTACTTGGAAAACCATTTCCATTTCAAACTTGAAATTCCTTTAACATAGATTTGAAATTCATTTCTTATATGAAAGCTTTTATTATTTGAAAACAATTTGTTTTCGTTTTGGGAAAAACTGATTATAATTCACATAAGTTAAAGCCGTTCAAGTATAAGACTTTGGGTTTAAATTTAAATTTTCAAAACCATACTTTTTTAAAAGGTTGAAACCCATATAAATACCTTTATAACTCTTACAATCTTTTAGACTATAACTTCCAGATCATTGAATTCAACTTCAAATATTAGATTCGAATTTAAATCAAATTATTTAAATTATGAGTTTTATTAAGTTATTTAAAATTACTTTTATTTTTGAAACTCAATTTCAAAAGCTTTCTATTCTAATTCCAAAACTATTTTGGATTTAAGAATTTAATTTTTAAAATTGTTAAAAATCTGTGACTTAGCCGGTTTCCCCGTGCAATCCATATTTGTGTGTGTATGGTGTAGTCCAGGGGTTTCACATAATAATGCAACATCATAAATCATCACATCACATAATTAAACACATCGATGTTGATAAGCGGTATAATCTATAACGCTTATCGTTCATTCACAGATACACAGATAAATAGTGTAAATTTATCACAGATAAATAAACTACATTCATCACAGATCACACTGAAACAATTCATAGCACAAAGCACAACATATCAAAAATATCAAACAGTTCAACAACCAATAGAATTCAAAACATCCATAAGTAAGCTCAATTAATTATCTGATTAATTTAAATCAGATAAGTAATCAATCATGGTTAATTACATTGATCGATTTCAAATCATTTGATTAATTGTCCTTCAATCATTTATTAATTTAATAAATCAACCTTTAAATTATTAAATAATTAACCTTTAATTATTCAATTATCCTTTAGTAAATTTCCCTTAATTAATTCATTAATAAATTAATCAACCCCTAATTAATTACCATTTAATTAATTATTCTTAATTAATTACAATAAGTGATTATCCCTAATCACTTAATCCACTTTAATTAATTAATTACTTAATCTATCTTTAATTTATTTCATGAATTATAAAAAATCTTAATTTTACTTAAGATAAACATCCTCTTTGTTAAATACTAAATCACATTTCTAAAACCTTTACCTTTAATTATAATTAAATTTAAAATATCCCTAAGTATTTAACATACCTAATTTGACAATCAAATTGTTTCTTAATTAAGGTTTTAAAAGACATTTAATTTAAAGAATTTATAAAGCACTAAAACAATTTCATTTTTTATAAAATTTATTTATAAAAAACTTGAATTCAAATTCATTTTGAATTCAGATTTTTTTAACTTGTTCAAAACCCTTGCTTTACACTTTTAAATTCAGTTTAAGTTTAAAAACTCAAACACTGTCAGGTTTTAAACATTCAAACCCAATATACCTTAAACACATAAAAGTTGTTAAACCCAATGTAAATTCCAAAACTTAAATCATTTCAAAACTAAGGTTCAAACTAACTTGAATTCAGATTTAAACTTAAGTTTAAAACTTGGTCTAAAACTTTGATTTACATTTGAAACTTTATTTTTGAATTTTTTAAAAAAGAACAGGTTTGTAGAACCTGTACAAAATCCACCCGAGCCAAACTACAATTGCTTCGAGTCCAACACCCCACTTGCCTCGAGCAAAACTGCAAAATACTTCGAGTAAAATACTCGAACTACTCGAGTACCATCCCTGCTTCCCCCCAACTACACAATTTCCAGATCAACCAACCCCAGTGCTCCGTGCACGTGCACGGCTCCGCCGCTCGCCTCCTGTCGACATCACTACGTCGACCAAGTCGACAACCATTCACAAACATCTTCCAGACCATCAAAACTACGTCATCACCTCGAAATCAAAATTCGAGTTCGAAGCCGCAACCTGGAAGACATTACTGGAACCACCATCAACCTGGAAACTGCCGTCGTTCTCACAACCTCGACCACCTGAATTCATACTACTCCGGCCATCCACTCTTCAACACTTCCTCTTCCACCTCCCAAAAACACGCAACGCTCGATCAACTCCAAATGACGAACGAGGCCAATTATACAACCACTTCAAAACTAGGTTTTAAAATTTCAAACGCTCGTCGCCGCCGCCACGTTCATCTGCTCACCACTACAGTATTTTTCCTGCAACCCCTGATTACTCCTCCACCTCCAGGAGGAAGCTCAACCCCTTCGGCCATCAAGGTCAACCGTAAAGACCAAAAGTACATGACTCAAACAAACCTAAACTGCTCTTCATTCCCTAAACTAAAAATTTTGATTTTAACTTTAAAAATCATGTTAAGGTATAAGAATTCAGATTATATACTTGAATTCATGATTAAAATGTTTGAATTTTTGACTAAGACTGAAGTTGCCTGTACTTTTAAAATTTCTCAGATAAAACATTGATTTATTCTATTGAAATTTATTTCTAAACTTAAATCATGTTTAAACAAACAATTTCTGTTTAAATTCTAAAGCTTAACAAAAATCAGCGGAGAAGAAGTTTGATTTCAAACAGGGTTTGAAAACCTGTTTCCAAACAAAGGTAGTATGCCTGATACTAAATATGCTGTAATGATTCAAAATTTTCGACTTTCGAAAATCGACATTAATATGCCCACTGTATCAACTGCCGAGCAATCGAAGGCCAAAAAACCGAATTGTTAGGGTTAAAGAAGAAGAGGTAGAAGAAGAAAGAAGAAGAAACAGAAACAATATCAGAATCTCACAATCGCAGCGGAACAACATATAATAGATAAATGAATAATCTTTAAATCAAAAGAACTGTACATTTTATACATTACATCATCAGAGTCAATATACAACACCACACAATAATGGACATTTATATAAGCCTGTCCTCACAGCTGAATACACAGCAGAAAAGATAATATCATATACAAGTGATACGTTTCGCCATCCAGCTTGCCTCCTGCTCTACAACATCTCCTGAATTCCAGAATGACCTAATAACCTAACTCTAGACTGCCCGCGTGGAAATTGGTGGGCACCCAGAGTTTAGGAAGGGAACAATAAATTCCAGGTCAGTCATGGGACTGGTGTGAGAAATTAAAACAGTTATTTTCATAAATAAAATAAAAAGAATTTCACTATGCTTTTGGAAAATGAAACTACCATAAGGCCTCCCGCCACACACACAATGCAAATGCAGAATTGGAGGAGATTTCTCCTTGTTATAGTCAAATATGCTTACTATGCAGAATCATTTGATTATTATTATTATTAGTTCATAGTGTAGAAAACATTTCGAAAGTATAATATAAATCTTAGCCAGCATAGGCATTTCGCACTATGCCTACTATAACTACCATCTAAACAGTGGTGACCACCATAAGTAAATGGCAGGTTCTACAACTAAAACCGTACAAGGTACGTATTGGAAGATTGGATTTCAACAAATGGTCAGGCCAATGAACTTCCCATTGCCACATGGGTACGCCTCTGTAGAGACGCCATGAGAACCTAACCAGATCTCTACCAACACAAGGCCGGGTTACCTCTGAACTAGGTAACTACTGACACGAGTATGCCATCCCCCGGTCGTAACCGACCTTTATCCCGGGATTCACCAACAACAACAAAGAAATAAATTTGCGGCAACCACATAGGTTAAATATCTACGCTCCATACCATAATACCACCTCTATCCAGACGGAAATGTACATATCCTATGGGGGTGCTATCCCCAAATAACCTTGCTGCATTCTTCCTGTTTTGACCATTACCGGGTTGTGAGGTTCGTTGAAGTCTCATCCGCAAAGCTACGCTTTTCAAAAAAGCCACGCTTTTATAAACAAATGATTAGCAGCACTTCGTATGCCACATTACCAAATTGGGAATGTATCACTAGTAACCATCAACTACATAACCTTTGAGCTCGTACGTCTCAGAGAAGGGTGTTAGCTAACGGAATAAATTCTCCGCCACCAGCAGAAGTGTATTTGATAGAAACCAGCTTTACATCTCAAATTGTAACGTCAAACACACATCCATACAAGTCCGTTCCGGGATCAAACGGAACCGAAGGCACTTCCAAAGAAGCCCTTGCAATTCGGATATTCACTAATCACGTCTGAACTTCCCATCACAAAGGGTGATAAAATCTCTATATCGAGGATCAGCTGATGCAGAGACATTCGACGGTAATCCTTCCGTTTTTGAAAATATCCGGTCTTCAACACCGATCTTCAAATGCTATCCATTATGACGTATCACTATTCAGAATGGGATTAATGAACCAAAGGCCCTCTCCCGGCCAAACCGAATAAAGAGCATTTATTTTAAAATAAGTGCAACATTCAAATTCAATCAAATCGCAACAAATACCCATTTAAAGGTAAATATTGATAGTCGGTTATTTAACTATCAATAGATATGCACGACATCACCAGATTCCAAATAATTTCCAAAATTATTTATTTTCCAAAGATATCTTTACAAGATATATTTTTTCACACTTCAACCATTTGAAAACAAATTTCAAATCACTTTTCCCTTTACAACTTTTGAAAACAAATTTCAAATCATTTTCCTTACGCGGAAACACTTCGAAATATTTATTCATTTACACTCGAAATCTGCCGAGTTCAAATACTTTAAAATAATTTATAACACTTATCCAAAAATATATCAGGAAAAACACTTTGAAATAAAACTATTTTTCTTTAAACACTTTACTTAAAATATTAGTTATAAAAATATTATACCAATATTACATATAACTTAAGTCCAAACTAATTTTGAAAATAAAATTAGTAGATAGAGTGTGACTATTTAAATAACTATTTTCTAAAACAATTATTGATTAAATCTTAGAAATAATCATTTCTATATCAACTTAATAAATCTTTATTTAAAGGATTCAAAACAATTTAAGAATTTAATTTCTCCAAAGTATCCTTTTCAAAACCAATTCTAGAATTATATATGTATATATGTATATATCTTTCAAAGCTATTCAGAAGTTTTATTCGACTTTCCAGGGAGAATACACTTTCATTTCAAAATGGTTCATTTAAACCAATTAAATAAATCCTTACTGGTTTACTTTAATTTTTCGTTCCAAATCTGTAAATTTATTTCCACGCTTCAAAAATAAATCAATGTTTATTTTTAAACAAATTTCCCTTTACTTTATAAATTCCATGTTAATTCACATTTCCAAAATATCTACTGATATACGATTTTCAAATCGATTTCAATTATTCACTTTCAACACCAATTCAATTTTTCAATTGATTTCAAAAACAACCAAATCAAATTCCATATTGGTTTTTTTCCATGAAATTAAACACCAAGTGAATTTCATTCAAATATCAAATTGAAATCAATTTCTAGTAAACCCCAAATCAATTTTCAAATTGATTCTAAATTCTTTTCAAAACACCAAATAAATTTCCAAATGGATTTTTTTTTTAAATTTATTTCCTTTTAAAGAAAACAATTTTTTTGTTTTTAAAACTCTTTAAAAATCCATATTTTGAATAAATTCTTCAACCTTTGAATAATATTACCCGAAATCCATTTATTAAAGCTTTTCCCATATTTTGAAATTTTATTCAATAAGATTAAAAATAAAACTTTATTATTTTAGAATTACTTATTTTAAATTTATCCAATCCTCGAAAATAAATTTTAATGTAAACTTTCAACCTAAATTTTCAAAAACCAATTTTTTTATTTATTTCCGGTATCCAACGATACCAAAATTTTATTCGGCTAAATTTTAGCCTTCAACGATTTCAATCACAAAGATAATCACACAGAGATTATAAATAATCAACGCACAACATTGAAACAAATTCAATTATTTGAGAAATCCAGTTGGATCCCTCCAACCAGTTTCCCTACATCCACAGATCTTAGCACAATACAAATCCCATTTCAAGACGGGATATCGTGGTACATGGGTTTATATAAAGTATCATCCACTATTATGCGGCGCAATAGGGTCTCATCCGCGATATAATGCGGGAAATCAACTCCAAGTACATATATAATACAAATTCCACTTCAAGGTGGAATATCGCGGTATATGTGTTTAATAAAATAAGCTCCGCTTAATATGCGGCGTATAGGGTCTATTTCGATACAAATAACAATCATCATCCAATCACACAATCAAGCAATTTTAAATTTAACTATTTAAAATTTTAAATATAAACACAATTCGACCGAGTGAGAAGTTCACACCTTGTTTCAAATACAGTTGCAGTGTTTTATTTCGAATAAAATTAAACACGCGTTTAACTTTACCCAAAATTCCACTAGCTCAAATAAATCCCAATCCAGCTCCATCGCGTAGTATTCGTCCATACGATTCCAACACAAGTCGTTTCGTGCGAAATGGACCTTGTATGAAAAAGTTATGCAGCTTTAAGGTTTATACAAATTAATAAATATTTAACGTCAATTTTCTTTTCTATTTTAAAACCCTAACCATCTCAGCCGTTGATTTCTTTGCTTAGATCCAGGCCGTCGTTATTTTCTTCTCCTTCATCAGGTTACCATCACTTAAAGGAAACCCATAGAGCCGCTCTTTTTCACGAATTATCGCGCCCTATACGATCGATGAGACGACGATCAGGTAATGCTGTTTCGATTCCCTAGTCGCCACGTGTGACGCCCCACCTCTATACCCACTCTAGCCAAGGACACTACAGGGTAATGTCGTCAACAAGCGCGGAGAATAAGGCTGTTGAGGAGCGACCATCCGCGTAATTGCTTTGTGCGAGCACTGATATGTCGGATAGTACAACATTTATCTGGTTTCAGGAAGAAATCCGACATACCGGTCCAAACTCAAAGCTACTACCTTGTGGCTATATATATTCTTTGGAAACAAATATAGAAATAAACATAACACAAATTAGTCACAGACATCCATATCACAAAGGCGGAAATAGATATGAATATATAACACATAGAAGTGTTCATCAGAGTATTGGTCAGACAAGATCCACAATATCACAAAAGAATAGCTACAAGTGCTAGACAACAGAATATGGATACATCAATGAGTCTATATCTCAAATGTATACAACAAAAACTACTAATCTAAGTAGTTAGCCAAAAGTCAGAGTGATAATCCCAGATGTGAAGTCAAGCAGAAGCACCTGTAACATCTCGGTCTGACCCGAGTATTATTTAATAAGAAAATACTAAACGGATCAGTCTAATTATAAATATTAGATGTAACGACATAGAATAAGAGATATGACATAAACATATAAAAACCATAATGCCATACTACGATAAGTATGTAATTGAAAATCAACAAGAGATTAATCAATATCACAAGAATCTTCTCAAAGATAAAAAGGAACGTCATACTCTATATTTTTATTCACAAAAAGTTAATGACACACAAATTCACCAATGCACAAATATTGATAAGACTTATCAATGTAAATCATGAAAATTGGTGAAACATAAATTCTAGAAATCATCAATGGAAATCCAAAAATCACAAAAGGGGGGAGGCCTATCACAAAACGGGAGCATGAAAACTCACCAACACGTGTATCACAAAATGGAATGCTATTCCATGGTTGCTAACCATTAAATTTGAGCCGAAGCTCCACAAAATGGCCTGAAGACCATGGGTCGCTACCCACCAAATTGAGCCGAAGCTCTATAGAAACGGGGTTTAATCTCCCTCGTACATCGCACATTTGCTAGTCTAAATCACAAAAATGATCATCAACGATCATGAAGAAGTGTCAATTACAGTAAGCCAGTAAATATATAAGCTTAGCTTCATGTTCCATAACCACTAGCTTAACTTAAATATTTACGAACAAATTGTAGATCTCCACTCAAAAATTATCACAAGAGATTCAATCGAACAAGTCCAAGAATTAACCGGCGAAGTAAACCCAAGCGTTTCATACCACTTGTTTTACTAAGCCGTTTAATTAGATTTCTCGTACGAGTGAGGTAAAGGTTTATATATACTAGTAGATTGGAAAACGGTTTAAGAAACAAGCTTTGTAGTAAAATAGGATTGAAATCGTTTTGATGAAAGAGTTTTTATATTTACTGCTAGTATTGAAACCTTCATATTTTTGAAGTGACAAATCACAAAAATGATTGTAGAAACAATAAGTCACAAAAATTCACATTCGAAGACGTGAATAAAATCCAAAGAATTCGATTCCAAATCCATCAAAATGGAAATACCCTTGCGACTTAACAGTCACGACTTGCGACTTAACACAATACAACACAAGAAATCAGCGGCTCAACTCATACGACACCACGGCACATGACACAAGGGATAGGCGACTTAAGGAGTAGCACATAGCCTAAAGCAGGCGCGACTCGACACATGGCGCGACCTAACTGCAAGCGACCTAAGGAATGACGCGACCCATTGGTTACGAGATATAGCAGGTACGACTTAACAGGCCGAGCGACCTAGGGTACTGGGGCAAGCCGAGCGACCTAAATGGTGCGACCTAAGGGGTGCGACCAAGCCGAGCGTCCTAAGTGGTGCGACCTAAGGGGTGCGACCAAGCCGAGCGACCTAAGTGATGGAACGACCTAAGCATGGCGCGACCTAAGTTGGTGCGACCTAAGGGGTGAGAGAAGGCCGAGCGACTTAAGATGGAACGACCTAAGCATGGCGCGACTTAACATGGCCGAGTGACTTAAGGATACCAATGGAGCTTCCTAAGTGGTTGCGACCTAAGTGCAGGCCGAGAGTCATGTATGCAGGCCGAACGACCTAGAGGATAGAAGTGCAAAAACTCTCTCAATTTGCAACCGATCGAGCACGGACGCTAGGGGATTACGCCCATCGGCTACCCGGTCCTATTGGCTCCTCGATGCATCACCTAAACGTGTTCAATCAGCAAAGTTAGGATTTTTAAGGATTTGAACCCAAAACACTAAAAATTGGAATTTTCACCAATTCAATCCAAACCAAAACAAATGCACATGAATAAGTGTTAGAAATTCATACCTAACAATCAAAGATAGTTATAGACAAAGATTTGAGATAAAAATCTCACCTTTTCACAAAATCAATGAAGAAGAAGCTTAAAAGCAAAGGAAGAATCAACCACACTTCAATCTCAACACAAGAAGCTTGAATCAATGGCTTCTCTTTGGATTTGGAGTTAGATGTTGGATTTGCAAATGAACTAGGGCTTGGAGTTTTTATTTCCCATTCATATCTCCATTTTTGATGAAGCTTGAGTGTTAGGAAATGAAAGTGAAGTAATGAAGGGAAGAAAGGGTTGAGCTAGAGTTAATAGTTTAGGCTAATGGGCTAAACCAAACCCAAAGCCCAAAATGAAAAAGTAGCAAAATTCCACTAACTCCAAACATATCAAAGTTTATACTCAAAAAGATCATAAATGGCGTTTTAAACTCAATGGAAGTGGTCCCGGGTCCTAATTCGACCGTAAGCAAAAAGTAACTTTTCGGACTATAATCCGACCAACGATAAAATATTTAAATAAAATATTTAAGTATTCAAATCGTAAAATATGTGGGTCGTTACAGACTCCCCTCCTTAAAGAAATTGCGTCCACGCAATATTTAAGAAGAAAATATAAGGTAACAACCATGAAAGCATATCAACACAAAAGAAATTTGAAATAAGATATTCACCTCAAAGAGCACGGGAAAGTAAGTCCGGATGTGTTCGCTCAATGAACTCTCTAGATTCCCAAGAGCAATCCTTAGGATTTGAGGACCATTGAACTTTAACAAGCGAAACATCTTTATTTCGATGGCGCTTGACCTCCGAAGCAATAATACGAATAGGATGTTGCTCATAAGTTAAATTAGGCGAAACTTCAATTTCTTCCACAACACCGGGCTCAAGAATAGAATCGAAATCTCGAAGGCATTTCCGTAATTGAGAAACGTGAAACACGTCATGAATAGCAGAAAACTGGGCCGGTAATAAAAGGCGATAAGCCACTGAACCAATACGTTCGGTGATAGGAAATGGCCCAATATATCGAGGCGCTAACTTTCCCGATCGACTGAAACGTACAACGCCCTCATAGGTGAAACACGAATAAACACAAGATCTCCCACAGAAAATTCTAATTTCCTTCTCCAGTTATCGGCATAGGATTTTTTATCTACTTTGGGCTTCTTTCATCCTATGACGAATAAGGTCAATCTTCTCTGTGGAATCACGAATAAAATCTGGACCTAAGACCAGCTTCTCATCGGCCTCAAGCCAACAAGAAGGAGAATGGCATGGCCTTCCATAGAGTGCCTCGAAAGGTGCCATACCAATACTAGATTGGAAGCTATTATTATAGGAAAACTCAACAAGAGAAATATGATTTTCCCAACTTCCATCAAAATCAAGAACACACGCACGAAGAAGATCTTCAAGAGTTTGATTCACACGCTCGGTTTGTCCATCGGACTGAGGATGATAAGCGGTGCTAAAATTAAGCTTCGTTCCCAAAGCTTTTTGAAGACTCTTCCAAAATCCACTAGTAAACAATGGATCACGATCACTAACAATAGAAGTAGGAACTCCATGCAATTTAACAATTTCTTTGATAAAGAATTTGGCCAAAAGAGGTACGGTTCGATTGGACCAAACGGGAACAAAATGGGCGGATTTAGTGAGTCTATTAACTATCACCCATAACTTATCACGACCCGAACGAGAACGGGGAAGGCCATCTATAAAATCCATGGAAATATGGTACCACTTCCAAATTGGAATTTCTAAAGGTTGCAATAACCCACCCGGCCTTTGATGTTCGGCCTTGACAAGTTGGCAAGCCATGCAAGACTTAACAAAGTTAGCAATATCAAATTTCATTCCCTCCCAATAATAAAGTCGCTTCATATCCGCATACATTTTACTACTACCGGGATGAATGGTACATTTAGAACGATGAGAATCTTCTAAAATATCTTTACGAAGAACGCTAATATTTGGTACGATAAGTCTATCAAATTTTCGAATACCGCCACGAGAATCTATATCAAAGTCTTTCAAACCTTCAATATCAATTTTATCCCTAAAATTTTGGCCAAGAAGAGCCAATTCGGGATCTAGCTTTTGAGCTTCAAGAATGCGGTCTAAAAGGGAAGGATGACCCTCAAGGCTACATAAAGCCAAAGATGAACATAAATCGGACTCACGATCTCTAATCTCATAAGTGGATAAAATCTCGAGATTGCTCCATTCAGATATCATCATAGAAACAACCGCTTGTTGCTTACGACTAAGTGCGTCCGCAACACGATTTCCCTTTCCCGGAGTATAAAGAATATCAATATCATAAGCTGCAAGAAATTCGATCCAACGTTGTTCACGCAAATTAAGTTCCTTTTGAGAAAATAGATACTTCAAAGATTTATGATCATTGTAAAGAATAAATTTTTCTCCCAAAAGATAATGACGCCAAATACGAAGGGCGAAAACAATAGCCGCGAGCTCTAAATCATGAGTGGCATATCTGATCTCGGCTGGATTCAATTGCCTAGAAGCATAACCAATAACATGTTCATATGCATTCTCTTTGCATAAGTGTAACAACCCTGAATTTTTAATAATTTAAATTGAGAATATTTAATTTATTTTGAATATTTGAATGATGGTTTGGATTGAATTTTCAATATAACTTTGAAATTGGCGATTAAATTATAAAATTTAATCTATTGAAAGTTGAATAAAAATTCGAATCGCCAATTTTAAGCCAATTAAAAATATTTCAAAGGCTTGTAAAATTCATATTGATAATATTGAAGATAATCGAAGCTTCAGAATTGAATTAGAAAGTGATTTGCTCAGTTTTGAAATTTTAATCGTTTGAATCGATATTCAAAAATAGCCATTCGAGGCACAGTCTCGGAATTCGACGAAACCAGTTCCATTGGGTCCGTGATATTGAATTATTATCGGGTTTCAAATTTGATAGTGTTTGGAGTTGCCGTGCGGCCGTACGATAAACAAACGTGCTAAATTTAAATCTAAATTCGAGTTAAATATTTAGTTATAATCTGATTAAAATAATTCACATCACTACTTTTCCTTTTACCTTCAAAACACTATACCCATGCTTATTTTGTACGCGGAAAGAAAAATAAAATAAAATAAAACATGCCTTCGTACAAACTCGCACGTCGTTCTTATTCTATAAGGGCCGATACCTCTTTTCCTCTCTGATAAAAATTTAAACCCCAATCCAATTCGATTCTCAACACAATTCACAGCTCGAAGAAAGAAAAATTAAATGGCCGCTTCCTTCTTCGTGAATTCGAAGTTTGCCCTCCCTCCACTCTGTAATTAAACCGCGACTTTGTCGCGTCATTGTGCTCGAGTTCAGTAGGGGATAAGAGGCGACGACCTGGGACGAAACGGCGGCGCGCGCGCGCGAGGCGCAGGAAATGGAGGGCGGCGACGGCGCTGTCGTGGCGCACGTATACCGAAGCAGCGGCGCTTGCGTGCGCTAGGTCGAGGCGATGGAGGAAGCTCATGTTGGTGCGCGCGCTTGGGGCTAGGTCGCGGCAAGGCAAACAGCAGGCGGCGACACGCGATTCGGAGGAGAGCAAGGCACGATTTGGAGATAGAGTTCGGCGAGGGGTCTCGAGTATGGGGCGTCGCCATGGCCGTTCGTAGCTAGGGCTCGCGATTTGGGTTCTTCAAATTTTGCAGTGAAGGTATAGATTTTAGTTAATTAAAATCTTAAATTTGCAGTATTCATTTAAATTAAATATGATATATATGTATATTACAGAAAAAAAAAGAAGTTAGTTTGAAATTAAATTTCTAGTTAAATAAATTTATTTAAGCAAATTTAGTTGAAATTTAATTTGAATTGTAAAGACAGTTTAAAATTTATTTTGTAGTTAAATCAATTATTACAGCATTTAAAGGTGATTAATATATAAAAAATATATATATATAAGATTTGCTTTACTAGGTTGATAAAATAATTTAGTTAGGGTGTTTGATTCATTTAATTAACTTATTTAATTTTTTAGAAATTGTTAAGGAAGATTTGTTAGAATTAAAATAATTTGTTAATTAAATCTATTAAACGATAATTGGTGATTTGAATTTTTCGAATATTAATAAAATAGTTGGTTAATTTAAATATCAAATAGAAGATATGTTTAAAATTAAATTTATTGGTTAAAACAAAATTATCAGTTAAATATAAGTTTAGTTTCAAATGAAAAATATTTTTGTAAAAGGAAAATTTGTTAACTTAATTTATTTAAGTAAGTTTAGTTGAAATTAAATTTGAATTAGACAAATTGTTAAGAGTAACATGTTTGAAATTAAAAGGAGTTAGTTAATAAAGTTTATTAAAAGAAATTTAAATTTTTAGTTAAACAAATTTATTAAAACAAATTGATTTAAAGATATTAATTTAAAGTAAAATAATTAGTTGATTTAATTTATAAAGGAAAATTTGTTAAAATAAAATTATTAAAGAAGAAACTGATTTAAACAAAACCATTGAATAATTAAAACAATCAAAAATGAAAATTTATTATTCAATCTGTTTGAGTATTATTGAATTGTATAAATATTTATACAAGGTATAAATCAAGAAAAATCGAGTCAAGATGAAAGTGGATTGCAAACGGGAATAAAGGTGAGAACTTCTCACTCTAAAGGATTTATTTAAATTTTAAATAGTTAGATTTAAAATTTGTTTTGATTGAATGATTGAATGCTTGAATGATGATTGTTATATATATATTGGATGTGAATAGACCCTATACGCCGTTAGTAAGCGGAGGTTATTTATTACACACATATACCGCGATATTCCACCTCGAAGTGGAATTGGTATTATATTATATATAGCAATATATATATATTGGCATATGTATATATTGCAGTTGATTGATTTCCCGCATTTTCTTTTAGCGAATGAGACCCTATGCGCCGTTAGTAAGCGGATATATATTTATAAAATCCCATATACCGCGATATTCCGTCTTGAAACGGAATGGTATTGTGCTAATGTCTGTGGATGCAGGGAAACAGGTCGGAGGGATCCAACTGGATTCCTCACAAATATTCATTTGATTTCATATATTGTGATATTTGATTGTTTATCATGGATGATATATGATGTTTGAAAAGTCGTGATTGACTATTGATGTGTTGCATCATCGGATCCAAATTTGAAGTTTAAAAATAACAAATTTTAATTTCTAAAGTGATTTTTGGAAATATACGTTTATAAAATATTTTTTTGGAATTGATTCATCTTAAATAAATAAACATTATAATTTTAATATTATAAAAATTATGATTTTTGAGAAATACAGTTAAAAGTTAATTTTTGAAAATATGGGATTAGTGATTTTATAAAATAGTTTGAACTGGGAATTCTGAATTTATTATAAGAAGTTTAAAATAGGATTTATAAAATTTTTATTTTATAAATCAGAATGATGAAATTATAAAAGAATTTAAAGATGTTTAAAGTAATAATATAAATTGACTTATATTAAAAGATTTATAAGTTGATAATTATAAATTTAGAATATCTTGAATTATAAAACGAACTTTTATAGGTAATAGAATGATTTGTAAATGAATTTCATAAAGGAATGAAATCTATAGAATTTATAAAATTTGATTATTTTATAAATTAAAATGATAAATTATAAAGGAGTTAAAAGACGTTTTAAAATAGTAATATAAATTGTTTTATATTAAAAAGATTATAAATTGATATTTATAAATTAAAAATATTGGGATTATTAACCGAGCTTTTATAAGAGTTAGAATGAATTGTGAATGAATTTCACAAATGAATGAAATTTATGGGATTATAACGATGAAGTTATAAATAGAATTTTATAAATAGTAGGTTTATAAAATTTGTAAAGGAAAACAAAATAAAATTCATAAAGTTATTAAAGGAATGGAATTTGGACAAATAATTGAATCTTATAAGTTATAAGATTTATAATTATGAAGTTTAAAGGAACGATTTTTATAAACAAATAAATTATAAGTATTTGACTTATAATATGAATTTTTAATACACCATTGTGATATGAATTAAGATAGGTTAATAAAAGAATTTATAAAAAGGAGTTGATATAAAATAAATAGAAATAGAATTTATAAACGTTGTTTTATAAATCCGCAACGACTTATTTTTATAAGGAATTGTTGTAATTTATTTATGGAATTATATTCATGTTTTAGACAGTGAATAATTCTTTAAAATAAAATGAATAGAAGTGATGAAATTTATTAACAAGTGTATTCACGTTTTTGAATAGTGAATATTATGTTAAAGAAATTATTTTAGATGGGATGTTTTAAATAGAATTAAAACGATCTAAAGATGTTTTAAACTGTATTGAGATTCGAAACCATAGATTTCAACATTTATTGTTGAAATAGATGCTTTCGAGAAATAAAAGGGAATGGTGGACTATAACACTGTTGTTATAGTAAATGATTTCCGAAAGGAAATGTTTTGCATAGTATTGGGATTTATATACCTATTTTAATTTCGAATCCCTATACTAGTGATTTTGGGTTGTCGTAACGATGTTTTACGCGACATTCGTTTTGACCCAAATAAATATGATTAAGTGAATGATTTCCTTAAAAGAATGAAATATATACTTAATTTCGATTAGAGTATATTAAATATTTTCTAAGCGTAGAAAATAAAAAGACTTGTGAATTACTTATTTAATAAGTATGGAAATGTTTTCCAATATAAAGTGAATATGTTGAAAATTTATCTTTTTGAAGATAAATTGAAAATGAATATTTGAAATCATATATTCATAAATATTTTGGAAATATAAATTCAATATGGAATTTATAAATGAAATTGGGAAATGGGTTTAAAAATAAATATTGATTTATTTTTGAAGTATGGAAAGTTTATATCTTCTAAAGATATTTTTGGGAAATAAATAATTTGGAAAATTATTTGGATTCTGGTGATGTTGTGCATATCTATTGATAGTTTAATAATCGACTATCGATATTTACCTTTGAATAGGTATTTGTTGTGAATTTGTTTGAAATAGAATGCCACACTTATTTTTTTAAAAATAAGCGCTCACTATTCGGGTTAACCGGGAAAGGACCTTGGGGTCGTATAACCCATTCCGAATATGTGATACGTCGTTATGAATTGCATTCGAAGATCGGTGTTGAAGACCGGATATTTTCGAAAACGAAAAGGGTTTCTTGTTGATTGTCTCTGCACTGGCTGATCCCCGGTATTGAGATCTCCATATGTGATGGGAAATCCGAACGTAATTAGAAATTATCCGGATTGCAAGGACTTCTTTGTAAGTGCCTTCGGTTCTGTTCGAGCCCGGAACAGACTTGTATGGATAGTGTGTCTGACATTACAAATTGAGATATAAAGCCGATTTCTTTCAAATATATTTCTGTTGGTGGCGGAGAATTTATTCTTTTAGCTTAACACCCTTCTCTGAGACGTACGAGCTCAGAGGTTATGTAGTTGAATGTTATCAGCGATATATTCCCAATTTGGTAATGTGACATGCTGAGTGTTGCTGAAATGATCATTGTGTTGATTATTTGTGATAGGATCATTTATTTGATCGTCTATCCTTGTGATCATTGTGTTGATCATTTGTTGACCCAAAGCATGGCTTTTGTATAAAGTATGTTTTTGTGGACGTGACTTCGTCGAGCCTCACACCCCGTGAATGGTCAAAACAGGAAAGATGCGGCAAGGTTATGAGGGGTAGCGCCCTTTAGGATGTGTGCATTTCCTTCTGGAAAAGGGTGGTATCATGGTATGGAGCCCAGATACTTACTCATGTTGAAAACATTTTGTTATGATTGTGTGAATTGATTACGAGCGCTCGGTTAAAAGGTCCCAAAGGACCGGGGGATGGCATATTCGGTCAGTTGTTACTCAGTTAGGGGTAACCCGGCCTTGTGTTGGTAGAGATCCGGTTTGGTTCTCGGGGATGTCCATCCAGAGGCATTCTCATGTGGCAATGGGAAGTTCCTTGGCCTGATCATTCGTTGGAAATCCAAAGAAACGATACGAAACTTGTACGGTTTTAGTTGTAGAACCTGCCATCTAATATGGTAGCTATTAGTAGGCATAATATAATGGTACCTATGCTGGCTAAGATTTATATTCTACTTTCGAAATTGTTTCCTACACTATGCACTAATAATAATATGAAATGTTCTTTTTAAATGCGTATCAAGCATCTTTGACTATCATAAGGAGAAATCTTCTCCAAGTCTGCGTTTGCATTATGTGTGTGGCAGGAGGTCTTATGGTAGTCTCATTTTTAAAAGCATTGCGAATTGAATTTAAAAATATCTCTCTATTTGATTTTAAAGATAAATAAACTGTTTTGAGTTCTCACACCAGTCACATGACTGACTTGGAGTTTATTGTTTTCCTTCCTAAACTCTGGGTGCCCACCAATTTCCACACGGGCAGTTAAGAGTTAGGTATATCAGGATATTCTGGATATTCAGGAGTTGCTGGAGGCAAGCTGGATGGCATGGCGTATTACTTATATAGTATTTCTTTTTCCGCTGTTGTTATTGTTTGATGTTGTATGTTGTTGTACACTCTGATGATATGATGTAATGAAATGAAATATAATGTAATAACTGATATAGTTCTTTGTTTAAAGATTATTCATTTATTATTATATGTTGTTCCGCTGCGAATTGTGAGATTCTGTTGTTCTGTTGTTTTCTGTTCCATTCTATTTTCTTCTATTTTCTTTCTGTTCTATGTTCTACCTTCTTATCTTCTCTTTCTTCTTCCTTTTTCTTAATTTTTTTTCTTAAAACCCATAACATTCCGTGTTTCCGGCCTTCGATTTCTCGGCAGTCGATAAAGTGAGTATCGATGTTGAATTTTCGAAAGTCGAAAATTTACGGGGAGTCACATTTGGTATCGGAGCTGTTGGTTAAGCGACAACCATGGTTCTGTTGGGTATTACTCGTTAGAGATAGCGTCAGCAGTACTCTAGAATGAGTTTGAGTGTAATAATAGATATGAGCGCGTATTTGTTAGTGAATATAAAATTGTTTTTGAAACGGGTAAATAAAGTAATTTTGCCCAAAACTATTTGTATGAAAGGAAATGATTTTCTATGAATTATTATAGTATATGGTTGCATGATTGTTAGGAAGTGATAATATTGAATTATTATCATTAGTATATGGAATTAAATAAAATGGATTGAATTCAAGTAAATTAACTTGATAATTTATTTATTTGTGAAATAATTCTCAAATGGAATGAATATGAATATGGAATGTGAATAAAATTGAATTGAGCAATTAAGTGAAAACGAGATGAATTGAAATATTGAAATGAATTACTGAAAGAAACTAATAGTAATATGAATTACTAAATGAAAGTTAATCGTTAGAATTCAATATTTAGAATTAAGAATTGAATTCGAATGGAATTGAAATTGTGAATTGAATTGAAATGTAAAATTCAATGAAATAGATATGTAACTCCAATAGTGAAGTAAAAATGTATAAGAAACATATATTGGAAAATTTTGTAATGAATTGGCAAAATGGTTTGTATGTTGGAATTATATATTATGAGTAGCAGGATATACAGGTATATAAAGGAATTGAGATTTTGATTTCAAAGATAAAAAAATTGAATTGCTCGACAAAAAGGTACGTATTTCAATTTCAGTATGAAATTTGATGACTTTCTTCTCTAGCCACTTGGCTTTTCTCTTTTCTTTTTGATTCTGAGGGGCCGTGGTGCCATTTTGTAGTCGTACCGAGCTAGCCGCGCAAAGGAGACGCTGGCGAAATTTTTCGAAAATTTAGGGTGTTAGAAAAAATTTTGAGAAAAATTTGAAAGTTTGAAATTTGAATTTGAATTTAAATTTAAATTGTTAGGAGAACAATGTTGTTTGAAACCTATAATTGAAGTTGGAAAGCTAGTTGAAATGATAATGAAACTCTAGTAAAAAGATTTAGGCTAGTAAGTTGATAAAACTATTTGGATTGTGAAAAATAATAAATGAGATAAGGGCATTCTTCTTAACTTGTAATTTCGGGACGAAATTCTTTAAGGGGGAAAGATTGTAACAACCCTGAATTTTTAATAATTTAAATTGAGAATATTTAATTTATTTTGAATATTTGAATGATGGTTTGGATTGAATTTTCAATATAACATTGAAATTGGCGATTAAATTATAAAATTTAATCTATTGAAAGTTGAATAAAAATTCGAATCGTCAATTTTAAGCCAATTAAAAATATTTCAAAGGCTTGTAAAATTCATATTGATAATATTGAAGATAATCGAAGCTTCAGAATTGAATTAGAAAGTGATTTGCTCAGTTTTGAAATTTTAATCGTTTGAATCGATATTCAAAAATAGCCATCCGAGGCTCAGTCTCGGAATTCGATGAAACCAGTTCCATTGGGTCCTTGATATTGGATTATTATCGGGTTTCAAATTTTATAGTGTTTGGAGTTGACGTGCGGCCGTACGATAAACAAACGTGCTAAATTTAAATCTAAATTCGAGTTAAATATTTAGTTATAATCTGATTAAAATAATTCACATCACTACTTTTCGTTTTACCTTCAAAACACTATACCCATGCTTATTTTGTACGCGGAAAGAAAAAGAAAATAAAATAAAACATGCCTTCGTACAAACTCGCACGTCGTTCTTATTCTATAAGGGCCGATACCTCTTTTCCTCTCTGATAAAAATTTAAACCCCAATCCAATTCGATTCTCAACACAATTCACAGCTCGAAGAAAGAAAAATTAAATGGCCGCTTCCTTCTTCGTGAATTCGAAGTTTGCCCTCCCTCCACTCTGTAATTAAACCGCGACTTTGTCGCGTCATTGTGCTCGAGTTCAGTAGGGGATAAGAGGCGACGACCTGGGACGAAACGGCGGCGCGCGCGCGCGAGGCGCAGGAAATGGAGGGCGGCGACGGCGCTGTCGTGGCGCACGTATACCGAAGCAGCGGCGCTTGCGTGCGCTAGGTCGAGGCGATGGAGGAAGCTCATGTTGGTGCGCGCGCTTGGGGCTAGGTTGCGGCAAGGCAAACAGCAGGCGGCGACACGCGATTCGGAGGAGAGCAAGGCACGATTTGGAGATAGAGTTCGGCGAGGGGTCTCGAGTATGGGGCGTCGCCATGGCCGTTCGTAGCTAGGGCTCGCGATTTGGGTTCTTCAAATTTTGCAGTGAAGGTATAGATTTTAGTTAATTAAAATCTTAAATTTGCAGTATTCATTTAAATTAAATATGATATATATGTATATTACAGAAAAAAAAAGAAGTTAGTTTGAAATTAAATTTCTAGTTAAATAAATTTATTTAAGCAAATTTAGTTGAAATTTAATTTGAATTGTAAAGACAGTTTAAAATTTAATTTTTAGTTAAATCAATTATTACAGCATTTAAAGGTGATTAATATAAAAAAAAAATATATATATAAGATTTGCTTTACTAGGTTGATAAAATAATTTAGTTAGGGTGTTTGATTCATTTAATTAACTTATTTAATTTTTTAGAAATTGTTAAGGAAGATTTGTTAGAATTAAAATAATTTGTTAATTAAATCTATTAAACGATAATTGGTGATTTGAATTTTTCGAATATTAATAAAATAGTTGGTTAATTTAAATATCAAATAGAAGATATGTTTAAAATTAAATTTATTGGTTAAAACAAAATTATCAGTTAAATATAAGTTTAGTTTCAAATGAAAAATATTTTTGTAAAAGGAAAATTTGTTAACTTAATTTATTTAAGTAAGTTTAGTTGAAATTAAATTTGAATTAGACAAATTGTTAAGAGTAACATGTTTGAAATTAAAAGGAGTTAGTTAATAAAGTTTATTAAAAGAAATTTAAATTTTTAGTTAAACAAATTTATTAAAACAAATTGATTTAAAGATATTAATTTAAAGTAAAATAATTAGTTGATTTAATTTATAAAGGAAAATTTGTTAAAATAAAATTATTAAAGAAGAAACTGATTTAAACAAAACCATTGAATAATTAAAACAATCAAAAATGAAAATTTATTATTCAATCTGTTTGAGTATTAATGAATTGTATAAATATTTATACAAGGTATAAATCAAGAAAAATCGAGTCAAGATGAAAGTGGATTGCAAACGGGAATAAAGGTGAGAACTTCTCACTCTAAAGGATTTATTTAAATTTTAAATAGTTAGATTTAAAATTTGTTGATTGAATGATTGAATGCTTGAATGATGATTGTTATATATATATTGGATGTGAATAGACCCTATACGCCGTTAGTAAGCGGAGGTTATTTATTACACACATATACCGCGATATTCCACCTCGAAGTGGAATTGGTATTATATTATATATAGCAATATATATATATTGGCATATGTATATATTGCAGTTGATTGATTTCCCGCATTTTCTTTTAGCGAATGAGACCCTATGCGCCGTTAGTAAGCGGATATATATTTATAAAATCCCATATACCGCGATATTCCGTCTTGAAACGGAATGGTATTGTGCTAATGTCTGTGGATGCAGGGAAACAGGTCGGAGGGATCCAACTGGATTCCTCACAAATATTCATTTGATTTCATATATTGTGATATTTGATTGTTTATCATGGATGATATATGATGTTTGAAAAGTCGTGATTGACTATTGATGTGTTGCATCATCGGATCCAAATTTGAAGTTTAAAAATAACAAATTTTAATTTCTAAAGTGATTTTTGGAAATATACGTTTATAAAATATTTTTTTGGAATTGATTCATCTTAAATAAATAAACATTATAATTTTAATATTATAAAAATTATGATTTTTGAGAAATACAGTTAAAAGTTAATTTTTGAAAATATGGGATTAGTGATTTTATAAAATAGTTTGAACTGGGAATTCTGAATTTATTATAAGAAGTTTAAAATAGGATTTATAAATTTTTTATTTTATAAATCAGAATGATGAAATTATAAAAGAATTTAAAGATGTTTAAAGTAATAATATAAATTGATTTATATTAAAAGATTTATAAGTTGATAATTATAAATTTAGAATATCTTGAATTATAAAACGAACTTTTATAGGTAATAGAATGATTTGTAAATGAATTTCATAAAGGAATGAAACCTATAGAATTTATGAAATTTGATTATTTTATAAATTAAAATGATAAATTATAAAGGAGTTAAAAGACGTTTTAAAATAGTAATATAAATTGTTTTATATTAAAAAGATTTATAAATTGATATTTATAAATTAAAAATATTGGGATTATTAACCGAGCTTTTATAAGAGTTAGAATGAATTGTGAATGAATTTCACAAATGAATGAAATTTATGGGATTATAACGATGAAGTTATAAATAGAATTTTATAAATAGTAGGTTTATAAAATTTGTAAAGGAAAACAAAATAAAATTCATAAAGTTATTAAAGGAATGGAATTTGGACAAATAATTGAATCTTATAAGTTATAAGATTTATAATTATGAAGTTTAAAGGAACGATTTTTGTAAACAAATAAATTATAAGTATTTGACTTATAATATGAATTTTTAATACACCATTGTGATATGAATTAAGATAGGTTAATAAAAGAATTTATAAAAAGGAGTTGATATAAAATAAATAGAAATAGAATTTATAAACGTTGTTTTATAAATCCGCAACGACTTATTTTGATAAGGAATTGTTGTAATTTATTTATGGAATTATATTCATGTTTTAGACAGTGAATAATTCTTTAAAATAAAATGAATAGAAGTGATGAAATTTATTAACAAGTGTATTCACGTTTTTGAATAGTGAATATTATGTTAAAGAAATTATTTTAGATGGGATGTTTTAAATAGAATTAAAACGATCTAAAGATGTTTTAAACTGTATTGAGATTCGAAACCATAGATTTCAACATTTATTGTTGAAATAGATGCTTTCGAGAAATAAAAGGGAATGGTGGACTATAACACTGTTGTTATAGTAAATGATTTCCGAAAGGAAATGTTTTGCATAGTATTGGGATTTATATACCTATTTTAATTTCGAATCCCTATACTAGTGATTTTGGATTGTCGTAACGATGTTTTACGCGACATTCGTTTTGACCCAAATAAATATGATTAAGTGAATGATTTCCTTAAAAGAATGAAATATATACTTAATTTCGATTAGAGTATATTAAATATTTTCTAAGCGTAGAAAATAAAAAGACTTGTGAATTACTTATTTAATAAGTATGGAAATGTTTTCCAATATAAAGTGAATATGTTGAAAATTTATCTTTTTGAAGATAAATTGAAAATGAATATTTGAAATCATATATTCATAAATATTTTGGAAATATAAATTCAATATGGAATTTATAAATGAAATTGGGAAACGGGTTTAAAAATAAATATTGATTTATTTTTGAAGTATGGAAAGTTTATATCTTCTAAAGATATTTTTGGGAAATAAATAATTTGGAAAATTATTTGGATTCTGGTGATGTTGTGCATATCTATTGATAGTTTAATAATCGACTATCGATATTTACCTTTGAATAGGTATTTGTTGTGAATTTGTTTGAAATAGAATGCCACACTTATTTTTTTAAAAATAAGCGATCACTATTCGGGTTAACCGGGAAAGGACCTTGGGGTCGTATAACCCATTCCGAATATGTGATACGTCGTTATGAATTGCATTCGAAGATCGGTGTTGAAGACCGAATATTTTCGAAAACGAAAAGGGTTTCTTGTTGATTGTCTCTGCACTGGCTGATCCCCGGTATTGAGATCTCCATATGTGATGGGAAATCCGAACGTAATTAGAAATTATTCGGATTGCAAGGACTTCTTTGTAAGTGCCTTCGGTTCTGTTCGAGCCCGGAATAGACTTGTATGGATAGTGTGTCTGACGTTACAAATTGAGATATAAAGCCGATTTCTTTCAAATATATTTCTGTTGGTGGCGGAGAATTTATTCTTTTAGCTTAACACCCTTCTCTGAGACGTACGAGCTCAGAGGTTATGTAGTTGAATGTTATCAGCGATATATTCCCAATTTGGTAATGTGACATGCTGAGTGTTGCTGAAATGATCATTGTGTTGATTATTTGTGATAGGATCATTTATTTGATCGTCTATCCTTGTGATCATTGTGTTGATCATTTGTTGACCCAAAGCATGGCTTTTGTATAAAGTATGTTTTTGTGGACGTGACTTCGTCGAGCCTCACACCCCGTGAATGGTCAAAACAGGAAAGATGCGGCAAGGTTATGAGGGGTAGCGCCCTTTAGGATGTGTGCATTTCCTTCTGGAAAAGGGTGGTATCATGGTATGGAGCCCAGATACTTACTCATGTTGAAAACACTTTGTTATGATTGTGTGAATTGATTACAAGCGCTCGGTTAAAAGGTCCCAAAGGACCGGGGGATGGCATATTCGGTCAGTTGTTACTCAGTTAGGGGTAACCCGGCCTTGTGTTGGTAGAGATCCGGTTTGGTTCTCGGGGATGTCCATCCAGAGGCATTCTCATGTGGCAATGGGAAGTTCCTTGGCCTGATCATTCGTTGGAAATCCAAAGAAACAATACGAAACTTGTACGGTTTTAGTTGTAGAACCTGCCATCTAATATGGTAGCTATTAGTAGGCATAATATAATGGTACCTATGCTGGCTAAGATTTATATTCTACTTTCGAAATTGTTTCCTACACTATGCACTAATAATAATATGAAATGTTCTTTTTAAATGCGTATCAAGCATCTTTGACTATCATAAGGAGAAATCTTCTCCAAGTCTGCGTTTGCATTGTGTGTGTGGCAGGAGGTCTTATGGTAGTCTCATTTTTAAAAGCATTGCGAATTGAATTTAAAAATATCTCTCTATTTGATTTTAAAGATAAATAAACTGTTTTGAGTTCTCACACCAGTCACATGACTGACTTGGAGTTTATTGTTTTCCTTCCTAAACTCTGGGTGCCCACCAATTTCCACACGGGCAGTTAAGAGTTAGGTATATCAGGATATTCTGGATATTCAGGAGTTGCTGGAGGCAAGCTGGATGGCATGGCGTATTACTTATATAGTATTTCTTTTTCCACTGTTGTTATTGTTTGATGTTGTATGTTGTTGTACACTCTGATGATATGATGTAATGAAATGAAATATAATGTAATAACTGATATAGTTCTTTGTTTAAAGATTATTCATTTATTATTATATGTTGTTCCGCTGCGAATTGTGAGATTCTGTTGTTCTGTTGTTTTCTGTTCCATTCTATTTTCTTCTATTTTCTTTCTGTTCTATGTTCTACCTTCTTATCTTCTCTTTCTTCTTCCTTTTTCTTAATTTTTTTTCTTAAAACCCATAACATTCCATGTTTCCGGCCTTCGATTTCTTGGCAGTCGATAAAGTGAGTATCGATGTTGAATTTTCGAAAGTCGAAAATTTACGGGGCGTCACAATAAGAACGGCACCCAAACCAATGCGACTAACATCGGTATAAACAATAAAATCTTGGTTTCCCTCAGGAATAACAAGAATAGGAGCATCAGAAAGGAGTTCTTTTAATTTCTGGAAAGAAGCTTCACATTTGTCCGACCAAATGTATTTAACACCTTTCTTTGTTAAGCTAGTAAGAGGCACGGAAATTTTTGAAAATTCTTTTATAAAACGACGGTAATAGCCCGCCAATCCTAGGAAACTACGAATTTCCGTCACACTCCGGTCTCTTCCAATTTTGAATCGCTTCAATCTTTGAAGGATCCATAGAAATTCCGGATTCGGAAATAATATGGCTGAGAAACTTCAAACGAGATTTCCAAAAGTGGCATTTAGAAAATTTTGCTTTTAATTGATTACTCCTAAGAGTTTCCAGCACAATCCGAAGATGCTTTTCATGATCCTCCACGGTTTTTGAATACACAAGAATATCATCAATAAAGATGAGGACAAACCAATCGAGGAAGTCTTTGAAAACTCTGTTCATAAGGTCAACGAAATAAGCCGGAGCATTCGTTAAACCAGATGGCATAACAAGCCATTCATAAGATCCATAACAAGTACGGAATGATGTCAAAGGAATGTTATCCTCTGCAATCCGAAGCTGATGAAAACCGGTAGCTAAGTCTAATTGTGAAAAGACTCTAGCACCACTAAGCTGATCAAATAAATCATCAATCCGAGGTAAATGATATTTATTCTTGATAGTAAGATCATTAAGCTTGCGGTAGTCAACGCAAAGCCTAAGTGTACTATGGATTTATTCACAAAAATAGCCGAAGCTCCCCATGGCAAGGAACTAGAGCGAATAGATTGCTTCATCTCCAATTCGGATAATTGTTTGCGCATCTCCTCATTTTCCTTATTGGACATGCGATAAGGAGGACGAGTAATAGGTTGAGCAACAGGGATGAGATTAATTTTGAACTCAATTGCTCGCTTAGGTGGTAATCCTAAAACGGTCTCGAATATGTCGGAAAACTCACGAACAACGTGAATAAGAGAAATAATATCTTCCTCATCATCATTATCGTCATCATGAGGATTTAAAGAATATAAAGATGCAATCAAGCGGGAATCCGAATCTTTAAGGTTAATAGAAATCTGCTTAACATATTGAGGATGTCGAAGATGAATAGTCCGCTTAGGACATAGAGTTTGGGCTTCATAGCGGTTAAGCCAATCCATTCCCAAAATCATTCCAAAGCCTAAGTAGCGCATAACATGCAAGTCGGCTCGGAAAGAAAAATCACACAAAATAATCTCGACATCTTTACAAAGCAAACTAATTGTTGCGGATCCACCAACCGGATTCGCAATTCTCAAAGAGGTCATTAAACACAAAACATCCAAAGAAAAAGTATCAACAAGTTCTTCTGAAATAAAAGAGTGGGACGCAACCGTATCAAAAAGAACTTGAATAGGGTGATCATGAAATAAAATAATGCCATCAAGGATAGAATGAGAAATACCTTGACCACGAGATGTGTTGCCAGGGGCTTGAGCAACATTAAGCTTTCCCTTCTTCTTGCCTTGAAGTTTGGGACAAGAAGATAAATAATGATCCGGGTTTTTGCAATAGCGACAAGCACGAGGCTTTGAACACTTGTTCGCATAATGGCCCTTAGAACCACAATTGTAGCATTGCCCACTAATAGAGGTAGAAGTCTTTGCCACCGAAGTTGCTTGCTTCCCTTTCTTATTGGGATAAGGACCTCTAAACTTATTAGGCCTTTTCTTGTTGTAGAAGTTTGGTTTGGCACCCATAACTTCAACATCACTCTCCTTATCTGCCTCTTCAAGTCAAAGAGCGATATCAATGAGTTGATCAAAAGAAACTTCTAATTTTAGAAGTAATGGCTTCTTGAGATTTTTATTCAAGCCATAGAAAAATCTTTGGTTTTTCTTCAATGGGTTGTTTATGTACTCGACCCCATATTTAGAAAGTGACTCGAATGATGCGACATAGTCTGTCATGGAAGATTCACCTTGAACAAGGTCTATGAAACGACGAGCCAAAGTCACCTTCTCAGCTTCTGGCACAAATTTTAACTCGAAGCGTTCTCGGAATTTCTCCCAAGTAAGATCCGCTTCGTTTATTTCAGAAATAAGAAGCTCATACCAATCTAATGCTCTTTCTTGGAGCATACTAGAGGCCACCTGAACACGGTAAAGATCAATAAGATTCATGTGAGAAAAGATCTGATCGCACGTTCTCAGCCAAGCCTGGACTTCAATAATAGTTTCAGAACCTTTGAATGGCTTCCCACCCAAATTGGTATAATCGTTGCACAAAAGCGCAAATCCAAAATTAGGGTGAGTAGACTCCGGATTAGAACCGGCTGCCTGGGCATTCTTTACGAGATCAAGAAGCTGCTGGACAGACATAAATACTCCATCTTGGGGAGTAGCTCTAGACTGACCAGCGCTGGGATGGCCAGGTCTAACCATTTCTCTTCCTTAAGAAAGAAAGAAAGAAGAAGAAAAATGTTATCCACCAAATGAATATCAAGCAATCTTGATAGATAAAACAGGGAATCATAAAGAAAATTGGATGAATCGGTATGAAGACTCGAATTAAATCCTAAAGCACGACTCCCAAGATGGACTTAGGACGATGATCCTTGTTAAATTATTCTACATTGTTCCGAAGTTTGGCTCTAATACCAAGCTGTGATGCCTCACCTCTATACCCACTCTAGCCAAGGACACTACGGGGTAATGCCGTCAACAAGCATGGAGAATAAGGCTGTTGATGAGCGACCATCCGCGTAAATGCTTTGTGCGAGCACCGATATGTCGAATAGTACAACAAGCATCTGGTTTCAGGAGGAAATCCGACATACTGATCCAAACTCAAAGCTACTACCCGGTGGCTATATATATTCTTCGGAAACAAATATAGAAATAAACATAACACAAATCAGTCACAGACATCCATATCACAAAGGCGGAAATAGATATTAATATATAACACATAAAAGTGTTCATCAGAGTAGTGGTCAGACAAGATCCACAATATCAAAAAAGAATAGCTACAAGTTCTAGACAAAAGCATATGGATACATAAATGAGTCTATATCTCAAATGTATACAACAAAAACTACTAATCTAAGTAGTTAGCCAAAAGTCAGGGTGATAATCTCAGATGTGAAGTCAAGCAGAAGCACCAGTAACATCTCGGTCTGACCCGAGTATTATTTAACAAGAAAATAATAAATGGATCAGTCTAACTATAATATCAGATGTAACGACATAGAATAAGAGATATGACATAAACATATAAAAACCATAATACCATACCATGATAAGTATGTAATTGAAAATCAACAAGAGATTAATCAATATCACAAGAATCTTCTCAAAGATAAAAAGGAATGTCATACTCTATATTTTTATTCACAAAAAGTTAATGACACATAAATTCACCAATGCACAAATATTGATAAGACTTATAATGTAAATCACGAAAATTGGTGAAACACAAATTCTAGAAATCATCAATGGAAATCCAGAATTCATAAAAAGGGGGGAGGCCTATCACAAAATGGGAGCATGAAAACTCACCAACACGTGTATCACAAAATAGAACTCTATTCCATGGTTGCTAACCATTAATATGAGCCGAAGCTCCACAAAACGGCCCGTAGACCATGGGTCGCTACCCCACCAAATTGAACCGAAGCTCCATAGAAACAGGGTTTAGTCTTCCTCGTAGACAAAGTCACATCGCACATTTGCTAGTCTAAATCACAAAAATGATCATCAACGATCATGAAGAAGTGTCAATTACAGTAAGCCAGTAAATATATAAGCTTAGCTTCATGTCCCATAACCACTAGCTTAACTTAAATATTTACGAACAAATTGTAGATCTCCACTCGAAAATTATCGCAAGAGATTCAATCGAACAAGTCCAAGAATTAACCGGCGAAGTAAACACAAGCGTTTCATACCACTTGTTTTACTAAGCCGTTTAATTAGATTTCTTGTACGAGTGAGTTAAAGGTTTATATATACTAGTAGATTGGAAAACGGTTTAAGAAACAAGCTTTGAAGTAAATAGGGTTGAGGTCGTTTTGATGAAAGAGTTTTGATATTTACTACTAGTATTGAAACCTTCGTATTTTCAAAGTAACAAATCACAAAAATGATTGTAGAAACAATAAGTCACAAAAATTCACATTCGAAGACGTGAATAAAATCCAAAGAATTCGACTCCAAATCCATCAATATGGAAATACCCTTGCGACTTAACAGTCACGACTTACGACTTAACACAATACAACACAAGAAATCAGCGGCTCAACTCATACGACCCCACGGCACACGACACAAGGGATCAGCGACATAAGGAGTAGCACACTGCCTAAAGCAGGCGTGACTCGACCCATGGCGCGACCTAACTGCAAGCGACCTAGGGAATGGCGCGACCCAATGGTTACGAGATATAGCAGGTGCGACTTAACACGCCGAGCGACCTAAGATACTGGGGAAAGACGAGCGACCTAAGTGGTGCGACCTAAGGGGTGCGACCAAGTCGGGCGACCTAAGTGGTGCGACCTAAGGGGTGCGACCAAGCCGAGCGACCTAAGTGATGGAACGGCCTAAGCATGGCGCGACCTAAGTTGGTGCAACCTAAGGGATGAGAGAAGGCCGAGCGACTTAAGATGGAACGACCTAAGCATGGCGCCACTTAACATGGCCGAGTGACTTAAGGAGACCAATGGCGCGACCTAAGTGGTTGCGACCTAAGTGGTTGGTGACCTAAGTGCAGGCCGAGAGTCATGTATGCAGGCCGAACGACCTAGAGGATAGAAGTGCAAAAACTCTCTCAATTTGCAACCGACCGAGCACGGACGCTAGAAATTACGCCCATCGGCAACCCGGTCCTATTGGCTCCTCGATGCATCACCAAAAACGTGTTCAATCAGCAAAGTTAGGACTTTTAAGGATTTGAACCCAAAACACTAAAAATTGAAATTTTCGCCAAAGCAATCCAAACCAAAAGCAAATGCACATGAATAAGTGTTAGGCATTCATACCCAACAATCAAAGATAGTTATAGACAAAGATGTGAGATAAAAATCTCACCTTTTCACAAAATCAATGAAGAAGAAGCTTAAAGGCAAAGGAAGAATCAACCACACTTCAATCTCAACACAAGAAGCTTGAATCAATGGCTTCTCTTTGGATTTGGAGTTAGATGTTGGATTTGCAAATGAACTAGGGCTTGGAGTTTTAATTTCCCGTTCCTCTCTCCATTTTTGATGAAGCTTGAGTGTTAGGAAATGAAAGTGAAGTAATGAAGGGAAGAGGGGGTTGAGCTAGAGTTAATAGTTTAGGCTAATAGGCTAAACCAAACCCAAAGCCCAAAATGAAAAGGTAGCAAAATTCCACTAACTCTAAACATATCAAAGTTTATACTCAAAAAGATCGAAAACTGCGTTTTGAACTCGATGGAAGTGGTCCCGAGTCCTAGTTCGACCGTAAGCAAAAAGTAACTTTTCGGACTATAATCCGACTAACGATAAAATATTTAAGCATTCAAATCGTAAAATATGCGGGTTCTTACACCACGCACCCACGCCATCAACCCCTTGAGGCTCGGCTAGACTAAGCCTTCAAAAATCATGCACATAACACAGACAAACTCGGCCAAAATTCGTCGTCGACGATGAGCTTCAGGCGATCGTAGCCGTATGGATTTGTAGACTCATCTAGCACTTCGATGTTGTAGTTGAATGATTTCGATGAAAGTGAGCGGATCGTGAGATATTGAGGGGAGAACATTAGTGATTTTCGGCCATTGATGATAATGGTGGTGGCTAGGGCTTAGAAACTAGGGTTTGGTTGAAAATGTGAAAATAAGGGGCCTTATATAGGAAATTGCAACACACTATTCATCTTGAAAATTTTCGAACTCCGATCGAAGCGTGCTGCCTGGCGTTTATAATATTTTACCCCTATTCCGAATGCAATGGAATATATACCGGAAGCCAATTCGATCATATTTGAAAGATAGGTTTTCAAATCGACTATTTAATTTAAAATTCACTTAAACCGGTTTCAGTAAGTTTTAGCTTGCCCCGGACAAACCATAAATCCGATTGACACGAAATTTGAAATCTTACTATAATATAACATTACGGATCCAATGAAACTAGTTTCTTCGAAATCCGAGATTGTTTTGAAAAATGACTATTTTTACTCGTCAATTAAATATTAAAATATTCAATTTCCCCAAATTAACTTTTAATTAAATTTTAAAAGTTCTATAACATCATTCAAACTCCAATATGATTTAATACTGCTTTACAAATCAATTTTAATCACTTTATGCCCAATTTCCAGTTATTTCTGTAATTTCAAATATTAAATTATTGATTTAATTATCCAATTAAATCAAGATATTCGAAATAAAAATTTATTCGACTTACAAATTTTACTTGTTAATATTGAAAATCAATTAAATATACAAATTTCAAATGACAGAAATTCTGGGTCGTTAAAACTTCCCCCCTTAAAAGAATTTCATCCTCGAAATTGCCAAGTGAGAAAAAGTCTTCAAATCCATTAACTTTTCTTTTTTTTTCAAAAATAAACCGTTCCAACTCGATTTCAGATTCATTTTAATTTCTTAACTTTTCCAAAATCTGATGGTTACACTTTTCTAGTTCAATTCCTACATTTTCATTTCAATTTAGAAATTGACTTTTCGTTAACGAAAATTTTCCAAAAATTTACAAAAATTTAGTCTCCCTTGTACGGAGGAGATTTTGCAATATCACAATAGATATAAATATATATACATCGACCTACACGGTCGGAAAACAGAAAAACGGTTCATATTTCCTATTTTTATTCCGTAGGCGTACCTTTTTAGCATTTTTAAGCAAAGCATTTATTTATTAGCATTTTAGCGTGACCAAATCCAGCCAACTACCGCCTCGGTACCTGTACTTACTCAATTTAAACATGTAAGTGACATATATAGGAAATTCATTTACATTTCACTAATTTTCAATAGAAAACACAGTTTTCATAAGCAATGTAATCAAAATAATTCCCATAAGCAATTTATAAGATTTCGATACAAATTTTAATTGCTTACAACCAATTCACATTAGTTCACTTTCAATTCAAATTCAATTACATAGCTTTCCATTTATCAATTCAATTTCATTAACACTTAATGAATTATATACAATCAACTAACAATCATATAACAACCAAATCATAACCAACATAACCAAATTATTAAATTTACATTCAACAATTCATATTCACTTTGTCTAACTTCAATTTGGCTTAACACTTCTAATTCCACTTGGTTGATATTAAATTGACTTCCATTCAATTATTCAATTTTCAATTTACTAGTTTTTTTAATGAGTTAACGCTTACATCCATTATTCCATACCAATTCTTTTACATTCGATTGATTAATATTCAATCCATTTATTAATTCGATTGCTAATTCATTTAACAAATAAGGTTGAATTTCATTTATATAACTCAAGTCCAAATCCATTTAGTTCACTTTATTATTTTACTTCGATACCAAAATCAATTCATTCAACACTACTTAAGTTATATACCATTTCAAACATCATTTGTTTAACTTAACTTAAATTTCCACTTATAAAACCAATTCAGATTCCAATTCTAAAGTAAATCCTATATAACTTTTACCAAAGTCAGATTTCGTCACTTATTCAAATTCATATCTCGTTTTTCTTAACAAAATTGTTTAACCATTTTATCATTTGGTTTCACTTACATTTTCACATTTAATAAGTTATACAACTTATATATTTAAACTTCCAAATCCATTAACTTATCCAATTCAATTTATTTAACTTTCCTTTAGTTAAATTTCACATCATATATTTACTATGCTAACCCAAATTCTTTACTTTACCAAAGCTAAAATCTTTATTATTTCATATTATAAGTTCAAAACTCGTTTCACTTATATTTAACAAATTTCAATTCATAGCTCAAATTCATTTTTATTTACAACTCATATTTATAAATATATTCATATAGTTTCACTTCTTATATATATAAGATTATTTCACAATTGTAAATCACATTAATTATAATTCCATGCTTAATAATTCATTTGCTTATACAATTATTCTTTTAATTAACTTATATATATTCTTACATTTTCAACAACCAAACAATCAATTTATATACACTTTAATAATTTCTGAAAAATTATTTCCTTTATATGTAAAATATAATCGAGGTAAAATTATTTCATTTACCCAATTTAAAGTGATACTATGTCGGTTTATCTCATTTAAGAGTTTAGAAACCCCTATCGATACAGTTAGCCAGACTGCACCGACCAGAATCTATAAACAATCAATCGATAAGTCAACACAATACAAAACAATTTCATATTCACTAACAAATACGTGCTCATATCTATTATTACACACACACTCATTCTTGAGTGCTACTGACTCTATCTCTAATGAGTAATTCCCAACAGAGCCAAGGATGTCGCTTAACCAAATGCTTTGATACCAAATGTAACGATTCAAGATTTTTGACTTTCGAAAATCGACATTAATACATCCACTACAACGACTGCCGAGCAATCGAAGGCCGGAAAAACCGAATTGTTAGGGTTAAAGAAGAAGAGGTAGAAGAAGAAAGAAAGAAGAAGCAACAAAAACAATATCAGAATCTCACAATCGCAGCAGAACAACATATAATAGATAAATGAATAATCTTTAAATCAAAAGAACTGTACATTTTATACATTACATCATCAAAGTCAATATACAACACCACACAATAATGGACAGTTATATAAACCTGTCCTCACAACTGAATACATAGTGGAAAAGATAATATCATATACAAGTGATACGTTTCGCCATCCAGCTTGCCTCCTGCTCCACAACATCTCCTGAATTCCAGAATGACCTGATAACCTGACTGTATACTGCCCGTGTGGAAATTGGTGGGCATCCAGAGTTTAGGAAGGGAACAATAAACTCCAGGTCAGTCATGGGACTGGTGTAAGAACTTAAAACAGTTATTTTCACAAAGAAAATAAAAAGAATTTCGCTATGCTTTTGGAAAATGAAACTACCATAAGGCCCCCCGCCACACACACAATGAAAATGCAGAATTGAAGGAGATTTCTCCTTATGATAGTCAAAGATGCTTACTACGCAGAGTCATTTGATTATTATTATTAGTGCATAGTGTAGAAAACATTTCGAAAGTATAATATAAATCTTAGCCAGCATAGGCATTTCACACTATGCCTACTATAGCTACCATCTAAACAGTGGTGACCATCATAAGTAAATGGCAGGTTCTACAAGTAAAACCGTACAACGTATTGGAAGATTGGATTTCCAACAAATGGTTAGGCCAAAGAACTTCCAATTGCCACATGGGTACGACTCTGGAGAGATGCCCCGAGAACCTAACTGGATCTCTGCCAACACAAGGCCGGGTTACCTCTGAACTAGGTAACTACTGACACGAGTATGTCATCTCCCGGTCGTAACCGACTTTACCCCGGGATTCACCAACAACCACAAAGAAACAAATTTGCAGCAACCACATAGGTTAAGTATCTGGGCTCCATACCATAATACCACCTCTATCCAGAAGGAAATGCACATACCCTATGGGGGCGCTATCCCCAAATAACCTTGCTGCATTCTTCCTGTTTTGACCATTACCGGGTTGTGAGGTTCTACGAAGTCTCGTCCACAAAGCTACGCTTTTCACAAAAGCCACACTTTTATCAACAAATGATCAGCAGCACTTCGTATGCAACATTACCAAATTGGGAATGCATCATTAGTAACCATCAACTACATAACCTCTGAGCTCGTACGTCTCAGAGAAGGTTTTTGAGCTAAGAGAATAAATTCTCCGCCACCAACAGAAATGTATTTGATAGAAACCAGCTTTACATCTCAAATTGTAACGTCAAACACACATCCATACAAGTCCATTCCGTGATCGAACGGAACCGAAGGCACTTCCAAAGAAGCCCTTGCAATCCGGATATTCGCTAATCACGTCCGGACTTTCCATCACAAAGGGTGATAAAATTTCTATATCGGGGATCAGCCGATGTAGAGACATTCGACGGTAATCCTTCCGTTTTCGAAAATATCCAGTCTTCAACACCGGTCTTCAAAGGCTATCCATTACGACGTATCACTATTCGGAATGGAATTTATGACCCAAAGGTTCTCTCCCGGCTAAACCGAATTACGATCGCTTATTTTAAAATAAGTGTAGCATTCAAATTCAAGCAAATCACAGCAAATACCCATTTAAAGGTAAATATTGATAGTCGGCTATTTAACTATCAATAGATATGCACGACATCACCAGATTCCAAATAATTTCCCAAATTATTTATTTTCCAAAGACATCTTTACAAGATATATTTTTCCACACTTCAACCATTTGAAAACAAATTTCAAATCACTTTTCACCTTTACAACTTTTGAAAACAAATTTCAAATCATTTTCCTTACGCGGAAACACTTCCAAATATTTATTCATTTTCACTGGAAATCTGCCGAGTCCAAATACTCTAAAATAATTTATAGCACTTATCCAAAAATATATCGGGAAAAACACTTTGAAATAAAACTATTTTTCTTTAAACACTTTACCTAAAATATTAGTTATAAAAATATTATACCAATATTACATATAACTTAAGTCCAAACTAATTTTCAAAATAAAATTAGCAGATAGAGTATAACTATTCAAATAACTATTTTCTAAAATAATTATTGATTAAATCTTAGAAATAATCATTTCTATATCAACTTAATAAATCTTTACTTAAAGGATTCAAAACAATTTAAGAAGTTAATTTATCCAAAGTATCCTTTTCAAAACCAATTCTAGAATTTTATATATATATATATATATATATATATATATCTATATATAAATGTATATGTATATGTATATATCTTCCAAAGCTATTCAGAAATTTTATTCGGCTTTCCAGGGAGAATACACTTTCATTTCAAAATGGTTCATTTAAACCAATTAAATAAATGATTACCGATTTAATTTAATTTTACGTTCCAAATCCGTAAATTTATTTCCACGCTTCAAAAATAAATCAATGTTTATTTTTAAACAAATTTCCCTTTTCTTTATAAATTCCATGTGAATTCACATTTCCAAAATATCTATTGATATACAATTTTCAAATTGATTTCAATTATTCACTTTCAACACCAATTCAATTTTTCAATTGATTTCAAAAACAACCAAATCAAATTCCATATTGATTTTTTTCCAAAAAATTAAACACCAAGTGAATTTCATTCAAATCTCAAATTAAAATCAATTTCTGCTAAACCCCAAATCAATTTTCATATTGATTCTAAATTCTTTTCATAACACCAAATAAATTTTCGAATGGAATTTTTTAAATTTATTTCCTTTTAAATATAAATTCCTTTAAAGAAAACAAATTTTATATTTTTATTTTTATTTTTCAGACTCTTTCAAAATACGTATTTTGAATAAATTCTTCAACCTTTGAATATATTACCCGAAATCCATTTATTAAAGCTTTTCCCATATTTTGATATTTTATTCAATAAGATTAAAAATAAAACTTTATTATTTTAGAATTCCTTCTTTTAAATTTATCCAATCCTCAAAAATAAATTTTAATATAAACTTTCAACCTAAATTTTCAAAAATCAATTTTTTTATTTATTTTCGGTATCCAACGATACCAAAATTTTATTCGGCTAAATTTTAGCCTTCAACGATTTCAATTACAAAGATAATCACACAGAGATTATAAATAATCAACACACAACATTGAAGCATATTCAATTATTTGAGGAATCCTGTTGGATCCCTCCAACCTGTTTCCTTGCATCCACAGATGTTAGCACAGTACCAATCCCGTTTCAAGACGGGATATCGTGGTACATGGGTTTATATAAAGTATCATCCGCTATTATGCGATGCAATAGGGTCTCGTCCGCTATATAAGGCGGGAAATCAACTCCAAGTACATATATAATACCAATTCCACTTCAAGGTGGAATATCGCGGTATATGTGTTTAATAAAATAACCTCCGCTTAATATGCGGCGTATAGGTTCTATTTCAATACAACCAATAACAATCATCATCCAATCACACAATCAAGCAATTTTAATTTAACTATTTAAAATTTTAAATCGAAACACAATTCGATTGAGTGAGAAGTTCTCACCTTGTTTCAAATACAGTTGCAGTGTTTTATTTCGAATAAAATTAAACACGCGTTTAATTTTACCCAAAATTCCACTAGCTCAAATAAATCCCAATCCAGCTCCATCGCGTAGTGTTCGTCCATACGATTCCAACACAAGTCGTTTCGTGCGAAATGGACCTCGTATGAAAAAGTTATGCAGCTTTAAGGTTTATACAAATTAATAAATATTTAATGTCAATTTTCTTTTCTATTTTAAAACCCTAACCATCTCAGCCGTTGATTTCTTTGCTTAGATCAGGCCGTCGTTATTTTCTTCTCCTTCATCAGGTTACCATCGCGTGAAGGAAACCCATAGAGCCGCCCTTTCTCATGAATTATCGCGCCATATACGAACGACGAGACGACATCAGTAATGCCGTTTCGATTCCTTAGTCGTCATGCACCCACGCCATCAACCCCTTGAGGCTCGGCTGGACTTAGCCTTCAAAAATCATGTACGAAACACAGACGAACTCGGCTAAAATTCGTCGTCGACGATGAGCTTCAGGCGATCGTAGCCGTATGGATTTATAGATCTCGTCTAGCACTTCGATGTTGTAGTTGAATGATTTCGATGAAAGTGAGCGGATCATGAGATATTGAGGGGAGAACATTAGTGATTTTCGGCCATTGATGATAATGGCGGCGGCTAGGGCTTAGAAACTAGGGTTTGGTTGAAAATGTGAAAATAGGGGGACTTATATAGAAAATTGCAAAACACTATTCATCTCGAAAATTTTCGAACTCCGATCCAAGCGTGCCACCTGACATTTATAATGTTTTACACCTATTTCGTACGCAATGGAATATATATCGAGAGCCAATTCGATCATATTCGAAAGATAGGTTTTCAAATCAACTATTTAAATTTAAAATTCATTTAAAACAATTTCAGTGCGTTTTAGCTTTCCCTGGAAAAACCGTAAATCCGATTGACACGAAATTTGAAATCTTACTATAATATAACATTACGGATCCAATGAAACTAGTTTCGTCGTAATCCGAGACTGTTTTGAAAAATGACCATTTTTACTCGTCAATCAAATATTAAAATATTCAATTTCCCCAAATTAACTTTTAATTAAATTTTATAAGTTCTATAACATCATTCTAACTCCAGTATGATTTAATACTACTTTACAAATCAATTTTAATCACTTTAAACCCAATTTCCAATTATTTCTGTAATTTCAAATATTAAATTATCGATTTAATTATCCAATTAAATCTAGTTATTTGAAATAAAAATTTATTCGACTTACAAATTTTACTTGTTAATATTAAAAATCAGTTAAATATACGAACTTCAAATGACAGAAATTCTGGGTCGTTACATATGCATAATCATTTTAAACACATACATATACACATCTTTGCATGCATAAGGATACTTCACAATTCCTATTTCAAGCATGATTCAAACGATATGCTAAACTTCATAAATCTCAAAAGTTTACTCACCTGAAATGTTTTGAAATAGAGAACACTTTTGTGTTGTGAAAACCTGCAGTTCTGATTTTTCCTTTAAACTTGCTTTGTTTAGTTATTGAACAGAATTCTTTTTTTTGTTGATGATAATTCTTATATTTTTTTCTCTGGGATGCTAAGTTATGTTTGAACGAATTAAAATAAAGATGTTGATATATAGGAAAAAGCTTATCAGATAATCTTGTTTTTACAGGGTAATTATATTGTTTTTGTACAATATACTAGAGATTTTTCTTATGTATTCTTTTGCTGCCTCCATTTTTGACCAAGCAAGATTTTGTTTTGGACAATACGAATGACCTAATGTGCTGAGATGATTTCTTGTTTGTGCTTGTAGATATTATTTTTTCCATTTGACTATGCAGATTTTTCTTTGGTGGCTGATAGATATATATTGTGTGCTAGAGATGATCTTGCATTAATTATCATTGTTTTTATCTACATACTTATCCTATTTGTTGTTCCTAGATATTTTTATTTTTTTGCTTTGTAATATAAAGGAAATTGTAAAATCAATATGTTGTTGGAATTCATCCTAATGTATTGACTTTATATTTTATAAAATTGTATAATTTTATTAACATGTTGTTTGAATTTGTCTAATTTATTTCTAACTTAAATATTTATTTCAACTTACATACTAATTTTCTTGTATGTCTACATATATAAATTCAAATCTACTCATCTATGCACATATACATACACACACACACACACACACACACACACACATATATATATAGGATTTAAATTCAAATGATTTAAACACAAAAGAAAATGAAGTTTTATTTATATAAATTAACACATATGTCTATTCAAATTTGGAGTACCTCAATCAATTTACTAATTAATTTCACAATTTTTATTCAAAAATTAAATTAATTATCAATTTAAATTTAGAAAAAATCTGGGATCGTTACACAATACCTGCCTTCTATTATATTTAATTAGTAGTATTTCGATTATACTTAAGTTCATAACAACTACAACACCAAATTCTCATTTATTAAAGAATTTCATTGAATACTTTCATTATTTCAAGTTTTTACTTGTATAATATTCTATTACAATTTCTTATTAAACAGTGTAACTTTTGTTATTGGGTAAGTTATATATATATATATATATATATATATATGCTTTCAAGGATGTACTTGAAAATCATACAAGTTTATCCCATTTCTTTTAATTAATTCTTTGTTCACTAATTTTATCTTTTGTCTCATAAGTTACAATTTCAACGTTTTTTTTCTTCTTTATAACTTAGCATTAACTCTCTTATTTTATTTAGAGGTTCAATCATTAGTGAAATTCCATTTCACTACACAAATTGAAACTATTAATTAACAGAAACTTAAGAACCAAATACCGGGTTAAATTTCAAATCATTTTAAAAATAATAGATAAATGTATACACTTACACTTTATATATCCAATTGTATTTAAAACAATTTATAATTTATATTTGTTTATCAAAATAAGTCTGCAGTAAAATACTACAGTGGCCTTCCCACTTAGAACTCGAAAATGAATGTCGATGATGCGTGCACTCATCACCGAAATTATTTTACAACGATAGAGAGGGGAGTACAAAACTTATTTCTTTCCAAAATTTCTTTTTAAAACATTTCATTCAAATTATATTGAAATACTTATATCAGAAAATACTTCTAATAATATTATTATATTTCAAAATCATTCAAAAGAATTTTCAAAAACCCGGAACTTAAGTTCTAAATTTTCAATTTTCATTTATTTTATTTTCAATCTTATTTCAACTATTATTTATAAATTTCATTACCTAACAACCAATATATTGCAACCAAATATATATATATATATATATATCATTTATAAAATTTTATTTCATATATAGAAAATATAATAGGCAAAATTATTTCACTCACCTATATTCAAAACAAATATTGTATCGGTCTTTCCTATTAAGTGTTTAGAAATCCCTATTGATGTCATAGCGTCCCATGCACCAACCAGAATTTATAAATACAAAACGGAACAAATTAACACAATATTAAAACTTTCTATAACACTAAAAAATACGCTCTCTCAAATATATACACTCAGCGACTCTCATAGGGTATTACTGCCCTATTAGTAAAGAGTCAGACCCCACAAAGCTAAGGTTTGTCGCTAAACCAAAGCTCTGATACCAGATGTAACATCCCGCCTTTCCACACGGATTAAATCGACGATAAACCACACACGTTAGACCTACAACCATACAGAAGGGCGGATTGTTATGGGGTAAATAAGAAAAAGCAGGGAAAGAAAAAAACAAAATAGAATCTTGCGGCGAAACGATAAAAAAAAAATCAAATATACAGTTCATGAAGCTGTTTTACAATTTATTCGATTATACTTATACAATACATATCAGAGTTACACATACCAGAAACCAATAAATACTGCAGCAGAACAATATGAATGTAGTGGAATACTATAATAAATAATAATAAATCTTCGTCTTCGTACCCCAGAATGTGGTCTTCTAATTCATGAAATGCTCAGGTTGAGCCGAGCGAATTGAAAAGACAAAACACTCGAGTCAGAACTAAAAGAACTTAAGTAAGTTAAATCAACAGTAAAATATGAGTGGAATGGCGTCAGAGATGTTTACGGGATTTGAGGTCTCCTATCCAGTATCTAACGTGAGTGCGATAACTTAAGAGATGTTCGGGATTCACACCTCCTAAGGATCTGTTAAACTACCTACTATGTGTAATATACGCTATTATAATAGTGTCTAAAATAAAGTATAATATACTGAAAATAGAGTTAAGGCTTTACATTTTCCACATTAACACACTTTTATATTCCCATAGTCTATACAATACTGTAATCTCCCCAGTACTGGGCGCCGTCAGAGGGCACTCCATAGATATGGTACAAAACAAAATCGTATAAGGCACGTGTGACGCCCCACCTCTATACCCACGCTACCCAAGGACACTACGGGGTAATGCCGTCAACTAGTACGGAGAATAAGGCTGTTGAGGAGTGACCATCCATGTAATTACTTTGTGCGAGCACCGATATGCCAGATAAAAATATAACTTGCAAATCCGACATACCGATGCAAACTCAAATCTACTACACAGTGGCTATAATGTCTTCGGAAACAAATATAGAATTAAGCATAACATAAATCAGTTATAGAAGTTCATATCTCGAAGGCGGAAACAGATATGAATATTACACATGAAAGTGTAAATGAGAGTAGTGGTCAAGAAAGACCCACAATATCACAAAAGAATAAATACAAGTGCTACACAAAAGAATAAGTATACATCCTGGAGTCTATATCTCAAATGTATACAACAAAATAAACTACTAATCTAAGTAGTTAGCCAAAAGTTAGAATAGTAACTCCAAAAAAGGAGTCAAGTAGAAGCACCTGCTACATCTCGGTCTGACCCGAGTATTATTTAATAAGAAAATAATAAACGGATCAGTCTAACTATGAATATCAGATAAAATGATATAGAATAAGAGATATGACAAAAAGGTATGATAACCATAAAGCCATACTATGATAAGTATGTAATTGAAAATCAACCAAAGATTAATCAATATCACAAGAATCTTCTCATAGATCAAAAGAATGTCATACTCTTTAGTTTTATTCACCAAGTCACAAATATCGACATCACATCGATGCCAATCATAAAAGCTGGTGGATCACAAATCCTAGAAATCATCAACAGAAATCCATAAATCACAAAAAGGGGGAGGCCTATCACAAAACGGGAGCATGAAAACTCACCAACACGTGTATCACAAACGGGACGCTATCCCATGGTCGCTAACCATAGAGCCGGTGCAACGATGTAGTACAATATCGGTACGCCCGAGGAACCTGAAACTCGAATAATTCGGAACAACGACGTAGTACAACGGTACGCCCGATGATCCCGATAAGCTGGTGTAACAATGTAGTATAAAGGTACGTCCGATGGACCGAACTCCATAAAAGAACATGGGTTGCTAGCCCACAAAAATTGAGTAGAAACTCCAAATAATATATTGGTCGTTAACCTATAAAAGAAATAAGACGAAACTCAATAAAACGAGGTACCGTCCCCTACGTGGACAAAGAAACATAGCATATCGCTAGTCTAAATCACAAAAATGATCATCATCAATCATCAAGAAGTGTCAATTACACTAAGCTAGTAAATATATGAGCCTAGCTTCATGTCCCATAACCACTAGCTTAACTTAAATATTTACGAACAAATTGTAGATCTCCACTAGAAAATTGTCACAAGAGATTCAATCGAACAAGTCTAAGAATTAACCGACGAAGTAAACGCAAGCGTTTCATACCACTTGTTTTACTAAGTCGTTTAATTAGATTTCTCATACGAGTGAGGTAAAGGTTTGTATATACTAATAGATTGGAAAAACGGTTTAAGAAACTAGCTTTGTAATAAAATAATGTTGAAATCGTTTTAATAAAAGAGTTTTGATATTTACTACTAGTATTAAAACCTTTATATTTTTAAAGCGACAATCACAAAAATGATTGTAAAAACAATCAATCACCAGAATTCACATACGAAGACGTGAATTGAATCCAAAGAAATCGATATCAAATCCATCAAAATGGATATTTCCAAAAAACCCAAAGCAAATGTCATCAAAGTCGATAATAGATGATAACAACAAAAGGGAATCAACACGAATCGATAAAATTGGAATTCTTAAACAAAATAGGCAAACAGGAAAAACACAGCATATTCAGACGTCTGAAACATTTGGTTCGGACATCTGAATCTGGAAAATAAGAAGTTTTCCAGAACGTAATTCATACGTTTGAAACTTATATTTCAGACGTCTGAAATAGGTGGTTTTTTGCCTATTTCCTTTCTGTTTGAAATAAGGCCAATTCAGACGTCTGGAATTTTGATTCAGATGTCTGAATACCAGGGAATAAAAATTCCCAGTATAATATTCAGACTTCTGAAATAAGGATTCCGACGTCTGAAACTGTGGTTCAGGGCATTCCCTGAACCTTGACCAAAAATGGCCAAATGAATATCGAAAGCGATCGGACGAGCATATGACGACTAAGGATTTACGCCACGCGACAACCCAGCCTTAACGGCTCTTCGATACGCCTCAAATATCAATGTCCAAATATCCATAGTAGGAATTTCATAGATTTTGATTTCAAAACACCAAAAATTGGAATATACACCAAATCAATCCAAACCAAAATCAATTGCACAAGAATAAGTGTTAGGAATTCATACCTAACAATCGAAGATATATAGACTAAGAAGTGAGATAAAAATCTCACCTTTAAACCCAAAACTATGAAGAAGAAGCTATAGAGCAATGGCAAGAACAATCACTCTTCAATTCCAACCTAAAGAGCTTGAATCTAAGCTTAAAAGAGAAACATTTCCTAAATTAGGTTTAGGAATTTCTGAAATTGGTAAGAGAATGAGTTGGAGAAGAAGAAGAGGAGGCTTACCAAAGCTTCTTCTATAAATTTGGAACTAGAACTTGATTTGCAAATGGAAACTAGGGCTTGGAGTTTTAATTTCCCATTCCTCTCTCCATTGTTGCTAAAGCTTGTGTATTAGGAAATAGAAATGAAGTAATGAAGAGAAGAGGGGTGAAGCTTAGGTCTAATAGGCTGAAACAAAACCAAAGCCCTAAGTGAAAAAGTAGCAAAATTCCACTCACTCCAAACATATCAAAGTTTATACTCAAAAAGGTCGCAAATGTCATTTTGAACTCAATGGGAGTGGTCTCGAGTCCTAATTCGACCATTTGCAAAAAGTAGCTTCTCGGACTAAAATCCGACTAACGATGAAATATTTAAATAAAATATTTAAATACTTAATCATAAAATATGCGGGTTGTTACAGACTCCCCTCCTCAAAGAAATTGCGTCATCGCAATATTTAAGAAGAAAATATAAAGTAACAACCATAAAAGCATATTCAACACAAAAGAAATTTGAAATAAAAAGTTCACCTAAAAGAGCACAAGAAAGTAAGTCCGGATGTGTTCGCTCGATGAATTCTATGGATTCCCAAGAACAATCCTTAAGATTTAAGGACCATTGAACCTTCACAAGAGGAACATCTTTATTTCGAAGGCGTTTAACCTCCGAAGCAGTAATACGAATAGGATGTTGCTCGTAAGTTAAATTAGGAGAAACTTCAATTTCTTCCACAACACTGGGCTCAAAAATAGAATCTGAATCTCGAAGGCATTTCCGTAATTGAGAAGCGTGAAACATTTCATGAATAGCAGAAAATTGAGCCGGCAATAATAGGCGATAAGCCATGTAACCAATACGTTCGGTGATGGGAAATGGACCAATATATCGAGGTGCTAACTTTCCCGATCGACTGAAACGTACAACACCCTTCATAGGCGAAACACGAATAAACACAAGATCTCCCACAGAAAATTCTAATTTTCTTCTTCGGTTATCGGCATAGGATTTTTGTCTACTTTGGGCATCTTTCAACCTATGACGAATGAGATCAATCTTTTCTGTGGAATCACGAATAAAGTCAGGACCTAAAACCAGCCTCAGGCCAACAAGAAGGAGAACGGCATGACCTTCCATAGAGTGACTCAAAAGGTGCCATACCAATACTATATTGGAAGCTATTATTATAGGAAAACTCAACGAGAGAAATATGATCTTCCCAACTTCCACCAAAATCAAGAACACAAGCACGAAGAAGATCTTCAAGAGTTTGATTCACACGCTCAGTTTGTCCATCGGACTGTGGATGATAAGCGGTGCTAAAATTAAGCTTCGTTCCCAAAGCTTTTTGAAGACTCTTCCAAAATCCACTAGTAAACAATGGATCACAATCACTAGCAATAGAAGTAGAAACTCCATGTAATTTAACAATCTCTTTAAAAAAGAGTTTGACCAAAAGAGGAACGGTTCGGTTAGACCGAACAGGAATAAAATGGGTAGATTTAGTAAGTCTATCAACTATCACCCATAAGCTATCGTGACGAGAACGAGAACGGGAAAGGCCGTCAATAAAATCCATGGAAATTTGATTCCACTTCCAAATTGGAATATCTAAAGGTTGCAAAAACCCACCGAGCCTTTGATGCTCGGCCTTGACAAGTTGGCAAGTCATGCAACACTTAACAAATTTAGCAATATCAGATTTCATTTCCTCCCAATAATAAAGTCGCTTCATATCCGCGTAGATTTTACTACTACCAGGATGAATGGTAAATTTAGAACGATGAGAATCTACTAAGATGACTTTATGAAGATCACTAATATTTGGCACGATAAGTCTACCAAATTTTCGAATGCTGCCATGAGAATCCGTATCAAAGTCTTTCATACCTTCAATATCAACTTTATCTCTACAATTTTGGCCAAGAAGAGCCAATTCGGGATCTAACCTTTGGGCTTCAAGAATGCGGTCTAGAAGAGAAGGATGAGCCTCAAGGCTACATAAAACAAGAGATGAACATAAATTGGATACACGATCTCTAATCTCACAAGTGGATAAAATCTCGAGATCATTCCATTCGGATATCATCATGGAAACAACCGCTTGTTGCTTGCGACTAAGTGCATCGACAACCCGATTTCCCTTTCCGGGAGTATAAAGAATAGCAAGATCATAAGATGCAAGAAATTCGAGCCAACGCTGTTGACGCAAATTAAGTTCCTTTTGAGAAAATAAATATTTCAAAGATTTATGATCGGTGTAAAGAATAAATTTTTCTCCCAAAAGATAATGACGCCAAATTTTAAGGGCGAAAACAATAGTTGCGAGCTCTAAATCATGAGTGGCATATCTAGCCTCGGCTGGCTTCAATTGCCTAGAAGCATAAGCAATAACATGTTCTCTTTGCATAAGAACGGCACCCAAACCAACGCGACTAGCATCGGTATAAACAATAAAATCTTGATTCCCTTCGGGAATAACAAGAATAGGAGCATCGGAAAGGAGTTCTTTTAATTTCTGAAAAGAAGCTTTACATTTGTCCGACCAAATGTATTTAACTCCCTTCTTTGTCAAACTAGTAAGAGGCACGGAAATTTTAGAAAAGTCTTTTATGAAACGGCGGTAATAACCTGCCAATCCAAGAAAACTACGGATCTCCGTCACACTCTCCGGTCTCTTCCAATTTTGAATCGCTTCAATCTTTGAAGGATCCATGGAAATTCCGGATTCATAAATAATATGACCAAGAAACTTCACACGAGATTGCCAAAAGTGGCATTTAGAAAATTTTGCTTTCAATTGATTTCTCCTAAGAGTTTCAAACACAATATGAAGACGCTTTTCATGCTCCTCCTCGGTTTTAGAATACACAAGAATATCATCAATAAAGATGAGAACAAATCAATCGAGGAAGTCTTTGAAAACTCTATTCATAAGGTCAACGAAATATGCCGGAGCGTTCGTTAAACCAAATGGCATAACAAGCCATTCATAAGATCCATAACGAGTATGGAACGATGTCAAAGGAATGTTATCCTCTACAATACGAAGTTGATGAAAACCAGTTACTAAGTCTAATTGTGAAAAGACTCTAACACCACTAAGTTGATCGAATAGATCATCAATCCGAGGTAAAGGATATTTATTTTTGATAGTAAGATCATTAAGCTTGCGGTAGTCAACGCAATGTCTAAGTGTACCATCAGATTTCTTCACGAAAATAGCCGAAGCTCCCTAAGGCGAGGAACTAGAGCGAATAAATTGCTTCATCTCCAATTTGGATAATTGTTTGCGCATCTCCTTATTTTCCTTATTGGACATGCGATAAGGAGGACGAGTAATAGGTAAAGCTCCAGGAATTAGGTTAATTCTGAATTCAATTGCTCGCTTAGGTGGTAATCCTAAACGGGCTCAAATATGTCGAAAATTTCACGAACAACGTGAATAAGAGAAATGACATCTTCCTCATCATCATTATCGTCATCATGAGGATTTAAAGAATATAAAGATGCAACCAAGTTGGAATCTGAATCTTTAAGATCAATAGAAATCTACTTAACAGATTGAGGATATCGGAGATGAATAGTCCGCTCAGGACATAGGACTTGAGCTTCATAGCGGTTAAGCCAATCCATTCCCAAAATCATTCCAAAGCCTAAATAACGCATGACATGCAAATTGGCTCGGAAAGAAAATTCACACAAAATAATCTCGACATCTTTACAAAGTAAACTAATTGTTGCGGATCCACCAACCGGATTCGCAATTCTCAAGGAAGTCATTAAAGCAACAACACTTAAAGAAAAAGTATCAACAAGTCCTTTTGATATAAAAGAATGGGATGCACCCGTATCAAAAAGAACTCGAATGGGTTGATCAAGAAATAAAATAATGCAATCAAGAATAGAATGAGAAATACCTTGACCACGAGAAGTGTTGCTAGGGGCTTGTGCAACATTTAACTTTCCCTCCTTCTTGCCTTGAAGTTTGGGACATGAAGATAAAAGATGACCCGAAATTTTGCAATAACGACAAAAGAGAGGTTTCGGACACCTATTGGCATAATGGTCTTTAGAACCTCTATTGTAGCATTGCCCACTACTAGGGGCAGAAGTCTTTGCAACCGGAGTTGCTTGCTTCCCTTTCTTATTGGGATAAGGACCATTGAATTTAATAGGCCTTTTCTTGTTGTTGTTGAATTTTGGTTTGGCACCCACAACTTCAACATCACTTTCTTTATCTGCCTCTTCAAGTCGAAGAGCGATATCAACGAGTTGATCAAAAGAAATTTCTAACTTTAGAAGTAATGGCTTCTTGAGATTTTTGTTCAAGCCATAGACAAATATTTGGTTCTTCTTCAATGGGGTGTTTATATATTCGACCCCGTATTTAGAAAGTGACTCGAATGATGCGACATAGTCTGCCACGGAGGATTCACCTTGAACAAGGTCTATGAAACGACGAGCCAATGTCACCTTCTCAGCTTCTGGCACAAATTTTAAATCAAATCGTTCCCGGAATTTCTCCCAAGTAAGGTCCGCTTCAATAATTTTAGAAATAAGAAGCTCATACCAATCTAATGCTCTTTCTTGGAGCATACTTGAAGCCACTTAGACACAGTGAAGATCAATTAGATTCATGCAAGTAAAGATGCGATCGCGTGCTTTGAGCCAAGCTTGGACCTGAATGACGCTTTCGGAACCCCTAAATGGCTTCCCACCCAAGTTGGTATAGTCACCACACAAACGTGCAAATCCAAACTTAGGGTGAGTAGGCTCTGGATTGGGTCCGATAGCTTGAGCATTCTTTACTAGATCAAGAAGTTGTTGTGCAGACATAAATACTCCATCCTGGGGAGTAGCACTAGATTGACCGGCGCTGGGACGACCAGGTCTAACCATTTCTCTTCTTTAAGAAAGAAAGAAAGAAGAAAAAGGTTATTCACAAAATGAATATCAAACAATAATGATTGACAAAACAAGGCATCACAAAGAAAATAGGATAGAACGGTTCGAAGACCCGAATAAAATCCTAAGGCACGACTCCTTAGATGGACTTAGGACAATGATCTTTGTTAACTTATTCTACATCGTTTCGAAGTTTGGCTCTGATACCAAGTTGTGACGCCCCACCTTTATACCCACGCTACCCAAGGACAGGGTAATGCAGTCAACTAGCACGGAGAATAAGGCTGTTGAGGAGTGACCATCCGTGTAATTGCTTTGTGAGAGTACTGATATGCCAGATAAAAATATAACTTGCAAATCTGACATACCGATGCAAACTCAAAGCTACTACACAGTGTCTATTATATCTTCGGAAACAAATATAGAATTAAGCATAACATAAATCAATCACATAAGTTCATATCTCAAAGGCGGAAACAGATATGAATATTACACATGAAAGTGTAAACCAGAGTAGTGGTCAAACAAGACCCACAATATCAAAGAAGAATAATTACAAGTGCTACACAAAAGAATAAGTATACATCCTGGAGTCTATATCTCAAATGTATACAACAAAATAAAATGTATACAACAAAATAAAATGTATACAACAAAATAAACTACTAATATAAGTAGTTAGCCAAAAGTCAGAATAATAACTCCAGAAGAGGAGTCAAGTAGAAGCACCTGCAACATCTCGGTCTGACCCGAGTATTATTTAATAAGAAAATAATAAACGAATCAGTCTAACTATGAATGTCAGATAAAATGATATAGAATAAGAGATATGACAAAAACGTATGATAACCATAAAGCCATACTATGATAAGTACGTAATTGAAAATCAACCAGAGATTAATCAATATCACAAGAATCTTCTCAAAGATCAAAAGTATGTCATACTCTTTAGTTTTATTCACCAAGTTACAAATATTGACATCATATCGATGCCAATCATAAAAGCTGATGGATCACAAATTCTAGAAATCATCAATAGAAATCCAGAAATCACAAAAAGGGGGAGGCCTATCACATAACGGAAGCATGAAAACTCACCAACACGTGTATCACAAACGGGACGCTATCCCATGGTCGCTAACCATAGAGCCAGTGCAATGACGTAGTACAATATCGGTACGCCCGAGGAAACTAAAACTCGAATAATTCGAAACAACGACGTAGTACAACGGTACGCCCGATGATCCTTATAAGCTGGCGCAAAAACGTAGTACAAAATTACGTCCGATGGACCGAACTCTATAAAAGAACATGGGTCGCTAGCCCAAAAAAATTGAGTCGAAACTCCAAATAATACATAGGTCGTTAGCCTATAAAAGAAATGAGACGAAACTCAATAAAACGAGGTACTGTCCCTTACGTGGACAAAGAAACATAGCATATCGCTAGTCTAAATCACAAAAATGATCATCGTCAATCATCAAGAAGTGTCAATTACACTAACTTAGTAAATATATGAGCTTAGCTTCATGTACCATAACCACTAGCTTAACTTAAATATTTACGAACAAATTGAAGATCTCCACTAGAAAATTGTCACAAGAGATTCAATCGAACAAGTATAAGAATTAACGGACGATGTAAACGCAATCGTTTCATACCACTTGTTTTACTAAGTCGTTTAATTAGATTTCTCATACGAGTGAGGTAAAGGTTTGTATATACTAATAGAATGGGAAAACGGTTTAAGAAACGAGCTTTGTAATAAAATAATGTTGAAATCATTTTAATAAAAGAGTTTTGATATTTACTACTAGTATTAAAACCTTTATATTTTTAAAGTGAGAAATCACAAAAATGATTGTAAAAACAATCGATCACCAAAATTCACATACGAAGACGTGAATTGAATCTAAAGAAATCGATATCAAATCCATAAAAATGGACATTTCCCAAAATCCCAAAGAAAATGTCATCAAAGTCGATAATAGATGCTAACAACAAAAGGGAATCAACACGAATCGATAAAGTTAGAATTCTTAAACAAAATGGGCAAGCAGGCAAAACACAGCATATTCAGACACCTGAAACATTTGGTTCAGACGTCTGAATCTGGAAAATAAGAAGTTTTCCAGAATGTAATTCAGACGTCTGAACCTTATATTTTAGACGTCTGAAATAGGTGTTTTTTTGCCTATTTCCTTTCTGTTTGAAATCAAGCCAATTCAGACGTCTGGAATTTTGATTCAGACGTCTGAATACTGGGGAATAAAAATTCCCAGTATAATATTTATACGTCTGAAATAAGGATTCAGACGTCTGAAACTGTGGTTCAGGGCATTCCCTGAACCTTGACCAAAAATGGCCAAATGAATATCGAAAGCGATCGGACGAGTAAACGACGACTAAGGATTTACGCCACACGACAACCCAGCCTTAACGGCTCTTCGATATGCCTCAAATATCAATGTCCAAATATCCATAATAGGATTTTCATAGATTTTGATTTCAAAACACCAAAAATTGGAATATACACCAAATCAATCCAAACCAAAATCAATTGCACAAGAATAAGTGTTAGGAATTCATACCTAACAATCGAAGATATTATAGACTAAGATGTGAGATAAAAATCTTACCTTTAAATCCAAAACTATGAAGAAGAAGCTATAGAGCAATGGCAAGAACAATCACACTTCAATTCCAACCTAAAGAGCTTGAATCTAAGCTTAAAAGAGAAAAATTTCCTAAATTAGGTTTAGGAATTTCTGAAATTGGTAAGAGAATGAGTTGGAGAAGAAGAAGAGGACGCTTACCAAAGCTTCTTCTATAAACTTGGAGCTAGAACTTGATTTGCAAATGGAAACTAGGGCTTGGAGTTTAATTTCCCATTCCTCTCTCCATTATTGCTAAAGCTTGAGTATTAGGAAATAGAAATGAAGTAATGAAGAGAAGAGGGGTGAAGCTTGGGTCTAATGGGCTGAAACAAAACCAAAGCCCTAAGTGAAAAAGTAGCAAAATTTCACTAACTCCAAACATATCAAAGTTTATACTCAAAAAGGTCGCAAACGTCATTTTCAACTCAATGGGAGTGGTCTCGAGTCCTAATTCGACCGTTTGCAAAAAGTAGCTTCTCGGACTAAAATCCGACTAACGATGAAATATTTGAATAAAATATTTAAATACTTAATCGTAAAATATGCGGGTTGTTACAGCACGCTTGGGTAGGTGACACGACACAACTAGGCAATGCCAGGGTAGATATACCAATTACTCTTCCGGACCGGTGGTTACGCATAGCCGCAACTACCGCCCACCTCGAGCAACACCACCAAATCAAAAAAATCAAAAGTGGCCACCGAATCAATCTAAAAGTCAGAGTATAATATCGAAGGGATGTGTCCGATCAAAGGTTCTATCTCATTAGCCCGTCGATCGCTCCTGCTTTAGCCACCTTATACCAACTCACGGGAGTCGGGTCCATGTATTTACCTCAAAGGAAACATCGTCACCATCCTACTTCATTCTGGTATCTCCACCGCATACACGGTTGTTAAAGTGGTTTTCGGAGTTGGCGGAGAGTATGACAACTTCCGATCCCGGTCTCTTTAACAACCAAACGTTATTATAACACCGCTATCATTTCAAAATAATTTATACTTCAAAATCAGAATATAATATCCATTTCAAAACCATACAAATACGATATCATTTCCGTTTTAAAAACCCAAATCAATATGATATCATTTTCATTTCAAAATATATCATTTTTCCAAAATCATAGCACTTTCAAATCTATATACCTTGAAATCCTTATCTTTGAAACATAACTTCTAATACTTAAATGGTTTAAATATTAAATTACTTTATATAATAAAATAGCTTCTTAATATATAATAAAATAGCTTCTTAAATTTCACCAATAAATTCCAAATTCCGATTTGAACCTCTAGTGGAACCATTTCAAATTTCCATATATTTCCAAGCTTCAAATATTCCACCATTTCAAAACTAATTCTTTGAGAATTCCATAAATATAAATTTCAATTATTATTATTTAGATTTGAAATGTTAACTAAATAAATCCAATATAATTTAAGAAAAACTTTTAAAACTTCAATTAATTGGATATTCTTTCAACTTGTTTAACTTGATATATTCATTTAAATCAACTTGATATTCATTTAAACCACTCTAAATAAAAATCCAGTTATAAAATCATACCCATTAAAATCTCAATTTTATTTAAATTTCAAATCAAATTTATTCGAGTATAATTCTTAAATAATTGGTGTAACGTCCCGCCTTTCTGCACGGTTTAAATCGATGATAAACCAAACATGTCAGACCTAAAACCATACAGAAGGGAGGATTGTTATGGGGTACATAAGAAAAAGCAGGAAAGAAAAAAAACAAAATAGAATCTTGCAGCGGAACGATAAAATATAATAATCAAATATACAGTTCATGAAGCTGTTTTATAAAATATTCGATTATACTTATACAATAAATATCAGAGTTACACATACCAGAAACCAATAAATATTGCAGCGGAACAGTATGAATGTAGTGGAATACTATAATAAATAATAATAAATCTTCATCTTCGTCCTCCAGAATACGGTCTTCTAATTCCTTAAATGCTCAGGCTGACCCGAGCAAATTGAAAAGACAAAACACTCGAGTCAGAACTAAAAGATCTTAAGTAAGTTAAATCAACGGTAAAATATGAGTGGAACGGCGTCAAAGATATTTACGGATTTTGACACCTCCTATCCAGTGTCTAACGTGAGTGCGGTAACTTAAGAGATGTTCGGGATTCACACTTCCTAAGGATCCGTTAAACTATCTACTATGTAGTAATATGCGCTATTATAATAGCGTCTAAAGTAAAGTATAATATGCTGAAGATGTAACGACCCATAAATTTTTAATAATTAAAATTGTTAAATTGATAAAATTTTGATAATTTAATATTTAGAAAAATAAACTTTGTAATAAAATAAGGAAGGAATGTTAAAGTGGAAATGCATATTTTATTCATAAGGTAATATAAAAGAATAAAACTTATCTGAATGAATTTATTTGAGGATTCAATCATAATAAATGTACACATTTATAAAATTCAATATAATTAAGAACAACTGTTAATACAAAGGAAAAAAAATTAATTAAATCCATCGGGTCATTGCTTGATTTCTTGCCTTTTTCTACATGGCCTCTTTATTTCTTGCTTTAGCCATACAAACTCTTTTCCTAGACATGTATTTATCATTTGCAAATCATATACAAGAAAATTTATTTCTCATTTCAAAACACCTCATTTTCATTTGCATTTAAGAATAAAACATATATACGTTTCTTTCTCCTTAACTTATGCCTTTTCTGTTTCCTAGCATTTACTCTCACTTTGCTTGCCATCCAAACCATCTATGTATCAACCCAAAATTTTTAATAAATGTTTTATTTATTTAATTTAGATAATTTTGTTATATAAAATATAAATTTTGGTGTGGATTAGAAATCCACACATGAATTAATAGAATATTTTCCAAAAATGTGAATTTTGTCAATATGGTAAACTTTGACTTTTAAATTTAAAAATTTAAAAGTTTGAAAATTTTAATTTTATCTTTTATTTTGAAAGAGAATAAAATTTTAAGAATACTGCTTTTTGTTTCGTTCAAATCTGAGTTATAATATGAAAGTTATGCCTTTTTAACCATTATGTGTAATTTGCTGTATTTAACAAAATTGTTTACTTTAAATTATATAAATAATATTTTATTTGCTTATGTAATGTTTTAATTTATGTTTTCAGGGGTAAAATAACTTGTTTTGTATATATATATTGGTTTTAAAACGCTTTAAAATTATAATTGACATTTTCCTGGGTCAGTTGTATTTTGTTTACAATTTCTAATTTCCAACTTCAATTAATTTAAGAAATTCTTTATTTTTTTTGAAATGGTACTTTATATACAACAAATCATTGGGACAGTATATCCCATGTCAATAAACGTTCGAAAGCTAGTTTCGAACTTGTGACCTCTTGCACAAAGCCGAAATTCTTTATTTATTTTTATATTTTTCTTAAGAACTTATTTTATTCTCATTCTCACTTTATTTTGTTTCTCAAATATTTATTTTAAACCATTTTTAAGAAGAGTTTTAATTTCCCAAAGTTAAGTGGATTGTGATTTGCAATTTTTTTTAAGCTAGTTTCAATAAATTAAGCAAATTCTATAATTCTTATTTTAGTTAAAGTTTAACATTTATTGGAATTTTTAAATCTTTTAAATTCTAACCTCAAAATCTTTTAATTTAACTGAATATATTCGTAACAACATTTTTCTTCACTTTTGATGCTTTTAAAAATTGGTTATATACTTTTTAGTTTAAGTAATTAATATTCTGTAAAAGAAATAAATTTTACATATATACATCAGTTTTAGTAAATGATAAATGAATAAAAAGGATGTAAACAAATCTTATTTTTAAATGATAAATAAATTTTAAATTAATAGTGTAAATAATCAAATTAATTACACATCTAATTTGTACGCTTATTTTCGTTTTAATTAATTTAATTGGCATAAATGGTACGTATTTAATGAAATATTTTTTAAATGTATATTTACGAAATATAGGTAGCGAGTAAATAAGAAAACGTATAAATTTAGATACGTAATTGTTTATAAATTGGGCGTATGTTTGATTTAAATTATTGAGTCTTTAGTATGCATTCCTAAATTTATTACCTTAGCTATAAAAAACCAATCAATTAATTAATAGCTGGGCATTTCAAAGGAGGGAAGACATTATCATAGACATTCAAATTTATTACTTGCACAGTTATTCGCGTATAAACTTCCACACTTTCCTTTTGCTTAAATTGTTTTAGTTGCTATAAAATATTTATTTTCCTACCGTTCGAATTGATTTGTTGCATTGTCATTCACGTGCAACTTTCTACACTTGACTTTCTTATATAATAGGAATAAATTCCTCCAAATTCGCGTAGCCGTTTTCAAGCAAATTAATATCTTGCCATTTTTGTGTCCAAATCAATGCAAGTTTTCTTTGAATACTCGGTCATGTATGCTAATACAACTGCAATAATATTTGGTTTGAATATTTCTTAACACTTTCTCCTCCTGGAATTACGCAACTCAGCTTATAAATAAAAAAACCCACGTTCCAATTCCATTTACCTCTTATATATAATTGGAACAAAATCTTCCAATTCCTATAGAAGTTTCAAATCAATTAATTCTTGCCACTTTCCCCTCCTTGTTTACGCAACTCATTTTTTTATATAGAACTCACGTATTTCATTTCCATTTACCTCTTGTAAAATAGGAATTAAATCTTCCAATTGCTTCAGACGTTTCAAAAAATTTTAATTTATTCCTTGCTATTTTCCTTTCACCTAAAATCACGCAACCCATATGTTAAATACACAAGCACTTTCAAATTCTTTCAAAGCATGATTTGAAATTCACGTGTATAAGTGTCTCTTCTTTTCCTTTTACTCCTTTGCAATTAATAGGAACAAATTCTTTGATTTTTCCTTACCGGTCAAACGAAATTTTTTTATTTCCTTAACGTTCCATTACCATTATTTCTTGCGTTCTTTATCAACGCAATTACCTCCTATAAAATCAAACATCGCGCAAAATTTCCCGACCGGTTACAACATTATTCCTTGTAGTTTCCTTTCCTCAATCAACGCGTGGTCCCACTTTATCATTTTTTCTTGCGTTTTAATGCAATTACTTCTGTGTAAATTATAAAACCTTCTTCCCCTGTTGAATACTAAAATACGTTCAAATTTTTTTTCCTTTTGTTTCATTTTATAATAAGAAATAAAACCCCTGCTCAATTCGCGCTCCGTTTAAAAATCAAACTTTATTTTTCTTCCCCTTTTTTTTGTACCCAATCAACGCACCCTCTCTGATATATATAAGCACGGCGTACAAAAACTTTCACTGCATTTTGGATTCAGCCTTCTCTCTCGTGTGTAACATCAGGTAATGGCTGCCAAACTATTTCTTCTCTTTTTTTTTTCTTCTTGTTCGTGTGGTGGAGTGGTCGAGCAAATTGAGTCAATTATCCTTTTATTTCAAATCTCGTTCCTGTTTGATTTATTGAAGTTTGATATGATCGTATTGAATCCGCGTAAATTGTTTATTTATTTTGTTCAAGATCGGAATTGGGTTGTCGCATCCTTTGAAAATTGATCGTGCCTTCTGTACGCTTTCCGGTGTAGATATTCATTATTTTTTATCAAAACTCCAGCAGTGTAAAGGTGAGTATTCTCACCCGACAAACATACTTATATATCTGTAAATTAATAACAAGTGTAATTGTAGATGAATATATTTTATTTTACTTACCTGTGATATAAATTTATGATGTTAAAAAAACCCTGTTATTAAATTGACACATCATCAGTTATATTATATACTGTTATATTTATACTGTTACTGTTTATTTATTTACTATTATCACACTGCAAGTTCCCTATAGAATAGAATCGTACGGACTAAAATGATAGGCCTGAACGATATTTATTATTTATTTATTTAATTATTTATTTAGCTATTTAGTTAACTTGGGATTGCGGGTTTGAAATAATAGAACCCGGATTTTCTTTTTAAATTACGGATTGAAATGATATATTATCCATACCACTTGACCCAGGGTAGAAAATATTATATAGACCCGTGGTTATATGTATATATATTTATTTATTTTTTTGGAAAATTTAAGTATTTTAAATTTGTATATTTTATTATTTTGATTGAATTAAAATGATTTTTAGTGATTTTATATAAGTTAAATATATATAAATAAACAAATGGTTAGGTTGGAATTTGAATATAAAGTTTAGTTTGGAATTTAATTTTGTAAAGGAATGAAATTTAAGTTAAGTAAATAAAATAAAATAAAATATATTTGATATAGATTGAATTTAAATGATAAATAAGATGTTATTTAAATTTTCTATAAATTAAATGGTTAATAAAATAAATACATAAAATAAAATTTTAAATATAACTAAACTTAGGAGAAGTGGAGTTTAGTTTAAGAAAATGGGTAAGTTAAGGAATAAATTGAAAAATAGTTATATTTTGGAATGATAATTAAACTTAATTATTAACTAAATTTTGAATGTGAAGAATAGAAAATTTTAATCCGACTTTAATAAGTGAAGCCTTAAGAAGTTGATATTTATTTACCTTATATAAATCATAAATTTTGAGAAATTTAAATGATCATTTTAAAAGTGGAAATATGATTTTATAAGTTAAATTGGTTAAATTAAAGTTTGATTATTGATAAATTTATATTAAAGTCAGAAATTTAATTTACTTAAAATTCCGTTGTAAGGGATATTACCACACTTTGTAAGTGCCGTAGTTGATGCAAATGAACAAAAGGCTAAAATTTATTAAAGGCTATTGCAGTACTTGGTAAGTGCTGTGATTGCGAAATTTAAAGCTAAACCTGAATAAATAAAAGGGCTACAGTACCACTTGTTAAGTGTTGTCGTTGGTTGAAATGAGATTTTTGAATATTTGATTTAAAAATATAATAACTTCACTTTTGAAAGTTAAATGAAGTATTTTGATTTAAATATAAACTAATTTTGAAATTTATAACCACCGGCAATAATAACGATTGGTTGGCAAAGAGACCGGGATCGGATATGGGCATACTCTCTGTCGATACCGCAAACCACTTTGACAACTGTGAATGCGGTGGAGATTCAAAAATAAAGTAGGATGGCGGTGACGTTCTATTAAGGTATGCACGTGGACCCGACTCCCGTGAGTTGGCATAAGGTGGGTATAACAGGAGTGATCGACGGGCTAAGGAGGTAGCACCTCTTATCGGACACGCTTATTCGTATGCCATTCTATTACTTTGTGATTGTTTGGTGCGCACCTTTGATTTGGGAGTGTTTGTTCGAGGTGGGTAGCTGCTAAGCGCTACCACATGTCCGGAAACGTAATTGGTATATCTACCCTGGCATTGCCTAGTTGTGCCGTGTCACCTACCCTAGCGAGCCTTGTACGAGTTTAGATTTCTTCCGTAACCCGTGTGGTATCCTCTGGTGGCTTCCCGATCAGAAGGAACTATGATATTGGATGGACTACTGGGACTATTACGTGTTAAGGGGAATATTGGGTCACTCCTTAACGCTAATTTAAAGTAAGTTTATTTTACTGTAGACACTATTATAATAGCGAAATATTACTACATAGTAAATAGTTTAACGGATCCTTAGAGGATGGGCGATCCCAAGCATCCTTTAAGTTACTTGCCTTTATATTACAGTTCACTTGAATTAGCTTACATTGTATAAGTATGTATGTCCTGACTCGAGTTTTTGTGTTTATTTCTTACGCTCGGGTCAGCCTGAGAATCAGTTCGGACTTCATCCCCGAAACTAAGACTTCCGAAGATCATCTTTTTCAAGCTGCTGTCAAGTTTTTGTTCAGTTCTTATTTTAGCTTTTTTAATCGAGACAATTGAATATTGAGATTTTCTGTGGTGATTTCAAACTATATTTGGTTTTAAAAATATGTAATTTTGTACTTATTTTGAGACTATGTGATAGTGGCTTCATGAACCACTATTTTCTCTACTTTCGTTGCATTTCTTACTCTGTGTCTATGACCTGTGATCATTTATTTACTGTATATTCTAAGATTTGCCAAATTTTATTTACAACGCGGTATTTGAACAATTCAAGTCCGACATGTGCGGATGCGAATTGTTGAAAATACCGGGTCGTTACAGAAAATAGCGTTAAGGCTTTACATTTTCCACTTTAACACACTTTTATATTCCCATAATCTATACAGTACCGTAATCTCCCCCGTACTGGGCGTCCTCAGAGGGCATTCCATAGGTATGGTCCAAAACAAACTCTTATAAGGTGCGCTAAGGTAGGTGACACGGCACAACTAGGTAATGCCAGGGTAGATATACCAATTACGCTTCTGAGCCGGTGGTAACGCATAGCCGCAGCTACCTCCCACCTCGAGCCACACTCCAAAATCAAAAAAATCAAAAGTGGCCACCGAATCAATCCAAAAATCAGAGTATAATATCAAAGGGATGTGTCCGATCAAAGGTGCTACCTCATTAGCCTATCGATCGCTCCTGTTTTAGCAACCTTGTGCCAACTCACGGGAGTCGGTCCACGTATTTACCTCAAAGGAAATGCCGCCATCATCCTACTTCATTCTGGAATCTCCACCGCGTACACGGTTTTTAAAGTGGTTTTCGGAGTTGGCAGAGAGTATGACAACTTCCGATCCCAGTCTTTTTAACAACCAAACATTATTATAACACCACAGTCATTTCAAAATAATTTATACTTCAAAACCAAAATATAATATCCATTTCAAAACCATATAAATACGATATCATTTCCGTTTTGAAAACCCAAATCAATATGATATTATTTTTATTTCAAAATATATCCTTTTTTCAAAATCATAGCACTTTCAAATCTATATACCTTGAAACCCATAGCTTTGAAACATAACTTCTAATACTCAAATGGTTTAAATATTAAATTACTTTATATAATAAAATAGCTTTTTAAATTTCACCAACAAATTCCAAATTCCGATTTGAAACTCCAAATGAACCATTTCAAATTTCCATATATTTCCAAGCTTTAAATATTCCACCATTTCAAAATATATATAAATTTCAATTACTATTATTTAGATTTGAAATGTTAACTAAATAAATCCAATATAATTTAAGAAAAACTTTTAAAACTTCAATTAACTAAATATTCTTTCAACTTATTTAACTTGATATATTCATTTAAATCAACTTGATAATCATTTAAACCACTTTAAATCAAAATCCAGTTATAAAATCATACCCGTTAAAATCTCAATTTTATTTAAATTTCAAATCAAATTTATTCGAGTATAATTCTTAAATAATTCAATTCAAACCAATTTCATATTTATCTTCCAACTTAATTTTTATTTAGGTCATTAAAACTCTATATATACAATATCTTAAACAGGTACTTAACCATATAATATAAAAAATCAAACTCCATTATTTAACTTATTTTTATTAAACAAATTTGTACATAGCTTAAATTCAAGAATTTAACTATATATATATAAAATAATATTTATATAATATGAAAATTAATACTTATTAAACCATATACTTCTTTCCAAAACCATAGAAAATCATTTCAAAATATTATTATGTATAGAACATGGTGTCTGTATATAATTTTCTACCCTTTGGTCAAGTGATACAGATATTATCATTTCAATTCTTAATTTAAAATAAAAAATACGGTTATATATCATTTCAATCCGCAATCCCGAATGAAATTATAATGCATAACAACTTGCAGTTATAACAATATAACATACAACATCCATTCATCCAATATCAATCATCAACCATTTATCACAACCATCATCCAATTCAAACAATATCATCAATATATAATAGATAATAAATAGCAGGTATCAACTATCAGTTTATATCCAATAATAAATTAAATAACTATTTAACTGGAAGATTATATTAAATAACAATTTAATTCAATAAATTCTATCTAACTGAGATGATGATTAAAAATATGCCAAATAGCTATAAATAAATTTCAAATTACATCATAAATCAATTTAACAAACTTAAGAAATTTTAGAAGTTGTGAGTGGGTTAAAACACTCACCTTTTGAATTTAAAATGAATTTAAATCCAATTTAAACCCAAAAATTGGACAGTCTTCATATTCTTTCAAAGCAGCGCCGAAATGTTCGAAATCTAATTACGATCCCAAAGCAAAAAACCGTACGTAATTTGGACCTCGTACGTAAAAGTTATGTGCATTAGAAAATTGAACGATCTAATTAATAAAATAAATAAACAAATTATAATTACCCTTCTTTACTGCCACATCACCCACATGCTCTGGTTCATCTAACCTTAGATACGCGCACGAATCAAAGAACTCGCCGTCGATCTTGAGCTCGTGTCGCCCTCAACACCGCGCCGCGCCACGCCAGGAGCCATCCTCGACTTCGCCATTCAACCCTCCACCATTGGCCGACCTACATGGTACGTCGCGCACGCACAAACAGGGCAGCCGCCGCCAAGCATTTCTTGACCTAATCGAATTATTACCGCCAATCTAGCCGTCAATATCGCCCACGAACAACTCCGATCGAATTCCCTCGACGATCTCTACCCAATGATACAAGCAATTTAACGATCCGCTAAAGTTCATCAACGATCAGCGAACGACCGAGATTGGTTCTTCGATTTCTGGACAAATGGTGATTCAAAACCAAAAACGAACTGCAGATCTGAGATGTATACATCGAGAGCTTCGATATATAATTTTTCTGAATTTTTTTTGTGGAGTTTGAAATTTCAATTTGATTTTTGAATTGCAATTGGATCCAGAATTGTCTGCCATTGAAATGAAGAGGTGAATAGGAATTGTACGTACAGACAATTTACAATGAGGAACAGTTAGGGTTTATAGCAGGGTATTTATAGACAATGCTGAAATAGAATAGATGGATCAGATTGGTATACGCATTAAACGATAAAGTGGCCCGAAAAGCCCGTTTTGACTCCGGAACGAAATTGGGGTAAACTCATATACCAAAATAGATGTTTAAAATATTTTAAACGCAATGGAAAAGGTTTCAAGTCCAAATTCCATCGTATGAAGAAGTTATGCTAAATCCAAATTTTTCCAAATTGGTTTCAACTGATTTCAATTTCATTGATTTCAAGGCGTTTCGAGTCCGTACGATCAACCGACAGGTCCGATCGTTATGAAACTTGAACTCCTACAATCATTCACCGTTACGGATTCGATGAAATTGGTTCTGTTGAAATCTGAATCAGTGGCCAAAATGGCTATTTTTACATTAATTAAATAATTTAATAATTAATTAATAAAATCCAATTTTTAATTCCCATTCTATAATTGACAATTTTTATCACTTTTATATTTCTTAATCATTTACACTAATTTACCCAAATTTAAAAATGTCAATTTAGAGTTGATTAATTTATCAATTTCAGTATTAACTTTAATTTCACTAAATTCAAAATTATAAATAAAATTCCCAAAAATCCCATTTAATTAAATAAATTAATGATTATTCCATTCATTATTGACCAATGGATGGATTCAACGTTGGATTCAAAACTATTACATTTATATTCTCATAATCCATCTTAATTTCAAATAACGTAATATTTAGACATTTTAATTTCATTTAATTGCCATTAATCCAATTATAGAATTTTACACTCACACTTCCGTTATTATATTAATTATCATTAAAGTAATGTTTATTATCAACAACAAACATTATAATTACTTATCTAACATTGATTGTACAAATTTTCAATTTATTACGTAATACTTCATCCGTTAATATAACTTTGAATTCACTCCCCAATTTACTAATTTAAATCAATTATAACTTATAAATTTTAATAAATTCATTAATTGTCAATTACCATTCCAATAAATCCATTCATTTGATTTCCCTTATATTAAATTTACTACCAAATATTCCTATTACAATCAAATAAAACCCTGCAATTGTTTAAATCAATTAGGATTGCATTGAATAAATTGTTTATTAGCTTACATCAACATTCTTACCTTTCATACACGTTATAAATTCATTAACAAATTACAAACTTCTTTTATTTATACAACACTTACATTCATACCTAATTGTCACCCAACAATTATTATAGTTACTTATCTATCATTGATTCTATCTAATTGCAATTTCTTACATATTGTTTCATCAATTCAGATAACTTTGAATTTATTTCCCATTAGACTAAAATACGCCTATTTACATCTTACATTTGTATTAATGTTACATTAATATATTCAAATTCTTAACTCCTTTGTTATTAACTATCCTATTTTTCTTTATTTTATCTTTTTCAAATATATACATTAATTACGATTAAATATTCACAATAAATTTATTTACTTGGTTTCATGCTTTCAATTGCACTAATTACTATCTATAAATAAATTTACGTTCCCACTTTCCATTATTATATCACACATTAATACAATAATTGCATTTGTTTTTATTATATTCCACTTATAACTAAGTCATAACATCTAAATTATTTTATTAATTTGGAATGTTCACACAAGTTCATTAATTTATTCAATGCTTACTTTTATTCTCTCATATTCAATTTATATCCAGGTATAACACTTCCACTACTTCATTTATTAGAATTTTATTTAAATTACTAATAATTAGTTTTTAATTAGCATTGTTATATTTCATTTTAGAGTTCATTTCAATATTAAAGTATAAACGTTTTATTTCTTACTAGATTTAATTACAAAAATCTTATTATAATGACAAATTTAGTTATCGAAATTTTCGGGTCGTTACACATTGAGTTGCGAATTCTCGAACTACACCACCGTAGTGCATCCCCTAGTCACATGACTAGAATTTACAATGGTTTAAAAGAAATTACAAATTTAAAAAAAAATTAAAACAATAAAATAATGAAACCCTAATTTTTAAAGTCCCATAGATAATTGCCGGCCCAAACAAAATACCGTGATAATTCCCTTTCTCCTTTTATATTGTTTGGCTCACCTCGCTGTGCAAAAAATGGCGATTTCTTTAGCTCGTTCGTTCCGCTTTGTCTGATAATTAGCGCTTCTGAAAATTGAAGGCGCCGCTTGAATTTTGATCGACTAAAGCGGAAACTTCTTTGTTTTGATTCGGCAGTCGACCCTCTAGCTCCGACTTGCTTTCGGTTACTTCAATTCGTCGAGGTTGAATGATGCTTTGAATTTGATACGTATTTGCACCAAAATTGGTCACAAACACCCAAATGCCAATGAAAGCACCAGTTCGTAATCACAGATCACAAGTAACAAGCAATTATAGGAATAATGATGCAGATCGCTCAAAATATTCAAAAGAAGTAGTAAACAACACAGATTTTATAGTGGTTCAGCGATCTTGCCTACGTCCACTCTGGATTTGATGACTTTATTAATTCACTTGATGATTCAATCTGTTACAGCAGATTACAGTAGGTTATAGCTCTGAAGTTTGAATACAACGTTGATAGAAAGATGTAGAATTGAATCCGGCAGAGTCTGGACGTTGAATAGCCAAAAGATCCTTTTCCTATAGGCTTAGGGTGGCAATTTATAGGCGTAGGAGGCTGATATTGCGCTCAAACTTCGGAAGACTTCTTCTGGCATGTGAGTGGTCCCATGCGACCGTCCCCACCAAGTTTCAACTCGATCTGTGATCGATACGAATCAATTTCGTATCCATCAAAAAATGATCCAATCGAGCTGAAACTTGGCAGGATTGTTCTTTAGCTTGCACGTAAGCTCCTGCAAAAATTTCATTGCATTTGGACTAGTGGATTGTGACTTATGATCGATACGAGTTGAAGCTTCTCGGTTGGCTATTTGCTTTGAGTAAATCAATTCGAATCCATGTCTTCGAGTCGATGGATGCACGTGACATCGAGACAACGTGGCGCGTACATCTTGCATCGATCCGCCTTTTGCTCCGAGTTAACCGTGTCGCATCCATGAACTTCACCTCGTTTGTATCGCTGACTGTTGCCTTGTTCGATTCGATAACAGTTGCCAATACGTATCGATGGAGGTAGGCTTGTGTTGAGTCAAGATTTTTATAGAGTTTTGATTTCTGACAAAGGAATAAGCCGTGATCGACAAAAAGAAGTTATTCATTTAAGAAACACAAAGAGCTCCATATATTAGAGGTTGATTATTTGGTATGTTAGTAATTTATGTTAAAATCTATCCTCAAATAATCATATAACTTCAATCTTTCAATATATATACATATGCACATTAACTGTGCAAATTGGACTAAACCGGTCGACCGGTTGAAAATGAGGTGGTCGACCGTTTTTGCCCAGAATGCACAGATAACATGCACACATGCACATAACGTATATATATTTGAATTCCTGTCTACCGGTCCATTTTTGACCTGTCGACCGTTTTTAAACAGAAAGCAACTTTTCTAAAAGACACTTCTCTTCTCCAAAGGTTGCATCTCCTATCTTTCATCAATGATCATAACTCTTAATGGCAACTGTTCACAAAGAGTTACAACTATTTTTTTCTATATATACTCATCTAAATCATTGATTCAAAAACAACAAGTTTTTACACGATCATATATGCTCTCTAATCTAATCTCTAACACTCCTGCATTCTAAAAATTAATTTAGCTTATTGAATCATTGAAATTATTTCATATCTTTTGATTCAATAAGTAAATACCTTCTTTAATCTTTACAAAACATCATTCATATTCTTTGAGGATAAGATTATAGGAAGGGTGTACTACTAGTGACAAATCCGTGTTTTCAAGAACACAAGTTGTCAACAACAATTGTATTTGTTTTTGTTGAAGTCCTCGGTGTTGTAAGAGGCAAGTGTTGAAGTCCTCAGTGTATTAGAGGCGTGAAATCCCGTTCGGCTGTTCGGGTATTGTAAACCTGTTCCTCCGGGTGAAGCGAGGTAGTTAATAGTGAAAATCCAGATAGGAGTCTGGGACTGGACGTAGGACGGTGCTCCGAACCAGTATAAAAATCTCTGGTGTGATTTTTCTATTTTTATTTTTGCTTTGCTACTATCATCTATTTTCCGCATTTATATTATAGTCCATATTACACGATCCGTGTGTACTATATTAGTACGTGCATTAGTATACACACCGCATTAATAGCGACTTTCATTTGGTATCAGAGCCTGGTTTTCTAGAGATCGTAACAACATCCTAGAATAAATGGCTACAAAGAGATCTAGTCAAGGAAATAAGAAGAGGAAGAGCAATAAAGAACAATCAAAGGAGCAAACAAACAAATGCTTCATGGCAAAAGATAACGAGGTTAGTGATCTAACTTTTGATGATATGATAGAAATAAATTCAGAACTTCTAGACACTTTAAAAAGTCTCAAAAGAAAATATAAGGAAGCTCTGGAAAATCAGAAGAAAGCAGAATTCGAAAGAGATATGCTTAAAGACGAGAAGAGAATATTAGAAGAAGAACTTGAGAAAATTCAAGATTCAGACAATTCTCAACTCGCTCTATTAAGTCAAGAAATAGAAGCTCAAAAAGAAAAGAATAATGCTCTAGCTTCTGAAAATCATGAGTTAAAAACAAAAATTAAAATTGTTGAGTTAGATAACACTAGTCTCAAAACTAAGCTTGATGACATTACTAAAAATATTTCCAATTTTAATAAAGGGAGAGAAAATTTATGCAGGATTATTGAAAATTCTCAACCTGCTTCAAATAAGAAGGGATTAGGTTATGTTAAGAACTCAAAAGCTCACAATGATAGAAGTGGTGTAGGCTATAAACAAGCTAAAAGTAAAAATAGTACTAGATATGCATTCATGTATACTAACTTTAGTGCTAGTACTAGTAATCAAGATAGTTTTAAAACCAGTTATAGTCATAATAGTACTTCGTTTAGAAATGATAGAAATTATTCTTCAAGTACTAAGCTAATGACTAATAGTATTAAGATATGGATTCCAGCTAATATGATTGATCATGATAAACAACTTTATATTAGCAACTATTATAAGAATGTAATTTGTAATGAAAATTATATTTATAAAGGTTCAACCACACCCAAATGGGTATGGTTTCCAAAGACCTAACCCCCCGGACCCTATAAAAAGTGGGTACCATGGACTTAATTCTATTTTTTGCAGGTCCTACTTAAGAAAAGAGGAAAATGGATATTCTGGCTGATATACTCCTATATTATTCCATTATCTATTATTCCTTTTTGTCGATGACAAAGGGGGAGAAAGTGCTAACAATTATTTGCAGGAATATATATGTATATAAGACAAAATCTCAGGGGGAGATCACATATTCAGGGGGAGATTCAGAACTTCAGATATATGTTGTCATCAATCAAAAAGGGGGAGAATGTTGAGTCAAGATTTTTATAGAGTTTTGATTTTTGACAAAGGAATAAGCCGTGATCGACAAAAAGAAGTTATTCATTTAAGAAACACAAAGAGCTCCATATATTAGAGGTTGATTATTTGGTATGTTAGTAATTTATGTTAAAATCTATCCTCAAATAATCATATAACTTCAATCTTTCAATATATATACATATGCACATTAACTGTGCAAATTGGACTAAACCGGTCGACCGGTTGAAAATGAGGTGGTCGACCGTTTTTGCCCAGAATGCACAGATAACATGCACACATGCACATAACGTATATATATTTGAATTCCTGTCTACCGGTCCATTTTTGACCTGTCGACCGTTTTTAAACAGAAAGCAACTTTTCTAAAAGACACTTCTCTTCTCCAAAGGTTGCATCTCCTATCTTTCATCAATGATCATAACTCTTAATGGCAACTGTTCACAAAGAGTTACAACTATTTTTTTCTATATATACTCATCTAAATCATTGATTCAAAAACAACAAGTTTTTACACGATCATATATGCTCTCTAATCTAATCTCTAACACTCCTGCATTCTAAAAATTAATTTAGCTTATTGAATCATTGAAATTATTTCATATCTTTTGATTCAATAAGTAAATACCTTCTTTAATCTTTACAAAACATCATTCATATTCTTTGAGGATAAGATTATAGGAAGGGTGTACTACTAGTGACAAATCCGTGTTTTCAAGAACACAAGTTGTCAACAACAATTGTATTTGTTTTTGTTGAAGTCCTCGGTGTTGTAAGAGGCAAGTGTTGAAGTCCTCAGTGTATTAGAGGCGTGAAATCCCGTTCGGCTGTTCGGGTATTGTAAACCTGTTCCTCCGGGTGAAGCGAGGTAGTTAATAGTGAAAATCCAGATAGGAGTCTGGGACTGGACGTAGGACGGTGCTCCGAACCAGTATAAAAATCTCTGGTGTGATTTTTCTATTTTTATTTTTGCTTTGCTACTATCATCTATTTTCCGCATTTATATTATAGTCCATATTACACGATCCGTGTGTACTATATTAGTACGTGCATTAGTATACACACCGCATTAATAGCGACTTTCAGCTTGTTCGTATCGATCAAACGTGATGGGTACAATCGATGGATACGAACTAACGAGCCTTCATTGATTCGAGCAATATATTTGGGTAGATCGATACGAGCGAGCATACTCCTTCGATGGATACGAAATGGCGTATCCTAACCGATTCGAACAAACGCTTGCCGATGGATACGAAGTCTTTATGCGAACAAGGCTACTAAGTGAGGGAGCCCTGGTCGATATAAAGTGAATAAGTTCAATGGATTCGACAGTGTGACGGTGGATCGATTCGAACGTGCTGGATTCGAATTGATCGTGGCGGACTCATCCTGATGGATACGAATCTGATCGGTGCGAATAGACCATCACCTTGACCTTCTGATGTATACGAATATGATGGACTTGAACCGATCAATCAGATGGATACGAACAACATATTTTCTCCAACTTGCATCAATCATATCTCATTCATACGAACTCCGATTAACTTGAATTTTGAAAAGCTGGCTTTTATGGTCTTGCTTGCCGTGTCCTATCAACTGTGGCCCGATCCAGACTTGGACAAAATACATCGATATCCATGGCAAAACGATGTATAACCAATCTTTGAGACGAACTATCTTTAGTTTTTGATCAATCTTTTGGTATCACGGCCTTTCCAAAAGGCGGGATAACACTTGTCCCCTAAAACATGCCTTGCGTTAGGAAGGTGTGTTTTGTAATGCCATAAGCTGGATGTTCATATCCTGTCAGCAACCTATAAAGAACTCGATAGTTTCATATGACCTCAAATAACGAGACCATTCTCGGTCGATGCAATTCGCGACAAATGATGGAATGGGATCGTTCGCGGTCGGATGCCGTTCGCGGCAAATGGAGAAATGGGACCGTTTGCGGTCGGATGCCGTTCGTGGCAAATGGCGAAATGGGACCGTTCACAGTCGGATTCTGTTCACGGCAAATGGTGACCGTTCGCGGTCGGGATACCGCTTAAAATGAAGGGCGGCTATTTGAGGTTGGACGTCGTTCTAGACGATTTTGATCGTTCGCGATCGGGAGTCGCTCTTGTTGAATAGTGACCGTTCGCGGTCGGATGCCGCACGAGGCAAAATGTGATCGTTCGCGATCGAATGTCATATTAGGTGAGTTGTGACCATTCGCGGTAGGGTGCCGCACGAGGCAGAATGTGATCGTTCGCGATCGTTCGCCGCACGAGGCAAAATGTGATCGTTCGTGATAAGATGTTGAGGGAGGCTTAGCATTACTAGAGTCAGATATCACGTTCGGGTGAATTTCTGAACTAGTGGCTTTGGCAGTTCATTGTCATATATGTTGTGCTTGTGGACCATTCGCGATCCAGCGGTTATACAAGTAAATTCTTTCACAGAACTGCAAATATTAAAGCAATGTTCACATGAATTCCATAACAGAAATGTCCAAACAAACTAAGTCCAAATGTCCAAACCAAAACAAGATAAAAGCAAGACAAGGATGTCAAAGTGTAAACTCTTACTATGATGCAGTCAGTAGTCATTCAAAGCATGCCTGTGGATCGTTCGCGATCTCATACATGTGTAAATGATTTAACTATGTTAGTGAGAAGTTTATGACTTGTTCATCGTTATTTCAATCAATTGATAACCATACGGTGTCCCGGTTCAGGGTCACCCCTAGCTGATGTTGACGGTGGTCGCTCTGGCTCCACCACTGGAGCTCGCCTCCTAACATACTCAAGTAGCATACCGTTCCTGATATGCCCCTCCACCTCATCCTTCAGATGTCTACTGTCATTATTGTTATGACCGTTCAGTTCGTGGAATAAGCAATATTTGTCTGATTTCCTCTCATCAACAATCGGATCGCTTCGCATTGGTCTACGATAGGGAACATGCTCTCTGGAATCCTAATAGAATTGCTTCAAACTCTCATTCAGCTCAGAATAAGTGGTGAATCGCAGCTCCCTTCACGGCCGTTTTGACCTATCATCATTACTATCAGCCATTCGTTTTCCTTTACCAGTCCCCGCACCCTTTCCAGGTGGATTTCTGCCCTTGATTGCGTTAACATCGATTCCTTCTTCTCTTTCTGCACTAGCATCTTCTAATCGCAAAAACTTTTCTACCTCATGATAGAATTCTCCTAGATCCATAGGTGGATCATTAGTTAATGAATTTTTGAACTCAGTGCTATCAGCTATTCCAGACACCGCTGCCATCATAACCACGGATGAATCTGGTCGATCCACCGATGCTGCTGCCGCATTGAATCGCGTCAGAAAATTCCTCAAAGACTCCCCAGCTTTCTACTTTAAAGTTGCCAAACTCATCACATTCTTGGGTCTTGCGATGTGAACCCTGAATTGCCTCATGAACCTCTCGGCTAAATCAGCCCACGTTCCTACGGAGTTGCTCTCCAACTACCTAAACCATAACGCTGCGATATCTGTCAGATATAATGGAAAGCACTGGGCCATTACTTCCTGTGATGCCCCCAGCACTTCCATGTGCCTCATATACTTTGTCAGATGGACCGCGGGGTCCATCCTCCCATCGTACATCTCCACCGATGGTAGCTTGAATTCTGGTGGATTCCTAGCCATCCTAATCGCAGGAGAAAAAGGACTCATGTTCACGTCTTCAAGATCTCTATTTACTAATCTGCCCCTCATGGCTCGCCTGACCATCTTCGCCAATCTATCATTGTCTCCAAGATGTAGTCCTCGTTCATTGCTTTAGATCTGCCCCTCGAGTCCATGAGGGCTTTCAAGAATCTGCCTCTGGCTGAGCGCTTATCTCTCTACTACCACCAGGTTGCTCGGGTGCCCCTGTCTCTCTCCCCGGGATCGGATCAACATGCTACAAGTGTGTGCGCCCTAGTCCTGGCACTACATCGGATGGTCCTGCTCCATTCTAAACTCCATCTGCTCCTCGATTTTGCGCTCCAAGTTGCCCAATCTGTTGAAACAAATTCTGGATCATCTCCTCTTGTCTCTTCATCATTGCCTCCATCTCATCCCTGGTGATGAAGATTGAAGCTTGGTTTTCTCCTGGCGAAGCCTCTTGACTCCCTTCGTGCTGACTTCTCTCTGGTCTCTGCCTCCTACTTGATTGCCTTGTCATAGCTCCTTAGATCTGAACTCTTAAATCTTCAAATTCAACTTCCAAGCGGTAAAATCCTTGAGTTAGCCTTCTCAGTGAAAGAACCAAAATGTTTGCGCCAAAATTGGTCACAAACACCCAATTGCCAATGAAAGCACCAGTTCGTAATCACATATCACAAGTAACAAGCAAGTATAGGAATAATGATGCAAATCACTCAAAATATTCAAAAGAAAGCAGTAAACAACACAGGTTTTATAGTGGTTTGGCGATCTTCCCTATGTCCACTCTGAAATTGATGACTTTATTGATTCACTTGATGATTTCAATCTGTTACAAGAAATTACAGTAGGTTATAGCTTTGAAGTTTGAATACAACGTTGATAGAAAGATGTAGAATTGAATCCGGCAGAGTGTGGACGTTGAATAGCCAAAAGATCCTTTTCCTATAGGCTTCGAGGGGCTATTTATAGGCGTAGGAGGCTGATATCACGCTCAAACTTCGAGAGACTTCTTCTGGCATGTCAGTGGGCCAACGAGACCGACACCACCAAGTTTCGACTCGATCTGTGATCGATACGAATCAATTTCGTATCCATCAAAAAATGATCCAATCGAGTTGAAACTTGGCAGGATTGTTCTTTAGCTTACACGTAAGCTCCTGTGAAAATTTCGTTGCATTTGTACTAGTGGATTGTGACTTATGATCGATACGAGTTGAAGCTTCTCGATTGGCTGTTTGGTTCGAGTCGATCAATTCGAATCCATGTCTTCGAATCGATGGATGCACGTGACTTCGAGATGACGTGGCACGCACATCTCGCATCGATCCACCTTTTGCTCCGAGTTAACCGTGTCGCATCCATGAACTTTGCCTCATTTATATCGATGACCATTGCCTTGTTCGATTCGATAACAGTTGCCAATACGTATCGATGGAGGTAGGCTTGTTCGTTTCGATAAAAATGGCCCTGTTCATATCGATCAAATGTGATGGGTACGATCTATGGATACGAACTAACGAGCCTTGATGGATTCGAACAATAACTTTGGGTAGATCGATACGATCAAGCACACTCCTTCGATGGATACGAAATGGCGTATCCTGATCGATTCGAACAAACGCTTGCCAATGGATACGAAGTCTTTATGCAAACAAGTCTGCTAAGTGATAGAGCCCTGGTCGATACGAAGTGACTAAGTTCAATGGATTCGAATAGTGTGATGATGGATCGATTCGAATTGATTGAGGCGGACTCATCCTGATGGATACAAATATGATCAGTGTGAATAGACCATCACTTTGACCTTCTGATGGATACGAATATGATGGATTCGAACCGATCAGTCAGATGGATACGAACAGCATATTTTCTTCAACTTGCATCGATCATATCTCATTAATACAAACCCCGATTAACCTGAAATTTGAAACGCTGGCTTTTATGGTCTTACTTACCGTGTCCTATCAATTGTGGCCTGATCCGGACTCAGAAAAAATTCATCGATATCCATGGCGAAACGATGTATAACCAATCTTTGAGACGAACTATCTTTAGTTTTTGATCAATCTTTTGGTATCGCGGCCTTACTAAAAGGCGGGATAACAGTACGTTTTTCTCCTTTTCGATTTATATTACCCTCGACTTTGATTCGAGTTGAATGATTGTTCTTTGTTGCTTGAACTCGAGTACTTTTTTACGGCCAATGATGTATGGGATATATATGATTTGAATTCCTAAAATTTCGTTCATCTGTTAATTTGAATTCGTCTGATAATATTTGGCTCGGCCGTTTGATTTTGTATGGATGAACGTGATGATTTTTGACCTTTTCAAATTCGTATATTTTATTGCTTGTTTACTTGATAATCATGGCTTTAAATCTATTCGACTCCTTTCTTGTTAACTTGACGATGATATTGACTTCGGCTAGTGAATTAAATTTGTAAAAATTTTGACTTTGTTAATCCATTATCTTGTTTACCATGCCCTTGTGACTTTGAACTTAGACTTCGGCCATTTGAGACTATTGTACATGATTTTTGAACTCGTCTGCATACGTGACTTTGGCACTGCTTTGAACTGCAGTTGTCATTGACTTGAAACTGCAAACTTGAAACTTCTGTTATGTGAATTTCTGTTCGTGCTTGACAGTGATAATCTTTTTTCTCTGTGAATTCGGCCATTGATATTTGAGTCTTCATTTGGTCTTCATTGTTGAAGCTACACTTGTGTTGTCACTTCTGCATTTCTTTGCTGAGACTACATTTGTACATGATTCAATTTGAGCTTGCATTGTTTAACATGGTTAGTCATGTATGTATACATGTGTATATACGTATGTATATATGTTTGTGCATTGACTTCATGTAGTTTGTATTGGGTTGTCGTGCACTGACTTGAGTTGTTGCTTTATATGCGGTCAGTGATCATGTAGCTTGTCTGCACTTGCATTGTCCTCGACATTGCCTAATTTTATGTGGTAGCTTCTGTATTCTGTTGGCGTGGTTACGGTACTAATTCTGTTTACATATGTTCTGCCTATCTATGTGTGCTTGTGTTTGTATTGACTTCATGTAGTCTTCACTTTGATTCCATGTTGCCAGGCTTGAAGTCTTGATAGCATTTGTTTTTGTGGTCTTTGGTCTATATGCATTAGTGATTCTATGGTTGCTTTTATTTGAATCATTCTTGTTGTTTCATTTGAACTGGTCGATACTGTTGAAGCTGCACTTGTACCATTTGTTTGCTCCCTTTGTGCCTTTGTGCCTTTAAGCATAGCATTCATGTGTCCATTTGGATTTTCTGGTTTGCATTTGTGTTGAATCCAGCTTATAGCTTTTGTTTGACCATGTGTGACTTTATTTGTATTTTACTTGATTGAACTCTGCTTTTCATTTAGGTTTGACCTGTGCTCACCTGGCCCTATAATTTTATCAAGTGTATATTGGTGTGCATGGCCTTGTGGCATATACAGTAACACACTGTGCATGTCACTTAAGTTGTTCCTGTAGATGAATTCAAAAATAAATGATGACGAACGAACCAAATAACTGAGGCAAATAATAATTTCAAAATACATTTTACTTTACACTGCAAAAATATTTCCTTTTCAATTTACTGCGTCAGTGTATATTTTTGCAGACTGCTTAGATGTTGGATTCAATCTGGAATGAAGTTAACGATAAAATACGAGTGAATGAGTGAAATGTAGTGAGGTGCATTTGTAAATGAAAAATTGTAATGTAATTGAATTTATATTGTAATCGAAATTTTTTGTGTGTGTGTGTATAGTGAGAGCTTGAATTTGTAATATTCAAAATTGTAATAAAAGTTTGTTTGAATAAAATATCTATTTGAATTTAAATTCTGTGTTATTTATTTTTATCCAACAAATATTTATTTAATTTTATGAGAAATAAAATAGTACATTAACAAATACATTTAAATGAATATATATATATATATATATTTATATATTATCATCAAGCAAAAATCATATACTTGCATATCAAACAATTTTAAATTATTAAATTTAGTGTAATTAATGAATAAAAATTTTTAAAAATAAATTTTTTAATGATTTATTTTTATAGCTATCGAATATGAACTTGAGCAAGATTTAAAATAAACAGATTTCAAAGATTTAAGTTGCAACAAGTATTGTAACGAAATGTTATGTATTGAATGTATTTACAATCAACAGTTGAATTGAATAATAAATGTCGAATTCATTAGATTTAAATAAAGTATTTGGTTAAGAACTAAAATTCATGTGAAATATAATATTGAAATTTGTTGAATATTGGACATTTAAATTGTTTAAAATTTGATCTTGAAAATTATATAAAAAAACTGAATCCTAAATTAAATATGAATGCAATGATTTTAGAAGTTGATTTAAATGTTATTTAAACATGGATGAAGATTGTCAACACTTAAAAATTAAATTTAAGTGATTAATTTAAAATTTGAATTTTTTTTATTTTAATTGACGAGTAAAAATAGCCTTCCGGGGCACAGTCTTGGATTTCAATGAAACCAGTTTCGTTGGATCCATAATAGTGTATTATTATCGGATTTCAAATTCTGTAGCATTTGGAGTTATCATTTGGTCGTACGGGATAGAAATGCGTTGAATTTAATATTAGAAATTTAATATTTTAATTGGGTTCAAAAAGCTATTGTAACAACCCTGGTTTTGGAGATTACCTGTTAATATTAAATTATAACGGTGGTTATAATTTTATATTATAAATTAAATAAAATTGAAAGTTTTATATTGTTTATTTGGAATAAACAATGAATTTTGAAAACAAAATGTGGAAATAAAGTTTTGGTAACTTTATTGTGTTTATTTGTAAAAATAATAAATGAAGTATGATTTTATTTTGAGTAAATGCAATAATTATTGCAATTATTGCCAATTACTTCTTTTAATAATTTTTAATAGAAGTATTTGTTTTTTAAAAGGTGTCTATTAAATAAAAAGATGGAATTTGGTATAAAAATGTATTCTGGTTATAAATTTGAGTTTGAAATGGTTGATTAGATTTTTCTATCCAAGAAATAATTATTGTAGAATTTTTAAAGTTAAAAATGAGGATTTATGCATTTAATTGTGTAAATTGTATATTTATATAAAATAAGGGTTTTTAATAATAAAAATGTTTTAAAAACTAAAATTATCTTTTTATATGATGTGAAATATTTTATTTCATATGTAAGTATGTTTGCATAAATTGGTTGTATTAAAACTTGAAGAAAATTATGTTGTTTTCATTAAAACATTATGTTTATGCGCACATATTTGTTTAAGTGATGAATTAATTAATTTATGCCATCATACTTTCTTTTGTTTAATGGGTCCATTAAGCCCATTAGCACTTAATCTGGTTTGAGAAGGTGAGAAAAAGATACAGTACGTTCATTTTTACTCTTTCTTCTTCCTCTTTCTGCAAAAATAGAATTACAATAAAACACAACTTCATTTTCTCCAACTCTAGGCTTTAAACTCTATAGCCTCAATGCAAACTGATATCTTTCGCAAATTAGAGAAAAATTAAAAGGTAATCAATCTCCAAACCCTACAATTTCATCGAATTCCTAATTTTAGATGTAGGTTTTCTAATTTACTATGTTTTTCCTTTTTGCATGTACTGTTTTTGAGTTCTACAGGTTATTGGAAGCTTTCTTCTTCTCAAAATTTGCTTCTTTCAGCAAATAAATACGAGGTTTGATCATCTCTAATCGAAGTTCAGTTGAAAACTCACATTTTCTAGCATAGATTGAGATTTCAAGGTTAGAAATCTCAATTTTATTTTTGTTGCATGTTCAGTTGTGAATAGTTGTCAGTAAATTAGGCATATCTTTTTCGTTTTAAATCCGAATTTGATTTTATTTAATGTTATGGAAATCTTGAAGAGAGTGTGATAACTTTCACTTCAAACACTTTCGAAAATTTTGATCATAGAGGGTCGAAAAATCCAATACCAACTTACTACCCTGTCATTGTAAAACTGTGCTTAATATCATTGGTAATTTGAGTATATCTTCCTTGTTTCTTGTCGGATTTGAATTATTTTTGAAATTCCGAAAATATTATTTTATGTGGGACAACTTTACTGTTGAACACATTCGCATATTTTGTGCATAGGTTGATTAAAATCCTGTTGCAAACTCTCATCTCTGTCACTTTAGTAATTACGTTATCCAAACTAAACACTGTTAGTAAATTGAGCATATCTTCCTTGTTTCTTGTCGGATTTGGATGATTCTTAAAGTTATGGAAAGCTTATTTTATGTGCGACAACTTTACTGTTGAATAAATTTGCATATTTTGAGCATAGGTTGATCATAATGCTGTTGCAAACTCTCAGCTCTGCCACTTTAGTAATTACGTTATCCAAACTGAACACAGTTAGTAAATTGATCATATCTACCTTGTTTCTTGTCGGATTTAGATGATTTATGAAGTTACGGAAATATTATTTTATGTGTGACAACTTTACTGTTGAACACATTCGCATATTTTGTGCATAGGTTGATCAGAATCCTATTGCAAACTCTCATCTCTGACACTTTAGTAATTACGTTATCCAAACTGAACATAGTTAGTAAATTGATCATATCTTCCTTGGTTCTTGTCGGATTTGGATGATTTTTGAAGTTCCAACAAGCTTATTTTATGTGCAAGAACTTTCCAGTTTAACATATTTGCATATTTTGAGTATAGGTTGATCGAAATCCTGTTGCAAATTCTTAGCTCTGTCACTTTGATTATTACATTATCTAAACTAAATATAGTTAGTAACTTTGACGTATCTTTCTCGTTTCTTGTCAGATTTAGATAATTCTTGATGCTTTAGAAAACTTGGATTATTTTATAAACCTTTCTTTTTTTGAGTTTTTTGAAATTTTGAAGTTAGCTTGGTCAAAACTAGAGTTGTTTATTGTTGTCCCGAGAGTAAAACGACAGCAATAAATCATTGACTTGAGAATTGTACTGGCTTATTTTTGCTCTCATTCTTGTTCGATTTTGATGTTGTTTTGAAATGTATTGAGAGCTATGATTCCTATCAATAAGCTAGATATATTTGAATAATTTGAAATTCAAATTTAAATAGAATTTGAATTGATTTTGGGTTAAATTTGAATTGAATTCGTATTGAATTCAAGTTATCGGTCTTTAGTTATCTTTCTTGTTTTTCATTATTTTCGAGCTCGGTTTTCACTAAACTATTTTGAAGTGATTTTTGAAGTAAATGGACATTTCAAATTATTATTATATAGTTTTAAAATTATTTTTCTAATATAAAATCTATTTGTTTCCTATAATAAAGGAATTTCAAATATTGGTTTTATTAATCTTTTCGAGAAATAGTTATAAAAGCATGTTTTCTCTAGTAAACTATTTTAAATATAAAGCATACACTTTTGCACTATTCGAACGTATGAGAAAGAGAGTTAAACGATTTTGTAAAAGCGTGGTATGGGACATGTGCGTTTACTATTTCGGTTAATTCCGAACTTGTACGATTGAAGCTATTTGAGATTAATGATTCTGAGATGTTTTGCCATTTTATGACATATTTTGATTTTTAAAATTCTTATTTATTGGAATTATTTAAGATGGCCAATATTTGGCAAACACTATGGTTTGAGATCTCCTATATAGGAGTATGGTCGATGAGATCCATCACGATGTTTTATTTACTTGCCAATGATTCAAGGCAAGTCTTGAGTTTATGGTTTCATATTTTGAGATTTATGGTTTATGAGAAACCATCATGATGTTTTCACTTATCGATGAGATGAGACAAGTTACGATGCCATTTAATGCTTGTCGATGAGATGAGACAAGTATGGTGGCTCTTTGTCACTCGTCAATGAGACTAAGCGAGATATAAATTTTTGAGTTTTATGATGTTTCAAGCGTGGCAAACGGCTAGTAAACCGCTAAATGTGAATGTGTGGTATGGGACACATGTTAACACTTTTCGGGTTCCTATCCGTGAGTTTGTGACACATTCACGATGTTTACCTAACAGAACTGCTTGGAGAGGTGTCAGCGACCTTGTCATGAGGACGAACTGCTTTGGGAGGTGTTAGCGACCTTTTTAGGCCTGACAAAACAGCTTGAAGAGGTGTCAGCAACTTTGTCATGAGGACGAACTGCTTTGGGAGGTGTTAGCGACCTTGTTAGGGCTGACAAAACGGCTTGAAGAGGTGTCAGCGACCTTGTCATGAGGACGAACTGCTTTGAGAGGTGTTAGCGACCTTGTCTAAGGCTTCGGCCATCTGAGTTTAGTACGTGCAGCATTGCTTCGACATTATAATTGGGGATTTGGCCAATTTGGATTTTCTGAGTTTTCTGTTTTATTGTGATTTCACCTTTTTAAGATGTTTTATTACATCGATAGCCTAGTGCTATATGAGATGTTATATATATGGTGATTTCAATTATGATATTTTGAACTCTTATCGAGTTCCTTGAGTTATGAGTTTTGATAATTTCAGGATTTTATAGGATATTATGTGTTTTGCCATTTTGGCGAGAGTTTGTATTGATGTTTCTCCTTTTGAGGAAATATGGTTCATGGAAACCATGTAGACATTTTGGGATGTCGTTGATGATATGAGGCACTTGTGTTTGATTTGAGTATTGAGTTTGAGTTGCCTCCTTCGAGGTATTTGTTCACTTAAGTAGTGTTTGTTATTTAAGTGTTGAGCTTATGAGTTTATTGATTCATTCTTCTCTTTCAAGAAGAAGTACCTTCATGTCTATTCTGCTTCATATTACCGATATTGACTGATTTGTGTAGCTAGACTGACCCGTGTATTTATACTCGAGTCAGACCGAGTTGTTTCAGGTATCATCTATTGGTCTTAGCTTGAAGTTGATGTTGGATATTAGCTCTCCTTTCTCTTGAGAAATTTCTATTCTTCCGCATACTCTGATGTATTTATATTTGATTCAATGTGTATGATGTGGTCGAGTCCACCTTTATTTGTATTCATATTGTATTGTACTAAACATGTATCAGTGTGTATATATATGATGTTGATTACTGTTCTGTAATGTGCTTTACATTTAGTTATTGTATTTTGTTCTGATAGATCCGTTAGCCACCTATAGTTTTGGATTAAGCATTTACTGTGTATGTCAATCCATTGAGATAGAAAAGAAAGGAAAAAATTATATTGCATTTATCGACGTATTCAGTAGATTTTTAAGACAAAGTTATAGATGGTCGCCCTTAACCAGCCCTATTCTCCGCTTTAGTAAACGGAATTACTCGTTAATTCTCTTTGCTAAGGTGGGTCTCGGGGTGGGGTGTTACAACATGGTATCAGACCTGTGGTCAGAACTAAGTACAATAAACACAGAACAGTACGTATATCATGATACTTCGAAGTACAATACGAGTGAATCATTATCCTTTATTCGAGCTTGTTTTCGAATTGAGCCTTGATTCTATTTCGAGTTTTGGGATTGTTGAGGTGGAATATGACTAGGAATATATATATATATATATATATATATATATATATATATATATATATATATATATATATATATTATTCCGTAGTATTCCATAATAGAGTTTGAAGTCATCTTATCTTATAAGTAATCTTATTTTGGATTATTCTATTCTTACTTTTCTCGATACGAGTGAGTTCGTATCGATGGAGCTGATTGATTTCTTTGAGCATTCTTGTTGCATTCCTTTGAGAGTTGTGAATCCTATTAAGGGGATCCACAACGAGTGGCATGTTGTGAGCATTCTAAGTTTTCTATTTGTTGCTGCTTTAGTGAGTATTTGTTTATTACTCACTATCTTGAAATATATCTGATTTGAGATGGATTGACTTATTTGATGTTAAGTCCGATCCTTTCGTTGTTATAGGATCCTATATTTATTTAGGCATCCTAATTTGATTGGTTTATTATTTCTATCACTTTGGAATGTTGATGATGATTCCGAAGTTTCTGTGTTCACTCTTGAGTATCGAGATGTTGATGATATATCTCGAATTCCAGTCAAGGTGACTTTGTTGATTTTTGTGAGTCCATTTGGGTTTGATATCCAATCGGGCAATTGAGTGTTGAATTAACCTTATTCTTGGATTTTAGCCTTCGGCTATCCTCCCACTAGGACATCCACTAAAGAATAAGGTGAGTTTCTAGATTGTTATCATATAATTTCTTTGAGTTATCATTTTCGGATACTCAATCGGTGTTATCCTTTGTAGCATTACTTTGTTTGAAGTAATGATTTGTTGTTTGTGTGCTTCTTCTCCTTCGAGAAGAATATCTTGCTTATCCTATATCTTGATGATTTTCTAGAGTGGCTCATCATCTTGTAGGAGTTGACGAACACTCCATCTCCTGTTGTTGATTTTGTGAATTGCGTATTCTAGGAATATCTCGATGTACTCTCTTAATGTTCTTTGGTTTGAGTTTTTGAAGCTATATATATGAGTTTTAAAAAGAGAAATTGGAGTTTTGAGATATAAAAAAAATCAAAGAATATTTTGAGAATATATTTACATGAGTTGTATTTCTTTTATGGAAATAATTTGAGAGTGTTGGGTTGTCCATCGAGTAGTTAAGAGTCATGGTCGATATGCCTAATCAACGATATCGATAGGAATCTCCTAAATGCTATGATGAGGCAATCAGACACAATGATTTGTGTTTTAAAAACTGAAATTTTGAAAATAATATTTTGAAATTATATATTAAATTTATTTTTGAAAGGTAATTGCAGCCATTGATTTCAGAGACGAGTAACAGGGTGGCGAGGCAGTTTTGATCACTCGATCGACTCTGCAGCCAACGGATGTATCTATTTATTAGAGATTCAATGGCGAGGCAATGCCATTTATTTATTTATTAATTATTTATTTATGATTATAAAGATAATGAGTTTTTAAACTCTAATAATTTTTATTGTAAATTAATATAAATATATATATTATGGTTCCTTGTGTTTATCTTGCCTTAGTGTAATGGTCTAACGACTTGCTGTTATGTGGTCGTCCAAGTTTGGTGGCATTTGAAGAACCACCTCTCGTCGAATTTTCTTACCTCTATTGTCATCGGTCTAAAATCAGTATGGCTGTTTTCGTAGTGACACATAGAAAGTAATGACAATAATCATCTTATTGATGGGAGTCAGGATAAAGTGATGTTAAAATCCCAACTCTATTCGAGAAGCTTCTGAGAAATCAACCTCACTCGATTGATCTTTTTGTCTAACATTCTATTCGTATTCTTGTTTCTAAGGTGAGACACCTTCGAAATCATAATGTATTGCTTGAAGAAATTTAATGGTCCGCTAAACCCAGTAATTATACTTGGAAAATTATTGGATTAATCGAGCAATCTTATCTTGGTCTTCTTTCATCTTGAGTTGAAAGTGAGGATTTTTAATCTTGTGCTTGTCTATCCTTCTTTGATTAGTGAAATAATTGTGTTGAATACAAACTCTTCTCTAGAAATTGGGAGGATGCAATTTTGATAATGGAGGAGTCTATAACAACCCTCGTTTTAGAGATTACCTGTTAATATTAAATTATAACGGTGGTTATAATTTAATAATATAAATTAAATAAAATTGAAAGTTTTATATTGTTTATTTGGAATAAACAATGAATTTTGGAAACAAAATGTGGAAATAAAGTTTTGGTAACTTTATTGTGCTTATTTGTGAAAATAATAAATGAAGTATGATTTTATTTTGAGTAAATGCAATAATTATTGCAATTATTGCCAATTACTTCTTTTAATAATTTTTAATAGAAGTATTTGTTTTTTTAAAAGGTGTTTATTAAAATAAAAAGATGGAATTTGGTATAAAAATGTATTTTGGTTATAAATTTGAGTTTGAAATGGTTGATTAAATTTTTCTATCCAAGAAATAATTATTGTAGAATTTTTAAAGTTAAAAATGAGGATTTATGCACTTAATTTTGTAAATTGTATATTTATATAAAATAATGGTTTTTAATAATAAAAATGTTTTAAAAACTAAAATTATCTTTTTATATGATGTGAAATATTTTATTTCATATGTAAGTATGTTTGCATAAATTGGTTGTATTAAAACTTGAAGAAAATTATGTTGTTTTCATTAAAACATTATGTTTATGTGCATATATTTGTTTAAGTGATGAATTAATTAATTTAGGCCATCATACTTTCTTTTGTTTAATGGGTCCATTAAGCCCATAAGCACTTAATCTGGTTTGAGAAGGTGAGAAAAAGATACAGCACGTTCATTTTTACTCTTTCTTCTTCCTCTTTCTGCAAAAATAGAATTACAGTAAAACACAACTCCATTTTCTTCAACCCTAGGCTTTAAACTCTATAGCCTCAATGCAAACTGATATCTTTCGCAAACTAGAGAAAAATTAAAAGGTAATCAATCTCCAAACCCTACAATTTCATCAAATTCCTAATTTTAGATGTAGGTTTTCAAATTTACTATGTTTTTCCTTTTTGCATGTACTGCTTTTGAGTTCTACAGGTTATTGGAAGCTTTCTTCTTCTCAAAATTTGCTTCTTTCAACAAATAAATATGAGGTTTGATCATCTCTAATTCAAGGTGAGTTGAAAACTCACATTTTCTGGCATAGATTGAGATTTCAAGGTTATAAATCTCAATTTTATTTTTGTTGCATGTTCAATTGTGAATCGTTGTCAGTAAATTAGGCATATCTTTTTCGTTTTAAATCCAAATTTGATTTTATTTAATGTTCTACAATTCTTGAAGAGAGTATGATAACTTTCATTCCAAACACTTTCGAAAATTTTGATCATAGAGGGTCGAAATCCAATACAAACTTACTGCCCTGTCATTGTAAAACTGTGCTTAATATCATTGGTTATTTGAGTATATCTTCCTTGTTTCTTGTCGGATTTGAATGATTTTTGAAGTTCCGGAAATTTTATTTTATGTGGAACAACTTTACTGTTGAACACATTTGCATATTTTGTGCATAGGTTTATTAAAATCCTGTTGTAAACTCTCATCTCTGTCACTTTAGTAATTACGTTATCCAAACTAAACATTGTTAGTAAATTGAGCATATCTTCCTTGTTTATTGTCGGATTTCGATGATATTTGAAGTTATGGAAAGATTATTTTATGTGCGACAACTTTACTGTTGAATAAATTTGCATATTTTGAGCATAGGTTGATCAAAATGCTGTTGCAAACTCTCAGCTCTGTCACTTTAGTAATTACGTTATCCAAACTGAACACAGTTAGTAAATTGATCATATCTTCCTTGTTTCTTGTCGGATTCTGATGATTTATGAAGTTCCGGAAAGATTATTTTATGTGTGACAACTTTCCTGTTGAACGCATTTGCATATTTTGTGCATAGGTTGATCAAAATCCTGTTGCAAACTCTCATCTCTGTCACTTTAGTAATTATGTTATCCAAACTGAACATAGTTAGTAAATTGATCATATCTTCCTTGTTTCTTGTCGGATTTGGATGATTTTTGAACTAAAAGCTTATTTTATGTGAGAGAACTTTCCATTTCAACACATTTGCATATTTTGAGTATAGGTTGATCGAAATCCTGTTGCAAATTCTCAGCTCTGTCACTTTGATTATTACATTATCTAAACTAAATATAGTTAGTAACTTAGACATATCTTTCTCGTTTCTTGTCGGATTTAGATAATTCTTGATGTTTTAGAAAACTTGGATTATTTTATAAATCTTTCTTGTTTTGAGTTTTCTGAAATTTTGAAGTTAGCTTGGTCAAAACTAGAGTTGTTTATTGTTGTCCCAAGAGTAAAACGACAACAATAAATCATTGACTTGAGAATTGTACTAGCTTATTTTTGCTCTCATTCTTATTCGATTTTGATGTTGTTTTGAAATGTTTTGAGAGCTATGATTCCTATCAATAAGCTAGCTATATTTGGAGAATTTGAAATTCAAATTTAAATAGAATTTTAATTGATTTTGGGTTAAATTTGAATTGAATTCGTATTGAATTCAAGTTATCGGTCTTGAGTTATCTTTCTTGTTTCTCATTGTTTTCGAGCGCGGTTTTCACTAAACTATTTTGAAGTGATTTTTGAAATAAATGGAAATTTCAAATTATTATTGTATAGTTTTAAAATTATTTTTCTAATATAAAATCTATTTTTTTCCTATAATAAAGGAATTTCAAATATTTGTTTTACTAATCTTTTTGAGAAATAGTTTTAAAAGCTTGTTTTCTCTAGTAAACTATTTTAAATATAAAACACACAATTTTGCACTATTCGAACGTATGAGAAAGAGAGTTAAACGATTTAGTAAAACGCGTGGTATTGGACATGCGCGTTTACTATTTCGGTTAATTCCGGACTTGTACGATCGAAGCTATTTGAGATTAATGATTCTGAGATGTTTTACCATTTTATGGCATATTTTAATTTTTATAATTCATATTTGAGATGTGGTCGAGTACCACCTTTATTTGTATTCATATTGTATTGTACTAAACATGTATCGGTGTATATATATATGATGTTGATTACTGTTCTGTTATGTGCTTTACATTTAGTTATTGTATTTTGTTCTGATAGATCCGTTAGCCACTTATAGTTTTGGATTAAGCATTTACTGTGTATGTCGATCCATTGAGATAGAAAAGGAAAAAAATTATATTGCATTTATCGACGTATTCAGTAGATGTTTAAGACAAAATTATAGATGGTCGCCCTTAACCAGTCCTATTCTCTGCTTTAATAGACGGAATTACTCGTTAATTCTCTTTGCTAAGGTGGGTCTCGAGGTGAGGTGTTACAGCTATCTTCTCCATACGATCGAATTAGGACTCGAAACTTATTCCATTGCGTTCAGAATAGGAGTATAACATTATGAACGCCTAACGGCACACCTCGATTGAAATCCGAATATTTTGTATTTCAAACATAAAATTATATATATATATATATATATATATATATATATATATATATATATATTGATTTCACTAGAAGCCGACTTTCTTTGACCATCGGCTACCTTATTTTCTTAGACAAGCCATACTAGCACCTATCTACTTCTTGAAAAAGCTTCCTTCATCTTCCAGTTTAAATAACATAGCACGAAATAGTAAAGTAAAGAAAAAAATGAAAGGAAGACGAAAACTTTGAAAAATTATTTCTCGATCCACACTCAATTAAAAATCATCAAACTTGCTTTAAAATTCCTATTTTCCATGAACTTCGACCTGGCATGCGTATCGATGGTGTTGATGCTAAAAAATGGAGATATGAACATTATAATTCAAATGTTTCACGAAAATGTAAGGTAAAGCTCATAGTTTATAACTTTGACAAATGTTAATTAAACAAGATGTTAAATGAATAGATATGAGATGTTGCTAAACGAAAAATAAAAAAATTGAGATTTCACAAATTTGATTGAATAAATTGAATGTGAATGAAAAAGATGTGAATAAATTGGAAGTAAACTAATTAAATGTTAATAAAAATTGAATATTAATAGGAAAATGAAGCGTATATATTCAATAATGTCATTGATAATGTAAATTCTTATCATTGTGAATTAATTGTATGAATAATAATAAGTGAATGGTTTCTTTTGTTGTAAATCGTCGTTATAAATGTTTTATTGTATATGATTGTTGTTTTCCGTATATTAATGCTTATGTTATGGTTTGGATTTAAAATTCATGTTACATGCTTCTATAAAACTCATACATGCTTTCTATACCATTATAGGCGACTAATATCCTAAATTGAGTTGAGATAGGTACATACAAAGATCGTTTGGACATATACGCGGATTTATTTTGCTTTTGCTTGCTTAATATGAGCGAACTCACTCGTATTAATATTAATAAGGTACACATCTTGGATTACATACCGCACTTTTATATTTTTTCCTATAGGATGCCTCATCGTTGAGATGAGATGTATATTTGGTATATTTGGGTTATATATTGTAATATAAAATAATCGAGCCGTACAAAGGAAACTCTGCCGAAATTTTTCGTAAATCTGGCTGTTAGAAATTTTTTGATGTTTAAAAAAATTTTGTAACTTGTTTTGTTGACTGACTTGTAAATTCCATAAGCCGATTGGTGTAACGTAGTAGAAACGTAGTAATGGTTTTATAAATGAGATTTATTGTTTTATAAGTTGATTATTTTGAATAAAATATATCAAATGTTAAATTCTTTACTTAACGCCTTTTTGGGGACAAAAAGTTTTGAGTAGGGGAGATTGTAACGACTGGTATGTTTAACTATTTTAAATATTAAATTTAGTTTAATTCATGAATAAAAATGGTTAAAAGTATTTTTTTAATGATCTATAAATATGCTATTAAATATGAACTTGAACAAGATTATAAAATAAACAAATTTCGATGATTTAAGTAATAACAAGTATTGGAAGGAAATGCTATGTATTGAATGTGTTTACAATCAATAGTTGAATTGAATCATAAATGTTGAATTCATTAGATGTAAATAAAATAATTAGTTGATAACTAAAATTCATGTGAAAGCTAATATTGAAATTTAATGAATATTGGACAATGAAATTGTTTAAAATTTGATCTTGAAAATTATATAAACAACTGAATCCTAAATTAACTATGAATGAAATGATTTCAAAATTTGATTTAGATGTTATTTAAAAATGAATGAAGTTTGTCAATATTTAAAAATTGTATCTATGTGATTAATTTAAAATTTGAAAATCTTATATTTTAATTGACGAGTAAAAATAGCCTTCTGGGGTACAGTCTTGGATTTCAATGAAACCAGTTCCATTAGATCCATAATAGTGTATTATTATAGGTTTGGAATTCCGTAGCATTTGGAGTTACATTTGGTTGTATGGGATAGAAATGCGTTGAATTTAATATCAGAAATTTTATATTATAATTGGGTTCAAAAAGCTATCTTCTCCATACGATCGAATTAGGACTTAAAACTTGTTCCATTGCGTTCAAAATAAGGGTATAACATTATAAATGCCTAGTGGCATACCACGATTAGAATTCGAAAGTTTTAGCTAGATATTTCGAAGAAAAGTAATATATATATATATATATATATATATATATATATGTTGATTTAACTATCAACCGACATTGTTTCACCATCAGCCACCGTATTTTCTATGACAAGCCACCCTAGTGCCTATCTACTTCTTGGAAAAGCTTCCCTCTTTTTCCCATTTAAATAATACAGCACGCAACAGTAAAGAAAGGAAAAAATGAAAGGAATACGAAAACTTTGAAAAATTATTTTTCGATCCACACTCAATTAAAAATCATCAAACTTGCTTTAAAATTCCTATTTTTCCGTGGGCTTCGACCTAGCATTCATATTGATGGGTGCGGAATCATTATCTGGTGATCGACAGTTAAGTTGTGAGTGAGCTGTGAACTAGGGTTCCATTTTATATGAGAATGGCTTGACGATTTGCAAAGCGAACCTTGGATTTGGAATCAGTGGCACGTTTTTCACTTCAGCTCAAAAAATGAGAAGGATCGGCGACAATTATAGTTACATGAATAGTAGCAGGTCGTAGGGAGAGGGGCCGAGTTGCAATTGCCATGATTGCCTGAGTTGCTACGAGGTATGGAATACGTCGGGAGTTCGATGCTTGACGTGTTGGTGGTCTCGGAACAACGAACATGGCGCATGTGCACATGTATGTGCATGGGGAACGAGGCATTTCCAGATTTTTGAACAAGGGAGGAGAACGCAATTTGGGGAAGAAGCATTGTTTGGGTCGGTCTAAAAGGTCACAGTTAATGGTTTTTAATTTAAAAATAAATTAGTGTTTCAAATTTAATTATATTTTACCGACGAACTAAAAATTTAATAACTCTCACATACGATGTTGAATCGTGCCATGGATTTTTGAGTTGCGATCGCGATGACGAGAGCTTCGCAAAGAAAATAGTTTTGGATGGATTTGGAGACTATCAAAATTTGGGCTAAAATCGGACGTTGTTCAGTTTTAGTTCCAAATCGCAACGTCTCGGCGGCAACAGAAAATAAAAGGTGAGTGTTTTATAATGCTTACAAGTAATAGTATATTTTTATGCTAGTTAAATTTGAAATTATGATGAGGTATAAATTTATTGATCGTTGTTTGATAAATTTAATTGTCTTTCAAATTAACTGTTAAAAATTAAAATTGATGGTTAAATTCGAAATTGGAATTTGATTGCCAGTAAAATACCTGATACTGATAACTATGAAATTGTTGTGAATTATTGGCTGATTTAGATGTTAACCGTGATGGATGCTATTGATTGATGTTTTGGATGATTTGGATGTTTATTTATTTTGATATATCATATTATCATCCTGTATATTATTTATAGTACATAAAACTATAAATAGAATTATTTCGAATAAATTAAGAAATATGTTGAAATGATATATGTATATACATACACACACACACACACACACACACACACACACATATATATATATATGACACTGTCTTTGGGTTGAAATGATATATATCCATCCCTGAAATTAAATTGAAACAACCGATCACTTGCCCATATGATAGAAAATTATATATGAAAACCGGATTGACTTGAAATTTATTTAAATGATATGATTTTAAGAAAAATGAAAATCAAATTTATGGGAATCGAACTATTTTGAAATTGAGCTCGTAATTAAATTATATTTGAGGATTTGGATTTTAAATTGGATATTGAAAGTAAATTTGATTTAAGTGTTTTGAATTGATGTTTTGAAAATCGAACTAGGAATTGATAAAAATCGAAATGGTTCAAAATTTGAAATTGAAATTATTTTGGAATTGTAGTTGAAATTAATTTGAAATTGAAATTATGTTGGAATTGTAATTGATATTAATTTAAATTTAAAATTTAATTTAATTTGGAAGTGACATCGAAATTAATTTGGAATCGAAGTAAAATTCGACACGAAATCGAAATTGAATCGATTAAATCGAAATGGAAATTTAAAGTGATTTGAATTTGGAATTTGGAATTGAATCAGTTTGACTTTGAAAATATTTTCAATATAATTATTTAATATAAATAATTTAAAACGTATCTTTTAAACATTCAAATTATTTTGTTCTCCCAAATTATTTTACTATATAAATCATTTTAATACTTAAATTATGTTGTGTTAAACTAGTTTAACCATTTAAACCATTTTAACTATTTTAATTATTTAAACTATTTTAAAAACTATTCAAACTATTTTCTAAAAAGAAGTTCAAACTATAAGTCATTATCTACCCTTCCTCTTCACTTTCACTCCCGCTAATGTCGACATTTTCTCATGTATCCTTTTGTTCCTACTTCCGTTGACTTCCTTTTCCCTTCTCTTCCCCCCACCCCCGCCTCGCCTCGCCTCTTCCCCGCTCCTATGCCTGATTCTCCCCCGCAACTGATGTTTGCCTCAATTTCCTCTTCTCCCTCTTCTATTGGATCTTGTCGAGTTTTTAACTCCCTTTCGTCTGCTCCTCATCGGCATATGCCTCCCCTCCATTATGTCACTGATTTCCCTCTTCTGCACGCAACCATACCTCTAATTCCTTCAGCCGCTGATTACCCTAGCTCGAGTTCATCTGTTCTGACTTCCATTCCACGTGTTGACCTTCGATCTTCATCTGATGAAATACCGTTTAACAGTGCTGCTTTGTTTTGGTAAGCAACTTTCTCACTTTGTTGGCGATGTGTTCTTTAGACTGGCGGGTTTAGATGAGAATTCTAATTCTGTTTTGAACGAACGATGTTTGGGGGTTTCTAAAACTGTGAGTGATGTGGTCGAAGTCTCGAACATTGTATGTGAGGAGGTAACCATGTCTGATCGAAGAGATTGTATAACATTGGCTATTGAAACTAGTAATATACGATGCACATTGGACATTTGTATTAACGCCTATGAAAGCTCTACAGCCAAAAACAGTGAATTACGTATTGGTAATTTACGTTATGCTGCCTCTAATCGTTTCTCAATGGTAAGGAGCAGCCTGCTTCTGCCATTCATAGTCAACATCCTGCTGCTTAAACCCATACATGCTCCAAACCAAGCTCTTCACTTTTCACATCTCTTCCCTGTAACGCGGGAGATTACAAACCGATTGATTTTGAAACCATTGAGGAAAATATAGTGATGATCCCTCCTCCGATTGTTAAGCAAGCTGGTTTGGACTATTGGTCAAAATATTTGGTTAGTTTCTTTTTGGATCCTAATCGCCGCCTTCATGATATGACTAGAGTTTTTCGTAGGGCTTGAAAACTTCATGGTGAATTACGTGTAATTCTGGTAGGCTTCATGTATTTTCTTAAGTTTTTTTTCTTTCGAGGAACGCCGGCTTGTTCTTGAGGCTGAGCCCTTTTTTGATGGGAAACCTTTTATCATTACTCCATGGACTCCAACAATAGTTAGTGCTCATGAACAGTTTCTTTTTATTCCTATATGAGTTTACTTTTCGCATATTCCCTCTGCTTTACGGACTTTGCTTGGTTTGAATTGGCTAGCTGCTAAGGCTCTAATTGGAATTACCCCTGATAAGCCCCGTCCTCTATTCCTGTTCAGCTAGCTGTAGGGCATGTTGTGGAAGTCCGCGTTCGTTACGGGTGGGTTCCAGACATTTGTATTGCCTGACATTCTTTTGGCCACCTTACCAACAGCTGCATATATTCTTTCGTCTCTGCGTATGCTCCTAAGATCCCTCTACCTCCCCACCTCGCTTAGGAGATGGGTTCATAAGGTTACTCCCTCTGTCACTCAATCAGTCATTCCTTTAGAGGTGCCTTTATCCGGTCCGGATCGGCCTCCTCGTTCTGTTGCTAGGCCTGCCTCCCCATGTGCCATTATGTACCCTTATGAAGTTCCAGCTATTCCAATATCTGCTTCCAATATGGCGCCACCATGTTTGCCTATTGTTTGGGTTGAGTTCAAGGGGTGTTAGGTTGATCTCAAATATGATATGAGATTTTACCCAAAGGAGGATTTCTTTTTAGATTTGTTTCTGATGATTATCTAGACCTCAAGTGCCTTTGTTACAATACTTCTGGTGATTCTCTAGTTCTAGATTTGGACAGACTGTTTGCGAGGTCGAATTCTGTCATGTTAGCTGATACTACCTGCGATCAATCTTTTATATACTCTACTGATTCTGTGGATTATTACCCTTGTCTTACTGTGATTTTGCCCTAATGCTAGTATTATTGGGAATGTCCATGTGGTATCTTCCAAGGTGTTAGCGAACGATGGTGCTTCTTCCTCTGTTGAGGAGACTTAGTCCATGTGATATTTATGGTAGTTGTGGCATCTCTGTCTCAATCTTGTGTTGTACTTTCTTTCTTTTCTTAGTAGTAAGGTGCTTATACCTTACTCCTGTACTAAATTTTTTTATTACGTTCGTAATAAAAAGTGGATGGTCCATTATAAAACCAGTTGGCCTTGCCAAAATAAAGTTCAAACTGGTCAAGGGTGGAATGTTTGTTTTTAAATCATGAATTTAAATACGAATTGGGTCGAATGAAGTTATAACCTAAATGGAAATTTAAAACAATTTCAGAATTGAAATCGAGATATTAAGGTGAAATGACTTTTGAAGTGAAATTATATATTTTGACTAAATACGATAATTTCGAAATGGATTTGATTTTGAAGCGAATATGATATTTTGATATCAAGTATGAACTGTTTTCAAAATGTAAAAGTACCAACCGGTGTGTAAAATGACGTTTGGTTGTTAAAAAGACCGAGGAAGGATATGAGCATACTCTCTAGCGATACTGGAACTACTTTATGAACTGTGTACGTAGAGTGATAAGCCAAAACGAAGTGGTTAGGTTTGGCATACGTTTGCTGGATTTGAAGAAAGAGAACGATGATGGATTAGTCTAACACTTGTGCCAATTTGAAATGACTAAAACAGGAGTCGTACCGATCAAGTGGGCTAGCTACCTCGAGTGAACACACTTTTTCGTATTACCATCTTTTACATTGTGATTGATTGGTGCGCACCCTCGGATTTTGAGAGTGTTGGACGAAGTAGGCAATCATGGCTATGATGCGTTACCACCAGCTGGGAAGGATAAACTGGTAGTATCCTACCTTGGGCATTGCCTCACGTGTCTTGTCATACTTTTATCCCTATATGAGACCACTACAATTTTGTTTTAGTGTTGTCATGCTACGATGCATCCCTATCCACCGTCGGTTTACTAGTGTTATATATGCAAAATGTACGACAATTCTTAAAAATACGTTAAGGGGGATTAATGTAAATCCTTAATGCTAAGAAAAAATATTTATTTTATTGATTAGACATTATATAAAGTGTATTCTACTACATATAAATATTTTGACGGATCCTTAAGAGATGGAAAATCCAGTAACATCTCTTGAGTTATTGCATGCACTTTATACACCTGATGGGAGATATGAAATCCCATAAACATCTCTGATGCCACATCACACATGTTTCAATTTCACTCGCATAAGAATATTTTAGTCTTGAATCGAGTGTTTTGTCTTTTCATTACGCTCGAGTCAGCCCTGAGTTTTCAGCTTAAGATTATTCTCTGGAGGACGAAGACGAAGATTTAGTATATTATTACTTGTATTATTCCATCATTGTTTGTTCCGTTGCACTATTTTATTTGTTTTGTTGTATATATAACTCCGATAAATGTTGTATAAATTATAATCAAAAGTATAGCAAACAGCTTTATGAACTGTTTATTTGATTATTATATTTTGTCATTCCGGTGAGAATCTGTATTTGTTTCCTTTTTCTTTTCTTATTTTTCTTAATTAACCCCATTAATTATCTATGTTCCGGATTGTTTGAATTGGACATATGTGGATTATTATCGATTTAGACCTTCCAAAATGTGGTTCATCACATAACTGTCCAAGCTAATGATAAATTAGTTATATATATATAATTTTTTTTTGTAAAATATCATTTTGATATTATATATTATCGTTCTGCTGTGAGATTCTGATATTGTGTTCTCTTCTTCCTTGTTCCTTTTCTTCTTTTATTTTACCCTAACGTTCTGCCTTACCAACACTTAAGTGCTGGGCACATGAATACCGTGGATGTATTAGTGTCGACATTTGGGGGTCAAATAGGAATTTTGTACAACTAGTTATCTGAAATGACACTGATTGAATGTGTAAAGGAAGGTGGAAAGTCCTCCACCTTTCCTTCTTCATAAATGTCTACTATAATTCATTAATTGTCCTTCTGTAAATATATGTTAATTTTTATCAATTAGTAAAATACATTTTACTATAATATAAGTGTATTTGTACTTATATATACATATATTACTATTTCTTACATGTTTTAAAATAAAGTTTGGACAACAAAGGCATGTGTGAATTCTACAGTAAGTATCATTTGATATGTCAATAATATAATTAAACAGAGAAATGAAATGTTTCACTCTTCACTTTTATGGCCTAATCTTCTCTTATTTAATTATTTGTGTTAAGAAAAAAAAAGGTCTCCGTCTTCAAAATTCTATATGTTTATATATATATATATATATATATATATATATATTATGTACCGCTTACATATTGCTTTTACCATTAAAATACAAGAATGTATTTGATACATTCATTATATTACATACAAATTTAAATACCTTTTACATTGGGTCTAAAATCTCTTTAGACTACATAGGCCCAATAAGAATCCAAAAGGAAATTTTCGAAATTTGTCTTACAGCTTCGCTGTGGGCTGATCCAATTCTAACACGAAAACATGGCCTTATATTAGTATAAACTGAGTGTATACATTAAATATGAAATTACTATACTTGAAATGGTATTTGGAGTTAATGAATCTGTATAGTAAAATATGAAACTGTTGTACTTAAGAAGGTATTTGGAGTTGAGTCACAAAATAATTTCTAGTTAGATGCAGCAGTTGTAGCTACAATTCTCATCGACAACCATAGAAGATCACATAAACACAGTGTTTAATGTTGAAAACTAGTTTGTACTAACTAATCAAGTTTATTGTTATGTTTGAACTTAAATAAAGCCTTAAGGAGATAGGTTTCATGCTAGTTGCATCCATACATTTGCATCTATCAAATGCATGATAGAGTATAATATAATCTTCATATACATTATTATTCGTCTGTGTTATGATTGCAGGATGATGTCAATAATCAATTTTTGATTCTAAACAAAGTAATAAAGATAAAAATAAGCAATACTAAAATTTCACCTTATGATAAGGCTGTAGATGGTAGTAGTTGCTTTTTTAAGTGCAAGGACTGCGATCGAAACAAGTGAATGTACTTATGACGACACGCCTTTTCGACCCTCAAAACTCGAGACTAATACATCCATGATATTCACGCGACGAGCATTCAAGTGCCGAAAAGACAGATTTTTGGGATGAAAGATAAGAAAAACAAAATATAATCTCATATTGTGACGAGTAATATATAATATACATATGATTTTTACAAAATAAAACTATAATATACATACATCAATCAGAGTGAACTAACGTATCATCAGTCTGAACAGTTATAACAGCCTATCCTCACAAATGCTGATAAATATAAATAAAGAAATGGAGCAGAAATAAAAATACGTAAATATGTTTTGGAGACATCTAGCTCGTCTACTTAAGCTCCAAAACATCCATAACTAAATCTTGGAATATGCTTGGGCTGACCCGAGCATTATAAGAAAATAACGCCCAGATCAGTCTTGTAAACTAGCATGAGAAACTCAAATCATATGGATTTTTATGTTTATAAAATCCTTTCAATAATAAAGATATCTCATAAGACCACGTTGCATATTAACACGGATGGATTTTTACCTTACGGTAACTAAACCATTTCTATAAGAAATCTTGTGATATTATAATAATGTCTAGGGTTTAAATAAATTTATAACATATCTGGAATGGTTACCCATAATTACATTCAACAGTACTAGGTTCTATAACTAAAACCATAAGGCATGCATTGGAGATTGGATTCTATATAATAAAAGCATTGGGTACCACCTACTACAGCACATCTCTATATAAAACATGCCGAGGTCACAAACCTTGTGACCACTGCATGACAAGACTAGCCTACCCCTTCCTGTATAGTACCTAATATGTCATCATCATGGTTGCTTTATAACATTTTCCTTGAGAGCTCTCATGCATGTACCAAATCCGTAAATAGTGATATAGAAATATGATGATCATACCCTAATGGTGGCGAAGCATATAGCCTTGTGACATATCACCTGTTTCTGTCATTCCTGGAAATGAGGATTGTTATGTCACAATTACCTTTTAATCTTAGCATTCCTCTTGGAATGCTAACACTGATCTCCAGCCAATAATGTAATGTCAACATTCATCCATGCAAGTTGTTCCAGTTATGAACAAACCGAAAGCACTTCTTCTACTACATTCTTTTTGGAATCTCCTTTAGGATTACTAGCAAGTAGCATTTGCACTTCAAACAACGCCGTCTTCGATACCCTTATCTTTGAGATATCTTCAAATTCGAATGTTTATATTAGTTTGAAGTTGTTTTTCCACAACTCATGATTATATGATCCCGATCTCTCTAAACCAACAATCGATAGTTTAAAACTAGCTAAGATTTGATAGTTAGTTATAACTATCAAATGAACACATGAACCCACCACATATTTAATTTCGCATGGAAACCTTATATGATTAAGCATATAAGAAACTATTATGCCTCATAATTAATCCATTCGTTAATTGAAGTCCCCTTTCAAATATTCGTATTAAAATACTTTTTATAAAAGATATATTCACAAACCCTCTCTACTCTTTTCCATACTTGGAAAAAGTATTTATATACTTATCTCAATGGTATAAGTATATTCACAAAACAATTCACTTTGAATACTTAGAAAAGTATTTATATACTTATCTCAATACTATAAGTACACTCAAAAAACACTACACTTTCAAGTCTTACAAAAGTATTTGTGTACTAATCTTAATGGTACAAGTATATTCACAAAACAGGACACTTTCAATTCTTAGATAATGTAACTGTGATGACCCAAAATTTTGAGCAATATCAATTTAATAATCTTTGTTAATAATTAAATTAATTTGATCATTTTACATTATAAATTGACAAGTTAAAATTCTTTTAAAGGCTAATAATAATAATTTGATAATATCTATTAACATTTTTCCTAACAACATAAAAATTGGCAGGTTTAATTCTTTTGAAAACTAATAATATTTTAATTTGGAAATATTTATTTTAGCAATTTAAAATTGGTAAGATTTATTTTTAAAAAGCTAATCAAAATATTTTCTATATATATATATATATATTGATATATCTTGTAAATAGGAAATCTTTAATGTAACTAAAGCTATATATTCAAATTGTAATATATATGAATATATATATTGTGTTTAGGATTTGTGTTTCAAAATTTAATACAGTAATTTTCAAATCTAATGTTAAAAATGTTTTCCATTTGATATGTGTATGTAAGTATTTGTGTATATATATTAGAAATGGGAAAATTATATTGATTTGAATTTAATAAAGTGTTTTCAAACTTTATTATGTACAATTTGTAATTTGAAATTTTAATTTGACTTAATACTTTTGAAAATGATATTTGAGATTTAAATTTTAATAACAAAGTTAATTTCTTATTCATATGTATATATATTAAGCTTTTGTTTTAAATAAGAATTAATTTGAAGTTCACTTTCAATTGTTTTTAATATTCTTTCATTTTAATTTTAACATAAGATAAGTTGTTTTAAATTTTTTATATAAAGAGTTAAACTCAATTTCTTAAGTTTATAAACATATGATACATTAAATTGAATCAAAAATATAAGTTATTTATAAATGTTTACACGAATTCATTTTTGTATATTTATTAAAATCTAAAGCTTGTTTATTAAAATCATATAAATATTACATAATTACTTATATAAGTCAAATAAATTTTAAATAAGAAAATAACATTTGAAAAATATTAAAAACACTTGTAAAACACTAATAAAACATTAAATAACAATTGTAAGTATTTTGAACTTATTAAAGACATTTGTAAATATTAATTAAACATTAAAAACACTTGTAAACTTTTTAATTTATGTTAGAGACATGTGTAAGTTAATTAAAACATGAAAGTGACAAATGTCATTCTCTTTGTTAATTTAATTTAAAATCAAAATGTAAAATAATGATAAAAAGAAGAGTTTATTCTTAGCAAAATACTTTCTTCTTTTCAGCAAAATTTAATGCAAAACAAAGATCAAAGAAAAAAAGAAAGAAGAAAACTGTAAAGAAATATGAAAATAACAAGGGTGAAGAAAACCTGGAAATTTGAAAGCAAGGAATCAAAGATCTGAGAAATAAATCTGAAAACAAAAAGAAGATGATCTGGAAATTCAAATCTTCATAGATGGATATTCAAAATCAATGGAAGGACTTCAAGTACAATCAGGCAAGGAAATTTATCAACATACAAAACTGGAATCAACAAGCAATTTAGAAAGTTCAGCAGTAAGATTAAAATTCAAGAACATGCAGAAGAAATTTCAAAAAGCCTGGAAACAAATAAGTCTCTGTCTTCTGCATATAGGTGAGTAAATGATTTCTTTTAAAAATAGTTTAAAACCTGGATTCAACTTGTTATTGTGATGATATCATGATGTTATCTGAAATATTTGATGTGAATTAGATTCATGTTTGAATTGTGAATAATGGATTTCCTGTGCAGTTAAAAACATATGCTCTGTGTAAAATAAAAGGTTTACAGTTTTATAATAAATTCAATAACTAGATTTTGAATTCGAATTGGACTTTGATTTGTAAATAGAATTTGTTTGTAATCAAGTAATCTATCATCTAAAAATAGTTATAGGACTTTAAAATGAATGATTAGCTCATATTTTTCAAATTACATTAAAATAATCAAATTTGGGTCAAAATTTATGAATTCAAATTCTGGTTTTGATTTTATATTTGAATTACCATTGTGAAATCATGATTTTTGAGGTATGAATCGTGATTTTTAGATTGGTATTTGGAGAGAAATCTTGGTTTATCAGTTTTGGACATAATGGCCAATTGGTGGCGAACGACGGCGATCTGTGCGTCGTGGTTGTGTATAAAGGTCAAAGGGATGTTGTAGATCATCAGAAAAATGCTCTGGAATTTTATTAATGTTTAAGGTGGCCAGTTTTGATCGAAGTAGGGTTTTATATCCTGATTATGTCGACGTTGTTCTTTTGGAATTCGCGGCATCGAGAGGCTACCGGGGGAGATCGCACGTGGTGCGGGAGGTGCTGGAGGTTGCGACGTGGCTTCGGGGTGGATCGCGTGGCGTCTCGTGTCAAGGATCAACGGTGGCGGTCGATTTTTGGGCGAGGAGTGGTTCAGGCAGTTCGGTCTTGAGATCGAATTTTTGGTGTTCGATCGAATTGAGTTTTCTAGGTTTCGATTGTAATTGTGGAGGTCGAGTGTGAAGTGTTGGAGGTCGGCGTGGAGTTCGCCGACGATCGGCGTGGTGGTGCACGTTGATGTGCACAGTATCGTGCATCGGTATTTTGTTTGGGAAGAGAATGGTTGGAGCTCTAAGTTTGTTTCGTGTAATCTGATGTTTTTCTCGAAGTAGGTGAAGGGTTTGGGAGACTCGGGGTCGACGCGAGATTTTGTTGTGGGTTGCTCGGGTTTATATCGAGCAGAATTTTAGTTTGGTACAGGAAGTTTTAAAAAGTTTTAAAAATGTTAACAGTAATATTTTTAAAAGTTTTTGAAACAAAGGAAACATGATTTTGTAAATCATTCAAGTTTTAAAACCAAAGTAAAACAAGTTTTTATTTATAAAACTAAATTTGTTTCAAAGTTAAATTTTAAAAAAGTTTATATATATTAAAAATATGAAAGTTTTAAAATAAAACAAGTGGATTTTTGAAATAAAGTTTCTATTAAATTTTATTTAATAACTTTGGAAAGTTCAAAGATTTAATAGTTTTAATTTGAATGTTTAGATTATTTTAATTTTAATTGATTTCTAATATATTTTATTTTAAATAAAGTTTAATGATTAAGAATTTGGTAATCAATTATAATAAAGATTTTCTTAAGTAATTTAGAATTTTGATTTAATTGAAGATAAATAAATTTGTGAAGATAATTAAGATAATTAAATTATTAACAATTGAAAAGTTATTGGTTAATATAAATGATTTAATTAAGATAATAGGTTTTCTTAATTAAGAATCTTTTTAATATAAGAAATCAAAGAATCATTTAATTAAACTTAAATAATTAATTAAATAATTAATTAAGTAATTAATTGGTGGTTAATTAAAGATAATCACTTTGGAGTTAATTAAGTATAATTACTGGGTGAAGTAGTTCCGTATTTAATTGCTGGAGGTAATTAAGTAAAAAAACTATTTAACAAAGTAATTAGAGGATGATTACTTTATGAAAGTAATTAAGTGGATGTGATTAAAGGTTAATCACTTGTGTTATTAATTAAAGAATTAATTAATATAATTAATTAAAGGTTTTAATTTAGTTATTAATTGAAGACTAATTAATTAATGAAAGAATTAAGAGTAATTAATTAAGTGATTAATTACTTGATAAAGTAATTAGTTAAAAAGGAATTTAATTAATGAAGTAATCATTAATTACTGGAAATAATTAATTAATTGTTAATTAATAATTAAAGGATAATTAATTTATAATTAAGTTTTGATTACTCAATGTAATTAAAAAGTAATTAATAAACATGATTAATTAAAAGTAGTTAATCAAGAGTGTTTAATAAAAGTAATTAATCAAGTATGATTAATTAAAAAGTGATTAATCAGGTGTGATTAATTAAAGGATAATTAAGGAATAATTATCAGAATAATTAAAGACTAATTAATCAAGTGTGATTAATTTAAAAGGGTAATTAAGAGATAATTACTTGGTATAATTAAGAAGTAATTAATCAAGATGATTAATTAAAATTGTAATTAAGGAATAATTACTTAAAGCAATTAAGTAATAATTAATCAAGGGAGATTAATTGAAGTGGATAATTAAGTGATGTTTAATTAATTAATTTGTAATTAATTAATAAACAAGTAAGCTGGATTGATGATAATCCAAGTGATTAAGTAAGGAATTAATTTAATTAAGGATTAATTAAATTAATTAAGTTTGGATCAAACTTGTTATGGATGATTAATGATTGGATGATAAATATCATTGGATGAGTTAATGATATTGGATGATATTGAATGTCATTGGTTGATATGTAATGATATGAATGTGATATATCTGAGATGTGATATATATGCTGCTTTGTGATATGTGTGGATGCATTTGATAATAGTGGATTATCTATCTGTGTGTTGTGAATCATCCATTTATGTTAAGTGATATTCTGAATATCTACTGTTTAAAACCCTTAAGTACAACTTGGACATTAAAATGACATTTGGATTCGGTGAGACCGGGACCGGCTTTCCATATTTGGATATCCGAAAACCACATCGATCCAAATTAAACGTTAGGTCGTGAATCCAAGTGGAGTGCAAGTGAAGACTCGAGGTGTAAGAACTATTCGTCAGTATAACTTTGGGGGGTGATTCCGTGATGAGTTTGACGGAGATAGTACTTATAGGTTCGAGATGGTGATTCAGAGTGCAAGGGCTATGGTCATTGACTCTCAGGGTGATTCCAAAATGAGTGCAATGAGATAGTGCCTTCGGTTCCGTTCGAACCCGGAACGGACCTGTATGGATTGAATGCTTTCAGAACATCGTCAGGTGGACGATGAGCATTCTAAGATAGATGTGTCATATAAAGTTAATCGCAGCCTCAAGGCTCATAAACCAGGAATGGCTAAAACAGGGGAGGTGCAGCAAGGTTAAGTGGGTCATGCCCAAGTAGGACGAGATTTACCACTGTCTAGATGTCCCTTTTTATTTCGGCTTTGTGGGCGGCTGGATCTGCAGCCAACTGCGGGGTGGTCTTGTTCGAGACTGTTCAGTAAGGAATGGTCCCAGCCTTGTGTTGTAGGGGATCGGGAGTGGTCCTCGGTACGGTGATCTAGGCCACGTGCTGTGACGGGCAGTACCCTAGTAGCCCTGCCATTGATGGAAACCCATTCTTCCTACGAGACCCTACGGTTTTGTTTGTATTACCCAATTTTGTGGGTAGTAGCTGGAATTTAATGAATGTAACAATTTCGGCTATTTCATATTTACTTGAAAACCCTATACACTATTATAATATCATTGGATTTCCTATCAAATGTTTTGGTTAGTGTAAGGTAAAAACTTTTCCATGTTTATGTGTGGAAAGTCTTATGTGATACCTTTTCTTTCAAAGGATTTTCTATAGTTAAGAAATTTTAAACCGTTTACTCACACTAGACCCCCGTCTGACCTGAGTGTTTATTTTCTGTTTTATTAAACTCTTGGGTACTCATATTATGTATGAGTAGTCAAGTGATTCAGGTTATCCTTAACAAATTCTGGAGGAGCTTTTGAGCAGGAGGCTTCAGCGTGTAGATATATAGATAGAATTTCGGCTGTGTGTTATTCTGTATAGTTGTTCTTGTATTGTATATTAGACAGAAATGTTGTAACTGTCTAAATTGAGATGTATAGTTGTGTACTCTGATGTATATGATACTATATATATGTTATATATTATATTTCATTTGTTCCGCTGTGAGGTTCTGATGTGTTGTTTTTCTTTCTTCTCTTCCTTTTCTTCTTCTATCCCTTTCTTTCTTAAATAGTGATGCGTCTTTCTGGTGATAGAAAGTCGGGTCGCTATAGGTGGTATCAGAGCGCTAGGTTGAGCGAATACCTTGACTCTGGAGTGGTTTCTATCTTTAGAGAGCGTACTTGTAATATATATATATATATATATATATATATATAAAAATCTACCTAATCTGTTGGGTTATCTGTTCAGATATTCCAACATAGGTTATAAAGGTAGATAAGGTAAGAGTGCGTGTAACATGACTACCACTAATGGAAGAGGCTCATATGTTGTGGTTGGAGGTTTATCTGTCGAGATTGTAGACCTAATACCGTCTCGAATAAGTTTTATAGATTGGTAAGAGGATTTCATTGATCCCAGAGGAAGTCTTTTCAAGAATTAGAGTATATTCTTGAAGTGTGAGGTTGATTTGCTCTTGAGTTAGCGGGATTTCCAAGAGTTGAATCTGTCAGCTGAGCAGAAGCAGGTGATGGTATCTTGGTGGCTTCAGGAAGGAATAGCTGTATGATGGATGCAGTATCCATAGATGGTTCTGAAGATGTTCTTCTGGAGCAAATTTAGATGGTATTGAAGGAATGTTGGTGCCTACTGCAGGGAAGATTCGGATGTTTAGAAATTTTCTGGATCTTAAGTAAGGGTGTCCTATCTGTATTGAAGTATGAGACTAAGGTCGGTGAGTTACCTCATTTCGAAAATGGTCTCATTTGTTTTCCTTAAGAAGAAAAAGTGGTTGGTGTTTGATTTGGAGCCGGGTTTCTTAAGAAGATGCCTACCCGTCTCAAGGATTTTTAGTGGAATTGGGTGATAGTTTTGAGTTTCAAGAAGCTTGGGGTTAAAGATGATCTTTTGGCTTAGCAGTACCATTGAAGTGAAGGAAGCAGCAGCGTGGATCCGTTTCTTTGATGGTTCAGAAATCTTTGGGATTCTACTATCGGCAGACCGTGTAGATAGTGAAGGCTTATCCATTTCTTTGGAAGGCTCAGCAGAGCAGGATATTTGTTGGAGGTGATCTATCAGTTTTTCTGGTAGATAAGCCATTCTGGAAGATTGATCTTGATTAGGAAAGCTGTTCTAGTTGGTGAAGATAGTTCTTTGGAATCTGAACTGGGTAGGATCGCAAAAGTGACTTGTGATTAGTTTGGGAATCGTTGAGTAATCTTTGGTTTGGGAATTGAGGAATCTCCTATGGAGGTAAAAGCTATTAAAGTAGTCAGAGATTTTCCAGAGGTTTTTGAGGAAATCAGAGGTCTTACCCGAATCGGAGATTGAGTTTTCTTATCGACTTGGATTCCAGGAGGAATACCGATGGTTTAATCGTGTAGAGGGATGACTCTTGGAGCGAGAAGAGTTTGGTGAAGCAGCTCAAGATTCTTTGGAAAGGGATTGATCATCTAGTTTTCCTGGATTAAAGGATTACTACAGGAAACTCAAGTATGAAGGAATTTTTAGGATTTGGAAGGTAAGGTGGTCAAGTGCAACTGTTTGGCTATTCTAGATAAGAGATGTAGGTCTGAAGTCCACTAATGCTTGTGGAATAGAGTTGTGTTTTGGATTTCGGCAAATTTTTGGGACAGCCATTTTGTTGAGTAGGATTAGGAAATTGGTTTGATTTTAGTCTAGTTTTTCATGAAGCAAACAGCAAGGGTTAAGCTGATCAGGAAGGATGGAGGTGACTCAGGATCATTAGAAGAGTTATACAGTTAAGAATTGAGGAGATTTGGAATGAGAAGTTGGAATTTGTATATTGCTTTAGTTTTATCCGATCAAAGGAGATATAAGATTTGGTAAAACTGGAGAGCTAGCTCCGGAAGTATTTTGAGATTTTTCCTGTGTTCTCTGAAGATTAGATTTTGAGCTACAGGATTGAATTTTCAGTTCGGATAACTGGAATTCATTGTATTTCACGTATCTCTGAGGAATATGTGTATGATTCATCGAGTGATAGAATCAGCAGTTCAGAAGGATCTGGTTGTTCAGCTGATCTTGAGTTTAGTCTGATATCTTGTTCATATTTATAGGATCAGATGAGGGAGTTCTTGGTTCTAGTAGTGTAGTTACTTAACATTCTGTAGAGCGAGTATTCTAGAATAGGTACCTGGAAACTCTAGATAATATTAGGAAGTTCTATTCAGAATTTTGTCTAGATAATTAAAATTGTTTGTTTGAATTGGTTGCTATGGTTGATATGATTGATAGTGTATGATTGATTGTGTGATTGCTGATTGAAATTTAAATTCTTTTTACCGGGTTATTAAATTATCTTTGCTTTTAAATTTCGGGGACGAAATTCTTTTAAGGGGGGAGGAATGTGACGACCCGGAATTTTGAGCAATATCAATTTATTAATCTTTGTTAATAATTAAATTAATTTGATCATTTTACATTATAAATTGACAAGTTAAAATTCTTTTAAAGGCTAATAATAATAATTTGATAATATCTATTAACATTTTTCCTAACAATATAAAATTGGAAAATTTAATTCTTTTGAAAAATAATAATATTTTAATTTGGAAATATTTGTTTTAGCAATTTAAAATTGGTAAAATTTATTTTTCAAAAGTTAATCGAAATATTTTCTATATATATATTGATATATCTTGTAAATAGGAAATCTTTAATGTAATAAAAGCTATATATTCAAATTATAATATATATATATATATATATATATATATATATATATATATATATATATATATTGTGGTTTGGATTTGTGTTTCAAAATTTAATATAGTAATTTTCAAATCTAATGTTAAAAATGTTTTCCATTTGAAATGTGTATGTAAATATTTGTATATATATTAGAAATGGGAAAATTATATTGATTTGATTTTAATAAAGTGTTTTCAAACATTATTATATATAATTTGTGATTTGAAATTTAATTTGACTTAATACTTTTGAAAATGATATTTGAGATTTAAATTTTAATAACAAAGTTAATTTCTTATTTATATATATATATATATATTAAGCTTTTTTTTAAATAAGAATTAATTTGAAGTTCACTTTCAATTGTTTTTAATATTCTTTCATTTTAATTTTAACATAAGATAAGTTGTTTTAAATTTTTTATATAAAGAGTTAAACTCAATTTCTCAAGTTTACAAACATATGATACATTAAATTGAATCAAAAATATAAGTTATTTATAAATGTTTACATGAATTCATTTTTGTATACTTATTAAATCTAAAGCTTGTTTATTAAAAGATAAGTACAAATTTTATAATCATAAAAATATTACATAATTACTTATATATTACGTAAATAAATTATAAATAAAAAAATAACATTTGAAAAATATTAAAAACACCTGTAAAACATTAATAAAACATTAAATAACACTTGTAAGTATTTTGAACTTATTAAAGACATTTGTAAATATTAATTAAACATTAAAAACACTTGTAAACTTTTTAATTTATGTTAGAGACATGTGTAAGTTAATTAAAACATGAAAGTGACAAATGTCATTCTCTATGTTAATTTAATTTAAAATCAAATTGTAAAATAATGATAAAAGGAAGAGTTTTATTCTTCAGCAAAATACTTTCTTCTTTTCAGCAAAATTTAATGAAAAAAAAAGATCAAAGAAAAAAAGAAAGAAGAAAACTGTAAAGAACTCTGAAAATAACAAGGAAGAAGAAAACCTGGAAATTTGAAAACAAGGGATCAAATATCTGAGAAATAAATCTGAAAACAAAAAGAAGATGATCTGGAAATTCAAATCTTCATATATGCTGGATATTCAAAATCAATGGAAGGACTTCAAGTACAATCAGGCAAGGAAATTTATCAACATGCAAAACTGGAATCAACAAGCACTTTAGAAAGTTCAGTAGTAAGATTAAAATTCAAGAACATGCAGAAGAAATTTCAAAAAGCCTGGAAACAAATAAGTCTCTGTCTTCTACGTATAGGTGAGTAAATGATTTAAAAAAAAACAGTTTAAAACCTATATTCAACTTGTTATTGTGATGATATCATGATGTTATCTGAAATATTTGATTTAAATTAGATTCTTGTTTGAATTGTGATTAATGGATTCCCTGTGAAGTTAAAAACATATGCTCTATGTAAAATAAAAGGTTTACAGTTTTTTAGTAAATTCAATAACTAGATTTTGAATTCGAATTGGACTTTGATTTGTAAATAGAATTTGTTTATAATCAAGTAATCTATCATCTAAAAATAGTTATAGGACTTTAAAATGAATGATTAGCTCATATTTTCAAATTACAGTAAAAAAATCAAATTTGGGTCAAAATTTATGAATTCAAATACTAGTTTTGATTTTATAGTTGAATTACCATTGGGAAATCATGATTTTTGAGGTATGAATCGTGATTTTTAGATTGATATTTGGAAAGAAATCTCGGTTTATCAGTTTTGGACATAATGGCCAATTGGTGGCGAATGACGACGATCTGTGCGTCGTGGTTGTGTTTGAAGGTCAAAGGGATGTTTTAGATCATCAGAAAAATGCTCTGGAATTTTATTAATGTTTGAGGTGGCCAGTTTTGATCGAAGTATGGTTTTACATCCTGATTATGTCGACGTTGTTCTTTTGGAACTCGCGGCGTCGAGAGGCTACCGGGGACGATCGCACGTGGTGTCGGAGGTGCTGGAGGTTGCGACGTGGCTTCGGGGAGGATTATGTGGCATCTCGTGTCAAGGATCAACGGTGGCGGTCGATTTTTGGACGAGGAGTGGTTCAGGCAGTTGGGTCTTGAGATCGAATTTTTGGTGTTCGATCGAATTGAGTTTTCTGGGTTTCGATTGTAATTGTAGAGGTCGAGCGTGAAGTGTTGGAGGCCGGCGTGGAGTTCGCCGACGATCGGCGTGGTGGTGCACGCTGATGTGCACAGTATCGTGCATCAGTATTTGGTTTGGGAAGAGAAGGGTTAAAGCTCGAAGTTTGTTTCGTGTAATCTGATGTTTTTCTCGAAGTAGGTGAAGGGTTTGGGAGACTCGGGGTCGACGCGAGATTTTGTTGTGGGTTGCTTGGGTTTATATCGAGCAGAATTTTAGTTTGGTACAAGAAGTTTTAAAAAGTTTTAAAAATGTTAACAGTAATATTTTAAAAAGTTTTTGAAACGAAGGGAATATGATTTTGTAAATCATTCTAGTTTTAAAACCAAAGTAAAATAAGTTTTTATTTATAAAACTAAATTTGTTTCAACGTTAAATTTTAAACAAGTTTATATATATTAAAAAAATGAAAGTTTTAAAATAAAATAAGTGGATTTTTGAAATAAAGTTTGTATAAATTTTATTTAATAACTTTGGAAAGTTCAAAGATTCGAAAGTTTTAATTTGAATGTTTAGATTATTTTAATTTTAATTGATTTCTAATATATTTTATTTCAAATAAAGTTTAATGATTAAGAATTTGGTAAACAATTATAATAAACATTTTTTTAAGTAATTTAGAATTTTGATTTAATTGAAGAATTTTTTTTTTTGAAGATAATTAAATTATTAACAATTGAAAAGTTATTGGTTAATATAAACGATTTAATTAAGATAATAGGTTTTCTTAATTAAGAATCTTTTTAATATAAGAAGTCAAAGAATCATTTAATTAAACTTAAATAATTAATTAAATAATTAATTAAGTAATTAATTAGTGATTAATTAAAGATAATCACTTAGGAGTTAATTAAGTATAATTAATTGGTGAAGTAATTAAGTAATTAATTAATGGAGGTAATTAAGTTAAAAAAATTATTTAACAAAGTAATTATAAGATGATTACTTTATGAAAGTAATTAATTGGATGTGATTAAAGGTTAATCACTTGTGTTATTAATTAAATAATTAATTAATATAATTAATTAAATGTTTAAATTTAGTTATTAATTGAACACTAATTAATTAATGAAAGAATTAAGAGTAATTAATTAAGTGATTAATTACTTGATAAAGTAATTAGTTAAAAAGGAATTTAATTGATGAAGTAATCATTAATTACTGGAAATAATTAATTAATTGTTAATTAATAATTAAAGGATAATTAATTTATAATTAAGTTTTGATTACTCAATGTAATTAAAAAGTAATTAATTAAATGTGATTAATTAAAAGTAGTTAATCAAAAGTGTTCAATTAAAAGTAGTTAATCAAGTATGATTAATTAAAAAGTGATTAATCAGGTGTGATTAATTAAATGATAATTAAGGAATGATTATCAGAATAATTAATCAAGTGTGCTTAATTTAAAAGGGTAATTAAGAGATAATTACTTGGTATAATTAAGAAGTAATTTTTTTCTGGCAAGGCCGACGGGGTTGAATGGACCCCGACCATTTTATTGCAGCACCAAAGAAAACAGAACACATACAACATTGAGCGAAGCTCTAGAAAACGAAGGGAAACACGACACCACAAGAATTGTGAGAAAAAAAACACAAAATTATAAAACACCAACAAATTAAAATGTATAGAACGAGTAAAGTATCCCCGGATCAAAACTGAAGGTTTGCATCCCCATGGATTGTTTGATCTCGTGTGTCAACCAATTCTTGAAAACAACATCAGACTTCACCCTACCTACTTCAAACACTCTGATATTGCGCTCTTTCCAAACTACGTTGATGAAGCTTTTTATCACCACGGTAAATAATCTCTTGTCTTTATTTCTAGTCCCCGTCCTCGCATATATATTTTCCCATTCAACTCGGTTGTCAGAAGAGACCAAATTTCTTTTAAGCTTTTGCCTGTATAACAGTCCAGATTTGCTTGATGTACAGACATTCTAAAAACAAATGCTCGATAGTCTCCGGTTGTTCGTAGCAGAAGCAACAGAAGATATCAACCACCATACCCATGCATGCTAGTTTGGCTTTAGTATGAACTGCACGATTAAGTACCTTCCACAACAGTAAGTTTTCTCTGTAGCTACTATCCAAACTCCAAGTTTGCTTCCACCATTTCCACTTAGGGTGATCTCCATTTTTCATCAAGAATTCATATCCATTGCCAATACTGTACTTTCCCTTTTTATTTCCCCACACCATACCATCAGCTGAAGGAGGCAGCGGAGTGTACCGTCTAATTTTGTTCCATATGCTCTGGATTCTAGGGTTGGAAGAAAAGTAGCATAATCTGCTGTAATTGTTAAGAACATACTCAACTCTAGCCTCAGCATGAATTCCAGTCTGCTACATTTCATTATATGTCAGTTGACGACCGATAATGAAACCTTTATCAAGCCATGGTTCGTCCCAGAATCTAACACTATAAGTAGGGCAGGTATTCACTTGTATTAGAGGTAGGAAAGTTTGCTTTATCTTGAATAGACTTTGCCATGTCCAGCTCATCCTTTACGGTTTAGACATATTCCACAAACTCCTTCCTTTTATCACATTATTTTTTGACCAGTTGGCCCAAAGGCTGTCAAAACTATTATGGTATGTGTCTAAGTGCTTTGCGAAGGCTGCCCTGTTCCATTGCTTCATATTGAATATACCAAGACCCCCTTATTCATTGGCTTCTCTAATTTGCTAAATTTTATAGGTGCTATGTATTTGCCAGTTGTCTTACCCACCCATAGAAATTTCATAAAAGCCGTTCTGATCATATTAATAAACTTATATGGAAGAATATAGGTTCTTGCCCAATAAACTGGCATAGCAAAAATTACCGACTTAATCAAGGTTAGTCTTACCGCTTGACTAAGAGTTCTAGTGGTCCAGCAATTCAATCTTGCAGTGATCTTCTCATATAGAGGTAAACATTGGTTATTTGTTATCCTAGAAGTTGATAGCGGCAGACCCAAATAAGACACAGTGTTAGGGTTAGTAGACATACCAGTGATATGTGTTATTTGAGCAGTCCTAACATCGCTAACACCTGTGATAATAATTTCAGACTTGCGTAGATTTACCTTGAGACCTGTCATAGTGTAAAACTGTTCCAGAGTGGTCATTATATTCATGATTGTGTTACTATCAGTGGTACAAAACACTACCAAATCATCTGCAAACATTAAGGCAGTGATTTGAGGATCATTGCAAGCTGGATGAAGTGTGAACTTATTGTGGGAAACTAGCTTGTCAATCATCCTTGTTAGAAGCTCCATCACCAGAATGAAGATGTAAGCTGATAACGGATCACCCTATCTTATTCCTTTCTTACTGGCAAAGAATCCAATAGTATACCATTAATATTGACTGAATAGGTTGGAGTGGAAATACATTCGTATATCCAAGAAATAAAGTGAGGTGGGAAGTTCATGTAACCCATAATACGTACTATACTATTCCATTGCAGCATATCAAAGGCTTTCATTATGTCAAGTTTCATCATTGCTTTTGGGGGAGCTTTCTTACGATTGTATCCTTTAAGAAGCTCATGGGAGAGAAGTACGTGGTCAAGGATATTTCTGCCAGGAAGGAAGGCAGCTTGATTCTTTGAGACAATACTAGGTAGTACTTGCTTAAGCCGCGTCGCAATCACCTTCGAGATACATTTATATAGGGTATTACAGCACGATATTGGATGGAACTCATTAACACTGTGTGCATTCTTGTGTTTGGGAACAAGAGCAATAGTAGTATAATTATACGACCTAAAGATTTTACTCTTTTTGAAGAATTGTATTATTGAATTGCACACATCAGTTGAGACAATCGCCTAACATGAAGTGTAGAAAAGAGCATTCAACCCATCAGGTCCACCACACGAATTAGTGTTCAGAGAGAACATAGCTTGTTTTATTTCTTCAGGGGTTACTTCCGAGCTTAGGATATTATAATCATCAGTATTTATTCTAGGCAGGATGTCATCAGGAGTTTGATCGATATTAGGGGTGAAATTATCAGCGTTGCTATACAAACCAGAGAAATGTGTAACAAAAGCATCCTGAACTTCCACAGGAGTTGAACAAAGAACACCGTTCGTATCGTAAATAGACGTTATATTTTCTCTTCTCTGCTTGTTTTTGAGACAAGCATGAAAGTATGCACTGTTTCTGTCCCCTTTTTCCATCCATTTAATTCTTGATTTTTGCCTTATCATATCACTTTCTTTTGCTAGCGCTTCAAGGTATTGCTGTGACAATGTACTTTCGACCGCTGAGAGATTAGCATCATTGACATTAGTTATCATGTCAGTTTGGACTTCAGATAGCATGTTTTTTATATTTTAGTACTCATTGTTTCTCCTTTGCCGAATTTTTGAAAGGCCCACAGTTTCAAGACCTCTTTCACCTCCTTAATTTTTTCCTGCAAGATAAAAAGATGGTTACCATTTATTTCTTTGTTCCATGCAGTATTAATAATTGATTTGAAGTCTGGTTCTAGAATCCAAGTATTAAAAAATTTAAAATTTGATTTTCCTCTCTTGTCCGCTTCACGAAGATGGATTATTTGTGGAGAGTGGTCAGATAGGAGAGGAGGAGGGAGATGAATGTATAGGAGAGGCCATTTAGTTAGCGCTGTTTGATTGGAGAAGGTGTGATCAATTTTAGAAAAGGTCCTACGACCTTGTTTTCTTTTGTTGTTCCACGAGTACTACATTCCTACAGCTCTGACAGAGACAAGTTCAGCATCAATGAGGGTATTCACAAGTGGTTGTATTTCGTTGATGGAGAGGGGATTTCCTCCAACTCTATCAGAGAGTGAATAACAGGAGTTGAAGTCACCAAGAATAAGCCATGGGTGGGAAGACTGGCGTAGAGATGGTATGACATTTAATAGAGGACTTCTAGAAGAAGCAGTGTTAAAGGCGTAGACAAAGGTGACGTAAAAAGTTGAGTTGTCAGCAAGATCTTTAGCATGACAATGAATAAGTTGGGAAGTGGATAGGATAGGAGTAAGCTTGACGTGTTGGGGATCATACGTAATCATAATCCTTCCATACATGGCTTCATTCAGGTTGTGATGATAATTCCAGAGGGGGTTTATGAACTGAGCAGCCTTGATCGTCTTCTCAAGATTTAACTTAGTTTCTAGCATGGCTAAGACTGATAATTGATGTGAACTGATAAGTATTTTACATTCATCAAGCTTGATAGCTTGATGCCCTCCACGTATATTCCATGCTCCGATGCGTGTCATCATTGAGATACACGAGCATTGAGCAGTTCTATTTTCATTCGCCTAGTTACGGCCTGCGACGAGGACAAGTAGTTAGGGATAGTTGCTGATAGGGGGATAGTATCCTTTTTTCTTGTTACTTGAGACTTTGGTGAGGTTGAGTGATTAGGTTTGGCAGATGTGGAGTTTTGAGGTAGAGATAGTGTTGACAAGGGGGGTGGTGGTTTGAATGCTGTTGGCGGGTTGATTTTGGTGTAAGGATGTGAAGATGTTGGTTTGTGAGATTTGTTTTTAACATGGAATGGAGAGATAACTGATTGGATATTGGGCTGTAGTGCTGTGCATGTTATTTCTTCCTCGTGCATGTCATATTGCTTTGTTGTTGTGTTTACTTGCTTGGTTCTCAAGTTACCGTCTTTTCCATATTTCCTTCCACTAGTGTTGGGATCTTCCATACCCTCAGCATTATCTTCATTGTCAAAGTATTCTTCCTTTCTTGCTTCAGGTTTTTGTATTATTCTTTCTCCACCCTGCTTGTGCAGTATTTGGTCTACTTTCCTTTGTGTATTCACTGTATTACTCTTTTCTTTTTGTTTTATCTGACTTGCTGAAGCTACTTGTATTTCAACTTCTTCTATTGCTGTTTCACCTTGAATATCATCATTACAATTCTCCTCACACAATAAATTCATGTTTCCATCCTCATCTAGGTTAAGTAATGCACCAAATTGATTAGTGGTTTGGAGTATTCCTACCATGTCATCAACATCAGCTCTTACATCCTTTTCATATTTATTATTCTTATACACTTCTTCATCACAGACCTGATTGATGTCAGCAGCACCTTCAGTCGTATCTTCACCATTATCTTTTTCCTTTCCCTTATTCACACTCTTATGGTCTGCTTTAATACTTTCTACTTTCCCTGCTTCATTATCTTTTCTGACCCAGTTTCTTTCTCTCTCATTTCCTTCATTGCTTCCTGTGACTTGATTCCTTTTTCTTTCATTAAACATATTTTCTTTTCTCCTATCTTTTACACGTTGCCAATTTCTGATAACACTCTTCGGAAGCTGCCTTTCATTCCTTTTGTCTTGGACTTTCTCTGTTGTTTCTTTTTCTATTCCTTTACCACCATTGTCTTGTTTTTCATTTTCATTATCTTTATGACTTTTTTCCACCCTGTTACAGCATACAGTTTTATGACCAAATTTTTTACAGGTAACACATACGTCTGGCCTCCACAGATACTGAACATAGATTTTTTGAATTCCTCCTTCCACCAACTTGACCAGAAACTCATCCACTAGCTCTTTATCCGGTTTAACTTCTATCAAACATTTTGCATAGCTCAACCTCTCATGTTTTTCCGTCATTTCGTCCATGCACAACATTTTACCCAAATGACTACTTAACCAATTAATTCCCAGTGGTGACCAAGCAAATAAGGAAGATTATACAATTGAACCCACACTGGAACAGAGGCAACTGTACCAGAGACATTACTTATTGCTGCATCATACGGCTTGACTATGAATAACTTGTTGTTCATGATTATGGGATCACTTAGAAGAATCTTATTTCTATCATCTGAACAAGAGAAGTTGAATAAGAAGATTGTACCATCTGATTTAACAGTGACTGAGCCTCTCAGTTTCCAGATTAGCTTTAGCTTATAAATAACAGCTGAGTACGATAACGGCTTGTCAAGGAAAAATCCTACTAATGTTTCATTCCAGATCCTTGCTCCAGCTTCAAGTACTTCATGGGTCGGCACTAATACGTCATCTTCATAGTCAGGAGAAAGGTCAACGGGAATGTACTTCCCAGAATTCTTGGGTTTATGCCTAAAAAGCGAAGTCCATGTTCATTCACCTTGAAAGGAGGAAGAAGAAGGCAGTGATGTTAGAGGAAAGGGAGAAGCATCAGGAGGTCGCTTATGGAGAAAGTCTGGGGGGTCATGAGAGGGGGGACTAAGGATAGAAAGGACAATAGGGTCAGGAGGAGCTATGCCGGTTTGCAAGGGTTCAATGATGGATACTGGTTTGTTATGAGGCGGTGGCGAAAGATTATCAGATGGAGATAGATGAACTGAGCTGTCTTTGGATGTGAGGGACTGTTCGTCAGAGTGGTTGGGACCGACGAGTGAGTTGACTTGAGAGGAGAGGGGAGGTACATTTGAGTTGACAACGTTGGTATGGGGAAGGACATCGGAAGGTATGGAAGAGGACATGAAGAGGATATGAGAAGTACGAAGAGGTGATAAAACAAAGCTTGGTAATTAAGAAGTAATTAATCAAGATGATTAATTAAAATTGTAATTAAGGAATAATTACTTAAAGAAATTAAGTAATAATTATCAAGGGAGATTAATTGAAGTGGATAATTAAGTGATGTTTAATTAATTAATTTGTAATTAATTAATAAACAAGTAAGCTGGATTGATGATAATCCAAGTGATTAAGTAAGGAATTAATTTAATTAAGGATTAATTAAATTAATTACGTTTGGATCAAACTTGTTATGGATGATTAATGATTGGATGATAAATATCATTGGATGAGTTAATGATATTGGATGATATTGAATGTCATTGGTTGATATGTAATGATACGAATGTGATATATCTGAGATGTGATATATATGCTACTTTGTGATATGTGTGGATGCATTTGATAACAGTGGATTATCTATTTGTGTGTTGTGAATCATCCATTTATGTTAAGTGATATTCTGAATATCTACTATTTAAAACCCTTAAGTACAACTTGGACATTAAAATGGCGTTTGGATTCGGTGAGACCGGGATCGGGTTTCCATATTTGGATATCCGAAAACCATATTGATCCAAATTAAACGTTAGGTCGTGAATCCAAGTGGAGTGCAAGTGAAGACTCGAGGTATAAGAACTATTCGTTTGTATATCTCTGGAGGTGATTCCGTGATGAGTTTGATGGAGATAGTACTTACAGGTTCGAGATGGTGATTCAGAGTGCAAGGGCTATGGTCGTTGACTCTGAGGGTGATTCCAAAATGAGTGCAACGAGATAGTGCCTTCAGTTCCGTTCGAACCCGTAACGGACTTGTATGGATTGAATGCTTTCAGAACATCGTCAGGTGGACGATGCGCATTCTAAGATAGATGTGTCCTATAAAGGTAATCGCAACCTCAAGCCTCATCAACCGGGAACGGCTAAAATAAGGGCGATGCAACAAGGTTAAGTGGGTCATGCCCAAGTAGGACGAGATTTACCCCTGTCTAGCTGTCCCTTTTTATTTCGGCTTTGTAGGCGGTTGGATCGGCAGCCAACTGCGGGATGGTCTTGTTCGGGACTGTTCAGTAAGGAATGGTCTCGGCCTTGTGTTGCAGGGGATTGGGAGTTGTCCTCAGTACGGTGATCTAGGCCAGGTACTGTGACGGGCGGTACCCCAGTAGCCCTGCTATTGATGGAAACTCATTCTTCCTACGAGACCCTATGGTTTTATTTGTATTACCCACTTTTGTGGCTAGTAGCTGGAATTTAATGAATGTAACAATTTCGGCTATTTCATATTTACTTGAAAACCCTAGACACTATTATAATATCACTAGATTTCCTATCAAATGTTTTGGTTAGCGTAAGGTAAAAACTTTTCCATGTTTATGTGTGGGAAGTCTTACATTATACCTTTTCTTTCAAAGGATTTTCTAAAGTTAAGCAATTTTAAACCGTTTACTCACACTAGACCCATATCTGACCCGAGTGTTTATTTTCTGTTTTATTAAACTCTTGGGTACTTATATTATGTATGAGTAGTCAAGTGATTTAGGTTATCCTTAACAAATTCTGGAGGAGCTTTTGAGCAGGAGGCTTCAGCGTGTAGATATATAGATAGAGTTTCCGCTGTGTGTTATTCTGTAGAGTTGTTCTTGTATTGTATATTAGACAGAAATGTTATAACTGTCTAAATTGAGATGTATAGTTGTGTACTCTGATGTATATGATACTATATATATGTTATGTATTATATTTCATTCGTTCCTCTGTGAGATTCTGATGTGTTATTTTTCTTTCTTCTCTTCCTTTTCTTCTTCTATCCCTTTCTTTCTTAAATAGTGATGCGTCTTTCTGGTGATAGAAAGTCGGGTCGCTACAGTAACCATATATTTATCTCAAGGTATAAGTATATTATCAAAATATTAAGAAAGATTTCACTTTCCAATGCTATAATGACCCGAAATTTTCGATAATTTAAAATTGTTAATTTAACAAGATTTTATATTTTAGTAATTGGACAGAATAAAAATTTGTAATTTAGTTATGAAATGATAATTAGAATTAAATGTAACAATGTTAATTTAAGTCATTTATTAACAATTATAATGAAAAATCCAATTAACTGAAATAATAAAAAAAATGCTATACTTGGTTATAAGCTTAATATAAGAAAACCAATGTAAATGTTTAATTATGTAATAAAATGGTATAATAAATGGTAACTGAATAAGATTAGAATTATTGTAACATTAATTGTAGATAATGAACTTAAATGTAATTAAAAGTTAATGGTAACAATTGTCATAAGTTACCTATTTATTTAGTTCATAAAAATTTAATTTGAAATCAATTGCATTTAATTAACCTAAGTAGTGCAGTTAGCGTAGACTGTATTGAAAATTGAAGAAGGTTAATTCAATAAGATGTAGCCAATGTAAATTCTATTCATAATATGATAATTGTGTGAATAAGAAGAATTGAAATCAAGGCTGATTTATTTATTAGAATTTAAGCTATAATAAATAGATTTATTGCACTTAAATGTAATTAAACATTAAATTAAGGAGAATTTAGACAATAACTGCAATCTGTAATGTAATTAAGCATATAAATGTAAATTATTGTTCATAAGGAAACGGTTGATTTAATAAAAGATAAGAATCAAGATAAATAAATTTAATTGGGATTTCAATTTTAATTAATGTGTAAATTTGACAAAATGAAAATAAAATAGACATATAATAGTTAATACAAATAGAAGATGGAAATTAGAGTAAATTAATGTAATGAAATGTAAAACAAATGCTAACTATGTTTATAGGGTAATAATGGATTTAACAAAAAGACTGGAATTAAATCAAAATCAATTTATTGAAATTAATTGGATTTGGTTACAATAGAAATTGAATGCTGTAATTATTGAAATAATTAACTTTAAATTGATGTATAAATTTGTTTTAAACTATTGTAAATATACAAGTAGTTGAAAATTATGAAAACTATTAGTTGTTAAATTTGAATTGAAAAGGGTAATTTAATTAATTTAATATTAATTTATTTAATTAAAGTGAAAACAGCCATTTTGTCCATTGGCTCGGATATTGACGAAACTAGCTTCATCAGATCAGTAACAGTAAATTATTATAGGGTTTCAAGTTTCGTAACGATCGGACTTGTCGTTTGATCGTACGGACTCGAAACGCCTAGAAATCAGTTTAATTCAAATCAATTGAAATCAATTTGAAATAAGCTGATTTTAGTATAACTTCTTCATACGATGGAATAGGACTTGAAACCTGTTTTATTGGGTTTAAAATCATCTAAAACATCTATTTTTATAAACGGGATAACCCATTTTCGTTCCGGAGGCAGAACGGGCTTTTGGGGTTGTTTATCGTTCCAATCCAAATCAATCCAGTCCACTCATTCTATTTTTCCGATTTGCCTATAAGTACCTTGTTATAAACCCTAAATATTTCTTATTCCACATTGACATTACGTACATTTCTCTGTGGCTCCTCTTTTCCAATAGCAGAAACAAATTCCAATTCCCAAACTCTCAAACCTTATTTCAAAACAAATTCCAAAATTCAAACTCCTCAAACTATATCATATTATATATCGATCTGAAGCTCTCGACGAGTACAACTCAAATCGACTATTCGTTTTTCGATTGGAGTCACCATTTAGGCAGAAATTGTCAATCATTCTCGGCCGTTCATAGGCCATGATTTTGATCCAATGGTGGATCTTCCACCTTGGGACGATCAAGAAGTTCTGACTTGTAGAGGCCAAGGAGCCGACCCTAGATCTGGCTTTAGTTCGTCGTTAGAGGTTTAGAATTCGTCGAAATTGTTTGTATCATGTGAGGCATGGCGTGCTCGCCTGAGGGGTTGTGGAGCTTGCACGCGGGACCAGTGGGATCGGCCTGAGGTGCGGAGCTCGACGCGACAAGCCGATTGGAGTACGACATGATCATCGATGTGCGGCGGGAGGTTTTTGGTGTGGCGGCTACTAGCATATTCGAACGTGATTTTGGCGCTGCTAGGGTTTCGATAAATCAGTGGTGACGTGGCCGGTGTTGCCTTTTTTTCTATATTTTATTTTTATTTATTTTTAATTTAGAAATCAATGTTCTAGTCATCATAACTTTTACGTACGAGGTCTGATTCACGCGTAATTTCGGACATTAGACATGGGTTTGGACGAATTTGAAGACTGTTGAATTTTGGGTTTAAATTGGATTTAAATTCAAAGGTGAGTGTTTCAACTCACTCACAACTTCTAAAATTTGTTATGTTTGTTAAATTAAGTTTATGATATGATTGGAAATTTATTTATGACTGTTTGGTATATTTTAAACAACCATCTCAGTTACTTTGAATTTATTTGAATTACACTTGATAGGGGATGAAAATCCGGTAACATCTATGAAACCATTGTACTAATATTTCTATTTTGATTTGACTCACATAAGATCTTTTATTTCTGACTCGAGTGTTTTATCTTCATTACGCTTGAGTCAATCTAAGTTTTCAGTGTATTGAAGATCACTTTATTTTCTGGAGGACGAAGACGAAGATTCGGTATAGTATTACTATTTATTATAACTATTCCACCACATCATGTGTTCAGCTGCAATATTTGTTTATTTATGATGTATGTATAACTCTGATTGGAATTTGTAAAAGTGTAATCAAATGTTATTTTTAAAATAGCTTCATGAACTGTTTATTCGATTATTATATTTTGTCATTCCGCTGCGAGATTCTGTGTTTTATTTTCTTCTTCTTTTCTTCTATTTTCTTATCTACCACATTAACAATCCTCCCTTTTGAATGATTTGAATTAGACACGTGCAGTTTATTGTCGATTTAAATCATCCAAAAGGGTGGGTCATTACAAATACAGTTTTATATGATTTAAACAGATGTCATTTAAAACATCGATAGTAATAACCCAAAAAATCTTTTGGTGTAATCAAGTAGATTGTATGAAAATTAGACCAAATATACTTGCCTCCACCTATTGATTTCAAACTTGTACATTCCCTCGATTAACAATGTTGTCGGATAAATTAGCGTACTATCCTTGTCTCGAATACATTCTTAATTCTCAAGATGGGAACAAGTTTCCCTACCTCGAAATTTAGTGCTAAGTATGGAAAGAATACTTTTCATACCACTACAATTTAAATTGATCATTTATGGAAATCAAATCTCGTTCCCTTTTATATAAAACTTTATTTTGCAAATCTCTTTTCTATCTATAAAAATTCTTTTATAAATTTACAAATTTATTTATAAAACTCCTTTTATAAATCTTCAAATTTAAATCCAATATACTTATCCCAAATCTTCGGTTCCCAAAATTAGACTAAATACTTTCCATAAAACGATCATTCCATAAATCACTGTAAGTTCACAAATGTGATTTATTTTTCAGTTTATCAAAGTGATGTCATTTCCCTTTTATAAATTCCCATTTATGAATCTGTGCTTTTATTAATAAAATACCATTTATATATCATCTTTATATAAAACAATTTATATAAAGCGTTTTACCAATATTTATTCCAAAATTTTCTATCTTCGTTTAAAATAGAATCTCTAAATTATAAAAGACAAGTTCGCATATTTTCTTCATTATAGATATTATATTAACTTTTTTGTAAAATAAATACTTCTCAAAATACTTTTAAAATATTTCCATATTTGTTAGAAAAGACAAATAAGAATGTTGAAGTGAAATAGAGAAGTTCAAGAACTATTTTCGAATAAATGCCATAGCAATTCCCAAAAAACCTCATTAAAATTTATACTCCGAATCAAAATCAATTTCAAATAAAAACAACTAACCACATTATTTCAAAATACTATAATGTGGCTCAGAGCTATCATAGTACTTAACAAATGCTTCCATAGATCGACGACTAAAAGAGTTCAACTTTTAACACATATCAATCTCACATCTAATATGGCCAAACTACCAGACTTTGATATTCAATAATTTATATAATAAGTATATAACTTAAATAAAGATCGACAATGGTGAGGAATCTAGATACCTTTACGAAATTCCTTGTATTTCATTTTATATGTCATTCGCTTTCCAAAGAAGAAATTCAACTAAACCAAACAAATCATTCAAGCATAAATAATAATTTATATTACCATATATCATATAACATTCGTCCAAAGGCGAGTTAATTCACCAAAATCCAGTCGATGCTCACGCATTCCCATTTGATCTAAAATCGAATGATGTTGGATTTTAGCTCAAAATTCCACTTGCTCCAAATTTGATAAAATCAACTCCGGTATGTAAAAAACACTCCTACAAGCGCAACGCAAAAGACCGCATCACGATTGGACTTCGTATGCAAAAATTATTGGTTTTATAAGTTTTTGAATTAATTAAAATAGTTAATTACACTGATTACTTAATTAAAATAAGTACCAACCTAATCCTTCTTCCCTCCCACTAATCCACTATCTATGCATGCATATCACTTGTACACAAACAACCCATCACTGCACCTCCTCTCTCCTCCGTTCTGCATTGATGCACCATGAATCGAAACTGCACATCCTCCTATCAACTCCACTTCTCGATCTCTTCCCCATGGATGTCACGGTAAGAAGCTTGATGTTTTCCTCCTTAATGCGACCTGAAAGCTGCAAGCGATAAGAGACAAGTCGCATTTTGCCCCACTTGGTCGAGCTCCGACGACCATTGCCAAAAGGTGCTACCCCTCATAAGAAACACAATGACCATAACCATTTCGCTTATCTCCTTCCCTAATGTCGAAAAAGTTGAACCCTAGTTTGACCATTGAAGGTCAACAAATCCCCAAATGCCAATGCATGCCACAAAACTAGCATGAATTTGAAGCTCTCTTTTCAATGAGTTCAATGGATCCGACGATATTAATTTTCGTTAATCAAGGCTCTTGAATTTTATTTTAGAAGGAGGAGGCTAGGTCAAAGTATTTACAGAAAATTGGAAATGAAAATGAGTAAGAGAAATGACCAAATGTAAGGAGGGGTTATGGTGTATGGGTCTAAAAATTTCCGATACTTCGCTAAACAATATCACATTCGCATACGAACCGCGAACGATAGAAATAAAAATACGCTAATACAAAGTAAGAGAATTTGAAATCTATGGTTTTCTTTTGCAATGGGAGAAAATAGATTTCCTCTCAAAACCCAATCATATCCTCCTCTCTCTCATCTTTCTCCTAAGGATAGGCCACCTGAATCTTATTTCAGAAAGCGGAACAGTGTCATCATTAATATTGAGCGCTTCCAACTGGTTCAGCCAAGATCACAAAGAAGATATCAGCCTAAAAATGATCAAGTCTGGTCTCAGATTAATGATGATCATAGGAAAAAAGAGGGCCAGATGACCAACTTCTTTCAGGATAAGACCAAACTGATGCAGACCAGAAAGCCAACAGAGTTCTCTTTGAATAAAGAACTAGGACATAAATCCTGGGCTGATATCGTCTCAGAGCAATCAAAGGAACCAAGGGATGAAGAATATAGTCTTGAAACCATTTCTCCTATACAAATCAACAACAAGAAATATGGTGTGGTAAAGGAGGCAGTATGTAAAAGAGCCATGGAGTGTTGGAATTACTCCATTTTGGTTTATGTGGTTAATAGTAAACCATATTTCTTGTTTTTCAAAGAATATATAAAAAGAGTATGGAAATCGAAAGGCGATTTCGAAATCTATCTAGAGAAAATTGGTTTTTTCTAATCAAATTTAATGATTCTCAAGACTGCAATTCCATTATTCAGAATGGTCCTTATTTTTACAACAACAAACTTATCATCATGAGAAGGTGGACTGAGTCACTGAAGTTGGACATAGATCTTCTGTCAACCATGCCAACATAGGTTAGATTACCCAGACTAAACCTCAAGCTATGAGATAGAGAGGCGTTCAGCATCATGGTGAGTATTATCGAAAAACCCATAAAAATGGATGCAGCAACCACCATGAAGACGAGATTGAATTATGCTCGGCTTCTTGTGGAAGTTTCCGTGACTGATGAACTTCCAGATGAAATTTGTCTCAATCTTTATAATGGTGAAATCATAACACAAAAAGTAAAATATGAATGGGTTCCACCAAAGTGTAGCATCTGTAAGTGTTTCGGTCATATTAGAGAGCAGTGCAACCCGAAACAGATGTGGATCCCCAAAAAAATTGATAAAGATAGAGTAATAATTCAAGAAAATAGATCTAAAGTGATTCAAGAAATGAGTATCAGTAAAGGCACAAAAATCCAATCAAGAACCCATGAGGGCAAAGATCGAATCTATCAAGAAGATATCATTTTCGATCAAGAAATTAATATAAGAGAACTCACTGACCAAAGTGATCAGATCATGGCAATGGAAGTTGATTAGCAAAAAGGCTGTGAAGAAAAATCAAATGTTCCGATTCCGACTAATATAGAGGAGGGTAGAAATAAAAAGTTCTTTAACTCTGAAACCCCCCTATTTCAGAGCCATGTTTAATTACAGACCATAATTGTAACGACCCTGAAATTCAGACCCTGTTTAAATTTTTTAAAATTGCTTATTTAGTGTAGAATTTCAAATTTTCACAAACCATTTCCGATGCTATTCAAACTTCATACTTGGAATGCGTCTAATTAAACATAGCAACTGTAAAATTTTCGTTCGAAAATATGAAAGTTTACTTCGCGCGTAAACTTACTTTAATTTAAATCAGTTAGTAATCGATGAAAATAAACCGTTTTCGAAACCTAAATATTTTACATAGAAAAATTCTAAATCGTCTTCTGAGCAAGACGTCATTTTTCGTTTTTCCAAATTCGGAATTCTTTAGCTCCGTCGTTCTTATTTTTCGACGTTTTACTGCATTTTCCTTCAGTAGAAATTTCGAAATTTTTTATAACTCAATTGTACCACTGATATCTTTATACCGTTTTGATCGCCACATAGTGCTGATCGCCGCGGTATATTTATTTATACATTTCGATGTCCGGTACGCAACGAAAGAAGCGTAACGATCCAATGTATCGGTATTCGTTTTAACATTTGGTTTTGATTTGTGTGTCCATTCAATTTGCAACGGTTGAAGAGAAAAATAAGCAGCCGCTTGCTATCATTATATTTTTCCTGAATTCATGCATAGACTTTTCTTATTCGTAGCTATCAATAAATTTTGGAATCTAATGCCTGACCTTTTATTTCATTTGCTGTTTCCAATATTACCTTTTCTATTAGCTATGTCACGTCGTTCATTTCTCTACCGTCAAATTCTTTTGGTCTTCTTCATTTTGAAAATAATACATGAAAATTTCCAATAACCCATTTTTCTAGATCCACCGAAACACTCTGTCCCTTCCCTACCGAACATCCAAAGCAACCCGGCCTTCCTACCGTTTCTTCCCCTCTACCAACGCAAGCTCAACCGCCGACCACTACTGACCGCTTCACCCTCACCTCCGACCCGACGCCATCTCCGCCGCTACTGCTGCCACCTGGAAACCGAACCTCACGCACACCTCCAGATCTCCCTTGCCGTGCCTTCAAGACCTTGTCTCCATGCCAACCGCCTGTGCCTCTAACTCCAGCTGTAGACCAACCGAACACATCTTGCTCCATCAGTAAGCAACCGCCTATATTTGGGTATGCATATTTTCGTTCGGCTATATGCTGTTATTTTATATTGGAATATATATATATATATATATATATATATATAATATTTCGTGTGAAGTTTCTTACAGTGAAATTTTTAGTATGTTATATACTACATGTTTTAATTTTTTTTTCCTGTTCATAACATATAAATATGCAAAGTTTTATATATATAGAAGTATGAAAGGAATCCATTGTTATGTATTAATCTATACGTGAATAGCGGCTGCAAGTATGTTAGTTTAGGTATAAATATGTTTATACATATAGTTTTAAATATTGAGTTTGTTTTACCAATGCTGTTTCGTATATAATAATAGACAAAGTTGCTTACTACTAATTAAGTTGTATGCTTTATTAGTATAGTAAAAGTTAGACGTATATATCAGCAATATATTAAGTATTATGTTTTGATTTAAGGTGTCTGTTAGTTGCATATAATATACAAATTCATATTTTTGTATTGTATATAACACTGTAGCATGATTTCCTCCTTTCAAAGTGCAACCTTCTTTTTCCTTATGTGCATATGGAAGTTTTGTTACCAGTTCATTATGTTCATTTGCAATATTGATGGTAACAACATACTTTATTTTATAGTTCTGTTATAAGTTTTAGTTATATGAGATATGTATATAAATGTATTTTATAAAAGCGTTGATTGTATATATTAAAAAAACAATAATTTATATTCATTTTGCATGAGGTTTGCTTTTGCCTGTAACCTTCTCTGAAGGAAGAATACATATATATTTCAAGTATATAAGCAACAGTTTACGTTGTATTTTCTATATTATAATATGTTTTGTCACCTATTTGTTTATACCTGGAGATTTAGAGTACAAACTTATAATGCTGCTATAAAATTTGTTAGTATATCTTGTTATAAGCGGTCACGACAATTATTTATATTTAAGCATGTTTTTAAGTTGTTGTAATATGTTCTTATACAAACGTGCATGGTAATATATATAAAAAAAAGGGGGTTCATTTATAAGATGTTATATTTTTGATATGTTTAAATCGAGTGTATATAAATTTGTTTATACCTGAAAGTTGAATCCAAACTGATTTTTGCACTTGTTTGCATGTTTATATTTTTTTTCTTTCTGAATAGCAGTTAGACTTAATGTTCACGACATCATATCTCACTCATGTTTTATCGGAATGGGTTGATTTTATTTTTCAAAAAGAGTTGAAGTTACCTAGTTTATACATGTCAAATTCCAGCAAAATCCGACATCGTTTGATTAGTGGTCGAGGATCTGGAAGTTAGACCCAGGCAGATGTTCTTTTGTACTTAAAATTATTTTACACTGCTGCAAACACGACCTGAGTTCATGTTTGACGCATCGTATCTCCTCCGTCTTACGTCGAAATACAGTGATTACCTTTTTGTTTAAAAGATAAAGTTTTCTACTTTCTATATATGAAATTTTAGCTTCATACGAGGTGGTTCAGCCTCTGTTTCTTTCCTGAAAGTCGGACCCATAGGGGTTTTCAGACCTGAACATTTGACAGTCGCAACATGGCCTGAGTCTATGTTCGTGACATCGTAACTTTCTCGTCTCTTGTCCAAATCAAGTGATTCTTTTGCAGTTTGAAATAAAAATTTTGATCTTTACTCATACCAAATTTCAGACCATTTCGATCTCGGTAGCACATAGAATTATATTGTTAAACTTTGACGCAGGACATGTTTTGTAATTGTTGCTATGTTGAATGTTTTGATTTGATTTCGGCAAATTCCTATTTAACAGTTTTGCTCGTCGATTCGTGCCAATCTTATTTTGCTCTGAGATGCATGCTTGGATTTGTAACTCAATTTCAGTGTGCGTATCCATGCCATCTCCTATTCTCCCTAGCCTCGGAAGGTGAGCAATCACTCACGATTAATGTTATTTTATTTATTAAATTTGATTTCAATTGAAACGACAATTGAAATATGGTGCTGTTAGTTATGTACACTGTTATATGCTATTACCTGTATCTGTTCACCTATGACATCTGACACCATTATCTGTTTATTATGATGCGATGATAATACAGTTTGGTTGATAATTGATTGTTTGATTGATTGTTGTTTATATTGGATGTAAATTGAAATGTATAAAGTGATAAATATTACACAATTTAATTTGGCGTAGGATAGTAATTTTTTTTAAATCGACATATGTGTTGAATTTGCTTAGTTAAATTTGTGTAATACGACCCTTTAAATGCTTGATAAAAATTGACGTAGAATTGGTTGATTACACATTGAACCATTGAATGTATGATTGTATATGTCGATGTAATATGAAATTGAATGATTGATGTCAGATGTAGAACCGCATAAATAATTAGCGTAATAATTTTTAATCTACATGAAATGATAGTGTAGATTCTAGAAATAATTATATTAATTTGCACAAACAATGGTGTGAATTAATAAGATAATTTCGGGATTATGTGAATTGATTATTGAATTGTTATTGATTTTTGTTATTGCTTGTTTATTTACTTTGACACCATCCCTGTTATCACACTACAGGTTCCCTTTGCTATGCTTTGTTTTTTGAATTGAAATGGAATCGGGTTGAAATGATAAATACCCAAATGAACTTGACTTAGGATAGAAAATTTAATAAAACCCGATTGGTCAATAATTTGATTTGAAATAAAATAAAGATTTTATTTGAATAATAAGGTTTTGAAATTAAATTGGAATGTAAATTTTGATGGAAGGAAAATGCTAATATTGAAATCTGAAATGAAATATTAATGTAATAACTGATGAAAGAACGTTGTTTTGAATTGAATTATTTAACAATTAAATTTGGAATTATTCATTAAATTAGGTTTGAAATGATTTAATAATTAAGTTTGAATTTATAATCAAGTCTGAAATTATTAAGTTTTGAAATTATTAATAATTAAGTTGGAATTATTTAATAATTGAATAAGACTGAAGTATTGATAAGTGAATAAAAATTGAATCCTATGATAAGAGATTTAACTTTTGAATAAGTGAATTTGAACTTCGTTAATAAATGAAATTAGTTTCTTTTAAGTTTGGAAAGATTATTTAAGTAAGTTAAAGTGAAATTTGATTTCTCGAATATATGAAATTTAGTTTCTGTATTAATTGAGTTTTGGAATTTGTAACTATGTAAAGAACAGGTGAAGTTGAATTTCTTAACAAGAAATAAATGTGTCTTATTGAAGTTAATGTAAGAATTGTGATTTAAGGAATTCGATTTGACAAATGTAATTTAATTAAATTTGTAAGTTTTGATATAATGAAGTTAACTTAAGTGATTGATTTAATGACTTGGAAATTAATAAGAATTGTTTTGGATGTTAAATTAACTTAACGAATCTTGAATAAAATCGATAAATGGATTTAAATTGATTTGAATATTAAATTTAATTAATTTAAATAATTCGGAATGAAACTCTTGTACGAACTTGAATCAATATTTGAATTGTTTAAATATAACTTGAAATTGAATTATAAGATTTTGAAATGGTAATTTGGAAGTTTTGAAATGTAAATTACGGAAATTTATATAGAAAGTCAAATGGAATGTTATTACGAATTCTAATTGAAATTGAAATTGATTGTTTTGAAATATATTAAACGACCAATCAGCGTATTAAATACGTAGTTATTAAAGAGACCGGGATCGGATATGGACATACTCTCTATCGATACCGAAACCACTTTAATAACTATTATACGAGGAGAGTTGATCCCGAATGAAATGGATGGTTTGGTGAACGTGTTGACTGAAGAAAGAGAACGATATTGGATGACCCCTAACATGACTAAAACAGGAGCCGCGCCGGGCCATTGAGGTTCGCCATCTCTAGCGGACACACTTCTTCGATACCATATCTGTTACTTTTGTGATTCGATTTGGGTGCACCCCTCGGTTTGGGAGTGTTGTTTCGTGGTGTTGAGGTAGCTGTTGGCTATGCTCAACATCAGTCCGGATCACGCAACTACTAGTATCCTAGTTGGTATCGCCTCATGTACCTTGTCATACTGATTATCCTATTCGCGACCACTACGTTTTGTTTTGTGTTATACCTATGGGGTACCCTCTGATAACCACTAGTTTACGGTGGGGTTTACGGTGCTGTATAGACTATGACATTTTAAAATTTGTTAAGGGGGATTATGGTAACGCCTTAACGCTATTTTAATACTTTATATTACTGATAGACATTATCTACTTAGCGTACATTACTACCTAGTAGATAGTTTAACGGATCCTTAGAGGATGGCTATTCCAACGTCCTTTGAGTTACTTGTATTTCGATTGCTATTTCACTTGAGTTGGATTTATTGATATAAGAATATTAATCCTGACTCGAGTGTTTTGTGTTTTGCTTTATGCTCGGGTCAGACTGAGTGTACCAGTATTTGAGACTCACCTTTGGAGTTGGAGCTTTGCTTGATGATCCAGCCTTCTATCCTGCTTTCAGTATTCGATGATTCCAGGGATGTATTCTGATTTATATCTGATGTATCGTATTACTCTTCTGTTGTAAACTCTGATGTATTTTATATATTTATATAGTAGCTTCATGAACTACTATCTCTTTTATTTCCGCTGCATATTATTACTCTGTGTCTGTGATTCTGTGACTATGTATTTACTGTATATCTCAGTTTTGCCAAATTTAAATTAACAATTCGGTATTTTGAATTATTCAAGTCCGACATGTGCGGATGCGAATAGTCCAAAATAGCGGGTCGTTACAATTGGTATCAGAGCTTTTGGTAGCTCTAGGCAAGACTTAGCATATAGGGTAAATGTATTTACAAAATCACTCCCACTCGAGTTTCCATCTCTTCTTCTTGACTCGTTTCCTTTGAAATTTTGGAACGTTCCATGCGGTTCCAAAATTCATTCGTGTCCCTCACTATTCGTCTTTTTTCAATTCTGGAGCATCCCATAACTTCACTTCGAATGACCCTTATAATGAATCGGCGGTCTCCCCAAACGCCGAATGATTTGTAAACGGGTGAAACTCCTTTGCAATAAGCATTGATTTACCGGAGATTTCTGTATCCTCGGTTTACGATGCTATCTATCTCCTGCAATACCTGAATTCAATTTCTTGAGATCGAATGTTGATTTACCTCGGAATTCAGCATCAATCTTATTCTTGAAGTTACGGTCGACCCGGTTAAGGTTGCCCGTGAATTAAATAAACTTGTCCATCTCCCGATTCTGTTAATTGAATTACCTTATCTTCTATTTTAAACTTATTATCGAATCAAAATTATCTTTGATTTGATTTCCATCAAATTTGAATCTCTATACTTATTTTGAATTCTATTCTTGTATCGTCGAGCGAGGAAGTGTATTTGTAAATTAATATTTAAAATGTTTTATATATTGTATTGTTTGAGTTGTTGATATTGATTTGGGTTTTCGATCAACTCGTCTGATCAACGCTATCGATAGGATTTCCAAAACACTTGAACAGAGCAAACTGACACAATATTGTTTTCAAATTTGGTAAACAAATAGTTTTGTATGATTATATTACACAAGTATAAATTTTCTATAAATTAAAATGTTAATGAATCTATTGTTCGAAATGTTAAAATTTAATTTTCATTTATTATTTTATAAATCATTGACTATTTCATAACATAAATAAATGAATTTATAAAATCTGGTTATAATTTGATTTGAAGTTTGTAATGAATTTAAATCAAGAATTTAAGAAATCAAGTTCCGGTGATTTCGAACTATGGTTTTAAAAGTTTAAAATGTATATTATTTAAAATATTTTCGAATAGAAATGGTTTGCAAAGAATTTAAAATGATTAAATTTGAGCTCTTCTCTTTTATCGCTGGAAAATAATTTCGGTGATGACGGCCGCATCATCGGCATTCATTTTCGGGTTTCGAAGTGGAGAGACTATTCTGTGGCTTTGCTACAGTTTGTTTTGAAAATCAGATCGATTTAAATTTATTAAGTATGATTGATTTATATATATATATATATATATATATATATATATATAGGTATATTATTTTAAATTTAATTTGATTTGATATATATAGTATGTACATAATTATCTCTAAATTGTTTGAAGTAATCAGAAATTAATTCTTAAAATTTGTTAAAGGATGATTTTACAATTTTAAATGAAGCCAAATTATTGTTATTTTTTATAAATACTTAGCTTGAAATAATTTAATTGTAAAATTTTATTTGGATAATACTCAGTCGCATTATATATAACTTACTTAAATTTAAAAAAAAAGTTAATTATGTAATTGAATATTATACAGTAGAAAATGATATCAAAGGAATTTTTAATAAATTGAGTAGTTATAATAAATGTAAATATACTTAATATATATGTGATAGGGTATATTAAGTAGAATAAATTTAATAATAATTTGGAATAAAGAAGAATTAAATTTTGTCAAAGAAGGTTTGATTATAATAAATGACTTCAAATTTATGATCTTTGGAGTTGTTAATTTAAGAAAATTGGATAATATATAACATAAATTGTCTTTATAAATAAAAGGTAAGTGCGTATAATAAATGTTATTCACTTAAATTTTATTTATAAATGTTTATGAGATAAATAGAATAATAAGTTAAATAAATAATAGGTATGCTTAATAGAAGAAAATTTTGTTTTGAAAGTTAATAAATTGAATTAAATCAACTTAACAGAATATCTTGGATTAATTGAATTTAAATTGAATTTCATTTGAAAGGAATCTTTTGTACCTAACATTAATATATGTGAAATCAAATCAATTTTATGAAAGTCTTGAATTTAAAGTCAAATTGTTAAATATAAATTAATTTAAATTGAAATTTCTATGGTTTAAATCAATTGTTTATTTTGTAATTCAAGTCTATTTCTTCTGGTTGTTTCTACTCTCCTACCTCCTTCCTTTTCGGGGACGAAAAGTTTTGAATGGGGGAGAATGTAACGACCCTGAAATTCAGACCCTGTTTAAAATTTTTAAAATTGCTTATTTAGTGTAGAATTTCAAATTTTCACAAACCAATTCCGATGCTATTCAAACTTCATATTTGGAATGCGTCTAATTAAACATAGCAACTGGAAAATTTTCATTCGAAAATATGAAAGTTTACTTCGCGCGTAAACTTACTGTAATTTAAATCAGTTAGTAATCGATGAAAATAAACCGTTTTCGAAACCTAAATATTTTACATAGAAAAATTCTAAATCGTCTTCTGAGCAAGACGTCATTTTTCGTTTTTCCAAATTCGGACTTCTTTAGCTCCGTCGTTCTTATTTTTCGACGTTTTACTGCATTTTCCTTCAGTAGAAATTTCGAAATTTTTTATAACTCAATTGTACCACTGATATCTTTATACCGTTTGATCGTCACATAATGCTGATCGCCGCGGTATATTTATTTATACATTTCGATGTCCGGTACGCAACGAAAAAAGCGTAACGATCCAATGTATCGGTATTCGTTTTAACATTTGGTTTTGATTTGTGTGTCCACTCAATTTGCAACGGTCGAAGAGAAAAATAAGCAGCCGTTTGCTATCATTATATTTTTCCTGAATTCACCATAGACTTTTCTTATTCGTAGTTATCAATAAATTTTGGAATCTAATGCCTGACCTTTTATTTCATTTGCTGTTTCCAATATTACCTTTTCTATTCCCTATGTCACGTCGTTCATTTCTCTACCGTCAAATTCTTTTGGTCTTCTTCATTTTGAAAATAATACATGAAAATTTCCAATAACCCATTTTTCCAGATCCACCGAAACACTCTGTCCCTTCCCTACCGAACATCCAAAGCAACCCGGCTTTCCTACCGTTTCTTCCCCTCTACCAACGCAAGCTCAACCGCCGACCACTGCTGACCGCTTCACCCTCACCTCCGACCCAACGCCATCTCCGCCGCCACTGCTGCCACCTGGAAACCGAACCTCACGCACACCTCTAGATCTCCCTTGCCGTGCCTTCAAGACCTTGTCTCCATGCCAACCGCCTGTGCCTCTAACTCCAGCTGTAGACCAACCGAACACATCTTGCTCCATCAGTGAGCAACCTCCTATGGGTATGCATATTTTCGTTCGGCTATATGCTGTTATTTTATATTGGTATATATATATATATATATATATATAATATTTCGTGTGAAGTTTCTTACAGTGAAATTTTTAGTATGTTATATACTACATGTTTTAATTTTTTTTCCTGTTCATAACATATAAATATGCAAAGTTTTATATATATAGAAGTATGAAAGGAATCCATTGTTATGTATATTAATCTATACGTGAATAGCGGCTGCAAGTATGTTAGTTTAGGTATAAATATGTTTATACATATAGTTTTAAATATTGAGTTTGTTTTACCAATGCTGTTTCGTATATAATAATAGACAAAGTTGCTTACTACTAATTAAGTTGTATGCTTTATTAGTATAGTAAAAGTTAGATGTATATATCAGTAATATATTAAGTATTATGTTTTGTTTTAAGGTGTCTGTTAGTTGCATATAATATACAAATTCATATTTTTGTATTGTATATAACACTGTAGCATGATTTCCTCCTTTCAAAGTGCAACCTTCTTTTTCCTTATGTGCATATGAAAGTTTTGTTACCAGTTCATTATGTTCATTTGCAATATTGATGGTAACAACATACTTTATTTTATAGTTCTGTTATGAGTTTTAGTTATATGAGATATATATATAAATGTATTTTATAAAAGCGTTGATTGTATATATTAAAAAAAAATTATATTTATTTTGCATGAGGTTTGCTTTTGCCTGTAGCCTTCTCTGAAGGAAGAATACATATATATTTCAAGTATATAAGCAACAGTTTACGTTGTATTTTCTATATTATAATATGTTTTGTCACCTATTTGTTTATACTTGGAGATTTAGAGTACAAACTTATAATGCTGCTATAAAATTTGTTAGTATATCTTGTTATAAGCGGTCACGACAATTATTTATATTTAAGCATGTTTTTAAGTTGTTGTAATATGTTCTTATACAAACGTGCATGGTAATATATAAAAAAAGGGGTCTATTTATAAGATGTTATATTTTTGATATGTTTAAATCGAGTGTATATAAATTTGTTTATACCTGAAAGTTGAATCCAAACTGATTTTTGCACTTGTTTGCATGTTTATATTTTTTTTCTTCTGAATAGCAGTTAGACTTAATGTTCACGACATCATATCTCACTCATGTTTTATCGGAATGAGTTGATTTTATTTTTCAAAAAGAGTTGAAGTTACCTAGTTTATACATGTCAAATTCCAGCAAAATCCGACATCGTTTGATTAGTGGTCGAGGATCTGGAAGTTAGACCCAGGCAGATGTTCTTTTGTACTTAAAATTATTTTACACTGCTGCAAACACGACCTGAGTTCATGTTTGACGCATCGTATCTCCTCCGTCTTACGTCGGAATACAGTGATTACCATTTTGTTTAAAAGACAAAGTTTTCTACTTTCTATATATGAAATTTTAGCTTCATACGAGGTGGTTCAGTCCTCTGTTTCTTTCCTGAAAGTCGGACCCATAGGGGTTTTCAGACCTGAACATTTGACAGTCGCAACATGGCCTGAGTCTATGTTCGTGACATCGTAACTTTCTCGTCTCTTGTCCAAATCAAGTGATTCTTTTGCAGTTTGAAATAAATTTTTTGATCTTTACTCATACCAAATTTCAGACCATTTCGATCTCGGTAGCACATAGAATTATATTGTTAAACTTTGACGCATGACATGTTTTGTAATTGTTGCTATGTTGAATGTTTTGATTTGATTTCGGCAAATTCCTATTTAACAGTTTTGCTCGTCGATTCGTGCCAATCTTACTTTGCTCTGAGATGCATGCTTGGATTTGTAACTCAATTTCAGCGTCCGTATCAGTGTGCGTATCTGTGTCATCTCCTATTCTCCCTAGCCTCGGAAGGTGAGCAATCACTCACGATTAATGTTATTTTATTTATTAAATTTGATTTCAATTGAAACGACAATTGAAATATGCTGCTGTTAGTTATGTACACTGTTATATGCTATTACCTGTATCTGTTCACCTATGACATCTGACACCATTATCTGTTTATTATGATGTGATGATAATACAGTCTGGTTGATAATTGATTGTTTGATTGATTGTTGTTTATATTGGACGTAAATTGAAATGTATAAAGTGATAAATATTACACAATTTAATTTGGCGTAGGATAGTAATTTTTTTTTAAATCGACATATATGTTGAATTTGCTTAGTTAAATTTGTGTAATACGACCCTTTAAATGCTAGATAAAAATTGACGTAGAATTGGTTGATTACACATTGAACCGTTGAATGTATGATTATATATGTTGATGTAATATGAAATTGAATGATTGATGTCAGATGTAGAACCGCATAAATAATTAGCGTAATAATCTTTAATCTACATGAAATGATAGTGTAGATTCTAGAAATAATTATATTAATTTTCACAAACAATGGTGTGAATTAATACGATAATTTCGGGATTATGTGAATTGATTATTGAATTGTTATTGATTGTTGTTATTGCTTGTTTATTTACTTTGACACCATCCCTGTTATCACACTGCAAGTTCCCTTTGCTATGCTTTGTTTTTTTGAATTGAAATGGAATCGGGTTGAAATGATAAATACCCAAATGAACTTGACTTAGGATAGAAAATTTAATAAAACCCGATTGGTCAATAATTTGATTTGAAATAAAATAAAGATTTTATTTGAATAATAAGGTTTTGAAATTAAATTGGAACGTAAATTTTGATGGAAGGAAAATGCTAATATTGAAATCTGAAACGAAATATTAATGCAATAACTGATGAAAGAACGTTGTTTTGAATTGAATTATTTAACAATTAAATTTGGAATTATTCATTGAATTAGGTTTGAAATGATTTAATAATTAAGTTTGAATTTATAATCAAGTCTGAAATTATTAAGTTTTGAAATTATTAGTAATTAAGTTGGAATTATTTAATAATTGAATAAGATTGAAGTATTGATAAGTGAATAAAAATTGAATCCTATGATAAGAGATTTAACTTTTGAATAAGTGAATTTGAACTTCGTTAATAAATGAAATTAGTTTCTTTTAAGTTTGGAAAGATTATTTAAGTAAGTTAAAGTGAAATTTGATTTCTCGAATATATGAAATTTAGTTTCTGTATTAATTGAGTTTTGGAATTTGTAACTATGTAAAGAATAGGTGAAGTTGAATTTCTTAACAAGAAATAAATGTGTCTTATTGAAGTTAATGTAAGAATTGTGATTTAAGGAATTTGATTTGACAAATGTAATTTAATTAAATTTGTAAGTTTTGGTATAATGAAGTTAACTTAAGTGATTGATTTAATGACTTGGAAATTAATAAGAATTGTTTTGGATGTTAAATTAACTTAACGAATCTTGAATAAAATCGATAAATGGATTTAAATTGATTTGAATATTAAATTTAATTAATTTAAATAATTTCAGAATGAAACTCTTGTACGAACTTGAATCAATATTTGAATTGTTTAAATATAACTTGAAATTGAATTATAAGATTTTGAAATGGTAATTTGGAAGTTTTGAAATGTAAATTACAGAAATTTATATAGAAAGTCAAATGGAATGTTATTACGAATTCTAATTGAAATTGAAATTGATTGTTTTGAAATATATTAAACGACCAATCGGCCTATTAAATACGTAGTTATTAAAGAGACTGGGATCGGATATGGACATACTCTCTGTCGATACCGAAACCACTTTAATAACTATTATATGAGGAGAGTTGATCCCGAATGAAGTGGATGGTTTGGTGAACGCGTTGACTGAAGAAAGAGAACGATACTAGATGACCCCTGACATGACTAAAACAGGAGCCGCGCCGGGCCATTGATGTTCGCCATCTCTAGCGGACACACTTCTTCGATACCATATCTATTACTTTTGTGATTCGATTTGGGTGCACCCCTCGGCTTGGGAGTGTTGTTTCGCGGTGTTGAGGTAGCTGCTGGCTATGCTCAACATCAGTCCGGATCACGCAACTACTAGTATCCTAGTTGGTATCGCCTCATGTACCTTGTCATACTGATTATCCTATTCGCGACCACTACGTTTTGTTTTGTGTTATACCTATGGGGTACCCTCTGATAACCACTAGTTTACGGTGGGGTTTACGGTGCTGTATAGACTATGACATTTTAAAATTTGTTAAGGGGGATTATGGTAACGCCTTAACGCTATTTTAATACTTTATATTACTGATAGACATCATCTACTTAGCGTACATTACTACCTAGTAGATAGTTTAACGGATCCTTAGAGGATGGTTATTCCAACGTCCTTTGAGTTACTTGTATTTCGATTGCTATTTCACTTGAGTTGGATTTATTGATATAAGAATATTAATCCTGACTCGAGTGTTTTGTGTTTTGCTTTACGCTAGGGTCAGACTGAGTGTACCAGTATTTGAGACTCACCTTTGGAGTTGGAGCTTTTCTTGATGATCCAGCCATCTATTCTGCTTTCAGTATTCGATGATTCCAGGGATGTATTCTGATTTATATCTGATGTATCGTATTACTCTTCTGTTGTAAACTCTGATGTATTTTATATATTTATATAGTAGCTTCATGAACTACTATCTCTTTTATTTCCGCTGCATATTATTACTCTGTGTCTGTGATTCTGTGACTATTTATTTACTGTATATCTCAGTTTTGCCAAATTTAAATTAACAATTCGGTATTTTGAATTATTCAAGTCCGACATGTGTGGATGCGAATAGTCCAAAATAGCGGGTCGTTACAATAATGTTACAAAAATAGTCAACAATATTCATCAGACTGCAAGCCTGAACCAGGAAATTGATATTTAGAAGGGATCTTCTTCTAAGCTTGCTATAGATGTTGAGAGAATGAATAGCAATAACTCAACATTGGCTCGCAAGTGTGATCCTCCTCCAGAGCAGGCTGCAGTAACTGACCGTAATGAGTCAGCCATGCCTCACACAGCTTCATTTGATATTTCCTTAATCAAGATTCCAGAATCTGCACAAATGGAGGAAGATGAATCTGAGTAGGGTGATAACATAAAAGAATTCAACTTATCAGAACTACATATTGCCAAAGCAAAAGCATCTGGTAAGCTAAAGGGCAGCAAAGAGAAAAAAGCTTTTCAGCAAAAATATATCTTAATCAATCCAAAAACGGGACCAAATGTCTACCGGATTGAAAGCTAAAGGTGTTGATAATAAAAGGAGAGGTAAAGGTACTATAGTGTCAGGTACCATTTAAAGTTCATATTTTATTATCAAATGTATGACATTTTTTGCTTGGAATGTCAGGGGGATGCATACCCCTGTTAAACAATCTTATATCCTTTATATGATTAATATTTACAAACCTTCTATTATTGCTTTAATTGAGAATAAAATGAATGACGAGAATTTTGAAAGATTTTGCCTCAAAATGTCCAGTAATTGGAAAGCTATTCATAAAAATGATTGTGCCTGTAAAGGTAGAATCATTGTTATTTGGGATTATAATATCTGAACTAATACAAACATAAACAAAGATAGTCAATTTATAGATTGCAGTTTTAAAAACATTGGAGGTTTTTCTCTACAAGTTACTAGTGTATATAGCAGTTTTAACAACCCGATATTTTCAGCCATTCGCTTCCACACATTCAGACTTGAATTGCTCAAAATACCGCATTATAAATAAATTTGGAGCAAATGAAATACAATCACAGAATCACAGACACAGGAAGACACAGGAATATCAGAATAACTCATAGCGGAAATTAAAATAGCATAGTAGTTCATGAAGCTACTATAACAAAATCTCAAAAAAAAATACATAATATCAATCTGAAAACATATACAATAGAAATTCAAATACATAGAAGATCGCTAATACAAGAGCTGAAATAGACAACTGAAACTGAAATGGATAGATAACTAGATAAGCAAAATCTCTAGCGATTCCTAGCTTCAAAAAATGAAACCCAAAGCTAAGTTGTAAATACTTAGGATTACCCAAGTGTAAAGTAAAACACAAAACACTCGAGTCAGGACATACATACTTATGTAATGCGAAGCAACTCAAGTGAACTGTAGTAGTAATACACAATAAGTAAAAGGATGCTTGGGATCGCCCATCCTCTAACGATCAGTTAAACCATAAATTAAATACATCTCGTGGTTAAAAATTCCAAAATGGTATTTTTTTCTTCTAAATCAAATATCATTTCAAAATTCAATATCATTTCAAATTCATTTAAATATTAAAATATCATATCCTTCCAAAACTCATTCATTTACATTCCAAATCACATTTAAAATTGTTTATATTTCAAATCAAATATGCCATTTAAAACCATTAAAATGAAGTTATTATATTTAAAATCAAATATTCAAATTCAAAAAAAAAATTAGTCTTTTTACAATTCATTTATTCACTTAAATTGATTAAAACAGTGAAATTTCAACTTTTGCAGCATTTAGAAAATGCCACGGTAAGTTACATTTGAAAACGATTCAATTTAACAAAGATAGCATTTAAAACTGCTGTAATAGGTTTTAGTTTAATTTCTGCGACTATAGTACTTACAAAGTGCTGTTATAGCCCTTAGTTTATTTTAGCCTTATAGTTCATTTGTATCAACTACAACACTTAGAAATGTTGTAATATCCTTTGCCTCAGAAATGATAGCATTTCTGAAATACTGTTAATTAAATTCCAAATTTTTCAATACAATTTATTAACAATTAACTTTAATTTAAACCATTTTTAACTTATAAAAATTATAGTTTCTCACATTAAAAACAATCATTTAAATATCCATAAATTTATGATTTTTATAAAGTGAGATTTTCATAAAAAATAAAATTTTAATAATTTACTTATTAAATTAATGTACAATTTTCTAACATTTCATTTACATTACATTTTAATTAAATTTACCATTTCATAAATTAAATTTAAATTCCACTTTATTTCCTTAACTTAACTTTTATTTTCAAAACACATTTCACATTTTCCAAGTTAAGTTATAATTTAAATTTCAATTATAAACATTTATTTATTTAATTATTTTTAATTTATAGAAAAATCAATAACACTTATAAAATCATTTTAAATTCAAATTAAAATCAAATTATCATATTTACTTACTTAATTTAATCTACATTTATAAAAAAAAATCATAAATTCCAAAATTAACTTATATTTCAAATACTACTCTACTATTTAATTATTTCACTTATTTAACTCGTAGAAATCACTAATATTTAAAAAAATCATTTTTCAATTAAATTTAAATCAAAATATCATAATATTTATATTTTTATAATATTTTATAATTTTAATAAAATATATATTAACCATAGGTCTGTATATAAAATTTTCTAACCTAAGTCAAATGATACAGATAATATATCATTTCAATCCGTAATTTACAAGGAAAAATCAGGGTTCTATCATTTCAAACCCGCAATCTCAAGTAAATAAAAATAAATAAAAATCGTTCAGCCGTATCATTTCATCCCATAACGATTTTTTCCTATTCTAAAGTCCGTTCGGGTATGTATCATTTCAACCCATAGTGATTCTATTCTACAAGGAACTTGAAGTGTGATAAACCGATATAAATAAATAGAATAGCATTAGATAACAGTAACAGATAATATGACAAGTACATGAATAGGGTGAACATCATATGATCATAGCACAGGCAGGTATAACATGATAATATAGTTCTACAGATTCACAAGGTGCCAATTTACTACTTAGATAAGTACAAAATGCCTTGTGAGAAATACGCACCTCTACAAGCTGGAGATAACAGATTCAAACACACAAACAAATACCCAGAAAGCACGAAGGCACGACTACGGATTCAAGTGAGGGGAGAGCTAAAGTGGTTATCTTGTACATATCAAACAAAACAATATAGTTCACATAAATATACAACACAATTATTATCATTAAACAAGTCTAGAAATAATGCACACAAAGAACCAAACTACTTGCACTTGCTTTCACCCATCATATGCTTGGCCATATGGTTATAATGCTCAGCCTAGGCTATGAATTTGGGTAAGATATGGCTCATAGGGTCAGCCTAGCATGGATATGAAGAAGTGAAAGTTATTTATGGCATGAAACAAAGTTCAAGGCAACAAAAGGTAATTTTGGTGCAAACATATGTCACGGCCATAGCACCAAGTGGCATGGCCAGGCCTGATGGAGGTCAGGGGATGGTGCAGCAGTGGCTTAAGGTGAGGTAGAGGCTGCTGGTGGTGATGCAAGTGGTGGCCGAGAGGGGTGGTGAAGCATTGTTGAGTTCGGCTATGGATATATATGGAGTGTTTGCTATTTTTTTGGTGGAGCATGCATCTCAGGGGTCACTGCCTGACATGGAAAAGGAGATGGAGGGGGTTTGCAGTCGAACAAGGTGGTGGTGAAGGAGGAGAAGCTATGGCCGAACATACATAGTGAAAGCATGACAAGATAAATAATAAAACAAAGAATAAAAATGTAAGAAAAAGTGAAAAAAACCATTACCAATTTTCTTCAGAAATGGAGGCCGACTATTTTGAGATGAGAAGTAAAGTTTTTACATGAGAAATGAGAAAGAAGTGCGGTTGAGAAAATGATATGGTCCACTCAAAATGAATGGAAGTGTTGATTGAAATGAAAAGGCAATGGTATGTGAAAAGTCAAAGGTAAATGAAAGGTTATAAAACTCTTCATATTTCTAATTTTCCTTATTCATTTTTAAACACATGAAAAATGTAAGTAAATAAAATAAGAACAAAACAAAATAATGTATGAAAGGAAATAAATAAATAATTTTTAGATAAATATAAATTAATTAACAAAATAGCCAAATAATAGAAACCAGGGTTTTAAAAATTGAAAATAAAATACAATAAGCTTTGAAAAATTATAACATCACTTTAAAATGTTTTAAAATAAAAATATATACCTAACATGCCATATAACACATATTTGAACATGATATGACAAAAAAATATTTTTGTATAAATTAAAATAGACCAATTGGTCAAATAAAACAATTTATATACAATATTGTAAAAAGCATAACTTTCACAATCTAAATCGGATTTCAACGAAACGAAAAGCAGTATTGTTGAAATTTAATTTATTTTCATAATGAAATATAAAATTCAATAACTCAAATATTTAATTTTAAATTTTAAAGTCAAAGTTTGACCAAATTGACCAAAATCCACTTTTTTTGGAAATATTCTATTTATTCAGGTTTGGAATTATAATTCACACAAAAATCAAAATTTATATTTAAAATAACAAATTTATCCATTTTAATAAATATAATAAAGTTTTTAAATCATAAATGAATTTAAAATAAATCAAAATACACAATTTAAATGATCACAAAATATAGGGTTGTTACAACAGTAATTTTTAAAGAGAAAGAAATGCTTTATGGCAAAAACTTAAATCTCTAAATTCCATATATGATTTCCCCTGGATTGTGTTAGGGGATTTTAATACTGTTTTTCATGTTAATAAGAAGTTTGGAGGAATTAAAATCCCTCAAAATAAATTTGATCGGGTCAATAAATTTCTATTAGAATCTGGTCTTATTGAACCAATTATCAGTGGAAACAAATTTACATGGAAATCTGGTATAGCTAAAAATATTCATTGCAAATTAGATAGGATTTTATATAACAAAGATTTTCCAAAAATATTTCCTAATTGTATTTGTTCCACTTTAGAACAAAATATAAGTGACCACACTCCTTTACTGGTTAAACCTTTTGTCAATGGTGAATTTAATAGTAAAGTTTCTCCTTTTAGATTCAAAAATAGTTGGGTGTTTGAAGAAGATTAATGGAAAATTGTCTTAATTTTTCTTGTGAAGGAACTAAGCAGTATCGGTTTTATATGTTTTTGAAATACGCTAATAATAATCTTAAAAACTGGAACAAAAATAACTATATGAATAAAAATAAGATTATCGGATTGAGAAAAGAAGGTAAACTTTTACAGCTGAGTTCTGATAATAAGCCTGATGATATCAGTACAATTAATAAATTTTTTCAAAATCAAAATGAGTTGTCTAATGAAATGTATAAAGAATCTGTTAATGCTAGACAAAAAGAAAAGGTTGATTGGCTTATTTTAGGTGATGACTGCACCAAATTCTTTTATGGTAAAATGAGTAATAGAAAGCACTTAAATAATATAGGCTGCATAATAGATAAAGAGGGTAATTTATCTAATGCATATGATAAAATTACTACTGAAGCTATCAATTTTTATAAGAAACTTTATTTTTATGCAACTGCTAATGGAGTTTCCTCATATAACTTGTAAAAATATTTTAAATCATAATGCATCTGAAATCTTGCATGCTCCTGTGAGTTTAGATGAGATAAAATTTATTGTTTTTAATGCTAGGGATAACAAAAATCTAGGCCCTGATGGGTTCAATGCAACTTTTTTAAAAAAAAATTAGGATAATATTAAACAACAGGTGCTGGAAGTAGTCAATGAATTTATGGAAAAAGGAAAAATTCTCAGAAGTTTAAATCATACAATCGTTACCCTTACTCCAAAAAATAAAAATCCCACTGATATTGGTGATTATAGACCTATTTCTTGCTGCAACTTTCACTACAAGAAAAGTCTGTTTTGTCAGCATAACCCTACAGCGTTTTTGCTTTGCCCGTCGTTAGTAACAAAAATCAAGCGGCAAATTATGAAACTGTGAGCGCTATGAGCAATTCAAGGCGCTAAATTTCTTTCCTTCCCTCTGTTTCTATTTCCTTCCGCATACCCTAAACAAAAGAAATTTCCCCAAATTTTAAATCTCGATCCACGTTCAATTACAAATTTTCCTCCTCCAAAATAAATTTTCGTCGCCCAATAGCCTTCATCGCCGTTTGCAGTCGTCTCGGTTCAGTTGCCCCCGTTGCCCTCATCTCATTCATAGTCGTCTTAGTGGAAAAATTAACAGCCAATGGAAGCAAATCGGTAGCCAGTGGAAGAATCTCCATTATAGTCATCGTTAATCGTAGTTCTCGCCGTAGTTGATAGGTTCGTTAGGGAAGAAAATCGGTAGCCGATTGTTTCAACGTAAGTTCAGCATGTACTTTTTTTTAATTAGCACATTGTTTATCTACTTTTTTATATCTATATTAAATTTTCTATAGCATTAATTTTTTTTGATAAATGGTTAGGCATAGTTTCTTGCAAAATTGAACTAGTTTTAATTGAGAAAAGTAGCATAATTAAAATAAAACTATTCAAGTAAAGTTTACCCAAGTAATCTTGAATTATTTTATTTTATATTTTCAAACTTAGAATATATTCAGTTTAAGTAGTTTAGTAAAAAATAGAGCTATTCAAGTAAAGTTGATTCTTTTGATAATAATTAGGAAAAGTTAAGAAATTCGATAAGTGTATTCACTATTGTCCCATAACCGAGCCTACAATAGTCATCTGTGAGGCTGAGGGTTTGCTGAAGGTGATTGCGATTTTTGGATTGGTGGCGGTGGTGATTGCTGCTGGAGATGGAGACGTATTTGGTTGTATTTGTGTTGCTATGAGGTTCGAATCAGAGGGAAGGAAGTGGTTCAGGTTGTGTTGCTGATTGAGGGTGAGGTTGGTTGGTTGGTTGGGTTTTGGACGAGGTGTTCGGTTGCGGGTCAGTGAAGATTGGTCGAGTTTCGTGATGCATTGTTTTAATCATTTCAAGCTGTGGATGAAGTGTTTTTTTAGTGGCTTGTTGATGTGGCTGAACTTGCAGTGCTTGGAGGTTGTTGTGATGGTGCGTGAGGGTGATTAGAGAGGTGTATATGCTAAAGCAGGCTTCTTGTTGGGGAGGAGAGATGCTGGCGTTAAAGTCAGTGGGTGGTGATTGATGAAACTTGTAGTTTTTCTGTAGTTAGAAGTGTTTTGCTCGGAGCTTCAGGTTTTAGTATTTGACTTAGGTTGTGTTTCGGTTTGCGTTAGCAGAGGAGAGATGGTCATGGTGGCAGGTTGGTGAGCAGGGAATGTTGGTTTTTTGTGAGGAAGATGGCTTTGTTTGTGAGAAATTGGTTGTGGTTTGAGGTTGATGATGCAAGTTAATTATTGCAGTGATTTGGGAGGGTGGCAGTGAATAACGGTGAATGAGTAGGTTTGCAAATTGGGGTGGAGGTGATGTTGATGGAGTCTGTGTTTCAAGCAGTGGGTGGACTTGCGGTTCTTGTTGCAGTTCTTGAGTGGAAGAGGAATTGTGAATATTGATGATCTTGCTATTTTTAGATTGCTATTTTTGGTTAACTAGTTCGTAATATGTACTGTCACAAATGGTTTGAGGGTTTCCGTATTTTTCAGTGTGCAAAGTTACAAACATAATTAACGAATATTTTGAGTGTGAATCAATTTTAGAATGAAGGAGAAAATAGAAATTTTATCATTGTTAATAGATTAGAAACATATTGATCCCTTTTAAAGAATTATTATTATTTTAAAGAATTATTATCGTTAATGTGTAGTGTAGATTTGGTAGTTTTCCAAAAGAAAAGAAAATAAAAAATCATTGTTGAGTACACATCTTTATTAAATTAATGCTACTACAATAGTTCGATGATTTTGGACCAAGGAGGAATTTTTTTATTGCACATAAATATCCCTATAAAGAATTGATTGACATAGTTTTGAAAAAGAAATAAGAAATCATTGCATTGCATGATGTTGCATTGCCACTTCTTGCTGCATATGATTCATTGGAAAAAATTGAGTTATCGAAGACCAAAATAAAAGACTGTAGTTTAGTATCCTTTACGTGTGTTTTTGTCCCTACTTTTAAGCATACCCAGTGGTTACAGTACTGTAATTTCTCTAACTATGTAAGTAGAATTTGGAGTGTATGAAATTTGTAAAATATTTGAAGTAAAATATTTGTTTCTTTGGGTTTTTATGCACTCGACTTGCCACGTGAACATCATTCGCTGATGAATAACTTGCCAGACAAACAACGAAGCATTGGATCATGGAACTTAAGTTACACACTTACCTGCATTTGGATTATTTCCCTGCACCACATGTTAGCCTTTTTTTTGTTTAATGTTTTTAATAGAAGGTGCAACCGTTAAATATTTTTGAAAATCAGACATTGAAGTGTGTCATCTCCCCATGATGTATAAATTGCTATATTTGTTGAAGAACCATTTCATGTTATGTGCTTAACGTCTTATTTACTTTATGTGCTCTGAAGTTCGAATTCTTTTATTGATAATTTCATATTGTCAGGCATGTGATTGAGGAGTCCTCAATGAATAATGTGCTCCTCTGGTTATGATCAGGTATACTATATGCCATGAAGTTTGAATATGATTGATAATTTCAGATTGTCAGGCATGTGATTGAGGAGTCCTCAATGAATAATTTTAGATTGTCAGTCTGAATTCTTTTTTTTTTGTTAAGGAAATTTCACTTTCATTTTTAATAACTTGTTCGGTTTGATTGTAAAATTGTGTTTAATTTAGATTTTTTTATTGGACAAAACATAAAACTGCTACCTCAAATTCCAAGTAAGAAATCATCTTCATATTCGTAGTATAATATCCAAGTAAGAAATCATCTTCATACTCATAGTATAATATCCATCATTTTATCATGCATTCAGCTTGCTAACCCTGCTACTTGTAAAGTATAAAATAATATAGCAACAACAATTGAATAATGTATTTATGCTGTGGAAGTTTTTGTTCAGACATATCTTTTTTGTATAAGCATCTCCTGGTATACATGTCATATCATCATAGCACTGACTACTAATCAAGCTCTATTTCTTTTTCATTTCGTTACAGAGCATCACACAAAACTTGTCTTTGGGAACCAATTACTTTTTGCTCGGTCATCAGAGAATCTGGTTTAGGATTTGCTGGTTGGTACAACACAGAGAAGATGGTACTGTTTTCTCGTTTTTGTTGTTTATACAAGAATCATGTGCTGTATGAATTGCCATTTGAATGTAGCGAGACTTGAAGTTGTGCTTGCTGTACTACCATATTACTGAACATATCTTCTGATATATTGTAAATGTTTTATAGTATTTCATTAATTCGAGGATACTACATGACTGCACTAGAACCATAGGTCTACAGAGTTGAGATATTTGCAAGAAATTCGACTAACGAGTTGCTAAAATATGCGTTTTATGCTTACCATATGTGAAACTTTATTAGACTTGTAATATTTATCCTTCTCTGCTTACTAATTTTTGGAATAAAAATATAAACAGAGTATTTCCTTCTTATGCAAAGATCGTTCTATGCAGGCAAACACAGATTATGTACACTTAGGTTTCTTCATCTTCATTGCTAATGTGCTCTATGTACTTAGACTTGAATGCCCTGATTTTGACCAGTTATACCTAAATTCTATATAGGAACCTGTACATTTGTATAGTGTTCTTTTTTGTCTTCTATTATTTTTTGTTCTACCCTGTAACCATAATGTTTTGTTGTCCTGCATCAGTTTGCTTCTTACTTGTAGATGTTTATTTATTCATTCTACATGAATTTTGATTACGTGCCTGCCATTTGTAGATGAAGTTGAAAGTCTTGCAGCTACTAGATAGGCTGCCTTATCTGGTTCAAAGTCTTCAGATTCAATTCGGGTTGTTAATAGTAGATATTATTGTCGTTCTACTTGCTTTAAGTTCAATTTCCTTTCATAAGCAGAAAATTAATATTGCATTGAGTTTAAAAGTTCTTCATGCTTGATTACAGGTTGTGAATGCATTGCTTACTCAAATGGACAGGTACAAGTATAATGTTATCAGCTTAACATCTTTGACATCAAGACTTTACCAGACCTGACATGACAAACTGTAACTGACATAAAAGGGACATGACAAACTGTAACTGACATAAAACTGACTTTACCAGACCTAACATTTTTGGGGTTGCTCCTTAAATTTCTAACAGGAGTACCTTATTGGGCAATTGCAGTTGTATTAGCATTGTTTTTGCCTTTCTTTTTTGGTGCAAATTGTTTGTCATAGTTTTAATAATCACCCGACAATTTACTGGTCTTTTAACAAAATGTTGGCAACTTTCTTTTGGCTTCAAATTTTGTCTTCTTTATATTAATTATGTATATGAAACATCATAAGTATCATCTTTCTAGAATTTATATGCGATGTTAACTACATCAACCATGAGTTACAACATTCTTTTACGAGATAATAGTAGCAAAATTAATGTCAGGTTTTGCTTGCCTTTCTATGAGCATGGAAACTAAAGACTCATAATCTCGCTGAAGTCGCTAAAGTCAAGTTCTCTTGCTGTTTAGGCATGAAGTCACAAAAACAATTGGAGATCACCAAGGTCAGGTGCACAAAAATTCTGTTTAGTCATGTTTGTACTAACTTAACCATTTCCCTACATGCTACCCATTGTAATATACCGTCATAAAACACACTACTAAGTTGACTCAAAAGCAGCATATACGTATTTTTGTTGTGGTATATTATGAGTGCAGTAACCTATGGAAATTTAGTGAATAGGATGGGCCATGTCTACAAGAGGCAACCCTTATATGTTAGGCTGGTATACGAATATTAATATGTTCTCATTAGCTTGACTATGGGAACCCATAATACAAAAGTCGGAAACATAAATCTAACGTTGAGCATGTTTTACAAATCAAATCATTGAATTTTCTTAATTATAGTGTAATATATTTTTTACTTTGGATATGAAGATAGCTAAAATATGAAGAGGGAAAAAAACTTTTCTATCTTATTAAAAGAAACAAACATGATCTACACTTAACTTTTTGTTCTTTTAGTTATTTTGTTTCAAACAACATACACATAAACTGCTGGAAATACATAGAAAAACATAAAATATAGCAATTGTTGACCTTGATCTTGTTAGTTTTTAACTAAACTCAAGAAAAGAAAGAAAATGAGGTCTAGAATACAACAAGCTAGATCTAGAAGATGTAATAAAAGATCAAAGATGTATAAGACAAGTTGAAGAACTTAAGCTAAATCAAGAATAACTAAGAAACTGACCTATTCAAATTTGAGTATTCGTCGAGGCGGCCTCGGCTTGAAAAAACAATTAAGGCAATTTCAGCATCACAAAGCACAGAAAGTTCATAAGCTTTTTTCATTGATCCATTCCTCCTTTTGCAGAAAGTAACTTGGCAATTTGTTGTGTTTTCAATCCTATTAATTTCAATCTTTCCTCTCCCCATGGCAGTGATATGTTTGATGACCTGATACATTATACATTTTGGCATTCAGTCAGTTTATTATTATTATTTTAAGGTATGTGATATTTGATACGATAAACATCATAGTACTAGATAGTGTTATAATATATTGTGCAATCAAAATGAACTGGGATCGCAAAATTTTGCTATTTCATAAAGGATCTTGTTTCTTACTTTTAGTTGAACACTATTTATCTTCAAAATTGATTTCTTGCATTACAAACATAAAATTGTCTGAGTAACAAATATGCTCTGGTATTTCTAGAGGAAGATGATGAGGCTCTGGTGCTGGTTGGTAGGTAATGTTGTTGTTTGAAGGAGGGGGAGGTTGCAACTGCAGTGAAGTGGGAAGGCTGTTTTGATGTACATAGCAAGTTACAAGGTAATTCATGTCATCTTTTAGCCCTTCACTTTCATATAAATTTGCTTGCAAACATAACTGTATTTATATGGCTATTTGTTTTGCATATATATTCAGTTTCTATCACCATCCACATAGTGGTAATTTTTTATGCAGTTAAATCATTTTCGTGCATTGAAAAGGTACTGTATATGACCCAAAGAGAAATTTGTATACGGATCTTGTGCTAATTAAATATGTTGGACCAAAGGAATTGGATTATCATATTGGTAAATATTGGATTATAGGAATTTAGAAATTATAATGGTAAATTATATATTTGATAGCACATATTAAATTATTTATATTAAAAAAATCATAAAGTAATCAAAACCGGAACCGAAACTGACCCAAAACTTTCAATATTCTGAAACAGAACAAAAATTCCAGATATATCAAACTGAACGAAAATGAATTGAAAACCAAATTTCAAACTTTGTTTCAACCAAGTATTTAAAATAATTTTGGTAGCTTTCTTTTCATGGGAGGTGAATATTGTTTGTTATGTGCCAATAGTAAATGTTAATGTATGAAACTTGATTGGCATGATCAATCATATAATTTAGTCTACATGATACACAATAGTTTAATAATTTGTTAGGCCTTACTGTTATGATGATGTTCTCTCCATACTTATGTTTGATATGGTCATGGTGATCTACATGTGCTAAACTTGACAGGGTTAGTTATATTGCTAATTTCATAGTTATAATCAATAAAGTAAGAACTTAACAATCTATCAAAATGTTTTAACCAGCCTTATTACTGATTGAGCTCATCACCAGCGCATTGTACATAAAAAATTAGAGCTTTTTTGTCCTATTTTTATTAACTTACAAATGGTTTATATCCATTACCATACAGGTTTAGATTGTCGAGGCTGCTCTGATTTAAACTAAAGCTGACGATGAAATCTGTGTTTCTTTTACTAAACCTGTTTGCAAGATCAACATTAAAGGCACCTGGTTTGGACCATATGTGATCAACCAGATTGAGCAGTTGCATGGGTTATCCAGCTGTTGCAAGGCACCAAGCATGAAGCATAGATCTGAATGAATCTTCCACATGACAGTGCTTCCAATTTTGCCGTGTTTACTCCAAATTGTTGGTTCCGGCAGAAGTAGGAGGGAAGGGAGAAGTGATATGCCACAGGGTGTTGGAGATATGGTGGAAGTAGACAGTAGAAAGGAGTTTGATAGGGTAGTTGCAACGTTGAACAGCGGGGAAGTAGATGGAGATGGTCAGATTGTATACGTATTGAAAGTTAATGCAGTGGTCTGTTTATAGTTGCAAGCACTATGATGATGAATAGTTTGTGATTTCTGCTGGGGGTGAAGAAGTGGGAATGTTTTGGTTTGTGGTCTGTGTGAAGTCTGGTGAAGGGAGAAATGACCAGAAATGTGAAGTTTGATGGTTTTAGTGTTTACAAGGAGCAGAGGGGTGGATTTGTTTGTGGTGCTTGAATATAATTTGTTTGTGATTGGGCTTTGTACTTTGATGTTGATGAATATAAGGCAGCAAGCATAGTTTGATAACAAGTCAGAAAGGGGATGACAGATTGAGATGGTGGTCTGAACTAAATGAAGGGGATGGGAACAGTGTTGTTTGCAAAGTGAAGGCAGCAGGAAGGCAACAGTTGTGAATGGCCAGAGTACATACTACTTATAGGACACAGCATGTACATAGTACTCTCTTATCTTCCTGATTCATGTTTTGTATGATCTATATTTACATGCCTTGCTTTCCTGCTTTTGATAGATTTGGCACTCATTTTTTATACTACTAGATACTAATTCCCAATCTTGTTCATTCCTCACTGCAGATTCCTGTCACCAGCTACATTTTAAGAGATTCACTCAAGCTAAAGTCCAATTATGCGGATATGGTTGTTGGCATTTGGTGCGGACTTACTGTATTGATATTATATTTTTGTTTAACATATAACGTGTCTTTGTTTAGCAGAATTTGTGGCAACTTGGTTTACTTTGTTATTTTTGTTTATGGATATTATTGAAACTTGGTGTATGGATGTCTTTTGTTTATTAATATTGTCTTAACTAGTTTATGTAACTAATTAATAGTTATTAGAACATGTTATATTTACTAGTTGTTTGAATATACTCAAAATATAGTTCTGGAATATTCAAAAATAGAGTGGAATATTAAAGCTGTTATATAAATAGAAGATAGCGTTTGATTAATGCTGTCAATGAAGAAACAACAGCGTTCAATTCGTGCTGTATTTATCTTTAAATAGTCAATAACAGCGTTTAGTACATGCTGTCGAAATAGTTGATGATTCAATAACAGCGTTTATAAAAAGCCGTTGTAAACAGTTAAAGTAGAATTAAAACATCTCCGACATCATGTTTAAAAACGCTGTAAAAACATTATTGATAGCTTGTAAGAAACGCTGTCAAAGTGATGTTTCAACAGCGTTTATCAAAAAGCTGTTGTAAGTTCTGTATAAACGACAGCATGTCGTTATACAGCGTTTGAACTAACGCTGTTGTATCTTATTACAGCGTTTATCAAACGCTGTTAAAAGCCTTTTGTGGTGTAGTGTTTATTTATAAAATTATTGCTAATGTCCTTAGTAATAGAATAAAAGTGTCTTTGCCTTTTCTTATTTCTGAAAATCAGAGTGCATTTGTACCTGGTAGACTTATCTATGTAAACTCTCTTTTAGCTCATGAGATGGTCTAAAAATTGAACACAATACAGGGAGATAATGTATGTATTAAAATTGACTTATAAAAAGCATATGATAAGGTAAACGGATACTTTATTCATCATATTATGAAATGCATGGGTTTTCCTACAAAGTTTTGTGATTTGGTGTTTGAATGTATTAATACTCCTACCTTCTCTATTCCGATTCAAGGAAAGGCAGAAGGGTTTATTAAGAGTAACATGGTGTTAAGACAGGATGACCCCTTATCACCTTATCTTTTTGCTATTGTTATGGAGTATTTTTCTATCCTTATGAAAATAGAGAATTTTAAAGGTAATGTTCACCCTATAAATAGAATTCAGCCCTGTATTAACCATCTGATTTATGCTGATGATCTCATGGTGTTTATAAAAGCTAATAAAGATAATGCAGACTCTATAAAAAAAATTGATAAATTAAAAACTTATGCTGGTTTCAACTTAATGTTAATAAGTGTAAAGCTTAATTCAGTAAGTCTTGTAAGTTCAAAAAAGAATTTTTAAATGTATTACAAATAGCAGATGGATTTCTTCCAATCAAATATTTAGGTTTGCCTCTTTCAACAAATATGATTAAGGATTCAGATTGTTCTGTTCTAATTGAAAAAATCTAAGAAAGAATGGAGACTTGGTCTCGTAAGTTACTTTCCATTGCTGGAAGACTTGAACTAATTAAGATAGTGATTTATGCTATTATCTTATACTAGCTACAAGGTTTTCATATCCCAGTTGCATCTATTAAAAAATTGGAAAGTAGATGCGTTGACTTTTTATGGAGAGGTAAATATCACAAAATTAGTTGGGAAAATGTGTGCAGACCTAAAAATGAAGGAGGTCTTGGAATTAGAAGTATTAAGGACATGTGTATTACTTGCCATTTAATTTTTTTTTTTGGAGATTTCTTAATTCAGACTCTTTGTCGGCAAGATGGATGAGATCCAAGTATTTGAAACAAATTTTTTTTGGAATTCTGTGCATAACAGTAACTGGTCAAATACTTGGAAGCAAATATTAAATTGAAGGAAAATTGGTAAATCATTGCTTGAAAGAAAATTTAAGAATGGTAAAGAAACTAGTTTATGGTTTGATCCATGGTTTAAAAATGAGGCTTTTATAAATAAGTTTGGGTGGAATAGTTTAGTTATATGTGGTGGATCAAATGATAAAGTATCTGATATCAATGTCAATAATCAGTGGCAACCACAGTTACACCCTATTACTAACCCCCACAAAGATGAAATATGCAAAATTCAATTTGATATTTATGTAGAGAATGACTACTGGGAATGGAAAGCAAGCAACAGACAGAAGTTTTCTTTTAAATCAACTTGAAATTTTATTAAAAACAAATTCCCAACAGAAGAGTAGTATCATTGCATATGGAATAGTGTGAATTGTCCCAAGATGGCATTTTGTACATATTTTGCAATTAAGAACAGACTACCAACTTGGGATAGACTTAATAAATGAGGCAGTAATATAAATTCACTTTGTTCCTTGTGCAATTTATGCAATGAAAATGCTAATCACCTATTTTTTGAATGCATTTACTCCTCTGGAATCAAATCAAAGCTAATCTGAGTATATATGACAACATGCATATGGATCAGCTGCATATTATCAAAATGATCAACAAAAAATTCAGATCTAAATCTAAGGAAACAGATTGTGCTCACATTCTATTAACTATTGCAGTGTTCAACTTGTGGAAAGAAAGAAACTTGCAAGTGCACAACAAAGGCAGCAGAAGTAAAGAGCAAGTTTGGTTACTTATTAGTACTGATAGCAAGATTATTCTGCAAAAATCTAAGAAAATATTTAAAAATCAAACCAAGTTCGCTTCCCTTGCTGACGACCGGAGTTCTGAAGCTGGAAGCAAACATTTAGAAGCTTATCTTTTGCATTCGAAATGCTTACAGACCGATAATCATGTTGACTGTATAATTCAAGCTGTGTCTAGTCAACCAGCAAGGGCTTGTTGATAAAACTGATAAGATCTGCTCCCATGAGACTGAGAACAACTACTCTAACCCACACCAAGCTCCGGTCATCAACTTCTCGAGTATCAGAGATAATTTGGGTAGTAATTGGAATTCGAGGATGACATTGTTAGATCTAGGTCACGATGATGCTAGATCTAACAACTCTCTGTATTCCTGCACTACTAAGAACTGCTCTCATGAGGCTGAGAAAAATTGTGTTAACCCACAACAAGTTCTGGCCATCAACTTCTCGAGTATCAAAGCTAGTTTGGGTAGTAATAACATATCGAAGAAGACATCGTCAGATCTAGGTCGCGATGACACTAGATCTAACAACTCTCTGTATTTCAGCAACAATCTTAAAGCTTCGAGTAAATCTGAGAGCGGAAGGGGGTATGAGAGATGGATTTAACAAAGCTAATTTATCCTACTGGGAGCGTGATGAAACTAGCGGTGTGAAGAATGAAGAAAAATTGGCGAAGATTTGAAGAGTATCGTTCGCCATTTTTATTTTCTTTGCTTGCTTCTCAGAGAATAGAGTTTATGACGGCAACCCTAACCCTAAAAGGGTGGTTGTATTTTGTTTTTGTGGCTGCGAGTTTGTTACTTGAACCCGGTATTTTGTAACTGGGCTGGGCCCATTTTAATTGTCTTTAAAGAAAAAAATACGATCGAGCACAACAGTACGACATGATCTAAAAAAAATAATACATTGGTTATCTTATTTTATGAAATTTCAAAAATACCAACGTTTATCGAAAAATACGTCAAACTATAATTTAAATATTTTTCAAATTAAAAATTATGAAAAAATCCTATAAATTCATTTTAAAACACATCACTAAAAATAAAGTCATTTTATTAACAACTGATTTGAATCAAATTTAAATATTTAAATGAACTAAATATATCCACTCGAAACACTAAAAAATTGGGTCGTTACTGTACTTGGCGGTGAAATTCGTTGCATCATAACCCTTGTCTTTTACCAATGTATTGGAAGGTATATTTCTTTCATTTTTCATTTTTTGTCTTCATTTGTTATGTTATACATCATTTCCTTCTATGATGAAGGAAACATGAATTCGACTTGCAAATATGGAGAATACATGCAATCATCAATTAATACACCTTATATGATGGTAAAGAAATGGACTAAAAGTTATATTACTCTTTCACCTTTTGATTTTTTTTTTCAAAGTTGGTTTGATATTTATGTCAGGAAATTCACCATCCTACTAGCAATGGTCCTTACGCACTAGATCCACATAGCTCGAGGCCTTATTTTCTCATGAAATGCGCCAAACACTTGCTTGGTTGCATGAGAACTTCATTTCACTTGAAATTTATAATGTTGTGAGTCTCGCCACTAGACAAGCTTTAATTTCTTATGGTTATACAAATTTCTTTTGCAACTCTCTTACCAAAGATTGTTTTTTCACATTGGGATATTATAGACCAATTGTATGAAAAGTAAGAAATTGCTAAAGCAAGAACCATCCCACAAATATGTATAACTTTGAAATTAAAACGATAACTGAAATTCTACTTTAATTATGCATATTAGAGAACTGTTTGCTTAGTTTTTCTTCAAAAAGGATTACTACTAGTGAATTAATTTGCTTTGAAACTTGTTTTTTAATTTGGTAAGACAATTTTATGGCTTTTGTGTAATGAATTTATTTATCATTTGTTCAATATCTTGTATTGTGACTGTACTAGGAATTTAGCATTTTTTTCTTCCTTCATTTATGGTTTAGAAACTTACAATCTGCCTTTTCTCTATTATGTAACACTTAATTGGATTTGGATTGAAATGGCAATGCATCTTATTAGTTGTTTGATCAGTGCATCTTTTTGCTATAATATGTTGTTAAGCCTAATTGTATATTTCGTATGCAATGCTAAGGTGATCAACATTTGCGTGAAAATTTCCAGATATTGTTCATTTCATGCATTCTTCAAGAAAAACATGGTGTTTTTGCAAATGACTACTCTCGTTATAATTATTACTATCATGTATATATTAGTACTCTCATTATAATGACCACTATCCTATACATTTGCTATTTCTGTGCTTGTTTCAGGAGTTAGTATCTTCCCCTGCCACATTCCTCTTCCCCTTTTCGTAGGGACTATCAAAAACAACACAAATCCAATCAAAACACATGCACTAATCAATAACCAAAACACAACTACACGCTTCTTATGCAAGTTTTTCGAATTAAAACCAAGCACATGCACAAATGTTGTAAAATTTTCAAAGAAGCTTTGGGTTTGGGTTGTGTTTTTAGAAGAGAAGGAGTAAAGAGGTAGAAGAGAATTAGTCCCACATCCTAGAAACTCATACAAAATATTTGTATAAATAAAGATATCTCACGTGGATGCTGGGGCCTTGGTGCTCCCACATGTTTGCTTTATTGTGAGGAGAGAAGTCATGCAACACCACACGCGCGCCGCTGCCGTCTGTCCCACCAAACCACGTATGGGTCCAAAAATATTTTTGGATCGTATATGAATAGTAACGGGCCGGATTTCGGCCCATTAAGGACCCAGAACCGGAAAATTTGAATAAAGAGCGGAAATTTGTAATGTTTTCTGAAACGTTACAAAATGAATGGACGCGACCGTTTGTAATGGTTGTGAACCGATACAAATGAATAGTCGCGACCGCGCAACGCTTCGCGAATTTACACCTCTTCACGCCTATAAATAGCAACGCCCAGAAATCATTTCAAACGTTTCAACATCTTCTTCTTCTTCCCAGAGCGATTCTGCAACGCCAGAAAGTGTTGCAAAATGCTGTGCCTCCATTGCTCTGTTTTGTGACGCCACCAAGGTGTTGCGAAATCAAAAACCATTGCAGTATTGCTCTCTTCTTCCTCTTCATTTTTTCTCTACAAATTGCATCATCATAGACAGTTTTTTGAAGTATTCTTGGTCGAATCAAAGTCGTACAAACTTTGAATTTGATTACGCTGTTACAGGGCTTCATGGAATCCTGAAAGTCGATAGTTTGATAACCCGTTTGTACCTGGTGGGTTGAACTATTGTCTGAAAGAATCTATTCCATAGATCCTTTAAGTCGGAAGTACAACATTGTCTTCATCGCTATTGCCATCAAATTCGCCTCAAACTGCAAAATTCCCAACAAATTTTCAGACAATAGTTCTTCAACCATGGAAGGTTCGAGCGCTTTACAAGTTATGAATCAACATCTAACTCAATTGGAGCATTTTGATGGCGATAATTTCACTCGTTGGCAACAGAGGATGAAATTTTCCTAGTCACCGTTAAATTGTTCTACATTTTGGAAGATAATTTGGAAGAGATCCCGGACAAAACTGATAAAGATGATGATGCTCTAAAGGATAAATCTGCAAAGCGCAAAGAGGACGATTTCCTATGTAGAGGCCATATTCTGAATGCGCTATCTACCCCAGTCTACAATGCTCATAGGACCTTGGAAACAGCGAAGGCACTCTGGACTGCACTGGAGAATAAGTACCGCATATCCGAGGCATGTAATAAAAAGGTTCTTATTTCTAATTTTATGGATTTCAAAATGGTCACCAATAAGTCCATAATTGGACAAGTAAGCGAAATCTTACTGTTGGTGAATCAACTTAAAGATGCTGGAATTGATCTCCCTGAATCTTTTGTTGTTGGAGTTATAATTTCTAGACTTTCGCATAGTTCGAATGATTATAAGAAAAAGATGAAACATGCGAAAACGGATTATAATTTAGACGGTTTGTATTGTCATCTTCATATTGCAGAAGATTCTCGTAAACGCGATCTAGATGGCAATCCGCAAACTGAGTCCCATTCTAAGGAAAATAATGTTGAAATATATGATAAATTAAAGCTAAAGAATGAGACACAGTTTAAGAAGAGAAATCATTCCAAAACCAAAAACAAAAAAAAAAGGTGCTTGTTATTTTTGTAACAAGCCCGGCCACTATGCCCGAGACGGCCGTCTGTGGAAGAAACAACAAAAAGTGAATGTGGTCAAAGACTCGCTTGTGGCTGCAGCGCAAGAGGCAAACTCCATTAGTGGTAATTATAATGATTGGTGGTTCGATACTAGAGCAACCATTCATATTTGAAAAGACCATAATTTGTTTAAAAGTTACGAAGAAAATAAAGGCGAAGCCGACGAAGTTACAAGAGCAAATAAGATTCCAAGAAAAGTTCAAGGAAAAGGCACTATAGAACTTCCTCTCACCTCTGGAAAAGTTCTTACATTAGTCAATGTATTTTATGTACCTGATATGTGTAAGAATTTGGTCTCTGGATACCTTCTTCACAAAGGAGGATTCAAGATGGTGTATGGTTTGATAAGCTAGTGTTGTAATGGTAAATTCATTGGACATGGATACTCTTGTAACGGTATGATTAAGTTGAATCTAATAAATAAATCTTCTGTTTATATTGTTGATTCTATTATTTTATGGCATGGTGGATTAGGAAATGTTAATTATAAATCCATTAGAAATATGAATAAATTATGATTAATTTCTGATTGTGATTTCGATACCATCTTTAAATGTGAAATATGTGTTCAAGCAAAAATACACCGGAAATCTTTAAATCCGTACAAAGTAAAACTGGTTTGCTTGATTTGGTATATAGTGATGTGGGTGACTTAAAAAGTCATATCACTTATGGTGGTAACCAATACTATATAACATTCATTGATGATTATTCTAGATATGCATACGTATATCTAATGAAACTAAAGATGAGGCTTTTGATAAATTCAAAATTTACAATGCAGAGGTCGAAACACAATTAGAAGTTAAAATTAAAATATTACATTTAGATCGTGGTGGTGAATATTTCTAGAATGAATTCACCTTGTTTTGTAAACAACAAGGTATAATTCACCAATGTACTGCCCCATATACACCACAACAAAATGGTGTTGCTGAAAGGAAGAATAGAACTTTAGTAGAAATGGTTAAGGCTATGATCATAAATTCTAGTTTACCTTATAACCTATGGGGTGATGCTATGTTATCTGCATGTTATATTCTAAATAGAGTACCACTTAAAAAGAATAATATTTCCCCTTATGAATTATGGTTTAATAGGAAACCTAACCTAACTAGACTTAAAGTTTGGGGTTGCTTAGCATATGTTAGAAAACCAGACCCTAAACGACCAAAGTTAGGAAATAGAGCATTTAAATGTGTTTTCATGGGATATTCACCTAATAGTATAACTTATAGATTCCTTATTCTTGATACCCTAGAAGTTATAGAATCTGTAGATGTAGAATTTTTTGAAAATCAAACTATTGAGATCCCATTGAGATCATCTAGTCCAGAACCAAGTATGACTAATGATATCAATGACGATGATTATGCTCCTGCTCAAAACAGCAAGGAAGTGTCAGTAACAAATAATAGTACTGAACAACGAAGAAGTAAAAGAGAAAGAATAGAAAAGGACTATGGTCCTGACTTCATTACATATCTTGTAGAAGGCAGTAAGAACGAAGTCCTTAATGTGACTAAATATGTAAAGAAGTCGATGATGATCCCAAAACTTATTCTAAGGCTATGTGTTCCAGAGATTCCAATTTCTAGAAAGAAGCCATCAATGATGAAATGAAATCCATACTGTTAAACCAAACTTGGGTTTTAACTGATTTACCTCATGGTGCTAAACCTATAGGATGTAAATGGATATTCAAGAAAAAATTGAATACAAATGGATCTATTGATAAGTTTATAGCCAGATTAGTTGCTAAGGGATATAAGCAAAGACATGGAGTAGATTACTTTGATACATATGCTCCAGTTGCTCGCATATCTTCTATACGCTGTTTAATTGCACTTGCAACAATTCATAAATTAGTCATACATCAAATGGATCTAAAGACTGCTTTTCTAAATGGAGCAACCTGAAGGTTTCAAAACCCCAGGCCAAGAAAAGGAAGTTTGCAAATTATTGAAATCTCTTTATGGCCTGAAGCAAGCTCCCATGCAATGGCTTGAGAAGTTTGATAAAGTTTCACTATCATATGGATTCATTGTTAATGATGCTCATAAATGTATTTATAGCAAATTGGATAACAACGGTATTGTTATAATATGTTTATACGTTGATGACATGCTAATATTTAGTACCAATATATCCTGTGTGAATGAAAATAAGAAGTTTCTGTCTTCTAAATTCGATATGAAATATCTAGGAGAGGTTGATGTAATTTTAGGAATTAAAATTGTCAAGAAAGAGGGGGGAGTTATTACTAGCTCAATCTCATTACATAGAGAAATTACTACAAATGTATGGTCATTACAATGACAAACCAGCACCAACTCCTTTAAATCCTAGTTTTATATTAGAAAAGAACACTGGACGTACTATCTCACAACTAGAGTATTCCAGTGTTATTGGGAGTCTTATGTATGTTATGCATTACACTAGACCAGACATCGCACATGCTATAAGTGTATTGTGTCGATTTACGAGTAATCCAGGTTTCGTACATTGAAAATCTATTTCCAGAGTTTTAGCTTATTTGAAAGGGACCATTGAATATGGTTTATCTTATAAAGGATATCCTGCGGTGATAGAAGGATATAGTGATACAACCTGGAACAATGTAGAATCCAAATCCAATTCTACGACTGGATGGATCTTTACATTAGGAGGCGCTGCTGTGTCTTGGGCTTCCAAGAAGCATACCTGTATTTCTGACTCAACAATGTTGTCAGAATTGATTGCATTAGCAGATGCATGTAAAGAAGCGGAATGGCTTAGGAATTTATTAATGGAAATCCCTTTATGGAAGAAGCCTTTTCCAGCGGTCTTGATTAACCGTGACAATCAAGAAACGATATATAATGTGTTTAATAAGACATATAATGGAAAGTTTAGGCATGTGAGTTTAAGACATCAAATGGTGAGACAGTTACTCAGAAGAGGAGTTATAACTATTGACTACATAGAAACGAAGAAAAACTTGGCTGACCCACTTACAAAGAGTCTTCCAAAGGCAATAGTTTCTATAAAGTTACAAGAAATGGGACTAAGGTCTGTGAATGAAAGTTGATCATCCTTAACAGAAACCCAACTTATGTCTTAAAATGGATAGACAAAGTTCAATGGGTACCAACAAGTTAAGAGAATGATTATGGAACACTAAATCGATAATCATAATATTTAGTGTTGGATTCTGCAAGAAAAAAGAATGGATATACATCCTTAATAAGTCTAGAAACCTTAAAAGGTGTATCGCAGAAACACCTTAAGAAACTTGCCTATATGAGTATGGAAATCAGGTCGTTTCCCAGGAAAGTAAGACCGCTTTCTAAGTTGACTCATGAACCATGATTTAAGCACATGGCCATTAACGTGCTGAGCAATACAGATCACTTTACCTAAGGAAATCAACATGTGTGATTGTTCTCGTTTTATCATTAGGGATACTTGGTTCAAGATTCGATCACCATAGAATCTCGATAAGGCTTTGAATGGTTTACACTATGTAAAGGTTCAAATCCAAAAGATACCTTTTATTTAAGTGTTGGTTTTCACGATGATGCAAAACTTGATCTTAGAACTACATAGGCTTGATCCCACTTGGGTATGTAGGAAATCACTCTAGTGATGTAGCCGTCCTATTTATTATTTTCTTATTTTGAAAATTGGGGGAGATTGTTGTAAAATTTTCAAAGAACCTTTGGGTTTGGGTTTTTTTATTAGAAGAGAAGAAGTAAAGAGGTAGAAGAGAATTAGTCCCACATTCCAGAAACTTATACAAAATATTTGTATAAATAAAGATTTCTCATGTGGATGTTGGGGCCTTAGGGCTCCCACATGTTTGCTTTGTTGTGAGGATAGAAGTCATGCAACACCACACGCGCGCCGCCGCCGTCTGTCCGACCGAACCTAACCGGGCCTGGTACGGGCATGGGTTTCGGGTTCGGATCCAAAAATATTTTTGGATCGTATATGAATAGTAACGGACCATATTTCGGCCCGTTAAGGACCCAGAACCGGAAAATCTGAATTTGAATAAAGAGCTGAAATTTGTAACGTTTTCTGAAATGTTACAAAATGAATGGATGCGACCGTTTGTAACGGTTGTGAACAATTACAAAATGAATAGTTGTAACGACCCTGGATTTTTATATAAATTTAAAATGATAATTAAAATCTATTTTTGAAGAAAATGGTGAAATTAATCAATTTAGTGATGTGAGTTTCCCCGAGTTCAAATATATTCTATATAAATCATTTAAATTTTTGAATATTGTATATATTTGTATATATGTGAATATATATGTATGTATTGGATTTTAAATAAATTCTTATATAAATGATTTTGCAAAAGAATAATTAAATAATAAATAATATACTTTGGACACAAGTATAAAAATAAATAAATAAATTGATTTAAAAATTTATAAATGATGATAATTTGAGTTATATAAAATATATGTGTATATAGAGAAATATAAAACAATAATTTTTTAAGTAAAATTTATGATAAATATTTAAACTAAAAAAATAGAAGTAAAAAGAGATAAGAATAAAACTACTTATCAATATTAAGTGAAAAATATAAAATAAAATATACGTTGTAAATTTAATACGTATGTTAGAAATATGATTAGAAGATAAATTACAAAACAATATAATATATTCAAGTGTGAACAATAAAAAGACAAGTATCTAAAAGCAAATACAAAGCAAGCTATGTAAATGAAAAATATAAAGAATATATATTTACATAAGTAATAAAGCTTGCATAATATACAAAGTAGAAACCACATATTTATAAAATTATGAAAAATATAAAACAAAAACAATAAGTATAAAAAAAAACTAAAGCAAATATGAAAAGTTAGTATAGAAACAAAACAAAATAAATAAGTTTGTACACTTAAAAACAAATGGAAAATAAACATAAGACTATTGATGAGAACACATATGAAGTCTGCATTGAAGAAAATAGCTTTGAACTTGAACTAACAAATGATTCTGGAAAACAAGTTCTGCATGACACCACTGACACACATGAAACAGACATGGATAGAGAATGGTGCACCAATTTTGAGAAACAAGTAAATAATTTAATACAGCAAATGTATGTAAACTCAGTGGTTGAACCAAACTCACAAACAATCCCATACAACTTTTCCATTGATCTGCCTGGATGGCCTTCAAATCCTACCTCCCACACTTCATCTTTTGCTCCTCCTCCTGTCACAAAACCAACCAATTCTTTCTCTCAGTCTCCTTCTCCATCATCTCAGCCCATTAGAACCATTGAAACGAGATCTCTATCTGCTAAGAGAAGACACAACAAAACCAAACCTCAATCTTGTTAATGTTTAAAAAAATTGCATCATGGAACCTTAGGGGTGCTCACAGCAACTTGAAGCTTGACCAAGTTAGAAACATAATCAGTGAGTACAATATTTCTCTTTTTGGTCTTCTTGAAACTAAACTAAATTCAGCTTTATCTTCCAGAGCTGTTTCTTACATCAATCCAACTTGGTCCTTTCACCACAACCTTGACAATGCATCTTATGGTAGAATATTAGTAATCTATGACCCTACTATTTTCTCTATATCCCCACTTCTTTCTACTAGGCAATACATTCACCTTCACGTCCAAGACATAAATACCCGTTCTTCATTCTATGTTACTTTTGTATATGCTGATAACTCTGCAAATTCAAGGAAATTTTTTTTTGATGCATTGCCACCATTAAGACAATCCACCCACCCTTGGATTGTGATGGGAGACTTTAACTCCTGCTTTGATTATACTGACAAATCTGGTGGAGTTCCACTAACTGCTAATGATCTTGATCCTATCAATCAAGCCATTTATGAGTCTGACTTAATCATGGTCAATAAATCTGGTGCAAAGTTTTCTTGGAATAACAGGAGTCGTAGTGGCATTCGCACTTTCACTACTATTGATCATACATTTTGCAACCTTCAAGCTATATCTTCCTGGCCCTCATTATCTGTTTTCCTCCCCCAGCCTATCTTATCTGACCACTCCCCTCTAATATTATCTTTTGGTCAACATTTTAATAAGGAAAAGAGAAGCTTTAAATTTTACAATGCTTGGGCAAAACATGAACAATTCATTCCTTTAGTAACTAAATTAAGCTCTGATTTTAATTGTTATGGTAATAAAATGTACAAGTTTTGCAGGAAGCTCAAATTCATTAAGCTGCAGATTAAACTTTGGGCTAAATCAACTTTTGGCACTGGTGCATTATTATCTACTGATCTCAAGGAAAAGCTAAAGAAACAACAGGAGTACTTGATGGAGCACCCTCTTGATGTTCAAGCTGCTGAAGAGGAATGCAAACTTTTTAAAGAGGTTAACAATGCTCTGTACATGGAAGCAAGTATGAAGAGACAGCAGTTACACAAAAAATGGATAGCAGAAGGAGATAAAAACACAAAATTTTTCCATGATTCTATAAAGGTAAAACATGCTACTGAGAATATACATAACATATATGATGAACAAGGAACAGCATGTTCTACTGCAGATACTGTTGATAGAGCATTTATTGATTATTTCACTACATTGCTTGGTAACTCTGATGGGTTCACCCCTGACCTTGATCTTATTTCATCCCTACCTCTACCTACCATTACTTCCCTTGAAGCTGTGTCACTAATTGCTCCAGTTACTGATGAAGAAATTAAAAATAACCTTTTTGCTATGAACCAACAATCATCTGGAGGGCCTGATGGTTTGAATGTGGTTTTCTTTATAGCAACTTGGAGTATATTGGGCAGTGAGTTCTGTAATGCTGTCCACAATTTCTTTAATAAGTGTAAGATGTTGGGTGAAGTGAATTGCACTAACATTGCACTTATTCCCAAAGTCAATAATCCCTCTACTGTCACTGAATTCAGACCCATCTCTTGCTGTAATGTGGTCTACAAATGCATCACTAAAATTCTTGCTTCACGACTTGTTAAAGTCCTTCCTTCTGTAGTTTCTAGAAATCAGGCTGCCTTCATTCCTAGTAGAAGTATAATTGACAACTTACTGCTGGTCCAAGAACTCTTGAAAGGATATGGCCAAAACAAAGTAACCAAAGCGGCAGCTATCAAAATTGATATTTCTAAGGCTTATGATACCATCCACTGGTCTTCATTAGTCAGGGTTATGGCACAAATGGGATTTCCCAAAATTTTTGTTTCCTGGGTTTATGTGTGCATATCTACTCCTTCATTCTCTATAGTGATAAATGGTAGACCAGTTGGTAATTTCAGAAGTTGTAAAGGAATACGTCAGGGAGACCCCATTTCTTCTTACTTATTCTTACTAGTCATGGAAGTTTTCACTGTTATTCTACGAATTAAATATGAGCAGAAAGCTATCAAGTATCATCCGAAGTGTGCTAAACTTAATATCACCTCTATCATGTTTGCTGATGATGTGTTGTTGTTTACCAAGCCTGAGCTTCCTTCATTTAATGCCATCTCTAAGGCACTACTTGATTTTTATGCTATGACTGGTCTCAAAATCAATCAACAGAAATCCTCCTTGTTAGTATCTGGTGCTAGTGACACACATGTTTCTGAATTACAAACTGCAAGTGGTTTCTCTGCAATGAGCTCTGATATGAAGTACCTTGGGTTACCATTGATAACAAAAAGAATTACAAGAGCTGACTGCTTTCCTCTCTACAACAAAATCACTTCTGTGTTGAAAGCTTGGGAAAATAGGAAGTTATCTCAAAGTGGTAGGCTAGTGCTAATAAAAGCTACTGTTTTTGCCTCCCTTGTTTACTGGGCACGTGCAATGATACTTCCTTCTAGACTACTACATCAGGTCAGGTCTGCCATGAGCAGATTTTTCTGGACTGGTAGCATACATAACAAAAAAGTTTTGCCAGTTTCTTTTTCTAAATTTGAAGTTCCTAAATATTTGGGAGGACTTGGAGTTAAAAATGTCAAGACTTGGAATACAGCAGCTATGAGCAAGCATATTGATGATATAATCAGCAATAGGGAAAGTTTATGGGTACAATGGGCTAGGCAGTACAATTTAAAAGGAAAGTTTTTTTGGTGCATGGATATTCCTCAGAATAGTAGCTGGATATGGAGAAATATACTTAAGTTGAGGAATGTGGTACTAAAAATGATCAAATACCCAGTCAATCAAAATTCTACTGTCAAATTCTGGTATGATCCTTGGGTAAGTGAAGGTATTATTCTATCCAGCCTGTGTGATTATAACCAGATTGTGCAGACTGGTATACAAATGAATGCTAAGGCAAGTGATTACATACTTGATGGGAAACTGGTGCTTCCTTATAACAGCAATTTACATATAAGACAGCTGTGGGAAAAAATGATACAACTTTACAAGCCTGATGCACATCACGACTATGTGACATGGAACAAGAAGAAACATACAATTAAAGGTGTTTTCAATCAGATCACTGACACAGCCCCACTGCCTTCTGCTATTTGGAACAGTGTCATTTGGACTTCTGATACTCAACCTAACCATAACTTGATGCTTTGGAAAGTGATAAACCAAGCATTGCTTACTAGAAATGTACTGAACAAGTATGGCATGAGTTGCTCACTGAAGTGTCTGTTTTGTGATAATTTTGATGAGTCTGCTCATCACATTTATTTTGAATGCCCTGCTCTCCTATATATCATCACTGGTATTTGGAATAAAGCTGGCATTAGGTTACTGCCAGTTAGCACTACTGAAGTGTGGGGAGTTTTCTTAAAATCTGGCAAGAAGAAAGATGTAAAAGGAAGGATGCTTGCTAACTGCTTGAAGATTTATATGTCTGTTATCTGGAGAGAGAGGAATACTATATTTTTTGAAAATCAGAGAAAAAATGGTGATGCTCTTTGGCAAGAGGTGAAGAATGCTATTCTTTGCCAAATAAAGAACTGTCAATCTGGTTATTCAGTTGAAATGTTACATCTCTGGGAAAGAGACTAAGTCCCTTTTTATTTTATTTTTTTTAGCTCTTTGTGTTTGGTTTTGTTTTGTTCTTTCTTTTCTATGTTTATCTTTGTCCTTCATCTGTAACTTTTATTGGTTTGCAATAAACTGGTAGGGGACCAGTTAACCCCGCTGGCTTTGCCAAAAAAAACAAAACTAAAGTATAAACAGGTAAAAGCAAAAGTATGTAGGCTGTAAACCAGAAAATAGGAAGCAGGACAGCAAGTATATGTTTAAGTATATAAACATAAAGTAAAAGCAAATAACAAACAAATAAAAACATATCAAGTACATAAGCAAAAGCATGATATCAGCCATTAATGCAAGACATCTCTAAGTACACACAATATGTTCAGCATGCCTATTGTACAAAATTTTACTATCACCCAGTACAAGCTTGTAATCCCTGTACATCCTTTTCTATATATATCAATCTACAAATGTAAATGTCATTCCAGTTCAAAGCAAAGACAGGGTTCAAGGAAAATCTGAAGTAACATCACTCAAACTCAGACAAGAAAAGAAAAAAAAAGGAATACAAAGTATAAAACAAAGAAATAAAATAAATATACTCAAGTATCTATTTACAGAAGAATCAAGCTTGTATTTTCAAACCTGTTCAACATTTGCAAGCTCTGTTCTTCCTTTCTGTGAAAACCAAGGTGAGTGACATCATAAAATTTAAAAAGTTAAATATATATTTACGTTGCCTGATCATCTATGAAAACAAGTGTGATCTGTGAATGAATTTATCAGTTAGCTTTGTATATGAAAATATTGTTGTGCATATATCAGTATTCTTCTCTGACTTTAGTTCTCGGCTTAAGTACTCATCCAAATTCATTTGTTCTTGATCCAAGCTTTGACAAGGCTTAAGTTTTGAACACAAAATGATTGTTATAACCTATATTAAAGAATTAAAAATTGATATAAAATGAAACCTCTGGAAATATCACTGGACTTGAAGAAGACTGAACAAAACTATAACTTAGTCAAAATTTAAACATTTTATTTTACAATTTCAGGCATGTAAACTGGATGCGTACACTAAAACATGAATTTTAAAACAAACATCATGATTTTTAGAGTTAGAATTAAAGAGCGGTTCGAGTTTGATTAAAATTCACTCTTTTGGAAAATTCTGGTGATTCTCTGATTTGTGGCTATCGGGATTCTTCCTGTAGGTGGAGGAGTGACTGGGGTGTTCGGCAAAAATGGGAGGTGGATGGTCAGTGACCAGTGGAGGCCGTGGTTGTGAATTTTTATTCCTAAACCTAGTTTTATCTAGGATGAGCATTTCGATCACCACGTCTCCTACAGGAGATCGAGTACTACTGGATTTTTAGGAGGGGTAGTTGGGTAGTAGACGGGGTCGTGGCCAAAATTTCAGAGGCGCTGGTGGTCGGGGCGTGGCGAACGGCACGTTTCCAGGTTTTGAGGGGGGTGATTTTTTTCTTGCTCCAGGTCCTGTTTTGAACTCGAATTCGATTCGAGCTTGGGAGCGACGATTTGTTGATCGAGTTTATATGTGGGGGTGATCGACGTTTTGAGAAGATCATCGTGGATGATCTGAAGTGGTGGCAGTAACGGTGCAGGTGCACAATGATGAGGGCGTGTCAGTAGTTGTTGGGGTTACTTTTTTTTTTGGGTTCTCTGGTAATTGGTGGGTTGTTGCTCGAAGTAGATGGGTTTTTGGCTCGGGTAAGTGGGAAGTTTGACTCGAAGGAAAGCATGGAGGCCTCGGGTAGATTGCATGTTACAGGTTTGAAACCTGCAGGTTTCAAACATTTTAAAACTGGGTTTTTGAAGTTGTTTAAAACTAAGTTTAAAAAAAAAAATAAAAAAAAATAAATAAATTAAGTTTGGATTCAAATATAGATTTGAATCATAGTTTTGTAATAATTTAAAATTTGAAATTTAAATTTGGTTAGAACAACTTTTAAGTGTTAAAGTAAAATTGAAAGGTTTAAATTGTAAATTAGAGATTTAAAATAAGAAAAAAAAATCTAAGTTTAAATCTGGAATCTAAATTTAATATGTATTTCAGATTTGACATAAATGGAAGTTTTTAAATATAAAATGAATTAAGTAATTTTAATTGTTAAAGTGTATTTCAAAATTGATTTGAAATTAGATTTGGGTAAATGATTAGAATGAGGGTAATTTAACTCTATTAATTAAAGATCTTAACTGTTTTGACTAATTCAAATTCCTACATTTCATTTAAATGAGATTTAAATAATAAATAAGAAATTTGAGGAATTTCATTAAGAGTCAATCAATTAAAAGGATAAATTTCATAAATTAAAAATAAATGGTAAATTAACTTATGATTGAAAGATGGTTAATTAAGGTAAATTAACTATGTAATTAACTTAAGGTTAATTAAATTTTTGTAATTAATTGAGGATTAATCACTTATTGTAATTAATTTTGGATATTTTGATTTAATTAAAGTTAATTTATTTAGTTTAATTAATTTCAGAAAATCATTAGATAAATTGGTAACAAGTAATTTATAATTAATAAATCAGAATTGGATAATAAATTCATAAGTAATTAATTGGAGATAAATTGAATTACATAGGATTAAATGATTAATAAATCATATTTATAAATGATTTTTGGATGCTTGAATTACTTATGAATGATTGTATTATATGTGATGCCTTGAATTGATTATCCTATCTGATTTGTGATATTTTGTTCTGTAGATCGAACTGTGAGTATTTATTTGCATCTATATATTATCTGTGAATCTGTGAATGGACGATGAGCGTTATAGTTATATCGCTTATCAACTATATTCCTGTATTCTGATCTGTGATGATTGTATGCTGTTGCACTACTGTGTATAACCCCTGGACCACACCATACACACACAAATATGGATTTCACGAGAAAATCGATTAAGTCACAGATTTTGAAATGATTTATAAAATGGAATATTTGAATTCAAATTGATTTTGAAAATAGATTTGGGTTAAACGGTAAAGCTTTTGAAAAAGGTTTTCAAAGATAAAAGCTATTTTGAATAACTCGGTAAAATCTCCAATTTAAATAATTCAATTTGAATTTGAATTCGATATTTGGAATTGAATTCTGTAATTTGAAACTAGGGATTAATGATATTATACTAGTCATTATGAGTTAAATCATTTTGAAAGTATTATTTTTGAAATTTGAATTTAACCCAGGGATTTCAACTCGTATAAATGAATCAGATTTCCAAAATGAAAACTGTTGTTTTCAAATGATAAACACTTTTAGATAAGAACTGAGATGCCAGTTAATTAGGGGAATTTCAAGATTGAATAGAGAAATGATTTTCCTAAGTTATGAATGAATTCTTTTTGAAAGCTATGAATTAAATCTGTTTATTTTTAACAGATTTAAATTGATGATTTGTTTAAATCAAATTGAAATGAAATTGTTTTGAAGGTTATAAGTTAAATCTTTGATTTAAAGATTTAACAAGTTAAGCAAATTGAAATGAAAATTGATTTGGAAAATCCGTGAATGAATCTTTTGTTTAAAAGATTAAAATGTGAAAATTGTTTAAACCGTTAAAGGTTGTGAAAATGAATCTTTTTGTTTAAAGATTGAAAATGGTAATTTATTTAAACCATTTGAAGAAAAGTTTTGGGAAATAAGTTGTGACTTAATTGAAATCCCATTATCCATTTATTTTTGAAATATCGTGCTTACTATTCGGTTTAGCCGGGAAAGGACCTTTGTGTCGTATAACCCATTCCGAATATGTGATACGTCGTTATGGATAGCATTTGAAGACCGGTGATGAAGACCGGGTATTTGCGAAAGCGATAGGATGACCTATCGATTGTTTCTGCACCGAGTCGCGCCGGTATAGAAACTCCCTAAGTGATGGGAAATCCGATCGGGATTGTGAATATCCGGATTGCAAGGACTTCTTTGTAAGTGCCTTCGGTTCTGTTCGAGCCCGGAACAGACTTGTATGGATAGTATGTTTGACATTACAAATTGAGATATAAAGCCGATTTCTTTCAAATATATTTCTGTTGGTGGCGGAGAATTTATTCTCTTAGCTTAACACCCTTCTCTGAGACGTACGAGCTCAGAGGTTATATAGTTGATGGTTATCAGCGATATGTTCACAATTTGGTAATGTGACATACTGAGTGTTGCTGTGAAATGATCATTGTGTTGATTATTTGTGATAGGATGTTTGACCGTCTATCCTGGTGATCATTTCGATGATCATTTGTTGACCCAAAGCATGGCTTTTGTATAAAGTATGTTTTTGTGGACGTGACTTCGTCGAGCCTCACATCTCGGGAATGGTCAAAACAGGAAAGAAGCAGCAAGGTTATGAGGGGTAGCGCCCTTTAGGGTATGTGCATTTCCTTCTGGAAAAGCGTGGTACCATGGTATGGATCCCAGATACTTACTCATGTTGAAAACACTTTATGATTGTGTGAATTGATTGCGAGCGCTCGGTTAAAGGTCCCAAAGGACTGGGGGATGGCATACTCGTGTCAGTTGTTACCCAGTTAGGGGTAACCCGGCCTTGTGTTGGTAGAGATCCGGTTTGGTTCTCGGGGATGTCCATCCAGAGGCATTCTCATGTGGCAATGGGAAGTTCCTTGGCCTGATCATTCGTTGGAAATCTAAAGAAACAATACGATCTTGTACGGTATTAGTTGTAGGACCTATCATTCACTTATGGTGGCGCCCCACTGTTTGGATGGTAGCTATAGTAGGCATAAATGCGAAATGCCTATGCTGGCTAAGATTTATATCTTTACTTTTGAAATGATTCTTCTACACTATGCACTAGTAATAATATCAAATGTTTCTTTTTAATGCGTATCAAGCATCTTTGACTATCATAAGGAGAAATCTCCTCCGATTCTGCGTTTGCATTGTGTGTGTGTGCGGGAGGCCTTATGGTAGTCTCATTTTTAAAAAAACATTTCGAATTGACTTTGAAAATCTTTTGTTGAATGTTTTAAAAGATAAACTGTTTTTGTTGCTCATACCAGTCTCACGACTGATCCGGAGTTTATTGTTTCTTTCCTAAACTCTGGGTGCTCATTATTTTCTACACGAGCAGTCTAGAGTTGGGTTTTCCAGATAGTCAGATTAGTAGGTTATCTGGAGTTAGTTCAGTCTTTGGATCACACCAGTCTTGCTTATCTTTGTGCATCGTTATTGGGAGTTCCGAGCTATTACTGGATTGATTCTTGGAAATGGAGTTGCAGTTTTTGGAGTTCTTCATTGAAGACTATCTCAGAGTTATATTGTTCCACTGCTAGATGTTATCTATCGTTTCTTTTCCGCTGCTATTTTATTGTATCATATCTCTGATGTATATTGATATCTATTGGATCATCTGTTGTATCAGATATTGTATCAAAGCTGTATATCAATGTATTATTCTTTTATTCCGCTGTGTTGTTTACTTAATGATTGTTATAAGCTCCGGCGAATCGGATTTGAACGGTCGAATCTATGGCATTCGAATATGATTTGAAGTATGGATGTCGATTTTTGAGCGGGCAAAATCCGAAACGTTACAATAGTCATGACCGTTGCTAACGGTCGCAACGCTTCGCCAATGGACACCTCTTCACGCCTATAAATAGCAACGCCCAGAAATCATTTCAAACGGTTCAACATCTTCTTCCTCCTCCCATAGTTATTTTGCAACGCCATAAATTGTTGCAAAACGCTGTGCCGCCATTGCTCTGTTTTGTGACGCAACCAAGGTGTTGCGAAATCGGAAACCATTGCAGAATTGCTCTCTTCTTCCTCTTCATTCTGTTCTCCACAAATTGCATCATCATAGAATGTTTTTTGAAGTGTTCTTGGTCGGATCAAAGTCGTTCAAACTTTGAATTCAATTACGCCGTTATAGGGCTTCATTGAATCCTGAAAGTCGATAGTTCGATAACCCGTTTGTACCTGATGGGTTGAACTATTGTCTGAAAGAATCTATTCCATAGATACTTTGAGTCGGAAGTACAGCATTTTCTTCATCGCTATCACCATCAAATTCGCCTCAAATTGCAAAATTCCCAACAAATTTTCAGACAATAATTCTTCAACCATGGAAGGTTCGAGCGCTTTACAAGTTATGAATCAGCATCTAACTCGATTGAAGCGTTTTGATGGCGATAATTTCACTCATTGGCAAGAGACGATGAAATTTTTCTAGTCACCATCAAATTGTTCTACATTTTGGAAGATAATTGGAAGAGATCCCGGACGAAACAGATATAGACGATGATGCTCTAAAGGCTAAACGTGCAAAGCGCAAATAGGGCGATTTCCTATGCAGAGGCCATATTCTGAATGCGATACCCCAGTTTACAATGCTCATAGGACCTTGGAAACAGCAAAGGCACTCTGGACTGCCTTGGAGAATAAGTACCGCATATCCGAGGCAAGTAATAAAAAGTTTCTTATTTCTAATTTTATGGATTTCAAAATGGTCACAAATAAGTCCATAATTGGACAAGTAAGCGAAATCTTACTATTGGTGAATCAACTTAAAGATGCTGGAATTGATCTCCCTGAATATTTTTTTGTTGGAGTTATAATTTCTAGACTTCCATATAGTTGGAATGATTATAAGAAAAAGATGAAACATGCGAAAATGGATTATAATTTAGACGGTTTGCAACGTCATCTTCGTATTGAAGAAGACTCTCGTAAACGTGATCTAGATGATAATCCGCAAACTTAGTCCCATTTTAAGGCAAATAATGTTGAAATTACTGATAAATTAAAGCCAAAGAATGAAACACAGTTTAGGAAGAAAAATCATTCCAAAACCAACAACAAAAAGAAAGGTTCTTGTTATTTTTGTAACAAGCCCGGCCACTATGCCCGAGACTGCCGTCTACGGAAAAAACAACAAAAAGTGAACGTGGTCGAAGACTCGCTTGTGGCTGTAGTGGAAGAGGAAAACTCCGTTAGTGGCAATGATAATGATTGGTGATTTGATACTGGAGCAACCATTCATATTTGCAAAGACCATAATTTTTTTGAAACTTACGAAGAAAATAAAGGAGAAGCCGATGAAGTTACTGGAGCAAATAAGGTTCCAAGCAAAGTTCTGGGAAAAGGCACTATAGAACTTCCCCTCGCCTCTGGAAAAGTTCTTACATTAGTCAATGTATTTTATGTACCTGATATGTGTAAGAATTTGGTCTCGGGATACCTTCTTGACAAAGGAGGATTCAAGATGGTGTATGATTCTGATAAGCTAGTGTTGTCTAGGAATGGTAAATTCATTGGACATGGACACTCTTGTAACGGTATGATTAAGTTGAATCTAATAAAGAAATCTTCTGTTTATATTGTTGATTCTATTAATTTATGGCATGGTGGATTAGGACATGTTAATTATAAATCCATTAGGAATATAAATAAATTAGGATTAATTTCTGATTGTGATTTCGATACCATCTCTAAATGTGAAATATGTGTTCAAGCAAAAATACACCGGAAATCCTTTAAATCCGTACAAAGGAAAACTAGTTTTATGGATTTGGTATATAGTGATGTGGGTGACTTAAAAAGTCATATCACCTATGGTGGTAACCAATACTATATAACATTCATTGATGATTATTCAAGATATGCTTACGTATATCTAATGAAAACTAAAGATGAGGCTTTTGATAAATTCAAAATTTAAAATGTAGAGGTCGAAACACAATTAGGAGTTAAAATTAAAATATTACATTTAGATCGTGGTGGTGAATATTTAGAATGAATTCACCTTGTTTTGTAAACAACAAGGTATAATTCACCAATGTATTGCCTCATATACACCACAACAAAATGGTGTTGCTGAAAGGAAGAATAAAACTTTAGTAGAAATGGTTAATGCTATGATCATAAGTTCTAGTTTACCTTATAACCTATAGGGTGATGCTATGTTATCTGCATGTTACATTTTAAATAGAGTACCACTTAAAAAGAATAATATTTTCCCTTATGAATTATGGTTTAATAGGAAACCTAACCTAACTAGACTTAAAGTTTGGGGTTGCTTAGCATATGTTAGAAAACCAGACCCTAAACGACCAAAGTTAGGAAATAAAGCATTTAAATGTGTTTTCGTAGGATATTCACCTAATTGTATAACTTATAGATTCCTTATTCTTGATACCCTAGAAGTTATAGAATCTGTAGATATATAATTTTTTGAAAATCAAATTGTTGAGATCCCATTGAGATCATCTAGTCTAGAACCAAGTATGACTAATGATATCAATGACGATGATTATGCTCCTGCTCAAAACAGCATGGAAGTGTCAGTAACAGATAATAGTACTAAACAACGAAGAAGTAAAAGAGCAAGAATTGAAAAGGACTATGGTCCTGACTTCATTACATATCTTATAGAAGGCAGTAAGGACGAAGTCCTTAATGTGACTAAATATGTAATGAAGTCGATGATGATCCCAAAACTTATTCTGAGGCTATGTGTGCCAGAGATTCCAATTTCTAGAAAGAAGCCATCATGATGAAATGAAATCCATACTGTTAAACCAAACTTGGGTTTTAACTGATTTACCTCTTGGTGCTAAACCTATAGGATGTAAATGGATATTGAAGAAAAAATTGAATACAAATGGATCTATTGATAAGTTTAAAGCCAGATTAGTTGCTAAGGGTTATAAGCAAAGACATGGAGTAGATTACTTTGATACATATGCTCCAGTTGCTCGCATATCTTCTATACGCTGTTTAATTGCACTTGCAACAATTCATAAATTAGTCATACATCAAATGGATGTAAAGACTGCTTTTCTAAATGGAGATTTAGAAGAAGAAATATATATGGAGCAACCTGAAGGTTTCAAAACCCCAGGCCAAGAAAAGAAAGTTTGCAAATTAGTGAAATCGCTTTATCGCCTGAAGCAAGCTCCCATGCAATGGCACGAGAAGTTTGATAAAGTTGCACTATCATATGGATTCATTGTTAATGATGCTCATAAATGTATTTATAGCAAATTGGATAACAACGGTATTGTAATAATATGTTTATACGTTGATGACATGCTAATATTTAGTACCAATATATCCTGTGTGAATGAAACTAAGAAGTTTCTCTCTTCAAAATTCGATATGAAAGATCTAGGAGAGGTTGACGTAATTTTAGGAATTAAAATTGTCAGGAAAGAGGGGGGAGTTATTACTAGCTCAATCTCATTACATAGAGAAATTACTACAAATGTATGGTCATTAGGATGACAAACCAGCACCAACTCCTTTAAATCTTAGTATTAAATTAGAAAAGAACACTGGACGTACTATCTCACAACTAGAGTATTCCAGTGTTATTGGGAGTCTTATGTATGCTATGCATTGCACTAGACCAAACATCGCACATGCTATAAGTGTATTGTGTCGATTTACGAGTAATCCAGGTTTCGAACATTGAAAAGCTATTTCCAGAGTTTTAGCTTATTTGAAAGGGACCATTGAATATGGTTTATCTTATAAAGAATATCCTGCGGTGATAGAAGGATATAGTGATGCAACCTGGGACAATGTAGAATCCAAATCCAAGTCTACGACTGGATGGATCTTTACATTAGGAGGAGCTGCTGTGTCTTGGGCTTCCAAGAAGAAGACCTATATTTCTGACTCAACAATTTTGTCAGAATTGATTGCATTAGCGACATATAATGTAAAGAAGCGGAATGGCTTAGGAATTTATTAATGGAAATCCCTTTATGGAAGAAGCCAACTCCAGCAGTCTTGATTAACTGTGACAATTAAGAAACGATATATAATGTGTTTAATAAGACATATAATGGAAAGTTTAGACATGTGAGTTTAAGACATCAAATGGTGAGACAGTTACTCAGAAGAGGAGTTATAACTATTGACTACATAGAAACGAAGAAAAACTTGGCTGACCCACTTACAAAGAGTCTTCCAAAGGCAATAGTTTCTATAAAGTTACAAGAAATGGGACTAAGGTCTGTGAATGAAAGTTGATCATCCTTAACAGAAACCCAACTTATGTCTTAAAATGGATAGACAAAGTTCAATGGGTACCAACAAGTTAAGAGAATGATTATGGAACACTAAATCGATAATCATAATATTTAGTGTTGGATTCTGCAAGAAAAAGAATGGATATACATCCTTAATAAGTCTAGAAACCTTAAAAGGTGTATCGCAGAAACACCTTAAGAGACTTGCCTATATGAGTATGGAAATCAGGCCGTTTCCTAGGAAAGTAAGACCGCTTTCTAAGTTGACTCATGAACCAGGATTTAAGCACATGGCCATTAACATGCTGAGCAATACAGAACACTTTACCTAAGGAAATCAACATGTGTGATTGTTCTGATTTTATCATTAGAGATACTTGGTTCAAGATTCGATCACCATGGAATCTCGATAAGGCTTTGAATGGTTTACACTAAGTAAAGGTTCAAATCCAAAAGATACCTTTTATTTAAGTGTTGGTTTTCACGATGATGCGAAACTTGATCTTAGAACTACATAGGCTTGATCCCACTTGGGTATGTAGGAAATCACTCTAGTGATGTAGCCGTCCAATTTATTATTTTCTTATTTTGAGAATTGGGGGAGATTGTTGTAAAATTTTCAAAGCAGCTTTGGGTTTGGGTTTTGTTTTTAGAAGAGAAGAAGTAAAGAGGTAGAAGAGAATTAGTCCCACATCCTAGAAACTTATTCCAAATATTTGTATAAATAAATATTTCTCAAGTGGATGTTGGGGCCTTGGGGCTCCCACATGTTTGCTTTGTTGTGAGGAGAGAAGTCATGCAACACCACACGCGCGCCGCCGTCGTCTGTCCGACCGAACCTAACCGGGCCTGGTACGGGCACGGGTTTCGGATCCGAAAATATTTTTGGATCGTATATGAATAGTAATGGACCATATTTAGGCCCGTTAAGGGCCCATAACCGGAAAATCTAAATTTGTATAAAGAGCGGAAATTTGTAACGTTTTCTGAAATGTTACAAAATGAATGGACGCGACCATTTGTAACGGTTGTGAAGCATTACAAAATGAATAGTCATGACCGTTGCTAACCATCGCCACGCTTCGCAAATGGACACCTCTTCACGCCTATAAATAGCAACGCCCAGAAATCATTTCAAACGGTTCAACATCTTCTTCCTCCTCCCAGAGCGATTCTGCAACGCCAGAAATTGTTGCAAAACGTTGTGCCTCCATTGCTCTGTTTTGTGATGCCACCAAGGTGTTACGAAATCGGAAACCATTGCAGAATTGCTCTCTTCATTCTGTTGTCCACAAATTGCATCATCATAGACTGTTTTTTGAAGTGTTCTTGGTCGGATCAAAGTCGTTCAAACTTTGAATTCAATTACGCTGTTATAGAGCTTCATTGAATCCTGAAAGTCAATAGTTCGATAACCCGTTTGTACCGGTGTGTTGAACTATTGTCTGAAAGAATCTATTCCATAGATCCTTTAAGTCGGAAGTACAACATTGTCTTCATCGCTATCACCATCAAATTTGCCTCAAATCGCAAAATTCCCAACAAATTTTCAGACAATAGTTCTTCAACCATGGAAGGTTCGAGCGCTTTACAAGTTATGAATCAGCATCTAACTCGATTGGAGCGTTTTGATGGCAATAATTTCACTCATTGGCAAGAGACGTTGAAATTTTTCTAGTCACCATCAAGTTGTTCTACATTTTGGAAGATAATTGGAAGAGATCCCGGACGAAACTGATATAGATGATGATGCTCTAAAGGCTAAACGTGCAAAGCGCAAAGAGGGCGATTTCCTATGCAGAGGCCATATTCTGAATGCGCTACCCTAGTCTACAATGCTCATAGGACCTTGGAAACAGCGAAGGCACTCTAGACTGGCTTAGAGAATATGTACCGCATATCCGAGGAAAGTAATAAAAAGTTTCTTATTTCTAATTTTATGGATTTCAAAATGGTCACCAATAAGTCCATAATTGGACGAGTAAGCGAAATCTTACTGTTGGTGAATCAACTTAAAGATGCTGGAATTGATCTCCCTGAATCTTTTGTTGTTGGAGTTATAATTTCTAGACTTCTGTATAGTTGGAATGATTATAAGAAAAAGATGAAACATGCGAAAACGGATTATAATTTAGACGGTTTGCAACGTCATCTTCGTATTGAAGAAGACTCTCGTAAACATGATCTAGATGATAATCCGCAAACTTAGTCCCATTCTAAGGCAAATAATGTTGAAATTACTGATAAATTAAAGCCAAAGAATGAGACACAGTTTAAGAAGAAAAATCATTCCAAAACCAACAACAAAAAGAAAGGTGCTTGTCTACGGAAAAGACAACAAAAAGTGAATGTGGTCGAAGACTCGCTTGTGGCTGTAGTGCAATGGGAAAACTCCGTTAGTGGCAATGATAATGATTGGTGATTCGATACTGAAGCAACCATTCATATTTGCAAAGACCATAATTTTTTTAAAAGTTACGAAGAAAATAAAGGAGAATCCGATGAAGTTACTGGAGCAAATAAGGTTCCAAGCAAAATTCTGGGAAAAGGCACTATAGAATTTCCTCTTGCCTCTGGAAAAGTTCTTACATTAGTCAATGTATTTTATGTACCTGATATGTGTAAGAATTTGGTCTCGGGATACTTTCTTGACAAAGGAGGATTCAAGATGGTGTATGAGTCTGATAAGCTAGTGTTGTCTAAGAATGGTAAATTCATTGGACAGGGATACTCTTGTAACGGTATGATTAAGTTGAATCTAATAAAGAAATCTTCTGTTTATATTATTGATTCTATTAATTTATGGCATGGTAGATTAGGACATGTTAACTATAAATCCATTAGAAATATGAATTAATTAGGATTAATTTCTGATTGTGATTTCGATACCATCTCTAAATATGAAATAAGTGTTCAAGCAAAAATACACCGGAAATTCTTTAAATCCGTAGAAAGAAAAACCGGTTTACTTGATTTGGTCTGTAGTGATGTAGGTGACTTAAAAAGTCATATCACCTATGGTGGTAACCAATACTATTTAACATTCATTGATGATTATTCTAGATATGCATATGTATATCTAATGAAAACTAAAGATGAGGCTTTTGATAAATTCAAAATTTACAAAGCAGAGGTCGAAACACAATTACGAGTTAAAATTAAAATATTACATTTAGATCGTGGTGGTGAATATTTCTCAAATGAATTCACCTTGTTTTGTAAACAACAAGGTATAATTCACCAATGTACTGCCCCACATACACCCCAACAAAATGGTGTTGCTGAAAGGAAGAATAGAACTTTAGTAGAAATGGTTAATGCTATGATCATAAGTTTTAATTTACCTTATAACCTATGAGGTGATGCTATGTTATGACATGTTATATTTTAAGTAGAGTACCACTTAAAAAGAGTAATATTTCCCCTTATGAATTATGGTTTAATCGGAAACCTAACCTAACTAGACTTAAAGTTAGGGGTTGCTTAGCATATGTTAGAAAACCAGACCCTAAACGACCAAAGTTAGGAAATAGAGCATTTAAATGTGTTTTCATAGGTTATCCATCTAATAGTATAACTTATAGATTCCTTATTTTTGATACCCTAGAAGTTATATAATCTGTAGATGTAGAGTTTTTTGAAAATCAAACTGTTGATATCCCATTAAGATCATCTAGTCCAGAACCTAGTATGACTCATGATATCAATGACGATGATTATGCTCCTGCTCAAAACAGCAAGGAAGTGTCGGTACCGGATAATAGTACTGAACAACGAAGAAGTAAAAGAGCAAGAATAGAAAAGGACTACGGTCCTGACTTAATTACATATCTTGTAGAAGGCAGTAAGGACGAAGTCCTTAATGTGACTAAATATGCAATGAATGTCGATGATGATCCCAAAACTTATTCTGAGGCTATGAGTTGCAGAGATTCCAATTTCTGGAAAGAAGCTATCAATGATGAAATGAAATCCATACAGTTAATCCAAACTTGGGTTTTACTGATTTACCTCCTGGTGCTAAACCTATAGGATGTAAATGGATATTCCAGAAAAAATTGAATACAAATGGATCTATTGATAAGTTTAAAGACAGATTAGTCGCTAAGGGATATAAGCAAAGACATGGAGTAGATTACTTTGATACATATGCTCCGGTTGCTCGCATATCTTCTATACGCTGTTTAATTGCACTTGCATCAATTCATAATTTAGTCATACATCAAATTGATGTAAAGACTGCTTTTGTAAATGGAGATTTAGAAGAAGAGATATATATGGAACAACCTGAAGGTTTCAAAACCCCAGGCCAAGAAAAGAAAGTTTGCAAATTAGTGAAATCTCTTTATGGCCTGAAGCAAGCACCCATGCAATTGCATGAGAAGTTTGATAAAGTTGCACTGTCATATGGATTCATTGTTAATGATGCTGATAAATGTATTTATAGAAAATCGGATAACAACGGTATTGTTATAATATGTTTATACGTTGATAACATGCTAATATATAGTTCCATTATATCCTGTGTGAATGAAACTAAAAAGTTTCTGTCTTTTAAATTCGATATGAAAGATCTAGGGGAGGCTAATGTAATTTTAGGAATTAAATTTGTCATGAAAGATGGGGAGTTATTACTAACTCAATCTCATTGCATAGAGAAATTCCTACAAAAGTATGGTCATTACGATGACAAACCAGCACCAACTCCTTTAGATCCTAGTATTAAATTAGAAAAGAACACTGGACGTACTATCTCACAACTAGAGTATTCCAGTGTTATTGGGAGTCTTGTGTATGCTATGCATCGCACTAGACCAGACGTCGGATATGCTATAAGTGTATTGTGTCGATTTACGAGTAGTCCAGGTTTCAAACGTTGGAAAGCTATTTCCAGAGTTTTAGCTTACTTGAAAGGAACCATTGAATATGGTTTATCTTATAAAGGATATCCTGTGGTGATAGAAGGATATAGTGATGCAACCTGGAACAATGTAGAATCCAAATCCAAGTCTACGACTGGATGGATATTTATATTAGGAGGCGCTGCTGTGTCTTGGGCTTCCAAGAAGCAGACCTGTATTTCTGACTCAACAATGTTGTCAGAATTGATTGCATTAGCAGATGCATGTAAAGAAGCGGAATGGCTTAGGAATTTATTAATGGAAATCCCTTTATGGAAGAACCCATTTCCAGCAGTCTTGATTAACTGTGACAATCAAGCAACGATATACAATGTGTCTAATAAGTCATATAATGGAAGGTCTAGACATGTGAGTCTAAGACATCAAATGGTGAGACAGTTACTCAAAAGAGGAGTTATAACTGTTGACTACAAAGAAACGAAGAAAAACTTGACTGACCCACTTACAAAGAGTCTTCCAAAGGAAATGGTTTCTATAAAGTCGCAAGAAATGGGACTAAGGTATGTGAATGAAGGTTGATTATCCTTAACAGAAACCCAACTAATGTCTTGAAATGGATAGACAAAGTTCAATGGGTGCCAACAAGTTAAGAGAATGGTTATGGAACACTAAGTCGATAATCCCATAATATTTAGTGTTGGATTCTGCAAGAAAAAACGATGGATATACATCCTTAATAAGTCTAGAAACCTTAAAAGGTGCATCGCAGAAACACCTTAAGTGACTTGCCAATATGAGTATGTAAATCACGTCGTTTCCTCGAAAAGTAAGGCCGCTTTCTAAGTTGACTCATGAACCAGGATTTAAGCACATGGCCATTAACATGCTGAGCAATACCGAACACTTTACCTAAGGAAATCAACATGTTTGATTGTTCCGGTTTTATCATTAGGTATACTTGGTTCAAGATTCGTTCACCATAGAATCAAGATAAGGCTTTGAATGGTTTACCCTAAGTAAAGGTTCAAATCCAAAAGATACCTTTTATTTATGTGTTGGTTTTCACGATGATGCAAAACTTGATCTTAGAACTACATAGGCTTGATCCCACTTGGGTATGTAGGAAATCACTATAGTGATGCAGCCGTCCTATTTATTTATTTTCTTATTTTGAAAATTGGGGAGATTGTTGTAAAATTTTCAACGAAGCTTTAGGTTTGGGTTTTGTTTTTAAAAGAGAAGAAGTAAAGAGGTAGAAGAGAATTTGTCCCACATCCTAAAAACTTATACAAAATATTTGTATAAATAAAGATTTCTCATGTGGAAGTTGGGGTCTTGGGGCTCCCATATGTTTTCTTTGTTGTGAGGACAGAAGTCATGAAACACCACACGTGCGCCGCCGCCGTCCGTCCGACCAAACCGAACGGGGCCGGGTACAAGTACGGGTTTCGGGTTCGGATCCGAAAATATTTTTGGATCGTATATGAACAGTAACAAGCCAGATTTCGGCCTGTTAAGGACCCAGAACCGGAAAATATGAATTTGAATAAAGAGTGGAAATTTGTAACTTTTTCTGAAATGTTACAAAATGAATGGACGCGACCGTTTGTAACGGTTGTGAACCGTTACAAAATGAATAGTCGCGACCGTTGCTTACGGTCGCAACGCTTCGCGAATGGACACCTCTTCATGCCTATAAATGACAACGCCCAGAAATCATTTCAAACGGTTCCACATCTTCTTCTTCTTCCCAAAGCGATTCTGCAACGCCAGAAAGTGTTGCAAAATGTTGTGCCTCCATTGCTCTGTTTTGTGACGCCACCAAGGTTTGCGAAATCGGAAACCATTGCAGAATTGCTCTCTTTTTCCTCTTCATTCTGTTCTCTACAAATAGCATCATCATAGACTGTTTTTTGAAGTGTTCTTGGTCATATCAAAGTCGTACAAACTTTGAATTTGATTACGCTGTTATAGGGCTTCATTGAATACTGAAAGTCGATAGTTCGATAACTCGTTTGTACCTTATGAGTTGAACTATTGTCTGAAAGAATCTATTTCACAGATCCTTGAAGTCGGAAGTACATCATTGTCTTCATTGCTACCTCCATCAAATTCGCCTTGAACCGCAAAATTCCCAACAAATTTTCAGACAATAGTTCTTCAACCATGGAAGGTTCGAGCGCTTTACAAGTTATGAATCAACATCTAACTCGATTGGAGCGTTTTGATGGCGACAATTTCACTCGTTGGCAAGAGACGATGAAATTTTTCCTAGTCACCGTCAAGTTGTTCTATATTTTGGAAGATAACTTGGAAGAGATCCCGGACGAAACTGAGAAAGATGATGATGCTCTAAAGGCTAAACGTACAAAGTGCAAAGAGGACGATTTCCTATGCAGAGGCCATATTCTGAATGCGCTATCTACCCCGGTCTACAATGCTCATAGGACCTTGGAAACAGCGAAGGCACTCTGGACTGCCCTGAAGAATAAGTACCGCATATCCGAGGAAAGTAATAAAAAGTTTCTTATTTATAATTTTATGGATTTCAAAATAGTCACCAATAAGTCCATAATTGGACAAGTAAACGAAATCTTACTGTTGGTGAATCAATTTAAAGATGCTGGAATTGATCTCCCTGAATCTTTTGTTGTTGGAGTTATAATTTCTAGGCTTCCGCATAGTTGGAATGATTATAGGAAAAAGATGAAACATGTGGAAACGAATTATATTTAGACGGTTTTTAGCGTCATCTTCATATTGAAGAAGACTCTCATAAACGCGATCTAGATGATAATCCGCAAACTGAGTCCCATTCTAAGGCAAATAATGTTGAAATTACTGATAAATTAAAGCCAAAGAATGAGACACGGTTTAAAAAGAAAAATCGTTCCAAAACCAACAACAAAAAAAAAGGTGCTTTTTATTTTTGTAACAAGCCCGACCACTATGCCCGAGATTGCCGTCTACGGAAGAAACAACAAAAAGTGAATGTGGTCGAAGACTCTGTTGTGGCTGTAGTGCAAGAGGCAAACTCCGTTTGTGGCAATGATAATGATTGGTGGTTCGATACTGGAGCAACCATTCATATTTTCAAAGACCATAATTTGTTTAAATGTTACGAAGAAAATAAACGAGAAGCGACGAAGTTACTGGAGCAAATAAGGTTCCAAGAACAGTTCTGTGAAAAGGCACTATTGAACTTCCTCTCACCTCTGGAAAAGTTCTTACATTAGTCAATGTATTTTATGTACTTGATATGTGTAATAATTTGGTCTCTGGATACCTTCTTAACAAAGGAGGATTCAATATGGTGTATGAGTCTGATAAGCTAGTGTTGTCTAAGAATGGTAAATTCATTGGACAGGGATACTCTTGTAACGGTACGATTAAGTTGAATCTAATAAAGAAATCTTCTGTTTATATTGTTGATTCTATTGATTTATGGCATGGTAGATTAGGACATATTAATTATAAATCCATTAGAAATATGAATAAATTAGGATTAATTTCTGATTGTGATTTCGATACAATCTCTAAATGTGAAATATGTGTTCAAGCAAAAATATACCGGAAATCCTTTAAATCCGTAGAAAGGAAAACTGGTTTGCTTGATTTGGTATATATCAATGTGGGTGACTTAAAAAGTCATATCACCTATGGTGGTAACCAATACTATATAACATTCATTGATGATTATTCTAGATATGTATATGTATATCTAATGAAAACTAAAGATGAGGCTTTTGATAAATTCAAAACTTATAAAGCAGAGGTCGAAACACAACTAGGAGTTAAAATTAAAATATTACATTCAGATCGTGGTGGTGAATATTTCTCAAATGAATTCACCTTGTTTTGTAAACAACAAGGTATAATTCACCAACGTATTGCCCCATATACACCACAACAAAATGGTGTTGCTGAAAGGAAGAATAGAACTCTAGTAGAAATGGTTAATGCTATGATCATAAGTTCTAATTTACCTTATAACCTATGGGGTGATGCTATGTTATCTGCATGTTATATTTTAAATAGAGTACCACTTAAAAAGAATAATATTTCCCCTTATGAATTATGGTTTAATAGGAAACCTAACCTAACTAGACTTAAAGTTTGGGGTTGCTTAGCATATGTTAGAAAACCAGACCCTAAACGACCAAAGTTAGGAAATAGAGCATTTAAATGCATTTTCATAGGATATTCACCTAATAGTATAACTTGTAGATTCCTTATTCTTGATACCCAAGAAGTTATAGAATCTGTAGATGTAGAACTTTTTGAAAATCAAACTGTTGGGATCCCATTGAGATCATCTAGTCCAGAACCTAGTATGACTAATGATATCAATGACGATGATTATGCACCTGCTCAAAACAACAAGGAAGTGTTAGTACCAGATAATAGTACTGAACAACGAAGAAGTAAAAGAACAAGAATAGAAAAAGACTATGGCCTGACTTCATTACATATCTTGTAGAAGGCAGTAAGGACGAAGTCCTTAACGTGACTAAATATGTAATGAAAGTCGATGATGATCCCAAAAATTATTCTGAGGCTATGAGTTCCAGAGATTTCAATTTCTAGAAAGAAGCCATCAATGATGAAATGAAATCCATACTGTTAAACCAAACTTAGGTTTTAACTGATTTACCTCCTGGTGCTAAACTTATAGGATGTAAATGGATATTCAAGAAAAAATTGAATACAAGCTGATCTATTGATAAGTTTAAAGCCAGATTAGTTGCTAAGGGATATAAGCAAAGACATGGTGTAGATTACTTTGATACATATGCTCCAGTTGCTCGCATATCTTCTATATGCTGTTTAAATTCACTTGCATCAATTCATAAATTAGTCATACATCAAATGGATATAAAGACTGCTTTTCCAAACGGAGATTTAGAAGAAGAGATATATATGGAACAACCTGAAGGTTTCAAAACCACAGGCCAAGAAAAGAAAGTTTGCAAATTAGTGAAATCTCTTTATGGCCTGAAGCAAGCTCCCATGCAATGGCATGAGAAGTTTGATAAAGTGGCACTGTCATGTGGATTCATTGTTAATGATGCTGATAAATGTATATATAGCAAATCGGATAACAACAGTATTGTTATAATATGTTTATACATTGACGACATGCAAATATTTAGTTCCAATATATGCTGTGTGAATGAACCTAAAAAGTTTCTGTCTTCTAAATTCGATATGAAAGATCTAGGGGAGGCTGATGTAATTTTAGGAATTAAAATTGTCAAGAAAGAGGGGGAGTTATTACTAACTCAATCTCCTACATAGAGAAATTCCTACAAAAGTATGGTCATTACGATGACAAACCAGCACCAACTACTTTAGATCCTAGTATTAAATTAGAAAAGAACATTGGACGTACTATCTCACATCTAGAGTATTCCAGTGTTATTGGGAGTCTTATGTATGCTATGCATTGCACTAGAGCAGACATCGCACATGCTATAAGTGTATTGTGTCGATTTATGAGTAATCTAGGTTTCGAACATTGGAAATCTATATCCAGAGTTTTAGCTTATTTGAAACGAACCATTGAATATGGTTTATCTTATAAAGGATATCCTGCGGTGATAGAAGGATATAGTGATGCAACCTGGAACAATGTAGAATCCAAATCCAAGTCTACGACTGGGTGGATCTTTACATTAGGAGGCGCTGCTGTGTCTTGGGCTTCCAAGAAAAATACCTGTATTTCTGACTCAACAATGTTGTCAGAATTGATTGCATTAGCAGATGCATGTAAAGAAGCGGAATGGCTTAGGAATTTATTAATGGAAATCCCTTTATGGAAGAACCCATCTCCAGCAGTCTTGATTAACTGTGACAATCAAGCAACGATATACAATGTGTCTAATAAGTCATATAATGGAAGGTCTAGACATGTGAGTCTAAGACATCAAATGGTGAGACAGTTACTCAAAAGAGGAGTTATAACTGTTGACTACAAAGAAACGAAGAAAAACTTGACTGACCCACTTACAAAGAGTCTTCCAAAGGAAATGGTTTCTATAAAGTCGCAAGAAATGGGACTAAGGTCTGTGAATGAAGGTTGATCATCCTTAACAGAAACCCAACTAATGTCTTGAAATGGATAGACAAAGTTCATTGGGTGCCAACAAGTTAAGAGAATGGTTATGGAACACTAAGTCGATAATCCCATAATATTTAGTGTTGGATTCTACAAGAAAAAACGATGGATATACATTCTTAATAAGTTTAGAAACCTTAAAAGGTGTATCGCAGAAACACCTTAAGTGACTTGCCAATATGAGTATGTAAATCACGTCGTTTCCTCGAAAAGTAAGGCCGCTTTCTAAGTTGACTCATGAACCAGGATTTAAGCACATGGCCATTAACATGCTGAGCAATACCGAACACTTTACCTAAGGAAATCAACATGTTTGATTGTTCCGGTTTTATCATTAGGTATACTTGGTTCAAGATTCGTTCACCATAGAATCAAGATAAGGCTTTGAATGGTTTACCCTAAGTAAAGGTTCAAATCCAAAAGATACCTTTTATTTATGTGTTGGTTTTCACGATGATGCAAAACTTGATCTTAGAACTACATAGGCTTGATCCCACTTGGGTATGTAGGAAATCACTATAGTGATGCAGCCGTCCTATTTATTTATTTTCTTATTTTGAAAATTAGGGGAGATTGTTGTAAAATTTTCAAAGAAGCCTTGGGTTTGGGTTTTGTTTTTAGAAGAGAAGAAGTAAAGAGGTAGAAGAGAATTAGTCCCACATCCTAAAAACTTATACAAAATATTTGTATAAATAAAGATTTCTCATGTGAATGTTGGGGCCTTAGGGCTCCCACATGTTTTCTTTGTTATGAGGAGAGAAGTCATGCAACACCACACGCGCGCCGTCGTCCGTCCGAACCGAACCGGCCCGGGTACGGGTTTCAGGTTTGGATCTGAAAATATTTTTGGATCGTATATGAACAGTAATGGGCCAGATTTCAGCCCGTTAAGGACTCAGGACCGGAAAATCTGAATTTGAATAAAGATCGGTAATTTGTAACGTTTTCTGAAATGTTACAAAATGAATGGACGCGACCGTTTGTAACGGTTGTGAACCATTACAAAATGAATAGCTGCGACCGTTGCTAACGGTCCCAATGCTTCGTGAATGGACACCTCTTCACGCCTATAAATAGCAACGCCCAGAAACCATTTCAAACGGTTCAACGTCTTCTTCTTCTTCCCAGAGCGATTCTGCACCGCCAGAAAGTGTTGCAAAACGCTGTGCCTCCATTGCTCTGTTTTGTGACGCCACCAAGGTGTTGCGAAATCAAAAACCTTTGCAGAATTGCTCTCTTCTTCCTCTTCATTATGTTCTCTAAAATTGCATCATCATAGACTGTTTTTTGAAGTTTTCTTGGTCGGATCAAAGTCGTACAAACTTTGAATTCGATTACGCTGTTATAGGGCTTCATTGAATCCTGACAGTCGATAGTTTGATAACCCGTTTGACCTGGTGGGTTGAACTATTTGCACAAAAAATGGGCAAACACCTCCAAGACGTATGATTTAGTCGATTTTAAGTTGTTCTTAGCGATTTAGGTGATTTATGCAAATATATAAAAATCAGGGACTAAACTGTAAAAGACACGTAGATTTATAGTGGTTCGGCCAGAATGTGCCCACGTCCACTTTATATGTTATTCTCCTTTTCTTTTCAGATTACAAGTACAAAGCTTTGATTACAAGTAACAGAAAGTTGTTTGAAAGTTCTATCCGTGCTTGAGCTCTCAAACTTGTCTCTGCCATTGTTGTACCCCTGCCCCTCTATTTATAGAGTGAGGCTGGGGGCAGGGGTCTTGGACGTATATAGCTGCTGGTGGGCCTGGGCTGAAGCGATCTGGCCTGTTGATGTTGGTCCGGTTGTGGGTGGTCCGGTAGTGGTTGGAGCGGTAAAGGTTGATCCGGTGGTGAATGGGGAGAAGGGGTCGGTTCGGTAGTGCCTGGTCCGGTGGTAGTTGATTCAGTGGTGGGTGCATTGGGATTTTGGTTCGGTAGTGAATGTTTGGAGGAGGTTGGTTCGGTAATGCCTTCCTAGCTTTGGCTCGGTTGCATGGATTTGGACCGGTAGTCCTTGGTCCGGTCTAAGTGTTGGAGGTGGTTGGTTCAGTAATGCCTTCCTAGCTTTGGCTCGGTTGCATGGATTTGGACCGGTAGTCCTTGGTCCGGTCTAAGTGTTGGAGGTGGTTGGTTCGGCTGGAAGTGGTCGGTTCGGCAGGGACATGGAGAGGTTCGGTAGCGCCTGGTCCGGTGACGCTTTGGCTCGAGTTGGTTTGGGCTTCTGGGTGAGAACACGCCCAACATTTGCCCCCCAAAGTGGGGAATATGCCGGTATATGCCGCACTTAGTTTTAGGTTGCTTATCCCCATTCGGTCCTGAGAGCCGAACCCATTGGTCCGGTCGTTCCATGTTGGTCTATAAGTAAGGGCTGCAAGTTACTGTTATTCCTTACCAAGAGTGATAGCCGAACCAATTTTCCTACCGAATCAAACTCGTTGCCGAATCAAACTCGCAGCCGAATCTTGTTAGAATACTGAATCAGGTGATTTAGCCTTCTCTCGCCGAATAGCTCTACCGAACGTAGCAAGTGCCGAATGAACTGTTGTATTCGGTTTGCCGAATGAACTCGCGGGCTTAAGTGCCGAATGAACTGTGGTACTCGGCTTGAGAAGTGCCGAATGAACTATGGTACTAGGCTTGAGAAGTTCCGAATGAACTGTGGTACTCAGCTTGAGAAGTGTCGAATGGGCCTTGTACTACCGGACGGGTTTGAGAAGTACGAGGCCGAACGGGCCGTATTCTCAAACTACCGATCGGTCTTTCATGTTTTGAATTGTGAACGAGATTCCAGACTGCACGCTCTTGTTTGCTTATATCTCCATACTCCTTGTTTTAATGGCGTGTTTGTTTTTGGTGTTGCAGATAAATATCTTGCAAAGTGGAAACTCGATCAGAAAAGAGAAAATCTACGGATAGACGAGAGTCCCCCGTTGTGCCCCTAGCCCAGCCAGGACCGGAACGTCGTGGACCCATCCCGAGATCGCTAGTAGATGGGTATGGTCCCCAAGAGCTTCTGAACTCTCCTCCTGATTGCTTTCCGAGCTCTCTCAGAGAGGAGCAACTTGATGTTATCTACCGTTCCTTTGGGATTGATAGAGCACGCATACTGTTGCCAGGGGAGGGGGTCATGCCGTATAATCCCCTTGAAGGATACTTTGCTTATGGTTGGTACCACTGCATGTGTGGGGCCATTCCTCCAATCAATGCCTGGATAGTTAGCTTCGTTACTTATTTGAAGGTGGCCGCCTTCCAACTCCAGCCCAACTCCTACGCTATCTTGGTGTGCCTATTCGTGATTTTTCAGAGAAAGTACGGGCGCCCCCTTCTAACCGGGTAATTCGATATCTATATAACTTGAGGGGTTACAAGAAGGGGTCTCCATACATCAGCTTGGAATCGGCCGTGTCCTTCAAGCCGGTCCTGGACTTGTATTCAAAGTTCACCATGTTCAAGAAGGAATGGTTCTTCGTCCGGGATGACACCGTTTCGATCCACCACTTCACCTCTGGCTGTAAGTTGAAGCTTATTTATAATTTCTATTCTGACTGAGATGCTTCTTCTTATGTGTTTTTATTTCTTGCTAGCAACAGGTGGCTTTGCGGTCGTGGAGAATGATCACCTGGTTCAGATGGCCGCGGAGATAGAGGCCATTTCGGGAAGGGATAGGTCAGCTTCTTACCTAATCAGGAATGCGACTCTCCTGGGACACAACCTGATTCTACCACATCAGTCTGTGGTCAAGCAGAGGGATACGGCTGAGGAAAGAGCTGCCAAAGCCAAAGGAGGGGCCACGACAAAGAGTAGCAAGAGGAGACCCTTCTCGATACCTCCAGTCGTCGGGGGGAAGAAGCTCAAGAAATCTGATGGACCCTCTCCCAGCACATGCCCAGATGTTCTGGAGGAGGAAAGTGGAGAGGAGGAAAGAGGAGAGGAGGAGAGCGGAGGCGATGGAGAAGGTGACGGTGGTAACGGTGGCGAAGGTCAGGGTGGTAGTGGTGTTGGTGCCCTGACCTCTGGGCAAGCGGGTGAGATTCAAGAGTAGACGGATGATGCTTTCCGCCAAGCCTTCGAGGGGTTGGAGGAAGGGTCGGCTTTGAAGAAATCTGATAAGGCCGGGATTGGTACCAGTCCATCTTCTGAAAGTATTTCAGCTTCGGCGGTTCAAGGTGAATTCTTGACTCCTCTCTTAACTTCACATGTTTCTTAGATTATAGTCTCATACATGCTTGTAACACTTGGTTTTTATTTAAGGAACGGGTAAGGCGGTCAAGACATCAGACATTCGGCACCGCCTCGAGCAATTCAAACTCTTCAAAGCTTCTGCTAAACCGAAGCCCTCGACTGACCATATCGGGGGCGTAGTCAGTTACCGTCCTCTTCTCGGAGTCATCGAAGAGGATATTCAAAAGAGAAAGAGGAGGCGTTCCATGTTCGAACCTTCACTTGGACCTCATCCCCCAACCCAGCCTATTCATGACATCACGGGGGAGGATACTGAGTCCATACCTTCTCCGCACCCATCAGAGAATCCTTCTGTTACTCTTGTTGATCGTCCCGGCTTGGTTCGTAATCCATTTGCGGGTCATCCAGATCTGGACCCGAGTTCTCATGATATTTCCTTTGATGAGGTTACCGGTGAGCACCTCCCACCCCGCAATCCTATGGCAAGGGTACTTGATGAGGCTAAGGCTTTTGACCTCGACTTGTTGACTACTCGGATTGTGACTATGGGGGATGAGGCCAAGGCAAACATCGATCGGGTGGCTGAAAAGACCAAGAAGTTAATGGAGCATCACGCCCGACTGGTCAAGGCTGGAGAGGAAATCGGAAGTGCTAACATCCGGCTGCGGCTAATGGTTTTCGATCAGGCCAAACAGCTTGCCGATCAGGCCATTCAGATCTCCCAGCAGAGGCGGCCTCCAGACGGCTAAAGAAAATTATGGAGGAGGCTAGTAGAGCCGAGCTGCGAAAAATGGAGGCCACCTGCAAGGAACGAATCATATGGCCATTGCCACTGTGGTTGAGGTTCGGAGAGCGGATCTTAAACAGATAGAGGAGTTATCTGGGAAGCTTGAGGCCGCAGAGCTTGCTCAAGCTAAGCTGAAGGAGGAGATGGAGGCGATGCGGAAATCCCTTCAGGCTGACTGCTCGAGATACCGATTGGAGAGAGATGCTGTCATTGCAAGGCTGTCGGCTTCCGAGGCCCGGATGAGGGAGTTTGAGGAGAACGAGGGGATGATGGATGAGATGCTCCAGGACATGTACTTCCATACTTGGAAGCAGGGCAACCTGTCCTGGATGGACGATTATCCCCGGGTCATGGCTAGGATATATCTCCGGGTTTTGGAGGAGGTCAAGGATGAGGCGGATAAGGAGGGTGGTGTAGCTTTCAGGATGGATGTGGTAACGGCCCAGTTTACCGAGGAGGAGAAAGTGGCAGTGAAGGAGGGCATGCGGCTGCTTGCCGCCGAGGAAGTGGGTGTGCAGTTGGGGGATGATGATCAGGGAGCAAATGCTGGTAAGTCTTCCCTCTTAATCTTTTCTTAACTTGATTGCGTATTATCTATCTGATGGATTCTTCTCCTGAATCGGACAGGTGGGACCTCTGGCCAGCATGCTGGGAGTTCTGATCCTGTGGTCAAGTAGATCCCGGAGGGCTAGCAGGATAGAGGCAGAGCCCTGCTGCAGCCGACTACTTTTTTGGTTCACTTGGTATTCCTGAATATACTAGTCCAAAACATTAATGTACTTTCAGGCTATAATTATGTAATTATGTCGTTGTAGTGAATGATTTTATTTTTATATAATTTCATAACATAAGCTGATTCTGTCGTATTTGAATGATGTCGTTATTTTGATGTGTTGCATAAGAAATATAGCTGTGTATGTGCTTCAATCGTGTTTGATGCTATGCTCTTGTTTAAAATATAATTTCATGTCTCGCAATGTTAGTGTGATGTGTGAATAGGCTATAGCTACATGTTTATGTACAAGAAAAGGAAGTACCGCCCTTCATGTTTTAGTTGTAGACGGTAGCTTTGAATGTCTTGTGTGACTAAGGATGGAATGCAGCTGAGCGACCTGTTATCCAGTTGTGAGTTCTCATTTCCACTAGCGAGCGTCACCTATTTTGTGTCCTGTACTTTAGTGATCGTTATAGAGGATAGGAGGAAAGTTTTTTATAAATAAAATGGAAATATAAGAAATAGTAAAACTTCCAATCACGGAAGGCCTTCGATGTGCTTAAGTTCGTGGCAAACGGGTTTTGTAGTCACTTTCCCTAGCTGTGGGTCTTGGAGATATTCGTCACCCATCTTACGCCTCCGCGGGGAGTTTCCTTTTTTACCACAGCCGTACTTATGACACATCGGAGCCGATATCGCGCACAGTAACTACCCGAGCCATTATGGCCCGTAATCGTGGGTATTATTCGATTTACCGTGGCCGGCTAGCGTGGGTGCCGATCGTCAACTGTGAACTTCCCCTGGCTGGCCATACCTTATGTTAGGGCTTATAATCGGTTCACAGTCGCCGGTGAGTCGAATGCCGTAATGAGCTGCCTCGGCTATAGTCGGCCTTCTCGGTGGCTTATGATCGGCTCATTACAGTTGGCTTTGAGGGCCGTCGCGAGCAATGAGTTAACCCGCAGCAGAGGGATGCTGGAGGAAAAGTGTCTCATTAGCGAGGGCATAGATTCGTATCGTACCTGTTAGGTCTTGTCCAGGTGAGGTTGTGCCGTGAAGTATCCAGAATGGGAATGCCATTACACAGGATTTTGTCCAACAGAAAAGGATAAAGCTTAACAGGAAGCCAAGATATAAAGGAACAAGTTAAAAAGAGACAAGATTTTTAAAGTGGTTCGGCACGAAAATGCCTACGTCCACTGATTCTCTTTGTTAATTCACTTCATATGGGCAGTACAAGTTAAGAAAAGTATCGACGAAGGTGTTGGATGTTCCATGCCCTCTGGAACACCCCTCCGTCCACTGTTGACAAAATATAAGCTCCGTTGTGGAGGTCTTTATGAATTACATAGGGTCCATCCCAGATTGGATATAGCGCTCCGGGGCGCGGAAAGATCCGTTTGAGGACAAGATCTCCTTCTTGTAAGCTGCGGTGTTTGACCTTGGAGTTGTATTGTGCTGCCACTTTTTGCTTGTGAGCTACCGCCTTGAGCACTGCATCATTTCTTCTTTCTTCAATTAGGTCCAAAGACATGTGTAGGAGTTCTTCATTTTCTTCTGGGTTGTAGTGGATCCTACGATGGGGGGGGCACTACAGTTTCAACTAGGAGCATGGCTTCTGATCCGTATGCCAAAGAGAAAGGAGTATGTCCTGTTGATGTTCTATAAGATATGCGGTAGGCCCAAAGTGCCGTAGGAAGTTCATCCACCCAAGCGCCTTTTGACTTTTCAAGTTTCTTATTGATTAGAGTTTTGAGAATTTTGTTGACAGCTTCGACTTGTCCGTTTTCCTGGGGATAAGCTACAGATGAGAAGCTTTTGTGAATTCCATTCTCTCGGCACCAGTCAGTGAATTCCTCGCTGTCAAATTGAAGTCCATTGTCCGATATGATTTTGAGTGGAACCCCGTACCTGCATAAAACATTTTTGATCAGGAAGTTAATAACTTTTGCCGAAGATATTTTATTTAGAGGTTCCGCTTCCACCCATTTGGTGAAATAGTCGACTGCCACTATTGCATATTTGGCTCCGCCTCGGCCCATTGGCAGTTCGCCAATCAATTCAATTCCCCATATTGCAAAGGGCCAAGGGCTGGTCATCTGAGTAATCTCATTGGTTGGCAGTCGAGGGATCTTAGCAAATTTCTGACATCTGTCGCATCTTTTGACGAAGTCCAAGGCATCTTTGTTTAAGGTGGGCCAGAAATATCCATATCGGAGTATCTTCTTTGCCAGAGTCTGCCCTCCGGTGTGGTCTCCGCAACTTCCTTGATGGATGTGGGACAAGATTTCCTTGGCTTCCCTTCCGACGACACATCTTAATAAGGGATTAGAGAAGCCGTGCCGATAGAGGATGCCTTCTTGTATTGTGTAGCGGGAAGCTTTCCTCAATATTTTCTTAACTTCGTTATGTCTATCGGGTAGTGTGCCACTTTGCAAGTACTTCCGGGTGGGAGTCATCCAAGTTTCCTCTTCGATTGCAGCTATCAGATTCATTAGTTTGAAACTCGAGGCTAGTTGCTTTGAGATGGTTACCTTTCCAGAAGTGGTGCCGTCCTTCATGCTAGCTTGCTTTGCCAGTTCGTTAGCCTCCTGATTCTCTCCTCGAAGAATGTGTCTAATTAAATAGTGATCCAATTGATTGAGAAGCAACTTGGTCTTCTTTAGATATGCTGTGAGTCGTTCTCCTCGAGTCTGGAATTCTCCCAGTATTTGATTTACAATAAGTTGAGAATCACTATGGAGACATAAAGAACCGACCCCAATCTCTAGGGCAAGTTCTAATCCGGCTATCACTGGTTCGTATTCTGCATCGTTGTTGGTGGCAGCGAATTCCAATCTTAGGGCATAGTGCAGCTTCCTTCTCCTGGGGGTAACTATCACAATACCTGCCCCCGAACCTTGTTCGTTTGACGCTCCATCTACAAAGAGATTCCACTTGATATCCTTTTTTATTTCAGATCGATCTTTACCTTCATTGGTAGTGAATTCGGCAATGAAATCGACCAAGGCTTGTCCCTTGATGGCGGTGCGAGGATGGTAGGTGATATCATACTGACTCAGTTCGATGCACCATTTAAGTAGTCGCCCAGAAGTGTCGGGGCGATGGAGTACCTGCCTTAGCGGTTGATCGGTTAAAACTCTGATGGAATGAGATTGGAAATAGTGTCGCAGTTTCCGTGACGTGATTAGCAAACAGTATGCTAGATTTTCAATTTTAGGGTATTTGGCTTCTGCCTCTATAAATCTCTTGCTTACAAAGTATACGGGCCGCTACGCGCGGTTGTCTTCTCTTACCAGAGCGGCGCTTAAAGCATGGGACGATACAGCAAGGTATAGGTATAGTTTTTCGCCTTCATTTGGAGTTGAGAGTACTGGTGGTCTCTGAAGGTGTTTGATTAGGTTAAGGAAGGTTGTCGAGCATTCGTCAGTCCATTCGAACTTTCCTTTGTCTTTCTTAAGAGCTTAGAAGAAAGGGATGCATTTGTCATTTGCTTTAGAGATGAACCTGCTTAGGGTAGCCACCTTCCTGTTTAGGCTTTGCATCTCTCTTCGAGTGGATGGTATCTTGATATCTTGTAGAGCCCGGACTTGTTCGGGGTTTGCTTCAATCCCCCTGGCATGGACGATGAATCCCAAGAACTTTCTCGACGATACTCCGAAGGAGCACTTTAGAGGATTCAACTTCATTCCATATTGGCGAAGTACTTGAAACATCTCGTCCAGGTGGTTCATATGATCGTTGGCTTTTCTCAATTTTACCAACATGTCATCCACATAAACTTCCATAGTTCGTCCTATTAATTCCGTAAACATCTTGTTGACGAGGCACTGATAAGTAGCTCCGGCGTTTTTAAGTCCAAAAGGCATTACTTTGTAGCAGTACAACCCCCGGTCAGTGATGAAACCAGTGTGGTCTTGATCGGGGGCGTGCATAGGGATCTGGTTATATCCTGAGTATGCGTCCATAAAGGATAAGAGTTCGCGTCCGGCTGTGCTGTCCACGAGCTGATCGATTCGGGGGAGTGGGAAGTAGTCCTTCGGGTAAGCGTCATTTAAGTTGGAGAAGTCGATGCATGTTCGCCACTTCCCGTTAGCCTTCTTTACCAGTACCGGGTTGGCGATCCATTCTGGGTAGATGGCTTCCCGTATGAAGTCATTGGCAAGTAAGTTCTTTACTTCTTCCTCGAGGGCTGCTGATCGTTCTGCCCCCATGCTTCTCTTTTTCTGCTTTACCGGCACCTCGGTGGGATCGATGTTAAGTACGTAGCATGCTACGTCTGGGGAGATTCCTGTCATGTCGGCGTGCGTCCATGCAAATACATCTATGTTGTGGCGAAGAAAATCGACGAGTTGTTCCTTCAACTCCGCTCTTAACTGAGACCCGACTCTTAGCAGTCTACTTGGGTCGTGTTTGTCTACAGATACAAATTCCATAGCTTCTTCAGGCTCGGTGGTGGCCTCCTCCTTCTTGTCCCTGGAGTCTAATTCGTTGAAAGGATCGCTGGTATACCGAAGAGGAGGGGCATTCTTTAATTTCTATGCTTGTAAGTTTTTCTTGCAGAGAGAAGTCTCTACATCCTTCCCTTTATCCTTCCTGTGGTTATTGCGAAGTTTAGTCACATAGCAATCTCGAGCGGCGTCTTGATCTCCCTCTATTTCTTCTACTCCGTTATCTGTTGTGAATTTCATTTTCAGGCACCATGGGGCTAGGACAATTTGGAAGTCAGACAAGGCTGGTCTTCCCAAAAAGGGGTTGTAGGCCGAGTGGCTTTCTATTAGCACAAATGTTTGTTTTCGCACAACGGAGCGGGGATGAATTCCTATTTCGACAAAGAGGTCCAGTTGCCCGAGGGGCATCTTCACATCTCCAGTGAAACCGTGCAGCGGTTTGCTGCAGGGAGACACATCCTTCATTGACAGCTTCATTTTGTCGAAGGCGTGCTTGAATAGGATATTTACTGAGCTTCTAGTGTCTACTAGGATTCGAAAAACCTTGGCTGGGCCGAACCAAGCAGAGATGACCATAGGATCCATGTGAGGGTACTGCCTTCCCTCTAGGTCACGCTAACTGAATGTGATATCATTATTCTCTTTCCGTTTCGGGTGGCGCTCTTCTGTAACAGAATTAACGTAGTCTTCATTGTTTCTAAGTGACTTACCGTATCTCTCCATCTCTGCCCAGCTTCCGTTGCGATGTGCGGTCCTCCCGATATGGTAAGGACCATTATCTTCTCTTGACTAGAGCCGCTGGTGTTGCGATTTCCTCCGCCTACTTCCGGGAGGGGCCGCCCTGGTTTCTCATTGGCAGGAGTTGAAGTCCTTTCTTGACCTTTCACATAGCGCTCTAGTCTCTTCCTTCTGATGTGTTCTTCAATCAAGTCCCGGAGATGATGTCATTCATTGGTGTCATGCCCATGAGATTCGTGGAAGCGGCAGAACTTTCCAGACTTAATTGCATTATCTGATTCTTTCTTGTGCGGGGGGCGCTTATATCTAAATTCGTCTTGGGTGGCTAAGAAGATGTTTTTGATTGTTTCATTTAGAGGAGTGTAAGAGTCAAATCTCGGTCCTTGCCTATATAAGCGCTTCTCCCCCTTCTTGCCCCCAGCACTATCTCTAGAGTCATTTCTTCGAACGTCCTTTGCTACCGCGGATGTGTTTCCATGAGCTGCCTTGGTTTGTTGCCCTGTCTACCTTTCAATGGCAGCGTCCTCAAGTCTCATATATTTCTCGGCTTTGTGGAAGAAATCGGGTAAGGTAGCTGGCTTTTGTTTCGTTAGTCTCCTAGCAAACTTAGTATCCGGATGCACACCACTGCAGAAGGCCATTAGGATAAGTTTCTCGTCGGCATCTTGGACTGCGGCTGCTGCGGCGTTGAATCGGGTTAGATATTGTTGCACTGTCTCCCCGGGCTTTTGTTTGATATTAGATAGGGAATAAGAGTCCTTGGGTTGTTCCACATCAATGCGGAACTGGCTGATGAACTTTTCTTTCAACATTTCCCATGAGCTGATGGATCCTTGGGGCAGATGGCAGAACAAGGAGGTAGCTAGATCTGCCAAGAATAGTGGAAAGCATTTACACAACACTCCCTCTGTTGCTCCACTCATTAGCATATGCTGTGTGTATCTCTGCAAGTGTACAACGGGGTCAGAGGTTCCCTTGTAAGGTTCCATTGTTGGCATTTTCCACTCCCGGGAGGTGATGGCAGTTTCGATATTGCGGGTGAAGGGGCTGGTTACCCTAGCACCGATCCCTCGATCCCTTTGTTCCCGTTGGATGCACTCTCTAAACAATCGCGCCATCCTTTCGTCAGAACTTGGGGCGGATAGAAATGAGTTTGCTTCTTCCCTGCGGGATTGATTCCGCCCAGATGACCTGTAGGGATGGTATCGTCTATCACTCCTAACATTCTCCAACGGCTGCCTCTGGTCTTCCGGAGGCATGCTAGGGTCATCCACAGTTGGCCCTTGCCTTGATCTTTCCCTGCTGGGTTCTCTTCTCAGTACTTCCTCGGGTCCAACTTCGGGCTGGACTCCAGCTCGGCCCCGTCCCTTGGTGTTTCCATGGTTAGGTAGCATGGCAGGCTCAGCTACATCCGACCCCTGCCTGGTAACTCCCCCGTTGGGTTCGGTTCCTAGTGTTTCCTCGGGTCGGAATTCAGGCTGAGTCCGGGCTCGGCTCCTACCATTGCTGTTTCTGTTGTTAGCCTCTTCGAAGAAGAAAGACCTTTGTCGTCTCCCCGATCCTCCAGACCGGGACTCTCCCCATGATTCAGTGTTGCGGTTGGATTCTTAAGCATCCCTTAAGCGTGACATGAGTTGATCCACCAAGGCTTCTTGTTGAGATGCGAAGCGGTTAGTTACTTCAGCCACAACCCTGTCCAGATCCGTCCTTGAAATTGGTTGTTCCGTAACAGGGGCTGTTGGATTTGCCTGATTTCCATTTGTTGTCGGAACCGGACGATTGTCTTGATCTCTGATCACTGGATCTGGGATACTGCTACTTGCGATGTTCTTTCCTTTGTTAGCATCTTTCTTCCGTCCGGGAGGCATGTTTTCCAAGCAATGAACGATGCTTACGATGCTGATAGGAAAAGGGTTAAGTGGGAGAAGCTGAAGTTTCTAGTTTGAGTTTCTCAGTGAAAGCACCAAAAATGTTTGCAGAAAAAATGGGCAAACACCCCCAAGTCGTATGATTTAGTCGATTTTAAGTTGTTCTTAGTGATTTAGGTGATTTATGCAAATATATAAAAAGCAGGGACTAAACTGTAAAAGACACGCAGATTTATAGTGGTTCGGCAAGAACGTGCCTACGTCCACTTTATATGTTATTCTCCTTTTCTATTCAGATTACAAGTACAAAGCTTTGATTTCAAGTAACTGAAAGTTATTTGAAAGTTCTATCCGTGCTTGAGCGCTCAAACTTGTCTCTGCCATTGTTGTACCCCCGCCCCTCTATTTATAGAGTGAGGCTGGGGGCAGGGGTCTTGGACGTATATAGCTGCTGGTGGGCCTGGGCTGAAGCGATCTGGCCTGTTGTGGGTGGTCCGGCAGTGGTTGGAGCGGTAGAGGTTGATCCGGTGGTGAATGGGGAGAAGGGGTCGGTTCGGTAGTGCCTGGTCCGGTGGTAGTTGATTCGGTGGTGGGTGCATTGGGATTTTGGTTCGGTAGTGAATGTTTGGAGGAGGTTAGTTCGGTAATGCCTTCCTAGCTTTGGCTCAGTTGCATGGATTTGGACCGGTAGTCCTTGGTCCGGTCTAAGTGTTGGAGGTGGTTGGTTCGGTAATGCCTTCCTAGCTTTGGCTCGGTTGCATGGATTTGGACCGGTAGTCCTTGGTCCGGTCTAAGTGTTGGAGGTGGTTGGTTCGGCTGGAAGTGGTCGGTTCGACAGGGATATGGAGAGGTTCGGTAGCGCCTGGTCCGATGACGCTTTGGCTCGAGTTGGTTCGGACTTCTGGGTGAGAACACGCCCAACATGAACTATTGTCTGAAAGAATCTATTTCATAGATCCTTGAAGTCGGAAGTACAGCATTGTCTTCGTCACTATCGCCATCAAATTCGCCTCGAACCGCAAAATTCCCAACAGCAAATATTGTACTAATCTAAAATGTAAAATATATGAGATTTCAAACTTGTACAGTACAAATGCAGTGATGATTGTTTGCAAAATAGAGACAAGTTGCAATCGGAATGCTTCAATTTGTTGAATATATGTATATGAAATGTACATGAATAAGCAGACTATAAGAGAGTTTATAAAGAAGTGAACGAGCAGGTTCTTGCATCTTTAATAGCCGCAAAAAAAAGTAACATTTTCATGTCAGCTGCCTGGAATGGCCGCTTTTTAATTCGGTTGTAGCATAGTTGTTTGAATTTTTACTAAATTCATTATCCTAAAGTTAGTTTCACAACATCTTTTGTAAATAAATTTTCGAGCCCACAGCTTTATTGTTTGGACTTTTTTTTGTTAATTATAAACCGGGAATTATTGCCTGCTTATGCGGCATCAAGTTAGCACCATATCGAAAATTGAATATCAGTCCTTGCTTTATTCTTGAAATAAATGTAAAACGAGTTGAGCCCATGCTCATTTAACATAACACCCGATTAACATTTCACGGTTGGCTAATTTGATTTCAATTTTTAAAATTTTAATTTTTTTACAGATTAATCGAATTTAAAAATCATTTTAGTCGATAAATCATGAATTTTACAAATCCTTGTTGATACCGAAAAATAAGTTTTAGAAAAACATAATTTTTATATAGTAGTCTTAATTATATTAAGACAGTGCAGTAAAATATTAGAACAAAACTAGGTTTAGGACGTGAGTTTTAAAATTTAGGTTGAATGATAAACTTCTTTCCCAAATTTAATCTCTCTACCCACTCTCAAGCTGAGGTAGTCATAACCCTAACCGCATCACCCTATCAATTCGTCTTCCGTATTTCTGCCTCGTTGCCTAAAACTCCATTGTTTTCATCATCGCATTCAACAACATCACAATCACCTCCGCCTAGCGTCAACCCTAAATCATGATCAATGACAATTAAATCAATTATAAAATAAATAATGAAAAATTAAATTAGGATTATATGAATACTGTACTATACGCGTTTTATGGTTCAGTGCTAAATTAAATTGTAGCTTATGACTATAATGTTATATTCATTGCACTTCAAAAAATGTTAAATTAAATTAGCATTATATGAATATAACGATATATTTGTTTTTACAGTTTAAAATGATGCTATTAAAAATTAGCATTATTGGTCTAAAAAACATATAAAAAGAACCATTCTCGCTTAACCACCATCGTCGTCATTGTCCTTTCCACCACCGCCTCTAATAATCTTCGACCCTGTTGTTGTTATCCTACTTCCATCATGATTTAGTGCTATGACATTTGGTTAGAATGAATGTTATTGATTTTTAATTATAAATGCAATCATAATTTTTAATTATCTAAATTATGCAATAATAGTTGTACTTGGATATTTCAACTGAATTTATATAAAGCAATCATAATTTTAACTACAAATTATGTATGAAATTGATTTTAAGTGCATATTTATTATTTTTCAACTTAATGAAACAATTATAGTTGCATTTGAATAATTTAACCACGTTTATATAAAGAAAATTTTGGCATACATCTTTATCATATTAAATACTGAGTTTTAGGCCCTCTTCAATTTTCTTTTATAAAATACATACCTATTTTAAGAAAAATAGGTGTATTCATGAGGTATTTGGGTAATTTTACTAATATTAACATGTGTTTATGTTATCATTTTTCATAAGTCATAACCACAATACACACCTTGGCTTCCATTTTTAAATTTCAAAATGAAAGATGTAAAAGAGAAAGAATTATGAAGAAGAGGATGTACAAAATAGTTTACAAAAGGAAGTGATGTAAAATAAATAAGTTTTAAAAAGAGGAATATGTCCCTAGTTCCAATTTATGTAATCCAGTTATAATTTTAATAGCGTATTACGCATGAAATTGATTTTAAATTTCATATTTATTATCTTTCAACCTACAAGAATGAATTTTTTATTAATTATTTGAATGATGTAGTTATAGTTGCATTTGAACAATTTAACTTCATTTGAATATTATAGTACTATTTTTTACTGCATATTACAAATGAAATTGATTTTAAGTGCACATATTATCTTTCGACTTACTTGAATGAATTTTGATTAATTTGAAATAATTTAATTTTAATTATTATGTTTGAAAATATGTTTTAATTTAAAAAGTATATTATTGAAATAAGTGGTAAATAATATGCATCACCGTTTATAATTTATTAATCCAACATCCTCTATTTAAAAAAAATCACTCAAATTGATTAAATGTCATTTGATACAAACAAAGAGAATAGAGACCATTAGAGAGAGAACAGTTTTATTGAATTGAGATAACCTTTATAATACAATCAAACTCCATATTTATTGTGATGACCCGGAATTTTAAAGCAATATCAATTTAATAATCTGTAATAAAAATTAAATTGATTTGATAATCTTTGTAACACGATTTGAAATAATTTAATAATCCAATAAAATAAATAATTAGTTGATAGATTTTATCTTTTTAAATTTAATAATTGTTTTATATTTATAATATGTATAGAATATTGTATATATTGTGAATAGATATTGTTTTAAATTTAATTAATAAATAAATCCTGTTTTCTATAAAATATGTATCTTTAGTAAATTGTGAATTATGATTTTATTTAAAAGTTAAACTTTTAAAAAGGTTATTTAATAAATAAATATGGTTTTAAATACATAAGATAAATATTGAACTAATTTATAATATGTTTAACTCAAGTTTAAATCTAAATAAATAGCAATAAGGTTATTTTGATTTTCTTTTTAATATAATGTGATAAAATAAATAATTTATTAATAAGAAGATAATTTCTTTTATAAGTTATTTATGGTTATCAAATGTTGTTATTTTTAAATATAATAATACATTTTTTTAACAAACTAATTTTTAATGGAAATAATTGTTTTTCAAAAATTTAAATTGTGTAGTAATATTTGTAAATAAACCTGATTTCAAAATTTAATTTGAACTTCAATTCAAGGTTTTTAAATTCTAAAGTGTAAATATTTTTAATTTGTTTTGATTTTGAATTATTTGTATAAGTTTCATTTTACAAGTTAAATTTGATTTATTTAAAATTTGTATACATGTAAATAAATACATGTTAACTAATTTATTTAAACCTAGGATGACATTCATCTTATAATAACATACTAAATTAATACTAATTAACTTTTAAATAAATACTAAGCAAACTTTTAATTAAATACTAATTAGTTTTATAAGACAAGTGTAACATCTTAAGGTTTTACATAACACTTGTTAAATGATAAAATAAAGTTTTGACAAATGTTACATTGTGAGACAAGCGTCAAAAATTTATTTTAACATTTTCTTTTGTTTTTATTTTTAATAATTTCGGTTTACATAAAATTTCTTTCCTTCATTTTCTTTTCTTCTTCCAAAAATTTGAAGACAAGCAAATCTGAAAAGAAAAATATACACTTCCATTCAAAGATTAAAATATGTAGACCTCTTCAAATCTTCAATCCACTTCTCAAACCAAAGCATGCATATCATTTTTTTTCAAATTGAATCAAATGCATGAAATCAAGCAGGGAATTCTGTATTTCTGGAATTCAAACCTGCATCAAAGCAATTATGCATTCAAGTAAACCTGCATCAATAACAACCTGCAATTGCAAAGTTTGTTTGAGCCTGCATTTCAAAACCTGTAGCATGCATGCAATTGAAAGATCTTGAAGCAAAGCTTAAGCGTTTCACTTAGAACCTGGAAATCAATGCATGTATGCAGTTTTAATATAAGGAAGCAAACTGCAATTTCAAATAAAAATAAAAAAAAGCATCAAGTCTTTTTTTCAAATTCACTGCTCTTCCCATCACGATTAATGTGAGTAACTTTATTTTTTATTTTTAAATTTTAAGTAAAAATTATGGTTGCTGTTATTTCTGTGGTTAAACCTGTAGAATGTATTTTTGATGATGAGATCTGCAGTATGCATGTTTTTTTCCCATATAAGTATCATCTGTTTAACTTTTATTTTTTTCCTGATTTAGATTTAAATTCATTCCTCTTCAAACAATGGTTATTAAGACTTAGTTTGTAAACCAAAATGTGTGAATTATCATGGATTAATGCTTTATGAACCTATTTAAACCAAAATCCATCTGAGTGTCTCTGGAACTAAAAAGAAAATATAAACAACAATGTTTGATTTACATAGTGAAAATCAAACTTAGAAAATTATGATGTTCAGTAATATAAATGGAAACACAAAGCAAAAATAGGAATTTCAATATAAAAATCAGCATTTTTAATCAAGGGGTTTGGGTGTAGTTTTCTGTTGAACAGAAAAGGGAAATGAGATGATTCTGATGATCTAACGATTTGGGTATATCGGGATTCTTCTTGTGGGTAGGGGAGTTATCAATGTAGCTGAGAAAATTGAGTGATGGTGATGCAAAACACCATGGTTGCAGTAATGTCGATTTTCTTCCTGTAGCCCAAGTTTTGCTTGAACATTCTATTGTGGCCAATACAACCTTCAGGGATTACCGAGTGTCATGGGCCTTTGGGAGATGGTAGTTTGGGTGACGATGAAGTTGTGGTTGGAGTTGCAAGGTTTATGATGGTCGGAGGATGGGTGTTGAAGAGATGATAGGTTTTGGTGAAGTTTTCCCTTTCTGTTTCCAGGTTTTGGGAATGCAACTCGAATTCAAATTCGAGTAGAATAGGAGCGAGGTGATTGTAGTATTGGACTTAGGGGATGGTCGTTGATGATTGGAGGTCACCAAAGAAGGAGGACGATGGCCGGAGGCACTATGCACGTGAACCGTGCATTTTTGGTCTAATGCTTTTTCTGGGTATTGAAGTATTTTAGGACTCGAAGTAATACTCGAGTGTTGCTGTACTTGGCTCGAAGCAGGGGTTTTGCTGACTCGAAGCAAGTTTGTTCTTGCTCGGGTTTAATCATATTAACAGGTTACAGTTTTTTTTTTTAAAATCTGTAGTTCTGTTTCTTTTTTTAAAAAAACTAAAATTTGAAAAAACTGAATTTAATGAAGTTAAGTTCTAAATCTGAGTTAGGTTTAAATCTAGTTTATATTATAGATTTAAATTGATTTTGAATCTTATAAGTTTTTAAAAAAAATTAAAGGGGTTTTCAGTTTTTTTTTTAAAAATAAAGTGAAAGAAGAAAACCTGGCAGTTTTCTGGAAATTAAATTTTATTTTGAAAATCTGAAACAAATTTTAAAATAGCAGTTTGAATTTAAATTTTAAATTCAGTTTTATAAGATTCTTTGAATCTTCAAGTTTTTAAAATGAATTTGTATTTGAAATAAATGTTTTAAAAATCTAAATCTAAATCAAAAGTTCAAGTTTTAAATTCAAATGATTTAAATAAGGAATGGTTTCAAGTGTATTGGATTTAAAATCTGGATATTTGAATAATTTTAAAAATCTGAATGTTTTCAAACAAGTTAAATTTAAATTGTTGCTAGAAGTAAATTTGTTTTCGTAACAAATATTTTAACTTGATCCTTTTTGAATAAATTCTTTATAAAGGTTTATAAAAAGAAGTTAAATGATTTGTTAACTTGAATTTGAAATTTAAATGGTAATGTACTTTAAAACTCAATTGTAAATGAAAATTAAGCAAATTGGTTAAGACTTATCTTATATAAGTTTTAAATGAAGTAATAAATGTTATTTATATTTATTTTAAAAGGATTTTAAAATGGAATCTAAATTTGATTTATACTTAAATAAATTTCATTTTGAATTTTAGATTCAAAATGAAATTTGAATTTAAATTTTTAAAATGAAATGTTCCAGGTACATTTTAATATTAATAAAATTATTAATAAGGAATGGTTTATCTTAGAATTTATTAAGATATTAAAATCATTAAATAAATATGATAATTAAGGAGAGACTCATTTAATTAATTTATAATTAATAATTTGGATAAATTTTAATAAGAGGTTAATTAGTAAGTAATTAAAGAATAAATAATAGTTAACGATGGTCATTAACAAAAGTTTATTTAGTAATTAATTAATATGATTAATTTTTAATAATTAATTAGATGGATTAATTAATGATAATAAATTGTGAAATTTATTTAAGTTTAATTACTTAAATGAAAGTAATTAAGACATTAATTACTTAATGTAATTAATGGAGTTTATTGAGTTTGGTTTAAATTAATTAATTTAGTTTAATTAATTTAAACATTGGATTTGATAGTAATTACTTGATGTAATTAATAAAGTAAAATTACTCAGTGAAGTAATTAAAGATAACTACTGTATGTAATTAGTGGAATATGATGGAATTGTGAATGTAATTTAGATCAAATTATTTTGTATAATTAATCAAAGGATAAATTAAAGGAATTAATTAAGGAATAATTTGTCGAATGAAGTAATTAAAGTAGTTAATTACAGATTGAGATTAATCAAAGGTGATTAATAATTATGGATTAAGTGAGATTAATTACTGAAAGTAATTAATTTAATGGAGTAATTAATTAAATATAATTAAGATTCATTAACTAATATAATTAATGATGTAATTAAGATTGATTAATTAAGATTAATTAATCAATAATAAATGATTAAGTATAATTAATTAATTGCAATTAATTAAGGTTAAGTGTAATTAGTTATAGTTAATTAATTTATGAAGTAATTAAAGGTTAATTACTGTATTTGGTTTAGAGTAATTAATTTTGTGAAATTAATTAAAACATAATTAATCCGGATTGATTAATTAAGATGATAAATTAGAGGTCAATCAATTAATTAATTTGTAATTAATTAATGATGATGTAAGCAAGATTTATGTTGTGTAAGTAATTAATTTAATTCATTTTAAATTAATTAGAGATAATGTAATTAATTTAATTCATTTTAAATTAATTATAGATGCTGTGATTATAGATTATTGCTTATGAATGATTGACATTGGTTGCCTTGAATGATTTGGAATCTCAGCTATGAGATTAATAATGTTAAGTGATATGGATGTATTGGTTGCATTTTGATGATGATATTGATTATCTTTGATAATGATAAATGTGGATTATCTATGGTTATGATAATGATAATTATCTATTGTGAATCTGTGAATTATCAATCTGTATATATAGATAATGTTATTGAATTGTTTTAAAACTCTAAAACAACTTGGACCTAAAAGACACGCTTTGAATTTCGATGAGACCAGGATCGGGTTTCCTCATTTGGACATCCGAAAACCGTATCGATCCAAATTAACGATAGGTCGTGAATCTTATGTGAAGAGTGAAGACTCACGGTGTAAGGACTGTTAGTCAGTATAACTCTGGGGGTGATGAGTTTGATAGAAATAGTACTTATAGGCTCCAGATGGAGATTCAGAGTGCAAGGGTTATCGTAGTTAACTCCGAGGGTGATTCCAAAACGAGTGTAACGAGATAATGCCTTCGGTTTCGTTCGAACCCGGAACGAACTTGTATGGATTGAATGCTTTCAGCACGTCGTCAGGTGGACGATGAGCATTCTAAGATAATGTGTCCTTTAAAGGTAATCGTAGCCTCATCAACCGGGAATGGCTAAAACAGGGGAGGTGTAGCAAGGCTTCATGGGTAGCCCCCGCTGGAGAGCAAGATTTTCCCCTGTCTAGAGGTCCCTTTTTATTTGACTTAGTGGGCAGTTGGATATGCGCACCAACTGCGGGGTTGTCTTGTTTAAAACTATTCAGTAAGGAATGGGTCCGGCCTTGTGTTGCAAGGGAGTTACGGTGACTCCTCGGTACGTTGATCTAGGCCACGTACTATGACGGGCGGTACCCCAGTAGCTCAGCCATTGTATGGAATCCAAAATCCAATAAGTGCCAACGGTTTTGATTGTATTACCCACTTTTGTCGCTAGTAGCTGGAATTTAATAGATGTAACAATTTCAGCTATTTCATATTTACTGGAAAACCCTAGACCTATTATAATATCACTGGATTTCCAATCAAATGTTTTGGTTAGCGTAAGGTAAAAACTTTTCCATATTTATGTGTAGGAAGTCTTACATGACACCTTTCTTTCAAAAGGGTTTTTTGAAAGTTAAGCAACTTTAACCTGTTACTCACACCAGACTCATGTCTAGCCCGGAGTTTATCTTTTGTTTTCATAAACTCTTGGGTACTCAAATTTTTTACGTGTAGCCAAGGGATTCGGGTTAGCTTTGACGAATATTGGAGGAGCAATGGAGCAGGAGGCTTCTGCGTTAGATATATAGTTTTCCGCTGTGTGTTCTGTGTTGTCTCTGGATTGTATTATGTTGTAAATACTAGACAGGTGTTTATATCTGTCTAGTATGTGTTATATATCTGTGTACTCTGATAGTATTTGTAAACTATGTAATATTTTATGTTATTAATATAATTTATTCGTTCCTCTGTTTAGATTCTGATGGGTTGTTTCTTCTTTCTTCTCTTTCTCTTTTCTATCCCTTTCTTTCTTATTAGCAATGCGACTTCCTAGTGATTTGGAAGTTGGGTCGTTACAGTGGTATCAGAGCGTTAGGTTGAGTGAATAACCAAGCTCTGGAGTGGTGTCTATCTTGAGAGAGCATATTTGTAATTTTATATATTTATATATCTATTTCTACCTATCTGTTGGGTTACCAGTTCGGGTTTTCCAATATAAGTTATAAAGGTAGATGAGGTAGTAGTGTTTGTAACACGATTACTACCATTGGTTGGAGTCTGATATTGAGGTTGGAAATGTATCTATCGAGACTGTAGACCTAATACCGTCTCGAGTAAGTTTTGTTATGTTGAAATATTTCATCGATCTCTGAAGGAAACCTGTTAAGGTTCGAAGACATCTTTGAAGTGCAGAGTATGGTGAGTAGAGTTTGGTCTATTCGAATGGGCTGGAGCAAGTGATGGTATTTTGATACTTTAGGAAGTTGTAACTGCATGATGAGATGCAGCGACTATGGATTGTTTCCGAAGATGTTTTCTTTGGAACAAGTTTTGGGAAGTGTGTCTGCCTCAATGTTGTGGCTTGATTCAGCACGATGTTGTGGTTAGCTTTGAAGTCGAGTTTCTCGAAGAGTTTTGGATCAGGAAGTTTGGAATTGGTGTCAGCAGTGCAGCTCGGAGTGTTCTGTGAGCTGACAGAGAGGTCTTAGCTGGGTAGTTTTTCTGGAGATGGAGTTCAGAAGCAGCAAAGTGAATCTGTTTCTTCAATGGATTGACTAGACCAGTGTAAGCTGTTCTGTTTGGTAAAGAGAGAACAGTTTTCTTTGAAATTTATCTGGGTTGATCGCAAAAGTGACTTGCGATTGTTTGAGTGTTCTCTTGGATTGTTGGAGATTTTCTGGATGTCTTCTGGGAAGACAGAAGTTCGTCCGCATCTGGAGATTGAGTTTTCTTATCGACCAGAATTCCAGGAGTGGAACTGGTGGTTCTGTTTAGTTGGGGAATGATTGCTAGAGATGGAGCTTGACGAAGTAACTTAGTGTTCGAAGGAATTTCTGAGTTTTCTTTTATGGATCCGTTGAACCATATTTCTGGGAAGTGATGTCCAGTTTGTGCTTGTGTTTTTCATTAGTATTTTCTTATCTACTTCGGATCAGAGTTGTGCAGCGGAAGCAGTTCGGAAGTGTTTCTGATTTGTCTTTTCCAGATTAGGAGAAGTTTGTAGTCTTCTGCTGTTTATGGAGTAGAATTGTGTTTTGGTTTGGATTGATCTTGAGGAGATCATTGTGTTGGGTTGTTTTTAGTTCTGATTGTTTCTAGAGGAATCAGCAAGGGTTATGCTGATCAGTTTGGATGTTGGCAGCCAAAATTTGTCCGAAGACTTTTGTGGATAAGGGACGGAGAATTTTGGAATTCGAAGTTGGAAACTTCGTTGTTGTTAGAGTTTTCTCTGATTCAGGAGCTATAAGTTTTGAGTAACTGGAAAGTTAGCTCCGAGATGTTTTGGATATCATCTGTGTTTAGTTGGATCAGTGTTTGTTTTTCAGGATTGAATTGCCAGTTTGGATAACTAGGATTCGATGAGTTTCACGTATCTCTGAGGGAGTACGTGAATGGTCTATCTCTGGTTTTAGAACCAGCAGTTATTGAGGTTGGTTGTTGAATCAGACTCGTCTGTAGTCTGATATGCTATCTAGTTTTGTAGATCTAGTTGAATATGAGCTCTGTAGCTTAGTAGTATTGATTGTCTGGAATCTATAGAGCGAGTATTCCGATATTTATAACGGGGAAACTCGTGGAAGTTCTATCTAGAATTTTATCTGGATAGATATATTCGTTTGATTGGGTGAATTGATTGCTATGGTTGTTTGCATATCATTGGTATATGCTTGTGTTTTAAAATAAAATTTTTAAATAGATTATTAAATTACTTTTATTTTAAATATCGGGGACGAAATTCTTTTAAGGGGGAAGGAATGTGATGACCGGGAATTTTAAAGCAATATCAATTTAATAATCTGTAATAAAAATTAAATTGATTTGATAATCTTTGTAACAAGATTTGAAATAATTTAATAATCTAATAAAATAAATAGTTAGTTGATAGATTTTATCTTTTTAAATCTAATAATTGTTTTATATTTATAATATCTATAGAATATTGTATATATTATGAATAGATATTGTTTTGAATTTAATTAATAAATAAATCCTGTTTTCTATAAAATATGTATCTTTAGTAAATTGTGAATTATGATTTTATTTAAAAGTTAAACTTTTAAAAAGGTTATTTAATAAATAAATATGGTTTTAAATACATAAGATAAATATTGAACTGATTTAAAATATGTTTAACTCAAGTTTAAGTCTAAATAAATAGCAATAAGGTTATTTTGATTTTCTTTTTAATATAATGTGATAAAATAAATAATTTATTAATAAGAAGATAATTTCTTTTATAAGTTATTTATGGTTATCAAATGTTGTTATTTTTAAATATATAATAATACATTGTTTTAACAAACCAATTTTTAATAGAAATAATTGTTTTTCAAAAATTTAAATTGTGTAGTTATATTTGTAAATAAACTTAATTTCAAATTTAATTTGAACTTGAATTCAAAGTTTTTAAATTCTAAAGTGTAAATATTTAATTTGTTTTGATTTTGAATTATTTGTATAAGTTTCATTTTACAAATTAAATTTGATTTATTTAAAATTTATATACATGTAAATAAATACATGTTAAATAATTTATTTAAACCTAGGATGACATTCATCTTATAATAACATACTAAACTAATACTAATTAACTTTTAAATAAATACTAAGTGAACTTTTAATTAAATACTAATCATTTTTATAAGACAAGTGTAACATCTTAAGGTTTTACATAACACTTGTTAAATGATAAAATAAAGTTTTGACAAATGTTACATTGTGAGACAAGTGTCAAAAATTTATTTTAACATTTTCTTTTGTTTTTATTTTTAATAATTTCGGTTTACATAAAATTTCTTTCCTTCATTTTCTTTTCTTCTTCCAAAAATTTGAAGACAAGCAAATCTGAAAAGAAAAATATACACTTCCATTCAAAGATTAAAATCTGTAGACCTCTTCAAATCTTCAATCCACTTCTCAAACCAAAGCATGCATATCATTTTTTTCAAACTGAATCAAATGCATGAAATCAAGCAGGGAATTCTGTATTTCTGGAATTCAAACCTGCATCAAAGCAATTCTGCATTCAAGTAAACCTGCATCAATAACAACCTGCAATTTCAAATTTTGTTTGAGCCTGCATTTCAAAATCTGTAGCATGCATGCAATTGAAAGATCTGGAAGCAAAGATGAAGCATTTCACTTAGAACCTGGTAATCAATGCATGTATGCAGTTTTAATATAAGGGAGCAAACTGCAGTTTCAAATAAAAATAAAAAAAGCATCCAGTCTTTTTTTCAAATTCACTGCTCTGCCCATCAAGATTAATGTGAGTTACTTTATTTATTTATTTTTTAAATTTTAAGTAAAAATTATGGTTGCTGTTATTTCTGTGGTTAAATCTGTAGAATGTATTTTTGATGATGAAATCTGCAGTATGCATGTTTTGTTCCCATATAAGTATCATCTGTTTAACTTTTATTTTTTTCTTGATTTAGATTTAAATTCATTCCTCTTCAAACAATGGTTATTAAGACTTAGTTTGTAAACCAAAATGTGTGAATTATCATGGATTAATGCTTTAAGAACCTATTTAAACCAAAATCCATCTGAGTGTCTCTGCAAATAAAAAGAAAATATAAACAGCAGTGTTTGATTTATATAGTGAAAATCAAACTTTGAAAATTATGATGTTCAGTAATATAAATGGAAACACAAAGCAAAAATAGGAATTTCAATTTAAAAATCAGCATTTTTAGTCAAGGGGTTTGGGTGCAGTTTTCTGTTGAACAGAAAAGGGAAATGAGATGATTCTGGTGATCTAACGATTTGGGTATATCGGGATTCTTCTTGTGGGTAGGGGAGTTATCAATGTAGCTGAGAAAATTGAGTGATGGTGATGCAAAACACCATGGTTGCAGTAATGTCGATTTTCTTCCTGTAGCACTAGTTTTGCTTGAACATTCTGTTGTGGCCGATACAACCTTCAGGGATTACCGAGTGTCATGGGCCTTTGGGAGATGGTAGTTTGGGTGACAATGAAGTTGTGGTCGGAGTTGCAAGGTTTATGATGGTCGGAGGATGGGTATTGAAGAGATGACAGGTTGTGATAAAGTTTTCCCTTTCTGTTTCCAGGTTTTGGGTATGCAACTCGAATTCAAATTCGAGTTGAATAGGAGCGAGGTGATTGTAGTATTGGACTTAGGGGATGGTCGTTGATGATTGGAGGTCACGGGAGAAGGAGCATGATGGCCGGAGGCACGGTGCACGTGCACCGTGCATTTTTGGTCTGATGCTTTTTCTAGGTATTGAAGTATTTTAGGACTCGAAGTAATACTCGAGTGTTGTTGTGCTTGGCTCGAAGCAGGTGTTTTGCTGACTCGAAGCAAGTTTGTTCCTGCTGGGTTTTAATCATATTAACAGGTTACAGTTTTTTTTAAAACCACCAGTTCTGTTTCTTTTTTTAAAAAAACTAAAATTTTGAAAAACTGAATTTAAATGAAGTTAAGTTCTAAATCCGAGTTAGGTTTAAATCTAGTTTATATTATAGATTTAAATTGATTTTGAATCTTATAAGTTTTTTAAAAAAATTAAAGGGGTTTTCAATTTTTAAGAAAAAAAATAAAGAGAAAGAAGAAAACCTATCGGTTTTCTGGAAATCAAATTTTATTTTGAAAATCTGAAACAAATTTTAAAACAGCAGTTTGAATTTAAATTTTAAATTCAGTTTCTTAAGATTCTTTGAGTCTTCAGGTTTTTAAAATGAATTTGTATTTGAAATAAATGTTTTAAAAATCAAAATCTAAATCAAAAGTTCAAGTTTTAAATTCAAATGATTTAAATAAGGAATGGTTCCAAGTGTATTGAATTTAAAATCTGGATATTTGAATAAGTTTTAAAATTTGAATGTTTTCATACAAGTTAAATATAAATTTTTGCTAGAAGTAAATTTGTTTTGAAAACAAATATTTGAACTTGATTCTTTTTGAATAAATTCTTTATAAAGGTTTATAAAAAGAAGTTAAATGATTTGTTAACTTGAATTTGAAATTTAAATGGTAATGTACTTTAAAACTCAATTTTAAATGAAAATTAAGCAAATTGGTTAAGACTTATCTTATATAAGTTTTAAATGAAGTAATAAATGTTATTTATATTTATTTTAAAACGATTTTAAAATGGAATTTAAATTTGATTTATACTTAAATAAATTTCATTTTGAATTTTAGATTCAAAATGAAATTTGAATTTAAATTTTTAAAATGAAACGTTCTATGTACATTTTAATATTAATAAAATTATTAATAAGGAATGGTTTATCTTAGTGTTATCTCGCCTTTTTCAGCAAGGCCGTGATACCAAAAGATCGACCGAGAAAAGCAAGATAGCTCGCCTCAAAGATTGGTCAACTCAACATCTCAGCAAAGCAAGTTCTGTTAAATGACTTTTCCTCTAAGATCCCCTACGGAGGGGGGGTCCGGGGGGGTGCCAACCCCCCAAGGTGGGGGTGTGGGGCAACGCCACCACTACGGTGTTCGACCTGACCGGTCAGGTCGCAGGGGTCCAGGGGCAGCGCCCCCGGCGGGGTGCGGGGCAGCGCCCCGTCCAAAACGGTATACGACTTAAAGAGTGAAGTAATCCAGCGACTCAACTAGTTAATGACCTAACCAATGAAGCGACCTAGCGACCTAACCAATGAAGCAAGTTAGCGACCTACCTGATGAAGCGGGCTAACGACTTAACAGAGTTCACGACTTAACAGACCTCACGACTTAGTGACCTAAGACTTCACGAGTTAACAGCTCACAGGAAAGTTCGCGACCTAACGACCTATAAATCCAAGCGACCTACGACCTAGAGCAACTCAGCAGTCAGCGACTTAACTACTCAATGGCTCAAGCGACCTACCTGCTAAGCGACTTACGCTTCTCCTCAACAAAGTTAGGTCGCTCGCGACCTAACTCTTCTCCTAAACCCATAGGTCGCTCGCGACCTAACTCGCCATCACCTAGGTCGCTCACGACCTAACCAGTCTCACCTCATCAAAATCAGGTCGCTCGCGACCTAACACCCATAGGTCGCACACGACTTAAAGCATACCCCGCCTTTTCCCTTAGGTCGCTCCAGGCCTTACATTCTAATGCTGTTATCCCTTAGGTCGCCCTCCTTCTTCTGCCGCTCCTCTAGGTCGCCAACGACCCATCTTAGGTCGCTCCAACCGGCCTACGACCTATCTTAGGTCGCTCCAGCCGACCTAACTCCGAAGTCGCCTACAAATACTCCACCAACTCTACATTCGGGGGGGACTTTTTTTGGATTTCAAGGCGCCTATACTCTGCTGATTTCTCGACTCTCCAAACACTTCAAACACTGAAGAATCTTCATCTAGAGATCAACCTCATTAACCATGAATCCAAAGAGCAATTCATCATCAAAGTTCAAACTTCTTTCTCTGATCGTGTTGTAATTGTAAGATCGTGTTGTAAAAGTGTTGTGATCAAGAGATCGTGTTGTAAAAGTGTTGTAATCTTATAAAGTGAGCTCCAAAAACATAATGGAGGATGTAAAGTGGATGTAGGCTTATTAGAAGCCGAACCACTATAAAAATCTCTGTCTCTTTTACTTTTTCTGCTATTTTCTTTTTACTTTAATTCCCGTGCAAACGGGTGGTGCTTTCATTTCATCACGGCATACACCGGGTGTTAGCGTTAAAGCCATTTTTACCGTTAACACTTAGAATTTATTAAGATATTAAAATTATTAAATAAATAAGATAATTAAGAAGAGACTCATTTAATTAATTTATAATTAATAATTTGGATTAATTTTAATAAGAGATTAATTAGGAAGTAATTAAAGAATAAATAATAGTTGATGATGGTCATTAACTAAAGTTTATATAGTAATTAATTAATATGATTAAATTTTAATAATTAATTAGATGGATTAATTAATGATAATAAATTGTGAAATTTATTTAAGTTTAATTACTTAAATGAAAGTAATTAAGACATTAATTACTTAATGTAATTAATGGAGTTTATTGAGTTTGGTTTAAATTAATTAATTTAGTTTAATTAATTTTAAACACTGGATTTGATAGTAATTACTTGATGTAATTAATAAAGTAAAATTACTCAGTGAAGTAATTAAAGATAACTACTGTATGTAATTAGTGGAATATGATGGAATTGTGAATGTAATTTAGATCAAATTATTTTGTATAATTAATCAAAGGATAAATTAAAGGAATTAATTAAGGAATAATTAGTTGAATGAAGTAATTAAAGTAGTTAATTAGAGATTGAGATTAATCAAAGGTGATTAATAATTATGGATTAAGTGAGATTAATTACTAAAAGTAATTAATTTCATGGAGTAATTAATTAAATATAATTAAGAGTCACTAATTAATATAATTAATGATGCAATGTAGATTAATTAATTAATCAATAATAAATGATTAAATATAATTAATTAATTGTAATTAATTAGGGTTAAATATAATTAATTATAGTTAATTAATTTATAAAGTAATTAAAGGTTAATTACTGTATTTGGTTTAGAGTAATTAATTTTGTGAAATTAATTAAAGTATAATTAATCAGGATTGATTTATTAAGATGATAAATTAGAGGTCAATCCATTAACTAATTTGTAATTAATTAATGATGATGTAAGCAAGATTTATATTGTGTAAGTAATTAATTTAATTCATTTTAAATTAATTAGAGATGATGTAATTAATTTAATTCATTTTAAATTAATTATAAATGCTGTGATTATAGATCATTGCTTATGAATGATTGACATTGGTTGCCTAGAATGATTTGGAATCTCAGCTATGAGATTAATAATGTTAAGTGATATGGATGTATTGGTTGCATTGTGATGATGATATTGATTATCTTTGATAATGATAAATGTGGATTATCTATGGTTATGATAATGATAATTATCTGTTGTGAATCTGTGAATTATCTATCTGTATATATAGATAATGTTATTGAATTGTTTTAAAACTCTAAAACAACTTGGACCTAACAGACACGCTTTGAATTTTGATGAGACCGGGATTGGGTTTCCTTATTTGGACATCCGAAAACCACATCGATCCAAATTAACGATAGGCCGCGAATCTTATGTAAAGAGTGAAGGCTAGAGGTGTAAGGACTATTAGTCAGTATAACTCTGGGGGTGATTCCATGATGAGTTTGACGAAAATAGTACTTATAGGCTCGAGATGGAGATTCAGAGTGCAAGGGTTATCGTAGTTAACTCTGAGGGTGATTCCAAAACGAGTGTAACGAGATAATGCCTTCGGTTTCGTTCGAACCCGGAATGAACTTGTATGGATTGAATGCTTTCAGCACATCGTCAGGTGAACGATGAGCATTCTAAGATAATGTGTCCTTTAAAGGTAATCGTAGCCTTAAGCCTCATCACCCGAGAATGGCTAAAACAGGGGAGGTGCAGCAAGGCTTGGTGGGTAGCCCCCACTGGAGAGCGAGATTTCCCCCTGTCTAGAGGTCCCTTTTTATTCGGCTTAGTGGGCAGTTTGATATGCGCACCAACTGCGGGGTTGTCTTGTTCGGAACTATTCAGCAAGGAAAGGGTCCGGCCTTGTGTTGCAGGGGAGTTACGGTGACTCCTCGGTACGTTGATCTATGTCGCGTACTGTGACGCGCGGTACCCAAGTAGCCCAGCCATTGTATGGAATCCCAAATCCAATAAGTGCCAACGGTTTTGATTGTATTACCCACTTTTGTGGCTAGTAGCTGGAATTTAATAGATGTAACAATTTTGGCTATTTCATATTTACTTGAAAACCCTAGACCTATTATAATATCATTGGATTTCCTATCAAATGTTTTGGTTAGCGCAAGGTAAAAACTTTTCCATGTTTATGTGTGGGAAGTCTTACGTGATACCTTTCTTTCAAAAGGGTTTTTTGAAAGTTAAGCAACTTTAACCTGTTACTCACACCAGACCCATGTCTGACCCGGAGTTTATCTTTTGTTTTCATAAACTCTTGGGTACTCAAATTTTTTACGAGTAGCCAAGGGATTCAGGTTAGCTTTGACGAATATTGGTGGAGCAATGGAGCAGGAGGCTTCTGCGTTAGATATATAGTTTTCCGCTGTGTGTTCTGTGTTGTCTCTGGATTGTATTATGTTGTAAATACTAGACATGTGTTTGTAACTGTCTAGTATGTTTTATATATCTGTGTACTCTTATAGTGTTTGTAAACTATGTAATATTTTATGTTATTAATATAATTTATTCGTTCCGTTGTTTAGATTCTGATGGGTTGTTTCTTCTTTCTTCTCTTTCTTTCTCTTTTCTATCCCTTTCTTTCTTATTAGCGATGCGACTTCCTAGTGATTTGGAAGTTGGGTCGTTACATTTATAGACTCCTTATGCAGTGTAGATTACAACAATGCCCTTTCTTATTTAGCATATTCATCCCTATTATTAATATATATTACAATACTCCCCCTTGAATATGCGTATGTAAAGATGATAAGAGTAATTGCCTCATTAAAAACCTTGTTATCCAAAACCCAGTGGGAAAAAAATCATAAATAAGGAAAAGAGTGCAACTTAGTTTTATCTTTAAGTAACATATATTTTATAATGTTACTACGAGGGTTGATACTTCTGGATCAAGATAATGCCTCATTAAAATCTTACTAATAAAAACCAGTGGAAAAAATATTAGCGAGGGAAAAAGAGTACATTATAGTGTATTTCATACGCTCCTCTTAAATTATAGCGCATTATTCAATTAGACTGTTGATGCAGCCAACGCATACCAATTTTGTACACCATCTTCTGAAATGTTGATTTTGGAAGCGCCTTTGTGAATAGGTCCGCCGGATTTTCTTGGGATTGGATTTGTTTCACTTCTATCTTATTAACCTTTTGTAGCTCACGTGTGAAGAAAAATTTAGAAGAAATGTGTTTCATCCTATCACCCTTAATGTAACCCGCTTGAATTTGAGCTATACAAGCTGCATTGTCTTCATAAATAATGGTTGACCCTTCTGTTACTGATGGGAGTTGACAGCTTTTCGAATATGATCAATTAGTGATCTCAGCCAAATACATTCTTTACTTGCTTCATGTAGTGCTAGTATTTTAGAGTGATTGGATGATGTTGCTACTAATGTTTGTTCTGTAGATCGCCATGAAATTGTTGCATTGCTGTTATTAAATACATATTTTTCGTTCCGCGAAGATATCTCGTGATATGTTTTATACCATTACAGTGTCTTTTTGTTGGTTCTGAACTGTATCTTGCTAGAAGATTTATTGAAAATGCAATATTTGGTCTTGTGCATTGAGCCAAATGTAATAATACACCAATGGCACTAAGATATGACACTTCCGGGCCTAGCACATTCTCATCTTTCTTATTTTGGGCGGTAAGAGTCCTTTTTAATATCTAAAGATCTAACAACCATCGGCGTAATAAGTGGATACGCTTTATCCATTTGAAAATGCTTTAGAATTTTCTCAATGTAGTTTGATTGATGGATTAATATGTCATTAGTACTATGCTCAATCTGTAGACCGAGACAGTGCTTAGATTTGCCACGATCTTTTATTTTAAATTCCTTCTTTAAATAATTTATTGCTTCATCAATCTCTTCTGGAGTCCCAATCAAATTTATGTCATCAATATAAACTACTGAGATAGCAAATCCCTTTATCGATTTATTTATAAAGACACATGGACAAATGAGATTGTTTTCGTATCCTTCTTTTACCATATATTTACTAAGACGGTTATACCACATCCTTCCAGATTTTTTCAAGCCATATAGTGATCGTCTTAATTTTAATGAGTACATGGACTTTGATTTTGCTTCAGGCAATTTATATCCATTTGGAATTTTCATGTAAATATTGGTATCTAATTCACCGTAAAGATAAGCTGTCACAACATCCGTTAATCTTATATCGAGTTTTTCAGAAACTACAAGGCTTATCAAATATCAAAATGTTACGACATCCATAACATGAGAGTAAGTTTAGTCAAAACCTGGTCTCTGTAGGAAACCTTGTGCGACAAGTCATGCCTTGTACCTCACGACTTCATTTTTATCATTTCGTTTTCTAACGAACACCCATTTATAACCTATTGGTTTAACATTTTCTAGTGTTTTCTCTATGGGTCCAAATACACCATGTTTTTGAAGTGAATCTAGTTCCACTTGGATAGCATCTTTCCATTTTGGCCAATCGTGTCTTTTTCGACATTCATTTATGCTATTTGGTTCATCATCATCATTCTCATTATGGTCATGACTTTTAATTATTTCAGTAGCTACTGCAAATGAGAATACATCATCAATTATTACTTTACTTCGATCCCATATTTCTCCATAGTTCGTATAAAATATTGAGATCTCATTATTATTAGGTACCATTTTATCGTTGGAAGCTTCTTTTATCTCTTCTTGGATAATAGTTCATTCCGCACTTCTAGGAGAATTGGAATTTTCATTTGAGTGATCCTTTTGATCATTATAACCTCCTTAGGAGGTTCCTTAATTGATGATTTTTCATTAGACTTTCTTTTTCTAGGTACCAAATCTTTTGAACCAATTGGCTTTCCATGTTTTTGTCTTGCTTTAGATTCATTTGCTACTATATTTACTTTTGATCCTTCAGGAACATCAATTTTTGCGGGTGCATTTGCTACTGGAATATGAGATTTAGTTATTTTTGCAGTGTCACTAAATGCATCTGGTAGTTGATTTGTAATATTTTGAATATGCAAAATTCTCTATACCTCATATTGGCATTATTTAGTACATGGATCCAAATAAGACATAGATGGATTATTTCATGATATTTCAATCCGTTCCACTGGAACGGTCTTTCCTCCCCCTAACGGCAGGAAGATTGTCGCATCAAATTTACAGTCTGAAAATCTTGCAGTGAAGACATCACCTGTAAGAGGTTCAAGGTAACGAATTATCGATGGTGAATCAAATCCCACATAAATTCCCAACTGTCATTGATGACCCATTTTAGTATGAAGTGGGGGATTAATAGGTATATGCACTGCACAACCAAATTTTCGTAAATGTGAAATATTTGGTTGAGATCCAGTTAAGAGTTGTGATGGTGAAAGCTGATGATAAGCTGTTGGTCTAATTTTAACCAATTTCGATGCATGCAAAATTGCATGCCCCAAAGCTGAAACGGGTAATTTCGATTGCATAAGAAATGGACTTGCAATAAGTTGCAAGCGTTTAATTAATGATTCTGCTAGACCATTTTGAGTATGAACATGAGCTATTGGATGTTCAATTTCAATTCCCAATGATAGACAATAATCATCAAATACTTGAGAAGTAAATTCTCCAGCATTATCTAGTCGAATTGATTTAATTTGATGATAAAGGAAGTGTGTTCTCAATTATATTATTTGAGCAAGTAGCTTGGCGAATGCCAAATTTCTTGTAGAAATTAAACAGACATGTAACCAACGAGTTGATTCATCAATCAATACCATAAAATATTTGAATGGTCCATATTCAGGGTGGATTGGGCCACATATATCACCTTGAATTCTTTGTAGAAATGTTAGAGATTTAGAAGTGATTTTACTATATGAAGGTCGAGTGATTAATTTTCCTTGCGCACATAGGGCACATAAGTAATCACTTGGTAAATTCACTTGGTTTGATAAGTCAAGTCCAATTGAGTTTTTGGCAATTTTATGCATCAAAGTTGATCCACGATGACCCAAGCGATCATGCCAAAGAATCAATGTCTTTGTATTTGTAAGCTTCTGGCTCGTGTTTATAGAGTGAGATTCAACTATGCTAATTTTTGTAAAATATAAACCAGTTGAAACTGTACCAAATTTTTCTAGGATAAGCTTTTGGCTTCAATTCTAGAAATAACACAAAGATATTCTTTGTTGTTTTCATTTATAGTTTCAATATGGTATCCATTCATTCTTATATCTTTGAAACTCAGCAAATTTCTTTTAGAGTTGCTTGAGTATAATGCATTCTGAATAAAGATATGCGTACCATTTGGTAATATTATATGGGCTCTTCCGGACCTGTCAATTATATTAGCAGATCCAGCTATAGTGGAGACTTTAGCTGAGAAATTTTTAGATGGTTCGGAGAAAAACATCTGGTTTTCAAAATTATATGAATAGTTGCACTATCTAGTAAGCATATATCGTCACCCAAATGGCGTTCCATACCTTAAGAATTAAAGATAATAATTAGTTAACCATTAAAAATTTGTATGCATAAATAAATGTATTATAAACAAACAAAGTAATATGATTAAAATAGGCCACTGATTAAAAACAACATCCACATTACACTATATTTTTAACTAGTACTGCAAATGGAAATACAAACAAATGAACACAAACTTCAAACTGATTTGTTAATACAAGCTAATGTAATAAAACGAAAACCACATAACAAACTTCAAGTTATTTCTAATTGATCAACTCAGGCATATCATTGATCATTGCACTTATATTTTCGTCATTAATGAAATTTCCATTGTCATCTTCGAAAAAATCATCTAACTTCAGGTTAGTGTTTTCAGGTAACACTTCGGCATAATTTTCCTCAATATTCTTCGAGCGATAATATTCTTCAACAGTTTTCTTTGATGATCTACATGTACATGACCATTGACCAGATCGTCCACATCTATAACAAACTTCCTCATAATGCCTTTTATTTTCTAAAGCTGAATCACTGTTCTTTACAGGCACAATTTTCTTTTTTTGCTTTTTAAAGTTGGTAGTTTTGTTACCTTTAATACCACCATAACCACCTCTGTTGGAGTTATGTCCACGTCCACGACCACATCCTCTACCTCGACCTCGACCCCTACCTCTTCCAAAGTGGGCAAAATTAGCATTAACTTCAGGTAATGCAGTTGAACTAGTTGGTCTTGAGGAGTGATTTTTTATAAGCAATTCATTATTTTGTTTAGCAATTAGTAAGCATTCTATGAGTTCAAAATATTTTGTAAAATAACGCTCTCGATATTGCTGCTGCAGAAGTATATTCAAGGCATGAGATGTTGAGAAAGTCTTTTCAACCATTTGTGCGTCATCCACCTTTTCTCCATATAGTTTCAGTTTAGAAATGATTCTAAACATTGCAAAATTATATTCTCTTACATAAATAAAGTCCTGAAACCTCAAGTTCAACCATTTTTGCCTAGTGTTTGGAAGTATAATCGTCTTCTGGTGGTCATAACGCTCCTTCAGGGAGTTCCGTATTTGGAAAGGGTCTTTTTCAGTCAAAAATTCTATTTTTAGATCGTCGTGGATATGACGTCTTAAAAATATTAGAGCCATTGCTTTATCCTGCTAGGACATAGTATTTCCATTTTTAATGGCATTTTATAAGCATTGAGATTGCAAATGAATCTCAACATCCAGTATCCATGATAAGTAGTTGTCTCCAGATATATCCAAAGTTTTAAATTCAAGCTTGGCGATGTTTGCCATTTTGCAAACCATACATAAAACAAATTGCATAATATGAAAATATTCGCCACAACAGCATTCACTATTTATTTGTACATAATACAAGGCCCGAAATGTTTTATATGTAGAATCATAGAGTTAATCAGTAATCCGCAAAACTAAGGACCACAACAATTGAAGATGAACGTTGTTAACATACATACAGTTAAATTAGCATAATGTCAAGAACAACTGAGAAATATTGTTGTTATGCGATTATAATAATTTTCATGCCAAACTGAGAAAGAAAAGTCAGCTTTCGTTTCCAGTATGCATAATTCTAGTATATAAATTTAGAATCCAAAGAATTAAAATAAGAGTGATACAAGAAAAGATATGAAAAATATAGAAGCAAACCCCAAACTAGCATGTAAACTTTAACAGAAAGTCTTTTCATAATTCAAGACTTCAGGTCTTGGACTTTGAGTCATACAACTTCTATTAAAACAATTTCTTTGCACAACTTCAGATTGCTGTCAAAACCTATTTCCTTTTGACGATCAAATTTCTTTGCACAAGTTCAGGTTGATTTATGGAACTTCTGGTTCTTTATTTTGAAGAAACAATACACTGATTTATGAAAACTCAACCTTTTATCATTATAGAAACTACAGATTCTCAATTATTATTTCCTTTTTCCCTTTTTTAAGGAAATATTGGAAGATATTAAGTTTATCATGTAATTATTAATGTTTCCATTCACTTCAGATGTGCTAAACCAAAATCAATGTTAGATCTTAACTTAATACGATCTTCCAGATACATATTATCTTTATATTTGTTTCTCTAAGAAACAACGAAATATTTCTTCTGGAAATATAAACATATGTCAAAATAATTTTCAAAGCCTTCATTAAATAACATAATAGATTCACCATTCGATGTGCTCAAGTAGGTTCAGATTTTACTCACAAAATTATTGCATAGTCTGACTTTATGTTTTGGTATGCATGTATTGAAATATAGAATTCTAAATAATGATTTAGAGTAAACTGTTTACACATAATAACCAAAGTGCCTCGAAGTTAGTGGAAGCTATATTGTGTTTATGAGTTTTTGGATATGATCCAATAATAGATACTATAGTGTCATTCGACAAGCATCAAAATTAAACTAATGTATTGATAATAATATCAAATAGTTTGATTTTCAATCAAAATGCAAAGGAAGCATGTGGTCATAAAAAAGAAAGGTAAAAACTTACATAGATATTTCTAAACCAGAAGTAAACAACACACCGTTGATTGTTAACGTTGTACTTGTGTTAAAATCATCTTTAGTTGTAATACTCAACATAGTATTAATAAATGATGTCTTTATAGTAAGTATAAAGGTCCCAAATGATATGCTAGGACATCTTATTAAAATGTTTAATATGGAACATGTAAGATTGATTACTTGTGCATTAGCAATAAGAATTATCATACATGTTATGTTGTCTATGGTATCGTGATTTGTTTATGTATTTGATGCGTTAAGCAAATACCAAATCCAAATTTATATCACCAAATGGTTATTTGAAGTGTTCTTGTGTACTTATGAAATACTAGATAATTGTTCATAAAAAACAACAAACTCCTTATGAAGGAGTGTTTGTACTCAAATTTTCATAAGTGATACAGAGTATAATATGTCAATAGTAAATTCTAGTTAAGAATCTTAAATTTGGAAATGTTCCAAAGGTGGCCGATTCAACAAAAAAGGGTATGTAAATCACTTTGAATGGCGCCCTAATAAAGTCAACGTATATAAATATAAATGCACAAATTTATAATTAAACCGAGGGTGATTCCAAATGTTAACAATCTTGTAACCTTGTTATACGGTAACAGTGTCACAATATAGTTCATAACAAAACTTAGAGCTTACTAGAAGTCAGAGGCATATTCATAATTTTTCCACATTATTGAGTCAATTTTTTAGTGTCGGAGAGAGTTAATCTATAACGACCTGATATTTTCAACCATTCACATCTGCACATGTCAGACTTGAATTGCTCAAAATACCAAATTATAAAAATAAATGTAACATCCCAGAATTTTGAGTATGGGATTTGTGAACATTTAATTCATTTTAAATGTTTACTATGGGTTTAAGATTTATTTTAAACTAAAAGAATAGGTTTAAATTATATTAACAAGTTAAAATTTCTAAGGTGGGGAGTTAATTTGAAAATTGAACAATAATAATATAATATTCAGAATTGAAATAAAAGAAATTCTGGATGTAAATAGTGATAAAATGGTTTTAAAAATTTATCTTGGGCTATCTGAGTGTAAATAGCATGGTGGAAATTTTAGATGAATTTTGAGGTCAATAAATTAATATTTGGAATTTTATATTAATTTAAAATGAATTTAATATTATTAAATATTGCAATTAATTCGATTTAAGTCCAGAATGAGCCGAAATGATTTTTAATGTGTTTATAAATGTTATATGAACTATTGTTAAGTTAATAAAATTTTAAATGTGGAAATTTTGAGTGATTTCGATAATTTCGAAAATTGCTTATTTAATAGACGAGTTAAAATAGCCTTCCGGGGCACAGTCTCGGAATTCAACGAAACTAGTTCCATTGGATCCGTAATAGTTAGTTATTATCGGATTTCAATTTTCGTAGCAATCGGAGTTGTCGTTTGACCTCGGCAGCTCGAAACGCATCGAAAACCGTTTTAATCGATTTAATTTTAAATTGAACGTTTAATTCCGTAACTCGCTCATACGACCGAATTAGCTTACGAGACCTATTCCATTGTGTCCGGAACGCGGAAAAACCTTAGAATCGTCTATCGGAACGCGTGAATTGGAGTTTGTTTGCAGTACGATATTAAAAAGAGAATTTTATTAATAAAATAATATTAAACTAATAGTATATAAGTTGCATTTGCTTAAACCCTAGCCCATTTTCGTGAGCCGCCACCTCTTAACTTTGAATGGCCGAAAATTATCGATTTTATCTTCCAATTTGCGATCAATTCGTCAAACAATCGTGGAAACTTCCAACATGAAGTTCGAAGAGGGCTTTGAGATCTTCGAGGTGTGCGGTAGAGATGGTGTTTCGAGTTGCGTGGTGGCCACGATCTGGCCGTGACGAACGTGCGTTCGTTCATGCTTTTCCACGTCTAGGGGAAACCGAGATTGGAGCCGCTTGGCCCGAGGATGGAGTTGGGGTAGGCGAACGAAACGGCAGTACCTGATCGTCCTCTGGTTGATCGTGAGGGGTGCGGTTGCAAGCCCTAGGGGCGAGTGTTGGGTTGCGTTCGTGCTTCATGTTGTAGCGCGCGTGAAGGAAGATAAGCAACAGGAGCGGCCGCGTTTTGGTAAATGTACAAAAACAAAAGAGGGATTTGTTTTAAATTCAAATTGAAATTTACAAAATACATAACTATTGCATATGTTATCAGTTTCGGACGAAACTGGAAGCGTTGGAGGCACAGGAAAGAATACAACGTGATGGCGCAGATCCGGATCCATTCCGGGCAAGTAGAAAATTTGGGTTAAATTGAACATCGTTCGGTTTAATTTAAATTTCGAACGCTCGCCGAAACTCAAGGTGAGTTATTCTCACTCACATCTGGATACTAGTAAAGTAGACAGCTAGTATTGATTGTTTGTTTGGATGTTTAGTTGAATATGTTAATTATTATCAAATTGAGTTGATATATATATTTGGTTGTGCTAATATTTGTGGATGCAGGGAAAAACAGGTTGGAGGGATCCAACTGAATTCCTCACAATGTAGTATTATTTTTATAATCGATGATGATGCCTGTTTATATATTGTGGATGATAATTTTGGAATTAACTGGTATTGTGATATTGTGGTATAAATTACCAATCCAGGATATTAATTATAAGAAATTTGGAGTTTAATTATAAAGGAATTGAATTGAGTTTCAAAGGAAACTAAGAAAAGTAATAAATAAGGAATTTTAAAAGAATATAAAATTTTGGATCTATTGGATGGAAAACTGAAATAAAATTCAATTGGAATAATGCTGAGTAAATTATAAATCCATAATTAATTATAAACGGACAAATTGAATTTTAGAGGAATAAAGGATATTGTTAAATAATGAATTTAAAAGAATTAAATTTGAAATCTATTTAGAATGGAAATTGAAAATTTGTAAAATCTGGAATGATAAACAAAGAGAGATGTTATCAGTTGATACATGTGAAAGTAAATTTATGTTATTAAACTATAAAACTAAATTGAAATAAATTGACAGAAATCGTGAGAAGGATTTCTGTGATGTTTAAGTGGAAATGAAATTCCTTGGGATAACCAAGTTCGAGTTTAAATTGATTTTATAAAAGAAAGTTTTAAAAATTCAAACTTGTTTAAAAGTGTGTTTGGAAACTTTTGTTTTAAATAATTATTAATAATTAGCAATAGGCAATTTCATAAAATACCTTAATAATTATTTTTACAAATGGATTTGTTTAAAAGGCTAGTTTTGACCTAAGATATTTTAATTTAGTGTAATCCTTATACAACTCTATTTATAAATGTAGTTTAACTAAAACCTTATTTTAAAAATCAAGTTATACCTTATAAAATAGTTTTACTTTACGTATTTGGAATTATATACTTGAGTAATAACTAATAAGTAAATTTCTATGTTTTAAGTGTATTTTAGAATAAAGTATTTTAAATTGTTTTTAACCCAAAATTTGTTTGAACTTGGTTATTCAAATGGGAATATATGGTAAAGGATTTACCTTGTAAAGGAAAGAGTTTTGGAAATTGTTTTCAAATGAGTTGGAAAATTTGGAAATATATCTTTTAAAGATATTTGAGTAAAATAAATAATTTGGGAATTATTTATTGTGTGATGGATGCTTATGGATGTTTATGAATATAAATTGATAGTTAAATCACCGACTATCAATATTGGACAAATGCGCTGATCGTTTCGAAGAGACCGGGATCGAGATTTATTTCTCGAAAACCACTTCGATCCGATTTGTACGTTTCGTGCGAAAAACGTGTTCGGAGTCGAAGATGGAGTAGTGAAGTGCAAGGGCTAGTCGCTACTAATCCTGAGGATATTTCCAAAATGGATGTAGTACGAATAGTGCCTTCGGTTCCGTTCGAACACGGGACGGACTTGTATGGACGAATGCTTGCGAAACATCGTCAGGTGGACGATGGGCATTCTAAGTGAAACGTTCTTTAAAGGTAACGCTTAGCCTCAAGCCTCATCAAATGGGAATGACTGAAAATCAGGGGATATGCAGCAAGGTTAGGTGGGTCATGCCCAAGCAGGACAAGATATTTCCCCTGTCTAGATGTCCCTTATATCTTTCGGCTTAGTGGGTGGTTGGTCGCGCCAACCACGGGGTGTATCTTGTTCGGGACTGTTCAGTAAGGAATGGTTCCGGCCTTGTGTTGCAGGGGATGAAGGGAGTAGTCCTCGGTACGGTGATCTAGGCCCCGTACTGTGACAGGTGGTACCCCAGTGCCTAGTCATTGTTGGAAATCCATTTTCCCTACGAGTCTTCTACGAGTTTTGTTTGTATTACCCACTTCGGTGGCTAGTAGCTGGAATTTAATAGATGTAACAATTTCGGCTATTTTATAAGTATTTGTAAATAGACACTATTATAATATCAGAGGATTTTATATAAAAAGTGTTTTAGCTATCGTAAGGTAAAAACCCGACATGTTTATTTGTGGCGTGGTCTTACGTGATGCTTTTGTTTACAAAGGATTTTGAAACTTTAATAATCAATTTGGATGCATTATTATCAGCTGGTATTCCAGACTGACTCGGGTATTATTTCGTTATAATGCTCGGGTCAGACTGAGTATTATTTGTACAGGATAGGATGCTTTGGAGCAGGAAAGGAGCTGGAGCCCGAGACGTATTATCTATATATATGTATATGTATAGTCCGCTGCTGTGATTGTATGGTATGCCTGATTTGTAATTTGATGTATATGAAACTCTGATGATGTGATGTACAAAAAGGTTATAGATTTCATTTTGTGTAAAGTTCTATATTCATTATTATATTTTATTCCGCTGCGACTGTGAGATTCTGATATTGTTTAGTTTTCTTCTTCTTCTATCTCTTCTTCTTTAACCCTAATGGTTCGTAATTCTGTTCCACTTGAGTTAATAGAGGTAGAATAGTGTTGGTTCAAGGGGTACGGATTTGCGGGCTGTTACACTTGGTATCAGAGCTTAGGTTGGCGACAACCTAGGCTTTGGTGGGGTAAATACTCATTAAACAGAGTCAGTAGTACTCTATAATGAGTTGAGAGTAATAATAGATATGAGAGCGTACTTGTTAGTGAATACAAAATTGTTTTTATACTGTGTTGACTTATCGGTTGAGTGTTTATGAATTCTGGTCGGTGCGGGAAGTACAACCGTATCGATAGGGGTTTCTAAACTCTTGAACAAGATAAACCGACATAGAATTGTTTTTAAAGGTGGGTAAATGAAATAATTTTACCCAAAATTATATTTTGATATAAAAGAAATAATTTTCTGAAATTATTATACATATTTGGATGATTGGTTGTTAAAGTCTAAATCAAATAAGAATATAAAATTTAATCTGAAATGTGAAATAGTTATGGTGAAAATAAAATTCTACAAATATAAATTATATAAAGGGAAGAATAACTAAATGTGAATTAAACCAGAATTTAAAACCCGGAAGTTTTGGAAAGGATTTTAAATCAAATAAAAATAAAAGTTTGAAAATCTAAAATCCTGGGAAAGTTTGAAATGTTTGTTGAGATTTGAAGGTATTTGAAGGTAATGATGGAAAATTGTTTTGGGAAATATTTTTGAATGGAAACTGTTTTGAAATGAATTTGGGAAAGTAAGAAGCATTGAACTCACTTCAGTCGCTGGAAAATAATCCTGATGATGCTGGCCACATCATTAGAATTCATTTTCGAGTTTCTAAAGTGAGGGATTGCTTCCCTAATATTTGGTTATGGTATTGTTTGGATTTGTTGGGTATACTTGTTGTTTTGAAAATTTCAAAGGAGGAAATTTGATTTGATTGATATACCAAATCGGTATATATTTGATATATTTCAAAATGGTTTAAAATGAAACCGAGCAATTGAATTCTGGGAAATGATATTTAAATGATGTGTAAAATTAAAATGAACTAACTATTGAACTTATTAAGTGAAGTTGATATTAATAAGAAGGAAGAAATGAGAATTTTAATCTTGGAATTAAAAAAAAAATTTAAAAAAAAAATTAAAAATTACTTGAGTAATTGGAAGTGAATAAAGTATATTGAAGTAAGTAGAAAATTTGAATATAGCTTGGATAAGTTAAATAAATTGGACTTAGAATTAAATTGACTTGGGTTACATTGAAATGTAAGATGACTTGAATTGTGAGTCTTTGAGAAATGAGTTATACCCATGAGCTATTAAGTGCTATACTTATAATCTGGAAGTGTAGATTTAAAAATTTGCAAAGAATTAAATTAAGGAAATTTGTATCCTTAAGAATTCAGATGTTTATACATATGCAAATGGAATTTGGAATTTGTGATTACAAAATGTAGATGAGTAAAATGAGCTATATAGGCTTTAAAGTAAATAAGTTGGTGAACTTATATAAATAAAATGAAATTATAATCATAGATGGAAATAGAGGAATGGTATGGAAGGTCCAAATTTAATCTCAAATGAATGTGGATTGAGATAAGGTAAAGTGAGATATAATGAAGTGAATGAATTTCACTAGGTAAACAAGTTTTGAACTTGTATTTAGAGAATTAAAATTGTGAAATTGAGATGGAAGTGAATCTAAATGAAATGGAAAATTTAAAATTGAGAATTTGAAATTTAATTAAATCTAGATGAATTGGAATTAAAGTAAATTGGATATAAAGGTGAAATGTAAAATTGTTTATAATTGCATAATGAAGATCATATCCTTAAGTTGTTAAGTGATATAATTTAAATTTGAGATTATATATTGGAAAACAGATTTGAGTAAGCAATCTAAATTTTTGAATGTAAGTAAAATTGAAATTCATTAATGAAAAGAGTTTAATGGTGTGGCAAATTTAAATTTTGTCCATAACTTAAATGTAAAGTGAGAACATAAATGTAGATATTCTTATGTTGGCAAATAAGTCTTGGACTTATGTATTGGGAAGATGAAATTTGCTATGATAATGAAATTGTAATTGAATTTCAGTTGAGTAATAAATAATATTGAAAGAAATTTAGATTCTATTTAAAAGGAGTAAAAAGGAAAGGTAGAAATCTAAATTTGCTAAATGAAATGATTGGAAAATGGTGATATTATAAATGAATTCAGAGTGAATTAAGAAAGTGGATTGAAAACTAATATGGATTAGGTTATTGACTGAATTAAGTTACAAATTAATGGAATTTGTATTGTAATGGATAGAATTTGATAGTCAGTCAAAATTTGAAGGCAAATAAAAATCCTGATTTTGGATTGGGATTTAAATTGTGGTAATAAATATTGGAAGTATGAATGTATAATGGAATTAGCTATAATGATGAAGGTTATGAATTGTAAGTAAAATTCAAATGAGTGAAATAATTTAAATAGACTCTTTGTTAATAAAATAAATTTGTAAATGGATTGAATAAATAAACAAAGAGCATTCAAATTTATAAATAGATTGGAATTGATTGATTGAGAATCAAATGGAAATAAAAATTGATATAAGAAGATAAAAAGGGGTATGGTTAAATAATGGATTTTAAATTAATAACTTCTCCAATGTTTATTTAAAAATTTGAATTGTAAGTGGAATGATATTCATATAAATCTATTAGATAATGAATTGGAAATATAAGATTTGAGATATAATTCAATAATTGTGATAAACCAAGAATGTTTGGGCTGTAAATAAAATAGAATGGGATGTTATTAATTTGAACTTAAATGATGGTTTTGAAGTGTGAATAAGAATTGAATTAAATATTGAAATGGAATAAAAATGCTTGGATTGAGCACCATGCAGGATTGCATAAAATTGATATAAATCTAAACTGAAATTAATTTTAAATAGGTATAGGCTGAAGTGATGATTTTGCTTGAATGACATGAGAAATTGTAGATATTAAAATTGAGTTGTTTAAATAACAACTAAGTTGGTTTTGAATAAATGGAAATAGATTAGAATTGTATTAAATAATTTTGTATATTAATACAAGTGAATCATAAAAGAAATGCAATTGTTCCAAACTAAAAATAAAGATGGTTTTAAATTAATTAGATAAATACAACCTAATTAAGTAATTTTGCATTTGAATGGACATAGGCATAAAAGAAATGTGAGTGCTTCAAATTGGAAATAAGGATTTGATTGTAAATCAAATCAAATAATGTTGCATATAAATGAATTATTAGAGAAATGTAAATGCTTCAAAATTGGAAATGAAGTTGGTTTGTAAATCTATTTAGAATTGAATTAGAATAGATTTCTGTTAGTGAAGCATATGTTAATCATATTGAAATAATGTGAATTGGTTGAAATAAATATGAATGGAACATAGCAAACCGTGTATGTAAATCCTTTGTATGAGATAACTTGGAGTTAGCATGGGAAAATGAACCTTGTGCATGTTATAAAATATGGATTTACTTAGGAAACTATGCAAAGTGTTGTTTGGAATGTAAATAGCTGTGTTTGGCTTACATTTATATTGGAAATGATGTTAAATTGCTCATATTTTGGATAACTGATGAATTTGTTTGAGTAAGCACAGGTGCGGGAGGCGTTTGAGAGAGTTGGAGTGCGTATATGCATTATATTAGCTGCTTGCTATTAAAAATTTGCTAAAAAGGTACGCCTACGCAAATAAAATTGGGAAAATGATATATATTGTGTTATATTTTGGTTTCCGGCCGTGTGGGCCGATGTATATATATATTTGTGTATCCTGCGATGTCGCAGAAGCTCCTCCGTACAGGGGAGACTTTGCCAAAAATTTTCGTAAATTTTGGGAGTTAGAAATTTTTTTGGGGTTTTGGAAAAAGTAAGTAACTTATGAAGTTATAAGTTAAAATTAAAGCTTTAGAGATAAGTAAAGCAAATAGGTTTGGGAATTGAGCAAAAAGGATTTTGTGAAGTGTATATAAGCTTTTAACTAAGCAAATGGGATAAGTAAATGGGTTTGAGAGTATGTTCTACCTTATACAAATTTCGGGGACGAAATTTTTATAAGGGGGGAGGAATGTAACATCCCAGAATTTTGAGTATGGGATTTGTGAACATTTAATTCATTTTAAATGTTTACTATGGGTTTAAGATTTATTTTAAACTAAAAGAATAGGTTTAAATTATATTAACAAGTTAAAATTTCTAAGGTGGGGAGTTAATTTGAAAATTGAACAATAATAATATAATATTCAGAATTGAAATAAAAGAAATTCTGGATGTAAATTGTGATAAAATGGTTTTAAAAATTTATCTTGGGCTATCTGAGTGTAAATAGCATGGTGGAAATTTTAGATGAATTTTGAGGTCAATAAATTAATATTTGGAATTTTATATTAATTTAAAATGAATTTAATATTATTAAATATTGCAATTAATTCGATTTAAGTCCAGAATGAGCCGAAATGATTTTTAATGTGTTTATAAATGTTATATGAACTATTGTTAAGTTAATAAAATTTTAAAAGTGGAAATTTTGAGTGATTTCGATAATTTCGAAAATTGCTTATTTAATAGACAAGTTAAAATAGCCTTCCGGGGCACAGTCTCGGAATTCAACGAAACCAGTTCCATTGGATCCGTAATAGTTAGTTGTTACCGGATTTCAATTTTCGTAGCAATCGGAGTTGTCATTTGACCTCGGCAGCTCGAAACGCATCGAAAACCGTTTTAATCGATTTAATTTTAAATTGAACGTTTAATTCCGTAACTCGCTCATACGACCGAATTAGCTTACGAGACCTGTTCCATTGTGTCCGGAATGCGGAAAAACCTTAGAATCGTCTATCGGAACGCGTGAATTGGAGTTTGTTTGCAGTACGATATTAAAAAGAGAATTTTATTAATAAAATAATATTAAACTAATAGTATATAAGTTGCATTTGCTTAAACCCTAGCCCATTTTCGTGAGCCGCCACCTCTTAACTTTGAATGGCCGAAAATTATCGATTTTATCTTCCAATTTGCGATCAATTCGTCAAACAATCGTGGAAACTTCCAACATGAAGTTCGAAGAGGGCTTTGAGATCTTCGAGGTGTGCGGTAGAGATGGTGTTTCGAGTTGCGTGGTGGCCACGATCTGGCTGTGACGAACGTGCGTTCGTTCACGCTTTTCCACGTCTAGGGGAAACCGAGATTGGAGCCGCTTGGCCCGAGGATGGAGTTGGGGTAGGCGAACGAAACGGCAGTACCTGATCGTCCTCTGGTTGATCGTGAGGGGTGCGGTTGCAAGCCCTAGGGGCGAATGTTGGGTTGCGTTCGTGCTTCATGCTGTAGCGCGCGTGAAGGAAGATAAGCAACAGGAGCGGCCGCGTTTTGGTAAATGTATAAAAAAAAAAGAGGGATTTGTTTTAAATTCAAATTGAAATTTACAAAATACATAACTATTGCATATGTTATCAGTTTCGGACAAAACTGGAAGCGTTGGAATCGCAGGAAAGAATACTACGTGATGGCGCAGATCCGGATCCATTCCGGGCAAGTAGAAAATTTGGGTTAAATTGAACGTCGTTCGGTTTAATTTAAATTTCGAACGCTCGCCGAAACTCAAGGTGAGTTATTCTCACTCACATCTGGATACTAGTAAAGTAGACAGCTAGTATTGATTGTTTGTTTGGATGTTTAGTTGAATATGTTAATTATTATCAAATTGAATTGATATATATATTTGGTTGTGCTAATATTTGTGGATGCAGGGAAAAACAGGTTGGAGGGATCCAACTGAATTCCTCACAATGTAGTATTATTTTTATAATCGATGATGATGCCTGTTTATATATTGTGGATGATAATTTTGGAATTAACTGGTATTGTGATATTGTGGTATAAATTACCAATCCAGGATATTAATTATAAGAAATTTGGAGTTTAATTATAAAGGAATTGAATTGAGTTTCAAAGGAAACTAAGAAAAGTAATAAATGAGGAATTTTAAAAGAATATAAAAATTTGGATCTATTGGATGGAAAACTGAAATAAAATTCAATTGGAATAATGCTGAGTAAATTATAAATCCATAATTAATTATAAACGGACAAATTGAATTTTAGAGGAATAAAGGATATTGTTAAATAATGAATTTAAAAGAATTAAATTTGAAATCTATTTAGAATGGAAATTGAGAATTTGTAAAATCTGGAATGATAAACAAAGAGAGATGTTATCAGTTGATACATGTGAAAGTAAATTTATGTTATTAAACTGTAAAACTAAATTGAAATAAATTGACAGAAATCGTGAGAAGGATTTCTGTGATGTTTAAGTGGAAATGAAATTCCTTAGGATAACCAAGTTCGAGTTTAAATTGATTTTATAAAAAGAAAGTTTTAAAAATTCAAACTTGTTTAAAAGTGTGTTTGGAAACTTTTGTTTTAAATAATTATTAATAATTAGCAATAGGCAATTTCATAAAATACCTTAATAATTATTTTTACAAATGGATTTGTTTAAAAGGCTAGTTTTGACCTAAGATATTTTAATTTAGTGTAATCCTTATACAACTCTATTTATAAATGTAGTTTAACTAAAACCTTATTTTAAAAATCAAGTTATACCTTATAAAATAGTTTTACTTTACGTATTTGGAATTATATACTTGAGTAATAACTAATAAGTAAATTTCTATGTTTTAAAGCGTATTTTAGAATAAAGTATTTTAAATTGTTTTTAACCCAAAATTTGTTTGAACTTGGTTATTCAAATGGGAATATATGGTAAAGGATTTACCTTGTAAAGGAAAGAGTTTTGGAAATTGTTTTCAAATGAGTTGGAAAATCTGGAAATATATCTTTTAAAGATATTTGAGTAAAATAAATAATTTGGGAATTATTTATCGTGTGATGGATGCTTATGGATGTTTATGAATATAAATTGATAGTTAAATCACCGACTATCAATATTGGACAAATGCGCTGATCGTTTCGAAGAGACCGGGATCGAGATTTATTTCTCGAAAACCACTTCGATCCGATTTGTACGTTTCGTGCGAAAAACGTGTTCGGAGTCGAAGATGGACCAGTGAAGTGCAAGGGCTAGTCGCTACTAATCCTGAGGATATTTCCAAAATGGATGTAGTACGAATAGTGCCTTCGGTTCCGTTCGAACCCGGGACGGACTTGTATGGACGAATGCTTGCGAAACATCGTCAGGTGGACGATGGGCATTCTAAGTGAAACGTTCTTTAAAAGTAACGCTTAGCCTCAAGCCTCATCAAATGGGAATGACTGAAAATCAGGGGATATGCAGCAAGGTTAGGTGGGTCATGCCCAAGCAGGACAAGCTATTTCCCCTGTCTAGATGTCCCTTATATCTTTCGGCTTAGGGGTGGTTGGTCGCGCCAACCACGGGGTGTATCTTGTTCGGGACTGTTCAGTAAGGAATGGTTCCGGCCTTGTGTTGCAGGGGATGAAGGGAGTAGTCCTCGGTACGGTGATCTAGGCCCCGTACTGTGACAGGTGGTACCCCAGTGCCTAGTCATTGTTGGAAATCCATTTTCCCTACGAGTCTTCTACGAGTTTTGTTTGTATTACCCACTTCGGTGGCTAGTAGCTGGAATTTAATAGATGTAACAATTTCGGCTATTTTATAAGTATTTGTAAATAGACACTATTATAATATCAGAGGATTTTATATAAAAAATGTTTTAGCTATCGTAAGGTAAAAACCCGACATGTTTATTTGTGGCGTGGTCTTACGAGATGCTTTTGTTTACAAAGGATTTTGAAACTTTAATAATCAATTTGGATGCATTATTATCAGCTGGTATTCCAGACTGACTCGGGTATTATTTCGTTATAATGCTCGGGTCAGACCGAGTATTATTTGTACAGGATAGGATGCTTTGGAGCAGGAGAGGAGCTGGAGCCCGAGACGTACTATCTATATATATGTATATGTATAGTCCGCTGCTGTGATTGTATGGTATGTCTGATTTGTAATTTGATGTATATGAAACTCTGATGATGTGATGTACAAAAAGGTTATAGATTTCATTTTGTGTAAAGTTCTATATTCATTATTATATTTTATTCCGCTGCGACTGTGAGATTCTGATATTGTTTAGTTTTCTTCTTCTTCTATCTCTTCTTCTTTAACCCTAATGGTTCGTAATTCTGTTCCACTTGAGTTAATAGAGGTAGAATAGTATTGGTTCAAGGGGTACGGATTTGCGGGCTGTTACACTTGGTATCAGAGCTTAGGTTGGCGACAACCTAGGCTTTGGTGGGGTAAATACTCATTAAACAGAGTCAGTAGTACTCTATAATGAGTTGAGAGTAATAATAGATATGAGAGCGTACTTGTTAGTGAATACAAAATTGTTTTTATACTGTGTTGACTTATCGGTTGAGTGTTTATGAATTCTGGTCGGTGCGGGAAGTACAACCGTATCGATAGGGGTTTCTAAACTCTTGAACAAGATAAACCGACATAGAATTGTTTTTAAAGGTGGGTAAATGAAATAATTTTACCCAAAATTATATTTTGATATAAAAGAAATAATTTTCTGAAATTATTATATATATTTGGATGATTGGTTGTTAAAGTCTAAATCAAATAAGAATATAAAATTTAATCTGAAATGTGAAATAGTTATGGTGAAAATAAAATTCTACAAATATAAATTATATAAAGGGAAGAATAACTAAATGTGAATTAAACCATAATTTAAAACCCGGAAGTTTTGGAAAGGATTTTAAATCAAATAAAAATAAAAGTTTGAAAATTTAAAATCCTGGGAAAGTTTGAAATGTTTGTTGAGATTTGAAGGTATTTGAAGGTAATGATGGAAAATTGTTTTGGGAAATATTTTTGAATGGAAACTGTTTTGAAATGAATTTGGGAAAGTAAGAAGCATTGAACTCACTTCAGTCGCTGGAAAATAATCCTGATGATGCTGCCCACATCATTAGAATTCATTTTCGAGTTTCTAAAGTGAGGGATTGCTTCCCTAATATTTGGTTATGGTATTGTTTGGATTTGTTGGGTATACTTGTTTTGAAAATTTCAAAGGAGGAAATTTGATTTGATTGATATACCAAATCGGTATATATTTGATATATTTCAAAATGGTTTAAAATGAAACCGAGCAATTGAATTCTGGGAAATGATATTTAAATGATGTGTAAAATTAAAATGAACTAACTATTGAACTTATTAAGTGAAGTTGATATTAATAAGAAGGAAGAAATGAGAATTTTAATCTTGGAATTAAAAAAAAAATTAAAAATTACTTGAGTAATTGGAAGTGAATAAAGTATATTGAAGTAAGTAGAAAATTTGAATATAGCTTGGATAAGTTAAATAAATTGGACTTAGAATTAAATTGACTTGGGTTACATTGAAATGTAAGATGACTTGAATTGTGAGTCATTGAGAAATGAGTTATACCCATGAGCTACTAAGTGCTATACTTATAATCTGGAAGTGTAGATTTAAAAATTTGCAAAGAATTAAATTAAGGAAATTTGTATCCTTAAGAATTCAGATGTTTATACATATGCAAATGGAATTTGGAATTTGTGATTACAAAATGTAGATGAGTAAAATGAGCTATATAGGCTTTTAAAGTAAATAAGTTGGTGAACTTATATAAATAAAATGAAATTATAATCATAGATGGAAATAGAGGAATGGTATGGAAGGTCCAAATTTAATCTCAAATGAATGTGGATTGAGATAAGGTAAAGTGAGATATAATGAAGTGAATGAATTTCACTAGGTAAACAAGTTTTGAACTTGTATTTAGAGAATTAAAATTGTGAAATTGAGATGGAAGTGAATCTAAATGAAATGGAAAATTTAAAATTGAGAATTTGAAATTTAATTAAATCTAGATGAATTGGAATTAAAGTAAATTGGATATAAAGGTGAAATGTAAAATTGTTTATAATTGCATAATGAAGATCATATCCTTAAGTTGCTAAGTGATATAATTTAAATTTGAGATTATAAATTGGAAAACAGATTTGAGTAAGCAATCTAAATTTTTGAATGTAAGTAAAATTGAAATTCATTAATGAAAAGAGTTTAATGGTGTGGAAAATTTAAATTTTGTCCATAACTTAAATGTAAAGTGAGAACATAAATGTAGATATTCTTATGTTGGCAAATAAGTCTTGGACTTATGTATTGGGAAGATGAAATTTGCTATGATAATGAAATTGTAATTGAATTTCAGTTGAGTAATAAATAATATTGTAAGAAATTTAGATTCTATTTAAAAGGAGTAAAAAGGAAAGGTAGAAATCTAAATTTGCTAAATGAAATGATTGGAAAATGGTGATATTATAAATGAATTTAGAGTGAATTAAGAAAGTGGACTGAAAACTAATATGGATTAGGTTATTGACTGAATTAAGTTACAAATTAATGGAATTGGTATTGTAATGGATAGAATTTGATAGTCAGTCAAAATTTGAAGGTAAATAAAAATCCTGATTTTGGATTGGGATTTAAATTGTGGTAATAAATATTGGAAGTATGAATGTATAATGGAATTAGCTATAATGATGAAGGTTTTGAATTGTAAGTAAAATTCAAATGAGTGAAATAATTTAAATGGACTCTTTGTTAATAAAATAAATTTGTAAATGGATTGAATAAATAAACTGTTAACTCCCTTCTGCAAACGACCTATAGATCAAAAAGCTGCGACCTAAAAGACGGCACGACCTAAAGGACAACGCAACCTAGCGACCTAAAAGTTTAACGACCTAGAGGATAGAGCAACTTAGCGGTCTAACGAAGCAAGCGACCTAAAGTAGCGGAGGTTAGCGACCTACAGGTAGTTGCGACCTAAAGGAAGACTCACTCTAACCAACCAACGACCTAAGGGGACTCAGCAACCTAAAGTCTTCAGCGACCTAGCGCCTTCATTACTCAGCGACCTAAAGTCTTCAGCGACCTAGCGCCTTCATTACTCAGCGACCTAAAGTCTTCAGCGACCTAGCGCCTTCATTACTCAGCGATCAAAAGGCCAGAGCGACCTAAAGATCATATCAGCCTAAAGAGGCCGCGACCTAACAGAATGGCTCGACCTAAGATAGGTCGCCCACAACCTAAGGTAGGTCGTTCCCGACCTAGGGACAGTGTATCAGAAGGCCGCCCTTTTCTATACTGCCACCAATAAGGTCGCTTACGACCTAGGACTTGTCGAAACGAGCTCGTGCATTCTTATGAAAGAAGGGGGAGGAGCCAGTGCTTCTTAGGGCGCCTACGACCTACGACCTTGCTTAGGTCAGTCGCGACCTACGACCTAACTCCGAGCAAAGCCTATAAATACGCCCCTAGCTCCAACTAGCAAAGGACCTTTTGGCTCATTCTCTTCAAGCGCCGTTACTCTGCCGAATTCCAGACGACTTCAAAGCTTTTTAGATCCAACAAACTTCTAAAGGAACTCCATGAAGGAATCATCCACATTCACCATGGATTTGAAGATGATTGTCAACATCAAAGCTTGAGCTACTTGTTTCACATACCCTATCACTTGAAGTGTGTTGTAATTGAAAGATCTTGTAAAGAATTGTAATCAAACTAGTGATAAAAAGATTAAAGTGGACGTAGGCTGGATTATAAGCCGAACCACTATAAATACTGTGTCTCTTACCGTTTTTCTACATACTTTCTGCTTATTTCTATTTCCCGTACAAACGGGTGGTGCTTTCACAATCACATCTTATACACCAGGGTGTTAGCGTTTAAATTTTTTCGTTAACATTTTGGTGCTTTCACTGAGAATTGAACTCAGGACTTCTATCATCATTGCTTTACAGAAGATTTGTAGAGAGAATTTCCTTGAAGACTAGAAGTCTAGCAGAAATTATGGCTTCTGAAAGGAAACGAAAGTTTTTGAGGTTTGAAGGTACTAGCAGCAACGCCATTGCTCTTCCCGCATTAGGGGAAACAGCTTCAACTATTGGGGTCACAAAGGCTGAATTAAAGGCTGTGATTTATGGAATATATCAACACATGGAAGTTCAAAGTAATAGAATACTGGACAAGATGAACACATTGCAAGAGGAAGTCCGTCGACTAGAAAGCAATATAAAAACCATTGCTAAGGAGGCTCAGGTTTCAGAAGAATGGAATATTCCTCAACGAGCAACTGGCATTATTGGACCATTCCCCCAAACAGAAAGTTCATGGCCACGACCAACTATCCACGAACGTTTGTCAAGGGCAACTTTCGAGAGAATAGTTGACGACCACCCATTGAGTCCTGGTAACGATGAAGAATACATACCGGAGATGATTGAACAAAGAGAGGACAATGGAGGGAAAAGAAAGCAGAAGCTCTTGAAAAAAGCTCGACGCTTCAGATCCTCTGACTTCACTCCCTTGACCGACACTCCGGAAAATATCTTCTTGGCAACAAAGGACGTTGTTGTGTACCCCAAACCATCTCTGTTGAGAAGAAGCGCAACAGACAATGGAAAATTCTGCCGATTTCACAATCAGCCTGGCCATGACACCAATCAATGTCGCCATTTAAGAAAGGAGATTGAAGAGTTGCTCAAACAGAATGAACTGCAACAATATGTGAAAAGAGATGGAATTAACTACTCCTCATCCTCCAAGGTGCAGCTGGTGTCCGCTCAACAATGTAGCTCAAATAAAAGAACCGTGGCACAGGGAAATGAAGGTCCTATCATCAGTATCGTCACAGCAAGCCCTCACCAGATAGGAAAAAATTGGATGAGACGGGAAGACATGCACACGCTTCAGGAAGACCTTCAAAGTGAAAGGAAGTTTCGATTCTGAAAAACGTTGCCATCCAATCCTTTCAAGCCAAAAGATTCAATCCCTAAAGCTTGGGGCAACAACTGCTTTCTTACTTTACTTGAATACTATGTTTCAAATTTGTAAAGGAATGCTGATCCAATAATTCTTGTATCAAAATCTGTTATAAAGACAGTGCAAATAAATAATAAAAACTATAAGCCTTGTTCTCCCTATTATTACAAGTCGCTTATTTTATTTCGATATGTGAAATATTCTAAGAATGTCACTAAAATTATCAATCTAAATTTGCAGGCAATCAATGTCCAGCCGATTCGTTACAATATCAAGCAACCCTTGGTAGCTTTCTAAAGCAAGTCTTAAGTGACGAAAGTCCAGGGGCAAAACCTAAATAAGAAATACTCTAAGCAAATAAATAAGATTTGGCTAGAGTATGCTTCTTCAGTTAAAACCACCTGCCAACAGAAGAAGATAGTGCACACTTAAGGATGGCACTGAGGCACTGCTAATATAATCAATCAAGTTCGCAACTGTCAAAAGAGAACCAATTCCAAGAACTTGGAATAATAGCCACTTACATCCATATTTTACATAAAAACTCTGCTGAGATATTGCAATAAATTTACAGATATATGATTCTCTTGTTAAGGGCAATTGCAAGGCAGGCAAATAACAACAGCAGTAAAGTGAATATAGGCCCAATTCTGGCTAAATCACTATAATTCTCGTGTTCCCTACTATTATAAACTGCTCTGTTTTATTTTGGCGTATGAAATACGTTGAGCGTGTTGCTAAAAAGACCATTTAATAATGCAGGCCATAAAACAAGACTTACCAGTCATGAGACGAAGCGATCCGCAACAACATCCAGGAGTCAAGCACTGAGCCATTCAAAATTCCCATATCCAAATCTTACAAAAGGAGAACTTCAACCGAAAGTAAGCAAGGTGGATAAAAGCAGATCATATATAGCTAACCGCAAATGTATGAACAAACAAACGGCCAGTTAAAGAACCTACATCTGCCACCACCAATTTGCTTAACTATAAAATATATTCCTTTGGGTAAGGGAGAGGCTTGGCAGCTAAAAGCAATGACCCTTGTGAAGTAATGGGAATTGTCAACATGAATCAACGGCAAAAAAGTATGCGAGAGCAAGCATCAGCCAACAAAAGATCATTTCGGAAGTGCCAGCCCTTTTTGAAGGCATAATTCCTCAGGGGATAGAGACCTCAAGCGGGCTCCATCGAAAAAGGTGTCTCTCTCGTTACAAAGTCGTGGAGTTACCAGCCAACACACTCCCGAGAAGCCATCCAGACAAGAAAAGGAAACTCCAAACTTCCTGACAATAACCCTCCTCTGGGGCACACATTTCACCACAATCGGTCGACATATTCCCGTGAGATGAAAAGCCCTCTTCGGAGGCCGAATGCTTTTCTACGGAGACCGAATGCTTCTCCTCAGAGACCAAAGCCCTCTTCGGAGGCCAAAAGCCCTCTTCAGAGGCCGAATGCTTCTCTACGGAGACCGAATGCTTCTCCTCAGAGACCAAAGCCCTCTTCGGAGGCCAAAAGCCCTCTTCAGAGGCCGAATGCTTTTCTACGGAGACCGAATGCTTCTCCTCAGAGACCAAAGCCCTCTTCGGAGGCCAAAAGCCCTCTTCAGAGGCCAAATGCTTCTCTACGGAGACCGAATGCTTCTCCTCAGAGACCAAAGCCCTCTTCGGAGGCCAAAAGCCCTCTTCAGAGGCCAAATGCTTCTCTATGGAGGCCGAATGCTTCTCCTCAGAGACCAAAGCCCTCTTCGGAGGCCAAAAGCCCTCTTCAGAGGCCGAATGCTTCTCTACGGAGACCGAATGCTTCTCCTCAGAGACCAAAGCCCTCTTCGGAGGCCAAAAGCCCTCTTCAGAGGCCAAATGCTTCTCTATGGAGGCCGAATGCTTCTCCTCAGAGACCAAAGCCCTCTTCGGAGGCCAAAAGCCCTCTTCAGAGGCCGAATGCTTTTCTACGGAGACCGAATGCTTCTCCTCAGAGACCAAAGCCCTCTTCGGAGGCCAAAAGCCCTCTACAGAGGCCGAATGCTTCTCTACGGAGACCGAATGCTTCTCCTCAGAGACCAAAGCCCTCTTCGGAGGCCAAAAGCCCTCTTCAGAGGCCGAATGCTTCTCTACGGAGACCGAATGCTTCTCCTCAGAGACCAAAGCTACCATCAGCGGCACAAGTCCTCTTCGGAGGCGCAACTCTTCGGAGGATAAAAGACCTCTAATGGGTCATACGCCACAAAAAAGAAAGTTCTCTACTCAACAAAAAAGATTGGAGGAGTCATGACCCTCCAACCATGAGAGAGTAACTTCCAGGCGATGAAAACCCTCTCTGAGGCACATTTCACCAGGAGTTGAAGTGTTATAACCGCTCTTCGGGATTTCACTTCACCAGAGTTGAAATGTAAACAAAATAAAAGCCCTCTTCGGAGGCCCATTTCACCAGGAGTTGAAGTGTTATAACCGCTCTTCGGGATTTCACTTCACCAGAGTTGAAATGTAAACAAAATAAAAGCCCTCTTCGGAGGCCCATTTCACCAGGAGTTGAAGTGTTATAACCGCTCTTCGGGATTTCACTTCACCAGAGTTGAAATGTAAACAAAATAAAAGCCCTCTTCGGAGGCACATTTCGCCAGGAGTTGAAGTGTAGCAACCGCTCTTCGGAATTTCACTTCACCAAAGTTGAAATGTAAAAACAAAGACCTTCTTGAAAGCACACGTTTCACCGAGATTGAAATAAAACTTCCAAGTGTTGAAACGTGAAAAGGCTTTCTTCAAAGGCACAACTCTTTGGGGGTACACGTTTCACCAAGATTGAAATAAAACCTCCAAGTGTTGGAACGTGAGAAATCCCTCCTCAGAGGTACAACCCCCTCCCGGGAACACAATTAAGAAAAAAGACCTCTTTGGAAACCCACGTTTCACCGAGATTGAAATAAAACTTCCAAGTGTTGAAACGTGAAAAGGATTTCTAAAGCATAACTCTTTGGAGGTACACGTTTCACCGAGATTGAAATAAAACTTCCAAGTGTTGAAACGTGAAAAAATCCTTCCTCAGAGGTACAACTTTCTATAAAAAAAAAAAAAAAAAAAAAAAAAAAATCCTCATCAAAAGCGTACTTTAACTTTCAAAGGAAAAATAATTTGCCTACTGTGGGAAATGATCGTAAAAAGAAAAGAAGTTAAAGTACCCTTCAGAGGTCCGCTTTACCACATAGAGGAATTCACTTGATGAGATATGCACATAAGCAAAAGAAAAAAGTGATTTCTTCGAACGACCAAGCGTAAAAACTTATACGAAGGGAGTTGTACTCTATAAAATTTTCTTTAAAATAATTATTCTTTAGCAAATAAGAGTGTAAGTCCCCTCGAGGTATAGAATATTGCAGCATACTTATGGAATGGGGGCAATATAGTATAATTACACACAATATGGTATAACTAAACCAGCAAAAGGTAACGCTCAAGTAACATACCATAAGCTCGCTGCAATATCAAATAAACTCATGCCAAAACGAATAACAAATGTATTCTTTAATTCAAACAAAAGTTTGTACAAACGAGGAATCATTTTATTCAATTACAACGCAGGTACAGGTTTCAAAATAAAGAAAAGCGGGGGCCGGTACCCGCACAATTCTCGGCCAGTACATGCAAAACACAAAAAACTAGAAACTGAAGATCTTCACTTCTTTTTGCTGCCTTTAGACCCTTTACCCGGCCGAATGATCAGCTTTTCAGGTCGACCAGTGGGTATAAGGGAGGAAGGAGAGGTAGGCGCAGCTGGCCCAACTTCCGGCTCCTCTTCAGTGGCGGTGATTTTCTTCCCCCTCCTCTTTGATGTCCCACGCTTCTCTCTCCTCTGTGAGGAAGACTCACTCCCCGGAGTGACAAGTTTTGATAGAACAATGTCGTCAGAAGGAGTCCGTTCCGGGGAAATGTCACCTCCCTCAGGTCTCTCATCTTTCTGCTCTTGCGAAGTGATGGGATCATCCAAGCCGTGAAGAGCCTCTATTTGTTCCTCCTGTGATCCAGGTTGCGAGGCAGAAGGAGGCACCGCCGGAAGAGACGAAGGAAGGATGACCGGAGGAGTAGAAGTTTGAGCAGCGCTTGGTACTCTCTCTACAGAAGAAAAAAGATTAAAGTCAGTAAAAAGAGGAGATGAGGGTTCACCAATGAAGTCAGTAAAGAGAGGAGATGAAGGCTCGTCAAGGTTGAGAAAATAGCCAAGGAGCTCGTGAAACTCATGTGAAATAAGCGAGTAACCAGCTTGAGCAGAATTGACAGTAGCGAAATTAACAGTGAAGTTACCTGAAGAAGCTGGTTTCCTGATATCGACTTCATAAGCTTGCGTATCAGCGCTCTCTTCACCCTCGTCTCCACCTTGTGTGCTTGTAATATCAGCGGTAACTTTGGTGGGAGAAGCGAGATGGGAACTGGAACCAATAATGTCGACTTCAGACGAAGAAGGTGGCTGGACTAGAGTAGTTGAAGTGGTTTTCCCCAGCTGATCCCCTTCCGTCACTTCGGTTCTTAGTTTGGCAAGTTGTCCCTTTCCCCTGGCAAGAGCAGCGCGAGCGTCTTCATCAAAATAATGCCTTTCCAGGGCTGACTCATCATAACCAGCACCTTCAGCACCAAGCATATCGAGGGCGGCCTCCCACACTTCAGCTAAAGTGATCTCGTACTTGGGACCAAGAAAGGCGAGGCTTCCACGCCCCAAGACGCTATGCAAGTAGAAGTCGAATAATGTTGAGCCGAAGCTGTTTTTGGTCGCCTCATGAGATTCTTCGGCTGCGATTTTGCCGGCGACAGCCTCATCGCGCTCCCTTTCAGTTCTGGCAAGCTGAAGCTTGAGCATTTGCATCTCCGCCTCCTGGGAGTTGTTTTTCTTTCGAAGCTCGGCAATATCAGAGACATAGCCGTCACTGATTCTTTTTTGTACTTCAAGCCTGTCCTCAGCGTCTCTCTGACTGGCATGAGCATCTCTAACTTGTCTGAGAAGCACTTCTTCTTTTTGAGAGTATGAAGTAGAGGAAGCAGCAAGCTCGTCTTTCAACTTCTCAACCTTTGCTTCGAGCTCCTCGTTGTAGGAAGTAATACTTCTCATCTCGGTATCATGCTGCTCAAGGACCTTCTGCCACTCAGCCTTATCGTTTTCCATGGTGAGCATAGCCTCTAAGTTGGCACGGTTAACTCGTTGAAGCTCATCAACAAGCTTCTGCCAGTTTGACATCCTCTCGATATCAAGTTTAACGGCGTCAAGATTTCGTAGCATAGCAGGCTTGTCAATAGGGACTAGGTCGAGATCGAACCTCACACCCTTTAAACACCACTGCGGAAAACGACTTTGTAAAGTGGCTGGGCCCGGTCCCACTTGAAATTTAGGCCTACTTATTATTGTCTGGATGTCCTCCTTCCCAAGAGCAGGAGAGTCAGAAGTAATATCAAGAGGGGCAGGGGCAGTAGGCTTGTCGGGAGTGGTGGAAGCATGTCTCTCACCATGTCGAGCTCGTTTGCTCGAATCTTCTACTACATGACCTTTTCCCCGGTCATCGTGTGATTTCCTTTTATAGGAATCGTCACCTCTCTGCGGGGAGTCGCGATGCTCATCCCTATCCCTCCTTTCCCGAGCTTTTCGAGCAGCCCTCTCTTCATCAGACTCCCTATAGGAAGAGAAGTAGCGCCCATAATTATACTGTCCACGCCCACCATAGCGTTGAAAATCTTGATAGTATGATCCACCGCGTGTCATTGGAGAATCTGAAATAAGAAAAGATAAGCTTCAGAAATCTTTAAAGCATAAGAAGATAAGTGCATAAGTGTGCTGGAAAATTCTTAAGTGGTGTGTGAAGTGCAAACTACTCGCATTGGGCTAACGAACCACTTCTCAGTTGGGGGGATGTAATAGGTTTCGCTATCGGTGGCAATTCTTGGAATAAAAAAGTTGGAGTCAGTTGGAGGGCAGATGTCACTTCAATTGTTGGAGGTATAACTTTACCACGAGCAGGATCATCTTTAGAGAGCTCTTGGGAAGAGATAAATAAGTCACTTAAATCCCCAAAGACATCATTATCGTCATGCCTAGCCTGGTTCCCTCCATCAGTTCCTTTATCGGCATTTTTCATAGTTTGGGAAGGTTGCTCCTCTTCTTCTTCAGTAATGGGGGGAAGCGCGGACTTTTCGGATGGCCCCGTGTCGTCTCGTGGAGTAGAGCACTTCACTAATGGAGTTCCAGTAGAAGTTTCTCCCTGCACACGATCTTTAGTGGAGACCGAGGCGTCGAGAGTTTTCGTCGGAGAATCGGGAACTTCAGTCGGGGCTTCATGAGGCTGAGTAAAGCGAGAGGGATGGAGAAGTCCGTATTGGTGTAAAAATTCATCGCTTAGCAGAAACTTTATGCTCCTTTCTTCTGCCGGCACAGCATTTAATCTTTCTAAAATTTGCTTAAAACTTGGGTCCCTGGTAGGGGGTGGAAGCGCTAAAACAGGAACAAAGAATGAAGTTAGCAACTAAAAGTTCGGATCTCGGAAAAAGTTTCAAAAACGAAAAAATGGAAACACTAGTCTTACTTCCTATTCTCCAGATGGCATAAAAACCTGGAGGGCAACGAGCATAAAAGAACTGAGTCAAAAACCCGTGTGCACTCTCGGGCAAATCTAAAATGAGTTTGCGATTTCTCGCACCTCTCACAAGAATGATAGAAGGATGGTCTTTATTTTTCGCAAATGTGCATAAATAGCAGATTTCCTCAAAGCTAGGGAGGCGATCAAGCGTCTTCCTGAATAGCACGCCCAACCCCATCAAGATGGCATAACCATTGGGGTGCAGTTGAAAGGGAGATATAGTTAACCGAAGAAGGGTTTGTCGAAGAAATTCGTTAAAAGGAGGAATCGCTCCGCTTGAGCACATTTGGCGATTAACGGCAACAAAACCGTGAGGTGGTCGGTCAGCAAAGTCATTAGGTCCGGGAAGTAGAGCATCTGCTTCGGCAATGCCAAACTGGATGCATAATTGGCGAAAAGCCTTGTGGTTCAGAGTGGTTGGCATTCTCTCTGGAGGATCGATCAATTGGTTAGCAACTGGAAAAATCTCCCCAGTTTGTCCTGCTTCTTCTAGTTGAGAAGTCATTCTACACAAGGAACTGGATATTCAAATGTGAAGGTGCACGTTTCCTAAAAGTATGAAGTGTTGTGTAGCAACTAATAAAATAACAAGTAAATATAACTGAAATCAAACTAATTGATGAATGTCAATTATAGAGCTTCAGAACTTGTTATTATAAGGGCAAGTACAGTATTGAGGCAAATAAGTCAGCTTTAGTTGATTACTTTAACACTGCTTTAATACTTCACTTGAACTTGTTAATTCACAACATTTCATTCACATAAATTCATGTAAGCTAATTGTTTCTTGTTTACTAATCTGTCGTTTGATGTGGGCAGTCAACGACAGTATGTTCGTCCTATTTTTCTGCAAATACTGTATTTAACAAGTTGACAGGTTCAAAGGTTAAAATAATCTGCAAAGAAGTACAACAAAATTCATATCCATGCAACTTAGTCAAATTTTTTATGGAAATTTTTACAAGTCCTAGGTCGCCCAACGACCTAGTATAGGTCGAAGCTCTTATTAGGTCGCACTATGCAAGCTAAAAGGTCCATAACAATGCAAATCTGTTCAAAGTTCAAACTCGGCAGCGACCTATCCAAGTGCAAACCATCCAAGTGCAAACCATCCAAGTGCTAGGTCGGCAACAACCTAACTTCTATGCCACAGGAATTTAAGTCCTAGGTCGGCCGCAGCCAAACCAACCCAGCAGTTCAAACTTAAGGCAATGCGCTTTCGCTTAAGTCCTAGGTCGCAAAAGCCCTAGGTAGCAAGGTTTTATAGGTCGCACAGGTTCATGGGTTAGTTCGGGCATGATTTTAAGCAAGTTCCAGATCAAACTTAAAAAACTCGCTTCCCTCTGCGCTTTCTTCCCCCATAACCCATTAACCCGTTATCACTCACGTGCTACCACACCATCCTCCCTGGTAACCCATTAACCCGCTAGCACCTCAAAGCCTTCTTCATTTCTTCCCCAGTTGTAAGTCGGCCGGTTCGAAGTACTGCAATTCCCCATTATCCTCCTACATCATCACGAATTATCCAAAAATCCAATCCAAAACACCCCAAATTCATCATAAACCTGACGCGCTAGCATATTCACAGGGATCGCGGCAAAAAACTCAATAAAAATTGATCTAATCATAGTTTTTTTTTAAAAAAAAAAAACAGTGCATGAAATTGCATTAGGAACAAAGAATGCAACGCCTGCGATTTGATGGTAATCGAGTTATGATAAGGTTCACTTACGTAATCTGGTGATAGGATAATTGATGATGAAGTTGTTGGAGTTGTATTTGAAGGCTCAAAGGTTTGTTAATGGCGGAATGGAGGCTAAAGCAGATAGTGAGAAGAAGGAGCGACCTAGGTTATTTATATTCCAGAGTAACAAAACACGAACCGGTGCCACGGACCTAACCTCTTCCTTAGGTCGGATGCGACCTAGCAATCCTTCAGAGCACGAGTTAAGAAAGTCGAAGCACACGACCTATGGTTTAGTCGTATACTTCGAGGGGCAAATGTTAACTCCCTTCTGCAAACGACCTATAGATCAAAAAGCTGCGACCTAAAAGACGGCACGACCTAAAGGACAACGCAACCTAGCGACCTAAAAGTTTAACGACCTAGAGGATAGAGCAACTTAGCGGTCTAACGAAGCAAGCGACCTAAAGTAGCGGAGGTTAGCGACCTACAGGTAGTTGCGACCTAAAGGAAGACTCACTCTAACCAACCAACGACCTAAGGGGACTCAGCAACCTAAAGTCTTCAGCGACCTAGCGCCTTCATTACTCAGCGACCTAAAGTCTTCAGCGACCTAGCGCCTTCATTACTCAGCGACCTAAAGTCTTCAGCGACCTAGCGCCTTCATTACTCAGCGATCAAAAGGCCAGAGCGACCTAAAGATCATATCAGCCTAAAGAGGCCGCGACCTAACAGAATGGCTCGACCTAAGATAGGTCGCCCACAACCTAAGGTAGGTCGTTCCCGACCTAGGGACAGTGTATCAGAAGGCCGCCCTTTTCTATACTGCCACCAATAAGGTCGCTTACGACCTAGGACTTGTCGAAACGAGCTCGTGCATTCTTATGAAAGAAGGGGGAGGAGCCAGTGCTTCTTAGGGCGCCTACGACCTACGACCTTGCTTAGGTCAGTCGCGACCTACGACCTAACTCCGAGCAAAGCCTATAAATACGCCCCTAGCTCCAACTAGCAAAGGACCTTTTGGCTCATTCTCTTCAAGCGCCGTTACTCTGCCGAATTCCAGACGACTTCAAAGCTTTTTAGATCCAACAAACTTCTAAAGGAACTCCATGAAGGAATCATCCACATTCACCATGGATTTGAAGATGATTGTCAACATCAAAGCTTGAGCTACTTGTTTCACATACCCTATCACTTGAAGTGTGTTGTAATTGAAAGATCTTGTAAAGAATTGTAATCAAACTAGTGATAAAAAGATTAAAGTGGACGTAGGCTGGATTATAAGCCGAACCACTATAAATACTGTGTCTCTTACCGTTTTTCTACATACTTTCTGCTTATTTCTATTTCCCGTACAAACGGGTGGTGCTTTCACAATCACATCTTATACACCAGGGTGTTAGCGTTTAAATTTTTTCGTTAACATAAACAAAGAGCATTCAAATTTATAAATAGATTGGAATTGATTGATTGAGAATCAAATGGAAATAAAAATTGATATAAGAAGATAAAAAGGGGTATGGTTAAATAATGGATTTTAAATTAGTAACTTCTCCAATGTTTATTTAAAAATTTGAATTGTAAGTGGAATGATATTCATATAAATCTATTAGATAATGAATTGGAAATATAAGATTTGAGATATAATTCAATAATTGTGATAAACCAAGAATGTTTGGGCTATAAATAAAATAGAATGGGATGTTATTAATTTGAACTTAAATGATGGTTTTGAAGTGTGAATAAGAATTGAATTAAATATTGAAATGGAATAAAAATGCTTGGATTGAGCACCATGCAGGATTGCATAAAATTGATATAAATCTAAACTGAAATTAATTTTAAATGGGTATAGGCTGAAGTGATGATTTTGCTTGAATGACATGAGAAATTGTAGATATTAAAATTGAGTTGTTTAAATAACAACTAAGTTGGTTTTGAATAAATGGAAATAGATTGGAATTGTATTAAATAATTTTGTATATTAATACAAGTGAATCATAAAAGAAATGCAATTGTTCCAAACTAAAAATAAAGATGGTTTTAAATTAATTAGATAAATACAACCTAATTAAGTAATTTTGCATTTGAATGGACATAGGCATAAAAGAAATGTGAGTGCTTCAAATTGGAAATAAGGATTTGATTGTAAATCAAATCAAATAATGTTGCATATAAATGAATTATTAGAGAAATGTAAATGCTTCAAAATTGGAAATGAAGTTGGTTTGTAAATCTATTTAGAATTGAATTAGAATAGATTTCTGTTAGTGAAGCATATGTTAATCATATTGAAATAATGTGAATTGGTTGAAACAAATATGAATGGAACATAGCAAACCATGTATGTAAATCCTTTGTATGAGATAACTTGGAGTTAGCATGGGAAAATGAACCTTGTGCATGTTATAAAATATGGATTTACTTAGGAAACTATGCAAAGTGTTGTTTGGAATGTAAATAGCTGTGTTTGGCTTACATTTATATTGGAAATGATGTTAAATTACTCATATTTTGGATAACTGATGAATTTGTTTGAGTAAGCACAGGTGCGGGAGGCGTTTGAGAGAGTTGGAGTGCGTATATGCATTATATTAGCTGCTTGCTATTAAAAATTTGCTAAAAAGGTACGCCTACGCAATTAAAATTGGGAAAATGATATATATTGTGTTATATTTTGGTTTCCGGCCGTGTGGGCCGATGTATATATATATTTTTGTATCCTGCGATGTCGCAGAAGCTCCTCCGTACAGGGGAGACTCTGCCAAAATTTTCCGTAAATTTTGGGAGTTAGAAATTTTTTTGGGGTTTTGGAAAAATTAAGTAACTTATGAAGTTATAAGTTAAAATTAAAGCTTTAGAGATAAGTAAAGCAAATAGGTTTGGGAATTGAGAAAAAAGGATTTTGTGAAGTGTATATAAGCTTTTAACTAAGCAAATGGGATAAGTAAATGGGTTTGAGAGTATGTTCTACCTTATACAAATTTCGGGGACGAAATTTTTATAAGGGGGGAGGAATGTAACATCCCAGAATTTTGAGTATGGATTTGTGAACATTTAATTCATTTTAAATGTTTACTATGGGTTTAAGATTTATTTTAAACTAAAAGAATAGGTTTAAATTATATTAACAAGTTAAAATTTCTAAGGTGGGGAGTTAATTTGAAAATTGAACAATAATAATATAATATTCAGAATTGAAATAAAAGAAATTCTGGATGTAAATAGTGATAAAATGGTTTTAAAAATTTATCTTGGGCTATCTGAGTGTAAATAGCATGGTGGAAATTTTAGATGAATTTTGAGGTCAATAAATTAATATTTGGAATTTAATATTAATTTAAAATGAATTTAATATTATTAAATATTGCAATTAATTCGATTTAAGTCCAGAATGAGCCGAAATGATTTTTAATGTGTTTATAAATGTTATATGAACTATTGTTAAGTTAATAAAATTTTAAAAGTGGAAATTTTGAGTGATTTCGATAATTTCGAAAATTGCTTATTTAATAGACGAGTTAAAATAGCCTTCCGGGGCACAGTCTCGGAATTCAACGAAACCAGTTCCATTGGATCCGTAATAATTAGTTATTACCGGATTTCAATTTTCGTAGCAATCAGAGTTGTCGTTTGACCTCGGCAGCTCGAAATGCATCGAAAACCGTTTTAATCGATTTAATTTTAAATTGAACGTTTAATTCCGTAACTCGCTCATACGACTGAATTAGCTTACGAGACCTGTTCCATTGTGTCCGGAACGCGGAAAAACCTTAGAATCGTCTATCGGAACGCGTGAATTGGAGTTTGTTTGCAGTACGATATTAAAAAGAGAATTTTATTAATAAAATAATATTAAACTAATAGTATATAAGTTGCATTTGCTTAAACCCTATCCCATTTTCGTGAGCCGCCACCTCTTAACTTTGAATGGCCGAAAATTATCGATTTTATCTTCCAATTTGCGATCAATTCGTCAAACAATCGTGGAAACTTCCAACATGAAGTTCGAAGAGGGCTTTGAGATCTTCGAGGTGTGCGGTAGAGATGGTGTTTCGAGTTGCGTGGTGGCCACGATCTGGCCGTGACGAACGTGCGTTCGTTCACGCTTTTCCACGTCTAGGGGAAACCGAGATTGGAGCCGCTTGGCCCGAGGATGGAGTTGGGGTAGGCGAACGAAACGGCAGTACCTGATCGTCCTCTGGTTGATCGTGAGGGGTGCGGTTGCAAGCCCTAGGGGCGAGTGTTGGGTTGCGTTCGTGCTTCATGCTGTAGCGCGCGTGAAGGAAGATAAGCAACAGGAGCGGTCGCGTTTTGGTAAATGTATAAAAAAAAAAGAGGGATTTGTTTTAAATTCAAATTGAAATTTACAAAATACATAACTATTGCATATGTTATCAGTTTCGGACGAAACTGGAAGCGTTGGAATCGCAGGAAAGAATACTACGTGATGGCGCAGATCCGGATCCATTCCGGGCAAGTAGAAAATTTGGGTTAAATTGAACGTCGTTCGGTTTAATTTAAATTTCGAACGCTCGCCGAAACTCAAGGTGAGTTATTCTCACTCACATCTGGATACTAGTAAAGTAGACAGCTAGTATTGATTGTTTGTTTGGATGTTTAGTTGAATATGTTAATTATTATCAAATTGAATTGATATATATATTTGGTTGTGCTAATCTTTGTGGATGCAGGGAAAAACAGGTTGGAGGGATCCAACTAAATTCCTCACAATGTAGTATTATTTTTATAATCGATGATGATGCCTGTTTATATATTGTGGATGATAATTTTGGAATTAACTGGTATTGTGATATTGTGGTATAAATTACCAATCCAGGATATTAATTATAAGAAATTTGGAGTTTAATTATAAAGGAATTGAATTGAGTTTCAAAGGAAACTAAGAAAAGTAATAAATAAGGAATTTTAAAAGAATATAAAAATTTGGATCTATTGGATGGAAAACTGAAATAAAATTCAATTGGAATAATGCTGAGTAAATTATAAATCCATAATTAATTATAAACGGACAAATTGAATTTTAGAGGAATAAAGGATATTGTTAAATAATGAATTTAAAAGAATTAAATTTGAAATCTATTTAGAATGGAAATTGAAAATTTGTAAAATCTGGAGTGATAAACAAAGAGAGATGTTATCAGTTGATACATGTGAAAGTAAATTTATGTTATTAAACTATAAAACTAAATTGAAATAAATTGACAGAAATCGTGAGAAGGATTTCTGTGATGTTTAAGTGGAAATGAAATTCCTTGGGATAACCAAGTTCGAGTTTAAATTGATTTTATAAAAAGAAAGTTTTAAAAATTCAAACTTGTTAAAAGTGTGTTTGGAAACTTTTGTTTTAAATAATTATTAATAATTAGCAATAGGCAATTTCATAAAATACCTTAATAATTATTTTTACAAATGGATTTGTTTAAAAGGCTAGTTTTGACCTAAGATATTTTAATTTAGTGTAATCCTTATACAACTCTATTTATAAATGTAGTTTAACTAAAACCTTATTTTAAAAATCAAGTTATACCTTATAAAATAGTTTTACTTTGCGTATTTGGAATTATATACTTGAGTAATAACTAATAAGTAAATTTCTATGTTTTAAAGTGTATTTTAGAATAAAGTATTTTAAATTGTTTTTAACCCAAAATTTGTTTGAACTTGGTTATTCAAATGGGAATATAGGGTAAAGGATTTACCTTGTAAAGGAAAGAGTTTTGGAAATTGTTTTCAAATGAGTTGGAAAATTTGGAAATATATCTTTTAAAGATATTTGAGTAAAATAAATAATTTGGGAATTATTTATTGTGTGATGGATGCTTATGGATGTTTATGAATATAAATTGATAGTTAAATCACCGACTATTAATATTGGACAAATGCGCTGATCGTTTCGAAGAGACCGGGATCGAGATTTATTTCTCGAAAACCACTTCGATCCGATTTGTACGTTTCGTGCGAAAAACGTGTTCGGAGTCGAAGATGGAGCAGTGAAGTGCAAGGGCTAGTCGCTATTAATCCTGAGGATATTTCCAAAATGGATGTAGTAGGAATAGTGCCTTCGGTTCTGTTCGAACCCGGGACGGACTTGTATGGACGAATGCTTGCGAAACATCGTCAGGTGGACGATGGGCATTCAAAGTGAAACGTTCTTTAAAGGTAACGCTTAGCCTCAAGCCTCATCAAATGGGAATGACTGAAAATCAGGGGATATGCAGCAAGGTTAGGTGGGTCATGCCCAAGCAGGACAAGATATATATTTCCCCTGTCTAGATGTCCCTTATATCTTTCGGCTTAGTGGGTGGTTGGTCGCGCCAACCACGGGGTGTATCTTGTTCGGGACTGTTCAGTAAGGAATGGTTCCGGCCTTGTGTTGCAGGGGATGAAGGGAGTAGTCCTCGGTACGGTGATTTAGGCCCCGTACTGTGACAGGTGGTACCCCAGTGCCTAGTCATTGTTGGAAATCCATTTTCCCTACGAGTCTTGTACGAGTTTTGTTTGTATTACCCACTTCGGTGGCTAGTAGCTGGAATTTAATAGATGTAACAATTTCGGCTATTTTATAAGTATTTGTAAATAGACACTATTATAATATCAGAGGATTTTATATAAAAAGTGTTTTAGCTATCGTAAGGTAAAAACCCGACATGTTTATTTGTGGCGTGGTCTTACGAGATGCTTTTGTTTACAAAGGATTTTGAAACTTTAATAATCAATTTGGATGCATTATTATCAGCTGGTATTCCAGACTGACTCGGGTATTATTTCGTTATAATGCTCGGGTCAGACTGAGTATTATTTGTACAGGATAGGATGCTTTGGAGCAGGAGAGGAGATGGAGCCCGAGACGTATTATCTATATATATGTATATGTATAGTCCGCTGCTGTGATTGTATGGTATGTCTGATTTGTAATTTGATGTATATGAAACTCTGATGATGTGATGTACAAAAAGGTTATAGATTTCATTTTGTGTAAAGTTCTATATTCATTATTATATTTTATTCCGCTGCGACTGTGAGATTCTGATATTGTTTAGTTTTCTTCTTCTTCTATATCTTCTTCTTTAACCCTAATGGTTCGTAATTCTGTTCCACTTGAGTTAATAGAGGTAGAATAGTGTTGGTTCAAGGGGTACGGATTTGCGGGCTGTTACACTAAATTTGGAAAAACTCAGAATATGCAATAAATAAATAAATCACAGATCATGGACACCGAGTAATAAATGCAGCAGAAGCAAAGGAATAGTAGTTCATGAAGTTACTATATAAATATACCTCAGAGATAAACAAGATACAACAGAAGTAACAAATTGTTAATCGAGCACAAAGGCTGAATACATCCCTGGAATCAACTGGATAACCGAAATGAAATAGATAGCTGGATCTTCAAGCAAAGCTCCAACTCCGAAGGTGAGTCTCAAATGCTATATCACTCAGTCTGACCATAACGTAAAGCAAAACGCACAAAACACTGGAGTCAGGACATACATACTTATACAATGTAAACCAACTCAAGTGAACTATAATATAAGGTACAATTAACTTAAAGGATGCTTGGGACCGCCTATCCTCTAAGGATCCATTAAACTATTTACTATGTAGTAATATTTCACTATTATAATAATGTCTATAGTAAAATAAACTTACTTTTAAATAGCGTTAAGGCTTTACATTTTCCACCTTAATACGTAATAGTCCTAGCAGTCCATCCAGTATCAGCGCGTATCCAGATCGAGAGACTACCATAAATACTCCACGGGCTACAGGAGAAATCCAAACTTGTACAAGGCGCGCTAGGGTAGGTGACATGGCACAACTCGACAGTGCCAGGGTAGATTACCAATTATACTTCCGGACCGGTGGTAACGCGTAGCAGTTACTACCGCCCACCTCGAGCCACACCCCCAAAATCCAAAGGGCCCCAAATCAATCACAAAGTAATAGAATGGTATCGAAGGAGTGTGTCCGATAAAAGGTGCTACCTTCTTAGACCGTCAATCGCTCATGTTTTAGCCATCTTATGCCAACTCACAAGAGTCAGGTCCACGTATACCTCAAAAGAACGCCGCCGCCATCCTACTTCATTCTGGAATCTCCACCGCATATGCGGTTCTTAAAGTGGTTTTTAGAGTTGGCAGAGAGTATGACAACTTCCGATCTCGGTCTCTTTAATGACCAAACGTTATTGTTACCCATGGATATTTCTTTCAAAATCATTTACACTTAAAACAAAAATATCATATCCATTTCAAAACTAAATACTATATTATTTCCTTTCAAAATCAAATCAGTATATCATTTTCCCATTTCAAAAACCAAAGTAATAATATATCCTTTATATTCCAAAAACCAAATCAGTATCTCATTTAAATAAAACCCAAGTTTCCAAATCACTGAATATTTCCTTTAATTATTAAACTTGAAATATTCCTTTAAATCACCTTAACCCAAACCACTTTATAAGGTCATATTCTTAAATCTTCCATTTCCAATAAGTTCCAAGTTTATATATATTTAATGACAATTCTTAATTAAATACAATTTCCAATAATTTCATTTCCAAAGCCATATTACTTTCAAGTTATAACAACTCTGAAACCAAACATTTTGAAACATATTTATTTAGACCATCTAAATTCAATGTCAATATCTTCCAAACAAGATTCATTTAACCATTTAAATTCAATGTCAAATAATATTCATTTCAAAGTTGTAGTGCAACAACCCTGTATTTTGTAATTATTTTAATTGTATATTTTAATTATTTAATTTGAATTCCTGATTTAAAAACTTTATTTTATTTGTTAAAATGAATAAATTTTGTTATTTTAAATATATATTTTGATTTATATGTGAATTAGAATTCCAAACATGAATAAATATTATATTATCCAGAAATATGAATTTTGGTCAATATAGTCAAACTGTGATAACCCGTATTTTGGACATCTGTTAATTGGATAATTAACTACTTTATTCAATTTAATAGACAAAAATTCTAATTATAAAAGATATTTGGATATGTAAATGAATTTAAAAATATAATAAAAGTTGAATTATAAATATCTGGATAAATATTTAGTTAATAATCTCTTAATATAATTATTGAAGTTTGACAATATTAATTATTAATTTTTCTATCCATGATATATAATATAGGTTTATAAATACCATGAGAGGTGAGATAAAGGAAAAAATGTGGATCTATATATAATATCAAAAGCTTCACCTAAGATATTTTTTAGTTATCAAAAGATATATCTTTTATTTTTAAATCTAAAAAATAATTCATATTTAAACCCTACATTTTTAATAATAGATATATAGATATAGGTGTATATATATGGTTATTAATTTAATTATTAATGACCTAAGCCTATAAAAAAATCAAATTAATAAAGGGATTTAAATTATTTCTTCAAGTGATGTCTTAAAACAAATTTACAACTAGTATTTCTATATATGGTTATTAATTGATATTGAATCTTTTCTTTAAAAATTTATAAATGTAAATAAAAGGGGAAAAGTTCAAAATTTATATAAAAATAAAACAAAATTGAAAACATAATATAAAAACAACATAAAACATTTGTAAGCTTGAATTTAACATGTGTAAGCTAGGCATAACATGCATAAACAAGTGTCATTATTTCTAAAAAAATAATAAATAACCAATAAAGATAAATAAAATATGTACATCTTCATGTTTCTTCTTAAACAAGAAAATCTGAAGAAAAAAGGTATACTTCCAAATTTCTTTGCTCCTCTCAAATAAAACTGAAAAGGAAAAAATAAACCGAAGGAATTTGTCAAGAAATTATAAACCTGTAATCAATAGTCTGGAAACAATGTTCAAAACCAGAATATCAAAGCTAAAATCAAGTTCAAAAAGGAAGTAACTTTTTTAAATAAATCAAGCGACTTCAAACACTCAGACTGAACAAGCATAGGAAGAAGATTCAAGGTCAATTAAAATCTAAGTGAACTAAGTTCCAGTTCAACAATGCATTTTCTTCTACGAATCAGTTTTCAAAATCAAGCCCTCTGTCTTTTAAAACTGGTGAATAAACTGATCTTGTTCCTCTGTTTTCTTTAAAATGCCGGTGAGAAAACTTTTCTTTTCCCTAAAGTTTATCAGCGATATATGTTTGGATGTACGCTTGAAGTAGAGTTGTAGAATGATTGTATGTATTAATTTATATGTTGTATGTGTATAAATGGAAGAGTGATCTGTGCATGTCAATATAAGAGGATGTATAGGCCTCTGTTGTTTTTCTACAGGCAAATCAGATTCAAAAAGAAAATCAATTCCCTTCTTTCTTATAACTTATAGGATATGATTATTAAAGAGAAAACGATTGCATGAAAGTAATATCATTTTTTAAAATATTTTCAAGTGGATGTCTTGAGTAATTATCTAGAAAACGAGGAATTACAGTAAAATCCAAAACCAAGTCAGAAAATAAATGGTTATAATATCATGTTTTGTTTATAAAAACTGAATCATCTTGTTAAATAATGATTTTTGGTAAAAATGGCATGGTTTTTAAGCTTGTGGTTAAGGGGGAAACGGGCGATGATCAGGGATCATGATTTCATCAAATTCTGCCGATCCTTTTGGTGGTAAAAGGCGATTTTCGGCTAGAAGGTGGCTGTAGAGGTGGGAAGTATTGGAAAAATGCTTGACGATTTTTCTATTGGACGATTTGGATGGAAGAAGTGATTTTAGGGTTTGAAGTGTTTTCGTTGGCTGCTATTCAGGGACGAACTATGGCAAATGAAGGAGGAGAAGAGTGTGTGATCCTCATGGGGATGGAAGAAGGTTGGATGGCACATTTTCTAGTGAAGTTGGGAGATGATCAACAGTGAATTGGTGGTTAATGTGGGGTTTGGGTGAACGAAGTTTCTTTCGTCTCAAACACTGATCGTTCGATATTTGTTTGGTGCTTCTGGTGGCATTTCAAGTGATGGAATCTTTGGAATGGGGTCGAGTGTGATTTGCGAGGCTACTCGTTGATCGGAATCTATGATCGGGGATGGCGTACACGTGCACATAGTTGCACGTCCAGGTTGGGTATCTGGGTTGACATCGGAATAGAAGGGAGAGACCTGAATAGTCTCGGATTTGTGTAGGATTTTGAATCGTGCTTAGATAGAGTGGTTTGTCTGTAGAATAGATGTAGGGAGAGAGAATCGACGAAGAAGAAGAATAGGAGATAGGAATCGGGGTAGTTTCGATGTTTTGGGGTTTTAACTCGAGTTTGCACCCGAAGAGTTTAGCTTTAAGTTGATAGTGGTAATAAGTCCAGATTTTTTTTAAGTTTTCAAAGCAAATGTTAACAAGTATTCAAGTTAATATAGGTTAATTAAATTAATTAAGTAATTAAAGAAAAAATTAGTTAATAAATGACCAAGGATTTATTAAGTAAATAATTAAAGATTGTAAGTTAATTAATTATAGACTAACTAGTTGGTAATTAGAGATTTATTTATTTAGTAATTGGAGATTATTTAATTAGTAATTAAGAATTAATTAATTTGTAATTAGAGACTAATTAATTGATGATTGGAGATTAATTAAGATAAATAATTAAAGATAAATTACTTATATGATAATTACTTAAAGAATTAATTTGTTGAAGATTAATTAATTTTATAAGTAATTTATGGATAACTAATTAAAATTAAGGTAATTAATTGAGAATAATTAACCAGTGGATAATTACCGTGTAAAGTAATTAATGGATAATCACTGGATGTAATTAATTAAAAGGAAATTACTTGATGAGAAGTAACTAAAGGATAATTACTTGGTGGAAGAAATTAAGTGATAATTACTAAGTGTAATTAAAGGATTAATTAATATAATTAATCAAGGAGTTGGTTTAATTGATAGAGTAATTAAGGAAAGTTAATTTCTGATTATGACTAATCAAGGTTGATTAATGAATGTAATTAAGTTAAAGGTTAATTATTAAATAAAATTTAAGAATAATTAACTAATGAAAGTAATTAGAGGATTATTAATTAATGTAATTAATGGAAGTAATCAATCTTGATTATGAATGATTGAATGTTAATAAGTGTATTGGGTTAGTTGATATCTCTGATATGAATTGCTTTGTGACATGATTTGTTGGATGGACAGTGGTAATGTGATTATCTATCAATTATGAATTGCTGTGTAAAAGTGTTATCCGGTAATTAAATTTGAATTGTATTTAATTGAATAACTTGGTTTAGATGACATTGGATTCGAAGAGACTGGAGTCGGGTATTAGTAAATACTCAAAACCACTTCGATTCTTTATAAATAGATATGTGAAATCAATAGGCTGAAATGGAAACATTTAAGTGAATTGGACCATATAATCTAAGTTTTGGTACTTAGAAATTGATGTGTTAAATAAGTAATGTCTATAACAACTTGTGAAGTTGTAATTGATAAGAGTTACCCCGAGTTTTATTGTGACGACCTGGAATTTTTGAGCATTTAAAATCGGAATATTTAATTGATTTTAAATATTCAATAGAGTAATTTTAACTTGAATTACGAATATCATAATTTATTTGATAATTGAATTATTAAATTAAATAAGTGAAGTTGGGTAAATGGTTGAATCCAGAAGTTTTAAGCCTATTAAAAATAATTTGAAGGCTTGTAAAATTTATATTGATAGTGCTGAAGATAATAGAAGTTTTCAAATTGAATTTAACACTGATTTGTTCATTTTTGAAATTTTATCGTTTAAATTGAATTTAAAAATAGCCTTCCGAGGCACAGTCTCGGAATTCGACGAAACCAGTTCAATTGGATCCGATATATTTTATTATTATCAGATTTCAATTTTCGTAGTGTTTTGAATTGTTGTGTGTGCATACGATTAGTAAACGCGCTGGAAACTTAATCGAGATTTTTTTGAAATATAAAATACAAACGTTAAATCAACAGCCACCCTATACTGTCTTTAGGCAACCTATCTCTGTTAGAAGCCAACCTATACCTGACCATGTCGCTCCTCCTCGTTTAAAGAATCACGCACTTCTCCTTCTTTTTCCAGATCGAATCAAAAAAAATCTAGGTAGGAAATAAAAGTGGGAAGAACGAACAAAGAAAAATCAAAATCAATTCCGGGATGAGGGTCGTGACACCATTCCTCCCAAATTCCTTTACATTCGAATTTAGTGGCCGCATCACGATTTTTCTTCTTCTTCCCAGTTTTGTTCACAAGCTAACTCCTTTCTTCCAACATGATCGAAATCAATCATCGGTTCCATCACGCTTGGAATAGACTTCGCAAATAAATTTCAAATCAAGGAAAACTAGTCGCGTTTGCGATTATTAGAGCGTCGCACTTAGGGAGGATCTTGAGCGGAGGTAGGAGGGGCGGAAGTTAAGCGTGAGGTGACATCGATAGGCACGAGCGGTTGTGGGGTAGGAATACGATGGTGCCGCGAGTTGAGACAGAAGAGAAGCTCGTGCTCGAGCTACATTCATCGAAGATGGAAGTAGTATGATGAGCCACGACTTGGGGCAGAGAGGTCGATGACGTTGGTTGTTGGTGCGCCGACTTCAGGGGATCGACGTTTGGCAGATCTAGAGGATGTTCTAGCGATGGTGGTCCGAAAGTCGAGTTGAGATCGATTTGAGGCTAAATCTCAGTAGGGTAAAGCTGAGTTGTTTTCTTTTATTTAATTTATATATATATATATATATATGTATATATGCAGAGAAAAAAATAATTACAGTAAAATATTTCTGTTAATGGATAAATATATATAGGTTGGAGAAATAATATTCACAGTAAGGTAAATAATTATAGTAAAATAATTATAGTTATATCTGCTTATAGAAGAAAATGATATAAGTATATATATAAGCACACATGTATATTTTAATTTGATACATATATATATATATATATATATGTATGTATGTATGTATATATATGCAGAAGAAAAAATATACAGATATTTACACTTTTGAAGCACTATTTAAAATAATAATAACATAGATAGGATTTAGGAAAAAAGAAGACTTCTAAATGGTAACATAAATTATATTTATAAGCGTATATCTATGGTTTCAAAGATAAGATTTTGAAATATATGGGATTTTAAACTGTGAAGAATTTATTTAAAAATTGGATTTTTGGATCTATATAAGCTGTTTTATAATTGTGTATACATATGTGGTTTCAGAAAGGAAAGCATAGGTATAAATTATAAATATTTATATATTTCAACCTACTATTTCATTTTAAAATAAATGTTGAGATGGTTAAATTATTTAATTGCTTATTTAATTTAATTAGTTACAAAAAGGTTTTTTTTAGAAGATATTAGTTTGGAAGTAGTTATTGTTTGAAGTATATCATTAGTCAAAATTAAAACTATTAAACGGTAATTAATAGTTCGATTTATTTCGAATATTAATAAATTATATAAATTGTTTATTTAAGGTCAAACATTACGGAATCCAAGGCAATATTGAAGTGGATTGCAAAACAAAATCAAAGGTGAGTTATTCTCACTCGTCTGGTTTATTTAAATTTAAATGATTAAATTTAAATAATTGGTTGAATGGATGAATTGATTTGATATGTTATATTATAGTATATCTTGGAATGTTTGATTTCCCGCATTATATAGTGGATGATTTATATTAAAACCGGTATACCGTGATATTCCACCTCGAAGTGGAATTGGTATTTTATGTTGGGCTAACGTCTGTGGATGCAGCGAAACAGGTTAAAGGGATCCAGCTGGATTCCTCAACATATATTTAAATTGCTTATTATTCTCTGTTATGATTAGTTGGATATTCTGTGATGAATTATCTTGAAATATTGAATGCTATAGTTGCTTGAGTATATTTTGGTACTCCGATTCATCAAATTATATAGAATTGAATTTTTTTGAAAAGAGAATAAAGAGTGCATTTTTAAGTAAAATAATTACAGAAAATTTGAATAAATTTAAGAATGAATTGGAAAAGAAATAAAGTGACTTTAAAATTCCAATAAATAAAATTTTGAGTATGGAAAGGAAACTTTGAATAAACAGAAAGTTAATGAATTTTAAACTTCGGTGTTATTATTTAAAAGAACAAAACATTTATTTTAAATTTAAGATCTAAATTTTGAAGGGAATAAAGAAGAAATTGGAAAAAATTTGAAATTTGTATATTTCAGTTAAAAGTTTTAAAATCAAACGGAAAATAATAACAATAATAATAAAGCCCATAATTAATAAATTTTGAAATGAACCGAGTAAGTAAAGAAATTTATTTCAAATGAAATAAATTGGGAATCAATTTGGGAAATTGATTTAAGTAATTGAGATTGGAAATTCTTCCTGAATAACCAAGTACGTTCTCAAAGTAAATTTATAAATATAAGTTAAAGGTTTTAAAGTTGTTTTAAAAAGCATGTTTTGGAAAATTTATTATTTTTAATATTTAAATTCTAAAGTAAGTATTTTCTTTAATCTATTATGCAGTAATTATTTAAAGAGTGACTTAGTATTTTGTTTTAAAAGTGAAAATTAGGTTTTATATTTTATTAAGTAACCTTATTTTCAAATATTCATATAGTATGTATTTTTAACAAATTATTGAAGTAGTTTACCTTAAATGTTTTGAAGTATATTTCAAAGTAAAGTGTTTTAAATTATTTTAAAAAAAAATCTAGTTTTGTGCTTTGTGATTTCAGCGGAGATAGAAAATATTTGGAAAAGCTTATTCTGAAATGGAAGATGGTTTGAAACTGTTTTCAAAAGGATTTGAAAAGTGGAAATATATCTTGCGAAGATATTTTGAGATAAACAAATAATTTGAGAAATTATTTATGTTGGATGGTTGTTTGTGAATGTTAATTGATAGTTAAATAACCGACTATCAATATTGGCCAAATGCGAAGATCGTTTCGAAGAGACCGAAATCGAGATTTATTTCTCGAAAACCACTTCGATCCGGATGGTACGTATTCGTGGGAAACGAGTTTGGATTCGAAGATGGAGCAGTGAAGTGCAAGGGGTAGTCACTACTAATATTGAGGATATTTCCAAAATGGATGAGTAGGTATAGTGCCTTCGGTTCCGTTCAAACCGGGACGGACTTGTATGGGTGAATGCTTTCAGAACATCGTCAGGTGGACGATGAGCATTCTAAGTGAAACGATCTAAAAGGTAATGCTTAGCCTCAAGCCTCATCAACCGGGAATGACTGAAAATCAGGGGATATGCAGCAAAGCTAGGTGCGTAGCACCCATTTCAGGGTGAGGTCGTCCCTGTCAAGATGTCCCTTTTTATTTCGGCTTAGTGGGCGGTTGCTGATCCCAACCGTGGGGTGATCTTGCTCGGGACTGTCCAGTAGGGGATGGTTACGGCCTTGTGTTGTAGGGGGCTTAGGGTGGGTCCTTGGTACGCTAATCCAGACCATGTACTATGAAAGGTGGTACCCTAGTGCCTAGTCATTAGTTGGAAATCCATTTTCCCTACGCACCCGTACGGTTTTGATTGTGCCCAACTATTACTGAAACATAAGATGCAAGCATTTCAGCTAGATTCTATTTTACTTTCTATAGACACTATTATAATATCAGAGGATTTAATATAAAAATGTTTTAGCTATCGTAAGGTAAAAACCCGACATGTTTATTTGTGGCGTGGTCTTACGAGATGCTTTTGTTTTCAAAGGATTTAACTTTAATAATCAACTAAGTGTGATTTTCTCACGCTGGTATTCCAGACCGACTCGGGTGTTATTTAACTATAATGCTCGGGGCAAACCAAGTATTATAGGATACAGGATATGATGATGTGGAGCTCAGGAGACAAGCTGGATGACGATACGTACTTTCGTACTTGTTTATATGTATTCCGTTGTGTTGATTAGCTGTGTATCCGATTGTATGTTATTGATGTTGAACTGTGATTGATGTACTCTGATGATGTAATATATAAACAAATATATTGATTTTGTGTAAAGATCGTTTATTATCTATTATATTTTATTCCGCTGCGATGGTAAGATTCTGTTGTTGTTTTCTGTTTTCTCTTCTTCTACCTCGTCTTCCTTAACCCAAATGGTTCGTATTTCTGTGCAACTTGAGTTGATTGATGTAGAATAGTGTTGACTCAAGGAGCATGGATTTGCGGGTCGTTACACTGGGTATCGAGCTTAGGTTGGTGATAACCTTGGCTCTGGTGGGAATTACTCATTTAAAATTAGAGTCCGTAGTACTCTAGAATGAGTTTGAGCGTATTAATAGATATGAGCGCGTATTTGTTAGTGAATATAAATTGTTTTAATATTGTGTTGATTGGTTTATTTAGTGGCATACGAACCTTCATCGACACGGTCTGGACAGCTGTATCGAAGGGGTTTCTAAACACTTGAATAGAACAGTTTGACACGGTATTGTTTTAAATGTGGGTGAATGAAATAATTTTACCCAATTTTTTTTTGATATAAAGAAAAGTTTTTGTAAACTATTTTAGCTAATATATGGTTGCTTGGATGTTAGGAAGAATAATATTAAAGTATTATCATTGTTAAGTGGAAATTTAACTAGAAATTGAAAATATAACCAAAGATTAAGGAGATGAATTCAATTATGAAATGAAATTTATAAATATGAATTATAAACGTGATTTATAAATTGAAATATGAAAAAATGGAAATTTATATTAATGAATTATAGTTAAGATTGATTTAAGAAGGATTTGGAAATTTAAATCCTGGAGATTTGGAAGTATTTTGAAGATAAATAATAACATTATTCTTTTAAAGGTATTTCTGAAAGGAAATGTGTTTGAATGGATTCTGAAAGTAATATAGCACTGAAATCACTTGGATTATTGGAAAATAATTCTGATGATGATGGCCGTATCATCAGTATTCATTTTCGAATTTCTAAGTGACGGATTGCTGCCAAATTGATTTGTTCAGAAAAGCTAGTTGTTTTTGAAATTCCAAAGGAAATTTGTTGGGAATAAAAAACCAGGATTGGTTAAAATATTTGAGAAGTGTGATTTGAGATGTTGGAGATTTCAAAATAATATGAAACCAAAGCTTGGTGTTTTAAAAAAATCCTGATGGGATAGGTTGAAAGCTTATAAATTGAGATAATTTTGAAATCAGGAAGGAAATATAAGCTTGGAATGTTGGAAATTTAAATTCAAGGTGAAAAGTTAAAAATGAAATTAACTTGGATTGGGGAATAAAAATTTGACTGGATTGAAATTAATTGAATAGGTTGAGAATAATATACATTGGTATTCGAATTAAGTTGAAATCGAATTGAGTTAAATAAATCTAAGTTAAAATAAAACTGAATTGGAATAAAAATTCAATTGGGTTATTGAATGGAATTAGATTCTTACCTGAATAAATGGAAAATAAGTGGGATAAGGATTGGATTAAAATAAATAAATTAGAATAACTTATAAAAGAATTAGAAATCCATGGTAATAAAAATATGCTTGATTATAAATAAGCATAAGGCTTGAGTTAAAAATAAAAGAAGAATATATTCAAGCCTATAATGAATGGAATTGTGTAAATAATAAGTTGTGACTTATAAAATTGAAATGTGAGATAGAAAACCCAAAATAAATATTTTTGATGAATTGAAAAATAAAACAAAAATCCAAACTTGAATTATAAAATAAATTAAACTTAGGAAAATTAAATGAAATGATGTTTGTTTTGGGATTCAAAATCAAGTATTGGATTATAAATAGGGGAAGAATTAATTTGGAATAAATTTAGTTAATTGAATCTGTTAATGGAATTTAAATTGGTTAAGTAGAAATTGATTTGTGAGTCCATAAAATCGGATGGAATCAGAATTTGAGCTATAAATTAAAATTCAACTTGAAGTGTTAACAAATTAAATATAATTGGAAATGTATCGAATAAAATGAAATTGGATTAAAGAAGTAATGGATTATATTGCAAATAAAATCTAAATAAGTAGAAATAAATGGGAGATGGCCTTGTAATCAAATTGAGTAAGCTGAATCCGAAAATTTAAATCTTATAATAACTAATCAAATGAAATTGTAGATTTAGAATGAGATTTGACTGTGATAGAATTAAGTTGAATAGAAAAGTAAATTTACTTGTAAAATGAAAATGAGCTTAAGTAAAAAAAATTTGAATAAATTGAAGTAAATTAACTTAAGCTGAATAGATGGAGGAGAGTTGAATTGAAATCAACTTAAACTAAGTTTAAGGATACTGGGTTGGACTGGAATCAAGTAAAAAAAATCTAATCGAAATAAAATTCGGTGAGTTATAGATAATATTTAATGGAATGAAATTCTTAAATAAATAATTGTAAACCATTTAAATTGTTAAAGAATTGAAATAACTAGAGACAATAAGGAAAATAGAATGTTTTCAAGTTAATAGGATGGTTTTAAATGAATGAGGATAAGAAATGAAACACAAATGAATGGATCATGAATAAAATTTAATTAGAATGTAACGAGCTAGATCAAAGGGTTGTGAATGAATTCTAAATAGAAAGAATTAAATAATAAATTGAGTTGGAATCAATACAAAATGGTCATCGACTTCAGTGGTTATTTACTTGAATGAATATTACCAACTTGCATGAGAAAATTGGTCATTGGACGAAAATAGAAGAGAATAAAATTCTATGAATCATTGCAAGTAAATAAAATTGATTTTCAAATCAATTGGAGTAATATGGGTTTGTTTAAAATTAAAAATGAATTGATGTAAGCAAGTGGGTTGGAAAACATTCAAATTGAATAAAATTCGTGGATGAATAAATGATAACAGTTGAGTTAGTATGAAAACTGGATAAATTGCTTACGGAAAATGTTTGCCGTGCATTTCTTTTAGAATTCATGTGTTTAACTATTGCAAACAAATGAAATGTTGTTAAACTTCATATGTATGGCACTTACATGTTTAAATTGAGTACGTACAGGTACTTGGAAGCCGTGTGGCTGAATTTTGGGCACGCTAACTGCTAAATAAATAAGTTGTTTGCTTAAAAATGCTAAATAAGGTACGCCTACACAATAAAACTAGGAAATATGAACTGTTTTTGGTTTTTCCGACTGTGTGGGTCGATGTACATATATTTATATCTTTTGTCAAATTGCAAAAGCTCCTCCGTAAAAGGAGACTCTGCCAAAAAATTTCGAAAATTTTGGGAGTTAGAAAATTTTTGTAATTTTTAAATTTTTTTGTTAATGATAAGAAAATTTCAAACTAGAAATTGAAATATATTAGTAAATGAAACTAATTTAAAATAATGACATGAATTAGTTATAAATGGAAAATAAAGTTCAAATATTCAGAGTTGAAGATAAATTGAATTCATATGGAAATGAAAGAATCAATTTGAATAGAAATAGATATAAACTGAAGTGGTAAGGTGAAAATAAATATACGAAGCATATAAAATGCTTATACGAAACTTAAGAAAGGAATGGTAAATTCTTAAATGAAAAATTGATACTGCAAATATAATCTAAGTTAATATTTGAATGAATAGATATTGACATTTTATAAGGAAGTCAATAAAATGTTTTTGGAATGTTGTGATTGGATATTATTGCTAAGTGGAATATACAGGTATTATGAAGGAAAAGAAAATTTGGTCTGATTTCAGAAGATAAATTTGAATTGCCCGAAAAAGGCATGTGTTTAAATTTCTGTATGAAATTTGATTGAGTTTTTGATCGAGCCACTTGGCCTTTTGTTTTCTTTTGGAATTTGGGAGCCCGTAGAGGCCTTTTGTAGTCGTACCGTGCTAGCCGCGCAAAGGAGACGCTGGCGAAATTTTTTGGAAATTTAGAGAGTTAGAAAATTTTTGAGAAAATTTTGATAATTTAAATTTGAATGGTTGGGTAAGTAAAGTATTCGGGAACTATAGAAGGTTTTGGGAAGTTGGTTGAAGTAATGGTGAGTATTTAATAAAAGACATGTTATGGCAAGTTGATAAAACTGTTTGGTTTCGAGGAAAAAGTAAACGGGTATTGGACCATTCTTCTTAACTAGTAATTTCGAGGATGAAATTCTTTTAAGGGGGAGGGAAGTGACGACTCGGAATTTTCGAGCATTTAAAATCAGAATATTTAATTGATTTTAAATATTCAATAGAGTAATTTTAACTTGAATTACGAATATCACAATTTATTTGATAATTGAATTATTAAATTAAATAAGTGAAGTTGGGTAAATTGTTGAATCTGGAAGTTTCAAGCCTATTAAAAATAATTTGAAGGCTTTAAAATTTATATTGATAGTGCTGAAGATAATAGAAGTTTTCAAATTGAATTTAACACTGGTTTGTTCAGTTTTGAAATTTTATCGTTTAAATTGAATTTAAAAAAAGCCTTCCGAGGCACAGTCTCGGAATTCGACGAAACCAGTTCCATTGGATCCGTAATATTTTATTATTATTGGATTTCAATTTTGGTAGTGTTTGGAGTTGTTGTGTGAGCATACGATTAGTAAACGCGCTGGAAACTTAATCGAGATTTTTTTAAACATTAAATCAACAGCCACCCTATACCGTCTTTAGCCAACCTATCTCTGTTAGAAGCCGACCTATACCTGACCATGTCGCTCCTCCTCGTTTAAGAATCACGCGACTTCTCCTTCTTTTTCCAGATCGAATCAAAAATAATCTAGTTAGGAAATAAAAGTGGGAAGAACGAACAAAGAAAAATCAAAATCAATTCCTAGATGAGGGTCGCGGCACCATTCCTCCCAAATTCCTTTACATTCGAATCTAGTGGCCGCATCATGATTTTTCTTCTTCTTCCCAGTTTTTATCACAAGCTAACTCCTTTCTTCCCACCCGATCGAAATCAATCATCGGTTCCATCACGCTTGGAATCGACTTCGCAAATAAATTTCAAATCAAGGAAAACAATTCGTGTTTGCGATTATTAGAGCGCCACACTTAGGGAGGATCTCGAGAGGAGGTAGGAGGGGCGGAAGGTAAGCGTGAGGTGACATCGATAGGCACGAGCGGTTGCGGGGTAGGAATGCGATGGTGCCGCGAGTTGAGACAGAGGAGGAGCTCGTGCTCGAGCTACAATCATCGAAGATGGAAGTAGTACGATGAGGCACGACTTGGGGCAGAGAGGTCGGCGACGTTAGTTGTTGGTGCAACGACTTCAGGGGCTCAATGTTTGGCAGATCTCGAGGATGTTCGGGCGATGGTGGTCTAGAAGTCGAGTCGAGATCGATTTGGGGCTAAATCTCAGTAAGGTAAAGCTGAGTTGTTTTCTTTTATTTAATTTATATACATATATATGTATATATGCAGAGAAAAAAATAATTACAATAAAATATTTCTGTTAATGGATAAATATATATAGGTTAGAGAAATAATATTCATAGTAAGGTAAATAATTACAGTAAAATAATTATAGTTACATCTGCTTACAGAAAAAAATGATATAAGTGTGTGTGTATATATATATATAAGCACACATGTATATTTTAATTTGATACATATACATACATATATATATGTAGAAGAAAAAATATACAGATATTTACACTTTGAAGTACTATTTAAAATAACAATAACATAGATAGGATTTAGGAAAATAGAAGACTTCTAAATGGTAACATAAATTATATTTATAAGCATATATCTATGGTTTCGAAGATAAGATTTTGAAATATATGGGATTTTAAACTGTGAAGAATTTATTTAAAAATTGGATTTTTGGATCTATATAAGCTATTTTATAATTGTATATACATATGTGGTTTCAAAAAGGAAAGCATAGGTATAAATTATAAATATTTATATATTTCAACCTACTATTTCATTTTAAAATAAATATTGAGATGGTTAAATTATTTAATTTCTTATTTGATTTAATTAGTTACAAAAAGGGTTTTTTTAGAAGATATTAGTTTGGAAGTAGTTATTGTTTAAAGTAAATCATTAGTCAAAATTAAAACTATTAAATGGTAATTAATAGTTCGATTTATTTCGAATATTAGTAAATTATATAAATTGTTTATTTAAGGTCAAACATCAGGGAATCTAAGGCAATATCGAAGTGGATTGCAAAACTAAATCGAAGGTGAGTTAATCTCACTCATCTAGTTTTATTTAAATTTAAATGATTCAATTTAAATAATTGGTTGAATGGATGAATTGATTTGATATGCTATATTATAGTATATCTTGGAATGTTTGATTTCCCTCATTATATAATGGATGATTTATATTAAAACTCGTATACCGTGATATTCCACCTCGAAGTGGAATTGGTATTTTATGTTGTGCTAACGTCTGTGGATGCAGAGAAACAGGTTAGAGGGATCCAGCTGGATTCCTGAACATATATTTAAATTGTTTATTATTCTCTGTTATGATTATTTGGATATTCTGTGATGAATTATCTTGAAATATTGAATGCTATAGTTGCTTGAGTATATTTTGGTACTCCGAGTCATCAAATTATATAGAATTGGATTTTTTTTGAAAAGAGAATAAAGAGTGCATTTTTAAGTAAAATAATTACAGAAAATTTGAATAAAGTTAAGAATGAATTGGAAAAGAAATAAAGTGACTTTAAAATTCCAATAAATAAAATTTCGAGCATGGAAAGGAAATTTTGAATAAACAGAAAGTTAATGAATTTTAAACTTCAATGTTATTATTTAAAAGAACAAAACATTTATTTTAAATTTAAGATTTAAATTTTGAAAGGAATAAAGAAGAAATTGGGAAAAATCTGAAATTTTTATATTTCAGTTAAAAGATTTAAAATTAAACTGAAAATAATAACAATAATAATAAAGTCCATAATTTATAAATTTTGAAATGAACTGAGTAAGTAAAGAAATTTATTTCAAATGAAATAAATTGGGAATCAATTTGGGAAATTGATTTAAGTAATTGAGATTGGAAATTCTCCCTAAATAACCAAGTACGTTATCAGAGTAAATTTTTAAATATAAGTTAAAGGTTTTAAAGTTGTTTTAAAAAGCATGGTTTGGAAAATTTATTATTTCTAATATTTAAATTCTAAAGTAAGTATTTTCTTTAATCTATTATGTAGTAATTATTTAAAGAGTGACTTAGTATTTTGTTTTAAAAGTAAAAATTAGGTTTTATATTTTATTAAGTAACCTTATTTTCAAATATTCATATAGTATGTATTTTTAACAAATTGTTGAAGTAGTTTTACCTTAAATGTTTTAAAGTATATTTCAAAGTAAAGTGTTTTAAATTATTTAAAAAAAAAATCTAGTTTTGTGCTTGGTGATTTCAGTGGAGATAGAAAATATTTGGAAAAGCTTATTCTGAAACGGAAGATGGTTTGAAACTGTTTTCAAAAGGATTTGAAAAGTGGAAATATATCTGACGAAGATATTTTGGGATAAATAAATAATTTAGGAAATTATTTATGTTGGATGGTTGTTTGTGAATGTTTATTGATAGTTAAATAACCGACTATCAATATTGGCCAAATGCGTTGATCGTTACGAAGAGACCGGGATGGAGATTTATTTCTCGAAAACCACTTCGATCTGGTTTGTACGTTTTTGTGGGAAACGAGTTTGGATTCGAAGATGGAGCAGTGAAGTGCAAGGGCTAGTCGCTACTAATCCTGAGGATATTTCCAAAATGGATGTAGTAGGAATAATGCCTTCGGTTCCGTTCGAACCCGGGACAGACTTGTATGGGTGAATGCTTTCAGAACATCGTCAGGTGGACGATTAGCATTCTAAGTGAAACGATCTAAAAGGTAACGCTTAGCCTCAAGCCTCATCAACCGGGAATGACTGAAAATCAGGGGTTATGCAGCAAGGCTAGGTGGGTAGCACCCATTTGAGGGTGAGGTCATCCCTGTCTAGATGTCCCTTTTTATTTCGGCTTAGTGGGCGGTTGTTGATCCCAACTGCGGGGTGATCTTGCTCGGGACTGTCCAGTAAGGGATGGTTCCGGCCTTGTGTTGCAGGGGACTTAGGTTGGGTCCTCGGTACGCTGATCTAGACCAGGTACTGTGACAGGTGGTGCCCCAGTGCCTAGTCATTAGATGGAAATCCATTTTCCCTACGTGCCCATACGGTTTTGATTGTGCCCAACTATTGCTGAAACGTGAGATGCAAGCATTCCAGCTAGATTCTATTTTACTTTCTATAGACACTATTATAATATCAGAGGATTTAATATAAAAATGTTTTAGCTATCATAAGGTAAAAACCCGACATGTTTATTTGTGGCGTGGTCTTACGAGATGCTTTTGTTTTCAAAGGATTTTTGAAACTTTAATAATCAATTGTGATTTTCTCACACTGGTATTCCAGACTGACTCGGGTGTGATTTAACTATAATGCTCGTGTCTGACCGAGTATTACAGGATACATGATATGATGCTGTGGAGCTCAGGAAACGAGCTGGATGATGATACGTACTTTCGTACTTGTTTATATATATTCCGCTGTGTTGATTAGCTCTATATCCAGTTGTATGTTATTGATGTTGAACTGTGATTGATGTACTATGATGATGTAATATATAAACAGATATATTGATTTTGTGTAAAGATCATTTATTATCTATTACATTTTATTCCGCTGCGATGGTAAGATTCTGTTGTTGTTTTCTGTTTTCTCTTCTTTTACCTCGTTTTCCTTAACCCAAATGGTTCGTATTTCTGTGCAACTTGAGTTGATTGATGTAGAATAGTGCTGACTCAAGGAGTACGGATTTGCGGGTCGTTACATTTATATAAGCTTTATGCCTTTGTATTCCATGTTAAATGGGTTTACTCACGCTAGTTTCCAGCCTGACTCGGGTGTTACTTTGAGGTATTGCTCGGGTCAGACTTAGTATTACAGATTTTCAAGTAAGGACGTTCTGGAGCTCAGGAGGGGAGCTGGATGGCAGGAACGTGTGGAGTGTATTCCGCTGTGATATATTGTAGTATATCTGGGACAAGTTATTTTAATTATCCTATGTTTTTGTAAATGTTGAAACTCTTATGTATTAAAATGTGATTGACTGATAGAGCTTTCCTTGTGTAAAGAATATTATTTGATATTATATTTTATCCACTACGAATGTTAGATTCTGAATTTGGTTTTCTGTTTCTTCTTCTATCTCTTTTCTTCTTTTCTCTAACTATCTGGAATTTTTGGGATCGAAAATTCTGGGTCGTTACATTTGGTATCAGAGTTGAAGGTTAAGCGAGAACCTTGTCTCTGGTGGGATTACTCATTAAGGATATGATCAATGGTACCCTAGAATGAGTTGAGTGTGTGTGTGTGTATATGAGAGCGTACTTGTTATTTTCTTATATAAAGATTTTAAATGATTTTATATAAGATTATATTTTGATATATAAAGCAATATTTCATCCAAATAAATATTAAGTTAATTGGTTGTTAAATCATTGGAATTAAATAAAAAATAAAAAAATAAGAACTAAGTGGTAAAAGAAATACAACCAAACTGAAATTGAATGAAGGTAGGGTTGAAATGGATTCAAACTGAAATTAAAATCTTGAATTGGGGGAAGAGTTTCAGAATAAGATGATAATGAATGGTTTCCAGATATGATAATCTTGGTTATTATCATAAATGTTTGTTGTGTTTAATAATAAAATGTTTATTAATGAGTAAGCAAATGAAATTTTTTAGGGAAATAAAACATTTAAATTGGAATTAAAGATGATCTAAATTGTGAAGTTTTAAATTTGGGTCCAGAATTTAAAAATTGTTTCAAAATGATAAAGAAATAATATTATGAATTTGAATGAAAGGGTCCTATTTCAAACAAGAGTTGTTTGAAATTTAAAGGAATTTGTTTTGAATTAAAAACCAAAGGTGGTTTAAAATTTAAGGATAACTTGGTGTGTAAAGAAATAAATATATATAAATGAGGGATATACATAATACCAAAGATGGTTTGAAATAAACTCTAATTGTTGAGTTTTATTTTTTATTTGGAATGAAATATGAAAACCCAAAGTGATAAGTTTTTGAACTTATAAGTGGAAAGATTATTAATGTAAAGTTTAAAATTTGAAATAGGGAATTCAAATTTGGTAAGGTTGGCTGGATTAAGTAAATTGAATTTAACTTTGGGAAAGTTAAATAACTTAACAATCAACCTGAATTGGAAATTTCATGATGAAATCGGGATTTAACTTGGAAGTTAAAGGTTTGATTTGAATTAGGAGTTTGTGTGATCTCAAATGGGTTTGAGATCTAGAAATTGAAAATGGATGAATGTTTTAAAATAATTTGAATAATACCATTCTGTTGTTATTAATAATCTTTAAGCTGAAATTGGATTTGTTAAAATAAATGTAGAAATGGGGTGTGGTAATATATCCATTATTAAAATAAAATGGAATCATTTTGGACTTAAGATTTGAATGTTTAAGATAAAACATCAAAGGTTTGGTTTCAAAATTGAAATTTGGTGACAAATTGAATTTCAAAGATTTAGTTGTTTAAAAGGGATTTGAATTATTTGAACTTTGAAATGGGTTATAAATGGAATTTGAATTCAGAATTAAATGGTTTAAAGATATAAGTTAATTTGATTTAAAGGATTAAGTCAACATTTAAAATTTAAACTCGAATTTATATAATTCGGGATGGTTTAAGTTTGAAATTTGAATTGAATTAGTTCAAATTGAATTTGATTTGAATTAATTGGAATTGTGATTGAAGATGTATAAGTTTAAAAATTCAAATGGAAAATTTGAATTGGATTGTTTTGAAATGAAATTGAAGATGAATGAGTTCAAATTCAAATGGGAATTGGGATTAATTTAAACTAGAATTGATATGATTTGAAATTGAAGCTGGTTCAATTTGAAATTAATCCAAATTGATTTGAATAATTTGGAATTGTAATTAAAGTTGAATAGGTTTAATATTTAAAATGGAATTTGGTTTGAATTTGAAAGAAATCGAGATTAATTCAACTTAATTGGGATTAAATCAATTTCAATGGAAATTGAAGTTATTTAAATTGGAATTGAGTCAATTTAAATGGAAGTGGAAATTTAAATTGATTGTTGGGAATGGAAATTGGAAAGCGAACAGTTTGGCTCTGGTCTATTTTCAAAATAAATTATTTTAATATAACTATTTTAAATCTATTTTCCAAGCTATTTACTATATACAACCTTTCTTTTTAAAGCCAAATTCTCCTATACTTGTTTTACAATTATTTTTGGAACAATTTAACAATTTTTCAACTGTTTTATAAACTAATTACTGTTTTTCAACTTCTTTATAACTAATTACTATTTTACAACTATTTTGCAATTATTTAAAATTTCTATAACTATTTGAATATTTTCCCACTATTTTACAATTACTTAACTATTTTACCGCTATTTTAAAATTAATAATTATTTTTCAACTACTTATCCATTTTAAAAAATTTCAAGCTATTTTCTAAATTTAAACTGGATAGAGTTCGAACTATTTATGATTAAATATCCATTTGAGATAAGAATTGAAGTGATAATCTAAATGAGGATTTAAGAATTGTGAGTAAGTAATGAAATTTTAGTGAATGTGAATAGAAAAGGAAATTAATTTGGCTAATAATCAACGGAGATAAATACGTAGGATGTACGTGTATTATTCTATTCGCATAATGATTTGATCCAGATTCGAGCATAGAATTTTGAGATAGTATATCGATCCGAGTTAGGATTTTTTCACTCGATTTTCGACGGCGAACCTGGATATGGATTGTTGATTGATTCTGGATATTCTCTATCATAGTTATGGCTATGCAAGGAGAATGACGGTTTCTGATCAAGAAACCAGATCTGAGTCCGCACTAGGAAGGCGGGTAGACGATGCTAGTTTGAAAGTGAAATTGTGTGATCGAGTGAGCGATCAGATTGATATGCGTACGGATGATATGTGTACATCTTACAGATTAGAATAAAATTGATACTGGGAATTTATGGATAAGAAATGTGAAATTGTTTTTGAAATGAAAGGTATATTTTGTGAAATATATGATGAAGTAAAATGGAAATTGGATATTTCTATAAAAGTAAGTAATTTGGTAAGTAACTTTATAGAGTAATCAAATTTGAATATTTGATTTGACATAAACCAAGTTATGTATCTTTGTTATATATATGATAAACTCCCCTTGTTGAATCTTTTGCCAGAAGAAAAGGGTTTTGAAAATATTTGAAGTATAAAAAGGATTTTATACAAGTTTGAAATGATCCAAAGATTTTTCAAGGATATATATATATATAAAGGATCGTATGAGAATGATTTTGGAGGAAAGGTTTTTGGAACCTATGGATTTTGGAAAGGCTTTTGATTTTTAGGTAAAATCAATATTGGAATTTGGAAAGCCTAGTTGAGAATTATCGATTTTGGGATAATCAATTTTGAGAAAAGAGATTTATATAGGATTCATACTAGTTGTATGATTTGGAAAATACTATATGTGTATAGTATAAAGTGTTTTGAAAATGGCTCTGGAGAAAGACGCCGTCCCCGGAAATGAACTTCTTAGGAGTGCCACAGGGTGGTACTGCCTTGAACCCTAAGTGGGGTTATAAAGTTGGTCCTGTGAGGAGTCCGGACAAAACTAGTTCATGAGGATTATGTGTAGTGGGTAGAGAAAGTCAAGGGCTTTGATGCCTACAGAGGCATTTGGGTTATGCTGTGATGACAGTGTAACTCGATGTCACTGCGATCTACTACGGACCATAGCGGAAGTCGTGTGTGCTACTGAGAGCCAACGATCTATGTTTGATTTTGCCGAGATGGCAACGTAACATCGGTAGAGTGCGACCTATGAAGACATAGCGAAAGTCGAGAGGCCTTGAGAGCCTATGGCTACATTGGGACTTGACTGATGTTAGTCTGCGACTTATGTGGGGGTGGAGAAGTTTTATTTTTTTGGCAGCGAAATTCGAGGGTGCTGATGCCTACAGTTATATGGGTTTTTTGTTGTGATAGCAACGTAACCCCAGTTTTAGCTGCGATCTGTAGCGGGTTCCATGGCGTAATCGAGGGGCGTAGAGGCCTACAGTTATCTATGGATTTTGCCGGGACAGCAACATAACCATCGGGTTAACTGCGACCATGGATGGGGGTGATGATTTCCAGAGCATTCTCACCAAAGATATTTCCTCTGTTTCAAAAATGTTTTCTATATTTTCAACAAATTATTTTCCAAGTATTTTTCACTGGGTGTTGAAAACGGGTTTACCAAGTACTTATAGATTTTCAGTCTTACGCCTGATCAACGTATGACCGAATTTCTGTGAGAACAAGGATGGACTGGTTGAGACATCGAGTTATAAAAGGTATTTTTATAAAAAATATTTTATAATATTATATAGATTTTAAAAATGTTTTAAAAATAATCAAAGAAAAATTTATCTGATGTTAAGTGTTGAACAAATTCTAGCTTCGTTCCTTTTCGGGGACGAAAAGATTTAAAGGGAGAAGGAATGTGATAACCCGTATTTTGGACATCTGTTAATTGGATAATTAACCAGTTTATTCAATTTAATGGATAAAAATTCTGATTATAAAAGATATTTGAATATGTAAATGAATTTGAAAATATAATAAAAGTTGAATTATAAATATCTGGATAAGTATTTAATTAATAATCTCCTAATATAATTATTGAAGTTTGACAATATTAGTTATTAATTTTTCTATCCATAATATATAATATAGGTATATAAATACCATAAGAGGTGAGATACAGCAAAAAATGTGGATCTATATATAATATCAAAAGGTTCACCTAAGATATATTTTACTTATCAAAAGATATATCTTTTATTTTTAAATTTAAAAAATAATTCATATTAAAACTTTACATTTTTAACAATAGATATAAAGATATAGGTATATATATGGTTATTAATTTAATTATCAATGACCTAAGCCTATAAAAAATCAAATTAATAAAGGGATTTAAATTATTTCTTCAAAGTAATGTCTTAAAAACAAATTTACAACAAGTATTTCTATATATGGTTATTATTGATATTGAATCTTTTCTTTAAAAATTTATAAATGTAAATAATAGGGGAAAAGTTTTAAACTTATATAAAAATAAGACAAAATAGAAAACATAATATAAAAACAACATAAAAACGTTTGTAAGCTTGAATTTAACATGTGTAAGCTAGGCATAACATGCATAGATAAGTGTCATTATTTTTAAAAAAATAATAAATAACCAATAAAGATAAACAAAATATGCACATCTTCATGTTTCTTCTTAAAACAAGAAAATATGAAAAAATGTGTACTTCTAAATTTCTTTGCTCCTCTGAAATAAAACTGAAAAGGAAAAAATAAACCAAAGGAATTTGTCAAGAAATTATAAACCTGTAATCAATAGTCTGGAAACAATGTTCAAAACTAGAAAATATCATAGCCAAAATCAAGTTCGAAAAGGAAGCAACATTTTCAAATAAATCAAGCTACTTCAAACACTCGGACTGAACAAGCATAGCAAGAAGATTCAAGGTCAATGAAAATCTAAGTGAACTAAGTTCCATTTCAACAATGCATTTTCTTCTGCGAATCAGTTTTCAAAATCAAGCTCTCTGTCTTTTAAAACTGGTGAGTAAACAGATCTTGTTTCTCTGTTTTCTTTCAAATGCCTATGAGAAAACTTTTTTCCCTAAAATTTATCAATGATATGTTTAGATGCATGCTTGAAGTAGAGTTGCAGAGTGATTGTATGTATTAATTTATATGTTGTATGTTTATAAATGGAAGAATGATCTGTGCATGTCAATATAAGAGGATGTACAAGCCTCTGTTGTTTTCTACAGGCAAATCAGATTCAAAAAGAAAATCAATTCCCTTCTTTCTAATCAGTTATATGATATGATTATTAAAGAGAAAACGATTGTATGAAAGTAATATCATTTTTCAAAATATTTTCAAGTAGATGTATTGAATAATTATCTAGAAAACGAGGAATTACAATAAAAATAAAAAACAATTCAGAAAATAAATGGTTATAATATCATGTTTTGTTTATAAAAACTGAATTGGCTTGTTAAATAATGATTTTTGGTAAAAATCGCATGGTTTTTAAGCTTGTGGTTAAGGGGGAAACGGGCGATTATCAGGGATCACGATTTCGTCAAATTTTGGCGATCCTTTTGGTGGTAAAAGGTGATTTTTGGCCAGGAGGTGGCTGTAGAGGTGGGAAGTCCTGGAGAAATGCTTGACGATTTTTCTATTGGACGGTTTGGATGGAAGAAGCGATTTTAGGGTTTGAATAGTGTTTTCGTTGGCTGCTATTCAGGGATGAACTATGACAAATGAAGGAGGAGAAGGGCGTGCGGTCCTGATGGGGATGGAAGAAGATTGGATGGCACATTTTCTGGTGAAGTTGGGAGATGATCAGCATTGAATTGGTGGTTAACGTGGTGTTTGGGTGAATGAAGTTTCTTTCGTTTCAGGCACTGATCGTTAGATGTTTGTTTGGTGCTTCTGGTGGCATTTCAGGCGGTGTAATCTTTGGAATGAGGTCGAGTGTGATTTGCGAGGGTAAGCATTGATCGGAATCTATGATCGAGGATGGCGTACACGTGCACACAGGTGCACGTCAAGGTTGGGTATCCCGGTTGACATCGGAAAGGAAGGGAGAGACCTGAATAGTCTCGGGTTTGTGTAGGGTTTTGAATCGTGCTTGGCTCGAGTGGTTTGTCTGTAGAATATATGTAGGGAGAGAGAATCAATGAAGAAGAAGAATAGGAGAGAGGAATCGGGGTTGTTTCAATGTTTTGGGGTTTTAACTCGAGTCTGTATACGAAGAGTTTAGCTTTAAGTTGATAGTGGTAATAAGTCCAGATTTTTTTTAAGTTTTCAAAGCAAATGTTAACAAGTATTCAAGTAAATATAGATTAATTAAATTAATTAAGTAATTAAAGAAAAAAGTAGTTAATAAATGATCAAGGATTTATTAAGTAAATAATTAAAGGTTGCAAGTTAATTAATTATAGATTAATTAGCTGGTAATTAGAGATTTATTTATTTAGTAATTGGAGATTATTTAATTAGTAATTAGGAATTAAATTGTAATTAGAGACTAATTTATTGGTGATTATAGATTAATTAAGATAAATAATTAAAGATAAATTACTTATATTATAATTACTTAAAGAATTAATTTTTTAAAGACTAATTAATTTAATTAGTAATTTATGGATAACTAATTAAAATTAAGGTTAATTATTTGAGAATAATTGACCAGTGGGATAATTACTTAGTGAAGTAATTAATGGATAATTACTGGATGTAATTAATTAAAGGGAAATTATTTGATGGGAAGTAATTAAAGGATAATTACTTAGTGGAAGAAATTAAGTGATAATTACTCAGTGTAATTAAAGGATTAATTAATATAATTAATCAAGGAGTTGGTTTAATTGATGGAGTAATTAAGGAAAGTTAATTTCTGATTGTGATTAATCAAGGTTGATTAATGAATGTAATTAAGTTAAAGGTTAATTATTAAATAAAATTTAAGAATAATTAACTAAAGAAAGTAATTAGAGGATCATTAATCAATAATTAATGGAAGTAATCAATCTTTCGTATGGATGATTGAATGATGATAAGTGTATTGGGTTGGTTGATATCTTTGATATGAATTGCTTTGTGATATGATTTGTTGGATGGACAGTGGTAATGTGATTATCTATCAATTATGAATTGTTGTGTAAAAGTGTTATCCGATAATTAAAATTGAATTGTATTTAATTGAATAACTTGGGTTTAGATGACTTTGGATTCGAAGAGACCGGAGTCGGGTATTAGTAAATACCCGAAACCACTTCGATTCTTTATGAATCGATATGTGAACTCAACAGGCTGAAATGGAAAGATTTAAGTGAACTGGACCATTTAATCTAAGTTTTGGTACTTGCAAATTGATGTGTGAAATAAGTAATGTCTATAACAACTTATGAAGTTGTAAATTGATAAGAGTTACTCCAGGTTTTATATAAGCTTTATGCCTTTGTATTCCATGTTAGATTGTGACGCCCCACCTCTATACCCACACTAGCCAAGAACACTATGGTGTAGTGTTGTCAACTAGCACGGAGAATAAGGCTGTTGAGGAGCGACCATCCATGTGATTTCTTATCACACGGTGGCTATAATAATCTTCGGAAACAAACATAGAAATAAGCATAACACAAATCAGTCACAGACATCCATATCACAAAGGAGGAAGAAGATATGAATATATAACTAACACATGAAAGTGTACATCAGAGTAGTGGTCAAAAAGATCCACAATAATACAAAAGAATAGCAACACGTGCTATACAAAAGAATACATCTATGAGTCTATATCTCAAGTGTAAACGACAAAAACTGCTAATCTAAAAGGTCAGCCAAAAGTCAGAGTAGTAAATCCCTGGGGGAGAAGTCAAGCAGAAGCACCTGTAACATCCCGGTCTGACCCGAGTATTATTTATAAGAAAATAATAAACGGATCAGTCTAGCTATAAATATCAGATAACATGATATATACAATAGATATGGCAAGAACATATAGTAACCATAAAGACATACTATGATAAGCATGTAAATGAAGATCATCAAGAGATCAAACAATATCAAAAGAATCTTCTAAAAGATCCAAATTCACCTAAACATAAAAGTTGGAAAATCATAACAATGAAAGTCATGAAAATAGGTGAAGCACAAATTCCAGAAGACTACACAAGAAATCCAGAAATTACAATATAGGAGCATGAAAACTCACAAAATGGGAGCATGAAAACTCACCTACACGTGTAACACAAAGCGAGAAGCTATCTCATGGTTGCAAGCCATTAATTTTGATACACGAATGGCCCGAAGACCGTGGGGCGCTACCCCACATATGTGATGGCGAAACATCACACAAATGCGATGGCGAAACATCACAAGAGTGGGGTCTAGTCTCCCTCGCAGACAAAGAGACATTGCACAGTTGCTAGTCTAAAACACAAGATCATCAAGAAGTGTCAATTACACTAAGTTAGTAAATATAAAAGTTTAGCTTCATGTCCCATAACCACTTGCTTAACTCAAATATTTACTATCAAACTGTAGATCTCCACTAGAAAATTGTCACAAGAGATTCAATCGAACAAGTCCAAGAATTAACCGACGAAGTAAACGCAAGCGTTTCATACCACTTGTTTTACTAAGTCGTTTAATTAGATTTCTCATATGAGTGAGGTAAAGGTTTGTATATACTAACAGAATGGAAATCGGTTTGAGAAAACGAGCTTTGCTATAAAATAGTGTTGAAATCATTTGAAGAAAGAGTTTTGATATTTACTACTAGTATAGAAAACCTTTATATTTTAAAGTGACAAATCATAGAAGTGATTGTAGAAACAATCAATCATAAAAACTCACATACGAAGACGTGAATAAAATCCAAAGAGACCAATAAAGAATCCATGGAAATAGATATTCAAAAATCCATAAAATCGACCGAGAAGCCAAAGATAGTTTGTCTCGAAGAGTGGTCAACTCAGCATTTCAACGAACAGGTTCTGTTGAATGCACTTCAGATAAGATCCCCCACGGAGGGGGGGTCCACGGGGGTGGCAACCCCCCAAGGTGGGGGTACGGGGGCAACACCAGCGCTACGGGGTTCGACCTGCCCGGTCAGGTCGCGGGGGTCCAGGGGGCAGCGCCCTCGGCAGGGTGCGGGGCAACGCCCCGTCCAAAACGGTATGACCTTATGGTTGCGACCTAGGGGTCTAAGGGGTCAAGCGACTTAATGGTTGCGACCTAGGGGTGTTCGCGACCTAACGATGACTCGCGACCCAACATGGCCGACTTAACAGAGGTTGCGACCTAACGATGACTCGCGACCCAACATGGCCGACCTAACAGAGGTTGCGACCTAACGATGACTCGCGACCCAACATGGCCGACCTAACAGAGGTTCCGACCTAACGATGACTCGCGACCCAACATGGCCGACCTAACAGAGGTTCCGACCTAACGATGACTCGCGACCCAACATGGCCGACCTAACAGAGGTTGCGACCTAACGATGACTCGCGACCCAACATGGCCGACCTAACAGGGTTCACGACTTAAGGTATTCGCGACTTAACGGGTTATAGGCCTAACGACCTAACAGGGTTCACGACCTAAGGTATTCGCGACTTAACGGGTTATAGGCCTAACGACCTAAGGCTTAATTCACGAACGTCCTACTGCTTAAGGCTTAACTCGCGAGCGACCTATGTCTTAAGGCTTAACTCGTAAGCGACCTACGACTTAAGGCTTAACTCGTGAGCGACCTACGACTTAAGGCTTAACTCGCGAGCGACCTAACTCCGAAGTGCCAATATTTCCAGAATGATCTAAAGCCCTGCGACCTACGACCAAGCGACCTTGCGACCTATCTCCGAACGAGTCAAGTGGCCTGAACGAGCTAAGTGCAGGAAATTTCCAAAAGTGCTAAAAATTGGAGTTTTTCGCCAATCCAATCCAAACCAAAGGCAAATGTGCATGCAAAAGTGATAGGGAATCATTGACAACAGTCCAATATAGTTATAAACTAGAATTGTGAGATAAAAATCTCACCTTTGCACTAAAATTTATGAAGATGAATCTTGAAAGCAAGGAGAAGCAATCCAAAGGTTGAATCCAATATCTTCTACTTGAATTTGGAGTTGAATGTTGGATTTGCAATTGAATTGGTGCTTGGAGTTTTAATTTCCCATTCTCTTCACCATTAATGTCAAAGCTTGAGTTAGTTAGGAAATTTATGAAGAGTGAGGAGAAGGGGGTTGGAACTTGGGCTTAATAGACTAAACTAACCCAAAGTTCAAAGCGGGAAAAGTTAGTGAAATTTCACTAACTTCAAACCTATCGATGTTTATACTTAAAAAAATTGTAAACGGCATTTCGAACTAAATGGAAGTGGTCTCGAGTCCTAATTTGACCATTTGCAAAAAGTATCTTTTCGGACCAAAATCCGATTAACGATTTAATATTTAAATAAAATATTTAAATATGAACTCGATAAATATGCGGGTTGCTACATAGATGGGTTTACACATGCTGGTTTCCAGCCTGACCTGGTTGTTAATTTGATGTAATGCTCGGGTCAGACCGAGTATTACAGATTTTCAGGTAAGGACGTTCTGGAGCTCAGGAGGCGAGCTGGATGGTAGAAACGTATGGAGTGTATTCCGCTGTGATATACTGTAGTATATCTGGGACAAGTTATTTTAATTGTCCTATGTTTGTGTAAATGTTGTAACTCTGATGTATTAAAATGTGATTGACTAATACAGCTTTCTTTGTGTAAAGAATATTATTTGATACTATATTTTATCCGCTGCGAATGTGAGATTCTAAGTTTGGTTTTCTGTTTCTTCTTCTATCTTATTTCTTCTTTTCTATAACTATCTGGAATTTTCGGGATCGAAAATTCCGGGTCTTTACACAAACTTTGACTTTTAAATTTAAAATTTAAAATTTTGAATTGTTGAAATTTATGTTTTACTATGAAAATAAATTTATTTTCAAGAATACTACTTTTTGTTTCGTTGAAACCCGATTAATATTGTGAAAGTTATGCTTTTTACAATATTGTGTGTAAATTGTTTATTTAACGAAATTGTTTATTTTAATTTATATAAATAATATTTTTGTTTGTAAAATTTTGTTTTAATTTTTATAACATTTTTAAAAGTGTAATTATAATTTTCTAATGTTAATTGTTTATTGTTTACAATTTTAAATTCTAGTTTCAATAATTAAGCTATTTTCTTATATATTATCCATTTTTCCTTAAATTATTTATTTATTTTCTCTTTCACTTTATTTTGATCATTTTTTTATTTTTATTTACTAAAATTTTATTTGTTTAATTTGATTTAAAAGAAAAAGAAATACCAAGAGTCAAAGTCCTTTCATTTCCTTGTGACATTCGATTTACCTCTTGTCCTTTCATTTTGCTTTTGGCCTTTCTTTGGGTTTAGCCATCCATTCTTCTTTGCAATAGCCATATACTCCTTCTCATTCACGTGAGAAATATTTCTCATATCTTCTCAAAAACTCACGGCAAGGGAAAAAAAAGAAAAAAATGGCTTCATCTCCTTCTTCTTTTCACTATTTTTTAATGTTTTTGCCTTCCTCTTCTACCTAGCTTTGCTTGGCCCAACCACCCATCATCACCACCATCCTCTCCACCATCACCAGCCACAGTAACCACCACCTCCTCCTCTGAACACCACCTCAAGCCATGACCTTCAAGTGGACCAAACACCACAATACTTTGCACAAACTCCTTGAAAACATTGCCTAGCCAAGCATATCTCCACCATCCCCTTCATGTTAGCCTCGCCCATCACCCCTAGGACCACCACCACCTGCTGACTTCACCTCTAGCTGTCCCCACATCTCTGACCTGATATGTACCTGGCCATGGTTGAGCCCCGCCTGACATAAGCTGAGCCTAGATGGCAAACCAAACTCATTTCCACGCCTCTTTGCCTTCACAAACTCCTACCTTTTCACATACCCTTCCTTTGTCTTCCACTAACCTGACCGTAGCCGAGCATTTCAGGTCTAGACCTAATCATGGCCGAGCCTATGGCATGTATGGCCGAGCCCATGTTGAGAGAAGGTCAAGCAATTTTGATTTCAGGGCTTGGTAATGTCTTTTGTTGATTCCAATTTCAATATTGTTTCAATTTAAAAATTTTGTATTGTATATATATGTTTATATGGTCTTGTTTATTTGTTGTATACAAGATCAATATCAAGGCTCTCTATTCATTCAATTAAAATCGTGCTTATCATTCTTTTAGAAGCGCTCTTATGTGTGTTGTTTAGGTCTCCAGCTTGAAAAGGTGAGTCTTTCTCATTCTGACATTTTACTAATGAAATGGTGAATTGATGACAAGTTTTTAGCAATCAAAAATGTTATGCAAGTAAATGATGATTATATGATATGCTATGCCATGTTGTTATCATGTTAACTCTGTTGAATTATCAACTGACATTTAATAAATGACGTTATATTGTGACATTTACCTGTTAATTAAATTGTTTATATTGTTTATGCATATGTTCACACTGCAAGTTTCCTGTTAAAATAGAATCACTATGGGTTGAAATGATGCATACCCGAATGGACTTTTGAATAAGGAAAAATCATTATGGGCTGAAATGATAGGCCTCAGCGATTTTTACTGTATTTTATTTCGACTTGGGATTGCGGGTTTGAAATGATAGAACCTGTGTTTTCTTTTTAAATTGCGGATTGAAATGATATATATCTGTATCACTTGACCTAGGTTAGAAAATTGTATACAGACCCGTGGTATATTTTTAAATGATTTTCTATAGATATGTAATTTAAATTATGAAATTTTGATTTAAAATATATATTTTATGCTTTTGAGAAAGCTAAATATTAAGTTTTGAATTTGTAAACTTAAGTATGTAAATTTGAAGCAAAAGTGATTTTTGACTTTAAATTATATTTTTAAAATGTAAGTAAATAATGGAAATTTAATTTAAAGTTTGGAAATGATATTTGAAGTAAAATGCTAAGTTTTTTTTTTAAATTTAATATGTAAATAAACCGTGAAATTTTGACTTAACAAATGAATTGAATTTTTAGTTGGATATTTGATTTTAAATTTTATTGTGATAAATCAAATGTTAAAAGTATTTAAATGTGAAATTTTGAAGTCAAGAAATATGATGTATGAATTTAATTTTTTTTTTTGAAGTTTTGTTGTTTTTGAAAAGTTATAATAAAATCTGGAATTTTATTAATAACATTTCTAAAATGCTGTAGTTTTATGACAACACTTTAAAATGTTGTTGTTTTGAACTTAACTATGTTTGAAATAACTAAATATCTATTACGACATTTTATAAATTCCGTTATTCTTGAACTAAACTATTTCGAAAACTATACGCTACGATAGCACTTTATAAATGCTGTCGTGGCTATAATTTGTCAATGTTTTGAAATGTTATAGATTTTAACACTGTTTGAGTTATATTTTAAAGTGTTAAATGATTTAACTTTTGGAAATTGACTATTTTTGAAATATAAGGAGTTTTGAACATAATTTAATATTTAAATTGGAATTTTAAGGAATTTAAATTGAATTTGAATATAAAGAAGGTTTACTTGGTTATGTGTTAAGTGGAATGAAATGTAATGAGATAAATGAATTTTTGAATGGAATTTTGAAATGTATTTTGTAATGATATTTAAAATAATAAATGAATGACATATTTGATTTTTAAATGATATTTAAATTTGAATATTTGAAATTGAATTCAAATAATGATTTGATAATGAGGTTTTGAAGGATATGATATTTTAATGATTTTGAAATGGTTTTGAATGATATAATCTTCATTTGATAAAGAATGTGAATTTGGAATGATATTTGATTTTGATAAATGAATATTTGAAGTGTATATTTGTATTAAAGGATATTTGGTTTAATTGTAATTCGAGTTTACTCAAAAGATATTGGATTTATGCAATGAACATTTCAAAACTAAGTAATAATGAAGTTAAATTTGAGATATATGAAATTATAAAAATTAGTTTTGAAATTAAGTATATTAAAGCTTTGAAGTATATTAAAAATTGAATAGTTTATTTTGTGGATCAAATCTATATTTGAAATTTATAAGAATTGGAATGATTTGTTGGGAAACTGAACTCAATTGCAACTGATGGTTTGAATTGAATTAAATTGGAAATTTGGATTAAAGGAATGTTTCATGACATCAAATGTATGATTTCGAAATGTTATAATTTTCAAATTTAACGATTTCAAGTATTTTAGCTTCGAAAGAGTTATAACTTTGAAAGTATTATGATTTTTGATAGATGAATATATGTTTGAAATGGAAATGATAAACTATTTTGACTTGAATATAGTTTTGAAATAAAAATGGTTTTGGTTTCGAAGTATAAACTATTTTGAAAAGAATATAGTTTGAAATGAAATGATTTTATTTTTGAAGTATAATCTTTTTGAAATGACCACGGCGTTATAATAACGTTTGGTTGTTAAAGAGACTAGGATCGGAAGTTGTCATACTCTCTGCCAACTCCGAAAACCACTTTAACAACAGTGTACGCGGTGGAGAATCCAGAACGAAGTAGGATGGTGGCGACGATCCTATTGAGGTATGAACGTGGACCCGAATCCCGTGAGTTGGCTTAATTTGGTTAAAACAGGAGCGATTCGGGCCAAAAGGGGTAGCTCCTCTAGTCGGACGCACTTCTTCGATACAGTACTCTTACTTGTGGTTGATTTGATGGCCATCCTGCGATTTTGATTGGGAGTACGTTCGGAGGTGGGTGTAGTGGCTGCTACGTTACCGCCAGCCCGTGTGCGAAATTGGTATATCTACCCTGGCATTGCCTTGTGTGACGTGTCACCTACCATAGCGAGCCATACTACGAGTTTCTATTTGTGTCGTACCTATGGAGTATCTTCTCATAGTCTCCCGATCAGGAGATATGCAGGTACTGTATAGACTACTGGCACTCTTACGTGTTAAGGACTATATGGGTAACCCCTTAACGCTATTTTAAAGTAAGTTTATTTTACTATAGACATTATTATAATAGCGCAATATTATTACATAGTAAATAGTTTAACGGATCCTTAGAGGATGGACGATCCCAAACATCCTTTAAGTTACTGATGCATTTTTGTTAATTTACAGTTCATAAGTATTTATGTCCCGACTCGAGTGTTTTGTGTTTTGCTTTACACTCGGGTCAGACTGAGTGATTCTGCATTCAAGACTCACCTTCAGAGTTGGAGCTTTGCTTGAAGAACCAACCATCTATTTTGCTTTCAGTATCAAGTGATATAAGTGTTGTATTCTGATTTGTGCCTGATGTATCTTGTTACTCTACTGTTGTGTCTTGTTTAACTCTGATGTATCTTATATGTATGCAGTAGTTTCATGGACTACTATCTCTTTTACTTTCGCTGCATTATTAAATACTTTGTGTCCGTGATCTGTGATTATTTATTTACTGTATATTCTGAGATTTGCCAAATTTTTATTTACAACGCGGTATTTTGAGAAATCAAGTCCGACATGTGCGGATGTGAATGGTTGAAAAAATTGAGTTGTTACATTTGGTATTAGAGATTTGGTGGCTCTAGGCAAAACTTATCATTTATGGTAAATGTATTTACAGAATCACTTTCATTCGAGTTTGAATCTCTTCCTTTTTGATTCGATTTCTTTGAATTTTGGAACATTCCCTACAGCTCCAAAATCCATTCGTGTTCCTCACTATTCATCTTCTTTTGATTATGGAGTACCCCATAACTCCACTTTGAAAGATCTTTATAATGAGTCGGCGGTCTCGCCAATCTCAAATTGGTTTGTAAAGGGGTGAAACTCCTTTACAACAGCATCGATTCATCAGAGATTTTATATCCTTGGTTTAGATGCTAGTATCTCTTATTACCCCAAACTCTATCTCTTGAGGCCCAATGTTGATTTACCCCAGAAATCCACATCGATCTTATTCTTCAAGTCACGATTGACCTGGTTAAGGTTGCTCGCGATTTATATAAGCTTATCCATCTTCTTATTTGTTATTTAATCATCTCATCTTTGTTTCCAACTTATTTTCAAATCAATCTTGAAGTGTATTTGTAAACTAATATTTTAAATGTTTTATATACTGTGTTGTTTGAGTTGTTGATGTTGATTTGAGTTTCTGATCGATTCGTCTGATCAACGCTATCGATAAGATTTCCAAAACACTTGAACAGAGCAAACTGACACAATATGTTTTTTCAAATTTAGTAATGAAATAAATTTTGTAACTATATTATAAATCTTTTTCTGGATTTTATTTAATTGGTTGTTAAGAAATAATATTTGATTTATATATCATTATCTCTTGTTTCATATATAAATAATTGGACTATAAACATGTTTATAAATTTATTTAGAAATTAAAATGAATTTAAAATAAGAATTTGAGAATTTAATTTCCGATGGATTTCAAATCTTGTATTTAAAGTTTGAAAAGGATATATTATTTAAAATATTTTCGAATAGAAATTTGTTTCCAAAAAATTTTAAAGTTTAAAATTAGTGCTCTTCTCTTTGTCGCTGGAAAATAACTTCGGTGATGACTGCAGCATCATCGACATTCATTTTCAAGTTTGAAGTGAAGAGACTGTTCTATAGTCCTGCTACAGTTTTGTTTTGGGCAATTTAATTAATTTGAATTTCTAAAATTGGATTTATAACATATGCTGATATATGATTTAAATTTGAATGGATATATATATATATAAATATATATATAATATGTGTATTTATTTATCTCTAAATAGTTTGGAATTTATCGAAAATTTAATTCCTAGATTTTATCTTAAAAGATAATTTTCAAGTATAATTTCAAGATTTGGATAAATATTTAAGCTTGAAATTATTAAATTGGAAAGTTTTATACAATACACAATTTCATTCCAATATAACTTACCTAAATTATACAAAAGTTGATTATGTAATTGGATAATGTACGATATAAAAAAAGATTTTATAAATAAAATTTGAGGGGTTATAATAAATGTTATACACTTAAATTTTAGTTATAAAAAGATTAACAGTGGTAAATAGAGAAAAAAAGTAATGGAATAATTTACATTATAAATGATGTTAAAGGAACTAAGATTAAATTAAAGCTGTTATAATAAGTGTAGATATATTTAACATAGGTGTAACGACCCAATATTCTCCTTAACACAAATAATGCCAATAGTCTATACAGTACGTGCATATCTCCTGATCGGGAGACTATGAGAAGATACTACATGGGTATGACACAAATAGAAACTCATAGTAAAGGGTCGATATGGTAGGTGACACGGCACACAAGGCAATGCCAGGGTAGATATACCAATTACGACACTCGGGCTGGTGGTAACGCAGCAGCCACATACGCCCACCGCGGAACACATTCCCAAAATCGGAGGGTAGCCACCAAACAATCATAAGTAATAGAATAGTGTCGAAGAAATGCGTCCGCTAAGAGGTGCGACCTTAACTGGCCAGAGACCGCTCCTGTTTTAGCCACCTTATGCCAACTCATGGGAGTTGGGTCCACGTAACATACCAAAAGAACGTCGCCACCATCCTACTTCATTCTGGAATCTCCACCGCGTACACAGTTGTCAAGGTAGTTTTCGGTATTGACAGAGAGTATGTCCATATCCGATCCCGATCTCTTTGCCAACCAATCATTATTATAACCCGTGATTATAACTTTTAAAAATAATACTTTATACTTCAAAAATAAATATCATTTCGAGCCCAATTTTTTGTCAAAATAAAGATTGAATCATTTCCAAATCATTTCAATATTTCAAAATATCGTATCTGTTGGGTGTGTTTTCGACCGGTCCTATACTACCGATCCATGCTACTACCGGTCCAACTCACACACGAGTCACCACCGAACCACCTACCTCCCAAGCAACACCGGACCAACCCACTCACGAGTCACCACCGAACCACCTACCTCCCAAGCAACACCGGACCAACCCACTCACGATTCACCACCGAACCACCTACCTCCCAAGCAACACGGGACCAACCCACTCACAAGTCACCACCGAACCAACGCATATCCACACCATTACCGAACCAGCCTAACCGGACCAAGCTACGCCCTCGACCGAACCGAGGCCTCTCCATCCTCTACCGAACCAGAAGCCTCTCCAATTCCACACCACTGATCCAAGGCACCACCGGACCGAAAAACAACTCCAACCATCTCCGAACCAAGAGGATGCCGAACCAACATTGCCAGGCCAGATTGTCTCGACCCAAGCCCACCAGCAGCTATATACATCCAGGACCCCTGCCCCCAGCCTCACTCTATAAATAGAGGGGCAGGGCTACAAGCACAGATAGAACTTTCAAACAACTTTCATACTCTTGTAATAAAAGCTTTGTACTTGTAATCCGAAGAGTAAAGGAGAATAACATATAAAGTGGACGTAGACACATTCTGGCCGAACCACTATAAATCTGTGTGTCTTTTACAGTTTAGTCCATCTATTTTATATATTTTCATATATCACCCAAATCACTAAGAACAACATATAATCAACTAAATCATACGACTTGGAGGTGTTTGCCCATTTTTTATGCAAACATTTTTGGTGCTTTCACTGAGAGCGGAGCTCGAAGCTTCCGCTTCTCCCACTTAACCCTTTTTCTATCAGCATCGTTCATTGCTTGATAAACATGCCTCCCGGATGGAAGAAAGATGCTAACAAAGGAAAGAACATCGCAACTGGCAATATCCCAGATCCAGTGATTAGAGACCAAGACAATCGTCCGATTCCAACAGTAAATTTAAATCAGGCAAATCCGATAGCCCCTGCTACGGAACAACTAATTACAAGGGCGGATCTGGACAGGGTTGTGGCTGAAGTAACTAACCGCTTCGCATCTCAACAAGAAGCCTTAGTGGATCAACTCATGTCACGCTTAAGGGATGTTGAAGAAACCAACCGCAACACTGAATCATGGGGTGAGTCCCAGTCTGGAGGATCTAGGAGACGACAATGGTCTTTCTTCTTCGAAGAGGCTAACAATAGAAACAGCTATGGTAGGAACCGATCCCAGACTCAGCCCGAATTCCGACCCGATGAAACACTTGGAACCGAACCCAACAGGGGAGGTACCAGGCAGGGGTCGGATGTAGCTGAGCCTGCCATACTACCTAACCATGGAAACACCAATGGACGGGGCCGAGCTGGAGTCCAGCCCGAAGTTGGACCCGAGGAAGTACAGAGGACAGAACCCAGCAGGGGAAGGTCAAGACAAGGGCCAACTGTGGCTGACCCCAGCGTGCCTCCGGTAAACCAGAGGCACCCGTTGGAGAATGTTAAGAGTGATAGACGATACCATCCTTACAGGTCATCTGGACGGAATCAATCCCACAGAGAGGAACCAAACTCATTTCTATGCGCTCCAAGTTCTGATGAAAGGATGGCGCGATTGTTCAGAGAATGCGTCCAACGGGACCAAAGGGATCGAGGGATAGGTGCTAGGGTAACCAGCCCTTTCTCCCGCAATATCGAACTTGCCATCACCCCCCGAGAGTGGAAAATGCCTACAATGGAACCTTACAAGGGAACTTCCGACCCCATTGTGCACTTACAGAGGTACACACAACATATGTTCATGAGCGGAGCAATGGAAGGAGTGCTGTGCAAGTGCTTCCCACTATTCTTGGCAGATCTAGCTACCTCCTGGTTCTGCCATCTACCCCAAGGGTCCATTAGCTCATGGGAAATGTTGAAAGAAAAGTTCATCGGCTAGTTTCGCATTCATGTGGAACAACCCAAGGACGCTTATTCCTTATCTAATATCAAACAAAAGCCTGGAGAGACAGTGCAGCAATATTTAACCCGATTCAATGCCGCAGCGGCTCTAGTTCAAGATGCCGATGAGAAACTTATCCTAATGGCCCTCTGCAGTGGCGTGCACCCAGATACTAAATTTGCTAGAAGGATAACAAAAGAAAAACCAGTTACTTTACCCGATTTCTTCCAAGAAGCTGGAAAATATATGAGACTTGAAGACGCTGCCACTGAGAGGCAGTCGGGACAACAGGCTAAGGCAACTCTAGACAGGATTCCCGCTGCAGCAAAGGATGTTCGGAGAAATGACTCTAGAGACAATGCTGGGGGCAAGAAGGGAGAAAATCGTTTATATCGACCAGGACCTAGATTTGACTCTTACACTCCTTTGAATGAAACAATCGAAAACATCTTCCTGACCACCCAAAACGAAGTTAGATACAAACTCCCCCCACACAAGAAAGAATCGGATAACGCAATTAAGTCGAGAAAGTTCCGTCGTTTCCACGAATCTCATGGGCATGATACGAATGAATGTCATCATCTCCGGGACTTAATTGAAGAACACATCAGAAGGAAGAAACTGGAACGCTATGTGAAAAATAAAAAAAGGACTCCAACTCCTGCCAATGAAAACCCAAGCCCACCTCCCCAGGAGATGGGCAGAGGAAATCGAACACCAGCGGCTCTGGTCAAGAGAAGATAGTGGTACATACCATATCAGGAGGACCACACATCGCCGACAGATGCTGGGCAGAGATGGAAAGATATGGAAGGTCGCTTAGAAACAATGAAGGCTGCATTAATTCTGTTACATAAGAACGCCACCCGAAACAGAAAGAGAATGACGACATCACATTCGGTAGGCATGATCTAGAGGGAAGGCAGTACCCAAACATGGATCCTATGGTCATCTCTGCCTGGTTCGGTCCAGCCAAAGTTTTTCGAATTTTAGTAGACACTGGAAGCTCAGTGAATATCCTATTCAAGCGTGCTTTCGACAAAATGAAGCTGTCAATGAAGGATGTGTCTCCCTGCAACAAACCACTACATGGTTTCACTAGGGATGCGAAGATGCCCCTCAGGCAATTGGCCTCTTTGTCGAAATAGGAAGTCATCCCCGCTCCGTTGTGCGGAAACAAACATTTGTGCTAATAGAAAACCACTCGGCCTACAACGCCTTTTTAGGAAGACTAGCCTTGTCCGACTTCCAAATTGTCCTGGCCCCATGGTGCTTGAAGATGAAATTCCCAACAGACAATGGAATAGGAGAAGTAGAAGGAGGTCAAGACACAGCCCGAGACTGCTATGTAACTGAACTTCGCAATAAGCGCAGAAGGGGTAAAGGGAAAAATGCAAAGACTACTCTCTGCATGAAAAGCTTGGAAGCATAGCAACTAAAGAAGGCCCCTCCTCTTCGATATACCAGTGATCCTTTCAATGAATTAGACCCCAGGGACAAAGAGGAGAAGGCCACCGCCGAGCCCTCAGAGGCTTTGGAGTTTGTATCTATGGAAAAACATGGTTCGATTAGACTATTGAAAATTAGATCTCAACTAAAAGCGGAATTAAAGGATCAACTCATTGATTTTCTCCACCATAACTTGGATGTATTTGCATGGACGCACGCTGATATGACTGGAATCTCCCTAGGCGTAGCATGCCACGTACTGAACGTCGATCCACCATAACTTCATACGAGAAGCTATCTACCCAGAGTGGATCGCTAACCCGGTACTGGTAAAGAAGGCAAACGGGAATGGGCGAACATGCATTGACTTCTCCAACTTAAATGACGCTTGCCCAAAGGATTTCTTCCCACTCCCCCGAATCGATCAACTCGTGGATAGCACAGCCGGGCACGAACTCTTATCCTTTATGGGCGCATACTCAGGATATAACCAGATTCCTATGCACGCCCCCGATCAAGACCACACTAGAGGGCAGACTCTGGCGAAGAAGATACTCCGATATGGATATTTCTGGCCCACCTTAAACAAAGACGCCTTGGACTTCGTCAAAAAATGCGACAGATGTCAGAAATTTGCTAAGATCCCTCGACTACCAACAAATGAGATTACTCAGATGACCAGCCCTTGGCCCTTTGCAATATGGGGAATTGACTTGATTGGCGAATAACCGAGGGGCTGAGGAGGGGCTAAATATGCCATAGTGGCAGTTGACTATTTCACCAAATGGTTGGAAGCGGAGCCTCTAAATAAAATATCTTCGGCAAAAGTTATTAACTTCTTGATCAAAAATGTTTTATGCAGGTACGGGGTTCAACTCAAAATCATATCGGACAATGGACTTCAATTTGACATAGAGGAATTTACCGACTGGTGCCAAGGGCACGGAATTCACAAAAGCTTCTCATCTGTAGCTTATCCCCAGGCCAACGGACAAGTCGAAGCTGTCAACAAAATTCTCAAAGCTCTAATCGAGAAGAAACTTGAAAAGTCAAAAGGCGCTTGGGTGGATGAACTTCCTACGGCACTTTGGGCCCACCGCACATCTAACAGAACATCAACAGGGCATACTCCTTTCTCTTTGGCATACGGATCGGAGGCCATGCTCCCAGTTGAAACTGTAGTGCCTTCCCACAGTAGGATCCACTACAGCCCAGAGGAGAACGAAGAACTCCTCCACCTGTCTTTGGATCTAATTGAGGAGGGAAGAAACGATGCAGCACTCAAAGCGGCAGCTCACAAGCAAAAAGTGGCAGCACAGTACAACTCCAAAGTCAAGCACCGCAGCTTACAAGAAGGAGATCTTGTCCTCAAGCGGATCTTCCCGCGCCCCAGAGCGCTAGATCCAATCTGGGACAGACCCTATGTAATTCATAAAGATCTCCACAACAGAGCTTATATTTTGTCAACAATGGACGGAGAGGTGTTCCAGAGGGCATGGAACATCCAACACCTTCGTCGATACTTTTCTTAACTTGTACTGCCCATATGAAGTGAATTAACAAAGAGAATCAGTGGACGTAGGCATGCTCGTGCCGAACCACTTTAAAAATCTTGCCTCTTGTTAACTTGTTCCTTTATATCTTGGCTGCTTGTTAAGCTTTATCCTTTTCTGTTGAACAAAATCCTGTATAACGGCATTTCCATTCTTGACACTTCATGACACAACCTCACCTGGACAAGACCTAACAGGTACTATACGAATCTATGCCCTCGTCAATGAGACACTTTTGCTCTAGCATCCCTCTGCTGTGGGTTAACTCATTGCCCGCGACGGCCCTCAAAGCCAACTGTAATGAGCCGATCATAAGCCACCGAGAAGGCCGACTATAGCCGAGGCAGCTCATTACGGCGTTCGGCTCGCCGGTGACTGTGAACCGATTATAAGCCCCAATATAAGGTGTGGCCAACCAGGGGCAGTTCACAGTTGACGATCGGCATCCACGCTAGCCGTCCTCGGTAAATCGAATAATACCTACGATTACGGGCCATAATGGCCCGGGTAGTTACTGTGCGCGATCTCGGCTCCGATGTGTCTTAAGTACGGCTGTGGTAAAAAAGAAAACTCCCCGCGGAGGCGTATGATGGGTGACGAATGTCTCCAAGACCCACAGCTAGGGAAAGTGACTACAAAACCCATTTTCCACGAACTTAAGCACATTGAAGGCCTTCCGTGATTGGAAGTTTTACTATTTCTTATATTTCCATTTTATTTATAAAAACTTTCCTCCTATCCTCTATAACGATCACTAAAGTATAGGACACAAAATAGGAGACACTCGCTAGTGGAAATGAGAACTCACAACTGGATAACAGGTCACTCAGCTGCATTCCATCCTCAGTCACACAAGACATTCAAAGCTACCGTCTACAACTAAAACATGAAGGGTGGTACTTCCTTTTCTTGTACATAAACATGTAGCTATAGCCTATTCACACATCACACTAACATTGCGAGACATGAAATTATATTTTAAGCAAGAGCTTAGCATTAAATACGATTGAAGCACATGCATATACACAGCTATATTTCTTATGCAGCACATCGAAATAACGACAGCATTCAAATATGACAGAATCAGCTTATGTTATAAAATTATATAAGAATAAGATCATTCGCTACAATGACATAATTACATAATTACAGCCTGAAAGTACATTAATGTTTTAGACTAGTATATTCAGGAATGCCAAGTAAACCAAAAAAGTAGTCAGCTGCAGCAGGGCTTCGCCTCTGTCCTGCTAGCCCTCCAGAACCTACTTGACCACTGGATCAGAGCTCCCAACATGCTGGCCAGAGGTCCCACCTGTCCGATTCAGGAGAAGAATCCATCAGATAAATGATACACAGACAAGTTAAGAAAAGATTGAGAGGGAAGACTTACCAGCATCTACTTCCTGATCATCATCCCCCAGCTGCACACCCACTTCCTCGGTGGTAAGCAGCCGCATGCCCTCCTTCACTGCCACTTTCTCCTCCTCGGTAAACTGGGCCGTGACCACATCTATTCTGAAAGCTACACCACCCTTCTTATCCGCCTCAGCCTTGGCCTCCTCCAAAGCTCGAAGATATACCCTAGCCATGACCCGGGGATAGTCGTCCATCCAAGAAAGGTTGCCCTGCTTCCAAGTACGGAAGTACAAGTCCTGGAGCATCTCATCCATCATCCCCTCGTTCTCCTCAAACTCTCTCATCCGGGCCTCGGAAGCCGACAGCCTTGTGACGGCAGCATCTCTCTCCAATCGATATCTCGAGCATTCGGCCTGAAGGGATTTCCGCATCGCCTCCATCTCCTCCTTCAGCTTGGCTTGAACAAGCTCAGCGACCTCAAGCCTCCCAGATAACTCCTCTATCTGCTCAAGATCCGCTCTCCGAACCTCATCCACCGTGGCAATGGCCATATCGATTTGTTCCTTGCAGGTGGCCTCCATCTTTCGCAGCTCGGCTCTGCTAGCCTCCTCCATAGTTTTCTTTAGCCGTCTGGAGGCCGCCTCATGCTGGGAAATCTGAATGGCCTGATCGAAAACCATTAGCCGCAGCCGAATGTTAGCACTTCCGATTTCCTCTCTAGCCTTGACCAGTCGGGCGTGATGCCCCATTAACTTCTTGGTCTCTTCAGCTACCTGATCGATGTTTGCCTTGGCCTCATCCCCCAAAGTCGCAATCCGAGTGGTCAACAAGTCGAGATACAAAGACTTAGCCACATCAAGCACCCTTACCATAGGATTGCGGGGTAGGAGGTGCTCACCGGTAACCACATCGAAGGAAATATCATGGGAGCTCGGGTCCAGATCTGGATGACCCGCAAATGGGTTACGAGCCAAGCCGGGACGATCAACATGAGTAACGGAAGGATTCTCTGATGGATGCGGAGATGGTATGGACTCAGTATCCTCCCCCGTGATGTCATGAATAGGTTGGGTTGGGGGCTGAGGTCCAAGTGAAGGTTCGAACACGGAACGCCTCCTCTTTCTCCTTTGAATATCCTCTTCAATGACTCCGAAAAGAGGACGGTAACTGACTACGCCCCCGGAACGGTCAGTCGAGGGCTTCGGTTTAGCAGAAGCTTTGAGGAGTTTGAATTGCTCGAGGCGGTGCCGAATGTTTGATGTCTTGGCCACCTTACCCGTTCTTGGAATAAAAACCAAGTGTTACAAGCATACACTAATCCATAATTCAAGAAATATGTTAAGTTAAAAGGAGTAGGAAGACGCGCTTATTTTACAAACCCTGATGGGAAGTGGGATACTGCAATAAGTCCTGAATCTCATTCCAGGATGGGAGCTGGCCATAAAATATTCCTAAGCCCTTATCATAAAGGGAGTCTGCAGAAGTCAAAAATTCACCTTGAATCACCGGAGTCTCCTTAGCCAGAATACTCTGAGAAGATAAACCGGCACCAGTCCTGGCCTTATCAGTTCTCTTCGGTTTCTCCACCAAGGCTGACCCTTCTTCCAACCCCTCAAAAGCTTGACGGAAAGCATCATCCGTCCACTCTTGAATCTCACCTGCTTGCCCAGAGGTCAAGGCCCCAACGCCACTAGCACTCTTTCCTTCACCACCGTTACCACCATCTCCTTCTCCATCACCTCCGCTCTCCTCCTCACCTCTTTCCTCCTCTCCACCATCCTCCTCCGGAACATCCGGGCATGTGCTGGGAGAGGGTCCATCAGATTTCTTGAGCTTCTTACCCCCGATGAATGGAGGTATCGAGTAGGGTCTCCTCTTGCTGCTCTTTGTCGTGGCCCCTCCTTTGGCTTTGGCAGCCCTTTCCTCAGTCGTATCCCACTGCTTGACCACAGACTGACGTGGTAGAATCAAATTGTGCTCCAAGAGAGTAGCGTTCCTGATCAGGTAAGAAGCTGACCTCTCGCTTCCCGAAATTGCTTCTATCTCCGCGGCCATCTGAACCAGGTGATCATTCTCCACGACCGCAAAGCCACCTGTCGCTAGCAAATAATAAAGCACATGAGAAGAAGCATTGTAGTCAAAATAGAAATTACATGTAAACTTCAACTTACAGCCAGAGGTGAAGCGGTGGATAGAAACGGAGTCATCCTAGACGAAGAACCATTCCTTCTTAAACATGGTGAACTTTGAATACAAGTCCAGGCCCGACTTGAAAGACACGGACGATTCCAAGCTGATGTATGGAGACCCCTTCTTGTAACCTCTCAAGTTATATAGGTATCGAATATCCCGGTTGGAAGGGGGCGTCCGTACTTTCTCTGGAAAATCACGAATAGGCACACCAAGATAGCATAGGAGTTGGGCTGGAGCTGGAAAGGAGCCACCTTCAAGTAGGTGATGAAGCTAACTATCCAAGCATTGGTTGGAGGAATGGCCCCACACATGCAGTGGTACCTACTATAGGCAAAGTATCCTTCAGGGGGATTACATGGCATGACCCCCTTCCCTGGCAACAACAAGCGTGCTCTATCAATCCTAAAGGAGCGGGAGATAACATCCAGTTGCTCTTCTTTGAGGGAGCTAGGAAAGCAGTCGGGCGGAGAATTCAGGAGCTCTCGAGGACCATACCCATCCACTAGCGATCTCGGGGTGGGCCCATGGCGCTCCGGTCCTGGCTGAGCTGGGGGCACTGCGATGTTCTCTCCTTCGTCCTGGGATTTCCTCTTATCTGATCGAGTTTCCACCTTACGAGACATTTATCTGCGACACAAGAAAGCACGTTGTTAGAAGTGGAAATATAAAAAGCAAGTACGAACAATCTAGAGTTTCATTCGTAGGTCGAAACATGAAAAGCTAGAGATTCATTAAGTATTCAGGGTCCCAGAGTTCATCCAATAGTTCAAACCCAAGGTTCATTCGGCACTCATACGGTTTAGTCTCATTCGGTGGTCCAGGCACACACTACATTCAGCGATTCAAGCATGAAATTGTCATTTGGTATTTGAACCCCATATTCATTCGAGGTAGCCCATCATAAGAATTCATTCGGCGGAAGAAAACTCACCTGGTCCGGCACTTGGTTGATTTGGTATTTGATCGATTCGGCACTTGGTTGATTCGGCACTAGGTTGATCTGGTACTCGATTGATTCAGCTATCTCAAAACAATAAAGGAATAACGAAGGCCTAACACCCCTACTTATAGACAAAGGCAGGAGAACCGGACCGGTTGATTCGGCACGTATGACCGGAGGAAAACATCCAAGTTAAAACAAAGTAAGCCATCTGCATGCACCTGCCCTACTTTGGGGGGCAAGTGTTGGGTGTGTTTTCGACCGTTCCTATACTACCAATCCATGCTACTACCGGTCCAACTCACTTACGAGTCACCACCGAACCACCTACCTCCCAAGCAACACCGGACCAACCCACTCACGAGTCACCACCGAACCACCTACCTCCCAAGCAACACCGGACCAACCCACTCACAAGTCACCACCGAACCAACGCATATCCACACCATTACCGAACCAGCCTAACCGGACCGAGCTACGCCCTCGACCGAACCAAGGCCTCTCCATCCTCTACCGAACGAGAATCCTCTCCAATTCCACACCACCGATCCAAGTCACCACCGGACCGAAAAACAACTCCAACCATCTCCGAACCAAGAGGATGCCGAACCAACATTGCCAGGCCAGATTGTCTCTGCCCAAGCCCACCAGAAGCTATATACATCCAGGACCCCTGCCCCCAGCCTCACTCTATAAATAGAGGGGCAGGGGTACAACAATGGCGGACAAGTTTGAGAGCTCAAGCACGGATAGAACTTTCAAACAACTTTCATATTCTTGTAATAAAAGCTTTGTACTTGTAATTCGAAGAGTAAAGGAGAATAACATATAAAGTGGACGTAGGCACATTCTGGCTGAACCACTATTAATCTGTGTGTCTTTTACAGTTTAGTCCATCTGTTTTATATATTTGCATATATCACCCAAATCACTAAGAACAACATATAATCAACTAAATTATACGACTTGGAGGTGTTTGCCCATTTTTTGTGCAAACAGTATCCTTTCAAAACTTCCCTTCTAATCATTATTTGTAATTCAAATCCAAATATCCAATTTAAATACCCTTTTATATTCACAAGATAACATTCATTTACTTCAATTCAAATTACCTTTTAAAATGATTCATTTCCAATTTAATTTATTCATTTAAATCATTTTGAAAGTGGATTTATTATTCTTTCAATTCTAGTATTCAATTTCCAAAGTTTCAAACCATTCTAAGTACGTTTACTAAGTCAAAAACCATAATTATTAAAATTTCAGCCTTTCGCAGCATTAAAAAAAAATGTTATAATTTATACTTGAAAACATTTTAATTCAGCAAAGATAACACTTAAAACTGCTGTTAAAAACTCAGTTTTGGTAAATTTTAATTCAAAATAGCAAAGACAGCATTTCCAGAAGTGCTGCGGTGGCTCAGATTTCAAAACAAGATTTTAAATTGACTTCAGCAAAGACTGCAGACCACTACATCATTTTTACAGAAATGCTACAATAGACCTGAGTTCAAGTTTAGCCATAAGTTCAACTACAGCAACTACAGCATTTCAGAAATGTTATAGTTGCTCTTTTTACGCAGTTTTAGTTCAATTCAGAAACCATAGCATTTCTGAATGCTATTAAAAGTGATTTCCAGATTTTAGTGTATTTCCAGCAAATAATAAACTTCATTTTAAACCTTTTAAACATTTTAAAAATCATAATTTAACATTAAAAATGTTCATTAACATATCATTAACATATTGTTTATATCAAAATAAATTCTTTATAATTAAATCAAATTTCAACAAATTCCTTTAATAAATTCAAGTGTAAAAGTTCAAATTCTTCACATTTTTAAATAAACAACTTAACACTTAAATTTTCTCTATTTTTTATCAAATAAATTTAATTTCCAATTTTATTTACATAACTTAATTTATTTAACTAAAATTCCAATTTTCCACTTAAGTTATGTTTCAAAAATTCAATGCAACTATTCATTTTTCTCACATTTTAGCTTATAGAAAATTCCAAAATTTCTTTATTTAATATTTTAAAAATCCAATTTAAATCAAATTTTAATATATATACACTTTTAAAATTACTTAAAAATTTTCAAAAATTAATAAAAATAACCACGGGCCCGCATACAGTTTTCTAACCTAGGTCAAGTGATACGGATATATATTATTTTAATCCTTAGTTTACAAATAAAAATCCGGGTTCTATCATTTCAAACCTGCAATCCTAAGTCAAAATAAATAATTTGAAAACCGTTCAGGCCTATCATTTCAGCCCATAACGATTTTTCCTTATTCTAAAGTCCGTTCGGGTATGTATCATTTCAACCCATAGTGAACCTAATCTACAGGGAACTTACAGCGCGATAAACAGATATAAATGAACAGTTTAACCATATACAACAGTAAGAGGTGATATAACATGTAACAGGTGAGATGATATGCAATTTAATAGGTTAACATCATATATATAAAATCATATGACAGTTATAACATCATAAATATTTTCTACACATTCAGTTGTTGTTGTTTTACAACTGCATAAGTATAATTGTCGTGTGAGATTTACTCACCTCTAATTGATGAAGATTTCAAAACTAAAGGCATAACAGAAAACAAAGCACAGTGACACGATTAGGACTTGAGTGGAGAGCGAATCCAAGCTATAACTCTTGTGTACAACCCAAAACAAACAATCAAAACAACACAATTCAATACAACTTTAAAATGCAATAACTTTGAAATAAAAGAGAATATGAATGCCAAACTTTTTGCCTTGCTTCCTTAAAATACTATGTACGGTCTAGGGGTTGCGTAGAGTCAGGTTTTGGTCAAGTTTAGGCTCAGGTTTGGGCTAGCATGGCTCGGCCAAGATGGTGAAAAATGGTGGAGTTATGAACATGTGAAGGTGAAGGGGTTTTCTAGGCAAATAAGTAGAAAAGTGGTCAAACTAAGGTCGGCCATGGATGGTTAGGCTCGGCCAGAGGGTCCAGGTGGTATATCAGGGGCTGGAGTGATGAGGCAGGTGGTGGCGGCCGAAGTTGGTAGTGGTGACGGAAAATGGAGTGGTGATCAACTAGGTGCTCGGCTATGCATTGTTTTGGACATTGTTTGCATTTTTGGTGAAGTTTGGCTTCAAGGAGGGTTCGGCCATGGTCTAACCTGAAGTAGTGGGTGGTGATGATGCCAAGGAGGAGTGGTAGGGGATGGTGACGTGGCTATGGTGAGGAGGCCATGCAAATAGAAGAGAAATCCAGGCAAAAAGTATGAAAAAAATGGAAGAAAAGTGTAATAGAGGAGGCCATTACTAAGGAAGTTTGAAGAAGCCGCGAGAAATGAGAAGTGCTAAAGTTTTTCACATGAAAAGTAATTGTAATACACCGCTAAGAATTAGAAATGTACGACCAAAATGTAGATTAACGAGGAGTTTAAGAAATGAAGAGTTTTGAAGGTGAAAGGACTTATGTTTTGCACTTTTTAAAACCTTTGGTATTTCCTTTTCTCTTTGATATTAAATAAACAAAATAAACTCAAAAATGTTATTTACAACTGAAACAAAGTAGTAGGAAATAAAAATAAATATTTAAATTTAAAATAAATGGAAAAAGATTTACAAAATTTGCTTAAAAATTAGAAACAGTGCCCAGATATTACATAAAAATAGCCAATGGCTTTGGAAAATTATGTACTTTATTTTAGAAATATTATAAGACAAAATTTGAAATAAAATGATTTTTAAAACATTTTCAAAGTGAAATAAATAATTAAATTCAAAGGAAATATCAAAAGAATTGAAGAAATTGCTTAAAAATAGGAAAAAGAACCTGAAAATTTCAATAAATTACCCTTAATTCTAGAAAAATTTCTACTTCACTATAAAATAATTTAAAACAAATAAAAATAATTTTCAAAAATATTGGGTTGTTACACTCTCCCCCACGTAAACCTTTTCGTCCTCGAAAAGAACGGAAATAAGGAATTTAGAAAAAAATAAGATAGAAAAGAAAATAGTACCTGGAGTAAACAATTCCGGATTTGAAGCATGAATGCTCTCCTCCGTCTCCCAAGTACAATCATGGTCTTCAGTACTCTATTGTACTTTGACCAGACTAACAGATTTCCTTCTTAGCTGCTTCTTACCTCTATCGACAATACGAAGTGGCTTCCTCTCGACAGTCAGATTAGGCTCAATATCCAAGCTGTCAAGAGCAGAAGGCTGAACAAACAAAGATGGGTCATGGAGATACCGGTGAAGATGTGAGACGTGGAATACATCATGTACTCCAGAAAGCTTCTCGGGTAACTCCAGACGTTAAGCCAAGGAACCAACTCTTTCCACAATGCGGAAAGGACCAATGAATTTGGGAGAAAGCTTCCCTCAACGACCAAAACGAATGACATTCCTCAAGGGAGAGACCTTAAGGAAAACCATATCACCAACAGCAAACTCAAGCTTCCGCCTACGCCTATCAGCATACTTCTTCTGCCTATCCTGAGCAACCCTCAACCTTCTCCTAATCTCCTCAACTCTCTCAGAAGCTTCCAGAATCATATCAGGACCAAGAATCAGACGATTACTAGATTCAATCTAGCAAGATGGAGATCGACGAGGTCGTCCATATAAAGCAGCAAATGGAGACGTCTTGATACTGGCCCGAATTCAAAGATAGAAAGAGATAGATAAAAGATTAAGATAAGCTTAAAACAGAAAATAAGATTATACCTGATAACTATTATTGTAGGTGAATTCGACAAGATGCAAATGATCTTCCCAAGATCCACCATAATCAAGCGCACAAGCACGAAGAAGATCTTCGAGTATCTGATTCACTCTTTCCGTTTGACCGTCGGTCTGCGGATGATAAGTAGTGTTTAGATTCAGATGAGTACCCAAAGAACCCGAAAAAGCTTTCTAGAACTGGCTGGTAAAGATAGGATCACGATCACAAACAATACCGAGAGGAACACCATAAAGACGAACAATCTCCCTCATGTAGATCTCAGACAAGTTAGAAGCAGAACAGGTAGACTTGACCGGAATAAAATGAGCAGATTTGGTCAGCCTATCCACAATAACCCAGATACTCTCATTGCTCTTCCTAGACCTTGGCAACCCATCAATGAAGTCCATGGAAACCTGTTCCCATTTCCAGTTGGGAATATCTAGGGGCTGCAACAAACCAGGGCTCTTCTGATGATCGGCCTTGACTTGCTGACAAGTCGCACACCGACTAACAAAGATAGAGACATCCCGCTTCATCCCTCTCTACCAATAAAGCCTCTTCATATCCTAATACATCTTCGACACAACAGGATGAATAGAAAGTATGGATCGATGATTCTCCCGAAGCAACTCCTGCCTCAACCTATCAACATTCGGGACGCAAATCCTGCCATTAATCCTTAAAATACAACTATCATCAATCTGAGCTCCACTACTACCACCAACCCTGCTCCGAACACTCTCCTTCATCAACCTAAGCATCTCATCCTCATCCTGCTTAGCCTTGATACGATCCAGAAGAGGAGAAGAAACAACAAGCTGACACAACAAAGCCTTCTTCCGACTCAGAGCGTCAGCCACAACATTAGCTTTACCGGGAGTATAGCTAATATCGAGGTCATAAGAAGCCAGAAACACAAGCCAAAGAACTTGCCTCTGATTCAATTCCTTCTGGGTGAAGATATATCTCAGAGACTGATGATCAGTGAAAAGCTCAAACTTGGTTCCAAGCAGATGATGCCTCCAAAGCTTCAAAGCAAAGACAACAGCAAGCAACTCTAAATCATGAGCAGCATAGTTAGCTTCATGGGTTTTCAACTGACGACTGGCATTGGAAATGACCCTACCATCCCTCATGAGAACAGCACCCAATCCCTCATGACAAGCATTAGTATATACCGTCAATCACTCACTTTCGTTCGAAATGGTAAGAACTGGGCAGAAGTTAGCTTGATTTTTAACTCAACGAATGCGGCTTCACACTTCTTATCCCAGATAAACTTTGCATTCTTACGAGTCAAAGCAGTGAGAGGTGCAGTAATCCGAGAAAAATTCTCGATGAATCTTCGATAATAACCGGCAAGGCCCAGAAAACTACGAATATTTAAAGGAGTCTTAGGAGTTTCCCAATCCTGTAACAGAAATAGGGAAAATAAAAACCACAGAAGAGATAGAATGATCAAATGATACCGGAAAAGAGAAAGAAGGAAAGACTTACATTGATCGCAGCGATCTTGACTGGATCAACAGAAACTCCATCACTAGAAACAATGTGCTCAAGGAATCGGACTTCATCCTTCCAGAAATGGTATTTAGAAAATTTAGCCTTCAACTGATGATTTTTGAGAGTTTTTAGAACATACTTCAAATGTGACTCATGCTCTCTCTCTCGGATTTAGAGAAGACCAAAATATCATCAACAAAGACTAAAACAAATTTATTCATCACAACACAAAAAACATGATTCATAAGATCCACAAACCAAAAGGCATGACTAACCATTCGAAAAACCCATTCTCTGTACGGAAAGCAGTCTTTGGAATACTTTCCTCTGCAACCCTGAGCTGATGGAAACCAGAAGCAAGATCAAGCTGAGAGAAACAAGTAGCACCATAAAGCTGATCAAACATATCATTTATGCGAGGCATCGGATATCTGTTTTTCATAATGAGCTTGTTCAGCTCTCTATAGTCAACACACATCCTCAAAGAACCATCCGACTTGGTGACGAAAACCACCGTTGCACCCCATTCTGAATAGCTAGGTCTGACAGACCTTTGGAGAACAAGTCCTCAATTTTCTTTGCTAACTCAACCTTCTCGTGGGGTGGCGTTCTTCTAGGAGGACGAACAACAGGTCGAGCTCCAGGAAAAAGATCAGTGAGGAAATCTATCTCCCGCTTAGGAGGCAAAGCAGTGACTTCACCAAAAACACCTGGAAAGACTTTGACCACACGGGTCGAATGAAGGTCACCAAAAGCAGAATCCAAAGAATAAATAAAACTGCCAGCAAAATCTTGAGGCATACGGCACAGAATAACAAAGGAATCACCCAGATCATCCTCAAGATAAACAGACTGGGCTTTACAAGAGATATGGGCATCATGCCTACTAAGCCAATCACCACCAAGCAACAAATCAAAAGCATCGAAGCCCAAAACATAAAAATCACCATTGAAGAAATGATCGGAATAAAGAAGCTTCACTTGTTTGCAAATCCTATTAAGGTTTGCGGGACCCCCAATTGGATTTGAAACACATAAGGATTCAGAAACATACTCAGGAGAAAGGAGATGCTCAAACTTATCACACAAATAAATAGATATAAAACTGTGGGATGCATCATTATCAAACAGAACACGAACAGGATGCTGAAATAAAGAAAAGGAACCCTGGAGAGTACCTTGGTCATCAGTAGGAGCTGGAGGAGCAGGTGCTGGAGAAGAGGCAGAGGTGACAACAAATATACCAGAAGGCTTACCCCTCTGTTGGGTAGGGCAATCTTTCCTAAAATGGCCAGGCTGGAGACAGATGTGGCAAAGATCATGCCTAGCTGGCTGAGCAGGGGGAGGAATGGCAGTACCAACAATAGTAGGACAACTATTCGCATAGTGTCCCTTCTGGTCACACTTGAAGCAGGTGATGGAAGAAAGGTCAACAGGCTGTCTCTGATATGGAGCAGATGATGAAGATCCCAAACTCGAATTCTTGAGCCAATTCTTCTTCTGCTGCTGGAAACTAAGCATTCTCTTCTTAGAATTTGGTGAAGAAGTCTGAGATGAAGGAGCACCAACTGAAGCAGGACCCTTAGAAGTAGGGTTCTCATAACGAAGGCCATATCCATAAGCTGGATAAAAGTGCCATGAACATGAGAAATGAGACGACTATAGTACTCGGGACGAGCACCAGCAATAAACTTCTCATTCTTCTTCATAGGAGTGTCTATCAGACCGGGTCCGAACTTAGAAAGTTCGTTAAACTTCCTCTCGTACTCTAAAAAAGATATGCTTCCCTGCTTGAGATCCATGAACTCTCTATAAAGCTGGGATTTCCCGGCTTCGGGCATCCACTTAGCAATTAAAGCCTCCCTGTGAAGAATGATAGATAAACTTAGACAAGGTACGAAAAGATAGAAAACAGAATTCAACGAAACATAAGAAGACACCTGAACTGTCCCCAAGTAAGATCAACCTCAACGGTGTTAGCCGTAACCGACTCGCACCAATCTTGGGCAACCTCCTGCAACTGCCATGCGGCTAACTGATGCTTCTGGGCATCAGTAATCTCAAGACCAGTAAATATCCTCTCGATACTCCTCAGCCATTGCTGAGCCTCAATGATAGACTCAGAACCAGTGAACTTGGTTCCTCCAAGCTGAGTAAATTCTTTGCAAAGAAGAGTGAAATGGACAGGAGCTGGGGCTGGAACTGGGGCAACACCATGACCCTGACCTCTAGCATTTCTACGATTCATCCTGAAAATTCAAGAATGAATATTAGGACAAAGGTAGAGATAAGATAAAGATAAGACAAGACTAGACAAATTCACTTGGATGAACATCATAATTACAGAGATTTCTAACAAGGTAGATACGAAAGGAAAGAAGTTTAGAAAAATTTGCTTTTAAAACAAGAAAATTTTTGTATCAAAATAATCTTTGAAAAATCCTTTGAAAATCATTTTAAAATCATTTTATACTTTGAAAATACGTTCTCTCACAAAGAAATGATTCTGAAGTTGATTTCACTCATTCTAGGATATTTCTACACTATCTCTAATGAGTTTTTGCTCCGCAGGCTAAGGTTTGCCTAAAAACCAAAGCTCCGATACCAACTGTAACGACCCAATATTCCCCTTAATACAAATAATGCCAATAGTCTATACAGTACCCGCATATCTCCTGATCGGGAGACTACGAGAAGATACTACATAGGTTCGACACAAATAGAAACTCGTAGTAAAGGCTCGATATGGTAGGTGACATGGCTCACAAGGCAATGCCAGGGTAGATATACCAATTACGACACTCGGGCTGGTGGTAATGCAGCAGCCACATACGCCCACCGCGGAACACATGTCCAAAATCGAAGGGTAGACACCAAACAATCACAAGTAATAGAATAGTGTCGAAGAAAGACGTCCGCTACGAGGTGCGACCACAACTGGCTTGAGACCGCTCCTGTTTTAGCCACCTTATGCCAACTCACGGGAGTTGGGTCCACGTAACATACCACAAGAACGTCTCCACCATCCTACTTCATTCTAGAATCTCCGCCGCGTACACAATTGTCAAAGTGGTTTTCGGTATCGACAGAGAGTATGTCCATATCCGATCCCGGTCTCTTTGCCAACCAATCGTTATTATATCCCGTGGTTATAACTTTTAAAAATAATGCTTTATACTGCAAAAATAAATATCATTTCAAACCCAATTCTTTATCAAAATAAAGATTAAATCATTTCCAAATCATTTTAATATTTCAAAATATTATATCCTTTCAAAACTTCCCTTCTAATCATTATTTGTAATTTAAATCCAAATATCCAATTTAAATACCCTTTTATATTCACAAGATAACATTCATTTACTTCAATTCAAATTACCTTTTAAAATGATTCATTTCCAATTTAATTTATTAATTTAATTCATTTTTAAAGTGGATTTATAATTCTTTCAATTCAACTATTCAATTTCCAAAGTTTCAAACCATTCTGAGTACGTTTACTAAGTCAAAAACCATAATTATTAAAATTTCAGCCTTTCGCAGCATTAAAAAATACTGTTATAAGTTATACTTGAAAACACTTAAAACTACTGTTAAAAACTCGATTTTGGTAAATTTTAGTTCAAAACAGCAAAGACAGCATTTCCAGAAGTGCTGCGGCAGCTCAGATTTTAAAACAAGGTTTTAAATTGATTTCAGCAAAGACTGCAGACCACTAAGGATTTTTACAGAAATGCTACAATAGACCCGAGTTCAAGATTAGCCTATAAGTTCGACTACAGCAACTACAACATTTCAGAAATGCCGTAATAGCTCTTTTTACAGAGTTTTAGTTCAATTCAGAAACCATAGCATTTCTGAATGCTATTAAAAGTGATTTCCAGATTTTAGTGTATTTCCAGCAAATAATAAACTTCATTTTAAACCTTTTAAACATTTTAAAAATCATAATTTAACATTAAAAACGTTCATTAACATATGATTAACATATTGTTTTTATCAAAATAAATTCCTTATAATTAAATCAAATTTCAACAAATTCCTTTAATAAATTCAAGTGTAAAAATTCCAATTCTTCATGATTTTAAATAAACAACTTAACACTTAAATTTTCTCCATTTTTTTTCAAATAAATTTAATTTCCAATTTTATTTATATAACTTAATTTATTTAACTAAAATTCCAATTTTCCACTTAAGTTATATTTCAAAAATTCAATGCACCTATTCATTTTTCTCACATTTTAACTTATAGAAAATTCCAAAATTTCTTTATTTAATATTTTAAAAATCCAATTTAAATCAAATTTTAAAATATATACACTTTTAAATTACTTAAAAATTTTCTAAAATTTATAAAAATAACCACGGGCCTGTATATAGTTTTCTAACCTAGGTCAAGTGATACAGATATATATCATTTCAATCCGTAGTTTAGAAATAAAAATCCGGGTTTTATCATTTCAAACCCGCAATCCCAAGTCAAAATAAATAATTTAAAAACCGTTCAGGCCTATAATTTCAGCCCATAATGATTTTTCCTTATTCTAAAGTCCGTTCGGGTATGTATCATTTCAACCCATAGTGAACCTAATCTACAGGGAACTTGTGGTGTGATAAACAGATATAAATGAACAATTTAACCATATACAACAGTAACAGGTGATATAACATGTAACAGGTGAGAAGATATGCAATTTAACAGGTTAACATCATATATATAAAATCATATGGCAGTTATAACATCATAAATATTTTCTACACATTTAGTTGTTGTTCTTTTACAACTGCATAAGTATAATTGTCGTGTGAGCTTTACTCACCTCTAATTGCCGAAGATTTCAAAACCAAAGGCACAACAGAAAACAAAGCACGATGAGACGATTACGAACTTGAGTGGAGAGCGAATCCAAGCTAAAACTCTTGTGTATAACTCAAAACAAACAATCAAAACAACACAATTCAATACAACTTTAAAATTCAATAACTTTGAAATAAAAGAGAATATGAATGCCAAACTTTTTGCCTTGCTTCCTCAAAATACTATGTACGGCCTAGGGGTTTCATAGGGTCAGGTTTTGTTCAAGTTTAGGCTCGGGTTTGGGCTAGCATGGCTCGGCCAAGGTGGTGAACAATGGTGGAGTTATGAACATGTGAAGGTGAAGGGGTTTTTTAGGTAAATAAGTAGAAAAGCGGTCAAACTAAGGCTCCGCCATGGATGGTTAGGCTCGGCCAGAGGGTCCAGGTGGTAGATCAAGGGCTAGAGTGATGAGGTAGGGTCTGGGCAAGGTGGTGGCGGCGGCCAAAGATGGTGGTGGTGATGGAAAATGGAGTGGTGATCAACTAGGTGCTCGGCTATGCATTGTTTTGGACATTATTTGCATTTTTGGTGAAGTTTGGCTTCAAGGAGGGTTCGACCATGGTCTAACCTGAAGTGGTGGGTGGTGATGATGCGAAGGAGGAGTGGTTGGGGATGATGGTCGTGGCTATGGTGAGGAGGCCATGCAAATAGAAGAGAAATCATGGCAAAAGGTATGAAAAAAAATGGAAGAAAAATGTGAAAGAGGAGGCTATTACCAAGGAAGTTTGAAGAAGCGTGAGAAATGAGAAGTGCTGAAGTTTTTCACGTGAAAAGTAATTGTAATACATGGCTAGGAAATAGAAATGTACGGCCAAAATGTAGATCAATGAGGAGTTTAAGAAATGAAGAGTTTTGAAGGTGAAAGGACTTATGTTTTGCACTTTTTTAAACCTTTGGTATTTCCTTTCTCTTTGATTTTAAATAACAAAATAAACTCAAAAATGCTATTTACAACTGAAACAAAGTAGTAGTAAATAAAAATAAATATTTAAATTTAAAAGAAATTGAAAAAGAATTACAAAATTTGCTTAAAAATTAGAAATAGTGTCCAGAAATTACAGAAAAATAGGCAATGGCTTTGAAAATTATGTACTTCATTTTAAAAATATTATAAGACAAAATTTGAAATAAAATGATTTTTAAAACATTTTCAATGTGAAATAAATAATTAAATTCAGAGGAAATATCAAAAGAATTAAAGAAATTGCTTAAAAATAGGAAATAGAACCAGAAAATTTCAATAAATTACCCTTAATTCTAGAAAAATTTCTACTTCACTAAAAAAATAATTTAAAAAATAAAAATAAATTTCAAAAATATTGGGTTGTTACAATAGGTGATAAAAATATATTGAGAAGAATAAATCTAATTATAATTAGGAATAAAAAAGAATTAAATTTGATTAAGTACATTTTGAGTATATTAAATGATTTTTTTTTTCAAATCCATGATTTTAGAGATTGATTATTTAAGATAATTAGATGATAAGAAAATAAAATTAGAGATGATTAAGATCTACTTAACTTATGTAAAATTGATTTTCAATTTAAGTTGAATTTTTCATGGTTTCAAATTTGTTATCTTGTTTTGTTTTTCAAACTATCTTTTGGTTGTCCTTATTTTCCTTTTCGTGCTATAGAATGGGAAGGCTATTGCTTATCCAGTCTGTTTGGAAACCTTTCTATAATCTTTGATACTCATTTTTGAATCTGATCACTGCTTCCCATCCCAGACTTTCGGTCAAACGGAAAGAGTGAATCAGATTCTCGAAGATCTTTTTCATGATTGTGTTCTTGATGCTGGAGGATCTTGGGAAGATCATCTCCACCTTGTTAAACGTACCTATAACAAAAGTTATCAGGTATAATTTTAATTTTCTTGTCATCTTGTCTTAACCCTATTTCATTCAATCTTTTTTTCTGTGTTTTCCCGCACCTCATTCCTTTTCGGGGACGAAAAGTTTTGAGTGGGGGAGAGTGTAACAACCCTGTATTTTGTGATTATTTTAATTGTATATTTTAATTATTTAATTTACATTCCTGATTTAAAAACTTTATTTTATTTATTAAAATGAATAAATTTTGTCATTTTAAATATATATTTTGATTTGTATGTGAATTAGAATTCCAAACATGAATAAATATTATATTATCCAGAAATTGAAATTTTAGTCAATATAGTCAAACTTTGACTTTTAAATTTAAAAATTTAAAAATCTGAATTTTTGAATTTTATCTTTTATTATTAAAATAAATTTATTTTCAAAAATACTGCATTTCGTTTCGTTGAAATCTGATTAATATTGTGAAAGTTATGCTTTTTACAATATTGTGTGTAAATTGTTTATTTAACAAAATTGTTTATTTTAATTTATATAAATAATATTTTTTTTGTAAAATCATGTTCTAATTTGCATAACATGATATGTTATTTATATATTTTATTTTTAAAACATTTTTAAAAGTGTAGTTATAATTTTCTAATGTTAATTGTATATTGTTTACAATTTTAAATTCTAGTTTCAATAATTAAGCTATTTTCTTATTTATTTTCTATTTTTCCTTAAATTATTTATTTATTTATTTTTCACTTCATTTTGTTCAGATTTTTTATTTTTATTTACTGATTTTTTTTTGTTTAATTTGATTTAAAAGAAAAGGAAATACCAAGAGCCAAAGTCCTTTCATTTCCTTGTGACTTTCCATTTACCTCTTGTCCTTTCATTGGGTTTAGCCGTCCATTCTTCAATGCAATAGCCGTATACTCCTTCTCATTCACGTGAGAAATGTTTCTCATATCTTCTCAAAAACTCACAGCAAGGAAAAAAAATGGCTTCATCTCCTTCTTCTTTTCACTATTTTTCAATGTTTTTGCCTTCCTCTTCTACCAAGCTTTGCTCGGCCCTACCACCCATCATTACCACCATCCTCTCCACCATCACCAGCCACAGCAACCAGCACCTCCTCCTCTGACCACCACCTCAAGCCGTGACCTTCAAGTGGACCAAATACCACAATACTTTGCACAAACTCCTTGAAAACATTGCCTAGCCAAGCATATCTCTACCACCCCCTTCGTGTTAGCCTTGGCCATCACCCCTAGGACCACCACCACCTGCTGACTTCACCTCTGGCCGTCCCCACATCTCTGACCTGATATGTACCTGACCATGGTTGAGGCCCACCTGACATAAGTCGAGCCTAGATGGTGAACCAAACTCATTTCCATGTCTCTTTTCCTTCACAAACTCCTACCTTTTCACCTAGCCTAGCTTTGTCTTCCACTAACCTGACCATAGCCGAGCATTTCAGGTCTAGACCTGATCATGGCTGAGCCTATGGCATGTATGGCCGAGCCCATGTTAAGAGAAGGTCAAGCAATTTTGATTTCAAGGCTTGGTAATGTCTTTTGTTGATTCCAATTTCACTATTGTTTCAATTTAAAATCTTTGTATTGTATATATATTTTTATATGGTCTTGTTTATTTGTTGTATACAAGATCAATATCAAGGCTCTCTATTCATTTAATTCAAATCGTGCTTGTCGTGCTTTTGGAATCGCTCTTGTGTGTGTTGTTTTAGTCTCCAGCTTGAATAGGTGAGTCTTCCTCACTTTGACATTTATTGATGACAAGTGTTTGGTAATTAAAAATGTTATCCAAGTAAATGATGATTATATGATATGCTATGCCATGTTATTATCATGTTAACTCTGTTGAATTATCACCTAACATTTTATAAATGACATTATATTGTGACATTTACCTGTTAGTGAAATTGTTTATATTGTTTATGCATATGTTCAACTGCAAGTTCCCTGTTAGAATAGAATAACTATGGGTTGAAAGGATACATACCCGAACGAACTTTAGAATATAAAAAAATCGTTATGGGCTGAAATGATAGGCCTGAGCGATTTTTATTATATTTTATTTCGATTTGGGATTGCGGGTTCGATATGATGCAACCCGGGTTTCTTTTTAAATTGTGGATAGAAATGATATATATCTGTATCACTTGACCTAGGTTAGAAAACTATATACAGACCCCATGGTAAATTTTTAAATGATTTTTCTATAGATATGTAGTTTAAATGATGAACTTTTGATTTAAAATATATATTTATGGTTTTGAGAAAGCTAAATATTAAGTTTGAATTTGTGAACTGAAGCACGTAAATTTGAAGTAAATTTGATTTTTGACTTTAAATTATATTTTTAAAATGTAAGTAAATAATGGAAATTTAATTTAAAGTCTGAAATGATATTTGAAGTAAAATGTTAATTTTTTGTTTAAATCTAATAAGTAAATAAACGGTGAAATTTTGACTTAACAAATGAATTAAATTTTTAATTGGATATTTAATTTCAATTTTTGTTGTGACAAATCATATGTTAAAAGTATTTAAATGTGAAATTTTGAAGTCTAGAAATATGATTTATAAATTTAAATTGAATTTTTTTGAAGTTTTATTTTTTTTGAAAAGTAATAATAAAATCTGGAATTTTATTAATAGCATTTCTAAAATGCTGTAGTTTTATGACAGCACTTTAAAATGTTGTTGTTTTGAACTTAACTATGTTTGAAATAACTAAATATCTATTACGGCATTTATAAATGCCATTATTCTAGGACTAAACTATTTTGGAAACTATAAGCTACAATAGCACTTTATAAATGTCGTTGTTGCTATAATTTGTCAGTGTTTTGAAATGTTATAGATTTTAACACTATTTGAGTTATATTTTAAAGTGTTAAAAGATTTAACTTTTAGAAATTGATTATTTGTGAAATATAGGGAGTTTTGAATATAATTTAATATTTAAATTTTAAGGAATTTAAATTGAATTTGAATATAAATAAGGTTTGATTGGTTATATGTTAAATGGAATGAAACGTAATGAGATAAATGAATTTTTGAATGGAATTTTGAAATGTCTTGTAATGATATTTGAAATAATAAATTAATGACATATTTGATTTTTAAATGATATTTAAATTTGAATATTTGAAATTGAATTCAAATAATGATTTGATAACGAGGTTTTGAAGGATATGATATTTTAATGATTTTGAAATGGTTTTGAATGATATAATCTTTATTTGATAAAGAATGTGAATTTGGAATGATATTTGATTTTGATAAATGAATATTTGAAGTCTATATTTGTATGAAAGGATATTTGGTTTACTTGTAATTTGAGTTTATTTAAAAGATATTGGATTTATGAAATAAACATTTCTAAACTCAGTAATAATGAAGTTAAATTTGAGATATATGAAATTATAAAAATTGGTTTTGAAATGAAGTATATTAAAGCTTTAAAACAAATTAAAATTTGAGTAGTTTATTTTGTAGATCAAATATGTATTTGAAATTTATAAGAATTGGAATGTTTTCTTGGGAAACTGAATTTAATTAAAACTGATGGTTTGAATTGAATTAAATTGAAAATTTGAAATTTGGACTAAAGGAATGTTTCATGATTTTGAAATGTTATAATTTTCAAAGTGTAATGATTTCAAGTATTTTAGTTTCGAAAGACTTATAACTTTGAAAGTCTTATGATTTTTGATAGATGAATATATGTTTGAAATGGAAATGATAAACTATTTTGGTTTGATATAGTTTTGAAATAAAAATGGTTTTGGTTTCGAAGTATAAACTATTTTGAAAAGAATATAGTTTGAAATGAAATGATTTGATTTTTGAATTATAAACTATTTTCAAATGACCACGGCGTTATAATAACGATTGGTTGTTAAAGAGACCTGGATCAAAAATTGTCATACTCTCTGCCAACTCCGAAAACCACTTTAACAACCATGTACGCGGTGGAGATTCCAGAATGAAGTAGGATGGTGGCGACGATCCTATTGAGGTATGAACATGGACCTGACTCTCGTGAGTTGGCTTAAGGTGGCTTAAACAGGAGCGATCTAGGGCCAAAAGGGCTAGCTCCTCTGGTCGGACGCACTTCTTTAATACTATATGTAACGATCTGATTTTTCGACGCTCGAAAAACCGAACTATTAGGGTAAAAAAGAAGAGGTAGAAGAAGAAAATAGAAAACAACATCAGAATCTAACCATCTCAGCAGAATAAAATATAATAGATAATAAATGATCTTTAAACAAAAACAAATCTATTTATACATTACATCATCAGAGTATACATAACACACAACTGGACAGTAATCATAACATGTCCTCACAAACTGAATACACAGTGGAATATTTAACACAAATACGGAAGTACGTATTGCCATCCAGCTTGTCTCCTGAGCTCCACAGCGTCCTTTCCTGTAACCTATAATACTCGATCTGACCCGAGCATTATAGTTAAATAACACCGGAGTCAGTCTGGAATACCAACGTGAGAAAACCACACTCAAATTGATTATTAAAGTTTCAGAATTCTTTTGAAAACAAAAGCATCTCGTAAGACCACGCCACAAATAAACATGTCAGGTTTTTACCTTACTATAGTCAAAACACTTTTTATCAAATCCGTCTGATATTATAATAGTGTCTATAGAAAATAAAATAGAATCTAGCTGAAATGCTTGCATCTCACGTTTTAGCAATAGTTGAGTAGAATCAAAACTGTACAGGCACGTAGGGAGAATGGATTTCCAACTAATGACTAGGCACTGGGGTACCACCTGTCACAGTACGTGACCTAGATCACCGTACCGAGGATTACTCCCAATCCCGTCCAACACAAGACCGGGACTACCCCTTGCTAGATAATCCCGAGTAAGATCACCCCGTGGTTGGGATCAGCAACCGCCACATAGCCGAAATAAAAAGGGACATCTAGACAGGGATGACCTCACTTTTAAATAAATTTCCTTACTTACTCCATTTATTCCAAAATCCATTAACTTCAGATTTTATTTCTTCATTATGATTTAAAATCTTTTTAACTAAAAATACCAATTTCATATTTCCCAAATTCCTTCTTTATCCTTTTAAATAAATTGAAGCCTTGAATTTTAAAATAAATTCTTCATTTCTTGAAATAATATCACTTGAGTTTAAAAAAATCACTTATTCAAAATCGCATTTCCCGTGCATGGAAATTTATTTATCAGGATTCAAAAATCACTTTTTATTCTTTTCCAATTCATTTTTAATTTATTCAAATTTCTATGATTATTTTACTCAAAATTCACTCTTTTATTTTCTTTTCAGAAATCCCATTTCTATAGATTTTGATAACTCAGTTCACCAAAATATTTTAAATCATCCATAGTATCCAACATTTCCAATTATCAATATAATTCATCATAGGATAGCAAATAATTATATCACAGAATATTTTAACAAATCTAAATATTTTGAGGAATCTAGTTGGATCCCTCCAACCTGTTTCCCTGCATCCATAGATGTTAGCACAACATAAAATACCAATTCCACTTCGAGGTGGAATATCGCAGTATATGGGATTAATATAATATCATCCGCTATTATGCGGCGCATAGGGTCTCATCCGCTATATAATGCGGGAAATCAATCACTCCAATATATACTATATATATACTACTATATATAATATAGCACATCAAATCAATTCAATCATTCAACCAATTATTTAAATTTAACAATTTAAATTTAAATTAAACCGAGATGAGTGAGATTAAGTCACCTTTGATTTTATTTGCAATCCAATCCAAATGGCTTGTTTCCTTCTCGATTTCAGACCTTGTATAACCAAATTACATAACTTTATTAATCACTAAGGTAATTAAATTTTTGACTTTAAATAAAAGCTGACTTACAAATTTTAAATTGTTATAACCAATTAAAATTTACCTTGAAAATCACATTCGATATATAAAATGATCTATACGATTTCAAAAATCTAGTTTTTATGTAACCTTTCGATTTAAACATTTTAAAATCCCCGTTTCACAAATCTTATCTATGTTATATTCCGGTCTAACCCTGAGTACATAAACAGTATCTAACTTTATTTTATTTTTATTCTTTTCAACCAGAAAAATTCCTTTTTCTAGACTTTATGTTTTTTTCAAAATCTTGTCTGTATATTTTCGTATATATACTAAATTGGAAAAAAAGAAAATAACCTGCAGCTATACCTTACTTTCGAAGCCACCAGATCGCAGCCACTAACATCGAATGCCACCACAACCTCCTCGACCTCCTCTAGCTTCGTGAACTCCTCGAAAAGCTAAACTCACCAACACGGCACGAGCCTCCTAATGCCTCGCACCACCAACCACGCTCGCCTATCATGATTCGTGACCTCCTGCCACCAATCCATTTCAACGACCTATCAGAATCCACCTGGCACCTCACAGCATCGCCCAATTACCTCGCGCGCCGCCGTGCCTTATAGTCTCATCGTCCATCGTGACCATGCACACTCCTCGAATGATAACCCTAGCTCAAAGACATCGATCGAAGCCCAAAACCCCAAGCTACCTGCCGTGCTTCCACACTCAATCGATCGTGAATCGTTCGTCCCTCTTTTCTTTTTCTTTTTTTAAGTCGAATGAATTCAAGTTTGGACGAAAAGATTTTTTTGTTTGTGTTCGATTTCGGTGTGAAGACTAGAGAGGGAGACGAAGATTTAATATAAATTGGGGATGTCTTCCGGAGTATGAGTGTCCATTTATAAAAATATATTTGACTAGTTGACTTCCAATTTTTATTATATTATAAAACTTCCAAAATGTCTCCTTATACATATCTCAAAATTTTGAACCCCAACGGAGGCATGTTGTTAGGCATTTATAATGTTATACCCCTATTTCGAACGCAATGGAAAAGATTTTGAGTCCTGATTCAATCGTTTGGAGAGGATAGCTTTTTGGACCCAATTATTATATTAAATTTTCGATATAAATTTCAGCGCATTTACACTTTGTACGGGAACACAAAAATTCCAAATACTACGAAATTCGAAATGAAATAATAATAAAATATTACGCATCCAATGGAACTAGTTTAGTCGAATTCCGAGACTGTGCCTTGGAAGGCTATTTTTAAATATCAATTTAAACGATATATTTTTAAAACTGAACCGATCACCTTTAAATTCAATTTCAAAAGTTCTATTACCTTCAGTATTATCAACATAAATTTCATACGCCTTTAAATTATTTTTAATCAGTCCAGAATTCTCGATTCAACAATTTACCCAATTTCAAATTATTAGATTCAATAATTTAATTGCCCAATAAATAGTGATATTTGAATTCAAGTTCAAAATTAACTTTTAAATATTTAAAATCAATTAAATATTCCGATTTCAAACATCCAAAAATTCTGGGTCGTCACATTCCTCCCCACTTAAAAGAATTTCTTCCCCGAAATTACTAGTTAAGAAGAATGGTCCACAACCCGTTAACTATTTTCCCTAAAACTATTCAGTTTCAAACACTTCCCAAAACAATCTTTTTATTAAAGACACATTATCACCCTTACTAACTTTCCAAACCCATCCTTAGGTTACCAATAATATTATCCCCTTAATAATTCAAATAGTTTAAACCAAATTTTAAACTATCAAAATTCTATTCAAAATTTATATAACTCCTCAAACTTTCGAAAAATTTCGCCAGCGTCTCCTTTGCGCGGCTAGCTCGGTACAACTACAAAATGCCTATACGGGCCCCAGATTTCAAAAGAAAACAAAAGCCAAGGGCTAGACTAGAAAATCATCAAATTTCATATAGAAATTTAAATACATACCTTTGTCGGGTAAATTTCAATTTATCTTCTGAAATCAAAAATCCTAATTTTTCTTTTATAATACCTGTATATCTTACTTAGCAATAATATCCAATCACAACATTCAAAATCATTTTATTGACTCCCTTACAAAATTTTAATATTTATTCATCCAAGCCCGTACAATGTACATATATCATCCGTACGCAATACCAAATTCGATCACTCGCTCGATCACATAAATTTCATTTTCGAACTAGTATCGTCCACCCGACTTTCTAGTGCGGACTCAGATCTAGTTTCTTGATAGGTAACTGTCATTCTACTTGCATTGTCATAACTATGATAGAGAATTTTCAGAATCAATCAAAATCCATATCCAGGGTTCGCCGTAAAAATCGAGTAAAAAATCCTAACTCGGATCAATATAATTATCTTGAAATTCTATGCTAGAATCTGGATCAAATTGTTATGTGAATAAAATAATATACGTACATCCTACATATTTATCTCAACTGATTATCAACTATATCAATTCTATTTTTATTCACATTCAATTGATTTCTATTCACTTATCAACGCTTATCATTTCACATATTTTTATTAAATCTTCACCCAAATGCTTATTCAATATATTTTCCCGACACCCATATTACTTAAGAATTTCACCATTTCTTCTTAAGTTCAATATAAGTATTTTATACGCTTCTTATATTTATTTTCACTTCACCACTTTAGTTTATATCTACTTCTATTCAAATTGGTTCTCCCATTCCCATATGAATTCAATTTATCTTCAACTCTGAATATTATATTTTATCTTCCATTTATAATTGATTCATATCATTATTTTAAATTAATTTCATCCACTAATTTATTTCAATTTCCAATTTGAAATCGTTTTGTCGCTAACAAAAATTGTTCTAAAAATTTTCAAAATTTTTTCCAACTCCCAAAATTTTCGAATTTTTTTGGCAGATTCTCCTTTGTACGGAGGAGCTTTTGTAATTTGACAAGAGATACAAATATATATACATGGACCCAACCGGTCGGAAAAAAAACAAACAATAGTTCATATTTCCTAACTTTTATTGCGTAGGCGTACCTCTATTTAGCATTTTTAAGCAAGCGGCTTATTATTTAGCAATTATCGTGACCAAAATCCTGCCAAACGGCCTTTAGGTACCTGTACGTACTCAATTTAAACATATAAGCACTATATATAAGAAGTTTATCGCATTTCACTTATATTTAAATAGCTAAAACATGGATTATATAACAATGCATGTTATATACTTTCATAAGCACATGTGTAAGGTTTCGACATTTATTTCAATTACTTTCAATCAACTCTCAACCCATACTATTCAATCTAAGTGATTTACAACTCCCTTGCTTGCACACGATTCATTTTTAAACCAAACGAACTTATATTCATTTAAATTGATTCAAAAATTAATTTTATTTACTTTTATTAATTCATAAAATTTTATTTAATCTCATTTTCGTCAAACGACAATTATTTCTATGCAAATTCGGCGATATTTATGTGAATAAACAATTACTTAAGCTTATAATCATTTTAAATTGATTCCAATACAATTTATATTAAATTTATTCCATTATAACTTATTTACAAACCATTCACTTGCACTTCATTCATTCCCGCGTTGGTTTCATTTAAACCCATTCCATTAAGCTTGACAACATTCCATGCTAATATTAATAGCTATTTCCCAAATTAATTTAACCCCAACTTTAATGGGCTTTCACCCTTACTCGATGCCAAGCTCCCATTATTTTTAAACTTAAGTTAATTTACTTTCTTCAAACTTTTTCAACTTCATAACTTAAGTTCACTTCTATTTAATTTGATTCTCATCAAATTCAGTTACTCCATTCTCTTTATCCATTGAAATTTTAATCCCATTCTCAGTTTGTTTAATAATATCCAAGCACATATTTAACTCATTTATACTCGAATTGGATTTTATTTGCAACTCAAATCATTTCTATTATAATCTAATTCCATTTCATTTGACAACTTCGATTCATAATTAATCCACTTACAATACGCGATGAATATTATTTATACTCAAGTTCTATTTCTATTATTTAATTCACAAACCAATTTTATTAACTCGCAGTTCAAATTTTATTTAACCAATTTAAAATTCAATTAACATACTCACTTAACCAATTTATTCAAATTAGTTCATTTCCCACTTTTAATTCAATATTTGATTTTTACCCTTCAAAATATCTCTTCATTTAATTTTCTTGAGTTCAATCTATTTTATAATTCAAGTTTTGGATTTTTATTCATTTTCTAAAATCCTTTGCATTTCTAAAATCAACCCAACTTTTACAAACAATTTCAATTCAAAACAATTTGGTAGTAATTCCTCTCTTGGAAACTCGAAAATGAACATCGATGATGCTGCAGTCATCACCGAAGTTGTTTTGTAGCAACCGAAAGAGTTCAATGCTTTTATCTCTTTAAAAACATTTTCAAATATTCTTAATTTCAAGTCTCACCAGATTTCAAATCCAATTCAAAATATTTTCGAATAATACTCCTATTATTCCTTCCTAAAATCTTTGAAAATCATTTTCAACCAAAAGGAATTAAACTACCCCAAAATTTCAAGTTCTAAATTCTTTCAATTCGTATTCAAATATTATTCTGAAATCTTATTTCAATTTATAAATCACATTTACAGTTTACATTTACAAACTTTCTTTGTATATGAATCTATTCCTTAGCTTTAGTTATAATTTCAATATCTTATTCAATTTTACACGACAATGATAATAATTTAATATTATCATTCCTAAGAACCAAGCATCCATATATAACTATAATAATTTACGAAAAATTATTTCCTCTATGTACAAAAATAATTTGGGTAAAATTATTTCGTTTACCCTATTTAAAACAATACAGTGTCGGCTTATCTTGTTTAAGAGTTTAGAAACCCCTATCGATGACATGGCGTCCCACACATCGACCAGAATCCATAAACACTCAACCGAAAAGTCAACACTATAAAACAATTTTTATATTCACTAACAAATACGCGCTCATATCTATTAATACATCAAACTCATTTTAGAGTACTACGAACTCTATTTAATGAGTAATCCCCACCAGAGCCAAGGTTCTCGCTTAACCTTCAGCTCTGATACCAATTGTAACGACCCGATTTTTCGTCACTCGTAAAACCGAACCATTATGGTAAAAGAAGAAGAGGGAGAAGAAGAAAATAGAAAACAACATCATAATCTAACCATCGCAGCGGAATAAAATATGATAGATAATAAATGATCTTTACACAAAAATAAATCTGTTTATACATTACATCATCAGACTATACATAACACACAACTGGACAGTAATCATAACATGTCCTCACAAACTGAATACACAGCGGAATATTTAACATAAATACGGAAGTACGTATTGCCATCCAACTCGTCTCCTGAGCTCCACAACATCCTTTCCTATATCCTATAATACTCGGTCTGACCTGAGCATTATAGCTAAATAACACCGGAGTCAGTCTGAAATACCAGCGTGAGAAAACCACACTCAAATTGATTATTAAAGTTTCAAAATTCTTTTGAAAACAAAAGCATCTCGTAAGACCACGCCACAAATAAACATGTCGGGTTTTTACCATACGATAGCCAAAACATTTTTTATCAAATCCGTTTGATATTATAATAGTGTCTATAGAAAGTAAAATAGAATCTAGCTGAAATGCTTGCATCTCACGTTTCAGCAATAGTTGGGCACAATCAAAACCGTACAGGCGCGTAGGGAGAATGGATTTCCAACTAATGACTAGGTACTGGGATACCACCTGTCACAGTACGTGGCTTAGATCACCGTACCGAGCATTACTCCCTATCCCCTACAACACAAGACCGGGACTACCCCTTACTGGATAATCGTGAGTAAGATCACCCTGCGGTTAGGATCAGCAACTGCCACCTAGCCGAATAAAAAAGGACATCCAGACAGGGATGTCCTCACCCTAATGGGTGCTAACCACTTAGCCTTGCTGCATAACCCCTGATTTTCAGTCATACCCGGTTGATGAGGCTTGAGGCTAAGCGTTACCTTTTTAGAACATATCACTCAGAATGCCCATCGTCCACGCGACGATGTTCCGAAAGCATTCATCCATACAAGTCCTTCTCGGGTTCGAACGGAACCGAAGGCACTACTCCTACTACATCCATTTGGAATCACCTCAGGATTAGTAGCGACTAGCCCTTGCACTTCACTGCTCCATCTTCGAATCCAAACTCGTCTTCCTCACGAAAACATACAAACCGAATCGAAGTGGTTTTCGAGAAATTAATCACGATCCCGGTCTCTTCAAAACGATCAGTGCATTGGCCAGTATTGATAGTTGGATATTTAACTGTCAATTAAGATTCACAACAACCATCAAACATAAATAATTTCTCCAAATTATTTATTAATCTCAAAATATCTTCACAAGATATATTTCCACTTTCAACCCTTTTGAAAACAGTTTTCAAACCACACTTTTCTCATGGAATGAATTCCCAAATATTTATTTCCACTAAAAACACCAAGTACAAATAATTTAAAACACTTATTATAAAATATACTTTAAAACATTTAAAATAAAACTACATTAATACTTTATTTAAAAATATATACTTTAAGAATATTTAAAATAAAGCTACTTTATAAGATAAGAACTAAATGTTTATCCTTTTAATACATAATACCAAGTCACCTCTAAATGATTATTACTAAAATAAATTTGAAAAAAATACTTACTTTAAAATTTAAACATTTAGAAAATATAAATTTCTAAAACATGCTTTTAAAACAACTTTTAACTTATACTTAAAGATTTGTTTTGAAAACATACTTGGCTATCCAGGGAAATATGCTTCTCTTTCACATCTTTTAAAAATAAATCACTATTTATTTTTAAACAAACTTACCCATTCCTTTAATAAATTCCCACCGTGAATGTATCCTTCCAAATATCCACTGATATATTACTTCACTTTATAAACCCGGTTTATAAGTTTCATAGTCTCAACTTCCTTTTAAAATCCCGGTTTTACACACTTAAGTCAATCCATTGATTTCCAATTTACTTCACTTTTAAATAAATTTCCTTACTTACTCCACTTATTCCAAAATCCATTAACTTCAGATTTTATTTCTTCATTATGATTTAAAATATTTTTAACCGAAAATACCAATTTCATATTTCCCAAATTCCTTCTTTATCCTTTCAAATAAATTCAAACCTTGAATTTTAAAATAAATTCTTTATTTCTTGAAACAATATCACTTGAGTTTAAAAAAAAGAAAATCACTTATTCCCATTTATTCAAAACCTCATTTCCCGCGCTTGGAATTTAATTTATCAGGATTCAAAAATCACTTTTTATTCTTTTCCAATTCATTTTTAATTTATTCAAATTTCTATGATTATTTTACTCAAAATTCACTCTTTTATTTTCTTTTCAGAAATCACATTTCTATAGATTTTGATAACTCGGTTCACTGAAATATTTGAAATCATCCATAGTATCCAACATTTCCAATTATCAATATAATTCATCAAAGGATAGCAAATAATTATATCACAGAATATTTTGAGGAATCCAGTTGGATCCCTCCAACCTTTTTTCCTGCATCCACAGATGTTAGCACAACGTAAAATACCAATTCCACTTCGAGGTGGAATATCTCGTTATATGGGATTAATATAATATCATCCGCTATTATGCGGCACATAGGGTCTCATCCGCTATATAATGCGGGAAATCAATCACTCCAATATATGCTATATATATACTACTATATTTAATATAGAACATCAAATGAATTCAATCATTCAACCAATTATTTAAATTTAACCATTTAAATTTAAATTAAACCCAGATGAGTGAGATTAACTCACCTTTGATTTTATTTGCAATCCAATCCAAACGGTTTGTTTCCTTCCCGATTTCAGACCTTGTATAACCAAATTACATATCTTTTTTAATCACTAAGGTAATTAAATTTTTGTTTTAAATTTTAGCTAACTTACAAATTTTAAATTGTTATAACCAATTAAAATTTACCTTGAAAATCACAATCGATATATAAAATGATCTATACGATTTCAAAAATCTAATTTTTATGTAACCTTTCGATTTAAACATTTTAAAATCCCTGTTTCACAAATCTTGTTTATGTTATATTCTGGTCTAACCCTGATTACATAAACAGTATCTAACTTTATTTTATTTTTATTTTTTTCAACAAGAAAAATTCCTATTTCCAGACTTTATTTTTTTTGTTCAAAATCTTGTCTGTATTGTCATATATATATTAAATTGGAAAAAAAGAAAATAACCCGCAACTATACCTTACTGCCAAAGCCACCAGATCGCAGCCCCTAACATCGAATGCCACCACAACCTCTTCGACCTCCTCCAGCTTCACGAACTCCCCGAAAAGCTAAACTCACCAATACGGCACGAGGCTCCTAATGCGTTGAACCACCATCCACGCTTTCCTATCATAGTTCGAGACCTCGTGCCACCAGTCCATTTCAACGACCCATCGGAGTCCACCTGGCACCTCCCAGCATCGCCCAATTACCTCGCGCGCCGCCGTGCCTTATAGTCTTGTCGTCCATCGTGACCACGCACACTCCCCGAATGATAACCCTAGCTCAACGACATGGATCGAAGCCCAAAACCCCAAGCTGCCTGCCGTGCTCCCCCACTCAATCGATCGTGAATCGTTCGTCCTTCTTTTCTTTTTCTTTTTTTTAAGTCGAATGAATTCGAGTTTGGACGAAGAGATTTTATTGTTTGTGTTCGATTTCGGTATGAAGACTAAAGAGGGAGACGAAGATGTAATATAAATTGGGGATGGCTTCTTGAGTACGATGAGCATTTATAAAAATATATTTGACTAGTTGACTTCCAATTTTGATTATATTATAAAACTTCCAAAATGTCTCGTTATACATATCTTGAAATTTTGAACCCCAACAGAGGCATGCTGTTAGGCATTTATAATGTTATACCCCTATTTCGAACGCAATGGAAAAGCTTTTGAGTCCCGATTCGATCGTTTGGAGAGGATAGCTTTTTGGACCCAATTATAATATTGAATTTTCGATATAAATTTCAGCGCGTATACACTTCGTACGGCACACAACTATTCCAGATACTACGAAATTTGAAATGCAATAATAATAAAATATTATGAATCTAATGTAACTAGTTTCGTCGAATTTCGAGACTGTGCCTCGGAAGGCAATTTTTAAATGTCAATTTAAACGATATATTTTTAAAACTGAACATATCACCTTTAAATTCAATTTCAAAAGTTCTATTACCTTAAGTATTATCAACATAAATTTCTTAAGCCTTTAAATTATTTTTAACCAATCCAGAATTCTCGATTCAGCAATTTACCCAATTTCAAATTATTAAATTCAATAATTTAATTGCCCAATAAATAGTGATATTTGAATTCAAGTTAAAAATTAACTTTTAAATATTTAAAATAAATTAAATATTCCAATTTCAAACATCCAAAACGGGTCGTCACACTATACTCTTACTTGTGGTTGATTTGATGGCCATCCTCCGATTTTGATTGGGAGTGTGTTCCGAGGTGGGCGTAGTGGCTGCTACGTTACCGCCAGCCCATGTGCGTAATTGGTATATCTACCCTGGCATTGCCTTGTGTGTCGTGCCACCTACCATAGCGGGCCTTACTATGAGTTTCTATTTGTGTGGTACCTATGGAGTATCTTCTCATAGTCTCCCGATCAGGAGATATGCAGGTACTGTATAAACTACTGGCACTCTTACATGTTAAGGGCTATATGGGTAATCCCTTAACGCTATTTTAAAGTAAGTTCCTTTTACTGTAGACATTATTATAATAGCGTAATATTATTACATAGTAAATAGTTTAACGGATCCTTAGAGGATGGGCGATCCCAAGCATCCTTTTAGTTATTGACGCATTTTTGTTACTGTTCACTTGAGTTGATTTACAGTTCATAAGTATTTATGTCCTGACTCGAGTGTTTTGTGTTTTTCTTTACACTTGAGTCAGACTGAGTGATTCAGCATTCAAGACTCACCTTCGGAGTTGGAGCTTTGCTTGAAGAACCAACCATCTATTTTGCTTTCAGTATCCAGTGATTTCAGTGTTGTATTCTGATTTGTACCTGATATATCTTGTAACTATTATGTTGTATCTTGTTTAACTCTGATGTTTCTTATATGTATGTAGTAGTTTCATGAACTACTAGCTCTTTTACTTCCGCTGCATTATTAAATACTCTGTGTCTGTGATCTGTGATTATTTATTTACTGTAATTCTGAGATTTGCCAAATTTTTATTTACAACATGGTATTTTGAGCAATTCAAGTCCGACATGTGCAGATGCGAATGGTTGAAAATATTGAGTTGTTACAGGTAGCATTTATAAGTTTATTCATTCAATTATAAACTTTCCAAAAACAATGTATATTTTAGCTACATTAATATTTCAATTTTTAGCCAATTTAACTTATAAAATCACATTTCCCACTTTAAAATATTCACTTGGATATCATTTAACTTATGATTTAAAATTTTTTTATCAATAAATATCCAAATTAAACTATAATTCATTTATTAAGTCAAAAACACATTCTTTTACTTCTTTTATTTCAACAAATAATTTGCCACTTTGTTTTAAAATACCCACTTCATAAGCAAGACTAAATTCCATTTATATACTTAACTTAACAATTTCAATTAAAACCAAATTTCCAATTATCAAGTTAAGTCATATTCTAAAAATACACTTTACCACTTAATTCATAATTATTCAATTTCCAAACATTTCCATTTGATACATAAAGTAACTTATCATAGTAAATATAACGATCAATTTCTTTGCAAATTTATTCATTCAGGCATAAATTAAACTATGATTTCATGCTAAATACATTTATTACAAAATGTACAATTAAAACTGTATTTCATTTTATCAATTCAAAGGACATCATTATTTTACAAACATATTGATTTCATAAAATAAAAATTGATTGCAATTACCAGGCTAGACTTTAAAATTCCATATTAATTAACTTTAATTATTAAGTTATTTATCACAACTAAAGCTCTTTAAATTACCACCAAAACCAAATAAAGATTTTTAAATTACATTCTAAATCAATCATCAACTTATAAAATTTTAACTTGCTGAAAGCCAATATCTCTTCGTATTTTAAATCATTAAATCAAATTTCAAGGAAGAATTTCATATTTTCTAAATATTCAAAATACTTAATAAATTTTTAGGAAAATATTACCGTAAAAATATTAACCATGGGCCTGTATAATATTTTCTAACCTAGGTCAAGTGATACAGATATATATTATTTCAATCCGTAATCTAAAAGAAAATCCGGGTTCTATCATTTCAAACCCGCTATCCCAAGTAAAATAAAAAAAATAAAAATCAATAAAATCACTCGAGCCTATTATTTCAGCCCATAGTGATTTTCCTTATTCTAAAGTCCGTTCAAGTATGTATACTTTCAACCCATAGTGATAGGGAACATGCCGTGATACAGTAAATAAAATGAACAGTACAATATAACATATCATATCAAATGATGTAACAGTTATACAAACAGTATTAAACTTCATATAAATATGTCATAGGCATGTATGAACATAGCATACTAATTTAGACAATTCACTTGTCATCATTTCACAATATAAGTATGTAAGTCTAGTGTAATAACTTGTAGCGATCCAAATTGAATCGTTTGAAAATCGACACCCGTACTTCCCTTGTACTCGAATGTCGCAGATTCAACCGTTGAAAATTGACTCGTGCCGGAGCTTATAACACATCAAGTACAACACAGCGGAAGAAAATGAATAATATCATATACAACATGATCCAATATCTGATACAACAGATGATACAATAGAATGATACAACTGGATATCAACACTATCAGAGATACATGACATAGCAGCGGAAAGAATATCTTCAAAAGAATGCATCCCCAAATCCAATGCTCTAATCCAAAGCAAGCTCGAACCAATATCACGTGTCACCTAGACAAGCGAGTCTCGTCCGTGATCCAAAGACTGGACGAACTCCAGATCATCTACTAAACCTGACTATTTGAAAAACCAAACTCTAGTCTGCCCGTGTGGAAAATAGAAGGCGCCTAGAGTTTAGGAAAGGAACAATAAACTCCAGGTCAGTCATGGGACTGGTGCTAGTAACAAAAATAGTTTTTTTAAACTTTAAAAACAAGCAACAAAGGAATTTAAAACATTGAAAACCACAATGCTTTTTGGAAAATGAAACTACCATAAGCCCTCCCACCGTACACACCATGCAAACGCAGAATTGGAGGAGATTTCTCCTTATGATAGTAAAAAATGCTTGATATGCAAAATCCTTTGATATTATTATTATTAGTGCATAGTGGGAAAACATTTCGAAAGTATAATATTAATCTTAGCCAGCATAGGCATTTCGCACTTATGCCTACTATAGTTACCATATTCAATAGCAGGTTACCGTCACATTCCATGGCAGGTGATGCAACTAAAACCGTACAGGGCGTGTATTGTTTCTTTGGATTTTCCAGCAAATGGTCTGGCAAAGGAACTTCCCAATAAAATGGAGCGCCTCTGGAGGGACGCCCCCGAGAATCTAACCGGATATCTGCTACACAAGGCCGGGTTACCTCTGTAACTAGGTAACAACTGACAGGAGTATGCCATACCCCGGTCGTTACCGACCTTTATCTGAGGGCCCTCAATCCAACAACCACACAGTAAAGTATATGGGCTCCATACCATGATATCACTTTCATAAACAACAACATAAGTAAATATCTGGGCTCCATACCATGATATCACTTGTTTTATCCAGAAGGAAATGGTCATACCCTCAGGATGAGCTACCTCCAAATAACCTTGCTGCCACGATTCCTGTTTCGACCATTACCGGGTTGTGAGGCTCGATGAGGTCTCGTCCACAAAGCTTCGCTTTTCACAAAAGCTATGCTTTGGTCACAAATGATCAACAAATGATCATCAACACACAGCAGCACTCAGCATGCCACACTACCAAATTGGGAGTATATCACTGATAATCTTCAACTACAAAATCTCTGAGCTCGTACGTCTCAGAGAAGGGTGTTAAGCTAAGAGAATAAATTCTGCGCCACCAACAGATATGTATTTGAAAGAAATCAGCTTTATATCTCAAAGTGTAGTGCCAGACATACAACCATATAAGTCTGTTCCGGGTTCGAACAGAACCGAAGGCACTTCCGAAGAAGCCCTTGCAAAATTCGGATAATTCCTAATCATATCCGGATTTCCCATCACATATGGAGATCTCTATATCGGGGATCAACCGGTGCACAGACAATCGACGAGTTATAATTTCGTTTTTGAAAATATCTGATCTTCACCACCGGTCTTCAAATGCTATCCATATTGTCGTATCATTATTCGGAATGGGTTATATGACACAAAGGTCCTCTCCCGGCTAAACCGAATAATAAGCGCAATATTTAAAAACATATGGATATTAGGATTTTAGTTAAGTCACCACTTTTCACAAAACAAAACATTTCTTGAAATGATTTAAACAAATTACCATTTCAAATTTCTAAACAAAAGATTTATTTCACAAAGTTCACCTAGTTTCACAAAGATCCATTCACGTATTTCAAAGCAATTTCCATTTCAATTAGGATTAACTCATCCAATCTTTAAATCAAAGACTTAACTTAAAACTTTCAAGCCCATTTCCAAAGATTTATTCACAACTTGGAGGACCATTTTCATTTTAGACATGAAATCCTTTCAACACAAATTTGAAGTTCATTACTTATGTGAAAGCTTTTATTATTTGAAAACAAATAGTTTTTGTTTCAGAAAAAATCCAATTATATTTGCACGAGTTAAAGCCATTGAATTAAATTCAAATTCCCAAATCAATACTTTTAAAATGGTTTAACCCAAATATAACTTGTATAACATCTTTAATCCTAGTTTCAATTCATAGAATTAAAATTTTGAATTCTAATTTAAGTCAAATTATTTAAATTTCAAGTTTTATTAAGTTATTTAAAATAACTTTTATTTTTGAAACTTGTTTTCAAATGCTCTCAATTCCAATTCCAAAACTATATTGGATTCAAGAATTCAATCTTTAAAGTTGTTAAAAATCTATGACTTAACCGATTTGCTCGTGTAATCCATATTTGTGTGTGTATGGTGTAGTCCAGGGGTTTTACACAATAGTGCAACATCATTCAATCATGACAGATTAAAATACAACAATATATTTGATAAGCGGTATAAACTATAATGCTTATCTTTCATATACAGATCATAGATATATATATCACAGATAATAAATTACATCACAGAAAATTAGTTACATTACAGATCACACCATAAATCAGGATATATCACAAAGCATCACATATCAGAAATACCAAACAATTCAACGTCCAATATAATCCAAACATCCATAAGTAGGATCAATTTAATTATCTAATTAATTTAAATCAGATTAATTTCTATGAATGAATTTGCTAGTCATGGTAGATTATATAATCAGTTAACTATAGAACATTTAATAAATTATCCTTTAATTAACCCTTAATTAATAATTAATCCTTAATTTATTATTCTTAATTAATTACAATAACTAATTAGGTACTCCTTAATTTATAAATAATTATTCCCTACTTAATTTATCCTTAAACCTTAATTAATTAATTTAAACCTTTAATTACTTATTTAATTAATCCAAATCATTAATCAATTAAATAAATAAATTATCCATTTTAATTAACGTAATAATTAATGAATTATAATTATTAAATATTCATTAACTTGAGATAAAGCTCATTCTTATTAATGGTTTAATTGTCACTTACAAGTATGATTGATAACGTTTATTTCCAAATTTACTTTTAAATTTCATTTTTGATTTAAGGTTTAAAATGAGTCCTTATTTATCTTTAATAAAGTTTAAAACTAAATTTTAAACCCTTTGAATTAACATGTTAAGTAACATTTTTGTTAATAAAGAAATGTAAAAGAGTTCAGCATCAATTTCTCATTGAATTCACATATCAATGAATTCTTTACATTTAAACTCATTGAAATATTTAAATATTTAAATTTGTACAACTTTATTTAACTTCAAAATCTGGAATTCAAAGTTAGATTTAAACTCAGGTTTCATTTTTTTTGTTTGATTAAAAATCTTATTTCAATTGCTTCCTTTACATTTTTCAAACTCTATTTTAAATCCAAATCTTTTAAAACCACTTAATTGCTTAAACATTTTTAAGTTATTAAACAATTTGAATTTTAAAAACTTATTTCCAAACTAAGTTTCAAAACTGAACTTGAGTTATGTTAAACTTTGATTTTAACTCTGTTAAACTTTTGCTTTGAACTTCAAAAGTTCAGTTTTAAATTCAAAAAAAAACAATAGGAACAGGTTTGTGGAAATCTGTATATAACATTACTCGAGCCACTCAAATCTTTGCTTCGAGTTCAACATTGAAAGTCTTTGAGCAAACTATTCGAATTACCCGTGACCAACGCGAGAGCCATCCCTACTCTTTCCAGACCAAACAAACACCCAGATCACAAATGATCGTGCACGTGTACGGCTCCGACCATCATCTCCGGTCAACGCTGCATCGACGAGCAAGTCGACGATCGATCACCAACCATTCTCCGACCATCTGAATCCCCATCCTCCTCGCGAATTCGAATTTGAGTATAAACTCGAAACCTGATAAATTAAATTGTCCTCATCACCAAAACCTGGAAGTCACGTCGTTTCCAATCTCCGACCACCAGAACACGTGAAACTCCGTCCACTCATGCGTCGACACTTCCTCCACCGTCACCCCAAAACTTATCACGCTCGATCACACACAGACGACAAACGAATTGAAACATCTAACCTCGACAAAAACTAGGTTTACAACCTTCACGAGTTCGCCGCCACCACGATGATCAACTTCACCCCATCACCATATTTTTCTCCGAACCCCCGATCACTCCTCCACCTCCAGGAGGAAGCTCGACCCCTCCGAACATTAAGATCATCAGAAATAACTCGAAATGCACAACTCGAACAAACCCAAACTGCTCTTAATTCTGAACTCTAAAATTTTTGATTTTTGCTTTAAAAATCATATTTTAGTATAAGAATTCAGGTTATAAACCTGAATTCGAGAATTAAGAAATTTAAATTTCGACTTATCTTGAGTTTGCTCAGCTATTTTGGGTTTCCAGAGACAATTATAAGTTGTTTTAACTTAAATGAATTTTTAAACTTTAATTCATGATCAAACAAACAATATTTTTTTTATATTGTACATTCTAACTGTTATTAGATCAAGAGAAATAGATTTGTTTGCATATTTAGGTCTGGGAAAAACAAGAATAGAGCCATCTCAAATTTTGCACAAGTATACACACATTCACATATTCACACAGGAACAATTTCAACATATATGTTTTCCAGATATAAACTTGCTACTGATGCAGATATTAAAGTTTTAAAAGTGAATATTACTCACCTTGATTAAGAAATGAACTGAGCACTTCCTTTTCTTGAAACAGGTTTGAAATTGCAAGTTGAAGCTTTTCTCTTGATCTCTGGTTGTAGTTGAGTTAGATTGTTGTTTAAGTTGAATTTTGTTTTAAGTTTTGAAATAGTATTTGCTTCAGATTTTTAGCTTGATGGACGAACTGAAATGAAGTTGCTTGATATATAGGAAATGAAGTTTAGAGGTGATATAATTCTTGCTTGTACAACAGGGGGACATTGTTTGTTTTGTACAAATATAAATCAGAGATATTTTTCTTTCATTTGGAGCCTTAGCAAGATTTCGGCTGATATAATCTATATTTTGGTGGCTGAGATGATATACTGTGGCTAACATTAGTTATATTTGTCTTGTTTTACAAACTCATGCTTATCTTTATTTTCTCAAGTCTTCATGCTTAAACATATACCTGTCTTCTTATACAAGCCTACACACCTATCTATATTTGCTTGTACAAAGATACTTATATTAACCTTCTTCTTATGTAAGCCTACATACTTATGTTCATATTTTTATCTTTTCTTTTGTCTTGTCTTATTACTTTATAATATAAATAAATTTCTATAGTTAATATGTTGTTATATTTTAGCTAATGTATTACTATGTATTTCATAATTTATCTTATATAAATCTATTTCTATTCCCAATTTAAATATTTATTTATTTTAACTTTAATAATTATTTCCTTATTTTATATTTTGCATTCCTATATATATAGATATTTAACTTTTAAAGAAATCATTTTTAAAACTTAATTGTACTTTGATAAATTAAGCACACATTTTTTTCGAATTTGGAGAAACTCGAATTAATTTCACAATAAATTTTCAAATTTTTTATTCAAAAATTAAATTAATTATCAATTTAAACTTAGTAAAAATCCGAGATCGTTCAAGATTCCCCCTTAACAAATTTCGTCCTTGAAATTTTGCAAGGGAGACACAAAGATAGATGAAGAATGTTTCATCAAATCAAACTGAACATCTATTATGCATTTGGCTTACCAAATCAAAATATTAATAATAGATACAAGAACAAACTCATACAATATTACATAGGATACTCAGGTCATCAAATCTACGAATATGCAAGGCACCGGTTAGTCCGAAGGATAACTAACCGTTCGTAGAATATATCGAGACCCAAACAATAAATGAATGGATTTAATCTTCCTTAACTCTCAAATACTAGATATGGATTCTTAAATTCAAGTCGGAATACTCCAAAGTATATACCAACTTGTCCCTCTTTGGACTTCGATCTACACAAGAAATTACAATAGAATTTCGAATTTGGTTTAATCGAAATTGTTTTATCGGTACAAATCCTCATATTCAACTTTATATTAAATTTACCAATTTATTCCAAATAGAATTTCAAATTTACTGAAGTAAAAACGAAAAGCTGATAGAAATTTAATTAAGAGAATACGAAATAGAAACTTATCTACACGATTCGTAAGAGCCACCATCACACCGAAACTTCTTTCTGGAGCTGTCATGCAACAATCAAAGAAATTGGGAAGACGAATCGAAGGAGATTGATAGAGAAAATTGTTTCCACTTTTGCAGGGTATTGACCATTTATAGTCGTATTCCCCTGTCCCCTATCTCATCCTCTTCTTGCAATCGTACCTACTATCAGTGGATAGTAAGAGAATTTCTAAGGCATTCGAACGGATATCTTAGGGATATACTCATTCTAGGGTTTACTTCACCCTATCTCTAATGAGCTACTTACTGTGTTATACTCCTGAGCTAAAGTTTTAACCTTCAGCTTTGATACTAAATGTAATAGTCTAGGCTTTTCAACCATCGATGTAACGACCCAGAAATTTTAATAATTTAAATTTGAGTATTTAATTAATTTTAAATATTTATAAGTAGAAAATTTGAAGTTAAATAATTTATTTCTCGAATATTGGATTTAATAGGGTAATTTAAATCGATTATTTAATAGTGAAATTCCAGGAATAATTAAATATTGGGTTAAATATGATTGAAAATGATTTGGGAAATTTTATTTTATCATATTGAAGTTATAGAAATATTTTAGAACTTGTAAAACTGAATTTGGAGTTAATTTGTAAAAATTGAATATTTTAATATTTAATTATCGACTGAAAAATAGCCAATTTTTGAACAGTCTCGGAATTGAACGAAACGAGTTCCATTGGATCCGTAATAGTTAATTATTATCGGATTTCAAATTTCGTAGCAAACGGAGTTGTCGTTTGACCGTGGCAGCTCGAAACGCATCGATATCGTTTTAATATTAATTTAGCGAGTTAAAATAGCCATTTTTCAAACGGTCTCGGATTTCGACGAAACCAGTTTCATCGGATCCGTAATGTGATATTATTGTAAGATTTCAAATTTCAAGTCGATTGGATTTGCCGTTTGTCCGGTACAAATTAAAACGCCTAGAAATCGTTTAAATCGGTTTAAGTTTAAATTGAGCGTTTGTTGTTGTATCTCACACATACGATGGAATTAGCTTCCGAAACCTGTTCCATTGTGTCCGGAACGCAGAAAAACCTTAGAATCGCCTATTGGAACGTGAGAATTGGGGTTCGTTTGCATACGTGATTAAATCGAGAATTTATTTTAATAAAATAATATTAAACAATTTATATATATATATTAATCTCTTTCCAAACCCTAATAACATCAGGCCGCCGCATATTATAGTCAATGGCCGAAAATGATTTAGCTTCTTCCTCCCAAATCTCTCAATCCATGCAGTAATTTCATAAACTCCCAACTAATAAATTGAAGAGAGAGTCGAGATTCACGTATTGAACGGTGGAGATGGAGTTCTGTGAAGCGGAGGGGGAGATTTCGTGGCCCGTTCAAGGCCGTGCGTGCTCGATTTTCGAGCCAGGAGGGGGGGGGCCGCGATGCGTGGTGCATGGACCGAAGGTAGAGGGAGCGAAGGCCTTCGAAGCAGTAGTTCTCGATCGAGCTGAATGCGTGGTAGGTGGCGGTGGTCTCGTGCCCTAACTCGGTGATGTTTGGGTTCACGTTTCTGTAACACGCGAAGAGGAGAAGAAGGCTGGAAGCTTGCGTGCGCGTTGGGTAGTTTAGATGAGCGGCTTTGATTTTCTTGGTAATTAAATAAAAGAAAATTAGTTTTAAATTGTTGTTCGAACTTTGAAAATTAATAACGATCTCATACGTTATCAGATTGTAACGAATTTGGATGCGTTGGAATCGCTGAGTCGAGCACTACGCGATGGTGCAAATCCGGAGCCATTCCGGGCAAGTAGGAATTTGGGTTAAATCGAACACTGTCCGGTTTAATTTGAATTTCGAACGCTCGCCGAAACTCAAGGTGAGAAATCCTCACTCAATCGAAAGGTTTTGTTTAAAATTTTAAATAGTTAATATTGATTGATAATTGTTGATTGATTGTGCTAGTAGATATAGTAGGATATATACTATATATAGCGATATATATATATTGGCATATGTATATATCGGATTTGATTTCCCGCCTCGTATAGCGGATGAGACCCTATTGCGCCGTTATTAAGCGGATATTTATAAAATCCCATATACCGCGATATTCCACCTCGAAGTGGAATTGGTATTGTGCTAACGTCTGTGGTTGCAGGGAAACAGGTTGGAGGGATCCAACTGGATTCCTCACATATTTATTTGATTATTGATATTGTGTTATTGTTGATGTTCATATCGACATATGTTGTTAGTTCCCGTAATTGACCATATGATGCTGTTGCATTATCGGATTCAAAATTTTTAAGTTAAAAATAATGATTTGAATTTAAAAAGGGATTTTAAAGAAAATTTTCAAGTATATGTTTTTAGTAAAATTTTGAACTTGATGCAATTTAAAATAAATTAAGATTTAAAATTTTAAAATTATTAAACTATGATTTTTATGGAATATAACCAAAAGGGAAATTTAAAATAGATAGATTTATAAAATAGTTAAATTTTAGATTTTTGAATTTTTATAAAGGATGAATATAAAAGATTTTTTTTAAATTGATATTTTTAAATAGAATTTTTGGGATTATAAAATGAGTTTATAAAGTGCTAAGTTAATGTATAAGATGAATTTCATTTAAAATTTTAGATTTATAGAATGTGAAATTTATAAAACGAATGGTTATTGGAAAATTTTAAGTTTATAAGTTATTAACTTATAGAAATGGATTTGGGCATTAAAAAGGGGAATTTTATAGAAATTGTTAATAAATGAAGATTTCATTAGTTGAAATTATTATAAACCATAAAGAAATCTTGTAAGTGATAAGATTTTAAATTGGTGAAGTTCAAAGGAACGATTTGGTAAATAAATAATATTATAAGTATTTAACTTACAATATGGCTTTTGGGTATGAAATTGGGTTATGTAAATTGCATCGGATTAATAAAGGAATTTATAAAATTGGGGTTTATAATAGAAATGGAATTTATAAACTATGTTTATAAATTTGAAATCCATCGAATTTGATAAATTGAAATATGGGAATTTGTTAAGTGGGCTATATTCACTATTTTGAATATTGAATAGATTATTAAATAAAATGGGTTTGTTTTTGGGAAAGGAATGTTTTAAATGGAATTTAAAACGAATTAAAGGTGTTTTAAAATGTATTGAGTATTGAAAACATAGATTTCAACATTGATTGTTGAAATAGAAGTTTTCGAGAAACAGAAGGGGATAATTTGTATAGTATTGGATTTATATATCTATTTTTAATTTCAAATCCATATACTAGTGTTTTTGGGTTATCGTAACGATGTTTTACGCAACATTCGTTTTTAACCCAAATAAATGTGAATAAAAGAATGTTTTCTTAAAGAGAATGGAATAAAATACTTAACGGTAACTTAAGTATATTGAATATTTCCAAATTGTTGAAAATAAATAAATCTGTGAATTACTTATTTTTAAAATAAGCATGGGAATGGTTTTCTAATATGAAATGGAACGGTTTTTGTGAATTCACCTTTAAGGTAATTGAAAGCAAATAACTTGAAATCGATTTGGGAATCGTATGCTAGTAGATGCTTGGAATTTAAATCCACTTTGGAATTTATATATATGAAGGGAAATTTGTTTAAAATATAAATGTTGATTTATTTTTAAATATGAAAATATAATTTACGAATTTGGAACGTAAGTTAAAATAAATCGGTAAAGATTTATTTGGTGGTTTGAAATTTGTTTCAAAAGGTATATATGGTTAAGGTGATTTGAAATTAGTTTTCAAATGGTTAAGGTGATTTGAAATTAGTTTTCAAATGGTTAAGGTGATTTGAAATTGGTTTGCAAATGGTTAATGTAATTTGAAAATTGGTTTTCAAATGGTAAAGGTAAATTGAAAATTGGTTTTTCAATTGGTTAAGTGTGGAAAATTTTATCGTGAAGTGGTTTTGGTAAAACAAATAACTGGGGCAATTATTTGTAAATGGTGTATATATATATATATATCTTGTAAAGATATTTTGGGACTTAATAATTTTGGAAAAATTATTTGGAATCTGATGATGTGGCGCATCTTTATTGATAGTTAAATAACCGACTATCAATATTTACCCTTGGATGGTATTGATTGTGTTTGTTTGGAATTGAATGCACACTTATTTTTAAAATAAGCGCTCGCTATTCGGTTTAGCCGGGAGAGGACCTTTGTGTCGTATATCCCATTCCGAATATGTGATACGTCGTTTGGATTGCATTTGAAGACCGGTGTGAAGACCGGGTATTTGTGAGAACGATAGGATGACCTATCGATTGTCTCCGCATCGTTAGCTACGATATGGAGATTTCCTTTGTGATGGGAAATTTTATCGGGATTGTGAATACCCGGATTGCAAGGGCTTCTTTGGAAGTGCCTTCGGTTCTGTTCGAACCCGGAACAGACTTGTATGGTTACGTGTCTGACATTACATTTTGAGAGATAGAGCAGATTTCTTTCAAATACATTTCTATTGGTGGCGGAGAATTTATTCTCTTAGCTTAACACCCTTCTCTGAGACGTACGAGCTCAGAGGTTATGTAGTTGAAGGTTATCAGCGATATTTCCCAATCTGGTAATGTGGCATGCTGAGTGCTGCTGTGTGATGATCATTGGTTGGTCATTTGTGATATGATCATTTGTTTGATCATTTATCTTTGTGATTATTGCTTTGGTCATCTGTGGACCCGAAGCATGGCTTTGTTACACAAAGCGTAGCTTTGTGGACGAGACTTCGTCAGGACCTCACTCCCCGGAAATGGTCGAAACAGGAATATGCGGCAAGGTTATGAGGGTCGCGCCCTTTAGGGTATGTCATTTCCTTCTGGAAAAGGGTGGTATCATGGTATGGAGCCCAGATATTTACTCATGTGGAAACACTATATCTATTTCTGTGTGGTGTTGTTGGTATCGAGCGCTCGGATAAAGGTCCCAAAGGACCGGGGGATGACATATTCGTGTAGTAGTTACCTAGTTACAGAGGTAACCCGGCCTTGTGTTGGCAGAGATCTAACCGTAACGTTAGTTCTCGGGACGTCCCGCCAGAGGCGATCCCATGTGGCAGTAGGAAGTTCCTTAGCCTGACCATTTGTTGGAAATCCATTCATCCAATACGCGCCCTGTACGGTTTTAGTTGTAGAACCTGCCATTTAACATGGCAGCTATAGTAGGCATAGTATCATGGTACCTATGCTGGCTAGGATTTATATTATACTTTCGAAATATTTTCCACTATGCACTAGTAATAATATCAAAGAATTTTTCTCGTAGTAAGCATGTTTGACTATCATAAGGAGAAATCTCCCCCATGTGTGCGTTTGCATTGTGTGTGTGCCGGGAGGCCTTATGGTAGTTTCATTTTCCAAAAAGCATTGCGGATTTCGAAATTTAAATTTTCTTGTTGCTTGTTTAAAGATTAACTGTTTTTGAGTTCTCACACCAGTCCCATGACTGACCTGGAGTTTATTGTTCCTTTCCTAAACTCTGGGTGCCCACTATTTTCCACACGGGCAGTCTAGAGTTAGGTTATCAGGTTATTCTGGATTCGGGAGTTGCTGTGCAGATCTGGAGGCGAGCCAGATAGCGTAGTCTATTATCTATTGTATATAGTACTTCTTTCCGCTGTTGTTGTCGTACACTCTGATTGATGTAATGTAATGTGATGTAATGTATAAAATGTATAGTTCTTTGTTTTAAATGAATATTCATTTATCTATTATATGTTGTTCCGCTGCGACTGTGAGATTCTGTTATTGTTTCTCGTTCTGTTACTTGTTTTTCTGTTTTCTCTTCTCTTTCTTTTCTTTCTTCTCCTACCTCTTTCTTCTTCTAAAACCCTAACGGTTCGATTTTTCGGCAACGAAAAATCGCGATCGTTACATTTGGTATCAGAGCATATGGTTAAGCGACAACCTGCTCTGTTGGGTGTTACTCATTAGAGATAGAGTCAGCAGTACTCTAGAATGAGTGTGAGTGTAATAATAGATATGAGTGCGTATTTGTTAGTGAATATAAAATTGTTTTATATTGTGATGATTGGTTTATTGAGTGGTATATGAACCTTCGTCGGCGCAGCCTCGAAAACTGAATCGAAGGGGTTCCTAAACACTTGAATAGAACAATTCGACACAATATTGTTTTAAATTGGGTAAATGAAATAATTTTACCTCGATTATATTTTATATATAAAAAGAAAATAATTTTTCAGGAATTATTGAAGTGTGTATATAATTTATTGCTTGGTTGTTGTAAATGATATATATATATATAAAATAATTAAAAGTTGTTTGAATAAGCTAATAAAAGAAACTATTGTAAAAAGAATAATGGTATAAACCAATGAATCATAAGATGGAATTATAATTAATAATGAGTTACAATTGTAAGATAATCATGTATGTATATAAGAAGTAAAAATTATATAAAAGGTTTATAAAAGTGATTTATGAATAGATTCCCAGATTTTTGAAAGAATAATTAGCATTGATTTCACTATTGTCACTGGGAAATAATAAGGGTGATGACTGCAGCATCATCACTATCATTTTCGAGTTTCTATGTGATGGATTTGCTACAAAAATGAATTAAAAATTGAAGTTTTGTTGTAATAAACCAATTTGAAATTGTTAAATATACGTGAAAAAGGTTTTGGACTTATAATAAATGTTGGAAGTTGAATAATAAATTGTATAACTTATAGAATGGGAAAATGTAAGTGAAACCAGTTGTTGAAGTGGTTAAACAATTAAGTTAAGTAAAATGGAATATGAATTTGAATATTGATATGAATTTGGCTTAAGTAAAAGTTAAATAGGATTTACTTTGGAATTTAAAATCCGAATTGAATTGATAAGTAAAACTTAAGTTTAATTAACAAATGATGTTTAAATGGAATAACTTAAGTGAAGTTGAATAAAAAATCGATCTTTGCATCAAAGTTAAATAATCAAGTGAATTAAATGATGTAAATAAAGTTGAAATGGAATATAACTTAAGGAATATTGAAAGAATTGATGTTAATATCAAAATAAATGAATAAAGTGAGTAAATGAAATTGTTAAAGATGTGAACTTAAGTTATATAAATGAAATTCAATTTTATTTGTAAAAAGAACTAGCAATTGAGTTAAAGTATGAATTGAATGTTAATCAATAGAATATGAATAAGTTGATATGAAATGATGCATGCAAGTGTAAATTCATTTGAAAATAGTTTAATAATAGAATGAAAATCAATTGAATGTTAAACCAATTGAAATTAAAACAGTTGAACCAAATTGAATGTAAGTAAAATAAATAAATTTGGTTGTATTGGATGTACATTGGTCGTTATTGCTTGTTGGTTGGTTGTATGTAAATTCATTAAGTGTTAATGAAATTGAATTAGTAAAATTTGAAAGCTATGTAATTGAATTCAAATGAAAATTGAAATGCAAAGTTGAATGAAAATGAATATGCAACTTTAATAGTAAGCTAAAAGTGGTATAAGAAGCATGTATTGGAAATTTTATAATTGAATTGGCAAATTGGTTTGAATATTATAATTGGATATTATGCTAGCAGGATATACAGGTATATAATGGATTGGAATTTTGATTTTGAAGTTAAAAAAAAATTGAATTGCTCGACAAAAAGGTACGTATTTCAGTTTTTATATGAGATTTGTTGATTTCCTTCTCTAGCCACTTGGCTTTCTCTTTTCTTTTTGATTCTGAGGGGCCGTAGTGCCATTTTGTAGTCGTACCGATCTAGCCGCGCAAAGGAGACTCTGGCGAAATTTTTCGAAAATTTAGGGAGTTAGTAAAAATTTTTTTGAGAAATTTTGAAAGTTTGAAATTTGAATTTAAATTTAAATTTGAATTGTTGAGTAAACAATGTTGTTTGAAACCTATAATTGAAGTTGGAAAGCTAATTGAAATGATAGTAAATCTTTAATAAAAAGATTGGTGTTAGAAGTTGATAAAACTATTAGCTTTGGAAAAATAATAAACGGATTAGGATCGTTCTCCTTAACTTGCAATTTCGAGGACGAAATTCTTTTAAGGAGGGAAGATTGTAACGACCCAGAAATTTTAATAATTTAAATTTGAGTATTTAATTAATTTTAAATATTTATAAGTAGAAAATTTGAAGTTAAATAATTTATTTCTCGAATATTGGATTTAATAGGGTAATTTAAATCGATTATTTAATAGTGAAATTCCAGGAATAATTAAATATTGGGTTAAATATGATTGAAAATGATTTGGGAAATTTTATTTTATCATATTGAAGTTATAGAAATATTTTAGAACTTGTAAAACTGAATTTGGAGTTAATTTGTAAAAATTGAATATTTTAATATTTAATTATCGACTGAAAAATAGCCAATTTTTGAACAGTCTCGGAATTGAACGAAACGAGTTCCATTGGATCCGTAATAGTTAATTATTATCGGATTTCAAATTTCGTAGCAAACGGAGTTGTCGTTTGACCGTGGCAGCTCGAAACGCATCGATATCGTTTTAATATTAATTTAGCGAGTTAAAATAGCCATTTTTCAAACGGTCTCGGATTTCGACGAAACCAGTTTCATCGGATCCGTAATGTGATATTATTGTAAGATTTCAAATTTCAAGTCGATTGGATTTGCCGTTTGTCCGGTACAAATTAAAACGCCTAGAAATCGTTTAAATCGGTTTAAGTTTAAATTGAGCGTTTGTTGTTGTATCTCACACATACGATGGAATTAGCTTCCGAAACCTGTTCCATTGTGTCCGGAACGCAGAAAAACCTTAGAATCGCCTATTGGAACGTGAGAATTGGGGTTCGTTTGCATACGTGATTAAATCGAGAATTTATTTTAATAAAATAATATTAAACAATTTATATATATATATTAATCTCTTTCCAAACCCTAATAACATCAGGCCGCCGCATATTATAGTCAATGGCCGAAAATGATTTAGCTTCTTCCTCCCAAATCTCTCAATCCATGCAGTAATTTCATAAACTCCCAACTAATAAATTGAAGAGAGAGTCGAGATTCACGTATTGAACGGTGGAGATGGAGTTCTGTGAAGCGGAGGGGGAGATTTCGTGGCCCGTTCAAGGCCGTGCGTGCTCGATTTTCGAGCCAGGAGGGGGGGGGCCGCGATGCGTGGTGCATGGACCGAAGGTAGAGGGAGCGAAGGCCTTCGAAGCAGTAGTTCTCGATCGAGCTGAATGCGTGGTAGGTGGCGGTGGTCTCGTGCCCTAACTCGGTGATGTTTGGGTTCACGTTTCTGTAACACGCGAAGAGGAGAAGAAGGCTGGAAGCTTGCGTGCGCGTTGGGTAGTTTAGATGAGCGGCTTTGATTTTCTTGGTAATTAAATAAAAGAAAATTAGTTTTAAATTGTTGTTCGAACTTTGAAAATTAATAACGATCTCATACGTTATCAGATTGTAACGAATTTGGATGCGTTGGAATCGCTGAGTCGAGCACTACGCGATGGTGCAAATCCGGAGCCATTCCGGGCAAGTAGGAATTTGGGTTAAATCGAACACTGTCCGGTTTAATTTGAATTTCGAACGCTCGCCGAAACTCAAGGTGAGAAATCCTCACTCAATCGAAAGGTTTTGTTTAAAATTTTAAATAGTTAATATTGATTGATAATTGTTGATTGATTGTGCTAGTAGATATAGTAGGATATATACTATATATAGCGATATATATATATTGGCATATGTATATATCGGATTTGATTTCCCGCCTCGTATAGCGGATGAGACCCTATTGCGCCGTTATTAAGCGGATATTTATAAAATCCCATATACCGCGATATTCCACCTCGAAGTGGAATTGGTATTGTGCTAACGTCTGTGGTTGCAGGGAAACAGGTTGGAGGGATCCAACTGGATTCCTCACATATTTATTTGATTATTGATATTGTGTTATTGTTGATGTTCATATCGACATATGTTGTTAGTTCCCGTAATTGACCATATGATGCTGTTGCATTATCGGATTCAAAATTTTTAAGTTAAAAATAATGATTTGAATTTAAAAAGGGATTTTAAAGAAAATTTTCAAGTATATGTTTTTAGTAAAATTTTGAACTTGATGCAATTTAAAATAAATTAAGATTTAAAATTTTAAAATTATTAAACTATGATTTTTATGGAATATAACCAAAAGGGAAATTTAAAATAGATAGATTTATAAAATAGTTAAATTTTAGATTTTTGAATTTTTATAAAGGATGAATATAAAAGATTTTTTTTAAATTGATATTTTTAAATAGAATTTTTGGGATTATAAAATGAGTTTATAAAGTGCTAAGTTAATGTATAAGATGAATTTCATTTAAAATTTTAGATTTATAGAATGTGAAATTTATAAAACGAATGGTTATTGGAAAATTTTAAGTTTATAAGTTATTAACTTATAGAAATGGATTTGGGCATTAAAAAGGGGAATTTTATAGAAATTGTTAATAAATGAAGATTTCATTAGTTGAAATTATTATAAACCATAAAGAAATCTTGTAAGTGATAAGATTTTAAATTGGTGAAGTTCAAAGGAACGATTTGGTAAATAAATAATATTATAAGTATTTAACTTACAATATGGCTTTTGGGTATGAAATTGGGTTATGTAAATTGCATCGGATTAATAAAGGAATTTATAAAATTGGGGTTTATAATAGAAATGGAATTTATAAACTATGTTTATAAATTTGAAATCCATCGAATTTGATAAATTGAAATATGGGAATTTGTTAAGTGGGCTATATTCACTATTTTGAATATTGAATAGATTATTAAATAAAATGGGTTTGTTTTTGGGAAAGGAATGTTTTAAATGGAATTTAAAACGAATTAAAGGTGTTTTAAAATGTATTGAGTATTGAAAACATAGATTTCAACATTGATTGTTGAAATAGAAGTTTTCGAGAAACAGAAGGGGATAATTTGTATAGTATTGGATTTATATATCTATTTTTAATTTCAAATCCATATACTAGTGTTTTTGGGTTATCGTAACGATGTTTTACGCAACATTCGTTTTTAACCCAAATAAATGTGAATAAAAGAATGTTTTCTTAAAGAGAATGGAATAAAATACTTAACGGTAACTTAAGTATATTGAATATTTCCAAATTGTTGAAAATAAATAAATCTGTGAATTACTTATTTTTAAAATAAGCATGGGAATGGTTTTCTAATATGAAATGGAACGGTTTTTGTGAATTCACCTTTAAGGTAATTGAAAGCAAATAACTTGAAATCGATTTGGGAATCGTATGCTAGTAGATGCTTGGAATTTAAATCCACTTTGGAATTTATATATATGAAGGGAAATTTGTTTAAAATATAAATGTTGATTTATTTTTAAATATGAAAATATAATTTACGAATTTGGAACGTAAGTTAAAATAAATCGGTAAAGATTTATTTGGTGGTTTGAAATTTGTTTCAAAAGGTATATATGGTTAAGGTGATTTGAAATTAGTTTTCAAATGGTTAAGGTGATTTGAAATTAGTTTTCAAATGGTTAAGGTGATTTGAAATTGGTTTGCAAATGGTTAATGTAATTTGAAAATTGGTTTTCAAATGGTAAAGGTAAATTGAAAATTGGTTTTTCAATTGGTTAAGTGTGGAAAATTTTATCGTGAAGTGGTTTTGGTAAAACAAATAACTGGGGCAATTATTTGTAAATGGTGTATATATATATATATATCTTGTAAAGATATTTTGGGACTTAATAATTTTGGAAAAATTATTTGGAATCTGATGATGTGGCGCATCTTTATTGATAGTTAAATAACCGACTATCAATATTTACCCTTGGATGGTATTGATTGTGTTTGTTTGGAATTGAATGCACACTTATTTTTAAAATAAGCGCTCGCTATTCGGTTTAGCCGGGAGAGGACCTTTGTGTCGTATATCCCATTCCGAATATGTGATACGTCGTTTGGATTGCATTTGAAGACCGGTGTGAAGACCGGGTATTTGTGAGAACGATAGGATGACCTATCGATTGTCTCCGCATCGTTAGCTACGATATGGAGATTTCCTTTGTGATGGGAAATTTTATCGGGATTGTGAATACCCGGATTGCAAGGGCTTCTTTGGAAGTGCCTTCGGTTCTGTTCGAACCCGGAACAGACTTGTATGGTTACGTGTCTGACATTACATTTTGAGAGATAGAGCAGATTTCTTTCAAATACATTTCTATTGGTGGCGGAGAATTTATTCTCTTAGCTTAACACCCTTCTCTGAGACGTACGAGCTCAGAGGTTATGTAGTTGAAGGTTATCAGCGATATTTCCCAATCTGGTAATGTGGCATGCTGAGTGCTGCTGTGTGATGATCATTGGTTGGTCATTTGTGATATGATCATTTGTTTGATCATTTATCTTTGTGATTATTGCTTTGGTCATCTGTGGACCCGAAGCATGGCTTTGTTACACAAAGCGTAGCTTTGTGGACGAGACTTCGTCAGGACCTCACTCCCCGGAAATGGTCGAAACAGGAATATGCGGCAAGGTTATGAGGGTCGCGCCCTTTAGGGTATGTCATTTCCTTCTGGAAAAGGGTGGTATCATGGTATGGAGCCCAGATATTTACTCATGTGGAAACACTATATCTATTTCTGTGTGGTGTTGTTGGTATCGAGCGCTCGGATAAAGGTCCCAAAGGACCGGGGGATGACATATTCGTGTAGTAGTTACCTAGTTACAGAGGTAACCCGGCCTTGTGTTGGCAGAGATCTAACCGTAACGTTAGTTCTCGGGACGTCCCGCCAGAGGCGATCCCATGTGGCAGTAGGAAGTTCCTTAGCCTGACCATTTGTTGGAAATCCATTCATCCAATACGCGCCCTGTACGGTTTTAGTTGTAGAACCTGCCATTTAACATGGCAGCTATAGTAGGCATAGTATCATGGTACCTATGCTGGCTAGGATTTATATTATACTTTCGAAATATTTTCCACTATGCACTAGTAATAATATCAAAGAATTTTTCTCGTAGTAAGCATGTTTGACTATCATAAGGAGAAATCTCCCCCATGTGTGCGTTTGCATTGTGTGTGTGCCGGGAGGCCTTATGGTAGTTTCATTTTCCAAAAAGCATTGCGGATTTCGAAATTTAAATTTTCTTGTTGCTTGTTTAAAGATTAACTGTTTTTGAGTTCTCACACCAGTCCCATGACTGACCTGGAGTTTATTGTTCCTTTCCTAAACTCTGGGTGCCCACTATTTTCCACACGGGCAGTCTAGAGTTAGGTTATCAGGTTATTCTGGATTCGGGAGTTGCTGTGCAGATCTGGAGGCGAGCCAGATAGCGTAGTCTATTATCTATTGTATATAGTACTTCTTTCCGCTGTTGTTGTCGTACACTCTGATTGATGTAATGTAATGTGATGTAATGTATAAAATGTATAGTTCTTTGTTTTAAATGAATATTCATTTATCTATTATATGTTGTTCCGCTGCGACTGTGAGATTCTGTTATTGTTTCTCGTTCTGTTACTTGTTTTTCTGTTTTCTCTTCTCTTTCTTTTCTTTCTTCTCCTACCTCTTTCTTCTTCTAAAACCCTAACGGTTCGATTTTTCGGCAACGAAAAATCGCGATCGTTACAATCGACAGCGACTAATCTCGACTGGTAGGCTTTTCAACCATCCCAGCCCCGCCATGGCTCACAACGGTACCCGAAACATGCTTTTACGACCAGCCTTTCAACTGTCACAGCTTACGCCTAACCAACCCCTTAAACAGGATGTTTGGGGTTTAGAGTCTCCTGCTCGCCACCCAACAAAAAGTGATAACCCTCATCACGTTTCACCTAGATAAGCAAGGTCAGTCATGGGACTAGTGTAAGTAACAAAAACAGTTTTATATCTTTAAAAACAAGCAACAAAGGAATTTAAAACATTGAAAACCGCAATGCTTTTTGGAAAATGAAACTACCATAAGGCCTCCCACTGCACACACCATGCAAACGCAGAATTGGAGGAGATTTCTCCTTATGATAGTAAAAAATGCTTGACACGCCAAATCCTTTGATATTATTATTATTAGTGCATAGTGGGTAAACATTTCGAAAGTATAATATTAATCTTAGCCATCATAGGCATTTCGCACTTATGCCTACTATAGCTACCATGTTCAATAGCAGGTTACCGCCACATTCCATGGCAGGTTATACAACTAAAACCGTGCAGGGCGCGTATTGTTTCTTTGGATTTTCCAACAAATGGTTGGGCGAAGGAACTTCCTAATAAAATGGAATGCCTCTGGAGGGACGCCCCCGAGAACCTAATCGAATCTCTTCTACACAAGGCCGGGTTACCTCTGTAACTAGGTAACAACTAACACGAGCTTTCCATCCCCCGGTCGTTACCAACCTTTATCTGAGGGCCCTCAATCCAACAACCACACAGTAAAGTATCTAGGCTCCATACCATGATATCACTTTCATAAACAATCAACATAAGTAAATATCTGGGCACCATACCATGATATCACTTTTTTATCCAGAAGGAAATGGTCATACCCTCAGGAGGAGCTACCTCCAAATAACCTTGCTGCCACGATTCCTGTTTCGACCATTACCAGGTTGTAAGGCTCGACGAGGTCTCGTCCCATTACACTAAATCAGTGATTTTGTAACATTTATAATTTTCAATTTCCAACACTTATAAATGTTAGTAATTGCTAACATTGAAAAAGCGTTAGGATGCCTGAAAATCCGTTAGCAAAAATAAATAATTTTCTTAATGAGCTTTGCAACACATTGGTTATATTCGCTAACATAGACAAGTGTTACAATGGTTGGTAAATCAGTAAATAATTCATAACCCTTACCCTCATTAGTAATTTTGTACAAGTTTATGTTTCTCACGCTTATTCATTCCCATCCCCATTTCGGCCGCGTATTCTTTAATTTCAATACTAGGGTTTCTCCTCTTTCCGCGGCGGCTTCCCTCGATGCCTCCAGCGACATCGACGGCTTACTTCGGCGCCTCCAGCAACATCGGTGGCTTTTCTGGGCGCATCCTCTTGGACATGTATTTGAGGTGATTAATTTCTGTAGAAAGAACATAGTTTGATTTGGTACATATGGTGTAAAACAGCGTCTACTATTCTAGCATGTATTCGATTTAAACCGTTGAGTTCTAATTTGTTTTTTGATTTAATTAAGTGAATCCATTCTTTAGTTTTTACTGGAAAAGTTGATTCGCATCATAAGTTTTAACTGCAAAAGAGGATCCATTTTAATATGATGAGGCTAATCAATTTCATATATTTGGAAATAGCAAAAAAGAGCATGAGAAATCAGCAAGAGTGTCTCCTATTTATATCTTCCTAAATAGTTTCGTCTTTTACAAATTTTAATTTTATAATTATGGTCTTTGGATACAGCAACGAAATAGATGGATTTACCTTTGCTTAACTATTAGTATCTATACAAACTTATGAATTCAAATTTATATGTATGTATATCTATTTACAGTTAATTAAATGAACAGCTATTTATATTCAAATTTATAGACCTATATATCAAGTATACATACGAATACACATAGATGTACTAGCTCTTATTGAAGGTTTTGAAAACTCAGTTTGGTATGTTAGTTTAATATCTGACATTGGTACTTGTTATACTGTATATAACTCACTGGTTGTCTAATTTGGATGCTGAAATATGAATTTCTTCAGACAATAAATGAATGACGTTTTCATGTTGGTACATGAGTTAGTTGCCTATTTGCCTCTCTCACGCTGTGTCTTCTATTTATATTATTCGCACCACTGGGCCATTATTCCTTTTAACTTTCTTTTTTTCTTTTTCTTTTCTTTTAGTGTCGCTGCTCTGTACCACTGGGCCGTTAGTTTTTTTATTTCCATTGAAAAGGCCTAAAGAGGGAAAGCACAAGAGGGCAATCAAAGAAGAAGAAGACAATATAAGCTAACAGAGGAGGATAAAACAATGTAAATTCTAGGTCAAAGAATCAAAGATCAAGGACGATGTATTTTGAGGGTGAATTAGGAGCATAAATCAGTAAGTAATTCTCGCTCATAATTCCTTGATTGCATACTATTAAATTATTATGGTATTATATTTTGAACTAGTTGTTAGGCGTAGCTTGATTATATGTTTGAGTTTACGTTTATTGTCCTCTGTTGATTTTGATGATATGTTGTGATTTGATTAGATTATGAATATAGATTAGACATAATGGTCAGTTATGAGGGATCGATGTGTAGATGTGAATTTCTATGATAAAATAGTAATACTTAGGAAATAATTGATGAATAAATATTAAAAGGGTATGTGAATATGGTATTGAGTTGTGATATTGATCACTGATTTATAGAGACGTTCTATTACATTTGAGATACGTTATGAGTTGTGTGTGCGATGTATGTTTATTTTGTTTAAGATGATGTTAAAGACTTAAGGCTCCATAGAATATGTAGGTGGTTAACCTAGTGTAGAAGGTTGTTGGTAGCATTGAGAACTTCTCTCATATTTTAGATGATAGTTGCCTGTGTGGGTGGAATGCTTAGTAGTATGCAGTAATCTGTGAAAAGTTAGATGTAGTGTGTATACCAGCAGGCATGCTCAGTGTCTAGGATCTTGGCGAGCATGTATGCTCATTATTTCATGTTGAATTAGCAAGCAGCAATGTAAGACAATGTTGCTCGAATATCTATAGTTTGTGAAAATGTGTGAGATTTAATTATTGCTATACGAATATGTATGAGTGTGTAAGAGTGAAGGGCTACGTGAGTGGGCATTAAACCATTCCAAAGATAAAAGTAACGAGCATTGTAGCTCTTTAGTGTGTGTCAAGCACTGTAGCTCTATGAATTAGTTATATTAGTGAGATTTGAGCAGGCTCCCTAGTGCTAAATTGCTAATGCTAAAGTAAATATGGTTGTCATTTTCTGACAACGGGTAGCAAGTGAAAAGTATATCACTCTAAATCTAAGTAGAGATAAGATTAGCTCCATATAATGTCAAAGTGATAATGTAAACGAGTGATCATACAGTTTAATAATTATAGATGAGCGAATCTTGCAATGGCTATAAATGAGAGAAACTTATACTCTATCTGATGAGCGGCTTCAGATATATGTTGTAACCACTACAGGATATGTTACCCAAAAAGAGGAGATAAGAGAACACCCTTAGTCCTTAGCGTTATTTTGACAAGTGATTAATTATGTGTTAGGCAGGTGGTTTTACTTATAAAAAGAGTAGTCTTACGTGTTGTTATATAGTTAAGAACACGAGGAGAGTGTACGCTTAGTAAAATAGAGGCAATGAAAGGATAGTGTTAAGGTATTAAAGGGGCGGTGTTAGTGAGAAAATAGGAACGAATGGAATCGTGTGTGTGCAGAATGGATTATGTGTTGTATGTGAACAAGTGGATGAGCAGTAAATATGAATTTATATAGTATGATTTGCATTATAACCTAATATTAAATTATTCTGCCTATATAAAGAGATGCCTAACTTAAATATATTGATTGTGCTATATTACCGTGGGAGATGAGAATATGTAGTACATGAAATTCATTCTGCATTTATTGAAAACTAAATATAAATTATGTAGCAGGTTCCTTTCTGTTTCATTTGAATTGCCATTTAACAAATAATGGGCACACATGAACACTTAATACTATAAAAAAGTAAAAAAATCAAATACATAAAAACGCATTACAGTCCATAACAAGGCAAGTAATGCATACATCGTTTAAACATTTTCCAATTAACTAGATAAGATAATAATACAAGCAAATATCAAATTATAGTTTGATTACAGCTGCTGTTCTATTATCAAACCAACTTATGTACATACAATAGCTGAATATAAACCCTTAAGGCAAATCTAACCATTGCCCGGAACATGCACTAGCAGATATATTGTGCTATTTCCCGATAGATATTTGCCAGAATTTTATAACATTTTTTTATGTGAAAAATGAGTCGATCCTCTATTTGAGGAAGTTGGCACTTTAATCCATGCCTTGCGCCGTTACTCTATAACTCTTTTCCAAAAAGTCTTTTTTTATTTTGGGTATCAAAAATGCACATAAGTGGTTAGGGAAAAAAAGAATTTTACACTTTGATGGTGTTATATCTAATGCAAAAGCCATTTACATTGTTGATTAAATAAGAATTAGAAATGTAAATTTTGATTATTGTTTTAGTCTGCCAATCAAACAAAAATATTTATCAAATCCTTACCTTTTATGAATACATGACATAATATGTATGTGTTATAAATTATTCTTCATAAGAATTTGTAGGCCTCATTCAACTTTTAGCATTAATAAAGTTTGATTATACTATATATATTATAATTAATATGTTGAGCATGACTTCATGGAGTAAAAGGATATCGTGATGACACTATCTCTTTGCTACCTATTGTAGGTGCATGAGTTCATAATTGTGCTTTAAGATTTTAGCTTTAGCTATTGTTTAGCTAAGGTGAATAGAGTTAATCATGTAGTTAATTTGGGATTTTATCGTGAAAAGAATTGAAAGATTGTTAATCTTATGATATGCTACTACCACTCAACATCTGCATCAACCTTTTCTTTTGTGTGCATAATGGCACTTTCTAATAATCTTTTTTTGAGTTCGAGATTATCATTGAATAAAGAAGTTGGAAGATGAAATTAGGTGTTAAAAATAATGAGCTGAGTTACATGGTTTTGGTTCGGGATGGAATTAGGAGTTGACAAATCCTACTTTCCAGACTTGCTTGCTGAAAACCAATTTAGGAGATGACATGATGTGGACTTAACTGCACCATTGTTTATTGAAAAGGTTTTGTATCACAGATCATGGATACTTCATTATGTGAAAAGGAAATGTACAAATGTAAATTTTTTATGTGATTTTGTTAAAGCGGATGGGTGGTTGATGTGAAGCAGTAAGACAAACCCTACTCTTCATACCAACCCAAGATGTATCAGGATCCATTTTGAGGCTCAAATATGTATGAATAAGCCCAGAGCATGCTACTGTAAGTTATTGTAATGCGCACTCCAATTCGTTTTCTTCACTAAGTCACCTGTAAAATAAGAAAAGCCTCTTTCACTCTTGTTTTATATCTTCACATGCAAATTTTTTATGGGTTTTTCTTTTCTGTACTTTGTGTACCATCGTTCCTATAATTATCATGTTTTGATTATTGATTATCTTGCTTTCACTTGACAAAATCAACATGTTAGTAGTTCTTGGTCATTATTGAAATATTTTTTGTGATATGCTTCTAAGTCAAATTTGATGTTAATAGTTCATGATCATTGTTGATTATTCTGCTTTCTCTTTTCCTTTTAGTACTCTTTTTATTTTAGCAAGCATGAGGTACTATCGTGTGCTAATTTATGTTTGTGAATAATGTATTTTGCAGTATACCCCTACAATCGATATATGGAGCATAGGATACATTTTTCATGACTATAACTAAAAAACCATTATTTCCTAGAAAAAAGGTCATACAACAGTTAGATCTTATGACTGATTTACTTGGCATTCCACTTAAATGCATTGCAATGGTATCTTCATTTACTAATTAGACTTCGTCCATTAGAATATTGTTTGTTTGAATCATGAGGAATATGCAAAAGAATGCATAACAGCTCTGCAGTTGCAATGGGGAGGAAGATCGGTGGGTTTGGTTGAGTGCAGAAGTTTTTGCATAGGTGGATGTCATTGGTTAGGGTGAAGAGTTCAATGTGAAACAATTGTTTGAAAGGAAGTAGCAGTAGTGGTGATTATGTGTGTTGAAGGGCAGCAAGTACCGTGATGAGGTAGGTTTGTAGTTTGTAATGTAGATGTAAGGAGGGTTGTTTGTTGGTTGAATGGTTGAGTTGAAGGCAGCTGCATGGAGAGGTAGGTGGATGTATATGGTAGAAGAATGCAGTTATCAAGTTGGAGGGTGTGTGTTCGAAGTCGGTTATATGGCTATTGTGATGGGTTTGGGATGGTGGTCAGGGGTGTTTGTGAATGGTAGACAAGGGTTTGTAGTAGCAGCTGTGTTGAGGCAATGCTAGTGGTTAGTGTGATGTTCGTTTAGTAAGTTTGTGGTTGTGTTTTGCTGTGGTGAAGTGGCAGTTTAGACAGTTTGCAAGTGTGATGAGCAGAGGCAATGGGAAGTTGATGATTTGACAGGTTGTTTTAAGTATGTATTGGTAACAGTTGATGGTGGTATGGTACCAAAAGTTGGTCAGAGGCTAAATGGTATAGTATTGTTGTTGTTTGTTGAAGGGAAAATGAGGGAAAGTGGTAGTGCCTGCTGTTGTTTTGTAGAGCTGCTGTGGTGTGCACTGTTGTTTGATTGGCAATGAGGATGTAGATGGTGTTAAGTGGCTTCTTGGTTGATGTTTGATGAACTGCAGTTAGTGGTATGGTGATGACTGGAGTGTATCTGATGGTGGTGCAGAAAAGAGGTGGAGTTGATAGTGGGGTGGTAGTCTATGCAGAGGGTAGACAGTGAAGTGATGTGGACAGTGTTGTAGTAGCACTGAGAAATGGTGGAGGCAATTGGGATTCCTTCCCTGATAGAGCATCACTTCATGCATTATTTGTTTCTGCATCTTTTTCTGTAAACGCAGCGACATGCAACAAAGCGGATAGAGCAGTCTTCTTGCATTCAAGGATTCCTTCCTTGATAAAAGCTATTACCACTCGTATCCAGACTGGGTAGCAAACTCAACAAATGATTGCTGCAACTGGGATTGTGTTCAATGTGACACCACCGGACGCATCACTTCTTTAGTCTTGTCTGGAAATAGTTTTGATCCTCCTGACATGGATCTCAATGGTTTGTCTATAACCTGCTAGCATTGCATGCTTTTCATCAAGTATCATATCTTAAGTACTATTTCCTTATGCATGTTATTAATCACCACAGGTGCGATACCAGCCGTGCTTGGGTTTGCAAACTCAATTCGCAAATGCTAATTGAGTTTGATTAACATGTATTTTGCAGACTATGTTTGCGATTCATAAATACAAAAAAAAATTAGAACCTGAGTTGTAACTCAGTCTTTAACCTTTTGATTTTGAAGGTATAAGTTTTTATCGAGTGTTTATATTAAATGCAGGAACTTAAAGAAGGGCGCTTTGGATTGTTGTATTGGATGTTGAAGAATATTCAAAACCATTAGAGTTTGGAGTGGATGATCAGGAATGGTTAGGTTAACCGTAAGTTAAACTTTAAGTGTATTTTGAAAAAAAATTTGAAGCTTATGTTGTAATAATATCTGAATATATGACATTGTGGTATTTTAGATATGTAAATAATTGTTTCTGATATATTATACTACATTTGCACAGTGTTTAAACTTTGCATTGAATATGTATGATGAATTATTTGTGATATGGAAACCATTATTTGCAGAGTGTTTATATTTAAACTTTGCGTTTAAGTTTTGGTATATATGTGTGTTACTAAATAATCATTTTCCAACACTTATAAGCGTTATCGTATATTTCTATACCAACACTTACAAGTGTTACCGTATATTTCGTTACCAACACTTATAAGCGTTACCGTATATTTCTGTACCAACACTTATAAGCGTTACCGTATATTTCTGTACCAACACTTATAAGTGTTACCGTATATTTCGTTACCAACACTTATAAGCGCTACCGTATACTTCTGTACCAACACTTATAAGTGTTACCGTATATTTCGTTACCAACACTTATAAGCGTTACCGTATATTTAGGTACCAACACTTATAAGTGTTAGTAATACGTATGTTTGTAACACTTATAAGTGTTACAAATTTGGTCGCTCCATTCCTCACAGTCCACTAGTAACACTTAAAAAGTGTTACTGAAATTATTTGTAACACTTATAAATGTTAGAATTTGCCTATTTTGGTGTAGTGTCCACAAAGCTTCGCTTTTCACAAAAGCATGCTTTGATCACAAATGATCAACAAATGATCATTAACACACAGCAGCACTCAGCATGCCACACTACCAAATTGGGAGTATATCACTGATAACCTTCAACTACATAACCTCTAAGTTTGTACGTCTCAAAGAAGGGTGTTAAGCTAAGAGAGTAAATTCTCCGCCACCAATATATTTGTATTTGAAAGAAATCAGCTTTATATCTCAAAGTGTATTGTCAGACATACAACCATACAAGTTTGTTCCGGTTTCGAACAGAACCGAAGGCACTTCCGAAGAAGCCCTTGCAAAATCCAGATAATTCCTAATCACCTCCGGATTTCCCATCACATATGGAGATCTCTATACCGGGGATCAGCCGGTGCAGAGACAATCGACGAGTTATCCTTTCATTTTCGAAAATATCCGGTCTTCACCACCGGTCCTCAAATGCTATCCATATCATCGTATCATTATTCGGAATGGGATATATGACACAAAGGTCCTCTCCCGGCTAAACCGAATAATGAGCGCAATATTTAAAAACATATGGATATTGAGATTTCAGTTTAAGTCACCATTTTTCACAACCCAAAACATTTCTTCAAATGGTTTAAACAAATTACCATTTCAAATCTTTAAACGATTTATTTCACAAAGTTCACCCAGTTTCACCAAGATCCATTTACGGATTTTCAAAGCAATTTCCATTTCAATTAGGACTAACTCATCCAATCTTTAAATCAAAGATTTAACTTAAAACTTTCACGTCCATTTCCAAAGATTTATTCACAACTTGGAGGACCATTTTCATTTTAAACATGAAATCCTTTCAACACAAATTTGAAGTTCATTACTTATGCGAAAGCTTTTATTATTTGAAAACAAATAGTTTTCGTTTCAGAAAAAAAAAATCCAATTATATTTGCACGAGTTAAAACCCTTGAATTAATTTCAAATTCCCAAATCAATACTTTTAAAATGGTTTAATCCATATATAACTTCTATAACATCTTTAATCCTAGTTTCAAATCATAGAATACGAATTCAAATTTTGAATTCAAATTTAAATCAAATTATTTAAATTTCAAGTTTTATTAAGTTATTTAAAATAACTTTTATTTTTGAAACTCGTTTTCAAATGCTCTCAATTCCAATTCCAAAACTATTTTCGATTCAAGAATTCAATCTTTAAAATTGTTAAAAATCTGTGACTTAACCGATTTCCTCGTGCAATCCATATTTTTGTGTGTATGGTGTAGTCCAGGGGTTTTACACAATAGTGCAACATCATTCAATCATGACAGATTAAAATGCAACAATATATTTGATAAGCGGTATAAACTATAACGCTTATCTTTCATATACAGATCATAGATATATATATATCACAGATAATAAATTACATCACAGATAATTAATTACATTACAGATCACAACATAAATCAGGATATATCACAAAGCATCACATATCAGAAATATCAAACAATTCAACATCCAATATAATCCAAACATCCATAAGTAGGATCAATTTAATTATCTGATTAATTTAAATCAGATTAATTTCTATGAATAAATTTGCTAGTCATGGTAAATTATATAATCAGTTAACTACAAAACATATAATAAATTATCCTTTAATTAATCATTAATTAACTGTTAATTAATAATTAATCCTTAATTAATTATTCTTGATTAATTACAATGACTAATTAATTACTCCTTAATTTACAAAATAATTATTCCCTACTTAATTAATCTTTAAACCTTAATTAATAAATTTAAACCTTTAATTACCTATTTAATTAATCCAAATCATTAATTAATTAAATAAATAAATAATCCATTTAAATTAACGTAATAATTAATGAATTATAATTATTAAATATTCACTAACTTGAGACAAAGCTCATTCTTATTAATGGTTTAATTGTCACTTACAAGTATGTTTGATGACATACATTTCCAAATTTACCTTTAAATTTCATTTTTGATTTAAGTTTTAAAATGAGTCCTTATTTATCTTTAATAATGTTTAAAACTAAATTTTAAACCCTTTGAATTAACATGTTAAAGTAACATTTTTGTTATAAAGAAATGTAAAAGAGTCCAGCATCAATTTCTCTTTGAACTCACATATCAATGAATTCTTTACATTTAAACTCATTGAAATATTTAAATATTTAAATTTGTACAACTTTATTTAACTTCAAAATATGGAATTCAAAGTTAGATTTAAACTCAGGTTTCAATTTTTTTTTTGATTTAAAATCTTATTTCAATTGCTTCCTTTACATTTTTCAAACTCTATTTTAAATCCAAATCTTTTAAAACCACTTAATTGCTTAAACATTTTTAAGTTATTAAACAATTCGAATTTCAAAAACTTATTTCCAAACTAAGTTTCAAAACTGAACTTGAGTTATGTTAAACTTTGATTTTAACTCAGTTAAACTTTTGCTTTGAACTTTAAAAGTTCAGTTTTAAATTCAAAAAAAACAACAGGAACAGGTTCGTGGAAATCTGTATATAACATTACTCGAGCCACTCAAATCTTTGCTTCGAGTTCAACATTGAAAATCTTCGAGTAAACTACTCGAATTACCCGTGACCAATGCGAGAGCTATCCCTGCTCTTTCCAGACCAAACAAACACCCAGATCACAATGCTCGTGCAAGTGTACGGCTTTGACCATCATCTCCGGTCAACACTGCATCGACGAGCAAGTCGACGATCGATCACCATCCATTCTCCGACCATCTGAATCCCCATCATCCTCGCGATTTCGAATTTGAGTATAAACTCGAAACCTGATAACTTAAATTGGCCTCATCACCAAAATCTGGAAGTCACCACGTTCTCCAATCTCCAACCACCAAAATACGTGAAACTCTGGCCACTCACGCGTCGACACTTCCTCCACCGTCACCCCAAAACTTATTGTGCTAGATCACACACAGACGACAAATGAATCGAAATATCTAACCTCGACAAAAACTAAGTTTACAACCTTCACGAGTTCACCGCCGCTACCACGATCAACTTCACCCCATCCCCATATTTTTCTCCGAACCCCTGATCACTCCTCCACCTCCAAGAGGAAGCTCAACCCCTCCGAACATAAAGTTCATCAGAAACAACTCGAAATGCACAACTCGAACAAACCCAAACTGCTCTTAATTCTAAACTCCTAAAATTTTTGATTTATGCTTTAAAAATCATATTTTAGTATAAGAATTCAGGTTATAAACCTGAATTCGAGAATTAGAAATTTAAATTTCGACTTTTCTTGAGTTTGCTCAGCTATTTTGGGTTTCTAGAGGTAATTATAAGTTGTTTTAACTTAAATGAATTTTTAAACTTTACTTCATGATCAAACAAACAATATTTGTTTATATTGTACATTCTACTGTTATTAGATCAAGAGAAATAGATTTGTTTGCATATTTGGGTCCGGGAAAAACAAGAACAGAGCCATCTCAAATTTTGCACAGGTATACACACATTCTGATGCAGCGCAGTCTACCAACTCACGACCTAATGAAGGTCGCTCAAAGGCCTCAGGTCGCGCATGACCTAGTAGCGTTCAATTGATTCACGACCTAGCACAATCAATGGATTTGAGTCGGGAAAAACTACCTAACGAGCTAACAAATGGAGTTGCATTTCCCTTATCTCGCTCAAATGCTTTAGGTCGCTCGGGTTTCTTAGGTCGCGAACGACCTAGTGAGGCAGCGCGGCATGGTTCATCGAAGATAGGTCGTGAACGACCTAGCGAGTTAAGCCAATTCCTTTAGGTCGCGAGAAGTTAAGTCGCGAGCCTCCTCCTTAAACCGCTGAAGCCTAAGTCGCTCCCAATGTTGGGTCGCTTTCTGGCTAACTCGTGCTGTGTTGTAAATATGGAGTCTTTAGATCGTGTGTGTTGTATTCATAGGTCGTTATTGTTGTAACTTGTATTTTTTAACTCGATGGTATATAAGTCGTAGGTTGTGTGTTGTGTTTGCAAGTGTTGAGTCGCGTGTTGATAGGTCATTACCGACCTATGATAGGTCGTAGGTCGTAACCCATATTAGGTCGGCTGAGTATAGTGTTGAGTTGTAAACTACCTATAAATATGGAGGTTGGGTCAATTGTAAAATTGGTTGATTTTGAATGAAACTTTGTGTTTGAGTGCTTTGTGCCGCTTTAAAATTGGTAGTTGAGTGTTATCTCCTATCTACATTTGCGGCATTCGAGTGCGCTCGAATCAATGGATTTGAAGCCGATTCACGGAATCTCGTGCGCGAGATAAACGTCGAAGAATCGTAGATCTTTTAACACGGTATCGTGCGCGATCAACGTGTTGAGGATAGCTAGAATTCGGTGTCTTTGGAGATCAACGAATTTGGGCATTCGGTATCTTTCAATCCATCGATTTATATTGCTTCATCTAATCGTTCTTCGATTAGTTTGACACAAAATCTTCATTTTCGTCGTCATCCGTTATATCCGCTGTGTCAGTTTGGTATCAGAGCTAGACTTAGCCAATCATAGCTAAGCCGAGCCTATTGGGAGATGTTTTGAAGTGTTGAAGTTTGAAGCCGAGCTTGTTCTAGTTTGTAGGAGATTTGTTCAAGTTCAGATCCGAGCTAACGTTGGAGGCGTGCATCACTTTGTAGATCGAGGCCGAGCTAGTTAAAGTTCAAGCCGAGAACCTAAGTTGAAGCCGTGCATCAATTTAAAGAGTTCAAAGCCGATTCGAGTTAAGTTGTGAAAGATTGTTGAATAATCATGCCACCGAGAAGAGCTAATCGTCATCAAAATGTTGAAGCATTGTATAGAAGAGAAGAAGCTGAGAAAATGGAACAACGAATCAATGAAAAGTTTGATGAAGGAATTGGGAAGTTAGAGAAATTGATGAATGATTTGAATCAAGGTCAAAGGAGAAGGTCGCCAGTCTCGAACCATGGAGGAAACAAAATTTCGCCATCGGTTACGGAAGCGAGGAGGGTGTCGCCACAATCTTTCCGGGAAAGGAGAGAATCTTCAGTTTCAACGAGAAGAGATCTCCATGAATATAGACATGAAGAGAGAAGAACTCCACGTGAGTTTGGAGATGAGCCATATCATGATGCTGAAAGACATAGTAGAAGAGATATGCGTGATCATAGAGATGTTGATGGTCGAGATCGATATAGACGTACATTCGATCTTGATGAAGATGGTGATAGATGTAGTGTTCATTATCGAGATCGAGACCAAGTGCGAAATCAATATCGAGATGTTGAAGATGATCGTAAATGGGAGTCGGGAATGAAAACTGAAATTCCAGAATTCAAGGGTAGTATGCAAGCTGAATAATTCCTTGATTGGTTATCAAATATTGAAGAGATGTTTGACTTCAAAGAAGTTCCCGATCATCGCAGAGTTAAGTTTGTTGCTACTTATTTGAGAGGAAGAGCTATAGCATGTTGGCAGCAAACTAAACTTACAAGGGAGAGAATGGGGAAGTCAAAGATTGAATCATGTGAGAAGATGAAGAAGCTAATGAAGGCTACTTTCTTGCCTTATAATTATCAATCTCTTATGTATCAGCGATTGCAGAACTTGAGACAGGGAACAAAGTCAGTGAATGATTATGCAGATGAATTTTATCAATTGATTGCGAGAAATGATATCATGGAGACAGAGGAACAATTGACAGCTAGATTTGTTGGAGGGTTGAGAATGCAGATTCAAGATATGGTGAATATGTTTGATCCTAGATCTGTTGCAGAAGCACACCAGAAGGCGTTAGCTTGGGAGAAGCAAGGAAGAAGAGGAGGTGGTGTGTTTACAAATTCCAACAATCAAGTGAAAGGGGCTAGTAGCAATGCGAATGTTTCCAAGGCTATTGCGAAACCAGTTATCAATGAAGTTGCTAAGACCAAGGTCAATAGTAGTATCAAATGCTTTAACTGTCAGGAGTTTGGTCACAAGAGCAATGAATGTCCGAAGCCAAAGAAGCGAGCGATGGTTGCTGAGGTTGAGGATGAGAATACAGAAGTAGAATGTTCTAATTCGCCACAAGCTGAGGAGGAAGAATTATTGTCGGGAGACGAGGGACGTAATTTGATGATGAGGAGATCTTGTTTGACACCAAAGCAAGAGGATGATTCAAGTTGGTTGAGGAGTAACATCTTTCAGTCAACGTGTATTATCTTGGGAAGGGTGTGAAAGTTTGTTATTGATGCGGGAAGTTGTGACAATATCATCTCTACAGAGGCTGTAAAGAAGTTGGAATTAAAGACTGAGAAGCATCCTAAAACTTACAAGTTAGCTTGGTTGAGGAAAGGTGGAGAAGTGAAGGTTAGTAGAAGAGTTTGTGTAACTTTTTCGATTGGGAAGAAATATAAAGACGAGATTTGGTGTGATGTTGTGGATATGGATGTATGTCATCTGTTGTTGGGGAGACCGTGGCAGTATGATAGAGCTGTGCAACATGATGGACGTACCAACAGCTACAGTTTCATGTTCGAAGGCACAAAAATCACTTTAGTTCCTAAGAAACGACAACAAGAAAAAAGCAAGTTGAAGGAGATTAAAGAACTGAAAAACCTTGCTATCTTTGAAAGAGTTTGTTAAAGAAGTAGAGGAGAGTCCAGAGGTGTTCTTGTTGATTGGACATGAAACTACCGAATCTGTTAAAGTTCCAGAGGGAGTAAAGCCAGTATTGGAAGAATTCAGAGATGTGTTTCCTGAAGAGTTGCCAAAGGAGTTACCACCATTGAGAGATATTCAGCATCAGATTGATCTTGTGCCAGGGGCGGTATTACCTCACAGGCCACATTATAGGATGAGTCCTAAGGAGCATGAGGAACTGAGAAGGCAGGTGGAGGAGTTGTTAGAACAAGGGCATGTTCAGGAGAGCTTGAGTCCTTATGCAGTGCCGGCCTTATTGGTACCGAAGAAGGATGGTTCGTGGAGGACGTGTACGGACAGTCGGGCTCTAAACAAGATCACTGTGAGATACAGGTTTCCTATGCCAAGGTTCGATGATTTGATTGATTAGTTGAGTGGGGTTGTTGTGTTCTCAAAGATTGATTTGAAGAGTGGATACCATCAGATTCGTATTAGACCGGGTGATGAGTGGAAAGCTGCTTTTAAAACTAGGGAAGGTCTATACGAATGGCTGGTTATGCCGTTTGGCTCGTCAAATGCTCCTAGTACTTTTATGAGAGTGATGAACCGGATTTTCAGATCATTTATTGGGAAGTTCGTAGTAGTTTACTTTGACGATATTTTGATCTATAGTGGGAGTATGGAAGAGCATGTCCAGCATTTGCGAGAAGTGCTGTTCATTCTATGACAAGAGAAATTCTATGCTGCAGTGAAGAAGTGCGTGCATGACGCACAGTGTTTTGTTTCTGGGATATGTTCCGTCGAAGGAGGGTATTCAAGTGGATGAAAGCAAAGTGGAAGCTGTCAGGAGTTGGCCACAACCCAAGACAATTACTGAAGTGAGGAGCTTTCATGGGTTGGTATCATTTTATCGGAGATTTACACCACACTATAGTAGTGTGATGGCGCCAGTTACTGATTGTATGAAGGGAAAGCAGTTTTCATGGTCAGAGGAAGCATGAATTGTTTTTGAGCGAATCAAGGAACTTTTGACGACAGCACCGATTCTAGTTTTGCCGGATTTTCAGTTGTTGTTTGAGTTACATACTGATGCATCGAAGGTTGGGATTGGAGGGGTGTTGAGTCAGAAGGGACGTCCTATTGCTTATTTCAGTGAGAAGCTTTCGGGAGCCAAGATGAGATATAATACTTATGATGTAGAATTTTATGCTACTGTGCAAGCCGTGAAACACTGGACACATTGCTTGTCTCACAAGGAGTTCGTGTTATATACTGATCATGAGGCGTTGAAACATTTGCATGGGAAGGACAAGATTGCAGCTAGGCATGCATCATGGATTGCATACTTGCAGCAATTTACATTTGTTGTGAAACATAAGTCAGGACTTACGAATCGCGTGGCAGATGCACTGAGCAGGAGGAATCATTTATTTACTAGGATGAAGGTTGAAGTGACGGGGTTTGATACACTTCCAGAATTGTTTGTAGAGATCCTTACTTTTCTAAAGTTATGGATGAAGTCACAAAGGGGAAGACGGATGAGTTTGTGTTAGTGAATGGGTTTTTTTTCAAAGGAAATCGATTATGTATTCGAGATTGTAGTTTGCGACCGAAGATTGTGAAGGAATTACATGAGGAAGGCCATGTGGGTAGAGATCGTACATTGCAGTTGATTTCTCAATCTTATTTTTGGCCGTCAGTGAGAAAAGAAGTCGAAAGGTTTGTGGAGAGATGTCATATCTGTCAAGTTTCAAAAGGAACCGCTACAAATGCAGGATTATATATGTCGTTGCCTATTCCTACTAAACCGTGGGTTGATGTGAGCATGGATTTCGTTTTGGGTTTGCCAAGAACTCAGCGAGGAAATGATTCTGTATTTGTTGTGGTTGATCGATTTTCAAAGATGGTACATTTTATTGCCTGCAAGAAGACAGCAGATGTGGTCAATGTAGCACAGTTATACTTCAGAGAGATCTATGGACTTCATGGATTACCTGAATCCATTGTTTCAGATAGAGATACTCGTTTTCTGAGCCACTTTTGGATGAGTCTATGGAAAATGGTTGGAACCAAGTTGAAATTTAACAGTGCTTATCATCCACAGACGGATGGACAGATCGAAGTAGTGAACCGATCCCTAGGTAATCTGTTGCGATGCCTCGTGGATGGTAATCTGAAAAGTTGGGATTTGAAGTTATGTCAAGCTGAGTTTGCACACAACCATACAGTTAATCGTAGCACGGGTTTCAGTCCATTTCAGGTTGTCTATTCAACAATTCCAAAGGGACCGTTGGATTTATCGATAATTCCATTTCAGAAAGGGGTTGTTAAACGGGCTAGCGATTTAGTGAATGATTTGCAAGAATGCCACAAAATTGTTCAAGAACGATTGCTTGCATCAAATGAGAAGTACAAACAATTGACAGATAAGAAACGAAGGAGTGTGAATTTCAAAGAAGGTGATTTGGTTTACGCCGTTTGGACAAAAGATTGTTTTTCAGTTGGAACTTACAACAAGTTGAAAGCTCGAAAATTTGGTCCAGTGGAAATCTTGAAGAAAATCAATGAGAATGCGCATCAGTTGAGGTTGCCGGATAATGTTCATACTTCTGATGTTTTCAATGTCAAATACTTGATTCTGTATCATGGGGATGAGCTTGTTGTGGAGGAGGAAGGTGCAAATTCGAGGTTGAATTCTTGTTAACCGGGGGAGGATGATGCAGCGCAATCTACCAACTCACGACCTAATGAAGGTCGCTCAAAGGCCTTAGGTCGCGCACGACCTAGTAGCGTTCAATTGATTCGTGACCTAGCACAATCAATGGATTTGAGTCGGGAAAAACTACCTAACGAGCTAAAAAATGGAGTCGCATAGCCCTTATCTCGCTCAAATGCTTTAGGTCGCTCGGGTTTCTTAGGTCGCGAACGACCTAGTGAGGCAGCGCGGCATGGTTCACCGAAGATAGGTCGTGAACGACCTAGCGAGTTAAGACCAGTTCCTTTAGGTCGCGAGAAGTTAAGTCGCGAGCCTCCTCCTTAAACCGCTGAAGCCTAAGTCGCTCCCAATGTTGGTCGCTTTTTGGCTAACTCGTGCTGTGTTGTAAATATGGAGTCTTTAGGTCGTGTGTGTTGTATTCATAGGTCGTTATTGTTGTAACTTGTATTTGTTAACTCGATTGTATATAAGTCGTAGGTTGTGTGTTTTGTTTGCAAGTGTTGAGTCGCGTGTTGATAGGTCGTTACCGACCTATGATAGGTCGTAGGTCACAACCTATGTTAGGTCGGCTGAGTATAGTGTTGAGTTGTAAACTGCCTATAAATATGGGGGTTGGGTCATTGGTAAACTTGGTTAATTTTGAATGAAACTTTGTGTTTGGGTGCTTTGGGCCTCTTTAAAATTGGTAGTTGAGTGTTATCTCCTATCTCCATTTGCGGTATTCGAGTGCGCTCGAATCAACGGATTTGAAGCCGATTCACGGAATCTCGTGCGCGAGATCAACGTCGAAGAATCGTAGATCTTTTAACATGGTATCGTATGCGATCAACGTGTTGGGGATAGCTAGAATTCGGTGGCTTTGGAGATCAACGAATTTGGGCATTCGGTATCTTTCAATCCATCGATTTATATTGCTTCATCTAATCATTCTTTGATTAGTTTGACAAGAAATCTTCATTTTCGTCGTCATCCGTTATATCCGCTGCATCACATTCACATATTCACACATGAACAATTTCAACATATATGTTTTCCAGATATAAACTTGCTACTGATTCAGATATTTAAGTTTTAATAGTGAATGTTACTCACCTTGATTAAGAAATGAACAGAGCACTTATTTTTCTTGAAACAGGTTTGAAATTGCAAGTTGAAGCTTTTCTCTTGATCTCTGGTTGTAGTTGAGTTAGATTGTTGTTTAAGTTGAATTTTGTTTTAAGTTTTGAAATAGTATTTTCTTTAGATTTTCAGCTTGATGGACGAACTGAAATGAAGTTGCTTGATATATAGGAAATGAAGTTTACAGGTGATGTAATTCTTGTTTGTACAACAGGGGGACATTGTTTGTTTTATACAAATATAAATCAGAGATATTTTTCTTTCATTTGGAGCCTTAGCAAGATTTCGGCTGATATATTCTATATTTTGGTGGCTGAGATGATATACTGTGGCTAACATTAATTATATTTTTCTTGTTTTACAAACTCATGCTTATCTTTATTTTCTCAAGTCTTCATGCTTAAACATATACCTGTCTTCTTATACAAGCCTACACACCTATCTTTATTTGCTTGTACAAAGATACTTATATTAACCTTCTTCTATGTAAGACTACATACTTATGTTCATATTTTTATCTTTTCTTTTGTCTTGTCTTATTACTTTATAATATAAATAAATTTCTATAGTTAATATGTTGTTATATTTTTAGCTAATGTGTTACTTTGTATTTCATAATTTATCTTATATAAATCCGTTTCTATTCCCAATTTAAATATATTTTTTAACTTTAATACTTATTTCCTTATTTTATATTTTGCATTCCTATATATATATTTAACTTTTAAAGAAATCGTTTTTAAAACATAATTGTATTTTGATAAAATAAACACGCATTTTTTTCGAATTTGGAGAAACTTGAGTTAATTTCGCAATAAATTTTCAAAATTTTTATTGAAAAATTAAATTAATTATCAATTTGAACTTAGTAAAAATCCAGGATCATTACATAACTCACCTTTTAAAATCTAGAATTAACAAATTCAGAATAAAAATCCAAACTCCGCAAAGTTCGAAAAAGCACGACAAAGCACAATGCAAACTTTAGTAGACAAAGAGTCAGATCCAAATCTTGTATGCAAACAAATAAACATACATAAGAATATGATTCAATACAAAAGAATTGAGGTTTTAACAATGGAAAAATAACGAATCAAAGTGGCATAACTTGCCTGAATCAATCAATTGCTTGGCTACACCACATATGGGTTCAATCGTTGTAACGACCCATAAAATTTTAGCAATTTTTAATTGGTTTATAACGTATTAAATTGGATTTTTGAGAAATTATTAATAATAAGATTTTGAAAAAAAAATTTGGATAACGTATAATTATAATTGATTCAGAAATTTGCATTAAATCAAGGGAATCGACTGTTACCATAAATTTTATTTTCCTGTCCATTCAAATTCTACATCAGTTACAAATCAATCAATACCTTACCTTTATTACTCCCTGTATTCGTGTTGTAGCTCTTTAATTTTCTTTCCGTTGCTATTTCATTTCGGGTTTGTTCCTTCCCAATTTATTCCATTTCAAACGTTTTCTCTTCTCTCTGGCAGAAACATAATATTTTACATCATCTTTTATATATATCAGTAGCTTGCATTCATTCGTTTATTCACTTTTACGTTTCTCATACTTTCTACTTTATTATCCTTAATTCCCGCGCTTGACGTTATCATTTCAGTTTGTTTCCATTAAAAGTGGCACGTTTCATGGTTTACGTTTTATTCCATTATGTGTGGCTTTCCTTTTGCAACCTGTCCCATTTCTATTTCCTTCGTTTCAAAATTTTGAAATGTTACAGCTGGACCACATTATTTATTCGCTTGAATAAGGAAGCTAAATCAGTGGATGGCCGTTGCTAACAAAATTATTACTTTTCTAACATATATACTCATTCCTACTTTTCCTGACCTTTTATTTCTACTTTCTTTTTTTTCACTGTTTCGTTCCTGCTTTAAAATTTTAATATATATGTTATGTATGTATTAAAAATCTTCACGTCACTTGGTCATTCAAGCTGTTCATTTTCTTTCCACTAAAACTGCTTATATTTAATTCCATACGTTTCTTTATAACGTTTTATAATATCACTTTCATCTTAAGACTGAAACAAAATGCACCGCATACACATGTTCGTTCAAAAGAAAGTGGATAGGCCTAAAACGTGCAGCTTTTCATTTACTTTTCAATTGATTTCCTCCCTTATATTTTTACTTTACATTTCAAATTTGAAACGTGGTGCTCAAACAATAGAAATTTTCTTTAATTATTCAGCTCAATTAAGGGTGACAGATGCCATCACATAACCGGTAAAAGATTTGTATACTTTTTATTTGTTTATGTGGCAACGACTCACATTTACACTATTATTGCCTTTTTAACTTCATTGGTTTTAATTTAGTTGTGTATGTTTCGTTTCATTTATTTGCGCATGAATTTTTCCATATTCGTTACTTTACACTTATATCGGTACGTTATTTTTGCGTTCATAAAACGTTATACATTACTTTGCATTCATTAAATTTTAAACGGCCCACTTTATTCACCTTTATATTATTCACTTTTGGCCTTGATATTCCCAATATAAATCTATACGTTTGTCTTTGTCCTTTCACTTTCTCTTCTCAGTCATCTGGTGTTGCTTGTGAGAGAATACAACAAAGGATATAAGTGGCCTTCTTCTCCATTCAACTACTCATTTTGTTCTCTTTGAAAAAAAATATTTCGCATGCTTGTAGATCGCAGTCCCCTCCTCCTTTATTTTCCGAACCCCACCTTTCTCCTATCCTCTACAACCTTTGCAATTCTTTCATACAAGGTAATATCTATGTTATAAATATATTGTGTTATATTTACCTAAAAGTTAAAAGCTATAATATGTTTACCTTTTTATACTTATATATATGAATTCATACGAATTATTACAAGTTGTCTTATCTACACATATAGTACGCTAATGATTTGTAAATAGCTTTTATATACAATTGTTATATACACACTTGTTAACATACAATTGGTTACATAAACAGGAGCATGTGTGCATATTTAGCCATATTTTACATATAGGGTATGCATATTTGTTTGTATATATAATTGTAAGAGATGAATATATTTAGATTTATATCATTATTTTTAAATCGATCATTTTTTGCAACAAGTCTTATATAAATAATATGTTCACATATATATAAGTATATGTATTTTACAGTTTTAATGTATGTGTTTTAACACATGGGTTTTACATTCAGACCTTTTATTTACAATCTATATTAAAATGTATGTTATAATCTTTTGGTTATATTCAAATTTATTATACATATCGTTTGCAGTAATAAATTTTATTATTGATAAAAATGTAAGTTACATATGTCACTGTAATTATGCGCATAACTGATACGTAAAGATACATTAGTATATAAGTTTATATTTGTGTTATAGGCACGTTACTTTATATTAAAATAATACATAAATAATTATATGTAGGTAGTTGCGTGTTGCAGTGGGTATGTTAGCTTATAACAGTGAGGATTTGTAGATATTTGGAAATTTAAAAGGCTGTGCATATATTTTGTAAAAGACTGTGCGTATATTTTGTAAAGGTTGTGCATATATTCATAGTCTAAAACCTATTATATTATTTTTATAAATAGTTACAGTTATATTTTAATGTGTGAGTCATAACAGAATTATAAAGGTTACTATATAACTTATACTTGTATGTTGATGGGTCTGCATAGATTTATAATGAATCTGTATACCTTTGAGTAACATGAATGTAGTGGGTGGTATATATATAAATATCTTACATATATTTGTTTATACATATACATACTATTTTGGACTTAAGTTGATTTCGTCGATACTAAATTTATAACAAATATTGTTTTAATTATAGCATACAATTTATTTTACATGTTTGACTTTAGTATATAAATCCACCTATATACCTTTTACCTTCATCGATCCAGTTCTGATTCGTTTTATCAATTCTTGATCATCAGCCTTGTTCGTCCAATTCGCGTTCAAATCTTACTTTGCTTTGAGTTGTTGTTTGGACTATCCGATGGTCTAGATCGTGATCCAATTCGTATCTTGTCAAGTCGTCAAAATCTCTATCCTCGAAAGGTGAGCAATCACTCACGATTAACGTTCTCGTACTTTGTTAAATTTGATTTCAATTGAAACGACAATTGAAATATAATGCTGTAGTTATTTTGTTATATATGCTATTATCTGTAACTGATCACCTGTAGGATATGACACCATATACTGTTGTTTATATTTTATTTAAATTATTGATGATATATGCTTGTTATTATTTTATTATCTTCTATCACTCTGCAAGTTCCCTATTAGTATAGAATTCATTATGGGTTGAAATGATACATACCCGAATGGACTTTAGAATAGGAGAAATCATTATGGATTGAAATGATAAACCCAAGCGATTTTCATTTGAACTGAATTGGGATTACGGGTCGAAATGATATCTACCCGATACACACACACACACACACTTAATTACGGATTGAAATGATAAATACGTATCACTTAAACCATATGATAAAAGTATATACAGACGACGTTGGTCCATATATAAATATTTTGAAATGATTTCTATGGTTTTAGGAGAAATATAAGGTTTTAGTTAATATTGGAAATATTTTTATATATAAATATGTTTAGTGTAAAGTAGATTTAATAGTAAACTTTAATTTAATAAAGTTTGATTTAATTAATAGAATATGTTTAAGTATTTTATTTTAAATAGATTTCCAATATTTGTATATGTTAAGGAAGATAAAGTTGAATTGATTAGAATGGTATTTAATTAATAAATTTTGTTTAATAAAATCAAATTCGAAACTTATTGAATTTGAAAACTTAAAATATAGTTCATAACATAACTTTGACTTTAGTGATTTAATGAATATTCACGTTTAAAGAAATTGAAGGCAATATAATGAATTGTAATAAGGCTATATAAGTAATATTGAGTGGATAATTCTAGGAAAAATAATAATGAAGTTAAATCAAGATCTATATGAAACTGTTAGGTTTAGTTTGAAATGTTGAAGCTTTGAAATACGGGACTTAAATAGTTAAATTGTGATTCAGATCTGTATTTGAAATTGATAAAATTTGAATTTGTTCTTTAGAAGACTAAATTGAATGGAAATTGAAATTTGAGATTTAATTTAATCTGAATAGGAAAATCGAGTTGATTTTTGAAGTGATCAGTGAAACTTGAGGAAATTATAAATACTTTAATTAATAAAATTTTCAAAATCTATATATATACTATTTTTATATTGAAGTGAAAATGATATTTTGGTTTTGAAATATAAATTAATTTGAAAGGACCACGATGTTATAGTGTATATTTCTACCTTGTATATAGTTCTGTAGATCCTTAGGGGATGGTTATCCCAAACATCCTTTAAGTTACTTGTATTTCACTTGAGTTGGATTTATAGATATAAGAATGTTAATCCTGACTCAAGTGTTTTTGTGTTTTGCTTTACGCTCGGGTCAGACTGAGTGATACAGCATTTGAGACTCACCTTCGAAGTTGGAGCTTTGCTTGAAGATCCAGCTATCTATCCTTTCAGTCATCCAGTTGATTGGTTCAGAGAAGTCATCTGCTCGTACTGGAGACTTCACTGCATCTGAGATATGCTATTGTATTTTATTTCTAACTCTGATGTTTATATAGTAGCTTCATGAATTACTATTCATTTATTCCGCTGCGTGTTATTGTACTACTCTGTATCCGTGATTCTGTGATTGATTTATTTACTGCATATGTTAATTTTTCCAAATTTAAATTAACAATCTCATATTTTAAGCAATTCAAGTCCGACATGTACGGATGCGAATGGTTGAAAATAGCGGGTCGTTACAGTTGGTATCAAAGCTTTGGCTCTAGGCAAATTTAGCATGTATGGAAAATTTAATTTCGGAATCACTTTCGTTCGGGCTTGAACTTCTTTCTCTTGGTAGGAAGTTCCTTTGAATTTTGGAATGTCCTTCGGTTCCGAAATTTATTCTTGTCTCTCCCTATTTATATTCGTTTGATTCTGGAATATCCCATAACTCCACTGAATGATTTGTAAAGGGGGTGAAAACTCCTTTACAATTGGCATTGATTCACCGAAGATTTCTGTATCCTCGGTTTACGATGTTGTTATATCTTGATATGCCGAATTCTATCTTTGGAGATCGAATGTCGATTTGTTTTGGAATTCCGCATCGATTATATTCCAGAAGTCACCGTTGACCCGGTTGAGGTCGCCCGCGATTTATAGAAGTATATCCATCTTCTATTTTGTAATTTGATTATCTCATCTTCGATCGAGTCTATCTTCGAATCAAGATTCTATTGATTAGAGTTCCTCCAATTTAAATCTCTATCTTTGTTTGAAATCCATTCTTGAATCATCCTTTGAAAATCGGGTTTTGTTTGTATTTTAAATTTGTTTATATACCGAAATTTTTATTTAGGTAACTACGATTTTATTGTATATATAAAGGAAAAAATATTTTCGACAAGGATTATATACCTATATATAAAACAAATAAGAAATTATATTCTATATATAAAAGTTTCGAAAGGATTTGAAATTTTGAAGATTAAATAAGAAATGGATTTATATAAAAATAATTTATAGCTGAAGGGTTTTAATTTGAAATTCGAGAGATTGAATTCCGGTGTTTTGAAATTGGTTTTAAGATTTTGGAAAAAATATATATAATAATATGATTTAAAAGATATTTTCCAAATAAGAAAATTTTCAAATGAATTCGAATGAATTCTAATGATTTCGAAGAGATTTTTAAAGAAGTTTCAAGAAAATAGAAGTCCAGAACTCACTTTTGTTGCTGGGAAATAATTTCGGTGATGAGTGCACGCATCATTGACATTGATTTTCGAGTTTTAGAGTGAGGGAGAGGCCACTCTAGTAGCTTTTCTATGCGAGTGATATTGTGAAACAAATTTTGATTTCAAATTTCGAAGTATAATTCGATATTCGAAAGATATATGTATACATATTTAAAATAATTTAATGGAAGCTGGTGTTCAATCCACTAGTTTTAGATTTGATTTAGTATAACTCTATTTATAAAAATTAATTTACTGATTTGTTGCTGATTTCCAACTCTTGGATTTGAAATTTGTTTTCACCGACTATTTTAAAGGTTCGAGCACTTCCAAATCAAGGTATAAAATTTTAAAACTAAGAAATTCTGAAGAGTATAAAATATTTGATCAAGAATATAAGTTTAGTTTTGTATGTTTAAAGTATGAAGAGTATGACTTAAGTAAATTTGAAATTTTTGTTAAATAAATAATTTGAAAAAGGAAAAATTGGATTTTTCATATAGAAATAAATAGTTTGAAGGTTTTAAAGGGATAGTTATAAATTTGGAAACCATTTTGAGTATAATTGATTTTGAGAAAAACATTTGGTTTTGAAATTAGTTTGGAATTAAAACCAGTACTCATAGGGTGATTTTGGAAATAAATTTGTTTGGCTTGAATTATGTTAATTTGGAAACTGGGATTGTTTTCTAAACCTATTATTTTGGAAACTTTGAAACTGAAGATATTTAATTTGGAAGAAATGATTTGGTGAAATCATATATGATTTTGAAGCTGAATGGATATTGAAATAAATTGAAATTTGAAAACCATATGTTACTAAATACTTGATTTGGAAGTTATCGAACTTATATAAAATGGATTTGTATAAGAAAGATACTCAATTTTGAAAGAGAAATCTTATATAATCGAAGTCTATATAAGTATGATTTGATATACTATTGATTTTGGAAAGTATTCGATTTGATAATGAAATCCTATATAATGGACTTTATATAAATATGACATTTGAAAGTGATATGAAAGGTACTATATGATATATATTTTTGAAGTAAAGATATGGAAAGTGCCTTCTGCTTGATATCCGCTTTGTGGCCACATTGTGGATTCATTTTATCGATATTATTCTCTCTGATTTTTGGTTTTTCGGATGCGATACTCGAGTGTCCCACCGTGGCGTAACCCACAGTTTTTCTCATGAGCGTGGCTGCATAGCGCAACTGCCTAGCTGACCTGGCCTAGGGGTACGGATTGTTTCCTAGGGGATCCAGGCGTAACCATTGTGTATCCTGCACTCTATGTAGGTCGCATTAATAGCGAAACCGCTTGGCTGAGACGTCCTAGGTGTACGGATTATTTCCTAGGGGATCCGGGCGTAACCATTGTGTATCCTGCACTCTACTAGTCATAATGGCGTAACTCGTAGGGCTAAGAAAGCTTACGGATATGGATTGTTTCCTGGGGGATCCAGGCGTAACCATTGTGTATCTACGAACCATGGTTAGAAAAAGGTTTTGGTTTGGTTGTTTTGTTTGGATTGTACTTTCCATATCTATTTTTAAAAGTTTTCAGTATTTTCACTAGGTGTTGAAACAGATCTACTAAGTGCTTGAAGAATTCTAGCTTTGCGCCTGATCAACGCATGGCCAGAGTCTGCAAGAACGAGGATAGCTGTGACTCCCCACCTCTATGCTCATAATAACAAAGGTTATTATAAGGAATAACGTCTACTATTACGAAGAATAAGGCCTGTTAGAAGCGACCATCCATAAGTTATGCCTTAGACGAGTATTGATTACACCGATAGGAGTTGTATAAAATTACTCCCAAAGATATATATTCAATCTAAATCCAAAACGAAACTATAGTGGCTTAAGAAAAATTCAGAACAACTTATAATAACAACAACACTGATAATATAATCACATCAAAATAGAAATATCATATATATAGCGGAAGACAAGTCTGGAATACATGCTACAACAATCGATTGTTTACATGAACCAAATGTACATAAACATATACATCAACATACATAAGACGAGAATCAAATAACCAAAAGTACTCCTCGGAGGTTAGACAAAAGATGATGCGAAATCCTAAAAGCTGAAGCTGCTACAGAATCAGAGATAGCGACTATCCTGAAATAACTCGGTCTGACCCGAGTATTATTTAAAAGAAAATAATAAACGGATCAGTCTAATTTATTCTTAGAAGTGAAGGCATCATAAACAACATCGAGCAAATAATAATAATCTCTAATGAGACTATTCAACATAAGAAATCAACATAATTAAATGAAGAAATCACATCAAACTCCATCAAAATCAACTTTCAAATTCACAATTGAATTCAAAATAGCAATTCACAAAATTTAGAAATGAAAAATAGATAATTAGAAAAATCAACATAAAAGTGGATCGATCCCATCATATGGCGAGTCTAAGCTACGCCGCACGTGCATCAACATATGGCCGAATCCTACCAAGTACTGTCATCATAATTTTTGGCGCCCAACAAATGACCCGAAGGTCCAACATATGACCCGATGGTCTAGTACTGGTATTTGATCCGAAGGTCCATCATATGACCCGAAGGTCCAACATAGTGGCTCGAAAGCCCATCAAAATCCTCAAATCATCAAATATTTCAATTAACGAGTTCGGAATTAACCGAAATAGTACGAGTATGGTTCCATACTCCGCACTTTTGCTAAATCGTTTAAATCTCTTCATCGTTTCCTTGAAAGTGCAAAATTGTGTATTTTATAGAATAACATTTTACCTTCTCAAAGGGACAAGTCCGGAATTAACCAAATCAGTAAAAGTAAGGGTTCATAGTCCTTAATTTTGCTGAAATGCTTAAATCGCTTCCTCATTCTTTTGAAAGCTCAATCAGCAAAAAATTTGGGAAATAATTTTTTATTTTAAAACGATTTTTAAAACATTAAAACAACAACAACTGTAGCAATTTCGAGAGGAAATTGCGCTTCTCAAAACATCGTAAAAACGGATATCAAATTAGCATTGCGGGATAACCGCTTAAAATCCCACTTTAAAATTGACGGTTGCTGAAGCAAAAAACAACAGTAAATTTGTTCGTCAAAAATATCACCAAAACAACACGCATCAAAAATATAGTACCGGCGTACAAATTCCGTTATAAAAATAACGGCAATAAATTACGTTTTAAAACCAAATTCCGGATCAATGCAAATTAAACAGTAGATTGTACTGCTAAAATTTTATCAAAATATTACACGCACGAATAAAATACGAGAGCAGGAGATCTGCAACTTGAACTTCTTGCATGCTAAGGTGAAGTAGGGAGCTACTAAATGCATGCACGCTATTTCTATGCAGACACACTAATTAATCACTTCATGTATCTTGCACGCAAGATGTTAATATGGGCAGACCTTAAAACGTGCTACACGTGCATGCACTACCTGGTCATGTATAGATTAATGTATACTATGTAAAGTATTGGCTTGTCCAAGAACGTATACTACAAGATGCACAAAAATGATCTCTGGACAAAATAAAAAAACACTATTCATACAAGGAGAATTTGCAAAAATGTCTAGATTAATGTGTACAATTACACAGCACTTTAATCTTCAACTTGCAATCGAAAAGCACGGTTCTAATGCACACTCTGTAACGTTCTGGCCTGGGTTTCACTAATATATTCATGTGTTATGGACTCAAATAAAAATCAAACAACATTACACTTCCAAAATGAAAATGCCAACGCATGCAAGCAAAATATGCTAGGCATAGCAACACCATAATACACGCATGAAAACTCTGGTGCCATCACGCAATTTTCATTTGCATGAAACTTGCACACGGGTATCACCTAACACACGAAATAATAAAAATGACCTGGCCAAGATTCTTGCACGCATGGACAAAGTGACTCAGTTTCTATTATATATCTCTACGTATTTGATGAGGGATGGTAAAAAAAAGAAAGCATGCATGTGTAGGTAATGCAACTGAAGAAAGTTCTCACCATACATTACGCATGAACGAAAAAAATGGATGCAGTAGTTACATTCTCACATGCATGTATAGGCAATGCAACTGAAAATGTGGCATTGGACAGAGGATGCAAATATAACATGCAAATGACTTTAATGAGGACATAAATGACTTTAGCATGCAATACAACGTGTAGTGCAAAATCACCGTAGCAGTGATGTAAAAATCACACTAAAATAGAATTCCAAAATCAAATAAAGCCATATTTCGAAACAACGTCAATGATGTGATGCCCATACATTAGAAGTGAGTAATAACTCACTTTTTCCTTGCTTTGTATTTAGTTAGAACTGGAGATGGAAGCAAGCAAAAAAAGTGGAAGCTGCCATTAATGCTCTCAGAGCTCTGCTTGAAGAGTGAAGAAAAGTTTGTAGAAAAATATTTCAACTTTTTTTTTGTACAAGTCAGAGGTAGGAGTAGCCATTCTTTTATTCTTGGTACACTTTGCATTAACTCTACAACGTGCTGCCACTTATTTCATTAAATGCAAACGTGCATTTGCCAATAAGGTACATGGCTACACATGTGGCAGAGTAAAGCAAAGTTTCAATTTGCTTTTAAAAATAATATGTTCACCTTTTGCCTTACCTCTCTGATTATTTTTAACTAGTATGTCTCGACAATGCATACTCTCAGCAATGCAAATATTTACTCTTTCTTTATGAAAAGAATGTGACAGAATTTGAGTAAACATTTCTTTATACTTTGCATTTTTCTCCAACTGACAGTTTACATTGCTTTGTAGACCATAGTTGTAATAGAAAGAAAAATTGTTCTCTAAAATTGTCAACTTTGTTTTTAAATTTGCATCCATAATTATTATTTTTTTCTTTCCAAATTTTTAATAAAAAAAATTCTATATAAAATATCTACTCCGACCGTAACTTAAAAATCACGATCGTTACAGACCCCTCCTTATAAAAATTGCGTCCCCGCAATTTTCATACCAGAAGCAGTGAAAAACACAAATAATTCATTACAACAAAGATTCAAATAGAAAAGATAGATCAATAATGCTCACCCCCACCCGAAGAGGAGAGAAAACCCGGATAAGAACGCTCGATGAATTCTCTGGTTTCCCAAGTGCAATCTTTAGGGTTTGTAGACCATTGAATTTTCACAAGCAGGACTTCTTTGTTCCGAAGGCGTTCCACCTCCGTAGCTAGCACACGAATAGGATTTTGCACAATAGATAAGTTGGGCGAGATATCAAGATCTTGCAACACATGAGGATAAATAACAGAATCTGAATCTCGAAGGCATCGACGAAGCTGCGATATATGAAATACGTCGTGAATTCCCGAAAACTGAACAGGTAGCGACACACGATAAGCAATAGGGCCAATACATTCCGTAATAGGAAACGGTCCAATATAACGAGGAGCCGATTTCCCAGAGCTACTAAAACGCACCACCCCCATCATCGGGGAAACACGAATGAATACAAGATCGCCAACAAAAAATTCCAAAGGCTTCCTACGATGATCGGCATAAGATTTCTGCCTATTCTGAGCCTCTTTCATTCTCTGTCTGATAATATCAATCCTCTCTGAAGAATCACGAATATAATCGGGGCCGAGTACTAACTTTTCCTCCGATTCCAACCAACAAGATGGTGATCGACACGGCCTTCCATAAAGAGCTTCTAAAGGAGCCATACCGATACTGGATTGAAAATTGTTGTTATAAGAAAATTCAACAAGAGGTAAGTGGTCTTCCCAACTACCACCAAAATCAAGAACGCAAACTCAAAGGAGATCCTCTAAAACCTGATTCTCCCTTTCAGTCTAACCATCGGACTGTGGATGATATGCTGTACGGAGATTGAGCTTAGTGACCAAAGACTTCTGAAGGCTCTGCCAGAAACCACTAGTAAAAAGCGGATCTTTGTCACTAACAATAGAACTAGGCACACCATGAAGTCGAACGACTTCCTTAATAAACATCTTAGCCAATAAAGGAGCAGTCCGATTAGACTTGATAGGAATAAAATGGGCTGATTTAGTCAATCTGTCAACAATCACCCAAATACTAGTATGGCCCGACCTCGAACGAGGTAGACCATCAATGAAGTCCATGGAAATTTGATCCCATTTCCATATAGGAATCTCAAGAGGCTGCAAAAGACCACTTGTGATATCCCGGAAATTTGGCAATATAAATTTAATAATCTGTTTTAAAAATTAATTTGATTTCATAATTTTTGATAATAAACTCTGAATTGATCTAATAATCATCTTTTAATAAATATCTAAATTGGAAGATTTTATCTTCTTAAAGATAATAAATTGTTTTCTTTTATAATATATATAATTGTATATATTGTAAATTGATAAACTTTAATTTGGAATTTAGTGAATGAATCAATTTTCTAATTCTAATTAATATTTGGTAAATTGGAAATTTTGATTTAAATATTAACATTTAACTTTTCAAAGCAATTTAATAAATAATTATATGGTTTATACTTATAATGAATCTTATTTGTTTAAATTTATATTTTAATTAGCTTAAATATGAATTTAAATTAGATTGACATTAAAAGCTTTGTTTTATTTTATTTTTAAATATTACTTGAAATTATATATAAGAATTTAAAATACAATTTACATATGATTTTAATATATTGAGTAATAGAGGAAATTTATAATATCTTTTATAAATTATTTAATTTGTTTAATTTGTTATTTTCAAATAGTAATTATAATACTTAGTTTTTATAATCATAAATAGATTGTTAGAAATAGGATTTGTAATTTTTAATTTTAACAAGAGTTATATATGCATACATACATAACTTGATTTTTAAAATTTGATTTGATAAATTAATTTAAAATTTGGATTTAATGTTTTGAAATTTAATAGAATAAATACTTAAATATTTTTGAATAAGCTTATATTTTAAATTTGTTGTTTCATTTCTTTTTAATTTAAAAAGAAATAGATTCATTTATATATACATAAGAAATAGTAAATTAAGATTGAAAAGTTTTTATTTACATTTTAAATTAAAATTAAAATACTTAATACGTGTGTAAGTTTATTAAGACTTAAAAAGACATGTGTTAAGCCATTAAGTTATCTTTGTGACAAATGTTTAAAAATTGAACAAGTGTCTATTTTTCTTTTTCTTGTATATTTAATAAAATCAAAATATACTTATATAAACCCATCTCCTCTAAAATTCATTTTCTTTTCTATTATTTTTTTCAAAACTTAAGATCTTCAGCTAAGAATTCTGAAATCAAAATTTAAACCAAAACTAAAATCTGCAAAACTTCACCTTCAAATCAAAATCTGTTCAAATAGAGATTCCTGTAAATAACCTTCTCAAAACCAAGTCAAAAATTGTTTGAATCTTCTTCAAAATCAAAACCTTCTTCCAAAATGAAATGCAAGTATAACCTGTAGCTCCTCAAATACATTAACCTGAAAATCAACCTGAAACATCCAAAAACTTGCATGCAACTTCAAAGCTCAATTCAATTCTGCAATTCATAAACCTGAAATCAAATCTGCAACTGAAGATCCTTCTTTTCTATTGTGAAACTTAATCAACAATGCCTGCATTTCTTTCTCTGGAAACATGCATGCAGCAGGAAGCTAGCATTTTGCAATAACAAGATGGAAGTTTTTTTAAAATCAAACATGCAACTGCAGTTTTTAAAGTACTGAAGCAACATAAAACATTCAGGTTCAAGCTTGTCAAACATGGATGCTCTGCTCTTATAAAAATCAGTGAGTAACGTTTTATTTTAAAAATAATTTAAGTTAATATTGTTGCTTGATTGATTCTGACATAGTCATGATTTGTGAAAGAATATGATGAAATTTCCTGTGTATATGTATGGTAGAATGCATGCTTACTATTGATTTACTTTTTTCCTATTCTAGTATTCCAAGTTTAATTACTGATCAAAATCATGATACTATAATCTAAATTATGTTAAGAATTAGGATTTTAAAAAAAATAGCTGTGAACATAAGTTAAGTTTGAAGTTTTATTTAATATAAAAAGATAAGATAAAAATCTGTAATGCCTCTGGAAAACACAAATGCAACAGAACAAAACTTTTGGAAGTAGGAATTTAATCATCCAGATTATTTTATTTAATATTATCAACTGATTTCATTAACAATAACTTGAATTTTAGAACTAAAATTAGAATTTATAGTTTGTAATTGATTGAGAAATTCTGGTTTAACCACAAATCATATTTTTGGGTGATTCTGTCAATCTTGATGGTCGAAGTGCCTAGTATTGATTTTGGTGATGGATTGGTGAACAAAGTTTCAGGAAAAATTATTGTTTTTGGGGAAGAAGGGGAACTCGTGTTTGTATTGGGTAGATTTGTGATTGGCTCGAAGCAGTAGGTCATTGGACTCGAAGACTTTGTGCTGTGGGCTCGGGTAAGTTTGATAGTTTTAGGTTTGTGTTAAACCTGTTAGTTTTAGTTTGAAAGGATTTTAAGATGAAGTGTTACTCGAGTTATTTTAGTGTTTAGCTCGAGTTAGTTGTTCAAGTTTGAAACTTGTCCTATTTCAAAATTTAAACTAAATTTTAAAACATTAAGCAAAGATTTAAAATGAGTTTAAATCTAGTTTTAATTATGGATTCAAGTATAAATTGAATCATAACTGAAAATGAATAAGTTTCTGAATTCAAATTTGTTCAAATAATTTTAAAAAGGGTTTAAGTGTTTTAAAAAAAATGAAATTTAAATTTAAATTGGAAATTGAAATGTAAAGAAACGTGTTAAACAAAGTTTAAATCTGATTCAAATCTAAATTTGAATCTTTGTTTTAAATTTAAGTGTTTAAACAATTTTGAATGATAAAAAAAATTAAATGTTTTGAATTTAAAAAGAAATTTGTTTTAACTCTTGTAAAATTACTTTTATAAGAAAAGTATTATTTATTATGTAAATTTAAAAGTTTAAATTGATGTTAAAACTGGTTGAAGTTAAATTTTAATTTAATGATTTGTTATGCATTTATTTATTAGGATAATTAAATGAATAATTAATTTATTTAATAAGTTAATGAAATAAATAATTACTTAAAGTTATTAAGGGTTTTAAAACTTAAGGTTTAAGATTAATTATTCTTGGAATAATTAACTTGTAATTTAAGAATCGTTAATTAAATAAGATTAGTTTTTAATTAATGATTAATTAATCAAGTAATAAAGGAATAATTAAGTTACAGTTAACACTTAATTAATTGAATAATTAGGTGTTAATTAAATGGGTTATTAATGATTAATTAAATTGTTATTAATAATGATTAAAATAGTTATTCATTTTAGAAAAATAATTAATGAATTGTTAAATAGTTAATAAAGGTTATTAACTAAGAATTATTTAATAATTAATTAATGTGATTAATTTTAATAATTAATTAGATTAATTAATTTAAAAATAATCATTTGTGTAAATCTTAAGTATAATTACTTATGGAAGTAATTAAGGAATTAATTACTTATTGTAATTAATTAAGTTTAATTTGATTAGATTAAGTTAATTAATTCGTTTTAATTAATTTAGAATAATCAATTGAGGATTGTGAAGTATAATTACCTAAAGTAATTAAATGAAGAGAAATTACTTAGAGAAGTAATTAATGGACAATTACTGCATGTAATTAATTGAAGGTGATTTATTGATGAAAGTAATTTGAGTATAATTACTTTGTGAATTGATCAAGGGATTAATTAAAGATAATTAATTAACGAGTAATTAATTTATTTGGTGAAGTAATTAAGGGAAGTTAATTACTGAATGGAGTTAATCAAGGGTGATTAACAATTATGGATTAAATAAAGATTAATTACTTAATGTAATTAATTTAAATAGAAATGTAATTAGAAATTATTAATTATTATAATTAATGATGTAATTAAGAATAGATTTATTTAGAAATAATTAATAAATAGAGTAATTAATTAATGTAATTAATTATGGGTTAATGTAATTAATTATACTTAATTAATTAAGGAAGTAATTAAAGATTAATTACTGTATTTGGTTAGGTATAATTAATTTGAGAAATTAATCAGTGGTTAATTACTTGAATGTAATTAAAGGTTAATTAATCAGGGATGATTAATTAAAATGAATAATTGATTTATGATTAATTGATTGATTGATAATTAATTAATATTGATGTAAGCAAGTTTGATAATGGTAATTAATTTAATTTACTTTAAATTAATTAGAAATGATGTAGTTAATTTAATTCATTTTAAATTAATTATATTTGGTGTGATTATTAATCATTGCTTATATGGGTGGATGATATTGTTTGCCTTGAATGGTTTGAATCTCAGATATGAGATAATTAATGTTGAGTGATATGGATGTATTGGTTGCATTGTGATGTTGATATAGATTATCTTTTGATAATGATAATATGGATTATCTGTTGTAATGATAATGTTGATTATCTATTGTGAATCTGTGATTTATCTATCTATGTATATAGATAATTGAATTGTTTTAAACCTTTAAAACAACTTGGCCTTAAAGACACGCTTTGGATTTCGATGAGACCGGGATCGGGTTTCCATATTTGGATATCCGAAAATCACATCGATCCAAATTAACGATAGGTCGTGAATCTCTTGTGAAGAGTGAAGACTCGAGGTGTAAGAACTATATTCTTCAGTATAACTCTGAGGTTGATTCCGAGATGAGTTTGACGAGTAGTACTTTCAGATTCAAGATGTAGATTCAGAGTGCATGGGTTATCGTCATTAACTCTGAGGGTGATTCCAAAATGAGTGTAACGAGATAATGCCTTCGGTTTCGTTCGAACCCGAAACGAACTTGTATGGATTGAATGCTTTAAGAACATCGTCAGGTGGACGATGAGCAATCTAAGAGATGTGCTCTCTAAAGGTAATCGTAGCCTCAAGCCTCATCAATCGGGATTGGCTAAAACAGGAAAGGTGCAGCAAGGCTAAGTGGGTCATGCCCAAGTAGGACAAGATTTTCCCCTGTCTAGAGGTCCCTTTTTATTCGGCTCTGTGAGCGGTTGGAATGTACGTCAACTGCGGGGTTTTCTTGTTCGGGACTGTCCAGCAAGGGATGGTTCCGGTCTAGTGTTGCAGGGGAGCAGGCGTACTCCTCGGTACGTTGATCTAGGCCATGTACTGTGACGAGCGGTACCCCAGTAGCCCTGCCATTGATGAAATCCAAAATCCAATAAGTGCCAACGGTTTTGATTGTATTACCTACTTTTGTGGCTAGTAGCTGGAATTTAATAATGTAACAATTTCGGCTATTCATATTTACATGAAAACCCTAGACCTATTATAATATCACTAGATTTACTATCAAATGTTTTGGTTAGCCTTAGGTAAAAACTTTTCTATGTTTATGTGTGGGAAGTCTTACGTGATACCTTTCTTTTCAAAGTATTTTCAAAGTTAAGCAACTTTACCCTGTTACTCATACCAGACCTATGTCTGACCCAGATTTTATCTTCTATTTTCTTAAACTCTTGGGTACTCAAATTTTTACGAGAAGCCAAGGGATTCAGGTTAGCTTTGACGAATTATGGAGGAGCAGTGGAGCAGGAGGCTTCGGCGTTAGATATATAGTTCCGCTGTGTGTTCTCTGTGTTGTTATTTCTTTGTTTGAGTTGTATAACTAGACAGGTGTTTATAACTGTCTAGTATATGATGTAAATTCTGTGTAACTCTGATTAGTGTTGTATACTATGTAATATTTATGTTATTAATATAATTTATTCCTTCTGCTGTTGAGATTCTGATGTTGTTTCTTCTTTCTTCTCTTTCTTTTCTCTTTCCTATCCCTTTCTTTCTTCAAGATGATGCGGTTTCTGTGGTGAGAAAGTCGGGTCATCACAGTTGGTATCAGAGCGCTAGGTTCAGTGAATACCTAGGCTTTGAATTGATTTCTTTCTTGAGAGAGCATATTTGTAATTTTAAATATATATATATATATTTACTTCTACCTATTTGTTGGGTTACCTGTTCGGGTTTTTCCAATATAAGTTATACAAGTAGATAAGGTAGTCGGTTGTGTAACACGACTACTACCAATGGTTGGAGTTTGAGTGTTGAGGTTGGAAGTGGATCTGTCGAGACTATAGATCCAATACCGTCTCGAGTGAATTGCGTAGAGTGTAGAGATTTCATCGATCTCTGAAGGTAATTTGTAAAGCTTCGGAGTTCATTTTTGAAGTTGGATGAGTAGAGTTTGGATCTGTCGATTGGCAGAAGAAGATAATGGTATCTTGATACCTCAGGAATTAGTAGCTGCGCGATGAGACGCAATGACTATGGATGTCTCCGAAGATTTTTTCTTTGGAACAAGTTTAAGAAGTATATCTGCTTCGATGTTGAGGCTGGGTTCGGCAGGATGTTGTGGTTAGCTTTGAGGTCCGAGTTTCTCGAAGAGCTTGGGATTAGGAAGTTTTGGCGTCGGTGTCAGAAGTGCAGCTCGGAGTGCTCTATGCCAGCAAGAAGGTCTTCTGGATTAGCAGTTTTTCTGAAGATGGAGTTCAGAAGCAGCAAAGTAGATCCGTTTCTTCGATGGATTGGCTAGTTAAGTGCAAGCTGTTCTGATTGGTGAAGAGAGAACAGTTTTCTTTGGATATTGGACTGGTTGATTGCAAAAGTGACTTGCGATAGTTTGAGTATTCTCTTGAGTTATCGGAAGTTTGTTCGCAACTGGAGGTTGAGTTTTCTTATCGATTGGATTCTAGGAGTGCTACCGGTGGTTCAGTTTAGTAGAAGGGTCATGTGGGACATATGAGTTTTCTTTTGTGGATCTATTGGACCATATTTCTAAGATGAGTTGTCTAGTTTGTGCTCGATTTTTCTTCTACTTCAGATCAGAGTTGTGCAGCGGAAGCAGTTTGGGAATGCTTTTGTTTTATCTTTTCCAGATAGGAGAAGTAAGTTAGTCTTCTGATGTTTGTGGAGTAGAGTAAGTATTCTTGATTTGGGATTGATCTTGAGGAGATCATTCTGTTGGGTTGTTTTGGCCCAGTTTGTTTCTAGAGACATCAGCGAAGGTTGAGCTGATCGGGAGAGATAAAGGCAGCCCAGGATCGTCAGAAGTATTTTGTGGATATGAGACGAAGGAATTTGGATTTTGGAGTCAGAGATTTGATTTTGGGTAAGTTTTCTCCGATCTAAAGAGCTTTGAGATTGGGTAAGATTGGGTAAGTCAGCTCCGATGTGTTTTTAATTTTTCTGTGTTCTTGTGAGGATTAGTGTTTGATTTTTAAGGTTGCATTTTCAGTTTGGATAACTGGGATTCGATGTGTTTCACGTATCTCTGAGGGAGTACGTGTATGATTTATCTCTGGTTGTGGAACCAGCAGTTCAGGAGGATGTGATTGTTAAGTCAGACTTGTCTATAGTCTGATATCCTGTTTACTTTTGTAGATCTAGTTGGATAGGAGCTCTGTAGCTTAATAGTATTGATTGTTTGAATTCTGTTGAGCGAGTATCTCGGTATATAAATACTTGGGAAACTCGGGGAAACCCTATCCATAATTTTGTCTGGATAGTTAGATTTGTTAGTTTGTATGAATTGGTTGCTATGGTTGTTAGCATATGTTTGATAATATATGCTTGTGTTTTAAAATAAAATCTTAAGACAGATTATTAAATTACCTTTTCTTTTAAATTTTGGGGACGAAATTCTTTTAAGGGGGGTGGAATATGATATCTTGGAAATTTGGCAATATAAATTTAATAATCTGTGTTAAAAATTAATTTGATTTGATAATTTTTGATAATAAACACTGAATTGGTCTAATAATCATCTTTTAATAAATATTTAAATTGGAAAATTTTATCTTTTTAAAGCTAATAAATTGTTTTCTGTTTATAATATATATAATTGTATATATTGTAAATTGATAAACTTTAATTTGGAATTTAGTAAATGAATCAATTTTCTAATTCTAATTTCTATTTGGTAAATTGAAAATTTTGATTTAAATATTAAAATCTAACTTTTCAAAGCAATTTAATAAATAATTATATGGTTTATACTTATGATGAATCTTATTTGTTTAAATTTATATTTTAATTAGCTTAAATATGAATTTAAATTAGATTAACATTAAAAGCTTTTTTTTGTTTTATTTTTAAATATTACTTGAAATTATATATAAGAATTTAAAATATCATTTACATATGATTTTAATATATTGAGTAATAGAGGAACTTTATAATCCCTTTTATAAATTATTTAATTTGTTTAATTTGTTACTTTCAAATAGTAATTATAATACTTGGTTTTTATAATCATAAATAGATTGTTAGAAATAGGATTTGTTATTTTTAATTTTAATAAGAGTTACATATGCATACATAGATAACTTGATTTTTAAAATTTGATTTGATAAATTAATTTAATATTTGGATTTAATGTTTTGAAAGTTAATAGAATAAATACTTAAATATTTTTGAATAAGCTTATATTTTAAATGTGTTGTTTCATTTCTTTTTAATTTAAAAAGAAATAAATTCATTTATATATACATAAGAAATAGTAAATTAAGATTTAAAAGTTTTTATTAACATTTTAAATTAAAATTAAAATACTTAATACATGTGTAAGTTTATTAAGACTTAAAAAGACATGTGTTAAGCCATTAAGTTATCTTTGTGATAAATGTTTAAAAATTGAACAAGTGTCTTATTTTTCTTTTTCTTGTATTTTTAATAAAATCAAAATATACTTATATAAACCCATCTCCTCTAAAATTCATTTTCTTTTCTATTCTTTTTTTCAAAACTTAAGATCTTCAGCTAAGAATTTTGAAATCAAAATTTAAACCAAAACTAAAATCTGCAAAACTTCATCTTCAAAACAATGTCTGTTCAAACAGAGATTCCTGTAAATAACTTTCTCAAAACCAAGTCAAAAACTGTTTGAATCTTCTTCAAAACCAAAACCTTCTTCCAAACTGAAATGCAAGTATAACCTGTAGTTCCTCAAATACATTAACCTAAAACTCAACTTGAAATATCCAAAAACCTGCATGCAACTTCAAAGCTCAATTCAATTCTGCAATTCATAAACCTGAAATCAAATCTGCAACTGAAGATCCTTCTTTTCTGTTGTGAAACTTCATCAACAATGCCTGCATTTCTTTCTCTGGAAACATGCATGCATCAGGAAGCTAGCATTGTGCAATAACAAGATGGAAGCGTTTTTTTAAATCAAACATGCAACTGCAGTTTTTAAAGTACTGAAGCAACATAAAGCATTCAGGTTCAAGCTTGTCAAACATGGATGCTCTGCTCTTATAAAAATCAGTGAGTAACGTTTTATTTTAAAAATAATTTAAGTTAATATTGTTGCTTGATTGATTCTGATATAGTCATGATTTGTGAAAGAATATGATGAAATTTCCTGTGTATATGTATGGTAGAATGCATGCTTACTATTGATTTACTTTTTTCCTGTTCTAGTATTCCAAGTTTAATTACTGATCAAAATCATGATACTATAATCTAAACTATGTTAAGAATTAGGATTTTAAAAAAATAGCTGTGAACATAAGTTAAGTTTGAAGTTTTATTTAATATGAAAAGATAAGATAAAAATCTGTAATGCCTCTGGAAAACACAAATGCAACAGAACAAAGCTTTTGGAAGTAGGAATTTAATCATCAATATTATTTGATTTAATATTATCAACTGATTTCATTAACAATACCTTGAATTTTAGAACTAAAATTAGAATTTATAGTTTGTAATTGATTGAGAAATTCTGGTTTAACCACAAATCATATTTTTAGGTCATTCTGTCAATCTTGATGGTCGAAGTGGCCAGTATTGATTCTGGTGATGGATTGGTGAACAAAGTTTCAGGGAAAATTATTGTTAAATGGATTAAATGCATTTAGGCAGTTGTGATTTAGGATCAAAGATTTTAAACCCTAAGTATTCTGTTCATATCAGAATTTATCGCCGCAAACTCTAGCAGTGATCGAGTTCGACCAGATTCTAGTAGGTGGTTGAGGGAGTGTAGAAGTGGTTGTGTCCAGAGGTGAAGCTTCCTTGATGATCAGAGTTTGGTGATTGAGGCAATTACCTGTTGTGACATTTCTACCTTTTTGAGCTCGAATGCTCAATTTTGAATTAGGGGTTCTGCTGTGGATTTGATGGTCGGAAAGTAGTTGGGAAGTGGTCGCTGACTTCCACGATTGGTTGCGAAGGGGTCAGAGTTGATAGCGTGACGGTGCAGGTGCACGGTGTTCTTGGTGTATCAGCTGTTTGTTTTTGGGGAAGAAGGGGAACTCGTGTTTGTATTGGGTAGATTTGTGATTGGCTCGAAGCAGTAGGTCATTGGACTCGAAGACTTTGTGTTATGGGCTCGGGTGAGTTTGATAGTTTAAGGTTTGTGTTAAGCCTGTCAATTTTAGTTTGAAAGGATTTCAAGATGAAGTGTTACTCGAGTTACTCGAGTTATTTTAGTGTTTAGCTTGAGTTAGTTGTTCAAGTTTGAAACTTGTCCTATTTCAAAATTTAAACTAAATTTTAAAACATTAAGCAAAGATTTAAAATGAATTTAAATCTAGTTTTAATTATGGATTCAAGTATAAATTGAATCATAACTGAAAATGAATAAGTTTTCGAATTCAAATTTGTTCAGATAATTTTAAAAGGGTTTAAGTGTTTAAAAAAAGAAATTTAAATTTAAATTGGAAATTGAAATGTAAAGAAATGTGTTAAACAAAGTTTAAATCTGATTCAAATCTAAATTTGAATCTTTTATTTAAATTTAAGTGTTTAAACAATTTTGAATGATAAAAAAAATTAAATGTTTTGAATTTAAAAAGAAATTTGTTTTAACTCTTGTAAAATTTCTTTTATAAGAAAAGTGTTATTTATTATGTAAATTTAAAAGTTTTAAATTGATTTTAAAACTGGTTGAAGTCAAATTATAATTTAATAATTTGTTATGCATTTAATTATTAGGATAATTAAATGAATAATTAATTTATTTAATAAGTTAATGAAATAAATAATTACTTAAAGTAATTGAGGGTTTTAAAACTTAAGGTTTAAGATTAATTATTCTTGGAATAATTAACTTGTAATTTAAGAATAATTAATTAAATAAGATTAGATTTTGATTAATGATTAATTAATCAAGTAATATAGGAATAATTAAGTTACAGTTAACACTTAATTAATTGAATAATTAGGGGTTAATTAAATGGGTTATTAATGATTAATTAAATTGTTATTAATAATGATTAAAATAGTTACTCATTTTAGAAAAATAATTAATGAATTGTTAAATAGTTAATAAAGGTTATTAACTAAGAATTATTTAATAATTAATTAATGTGATTAATTTTAATAATTAATTAGATTAATTAATTTAAAAATAATCATTTGTGTAAACTCTTAAGTATAATTACTTATGGAAGTAATTAAGGAATTAATTACTTATTGTAATTAATTGAGTTTAATTTGATTAGATTAAGTTAATTAATTCAGTTTAATTAATTTAGAATAATCAATTGAGGATTGTGAAGTATAATTACCTAAAGTAATTAAATGAAGAGAAATTACTTAGATAAGTAATTAATGGACAATTACTGCATGTAATTAATTGAAGGTGATTTATTGATGAAAGTAATTTGAGTATAATTACTTTGTGAATTGATCAAGGGATTAATTAAAGATAATTAGTTAACGAGTAATTAATTTATTTGGTGATAATTAAGGAAAGTTAATTACTGAATGGAGTTAATCAAGGGTGATTAACAATTATAGATTAAATAAAGATTAATTACTTAATGTAATTAATTTAAATCGAAATGTAATTAGAAATTATTAATTATTATAATTAATGATGTAAATAAGAATAGATTTATTTAGAAATAATTAATAAATGGAGGAATTAATTAATGTAATTAATTAAGGGTTAATGTAATTAATTATAGTTAATTAATTAAGGAAGTAATTAAAGATTAATTACTGTATTTGGTTAGGTATAATTAATTTGAGAAACTAATTAGTGGTTAATTACTTAAATGTAATTAAAGGTTAATTAATCAGGGATGATTAATTAAAATGAATAATTGATTTATGATTAATTAATTGATTGATAATTAATTAACATTGATGTAAGCAAGTTTGATAATGGTAATTAATTTAATTTACTTTAAATTCATTAGACATGATGTAATTAATTTAATTCATTTTAAATTAATTATATTTGGTGTGATTATTAATCATTGCTTATATGGATGGATGATATTGTTTGCCTTGTATGGTTTGAATCTCAGATATGCGATAATTAATGTTGAGTGATATGGATGCATTGGTTGCATTGTGATGTTGATATAGATTATCTTTTGATAATGACAAATGGATTATCTATTGTGATGATAATGTTGATTATCTATTGTGAATCTGTGATTTATCTATCTATGTATATAGATAATTGAATTGTTTTAAAACTTTAAAACAACTTAGCCTTAAAAGACACGCTTTGGATTTCGATGAGACCGGGATAGGGTTTCCATATTTGGATACCGTAAACCACATCGATCCAAATTAACGATAGGTCGTGAATCTCTTGTGAAGAGTGAAGACTCGAGGTGTAAGAACTATATTGGTCAGTATAACTATGAGGGTGATTCCGAGATGAGTTTGACGAGTAGTACTTTCAGATCCGAGATGTAGATTTAGAGTGCAATGGTTATCGTCGTTAACTCCGAGGGTGATTCCAAAACGAGTGTAACGAGATAATGCCTTCGGTTTCATTCGAACTCGGAACGAACTTGTATGGATTGAATGCTTTCAAAACATCGTCAGGTGGACGATGAGCATTCTAAGAGATGTGTTCTCTAAAGGTAATCGTAGCCTCAAGCCTCATCAAACCGGAATGGCTAAAACAGGGGAGGTGCAGCAAGGCTAAGTGGGTCATGCCCAAGTAGGACAAGATTTTCCCCTGTCTAGAAGTTCCTTTTTATTCGGTTGTGTGGGCGGTTGGAACGTACGCCAACTGCGGGGTTGTCTTGTTCGGGACTGTCCGGTAAGGGATAGTTCCGATCTTGTGTTGCAGGGGAGCGAGCGTACTCCTCGGTACGTTGATCTAGGCCACGTACTGTGACGGGCGGTACCCCAGTAGCCCTGCCATTGATGGAATCCAAAATCCAATAGGTGCCAACGGTTTTGATTGTATCACCCACTTTTGTGGCTAGTAGCTTCAATTTAATAATGTAACAATTTCGGCTATTTCACATTTACTAGAAAACCCTAGACCTATTATAATATTACTGGATTTCCTATCAAATGTTTTGGTTAGCGTAAGGTAAAAACTTTTCCATGTTTATGTGTGGGAAGTCTTACGTGATACCTTTCTTTTCAAAGGATTTTCAAAGTTAAGCAAGTTTAACCTCTTACTCACACCAGACTCATGTCCGACCTAGAGTTTATCTTCTATTTTCTTAAACTCTTGGGCACTCAAATTTTTACAAGTAGCCAAGGGATTCAGGTTAGCTTTGACGAATTATGGAGGAGCAATGGAGCAGGAGGCTTCGGCGTTAGATATATAGTTCCACTGTATGTTCTCTGTGTTGGTATCTCTTTGTTTGAGTTGTATTGAGTTGTATAACTAGACAGGTGTTTATAACTGTCTAGTATGTGATGTAAATTCTGTGTAACTCTGATTAGTGTTGTATACTATGTAATATTTATGTTATTAATATAATTTATTCATTCCGCTGTTGAGACTCTGATGTTGTTTCTTCTTTCTTCTCTTTCTTTTCTCTTTCCTATCCCTTTCTTTCTCCAAGATGATGCAATTTTCTGTGGTGAGAAAGTCGGGTCGTCACACCACTGGGACGCTGGTGTTCTGCTTTAACAAGTTGACAAGTCATGCAACGACTTACATAACTTGCAATATCATGCTTCATACCCTCCCAATAGTATAAGCGTTTCATACCAGCATACATCTTACTACTACTCGGATGGATAGTATACTTAGAATGGTGACATCCTCAAGAATGTCATTTCTAAGATTAGAAATATCAGACACGATCAATCTACCCTTCTTCCGAATACAACCATGAATATCAATTTCGAAATCCTTTAGATCATCACTTCGGGATTCCGATTTACAACTCTGAATAAGAAAAGCAATATGTGGATCTTGTTTCTAGGCATCGGCAACACGATTCAACAAACTAGGACGAGCTTCCATGCTAAATAAAAGCACGGGAGAATCAGAAACTGAAGGACGGTCTCTAATATCACAAAGAGATAAAGCTTCCAAAATATTCCACTCTGCTAGCATCATGGAAACAACAACCTGCTGCTTGCGACTAAGCGCATCAGCAACCTGATTACCCTTACCAGGGGTATACTGAATATCGAAATCATATGAAGCAAGAAATTCGAGCCAACGTTGTTGCCTCATATTGAGCTCTTTCTGAGTAAATAAATACTTCAGAGATTTATGATTAGTGAAGAGAATAAAACGCTCGCACAATAAATAATGTCGCCAAATCTTTAAAGCAAATACTATAGCGGCCAACTCCAAATCTTGGGTAGCATAACGAATCTCGTTAGGCTTTAGTTATCTAGAAGCATAGGCAACTACTCTATTCTTTTGCATGAGAACAGCACCGAGCCCAAAACCACTGGCATCGGTATAAACAACAAGATCGTGATTCCCTTCGAGGACCACTAAGATAGGAGCATGAGTAAGGAGATCTTTTAACTTCAAGAAAGAATTCTCACACTTATCCGACCAAATAAAAGGAACATCTTTTCTCGTAAGAGTGGTAAGAGGTAAAGCAATACGAGAAAAGTCCTTTATAAATCGGCAATAATAACCCGCCAATCCAAGAAAACTACGGATCTCAGTAACAGTCTCGGGTCTCTTCCAATTCTCAATAGATTCGATCATGGAAGGATTGACAGAAATACCATCGGAAGAAATGATATGACCGGGAAATTCCACCCTATTCTCCCAGAAGTGACACTTGGAGAATTTGGCATAAAGCTGATGCTGACGAAGAGTGCTCAAAACAATCTCCAAATGCTGAATATGATCGGCTTCATATTTGGAGTAAATAATAATATCATCAATGAAAACCAAGACGAACTTATCGAGATATTTCCGGAATATCCTATCATAAGGTCCACAAAATACGTTGGAGCGTTCATCAAACCGAACGGCATAGCAAGCCATTCGTAAGAACCATAACGAGTATGGAATGTTGTAAGAGGAATACTATCTTCCGCCACTCGTAACTGATGAAAACCGGTAGCAAGATCGAGTTGGGAGAACAGTTTAGCGCCACTTAATTGATCGAACATGTCATCGATCCTAGGTAATGGATACCTATTTTTGATAGTGAGCTCGTTAATCTTGCGATAATCAATGCAAAGCCTAAGAGTACCATCTGGCTTCTTAACGAAGACAACGGCGGCGCCCCACGGAGACGAGCTAGAACGAATAAAATGCTTGGCTTCCAACTTAGATAATTGTTGCTTGAGTTCCTCATTTTCCTTAGCAGACATCCTCGTGGGAGGAAGACTGACATGATGTGCACCAGAGATAAGATCAATAAGGAACTCTATTGCCCTCTTCGTGGCAATCTCGAAATAGGCTAAAAAACATTAGAAAAATCACAAACAATAGGAATATTATCTATGTCATCCTCCGATTTGAAGGAAGATATAAAAGCATTCGAAGTATGATCCATGATTCGAAATATAATAGATAATTGCTCGCTTGCAACGGGATGCTTGAGATATAAAGTTCTTTCGGGACATAGAATTTGAACTTCATAACGAACGAGCCAATCCATACCCAATATCAAATCAATAACAAGATGATCCATAACATGCAGATTCGCATGAAAGGAAAAACCACACAGAATAATCTCCGCATCAACACACAACAAACCCAGAGTAGTGGATCCACCAATAGGATTTACGATCCTCAAAGGGTCGCAAAGAGTAATAACATCCAAATGAATAATATCAACAAGCTCCTTCGACACGAATGAATGTTATGCACCCCGAAAAGAACTCTAATAGAACGGCCATGAAATAAAATGAAACCCTCTAAAACAGAAGGAGTAATACCTTTAGACTTAGAAGAATCACCAGAAGCTTTAGCAACATTAAGCTTCCTAGATTTGAAACCCTTAGGAGCAATAGGACAATCAGAAACCCAATGACCCTCTTTCTTGCAATAACGGCAAATGCGAGGCTTAGTACAATTGCGAAGAAGATGATCCAAAGAACCACAATTATAGCACGCCCTCTGAACAGAAGGTGCACTACTAGGCTGAGAACTAGAGGTGGCTTGCTTCTTCTTCCTCTGGTTGGAAGAATTAGGCTTACGAAATGGAAACCTCTTCTTGTTGGGGTTCTTAGAAACCTCAACATCATCACCACTATCACGTTCCTTTTCAACAGCTTCAAGACAAAGAGCCGAATCAACAAACTCGTCAAAAGAGGGCTTAAGCTGAAGCAAAAGAACTTTCTTCAAATACTTCTTCAACCCATCTACAAAATGAAGATTCTTCTTACGCGGAGTGTTAATGAACTCAACTCCGTATTTGGATAAGGCCTCGAAAGATGCAACATAATCAGAAACCGATGACTTTCCTTGCTTTAACTCAAGGAAACTACGAGCAAGATTAGCCTTTTCCGATTCAGGAACGAACTTAAGTTCAAATCGTTCCTCAAACCGAACCCGAGAGAGAGAGGACTCATCAAGTTTTGAAATAAAAAGCTCATACCAATCAAGCGCACGCTCTTGCAACATACTAGATTCCACGAGAACGCGATGGTGATCAGAAAGATCCATCCGAGAAAATATGCGCTAACAAGTGCGCAACCAAGTCTGAACCTCCATAACACTTTCCGATCCCATGAAAGGCTGGCCTCCAAGGTGGGAATAGTCACTACACATGCAGGCGAAGGAAGACTTGTGATTAGGAGCTGCGGGAGTAGCAACAGGAGGCTGAGTACCCCGAAATAGCTCCATAAACTGATCAGCAGACATATAGACTCCGTTCGGATGAGAACCACTAGACGGGCCTGCAGAAGAACGCTTCCCTCTACCTCTTCCAGCCATAGGCTGATGTTGGGCGTGTTCTCACCCAGAAGTCCGAACCAACTTGAGCCAAAGCGTCACCGTACCAGGCGCTACCGAACCTATCCATGTCCCTGCCGAACCGACCACTTCCAGCCGAACCAACCACCTCCAACACTTAGACCGGACCAAGGACTACCGGTCCAAATCCATGCAACCGAGCCAAAGCTAGGAAGGCATTACCGAACCAACCACCTCCAACACTTAGACCGGACCTAGGACTACCGGTCTAAATCCATGTAACCGAGCCAAAGCTAGGAAGGCATTACTCAACCAACCACCACCAAACATTCACTACCGAACGAAAATCCCAATGCACCCACCACCGAATCAACTACCACCGGACCAGGCACTACCGAACCGACCCCTTCTCTCCATTCACCACCGGATCAACCTCTACCGCTCCAACCACTACCGGACCACCCACAACCGGACCAACATCAACAGGCCAGATCGCTTCAGCCCAGGCCCACCAGAAGCTATATACGTCCAAGACCCCTACCCCCAGCCTCACTCTATAAATAGAGGGGCAGGGTACAACAATGGCAGAGACAAGTTTGAGAGCTCAAGCACGGATAGAACTTTCAAACAACTTTCAGTTACTTGTAATCAAAGCTTTGTACTTATAATCTGAATAGAAAAGGAGAATAACATATGAAGTGGACGTAGGTACGTTCTGGCCGAACCACTATAAATCTGCGTGTCTTTTACAGTTTAGTCCCTGCTTTTTATATATTTGCATAAATCACCTAAATCACTAAGAATAACTTAAAATCGACTAAATCATACGACTTGGAGGTGTTTGCCCATTTTTTGTGCAAACATTTTTGGTGCTTTCACTGAGAGACTCAAACTAGAAGCTTCAGCTTCTCCCATTTAACCCTTTTTCTATCAGCATCGTAAGCATCGTTCATTGCTTGGAAAACATGCCTCCCGGACGAAAGAAAGATGCTAACAAAGGAAAGAACATCGCAGCTAGCAGTATCCCAGATCCAGTAATCAGAGATCAAGACAATTGTCCGGTTCTGATAGCAAATGAAAATCAGGCAAATCCAACAGCCCCTGTTACGGAACAACCAACTACAAGGACGGATCTGGACAGGATTGTGGCTGAAGTAACTAACCGCTTCGCATCTCAACAAGAAGCCTTGGTGGATCAACTCATATCATGCATAAGGGATGCTGAAGAATCCAACCGCAACACTGAATCATGGGGAGAGTCCCGGTCTGGAGGATCGGGGAGACGACAAAGGTCTTTCTTCTTCAAAGAGGCTAACAACAGAAACAGCAATGGTAGGAGCCGAGCCCGGACTCAGCCCGAATTCCGACCCGAGGAAACACTTGGAACCGAACCCAACGGGGGAGGTACCAGGTAGGGGTCGGATGTAGCTGAGCCTGTCATGCTACCTAACCATGGAAACACCAAGGGACGGGGCTGAGCTGGAGTCCAGCCCGAAGTTGGACCCGAGGAAGTACTAAGAAGAGAACCTAGCAGGGAAAGATCAAGGCAAGGGCCAACTGTGGCTGAACCCAGCATGCCCCCGGAAGACCAGAGGCAGCCGTTGGAGAATGTTAGGAGTGATAGACGATACTATCCCTACAGGTCAAGTTCTGACGAAAGGATGGCGCGATTGTTCAGAGAGTGCATCCAACGGGAACAAAGAGATCGGTGGATCGGTGCAAGGGTAACCAGCCCCTTCACCCGCAATATCGAAACTGCCATCACCCCCCGGGAGTGGAAAATGCCAACAATGGAACCTTACAAGGGAACCTCTGACCCCGTTGTACACTTGCAGAGATACACACAGCATATGCTAATGAGCGGAGCAATAGAGGGAGTGTTGTGTAAATGCTTTCCACTATTCTTGGCAGATCTAGCTACCTCCTGATTCTGCCATCTGCCCCAAGGACCCATCAGCTCATGGGAAGTGTTGAAAGAAAAGTTCATCAGCCAGTTCCGCATTCATGTGGAACAACCCATGGACGCTTATTCCCTATCTAATATCAAACAAAAGCCCGGGGAGACAGTGCAACAATATCTAACCCGATTCAACGCCACAGCAGCCGCAGTCCAAAATGCCGGCGAGAAACTTATCCTAATGTCCCTCTATAGTGGTGTGCATCCGGATACTAAGTTTGCTAGAAGACTAACGAAAGAAAAGCCAGCTACCTTACCCGATTTCTTCCACGAAGCCGGGAAATATATGAGACTTGAGGACGCTGCCATTGAAAGGCAGACAGCGCAACAAACCAAGGCAGCTCATGGAAACACATCCGCAGTAGCAAAGGACGTTCGAAGAAATGACTCCAGAGATAGTACTGGGGGCAAGAAGGGGGAGAAGCGCTTATATAAGCCAGGACTAAGATTTGACTCTTACACTCCTCTAAATGAAACAATCGAAAACATCTTCTTGGCCACCCAAGACGAAGTTAGATACAAGCGCCCCCCGCACAAGAAAGAATCAGATAATGCAATTAAGTCTGGAAAGTTCTGCCGCTTCCACGAATCTCATGGGCATAACACCAATAAATGCCATCATCTCCGAGACTTGATTGAAGAACACATCATAAGGAAGAGACTAGAGCGCTATGTGAAAGGTCAAGATAGGACTTCAACTCCTGCCAATGAGAAACCAGGGCTGCCCCTCCCGGAAGTAGGCAGAGGAAATCGCAACACCAGCGGCTCCAGTCAAGAGAAGATAATGGTCCTTACCATATCGGGAGGACCGCACATCGCCGACGGAAGCTGGGAAGAGATGGAGAGATACGGTAAGTCACTTAGAAACAATGAAGACTACGTTAATTCTGTTACAGAAGAGCGCCACCCGAAACGGAAAGAGAATAATGATATCATATTCAGTCAGCGTGATCTAGAGGGAAGGCAGTACCCTCACATGGATCCTATGGTCATCTCTGCTTGGTTCGGCCCAGCCAAGGTTTTCCGAATCCTAGTAGACACTGGAAGCTCAGTAAATATCCTATTCAAGCACGCCTTCGACAAAATGAAGCTGTCAATGAAGGATGTGTCTCCCTGCAGAAAACCGCTGCACGGTTTCACTGGAGATGTGAAGATGCCCCTCGGGCAACTGGACCTCTTTGTCAAAATAGGAAGTCATCCCCGCTCCGTTGTGCAAAAACAAACATTTGTGCTAATAGAAAGCCACTCGGCCTATAACGCCTTTTTGGGAAGACCAGCATTGTCTAACTTCCAAATTGTCCTAGCCCCATGGTGCCTGAAAATGAAATTCCCAATAGATAACGGAGTAGGAGAAATAGAGGGAGATCAAGACGCGCTCGAGATTGCTATGTGACTGAACTTCGCAATAACCGCAGGAAGGATAAAGGGAAGGATGCAGAGACTTCTCTCTGCAATAAAAACTTGGAAGTATAGCAATTAAAGAAAGCCTCTCCTCTTCGGTATACCAGCGATCCTTTCAACGAATTAGACCCCAAGGACAAGGAGGAGGAGGCCACCACCGAGCCTGTAGAGGCTATGGAATTTGTATCTGTAGACAAACACGACCCAAGTAGACTGCTAAGAGTCGGGTCTCAGTTAAGAGCGGAGTTGAAGGATCAACTCGTCGATTTTCTTCACCACAACATGGATGTATTTGCATGGACGCACGCCGACATGAAAGGAATCTCCCCAGACGTAGCATGCCACATACTGAACATTGATCCCACCGAGGTGCCGGTTAAGCAGAAAAAGAGGAGGATGGGGGCAGAACGATCAGCAGCCCTTGAGGAAGAAGTAAAGAACTTACTTGCCAATGATTTCATACGGGAAACCATCTACCCAGAATGGATCGCCAATCCGGTACTGGTAAAGAAGGCTAACGGGAAGTGGCGAACATGCATCGTCTTCTCCAACTTAAATGACGCTTGCCCGGAGGACTACTTCCCACTCCCCCGAATCGATCAGCTCGTGGACAGTACAGCAGGGCACAAACTCTTATCCTTTATGGACGCATACTCAGGATATAACCAGATACCTATGCACGCCCTCGATCAAGACCACACTAGTTTCATCACTGACCGGGGGTTGTACTGCTACAAAGTAATGCCTTTCGGACTTAAAAACGCCGGAGCTACCTATCAGCGCCTCGTCAACAAGATGTTTGTGGAATTAATAGGACGAACTATGGAAGTTTATGTGGATGACATGCTGGTAAAATCGAGGAAAGCCAACGATCATATGAACCACCTGGACGAGATGTTTCAAGTACTTCGCCAATATGGAATGAAGTTGAATCCTCTAAAGTGCTACTTCAGAGTATCGTCGGGTAAGTTCTTAGGATTCATCGTCCATGCCAGGGGGATTGAAGCAAACCCCGAATAAGTCCGGGCTCTGCAAGATATCAAGATACCATCCACTCGAAGAGAGATGCAAAGCCTAAACGGGAAGGTGACTGCCCTAAGCAGGTTCATCTCTAAAGCAACCGACAAATGCATCCCTTTCTTCGAAGCTCTTAAGAAAGACAAAGGAAAGTTCGAATGGACTGACGAATGCTCGACAGCCTTCCTTAACCTAATCGAACACCTTCAGAGACCACCAGTACTCTCAACTCCAAATGAAGGCGAAAAACTATACCTATACCTTGCTGTATCATCCCATGCTTTAAGCGCCGCTCTGGTAAGAGAAGACAACCGCGCGCAGCGGCCCGTATACTTTGTAAGCAAGAGATTTATAGAGGCAGAAGGCAAATACCTTAAACTTGAAAAGATAGCATACTGTTTGCTAATCACGTCACAGAAACTGCGACGCTATTTCCAATCTCATTCCATCAGAGTTTTAACCGATCAACCGCTAAGGCAGGTACTCCATCGCCCCGACACTTCTGGACGACTACTTAAATGGTGCATTGAACCGAGTCAGTATGATATCACCAACCATCCTTGCACCACCATCAAGGGACAAGCCTTGGCCGATTTCATTACCGAATTCACTACCAACGAAGGTAAAGATCGATCTGAAATAACAAAGGATATCAAGTGGAATCTCTTTATAGATAGAGCGTCAAACGAACATGGCTCGGGGGCAGGTATTGTGATAGTTACCCCCAGGGGAAGGAAGCTGCACTATGCCCTAAGATTGGAATTCGCTGCCACCAACAACGATGCAGAATACGAAGCAGTGATAGCCGGATTAGAACTTGCCCTAGAGATTGGAGTCGGTTCTTTATGTCTCCATAGTGATTCTCAACTTATTGTAAATCAAATACTGGGAGAATTCCAGACTCGAGGAGAATGACTCACAGCATATCTAAAGAAGACCAAGTTGCTTCTCAATCAATTGGATCACTATTTAATTAGAAACATTCCTCGAGGAGAGAATCAGGAGGCCGACGAACTGGCAAAGCAAGCTAGCATGAAGAACGACACCACTTCCGGAACGGTAACCATCTCAAAGCAACTAGCCCCGAGTTTCGAACCAATGAATCTGATAGCTGCAATCGAAGAGGAAACTTGGATGACTCCCATCTAGAAGTACTTGCAAAGTGGCAAACTACTCGACGGGCGTAACGAAGTTAAGAAAATCTTGAGGAAAGCTTCCTGCTACACAATACAAGAAGGCATCCTCTATCGACACGACTTCTCTAACCCCTTATTAAGATGTGTCGCCGGAAGGGAAGCCAAGGAAATCTTATCCCACATCTATCAAGGATGTTGCGGAGACCACACCGGAGGGCAGACTCTGACAAAGAAGATACTCCGATATGGATATTTCTGGCCTACCTTAAACAAAGATGCCTTGGACTTCGTCAAAAGATGCGACAGATGTCAGAAATTTGCTAAGATCCCTCGACTGCCAACCAATGAGATTATTCAGATGACCAGCCCTTGGCCCTTTGCAATATGGGGAATTGACTTGATTGGCGAACTGCCAATGGGCCGAGGCGGAGCCAAATATGCAATAGTGGCAGTCGACTATTTCACCAAATGGGTGGAAGCGGAACCTCTAAATAAAATATCTTCGGCAAAAGTTATTAACTTCCTGATCAAAAATGTTTTATGCAGGTACGGGGTTCCACTCAAAATCATATCGGACAATGGACTTCAATTTGACAGCGAGGAATTCACCGACTGGTGCGAGAGCACGGAATACACAAAAGCTTCTCATTTGTAGCCTATCCCCAGGCAAACGGACATGTCGAAGCTGTACAAAATTCACAAAACTCTAATCAAGAAGAAACTTGAAAAGTCAAAAGGCGCTTGGGTGGATGAACTTCCTACGACACTTTGAGCCTACCGCACATCTTACAGAACATCAACAGGACATACTCCTTTCTCTTTGGCATACGGATCGAAAGCCATGCTTCCAGTTGAAACTGTAGTGCCCTCCCACCGTAGGATCCACTACAACCCATAAGAAAATGAAGAACTCCTACACATGTCTTTGGACCTAATTGAAGAAAGAAGAAATGATGCAGTGCCTAAGGCAGCAGCTCACAAGCAAAAAGTGGCAGCTCAATAAACTCCAAGGTCAAACACCGCAGCTTAAAAGAAGGAGATCTTGTCCTCAAACGGATCTTTCCGCGCCCCGGAGCGCTAGATCCAATCTGGGACGGACCCTATGTAATTCATAAAGACCTCCACAACGGAGTTTATATTTTGTCAACAGTGGACGGAGAGGTGTTCCAGACGGCATGGAACATCCAACACCTTCGTCGATACTTTTCTTAACTTGTACTGCCCATATGAAGTGAATTAACAAAGAGAATCAGTGGACGTAGGCATTTCCGTGCCGAACCACTTTAAAAATCTTGTCTCTTTTTAACTTGTTCCTTTATATCTTGGCTGCTTATTAAGCTTTATCCTTTTCTGTTGAACAAAATCCTGTGTAATGGCATTCCCATTCTGGACACTTCACGGCACAACCTCACCTGGACAAGACCTAACAGGTACGATACGAATCTATGCCCTCGCCAATGAGACACTTTTGCTCCAGCATCCCTCTGCTGCGGGTTAACTCATTGCTCGCGACGGTCCTCAAAGCCAACTGTGATGAGCCGATCATAAGCCACCGAAAAGGCCGACTATAGCCGATGCAGCTCATTACGGCGTTCGGCTCGCCGGCGACTGTGAACCGATTATAAGCCCCAACATAAGGTGTAGCCAGCTGGGGGCAGTTCACAGTTGACGATCGGCACCCACGCTAGCCGGCCACGGTAAATCGAATAATACCCACGATTACGGGCCATAATGGCTCAGGTAGTTACTGTGCGCGATCTCGGCTCTGATGTGTCTTATGTACGACTGTGGTAAAAAAGAAAACTCCCCGCAGAGGCGTAAGATAGGTGACGAATGTCTCCAAGACCCACAGCTAGGGAAAGTGACTACAAAACCCGTTTGCCACGAGCTTAAGCACATCGAAGGCCTTCCGTGATTGGAAGTTTTACTATTTCTTATATTTCCATTTTATTTATAAAAAACTTTCCTCCTATCCTCTATAACAATCACTAAAGTACATGACATAAAATAGGAGACTCTCGCTAGTGGAAATGAGAACTCACAACTGGATAACAGGTTGCTCGGTTGCATTCCATCCTCAGTCACACAAGACATTCAAAGCTATCGTCTACAACTAAAACATAAAGGGCGGTGCTTCCTTTTCTTGTACACAAACATGTAGCTATAGCCTATTCACACATCACACTAACATTGCGAGACATGAAATTATATTTTAAGCAAGAGCATAGCATCAAACACGATCGAAGCACATACACAGCTATATTTCTCATGCAACACATCAAAATAACGACAGCATTCAAATACGACAGAATCAGCTTATGTTATGAAATTATATAAGAATAAAATCATTCGCTATAACGACATAATTACATAATTACAGCCTGAAAGTACATTAATGTTTTGGACTACTATATTCAGGAATACCAAGTAAACCAAAAAAGTAGTCGGCTGCAGCAGGGCTCCGCCTCTATCCTGCTAGCCCTCCGGGATCTACTTGACCACAGGATCAGAACTCCCAGCATGCTGGCCAGAGGTCCCACCTGTCCGATTCAGGAGAATAATCCATCAGATAGATAATACGCAATCAAGTTAAGAAAAGATTGAGAGGGAAGACTTACCAGCATCTACTCCCTGATCAACATCCCCCAACTGCACACCCACTTCCTCAGCGGTAAGCAGCCGCATGCCCTCCTTCACTGCCACTTTCTCCTCCTCGGTAAACTGGGCCGTTACCACATCCATCCTAAAAGCTACAGCACCCTCCTTATCCGCCTCAGCCTTGGCCTCCTCCAAAGCCCGGAGATATATCCTAGCCATGACCTGGGGATAATCATCCATCCAGGACATGTTGCCCTACTTCCAAGTACGGAAGTACATGTCCTGGAGTATCTCATCCATCATCCCCTCGTTCTCCTCAAACTCCCTCATCCGGGCCTCGGAAGCCGACAGCCTTGCAACGGCAGCATCTCTCTCCAATCGGTATCTCGAGCAGTCAGCCTGAAGGGATTTCCGCATTGCCTCCATCTCCTCCTTCAGCTTAACTTGAGCAAGCTCTACGGCCTCAAGCTTCCCAGAAAAATCCTCTATCTGCTCAAGATCCGCTCTCCGAACCTCATCCATAGTGGCAATGGCCATATCGATTCGTTCCTTGCAGGTGGCCTCCATTTTTCGCAGCTCGGCTCTACTAGCCTCCTCCATAATTTTCTTTAGCCGTCTGGAGGCCGCCTCATACTGGGAGATCTGAATGGCCTGATCGGCAAGCTGTTTGGCCTGATCGGAAACCATTAGCCGCAGCCGGATGTTAGCACTTCCGATTTCCTCTCCAGCCTTGACTAGTCGGGCGTGATGCTCCATTAACTTCGTGGTCTCTTCAGCCACCCGATCGATGTTTGCCTTGGCCTCATCCCCCATAGTCACAATCCGAGTAGTCAACAAGTCGAGGTCCAAAGCCTTAGCCTCATCGAGTACCCTTACCATAGGATTGCGGGGTAGGAGGTGCTCACCGGTAACCTCATCAAAGGAAATATCATGAGAACTCGGGTCCAGATCTGGATGACCCGCAAATGGGTTACGAACCAAGCCGGGACGATCAACATGAGTAACGGAAGGATCCTCTGATGGGTGCGGAGAAGGTATGGACTCAGTATCCTCCCCCGTGATGTCATGAATAGGCTGGGTTGGGGGCTGAGGTCCAAGTGAAGGTTCGAACATGGAACGCCTCCTCTTTCTCTTTTGAATATCCTCTCCGATGACTCCGAGAAGAGGACGGTAACTAACTACGCCCCCGGAACGGTCAGTCGAGGGCTTCGGTTTAGCAGAAGCTTTGAAGAGTTTGAATTGATCGAGGCGGTGCCGAATGTCTGATGTCTTGGCCGCCTTACCCGTTCCTGAAATAAAAACCAAGTGTTACAAGCATGTATGAGACTATAATCCAAGAAACATGTGAAGTTAAAAGAGGAGTCAAGAATTCACCTTGAACGGTCGGAGCTGAAATACTCCCAGAAGATGGACTGGCACCAGTCCCGACGTTATCAGATTTTTTCAAAGCCGACCCTTCCTCCAACCCGACGAAGGCTTGGCGGAAAGCATCATCCGTCCACTCTTGAATCTCACCCGCTTGCCCAGAGGTCAGGGCACTAACACCACTACCACCCTGACCTTCGCCACCGTTACCACCATCACCTTCTCCATCGCCTCCGCTCTCCTCCTCGCCTCTTTCCTCCTCTCCACTTTCCTCCTCCGGAACATCTGGGCATGTGCTGTGAGAGGGTCCATCAGATTTCTTGAGCTTCTTCCCCCCGACGACTGGAGGTATCGAGAAGGATCTCCTCTTGCTACTCTTTGTCGTGGCCCCTCCTTTGGCTTTGGCGGCTCTTTCCTCAGCCGTATCCCTCTGCTTGACCACAGACTGATGTGGTAGAATCAGGTTGTGTCGCAGGAGAGTGGCATTCCTGATTAGGTAAGAAGCTGACCTATCCCTTCCCGAAATGGCCTCTATCTCCGCGGCCATCTGAACCAGGTGATCATTCTCCACGACCGCAAAGCCACCTGTTGCTAGCAAGAAATAAAAACACACAAGAAGATGCATCTCAGTCTGAACGGAAATTATAAATAAGCTTCAAGTTACAGCCAGAGGTGAAGCGGTGGATCGAAATGGTGTCATCCCGGACAAAGAACCATTCCTTCTTGAACATGGTGAACGTTGAATACAAGTCCAGGACCAGCTTGAAGGACACGGCTGATTCCAAGCTGATGTATGGAGACCCCTTCTTGTAACCCCTCAAGTTATATAGATATCGAATTTCCCGGTTAGAAGGGGGGCGCCCGTACTTTCTCTGGAAAATCACGAATAGGCACACCAAGATAGCGTAGGAGTTGGGCTGGAGCTGGAAGGGGGTCACCTTCAAATAAGTAACGAAGCTAACTATCCAGGCATTGATCGGAGGAATGGCCCCGCACATGCAGTGGTACCTACTATAAGCAAAGTATCCTTCAGGGGGATTATACGACATGACCCCCTCCCTTGGCAACAGCATGCGTGCTCTATCAATCCCAAAGGAACGGGAGATAACATCAAGCTTCTCCTCTCTGAGAGAGCTAGGAAAGCAATCAGGAGGAGAGTTCAGAAGCTCTTGGGGACCATACCCATCTACTAGCGATCTTGGGATAGGTCCACGACGTTCCGATCCTGGCTGGGCTGGGGGCACAACGGAGGACTCTCGTCTATCCGTAGATTTTCTCTTTTCTAATCGAGTTTCCACTTTGCGAGACATTTATCTGCAACACCAAAAACAAACACGCCGTTAAAACAAGGAGTATGAAGATATAAGCAAACAAGAGCGTGCAGTATGGAATCTCGTTCGCAATTCAAAACATGAAAGACCGATCGGTAGTTTGAGAATAAGGCCCGTTCGGCCTCGTACTTCTCAAACCCGTCCGGTAGTACAAGGCCCATTCGGCACTTCTCAAGCCGAGCACCACAGTTCATTCGGCACTTCTCAAGCCGAGTACCATAGTTCATTCGGCACTTAAGCCCGCGAGTTCATTCGGCAAACCGAATACAACAGTTCATTCTGCACTTGCTAAATTCGATAGAGCTATTCGGCGAGAGAAGGCTAAATCACCTGATTCGGTATTCTAACAAGATTCCGCTGCGAGTTTGATTCGACAACGAGTTTGATTCGGCAGGAAAATTAGTTCGGCTATCCCTCTTGGTAAGGAATAACAGTAACTTGCAGCCCCTACTTATAGACCAACATGGAACGACCGGACCAATGGGTTCGGCTCTCAGGACCGAATGGGGTTATGCAACCTAAAACAAAGTGCGGCATATACCGGCATATGCCCCACTTTGGGGGGAAAATGTTGGGCGTGTTCTCACCCAAAAGTCCGAACCAACTCGAGCCAAAGCGTCACCGGACCAGGCGCTACCGAACCTCTCCATGTCCCTGTTGAACCGACCACTTCCAACCGAACCAACCACCTCCAACACTTAGACCGGACCAAGGACTACCGGTCCAAATCCATGCAACCGAGCCAAATCTAGGAAGGCATTACCGAACCAACCACCTCCAACACTTAGACCGGACCAAGGACTACCGGTCCAAATCCATGCAACCGAGCCAAAGCTAGGAAGGCATTACCGAACCAACCACCTCCAAACATTCACTACCGAACCAAAATCCCAATGCACCCACCACCGAATCAACTACCACCGGACCAGGCACTACCGAACCGACCCCTTCTCTCCATTCACCACCGGATCAACCTCTACCGCTCCAACCACTACCGGACCACCCACAACCGGACCAACATCAACAGGCCACATCGCTTCATCCCAGGCCCACCAGCAGCTATATACGTCCAAGACCCCTGCCCCCAGCCTCACTCTATAAATAGAGGGGCAGGGGTACAACAATGGCAGAGACAAGTTTGAGAGCTCAAGCACGGATAGAACTTTCAAACAACTTTTAGTTACTTGTAATCAAAGCTTTGTACTTGTAATCTGAATAGAAAAGGAGAATAACATATAAAGTGGACGTAGGCACATTCTGACCGAACAACTATAAATCTGCGTGTCTTTTACAGTTTAGTCCCTGCTTTTTATATATTTGCATAAATCACCTAAATCACTAAGAAAAACTTAAAATCGACTAAATCATACGACTTGGAGGTGTTTGCCTATTTTTTGTGCAAACAACTGAGAGACAAGAGAAGGTAAGGATTGGTTAAAACAATACCCAATTGATAAGAAATTTAACAAATGGAATACTATGGAATATGAGATTTATTCCTAGACATACTCCACATGTTAAAGTGGAAGGAATAGATTAGAAAAGCACTAATAAACCCTCGAATAGTTGTAACGCATGTTCCATTCTCTTTCTGTTCTGTGTTTATTACAATTTATTCTGAATTTCAGCTCTGATACCAAGCTGTGACGCCCCACCTCTATGCTCACAATAACAAAGGTTATTATAAGGAATAAAGTCTGCTATTGCGAAGAATAAGGCCTGTTAGAAGCGACCATCCGTAAGTTATGCCTTAGACGAGTATTGATTACATCGATAGGAGTTGTATAAAATTACTCCCAAAGATATACATTCAACCCAAATCTAAAACGAAACTACAGTGGCTTAAGAAAAATTCAGAACAACTCATAATAACAACAACACTGATAATATAATCACATCAGAACAGAAATATCAGATATATAGCGGAAGACAAGTCTGGATTACATGATACAACAATCGATAGTTTACATGAACCAAATGTACATAAACATGTACATCAACATACATAAGACGAGAATCAAATAACCAAAAGTACTCCTCGGAGGCTAGACAAAAGATGATGCGAAATCCCAAAAGCTGAAGCTGCTACAGAATCAGAGATAGCGACTATCTTGAAATAACTCGGTCTGACCCGAGTATTATTTAAAAGAAAATAATAAACGGATCAGTCTAATTTATTCTTAGAAGTGAAGGCGTCATAAACAACATCGAGCAAATAATAATAATCTCTAATGAGACTATTCAACATAAGAAATCAACATAATTAAATGAAGAAATCACATCAAACTCCTTCAAAATCAACTTTCAAATTCACAATTGAATTCAAAACAGCAATTCACAAAATCTAGAAATCAAAAATAGATAACTAGAAAAATCAACATAAAAGTGGATCGATCCCATCATATGGCAAGTCTAAGCTACGCCGCACGTGCATCAACATATGGTCGAAGCCTACCAAGTACTGTCATCATAATTTTTGGCGCCCAACAAATGACTCGAAGGTCCAACATATGACCCGAAGGTCTAGTACTGGTATTTGACCCGAAGGTCCATCATATGACCCGAAGGTCCAACATAGTGGCTCGAAAGCCCATCAAAATCCTCAAATCCTCAAATATTTCAATTAACGAGTCCGAAATTAACCGAAATAGTAAAAATAAGGTTCCATACTCCGCACTTTTGCTAAATCGTTAAAATCTCTTCATCGTTTCCTTGAAAGTGCAAAATTGTGTATTTTATAGAATAACATTTTACATTCTCAAACGGACAAGTCCGGAATTAACCGAATTAGTAAAAGTAAGGGTTCATAGTCCTTAATTTTGCTGAAACGTTTAAATCGCTTCCTCATTCTTTTGAAAGCGCAATCATTAAAAATTTTGGGAAATAATTTTTTTTATTTTAAAACGATTTTCAAAACACGTGATTAAAACAGCAACAACTGTAGCAATTTCGACGAGGAAATTGCGCTTCACAAAACACCGTAAAAACGGATATCAAATTAGCATTGCGGGATATCCGCTTAAAATTTCACTTTAAAATTGACGGTTATTGAAGCCAAAAACAACAATAAATTTGTTCGTCAAAAATATCACCAAAACAACACGCTTAAAAAATATAGTACCGGCGTACAAATTCCGTTATAAAAATAACGGCAATAAATTACGTTTTAAAACCAAATTCCGGTTCAAAGCAAACTAAACTGTAGATTGTACTGCTACAATTTTATCAAAATATTACACGCACGAATAAAATACGAGAGCTGGAGATCTGCAACTTGAACTTCTTGCATGCTAAGGTGAAGTAGGGAGCTAAACTAAATGCATGCACGCTATTTCTATGCAGACATACTAATTAATCACTTCATGTATCTTGCACGCAAGATGTTAATATGGACAGACCTTAAAACATGCTACACGTGCATGCACTACCTGGTCATGTCTAGATTAATGTATACTATGTAAAGTATTGGCTTGTCCAAGAACGTATACTACAAGATGCACAAAAATGATCTCTGGACAAAATGAAAAAACATTATTCATACAAAGAGAATTTGCAAAAAGTCTAGACTAATGTGTACAATTACACAACACTTTAATCTTCAATTTGCAACCGAAAAACACGGTTCTAATGCACACTCTGTAACGTTCTGGCCTGGGTTTCACTAATATATTCATGTGTTATGGACTCAAGTAAAAATCAAACAACATTACACTTCCAAAATGAAAATGCCAACGCATGCAAGCAAAATATGTTGGGCATAGCAACACCATATTACACGCATGAAAACTCTGGTGCCATCACGCAATTTTCATTTACATGAAACTTGCACACGGATATCACCTAACACACGAAATAATAAAAATGACCTGGCCAAGATTCTTGCATGCATGGACAAAGTGACTCAGTTTCTATTATATATCTCTACGTATTTGATGAGGGATGGTAAAAAAAAGATAGCACGCATGTATAGGTAATGCAACTGAAGAAAGTTCTCACCATACATTAACGCATGAACGAAAAAAATGGATGCAGTAGTTACATTCTCACATGCATGTATAGGTAATGCAACTGAAAACGTGGCATGGGACAAATGATGCAAATATAACATGCAAATGACTTCAATGAGGACATAAATGACTTTAGCATGCAATACAATGTGCAGTGCAAAATCACAGTAGCAGTGATGTAAAAATCACACTAAAATAGGATTCCAAAATCAAATAAAGCCATATTTCGAAACAACGTCAATGATGTGATGCCCATACATTAGAAGTGTGAGTAATAACTCACTTTTTCCTTGCTTTGTATTTAGTTAGAACCAGAGATGGAAGCATGCAAAAAAAGTGGAAGCTGCCATTAATGCTCTCAGAGCTCTGCTTGAAGAGTGAAGAAAAGTTTGCAGAAAAATATTTCAACTTTTTTTTTTGTACAAGTCAAAGGTAGGAGTAGCCATTCTTTTATTTTTGGTACACTTTGCATTAACTCTACAACGTGCTGCCACTTATTTCATTAAATGCAAACGTGCATTTGCCAATAAGGTACATGGCTACACATATGGCAGAGTAAAGCAAAGTTTCAATTTGCTTTAAAAAATAATATGTTCACCTTTTGCCTTACCTCTTTGATTATTTTTAACTAGTATGTCTCGGCAATGCATACTCTCAGCAATGCAAATATTTACTCTTTCTTTATGAAAAGATTGTGACAGAATTTGAGTAAACATTTCTTTATACTTTGCATTTTTCTCCAACTGACAGTTTACATTGCTTTGTAGACCATAATTGTAATAGAAAGAAAAATTTCTTCTCTAAAATTGTCAACTTTGTTTTTAAATTTGCATCCATAAATTTATTTTCTCTTTCCAAATTTTTAATAAAAAAATTTTCTATATAAAATATCTACTCCGACCGTAACTTAAAAATCACGGTCGTTACAATAAACTTGTTGAAACATCGAGTTATAGAAGTATTTTCGAAAGGAAAATGGTTTCGATATAAAAGTATTTTATTATAAAAGTATTTCCAACAAAGATATTTTGTATTAATATTTGAAATTGAAATTCTTATGGTTTGAATTAATTATTCATGCCCGATACTATTCTTTTAAATCTACTTTATCTACTCAGCTTTATTTATTCACCTATATTCTCTTTTCCGAATCTATCTTCTTTCCTTCTTTTGAATATATCCTTTAAAATATTGTTTATTTATATACTACATGGTTTAATAGTAAAAAAATTTAGTATTTTATAAATAATTGATCTCATAATTAATTGAATGGATTTAATAAAAAGAGTAATCTATTAAATATTAATTAATTTAAATAAAAAAAGTATATGGTTTTAAATAAATTGTTTAATTTGTTTTTCAAAGTCTAATTTTTCATCTGGTTGTTTCTATTCTCCTACTTTGTTCCTTTTCGGGGACGAAAAGTTTTGAGTGGGGGAGAATGTAACGACCCATAAAATTTTAGCAATTTTTAATTGGTTTATAACGTATTGAATTGGACTTTTGAGAAATTATTAATAATAGGATTTTGAAAAAAATTAATATTTGGATTACGTATAATTATAATTGATTCAGAAATTTGCATGAAATCAAGGGAATCGACTGTTACCATAAATTTTATTTTTCTGTCCACTCAAATTTTACATCATTTACAAACCAATCAATATCTTACCTTTATTACTCCCTGTATTCGTGCTCTAGCTCTTTAATTTTCTATCCGTTGCTATTTCATTTTGGGTTTGTTCCTTCCCTGTTTATTCCATTTCAAACATTTTCTCTTCTCTCTGGTAGAAACATAATATTTTACATCATCTTTTATATATATATATATATGTATGTAGCTTGCATTTATTCGTCTATTCACTTTTACGTTTCTCATACTTTCTACTTTATTATCCTTAATTCCCGCGCTTGACATTATCATTTCAGTTTGTTTCCATTGAATGTGGCATGTTTCATGGTTAACGTTTTATTCCATTATGTGTGGCTTTCCTTTTGCAACCTGTCACATTTCTATTTCCTTCGTTTCAAAAATTCGAAATGTTACAGCTGGACCACATTATTTATTCGCTTGAATGAGGAAGCTAAATCAGTGGATGACCATTGCTAATAAAATTATTACTTTTCTAACATATATACTCATTCCTACTTTTCTTGACCTTTTATTTCTACTTTCTTTTTTTTCGCTATTTCGTTCCTGCTTTAAAATTTTAATATATATGTTATGTATGTATTAAAAATCTTCACGTCACTTGGTCACTCAAGCCGTTCATTTTTTTTCCACTAAAACTGCTTATATTTAATTCCATACGTTTCTTTATAACGCTTTATAATATTGCTTTCATCTTGAGACTGAAACAAAATGCACCGCATACACATGTTCGTTTAAAAGAAAGTGGATAGGCCTAAAACGTGGTGCTCAAACAATAGAAATTTGCTTTTATTATTCAGCTCAATTAAGGGTGACCGTTGCCATCACATAACCGGTAAAAGATTTGTATACGTTTTATTTGTTTATGTGGCAACGATTCACATTTACACTATTATTGCCTTTTTAACTTCATTGGTTTTCATTTATTTATGTATGTTTCATTTCATTTATTTGCGCTTGAATTTTTCCATATTCCTTACTTTACATTTATATCGGTACGTTATTTTTGCATTCATAAAACGTTATACATTACTTTGCATTCATTAAATTTTAAACGGCCCACTTTATTCACCTTTATATTTATTCACTTTTGGCGTTGATATTCCCAATATAAATCTATACGTTTGTCTTTGTCCTTTCACTTTCTCTTCTCAGTCATCTGGTGTTGCTTGTGAGAGAATACAACAAAGGATATAAGTGGCCTTCTTCTCCATTCAACTGCTCATTTTGTTCTCTTTGGAAAAAAAAATATTTCGCATGCTTGTAGATAGTAGTCCCCTCCTCCTTTATTTTCCGAACCCCACCTTTCTCCTTTCCTCTGCAACCTTTGAAATTATTTTATACAAGGTAATATCTATATTATAAATATATTGTGTTGTATTTACCTAAAAGTTAAAAGCTATAATCTGTTTACCTTTTCATACTTATATATATATATGAATTCATACGAATTATTACAAGTTGTCTTATCTGTACATATAGTACGCTGATGATTTGTAAATAGCTTTTATATACAATTGTTATATACACACTTGTCAACATACAATTGGTTACATAAACATGAGCATATGTGCATATTTAGCCATATTTTACATATAGGGTCTGCATATTTGTTTGTATATATAATTGTAAGAGCTGAATATATTTATATTTATATTATTATTTTTAAATCAATCATTTTTTTGCAACAAGTCTTATATAAATAATATGTTCACATATATATATAAGTATATGTATTTTACAGTTTTAATGTATGTGTTTTAACACATGGGTTTTACATTCAGACCTTTAATTTACAATTTATATTAAAAAGTATGTTATAATCACTTGGTTATATTCAAATTTATTATATATATCGTTTGCGGTAATAAATTTTATTATTGATAAAAAGGTAAGTTACATAATTATGCGCATAACTGATACGTAAATATATATTAGTATATAAGTTCATATTTGTGTTATATGCACGTTACTTTATATTAAAATAATACATAAATAATCATATGTAGGTAGTTGCGTGTTGCAGTGGGTGTGTTAGCTTATAGCAGTGAGGATTTGTAGATATTTGGAAATTTAAAAGGCTGTGCATATATTTTGTAAAAGGCTGTGCATATATTTTATAAAGGCTGTGCATATATTCATAGTCTAAAACCTATTATATATATTTTTTTATAAATAGTCACGGTTATATTTTAAAGTGTGAGTCATAACAGAATTATAAATGTTACTTTATAACTTATACTCGTATGTTGATGGGTCTGCATAGATTTATAATGGGTCTGTATACCTTTGAGTAACATGAATGTAGTGGGTGGTATATATATATATAAATATCTTACATATATTTGTTTATACATATACTTACTATTTTGGACTTAAGTTGATTTCGTCGATACTAAATTTATAACAAATATTGTTTTAATTATAGCATACAATTTATTTTACATGTTTGACTTTAGTATATAAATCCACATATATACCTTTTACCTTCATCGATCCAGTTCTGATTCGTTTTATCAATTCTTGATCATCAGCCTTGTTCGTCCAATTCGCGTTCAAATCTTACTTTACTTTGAGTTGTTGTTTGGACTATTCGATGGTCTAGATCGTGATCCAATTCGTATCTTGTCGAGTCGTCAAAATCTCTAGCCTCGAAAGGTGAGCAATCACTCATGATTAACGTTCTTGTACTTTATTAAATTTGATTTCAAGTGAAATGACAATTGAAATATAATGTTGTAGTTATTTTGTTATATATGCTATTATCTGTAACAGTTCACCTGTGGGATATGACACCATATTCTGTTGTTTATATTTTATTTAAATTGTTGATGATATATGCCTGTTATTATTTTATTATCTGCTATCACTCTGCAAGTTCCCTTTTAGTATAGAATTCACTATGGGTTGAAATGATACATACCCGAATGGACTTTAGAATAGGAGAAAATCGTTATGGGTTTAAATGATAAACCCAAGCGATTTTCATTTGAACTGAATTGGGATTACGGGTCGAAATGATATCTACCCGTATGTATATATATATACACACACTTAATTACGGGTTGAAATGATAAATATCCGTATCATTTAAACCATATGATAGAAATATATATAGACGACGTTGGTCCATATATAAATATTTTGAAATGATTTCTATGGTTTTAGGAGAAATATAGGGTTTTAGTTAATATTGGAAATATTTTTATATATACATATTTTTAATGTAAAGTAGATTTAATAGTAAACTTTAATTTAATAAAGTTTGAATATGTTTAAGTATTTTATTTTAAATAGATTTCTAATGTTTGTATATGCTAAGGAAGATAAAGTTGAATTGATTGGAATGGTATTTAATTAGTAAATTTTGTTTAATTAAATCAAATTCGAAACTTATTGAATTTGAAAACTTAAAATATAGTTCATAACATAACTTTGACTTTAGTGATTTACTGAATATTCACGTTTAAAGAAATTGAAGGCAATATAATTAACTGTAATATAAGGCTATATAAGTAATATTGAGTGGATATTTTTAGAATAAATAATAATGAAGTTAAATCAAGATCTATATGAAACTTTTAGGTTTAGTTTGAAATGTTGAAGCATTGAAATTCGGGACTTAAATAGTTAAATTGTGATTCAGATCTGTATTTGAAATTGATTAAATTTGAATTTGTTCTTTAAAAGACTAAATTGAATGGAAATTGAAATTTGAGATTTAATTTAATCTGAATAGGAAAGTCGAGTTGATTTTTGAAGTGATCGGTGAAACTTGAGGAAATTATAAATACTTTATTTTATAAATCTTTCAAAATCTATATATATACTATTTTTATATTGAAGTGAAAATGATATTTTGGTTTTGAAATATAAATTAATTTGAAAGGACAATGGTGTTATAGTGTATATTTCTACCTTGTAGATAGTTCTATAGATCCGTAGGGGATGGTTATCCCAAACATCTTTTAAGTTACTTGTATTTCAGTTGATATTTCACTTGTGTTGGATTTATAGATATAAGAATGTTAATCCTGACTCGAGTGTTTTTGTGTTTTGCTTTACGCTCGGGTTAGACTGAGTGATACAGCATTTGAGACTCACCTTCGAAGTAGGAGCTTTGCTTGAAGATCCGGCTATTTATCCTTTCAGTCATCCAGTTGATTGGTTCAGAGAAGTCATCTGCTCGTACTGGAGACTTCACTGCATCTGAGATATGTTGTTGTATTTTATTTCTAACTCTGATGTTTATATAGTAGCTTCATGAACTACTATTCATTTATTCTGCTGCGTATTATTGTACTACTCTGTATCCGTGATTCTATGATTGATTTATTTACCGTATATGTTAAGTTTGCCAAATTTAAATTAAAAATCTGATATTTTGAGCAATTCAAGTCCGACATGTACGGATGCGAATGGTTGAAAATAGCGGGTCGTTACAGCCATCATCTTGTGTTGCTTGGTCATGATGGTTAGAGGTGTGCTAGGAGAAGATGGAGGCCAAGACTAACTTGAAGGAAGACAGAGAAAACAAAATGAAAAAAGGAGGAGAAAGAAGAAGGAAGCCATGACTTTAGATCTTGTATATTTTTTTCTTCACGCAAATGAATAAGATGAGGAGATGAGAAACTTTGTACGTGAAAAAAAAGATTGTGGCCAGGTTTTAGTAAATACACGTCCAAAAGAAAGAAATGGCAAGAAATAAAGAGGCTAGGCAATAAAAGGTAGGAGTTTGAATGGTTTGGGAAATAAAAAGGCAACAAATAACTTGATGTATTTATTAATTTTTTTCCTTTGTTTGCATGCAATGAATAGAGGAGTTTGAGGAACAATATGTACATGAATTATGAGATGAATTCACAGCTATGAATGTGGGAAGTAATTGGCTATGCACATGGAAAGGCAAGGGAAAAGAAAAAGGCAACAAATAAACAAAACAAGTAACCTATATCTCTTAAAATTTCTAAGCTATTATTAAAAATAAAATCAATCAAAAATCAAATAAATATATTCAAAGTTTATACAAATAAAATAGAAAATAAAAATTAGAGAAACAAACATAGGCAAATAAAATATAGAAAGTCATTGCGTGTAAACACTGTATTTTATCTAATTTAAAATGTATAAGTTTAAATCCCCAATAAATCCATATATTGATTTCTCAAATTTGTTATTGAATCAACTATTAACTTATCCTTTTATGGGTAATATTAACATTGGTTTATATACTAATACATTAATAACTTCCCAATTCATCCAAATTCAATTTACACAGTAATTAATTTCATTTACCTACAATAATCCATTTTATTATAGATTACATTCCAATTAAATGAAAATTGCTTCCAATAATTTAATTTGGTTCAACTTCCATCTTTATACTAGGTCCATTATTACCCTATATACTTAGTTACATTAGTTTTATATTCCATTACACTACTCTACTCCTATTTTCATCTTAAATTTGCATTAAATGTTACATTTCTAATTGTGAAATCTTGTCAATTGTACACATTAATTAAGGTTTAAAGCCAACTAATTAATTTAACTTAGTTCCATTCCTTTTAACAATTTATTACTTTATAAATAAATTTACGTTCTATTTAATTCATACATTCACACCTCCCGTTACTGCATTAATTCTCATTAATGAAATTAAAGATTTACTATTTATTTTATAGACTAAATAAGGCAACTTATAGTAGTTGTTACCATTATCCAATTAATTTACACTTATGTTTATTATATTCCACTAATTATTATAATTACCTACCTAATATTGAATTCATTCAATTACTATTAATTACACTAATTTATTTATTTAACACCACTTACCCTTATTTACTTATATTAAAATTTATACTCAAATATAACAGTTACAACTAAATTAATAGGCTAATTAAATAATAGCTTACAACTTTAACTATTACTTTAAGTCACATTAATGAATTCATTATTGTTTGCAAATCAAATGTTACAGTTACTTAATTTGCACTGATTTACTTCAATTTATATTAATCATATATTATCTCATTAATGATTCAACATTCACACTTGTGATTTCATTATTCACAACAAATGTTACCATTCTTATATACCCAATCTTTATTTAAGTGTCATTTATTTCATATTATTCCTTTTATAAATTTAAATGTTTGCATTAGTTTTCTTACATTAATTTATAGCCAAGTATACCAACTTTCATTACATCACTAAATTGTAATTTCATTTCAGTTGTTACTAATTAGTTCTAATTACCATCATTCAATTTTAAATTAATAAGTTTTTTTCCATATTAAATTACCAAAACTTATTAACTTAACAAATTAAATTATTGAAAATTTTACAGGCCGTTACTCTCTCCCCCACTTAAAACTTTTCGTCCCCGAAAAGGAAAAGAAGAGAAAATAAAGAATTAAGTAATCAATATATCTTATTTAAAATACTAACTTTATAAACAAATAAATTTACAAAATTAATTAATTTGAACAAAATATACCGATTTATTTATAAATTCCTTTAACACCATTTTACATTGTAAGTTATTCAATTAACCTTTTATTCTATTTACCTCAATTAATCCTTTTTACAACTAAAATTTAAGTGTATAAAATTTATTATAAACATTCAAATTTTATTTATAAAAATCCCCTTTATATTGTATATTATCCAATTACATTGTTAACTTATAATAATTAAGGTAAGTTATATTGGAATGTAATAGAATATTATACAAATAAAATTTTCTAATTCAATGATCTCAAGCTTAAATATTTATGCAAAATTTTGGTTCATTGTATATTTGACATTATCCTTTAAGACAAAGTTTAAGAATTAGATTTTCGATTAACTTCAAATGATTTTAGAGATAAATAAATATACACAATATATATCAAATCAAATTTTAGAAATCCAAATTCATTTAGTTCTCCAAAGAAAGACTGTAGCAAAACTACAGAATGGTCTCTTCACTTGGAAACTCGAAAATGAAAGTCGATGCTGTATTCATCACCGAAATTATTTTCCAACGACAAAGAAAAGAGCACTGATTTACAAAAAAAATCATTGAAACAATTTCAACTTGAAATACTTTAATAATACACCCTTAAAGCTTTAAACACAAAGTCTGAAGCCATCGGAAATTAAATTCTTAGTTTCTTGTTTTAAATTCATTTAAATTTCCAAATTAATTTATAACCATGTTTTAGTTCAATTATTTATATACGAAACCAAAGCCAATAGTTACAAGACAGAGTCAAATATTATTTCTCAACATCCAAGTCAATTAACTATCAAAATTCAGAAAATTACACTTGTACATATATAATATAATTATACAAAATTTATTCATTTACTAAATTTGAAAACAATACTATGTCTGTTTGCTCTGTTCAAGTGTTTTGGAGATCCTATCGATAGCATTGATCAGATGAATCGATCGAAAACCCAAATCAACATCAACAACTCAAACAACACACTATATAAAACATTTTAAATATAGATTTACAAATACACTATACAGGAATTGTAACGACCCATAAATTTTGATAATTAAATTGGTTAATTTAATAATATTTTTGGTAATGAAATTTAGAATGAAATAAAACTTTATAATTTATAATGAAGCGGAATTTAGAAATGGATGTAGCATTGGTAATTTAAATTAATTATTGACTATCGGAGTGAAATCCCAATAAAGAAATAGTGTTAATTGTTACACTTGGGTATAAAATTTAAAATAAGTAAACTAAAGTAAGCATTTAATTAACCAATGTAATAATATATTGATTAATAGTAATTGAATGTATATTAAGGTAGTAATGTTAATGCCAGTTGATAAATAACTAATTCTGTGCAATCCCAATTTAATTGAAACCATGGTAAGGTTATAACTGATTGTATTTAGAAAATTTGGAAATAAATTTCAATAAATATAATTAAATAGTATTTTAATGATGATTGAATGAAATTTGTGTGATGTAAATAATTGTAACAATTATTTGGGAATAATAACTCATATGTGTGGTTGAAAGTAAATGGTAACAAATATTTTAGTTTACCTAGTTATTTTGCCTGTTAATTTTAATATGGTAAAATTTGCAATAAATCTAAATTAAATATTTTGTTAATGTGAATTTAGTAAATAATGGGAATAACATTTACTTTATTCATAATATGAAAAATGGTTGAATAAAAGGAATGGAAATTCAAGATTTATAAATTTATTGGAATTTAAATTTAATAATTGAATTAATTGCAAATAAATGGAATTTAAAATTCAATGTGAAATCAATTGTAGTTAATTGACTTAATTTTTGCAGTTAGGGTAGGTTTGATTTGTCATTGAAGATTGTTAATTCAACAAGAAGTAACCAATGTAAACTCTATCCATAATATGGCGATCGATTGAATGGAAATAATTGAAATTCATGGTTGATTAATTTATTGGATTTTGAGCTGTAATAAATGGATTATTGAAATTAAATGAAATAAAATATTATGTTAAGGTTAATTAAGGTAATATTTGGAAATAATGTTAATGTTAGTCATAATTGGATAATTTATTGAATTATAAGAATGAGAATAAAGAGTTAACAGTTTATTGGGATTTGAACTCTAATAATTTGAGTAATTGCGATTAAATGAAATTAAATGTCTAAATATTACGTTAATTGAAACTTGATGGAACGTGAGAATATTAATGTAATAGATTTCGAATCCAATGCTAATTTCATCCGGTTGATTGTAATGAATTGAATAATAGAATAAAAAGTAAATTTAATAGAATTATTGGAAATTTAATTTATAACTTTGAATTTAATGAAAATGAGGTTAATATTGAAATTGATAAATTAGTCAACTCTAAATTGACATTTAAATTTGTTTAAATCATTGCAAATGATCGAGAAATCAAAAATGATGGAATTTGTCAATTAAAGAATTGTAATTGAAAATTTGATTTAATTGGTTAATTATTAATTTAATTAATTAATGTAAAAATAGCCATTTTGGCCACTGACTCAGATTTTGAAGAAACCAGTTTCATCGGATCCGTAACGGTAAATTATTATAGGATTTCAAGTTTTGTAGCGATCGGACTTGTCGTTTGATCGTACGGACTCGAAATGCCTTGAAATCAATGAAATTGAAATCAATTTGAAATAAATTAATTTTAGCATAACTTCTTCATACGATGGAATTTGGACTTGAAACATATTCCATTGATTTAAAATATTTAAAAACATCTATTTTGATATATGGGTTGACCCAATTTCGTTCCGGAGTCAGAACGGGCTTTTCGGGCCATTTTATCATTCAACGCTTATATCAATCGTGTCCATCTATTCTATTTTCAGCCTTGCCTATATATACCTTGTTATAAACCCTAATTGTTCCTCATTGACATTTGTCTGTACGTACAATTCATTCTATTCCTCCTCTTCATCAATGGCAGACAAACAAATTCTAGATCCAATTACAATTCAAAATCAAATCAAAATATCAAACTCCACAAACTATATCATATTTGATATCGTTGGAAAGCTCTCAAAGAGCGCATCTCAATTTTGTGATTCATTTTTCAACTCGATGCACTGTTTACCCAGAAATCAAAGAACCATTTTCGGTCGTTCATCATGCGTTGATGAACTTCGTCTGATCGTTCGATCGAGGGTAGGGTTGTGAAGAGGGAACCGAGTGCTGCTCATCGGAGTTGTTAATTCGTCGAATTAACGGCTAGATTAGGCGATTTCATTGGATGAGGGTTTAACCCTAGGTGGAGGCACCGGCTTGGTGGTGGTCACGGAGGTCGTCCTGGGGGTCGCGCTTCCTCCCGGCAGCGTGCACGCGCGCGTGATCGGGATGGGAGTGGCGCTAGGGTTTCACGATAAAACCTGGAAGCTTCGTTCATTCGTGACCATGAGGAAGCAGAACACGTGATGTTGATGATGACGTGTCTTTTAGGTAACCTATTTTCTTTTTATTTTATTTCACTTAAGTTTAATTTTCAGCATGTTATAATCTGAATAACCTTTACATACGAGATCCAATTTACGTGCGGTTTTCTCCGTTAGGTTCGTATTGGAATTCCGAACATTTTGGCGTGGGTTTGGACGAATTCCGAGACTATTCAAATTTTGGGTTTAAATTGGATTTAATTTCAGTTTAAATTCGAAGGTGAGTATTTTAACCCACTCACAACTTCTAAAATTTCTTATGTTTGTTAAATTAATTTCTGATGTGATTGGAAATTTATTTATGGTTGTTTGATATATTTTGATCATCATTCTAGTTAAATTTAATTTATTTAATTAAATTGTTATTTAATTTATTATTGCATATAAATTTCCAGTTAAAGTGTTATTAAATTTATTATTGAATAAAAACTGCCAGCAAATACCTATTATTTATTATCTGTTCTATATTGATGTTATTGTTTGAATTGGATGATGATTGTGATAAAAGGTTGATGGTTGATATTGGATGAATGGATGTTGTATTTATATTGTTATTAACTGCAAGTTTTTATAAATTTTATTTCATTCGGGATTGCAGTTTGAAATGATATATAACCATATTTTTATTTTAAATTACGGATTGAAACGATAAATATCCGTATCACTTGGCCATATGGTAGAAATTTATATACAGACAACATGGTCTATATATAAAAATATTTTGAAATGATTTCTATGGTTTTGTAAAGAAATATATGGTTTTACGAGATATGGATTTGGATATTTTGTAAATGTTATTTTATATATATAGCTAAATTCTTGGTTTTAAGCTATATATAAAATTGGTTTAAAGTGTAAAATAAGTTTAATAGTAAAGTTTGACATTATTAAGATATAATATGGTTAAGTATTTAATTAAATTATAATTCCGAAGTTATAATGACTTAAATGAGAAAAGGTGGGAAGATAAATATGAAATTTTTAGAAATTCCATAAAATTGAGATTTTAAAGGTATGATATTTATAACTGGATATTTGTTTAAGATGAATTAAGCGAATATTTCAATTATAAATAAATTGAAGGAAATATTTGGTTATTTGTAGTTTGAGTTTTATGTTATCCCGCTTTTTGGGCAAAAGCCGTGATACCAAAGGATTGGTCAAAAACAGAAAACAGTTCACCTCAGAGATTGGTCGTATTTCACTTCACTATGGATATCGATGAATTCTGTCCGAGCCCGGATCGGGCCGCAATTGATAAGGCATGACAAGAAAGACCATAGAAGCCAGCATTTCAAATTTCAAGTCAATCTGAGGTCATACGCTCAAGTTATGATGGATTCAAGTTAAGAAGGTGCACATTGCTCGGTTCGAACCCATCATGTTCGAACCCATCATATTCGAACCCATCGTGTTCGAAACCATCGTGTTCGAAACCATCTATTTCGAACCCATCATATTCGAACCCATAGGAAGAGGCGACATTCGAATCCATCTAAGGAACTCCCTACTTCGAATCCATCACAAATTCGAGTCCTTCCTATGCTTCGAATCCACCACAGCTTCGAATCCATTAATAGCTTCGAACCCATCACAGCCTCGACTCCATCGCTCACCTTCGAATCCATCCATCATCTTCGATTCCATCACTCACCTTCGACTCCATCGACTTCGACAACTTCGAATCGATCAAGGGCGCATTTGGATCGATTCGAACGAATCCACTCCATCGATTCGAAGACGACCTTCGAATCCAACAAAGCGGCTAAGCTAGCACGAACATGGATCGGCTCGAAGACAGGCGCGCCCCAATCGATTCGAAGTATTCGCTTCGGCCATGCATCGATTCGAACGAATCGATTCCATCGATTCGAACCAAACAGCATGCCGAACACCCAATTTCGAACCGATCATAACTCCCAATCTACTGATCCAAATCCCATGAAATTTTTACAGAAGTTTGTCTACATGATGAAGAACGTCCACGCCAAGTTTCATCGCAATTGGACAATTTTTTGATCGATTCGAAGTTCACTTCGAATCGATCCCAAACTGGGCACGCACTTCAAGAACGCGGGCCTGTGGGCCCCCCTTCACGTGCCAAGCAGCCTCTCCATGATTTAGGCGGGATTTCAGCCTTCCACGCCTATAAATAGAGCCCCTGGTCATTCAGAAAAGGGGTCGGAGAATTTGGAGAGAAAGAGTACGCCTAAACGCTGCCAGAATCACTCCATACCACCATCTTGGCTGCTGATTTCGAATTTAAGTCTGTTGTCTGCTGTAATTTGCTTCAAAACACTTGTAACCTTCAAGTATTAAGCAATAAAGTGATCAAACTTCATAGTGGACGTAGGCGCATCGCCGAACCACTCTAAATTCTTGTCTTCTATGCAATTTACTTTTCTATAACTTGGAGTTTTTGTTAGATAATCCTCATTTTAATTTGCTTTCTTCACTTATTATCTCTTCAAAGACTTCCGAAGGGTGTTGCCCAATTTTGGTGCAAACATTTTGGTGCTTTCACTGAGAAAACCTAGATTTTCTCCTGCTCGTTGGATCTGTCATCGATACCGGATTGAATAAATCTAAGAGAGAGATCCAGATCTATCGTTCATGGGTTCCTTCTATTCTATTCAGATTGCTCTGAAATCTAAGAAGAACCATATTCATCATGCAGTCCGTACCCCTATTTTCGAACCCATGTTTTCGAACCTAGAAAATATGGTCATTTTCATACCCATGTTTTCGAACCCAGAAATATGGTCATTTTCGAACCCATGTTTTCGAATCCATAAAATATGGTCATTTTCGAACCCATGTTTTCGAACCCAGAAAATATGGTCATTTTCGAACCCATGTTTTCGAACCCAGAAAATATGGTCATTTTCGAACCCATGTTTTCGAACCCAGAAAATATGGTCATTTTCGTATCCATGTTTTCAAACCCAGAAAATATGGTCATTTTCGAACCCATGTTTTCGAACCCTGAAAATATGGTCATTTTCGTATCCACGTTTTCGAACCCAGAAAATACGGTCATTTTCGTATCCATCCAAAGGTGGCTTCCTTCGCATCGACCTTGTTCGTAGCCCTCAACAAGCATTCCTTCGAATCGATCAGGATGCGCCACTTCGTATCCATCAGGGAGCGCTACTTCGTATCCATCATGGAGCGCTACTTCGTATCCATCATGGAGCGCTACTTCGTATCCATCATGGGGCGCTACTTCGTATCCATCAGGGAGCGCTACTTCGTATCCATCCATCTGCCTCCAATTCGAATCGATACTCACATGTACTTCGTATCCATCCATCTGCCTCCATTTCGCATCGATACGCACATGCAGTTCGTATCCATCTATCTGCCTTTAATTCGATCCATCATTTAAGCGCTCGAACCATCAATGCGAACGAACATTTCGTATCCATCATTTTAAAAAAAAAATCAGGTACGATCCAAATTTCCTAAAAAGAGGCTAGTTAATTCAAAGCTCAACTTAATCAACTTGACCAGCTTTTAAAACTCCTAAACTGACAATTATGGTGCGATGGCTAGTATAACGACTACCCTGCCTTGTTTACTCTGCCAACTCAAAACATAGCTGTTCACCGCATCTTAATCATTCCACGTCCATATGACTAAAAGCATGACATACAACTCTAAGAGGACTTCCTAACTATCTTATGCGAGCCTCCTTCCTGGTGAAAATTAGAAATAATCACCAATCTATGAGCCCATATTAATCTACTCACCATCCAATCGACATTACCAACCACTCGAACATTAGGCAGTCGGGCATACATCATTCACCAGTATCACAAGACCCCGTAACCATAAAATGGACTTTGTAATGCTGATTCGAGTATCGTTCCCAGTCAGGACCTATTCATTGAGACCATCCCACACGTAGAATTTCCAACTAAAATTCAACATGCCGACTATGTCCGTGTACTATGGAAATTCAACCTCCGCCACTACCTCATGAAGTGAGAATGGTGAATGAAGTCCACGAAAAGTGATGAATGCCATCAAATGCGTTGTATCCCCTATTCCTTAAAGAAGACTGTCAATCGTAGTTAGGCATATCATTTCTACTTCTCATATTGCTAAACGGAATAAAGAAGCTGGCAGCCAATGAACTGATCAAAATCCACAGCCCGTTGCTGCCAACACTGATAAATGAAATCAGCACAAAAGCTTATTTCCAGAGTTTGATAACAGAACTAGTGGATAGTCATCGACGACTACACCAACATGTCCAGGCCAACATTACGTTGATGAATCAGACGAAGGATCAACTTGGCGACATAAAAGGAACCTGCTCCATACTCTAAATCGAGAAGCTCCTCTTCTTTATATGACTATCATGGATGCCAACGCCATAAGGCTGCTCCAGAAAGGATAGCTCTGGCAATATGTTCAAGCCCCATAAAATGAAGAGCCGGGAACCCCCGACCTCAATCGAAACTTTGATCAAACTGAACCATTTGCGTTAGACTCCCAACTGTGAAAGGCTGGACCAAAGTGCAATAGCGAGCATATGATGCCGCTTCACTTATCAATGAGATTTTATCCGATCTCTTTTGAATTATTTCTATTTCGTTTATGTTGCAAAATATAATCGACTTGAATTAAACTACTTGCAAATGATGCAGGTAACCGAGTACTTAAGGATGGGTGCAAAACAACCTCCGTGGACTATGATAAAGTCATTTAGGTATCATCATGATAATCATGATTCAACCACTCGCCGGCTGCTCTATGCACCTGACTTGGGGGCAGGCCATCAAAGCGGAAGAGACAAACCAGTTCAGGGCTCCAGTACGAAGTGGATGCAACCGACCATCCACTCACATGCCTATGCAATTTAATTAGGAGATTTCAGAAAGACGTGGAGTTATATGTCCCAACCATGCACTCTCCATCTCTTACTTGAAGCATGCCAAAATACTTATGCTTCTTCTGATGCCCAATAAAATCGAAATCACACCAAAGATGGACGTGACGTGACCGTCCATGCATCCAATCTTGCATTGGACACTTGGGGTTTTTTAAGAGCACATATTTATAGCGGATATGGTTTGACCATTCACTCCCCAGTTTGCATCAATGATTCGACAAAACAATCATGCCTCAAACCGACTTTATCAAGAGCCAACCCTCAATTTATAGTCATCAACAACCGACCGCTTACTCGCTAATCATCATGAGCCATCATTCCAACTCTCTTCCTCAACTCGACTAGAAGAGCGCAAAGCGTAGAGTGGACGTGGCTCGACCGTCTACTCTCCAACTCTTGCCCCCAACTTAAGGGAAAATACACAACTCAAAGCAGATGTAGTTCAGTCATCCTCTCCTCTGCTCGAGCTCAAAGCTTGCCAGAACACTAATCTTACTCCTTAGGCTTGGCAGAAGCGGGATCCATATGAACACGGATGCGATTCATCCGTCCATAAACTAAGTCTCATCCTTCATTGATGGCAGATAAGTGGAGAGTAATCGAGATCCCACCGATCATTTGCTAAGCGAAACCCTCAGCTCGGGGGCAAGCCATCGCATCAAAGGCTGAACCGGACCGACACACGGCAGTCCTACAATCAACTCTAGGTTCCCAGAGTGCGAACCGGAGTATAAACACTAACTCCACTTTCCCAGAGTGCGAATTGGAGTATAAACATCAAATCCAACGTTCCCAGAGTGCGAACGGACTCCAACTTCCCAGAGTGGGAATTGGAGTATAAACATCCAATAAATCGTTCCCAGAGTGCGAACGGACTCCAACTTCCCAGAGTGCGAATTGGAGTATAAACATCAAATCCAACGTTCCCAGAGTGCGAACGGACTCCAACTTCCCAGAGTGTGAATTGGAGTATAAACATCCAATAAATCATTCCCAGAGTGCGAACGGACTCCAACTTCCCAGAGTGTGAATTGGAGTATAAACATCTAATAAATCGTTCCCGAAGTGCGAACGGACTCCAACTTCCTAGAGTGTGAATTGGAGTATAAACATCCAATAAATCGTTCCTAGAGTGCGAACGGACTCCAACTTCCTAGAGTGTGAATTGGAGTATAAACAACCATTAAATCGTTTCCAGAGTGTGAACGGACTCCAACTTCCCAGAGTGCGAATTGGAGTATAAACATCAAATCCATCGTTCCCAGAGTGTGAACGAATTCCTAAAAAGCCCAAATAGGTGTGACTGACAATCTATCGGCTGACTCCAACTTCCCAGAGTGTGAACTGGAGTATAAATATCTATTCCAGGTTCCCGGAGTGCGAACCAACCCATCAATGCGAACTCCAAGTTCCCAAAACATGATTTGGAGTATAAACATAAATTACAGGTTCCCGGAGCGTGAGCCGAAGCATCCGTGCTAACTCCAAGTTCCCAAAGCATGAATTGGAGTATAAACATAAATTACAGGTTCCCGGAGCGTGAACCTAAGCATCCGTGCTAACTCCAAGTTCTCAAAGCATGAATTGGAGTATAAACATAAATTACAAGTTCCCAGAGCGCAAACCGAAGCACCCATGCTAACTCCAAATTCTCGGAGCGCGAGTCGGAGTACAAACATCGATTCCAGGTTCCCGGAGTGTGAACCAAAATGCAAATGCTAACTCCAGATTCCCAGAGCGTGAGTCGGAGTACAAACATCAATTCCAGGTTCCCGGAGCGTGAACCGAAACGTCAATGCTAGCTCCAAGTTCCTAGAGCGTGAATTGGAGGATAAACATCAATTCCAGGTTCCCGGAGTGCGAACCCAAAACGTACATGCTAACTCCAAATTCCCAGAGCGTGAAGTGGAGTATAAGCATCAATTCCAGGTTCCCGGAGGGCAAACCGGAAAATACAAATGTTAACTCCAATTCCCCAGAGCGTGAAGTGGAGTATAAACATCAATTCCTGGTTCCCGGAGCGCGGACCAAAATACAAATGCCAACTCCAAATTCCCAGAGTGTGAATTAGAGTGCGAATGCCAAGTCAAAGTTGCGAACTGGAGTATAAACATTTAATAACTCTAAGTCCCCAGAGTGCGGACTGGAGTATAAACACTAAAATGGGTGTGAACGACCATACATCAACTAACTCCAGATTCCCAGAGTGCGAACTGGAGTATAAACATCAATAAACTCCAGATTCCCAGAGGATGAATTGGAATATAAAACAACGACTCACTCAAGTCCTGAGAGCACGGATTGGAGCACGAATTCCAAATGGGTATGACTAACCACCCATCAACTAATTCCAGATTCCCAGATTGTGAGCTGGATTGTAAACATCAACCAACTCCAATCCTCGAAGCATGGATTGGAATATAAATACCAGAAGGGATGCGATTTTATTGTCCATCTATCAATTCTAATTCCGTAGCAAGTTCTGTAGTACAAAAAGCGGATGTGGATTAGACTTTCTTCTTTCCAACTCTTCCCCTGACATGGGGGCACACTTATCATAAAAAATCGGTTGTGATCCGACTAACTAGCACTAAGCGGGCACGACATGACCGTTCATGCATCAACACTTATTCCCGGCACGGGACCTATAACATAATCGTTTAGAGATGCACTCCAACCGAGCAAGACAAGATTTCTTCCTTGATTCGACAGGGAGATGTAGATTCGCAAAACGGACCTAGCTGAACGCCTTATCCTAAATGGATATGACTACCCATCCTACCGCAAATGAACATGACACGACCGTACATCCGCTAACTCTAGCCAACGATCTGGCGAGTTGTGCATGCAACATGGACGGAGGTGACCCAACCATATGCCAATCAACTCCTTCCTCCAATTCAATCGGAGAAACATCAAATTAAAGTTGCCGCAATGTGACCGCAATGTGCCAGAGGAATTAATCGAGGAAAATGCGGTTGACCATTTTCTACTAAAACTCTTAGTCCCCAGAGTAGGGACAAGGGTATGAACATCAAATAGGTGTGACTAATGGCCCTTCAACTGCCTCTAGTCCCCAGAGTGCGACTGCGACGATAGACAGATGAAGAATGTGATTCGACCGTTCATTTACCAACTCCGACCTAAAGTCGACGAGAGGAGTATAAACTCGCTACAGATGCAATTGGACCGTCCACAAACTAACTCTGCTGAAACCAAGACTGGAGGCAGAAGAACAAATCATTGAAAGAAGAGAAAGGTGACTCGCTACATCGCTAGCTTAGGGTCCTTCACAACTTAAGGCAATGACTACAAGGAGGCCTTAATGCTAACCAATTAGAACGATGCCCGAAGTTACAGGAAGCCAATTACACCGTACCGCCTGATCGACGGGCAATATCGATCTGCACCATTCATGTCATACCCCTGTATCGATATGCTATGAGGTCCGTACATTCTACATTGTGTCGCTAAATCCACAGCCAATATCGATCCTCTTCGACTGCAATTCGATGTGACACGAGCGCCCATCGGATACCTACGACCACCAGAGCATGGATAGAACCACGAATGAGTGTGACTTGACTATTCGTCCTCCGTCGCCTTCCTTCGATCCACCAGGAAGGGCATGAGACTGGATGAGCATGACTTGACTGCATTTGAGCTAATTTTGTCTGTAGATCTGACGGGAGAACGTAATTCAAAACTGACATGGTTGATCGCCCAACTCCGAAAGAATGCAATGTGACCATTCATTCATCGACTCTTACCATAATCCGACTAAGCGAGCTTTTCACAACGAGTGCAACAAAACTGGCCACGGACCGATTCTTACCCTCGGTCCGATAAGGGAAGTATCAATCCTACATTGGATCTTACTGGACGATTCACTCTTCAATTTCTGCCCAGAGAATGACGACATAAGCAACAAAGTGAATGTCTATGAGGCAACAAAGTATTCTACCTAGAGGAAAGAACTAGGACAGAATGCAGAATATGGCACGGCTCGGCCTTCCATCGGTTAACTCGATATCACGGTTTAATGGGATAGAGTGTGAAATTGAAGCGAACACTATCTACCTTGCTGTTTATCGAGATATTCCCCAGACTTGGGGGCATGCACGAGAAGTGAGATGAATATAATTTGATCTTTTATCAAACAACTCTAGCTCTTACAACTTGGACTACAGTATAAACACAATAGAAGCTAGGCTCGATCATTCATGCAATACACCCATCAACCCAAGACTGGGGACATGAATGTGATCATCCAAGAGCTGGATACAACTACTCAACCCAATAGCTTGTGCCTAGTATTTATAACAGCTTGACGTTACAACCGAAATGATGCTTAGAGATAGAATCCTCAGATTAATGCCTGCACTTAAGGAGGAGGCGAATCTACTCAAAACCAATAGGTTTATCCGCGGTGTCCTCTACCCGAAATGAGTATTCATTCCTTTGCTTGTGCGAGAAACAAAAGGAGAGTAGTGAACGTACGCCGACTACTCAGATTTGCACAAGGCATGGCAAAGCATAGCTTTCCACATCTAATGATCAACCAACTAATATAGTCAACCATCATACATGAATTACTCTCATCCATGGACACAAACTCCAGATACAATTAGATACCGAAACATATCCCAGACTAGGAATACAACTGTTTCATTACTGATGCGAGCCTATAGTGCTATGCTGCATTCCTTGGATTCAAACTTTGGAACGCTTATGCTACTTACCAAAGGACGTCTATGAGAGCAAATGAATCGCTATGATTTGAAAAATTACTTGTCTACCTTGTATACCGATTCAGGAGAGGATCGATACAAGAGGATAATCATAGACAACCATAAAAACGATACTTTGACTTGAATCTAAAATCGATTCAGGAGAGAATCGATACGAAATTCAATAGCGAACAAAACCGACATGACTCGTGAACGCACGACGTTAACAAGGGTCAAACTAGTATATGTGCATACCTATCGAACTAACATTTGATTTTAGACATTTACAGGGATCAAACAGTCATCCTGTTACAACTACAACAGCCAACGGCTAAGCACAGTCGCACAGTAATCAATCATATCAAGGCAAGGTTACGGCAATACGGTATATGAGTCTCAACGAAAAGGGAGCAATAATCTTCAGAATAAAATGGCGACTATTCAAAGCACGTCATGTTCCCACAAGACGTACTTTGGGGGGCAAAATGTTATCCCGCTTTTTGGGCAAAAGCCGTGATACCAAAGGATTGGTCAAAAACAGAAAACAGTTCACCTCAGAGATTGGTCGTATTTCACTTCACTATGGATATCGATGAATTCTGTCCGAGCCCGGATCGGGCCGCAATTGATAAGGCATGACAAGAAAGACCATAGAAGCCAGCATTTCAAATTTCAAGTCAATCCGAGGTCATACGCTCAAGTTATGATGGATTCAAGTTAAGAAGGTGCACATTGCTCGGTTCGAACCCATCATGTTCGAACCCATCATATTCGAACCCATCGTGTTCGAAACCATCGTGTTCGAAACCATCTATTTCGAACCCATCATATTCGAACCCATAGGAAGAGGCGACATTCGAATCCATCTAAGGAACTCCCTACTTCGAATCCATCACAAATTCGAGTCCTTCCAATGCTTCGAATCCACCACAGCTTCGAATCCATTAATAGCTTTGAACCCATCACAGCCTCGACTCCATCGCTCACCTTCGAATCCATCCATCATCTTCGACTCCATCACTCACCTTCGACTCCATCGACTTCGACAACTTCGAATCGATCCAGGGCGCATTTGGATCGATTCGAACGAATCCACTACATCGATTCGAAGACGACCTTCGAATCCAACAAAGCGGCTAAGCTAGCACGAACATGGATCGGCTCGAAGACAGGCGCGCCCCAATCGATTCGAAGTATTCGCTTCGGCCATGCATCGATTCGAACGAATCGATTCCATCGATTCGAACCAAACAGCATGCCGAACACCCAATTTCGAACCGATCATAACTCCCAATCTACTGATCCAAATCCCATGAAATTTTTACAGAAGTTTGTCTACATGATGAAGAACGTCCACGCCAAGTTTCATCGCAATTGGACAATTTTTTGATCGATTCGAAGTTCACTTCGAATCGATCCCAAACTGGGCACGCACTTCAAGAACGCGGGCCTGTGGGCCCCCCGTCACGTGCCAAGCAGCCTCTCCATGATTTAGGCGGGATTTCAGCCTTCCACGCCTATAAATAGAGCCCCTGGTCATTCAGAAAAGGGGTCGGAGAATTTGGAGAGAAAGAGTACGCCTAAACGCTGCCAGAATCACTCCATACCACCATCTTGGCTGCTGATTTCGAATTTAAGTCTGTTGTCTGCTGTAATTTGCTTCAAAACACTTGTAACCTTCAAGTATTAAGCAATAAAGTGATCAAACTTCATAGTGGACGTAGGCGCATCGCCGAACCACTCTAAATTCTTGTCTTCTATGCAATTTACTTTTCTATAACTTGGAGTTTTTGTTAGATAATCCTCATTTTAATTTGCTTTCTTCACTTATTATCTCTTCAAAGACTTCCGAAGGGTGTTGCCCAATTTTGGTGCAAACATTTTATTTAAATGATAATGGATTTATTATGCAAATATTTCAAAACTAAATAATAGAACATTGAATTGTTGAATCGTAACTACCAACCTTAGTTTTGAAATTGTTTAATACTCAAAGTTTGAAATATATTGAAATTGAAATGGTTTATCGAAACTGAAAGTGAGTTGAAAGTTATGAATTGAGATTTAATATAAAGTTAATAAAATTGTGAAGTCGAGGAAATTATTTTACTTTATAAAGAAATTTTTAGTTTCAAACTATTTTATTTTATTATTGTTTGAATATCCAATCCATTTAAGTTTTGAAAGTTATGGTTTAGAAGCTAAGAAATTCGAAGTATTATGTTTTGAAGGATTATATTTCAAGCGTTTGGTTTCAAAATATTATAAATTTGAAAGTGCGGTGATTTTGGAAAAGAGGTACATTTGAAATAAAAATGATATTACATTGATTTGGGTTCTATAACAATGATATCATATTGCTTTGGGTTTTTGAAATGGAAATGATATCGTATTTATATGGTTTTGAAAGGGATATTATATTATGGTTTCGTAGTAAAATTATTTTGAAATGACCGCGGTGTTATAATAACGATTGGTTGGCAAAGAGACCGAGATCGGATATGGGCATACTCTCTGTCGATACCGAAAACCACTTTGACAACTGTGTACGTGATGGAGATTTCAGAATGAAGTAGGATGGTGGCGGCGTTTCCTTTGAGGTATATATGTGGACCCAACTCCCATGATTTAGCATAAGGTGGTTAAAATAGGGGCGATTCTCGGACCAATGAGGTCATTCCTCTGATCGGACACACCCCTTCGATATTATACTCTAATTTTTGGATTGTTTCGGTGGCCACTTTTGATTTTTTTTGTTTGGGGGTGTGGCTCGAGGTGGGCGGTAGCTGCGCACTACACATTACCACCATCCCGATGCGTAATTGGTATATCTACCCTGGCATTGCCTTATATGCCGTGTCACCTACCCTAGCGCGCCTTGTACGAGTTTGGTTTTCTTCCGCAGTCCGTGGAGTATTTAGGGTAGTCTCCCAATCTGCGCTGATACTGGATGGACTACTGGGACTATTATGTGGTAAGGGCTATATGGGTAACCCCTTAACGCTATTTAAAAGTAAGTTTATTTCACTATAGACATTATTATAATAGCAAAATATTACTACATAGTAAATAGTTTAACGGATCCTTAGGAGATGTGAATCTCAAACATGTCTTAAGTTATTGCACTCACGTTTGACACTGGATAGGAGATGTCAAATCCCGTAAACATCTTTGACGCCGTTCCACTCATATTTTACCGTTGCTTTAATTTACATAAGATCTTTTAGTTCCGACTCGAGTGTTTTGTCTTTTCAATTCGCTCGGGTCAGTGTGAGCATTTCAGGGTTTGAAGATCTTATTTTTGGATGACGAAGGCGAAGATTTTACTACTATTATTTTATTATTTCTTCATCATATTATGTAATAACCCGCCCTTCATTCCATAGAATGACGCATCATTATTAAGAAAGAAATGGATAGAAAAGAGAAAAGAAGAGAAGAAAGAAAGAAACAATATCAGAATCTCAACAGCGGAATGAATAAATTATATTAATCACATAAGATATTACATAGTATACAACATATATCAGAGTCACACAGATTATACATCACATACTAGAAAGTTATAAACATCTGTCTAGTTATTACAACTCAATACAATACAGAGAAATCAACACAGCGTAACACTATAAATATCTACAACTCTAAAGCCTCCTGCTCCATTGCTCCTCCACAATTCGTCAAAGCTAACCTGAATTCCTTGGTTACTCATAAAAATTTGAGTACCAAAGGGTTTAAGAATACAGAAATAAACTTTGGGTCAGACGTGGGTCTGGTGTGAGTAACAGGTTAAAGTTGCTTAATTTAGAAAAACCTTTGAAACAAAAGGTATCAAGTAAGACTTCCCACACATAAACATGGGTAAGTTTTTATCTTATGCTAACTAAAACATTTGATAGGAAATCCAGTGATATTATAATAGTGTCTAGGGTTTTCAAGTAAAAAACAGAAATAGCTGGAATGCTTACATCTCACGTTCCAACATAGTTGGGCACAACTAAAACATATGACACTTATTGGAGTTTGGATTCCGTACAATGGCAGGGCTACTGGGGTACCGCCCATCATACTACGGGGCCTAGATCACCATACCAAGGATTACTCCCAATCCCCTGTAACACAAGGCCGGAACCATCCCTTACTAGACAGTCCCGAACAAGACAGCCCCGGCAGTTGTCGTGAATCAACCGCCCACACAGCCGAATAAAAAGGGACTTATAGATAGGGGAAAATCTTGTCCTACTTGGGCATGACCCACTTAGCCTTGCTGCGCCTCCTATGTTTAACCATTCCCGGTTGATGAGGCTTAAGGCTACGATTACCTTTAGAGAACACATCTCTTAGAATGCTCATCGTCCACGTGACGATGTTCTGAAAGCATTCAATCCATACAAGTTCATTCCGGGTTCGAACGAAACCGAAGGCACTATCTCGTTACACTCATTTTGGAATCACCTTCAGAGTTAACTACGATAACACTTGCACTTTTAATCTTCATCTTTACTTTAGATTCACGACCTATCGTTAATTTGGATCAATGTGGTTTTCGGATATCCAAATCTGAAAACCCGATCACGGTCTCATCGAAATCCAAAAGCGCCATCTTTTTGGTCCAAGTTGTTTTAAAGTTAAAACAATTCAATTCTATTATCTATATACACAGATAGATAATTCACAATATCACAATAGATAATCCATATTATCATTACAAACAGATAATCCACATTATCATCACAAACAGATAATTCACATTATCATCACACTTCAACCAAAGCATCCATATCACACAGCATTAGTTATCTCATATCTGAGATTTCAAACCATTCAAGGCAACCAATATAATCCATCCATACATAAGCAAGGATTAATTAATCACACTATAATTAATTTAAAATCAATTAAATTAATTACTTGCATCTCTAATTAATTTAAAGTAAATTAAATTAATTACTTCATCATTATATATCTTGCTTATTCAATCATTAATTAATTACAAATCAATTATTTAATTATCCTATAATTAATCACCTTAATTAATCACCCTTGATTAATTATCCTTTAATTATATTCAAGTAATTATCCTTTAATTAATTTTAGAAATTAATTACCCTTAATAAAATACAATAATTAACCTATAATTACTTCATAAATTAATTAACTATAATTAATTAAAATAATTAATTACACTTTTATCACTTATTATTGATTAATTAATCTTAATTAATCAACCATTAATTACATCATTAATTATATTAATCAATGATCCCTATTTACATTTTAATTAATTACTCTATTCAAATTAATTACATTAAGTAATTAATCTTTAATTAAAGCATAATTATTAATCACTCTTGATTAATCCTATCAGTAATTAACTACCTTAATTACTTCATCAAATAAATAAATTACTCCTTAATTAATTATCATTAATTAATCACCTGATTGATTACACAAAGTTATTAAACTCAAATTACTTTCATTTATAAATCACCATTCAATTAATTACATCCAGTAAGTATCCATTAATTACTTCGCTAAGTAATTACACTCCATTAATTACATTAAGTAATTATTTATCAAATCATCCAGTGATCATCTTAAATTAATTAAACTTAATTAATTAAACTTAATTAATTAACTTAAACTAATCACATTAGACTCGATTAATTACATTAATTAATTAATTCCTTAATTACTTACATCAATTAATTACACTTAAACATTTCCTCAAATGATTATCTTTAATTAATTAATCTAATTAATTATTAAAATTAATCACATTAATTAATTATTAAATAATCTTAAGTTAATGACCTTCATTAACTATTATCAATTCTTTTAATTACTTTTCTTAAGTAATTAACTTAGATAAACCATAATTAATTACAAATTAATTAGTCTCTAATAATCCATTAATTAATCCTATTTATTTAATTAATTAAGTCTTAACTGTAACTTAATTAATTTTTTTATTACTTGATTAATTAATTTCCAATCATTAATCAATATTCTAATTAATAACCCTTAATTACAAATTAATTATTCCTAATTAATTAACTTAAACCTTAATTAATTAATTTAAACCTTTAATTACTTATTTAATTAATCCAAATCATTAATTAATTAAACAAATTAATTATCCATTTTAATTATCTTAATAATTTAATGAATCCTAAATCATTAAATCCTAATTTACTTAAAGATAAATATTTATTCTTATTAATGATTGAATTATCATTAACAAAGCATTTAAAAACAATTTACTTTAAATTTACTTTCAAATTTCATTTTAAATTTTAAATTTTAAAAATGAATACAAATTAACATTAACAAAATTTAAAAACAATTCAAAATCCTTTTTATTTCACAAGTTAAAGAAATATTTATCTTATAAAAGAAGCTTAAAAGAATTTAAAACCAAATTCATTTTAAATTCAAACCATATTTAAAAAAATACACTCTAACATTCAAAGTTGTTTAAAACAATTTAAATTTAAAAACTTCCTTTTATTTCAAAACTAAGATTCAGACTAAATTTGAATCCAGATAAAAACTTAGATTTAAACTCTACTTACATTTTAAAACTTCATTTTAAAATTCAACCATTTAACCATTTTAAACTAGTTAAAACAATTCAAATTTAAAAACTTTATTTTATTTTTAAAAATGAGATTCAAACGAAACTTGAATTCTAGATTTAAACTTGGATTTAAAACTTGTTTAAAACTTTGCTTATAATTTAAACTCGGTTTTAAATTTAAAAAAAACAGAACAGGTTTCTTTAAAAACCTGGAATTCCAAAATGATCCGAGCCACCTCCTATTTGCTTCAAGCCCAAACACATTTTACTTCGAGCAAAACCACCTAACCCTTCGAGCCAAACATAAGTTTGCTCGAGAACAAACCAAAACCAAGGTTCTCCGGAAACAACAGTGCACCGTGCACATGCACGGTGACGCTGATCATCATTGATCATCAACGATGATCTCACCGTATCAACAATCCCCCAAACACCCTATCTAGATCATCAGATCGAACTTCCAGACTCAAAATCGAATTCGAGCATCTCACCCCACCTGGAATAATAATCTGAAACCACACTTCAACCTGCAAATGCCTCGACTACGAAACTCCGACCACCGTTACCTCTGGTATTCCGGCCATGTCCTCGTCAACTACCAAGCTTCCATCACCCAAAGTCTCGTTGCACTCGATCAATTGTAGAAACCGAGATGATCGAATTACCTAGCCTAGTTAAAACTAAGGTTCCAGACATGAATCAACTATAGCTACCCCTACAATGAATTAAACACCTTGCTGACAATTTTCCTATCATCTATGATCACTCCTCCATCATCACCGAATATCCCGACGTCCCAAATTACAGAGATCACCAGAAAATCACAAATTTTCATTTTTAGTTCAAACCAGAACTGCACCCTCATTCCCAAACTAAAAATCTTGATTTTAGTTTTAAAATTCATATTTTTACACGTTGTTTCAGATCTTAACCCTGAAACTTTGAATTATGATATTTGAATTTTTACTTATATTAAAACTTGCTCATTTATTTGATTTCCAGAGTCATTCCCATATTATGTTAACTTAAGTAAAATTTTAAACCGAAGTTTGAAATGAAACAAGCAAGTTTGATTTGAAACTCAAGTTTAAACGGAGATTAAATCAAGAGATTTTGATTTTAAATCAAAACATGAATCAAAACTAGAAACAGAGAAGTTACAGGCATTCAAAAGCATGCATACATCATACATCATAAATGCAACAATATAAATACACAAACATACTTCACAATACAAGATTGATCACAGCAAATAACATGCAACCAAAATTATACTTTAAGTTTTTAAAAGTGAAGTTACTCACCGATTATAGACTAAAGACAGAGCGTCCTTCTAGATCTGAAAATAGCTTTGAAAATTGAAATCCTTTTTGCTTTAAACTTTGCACTTGAATGTTGAAATATTGCTTGCTTTAAAACTTTAAAACTAGAATGCTTCATTGAAAACTTTAGTGCTTGATTTGGTTTGAAAACTGGAATGCTTGATTAGATCCCAGGTTTTGAATGTAGGCTTGTTTTCTTTGAAAATGCTTTTACAGGTTTGCTTGCAGTAAAAATTTCCAGATTTAAAAAGAAAATGCAGGCTTTGATCAGATTTGCTTTGAAATAATTACAGGGTTTAGTTCTGGTTTGCATGTTTGAACTTGAGTGATGAATTACAGGGATTTTGCTTTCTTTGATTTGGAAAGTGATTTACAGGGTTGAAGGTAGTTACTGATTTTGGTTTAGAAGAGTTGTTCTCAGATTTGTGCTACTTAGCTTTAGATTTAGAAAAGAAAAAGAATGGAACGGAAGAAGGAAATTGTTTATATAAGCTGAAATGTTTTAAAAATAAAAATAAAAGAAAAAAAACCTAAATTTTGAAATGCAACTTGTCTAATAATACAACATTTGTCATTTTAATATGCTAATCAATTTACACATGTCTCTTTAAAGTTAATTAGTATTTAGTTAATATGTTAAATGTCAATTAAAGGTTATGCTTAATTAATTAGTTAATAAGTGTGTATATATATATATATGTATAGATAATTTTTAAAAGAAATAAAACAATTATATTCATAAATAAAAGTTTATACAAATATTTTAAAATCCAAAACAATTTAAAATCTAAACTTTTTAAATTTCAAAACTTTAAATTCAAATTCAAATCAAATTCAAAAATTCAATTTAGAAATCAAGTTATATATATACATATATAACTACATAATTCAATTTGAAATAACAATTCCATTTTTATTAAAATCCATAAATATTTATAAAAATAATAAATTATAATTATTATTTGGAAATAACACGTTTATTCAATTTTAAATAATTTATAAAAGAAATTATCTCTTTATTAATAAATTACTTATCTTATCAAGCTATATTTAAAAAGAAAACAAAACAAACCTTTTAGTTAATTAATTTAAATTTAAACTTATGCTAAAATCATTTTAAACAAATTTAAACACTTACCTTAACAATTTAAAACCATATAGTTATTTATTAAATAACTTTGAAGAGCTTAATATTAAACAAATCAATTTCCAAATTACCAAAAATATTAGAATTAGAAAATATGTTTTATTTGTTTGTTAAATTTCAAATCAAAGCTTTTTCCATTTACAATATATACAAATATATATATATATATATACACACACACATTATAAATAGAAAACATTTCATTAGCTTTTAAAAGATAAAATTCACCAATTAAATTTATTAAAAGAAGATTATTAAATTAAAATTTAGATTTTAGTAACAAAGATTATCAAATAAATTAAATTATTAACACAGATTATTAAATTGATATTGCCCAAAATTCCGGGTCATCACATTCCTCCCCCCTTAAAAGAATTTCATCTCTGAAATTTAAAAATAAAGGTAATTTAATAATCTCATTAAAGATTTTAATTTAAATTACAAGCATATATTATCAACCATATGCTAACAACCATAGCAACCAATTTATTAAATCAAACAAATCTTACTATCCATACAAAATTCCGGATAGAACTTCCTAGAGTTTCCCAGGTATAAATACTGGAATACTTGCTCTACAGAATCCAAGCAATCTATACTACTAAGCTACAGAACTCCTACTCATATCGATCTACAAAACTAAACAGGATATTAGACCACAGACAAGTCTGACTCAACTACCAAATCCTCCTGAATTGCTGGCTCCAAAACCAGAGATAGATCATACACGTACTCCCTCAGAGATACGTGAAACATACTGAATCCCAGTTATCCAAAATGGTAATTCAATCCTGAAAACCAAAGCACCTATCCTAAACAGGACAAAGAAGAGATCCAAAATACCTCAGAGCTAGCTTGCCAGTCTTACCAAATCTTATAGCTCCTTGAATCAGAGAAAACTTATCCAAATTGAATCACCGACTCCGGAATCCAAATTCCTTCGTCTCTTATCCTTAAAACTCTTCTAACGATCTTGGCTGCCTATATCCTTCCTGATCAGCTTAACCTTCGCTGATACTTCTCGAAACAAACTGGATCAAGACAACCCAACAAAATGATCCTCTTAAGATCTACCAAAATCAAGAACACAAGCTCTACTCCACAAACAACAGAAGACCGATCTTACTTCTCAGACAAAATAGATGCACTCCCAAACCGCTTCCACCGCACTACTCTGATCTGGAGCAGATGAAAATGCTGATGATGAACACGAGCATGAACTAGACAACACATCCCGAAAGTATGGTTCATCAGATCCACAAAGAGAAAACTTAGAAATTCCACCAAATACTGAGCTGCTTCACCCAAACCCTCTCTAGGAACCACCCTTCTGCTAATCTGAGCCACTGGTACGACTCCTGGAATCCTAGTCGATACAAAACGCAATCTCCGGATGCAAAGGCAAACCTCTGACTTCCCTGAAGACATCCAGAAAATTCTCCGATAACTCAAGAGAACACTCAAACTATCGCAAGTCACTTTTGCGATCCTTCCAGCCTAATTCCAAAGAAAACCGTTCTCTCTTTACCAATCAGAACAACTTATGCTTATCTATCCAATTCATCGGGGAAATGGATCCACTCAGCTGCTTCTGAACTTCACCTCCAGAAAGCTGCTAAACCAAAAGACCTTTTATCGACACACAAAACACCCCGAGCTACAACGCCGCCATAGATTCTAAAGACTTCCTTAACCAGAATCTACTCGAGAAACTCGGGCCTCAAAGCCAAACAAAAACACCTTGCTGAACTCGGCCACAACACCGAAGCAGACACACTGCCTTAAACTTGCTCCAAAAGAAAACATCTTCAGAGACATCAATATTCACTGCATCACACCACGCAGCTACTACTTCCTAAGGTTGCCAAGATACCATCACTTGCTTCTGCACGGCCGACAGATCCAAATCTACTGATCCAAACTTGCACCTCAAAGATAGACTTCAAACCTTTAAAAGGTTTCCTTTGGAGATTGGTGAAATCCTTTCACCGCAGTAAAGCTCACTGGAGACGGTATTTGGTCTACAATCTCGACAGATACTTTCAACCTCAATCTCTCAAACTCCGACCATTGGTAGTCGTGTTAGACACACCACTACCCCATCTACCTTTAGAACTCATATTGGAAAGCCCGAACAGGTAATCCAACAAATAGGTAGTGTGTGTGTATATATATATAGTTATATATAAAAATTACAAGTACGCTCTCTCAAGAAAGAAATCACTCCAAAGCCTAGGCATTCACTCAACCTAGCACTCTGATACCGTTGTAATGACCTGCCCTTCATTACATAGAATGACGCATCATTATTAAGAAAGAAAGGGATAGAAAAGAGAAAAGATAGAGAAGAAAGAAAGAAACAACATCAGAATCTCAACAGCGGTATGAATAAATTATATTAATCACATAAGATATTACATAGTATACAACATATATCAGAGTTACATAGATTATATATCACATACTAGACAGTTATAAACATCTGTCTAGTTATGACAACTCAATACAATACAAAGAAATCAACATTGCGGAATACTATAAATATCTAGAACGCTGAAGCCTCCTGCTCCATTGGTCCTCCACAATTCATCAAATCTAACCTAAATCACTTGGCTACTCATAAAAATTTGAGTACCCAAGAGTTTAAGAAAACAGAAATAAACTCCGGGTCAGACATGGGTCTGGTGTGAGTAACAGGTTAAAGTTGCTTAACTTAGAAACACCTTTGAAACAAAAGGTATCACGTAAGACTTCCCACACATAAACATAGGTAAGTTTTTACCTTATGCTACACAAAACATTTGATAGGAAATCCAGTGATATTATAATAGTGTCTAGGGTTTTCAAGTAAAATACAGAAATAGCTGGAATGCTTACATCTCACTTTCCAACATAGTAGGGCACAACTAAAACGTACAGCACTTATTGGAGTTTGGATTCCATACAATGGCATGGCTACTGGGGTACCGCCCATCACAGTACGGGGCCTAGATCACCGTACCGAGGATTACTCCTAATCCCCTCCAACACAAGGCTGGAACCATCCCTTATTGGACAGTCTCGAGCAAGACAACCCCGGCAGTTGTCGCGAATCAACCGCCCCACACAGCCGAATAAAAAGGGACTTCTAGACAGGGGATAATCATGTCCTACTTGGGCATGACCTAATAAGTCTTGCTGCACCTCCCCTGTTTTAGCCATTCCCGGTTGATGAGGCTTGAGGCTATGATTACCTTTAGAGAACACATCTCTTAGACTACTCATCGTCCATCTGACGATGTTCTGAAAGCATTCAATCCATACAAGTTCGTTTCGGGTTCGAATGAAACCGAAGGCATTATCTCGTTACACTCATTTTGGAATCACCCTCAGAGTTAACGCCGATAACCCTTTCACTTTGAATCTTCATCTTCACTTCAGATTCACGGCCTATCGTTAATTTGGATTAATGTGGTTTTCGGATATCCAAATCTGGGAACCCGATCCCGGTCTCATCGAAATCCAAAAGCGCCATCTTTTAGGTCCAAGTTGTTTTAAAGTTAAAACAATTCAATTCTATTATCTATATACACAGATAGATAATTCACAATATCACAATAGATAATCCATATTATCATCACAAACAGATAACCACATTATCATCACAAACGATAATTCACATTATCATCACACTTCAACCAAAGCATCCATATCACACAGCATTAGTTATCTCATATCTGAGATTTCAAACCATTCAAGGCAAACAATATCATACATCCATACATAAGCAAGGATTAATTAATCACACTATAATTAATTTAAAATGAACTAAATTAATTACTTGCATCTCTAAGTAATTTAAAGTATATTAAATTAATTACTTCATCATTATAAATCTTGCTTATTCAATCTTTAATTAATTACAAATCAATTAATTAATTATCCTCTAATTAATCACCTTAATTAATCACCTTTGATTAATTATCCTTTAATTACATTCATGTAATTATCCTTTAATTAATTTCACAAATTAATTACCCTTAATCAAATACAGTAATTAACCTTTAATTATTCATAAATTAATTAACTATAATTAATTACATTAATTCTTAATTAATTACATTAATTAATTACGCTTTTATCACTTATTATTGATTAATTAATCTAAATCAATCAACCCTTAATTACATCATTAATTATATTAATTAATGATCCCTATTTACATTTTAATTAATTACTCTATTTAAATTAATTACATTAAGTAATTAATCTTTAATTAAACCACAATTATTAATCACTCTTGATTAATCCCATTCAGTAATTAACTACCCTAAATTACTTCATCAAATAAATTAACTACTCCTTAATTAATTATCTTTAATTAATACCTTGATTAATTACACAAAGTAATTAAAATCAAATTACTTTCATTTACAAATCACCATACAATTAATTACATCCAGTAATTATCCATTAATTACTTCACTAAGTAATTACACTCCATTAATTATATTAAGTAATTATTTATCAAATCATCCAGTGATTATCTTAAATTAATTAAACTTAATTAATTAGCTTAAACTAATCACATTAAACTCAATTAATTATATTAAGTAATTAATTCCTTAATTACTTACATCAAGTAATTACAGTTAAACATTTCCTCAAATGATTATCTTTAATTAATTAATCTAATTAATTATTAAAATTAATCACATTAATTAATTATTAAATAATCTTAAGTTAATGACCTTCATTAACTACTATCAATTCTTTTAATTACTTTTCTTTAGTAATTAACTTAGATAAACCATTATTAATTACAAATTAACTAGTATTTAATAATCCATTAATTAATCCTAATTATTTAATTAATTAAGTTTTAACTTTAACTTAATTAATTTTTTATTACTTGATTAATTAATTTCTAATCATTAATTAATATTCTAGTTAATAATCCTTAATTACAAATAAATTATTCCTAATTAATTAACTTAAACCTTAATTAATTAATTTAAACCTTTAATTACTTATTTAATTAATCCAAATCATTAATTACTTAAACAAATTAATTATCCATTTTAATTATCCATTTTAATTATCTTAATAATTTAGTGAATCCTAAATCATTAAATCCTAATTTACTTAAAAATAAAACTTATTCTTATTAATGATGAAATTATTATTAACCAAGCATTTAAAAACAATTTACTTTAAATTTTCTTTCAAATTTCATTTTAAATTTAAGATTTTAAAAATGAATACAAATTAACATTAACAAAATTTGAAAACAATTCAAATACCTTTTTATTTCACAAGTTAATGAAATATTTATCTTATAAAAGAAGCTTAATAGAATTTAAAACCAAATTCATTTTAAATTCAAACCATATTTAAAAAAAACCACGCTCTAACATTCAAAGTTGTTTAAAACAATTTAAATTTAAAAACTTCCTTTTATTTCAAAACTAAGATTGAAACTAAATTTGAATCCAGATAAAAACTTAGATTTAAACTCTACTTACATTTTAAAACTTCATTTTAAAATTCAAACCATTTAACCATTTTAAGTAGTTAAAAGAATTTAAATTTAAAACTTTATTTTATTTTTAAATCTGAGATTCAAACAAAACTTGAATTCCAGATTTAAACTTGGATTTAAAACTTGTTTAGAACTTTGCTTACAATTTAAACTCAGTTTCAGATTTTTTTTTTTAAAAAAAAACAGAACAGGTTTCTTTAAAAACCTAGAATTCTTAAATGACCCGAGCCACCTCCTATTTGCTTCGAGCCCAAACCCATTTTACTTCGAGCAAAACCACCTAACCCTTCGAGTCAAACATAAATTTTCTCGAGAGCAAACCAAAACCAAGGTTCTCCAGAAACAATAGTGGACCGTGCACATGCACGGTGACGCTGATCATCTTTGATCATCAACGATGATCTCCCCATATCAACAATCCCCCAAACACCCTATCTCGATCATCATATCAAACTTCCAGACTCGAAATTGAATTCGAGCTTCTCATCCCAAAACTGGAACAATAACCTGGAACCACACTTCAACCTGGAAACGCCTCGACTACGAAACTCCGACCACCGTTACCTCTGACACTCCGGCCATGTCCTCGTCAACTACCAAGCTTCCATCACCAAAAGTCTCGTTGCACTCGATCAATTGTAGAAACCGAGATGATCGAATTACCTAGCCTAGTTAAAACTAGGGTTCCAGATAAGAATCCACTGCTGCTACCCCCACAATGAATTAAACATCTTACTGACAATTTTCCTATCATCTACGATCACTCCTCCATCATCACTGAAGATCCCGACCTCCAAGATTATAGATATCACCAAAAATCCCAAATTTCCATTTTCAGTTCAAACCTGAACTGCACTCTCATTCCCAAACTAAAAATCTTAATTTTTGTTTTAAAATTCATATTTTTACATGATGTTTCAGATCTTAACCCTAAAACTTTGAATTATGAGATTTGAATTTTTACTTATATTTAAACTTGCTCAGTTATTTGATTTCCAGAGTCATTCCCATATTATATTAACTTAAGTAAAATTTTGAACTAAAGTTTGAAATGAAACAAACAAGTTTGATTTGAAACTCAAGTTTAAACAGAGATTAAATCAAGAGATTTTGATTTTAAATCAAAACATGAACCAAAAACTGGAAATAGAGAAGTTACAGGCATTCAAATGCATGCATACATCATACACTTCACAATACAAGATTGATCACAGCAAATAACATGCAACCAAAATTATACTTTAAGTTTTTAAAAGTGAAGTTACTCACCGATTATAGAATGAAGACAGAGCTTCCTCCTAGATTTGAAAATAGCTTTGAAAACTGAAATCCTTTTTGCTTTAAACTTTGCACTTGAATGTTGAAATGTTGCTTGCTTTAAAACTTTAAAACTAGAATGCTTCATTGAAAACTTTAGGCTTGTTTTCTTTGAAAATGTTTGCTTGCAGTAAAAATTTCCATATTTAAAAAGAAAATGCAGGCTTTGATCAAATTTGCTTTGAAATAATTACAGGGTTTAGTTCTGGTTTGCATGTTTGAACTTGAGTGATGAATTACAGGGATTTTGCTTTCTTTGATTTGGAAAGTGATTTATAGGGTTGAAGATAGTTACTGATTTTGGTTTTGAAGAGTTATTATCAGATTTGTGCTACTTAGCTTTAGATTTAGAAAAGAAAAAGAATGGAAGGGAAGAAGGAAATTGTTCATATAAGTTGAAATGATTTAAAATAAAAATAAAAGCAAAAAAAAAACTAAATTTTGAAATGTCGCTTGTCTAATAATACAACATTTGTCATTTTAATATGCTAATCAATTTACACATGTCTCTTTAAAGTTAATTAGTATTTAGTTAATATGTTAAATGTTAATTAAAGGTCATGCTTAATTAATTAGTTAATAAGTATATATATATATATATATATATATATATATATGTATAGATAATTTTAAAAAGAAATAAAACAATTATATTCATAAATAAAAGTTTATACAAATATTTTAAAATTCAAAAAAATTTAAAATCTATACTTTTTAAATTTCAAAACTTCAAATTCAAATTCAAATCAAATTCAAAAATTCAATATAGAAATCAAGTTATATATATACATATATAACTACATAATTCAATTTGAAATAACAATTCTATTTTTTTTAAAATCCATATATATTTATAAAAATAAGACATTATTATTTGGAAATAACACTTTTATTCAATTTTAAATAATTTATAAAAGAAATTATCTCTTTATTAATAAATTACTTATCTTATCAAGCTATATTTAAAAAGAAAACAAAACAAACCTTTTTGTTAATTAATATAAATTTAAACTTAAGCTAAAATCATTTTAAACAAATTTAAACACTTACCTTAACAATTTAAAAACATATAGTTATTTATTAAATAACTTTGAAAAGCTTAATATTAAATAAATCAATTTCCAAATTACCAAAAATAATAGAATTAGAAAATATGTTTTATTTGTTTATTAAATATCAAATCAAAGCTTTTTCTATTTACAATATATACAAATATATATATATATATATATATATATATATATACACACACACATTATAAATAGAAAACATTTATTAGCTTTTAAAAGATAAAATTCACCAATTAAATTTATTAAAAGAAGATTATTAAATTAATTTAGATTTTATTAACAAAGATTATCAAATAATTTAAATTATTAACACAGATTATTAAATTGATATTGCCTAAAATTCCGGGTCGTCACACATTATTCCGCTGCATTATTTAATATTCTCTAGTATGTGTAACTCTGGTCTGTATTGTATAAGTATAATCGAATATTTTGTAAAACAGCTTCATGAACTGTATATTTGATTATTATATTTTATCGTTCCGCTGCAAGATTCTATTTTGTTCTTTTTCTTTTTTTTCTTTTTTTTATTTACCCCATAACAATCCGCCCTTCTGTATTGTTTAATTTTGACGTGCGTGGTTTATCGTCGATTTAAAGCGTACAAAAAGGCGGGACGTTACAGGAATAGATTTTCAAAGCAAGGATAGAGATTCAAATTTGATTAATTCAAATCAAAGAAAATTTTGATTTGAGGATAAGTTGAAACAAAAAATAAGATGATTAACTAACCGAATGAGGAAATGGATAAGCTTATATAAATCGCGGGCAACCGCGACTTCAAGGATAAGATCGATGCAGAATTCTAAGACAAATCTACATTCGATCTCGAGAGGTAGAATTTGGGATAACAAAAGATATTAGCATCTAAACCGAGGATATAGAAATCTCTGATGAATCAATACCTATTGTGAAGGAGCTTCACCCCTTTACATGTCATTCAGTTGAGCTATGGGATGCTCCAGAATTTAGAAAAATGCGAATAGTGAGGGACAAGAATGTATTTCCGAACCGTAGGGAACGTTCCAAAATTCAAAAGGAATTGAGTCAAAAAGGAAGTGATTCACACTCGAATGAAAGTGATTCTGTAAATAAATTTATCATATATGCTAAGTTTTGCCTGGAGCCAAAGCTCTGATACAAACTATAACGACCCGATATTTTTAACCATTTGCATTCGCATATGCCAGACTTGAATTGCTCAAAATACCGAATTGTAAAAGTAAACTTGGCAAAACTCGGAATATGCAGTAAATAAATAAATCACATATCACAGACACAGAGTAATAAAATGCAGCGGAAGCAAATGAATAGTAGTTCATGAAGCTACTACATAAATATACATCAGAGATAAACAAGATACAACAGAAGTAACAATATGATAATCAAGCCCAAAGGCTGAATACATCCCTGGAATTAACTGGATAACTGAAATGAAATAGATAGCTGGATCCTCATGCAAAGCTCCAACTACGAAGGTGAGTCTCAAATGTTGTATCGCTCAGTCTGACCCGAGCGTAAAGCAAAACACACAAAACACTCGAGTCAGGACATAGATACTTATACAATGTAAACCAACTCAAGTGAACTATAATATAAGGTACAAGTAACTTAAAGGATGCTTAGGACCGCCCGTCCTCTAAGGATCCGTTAAACTATTAACTATGTAGTAATATTTCGCTATTATAATAATGTCTATAGTAAAATAAACTTACTTTTAAATAGCGTTAAGACTTTACATTTTGCATCTTAACACGTAATAGTCCTAATAGTCCATCTAGTATTAGCGCATCTCCAGATCGAAAGACTACCCTAAATACTCCACAGGCTATGGGAGAAATCCAAACTCGTACAAGGCGCGCTAAGGTAGGTGACATGACACAATTAGGCAATGCCAGGGTAGATATACCAATTACACTTCCGGACCGGTGGTAACGCGTAGCAGCTACTACCGCCCACCTCGAGCCACACCCCTAAAATCAAAAGGGCCCTAAATCAATCACAAAGTAATAGAATGGTATCGAAGGAGTTTGTCCGATAAAAGGTGCTACCTTCTTAGCCCGTCAATCGCTCCTGTTTTAGCCACCTTATGCCAACTCACGGGAGTCGGGTCAACGTATATACCTCAAAAGAACGCCGCCGCCATCCTACTTCATTCTGGAATCTCCACCGTGTATGTGGTTGTCAAAGTGGTTTTCGGAGTTGGCAGAGAGTGTGGCAACTTCCGATCCCGGTCTCTTTAACAACCAAACATTATTATTACCCATGGATATTTCTTTCAAAATCATTTACACTTAAAACAAAAATATCATATCCATTTCAAACTAAATATTATATTATTTCCTTTCAAAATCAAATCAATATATCATTTTCCCATTTCAAAAACCAAAGTAATAATATATCCTTTATATTCCAAAAACCAAATCAAGATCTCATTTAAATAAAACCCTAGTTCCAAATCACTGGATATTTCCTTCAATTTTTTAAACTTGAAATATTCCTTTAAATCACCTTAACCCAAACCACTTTATAAGGTCATATTCTTAAACCTTCCATTTCCAATAAGTTCCAAGTTTATATATATTTAAAGACAATTCTTAATTAAATACAATTTCCAATAATTTCATTTCCAAAGCCATATTAAATTCAAGTTATAATAACTCTGAAACCAAATATTTTGAAACATATTTATTTAGACCATCTAAATTCAATGTCAATATCTTCCAAATAAGATTCATTTAACCATTTAAACTTAATGTCAAATAATATTCATTTCAAAGTTGTAGCATTTATAAGTTTATTCATTCAATTATAAATTTTCCAAAAACATTGTATATTTCAGCTACATTAAATTTTCAATTTTTAGCCAATTTAACTTATAAAAATGACATTTCCCACTTCAAAATATTCATTTGTATATCATTTAACTTATGATTTAATAAAATAAAAGTTTATCAATAAATATACAAATTAAACTATAATTCATTTATTAAGTCAAAAACACATTCTTTTACTTCTTTTATTTCGACAAATAACTTACCCCTTTATTTTAAAATAAAAGACTAAATTCCATTTATATACTTAACTTAACAATTTCAATTAAAACTGAATTTCCAATTATCAAGTTAAGTCATATTTTGAAAATACACTTTTCCACTTAAATCAAACTTATTCAATTTCCAAACATTTCCATTTCATAAATAAAGTAATTTATCATAGTAAATATAACGATCAATTTCTTTGCAAATTTATTCATTTAGGCATCAATTAAACTATGATTTCAGGCTAAATACATTTATTACAAAATGTACAATTAAAACTGTACTTCATTTTATCAATTCAAATGACATCATTTATTTTACAAACATATTCATTTCATGAAATAAAAATTGATTGCAATTACCAGGCTAGACTTTAAAATTCCAAATTAATTAACTTTAATTATTAAGTTATTTATCACAATTAAAGCTCTTTAAATTAGCATTAAAACCAAATAAAGATTTTTAAATTACAATCTAAACCAATCATCAACTTATAAAATTTTAACTTGCCGAAAGCCAATATCTCTTTATATTTTAAATCATTAAATCAAATTTCAAGGTAAAATTTCATATTTTCTAAATATTCAAAATACTTAAATAAATTTTTAGGAAAATGTTACCTTAAAAGTATTAACCATGGGCCTGTATAATATTTTCTAACCTAGGTCAAGTGATACAGATATATATCATTTCAATCCGTAATTTAAAAGAAAATCCGAGTTCTATCATTTCAAAACCCCAATCCGAAGTAAAATAAATACAATAAAAATCAATAAAATCACTCGAGCCTATCATTTCAGCCTATAGTGATTTTCCTTATTCTAAAATCTGTTCGGGTATGTATCATTTCAACCCATGGTGATAGGGAACATGCAGTGATACAATAAATAAAATGAACAGTACAATATAGCATATCATATCAGATGATGTAACAGTTGTACAAACAACATTAAACATCATATAAATATGTCAGAGGCATGTATGAACATAGCATATTAATTTATACAATTCACTTGTCATCATTTCACAATAATATAAGTATGTAAGTCTAGAGTGATAATTCACCTTTTAAAAGCTAGAATTGACAAATTCAGAATAAAAATCCAAACTTCATAAAGTATGAAAAAGCACGACAAAGCACAATGCAAACTTGAGTGGATGAAGAGTCAGATCCAAATCTTGTATGCAACCAAATATTACATACATAAGAATGTGATTCAATACAAAAGAATAGAGGTTAAAATAATGGAAAAATAACGAATCAAAGTGGCATAACTTGCCTTAATCAATCAATGGTTGGCTACACAACATATGGGTTCAACCATCATCTTGTGTAGCTTGGTCGTGATGGTTAGAGGTGTGCTAGGAGAAAATGGAGGCGTGGACTAACTCGAAGGAAGACAAAGAAAACAAAATGAAAAAAAGGAGGAGAAAGAAGAAGGAAGCCATGACTTTAGATCTTGTATATTTTTTCTTCTTCACGCAAATGAATAAGATGAGGTGATGAGAAACTTTGTATGTGAAAAAAAATAGATGGCGGCTAGTTTTAGTAAATACACATCCAAAAGAAAGAAACGAAAAGAAATAAAGAGGCCAGGAAATAAAAGGCAGGAGTTTGAATGGTTTAAGAAATAAAAAGATAACAAATAACTTGATGTGTTTATTAATTTTTTTCCTTTGTTTGCACGCAATGAAAAGAGAAGTTTGAGAAACAATATGTACGTGAATTATGAGAAGAATTCATGGCTATGAATGTGGGAAGTAATTGGCTATGCAAATGGAAAGGCAAAGGAAAAGAAAAAGGCAACAAATAAACAAAACAAGTAACTTATATCTCTTGAAAATTTTAAGTTATTACTAAAAATAAAATCAATCAAAAATCAAATAAATATATTCAAAGTTTATAAATAAAATAGAAAATAAAATTAGAGAAACAAACATAGGGAAATAAAATATTGAAAGTCATTGCGTGTAAACACTTTATTTTATCTAATTTAAAAAGTATAAGTTTAAATCCCCAATAAATCTGTATATTGATTTCTCAATTTTGTTATTGAATCAACTATTAACTTATCCTTTTATGGGTAATATTAACATTGGTTTATATACTAATGCATTAATAACTTCCTAATTCATCCAAATTTCAATTTACATAGTAATTAATTTCATTTACCTACAATAATCCATTTTATGATAGATTACATTCCAATTAAATAAAAATTGTGTGACGCCCCACCTCTATGCTCACAATAACAAAGAGTATTAAAAGAAACACTGTCTGTTATTATGAAGAATAAGGCTGGATAGGAGCGGCCATCCGTAGTTGGGCCTTACACTAGTATTGGTTATCTAGATAGGAGTGGTATATATTTTATTTACTACCATCGATATACCCAATTCCAGTATAAAAACGAACTACGATGGTTCATAATAGTTTAGAACAATATATATAATAATAACACAGATAAGCTAAATGCGGAACACACATAATAAAAAGTCTCATATATATATAACTGAGGTCAGTTACAATACACGTGATACAATACATATGATACAACTACAACTGTCGACTCTGGAAGTTACATATACAGTACATTATCGTAAATAATATACATGAATACATATCTTCCTATACTATAACAACAACTACTCCAAAAGGTATAAAGTGACTTCATAGCTCTAGCAGCAACCCAAAACAAGATATCTACAATCTGTAATAACTCGGTCTGACCCGAGTATTAAATTCAAAAGAAAATAATACATGGGTCAGTCTAATTCAAACTCAGCTATTAATGCACGAAAGCAATAATAAATAAATAATCAAGTAGACAACAGTCACAAAATCTCCTCTATCCAATCCTTTAATAAGGAAATCGGATAACGGTAAATATAACACGTAACAGTGTTAAACAACAAATCAGCAAATTCAAATTACCAATAAAGATAAATGAAAGGATTATCATTGAAGATAATTTAGAAAACAACAGGGTTGCATAAACAGAAATTAACGATAAAAATCTAATTATTAAATAAATAATTAGAAACTCATAATCTAATTATCAAATAGATAATTAGACAACAAAAAAATAATCAAATCAAACCAATTAAAAATGCAATTTCAAAATCTTGTATAGGACACACAAAACAATTCAAATCATTGAACTATCAATTCAAAACGTCAATATTATGTGGCTGCAGTACACGCACGCATGCACTGCCTCGCCACTACAGCATGAAATACACAAAGGAAGTCACAGCAAAACCAAAATGGACAGCAGCTACAGCTAAGCAAGTGACACAGCCAGTTCGAATATGTATCAGAGAACATATGCAAGGGTCAAGCTAGTGAAATATGCAAACAGACTAATAAATGCAACAGATATATGGTGATGCACAAGCAAGAATATGAATGCAAACATATACACTGCAGTGAAGCATGTACATGTGTGAACAACAACTACAAATTGCTCATGAACACAACCAGAGCTCAAATACATGTGAACTAAATTGGACAGTACAAGGTAAAGATATGAGCAATGCAAGTGAAACTAGGTTACTACATAACGCGGCAGCAACAAAAAAAAAAAGATAGTGCAACAGGTCAAGGCCAAAAGCATTCATTCATGAAACATAAATGCAAACTGAATGACTCAAGTGATATAAATTATATGCTCTATGCACCGTGAAACTAAAGTGATTGGCACTACATGAATGAACTAGCATAAGCCTGGCGACATGATTATCAAAGTAAACTACAGTACTCAAAGCTACAAACTGGATAATGCAAACTACAACATGAATGATCAGTTTCAACCAAGAATGTAACCAAATGTACAATTTCCCAGGCTCAAAGATAAATGTATGCATACACATATATGAAGACCACAAAGTCAGTGCACAACAACAATTGAACACAGCTGAAATGTCACCTGAGGATGCAGATACAAAATGAAGCAGTGCAAAATCATTAACGAACTTCAAGTGTCAACTAGATGTCATGATGAACCAACTACACAAGTACAAGCAAGTGAAGTATAACCAGTAACCAAAGTAACCAGAGGCAACAACTTACATGTACTCGAGGCAACATGGAAGGAGTGTAGTAGTTCAAAAAGGCAACCAACAGAATGCTCAACATCAAACAAATGCAAAGCAAAAATCGTCACAATTTATGAACGAGTAAACCTTCATCACAAAGTAAAAACAATTCATAGCTGGGTGTGACAAAGTAAACAGGAAAATAATCAGAGCCGAAGCCATGGAAATCAAGGAGTCGAATAAGTCAAGCTATAATCAAAATCAACACTGTGGTGACCACGAAATTAATCAAAACTGATATGCAAATTTCCTATGACCGAAGTCAAGTGAAGCTGAAAGCATATCAAGAGGCAACGATCGAACAAAAGTCGGCTACCACCAATTACAAGAAAACCCTAAATTGAGTTCGTAAAGCACAAGGAGGCCGAAGCCAAAATACTATCACAAAATTAAAATGACCGAAGTCAAAGTACCAGATTATAAGCCGTGGAAATTACAAATCACATATATATGAAGTTGAATTAGATGTGAGTAATTAAAAATCACTCACCAAATCGAAGTCGAACCCCATCAAATAGAAGCAGCCGAAGTGAGCAACGAGGAGACGATCGATCATCTTAAAGTCGGCGCTTCGAATTTTCTCAAAACCCTAATTTTTGAACGAAGAGGAAGAGGCTGCCATTTATTTTCTTTCATGCGTTTAGGTTGAGGGTTTCGAATGAACGAAAATGAGCAGAGAGAAAGGAACGGGTTTCACTTTATCACGGCATCAAACAAAAATATGGGCCAAGACTGCAATTTAAAGCTCGCTTAACTCTTTTAACAAAATTTAAAAGAATTCCCTTAACCAATTGTTAAAAGGATATCAACCGATTAAAACACCCAACAACAATCAACAACCAATTTAATCGTCAATTTGACGATAATTAATTGTTACAAAACCCTGGGTTGTTACAAATTGCTTCCAATAATTTGATTTGGTTTAATTGCCACCTTTATACTAGGTCCGTTATTACCCTATATACCTAGTTACATTAGTTTTATATTCCATTACACTACTCTACTCCTATTTTCATCTTAAATTTGTATTAAATGTTACATTTTTAAATGTGAAATCTTGTCAATTGTACACATTAATTAAGGTTTAAAACCAATTATTTAATTTAACTTAATTCCATTCCCTTTACCAATTTATTACTTTATAAATAAATTTATGTTTCTATTTAATTCATACATTCACACCTCCCGTTACTACATTATTTCTCATTAATGACATTAAAGATTTCCTATTTATTTTATAGACTAAATAGGCAACTTATAATAGCTGTTACCATTACCCTTTAATTTACACTTAAGTTTATTATATTCAACTAATTATTATAATTACCGACCTAATATTGAATTCATTCCATTACTATTAATTATACTAATTCATTTGTTTATACACCACTTACCCTTATTTAATTATTTTCAAATTTATACTCAAATATAACAGTTACAACTAAATTAATAGGCCAATTAAATAGTAACTTATAGCCGTTACTATTACTTTAATTCACATTAATGAATTCATTATTGTTTACAAATCAAATGTTACAATTACTTAATTAACACTGATTTACTTCAATTTATATTAATCATATATTATCTCATTAAAGATTCAACATCCACACTTGTGTTTTGATTGTTCACAACAAATGTTACCATTCTTATATACCCAATCTTTATTCAAGTGTCATTTATTTCATATTATTCCTTTTATAAATTTAAATGTTTGCATTAGTTTTCTTACATTAATTTATAGCCAAGTATACCAATTTCATTACTTCACTAAATTGTAATTTCATTTCAATTGTTACTAATTAGTTCTAATTACCATCGTTCAATTTTAAATTAATAAGTTTTTTTTTTCATATTAAATTACCAAAACTTATTAACTTAACAAATTAAATTATTGAAAATTTTACGGGTCGTTACATAATCGACGGAGTTGAGGATTAAAAGATAATAGTGTACCCGTTTTCCAAGGGACTGACCCGATTGGTTCTAAGAAAACAGATTGGAGAAGTTGGAATGAGATTCCACAATTGACCACAAGCGCAAGTGGGAGGTTGGTAGAGTTAGGGGTATGCCCTAGGGGCAATTATGTAATTTGTTACATATATCTAAGTCGTTGACCAATCTTGTTCAAATAAAAGGTGTTTTCTTTTTATTGTACACTTGATATAATATGGTATATTAATTAATTAATTAAAAGTATATTTAATAGAAAATTCACGAATGGTAAAAAATTTGATAGTTGTTAAATGGTGTTTTAACGATGAGTAGTTTATCACAATGAAAACAAATATACCATTTCAAGTGTTTCTAGTTAGGATGCATCGAGACTGGATATCAATGTATCCGTTGAGCCTATAGTACATGTAGCGATCCAGAATTTCTGTCATTTGAAATTCATATATTTAATTGATTTTAAATATTAACAAGTAAAAATTTGTAAGTCGAATAAATTTTATTTCGAATATCTAGATCTAATCAGATAATTAAATCGATAATTTAATATTTGAAATTACAGAAATAATTGGAAATTGGGTTTAATGTGATTAAAAATGATTTATAAAGTTGTATTAAATCATACTGGAGTTAGAATGATGTTATAGAACTTTTAAAATTGAATTAAAATTTAATTTGTGGAAATTGAATATTTCAATATTTAATTGACGAGTAAAAATAGCCATTTTTCAAACAGTCTCGGATTTTGACGAAACGAGTTTCATTCGATCCGTAATGTTAAATTGTTGTAATATTTCAAATTTCGTGTCAATCGGATTTACGGTTTGTCCGGGGCAAGCTAAAACGCACTGAAATCGGTTTAAGTGAATTTTAAATTTTAAATTTGTCGATTTGAAAACCTATCTTCTAAATATGATCGAATTGGCTCCCGATATATATTCCATTGCATTCGAAATAGGGGTAAAACATTATAAACGCCAAGCGGCACGCTTCGTTTGGAGTTCGGAAAAAATTCAGGTGAATAGTGTCGCGAGAATTTTCTATAAAAGGCCTCAAAGTTTTCATATTTTCATTTAAAACCGAGCTAGGGTTTCAGGCCGCCACCTCTAGTTTCAGTGGCCGAAATATTGCCATCTTCTTCCTCAAATTCTGATCGATCCATCAACAATTTCAAAAACTTTCAACATGGAAGTTGTAGAGCACGGTGAGAACTACAAATCCAACGGTGGAGATCATCTTTAACGCAGCCGATCAACGACAAATTGAGTTCATGGCCGCATCGTTCATGGGTAAATCGCATGCAATAGGGGTCCGAGCTTGGCATGCTCATGGCCGAGAATAGAGGGGAGCAACGCCGTTCGAATGGCAGTAGTTAATCGTCGTCTCGGCGTTCGTGATGATCGCGTTTATTCAAGAGAAGGGGCGGCTATGGGTTGTTTCGAATGAAGTCTTTCACGCGATGGGGAGGGAGCATAACGCGCGGCCTGGATACAGGGAAAGGGACGAACGACCCTGATGAAAATTAGGTTAAAAAAAAGATTTGTAAATTAGTTTATATAATTCGTGTGATATTTAAAACTGCATATCTTTTTCATACGAGGTCCATTTCGCACGAAGCAAATTGCGTTGGGTTCGTATTTGCGAATACTACGCGATGGAGCTGGATTGGAGTTGATTGGAGCTAGTGTGAATTTTGGATAAAATTAAACGCGGTTTAATTTTATTCGAAATAAAACACTGCAACTGTTATTGGAAGCAAGGTGAGAACTTATCACACAATCGAATTTATTTCCATTTAAATTTAAAATAGTTAAAATTAAAATTGCTTAATTGTGTGATTGAATGATGATTGCTATCTGTTATATTGAAATAGACCCTATACGCCGTATATTAAGCGGAGGTTATTATATTAAACACATATACCGCGATATTCCACTGTGAAGTGGAACTGGTATTATATATGTACTTGGAGTTGATTTCCCGCATTATATAGCGGATGAGACCCTATTGCGCCGCATAATAGCAGATAATATTTTATAAAACCCATGTACCACGATATCCCGTCTTGAAACGGGATTGGTATTGTGCTAACATATGTGGATGCAGGAAAACAGGTTGGAGGGATCCAACTGGATTCCTCAACAGTATTGATTTATTTACAGTTATTTGAGATATATTCTATTATCATATTGATATATGATGTTTGGATATCGTGGTTGATGTATTGGTGTTGTTGCAGCATTGGGCCTATTTTTGGAGTTTTAAAAATGTTAAAGTAACGATTTCGAATTTAAAAGGATTTTTCAAGTGATTTTTGAAAGTATACATTTTATTGAATTTTGAAATTGATTCATTTTAAATAAATAAATGTTATAATTTTTATGTTATAAAAATTATGATTTTTGTGAAATATAACCAAAATGTGATGTTTGAAATAAGTAGTTGATTTATTTGTAAAATGGTTTAAATTGGGATTTTTGAACTATTATAAACGGTTTATATAAAAGATTTATATAATTGATATTTATAAACTAAATTATTGGAATTATAAAACGAGTTTTTATAAGTGTTAAAATTAAGTATAAATGGATTCCATAAGTGAATGAAATTTATAGATTTAGAAATTGTGGAGTTATAAAATGAATAGATTTTGTAAAATAAAAGATTTATAAGTAATTAACTTATAAATTGGATTTTGGCATTTAAATGAGATATAAATAGAATTTGTTAATTAAGGGATTTTATAAGTTGAAGTTTTTATAAAATATAAAAATGTGAATTTATAAACATTGTTTTATAAATCCGAAATCAATTGAATTTGATAAGTAAATATAAAAGCTTATTAAGGAGATATATCCACGATTTTGGATAGTGGATAATATATTAAAGAAATGTTTTAGAAATTAATCTTTTAAATAGAATTAAAATAATTTGAAGTTGTTTTAAAATGTGTTAAGGATCGAAACAGTTGATTTCAACATTCATTGTTGAAATATACGTTTTCGAGAAATAAGGAAAAGATGGACTATAACACTGTTGTTATAGTAAATGATTTTCGAAAGAAATGTTTTATATAGTATTGGGATTTATATATCTATCTTAATTTCGAATCCCTATACTAATGATTTTGGGTTATCGTAACGATGTTTTATGCAACATTCGTTTTTGACTCAAATAAACGTGTTTAAGAGAATGTTTTCCTTAAAGAATAAATTATATATTTAATTGGGATTTAAGTATATTGAATATTTTTCAAATGTTGAAAATAAATAGATTTGTGAATTACTTATTATTAAATAAGTATGGGAATGTTTTCCAATATGATGTGAAATGCTTTGAGATTATATCTTTTTAAGATAAATTGAAAGTGAATATTTGAAATTGATTTGAAAATCGTATATCAGTGGATATTTGGAAATTTAAATTCACCATGGAATTTATAAGGGAAAAGGAAATTTGTTTAAAAATAAACATTGATTTATTTTTGAAGTGTGGAAAAATATATCTTGTAAATATATTTTTGGAAAAATAAATAATTTGGGAAATTATTTGGAATCTGATGATGTTGTGCATATCTACTGATAGTTAAATAACCGACTATCAATATTTACCTTTAAATGGGTATTTATTGTGATTTGCTTGAATTTGAATGCTACACTTATATTAGAAATAAGCGCTTGTTATTCGGTTTAGCCGGGAGAGGACCTTTGGGTCATGAATCCCATTCCGAATAGTGATACGTCGTAATGGATAACATTTGAAGACCGGTGTTGAAGACCGGATATTTTTGAAAATGAAAGGATTGCCATCGAATGTCTCTGCAACGGCTGATCTCCGATATAGAGATTTTATCACCCTTTGTGATGGGAAGTCCGGTCGTGATTAGTGAATATCTGGATTGCAAGGGCTTCTTTGGAAGTGCCTTCGATTTCATTCGATTCCAGAATGGACTTGTATGGAAGTGTGCCTGACGTTACAATTTGAGATGCAAAGCTGGTTTCTATCAAATACATTTTTTTTGGTGGCGGAGAATTTACTCTTAGCTTAACACCCTTCTCTGAGACGTACGAGCTCAGAGGTTATGTAGTTGATGGTTACTAGTGATAAATTCCCAATTAGGTAATGTGGCATATAAAGTGCTGCTGATCATTTGTTGATCAAAGCATAGATTTTATGAAAACCATAGCTTTGTGGACGAGACTTCGTCGGACCTCACACCTCGGTAATGGTCAAAACAGGAATGATGTTGCAAGGTTATAGGGAGTATCGCCCCTTAGGGTATGTGCATTTTCTTCTGGATAGAAGTGGTATCACGGTATGGAGCTCAGATACTTAACTTATGTGAATGTCGCAAATATATATGACTTTGTGATTGTTGTTGGTTGAGGATCCTCGGATAAAGGTTGCTTACAACTGGAGGATGGCATACTCGTGTCAGTAGTTATCTACTTTTGCAGAGGTAACCCGGCCTTGTGTTGGCAGAGATCCGATTAGGTTCTCGGGGAGTCTTTCCAGAGGAGTGCCCATATGGCAATGGGAAGTTCCTTGGCCTGACCATTTGTTGGAAAATCCAAAGAAATAATACGAGCCCTGTACGGTTTTAATTGTATAACCTGCCATGGAATGTGGCGGTAACCTGCTATTGAACATGGTAGCTATAGTAGGCATACGATAATGGTCGTATGTTGGCTAAGATTTATATCATACTATCGAAATGTCTTCCTACACTTTGCACTTATAATGATAATATCAAAGAAATTTTTATGCGTATCAAGCATGTTTGACTATCATAAGGAGAAATCTCCTCTGATTCTGTGTTTGCATTGTGTGTGTATGCGGGAGGCCTTATGGTAGTTTCATTTTCCAAAAGCATTGCGGATCTATTTTAAAATATCTCGTTGTTTATTTTAAAAGATAAACTGTTTTAAGTTCTCACACCAGTCCCATGACTGACCTGGAGTTTATTGTTCCCTTCCTAAACTCTGGGTGCCCATCATTTTCCACACGGGCAGTCTAGAGTCAGGTTATCAGGTTATTCTGGAATTCAGGAGGTGCTATGGAGCTCAAGAGGCGAGCTGGATGGCGAAACGTATCAACTAGTATATAGTATTTCTTTTCCGTTGTTTGTTGTTGTAAACTCTGATAATGTAATGCAATGTGATGTAATGTAATAAAATGTACATTTCTTTTGATTTAAAGACTATTCATTTATCTATTATATGTCGTTCCGCTGCAATTGTGAGATTCTGATATTGTTTATGTTGCTTCTTCTTTCTTTCTTCTTCTACTTCTTCTACTTTAACCCTAACAATTCGGTTTTTCGGCCTTCAATTGCTCGGCAGTTGATACAGTGGACGTATTAATGTCGACTTTCGAGCGTTGAAGAATCGTATCGTCACAGTACATAACACTTTTCAAATATTGGGTGGTGTATTACTTATGACTGCTGGGGGAACATTGGGGTTACATATTGAAAGTTATTGGATAACTATGGAACTAATCACTCGACAGTTTTCTCTTGGTTAATATAACTATGGTCAAATGGGAAATATCGATATGATTGATTTTGTAAGGACCCGTATATTTTCGATAATTAAATTATTGAATTTAATAAGATTTTGTGATTTAATATTGGGAGAAACAAAAATTTGTGATTTATTAGTGAGAATAATAACTAGAATGAAAGGTAACAATGCTAATTTAAATTAATTATTTACAATTTTAATGAATTTCTAATTAATTGAAATGATTAAAATTTTATACTTGATTATAAATTGAATATAATGAATTAAATTTAAATGTTATATTAATTGATGAAGAAAATATGTAATTAACTATAATTGGATAAAATCAGTATTGCGAAAGTATTTATAACATTTGTTTGTAAATAATAAAACCATAAATGTGATTAAATTAAGTAAAAGGTGAAAATTGTGATATGTTACATATTTGTTTAATCTGATGAATTAAATTGGGAATCAAATGAAATTAAATGTAACTAAATATTGCAGTTAATATAAGAAAAGATGTTAACTATAGAGTTGAGTGAAATAAAATGAAAACATTATGTTGAATAAATTCATACGGTAATAGTTGATTTAATATGAGAACATTTAAATCAAAAATAAAAGAATAAAAACGAATAAGGTCAGTAAAGGAGTAAACATATGTTTATTTGTTTGAAATATATTTTAGCTTACAGATTAGTTACAAGAATAAGAAATCAATCAATTAATAAGAAACTAATAGCTTTTGGTTTGTATGCATTATTCCATAATTAAGTTAAATTACTAAAAATGGAATTGAATTGTCTCATTTCTCTTTTAAAATTTAACTTAGAAATCAATGGCAATTAATGCGATTGGAACCTTTTAATTGAAAAGAGAGAAGACGTTAATTGTAGACGTGTATTGAATTTTTTTTTTTAAATTAGGTGATTTATTTTCAATTAGTTCAGTTCATGTTTCAAATTTTAGTGATGGTTTGTTGCATATATGTTTGTACCTTAATATAAACTTATGTTTCAGATCCAATTATAAAAAAAAGGATTATTTAGGTTTGAAATCTCATATGGTTTTAAATTAAATGTTAATAAGAGATTGTAAAGGGGTAAAGTATATTTACACTTGACTATTTCCTTTTTACTTAGACTTAATTAGATTTTAATTGCAACATAATTTACCTTTCAATCTTCGCTCTTCTAATTTACTCTTACATCCATTGCCAACTTATGTGGATAAGTAACATACTTTTATTTATGAATGCAAAATATAAGTGAAGATAAAGATGTACACATACATATATATATATATATATATTATACACCTGTATATATTACCTGTAATGATCCCGTTTTTAAGCCAAATTTAATTTAGTGATTAGTATAAAATTTTCAATTAAATTATGAATTAATTTGAATTTTTCCAAAACAAATGAGATAAGAGTTTGTTTATATATATATTAGATTGTAAATAGAATTTTGATTTGAAATTCAAAAACTAAATATCTTAAAAATAATTTAGATTTTAAAACTCTATATTTTGAAGCTAATAAAAATTTGTTTTCTAATGGGGTGTGTGTGTGTGTTTGTGTGTGTATTTTAACGACCCTGACTTGACCTTAGAAAATCGACATCCAAATACTTCACCATATTCGAATGCCGCAGATTCAAACGTTGAGTCTGGTTCGTCGGAGCTTGTAACGCATTAAGTACAAAAACACAGTGGAAGAAAAAAATATATCATTGATACAACTCCATGAATACAACATCTCTACAACAATTTATCCAACATCAGAGCAAATATACATATACCACAGCGGAACACAGCAGCGGAAACATAACTTCAACTTGCTTGGACTACCAAAACAGCTCCATAGATTGCATCCCATCTCCAAAGCTCCAAAGCAAAAGCCCAATCCAAAAGCTCAAAATCCAGTCATGCTGAACTTAAGCAAGTCCGGTCCGCAATTCGATTTCCAAAAGCTACACCTACTATTTGACTATTCGAAAATCTGACTCTAGGCTGCCTGTGTGGAAAATTGTGGGCACCCAGAGTTTAGAAAGGGAACAATAAACTCCAAGTCAGTCATGGGACTGGTGTGAGAAAACAAAAACAGTTTATCTTGAAAAAAACAAACTAAGGAAATAGAAAGAAATCTGCAATGCTTTTTGGAAAATGAAAATACCATAAGGCCTCCCGCCACACACATAATGCAAACGCACAATTGGAGGAGACTTCTCCTTATGATAGTCAAACATGCTCGATACGCAAAAATCCTTTTGATATTATTATTCGTGCATAGTGCAGAAATTTTTTTGAAAGTATAATATTAATCTTAGCTAGCATACCACCATTATGGTATACCTACAATAGCTACCACGTTCAATAGCAGGTTACCGCCACATTCCATGGCAGGTTATACAACTAAAACCGTACAGGCTCGTATTTTTTTTTGTATTTCCGACAAATGGTCAGGCTAAGGAACTTCCCCACCACATGGGTACGCCTTTGGAGCGACACCCTGAGAACCTAACCGGCTCTTTGCCAACACAAGGTCGGGTTACCTCTACAACTAGGTAAATACTGACATGAGTATGTCATCCCTCGGTCGTTACCGACCTTTATCCGAGGATCCTTACCACCAACAAATTCCAACAACCACATAGGTTAAATATATCGGCTCCATACCATGATACCACCTTTTTCCAGAAGGAAATGGACTACCTAAAGGGCACGACCCTCATAACCTTGCTGCATTCTTCCTGTTTTGACCATTTTTGGGTTGTGAGGTTCGACAAGGTCTTGTCCACAAAGCTACGCTTTTCACAAAAGGCATGCTTTGATCAACAAATGATCATCAACACTTAGCATGTCACATTACCAAATTGGGAATATATCACTAGTAGACATCAACTACATAACCTCTGAGCTCATACATCTCAAAGAAGGGTGTTAACCTAAGAGAATAAATTCTCCGCCACCAAACTGAAATGTATTTGATAGAAATCAGGTTTACATCTCAAAGTGTAATGTCAGACATACATCCATACAAGTCCATCCTAGGTCTGAATGGAACCGAAGGTACTTCAAAGAAGCCCTTGCAAATCCGGATATTCACAATCCCGATCGGACTCCCCATCACATATGGAGATCTCTATACCAGTGTGACTCAGTGCAGAGACATTTGACAGGTAATACTTTTCGTTTTTCGAAAATACCCGGTCTTCACTGCTGTATTCAAATGCACTCACATTACGTCGTATCATTATTCGAAATGGGTTTTATTACATAAAGTCCTCTCCTCACTAAACCAAATAATGAGCGCTAATTTTAAAACCATATGGAAATATTGGGATCTTAGTTAAGTCACAATTTCAGTTTCCCAAAACCTTTCTTTTGAATGGTTTAAACAAATTTCCACTTTAATCTTTTTTAGAACAAAAGGTTAACATTTTAAAATCCACTTCAATTCGAAAACAATGTTCACCAATCTCTAACAAAGATTCATTCATAGATTTCAAAACCATTTCAATTTTGATTCACCAATAACTTGGAATCCTTTCAACAGAAACTGGAAATTCTCTCATTATATGAAAGCCATTATCATTTGAAAACAAATTCTTTTCATTTCAGGAAATCCGATTATATTTACTCAAGTTATAGCTTCCCAAAGTATACATTTGAAAATTAGAAACCGCCATATTCGGCAAGCTCTATTTGAATTAAATTCAAATTTCCAAAATAATTTATTTAATATATTTTAACATGGTTTAAAATCCATATATATATATATATATATATATATATATTGTATAACTTATATAGCCCTTTCAAACCATAAGTGCCAAAATAATTTCAAAACTTTAACAAGATATAGTATATTCAAACTAAATTTCTATTTCAAAACTTCCTTTTCAAAAGCTTTCCATATTCAATCCAATTCCATTTCCAAAACCATTTGGATTCAAAATTCATCTTTTAACTTTTCACCATTTGAATAAAACAATATTAAATTCAAAATATCTACGACTTAAGCAATTCCTCGTGAAATCCATATTTATGTGTGTGTGGTGTAGTCCAAGGGTTTGACATACAACAATAATATTTCACAACCATCATCAATTAAGGCACAATGATATCGATAAGCGGTATAATACCATAACGCTTATTTTCATTCACAGATTCACAAATAAATATATAAATTCAACACGGATAAATAAATCACAGATCACAGCTCAATAGAACATCACACAACAGAGATATCAAATAATTTAAAGCATTCAATATAACCCAAACATCCATAAGTAAGATCAGTTAATCGCCTGAATAATTTAAGGGTGCTTTTGGCATAGGTCCTTATTAAGTTTCAAAATTTATAAAAAGTCCTTCACTAAACTTCAGTGTAAGTTAGGTCCCTGTTTTTATTCACGATTATTACAGAGCATGATGCAACTTTTCATAAAAGTTGCTGACATTTCTGCAACTTTTCTGTACACTGTGAACAGAGTACGAAAGTTGCTGAAATATCAGCACTTACTTATAAAAGTTGCTGACATTTCAGCAACAATTATGTACACTGTAAACTTCGTTTTCAGAAAATAGGGACCCACTTTACAATGAAACTTAGACAGGGAAAGTTGCTGAAATATCAGCACTTATTTATAAAAGTTGCTGACATTTCAGCAATAATTTTTCTTCGTTTTCAAAAAACAGGGACCCACTTTACAATGAAACTTAGACAGGGAAAGTTGTTGAAATATCAGCACTTATTTATAAAATTTACTAACATTTCAACAATAATTTTTCTTCGTTTCCAGAAAACAGAGACCCACTTTACAATATGAAAGTATGATAGGGATGCCTTCCTAATTTCCACTTAATTTAAACCAGATTAATTACTTATGAGTAAATTACTAATCTTGGTTAATTAACATTAATTAATTACAAACCATTTTAATTAATTATCCTTTAACCATTTATTAATTTACCTTTAATAATAAATTAATCAACCTTTAATTGTTAATTAATCATTCTTAATTAATAAACCAATCAAACTTTGATCATTAAATAATTAACCTTTAATAATTTAATTATTTTTTGATTAATTGTCCTCAATTAATTATATTAATTAATTAACCCTTAATTAATAAATCATCCCTTAATCACTTTTATTGATTAATTAACCTTTAAATAATTAATTATCCTCAAATTAATTACCTTAGTTAGTTAATCACATAAATTAATTATCCTTTCATTATTTATTCTTTAATCACTTGATTAATCAACGTTTAATCATTAATTAATTATCCCTAATTACTTTCATTAAGTAATGAACTTTAAGTAATTAATTACCCTTTTAACATAAATCAAGAAATTAATTAATTATTCTTTAATTACTATCATTAAGTAAATAAACTTTAATTATTGATTAATTATCTTTAATTATTAATTAATTATTCCTTAATTATCCATCTTAATTAATTATCCTTAATTAATAAATTAATCTTAATTAATCACATTAATTAATTAATTATCTTTTAATTAATTCCCTTAACTCATTAAGCTTTAATTAATCACATAAATAAATTAATCATCTTGATTAATAAATCTTTAAGTAAGTAAATAATTAATTCTTTTAAATACATTGGGTAATTATCCTTTTAAAATTACTTTCATTAAGTAATTAATCTTTTAAGTAATTAACTACCCTCAATTACTTACATTAATTAACTTTTAATTAATCACATTCATAAATCAAGCCTTTAAATTAATTACCCGAATTAATTAACCTTTAATTAATTCACCTTAATAAATAAATAAATAAATTATTCCCTTAACTGGTTACATTAATTTATTAACCATCCTTTAGTAATTAATCCTTTATCTAATCACATCATTAAATCACCTTTGAAAAACATTTAGAAATTAACCTATTATATAATTACCTTTTGAACAAATAATTTCAAAACATTTTAAAACTTTGAAAAACTTGTTTTAAATTTGTTGATACTTTACTTTGAAAACTTGGTAATGTATTCCTTGAAACTTAATTACTTTAACAAATTAAAAACTTGTTAATGCTTTTAATTTTTAACCTTTGAAAATCAGGTTAACTCATCTTTAATAAAAACCCGGGCCAAATTCTAAATTTCCCGAGTCCAACCCGAGTTTTTCCCTTACCTTCTTTTCCCCGAGTTATCTCGCAAATTTCTTCGAGTTTGCCCTGATAAAACTTCATCTCCCTCAAATATCATAGCAACCCGGACACACACATGTTTGCGTGCACATGTACAAGCTCTCTGACCGTCTCCAACCAACCTCGCACCCTTCGACAAGTCAATGACGTCTTCCACAAGCTTCCCGACCGCCCAATTTTATCGAGTTCAACTGGAATTCGAAACAAACTATTCGACCACCCAAGCATTCGAACCTTAATCGACAAAACTACCTTGCCGACGATGGTCCCAATCTCCAGTGACCTTACCATTCCACCCAAAGCCGCTCTACCGTCCCTCGCTCCAATCTCCACTGGTCCGATCACCTCCGGTACTTCCTTGATGACGCACGAACTTGTAAAAAATTGTCGATCAAAATGGCTATCTAAACCCTAAATCGACGAACCCACGCCGTGCCGATCATCTGAAAAATCTTAATTGTTTTTCCATCGATCTGCATCCACCAAACTACCTTCGATATCGAGCACGACCGTCAATTCGTCGTCGATCACTAGAAATTTTCGAAAATGCAAATTCCGTTCAACATACAATTTCTCACGATTTACGAAACTAAAAATCTTGAAATAATTCTTTAAAATTATCATTTTCTAGGTTGAAACTGGTTATGCAATCGAATCATGAAATTAAAATACTTGATTTTCATGTTTTTCAAAGCTTCACTGTAATTGTATTATTTTTGAAATAGTTACCGAGTATTTCCATTTTCAATTCTTCTTAAAAATGAAACTGCATTATTATCAAGGTTTTCTTTTTAGTAATCATAGTCTACAAATGATTATAGGTGGAGCAATTATATTTTGTTTTAGTGGCTTTGAGCCTGAGATTCAACAGAGCAGTATATATGCATATATACATACACATAGACATGCATACACAGAAAAGTATGGTTCAAAACATTTTTCACAACAAACTTGAAGTATTTATCACAACATCAAATATGTAAACAGATTCAAACATTTGAAAGGTAGTTTGCTCACTTGAATTAAGACAGAGAACAGGAAATTGTTCTAATTTGCTTATCTGAAGCTTGAATTTGATCAGGTTAAATTCTTGTTTGGGATGATCCGCATCTATTTGAGTTGACCTTGAATTGCCCGGTTGAATCTGTGCTTGCTTAGTTGATTATTACTTAAGTTGATCATCTCAGGTTGAAACATGGAAATGGATGCTGTTTGATTTACTTTTAAACCTAGTTGAATCTAATACTTGATTTGGTTGAGTTGAACTTTAATCTTTGCTTTTTATTCTTGAATCAGGTTGAAGATTGAAAATTGTTTGATTTAGTTTTGATTTACTCAGGTTTTAATTTAGAAACGAAGATGAAAGAAATTTGAGAGGTGAAGAAAATAAAGCCTGGTTACTCTCCAATAACATGATGTTTATATACTCAAATTAAAAGAAAAAAAATTATGTTGCCACTTGTTTATTTGTAAATCATAATAAGTTACACTTGTTATTTCATATCATAATTATCTTCCATTTGTCAATGCATGTGTTTAATGTTTTACAAATGTTAAAAACTTATAATTTATGTTTAAATCCTTATTTAATAAATTATAACATATATACAAACCATAATTTTAAAAGAAAGAAGATTAACCTTTTTAATAATCTCATTTTAAACTTATATCATTATACTTGTTAAAAATGTCTTTATTTTATTGTTAAAATGCTTACACATGTATTTTGCATGTGTTTAAATGTTTGAATATATTTTTATGTTATTTTATAATTATATTTCCTTTTATAACTATTTATATATGTATTATTTTAAAGAGAAAGAATGCTATTCCTTTATTAATATCTTATTCAAATCTTATTAATTTTCAGAAGATATGTATATACTTATATTATAAACTTTTATTTCTTGTTTTATATTTTTATTCATACATTTTATTTATTATTTATACTTATATCAATTTAAAGAAAATGATTTTAAAACTAATTATACTTTAATAAATAAACACACATATGTATATTAGATAATATAAAATTTAGCTTTAAACAACTTTTAAACTTTTACTATATTAATTTCAAAATATAACTTTCATATATATCATATATTATAATTAGAAAACAAATTTTCATTGATTTTTAAATTATGGAGTTTTCAAATTCAAATTATTTCTCAAAGTACTTATATTTGAATTTTAATTCCAAAATTTAATTAAAAATCAATTTATATTCATATATATATAAGCAAACAAACAATACATTATTTATTTTTGGCAACTTTCAAATTAATTTATAATTTAATCCAAAATATTATATTAATTATCAAATTATATTTGACTCAAAACTGGGATCGTTACAGATTTCCCCCTTAAGAAAATTTCGTAGATAGGGAGACAAACAAAGAATAGATGAACACACAGAAAAATGGTTTACCAGATCAAAATGAATATTTATTCTGCATTTGGCTTACCAAATCTGAATATTATTAATGAGAACGAACTCATTCAATATTTCACGAAGTACTCTGGTCATCCGGTCTACGAAATATGCAGGAGCATTAGTTAGTCTGAAGGGATAACTAACCATTTGTATAATATATCTAGACCCCACAGAATAAACAGATATATGGATACAATCTAATTTAACTTCACATTTAATCAATTTATTTCAATTAAAATTTTAAATTTGTTAAAGTTAAAAACGAAAAGGCTCATAGAAAACTGATGAAGAGAATACGAAATAGGAACTTATCTATAATGATTCGCAGGGCCACCACCACACCAAAACTTCTTTTTGTAGCTGCCAGGAAGCCATCAAAGAATTGATGTCTAATGATCAAAAGAAATTGATAGAGAAATTTGTTCCTTGTTGTTATAGGGTATTGACCATTTATAGTGGTACTCTCCTGTCCCTTACCTCGTTCTTTTCTTGCACTCATACTTACTATCAGTGAATAGTAAGAGAATTTACTGAGGCATACGGACAAGATATCCTAGGGATATACTCATTCTATGGAATTTGTAACCCTATCTCTTATGAGTCACTTAATGTGTTATACTCCTGAGCAAAAGTTCTTTCTCAACCTTCAGCTCTGATACCAAATTTAACGGTCTAGGCTTTTCAACCATCGACAGTGGCCACTCTCGACCGGTAGGCTTTTCAACCATCCCAGCCCCACCATGGCATAAATTGGAACCCCGAACTTGCTTTTATGGCCAGCCTTTCGACTCTCAACCTACCTGGTTAGCCAACCCCTCATTGGGGACATATAGGGGCAAGAGTCGCCCGTTCTCCACCAAACGCGAAGCGTGAACACACCTATCATGTTTAACCTAAACAAGTCCGGTCCACAATGCAATTTCCAAAAGCTACACCTACTATCTGACTATCTAAAAATCTCACTCTCAGCTGCCTGTGTGGAAAATTGTAGGCACCCAGAGTATAGAATGGGAACAATAAACTCCAAGTCAGTCATGGGACTTGTGTGAGCAAATGAAAACAGTTTATCTTGAACAAAAACGAATAAAAGGAAATAGAAAGAAATCCACAATGCTTTTTGGAAAATGAAACTACCATAAGGCCTCCTGCCACACACACAATGCAAACGCATTATTGGAGGAGATTTCTCCTTATATAGTCAAACATACTTGATACTCAAAAATCCTTTTGATATTATTATTAGTGCATAGTGCAGAAAACCTTTCGAAAGTATAATATTAATCTTAGCCAGCATACCACCATTATGGTATACCTACTATAGCTACCATGTTCAATAGCAGGTTACCGCCACATTCTATGGCATGTTATACAACTAAAACCGTACAGTGCTCGTATTGTTTTGTTTAGATTTCCAACAAATGGTTAGGCTAAGGAACTTCCCCACCACATGGGTACACCTCTGGAGGAACGCCCTGAGAACCTAACCGTCTTTCTGCTAGCACAAGGCCGAGTTACCTCTGTAACTAGGTAACTACTGACACGAGTATGCCATCCCCCGGTCGTTACCGACCTCTATTCGAGGATCCTTAACACCAACAAATTCCAACAACTACATAGGTTAAATTCTGGGCTCCATACCATTATAACACATTTTTTCAGCAGGAAATGGACATACCCTAAAGGGCGCGACCCTTATAACTATGCCGCATTCTTCCTATTTCGACCATTTCCGGGTTGTAAGGTTCGACAAGGTCTCGTCCACAAAGCTACGCTTTTCACAAAAGCCATGCTTTGATCAACAAATGATCAGCAGCACTTAGCATGCCATATTACCAAATTGGGAATATATCACTATTAACCATCAACTACATAACCTCTGAGCTCGTACGTCTCAGAGAAGGGTGTTAAGCTAAGAGAATGAATTCTTTGCCACCAAACAGAATTGCATTTGATAGAAACTATCTTTACGTCTCAAAGTGTGATGTCAGACATACATCCATAAAAGTCCATCCTGGGTATGAATGGAACCGAAGGCACCTCAAAAAAGCCCTTGCAAATTCGGGTATGCACAATCCCGATCGGACTCCCCATCGCATATGGAGATCTCTATATCGGCGTGACTCAGTGCAGAGACATTCGATAGGTAATCCTTTTCGTTTTTTGAAAATACCCGGTCTTTACTGTCGTCTTCAAATGCACTCCTACTACGTCGTATCATTATTCAGAATGGGTTTTATGACATAAAGTCCTCTCCCGGCTAAACCGAATAATGAGCATTAATTTTAAAACCATATGGATATATTGGGATCTTAGTTAATTCGCAACTTTCAACACTTGTTTCCCAAAACCTTTCTTTTCAATGGTTTAAACAAATTTCCACTTTTAGTATTTTTTGAAACAAAAGATTAATCTTTTAAAATCCACTTCAATTTGAAACCAATGTTCACCAATCTTTAACAAAGATTCATTCATAGCTTTCAAAACCATTTCAATTTTGATTCACCAATAACTTGGAATCCTTTCAACAAAAACTGGAAATTTTCTCATTATATGAAAGCCATTATCATTTGAAATAATGCTTTTTATTTCGAGAAATCCGATTATATTTATTCAAGTTATAGCTTTCCAAAGTATACATTAGAAAATTAGCGAACTCCCGTATCCGACAAGCTCTATTTGAATTAAGTTCAAATTTCCAAAATAATTTATTTAATATACTTCAAAATGGTTTAAAATCCATATATATATATATATATATATTGTATAACTTATATAACCCTTTCAAACCATAAGTTCCAAAATAATTTCAAAACTTTAACAAGATATGGTATATTCAAACAAAATTTCAATTTCAAAACATTTTTTCAAAAGCTTTCCATATTCAATCCAATTCCATTTCCAGAACCATTTGGATTCAAAATTCATCTTTTAACTTTTCACCGTTTGAATAAAATAATATTAAATTGAAAATATCTGTGACTTAACCAATTCCTCGTGAAATCCACATTTGTGTGTGTGTGGTGTAGTACAGGGGTTTTACATACAACAATAATATATAACAACCATCATCAATTCAGGCACAACGATATCGATAAGCGGTATAATCCCATAATGCTTATTTTCATTCACAGATTCACAAATAAATATGTAAATTCAACACAGATAAATAAATCACAGATCATAGCTCAATAGAACATCACACAATAGAGATATCAAACAATTTAAAGCATTCAGTATAATCCAAACATCCATAAGTAAGATCAATTAATCACCTTATTAATTTAAGCCATATTAATTACTTATGAATAAATTACTAATCTTGGTTAATTAACAATAACTAATTACAAACCATTTTAATTAATTATCCTTTAACCATTTATTAATTAACCTTTAATTATTAATTAATCATTCTCAATTAATAAATCAACCAACCTTTGATCATTAAATAATTAACCTTTAATCATTTAATTATTCTTTAATTAATTATCCTCAATTAATTATATTAATTAATTAACCCTTAATTAATAAATCATCCTTTAATCACTTTCATTAATTAATTAACCTTTAAATAATTAATTATCCTCAAATTAATTGCCTTAATTAATTAATCACATAAATCAATTATCCTTTAATTAATTATTCTTTAATCACTTGATTAATCAACCTTTAATCATTAATTAATTATCCCTAATTACTTTCATTAAGTAATTATCTTTAAGTAATTATCTTTAAGTAATTAATTACCTTTTAATCATAAATTAAGAAATTAATTAATTATTCTTTAACTACTATCATTAAGTAACTATCTTTTAATTATTGATTAATTATCTTTAATTATTAATCAGTTAATCCTTAATTATCTATCTTAATTAATTATCCTTAAGTAATAAATTAATCTTAATTAATCATGTTAATTAATTAATTATCTTTTAATTAATTAGCTTAATTAATTAACCTTTAATTAATCACATAAATAAATTAATCACCTTGATTAATAAATCTTTAAGTAATTAAGTAATTAATTCTTTTAAATACATTGGGTAATTATCCATTTATAATTACTTTCATTAAGTAATTAATCTTTTAAGTAATTAACTACCTTCAATTACTTACAATAATTAAGTTTTAATTAATCACATTAATAAATCAATCCTTTAAATTAATTACCCAAATTTACTAACCTTTAATTAATAAATAAATAAATAAATTATTCCCTTAACCGATTACATTAATTTATTAACCATCCTTTAGTAATTAATCCTTTATCTGATCACATCATTAAATCACCTTTGAAAAACATTTATAAATTAACCTATTATATGTAACAACCCGGGGTTTCACACCAATTAATTATCGTCATTAAACGATTAATGTTGATAGCTAATTGCAATTGGGAGTTTTTAAATCAGGTTGAGATTCTTTTAAAAATTCGTTAAGGTTATGCGGGCTTTAAAATATTCCTTGCCCACGTTTTTATTTGTGTTGTGATAATTAACAAGGGCCGATACCGTTCCTCCATTATGTAACGACCCAGAATTTTATTTAATTAAAATTTGAATATTTAATTAATTTTAAATATTAATAAGTGAATTTATAAGTCAAATAAATTTTATTTTGAATTATTGGATTTAATTGGATAATTAAATCGATAATTTAATATGTGAAATTATGGAAATAATTGAAAATTGAGTTAAATATGATTGAAAATGATTTGTAAAATTTTATTTTATCATATTGAAGTTAGAATGATATTTGAACTTTTAAAATCGAATTAGAAGTTAATTTGTGAAAATTGAATATTTTAATATTAAATCGACTAGTGAAAATAGTCAATTTTTGAACAGCCTCAGAATTGAACGAAACGAGTTCCATTGGATCCGTAATAGTTAGTTATTACCGGATTTTAATTTTCATGTCAATCGGAGCTATCGTTTGATCGTGGCAGCTCGAAACGCATCGAATTATTTTTAATTTTAATTTGGCGAGTTAAAATAGCCATTTTTCAAAAAGTCTCGGATTTCGACGAAACCAGTTTCATCGGATCCGTAATGTGATATTATTGTAAGGTTTCAAATTTCGTGTCAATTGGATTTACCGTTTGTCCGGTACAAATTAAAACGCCTAGAAAATCGTTTAAATCGGTTTAATTTAAATTTAACGTTTATTGCCATAACTCGCACAGATGTCCGAATTAGCTTCCGAAACCTATTCCATTGTGTCCGGAACACGGGATAAACCCTAGGAAAGTCAGTTTCGGCGCGTAAATCGGAGTTCGGAATTCCCGGATGAATAGTGTTAGAAAATTCTCTATAAATAGCTCAAAATTCACAAGAAAATAGAAAAAAAAAGAAACCCTAATTTCAACTGCAGCCGCCATTTCTGAATTCGATGGCCAGAAAGCTCCTACGCTTTTCCCCTCCGATCTCCCAATCCATCAACATTTAGACTAAGGCTTCAACTGCAAACTTGTCGAGCTTCGCGAGGTCTACGTGGTCAACGGTCAAGATCGTGTTTGAGTCGATGTGGTGGCCAGAATTGAGGCCGAGATGAAGGCCGTTCATTCTCGATTTGCGTGCAACATGAGGGGCCGAGATCCACAAGGTGATGGCCGAACATAGAGCAAGTGACGAGCTTCGACGTGGTGGCGGCGTGATGGAGTTTCGACGCTCGAAGAGGTTGTAAAATGAAACCCTAATATGGATGAATGGGTTTCTTTACACGGCTTGGTTACTGGGAAGAAACGTGAAGAGGAGAGAAGGGGACGCACGGCCCAGATGCACGCACGATGGATCTAACGGCCTGTGTTGTTTAGGTTAAATTTTTTTAAATATATGTTGTGAATTTTAGTTTAAATCGTGTACAAACTTCATAAAATCATAACTTTTTCATACGAGGTCGAAAACGCGCGAAACCAGTTGCGTTGGAATCGTATGGACGAGAACTACGCGATGGAATTGGATTGGAGTCGTTTGGAGTTAGTGAGAATTTCGGGTAAAATTAAACGTCCGTTTAATTTTATTCGAAATAAATCGCTAAAACGAAATTGAAATCAAGGTGAGAACTTCTCACTCAATCGAATCAGTTTCGATTTTATTTTAAATAGTTAGATTTAAAATATTTGAATGCATGTTTGAATGATGATTGATATCTATTGATTGTTAAAATAGACATTATGCGCCGTTAGTAAGCGGATGTTATTTATTAAAAACATATACCGCGAATATTTCATAAACAGTGAAATTGGTATTATATATAATAGCAATATATATATATTGGCATATGTATATATTGGAGTTATTGATTTCCTGCATTTTTTGTTTAGCGGATGAGACCCTATTGCGCCGTCTATTAAGGGGATAATATTTTAAATCCCATATACCGCGATAATTCCGTACTGGAGCGGAATTGGTATTGTGCTAATGTTTGTGAATGCAGGAAAACAGGTTGGAGGGATCCAACTGGATTCCTCAACAGTATTTATTTGATTTCAGATATTTTGATATTTGATGGATTATCATATCGATATATGATATCATTGTTTGTCGTGATTGGCTATTTTGGTGTGTAGCATCATTGGACCAAATTTTGGAATTTTAAAATGATTTTTAAAGTGATTTTCAAAATATACTATATGTTTGGAATCGATCCATTATAAATAAATAACGATATAATTTTTAATGTTATAAAAATTATGATTTTTGAGAAATATAGTAAAAGGCTGATGTTTGAAAATATGGGGTTAATGGTTTTATAAAATAGTTTAATCGGGATTTTTGAAATTATTATAAAGAGTTGAAATATAGGATTTATGAAATTTAATTATTTTATAAATCAGAATGATGAAATTATAAAGGAGATTAAAGATGTTTTAAAAGAATAATATAAATTGATTTATATAAGAGATTTATAAATTGATAATTTGTAAATTAAAAATATTTGAATTATAAAACGAGTTTTTATAAGTGTTAGAATGAATTGTGAATGAATTTCATCAATGAATGAAATTTATAGAATTATAAACGGTGAAGTTATAAATGGAATTTTATAAGCAGTAGGTTTATAAAATTTACAAAGTTATTAAAAGAATATATTTGGATAAATAATTGAATCTTATAAGTTATAAGATTTATAATTATGAAGTTTAAAGGAACGATTGTGCAAACAAATAAATTATAGGTGTTTAACTTATAATGTGAACTTTTGGTTTATAATTGAGTTATGAATTGAATATAGGTTAATAAAGGAATTTATAAACGTTGTTTTATAAATTCGCAAACGACTTATTTTGATAAGTAAATTGTTGAAACTTATTAATGGAGTTATATTCACATTTTTGACTGTGAATAATCCTTTGAAATAAAATGAATAAAATGATGAAATTGGCTAACGTAGTATATTCACGTTTTTGAATAGTGAATAATATGTTAAAGAAATTGTTTGGAATGTGATGTTTTAAATTGAATTAAAACGATCTAACGATGTTTTAAAATGTGTTGAGATTCGAAATCATAGATTTCAACATTCATTGTTGAAATAGACGTTTTCGAGAAATAAAAGGAAATGTGGACTATAACACTGTTGTTATAGTAAATGATTTCCGAAAGGAAATGTTTTGTATAGTATTGGGATTTATATATATATTTTAAATTCGAATCCCTATACTAGTGATTTTGGGTTGTCGTAACGATGTTTTACGCAACATTCGTTTTGGCCCAAATAAATATGTTTAAGAGAATGATTTCCTTAAAGAATGAAATATATACTTAATCTCGATTTAAGTATATTGAATATTTTCCAAGTGTTGAAAATAAATAAAATTTGTGAATTATTTATGAATAAATAAGTATGGAAATGTTTTCCAATATAAAGTGAATATTAGAGAATTTATCTTTTTGAAGATAAATTGAAAATGAATAATTGATATCGTATATTCATAGACATTTTGGAATATAAATTCATTATGGAATTTATAAAGAAAGTGGAAATTGTTTAAAAATAAATATTGATTTATTTTTGAAGTGTGAAATTATATATCTAGTAGAGATATTTTGGAAAATATATAATTTGGAAAATTATTTGGAATCTGGTGATGTGTGCATATCCATTGATAGTTCAATAACCGACTATCAATATTTCCCTTTGAATGGGTAATTGATGTGATTTGCTTGAATTTAAATGCCACACTTATTTTTGAATAAGCGCTCACTATTCGGGTTAACCGGGAAAGGACCATGGGGTCGTATAACCCATTCCGAATATGTGATACGTCGTTGTGAATAGCATTGAAGATCGGTGTTGAAGACCCGGTATTTGCGAGAGCGATAGGATGACCTGTCGATTGTCTCTGCACTGAGTTGCAACGGTATAGAGACTCCCTAAGTGATGGGAAATCCGATCAGGATTGTGGATATCCGGATTGCAAGGACTTCTTTGTAAGTACCTTCGGTTTTGTTCGAGCCCGGAACAGACTTGTATGGATTGTATGTCTGACATTACAAATTGAGATATAAAGCAGATTTCTTTCAAATATATTTCTGTTGGTGGCGAGGAATTTATTCTTTTAGCTTAACACCCTTCTCTGAGACGTACGAGCTCAGAGGTTATGTAGTTGAAGGTTATCAGCGATATATTCCAAATTTGGTAATGTGACATGCTGAGTGTTGCTGTAAATGATCATTGTGTTGATTATTATGATAGGATCGTTTATTTGATCGTCTATCTTGGTGATCATTTCTATGATCATTTGTTGACCCAAAGCATGGCTTTTGTATAAAGTATGTTTTTGTGGACGTGACTTCGTCGAGCCTCACACCCCGTGAATGGTCAAAACAGGAAAGATGCAGCAAGGTTATGAGGGGTAGCGCCCTTTAGGATGTGTGCATTTCCTTCTGGAAAAGGGTGGTATCATGGTATGGAGCCCAGATACTTACTCATGTTGAAAACACTTTATGATTGTGTGAATTGATTGCGAGCGCTCGGTGAAAGGTCTCAAAGGACCGGGGGATGGCATATTCGGTCAGTTGTTACTCAGTTAGGGGTAACCCGGCCTTGTGTTGGTAGAGATCCGGTTTGGTTCTCGGGGATGTCCATCCAGAGGCATTCTCATGTGGCAATGGGAAGTTCCTTGGCCTGATCATTCGTTGGAAATCCAAAGAAACAATACGAGACTTGTACGGTTTTAGTTGTATAACCTGCTATGGAATGTGGCGGTAACCTGCTATTGAACATAGTTAGCTATAGTAGGCATACGATAATGGTCGTATGTTGGCTAAGATTTATATTCTACTTTCGAAATGAATTTTTCCTACACTATGCACTAATAATAATATCAAATGCTCTTTTTTAATGCGTATCAAGCATCTTTGACTATCATAAGGAGAAATCTCCTCCGATTCTGCGTTTGCATTGTGTGTGTGTGCGGGAGGCCTTATGGTAGTCTCATTTTTTAAAAAGCATTGCGAATTGACTTTAAAAATATTCCTCTATTTTGATTTTTAAAGATAAATAAACTGTTTTGAGTTCTCACACCAGTCACATGACTGATTCGGAGTTTATTGTTTTCCTTCCTAAACTCTGGGTGCCCACCAATTTCCACACGGGCAGTCAAGAGTTAGGTTTATCAGGATATTCTGGAGTTGCTGGAGGCAAGCTGGATGGCATGGCGTATTATTAGTATATAGTATTTCTTTTCCGCTGTTTGTTGTTGTTTGTTGTACACTCTGATGTAATGAAATGTAATGTGATGTAATGTAATAACTGATATAGTTCTTTGTTTAAAGATTATTCATTTATCTATTATATGTTGTTCCGCTGCGATTGTGAGATTCTGTTATTGTTTTGTTGTTTTCTATTCCGTTCTATTTTTCTATTTTCTTTTCCCTCTATTCTCCTATTTTCTGTCTTCTCTCTCTTCTTCTATGTCTTTTCTTTTCTTAAACCCATAACTATTCGGTTTTTCGGCAACGAAAAATCGAAGACGTTACATTTGGTATCAGAGCATATGGTTAAGCGACAACCATGGTTCTGTTGGGTATTACTCATTAGAGATAGAGTCAGTAGTGCTCTAGAATGAGTTGAGTGTAATAATAGCTATGAGAGCGTATTTGTTAGTGTATATAAAATTGTTTTATATTGTGATGATTGGTTTATTGAGTGGCATATGAACTTTCGTCAACGTGATTCGCAAGACTATGCCGAAGGGGTTTCTAAACACTTGAATAGAACAATTCGGCACAATATTGATTTTAAATTGGGTAAATGAAATAATTTTACCTTGATTATATTTATATATATAAAAAGAATAATTTTTCAAAATTATTAAAGTGTATATAAGTAGATTGTTGATTGTTTAGTTGTTTGAATAATCTAAATAAAAGAATAATTGTATAAGAAAAAGAATTATAAGAATTTAATTATAATTAAAGTGATTTATAATTGTGAAATAAACTTATATATATAAGAAGTGAAACTATATGAATATATTTATGAATATGAGTTGTAGAAAAAAATGAATTTAAAGTTAAATGAAGTATAACTTAAGAGATATTGAATGAAATTGAATTGAATTAATGGATTAAATGTTAATCAATTGAATGTAAAATAATTGATATGAAATAATGAATGTAAGTGTTAATTCATTAAATTCTAATGTTATTGGAAGTTGAAAAATTGAATGAAATGAATATAAGCAAAGGAATTTGGTTGTAATTAATATACATTGGTTGATATATGATTGTTATTTGATTGTATATAATTCATTAAGTGTTAATGAAATTGAAAGCTAAAGTAATTTGAAATCCAATTGGATGTTAAGTGAATCTTAAATAGAATTGAATTTGATTTGGAAGTGAACCAACTTGAATATGAATTAGTGAATATAAACTAATTGAAAATGAATGTTAGTAAAATCATCCACTGTTAATGAGTCAAATGTGATTAAATTGAAAACCTATTTCATTGAATATTAATGAGAATATGAATGAATATATATTGGTTATGGATGATAGTTGGTTGATGTTTGCATTTATTGCTTTTGTTTCAATTGCTATGTTGACATATATAGTTATTATGTTGCTATATGATGTATATCGATACTATTATCTATATGCATGTTCTCATGTTGTTTGTTGAGTGTTTAGTAGGTGCGGATCGCGTTTGCTTCGCATTTGGAGCTCGCTTTCGCGCTATATTAGCTGTATATGCTCGCTAATAAAATTATAAGGTACATATCTCGGATTACATACCGTACTTTTACATTTTTTCCCTGCGGGATGCCTCATTACTTGATGGGATGTATATTTGTGATATATATACTGTCATTTTTTTTTCGGATCGAGCCGCGCAAAGGAGACTATGGCGAATTTTTCCGAAAATTTAAGGCGTTAGAAATTTTTTTAGAAAAATTGGAAATTTTTGAAAACTTTAACTTTGATTTGGAATTGAAAGTTAAACAATAGTAGTTGTTTTTGAAAAGACAACTAAGTATGATTTGAAAACTTAGTAAAGTTATTGTAAGAAGTTTAACTATGAATTTTGAGAAAATTAATAGATACTGTAACTTTTCTTACTTGTCAATTTCGAGGACGAAATTCTTTTAAGGGGGGAAGATTGTAACGACCCAGAATTTTATTTAATTAAAATTTGAATATTTAATTAATTTTAAATATTAATAAGTGAATTTATAAGTCGAATAAATTTTATTTTGAATTATTGGATTTAATTGGATAATTAAATCGATAATTTAATATGTGAAATTATGGAAATAATTGAAAATTGAGTTAAATATGATTGAAAATGATTTGTAAAATTTTATTTTATCATATTGAAGTTAGAATGATATTTTAGAACTTTTAAAATCAAATTAGAAGTTAATTTGTGAAAATTGAATATTTTAATATTAAATCGACTAGTGAAAATAGTCAATTTTTGAACAGTCTCAGAATTGAACGAAACTAGTTCCATTGGATCCGTAATAGTTAGTTATTACAGGATTTCAATTTTCGTGTCAATCGGAGCTATCGTTTGATCGTGGCAGCTCGAAACGCATCGAATTATTTTTAATTTTAATTTGGCGAGTTAAAATAGCCATTTTTCAAAAAGTCTCGGATTTCGACGAAACCAGTTTCATCGGATCCGTAATGTGATATTATTGTAAGGTTTCAAATTTCGTGTCAATTGGATTTACCGTTTGTCCGGTACAAATTAAAACGCCTAGAAAATCGTTTAAATCGGTTTAATTTAAATTGAACGTTTATTGCCATAACTCGCACAGATGTTCGAATTAGCTTCCGAAACCTGTTCCATTGTGTCCAGAACGCGGGATAAACCCTAGGAACGTCAGTTTCGACGCGTAAATCGGAGTTCGGAATTCCCGGATGAATAGTGTTCGAAAATTCTCTATAAATAGCTCAAAATTCACAAGAAAATAGAAAAAAAAAGAAACCCTAATTTCAACTACAGCCGCCATTTCTGAATTCGATGGCCAGAAAGCTCTTACGCTTTTCCCCTCCGATCTCCCAATCCATCAACATTTAGACTAAGGCTTCAACTGCAAACTTGTCGAGCTTCGCGAGCTCTACGTGGTCAACGGTCAAGAACGTGTTTGAGTCGATGTGGTGGCCAGAATTGAGGCCGAGATGAAGGCCGTTCATTCTCGATTTGCGCGCAACATGGGGGGCCGAGCTCCACAAGGTGATGGCCGAACATAGAGCAAGTGACGAGCTTCGACGTGGTGGCGGCGTGATGGAGTTTCGACGCTCGAAGAGGTTGTAAAATGAAACCCTAATATGGATGAATGGGTTTCTTTACACGGCTTGGTTACTGGGAAGAAACGTGAAGAGGAGAGAAGGGGACGCACGGCCCAGATGCACGCACGATGGATCTAACGGCCTGTGTTGTTTAGGTTAAATTTTTTTAAATATATGTTGTGAATTTTAGTTTAAATCGTGTACAAACTTCATAAAATCATAACTTTTTCATACGAGGTCGAAAACGCGCGAAACCAGTTGCGTTGGAATCGTATGGACGAGAACTACGCGATGGAATTGGATTGGAGTCGTTTGGAGTTAGTGAGAATTTCGGGTAAAATTAAACGTCCGTTTAATTTTATTCGAAATAAATTGCTAAAACGAAATTGAAATCAAGGTGAGAACTTCTCACTCAATCGAATCAGTTTCGATTTTATTTTAAATAGTTAGATTTAAAATATTTGAATGCATGTTTGAATGATGATTGATATCTATTGATTGTTAAAATAGACATTATGCGCCGTTAGTAAGCGGATGTTATTTATTAAAAGCATATACCGCGAATATTTCATAAACAGTGAAATTGGTATTATATATAATAGCAATATATATATTGGCATATGTATATATTGGATTTATTGATTTCCCGCATTTTTTGTTTAGCGGATGAGACCCTATTGCGCCGTCTATTAAGCGGATAATATTTTAAATCCCATATACCGCGATAATTCCGTACTGGAGCGGAATTGGTATTGTGCTAATGTTTGTGAATGCAGGAAAACAGGTTGGAGGGATCCAACTGGATTCCTCAACAGTATTTATTTGATTTCAGATATTTTGATATTTGATGGATTATCATATCGATATATGATATCATTGTTTGTCGTGATTGACTATTTTGGTGTGTAGCATCATTGGACCAAATTTTGGAATTTTAAAATGATTTTTAAAGTGATTTTGAAAATATACTATATGTTTGGAATCGATCCATTATAAATAAATAACGATATAATTTTTAATGTTATAAAAATTATGATTTTTGAGAAATATAGTAAAAGGCTGATTTTTGAAAATATGGGGTTAATGGTTTTATAAAATAGTTTAATCGGGATTTTTGAAATTATTATAAAGAGTTGAAATATAGGATTTATGCAATTTAATTATTTTATAAATCAGAATGATGAAATTATAAAGGAGATTAAAGATGTTTTAAAAGAATAATATAAATTGATTTATATAAGAGATTTATAAATTGATAATTTGTAAATTAAAAATATTTGAATTATAAAACGAGTTTTTATAAGTGTTAGAATGAATTGTGAATGAATTTCATCAATGAATGAAATTTATAGAATTATAAACGGTGAAGTTATAAATGGAATTTTATAAGCAGTAGGTTTATAAAATTTACAAAGTTATTAAAAGAATATATTTGGATAAATAATTGAATCTTATAAGTTATAAGATTTATAATTATGAAGTTTAAAGGAACGATTGTGCAAACAAATAAATTATAGGTGTTTAACTTATAATGTGAACTTTTGGTTTATAATTGAGTTATGAATTGAATATTGGTTAATAAAGGAATTTATAAACGTTGTTTTATAAATTCGCAAACGACTTATTTTGATAAGTAAATTGTTGAAACTTAATAATGGAGTTATATTCACATTTTTGACTGTGAATAATCCTTTGAAATAAAATGAATAAAATGATGAAATTGGTTAACGTAGTATATTCACGTTTTTGAATAGTGAATAATATGTTAAAGAAATTGTTTTGAATGTGATGTTTTAAATTGAATTAAAACGATCTAACGATGTTTTAAAATGTGTTGAGATTCGAAATCATAGATTTCAACATTCATTGTTGAAATAGACGTTTTCGAGAAATAAAAGGAAATGTGGACTATAACACTGTTGTTATAGTAAATGATTTCCGAAAGGAAATGTTTTGTATAGTATTGGGATTTATATATCTATTTTAATTTCGAATCCCTATACTAGTGATTTTGGGTTGTCGTAACGATGTTTTACGCAACATTCGTTTTGGCCCAAATAAATATGTTTAAGAGAATGATTTCCTTAAAGAATGAAATATATACTTAATCTCGATTTAAGTATATTGAATATTTTCCAAGTGTTGAAAATAAATAAAATTTGTGAATTACTTATGAATAAATAAGTATGGAAATGTTTTCCAATATAAAGTGAATATTAGAGAATTTATCTTTTTGAAGATAAATTGAAAATGAATAATTGATATCGTATATTCATAGACATTTTGGAATATAAATTCATTATGGAATTTATAAAGAAAGTGGAAATTGTTTAAAAATAAATATTGATTTATTTTTGAAGTGTGAAATTATATATCTAGTAGAGATATTTTGGAAAATAAATAATTTGGAAAATTATTTGGAATCTGGTGATGTGTGCATATCCATTGATAGTTCAATAACTGACTATCAATATTTCCCTTTGAATGGGTAATTGATGTGATTTGCTTGAATTTAAATGCCACACTTATTTTTGAATAAGCGCTCACTATTCGGGTTAACCGGGAAAGGACCATGGGGTCGTATAACCCATTCCGAATATGTGATACGTCGTTGTGAATAGCATTGAAGATCGGTGTTGAAGACCCAGTATTTGCGAGAGCGATAGGATGACCTGTCGATTGTCTCTGCACTGAGTTGCAACGGTATAGAGACTCCCTAAGTGATGGGAAATCCGATCAGGATTGTGGATATCCGGATTGCAAGAACTTCTTTGTAAGTGCCTTCGGTTTTGTTCGAGCCCGGAACAAACTTGTATGGATTGTATGTCTGACATTACAAATTGAGATATAAAGCAGATTTCTTTCAAATATATTTCTGTTGGTGGCGAGGAATTTATTCTTTTAGCTTAACACCCTTCTTTGAGACGTACGAGCTCAGAGGTTATGTAGTTGAAGGTTATCAGCGATATATTCCAAATTTGGTAATGTGACATGCTGAGTGTTGCTGTAAATGATCATTGTGTTGATTATTGTGATAGGATCGTTTATTTGATCGTCTATTTTGGTGATTATTTCTATGATCATTTGTTGACCCAAAGCATGGCTTTTGTATAAAGTATGTTTTTGTGGACGTGACTTCGTCGAGCCTCACACCCCGTGAATGGTCAAAACAGGAAAGATGCAGCAAGGTTATGAGGGGTAGCGCCCTTTAGGATGTGTGCATTTCCTTTTGGAAAAGGGTGGTATCATGGTATGGAGCCCAGATACTTACTCATGTTGAAAACACTTTATGATTGTGTGAATTGATTGCGAGCGCTCGGTGAAAGGTCCCAAAGGACCGGGGGATGGCATATTCGGTCAGTTGTTACTCAGTTAGGGGTAACCCGGCCTTGTGTTGGTAGAGATTCGGTTTGGTTCTCGGGGATGTCCATCCAGAGGCATTCTCATGTGGCAATGGGAAGTTCCTTGGCCTGATCATTCGTTGGAAATCCAAAGAAACAATATGAGACTTGTACGGTTTTAGTTGTATAACCTGCTATGGAATGTGGCGGTAACCTGCTATTGAACATAGTTAGCTATAGTAGGCATACGATAATGGTCGTATGTTGGCTAAGATTTATATTCTACTTTCGAAATGAATTTTTCCTACACTATGCACTAATAATAATATCAAATGCTCTTTTTTAATGCGTATCAAGCATCTTTGACTATCATAAGGAGAAATCTCCTCCGATTCTGCGTTTGCATTGTGTGTGTGTGCGGGAGGCCTTATGGTAGTCTCATTTTTTAAAAAGCATTGCGAATTGACTTTAAAAATATTCCTCTATTTTGATTTTTAAAGATAAATAAACTATTTTGAGTTCTCGCACCAGTCACATGACTGACTCAGAGTTTATTGTTTTCCTTCCTAAACTCTGGGTGCCCACCAATTTCCACACGGGCAGTCAAGAGTTAGGTTTATCAGGATATTCTGGAGTTGCTGGAGGCAAGCTGGATGGCATGGCGTATTATTAGTATATAGTATTTCTTTTCCGCTGTTTGTTGTTGTTTGTTGTACACTCTGATGTAATGAAATGTAATGTGATGTAATGTAATAACTGATATAGTTCTTTGTTTAAAGATTATTCATTTATCTATTATATGTTGTTCCGCTGCGATTGTGAGATTCTGTTATTGTTTTGTTGTTTTCTATTCCGTTCTATTTTTCTATTTTCTTTTCCCTTTATTCTCCTATTTTCTGTCTTCTCTCTCTTCTTCTATGTCTTTTCTTTTCTTAAACCCATAACTATTCGGTTTTTCGGCGACGAAAAATCGAAGACGTTACACATTATTCATTCATTTTCGCAAGCCCTAGCAAAAATAAACGAAAGAAAAGAAATGGAGGCTCGTTCCTTATTCGTTCCTTTTCTTTAAAAATTAGGGTTTTGGGGAAATTTGTGGTTGTTGACTTTAATTAGATCGATTAATTTTGATTCCTTGCTCTGTTGGTTGATCGTCTCTTGGGATGCTTTCGGCTGCGATTGGGATCTTTGGGTTCTTCGAAACTAGGTGAGTGATTTTTCACTCACATCTTCTAATTCGAACTTAGTATTATGCTTCGGCAGTTCGATTTTGTTTTGACGTTGATTTTGAACTGTTCGTTTTTCTTAGTCATCTCTGTTTCGATTTTTGGTTTGACGATATTGATTTCGTTCGTGACCACCACGATTTCGATTTCTGTTGACTTTGGTCACTTGAATTGATTATGTTGATTATATGAAGATATTTTGGGTTTGGCACTGTTTCGATTCGAACTGCTGTTGTAGGCTTGACTGCACATACATGTTCATGTTTGTAGCATCTCGACTTGTACCCTTTTTATAATTATTGTTTCATGATATATGTGTATTCACATTTACTTTGTAGACTTGAGACTTGTGATCTTCATTGCATATTAAACCAAAGCCGTTGGCTGCAATTTGATATTAACTCAAATTGTACTTCATTGTTCACTGGTTTCTTGTTCCATATGAGTCCATTTGCATTGTGTTGTTATTAGCTTACTGTTCATATTTGGAAGTCAGTTGCATTAGTTGGGTCATCGATTTTTCCAGTGTTTTATATGTTGGTCTTTGGTGCACTTGCCTTCCCTGTTGCACTAGCACTATTGAGGCAGTGGCTGACATCACTGGTTCAAGTTGCAGTAGTGCTTCTTTCATTCTGGTTTCTCTATCTTTGAAGTTGAGGCCTTTGCTGCTGCATTGAGTTGGTTGGTTGACACACTTGGAGTTGTACATTCATGTGTTTCTTCCATCATGTGGTCTGAATTTGCTTTGAACACATTTCTGGTTTTCATTGGGTTAATGTGCACCATGCCTCGAGTAGTGTGTAAAACTGCATATTCATGGTGATGTTTACCCTGCTTGTATATATGTATTCTTGTCCTTTTGGCACTACTGCACTGTTTTGTTGCTGCAGTTGAGTTGAGTCAGTGACTTGACCTTTTGCATTTTGTTTGTGCGTTGGTGCCTTCTTGAATTTTGCAGTCTTTTATAAGCATGTTGAGGCAGTTTGCATTTGTTTTGGTATAACTGCCCTTATGCACTTTGATATATAAGCTTATCTTGGTTTCTCAAGACCACAGTGGCATTTGCATATGTATTCATCCACTCGTCTTGACCATTTTCATGAACTTGCACCTGAGTTGAATCCAGTTTGCAGCTCGGGTTTGACCTTGTGCTCGTTTGTGATTTCCTTTGGCCACTTGCTGTTAATTGCTATTTAGAAAATTCTGTTATTTTCTAAATTATCTTCACTGATAATCCTTTTATTTGTCTTTATTGATGATTTGGCTTTGCTGATTTGTTGTTTAATGTTGTTACGTGTTATACTTACCGTTATCCGATTTCCTTATTAAAGGATTGGTTAGGTGAGATTTATTGTGACGGTCATCTATTTGTTATTTAATTATTATTGCTTCCGTGCATTAATAACTGAGTTTGAATTAGACTGACCCGCGTATTATTTTCTTTTGAATTAATACTCGGGTCAGACCGAGTTATTACAGGCTGTTGATATCTCGCTTTGGGATGCTGCTTGAGCTATGAAGTTTCTTTATATCTTTTGGAGTAGTCGTTGTCATTTTATAGGATGATATGTATTCATGTATATTATTTACAATAATGTACTTGTATATGTAACTTCCAGTGTTGACTGTTGTAGTTGTATCACATGTATTGTATCACATGTATTGTAACCACTTTTTATATATATATATATATATATATATATATATGAGATTTGATATTATCTGTGTTCTATGTTTAGCTTATCTGTGTTATTATTATATATGTGTCCTGAACTATTATGAACCATGGTAGTTCGTTTTATACTGGAATTGGATATGTCGATGGGAGTAAATAAACAAAGAGATGAAAGAAAAATAAATATATATACCACTCCTATCGAGGTAACCAATACTAGTGTAAGGCCTAACTATGGATGGTCGCTCCTATCCTGCCTTATTCTTCGTAATAACAGACAGTATTTCCTTTTAATACTCTTTGTTATTGTGAGCATAGAGGTGGGGCGTCACATTATATAATTACCTTTTAAATAAATAATTTCAAAACATTTTAAAACTTTGAAAAACTTGTTTTAAACAAGCTTTGATACTTTACTTTGAAAACTTGGTAATGTTTTTCCTTAAAACTTAATTACTATAATAACTTAAAAACTTGTTAATGCTTTTAATTCCTTTAAAAATCCGGTTAATTCATTATTAATAAAAATCCAGGCCAAATTCTAAATTTCCCGAGTCCAACACGAGTTCCTTACCTTCTTTTCCCCGAGTTATCTCGTGAATTTCCTCGAGTTCGCCTTGATAAAACTTCATCTCCCCCAAATATAATTGCAACCCAGATAGACACATGTTCGCTTGCACATGTACAAGCTCTTCGACCGTCTCCGACCGACCTCGCTCCCTTCGACAAACAAACGGCGTCTTCCACATGCTTCTCGACTAAGCAATTTCATTGAGTTCGACTACAATTCGAAACAAACTTTTCGACCACCCAGGCATTCGAACCTTAATCGACAAAACTGCCTTGCCGACGATGATCCCAATAACCAGTGACCTTGCCATTCCACCCAAAATTGCTCCACCGTCCCTCGCTCCAATCTCCACTTGTCCGATCACCTCCGGTATTTCGTCGATGACACACGAACTTGTAAAACATTATCGATCAAAATGGCTATCTAAACCCTAAATCGATGAACCCACGTCGTGCCGATCATCTGAAAAATCCTTAATTATTTTTCCATCGATCTGCATACACATAACAGTATGGTTCAAAACATTTTTCGCAACAAACTTGAAGTATTTATCACAACATCAAATATATAAATATATTCAAACATTTGAAACGTAGTTTTACTCACCTGAACTAAGATAGAGAACAGGAAATTGTTTTAATATGCTTATATGAAGCTTGAATTTGTTCAGGTTAAATTCTTGTTTGAGACGATCTGAATCTATTTGAGTTGATCTAGAATTGCCCAGTTGAATCTTTGCTTGCTTAATTGATTTTTACTTGAGTTGATCATCTCAGGTTGAAACTTGGAAATGGTTGCTGTTTGATTTACTTCTAAACTAACACGAATCTTGTACTTGATTTGGTTGGGTTGAACTTTTATCTTTGCTTTGATTTATTCTTGAATCAGATTGAAGATTGAAAACTATTTGATTTAGTTTTGATTTACTCAGGTTATAATTTAGAAATGAAGATGAAAGAAATGAGAGGTGAAGAAAATAAAGCCTGGTTACTCTCCAATAACATGATGTTTATAAACTCAAATTAAAAGAAAAAGAAATTTATGTTGCCACTTGTTTATTTGTAAATCATATTAAGTTACACTTGTTAATTCATATTATAATTATCTACCATTTCTCAGTGCATGTGTTTAATGTTTTACAAATGCTAAAAACTTATAATTTATGTTTAAACCCTTGTTTAATAAATTATAATATATATAAAAACTATAATTTTAAAAGAAAGAAGATTAACCTTTTTATTAATCTCATTTTAAACTTATATCATTATACTTGTTAAAAATGTTTACAAATGTTTACTTTATTGTTAAAATGCTTACACATGTATTTTGCATGTGTTTAAATGTTTGAATATATTTTTATGTTATTTTCTAATTATATTTCCTTTTATAACTATTTATATATGTATTATTTTAAAGCGAAAGAATATTATTCATATCTTATTCAAATCTTATTAATTTTCAAAAGAAATGTATATACGTATATTTTAAACTTCTATTTCTGGTTTTATATTTGTATTCATACATTTTATTTATTATTTATACTTATATCAATTTACAGAAAATGATTTTAAAACTAATTATACTTCAATAAATAAACAGACATATGTATATTAGATAATATAAATTTAGCTTTAAACAACTTTTAAACTTTTACTATATTAATTTCAAAATATAACTTTCATATATATATATATATATATATCATATATTATAATTAGAAAACAAATTTTCATTAATTTTAAAATTATAGAGTTTTCAAATTCAAATTATTTCTCAAATAATTTATTTTTTTTAATTTCAATCCAAAATTCAATTAAAAAACAATTTATATACATACATATATATGTATAAACAAACAAACAAATATGTTATTTATTTTTGGAAAATTTCAAATTAATTTACAATTTAATCCAAAATAATATACTAATTATCAAATTAAATTTGACTCAAAACCGGGATCGTTACAGATATATATTTGGAAGCTATATTTTGAATTCAATGTAATAATTTTCAAAAGATATTTAAGGTTAAAAATTTTATATTTCGAAAGCTTATATAATATATATATATATATATATATATATATGTTTGTGTGTGTGTGTCTTTATTCATTAATGTATAATTAAATTTTAAATACATTTTCTTTAAAGATATATAAATATAGAAACATAAACATAAATTAATAAAAAGAAATGCATTTATTAAAATAGTAAATATAATATAAAATTATTAAACCATATTAAAAATATTAAATTCATGATAATTAACAAGTGTAAAAGATCAAGATAAACATAAAACATTTGTAGCTTAATAATAACATGCATTAACAAGTGGAATCTAATATGTCATGCAAAAATACAAGTGTCCTATTTTTAAATTTTCTTTTCATTTTTGAATTTAATAAATAAAGGGAAAATAAAGCTATATATATATATATATATATATATATATATATATATATATATCGCTACTTCCCCTTCTCTTTCATTTTCGTTCATTCTTTCTCTATTTTTTATTTTCAAATTTATATGTTTCAAAAATCCAAAACCTGAGAAGAAACAAAACCAGAAAAGAAAAACACACAAACTATATCAAAACCGCTTTCCAAATTTTCAAAATCTAAAGTAAAAATCAACTCAGCATTTCCGGTTTCAAAGTTGCAAATTCAAAAACATTCCATGCTCTCTATAATTCAGATTCAACTCAAACCTGAGAGCAAGCAAATCAAACAAACTTCTATCCTGAAGCTTACGACCAGATCATCTCAAACAGATCACAACCAACTTTTGGTTTCAACATCAAATACAACTTCCAGTTTTCATATTTTCCAGGCTTCTCTGCTTTTATAAACCTATGAGTAAACTACCTTTATAACATCTTAAACCTGTTATATGTTGATAATCCTCGAATTATGATGTGAAATATGCCTTTATGATTGTGTAAATATGCCTGCATGTTGTATACATATGTAAATATTGGTGTGCATGTCTGGGAGTAGGCAAATATGCCTATATTCCAGATTACAGGTTTCAAAACCTGTTCGAAATTCAAAATATCATCCTCCAATTCTTTTCAGGCTATGATCATTGAAAAGAAAATGATTTTAACAATGTAATATCATTTTTAAAAATAAATTCAAGTGTGTATATTTAGAAATTATTTCAAAAATAAGATATTACAGTGATAATCAGTTTAAGTCAGAAAGTCAATTGTCTAGATTTCATGTTTTGATCATATATTTGGATTCATTCTCGAAAATGCTGAATTTTGGTGGTATTATCGTAATTTTTAAGTTTGAATTCGTGGAAAAATTTTGAGTTGAACGGGAATTAGTTTTTTGTCAAATTCTGGTGTTCGGAGGTTGTATGGGTCTTGGGATCGTGGGTGAAGTTGGCTAAGAGGTCGGAGATTTTGGCAAAAATGGTGGGTGGATTTATCCATCGCCATGGTGGCCGGACGTCATTGATTTAAGGTTTTAGACCCAGTTTTGGTCGACTTGAGTTTCAGGAGTGGTTCGTCAACGTCGAGGCATCAGACTCGACCAGAGTGGGTGGGATTGACGCGTGGGACAATGACGCAGCTCTGGGTGGATCAACATCGTCTCTGGCGATCGAGGAAGGCAATGCGAGGTGTTTTAGTCGATCAAGGTTGGTTCCAGATAGGTGTCATCATGCTCAATTTTGATATCTAGGTCGATTCGTCAACCTAGGTGGTCGGGAGGCTCGGGCAGGTCATCAGTGACCTGAAGATGACGGTGATGATGATCGAAGCGCCTGCGTTCACTTGTGTAGTTTCACAAGTGTCAGTGTGTCAGAGCGTTGTTTGGGCTTGGGTAAGATGAAGTTGAACTCGGGGATGTGCTTGGGAAGGGTTCGTGTTTGGCTCGGGTGTTCGCAAGTGTTTAACATGTTACAGGTTTTTCAAAATTTAAAATTTAAAACAGAACAAAGTTTTAAAACTTAGGTTGTTACTTCGAGGTTAACTCAGGTATTTCGAATTAAGGCTCGGGTTCGACTCGGGTCAGGTTAAAGTGTTAACCAAGTTTTAAAAATTTAAAATAAAACAAGTTTTTCAAATTTAAATTAAATCAAGTTTAAATACTTTCTTGATTTATTCTTTAAAAATAATAAATGTTTTATTCTATTTTTGGAATTAGTTAAAGGTTTAAATTAAATTATTTTAAATTAATTAAGTTTAAGGTATTTTATTATATACCTATTATCTTAAATTAATTCTTAAGTTATTAAATATGTTTAAGTAATGTAATTAAATAGTTAATTAAAGAAGGTGAAATGATTTTTGATAATTAATTAACTTAAAGGTCTTAAGTTAATTCATGTGTTGATGATAAATTAATTTCAAAGGTTATTTTCAAACAAGTTTTCAAAGATTAAAATTTTAAAGATTAAATTTTGTTAAAAGTTAATTGATTTGGTTTTGGAATAATTATATATTAGGTTAATAATAAATTAATCCACAAGTATTTTCAAATGGAATTTGATAATGATTGGACTAAGAAGATGATTAAGATAACTATATTAAGCTTTAATTAATAAAAAGGGTTTCAAGTGATAATTAATTTCAAGTATTTAATTTAAGGAGATTTAAATGATGTAATTAATTAAGATAAAAGGGTTTATCTTTAATTAATTAAAGTCTTGATTAATTAAAGGATCATTAATTTATTAATCAAGCAGGATTTAGAGATAATTAATTCAATTGGTGATTAAATTATTAGGAATTAAGTAATTTATCTAGATAAATGTTTATCTTAAAATTTATTAAGATCTTATGGTAATTGAAGGATTATTAATTAATAATCTAATAACAATTAATTAATGTGGTTAGTTAAAGGACGATTAATTAACGTAAGTAATTAAGGGTTAATTAGTTGATGACTAATTAATTTAAAGTTGATCAATTAATGTGAATAGTTAAAGGATAATTACCTAAAGGATAAATACATAATGTAAGTAATTAAAGGATTAATTTGTTAATGTAATTGATTAAAGGAGTAATTAATTACTTAAAGGTTAATTACTTAATAAAAGTAATTAAAGATTAATTAATTAATAATTAGGGGTTAATTAATTAAAGTAATTAAAGGTTAATGTTTGCACAAAAAATGGGAAAACACCTCCAAGTCGTATGATTCAGTTGATTTAGTGTCGTTCTTAGTGATTTGGGTGATTTATGCAAATATGTAAAAAGAAGGGACTAAACTGTAAAAGACACACAGATTTATAGTGGTTCGGCCAGAATGTGCCTACGTCCACTTTATATGTTATTCTCCTTTCTTTTTCAGATTACAAGTCCAAGGCTTTGATTACAAGCATATATAAGTTGTTTGAAAGTTCCTTCCGCGTTTGAGCTCTCAAACTTGTCTCTCATTGTTGTACCCCTGCCCCTCTATTTATAGAGGCTGGCGGTAGGGGTCTTGGATGTATATAGTTGCTGGTAGGCCTGGGCTGACGTGATCTGGCCTGGCAACCTTGGTTCGGTAGTGCTTTGGTCCGGTAGTTGGTGGAGCGTTGATTGGCCTGGCGTTGCCTTGGTTCGGCAGTGGATGGAGAATGAGTTGGTTCGGTAGACATGGAAAGAGGGGTGGTTCGGTGGGACTTGGTTCGGTAGGTTGTGGTTCGATATAGAGTGGTGAGATGGATTGATTCGGTGGCATGAGAAAGTAGGTTGGTTCGGTAGTGAGTGGACCGGCTAGGCATGGAAATGGAGTTGGACCGGTAGTGCCTGGACCGGCGATTCTTTGGCTCGGCTGTGAGTTGGTCCGGTGGTGGTCTACCTTGCTTCTGGTTCGGTGGTGGAAATGCACACAACATTGATATCCCAGTTTTGACCAAAAAATGGGATAACACTTTGCCCCCCAAAACATGCCTTGTGATAACAAGGCGTGTTTTGAATAGTTCCGAATCCAATATCCAAAGTCCATAGCCATATTGCCAGAGTATATCATCCTTGACTGCTCCAGTCGATGTCCAATTCCAAATCCAATAACCAAAGCCTGAGCCAATTCCGTATCCATCCGAACTCGACAACCGAGTCCAATTCCATCCATATCCAATAGTCAATAACCGAATCCAGGACCTCTCCGGGTTCTTGCCAAGCGTGATCCACATCTGATGACCGTGGTCCAGTGTCCCTGGACGTTGAGCTAACCTCTCCGGGTCTTGCCAAGCGTGATCCACACTTGACGACCTTGGTCCAGTGTCCCTGGGCGCTGCACAATGCCATGGCTTAAGTCCTAAGCTGAATCCTGTTCTCTCCGGACCTTTGTTGAGCATAGTCCATACTCAACGACCTGAAACAATAATCGATAGTATGGGGCCTAAGTCCTAGGCCGAATCCTGGTCACTCCGGACCCTTGCTGGGCATAGTCCATACTCAACGACCTGATAATAACAATTGATAATAGAGGGCCTAAGTCCTAGGCCGAATCCTGGTCACTCCGGACTCTTGCCGAGCATAGTCCATACTCGACGACCTGAGTGAGCCAATTTACCACGTTCGGGCAAAGCGACTCACCCCTTGCCAGGCATAATCCATACCCGACGACCGTTTATCAAAAATCAGATAAAAATCCAATCCAAAATCCAAATCCAAATCAAAAATCCAAATCTGAAATCCAAATCCAAAATCCAAATTAAAACCAGAAAGCCAGAAATCCAAACCAGTGTCCAAAACCGAAAACAATCATCCAAAGGAGAATCCAAAAGCAAGCAAAACTAGGAGCTTAATCCAAGCTCCAAAACCAAAAACCAAAAAGAAAAGCAGTGTCCAATCCAAAAGAAAAAGATAAATTTCACAAACCATAGCATTGCAGTTTATCATCATTCAGAGCATGCCTAGGGGCTATTTCCATCCTCGTACATGTGTAAATGACTTAGTTGCTTGCCAATAGTTTGCTACTTATTCCATATTATCCTGGTCAATGGATGATCAATCGACCATCGTTCCTGGGCCTCCCACCATCGTAGCTTGAGGTAGGCGGCGGTTGCTCCTGCTCCGCCGTTGCATTCCAAGGTCAAACATATTGTGGCAGCTGTCAGTTCCTTACATGCTCCTCAATTATGTCCTTTAGGTGCCTGCAGCTGTTGGTGTCGTGTCTATCCAAATCATGGAAGAGACAGTGCCTTCCTGATGTCCTTTCCCGTTCTGTTGGTTCTCTCCTAGCTGGCCTCTGGTAGGGAAGGCGATTCCGAGTATCCAGGTATATCCGCTCCAGCGTCTCGTTCAATCCCGTGTATGTAGAAAATTTTGGATCCTTGCATTGCTTCCTAGCATTTCCAGAATCATCTTCCAACTTCCTTTTTCCTTTGTCTTTATCCAAACCTTTGCTGGATGGTCCTCCAACCTCAATTGCATTAACCTTTTTTAACTTTAAATCCATACTCGCATCTTCTTGCCGAAGGAACCTTTCTGCCTCGTGAAAGAATTCGTCGAGATCTCGTGGGGGATCTCGTATCAGAGATACCTTGAAATCCGAGTTCTCCCTGACTCCTGATACTGCTACCATTAAAATCATCGATGGATCGGGCCGATCCACCGAAGCAACTGCGGCACTGAATTGAGTTAGAAAAGCTCTAAGCGATTCATCTATCCTTTGCTTTACCGATGTCAATGTCATCACGTTCTTCAGTCTCTTGACATGAACCCGAAACTGTCCCAAAAACCTTTCCACCAATTCCCTCCAAGTCCTGATAGATCCTTCTTCTAGCTGCCTAAACCACATCACAGCTAAGTCCGTCAAGTACAAAGGGAAGCATCGGGCCATCACTTCCTCCGATGCCCCCAGCACCTCCATGTGTCTGGTGTATCTCATCAAGTGATTCGTAGGGTCTGCCTTGCCATCATATACCTCCACACTAGGTAGCTTGAACTTAGGTGGATTCTGAGCCATCCTTATTTCCCGAGCGAACAGACTCCTGTTCACTCCTTCCAAGTCTCCGCTGGTCAAACCACCTCGCACAGTCTTTCTGATTATATCTACCAATCCAGCATTGTCTGTCGGGGGTTGCCCCCGAGAGAATTTCGGTACATACTCTTCATGTGGCTCGCTAGCAGCAACGTTGGTTCTAGCCTGTTGAACTCCTTCCAAAGGTCCTCCTGTGTTGGATCCTGCGGGCCTGCCCCCAAGCCCTTGTCGATTGCCCTCTGGCTCTGCATCCTGTCCTTCATTGGGTTCCATAACCCTAGCTCCTTGTCCTGCATCCATAGCCGCTGTAGCTGTTCCTAAGTTCTGGGTCCCTGCAGCTCTCATTTGCTCCAAGAAAGTCTGCATCATCTCCTGTTGACTCTTCAACAACCTCTCTTGCACCGAATTTGTTATGGCTTCCATTTCGTCCCGGGTTATGTAGATCGAAGCCGGTCCTTCCTCAGCTCCGGAGGATGCTTGTTGACTTCCTTCCGGTTGGCTTCTCTCAGCCCTTTGCCTTCTACTATTTTGCCTAGTCATTGTCTTCCAAATCCAAACTTCTATCCGATGCAGCGGGTGCTAGTCCTTTCTTAGTGAAAGCACCAAAAATGTTTGCACAAAAAATGGGCAAACACCTCCAAGTCGTATGATTCAGTTGTTTTGTGTTGTTCCTAGTGATTTGGGTGATTTATGCAAATATGTAAAAAGCAGGGACTAAATTGTAAAAGACACACAGATTTATAGTGGTTCGGCCAGAATGTGCCTACGTCCACTTTATATGTTATTCTCCTTTCTTTTTCACATTACAAGTCCAAGGCTTTGATTACAAGCGTATATAAGTTGTTTGAAAGTTCCTTCCGCGTTTGAGCTCTCAAACTTGTCTCTCATTGTTGTACCCCTGCCCCTCTATTTATAAAGTGAGGCTGGGGGTTGGGGTCTTGGATGTATATAGCTGCTGGTAGGCCTGGGCTGACGTGATCTGGCCTGGCAACCTTGGTTCGGTAGTGCTTTGGTCCGGTAGTTGGTGGAGCGTTGATTGGCCCGACGTTGCCTTGGTTCGGCAGTGGATGGAGAATGAGTTGGTTCGGTAGACATGGAAAGAGGGGTGATTCGGTGGGACTTGGTTCGGTAGGTTGTGGTTCGGTGTAGAGTGGTGAGATGGATTGATTCGGTGGCATGAGGAAGTAGGTTGGTTCGGTAGTGAGTGGACCGGCTAGGCATGGAAATGGAGTTGGACCGGTAGTGCCTGGACCGGTGATGCTTTGGCTCGACTGTGAGTTGGTCCGGTGGTGGTCTACCTTGCTTCTGGTTCGGTGGTGGAAATGCACACAACATTGATATCACAGTTTTGACCAAAAAATGGGATAACAGTTAACTAACTAAACGTAATTAGTTAAGGGTTAATTAATTAATGTAATTGATTAAGGGTTAATTAATTAATGTGATTAATTAAAGGATAATTAATTAAGATGGATGATTAAGGATGATTAATTAATTTTCATTAATTAATTAAAATAATAAAAATGGTTTGTAACTAATTAATGTTAATTAAGCAGGATTTAAAAGTAATTAATTTAATTTATCTGGAGATTAAATTGAATTAATTAGGAATTGAACAACTAATTAATCTTGCTTATGGATGATTGGATTATATTGAATGCCTTGAATTGTTTGATATCTCTGATATGTAATGCTTTGTGATATGAACTAGTTTGGTTTGAACTGTGATAACTATTTATCTGTGATGTATTGCTGTGTGAATGCGAACTTCTAAATTGAATGAAAATTGTTTACTTAAACAACTTGGCCTTTAAAACGACATTTGAATTTCGATGCAACCGGGGGTCGGATTCCAAATGGTTATCCAAAAACCACATCGAATCTTAAAGGTGAATCTTTTGTTAAAAGATTAAAAATTGAAATTTGTATCCACTTTTGTTTTTAAACTAAGCGCTCATTATTCGGATTAGCCAGGAGAGGATATTAAGTCATAAAATCTATTTCGAATAATGATACGATGAAATGGGATAGCATTTGAAGAAGGTGGTTGAAAATAGCGTATTTTTGAAAACGAAAGGATTAACTGTTGATTGTCTCTTCACTGAGTTGCTCTAGTATAGAGATTACCCTATGTGATGGGGAGTCCAGACGTGATCAAGGGATATCCGAATTTGCAAGGACTTTTTTCCTTAATTGGACGAAGTGCCTTCAGTTCCATTCAGACCTAGGATGGACTTGTATGGATGTATGTCTGACATTACACTTTGAGATGTAAAGCTGGTTTCTATCAAATACATTTCTGTTTGGTGGCAAATAATTTATTATTTTAGCTTAACACCCTTCTTTGAGACGTACGAGCTCAGAGGTTATGTAGTTGATATTTACCAGTGATATACTCCCAATTTGGTAATGTTGCATGGTAAGTATTGATTATTGGTTGATCGAAGCATGGCTTTTGTGAAAAGTGCAGCTTTGTGGGACGAGACTTCATCAAACCTCACACCCCAGAAATGGTCAAAACAGGAAAGGATGTAGCAAGGTTATGGCGGTCGCCCCCTTAGGGTATGTTCATTTCCTTCTGAATAAAAAGAGGTATCATGGTACGGAACCCAGATATTTAACTTATGTGGTTGTTGGAATTTGTTGTTGGTGCCTCGATAAAGGTTGGCGACGACCGAGGGATGGCATACTCGTGACAGTTAGTTACCTAGTTATAGAGGTAACCTGGCCTTGTGCTGGTAGAGATCCGGTTAGGTTCTCGGGGCATCCCTCTAGAAGCATACCCATTTGGAAAGGAAGTTCTTTAGCCTTGGCCATTTGTTGGAAATCAAAACAATCAAATACGAGCCCTGTATGGGTTTTAGTCGTATAATCTGCCATTCTTAAATGGTAGCTATAGTAGGCATACTGTAATGGTACGTATAGTGGCTAAGATTAATATTATACTTTTGAAATGTTTTTCCACTATATGCACTAATAATAATATCAAAAGTATTTTCACGTATCAAGCATGTTTGACTGCTATAAGGAAAAATCTCCCCCAAGCGTGTGATTACATTGTTTAAGTGCTGGGAGACCTTATGGTAGTTTCATTTTCCAAAAAGCATAACGGGTTTCTTTTTGTGATTTCTTTTTGTACAATTAAGTGTTTTGTTTGCTCACACCAATCCCATGACTGACCTGGAGTTTATTGTTCCCTTTTTAAACTCTGGGTGCTCATAATTTTCCACATAGGCAGCCTAGAGTCAGGTTATCAGTAGGTTCAGAAGCTTAGTCGGATAGTAGATGTAGATTTGTAAGTCTTTAGTCTTTGAAGTATGTGGATTCGAGATTGCATTTGCTTCACTGCAGCAGGATAGTGGTTTTGAGCATTTTGGCTTGAGCTTTGGAGCTTGGACAATGAAGATGCAGTCTGTTGATCTCTCTATCACTCTCTCTGTTGAAGATATATTTCAGCTATTGTTTCTCTTGTTCCCAGTTCTGTTATTTCTTTTCGCTGTTGTATCGATTTTGGCTCTGAAATTGTTGGGCATCTATTGTATCAATTATTGTGTATCAATAAAATTCATTTTTTCTTTCTGCTTGTTCTTATCACCTAATGTGTTATAAGCTCTGGCGAACCGGACTCCAACATTTGAATCTCCAGCATTCGAATACAGGTGACGTATTGGATGTCGATTTTGGGGCGTCGGATCCTGGGTCATCACATTAACACATTTATGCTTTCATATTTGTTTAATGTATGTTAATGCATTCTTAGTAAAATGTTTAATCGAAACGTTAACATGTTTGTTTAAATTCCCAATCTAATCACACACAGAGAAATGAAATGTTCTTTATGTTATACATTGCCTTAATCAATTACACAAATTTGTGTAGAGAATTTATTTTCATTTACCGTGTGTTAACATAAAATTAAATAGGTGTAACTATGAGTTATGGGAGTTAAGAAAGTAATAAAGAGGAGGCATAAGTTTGAAATTTGAATTCTAAAGGTTTGTTGGTAGTGTACATCTGGTCCGTGCATTCCGTCATCATTATTTAGTACATACCACATTTCTTTCTTCATTTTTGTTGTTTCTTCATTTTCATTTATTGCCTTTCTCTTTTCCTAAAGCTACATCTTCTCAAACATGATTTCATTTTATATGTGTACATATAATTTTTTTCAACCTTTCTTCACCTCTTTACAACATATCCTACCTCCAATTCCTAAAGAAAAAATTGTGAATTCGTTGTTTTCTCAATCTCATTTCATATTTCTACAGCCACTTCCTTTCTTTTCATTTTGGTTTCTTGTAGCCTTCTTCCACAACCTCATATTTATGTCTTTGTTTTGGTATCTTATGTTTCCTAAAGCCTTCATTTTACAAACGTGACATTCATTTTTGTCCCACTACCCTCTTTATTATTATATAGATGCTACTTTATTTCTTCTTTTACATTTTGTTTCTCTTGACACCTTATATTCATTTGGTTCCAATTATTCTTTGCAGAAGTTATAATCTCATTAGCAAATTTTTCATGTTTTAAAATTGTTCCTTCATTTTTTTCTTGTTGCTGCTTCATTTCCTATGTTTAGATATCCATTTCAAATCTTCATTTCCCCAAACCATTTTAATGTGAACTTGCAAATTCAAAAGCTCTCATTTTTTCAAATTCAAAAGCTTTCTTTTATGAAACACGAGTTGCATTTTTTTTTCATTTTTTCCTACATGTCCTGCCCTCATCTTAGTTTGGTCTTCCATCTTTGCCAGAATTCTTATCTTGAGAAAAACATAAGTATTAAAATTTGTTTATTTTTTTTACTTAAACATGTACCAATTAATATTTTAATAATATTTCTTGTAACATGAATATCTTTTGCATATAAACTTTGATTCACACGTGATTTCTTCTATTGGAATTTTGGGCTTTTATTGGACTTAAATCGACTATAAATTAAAGGTGAGTGTTCTAACGCACTCATAACTACTAAATTATCTTATGTTAGTTAAATTATATTTATGATGTGTTTTTGAATTAATTGATTGATGTTTGGTATGTTTAAATTTGTCATTCTTGTTAAATTTGACTTTTATTACATTTAATCATGGTTTAATTTAATATCGAATTTACATGTAATTTAATACTTGTTAACGATAATAAGTTATCTATTGATGTTTATTGCTTGATTTGAATGATGATTGTAATGGTTGTTTGATTGTTGATATTGGATAACTAGATGTTATATTATATATTATTATAACACTGCGAGTGTGACGCCCCACCTCTATACCCACGCTAGCCAAGAACACTACGGTGTAGTGCTGTCAACTAGCACGGAGAATAAGGCTATTGAGGAGCGACCATCCATGTAATTGCTTATCACACGGTGGCTATACATAATCTTCGGAAACAAACATAGAAATAAGCATAACACAAATTAGTCACAGACATCCATCTCACAAAGGCGGAAGAAGATATGAAAATATAACTAACACACGAAAGTGTACATCAGAGTAGTGGTCAAAAAGATCCACAATAATACAAAAGAGTAGCAACACGTGCTATACAAAAGAATACAACTATGAGTCTATATCTCAAGTGTATACAACAACAAAAACTGCTAATCTAAAGTTAGCCAAAAGTTAGAGTAGCAAATCCTGGAAAGAAGTCAAGCAGAAGCACCTGTAACATCTCGGTCCGACCCGAGTATTATTTAAGAAAATAATAAACGGATCAGTCTATCTATAAATATCTGATGACATGATATAAAATAAAAGATAAGGCATAAACATAAAATATCCATACTAACATACTACTATAAGTATGCAAATGATGATCAACAGAAGATCAATCAATAAGAGATAAATCAATATCACAAGAATCTTCTCAAAGATCCAAAGAGGGCATCATACCCTAAACTTGTACTCATAACAAGTCAATGACATAAATTCCAGAAATCAACACAAGAAATCCAGAAATCACAGAAAAAGGGAAAGAGGCCTATCACATGACGGTCCAAAGACCATGGGGAGCTACCCCATATGGGTGAGTCGGAATCACCCAGATGAGGTCTAGGCTAACCAAAAAGCAAAAAGGTATGTGTGAATGGAATCACACAAATGGTGTCTAGCCTAACCTCGCAACAAAAAGGTATATGTTAGTGTAATCACACAAATGGTGTCTAGACTAACCTTGCGGACAAAGAGATATGTGTGAGTCGGAATCACACCAATGAGGTCTAGTCTAACCTTGCAAATAAAGAGACATCGCACAATTGCTAGTCTAAATCATAAAATGATCGTCATGATCAACGAGAAGTGTCAATTACAGTAAGCTAATAAATATATGAGCTTTGCTTCATGTCCCATAACCACTAGCTTAACTTAAATATTTACGAACAAATTGTAAATCTTCACTAGAAAATTGTCACAAGAGGTTCAATCGAACAAGTCCAAGAATTAACCGACGAAGTGAACGCAAGCGTTTCATACCACTTGTTTTACTAAGCCGTTTAATTAGATTTCTCATCCGAGTGAGGTAAAGGTTTGTATATACTAGTAGATGGGAAAACGGTTTAAGAAAAGAGCTTTATTATTGGAAATAGGGTTGAAATCATTTTGTTGAAAGAGTTTTGATATTTACTACTAGTATTGAAACCTTTGTATATTTTAAAGTGACAAATCACAAAGATGATTGTAGAACAATCGATCATTAAAATTCACATATGAAGACGTGAATAAATTCCAAAGAAATCGATAAAGAATCCATCGAAATAGATATTCAAAAGTCCATACAATCGACCAAGAAGCCCAAGATAGTTTGTCTCGAAGAATGGTCAACTCAGCATCTCAACAAAACAAGTTCTGTTGAATGTTTTTCAGATAAGATCCCCTACGGAGGGGGGGTCCAGGGGGGTGGCAACCCCCCAAGGTGGGGGTGCGGGGGCAACGCCCCTGCTACGGGGTTCGACCTGCCCGGTCAGGTCGCGGGGGTCCAGGGGGCAGCGCCCCGACCAAAATGGTACGACCTAGTGAAGACCTAAGGGAGGATAGGATCGAGCGATCTAAAGGGGCAACGACCTAAGGTCTTAAACAAGGTCGAGCGACCTAACATTTGAACGACCAAGGAAGTAAGGGGCCGAGCGACCTACGAGTTTAAGGGGTCGAGCGACCTAGAGGTGTTCGCGACCTAGTGGTCGAGCGACTTAAGGGGGTACGCGACCTAAGGGAAACGCGCGACCTAACATGACCGAGCTAAGGTAAGGTGCGACTCAACCAGGTGAGCGACCTAAGAAAGACGAACGACTTAAGGAACTCGCGAGTTAGAAGAGGCGAGCGACTTAAGGGACTCGCGACCCAACAAGGTAATAAGGTCGAGCGACCTACGACCTAACGAGGTAAAGGCCTAAAAGAATATAAGGTCAAACGACCTAAGCGTATTGGGTCACGCGACCTAACAGGGTTCGCGACCTAACGACCTAAGCTAGGTCGAGCTAAGGGGTTAGCATAAAACAGGTCGAGTTAAATAGGCCGAGCGACCTACGACCTAAGGTCCATACGACCTACGACCTGAGGTCCCTACGACCTAACTCCGAAGACGTTAGAAATGGCCAGAACGATCTGCGACCTAAGGTCCATACGACCTACGACCTAAGGTCCGTACGACCTAACTCCGAAGACGTTAATTCAAGGCAGTGCGACCTAGCGCGATAACACGCGAGCGACCTAAGGGTTAGGTCGCGAGCGACTTAACTCCGACACAGAAAAATGGCCAGAATGACCAAAGTGCAGAAAATTCACCAAAACGCTAAAAATTGGAGTTTTTCGCCAGTCCAATCCAAACCAAATGCTAATATGCATGCAAAAATGACAGGGAATCATTCCCAACATTCCAATATAGTTATAGGCTAGAATTGTGAGATAAAAATCTCACCTTTGCACCAAATTTATGAAGAAAAGCTTGAAAGCAATGGAGAAGTAATCACAAGCTTGAATCCAATATCTTCTTCTTGAATTTGGAATTGAATGTTGGATTTGCAAGAGAATTTGAGCTTAGAATATTAATTTCCCCTTCCACTCACTATTAATGCAAAAGCTTGGTTGTTAGGAAATTTATGAAGAGTGAGGATAAGGAGAGAAGTGGGTTTGAGTTATAATGGCTAATCTAACCCAAAGTCCAAAGCGGGAAAAGTAAGTGAAATTCCACGAACTCCAAACCTATCAATGTTTATACTTAAAAAAATTGTAAACGGCATTTCGAACTCAATGGAAGTGGTCTCGAGTCCTAATTTGACCGTTTGCAAAAAGTAGCTTTACGGACCAATATCTGATTAACGACAAAATATTTAAATAAAATATTTAAATATAAAATCGATAAATATGCGGGTTGTTACAGACTCCCCTCCTTGAAGAAATTGCGTCCTCGCAATATGTAAGATGGATATAAAAAGTAACAACCATAAAAGCATATTAACACAAAAGAAATTTGAAATAAGAAGTTCACCTTATTGAGCACTAGAAAGTAAGTCCGGATGTGTTCGCTCGATGAATTCTCTAGATTCCCAAGAGCAATCTTTAGGGTTTGAGGACCATTGAACCTTCACAAGCGGAACATCCTTATTTCGAAGTCGTTTGACCTCCGAAGCAATAATTCGAATAGGTTGCTGCTCATAAGTTAAATTTGGCGAAACTTAAATTTCTTCCACAATACCAGGCTCAAGAATAGAATCGGAATCTCGAAGGCATTTCCGTAATTGAGAAACATGAAACACGTCATGCATGGCAGAAAACTGAGCCAGTAATGAAAGGCGATAAGCCATGGAACCAATACGTTCAGTGATAGGAAATGGCCCAATATATCGGGGTGCTAACTTTCTCGATTGACTGAAACGTACAACACCTTTCATAGGTGAAACACGAATAAAAACAAAATCTCCCACTGAAAATTCTAACTTCCTTCTTCGATTATTGGCATAGGATTTTTGTCTACTCTGGGCTTCTTTCATCCTATGTCGAATAAGTTCAATCTTCTCTGTGGAATCACGAATAAAGTCTGGACCTAAAACCAGCTTCTCACCGGCCTCAAGCCAACAAGAAGGAGATCGGCATGGCCTTCAATAGAGTGCCTCGAAAGGTGCCATACCAATACTAGATTGGAAGCTATTATTATAGGAAAATTCAACAAGTGAAATATGATCTTCCTAACTTTCACCAAAATCGAGCACACAAGCACGAAGAAGATCTTCAAGAGTTTGATTCACACGCTCGGTTTTTCCATCGGACTGGGGGTGATAAGCAGTGCTAAAATTAAGCTTCGTTCCTAAAGCTTTTTGAAGACTCTTCCAAAATCCACTAGTAAACAATGGATCTCGATCGCAAAGAATAGAAGTAGGAACTCCATGCAATTTAACAATTTCTTTGATAAAGAGTTTGGCCAAAAGAGGAACGGTTCGGCTAGACCGAATGGGAATAAAATGGGCGGATTTAGTAAGTCTATCAACGATCACCCATAAGCTATCATGACCCGAACGAGAACGGAGAAGGCCATCTACAAAATCCATGGAAATTTGGTCCCACTTCCAAATTGGAATTTCTAAAGGTTGCAATAACCCACCAGGCCTTTGATGTTTGGCCTTGACAAGTTGGCAAGTCATGCAACACTTAACAAAGTTAGCAATATCAGATTTCATTCCCTCCCAATAATAAAGTCGCTTCATATCAGCGTACATTTTACTACTACCGGGATGAATGGTGAATTTAGAACGATGGGAATCTTCTAAAATATCTTTACGAAGATCACCAATATTTGGTACGATAAGTCTACCAAATTTTCGAATGCCGCCACGAGAATCAATATCAAAGTCTTTCAAACCTTCAATATCAATTTTATCCTTAACATTTTGGCCAAGAAGAGCCAATTCAGGATCTAGCCCTTGAGCTTCAAGAATGCGGTCTAAAAGAGAAGGATGAGCCTCAAGGCTACATAAAACAAGTGATGAGCATAAATCGGATACGCGCTCTCGAATCTCACAAGTGGATAAAATCTAGAGATCGTTCCATTCGGATATCATCATAGAAACAACTGCTTGTTGTTTACGGCTAAGAGCATCGGCGACACGATTATCCTTACCGGGGGTATAAAGATTATCAAGATCATAAGGTCCAAGGAACTCGAGCCAACGTTGTTGACGCAAATTAAGTTCCTTTTGAGAAAATAATTTTTTCAAAGACTTATGATCTGTGTAAAGAATAAATTTCTCTCCCAATAGATAATGACGCCAAAATTCGAAGGGCGAAAACAATAGCCGCGAGTTCTAAATCATGTGTGGCATATCTAGTCTCGGCCGGCTTCAATTGCCTAGAAGCATAAGCAATAACACGTTCTTTTTGCATAAGAACGGCACCCAAACCAACGTGACTAGCATCAGTATAAACAACAAAATCTTAATTCCCTTTGGGAGTAACAAGAATAGGAGCATCGGAAAGGAGTTCTTTCAATTTCTGAAAAGCGGCTTCACATTTGTCCGACCAAATGTATTTAACTCCCTTCTTAGTCAAGCCAGTAAGAGGCACGGCAATCTTAGAAAAGTCTTTAATGAAACGAAGGTAATAACCATCCAATCCGAGAAAACTACGAATCTCTATCACACTCTCCGGTCTCTTCCAATCTTGAATCGCTTCTATCTTTGAAGGATCCATGGAAATTTCGGATTCGGAAATAATATAACCGAGAAACTTCACACGAGATTGCCAAAAGTGGCATTTAGAAAATTTCGCCTTTAATTGATTACTCCTAAGAGTTTCCAATACAATCCAAATATGCTTTTCATGCTCCTCCTCGGTTTTAGAATACACAAGGATATCATCAATGAAGATGAGAACAAACCGATCGAGGAAAGCCTTGAAAACTCGATTCATGAGGTCAACGAAGTAAGTCGGAGCATTCGTTAAACCAAATAGCATAACAAGCCATTCATAAGATCCATAACGTGTATGGAACGACGTCAAAGGAATACTATCCTCAGCAATACGAAGCTGATGAAAACCGGTAGCCAAGTCCAACTGTGAAAAGACCCTAGCTCCGCTAAGCTGATCAAACAGATCGTCAATCCGAGGTAAATGATATTTATTTTTAATAGTCAGATCGTTCAGCTTGCGATAGTCAACGCAAAGCCTAAGCGTACCGTCGCATTTCTTTACGAAAATAGCCGAAGCGCCCCAAGGCGAGGAACTAGAGCGAATAAATTGCTTCGTCTCCAATCCGGACAACCGTTTGCGCATCTCCTCATTTTCCTTATTGGACATGTGATAAGGAGGACAAGTAATAGGTTGAGCTCCAGAAACAAGATTAATTCTCAACTCAATTGCTCGTTTAGGTGGTAAATCAAAAACGGGCTCAAATATGTCGAAAAATTCACGAACAACGTGAATACGAGAAATAATATCATCCTCACCATCGTCATCGTTATCACGAGGATTTAAAGAATATAAAGATGGCACCAAACAGGATTCTGAATCTTTAAGATTAACAGAAATCTGATTAACAGATAGTGGATGTCGGAGATGAATAGTCCGCTCAGGACATAGGATATGAGCTTCATAACGATTAAGCCAATCCATTCCCATAATCATTCCAAAGCCTAGGTAACGCATAACATGCAAATCGGCTAGGAATGGAAAATCACATAAAATAATCTCCACATTTTTACAAAGAAAACTAAGAGTTGCGGATCCACCAACAGGATTCGCAATTCTCAAGGAAGTCATTAATGCAGTAACACTTAAGGAAAAAGTGTCTACCAGTTCCTTTGATATAAAAGAATGGGATGCACCCGTATCAAAGAGAACTCTAATAGGTTGGTCATGAAATAAAATAATACCATCAAGAATGGAGTGAGAAATACCTTGGCCACAGATGTGTTGCCAGGGGCTTGAGCCACATTCAACTTTCCTTCCTTCTTGCCTTCACGTTTGAGGCATTGATGTATGTAATGATCCGGGCTCTTACAATAGCGACAAGATTTGGGCTTAGAGCACTTATTCGCAAAATGATCCCTAGATCCACAGTTGAAGCATCTCGCACCACTAGGAGAAAGAGACTTTGCCGCAAGGGTTGCTTGCTTACCCTTTTTATTGGGATAAGGGCCTTTGAATTTACTGGGCCTCTTTTTGTTGTTATTAAAGTTTGGTTTGGCACCCACAACCTCAACATCACTATCCTTATCTGCCTCTCCAAGTCGAAGAGCGATATCAATAAGTTGGTCAAAAGGAACTTCCAACTTCAGAAGTAATGGCTTCTTGAGATTCTTGCTCAAGCCATAAACAAATCTCTGGTTCTTCTTCAGTGGAGTATTTATATATTCGACCCCATATTTGGAAAGGGATTTGAATGATGCAACGTAGTCCGCCACAGAAGACTGACCTTGAACAAGGTCAATAAACCTCCGAGCCAAAGTTACTTTTTAAGCCTTGGGCGCGAATTTCGATTCGAAGCATTCCCGAAAGCGCTCCCAAGAGAGATACGCTTCATCAATTTCTGAGATTAACAGCTCATACCAATCCAACGCTCTCTCTTGGAGCATACTGGAAGCCACCTGAACACGGTGAAGATCGACGAGATTCATGTGAATGAAGATTCGATCGCAGGTCCTCAACTAATCCTGGACCTCGATGATAGTTTCAGAACCTTTAAATGGCTTCCCACCCAGGTTGGTGTAATCATTGCACAAACGTGCAAACCCAGATTTAGGGTGAGTAGGTTCCGGATTAGAACCAGCTGCTTGAGCATTCGCGACAAGGTCAAGAAGTTGCTGGGTGGTCATAAAAACTCCATCTTGGGGTGGAGCACTAGATGGTCCAGCTCTGGGACGACCATGTCTAACCATTTCTCTTCCTAAGAAAGAAAGAAGAGAAAGAAGAAGATTATTCACTAATGAATATCAAACAAACTTTCTAGATAAGACAAGGAATCATAAAGGATATAGGATGAATCGGCACGACGACTCGAATTAATCCTAAGACATAACTCCTAAGGCGGACTTAGGACGATGATCCTTGTTAATTTACTCTACATTGTTCCGAAGTTTGGCTCTGATACCAAGCTGTGACGCCCCACCTCTATACCCACGCTAGCCAAGAAAACTACGGTGTAGTGCTGTTAACTAGCACGGAGAATAAGGCTGTTGAGGAGCAACCATCCATGTAATTGCTTATCACATGGTGGCTGTACATAATCTTCGGAAACAAACATAGAAATAAGCATAACAAAAATCAGCCAAAGACATCCATCTCACAAAGGCGGAAGAAGATATGAACATATAACTAACACATGAAAGTGTACATCAAAGTAGTGGTCAAAAAGATCCACAATAATACAAAAGAATAGCAACACGTGATAAACAAAAGAATACAACTATGAGTCTATATCTCAAGTGTATACAACAACAAAAACTGCTAATCTAAAGTTAGCCAAAAGTCAGAGTAGCAAATCCCGAGAAGAAGTCAAGCAGAAGCACCTGTAACATCTCGGTCTGACCCGAGTATTATTTAAGAAAATAATAAACGGATCAGTCTAGCTATAAATATCAGATGACATGATATAAAATAAAAGATATGGCATAAACATAAAATATCCATACTGACATACTACTATAAGTATGCAAATGATGATCAACAGAAGATCAATCAATAAGAGATAAATCAATATCACAAGAATCTTCTCAATGATCCAAAGAGGTCATCTTACCCTAAACTTGTACTCATAACAAGTCAATGACATAAATTCCAGAAATCAACACAAGAAATCCAGAAATCATAGAAAAAGGGAAAGAGGCCTATCACACGACGGTCCGAAGACCATGGGGAGCTACCCCATATGGGTGAGTCGGAATCACCCAGATGAGGTCTAGGCTAACCAAAAAGCAAAAAGGTATGTGTGAATGGAATCACACAAATGGTGTCTAGCCTAACCTCGCAACAAAAAGGTATGTGTGAGTGGAATCACACAAATGGTGTCTAGACTAACCTTGCGGACAAAGAGATATGTGTGAGTCAGAATCACACCAATGAGGTCTAGTCTAACCTTGCAAACAAAGACACATCGCGCAATTGCTAGTATAAATCATAAAATGATCGACATGATCAACGAGAAGTGTCAATTAAAGTAAGCTAATAAATATATGAGCTTAGCTTCATGTCCCATAACCACTAGCTTAACTTAAATATTTACGAACAAACTGTAAATCTTCACTAGAAAATTGTCACAAGAGGTTCAATCGAACAAGTCCAAGAATTAACCGACGAAGTGAACTCAAGCGTTTCATACCACTTGTTTTACTAAGCCGTTTAATTAGATTTCTCATCCGAGTGAGGTAAAGGTTTGTGTATACTAGTAGATTGGAAAACGGTTTAAGAAAAGAGCTTTGTTATTGGAAATAGGGTTGAAATCATTTTGTTGAAAGAGTTTTGATATTTACTACTAGTATTGAAACCTTTGTATATTTTAAAGTGACAAATCACAAAGATGATTGTAGAACAATCAATCATCAAAATTCACATACGAAGATGTGAATAAATTCCAAAGAAATCGATAAAGAATCCATTGAAATAGATATTCAAAAGTCCATACAATCGACCGAGAAGCCCAAGATAGTTTGTCTCGAAGAATGGTCAACTCAGCATCTCAATAAAACAAGTTCTGTTGAATGTTTTTCAGATAAGATCCCCTACGGAGGGGGGGTCCAGGGGGGTGGAAACCCCCTAAGGTGGGGGTGCGGGGGCAATGCCCCTACTACGGGGTTCGACCTGCCCGGTCAGGTCGCGGGGGTCTAGGGGGCAGCGCCCAGACCAAAATGGTACGACCTAGTGAAGACCTAAGGGAGGATAAGATCGAGCGATCTAAAGGGGCAACGACCTAAGGTCTTAAACAAGGTCGAGCGACCTAACATTTGAACGACCTAAGGAAGTAAGTGGCCGAGCGACCTACGAGTTTAAAGGGTCGAGCGACCTAGAGGTGTTTGCGACCTAGTGGTCGAGCGACTTAAGGGGGTACGCGACCTAAGGGAAACGCGCGACCTAACATGGCCGAGCTAAGGTAAGGTGCGACTCAACCAGGTGAGCGACCTAAGGAAGACGAACGACTTAAGGAACTCGCGGGTTAGAAGAGGCGAGCGACTTAAAGGACTCGCGACCCAACAAGGTAATAAGGTCGAGCGACCTACGACCTAACGAGGTAAAGGCCTAAAAGAATATATGGTCAAACGACCTAAGCGTATCGGGTCACGCTACCTAACAGGGTTCATGACCTAACGACCTAAGCTAGGTCGAGCTAAGGGGTTAGCATAAAACAGGTCGAGTTAAATAGGCCAAGCGACCTACGACCTAAGGTCCATACGACCTACTACCTAAGGTCCATACGACCTACGACCTAAGGTCCCTACGACCTAACTCCGAAGACGTTAGAAATGGCCAGAACGACCTACGACCTAAGGTCCATACGACCTAACTCCGAAGACGTTAATTCAAGGCAGTACGACCTAGCGCAATAACACGCGAGCGACCTAAGGGTTAGGTTGCGAGCGACTTAACTCCGAACACAGAAAAATGGCCAGAACGACCTAAGTGTAGAAAATTCACCAAAACGCTAAAAATTGGAGTTTTTCGCCAATCCAATCCAAACCAAATGCTAATATGCATGCAAAAATGATAGGGAATCATTCCCAACAGTCCAATATAGTTATAGGCTAGAATTGTGAGATAAAAATCTCACCTTTGCACCAAATTTATGAAGAAAAGCTTGAAAGCAATGGACAAGTAATCACAAGCTTGAATCCAACATCTTCTTCTTGAATTTGGAATTGAATGTTGGATTTGCAAGAGAATTTGAGCTTGGAATATTAATTTCCCCTTCCACTCACCATTAATGCAAAAGCTTGGTTGTTAGGAAATTTATGAAGAGTGAGGAGAAGGAAAGAAGCGGGTTTGAGTTATAATGGCTAATGTAACCCAAAGTCCAAAGCGGGAAAAGTAAGTGAAATTCCACTAACTCCAAACCTATCAATGTTTATACTTAAAAAGATTGTAAACGGCATTTCGAACTCAATGGAAGTGGTCTCGAGTCCTAATTTGACCGTTTGCAAAAAGTAGCTTTTCAGACCAATATCCGATTAACGACAAAATATTTAAATAAAATATTTAAATATAAAATCGATAAATATGCGGGTTGTTACAGAAAGTTCCTTATGGGTTGAAATAATGCATACCCGAACGATCATACAGAATATGAAAAAATCGTTATGGGTTGAAATGATAAACCTAAGCGATTTTCCTTGAAATAAATTTTGGGATTGCGGGTTGAAACAATATATACCCATAAAATTTTAAATTGCGGATTGAAATGATAAATATCTCTATCACTTGACCATAGGGTAGAGAATTATATACGAACACCAGATTGGTTAATTTAATGATTATAATTCTTTAAACATTGAATCCAGTTAGATAATATTTCGCAAAAGAATTTGACCGATATACATTGAGTTGTTTTAAGTAATTATTTAAAGGATTTAATTTATAATTTTAAGGTTGGATTTAAAATATAAACGACATTCATCGAAATTGAGTTATTGAAATATCGAAAACTGTAACTTGGAATCTATTGAAATTGGAATAGCTTGAAATTGATATTTTAAGATTTGAAATTGGGTTTTGATTGGAAATCTAGGTATGGTCCTTATTTGTTGAAATGGAATAAATAGTTAAATTTGATGTTAATTTCATATTCAGTATTTTAATATAAATTATTAAAAATGTTATTTTAAATTTTAATAAGTAAGGTTTTTAAACTATTAAACTAAATTATCTATTTTAAAATATGTTAAATCATTTAACCAATTTAAACTAGTTTAATATATTTTAATCAATTTTAATCTATTTAATCCAGTTTAATCTATATTATCCTATTTTAAACTAGTTAACCCATTTTAATCTATTTTAAATTTATTTAATCTTTTTTAAATTTATTTAATCCATTTAAATCTATTAATCTATTATAATTCTACTAGAACTATTTTAAATCTATATAAACTATTTTAATCCATTTTTTAAATTATTTCAAAGTATTTCAAACCATTTAAATTATATTTTCATACTATAGTAAACTATTTGTAAATAACTACACTATTTTCTAAATTCTTAATTGTAAAGTGGAACTGGTTATATTTAAATCCTTGATTTAAAAGCAAATATAATTAGATGATGAAATAAACTAAGTTGGGATTTGAGATGATATTTGCCAGTCAAATGACATCTTTGAGTAAATATGATAATTTTGTGATGAGGATTTCATTAACCCATCTTATCGATATGGTTTCGAAAGTGAATATGATTTTGGAAAGTAACTATGGTTTCGAAAGTGATATGGTTTGAAATAGAATATGATATTTTGATATCAATTATGAATTGAATTTTGGAATGTAAAAGAACCATCTGGTGTGAAATAAGCGTTTGGTTGTTAAAGAGACCGAGATCAGATATTGTCATACTCTCTGCCAATACCGAAAACCACATTAACAAGTGTGTATGTGGTGGAGATTCCAGAAATGAAGTAGGGTGGTGTGGCGAACGATTTTGTATGAGGCATTTATGTGACCCTGACTCACATAAGTCAGCTTAGATGTGACTAAAACAGGAGCCACGTCGAGCCAAGAGGTCATTCCACATATCGGACATGCTTCTTCGATACCATATTATGAACTTGTAATGATTTGGTGGCCACCTTTTTATTTTGATTATGGGAATGTGTTCCGAGGTGGACGATAGTAGCTGCTATGCATTACCACCAGTTTGGATCCGCAATCGGTATATCTACTATGGCATTTCCTTAAGTGCCATGTTCACAATCCCTAGTGCGACATCTACCAGTTTAGTTTGTACTATACCTATGGAGTGCCCTCTGGTAGCCCTCTAGTTTACGGAGGAATTACGATATTGTATAGACTATAGGAATATATAAAAATGTGTTAAGAGGGATATGGGTAACGCCTTAACGTTATTTTAATACTTTACTTTACTGTAGACACTATTATAATAGTGTATTGTACTACATAGTAAATGGTTTAACGGATCCTTAGGAGATGGTAATCTCGAACATCTCTTAAGTTATTGCACTCACGTTAGACACCAGATAGGAGATATCAAACCTTGTAAACATCTTTGATGCCGTTACACTCATGTTTATATACAGTTGATTTAACTTACATAAGATCTTTTAGTTCTGACTCGAGTGTTTTGTCTTTTCAATTCGCTCGGGTCAGTTTGAGCTTTTCAGTTATCGAAGACTGCTTTCTGGAGGGTAAAGATTTAACACTGTTACTATTATTATATTTATTCCACTGCATCATGTTGTTCCGCTGCATTTATTTATTTATTCTTGTTGTATGTTACTCTGATCTGTATAATAAAATGTTATTTGTAAATAGCTTCATGAACTGTTTATTTGATTATTATATTTTGTCATTCCGCTACGAGATTTTGTATTTATTTTTCTTTCTTTCTCTGCTTTTTCTTATTTACCCCATAACATTCCTTCCTTTTGAATGGTTTGAGTTCGTCATGTGAGGTTTATGGTCGATTTAAACTGTCCAAAAGCGTAGGTCGTTACAATTGGTATCAGAGCTTTGGTTTAGCAATAACCTTAGCATTGTGGGGTCTGACTCATTAGAAAATAAGGTAGTAATACCCTAGAATGAGTCATTGAGTGAGTATATATGAGAGAGTGTATTTATTAGTGTTATAAACGGTTTTTGTATTGTGCTAATTTGTTTGTTTCATATTTATAAATTCCGATCGGTACATAGAATGCTATGGCATCGATACGGATCTCTAAACACTTAATAGGGCAAACCGAGACAATATTAGTTTTGAAATATAGGTAAATAAAATAATTTTACTTAGTATATAAATGGATAATTTTATAAATGATATAGTTGGTTGTAATATATTTGTTTGTTACCTAGTGAAATTTATAAGTCTTGGTTGAAAAATGAGATTGTAAATAAAATAAATGTAAATTGCAAATTTTAGAGCTTTAGTTATGGGATTTTCACAATTTCTTTCAGAAAGGTTTTGGAATACAATATTAGTAATATTTAGAAATATTTTCTAATATGAATATTTCAAGATGATTTGAAATAAATGTTTTAAAGGAATTTTAGAGGGAAATAAGTTCTGTACTCCCCTCTCTATCGTTGGAAAATAATTTCGGTGATGGGTGCATGCATCATCGACGTTCATTTTCGGGTTTCAAATTGGGAATACGTTGTAGTAGTTTTACAGTACATCCTGTTTGATAAACAAATCTTAATTTTAATTTCTGAAGTTTGATATATATATATATATATATATATATAATTTTAAAATGATTGACATGGAACCCGGTTGTTTAGTTCTTAAGCTTCTGTAAATTTAAAATTGAAATTATTATAATGAATGGAATCGTGACAATATTAATAATTAGAAACTTCTAAAATGGAAATAAGAAATTTGATGTTAAAATGATTAATGAAATAGATAAGAAATTGAAAATTTGTAACTCACAGGTTAAAGAATAATGAAATTTTAGAAGACGTAATTATTGAACATTTTGTTTACTAAAGTGAATGAGGTAACTTGTGTAACTGTAACGACCTGTCTTTTTGGACGCTTTAAGCAGACACAAGTGTCGACTCAAACCATATAAACGGGCAGATTGTTATTGGGGTAAATAAGAAAAAAGATAAAGAAATAAAAATAATCACAAAATCTCGCAGCGGATGACAAAATATAATAATCAAATAACAGTTCATGAAGCTGTTTTACAATAAATTTGATTATACTCATACAATACAGAATCAGAGTTATAGAAAACAAGTGTAAATAAATAAATAAGTAAATATATAAATACAGCGGAGCACATGATGTGGTGGAATAAATATAGAAATAATAATAGTACAAGGCTTCGTCTTTTTGCTCCAGAAATAAAGTCTTCAAATCCTGAAATGCTCGGGCTGACCCGAGCGAATTGAAAAGATAAAACACTTGAGTCGGAGCTTAAAGACCTTATGAAAGTTAAATCAACAGTAAATATGAGTGTAACGGCGTCAGAGATGTTAACGGGATTTGACATCTCTTATCCAGTGCCTAACATGAGTGCGGCAACTTAAGAGATGTTCAGGATTTCCATCTCCTAAGGATTCGTTAAACTATCTGCTATGTAGTACAATACGCTATTATAATATGTCTACAGTAAAGTAAAAGTATTAAAATAGCGTTAAGGCATTAGCCATGTCCCCATTAATAAGTTTTTATATATTCCCATAATCTATATACTACCGTAACTCCTCCATAAATCGGAGGGATATCAGAGGGCACTCCATAGGTATGGTGCAAACCAAACTCGTAGAAGGCACGATAGGACATGCGCCATGGCACACGAAGAAATGCTATGGTAGATATACCATTTGCGGATTCAGACAAGTGGTAACGCATAGCAGCTACTACTACCAACCCCAAAACACACTCCCAGATCAAAATCAAGGGTGGCCCTAAAATGAATCAAAAGTCAGAATATAGTATCGAAGAAGTGTGCCCGATCGGAGGAATGATCTCGCTTGGGCGGACATGGCTCCTGATTTTAACCGCATCAAGCTGACTCATGGGTGTGAGGGTCATGTAAATACCTTATATAGAATCGTTCTCCAAACCATCCTACTTCATTTCTGAAATCTCCACCACGTGCACAGTTGTTAAAGTGGTTTTCGGTATTGGCAGAGAGTATGACAATATCTGATCTCGGTCTCTTTAACAACCAAACGATTATTTCACACCGGACGATTCTTTTCCATTTCAAAAAGTCAATTTACAATGGATATCAAAATATCATATTCTCAAACCATATCACTTTCAAATCACATTCACTTTAAAATCATACTCACTTTCAAATTATATCTACTCTGAAATCACAATTCTTTCAAAAAAAATCATATTTCCAAATTTGGTTAAATTCTCATTTCAAAATCATAATATTCAATCAATTATGACATTTAAATCCCAACTTAGGTTACAACATCATTTAACTGTATTTGCTTTAAACCAATGAATTTGAATATAAGCACTTCCCTCTACTTAGTCTGAAAATTTAGAAAATAGTTTAAATAATTATGGACAGTTAAAATAGTTATAAATAGTTAAAATACTCTAAAATAGCCTAGTTGTTAGATTAAAGTTATTATTAAATTAATTTATGATAGTTAAATTATTTAAAATATATTAAATATAATTAAAATAGATTAAATAGCTTTGAAATAGATTAATTAGATTTAAAATAAGTTAAAATGGGTTAATTAGTTTAAAATAAATTAAATGGTTTAAAATAGGTTAAAATGATTTAATATACTTAATTATAGGTTAAAATAGTTGAATAATTTGAAAATCTTAATAATTAAAATCTTTAAAATAATATATTTTTAAAACCAGTTTATATTAAAATATGAGTTTGAAATTAATATAAATTTAACTTTTTATTTTATTCCTACATATCTGGACGATTACAATTCCAAATCAACAAAATCCAATTTCGAAATTTTCAATCCAAATTCTTTCCAATCCTTGTTTGAAAAATCAATTTAAAATTTTCCAATTTCAATGCATTTCAAAGTTATATTTCACACCAAATTCAATAACGTAATTCCGATAAAATTTCATTTATACTTAAAATTCAACTTTAAACTTTCAATTTAACTTCTTAAAGAAGTTCCTTTAAACCAATTCACAGTTCAACATAAAACTTAATTTTCCAATAATACTTCAATTTCTTTTTTCAAATTTTATTTCAAAATATCATTTATTGGATTCGAAATCAAGGATTTAAAATCATTTAATTTAACCAATCCGATGTCCGTATATAATTCTCTACTCTAGGGTTAAGTGATACATTTATTTATCATTTCAATCCACAATCTAAAATATTATGGTTGTATATCATTTCAAACCGCAATCTCAAATTTAATATTGAAATCCAAAAAATCGCTCCAGTCTATCATTTCAGTACATAACGATTTTTTCCTAATCTATAGATCGTTCGGGTATATAACATTTCAACCCGTAGTGATTTTCCTAAACAATAACTAAGGTAACTTGCATAGTGATAGCATTTCATAAATCAAATATAACATCCAATCATCCGATAATAAATTCAAACATCAATCACAATCATCATCCATTACATAAAAATTTGTTTATTTTGTTTACTTAAACGTATACTAATTATTATTTTAATAATATTTCTTGTAACATAAATATCTTTTGCATATACACTTTAATTCACACGCGATTTAATCTATTGGAATTTTGGGCATTTATTGGATTTAAATCGACTATAAATCAAAGGTGTGTGTTTTAACCCACTCACAACTACTAAATTATCTTATGTTAGTTAAATTAAATTTACGATGTGTTTTGAAATTAATTGGTTGATTTTTGGTATGTTAAAATTTGTCATTCTAGTTAAATTTGATTTTTATTGCATTTAATCATCGTTTAATTTAATATTGAATTTGCTTGTCAATTTAATATCTGTTAATGATAATAAGTTTTCTGTTGATGTTTATTGGTTGATTTGGACGTTGATTGTAATGGATGTTGGATGATTGGATGTTATATTTAATATTATTCTGACACTGCAAGTTCCCCATGTGTTGAAATGATACATACCCGAACGATCATAAAGAATAAGGAAAAATCGTTATGAGTTGAAATGATAAACCCAAGCGATTTTCATTAAAATAAATTTTGGGATTGTGTGTTAAATCAATATATTCCCATAAACTTTTAAATTGCGGATTGAATTGATAAATATCCATATCACTTGCCCATAGGGTAGAGAATACAGACACCGGATTGGTTAAATTTAATTATTTTAAATCTTTAAACTTTGAATCCAGTTAAATGATATTTCGAAATATAATTTGACAGATATACAGTAAATTGTTTTAAGTAATTATTTAAAGGATTTAAATTAAAATTTTAAACTTGAATTTGAAATATAAATGACATTCATAGAAATAGAGTTATTGAAATATCGAAAACTGTAACTTTGAAATCTATTGAAATTGGAATATCTTAAAATTGATATTTTATGATTTGAAATTGGGTTTTGGTTGGAAATTTGGATATGATCCAGATTTGTTCAAATTGAAGAAATAGATAAATTTGATGTTAATTTCAAATTCAGTATTTTAATATAAACTGTTAAAAGTTTAATTTATATTCTAATTAGTAAGGTTTTCAAACTATTAGACTAAGTTAATCTATTTTAAAATATTTTAAACCATTTAATCAATTTATACTATTTTAATTTATTTTAATCAATTTAATCCAATTTAATCTACTTTATCCTATTTTAAACTAATTAACCTATTTTAAATTTATCTAATCTATTTTAATTCAACTAAAAATATTTTAAATCTATATAAACTATTTTAATCCACTTTTTTAATTATTTCAAAGTATTTCAAACCATTTAGATTATATTTTCAAACTATACTAAACTATTTGAACTATTTGTAACTATCTACGCTATTTTCTAAATTGTAAAGTGGAACTGGCTATATTTAAATCCTTGATTTAAAAGTAAATATAATTAAATGATGAAATAACCTAAGTTGGGATTAAGATGATATTTGCAAAGAACTGCCTTTTGGATGGTTTAAATCGACGATAAATCACACACGTCAAAGTCAAACCATTTAAATGGGCAGATTGTTATGGGGTAAATAAGAAAAAGGAGAGAAAGAAAGAAAAAAATTCAGAATCTCGCAGCGGAATGACAAAATATAATAATCAAATAAACAGTTCATGAAGCTGTTTACAAATAACGTTGATTAAACTTTCATAATACAGATCAAAGATACATATAACAAGAATAAATAATAAATAAATGCAGCGGAACAACATGATGCAGTGGAATGAATATAATAATTAAAAATAGTACAAAATCTTCATCTTCATCCTCCAGAAAGTAGTCTTTGAGAAACTGAAAAGCTCAGATTGACCCAAGCGAATTGAAAAGACAAAACACTCGAGTCAGAATTAAAAGATCTTATGTAAGTTAAATCAACAGTAAATAAATATGAGTGTAACGGCGTTGGAGATGTTTACGGGTTTTGACACCTTCTATCCCATGTCAAACGTGAGTGTAATAACTTAAGAGATGTTAGTGATTTCCAACTCTCAATGAGCCGTTAAACTATCTACTATGTAGTACAATACGCTATTATAATAGTTTCTACAGTAAAGTAGAGTATTGAAATAGCGTTAGAGCATTACCCATACGCCCCCTAAACACATTTTATATATTTCCATTGTCTATAAAGTATCGTAAGTTCCTCTGAGAGGTTTACCCAAAGGGCACCTTATAGGTATGGTACAAAACAAATTCGTAGAAGGCGCGATAGGGCATGTGAACATGGAACATGAGGCAAGAGTAGATATACCAATTGCAGAACCAGGCTGGTGGTAACGCATAGCAGCTACTACCATCCACCTCGAAACACACTCCCTAATCAAATCAAGGGTGGCCACCAAATCAATCACAAAGTCATAATATGGTATCGAAGAAGCACGTCCGATTAGAGGAATGAACTCACTTGGCCCAGGTATAGCTCCTGTTTTAGTCACATTTAAGCTGACACACCGGAGTCAGGGTAACATAAATACCATACAGAATCATTCGCCAAACCCTTCTACTTTATTTCTGGAATCTCCATCACGTGCTCAATTGTTAAAGTAGTTTTCGGTATTGGCAGAGAGTATGACAATATCTGATCCCCGTCTCTTTAACAACCAAGCGCTTATTTCACACGGATGGTTCTTTTATATTTCAAAAAGTCAATTCATAATTTATGTCAAAATATCATATTCTCAAAGCCATATCATTTTCAAGTTATATTCACTTTCAAAATCATATTTACTCAAATATGTCATTTCGCAGAAGGTATCAATTCCAAATTCCAAATTAGGTTGTACCATCATCAAGGATTTTAAATATAAATACTTTAACTTTACACATTGTGAAATTTTAGAAAATAATTTAGGTAGTCATAGATAGTTTTTAAAATTTTAAAAATAGTTTAAAATTGATTGAAATAATTTAAATAGTAAAATAGTTAAATAGATTTAAATTTGATTTAATTAGATTTAAAATGATTTATATAGATTTAAAATAGATTAAATAAGTTTAAAATAGATTTAAATTATATTAAATAGATTTAAAACAGATTAACTAAATTTAATTAGTTTAAAATTGGTAAAACAGATTAAATTGGATTAAATAAATTATAATAAATTATAATAAATTAAAATATTATTAAATTGATTAAAATAGTTAATTTAATTAAAATAGCTTAAATTAGTTTAAATTAGATTTCAAAGTAATATCCAAATATTTCAATAACTCATTTCCAATAAATTCATTTATATATGACCCCTTAACTTTGAAATTCCTATTTTAAATCCTTTGGACAATTCGTTAAATCAATTCTAATTTCAATATTTACGCTTGGATTTTCGAAAATAATTCAGTTTATATAAATTAATTTCTATTTCAAAATACCAATTAACTGAATTTAAAATTTAATTTTTTTAATTTAACCAATCCGCTGTCCGTTATGATTTTTCTACCCTGTGGTCAAGTGATACAGATATTTATCATTTAAATCCGTAGTTTAAAATTTTACTGTTATATATCATTTCAAACCTCAACCCGAATTAAATAAAGATCCATAAAATCACTCAAGTCTATCATTTCAACCCATAATGATTTTCTCCTAATCTATAGATCATTCAGGTATGTATCATTTCAACCCATAGGAACTTGCAGTGTAATAACAATATAAAAAACCATCCAGTCATCCAATATCAACAATCAAACATCCATCATAATTATCATTTAATTCAACCAAATAAGTTACAACAAATAACCGATTGTCATTAACAGGTAATAAACTAGCAATTTAAATTCAATAATAAATTAAATGGAAATTTAAATCAAAATAAATTCAGATTAACTGGAATGATGATTTAAATATACTAAACAACCATCAATAAATTTCTAATCACATCATAAATTGAATTTAACTAACATAAGATAATTTAGAAGTTGTGAGTGGGTTAAGACACTCACCATTGATCTTAAATCGATTGGAAATCCAAAATAAGGACAAAATTGAACAGTCTCAGAATTCATCCGAACCAGTTTCCTAATGTTCAGAATTCCAATATGATCCCAATGGCGGAAACCACGTATAAATCCAAGTTCATACGTAAAAGTTATCAACATTAGAACATATTCCATTTAAATTTAATAATAATAATAATAATAATACGATTACAAACAAAACTTACCATGTCACTGCTCATTCTATACAAACCCTACATCAGAAACAGATCATGGTCCACCCCCAATGCCATGATGCATCACCTCCCTGCGCTATCACGGCAACGGCCTGACACTCCGTCGACCTCCACGAGCCTCACGACCCCCTCCTCTTCAATCGCCCCAGCTCTCTTGCCGCTGAAAACACAGCATCCACCATGAAAAATAAAACACTAGGCGAATTTTATCTGATGATCTTGCCGCTGATCTAACGAACGACATACGCCGATAAGCTGAAAATCTCATACTGACCCGAGCGAATTGAAAAGACAAAACATTCGAGTTAGAACTGAAAGATCTTATGTAAGTTAAATCGACAGAAAATAATATGATTGTAATGGCGTCAGAGATGCTTGTGGGTTTTGACATCTCCTATCCTGTGTCAAACGTGAGTGCAATAACTTAGGAGATGATTGGGATTTCCAAATCTTAATGATCTGTTAAACTATCTACTATGTAGTACAATACTCTATTATAATAGTGTCTACAATAAAGTATTAAAATATTGTTAAGGCATTACCCATACCCCCCTTAACACATTTTATATACTTCCATAGTCTATACAGTATCATAAGCTCCTCCGTGAGGTTTACCTAGAGGGCACCCCATAGGTATGGTACAAAACAAACTCATAGATGGCGTGATAGGGCATGTGAACACAGCACATGAGGCAATGCCCTAGTAGATATACGAATTACAGAACCGGGCTGGTGGTAACGTATAACAGCTACTACTGTCCACCTAGGAACACACTCCAATAATCAAATCAAGGGTGGCCACCAAATCAATCACAAAGTCATAATACGGTATCAAAGAAGCATGTCCGATCAGAGGAATGACCTCACTTAGCCCAAGTATAGCTCTTGTTTTAGTCACATCAAAGCTGACTTACGGGAGTCAAGGTCACGTAAATACCTCACACAAAATAGTTTGACAAACCCTCCTACTTTATTTCTGGAATCTCCACCACGTGCATAGTTGTTAAAGTGGTTTTTGGTATTGGTAGAGAGTATGACAATATCCGATCCCGGTCTCTTTAACAACCAAACGCTTATTTCACATCGGATGGTTCTTTTGTATTTCAAAAAGTCAATTTACAATTTATATCAAAATATCATATTCTTAAAACCATATCATTTTCAAATCATATTCACTTTCAAAATCATATTCACTCAAATATGTCATTTTGCAAAAAGTATCAATTCCAAATTCCAACTGAGGTTGTAACACCATCAAGGATTTTAAATATAAATACTTCAACTTTACACAGTGTGAAATTTTAGAAAATAGTCTAGGTAGTCATAAATAGTTTTAATAGTTTTAAACATAGTTTAAAATAGATTAAAATAGTTTAAATAGTAAAATAGTTTAAATAGATTTACATTTGATTTAATTAGATTTTAATTGATTTATATAGATTTAAAAAAAATTAAATAAGTTAAAAATAGATTAAAATTATGTTAAATAGATTTAAAATAGATTAAGTAAATTTAATTAGTTTAAAATTGGTAAAATAGATTAAATTGGATTAAATAAGTTATAATAAATTAAAATAAATTAAAATAGTTTTAAATTGATTAAAAATAGTTAATTTAATTAAAATAGCTTGAATTAGTTTAAAATAGATTTCAAAGTTGTATCTAAATATTTCAATAACTCAATTCCAATAAATTCATTTGTATATGACACCTCAACTTTGAAATCCCTATTTTAAATCCTTTGAACAATTCATTAAATCAGTTCCAATTTCAACATTTACGCTTGGAATTTTGACAATAATTCAGCTTATATAAATCAATTTCTATTTCAAAATACCAGTTAACTAAATTTAAAATTTAAAAATCGTTCAATTTAACCAATCTGGTGTCCGTATATGATTTTTCTACCCTATGGTCAAGTGATACAGATATTTATCATTTCAATCCACAGTTAAAATTTTACGGTTATATATCAATTCAAACCGCAATCCTAAGTTAAATAAAAATCCATCAAATCGCTTGAGTCTATCATTCCAACCCATAAAGATTTTTCCCCAATCTATAAATCATTCGTATATGTATCATTTCAACCCATAGAGAACTTGTAATGTTATAATAATATAAAAATACAATATCCAATCATCCAATATCAATAGTCAAACATCCATCACAATTATCATCCAATTCAACCAAATAAATTACAACAAATAAATGATTGTCATTAAAAGGTAATTAACTGGCAATTTAAATTCAATGATAAATTAAATGGTAATTTAAATCAAAATAAATTCAAATTAACTAGAATGACGATTTAAATATATCAAATAACCATTAATAAATTTCTAATCACATCATAAATTAAACTTAACTAACATAAGATAATTTAGAAGTTGTGAGTGGGTTAAAACACTCACCTTTGATCTTAAATCGATTTGAAATCCAAAATAAGGCTCAGTATTAAACAGTATCATAATTCATCCAAATCAGTTTCATAATGTCCGAAATACCAATACGATCCCAATTAGTGAAAACAACACATAAATCCGAGTTCATACGTAAAAGTTATCAAGATTAGAACATATACGATTTAAATTTAAAAACAAATAATATGGTAATAATATAATAACATACATTACTTACCACGTCACTGCTCATTCTATCCAAACCCGACACGAGAAACATGATCGTGCTCCAACCCCGCCGCCACGATGCATTACCTCCCTGCGCTATCATGGCCACGGCCTGACACTCTGCTGACCTCCACGAGCCTCACGACCCCTTCCCCTTCGATCGCTCGAGCTCTCATGTCGCGGAAAACAACACAGGTCCGTGAAAAATAAAACCTAATACGAATTTTATCCAATGATCTGGCCTTTGATCTGATGAACGACATGCACCGATGAACCCTTCGTGACACTCTCTACGCAACCTTATCATTGATTCGACGACCTGTCAATGTCGGTCACGACACAATGGACGGTCGAGATTTAATCACCAACTTCTCGACAAATAGTGAATCCGATTGAAAAATGAATAATACCAGTGAATTACGCTCGTCAAGGGCTTCAAATTGATATATAATATGATATAGTTTGAGGAGTACTAATTTTTCAATTTGATTTTGTTTTGCAATTGAATTTAGAAATTTGGGTATCTGCCATTTGAGAAGGAGAAACAGAGAGATGGAGTTGTACCCTATTTCTCTTCCGAAACGAAAGTGGGTCATCCCATATATCGAAATAGATGTTTTGTATGACGACCCGGATTTCTTTGCTCGAAAATCGACATCCATACATTACCCGTATTCGAATGCCACAGATTCAAACGTTGAAATCCGATTTGTCGGAGCTTATAACAACATTAGACGATAACAGCACCTTAGAAACAAAATGAAATTTTATTGATACACGACAATTGATACAACAATGATACAATATGAAGTGACGAACATCATCAGAGATAGATACAACAACGGAAAACAAAGCAGCGGAAAGATAAACAGCAACAACAACGGAAAGATAATATCTTTGGTGCCAAGCTCCAAAGCTCCAAACCAAAAGCTCGAACCACCGTCATGTTGCAATGTAACAAGCTCGATCCATGACCATGTTGAAGTGAAACAATCGCGAATCCATAGACTTCAAAGATTCCAAAGATTGCCAAAAGCTCCACCTACTAGTTGGCTATCTGATAACCTAACTCTAGGCTGCCCGTGTGGAAAATTACGGGCACCTATTAGAAAGGGAACAATAAACTCCAGATCAGTCATGAGACTGGTGTGAGAAAACAAAAACAATTATTTTTAACAAAAAGAAACAAATAGAAATAAAAAGAGATCCGCTATGCTTTTTGAAAAATGAAAGCACCATAAGGCCTTCCGCCACACACACAATGCAATCGCACACTTGTAGGAGATTTCTCCTTATGATAGTCAAACATGCTTGATACGCGAAAATCCTTTTGATATTATTATTAGTGCATAGTGTAGAAAACATTTCGAAAGTACAATATTAATCTTAGCTAGCATATGTACCATTATAGTATGCCTACTATAGCTACCATGTTAAATGGCAGGCTCAACGATTAAAACCGTACAGGGCTCATATTGGGTGATTGGATTTCCAACAAATGGCCAAGGCTAAGGAACTTCCTTTCCGAATGGATACGCCTCTGAAGGGACGCCCCGAGAGCCTAACGGATCTCTGCCAACACAAGGCCGTGTAACCTTTGTAACTAGGTAACTAGCCGTCACGAGTGTGCCATCCCCCGGTCGTCATCGGCCTTTATCCTGGGATTCTCCAATAAATTCCAACAACCACATAAGTTAAATATCTGGGCTCCATACCATGATACCACCTTTTATCCAGAAGGAAATGCACATACCCTAAGGGGTGCGACCCTTGTAACCTTGCTGCATCCTTCCTGTTTCGACCATTTCTGGTGTGTGAGGTTCGATGAAGTCTCATCCCACAAAGCTACGGTTTTCAAAAAAGCCATGCTTCGATCAACTAATGATCAACACTTAACATGCCACATTACCAAATTGGGAATATATCATAATAACCATCAACTACATAACCTTTGAGCTCGTACGTCTCAGAGAAGGGTGTTAAGCTAAGAGAATAAATTCTCCGCCACCAGATAGAAACGTATTTGATAGAAACTAGCTTTACATCTCAAAGTCTAACGTTAAGAATACATCTATACAAGTCCATCCAGGGTCTGAATGGAACCGAAGGCACTTCAAAAGAAGTCCTTGCAAATCCGGGTATCTACAATCCCAACCGGACACCCCATCACATATGGAGATCTCTATACCGGAGCAACTTAGTGCAGAGATATTCCAAAAGGTAATCCTTTCGTTCTCGAAAATATCCAGTCTTCAACCATTGTCTTCAATTGCTCTCCATTTTGTCGTATCTTTTATTCGGAGTGGGTTTTACATAAAGTCCTCTCCCGGCTGAACCGAATATTGAGCGCTTGTTTTTAAAAACATATGGATACATTGGGATCTTAGTTAAGTCATAACTTTTTAGCCCAAAACCTTTCCTTTTGAAGGGTTTAAACAAATTTTTTAAACAAAAGATACACCTTTAAAATCCTCTTCAATTTAAAAAAGGTTCACTAATCTTCAACAAAGATTCATTCATATATTTCAAAATTATTTCCAATTTGATTCACCCATAACTTGAAATCCTTTCAACAAGAACTGGAAATTCTTCCTTTATTTAAAGGCTATTATCATTTGAAAGCATAGGTCTTTCCATTTCAAAAAAATCTGATTAAATTTGCTGAAGTTATAGCCTTTTAAAAGTATAAACTGGAAAATCAACGAACTGCCGTATCCTCGGCAAGTTCTATTTGAGTTAAATTCAAATTCCCAAAATAATTCATTTAATACACTTCAAAAATGGTTTATAATCCATATATATATATATATTGTATAACCTATATAACTTTTTCAAACCATAGTTTCCAAAATAATTTCAAAACTTTAACAAGACATATTATATTCAAACTAAATTTTTAATTTTCAAAACTTCCTTTTAAAAAGCTTTTCATATTTAACCCCTATTCCACTTCCAAACCATTTTGTATTCAAAATTCAACTTTTAAACTTTTCGCCATTTTGAGTAAAATAATTTTAAATTCAAAATACCCGTGACTTAACCAATTTCTCATGAAATCCATATTTGTGTGTGTTGTGTATTGTCCAGGGGTTTCACAGTCAACAATAAAATATCAACCATCATAAATTCAAGCACAATAATATCAATAAGCGGTATAATCCTATAACGCTTATCTTTCATTCACAGATAAACAAGTAAATTCAACACAGATAAATAAATCAGAAATCACAGCACAATTCAAAACAGTCATATCACAAAATATCATACATCAGAGATATCAAACAATTCAAGGCATTTAATATAATCCAATCATCCATAAGCAAGATTAATTAATTCCTAACAAATTCAATCTAATCTCTAATTAAATTAATTACTTAAATTTTCCTTTAAATCCTGCTTAATTAACATTAACAAATTATAAACCATTTGTTATTACTTTAATTAATTAGCGAAATTAATTAATCACCCTTAATTATCCATCTTAAGTAATTATCCTTAATTACTTACATTAATTAATTATCCCTTAATTAATTAACAAATTAACCCTTTAATAATTATTCTATAATCATTTGATTAATTAACTTCAATCATTAATCAATCATCTTTAATCATGAATTAATTAACTTTTAATTAATTAATTAATTAATTAACCTTTAATTATTAAATAATTAACTTTTAATTCTAAATACTTCCATTATGTAATTTACCTTTAAGTAATTATACCCTTAATTACTTGCATTAGTTAATCACTAATTAATTACATTGCGTAATTATCCTTTAATTACTCACATTAGTTAATTAACTCTTAATTAATTATCCTTTGATTAAGTATATAAATTAATTAACCCTTAATTAATTGTATTAACAAATTAACCCTTTAATTACTTACACTAAGTAATTATCCTTTAAGTTAATCATTCTCACTTAATTAATTGTCCCATAATTAATCATCTTTAAATTACCATTTAAAACTTATTAAATAAACCTTTAAAATTAATTATTTATTAACCCATAAATTAACTAAAGACTTTTAGGTTGATAACTAAAAACATTATTAAGATTACCTTTATCTTAATTAATTACACTATTTAATTTAATTTAAAAATAAACTTAAGAACTAATTTTTTATTTTTAAATAATGGACACATAAAATAAAATACTTTAAGCTTAATTTATTTAAGTTAAAAACATTTCATTTTTATATTTAACAAATTTATCACTTAAACCAACATTTATTATTTAAAGAAATGGATTGAAGATTGTTTAAGTAAAACTTATTTTGTTTTAAATTTAAAAAAAAACTATTATTACACTAAAACCACAGACCCGAGTTATTCCTGAAGCAAACCCGAGTCCATTCTCGTTTTCCCCGAGCAATACCCCGAGTTACCCCTTTTCTTTTTAAAACTTTTTTGTATTTTAAAACTTTAAAACCTGTAAAAAAAACCATTTGAATCACCCGTAACCTAACTCGAGCTATCCCCTGATTTCCCTTAGTCCTTCTTTAAGTCTCAACCCTTCTTCTCAAAATCTCTGACACCCAAATGCCTGTGCACGTGTACGCGCGTTCGCCGGCGCTCTGGTCAACTTCGCTACTGCCACCCAATCACTGGAGACCTCGCCATCCATCTTAGCTACGTAGAAACCAATAACAACCCATGGATCGAAGTCGAGAACACTAAGTACCACCTGGAACTAAACTCAGCCACCATAAACCACCTCGTGTCATCGCCTCCGATCACCTGAAACCTCGTCGACCCAACCAGAGATGCGTCACGATATGATGCTTCAGTCCCATCACCCCCGAGCCAGTCCGATGCTCCCACGACAACGAATTTACTCTGTCAACAGCATTGACCAAACCAGGTTGTTAAACCCTAAATCATCACTGTTTCGCCACCACAACGATTTAGAAATTCACCAAGCATTTTTCCCATGATCGTTGATCAACTAGCAACCTTCGGCCATAACCTCTAGGCTACACAATTTCGCGATCATCAGAAATTGACAGAATTCAAATTTCTGTCATCTCACCATATATCAATCCATGCTAGCTTAAAAATTGTGATAATATGATCAAAAATTCATCATTTTCAAATTCGAAACAGGTCATATAATCAAATCGTAAAATTTTGATGATTGATTTTTCTGACTTCAATTGATCATAACTGTAATATCCAAATTTCAAAATATTTAATCAATATTTTCACTTGAAACCATTTTTAGACAAAATGTTACATTCATACAAAAAATTTTGATTTAGAAATCCTAACCTGAAAGTGACTATGGGAAGAGAGATTGATTTTTAAAATTGTTTGGATCTGTAAAAACCAAAACAGCAACTTGTTCATCTATACACAGGCATGCACAATCAATTGCTTCATATTTTTATACACATGCAAGCATATTTGTATCTATACAAACATCTTTTTCAACACACTTCAAGTATCAATCACAGACGATCAAGATTTGTAAACAAATTTAAATAGTTTGCTCACCTGGAACATGAACCAGAGAAGCTTTGAAAACCTGGAAATGATTCTAACTTGAAAAATAAAACTTGAATTTGAAAATATGGAAGTAGATTTTGATCTGTAACTTGATTTTTGTTTGCTTGATGGTTTGATTTGATCTATAGCTTTGATTCAGTTCGAATTCGAAAAGAGTTGATCTGATCTTTGATTAAACCTGAAGTTGAATCTGATTTTCTTTAAGTTTGAGTTGCATCTGAACTTTGTTTAGGTTTGAGTTGAATCTTTGCTTGATTTTGATCTGTTCTTCTTTATGTTTGAGGTTGAACTGAATTTGCACGCTCAGGTTGATCTTGCAGCTTAAAAGTGTTGTTGAATTTGTAGTTTGTTTTTTTTTCTTTTGATTTTCTAAGTTTCCTGGTTTGTTTCTTTAGTTTGGTTTTTAATAGATCAAAGAAAAATGAGAAGGAAGGAGAGGTAGAAATATATATAACCTTGTTTCTATTTTATCTATAAAAAGAAAATAATGACATTTGTAAATTTGCATGATAAATTAGATAACACTTGTTAATCTCATGTTAAAATAGCTACATTTCTTAATTGCATGTTTAAAATCTTTAACACTTGTCTTTATTCATGTTACTTAACCTACACTTGTAAATTTGCATATTTTTAATGTTTTTATATTTATATATGTTTTATCTCATAAATTTTAAAAGATGTATTTATATTTTTAAATATGCTTTTATATGATTTATATTTTTCTAAAATTAATTAATGCATTTCCTTTTTATAAATATTTATAACTTTAAATAAATTGATTTTAAAACTAATTATTTATTAATAAATAAACACACATATATATTATATATGAGTCTTTAAAATATAGAATTTAACCTTTGAACAGCTTTTGAAAAATTATTATATCAAATTCAAAATATAACTTCTAAATATATATTCATATTTATTATAATTAGAAAACAAATTTTATTAATTTTAATATATAGAGTTTTGAATATTTATTTTTGAATTTCAAAATCAAAATTCTATTTACAATCTATATAAAATAAATACATATCCTATTTATTTTGGAAAATTTCAAATTATTTCATAATTAATCCAAAAATTTATATAAATTACCAATTTAATTTTGACTTAAAAAGGGGATCGTTATAGATTCCCCCTTAAGAAAATTTCGTCCCCGAAATTTGCTAGATAGGTAGACAACAAAGAACATATGAGCACATTAGAGATAGAGAATTAGTTACCAGATCCAACTGAATATATATACTATATTTGGCTTACCAAATCAGAATATCATCAATAAATATGAGAACAAATTTATTCAATACTTCACAAGATACTCTGGTCATCATGTCTATGAAATATGCAGGGGCATTAATTAGTCCGAAGGGCATAACTAACCATTCGTAGAATATATCGGGACCCAAAAGAATAGATGAATGAATTCTAAACTCAGGTCGGAATACCCAAGAAATCACGACAAATTTTGTTGACCAATTCATTTCAAAATATATTGCAAATTCATTAAAGTTAAAGACGAAAAGATTGATAAGAAACTGAGGAAGAGAATACGAAATAGGAACCTTTCACAACGTAAACAAAGATTCGTAGGGCCACCACCACACCAAAGCTTCTTCTTGTAGCTGTCAGGAAACCATCAAAGAATTGAAATTGGATGATGAACAAAGGAAGATTGATGGGAAAAGTTGTTCCTTATTGTTATAGGGCATTGACCATTTGTAGTGGTACTCCCCTGTCCCCTACCTCGTCCTCTTCTTGCACTCATTCTCCCATCAGTGAATAGTAAGAGAATTGACTGAGGCATACAGACAAGATATCTTAGGGAATATACTCATTCTAGGGAATTTCTTACCCTATTTCTAATGAGTCACCTAATGTGTTATACTCCAAAGCTAAAGTTCTTACTCAACCTTTAGCTCTGATACCAGATGAGACAACCCGGATTTCAGCGCTCGAAAATTGACATCCACACATCACCCGTATTCGAATGCCGTAGATTCAAATGTTGAAATCCGATTCGCCAGAGCTTATAACAACATTAGGTGATAACAACACGGCGGAAACAAAGTGAATTTTTATTGATACATCACAATTTATACAACAATGATACAATATGAAGTGATCATCATAATCAGAGATAGATACAACAACGGAAAAGCAAAGCAGCGGAAAGATAAATAGTAACAACAACGGAAAGATAATATCTTCAGTGCCAAGCTCCAAAGCTCCAAACCAATAGCTCGAACCACCATCATGCTGCAATGTAGCAAGCTCAATCCACGATCATGTTGAAGTGAAACAAATGCGATCCCGAATCCAAAGACTTCAAAGATTCCAAAGATTGCTAAAAGCTACACCTACAAGCTGACTGTCTGATAACCTGATTTTATGCTTCCCATGTGGAAATTATGGGCACCCAGAGTTTAGAAAAGGAACAATAAACTCCAGGTCAGTCATGGGACTGGTGTGAGCAAACAAAAATAGTTGTTTTTAACAAAAAAAAACCAAATAGAAATAAAAAGAAATCAATTATGCTTTTTGGAAAATGAAACTACCATATGGCATCCTGCCACACACACAATGCAATCGCACACATGGAGGATATTTCTCCTTATGCTAGTCAAACATGCTTGATACGTGAAAATCCTTTTGATATTATTATTAGTGCATAGTGTAGAAAATATTTCAAAAGTATAATATTAATCTTTGCCAGCATACGTAACAATATAGTATGCCTACTATAGTTACCATGTCAAATGGAAGGTTCTACAACTAAAACTGTACAAGGCTTGTATTGGATGATTGGATTTCCAAAAAATGGCCAAGGCTAAGGAACTTCCTTTCTGAATGGGTATGCCTCTGGAGGGATGCCCCAAGAACCTAATCGGATCTCTGCCAACACAAGGCCGGGTTACCTCTGTAACTAGGTAACTAACTGTCATGAATATGCCATCCCCCGATCATCACCGACCTTTATCCGGGGATTCACCAACAAATTCCAACAACCACATAAGTAAAATATCTAGGCTCAGTACCATGATACTGCTTTTTACCCAGAAGGAAATGCACATACCCTAAAGGGCACAACGCCCGTAACCTTGCTGCATCCTTCCCGCTTCAACCATTTTCGGGGTGTGAGGTTCGATGAAGTCTTATCCCACAACGCTATGTTTTTCACAAAAGCCATGCTTCGATCAACCAATGATCAACACATAACATGCCACATTACCAAATTGGGAATATATCACTAGTAACCATCAACTACATAACCTATGAGCTCGTACGTCTCAGAGAAGGGTGTTAAGCTAAGAGAATAAGTTCTCTTCCACCAAACAGAAATGTATTCGATAGAAACCAGCTTTACATCTCAAAGTGTAACGTGAGACATACGTCCATATAAGTCCATACTGGGTCTGAATGGAACCAAAGGCACTTTAAAAAGATTCCTTGCAATTCCAGGTATCTACAATCCTGACCGGCCTCCCCATCACATATAGAGATCTTTATACTGGAGCAACTCAGTGTAGAGACATTCGACAAGTAATCCTTTCGTTCTCGAAAATACCCGGTCTTCAACCACCATCTTCAATAGCTATCCATTTCATCGTATCTTTTATTCGGAATGGGTTTTATGACATAAAGTCCTCTTCCGGCTTAACCGAATATTAAGCGCTTGTTTTTAAAAACATATGGATACATTGGGATCGAAGTTAAGTTACAACTTTTTAGCCCAAAACCTTTCCTTTTAAATGGTTTAAACAAATGTTTTTAAACAAAAGATACACCTTTAAGATCCTCTTCAATTTAAATCAAGATTCACTAATCTTCAACATAGATTCATTCATAGCTTTCAAAATTATTTCCGATTTGATTCACCCATAGCTTGAAATCCTTTCAAGAAATGGAAATTCTTCCTTTATATAAAAGTTGTTATCATTTGAAAACAAAAGTCTTTCCGTTTTAGAAAAATCCGGTCAAATTTGCTAAAGTTATAGCCTTCTAAAAGTATAATCTGGAAAATCAACGAACTGCCGTATCCTCGGCAAGTTCTATTTGAGTTAAATTCAAATTCCCAAAATAATTCATTTAATATACTTCAAAAATGTTTTGAAATCCATATATATTATATAACCTATAATACCCTTTCAAACCAGAGTTTCCAAAATAATTTCAAAACTTTAATAAGACATATTATATTCAAACTAAATTTTTAATTTTCAAAACTACCTTTTCAAAACTTTTCATATTTAGCCCCTATTCCATTTGCAAACCATTTTGAATTCAAAATTCAACTTTTAAACTTTTCACCATTTTGAGTAAAATGATTTCAAATTCAAAATACCCGTGACTTAACCAATTTCTCATGAAATCCATATTTGTGTGTATTATGTGTATTCCAAGGGTTTCACAGGCAACAATAAAATATCAACCATCATAAATTCAAGCACAACAATATCAATGAGCGGTATAATCCTATAACGCTTATCTTTCATTCACAGATAAACAAGTAAATTCAACACAGATAAATAAATCACAGTTCATAGCTCAATTCAAAACAATCATATCACAGAACATCATACATCAGAGATATCAAACAATTCAAGGCAATCAATATAATCCAATCATCGATAAGCAAGATTAATAATTCCTAACTAATTCAATCTAATCTTCAATTAAATTAATTACTTAAATTTTCCTTTAAATCCTGCTTAATAAACATTACCAATTATAAACCGTTAGTTATTACTTTGATTAATTAATGAAATTAATTAATCACCCTTAATTATCCATCTTAAGTAATTATCCTTAATTACTTACATTAACTAATTATCCCTTAGTTAATTAACAAATTAACCTTTTAATAATTATTCTATATTCACTTGGTTAATTAACTTCAATCATTAATCAATTACCCTTTAGTCATAAATTAATTAACTTTTAATTAATCCATTAATTAACCTTTAATTATTAAATAACTAAACTTTAATTCTAAATCCTTTCATTAAGTAATTTACCTTTAAGTAATTAATTACCCTTAATTACTTACATTCGTTAATCACTAATTAATTACATTGAGTAATTATCCTTAAGTAATCATCCTTTAATTACTCACATTAATTAATTAACTCTTAATTAATTATCCTTTTATTAATTACATTAACTAATTAATCCTTAATTAATTGTATTAACTAATTAACCCTTTATTTACTTGCACTAAGTAATTATCCTTCAAGTTAATCAATCTCAATTATTAATTGTCCCATAATTAATCACATTAGTTAATCATCTTTAAATTACCATTTAAAACTTATTAAATAAACCTTTGAAATTAATTATTTATTAACCCATAAATGGACTAAAGACTTTTAAGTTAATAATTAAAAACACTATTAAGATAAACCCTTTATCTTAATTAATTACACTATTTAATTTAATTTAAAAATAAACTTAAGAACTAATTTTTATTCTTAAATAATGACACATAAAATAAAATACTTTAAGCTTAATTTATTTCAGTTAAAAACATTTCATTTTTATCTTTAACAAAGTTATCACTTAAACAAACATTTACTATTTAAAGAAATGGGTTAAAGATTGTTTAAGTAAAACTTGTTTTGTTTTAAATTTAAAAAAAAAACTATTATTACACCAAAACCACTAACCCGAGTTATTCCCGAAGCAAACCCGAGTCCATTCTCGTTTTCGCCGAGCAACACCCCAAGTTATCCCTTATCGTTTTTTAATATATTTTCAAACTTTAAAACCTTTAAAACAACAACATTTGAATCACCCGTAACCTAACTTGAGCTATCCCCCGATTTCACCGAGTCCTTCGAGTCTCAACCCTTCTTCTCAAAATCTCTGACACCTAAATGCCAATGCATGTGTACGCACGTTCGCCAGCGCTCTGGTCAACTTCGCTACTACCACCCAGTCACCGGAGACCTCACCATCCTTCTCAGCTACATAGAAACCCATGACAACCCATAAATCAAAGTCGAGAACACTAAACACCACTTGGAACAAAACTCAGCCACCAAAAACCACCTCGTGTCATCGCCTCCGATCACCCGAAACCACATCGACGCAACCAGAGATGTGTCATGATATGATGCTTCGATCCCACTACCCCCGAGCCAGTCCGATGCTCCCATGATAATGAATTTTCTCTGACAACAGCATCAACCAAACCAGGTTTTTAAACCCTAAATCATCACTGTTTCGCCACCACAACGATCTGGAAATTCACCAAGCATTTTTCCCATGATCATTGATCAACTAGATACCTTCAGCCACAACCTCTAGGTTACACGATTTCGCGGTCATCAGAAATTGATAGAATTCAAATTTCTGATCATCTCACCATATCTCGATCCAGGCTAGCTTAAAAATTGTGATAATATGATCAAAATTCATCATTTTCAAATTCGAAACAGGTTATATAATCAAATCGTAAAATTTTGATGATTGATTTTTCTGACTTCAATTGATCGTCACTCTAATATCCAAATTTCAAAATACTTAACCAATATTTCACTCGAAACCATTTTTAGACATAATGTTACATTCATACAGAAACTTATCATTTAGAAATCCCAACCTAAAAAATACTAGGGGAAGAGAGGTTGATTTTTAAAACTGTTTGGATCTGTAAAAACCAAAACGACAACATCTATACATAGGCATGCACAGACAATTGCTTTACATTTCTATATACATGCAAGCATATTTGTATCTATACAAACATATTTTTCAACACACTTCAAGTATCAATCAAAGAAAATCAAGATTTGTAAACAAATTTAAATAGTTTGCTTACCTGGAACATGAACCAAAGAAGGTTTGAAAACCTGGAAATGATTCTAACTTGAAAACTGGAACTTGAATTTTAAAATCTGGAAGTAGATTTTGATCGGTAACTTGATTTTTATTTGCTTGATGCTCTGATATGATCTATAGCTTTGATTCAGTTTGAATTTGAAAAGAGTTGATCTGATCTTTGATTAAACCTGAAGTTGAGTCTGATTTGCTTTAAGTTTGAGTTGCATCTGAACTATGTTTAGGTTTGAGTTGAATCCTTGCTTGATTTTGATCTGTGCTTCTTTATGTTTTGAGGTTGAACTGAATTTGCTAGCTCAGGTTGATCATGTAGTTTGAAAGTGTTGTCGAATTTGTAGTTTGATTTTTTTGTTCTGATTTTCTAAGTTTCCAGGTTTTTCTCTTTAGGTTGGTTTTTAATAGATCAAAAAATAATGAGAACGAAGTAGAGGTAGAAATACATATAATCTTGTTTCTATTTTATCTATAAACAGAAAATAATGAAATTTGTAAATTTGAATGATAAAGTAGATAACACTTGTTAATCTCATGTTAATATAGCTACATTTATTAAATACATGTTTAAAATCTTTAACACTTGTCTTTATTCATGTTACTTAACCTACACTTGTAAATTTGCATATTTTAAATGTTTTTATATTTATATGTGTTTTATCTCATAAATTTTAAAAGATATATTTATATTTTTAAATATGTTTTCATATGATTTATATTTTTCTAAATTTAATTAATGCATTTCCTTTTTATAAATATCTATAACTTTAAAGAAATTGATTTTAAAACTAATTATTTATTAATAAATAAACACACATATATATTATATATAAGTCTTTAAAATATAGAATTTAACTTTTGAACATCTTTTGAAAAATTATTATATTAAATTCATAATATAACTTCTAAATATATATTCATATTTATTATAATTAGAAAACAAAATTTATTATTTTTAAAATATAGAGTTTTAAATGCAATTTATTTTTATGTATTTATTTTTGAATTTCAAAATCAAAATTCTATTTACAATCTATATAAAATAAAAACATATCCTATTTATTTTGGAAAATTTCAAATTAATTCACAATTAATCCAAAAATTTATAGAAATTACCAATTTATATTTGACTTAAAAATGGGATCGTTACATTTCGATAGTTTTAAACTCAATGAAACATGTCTCAAGTCCTAATTCCATTGTATGAAGAAGTTAGCTTTAAAATCATCTTATTTTAAATTGATTTCGATTGAAATAAAATAAATTTATTTCTACGTGTTTCAAGTCCGTACTATCAAACGACAGGTTTGATCACTACGAAACTTGAAACCTAACAATAATTCACCATTACAGATCCAATGAAACTGGTTTCGCTGAAATCCGAGTCAGTGGCCAAAATGGCTATTTTTATGTTAATTAAATAAATTAATATTAAATTGATTAAACCACTTTTTAATTCCACCTTTGATAACTAAAATTTTTATCATTTTTGATTACTTAGACATAGTTTAAAACAAATTTACATGTCAATTCAATATTAATTATTTTACAGATTACAGTATTTGTGACGCCCCACCTCTACACCCACGCTAGCCAAGGACACTACGGGGTAATGCCGTCGATTAACGTGGAGAATAAGGCTGTTTAGGAGCGTCCATCTATAGCCTTGCTCTAACTATCTATTGAATACATTGGCAATTGTCATACAAGAAGATCGACATATCCAATGAATACTTAAACAAAACCATAGGTGGCTGGAGGATCTATCAGAACAGAATATAACAACTCAAATGTAATATACATCACAGAACAGTAGATCATCATATACACATATACAGATACATAACAGAGTATACAAACTAATACATGTCAAGTGGTATAGCAAACCACAATATACAGACGAGTCAAAAGAATACATATGAGAGTTACAAAAAAAAGGAGCAAGCAGGATAGTCCATGTGGAAGCCAAATAGGGTAAGTCCAAATGCACCTAACCCGAAACACCTCGGTCTGACCCGAGTATAAATACATGGGTCAGTCTGGCTAAACAAATCAGTTAGATAAGCTGAACAACAATAACCTGCAAGGTCATAAAGTATAACAAATATCTCTAAAAGAGATAACACAATCATCTAACAAAAGATGAATCATAACAGAACGAGCCTCATATCAATGGCAACTCAAATAAACAAAGGATATGAATATCCCAAAATGAGCCAAAAAGGCAATAACAAATACCAATGAAGGTAACACAAGTTCCACAAGGTAATCGCTATATTGTGCGGCTTGAAAAGACCAACACTGAAGGGCGATACCTAGGGAATATACATATCAATAAAACATCCGAAAATTGCACGTGCTCAGTACTGTATAAACAAGGATCCATGAGCCCGAAGACTCCAAACCCAATATCACTCGAGCGGTGACGAATGACCAACTCCAAAAGCGATACAATAGGGCAGCAAACCCGAAGGCACAAACCCGAAGGCACAAACCCGAAGGAACAAACCCGAAGGCAACATACCCGAAGGCAACATACCCGAAGGCAACAAACCTGAAGGCAACAAACCTGAAGGAGACACTCCCACAGGCAACAAACCGTAGTGGTGAAGGTTCGAAGGCCCATTACTGGACACCACTAACTGGCAGAATGTGTCACAACTCTCGAAAAGGAATCCGAAAAGTGGTAACGTGAGTCCCATAACCACCCGTTCGCACTAAACGGTTTATTATCCGTCAGTCAATTTCACACTCAAAGCAGTGCAAAGTTTACCTCATCTCATCGGTAAACCAGACCAAAGGTCAAAACGTTCAAACGAATAGATTAGGCATTAACCGAAAAGATAAACGCACGTGTTCATAGCACGCGTTTTATCTAATCATTTAATTCTCCTCCCTGTTCGCTTGGAGTGCAAAATTTTGTGTGTTTTAAATAGAATTTATAAATTGGAGAATCGAGCTTTTAATACAATTTAAAGATTATTTTATAAAAACCCATGGATGAAGTCAACAACAAAAAAAACAAGGAATCATCAAAGTAAAAAGGCGATAACACTAATTGGAATCAACATGAATCGATAAAAGTTGGAATCATAAGCAAATAGGCTTAATAGGAAAAATTGAAGCAAGTCAGTCGACTGGCTCTCTGAGAACAGTCGACTGAACCAGAAGCATGGAAATTCCATTTCCTACAGTCAGTCGACTGGTTACAAAGGGTCAGTCGACTGATTGCAGCAAATTGAGGCTCCTAGCCTCTTCAACCAACCTCGGAACCCTCATTTGCTACAACCAGTCGACTGACTTCAAAGGTCAGTCGACTGACTGGCACTAGGGAAGTTTTTCAGCCCATAAAATAAAGAGCAAAACTCTTCCAAATTTCAATTGAACGAGCAATGGCGCTAGGGGTTTATGCCAATCGACAAACCAGCCCAATTCGCTCTTTAATACACCTCCAAAATCATGATCAAACATCAAAGTTATGATTTTCAAAGATTTGACTCCAAAACACTAAAAAATGGAATATTCACCAATTCAATCCAAGCCAAAAGCAATTGCACAAGAATAAGTGTTAGGAATTCATACCTAACAATCAAAGATAGTTAGGACATAGATGTGAGATAAAAATCTTACTTTTTTAACTCAAAAACAATGATGGGAAGCCCAATTGCAAAGAAAAGACCAACCACTCACCACTTCAACTCTACTAACTTCAATCTAAGATCAAAACAAGTATTTCCTAAGTTAGGTTTAGGAAACTTTCTGAAATTGAAGAGGAAAAGAGTTGGAGAAGATGAAGAGGAGGCTTACCAATAGCTTCTCTTTGATTTTGGAGCAAGAATTCAAGTTTGCAAAGTAAACTAGGGCTTGGAATTTCTATTTCTCATTCTCTTCCCCCATTTTCAGTTTTAGCTAGAGTTTAGGAAATGAAAATGAGTGAATGGGGAAGAGAGGGACTGAGTTAGGGTATTAAGCTAGCAAGTGGGCTGAACCCAAAACCTAATAGAAAAAGTAGCAAAATTCGACTTACTCCAAACATATCAAAGTTTATACTTAAAAAGATCGTAAACGCCATTTTGGACTCAATGGAGGTGGTTTCGAGCCCCAATTCGGCCGTTTGCAAAAAGTAGCTTTTCGAACCCAAAAATCCGACTAATGACGCTATATTTAAATAACACATTTAAATATATAAAATCGTTAAATATGCGGGTTGTTACAGATCTCCCCTCCTTACAAAATTGCGTCCTCGCAATTCCCAGAGATGATATTTGTAACAACTACATACATACATCATCCCAAAAAGAAAAGGAAATAAGCTTGAGATGAAAAGATATTCTCACCATTGCCAAGCCAAGATAGAAAACCCGGATAAGATCGTTCGATAAACTCTCTGGTTTCCCAAGTACGGTCATTGGGGTTAGTGGACCATTGAACTTTAACGAGCGGCACATCCTTCTTCCGAAGGTGTCACACCTCCATGTCAAGTACGCGAATAGGCTGTTGTACAATAGATAAGTCCGGTGAGATCTCAAGTTCTTGCTAATCAGGACAATCGATAACAGAATCCGACTGTCGAAGACACTTTCAAAGTTGAGAGACGTGAAATACGTCATGAATGCCAAATAAATGAGCTGGAAGTGAAACTCTATAAGCCGCAGGGCCGACACGTTTAGTAATAAAAAATGGTCCTATAAAACGAGGAGCCAATTTTCCAGTCGTACTAAAGCGCGTCACCCCTTTCAAAGGAGAAACACGAATAAAAACAAGATCACCGTCTGAGAATTCGAGATGCTTCCTACGGTTGTCCGCGTAGGATTTCTGGCGGCTCCGTGCCTATTTCATTCTCAAACGAATAAGATCAATCTTCTCAGAAGAGTCACGAACAAATTCTGGGCCAAGAATAAGCTTCTCCCCAGATTCCAACCAACAAGAAGGTGATCGACATGGCCTTCCATATAAAGCTTCGAAAGGAGCCATACCGATACTAGACTGTAAACTATTATTGTAGTAGAACTCTACAAGAGGTAGGTGATCCTCCCAACTACCACCAAAATCAAAAATATAGATACGGAGGAGATCTTCCAAGATACGATTCACCCGTTTAGTCTGTCCGTCAGACTATGGATGATAAGCTGTGCTAAAATTAAGCTTTGTTCCCAAAGCTTGCTGAAGACTCCGCCAAAAATGACTCATGAATAAAGGATCACGGTCACTCACAATAGAACTAGGAACATCGTAAAATCTCACGATTTCCTTGACATATAACTTAGCCAAATGCAAAGCAGTCCTATTAGACTTAATAGGAACAAAATGAGCAGACTTGGTGAGGCGATCAACAATAACCCAGATGCTAGAATGCCCGACCTCGAACGAGGTAGGCCGTCAATGAAATCCATAGAAATCTGATCCCATTTCCACAATGGAATCTCTAGAGGCTGAAGAAGACCTGAAGGAAGCTGATGTTCGGCCTTAATGCGCTGACAAGTTATGCAATTACTCACATAACTCATCACATCGCGCTTCATGCCTTCCCAATAATAAAGGCGACGCATATCGGCATACATCTTACTATTACCAAGATGGATAGTATACTTAGAACGGTGACAGTCATCAAGAATGTCATGCCTAAGTGCAAAATAAGAAGGCACAAAAAGACGGTTCTTCATACGAAGACACTCATGAGAATCAATGCTAAAATCCTGCAATGCCTCATCACAGGATCCAGACTCACAAAGCTGAATAAGATGCAATAAATTTGGATCACGTCGCTGAGCATCGGCAATACGATCCAATAAAATGGGTCGAGCTCCCAAACTAAATAATAGAATAGGAGAATCAGAAGATGAACCTCTATCACAAATTTCACAAAAACATAGAGTCTCAAGAATGTTCCATTCGGCAAGCATCATAGAAACAACAGCCGAATGTTTGCGACTAAGCGCATCAGCAATACGATTACCCTTTCCAGGGGTATACTGGATATCAAAGTCATAGGAGGCAAGAAAATCGAGCCAACGCTGTTGCCTCATATTGAGTTCCTTCTGAGTGAACAAATACTTCAAGGATTTATGATTGGTATAGAGAATGAAGCACTCGCCTAATAAATAGTGTCGCCAAATCTTCAAGGCGAAGACAACGGCGGCTAACTCAAGATCATGAGTGGCATAGCGAACTTCATTCGGGCGTAGTTGCCTAGAAGCATAAGCGATTACCCGGTCGTTCTGCATAAGAACAGCACCGAGACCACTACCACAAGCATCGGTGTAAACAACAAGATCATGATTCCCTTCGGGAAGCACTAAAATAGGAGCATTAGTGAGAAGTTCCTTTAATGTCTGAAAGGAAACTTCACACTTATCGGACCAAATATAATGAATGCCTTTTCGAGTAAGGCTGGTGAGAGGAAGCACAACACAGGAAATATCCTTAATGAACCGACGGTAATAACCCGCCAATCCAAGTGAACTACGAATCTCGTGTACATTCTCAGGCCTCTTCCAATTCTGGATGGCTTCGATCTTTGAGGGATCGACAGAAACGCTGTCGGAAGATACACCATGGCCTAATAACTTAACCTTATTCTCCCAAAAATGGCACTTGGAGAATTTGGCTCTAAGCTGATGATGACGGAGAGTAGTCAAGACAATTCTCAAGTGATTAGTATGCTCGGCTTCAGACTTAAAATAAATAAGGATATCATCAATGAGCACAATGTTATCCCACCTTTTGGCAAAGCCGAGATACCTAAAGATTAACTGAATATCAATAATAACAGGTCATGAACATCAACTGTACGCTGCAGGATAACCATGGATATCGATGTTTGTCCGAGTCCAGATTGAGCTATAATTAATAAAGGCGTGGCTAGCAAAACCAAGAGGGCCAGCACTTCAAATTTCAAGTCAATCCGAGTTCGTACGCTCGAATTACGATCGATACATGTTAGTGAAAGATGTTGTTCGAATCCATCATGGAGCTTTGTTCGTATCCATAGGCGGAGCCTCTATTCGAACCCATCGGAAGGACCTCTGTTCGTCCATCGGCATTGCTTCCTTCGTATCCATTGGCCGGGTCATGTTCGCATCCATCAGTAGTTTGAATCCATTACGTTCGTATCGATCAAAAGGAAGATGACCCCGCCATCAAGCTTGGAAGTCCTTCAAATCCATAGAGGTATTCCTCTTCGAATCTATTCTGCAACCTCCTATTTATATTGATCAACTGGTGTGACGACCCAGAATTTTCAAGCATTTAAAAATCGGAATATTTAATTGATTTTAAGTATTCAATAGAGTAATTTTAACTTGAATAACGAGTATTACAATTTATTTGATAATTAAATTATTAAACTAAATAAGTGAAGTTGGGTAAATTGTTGAATCTGAAATTTTAAGCCTATTAAAAATAATTTGAAGGCTTGTAAAATTTATATTGATAACACTGAAGATAATAGAAGTTGTAAAATCGAAATTAACAGTGGTTTGTTCAGTTTTAAAATTATATCATTTAATTCGAATTTAAAAAAAGCCTTTCGAGGCACAGTCTCGGAATTCGACGAAACTAGTTCCATTGGGTTCGTAATATGGAATTATTATCGGATTTCAAAACTCGTATTGATCGGAGCTATTGTGTGGGCATACGATTTATAAACGTGCTTAAAATTTAAGTTAAATGCGGTACTTGGTCAGTCAAACTTAATTTAAATTTACATTAGAATCTTTCAAATTCTTTCCAGCGTACGCTTCCTTTGGCTTTCCCCTAACGATTCTTCACCTTTCTTTCTTTTAGACTCGTGACCTCTCAGAAAGAAGAAAAGAAAAGAGACGTAACGTGAGTTTCTCGTAGCCGAAACTAAAATTTGTCTACCTACAGTATGCTTCGCCCCCCCTCCTTCTCAAATAAACCTATTCAGTTCATTCCTCACAAAAAAATAGGATAAATGAGCGATTGAAATCGCGAAATCAAGTTAGGTCCGAGCATTCATTCGAAACCCTAGATGTAAGTAATCACGTCCTCATCGAGTTGAAGTCGCGCAGAGGAAGAGAGTTTCGAAATTTCCGGTGGTAGCCGCCGTGAATCGCGCGAGCACGATTACGAGTCGTGGAGGGTTGGGCGTGGCGAGTGGCATCGCGAGCTTGAGTTTGTGTCGCGATGTGCTGTGCGACGTCGAACTCGAAGTTCGTGGTGTGGATTTAGTCGCGATTTCTCTAGGGCGCGGGGTAGAGTAAGGTTGTGGGGCGGTGAGTGGTCGTTCGACAAGATGGCGGTCGATTTGGGAGCTTGCAACGAGGTATGAAATTTACCTTGAATTTTATTATTCAAAATAAAAATTTAATTAGTTAAATAGTAAAGTAAATTTGCCGCGGAAAGGTATATAAAAAGAAAAATAAATATATAAGTACATCCACATTTTTATATGTACTGTAAACAGAAATTTGTATATATGTAGGGTTTTGGTAAAAATAGGAATATTATAATATTGAAGAGTTTATTATAAAATTGGATTCTTAAAAATCTTTATAGAATATTTGAGTTTCAAATTGAATTTTTTTTTATATATTATTGGGATAAATTTGTTTAATAAACTTAAAACTTATTTAATTAGGTTAGTTGCTAAAAATAATTTATTAAAAGGGAAATTTGTTTAAAAATCAAATCATTAGCTTAATCCAAATTCTTAGTTAATTAAATTAGTAGATGGAAATTTAATTGTTTAATTGATTCGAATATTAATAAATCGTAAATTGGTTTGTACAAGGTTAAAAGTCGCAGAAGAACAAGGTGAGTTTGAGGTGAATAACAATCTTAGGCCAAAGGTGAGCTAAATCTCACTCAGTTAAATTTAAATTTAAATGATTAAATCTAAATAATTGCTTGAAATGGTTGAATTGATTTATGTGCTGTAGTGGGATATATATATTTGGAATTGGCATTTTATTTTGTGCTAACATCTGTGGATGCAGGGAAAACAGGTTGGAGGGATCCAACTGGACCCCTCAACTTTATTTAATTATTTAATGTTCTCTGTTCTGAATATTTGATATTCTGTAATGAATTATGTGAAAATATTGAATGCTATGGCTTGATTGTTATTATCGGGCAATAATTAATTACTAAAGATATAATTTGAGTTTGGGAATGAAAATAAAAGAAGTGAAATTGTAAGTAAAATAATTATAGCAAAGTTGAATAAATTTATGAATGAACTGGAAAGGAAATAAAGTGATTTTAAAATTCTAATATATAAATCTTGTGTATGGGAAGGAAATTTAAATAAACAGAGAGTTAATGAAACTTGAATTTAAATGTTATTGTTTAAAAGAACAAAACATTTATTTTAAATTGAGGATTTAAATTATTTAAGAAGAATAAAGAAGAAAATGGGAATAACCTGAAATTTTTACATTTCAGTTAAAAGATTTAAAATCAAATAGGAAATAATAATAATAAAAAAATAAAGTCCATAATTAATGAATTTTGAAATGAACCAAATAAGTAAAGAAATTTATTTCAAATAGAATTAAATTGGAAATCAATTTGGGAAAATTGATTTAAGTGCTTGAAGTTGGAATTTTCTCTGGGTGGCCAAGTACACGTGTTTTTAAAAGTAAATTTGTAAATGTAAATTAAATGTTTTAAAGTTGTTATTAAAGAAAGCAAGTTTTATAAAATTTATTATTTCTAATATTTAATTTCTAAAGCAAGTATTTCCTTTTAATATATTATAGCATTAATTATTTAGAAGTGACTTAGTATTTGTTTTAAAGGTGAAAACCTGGTTTTATATTTTATAAAGTAACCTTATTTTCTCAAATTCATATAATATGTATTTTTAACAAATTATTTAAGTAGTTTTATCCTAAGTGTTTTAAAGTATATATTTCAAAGTAAAGTATTTTAAATTATTTCAAAAATCTATTTTTTGTGCTTGGTGATTTCAGAGGAGATAGAAAATATTTGGGAAAGTTGATTCTGCAAGAAAGATGGTTTTGAAACTGTTTCCAAAGGATTGAAAATAGAAATATATCTTGTGAAGATATTTTTGGGATTAATAAATAATTTGGAAAATTATTGGTTGATGGTTGTTTATGAATATTAATTGATAGTTAAATAACCGACTATCAATATTGGACAATGCGTTGATCGTTTCGAAGAGACTGGGATCGAGAATTATTTCTCGAAAACCACTTCGATCCGGTTTGTACGTTTCGAGTAAACGATTGTGGATTCGAAGCTGGAGCAGTGAAGTGCAAGGGCTAGTCGCTACTAATTCTAAGGATATTTCCAAAATGGATGTAGTAGGAATAGTGCCATCGGTTCCGTTCGAACCTGGGACGGACTTGTATTTATGAATGCTTGCGAAACATCGTCAGGTGGACGATGGGCATTCTAAGGGATATATTCTAAAAGGTAACGCTTAGCCTCAAGCCTCATCAAATGGGAATGACTGAAAATCAGGGGATATGCAGCAAGGCTTCGTGGGTAGCCCCCACTGGAGGGTGAGGTCATTCCTGTCTAAATGTCCCTTTATTTCGGCTTAGTGGGCGGTTGCTGATCCCAACCGTAGGGTGATCTTGCTCGGGACTGTCAAGTAAGGGATGGTTCCGGTCTTGTGTTGCAGGGGAGTTAGGGTGGCTCCTCAGTACGCTAATCTAGACCAGGTACTGTAACAGGTGGTACCCCAGTGCCTAGCCATTAGTTGGAATCCATTTTCCCTACGCGCCCGTACGGTTTTGATTGTGCCCAACTATTGCTGAAACGTGAGATGCAAGCATTTCAGATAGATTCTATTTACTTTCTATCGACATTATTATAATATCAGAAGATTTCTATAAAAATTGTTTTAGCTATCGTAGGGTAAAAACCCGACATGTTTATTTTTGGCGTGGTCTTACGAGATGCTTTTGTTTTCAAAGGATTTTTGAAACTTTAATAATCAATTGGGTGTGATTTTCTCACGCTGGTATTCCAGACTAACTCGGGTATTATTTAACTGTAATGCTCGAGTCAGACCGAGTATTATAGGATACACGATATGATGCTGTGGAGCTCAAGAGTTGAGTTGGATGACGATACGTATATCCGTACTTGTTTTATATATATATATTCCGCTGTGTTGACTGGCTGTGTATCCATTGTGTGTTATTGATGTGAGCTGTGATTGATGTACTCTGATGATGTAATATATGTAAACAGACATATTTGATTTTGAGTAAAGATTATTTACTATCTATTATATTTTGTTCCACTGCGATGGTTAGATTCTGATGTTGTTTTCTCTACTTTCTTCTTCTACCTCTTCTTCTTTAACCCAAATGATTCGTATTTCTGTACAACTTGAGTTGATTGTTGTAGAATAATGTTGACTCAAGGGGATCGGATTTGCTACATTACAGCGTGATAGGGGGTTCTCCATTTACGTTAGGTGGCGAACGGGAGACTCTTACCCCTACATGCCCCCGGGGATAGTATAAGGTCTTGCGGGGTTGGTTGCGAGTCGAGAGGCTGGCCGTAAAAGCAAATCTGAGGTATCACTGTGAGCCACAGCGGGGCTGGGATGGTTGAAAAGCCTACCGGTCGTGAGCCGTTGCTGATGGTTGAAAAGCCTAGGACGTCACACTTGGTATCAGAGCTTAGGTTGGAAATAACCTTGGCTCTGGTGGGAATTACTCATAAAATAGAGTCTATAGTACTCTAGAATGAGTTTGAGCGTATAAATAAATATGAGCGCGTATTTGTTAGTGAATATAAATTGTTTTAATATTGTGTTGATTGGTTTATCGAGTGGCATATGAACCTTCGTCGACACAGTCTGCGCAACTGTATCGAAAGGGTTTCTAAACACTTGAATAAAACAACCGACACGATATTGTTTTAAATATGGGTAAATGAAATAATTTTACCCAAAAACATATTTTGATATAAAGAATAGTTTTTGAAAACTATTTAGCTAATATATGGTCGCTTGGATGTTAATTGGATGTTAGAAATGATAATATTAACGTATTATCATTGTAAAGTGAAAATTTAACTAGAAATTTAAAGATAACTAAAATTTAAAGGAGTAAATTCATTATAAAATGAAATTTATAAATAATTTATGAATTGAAATAAAATCAGATGAGAATTTGTATAAGCATAAAGTGTGCAAATGAATTATAGTTAAAATTTATTTAAGCAGGATTTGGAAATTCGAATTTCAGAGATTTTGGGAATGCTTATCGAAGTGTTTTGAAGATAAATAATAACATTGTTGTTTTGGAGGTATTTCTGAATGGAAATTTGTTTTAAAATGGATTTTTGAAGTAAGATAGCATTGAATTCACTCCAGTCACTGGACAATAACTTCGTTGATGACTGCAGCACCATCGATGTTCATTTTCGAGTTTCTAAGTGAAGAATTGCTACCAAATTGATTTGTTTAGAAAAGCATGTTGTTTTTGAAATTCCAAAGGAAATTTGTTGGGAATAAAAACCAGGATTGGTTTAAAATTTTGAGAAGTGAGATTTTGAAATGTTGGAAATTTCAAAAATGACTTGGAACCAAAAAACCGGGTGTTTAAAATTCCTGATAAGATAGGTTGTAAACTTATAAATTGAGATGATTTTTAAAATCAGGAAGGAAATATAAGCTTTGAATGTTGGGAATTTAATTTTTAAGTGAAAAGTTAAAATGAAATTAACTTGGATTAGAGAATAAAATTTAACTGGATTGAAATTGATTGAATAGGCTGGAAATAATATCCAGTTGTATTCGAATCAAGTTGAAATCGAATTGAGTTAAATAAATATGAGTTAAAGTAAAATTGAATTGCAATGAGAATTCAATTGAATTAATGAATGAAATTAAATTCTTACCTGAACAAATGGAAAATAAATCAGCTAAGGATTAGATTGGAGTAAATAAATTAGAATAACTTATAAAAGAATCAGAATTAAAAATAAATGATGAATACATTCAGGCTTGGAATGAATGTGATTGTATAAAACAGTAAGTTGGGACTTATAAAATGTGAAAGTGAAATAGAAAACCAAAAAAATTAATATTGTTTGATAAATTGAAAAATAAAATGAAGATCAAAACTTGAATTATAAACTAAATTGAACTAAGAAAGTTAAATGGAGTGATATTTGGGATTAAAAATTCAAGTGTTGGATTATAAATAAGGGAAGAACTAATTAGATAATAAATTAGTTAATGAAATTGAATTGTGAGTTTACGATGAAGTTGGAAATAAACTCAAGTTATAAATTAAAATTGATTCAAATTGTTGATGAAGTGAAAGTAATTGAGAATGAAGCTGAATTATGAGTAATAAATTGGATGGTAAATTGAAAGTGAATAATAGAATCAGAACTTGAGTTATTAAATTGAAAATTTAGCTTGAAGTGTTAACAAATTAAATATAATTGAAGTGTATCGGATAAAAATATAAATGGATTAAAATAGCAACGATCTGAATGCGCAAATAAAATCCATAAGTGAAGATAACTTGGAAATAGCCAGGAAATAAATTGAATGAGTTAAATCTGGAAAGTTAAATTTTATAATAACTAATCAAATAAATTTGTAGTTTGAAATGAGATTGGATTGAGATAGAATCAAATTAAATTGAAAGGAGAAATTTATTTGCAAAAAGGAAATGAGCTTAAGAATAGAGAAAAAAGGAGATTTACTTGAAAGTAAAATGGGCTTAAGTATAAAATTGGAGTGAATAAACTAAGCAAAAAAAAAAGGAAATGAGTTGAATTGCATTCAACTTAAAATTAAGTTTAATAATAGAGGATTGGATTTAAATCAAGTAAGAATAAATTTTAATTGAAATAAAAATTTGGTGTGATGCCGATAATATTTAATGGAGTGAAAATGCTTAAATAAATAATTGTGAACCATTTAAATTATTAAGGGATTGAAATAACTTGAGACAATAAGGAAAATAGAATGTTTCGAGTTTATTAGAATGGTTTAAGTGAATGTGGATAAACTAATTATATTGAATAAATAAATGACGGAATAAATAAGTATCAAATGAAATGTGGTTTAAATAAGTTGAGAAATGGTTATGGAATGAAATAGCTTGGATTGTTTCCGAGCTAAATAAAATAGTTTGGAATAAACTAACATGGAATGAAATGTAAATAAATGGATTGTAAATGAAATTTAAATGGAATGGGTCGGGCTAAATAAATGATTGTGAATGGATTAAAATAAAAGGGAAATTTAAGTGGCAATCAAGATGAACCTAAGTTGTAAATGGTTTTAAATGAACTGGTTGGATAATAAAATGAGATGCAAAGTGAATGGTATTCAAATTTAAAATGCAATGAAACTGAGAATATATGAATTGTGAATAAATTTAAAATGGAATAGAATTAGGTATAAATTGAGTTGAAATCCATTTAAATTGGTTATAAAACATAAATATTTGTTTGTTCACATAGATTTTGTCAAATTTGCATAGAATAAATATCATTGGATGTAAATGGAGGTGATTAAAATTCTATGAATTAATAGGAGAGAAATAAATTGATTTTGAGAGCAATGGAATTAAATATGAATTGAGTTTGCTTAAGAATAAATAAAATATTGGTGATTGAGTGTTAAACCATTCAAATTGACTGAAAATGGTTATAAAATAATTGGAACAGTTGAATTAGCATGGAAACTATATTAATTGCTTACGGAAAAATGTTTGGTATGAGTTTCTTTTAGAATTCATATGTTTTAACTATTGTAAACAAGTGAAATGTAGTTAAATTTCATATATATGGCACTTACATGTTTGAATTGAGTAAGTACAGGTACCTGGAAGCCGTGTGGCTGGATTTGGTTGTGCTATTTGCTAAAAATAATAATCTGTTTTCTTAAAATGCTAAATAAGGTACGCCTACGCAATTAAAATAGGAAATATGAACTGTTTTTGGTTTTTCCGACCGTGTGGGTCGATGTATATATATTTATCTCTTTTCTCAAATTGCAAAAGCTCCTCCATACAAAGGGGACTCTGCCAAAAAATTTCAGAAATTTTGGGAGTTAGAAAATTTTTGAATTTTTTTTTAAAATTTTGTTATCGACAAACAAATTCAAATTGGAAACTAAAATAAGTTAGTATATGAAACTAATGAAATAATGATATGAATTAGTAATAAATGACAAATAAAATTTATACATTTAGAGTTAAAAAAATAAATTGAAAATGGAGATAAATCAATGCGAATACAAATGGATATAATTGAAGTGGTAAGACGGAAATAAATAAAGAAGCATATAAAATGCTTATGTTAACTTAAGTAAGGAATGGTCAATTCTTAATTGGAAATTGAATATTGCAAATATATTCTAAGTTGATATGTAGATAAATATTGACATCTGGTAAGGAAGTTGATAAAATGTTAAGCAGGATGTGCAGGTATTATAAAAGGGAAAAGAGAATTGATTTTGATTTCAGAAAGATAAATACGAATTGCCCGACAAAAAGGTACGTATTTAAAATTTGGTATGAAATTTGATTGGGATTTGGATTGAGCCACTTGGCATTTTGTTTTCATTTTGGATTTGGGAGGCCGTAGAGCCATTTTGTAGTTGTACCGAGCTAGCCATGCAAAGGAGACGCTGGCAAAAAATTTCGAAAATTTAGGGAGTTAGGAAAATTTTGAGAAAATTTTGATAATTCAAAATCTAGTTTTGAATTATAATTTAAATAGTGGAACAAGTATTTACTTGAAAAGTATAGAAGGTTTTGGAACGGTTTGGAAAGTTAATAAGAATAATAATGGGTTTTTTTTACGAAGATAGTTGGAGAGATGTTGAATTGTTAGAAACTGTTTGGTTTTAGGAAAATAATAAACGGGTATTGGACCATTCTTCCTAATTAGTAATTACGGGGACTAAATTCTTTTAAGGGGGAAGAATGTGACGACCCGGAATTTTCAAGCATTTAAAAATCGGAATATTTAATTGATTTTAAGTATTCAATAGAGTAATTTTAACTTGAATAACGAATATTACAATTTATTTGATAATTAAATTATTAAATTAAATAAGTGAAGTTGGGTAAATTGTTGAATCTGAAATTTTAAGCCTATTAAAAATAATTTGAAGGCTTGTAAAATTTATATTGATAACAATGAAGATAATAGAAGTTGTAAAATCGAAATTAATAGTGGTTTGTTCAGTTTTAAAATTATATCGTTTAATTCGAATTTAAAAATAGCCTTCCGAGGCACAGTCTTGGAATTCGACGAAACTAGTTCCATTGGGTCCGTAATATGGAATTATTATCAGATTTCAAAATTCGTATTGATCGGAGTTGTTGTGTGGGCGTACGATTTATAAACGCGCTTAAAATTTAAGTTAAATGCGGTACTTGGTCAGTCAAACTTAATTTAAATTTACATCAGAATCTTTCCAATTCTTTCCAGCGTACGCTTCCTTTGGCTTTCCCCATATGATTCTTCACCTTTCTTTCTTTTAGACTCGTGACCTCTCAGAAAGAAGAAAAGAAAAGAGACGTAACGTGAGTTTCACATGGCCGAAACTAAAATTTTTCTATCTACAGTATGCTTCGCCTCCCCCTCCTTCTCAAATAAACCTATTCAGTTCATTCCTCACAAAAAAAGGATAAATGAGCGATTGAAATCGCGAAATCAAGTTAGGGCCGAGCATTCGTTCGAAACCCTAGATGTAAGTAATCACGTCCTCATCGAGTTGACGTCGCGCAGAGGAAGAGGGTTTCGAAATGTCTGGTGGCGTGAATCGCGCGAGCACGATTACGAGTTGTGGAGGGTTGGGCGCGGCGAGTGGCGTCGCGAGCTTGAGTTTGTGTCGCGATGTGCTGTGCGACATCGAACTCGAAGTTCGTGGTGTGGATTTGGTCGCGATTTCTCTAGGGCGCGGGGTAGAGTAAGGTTGTGGGGCCGTGAGTGGTCGTTCGACAAGATGGCGGTCGATTTGGGAGCTTGCAACGTGGTATGAAATTTACCTTGAATTTTATTATTCAAAATAAAAATTTAATTAGTTAAATAGTAAAGTAAATTTGCTGTAGAAAGGTATATAAAAAGAAAAATAAATATATAAGTACATCCACATTTCTATATGTACTGTAAACAGAAATTTGTATATATGTAGGATTTCGGTAAAAATAGGAATATTATAATATTGAAGAGTTTATTATAAAATTGGATTCTTAAAAATCTTTATAGAATATTTGAGTTTCAAATTGAATTTTTTTTATATATTATTGAGATAAATTTGTTTAATAAACTTAAAACTTATTTAATTAGGTTAGTTGCTAAAAATAATTTATTAAAAGGGGAAATTTGTTTAAAAATCAAATCATTAGCTTAATCCAAATTCTTAGTTAATTAAATTAGTAGATGGAAATTTAATTGTTTAATTGATTCGAATATTAATAAATCGTAAATTGGTTTGTACAAGGTTAAAAGTCGCAGAAGAACAAGGTGAGTTTGAGGTGAATAACAATCTTAGGCCAGAGGTGAGTTAAATCTCACTCAGTTAAATTTAAATTTAAATGATTAAATCTAAATAATTGCTTGAAATGGTTGAATTGTTTTATGTGCTGTAGTGGGATATATATATTTGGAATTGGCATTTTATTTTGTGCTAACATCTGTGGATGCAGGGAAAACAGGTTGGAGGGATCCAACTGGACCACTCAACTTTATTTAATTATTTAATATTCTCTGTTCTGAATATTTGATATTCTGTATTGAATTATGTGAAAATATTGAATGCTATGGCTTGATTGTTATAATCGAGCAATAATTAATTACTAAAGATATAATTTGAGTTTGGGAATGAAAATAAAAGAAGTGAAATTGTAAGTAAAATAAATATAGCAAAGTTGAATAAATTTATGAATGAACTGGAAAGGAAATAAAGTGATTTTAAAATTCTAATAAATAAATCTTATGTATGGGAAGGAAATTTAAATAAACAGAGAGTTAATGAAACTTGAATTTCAATGTTATTGTTTAAAAGAACAAAACATTTATTTTAAATTGAGGATTTAAATTATTTAAGAAGAATAAAGAAGAAATTGGGAATAACCTAAATTTTTTACATTTCAGTTAAAAGATTTATAATCAAACAGGAAATAATAATAATAAAAAAATAAAGTCCATAATTAGTGAATTTTGAAATGAACCAAGTAAGTAAAGAATTTTATTTCAAATAGAATTAAATTGCAAATCAATTTGGGAAAATTGATTTAAGTGCTTGAAGTTGGAATTTTCTCTGGGTGGCCAAGTACACGTTTTTTTTAAAAGTAAATTTGTAAATTTAAATTAAATGTTTTAAAGTTGTTATTAAAGAAAGCAAGTTTTATAAAATTTATTATTTCTAATATTTAATTTCTAAAGCAAGTATTTCCTTTTAATATATTATAGCATTAATTATTTAAAAGTGACTTAGTATTTGTTTTAAAGGTGAAAACCTGGTTTTATATTTTATAAAGTAACCTTATTTTCTCAAATTCATATAATATGTATTTTTAACAAATTATTTAAGTAGTTTTATCCTAAGTGTTTTAAAGTATATATTTCAAAGTAAAGTATTTTAAATTATTTCAAAAATCTATTTTTTGTGCTTGGTGATTTCAGAGGAGATAGAAAATATTTGGGAAAGTTGATTCTGCAAGAAAGATGGTTTTGAAACTGTTTCCAAAGGATTGAAAATAGAAATATATCTGGCGAAGATATTTTTGGGATTAATAAATAATTTGGAAAATTATTGGTTGATGGTTGTTTGTGAATATTAATTGATAGTTAAATAACCGACTATCAATATTGGACAATGCGTTGATCGTTTCGAAGAGACCGGGATCGAGAATTATTTCTCGAAAACCACTTCGATCCGGTTTGTACGTTTCGAGTAAACGATTGTGGATTCGAAGCTGGAGAAGTGAAGTGCAAGGGCTAGTCGCTACTAATTCTGAGGATATTTCCAAAATGGATGTAGTAGGAACAGTGCCTTCGGTTCCGTTCGAACCCGGGACGGACTTGTATGGATGAATGCTTGCGAAACCTCGTCAGGCGGACGATGGGCATTCTAAGGGATATATTCTAAAAGGTAACGCTTAGCCTCAAGCCTCATCAAATGGGAATGGCCGAAAATCAGGGGATATGCAGCAAGGCTTCGTGGGTAGCCCCCACTGGAGGGTGAGGTCATCCCCGTCTAGATGTCCCTTTATTTCAGCTTAGTGGGCGGTTGCTGATCCCAACCGCGGGGTGATCTTGCTCGGGACTGTCCAGTAAGGGATGGTTCCGGTCTTGTGTTGCAGGGGAGTTAGGGTGGCTCCTCGGTACGCTGATCTAGACCAGGTACTGTGAGAGGTGGTACCCCAGTGCCTAGCCATTAGTTGGAATCCATTTTCCCTACGCACCCGTACGGTTTTGATTGTGCTCAACTATTGCTGAAACGTGAGATGCAAGCATTTCAGCTAGATTCTATTTACTTTCTATGGACACTATTATAATATCAGGGGATTTCTATAAAAATTGTTTTAGCTATCGAAAGGTAAAAACCCGACATGTTTATTTGTGGCGTGGTCTTACAAGATGCTTTTGTTTTCAAAGGATTTTTGAAACTTTAATAATCAATTGGGTGTGATTTTCTCACGCTGGTATTCCAGACTGACTCGGGTATTATTTAACTGTAATGCTCGGGTCAGACCGAGTATTATAGGATACAGGATATGATGCTGTGGAGCTCAGGAGTCGAGCTGGTGACGATACGTATATCCGTACTTGATATATATATATATATATATATATATATATATATATATATATATATATATATATATATTCCGCTGTGTTGACTGGCTGTGTATCCATTGTGTGTTATTGATGTGAGCAATGATTGATGTACTCTGATGATGTAATATATGTAAACAGACATATTTGATATTGAGTAAAGATTATTTACTATCTATTATATTTTGTTCCGCTGCGATGGTTAGATTCTGATGTTGTTTTCTCTACTTTCTTCTTCTACCTCTTCTTCTTTAACCCAAATGATTCGTATTTCTGTACAACTTGAGTTGATTGTTGTAGAATAGTGTTGACTCAAGGGGTACGGATTTGCTACATTACAGCGTGATAGGGGGTTCTCGCTTTGCGTTAGGTGGCGAATGTGAGACTCTTACCCCTACATGACCCCGGGGATAGTATAAGATCTTGCGGGGTTGGTTGCGAGTCGAGAGGTTGGCCGTAAAAGCAAATCTGAGGTATCACTGTGAGCCACAACAGGGCTGGGATGGTTGAAAAGCCTACCGGTCGTGAGCCGTTGCTGATGGTTGAAAAGCCTAGGACGTCACACTTGGTATCAGAGCTTAGGTTGGAGATAACCTTGGCTCTGGTGGAAATTACTCATAAAATAGAGTCTATAGTACTCTAGAATGAGTTTGAGCGTATTAATAAATATGAGCGCGTATTTGTTAGTGAATATAAATTGTTTTAATATTGTGTTGATTGGTTTATTGAGTGGCATATGAACCTTCGTCGACACAGTCTGCGCAACTGTATCGAAGGGGTTTATAAACACTTGAATAAAACAACCGACACGATATTGTTTTAAATATGGGTAAATGAAATAATTTTACCCAAAAACATATTTTGATATAAAGAATAGTTTTTGAAAACTATTTAGCTAATATATGGTCGCTTGGATGTTAGAAATGATAATATTAACGTATTATCATTGTAAAGTGAAAATTTAACTAGAAATTTAAAGATAACTAAAATTTAAGGGAGTAAATTCATTATAAAATGAAATTTATAAATAATTTATGAATTGAAATACAATCAGATGAGAATTTGTATAAGCATAAAGTGTGCAAATGAATTATAGTTAAAATTTATTTAAGCAGGATTTGGAAATTCGAATTTCAGAGATTTTGGGAATGTTTATCGAAGTGTTTTGAAGATAAATAATAACATTGTTGTTTTGGAGGTATTTCTGAATGGAATTTTTTTTTAAAATGGATTTTTAAAGTAAGATAGCATTGAATTCACTCCAGTCACTGGACAATAACTTCGGTGATGACTGCAGCACCATCGATGTTCATTTTCGAGTTTCTAAGTGAAGAATTGCTACCAAATTGATTTGTTTAGAAAAGCATGTTGTTTTTGAAATTCCAAAGGAAATTTGTTGGGAATAAAAACCAGGATTGGTTTAAAATTTTTGAGAAGTGAGATTTTGAAATGTTGGAATTTCAAAAATGATTTGGAACCAAAAAACCGGGTGTTTAAAATTCCTGATAAGATAGGTTGTAAACTTATAAATTGAGATGATTTTTAAAATCAGGAAGGAAATATAAGCTTTGAATGTTGGGAATTTAATTTTAAGTGAAAAGTTAAAATGAAATTAACTTGGATTAGAGAATAAAATTTAACTGGATTGAAATTGATTGAATAGGCTGGAAATAATATCCAGTTGTATTCGAATCAAGTTGAAATCGAATTGAGTTAAATAAATATGAGTTAAAGTAAAATTGAATTGGAATGAGAATTCAATTGAATTAATGAATGAAATTAAATTCTTACCTGAACAAATGGAAAATAAATCAGCTAAGGATTGGATTGGAGTAAATAAATTAGAATAACTTATAAAAGAATCAGAATTAAAAATAAAAGATGAATACATTCAAGCTTGGAATGAATGTGATTGTATAAAACAGTAAGTTGGGACTTATAAAATATGAAAGTGAAATAGAAAACCAAAAAAATTAATATTGTTTGATAAAGTGAAAAATAAAATGAAGATCAAAACTTGAATTATAAACTAAATTGAACTAAGAAAGTTAAATGGAGTGATATTTGGGATTAAAAATTCAAGTGTTGGATTATAAATAAGGGAAGAACTAATTAGATAATAAATTAGTTAATGAAATTGAATTGTGAGTTTACGATGAAGTTTGGAAATAAACTCAAGTTATAAATTAAAATTGATTCAAATTGTTGATGAAGTGAAAGTAATTGAGAATGAAGCTGAATTATGAGTAATAAATTGGATGGTAAATTAAAAGTGAATAATAGAATCAGAACTTGAGTTATTAAATTGAAAATTTAGCTTGAAGTGTTAACAAATTAAATATAATTGAAGTGTATAGGATAAAAATATAAATGGATTAAAATAGCAATGATCTGAATGTGCAAATAAAATCCATAAGTGAAGATAACTTGGAAATAGCCAGGAAATAAATTGAATGAGTTAAATCTGGAAAGTTAAATTTTATAATAACTAATCAAATAAATTTGTAGTTTGAAATGAGATTGGATTGAGATAGAATCAAATTAAATTGAAAGGAGAAATTTATTTGCAAAAAGGAAATGAGCTTAAGAATAGAGAAAAAAGGAGATTTACTTGAAAATAAAATGGGCTTAAGTATAAAATTGGAGTGAATAAACTAAACTAAAAAAATGCAAATGAGTTGAATTGCATTCAACTTAAAATTAAGTTTAATAATAGAGGATTGGATTTAAATCAAGTAAGAATAAATTTTAATTGAAATAATAATTTGGTGTGATGCTGATAAGATTTAATGGAGTGAAAATGCTTAAATAAATAATTGTGAACCATTTAAATTATTAAGGGATTGAAATAACTTGAGACAATAAGGAAAATAGAATGTTTCGAGTTTATTAGAATGGCTTAAGTGAATGTGGATAAACTAATTATATTGAATAAATAAATGATGGAATAAATAAGTATCAAATGAAATGTGGTTTAAATAAGTTGAGAAATGGTTATGGAATGAAATAGCTTGGATTGTTTCCGAGCTAAATAAAATAGTTTGGAATAAACTAACATGGAATGAAATGTAAATAAATGGATTGTAAATGAAATTTAAATGGAATGGGTCGGGCTAAATAAATGATTGTGAATGGATTAAAATAAAAGGGAAATTTAAGTGGCAATCAAGATGAACCTAGGTTGTAAATGGTTTTAAATGAACTGGTTGGATAACAAAATGAGATGCAAAGTGAATGGTATTCAAATTAAAAATGCAATGAAACTGAGAATATATGAATTGTGAATAAATTTAAAATGGAATAGAATTAGGTATAAATTGAGTTGAAATCCATTTAAATTGGTTATAAAACATAAATATTTGTTTGTTCACATAGATTTTGTCAAATTTGCATAGAATAAATATCATTGGATGTAAATGGAGGTGATTAAAATTCTATGAATTAATAGGAGAGAAATAAATTGATTTTGAGAGCAATGGAATTAAATATGAATCGAGTTTGCTTAAGAATAAATTAAATATTGGTGATTGAGTGTTAAACCATTCAAATTGACTGAAAATGGTTATAAAATAATTGGAACAGTTGAATTAGCATGGAAACTATATTAATTGCTTACGGAAAAAATGTTTGGTATAAGTTTCTTTTAGAATTCATATGTTTTAACTATTGTAAACAAGTGAAATGTAGTTAAATTTCATATGTATGGCACTTACATGTTTGAATTGAGTAAGTACAGGTACCTGGAAGCCGTGTGGCTGGATTTGGTTGTGCTATTTGCTAAAAATAATAAGTTGTTTGCTTAAAATTCTAAATAAGGTACGCCTACGCAATTAAAATAGGAAATATGAACTGTTTTTGGTTTTTCCGACCGTGTGGGTCGATGTATATATATTTATCTCTTTTATCAAATTGCAAAAGCTCCTCCGTACAATGGGGACTCTGCCAAAAATTTTCTGAAATTTTGGGAGTTAGAAATTTTTTGAAAATTTTTAGAAAATTTTGTTAACGACAAACAAATTCAAATTGGAAACTAAAATAAGTTAGTATATGAAACTAATGAAATAATGATATGAATTAGTAATAAATGACAAATAAAATTTATATATTCAGAGTTAAAAAAATAAATTGAATTCATATAGAAATGGAGATAAATCGATGTGAATACAAATGGATATAAATTGAAGTGGTAAGACGGAAATAAATAAAGAAACATATAAAATGCTTATGTTAACTTAAGTAAGGAATGGTCAATTCTTAATTGGAAATTGAATATTGCAAATATATTCTAAGTTGATATTTAGATAAATATTGACATCTGGTAAGGAAGTCGATAAAATGTTAAGCAGGATGTGCAGGTACTATAAAAGGGAAAAGAGAATTGATTTTGATTTCAGAAAGATAAATATGAATTGCCCGACAAAAAGGTATATATTTAAAATTTGGTATGAAATTTGATTGGGATTTGGATTGAGCCACTTGCATTTTGTTTTCTTTTTGGATTTGGGAGGCTGTAGAGCCATTTTGTAGTTGTACCGAGCTAGCCGCGCAAAGGAGACGCTGGCAAAAATTTTCGGAAATTTAGGGAGTTAGGAAAATTTTGAGAAAATTTTGATAATTCAAAATTTAGTTTTGAATTATAATTTAAATAGTGGAACAAGTAATTACTTGAAAAGTATAGAAGGTTTTGGAAAGGTTTGGAAAGTTAATAAGAATAATAATGGGTTTTTTTACGAAGATAGTTGGAGAGATGTTGAATTGTTAGAAACTGTTTGGTTTTAGGGAAATAATAAACGGGTATTGGACCATTCTTCCTAATTAGTAATTTCGGGGATGAAATTCTTTTAAGGGGGGAAGAATGTGACGACCTGGAATTTTCAAGCATTTAAAAATCGGAATATTTAATTGGTTTTAAGTATTCAATAGAGTAATTTTAACTTGAATAACGAATATTACAATTTATTTGATAATTAAATTATTAAATTAAATAAGTGAAGTTGGGTAAATTGTTGAATCTGAAATTTTAAGCCTATTAAAAATAATTTGAAGGCTTGTAAAATTTATATTGATAACACTGAAGATAATAGAAGTTGTAAAATCGAAATTAACAGTGGTTTGTTCAGTTTTAAAATTATATCGTTTAATTCGAATTTAAAAATAGCCTTCCAAGGCACAGTCTCGGAATTCGACGAAACCAGTTCCATTAGGTCCGTAATATGGAATTATTATCGGATTTCAAAATTCGTATTGATCGGAGCTGTTGTGTGGGCGTACAATTTATAAACGCGCTTAAAATTTAAGTTAAATGCGATACTTGGTCAGTCAAACTTAATTTAAATTTACATCAGAATCTTTCCAATTCTTTCCAGCGTACGCTTCCTTTGGCTTTCCCCATACGATTCTTCACCTTTCTTTCTTTTAGACTCGTGACCTCTCAGAAAGAAGAAAAGAAAAGAAACGTAACGTGAGTTTCTCATGGCCGAAACTAAAATTTGTCTACCTACAGTATGCTTCGCCTCCCCCTCCTTCTCAAATAAACCTATTCAGTTCATTCCTCACAAAAAAAATAAAAATAAAAAAAAGAATAAATGAGCGATTGAAATCGCGAAATCAAGTTAGGGCCGAGCATTCGTTCGAAACCCTAGATGTAAGTAATCACGTCCTCATCGAGTTGAAGTCACGCAGAGGAAGAGGGTTTCGAAATTTCTGGTGGTAGCCGCCGTGAATTGCGCGAGCACGATTACGGGTCGTAGAGGGTTGGGCGCGGCGAGTGGCGTCGCGAGCTTGAGTTTGTGTCGCGATGTGCTGTGCGACATCGAACTCGAAGTTCGTGGTGTGGATTTGGTTGCGATTTCTCTAGGGCGCGGGGTAGAATAAGGTTGTGGGGCGGTGAGTGGTCGTTCGACAAGATGGCGGTCGATTTGGGAGCTTGCAACGAGGTATGAAATTTACCTTGAATTTTATTATTCAAAATAAAATTTTAATTACTTAAATAATAAAGTAATTTGCTGCAGAAAGGTATATAAAAAGAAAAATAAATATATAAGTACATCCACATTTTTATATGTACTGTAAACAGAAATTTGTATATATGTAGGATTTTGGTAAAAATAGGAATATTATAATATTGAAGAGTTTATTATAATTGGATTCTTAAAAATCTATATAGAATATTTGAATTTCAAATTGAATTTTTTTTATATATTATTGAGGTAAATTTGTTTAATAAACTTAAAACCTATTTAATTAGGTTAGTTGCTAAAAATAATTTATTAAAAGGGGAAATTTGTTTAAAAATCAAATCATTAGCTTAATCCAAATTCTTAGTTAATTAAATTAGTAGATGGAAATTTAATTGTTTAATTGATTCGAATATTAATAAATCGTAAATTGGTTTGTACAAGGTTAAAAGTGGCAGAAGAACAAGGTGAGTTTGAGGTGAATAACAATCTTAGGCCAGAGGTGAGTTAAATCTCACTCAGTTAAATTTAAATTTAAATGATTAAATCTAAATAATTGCTTGAAATGGTTGAATTGATTTATGTGCTGTAGTGGGAAATATATATTTGGAATTGGCATTTTATTTTGTGCTAACATCTGTGGATGCAGGGAAAACAGGTTGGAGGGATCCAACTGGACCCCTCAACTTTATTTAATTATTTAATATTCTCTGTTCTGAATATTTGATATTCTGTAATGAATTATGTGAAAATATTGAATGCTATGGCTTGATTGTTATAATCGGGCAATAATTAATTACTAAAGATATAATTTGAGTTTGGGAATGAAAATAAAAGAAGTGAAATTGTAAGTAAAATAATTATAGCAAAGTTGAATAAATTTATGAATGAACTGGAAAGGAAATAAAGTGATTTTAAAATTCTAATAAATAAATCTTGTGTATGGGAAAGAAATTTAAATAAACAAAGAGTTAATGAAACTTGAATTTCAATGTTATTGTTTAAAAGAACAAAACATTTATTTTAAATTGAGGATTTAAATTATTTAAGAAGAATAAAGAAGAAATTGGGAATAACCTGAAATTTTTACATTACAGTTAAAAGATTTAAAATCAAACAGGAAATAATAATAATAAAAAAATGAAGTCCATAATTAATGAATTTTGAAATGAACCAAGTAAGTAAAGAAATTTATTTCAAATAGAATTGAATTGGAAATCAATTTGGGAAAATCGATTTAAGTGCTTGAAGTTGGAATTTTCTCTAGGTGGCCAAGTACACGTTTTTTTAAAAGTAAATTTGTAAATGTAAATTAAATGTTTTAAAGTTGTTATTAAAGAAAGCAAGTTTTATAAAATTTATTATTTCTAATATTTAATTTCTAAAGCAAGTATTTCCTTTTAATATATTATTGCATTAATTATTTAAAGTGATTTAGTATTTGTTTTAAAGGTGAAAACCTGGTTTTATATTTTATAAAGTAACCTTATTTTCTCAAATTCATATAATATGTATTTTTAACAAATTATTTAAGTAGTTTTATCCTAAGTGTTTTAAAGTATATATTTCAAAGTAAATTATTTTAAATTATTTCAAAAATCTATTTTTTGTGCTTGGTGATTTTAGAGGAGATAGAAATTATTTGGGAAAGTTGATTCTGCAAGAAAGATTGATTTGAAACTGTTTCCAAAGGATTGAAAATAGAAATATATCTTGTGAAGATATTTTTGGGATTAATAAACAATTTGGAAAATTATTGGTTGATGGTTGTTTGTGAATATTAATTGATAGTTAAATAACCGACTATCAATATTGGACAATGCGTTGATCGTTTCGAAGAGACCGGGATCGAGAATTATTTCTCGAAAACCACTTCGATCCGGTTTGTACGTTTCGAGTAAACGATTGTGGATTCGAAGCTGGAGCAGTGAAGTGCAAGGGCTAGTCGCTACTAATTTTGAGGATATTTCCAAAATGGATGTATTAGGAATAGTGCCTTCGGTTCCGTTCGAACCCGGGACGGACTTGTATGGATGAATGCTTGCGAAACATCGTCAGGTGGACGATGGGCATTCTAAGGGACATATTCTAAAAGGTATCGCTTAGCCTCAAGCCTCATCAAATGGGAATGGCTGAAAATCAGGGGATATGTAGCAAGGCTTCGTGGGTAACCCCCACTGGAGGGTGAGGTCATCCCTGTGTAGATGTCCCATTATTTCGGCTTAGTGGGCGGTTGCTGATCCCAACCGCGGGGTGATCTTGCTCGGGACTGTCCAGTAAGGGATGGTTCCGGTATTGTGTTGCAGGGGAGTTAGGGTGGCTCCTCGGTACGCTGATCTAGACCAGGTACTGTGACAGGTGGTACCCCAGTGCCTAGCCATTAGTTGGAATCCATTTTCCCTACGTGCCCGTACGGTTTTGATTGTGCCCAACTATTGCTGAAACGTGAGATGCAAGCATTTCAGCTAGATTCTATTTACTTCCTATAGACACTATTATAATATCAGAGGATTTCTATAAAAATTGTTTTAGCTATCGTAAGGTAAAAACCCGACATGTTTATTTGTGGCGTGGTCTTACGAGATGCTTTTGTTTTCAAAGGATTTTTGAAACTTTAATAATCAATTGGGTGTGATTTTCTCACGCTGGTATTCCAGACTGACTCGGGTATTATTTAACTGTAATGCTCGGGTCAGACCGAGTATTATAGGATACAGGATATGATGCTGTGGAGCTCAGGAGTCGAGCTGGTGACGATACGTATATCCGTACTTGTTATATATATATATATATATATATATATATATATTCCGCTGTGTTGACTGGCTGTGTATCCATTGTGTGTTATTGATGTGAGCTATGATTGATGTACTCTGATGATGTAATATATGTAAACGGACATATTTGATATTGAGTAAAGATTATTTACTATCTATTATATTTTGTTCCGCTGCGATGGTTAGATTCTGATGTTGTTTTCTCTACTTTCTTCTTCTACCTCTTCTTCTTTAACCCAAATGATTCGTATTTCTGTACAACTTGAGTTGATTATTGTAGAATAGTGTTGACTCAAGGGGTACGTATTTGTGGGTTGTTACAACTGGGGACCATTGAGATCGATTCAAACAAATCTATGCACCGAATCCATAAACAAGGATGCGTTCGTATCCACCAGAGCAACTCACTTCAAATCCATCCTGTGCGGTCATTTCGTATCGATCAACCCAAGCAAGACACAATAGATACGAATGACATATTGTTCGAAACCAGGTGTGGTTGAAGCCTCCGAATCCATCGGGTCAAGGCGGCGAAGTCTCCAGGACGACTCGATCAAATAGGCGAACAAAGCGGATCGATACGAAAATTCCGCTCCACGTCATCATGAAGCCGCGAACCACCATCGATTCGAAGGAATCGATAAGAAGGAGTCGATTCAAACGAGGCGAACGACCAGAGAACACAATTTTGTATCGACCATATCTCGAGATCCATAACTCCAATTGCCACGAAATTTTCACAGAAGCTTGCATGCATGTTGAGGAATGTCCACACCAAATTTCACCTCGATTGGATGATTTTCTGATCGGTTCGAATGGAGTTCGAATCGATCCCAAAGTGGGCCCAAATTTCCTGAGGCCGGGCATGTGGGCCCCCCCACGTGCCAGAAGTGGTCTCCCGAATTTTCAACGAAATATCAGCATCCTACGCCTATAAATAGAGCCCCTGGTCATTCAGAAAGGGGATCGTAGAATTTTTAGAGAAAAATGATCTTTTGGCCATTGAACGTCCAGAGTCTGCCGGAATCAATTCTACTTCCTTCCATAGCTGAGTTAGCCAAAATTCAATCATTGTAACTGCTACAATCACTTGTAACCAGCAAAGAACATCAATAAAAGTTAAAACCCTTGAAGTGGACGTAGGCCGGAGATAGCCGAACCACTATAAATCGTGTGTTCTTGTTCATAATTTCGGTATTGCTGCGTGTTGCTTACCTAGATCTGTGATTTGTGTTTGAATATTGCTGATTTGTATTCATACACTGGTGCTTTCACGATACTTGGGGTTGGTGACCAATTTTGGCGCAAACACTTTGGTGCTTTCACTGAGAAGAACTAGCACCCGGTACACCAGATTCAGAATCCAGATTTAAGAGCTTGAAGAATCCCGACTCAGAGACAATGACTCGACAAATAAGACAAAGTGCTGATCGGAGCCAACAAGGAGGAAGTCAAGAAGCATCCTATGGAGATGGAGAGGGACAGGCTTCGATGTATATCACTAGAGATGAGATGGAGGCTATGGCTAATTCATTACGTGAAAGCATGATGAAGATTCACCAAGAGATGATGCAGAATTTTCTTGAGCAGATAAGAACAGCGAACGTGCAGAACCTTGGGCCAACTACAGCGGCTGCAAGTACAGGACAAGGAGTCAGGATTACGGAGGCCAATGAAGGTCAGGTTCAAGACATTAGTGTAGAACCAGAAGGTAATCAACAAGGATTTGGGGGCAGACCCTTAGGATCAGATACTGGAAGACCCATAGATGAAGCTCAGCAAGCTGGAGTCCATGCTAATGTTACTGAACCACATGAAGAGTATGTACCAGAGTTCCCTTCAAGGCTTGGAGGGCAGGATAGAAACACGACAAGGGGGCAACCCCCGGATGGAGATGAAAGAATGGTTGGTCTAGTGCGACGAATCATGAGTGGAGGATTGTCAAGTGGAGGATTGCAAGAAGTCAGCCGGAGTCCGTTCACTCCAAATACCAGGAATGCAAGAAATCCTCCGAAGTTCAAACTGCCTATGTTGGATCCTTATGATAGGATGTCAGACCCTACGATGCATATTACCAGATACATCAGGCATATGGAAGTGCTGGGGGCACCCGAGGAAGTGATGGCTCGATGCTTCCCTTTATACTTGTCAGATTTAGCTGCGCTTTGGTTCAAACAACTAGAGACTGGATCAATCGGGACATGGGGTGAGCTTGTAGATTGCTTCATGAGACAATTTAGGGTCCATGTGACGCGACCCAAGAGTGTGATGACTCTAGCTTCAATCAAGCAAAAGACCGGAGAGTCCATAAAAGATTTCTTATTGCGATTCAATGCAACGGTGGCTTCTAGATCGCCCGGATCCATCGATGATTTTTGATGGCGGCGGTAGCAGGAGTCGGGGAAGACACTGAATTCAAAGATTCTTTAGCGAGAGATCCCCCACAAGATCTTGGAGAATTTTATCATGAAGATGAAATATTCATTTGGATGGAAGAGTCATGAGCCGAGAGTAGAGAAGTAAATGCTGTGCAGGGCGAAGGAACCGCCAGGGAACAGTCGGGAGCGGACAAAGGAAAGAGAAAGCAGGATGATGGAAGTGATGGTCCTGATAAACGAAAGAAATTATGAGAGCCTAGATTCAGACAGTACACGGATCTGACGGCAAGTCTGGAAAGGATTTACACTGAAACTCGGGGGAAACTCCCCTATCGAAAACCACCTAGGAGAGATCCCACTGAGCGGGAGCGCAGAACTGGAAAATATTGCCTATTCCATGAGCTGGATGGGCATGCTACAGATGAATGCCGTCACCTAAAGGATGAGGTGGAAGAACATGCCAGGAGTGGTAGATTGCCACAATATGTCAGAGAACGGACAGCGGCGGTAAGGCATGAACAACTACCACCTCCACCTAACAGGAACGATCCTGGATTGGGATCACGACTTGTCATCCACTGATTAAAGATGGCCGGGGCCAAGTCCAGGATTTGGACTTCAGTCAAATAATTTCATTAGATTTATCTTCAAAATAAACGGTCACTCCACTTACTCATGTACGGGAACCGGAGAGATCCCTAGGCATGCTCTAAGATGGAGATAGACCAATATGCCCGGAGAGGCAATGTTTAGGTTTTTCCTGATGTTTGAGATTGAACATCTAGGACCTGAATATAAATAAATAAATTAGAATTTCTTGAAATAAACCTTTGACCGGAGAGTCAAAGGATGAATATTGAATACCAATATGAAAATGATCGCTTTATGACCCTACCCGGAGAGGCAGGGTCCGGAGTGCAAGAAGTGAGTTGCTTCGCCGGAGAGCGACAGGATCGACTCACTTAACGTCGTTTCCCATTCACCGGAGAGTGATTAGATCGGGATTCGATAAGAGCCCGGAGAGGCTGTGATCGGCCCACGATTTAGGCCATGATATCGCTTAATGTTCAGATACACTGAACCGGAGTGCAAGAAGTGAGTTTCTTCGCCGGAGAACGACAGGATCGACTCACTTAACGTTGCATCCCCTTCACCGGAGAGTGACAGGATGGGATCCAGCAAGAGCCCGGAGAGGCTATGATCGGTTTAGAACAACCAAGACATTGCTATATGCCCTAGCTGGGGGCGGAGTGCAAGGGATAGAAGGCAACGCCGGAGTGCAATGGGATCATTCTATTCAAACGCCAAGCCTAGAATGGGCTTGGCAAGGGTCCGAAGTGACCAACGACAGTTCGGAGAGACTGTAAAAATTCATTCTTAACTTCCGCTGGAAGAAATTGATAATGATTTGGATTCAAACAGCCACGAACTTGATTGAAAATGCTATAAGCTCTGAACAAAACATGAACTCACTACGTTCAATTTAAGAATGATCAAAACACGCCTTTCACCAAAAGGCATGTTTTGGGGGGAAAAGTGTTATCCCACCTTTTGGCAAAGCCGGGATTCGTAAAGATTAACTGAATATCAATAATAAAAGGTCATGAATATCAACTGTACATTGCAGGATAACCATGGATATCGATGTTTGTCCGAGTCCAGATTGAGCTATAATTAACAAAGACGTGGCTAGCAAAACCAAGAGGGCCAGCACCTCAAATTTCAAGTCAATCCGAGTTCGTATGCTCGAATTATGATCAATACGTGTTAGTGAAAGATGTTGTTCGAATCCATCATAGAGCTTTGTTCGTATCCATAGGCGGAGCCTCTATTCGAATCCATCAGAAGGACCTCTTGTTCGTCCATCGGCATTGCTTCCTTCGTATCCATTGGCCGGGTCATGTTCGCATCCATTAGTAGTTCGAATCCATTACGTTTGCATCGATCAAAAGGAAGATGACCTCGCCATCAAGCGTCCTTCGAATCCATAGAGGTACTCCTCTTCGAATCCATTCTGCAACCTCTTATTCGTATCGATCAACTGGGGACCATTGAGATCGATTCGAACAAAGCTATGCACCGACTCCATAAACAAGGATGCATTCGTATCCACCAGAGCACCTCACTTTAAATCCATCTTGTGCGGTCATTTCGTATCGATCAACCCAAGCAAGACACGATAGATACGAATGACATATTGTTCGAAACCATGTGTGGTTGAAGCCTCCGAATCCATCGGGTCAAGGCGGGGAAGTCTCCAGGACGACTCGATCAAATAGGCGAAGAAAGCGGATCGATACGAAAATTCCGCTCCACGTCATCATGAAGCCGCGAACCACCATCGATTCGAATCGACCATATCTCGAGATCCATAAGTCCAAATGCCACGAAATTTTCACAGAAGCTTGCATACATGTTGAGGAATGTCCACACCAAATTTCACCTCGATTGGATGATTTTCTGATCGGTTCGAATGGAGTTCGAATCGATCCCAAAGTGGGCCCAAATTTCCTGAGGCCGGGCATGTGGGCCCCCTCACGTGCTAGAAGTGGTCTCCCGAATTTTCAATGAAATATCAGCATCCTACGCCTATAAATAAAGCCCTTGGTCATTCAGAAAGGGGATAGGAGAATTTTTAGAGAAAAAGGATCTTTTGGCCATTGAACGTCCAGAGTCTGCCGGAATCAATTCTACTTCCTTCCATAGCTGAGTTAGCCAAAATTCAATCATTGTAATTGCTACAATCACTTGTAACCAGCAAAGAACATCAATAAAAGTTAAAACCATTGAAGTGGACATAGGCCGGAGATAGCCGAACCACTATAAATCATGTGTTCTTGTTCATAATTTCGGTATTGCTACGCGTTGCTTACCTAGATCTATGATTTGTGTTTGAATATTGCTGATTTTTATTCATACATTGGTACTTTCACAATACTTGGGGTTTGTGACCAATTTTGGCGCAAACACACAAGGACGAACTTATCAAGATATTCCCCGAATACTCAATTCATGAGATCAACAAAGAAAGCAGGAGCGTTCGTCAAACCGAACGGCATAACGAGCCACTCAAAAGAACCATAACGAGTGTGGAAAGCGGTAAGAGGTATGTTATCCTCCACGACTCGTAAATGATGAAAACCCATGGTAAGGTCAAGCTAAGAAAAGACGTTAGCACCACTCAATAAATCGAACATATCATCGATCCTAGGCAATGGATGCCTGTTTTTGATGGTTAACTCGTTAAGCTTGCGATAGTCAATGCAAAGCCTAAGAGTTCCATCGGACTTCTTCACGAAGACGACCGTGGATCCCCACGGAGAAAAACTGGACTGAATCAACTGCTTGGACTCAAGCTCTAAAAGTTGCTTCTTGAGTTCCTCATTTTCTTTTGTAGACATCCTCGTGGGAGGACGGCTAACTGGCTGCGCTCCTGAAATGAGATCAATGTGGAACTCAATTGCCTTCTCGGGTGGCAAACCCGAAACAGGGTCGAAAATATCAGAAAAGTCACAAGCAATAGGAATACGAGATATATCATCATCATCTCGAGAATCAAGAGAATATAAAGAAATTTCGAAATTATCCACATCCCGAAGAATAAGTGATAGTTGAGTAAATGAATCTGGATGTCGAAGATATAAAATCCTCTCAGAACAAATAATCCTTGCATCGTATCTCATTAGCCAGTCCATTCCCAAAATCATATCAAATCCCAGACAAGAAATAACGTGCAGATTCGCACGAAAGGAAAAGCCACATAAAACAATCTCAATATCATCACAAAGCATGCTAAGGGTTGCGGATCCCCCAATAGGATTCACAATCCTTAAAGAAGTAACCATACAAGAAACATCCAAAGGTAAATCATCAACGATCTTTTTCGATACGAAAGAATGTGAAGCACCCGTATCGAAAAGAACTCGAATACTATGGTCATGAAATAAAATAGAGCCTTCCAAAATAGATGGAGATATACCTTTGGGTTGAGAAGAACCTTAAGAAGCCCTAGCAGTATAAAGCTTGCTAGACTTAGCACCAGCAGGAACAATAGGGAAGGTGGAAACATGATGACCTTTCTTCTTGCAGTAGCGACAGAAGAGAGGCTTAGGATAAGCTCGAATCATATGATCAGGAGAACCACAATTGAAACACTTCCAAATGGAAGGTGTTCCAGAAGGCTGAGTTTGAGAATTAGAACCACCAGTCTTCTTCTTCTCAGAAGGAAAAGATCTAGACTTCTGAAATGGAAACTGCTTCTTGTTGGGGTTTTTGGAAACCTCAACATCATCACCACTATCACACTCTTTCTCGATGGCTTCGAGATGAAGCGCAGAATCCACCAACTCCTTAAAAGAGAGCTTAAGCTGGAGCAACAAAGACTTCTTAAGATATTTCTTAAGACCAGAGACAAACTTCAGATTCTTCTTATAAGAAGTGCTAATGAATTCAAGACCATACTTAGATAAAGCCTCAAATGATGCAACATACTCAGAAACAGAAGACTTCCCTTGCTTCAACTCAAGGAAGCGACGGGTCAATAAAACTTTTTCAGATTCAGGAATGAACTTGAGTTCGAATCGTCCCCGAAACTGAGTCCAAGAAAGAGTAGACTCATCAATTTCGGCTATAAGAAGCTCATACCAATCAAGGGCACGCTCTTGTAATAAGCTAGAAGTTACAAGAACTCTATCATGATCTGAAAGATCCATGCAAGAGAAGATACGCTCGCACGTGCGAAGCCAAGCTTGGACTTCAAGAATAGACTCGGAGCCTTTAAACGGCTTTCCCCCAAGATGAGAAAAATCAATGCACAGGCGTGCAAAGGCAGACTTGCGAGGTGGAGATACTCGAGGAGGAACTGGAGGCTGAGTGCTCCTAAACAATTCCAAAAATTGATCAACAGACATATAAACGCCATCTGGATGTGAGCCACTGGATTGCCCAGCATCCGAACGTCGTCCCCTGCCTCTTGCAGCCATACGCTGAAAGTTAAGATAAGATAAAGCTTATTCACAAGGTAGATGTCACTAATTCAAATATGGAATACTACGGAACAAAATGCATTCCTAGACGTATTCCCAATTTCTATCTACCACCAAAGGCAAAGAAGGAATAGAGGTAAGATGATTCAAAGATTTGTATCACTTATTACACTTTGATGTATCGTAATATGTGCTTATATTCTGTGTTTATCATATTTTGTTATAAACCTTGCTCTGATACGAAGCTGTGAAGCCCCACCTCTATACCCACGCTAGCCAAGGACACTACGGGGTAATGTCGTCGACTAACGTGGAGAATAAGGCTGTTTAGGAGCGACCATCTATAACCTTGCTCTAACTATCTATTGAATACATCGACATTTGTCATACAAGCAGATCGACATATCCAATGAATACTTATAACAAAACCATAGGTGGCTGGAGATCTATCAGAACAGAATATAACAACTCAAATGTAATATACATCATAGAACAGTAGATCATCATATACACATACAGATACATAACAGAGTATACAAACTAATACATGTCAAGTGGTATAGAAAAGCACAATATGTAGACGAGTCAAAAGAATACATATCAGAGTTACAACAAAAAGGACTACACAAAAAGCTTTAACAAAAAGGGGAAAGCAAGATAGTCCATGCGGAAGCAAAATAGGCTAAGTCCAAATGCACGTAACCTGAAACACCTCGTTGTGACTCGAGTATAATTACACGGGTCAGTCTAGCTAAACAAATTAGTTAGATAAACTGAACAACAATAACCTACAAGGTCATAAAGTATAACAAATATCTATAAAAGAGATAACACAATCATCTAACAAAAGATGAATCATACCAGAACCAGCCTCATATCAATGGCAACTCAAATAAACAAAGGATATGAATATCCCAAAACAAGCCAAAAAGGAAATAACACATACCAATGAAGGTAACACAAGTTCCATAAGGTAATCGCTATATTGTGCGGCTCGAAAAGACCAACACCGAAGGGCGATACCTAGGGAATATACATATCAATGAAACATCAGAAAATTGCACGTGCTCAGTATTGTATAGACAAGGATCCATGAGCCCGAAGACTCCAAACCAAATATCACTCGAGCGGTGACGAATGACCAACTCCAAAAGCGATACAATAGGGCAGCAAACCCGAAGGCACAAACCCGAAGGCACAAACCCGAAGGCAACATAACCGAAGGCAACATACCCGAAGGCAACAAACCTGAAGGAGACAGTCTGAAGACACTATCCCGAAGGCAACAAACCGTAGTGGTGAAGGTCCGGAGGCCTAGTACTATACACCACTAACTGGAAGAATGTGTCACAACTCTCGAAAAGGAATCCGAAAAGTGGTAACGTGAGTCCCATAACCACCCGTTCGCACTAAATGATTTACTATCCGTTAGTCAATTTCACACTCAAAGCAGTACAAAGTTTACCTCATCTCATCAGTAAACCAGACCAAAGGTCAAAACGTTCAAACGAATAGATTAGGAATTAACTGAAAAGATGAACGCACATGTTCATAGCACGCATTTTATCTAATCATTTAATTCTCCTCCCTGTTCGCACGGAGTGCAAAATTGTGTGTGTTTTACATAGAATTTATAAATTGGAGAATAGAGCTTTTAATACAATTTAAAGATTATTTTATAAAAACCCATGGATGAAGTCAAAAACAATAAAAAAAACAAGGAATCATCAAAGTAAAAAGGCGATAACACTAATTGAAATCAACATAAATCGATTAAAGTTGGAATCACAAGCAAATAGGCTTACTAGGCAAAATTGAAGCAGGTCAGTCGACTGGCTCTCTGAGAACAGTTGATTGAACCAGAAGCATGGTTCCTGCAGTCAGTAGACTGGTTACAGAGGGTCAGTCGACTGATTGCAGAAAACTGAGGCTCCTAGCCTCTACAACCAACCTCGGAACCCTCATTTACTACAGCCAGTCGACTGACTTCAAAGGTCAGTCGACTGACTGGCACTACGACAGTTTTTCAGCCTACAAAATGAAGAGCAAAACTCTTCCAAATTTCAATTAAACGAGAAATGGCGCTAGGGGTTTATGCCAATCGACAACCCAGCCCTATTCGCTCTTTAATACACCTCCAAAGTCATGATCAAACATCAAAGATATGATTTTCAAAGATTTGACTCCAAAACACCGAAAATTGGAATATTCACCAATTCAATCCAAGCGAAAAGCAATTGCATAAGAATAAGTGTTAGGAATCCATACCTAACAATCAAAGATAGTTAGGACATAGATGTGAGATAAAAATCTTACCTTTTTAACTCAAAAACAAAGATGGGAAGCCCAATTGCAAAGAAAAGACCAACCACTCCCCACTTCAACTCTACTAACTTCAATCTAAGATCAAAACAAGTATTTCCTAAGTTAGGTTTAGGAAACTTTCTAAAATTGAAGAGGAAAAGAGTTCGAGAAGATGAAGAGGAGGCTTACCAATAGCTTCTCTTTGATTTTGGAGCAAGAATTCAAGTTTGCAAAGTAAACTAGGGCTTGGAATTTCTATTTCCCATTCTCTTCCCACGTTTTCAATTTTAGCTAGAGTTTAGGAAATGAAAATGAGTGAATGGGGAAGAGAGGGACTGAGTTAGGGTATTAAGCTAGCAAGTGGGTTGAACCCAAACCCAAAACCCAATAGAAAAGGTAGCAAAATTCGACTTACTCCAAACATATCAAAGTTTATACTTAAAAAAGATCGCAAACGCCATTTTGGACTCAATGGAGGTGGTTTCAAGCCCCAATTCAGCCGTTTGCAAAAAGTAGCTTTTTGGACCCAAAATCTGACTAACGGCGCTATATTTAAATAAAACATTTAAATATATAAAATCGTTAAATATGCGGGTTGTTATATTATTTAATTTCAACTGTAATTATATCCAACTAATTGAAATTTGAATTCAGTAAGTTAATTAAATTTGATTTCAATTGTTCTTATTTCATCATGCATTGCTCTGTAGACATGGTAAGGATTTGTTTATGTTTTATTACATTAAAATCTACAATTTTCATCTTTTACCATATTAGTTGCAGTATTTCAATTACATTTAATTTTTTCAATTTTATTAAAATTAAAAATCTAAATAAATTAATTTATCTTTGTTTCGCTTTTTTTATTAAATCAATGATTACCTTATGAACGTAACTGACATTTCTATACATTTTATTGCATTCACCTTTTATAGTTATCGTTTTAGTTCATTTTACATAACATTTAATTTCATTTGATTATAATTGATTAAATAAATTGGTAACAAATAATGATTGTCACCATTTCTACATTTGATAACATTTGTAAATTTATTATTAACAAACAAATGTTATAACAACTCTTATTTCAATAATTTTATTCAATTACAATTTATTACACATTATTTCATTAATAACTCAACATTTACAATTACTCTTTTAATCCAATTATCAATTAATACACACATTATTATAATAAATTTATAATCTATAACCAATTATAACTTTTTAGTCATTTAAATTTATTAGAATTACATCTAAAGCGGTTATTAATTTCCTTAAATTAATATTATTACATTTTATTCTAGTTATTTTCTTATTATTAAATCACAATTTTTTATTTATACCAACATTAAATCACCAAACCTTATTAAATTAACTATTTTTAATTATCGAAAATTAAGGGTCGTTACACTCTCCCCCACTCAAAACTTTTCGTCCTCGAAAAGAAAAAAGAAGGGAAAAGAAGGAATTAAGTAATCGATATATCTTATTCAAAATATTAAATCTATAAACAATTAATTTACAAAATTAAATAATTTAAATATAATGTATCAAATTTATAACAATTAAATCCTTTATACTCAAGTTCATACAAGTTTGAAAATCATTTCACAAAATCTTCTAAGTCCAAAATTCATAGAAAATTTCAGTAGAGTCTCCTTTGTACGGAGAGGTCTGGAAGAAAAAATAATATTAATAATGACAATATATATATATATATATATATCACATATTTCAAAATAATACATCCCAAACTATGAGAAAACAATATAATATTGCTAGAAAACCATAATCTGAGGACGTACCTATTTGTCAGACAAACAATGCTTAAATTATTAAACCAAAAGCACTAGCAATTGCTTCTATAAACTTACATAATACAAATAAGCTAATAATTATATAAAAGAGAGACAATTAAGTTGTTTCAACCAATAACAACAAAACAAAACAACATACAACACTTTCTCACAAACAAATAACATAATCATCACATACAGCCAAAAATATTGATTTTACATCCATAGTAACCAACAACTGGTTTGTTTGGGTTTAAAATCCTCTAATCATATAAAATGCTAAATAAACTATGAAATAAACCATACACTCGAAAAGTCATGGATAAAACATTATGGATTATTTGTGCATCTCTATACAAAATAGATGTATCCTTTCCCTACCAATCCATAAGCCAAACAAACAAGGATTTAACACATTTTAAGTTTACACTATTTATTTTTTTCACATCGTTTATTATTCATTCATCATTTTTTTTCATACAATGATTTTCTTTAATTCACATTCATTACTTACAAAAAAAATTCATTCATTCGTATAAAGTTTATTTCATTAATTTACATTCTTCACTTACATAAGTTATACCCATTTCAAGTTTTTGGATTATTCATTATTATATAAGTCTCTTTGCAATTTGATTCACCATTAATAGGGTATTTTTTTCATATTCATTTGCTTCATATATAGTATGATTGAATATTAATTTGATTTTCTAAGTCATTTCAACACTTCTGAAGTTATAATCATTCAATTTGTATAGTACTCACCTCGATTATAAATGACTTCAGTATTAATTAAGTTTATAATGATTTACTTAAAATATTCACCTTTTACTATTCAGTCTAATTATAAATAGCTTAAAATGATAACTTATGCTTATAATCATTTTCTTACATTATTCACTTTTATTACATTTAATTAGTAGCATTTCAAACTATTAACTTCAGTTTATAACAATTTATAACGTTAAAATTCTTATTTATAGAACTAATTCCACCGAACACTTTCATTTTTCCAAGTTTTACTTGTATAATATTCTATTACATATTCTTATTAACATTTCAACTTTTAACATTTTGGTAAGTTATATATATGTCTTAAGAATGCAATTGAAAGTTACACAAGTTTTTCTTATTCACTTTAGTTAATAAAATGTTTAAAAATTACCATTTCTTATTTTCATTTCCTTTTTATTTACAATTTTCAAAATTTCGGTTTCTTATCTATTACATTAATCATTTTAACATCAAATTTTTTATTTTCATTTTAGAAGTTTCTAATTATTAATATAGTCAAGATTCTATTCATTACAATAATTTCAATTTCTAATTAACTGAAACTTAAGAACTAAACAACCAGGTTCCATTTCACTCCCTATAAATAATACACACACACGCTCAAAACTTATATATATATCAAATCAAACTTCTGAAATAAAAATTAAGATTCATTTACCAAAATGGATGTGCAGTAAAACTACTACATTAGTCTTCCTACTTTGAAACCCAAAAATGAACATCGATGATGCATGCACTCATCATTGAAATTATTTTCTAGCAACAGAGAAGGGAGTACGTAACTTATTTCCTTCAAAAGTTCTTTAAAACATTTCTTTTAGATCATTTTGAAACATTTATATCGAAAAATATTTCTAAATAATATTAATATTATATTCCAAAATCTTTCGAAAGGAATTTTCTAAATCCTAGAACTTAAGTTCTTAGATCATCAATTTATATTCATTTTATTTTTAAATCCTATTTTTCAATCAAAATTTATAAAATTTCACTAGCTAACAAACGAATATAACAACCAACCATATCATTTATAAAATTTATTATTTTATATACAAAATATATAATAAAAGCAAAAATTATTTCATTTACGTATATTTCAAAACAATATTATGTTGGTCTGCCCTATTAAGTGTTTAGAAATTCCTATCGATGTCATAGCATCTTATGCATCGACCAGAATTTATAAATACAAAATGGAACAAATTAACACAATACAAAACCCTTTTATAACACTAACAAATACGCTCCCTCATATATACACTTAGGGACTCATTTTAGGGTATTACTACCCTATTTTATATGAGTTAGAACCCACAAAGCTCAGGTTATCGCTAAACCTCGCTCTGATACAAACTATAATGATCAACCTTTTTGGACGGTTTAAATCGACGATAAACCACACACGTCAGACTCAAACCCTTAAAAAGGGCAGATTGTTATGGGGTAAATAATAAAAAGGGGAGAGAGAGAAAGAAAACAAATACAAAATCTCGCAACAGAATGACAAAATATAATAATCAAATAAATAGTTCATGAAGCTGTTTACAAATAACATTAATTAAAATTTTATAATACAGATCAGAGTTACATACAAGAATAAATAATAAATAAATGAAGTGGAACAACATGATGCGGTGGAATGAATATAATAACTAATAATAGTACAAAATCTTCGTCTTCATCCTCTAGAAAGCAGTCTTCGATAAACTGAAAGGCCTAGACTGACCTGAGCGAATTGAAAAGACAGAACATTCGAGTCTGAAAAAATGATCTTAAGTAAGTTAAATCGACAGTAAATAAATATGAGTGTAACAGCGTTGGAGATGTTACGGGTTTTGACACCGCCTATACAGTGTCAAACGTGAGTGCAATAACTTAAGAGACGTTCGGGATTTCCAACTCTTAAGGATCCGTTAAACCATCTACTACGTAATATAATACGCCACTATAATAGTGTCTACAGTAAAGTATTAAAATAGAGTTAAGGTGTTACCCATATCCCCTTTAACACATTTTATATATTCCCATAGTCTATACAGTACCGTAAGCTCCTTTGTGAGGTTTACCCAGAGGGCGCCTCATAGGTATGGTACAAAACAAACTCGTAGAAGGCACAATAGGGCATGTGAATACAACATACGAGGTAATCCCAGGATAGATATGCCAATTGCAAAACCGGGTTGGTGGTAACGCATAGTAGCTACTACCGCCCATCTCAGAACACACTCCCATAATCAAATCAAGGGTGGCCACCAATTCAATCACAATGTCATAATATGTTATCGAAGAAGCATGTCTGATTGGAGGAATAACCTAACCTGGCCTAGGTATAGCTCATGTTTTAGTCGCATCTAAGCTGACTCAAGGGAGTTAGGGTCACATAAATACCTCATGTAGAATCGTTCGCCAAACACTCCTACTTTATTTCTGGAATCTCCACCACGTACACATTTGTTAAAGCGGTTTTTGGTATTGGAAGAGAGTATGACAATATCCGATCTCGGTCTGTTTAACAACCAAACGCTTATTCACCAAATGGTTCCCTTTTAGTTCAAAAGGTCAATTCACAATTTATATCAAACAATCATATTCTCAAAACCATATCATTTTCAAATCATATTCACATTCAAATCATATTTACTCAAATATGTCATTTCGCAAAAAGTATCAATTCCAAATTCCAACTTCGGTTATATCATCATCAAGGATTTTAAATATAAATACTTCAACTTTACATATTTTGAAATTTTAGAAAATAGTTTAAGTAATCATATATAGTTTTAATAGTTTTAATAATAGTTTTAAATAGTTTAAATAGTAAAATAGTTTAAATAGATTTAAATTTGATTTAATTACATTAAAATGATTTATGAAGATTTAAAATAGAATAAATAAATTTAAAATAGACTAAATAGATAAAAATTATATTAAATAGATTTAAAATAGATTAACTAAATTTAATTAGTTTAAAATTGGTAAAATAGATAAAATTGGATTAAATAGATTATAATAGATTAAAATAAATTAAAATAGTTTTAAATTGATTAAAATAGTTAATTTAATTAAAATAGCTTAAATTAGTTTAAAATAGATTTCAAAGTTATATCCAAATATTTCAATAACTCAATTCCGATAAATTCATTTATATATGACACCTCAACTTTGAAATTCCTATTTTAAATCCTTTGAACAATTCATCAATTCTAATTTCAATATTTACGCTTGGATTTTCGAAAATAATTCAGTTTGTATAAATCAATTTGTAAGAACCCACATATTTTACGATTGTATATTTAAATATTTTATTTAAATATAGCATTGTTAGTCGGATTAAAGTCCAAAAAGCTAATTTTTGAAAACAGCCGAATTAGGACTCGAGACCACTTCCATTGAGTTCAAAATAGCGTTTGCGACCTTTTTGGGTATAAACATCGATATATTTGGAGTTATCTGGAATTTGATGTTTTCACTTAGGGCTTTGGGTTTGGGTTTTAGCCCACTAGCCCAACTCATCTTATATCCTAACTCCACCTCCTCTCCTCTTCATTCATTCTATTTTTTCTTAACACTTCAAGCTTTAGCAAAAATGGGGGAAGAGATTGGAAACTAAAATCCTAAGCTCTATTTTCTTTTGCAAATTCAAGTTCTAGCTCCAAAATCAAAGAGAAGCTTAGGGTAAGCATCATCTTCTTCTTCTCCATCTCAATCTCTCTCCAATTTAAAAAATTTCCTATAACCTAACTTAGGAAATATTTGCTTATGATCTTAGATTGGAGCTTTTAGAGTTGAAATTGAAGAGTAGTTGACCTTCCCATTTGTTTTCAAGCTTTTCCTTCATTGTTTTTGAGTAAAAGGTGAGTTTTTGAACTCACGTCTACAGTTATAGCTTTCTTTATTGTTAGGTATTAATTTCTAACATCCATTCATGTTTATTTGCAATTGTTTTGGATTGAATTGGTTTTATGAATATTCCAATTTTTGGTGTTTTGAGGTCAAATCTTTAAAAATCCTATCTTTGATGTTTGAACATGATTTTGGTGGTGCATCGAGGAGCCTATAAGGCTAGGTTGCCGATTGGCATAAGCCCGTAGTGCCCATTGCTCGTCCGATCGTCGTTTGTTGGATTTTTGACCTTGGTTGGGCTAGGCTGAGAAGATTGAAATTTGCAGATTCAAGCGACTGACTTCTGAGTTCAGTCGACCGAACCTGGAACCAAAAAATTCCTGGTCCCTAATTAGTCAACTGAACTCTGAGTTTAGTCGACTGTGCCTTGAAGCCGAGTGTTTCTAGGCATGTGTCAGTCGAATGAACTCTGAACTCAGTCGACTGAACCTGGAAACAGAGAGTTTCCAGGCATTGAATCAATCGACTGACTTCAGAGTCCAGTCGACTGAATCTGGGAATTTGCATTTTTGCCTAATTAGGCATTTTTGAGTGGATTTTTAATTTTTAATCGATTTTCGTTTCTCCGATTAGTTGTTATCACTTTTGTTGACTTTGATAATTTTTTTGGGATTTTTTGGAATATCCATCTTGATGGATTTTGTATGAATTTCTATGGATTTGATGCACATCTTCGAATGTGAATTTTGGTGATTGATTGTTTTTACAATCATTTTTTTGATTTGTCACTTTGAAATACAAAGGTTTCTATACTAGTAGTAAATATCAAAACTCTTTCATCAAAACGATTTCAATTCTATTTTTAATACGAAGCTCGTTTATAAAACTGTTTTCCAATCTATTAGTATATACAAACCTTCACCTCATTCGTTTGAGAAATCTAATTAAACGGCTTAGCAAAACTAGTGGTATGAAATGCTTGCATTTACTTCGTCGGTTAATTTTTGGACTTGCTCGATTGAAAATCTTATGACAATCTTCGAGTGGAAATCTACAATTTGTTCGTAAATATTTAAGTAAAGCCAGTGATTATGGGACATGAAGCTAAACTCATTTATTTACTAGCTTAGTGTGATCATCACTTCTTGATGAACGATGATGATCATTTTGTGGTTTATACTAGCAATGTGCAATGCTCTTTGTCTACGCAGGAGACTAAATCCCGTTTCTGTGGAGCTTCGGCTCAAAATTGGTGGGGTAGCGACCCATGGTCTTCGGGACGTTTGTGGAGCCTCGGCTCAAAATTGATGGTTAGCGACCATGGAATAGTGTTTTGTTTATGATACACGTGTTGGTGAGTTTTCATGCTCCCGTTTTGTGATAGGCCTCCCCCCTTTTGTGATTTCTGGATTTCTAGTTGATGATTTCTAAAATTTGTGTTTCACCTCTTTTTGTGATTGGCAATGATATGTTTGCCGATATTTGGGGTTTGGTGAATAAAATAAAGAATATAACATTCATTTTAGTGTGTTGAGATTTCTTAAGATATTGTATGATTTTTGTTGCTAAATGTGTACTTGTCATGGTATGGCATTATTGTTATCATACGTTTTAATCATATCTCTTATCCTATCTCATTTTATCTAATATTTATAGCTAGACTGATCCATTTTGTTATTTTCTAATTAAATAATACTCGGGTCAACCGAGATGTTACAGATGCTTCTGCTTGACTCCCCATATTGGAACATTATCTAACTTTTGGCTAACTACTTAGATTAGTAGTTTTTGTTTTATGCATTCGAGTTAGAGACTCCTTGATGTATACTTATTCTTTGTCTAGCACTTGTATCTATTCTTTTGTGATACTGTGGATCTTATTTAACCACTACTCTGATGTACAATTCTATGTGTTATATTCATATCTGTTTCCGCCTTTGTGATATGGATATCTGTGACTGAATTGTGTTATGCTTAATTCTATATTTGTTTCTGAAAATCACATAGCCACTGTGTAATAGCTTTGAGTTTGTATCGGTATGTCGGATTTCCTCTTGAAAAGAAATGCATGTTATACTATCTGACATATCGGTACTCGTACAAAGCAATTACACGGATGGTGGCTCCTCAATAGCCTTATTCTTCGTGCTAGTTGACAGCATTACTCCGTAGTGTCCTTGGCTATCATGAGTATAGAGGTGGGGCATCACAGCTTGATCAGAGCCAACTTCGGAACAATGTAGAATAATATAGCAAGGAACAATGTCCTAAGTCTTTCCTAGGAGTCAGGCCTTAGGATTTACTCGAGTCATTGGACCCGGTTTATCCTTTTCATTTATGGTGACTTGTTTTATCAATCATGATTGTTTGATATTAATTTTGTGAATAACATTTTTCTTCTTCTTTCTTTCTTTCTTTCTTAAAGAAGAGAAATGGTTAGACCAAGCCGTCCCAGCACCGGTCAATCTAGTGCTACTCCTCAGGACGGAGTATTTATGTCCGCTCAACAACTTCTAGATCTTTTAAAGAATGCTCAAGCTGTCGGACCCATTCTAGAGCCTACTCACCCAAAGTCCGGATTTGCATGCCTGTGCAGTGATTATACAAATTTGGGTGGAAAGCCATTCAAGGGATTCCGAGGGCGTTATCGAAGTCCAAGCTTGGCTTAGAATATGCGATCGTATCTTTTCTCGCATGAATCTTATTGATTTGCATCATGTCCAAGTAGCTTCTAGTATGCTCTAAGAAAGAGCATTAGATTGGTATGAGCTTCTGATTTCTGAAATTATTGAAGCGGATCTTACTTGGGAGCAATTTCGAAAAAGATTTGAACTGAAGTTTGGACCAGAAGCTGAAAAGGTGACTCTGGCCCGTCGCTTTATTGACCTTGTTCAAGGTGAATCTTCGGTGACGGATTACGTCGCATCTTTTGAATCCCTCTCTAAATGTGGGGTCGAGTATATAAATACCCCATTACAGAAAAATCAGAGGTTTATCTATGGCCTGAATAAGAATCTTAAAAAGCCTTTACTTCTGAAGCTGGAAGTTTCTTTTGATCAGCTTGTTGATATCGCTCTTCGACTTGAAGAGGCAGATAAAGAGAGTGATGTTGAAGTTGGGAGTGTCAAACCGAACTTCAACAACAATAAGAAGAGGCCTAATAAGTTCAAAGGCCCTTATCCCAACAAGAAAGTGAAGCAAACAACTTCGGAAGCAAAGACTTCTACCTCTAGTGGTGGGCAATGCTACAGTTGTGGTTCTAAGGACCATTATGCGAATAAGTGTTCAAATCCCCATGCTTGTCGCTATTGCAAAAGTTTGGGTCATTATATATCTGCATGTCCCAAACTTCAAGGCAAGAAGGAGGGAAAGCTAAATGTTGTGCAAGCTCCTAGTAACACTTTTCATGGTCAAGGTATTTCTCATTATGCCCTTGATGGCGTTATTATGTTCCGTGACCAACCTATTCGAGTTTGATATAGGTGCATCACATTCTTTTACATCAAAAGAACTTATTGATACTTTTTCTTTAAGTGTTATGGCTTTGATGACTTCTTTGAGAATTGCGAACTCGGTTGGTGGATCCATAACACTCAGTTTGCTTTGTAAAGATGTCGAGATTATTTTATGTGGTTTTTCTTTCCAAGCTGATTTTCATGTCATGCGTTACTTAGTCTTCGGAATGATTTTGGGAATGGATTGGCTTAAACGTTATGAAGCCCATATCCTATGTCCTGAGCGGACTATTCATCTTCGACATCCTCAATCTGTTGAGCAGATTTCTATTGTTCTCAAAGATTTAGATTCTAAATAGGCAGCATCCTTGTATTCTCTAAACCCTCATGATGACGATAATGATGATGAGGAAGATGTTATTTCTCTCATTCACGTTGTTGTGAATTTTACGATATATTTGAGCTCGTTTTAGGATTACCACCTAAGCGAGCAATTGACTTCAGAATTAATCTAATCCCTGGAGCTCTACTTATCACTCGTCCTCCTTATCGTATGTCTAATAAGGAAAATGAGGAGATGCGTAAACAATTATCCAAATTGGAAGGGAAGCAGTTTATTCGCTCTAGTTCCTGTCGTTGGGGAGCTTCGGCTATTTTTGTAAAGAAAACCGATGGTACATTTAGGCTTTGCGTTGACTACCGCAAGCTTAATGATCTTACCATTAAGAATAAATATCCTTCACCTCGGATTGATGATCTATTCGATCAACTTAGCGGTGCTAGAGTCTTTTCACGGTTAGACTTAGCAATCGGTTTTCATCAACTTCAAAGTGCAAGGGATAGCATTCCTTTGACATCATTATGTACTCGTTATGGATCTTATGAATGGCTTGTTTTGCCATTTGGTTTAACGAATGCCCTAGCTTATTTCGTTGACCTTATGAATCGATTTTTCAAAGACTTCCTCGATTGATTTGTTCTCATCTTTATAGATGATATTCTTGTTTATTCTAAAACCGAGGAAGAGCATGAAAAGCATCTTCGGATTGTGTTGGAAACTCTTAGAAGCAATCAATTGAAAGCATAATTTTCTAAGTGCTACTTTTGGAAATCTAGTATGAAATTTCTCGGTCATATTATTTCCAAATACGGAATTTTCGTGGATCCTTCAAAGATCGAGCGATTCAAAATTGGAAGAGTCCGAAGAGTGTGACGGAAATCCATAGTTTTCTAGGGTTGGCGGGTTATTACCGTCGTTTTATAAAAGACTTTTCTAAAATTTCCATGCCTCTTACTAATTTGACAAAGAAGGGAGTTAAGTACATTTGGTCAGACAAATGTGAAGCTTCTTTTCAGAAATTAAAAGAACTCCTTTTCGATGCTCCTATTCTTGTGATTCCCGAGGAGAACCAAGACTTTATTGTTTACACCGATGCTAGTCGTGTTGGTTTGGATGCCATTCTCATGCAAAGGGAATGTGTTATTACTTATGCTTCTAGGCAATTAAAGCCTGCCAAGACTAGGTATGCCACTCATGATTTACAGCCCGCGGCTATTGTTTTCGCCTTTAGAATTTGGCATCATTATCTTTTGGGAGAGAAATTTGTTCTCTATACCGATCATAAATCGTTGAAGTATTTATTTTCTCAAAAGGAGCTTAATTTGTGTCAACAACGTTGGCTAGAGTTCCTTGCATCTTATGATCTTGATATTCTTTATACTCCCGGAAAGGGAAATCGTGTTGTCGATGCCCTTAGTCGTAAGCAACAAGCGGTTGTTTCTATGATGATATCCGAATGGAATGATCTCGGGATTTTGTCCACTTGCGAGATTCGAGATCGTGAATTCGATTTATGTTCATCTCTAATTCTATGTAGCCTTGAGGCTCATCCTTCTCTTTTAGACCACATTCTTGAAGCTCAAAAGCTAGATCATGAATTGGCTCTTCTTAGCCAAAGTTGTAGGGATAAAATTAATATTGAAGGTTTGAAAGACTTTGATATTGATGCTCGTGGCGGTATTCGAAAATTTGGTAGACTTATTGTGCCAAATATTAATGATCTTCATAAAGACATTTTAGAAGATTCTCATCGTTCTAAATTTACCATTCATCCCGGCAGTAGTGAAATGTACACGGATATGAAGCGACTTTATTATTGGGATGGAATGAAATCTGATATTGCTAACTTCATTAAGCGTTGCATGACTTGCCAACTTGTTAAGGCCGTGCATCAAAGGCCCGGTGGGTTATTGCAACCTTTGGACATTCTAATTTGGAAGTGGATCAAGTATCCATGGACTTTATTGACGGACTTCCCCATTCTCATTCAGGCCATGATAGCCTGTGGGTGATAGTTGATAGACTTACGAAATCCGCCCATTTTATTCCCGTTCGGTCTAACCGGACCGTACCTCTTTTGGCCAAACTCTATATTAGGGAAATTGTTAAATTGCATGGAGTTCCTACTTTTATTGTTAGCGATCGTGATCCATTGTTTACTAGTGGATTTTGGAAGAGTCTTCAAAAATATTTGGGAACGAAGCTTAATTTTAGCACTGCTTATCATCCTTAATCCAATGGACAAATCGAGCGTGTGAATCAAACTCTTGAAGATCTTCTTCATGCATGTGTTCTTGATTTTGGTGGAAGTTGGGAAGATCATATTTCACTCGTTGAGTTTTTCTATAATAATAGCTTCCAATCTAGTATTGGTATGGCACCTTTTGAGACACTCTATGGAAGGCCATGCCGGTCTCCTTGTTGGTTTGAGGCCGGTGAAAAGCTGGTTTAGGTCCATATTTTATTCTTGATTCCATAGAAAAGATTGACCTTATTCGTCATAGGATGAAAGAAGCTCAAAGTAGACAAAAGTCCTGTACCGATAATCGAAGAAAGAAATTAGAATTTTCTGTGGGAGATTTGATGTTTATTCATGTTTCACCTATCAAGGGTGTTGTGCGTTTCAGTCGATCGGGAAAATTAGCGCCTCGATATATTGGTCCATTTCCCATCACCGAACGCAATGGTTCCGTGGCTTATCGCCTTTTACTATCGGCCTAGTTATTTGCTATTCATGACGTTTTCCATGTCTCTCAACTACGAAAATGCCTTCAGGATTCCGATTCTATTCTTGAGCCCGGTGTTATTGAAGAGGTTGAAGTTTCGCCTAATTTGACTTATGAGCAACATCCAATTCGCATCATTGCTACGGAGGTCAAACGCCTTCGAAACAAAGATGTCCCACTTGTGAAAGTTCAGTGGTCCGCAAATCCTAAGGATTGCTCTTGGGAATCTAGAGAATTCATCGAGCAAACACATCCAGACCTACTCTCTCGTGCTCCTTAGAGGTGAACTTCTTATTTCAAATTTTCTTTTGTGTTGATATGCTTTTATGGTTGTTACTCTTTATTTTCTTCTTAAGTATTACGAGGACGCAATTTCTTTAAGGAGGGGAGTCTGTAACAACCTGCATATTTTACGATTGTATATTTAAATATTTTATTTAAATATAGCATCGTTAGCCGGATTAAAGTCCGAAAAGCTAATTTTTATAAACAGCCGAATCAGGACTTGATACCACTTCCTTTGAGTTCAAAATGGCGTTTGTGACCTTTTTGAGTATAAACATCGATATGTTTGGAGTTAGCTGGAATTTCGATGTTTTCACTTATGGCTTTGGGTTTGGGTTTGGGTTTCAGCCCACTAGTCCAACTCATCTTATATCCTAACTCCACCCCTCTCCTCTTCATTCATTCAATTATTTTCCTACCACTTCAAGCTTTAGCAAAAATGGGGGAAGTGATTGCAAACTAAAATCCTAAGCCTTAGTTTCTTTTGCAAATTCAAGTTCTTGCTCCAAAATCAAAGAGAAGCTTAGGTAAGCATCCTCTTCTTCCTCTCCATCTCAACTATCTCCAAATCCAGAAATTTTGCTATAACCTAACTTAGGAAATATTTGCTTATGATCTTAGATTAGAGCTTTTAGAGTTGAAATTGAAGAGTAGTTGACCTTCCCTTTTGTTTTCAAGCTTCTCCTTCATTGTTTTTAAGTAAAAGGTAAGTTTTTGAACCCACATCTACATCTATAGCTTTCATTTTTGTTAGGTATGAATTCCTAACATCCAATCATGTTCATTTGCAATTGTTTTGGATTGAATTAGTTTTATGAATATTCCAATTTTTGGTGTTTTGAGGTCATATCATTAAAAATTCTATCTTTGATGTTTGAACATGATTTTTATGGTGCACCGAGGAGCCTATAGGGCTGGGTTGTCGATTGGCGTAAGCCTCTAGTGCCCATTGCTCGTTCGATCGTCATTTGTTGGGTTTTTGCCCTTGATTGGGCTAGGCTAAGAAGATTAAAATTTGCAGATTCAGTCGACTGACTTCTGAATTCAGTTGACTTAACCTGGAATAGAAAATTCCTGGTCCCTGTATCAGTCGACTGAACTCTGAGTTCAGTCGACTGAGCCTGGAAGCCGAGTATTTCCCGACATGTGTCAGTCGACTGAACTCTGAGTTCAGTCGACTGACTTCAGAGTCCAGTCCACTGAATTTGGGAATTTGCATTTTTGAGTGGATTTCCAATTTTTAATCGATTCTCGTTTCTCTAATTAGTTGTCGTCACTTTTGTTGACTTTGATAATTTCTTTTTTGGGATTTCTAGAAATATCCATCTTGATGGATTTTGTATCGATTTCGATAGATTTGATTCATATCTTCGAATGTGAATTTTGGTGATTGATTATTTTTAAAATCATCTTTGTGATTTGTCACTTTGAAATACAAAGGCTTCTATACTAGTAGTAAATATCAAAACTCTTTCATCAAAACGAATCCAATTCTATTTTTAATATGAAGCTCGTCTATAAAACCGTTTTCCAATCTATTAGTATATACAAACCTTCAGCTCATATGAAACGCTTGCGTTTACTTCGTCGTTTAATTTTTGGATTTGATCGATTGAAAATCTTGTGACAATCTTCGAGTGGAAATAAATAATTTGTTCGTAAATATTTAAGTTAAGCCAGTGGTTATGGGACATGAAGCTAAAATCATTTATTTACTAGCTTAGTGTAATCGACACTTCTTGATGATCGATGATGATCATTTTGTGGTTTAGACTAGCAATGTGCGATTTCTCTTTGTCTGGAGGGAGACTAAACCCCGTTTCTGTGGAGTTTCGGCTCAAAATTATTCGGGTAGCGACCCATGGTCTTGGGGACATTTATGGAGCCTCGGCTCAAAATTGATGGTTAGCCACCATGGAGTAGCGTTCCGTTTGTGATACATGTGTTGGTGAGTTTTCATGCTCCCGTTTTGTGATAGGCCTCCCCCTTTTGTGATTTCTGGATTACTAGTTAATGATTTCTTGAATTTGCTCCTTTTGTGATTGGCAATGATATGTTTGCCGATATTTGGGGTTTGGTGAATAAAATAAAGAATATGACATTCTTTTTGGTGTGTTGACATTTTTTAAGATATTGTATGATTTTTGTTGTTAAATGTATACTTGTCATGGTACGACATTATTGTTATCATACGTTTTAATTATATCTCTTATCCTATCTCATTTTATCTGATATTTATAGCTAGAATGATCCGTTTATTATTTTCTTATCAAATAATACTCGAGTCAGACCGAGATGTTACAGGTGCTTCTGCTTGACTCCTCATTTGGGAACATTATTTGTCTTTCGGCTAACTACTTAGATTAATAGTTTTTGTTTTATACATTCCAGTTAGAGAATCCTCGATGTATACTTATTCTTTGTCTAGCACTTGTATGTATTATTTCGTGATATTGTGGATCTTATTTGACCAGTAATACGATGTACATTTCTATGCGTTATATTCATATCTGTTTCCGCCTTTGTGGTATGGATATCTGTGACTGAATTGTGTTATGCTTATTTCTATATTTGTTTTCGAAGATCACATAGCCACTATGTAGTAGCTTTGAGTTTCTATCGGTATGTCGGATTTCCTCTTGAAAAGAAATGCATGTTATACTATTGGACATATCAGTGCTCGCACAAAGCAATCACTTGGATGGTCGCTCCTCAATAGCCTTATTCTTCGTGCTAGTTGATGACATTACGCCGTAGTGTCCTTGGCTAGCGTGAGCATAGAGGTGGGGCTTCCCACAATTTCTATGTCAAAGTACCAGTTAACTGAATTCAAAATTTAAAGATTTAAAAATCGTTTAATTTAACCAATCCGGTGTCTGTATATAATTTTTTACCCAATGTTCAAGTGATATGGATATTTATCATTTGAATCCGCAATTTAAAATTTTACGTTTATATATCATTTCAAACTGCAATCCCAAATTAAATAAAAATCCATAAAATCTCTCGTGTCTATCATTTCAACCAATAACCATTTTTCCTTAATCTATAGACCGTTCGGGTATGTATCATTTTAATCCATAGGGAACTTGCAGCGTTATAACGATATAAAAATACAACATCGAGTCATCCAATATCAACAATCAAACATTCATCACAATCATCATTCAGTTCAACCAAATAAATTACAACAAATAAACGATTGCCATTTACAGGTAATTAACTGGGAATTTAAATTCAATAATAAATTAAATGGAAATTTAAATCAAAATAATCTCAGATTAACTGGAATGACGATTTAAATTTACCAAACAGCCATAAATAAATTTCTAATCACATTATAAATTTTATTTAACTACCATAAGATAATTTAGAAGTAGTGAGTGGGTTAAAACACTCACCTTTGATGTTAAATTAATTTGAAATCCAAAATAAGGCTCAAAATTCAACAGTCTCAAAATTCATCCAAATCAGTTTCATAATGTTCGAAATTTCCAATACGATCCCAATGGAGAAAACCGCGTTTAAATTCGAATTCATATGTAAAAGTTATCAATATTAGAACATATACGATTTAAATTTAAAAACAAATAAAATAATAATAATATATTAACTTACGTAACTTACCACGTCACTGCTCATTCTATCCAAACCCTCCACTAAAAACACGTTCACGTTCCAACCCCCCGCCATGATGCATCGCCTCCCTGCTCTATCGTGGCCATAGCCTGACACCCCACAGACCTCCACAAGCCTGACACTCCACCGACCTCCACAAGCCTTATGACCCCCTCCCCTTTGATCGCTCGAGCTCCTATGTAGTGGAAAACACAGCAGCCACCGTGAAAAATAAAACCCTAGGCGAATTTTATCTGAGGATATGGCCGCTAATCTGACGAACAATGTACAATCTCGCCTTTTGTACATTTAGGAAGACATACGTGCCAACTCAAACAATATAGAAGGGCAAATTGTTATTGGGGTGAACAAGAAAAACCAAGAAAGAAAAAAACAAAATCTCGCAGCGGAAAGACAAAATATAATAATCAAATAACAGTTCATGAAGCTGTTTACAAAACATTTGATTATAATTATACAACATAGATCAGAGTTACACATACCAGAGAATAATAAATATTGCAGCGGAATACATGATGCAATGAATTATAATAAATACAATTATACAACTCTTCGTCTCCGTCCTCCAGAAATAAGGTCTTCAAATCATGAAATGCTCAGGCTGACCCGAGCGAATTAAAAAGACAAAACACTCGAGTCAGAACTAAAAGATCTTATGTAAGTTAAATCAACGGAAATAAATATGGGTCGAATGGAGTCGGAGATTTTTATTGGGTTTGACATCTCCTATCCAGTGTCTAACGTGAGTGTAATAACTTAAGAGATGCTTGGGATTCGCACCTCCTAAGGATCCGTTAAACTATCTACTATCTAGTACAATACACTATTATAATATGTCCACAGTAAAGTAAAAGTATTAAAATTAATTTCATTTCATTTGAACATATTTAGACCTATTTCAATTTCCTAATCAACAAACCAAATTTCCCTTTTCAACATAAACTTGATTTTCCAAAAATACTTCAATTTATATAAATCAAATTTTACTTCAAAGTATCATTTAATTCCATTTAAAAATTAAGAATTTTAAAATCACTTAATTTAACCAATCCGATGTCCGTATATAATTCTCTACCCTAGGGTCAAGTGATACAGATATTCATCATTTCAATTCGCAATTTAATATTAATGGTTATATAACATTTCAAACCGCAATCCTTGAATAAATATAAAAATTCATAAAATCGCTTGAGTCTATCATTTCAACCCATAACGATTTCAAATAATAATAATTAAAGGAACTTGCAGAGTGATAACTCTGTGTGTGTGCGCATACATACATACATACATACATATATATATGTGTGTGTATTTATATATGTAAATTAACACAACATCCAATCATCCAATATCAACAATCAACATCCATTATAATTATCGTCCAAATCAACCAATTAGATATCAGCAATTAACAAATTAACAATAGCAGGTGTTCGAGTGGCAATTTTATTTCAATAATAAATTAAATAACAATTTAATTCGAAAGGATACAAATTAACAGGAATGACAATATAAATATATCAAATAGTCATAAATAAGTTTCTAATCATAACATAAATTAATTTAACAAACATAAGAAATTTTAGAAGTTGTGATTGGATTAAATCACTCACCTTTGAATTTGAATTGAATTTAAATCCAATTCAAACCCAAAATTCAAATAGTCTCAGAGTTCGTCCAAACCAGTGTCAAAATGTATGGAATTTTGGTACGAATCTAGCGGAAGAAACTGCGCATGAATCGGACCTCGTATGTAAAAGTTATGTTGATTAGAATATTTGACTTGAAATTTAAATATATAAAACGAAATAAAGGACCGACCATTCAAACGTCGCCACGTCAACATCCCTTAAATGCTTCTAAACCCTAGCCAGCAGAGAAAACTCGATCGCACAAAGCATGACCACCACCTTCAAACCCTACTTCCAAATTTCGCTGCCACATCGCTCGATAACAACCTGATCCACCATCATCACCGTGCTACCCAGGTCGAGCTGTCCTTACCACCAAATTGCAACCGACCACGGTTTCGAGGAAAGCACAGTACTGTCACTTCTGATAGACACCGCTCGAGGCAATTTTGGTCACCTGCAAATCGAACCACATATGCCGATGCATCCAGTACGACGTCCTCCACAAACTGCCACTCCCCGATCGTCCTAAGGTCGATGATCCATCGTCGAAAGCCCAAACCCTGAAATGGACGGCCGGAATAGATTTGTGAATTCTATTTGAACGGTGGTTCGAATTGAAAAGGAATTGAACCAGCAGATTACGTTCGTCCAGAGCTTCAAATCGATATATAATATGATATAGTTTGAGGAGTATGAATTTCAGATTTTGTTTTTCGAAATTGAATTAGATTTGAAATTGCAATTTGGGAATTAGGGTTTTGTTTTGTCTGCCATTGGATTGAGGAAGAGCAAATGGAATTGTAGTATAGAAATGAGGAATAAGAAATGACCTAGGGTTTATAACGACATATATATAGGCAATACAAAATAGAATTTAATGGGCTCGATTCGTCTGAAAAGTTGAACGATAATGACCCAAAAAGCCCGTTTCGACGAAAATGGGTCATTCCATATATCCAGATAGATGGTTTCAAATATTTAAACTCAATGGAATAGGTTTCAAGTCCTAATTTCATCATATAAAGGAGTTATGTTAAATTCAGCTTATTTTAAATTAATTTCAATTGATTTTAATTTAATCGATTTCTAGGAATTTCGAGTCTGTACGATCAAACGGTAAGTCCGAAACTTGAAATCCTACAATAATTCACTGTTACAAATCCGATGAAACGGTTTCGTTAAAATCCTAGACAGTTTCAAAAATGGCTATATTTCAGTTAATTAAATAAATTAATACTAAATTAATTAAATCACTTTCAATTCAAAATTTTAATTATTTACAACTTCGATCATTTTGGCTTACTTAGTAATTTATAACTCTTTATAACAAATCTCCATATAAATTTAATGTTGCATATTTCACCAATTTGAAAGTTTTAAATTTCAATTTCGATATATCAAGAGATTCTAAAATAGTGGATTTGAACTTGGATAAGATTTTAAAATGGCATCTGCTTTGTTCTTGTATCCGCAATTTTTAACTCGCAATCCTTTTCTCTTAATTAATCCTACAACGATCTTTCTTTTTTCTTTAAGGGATCGTGATCCTTCTCCATCGTGATCCTATGCTCAGGTTGTTAAGGATCTAATATCGTTGCTTCTCATGTTTTCCCCCAATATCGTAATAGCGAGAATTGGATTGATTCAAGAAAGGGGATAAAATATTGCTTTCATTATGGGGACTATTCTCATTTGGCTGTTTATTGTTGCGATCCCATCATGTGTTTCGTTTGTGGAAAGTTTGGCCATAAGAAATTTTCTTGTTCGATGAAAACTAAGTCTGTAGCCTTCGGGTCAATAAACATCGATCATGCTTTCTTCGCAAGTGGTAATTTTGGTCTCAAGAAGAATTCTTTCTTGATGAAATCGAAGACTATAGATTCAGGGCCACAATTTATTGATCATGGCTTTTAATTTACTTTAAAATGTATGTTGCTCAAAGGTATCCTTCTCGACAATCTATGGCAACAGAGAAATGAAGGAATTAAATTTTAGAAGAACTGTTTTCTCATTTTGACGTGATAAATTCACCGAACATTGGCAAAGGTTATAGGAATATGTTTGGAAATCTAGAAAATCATTTTGGAAAATCTAAAGTATTGTTTAAAAAATCAAATAATAGTGTTGAGATTGCAGATGTTTTACTTGATTACAATAGAAATCTTTATCAATGAATACTAAGGAGGAAGTGACTATTAATTTTGATCCTATATTAATATATTACTCTGTTGTTCAATGCTCAATGGGTTCCAATGCTTCTGAGATTAAAAAAATGTCGATTTCTTCGGGTTCCACCAAGGATAATCTGTCTAAGGGCAATGATCATGAATTAATCAGTGGCTTTAATCGAGTTAGAGGTAAAAGGCTAAAATACTAGAAATTGGGTAACTTTGAGACAAAGACCGATAATAGGTTTAAAAGCCTGGCAGTTAATGACAAAGAAAATATTGGATTGGAACACTCTGATGTAATAATAGAAAGCAACATTTCAACTTGTAGAAATGCAACAGATACTCTAATGGAATGTCCTAAGAGCTCTTATAATTCGGTTACTTCGGAAAAGTTTAATGCTATAGATAAACCTATTGGGTTATCATTGATTGATGAAATTTCTAAAAAACTAGAAGAAGTGGCCAAGTTTCCTTATGGAGAGGCTTTTAATGGGTTACTGTCATTGATATCATCAATTAATGTAGAAGAGATTTTGGAGAATGATATAAGTAAGAATTTGGCTTGTAGTTTAGTGCATGTAACTATTGATATGCACACAGATATCAATGTACATGGTGAGCAAATAATTCAGAATATAGTTCATACTGGTGATATTTCATCTAAGCTTGTTGATGATAGAAACAACTATAGCGATGTCTGTCCTGACAATGGGGTTGAAATTGGAATCATGTCTAGTGAAGGGATGGGTAGATTGGAAGAGATTACTTTCATAAATAAGAAGAAGGTTGACTTTCTCGATATGAATAGGTCTACGTTTCAAAAGTTAAATGAAGGAGTGGTTACTTCTAGTACTACAGAATCTGGTATGAGGAATGATTGTGCAAATGATAGTTCGTTTCTAAGTGGTTCAATAGTTGATCAGTCTGAAAACGTCAGTTGATGCATTGGTGAGGTGTCTGTGTCTAAAGAAGTACATGGAGAGGCTTTTGATGGGTTACTGTCATTGACAACATCAGTTTATGTTAAAGAGAGATGGGATAAGAATTTGGTTTGTAGTTTCATGCTTGTTTATGTTGATATGCACACAGATAGTGAGCAAGAAATTCAGAATATAGATCATATTGGTGATGTTTCATCTAAGCTTGTTGATGATTGTAATAACTATAGTAATGGTTGTTTTGACAATGGGGTTGAAATTGATATCATGACTAGTGAGGGGATGGGAAGATTGGAAGATATTACATTCTTAAATAAGGAGAATGTTGATTTTCTTGATTTAAACAAGTCTTCATTTCAAAAATCAAACATAGGGGTGGATATCTCTAATATTACAAAATCTGATTTAAATAAAGAAGTTTCTTTGAGTCGTCGAGCAGAAAATGGCATTATGTTATCTAGTAGATCATCAAATGGGATCGTAGATGTTGTCTCTGGTCTTGCTCCAGATGGCAGACGTGTTACTTCAAGCATTGGCGTGGTATCTATATATAAGAGTTACATGGTTCAGAACCAAAAAAGGTGGAGTGTGGCATCAGCTTAATTTCTTATTCCTTAACGTTGAAGAAAGGAAAGCACATGAAATTAGCTGTTTCTGGTGGAACGGTTCGTCCAAGTGCTAGGATACGCAACTGTTAGTCTCCGTCTATGGGTGAGTTCGGGTGCCACGAGTGGCGCTACGAATCCAGTCTTAGGTATGAGTTCTATTTTGGTTAGTACATATTCTACTTATGCATTAGGCAGTCTATCATCTGCTGATTTCAGTCAATTAGATATCTTTTATTTTTTCTAATGTTGAGATTGATCGGGAGTATACTAGATGTAAAGAAATAGAGAGGGCTAGTACAATTGGATTATGAGGATTATTAGTTGGAACATTAGAGGTTTGCATGATTTGAATAAGTGTGATAAGATTAGAGCGTTCTTTAAAGACTATTTTATTGACATTGCTTTACTTCAGGAAACTAAAATTAACTGTCCTGATTTTCGTTTCTGAAGGAGATTAGGCGGTTATCAATTTAGAAAATTGGTTTTTCTACCTTCAGTGGGTACTTCAGGAGGATTAATGATAGGACGACGTGATAATTATTTTAAGTTGCTTCAATGTATTACTAAGCAGCATTCTCTTCATATAATTCTTATTAATCTTTCTGATAATTCTTTTTTAAATATTTCTAATGTCTATGGGCCTAACTCAAAAATCAATTGGAGAATTTTATGGAAAGAATGCCTAGAATTGAGATCCTTAGCTCCGGGTTCTTGGATATTGAGGGTGATTTTAACGTTATGCGCTTCATAGGAGTGCGTTCTTCTAGGGTAGGGAATTACTCTGCCATGGACGAATTCGATCAATTTATTATTAATTCTAATTTGATTGAGATCCCCCTTTCAAATAGAGATTTTACATAGAGTAATGCAAGGGAGTCTCCATCTAAGGCTCTTCTTGATAGAATTTTCGTTAGTGATGAGATTGAAGATAAATTTCCAATCTGTAGTCTCTGGTTTACCTGATCGTTGTCCTATTATTCTCACCTGCGAGCATCATAGAGTTATTATTAATAATTTTAAATTTGAAAAGATGTGGCTTTTGGAGTCTAATTTCTTGAATCTAATTAATTGTAAAGGATTTTTTGAGGTATTATAATATTATAAATAAGGATAATTCTACAAAAAACTTTGTTTCAAAACTTAGGGATCTTAGGATTTTTGTTAAAAATTGGAACATAAATGTTTTTGGCAATATAAAAATCAAAAAGGATAATATTCTTACCGAGATGCTTAAAACTAATAAGATAGAAGAATCTTGACAACTAAATTTAGGAGAATGTAATGTTCTAGCCAATTTAAAAGATGAACTAAATTCTATTTTAGAAAAGGAGGAGGTTATGTGGAAGCAGAGATCCAGAATCCAATGGATCGACAAAGGAGATAATAATACTTTTTTTTTTCATAATATAGCTAAGGTAGAAAATGTAGTAATATAATTAACTCTATTATTGTTTATAATGAAGAGTTAGTTGATCAAAGAGATCTTAACAAGGCTTTTACAGACTATTATAAAGATATTTTTGGTACTAGAATCAAACATAGAATCAATGTTAGATGGAAATATCTGTATTCGTCTAATTCTATTGTTGATCTATCTGACCTAGATAATCCTTTTGCTGAAGAGGAAATTAGAAAAGCTATTAATGACTTGCCAGGTGATAAATCCCCGGGCCCAGATGGGTTCCCAATTTTCTTTTATAAAACTTTTTGGGACATTTTAAAACTTGTTTAGTTAATATGTTTACTGATTTTTATAGTTGTAATTTGCAATTAGGGAGATTTAATTATGAAAATGTTATTTTATTACATAAAAAAGTAGAAGCTAAAAACTTAAAAGATTTTAGACATATATCTTTGATTAACTGTTCAGTTAAAATCATTTCTAAAGTTCTAGCTAATACACTTAATACAAGAATGAATGATTTAACTGATTGTTTACAATCGGCTTTTATTAAAGGGAGTATCACCGATGGAGTGGCTGTTGTTCAAGAATGTATTAATCACTATTGTAAGAATAACATAACTTGTGCGATTTTGAAATTGGATTTTGCAAAAGCTTTTGATTCAGTATATTGGGATTTTCTTATAGATATCTTTCATGCTAGAGGTTTTGGTCATAGATGGATCGGTTGGATAATGAATTTTCTTAGAATTGGTAACTCTAGTATTATGGTTAACAGTATATTAGGTAATAAAATTAAATCTAATAGAGGTTTAAAGCAAGGGGATCCTTTATCGCCTTTATTATTTAACTTAGCTGCTGATGTTTTTGCTAAAACTATTAAAAGAGCAGTGGATAATGGATCTCTAAGATATGTAGGCGATGACATATCGCGTAATGGTATACCGGTTCTCCATGTTGCTGATGACAACTTGCTTTTTTCTTCCCACTTACCTAGACACATTATTACCCTTAAGTTTATCTTATATAGTTTTGAACTTCTATCAGGTTTAAAAATAAATTTTGACAAAATTTCTATTTTAGTTTTAAATGATTTTGAAAAAATTGAAAACTTAGTTGCTAATACTCTACATTGCAAAACTATGAGCTTTCCTTTTGATTATCTAGGTTTTGTGATTAGACCTACTAAACTTAAACGTGATAATTGGCTTATAATCATTGATAAAATCTAAAATAAGGTCTCTAATTGGAATGGGAGATTTTTATCTAGAGCTGGTAGATTAGTTTTAATAAATTCGGTTTTATCAGCCCTTCCGATTTATTGGATGTCCATGCATCTATTTTCAGTTTGGGTAATCGATAAAATAGATAAAATTAGAAGAGATTTCTTATGGAGTGGGGAAAATTCCAATAATAGCATTAAATGTTCAGTAAATTGGGAAACAGTTTGTAAAGCCAAAAAGAAAGGTGGTTTAAGAGTTATTAATTTGTGTAATATGAATTTTTCATTACTAGGTAAATGGCTATGGAAGTTTAAGGATATAAATGATAACGTTATTTGGAAAGAGGTCATTTCTAAATATTATTATGATGCTAATAGAAATTTATATCAAATTACTTCTCCAGTCACTCAAAATCTATCTAATTTTTGGAAAACCATTTTAAAATGTCGTGAGATTTTTAACTTAGGTATTAATACGATAGTTTATTCTGGTAATTGTACTTCTTTTTGGCATACGTTGGATTTCAGTCTTACCTCTTAATATGGAATTTAAAGAGCTTTATGAAATCTGTAGTTTTAAGTTTGCTTTAATTATTGAAGTGTATTCCCCTGAAAACGATCCTCCTTGGAATTTTAGTTTTAATAGAATTTTAGTACGTTCAACTCTTAGACAACTTTCTTTGCTTTATGCTAGATTAAATCTTTATAACATTTATAGTGATAATGATATTATTAGTTGGGAATGAGATAAGAGTAAGAAATATACTTATAATTCTTTTTACATATTTATTAACTTTTCGGGTATAATAAACAACTCTTTTAAATTTATATGGAAATCTAATGCTTCTTCTAAATCTAAAATTCACATGTGGTTAATACTGTATGGAAAACTTAATGCAATAGAATTTTTATAGAGAAAAAACATTCAAAATGATAATAAACGTTATTTTTGTAATCTGCAACTTGAAGATATTAAACATATATACGATGATTGCATGGATTCTTATTACATTCTATATAATGCTCTTAAATTTTTTAACTTTAATATAATAATTTTTTTTTGGATTACCACTTCTACTGGTATAATTTTAGATTTAGGTTCAAAAAGAATATTAGATTCTTACTAGACACTTTATTCATTATTATTTGTTGGTATATTTGGTTTGAAAGAAATCAAAGAATTTTTAATAATAATAATAATATTCATTTTAATAAATTGATTTTTACAATTTCTTTATTTTGTTTTAATTGGATTTCTAATCCCAAATAGTAATTAGCTAAAAATAACCTATTTAAAGGGTATCTTAATAAGGTTAGTTATAAGATTAACCTATTCAAACACAATAATAATATATTTAACATTAACAATAGTGGTATTAATATTTTTTCAAACTTATATGATGATCTCACTATTAATCATAACTTACTTATGATCAAAGGTTCACAAGAATTTTTTTAAGATTTGTTTCAATTTTTTAAGAATTTTTTAAGATTTGTTTATAAGTATTTTAATTCTTTTATATTTGTCCAGTTAGTCTAATTTAGGTTTTTTATTTCCTACCTCATTAATACATATATATGTATATAAATTATATAAACATACATATATATGTATCATTCTAACTTTTTTCTTAGTCATTCTTCAGACACAGGTATGGGAGATAGGGTGTCAGGTTCACTTTGTAGGTACTCATGTCTTTAGATTGCAGAGAGGTCATCAAAGCAGAGTCTTCCTCTCATGGTCACTAGCAGTTCCACCATAGATACATGACACTTTCATCTCCATTGTGGCATTCTATTTTCAAGAGGATCTACTTTTCTGCTTGGCACTTCTTCCATCTGTACAGAGTCTTTAAAGTGGATTTTTCATTCAGCATCATATTCAGTTCCACTTCAAAGTAGTTGCTTTTCCATTCCTTCCGGACCAGAAGCATGGAGCTTCCTTCTTAGTTTGTGATGACATCCAGTATTATTGGCTCTTCTTTAGTTTTTTAGGTACTTCTAACACGTCAATATCGGGCGGTGGCCATGCCGGGGTTCGGTATCGGGGTGTGATGGTTGGTGGCCTTGCCGGAACTCATCTTAGGGGTACTTGTGCTTTTTTGATACTTGTACCTAGTTTTGTTACCTGCCAAGCATGTTGGCAACACCTTATTTTGTGATATGTATAGTTGCATGTGTTCTCTTCTCTATTTATAAAGGATTACACATTTTTCTAAAAAAATATATTTAGAGATTCTAAATTAAATTTCCAATAATTCAATTTAATTTGCTTTCCATTTATTATTCAATCAATTTCATCTTATTGTATAATTATTATGGTTTATATCTTAGTGCATTAATAAATTTTCAATTTCATCTAAATTCAATTAACATAGTATTTAATTTCATCTACCTATAATAAATCCATTTGTTATGGATTGAATTCCAATTAATCATAATTAACTCCAATAAATTGATTTGATTCAATTCTAATTTTTATACTAAATCCCCTATAAATCTGGAATACGGTTAACACTTGTTTCACATTTCATTACATTAAAATATTCCATTCCTATCTTTTATTCGTAATAATGACTATATTTCAAAATGTGTAAACTTGTGAACTACACACATTAACTAAGATTTTATATCGAATTAATTATTTTATCTTAGTTCCATTCTTTTATTGCATCAATTATTACTTTACGAATAAATTTACGTTTCTATTTATTTTATTACATTCACACCCTGAGTTATTGCGTTAATTCTAATTAATATAAATTAAAGTTCCTTTAATTCTAATTGATTCCTTATTTTAATTTAGTAAACCAATTAAATAGGTAACTTATAACAATCGTTACTGTCACAACCCAAAATCCAGCGATTGAAAATCGACATCGAATACACTTGTATTCGACTGTCGGAGATTCAAACGTTGAACTCTAGTTCAGATGGAGCTTATAAAAACATTAGATGAATGAAAACAACGGAAACAAAATGTATTATCATTGATCACAACACAGATACAACATCACAATATTCGATTACAACAGTTTAATCCCATTATCAGAGTGATATACACAAGATACTATACATGATAAAAACACCACAGCGGGACAATAACGGTGGCTTCAAAAATTTCCAACATACTTCGACTTTAATAAAATCTTCGAAAAACTCCAAACACTTCAAAAGGTTTCCAAGGCCAAAAGCTTCCAAAATCCGATAGCTTCCAAAAGACTTCAAAAGATTCCAAGCTAGCTCCAAAACACGGATAACCTGCTTCTAGGCTGCCCGTGTGGAAAATTATGGGCATCCAGCGTTAGGAAGGGAACAATAAACTCTGGGTCAGTCATGGGACTGGTATGAGTAAACAAAAATAGTTTTTAAAAGAAATCCAATATGCTTTTGGAAAATGAAACTGCCATAAGGCCTCCCGACACACACACAATGCAATCTCACACTTGGGGGAGATTTTTCCTTATGATAGTCAAACATTCTTGATACGAGAAAATTCTTTTGATATTATTATTAGTGCGTAGTGTGAAAAACATTTCGAAAGTACAATATCAATCTTAGCCAGCATATGTACCATTATAGTATGCCTACTATAACTACCACGTTAAATGGCAGGTTCTACAACTAAAACCGTATAGGGCTCGTATTGAATGATTGGATTTCCAACAATGGTCAGGCTAAGGGACTTCCTTATCAAATGGAACGCCTCTGGAGGGACGCCTCCAAGAACCAAATTGGATCTCTGCCAACACAAGGCCGGGTTACCTCTGTAACTAGGTAACACCAACAAGTATGCAATTCCTAGTCGTTACCGACCTTTATCCCAGTATTCACCAACAAATAGCAACAACCACACAATTAAATATCTGGGCTCCATACCATGATACCACTTTTATCCAGAAGTAAATGGACATACCCTAAGGGTGCAACCCTTAAAAACCTTGTCACAACATTCCTGTTTCGACCATTATCGGGTTGTGAGGTTCGACGAAGTCTCGTCCACAAAGCTACGCTTTTCACTAAATCCATGCTTCGATCAACAAATGATCAGCATCACTCAGCATGCCACACTACCAAGTTGGGAGTATATCACTAATAACCGTCAACTACATAACCTCTGAGATTGTATGTCTCAAAGAACGGTGTTAAGCTAAGAGTATAAATTCTCTGCCACCAACAGAAATTTATTTGATAGAGATCAGCTTTCTATCTCAAAGTGTAGTGTCAGACATACAACCATACAAGTCCATTCCAGGTTCGAACGGAACTGAAGGCACTTCCATCGAAGCCCTTGCAATCCGGGCATCTACAATTCTGATCGGACTCCCCATCACATATGGAGATCTCAATACCCGAGCAACTCAGTGCAGGGTCATTCGACAGGTTATCCTATCATTCTCGAAGACACCCGGTCTTCACCACCATCTTCAAATGCTTTCCATTTCGTCGTATCGCTATTTGGAATGGGTTATATGACACAAAGGTCCTTTCCCGGCTAAACCGAATAGTGAGCGCTTAATTTAAAAACACGTGGATATTTCAATCACAAAGATTTAACATTAAGGTTCGATGTGGGTTTCGGATAAACAACTGGAATCCGACTCCCTGTCGCATCGAAAATTCAAACGCCGTTTTACGGGCCAATGGGTTTTCACATTCACACAGAAACAAATCACAAATATCACAGTTCAGCACAAAGAAATTCACATCACATGGTATAAAAATCACCAATTAGGGATATCAATCAATACAAAGCATTCAACATCAATCATCTAAAATTAAGATGAATTAATTATGTGATTAAAATCAATTAATCACATAATTATTTTCATTAATTATCCTTAATTAATGATTAAGTATTCGTAATTTTAAATTAATCAATCCTTAATTATTAATTAAATAAATCTTAATTACCTTTATTAATTAATTATTCCTTAATTAATTACCTTAATTAATTAATCCTTAATTATTAATCAATTAAATCTTAATTACTTCTATCAATTAACCTAAATTATTTATTTAATTAATCTTTAGTATTAATTAATTAAGTAATTATTCTTTAAGTAAATATATTAACAAATAATAAATTTATTAATAAACTAAAAGATAAATCATTTTATCTTTATTAATTACTTTGATTATCTTATAAACCTTGTTTAATAATCATCCTTATCACATTTGTTGCTTTAAAAGGTTAAGGTTAGTTTAAATAACATTTTATCTTAATTATCCTTTTTAATTACACTATTTATTTAATATAAATATCTTTATAAAACAGTGTAACAAAATTAAATAAATTTAATTTAATTACTTTAAAAATATCATACTTAAATGCTTAATTAATTCAAACTTTAATCAAAATCATCATTTGAAAACATGGATTAAAAATGTTTAAAAGTTTGAATTTTATTTTAAAGCAAAAACTGTTTTGTATGATAAACCCGAGACCCACTTCGAGTATCACCCAAGCCACATACCTTCTTACTTCGAGTCGTCCTCGAGATAACCACTCATTTTCATTTTAAAACTTAAAATTTGTTCAAGTTTTATAAAAACCCGGTGCCTACATGAAAACCCCCGAACGAAAACTCGAGCCAACACATCAACTCCCCGAGGAACGCTTCGAGTCATAGCCTTCTTCCCCAAACACATGTCTACTGACATAACTAAGGCCATATGCATGTACACCGATCATCTGCAAAGCTCCGACCTCCAAGATCACCGTCGACACACCATCGATGACCCACTACTTCAATTTCGACCACCCAAAATTTGTCTGGAACCCAAAATTGAAATCAAACTACCCAAGTTAAAACTGGAAACAAACAATCATCCAAAAACTTCCTCGAACCCATGACACCGATCACCAGAACCTCCGCAATTCAGACCACACCCTCTCTAGCCATCGACGCAGCCTTTCCCCCAGGTCCGAAGCATTCTGATGCCCTAGAGACGATGCATTAACCACTATTCCGACCTCGACCAAAAACTAGGGCTTAAACCCTTTCCGACCCAAAAACGCCGCCAGGATGGGCATTCCACCCATCTGACATTTTTGTCGAGACCATCCAGCTTTTCTCCATCTCCAAGAAAAACGCCGACCACCCCGAGTGTCACAATCACCAGAAAAACCTTAAAACCCTCTTTTTGATCATCATCAAAATGTCTACTCGATACACATTTTAAGATCTTGATTTTAACTTAAAAAATCAATATTTTCAAAGATGTTTCAATCTATATATTTGAAATCAGAGATCATGATGATTGAATTTACAATCTATATTTGAGTTTACCTGTATTTTTTAATTTCCAGAAGAAGTTTTGATTCATTTTGCTTAAATTTATCTTTTAAAACTCAATTATGTTTAAATAAACAACTTTTATTTAGATCCTAAAGTTAAATAAAGATCAGGAGAGGAGAGGTTGATTTTTGAACAGGTTTTATGCCTGTAAACCTGGTATGGAGATGCATGAATCTGTTCTCTAGACACACAGCCAAATCATGCATATATTCAAAGATTTATACTCATGCAAATCAATTTTTAACTTCATTTCAGGCATGAATTCAAACATCATTCAAAAATTCAGATCTCATAAGGGTTACTCACCTGTTAGAAGAAGAAATAGGGATGCTTTAACCCTGGGAGTTGATGTACTTTGAAAATCTGTAAACTTGTTTGATTTCTTTGAAAACTAGATTCTTGAAATTGAAAATCTGGTGTTGATCTTGAAACTAAAATCTGAAGCTAGTTGTTGTTTTCTTTTACAGATTTTTTTGAGCTTTGAACCTTGGTTTTCAGATTTGAGATGAAATGCAGAGGTTGATTTTCCAGGCTTAAAATATTTTGTCTTTGTTTACTTGATTTTTCTTTGTTTTCTGGTTTGTTGTTTCTAATCTTCTATTTTTCACAAGCTTTTGATTTTTTTATACAAGTCTTAGATTTTGAAAATGAATAAAAGAGATTAGAAAGAGGAGATGAAGTATTTATATAGATTTAAATCTTCTTTTTATTAATTTTTAAAAATAAAAATAAAACGACACTTGTTCATTTTCTTTCTACATAGATTACACTTGTTAATCCATTTACTTAAATTTTTAACACTTGTCTTTATATATATTACTTATTTAACATTTGTAAATTTTCATTAGAATACTATCTTTACATTATTTAAATTTTATTTTTAATTTACATTTTCCATTTTATAAAGACATTTACTTTATATTAATAAATACTATTTAAAAGAGAATGTTTTTGAATTAAGTACATATTAAATAAATTACATATATATTTTTTTAGATCCAAATTATTTTACTAAAGCATTTATTTAAAATTTAAATTCAAAGTCAAATTCAAATCTACTCATATATATACACACTTATATATATATTAAATTCAAATAATTTAAAAACATTTATTATTTCAAATTTTAAACTCAAATGAAATTGCATCTTATTCATACAAATTAACACATATTTTATAAATACATTTCCTATTCATTATTATATACAAATTTAAAGAAGAAATGTTTTAAACCAATTTACATTAAATAAATTTCATATTTTTTATTTTAAATGCAAATTATTTTTCTAAGGCATTTATGTAAACTTCAAATTTCAATTTCAATTTCAAATTCAATTTCAGTTTCAAATTTGAATTATAATCCATTTATATATGAATAAATCAATACTTATTTTATTTGTTGTTGAAATTAATTCCAATAAATTATAGAAATTCAAATAAATTACTAATTTGAATTGATGAATTTGGGGATGTTACAGATTCCCCCTTTAAGAAAATTTTGTCCTCGAAATTTTAAAGAGAGAGAGAAACAAAAAAAGAATATACGAATATATAAAAAAGATAGAGAATAGCTTACCAAAATAAGCCGAGATATCCACTCTACAATTGGGATAGGACTTCTGCATGCTATCCTCTGTTTCCCAAGTATAGTCATTTGGATCACCACTCCATTGTACTTTGACTAGTTTCACAACTTTATTCCTCGGCTGCTTTTCATCACGATCGATAATCTTCAATGGATCTCTCTTTACTGCCAGATTTCGTGTGATCTCCAAATCCTACTGAGCAGCCTCTTCAATAATACAATCTGGATCGTGCATATATTTCTGAAGATGTGAAACGTGAGACACGTCGTGTACGCCAGATAATCAGCTGGGTAGCTGCACTCGGTAAGCTAAAGGACCAATCCTTTCCAATATAGGAAAAGGACCAATATAACGCAGTGCCAGCTTACCAGTCTTTCCAAACCTCAACACTACACGCATTGGAGATACTTTTAAGAAAACGGAATCTCCAACCTAGAATTCCAAATCTCTTCTTATGCGATCAGCATAACACTTCTGACGACTTTGAGCCATTTTCAATTTCTTTCGAATAAATTCAACTGTTTTAGTGGCTTCCTTAATCATATCTAGTCCAAGGACGAGTCTATCACCTGACTCGATCCAACATGCAGGTGATCGACGCGGATGACCATATAAAGCTTCGAAAGGAGCCATTTCAATACCGGCCTGATAGATATTGTTTTACTGGAATTCAACCAGATGCAATGGTCCTCCCAAGAACCACCAAAGTCAAGAATACAAGAGCGCAAAAGGTCTTCTAAGATTCGATTAATACTTTCAGTCTGCCCATTAGACTGTGGGTAGTAAGCAGTACTGAAATTCAGTTTGATTCCCAATGCAGCTTGAAATGCCTCCTAAAATCTACTAGTGAAGATCGGGTCACGATCGCTCACTATACTGCTGGGTATACTGTGGAGACGAACAATCTCTTTTATATACAATTCGGCCAAACTTGCCGCTGTCCGAGTAGATTTCACTAGAATGAAATGGACAGTCTTAGTTAAGCGATCCACGATAACCCAAATTGCTTCATTCCCTTTTTGATTGTGGGGCAACCCATCTATGAAATCCATAGATACTTGATCCCACTTCCATTTTGGTACCTCCAATGGTTAGAGTGAACCCGCCGTTTTCTTATGATCACTTCTATTTCGTTGACAAGTAGCACAAAGACTCACATATACAGATATATCCCTCTTCATTGTTTCCACCAAAAAGTTCTTTTATTATCTCGATGCATCTTATTAACTCCTGGATGGATACCGAGTTTAGGCTTGTGACACTCATCCAATACTTCACGTTTCAGATCCGAGATATCTGGAACACACATCCTGCCTTTCAATCTTATAACTCCACAATTATCGATTCCAAAAATGGAATCTTCATTTCGACGAATCCTCCCATAAATATTTCGAACTTCATTTTTCCTGCTAGCGACTTTCTCAAGAAGAGTAGGAGTGACAACAAGATGAACAAGAATAGCGTGTTTCCTACCCAAAGCGTCGGCAACCATGTTGGCTTTTCCAAAAAATTATCTAGGTCATAAGATGCTAGAAATTCCAACCATTGTTGTTGTCCCTGATTTAAATCCTTCTGGGTGAAGAGATATTTCAGAGATTTGTGGCCGGTGAATAATTCAAATTTTTCACCTAAAAGAAGTGTTTATTATGTATAAAAATTTAAGTTATGTTAAACTTTTAAATTTTTGGAAAAGATGAAAGAGACTTTTACCCAGAAGATAGTGTCGCCGGATTTTCAAAGCGAAAATAACAACTAAAAGTTCCAGATTATGGGTTGGGTAGTTTTTCTCATGCGAACATAATTGTCTACTCGCGTAGGCAATTACTTTCCCATTCTGCATTAGTACCGCACCCATACCATCACCACAAGCGTCAGTATAGACAGATAAGCCTTGGTTCCTGTTGATAATAGCGAGAACAGGAGCAGTAGTCAATCTCCTCTTTAACTCCTGGAAAGCTTCATCACATTTCGGAGTCCAATCAAATTTTGCATTCTTTATTGTTAGCTTAGTCAACGGACTTGCTATCTTAGAAAAATCCTAAACAAACTTTCTGTAATATCCTGCTAAACCCAGAAAACTTCAAACTTCTTTCGGAGTTGTGGGTCGCTTCCAGTCTATAATAGCAGAAACTATGCTAGGATCAACAGAAATTCCTTCTTCATTAACAATGTGCCTGAGAAATCTAACTTCCTTGACCCAAAAGTGGCATTTGGAAAATTTGTTCGAATAGAATGTTCCTCCTTAATACTTCCAAAACAATCCTTAGATGCTCAGCATGCTCCTCTTTGGTTTTGGAGTAGATCAAGATATCATCAATAAACACAAGAACAAATTTGTTCGGTACTTCTTGGAATACACGGGTTATTAAATCTATAAAGTATGCAGGAGCATTGGTTAGTCCGAAAGGCATGACTGACCATTCATAGAAAGTGTCTAGACCCCTAAAAGCAGTCAAGCGCAGCTGATGGAATCCTTGAACTAGATCCATCTTTGAAAAGAATCGAGCGTCGTGCAGTTGATCGCACAAGTCGTTGATTCTAGGCAAAGGGAATTTATTTTTGAGAGTTAGTTTATTGAGATCGCGGTAGTCCACACACAATCTCAATGACCCGTCAGACTTTGCGACGAATACCATAGCTGAACCCCATTCGGAAACACTAGGACGTATTAATCCTTTCTCTAGCAAATCACGTGTTTGCTTGACTAATTCTATCCTTTCCCTGGGTGTCATCCTGTGACTTGCGTGAACGACAGGACAAGCATTGAGTACTAACTCAATTCTGAATTCAATTTCTCTGTGCGGGGTAAAGATTTAACGGCTTCGAATACATCTGAAAATCCCTGGACAATAGGTATGGTCTCCAGACTAGGTTTGGGATATCCTAAAGTATACATCAATTTGTCTCTTTTAGGGCTCGGATCCTCGCAAGAGATTTCAATGAAATTCCCAAATTTGGTTCTGATCAAAATTGTTCGATTGTTATAATCTAATTTGGCTTCGTATTTTGTTAGCCAATCCATTCCGAGTAAGATTTCAATTTCATCAAAGTCGAGGCTGAAAAAGTTGATAGGAAATCTATAACAAGAATATGAGATAGGAACATCTCTACATCATAGATAAAGATTTGTCGGACCACCAACAGGATTCTATGCGCAAATAGGCTCGTCAACAAATTCAGGTTTTAGTTTTAACTCATTTACGGTTTGTTGGAAGATAAAGCTATGTGTAGCTCTTGTATTGAACAATACTCTAACAACTCTATCATAAATGATAAGGGTACCTTCTAAAACTCCTTTTTCTTTATCCTCCTTTGAAGTTAAGGAGTCATCTTTTATTGCGTACATTTTCGCTATTTGTGCTTGCTTCTTTTTTGAGCAATGTTTAGCTTCGTGACCTAGCTTGTGACAATAAACGCATCCCTTGGTCCTACAACTCATCTTCACAGGCTGATATTCCTTTACTTGTTTCTTTGGCTTCTTACAGTCGTTTAAATAGCGGCCCTCTCTTGATAATTGTAACAAGTACTATTCCTTGTCGGGCTCTCCTGATATTTCTTCTTCTCATTGACTTGATATGGTTTCTTCCCTTCGGACTTCCTTTTCTTCCAATTCGGATTGTTTGAATTTCCTTTCTCCTCCGGATCTTCCTGCATATCTAGGGTAGCATATCGATAACCCATATCGATCTAGTCCGAAAAGGATTGTTTTACGTGGGCAGCCATCATTTCATGGTACTTCTTATTCATCCCTCGTATAAACCTTTCATTTTTCTTCAAAGAGGTATTCACCAGCTCCGGACCAAAATGAGATAATTCGTTGAATTTATTCAAATACTCCTCAAACGATAAACTTCCCTGCTTCAAATCCATGAACTCCTGGTACATTCAGGAGATACCAGCAGATGGCATATAGCACTGCTCAAATACCTCTTTGAATCGACTCCAAGCGAACTCATCTTCCGGCTCATCCACAGTAACTGTCTCCCACCAAGCAAGGGCTTCCTCTTGGAGTTGCCAAGAAGCTACTAATCGCATTTGATCGTCTTCTAACTTCAAACCTCTAAAAATTCTTTCACACGATCTAATCAGGCTTGGGCTTCGACAATGGATTCCTTGCTAGTGAACGGCATTCCTCCAAGTCTTGAAAAACTTTGATATAAGTCAGCCAGATTCGGCTGAGGTTGACTAGGTACAGCTGTTGTTGTAGGGACTTGACCAGTTGTAGTGGTATTTCCCCGTCTCCTACCTTGTCCTCTTCTTCCGCTCATTCTCACTATCTGTAACTAGTAAGAAAACTTAGTTTAGGTATAGGAATAAGATATCTTAGGGAATATCAATAGTTTAAAGAAATAGACCAAGAAATTTTAGGGTTTCGGTCTATCGGTTTATACTCATTCTAGGGCATACTTCACCGTATCTCTAATGAGTCATCTAATGTGTTATACTCCGTAGCTAAAGTTCTCACTCAATCTTTAGACCTGATACCACTTGTCACGACCCGAAATTCAGCGATTGAAAATCGACATCAAATACCTCACTTGTATTCGACTGCCGGAGATTCAAACGTTGAACTCCAGCTCGGATGGAGCTTATAACAACATTAGATGAATGTAAACAGAGGAAATAAAATGTATTATCATTGATCACAACAAAGAAACAACATCAAAATATTTGATTACAACAGTTTAATCCCATTATCAGAGTGATATACATAAGATACAATAACAGCATAAAAATACCACAGCGGGACAATAACAGTGACTTCAAAAAATTTCAACATACTTCAACTTTGATAAAATCTTCCAAAAACTCCAAACACTTCAAAAGGTTTCCAAGGCCAAAAGCTTCCAAAATTCGATAGCTTCCAAAAGACTTCAAAAGATTCCAAGCTAGCTCCAAAACACGGATGACCTGCTTCTAGGCTGCCCGTATGGAAAATTATGGGCACCTAGAGTTTAGGAAGGGAACAATAAACTCCAGGTCAGTCATGGGACTAGTATGAGTAAACAAAAACAGTTGTTTGTATAAATTTTTTAAAAGAAATCTGATATGCTTTTGGAAAATGAAACTACCATAAGGCCTCCCAGCGCACACACAATGCAATCGCACACTTGAGGGAGATTTCTCCTTATGATAGTCAAACACGCGTGATATGAGAAAATTCTTTTGATATTATTATTAGTGCATAGTGTGAAAAACATTTCGAAAGTATAATATCAATCTTAGCCAGCGTACGTACCATTATAGTATGCCTACTATAACTACCATGTTAAATGGCAGGTTCTACAGCTAAAACCGTACAGAGCTCGTATTGAATGATTGGATTTCCAACAAAGGTCAGGCTAAGGAACTTCCTTATCAAATGGAATGCCTTTGGAGGGACGGCCCCAAGAACCAAATCGAATTTCTACCAACACAAGGTCGGATTACCTCTGTAACTAGGTAACACCTACAAGTATGCCATCCCCTATCGTTACCGACCTTTATCCCGGGATTCACCAACAAATAGCAACAACCACACAGTTAAATATCTGGGTTATATACCATCGTACCACTTTTATCCAGAAGGAAATGGACATATCCTAGGGTAGCGACCCATAAAAACCATGCTGCAACATTCCTGTTTCGACCATTACCGGGTTGTGAGGTTCGATGAAGTCTCGTCCACAAAGCTACACTTTTCACAAAAGCCATGCTTCGATCAAAAATGATCAGCAGCACTCAGCATGCCACACTACCAAGTTGGGAGTATATCACTAATAACCATCAACTACATAAGCTCTGAGCTCATACGTCCAGATAAGGGTTTTAAGCTAAGAAAATACATTTTCCACCACCAACAGAAATGTATTTCATATAGGTCAGCTTTATATCTCAAAGTGTAGTGTCAGACATACAAACATACACGTCTGTTCCGGGTTTGAACGGAACCGAAGGCACTTCCAAAGAAGCCCTTGCAATCTGGGCATCCGCAATCCCTATGGGACTACCCATCATATATGAAGATCTCTATACCAGGCCAACTTAGTGCAGACTCATTCGACAGGTTATCCTATCGTTCTGGAGGACACCCGGTCTTCACCACCATCTTTAAATGCTTTGCATTTCATCGTATCACTATTCGAAATGGGTTATATGACAAAAAGGTCCTCTCCGGCTAAACCAAATAGTGAGCGCTTAATTTAAAAACACGTGGATATTTGAATCACAAAGATTCACCATTAAGGTTCGATGTGGGTTTTGAATAACCAACTGGAATCCGACTCCCCGTCGCATCGAAAATTCAAATGCTGTTTTATGGGCCAATGGGTTTTCACATTCACATAGAAACAAATCACAAATATCACAGTTCAGCACAAAGCAATTCACATCACATGGTATCACAATCACCAATCAGGGATATCAATCAATACAAAGCATTCAACATCAATCATCTACAATTAAGATGAATAATCATGTGATTAAAATCAATTAATCACATAATTATTTTTATTAATTATCCTTAATTAATGATTAATCATTCTTAAGTCTAAATTAATTAATCCTTGATGATTAATTAATTAAATCTTAATTACCTTTATTAATTAATTATTTCTTAATTAATTACCTTAATTAATTAATCCTTAATTATTAATTAATTAAATCTTGATTACTTTCACTAATTAATTATTCCTTAATTAATTAATTATTAGTTATAAATCAATTAACCTTAATTATTTATTTAATTAATCTTTAATATTAAGTAATTAATTAAGTAATTATTCTTTAAGTAATTATATTAACAAATCATAAATTACTTAATAAACTAAAAGATAAATATTTTTATCTTTATTAGTTACTTTGATTATCTTACATACCTTGTTTAATAATCATCCTTATCACATTTATTGCTTTAAAAGGTTAAGGTTATTTTAAATAACATTTTATCTTAATTATCCTTTTTAATTACATTATTCATTAAATATAAATAACTTTATAATAGTGTAACAAAATTAAATAAATTTAATTTAATTCCTTTAAAAAAAATCTTACTCAAATCCTTAATTAATTCAAACTTTAATCAAAATCATCATTTGAAAACATGGATTAAAAATGTTTAAAAGTTGAATTTTAATTTAAAGTAAAAATTGTTTTGTATGATAAACCCGAGACCCACTTCGAGTATTACCCGAGCCACACACCTTCTTACTTCGAGTCGTTCCCGAGATAACCACTCATTTTCATTTTAAAACTTAAAACTTGTTTAAGTTTTATAAAAACCCGGTGCCTACGTGAAAACCCCCGAATGAAAACTCGAGCCAGTACGTCAACCCCCCGAGGAATGCTTCGAGTCATAGCCTTCTTCCCCAAGCCCATGTCTACTGACACAACTAAGGCCATGTGCACGTCCACCGATCATCTACGAAGCTCCGACCTCCAAGACCATCGCCGACACATCATCAATGACCCACCACTTCAATGCCGACCATCCAAAATTTGTCTAGAACCCAAAATCGAAATCGAACTACCCAAGTTAAAACTAGGAACAAACTATCATCTGAAAACTTCCTCGAACCCACGACACCGATCACTAGAACCTCCGCAATTCCGACTACACCCTCTTCAGCCATCGACACAGCCTATCCCCCAGGTCCGAAGCATTTCGATGCCTTAGAGACGATGTATAAACCACTATTCCGACCTCGACCAAAAACTAGGGCTTAAACCCATTCCAACCCAAAATCACCTCCACGATGGACATTCCACCAATCTGAGATTATTGCCGAGACTATCCAGCTTTCCTCCATCTCCAGGCAAAACCCCGACAACCCCGAGTGCCACGATCACTAGAAAAACCTTAAAACCCTCTTTTGATCATCATCGAAATTTCCACTTGATACACATTTTAAAATCTTAATTTTAACTTTAAAAATCAATATTTTCAAAGACGTTTCAATCTATATATTTGAAATCAGAGATCATAATGATTGAATTTACAATCTATATTTGGGTTTGCCTATATTTTTAAATTTCCAGAAGAAGTTTTGATTCATTTTGCTTAAATTTATTTTTTAAAACTCAATTATGTTTAAACAAACAACTTTTATTTAGATCCTAAATTCAAATAAAGATCAGAAGAGGAGAGGTTGATTTTTGAATAGGTTTTATGCCTGTAAACCTGGTACGGAGATGCACGAATCTGTTCTCCAGACATGCACAGCCAAATCGCGCATATATTCAAAGATTTATACTCATGCAAATCAATTTTTAACTTCACTTCAGGCATGGATTCAAACATCATTCAAAAATTCAGATCTCACAAGGGTTTACTCACCTGTTAGAAGAAGAAACAGAGATGCTTTAACCCTCGGAGTTGATTGACTTTGAAAACCTGGAAACTTGTTTGATTTCTTTGAAAACGGGATTCTTGAATTTGAAAATCTGGTGTTGATCTTGAAACTGAAATCTGAAGCTAGTTGTTGTTTGTTTTTACAGATTTTTTTGAGCTTTGAACCTTGGTTTTCAGATTTGAGATGAAATGCAGAGGTTGATTTTACAGGCTTAAAATATTTTGTCTTTGTTTACTTGATTTTTCTTTGTTTTGTTGTTTCTAATCTTCTGTTTTTCATAGGCTTTTAATTTTTTTTATACAGGTCGTAGATTTTGACAATAAATAAAAGAGATAAGAAAGAGGAGATGAAGCATTTATATAGATTTAAATCTTCTTTTTATTAATTTTCGAAAATAAAACTAAAATGACACTTGTTCATTTTCTGTCTACATGGATTACACTTGTTAATCCATTAACTTAAATTTTTAACACTTGTCTTTATATATATTACTTATTTAACTTTTGTAAATTTTCATTTGAATAATATCTTTACATTATTTAAATTTTATTTTTAATTTACATTTTCCATTTTATATAGACATTTACTTTATATTAATAAATACTATTTAAAAGAATTTTTTTTTTGAAATTAAGTACACATTAAATAAATTACATATATATATATATGTTTTTAAATCTAAATTATTTTACTAAAGCATTTATTTAAAATTTAAATTCAAATTCAAAGTCAAATTCAAATCTACTCATATATACACACACACATATATATTTTAAATTCAAATAATTTTGAAAACATTTATTATTTTAAATTTTAAACTCAAATGAAATTGCAATCTTATTCATACAAATTAACACTTATTTTATAAATACATTTCCTATTCATTATTATATACAAATTTAAAAAAAAAATGTTTTAAACTAATTTCACATTAAATAAATTACATATCTATTATTTTAAATGCAAAATATTTTTCTAAGACATTTATTTAAATTTCAAATTTCAAATTCAAATTCAAATTCAAATTCAATTTAAAATTTGAATTATAATCCATTTATATATGAATAAATCAATACTTATTAAATGTAGGGATGTTAAATTTACCAGAACTTTTAATTACACTTATGAAATTCTGATTTTATTCAATGGCCATTTATTTCATACTATTTCATTTATTAATTCAATGTTTACATTTGTCTTCTTATATCAATTTATATCCAAGTGTAACCTTTACATCATTTCATTCATTGGGATTTCATGCAAGTTATTAACAATTAACTTACATTTATATTGTTACAATTCGTTCTAGTTATTATTTCCTATTAACAATTCACTACTTTTTTTATTTTCTTCAATATTAAATTACCAAAATGTTATTAAATTAACAAATTTAATTATCCAAAATTTATGAGTCGTTACACTTTCCCCCACTCAAAACTTTTCGTCCTCGAAAAGGAAAAAAGGAGGGGAAAGAAGGATTTAAGAAATCAATATATCATATTCAAAATATTAATTGTATAAACTGATAAATTTACAAAATTAAATAATTTAAATAAAATACCAATTTATAACCATTAAATCCTGTTATATACAAGCTAATAAACTTTGGAAAACATTTTCAAAATTTTCTAAGTCTAAAATTTACATAAAATTTCGGCAGAGTTTCCTTTTTACGAGAGGTATGGGAGAAATAATAATATAAATAAAAAAATATATATCACAACTTTTCATAATAATTTATCCCAACGGCATGAAAAACAATATAACATCGCTAGAAAACCAAAATCTAAGAATGTACCTATTTGTCGGGCAATTAACGCTTATATTATGAAACCAAAAGCAGTAGCAATTGCTTCCATAACCTGTATTTCACTTATATCATCCAAAAAAGTTAATAATTATATAAAATGAAATATTTAAAGTTGGTTCAACTACTAACAAACAAATCAATTTAAACAACAATCACTTGCAACCAAAACATGCAAATCATCATATGAAATCAACTCAAGTCAATTATCCATCCATATCAACCAAACAAATAGTTTATTCGGTTTAAGACACTTTAATCACATAGAATAATAGATAACTACTAAGTATACCATTTACTCAACAGTCTTAGATAAAACTCAATAGATTATTCATACATTCAAACAATTTGAAATCATTTTCCAAACAATCTATAAACCAAAAAAAACAATAGATTTTAATATTATTTAAGTTTATTCTTATTAAAAAAAATTCGCAAGATTTGTTGTTCATTCATTTTTCTTTCTTCATTCAGTGACTACTTTCTTTAATTTTACATTTTTTTCTTATAATTTTTTTATTCCTATTTATTCATCCAGCACTTATTTTCATTTGTTTTCATTTATTACTTGCAAAAATTCATTTTCATTTATTCATATCATGTCAATTTCTTTTTATTTTTTACATTCCTTTGTTTATGGTATTCATGTTCAATTCAATTACTTAGCATATCAATTCATTTACTTAAGTTTATAATTACTTACTTACAATAATTCCCTTCTATCACATTTTATTATAGTAACATTTCAATTCTAACTTAAGTTTATAACACTGTAGCATCAAATTCTTATTTATAAAAATAATTCGTTGAACACTTCCCTTACATAAGTTTTGCTTGTAAAATTCAAAAATCAAGATTTATTTATCGACAATTGTGTAGTTACTACTACAACAGTCTTCCTACCTTGAAACTCGAAAATGGATGTCGATGATGCGTGCACTCATAACCGAAATTATTTTCCAACGACAGAGAGGGGAGTACATTACTTATTTCATTCCAAAATTTCTTTTAAATAACTCTTCCAAATTATATTGAAATATTTATATCAGAAAATGCTTCTAAATAATAATATTATTATATTCCAAAATCATTTGAATGAAATTTTCAACTAATCCCAGAAATTAAGTTCTAAAATCTCTAATTTATGTTTATTTCATTTACACATCTTTATTCTCAACCAATATTTTTAAATTTTAGTACCTAACAAACAAATATATAACAGCCAAATATATCCTTAATAAAATTTATTATTTTATATACGTAATGTACAATAGGCAAAATTATTTCATTTACCGATATTTCAAAACAAATATTGTATCGATCTGTCCTATTAAGTGTATAAGAATCCTTATCGATGTCATAGCGTCCTATGCACCAAGCAGAATCTATAAATACAAAACGGAACAAATTAACACAATATAAAAACCTTTTATAACACTAACAAATAAGCTCTCTCATATATATACACTCAATGACTCATCATAGGGTATTACTACCCTATTTAATAAAGAGTCAGAACCTACAAAACTAAGGGTTTTGCTAAACCAAAGCTCTGGTACCAATTGTAACATCCCGCCTTTCGTATTTTTAAGTAGATACGCATGACAACTCGAACCATACAGAAGGGCAGATTGTTATTTGGGCGAATAAGAGAAACTGAGAAAGAAAAAACAAATAGAATCTTGTTGCGGAATGGCAAAATATAATAATCAAATAACAGTTCATGAAGCTATTTTACAAAACATTTGATTATACTTATACAACACAGATCAGAGTTACACATACTAGAGAATAATAAATAATGCAGCAGAATACATGATGTAGTGAATTACAATAAATAATAATTATACAAATCTTTGTCTTCGTCCTTCAGAAATAAGGTCTTCAAATCCTAAAATGCTCAGGCTGACACGAGAGAATTGAAAAGACAAAACGCTCGAGCCAAAACTAAAAGATTTTATGTAAGTTGAACCAACGGAAATAAATATGGGTGGAACAACGTCCGAGTTGTTTATGGGGTTTGACATCTCCTATTCAGTGTCTAACGTGAGTGCAGTAACTTAAGAGATGCTTGGGACTCACACCTCCTAAGGATCCGTTAAACTATCTACTATGTAGTACAATACGCTATTATAATATGTCCACAGTAAAGTACAAGTATTAAAATATCGTTAAGGCGTTATCCATATCCCCCTTAACACATTTTTATATATTCCCATAGTCTATACGGTACCATAATTCCTCAGTAAACTGGAGGGCTATCAGAGGACACTCTATAGGTATGGTACAAAACAAACTCGTAGAAGGCGTGCTAGGGCATGTGAACACGGCACACGAGGAAATGCCAAGGTAGATATACCGTTTGCGGATCCGGACTGGTGGTAACGCATAGCAGCTACTACCTCCCACCTCAAAACACACTTCCAAATCAAAAATCGTAGGGTGGCCACCAAAACAATCACAAGTCAGAATACAATATCGAAGAATTGTGCTCGATCGGAGGAATGACCTCAGCTTGGCCCGGCATGACTCCTGATTTTAGTAACATCTAAGCTGACTCACAGGAGTCAAGGTCACGTCATACCTCATACAGAAATCGTTCACCAAATCATCCTATTTTATTTCTGGAATCTCCACCATGTTCACAGTTGTTAAAGTGGTTTTCGGTATTGGCAGAGAGTATGACAATATCCGATCCCGGTTTCTTTAACAACCAATCTCTTATTACACACCGAATGGTTCTTTTACATTTCAAAAGTCAATTCACAATTTAGATCAAAAATATCATATTCTCAAAACCATATACTTTCGAAATCATATTTACTTTCAAATCATATTCACTTTGAAAACATATTCACTTTGAAACCATAGTTTGGAATTATGTTTCCTTAAGTCATAATTTCTTCCATAGTCATATTTCCCAAATAGAGTAAAACCTTACTTCAAAATCTTCGTTTTCAATTTATTCTCTTTTAAAATAAAGTATTGGATTTAAACACTTCCACTTTACTTATTCTGGAAATTTGGAAATAATTTAAATAATTGTAAATAGTTTAGTTATAAATAGCTTATTTATAGGTTAAAAAACTTTTAAACCGATTTAAGATAGTTAAATGGATTTAAATTAGATTATGTATAATTAAAATAGATTAAATAGCTTTAAAATAGAATAATTATATTCAAATAAATTAAAATGGTTTTAAAACAGATCAAAATATATTTTTATAGTTAATATTAGTCAAATAGTTTAATAAATTTGAAAAATCTAAATAATTAGAAATTTTAAAAATATATATTCTTTAAAAATAGTTTATATTAAAATATAAATTTCGAATTTATATCCAATTAAACTATTCATTTCATTTCAACACATTTAGACCTATTTCAATTTTCAAATCAACAAATCAAAGTTCCCTTTTCAACATTAACTTAATTTTCCAAAATACTTCAATTTATATAAATCAAATTTTACTTCAAAGTATCATTTAATTTTATTCAAAAATTACGGATTTTAAAATCATTTAATTTAACCAATCCGATGTCCGTATATAATTCTCTACCCTAGAGTTAAGTGATACGGATATTTATCATTTCAATCTGTAATTTAATTGTTACGGTTATATATCATTTCAAACCGCAATCCTGAATAAATGTAAAAATTCATAAAATCGCTTGAGTCTATCATTTCAACCCATAACAATTTCAAATAATAATAATTAAAGGAACTTGCAGAGTGATAATAGTGTGTGTGTATATATATAATAACACAACGTCCATTCATCCAATATCAACAATCAACATCCATCATAATTATCATCCAAATCAACCAATTAGATATCAGCAATTAACAAATTAACAATAACAGGTATTCAAGTGGCAATTTAATTCGAAAGGATGCAAATTAAGAGGAATGGCAATATAAATATATCAAACAGTCATACATAAGTTTCTAAGAACAACATAAATTAATTTAGCAAACATAAGAAATTTTAGAAGTTGTGATTGGGTTAAATCATTCACCCTTGAATTTAAATTGAATTTGAATCCAATTTAAACCCAAAATTCAAACAGTCTCAAAATTCGTCCAAACAACCGTCAAAATGTCCGAAATTTCGATACGATCCTAGCAGAAGAAACCACACATGAATTGGACCTCGTACGTAAAAGTTATGCTGATTAGAATATTTGAATTGAAATTTAAATATACAAAATGAAATAAAGGACCGACCATTCAGATGTCGCCACGTCAACATCCCTTAAATGCTTCTAAAACCTAGCCGGTAGATAAAATGCAATCGCACAAATCATGGCCGCCACCTTCAAAGCCTACTTCCAATTTTCGCAGCCACGTCGCTCGATAACAACCCGATCTGCCATCATCACCGTGCTGCCCAGGTCGAGCCGACCTTACCACCAAATTGAGGCCGATCACAGTTTCGAGGAAAGCACAGTGCCGCCGCCTCTGATAAACGCCGCTCGAGGTAATTTCGGTCACCTACGAGTCGAACCACATATGTCGATGCATCTAGTACGACGTCCTCCACAAACTGCCACTCCCTAATCGTCTTAAGGTCGACGATCCACCGTTGAAAGCCCAAACCCTACAATGTACAGTCGGAATAGATTTTCGAATTATGGACGAACGGTGCTTCGAATTGAAAAACTAATTGAACGAAATGATTGTGCTTGTCCAGAGCTTCAAATCGATATATGATATGATATAGTTTGAGGAGTTTGAATTTCAGATTTTTTTTTTGAAATTGAATTAGATTTGAAATTGCAATTTGGGAATTAGGGTTTTGTTTTGTCTACCATTGGATTGAGGTGGAGCAAATGGAATTGTACGCACAGAACTGAGGAATAAGAAATGACCTAGAATTTATAATGACACATATATAAGCAGCACAAAATAGAATTGAATGGGCTCGATTGGTTTGAAAATTGAATGATAATGACCCGAAAAGTCCGTTTCGACCGGGAACGAAAATGGATCATCTTATATGTCACGACCCTTTTTTCTGCACCGATTTAAACTGACTTTTAATCGCATTTGTCAGCCAAATTGCACGGGAAGATGGATAGTGGAAGAAAGTAAGAGGGTAGAAATAGAATGAAGATAGAAGAAAAGAGAACAATCAAAATCTCACAGCGGAACGAATAAACTATAATATAAACAAATCTTTACACGAAACCAAAACTGTTACTTTAATAACATATACAGACTTTAAATCAAAGTCACAACCATTCAACTCAGACTATTTATAACATCTTGTCCTTACAACTAGTTGACACACAACCAAATACAAACTGAATATAAGCATCTACATGAATACGTCTCCTGATTCCAGCTCCTCTCTTGAAGCTTCTTCTGTTCCAGCTAAACTGAGAAATATGCTCGGTCTGACCCGAGCATATAGGAAAAACACCAAGCTTGGGTCATTATGGTAAACCAGCGTAAGAAACACACACAACTTGATTTATTAAGGTTTAAAAATCCTTTGAAATCAAAGGTATCTCGTAAGACCACGCCACAAATAAACATGTCGGGTTTTTACCTTACGATGACCAAAACATTTCTTATAAAATCCTCTGATACTATAATAATGTCTATATACAAATATTTATTCAAATAGCTAAAATTGTTACATTATTAAATTCCAGCTTACTAGCCACAAAGTGGGTTCTACAATCAAAATCGTAAAGGGCACGTAGGGAGAATGGATTTCCAACGAATGACTAGGCATAGGGGTACCACCTATCACATTACCTGGTCTAGATCAACGTACCGAAAGCCCATCCGTTCCACTGCAACGCAAGACCGGACTACCCCTTATTGGATAGCCCAAGTAAGATCACCTGCGGTTGGGATCAACAACTGCCCATACAGCCAAAATAAAAAGGGACATCTAGACAGAGATGACCTTACCTACTTTGGTGCTACCCACTTAGCCTTGCTGCATATCCCCTGATTTTCAGTCATTCCCGGTTGATGAGGTTCGAGGCTCAGCGTTACCTTTTAGAACATATCACTTCAAATGCTCACCGTCCTCCTAATGATGTTCTGAAAGCATTCATCCCTACAAGTCCGTTCTAGGTTCGAACGGAACTGAACGCACTATTCCTACTACATCCATTTTGCAATCACCCTCAAGATTAGTAGCGATTAGCCCTTGCACTTCACTGCTCCACCTTTGACTCCAAGCCCTTGTCTTCATCATGAAAATGAACTCGTTCGATCGAAGTGGTTTTCGGATTACAAATCCGATCCTTGTCTCCTCGAAACAACGTTTTCTATTTCCCGGTAAACTCAACCCTGGTTCTTTAGGAAATACACCGACGGAATACAAGATTGCAGTTCACCTCCTAACCGTTAGTGGACAGTTTCCTTATAATTCATCCTAGAGAACAAACAAGTTTATACGTACGGTATTGCACCTCGAATGGTAACCGTACCATATAACTCTCGAGTCTCCTCTAGATATTTCCACAGTTAAGTTTTTGTCCAAATTTGATAGTCGGTTATTTAACTGTCAAAAAAATCAATCAATTCAACCAAGTTATTTCCCATTGCAACTATTAAGCCTTGTTCTCATTTAAAATTTAACAGTTTAAAATTACTAAGAAAGCTTATTTAATTGGGTAAATATATATATTTAAGACAACTTCTCTCCAAATCATACTTATACAATTACAAAATACATTTCTCCAGTTTCTTAAACAAAAATACTCTTTTTTTAAAAGTGTTCTATAATATATTATTTTAAAACAACACTTATAGTTAATAGACTATATTAAAGAAAACATACTTAAATACTAATTTAATACAAATTTAACCTTTTAAAATCATACAAAAATAGTTTTTATACTTGAAATAATTTAAATAATACATACTCATAAAAAATTATATCTTCATAAAGATTTCCAAAAATAAATAATTAACTTACTTGCCAAAATATTTATCAATTCCTTTGAAAACATCATTAAAAATAATATTTATTTAAAACAAAACTAGATTCAAAATCAACCCAAACAGAATAAGGCTTATCAGTCTCAACGGTACTTATCAAGTTACAACTCACAGTCAATATTTCTATTCAAAATCAAACAGCTTCCATAGACCGATTCACATTATATTCTGAATATAATTAACAGACAAATAACAGATAATATGCATGAAATAAACAGATTAGATATTATCATTGCTAGTAAACAATTACAAAATAATATAAGATCGACGGCTTAAACTACCCATGAAAATTAAATAATAATTAGGGGAATGGTGTCTGTTTCCGCTGAGCAGATGTCAAACAGCTTGAATAGTCTACAATAAACACATTATTTTGGTTTGGGAGCATCTTAACAGATGGCCATACAAAATTATATAACGGCATTCATTACCAAAAGGTATTTAAATTCTATCTGTAAAAGTTTGTAAATTTTCACTTATTTAATTTCACAATAGATCATACGATGGTGTAACGTCCATCGGTACGAACCATCTTCTTAATAATACCTACTTCATTTAACATTTGTAATTAATTGATTATTATATAAAATAAATCACTTAATACCTTAGACAATTTCAACAGTTTTAAACATTTTATTTTCCCTTAATTATCTGCTTACCAATACTTCAAATTATTCAGATAATCTCAAAAATGAATAAATAAATTATTTTAAGAAGCTTGACTAATTTATGATAAAAATAATTTATTTAAATAACCTAAATTAAATAGACTTAAAGTAAACCAATTTTATTATTTTTAAAATTCTCTGTCTAGATTTAAAACTTAAATAAACATTAAATTTAAAGAGGTTTGGTTCAAGCATATACTTTGATTTATGTTGCTTATTACATGCTTGTTAGAGGCGTTGGAAGTAAAATAATGGTTATGATTTTATTTTTATTTTATAAAAATTCCTTTATTAAAACAAATACTGGCCGAAAACCCAAGCCCAGAACTAAAACACAAACCCGAAACAAGAATTAAAAAAACGACTATATAAAACTCAATTGGGCCGAAGCCTAACATCCATCTCAACCCAAAACTTCCTTCTTCTCCTCTCGTCCACACTCTCAGCTTAGAGTACCAAATCCAGGGACACAACCTAGTCGATTGATCCAAAAGAAAACAATGCCGAACTCAATCGATTCGAGCATCACCTTGAGTATAACCCGAGATCATAGCCGATCGCAACATCACCAAACATGAAAATAATTTGCCTTACCCTGGATCATTCGTGCACGGTGACACATGTGCACGTGCACATCCTCGCTACCGATCATCTCGCCATCGAACCACCACCACCCAGTCTCTCAACATCTCCTAAACCAAAACGCCACTTTTCCAAGGATTGCAATCCCCTTTGGTCGATAATCGATCTCTGCTCGACCTAAACCAAACCCAGCAACCAAACTACCTCCACGAGATGACGTACCGCAATGACGACCGGCCATAACTTTGCATGCCACCTACCTCAATCGAAAGCTCACTCCAGCAGCTACCTCCGAGCCAAACCACACGAACCCCGGTTGCTCCAACATCTCCCAGTTCCTTCTTGTTCGCCGACCACCCGAAACCATCCCAAAACCCAAAAGTCCCCTCAACCATCCAATCCAAGCCCAAAACCCCAAATTCGCCACGGTTGACACCTCCTCTACGTCCTCCAGCTCCTTCCAAGCCTGGCCGCACCACCTCACGGCGAAGAGATCGCCAGAAATTAATTTTTGAATGGAAAACGTTCATCTACTAATTTCTTAAGATATAGATCATTAAAAATTACAATCTAACTACTAAAATTCCTAATTTCACACAAGCATCCTAATTGCATGCATTAATCTTTAAATTACATTAAATTTTCAATAAAGTATTTTACTTATTGTAAAACCTGTCGTAAAGGAACTACATAGCATAATTCTTCACAAATCTATCTTCAACACAATTATACTAAAAAATAAACAGATTCCTAGTTCGCATCAACATGCAATATGAACTAGGTGAAGAGATTTAGATTTTTGAATGCTGGGATGAACTAAATATTTACAGTCATTGGAGAAACATGACATTTCATTTCCAGGTTTTAAATCAAGGTTTCTCACCTTCCACATTGATTCCAGATGCTTTAAAACTTGAAGTTGAATTCTTTGATTTGAAAGCTTGAAATCTGTAAAACAAAATCCCAAAAGCTTGCTTTCAGGTAGCTTGATTCTTTAAACAGAGAGTGTTTTCTTGAGCTTCCAACAAGTTACAGAGTATTGCTTCTTCTTCTTCTTTTTTATTTTAATTCAAGTTTTTATTTATTGCTTGCTTGTAGTTTAGACAGAGGATGTTTAAGTTACAGACTTCTAAATTCTTAAACGACAACTCTGATTCAAATGCTTGTATATATACACAAACTTGAAATCAACAGATGATATACAGAAAAGATTTTTGGTGGCTGGAAAGATATTGTCTTGCTTAGAGAATTTTGAAAAGAAAAACAAAATAATTACAAAAAATTTTTATCAGCTGTTTTATGCCAAATGTGAATGTGTTTACTACCAAGTGTTTAATATGTTTTCTGTTTTAAAAATTTATCACTCGTAACCCATTGCTTAACTAGATTAAAGCTGTTTTTGTTAACTGTTTTCTTCTTTTCACTTTAACAGTAAATGACTTAAAGTCTTTTATTATATATATAAACTATAAATTCTTTTAATTACATGGATGTGTACTTCAGAAAATAGATAGCCTATATATATGTATTAGTATTTGCAGTTGTTTTACATTATATATATTTTAAAACAAAAATAAGAAACTGGATTAAAATAACACTTCTTGATATATGTACCTATACAAATATGTTACTTAAACAAAGACTACAAAGTAGCTTAAAATTAACTTTGCTTTCGACTAAGTTGTATTTGCATTTGTCACTCATACATTTTAAAATAAAGGTGAGAGACTAATACATTAAAATAACACTTCTTTTAGTTAATACACCTTTATATACATTTGTTACTTAAATAAAACAAATAACATTCAATATCAACACCCTATATTCATATGCATTATAAGGACTATAAGATGTAAAAGCTATTCTTAAGCATTCACGTATATATGTGTCCATATATACATCTTTTCATTTATAATATAGGAATATATTACTTACAAATAAACTAAATTCATCAGTTATACATATATATATAGTTTCTCTTTTTTTATACTTAAGTGATTATTATACACATCATTTTATTTATAACAATTCTGTCAATTAAATATTATAAATTTTCCTTTTTATCTTATCATTATATATATATAACCTTTCTTATTCAAGATGTGTATATATATATATATATTATTTTAGAAGCTTTCAAATTAAACTCTTTTTATTTAATATAAAAAACATTGTTTATATGTCCAAGTTAAAAATATTCTCTTTTTACTTCATTATGAATTTCTATCCAAATTTTATATATACATATAAATCTTATTATCCCTATATGTAAAAATATAAGCATGTTACTTTTCAATAAATTTAATTTAAACAAAATACAAATATTTTATCTAAAACAAAATATACATATTTTACTTTTAAACCAAAATATACATATATAAGAAATTCTATTTAAATCAATCTGTATTTTAATACAGATCTGAAAATAAAAATACACTGGTTTTGAAAAATTTTATACAATTATTAATCATTGATTATTGGGAATATTGTACATTAAAATACAATATTATTGAATATTATAAATTAATATTCACAACTCAGGATGTCCAAAATTCTGGGTCGTTACATTCCTCCCCCTTAAAAGAATTTCGTCCCCGAAATTCCATAGCGAATTTAGTAAAATTATTCACACATTAGAACAGATCAATAACAATCCAAACTATACTAGTAATTATATAAATTCACACTTGTATATCAAATGTACATCTCATCTAGTACCAGCCAAAATATATCTATAAGTGCTATCATCATCTATACAACCATACATTTATATACAGATATATATATATATATATATATATATATATATATATATTACCCTAACAAACATTTAACACCTAACATCCATGATGTCCAAGGGTTATAGACACATACAAAAAGCACACACTACCAAGAGAAAACAAGCCAACACTAACTATGGACTCTTGCTGCCTGAGTCCTCCCCTTCGGGTCCTGACAATTCCCTGGACTCTACATCACTATCTGAAACCCAAACAATCTCTGGACTAGGCTCTCTAGAAAGGAAATTTACACCAGCAACTGGCTCCTCGACAACTTCCTCTATCTCCCAAATGACTGCATCGTCATTTTTTGATTCGAGATCCTCCTACACTTCGAACTCTTCCTCGTCGTCAAACTCAACATCCTCACCTTCGTCTTCAAACTCTTCTTCACTGTTGAATTCCTCCACGAGGTCTTCTTCTTGAGGCTGAGGCTGAGGTTGCTCAACAGGCTCTATTGGCTCCTCTGGCTTTTCTTTATATAAGGACGGCTCGTTAAGATCCACCGAAATTCCCCTGACCTATTCAAAATCACCATCTTTCCTAGCCCAAACCAGTGCTCCACCACGACTGATGCTACGGGTTGTCTACAATAAATACCAAAACCCAAAGATGTGAACCTAAGGTTTAGACTTCTACAGGCTAAAGAGTACATTAAAGTTTACATTTCAAAATTTATTCCTCCCTTTTAAATTTCCAGTGCCTAAAATTTATAAAATCATCTTTCCAAAAATAGTTTAAGTATATTTTTGAAAGGTGATTATAGGTAGAGAAAAATATAGAATAATACAGTAAGTTTATAAAAAAATTATTCCTTCAATTTATAAATCTATATATATATACACACACACACACAATAAAGTAATGTTATAAGGTTTTAAATTCTCAAATATCCTTTTCGAGAAATCCATAATTATGAAAATTATTATCAACGGTGGAAAATTTTCCAAAATATTAGTTAAAAGTTTTCTAAATCCCTTTGGAAAATAAAACTTAGTAAAAATTCATTTTCCAAAGATTCAAATTCTAAAGGGTTCAGATTTCTAAGGGTATACCCAAGGTTAAAGGACAACTAATGAAAATACTCAAGATTAACGCTTAAGACCACTTAGTCCTAGATGATAAATTATTATCATCACAACTAATCATTTTAAATACCGTATATATTTAAAAATCATACTTTTTATATAGAAAATATACGTGGGTAAAATTATTTCATCTACCCTTTAAAACAATATTTTGTCCGTTGGCATGGTTCGAGTGTTTAGAGATCCCTATCAATAACGTTAGCTACTTGTATTGACTAGAATCCATATAACACTTAACCGATTAATTAACACAATATAAAAATCATTTTTATATAACTAACAAATACATGATCTCGTATACATATACACATTCAGACTTAAACAGGTTGCTATAGACTCTGTCCCCAATGAGAAACCCACCCGAACCTAGGTATTCACTCAACCTAGGCTATGATACCACAATGTCCCGACCCATTTTTCCGCACCGATTTAAACTAACTTTAAACCGCACTTTCAGCCAAATTGCATGGAAAGACGGATAGTGAAAGAAAGAAAGAGGGTAGAAATAGAAAGAAGATAGAAGAAAAGAGAACAATCAGAATCTCACAGCGGAACGAATAAACTATAATATAAACAAATCTTTACACGAAACCAAAACTGTTATTTTAATAACATATATAGACTTTAAATCGGAGTTACAACCATTCAACTTGGACAGTTTATAACAACCTGTCCTTACAACTAGTTGACACACAACTAAATACAAACTGAATATAAGAATCTACGTGAATACGTCTCCTGATTCCAGCTCCTCTCCTGAAGCTTCCACTCTTCCAGCAAAACTTGGAAATATGCTCGGTCTGACCCGAACATATAGGCAAAACACCAAGCCCTGGTCAGTCTGGCAAACCAGCGTGAGAAACACACACAACTTGATTTATTAAGGTTTAAAAATCCTTTGAAATCAAAGGTGTCTCGTAAGATCACGCCACAAATAAACATGTCGGGTTTTTAGCATACGATAACCAAAACATTTCTTATAAAATCCCCTAGTATTATAATAGTGTCCATATACAAATACTAATTCAAATAGCTGAAATTGTTACATTATTAAATTCTATCATACTAGCCACAAAGTGGGTTCTAGAATCAAAATCGTAAAGGGCACGTAGGGAGAATGGATTTCCAACGAATGACTAGGCACTATGGTACCACCTATCACAGTACCTTGTCTAGATCAACGTACCAAGGGCCCCTCCGTTCCCCTGCAACACAAGACCGGACTACCCCTTAATGGATAGCCCGAGTAAGATCACCCCATGGTTGGGATGAGCAACTGCTCAAACAGCCGAAATAAAAAGGGACATCTAGACAGGGATGACTTTCCCTACTTGGGTGCTACCCACTTAGCCTTGCTGCATATCCCCTGATATTTAGTCATTCCCGGTTGATGAGGTTCGAGGCTCAGCGTTACCTTTTTAGAACATATCACTTAAAATGCTCACTGTCCTTCTGACAATGTTCTGAAAGCATTCATCCATACAAGTCCATTCCAGGTTCGAACGAAACCGAAGGCACTATTCCAACTACATCCATTTTGGAATCACCCTCAGGATTAGTAGCGATTAGCCCTTGCACACTACTGTTCCATCTTCGAATCCAAGCTCTTGTCTTCATCATGAAAATGTACTCATTGGATCGAAGTGATTTTCGGATTACATATCCGATCCTGGTCGCCTCGAAACAACGTTTGCTATTTCCCGGTAAACTCAACCCTGGTTCTTTAGGAAATACACCGACGAAATACAAGATCGGAGTTCACCTCCTAATTGTTAGTCGACGGGTTTCCTTATTGAGATGACCCGACTTTCTACTCCTAGAAAATTGCATCATCTATTAAGAAAGAAAGGGATAGAAGAAGAAAAGAAAGAAGCGAAAGAAGAAACAACACTAGAATCTCAACAGCGGAACGAATAAATTATATTAATAACATAAGTATTACATAATATACAATATCAATCAGAGATACATGGCATACACCACATATACTAGACAGTTATAAACACCTGTCTAGTATTTACAACTTACAACATAACACAGAGAATACACAGTGGAAACTATATATCTATGCACAGAAGCCTCCTGCTCCATTGCTCCTCCAATATTCGTCAAAGCTAACCTGAATCCCTTGGCTACTCGTAAAAATATGAGTACCCAAGAGTTTAAGAAAACAAAGATAAACTCTGGGACAGACATGGGTCTGATGTGAGTAACAGGTTAATGTTGCTTAACTTTAAAAAAACCTTTTGAAAAGAAAGGTATCACGTAAGACTTCCCACACATAAACATGGAAAAGTTTTTACCTTGCGCTAACCAAAACATTTGATAGGAAATCCGATGATATTATAATAGTGTCTAGGGTTTCAAGTAAAATACAGAAATAGATGGAATGCTTACATCTCACGTTCCAACATAGTTGGGCACAACTAATACGTACGGCACTTATTGGATTTTGGATTCCATACAATGGCAGGGCTACTGGGGTACCGTCCGTCACAATACGTGGCCAAGATCACCGTACCGAGGAGTACGCCCGTTTCCCTGCAACACAAGGCCGAAATCATTCCTTACTGAGCAGTTCCGAACAAGACAACCCCGGCAGTTTTTGCAATCAACCGCCCACACAGCCGAATATAACGGGACCTCTAGACAGGGGTAAATCTCACTCTCAAGTGGGGGCTACCCACGAAGCCTTGCTGCACCTCCCCTGTTTTAGCCATTCCCGGTTGATGAGGCTTGAGGATACGATTACCTTTATATAACACATCTCTTAGAATGCAAATCGTCCACCTGACAATGTTCTGAAAGCATTCAATCCATACAAGTTCATTCCGGGTTCGAAAGAAACCGAAGGCATTATCTCGTTACACTCATTTTGGAATCACCCTCAGAGTTAACGACGATAACCCTTGCACTCTGAATCTTCATCTTCACTTTAGATTCACGACCTATCGTTAATTTGGATCGATGTGGTTTTCGGATATCCAAATATGGAAACCCGATCCTGGTCTTATCGAAATCCAAAACGTGTCTTTTAGGTCCAAGTTGTTTTAAAGTTTAAAATAATTCAATTCAATATTATCTATATACACACAGATAGAGAATTCTCAACATCCTAATAGATAATCAATATTATCATCACAACAGATAATCTATATTATCAACTCAAACAGATAATTCATATCATCAACTCAATGCAACCATAGCATCCAAATCACACAACATCACTTATCTCATAACTGAGATCTCAACCATTTAGGGTAATCAGTTATTAAACAACATTCACAAGCAATGACTTAAAAATCACCATTCTATAATTAACTTAAAATGAATTAAATTAATTACTTCTTCCTTAATTAATTTAAAATGAATTAAATTAATTACTCATCTATATAAATCTTGCTTACATATTCCTTAATTATTTATAAATCAATCAATTAATTATCCTTAAATAAATTACCCTAATTAATCATCTTGGTTAATTATTCTTTAATTACATTCAAGTAATTAAACTCTAATTAATTTCACAAATTAATTATTTCAAACCAAATCAGAAATTAACTTGTAGTTACTTCATTAATTAATTAATTATGATTAATTACATAAATCCTTAATTAATTACATTAATTAATTCCTTCATTGATTAATTGTTCTTATTAATCAATTCTTAATTACATCATTAATTATTTAAATTAATGATCCCAAATTATTTTATTTTTAAAATTTACCCTATTAAATTAATTATCAATTATTTATTAATCATTTTGGATTAATCACATTAAGCAATTAACTTAATCAATTTTATTTTTAATTATCTTTAAATAACTTAATTATCAAACCTAAAATTAATTACACTAAGTAATTAATTATTAATTACTTCCTTATGTAATTATTCTACATAATAATTACATATTAATGACAAAAGTAATTGATTTCCAAAAACTCCTCCATTACCCAAGTATCTTTCAATTAAATTACATCAAATAATTTATCTTTTTAATTACTTCACTAAGTAATTATTCATTTTTAATTATATTGGTAATTACTTCTAAAACCAACCAGTGATTAATTTAAATTAATTAAACTTCATTAATTAACTTAATTAAACTTAATTAATTAACTTAATTAATCAAAACAACTTAATTAATTACAATCAGTAATTAATTTCTTAACTACTTTCATTAAGTAATTATACTTAAATAATTCTCAAATGATTATCTTTAAATTAATTAATACAATTAGTCATTAAAATTTATCACATTAAATAATTATAAAATAATACTATGTTAATGACCTTCATTAACCAATAACAAAACTTTAATTACTTTTCTAAAGTAAGTAACTGAAATTAATCAATATTAATTCTTAATTTATTTATAAAACCCATTAATTTGTCTCTAATTATTAATTTAATCAAGTGATAATCACAAATGCAATTAATTATTAATTACTTGATTAATAAATTCAATTCAATTCATTAATTAAATTAAATCTTATTTAATTAATTGATTTCTAAATTACACTTTAATCAAGTTTAATTAACTTACTTAATCCTTTTAATTAATTAAATAAATCCCTTAATTATTTAAATAATTAAACAAATTATTAATTAATTAAATTAATTAATTATTATAAACTTAATTACCTTGATCAATTAGTAAATTATTAAGTTCAAATCAACTTAATGAAAATCATTAATCTCATTAATTATTTAATTATCATTGTCAAAGTAATATTAAAAATAATGTGCTTTAAATTTTCTCTAAATTCCATTTTAAATTGAATTTAAAATGAAATCAAATTTAACTTAACAAGGTTTAAGTATAAAAACCTTTTTAAATTTTAGTTTAAAGAATTACCTAAGGTAAAATTAAAAAATGGTTTAACCCATAATCCATTTAAATAAATTTAAATTATACTTTAAATATATTCAAGTGATTTTGAAACATTTATATTTAAAAACTATTATTGTTTCCATTAGAATTTAAATCATGTTTTGAATTCAGATTTAAAAATTTAAAATTTAAATACTGTTTAAAATAACATTTCAGATTTATAAAACACATATTATAAAATACTATAATATTCAAACTTGATTTTAACATTAGAATTTTTAAACCTATTTCCTTTTTAAAACTTCAAGATTCAAATTTCAAATTTGAATTCAGGATTTCAAATCCAGATTTAACTTAATTTTAGATATTGTTTTAAATTTCATTTCTAGATTTATAAATTACTTTATAAAATACTATACAGGTTTATCTTTTAAATATTTCATTTCTGCACATCATTTATTTGAACACTGGAATTCAAATTCATTTGAATTCAAAATTTAAACTTGCTTCAAATCTTAGTTCAAATCTTGCTCTGCTATTTTTATTTAAATTTAGTTTAATTTTTTTTAAACCTGAAACAGTCAGGTTACAGAAAACAAAACCCGCAACTATATAAACTACCCGAGCTCTAAACCCTTTTACTTCGAGTCCTTTGCCTTGCTGCTTCGAGTCACATACTCGAATGACTCGAGTCTTCCCCTACAATTTTCCAAAAAACCAAAATCCCTCCAAAATGACCTGTGTGCACATGCACATAGCCATGGCCAGTTTGCGATCATCAACGATGATCATCTTCATCCACCAACCCCATCTTGAATCCAACATGATCTACCAAAACATCAGAAATCTCCAATTACCCAAAATCAAAAAGAATAGCCTCCCTTTTTAAAACCTGGAACACAGTGCACCCAATACCTTAAAACCTGTCAACGGCGTGTACTCCTCCCTCCGACCGCCTTTTTAGCTGAAACTCTGGCTACTTTCTTCACTTGGACCTAGCAACCATCCTTCCAAACCGCTTAACACTTGATCAAACCTAGAGAGAGAAATGATCGATTTTCTAACTGTTCATAAAACTAGGGTTACAGAACACATTTGAACACCGCTATCTCCATATCAATTTGATCACCGTACAACTATTTTTCCTTGATTCCCTAATCACTCATCTTCCATCATACAAAAACATGAAGCCCAAATTCACCTGAATCAACAGAGACACTTCAAAACCCAATTTTGGGTCAAAACAGTAATGCACAGTCAAGCCCCATTTAGAATTTATGATTTTACATTTAAAAATCATGAATTTGTCTAAGGTTTTGATTTGTATGCCTGAATTGCTAAATTAACAAATTTGAATTTTAACAGTGGCATGAGTTTCCCCCCTTTAAACTTGGTTTCCTGAGTAAATTACAGTTCTATTTAAGTTAAATAAATTTTTATAATTTAGTTCATAGCCTAATACAAACAATATTCACTTAAATCCTAAGTTTTAAATATTAATGTCAAAGAGGAATGATTTAAGTTGAATCCAGGCTTGAAATCTTAGGACAGAAATGTTCTATAGGTATTCCAAAATCTTCAGGTAACTCACATCAAAAATGCACAGAAGTTTCAACATATATACAAATACAAATTATTTAAAAACATGATTCAACAACCAGATTTATCTTAGAATTTTAAAAATAAGTGTTACTTACCTTTATACAGGAGGACAGAGCAGTTTATAGATCTTGAAAAGCTTTGAATCCAGGTTGAAAAGAAAATGCTTCAAACTACTGATTTGATGATGATAGGATTTTGGTTTGAACTTTTTTGAAAATGGAATTGAGTTGCTGAAGCATGATACTTGAAAACAGAGATGAAAAATGCTTTACATGCTTCAGGCTTTAAGAAATACAGGTTTTCTTTTATGATTCCAGATTGAAGAATGCTTGCATTTGAAACTCCAACCAAAATTAGATGCATGCAGGTCATTTTTAAAGTTGATTCCAGAGATGCAAATGCAGTGATCTTCAGGTTGTAAAAAAAATGCAGATTTGATTTTGAATTACAGGAATTCATTTTATAGGTTGATCTTCTTTGAAGAATTCAGATTCTTAAATGCAATGTTTTCTTTGATTTTGAAAAGAGAATGAGGGGAGAAATGAAAATGGTTATAATGTTGAAATTTATTCTAATTCAAAATAAAAATAGATTAAAATAAAACATTGACACTTGTCATTAGAGTTATTAACTACTTAACACATGTAGCTTAGATTACTAATTAGGTTACACTTGTCTTTAAACTAAATTTAGTTATATTTTCTTTTTATTTAAATGTTTAAAAAGATTTTTCTTTAATTTATTTTATGTTTATATGAATGTATATGATTTTCTTATTTAAGAAAATGTAAATAAAACAATTTATAAATTAAAACTTATACAAATATTTTAAAGAATCAATAATTTGAATTTCAAACAAAATTCCAAGTTCAAATTGATCCTTTAAATTCAAAATTAAAATCAATTTATTTAATTTAAAATTATAATGTTATTTTCTTATTTTAATTCTTTTTATATTTATGGAAAATAAAACATTTATTATTATGGCTTGAAAATAATAACTTAACATATTTTATATGATTTATAAAAAGATTATAAATCACTTTTATTGTCAAATGAATTTAAATCATATGCTATTTTATATTTTAGACTTATATAAAATATTTCTAAATCATATAAAATCAAATAATATTTAAAAAGAAATAAAATCAACCTTTATTTAAATCACTTTTATTCTTTTACTTTCTAATGTCCTCTGCTCCTTCTTTCCCGCCTAAACTTGTCCTTTCAAACTGCGCCCCCGTCCAATCCATCACCCAACCCATACTTTCCACCATCTCCCATCCTGTTCATCTTCAGCCTCCCCACTTTCCACCGGACCCACAACCGCCTGATCCATCCTCTTTGTTGCCTTCTTCCTCTTCTCCCCATGTTGTATCATCCTGTCAACCTTCTCCTCTGCCTAAAATGAACCCCCCTTCTTCTTCAATTCTCCCCACTGTTCAATGGAATTCTCTATTCAAGGCAAAACCGCGTAATGCAGGGAAACACATCCCGATTCAAGTCCCACTTGTCTATGAAGGCCATGTCCTAGTTCCTCCTAAGAATGTAATAAGAGCTGGAAATGAAGTGTGGGGAGATTACCTGGTAGGTTTCTTCCTTGATAAACCCCTTTCTTATCTCACTGTTATAGCTCACCTGAAAAAAGTTTGGAAATTAAAAGGGTCTATAAAAGTTAAGTCTGATGGTTTCTTGTTCCTATTCAATCTATCTTGCGCAGAAGATAGAAGGAAAATAATTGCAGCTGATCCAATTATCATGAGGAACAAGTTAGTCATTGTTAAACAATGGGATCCAAACGTTGGAAATAGTTGCAGTACGATAAAATCTGTACCGGTGTGGATTAAGTTATCGAATATCCCTTTATATGCTTGGTCACATTTAGGCATAAATTGGCTAGCTACTCGAATTGGAACTTTTATGTGTATGGATGAACAAACAGAGAAGTTGGAAAGAATTGGCTATGCAAAATGCATGGTAGAAATCTCACCAGCAGCTGAGTTATTGGATGAATTTACAGTGAGATTACTGGATGGATCAGAGTAGATTGTAAAGGTAGATTATTTATGGAAGCCTGAGGTATGCAGCGGGTGCAAAGAATTTGGGCATATGACTGAAATGTGCATGAAAAATAAAACAAAGCAAGAAGGGAATGAAATATCAGTAACAAAGTTTAGTAAGGAAGAATGATAAGTGTAAATCAAAATGAAAAAATTAAAGCTGACACAAAGAAAAAGCAAGAGTGGAGAAAGGTTGAAAGAAAGGGAACTAAAACGAGAAGAGATAATGAAAAAGAAATTAGAAGTGAAATTCAGATAATTGAGGAGGTTAATAATGATGTTGAACCAAAAAATAGCGATGTACTGGATGAAAATGCAAGTATAATTAAAAAAGGAGGCATGGTGGAGTCAAATGAAGATATAAGAACATACATTAATAATTTTAATGTCTTGTTGGATGAAAACGAGATTGATTCATGTAATGACACAAGTGATAATGATCTATGCAATGAAAACCGTGACAAGGAAGATCAAATAGAGGAAGGGGAAATTTTTGCAGGCAAGCAAGATGAAAATTGTGGTGTGCATGTTGCACCCCTCTTAATAATGCAAAATGTTCAAGGAGAACAGGAAAACAACAGAACAGGGATGGTGGATAATTTTGTTAACTCAAATCCTGCTGATCAGAGTCTCAAATCCACATATACTGTTGACAATGCTATGGCCAGTTCAAGTGAAGGAATAACAAAGCAAACCAGTGACATGCAAATTTGTAAAGCAAATAAAGGTAGAATTAAAATTAATTCACTTCAAGCTGAAGCACAGTTTAAAGAGGAACTTGAAAAAGAACTAATGGCCATAATCTTAGCTGAACATTCAGATTGTATACCCCCTCTTCAGGTGGTTACTTTTTCTCTGGTCATCTGCCTGGATGGCTTTCTTTGCCACCTGCCTCAATTGCCTCACAAAATACTCCAAAGAAAGGCAAGAATAAAGGTAAGTGTCTTAATAATGGGAATGAACAAAATGTTGACTTAAACAATGTTCAAAGAGACTCTCCTGCAACTAGGAGCACGAAAAATGTGGTACATCAATCTCTGAAGTATACCAAATGATGCACGGCTATGCTATATGGAATGTCAGAGGAGCACATTCTGTAACTAAGCTTGATCAAGTGAAATATATCATTAACCAGCACAAAATTTCCCTTTTTGCTATACTTGAAACTAAATTGAATGAGTCCCTAACAATTAAAGCTGCAAACCATATAAACCCCAGCTGGTCTCTAAATCATAATCTGAATCAAGCCTCCTATGGCAGAATTATGGTCATCCATGATCCTACTGTCTTATCTCTAGCTTCTGTTCATTCCACTGATCAACTCATCCACTTTCAAGCTAAATATTTTGATTCTCCTACATCATTTTATATAACAGTAGTCTATGCCCAAAACTCACCATCATCAAGGCACACTTTTCTTCATCTCCTGCCTGCTTTCAGGAAAAATACACACCCATGCCTTGTTTTTAGGGATTTTAATTGCTGTTTATCCTTGAATGACAAACATGGTGGTCTTCCCCTTCTCCCTAATGATATTTATCCCCTCAATAAGGCTATTGAGGACTCTAACTTGATTTCAATTCCTTCATCTGGTGCTGAGTTCACATGGAATAATAGGAGCAGATCTGGTGTCAGAACTTACTCAAAAATTGATCACTCCTTTGCCAACCTCAATGCTTTAACCACATGGCTAACTCTGTCAACCTTTATCCCCCACCCTGTTCTATCAGACCATTCCCCAATTATTTTCTCTTCTGGTCAGAAGATGTTAAAAGATAAAAGAAGCTTCAAATTTATAATGCTTGGGTCCATGAACCTGAGTATAATAATATCATTAGTAAAGCTTGGAATGAAAACTTTTTTGGTAACCCAATGTTTATATTTTGCAGGAAATTAAGAGCTACTAAATTAGCACTAAGAGAATGGGCCAAAGGAAAATTTGGTGATGGCAATTTAAAGTCTGCATTGTTAAGGAGCCACCTCATACTTGCTCAGGAAGAAATGATGAAAAGCCCTGACAACCCTGAGGCTGCTGCTGCTGAGAGGACACTTTTTGATCAACTTTCAGAAGCCTTGAAGTCTGAAGCCAATATGAAGAGACAAAAATTGAGACAAAAATGGGTTTCTGAGGGAGACAATAATACTGCCTGCTTTCATGCTGCAATCAAGGTAAACCAATCTAAGGAGCATATCACTAACATATATGATGAAGTAGGAGAATTGCACTCAACCCCTGCTGCTGTTGATAGAGCACTTATGTTCTACTACAAGAATTTGCTAGGTAACAATAATGATTTCATTCCCTCAATTGATGACCTATCCCAAATCCACTTACCTGAGGTGCTTCCTGATGAAGCTGTCAAACTTGTTGATAAGGTAACTGATAAGGAAATTAAAGAAACCTTATTTGCAATGAACAAACATTCAAGTGGAGGCCCTGATGGATTCAATGTCATCTTTTTTATCCATAATTAGGAAATTATCAAGAAGGATTTTCTAAAGGCAGTCCATAATTTTTTCAGTTCTTTCAAACTTCTTAAACAAGTGAATGCAACTAATTTAGTTCTTATACCCAAAGTTCAGTCTCCAACTTCTGTTGCTTCCTTTAGACCCATCTGTTGTTGTAATGTCATGTATAAGTGTATTTCAAAAATATTGGCATCCAGACTTGTTATAGTCCTCTCCAGAATCATATCCAATAATCAGACTGCATTTCTTCCCAATAGAAACATTCTTGATAATATATTGTTATCCCATGAATTATTAAATGGCTATGGTCGATCTCATGCTCCCAAAAATGCTATGCTTAAGGTGGATTTGATGAAAGCCTATGATAGTGTTCACTGGACTTCTATAGTTAGAATTATGGCCCTGATGAAATTTCCCAAAGTTTATGTGGCGTGGATATACAGTTGTATCTCAACTGCTACTTTCTCTTTAAAGTATAATGGCTTTACTTCTGGGTTTTTCAACAGCAAACAGGGGATCAAACAAGGGGATCCTATCTCTTCATATATTTTCATTTTAGTTATGGAAGTGCTTACTAGAATGCTGTCTACCAAATACATGCAAAGTGACATATTGTACCATTCAAAATGTAAACCCCTCCAAATCACATCTTTGTTATTTGCTGACGACATTATGATCTTCACAAAGCCAGATCAAAAATCAATTGAAAATATTAAAATAACCCTTGATTATTTCTACCACATGACTGGGTTGAAATTAAATGCCAATAAATCTCATATTATCACCTCAGGAATATCCACTGAGGAAGCTAATAGAATTACTGGTATCTCTGGGCTGCAACTGATGGTAAATAGCATGAATTATCTGGGTATACCACTTTGTACTTCAAGAATCACCACTAGACACTGCCTGCCCTTGTATTCTAAAATCTGTAATTTAATGAACACATGGGCTAATAGGTTTCTCTCTCAAGCTGGAAGACTAGTTCTAATAAAGTCTGTTATCACCTCAATGATGGTGTATTGGTCTAGAGTTTTTATTCTCCCAAAAAAACTGGTGAACATGGTTAGAACTGCAATGCTTAGATTTTTTTGGACTGGCTCTGTTCTATCAAAAAACCTTATTCCTTGTTCTTTTGCTAAAATGGAACTGCCTAAAAAGAAAGGAGGTCTTGGTATCATCTGCTTGAATAAATGGAAGAAAGAAGCTATCATTGCTCACATAAACTCCTTACTCAGTGGTGCTGATTCTTTATGGGTTGAATGGAACAGAAAGTATAACTTGGGTAGTAGGAATTTCTGGACAATGCCAGTTCCTCAGAGTTGCAGCTGGACTTGGAGGTGTTTATTAGGGTTGAGATCAGAATTCACTCAGTACATTAAGTATGATCTCATTATAACAGTAGTATCAAGTTTTGGAATGAACCATGGATGGATGAAGGCTTGATACTTGTCAATGTCTTCTCTCCACATCAGATTGAACAGTCAGGCATAGGTACACTTGCTAATGCTACTGACTACTTGAATGAGGGAAAGCTGTTGCTCCCATATACTAGTAATCAGGAAATAAGGGCTTTTTGGAATTTATACCTATCTCAACAATAAGGTTTAGCTGAAGAAGATGAAGTTTTGTGGAAGGTGAAACAACATTCTATATCTGTAGCATATGATATTCTTTATAATGTGACTGGTAGTTCTAATTCTGTTTGGTACAAAGCTATATGGTCCAATTCCTCTCCTGCTAGGGACAATCTGATGTTGTGGAAGGTGATCATGATGCATTGTTAACTAAGGAAAAAATGTTGAGTTATGGCATGAACATAGATCCCCTTTGTGTTTACTGCAAGCTGCAGATAGAGTCAGTGTCACATCTGTACTTTGAATGCAATGAAATACTTGGTCTATGGGGAAATTTGGTTACAAGAATTGCTGATGATCATAGGCATGGCATATCAGAAGTAGAATGGGATCTGATTTGCAAGTCAAGTAGGTGAAGGAAGGAAAGAAGAGCTGTGTTCTTTTTCTTTCTTAAGAAGTATCTGAACATTGTTTGGGAGGAAAGAAACTTGAGAATTTTTGAAAACAAGGTTAGAAGTATACAGCAATTATGGGAAGTGCTTAAGATAACTATCATCACGGGTATGAAGGAAAGCAATTTTGCCTTCAGTTCATTATTGGCTGATGCTATGGATTGATCTTTTTAGTTTTTTTTTCCCTTTTTCAGCTCCCTGTTTTTCTCTGTTTCATGATCTTCTTTGTTCTTTTGTTTTTCATTGTTTCTCTTGCCCATGTTTTTGTTCTCTGTTTTTTTGTAACTATGAGCTTGTTCATAGTTACTTTTATCTTTTACTCAATAAACTGGTAGGGGACCAGTTAACCCCGTTTGCCTTGCAAAAAAATAAACAAAAATTAAGCTAAGATATATTTTAAACAATATAACATATATTTTAAATATTTCGAACCATATAATTATTAATTTAAATAACATTGAGAACTTAAAATTAATTCAAATAAAATTTTCCAATTACTAAATATATTATTAGAATTTAAAAACAAAACTTTATTTATTTATTAAATTATAAAACAAAGATTACCTATAATATATATACAAATATATATACACACACATTATAATTAAAAACATTTATTTAGCTTCTAAAAGACAAAATCACAAATTAAATATTTATTTATTCAAATTATTAAACCAAAACATATTTTATTAATCAATATTTTCAAATCAATTTAATTTTATATAAAGATTATTAAATTGATATTTTCAAAATTTCCGGGATATCACACTTGTAATTCATCCTAGAGAAAAACAAGTTTTTACGCACGGTATGGCACCTCGAACGGTAACTGTACCATATAATTCTCGAGTCTTCTCTAGATATTTCCAAAGTTAAGTTTTTGTCCAAATTTGATAGTTGGTTATTTAACTATCAAAACAATCAATCAGTTCAACTAAGTTATTTCCCATTGCAACTACTTGTTCTTATTTAAATCTAAACAAATTAAAATTACTAAGAAAGTTTATTTAATTGGGTAAATATAAATATTTAAAAAAACTTCTCCCCAAATCATGCTTATACAATTACCAAATACATTTCTCCAGTTTCTTAAATATAAATACTCTTTTAATAAAAGTTTTGTATAATATATTATTTTAAAACAACACATATATGTAACAGATTATATTGAAGAAAACATACTTAAATACTAATTCAATATAAACTTACCTTTTCAAATTATTACAAAAATAGTTTTTATACTTGAAATAGTTTAAATAATACATACTTGTACAGAACTATATCTTTATAAAGATTTCCATAAATAAATAATTAACTTCCTTTGACATTTCCAAAATATTTATCAATTCCTTTGAAAACATCATTAAAATAATATTTATTTAAAACAAAACTAGATTCAAAATCAATCCAAACATAATAAGGCTTATCAGTCTCAACGGTACTTATCAAGCTAAAGTTCACAGTCAATATGGCTACTTAAAATCAAACAGCTTCCATAGACCGATTCACATTATATTCTCGAATATAATTAACAGAAAAATAACAGATAATATGCATGAAATAAATAGATCAGAGATTATCATTGCTAGTAAACAATTACATAGATAATATCATATCGATGGCTTAAACTACCCACAGAAATTAAATAAAATAATTAGCGGAATGGTGTCTGTTTCCGCTGAGCAGATGTCAAACAACTTGAATAATCTACAATAAACACATTATTTTCATTTGGGAACATCTTAACAGATGGCCATATAAAATTATACAACGGTATTCATTACCAAATAGTATTCAAATTCTATCTGTAAAAGTTTGTAGAATTTCACTTATTTAATTTCACAATAGATCGTACGACGGCGTAACATCTGTCGATACGAACCATCTTCTTAATAATACCTATTTCATTTAGCATTTGTAATTAATTAATTATTATATAAAATAAATCACTTAAGACCTTAGATAATTTCAACAGTTTTAAACATTTTATTTTCCCTTAATTATATGCTTACCAATACTTCGAATATTTAGATAATCTAAAAAATTAATAAATAAATTATTTTAAGAAGCTTGACTAATTTATGATAAAAATAATTTATTTAAATAACCTAAATTAAATAGACTTAAAGTAAACCAATTTTATTATTTTTAAAATTCTCTGTCAAGTTTTAAAACTTAAATAAACATTAAATATAAAGAGGTTTGATTCAAGCATATACTTTGATTTATGTTGCTTATTATATTCTTGTTAGAGGCTTTGGAAACAAAACAATGGTTATGATTTTATTTTTATTTTATAAAAATTCCTTTATTAATAAATCTTGTTTAAAAATAAGCAAAAACAAATACGGGCCGAAAACACAAGCCCAGAACTAAAACACAAACTCGAAACCAGAATAAAAAACGACAATATAAAACTCAGTTGGGCCGAAGCCCAACATCCATCTCAACCCAAGACTTCCTTCTGCTCCTCTCATCTACACTCTCAGCTTCCAGTACCAAATCCAGGGACACAACCCATTCGATCGACCTAAAAGAAAACAATGTCGAACTCAATCGATTCGAGCATCACCTCGAGTATAACCCGAGATCGTCGCCGATCGCAGCATCACCAAACACGAAAACAATCTGCCTTAGCCCGGATCATTTGTGCACGGTGACACATGTGCACGTGCACATCCTCACCATCGATCATCTCGCCGTCGAACCCCCACCACCCAGTCTCTCAACTTCTCCTGAACCAAAATGCCACTTTGCTGAGGACTGCAATCCTCTATGGTCGATAATGGATCTCTGCTCGACCCAAACCAAACCGAGCAACCAAACTACCTCCACGAGACGTCGCGCCGCAATGACGACCGGCCATAACTTTTCATGCCACCTACCTCAATCGAAAGCTCACTCCAACAGCTACCTTCGAGCCAAACCACACGAACCCTAGTTGCTCCAACATCTCCTAGTTCCGTCGCTTTCGCCGACCACCCGAAACCATCCCAAAACCCTGAAGTCCCCTCAACCATCCAATCCAAGCCTAAAACCCCAAATTCACCACGGTCGACACATCCCCTATGTCCTCCAGCTCCTTCCAGACCTGGTCGTGCCACCTCACGGCGACGAGATCGCCAGAAATTAATTTTTGAATGAAAAATGTTCATCTACTAATTTCTCAAGATATAGATCATTAAAAATTACAATCTAACTACTAAAATTCATAATTTCACACAAGCATCCTAACTGCATGCATGAATATTTGAATTAAAAACATTAAATTTTCACTAATGTATTTTATTTAATGTAAAACCTGCCGTAAAGGAACTACACAGCATAATTCTTCACAAATCTATTTTTAACACAAACTATACTAGAAAATAAACAGATTCCTAGTTTACATCAACATGCAATATGAACTAGGTGAAGTAGATTTAGATTTTTGAATGCTGGGATGAACTAAATATTTAAAGTCAACAAAGAAAGAGGAAATTTCATTTCCTGGTTTTAAATCAAGGTTTCTCAACTTCCAAATTGATTCCATGTAACGACCCAGAATTTCTGTCATTTGAAATTCGTAGATTTAATTGATTTTAAATATTAACAATTAAAATTTGTAAGTCGACTAAATTTTATTTTGAATATCAAGATTTAATTGGGTAATTAAATCGATAATTTAACATTTGAAATTACTGAAATAATTGAAAATTGGATTTAATGTGATTAAAATTGATTTGAAAAGTTGTATTAAATCATATTGGAGTTAGAATGATGTTATAGAACTTTTAAAATCGAATTAAAAGTTAATTTGTAGAAATTGAATATTTTAATATTTAATTAACGAGTAAAAATAGCCATTTTTCAAACAGTCTCGGATTTCAACGAAACTAGTTTCAACGGATCTGTAATGTTATATTATTGTAAGATTACAAATTTCGTGTCAATCAGATTTATGGTTTGTCCGGGGAAAGCTAAAATGCGTAGAAAATCGTTTAAGTGAATTTTAAATTTAAATTAGCCGATTTGAAAACCTATCTTCCAAATACGATCGAATTGGCTCCCGATATATATTCCATTGCGTTTGGAATGGGGGTGAAACATTATAAACGCCAGACGGTACGCTTCGTTTGGAGTTCGGAAAATTTTCAGATGAATAATGTTTCAGAATTTTATATAAAAGGACGTTAATTTCTTTCATTTACATACAAAACCCTAGGGTTATAACAGCCGCCACCTTCAAATTAATGGCCGAAAATATTCATTTCTTCTCCTCTTAATTTCTTCCAATCCGTAAACATTTAGCCAAAGTTTTCAACTACAATGTTGTAGATCCAGATGAGAGCCTTAAATCTATACGGGTATGATCGAAAATAGTGGAGTAAATCAATGGCAATTGGAGTTCAAAGGCGTGCGATTGGGCACAATTTTCGAGATGAAATAGGGGGTCGAGTGTGGCCAATCTTCGGCTAGTGGTAGAGCTCGGCTTTGGCGTCGAAGTGGAGATAGTTGATCGTCGTTGAAGTCGACGTGGTGGGTACGAAAATTCGATTGAAAGTGGCGGCTTTGGGTTTTGTTCGAACACGTATCACCTAGGGGGAAGAAGAAAGCACGCGTGGCCTGGATCTGATGGGCAAAAATCAACGGTCGTGATTATGTAGGGTTTGAAATAAAAGAAAATTGTTAATTTATTTTATTATAAATTGTACAAATTTTAAATTTTCATATCTTTGTCGTGCGAGGTCCGTTTCGCACGAAACGAATTGCGTTGGAATCGTATTCGCGAGTACTACGCGATGGAGCTAGATTGAGATTTATTGGAGCTAGTGTGGATTTTAGGTAAAATTAAACGCGTGTTTAATTTTATTCGGAATAAAATGCTGAAATCGCTATTGGAAGCAAGGTCAGAACTTCTCACTCAATCGAATTTGTTTCGATTTAAATTTTAAATAGTTAAATTTAAAATTGCTTGATTGTGTGATTGAATGATGGTTGCTATTTGTTGTATTGAAATAGACCCTATACACCGCATATTAAGCGGAGGATATTTTATTAAACACATATACCGCGATATTCCACCTTGAAGTGGAATTGGTATTATATATGTACTTGTAGTTGATTTCCCGCATTTTATAGCGGATGAGACCCTATTGCACCGCATATTAGCAGATGATATTTTATATAAACCCATGTACCGCAATATCCCATCTTAAAACGGGATTGGTATTGTGCTAACATCTGTGGAAGCAGGGAAACAGGTTGGAGGGATCCAACTGGATTCCTCAAATAATTGAATTTGTTTCAATGTTGTGTGTTGATTATTTATAATCTCTGTGTGATTATCTTTATGATTGAAATCGTTGAAGGCTAAAATTTAGTCGAATATAATTTTGGTATCGTTGGATACCGGAAATAAACAAAAATTTGACTTTTGAAAATTCAGGTTGAAACTTTATATTAAAAATTTATTTTTGAGAATTGGATAAATTTAAAAGAAGGAATTCTAAAATAATAAAGTTTTATTTTTAATCTTATTGAATAAAATTTCAAAATATGGGAAAAGCTTTAATAAATGGATTTCGGGTAATATTATTCAAAGGTTGAAGAATTTATTCAAAAATACGGATTTTAAAGAGTTTGAAAAATAAAAGAATTAGTTTTCTTTAAAACGGATTTATTTTTAAATGGAAATAAAATTTGAAACCCATTTGGGAATTGATTTTTGGTGATTGAATTTTAATCTTTTGAAAATCCATTTTGAAATTTATTTGATGTTTTGAAAAGAATTTGGAATCAATTTGAAAATTTATTTGGGGTTTAGTAGAAATTGATTTCAATTTGAGAATAGAATGAAATTCACTTGGTGTTTAATTTCTTGGAAAAAAATCAATATGGAATTTGATTTGGTTGTTTTTGAAATCAATTGAAAAATTGAATTGTTATTGAAAGTGAATATTTAAAATCGATTTGAAAATTGTATATCAGTGGATATTTGGAAATTTAAATTCACTATGGAATTTATAAAGGAAAGGGAAATTTGTTTAAAAATAAACATTTATTTATTTTTAAAGTGTGGAAATAAATTTATGAATTTGAAACGTAAATTAAAGTAAATCGGTAAGGATTTATTTAATTGGTTTAAATGAACCATTTTTGAATGAAAGTGTATTCTCCCTGGAAAGCCGAATAAAATTTCTGAATAGCTTTGAAAGATATATACATATATAATTCTAGAATTGGTTTTGAAAAGGATACTTTGGAGAAATTAACTTCTTAAATTGTTTTGAATCCTTTAAGTAAAGATTTATTAAGTTGATATAGAAATGATTATTTCTAAGATTTAATTGATAATTGTTTTAGAAAATAGTTATTTAAATAGTTATACTCTATCTATTAATTTTATTTTGAAAATTAGTTTGGACTTAAGTTATATGTAATATTCGTATAATATTTTTATAACTAATATTTTAAGTAAAGTGTTTAAAGAAAAACACTTTTATTTCAAAGTGTTTTTTCCCGATATATTTTGGATAGGTGTTATAAATTATTTTTAAAGTATTTGAACTCGGCAGATTTCCAGTGAAAATGAATAAATATTTGGAAGTATTTCCGCGTAAGGAAAATGATTTGAAATTTGTTTTCAAATGGTTGAAGTGTGGAAAAATATATCTTGTAAAGATATTTTTTTGGAAAATAAATAATTTGGGAAATAGTTTGGAATTTGGTGATGTTGTGCAAATCTATTGAGAGTTAAATAACCGACTATCAATATTTACCTTTAAATGGGTATTTGTTGTGATTTGCTTGAATTTGAATCCTACACTTAATTTAAAATAAGCACTCGTTATTCGGTTTAGCTGGGGAAGGACCTTTGGGTCATAAATCCCATTCCGAATATTGATACGTCGTAATGGATAGCATTTGAAGACCGATGTTGAAGGCCATATATTTTCGAAAAAGGAAGGATTACCGTCGAATGTCTCTTCATCGGCTAATCCCCGATATAGAGATTTTATCACTCTTTGTGATGGGAATTCCGGATGGGATTAGTGAATATCCGGATTGCAAGGGCTTCTTTGGAAGTGCCTTCGGTTCCATTCGATCTCGGAATGGACTTGTATGGATGTGACGCCCCACCTCTATACCCACGCTAGCCAAGAACACTACGAAGTAATGCTGTCAACTAGCACGGAGAATAAGGCTGTTGAGGAGCGACCATCCGTATAATTGCTTTGCGCGAGCATCGATATGTCAGATAGTATGACATGCATTTCTTTAACAAGAGGGAAATCCGACATACCGACACAAACTCAAAGCTACTACACAGTGGCTATAATATCTTCGGAAACAAATATAGAAATAAACATAACATAAATCAGTCACAGACAATTCATATCACAAAGGCGGAAATAGATATGAATATTACACTAGGAAGTGTACATCAGAGTAGTGGTCTAAAAAGATCCACAATATCACAAAAGAATAGTTACATGAACTACACAAAAGAATAAGTATACATTATGGAGTCTATATCTCGAATGTATACACCAAAATAAACTACTAATCTAAGTAGTAAGCCAAAAGTCGGAGAAATCAATCCCAAGAGAGAGGTCAAGCAGAAGCACCTGTAACATCTCGGTCTGACCCGAGTATTATTTAATAAGAAAATAATAAACGAATCAGTCTAACTATAAATATCAGATGAAACGATATAGAATAAGAGATATGACTAAACACATAATAATCACAATGCCAAGCGGTAATATATATATATATATACACATATATATATATATACTTAGTTGATAATCATCAAGAGATTAATCAATGTCACCAAATCTACACAAGAATCAAAGAAACGTCATACTCCTTATTTCGTTCACCAAACCATAAATATAGACGATAATATCAATGTCAATCACAAAAGTTAATGACACACAAATTCCAGAAGACTACACAAGAAATCCAGAAATCACTAAAGTCATTGACACACAAATTCCAGAAGACTACACAAGAAATCCAGAAATCACTAAAGTCAATGACACACAAATTCACCAATGCACAAATATCGATAAGGCTTATCAATAGAAATCACAAAAGTTGGTGAAGCACAAATTCTAGAAATCATCTCAAGAAATCCAGAAATCACAAAGGGGGGAGGCCTATCACAAACGGGAGCATAAAGCCCACCAACACGTGTATCAAAAATGGAACGCTAATTCCATGGTTGCTATCACAAATTGAGCCGAAGCTCCACAAACGGCCCGAAGACCATGGGTTGCTACCCCACCAAATTGAGTTGAAACTCCACAAAACGGGGTTTAGTCTCCCTCGCAGACAAAGAGACATCGCACATTGCTAGTCTAAATCACAAAGATGATCGTCATGATCAACGAGAAGTGTCGATTACAGTAAGCTAGTAAATATATGAGCTTAGCATCATGTCCCATAACCACTAGCTTAACTAAATATTTACGAACAAATTGTAGATCTCCACTAAAAAATTGTCACAAAAGTTTCAATCGAACAAGTCCAAGAATTAACCAACAAAGTGAACGCAAGTGTTTCATACCACTTGTTTTCTAAGTCGTTTAATTAGATTTCTCATACGAGTGAGGTAAAGGTTTGTATATACTAATAGATTGGAAAACGGTTTTATAAACGAATTTGGTATTAAAATAGTATTGAAATCGTTTGAGGAAAGAGTTTTGATATTTACTACTAGTATAGAAAACCTTTATATTTTTAAAGTGACAAATCACGAAGAAGATTGTAGGAACAATCAATCACTAAAACTCACATACGAAGACGTGAATAAAATCCAAAGAAATCGATATCAAATCCATCAAAGTGGATATATCTAAAATTCCCAAAGAAAAAGTCATCAAAGTCGATAATAAATGACAACAACAAAAGGGAGACAACACGAATCGATTAAAGTTGGATATTCAAACGGATTAGCAATATAGGCTAATCTGGCAAATAGTAGCAGGTCGGTCGACCGGACTCCCTGAGTCGGTCGACCGAACCAAAGGTTGGAAACTTCTCGGGCATCAGGTCGGTCGACCGAACCAGGGGGATCGGTCGGTCGAACCAGAAACAGAGAAGCACTTATATTAGCAAGTCGGTCGACCGGACCAGGGGGGTCGGTCGGCCGAACCTGTTGCTCTGCAATTTGATGCCCATAAATGGATATGTAACCTCCACCAATTCGCAACTGAACGAGCACGGACGCTAGGGAATTATGCCTAACGGCTACCCGGCCCTATTAGCTCCTCGATGCATCACCAAAAACACATTTGAACCTCAAAGCTATGATTTTTAAAGGATTGATCCCAAAACACCAAAAATTCGAATATTCACCAAATCAATCCAAACCAAAAGCAAATGCACACGAATAAGTGTTAGGAATTCATACCTAACAATCGAAGATAAATATAAGCATAGATGTGAGATAAAAAAAATCTCACATTTTCACAAAATCAAACAAGAAGAAGCTTGAAAGCAAATGGAGAATCAACCTCTCTTCAACACAACCCAATTGAGCTTGATTCTAAGCTCAAAAACAAGAACATTCCCAAAATTAGGTTTAGGAATTTCTGAAATTGGTAAGGGAATAAGTTGGAGAAGAAGAAGAGAATGCTTACCAATGGGTTCTCTTGAATTTGGAGCTAAGGATTTGAAGTTGCAAGAGGAACTAGGGTTTTAGAGTTTTAATTTCCAATCTCTCCCACCATTATGCTATAAAAAATGAAAAGAGAAGAGAATGAGGGTGAGTGGGGAAGAGTGGCTCAGATTTGAGCATAAGTTAACATAGGGCTGAGCCCAAAACCAAACCCAAAGTGAAAAGTAGCAAAAAACAACTTTCTCCAAACATATCGAAGCTTATACTCAAAAAGGTCGCAAACGGCATTTTAAACTCAATGGGAGTGGTCCCGAGTCCTAATTCGACCGTAAGCAAAAAGTTGATTTTCGGACTAAAATCCGACTAACGATAAAATATTTAAATAAAATATTTAAATATAAAATCGATAAATATGCGGGTTGTTACAGACTACCCTCCTTAAAGAAATTGTGTCCTCGCAATATTTAAGAAGAGAACATAAAGTAACAACCATAAAAGCATATTCAACACAAAAGAAATTTGAAATAAAAGGTTCACCTTAAAGAGCACGGGAAAGCAAGTCCGGATGTGATCGCTCGATGAATTTCCTAGACTCCCAAGAACAATCCTTAGGATTTGAAGACCATTGAACTTTAACAAGCGGAACATCTTTATTTCGAAGTCGTTTGACCTCCGAAGCAATGATACGAATAGGATGTTGCTCATAAGTTAAATTAGGCGAAACTTCAATCTCTTCCACAACACCGGGCTCAAGATGGAATCGGAATCTCGAAGGAACTTCCGTGATTGGGAAACGTGAAACACGTCATGAATAGCAGAAAATTGAGTCGGTAATAAAAGGCGATAAGCCATGGAACCAATACGTTCAGTGATAGGAAATGGCCCAATATATCGAGGCGCTAACTTTCCCGATCGACTGAAACGTAAAACATCTTTCATAGGTGACACACGAATGAACACAAGATCTCCCACAGAAAATTCTAACTTCCTTCTCCGGTTATCGGCATAGGATTTTTGTCTACTCTGGGCTTCTTTCATCCTATGTCGAATAAGTTCAATCTTTTCTATGGAATCACGAATAAAATCTGGACCTAAAACCAGCTTCTCACCGGTCTCAAGCCAACAAGAAAGAGATCGGCATGGCCTTCCGTAGAGTGCCTCAAAAGGTGCCATACCAATACTAGATTGGGAGCTATTATTATAGGAAAATTCAACAAGTGAAATATGATCTTCCCAACTTCCACCAAAATCAAGAACACAAGCACGAAGAAGATCTTCAAGAGTTTGATTCACACGCTCGGTTTGTCCATCGGACTGGGGATGATAAGCGGTGCTAAAATTGAGCTTCGTTCCCAAAGCTTTTTGAAGACTCTTCCAAAATCCACTAGTAAACAATGGATCACGATCACTAACAATAGAAGTAGGAACTCCATGCAATTTAACAATTTCTTTGATAAAGAGCTTGGCCAAAAGAGGAACGGTTCGGTTAGACCGAACGGGAATAAAATGGGCGGATTTAGTAAGTCTATCAACGATCACCCATAAGCTATCATGACCCGAACGAGAACGGGGAAGACCATCTATAAAATCCATGGAAATTTGGACCCACTTCCAAATTGGAATTTCTAAAGGTTGCAATAACCCACCAGGCCTTTGATGCTCGGCCTTGACGAGTTGGCAAGTCATGCAACGCTTAACGAAGTTAGCGATGTCAAGCTTTATTCCCTCCCAATAATAAAGTCGCTTCATATCCGCGTACATTTTACTACTACCGGGATGAATGGTAAATTTAGAATGATGAGAATCTTCTAAAATATCTTTACGAAGATCACCAATATTTGGCACGACAAGTCTACCAAATTTCCGAATGCCGCCACGAGAATCGATATCGAAGTCTTTCAAACCTTCAATATCAATTTTATCCTTAATATTTTGGCCAAGAAGAGCCAATTCAGGATCTAGCCTTTGAGCTTCAAGAATGCGGTCTAAAAGAGAAGGATGAGCCTCAAGGCTACATAAAACAAATGATGAGCATAAATCGGATACGCGCTCTCGAATCTCACAAGTGGATAAGATCTCGAGATCGTTCCATTCGGATATCATCATAGAAACAACAGCTTATTGTTTACGGCTAAGAGCATCGGCGACACGATTACCCTTGCCGGGTGTATAAAGAATATCAAGATCATAAGGAGCAAGGAACTCGAGCCAACGTTGTTGATGCAAATTAAGTTCCTTTTGAGAAAATAAATATTTCAAAGACTTATGATCCGTGTAAAGAACAAATTTCTCTCCTAAAAGATAATGGCGCCAAATCCGAAGAGCGAAAACAATAGCCGCGAGTTCTAAATCATGAGTGGCATATCTTGTCTCAGCAGGCTTCAATTGCCTAGAAGCATAAGCAATAACACGTTCTCTTTGCATAAGAACGGCACCCAAACCAACGCGACTAGCATCGGTATAAACAACGAAATCTTGATTCCCCTCGGGAATAACAAGAATAGGAGCATCAGAAAAGAGTTCTTTTAATTTCTGAAAAGAAGCTTCACATTTGTCCGACCAAATGTATTTAACACCTTTCTTAGTCAAACTAGTGAGAGGCACGACAATCTTAGAAAAATCTTTGATAAAACGACGGTAATAACCCGCCAATCCGAGAAAACTGCGAATCTCTGTCACACTCTCCGGTCTCTTCCAATCTTGAATCGCTTCAATCTTTGAAGGATCCATGGAAATTCCAGATTCGGAAATAATACGACCGAGAAACTTCACACGAGATTGCCAAAAGTGGCATTTAGAAAATTTTGCCTTTGATTGATTACTCCTAAGAGTTTCCAACACAATTCGAAGATGCTTTTCATGCTCCTCCTCGGTTTTAGAATACACAAGAATATCATCGATAAAGATGAGAACAAACCGGTCGAGAAAGTCTTTGAAAACTCTATTCATAAGGTCAACGAAATACGCCGGAGCATTCGTCAAACCAAATGGCATGACAAGCCATTCATAAGATCCATAATGAGTACGGAACGAGGTCAATGGAATACTATCCTCTGCAATACGAAGCTGATGAAATCCAGTAGCTAAGTCTAATTGTGAAAAGACTCTAGCACCACTAAGTTGATCGAATAGATCATCAATCCAAGGTAAAGGATATTTATTTTTGATAGTAAGATCATTAAGCTTGCGGTAGTCAACGCAAAGCCTAAGTGTACCATCGGATTTCTTTACAAAAATAGCCGAAGCTCCCCAAGTCGAGGAACTAGAGCGAATAAATTGTTTCGTCTCCAATTCGGATAATTGTTTGCGCATCTCCTCGTTTTCTTTATTGGACATATGATAAGGAAGACGAGTGATAGGTTGAGCTCCAGGAATAAGATTAATTCTGAACTCAATTGCTCGCTTAGTTGGTAATCCTAAAACGGGCTCGAATATGCGGAAAATTCACAAACGACGTGAATAAGAGAAATAATATCACCCTCATCATCATCATCGTCATCACGAGGATTTAAAGAATATAAAGATGCAACCAAGCTGGAATCTGAATCTTTAAGATTAACAGAAATCTGCTTAACAGATTGAGGATGTCGAAGATGAATAGTCCGCTCAGGACATAGGATATGAGCTTCATAACGGTTAAGCCAATCCATTCCCAAAATCATTCCAAAGCCTAAATGACGCATGACATGCAAATTGGCTCGGAAAGAAAAATCACACAAAATAATCTCGACATCTTTACACAATATACTGATTGTTGCGGATCCACTAACCGGATTCGCAATTCTCAAAGAAGTCATTAAACACAAAACATCCAAAGAAAAAGTATCAATAAGTTCTTTTGATATAAAAGAATGGGACGCACCCGTATCAAAAAGAACTCGAATAGGATGATCACGAAATAAAATAATTCCATCCAGAATAGAATGAGAAATACCTTGGCCACGAGATGTGTTGCCAGGGGCTTGAGCAACATTTAACTTTCCCTCCTTCTTGCCCTGAAGCTTGGGAAATGAAGATATAACATGCCCGGGAACTTTGCAGTAGCGACAAGAGAGAGACTTTAGGCACTTGTTCGCATAATGGTCCTTCGAACCACAATTATAGCATTCCCCACGGCCAAAGGAAGAAGTCTTTGCCACGGAGGTTGCTTGCTTCCCTTTCTTATTGGGATAAGGTCCTTTGAATTTATTTTGCCTCTTCTTGTTGTTGAAGTTTGGTTTGAAACCCACCACTTCAACATCATTCTCCCTATCCGCCTCTTCAAGACGAAGAGCGATATCAACGAGTTGGTCGAAAGAAACTTCTAATTTTAGAAGTAATGGCTTCTTGAGATTTTTGTTTAAGCCATAGAAGAACCTCTAGTTCTTCTTTAAAGGGGTGTTGATGTATTCAACCCCATATTTGGAAAGTGACTCAAAAGAAGCAACGTGGTCCGTCGCAGAAGAATCGCCTTGAACAAGGTCAATGAAACGACGAGCCATCGTCACTTTCTCAGCTTCCGGTACGAATTTCAATTCGAAGCTTTCTCGGAATTGCTCCCAGGTGAGATCCGCTTCATTAATCTCAGAAATAAGAAGCTCGTACCAGTCCAATGCTCTTTCTAGGAGCATACTAGAGGCCACCTGAACTCGGTGAACGTCAATAAGATTCATGCGAGAAAAGATTCAATCGCATGACCTTAGCCAAGCTTGAACTTCAATAATTGTTTCGAAACCTTTGAACGGCTCCCCACCCAAATTAGTGTAATCGTTGCACAAGCGTGCAAAACCCGACTTTGGGTGAGTGGGTTCCGGGTTAGCTCCAGCTGCTTGAGCATTCGTCACTAAATCAAGAAGCTGTTGAGCAGTCATAAAAAATCCATCTTGGGATGGAGTGCTAGACGGTACGGCTCTGGGGCGGCCTGGTCTAGACATTTTTCTCCCTTTAGAAAGAAAGAATAAGAAGAAAAAGGTTATTCACCAAATTGAATGTCAAGCAATCTTGATAGATAAACAAGGAATCATAAGGAAAATAGGATGAATCGGTACGAAGACTCGAATAAAATCCTAAAGCACGACTCCTAAGAAAGACTTAGGACGATGATCCTTGTTATAATATTCCACATTGTTCCGAAGTTTGGCTCTGATACCAAGCTGTGACGCCCTACCTCTATACCACGCTAGCCAAGAACACTACGAAGTAATGCTGTCAACTAGCACGGAGAATAAGGCAGTTGAGGAGCGACCATCCGTGTAATTGCTTTGCGCGAGCATCGATATGTCAGATAGTATAACATGCATTTCTTTAACAAGAGGGAAATCCGACATACCGACACAAACTCAAAGCTACTACACAGTGGCTATAATATCTTCGGAAATAAATATAGAAATAAACATAACATAAATCAGTCACAGACAATTCATATCACAAAGGCGGAAATAGATATGAATATTACACTAGGAAGTGTACATCAGAGTAGTGGTCTAAAAAGATCCACAATATCACAAAAGAATAGTTACATGAACTACACAAAAGAATAAGTATACATTATGGAGTCTATATCTCGAATGTATACACCAAAATAAACTACTAATCTAAGTAGTAAGCCAAAAGTCGGAGAAATCAATCCCAAGAGAGAGGTCAAGCAGAAGCACCTGTAACATCTCGGTCTGACCCGAGTATTATTTAATAAGAAAATAATAAACGGATCAGTCTAACTATAAATATCAGATGAAACGATATAGAATAAGAGATATGATTAAACACATAATAATCACAATGCCAAGCTGTGATATATATATATATATATATATATATATATACTAAGTTGATAATCATCAAGAGATTAATCAATGTCACCAAATCTACACAAGAATCAAAGAAACGTCATACTCCTTATTTCGTTCACCAAACCATAAATATAGACGATAATATCAATGTCAATCACAAAAGTTAATGACACACAAATTCCAGAAGACTACACAAGAAATCCAGAAATCACTAAAGTCAATGACACACAAATTCCAGAAGACTACAGAAGAAATCCAGAAATCACTAAAGTCAATGACACACAAATTCCAGAAGACTACACAAGAAATCCAGAAATCACTAAAGTCAATGACACACAAATTCACCAATGCACAAATATCGATAAGGCTTATCAATAGAAATCATGAAAATTGGTGAAGCACAAATTCTAGAAATCATCTCAAGAAATCCAGAAATCACAAAGGGGGGAGACCTATCACAAACGGGAGCATAAAGCCCGCCAACACATGTGTCACAAACGGAACGCTAATTCCATGGTTGCTAACCATCACAAATTGAGCCGAAGCTCCACAAACGGCCCGAAGACCATGGGTTGCTACCCCACCAAATTGAGTCGAAACTCCACAAAACGGGGTTTAGTCTCCCTCGCAGACAAAGAGACATCGCACATTGCTAGTCTAAATCACAAAGATGATCGCCATGATCAACGAGAAGTGTCGATTACAGTAAGCTAGTAAATATATGAGCTTAGCATCATGTCCCATAACCACTAGCTTAACTTAATATTTACGAACAAATTGTAGATCTCCACTAAAAAATTGTCACAAGAGTTTCAATCGAACAAGTCCAAGAATTAACCAACAAAGTGAACGCAAGCGTTTCATACCACTTGTTTTACTAAGTCGTTTAATTAGATTTCTCATACGAGTGAGGTAAAGGTTTGTATATACTAATAGATTGGAAAACGATTTTATAAACGAATTTGGTATTAAAATAGTATTGAAATCGTTTGAGGAAAGAGTTTTGATATTTACTACTAGTATAGAAAACCTTTATATTTTTAAAGTGACAAATCACGAAGAAGATTGTAGGAACAATCAATCACTAAAACTCACATATGAAGACGTGAATAAAATCCAAAGAAATCGATATCAAATCCATCAAAGTGGATATATCTAAAATTCCCAAAGAAAAGGTCATCAAAGTCGATAATAAATGACAACAACAAAAGGGAGACAACACGAATCGATTAAAGTTGGATATTCAAACGGATTAGCAATATAGGCTAATCTGGCAAATAGTAGCAGGTCGGTCGACCGGACTCCCTGAGTCGGTCGACCGAACCAGAGGTTGGAAACTTCTCGGGCTTCAGGTCGGTCGACCGAACCAGGGGGGTCGGTCGGCCGAACCAGAAACAGAGAAGCACTTATATTAGCAGGTCGGTCAACCGGACCAGGGGGTCGGTCGGCCGAACCTGTTGCTCTGCAATTTGATCCCCATAAATGGATATGCAACCTCCACCAATTCGCAACCGAACGAGCACGGACGCTAGGGAATTATGCCTAACGGCTACCCGGCCCTATTGGCTCCTCAATGCATCACCAAAAACACATTTGAACCTCAAAGCTATGATTTTTAAAGGATTGATCCCAAAACACCAAAAATTGGAATATTCACCAAATCAATCCAAACCAAAAGCAAATGCACACGAATAAGTGTTAGGAATTCATACCTAACAATCGAAGATAAATATAAGCATATATGTGAGATAAAAAAAGTCTCACCTTTTCACAAAAAAAAACAAGAAGAAGCTTGAAAGCAAATGGAGAATAAACCTCTCTTCAACACAACCCAATTGAGCTTGATTCTAAGCTCAAAAACAAGAACATTCCCAAAATTAGGTTTAGGAATTTCTGAAATTGGTAAGGGAATAAGTTGGAGAAGAAGAAGAGAATGCTTACCAATGGGTTCTCTTGAATTTGGAGCTAAGGATTTGAAGTTGCAAGAGGAACTAGGGTTTTAGAGTTTTAATTTCCAATCTCTCCCACCATTAATGCTATAAAAACTGAAAAGAGAAGAGAATGAGGGTGAGTGGGGAAGAGTGGCTCAGATTTGAGCATAAGTTAACATAGGGCTGAGCCCAAAACCAAACCCAAAGTGAAAAGTAGCAAAAATCAATTTTCTCCAAACATATCGAAGCTTATACTCAAAAAGGTCGCAAACGGCATTTTAAACTCAATGGGAGTGGTCCCGAGTCCTAATTCGACCGTATGCAAAAAGTAGCTTTTCGGACTAAAATCCGACTAACGATAAAATATTTAAATAAAATATTTAAATATAAAATCGATAAATATACGGGTTGTTACAATGGATGTGTGTCTGACGTTACAATTTTAGATGCAAAGCTGGTTTCTATCAAATATATTTCTATTGGTGGCGGAGAATTTATTCTCTTAGCTTAACACATTTCTCTGAGACGTACGAGCTCAGAGGTTATTTAGTTGATGGTTACTAGTGATATATTCCCAATTTGGTAACGTGGCATGCTGAGTGCTGCTGATCATTTGTTGATCAAAGCGTGGCTTTTGTGAAAAGCGCAGCTTTGCGGACGAGACTTCGTCGACCCTCAAAACCCGATACTGGTCAAAACAGGAAGAATGCAGCAAGGTTATTTGGGGATAACACCCCCATAGGGTATGTACATTTCCTTCTGGATAGAGGTGGTATTATCGTATGGAGCCCAAATACTTAACCTATGTGGTTTCCGCAAATTTATTTCTTTGTGGTTGTTGGTGAATCCCGGGATAAAGGTCGTTTACGACCTGGTGATGGCATACTCGTGTCAATAGTTACCTAGTTCAGAGGTAAGCCGGCATTGTGTTGGCAGAGATCCGGTTAGGTTCTCGGGGCGTCTTTCCAGAGGCGTACCCATGTGGCAATGGGAAGTTCCTTGGCCTGACCATTTGTTGGAAATCCAAACTCCAATACGCACCTCGTACGGTTTTAGTTGTAGAACCTGCCATTTACTTATGGTGGTCACCATTGTTTAGATGGTAGTTATAGTAGGCATAGTTCGGAATGTCTATGCTGGCTAAGATTTATATTATACTTTCGATATGTTTTCCTACACTTTGCACTTATAGTAATAATATCAAAGAAATATGCATATCAAGCATGTTTGACTATCATAAGGAGAAATCTCCTCCAATTCTGCGTTTGCATTGTGTGTGTGGCGGGAGGCCTTATGGTAGTTACATTTTCTAAAAGCATAGCGGATCTATTTTAAAATATTTCTTTGTTTTTTTTTAAAGATAAACTATTTTAAGTTCTCACACCAGTCCCATGACTAACTTGGAGTTTATTATTCCCTTCCTAAACTCTGGCGCCCACCAATTTCCACACGGGCAGTCTAGAGTCAGGTTATCAGGTCATTCTAGAATTCAGGAGATGCTGTGGAGATCAAGAGCAAGCTGGATGGCGAAGCGTATCACTTGTATATGATATTATCTTTTCCGTTGTGTATTCAGATTGTGAGGACATGTTTATATAACTGTCCATTATTGTGCTGTGTTGTATATTGACTCTGATGATGTAATGTATAAAATGTACAGTTCTTTTGATTTAAAGATTATTCATTTATCTATTATAAGTTGTTCCGCTGCGATTGTGAGATTCTGATATTGTTCTGTTGCTTCTTCTTTCTTACTTCTTCTATCTTTTTCTTCTTCTTAAACCCTAAGGGTTCGATTTTTCAGCATTCGATTGTTCGGCCGTTATTACAGTGGACGTACTAATGTCAATTTTCGAAAGTCGAAGAATCAGGTCCTCACATTTGGTATCAGAGCCTTTGGTTAAGCGACAACCCTGGCTCTGTTGGGAATTATGTTCGTCGACGGAAATTCTATCGGTTTAGAAAACCGTCGAACGAATTTTGAAATAAAAATAACCGCAAGCGCACGGTGTACGAATGTAGCACGCGGCGAATACGGGTCGATCCGCAGGGAATTGATGATTTTAAAATTCTATTCAATCAAATTAACCAAAGTTGAAAGTGTGATTAGCTAAAAATGTAAGAAACTAACAAAAACTAGCAAAAGAAAATGATAAAAAATATGAGAGTTAAAGAACAATTTAGAGATAAATTCACTCTCTAGATCATGTAAATCAACAAAATGAAGTTATGATCTCTCTTGTCTTGTCATTAGTGAGTTAGTTGATGTGCTTATCATAAGTATGGTATATTTGTGCTATTAATTAGCTCAATATAAACCATCAAACTATAACACAACCACTAATACACATTTAACTCTCATGAAATATGACATCAAAGTTGAAATAAAAATCTATTTTAAGCATAGCCTATTAACTATTGTTTAGAAATATAGGCTATCAAATTTCAATTTCAACATTCACTTCTTTGCCATAATCATATTTAGATGAAGAGGCAATTTGTGTTATGTTTGTTTAAGCATAGTCTATTTGTTATGAACAACATAGACTATCAAATTCAAAGCCAAACAACATCATTAAACCACTTCAATCATTCTTATTAAGCACAAAAAGAGAGCATAAACATCAAATTAAGTTGAAGCTACATGATTAGAGAGCTTCATTACCCCTAAATTGAAGGGGTTTAGCCTCTCATATTTGTTATCATATGAACAATTGTAGCTTGCAACATAAGAGAAAAAGAAAAGAAAAAGAGAGCAAAGTGAAATGGAAAACTATTCTAATTGCATAAAGGATAATCTACACTACTTGCATAAAAGAAAATGAACATGTAATTAAAAAGAAACAATAATTAACATTGCATAAAAAAAAGAATTACATAAGAGAAGAAATGGCTAAGTAGCCATGGAAAGAAAGAAAGCTTTGATTTATTTCCTCAACTAAAACTAACTAACTAAGAGAAGAGACTCAGAGGAAGATGGCTACATGAAACATAAGGGGTATTTATACAAGTTAGAAACCCTAATGCATATTTTTGGGGAGTACCCAAAATGCCCATGAGAAAGTGTGGAGACCAAGTTATCATTAGCATGTTTTAATCCCCACTTAAATGTACATGAAGCCATTAAATCCATAAGCATGTGCATTAGCCTTTAATTTGTACATTAAGGTAGGTGGGTAGGTGGGGTCCTCCATGATCTTCACTTGGAATTATTTCCATCTTCATTCCTTTGTATTGATTTTGTGCATGCATATCTTCATGAAACCACTTGTAAAAGTCACCAAATTTCCTACAAAAAACATAGAAAATTCTAAGTAAATTTTCACAATTTAATAAATGCACAAAAATGACCATTTTACCCTTGTATGAAGATGAATGTGTGACAATTTGGAATTAATGTGAATTTTGGTTAAAATAAGTTAAAATACCCAATATGATCATTTATTTAATTTAAATAGATTAAATATGGCGATAAAAATGTGCACATTTACGTGCACATCAAATTACTCATTAGAGATAGAGTCAGTAGTACTCTAGAATGACTGTGAGTGTAATAATAGATATTAGCGCATATTTGTTAGTGAATATAAAAATGTTTTATATTGTGTTTGCTTATCCGTTGAGCTGTTTGTGAATTCTGGTCGGTATGTGGGACGCCATATTATTGATAGGGATTTCTAAACACTTAAACGAGGCAAGTCGACATAGTATCATTTTAAATTGGGTAAATGAAATAATTTTACCTCGACTATATTTTACACATAAGGAAATAATTTTTTAGAAATTATTAAAGTGTATATAAATTGATTGTTTGGTTGTTGAAAATGTAAGAATATATATAAGTTAATCAAATGATGTTTGAATAATCTAAATAAAAGAATAATTGTATAAGCAAATGAATTATTAAGTATGGAATTATAATTAATGTGATTTACAATTGTGAAATAATCTTATATATCTAAGAAGTGAAACTATATGAATATATTTATAAATATGAGTTGTAAATAAAAATGAATTTGAACTATGAATTGAAATTGTTGAATATAAGTGAAATGAGTTTTGAACTTATAATATGAGATAATAGATTTTAGCTTTGGCAGAGTTAAAGAATTTGGGTTAGCATAGTAAATATATGATGTGAAATTTAATTAAAGGAAAGTTAAATAAATTGAATTGGATAAGTTAATCGATTTGGAAGTTTAAACATATAAGTTGTATAACTTGTAAAGTGAGAAAATGTAAGTGAAACCAAATGATAAAATGGTTAAACATTTTCCGTTAAGCAAAACGAGATATGAATTTGAATAAGTGATGAAATTTGTCTTTGGTAAGAGTTAAATAGAGTTGGAATCTGAATTGGACTTATAAGTGGAAATTTAAGTTAAGTTAAATAAATGATGTTTGAAATCGAATATAACTTAAGTGACGTTAAATGAAGTTGATTTTGGTATCGAAGTAAAGTAATAAAGTGAATTAAATGGATGTTGACTTGAGTTATATAAATGAAATTGAACCTTATTTGTTAAATGAATTAGCAATTGAATTAATAAATGGATTGAATGTTAATCAATCTAATGTAAATGAATTGATATAGAATAATGAATGTAAGTGTTAATTCATTAGAAGCTAATGAAGTAGAAGAAAATTGAATAATTGAAAGAAAAGTCAATTAGATATTGTTAATCCCTTTTCTGAATGGCGACCCAACTGCTTAAGAAAAGCTGGCGACTTAACGACCTAACATAACAACGGAGTAGCTACCCCAAAACCCCAAGCGACTTAACTATTCACAGCTCCAAGCGACTTACGACCTATAGCATCTTGCGAGCTAACATTGCAATGAGTTAATGACTCAACCTCCCAGTGGCTTTCAACGAGTTAAGCGACCTAAACAGATCAACGGCATAGCGGCTCAAACACGACTGTGGGTTGAATACTACAGCGACTCAATGAGGTAGCGACCTAGCGGGTTATGAGCCCACAGCTGCACCTAAATAAGCCGTGTCTCCTTATGTCGTTTGTATATAGGTCGCTCCAACCTATATTAGGTCGCTGCTTCTCCCAACTCTATCTTAAGTCGCTCCGCCTGATGCCCCAGCGTATAGATCGCCTTCCATTCCCCATAGGTCGCTGCGACCTACCAGCCAACGCAAATGACCAAATACACCCACTATAAGCCGTAACCCGTACCCATTAGGTCGCCCACAACCTAACTAAAATCCTAAGCCGCCCACGGCCTACACCACATGACCTAACTCCGAAACTCCCCTATAAATACCCCGCCTACTCCACATTAGGGGGGAGGGGTTTCTCGAACGCCAAGACTTTGCTGTTTTCACGACTTCTACAACACTTCAAATGCCAAAGACACTTCGAAGAACCTTGGGATAAGATCAAGTTCATTCAACATGAATTCAAAGAGCTTTTCTGCATCAAAGTCCTAACTACTTGCCTTAATGGTGTTGTAATTGAAGAGTTATTGTAAAACTTGTAATCAAATCAATAGTAAAAGAGATTAAGTGGACGTAGGCTTGACTTTGAGCCGAACTACTATAAAAATTGTTGTCTCTTTACTATTTTCTGCTATTTTCTGCTTGCTTTTAATTCCCATACCAACGGGTGGTGCTTTCGCTATATCACAACTCACACTGGGGTGTTAGCGTACATTTTTAGCGTTAACATTTTTGGTGCTTTCACTAAGAACTAAACTCAGGGGTGCTCTCATCATTGCTTCACAAAGATTGTTGAAAGACTCTCCCTAAGAACCAGAAGTCTATCCGAAATTATGGCTCCTAGAAGAAAAGGTAAATATACTAGATCTGGAGATGCTTATGACAACACTGCCACTTCTCCGACGTCAAATCAAGCGGCTCCTAGTGTTGGAATCACAAGGGCGGAATTGGATGTTGTAGTGTCTGGGTTGTATCAACAAATGGAAGCCCAGAACACTTTGATGTTGAACAGGTTGAATGCTTTTCTTGGAGTTAAACAGCAACTAGAAAATAATGAAGAAACCTTTGCTGAGGATGTTAATGATTCCCAAGGGAAAAGTATTCCTCAGAGGGCAGTTGGCACCGTCGAAGGGGCACCTCCCCAAGCTGAAGGTTCAAGGCTGCAGCCAACTCTTCGTGAACGTTTTTCCAGGAAAACTTTCGAAAAAGTAGGTAACGTCTGTCCCGCGGGGCCTCTAAACGATGAGGAGTGCCTCTCGGGAATGATTCGACAAATTATGAAGGAGAGCATGCGAAGGGAGGAAGATGAAAGTGACTGGGGGTTTGCTCCAAGAAAGATTCCTTTTACTGAAAGAATTCTGAAGGCTGAATTTCCGAAGAAGTTTGTTCCCCCCACTATTCCAGCTTATCGGGGGACAAGCGATTCTAACCAGTTCTTATAGAAGTATGACTGGCATATGACAGGTGCTAGAGCAACAGATGAGATCAAGTGCAGATACTTTCCTGTGTACTTGGTGGGAGTGGCCCTGCTTTGGTTCACGAAGCTTCCACTTCGATCCGTGGATCAGTTCTCCGACCTAACTGGAAAATTCAAAGATCAGTTCAGGCTACATGCTTCGAAGGCCAAGGACATAATGTCGTTATCCAGCCTCGAACAAAGCCCCGGAGAGTCTATCAAATCTTTCTTAAAACGCTTTAATATAGCCTTGGACGAAGTTGATAATGCAGAGACTCGGATGATTCTGACTTACTTGATGTGAGCTACTGACAAATCAAGTGAATTCGGAAAATGGCTAAAGGTGAAAGAGCCAAATTCACTTGAGAAGTTCTACAAGAAGGCCGATGAATTTATGCGCTTAGAAAGCCTTCCTGTGCCAGCAAAAGTAGTCGTGACTGAAGTTGAGAATAACAATGTTGCTTCTAACAAAAAGGAATCTGGTGGCTAGAAGAGGGAGAATGACGGTGGAAAAAAGCAGAAAGATGTGAAGAAAACTCGCCACTTTAAATCTTCAGATTTAACTCCCTTAACTCATACTCCAGAAAATATCTTTTTCGCAACTAAGGATGCTGTTGAATACCCCAAACCACCTGAGATGAAGCCTGGGAAAAATATTGTGCATAATGGGAGATTCTGTCGGTTCCACAATCAACCTAGCCATGAGACTAATGAATGTCTCCATTTAAAGAATTTGATTGAAGAGCTGTTGAGACAGAATAAACTACAATAATATGTGAAGAGAAATCGAAGTGACCCAACCTCATCTACTCATGGGCAACAAGTTCCTGCTCATCAACCTGCCTCAGGTAAGAGGACTGCAGCGCAGGAGTCTGAGAGGCCTGTCATTAATGTTATCACAGGGGGTCCTCACTCAGCGGGCATAAGTTGGGGTGAGATGGAGAGATATGCTCATGCTTTGAGATCTGCCCCGGCGGAAGAAAATGTTTTTGTCTTGGAAGATGCTGCACTTTTAAAACAACAAAGAACTTTTAACGATGACATCATATTCCGGGCTAGAGACTCTATTGGTGTTGAGGCTCCCACCATGGATCCCTTGGTGATATCTGCAGGCATCAGACCAGCCATTGTAAGAAGGGTGCTTGTTGACTGCGGCGCCTCTTGCAATGTCCTCTTCAGAAAGACATTTTATCAGATGAAAATTCCAATGGCTGATGTCCAAGCTTCCTCACAGAAAATTGTTGGGATCACTGGAGAACCAAAACAGCCTATATGGACTATCGACTTATTTGTAGAGCTTGGAGAAGGGGAAAAGAAGGTGATCCGAAAATAAACTTTCGTGATTGTTGATGAATTCTCCACTTACAATGCCTTCTTGGGTCAACCAACTCTTGCCGCATTCAAGGCCATTCTCGCCCCGTGGTGCCTGACTATGAAGTTCCCCACTGATAATGGCGTCGGTGTTGTGAAGGGGGACCAAAATGCCGGGTGATAATGCTATCTCATAGAGTTACGGAAGGAAAAGAAGAGAGAAATGGGTAAGGGTACGGCAGCTCCGCTCCGCATCAAAGAGCCCACCTTGTAGAAATTACGGGGTGGACCCTACACTGGTGAGCATAGTGGTGCACGAAAAGAGATTGATCCCAGAAAAACCAATGCAGGGGAGAGTAGAGTGGTGCCGGTGGAAGTGACGGTGCCAATACCTGTTGACCTAAATGATCGAAACAGGGTGCTGAATGTAGGTTCACAACTCAGTGTGACAATTCAGAATATGTTGATATCATTCTTGAAAGAAAACCTAGATGTATTCGCTTGGAGTCATGCCGACATGTGTGGAATATCTCCAGATATCGCAGTGCATGCTTTGAATATTGATCCAAAATTCACACCCGTAAAGCAGAAGAGAAGAATCCAGGGTCCTGAAAGGTCGACAGCATTAAAAGAAGAAGTAGGTTGGCTCAAGGAAAATGACTTCATCAGAGAATCCACTTGTCCGAATTGGGTTTCTAATCCGGTGTTGGTTAAAAAGCAAATGGAAAGTGGAGAGTATGCATCGACTTTTCAGACTTGAACAAAGCATGCCCCAAGGACTGTTTCCTGTTACCCAGGATTAATCAGTTGATGGATGGAATAGTCGGGCATGAATTATTGTCTTTTATGGATGCTTACTCAGGATATAACCAAATCATGATGCACGAGCCAGATCAGGAGGACACGAGCTTCATCACTGATGTTCGTCTTTACTGCTATAAAGTCATGCCCTTCGGAATAAAGAACGCGGGGGCAACTTATCAAAGAATTGTTAATGCCATGTTCAAACCCCAGATTGGCAAGACTATGGAAGTATATGTTGATGATATGTTGGTGAAATCGAAGAAGGCAGTAAACCACATGGATCATTTGGCAGAAATGTTCACGGTCCTCCGAAAGTATGGGATGAAGCTAAATCCTCTGAAATGTTCATTCGGGGTAGAGTCCGGAAAATTCTTGGGTTTCATTGTGAGTGCTAAGGGCATCGAAGCTAATCCTGCTCAGATTACTGCTTTAAGAGAAGTCAAAGCCCCTAGGACAAAGAAGGAATTGCAAAGCCTCAACGGGAAAGTCGCTGCTTTGAGTCAGTTTATTTCCAGGGCCACTGATAAATGCATTCCCTTCTTTGACGCTCTGAAGAAAGGAAAGAAAAACTTTGAATGGACTCCTGAATGTCAAAAAGCTTCTGATGAACTGATTCGTCACATGGGAATGCCTCCAGTACTTTCTAAGCCCAGCAATGGTGAAGATCTTTTCTTATATTTAGCGGTTTCATCTCATGCTCTCAGTGCATCATGGTACGGGAAGACGCAAAAGTTCAGCGCCTGGTTGATTACATCAGCAAAAGATTCACTGGGGCAGAGATGAATTATTCAAAGCTGGAAAAGCTCACCTATTGTCTGTTGATTGCGTCCAGAAAGTTGAGGCCATATTTCCAAGCTCATCCTATTAAAGTCCTCACCGATCAACCTCTAAAGCAAGTCCTATTTCGCCCTGAAACTTCGGGTCGTCTTCTGAAGTGGAATATTGAACTCAGCCAATACGATATCACCTACCATTCCCGAAGAGCAATCAATGGACAAGCTTTAGCAGATTTCATTGCAGAATACACAGATAAAGGAGGCAGTGAGGATGAGGTGACTGATGACATCCTGATCCGATGGAAATTATATGTTGATGGTGCAAGAAATGACTATTGTTCTGGAGCTGGAGTTATGCTTGAAACCCCCGAAGGGCGGTCATTGTGCTATGCATTGAGATTAGAATTTCCTTCGATAAATAATGAAGCAGAATATGAAGCTCTTGTTGCCGGCTTGAAGATTACTAAAGAACTGAACATCAAAGTATTGCAGATCTTCAGTGATTCCCAGCTTACTGTATGCCAAGTCAAGAAAGAGTTTCGAACTAAAGGATGAAATGTGCCTGCTTACTTGTCAAAGGCCTAGGAGCTTCTCGATGATTTTGATCATTATACAATAAGCCATATAACCCGGGAAGAGAACATGAAGGCACATTCTCTCGCAAAATATTCATTCCCTGGCGAAGCTCAATTATTGTGATTGGTCCCTGTGGAAGTCTTGTCAGCTCCAAGTACTGATGAGATGGATATTGACTGGATTATAGCTGTATCTCAAGAGCAGGAGTCGTGGATGACCCCTATCAAGGAATATCTACTAAACGGCACCCTGCCAGGAAACTCAAAAGAGCACCACAAGCTGATAAGAAAAGCCCCGAGATATGTAATTCAAGACGGCCAGTTGTACAGACGAGGATTCTCGATGCCATTACTCCGATGTGTAACCAAGGAAGAGGCTAAGACAATTTTAGCTGAGGTGCACGGAGGAGAGTGTGGGGATCATTCAGGAGGCCAAACTCTAGCAAAGAAAATTCATCGCTATGGGTATTTTTGGCCAGATATTAATCGAGACGTTGCTAGCTAATCCCTAAAGTATGACAGATGCCAGAGATTTGCAAAAATCTAAAGAGCGCCTTCCACTGAGCTAACACAGATGGTCAGTCCATGGCCATTTTCCATTTGGGGGATAGATCTCATTTGGTCTTTGCCAATTGCCAAGTCCGGAATCAAATATGCTATTGTTTCTGTTGATTATTTCACTAAATGGGCTGAATCTGAACCATGGGCTACTATTACCTCTAAAAAGATTATAAACTTTGTGACTAAAAATACCATTTTCAAGTATGGTGTGCCTCAGAAGATAATCACAGACAATGGTACCCAATTCGAAAGCGAAGAATTCCAAGACTTCTGCAGGCCATTCAAGATCCAAAAAAGCTTCTCAGTAGTGGCTCATCCACAGGCAAACGGGCAAGTGGAAGCAGTGAACAAAATTATCAAATCAACCATCAAAAAACAGCTAGAAAAAGCAAAAGGTGGTTGGGTCGATAAGCTGCCACTAGCACTTTGGGCATACAGAACTATCCACAAGACTGCGACTGGGCACACTCCATTCTCATTAGCATATGGATCAGAAGAAATGATTCCAGTGGAAATAGAGGTCCCAAGAATTCATTTCAACCAAGCTGAAAATGAAAAGCTGCAACTTGAAGCACTTGACTTGCTTGATGAAAGAAGGAAAGAGGCTAAGCTCAGAGTTGCAGCCCATCAACAATGGATAGCCAGGCACTTCAATTCTAAAGTTCGCCAACGCAGCTTTGAAATTGGGGATCTAGACTTGCAAAGGGTCATGACAGAAACAGGAGTGTTTGGGCCAAACTGGGAAGGGCCATACGTCATAGGCAAAAAACTTCTTGATGGCACTTTCAAGCTCACAACTGTCGAAGGAGATCCAATTTCGAGAGCCTAGAACAGCAATCACTTGCATCCATATTTTACTTAGAAGCTATGCTTAAATTTGTAAAATGATTGTGGATGTATCATTCTTGTATTGTAAGCCATTGTAAAATCAGTGTGAATCAATAATAAGAACTATAAAGTGGATGTAGGCCAAGTTCTTGGTCGAACCACTATAAATCTTATGTTCTCTACTACTATAAAATGCCTGTCTCATTTCGATGTGCAAATATCTTAAATATATTGCTAAAATGTCGATTTAATATTGCAAGCTATCAAAGCAAAGCTTACATATTCAACACATCACAAGACCAAGTGATTCCTACAAATCACTCAACAAACGAATGTCAAGCCACAAAAATTCCAGATTCAATTCCTACATAAGAAGTGCTTCTCACAAACGGTTGGTGATTCCACCGAAGGGGCACCTTCCTAACGTGGAGGTTCCAGGCCTTTGCTAACTGATTGCGATCGTTTGTGCAAAAGGACATCCGGTTAAGTAGCTTGCGCCTTCCCCGTGGATTCACTTAACAATGAAATACACTTCTCTGAAGACAAAAAACAACTTGCAAAAGAAAGGAACATGTACTTGGAAATGATAACGAGGAATCGTTGAGGGGCAGATGGTGAAAAGACATGGGAAAGCAGACAAAAAACAGCCAAAATGGAATCTTCTCTCAACAAAAAGGTTGGTGGGAGCACCGAAGGGGCACTTTCCCAAAGTGAAGGTACCAGGCCCTCGCTAGTTAATTGTGACCGTTTGTGCAAACAAACATCCAGTTAAGTAGCTTGCGTCTGCTCCGTGGATCCACTTAACTGTGAGATGTAACCTTCCTGGCAAACGAAACAAAAATGCCCTCTTTGGAGGCACACTTCTACTCTCAAGGGAAGATCAATTTCTCTATAATGAGAACATTCTTCCCCAAAAAATTTGAAGTGCCAAAAAAAGCCCTCTTCGGAGGCACACTTATACTCTCAAGGGAAGATCAATTTCTCCATAATGAGGACATTCTTCCCTAAAAAAGTTGAAGTGCCAAAAAAAAGCCCTCTTCGGAGGCACACTTCTACTCTCAAGGGAAGACCAATTTCTCCATAATGAGAACATTCTTCCCCAAAAAAGTTGAAGTGCCAAAGAAAGCCCTCCAACGAGGCACGCCGAAAAATGAAATGTTTTTCTCAAACAAAAAGATTGGTGGAACCACCGAAGGGGCACCTTCCCAAAATGAAGGCACCAGGCCCTTGCTAACAAATTGTGATCGTCCGTACAAACGAACATCCAATTAGGTAGCTTGCGTCTGCCCCTTGGATCCATTTAACTGCGGGAAGTAACTTTCAGACAAACAAAAAAGCCCTCTTCGGAGGCACACTTCTACTCTCAAGGGAAGATCAATTTCTCCATAATGAGAACATTCTTCCCCAAAAAAGTTGAAGTGCCAAATAAAGCCCTCTAACGAGGCACGCCCAAAAATGAAATGTTATCTCTTGAAAAAGTCGTTGGTGGAACCACCGAAGGGGCACCTTCTCAAAAAGAAGGTTCTAGGCCGCAGCTAACTGCTCATGATCGTTTGTGCAAACAAATATCCGATAAAGCAGCTGATGCCAGTCCCATGGGCCCACTTAGCGATGAGATATAACTTTCTGGCAAACAAATCAAAGTCTTCTCCGGATGCCCGCTTTACCGCGTAGGGGAATCCACTTCTCAAAAATAAAAGTGACCATCTCCGAAAGTTGAAGTGTAAAAACTTTTTCTAAAAAAAAACAAAACTTCTCTAGTACAAGGCACACTCTGCTAGAGAAGAATAATATTTCCTCAAAATGAAAAAATTATTCTCCAGAGTAAGAGTACAAGTCTTCTCAAAATGGAGAAGATTGCAATAAGCCGTGATATGGGGGCAATATAATATAGCTACATTAATAAAAGCAACGCTCAAGCAACATTCCACGAGCTCGTTGCAATATCGTACAAAGAAAATAAAGAAACTTGTGTGAAAATAAGGAATAAATACATTTACAAATACAGACAAAAGATTGTACAAATAAAAAGAGTCATTCTATTCCATACTATAAAAGATTTGAATACATGTGTAGGTTTCAAAAAGCGGGGGCCGGTACCCGCACAATCTCCGGTCGATACAAGTCTTTAAATACAAGCAAAAAGCAAAAAAGCAGAACAAGAAGGATAAAAACAGACCCATTACTTCTTCTTCCCCCGCCTTTGGAGCCCTCGCCTCGCCTAATGGTTAACTTCTTGAGTCGGCCTGAACGAGTCGGTGAAAAAGGAGAAAGAGGTGCAATTGGATCCTCTTCCGCTTTCTCATCGCTAGCAGAAGTGCCCTTCTTTTTCTTCGAAATTCTACCCTTTCCCCTCTTCTTTGAAGAAGATTCGCTACCTGGAGTGATAAGATCAATCAGCTTTGTATCATCGGCAGTAAATTTCTCCGGGGTCCTCTCACCCTCCTCAAGTTCTTCAGCTTTCTGCTCTTGTGAAACAGCCGGGTCATCTATGCCTTAAAGAGCTCCTATTTTTCTTCTTGCGACCCCGGTTGAGAAGCAGAAGAAGGAGTAACTTGAAGAGGTGGAGGGGCAACAACTGAAGGAGGCGAAGCCTGTACAACACTTGTTGTTTTCACTACAGAAGAAGAAAAGTTAAACATCAGTATTTCTCGCAAAAAGAGGAGATAGTGGCACGTCGAGGCTTAAGTAATAAGCAAGAAGTTCATCGAGCTCATGTGAAGCAAACGAGTAGTCCACTTGAGCTGGATCAGTGTTGAAGTTACCTGGAGAGACTAGCTTTATCACGCCAATTTCAAGATCTTGGGCTTCGGTGTCTTCTTGGGCCTCGTCTTCGGCAAGAGAAGTTGTAGTTTCGGTTTCGGCTTTGGCAGGAGGCGGAGAGTGGAAACTAGAGCCAATAATATCGATGTGGACCGAAGCCGAAGGACGAGTTGGGTCGGCCAAAGGTGCCATCCCTAGATGCTCTCCTTCTGCCGCTTCGGCTCGTTCCTTGGAAAGCTATTCTTTCCCTCTGGCAAGGGTGGCATGACCCTCATCATCCAAATAATAAGCCTCAAGATCCTCCTCAGCGTAGCCAGAGTCTCTAAGCATTTCAATGCTGCCTCCAACATTTCAGCTAGGGTAACCTCATAATTTGGGCCCAAAAATGAAAGACTGTCACACCCCAAGACGCTGAGAAACATAAAACTCGAATAGAGTGGAGCTGACGTTGGCCTTAGTCGCCTCATGTGATTGTTCGGCTGCTGCTTTTGCAGCGATGGCCTCGTCACGCTCTTTTTCAGCCTTAGAAAGTTGGGCCTTTAACATTGTAATCTCCAAATCTTGGGAGTTAGTCTTTTCCCGCAGCTGAACAGCATCATTGCGGTAGATTTCCACAATCTTCTGCTTCGCCTCAAGTTTAGCCTCAGCATCTCGTTGAGTAGCGTGGGCGTCTCTTACTTTCTTTTGAAGAACCTCTTCCTTTTGAGAATAAGAAGTGGAAGAGGTGGCAAGATCATATTTAAGTTTCTTGATTTCGGCCTCAAGTTTCTCGTTATAGGCGGTGATGCTCTTCATCTCCGTATCATGCTGATCAAGAACTTTTTTCCACTCAGACTTATCGCTTTCCATGGTCAGCATAGCCTCGAGATTTAAACGATTTACTCTTTGAAGCTCCTCAACTAGTTTTTGCCAGCCGGGCATTCTTTCAATATCAAGCTTCACAGTGTCAAGATTTCTCAACATGCCCTGCTTATCAATTAGAACCAAGTCCCGATCAAAACGTACTCCTCTCAAACACCAATGCGGAAATCGGCTTTGGAGTGCAGACGGAGGCTTCTCAACTTGATAAGGAGGCCTATTAATGATTGCTTGAATTTCAGCTCTTTTAAGGGCAGAAGAGCTAGAAGGGATGTCTAGAGAGATAGAAGCAGCGGGCACTTTAGAAATTTCAGATGTAGACTTTCCGCTAAGCTTGGCTCGCTTACTTGAATCTTCAGCTACATGACTCTTCCCCTTATCGTCATGTGACTTCCTCTTATGGGGGTCATCATCCCTCTGGTAAGAGTCATCTCGGTCATCTCTTCTTCCATAACGCCCCTCACAAGACAGCCTTTCGCGAGCTTTCCTAGCTGCTCTTTCCTCATCAGTCTCCCTAAGGGCAGGAAGATAGCGCTTGGGGTCATAAGAATCACACCTCGCATAACGTTGGAAGTCGTCGTAATATGAGCTGCTGCGTCCCATGGGAGAACCTGAAAGTGAAGAAGAAACAAAATTTAGAAATCTTCGAAATAAAGAAGCTAACTGCGCATAATTGCCAAAAATCCTAAGTGTGTATGTGGCGTGTGAACTACGCGCGTCAAGCTACAAACCACTCTTCGGCTTAGGAGTGATGTCGGCTTTTGCAGCAGGAGTCAACTCTTAGGTTGATGGAATTGATCGCAAAACGGATGTCGCTTCGATTGTTGGAGAAACAAGCTTAGAAGTGGTGGTGTCATCTTTAAAGAGCTCGTGGGAAGTCACCATAAGAACGCTCAGTCCTCCGAAGATATCATCACCATTGTGCCCAACGGAATGGGTCATATCAGCAGTGCCCTCTTCAGCACGCTTTACAATCTTCCTAACGGAACTTTCTTTCTCAGCTCCCTCATCAGCTTCTCTAGTAGCCTTCCCAGAATGTTGAGGAAATTCCTCTTCTTCAATAACTGGGGGGAGTTTAGATTTGCCAGATAATCCCACACCGTCAACGGAATTGGAGCATTTCACTAATGAAGCGTCTACAATAGGTTCCTTCAGTGCGAATTCCTTTGCGGAGGATGGGGCATCTAACGCTTCTACTTGAGAACTGGGGGCATCACGGGACTGAATGGATCGAGAAGAGTGCAAGAGTTCGAATTGGTGCAAAAATTCGTCCTTCAGTAGAAACTTAATACTTCTCTCATCGATAGCTACGGCACTCAATCTTTCGAAAGTCGATTTGTGAGTAGAATCTTTAGAGGGAGGAGGAAGTGCTGCAAAAGTAAAGAATGAAGTTAGCACTTGACGACTCGAATTTTGAAAGGCTAAGAAATGAAGTGAATGGAGATAGGTAGTCTTACTTCCTACTCTCCAGATACCGTAGAATCCCGGGGGGCAACGGACAACTGGTTTTAAAACCCGTGAGCGCTCTCGGGCAGATCTGTAATCAGCTTGTGGTTTCTTGCACTCCTTATAAGAGTAATGGAAGGGTAATCTTTGTTCCTCCCGAATGAACACAAATAGCAGATCTCCTCGAAGCTTGGGAGGCGGTTAAGCGTCCTCCTAAATAGTACGCACAACCCCATCAAAATGGCATAGCCATTAGGGTGCAACTGGAATGGAGAAATATTTAGTCGAAGGAGGAGTGTTCTAAGAAAATCGTTGAAGGGGGGAATTGCTCCGTTCAGACACATTTGACGATTGACTGCAATGAAGCCAGGAGGCGGCCTATCGGCAGTGTCATTTACCCCAGGAAGCAGACATCCGCTTCAGCAATGCCGAATTGAATACATAGCTGGCTGAAAGCCCGTTGGTTCAATGTAGTTGAAACACTTTTCGGAGGATTCTCCAAAGGGTCAGCCATTGGGAAAACCTCATCGGCCCGCTCTACTATCTCTTCTCGCACTTGTTGAGAAGCCATTCTACACAAGGAATTGGATATTCAAATATGAAGGTGCACGTTTCCTAAAAGCGTGTGAAGTGTTGTGCGAAGCTACTGAAATAACAAGTAAATAAAGCAAACCTTGAAATAATACTGGTTGGCGCACGTCAATTCAGGAAGATTCAAGGCTTGTTATTGGGTCAAAATTAAGTGTAGTATCAATGCAGATAATATTCAGCAATAAGCAGTTATACCTGTATGAATTTTGCGTTGATGCTTCATTTAAGTCAGTTGATTCACAACATTTCATTTTTAATTAGATTCATATTATTTTACTTAAGTAAAATATTATCTCTTTGACCTAATCCATCACTCGATGTGGGCAGTCAATGATGAGTATATTCGTCCTAGTTTTCTACATTATAATAACAGGTTATTAACAATCAAATGTTGGTGCAATCTGTTTAGAGGCAGTTGAAAGTTCAAGCAAGCAGTTCAAGTTAAAGGTCTAGTCACATTTTATGAATTAAGCAGTGCGATACTTTATCTTGTTCAAATTACGCTGTTCATATTGTCCAAAGCCATGGAAAGATAAGGTTGTGCAAGGTAGAAGGTCATGGGTTAAGGCCATAAGGCTTTAAGTCACGACGAGGCAAATGTGCTTAAGTCTAGCTCGTCCAAGTACAAGAGCGACCTAAAGGTTATGCCATAAAAAGTTAACTCGTCTAAATTATGGTGCGACCCAAAGATGGGTCGTTAAGGGAGTTATCTCGTCTGAAGCAGTATACTATATATCCTAAGTCGCTTGAGATCTTAAGTTATTCCATTGAGCTCCAACGACCTAAGTTAAGTCGCAGGATGACTATGTCGCTCAAAAAAGTTATTCATGTGCCCTGTTCCAACGACTTTGCTTAATTCGAAAGCTCTCTAAGCCGTTCAGACTCCCTTAAGTCGCCAAAGTTCATAAGTCGCTCAGGCTCCTTAAGTTTCCAGGCTCATATGTCACTCAGGCTCCCTAAGTCATCAAGACTCTTAGGTCGTTCAACTCTGTAAGTCGCTTTACATGATTAATTCGCCTCATGCCCTAGGTCGCCCTAAGGGTATCCCAGAAATACGGAGCTCTCTTCCACTTAAAACCTAAGTCCTGCTCTCCACTCACACATTGCCACGTGTTCATCCCCTTTACTTCACCAGAAACGCCACAACATAACCCGAAATCCGTTAATCCAAAACCTCCTCGTCTCCTCCAAACTTCCAAAACCCATGATCAACTCCAAAAACTCCACATTCACCCAATAGCTTCATGTAACCCTAAGTCGATTCACTTTTTGAGAATAACGCAATTACCAACATTCGTCGATGATCGAAAGGTAAGTCGGTGACGCAGCGGATAATAACAAATAAAGAAAAATGATGGAACGATACAAGGATAAATTGGTGAATTGATGATACCGAATGTCCAAATCCATTGATCTCTCGAGATACCAGATTCTAGCTATCTTCAACACATTGATTGCGCACAATGCCACGTTAGAAGATCTACGATTCTTCGATGTTGATCTCGCGCACGAGATTCCGTGAATCGGCTTCAAATTCGTTGATTCGAGCGCACTCGAATAACCGAAGATGGAGAAAGAAGCTCACACTCAACTTCCAACTTTTAAAGAGGCACAAAGCTCTCAACAAAATTTTATTCAAAATCAATCACTTTTACAAATGACACACACCCCTATTTATAGGATTTTACAACACACAGACATGCGACATAACAACACAAACGACCCACGTCTCAACGACCTACGACCTAGCATCACAGGCGACATAACAAGTTACAACACATTGGACATAACATGTACAAGTTACAATAGTATATGACCTTTCGACTTACGACCTAAGAACAAACGACTTAACAAATTTACAACATAACAGCTTGAGCGACTGAACATCAGGAACGACCTACGACATAAGCAACTCAACAACATACTGCCACATAAAAATAGCACGACAACAGGAAGCTTGAGCGATCTATCAATCTTGAGCGACCTAAGAAATCTCAGCGACCTAAGTAATTACATCAATCATGTTACAACACATCACGCGACCTACGTCATAAGCTTCATGCGGCCTAAAGTGAATGAGCGACTTAAAAGAACTGAGCGGCATAAGATCTGGACGACCTAGCGGCATAAGAAGAAAAAAGCATGTGAGTGCGACCTAAGAAGAATGCGCTGGAGAGCGATTTATCAAATGCGACATATAGTTAGCTCGCCCGTGTTAGGTCGTAACTCGCATAACTCGTTGGCGTGCTGCATGTTACTTAACTCTTCTTGAACCGTTAACTCGTTAGGTTCATTAGGTCGGTCATTATGACTTGTTAGGTCGCTTATAGCTTGTGAGCGACCTAAGATGATTGTGGTGAGCGACTTATCATGGTGTGCTGCATCATTCTCCCCAGGTTGGAAAAAATTCGACCTCGAATTCACACTTTCCTCTTCCTCGACAAGCTTGTACTCATGATACGGAGTCAGATGTTTGACGTTGAAAACGTCGGCAGTATGGATATGATCCGGCAATCTTAACCAATAAGCATTATCATTGATCTTCTTCAAGATTTCTATTGGACCAATCTTTCGAGCTTTCAATTTGTTGTAAGTTCCAACTGGAAAACGATCTTTCGTCAATACTGCATAAACAAAATCACCCTCTTTGAAGTCCACACTCCTTCGCTTCTTATCTGCCAGTTGCATATACTTCTCATTTGACTTAATCAATCATTCATGAACAATCCTGTGACACTCCTTCAACTCATTCAGGAAATCACTAGCTCGTTTAACAACCCCTTTCTGACGTGGAACTGTCGACAAATCAAGCGGTCCCTTCGGAATGGCTGAATATACTACTTGAAATGGACTGAATTCAGTACTTCGATTAACGGCATGATTATGTGCGAATTCTGCCTGACACAAATTCACATCCCAGCTCTTCAAATTATCCTTCACAAGACATCTCAACAAGTTTCCCAAAGATCTGTTCACCACTTCCGTTTGTCCATCCGTTTGTGGATGATAGACGCTACTAAAATTCAGCTTAGTCCCAACCATCTTCCACAGACTCAACCAAAAATGACTTAGAAATCGAGTATCCCGGTCAGAAACAATGGTCTCAGGTAGCCCATGTAGTCGATGAACCTCTTTAAAGAACAATTGAGCAACACAGACTGCATCAGCTATCTTTTTACAAGCTATGAAATGTGCCATCTTGGAAAATCTATCCACCACAACATATATATAGAATCATTCTCTCGTTGAGTTCTTGGCAAACCCAAAAAAAATCCGTGCTAACATCAATCCATGGTCTAGTAGGCACGGGCAATGACATATACAATCCTGCATTCGTAGCTGTTCCTTTGGAAACTTGACATATGTGACATCTATGCACAAATCTTTCAACTTCTTTTCTCATGGAAGACCAAAAATATGATTGAGAAATCAACTTCAAGGTACGATCTCTTCACACATTATCTTCTTCATGCAATTCCTTCATAATTTTCATTCGCAAACTGCACTCTGGTATACACAACCGATTTCCTTTGAATAGAAAACCATCTACCAACACATACTCATCCGTCTTCCCTTTCTCGACTTCATCTACAATCTTAGCAAAGTAAGAATCCTCAACAAACAATTCTGGAAATACATCAAACCCCGTCACTTCAACTCTCATCATAGTCAACAAATGATTTCTTCTACTCAATGCGTCTGCCACACGATTTGTAACTCCCGACGTATGCTTTACAAAAAATGTAAAGTGTTGCAAGTATGCGATCCATGAAGCATGTCTGGCTGCAATCTTATCTTGTCCCTACAAATGTTTCAATGCTTCATGGTCAGTATACAACACAAACTCTTTATAAAACAAGTAGTGTCTCCAATGCTTTATGGCTTGGACAATAGCATAGCACTCCAAGTCATAGGTACTGTATCTTGTCTTGGCTCTAGAAAGTTTCTCGCTAAAATAAGAAATTGGACGACCCTTTTGACTTAACACTCCACCAATTCCAACTTTAGACGCATCAATATTTAGCTCAAAGAGTAACTGAAAGTTCGGGTATCCAAGAATCGGTGTTGTAGTCAAAAGTGTCTTGATCTGTTGGAAAGCAGAATCAACCTCTTCAGTCCACACAAACTGCTTTCCTTTCATACAATCTATCACTGGTGCCATCACGCTACTGAAATGTGGAATAAACCTTCGGTAGAATGATGCTAAACCATGGAAACTTCTCACTTCAGTTATAGTCCTGGGTTGTGGCCAATCCTTGATTGCTTCAACTTTACCTTGATCCACATGAATACCTTTCTTGGACAACACATGTCCCAAGAACAAAATACCGTGTGTCATGAACATTCACTTCTTTGTTGTCGCGTAAAATTTCTCCTGACGAAGTATCATCAACACTTCCCGCAAGTGTTGTAGATGTTCTTCTGTGCTTCCACTATATATCAATATATCATTAAAGTATACCACCACGAACTTTCCAATAAATGGTCAAAAGATCTGATTCATCACTCGCATAAAAGTACTAGGTGCATTCGAAAGACCAAATGGCATGACCATCCATTCATACAACCCCGCCTCCCCCCATGTCCTGAAGGCTGTCTTCCATTCATCCCCTGGTCGAATTCGAATCTGATGATACCCACTCTTCAGATCAATCTTCGAAAAGATAGCCGCTCCACTCAACTGATCTAACAAGTCGTCCAATCTTGGCATCGAAAATCTGTACCTCACTGTAATCTTGTTTAGTGCTCGACTATCTGTACACATTCTCCAAGTTCCATCCTTCTTTGGCACTAACAAGGCTGGGAGTGCACAATGACTTAAACTTTCTTGTACGCGCCCTTGTTCAAGTAACTCCTCCACCTGCCTTCTCAACTCTTCGTGCTCCTTTAGACTCATTCTATAATATGGTCTACGTGGTAACACAGCTCCCGGAACAAGATCAATCTGATGTTGTATGTCTCTCAATGGTGGTAATTCTTTTGGTAATTCTTCAGGAAATACATCTTCAAATTCCTTCAACACTGGCTTAACTTCCTCAGGAATTTCAACCGTTCCACTACTTTCACGTCCAATCAACAGAAATACTTCAGGACCATCCTCTACTTCTTTGACTAACTCCTTCAAAGATAACAGAGTCTTTAGTTCCTCGATTTCCTCCAACTTGCTTTCACTTTGTTGTCGCTTTTTAGGAAGTAAAGTGATTCTAGTGCCATTGAACATGAAACTATAGCAGTTAGTCCTACCATCGTGTTGCACGGCTCTATCAAATTGCCACGGTCTTCCCAACAACAAATGACATACATCCATATCCACCACGTCACACTAAATTTCATCCTTATACTTCTTTCCGATGGAAAAAGTTACACAAGCTCTTCGACTAACCTTCACTTCCCCACCTTTCCTCAGCCAAGCCAATTTGTAGGGTTTGGGATGATTCTCTGTCTTTAACGCTAACTTCTTTACAGCTTCTGTAAAGATGATGTTATCACAACTTCCTGCATCGATAACAAACTTACAAACCTTTCCCAAAATAGAGCACGTCGACTGAAAAATATTACTCCACAACCAGCTAGTCTCCTCTTCCTGCTTTGGCGTCAAGCGAGATCTCCTCATCATTAAAGAACATACCTCGTCTCCCGTCAGTAATTCTTCTTCCTCCTCAACTTGTGGTGAATTGAAACATTCTATTTCTGCATCCTCAACCTCAGAAACCATTGCACGCTTCTTAGGCCTCGGGCATTCATTTCTCTTATGACCAAACTCTTGACAGTTATAGCATTTGAAATTGTTGTTGACCTTGGTCTTAGCAACTTCACTGACAACCGGTTTACTAACAGCCTAGGAAACATTAGTATTGCTACTAGCCCCTTTCACCTGATTGATCGAACTTTTAAGCGCGCCACCTTCTCTTCTACCTTGCTTCTCCCAAGCTAGAGCCTTCTGGTGTGCTTCAGCAACGGATCTTGGATCAAACATATTTACCATATCCTGAATTTGCATTCTCAATCCTCCAACAAATCTAGATGTCAACTATTCCTCCGTTTCCATGATATCGTTTCTAGCAATCAGTTGATAAAACTCATCTGCATAATCATTTGCCGACTTTGTCCCTTGTCTCAAATTCTGTAAGCACTGATACATAAGAGACTGATAATTATAAGGCAAGAAAGTAGTCTTCATCAACTTCTTCATCTTTTCCCATGAAACAATCTTTGATTTTCCCATTCTTTCCCGTGTAAGTTTAGTTTGTTGCCACCATGCCATAGCTCTTCCCCTCAATCGTGTAGCAACCAACTTAACTCTACGATGCTCGTGTATTTTCTTGAAGTCAAAAATTTCTTCAACATTTGATAACCAATCCAGAAACTCTTCCTCTATCATTCCCCCTTTGAATTCTGGAATCTCATTTTTCATCCTCGACTCCCATCGACGATCATCTTCGAAATCTCTATTTCGACTTCGTCCTTGGCCATGGTTTCGAAAAAAACTACTATCGCCATCAATGGATTCCTCCAAATCTGACGTATGCCGATGTTGATTCTAACCATCAACATTTCTGCTACCACGCACGTCTCTTTCTCCCGAAACTGATAGTTCTTTTCTTCCCCGATCCGATAGTCGTGACATTCTTCTCCTCTCGGAATTTGATGGCGAAATTCTATATCCATCTTGATTTGAACCTGGCGATGCTCTTTGTTGAGTTTGATTTATATCCATCATGAGCCTTTCCAGTCTACCAATTCCCTCATCAAACTTCTCATTGAATTTATCACTAATTCGTTGCTCCATTTGTTCAGCATCTTGTCTTCGATACACATCTTCAACATTTTGAACTCGATTAGCACGTCTCGGAGGCATGATCTTCAAACAATCTCTTTTCCAATCTAACTTTGATATGGTTCGACTTAACTCTGACTTAGCTCGGCTTGGCCTAACTTGGTTTTGCACTTAGCTTGCTCGGCCTTGACTTAGCTCGGATCTGATTTGCACTTAGCTTCAACTTAGCTCTACAAGCTCTTCAAGCTTTAATACAAAACTGACGCAGCGGATAATAACAAATGAAGCAAAACGATGGAACTATACAAGGATAAATTGGTGAATTGATGATACCGAATGCCCAAATCCGTTGATCTCTCGAGATACCGGATTCTAGCTATCTTCAACACGTTAATCGCGCACGATGCCGCGTTGGAAGATCTACGATTCTTCGACGTTGATCTCGCGCACGAGATTCCGTGAATCGGCTTCAAATTCGTTGATTCGAGCGCACTCGAATAACCGAAGATGGAGAAAGGAGCTCACACTCAACTTCCAATTTTTAAAGAGGCACAAAGCACTCAACAAAATTTTATTCGAAATCAACCGCTTTTACAAATGACACACACCCCTACTTATAGGATTTTACAACACGCAGACCTGCAACATAACAATACAAACGACCCATGACTCAATGACCGATGACTCAACGACCTACGACCTAGCATCACAGGCGACTTAACAAGTTACAGCACAATCGACATAACATGTACAAGTTACAACAATATATGACCTTTCGACTTACGACCTAAGAACAAACGACTTAACAAATTTACAACATAATAGCTTGAGCGACTTAACATCAGGAACGACCTACGACATAAGCAACTCAACAACATACTGCGACATTGGTTATGGGAGAATCAATGGTGAACACGATGGTCGGATGATCAGATTTATCTAGATTTGCTATTGAAAATGATAATCGAAGATACGAGGAAGGGAATTTCACTTTAGCTCTTGAGCTTGAATGCAGCAATGGTAGCAAGATGATAAACAGTAAAGTGAAGAGGGTGAAACGGCTTAGCGTCTTATATAAAAGAAAAAGGGGAAGATGAATAGGCGCGCGAGTTAGCGAGATCCTTGAGTCTCCCATGTCTTAGCAAGGTTAAATCAAAGCACACGACCTATAACCTAGGCACGTACCTCTAGGGGAAAGTGTTAATCCCTTTTCTAAATGGCGACCCAACTGCTTAAGAAAAGCTGGCGACTTAACGACCTAGCATAACAACGGGTTAACTACCCCAAAACCCCAAGCGACTTAACTGTTCACAGCTCCAAGCGACTTACGACCTATAGCATCTGGCGAGCTAACATTGCAACGAGTTAACGATTCAACCTCCTAGCGGCTTTCAACGAGTTAAGCGACCTAAACAGATCAACGGCATAGTGACTCAAACACGACAGTGGGTTGAATACTACAGCGACTCAATGAGGTAGCGACCCAGTGACCTAGCGGGTTATGAGCCCACAGCTGCACCTAAATAAGCCGCGTCTCCTTATGCCGTTTGTATATAGGTCGCTCCAACCTATATTAGGTCGCTGCTTCTCCCAAGTCTATCTTAAGTCGCTCCGCCTGATGCCCCAGCGTATAGATCGCCTTCCATTCCCCATAGGTCGCTGCGACCTACTAGCCAAAGCAAATGGCCAAATACACCCACTATAAGCCGTAACCCGTACCCATTAGGTCGCCCGCAACCTAACTCAACTCCTAAACCGCCCACGGCCTACACCACACGACCTAACTCCGAAACTCCCCTATAAATACCCTGCCTACTCCACATTGGGGGGGATTTCTTGAACGCTAAGACTTTGATGTTTTCAAGACTTCTACAACACTTCAAATGCCAAAGACACTTCAAAGAACCTTGGGAAAAGATCAAGTTCATTCAACATGAATTCAAAGAGCTTTTCTGCATCAAAGTTCTAACTACTTGCCTTAATGGTGTTGTAATTGAAGAATTATTGTAAAACATGTAATCAAATCAATAATAGAAGAGATTAAGTGGACGTAGGCTTGACTTTGAGCCGAACCACTATAAAAATTGTTGTCTCCTTATTATTTTCTGTTATTTTCTGCTTGCTTTTAATTTCCGTACCAACGGGTGGTGCTTTCGCTATATCACAACTCACACTGGGGTGTTAGCGTACATTTTTAGCATTAACAGATATTAAACCAATTGGAGATTAAAAGTGTTAAACCAAACTGAAGTTAGACAAAGTGAATATGAATTGTTGAATGTAAATTTAATAAATTTGGTTGTATTAAATATACATTGATTGTTATATGATTGTTAATTGATTGTATATAATTCATTAAGTGTTAATGAAATTGAATTGATAAATGGAACGCTATGTAATTGAATTTGAATTGAAAGTGAACTAATGTGAATTGGTTGTAAGCAATTAAAATTTGTATCGAAACCTTATATATTGCTTATGGGAATTATTTTGATTGCATTGCTTATGAAAACTATGTGTGTTCTACTGAAAATTAGTGAAATGTAAATGAATTTCCTATATATGTCACTTACATGTTTAAATTGAGTAAGTACAGGCACTGAGGCTGTAGTTGGCTGGATTTGGTCATGCTAAAATGCTAATAAATAACTGCTTTGCTTAAAAATGCTAGAAAGGTACGCCTAAGCAATAAAAATAGGAAACATGAACCGTTTTTCTGTTTTCCGACCGTATGGGTCGATGTATATATATTTATATCTATTGTGATATTGCAAAATCTCCTCCGTACAAGGGAGACTCTGCCAAAAAAATTCGTAAATTTTGGCAGTTAGAAAAATTTTGAAAATTTTTAGAAAATTTTTGTTAACAAAAAGTCAATTTCTAAATAGAAATGAAAATGTAGGATTTAAAAACTTAGTAAAGTTATTGTAAGAAGTTTAACTATGGATTTTGGAAAAGTTAAAATGTTTAAATGAATTTGTAATTTAATTTGAACAAATGGTCTTGAAAAGTTAATGGATTCTGTAACTTTTTCTTACTTGGTAATTTCGAGGACGAAATTCTTTTAAGGGGGGAAGTTTGTAACGACCCAAAATTTCTGTCATTTGAAATTCTTATATTTAATTGATTTTAAATATTAACAAGTAAAATTTATAAGTCGAAAAAAATTATTTGAATATCTAGATTTAATTGGGTAATTAAATCGATAATTTAATATTTGAAATTACAGAAATAATTGGAAATAGGGTCTAGTGTGATTAAAATTGATTTGTAAAGTTGTATTAAATCATATTGGAGTTAGATGATGTTATAGAACTTTTAAAATTGAATTAAAAGTTAATTTGTAGAAATTGAATATTTTAATATTTAATTGACGAGTAAAAATAACCATTTTTCAAACAGTCTCAGATTTCAACGAAACTAGTTTCATCGGATTCGTAATGTTATATTACTGTAAGATTTCAAATTTCGTGTCAATCGGATTTATGGTTTGTCCGAGGCAAGCTAAAACGCGTAGAAAATCGTTTAAGTGAATTTTAAATTTAAATTAGTCGATTTGAAAACCTGTCTTCCAGATACGATCGAATTGGCTCCCGATATATATTCAATTGCGTTCGTAATGAGGGTAAAACATTATAAATGCCAGGAAGCACGCTTCGTTTGGAGTTCGGAAAATTTTTGGATGAATAGTATTTCAGAATTTTCTATAAAAGGACATTAATTTCTTTCATTCGCATACAAAAACCTAGGGTTATAGAAGCCTCCACCTTCATATTAATGGCTGAAAATATTCATTTCTTCTCCTCTTAATCTCTTCCAATCCGTAAACATTTAGCCAAAGTTTTCAACTACAATGTTATAGATCCGGATGAGAGCTCTAAATCTATACGGGTATGATTGAAAATAGTGGAGTAAATCGATGGCAATTAGAGTTTGAAGGCATTCGATTGGGTACAATTTTCGAGAGGAAATAGGGGTCGAGTGTGGCCGGTCTTCCGCTAGTGGTAGAGCTCGGCTTTGGCGTCGAAGTGGAGATAGTTGATCATCGTTGAAGTCGACGTGGTGGGTGCGAAAATTCGATTAAAAGTGGCGGCTTTGGGTTTTGTTCGAACGCGTATCACCTGGGGGGAAGAAGAAAGCACGCGCAGTCAGGATCTGATGCGCAAAATCAACTGCCGTGATTATGTAAGAATTGAAATAAAATAAAATTGTTAATTTATTTTATTATAAATTGTACAAACTTTAAAATTTCATATCTTTGTCGTACGAGTTCCGTTTCGCACGAAACGAATTGCATTGGAATCGTATTCGCGAATACTACACGATGGAGCTGGATTGGGATTGATTGGAGCTAGTGTTAATTTTGGATAAAATTAAACGCGTGTTTAATTTTATTCGGAATAAAACGCTGAAACCGCTATTGGAAGCAAGGTGAGAACATCTAACTCAATCGAATTTGTTTTGATTTAAATTTTAAATAGTTAAATTTAAAATTGCTTGATTGTTTGATTGAATGATGGTTGTTATTTGTTGTATTGAAATAGACCCTATACGCCGCATATTAAGCGGAGGTTATTTTATTAAACACATATACCGCGATATTCCACCTTGAAGTGGAATTGGTATTATATATGTACTTGGAGTTGATTTCCCGCATTTTATAGCGGATGAGACCCTATTGCGCCGCATAATAGCGGATGATATTTTATAGAAACCCATGTACCGTGATATCCCGTCTTGAAACGGGATTGGTATTGTGCTAACATCTGTGGATGCAGGGAAACAGGTTGGAGGGATCCAACTGGATTCCTCAAATAATTGAATTTCTTTCAATTTTGCGTGTTGATTATTTATAATCTCTGTGTGATTATCTTTGATTGAAATCGTTGAAGGTTAAAATTTAGCCGAATATAATTTTGGTATCATTGGATACCGAAAATAAATAAAAATTTGATTTTTGAAAATTCAGGTTGAAAGTTTATATTAAAAATTTATTTTTGAGAATTGGATAAATTTAAAAGAAGGAATTCTAAAATAGTAAAGTTTTATTTTTAATCTTATTGAATAAAATTTCAGAATGTGGGAAAAGCTTTAATAAATGGATTTCGGGTAATATTATTCAAAGGTTGAAGAATTTATTCAAAATACGGATTTTAAAGAGTTTGAAAAATAAAAGAATTGGTTTTCTTTAAAAGGAATTTATGAAACCTACTTGGGAATTGATTTTTGGTGATTGAATTTAAATCTTTTGAAAATCTATTTTGAAATTTATTTGGTGTTTTGAATAGAATTTGGAATCAAATTGAAATTTTATTTAGGGTTTAGTAGAAATTGATTTCAATTTGAGATTAGAATGAAATTCACTTGGTGTTTAATTTCTGGAAAAAAATCAATATGGAATTTGATTTGGTTGTTTTTGAAATCAATTGAAAAATTGAATTGTTGTTGAAAGTGAATATTTGAAATCGATTTGAAAATCGTATATCAGTGGATATTTGGAAATTTAAATTCACCATGAAATTTATAAAGGAATAGGAAATTTGTTTAAAAATAAACATTTATTTATTTTTGAAGTGTGGAAATAAATTTACGGATTTGGAACGTAAATTAAAGTAAATCGGTAAGGATTTATTTAATTGGTTTAAATGAACCATTTTGAAATGAAAGTGTATTCTCCCTGGAAAGCCGAATAAAATTTCTGAATAGCTTTGAAAGATATATACATATATAATTCTAGAATTGGTTTTGAAAAGGATACTTTGGAGAAATTAACTTCTTAAATTGTTTTGAATCCTTTAAGTAAAGATTTATTAAGTTGATATAGAAATGATTATTTCTAATATTTAATTGATAATTGTTTTAGAAAATAGTTATTTAAATAGTTACACTCTATCTACTAATTTTAATTTGAAAATTAGTTTGGACTTAAGTTATATGTAATATTGGTATAATATTTTTATAACTAATATTTTAAGTAAAGTGGTTAAAGAAAAATAGTTTTATTTCAAAGTGTTTTTTCCCGATATATTTTGGATATGTGTTATAAATTATTTTTAAAGATTTGAACTCGAGAGATTTCCAGTGAAAATGAATAAATATTTGAAAGTGTTTCCGCGTAAGGAAAATGATTTGAAATTTGTTTTCAAATGGTTGAAGTGTGGAAAAATATATCTTGTAAAGATATTTTTTTGGAAAATAAATAATCTGGTGATGTTGTGCATATCTATTGATAGTTAAATAACCGACTATCAATATTTACCTTTAAATGGGTATTTGTTGTGATTTGCTTGAATTTGAATGCTACAATTGTTTTAAAATAAGCGCTCGTTTTTCGGTTTAGCCGGGGGAGGACCTTCGGGTCATAAATCCCATTCCGAATAGTGATACGTCGTAATGGATAGCATTTGAAGACCGGTGTTGAAGACCGGATATATTCGAAAACGGAAGGATTACCATCGAATGTCTCTGCATCGGCTGATCCCCGATATAGATATTTTGTCACCCTTTGTGATGGGAATTCCGGATGTGATTAGTGAATATCCAGTTTGCAAGGGCTTCTTTGGTAGTGCCTTCGGTTCCGTTCGATCCCGGAATAGACTTGTATGGATGTTTGTCTGACGTTACAATTTGAGATGTAAAGTTGGTTTCTATCAGATACATTTCTGTTGGTGGCGGAGAATTTATTCTCTTAGCTTAACAACTTTCTATGAGACGTACGAGCTCAGAGGTTATGTAGTTGATGGTTACTAGTGATATATTCCCAATTTGGTAACGTGGCATGCTGAGTGCTGCTTATCATTTGTTGATCAAAGCGTGGCTTTTGTGAAAGGCGTAGCTTTGCAGACGAGACTTCGTCGAACCTCACAACCCGGTAATGGTCAAAACAGGAAGAATGCATCAAGGTTATTTGGGGATAGCGCCCCCCATAGGGTATGTACATTTCCTTCTGGATAGAGGTGGTATTATGGTATGGAGCCCAGATACTTAACCTATGTGGTTGCTGCAAATTTATTTCTTTGTGGTTGTTGGTGAATCCCGGGATAAAGGTCGGTTACGACCGGGGGATGGCATACTCATGTCAGTAGTTACCTAGTTCAGAGGTAACCCGGCCTTATGTTGATAGAGATCCGGTTAGGTTCTCGGGGCGTCTCTCCAGAGGCGTACCCATGTGGAAATGGAAAGTTCCTTGGCCTGACCATTTGTTGGAAATCCAAACTCCAATACGCACCATGTACGGTTTTAGTTGTAGAACCTGCCATTTACTTATGGTGGTCACCACTGTTTAGATGGTAGTTATAGTAGGCATTGTTCGGAATGTCTATACTGGCTAAGATTTATATTATACTTTCGAAATGTTCTCCTACACTTTGCACTTATAGTAATAATATCAAAGAAATTTGCGTATCAAGCATGTTTGACTATCATAAGGAGAAATCTCCTTCAATTCTGCGTTTGCATTGTGTGTGGCGGGAGGCCTTATGGTAGTTACATTTTCTAAAAGCATTGCGGATCTATTTTAAAATATTTCTTTGTTTGTTTTTAAGGATAAACTGTTTTAAGTTCTCACACCAGTCCCATGACTGACCTGGAGTTTATTGTTCCCTTCCTAAACTCTGGGTGCCCACCAATTTCCACACGGGCAGTCTAAAGTCAGGTTATCAGGTCATTCTGGATTTCAGGAGATGCTGTGGAGATCAGGAGCAAGCTGGATAGCGAAGCTTATCACTTGTATATGATATTATCTTTTCCGCTGTGTATTCAGATTGTGAGGACAGGTTTATATAACTGTCCATTATTTTGTTGTGTTGTATATTGACTCTGATGATGTAATGTATAAAATGTACAATTCTTTTGATTAAAAGATTATTCATTTATCTATTATAAGTTGTTCCGCTGCGATTGTGAGATTCTGATATTGTTCTGTTGCTTCTTCTTTCTTACTTCTTCTATCTTTTTCTTCTTCTTGAACCCTATGGGTTCGGTTTTCCGGCATTCGATTGTTCGACAGTTGATACAGTGGACGTATTAATGTCGATTTTCGAAACTCGAAGAATCGGGTCCTCACATTCCAGATGCTTTAAAACTTGAAGTTGAAGTCTTTGATTTGAAAACTTGAAATCTTTAAAACTGAATCCCAAAAGCTTGCTTTCAGGTAGCTTGATTCTTTAAATGTAGAGTGTCTTCTTGAGATTCCAACAAGTTACAAAGTATTGCTTCTTCTTCTTTTTTATTTTAATTCCAGTTATTATTTAATGCTTGCTTGCAGTTTAGACAGAGGATGTTTAAGTTACAGGCTTTTAAATTCTCAAACCACAACTCAGATTCAAATGCTTATATATATACACAAACTTGAAATCAACAGATGATATCCTAAAAAGATTTTTGGTGGCTGGAAAGATATTGTCATGCTTAGAGAATTTTGAAAAGAAAAACAAATCATTACAACATCTTTTTATCAGCTGTTTTATGCCAAATGTTAATGTGTTTACCGCCAAGTGCTTAATATGTTTTCTGTTTTAAAAATTTATCACTCATACCCATTGTTTAACTAGATTAAAACTGTTTTTGTTATCTGTTTTCTTCTTTTCACTTTAACAGTAAATGACTTAAAGTCTTTTATTATATATATAAAATATAAATTCTTTGAATTACATGGATTTGTATTTCAAAAAATAGACAGCCTATATATATATATATACATATATATATATATATATATATATTTGTGTTTGCATTTGTTTTAACACATTTTATATATTTTAAAACAAAAATAAGAAGCTAGATTAAAATAATACTTCTTGATATATATACCTATACAAATATGTTACTTAAACAAAGACTACAAAGTAGCTTAAAATTATCTTTGCTTTCAACTAAGTTGTATTTGCATTTGTCACTCATACATTTTAAAATAAAGGTGAGAGACTAATACATTAAAATAACACTTTTTTTAGTTAACACACCTTTATATACATATGTTAATTTAATAAAATAAATAATATTCAATATCAACACCCTATATCCATATGTATTATAAGGACTATAAGATGTAAAAACTATTCTTAAGCATTCGCGTATATATGTGTCCATATATACATCTTTTCATCTATAATATAGAAATATATTACTTCTAAATAAACTAAATTCATTAGTTATCTATATATATATATATATATATATTGTTTCTCTTTTTTATACTTAAGTGATTATTATACACATTATTTTATTTATAACATTTTTATCGATTAAATATTATAAATTTTCCTTCTTAACTTATCATTACATATATACATAACCTTTCTTATTCAAGATGTATATATATATATATATTATTATTTTAGAAGCTTTCAACTTAAACTCTTTTTATTTAATACAAACAACATTGTTTATGTGCCCAAATTAAAATATTCTCTTTTTACTTCATTATGAATTTCTATCCAAATTTTATATATACATATAAATTTTATTATCCCTATATGTAAAAATATAAACATATGATTTTTCAATAAATTTAACTTAATTCTCTATTATATTTTATCTTTAGAATAAAATATACATATTTTGTCTTTAAAACAAAATACATATATTTTATCTAAAACATAATATACATATTTTACTTTTAAACCAAAATATACATATATAAGAAATTCTATTTAAATTAATATGTATTTTAATATAGATCTAAAAATTCATATTACACTGGTTTTGAAAAATTGTATACAATTATTAATCATTGATTATTGGGAATATTGTATATTAAAATACAATATTATCGAATATTATAAATTAATATTCACAACTCGGGATGTCCAAAATCTCGGGTCGTTACACTATATATCCAGATAGATGTTTTCAAATATTTTAAACTCAATGGAACAGGTTTCAAGTCCTAATTCCATCGTATGAAAGAGTTACGTTAAATTCATGTTATTTCAAATTGATTTCAATTTAATTGATTTCTAGGCGTTTCGAGTCCGTACGATCAAACAGTAAGTCTGATCGTTATGAAACTTGAAATGCTACAATAATTCACTATTACGGATTCGATGAAACTAGTTTCGTCGAAATCCGAGACAATTATCAAAATGACTATATTTCAGTTAATTAAACTAGTTATTATTCATTCTAGTTATCAAAATGACTGTTACAATATATTGTTACAATTCATTCTAGTTATTATTTCCTATTAACAATTCACTAATTTTTTTATTTTCTTCAATATTAAATTAACAAAATCTTATTAAATTAACAAATTTAATTTTCAAAAATTTACGGATCATTACAAACGATATGCATCGATGAACTTCGTGTGACACTCTCCATGCAACCATATCGTTGATTCGACGATCTGTCGATGTCGATCACGACACAATGGACGACCAAGATTTAATCACCAATTTTTGGACAAATGCTGAATCTGATTGCAATGAATTACGCTTGTCGAGGGCTTTGACTTGATATATAATATGATATAGTTTGAGGAGTTTTAATTTTTCGATTTGATTTTGGTTTGCAATTGAGTATAGAAATTTAGGTTTCTGTTACTTAAGAAGGAGGAATAGAGAGATGGTGTTGTATGTATTAGAATGAGAAAATGACTGCTAGGGTTTTAGGAAACAAGACTAATTATATTAACAAAGCCCGATAAGAAAATAAACACGTATCTAATTAGTACGAACGACAAATAGCGACCCAAAAGCCCGTTTCGCTTCCGAAATGAAAGTGGGTCATCTCATATATTGAAATAGATGTTTTTGATATTTTTAAACTCAATGGAACAGGTTTCAAGTCCTAATTCTATCGTATGAAGAAGTTGGCTTTAAAATGAGCTTATTTCAAATTGATTTCGATTGAATTAAATTGATTTCTATGCGTTTTGAGTCCATACAATCAAACGACAAGTCTGATCGCTACGAAACTTAAAACCTTACAATAATTCACCATTATAGATCCGCTCGAAATCAGAATCGTAGCCAAAATGGCTATTTTTACGTTAATTATATAAATTAATGTTAAATTGATTGAATTACTTTTTAATTACACCTTTGATAACTAACAATTTTATCATTTTTGATTACATAGACATTTACAACAAATTTACATATCAATTCAATGTTAATTATTTTACCGATTAAGTGTTTAATTTCAACTGTAATTATATCCAATTAATTGAAATTTGAGTTCAGTAAGTTGATTAAATTTGATTTCAATTCTTTTTATTTCATCATTCATTACGCTATAGACATGGTTAATATTTTTTTATATTTTATTAGACTAAAATCTACAATTTTCGTCTTTTACCATATTAGTTGCAGTATTTCAATTACATTAATTTTGTCAATTTTATTAAAATTAAAAATCTTAACAAATTACTTTATCTTTGTTTCACTCTTTTTATTAAATCAATTATTACCTTATGAATGTAACTGATATTTCTGTACATTTTATTGCATTCACCTTTCACAGTTATCATCTTAACTTATTTTACGTATCATTTAATTTCATTTAGTTATAATTGATTAAATAAATTGGTAACAAATAACGATTATCACTATTTCTACATTTAATAACATTCGTAAGTTTATTATTAATAAATGAATGTTATAACAACTCTCATTTCACTAATTTTATTCAATTACAATTTATTATACATTATTTCATTAATAACTCTACATTTAAATTATCAATTACTCTTTTAATCCAATTATCAATTAGTACACACATTATTACAATAAATTTACAATCTATAACCAATTATAACTTTTAAACATTTCAATTTATTGGAATTACATTTAAAGCAGTTATCAATTTCCTTAAATTAATATTATTACATTTTATTCTAGTTGTTTTCTTATCATTAAATCACAAATTTTTATTTCTACCAATATTGAATCGCTAAACCTTATTAAATTAACTATTTTTAATTATCAAAAATTACGAGTCGTTACAATATTTGCTAGTGAAATGACATTTTTGAGTAAATATGATGATTTTGAGATAAGGATTTAAATAATACATTTTGTCAATATGATTTCGAAAGTGAATATGATTTTCGAAGTAATATGGTTACGAAAGTGATATGGTTTGAAATTGAATATAATATTTTGATATCAATTATGAATTGACTTTTGGAATCTAAAAGAACTATCTGGTGTGAAATAAACGCTTGGTTGTTAAAGAGATCGGGATCGGATATTGTCATACTCTTTACAATTCCCGAAAACCACTTTAACAATTGTGTACGTGGTGGAGATTCTAGAAATGAAGTAAGGTGGTTTGGTGAACGATTCTGTATGAGATATTTATGTGACCCTGACTTCCATAAATCAGCTTAGATGTGACTGAAACAGGAGCCATGTTAGGCCATGAGGTCATTCCTCCTATCGGACATATTTCTTCGTTACCGTATTATGACAATGTGATAACCTGGAATTTTGGACATTTGAAAATGGAATATTTAATCGATTTAAATTATTTAAAAGTTAAGTTTTAACTTAAAATTCAAAAATAGCTATTTAATTGATAATTAAATATTTGAATTTAATAATTAATAGTTGGGTAAAATATTGAAGCTTGAGTTTTATGCTCGTTAAAAATAATTTGAAGGCTTATAAATTTTTTATCGGTAATACTGAAGATAGTAGAACTTCTAAAATTGAATTTAAAGGTGATGCATTTAGTTTTGAAATTTTACCGTTAAATTCAATATTTAAAAATAGCCTTCCGAGGCACAGTCTTGGAATTCGACGAAACCAGTTTCATTGGATCCATAATATTGTATTATTATCGAATTTTAATTCTCGTAGTGTTTGGAGTTGTCGTGTAATCATACAACATATAAACGCGTTGGAATATATATCGAAAATTCAATTTAATAACAGGAACCAAAAAGCTATCTTCTCCATTACGTTCAGAATAAGGGTATAACCTTATGAACGCCTAGTGGCACGCCTCGATAGAAAGTCGAGATTTTTGAGTTACAATTTCGAGATGTTTAAAATTTAAATTTAAATATGTTGACTTGTCAATTCTCGATCCCGTCATAACTTTTTACCTTCATTCAAATCACTGTAGCATATGCAGGTATGCAAGGCAAATACTTGTCCTCCCTAAGACATGCGTCATTTCTAAAAAAATAAAACAATAAGAACGAATTGTAACAACCCGCATATCTATCGATTGTATATTTAAATATTTTATTTAAATATTTCACCGTTCGTCGGATTTTGGTCCGAAAAGCTACTTTTTGCAAACAGTCGAATTGGGACTCGAGACCACCCCCATTGAGTTCAAAATGACGTTTGCGACCTTTTTGAGTATAAACTTCGATATGTTTAGAGATAGTGAAATTTTGCCACTTTTTCACTTAGGGCTTTGGTTTGGGCTGAACCCATTAATCACTTACTAACTCAGTCCCAACCCACTCCAACTCTTCATTACTTCATTTCATATTCCTAACACTCAAGCTTAAGCAAAAATGGTGGAAGAGAATGAGAATTAGAAACTCCAAGCCCTAGTTCCTCTTGCTAGCTCAAGTTCTTGCTCCAAAATCAAAGAGAAACCATTAGTAAGCATCTCCTTCTTCTCCTCCAACTCATTCTCTCTTTGATTTCAGAAAATTCCTAAACCTAACTTTGGGAATGTTCTTCTTTTTGAGCATATATTCAAGCTCGTTTGGGTTGTGTTGAAGAGTGGTTGATTCTCCCTTTGCTTTCAAGTTTCTTATTCATTTGTTTGGGTTCAAAGGTGAGATTTTTATCTCACATCTATGCCTATATCTATCATTGTTGTTAGGTATGAATTCCTAACACTTATTTATATTCATTTGCTTTTGGTTTGGATTGATTTGGTGAATATTTCAATTTTGGGTGTTTTGTAGTCAAATCTTTAAAAATCCAATCTTTGATGTTTGAACATGTTTTTGGTGATGCATCGAAGAGCCTATAGTGCTGGGTTGTCGATTAGCATAAATCCTTAGCATCCATCGCTCGTTCGATCGCATTTCAGTTTGGATTTGCCATTCTTGGTCTAGGTTGTTTTTTTGCCTAGCAGAAGATTTCAGACGTCTGAAATTAATTTCAGACGTCTGAAATCAAATCCAGACGTCTGGTTGAATAATCCAGACGTCTGGAAAGGGGTCTGGAAAAGGCAGAGACTAAATCCAGACGTCTGAAACAAAATCCAGACGTCTGAAATCAAATTCAGACGTCTGGTTGAAAATTTCAGACGTCTGAAATGGCCCAGGAATTAAAAATAGAAGGGAGAAAACACATATACTTCCAGATATTAGGGCCAGACGTCTGGGAACACCTAACAGACGTCTGGAACTGTTTCATTTGCCTATTTTGGCTACTTTTGAGTATATTTCCAACTTTAATCGTTTCGTGTTGATTCCCTTTTTGTTGTTATCATTTATTATGGACTTTGATGACATTTTCATCGTGATTTTTGGGAATATCCATTTTGATGGATTCGGTATCGTTTTCTTTGGATTTTATTCACGTATTCGAATGTGAATTTTTATGATTGATTGTTTCTACAATCAATTCTATGATTTGTCACTTTAAAATATAAAGGTTTTCTATAATAGTAGTAAATATCAAAACTCTTTCCTCAAAATGATTTCAACTCTATTTTCAATACCAAACTCGTTTATAAAACCATTTTCCAAATCTATTAGTATATACAAACCTTTACCTCACTCGTATGAGAAAACTAATTAAACGACTTAGTAAAACAAGTGGTATGAAACGCTTGCGTTTACTTCGTTGGTTAATTCTTGGACTTGTTCGATTGAATCTCTTGTGACAATTTTCTAGTGGAGATCTATAATTTGTTCGCAAATATTTAAGTTAATCTAGTGGTTATGGGACATGATGCTAAACTCATATATTTACTAGCTTATTGTAATTGACACTTCTTGATGATCGATGATGATCATTTTATGGTTTAGACTAGCAGTGTGCGATGTCTCTTTGTCTATGTGGAGGACTGTTCCTCATTTTATTGAGCTTCGTCTCATTTCTTGCATGGGTCGTACCTATTTAGGTGCGTCGATGTTTGTTTACACATGGGTCGTACCTTTTTAGGTGCATCGATGTTTATTATGCATGGGGTGTACCTTTTTAGGTGCATCGATGTTTGTTTACTTCGTGGAGCAATCGGCTCAATAAGTTGGAACATGGGGCATATCTTTCTAGTTGCGTCGATGTTCGTCTATGCATGGGGCGTATCTTTCTAGGTGCATCGATGTTCGACTTTGCATGGGGTGCATCTTTCTAGGTGCATCGGTGTTAGACATTACATGGGGTGTATCTTTCTAGGTGCATCGATGTTTATTTATACATAGGGCGTATCTTTCTAGGTGCGTCGATGCTAGAGCATAGATCGTACCTATTTAGGTGCGTCGATGTTCAACTGTGCATGGGGCGTGTCTTTCTAGGTGCGTCGATGTCCAGTTTATGGGATTGGCCATCCTTTTTCTTGTGATTTCTGGATTTCTATTTGATGATTTCTGGAATTTATGTTTCACCACCTTTTTCAGTTGGCATTGATATGTATGTCATTTATTGTGGCTTGGTGAATTAAATGAATAATATGACATTCTTTTTGATGCTATGAGATTCTTGAGATTTTGTATGACTTTCGTGATTTTCTAATGTATACTTGTTGAAGTATGACATTTTTGGTTATCATACGTTTTATTATTACATCTCTTCTTATATCTCATTTTATCTGATAATTATAGCTAGACTGATCCATTTATTATTTTCTTCTTAAATAATACTCGGGTCAGACTGAGATTTTACAGGTGCTTCTGCCTGACTCCTTATCGGACCATCATCTGACTTTTGGCTAACTACTTAGATCAGTAGTTTTTGTTGTATACATTTGAGATACAGACTCTATGATGTATACTTATTCTTTTGTCTAGCACTTGTATCTATTCTTTTTGATATTGTGGATCTTGTTTGACCAATACTTTGATGTACACTTTCATGTGTTATATTCATATCTATTTCCGCCTTTGTGATATGAATTATCTGTGAATGATTTGTGTTATGTTTATTTCTATATTTGTTTCCAAATACCTTTATAGCCACTGTAGTAGCAGCTTTGAGTTTGTGTCGGTATGTCGGATTTCCTCTTGAGATGAAAAGTTATATTTTTATCTGGCATATCGGTACTCGCACAAGGCAATTATACAGATGGTCGCTCCTCAACAGCCTTATTCTCCGTGCTAGTCGACAGTATTACTCCGTAGTGTTCTTGGCTAGCGTGGGTATAGAGGTGGGGCGTCACAGCTTGGTATCAGAGACAAACTTCGGAACAATATGAAATATTATAACAAGGATCATCGTCCTAAGTCCATCTTAGGAGTCGTGCTTTAGGATTTTACTCGCGTCTTCGTACCGATTCATCCTATTTCCTTTATGATTCCTTGTTTTATCTATCAAGATTGCTTGATATTTATTTTGAGAATAACATTTTCCTCTTCTTTCTTTCTTTCTTAAAGAAGAGAAATGGTTAGATCTGGCCTTTCCAGCGCCGGTCAATCTAGTGCTACTCCCTAGGATGGAGTATTTATGTCTGCCAAGCAGCTTCTTGATTTAGTAAAGAATGCTCAAGCTGTCGGTCCCATTCCAGAGCCTACTCATCCTAGATCCTGTTTTGCACGCTTGTGCAGAGACTGTACCGATTTGGGTGGAAGGCCATTCAGGGGATCCGAGAGAGTTATAGAAATTCAAGCTTGGCTCAAATCATGCGATCGCATCTTTTCTCGCATGAACCTTATTGATCTACATCGAGTCCAGGTGGCTTCTAGCATGCTCTAAGAAAGAGCATTGGATTGGTATGAGCTTTTAATTTCTGAAATCGTTGAAGCGGATCTCACTTGGGAGCAATTCCGAGAAAGATTCGAACTAAAATTTGTACCGGAGGCTGAAAAAGTAACTTTGGCCCGGTGTTTTATTGACCTTGTTCAAGGTGAATCTTCTGTGACAGACTATGTCGCATCTTTCGAATCTCTTTCTAAGTACGGGGTCGAGTATATAAATACCTCATTGATGAAAAATCAGAGATTTGCCTATGGCTTGAATAAGAATCTTAAGAAGCCATTACTCCTGAAATTTGAGGTTTCATTTGATCAGCTTATTGATATCGCTCTTCGTCTTGAAGAGGCCGATAGAGAAAGTGATGTCGAGGTTGGGAGTGCCAAACCGAGTTCCAACAACAACAAGAAGAGGCATCCCTTTATTAGGTTCGAAGGTCCTAATCCTAACAAGAGGGCGAAGCAAGAGACTTCTATAGCAAATACTCCCATCCCTAATTGTGGAGAATGCTACAATTGTGGCTCTTGGGACCACTATATAAAAGGTGCCCAAGGCCTATTTCTTGCCGCTATTGTAAAAGTGCGGATCATTATATATCTTCGTGTCCCAAGCGTCAAAGCAATAGAGAAGGAAAGCTGCAAGCCCCTAGCAACTCTTCTCTCATTCAAGGTATTTTACATTCAATCCTTGATGGCATTATCTATTTCGTGACCTTCTTATTCGAGTTCTTTTTGATATGGGTTTCATCTCATTATTTTTATATCAAAAGAACTTGTCGATTCTTTTTCTTTGAATATTTTGGGCTTGATGACTTCTTGGAGAATTGCGAATCCGGGTGGTAGATCCGCAACACTCAATTTGCTTTTATTTGATGTCGAAAATTATTTTATGTGATTTTTCTTTCCGAGGCGATATTTTTACTTATGCTCCGGAATTGATTTGTGCGATAGGATTGGCTTAATCATTAATGAAGCCTATATCCTATTTTCTCGAGTGGACTATTCATCTTCGACATTTTCAATCTGTTAAGCAGATTTCTATTTTTCCTTTTTGATTTTGATTTAAAAAATTGATGGCATCATTTTATTCTTTAAGCTCACATGTTGAGTAGAGCGTTATTTCTCTCATTTGGGTAGTTGTGAATTTTCCGGAATCTTTGAGCTTCTCTTAGGATTATCACCTAAGCAATCTTTTGAGTGGTGTTAAGGCTTTCCAGTTTGACCTTGCCACCGATTTTCATTAGCTACGAGTTGCGGAAGTTAGCATTACACTTACCACATTCCGCACTTGTTATGATTCCTATGAATGAATTATTATGTCATTCAGTTTGTCCAGCTTATTTCATCCATTTTATGTATCGAGCATTCTATCGAATATCTCGATGATTCCATTTTTTGCATTTATTGATTTTGGATGAAAATAGCAATTTAAAATTTTGCAAATCTTTTTCATAAGATTTATTTATAAGTAAAATTGGATTTTTGTTCTTAAAATAAGCAACGAATATTTGTAAAACTTTTAAGAAACTTGTTTATTATAAAGAAGATGATTTTGTGATTGTATTGCCTATTGAGTGCTTTAAGAATTTTGGTCGATGCGCTTGATCAACGTTATCGATAAGAATCTCCTAAACACTTTGATGAGACAGTCAGACACGATATATTGACTTGTAAAAATGTAAATTTTTGTAGAAAGATTATTACATAAAAATAAAAATGTAATTTTGAAAGTTTTAACTTTTCGGGAAAGAGGATTATTTAAAAGAACTCTTGCTTTCGATACTTTTATTCTTGTGATTCCTGAAGGGGAACCAAGACTTTGCTATTTGTACCGATACTAGTCGTATTGGTTTGGATCCCGTTCTCTTGCAAAGGAGAACGTGCTATCACTTTTGCTTCTAAATCATTATAGCTTATCGAGATTAGATATGCCACTCATGATCTAGTGCTCGCGGCTATTGTTTTTACTTTTGGAATTTGGCATCATCATATTTGGATGAGAAATTTGTTCTCTACCTCGATCATAAATCTTTGGAATATTTATTTTCTCATAAGGAACTTCATGTTGACTCGAGTTCCTAGCATATTATGATCTGTATATTCTTTCTATTCCCGAAGGGGAAATCGTGTTGCCAACGCGCTTTGTCGTAGGCAACAAGTTGTTGATTCTTTGATGTTGTTTGAATGGAATTATCTTTTTATCAAGTTCATCGAACGTTTTGATATACTTCGTTTTATTGAGCTTTATCTCATTTTTTCTATGGACTAGCGTCCGATGTTCTTTTATGGTGTTCGGTTCATCGGATGTACTGTTATTATGCTACATCGATGTTCCGTCTTATCTGGATCAATGGATGTACCATTATTATACTACATCGTTGTTCCGGTTTATCGGTTCATTGGACGTACCGTTTTAGTACTACGTCGGTGTTTCGAAATTATTCTGGCTTTGGTTCATTGGGCGTACCGTTTTTGTACTATGTTGATGTCCCAAATTATTGAGTTTCTAGTTTCTCGGGCGTACTGTTATTATACTACGTCGTTGCACCAGCTCAATTTTCTACTATTCTTGATGTTTTCCACGTCTTTTATCTACGGAAATGCCTTAGGGATTCCGATTTTTATTCTTGAGCCCGGTGTTATTGAGGGGATCGAAGTTTCACCAAATTTGACTTTTGAGCAACATTCTATTCACATCATTGCTTCGGAGGTTGAGCGCCTTCGATATAAAGGTATTCTTTTTGGTAAAAGTTCAATGGTTCTCAAATCCTAAGGATTGCTCTTGAGAAATCTTGAGAATTCATCGAACGAAAACTTTCGGATTTACTCCTTCGTGCTCTTTATGGTGGACTTCTTGATTCAAATTTTCTTTTGTGTGGATATGCTTCCATGGTTGTTACTTCTTATTTTCCTCTTAAATATTGCGAGGACGCAATTTCTTTAAGGAGGGGAATCTGTAACAACCCGCATATTTATCGATTGTATATTTCAATATTTTATTTAAATATTTCACCGTTCGTCGGATTTTGGTCCGAAAAGCTACTTTTTGCAAACAGTCGAATTGGGACTCGAGACCACCCCCATTGAGTTCAAAATGACTTTTGTGACCTTTTTGAGTAGAAACTTCGATATGTTTGGAGATAGTGAAATTTTGCCACTTTTTCACTTAGGGCTTTGGTTTGGGCTGAACCCATTAATCACTTACTAACTCAGTCCCAACCCACTCCAACTCTTCATTACTTCATTTCATATTCCTAACACTCAAGCTTAAGAAAAAATGGTGGAAGAGAATGGGAATTAGAAACTCCAAGCCCTAGTTCCTCTTGCTAGCTCAAGTTCTTGCTCCAAAATCAAAGAGAACCCATTAGTAAGCATCTCCTCCTTCTTCTCCAACTCATTCTCTCTTTGATTTCAGAAAATTCCTAAACCTAACTTTGGGAATGTTCTTCTTTTTGAGCATAGATTCAAGTTCGTTTGGGTTGTGTTGAAGAGTGGTTGATTCTCCCTTTGCTTTCAAGCTTCTTCTTCATTTGTTTGGGTTCAAAGGTGAGATTTTTATCTCACATCTATGCCTATATCTATCTTTGTTGTTAAGTATGAATTCCTAACACTTATTTATGTTCATTTGCTTTTGGTTTGGATTGATTTGGTGAATATTTCAATTTTGGGTGTTTTGTAGTCAAATCTTTAAAAATCCAATCTTTGATGTTTGAACATGTTTTTGGTGATGCATCGAAGAGCCCATAGTGCTGGGTTGTCGATTGGCATAAATCCTTAGCATCCATCGCTCGTTCGATCGCATTTCGGTTTGGATTTGCCATTTTTGGTCTAGGCTGTTTTTTTTGCCTAGCAGAAGAATTCAGACGTCTGAAATTAATTTCAGACGTCTGAAACCAAATCCAGACGTCTGGTTGAATAATCCAGACATCTGGAAAGGGGTCTGGAAAAGGCAGAGACTAAATCCAGACGTCTGAAACAAAATCCAGATGTCTGAAACCAAATTCGGACGTCTGGTTGAAAATTTCAGACGTCTGAAATGGCCTAGGAATTAAAAATAGAAGGGAGAAAACACATATACGTCCAGATACTAGGGCCAGGCGTCTGGGAACACCTACCAGACGTCTGAAACTGTTTAATTTGCCTATTTTGGCTATTTTTGAGTATATTTCCAACTTTAATCGATTCGTGTTGATTCCCCTTTTGTCGTTATCATTTGTTATGGACTTTGATGACATTTTCATCATGATTTTTGGGAATATCCATTTGGATGGATTCGGTATCGATTTCTTTGGATTTTATTCACGTCTTCGAATGTGAATTTTTATGATTGATTGTTTCTACAAACAATTCTATGATTTGTCACTTTAAAATATAAAGGTTTTCTATAATAGTAGTAAATATCAAAACTCTTTCCTCAAAACGATTTCAACTCTATTTTCAATACCAAACTCGTTTATAAAACTATTTTCCAATTCTATTAGTATATACAAACCTTTACCTCACTCGTATGAGAAATCTAATTAAACGACTTAGTAAAACAAGTGGTATGAAACGCTTGCGTTTACTTCGTTGGTTAATTCTTGAACTTGTTCGATTGAATCTCTTGTGATAATTTTCTAGTGGAGATCTACAATTTGTTTGCAAACATTTAAGTTAAGCTAGTGGTTATGGGACATGATGCTAAACTCATATATTTACTAGCTTATTGTAATTGACACTTCTTGATGGTCGATGATGGTCATTTTATGGTTTAGACTAGCAATGTGCGATGTCTCTTTGTCTATGTGGAGGAATTTTCCTCATTTTATTGAGCTTCGTCTCATTTCTTGCATGGGTCGTACCTATTTAGGTGCGTCGATGTTTGTTTACACATGGGTCGTACATTTTTAGGTGCGTCGATGTTTATTATGCATGGGGTGTACCTTTTTAGGTGCATCGATGTTTGTTTACTTCATGGAGCAATCGGCTCAATAAGTTGGGACATGGGGCTTATCTTTCTAGTTGCGTTGATGTTCGTCTATGCATGGGGCGTATCTTTCTATGTGCGTCGATGTTCGACTTTGCATGGGGTGTATCTTTCTAGGTGCATCGGTGTTAGACATTACATGGGGTGTATCTTTCTAGGTGCATCGATGTTTATTTATGCATGGGGCGTATCTTTCTAGGTGCGTCGATGCTAGAGCATGGGTCGTACCTATTTAGGTGCGTCGATGTTCGACTGTGCATGGGGCGTGTCTTTCTAGGTGCGTCGATGTCCAGTTTATGGGATTGGCCATCCTTTTTCTTGTTATTTCTGGATTTCTATTTGATGATTTCTGGAATTTATGTTTCACCACCTTTTTCAGTTGGCATTGATATGTATGTCATTTATTTTGGCTTGGTGAATTAAATGAATAATATGACATTCTTTTTGATGCTATGAGATTCTTGAGATTTTGTATGACTTTCGTGATTTTCTAATGTATACTTGTTGAAGTATGACATTTTTGGTTATCATACGTTTTATTATTATATCTCTTCTTATATCTCATTTTATCTGATAATTATAGCTAGACTGATCCATTTATTATTTTCTTCTTAAATAATACTTGGGTCAGACTGAGATTTTGCAGGTGCTTCTGTTTGACTCCTATCGGACCATCATCTGACTTTTGGCTAACTACTTAGATCAGTAGTTTTTGTTGTATACATTTGAGATACAGACTCTATGATGTATACTTATTCTTTTGTCTAGCACTTGTATCTATTCTTTTTGATATTGTGGATCTTGTTTGACCAATACTCTGATATACACTTTCATGTGTTATATTCATATCTATTTCCGCCTTTGTGATATGAATTATCTGTGACTGATTTGTGTTATGTTTATTTCTATATTTGTTTCCGAAGACCTTTATAGCCATTGTGTAGTAGCTTTGAGTTTGTGTCGGTATGTCGGATTTCCTCTTGAGATGAAAAGTTATATTTTTATCTGGCATATCGGTACTCGCACAAGGCAATTATACAGATGGTCGCTCCTCAACAGCCTTATTCTCCATGCTAGTCGACAGCATTACTCCGTAGTGTTCTTGGCTAGCGTGGGTATAGAGGTGGGGCGTCACAGCTTGGTATCAGAGCCAAACTTCGGAATAATATGAAATATTATAACAAGGATCATCGTCCTAAGTCCATCTTAGGAGTCGTGCTTTAGGATTTTACTCGCGTCTTCGTACCGATTCATCCTATTTTCTTTATGATTCCTTGTTTTATCTATCAAGATTGCTTGATATTTATTTTGGGAATAACCTTTTCCTCTTCTTTCTTTCTTTCTTAAAGAAGAGAAATGGTTAGACCTGGCCTTCCCAGCGCCGGTCAATCTAGTGCTACTCCCCAGGATGGAGTATTTATGTCTGCCCAGCAGCTTCTTGATCTAGTAAAGAATGCTTAAGCTGTCGGTCCATTTCCAGAGCCTACTCATCCTAGATCCGGTTTTGCACGCTTGTGCAGAGACTATACTGATTTGGGTGGAAGGCCATTCAGGGGATCCGAGAGTGTTATAGAAATTCAAGCTTGGCTCAAATCATGCGATCGCATCTTTTCTCGCATGAACCTTATTGATCTATATCGAGTCCAGGTGGCTTCTAGCATGCTCCAAGAAAGAGCATTGGATTGGTATGAGCTTTTAATTTCTGAAATCGTTGAAGCGGATCTCACTTGGGAGCAATTCCGAGAAAGCTTCGAACTGAAATTTGTGCCGGAGCTGAAAAAGTAACTTTGGCCTGGCTTTTTATTGACCTTGTTCAAGGTGAATCTTCTGTGACAGACTATGTCGCATCTTTCGAATCTCTTTCTAAGTACGGGGTCGAGTATATAAATACCTCATTGAAAAAAAATCTGAGATTTGTCTATGGTTTGAATAAGAATCTTAAGTAGCCATTACTCCTGAAATTTGAGGTTTCATTTGATCAGCTTATTGATATCGCTCTTCGTCTTGAAGAGGCCGATAGAGAAAGTGATGTCGAGGTTGGGAGTGCTAAACCGAGCGCCAACAACAACAAGAAGAGGCATCCCTTTATTAGGTTCGAAAGTCCTAATCCTAACAAGAGGGCAAAGCAAGAGACTTCTATAGCAAATACTCCCATCCCTAATTGTGGAGAATGCTACAATTGTGGCTCTTGGGACTACTATATAAAAGGTGCCCAAGGCCTATTTCTTGCCGCTATTGCAAAAGTGCGGATCATTATATATCTTCGTGTCCCAAGCGTCAAAGCAATAGAGAAGGAAAGCTGCAAGCCCCTAGCAACTCTTCTCTCAGTCAAGGTATTTTACATTCAATCCTTGATGGCATTATTTATTTCGTGACCTTCTTATTCGAGTTCTTTTTGATATGGGTTTCATATCATTATTTTTATATCAAAAGAACTTGTCGATTCTTTTTCTTTGAATATTTTGGACTTGATGACTTCTTTGAGAATTGCGAATCCGGATGGTAGATCCGCAACACTCAATTTGCTTTTATTTGATGTCGAAAATTATTTTATGTGATTTTTCTTTCCGAGCCGATATTTTTACTTATGTTCCGGAATTGATTTGTGCGATAGGAATTGCTTAATCATTAATGAAGCCTATATCCTATTTTCTGGAGTGGACTATTCATCTTCGACATTTTCAATCTGTTAAGCAGATTTCTATTTTTCCTTTATGATTTTGATTTAAAAAATTGATGGCATCATTTTATTCTTTAAGCTCACATGTTGAGTAGAGCATTATTTCTCTCATTTGGGTAGTTGTGAATTTTCCGTAATCTTTGAGCTTGTCTTAGGATTATCACCTAAGCAATCTTTTGAGTGGTGTTAAGGTCTTTCCAGTTTGACCTTGCCACCGATTTTCATTAGCTACGAGTTGCGGAAGTTAGCATTACACTTACCGCATTCCGCACTTGTTATGATTCCTATGAATGAATTATTATGTCATTCAGTTTGTCCAGCTTATTTCATCCATTTTAGGTATCGAGCATTCTATCGAATATCTCGATGATTCCATTTTTTGCATTTATTGATTTTGGATGAAAATAGAAATTTAAAATTTTGCAAATCTTTTTCATAAGATTTATTTATAAGTAAAATTGGATTTTTGTTCTTAAAATAAGCAAAGAATATTTGTAAAACTTTTAAGAAACTTGTTTATTATAAAGAAGATGATTTTGTGATTGTAATTCCCATTGAGTGCTTTAAGAATTTTGGTCGATGTGCTTGATCAACGTTATCGATAAGAATCTCCTAAACGCTTTGATGAGACAGTCAGACACGATATATTGACTTGTAAAAATGTAAATTTTTGTAGAAAGATTATTACATAAAAATAAAAATGTAATTTTGAAAGTTTTAACTTTTCGGGAAAGAGGATTATTTAAAAGAACTCTTGCTTTCGATACTTTTATTCTTGTGATTCCTGAAGGGGAACCAAGACTTTGCTATTTGTACCGATACTAGTCGTATTGGTTTGGATCCCGTTCTCTTACAAAGGAGAACGTGCTATCACTTGTGCTTCTAAATCATTATAGCTTATCGAGATTAGATATGCCACTCATGATCTAGTGCTCGCGGCTATTGTTTTTACTTTTGGAATTTTGCATCATCATATTTGGATGAGAAATTTGTTCTCTGCCTCGATCTTAAATCTTTGGAATATTTATTTTCTCATAAGGAACTTCATGTTGACTCAAGTTCCTATCATCTTATAATCTGGATATTCTTTCTATTCCCGATGGGGAAATCGTGTTGCCAACGCGCTTTGTCGTAGGCAACAAGTTGTTGATTCTTTGATGCTGTCTGAATGGAATTATCTTTTTATCAAGTTCATCGAACGTTTTGATATACTTTGTTTTATTGAGCTTTATCTCATTTTATTCTATGGACTAGCGTCCGATGTTCTTTTATGGTGTTCGGTTCATCGGATGTACTGTTATTATGCTACATCGATGTTCCGTCTTATCTGGATCAATGGATGTACCATTATTATACTACATCGCTGTTCCGGTTTATCAGTTCATTGGACGTACCGTTTTTGTACTACGTCGGTGTTCCGAAATTATTCTGGCTTTGGTTCATTGGGCGTACCGTTTTTGTACTACGCTGATGTCCCAAATTATTTGAGTTTCTAGTTTCTCGGGCGTACTGTTATTGTACTACGTCGTTGCACCAGCTCAATTTTCTGCTATTCTTAACGTTCTCCACGTCTTTTATCTACGGAATTGCCTTAGGGATTCCATTTTTATTCTTGAGCCCGTTGTTATTGAGGGGATCGAAGTTTCACCAAATTTAACTTTTGAGCAACATTCTATTCGTATCATTGCTTCGGAGGTTGAGCGCCTTCGATATAAAGATATTCTTTTTGGTAAAAGTTCAATGGTTCTCAAATCCTAAGGATTGCTCTTGAGAAATCTTGAGAATTCATCGAACGAAAACTTTTGGATTTACTCCTTCGTGCTCTTTATGGTGGACTTCTTGATTCAATTTTTCTTTCGTGTGGATATGCTTCCATGGTTGTTACTTCTTATTTTCCTCTTAAGTATTGCGAGGACGCAATTTCTTTAAGGAGGGGAGTCTGTAACAACCTGCATATTTATCGATTGTATATTTCAATATTTTATTTAACTATTTTACCGTTCGTCGGATTTTGGTCCGAAAAGCTACTTTTTGCAAACAGTCGAATTGGGACTCGAGACCACCCCCATTGAGTTCAAAATGACTTTTGCGACCTCTTTGAGTATAAACTTCGATATGTTTGGAGATAGTGAAATTTTGCCACTTTTTCACTTAGGGCTTTGGTTTGGGCTGAACCCATTAATCACTTACTAACTCAGTCCCAACCCACTCCAACTCTTCATTACTTCATTTCATATTCCTAACACTCAATCTTAAGCAAAAATGGTGGCAGAGAATGGGAATTAGAAACTCCAAGCCCTAGTTCCTCTTGCTAGCTCAAGTTCTTGCTCCAAAATCAAAGAGAACCCATTAGTAAGCATCTCCTCCTTCTTCTCCAACTCATTCTCTCTTTGATTTCAAAAAATTCCTAAACCTAACTTTGGGAATGTACTTCTTTTTGAGCATAGATTCAAGCTCGTTTGGGTTGTGTTGAAGAGTGGTTCATTCTCCCTTTGCTTTCAAGCTTCTTCTTCATTTGTTTGGGTTCAAAGGTGAGATTTTTATCTCACATCTATGCCTATATCTATCTTTGTTGTTAGGTATGAGTTCCTAACACTTATTTATGTTCATTTGCTTTTGGTTTGGATTGATTTGGTGAATATTTCAATTTTTAGTGTTTTGTAGTCAAATCTTTAAAAATCCAATCTTTGTTGTTTGAACATGTTTTTGGTGATGCATCGAAGAGCCTATAGTGCTGGGTTGTCGATTGGCATAAATCCTTAGCATCCATCGCTCGTTCGATCGCATTTCGGTTTGGATTTGCCATTTTTGGTCTAGGCTGTTTTTTTTGCCTAGCAGAAGATTTCAGACGTCTGAAATTAATTTCAGACGTCTGAAACCAAATCCAGACGTCTAGTTGAATAATCCAGACGTCTGGAAAGGGGTCAGGAAAAGGCAGAGACTAAATCCAGACGTGTGAAACAAAATCCAGACGTCTGAAATCAAATTCAGACATCTGGTTGAAAATTTCAGACGTCTGAAATGGCCCAGGAATTAAAAATAGAAGGGAGAAAACACATATACTTCCAGATACTGGGGCCGGACATCTGGGAACACCTACGAGACGTCTGGAACTGTTTAATTTGCCTATTTTGGCTATTTTTGAGTATATTTCCAACTTTAATCGATTCATGTTGATTCCCTTTTTGTTGTTATCATTTATTATGGACTTTGATGACATTTTCATCATGTTTTTTGGGAATATACATTTTGATGGATTCGGTATTGATTTCTTTGGATTTTATTCACGTCTTCGAATGTGAATTTTTATGATTGATTGTTTCCAATCAATTCTATGATTTGTCACTTTAAAATATAAAGGTTTTCTATAATAGTAGTAAATATCAAAACTCTTTCCTCAAAACGATTTCAACTCTATTTTCAATACCAAACTCGTTTATAAAACTATTTTCCAAATCTATTAGTATATACAAACCTTTACCTCACTCGTATGAGAAATCTAATTAAACGACTTAGTAAAACAAGTGGTATGAAACGCGTGCGTTTACTTCGTTGGTTAATTCTTAGACTTGATCGATTGAATCTCTTGTGACAATTTTCTAGTGGAGATCTACAATTTGTTCGTAAATATTTAAGTTAAGCTAGTGGTTATGGGACATGATGCGAAACTCATATATTTACTGGCTTATTGTAATTGACACTTCTTAATGATCAATGATGATCATTTTATGGTTTAGACTAGTAATGTGTCATGTCTCTTTGTCTATGTGGAGGACTGTTCCTCATTTTATTGAGCTTCGTCTCATTTCTTGCATGGGTCGTACCTATTTAGGTGCGTCGATGTTTGTTTACACATGGGTCGTACCTTTTTAGGTGCGTCGTTGTTTATTATGCATGGGGTGTACCTTTTTAGGTGCATCGATGTTTGTTTACTTCGTGGAGCAATCGGCTCAATAAGTTGGGACATGGGGCGTATCTTTCTAGTTGCATCGATGTTCGTCTATGCACGGGGCATATCTTTCTAGGTGCGTCGATGTTCGACTTTGCATGGGGTGTATCTTTCTAGGTCCATCGGTGTTAGACATTACATGGGGTGTATCTTTCTAGGTGCATCGATGTTTATTTATGCATGGGATGTATCTTTCTAGGTGCATCGATGTTTATTTATGCATGGGGCGTATCTTTCTGGGTGCGTCATTGCTAGAGCATAGGTCGTACCTATTTAGGTGCGTCGATGTTTGACTGTGCATGGGGCGTGTCTTTCTAGGTGCGTCGATGTCCAGTTTATGGGATTGGCCATCCTTTTTCTTGTGATTTCTGGATTTCTATTTGATGATTTCTGGAATTTATGTTTCACCACCTTTTTCAGTTGGCATTGATATGTATGTCATTTATTGTGGCTTGGTGAATTAAATGAAGAATATGATATTCTTTTTGATGCTATGAGATTCTTGAGATTTTGTATGACTTTCGTGATTTTCTAATGTATACTTGTTGAAGTATGACATTTTTGGTTATCATACGTTTTATTATTATATCTCTTCTTATATCTCATTTTATCTGATAATTATAGCTAGACTGATCTGTTTATTATTTTATTCTTAAATAATACTCGGGTCAGACTGAGATTTTACAAGTTCTTCTGCTTGACTCCTTATCGGACCATCATCTTACTTTTGGCTAACTACTTAGATTAGTAGTTTTTGTTGTATACATTTGAGATACAGACTCTATGATGTATACTTATTCTTTTGTCTAGCACTTGTATCTATTCTTTTTGATATTGTGGATCTTGTTTGACCAATACTCTAATGTACACGTTCATGTGTTATATTCATATCTATTTCCGCCTTTGTGATATGAATTATCTGTGACTGAGTTGTGTTATGTTTATTTCTATATTTATTTCCGAAGACCTTTATAGCCACTGTGTAGTAGCTTTGAGTTTGTGTCGGTATGTCGGATTTCCTCTTGAGATGAAAAGTTATAATTTTATATGGCATATCGGTACTCGCACAAAGCAATTATACAGATGGTCGCTCCTCAACAGCCTTATTCTCCATGCTAGTCGACAGCATTACTCCGTAGTGTTCTTGGCTAGCGTGGGTATAGAGGTGGGGCGTCACACGAATCGTTCAAAATCAAACCTACCTTCGTTTTATTCAAATTAAAAATATTTCTTCTGGTTTTAAATCATTCAGTGTTCAATTTCAATTTCGTTCATAAATTAAGTAATGGCTCCTCTTCCTTCCTACTTCTAAATTCATTCACGAAATCAAATCGTTTGTTCAAAAATAATAATAACCAAAATTGAATCCCTTCATCTCAAATCATTAGTCATGAAATTGATTTTTAAGGAATGAACGAAGTCGCGACCGGCGAACTAAGTTGTGCGATGGAATCTACGAAGTGCTGGAGTTGACCAAAGCTCGTGTGATGGCTCTCACATTTAGTAGCGGCGAGCCGATCAACTTGGGATGACTGCCGCCTTGGGTTTCGTGATGAGTCATGAGCAAGAGGGACGCATGGTCGTCATGGAAAGGGGAAGAGCTTTGGGGTGGAGGGGGGTCATAATGTTTTCTAGCCGCGCATGCAAGGGAGCAACAGTCATATGGAGAGGTCGAGCGGCATCCAAAGCTTTGATGATGGTGACAGCAAGCGATTGACTGGGTTTTGGAACTGCGTTAGAGTAGTAATCTAATTTTTACATTATTTAAGGTTACATAAGTTTAAAAAAATTTGGTAATGAAAATCCGTTGATTTATTATTCCATGTGTCAAAATTTTCTTCAAAGTAAGTACATTAATGCTTGTGTTATTTACCATAAATATATATATATATAACTTTAAATATTCAGAGTTTAAACTTGTACATTAAATAATGATTTTTATTTCTACAGCAAGATATGGAAACAATTTGTTTTTAATTTAATCAGCTATATATATATATATATGCATAAAATAGAAAGGCGTAAACCTATTTCAGTTTTAAATTCTATATGCATATATGTTAAAAAGAAAGAAAATTTAGATCTTTAATTTTAAACGGAGATTGTGAACCTACTATTTAATTTTTAAAGTAAAGTACTATGGAATAATTTGTTCAATTAACCTATTTAATTTATTTTAGTTACTAATGATTTTTAAAAGGAAAATTATTAGTTGAAATAAATTTATTGAATGGAAATAGATTGTTCGATTTGTTCAAATATTAACAAAAACAATAAAATGTTTATACAAGGTCTAAATCGTGGAGAAGACGAGCCAGATTAGGCTCGGTTGCAATTAAAATCAAAGGTGAGTTAATCTCACTTATTTGGATTACCATTTAAATTTAAATAGTTAAATTTAAATTGTTGATTGAATGATTGAATTGGTTGGATGTGATATTATATATTGTAGTGTATATATATAAATATATATTGGAGTGAATGATTTCCCATATTATATAGCGGATGACCCTTTATACCGTGATATCCCACCTTGAAGCAGGATTGGTATTTTAGATTGCTATGCTAACATCTATGGATGCAGGGAAACAGGTTGGAGGGATCCAACTGGATTCCTTAAAATTTTGAATTTATTTTATATTCAGTAATATGATTTATATGACAATCAATGATGGGTTATATTGATTATATTTGGAATTGAAATTATTAGATACTTTGGCTTGGTTGAATATATATTGGTATTGGAGGAAAATGATATATATATTAAGTTTGGATTTTTAAAGGAAATAAAATGGGAAATCTTTAAGTAAAGTAACTATAGTGAATTCAAATAAATTAAAGGAATGAATTTTGGAAAAAGGTAGAGTTTTGATTTTAAATCCTATATAATAAATTCAAGGATGGGAAAAATATGGATTTTGAATAAATGGGAAAAAGAATTTTATTTAAAAAAAGGACTTAATAAATATTGTTTTGTAAGTACGAAGAAATATATCTTTAAAATTCAAGATTCGAATAAGTTTGGGAAAATAAAAGGAGAATTTTGAAATGAAGTATGAAATTGGTATTCTCGATTTAAATAAGAATTTAAATCAGAAATAAAGGTATGAATATGGAATAAATGGGTTTTGAAATAAATTTGGATAAGTAAAGAAATTTATTTTAATATGGAGTTGGTTTTGAAATCGATTTGAAAACCGACTATGTTGAAACTATGAATAAAGGAAAATGAGATTGTGAAATTTATAAACAGGGTTTATAAATAAAGTGAAATATTTATCAGAGAATAATTTGGAAGTATAAATTCAGGATGGGAATTTATGAGGAAAGGGTGATTTGTCAAAAATAAATTGTGCTTTATTTTTAAAGGTGTGGAAAAGAAATTTTATTTCCCTGAAAAGCCGAGAATATTTTCAAAGAAATATTTCCAAGTAAAAGATAGAGGTTTTAAAGTGGATTGAAAAGAATGTTTTAGAGAAATCTTATTATTTTAAATTGCTTTAGAATTTTAAAGTAAATATTTATTTAAATTAATCATAGTAGTAATTATTTTAAAGATTTAACTAGTATTATGATTTAAAAGATAAGTATTAAATATTTATATTTTATAAAGTAGCTTTATTCTAAAAGTAGTTTGGCTAAAGTTTTATTTGAAAATTTAGTATAGAATTTCATAACTTTTATTTTAAATAACAAGTTTTATGTAGTTTTTATTTTAAGTGTTTTAAATTGTATATATATATATATATATATATATATATATACACTTTTGAATATAGTGATTTAAATTATTTAAAAATCAAAAGTATTAGACATGGTAATTTTCAGTGGAAATAAAAAATATTTGGAAATTTATTCCGCGAGGGAAAAGTAATTTGAAAACTATTTTCAAAGGGTTGAAGTGTAGAAAAATATCTTGCAAAGATATTTTGAAATAAATAATTTGGGAAAATTATTAAGGCATGATGGTTGTTTGTGAATGTTATTTGAAAGTTAAATAAACGACTATCAATATTGGCCAATGCGTTGATCGTTTTGATGAGACAGGGATCGGGATTAATTTTCCAAAAACCACTTCGATCTAGTTTGAACGCTTCCAGGAGGAAGACAAGAGCTTGGAGTTCAAAATGGAACAGTGTAGTGCAAGGGCTAATCGCCACAAATCCTGAGGGTGATTCCAAAATGGATGTAGTAGGAATAGTGCCTTCGGTTCCGTTAGGACCGGGAACGGACTTGTATGGACGAATGCTATCAGAACATCGTCATAAGGATGATGAGCATTCTAAGTGAATGTGTGCTAACAAGGTAACGCATAGCCTCAAATCTCATTAACAGGGAATGGCTAAAATAGGTGAGGTGCGGCAAGTCTAAGTGGCTTGCGACCAATTAGGGTAAGATCATCCCTGTCTAGATGTCCCTTTTATTCGGCTGTGTGGGTGGTTGCTGATCCCAACCGTGTGGTGATCTTATTCGGACTGTCCAGTAAGGGGTAGCTCCGGTCTTTTGTAGCAGGGGATCAGGGTGGATCCTCGGTACGGTGATCTAGACCATGAACTATGACGGGCGGTACCCCAATAACCCTGCCATTGTATGGAATCCAATCTCCAATAAGCGCCTGTATGGTTTTTATTGTGCCCAACTATTGCTGAAACGTGAGATGCAAGCATTTCAGCTAGATTCTATTTTACTTTCTATAGACACTATTATAATGTCTGATGGATTTGATAAAAAAATTTTGGTTATCGTAAGGTAAAAACCCGACATGTTTATTTGTGGCGTGGTCTTATGATATACCTTTGATTTCAAAATATTTTGGAAATTTTACTAATCGAATTGAGTGTGTTTTCGCACTCTGGTATTCCAGACTGACTTGGGTGTTATTTCTCTATAATGCTCGGGTCAAACCGAGTATTATAGAATACAGGAAAGGATGTTGTGGAGCTCAGAAGACGAGCTGGATGGCGAGACGTATCACACGTATTTGTTGTATATTCCGCTGTGTATGATTAACTGCATGGTCAATTTTATGAGGACAAGTTATGATAACTGTTCCAGTTGTGTGCTATGAATTTTGTTGTACTCTGATGATGTAAACTATAAGAAGATATAGTTCTTTTCGTTTAATGATTAGTCTTTTGTCTATTATATATTGTTCCGCTACGATTGTAAGATTTTGATATTGTTTCTATTTCTTCTTCTACCACTTTCTTCTTTAACCCTTACGGTCTGGTTTTCCGGCACTCGATTGTTTGGCATATGACATAGTGGACGTATTGATGTCGATTTCGGGCGTCGAAAAATCGGATCATTACAGTTGATATCAGAACGAAAGGTTAAGCGAGAACTTTGGCTTTGGTGGGGATTACTCATTAGAAATAGAGTCTGTATTACTCTAGAATGAGTTTGAGTGTATTAATAGATATGAACGCGTAAATGTTAGCGAATACAAAAATTGTTTTTATATTGTGTTGATTGGTTTATTGAGCAGTTTATGGATTCTGGTCAATACGAGTAATTAACATTATTGATAGGGATCTCTAAAATCTTGTATAGAACAATTTGACATGGTATTGTTTTAAATAGGGTAAATGAAATAATTTTGCCTAAATTATTTTTATATATAAAAGAAGTACTTTTTGTAAATTATTATAGTATATTGATGCTTGGTTGTTAAGGAATGATAATATTAAACTATCATCATTGTTGTATAGAAATTGAAATAAGAAACTAATGTTATAACCAAAAAAGTTAAGAAAGTAAATTCATATTACATTATAAAATTGTAAATGTGAATTATAAACGTGACTTATAAATTGAAATAAGATGCCAGAGTAATTTTCGAATAGGGATTGAAAGGATTAAGAATTCGAAATTTTAGAAATTAAATACCTTTGATTTGAAAATGATTTTTCAAGGGTTTTGGGGAAATAATAGTGATATTATTTCATAAATATTTTTGAATTGTATTTGAAATCGGGTGAGATTTTGAATTTATAAATATTTGAAAAGGGTTTTAAAGAGATAAAGCATTGAACTCATTTTGGTCGCTGGAAAGTAACTTCGGTGATGGCTGTAGCATCATCGATGTTCATTTTCGAGTTTCCAAGAGAGGAATTGCTGCCAAAATATTTTGAATTGGTGTTTGTTTGTAAAAAAATTGGATTTGATTCTGGAATGCAAGGAATAATTTGGTTTGGGTATATATGATTTCAAAAATGTTTTAAATGTTTAAGCAATTGTTTAAACTCTGGAATCTTGTTTAAAATATTTATGAAAATATAAATAGCTTTGATAACTAGTAAAATTTGAAATTTTCTAGGATAGAAAATTTAACTTGAAGAAGTGTTAAATTTTTGAAGTAAGTAAGAAACGAAATAAGTTAGAATGTAAGCCAATTAGAAGAAGTTAGCAAATCGAATGAAAATAAGTTGGAAACTTATATAAGTCAAAATTTGAATTTAATTGGAAGACAATTAAATATAGTTAAGTAAAAGTGAATTTGAAGAAAAAGTCTAAGCAGACTAGACTAAATGAAATGGTCATTAAAATAAAATTTACTAAATTGGGAATAAGTGTGGAAATGAAACAAACTAATCTAAATTTGCAAGTAAATGGAAATTAAACTGAATGTCGGAATTCAATTTGAATTGGGTTAAGTAAAGAAAAGTTGAAAAATTGTTCGAATGAACTAAAGGAAATAAAGGTTTGGAAATAAACTTTTATTTGAGATTTGAAATTAAATGTGGAAATGAAGTAATTAAATAAAATTAGTAAGTTGAGCAGATTTGAAATTGAATTGGAAACAAATTAGTGGATAAAACTAAGTACAATAACCAGGAAAGTAAATATGGGTTGAGATGTGGTTAATAGGATTCAATATTTAAAATTTGGTGATAAATTGAGTTTAAATTAAAATTCGAAATTTAAATTTTTGAATAAAAATAGATAAACTTCAGTGGTGAAGTGAAAATGAATACTAAGGTGTATAAAATTATTATATTGAACTTAAGAGGAAGTGGTGAAATTCTTAAAGTAAAATTTGATATTGGGAAAATATTCTGAGCTAATATTCGAATGAAGATTTAGTCAAATTGTGTGAAATGATAAGTATGGATAAGTGAATAGAAATCTAAATAAATGTGAATAAAAGAAATTGATATAGCCGATAATCAATTGAGATAAATACGTAGGATGTACGTATATTATTTTATTTGCATAGCAATTCGATCCAGAATTCGAGCATAGATTTTCGAGATAGTTATATCGATACGAGTTGGGATTTTTCACTCAATTTTTGACTGTGAATCATGGATATGGATTTTTGATTGATTCTGGAAATTCTCTATCATAGTATATGGGCAAGGAGAATGATGGTTTCTTATCAAGAAATCGGATCTGAGTCCGCACTAGAAAGTCGGGTGGACGATACTAGTTCGGAAATGAAATTGTGTGATCAAGTGAGCGATCGGATTTGGTATTGCATATGGATGATATATGTGCATCGTACGGGCTTAAATAAAGCAAATATTGAAATTTTTAAAAAGGAATGGATAAAATGATTTTGGATTCTGTGATTGGATATTATTGATAAGTAGCATGAAGGTAATTAAAAGAAAAAGGGAAATTGGTGTTTTAGATTTCAGAAGATAAAATTTAATTGCCCAACAAAAGGTATGTATTTAAATCTCTCTATGAAATTTGATGGTTTTCTGATCTAGCAACTTGGCATTTTGTTTTCTTTGAAATCTGGAGGCCCGTAGAGGCATTTTGTAATTGTACCGATCTAGCCGCGCAAAGGAGATGCTGGTGAAATTTTTCAAAATTTTAGGGAGATAGGAAAATTTTGAAGAAAAATTTGATAGTTCAAAATTTGGTTTTAAATTAAAATTTGAAATGGTTGAGTAAGTAATATTGTTTGGAACCTGTAAATGAGTTTAAGAAATTAGTAAGAGTGATGGCGCCTTTAATAAAAAGATTGTTGTGGGAAGTTGTTAAAAACTTTGTGGCTTTAGGAAATAGTTAATGGGGTATGGACCATTCCTTTTAACTAGTAATTTCGAGGACGAAATTCTTTGAAGGGGGAGGAATGTGAAGATCCAGAATTTTGGACATTTGATATTGGAGTATTTAATCGATTTTAAATATTTAAAAGTTAATTTTTAACTTGAAATTCAAAAATAGCTATTTAATTGATAATTAAATATTTGAATTTAATAATTAAAAAGTTGGGTAAAATATTGAAGCTTGAGTTTTAAGCTCGTAAAAAATAATTTGAAGGCTTATAAAATTTATATCGGTAATACTAAAGATAGCAGAACTTTTAAAATTGAATTTAAAGGTGATTCGTTCAGTTTTGAAAATTTATCGTTTAAATCGATATTTTAAAAAGCCTTCCCAGGCACAGTCTCGGAATTTGACGAAACCAGTTACATTGGATCTGTAATATTGTATTACTATCGGATTTCAATTTTCGTAGTGCTTGGAGTTGTCATGTAATCACACAATATGTAAAAGCATTGGAATCTTTATCGAAAATTCAATTTAATAACAGGAACCAAAAAGCTATCTTCACCATACGATCGAGTTAGGACTCGAAACCTTTCCCATTGAGTTTGGAATAATGATATAACCATATGAACGCTTAATGGCATGCCTTGATAGGAGATCAAGATTTGAGTTACGATTTCGAGACGTTTAAAATTTAAATCTAAAAATGTTGACTGGTCAATTCTCAATCCCGTCAGAACTTTTTACCTTCGTTCAAATCACTGTAGCATATGCATGCATGCAAGGAAAACACTTGTCCTCCCTGAGACACGCGTCATTTCTAAAAAAATAAAACAATAAGAACGAATCGGTCAAAACCGAACCTACCTTCGTTTTATTCAAATTAAAAATCCTCTTCTGGTTTTAAATCATTCGGTGTTCAATTTCAATTTTGTACATAAATTAAGTAATGGCTCCTCTTTCTTCCGACTTCTAAATGCATTCACGAAATCAAATCGTTTCTTTAAAACTAATATTGGCCAAAATCGAATCCCTTCGTCTCAAATCACTCGTCGTGAAATCAATTTTTAAGGAATGGACGAAGTCGCGGCTGACGAACTAGGTTGCACGACGGGATCTAGGAAGTGATGGAGTAGATCGAAGCCTCATGCGACGGCTCTCACATTTAGAAACGGTGAGCCGGTCAACTTGGGGCGACTGTCGCCTTGGGGTTCGTGATGAGTCGTGAGCAAGAGGCCCGCATGGTCGTCGTGGAAAGGGGAAGAGCATCGCAAGAGGGATCATGATGCTTTCTAGTTGTGCATGCAAGGGAGCAACAGTCATGTGGGTAGCTCAAGCGAAATCCCAAGATGTGATGGTGGTGAGAGCAAGCCATTGACTGGATTTTAGAACTACGTTCGAGTAGGTAACCTAATTTTTACATTTATGTTTATGGTTACATAAGTTAAAAAAATCTGGTAATGAAAATCTGTTGATTTATTAGTCCATCTGTCAAAATTTTCTTCACAGTAAGTAAATTAATGTTTGTGTTATTTACTGGAAATATATATATATATATATAATTTTATGTATTCATAGTTTAAACTTGTACATTAACTGATGATTTTTATTTTTACAGCAAGATATGGAAACTGTTTGTTTTTAATTTAATCAGCTATATATATGTATATATATATGCATAAAACAGCAAGGCATAAACCTAGTTCAGTTCTCTATATGCATATATGTTAAAAAGAAAGAAAATTTAGATCTTTAATTTTAAACGAAGATTGTGAACCTACTATTTAATTTTTAAAGTAAAGTATTATGAAATAATTTTTTTAATTAACCTATCTATTTTATTTTAGTAGCTAAAGATTTTTGAAAGGAAAATTGTTAGTTAAATTAAATTTATTAAATGGAAATAGATTGTTCGAATTGTTCAAATATTAATAAAACCATAAAATGTTTATACAAGGTCTAATCATGGAGAAGAAGAGCCGGATTGGGCTGGGTTGCAATTAAAATCAAAGGTGAGTTAATCTCACTCATTTAGATTACCACTTAAATTCAAATAGTTAAAACTAAATTATTGATTGAATGATTGAATTGATTGGATGTGATATTATATATATATATATATATATATAGGAGTGATTGATTTCCCATATTATATAGCGGATGAGCCCCTATGCGCCCCGCATAATAGCGGATGACCCTTTATACCGCGATATCCAGCCTTGAAGCTGGATGGGTATTCTACATTGTTGTGCTAACATATGTGGATGTAGGAAAACAGGTTGGAGGGATCCAACTTGATTCCTCAAAATGTTGAATTTATTTTATATTCAGTAATATGATTTATATTATAATCTATGATGGATTATATTGATTATATTGAGAATTGAAATTATTGGATACTATGACTTGGTTGAATATATATTGGTATTTGAAAAAAATGATATATATATATATATATATATATTAAGTTTGGATTTTTAAAGGAAATAAAAAGGGAAATCTTTAAGTAAATTAATTATACTGAATTCAAATATTAATGGAATGAATTTTGGAAAAAGATAGAGGTTTGATTTTAAATCCTACATAATAAATTCAAGGATGGGAAAAAAGGGATTTTGAATAAATGGGAAAAGGAATTTTATTTAAAATAAGGACTTAAGCAATATTGTTTAGTGAGTACGAAGAAATATATCTTTAAAATTCAAGATTTGAATGAGTTTGGGAAAATAAAAGGAGAATTTTGAAATAAAGTATGAAATTGGTATTTTCGATTTAAATAAGAATTTAAATCATAAATAAAGGTGTGAATATGGAATAAATAGGTTTTGAAATAAATTTGGATAATTAAAGATATTTATTTTAATATGGAGTTGGTTTCGGAAATCGATTTGAAAACCGACTAAGTGTTGAAACTGTGAATAAAAGAGAATGAGATTGTGAAATTTATAAATAGGGTTTATAAATAAAGTTAAATATTTATCAGAGGATAATTTGGAAGTATAAATCCAGGATGGGAATTTATAAGGAAAGGGTGATTTGTTAAAAATAAATAGTGGTTTATTTTTAAAGGTGTGGAAAAGAAAGTGTATTTCCCTGAAAAGCCGAGCATATTTTCAAAGAAAGATTTCCAAGTATAAGATAGAGGTTTTTAAGTGGATTTAAAAGAATGTTTTAGAGAAATATTATTAGTTTAAATTGTTTTGAAATTTTAAAGTAAATATTTATTTAAATTAATTATAGTAGTAATTATTTTAAAGATTTAACTAGTATTATGATTTAAAAGGTAATTATTAAATATTTATATTCTTAAAGCACCTTTGTTTTAAAAGTAGTTTGACTAAAGTTTTATTTGAAAATTTTGTATAGAATTTCATAGCTTTTATTTTAAATAAAGAGTTTTAAGTAGTTTTTATTTTAAGTGTTTTAAAGTATATATATAGTTTTGAATAAAGTGATTTAAATTATTTAAAAATCTAAAGTATTAAACTTGGTGATTTTCAATGGAAATAAAAAATATTTAGAAATTTATTCCGCGAGAGAAAAGTTATTTGAAAACTGTTTTCAATGGGTTGAAGTGTAGAAAAATATCTTGCGAAGATATTTTGAAATAAATAATTTGGGAAAACTATTAAGGCCTGGTGGTTGTTTGTGAATGTTATTTGATAGTTAAATAACCGACTATCAATATTGGCCAATGCACTGATCGTTTCGAAGAGACTAGGATTGGGATTAATTTTCCAAAAACCACTTCGATCCGATTTGAATGTTTTCCGGGAGGAAGACAAGAGCATGGAGTCGGAGATGGAGCAGTGAACTGTAAGGGCTAATCGCTACTAATCCTGAGGATGAATCCAAAATGGATGCAGTACTAATAGTGCCTTCGGTTCCATTTAGACCCGGAATGGACTTGTATGGATGAATGTTATTAGAATATCATCAGGAGGACGATGAGCATTCTAAATGAATGTGTGCTAACAAGGTAACGCATAGTCTCGAGCCTTATTAACCGAGAATGTCTAAAATAGGGGAGGTGCAGCAAGGCTAAGTGGCTAGGGTAAGATCATCCCTGTCTAGATGTCCCTTTTATTCGGCTGTGTGGGCGGTTGCTGATCCCAGCTGCGAGGTGATCTTATTCGGACTATCTAGTAAGGGGTAGCTCCGGTCTTGTGTAGCAGGGGATCGGGGTGGATCCTCGGTACGGTGATCTAGACCACGTACTGTGATGGGCGGTACCCAGTAGCCCTGCCATTGTATGAAATCCAATCCCCAATAAGCGCCTGTACGGTTTTGATTGTGTCCAACTATTGCTGAAACGTGAGATGCAAGCATTTCAGCTAGATTCCATTTTACTTTCTATAGACACTATTATAATATCAGACGGATTTGATATAAATGTTTTAGTTATCGTAAGGTAAAAACCCGGCATGTTTATTTGTGGTGTGGTCTTACGAGATGTCTTTGATTTCAAAAGATTTTGGAAACTTTAATAATCCAATTGAGTGTGTTTCCTCACTCTGGTATTCCAAACTGACTTGGGTGTTACTTCGCTATAATGCTCGGGTCATACCGAGTATTATAGAATACAGGAAAGGATGTTGTGGAGCTCAGGAGACGAGCTGGATGGCTAGACATATCGCATGTATTTGTTGTATATTCCATTGTGTATGATTAACTGCATAGTCAGTTTTGTGAGGATAGGTTATGATAACTGTTCCAGTTGTGTGCTATAAATTTTGTTGTACTCTGATGAAGTGAACTATAAATAGGTACAGTTCTTTTTGTTTAATGATTAGTCATTTATCTATTATACATTTCCAATACGATTGTAAGATTCTGATATTGTTTTTATTTCTTCTTCTACCACTTTCTTCCTAATCATTACGTTCTGGTTTTTCGGCACTCGATTGTTCGGCATTTGATACAGTGGACGTATTGATGTCGATTTTCGGCCGCCGAAAAATTAGGTCATTACAGACTTTGTGATAATTTGGTGGCCACCCCTTGATTTTGACTATGGGAGTGTGTTTCGAGGTGGGCGGTAGTAGCTGCTATGCGCTACCACCATTCCAGATCCACAATCGGTATATCTACCCTAGCATTGTCTCGAGTGTCGTATTCACATGCCCTAGCATGCCTTCTACGAGTTTGGTTTGTACCATACCTGTGGGGTGCCCCATGATAGCCCTCCAATTTACGGAGAAACTACGGTACTGTATAGACTATGGGAACATATAAAAATGTGTTAAGGGGAACATGGGTAACGCCTTAACGCTATTTTAATACTTTACTTTACTGTAGACACTATTATAATAGCGTATTGTACTACATAGTAGATAGTTTAACGGATCGTTAGGAGGCAGTAATTGTGACATCTCTTAAGTTATTGCATTCACGTTAGAAACTGGATAGGAAATGTCATACTCCGTAAACATCTCCAACGCCGTTACACTCATGTTTATTTATAGTTGATTTAAGTTACATAAGAGCTTTTAGTTCTGACTCGAGTGATTTGTCTTTTCAATTCGCTCGGGTCAGTCTGACCTTTTCAGATATCGAAGGCTGCTTTTTGGAGGACAAAGATAAAGATTTAATACTATTACTATTTATTGCATTTATTCCACGGTATCATGTTGTTCCGGTGCGTTTATTTATTTATTCCTGTTGTATGCAACTCTAATCTATATTGTAAAAGTATAATCAAATGTTATTTGTAAACAGCTTCATGAACTGTTTATTTGATTATTATATTTTATCATTCCGCTGCGAGATTTTGCATTTGTTTTTCTTTTTTTCTCTGCTTTTTCATATTTATCCCATAACAATCCTGCCTTTTGAATGGTTTGAGTTCGACATGTGAGGTTTATGGTTGATTTAAACTGTCCAAAGGGGGGGTCATTACAGATTTACATAGTTCTCTCAATTTAAGAATAATGTGGACCTTCGACATGAAAATTGTGCTTGATTAAAGTCAAATCATGGCATGGTATTCCATCGAGTGACTATAGTTGGGTCGAGTGGAAGTATTGGAAGTAAATCACTTTTTAAGAGAGGATTCGTCTCCTCATTTATATAAGGTTAGTACCACAGTTAACTCAAAGTAAATTCTCTGGCCAGAGAATTTTGAGTAATAATAATTGTTATTATTGAGCTAAGGACTTTGTGTTTGGACTATAAAATTGAATGTGGATGATGTTAAATTTTTGACCATTACCAAATTCAATAAGTCCAAAGTGATAGTATGACGAAGAGAATTGGTGTAAATAATTGTCACAAATGGGCAACGCTTAATAAAGTGAAATTCGATTTTACCAAAGCTTAATAAGTGATAAATTTGGATATAATGTCACATCGCCTGCTAAGTGACATGTGAACGTTAACATTCAAATAGTGCAATGTTAATCATTAACCAAATTTACACCCAAAGTCACACTACAAAAATGATGAATTCTCTTTAGACCGGACAATTTAATTAGTTTATAATTGTTATAAATTAATTATTATTTATAAAATTTTAGTTTTGAAACTTTAATATGATTTGAGAAATAAAATGGTTGCATATATTCATAATAGTCAAGAATATATTAATCGATATGAGATATCGATAACAAAATAAGTTAAATATAATTGAATATATTAAATTGGGTTAAATGGTCTCACAACCCATCACGATTAGAGAAAATGTGGCTAATTTGGCTACGGTTATAGGCAGCTACTGCATAGTATTAGGGACTTGAGATTTGTGGCTAAGATCTAGCGAGAAATTTACATTGTTTCCTCTTTTATCCTACCATTATAAATACTAGTCTCAAAACACTAATCACATTCTAATTCATTCTTTTGAGCTGCCTTCTCCATCTTCTTTCATGGCTACATATTTTCTCTAAATTGATCCCAAAATCCCAAATCAAATTCAAGTTAAAACAAGAAGATATTTGATAGTAAATGGTCAATGATTCTAGACTAGCAATCTAACGGATCAAGGAATTTGGGAAAAAGAGAATTCATTATTTCAACGTGGACTTTAGGGCATCTATTCCAGGTACTGTTTATTTATATGTATATCACATTATTATGTTTTTAAATTTGTTAATCATGTAAACTTATGTATATAAACAGATTATTGTTATTTTACTAGCCATGTGATATTTTTGTATGTATTGTTGTTGTCACAATGAAGACTGAATATGTGTATTAAATTTGATGATCTAATTAATGATTTACGTTTGTAATGTGATATTAAATATTAAAATAAATTGTAGTTTAAAATTATATATGTTTACACATATAAATATATTAATTTATGATTTAATATTCACATATAATTTGAATTAAAACATATGTTTTCATATTTGATGTATAATATTGATCTGAAATTTCTAAAACACTTGTTTCTGTTAATTATGAATTATAATTGCTGAAAATAATTTTTTATCATTTTATATACATTGTTATTTCTATTTAATGATTATTCGACTCAACAAATTCGTATAAAATAATCCAATTTTCAAAAATCCATTTATATTTTTTTTTAAATTAATCCATCACCTACGGTGCATTTGAAAAAAGCTTTAGATTTTTCCAACTTAATTTTATATCTTTTAGAATTTATATAATTTTGGCATGTTATTAATTATTTCAATACAAATATTATTTTAATTGAGAAAATTCAATCAATTAAAAAAATTATTTTAGTTAAGAAAACTCCATCAATTATCCGATTCAATAAACTCATATAAAATAATCCATATTTCTAAAATTCAATTATATATTTTTTTAAAATTAATTCAAGATGTTAGGTGCCTTCGAAAAAATTTCAAAATTTCCAAGCTTAATTTTATATTTTATTAAATTAATTTATTTTCGATTGTTGTCAATTATTTAATTGAAAGTATGATTTTAATTGTTAAAATTCCAGAAATTTCTCCTAAGCCCTAAAATATGTTTCCTTATTTTCTAAATAATATAAAACATGAATTTTTATCATATAATTATTTTTTATTATTTTATTATGGCCGAAAGTATTTAATCATTATAATATATATATATGTATGTATGTATATATGTTATATATTAAAATCATTGAAACTTCAGATCCGATATTTTTTTCAAACTAGTAAGTTATAAATATTTTTAATTATTTTACCATATATATATCTATATATATATATATATCTTTATTGCTATTTATAGTACAATGTATAGCTATATAAATAAATATATACTTTTTGTAATATTTTAATGATAAAACATATTTTGTACATACACAAATAAATATATATGTATATAATCATTTGAAATTTAAAAATACATGTAATGTATTTTTTTGACTGTATACAATACATACAAAATGAATTAATTTGTCCATTGCGTTGTAAATCTCAGCATCTATATACAGGCATGTTGTACCAAGCACGGATTGCCATGTGACACATGCATACACCTATATATGTATATATGCATATGATACATATCTATGTGTGTGTGTATATATATATAAGTAAAACCAAAACTAAATAAATCTCTAAATACAATTGGAAAATTTAAATAAAATACATGATTTTATTTAAACTAAGTTTATAAAAGTTCTAAACGAATTCAGAATTTATAGTATTTGAAATCCATCTATTTCTTTTATTGCGGGCTGGCCCAGTCCCGACAATATAAAAGATCTATAAGAAGAATAACAAAAATGGTCAGTGGATGTAGGCATATTCTGGCTGAACCACTATAAATATTTGTTTTCTATACTTTACTGCAACTTATTTTCTGCATGTCCTATGTGTGATTTACCCATTGGAAATCAATCGTAATACAAGTATAACAATTGTGTTATACACCTAGCATTCACAGCTCTATAACTAATCGATTAGAGATGTTTTCCACTTTTATGCGAACATTTTTTGTGCTTTCACTAAGTGATGATTTCAACATGCCTTTAAGGTCAAATAACAAGGTAGGTGCTAGAAGCATGAATGCAACCCAACCAAACAACCATCAATCAGGATGATCATTCAGCAAGCACTCCGGTGCTAGTAGTCATAATGACCAAAGGCAACTTAGATAGAGTTGTAGTCAAGCTAAATGAATGTTTACTGCCCAGCATCATGCAATGGTGGACCGACTTACGACACACGTGGGGCAGGAACAAACTATTGGTTGCAACACATAAACATAATGGCGATCCCAGTCTGAAGGATCTGTAAGTCGAAGGGGTTCACATTCTGATAAAGAATTTAGTCAACAAGGTCTAAGAGCTGGAGTGATGGAATGAGAAAGGAGCAAATGAGCAAGAGTTTAGCCCAAAGCTAGAGTTGGGAAGCGGTTCGGTGTTGCACCAAAAACGAGATGTCGAACCAAGGGCAGCTACAACAAACTCTTCTTATTCGCTCGTTGAAAGTATGATCAATGGAGGTTAAGATTGTTGGGATCGATCTAAGAGCCCCATTACCAAAGATCAAGTAATCACAAAGGAGATGAAAGAAATTGTTCCCCCCAAAATGGAAAGGTTAAGCTATCATTGACAATCACCCAAGCCAGAGGATAAGATGACCCGAATCATTAGACAATTTTTTCAAACGTGAAAAAGTAGAGTGAGGGATTTGATCTTAGCTCAGCAGTACCTTTTCCCTACAGGTAGGACTACCAAGGACCTTAGTGATTTCAGGATGTCTGATATGGAACAATATCAAGGACTTACTGACCATATAGTGAATTTGCAATGATATGTCCTACACATACTAGTAAGCAGAGTCATAGAAGAAGCCTTATGCAAGTTCTTTCCTCTATTCTTGCCTGATTTAACTACTATATGGTTTTGTGGTTGAACAATATGCTCAAATAGTGGATTGCACCTTAGAGTGAAGTTTACTAAGAGATTGGCAATAGATAAACCAGCCACATTAGAGAAGTTCATATATAAGTCGGCAAAGTACATGAGGTTGGAATGTGCTTCATCAGGAAGGCAGTCCGGTATAGCTATTGGAGAAGAATCTGACTCATGAAATAAGCATGGCCAATGCAGGTCTAGAGAGACTAAGTCAGAAATTCTATTTCCAAACCATCGCAAGGAAGCAGGTAAGGCAGGAAGGGGCCATAAAAGTCTGGACTTCAACAAACTGAATCCGATAGGGCTCGAGCCAAATCAGGCCAACGTAGAAATAACCAATACCAGACCAATGATGTAGCCCATGTTGGACTAAGGAGGATGTCCCACCAGAAGTCAATGCTAATGTTGGAACCACACACTTGGCCATTGAAAGAGGATCACTTTATTTCATATTGATTAGTACACAGGAGGCTGATTCATTGCCTAGGACACGACATAGCCAACCAAGCAAACTAAGGAAGCATTCCAACAGTGGGAGAAAGTCACTGGGCTAATGTGTCGAGTTGGAAAGCGGAGCAAGAGACTAGAGCTTGAAAAGATGAACAATAGTCAATTCACTATGAACATCAGATATGCAGTCAACCCTCATATTTTAAGACATTGGTTTTGAAACAATACATTGGAAAAACCAGACATTAAACATATTTAAGGCGATACATTTAGTGTATGGAAGCAACTGAAGCTATAGAGGGAGAGGACTTCGTTGTTTACCTCCGGTTATGTTATACATATAGACTATTTGGATTAGTCGTTTGGGGAATAATCTCTTAGCGCTTGGATATCAAGCAAAAGGATGGGTAAATGCCAACTAGGTTGAAGAAGAAAAATCTAGGAAAAGAAACACTTCAAAGGATTGGGAAAGTTTCTGTTTTCACCGCTTATGGAAACTCATGAAAAATTCTATCCTGCTATTAGAGAAGCCATGGATTACAATAAATCAAGGATTAGAGTCTCAACAACTGTAAAGTTTGTAATCAACAAATATCATGCATTCCATAAGATTTATGGTCATGAGACCAGTGGACACAAATAGATCTCGCAAGTATGCTCTCGGTTGAAACACTAAGGTAACTACACTGAGAATGCCATAAACTCCTGACTGTAGTCCCTCGATGGAAATGAGTCCCTGTGAAGAATGAGTGTAAAGCACGCTCGTGGACATGATGTTGGATCCCCCCATAAACAATAGAGCTTGTCCTCCTAGTAGATATCCAAGGATGGATGTGCATGAAAATTATGAAGAACGTTGTAATCAGACAGTAGAGCATAAACTTCCTGGTTTCGAAGGCAAGGTTCAACTCTATCAGAGAAAGCGGGCGGCCGGTTTTAGCTCCTTTACAGATAATGGAGTGTATTTCCAACCCATTCCATAGGTGAGACTAGATATCTCTAGAGATGGTGGAGCATAATCATTTCAAATAAGCCCAAGAGATAGTTCTACTTCATATGAATATGAAGCATGCACTATAGAGATTGAGTACCCTCACAAAGTGCGGGGACAACAATGCAATTGTATGCCTTATTTTAATGAAGAATTTTCAAATGATATTTAATATAAATACTTAAGTCATAATAACACTATGCCACATGACTATGCAATATTTGCGAAAGTGAGAAAAGTACTAATGGTTGGGCTAGAATGAATGTTCTTGACCCCGACGGGTTATATAGACCTCTTACCTTACATGCTAGACCGAATGATATTGTACGGTACATAAATAGAAGAACTGGAAATAGTAAAAGAATTGGGAATCTAGACGTTATGTATCATAGTGACATACAAATGGTTGTGAATCAAGCATATTGGGAGTTCTAAGTCATGGGAGAATGGTTAGTGCCCTACTTTAAAAAGAAAGAAAAGGCCAAAGGCTTTGTTTAATGTGCAAGAATGTTATGCGGTTAAGCACATCCTATAGGTGGATAATCGAGATGCCGACAGTTTGAGAAAGATTGACTTGCGGGGGAAATGGATTATTTTGGATTGGTCCTAGTAAAAACTTCACCCTTAAGTGGAAAGAAGCAAGGAAGGTGAAGCACAAGGTCACTAGGTACACCACATAGGATGGAAAACTATACAAAAGAGTTTTCACTAACTCACTGCTAAGGCGCATGGCTGCAAGAGAGGCTAAAGAAATATTGCATAACGTGCACCAAGGCAGTCAAGGACACCAGACTAGGGGAAGACCCTAGAAAAGAAATCTCATGGGCGTGACCTAAATAAAGAGCTTATAGTAGCTATGGATGGAGCTAGGTATGCAATAGTGGTTGCGTTTTACTTTATCAAGTATGAAGTTCAGCTCCAGATTATCTCGGATAATGGATGGAATTTGATAGTCATGAATTCGCCAACTTCTATAGGCAACACAAAATCGGGATCAGCTTTCATATAGTGCTTCACCTGTTGGCTAATGGATGGGCTGAAGAGGTTGACATGATTCTCAAAACTCACATAAAGGTGAATTTGGAAAATGATAAGGGAGCTTAGATGGATTAGCTGCCATTAGACTTTATGTTACCATTAGGCTTTACATATATCGCAATTCCCCCGAGATTATAATGGGATATACTCCTTTTTCTTTGGCCTAAGATTATGAGTTATGCTTTCCATCAAAACTATAATCTCATCCACTATAACTCAGAGGAGAATGAGGAATTGCTAAACATGTCCTTAGATCTAGTCGAGGAGAAACGGGACGATGATGCTTTGAAAACACGACGCTCTATCAGAAACCAATGAAACAATACAACTCTAGGATAGAGCATCGCCCATCCGAGAAAAGAAAACTACTCTTGGAGTAAAATTCCCCTTTTCCTAAAAGAATCCTACCTGATCTAGGAGTGGGTATATTTTATCAACAGGGATCCAATGAAAGGAGCCTACATTCTCATCACCATGGACAGAGCAATGTCCCAAAAATTATGGAATGCTCAAAACCTCTAATTCATTTTGGCACATCGACTATTGCAATTGCATGAAATATGGATATTGTATTGTTAATCGTCATGGCCTTACTAAACCACATGGATAGGGTATGTGAAACCATGATAGATGATTAGTGCTATCAAATAACCATAAAAAGAACCACCCATGCCAAATAAATTCCCTGATTACTAGCACTACACAGCCAAAGCCATAGCATACCGGGGGCACCCAATCTAGTGCATCATGGAAAGCTTAGATAAACCTTTGGTTGAAACGATGAGCCCAATCAGCAAATGGTTAGGACATGACCATCAAGTGGGTGCTCACTATTGATGATTGGTCCAAACTTCTTTGCCGACAATAACGAGATCGATCAGCCTATGGTCAGGACATGATCACCAAGTGGGTGCTTGCCATTGACGATCAACTAAAACTTCTTTGCCAGCAACGACGAACCCAATCAGCACAATGCTAGGACATGAGCGCTAAGTGCGTGCTCTCCGTTGAAGGTCGGTCCAAACTTCTTTGTCGCAACGATGAGCCCGATAAGCCCACGGTTAGGACATGATCGCCAAGTGAGTGCTCGCCATTGACGATCGGCCTAAACTTCTTTAGCGAAAACGACGAGCCCGATAATCCCATGGTTAGGACATGACCGCCAAGTGAGTGCTCGCCACTGACGATCGGTCTAATCTTCTTTAGCGAAAGCGACGAGCCGATCAGCCTATGGTTAGGACATGATCGCCAAGTGGGGCTTGTTGTTGACAATCGGCCCAAACCTCTTTGCCAACAACAACGAGCCCGATTAGCCCCTGGTTAGGACAAAACCTCCAATCGGGTGCTTTCCATTGACGAATGGCCCAACCTTCTTTGTCGACAATAATGAGCCCGATTAGCCCATGCTAAGAACATAACCACCAAGTGGGTGCTCCCCATTAATGATCGGTCCAAACTTCTTTGTTGGCAACAACGTTCCCAATTAGCTCATGGTTAGGACATGACCGCCAAGTGGATGCTCACCGCTGACAATCAGCACAAACTTCTCCACCGGTAGTGGTGGGCTGAAGTGATCCCTATTTAGGTGTCCACAACTAGCAATTAACTCAACCTTTTTATCCAGTAGTGATGGGCCTGAGTGATCCTTATTAAGATGTCCATAGTTGACGATTGGCTCAATCTTTTTAGCCAATAGTCTTGGTATAACGATCCCGGTTTTGAGTAAAATTTAATTTGGTAATTAATATAAAAATTTGGATTAAATTGTTAATTTATTTGAAATTTCCAAAATAAATAGGATATGTGTTTATTTTATATAGATTATAAATAAGAATTTGATTTGAAATTCAAAAATAAATATCTTAGAAAATAAATTGGATTTAAAAACCCTATATTTTAAAATTAATAAAATTTGTTTTCTAATATTATAATGTATATATATGTGTATATATATATATTCGAAAGTTATATTTTGACTTTAATATAAATAATTTTCAAAAGTTGTTTAAAGCTAAATTCTATATTTCGTGTTCATTTATTAATGTGTAATTAGGTTTTAAAAAAATCAATTTCTTTAAAATTATAAATATTTGCATTAATTTAATAATAGAATTATATTAATGAAAACATAAACCTGTGTAAATATGAAATTAAATAAAATTAAATAAGGGGTTTAAACATAAAATACTTACATTTAAACATTTGTAAACATTTTAACAAGTATTAAAACAAGTGTAACTCTTTTGAATATTAATTTAACAAGTGTTAACAAAGCATAACTTGGATTTACATGTGGCATTTAAATTTTCTTTTAAATTAAAATTTAAATAACATGTTATAGAGAATAGCCAGGCCAATGCATTCATTTCCCAATTCTTCCTTCATCTTCTCAAAAACTTAAACCAATAAAAAAATAAAAAAAATCAAATCTGAAGCATCTCAAAATACATCAAGCAAAGATTTCAAACCTGAAATAATTAAAACAAAGATTATTTCCAGTTTTCAAAACATGGAAGTTCAAGTTCAAAATCCTGAAGCAACTAATTCAACTCAACATCAGATCAAGGATTCAACTCAGTTAAACAACAGATTATTTCAAAATCTAGTATAAGATCCAGAAAAATTAAGTAATAGATCAAAGTTCAAAGATTTAAATCCTTTTCCTATTTTTTTTCAAAATGCTCGGTTCCAGGCTTGTATTCGCTGTACAACCATTCCAGATGAGTAAAACTATATACTTGAAGCTTAAATCTATATATATAGTTGTTGTTTGTGACCATGCTGAAGTAAAATTAAAAATATGTTTATATGTATACAAAATATGTATATATTTTTCTGTGCATGTCCGATATACAGGCATATTCACCTCTGTTCTTAGTTCCAGGTTTCAAAAACCTGTTTAAAATCAAATTCTTCTTCTATAATCTTTGTTAGGCTTTAAGATCTAAATGAAACTTGTTTGTATGATCAAGATCTAGGTATTAAAACATTTTTGAAAAGAATTGATTTGAATTTATCTGGAAATTTTAAAATATACATAGAAACTTTAAAACCATGTTAAATTCGAATGTTAAATTTCCTTGATTCACCTATACCATCCATCATGTCTACGAAAATCATGATTTTTAAAAGTAAAATCAGTATTTTTAGTGAAGTATTGATCGAGAAATTCGGGGTTGAACATAATTGGTACTTTTGGCAATTGCTGGTCATCGACGTGATAAGGGAGGTTGTGGTTATGGTTGGAGGAAGCCTAGGCGACAGGGATTCATGGAAAAATGGTCACAAATTTTATAGTTGATCATGACGATGGCGCGGCGAGGTTTTAGGGTTTAAACCCGGATTTTGGTCGATCTTGTTCTTGAGGCAAGTGCGTCGTCAACATCGAATCGGACTTGACCGGAGTAGTGGGGATGGAAGCGTAAGACTGCGGAGGAAGTCTGAACGTGATCGCGAAGCTTCAGGCGATCGTAGGCGGCGTTGCAAAGCATTTTTCTGATGATCAGTTTAGTTCCAGTTGGATATTATTATGCTCGATTTTGTCTTACGGCAAAATTGATCGACCTGGGTGATCGAGAGGCTCAGGGAGATCATCGGTGACATGTGAGTAGTCGCGACAGTGATCGAAAGGGGTCGGAAGGGTTGTACACGTGCACACGTGCATGTTTAAATATGGAGTGGTTGTAGGATTTGAAAAAGAAAAGGTTTCCTCGGGTTCGTGTTCGTGTAATGCAGGAATTTCCTCGAAGAAAAAGAAGGAAGGGAGAAACTCGAATTTGGGCTCGGGAAAAACAAGTGCAGGCTCAAGTTTCTTTTGCAACCTTAAAAGTTTAAAAGTAAAGGAAGATTTTAGCAAGTTTTCAAAACAAATAGAAAATGAATGAAGTTTCAAAGCAATTGTTAAACAAATTTTCCAATATAAATGTTAAAAGTTTTTAAACAGGCTTTCAAAGCTTTAAAATGTCAAAGTTAAAATCATTTTGTTTTAAAGAAAATATATAATAGGTTAATTATGGAATTAAATTCCTAAATGTTTTACAAATAGTGATGTAATTAAGAAATGATTAAGGCAAGCGCATTCTCAAATGATTTTGAATAAATTAATTTCAAGTTTTTAAGATTTAAATGGTAATTAAAAGTTATTAATTAAAGGATAATTAATGAGATTAATTAATGCGGTTAATTTAGGGTTAAATAATATAAGTACTTAAAGGATAGTTAATGTCACTAATTAAGGAGATTAATTAATGTGATTAATTAAAAGGATAATTACTTAATATAAGTAATCGAAGGTTAATTAAGTAATTAAGTTTAATTACTTAACAATTAATGGTTAATTGATTAAAATGATTAATTAAAAGATGATTAACCAAGGTGATTTTTTAATTAATGTAATTAATTAAAGGTTGATTAATTTACGTTATTAATTAAAGGATAATTAATTTGAAGGATTAATTAATTAAAGAATAATTAATTAATGTGATTAATTAATTAATTCGATTAATTTAAGGTAAATTTGTTAATGTGATTAATTAATGTAATTTATTAAGGTTAATTAATGTAAGTAATTAAGGGTAATTAATTACTTAAAGATAATTACTTAATAAAAGTAATTAAGGATAATTAATAAATGATTAAAGGCTGATTAATCAAGTGATTAAAGAATAATTAATTAAAAGATAATTTATAATTAAAGATTAATTAATTAAAGGACAATGATTAATTAATGAATTTAATTGAGGGTTAATTAATTATGGAATTAACATAAAGAAAATATATTTGTGTGATTAATTGAGGCGTAATTAATCAATTAAGGATAATAAATTAAGATGGGTAATTAAGGTTGATTAATTAATTTCATAAACTAAAATGATCATAATTGGTTTGTAATTAATTAATATTAATTAACCAGGACTAGTAATTTATTCATAAATAATTAATCTGATTTAAATTAGTTATAATCAGGTGATTAATTGATCTTACTTATGGATGATTGGATTCTATTGAATGCTTTGAATTGTTTGATATCCCTGATGTTTGCTATTTTGTGATATGAATTGTGTAGATTGAGCTGTGAACTGTGATTTATTTATCTGTGATGAATTTACATATTTATTTGTTTATCCGTGAATGAAAGATAAGCGTTATATGATTAAACCGCTTATCGATATTGTTGTGCTTGAACTCGTGATGGTTGTGATATGTTATTGTTGTGCTTGAACTCGTGCCTGTACTACACCACACACACATAAATATGGATTTCACTGGAAATTGATTAAGTCATGGGTGTTTTGAATTTAATTCAAAAATGATGAATTTAAAAATTGAATTTTTGAATTCAAAATGGTTTGGAAGTGATTTGGGTTAAACTTTTGAAAAAAGAATTTTGGAAATAAAATTATTTTGAATATTAGTTTTGAAATTAAAATTATTTTGGAAACTATGGTTTAAAAAGGGTTAAATAAGTTATATAATGTATAGATATGGATTTTTAACCATTTTAAAAGAAGCATTTTAAGAAACTAAATTTAACCAAGTTTATACTTTAAAGGATATAACTTGTGCATATTTGATCGGGTTTTTCCCAAACAAAAACTCTTTGTTTTCAAACGATAATAGCTTTCATATAAAGAAGAATTCCTAATCTTTGTTGAAAGGTTTTCAAGTATGGGTGAATCAAAATGGAAACAGCTTGGGAATTTGTGAATAAATCTTTGTTAAAGATTTGGTGAACCTTGTTTTAAATTGAAATGGATCTTAAAGGTGAATCTTTTGTTTAAAATATTAAAGTGTTAAAAATTTTAAACCATTCAAAAAAGGAAGGATTTGATCTAAAAATTGTGACTTAACTAAGATCCCAATATATCCATATGGTTTTAAAATTAGCGCTCATTATCCGGTTTAGATGGAAGAGGACTTTATGTCATAAAACCAATTCCGAATAATGATACGACGAAATGGATAATATTTGAAGACGGCGGTGATGACTGGGTATTTTCAAAAGCGAAAGGATTACCTATCGAATGTCTCTGCACTGAGTCGCGCCGGTATAGAGATCTCCATATGTGATGGGGAGTCCGATCAGGATTGTGAATACCGGATTTGCAAGGGCTTCTTTGTGAAGTGCCTTCGGTTTCGTTCGAACCTGAAATAGAGTTGTATAGATATATATGTGACGTTACACTTTGAGATGTAAAGCTGGTTTCTATCAAATACATTTCTGTTTGGTGGCGGAGAATTCATTCTCTTAGCTTAACACTGTTTTCTGAGGCGTACGAGCTCAGAGGTTATGTAGTTGCTGGTTACTAGTGATATATTCCCAATTTGGTGATGTGGTGTACTAAGTGCTGCTGATCATTTGTTGATCAAAGCATGACTTTTGTGAAAAGCGTAGCTTAGTGGACGAGACTTTGTCGAACCTCACAACCCGGAAATGGTCGAAACGGGAAGAATGCGACAAGGTTATGAGGGTCGCGCCCTTTAGGGTATGTCCATTTCCTTCAGGATAAAAAGTGATATCATGGTATGGGGCTCTGATATTTAACTTATGTGGTTGTTGGATTTTGTTGGTGTTGAGGCCTCGGATAAAGGTCGGTGACGACCGGGGGATGGCTTACTCGTGTTAGTAGTTACCTAGTTACAGAGGTAACCCAGCCTTGTGTTGGCAGAGTGCCGGTTAGGTTCTCGGGGCGTCCCTCCAGAGGCTTACCCATTCGGTAAGGAAGTTCCTTAGCCCGACCATTTGTTGGAAATCCAGTCACCCAATACGCGCCCTGTACTGTTTTAGTTGTAGAACCTGCCATTTAACATGGTAGCTATAGTAGGCATACTATAATGGTACGTATACCTGCTAAGAATAATATTATACTTTCGAAATGATTTCTACAATATGCACTAACAATAATATCAAAAGGATTTTGTGTATCAAGCATGTTTGACTATCATAAGGAGAAATCTCCTCCAAGTGTGTGCTTGCATTGTGTGTATGGAGGGAGGCCTTATGGTAGTATCATTTTCCAAAAAGCATAGCGGATTTCTTTTTATTTCTTTTTGTTTGTTTTGTTCAAGATAAACTGTTTTTGTTTGCTCACACCAGTCACATGACTAGCCTAGAGTTTATTGTTCCCTTTCTTAACTCTAGGTGCCCATAATTTTCCACACAGGAAGCCTAGAGTCAGGTTATCAATAGATAGTAGATATGGATCTTTGGAGTTTTTGGTTTGGCGATCGCATTGTGCACAGGATTTGCTACACTTCAGCATGATGGTGGTTCGAGCTTTAGGGTTTGGGGCCTTTGGAACTTTGGCATTGGAGAATATATCTTTGCGCTGCTGATGTTATCTCTTCTGCTATCTTATTATTTCCGCTATTGTATCTATCTCTGATAGTGTTGATCATTTCATTTGTATCATTGATGTCTCAAATGTTGTTTATCAATAAAATTATTCATTCTATTTCCACTATGTTGTTATCTCCTAATGTTGTTATAAGTTCTGGCGAACCAAACTTAACGTTTGAATCTACGTCATTCGAATACGGATGAAGTATTTGAATGTCGATTTTCGAAGGTCGAGTCAGGGTCGTTAAATTTTGGTATCAAAGCTAAAGGTTGAGTAAGAACTTTAGCTCATGAGTATAACACATTAGGTAACTCATTAGAGATAGGGATATAAATGCCCTAGAATGAGTATATCCTTAAGATATCTTCTCTGTATGCCTTAATCGATTCTCTTACCATCCACTGATAATGAGAATGAGTGCAATAAGAGGACGAGGTCGGGGACAGGGGAGTACCACTACAAATGGTCGATACCCTGAAACAACAAGGGAACAACTTTTCTCATCAATCTCTTTTGATCATCATCCGATATCAATTCTGTGATGGTTTCCAAGCAGCTACAAGAAGAAGTTTTGGTGTGGTGATGACCCAGCAAATCTTTGTTTATGTCATAGATAAGTTCCTATTTCGTATTCTCTTCATCAATTTCCCTCAGCTTTTCGTTTTAACTTTAATAAATTTGAAATTTAAATTGAAATAATTGGTTAACAAAATATAAAGTTAAATTAGATTGTGTCCATACATCTGTCTATTCTTTGGGGTCCAGATACATTCTTTGAATGGTTAGTTATTCCTTCAAACTAACCAATGCCCCGCATATTTTGTAGACCGGATGACCCGAGTATATTCGTGAAATGTTGAATAAATTCATTCTCATATTTATTGATGATATTCTGATTTGGTAACCCAAATATAGAATAGATATTTCAGTTTGATCTGGTAATCCATTCTCCATGTTTCTATGTGTTCATCGGTTCTTTGGTTGACTCCCTATCTAGCAAATTTCGAGGGCGAAATTTTCTTTAAGGGGGGAATCTGTAACGATACTGTTCTTAAGTCAAATTGAAATTTAATAATTAAAATTATTTTTTGGATTAAATTGTGAATTAATTTGAATTTTTCAAAATTAAATATGATATTTGTTTGTTTATATATATATAAATTGATTTTTAATTGAATTGTGGGTTTGAAATTCAAAAATAAGTATATTGAGAAATAAATTGAATTTGAAAAATTTTATAATATAAAATTTATAAAAATTTGTTTTCTAATTATATTAAATATGCATTTTGATTTGGAAGCTATATTTTAAATTTAATATAAATTCAAATTTTCAAAAGCTATTCAAAAGTTAAATTCTATATTTTGTAACATACATATGTGTGTTTATTTATTAAAGTATAATTAGATTTTAAAATCAATTTCTTTAAAGTTATAAATATTTATAAAAAGGAAATGAATTAATTTAATAATAGAATTGTATCAATAAAAGCATAAAACTATGTAAATATGAAATTAAATTAAATTAAATTTAAATAAGGGTTTTAAACATAAAATACATTGTTATGACATTTGTAAAATAAGGATTTCATGCTTAAACAAGTGTTCATGTTAATAAACAAGTGTAATAATTTTGATATGCAAAATAAACAAGTGCCATTGTCTTTCTATTTTCAAAAATATGAATCAAATTAAAACAAGTTATTTATATATACACATATCTCCTTCTCTTCTCAATTTTCTTTCATGCATTCAAAACCAAAACAAATCTACAAATCTAAAATATACAAAACTAGAAAAATAAAGATCAAAAGCATGATAAAAATTAAAACCAGTAAAACAAAAACAACAATTTCACAAGCCTGTAGCAAATTCAAACCAAGGATTCGACTCAAACAGCAAAGAAAGTATAAAGATCAAGTCAAGTAAATCAAAACATTAAGCAATCAAGTTCAAGTTTAAATTCATTCAACCTGTAGCATCTTAAAACCTGTAGCATGCAAATTCATCTAGATCAAAGTTCGGATTCCAGGATCAAAATCAAAGCAAGCCTCATATCATTTCCTAGTTTTTCAAAGAGTCTGTTTTCTCTGTTCAAACACAATCAGGTGAGCAAACTACCTATATAAAATATGGAATAAGTTATATCTAGTTTACATATGATTGATGCTTGAAAATGTGCTGTGAAAATGCCTGCATGCCTGTATATTTTGTGTGCACGGGCAAAATGTATCTCTGTTCTTACTTTATAGGTTTTAAACCCTGATCAAAATTCAAAAATCTAATCCTCTAATCTCTTTTAGGCTTTGATGTTAGAATAGAATGTGTTTGAATAAATACAACCTTAAATTTAAAAATATTATTAAATGTTATCAACATATAGATTTGCTGGAAATAAGAAATGTCTGAGAAAAATCAATTCAAGTCAAAATTCAATGGTTACAATTTCAAGTTTTGATCATAGGATCAGATTCATTTTACAAAATAATGAATTTAGATGTAAAAATCATGATTTTTAAGCAATTTGATGTTGAGAAATTTCGAGTTGAACGGTTTTCAAATCTCTGTCGATTCATGGTGATCGACGACGAGCTAGGTGGCGTGCTTGTTCCTGAAGGAAGCTGGTGACATGGAGAGTAAGGGAAAAATAATCGAATTTTTTTTCGATCACCAAGGTGGCGGCATGGTGGCTTTGTAGGGTTTAGGGTCTAGGCAAGATCGTAGTTGAATTCAAGGCTAGTTCATCGTCGTCAAGGCTTCGGACTTGCTCGGAGGTAGGGGAATTGGAAGTGAAGTCTTTAGCGTTGTTCCAGGCATGAGCTCGCGGTTCCCAATGGCCTGTGGTGGTTGAACGAGGGTCGAGAAGGTGGTGGTTTTGGTTCATGTGATGCTCGATCTTGCTCAAATTCGATTTCGTCATTGATTCTTGATTCTGGGTGCTCGAGATGCTCGGGTGGGTAGTCACCGATGTGTTGAAGGTCAGAGTAGTGACCAAAGTTGCTTCAATCACATGTGCACGTGTATAGGTGTCAGCAGTAGTTCAGTAGTTTTGGTTTTAGAGAAGAAAGATGTGCCTCGGGTAGAAGCTTAGGAAAATGTGGAGATGGCTCGTGTGTGTTCTCGGGTTGTTGGCGCTTGTTTAACCATATAACAACAGATTAAAAAATTTAACAGAAACAAGTTTAAAAATTAAAAGAAAAAAAAGGGTGACTCGAAGGTTTTCTCGGGGAAAACTGGTCTGGGCCCGGGTTGACACCCGAGGTTGTCTCGGGTCTGACTTTTTAAGCATTTAAAATAAATCGGTTTTAAATTTTTGAAATTAAACAAGTTTTAAAAGTTTAAATAAAGTTTTAACAAATTTTGTTAAACTAACTATTTTATACAATATGTGTTTATTTGTGGATTAATTAAAGGTTTTAAAATATAAATTATTTTAATTAATCAAGTTTTTAAGTGTTTTAAAATATATATGTGTGTGTGTGTGTGTGTTTTCATTAATTAATTCTTAAGCCTATTTTAAATAAAGAATTAAGTAGCTTAATTAAGAAGTGGGTCAAAAAGATAAAGATGTTTTGAGTTGTTAATTAACTTAAGGATCTAAGTTAATTTATGGATTTATAATAAATTTATTTCAAATTAAAATGTTTTAAAGATCAATTATTTTGATTTTAAAATAATTTTTTATTAAGTGATTAATCAATGTGATCCCTAATTGTTTTCAAATGATATTTGTTAATGTAATTAATTAAGATAAATGGGTTATCTTAAGATTAAAGGATCATTAATTTGAAATTTAATAATAATTACTTAATTAAAGGTTAATTAAGTATTAATTAAAGATTAATTTGTTAAGAGTTAATTAATTAATGATGAGTAATTAAAAGATGATTACTTAATGAAATCAATTAAGTATAATTACTTAATGTAATTAATAAAAGATATTACTTAATGTAATTAAAGATAATTACTTTGTGTAATTATGTTAAAGGATGATTAATTAATTAAGATTAATTAATGTAAGTAATTAAGGGTAGTTAATTACTTAAAGATTTACTTAATGAAAGTAATAAAGGTTAATTAATTAATACGGTAATTTAATTAATGTGATTAATTGAAGGTTAATTTGTTAATGAGATTAATCAATGATTAAAGGTTAAATTAATGTATGATTAAAGGATAATTAATTACTGTGATTAATTAATTAAGGTAATTAATTTTAGAATAATTAATTAATTTAAAGTTAATTAATTAATGAAAGTTATTAAGGGTTAATTAATTAAGGATAATTAATTAAAGGATAATTAAATAATTAAGGGTTAATTATTTAATGATTAAAGGTTGATCGATTTATTAATTAAGGTTGATTAATTAATGATTAAAGGTTAATTAATTTATCATTAAAGATTAATTAATAAATGATTAAAGAGTAATTAATTAAAATAGTTTGAAATTAATTAATGTTGATTAACTAGGATTAGTAATTTATTCATAAGTAATTAATCTGGTTTAAATTAATTATAATCAAGTGATTAATTGACCTTATTTATGGATGATTGAATTCTATCGAATGCTTTGAATTGTTTGATATCACCGATGTGTGATGTTCTGTGATATGAATTGTTTAAATTGAGCTGTGAATTCTGATTTATTTATCTGTGATGGATATAAAATTGTTTACCTATGAATGAAAGATAAGCTTATAGAATTATACCGCTTATCGATATTGTTGTGCTTGAATTGATGATGGTTGTGAATTGTATTGTTGTGTGTAAAACCCCTGGACTACACCACACACAAAAATATGGATTTCATGAGAAATTGGTTAAATCACAGATATTTTGAATTTAATATTATTTTATTCAAAATGGTTTTAAACGTCGAATTTTGAATTCAAAATGGTTTGGAAGAGAAATTGGGTTAAATCTGAGAAACATTTGAAAAGGAGTTGTGAAATTAAAATAATTTGATTTGAATTTGAATTCAAGATTATGAAGCTGGATTCTATATACATATATAGAATTTGAGATTTTGGAAACTATGATTTAAAAAAGGATTTTACAGATTATATGATGTATATATATGGATTTTAAACCATCTTTAAAGTATTTTAAAGGAAGTATTTTAGAAATTTAAATTTAATCCAAGTTTATACTTTAAGGGCTATAACTTCTGCATATTTAATTGGGTTTTTCCGAAACAAAAAATCTATGTTTTCAAATGATAATAGCTTTCATATAAAGAAAGAATTCCCAGTTTGTGTTGAAAAGATTTCGAGTTGTGGATAAATTTGAAATGGAAATAGTTTTGAAAGTTATAAATGAATCTTTGTTAAGAAATAGTGAACTTTGTTTTCAAATTGAAGAGAATATTAAGGATGTATCTTTTGTATAAAAGATTTGAAATGAAAATTTGTTTAAACCATTAAAAAAGAAAGGTTTTGGGCTAAAAGTTGTGACTTAATTAAGATCCCAATATATCCATATGTTTTTAAAACAAGCACTCATTATTCGATTTAGCCGGGAGAGAACTTTACGTCATAAAACTCATTCCGAGTAATGATACGACAAAATGGATAACACTTGAAGACAGCGGTGAAGACCGAGTACTTTTGAGAACGAAAGGATTACCAGTCGAATGTCTTTGCATTGAGTCACGTCGGTATAGAGATCTCCATATATGATGGGGAGTCTGATCGGGATATGTGACGGGAAGTATTTTGGTTTTGTGATTGCATTGTGTTTCATTACAGCATGATACGGGGTTCTCACTTCGAGCTTGGTGGCGAGACGGAGACTCTTACCCCCTACATGTCCCCGGAGAGGAGTTGGCTAACCAGGTTGGTTGAGAGTCGAGAGGCTGGCTGTAAAAACCAATGCGAGGTACCATTCTCAGCCACGATGGGGCTGGGATGGTTGAAAAGCCTACCAGTCGAGAGTGGCCGTTGTCGCTGGTTGAAAAGCCTAGACCGTTAAATTTGGTATCAGAGCTAAAGGTTGAGTAAGAACTTTAGCTCAGGAGCATAATACATTGGGTAACACATTAGAGATAGGGATATAAATACCCTAGAATGAGTATATCCCGAAGATGTCTTGTCCGTATGCCTCAGTCAATTCTCTTACTATTCACTGATAGTGAGAATGAGTGCAAGAAGAGGACGAGGTAGGGGACAGGGAAGTACCACTTCACATGGTCAATCCCCTGTAACAATAAGGAACAACTTTTTACCATCAATTTCTTTTGTTTATCATCCAATTTCAATTCTTTGATGGCTTCGTGGCAGCTCGAGAAGAAGCTTTGGTGTGGTAGTGGCCCTGCGAATCTTTGTTTACGTTATAGAAAGGTTCCTATTTCATATTCTCATCATCAGTTTCCTATCAGCTTTTCGTTCTTAACTTTAATAAATTTAAAATTTTATTTGAAATAAATCGATTAACAAAACATAAATCTAGGTTAAATTGTATCAATAGATCGACTTCGATTAAAACCAAAGTTGAAATTCTATTGTAATTTCTTGTGAGGATCAAACTCCGAAGAGGGACAAGCTAGTGTATACTTTGGAGTATCCCGACCCGAGTTGAGAATCTATTTGTCTATTCTTTGTGGTCCAGATACTATTCTGCGAATGGTTAGTTATCCCTTCGGACTAACTAATACCCCTATATATTTCGTAATTCTGGTGACCTGAATAAATTGTGAAGTGTTGAATAGATTTGTTCTCATATTTATTGATGACATTCATATTTGGTAAGCCAAATGTAGAATAAATGTTCATCTTGATCTGGAAAGCTATGTCTTTGTATGTTTATCTGTTCTTTGGTTGTCCCCCTGTCTAGCAAATTTCGGGGACAAAATTTTCTTAAAGGGGGAATCTGTAATGATCACAGTTTTGAGTCAAATTTAATTTGGTAATTAATATAAAAATTTGGATTAAATTGTGAATTTATTTGAAATTTCTAAAATAAATAGGATATGTGTTTATTTCATATTGATTATAAATAAGAATTTGATTTGAAATTCAAAAAATAAATATCTTAGAAAATAAATTGGATTAAAAGTCCTATATTTTAAAATTAATAAATTTTTTTTCTAATATTATAATGTATATATATGTATATATATATTTGAGATTTATATTTTGAATTTGATATAAATAATTTTCAAAAGTTGTTTAATGCTAAATTCAATATTTTGTGTTCATTTATTAATGTGTAATTAGATTTTTAAAAAAAATCAAATTCTTTAAAATTATAAATATTTATAAAAAGGAAATGCATTAATTTAATAATAGAATTGTATAATAAAAACATAAACCTATGTAAATATGAAATTAAATAAAATTTAAATAAGGGGTTTAAACATAAAATACTTACATTTAAACATTTGTAAACATTTTAACCAGTATAAAAACAAGTGTAACCCTTTTGAATATGAATTTAACAAGTGTTAACAAAGTATAAATTGGATTTACAAGTGGCATTTAAATTTTCTTTTAAATTAAAATTTAAATAACATGTTATAGAGAATAGCCAGGCCAATGAATTCATTTCTCAATTCTTTCTTCATCTTCATTTTCAAAAACTTAAACCTGAAAAAAATAAAAAAAATCAAATCTGAAGCATCTCAAAATACATCAAGCAAAGATTTAAAATCTAAAATAATTAAAACAAAGATTATTTCCAGTTTTCAAAACCTGGAAGTTCAAGTTCAAAATCCTGAAGCAACTAATTCAACTCAACATAGATCAAGGATTCAACTCGGTTAAACAACAGATCATTTCAAAATCAAGTATTAGATCCAAAAAAATCAAGCAACGGATCAAATTTCAAAGATTTAAATCATTTTCCAGTTTTTTTTTCAAAATGCCCAGTTCCAGGCTTGTGTTCTCTGTACAACCATTCCAGGTGAGTAAACCTATATACTTGAAGCTTGAATATGTATATATAGTTGTTGTTTGTGACCATGCTTGAAGTAAAATTGAAATATGTTTATATGTATACAAAATATGTATATATTTGTCATTGCATGTCTGATATACAGGCATATTCACCTCCGTTCTTAGTTCCAAGTTTCGAAAACCTGTTTAAAATCAATTTCTTCTTCTCTAATCTTTGTTATGCTTTAAGATCTAAATGAAACTTATTTGTATGATCAAGATATAGGTATTAAAAATATTTTTGAGAAGAATTGTTTTGAATTTATCTAGAAATTTTGAAATATATTGAAAATCTTTAAAACCATGTTAAATTCGAATGTTAAATTTCCTTGATTCACCTATACCGTCCATCACGTCTTCGAAAATCACGATTTTTAAAAGTAAAATCAGATTTTTTAGTGAAGTATTGATCGAGAAATTCGAGGTTGAACAGAATTGGTACTTTTTTCTGGTCATCGACGTGATAAGGGAGGTCGTGGTCATGGCTGGAGGAAGCCTAGGTGACGGGGATTCATGGAAAAATGCTCACAAATTTTTTAGTTGATCATGGCGATGGCGCGGCGAGGTTTTAGGGTTTAAACCTAGATTTTGGTCGATCGTGTTCTTGAGGCAGTCCTCGACAAAGTCGAATCGGACTTGACCGGAGTGGCAAGGATGGAAGCATGAGACTGCATAGGTGGTGTTAACTTGATCGCAAGGCTTCAGGAAATAGTAGGCGGCGTTGTGAAGCATTTTTCTAATGATTAGTTTAGTTCCAGTTGGATACTATTATGATCGATTTTGTCTTACAGGGGAATTGATCGACCTGGGTGTTCAAGAGGCTCAGGGAGATCATTGGTGACGTATGAGTGGTCGTGGCAGTGATCGGAGGTGATCAGAAGGGTTGTACACGTGCACACATGCATGATTAAATCTGGAGTGGTTATAGGATTTGGGGAAGAAAAGGTTTCCTCGGGTTCGTGTTCGTGTAGTGTAGGGATTGGCTCATAGCAATAGAAGGAAGGAAGAAACTTGGAGTTGGGCTCGGGAAAAACAAGTGCGAGCTCGGTTTCTTTTGCAACCTTAAAAGTTTAAAAGTAAAGGAAGATTTTAGCAAGTTTTCAAAACAAATAGAAAATGAATGACGTTTCGAAGAAAATGTTAAACAAATTTTCCAATATAAATGTTAACAAGTTTTTAAACAGGTTTTCAAAGCTTTAAAATGTTAATGTTAAAATCGTTTTGTTTTAGATAAAATATATAATAGGTTAATTATGGAATTAAATTCCAAAGTGTTTTTCAAATAGTGATGTGATTAAGAAATGATTAAGGCAAGTGTATTCTCAAATGATTTTGTATAAACTAATTTCAAGTTTTTAAGATCAAAATGGTAATTAAAAGTGATTAATTAAAGGATAATTAATGAGATTAATTAATATGGTTAATTAAAATAAGTAATTAAAGGATAGCTAATGTCATTAATTATGGAGATTAATTAATGTGAATAATTAAAAGGATAATTACTTAATATAAGTAATCGAAGGTTAATTAAGTAATTAAGGTTAATTACTTAACAATTAAAGGTTAATTGATTAAAATGATTTATTAAAGGATGACTAACCAAGGTGATTTACTAATTAAAGGTTGATTAATTTATGTTATTAGTTAAAGGATAATTAATCTAAAGGATTAATTAGTTAAAGAATAATTAATTAATGTGATTAATTAATTAATGTGATTATTTTGAGGTATATTTGTTAATGTGATTAATTAAAGTAATTAATTAAGGTTAATTAATGTAAGTAATTAAGGGTAAATAATTACTTAAAGATAATTACTTAATAAAAGTAATTTAGGATAACTAATTAATGATAAAAGGTTGATTAATCAAGTGATTAAAGAATAATTAATTAAAAGATAATTTGTAATTAAAGATTAATTAATTAAAGGAGAATGATTAATTAATGAATTTAATTGAGGATTAATTAATTATGAAATTAATTTAAAGTAAATATATTTATGTGATTAATTGAGGCATAATTAATTAATTAAGTATAATTAAGATGGGTAATTAAGGTTGATTAATTAATTTCATAAATCAAAAAGATCATAATTGGTTTGTAATTAATTAATATTAATTAACCAGGATGAGTAATTTACTCATAAGTAATTAATCCGGTTTAAATTAGTTATAATAAGGTGATTAATTGATCTTACTTATGGATGATTGGATTCTATTGAATGCTTTGAATTGTTTGATATCGCTTACGTGTGATGTTTTGTGATATGAATTGTGTGGATTAAAATATGAACTGTGATTTATTTATCTGTGATGAATTTACATATTTTTTGTTTATCTGTGAATGAAAGATAAGCGTTATAGGATTATACCGCTTATCGATATTGGTGTGTGTAACGACCCGTATTTTACGTGTCGATAAATCGTAAAATAGATGCATTAGGTCGTTAGTATTGTTTATGTTGGTTTGAGTTTGAGTCGACCAAAGCTTAGTCGTATGGAAGTTAACTCGTGTAGAGGCTTAGGTTGAAGTGTAGCTTAAGTCGTTCGGGGTTGGGTCGTGTACGAGTTACGACTTAAGAACTGGGACAAGCTAGCAAGTTGGTGGAGTTAGCGGGTTAGTGGTGAGCGACTTAGTGCTTAGGTCGTATGGAAGTTAGCCCGTGTGGCCGACTTAAGGTGGTAGGCGAGTTAGTGGGTTGGAACGACTCATAGGATGACCGACCTAAGAAGGCTACGGCTTAAGGAATGGAGCGACATATAGGTTTGGACGGGTTAGCGTGTTAGTGCTAGACCGAGTTAAGGTAGTGACCGACTCATAGGGTCTACGACTTAAGAAGACAGGCCGACTTAAAGTAGTTAACGGGTTAGTGAGTGAACGACCTAAGGCTTAAGACGTTGGGTCGGCTATGTGTTAAGTCGTAGACGAGATAAGGCCTGTCTCGTGTGGTCCTGTGTATAGTTAGGTCGAGTTAGCGCGTGTGTGTTAGGTCGGTTATGCTGTTGAGTCGGTAGGGGCTTAGGCCGTTAGGTTGAGGCACTGCTTGTGTTGAGTCATGTGCGTGTTAGGCCGGCTTAGAGATAGGTCGCTTGAGTCGTTAGGTCGGCGTATGGGCTTAAGTCGTGAGTCGTGCACCTCTGTTGAGTCGGTTGGTGGTTGAGTCGTCCAGACGACTTAGGGCTTAGGAAGGGAGGCGCGCAGGTGTTAAGGCATGTGGGTACTGAGTCCATGGGTCGTCTTTTGTTCTAGGTCGTGAGCTATTAGCCGTTGAGTCGCATGAAGCATGAGTCATGAGTCGGCTATAGTTAGGTCGTGGGCGACTCATGGGGACGACCGACTCAGGGGGATTTCTGCCTATAAATAGAAGGGGTTCGCCTCAATTTTTGGCACCGGATTTTGAAGCGACGAAGTGCTGCCATTTTGAGAGATCGACTACAATACTTCTTCACTTCTTTTCTCCTCTCTAATCTAGTGATTCCTTCCATCTAAATTGAAGATCAAATCGAAGATCCTAAAGCCAAAGTTGAAGATCTTCATCCATTCGAGAGAGATTTCATCGTTTGAAGCGGAATCTTGTCGGATCAAGCTAGTTTCTTCGCTGTCCAGATCTGGAGTTGGTTGTTTTTGAGGTGTTTAGGTGATTCGGTGAGTGGTAGTTATCTCTCACACGGACCCAAAGGAGTATATTGGATCGGTGGCTTGTTTATGTGTTAAAGATAGTGATTTCTTGCATTTTCCCTAAGTCTGCATGTAGATCTATTGTTCATGAAGTTTTGACATCTATTTTACTACATGATTCACTTATGCAAGTTCATTCATCAAGTTGTAGAGATATTGTTCATAATTCATGCTTGTTAGAATGCATGTTAGATTTGAACTCTTTATTTACGAAATTGCCATTATTGTTGTAATTGCTTACTAGATCTTGTTTGAATGATTGATTGCTTGGATTAATGTTTGATTTGATTGATTAGTTGATTGATAACTTGACTTTGACAAGTTGGTCGAAGATGATTCAAAAGCTAAGTGGAAAGGCTCTTGAATGGTGAAAGCTGCTTGTGGTATATGAAGCGGATGTGGAAGCTCATATGGATAGATTTGATGACGATGGACTTTGCCATGATGCGATGAGGCAAACCATGATGTTGAGATGGGACTTTGCTATGATGCGTTGAACCAAAGAATGATGTGTGAGAGCCTTGGTTTAATCCAGACGGGATCATCCCAAGCATGTTGATAACTCGGTGATGCGGTCCGGGTTTGTGGATAATGGTGGGCTCGAGAGGCGCTTGAGCTAGTGTGAGAATAGTCGTCGAGGAGGATGACTAGGAGGCTTGGATCTTATCGTTATTGAAGGTTCTAGCATGCTCAAAGCAAGAGTACGTTGGAACGGGTCACGATGACGTTCCAGACACAGGTCATGATGACGTGTTAGTACTCTGGGCAGATGCGATAGTCCTAGGCATGGGTCGTGATGACGTGCGGAGTTATGTCTAGAACCGGGGTTGCCATTAGCCCTTGACGGACGGCTGAAAGAAGGTGCCGGTCATTCAATTAACGGTGATATCAAGGCAGTGATAACAGTGATAGCCAGAGTCATGGATGTTTGATTGTACCATCATTCGGCCTCAAGAGCGGTGTTTTCTGGGTGCTTATCTGATCTTGGTTTAGGCCTTGGCGGTATGTATTTGGAAAACATCGACCTTGACTCGAGTGATAATCACTTTACTTAAATTGTCTGCTTTGCTATGCTTGTTTATGCTTAGTGGGTCTGGGGGCTATCACTGTAGAAAGAGGTGGAGTGGGATGGTTGGGTCCCTATTCCTTTTATCCTTTATGCTCTTTTGATATGTTTGATAGTTAATTTACTACTCACTAAGACTGTTGTCTGACTCAAGGTTTTATGTTCAACTCTTATTACCTTGGGCTGTTCATCCATGTTGGGATGGGCAGACTAGGTAGCAGGTGACAGGTGCTGTTCTTGGCTACCAACGCTGTTGATGACGAAGACGAGCTGGAGGCTTTTGCATATTGTTTTCTTACTATATGTACTGGATGTTCCGCTGTTTGATTGATACTCTGAGTGTTATGTAGTGAGGCTTGATGTATTGACTATTCAGATGATTGTATAAAACTATTATGAGTTTATATGATGAGACTTCTGTTCTATAGAGCTTCACTATGTATATTTTCTATTGTATTTTATCCATGCGCTGTGAGTAATACGATAGAACCTGCTGTTTTACCTTACCCTGGTCCATGACTGCCTGGCACACTTTTCAACGCACCATTCCCTTGTTTCGTGCGGGAGTCATGGGTGGTCGTCACATTTGGTATCATAGCTTTGGTTAATCGATTTTAGCCAATGCTCGCTGACGTAACTACGTATGAGAGACGTAATTGTATTTTGATGGATGATTACTATATATTATATAGTAGTTTAGAAGGATTTGAACTCCTTATGTAGTTGTTTCTCAAGGTGTTCTAAATCATTCCTTTTTGTAGATATTAAGGATTAGTCGAAGTGAGAGACAAGCTGCTAGGGAAAGCCGTGCTGCTGGGGGAGCTATTGATTATGCTGCAATGTTCGAAGCTATGATGACTTCGATCGTGAGAAGGATACCAACTTTAGGACCATCAGTAGATGTTGGAGTTCAAGTTCAAGCTCCAAAACCAGTGGATTTTGCTAAGTTGTGCAAGGACTATACTGCTCTTGGAGGAAAGGTTTTCTTGGGAACAGAATCAACCATAGAAATTCAGAGATGGATTGATGCTTGTAGAAGGATCTTTGGCGATTTGGGAATTGAGGATGCAACTAAGAGGAAGCTTGCATCAAGGCAGCTTCAAGGGAGAGCATCTGATTGGTGGAATTCTATGACCATTGATACTCCAAAGGAAGAGATTACTTGGGAGCAATTCCAAGTTAGATTTGAAGCTAAGTTCATTTCTACAGCTCAGAAATCCGTTCTGTTTAAGAAGTTTGTGGAGCTCAAGCAAGGTGGGAGACCTGTTCTTGAGTATGTTTCTGAGTTTGAAGCTTTGTCCAAGTATGCTCGGTCGTATATTGAATCTCCCTATCAGAAGAATGAGAAGTTTGTGATAGGCTTGGACAATTATCTAGGGAGACAGTTGGTGGATCATCTGGACGATCCGTTTGAGAAGCTTGTGGAGAAAGCTCTCAGGCATGAGAGTTTGTTCCCTAAGGAAGGATCTGTTGTTGCTGTAACCAAGGAAGAGTCCAAACCACAGCAGGGTGGAAACAAGAAGAGGAAGTAGCAACAACAGAAGGGTAAGGATGGCCAGAAGAAGCCGAAGGGCGAAGTGATCTGCTACAATTGTCGGCAGAAGGGCCACTTCTCTAGGGATTGCAAGAATCCAAAGGTGCAGTTGAAATGCCACAACTGTGATAAGCTGGGGCATATCAGGAAGGACTGTCCAGAACCGAGGAAAGACAAGCAGATTATGCAAGCTTATGCTTTGGGGGCTGTTCCATCATCTTCGAAAGCTCCTACTGCGGAAGAGAAGGGGAAGAGTGTGGTGGTTCAAGGTACTCTTTCCATTTGTGGTGTTCCAGTTAGAGTGTTGTTTGATACTGGGGCGTCGCTTTCTTTTGTTTGTAATGATCTTGTAGACCGGTTGGGTTTGGAACCAGATATTGTTGATAGGCCATTGGTTGTGACTAATCCAGTTGGGGGTTCGTCTTGTTTGTGTATGATATGTAGTGGTCTAGTTGTATCGAGTCATGATTGCTCTTTTGTTTGTGATTGCTTTGTTCTGAACTTTGCGGGGTTCGGAATTATTTTAGGTATGGACTGGCTTAGGAAATATGCGGTAAGGATTGATTGTGAGAGGCTGGAGGTGACAGTTGAGAATGTGGAGAGGCGAAAGGTTGTGATACGATGTAAGCATGAAGAAGGCGTCTTCATAAGCTTCATGTATTCGCTGGTTGTTCCACGGGATGGACTGTCATCGATGCCAGTTGTGAATGGATTTGAGGATGTCTTTGATGATGTCAAAGGGTTGCCGCCGCATAGAGAGATCGAGTTTCGTATCGATCTAGTTCAGGGAGCCAGACCAGTTGTGATGCCTCTTAGGCGGATGGCGCCTAGGAAACAACTAGATTTGAAGGTGCAAGTTGATGACCTTTTACGGAAAGGATTCATTCGGCGTAGTGTGTCCGAATGGGGTGCACCAGTTGTGTTCGCAACCAAAGCGGATGGATCGTTGAGGTTGTGTGTGGATTATCGTGAGCTGAATGAGGTGACTAGGAAGAACAAGTATCCATTGCCGAGAATAGATGACTTGTTTGATCAGCTTCACGAAGCTAAGGTGTTTTCTCAGATGGATTTGGCAACGGGATTTCACCAGTTGAGAGTGGCTAAGGATAGTGTGCCGAAGACTGCTTTCAGGACACCGTCCGGTTTTTATGAATGGCTGGTAAAGCCATTTGGATTGACCAATGCACCAGCATATTTTGTGGATCTTATGAATAGAGTGTTCAGGGATCAGTTGAACAAGTTCGTACTTGTGTTCGTGGATGATATTTTGGTTTACTCCAGAAATGAAGAAGAGCACATGACGCACTTGCGGATTGTTTTGGAAATCTTGCGGAAACATCAGCTAAAGGCTAAGTTTTCGAAGTGTCACTTCTGGAAGAGTGAAGTGAGGTTCTTAGGCCATGTTATTTCTGGAAATGGAATAGTGGTTGATCCCGCTAAGGTAGCAGCGATCCAGGATTGGATTAGACCTAAGAATGCATCTGATGTGAGAAGTTTTCTTGGATTAGCAGGATATTATCGTCGGTTTATCAAAGACTTTTCCAAGATAGCTGCACCGTTAACAGGATTGACGAAAAAGAACCAAGTGTTCAGATGGGACGATAAGTGTGAGCAAGCTTTCGTAATCCTGAAAGAGCGACTGACAAGTGCTCCTGTTTTGATTATTCCAAGTGGGAATGATGAGATGGTGGTTTACACCGATGCATGTGGTACTGGACTTGGAGCAGTGCTAATGCAGAAGGATAAAGTTGTTGCGTATGCAAGTCGACAACTGAAGCCGCATGAAAGGAATTACCCGACTCATGATTTGGAGTTAGCGGCGATTGTTTTTGCTCTGAAGATGTGGAGACATTATCTATTGGGAGTTCGATTCGAGTTGTTTACATATCATAAGTCGTTGAAGGATCTGTTCTCCCAAAAGGATTTGAATCTTCGGCAGCAACGATGGCTAGAGTTTTTAGCATCATATGATTTTGGTATAGACTATACTCCGGGAAAAGGTAACGCAGTGGCGGATGCGTTAAGTCGAAGACATGTAGGATTGGGAGCCATGTTTTCGGAATGGAAGAATCTTGAGTATTTGGCTGGATTTGACTTCAGGCCCAGATGTGAATTGGAACCTGAGATGTTGGCAAACTTATCAATAAGACCTACTCTTGTGGAAAGAATTGGCGAGGGCCAAAAGCGAGATGATAAGCTTGTCAAGATTATCCGCGATTTGGAATCTAGATTGAATCCAGAAAAGGATAAAGGATTTGAAGTCGATCGAGAGGGTTGGCTTCGGAAACAAGGACGATTAGTTGTTCCCGATATAGATGGATTGAGAGATGAAGTTCTGAGGGAAAGCCATCACTCGAAGTTGACAATTCATCCAGGTGGAAATAAGATGTATCGGGATATGAAAGAACCTACTACTGGGAAGGTATGAAGAAGGATGTTCTAAATTTTATTTCCAAGTGTATGAACTGCCAGTTGGTAAAAGCCGAGCAGAAGAAGCCCAGTGGATTGCTTCAGCCATTAGAGGTTCCTACATGGAAGTGGGAGCAGATATCGATGGATTTTATTGATGGTCTACCTAGAACCAGGGCAGGGAATGAAGGGATTTGGGTCATCGTAGATCGTTTAACTAAGAGTGCAAGATTCATTCCTGTTCGATCTACCAGGACTGCATCGAAGTTGGCTGAGTTGTATGTTAAGTGGATAGTTCGATTCCATGGTATTCCGAAGAGTATAGTGAGCGATCGAGACCCATTGTTCACTAGTGGATTTTGGAAGAGCTTCTAGGAAGTTTTGGGAACCGAGTTGTGTTTGAGTACAGCTTATCATCCCCAAACAGATGGTCAGACCGAGAGAGTCAACCGAGTTTTGGAAGATCTCCTGAGGGCATGTGTTTTGGATTTCGGAGGATCATGGGAAGATCACCTTCATTTGGTGGAATTTGCGTATAATAACAGTTACCAGTCAAGTATTGGTATGGCACCATATGAAGCATTGTATGGAAGGCCGTGTAACTCTCCGACATGTTGGTTGGAAACTGGAGAAAAGCTGATACTCGGGCCAGAAATGATTCGTCAGACTACGGATTGTATAGAGATCATTCGGCGACGAATGAAGGCAGCCCAAAATCGTCAGAAAGGTTATGCTGATAAGCGTCTTAAGGATTTGGAATTCGACATGGGTGATATGGTTTTTATGAAGATTTCTCCTCCGAAGAATGTTATTCGATTCGGGAAGAAAGGGAAATTGACTCCGAGATTTGTTGGAACATTCCCAATCATCGAGCGAATTGGAAAGCTCGCTTATAAATTGGAGTTACCAGAAAAGATGGCGGGTGTGCACAATGTTTTTCATGTATCTTATCTACGGAAGTATGTGCATGACTCGAATACGGTGGTTTCTGCTGATAGCTGTGAAGATTTAGAGGTTGATCCAGTTGTTACGAGACCTCGTAAGCCGCTTCGTGTTGTTGAAATCGACACAAAACAGCTTAGGAGGAAGACGATTACGTTGCTCAAGGTACAATGGAGTGATGATGTTGACGACTGTACATGGGAGGAGGAAGAGAGGATGAAGGCAGCTCATCCTGAACTCTTCGAGGTATGGCCCTAAGGTGTCGTGACATCTCACGAATTTGTAACTTGTTCTAGTCTTAGAATTCTGCATGCTAGGCTAGTATTTGGATGCATGGTTTGTTGATTGCTATGGATGGTAGGCATGCAGAATAGTTTTGGTTGCTCTTGTTTGTTTGGAATTTCGGGGGCGAAATTCCTAAGGGGGAGAGAATGTAACGACCCGTATTTTACGTGTCGATAAATCGTAAAATAGATGCATTAGGTCGTTAGTATTGTTTATGTTGGTTTGAGTTTGAGTCGACCAAAGCTTAGTCGTATGGAAGTTAACTCGTGTAGAGGCTTAGGTTGAAGTGTAGCTTAAGTCGTTCGAGGTTGGGTCGTGTACGAGTTACGACTTAAGAACCGGGACGAGCTAGCAAGTTGGTGGAGTTAGCGGGTTAGTGGTTAGCGACTTAGTGCTTAGGTCGTGTGGAAGTTAGCCCGTGTGGCCGACTTAAGGTGGTAGGCGAGTTAGTGGGTTGGACCGACTCATAGGATGACCGACCTAAGAAGGCTACGGCTTAAGGAATGGAGCGACATATAGGTTTGGACGGGTTAGCGTGTTAGTGCTAGACCGAGTTAAGGTAGTGACCGACTCATAGGGTCAACGACTTAAGAAGACAGGCCGACTTAAAGTAGTTAACGGGTTAGTGAGTGAACGACCTAAGGCTTAAGACGTTGGGTCGGCTATGTGTTAAGTCGTAGACGAGATAAGGCCTATCTCGTGTGGTCCTGTGTATAGTTAGGTCGAGTTAGCGCGTGTGTGTTAGGTCGGTTATGCTGTTGAGTCGGTAGGGGCTTAGGCCGTTAGGTTGAGGCACTGCTTGTGTTGAGTCATGTGCGTGTTAGGCCGGCTTAGAGATAGGTCGCTTGAGTCGTTAGGTCGGCGTATGGGCTTAAGTCGTGAGTCGTGCACCTCTGTTGAGTCGATTGGTGGTTGAGTCATCCAGACGACTTAGGGCTTAGGAAGGGAGGCGCGCAGGTGTTAAGGCATGTGGGTACTGAGTCGTTGGGTCGTCTTTTGTTCTAGGTCGTGAGCTGTGAGCCGTTGAGTCGCATGAAGCATGAGTCGTGAGTCGGCTATAGTTAGGTCGTGGGCGACTCATGGGGACGACCGACTCAGGGGGATTTCTGCCTATAAATAGAAGTGGTTCGCCTCACTTTTTGGCACCGGATTTTGAAGCGACGAAGTGCTGCCATTTTGAGAGCTCGACTACAACACTTCTTCACTTCTTTTCTCCTCTCTAATCTAGTGATTCCTTCCATCTAAATTGAAGATCAAATCGAAGATCCTAGAGCCAAAGTTGAAGATCTTCATCCGTTCGAGAGAGATTTCATCGTTTGAAGCGGAATCTTGTCGGATCAAGCTAGTTTCTTCGCTATCCAGATCTGGAGTTGGTTGTTTTTGAGGTGTTTAGGTGATTCGGTGAGTGGTAGTTATCTCTCACACGGACCCAAAGGAGTATATTGGATCGGTGGCTGTTTATGTGTTAAAGATAGTGATTTCTTGCATTTTCCCTAAGTCTGCATGTAGATCTATTGTTCATGAAGTTTTGACATCTATTTTACTACATGATTCACTTATGCAAGTTCATTCATCAAGTTGTAGAGATATTGTTCATAATTCATGCTTGTTAGAATGCATGTTAGATTTGAACTCTTTATTTACGAAATTGCCATTATTGTTGTAATTGCTTACTAGATCTTATTTGAATGATTGATTGCTTGGATTAATGTTTGATTTGATTGATTAGTTGATTGATAACTTGACTTGGACAAGTTGGTCGAAGATGATTCAAAAGCTAAGTGGAAAGGCTCTTGAATGGTGAAAGCTGCTTGTGGCATATGAAGCGGATGTGGAAGCTCATATGGATAGATTTGATGACGATGGACTTTGCCATGATGCGATGAGGCAAACCATGATGTTGAGATGGGACTTTGCTATGATGCGTTGAAGCAAAGCATGATGTGTGAGAGCCTTGGTTTAATCCAGACGGGATCATCCCAAACATGTTGATAACTCGGTGATGCGGTCCGGGTTTGTGGATAATGGTGGGCTCGAGAGGCGCTTGAGCTAGTGTGAGAATAGTCTTCGAGGAGGATGACTAGGAGGCTTGGATCTTATCGTTATTGAAGGTTCTAGCATGCTCAAAGCAAAAGTACGTTGGAACGGGTCACGATGACGTTCCAGACACGGGTCATGATGACGTGTTAGTACGCTGGGCAGATGCGATAGTCCTAGGCACGGGTCATGATGACGTGCGGAGTTATGTCTAGAACCGGGGTTGCCATTAGCCCTTGACGGACGGCTGAAAGAAGGTGCCGGTCATTCAATTAAAGGTGATATCGAGGCAATGATAACACTGATAGCCAGAGTCATGGATGTTTGATTTGACCATCTTTCGGCCTCAAGAGCGGTGTTTTCTGGATGCTTATCTGATCTTGGTTTAGGCCTTGGGGGTTTGTATTTGGAAAACATCGACCTTGACTCGAGTGATAATCACTTTACTTAAATTGTCTGCTTTTCTATGCTTGTTTATGCTTAGTGGGTCTGGGGGCTATCACTGTAGAAAGAGGTGGAGTGGGATGGTTGGGTCCCTATTCCTTTTATCCTTTATGCTCTTTTGATATGTTTGATAGTTAATTTACTGCTCACTAAGACTGTTGTCTGACTCAAGGTTTTATGTTCAACTCTTATTACCTTGGGCTGTTCATCCATGTTGGGATGGGCAGACTAGGTAGCAGGTGACAGGTGCTGTTCTTGGCTACCAACGCTGTTGATGACGAAGACGAGCTGGAGGCTTTTGCATATTGTTTTCTTACTATATGTACTGGATGTTCCGCTGTTTGATTGATACTCTGAGTGTTATGTAGTGAGGCTTGATGTATTGACTATTCAGATGATTGTATAAAACTATTATGAGTTTATATGATGAGACTTCTGTTCTATAGAGCTTCACTATGTATATTTTCTATTGTATTTTATCCATGCGCTGCGAGTAATACGATAGAACCTGCTGTTTTACCTTACCCTGGTCCATGACTGCCTGGCACACTTTTCAACGCACCATTCCCTTGTTTCGTGCGGGAGTCATGGGTGGTCGTCACATTTGGTATCATAGCTTTGGTTAATCGATTTTAGCCAATGCTCGCTGACGTAACTACGTATGAGAGACGTAATTGTATTTTGATGGATGATTACTATATATTATATAGTAGTTTAGAAGGATTTGAACTCCTTATGTAGTTGTTTCTCAAGGTGTTCTAAATCATTCATTTTTGTAGATATTAAGGATGAGTCGAAGTGAGAGACAAGCTGCTAGGGAAAGCCGTGCTGCTGGGGGAGCTACTGATTATGCTGCAATGTTCGATCGTGAGAAGGATACCAACTTCAGGACCATCAGTAGATGTTGGAGTTCAAGTTCAAGCTCCAAAATCAGTGGATTTTGCTAAGTTGTGCAAGGACTATACTGCTCTTGGAGGAAAGGTTTTCTTGGGAACAGAATCAACCATAGAAATTCAGAGATGGATTGATGCTTGTAGAAGGATCTTTGGCGATTTGGGAATTGAGGATGCAACTAAGAGGAAGCTTGCATCAAGGCAGCTTCAAGGGAGAGCTTCTGATTGGTGGAATTCTATCACCATTGATACTCCATAGGAAGAGATTACTTGGGAGCAATTCCAAGTTAGATTTGAAGCTAAGTTCATTTCTACAGCTCAGAAATCCATTCTGTTTAAGAAGTTTGTGGAGCTCAAGCAAGGTGGGAGACCAGTTCTTGAGTACGTTTCTGAGTTTGAAGCTTTGTCCAAGTATGCTCGGTCTTATATTGAATCTCCCTATCAGAAGAATGAGAAGTTTGTGACAGGCTTGGACAATTATCTAGGGAGACAGTTGGTGGATCATCTGGACGATCCGTTTGAGAAGCCTGTGGAGAAAGCTCTCAGGCACGAGAGTTTGTTCCCTAAGGAAGGATCTGTTGTTGCTGTAACCAAGGAAGAGTCCAAACCACAGCAGGGTGGAAACAAGAAGAGGAAGCAGCAACAGCAAAAGGGTAAGGATGGCCAGAAGAAGCCGAAGAGCGAAGTGATCTGCTACAATTGTCGGCAGAAGGGCCACTTCTCTAGGGATTGCAAGAATCCAAAGGTGCAGTTGAAATGCCACAACTGTGATGAGCTGGGGCATATCAGGAAGGACTGTCCAGAACCGAGGAAAGATAAGCAGATTGTGAAAGCTTATGCTTTGGGGGCTGTTCCATCATCTTCGAAAGCTCCTACTGCGGAAGAGAAGGGGAAGAGTGTGGTGGTTCAAGGTACTCTTTCCATTTGTGGTGTTCCAGTTAGAGTGTTGTTTGATACTGGGGCGTCGCATTCTATTGTTTGTAATGATCTTGTAGACCGGTTGGGTTTGGAACTGGATATTGGTTATAGGCCATTGGTTGTGACTAATCCAGTTGGGGGTTCGTCTTGTTTGTGTATGATATGCAGTGGTCTAGTTGTATCGAGTCATGATTGCTCTTTTGTTTGTGATTGCTTTGTTCTGAACTTTGCGGGGTTCGGAATTATTTTGGGTATGGACTGGCTTAGGAAATATGCGGCCAGGATTGATTGTCAGAGGCTGGAGGTGACAGTTGAGAATGTGGAGAGGCGAAAGGTTGTGATACGATGTAAACATGACGAAGACGAGCTGGAGGCTTTTGCATATTGTTTTCTTACTATATGTACAGAATGTTCCATTGTTTGATTGATACTCTGAGTGTTATGTAGTGAGGCTTGATGTATTGACTATTCAGATGATTGTATAAAACTATTATGAGTTTATATGATGAGACTTCTTTTCTATAGAGCTTCACTATGTATATTTTCTATTGTATTTTATCCATGCACTGTGAGTAATACAATAGAGCCTGTTGTTTTACCTTACCCTAACTATCGTCCATGGCTTCCTGGCACACTTTTCAGCGCACCATTCCCTTGTTTCGTGCGGGAGTCATGGGTGGTCGTCACAGTGTGCTTGAACTTGTGATGGTTGTGATATGTTATAGTTGTGTGTAAAACCCCTAGACTACACCACACACACAAAAATATGGATTTCATGGGAAATTGATCAAGTCACGGGTGTTTTGAATTTAATTCAAAAATGATGAATTTTAAAAATTGAATTTTTGATTTCAAAATGGTTTGGAAGTGATTTGGGTTAAACTTTTGGTAAAGGAATTTTAGAAATAAAATTATTTTGAATATAAGTATTGACATTAATATTATTTTGGAAACTATAATTTAAAAAGGGTTATACAAGTTATATAATGTATAGATATGGATTTTAAACCATTTGAAAGGTAGCATTTTGGGAAATTACATTTAGTCCAAGTTTATACTTTAAAGGCTATAACTTGTGCATATTTGATCGGGTTTTTTCGGAAAAGCTTGTTGTTTCCAAATGATAATAGCTTTCATATAAAGAAAGAATTCCCAGTCTTTGTTGAAATATTTTCAAGTATGGGTGAATCAAAATGGAAACAGTTTTGGAATTTGTGAATATATCTTTGTTAAAGATTTGGTGAACCTTTTTTTATATTGAAACGGATCTTAAAGCTGAATCTTTTGTTTAAAATATTAAAGTGGAAATTTGTTTAAACCATTCAAAAAAGGAAGGTTTTGGGCTAAAAGTTGTGACTTAACTAAGATCCCAATGTATCCATATGGTTTTAAAATTAGCACTCATTATTCGGTTTAGCTGGGAGTGGACTTTTGTCATAAAACCCATTCCGAATAATGATACGATGAAATGGATAGCATTTGAAGACGGCGGTGAAGACCGGGTATTTTCGAAAACGAAAGGATTACCTGTCGAATGTCTCTACACTGAGTCGAGCCAGTATAGAGATCTTCATATGTGATGGAGAGTCCGAGCGGGATTGTGAATACCCGGATTTGCAAGGGCTTCTTTGTGAAGTACCTTCGGTTCCGTTCGAACCCGGAACAGAATTGTATGGATGTATGTCTGACGTTACACTTTGAGATGTAAAGCTGGTTTCTATCAAATACATTTCTGTTTGGTGGCGGAGAATTTATTCTCTTAGCTTAACACCCTTCTGTGAGACGTACGAGCTCAGAGGTTATGTAGTTGATGGTTACTAGTGATAAATTTTCAATTTGGTAATGTGGCATACTAAGTGCTGCTGATCATTTTTTGATCAAAGCATAGCTTTTGTGAAAAGCTTATCTTTGTGGACGAGACTTCGTCCAACCTCACAACCCGGCAATGGTCGAAACAGGAAGAATGCGGCATGGTTACGAAGGTCGCACCCTTTAGGGTATGTCCATTTCCTTCTGGATAAAAAGTGATATCATGTTTTAGAGCCCAGATATTTAACTTATATGGTTATTGGAATTTGTTGATGTTGAGGCCTCGGATAAAGGTCGGTGACGACCGGTGTAACGATCCTGATTTTTAGTTACATTTAATTTTGTAATTAATGTTAAATTGTGAATTTAATGGTGAATTAATTCAAATTTTTCCAAATTTATAAAGATATGTTTTGTTATTTATTTATATTTATAAATTTATTTCGAATTGAATCTCTGAATTGAAATTCAAAATTAAAAATCTTATAAATATATTGGATTTGAAAGCATTCTATTTTCAATTAATAAAGATTTGTTTTCCAAATTACATTAAATAGACATTTTACTTTGGAAGTTATATTTTGAAATTAATAAAATAATTTTTGAATTGCTATTTGAAAGTTATAAAAGTATAAAATATAAATAATAGGAAATGCATAAATATAAAGCATATGTTAATATAAAAAGGAATTTTGTAAATACATAAAGTATAAATGAGAAAAACATAAAACATAATTTGTAAATAAATCTAAGTTAAAGGTTTAAAACAAATTCTATAAACTAATTACAAATAAAGGATTTAACATAAATGTTTACATTTTAACATTTGTAAAATGATAATACAAGTAACTAACAAGTGTTAGCTTCACAAAGAGAAGTGGCAAGATATGTTTTTCTTTCAAAATTATAATGTAAATATCAAACCAGGCCAAAAACTTCATATCTTCAAAAATGGAAACTTGGAAATCAAAATAGATCAAATACAAGCATTTCCAGAAAGAATCTCATCCAAATTTCAAAAAACTGAAGCAAATAGCAAACTCAAACCTATTCAAACAATAAATAAAAAGCAATTAAAAGCTTCAGATCACTATCAAAACTGAAGCAATTAAAATAAAACTGGAAGCCTGGGAGCAAGATTTAAATTCAAGAATAAATGCAAGAAAAACAAACAAGTAGCGGTTCAAATTCAAATGCATTCAACTCAGTTTTTGTTAAAGCTCCAGATCTAAGAGTTCCAGATCATTTCCAATTCCAACTCAAATTTGTTTCTTTGTTTTTCTTTGCCTTCAAGCATCAAACCCAGGTGAGTAAACTCACTTCTAAAACCTAAGATTTGTTTGAATTTTGGTTTGCATGTGATCATCTTGTAAGTAATGAATTAAAATATGCTTGTATGGTTATGTAAATATGCATGTATGTATATATATACCTTGTGTACATATCTGGAAATAGGCAAGAATGCCTCTGTTAAAATTTACAAGTTTTAATCTAGTTGAAAATTGAATTCCACTTTCGTTGATCTTCTACAGCTTGTGATGTTAAAACAAAATGGGTTTAAAATTACCGTAGCTTAATTTTAAAATATATTTCCAAGAAAAATATGAGATGGTTTTTGACTGGAAGAAGAAATAAAGTGAAAATTCAAAACCTATCCAATTTTCAACCTGCATGGATTCAAGATTCATTTACATCATCCTAATCAATTTCGAAAACAATGATTTTTAAAACTAAAATTAGGATTTTTAGTTTTGAATTAAAGTAGCATTCGCAAGATGAACCGAAATTAGTTTATGGCGAATTTCTGGTGATTAGCGAACTATTGGGTGTTGGGGTTGCTTCCAGAGGTGATTGGGTGGTCGTCGAACTCGAGAAAAATGCGTGATGAATTTATTATCCATCGTGGACGGTGATCGGCGTCGATCTAGGGTTTAAGCCTAGTATTTTGTCAATCGTGTTCGTGAGGCAATGTGTCGTCGACGTAGCATTTTGGTCGATCGAACCTGGGGAGATGGATTTATTGTCATGTGGCGAAGTTTGGGTTACGACGGCATGGTGGCAGTCGATCGGTGGTGATCGCGTGTGGTGTTTTTAGGTTGATCAGTGAGTTCTAGTATTCATGAATAAGCTCGATTTCGATTCTATGACGATTTCATCGGATCTGGATAGTCGATGGGGTAGTGGTGGTCGGCGGCAACTTGCAGAAGATCCGAAGTAGGTTGAAACCGATTGGAGTTCGTGTACACGTACACAAGTATCGTCGGTGTCAGGTGATTGTTGAAAGCTTTGGGGATAAAGCAGTCATCTCGAAGTCAGACTCGAAGTGGTTGATGGTTTTCTCGAAGCCAATGATGTTCGCAAATGTCTCGTGATTTCCTCGAAGTATTTAGCTTTTGGATCGGTTTTTTTATGTGTAATTAACTAGATTTTTAAAGGCAATAAGGGAATGAAGTTTTAATGTAAACGAAAATAAAAGCAATGGTGAAACAAGTTTTAAACGAGTTTTTGAAAATTCTAAAATGTTTAAAATTTGTTTGTTTGAAAGTAATTAAGAAATTTATTCCTAAATGTTTTTCAAATGTAGTTTAATTATGAAATTAAGGAAATGATTAACATAAGGGTATTCTCAATGATTTGGTATAGGTCGATTTCAAGTTTTCTTTAATAAGAACTAAATGTAATTAAGTAATAATTAAGATAAAAGGATTTATCTTTAATTAATTAAGGTTATGCTTAATTAAAGATAATAAATTAGTGAAATCAATTAAAGGTTTATCACTATATGTAAATAGTAAGGATCAATAAATTAATGTTAATTGTATGATTGATTTAAAAGCTAATTACTTTGTGTAATTAAATTAAAGCTAATTACTTTGTGTAATAAATTTACGGCTAACTAGTTCTTATGATTAAATTAAAGAATGGTTAATTAAGTTAATTAATTACTTAAAGATAATTACTTAATTAAAAGTAATTAATTAATGACTAAAGTTAATTAATCAAGTGATTAAAATTAATTTGTGATTTATTTATATAAGTGATTAGGATAATCCCTTATTGTAATTAATTAAGGATAATTAATTTAATGGTAATTAATTAGGGGTTAATTAATTTATTGACTAATTAATTAAGGATAATTAATTAAAGGATAATTAAATAATTATAGTTTAATTATTTAATGATTAGAGTTTGATTAAATTATTAATTAAGGTTGATAAATTAATAATTAAAAGTTGATTAATTTATTAGTAAAGGTTAATTAATAAATGATTAAAGGTTAATTAATTAAGATGGTTTGTAATTAATTAATATTAATTAACCAGGATTAGTAACTTATTCATAAGTGATTAATCTAATTTAAATTGATCAGATGAGTAATTAATCTTACTTATGAATGTTTGGATTCTATTGAATGTTTGAATTGTTTGACGTCCCTGATGTGTGATGCTTTGTGATATGAATTATTTTGATTCAAGCTTGTGGCTTGGAGTTTTAGGATTTGGCATTGAGAACATTATCTCTCCACTGTTGTCGTTTCGTCTTCCGCTTTTATCTATCTCTGATATATGTATTGATTTCATTTGTATCAATGTGTTGTATCATTGTTGTAAATCAACTGTTGTATATCAATGATATATTGTTTTCTTCCGCTATGTTGTTATACTTAATGTGTTATAAGCTTTGGCGAACTAGATTCGAAGTTTGAATCTGCGGCATTCGAATACGGGTGATGTATTTGGTGCTGATTTTCGAGCGAGTCGGGATCGTTACAACCGGGGGATGGCATACTCGTGTCAGTAGTTACCTAGTTGCAGAGGTAACTCGACCTTGTGTTGGCAGAGAGCCGGTTAGGTTCTCGGGGCATCCCTCCAGATGCGTACCCATTTGGTGAGGAATTTCCTTTGCCTGACCATTTTTTGGAAAGCGAATCACCCAATTCGCGTCCTATACGGTTTTAGTTGTAGAACCTGCCATTTAACATGGTAGCTATAGTTGGCATACTATAATGGTACATATGCTGGCTAAGATTAATATTATACTTTTGAAATGATTTCTACACTATGAACTAACTGTAATATCAAAATGATTTTGCGTATCAAGCATGTTTGACTATCATAAGGAGGAATCTCCTCTAAGTGTGCGCTTGCATTGTGTGTGTGGCGGAAGGACTTATGGTGGTTTCATTTTCCAAAAAGCATAGCGGATTTCTTTTTATTTCTTTTTGTTTGTTTTGTTCAAGACAAACTTTTTTTGTTTGCTCACACCAGTCCCATGACTGACCTGGAGTTTATTGTTCCCTTTCTAAACTGGGTGCCCACAATTTTCCACACGGGCAGTCTAGACTCAGGTTATCAATAGATAGAAGATATGGATCTTTGGAGTTTTTTGTTTGAAGATCGTATTATGCATCGGATTTGCTTCACTTCAGCATGATGGCGGTTCGAGCTTTCACGTTTGGAGTCTTTGGAACATTGGCATTAGAGAATATATCTTTCCACTGCTGATGTTATCTCTTCTACAGTCTTATTATTTCCACTGTATTATCTCTGATAGTGTTGATCATTTCATTTGTATCATTGTTGTATCAAATGTTGTGCATCAATAAAATTATTCATTATGTTTTCACTATGTTGTTATCTTCTGATGTCTTTATAAGCTCTAGCGAACCAGACTCAATGTTTGAATCTGCGGCATTCGAATACGAGTGAAGTATTTGTATGTCGATTTTTGAAGGTCGGGTCAGGGTCGTTAAAGTTGGGTTAGAGTTGTGACGCCCCACCTCTATACCCACGCTAGCCAAGAACATTGTGAGGTAATGTCGTCAACTAGCGCGGAGAATAAGACTGTTGAGGAGCGACCATCTGTATAATTACGTTGTGCGAGTACTGATATGCCAGATAAAAATACAACTTTTCATCACAAGAGGAAATCCGACATACCGATGCAAACTCAAGGTTACTACACAGTGGCTATAATATCTTCGGAAACAAATATAGAAATAAGTATAACACAAATCAGTCACAGAAGTTCATATCTCAAAGGCGGAAACAGATATGAATATTACACATAAATGTGTATATCAGAGTAGTGGTCAAACAAGATTCACTATATCACAAAAGAATAGTTACAAGAGCTAAAAGAATAAGTATACATCATGGAGTCTATATCTCAAATGTATACAACAAAATAAACTACTAATCTAAGTAGTTAGCTAAAAGTCAGATTAATAATCTCAGATGAGGAGTCAAGCAGAAACACCTGTAACATCCCGGTCTGACCCGAGTATTATTTAGTAAGAAAATAATAAACGGATCAGTCTAACTATAAATATCAGATGAAATGATATAGAATAAGAGATATGAAAAAAATGTATAATAACCAAAATGCCATACTGTGATAAGCATGTAATTGAAAATCAACAAGAGATTAATCAATATCACAAGAATCTTCTCAAAGATAAAAAGAATTATCATACTCTTTATTTCATTTACCAAACCATAAATATTGACAATTATATCAATGCCAATCACAAAAGTTAATGACACAAAAATTCACCAATTCACAAATATTGATAGAACTTATCAATGAAACCACAAAAATTGGTGAAACACAAATTCTAGAAATCATCAATAGAAATCCAGAAATCACAAAAAAGGGGGAGGCCTATCACAAAACGGGAGCATGAAAACTCACCAACACGTGTATCAAAAAATGGAACGCTATTCCATGGTTGCTAACCATTAACTTTAAGCCCGAAGCTCCACAAAACGGTCCGAAGACCATGGGTCTCTACCCCACCAAATTGAGCCGAAGATCCATAGAAACGGGGTTTAGTCTCCCTCGCAGACAAAGAGACATCGCACATTGCTAGTCTAAATCACAAAAATGATCATCATTGATCATCAAGAAGAGTCAGTTACACTAAGCTAGTAAATATATAAGCTTAGCTTCATGTCCCATAACCACTAGCTTAACTTAAATATTTACGAACAAATTGTAGATTTCCACTCGAAAATTGTCACAAGAGATTCAATCGAACAAGTCCAAGAATTAACCGACGAAGTAAACGCAAGCGTTTCATACCACTTGTTTTACTAATTCGTTTAATTAGATTTCTCATACGAGTGAGGTAAAGGTTTGTATATACTAATAGATTGGAAAACGGTTTTAAGAAAAACGAGCTTTGTATATGAAATAGTGTTGAAATCATTTGGAAGAAAGAGTTTTAATATTTACTACTAGTATTAAAACCTTTATATTTTTAAAGTGACAAATCACAAAAAAAATGATTGTAGAAACAATCAATCACCAAAATTCACATACGAAGACGTGAATCAAATCCAAAGAAACCGATACCGAGTCCATCAAAGTGGATATACCCAAAAATTCCAAAAATAGAAGTTATCAAAGTCGACCAAGGTGATAACATCTAATTGGAGAAGAAGAATCGATTAAAGATTGGAAAACCAAGCAACTAGCACATAAATAGGCAAAACAGGCAAAACAAGAGCAGGTCAGTCGACTGAATTCCCTGAGTCAGTCGACTGAACGCATACCTGAGAAATTTTCGGGCTTCAGCTCAGTCGACTGACTCAGAGAATTTAGTCGACTGAACCTGAATTCCTGCATTTCCTACCCTATTTCAAATGAAGTGCAAACTCACTCAATTTGCAATCGGACAAGCACGGACGCTAGGGGTTTACGCCAATCGGCAACCCACCCCTATTGGCTCCTCGATGCATCACCAAAACATGAATCAAACATCAAAGGTAGGATTTTTAAAGATTTGAACCCAAAAATACTAAAAATTGGAATATTCACCAATTCAATCCAAACCAAAAGCAAATGCACATGAATAAGTGTTAGGAATTCATGCCCAACAATCAAAGATAGATATAGGCATAGATGTGAGATAAAAATCTCACCTTTAAACCCAAAACAAATGATGAAGAAGCTATAGAGCAATGTCAAGAAAAATCACTCTTCAATTCCAACCCAAAGATCTTGAATCTAAGCTTAAAAGAGAAACATTTCCTAAATTAGGTTTAGGAATTTCTGAAATTGGTAAGAGAATGAGTTGGAGAAGAAGAAGATGAGGCTTACCAAAGCTTCTTCTATAAATTTGGAGCTAGAACTTGATTTGCAAAATAAAACTAGGGCTTGGAGTTTTAATTTCCCATTCCTTTCTCCATTGTTGTTAAATCTTGAGTATTAGGAATTAAAAATGAAGTAATGAAGAGCAGAGGGGTGAAGCTGGGGTCTAATGGGCTGAAACAAAATCAAAGCCCTAAGTGAAAAAGTGGCAAAATTCCACTAACTCCAAACATATCAAAGTTTATACTTAAAAAGATCGCAAACGTCATTTTGAAGTCAATGGGAGTGGTCTCGAGTCCTAATTTGACTGTTTGCAAAAGGTAGTTTTTTTGGACAAAAATCCGACTAACGATGAAATATTTAAATAAAATATTTAAATACTCAATCGTAAAATATACGGGTTGTTACAGACTCCCCTCCTTAAATAAATTGCGTCCTCGCAATATTTAAGAAGAAAAATATATAGTAACAACCATGAAAGGATATTCAACACAAAAGAAATTTGAAATAAAAAGTTCATCTCAAAGAGCACGAGAAAGTAAGTCCGGATGTGTTCGCTCGATGAATTCTCTAGATTCCCAAGAGAAATCCTTAGGATTTGAGGTCCATTGAACTTTCACAAGCGGAACATCTTTATTTCGAAGGCGTTTGACCTCCGAAGCAATAATACGAATAGTATGTTGCTCATAAGTTAAATTAGGCTAAACTTCAATTTCTTCCACAACACCGGGCTTAAGAATAGAATCGGAATCTCGAAGACATTTCCGTAGTTGAGAAATGTGAAACATGTCATGAATAGTAGAAAATTGAGCCGGTAACAAAAGGCGATAAGCCACGGAACCAATACGTTCGGTGATGGGAAATGGACCAATATATCGAGGTGCTAACTTTCCTGATTGACTGAAACGTACAACACCCTTCATAGGTGAAACACGAACAAACACAAAATCCCCCATAGAAAATTCTAATTTCCATCTTCGGTTATCGGAATAGGATTTTTGCCTACTTTGAGCTTCATTCATCCTATGACGAATAAGGTCAATCTTTTCTGTGGAATCACGAATAAAATCTGGACCTAAAAACAGCTTCTCACCGGCCTCAAGCCAACAAGAGGGAGATCGACATGGCCTTCCATAGAGTGCCTCAAAAGGTGCCATACCAATACTAGATTGGAAGCTATTATTATAGGAAAACTCAACGAGAGCAATATGATCTTCTCAACTTCCACCAAAATCAAGAACACATGCACGAAGAAGATCTTCAAGTGTTTGATTCACACGCTCGGTTTGTCCATCGGACTGAGGATGATAAGCGGTGCTAAAATTAAGCTTCGTTCCCAAAGCTTTTTGAAGACTCTTCCAAAATCCACCAGTAAACAATGGATCACGATCACTAACAATAGAAGTAGGAACTCCATGCAATTTTACAATCTCTTTAATAAAGAGTTTGGCTAAGAGAGGAACAGTTCGATTGGACCGAACGGGAATAAAATGGGCGGATTTATTAAGTCTATCAACTATCACCCATAAGCTATCATGACTCGAACGAGAATAGGGAAGGCCGTTTATAAAATCCATGGAAATTTGATCCCACTTCCAAATTGGAATTTCTAAAGGTTGCAATAATCCACCGGGCCTTTGGGGTTCAGCTTTAACAAGTTGGCAAGTCATGCAACACTTAACAAAGTTAGTAATATCATATTTCATTCCCTTCCAATAATAAAGTCGCCTCATATCCGTGCACATTTTACTACTACCGGGATGAATGGTAAATTTAGAACAATGTGAATCTTCTAAAATATCTTTACGAAGATCACTAACATTCGGCACGATAAGTCTACCAAATCTTCGAATACCGCCACGAGAATCAATATCAAAGTCTTTCAAACTTTCAACATCAATTTTATCTCTAAAATTTTGGCCAAGAACAGCCAATTCGGGATCTAGCTTTTGATCTTCAAGAATGCGGTCTAAAAGAGAAGGATGAGCCTCAAGACTACATAAAGAAAGAGATGAAGACAAATCGAAAATGCGATCTCAAATCTCACAAGTAGATAAAATCTCGAGATCATTCCATTCAGATATCATCATAGAAACAACCGCTTGTTGCTTACGACTAAGTGCATCGGCAACACGATTTCCCTTTCCGGGAGTATAAAGAATATCAAGATCATAAGCTGCAAGAAATTCGAGCCAACGTTGTTGACGCAAATTAAGTTCCTTTTGAGAAAACAGATACTTCAAGGATTTATGATCGGTGTAAAGAACAAATTTTTCTCCCAAAAGATAATGACGTCAAATAAGAAGGGTGAAAACAATAGCTGCGAGCTCTAAATCATGAGTGGCACATCTAGTCTCGGTTGGCTTCAATTGCCTAGAAGCATAAGCAATAACACATTCTCTTTGCATAAGAACGGCACCCAAACCAATGCGACTAGCATCGGTATAAACAATAAAATCTTGGTTCCCTTCGGGAATCACAAGAATAGGAGCATCGAAAAGGAGTTCTTTTAATTTCTGAAAAGAAGCTTCACATTTTTCCGACCAAATGTATTTAACACCTTTCTTTGTTAAGCTAGTAAGAGGCACGACAGTTTTAGAAAAGTCTTTGATAAAACGACGGTAATAACCCGCCAATCCGAGAAAACTACGAATTTCCGTCACACTCTACGGTCTCTTCCAATTTTGAGTCGCTTCAATCTTTGAAGGACCTACTGATATTTCGGATTCGGAAATAATATGACCGAGAAACTTCACACGAGATTGCCAAAAATGGCATTTAGAAAATTTTGCTTTTAATTGATTGCTCCTAAAAGTTTCCAACACAATCCGAAGATGCTTTTCATGTTCCTCCTCAGTTTTTGAATACACAAGAATATCATCAATGAAGATGAGAACAAATCGATCGAGGAAATCTTTGAAAACTTGATTCATAAGGTCAACGAAATAAGCCGGAGCATTCATTAAACCAAATGGCATAACAAGCCATTCATAAGATCCATAACGAGTACGGAACGATGTCAAATGAATGCTATCCTCTGCAATACGAAGCTGATGAAAACCTGTAGCCAAGTCCAATTGTGAAAAGTCTCTAGCACCACTAAGTTGGTCGAATAAATCATCAATCCGGGGTAAAGGATATTTATTCTTCATAGTAAAATCATTAGCTTGCGGTAGTCAAAGCAAAGCCTAAGTGTACCATCGGATTACTTCACAAAAATAGCCGAAGCTCCCCAAGGAGAGGAACTAGAACGAATAAATTGCTTCGTCTCCAATTCGGATAATTGTTTGCGCATCTCCTCGTTTTCTTTATTGGGCATACGATAAGGAGGATGAGTGATAGGTAGAGCTCCAGGTATTAGATTGATTCTGAACTCAATTGCTCGCTTAAGTGGTAATCCTAAAACGGGATCAAATATGTCGGAAAATTCACGAACAATGTGAATAAGAGAAATGACATCCTCCTCCTCATCATTATCGTCATCATGAGGATTTAAAGAATATAAAGATGCAGCCAAGCTGGAATCTGAATCTTTAAGATCAATAGAAATCTGCTTAACTGATTGTGGATGTCGAAGGTAAATAGTCCGCACAGGACATAGGGTATGAGCCTCATAACGGTTAAGCCAATCCATTCCCAAAATCGTTCTAAAGCCTAAGTAGCGCATAACATGCAAATCGGCTCGGAAAGAAAAATCACACAAAATAATCTCGACATCTTTACAAAGCAAACTAATTATTGCGGTTCCACCAACCGGGTTCAAAATTCTCAAAGAAGTCATTAAAGCAACAACACTCAAAGAAAAAGTATAAACAAGTTCTTTTGATATAAAAGAATGGGACGCACCCGTATCAAAAAGAACTCGAATAGGATGATCACGAAATGAAATAATGCCATCAAGGATAGAATGAGAAATACCTTGACCACGAGAAGTGTTACTAGGAGTTTGCGCCACAATAAGCTTTCCCTCCTTCCTACCATGAAGTTTGGGACATGCGGATAAATAATGGTCTCGGCTTTTGCAATAGCAACAAGCGCGGGGTTTTGAACACTTATTCGCATAATGGTCCTTAGAACCACAATTGTAGCATTGCCTACTATTAGAGGTAGAAGTCTTTGCCACCGAAGTTGCTTGCATCCCTTTCTTATTGGGATAAGGACCTTTGAACTTATTAGGACTTTTCTTGTTGTTGAAGTTTGGTTTGGCACCCATAACTTCAACATCATTTTCTTTATCTGCCTCTTCAAGTCGAAGAGCGATATCAACAAGTTGATCAAAAGAAACTTCTAATTTTAGAAGTAATGGCTTCTTGAGATTTTTGTTCAATCTATAAACAAATCTTTGGTTTTTCTTCAATGGAGTGTTTATATATTGGACCCCGTATTTAGAAAGTGACTCGAATGATGCGACATAGTCTGCCACGGAGGATTCATCTTGAACAAGGTCTATGAAACGACGAGCCAATGTCACCTTCTCAGCTTCTGGCACAAATTTTAACCCGAATCGTTCCCGGAATTTCTCCCAAGTAAGATCTACTTCAATTATTTCGGAAATCAGAAGCTCGTACCAATCTAATGCTCTTTCTTGGAGCATACTAGAGGCCACCTGAACTCGGTGAAGATCAATAAGATTCATGCGAGAAAAGATTCGATCGCATGTTCTTAGCCAAGCCTGGACTTCAATAATGGTTTCAGAACCTTTGAACGGCTTTCCACTCAAGTTGGTATAATCGTTGCACAAGCGTGCAAATCCAAACTTAGGGCGAGTAGATTCCGGATTAGAACCGGCTGCTTGAGCATTCTTTACTAGATCAAGAAGCTGCTGGGCAGACATAAAAACTCCATCCTGGGGAGTAGCACTGATTGACCGTCGCTGGGACGGCCAGGTTTAACCATTTCTCTTCCTTAAGAAAGAAGAAGGAAGAAGAAAAAGGTTATTCACAAATTGAATATCAAACATTAATGATTGTTAAAACAAGGAATCATAAAAGAAAATAGGATAGAACGGTACGAAGACACGAATAAATCCTAAGGCAGGACTCCTAAGATGGACTTAGGACGATGATCCGTGTTAAATTATTCTACATTGTTCCGAAGTTTGGCTCTGATAACAAGCTGTGACGCCCCACCTCTATACCCATGCTAGCCAAGAACATTACGGAGTAACGCCATCAACTAGCACGGAGAATAAGGCTGTTGAGGAGCGACCATCTGTATAATTACTTTGTGTGAGTACCGATGTGCCAGATAAAAATACAACTTTTCATCACAAGAGGAAATCCGACATACCGATGCAAAATCAAGGTTACTACACAGTTGCTATAATATCTTCGGAAACAAATATAGAAATAAGTATAACACAAATCAGCCACAGAAGATCATATCTCAAAGGCGGAAACAGATATGTATATTACATAAATGTGTATATCAGAGTAGTGGTCAAACAAGATTCACTATATCACAAAAGAATAGTTACAAGAGCTAAAAGAATAAGTATACATCATGGAGTCTATATCTCAAATGTATACAACAAAATAAACTACTAATCTAAGTAGTTAGCCAAAAGTCAGAATAATAATCCCAGATGAGGAGTCAAGAAGAAACACCTGTAACATCCCGGTCTGACCCGAGTATTATTTAATAAGAAAATAATAAACGGATCAGTCTAACTATAAATATCAGATGAAATGATATAGAATAAGAGATATGACAAAAACATATAACAACAAAATGCCATACTGTGATAAGCATGTAATTGAAAATCAACAAGAGATTAATCAATATCACAAGAATCTTCTCAATGATAAAAAGGATTATCATACTCTTTATTTCATTTACCAAACCATAAATATTGACAATTATATCAATTCCAATCACAAAAGTTAATGACACACAAATTCACCAATGCACAAATATTGATAGAACTTATCAATGAAACCACAAAAATTGGTGAAACACAAATTCTAGAAATCGTCCATAGAAATCCAGAAATCACAAAAAGGGGGAGGCCTATCACAAAACGGGAGCATGAAAACTCACCAACACGTGTATCACAAAATGGAACACTATTCCATGGTTGCTAACCATTAATTTTGAGCCCGAATATCCACAAAACGGTCCGAAGACCATGGGTCGCTACCCCACCAAATTGAGCCGGAGCTCCACAGAAACGGGGTTTAGTCTCCCTTGCAAACAAAGAGACATCGCACATTGCTAGTCAAAATCACAAAAATGATCATCATCGATCATCAAGAAGTGTCAGTTACACTAAGCTAGTAAATATATGAGTTTAGCTTCATGTCCCATAACCACTAGCTTAACTTAAATATTTACGAACAAATTGTAGATTTCCACTCGAAAATTGTCACAAGAGATTCAATCGAACAAGTCCAAGAATTAACCGACGAAGTAAACGCAAGCGTTTCATACCACTTGTTTTACTAAGTCGTTTAATTAGATTTCTCATACGAGTGAGGTAAAGGTTTGTATATACTAATAGAATGGAAAACGGTTTTAAGAAAAACGAGCTTTGTATATGAAATAGTGTTGAAATCATTTGGAAGAAAGAGTTTTAATATTTACTACTAGTATTAAAACCTTTATATTTTTAAAGTGACAAATCACAAAAAAAATGATTGTAGAAACAATCAATCACCAAAATTCACATACGAAGACGTGAATCAAATCCAAAGAAACCGATACCGAGTCCATCAAAGTGGATATACCCAAAAATTCCAAAAATAGAAGTTATCAAAGTCGACCAAGGTGATAACATCTAATCGGAGAAGAAGAATCGATTAAAGATTGGAAAACAAAGCAACTAGCACATAAATAGGCAAAACAGGAAAAACAGGAGCAGGTCAATCGACTGAATTCCCTGAGTCAGTCGACTGAACACATACCTGAGAAATTTTCGGGCTTCAGCTCAGTCGACTGACTCAGAGAATTCAGTCGACTGAACCTGAATTCGTGCATTTCCTACCCTATTTCAAATGAAGTGTAAACTCACTCAATTTGCAATCGGACAAGCACGGATTCTAGGGGTTTACGCCAATCGGCAACCCGGCCCTATTGGCTCCTCGATGCATCACCAAAACATAAATCAAACATCAAAGTTAGGATTTATAAAGATTTGAACCCAAAAACACTAAAAATTGGAATATTCACCAATTCAATCCAAACCACAAGCAAATGCACATGAATATGTGTTAGGAATTCATGCCCAACAATCAAAGATAGATATAGGCATAGATGTGAGATAAAAATCTCACCTTTAAACCCAAAACAAATGAAGAAGAAGCTATAGAGCAATGGCAAGAACAATCACTCTTCAATTCCAACCCAAAGAGCTTGAATCTAAGTTTAAAAGAGAAACATTTCCTAAATTAGGTTTAGGAATTTCTAAAATTGGTAAGAGAATGAGTTGGAGAAGAAGAAGATGAGGCTTACCAAAGCTTCTTCTATAAATTTGGAGCTAGAATTTGATTTGCAAAAAAAAACTAGGGCTTGGAGTTTTAATTTCCCATTCCTCTCTCCATTATTGTTAGAGCTTGAGTATTAGGAATTAGAAATGAAGTAATGAAGAGGAGAGGGGTGAAGCTTGGGTCTAATGGGCTGAAACAAAACCAAAGCCCTAAGTGAAAAAGTGGCAAAATTCCACTAACTCCAAACATATCAAAGTTTATGCTTTAAAAGATTGCAAACGTCATTTTGAACTCAATGGAAGTGGTCTCGAGTCGTAATTTGACTGTTTGCAAAAAGTAGTTTTTTTGGACAAAAATCCGACTTACGATGAAATATTTAAACAAAATATTTAAATACTCAATCATAAAATATGCAGGTTGTTACAAGAGTGATCCCTGTCTAGATGTCTACAGGTGACATTCGCCTTAACCTTTTTTGATGGTATTAGTGGATTGGTGTGATCCTTATTCAGGAATCCACAACTGATGATCAACTCAACTTTCTTAGCGTGATGGGCCGGAGTGATCCCTATTCAAGTGTCCATAGCTGACGATCGGTTACAAGCATTTAGGATTACTATGGAGAACCCGAGTTACCGACGGTTAAAATATGGCAGCCGCCTAGTTGGTTCATGCCAGACATTCGGCTCTGAATTTCTGTCAGCAATAAATAACTAAGATTTCTCGTAGTAAAATATGACTATCGATTTTATGGACCATTGCAAGTAATCAATACTAGAATTTCCTATGAAGATTATTAATGAGCCATAACTAGGCCATATAATCAAAACCGTAAGGCACGTATTGGAGATTGAATCCCAACAACGGCAAGGTAAGGGATTATCTTTCGATGATACACCTCTAGAAAATGCGTCGATGCTAATACAGAGTCGGCTGCCCCTTTAACATAGCAGACCGGATGACCTCACCCACTGACACCAAGGCCTTATACTACCACGGGGTTTGCGCTCAAGCCAACTTTGAAAGGGACATCTAGAATGGGTGGCCGCTCCTAATGGTAGCTAACCTCATAGCTCTGTCGTATGCCCTGCTTTTGCCATTTCCACCCGGTTATGAGGCTTGAGGCTACGCATTGCCTTTCTAAAATAGCAATCCATCTTGGAACGCTAACACTGCCCTCCAGGTAGTAATGCAGTGCTAACATTCATCTATACAAGTTGTGCAGGATAAGGACAAACCAAAGAAACTATTTCTACTACATCCATTTGGGAACCACCCATAGGATTAGTAGCAAGCAGCCCTTGCACTTCAATGGCTCCCTCTTCGATCCCATGCTTCAAGATGTCTTCATTTCGAAATGCCTAAGTTTTTTTCAAATAGCATATCTGATCCCATTCTCTTCGAAATAACTTTCGATATTTCCAGCAAACTCAACCCTGGCTCTTTAGGATATAAACAGATAAATGAAAACAGCATAGTTCACCTCCATACCGTTTGTGGACGTATTTCCTTATCATTCATCTTGGAAGAACGAAATGAGTTTACATGTACAGTATAGCACCTTCGATGGTAACTATACCATATAATTCTTGTTTTTTTCTTAGATGTTTCCAAAGTTACATTTTGTTCGTATTTAATAGTTGGTCATTTAACTATCAAATAAACAAACAAGCAATCATAATTTAATTTCCATATGGGATCCACTAAGCCTTTATTAATTCTCTTTAATTAATAAAACCACATTAGAAAACTTGATCAAAAGATCTTTTCAAAACACTATTTCCAAACTTCTTACATTTACTTTATACTTGGGATGTACTTATCTCAATGGTATAAGTATATTACCAAAACATTTTTCTTTTCATGCCTTGAAAAAAAATATACTTATCTTGTCAATATAGTATATTTACGAAGTTTTCTTCTTTCCAAATCTCATACTAAATAACCAAACATTTCTTCCAAATAAAACATTCCACTTATCCATTATGAAAAATTCCCTTTTTGAAAGCTCACCATATTTAAATTAAATTATAACTGTCAAAATAAAGTTATATCCCATATTTATAAACCTTTAAGTTAATTTATAAACCTCCTTCCAAATCTCTGAAATGATTTATAAACCTTTTTTTCTATTTTAAAACTCTTTATATAAACCTTTCTATACTCCTTCATAAATATCATTTGTAAAACATTTAAAATTAATGCATTTCTTTTCCTCTTCTTTCTTTGAATCGAACTCAGAAAAAATTAAATCGTGAGCGACATAGGTCGCTGTGATTGTGAAATCACATTAGGACTTCAGTTCGATGTTTGATAATAAGGTAGCGCAGCATTTTTGGCGAAGATCGACCCTAATGTCGCGAGCTAGGGATCCTTGTTCGGTGATGTTTTGGGAATCGCGATTTGTGGGGGCCGAGGGGTTGAAGCTGCAGATCGCAATTGGCTAAAGGGGAGCGAAGTTGATGAGATGGTGACGGAGTTTGTGGTGACTATCGCTTTTGGTTGAAGATTCATGCAAGTCGATGCCGAGATGGATGTGTCAGTGAGGTATTTGAAATAAAGTTATATAATGTTTTTGTGTAATCAGGTTTTAAACAGTTTTGGTTCTAAAATTGAATCGGCTATATATACATACATACATATATATATATATATGGAAGTAAGATATATTATTCCACTTATCAAATGCTGACTAAGTTTAATATATATATATATACACACATATATATATATGGAAAAAAAAATAGGAATATTGAATGTTGAAGAGTTTCTATGAAATTAGATTTTTGAATCCATATAAATAAATTTTTACAAATGTATGGGTTTCAAAGGAATATATATAAATATAAATTATCTATATAAAGATATATACGTGTTTTAAACTTACAATTTAATTTTAAATGAGGTATAAGGTGATTAACTTGTTTAATAAACTTATTTAGTTATTTTAGTCACTAAAAATATTTTATTAAAAGACATCAGTTTAAATTAAATCATGTTTTAATTAACTTGAAACTGTAATTAAGTGCTCGATTTGCTCGGATATTAATAAAATTGTGCAATGTTTGTACAAGGTCTTAAATCATGAAGAAAACTAGCCGGGTTGGGTCGGATTGCGAAACAAAAGTCAAAGGTGAGTTAATCTTGAATTGACAATTCATTATCAGTCTGGATTTGATATTATATATAGTAGTATATATATCCATTGGGGTGATTGATTCTCGCATTATATAGCGGATGAGACGCTATGCGCCCCGCATAATAGAAGATGACCCTTTATACCACGATATCCTCCTCGAAGTGGGTTTGGTATTATTATATTGTGCTAACATCTGTGGATGCAGGAAAATAGATTGGAGGGATCCAACTGGATTCATCAAAAATGTGAATTTATTTCATACTCAGTGATATGTTTTATATGATAATCAATGTTATTGAATGCTATAGTTTGGTTCAATATATTTAGGTATTTTAAGATATTAAAAATATGAAAGTGGGATTTTTAAAGGAAAATAAAATAGGATTTTTAAGTAAAATAATTGTGGTGGAATTGGATAAATTAAAGAAATGAAAGTTGATTTAAAATCCTATTTAATAAATTTCGAAAATATGGGAAAGTAGAGTTTGTTAATAAATGTGGATTAAAGGATTTTAAAATAGGACTTAAGCAATATAATTTGAAGTATAAAGAATTATTTTAGATTTCAAGATTTAAATGGTTTTGGAGAAATAAAGAGAGAAATTGAAATAAATTCTGAAATTGGTATTTCAGTCTTAAATTAATATTTTAAAATCATAAATAAGGAGTGAATTTGGAGTTAATGGCCTTTGGAATAAATTTGGAGTAAGTAAAGTAATTTATTTTTAAATGAAGTTAGCTTTGAAAGCGATTTTGAAATCAACTAAGTGTTGAAACCGTGATTGAAGAAAAATGAGGGTATGGAAATTATAAAGTGGGTTTATAAATAAAGTGACATATTTATCAGTGGATAAATTTGAAAGTATAAATTCACGGTGGGAATTTATATGGAGATGGGAAACGTGTTTTAAAAATAAAAGTGGTTTTATTTTTTAAAGTGTTAAAAGAGATTTACGGGATTGGGACGTAAATTAAATTGGAATAAATCGAGAAGGATTTATAATTGATTAGACGGTTATGATGGAATGGAAGGTGTATTTCCTGAAAAGCTAAGTATATTTTCGAAGGAAGATTTCTAAGTATAACTTGAAGGATTTAAAGTTGTTTTAAAAGAAGGTTTTAGAGAAATTAGTATTTAATCATTTTAATATTTTTAAGTAAATATTTATTGATTTAACTATAGAAGTGATTATTTTAAATGTTTAACTAGTATTATGATTTAAAAGATAATATTTAATATTTATACCTTATAAAATAACTTTTATTTTAAAATTAGTTTTGGCTTAAGTTTTACATGAGAAATTATTATAGAATTTCATAACTAGTATTTTAAATAAAGTGTTTTAAGTATTTTTTATTTTAAGTGTTTTAAAGTATATATGTTTGGATGAATTGATTTAAATTATTTAAAAATCTAAAGTATTAAGACTTGGTGATTTTTAGTGGAAATAAAACAATCGGGTGAAAATTTATTCCACGAGAGAAAAAGTGATTTGAAACTATTTTCAAAGGGTTGAAGTGCGGAAAAAATATCTCGTGAAGATATTTCGAAATAAATAATTTGGGAAATTATTAAGGCCTGGTGGTTGTTTGTGGATGTTATATGATAGTTAAATAGCCGACTATCAATATTGGCCAATGCGTTGATCGTTCGAAGGGATCGAGGTCGAGATTAATTTCCCGAAAACCACTTCGATCTAGTTTGAACGTTTTAGTGAGGAAGACAGGAGCTTGGAGTCGAAGATGGAGCAGTGGAGTGCAAGGGCTAATCGCTACTAATTCTGAGGGTGATTCAAAAATGGATGTAGTATGAGTAGTGCCTTCGGTTCCGTTCGGACCGGGAACGGACTTGTATGGACGAATGCAATCAGAACATCATCAGGGGGATGATGAGCATTCTAAGTGTATGCATGCTAAAAGGGTAACGCATAGCCTCAAGCCTCATCAATTGGGAATGGATAAAACAGGGGAGGTGCAGCAAGGCTAAGTGGCTAGCACCCAATTAGGGTAAGGTCGTCCCAGTTTAGATGTCCCTTTTTATTAGGCTGTGTGGGTGGTTGCTGAACCCAACCGCGGGGTGATCTTACGGACTATCTAGTAATCGGTAGCTCCGGTCTTATGTTGCAGGGGATCGGGGGGAGGGGTCCTCGGTACTTTTATCTAAGCCAGGTACTGTGACGGACGGTACCCCAGTAGCCCTGCCATTGTATGGAATCCAATCTCCAATAAGCGCCTGTACGGTTTTGATTGTGCCCAACTATTGCTGGAACGTGAGATGCGTGCATTTCAGCTAGATTCTATTTTACTTTCAATATACACTATTATAATATTAGGCGGATTTGATAAATAGTGTTTTGATTATCGTAAGGTAAAAACCCGGCAAGTTTATTCATGGTGTGGTCTTACAAGATACCTTTGATTTCAAAGGATTTTGAAAACTTTAATAATATAATTGAGTCTGTTTTCTCATGCTGGTATTCTAGATTGAGTCAGGTGTTATTTCGCTATAACGCTCGGTCAGACTGAGTATTATAGAGTAAAGATTCTGTATGAACTGCTATGGAGCTTAGGGGATGTGCTGGATGGCGAGACATATCACACATATCTGTCTTATTTCTGCTGTGTTTGGTATGCTGTATAGTCAGCTTTTGTGGGGACAAGTTTATAACTGTCCAGTATTTTGCTATTGATGGTGTTGTACTTGATGATGTAATATATAAAACAGATATAGTTCTTTTGTATAAAACTCAGTTATTATCTATTATATATTGTTATGCTTCGATTGTGAAATTATGATGTTGTTTGTTTTCTCTTCTTCTACCTCCTTTTTCTTTCCGTTACGAACTGTTTTTTCGGCATTCGATTGTTCGGCATTAAATACAATGGACGTAGTGATGTCGATCTTCGGGCATCGAAAAATCGGGTGATGACATTTGGTATCAGAGTTGAATGTTAAGCGAGAACCTTGGCTCTGGTGGGGATTACTCATTAAAAATGGAGTATGTAGCACTCTAGAATGAGTTTGAGTGTATTAATAGATATGAGCGCGTATTTTTTAGTGAATATGAAATCGTTTTATATTGTGTTGTTTGGTTTTTTAAGTGGTTTATGGATTCTGGTCAATACAAGTAATTAACGTTATTAATAAGGATCTCTAAATACTTGAATAAAACAATTCGACATAGTATTGTTTTAAATGGGGTAATGAAATAATTTTGCATAAATAATTTTTATATATGAAAAGGAATAGTTTTTCGTAAATTATTATAAGTATATGGTTGCAAGTTGTTAGGAAGTAATGATATTAAATTATTATCATTTTTGTGTGGAAACTAAAATAAGGGAATAATGTTATAACCAAAGTTAAGGAATAATTTATATAACGGAATGAGATTTGCAGATGTGAATTATAAATGTGATTTATAATTGAAATGAAATAAAATTCCATAGTAATGTTTGAATATATATTGAAAGGATTTGAAATTTTGGGAAATTTAATTTCCTTTGCGTTTGAAAATGATTTTTCAAAGATTTTGGAGGAATAATAGGGATATTTTTCGAAAATATTTTTTTGAATTGGATATGAAATCTGGTGAAATTCGAAATCTAAAAATATTTGAAATGTTTTGAAAAAGAGTAAAAGCATTGAACTTTTTTTGGTCATTGGAAAATAACTTCGATGATGACAACAACATCTTCAATGGTCATTTTCGAGTTTCCAAGAGAGGAATTGCAACCCGAATGTTTAAATTAGGGTGTTTGCAAAATTGATTTTGGTTTTAAAATTCCAAGGATAATTTGATATCCAAATGAATTATGTATATATACGATTTCCAAAATGTTTTTGAGTGTTTAAGAAATTGTTTAAACTCTAGAAGTTGGTTAAAAAGGATTATAGAATATAAATGGGTTTGATAACTTATAAAAAAATTGAAATTTCTTAGAATAGAAAAGTTTAACTTAAAGAACAATTAAATTATAATAAGTATGAAAATGAAACAAGTTAGAAGGTAAGCCAATTGGATAAAGTAAATTGAAATATTAGTAAATGGATTGTAAATAAGTTGGAAAACTTATAGAAGTTTAAAATTTGAATGGAAACGAAATCTAACCTAGATTAAGTTGAATAAAAGTGAATTTGAGAAGTAAGTCTAAGTAGACTAAGTGGAATGGTTACTTAAATAAAATATTTATAAGTTGGGAATAATTTGTGAATGAACAAATGAATTTACATTTGTAAGTAAATGGGATTGAAACTGAATATTGGAATTTAATTTGAATTGTGTGAAATGGGAAATTAGTCAAATTGGACTAAATAAAACAAAATATTGAAATTAAAACTAATAAGTAAACTAATTGATTTAAATGGTAAGCAAATGAATGAAAATTGAATATTGGGAAAACAATTAATTTAAATTGTGTAAAGTAAAGTGAAGTTGAAGAATTAGTTTGAAGTGGACTAATAAATAATAATAAAGTTTTGGAAATGAAAAATGCCTGAGATATGAATAAGTAAGTAAGTGGGACTAATTAAAGAAATGGTTACTTAAATATGGTTTGAAATAAGGTGAATGGAATTCAACATCCAAAAATGGAAACGTAATTTGAATTCAGAATGGAATTGAAAATAGGTACAAAGGCTTTAGTGATGAAGTGAAAATAAATATAGAAGTGTACAAAATATTTATATTGAACTTAAGAAATGGATGGTAAAATTTCTTAAGTAAATTTGGAATTGAGAAATATGCCAAGTAAATATGTGAATAAAGGTTTAATAAGGGTGTGTGAAATGATAATTGTGAATAAGTGAATAAGAAGTCAAAGTAAATGCGAAAGAATAGAGAATAGATATAACTAATAATCAATTAAGATAAATACGTAGGATGTACGTATATTATTTCATTCGCACAACAATTTGATCCTGAATCGAGCACAGAATTTTGAGATAGTTATATCGATCCGAGTTAGGATTTTTCACTCGATTTTCAACAGCGAACCCTGGATATGGATTTTTGATTAATTCTGGAAATTCTCTATCATAGTTATGGTTATGCAAGGAGAATGACAGTTTTTGATCAAGAAACCAGACTGAGTCCGCACTAGGAAGTCGAGTGGACGATACTAGTTCGAAAGTGAAGTTGTGTGATCGAGTGAGCGATCGTATTTGATATTGCATACGGATGATATGTGTGCATAGTGCGTCTTAAGTGACATTTTGCTTTCTTTTGGAATATGGGGGCCCATAGAGGCATTTTGTAGTTGTACCGATCTAGCCGCGCAAAGGAGACGCTGGCGAAATTTTTCAAAAATTTAGGGAGTTAGAAAATTTTAAGAAATTTTGATAGTTCAAATTTGGTTTTAAATTAAAATTTGAAATGGTTGAGTAAGTGACATTGTTTGGAACCTATGGATAAGTTTAGAAAGTAAGTAAGAGTGATAGTGTCTTTAATAAAAAGATTGTTTTGGGTGTTGTTTAAACTGTTGGGTTTTGAGAAGTTGTTAAAAACTATTTGGATTGGAAAAATAGTTAACGGATTCTGGATCATTCTTCCTAAATAGTAATTTCGGGGATGAAATTCTTTTAAGGGGAGACGAATGTAACGACCTAGGATTTTGGATATTTAAAATTGGAATATTTAATTGATTTTAAATATTTAAAAGTAATTTTCTACTAGAATTTCAAATATTCAATAGTTATTGAATAATTAAATTATTGGATTTAGTTATTGGAAATTGGGTAAGATATGAAATCTGGAATTTCAAGCTTGTTAAAAATATTTTAAAGGTTTATAAAATTTATATTGATAATATTGGAGAAAATAGAACTTCTAAAATTGAATTTAATAGTGTTTTGTTCAGTTTTGAAAATATATCGTTTGAATCGGTATTTCGAAATAACATTCCGAGGCACCGTCTCGAAATTTGACAAAACCAGTTCCATTGGTTCCATAATAGTTTATATTGTCGGAGCTTAATTTTCGAAGCGTTTGGAGTTATCGTGTGGTCGTACGATATATAAACGCGCTGAAATTTATATTGAAATTCAATATATTAACTGGGTCGAAAAAGCTATCTTCTCTATACGATCGATTTAGGACTCGAAACCTTTTCCATTGCATTCGAAATAGGGGCATAACCTTATAAACGCCTAGCGGCACTCCTTGATAGGAGGTCAAGGTTGTGAGTTGTGGAAATCGAGATGATTTAAATTTAAATTTAAATATAAGATATACTTTCTTTGACTGGTCAATTAATTTAACATCAGAACTTTATCTTTTCATACAATGGCCACTTGTCTTCTGGTTCATGTCATCTATCACACAGATGCTTCATTCTCCTTTTTTCTTTTTAATAATTTCAAAATGAAGAAAAAAAGCAAGGCCGAACAAATGTTAATGGAGGAACACAGGAAATCCAAACGAAATCCCTCTTCAAATATTCCCAAATCAAAATCAAATCGAACTTAAAAAAAGGATATGAACGCGTTTCTTTTCCTTTCCTTTCTTCAAATCGAACTCAGAAAAAAAAATCACGAGCGACATGGGTCGCTATGATTGTGAAATCATGTTTGGGCTTCAGTTCGCTGTTTGATAATAAGGTAGCGCAACATTTTTGGCGAAGATCGACCCTAATGTCGTGAGTTATGGTTCCTTGTTCGGTGATGCTTTGGGAATCGTGATTTGTGGGGGACGAGGGGTTAAAGCTGCAGATTGCATTTGGCTATAGGGGTGCAAAATTGACGAGATTGTGATGGAGTTTGTGGTGACTGTCGCGTTTGGTTGAAGATTCGTGCAAGTCGATGTCGAGATTGATGTGTCATCAATGTATTCGATTTTGTCCTTTTTTATTAAAACTTGATTTAATAAAAATATAGATTCATACGCAGATTGAAAAAAAAATTATAAAGTTAAAACGGAAATTTTCTAGTTTGGAATTTTTTTTAAATAAAGTTATATAATGTTTTTGTGTAATCAGGTTTAAACAGTTTTGGTTTTAAATTGAATCAGCTATATATACATATATATGGCAGTAAGATATATTATTCCACTTATTAAATGCTGACTAAGTTTAGTGTGTGTGTGTGTGTGTATATATATATATATATATGGAAATATATATATATATATATATATAGGAATTTTGAATGTTGAAGAGTTTCTATGAAATTAGATTTTTGAATCCATATAAATAAATTTTTACAAGCGTATGGGTTTTAAAGGAATATATATGAATATAAATTATCTTTATAAAGATATATATATGTTTTAAACTTACAATTTAATTTTAAATGAGGTATAAGGTGATTAACTTGTTTAATAAACTTATTTAATTATTTTAGTCACTAAAAATATTTTATTAAAAGAAATCAGTTTACATTAAATCATGAGTTAATTAACTTAAAACTGTAATTAAATGCTCAATTTGTTCGGATATTAATAAAACCATACAATGTTTGTACAAGGTCTTAAATCCTGAAGAAAACAGGTCGGGTTGGGCTGAATTGGAAAACAAAAGTCAAAGGTGAGTTAATCTCACTCATTTGGATTACCATTTAAATTCAAATACTTAAATTTAAATTATTGGTCATTGCTTGAATTGATAATTTATTATCAATCTGGATGTGATATTATATCTAATAGTATATATATGTCGGAGTGATTGATTTCCGCATTATATAGCGAATGAGACCCTATGTGCCTCGCATAATAGCGGATGACCCTTTATACCGCGATATCCCCCTCGAAGTGGGATTGGTATTATTATATTATGTTAACATCTGTTGATGTAGGGGAACGGGTTGAAGGGATCTATCTGGATTCCTCAAAAATGTGAATTTATTTCATACTCATGATATGTTTTATTTGATAATCTGAAATAAAATATTTTGGAATTAATGTTGTTGAATGTTATGGTTTGGCTGAATATATTTAGGTATTTTAAGATATCAAAAATATGAAAGTGGGGTTTTTAAAGGAAAATAAAATGTGAGTTATTAAGTAAAATAATTATGGTGGAATTGGATAAATTAAAGAAATGAAAGTTGATTGAAAATCCTATTTAATAAATTCCGAAAACATGGGAAAATAGAGTTTGTGAATAAATGTGAATTAAAGGATTTTAAATTATGGACTTAAGCAATATAATTTGAAGTAAAAAGAATTATTTTAAATTTCAATATTTAAATGGTTTTGGAGAAATAAAGGGAGAAATTGAAATAAAGTCTGAAATTGGTATTTCAGTTTTAAATAAGATTTTAAAATCATAAATAAGGAGTGAATTTGGAATTAATAGGTTTTGAAATAAATTTGGAGTAAGTGAAGGAATTTATTTTCAAATAAAGTTAGCTTTGAAAGTGACTTGGAAAAGACTAAGTATTGAAACTGTGTTTGAAGAAAACTAAGGGTATGGAAATTATAAACTGGTTTTATAAATAAAGTGAAATATTTGTCGGTGGATAAATTTGAAAGTTTAAATTCACTGTGGGAATTTATAAGGAGATGGGAAATGTGTTTTAAAAATAAAAGTGATTTTATTTTTTAAAGTGTTAAAAGTGATTTACGGGATTGGGACGTAAATTAAATTGGGGTAAATCAAGAAGGATTTATACTTGATTAGACGGTTATGTTGGAATGGAAGATGTATTTCCTGAAAAGATAAGTATATTTTCAAAGGAAGATTTTTAAGTATAACCTGAAGGATTTAAAGTTGTTTTAAAAGAAGGTTTTAGAGAAATTAGTATTTAATCATTTTGATATTTTTAAGTAAATACTTATTAAGTTAAATATAGAAGTGATCATTTTAAAGATTTAACTAGTATTATGATTTAAAAGATAATTATTTAATATTTACACCTTATAGAATAACTTTTATTTTAAAATTAGTTTTGGCTTAAGTTTTACATGAGAAATTATTATAAAATTTCATAGCTAGTATTTTAAATAAAGTGTTTTAAGTAGTTTTTATTTTAAGTGTTTTAAAGTATATATTTTTGGATAAAGTGATTAACATTACTTAAAAATCTAAAGTATTAAGACTTGGTGTAGATTTTCAGTGAAAATAAAATAATTGGGTGGAAATTTATTCCACGAGAAAAAGTGATTTGAAACTTTTTACAAAGGGTTGAAGTGTGGAAAAATAACTTATGAATATATTTTGAAATAAATAACTTGGGAAATTATTAAGGTCTGATGGTTGTTCGTGGATGTTATATGATAGTTAAATAACTGACTAACAATATTGGCCAATGCTCTAATCGTTTCGAAGAGAACGGGATTGGAATTAATTTCCTGAAAACCACTTCGACTCGGTTTGAACGTTTTCGTGAGGAAGACAAGAGCTTGGAGTCGAAGATAGAGCAGTGAAGTGCAAGGTCTAATCACTGCTTAATCTTGAGGGTGATTCCAAAATGGATGTAGTAGGAGTAGTGCCTTCGGTTCCGTTCGGACCAGGAATGGACTTGTATGGACGAATGCTATTAGAACATCGTCAGGGGGACGATGAGCATTCTAAGTGTATGTGTGCTAAAAAGGTAACGCATAGCCTCAAGCCTCATCAACCAAGAATAGCTAAAACAGGGAAGATGCAGTAAGGCTAAGTGGCTAGCAACCAATTAGGGTGAGGTCATCCCTGTCTAGATGTCCCTTTTTATTCGGCTGTGTGGGCGGTTGCTGATTCCAACCGTGGGGTGATCTTATTCGGACTATCCAGTAAGGGGTTGTAACAACCCGATACTTTTGCTCAAAATACCGCATTGTAAATAAAATTTGGCAAATCTCAGAATATACAGTAAATAAATAGTCACAGATCACAGACACAGAGTAAATAATAATGTAGCGGAAGTAAAAGGGATAGTAGTTCATGAAGCTACTATATAAAAATAAGATACATGAGAGTTAAACAAGATACAACAGAAAAGTAACAAGATACAGTAGGTACAAATCAGAATACATCACTGAAATCACTGAATACCGAAAGAAAAAATAGATGGCTGGATCTTCAAGCAAAGCTCCAACTCCGAAGGTGGGTCTTGAATGCTGAATCACTCAGTCTGACTCGAGCGTGAAGCAAAACACAAAAACCTCGAGTCAGGACATAAATACTAATGAACTGTAAATCAACTCAAGTGAACAGTAACAAAAATGCATCAGTAACTTAAAGGATGCTTGGGATCGCCCATCCTCTAAAGATCCGTTAAAATATTTACTATATGGTAATATTGCGCTATTATAATAATGTCTACAGTAAAATAAACTTACTTTAACATAGCGTTCCGGGCTTACCCATATCACCCTTCACACATAATAGTCCCAGTGGTCCATCCAATATCTTGATATCTCCAGATCGGGAGACTATCAGAGGATACCACACGGGCTACGGAAGAAAAACAAACTCGTAGTAAGGCTCGCTATGGTAGGTGACATGGCACACAAGGAAATGCCAGGATAGATATACCATTACGCACACGGGCCGGTGCTAACGTAGCAGCCACATACGCCCACCTTCAAACACACTCCCAATCAAAATCGAAGGATGGCCATCTAATCAATCACAAGCAAGAGTATAGTATCGAAGGAATGTGTCCGACCAGAGGAGCTACCCCTTTTGGCCCGAGATCGCTCCTGTTTTAGCCACCTTAAGCCAACTCACGGGAGTCGGGTCCACGTAATATACCTCAAGAACGTCGCCACCAACCTACTTCATTCTGAAATCTCCACCACGTACACAGTTGTTAAAGTGGTTTTCGGAGTTGGCAGAGAGCATGACAACTTCCGATCGCGGTCTCTTTAACAACCAAAACGTTATTATAACGCCGTGGTCATTTCAAAATAGTTTATACTTCAAAAATCAAATCATTTCATTTCAAATATATATTCCTTTCAAGGTAGTTTATACTTCGAAATCAAAACCATTTTTACTTCAAAACTATATTCAAATCAAAATAGTTTATACTTCGAAACCAAAACCATTTTTACTTCAAACCTATATACAAATTGTGATGACCTCCCATGGCTCCTGCACTTAAACAAGGAGATAGAGCGTTGAAAAGTGTGCCCGGCAGCCATGGACGATCATCAGGGTTAAAGTAAAACAATAAACTCTATCGTATTACTCACAGCGCAGGGATAAAATACAATAGAGAAATATATATAGTGAAGCTTCACTAAATAGAATCTCATCAATACACTACAAAACAATTTGATACAAACATCTGAATAGTCAATACATCAAACCTCACTACATAACACTCAAAGAATCATACAAGCAGCGGAACATCCAGTACATATAGTAAGAAAATAATATGCAAAAGCCTCCAGCTCGTCTTCGTCATCAACAGCGTTGGTCACTGAGAACAGCACCTGTCACCTGCTACCTAGTCTGCCCATCCCAAAACGGATGAACAGCCCAAGGTAATAAGAGTTGAACATAAAACCTTGAGTCAGACAAAAGTCCTAGTGAGCGGTAAATCAACTATCAAACATACCAAAAGAGCATAAAGGAAAAAGGAATAGGAATCCAACCCTCCCACTCCACCTCTTTCTACAGTGATAGCCTCCAGACCCACTAAGCAGAAATAAACATAGCAAAGCAGACATTTAAAGTAAAAAAATTATCACTCGAGTCAAGGTCGATGTTTTCCAAGCACAAACCCCCAAGGCCTAAACCAAGATCAGATAAGCACCCACAAATACGCTCTTGAGACCGAGTGACGATACAACCAAAGCATCCAAACATCCATGGCTCTGGCTATCACTGTTATCATTGCCTCGATATCACCGTTAATTGAATGACCGGCTCATTCTTTCATCCGTCCGTCAAGGGCTAATGGTAACCCCGGTTCTAGACAGAACTCCGCACGTCGTCGTGACCCGTGCCTAGGACTATCGAATCTTCGCAGAGTACTCGACCATCAACTATTAGTCGATTGGGACTATCGAACTGCCCAGCGTACTCTTGCTTTAAGCCTGCTAGAACCTTCAACAACGATGAAATCTCAGCCTCCTAGTCATCCTCCTTACGACTATTCTCATACTAGCTCAAGCGCCTCTTGAGCCAACCACTATCAACAAACTCGAACCATATCACCGAGTTATCAACTTGCTTGGAATGATCCCGTCTGGATTAAACCAAGACTATCTCACATCATGCTTTGCCTCATCGCATCATAGCAAAGTCCCATCTCAACATCATCATCAAATCTATCCATATGAGCTTTATCATCCGCTTCATATGCCATGAGCAGCTTTCCTTATTCAAGAGCCTTTCCACTTAGCTTTTGAATCATCTTCGACCAACTTGTCCAAATCAAATCACCAATCAACTAATTTATAACAATCAATCAAGCCAATCATTAATCCAAGTAATCAATCATTCAAACAAGATCTAAATAAACAGTTATAACAATAATGGCAATTTCGTAAATAAAGAGTCCAAATCTAACAAGCATGAATTCTAAGTAATATCTCGATGAATGAACTAGCATAGGTAAATATGTAGTAAAGTGGATATCAAAACTTTATGAACGATGAATCTACATGCAGACTTAAGGAAAATGCATGAAATCACTATCTTTAACACACAAACAAACCACCGATCCAATATACTCCTTTGGGTCCGTGTGAGAGATAACCACCACTCACCGAATCACCTAAACACCTCAAAAGCAACAAACTTCAGATCCAGATAGCGAAGGATCTAGCTTGATCCGACAAGATTTCCCTTCAAACGATGCAATCTCTCTTCGATAGATGGAGATCTTCAATTTTGGCTCTTGGATCTTCGATTTGATCTTCAATCTTGAATGGAAGGAAGCACTAGATTAGAGAAGAGAAAAGAAGTGAATAAGTGTAGTACTCGAGCTCTCAAAATGGCAGCACTTCGTCGCTTCAAATTCCGAATCCCAAAAAGTGAGATAAGGCCGTGTATTTGTAGGCCAAACCCTTAAGTCGTTCGCCCCCCCTTAAGTCGGTCACGATTTAACAAGGCCCCACGACTTACGACTCATCAACCCCATGGCCTACCGACTCAAGCCTCTACACGACCTAACTTAGACACGACCTAACGACTCAAGCCATCATGCGACTCACGACTTAACAACATTGCCGACCCAACGACTCAAGCCTATGCGCGACCTAAAACATGCACGACCTAACTCCTTAGGCCTTCACGCGACCTACAACTTAACACATGCACGCGACTTAACACACACGATCTGACACTTATGCACGTTCCTACCTAAGCCCTAAGTCATTTGGACGACTCAACGACTCAACGGCTCAACGACTCAATGACTTAACGACTTACGACCTAAACTAATCCCAGCCGCTAACTCTCTTAAGTCGCCAATTCTCTTAAGTCGTTCAACCGACCTATCTACTACCCGACCTAAGCTATCACCCTTAAGTCGCTCGAACGACTTACCCTCCTTAGGTCGTTAACTCCTAAGTCGCTCACCTATGCTGCTACTATCCTTAAGTCGCTACCCATTAAACCGTTATCCCTTAAGTCACTCACTTCCCTTAGGTCGCTCCAATCCCCTAAGTCGCTCCACCGACCTAAGCCACTACACGACCTAAACCCTGGACGACTTAACTCTGGACGACTTAAGCTCCGAACAACTTAAATTCAGAATGACTTAACAACACTAACAACCTAATGACAACAGTTCTACGATTCTTCGATCCGTAAAAATACGGGTCGTTACATTCTCTCCCCCTTAGGAATTTCGCCCCCGAAATTCCAAACAAACAAGAGCAACCAAAACTATTCTGCATGCCTACCATCCATAGCAATCAACAAACAATGCATCCAATTACTAGCCTAGCATGCAGAATTCTAAGACTAGAACAAGTTACAAATTCATGAGATGTCACGACACCTTAGGGCCATACCTCGAAGAGTACAGGATGAGCTGCCTTCATCCTCTCTTCCTCCTCCCATGTACAGTCGTTAACATCATCACTCCTTTGTACCTTGAGCAACCTGACTACCTTCCTCCTAAGCTGTTTCGTGTCAGTTTCCACAACACGAAGCGGTTTACGAGGTCTCTCAACGATTGGATCAATCTCAAAGTCCTCACAACTATCAGAAGAAACCACCGTATTCGAGTTGTGCACATACTTCCGTAGATACGATACGTGAAAAACATTATGCACACCCGACATCTTTTCCGGTAACGCCAATTTATACGCGAGCTTTCCAATTCGCTCGATGATCGGGAATGGTCCAATAAATCTCGGAGTTAATTTCCCTTCCTTCCCGAATCGAATAACATTCTTCAGTGGAGAAATCTTCACAAAAACCTTATCGCCTACGTCGATTTCAAATCCTTACGACGCTTATCGGCATAACTTTTCTGACGGTCTTGGGCTGCCTTCATTCGTCGCCGAATGATCTCTATACAATCAAAAGTCTGTCGAATCATTTCTGGCCCAAGTATCAACTTTTCTCCTGTTTCCAACCAACATGTCGGAGAGTTACATGGTCTTCCATACAATGCTTCATACCGTGCCATACCAATGCTTGACTGGTAACTGTTATTATACGAGAATTCCACCAAATGAAGATAATCTTCCCATGATCCTCCGAAGTCCAAAACACATGCTCTGAGGAGATCTTCCAAAACTCGGTTGACTCTCTCGGTCTGACCATCTGTTTGAGGGTGATAAGCTATACTCAAACACAACTCGGTTCCCAAAACTTCCTGGAAGCTCTTCCAAAATCCACTAGTGAACAATGGGTCTCGATCGCTCACTATGCTTTTCGGAATACCATGGAATCGAACTGTCCACTTAACATATAGCTCAGCCAATTTCGATGCAGTCCTGGTTGATCGAACAGGAATGAATCTTGCACTCTTAGTCAAACGATCTACGATGACCCAAATCCCTTCATTTCCTGCTTTGGTTCTAGGTAACCCATCGATAAAATCCATCGATATTTGCTCCCACTTCCATGTTGGAACTTCTAATGGCTGAAGTAATCCACTTGGCTTCTTCTGCTCGGCTTTTCCCAACTGGAAGTTCATGCATTTGGAAATAAAATTTCCAACATCCTTCTTCATACCTTCCCAGTAATAGGTTCTCTTCATATCCTGGTACATCTTATTTCCACCTGGATGAATTGTCAGCTTCGAGTGATGACTTTCTTTCAGAACTTCATCCCTCAATTCATCTATATCGGGAACAACTAGTCATCCTTGTTTCCGAACCCAACCCTCTCGATCGACCTCGAATCCTTTATCCTTCTCTGGGTCCAACCCCGATTCCAAATCACAGATAATCTTGACAAGCTTATCATCTCGCTTTTGGCTCTCGCCAATTCTTTCCACAAGAGTAGGTCTTATCGGTAAGTTTGCCAACATCTCATGTTCCAATTCACATCTAGGCCTGAAGTCAAATCCAGCCAAATACTCAAGGCTCTTCCATTCTAAAAACATGGCTCCCAATCCTGCATGTCTTCGACTTAATGCATCTGCCACTGCGTTACCTTTTCCCGAACTATATGCTATTCCAAAATCATATGATGCTAAAAACTCTAGCCATCGTTGCTGCCGAAGATTCAAATCTTTCTGGGAGAAAAGATACTTCAATGACTTATGATATGTAAACAACTCAAATCGAACTCCCACTAGGTAATGTCTCCACATCTTCAGAGCAAATACAATCGCCGCCAACTCCAAATCATGAGTCGGATAATTCCTTTCATGCGGCTTTAGTTGTCGACTTGCATATGCAGCAACTTTATCCTTCTGCATTAGCACTGCTCCAAGTCCAGTACCACATGCATCGGTGTAAACCACCATCTCATCACTTCCACTTGGAATAGTCAAAACAGGAGCACTTGTTAGTCGCACTTTCAGGATTCCGAAAGCTTGCTCACACTTAGCATCCTATCTGAATACTTGGTTCTTTTTCGTCAATCCTGTTAATGGTGCAGCTACCTTGGAAAAGTCTTTGATAAACCAACGATAATATCCTGCTAATCCAAGAAAACTTCTCACATCAAATGCATTCTTAGGTCTAACCCAATCCTGGATCGCTGCCACCTTGGCGGGATCAACCGCTATTCCACTTCCAGAGATAACATGGCCTAAGAACCTCACTTCGCTCTTCCAGAAGTGACACTTCGAAAACTTAGCCCTCAGCTGTTGTTTCCGCAAGATTTCCAAAACAATCCGCAAGTGCGTCTTGTGCTCTTCTTCAGTTCTGAAATAAATCAAAATATCATCCACGAACACAAGTACGAACTTGTTCAACTGATCCCTGAACACTCTATTCATAAGATCCACATAATATGCCGGTGCATTGGTCAATCCAAACGACATTACTAACCACTCAAAGAAACCTGATGGTGTCCTAAAAGCAGTCTTCGGCACACTATCCTTTGCCACTCTCAACTGGTGAAATCCCGTTGCCAAATCCATCTGAGAAAACACCTTAGCTTTGTGAAGATGATCAAACAAGTCAACTATTCTCGGCAATGGATACTTTTTCTTCTTAGTCACTTTATTCAGCCCACGATAATCCACACACAAGCTCAACGATCCATCCGCTTTGGTTGCAAACACAACTGGTGCACCCCATTCGGACACACTATGCCGAATGAATCCTTTCTGTAAAAGGTCATCAACTTGCACCTTCAATTCTTTCTATTCCCTAGGCGCCATTCGCCTAAGAGGCATCACAATAGGTCTGGCTCCTTCAACTAGATCGATGCGAAACTCGATCTCTCTATGCGGCGGTAACCCTTTGACCTCATCAAAGACATCCTCAAATCCATCCACAGTTGGCACCGATGACAGTCCATCCCATGGAACAACCAGCGAATACATGAAGCTCATGAAGACGCCTTCCTCATGCTTACATAGTATCACAACCTTTCGCCCTTCCACATTCTCGACTGTCACCTCCAGCCTTTCACAATCAATCTTTGCCGCATACTTCCTAAGCCAGTCCATACCCAAAATAATTCCAAACCCCGCAAAGTTTAGAACAAAACAATCACAAACAAAAGAGAAATCATGACTCGATACAATCAGACCACGGCATAGCATACACAAACAGGAGGAACCCCCAACTGGATTAGTCACAACCAATGGTCTATCGACAATATCCGGTTCTGAACCCAACTGGCCTACAAGTTCATTACAAACAAAGGAATACGACGCCCCAGTATCGAACAACACTCTAACTGGAACACCACAAATGGAAAGAGTACCTTGAACCACCACACTCTTTCCTTTCTCTTCCGCCATAGGAGCTTTTGAAGATGATGGCACAGACCCCAAAGCATAAGCTTGCACAGTCTGTTTGTCCTTCCGCGGTTCTGGACAATTCCTCTTAATATGCCCCAGCTTGTCACAGTTGTAACACTTCAAAGGTACCTTTGGATTCTTACAATCTCTGGAGAAATGGCCCTTCTATTGGCAATTGTAGTAGGTCACTTCGCCCTTCGGCTTCTTCTGGCCATCCTTACCCTTCTGTTGCTGCTGCTTCCTCTTCTTGTTCCCAGCTTGCTGTGGTTTAGAATCTTCCTTGGTCACAGCCACAACAGATCCTTCCTTAGGAAACAGATTCTCATGCCTGAGAGCCTTCTCCACAAGCTTCTCAAACGGATCGTCCAAATGATCCACCAACTGCCTCCTAAGATAAGTGTCCAAACCTGTCACAAACTTCTCATTCTTCTGATAGGGAGATTCAATATACGACCGATCATACTTGGACAAAGCTTCAAACTCAGAAACATACTCAAGAACTGGTCTTCCACCTTGCTTGAGTTCCATAAATTTCTTAAACAGAACGGATTTTTAAGCTGTAGAAATGAACGTAGCTTCAAATCTGACTTGGAATTGCTCCCAAGTAATTTCTTCCTCTGGAGTATCAATGGTGATAGAGTTCCACCAATCAGAAGCTATTTCCTGAAGCTATCTTGATGCAAGCTTCCTTTTGGTTACATCCTCGATTCCCAAATCACCAAAGATCCTTATACAAGCATCTATTCATCTCTGGACTTCAATGGTTGATTCTGTTCCCAAGAAAACCTTTCCTCCAAGAGCAGTATAGTCTTTACACAGCTTAGCAAAATCCACCTGTTTTGGAGTTTGAACTTGAACTCCAACATCTACCGTTGGCCCTAGAGCTGGCATCCTTCTCATGATCGAAGTCATCATGGCCTCAAACATAGCAGCATAATCAGCAGCCCCCTCAGAATCACGGCCTTCCCTAGCAGCTGGTCTCCCTCTTCGACTCATTCTTAATATCTATAAAAGAATGATTAGTACAACTTGAGAAACAACTGCATAAGAGGTTCTAATCCTTCTAAGCTACTATATTATATATAGTAATCATCCATCAAAATACAATTACGTCTCTCATACGTAGTTACGTCAGTGAGCATTGGCTAAAATCGATTAACCCGGCTCTGATACCAAATGTGACGACCGCCCATGGCTCCTGCACTTAAACAAGGAGATAGAGCGCTGAAAAGCGTGCCCGGCAGCCATGGACGATCATCAAGGTTAAAGTAACACAATAAACTCTATCGTATTACTCACAGCGCAGGGATAAAATACAATAGAGAAATATATGTAGTGAAGCTTCACTAAATAGAATCTCATCAATACACTACAAAACAATTTGATACAAACATCTGAATAGTCAATACATCAAGCCTCACTACATAACACTCAGAGAATCATACAAGCAGCTGAACATCCAGTACATATAGTAAGAAAATAATATGCAAAAACCTCCAGCTCGTCTTCGTCATCAACAGCGTTGGTCACTGAGAACAGGACCTGTCACCTACTACCTAGTTTGCCCATCCCAAAACGGATGAACAGCCCAAGGTAATAAGAGTTGAACATAAAACCTTGAGTCAGACAAAAGTCCTAGTGAGCGGTAAATCAACTATCAAACAAACCAAAAGAGCATAAAGGAAAAAGGAATAGGAATCCAACCCTCCCACTCCACCTCTTTCTACAGTGATAGCCCCCAGACCCACTAAGCAGAAATAAACATAGCAAAGCAGACATTTAAAGTAAAACAATTATCACTCGAGTCAAGGTCGATGTTTTCCAAGCACAAACCCCAAGGCCTAAACCAAGATCAGATAAGCACCCACAAAACATCGCTCTTGAGACCGAGTGACGATACAACCAAAGCATCCAAACATCCACGGCTCTGGCTATCACTGTTATCATTGCCTCGATATCACCGTTAATTGAATGACCGGCTCATTCTTTCTTCCGTCCGTCAAGGGCTAATGGTAACCCCGGTTCTAGACAGAACTCCACACATCGTCGTGACCCATGCCTAAGACTATCAAATCTGCCCAGAGTACTCGACCATCAACTATTAGTCGATTGGGACTATCGAATCTGCCCAGCGTACTCTTGCTTTGAGCCTGCTAGAACCTTCAACAACGATGAAATCTCAGCCTCCTAGTCATCCTCCTTGACGACTATTCTCATACTAGCTCAAGCGCCTCTTGAGCCAACCATTATCAACAAACTCAAACCATATCACCGAGTTATCAACTTGCTTGGGATGATCCCGTCTGGATTAAATCAAGACTATCTCACATCATGCTTTGCCTCATCACATCATAGCAAAGTCCCATCTCAACATCATCATCAAATCTATCCATATGAACTTTATCATCTACTTCATATGCCACGAGCAGCTTTCCTTATTCAAGAGCCTTTCCACTTAGCTTTTGAATCATCTTCGACCAACTTGTCCAAATCAAATCACCAATAAACTAATTTATAACAATCAATCAAGCCAATCATTAATCCAAGTAATCAATCATTCAAACAAGATCTAAATAAACAGTTATAACAATAATGGCAATTTCATAAATAAAGAGTCCAAATCTAACAAGCATGAATTCTAAGTAATATCTTGATGAATGAACTAGCATAGGTTAATATGTAGTAAAGTGGATATCAAAACTTTATGAACGATGAATCTACATGCAGACTTAAGGAAAATGCATGAAATCACTATCTTTAACACACAAACAAACCACCGATCCAATATACTCCTTTGGGTCCGTGTGAGAGATAACCACCACTCACCGAATCACCTAAACACCTCAAAAGCAACAAACTTCAGATCCGGACAGCGAAGGATCTAGCTTGATCCAACAAGATTTCCCTTCAAACGATGAAATCTCTCTTCGATAGATGGAGATCTTCAATTTTGGCTCTTGGATCTTCGATTTGATCTTCAATCTTGGATGGAAGGAAGCACTAGATTAGAGAAGAGAAAAAAAGTGAAGAAGTGTAGTACTCGAGCTCTTAAAATGGCAGCACTTCGTCGCTTCAAAATCCGGATCCCAAAAAGTGAGATAAGGCCGTGTATTTATAGGCGAAACCCTTAAGTCGTTCGCCCCCCCTTAAGTCGGTCACGGCTTAACAAGGCCCCACGACTTACGACTCATCAACCCCACGGCCTACCGACTCAAGCCTCTACACGACCTAACTTAGACACGACCTAACGACTCAAGCCATCATGCGACTCACGACTTAACAACATTGCCGACCCAACGACTCAAGCCTATGCGCGACCTAAAACATGCACGACCTAACTCCTTAGGCCTTCACGCGACCTACAACTTAACACACGCGCGCGACTTAACACACACGATCTAACACTTACGCACGTTCCTACCTAAGCCCTAAGTCGTTTGGATGACTCAATGACTCAATGGCTCAACGGCTCAACGACTCAACGACTTAACGACTTACGACCTAAACTAAACCCAGCCGCTAACTCTCTTAAGTTGCCAATTCTCTTAAGTCGTTCAACCGACCTATCTACTACCCGACCTAAGCTATCACCCTTAAGTCGCTCGAACGACTTACCCTCCTTAGGTCGTTAACTCCTAAGTCGCTCACCTATGCCGCTACTATCCTTAAGTCGCTACCCCGTAAACCGTTATCCCTTAAGTCGCTCACTTCCCTTAGGTCGCTCCAATCGCCTAAGTCGTTCCACCGACCTAAGTCGTTGCACGACCTAAACCCTGGATGACTTAACTCTGGACGACTTAAGCTCCGAATGACTTAAATTCTGAACGACTTAACAACACTAACAACCTAATGACAACAGTTCTACGATTCTTCGATCTGTAAAAATACGGGTCGTTACATTCTCTCCCCCTTAGGAATTTCGCCCCCGAAATTCCAAACAAACAAGAGCAACCAAAACTATTCTGCATGCCTACCATCCATAGCAATCAACAAACCATGCATCCAATTACTAGCCTAGCATGCAGAATTCTAAGACTAGAACAAGTTACAAATTCATGAGATGTCACGGCACCTTGGGGCCATACCTCGAAGAGTTCAGGATGAGCTGCCTTCATCCTCTCTTCCTCCTCCCACGTACAGTCGTTAACATCATCACTCCATTGTACCTTGAGCAACCTGACTACCTTCCTCCTAAGTTGTTACGTGTCAGTTTCCACAACACGAAGCGGTTTACGAGGTCTCTCAACGATTGGATCAATCTCAAAGTCCTCACAACTATCAGCAGAAACCACCGTATTCGAGTTGTGCACATACTTCCGTAAATACGATACGTGAAAAACATTGTGCACACCCGACATCTTTTCCGGTAATGCCAATTTATACGCGAGCTTTCCAATTCGCTCGATGATCGGGAATGGTCCAACAAATCTCGGAGTCAATTTCCCTTTCTTCCCGAATCGAATAACATTCTTCAGTGGAGAAATCTTCACAAAAACCTTATCGCCTACGTCGAATTCCAAATCCTTACGACGCTTATCGGCATAACTTTTCTGACGGTCTTGGGCTTCCTTCATTCGTCGCCGAATGATCTCTATACAATCAGAAGTCTGTCGAATCATTTCTGGCCCAAGTATCAACTTTTCTCCTGTTTCCAACCAACATGTCGGAGAGTTACATGGTCTTCCATACAATTCTTCATACGGTGTCATACCAATGCTTGACTGGTAACTGTTATTATACGAGAATTCCACCAAATGAAGATAATCTTCCCATGATCCTCCGAAGTCCAAAACACATGCTCTGAGGAGATCTTCCAACACTCGGTTGACTCTCTCGGTCTGACCATCTGTTTGAGGGTGATAAGCTGTACTCAAACACAACTCGGTTCCCAAAACTTCCTGGAAGCTCTTCCAAAATCCACAAGTGAACAATGGGTCTCGATCGCTCACTATAATTTTCGGAATACCATGGAATCGAACTATCCACTTAACATATAGCTCAGCCAATTTCGATGCAGTCCTGGTTGATCGAACAGGAATGAATCTTGCACTCTTAGTCAAACGATCTACGATGACCCAAATCTTTTCATTTCCTGCTCTGGTTCTAGGTAACCCATCGATAAAATCCATCGATATTTGCTCCCACTTCCATGTAGGAACTTCTAATGGCTGAAGTAATCCACTTGGCTTCTTCTGCTCGGCTTTTACCAAATGGCAGTTCATGCATTTGGAAATAAAATTTCCAACATCCTTCTTCATACCTTCCCAGTAATAGGTTCTCTTCATATCCCGGTACATCTTATTTCCACCTGGATGAATTGTCAGCTTCGAGTGATGACTTTCTTTCAGAACTTCATCCCTTAATTCATCTATATCGGGAACAACTAGTCGTCCTTGTTTCCGAAGCCAACCCTCTCGATCGACCTCGAATCCTTTATCCTTCTCTGGGTCCAACCCCGATTCCAAATCACAGATAATCTTGACAAGCTTATCGTCTCGCTTTTGGCTCTCGCCAATTCTTTCCACAAGAGTAGGTCTTATCGATAAGTTTGCCAATATCTCAGGTTCCAATTCACATCTAGGCTTGAAGTCAAATCCAGCCAAATACACAAGGCTCTTCCATTCTGAAAACATGGCTCCCAATCCTTCATGTCTACGACTTAACGCATCTGCCACTGCGTTACCTTTTCCCGGAGTATAGGCTATTCCAAAATCATATGATGCTAAAAACTCTAGCCATCGTTGCTGCCGAAGATTCAAATCTTTCTGGGAGAAAAGATACTTCAATGACTTATGATCTGTAAACAACTCAAATCGAACTCCCAGTAGGTAATGTCTCCACATCTTCAGAGCAAATACAATCGCCGCCAACTCCAAATAATGAGTCGGATAATTCCTTTCATGCGGCTTTAGTTGTCGACTTGCATACGCAACAACTTTATCCTTCTGCATTAGCACTGCTCCAAGTCCAGTACTACATGCATCGGTGTAAACCACCATCTCATCACTTCCACTTGGAATAATCAAAACAGGATCACTTGTTAGTCGCTCTTTCAGGATTCCGAAAGCTTGCTCACACTTAGCATCCCATCTGAATACTTGGTTCTTTTCGTCAATCCTGTTAATGGTGCAGCTACCTTGGAAAAGTCATTGATAAACTGATGATAATATCCTGCTAATCCAAGAAAACTTCTCACATCAAATGCGTTCTTAGGTCTAACCCAATCCTGGATCGCTGCCACCTTGGCGGGATCAACCGCTATTCCACTTCCAGAGATAACATGGCCTAAGAACCTCACTTCGCTCTTCCAGAAGTGACACTTCGAAAACTTAGCCCTCAGCTGTTGTTTCTGCAAGATTTCCAAAACAATCCGCAAGTGCGTCTTGTGCTCTTCTTCAGTTCTGGAATAAATCAAAATATCATCCACGAACACAAGTACGAACTTGTTCAACTGATCCCTGAACACTCTATTCATAAGATCCACAAAATATGCCGGTGCATTGGTCAATCCAAATGGCATTACTAACCACTCAAAGAAACCTGATGGTATTCTAAAAGCAGTCTTCGGCACACTATCCTTTGCCACTCTCAACAGGTGAAATCCCGTTGCCAAATCCATCTGAGAAAACACCTTAGCTTCGTGAAGCTGATCAAACAAGTCATCTATTCTCGGCAATGGATACTTGTTCTTCTTAGTCACTTTATTCAGCTCACGACAATCCACACACAACCTCAACGATCCATCTGCTTTGGTTGCAAACACAACAGGTGCACCCCATTCGGACACACTACGCCGAATGAATCCTTTCTGTAAAAGGTCATCAACTTGCACCTTCAACTCTTGCTGTTCCCTAGGCGCCATTCGCCTAAGAGGCATCACAACAGGTCTGGCTCCTTCAACTAGGTCGATGCGAAATTCGATCTCTCTATGCGGCGGTAACCCTTTGACCTCATCAAAGACATCCTCAAATCCATCCACAATTGGCACCGATGACAGTCCATCCCGTGGAACAACCAGCGAATACATGAAGCTCATGAAGACGCCTTCCTCATGCTTACATAATATCACAACCTTTCGCCCTTCCACATTCTCGACTGTCACCTCCAGCCTTTCACAATCAACCTTTGCCGCATACTTCCTAAGCCAGTCCATACCCAAATAATTCCAAACCCCGCAATGTTTAGAACAAAACAATCACAAACAAAAGAGCAATCATGACTCGATACAATCAGACCACGACATAGCATACACAAACAGGACGAACCCCCAACTGGATTAGTCACAACCAATGGTCTATCGACAATATCCGGTTCTGAACCCAACCGGCCTACAAGTTCATTACAAACAAAGGAATGCGACGCCCCAGTATCGAACAACACTCTAACTGGAACACCACAAATGGAAAGAGTACCTTGAACCACCACACTCTTTCCTTTCTCTTCCGCCATAGGAGCTTTTGAAGATGATGGCACAGCCCCCAAAGCATAAGCTTGCACAATCTGTTTGTCCTTCCGCGGTTCTGGACAATTCCTCTTAATATGCCCCAGCTTGTCACAGTTGTAACACTTCAACGGTACCTTTGGATTCTTACAATCTCTGGAGAAATGGCCCTTCTGTTGCAATTGTAGCAGGTCACTTCGCCCTTCGGCTTCTTCTGGCCATCCTTACCCTTCTGTTGCTACTGCTTCCTCTTCTTGTTCCCACCTTGCTGTGGTTTAGAATCTTCCTTGGTCACAGCAACAACAGATCCTTCCTTAGGAAACAGATTCTCATGCCTGAGAGCCTTCTCCACAAGCTTCTCAAACGGATCGTCCAAATGATCCACCAACTGCCTCCCAAGATAAGTTTCCAAACCTGTCACAAACTTCTCATTCTTCTGATAGGGAGATTCAATATACGACCGAGCATACTTGGACAAAGCTTCAAACTCAGAAACATACTCAAGAACTGGTCTTCCACCTTGCTTGAGTTCCACAAATTTCTTAAACAGAACGGATTTCTGATCTGTAGAAATGAACTTAGCTTCAAATCTGACTTGGAATTGCTCCCAAGTAATTTCTTCCTCTGGAGTATCAATGGTGATAGAGTTCCACCAATCAGAAGCTCTTCCCTGAAGCTATCTTGATGCAAGCTTCCTTTTGGTTACATCCTCGATTCCCAAATCACCAAAGATCCTTCTACAAGCATCTACCCATCTCTGGACTACAATGGTTGATTCTGTTCCCAAGAAAACCTTTCCTCCAAGAGCAGTATAGTCTTTACACAGCTTAGCAAAATCCACCTGTTTTGGAGTTTGAACTTGAACTCCAACATCTACCGTTGGCCCTGGAGCTGGCATCCTTCTCATGATCGAAGTCATCATGGCCTCAAACATAGCAGCATAATCAGCAGCTCCCTCAGAATCACGGCCTTCCCTAGCAGCTGGTCTCCCTCTTCGACTCATTCTTAATATCTATAAAAGAATGATTAGTACACCTTGAGAAACAACTGCATAAGAGGTTCTAATCCTTCTAAGCTACTATATTATATATAGTAATCATCCATCAAAATACAATTACGTCTCTCATACGTAGTTACGTCAGTGAGCATTGGCTAAAATCGATTAACCTGGCTCTAATACCAAATGTGACAACCGCCCATGGCTCCTGCACTTAAACAAGGAGATAGAGCGCTGAAAAGTGTGCCCGGCAGCCATGGACGATCATCAGGGTTAAAGTAAAACAATAAACTCTATCGTATTACTCACAGCGCAGGGATAAAATACAATAGAGAAATATATATAGTGAAGCTTCACTAAATAGAATCTCATCAATACACTACAAAATAATTTGATACAAACATCTGAATAGTCAATACATCAAGCCTCACTACATAACACTCAGAGAATCATACAAGCAGCTGAACATCCAGTACATATAGTAAGAAAATAATATGCAAAAGCCACCAGCTCGTCTTCGTCATCAACATCGTTGGTCATTGAGAACAGCACCTGTCACCTGCTACCTAGTCTGCCCATCCCGAAACGGATGAACAGCCCAAGGTAATAAGAGTTGAACATAAAACCTTGAGTCAGACAAAAGTCCTAGTGAGCGGTAAATCAACTATCAAACATACCAAAAGAGCATAAAGGAAAAAGGAATAGGAATCCAACCCTCCCACTCCACCTCTTTCTACAATGATAGCCCCAGACCCACTAAGCAGAAATAAACATAGCAAAGCAGACATTTAAAGTAAAACAATTATCACTCGAGTCACGGTCGATGTTTTCCAAGCACAAACACCCAAGGCCTAAACAAAGATCAGATAAGCACCCACAAAACATCGCTCTTGAGACCGAGTGACGATACAACCAAAGCATCCAAACATCCATGGCTCTGGCTATCACTATTATCATTGCCTCGATATCACCATTAATTGAATTACCGGCTCATTCTTTCATCCGTCCGTCAAGGGCTAATGGTAACCCCGGTTCTAGACAGAACTCCGCACGTCGTCGTAACCCGTGCCTAGGACTATCGAATCTGCCCAGAGTACTCGACCATCAACTATTAGTCGATTGGGACTATCGAATCTGCCCAGCGTACTCTTGCTTTGAGCCTGCTAGAACCTTCAACAACGATGAAATCTTAGACTCCTAGTCGTCCTCCTTGACGACTATTCTCATACTAGCTCAAGCGCCTCTTGAGCCAACCATTATCAACAAACTCGAACCATATCACCGAGTTATCAACTTGCTTGGGATGATCCCGTCTGGATTAAACCAAGACTATCTCACACCATGCTTTGCCTCATCGCATCATAGCAAAGTCCCATCTCAACGTCATCATCAAATCTATCCATATGAGCTTTGTCATCCGCTTCATATGCCACGAGCAGCTTTCCTTATTCAAGAGCCTTTCCACTTAGCTTTTGAATCATCTTCGACCAACTTGTCCAAATCAAATCACCAATAAACTAATTTATAACAATCAATCAAGCAATCATTAATCCAAGTAATCAATCATTCAAACAAGATCTAAATAAACAGTTATAACAATAATGGCAATTTCGTAAATAAAGAGTCCAAATCTAACAAGCATGAATTCTAAGTAATATCTTGATGAATGAACTAGCATAGGTTAATATGTAGTAAAGTGGATTTCAAAACTTTATAAACGATGAATCTACATGCAGACTTAAGGAAAATGCATGAAATCACTATCTTTAACACACAAACAAACCACCGATCCAATATACTCCTTTGGGTCCGTGTGAGAGATAACCACCACTCACCGAATCACCTAAACACCTCAAAAGCAACAAACTTCAGATTCGGACAGCGAAGGATCTAGCTTGATCAGACAAGATTTCCCTTCAAATGATGAAATCTCTCTTCGATAGATGGAGATCTTCAATTTTGGCTCTTGGATCTTCAATTTGATCTTCAATCTTGGATGGAAGGAAGCACTAGGTTAGAGAAGAGAAATGAAGTGAAGAAGTGTAGTACTCGAGCTCTCAAAATGGCAGCACTTCGTCGCTTCAAAATCCGGATCCCAAAAAGTGAGATAATGCCGTGTATTTATAGGCCAAACCCTTAAGTTGTTCGCCCCCCTTAAGTCGGTCACGACTTAACAAGGCCCCACGACTTACGACTCATCAGCCCCACGGCCTACCGACTCAAGCCTCTACATGACCTAACTTAGACACGACCTAACGACTCAAGCCATCATGCGACTCACGACTTAACAACATTGCCGACCTAACGACTCAAGCCTATGCGCGACCTAAAACATGCACAACCTAACTCCTTAGGCCTTCACGCGACCTACAACTTAACACATGCGCGCGACTTAACACACACGATCTAACACTTACGCACGTTCCTACCTAAGCCCTAAGTCGTTTGGACGACTCAACGACTCAACGACTCAACGACTTAACGACTTACGACCAAAACTAAACCCAGCCGCTAACTCTCTTAAGTCGCCGATTCTCTTAAGTCGTTCAACCGACCTATCTACTACCCGACCTAAGCTATCACCCTTAAGTCGCTCGAACGACATACCCTCCTTAGGTCGTTAACTCCTAAGTCGCTCACCTATGCCGCTACTATCCTTAAGTCACTACCCCTTAAACCGTTATCCCTTAAGTCGCTCACTTCCCTTAGGTCGCTCCAATCCCCTAAGTCGCTCCACCGACCTAAGTCGTTGCATGACCTAAACCCTAGACGACTTAACTCTGGACGACTTAAGCTCCGAACGACTTAAATTCTAAACGACTTAACAACACTAACAACCTAATGACAACAGTTCTACGATTCTTCGATCCGTAAAAATACGGGTCGTTACACAAATCAAAATAGTTTATACTTCGAAACCAAAACCATTTTTATTCCGAAACTATGTCCAAGTCAATACGATATCATTTCCATTTCAAACATATATTCACCTTTCAAAAATCATAATACTTCAAAGTTATAACTCTTTCGAAACCAAGATACATGAAATCATTACACTTTGAAAATCATAACATTTCGAAATCATGCATTTGAAATTTTCAAATTTACTCAATTAAACTCAATTTTCAAATTACCAATTTAATTCAATACAAATCATCAGTTTCAATTCAATTCAGTTTTCCAACAAAACTTTTAAAATCTTATAAATTTAAAATATAGATTTGATCTACAAAATAAACCATTCAATTTTAATATATTTGCAAACTTTAATATCCCACATTTCAAAACTAAGCTTTATAATTTCATAAATTCATAACTCAAATCTAATTTCATTATTATTTAGTTTTGAAATATTCATTTCATAAACCCAATATTGTTTAAATAAACTTAAATTACAATTAAACCAAATATCTTTTCATACAAATATAAACTTCAAATATTCATTTATCAAAATCAAATATCATTCAAAATTCACATTCTATGTCAAAATAAAGATTATACCATTAAAAACCATTTCGAAATCATTAAAATATCATATCTTTCGAAACCTCATTATCAAATCATTATTTAAATTCAATTTTGAATATTCAAATTTAAATATCATTTAAAAATCAAATATGTCATTTATTTAGTATTTCAAATGTCATTAGTGTAACGGCCCATAAAATTTGGTAATTAAATTTCTTAATTTAAGAAGATTTTGGTAACTTAATGTTGAAGGAAACAAAAATTTAGTGAATTAATAATGAAAATAATAACTTGGATAAGATTTGTAAGTTAATTTTTACTAACTTGAATGTAATAGTATAAATGTAAGTTAATTGTTAATAACTTGTATGTAATCCCAATAAGTGAAACAATGTAAATGTTAATTTTATTCTTATTTTAATAAAAGAATGTTACCAAGATGAAGTGATTAATTTTATTTAAAATCTAAATTAATGTGTGCATTAGTTTATAATACGATATAAAAGGGTAAATTAATAATTTAAAAGGTTGGCTTACTAATAAAATAATGTATAAGGAATGGAAATGGAATATAGTAGTATATGAACTAATGGTAGTACTTGTTATAAGCTAATAAGTAAATTAAAATGTAACAGTGTTAATTTAGGTTAATAATTAATAGGTTGAATGAAATGACAATTAATGAATTTATTAAAATTGAAAAGTTATAATATAATAGATGGTACTTAATTAATATAAGCAAATAAATGTAAATATTTAATTTATCAATGAATTAATAATGAATAAATATTGATTGAATAAAATTAATGTTCTAGATGTAATTGGTTGGAATGAGAATTTATATAAGTATGATAAAGGGTTAGTGGCAACAATTATTATAAAAGTAATACGTAATAAATTGAAAATTTATACAATCAATGTAGATAAGTAATTATAATGCTTGTTGCTGATAATAAATGTTACCTTAATGGTAATTAATAAAACAACGGAAGTGAGAATGTATAAATTACATAGAAACTAATGTATGCATAAGTAATAAATTAGTATAAGAATGGAATTAAGGTAAATCCATTAATTGGTTTTAAAACCTTAATTAATGTGTTCAATTGATGGAAGTACACATTTAGAAACGTAATATTTATTAAAATTAAGATGTAAATAGGCGTATATTAATGTCATGAAATAAAATTAGCATATATGAAATCATAAATCCGGATTGATAAGTAACGAACTTATAAATGCAATTAAAAGAAAATAGGTGGCGATTAATATAGGTTGCTTGTTTATTTAATGCGTTAAATAAACGTGTAATCAATTGCAATAAATCCAAATTAACGTTTTGTTAATGTAAATTTATATAATAATCGGAAGTAATGTTAATTTTATTTATAAAATGACAATTGGTTGAATAAAAGGAATGCAAAAATTAAGTTGTGTCAATATATTGGAATTTAATGTATAATAGTAGGATTAATTGTAAATAAATGAAGTTTAACATTTAATTATTATGTTATTGAAATTTAGATGAAATTTGGAGGTATGTATGTAATAAAGTATGAATCCAATGTTAGTTTCATCTATTTGATACTAATAGGTTGAATAATAGAATGAAAATTTAATTCAATGGAATTATTGAAAATTTAATTTATAATCTTTGAATTTAATAAAGTTGTAATTTAACACTGAAATTTATGATTGAATCAGCACTTAAGGGACATCTAACTTGTTTAAATTTTGTATAAATGATTAAGAATTATAAAGTGATAAAAAATTGTCTATTTTAGAATTTAAATGGGAAATTTGATTTAACTAATCAATTATTAATTTATTTGATTAATGTAAAAATAGCCATTTTTTCCACTGATTCGGATTTCGACGAAACCAGTTTCATCGGATTCGTAACGGTAAATTATTATAAGATTTCAAGTTTCGTAGCGATCGGACTTGTCATTTGATCGTACGGACTCGAAAGGCCTTGAAATCGATTTAATTGAAATCAATTGAAATCAATTTGAAAAATATTGATTTTAGCATAACTTCTTCATATGATGGAATTTGGATGTGAAACCTTTTCCATTGCATTTAAAAAAATTTAAAACATCTATTTTGATATACGGGTTAACCCAATTTCGTTCCGGAGTAAGAACGGGCTTTTTGGGCCATTCATCGTTCAGCGGTATATCCAATAGTTTCGATCCATTCTATTTCAACCTTGTCTAGAAATACCCTGTTATAAACCCTAGCCTCCCTAATTTTCATTTGTCTGTATGTATAATTCCTGCTCAACTCCTCTTTCCAGTGGCTGCAAACCCTAATTCTCAAATCCAAATCAAATCCAAAGCAAAAAATTCAAACTTCTCAAAAAAATTCCAAAAAATTATATATTGGAGCTCTTGATGAGCGCAACCTAAATCTTCAATTCGTTTTTCGATTTGCCTTTTGATGTGGCCTGAAATCGAGGAAATATTTTGGCCGTTCGTTTAGGCTTTTGTGAATTCAACGGTGGATATACGATGGTGGAGCGATCGGTTAGGGTTATTGGGGAGAGCGCGCAAAGCAGTGCTTGTGGTGGTACGCGTTGGTCGAGATGGTCAATGTTTTGACCGGAAATTGCTTGGGAGGGTCGACGGCGGTAGAAAACTCTGGGGGTCCTCGATGGGCCGCATGGGCAGGGGAGGGGCGCCTCGGCGAGGCCGAGCCGGAGGCGTTCTCTGATCGCGTTGAAATCACCTTGTGCGGCGACGAGCTTCGGTCAACGTTAGGATGGTGGCGGCTGTGTTATCGTGCAAGAGATGTTAGGGTTGTGTTTTGAACGAGAGTAAGTGATGACATGTGTTTTTTTGTTATTATTTTAAATATTTTTAATTTAAGTCGTGTGATGTTTAATGCCAATAACTTTTACGTACAAGGTCAAATTCACGCGTGGTTTTCTCCGCTAGGTTGGTATTGGAATTCCGGACATTTTGGCCTAGGTGTGGACGAATTCTGAGACTGCCAAATTTTTGGGTTTAAATTGGATTTAAATTCAATTTAAATTCAAAAGGTAAGTGTTTTAACCCACTCACAACTTCTAAAATTTCTTATGTTTGTTAAATTAAATTTTGTGTGATTATGCATTTATTTATGAATTTTTCGTATATTTTAATCATCATCTCAGTTATTGCATTTATTTAAATTAAATGTTATTTAATTTATTATTGAATATAACTGCCAGTTAAATACCTGTTATATATATTATCAGTTATCTATTGGTATTGATTGACTGTTTTGGATGATGATTGTGATGGATGTGTGATCTGTTGATGAATGAATGGATGTTGTATTATATATTATTTTAAACTGCAAATTGTTAGGCATTTTATTTCATTCAGGATTGCAGTTTGAAATGATATATAACCGTAATTTTATTTTAAATTGCGGATTGAAATGATAAATATCTGTATCACTTGACCATGGGATAGAAAATTATATACAGGCACAGAGGTCTATATTTAAAGATATTTTGAAGTGATTTTTTATTGTTTGGAAAGAAATATACGGTTTAATGAATATTAATTTTTGATATTATATAAATATTAATTTTATATATATGTATATAGTTAAACTCTTGAATTTAAGCTATGTATAAGTTTGTTTAATAAAAATAAGTTTAATAATGGAATATTGATTGCTTTATATCATATGGTTAAGTACCTGTTTAAGATATGGTATATATAGAGTTTTTAATGACTTAAATAAAAATTAAGTTGGAAAATAAATATGAAATTTGGTTGAATCGAATTATTTAAGAATTATACTCGAAATTTTGATTTGAAATTTAAAATAAATTGAGATTTTAAAGGGTATGATTCTTATAACTTGATTTGGTTTAGAGGGATTTAAATGATATAAAATTGATTTAAATGGATATATCAAGTTAATAAAATTCAAAGAATATTCGGTTGTTTGAAGTTAAAGGTTTTATTTAAATGATATTGGGTTTATTAAGTAAATATTTCAAATCTAAATAATAATTAATATGTGTGGAATTATCAAAGAATTAGTTTTGAAATGGTGGAATATTTAAAGCTTTGAAATATATGGAAATTTGAAATGGTTTATTTGAAGGTTTCAAACTGAAATTTGGAATTTATTTGTGAAATTAAAGAAGCTATTTTACTATATAAAGTAATTTAACATTTAACCATTTAAGTATTTAAAGTTATGTCTCAAAGCTATGGGTTTCAAGGTATATAGATTTGAAGCACTATGATTTTGGAAAAAATATATTTTGAAATGAAAATGATATCATATTGATTTGGGTTTTTGAAATGGAAGTGATATCGTATTTATATAGTTTGAAAGGGATATTATATTCTGGTTTTAAAATATAAATTATTTTGAAATAACCGCGGTGTTATAATAACGTTAGGTTGTTAAAGAGACCGGGATCGGAAGTTGTCATACTCTCTGTCAACTCCGAAAACCACTTTAACAACCGTGTACGCGGTGGAGATTCCAGAATGAAGTAGGATGGTGGCGGCGTTTCCTTTGAGGTAAATACATGGACCCGACTCCCGTGAGTTGGCATAAGGTGGGTAAAACAGGAGTGATTGACGGGTTAAGAAGGTAGCACCTTTTATCAGACACATCCCTTCGATATTATACTTTGACTTTTGGATTTATTCGGTGGCCACTTTTGATTTCTTTGATCTGGGGGTATGGCTCGAGGTGTGCGGTAGCTGCGGCTATGTGTTACCACCGACCAAGAAGCATAATTAGTATATCTACCCTAGTATTGCCTAGTTGTTCCATGTCATCTACCCTAGCGCGCCTTATAAAATTTTGTTTTGTACCATACCTATGGAGTGCCCTCTGACGACGCCCAGTACGGGGGAGATTACGGTACTGCATGGACTATGTGAATATAAAAGTGTGTTAGGGGCTATATGGGTAACCCCTTAACGCTATTTTCAGTATATTATACTTTACTTTAGACACTATTATAGTAGCGTATATTACTACATAGTAGATGGTTTAACGGATCCTTAGGGGGTGTGAATCCCGAACATATCTTAAGTTACTTCACTCACGTTGGACACTGGATAGGAGATGACAAATCCCGTAAACATCTCTGACGTCGTTATACTCATATTTATTTATGTTGATTTAACTCACATAAGATATTTTAGTTCTGACTCGAGTGTTTTGTCTTTTCAATTCGCTCGGGTCAGCCTGAGCATTTCAGGATTCGAAGACTTTAGCTCTGGAGGACGAAGATGAAGATTTATTATTATTTTTATTATTATTATGTATTATAGTATTCCATCACATTCATATTGTTTCCGCTGCATTAATAATTATTCTCTGGTATGTGTAACTCTGATATGTATTGTATAAGTAAAATCGAATATTTTGTAAAAAAGCTTCATGAAACATAAATTTGATTATTATATTTTATCCTTCCGCTGCAAGATTCTATTTTGTTTTATTTCTTCCTTCTTTTTCTTATTTACCTCATAACAATTCGCCCTTCTGTATGGTTTAAGTCTGACGTGTGTGGTTTATCGTCGATTCAAACCGTGCAAGAAGGCGGGACGTTACATCTGGTATCAGAGCCAGGTTTAGCGATAAACCTTAGCTTTTTGGGGTTTGACTCTTTATTAATAAGGTAGTAATACCCTATGACGAGTTATTGAGCGTATATATGAGAGAGCATACTTGTTAGTATTATAAAAAGGTTTTAGTATTGTGTTAATTTGTTCCGTTTTGTATTTATAAATTCTGGTTGGTGCATGTGATGCTATGACATCAGTAGGGATTTCTAAACACTTAATAGGACAGACCGAATCAATATTGGTTTTGAGTATAGATGAATGAAATAATTTTGCATGTTATATTTTCTATATATAAAATAAATTTTATAAATGATATATATATTGTGTTGAAATATATTGGTTGTTAGGTAATAAAATTTATAAATAATAGTTGAAATGAGATTGAAATTAAGATAAATGAAAATTGGAAATTTAGAACTTAAGTTCCGGGGTTTTGAAAATTTCTTTCAATTGATTTTGGAATATAATAATAATATTATTAGAAGTATTTTTTGGTATAAATATTTCAATATAATTTAAAAAGAATTGTTTTAAAGGAATTTCTAAAAAAGAAATAAGTTATGTACTCCCCTCTCTGTTGCTGGAAAATAATTTCGGTGATGGCGGCGCATCATCGACCTTCATTTTCGAGTTTCGAAATTCATTTTCGAGTTTCGAAGTGGGAAGGCCACTGTAGTAGTTTGCTGCAGATTTGTTTTGATAAACCAAATATATTTTTTTATTGTTTTAATTATAATTGGATATATAATTTTTAAGTATAAACCTTTATCTATTATCTTTAAAATGATTTGAAATTTAACCCGGTATTTAATTCTTAAGTTTCTGATTAATAAATAGTTTCAATTATTGCAGTGAAATGGAATGTAACCAATTAATAATTGGAGCCTTTAATTAAAATAAGGAATTTAATGCTAGGTTATGAATGAAATTAAAGGTAATTTGAAACTGTAACCTATGAAACAAAGAATAATATTATTGAACATTTAGTTAATTAAAAGAAATAGAAATAAACTTGGGTAACTTTCTATTACATCCTTAAAAGAATATATATAACTTGCCTAAAGATATAAAAAGTTGAAATGTTAATAAGAAGATGTAATAGATATTGTACAAGTAATAAATTTGAGGAAATGAAAGTAATTAATGAAATGGTTTTATAAATAAGAATTTAATGTTACAATTATTATATACTTAAGTTATGACTGAAAGGCCACTAATTAAATATAATAGAAAGGTTATAAAGAAATGGTAATAAATTTAAGTAAGTGTTGAAGTCGTTTATTTTGAAAATAAGCAGAAAGATGAATAATGTAAATAAATGAAGTTAAGCAGTGAATAAATGAATGTAATATAATAAAAGGAAAATTTCATGATATGAATAAGTGAAAATGAGATTTTGGTAGAAATAAATAAAAGTAATGAAACTGTAAGAAATAAAATGTAAATTAAAAAGACAAATTATTATATGAATGAAATTAATAAGAGTGAACTTGATCTATTGGTTGATTTGTTGTTTGTTTTGGTTTATTGTTGTATGTGTAAGGATACTTTAAATTTGCTTGGATGGATGAATAATCTATTTAGCTTCATCAGAGACTGTTGAGTAAATGGTGCGCTTAGTAGTTTATTTTTCATTCTGTACAATTTGAAGTTTTGAACCCGAACAACTATTTGTTTTGTTTGATATGAATGAATGATTGATTTGTATTGATTCTATATGATGATTGTATGCCTTGTTGCAAGTGATAGCTGTTTGTATTGATTGTTTGTTGTAGTTGAAACAACTTTAAACATTTCATTTTATATAATTATCAACTCTTTTGGATTATATAAGTGAAACACAGGTTAAGGAAGCAATTGCTACTGCATTTGGTTTCATAATTTAAACGTTGTTTGCCCGACAAATAGGTACGTTTTCGGATTACGGTTTATAGCGTTATTATATTATTTTCCCGTGTTGGGATATATATTATTTTGGAAATATATGTTATATATTGTTATATTTGATATTATATTTTCTCCCGAGCCTCTCCGTACAAAAGAGACTACCGAAATTTTCTGTAAATTTTCGACTTAGAAAATATTTTGAAATTGTTTTTCCAAACTTTATTAATTTAAGTATAGAAGGATTTAATGGTTATAAATTGGTATATTTATTTAAATTAATTAATTTTGTAAATATATTTGTTTATAAAATTAATATTTGTAAATAAGATGTATTGTTTATTTAATTCTTTCTTTCCTTACTTTTTCCTTTTCGGGGACGAAAAGTTTTGAGTGGGGGAGAGTGTAACGACCCGTAAAATTTGGTAATTAAATTTCTTAATTTAAGAAGGTTTTGGTAACTTAATGTTGAAGGAAATAAAAATTTAGTCAATTATTAATGGAAATAATAACTTGGATAAGATTTTTAAGTTAATTTTTAATAACTTGAATGTAACAGTATAAATGTAAGTTAATTGTTAATAACTTGGATGTAATTCCAATTAGTGAAACAATTTAAATGTCAATTTTATTCTTATTTTAATAAAAGAATGTTACCAAGAAGAAGTGATTAATTGATTTAAAATCTAAATTAATGTGTACATTAGTTTATAATACGATATAAAAGGGTAAATTAATAATTTAAAACGTTGGTTTACTAATAAAATAATGCATAAGGAATGGAAATGGAATATAGCAGTGTATGAACTAATGGTAGTACTTGTTATATGCTAATAAGTAAATTAAAACGTAATAGTGCTAATTTAGGTTAATAATTAGTAAATTGAATGAAATGACAATTGATGAATTTGTTAAAATTGTAAAGTTATAATATAATAGATGGTAATTAATTAATATAATCAAATAAATGTAAATATTTAATTTATCAATGAATTAATAATAAATAAATAGTGATTGAATAAAATTAATGTTCTGAATGTAATTGGTTGGAATGAGAATTTATATAAGTATGATAAAGGGTTAGTGGCAACAATTATTATAAAAGAAATACATAAGAAATTGAAAATTTATACAATCAATGTAGATAAGTAATTATAATGTTTGTTGCTGATAATAAACGTTACCTTAATGGTAATTAATAAAACAACGGAAGTGGGAATGTATAAATTACATAGAAACTAATGTATGCATAAATAATAAATTAGTATAAGAATGGAATTAAGGTAAATCCATTAATTGGTTTTAAAACCTTAATTAATGTGTTCAATTGATAGAAGTACATATTTAAAAATGTAATATTTATTTAAATTAAGATGTAAAAAGGCGAATACTAATGTCATGAAACAAAATTAGCATATATGAAATTATAAATCCAGATTGATAAGTAACGAACTTATAAATGCAATTAAAAGCAAATAGTTGGCAATTAATATAGGTTGCTTGTTTATTTAATGTGTTAAATAAACGGGTAACCAATTGCAATAAATCCAAATTAACGTTTTGTTAATGTATATTTATGTAATAATCGGAAATAATGTTAATTTTATTTATAAAATGACAATTGGTTGAATAAAAGGAATGCAAAAATTAAGTTGTGTCAATATATTGGAATTTAATGTATAATAATAGGATTAATTGTAAATAAATGAAATTTAACATTTAATTATTGCATTATTGAAATTTAGATGAAATTTGGAGATATGTATGTAATAAAGAATGAATCCAATGTTAGTTTCATCTATTTCATACTAATTGGTTGAATAATAGAATGATAATTTAATTCAATGGAATTATTGAAAATTTAATTTATAATTTTTGAATTTTGAATTTAATAAAATTGTAATTTAACGCTGAAATTTATGATTGAATCAGTATTTAAGGGACATCTAACTTGTTTAAATTTTGTCTAAATGATTAAGAATTATAAAGTGATAAAAAATTATCAATTTTAGAATTAAAATGGGAAATTTGATTTAATTAATCAATTATTAATTTATTTATTTAATTAATGTAAAAATAGCCATTTTGGCCACTGACTCGGATTTCGACGAAACCAGTTTCATCGGATCCGTAACGGTAAATTATTATAGGATTTCAAGTTTCGTAGCGATCAGACTTGTCGTTTGATCATACGGACTCGAAGGCCTTGAAATCGATTTAATTGAAATCAATTGAAATCAATTTGAAAAATATTGATTTTAGCATAACTTATTCATATGATGGAATTTGGATGTGAAACCTTTTCCATTGCGTTTAAAATAATTTAAAACGTCTATTTTGATATACGGGTTGACCCAATTTCGTTTCGGAGTCAGAACGGGCTGTTTAGGTCATTCATTGTTCAGCCCGTATATCCAATAGATCCGATCCATTCTACTTCAATCTTGTCTATAAATACCATGTTATAAACCCTAGCCTCCCTAATTCTCATTTGTCTGTACGTATAATTCCTGCTCAACTCCTCTTTCCAATGGCTCCAAACCCTAATTCCCAAATCCAAATCAAATCCAAAGTAAAAAATTCAAACTCCTCAAAAAAATTCCTAAAAATTATATATTAGAGCTCTCGACGAGCGCAACCTAAATCTTCAATTCGTTTTTCGATTTGGCTTTCGATGTGGCCTGAAATCGGGGAAATATTTGAGCTGTTCGTTTAGGCTTTTGTGAATTCAATGTTGGATCTACGATGGTGGAGCGATCGGTTAGGGTTATTGCGGAGAGCGCGCAAAGCAGTGCTTGTGGTGTACGCATTGGTCGAGATGGTCATGTTTTGACCAGAAATTGCTTGGGAGGGTCAACGGCGGCGGAAAACTATGGTGGGCCGCGTGGGCAGGGGAGGGGCGCCTCGGCGAGGCCGAGCAGGAGGCGTTCTCTGATCGCGTTGAAATCACCTTGTGCGGCGACGAGCTCTGGTCAACGTTAGGATGGTGGCGGCTGTGTTATTGTGCACGAGATGTTAGGTTCCTATTTTGAACGAGAATAAGTGATGACGTATGTTTTTTTTTTGTTATTATTTTAATTATTTTTAATTTAAGTCGTGTGATGTTTAATGCCAATAACTTTTACGTACGAGGTCAAATTCACGCACGGTTTTCTCCGCTAGGTTCATATTGGAATTCCGGCATTTTGGCGCTAGTTTGGACGAATTATAAGACTGTCAAATTTTTGGGTTTAAATTGGATTTAAATTCAATTTAAATTCAAAAGGTGAGTGTTTTGACCCACTCACAACTTCTAAAATTTCTTATGTTTGTTAAATTAAATTTTGTGTGATTATGCATTTACTTATGACTTTTTCTTATATTTTAATCATCATCTCAGTTATTGCATTTATTTAAATTAAATCATTATTTAGTTTATTATTGAATATAACCGCCAACTAAATACATGTTATATATATTATCAATTATCTATTGGTATTGATTGATTGTTTTGGATGATGATTGTGATGGATGTATGATATGTTGATGGATGAATGGATGTTGTATTGTATATTATTTTAAACTGTAAATTGTTATGCATTTTATTTCATTCGAGATTGCAGTTTGAAATGATATATAACCATAATTTTATTTTAAATTGTGGATTGAAATGATAAATATCCGTATCACTTGACCATAGGATAGAAAATTATATACAGGCACCGCGGTCTATATATAAAGATATTTTGAAGTGATTTTCAATGGTTTGGAAAGAAATATACGGTTTAATAAATATTAATTTTTGATATTATATAAATATTAATTATATATATATATGTATATAGTTAAATTCTTGAATTTAAGCTATGTATAAATTTGTTTAATAAAAATAAGTTTAATAATGGAATATTGATTGTTTTATATCATATGGTTAAGTACCTGTTTAAGATATGGTATATATAGAGTTTTTAATGACTTAAATAAAAAATTAAGTTGGAAAATAAATATGAAATTTGGTTGAATTGAATTATTTAAGAATTATACTCGAAAAATTTGATTTGAAATTAAAAATAAATTAAGATTTTAAAGGGTTTGTTTCTTATAACTTGATTTGGTTTAGAGGGATTTAAATGAATATAAAATTTATTTAAATGAATATATCAGGTTAATAAAATTTAAAGAATATCCAGTTGTTTAAAGTTAAAGGTTTTACTTAAATGATATTGGGTTTATTAAGTAAACATTGCAAATCTAAATAATAATTGATATGTGTGGAATTATCAAAGAATTAGTTTTGAAATGGTGGAATATTTAAAGCTTTGAAATACATGGAAATTTGAAATGGTTTATTTGAAGGTTTCAAACCGGAATTTGGAATTTATTTGTGAAATTAAAGAAGCTATTTTACTATATAAAGTAATTTAACATTTAAACCATTTAAGTATTTAAAGTTAGGTCTCAAAGCTATGGGTTTCAAGGTTAATAGATTTGAAGTACTATGATTTTGGAAAAAGATATATTTTGAAATAAAAATGATATCATATTGATTTGGGTTTTTGAAACGGAAGTGATATCGTATTTATATAGTTTGAAAGGGATATTATATTCTGGTTTTAAAGTATAAATTATTTTGAAATAACCGCGGTGTTATAATAGCGTTGGGTTGTTAAAGAGACCGGGATCGGAAGTTATCATACTCTCTGTCAACTCCGAAAACCACTTTAACAACCGTGTATGCGGTGGAGATTCCAGAATGAAGTAGGATGGTGGCGGCATTTTCTTTTGAGGTAAATACGTGGACCCAACTCCCATGAGTTGGCATAAGGTGGCTAAAATAGGAGCGATTGACGGGTTAAGAAGGTAGCATCTTTTATCGGACACATCCCTTCGATATTATACTTTGACTTTTGGATTTATTCGGTGACCACTTTTGATTTCTTTGATTTGGGGGTGTGGCTCGAGGTGGGCGGTAGCTGGGGCTATGCGTTACCACCGACCCGAAAGCGTAAATGGTATATCTACCCTGGCATTGCCTAGTTGTGCCGTGTCACCTACCCTAGCGCGCCTGATACAATTTGGTTTTTTACCATACCTATGGAGTGCCCTCTGACGACGCCCAGTACGGGAGAGATTACGGTACTGTATAGACTATGGGAATATAAAAGTGTGTTAAGGGCTATATGGGTAACCCCTTAAAGCTATTTTCAGTGTATTATACTTTACTTTAGACACTATTATAGTAGCGTATATTACACATAGTAGATAGTTTAACGGATCCTTAGGGGGTGTGAATCCCAAACATCTCTTAAGTTACTGCACTCACGTTGGACACTGGATAGGAGATATCAAATCACGTAAACATCTCTGACGTCGTTACACTGATATTTATTTCTGTTGATTTAACTCACATAAGATATTTTAGTTCTGACTCGAGTGTTTTGTCTTTTCAATTCGCTCGGGTCAGCCTGAGCATTTCAGGATTCGAAGACTTTAGCTCTGGAGGACGAAGACAATATTTATTATAGTATTCCACCACATTCATACTGTTTCCGCTGCATTAATTATTATTATTTGGTATGTGTAACTCTGATATGTATTGTATAAGTAAAATCGAATATTTTGCAAAACAGCTTCATGAAATATATATTTGATTATTATATTCTACCGTTCCGCTGCAAGATTCTGTTTTGTTTTATTTCTTCCTTCTTTTTCTTATTTACCCTATAACAATCCGCCCTTCTGTATGGTTTAAGTCTGACGTGTGTGGTTTATCGTCGATTCAAACCGTGCAAGAAGGCGGGACGTCACAATTACAAAATACATTTCAAAATTCCATTCAAAATTCGTTTATCTCATTTGATTTCATTCAATTTAACACATAACCAACTAAACCTTATTTAAATTCAAATTCAATGTAAATTCCATAAAATTCAAATTTAAATATTAAATTATATTCAAAACTCCTTTGTTTCACAAATAATCAATTCCAATAGTTAAATCATTTAACGCTTTAAAATATAACACAAACAGTGTTAAAATCTATAACATTTCAAAACATTGACAAAATATAGCAACGACAGCATTTATAAAGTGCTATCGTAGCTTATAGTTTCCAAAAACGTTAGTTCAAGAATAACGGCATTTATAAAATGCCGTAATAGATATTTAGTTATTTCAACATAGTTTTTGTTCAAAACAACAGCATTTAAAATGATGTCATAAGACTATAGCATTTTTAGGAAATGTTGTTAATAAAATTTCAGATTTTATTTTAACTTTTAAAAAACAATAAAACTTCAATTCTTGTTAATTAAATTTATATATCATATTTCTGACTTCAAAATTTCAATTTTTAATCATTTTAACTTATGATTTATCATAATAAAATTTTAAAATCAAATGTTCAATTTTTAAAACTCAATTCATTTATTAAGTCAAAATTTCACTGTTTCTTAACTTATAAATTTCAACAAAACCAAACATTTTTCTTCAAATATCATTTCAAAACTTTAAATCTTACATTTTTAAAACAAAATTTAAAGTTTCACATTTACTTCAAATTTACATACTTAAATTCACAAATTCAAAACTTAGTATTTAACTTTCTTAAAACCATAAAATATATATTTTTAAATCAAATTCATACTTTTAAAAATACATATTTTAATAAAAATCATTTAAAGTTATACCACGGGGTCTTCTAACCTAGATCAGGTGATACGAATATATATCATTTCAATCCGCAATTTAAAAATAATACTCGAGTTCTATCATTTCAAACCCACAATCCCAAGTAAACAAAAATAAATAAAAATCGCTCAGGCCTTTCATTTCAGCCCATAATGAATTTCCCTATTCTAAAGTCCATTCGGGTATGTATCATTTCAACCCATGATGATTCTATTCTAACAGGGAACTTGCAGTGTGATCATAAATAAATAAACGGTATAAACAATGTCAATGCCACAAAATAATATCATATATCAAATGTTAGGTGATAATTAACGGTTTTAACAGAGTAATAACATGAAATAACATATCATATAATCATCATTTACTTGCATAAACATGTTACTATACACTTGACATCCATTCACCAATTCATAAGTAAAATGTCAGAGTGAGAAAGACTCACCTTTTCAAGCTGAAGACCACTACGACACACAAAACGATTCCAAAGGCACGACAAGCACAAACAGCACGACACAACACAACTATGGATTCAAATGATTGGAGAGAGCCAGAGTATGATCTTGCAAACAACAATAAGCAAGACAATATAACACATGAATTATTTAACACAAAAAAACATTGAAATGAATTGAAATAGAAAGCAACGAAGAACAAAATAGTTAGACCTTGCTTTTGACCATCCAAAAGCTCGATCAAAGGAACATATTCTCGGCCATTTATGTGTGTTTGCATCAGGTATGGAATCATATAGGTCAGGTTTAACATCATATAGGTAAGGCAACAAGTGGATAAAGGTGGTAGAGGTGAAAACATGAAGCATACATAAGAAAAAGGCAAAATAGTGGAGTTTGATTCAACTTTTTGGCTCGGCTTGGTCATTGCTTGGCTCGGCAATAGGGGAATTATGTCAGGTCAGATCTGGATAGTAGTGAAGGGGGCATCCAAAGGTGAAGTAGATGATGGTGGTGGTGGTTAAGGGGTGGCCAAAGTGAATAATGAATGGTTGGGTGAAGGGCTAGGCAATTTCAAGGGGTTTTGTGGAGTTTTTGCATTGTTTTATGGTGATGGCTTCATTTGGATGGCACGGCTTGTCTTGTTCAGAAGAGGAGGAGATGTTTGCTAGCTGGTGATGGAGTGGTCAGTGGTGAAGGTGTGGAGAGGCTAGTGGCCAAGCAACTTGAAGAAGAAGCAAGCAAAAATCATTGAAATTGTGAAGAAGAGAAGAGATAAAGGAAGCCATTGCAAAAAAATCATTCATTCATTGAAGCCGTGAGTTTTTTGAGGAGAGAAGAATGTTTTCACGTGAAATGAGAAGAGAAATTCATGGTTATGCATAAGGAGTGAATGGCAAAAGACAGAAAGTGAAAGGCCAAGGCAATGAGGAGGCAGGAAAAGGAAGAGTCACACGGAAAATGAAAGGTTTTGTTGTTTTGTTTTCTATTTTCTTTTATTCAAAAATAAACAAATAAAATTTCAGTAAATACAAATAAAAATCTGAACAAAATAAATGAAAAAGAAAATAATAAATATTTTAAGGAAAAATGTAAAACAAATAAAGAAATAGCTTAATAAATGAAACTAGACTTTAAAATTTGAAAACAAAATACAATAAGCATTAGAAAATTATAACTACACTTTAAAAATATTTTAAAAATAAAAATAAATATATAACATTTCATATATACATGTATACACAAATTAGAACAAACAAAAATATTATTTATATAATTTAAAATAAATTTTTTTTGTTAAATAAATCAATTTACACACAATATTGTAAAAAGCATAACTTTCACAATATAAATCGGATTTCAACGAAACGAAAAGTAGTATTATTGAAATTTAATTTATTTTCATAATAAAAGTGAAAATTAAAATTTTAAAATATTTAAAATTTAAATTTAAAAGTCAAAGTTTGACTATTTTGACCAAAATTCACTTTTTTGGAAAATATTCAATTTATACAGGTTTGAAATTATAATTCACATACAAATCAAAATTAATATTTAAAATAACAAAGTTATTCATTTTAATAAATAAAACAAAGTTTTATCCATAAATAAAATAAAGTTTTTAAATCAGGAATTTCAATTAAAATAATCAAAATATACAATTAAAATAATCACAAAATACAGGGTTGTTACACTCTCCCCCACTCATAACTTTTCGTCCCCGAAAAGGAATGTGGTACGGGAATACATAGAAAAAGATAGAATGAAGTAGAATTAAGACAAGATGACAGAAAGATTGAAATTTTACGCGATAATTGTTGTTATAAGTAAGTTTAACAAGGTGGAGATGATCTTCCCAAGATCCTCCAGAATCATGAACACAAGAACGAGAAAGATCTTCTAGAATCTGATTCATGCTTTCCGCTTGACCGACGGTCTATGGATGGCAGCCAGTGCTCAGATTCAAGATGAGTACCAAAGATTATAGAAAGATTTGTAAACTGGCTGGTGTAACCAATAGTCTCCCATTCTGTAGCAAGATAAGGGAAATAAGGACAACCAGAAGATAGTTTGAAAAAAAAAATAAGATAATAAATTTGAAACCATGAAAATTTCAACTAAAATTGGAAATTAATTTTACATAAGTTAAATAAATCTTAACTATCTCAAATTTCATTATCTTATCATCTAATTATCTTAAATTAACAATTTCTAAAATCATGGATTTGAAAAAAATCATTTATTATACTCGCAATGTACTCAATAAATTAATTCTTCTTTATTCCTAATTATAATTAAATTTATTCCTCTCAATATATTTTATCACCTATGTTAAATAAATTTACACTTATTATAACTGCTTTAATTTATTCTTAGTTCCTTTAACATCATTTTATATTGTAAATTATTTCATTACCCTTTTTCTACTTACCTATGTTAATCTTTTTATAACTAAAATTTAAGTGTATAATATTTATTATAACCACTCAAATTTTATTTATAAAAATCCCTTTTTATATTGTATATTATCCAATTCCATATTCAACTTCTGTATAATTTAGGTAAGTTATATTGGAATGAAATTGTGTATCATACAAAAAACTTTCTAATTTAATCATTTCAAGCTTGAATATTTATCCAAATCTTGAAATTATACTTGAAATTATCCTTCAAAATAAGATTTAGGAATTAAATTTCCGATAAATTCCAAACGATTTAGAGATAAATAAATGCACATATACAATATATATCCATTCAAATTTAAATCATATATCAGCATATGTTATAAATCCAGTCTTATTTTAGAAATTCAAATCAATTAAATTTCCTAGAATAAAACTGTAGCAAGACTACAGAACGATCTTTTCACTTCGAAACTCGAAAATGAATGTCGATGATGCTGCTGTCATCACCGAAATTATTTTCCAGCGACAAAGAGAAGAGCACAAAATTTAAATTTAAAATTCTTTGGAAACAAATTTCTATTCGAAAATACTTTAAATAATATATCCTTTTAAAACTTTAAATACAAGGTTTGAAATCCATCGAAAATTAAATTCTCAAATTCTTGTTTAAATTCATTTTAAATTTCCAAATAAATTTATAACCATATTTATAGTTCAACTATTTATATTTGAAACAAGAGATAATGATACATAAAATCAATTATTATTTCTTAACAAACAATTTAATAAAATCCAGAAAAAAGATTTATAATATAGTTACAAAATTTATTTCACTACAAAATTTGAAAAACAGCATATTGTGTCAGTTTGTTCTGTTTAAGTGTTTTGGAAATCTTATCGATAGCGTTGATCAGATGAATCGATCAGAAACCCAAATCAACATCAACATCCCAAAAATAACACAATATATAAAACATTTTTAAATATTAGTTTTACAAATACACTTCAAGAATGATTTGAAGATAAGTTGGAAACAGAGATAAGATGATTAAATAATAGAATAGGAAGATGGATAAGCTTAAATAAATCGCGGAAAACCTAACCGGTCAACCGTGACTTAAAGAATAAGATCGATGTGGATTTTCTGGGGTAAATCAACTTCCGATCTCAAGAGATAGAATTTTGGGATAATATGAGATACTAACATCTAAATCGAGGATATAAAATCTCTAGTGAATCGATGCTGTTGGAAAGGAGCCTTTACAAATCAATTTGAGATTTGTGGGACCGCTGACTCATTATAAAGATCGTTCGAAGTGGAGTTATGGGATAATCCAGAATCAAAAGAAGCCGAATAGTGAGGGACACGAATGGATTTTGGAACCATAGGGGACGTTCCAAAATCCGAAGGAATCGAGTCAAGAAAGAAGAGATTCAAACCCGAATGTAAGTGATTTTGTAAATACGTTTACCCTAAATGCTGAGTTTTGCCTAGAGCAACCAAAGCTCTGATACCAAATGTAACAACCCGATATTTTTGCTCAAAATACTGCGTTGTAAATTAAATTTGGCAAATCTAAGAATATACAGTAAATAAATAGTCACAGATCACAGATAGAGAGTAAATAATAATGCGGCGGAAGTAAAAGGGTTAGTAGTTCATGAAGCTACTATATAAAAATAAGATACATAAGAGTTAAACAAGATACAACAAAAGAGTAACAAGATACAGTAGGTACAAATCAGAATACATCACTGAAATCACTGGATACCAAAAACAAAAATAGATGGTTGGATCTTCAAGCAAAGCTCCAAGTCCGAAGGTGAGTCTTGAATGCTGAATCACTCAGCCTGACTCGAGCGTGAAGCAAAACACAAAACACTCGAGTCCGGACATAAATACTTATGAACTGTAAATCAACTCAAGCGAACAGTAACAAAAATGCATCAGTAACTAAAAGGATGCTTGGGATCGCCCATCCTCTAAGGATTTGTTAAACTATTTACTATATATTAATATTATGCTATTATAATAATGTCTACAGTAAAATAAACTTACTTTAAAATAGCGTTCCGGGCTTACCCATATCACCCTTCACACATAATAGTCCCAGTAGTCCATCCAATATCGTGATATCTCCAGATTGGGAGACTATAAGAGGATACCACACGGGCTACGGGAGAAAAACAAACTCGTAGTAAGGCTCGCTATGGTAGGTGACACGGCACACAAGGCAATGCCAGGGTAGATATACCAATTACGCATATGGGCTAGTGGTAACGTAGCAGCCACATACGCCCACCTCGGAACACACTCCCAATCAAAATCGAAGGATGGCCATCTAATCAATCACAAGCAAGAGTATAGTATCGAAGGAATGTGTCCGACCATAGGAGCTACCCCTTTTGGCCCGAGATCGCTCCTGTTTTAGCCACCTTAAGCCAACTCATGGGAGTCGGGTCCACGTAATATACCTCAAGAACGTCGCCACCAACCTACTTCATTTTGGGATCTCCACCGCGTACACAGTTGTTAAAGTGGTTTTCGGAGTTAACAGTTAGTATGACAACTTCCGATCCCGGTCTTTTTAACAACCAAAACGTTATTATAACGCCGTGGTCATTTCAAAATAGTTTATACTTCAGAAAACAAATCATTTCATTTCAAAACTATATTCCTTTCAAGATAGTTTATACTTCGAAACCAAAACCATTTTTATTCCAAAACTATGTCCAAGTCAATACGATATCAGTTCCATTTCAAACATATATTCACCTTTCAGAAGTCATAATACTTCAAAGTTATAACTCTTTCGAAACCAAAATACCTGAAATATTTACACTTTGAAATTAATAACATTTTGAAATCATACATTTAAAATTTTCAAATTTATTCAATTAAACTCTATTTTCAAATTTCCAATTTAATTCAATACAAACCATCAGTTTCAATTCAATTCGGTTTTCCAACAAAACTTTTCAAATCTTATAAATTTCAAATATAGATTTGATCTGCAAAATAAACCATTCAATTTTAATATATTTCCAAACTTTAATATCCCATATTTCAAAATTAAACTTTATAATTTCATAAATTCATATCTCAAATATAATTTCATTATTATTTAGTTTTGAAATATTCATTTCATAAATCCATTATTGTTTAAATAAACTTAAATTGCAATTAAACCAAATATCTTTTCATACAAATATAAACTTCAAATATTCATTTATCAGAATCAAATATCATTCCAATTTCACATTCTTTATGAAAATAAAGATTATATCATTAAAAACCATTTCAAAATCATTAAAATATAATATCCTTCAAAACCTCATTATCGAATCATTATTTGAATTCAATTTCAGATATTCAAATTTAAATATCATTTAAAAGTCAAATTTGTCATTTATTTATTATTTCAAATATCATTACAAAATACATTTCAAAATTCCATTCAAAAATTCATTTATCTCATTTGATTTCATTCAATTTAACACATAACCAAGTAAACCTTATTTAAATTCAAATTCAATGTAAATTCCTTAAAATTCAAATTCAAAAATCCTTATATTTCACAAATAATCAATTCCAATAGTTAAATCATTTAACACTTTAAAATATAACACAAACAGTGTTAAAATCTATAACATTTCAAAACATTGACAAAATATAGCAACGACAGCATTTATAAAGTGCTATCGTAGCTTATAGTTTCCAAAATAGTTAGTTCAAGAATAACGGCGTTTGTAAAATGTCGTAATAGATATTTAGTTATCTCAACATAGTTTACGTTCAAAACAACAGCATTTAAAATGCTGTCATAAGACTACAGCATTTTTAGGAAATGCTGTTAATAAAATTTCAGATTTTATTTTAACTTTTCAAAAACAATAGAACTTCAATTCTTGTTATTTAAATTTATAAATCATATTTTTGACTTCGAATTTCACATTTAAATCATTTGAACATATGATTTATGTAACGACCCAACTTCCAAACTCCAGGAAGTCGCATCGCTAATAAGAAAGAAAGGGATAGAGAATAGAAAGAAAGAGAAGAAGAAGAAAACAACACATCAGAATCTAAACAGCGGAACGAATAAATTATATTAATAACATAAAATATTTACATAGTTTACAACCACTATCAGAGTACACAGATAATACAACACATACTCGACAGTTATAAACACCTGTCTAGTTATTACAACTCAAATCAGTACAAGAAACAACTCAGAGAAAACACACAGTGGAAAACTATATATATCTACACGCAGAAGCCTCCTGCTCCATTGCTCCTCCACAATTCGTCAAAGCTAACCCGAACCCTAACCTGAATCCCTTGGCTACTCGTAAAAATTTGAGTACCCAAGAGTTTATGGAAACAAAAATAAACTCCGGGTCAGCAATGGGTCTGTTGTGAGTAACAGGTTAAAGTTGCTTAACTTTTTAAAACCTTTGAAAAGAAAGGTATCACGTAAGACTTCCCACACATAAACATGGAAAAAAAATTACCTTACGCTAACCAAAACATTTGATAGGAAATCCGATGATATTATAATAGTGTCTAGGGTTGTCAAATAAATATGAAATAGCCGAAATTGTTACATGATTAAATTCCAGCTACTAGCCACAAAAGTGGGCAATACTATCAAAACCGTTCGCACTTATTGGATTTTGGATTCGATACAATGGCAAGGCTACTGGGGTACCGCCCGTCACAATACGTGGCCTAGATCACAGTACCGAGGAGTACTCCCACTCCCCTGCAACACAAGGCCGGACCCGTTCCTTACTGAACAGTTCCGAACAAGACAACCCCAGCAGTTGTCGCGAATCAATCGCCCACACAGCCGAATAAAAAGAGACCTCTAGACAGGGGTAAATCTTGCTCTCAAGTGGAGGCTACCCATGAAGCCTTGCTGCACCTCCCCTATTTTAGCCATTCCCGGTTAATGAGGCTTGAGGTTACGATTACTTTTATAAGACATCAAATCTTAGAATGCTCATCGTCCACCTGACGATGTTCTGAAAGCATTCAATCCATACAAGTTCGTTACGGGTTCGAACGAAACCGAAGGCACTATCTCGTTGCATTCATTATTGGAATCACCCTCAGAGTCAACGACCATAGCCCTTGCACTCTGATTCACCATCTCGAATCTATGCGTACTATTCCGTCAAACTCGTTACGGAATCACCCATAGAGTTATACTGACGTTTAGCCCTTACACCTCGAGTCTTCACTTGCTCCACTTGGATTAACCACCTAACGTTTAATTGGAATCGATGTGGTTTTCGAATTCCAAATATAGAAACCCGATCCCGGTCTCATCGAAATCCAAAGCGTGTCTTTTAGGTCCAAGTTGTTTTAAGTTTAAAACAATTCAATTCTAATTATCCATATACACACAGATAGATAATTCATATCATCATAATAGATAATCATCAATATTATCACAAACAGGTAATCATCACAAATTGATAATCTATATTATCATCATCAATAGATACTTATATCACCATCACAATGCAACCAATGCATCTATAACACACAATACTATTTATCTCTTGTCTGAGATTCAAACCATTCAGGGTAAACCATATCATCCATTCATAAGCATAGATCTATAATCACACAATCTATAATTAATTTAAAATGAACTAAATTAATTACTTCTATCTCTAATTAATTTAAAGTGAATTAAATTAATTCCCTATCTTTAATTAATTTAAAATGAATTAAATTAATTACTTCCTCATTTTAAATCTTGCTTATTTAACCATTAATTGATTACCAATCAATTAAATAATTATCCTCAAATTAACCACCTTAATTAATCACCCTTGATTAATTATCCCTTAATTACTTTCAAGTAATTATCTTTAATTAATTTACAAATTAATTATCCTTAACCAAAATTAGTAATTAACCTTTAGTTAGTTCATTAATTAATTAATTATAATTAATTACATTAGTCCTTAATTAATTACATTAATTAATTAATTTCTTAATCACTTATCATTGATTAATTAATCTTAATTAATTAATCCTTAATTACATCATTAATTATATTAATTAATGATCCCTAATTAAATTTAAATAACTTATTTAAATTAATTACATTAAGTAACTAACCTTAATTAAACCAAAATTATTAAACACTTTTGATTAATCATATTCAGTAATTAACTAACCTTAATTACTTTCTTAATCACTCCTAAATTAAATTATATTTAATAATAAATTATATTTATTACTCATCCTTGATTAATCTCATTTGTAATTAATTACCTTTAATTAATTACATCACTCAATTATTTCAAAAGACTTAATCAATGCTTAAATTAATTACACTAAGTAATTAATTATTAATTACTTCACAAAGAAATTACCTTTAATTACACAAAGTAATTAATTCAAAAACTCTTCCATACTTCAATAACTACCCCCAGTAATTTACTTATCTTAATTATTTCTCTAAGTAATTATACTTTATTGATTCCTTATTAATCAAATGATTATTCTAAATTAATTAAACTTAATTAATTAATTTAAACTAATCCAATTAATAAATTAATTACAAAGAGTAATTAATATCTTTAATTATTTTCATAAAGTAATCATACTTAATTAAGTTCATAATTGATTATCTAAATTAATTAATTCAATTAATTATTAAAATTAATAACATAATTAATAAATAAATAATCACAAGTTAATGACCTTCATTAACTTATTAACAAATTAACTTTCTTAAGTAATTAACTTAAATTAATTAATATTAATTACAAATTTAATTAACCTTAATTAATTTCAAATCTTTAATTAATTAAACAAATTAATTAATTAAATTACTTAAATAACCTTACTAATTTTAATGAAACAAAGATCATTAAATCTTTGATTTATTTAAGAATAAAACATTTCTTATTCATGATTACTTTATCATTAATAAAGTAATTTAAAATAATTTAACTTAAAATTGTTTTCAAATTACATTTAAAATTTAAAATTTAAAAATGAAATCAAACTTAACATAAATAAAGTTTTAAAACACATTTCAAAAACCCCCTTTAAAAACTTATGCTAAAGATTTTCTTATTTTATAAAGAAGTTTAAAAACCCAAATTCATTTAAAATACAAACCATAATTTAAATTAACTTTAACACTCAAAGTTGTTTTTAAACAATTTAAATTTAACAACTTCCTTTATTTCAAAACATTGTTTTCAAATTGAAATTTGATTCCAGATTTAAACTTATGTTTGAATCTCTACTTAAATTTAAAGCTTTATCCTAAATTAAAATATTTAAACTCTTTGAAGTTGTTTAAACATTTTGTTTCAAAGTTTAAACTTAAATTTCAAACCTGGATTCAAATCTCATTTGAAATTCTTACCTTAAATTTTGATTTAAATTCTGTTTTCAAAATCCTGCATTAAGATTTTAAAATCAGTTCTGAATTGAAATATATACAGGTTTCAGTGAAACCTGTAATAGCAGAGGATACCCGAGACCCCTTTCATTTACTTCGAGTAAATCCTTACTCAACTTCGAGTAAAAACTCCAATTACTCGAGTATTAACGCGAGACAACTACACTGCATAATCCACAAAGACTTCCCTGTCACCATTACCTCACCGTGCACATGCACGGTGGTCTTGGCCACCTCCGGCCATCACCCAGGCAACAAGCAAATCGCCGACCTCCCTTACATCACCACGCGATCATCAAAATCACTCGATTCCACTCGGAAACGAATTCGAGTTTTTCCCCATTCCAAACCTGTCAGCAACAACAGGCGAACTCCACCCAAAACCTGAAAAAAATCACGTCCTCGCTCCACCGGTCACCGGCGGCCTAGCAACTCTGTCCAACCCCTCTTCGACACCAAAGCCACCACCTCCACAAAAATCACCGCACTCGGTCACCTGAAACCCCCATACAAATGAAATCACTGCAGTACCTAAAAAACTAGGTTTACAGACTTCATCAACTTCCCATCTCCTCTACCGAGACCTGTTCCTCTTCCAGGCATTTTTACCACACTCTCGGATCACTACTCTACCTCCACCAAAAACCCCAAACACTCAAATTTACTTGGTCATCATAGATTGACCAAAACCCAATTTCAGTTCAAATGGGTACTGCAGTCTCAACCCCTAACTAAACAATATGATTTTAGTTTAAAAATCATCTTTTTGTTTAAGTTTTCAGACTATAACACTGAATTTATATTTTATAATGTTTGAGTTTCATCTTTATTTAACATACTTTGAAGTTTTACAATTTTCAGAAACACCACCCCACTTTATTTTACTTAAATAAATTTATGAACTAAACTATGTTATAATTAACACATTGGCTTCAGGATTTAATCCCTAACAAAATTTAAACAAGAACAAGAGGATTTTATTTTTATTTATATATACAAGAATTTGGAACTAGAATCAGAAGAGCACAGTCACATACATGCATGTATTAAACATCCAAATTGCACAGAAAGCCATCAATGTTCATTCACACAAACATATTTAACTCAGAAGAAAAAAATAATGCAACAGGTTATACTTAAGATTTAGTTTTAAAAATAAAAGTTACTCACCTGTCATTTGAAAGACAGAGCATAAATTTTGAAAACTGTTTTGAGAGCTCTTGAAATCTTTAATTTGAAATGCCATGACTTCATTGCTTTTGATAAAACTTGAGTAGCTTGCTGTTATAAACTTGTATGCAGGCCTGATCTTGTTTTAATTGGAAATGCAGGCTTCAGATTTTACTTTATTCCCAGGTTAAAAGAAATGCAGAGACATATGCTTGATTTAGAACTTGCATGCAGGCTTTGATTCCATTAGCATTTAAATCTTTAATTTGAAAAACTTGAAAATGCAGGCTTTGATGGTTTAAGGCTTGATTTCCAGATCTTAAAAGAATGCAGAGGCTTTACATTTGATTCTCAGATTCAAGGAAAATGAATTTCAGGTTTGATTTTTGAAAACAGATTGTAGGATGTGGATTGCAGGATTAAACATGCAAGTTTTTGAAAAGAAGAGCACACATGTTACAGATTTGATTTTGAGGAAGGGTTGCATTGCTTTTGAAAAAAAACCAGATTTTGAACATGATTTAAAATTTTGTTTTTGAGAGTTTGAAAACAAGTTTGTTTTCAGCTGAGATTTATCTTCTTCTTAACTTTGAAAAAATGAAGATTTAGAAAAGAATAGAGGTGAAGAAAACATGTTTTATATAAGTATAAATGATTTATTTAAAAATTAAAAGAAAATCAAAAAGGACACTTGTATAAAGAGATAACACTTGTCAAATTAAGTAGATTAATTGTTTACACTTGTCTCATTAATTGATTAAAATGTTAACATTTGTTTTATACTTATGTTACTTATTATTTTCAATTTAAAGATAAATAAAAATCCTCTTTTCTTTATTTAAATACATACAAAGTAGTTTCATTAATAAATGTATATGTATTTCTTTTAAAGAAAATGAAATAAAACAAATCATAAAAATATGAAAGCTCACTTACAAAATTTAAAAATGGTTATTCATTTGAATTCAAAATAAATTCAAAGTCAAATTCTATTTATACATTTTAAAAATCCAATTCAAAACTAATTCATATTAACATACTTAATTTGACAATAATAATATTGTCTTTTAAAATTTATCTATATTTATACATTATCATTATTATTATAAAATATCATATTTATTAATTTTTAAATAATTTATAAGAGAAGTTATAAATTACTTATCTTATTCAACTTAATTAATTACATTAATGTTTTAATATACAATTGGTATTTTTAAATTTTGAAATAATTCCAAATTATAATTATTAAGCTATATTCAAAAAGAAATAAAATAAACTTTTGTTTATCTTATAAAAATCTAAACCATGTTTAAAATACAATTATACAATTTAAAACAATTTCTTTAAGTAATTTAAACCAATTAGTCATTTATTAAATAAAATAAAAATCTTTAAATTATCAAAATGAATATTTAAAAACAAGATTTAATTTGTTCATTTATCTAAAATCAAAACTTATCTATATATAATATATATACATATATACATATACATTATAAATAGAAATCAATTTATTAGCTTTTAAAAGATAAAATTCATAAATTACACATTTATTTAATTGGATTATTAAATCAAGTAAATTTTTATTAAAATTTTATCAAATCAATTTAATTTTAAATATAGATTATTAAATTGATATTGCTAAAATTTCTGGGATATCACATTCCTCCCCCCTTAAAAGAATTTTGTCCCCGAAATTTAAAAGCAAAAGTAATTTAATAACCCATTTAAAATTTAAAATTTTAAATCACAAACATACATCAATCATATGCTAACAACCAAAACAACCAATTTATCTAATCAAACAAATTTAATTATCCAGATAAGATTCTGGATAAAAATTCCTACGAGTTTCCCCAAGTATATATATACTGGGATACTCGCCCTACAGAATCCAAACAATCTAAACTACGAAGCTACAGAGCTTCTACACATCTAGATCTATAGAACTAGACAAGATATCAGACTACAAACGAGTCTGACTCAACCACTAAACCTTCTTGAACAGCTGGTTCCACAACCAGAGATAACTCATACACGTACTCCCTTAGAGATACGTGAAACTCATAAATCCAATTATCCAAACTGGCAATTCAACTCTTGAAAACCAAACACCAATCTAACCAAAACACAAAAGAGATCCAAAACAAATTTCTGACTCCGGAATCCAATTTCCTTCATCTCTTATCTCCAAAACTCTTCTAACGATCCCGGGCTGCCTATATCCAAACTGATAAGCTCAACTCTTGCTGATGCCCCAAAAAGAAACAATCCAGACCAAAAACAAACCAACACAACGATCTTCTCAAGATCAACCAAGACTAAGATCACCAAATCTACTCTTCAACCATTAGAAGAACAAACTTACATCTTCTATCAGGAAAGACAAAACAGAAACATTCCCAAACTGCTTCCGCTGCACAACTCTGAACTGGCACAGAAGACACTGCTGATGAAGAATATGAGCACAAACTGGACATCACTTCGCAGAAATATGGCTCAACATATCCAAGAAAACTCAGAAGTTTTAACAATCTTGAGCTGCCTCACCAAACCTATCTCGAGAAATCATCCTTTTACTAGATGATCCACCGGTAGCACTCCTGGAATCCGGTCGATAAGAAAACTCAATCTTTAGAAGTAGACAAACCTCCGACTTCTCAAAGGACAACAAAAATTCTTCAATATCTCAAAAGAACACTCAAACTATCGCAAATCACTTTTGCGATCAATATAGACCAATTCCCAAAGAAAACTGTTGTCTCTTTACCAAACAGAACAGCTAACTCTTAATTAGCCAATCCAATAAAGTATTGGGTCCACTCTGCTGCTTCTGAACTCCACCTTCAGAAATTACTCAGCCAGAAAATCTTCTGTTAACACAGACACTCCGAGCTGAACTGCTGACACTAATGCCAAAGACTTCCTTAGCTGAAGTTCTTCGAGAAACTCGGCCCTCAAAGCCAACCACCACATCTGCTGAACCCAGCCACAACACCGGAACAGACACACTTCCCAAAACTTGTTCCAAAGAAACATCTTCGGAAATATCCATATTTACTGCATCTCATCACGCAGCTACTACTTCCTGAGGTATCAAAATACCATCACATACTTCTGCCAAACCGACAGATCCAAACTCAACTCATCCATCTTCAAAGATGAACTCTGAACCTTAACAGGTTACCTTTAGAGATCGATGAAATCTCTACACTCTGCACAACTCACTCGAGACGGTATTAGGTCTACAGTCTCGACAAATACACTTCCAACCTCAAACATTCAAACTCCAACCAATGGTAGTAATCGTGTTACAAACACCACTACCTTATATACCTTTATAACCTATATTGGAAAACCTAAACGGGTAACCCAACAGATAGGTAGAAATAATAAATATATATAGATATATATCAAAACTACAAATACGCTCTCTCAAGATAGACGCCACTCCAGAGCCTAGGTATTCACTCAAACTAATGCTCTGATACCACTGTAACGACCCAACTTCCAAACTCCAGGAAGTCGCATCGCTAATAAGAAAGAAAGGGATAGAGAATAGAAAGAAAGAGAAGAAGAAGAAAACAACACATCAGAATCTAAATAGCGGAACGAATAAATTATATTAATAACATAAAATATTTACATAGTTTACAACCAGTATCAGAGTACACGGATAATACAACACATACTAGACAGTTATAAACACCTGTCTAGTTATTACAACTCAAATCAGTACAAGAAACAACTCAGAGAAAACACACAGCGGAAAACAATATATATCTACACGCAGAAGCCTCCTGCTCCATTGCTCCTCCACAATACGTCAAAGCTAACCCGAATCCTAACCTGAATCCCTTGGCTACTCCTAAAAATTTGAGTACCTAAGAGTTTATGGAAAACAAAAATAAACTCCAGGTCAGACATGGGTCTGGTGTGAGTAACAGGTTAAAGTTGCTTAACTTTTTAAAACCTATGAAAAGAAAGGTATCACGTAAGACTTCCCACACATAAACATGGAAAAGTTTTTACCTTACGCTAACCAAAACATTTGATAGGAAATCCGATGATATTATAATAGTGTCTAGGGTTTTCAAATAAATATGAAATAGCCGAAATTGTTACATGATTAAATTCCAGCTACTAGCCACAAAAGTGGGTAATACAATCAAAACCGTTGGCACTTATTGGATTTTGGATTCCATACAATGGCAGGGCTACTGGGATACCGCCCGTCACAGTACGTGGCCTAGATTACCGTACCGAGGAGTACTCCCACTCCCCTGCAACACAAGGCCGGACCCGTTCCTTACCGAACAGTTCCGAACAAGACAACCCCGGCAGTTGTCGCGAATCAACCGCCCACACAGCCGAATAAAAAGAGACCTCTAGACAGGGGTAAATCTTGCTCTCAAGTAGGGGCTACCCACGAAGCCTTGCTGCACCTCCCCTGTTTTAGCCATTCCCGGTTGATGAGGCTTGAGGTTACGATTACCTTTATAAGACATCAAATCTTAGAATTCTCATCGTCCACCTGACGATGTTCTGAAAGCATTCAATCCATACAAGTTCGTTCCGGGTTCGAACGAAACCGAAGGCACTATCTCGTTGCACTAATTATTGGAATCACCCTCAGAGTCAACGACCATAGCCCTTGCACTCTGATTCACCATCTCGAATCTATAAGTACTATTCCGTCAAACTCATTACGGAATCACTCATAGAGTTATACTGACGTATAGCCCTTACACCTCGAGTCTTCACTTGCTCCACTTGGATTAACGACCTAATGTTTAATTGGAATCGATGTGGTTTTTAGATTCCAAATATGGAAACCCGATCCCGGCTCATCGAAATCCAAAGCGTGTCTTTTAGGTCCAAGTTGTTTTAAGTTTAAAACAATTCAATTCTAATTATCCATATACACACAGATAGATAATTCATATCATCATAATAGATAATCATCAATATTATCGTAAACAGGTAATCATCACAAATTGATAATCTATATTATCATCATCAATATATACTTATATCACCATCACAATGCAAGCAATGCATCCATAACACACAATACTATTTATCTCATGTCTGAGATTCAAACCATTCAGGGTAAACCATATCATCCATTCATAAGCATAGATCTATAATCACATAATCTATAATTAATTTAAAATGAATTAAATTAATTACTTCTATCTCTAATTAATTTAAAGTGAATTAAATTAATTCCCTATCTTTAATTAATTTAAAATGAATTAAATTAATTACTTCCTCATTTTAAATTTTGCTTATTTAACCATTAATTAATTACCAATCAATTAAATAATTATCCTCAAATTAACCACCTTAATTAATCACCCTTGATTAATTATCCCTTAATTACTTTCAAGTAATTATCTTTAATTAATTTACAAATTAATTATCCTTAATCAAAATTAGTAATTAACCTTTAGTTACTTCATTAATTAATTATTTATATTTAATTACATTAGTCCTTAATTAGTTACATTAATTAATTTATTTCTTAATCACTTATCATTGATTAATTAATCTTAATTAATTAATCCTTAATTACATCATTAATCATATTAATTAATGATCCCTAATTAAATTTAAATTACTTATTTAAATTAATTACATTAAGTAACTAACCTTAATTAAACCAAAATTATTAAACACTTTTGATTAATCATATTCAGTAATTAACTAACCTTAATTACTTTCTTAATCACTCCTAAATTAAATTATATTTAATAATAAATTATATTTATTACTCATCCTTGATTAATCTCATTTGTAATTAATTACCTTTAATTAATTACATCACTCAATTATTTCAAAAGACTTAATCAATGCTTAAATTAATTACACTAAGTAATTAATTATTAATTACTTCGCAAAGAAATTACCTTCAATTACACAAAGTAATTAATTCAAAAACTCTTCCATACTTCAATAACTACCCCCAGTAATTTACTTATCTTAATTATTTCTCTAAGTAATTATACTTCATTGATTCCTTATCAATCAAATGATTATTCTAAATTAATTAAAATTAATTAATTAGTTTATACTAATCCAATTAATAAATTAATTACAAAGAGTAATTAATATCTTTAATTATTTTCATAAAGTAATCATACTTAATTAAGTTCGTAATTGATTATCTAAATTAATTAATTCAATTAATTATTAAAATTAATTACATTAATTAATAAATAAATAATCACAAGTTAATGACCTTCATTAACTTATTAACAAATTAACTTTCTTAAGTAATTAACTTAAATTAATTAATATTAATTACAAATTTAATTAACCTTAATTAATTTCAAATCTTTAATTAATTAAACAAATTAATTAATTAAATTACTTAAATAACCTTACTAATTTTAATGATACAAAGATCATTAAATCTTTGATTTATTTAAGAATAAAACGTTTCTTTTTCATGATTACTTTATCAATAATAAAGTAATTTAAAACAATTTAACTTAAAATTGTTTTCAAATTACATTTTAAATTTAAAATTTAAAAATGAAATCAAACTTAACTTAAATAAAGTTTTAAAACACATTTCAAAAACCCCCTTTAAAAACTTATGCTAAAGATTTTCTTATTTTATAAAGAAGTTTAAAAACCCAAATTCATTTAAAATACAAACCATAATTTAAATTAACTTTAACATTCAAAGTTGTTTTTAAACAATTTAAATTTAACAACTTCCTTAATTTCAAAACATTGTTTTCAAATTGAAATTTGATTCCAGATTTAAACTTATGTTTGAATCTCTACTTAAATTTAAAGCTTTAGCCTAAATTGAAATATTTAAACTCTTAGAAGTTGTTTAAAAAAAAATTCAAAGTTTAAACTTAAATTTCAAACCTGGATACAAATCTCATTTGAAATTATTACCTTAAATTTTGATTTAAATTCTGTTTTCAAAATCCTGCATTAAGATTTTAAAATCAGTTCTGAATTGAAATATATACAGGTTTCAGTGAAACCTGTAATAGCAGAGGATACCCGAGACCCCCTTCATTTACTTCGAGTAAATCCTTACTCAACTTCGAGTAAAAAACTCCAATTACTCGAGTATTAACCCTAGACAACTACACTGCATAATCCACAAAGACTTCCCTGTCACCATTACCTCACCGTGCACATGCACGGTGGTCTTGGCCAGCTCCGGCCATCACCCAGGCAACAAGCAAATCGCCGACCTCCCTTACATCACCTCGTGATCATCAAAATCACTCGATTCCACTAGGAAACGAATTCGAGTTTTTCCCCATTCCAAACCTGTCAGCAACAACAGGTAAACTCCACCCAAAACCTGAAAAACATCACGTCCTCGCTCCACCGGTCACCGGCGGCCTAGCAACTCCGTCCAACCCCTCTTCGACACCAAAGCCACCACCTCCACAAAAATCACCGCACTCGGTCACCTGAAACCCCCATACAAATGAAATCACTGCAGTACCTAAAAAACTTGGTTTACTGACTTCATCAACTTCCCATCTCCTCCACCGAGACCTGTTCCTCTTCCAGGCATTTTTACCACACTCTCTGATCACTACTCTACCTCCACCAAAAACCCCAAACACTCAAATTTACGTGGTCGTCATAGATTGATCAAAACCCAATTTCAGTTCAAATGGGTATTGCAGTCTCAACCCCTAACTAAACAATATGATTTTAGTTTTAAAAATCATCTTTTTGTTTAAGTTTTCAGATTATAACACTGAATTTATATTTTATAATGTTTGAGTTTCATCTTTATTTAACATACTCTGAAGTTTTACAATTTTCAGAAACACCACGCAACTTTATTTTACTTAAATAAATTTCTGAACTAAACTATGTTATAATTAACACATTGGCTTCAGGATTTAATCCCTAACAAAATTTAAACAAGAACAAGAGGATTTTATTTTTATTTATATATATAAGAATCTGGAACTAGAATCAGAAGAGCACAGTCACATACGTGCATGTATTAAACATCAAAATTGCACAGAAACCCATCAATGTTCATTCACACAAACATATTTAACTCAGAAGAAAAAAAATGTAACAGGTTATACTTAAGATTTATTTTTAAAAATAAAAGTTACTCACCTGTCATTTGAAAGACAGAGCATAAATTTTGAAAACTGTTTTGAGAGCTCTTGAAATCTTTAATTTGAAATGCCATGACTTCATTGCTTTTGATAAAACTTGAGTAGCTTGCTGTTATAAACTTGTATGCAGGCCTGATCTTGTTTTAATTGGAAATGCAGGCTTCGTATTTTTCTTTATTTCCAGGTTAACAGAAATGCAGAGACATATGCTTGATTTAGAACTTGCATGCAGGCTTTGCTTCCATTAGCATTTAAATCTTTAATTTGAAAAACTTGAAAATGCAGGCTTTGATGGTTTAAGGCTTGATTTCCAGATCTTAAAAGAATGCAGAGGCTTTACATTTGATTCTCAGTTTCAAGGAAAATGAATTTCAGGTTTGATTTTTGAAAACAGATTGTAGGATGTGGATTGCAGTATTAAACATGCAAGTTTTTGAAAAGAAGAGCACACATGTTACAGATTTGATTTTGAGGAAGGGTTGCATTGCTTTTGAAAAAAAACCAGATTTTGAACATGATTTAAAATTTTGTTTTTGAGAGTTTGAAAACAAGTTTGTTTTCAGCTGAGATTTATCTTCTTCTTAACTTTGAAAAAATGAAAATTTAGAAAAGAATAGAGGTGAAGAAAACATGTTTTATATAGGTATAAATGATTTATATAAAAATTAAAAGAAAATCAAAAAGGACACTTGTATAAAGAGATAACACTTGTCAAATTAAGTAGATTAATTATTTACACTTGTCTCATTAATTGATTAAAATGTTAACATTTGTTTTATACTTATGTTACTTATTATTTTCAATTTAAAGATAAATAAAAATCCTTTTTTTTATTTAAATACATACAAAGTAGTTTCATTAATAAATGTATATGTATTTCTTTTTTAAGAAAATGAAATAAAACAAATCATAAAGATATGAAAGCTCACTTACAAAATTTATATATGGTTATTCATTTGACTTCAAAATAAATTCAAAGTCAAATTCTATTTATACATTTTAAAAATCCAATCCAATTATAATATTGTATTTTAAAATTTTTCTATATTTATACATTTATCATCATTATTATAAAATATCATATTTATTAATTTTTAAATAATTTATAAGAGAAGTTATAAATTACTTATCTTATTAAACTTAATTAATTACATTAATGTTTTAATATACAATTGGTATTTTTAAATTTTCAAATAATTCCAAATTATAATTATTTAGCTATATTCAAAAAGAAATAAAATAAACTTTTGTTTATCTTATAAATATTTAAACCATGTTTAAAATACAATTATACAATTTAAAACAATTTCTTTAAGTAATTTAAACCAATTAGTCATTTATTAAATAAAATAAAAATCTTCAAATTATCAAAATGAATATTTAAAAACAAGATTTTATTTGTTCATTTATCTAAAATCAAAACTTATCTATCTATAATATATATACATATATACACATACATTATAAATAGAAATCAATTTATTAGCTTATAAAAGATAAAATTCAGAAATTACACATTTATTTAATTGGATTATTAAATCAAGTAAATTTTTATTAAAATTTTATCAAATCAATTTAATTTTAAATATAGATTATTAAATTGATATTGCTAAAATTTCCGGGATATCACAATTTATCATAGTAAAATTTTAAAATCAAATGTTCAATTTTTAAAACTCAATTCATTTATTAAGTCAAAATTTCACTGTTTCTTAACTTATAAATTTCAAAAAAACCTAATATTTTTCTTCAAATATCACTTCAAAACTTTAAATTTAATTTCCATTATTTACTTATATTTTTAAAATAATATTTAAAGTCAAATATCATATTTACTTCAAATTTACATACTTAAATTCACAAATTCAAAACTTAGTATTTAACTTTCTTAAAACCATAAAATATTTTTTTTTAAATCAAATTCATACTTTTAAAAATACATATTTTAATAAAATCATTTAAAGTTATACCACGGGGTCTGTATATAATTTTCTAACCAAGGTCAAGTGATATAGATATATATCATTTCAATCCGCAATTTAAAAAGAAAACCCGGGTTCTATCATTTCAAACCTGCAATCCCAAATAAAAAATAAAAAAAATCGCTCAGACCTATCATTTCAGCCCATAACGATTTTTCCTATTCTAAAGTCCATTCGGGTATGTATCATTTCAACCCATAGTGATTCTATTCTAACAGGGAACTTGCAGTGTGATCATAAATAAAAAAAACAATATAAACAATGTCAATGTCACAAAATAATGTCATATGTCAAATGTCAGGTGATAATTAACAGTTTTAACAGAGTTATAACATGAAATAACTTATCAGATAATCATCATTTACTTGCATAAACAATTTATATTACTATACACTTGACATCCATTCACCAATTCATAAGTAAAATGTCAGAGAGAGAAAGACTCACATTTTCAAGCTGAAGACCACTATGACATAGAAAACGATTCCAAAGGAACGACAAGCATGATACAGCACGACACAACACGACTATGGATTAAACTGAGTGGAGAGGGCCAAAATATGATCTTGCAAACAACAATGAGCAAGACAATATAACACATGAATTATTTAACACAAAACAACATTGAAATGAATTGAAATAAAAAGCAACGAAGAACAAAATAGTTAGACCTTGCTTTTGACCATCCAAAAGCTCGACCAAAGGAACATATGCTCGGCCATTGATGTGTGTTTGGATCAGGTATGACATCATATATGTTAGATTTAACATCATATAGGTAAGGCAACAAGTGGATGAAGGTGGTAGAGGTGAAAACATGAAGCATGCATAAGAAAAGGGCAAAATAGTGGAGTTCGATTCAACTGGCTCGGCTTGGTCATTGCTTGGCTCGGCCATATGGGAATTATGTCAGGTCAAATCCGGACAGTAGTGAAGGGGGCAGCCATTGGTGAAGTAGATGATGGTGGTGGTGGTTAAGGGGTGGCCAAAGTGAATAATGAAGGGTAGGGTGAAGTGCTAGGCAATTTCAAGGGGTTTTGTGGAGTTTTTGCATTGTTTTGTGTTGATGGCTTCATTTGGATGGCACAGCTTGTCTTGGTCAGAGGAGGAGGAGATGTTTGCTATAGCTGGTGATGGAGTGGTCAGTGGTGAAGGTGTGGAGAGGCTAGTTGCCAAGCAACTTGAAGTAGAAGCAAGCAAAAATCATTGAAATTGTGATGAAGAGAAGAGATAAAGGAAGCCATTTGCAAATTTTTTTATTTCATTCAATGAAGCCATGAGTTTTTATGAGGAGAGAATAATGTTTTCATGTGAAATGAGAAGAGAAATTCATGGCTATGCATAAGGAGTGAACGGGAAAAGAAAGAAAGTGAAAGGCCAAGGTAATGAGGAGGCAGGAAAAGGAAGAGTCACAAGGAAAATGAAAGGTTTTGTTGTTTTGTTTTCTATTTTCTTTTATTCAAAGATAAAAAAATAAAATTTCATTAAATACAAATAAAAATCTGAACAAAATAAATGAAAAAGAAAATAAATAAATATTTTAAGGAAAAATGTAAAACAAATAAAGAAATAGCTTAATAATTGAAACTAGACTTTAAAATTTGAAAGCAAAATACAATAAGCATTAGAAAATTATAACTACACTTTAAAAATATTTTAAAAATAAAAATAAATATATAACATGTCATATATACATATATACACAAATTATAACAAACAAAAATATTATTTATATAATTTAAAATAAACAATTTTGTTAAATAAATCAATTTGCACACAATATTGTAAAACGCATAACTTTCACAATATAAATCGGATTTCGACGAAACGAAAAGCAGTATTATTGAAATTTAATTTCAAAATGAAAGATAAGATTCAAATTTTAAAAAATTTAAAATTTAAATTTAAAAGTCAAAGTTTGACTATTTTGACCAAAATTCACTTTTTTGGAAAATATTCAATTTATACAGATTTGGAATTATAATTCACATACAAATCAAAATTAATATTTAAAATAACAAAATTATTCATATTAATAAATAAAATAAAGTTTTATCCATAAATAAAATAAAGTTTTTAAATCAGGAATTTCAATTAAAATAATCAAAATATACAATTAAAATAACCACAAAATACAGGGTTGTTACAGGGGTTGCTCCGGTCTTGTGTTGTAGGGGATCAGGAGGGATCCTCGCTACTCAGATCTAGACCAGGTACTGTGACAGGTGGTACCCCGGTAGCCCTGCCATTAAATGGAATCCAATCTCCAATAAGCGCCTGTACGGTTTTGATTGTGCCCTACTATTGCTGGAAAGTGGGATGTAAGCATTTCAGCTAGATTCTATTTTACTTTCAATAGACACTATTATAATATCAGAAAGATTTGATAAAAAGTGTTTTGGTTATCGTAAGGGAAAAACCCGACATGTTTATTTGTGGCGTGGTCTTATGAGATTCCTTTGATTTCAAAGGATTTTGAAAACTTTAATAATCCAATTGAGTGTGTTTTCTCACGCTGGTATTCTAGACTGACTCGGGTGTTATTTCGCTATTATGCTTGGGTCAGACCGAGTATTATAGAGTACAGATTATGGATGGACTGCTATGGAGCTCAAGGATGTGCTGGATGGCGAGACGTATCACACGTATCTGTCTTGTTTCTGCTGTGTGTAGTCAGCTTTTGTGGGGACAAGTTAACATAACTGTCCAGTATTTTGGTATTGACGGTGTTGTACTCTGGTGATGTAATGTATAAAATAGATATAGTGCTTTTGTATAAAGCTCAACTATTAGCTATTATACATTGTTCCGCTGCGATTGTGAAATTCTGATGTTGTTTGTTTTCTCTTCTTATACCTCCTTCTTCTTTCCCTTACGGACTGTTTTTCCGGCATTCGATTGTTCAGCATTAAATATCGTTGACGTATTGATGTCGATTTTCGGGCGTCGAAAAATCGGGTCGTGACATAAATACAGTTCATATCGACTTAGGGAATAACACGTCAATATAACCAGTTGGCATATACAAGTCCAAATAATATAATAACAGGATGGTGATTTATCCTTCTAAATAGATGTCCAAACAATTCAATCAATTTATAGCAGAAAGGGAATTTATTCTGCTTAACGCATGTCCACATAATCAAATCATTTACACTATAGCAGAATGGTGTTTTATTCTGCTAACGGATGTCATTTAATTTTCCTAATCGTTTGGGTTATTTAAGGGTCTGGACAAGAGATCATTTGATATGGAATCGAGTTATGTTGAAAAAGAAAATTGATTAAAACACATTTTATTTAGTTTAGAATCACTTTTGAAAACTTAATATTATATTTAATTTGCTTAAACCCTAACTAGATCTTATTTAACCATTGTAAATCAAGATTAAATCATAATTAAACTCTAATTAGGCTTAATGAACTTGATTAAGTACTAATTAACTTCCTAATGCAACTTTGTTAAGGTTAAACCAAATTGTTTAAGAGTTAACCCCTAGTTAATTAAATAACAATTAAATAACCCATTAGTTAAAAAAAATAACCATTAATCTTAATTAAATAATTATTAATCACTTAATTACTTATTAACCCTATTAATCACTAATTAAAACTTTATAGATCAATTGATAGTCATTAACTTAACTTAAGTGATGATTAACCTCTAATCACCTTCTTAGTTACCAGTTAGGTGCTAATTACCTTTTAATTAACCAACTATTTAATTAATTACATTAAAACTTAATTAATTTTAATATTACTAATTAAGTTTATAAAAACTTAGTAAACTAATTTCAAAATAAAACAAATTTGAAATAGAAATTCAAACCTTTGTCGAACTACATCATAGCATCTATCACTATGGGCGTAGTTCGCTCTAACATATTCTTAACGAACCACTTCACAAATCCTTACTTTTTCATGATTTAAAACATACTTTAGAAAGTTTTTAAAAAAAACTATAAAACTAAAGTTATAAACTTTAATCCATTTCAAAACTTTAAACTTCAAAAACAAACTTCGATTCCAACTAGATCTCATAAACATCGCAATTACACAACGTAGTTTACTTTGTTTATCAACCTCATGCCATAGCTCATGTTTTACAATCAACATATTACTAACACCAACCATCCTTATCATAGATTGCGAGTATACATCCATATATACATGCTTACTAACTTTATAATACAACGTCGATTTCCATAACCAAATCAAACTAAAATCAACAATACAAATAATAATCAAAATACATGATTATCATTCAACTCCTACACTATGTAGTCACCATATATAGTGACATATATAAAGCTACAATTTTTGTTAAAAAACGAGTAGTTTACTCACCAAACTTCCGCAAAAGCTATCCGAACTTAAGATAAACTTGCCAAAAACTCCCTAGATTTGAAGGTTGAAAGCTTTAGGTGCTAGCAACCCTTAAAATGAGCTTGGCCTATGTGTACGTAGGCCCGGCCAGAGGTGTGAGGGTGGATGTGGGGTAGTAGCTTGAAGGTAGATGAGCTTCGGGTTATCATTAATTTGTCGAAACTAAACCCAAAATTAGGTCATTTTCCCACTAATTTTTGGGTCACTAACTCATGGCATTTGGAAAAATAATCATAAGGAATGTTGTTGGAATTTCTTTCGTTTATCATTACAAAAAAAGAATTACTCATTTTCGATTAGTTTTGAAGAAGTTATAATCAAAAGAAGAAGGGTAATTTTCGGACTTGAAATTCTAGATAAAAAATTGCATTGTAAAGAATTGGTGTTTTGACAAAGCTATGTTAGAAATTTGGAAAAATGGTCAACCACAACAATGTAGCCATTAAAATTTCACACGGTTTTAGAAAAATAAAAACTCCATTTGAGTTTGAAATGAGGAAGAAAAGGTTAGTAGAAAGAGGAGGAAAAATGGAGAAATATATGGACTATTTATAAGCAAGATTTCACACCTCATTATTTTGTCAAGTCACATCACTCTTTTTATATACATACAATTATGTTTAGTCACATCACTTATATGTATAATTATTATGTTCAGTCATATCACTTTCTTTTATATATATATATAATTATATAATTATTATGTTTAGTCACCTCACTTTCTTTATATGTATAATTTTTAATTAAAGTTAAGACGTGATAAGAGATAATGATGGTTAATGATTACAATCTAAGACGTGACAAGAGACGAATATATATATATTTATATATAAGATTATTATTTTTAAATTTATGAATCATCGCATCACTTGCTTAAACAAAATTAACATAACATAATATATCCTTAAGTATATTAGTATTTAGCTAATTAACTCTTATATATGTGTGTATATGGTGAAAAAAGACGAACAACATTCCCGACAACTTTCTAATGTCGAAAGGTCGAAATTTCAAAAAATGTTCTTCGGTCACATTTTCTGTTTTTCTATAAACTATTTAATTTGGAAAACAAATTTTGGAAACGATTTTACCATCATTACTAATTAATTAAAATGGGTTTATTTTCATTATAAAGCCTACATTTTGAATTTATAAAATTAAATAAATATCCACTAATCAAAGCAGTGAAATTCCGGGTCGTTGCATTCTTCTCCCTTAAAGGAATTTCGTCCCCGAAATTACACCTCGACCTATCCCAGAAAACACTTAACACTATACATCAGCTTGTATGATGTACACAGATCATACTTATACAAAATCTGATTTGATCTCAACTCGAATACATAACTTTCCTTCCGAATTAGTATCGCTCACCCGATTCTCTAGTACGGACTCCTATCATGCTCCTCGATTTGGAACCTCGATTCTCCTTACATAGTTTTAACCAAGATAGAAAACAATGGCCATATACCAAGAACCCTCATCAAATGCTTTCCATCAAAGGTCGAGTAATAGATCTTTATTCGGAATAGTGCAACACCTCAAAGCCATGTATTCAAATCATGGATCGCTCTACATGGAAAGAGAAATTATCTACATCCAACTTACGCACTTACTTAATTGGTTCTCCCTAATACCAATTCTATTTCCACCAAATTATTTATGAAACATTTCATAAACTATTCTTAGGTTTAACTTGTATACTACTCCACTATATCCTAAAATCATATATCCCCGTCCGATTCCATTATTCCATATTGCTTTTATCTTCCTAAGAAAATTCAAGTTCTAAATACCCGGCTTTTATTTTCAAAAACTTTTTGAAATGGAACTCTATACTTTAAATCATGCAAATATATAGACATAGCTCGAGTAACTCCAAAATGATACTAAGGAACTGGGAATCACCAAACAGTGTCATATATTCCCTTACTAAGAAGGGTAATACTCAAGAGAAGTGTTTACAATCTAAACACATCTCTTTCCCAGTTTTAAGTTATTTTCGAGCCACTTGAACTAGTTAACATAAAAATATTCCTTTTATTTCCAAATTCTCATTTTTGGAACAATACTTTACATTTTTCCAACACCATATATCACCAACTCACTTTCGGTTTGTTCGGGTTGAACTTGTTTTGATCGTACAATGATAAAGAGAATAGTTAACTAAGTATCCTACAACGTCCACCTAGGCAAACATCCGATCGTCACTTAGAAGATTATTGTCATCATCACAAAACAATTAAGACTTGTTTCCCATACCATTCCAAAGATAACACTTCTTACTTACACTTTTATTCCCAAAAATTTATACTCAAACCAAATTGGTTTCAAATATTATTGTTATTATTTTCCCAAAACCTTGAAAATCATTTTTCAAAAGCATTAGGATTTAGGTTCTCAAGTTTTCAACCTAAATTTCTTCCAACTTAAATGATACATTTTTATAACCCATTTTATAAATCACTTCTATTAAATCATTTTTAAATATTTATCCAAAAATATTCTAACTTTGAAATCAAATTCTACCTAAACATTAACATCGAAAGCCTTATAGTCAAATTGTGAAACTTAATTCACAAGGTGTTCGTTTCTATATTTTTCTCGATCCTTATCTACCCAACCCATATCTTAAAAAGGGATCATACTAACAATAGTCAGTGCTCAACTAGACGAAAATGATTAAACAAACCATAAATGATAATAATAATAATAACACATTATTATCTCCTAACACCTCAACCAACTATATTGCACTATTTGTGAAAATCATTCTTTTTTATATAAAATATACCCTAGGTAAAATTATTTCATTTACCCAATTTCAAAATAATAATGCATCGATTTTCCTAGTTTAAGTGTTTAGAAACCCCTATCCATACAGTTGTACAACCTTTACCGGCTAGAGTTCGTAAACACTAAACCGATAAATCAACACAGTGTAAAACATTTGATAATCACTAACAAATATGCACTCATTTATATACATTCAAACTCATTCTAGGGTGTCACTTACCCTATCTCTAATGAGTTAACCCCACCAAAGCCAAGGTTCACCTTCAGCTTTGATACCAAATGTAAAGAATCAGATTTTCGACCCTAAAAAGTCGACATTAATACATCCACTATATCACATGCCGAAATTCAAGTGTCGGAAATACCGATTTGTTAGGGTGACATAAGAAGTTTGTGACAGCCCGCAAATACGTACACCTTGAGTCAACACTTATTCTACGTCAATTAACTCAAGTGGAACAGAAAAATGAACCATTAGGGATTAAAGAAGAAGAAATAGAAGAAGAAGAAATTAAACAATATCAGAATCTCACAGTCGCAGCGGAATAAAATATATTAATAAATAATAGATCTTTACACAAAATGAAACTATATCTGTTGTATACATCATATCATCAGAGTATCTCATACAACAATATTACCAGACAGACAAATCCACAAATCACAGCAGCAGATTTATATACAAGTACGTATAATACGTCTCGGACTCCAGCTCCTCTCCTGCTCCATAGTATCCTATCCTGAACATATAATACTCGGTCTGACCCGAGCATTATAATGAAATAACACCCGAGTCAGTCTGGAATACCAGCCGATAATAATGCATCCAAATTGATTATTAAAGTTTCAAAAATCCTTTTGAAAACAAAAGCATCTCGTAAGACCACGCCACAAATAAACATGTCGGGTTTTTACCTTACGATAGCTAAAACACTTTTTATAGACATCCTCTGATATTATAATAGGGTCTATATACAAATACTTATAAAATAGCCGAAATTGTTACATCTATTAAATTCCAGCTACTAGCCACAGAGTGAGTAATACAAACAAAACTCGTAAAAGGCTCGTAGGGAGAATGGATTTCCAACAATGACTAGGCACTGGGGTACCACCTATCACAGTACGTGGTCTAGAACACAGTACCGAGGAGTACGCCCGCTCCCCTGCAACACAAGACCGGAACCATCCCTTACTGGACAGTTTCGAATAAGACCACCCCACGGTTGGGATCAGCAACTGCACCACTAATCCGAAATAAAAAGGGACATCTAGACAGGGATGACCTTACTCTCAAGTGGGGGCTACCCACGAAGCCTTGCTACATAACCCCTGATTTTCAGTCATTCCCATTTGATGAGGCTTGAGGCTAAGCGTTACCTTTTTGAACGTTTCTCTTAGAATGCCCATCGTCCACGTGACGATGTTCCGAAAGCATTCGTCCATACAAGTCCGTCCCGGGTTCGAACGGAACCAAAGGCACTACTCCTACTACATCCGTTTTGGAAATATCCTCAGGATTAGTAGCGACTAGCCCTTGCACTTCACCGCTCCATCTTCGACTCCGAACACGTTTTTCACGAAACGTAACAAACCGGATCGAAGTGGTTTTCGAGAAATAAATCTCGATCCCGTTCTCGAAACAATCAACGCATTTGTCCAATATTGATAATCGGTGATTTAACTATCAATTATATTTACAAGCAACCATCACACAACAAATAATTTCCCACATTATTTATTTGCCTCAAATTTCTTTACAAGATATATTTCTATTTTCAACTCCCTTGAAAATAGTTTTTCAAAACATCTTCCTTAACAGAATAAATTTCCCAATATTTATTTCCCACTGGTAACAACCAAGTCCAAACCATTTAGATTTTAAAACAATTAAAATACTTAATTCTTAAATATACTTTGAAATATTTAATTTTACTACTAGTTATTTACTCCAAAAATAATTTCAAAATATTTAAAGTAAAACTACTTGATAAGATATAAACTAGTTTAAAATAAGATTTAGTTAAATGAAATTTAAAGATGGAGTTTTTAAAAAGAATTGATACAAGGTTCCAAATAACTTAAATCAAACTATCCTTTAAATAAATCCATATATAAAAATAATTACTAATAATATTCTTAAATAATTACTATTATAGCTAATTTATTAATTATTTACTTTAAAATAATAATTTCTTAAAAACACCTTTGAAACAAGTTTAAACTTTAACTTTACCCACAATCTGCTTTAAAACACGAACTTGTCTTCCTAAGTATTTTTAAATAAAATTTCACCTTTTTTTTAAAATAAGGTTATTAAACCAAATATTCATATTAAAATTTTCTTTTGAAAACTTAATACTACTATACTTCTTTTAAAATAATTAAATACCATAATTACTTAATCAAATATTTGATTTCACTTAAAAACATTTTAAAATAATATTTCTTTCTAAAAATATTCTAAACATATTTAAACTGCAAATTTATAGATTTGAAAGCTTTCTTAAACGAAAAAAATTTCTAGGAGAAAGCACACTTCTCATTCTTTAAAATAAATCTCGCTATTAATTTAAACAATTCTCGGTGCCTTTTGAAATCAAATCTCAAACACTTGAAATTTTTCAACCCATTCCTTGGATTTAATCTCTTTTAAAAATCCTTTACTTAGGAATTTCTTTTATATTCTTAAACCCAAATCAACTATTTATATTTAAAATTTTCAAGTTGTTTTCCCCCAATCACAACACAATTTAAATTTAATGCATCACGGCATATAAATAAAACACTGCACATCGGGCTCTAAATAAATTATCACAGAATAAAAAATGATGTATATCGCAGAATATAAATTAATTTCTATTTGTGAAGAGTCCAGTTGGATCCCTCCAACCTGTTTCCCTGCATCCACAGATATTAGCACAACAACATATATCGATTCAATCATAATCAACCAATCATTTAAATATTTACTATTTAAATCATCCAATATTCCAGATGTGAGTGAGTTAAACTCACCTTGGGTTTTCGGAGAGCGTTTGAAATTTTAAATTAAACCGAATCATTCGATTTAACCTAAAATTCCACTGGCTTCGATCATCGCCAGACCTGCGCTGCAGCGTACAGCGCGTCGTTGCGATTCCGGCGCTTCTTGTTTCGTCAAAATCTGATCACGTATGCATCCGATAATAAATTTACAAGATTGTATACGAATTTAAACAAAAATTCCTTTTTTATATACACCAAAACAATTCACGGCCGAAGCTTCTTCCTCACGCGACATTAACAACAAAACGCAAGCAAGCTCCAGAAAGTATCAAACCCATCACGCAAAACTAGGGCTTCGAACCGCACCATCATTGATCGCCGAGAGAACGATCGAACTCCACCGCGACGACAACCATAGCTCCCTCCACCTTCGGTCAAGATGTGGCTAAGCTCGGCCCCCCCTAATGCATTGGAAATCGTGCGCGACTACCACCCAAACGCGGCCCTTAAGCGCCTCCTCTGGTCGACTAAAATTCATCTCCACCGTGCGAATCGAAGATCCAGACGCTCTCTACGATTTTCTAGTTGGAAGCATCTCTTCAAACTCGATGGATTGATTGCGATTTGGAGGAGAAGGTCGGTGAATTTCGGCCATTGGAGTATGAAGATGGGGGCTCTGAAAAATAGGGCTAGGGTTTTCTTGTTAAACGAGAATATATGAACGTATTTATACATTATTTTAATATTAAAACCATTTTAAAGCAACTCTCTCAAACGATCTCCAAATAACGCGTGCCGACAGGCTTTCCTAAGGTTTATCTACGTTTCGGACACAATGGAACGTGTTTCGGAAGCTAATTTGATCATATACATGAGTTACGGAAATAAACTGTCAATTTTAAATTAAATCGATTAAAGTATTTTCTACGCGTTTTAAGCTACCGGAGTCAAACGACAACTCCGATTGCTACGAAAATTGAAATCCGATAATAACTAACTATTATGGATCCAATGAAACTGGTTTCGTTGAATTCCGAGACTTTGCCCCGGAAGGCTTTTTTAACTCGTCGATTAAATCGTGCGATTTTCACAATCGTCGAAATCATCTAAAATTGCACTTTTAAAATTTTTCTAACTCTATTATAACTCATATAAAATTTATACTCACATTAGAAATCATTCCGATTCAGTTTAAATCAAAATCTGATTATTTGCATTATTATATTATTAAATTCCATTATTAAATTAATATAAAAATCCAAATTCAATTTATCAACTTCTAATTTCATCCAACAGTCCAATATTACTATTTAAACCAAAATAAACTTAAATAAATTTTTAGAAACCATTTTTATATTTATTTACTCTCAGATTCACCCAGTTATCCCAATTTTAATATTAAACTATTATTATTCAAATTTTCAATATCATTCCCGTAATTGAAATTTAACTAATTTTATTAACTTAACCAAAGTATTTTATTTAAAAATTCAAATTATAATCAATACTCAACATTTAAAATGAATTAAATGTTCAAATCTAGCGACCCAAAATTCTGGGTCGTTACATTCCTCCCCCCTTATAAAAATTTCATCCCCAAAATTTGCTAAGGTAGAAAATACTTCTAAACTCACTTACTTACCCAACTTACTTGTTTAAAAACTTGTATACACTTCCCAAAACCCTTTAACTCAAATCCAAACTCATTTGCTTTATTTACTCTAAAGCTTTTGTTTCAACATCATTTCAAAATACTTCACTAGTAAATAAAATTTTCCGAAATTCCTAAAAGTTTTCTAACTCCCAAAATTTTCGAAAATTTTTGGCAGAGTCTCCCTTGTACGGAGGAGCTTTCGCGATATCGCGATACAGATAAATATATATACATCGACCCACACGGTCGAAAACCAAAATATATCACAACAAATACCATATCCCAATTATATTTGCGTAGGCGTACCTTTTTTTTAGCAAATTTTAAAGCAAGCGGCTAATATAACGCATATACATGCTCCAACTCTATCGAACGCCTTCCGTACCTGTACTTACTCAACATACTCATCAATTTTCAAAGATATGAACATTTAACAACATTTTCAATATAAATGTAAGCCAAGCATATCCATTTCGTAGCCTAACCAAGCAACTTCATAATTTAACAATGTTAACCATATTTTATCAACAATTTAAAGATTTCAATCACCTTTTAATTTCTTATTCAAGTCCAAACTTCATTTTATTTCACTTGAATGATTTACATACAAGTTTACCATTCAATTCAAAATTACTACCACCAATTCATATTCACTTCAATATTATGAACATATGCTTCACTATTTTCAATTTACTTCCATTTAAACTCAAATTGATTCACAATCTAATGTACTTACAATTTGATTTATTTCCATTTCTTTTCCAAATTCAAACTTCATTATATTCCACTCGAATGACTTACATCCGAGTTGCAAATGTTAGATTCACATTCACTTCAATAAGAGTAATATAAGCTTTTGATTCATTTACTTTTCTTTTTAATTAACCTGCATTAACATACAAACCCACTAAATTGATTCCAATCCATTTCCTATTTATAAATTCACCAAATTATTTACTTCAAAGTTTATATTGCTCATTTCAATCCATTTACATCTTATAATCACAATTCCAAATTCTATATATATATATATATATATATATATATATATGAATTCTTAAGGATATAAATTTTCTTTCACCTTAATCCTTTGCAAATTTTAAATCCACAATTTTCAGATCATAAGTATAACACTTAATAGCTTATGGGTACGATTTTATTGTACAATGACCCATGATTACCTAGTTATTTTACATTTCAATTTAATTCAAATCAATTTAATTCTAAATTCAATTTATTTAACTTATCCCAAGTTAAATTCCAATTTTCTATTCACTTCAATATATTTTATTCACTTCCAATAACTCAAGTTAAAATCTAATTCCAAGATTAAAAATTTCATTTCCTTTTTATTAATATGAACTTCACTTAATAAGTTCAATGGTTGATTCAATTTAACCTTACATATTATTTAAATAGAATTTACCAGAATTCTATTACCCGGTTTTATTCCAAAATCATTTTGAAATAATAATCAACTCATACCTACTTGGTATATTAAATCAAATCTCTGGATTTCCAAACAACTTGGTTGTACCAAAACAATTTTACCATTTTGAAATTTCCAAAACAACTGTTATACCCAACAAGTCCAAACAATATCATAACCAACCATTTTGGCAGCAATCCATCACTTTAGAAACTCAAAAATGAATTCTAATGATGTGGCCAGCATCATCAGGATTAATTTCCAGCGACTGAAGTGAGTTTAGTGCTTCCTTACTTCCCCAAATTCATTTCAAAACAGTATCCCTTCACATATTACCCAAAATAATACTCCATGCTTTTAAACACTTTGGAAAACATTCCCAAACATTCCCAAGATTTTAAATTTCCAAACTTATATTTTAATTACATTTAAAATCCTTTCCAAAACTTCCGGGATTTAAATTCTGGTTTAATTCAAATTTAGTTATTCATCTTTTTTATTATTTATACTCATGGAATTTTATTTGGTTATAACCATTTCAAAATTTAGATCAAATTTTAGATTCTTATTTGATTATAGTATTAACAACCAATCATCCAAAAATATGTATAATAATTTCAGAAACTTATTCCTTTTATATCAAAATATAATTTTGGGTAAAATTATTTCATTTACCCTCTTTAAAAACAATACTATGTCGGTTTATCTTGTTTAAGAGTTTAGAAACCCCTATCGATACGGTTGTACTTCCCGTACCGACCAGAATTCATAAACACTCAACCGATAAGTCAACACAGTATAAAAAATAATTTTTATATTCACTAACAAGTACGCTCTCATATCTATTAATACGCTCAACTCATTATAGAGTACAACTGACTCTGTTCAATGAGTAATTTCCCCACCAAAGCCTAGGTTGTCGCCAACCTAAGCTCTGATACCAAGTGTGACAGCTCACAAATCCATACCCCTTGAGTCAACACTTATTCTACGTCAATTAACTCAAGTGGAACAGAAAAATGAACCATTAGGGATTAAAGAAGAAGAAATAGAAGAAGAAGAAGAAGAAACTAAACAATATCAGAATCTCACAGTCGCAGCGGAATAAAATATAATAATAAATAATAGATCTTTACACAAAATGAAACTATATCTTTTGTATACATCAAATCATCAGAGTATCTCATACAACAATATTACCAGACAGACAAATCCACAAATCACAGCAGTAGATTTATATACAAGTACGTATAATCTCGGACTCCAGCTCCTCTCCTGCTCCATAGTATCCTATCCTGAACATATAATACTCGGTCTGACCCGAGCATTATAATGAAATAACACCCGAGTCAGTCTGGAATACCAGCTGATAATAATGCATCCAAATTGATTATTAAAGTTTCAAAAATCCTTTTGAAAACAAAAGCATCTCGTAAGACCACGCCACAAATAAACATGTCGGGTTTTTACCTTACGATAGCTAAAACACTTTTTATAGACATCCTCTGATATTATAATAGGGTCTATATACAAATACTTATAAAATAGCCGAAATTGTTACATCTATTAAATTCCATCTACTAGCCACAGAGTGAGTAATACAAACAAAACTCATAAAAGGCTCGTAGGGAGAATGGATTTCCAACAATGACTAGGCACTGGGGTACGACCTATCACAGTACGTGGTCTAGAACACAGTACCGAGGAGTACGCCCGCTCCCCTGCAACACAAGACCGGAACCATCCCTTACTGGACAGTTTCAAATAAGACCACCCCACGGTTGGGATCAGCAACCGCACCACTAAGCCGAAATAAAAAGGGACATCTAGACAGGGATGACCTTACTCTCAAGTGGGGGCTACCCACGAAGCCTTGCTGCATAACCCCTGATTTTCAGTCATTCCCATTTGATGAGGCTTGAGGCTAAGCGTTACCTTTTTGAACGTTTCTCTTAGAATGGCCATCGTCCACGTGACGATGTTCCGAAAGCATTCGTCCATACAAGTCCATCCCGGGTTCTAACGGAACCGAAGGCACTACTCATACTACATCCGTTTTGGAAATATCCTCAGGATTAGTAGCGACTAGCCCTTGCACTTCACCGCTCCATCTTCAACTCCGAACATGTTTTTCACGAAATATAACAAACCGGATCGAAGTGGTTTTCGAGAAATAAATCTCGATCCCGGTCTCTTCGAAACGATCAACGCATATGTCCAATATTGATAGTCGGTGATTTAACTATCAATTATATTTACAAGCAACCATCACACAATAAATAATTTCCCACATTATTTATTTGCCTCAAATATCTTTACAAGATATATTTATATTTTCAACTCCCTTGAAAACAGTTTTTCAAAACATCTTGCTTAACAGAGTAAATTTCCCAATATTCATTTCCCACTGGTAACAACCAAGTCCAAACCATTTAGATTTTAAAACAATTAAAATACTTAATTCTTAAATATACTTTGAAATATTTAATTTTACTACTAGTTATTTACTCCAAAAATAATTTCAAAATATTTAAAGTAAAACTACTTGATAAGATACAAACTAGTTTAAAATAAGATTTAGTTAAATGAAATTTAAAGATGGAGTTTTTAAAAAGAATTGATACAAGGTTCCAAATAACTTAAATCAAACTATCCTTTAAATAAATCCATATATAAAAATAATTACTAATAATATTCCTAAATAATTACTATTATAGCTAATTTATTAATTATTTACTTTAAAAAATAATTTCTTAAAAACACCTTTGAAACAAGTTTAAACTTTAACTTTACCCACAATCTGCTTTAAAACACGAACTTGGTTTCCTAAGTATTTTTAAATAAAATTTCACCTTTTTTTTTAAAATAAGGTTATTAAACCAAATATTCATATTAAAATTTTCTTTTGAAAACTTAATACTACTATACTTCTTTTAAAATAATTAAATACCATAATTACTTAATCAGATATTTGATTTCACTTAAAAACATTTTAAAATAATATTTCTTTCTAAAAATATTCTAAATATATTTAAACTGCAAATTTATAGATTTGAAAGCTTTCTTAAACGAAACAAAATTTCCAGGAGAAAACACACTTTTCATTCTTTAAAATAAATCTCGCTATTAATTTAAACAATTCTCAATTCCCTTTGAAATCAAATCTCAAACACTTGAAATTTTTCAACCCATTCCTTGGATTTAATCTCTTTTAAAAATCATTTACTTAGGAATTTCTTTTATATTCTTAAACCCAATTCAACTATTTGTATTTAAAATTTTCAAGTCGTTTTCCCCCAATAACAGCACAACACAATTTAAATTTAAATTTAATGCATCGCGGCATATAAATAAAACACTGCATATCGGGCTCTAAACAAATTATCACAGAATAATAAATGATGTATATCGCAGAATATAAATTAATTTCTATTTGTGAGGGGTCCAGTTGGATCCCTCCAACCTGTTCCCTGCATCCACAGATATTAGCACAACAACATATATCGATTCAATCATAATAAACCAATCAAGCAATCATTTAAATCTTTACTATTTAAATCATCCAATATTCCAGATGTGAGTGAGTTAAACTCACCTTGGGTTTTCGGCGAGCGTTTGAAATTTTAAATTAAACCAAATCGTTCGATTTAACCTAAAATTCCACTGGCTCCGACCGTCGCCGGACCTGCGCTGTAGCGTAGAGCGCGTCGCTGCGATTCCGGCGCTTCTTGTTTCGTCAAAATCTGATCATGTATGCATCCGATATTAAATTTTCAAGATTGTATACGAATTTAAACAAAAATTTCTTTTTTTCTATACCAAAACAATTCACGACCGAAGCTTCTTCCTCATGTGACATCGACAGCAAAACGCATGCAAGCTCGAGAAAGTCACAAACCCATCACGCAAAACCAGGGCTTCGACCCGCACCACCATTGATCGCCGAGAGAACGATCAAACTCCACCGCGACGACAACCATAGCTCCCTCCACCTTCGGTCAAGATGCGGCCAAGCTCGGCCCCCCTAATGCGCTGGAAATCGTGCGTGACTACCACTCAAACGTGGCCTCTAAGCGCCTCCTCTGGTCGACTAAAATTCATCTCCACCGTACGAATCGAAGATCCAGACGCTCTCTACGATTTTCTAGTTGGAAGCATCACCTAAAACTCGATGGATTGATTGCGATTTGGAGGAGAAGGTCGGTGAATTTCGGCCATTGGAGTATGAAGATGGCGGCTCTGAAAAATAGGGCTAGGGTTTTCTTGTTAAACGAGAATATATGAACGTATTTATATATTATTTTAATATTAAAACCATTTTAAAGCAACTCCCTCAAACGATCTCCAAATAACGCGTACCGACAGGCGTTCCTAAGATTTATCTACGTTCCGAACACAATGGAACGTGTTTCGGAAGCTAATTCGATCATATACATGAGTTACGGAAATAAACGGTCAATTTTAAATTAAATCGATTGAAGTATTTTCTACGCGTTTTAAGCTGCCGGAGTCAAACGACAACTCCGATTGCTACGAAAATTGAAATCCGATAATAACTAACTATTGCAGATCTAATGAAACTGGTTTCGTTGAATTCTGAGACTGTGCCCCGGAAGGCTTTTTTAACTCGTCGATTAAATCGAGCGATTTTCACAATCGTCGAAATCATCTAAAATTTCACTTTTAAAATTTTACTAACTCTATTATAACTCATATAATATTTATTCTCACATTAGAAATCATTTCGATTCAGTTTAAATCAAAATCTGATTATTTGCATATTATATTATTAAATTCCATTATTAAATTAATATAAAATTCCAAATTCAATTTATCAACTTCTAATTTCATCCAACAGTCCAATATTACTATTTAAATCAAAATAAACTTAAATAAATTTTTAGAAACCATTTTTATATTTATTTACTATCAGATTCACCCATTTATCCCAATTCTAATATTAAACTATTATTATTCAAATTTTCAATTTCATTCCCGTAATTGAAATTTAACTAATTTTATTAACTTACCAAAGTCTTTTATTTAAAAATTCAAATTATAATCAATACTCAACATTTAAAATGAATTAAATGTTCAAATCTAAACCTAAAATTCCGGGTCGTTACAAAGTTAGAAGATAGAAGAAAACTAAAAAACGTAGAATCTCACAACACAGTGAATAATATATGAAACAATAATGATCTTTACAAAAAGGAAATATCTTTATTCATATAACATCAGAGTACATAAGACCTATCCTAATTTGGCCAATTGTAGAAACTTGTCCTTACATTGACAAACATACATACTCTATTAAACAACGATAGAAAAATAGACGTGAATATGTCTTCACCATCCAGCTCTTCTCCAACTCTAAAGTATCTAGCTAAACCTGGGAAAACATGCTCGATCTAACCTGAGCATTACATGGAATAACGTCCGGGTCAGTCTGGTAAACCAACGTGAGTAAAACTCGATAAAAAGTAACAACCAAACTTATTTCTACATTAGAAATTCTTTCAAACAAAGGGTATCTCGTAAGACCACACCGCATATAAAAATGGATGGGTTTTTACCTTAGGATAACCAAAACATTTTATATCAAAGTCCAGTGATATTATCATAGTGTCCAGGTTTAAAGTAAATAGATAAAATAGTTGGGTTGCTTGCATCTCACATTTCAACATACTAGGCTCTATAATCAAAACCATAAGGCACGTATTGGAGATTAGATCCCAATAGTGTCAAGGTAAGGGGTTACCTTTCGATGATACACCTCCAAAAAATGCACTGATGCTAACATGGAGCCGGCTGCCACTTTAACATGGCAGTCTGGATTACCTTACCCCCTTAACACCGAGGCTTTATACCACCACAGTGTTTGCATGCAAACCAAATATGAAAGGGACATCTAGAATGGGGTGACTGCTCCTAATGCTAGCTAACCACATAGCTTTACTATTAGCCATAAAATCCACCCAGAGAATAAAGGCATGAAAGAAGATAAGAAAAGCGCAAACATCTACTAAAATGGGTTTCGACAAAGATCATGAATGAAGGTTTTGAAGGCATTGAGAAGATTTTCGAAAGAGTCTTAAGCAGCAGGCACCCTCGTAGGTGCTAAAACACGTGCAAGCCTCAAAAAAGATGAAAAATAAGAAACAAAGCCACCTTTCTGCCTCTCTAAAGACCTTTCGACTCAGATGGGTCAACAAAGACTACTTTGGAACCTCCTTTCGAAGGCAATCAAATTTAATCTCCTATAAATGTGCTAGGACTTTTGGAACTATGGTTTTTCCCTCATAACAGTCCTTTCGAAAGCATGTGAAAGCCTTTAGAACCAGACGAAGCCAAAGACATTGGGGAAGTGTTCCACATAAATGCATGGACATACATTCGAAAGCAACTCAATATCATCGAAACTATTGGCACGTCAACATCTTCGAAGCCTATATAAGCAACCTATTAATAGGGTCGAGGGCCCATACCTAACTTCCAATGACAACTAAGCAACATGAAGGAAAAAGCGCATTTGGAGGCCTTTCGACAATATTGAAAGGTGTACTAAAGGAAGCAGCAATAAATATACTCATAACTTAACAAAGGCGAAAGGTTGACAAAGGATCCTTTCGACTTAGTCAAAAGGGCTTGAGAAAGACCAAGGAAGCGCAAGGGTACATCAAAGAACTCGGAGAAGATTCCTTCCGACGGTATCAAAGGCAGACATGGCCTTTCAACTAAGTCGAAATGCAAAGGCGACATATAAGAAGGGTCCTTTCGACTGAGTCGAAGGCACAGGCGCGAAGAGGAGTCGACATTCATCTAAAAATAAGACCCAAAGGGTCCGGTTCTAGGGACCAAATTTCGGGAATCCCAAATTCATTTCTTCTACTCTAATTTCTTAGCTGGAATTAAATCTCCTAAAATCCCTAAATCAAATTGGGGATAAAGCTATCTTAATTGTAACTCATTTTGGATTATTAGTAAAAGAGAAGTGGCTGGTTCATTAATAATTTTGATGACGAGGAAGATCATTAGCTAGTTTAATTATTGAGTGCACATGATTCTAACCTATCCTCTTAACCTCTTTTTGTCTACGCTATGCATAGGATTTACTTAGGTACATACCGTCGAAACCCTTCACCATCGAAATCAACATCAAACAATGAAAATATAAATGATGATGAGTTTACAACATTGATGAGTCTATAATTCTAGGAGATATCCAGGTCGATTTTATGCGGGGGAAAGAAAGTGAAGTTTAGGAAGCTATAAGCTGGACCTGTTTCGAAAGAGTGGAAGCCCACTCAACTCAATCGAAAGGGGGGTTTCGAAGGGGTCCCTGTTCATAATTGACTAACAATTTTACAAAAAAACTCATTTGAAAGGGGTTATCCTCAGCACCATCTACGACCCTTTCGAAGGGGTTCCACAACAAAAGTAGAAAAACTATAGGGTCGAAAGTAGCTATGTCATATTGGAAACATACATCTCTTCCGACATGATCGAAAGGGTCGGGACAAGCCTTTTGACATGGTTGAAAGGAATGAAAAGCCAAGATGATTAGCTACTTTTGAAACATTCCTAAACTAACTTCTTAAAGCCTTTCGACTAAGTCAACCTGGTCGAATGTAGAGTTAACACCTCAAACCCATTCGATTAAGCTATCCCAGTCGAAAGAGAGAGCAATTTCCTTAAACCCTTTTGACTAAATCAACCTAGTCGAAAGATAGGTTTCAAAAGGAGAGATCTTTTCAACATCTTGGTTTCATTTGAGCTCATTTGCCTTTCACATAGCATTTGGGATATTAACAAACTTTCTTGTTGGCATCTGATGCATGCCCTGCTTTTTCCATTCCTCCCGGTTGTGAGGCTTGAGCCTACGCTTTACCTTTCTGAATAGCAATCCATGTTTGAATGCTAACACTGTCCTCCAGGCAGTAATACAATGCCAACATTCTTCCATACAAGTTATCCAGGATAAGGACAAACCGAAGGCACTATTTCTACTACGTCCATTTTGAAACCACGCTTAGGATTAGTAGCAAGCAGCCTTTGCATTTCAATTGCTCCGTCTTCAATCCCATGCTTCAAGATGTCTTCATTTTGAAATGCGTGAGTTGGATCGAAGTGGGTTTCGGATAGCATATCCGATCTCGGTCTCTTCGAAACAACTTTTTATATTCCCGTTAAACTCAACACTGGTTCTTTCGGAAATAAACAAACTAATGACAAGAGCCGAGTTCGCCTACAAACCATTTGTGGACAGATTTCCTTATTATTCGTCTTAAAAGAACGAAATGAGTTTATACATACAGTATAGCACCTTCGATGGTAACTGTACCACATAATTCTCGTCTTTCTCCTAGATATTTCCAAAGTTACATTTTGTCCAGATTTGTATTAGTTATTTAACTACCAAATAAAAAAACATCCAATCATGGTTTAATTTCCATATGAGATCTTCAAAGCCTTTATTAATTCTCTTTAATTAATAAAACCACTTTATAAAACTTGATTAAAAGAACTTTTCAAAACACTATTTCCAAACGCCTTACATTTCCATTATACTTGAGAAACATTTATATACTTATCTCAATGATATAAGTATATTACCAAAACATTTTGTATGTTACCAAAACATTTTACTTTTCATGCCTTAAAAACAAAATTATATACTTATCTTGTCAGCGTAAGTATATTTACAAACTTTTCCTCTTTCCAAATCCAATATTAAGTTACCAAATATTTTTACCAAATAAAACATTCCGCTTATACTTTACCAAAAATTCCCTTTTTAAAAGCTCATCATATTTTAATTAACTTATAACTTCAAAATAAAGTTATACCCCCACTTTTATAAACCTTAAAATTAATTTATAAACCTCTTTCCAAATCTCTGAAATTATTTATAAACCTTTTTCCTATTTTTACAACCCTATATATAAACCTTTATATACTCCTTTATAAATACCATTTGTAAAACACTTAAAGTAACCCTTCCGTAAAAAACCCTTTCATAAACAAGTTGTTACTTATAGATACTTTACAACATAATAGCATAACCTGGAAATCATTTATAAACTTTAAACTCTAAACTGATTAAAGAATTTAAGTTAATTTAAAATACACTTTACAAATTCGAAAAAAGGATTAACAATCCCAATGGTATTAGTTTAAGTTACCATTCAGTTTCAATTCGATTCCCAATTCACTTAACAATTATTTACATAAGCTACCATATACGTAAATATAGTTCATATCCACTTAGGGAATAACACATCAATATAACCAGTTGGCATATACAAGTCCAAATAACATAACAATAGGATGGAGATTTATCCTACTAAATAGATGTCCAAACAATTCAATCAGTTTGTAGCAGAATGGGGATTTATTCTGCTTAGCACATGTCCACACAATCAAATCACTTACACTATAGCAGAATGGTGTTTAATGCTGCTAACGGATGTCATTTAATTCTCCTAATCATATGGGTTACTTAAGGGTCTGGACAAGAGATCATTTGATATAAAATCGAGTTACTTTAAAAAAGAAAATTGATTAAAACACGTTCTGTTTAGTTTAAAATCACCATTCAAAAGTTAAAATATTTTTAATTAGCTAAAACCCTAACTAAATCTTAATTAATCCAATTTAAATCAAGATTAAATTACAATTAAACTCTAATTAGGCTTAATGAACTTGATCAAGTATTAAATAACTTCCTAATGCAACTTGGTTATGGTTAAAGCAAATTGTTTAAGAGTTAAACCCTAGTTAATTAAATATCAATTAAATAACCCATTAATTAAATTAATAATTAATTAACCATTAATCTTAAGTAAATAATTATTAATCACTTAATTATATCTTAACCCCATTAATCACTAATTAAAACTTTATAAATCAATTAATAGTCATTAACTTAACTTAAGCGATGATTAACCTCCTATCACCTTCTTAATTACCAATAAGGTGCTAATTACCTTTTAATTAACTAAATAATTAATTATATTATAACTCATTTAATTTTCAGTATTACTAATTAATTTTAAAATAAACTTAGCAAACTAATTTTAAAATAAAATAAATTTCAAAACAGAAATTCAAATTTTTGTCGAACTACATCCATAGCTATTATCGCTATGGGCATAAATCACTCTAACATATTCTTAGCGAACCACTTCACAAACCCTTACTTTTTCATGATTTGAAACATACTTTAGAAAGTTTTTTTTAAAACTTTAAAACTAAAGTTATAAACTTTAACCCATTTCAAAACTTTAAACTTCGAAAATAAACTTCAATTCAAACTAGATCTCATAACCATCGCAATTACACAAAGTAGTTAACTTTGTTTACCGACCTCATGCCATAGCTCATGTTTTATAATCAATATATTACTAACACCAACCATCCTCATCGTAGATTGCACGTACACATCCATATATACATGTTTACTAACTTTATAATACATCATCGATTTCCAAAACCAAATCAAACTAAAGTCAGCCATCCAACTAATAATCAAACCACATAATTATCATTAAACTTCTATACTATATATTCACCATATTGTTATCCCGCTTTTTGGCAAAGCCGTGATACCAAAAGATTGGTCGAAAATGGGAAACAGTTCATCTCAGAGATTGGATATACTTCACTTAGCTACGGATATCGATGAATTTTGCCCGAGTCCGGATCAGGCCACAATTGATAGGACACGACAAGAAAGGTTGTAGGAGCCATCATTTCAAGTTTCAAGTCAATCCGAGTTCGTATGCTCAAGATATGATGGATTCAGTGTGAAGAGAAATAGTCATTGTCTAGTTCGAACCCATCCTCTTCGAACCCATCCTGTTCGAAACCATCCACGCCCTCTCCTTCGAACCCACCTAGTTCGAACCCATCCACGTCCTTGCCTTCGAAGCCATGAAGTTCGAACCCAAGCCACGTTCGAACCCATCAGCTAGCACCTACCTCGACTCCATCGCTTTCGACTCCATCGCCTTCGAATCCACCACAGTGGCCTACCTTCGAATCCATGACTTCACTCGGCCTCGCATCCTCACTTCGAACCCATCGAGTGACCCAGTTCGAACCGATCAAGTTCGAACCCATAAGGATTCCTGGATTCGAATCAGTCACGTTCGAAACCAGGAATACTTCCTATTTCGAATCCACCGAGTCAATTGGTTTGGATGACGTGTTCGCCTTAGTTCACGGAGTCGAAGCGGTCCATTCGGAGATAAGTTAGGATCGATTCGAAAAATGCGCGCCACGTCACTGCAAGCCCACGTGCACTGATGGATTCGAAATCATGGGTTCGAACTCATGGGTTCGAACGACCCAGCCAACCGAAAATGCTAATTTCGAACCGAGCATATCTCCTTAACCACAAATCCAAATGCAACTAAATTTTCACAGTAGTTTCCATATGAGGTAAAGATTGTTCCTGCCAAGTTTCAGCTCGATTGGACCATTTCTTGATGGGTTCGAAATCACTTCGAACCGATGTCAGATCGAGACGAAACTTGGTGGGGTCGGTCGCGTGGGCCCACTCACGTGCCAGAAGGAGTCTCACGAAGTTTTAGCAAGATCTGGGCCTTCAACGCCTATAAATAGCACCCTGAAGCCTTCAGAAAGGGGAGCTTCGGAGAACTTCTGCCATTGAACGCCAAGACTCTGCCGGATTCAAGTTTAACTATCAGAATCGCTGTTGTATTCAGATTTCAAAGCAATTGTCAGCTGTAATCCATTGTAATCGATTGAATCGAGCAAAGCAATAAAGAGAAACCCTTCAAAGTGGACGTAGGCACGAACGCCGAACCACTATAAATCCTGTGTTTATGATTGTTGCTTGTGAATTACTGTGATTTGTTACTTAGAGCTGAATTCTATATTGATTGTTGCTGAGTTCTGTGTTGATTATTATCGAGTTGAGTACGTAAACGGGTGCTTTCGTGATCTTGGGTGTTTGTGACCAATTTTGGCGCAAACATTTTGGTGCTTTCACCGAGAAACTAATTCAGGAAGAAGTTGAATTTGAAAAGTCAGGAGTTCAGATCTAGGAATTATGGCAAGACAATCGAGTAGGAGGCCAAGGCCTGAGAGAAGCGAACCACAAGGAAGCCAAGAGGCTTCCTCAGGAGCAAATCAACCATCGATATACATTACTAGGGACGAGATGGAAACTATGATGAAGAGGCAAGAGGAAATGATCCAGAGTCTATTCCAACAGATAGGACAGCTTGGAGCACAAAATAGGGAAGCCAATGGAGTCCAGAACGGAGCGGGACCATCCGGCGTAGCACCAGAGCTAGAGGGCACACATATGGAGAATGTTGACCCAATCTTGGAAAGAGAAAGAGAAGGATCTGCGCAACCTAGGAGTAGTAGAGGAGTGAACGCTCAGTCAAGGGGGCAGATCCCAGAGTTACCTCGTGAACTCGGGGGGCAGGTTGGAAGTAGTGAACAAGGATTACATCTCGGAGACAATAACCGATTAGCAGAGATAGTTAGGAGAGCTTTGAGAGGCGGTATGGTGAACAAAGATTTGGAAGATGTCAATAGAAGTCCTTTTACTTCAGCAATCAGGCAAGCTAGGAACCCGCCTGATTTCAAACTACCATCATTGGATATGTATGATGGGAGAACGGACCCCACGGTCCATCTGACAAAATATATGAGGCATATGGAAGTACTGGGGGCATCGGAGGAGGTTATGGCCCGATGTTTTCCATTGTACTTGACAGATATCGCTGCACTATGGTTTAGGCAGCTGGAGAACGGATCCATCGGAACATGGAATGGTTTAGTGGAGAGATTTATGAGGCAATTCAGGGTCCATATTACAAGACCCAAGAACGTGATGACTCTGGCAACCCTAAAGCAAAAAGCCGGAGAGACCTTGAGAAGTTATTTAGCACGATTTAATGCAGCAGCAGCTTCAGTGGATAGAGCGGATCCGTCCATGGTGGTAATGGCAGCTGTGTCCGGAATAGCTGACGGCACAGAATTCAAGAATTCATTGACTAAAGATCCACCCATTGATCTGGAGGAATTCTATCATGAAGCAGAAAAGTTTTTACGATTAGAAGATGCGAATGCCGAGAGAGAAGAAGGAGATGGGATAGAAATTTTTGCATTTAGAGACGAAAAGCCTCATAAAAAAGATTCGGATAAAGGTAAAAGAAAGATTGAGAATGACAGAGACAGATCAAAGCGGCAACGGAGGGAGCCGCGATTCACCACCTACGCTGAGTTGAACGAGAGCCTGGAACGAATTTATCAGGATACCAAAGAACAAATTCCGTATCGTAGGCCAATGCGAAGGGATCCTACTTCTGACGAAAGGAAATCAGATAAGTTCTGTGTATTCCATGAATTAAATGGTCATAACACTAATGATTGTAGGCACCTGAAGGACGAGGTGGAAGGGCATATCAGGAACGGTATGCTCCTTCAATATGTAAGGAGACGAGCTCCTGTGGCGGAACCAGAACGACCACCGTCCACATCAGCTAGGGGCGACCCCGAATCAAGGCACCGTTTGGTTATCAATTAAGTAAGATAACGATGAACAAGTTGTAAGCTTCCACTAACGCAAGTAAATCATTTACACATGTGCGAGATCGCGAACGATCTCCAGACATGCTCTGAATGATCGTTGACCGTTTTGTAGTGGGAGCTTACACTTTGACATCCATGCTTTACTTTCATTTCGCTTTAATTTGAACATTTAGACTCTGTTTGTTTGGACAATTGTTTTTGAAACTCATCCGTGTAATAGATATTTGATTCTGATAACTCTGGAATGGCTAAGCTACTTACACATATACGGGATCGCGAACGATCCTTAGGCATGCTCTGAGATGGCGATGAACCGCCCTAACAAACGATCCAGGATCTCACCCGAACGTGACCCTGGCATCGATAACACCAAGCCCTCCCGGGCACACACACAATCCGCCTCGAACGGCACCCGACTTCGAACAGTCATAACTCACCTTACCTCAATGGCTTGATCGCGAACGGTCGTCACTTGAGGTCCGACATCCGACCACGAACGGTCACGAATTCACCTCGAACGGCACACGATCGCGAACGATCACTTCCTGCCTCGAACGCCATCGATCGCGAACGGTCATAGCTCACTGATTATGAAATCCGACCTCGAACGGTCACCCTTCGCCTTGAACGGCACTTGGTCGCGAACGATCATCATTTGCCACGAACGGCAGTCGACCGCGAACGGTCCCATCTCATCATTCGCCGCGAACGGCATCGACCGCGAACGGTCCTATTCCATCTTATGCCACGAACGGCACGGACCGCGAACGGTCCCGATTCACTTCAAGCAGCATACGATCCCGAACGATCGAAGCATGAATTTATACGCTCGACCGCGCACGGTCGCACTTCCCCTCGAATGACTCGATCACGAACGATCGTCATTTGAAGTTGAGCGCTTGACCATGAACGGCCGCACTTCATCCCAAATGGCTCGATCCCGAACGATCGTCATTTGAGGACATATGAAACTATTGAGTTCTTTGCAGGTTGATGATCGGATACGAACATCCAACTCAAGGCATTACAAAACACACCTTCCTACAGCAAGGCATGTTTTGGGGGGCAAAGTGTTATCCCGCTTTTTGGCAAAGCCGTGATACCAAAAGATTGGTCGAAAACGGGAAACAGTTCATCTCAGAGATTGGATATACTTCACTTAGCTACGGATATCGATGAATTTTGCCCGAGTCCGGATCAGGCCACAATTGATAGGACACGACAAGAAAGGTTGTAGGAGCCATCATTTCAAGTTTCAAGTCAATCCGAGTTCGTATGCTCAAGATATGATGGATTCAGTGTGAAGAGAAATAGTCATTGTCTAGTTCGAACCCATCCTCTTCGAACCCATCCTGTTCGAAACCATCCACGCCCTCTCCTTCGAACCCACCTAGTTCGAACCCATCCACGTCCTTGCCTTCGAAGCCATGAAGTTCGAACCCAAGCCACGTTCGAACCCATCAGCTAGCACCTACCTCGACTCCATCGCTTTCGACTCCATCGCCTTCGAATCCACCACAGTGGCCTACCTTCGAATCCATGACTTCACTCGGCCTCGCATCCTCACTTCGAACCCATCGAGTGACCCAGTTCGAACCGATCAAGTTCGAACCCATAAGGATTCCTGGATTCGAATCAGTCACGTTCGAAACCAGGAATACTTCCTATTTCGAATCCACCGAGTCAATTGGTTTGGATGACGTGTTCGCCTTAGTTCACGGAGTCGAAGCGGTCCATTCGGAGATAAGTTAGGATCGATTCGAAAAATGCGCGCCACGTCACTGCAAGCCCACGTGCACTGATGGATTCAAAATCATGGGTTCGAACTCATGGGTTCGAACGACCCAGCCAACCGAAAATGCTAATTTCGAACCGAGCATATCTCCTTAACCACAAATCCAAATGCAACCAAATTTTCACAGTAGTTTCCATATGAGGTAAAGATTGTTCCTGCCAAGTTTCAGCTCGATTGGACCATTTCTTGATGGGTTCGAAATCACTTTGAACCGATGTCAGATCGAGACGAAACTTGGTGGGGTCGGTCACGTGGGCCCACTCACGTGCCAGAAGGAGTCTCACGAAGTTTCAGCAAGATCTGGGCCTCCAACGCCTATAAATAGCACCCTGAAGCCTTCAGAAAGGGGAACTTCGGAGAACTTCTGCCATTGAACGCCAAGACTCTGCCGGATTCAAGTTTAACTATCAGAATCGCTGTTGTATTCAGATTTCAAAGCAATTGTCAGCTGTAATCCATTGTAATCGATTGAATCGAGCAAAGCAATAAAGAGAAACCCTTCAAAGTGGACGTAGGCACGAACGCCGAACCACTATAAATCCTGTGTTTATGATTGTTGCTTGTGAATTACTGTGATTTGTTACTTAGAGCTGAATTCTATATTGATTGTTGCTGAGTTCTGTGTTGATTATTATCGAGTTGAGTACGTAAACGGGTGCTTTCGTGATCTTGGGTGTTTGTGACCAATTTTGGCGCAAACACATATATAGTGACATAAATAAAGATAACGTTTTCAATAAAAAAAACGAGTACTTTACTCACCGAACTTCCGCAAAAGCTACCCGAACTTATGCTAAACTTGCCAACGACTCCCTAGCTTTAAAGGATGAAAGCTTTAGGAGCTAGCAACCCTCAAAATAGGCTTCACCCAGGTTGGGGTGAATGTGGGGTGGTAGCTTGAAGGTAGATGAACTTTGAGTTATCATTGATTGGTCGAAAATGAACCCAAACTTAGGTCATTTTCCCATAAGTTTTTGGGCCACTAACTCACGGAATTTGGAAAATTAGTCAAAAAGAATGTTGTAGGAATTTCTTTCCTTTATCATTTCACAAATATAATTACTCATTTTCTGTTTGTTTTGAAGAAGTAGTAATCAAAATAAGAAGGGTACTTTTCGGACTTGAAATTCTGGGTAAAAAAATTGCTTTATAAGAAATTGGTATTTTGACATAGCTATGTTAGAAATTTAGAAAAGTGGCCAACCAGAATGTTGTAGCCACTAAAATTTCACACGATTTGAAAAAAAAGAAAAACTTAATTTGATTTAGAAATGAGGAAGACAAGGTTGGTGGAAAGAGGAAAAAATGGAGAAACATATGGGCTATTTATAAAGAAAATTTCACACCTCCTCATTTTGTCAAGTCACATTACTCTCTTATATATATAATTATTACGTTTAATTTCATCGCTCTTATATATATATAATTATAATTATGTTTAGTCATATTATTTTTTTGGCAAAGCCAGCGGGGTTGACTAGACCCCTACCAGTTTTATTGCAACACAATAAAAGGAAACAAACAAGACAGAACCAAGCAAGAAGGAAAAAGAAAAAACAAAGAAAATAAAAAGGAGAAAACAACAACTAGCAAGCCCAACAGGTAATCAAACCATCAGGGATAGGTCTAATACAACTCTTCAGTTGCCTGAATGTACCAGACCTGACTTCATTCCAAATCACTTCAAGATTCTTTCTCTTCTTTTCAAATATGATAGCATTCCTTTCTCTCCAAACAACACTCAAGTACATTTTCAAGCAAACAGCCAACACTCTAGCTCTTTCATTCCTCCATCTTGTTGCTTTGTAGATAATACTCCAAACAAAACTAGAATTAGCAAAGGATAAGGAGAACCCAATAATGCAACTAATTCTAGAAATCATGAAGTTAAGAGCTGGGCATTCAAAATATAGGTGCTCAGTAGTTTCCTCATTCAATTAACAAAAAACACAGTCAGGACAACAAGCTAAACTATACTTGATCAACACATTTCTTGTCAGCAAAGCATGGCTAATAACTTTCCACATCATCAGATTATCTTTAGGAACAGAGTTAGAAGTCCAAATGACAGAGAACCACCTAGAAGCAGGCAATGGTTCATTGGCAGATACATGTTTAAAAACATTATGTATAGAGTGTGGCTTCATGTCCCAAGCAACCGAACCAAGATGATTAGCAGAGCAGAAACTATGTTGTATATCACTCCAAAGCTGCCTGATCACCTGATTACTATTGTATGGCATTTGAATTTTCCTTCATATAAGAACTCATTGGCCTTAGCATCACTGCGTATACCAGATTGAACAATCTGAGCATAGTCACACATTTTGGATAGTATCTTCCCCTTACTAACCCAAGGATCATGCCAAAAACTAACACCAGAATTTGTAGTAACCTGATATTGTATCGTAGGAAGGTAAACATCTCTAAGCTTCAAAATATTTCTCCAATTAAAACTACAGTTTTGAGGTATATCCAAACACCAAAAATGTCTATTCTTTATTTTGTATTGCCAAGTCCATTTAACCCATAAAATATCTCTCTTATTAATAAGGTCATCAAAATGTTTACTAATAGCAGCAATATTCCACTTCTTTGCATTAATAATTCCAAGACCACCCAGTTTTAATGAAGACTCAAATTTTGAAAATGAGCAAGGCAACAACTTCCTATGTTTAGTCATATTACTTTCTTTTATATATATATATAATCGTTATATTTAGTCACATCGCTTTCTTTTATATATATATATAGTTATTATGTTTAGTCACATCACTTTCTTTATATATATATATATATGTATGTATGTATGTATGTATGTATGTATGTATGTATGTATGTATGTATGTATGTATGTATGTATGTATGTATGTATGTATGTATGTATGTATGTATGTATGTATGTATGTATGTATGTATGTATGTATGTAATTGTTAATTAAAGTTAAGACGTGATAAGAGATTATGATGGTTAATGATTAAATTTAAGATGTGACAAGAGAGGAATATATATATTTATATATGTAAGATTATTATTTTAACTGTATGGATCGTCACACACTTGCTAAACAAAATTAACATAAGATAATATATCCTTAAGTATATTATTATTTAGCTAATTAACTCTTATATATGTGTGTATATGGTGCACAAAAACGAATAACGTTCCAGACAACTTTTCGGTGTTGAATGGTCGAAATTTCGGAAAATGTTCTTCGGTTACATTTTCTATTTTCTACGAACTATTTAATTTAGTAAACAAATTTCGAAAATGATTTTACCATCATTATTATTTATTTAAATGAATTTATATTCATTATAAAATCTACATATTGAATTTTTAAAATTAAATAAATATTCAATAATCAAAGCAAGTATGGCAGGTGCAAAGGAAGTGTAATGGGAAGAACTAGCAAAATAAACACAATTACTACGATAATATGCTCACCATGTCGAACTTGTCAATGATGGACCATGTACAAGTATGTGAGGATGTAATAAAAAAGTACTAACAGGCTAATGGCATACTATGCAAATATAACCTAATAACTAACCCAATAAGGTATAATAACTCCATTTATAATTTCTGTCAGATACATATACACTTATGTAAGTTTTCATACCAGAAATATAAAGTATGGGCCAAGGGAAGCATTAGTCATAGATACTACTTAACCTACTGAACTTGTTGGTGATTGGCGCTATACAAGCATGCACGATAGCGGTGAGAAAGATTGCTAATGAAACAAGCAAACCAAGCAATCTTATGGAATAAACATATTATGAGCACTAGCAAATCGATGTGAATAATAATACCATCTTATATTTATGCATGTTTTATTCGAACCTTAATTGGGTTGATACGTTTGTGATGATACGATATGCCATGCTTGATTTTACAATTATTTGGATAAATCGATGATTATGGAAATTTGTATGAAATTATTAATATGGGTTTTACCAGTAAAACCTAAGATTTTAATCTTCAAATGTTTTGATTTTTGAATATGTTGTGTGAAACATAATTTGGAGATCGGTTTTAAATTTCATAATTTTCCAAATTAAAAAATATTTTATGATTTTTCTAAGGAAGAAAGGGCATTTATTTAGGGTTTTAATTATTAAAAATAATTAAATAATTATTTTGACCCCAAAATTCTTACATGTTAAAGAAAATATAAAATCTCATTTATTGTGATTTTTGGGGATATTTTCCAATGTTTTTATGATTTATTATGAATTTATTAAGCTAGGAAAGCTTAATGATTATATTAAAATATTAATATAAAATGATGGTTTGTAAGTTAGCTTAGGAATGATAAATCTACTCTATAGCAACTTTCTAAAAAGAATTTGATAAAGAAAGTTATTATCCAATGAGATTTTGACAAACAATATGAGTTGGTGAAAATAATTTACTTTTAATAGCAAGAAAATAGTTTTTACGGTAATTATGATATTGCCAAGTCGAAGCTAATGATGCCCCAGTTCACAGTGCCGCATCTATGTTCTTTGAAGTCAATCAAGTGCGATGCATAGGATATCAACTCCGGTTGGTATGAAGTGGATTGGCTTAGTTGGGGTATGAAGCATAGTGCTAATATCGACATCGATGCTCACTACATGAGTAACAATGTGGGTATTTCTTAAGATTTTATCATAGCATATTTACTATGTTACATGTTTCCAATGTCGACACTGACCCCATGAGGCAGCAATGTTACTATTTTACTATATTAACTCGTTCAGGCGGTGACACCGGACCTATTACTTCCGATATTGATTTTATAATGGCTATAGTAACGCCGCACTTCTTTTAATACATTGACATCTAAAGTTATCAATGTCTCTACTTCTGTAACTCTTAAATCCCTATGCTATATAAACCAATAATGAATGCTGCATATGTTCAGCAACCAATATATGCAATGTAAACAGTTTTGGCCTATGGCCTTAACTTTATAGATCAAAAGGCTTTAACATGGTTTTGTACAAAAAAAGGGTTGGATAACCCTTGATGGAAATATTGACGTCGAGTTTTATCAATATAATAGTTTTACTAAGTTAGGCATTATAGAATATAGTTTTGAGGGGCGAAAACCTCTAAGTGGTTTTGAGATTCATCAGTATGATTTTGCGAAAGCATATATCTTTTTATATGTATTTTCGATAAAGTAAGGGGCTATATTTTCCTTGTTTTAAATATGAATTAAAGGGATTAATCATATATAATGATAACTATTTTCAAGGAATAAATTACTATTTATCCTAAGTTTTTAAATGGAATTGCCAAAAAGGGTTATTACTAAGGCTAAGAAATTATAAAATGCCAATTTATTGAACATTTTTAAAAGATGGATGTTATATGTTCTTATTTTATTTGATAAGTTATTTGCATGAGTCTTATTGTCATACTCACAACAGCATGACCCATAACTGCATTTTGGGATATAAAGGGCAGAGTAACTACCTAGGTTAACCCATTAATGAGTATAATCAGAGTTAACTGCTGAGTGAGTAAAATTCCATCCTGGAGCTCAGAAGAGCTAGGATGCCTAGAACTGATCAAAAGATTATAATATGAGATATGGTATTGGAAGGATCCAATAGGTTAATAGTAATCCCATAAAAACTATGGCTTGAATATTGTTATTGGAGGATATCCAGTAGGTTCCTAGTGATCCCATGAAAACTATGATTTGAATATATGGTATTGGAAGAATCCAATAGGTTCATAGTGATCCCATGAAAATTATTATTTGAGAGATATTATTAGAGAATCTCAATAAGTTCATAGTGATCCCATGAAAACTACGATTGGACAGTGCTATTGGTAGAGACCAATAGGTTCATGGTGATCCCCTGAAACCATGATCGGACTGTGTTACTGGTAGAAATCAATAGGTCCATGGTGATGCTATGAAAATTATGATTCCAGATACGAAGTCCTTAAGAGCTTGATAGGTTATTAGTCGGCCCATGAAAACTAATAGGTTCAAAGCGACCATGGGAAAACTATGGATTGAGACAGATAGCCATGTAATATTTAGACGGATAGTCTAATAACTTGAGATGGGTATTCCAGTGCATATTACATACTTGCATATGATATTGTTAATATGTTTTAACCATTGTGGATGCAGAAGCATGGAATATGGTTGATTTGTTTTGGTTAAGATTCTAGTGATGGGAAAACCCATTTTTTTCAGCGACATAGTCTAACTAGAGTTGTATCGAGTAGTCGCTTAAGTAAGTCGGAAGTAAGGGATTTCTGGTATCCAGTTAGGCGAATAAGCTTCTAGAAATGTGCATGAGGAAATCTAGCTATTTAGGAGTCGGTATCTAATCCACTATGTTGTCTACCTTTGTTCATATGGACATAATGGCAAGTTAAATAATTGCCAAGTGTTAGACTCCGATCAGTCAAGGGGGCTTCTTCATATTTCACTCTTGGAGTACTTTGTAATAATTATATTTTCTCTGAACATGGGATTATGAAAGGGGTTATGTAATGAATATGATAAATCATTTATGAAACGAAATGCGAAAGTTTGCTATTAAGTTATGCCTTAAAAAATTTATATTTATGTGCTTTTGATTAATGAGATGACTAACATAGCTGCATTTTGTCATTAAAAATTAATACTATGGCTGAATGCAGTATCCATAGCGTTTAGTTTTGAGCCTCAAAATGGGGAATGTTACAGGAACATCCTAGCAGCAACCATCTAACTGGAACTGCCTAACAGAGACAACCAAATAGGAATAGGCAACCAAGAATTGCCAAATAGGAATAGCAGAATAGACTTCCTTGAGCTATATCTTACTTTCTATTGAGCTTCGGACCATTGTATCTTGTATCTCATACATTGTATCAAATATCTATAAGAAGAAATAATTAAAAAGGACAATGGATGTAGGCAAATTTTAGCTAAACCTTATAAATTTTTATGTTTTTATTTTACTGCAACTTACTTTTTGCATAACCTATGTATGATCTTCTCTTTGAAAGTCAACCATAATATAAATATAATAGCTATGTTATACACCCAATATTCAAAGCTCTACATCTAATCGATTGGAGGTTTTTTTTTCCATTTTTTGCAAACACAAAAAAGTATATAATTATACTAAAATTCGTACGATGCATATGGACCATCCGTATGCAATATCAAATCTGATCGCTTGCTCGATCGCATAGATTTCACTTCCAAACTAGTATATCTCACTTGACCTCTCTAATGTGGACTCCGATCAAGTTCCTTGACTAGAAACCTCTGTTCTCCTTACATAGCCATGTTCTATGATAGAAAACTTTAGGATCATATTAAGAACCTGTATCAAGTGTTCGCCGTCAAGAATCGAGTAAGAAATCCTAACTAGGATCGATGTAAACTACCTCGAAATCAAGTACTCCAACCGTAGATCAAGAATTGTTAAGTGAATAAAATTATCTGTGTACAACTTTCATATAGTATTCCAATTTATTTCTTAACTACATCAATTACTTTTCATTTTAATTCACAATCATTTTCCATATAGTGTTCCTCATTTAATACTAAAACCATTTATGAATCATTTGACAAATCTTTTCTTGAATTTATAAACATTTTATAAAGTCATATTTTTATTTATAAAACATTCTATTACTTAAGTTCATATTCGTAATACTCTGCTATAACCTAAGAGTATATACAAAACATTCCTTTTCATTTTTCTTAACATGGATATTCTACAAATTTAAAACTTGTTTAAATCCTTACAATATTTTCTATTCAAGTGTCACCTGAACTTATCCTTTATATTTCTAGAAAAATACTTAGCTTCAATTGTTATATCAATTAAGAGGTTTCCGTCTTCCAAAATCATTAAAAATTCCACTTTATTTCAACAATTTATCTTTCATATCATAGCAAGATGTACAACCAAACTACCCTAACGCATGGGATATATGAGTCCATAATTATCCTAACAAAAAACTTAAGAACTAAACATCGGGTTTTATCTCAATCATTTAAAAATAATATATACTTATAACTTCTGTATACTAAATCATACTTTCGGAATTTAAATAAAAATCTGTTTTACCAAAACAATTATAAAGCAAAACTACTATGGTAGCATTTCCTACTTTGAAACTCAAAAATAAACGTCGATGATGCTACAGTCATCACTAGAAAAAAATTTCAATGATAGGAGTGAGTATAATACTTTCTATCTCTTTTAAAACCCTTTTGAAAAAAATTCTATTCACAAATACTTCCAAAAAAATTAATAGTCTTTTTTCTCTTCACAAACTTTGAAAAACAATTTCCAAAAACATCAGGATTTAAGTCCTTAAATTCTTAGTTTAAATCCTTTTTATTTTAAATCTATACTTTATAAAGCATTCTTATATAATGTCACTTTCTTAAATAAAATCATTTCGCAAACATTTATTTTTAAAATATCTTATCTTTCTCAAAGACTTTAATAAACAACTTTTATTAAAATTAAATTTTAACCTAACATTATCATCGAAAGCCTTATAGAAAAATTGTGAAACTTAACTTACAAAGTGTTCGTTTTAATGTCCCCACAATTACTGTTTACCCAAACTATGTAGTGAAAAGGAAAACTGCTCATATACTAGTCGAGCACGATTCAAAAATCAACAAACGATAAATAATTATAATTGAGTATATCACTTCTTAACAAACAAACACATCATAAATAACTATATCAAGTTTTGAAATTAATCTTCTGTATATAAAATATATTTCTAGGTAAAATTATTTCATTTACCAATTTCAACAGTATACTATACTTGTTTGTCTTGTTCAAATGTTTAGAGATCCCCATCAATAACGTTAGCAATTCATATTGATTAGAATCCATAAAACACTCAACAGACCCATCAACACAATTGAAAAAAAATTATAACAATAACAAATTTGCTCTTATATATATATAATACACTCATCTCATAATAAGGCATTCCATTACCCAATATCTTAATGAGTTACATGCACCAAATCCAAGGTCCTCACTTAACCTTCAGATCTAAAACCAAATGTAATGAACGGCCTTTTTAACCCTTGAATTTCAACACTAATACATCCACGGTATTCATGTGTCAAGCACCTAAGTACAGGATAGACCAATTAATAGGGTAAAAGAAAAGGAAGAAAAGAAAATGAAAACGAAAGAGGAGAACAAAAACATCTGAATTTCACATGCGAAATGATAATATATCTCAGAAGATATTTACAATTTTTTTTAGTATACACACAAAAATCAAAGTAAATTAACATGTCGTCGGTATGGACAGTTATAATAGCATGTTCTCATATATGATGATATGTAAAAAACAAATCATGCAGTAGACAATAGAATACGCGAATCGGTCTTGAAGGCATCTAGGTCATCTTTGAAGTTCCAAAGCGTCTGGGCTAAATCTGAAAATATTCTCGCGGCGGACCCAAGCATTATAAGGAAATAACAAACGGATCGGTCTGATAAACCAGTGTGAGAAACTCAAATCATATTGATTTTTATATTTACAAAACCCTTCAAAATTAAAAGTATCTCATAAGACCATTACCATATAAACACGATTTGGTTTTTACCTTACGATAACCAAACCATTTCTATTAAAAAATATAGTGATATTATAATAATATCTAGGGTAATGAATATAAATAAGAAATAGATGTGTGGTGTGAGTGTACATCATAGCAATAATAGGTATATAATCAAAAGTGCTAAGTTGAGTTCGCTAATTGTGTAGGATTTCCATGGAGGTGCCTTTAGTACTTTGAAGATAGTCCTCTTACACAAGGATCAGAGATATCCGTCCAAAGTAGCATATGTCTCTACATGTCTACTAAGACCGAGTGCATCACTCCCTCATGCATTTCCAAGTTTCTCTAGAATGGAGTTTCCTTCACCCTATTGGTTTGCTAACACCTACTAGTTATGCCTCTTATCTTAGGTTTTAGTCATTACGTTGGCGAGGCTACATACGGCATTCCAACACACAAATCACAACTCGACCGGACACACGAGTCCCCAACTCGAATAGATCTTGGAACCACACATGGATTCTCATATCTCAACAAATCGCAAAATCACACATGGATTCCCACATTCTAAATAGATCATGAAAAACTACGTGTTTTCGAGCATCTCAATCAGATCTTGAATTTCCACATAGATTCTAGCATTTCGAACCAAGCACGAACCTCTTCCAAAGCACAAAACACGTATATTGTTTTGAAGTGCTATGGTTATGACTCATCTCATATAAATGCACTCCCACGCTTACTGGGTGCTCCAAAACCAATCAATAGATTTCAGTTAACTTAATCCTAATTCTTTCTGAAATAAACAGACTATACATAAGAGTGGTGATCATCTCCTAATTGGACGGGTTTCCTTATCATTTGTATTAGAAGGGCAAAATGAGTTTATACATACAATATAGCATCACCAAAAATAACTGGGCCATATAATTTCCATGTTGCTTCTAGATATTTCCGAAGTACAATTTTGGTCAATTTAACAGTAATGAGAAAGATCGGATAGGGGTAACTAAGTCCCGTATACTTTCCATACATAAGTAATCACATAAGCATAATCGACACTCACAAGCACAATTAAGTCATATAAATGACTTCTAATATCCATTTTAATTAAGTAATCCTTTATTAGTTAAGCCTTTTTATTAGAAAAAGTCCTTCCTTCATTGATCAAAGCTTCTATTATGAATTAATCATATTTATTAATTCAAATCATTTATTAGTTAAACTTCCTTTTTAATTAAACTTCTTAACAGTTAAGCTACTTTAATTTAAAACTTCTTTATTAATGAAACTTCACTTTTTATGTAAAACTTTACTATTCATTTCTACACATTTCATTACTCTCCAAAGTATTCATGTACTTGTCTCAACAATATAAGTATACTCACAAATCAATAACAAGTTTTACTTACTTAACACAGTCAAAGAGGTTAAAACAATTGCCACCCAAACATTGTTACTATAAACTCCCTCTCTCTTTTATATTTTAAAATTCATACTTTTCTATCTTTTTTCAAAGATTCCATACTTATTATTATATTTAAAATCCTATTATTAGAGATTTATATATTTTCAAAATAATTAAATTATATTTTTTCACTTTAGAATACAATTCAAGGGTTTAAAAATAAATGTTACTAAAACACTTCACAGCTAATCATTCATTTTAACACACAGGTGTTGAAATCCAAGTTTTCTTTCTTACTTTATTAAAGGCATCTTGCTTTTCCAAACTTTTATATATACTGAACATCCTTTTTATAATAATATATACATATATATACACACAGACTAATTTATTTATAAGCTAGAATATTAAGTAAACTTTAAAAACAATTTTAAAAGACATTATATTACGTAAGCTTTTAATTTCTTAAGTAGTATAATTAAAAATTTTGAAAATAATATTTATACATAAAATACTTAAAATACGGTGTAAAATGTTTCACTTATAACTTTTATCCAGCCTTTTGATGACTCAATATTCGATAGACCGAACGAATCGAACTTGGAATTATCAAGGCAGGAATTCCGGAGAGATAGCCCAAGAGTCCATAAACCAAGTTCAAGCAAAGCCAAAGGATAGAACACAAACCCACATAAGAGAATAGGAACCAAAATCTACATCATTCATGGATCGGTACCGATCCAACATCCTAGATCGGTACTGATCCAAGAATCTTCACCAAAACATGCCACCATTCCTATAACATGCTTTTGGTGATGCTAGAAGCCTGTTTAAGGTGTTATTTTTTCAATTCCATGAAATTCCCTACCAATCTCCATGAGAACTTGAATTAGCAACTCTACTTCTCTACGGATCCATCATTTGGACTCAGAAACATCCTAATATTGGTGCAAACAAGTATGGAGTCAAGAGGCTAACCACCAATGAATGAAGAAAATGAGTTCAAGACGACTGATCTGGCTATCCCATGGGTCGGTACAGATCCAAGCGCTTGGATCGGTACAGATCTACAAATCTTCCTGAGGTGTCCACTTATTTTCTTGGAGACTGGGTGTATGGCATGGAACACAAGGTGGAGATCATTATGGCAAGATTTTTGGCTTCTTAAGTCTAAAATAGGGGATATGGCTCATTTCTAAGGATCTTTTTTGGCTCTTACTTTCCTTTACTCTAATTTCTTGTAATCACTATTGGACTTATACCGATCCGTAAAAAATCATGCCTATAATCACCAAGATAATTAATAAGATCATAAAGTGGACGTAGGTAAAGATTAGCTGAACAACTTTAAATTACTATGTGTACTCGTTTTCATTTAAATTTTTTTACTTTTTATTCTCTAGTTAATCTTCTAGGTGTTTGTGTCTTTTTTGGTTCAATTATTTTTGGTGCTTTCACTGAGAAGAATATTCTTTGGCTACTTGGATCCATTATCTACTATTGGATTTCTTAGATTCGAGAGATATAGACCCAAGTTTCCAACCTCATAGTTCTATTATTTGGGTTTTCAATAATCTAGAAAAATTATTCGCCATGGCCCCATCAAGGAGAGAACGTGCTATTACTTATAGAGTTATTAATGAGGTTGAGAACCAAGATACTCACCATATGGATGAAGCTACCCAACGAGGACAACCGAAGATCTGGGATCCAACTGATGTCGTGACCAAAGAGGAAATAGGTTTTAGATGAAGCAAATGGAGACAGATTATAGGAAAGTCACAACCAGATGAACCAAAAGATGTAGTAGAGCTTGAGGCTGTTGAAAGAAGTAACGTAGAATAGCTAAAGGAGGAGAAGGAGGGATTCGAGTTCGAATTCTAAAAGTTCCTTATCATTCGACTAGAGACAGAGGGATAAAAAACAAAAAAGGACTCAAAGCACTACTAGTGAATCATATCAAGGAAGAAGATAAACCCACTACTTGGGTTTGTGAATCGGCACCGATCCAAGTTGATAGATCAGTACCGATCCAACTGATGGTAAGCCTAGAGATCACCCTCAAGATGGCAGCACAGGTCTGACTTTTGACCGTGCTATGGATGATTGGAATGCTGAATATCGAGCCACTATTGCTGATACACCACACGGGAATAAAACAAGGGGACTGTTGGACGAACGAATCTCTCGAAGTCTGGAGAACCTAGGTATCAAGAATATGCCGAAGAACGTTCGCCAAGCTGAACATTAGGAATTGATCTCGATCACTAAAATTCAGGCGAACCTGTAGACTCGAAGTACTTGGAAGATATGGTCAGGAGACTTGTAAGTGAGAACTAGTTTAGAAGAAATGATGAATGAGGTGCTTCTAGTTGCAATCCGTTTACTGAAAACATTCTGTGTGATAAGTATCCATGGAGATTTCTATTGCAAATGATGCCACTATATTGAGGAAAGACAGATCATAAGTAACACCTAATGAAGTACGAGTGGCATACAGACTTTGATTGGGCATTTGATGTTGTGAGCTGTTGTTGTGTTCCAATTTTCCTAGGGTAGCGACGATGTGGTTCACTCGACTCGCACCGAGGCCCATATTGCCTTTCACTGACTTGTCGCGGAAGTTTCTAGAGCAATTCTGCTTGCACACTTGACGTCTAAAAGATGTGATGTCATTGTCAAACTTCTTCCAGGATGCGGGAGAGTCATTAAAAGATTTCTTGAATTCGTTCCATACAGCTGTAGTGGAAGTGACGTATCCTAACGAGGGTATAGTGTTGATGGAGCTGATTAGGGGGATTTATCTTGAGATGGATTTCAAGGAATGGTTGGAAAGGAAACAGCCACTGACGACAGATGCTTTTTATAGAAAGCTAATCAGTACTTATGCTTGGAAGAAATGCACAATCGTTCCTAGAGGGATGGTGTTGGAAATTCAGATGAAGTGATACAAAGAAACATTGCTGTAAAGTAATCTGGAGGAATTTCTGGAAATGTGGATGTGGATATTGGTAATAAGAATGATGGCCAGAAAAAAAGTGATAATAGGGCCATGAAATGAAAGCCAGATAATAGACACCTTACTAGGATTCCTAAGTATGACAATTATACTTAATTGAAAACATCTATCTAGCAACTCAAGGCACTGAGCAACACAGGAAGCCAACTCTAAGAAAGTTGACTGAGAAGGAGAAGAGATTTGGCAAGTTCTATAGGTTTCATGAGATGCTATCTTACTTCCATAATGCGAATAAATGAAGGCACTCGTGCAATACGATTAAGGAGATAATTTGAAAGAAGATGTTGCAGCAATTTATGAAAGCTTCGTTGGATGGTGGGCACTGAAATCTCAACCCCCTTGGGTTGACATCCCAACAGCTCGTGTTGAGCCTAGATGGATTAAAAAACATTTTGTAATCACCGATAGACTACATCCAGCTAACAAGAGTTTGATAGAGATGGACATGTATGCTGGTGCTTTGAAGCATCCGAGAATAAGAGCTATTTGGCAGTTGAGGATGGAGCTTTGGTAAAACAGTTTAGAACCATAATGAATGGCATTGTTTTTCAAAACAGAGAGGTTGACGGTGTGGAAGCCTCGACGATTAACCCGTTAGTTATAACGGCCACGATTGGCCCTATTGTTGTACAAAAGGTACTAGTTGACTAGAGGAGTTCAGTCAACATTCTATTCAAAAAAGCATATGACCAGATGCTTCTGGAGGGCAAGGATTTGAAACCGTGTCAATCTCAAATTCAGTGATTTCATGGGACAACTACGAAGCCATTTGGATATGTGGAACTACTGGAGGAGGTTGGAGGGGGCGATCGCAGTCGAGTGCATGTCATGCCTTATATGCTGTTGGATATTTACTCCGCTTACAAATGCATTTTTAGGCCGACCGGCCTTGCTGAATTCAGAGTGGTTATAGCTCCCTGGTGTTTGACGCTTAAATTTCCTATGGAGAATGGCATGGGAGTAGTGCATAGAGATCAAAGGAGGCGAGGTGAATAAAGAAAGGAAAAGGTGTAGAGGGGACTCCTTACATCACGGATTTGGATGCATAGCAAACAATATCTGAGCCATGGATTGGGCAACACAGTTGTTACATAAGGATATGGATCCGTGGAAAGGCACATTGGATGGAAGAGCAGCTCCCACCGAATTAATGATCAGTGTTCTGATCAGCCAAGTTGATCAAACGCAGGACCTGAAGGTCCTTCATAGCTTGGTGTATGGATGATGAAGGAGTTGGATCGTTTTCTCTAAGCAAACTTGGATGTATTCGCCTAGATGCACTTTGATATGTGTGGAATCTCGCTAGAGATAGTTAGTCGTGCATTGAACATAAATCCAAAATGCGTTCCTATGTAATAGAAGCTTCGCAGCCCAAGTCCGAAGAAATCCGCTACATTCAAGGAAGAGGTGGATAAGCTGAAGGATAATGGTTTCATTCGCAATGCTTTATACCTGAAATGGGTATCAAATCCAGTCTTGGTGAAAAAAAAAAGAAGTGGAGGTCATGCATCGATTATTCTGATCTGAATAAGGCGTGCCCAAAGGACAGCTTCCTGCTCCCAAGGATTGATTAGTTAGTGGATTCGACCATCAAAAGATATAATCAGATTATAATGCACATACTAGACCAGGAACATATAAGCTTTATTATGGACATGGGAGTATATTGCTATATGGTCATGCCGTTTCGGTTGAAGAATGCTAGAGCAACTTACCAGAGACTGGTTAATAGGATGTTCAAAAATCAAATTGGACATTCAATGGAAGTCTATGTGGATTACAAGATCATGAAGTCACGGCATTGGAGAAACCTCATTGACGATTTGGCAAAAATGTTTGGCGTTCTTCGAAAATATAAGATGAAGCTCAGCTCTTTGAAATGCTCTTTTGGCATTGCATCAGGAAAATTCTTGGGCTTTGTTGTGAACTCCCATGAGATTGAATCCAATCCGAAAAAGACAAAAATGTTAAGGGACGGGGAGGTCTTGAAGATAGTTAAGGAGTTTCGGAGCTTGAACAGGAGGTCGCTACCATAAGTCAATTCATCTACATGGCCATCGATAAATGCATCCATTTCCTTGACATAATTAAAAAAGGAAAAAGTCCAAAGGGAAAAAGAAAGTTCGCTTGGACGCTGGAGTATAAAGATGCGTTCTAGGCTCTGGTGGATCACTTGGAGAGACCCCCATCCTCTCGAAACCGGTGGATAATGAGGACTTGTTTATATATCTAGTAGTGTCGGTGTATGCTTTGAATGTCGCACTCATACATGAGGAACCCACATCCAACGATCGGTTTATTACATTAGTAAATGATTGATAGGAGTCAAAAGAAATTATCCAAAGCTTGAAAAGCTGCATACAACTTATTGATCGCTTTAAGGAAGCTCCACCCTTACTTTTAGGCTCATCCGACCAAAGTCCTTACCGACTAGCCTTTATGACAAGTCTTGCAATGACCTGAGACATCTGAAAGGCTGTTGAATAGAACATTGGTTTGAGCCAATATGATATAACCTATCACCCTTTGAGGGCCATCCTGGGTTAAGCTTTGGTGTATTTTATAGCAAAGGTCACTACGTGTGATGATATTCCAAAGAGCAGTGGTGAGCAAAGCGCTAGTTGGAAGATGTCAATGGATAGTTCATCTAACCAAAGGTGTTCCAGCGCTAGAGTCGTACTTGTCACTGCGAAGAAACATCTGATTGTTATGCCCTAAAACTCGACTTTCCTATGATAAACAATGAAGCGAAAATTGAAGCCTTAATTGCGTGACTCAAGATTGCGAACGAATAGGGGATAAAAACTTTACATTTTTCTATGATTTCCAGCTAGTGGTGTGCCCAATGCAGAAGGATTTTCAAGTAAAAGGACTAACGCTAGCCCATTGTCTAAATCAAGTCCGTTAGCTGCTTGGTGACACTAAATATTATACGATAATGCATATTCCTAGAGAGAAAAATGGGAAGGCCGACTCACTGTCTAAGCTGGCCCAGTTTCGGAGATGCGCATCTCATGGTCTTGGTTCTAGTGGAAATATTGTCAACTTCAATCATCGACCAGATGGATGTCGATTGGATCTTGGAAGCTAAACCTAAAAGGGAGTCGGGATGACTCAGATAAAAGAATACTCATAAAGAGGAATCCTTCTTGATAGGAGGAATTAGTGACATAAACTCCTTCGTCAAGCTCCAAGGTATATCATATATGGAGTACTTTAAAGGAAGGGTTTCTCTATCCGTATGCTTTGGCATGCCACTCATGATGAGGCCAAGCAAGTCTTAATAAGTGCACGAAGGGGTTTGCGGCGACCACATTGAAAGGAAAACCCTAGCGAAGAAGATTCTTCACTATGACTTCTGACCAACCGTCAACCGAGATGCAGCTAATTGCACTAGAAAGTGTGACAAGTGTCAGACATTTGCTATGATTGTGACAACCCCGCTAATGGAGATTTCTCAAATGGACAGTCCTTGGCCATTTGCAGTTTAGGGAACTGATATTATTGGTGTGTTGCTAATATCTAAAGGTGGCGTGAAGTACGCCTTCATCGCAATTTATTACTTCACCAAATGGACCGAGGCGGAGCCATTATCAATAATTACCTTGAAGAAAGTGATCAACTTTGTAGTCTAGAATATTATCTGTCATATTGGAGTCACATGCGATCTTTACCGATAATGAAACCCAATTCGATTGCACCGATTTTAAGGATTTTTCAATTGACGTCGCATAGAGAAGAGATTTGCTGTGGTGGCACACCCCCAAGCGAATGGATAGGTTGATGCTATAAATAGGATTGGCTTGAGAGCAGTTGCGCACCGAAACCGAGTCATTCGATATTACAATGCCAATGTCAAGAGTTGGAACTTCAAGATTGGCGACCTGGTTCTCAAGTGAATCTTCCTAGGCCCTAGAAAATTTGGGCCTGCCTAGGAAGGTCCATACGCGATAAAGCGTAATTTTGGAAATGGTATTTTTATGCTTGCAACGGCTGATGGGATCTCACTTTCAAAGGCACATAATAGCGAGCACTTACGATGTTATCTAAATTAGAAATAAATTCGCACATAATTTAATAAAGCCATGTAATAAGACATAACCCGTCATTTCCTATCTTCAATAAAGAAATGGCTTTCTAGATCTACGTTTCTATCTTTACATAGCTTAAGAGTTATGAAATATGAGCCACTAGATTGAATCTGCATGTATATAATGCAGGTATCCAGGTACTCAGAGTTAGGTGTCAACCAAAGTTCCATGGTTTATGATCGGACCCTCGAAGTTCAACCGTTTTTGGCGCCGAAGTTGGATGCCAAACTAACTCTTGCTCTTGATATGGGGGCAGAAGTATAAACTAAATAGGACATGATTTGACTATCCACAAACAGACTCTTGCCCTTGATGTGGAGGCGGGAGTATAAACTAAACAGGAAGTGATTTAACCGTCCACCAACTAACTCTTGCCCTTGATGTGAGGGCAGGAGTGTAATTTAGAATGGATGTGACATGACCATCCAACCACCAACACCTTGCCCAAAGTACGCAAGATGAATGAACCATGCCCGATGTAAGGTGGGATCTTACCTATAAACTTTAATCAACGCCTAGAGTTAGACATTATTGAAAGTAAAACATTCTGGATTAGGACGTGCAAACTACGATCTTAAGTAGTTGGCTCAAAACGGCACCCGGAGCTTGGCACAATCAGACATCACTATTCTGGAAAAGGATACCTAGACCGTTACAGTAAATGGTTTACCCCAATTGACCCCCAAAGCTTGGTACTTCAACTATTACCTTGCGTTAACTAGAATGATAAATGGCCGACGAATCACGAAATAGACTAATGACTTAGTCTGATAATGACCATGAAAAGGGATGGATTGCAAGTACGTATACTGGAAAGTGCATTTCATAAGTACTTGGAAACATATACATAAAGATTTGGAAAAACAAAATTCTTTACTAGTCAAAGTCAAAATAAGACTTGGAAGAAAAGTACACATTTTATTTACGTCTAAGAGCGAAAACAAAAGCAAAAGGATAAAAAGTTCCAAACTATATAGCCAAAAGAAAAAAAAATAACGACCACTTTTTATGCTTTTGCTTCTTGGATTTTTTCCTTCTCCTCCCCAGACGGTGTAACTTGATCAGGCTTCTCCTGCCTTCTCCTAAACCCCTAAACGGAGTGCTTTGTGATGATCCAACAAGCATGCTCTGAGTGCTCCTAGGCGTAGGAAGAGTGATAGGAGCAAAGATAGTCTGATTGGGAAGAGCTATAAACCGAGGAGGGGGAAAGTTCTCTATCTTTTCTAGTTTGACCTCTTTGGCTAGGACAAGCTCCTGCTCAAGTGTACTCATGGTGAGACCCCGTAGAGAACCGAGAACCCAGTAATAACGACATCATTATCAATCTAAGCTCCCTAAAGCTCACCAGCCCTTTCATCCTGTAGAGCATCTATCACTCGCTTACCAGGCCTTAGAGCCTGACTAGTTGGGATACTTGACATCGTTATTGAAGTTGTTACGGTAAGTGATTCCATTGTGGACGCTTTTTGCCTCAATTGAAGACCTTTATCACAAAGCAGGATGACTCGGGGATGATTTTAAACTTGAGAGATATAAAAAGAGAGATTAGAAATGTCAATCGATGACATATAGACTCTTTGAAATACAATTGAGGTCAGTGAGATACCTCTTTCTGTTTGGGATTCAGTGTGGGTCAGAGTGTATAACGATCCTGACTTGACCTTCGAAAATCGGCACCCGTACTTCGCTTGTACTCGAATGCCACAGATTCAAACGTCGAATCTGGTTCGCCGAAGTTTATAACACATTAAGTACAACAACAAGCGGAAGAAAATGAATAATATCATTGATACAACAATGAATACAATATATGATACAATATGATTCAACAATATCAGAAACAAATATACGCAGCAGAATATGATAACAACGGAAGAGATAACTCAAATATGATCTTCGATGAAGAGTGAATCCAAAATCTACAACTCCAAACCAAATCTCCAAAGCCAAAGCTCTAAACTTCAGACTCGAACCACCATGAAGCTGAACTGAACCAAACTCCTACTATTTGATTATCTGAAAAACCCAACTCTAGACTGCCCGTGTGGAAAATTATGGGCACCCAAAGTTTAGGAAGGGAATGATAAACTTTGGGTCAGTCGTGGGACTGGTACGAGCAAACAAAAACAGTTTTCTTTAAAACAAACAACAAAAGATTTTAAATTTGAAATCCGTAATGCTTTTTGGAAAATGAAACTACCATAAGGCCTCCCACCGCACACACAATGCAAACGCAGAATTGGAGGAGATTTCTCCTTATGATTGTCAAAAATGCTAGATACGGGAAAATCATTTGATGTTATTATTGGTGCATAGTGCAGAAAACCTTATGAAAGTACAATATTAATCTTATCCATCATATAACCATTATTGTATACCTACTATAGCTACCATCTAAACAGTGGGGCACCACCATAAGTAAATGGCAGGTTATACAACTAAAACCATACAAGGAGCTATTGGATGATTGGATTTCCAACAAATAGTCAAGTTGAGGAACTTCCTATTGCCACATGGGAACACCTCTAGAGGAACGTCCCGAGAACCTACCTTGATCTCTGCTAACACAAGGCATGTGTACTTCCTTCCCGGGAGTAACACCTAAGATATGCCATCCCCGATCGTTTGCAACCTTTATCCGAGGATCCTCAACCACAAAGCAATGTCACACAGTAATAAATTTACAGTGTCCACATGAGTTAAGTATCTGGGCTCTATACCATGATACCACCCTTTTCCAGAAGGAATGGACATACCCTAGGGGCGTAAACCCTGCAACCTTGAAGCATCTTTCCTGTTTCGACCATTTTCGGGGTGTGAGGTACTGATGCAGTCTTGTCCACAAAGCTACGCTTTTTCACAAAGGCATGCTTCGATCAACAAATGATCAGCAGCACTTCATATGCCAAATTACCAAATTGGAATGTATCACTAGTAACCATCAATTACATAACCTCCGAGCTCGTACATCTCATAGAAGGGTGTTAAGCTAAAAGAATAAATTCTCCGCCACCAAATAGAAATATATTTGATAGAAACCAGCTTTACATCTCAAAGTGTAACATCAGACACACATCCATACAAGTCTGTTTCGGGATCGAATGGAACCGAAGGCACTTCCAAAGAAGCCCTTGCACTCTAAGAATTCCCAGTCCCAATCGGACTCCTCATCACATATGGAGATATCTATACCGGGCGCTAATCGATGCAGAGTCATTTGAGGGTTATCCTTTCATTCTTGAAAATACCTGGTCTTCGCCACCGGTCTTCAAATGCTATCCATAACGTCGTATAATTATTTGGAATGGGTTATATGACACAAGGTCCTCTCCCGGCTAAACCGAATAACGAGAGCAATATTTAAAAACATATGGATATTGGGATCTTAGTTAAGTCACACTTTTAAATCCCTAAACCTTTTCTTTAAATGGTTTAAAGAAATCACCATTTTCAAATCTTAAAAAAAAAAAGATTCATTTCACAAAGTTCACCCATTTTCCAAAAAGATTCATTCACTGATTTAAAAACAATTTCCACTTCAAATCAGATTAACTCATCCAATCTTTAAATCAAAGATTTAATTCATAGCTTTCAAACCATTTCCAAAGTTTCATTCATACCTTGGAAAACCATTTTTATTTCAAACTTGAAATCCTTCTAACACAAATTGGAAATTCATTTCTTATATGAAAGCTTTTATTATTTGAAAAAAATAGTTTTCGTTCCAAAAAATCCAATTTCATTTATACAAGTTAAGGCCCTTGGGTTAAATTCAAATTCCCAAAACAATATCTTTAAAATGGTTAAAAACCCATATAAACACATTTCAAACTTGTATAACATTTTTTTAAACCATAATTTCTAAACATTCAATTTCAAATTTTGAATTCAAATTCAAATCAAATTGTCTAAATTTCAAAAACTCTATCAAGTTATTGAAAATAACTTTTATCTTTAAAACTCCTTTTCAATAGCTTTTCACTTTTAACCCAATTCCATTTCCAAAACCGTTTGGATTCGAAATTCAACTTTTAAAACCATTTCAAAAATCTGTGACTTAACCAATTTCCTCGTGTAATGCATATTTGTGTGTGTATGGTGTAGTCCAGGGGTTTTACACAATAGTGTAACAACAACAATCATCACAGATTCAAACACCGCAATATAGATAAGCGATATATTCCTATAATGCTTCCTTCATTCATAGATTCACACATAAATGTATTATAGGTAAAAATAAATAAATAAATAAATTACACACAACTCAATTCACGAAATAGAATATTACAGTCCAGAGATAACAATCAATTCTAGGCATTCCATATAATACAAACATTTATAAGCAATCCAAGCATTCAATAATCATTTATAAATAGGATTAACTGATAGTTTAATCCTAAATTAATTCAATTAAATTAAATACTCATGAGTTAATTACTCAATCCTGATTAATTAATTACAAATCATTTAGTATTAATTAATTTAAAAATTAATCCTTAATTATCCATCTTAATTAATTACCTTTAATTAATTAGTTAGTCCTTAATTAATCACATTTATTAAATCAACCTTTAAGTTAATTACAAAATAAATTAATCCTTAATTAATAGATCATCCCTTAATCACTTTCATTAATTAATTAGCCTTTAATTAATTACTTTAATTAATTAACCATATTAATTATCCTCTAATTAATCATTTAATTAATCAACTTTAAACATTAAAAACAATTATCCCTAATTACTTTCATTAAATAACTAACCTTCAAATTATCACATCAATTAAACAGCTAGCCATAAATTAAAATTTTAATAAATTTAAGATAAACCCCTTGTCCTAATTATTTCCTTAATTGTTATTCAAATCTATAAATAAACCCTTAAAATAATTTATCATTAACGTATGGGTTAACTTAAAATACTTAAGTTTATTAAAAACCATTATCTTTAAATTACTTAGTTAAACATAAAATTAACTTGATTAATTAAAGTTAAACAACATTTATTATATAGAGAAATAGTTTAAAATTTAAAGAAAACTTTATTTATATTTCCCAAAACTGGTAAACAAGTACCCGAGGAAGAACTCGAGCCAAAACACTTCATTCCCGAGCTTATACCCGAGTTTCTCCTTCTATATTTTTAAACTTGTTTTTGATTTTAAATTTTAAAGCCTGGTTTATAAACAAAAGCAACTCGATGTTTTCTTCGAGCCAACACCACGATTTCACGAGCACGACTTCGAGTTCAACATCTTCTTCTCCAAAGCCTAAACAAACCTAGACTTCAACGTGTATGTGCACGTGCATCAGAGGCCTGACCACCTGTGTCATCATTTCGATCACCAGCATGACAATGAAGACCCCACCGACGATTCCCAACACCCAGATCCATAAATTCGTCGAACAATCAAAATCGAACCATTTTGCTTCTTTCTGGGACCAATCTATCGACCTATAATTCCCTCGCTCCGACGAACTCAGTCATCTGCATTCACGCCATCGTGTCCACACATTCGCCAAAGCCTTCCCTTCCTGATCCCCACTGACTGATCACCTGAATTGCCTCGACGATGACGAATTTCCCTTTTGAACGTTATCGACTATACTGGGTTGTTAAACCCTAAATCCACGTCGTTCCATCGCCACAATGAATTATAAATCCCCTAACTATTTTTCCAATGATCAACATCCACCAGGCTACCATCGATGTTGAGCACCACCCGTAGTTCGATATTGGTCATCGAAGTTTTACAAAAATAAAATTTCTGTTCAATAAACAATTTCTCACGATTTACGAAGCTAAAAATCTTGAAACAATTCTCTAAAGTGATCATTTTGCAAATCGAAATTGGTTATGTAATCGAATTATGAGATTAAAACATTAAATTTTCCTGTTTTATTTCAAAGCCTTAGTGTAATATTGTTTGTAGAAAAAATACTAAGTACAAACACCTGAAATGATTTTTGAAAATAATATTACGTCCTTATTCACCTTTCATCTTCATGGATCCTAACCTATTACTGATTGCATAATGAGAATTTGGATTATCAAAATGGATTAAGCCTGTAAATTGTTTTAAATAGAGAGATATGTCCATGTAAACAAACATGCACACATCACATATATATTCATACATGCACACCTATAAATTTATATATATCCAACATGTAGGCATTTTAAAACAATCATACTTCAGGTGTCAACCACAATATCAAATCATATAAGCAGATACAAGTGAGTTTGCTCACCTAGGTAAAATAGAGAAGCAGAGAGGATTTTGCCTGGAATTGATTTGTTTGATTTCAATACTTCGCTTGAAACTGAATTTGCTTTAGTTTGGAATCAGGATGAATTGTTGCTGATGCTTGATTCTTGCATGCATTTTGATTTTACAGAGCTATTTGTTTTAAATTGTTCTTAAGCTTTCAGAGTTCTTTGAATCTGATCCTTTCTTCTTTTGCTTTCCAGACTTCACTCCTGGTTTCTTTGAGGAGTTTGTATTTGTTTTCTAGTTGAGTTGTGATGTTTTAGATTTGAAGCTTGTTTTGCTAATTCTCTGAATTTGTTTGAATTACTTGAATTCCCTGAGTTGATCATCTCAGGTTGAAACTTGATCCATTGCTTTGTATTTTCTAGTTTTGATCTAGAAAGAAGGATGAAGAAAGAATATTGAGAAGTGAAAAAATGACCTGGTTTAAGTTTTACAGGTTTTGAATTTTTCTCAGATTTTTGAAAATAAAGATGAATACTTGACACTTGTCTATATTAATTAAACACTTATAAATTTCATAGTTTAAATTTTTTACACTTGTCTATTTATGTATTTCCTTATTTAACAAATGTCATTTATGAAAATTTTATGTTTAAATCCTCTTTGAAATAATCTTTATAAATTTTTTAAACTTTGTTTTTAAACCCTTTTAGCTTTATATTTACAAAACATTTCTTTTCATATTAACATATGTTTTATTTATGCATTTTCTATTATCTATATTTTATACTTTTATAACTTTCAAATAGCAGTTCAAAAATTATTGTACAAATTTCAAAATATAACTTTTCAAATCATAAGGCATATATATTTTGAAACGTAAGGTATAATTTTTAAATAATCTTTGGAATTCAAAATAAAATTTCCAAATATGTGTGTATATATATATTTAGAAAATGAATTCTTATTAATTTTTGAAATATAGTTTTAAATCCAATTTATATCTCAATACATTTATTCACAATTTAAAACATAGTTGTAAATCACAGATTCAAATTTTAAATTTATAATCAATTTATATATAAACAAACAAATATCTCATTTTATTTTGGAAAAAATTCAACTTAATCCACAATCTAATCCAAAAATTTATTTAAATTACCAATTTAAATTTGATTCAAAAACGGGATCGTTACAGAGTGCCCCCAGAATTCCCTTCTAAGATGGGAGAAAGGATGGAGGACTTTAGTATTTAGGGTTGATTTGGATTGTACCCCGGGATCAAATATGGATCACGAGCAGTGTAACGAACGCGATTTTTCGTTGCCGAAAAATCGAACCGTTAGGGTTTTAGAAGAAGAAAGAGGTAGAAGAAGAAAGAAAAGAAAGAGAAGAGAAAACAGAAAAACAAGTAACAGAACGAGAAACAATAACAGAATCTCACAGTCGCAGCGGAACAACATATAATAGATAAATGAATATTCATTAAAACAAAAGAACTATACATTTTATACATTACATCACATTACATTACATCAATCAGAGTGTACGACAACAACAGCGGAAAGAAATACTATATACAATAGATAATAGACTACGCTATCTGGCTCGCCTCCAGATCTGCACAGCAACTCCCGAATCCAGAATAACCTGATAACCTAACTCTAGACTGCCCGTGTGGAAAATAGTGGGCACCCAGAGTTTAGGAAAGGAACAATAAACTCCAGGTCAGTCATGGGACTGGTGTGAGAACTCAAAAATAGTTTATCTTTAAACAAGCAACAAGAAAATTTAAATTTTTAAATCCGCAATGCTTTTTTTTGAAAATGAAACTACCATAAGGCCTCCCGCCACACACACAATGCAAACGCAGAATTGGAGGAGATTTCCCCTTATGATAGTCAAAGATGCTTACTACGCGAAAATCAAATCATTTTTGATATTATTACTAGTGCATAGTGTAGAAAACAATTTCGAAAGTAGAATATAAATCCTAGCCAGCATAGACATTCCGAACTATGCCTACTATAGCTACCATCCAAACAGTGGTGACCACCATAAGTGAATGGCAGGTAATACAACTAAAACCGTACAAGGCGCGTATTGGAGGAATGGATTTCCAACAAATGGTCAGGCTAAGGAACTTCCTACTGCCACATGGGATCGCCTCTGGCGGGACGTCCCGAGAAACTAACGTTACGGTTAGATCTCTGCCAACACAAGGCCGGGTTACCTCTGTAACTAGGTAACTACTACACGAATATGTCATCCCCCGGTCCTTTGGGACCTTTATCCGAGCGCTCGATACCAACAACACCACACAGAAATAGATATAGTGTTTTCCACATGAGTAAATATCTGGGCTCCATACCATGATACCACCCTTTTCCAGAAGGGAATGACATACCCTAAAGGGCGCGACCCTCATAACCTTGCCGCATATTCCTGTTTCGACCATTTCCGGGGAGTGAGGTCCTGACGAAGTCTCGTCCACAAAGCTACGCTTTGTGCAACAAAGCCATGCTTTGGGTCCACAAATGACCAAAGCAATAATCACAAAGATAAATGATCAAACAAATGATCATATCCAAACGATCAACCAATGATCATCACACAGCAGCACTCAGCATGCCACATTACCAGATTGGGAAATATCGCTGATAACCTTCAACTACATAACCTCTGAGCTCGTACGTCTCAGAGAAGGGTGTTAAGCTAAGAGAATAAATTCTCCGCCACCAACAGAAATGTATTTGAAAGAAATCTGCTCTATCTCTCAAAATGTAATGTCAGACACGTAACCATACAAGTCTGTTCCGGGTTCGAACAGAACCGAAGGCACTTCCAAAGAAGCCCTTGCAATCCGGGTATTCACAATCCCGATAAAATTTCCCATCACAAAGGAAATCTCCATATCGTAGCTAACGATGCGGAGACAATCGATAGGTCATCCTATCGTTCTCACAGATACCCGGTCTTCAACACCGGTCTTCAAATGCAATCCAACGACGTATCGCATATTCGGAATGGGATATATGACACAAAGGTCCTCTCCCGGCTAAACCGAATAGCGAGCGCTTATTTTAAAAAAATAAAAAGTGTGCATTCAATTTTAAACAAACACAATCAATACCATCCAAGGGTAAATATTGATAGTCGGTTATTTAACTATCAATAAGGATGCGCCACATCATCAGATTCCAAATAATTTTTCCAAAATTATTAAGTCCCAAAATATCTTACGAGAGATATATACATATATACACCATTTCCAAATAACTGCCCCAGTTATTTGTTTTACCAAAACCACTTCACGATAAAATTTTCCACACTTAACCAATTGAAAAACCAATTTCCAATTTACCTTTACCATTTGAAAACAAATTTTCAAATTACATTAACCATTTGCAAACCAATTTCAAATCACCTTAACCATTTGAAAACTAATTTCAAATCACCTTAACCATTTGAAAACTAATTTCAAATTACTTTTCATCCTTTATACCCTTTGAAAACAAATTTCAAATCATCAAATAAATCTTTATCGATTTAATTTAAATTTACGTCCCAAATCCGTAAATTCATTTTCATACTTCAAAATAAATCAATATTTATTTTTAAACAAATTTCCCTTCATATATATAAATTCCAAAGTGGATTTAAATTCCAAGCATCTACTAGCATACGATTCCCAAATCGATTTCAAGTTATTTGCTTTCAATTACCTTAAAGGTGAATTCACAAAAACCGTTCCATTTCATATTAGAAAACCATTCCCATGCTTATTTTAAAAATAAGTAATTCACAAATTTATTTATTTTCAACAATTTGGAAATATTCAATATACTTAAGTTACCGTTAAGTATTTTATTCCATTCTCTTTAAGAAAACATTCCTTTATTCACATTTATTTGGGTTAAAAACGAATGTTGCGTAAAACATCGTTACGACAACCCAAAAACACTAGTATATGGATTTGAAATTAAAAATAGATATATAAATCCAATACTATACAAATTATCCCCTTCTGTTTCTCGAAAACGTCTATTTCAACAATCAATGTTGAAATCTATGTTTTCAATACTCAATACATTTTAAAACACCTTTAATTCGTTTTAAATTCCATTTAAAACATTCCTTTCCCAAAAACAAACCCATTTTATTTAATAATCTATTCAATATTCAAAATAGTGAATATAGCCCACTTAACAAATTCCCATATTTCAATTTATCAAATTCGATGAATTTCAAATTTATAAACATAGTTTATAAATTCCATTTCTATTATAAACCCCAATTTTATAAATTCCTTTATTAATCCGATGCAATTTTACATAACCCAATTTCATACCCAAAAGCCATATTGTAAGTTAAATACTTATAATATTATTTATTTACCAAATCGTTCCTTTGAACTTCACCAATTTAAAATCTTATCACTTACAAGATTTCTTTATGGTTTATAATAATTTCAACTAATGAAATCTTCATTTATTAACAATTTCTATAAAATTCCCCTTTTTATGCCCCAAATTCATTTTTATAAGTGAATAACTTATAAACTTAAAATTTTCCAATAACCATTCGTTTTATAAATTTCACATTTATTAATCTATAAATCCTAGTGAAATGCATGTTATACATCAACTTAACACTTTATAAATTTATTCTATAACTTCAATAATTTTTTATTTAAAAACATCCATTTATAAAATCCTTTATATAAACCATTAATAATAATAACTTCCCAAAAACCAAATTTAACTATTTTATAAAAACCTATTATTGTTAAAAATTTCTTTTAAGTTATATTTTATAAAAATATAAAATTTTAAAACATAAAATTTTATCCATCTATTTATTTTAAAATTTAATCAATTCAAAATTTTAATAAACCATATTCTTTGAAAAATCGATTTAAAACCCCTTTTAAATTCAAAACCGTTATTTTAATTTTTAAAAATTTGAATCCGATGATGCAACAACATCAGATGGTCAATCACGGGAATAAGTGTCATATATCAATATGATTATCAACAATCAACATAATATTTATAAACAAATAAATATGCGAGGAATCCAGTTGGATCCCTCCAACCTGTTACCCTGCAACCACAGACGTTAGCACAATACCAATTCCACTTCAAGGTGGAATATCGCGGTATATGGGATTTTATAAATATTCCGCTTAATAACGGCGCAATAGGGTCTCATCCGCTATACGAGGCGGGAAATCAAATCCGATATATACATATGCCAATATATATATATCGCTATATATAGTATATGTCCTATTATATCTACTACCACAATCAATCAACAATTATCAATCAATATTAACTATTTAAAATTTTAAACAAAACCTTTCGATTGAGTGAGGAGTTCTCACCTTGGTTTTATTTCCGGTTTTCGCGTTCGTTTCGAATAAAATTAAACGAACGTTTAATTTTACCCGAAATTCAAACGAGCTCCAATCGACTCCAAACTGGTTGCATTGCGAAGAGCACGACCATACGATTCCAACGCACTTTGATTCGCCCAAATCGGACCTCGCAGCAAAAAGATATTGATTTTTAAAGTTTGAATTGAATTTCGAAACAATTCCTTTTAAATTAATTTACAAATACCAACCCAACGGGCCCCGCGTCCCCCTTCTCCTTCACCAAGATCACGCACGCAACTCTCCCCAGGCTAAGAAACACGTACATGAACCCATATGCACAAATCTAGGGCTTGAATTCGCGACCACCACACTCGCCTATGCATCGATCAGAGAGCACCACCTCGTAGCCCACGACAAGAGCCACCTTCGGCCAGGAGCTTGCAGAGCTCGGTCAGCATATCCCCTAGGAAAACGTGCCAAACGCAAGCACGAACGCGGCTCCCCATGCCCTCCAAACGGCGATGATAGCTGAGATCCACCGTTGGATCTGTAGTCCACACCATGCTCTACAACTTTCATGTTGTAAGTTTCTCGATTCGATGAGCGGATTTGGAGATTTTGAGAGGGGAAAATGGGATGATTTCGGCCATTGGACCTATAGGAGGCGGCTGGTGATAGTGATTAGGGTTTTGGAAAAGAAGATAACATATATGTTAATATTATTTTAATAATAAAATGCCCAATTTAACACTTTTGCAAACGAACTCCAAACGACGCGTGCCGCCAGGCGATCCTAAGGTTTTTCCACGTTCCGGACACAATGGAACAAGTTTCGGAAGCTAATTCCATCATATGTGTGAGATACGGTAATAAACGCTCAATTTAAATTTAAACCGATTTAAGCGATTTCTAGGCGTTTTGGCTTGTACTGGACAAACGACAAATCCAATCGACTTGAAATTTGAAATCTTGCAAAAATATCACATTACGGATCCGATGAAACTGGTTTCGTCGAAATCCGAGACCGTTTGAAAAATGGCTATTTTAACACGCTAAATTATTATTAAAACGATATCGATGCGTTTCGAGCTGCCACGGTCAAACGACAACTCCGATTGCTACGAAAATTGAAATCCGATAATAACTAACTATTACGGATCCAATGAAACTCGTTTCGTTCAATTCCGAGACTGTTCAAAAATTGGCTATTTTTCAGTCGATAATTAAATATTAAAATATTCAATTTTTACGAATTAACTCCAAATTCAATTTTACAAGTTCTAAAACATTTCTATAACTTCAATATGATAAAACAAAATTTTCCAAATCATTTCCCATTATATTTAACCCAATATTTAATTATTTCTAGAATTTCACTATTAAATAAATCGATTTAAATTACCCTATTAAATCCAATATTCGAAAAATAAATTATTCGACTTAAAAATTCCACTTATTAATATTTAAAATTAATTAAATACTCAAATTCAAATTATCAAAAATTCTGGGTCGTTACAATCTTCCCCCCTTAAAAGAATTTCGTCCTCGAAATTGCAAGTTAAGGAGAAATGATCCTAAACCGTTTATTATTTTTCCAAAGTTAATTAGTTTTATCAACTTTTCAAACAAATCTTTTTATTAAAGATCTACTATCATTTCAATTAGCTTTCCAACTTCAATTATAGGTTTCAAACAACATTGTTTACTTAACAATTCAAATTTAAATTTAAATTCAAATTTCAAACTTTCAAAATTTCTCAAAATTTTTCTAACTCCCTAAATTTTCGAAAAATTTCGCCAGAGTCTCCTTTGCGCGGCTAGATCGGTACGACTACAAAATGGCACTACGGCCCCTCAGAATCAAAAAGAAAAGAGAAAGCCAAGTGGCTGGAGAAGGAAATCATCAAATCTCATATAAAAATTGAAATACGTACCTTTTTGTCGAGCGTTACAAATTTTTAACTTTGAAATCAAAATCCCAATTCCATTATAACCTGTATATCTTGCTAGCATAATATCTAATTATAATATTCAAACCAATTTGCCAATTCAATTATAAAATTTCCAATACATGCTTCTTATACCACTTTTAGTTTACTATTAAAGTTGCATATTCATTTTCATTCAACTTTGCATTCCAATTTTCGTTTGAATTCAATTACATAGCTTTCAATTTAGCAGATTCAATTTCGTTAACACTTAAGGAATTTTCATACAATCAACCAACAAGCAAATAACAACCAATGCACATCCAATACAACCAAATTTTATCCATTTTACTTACATTCAATTTGGTTCAACTGTTTTAATTTCAATTGGTTTAACATTCAATTGATTTTCATTCTACTTTTCAACTATTTTCAAATGAATTTACACTTGCATGCATCATTTCATATCAACTTATTCATATTCTATTGATTAACATTCAATTCATACTTTAATTCAATTGCTAGTTCTTTTTACAAATAAAATTGAATTTCATTTATATAACTTAAGTTCACACCTTTAACAATTTCATTTACTCACTTTATTCACTTACTTTGATATTAACATCAATTCTTTCAACATTACTTAACTTGCATTCCATTTCAACTTTATTTACATCATTTAATTCACTTGATTATTTAACTTTGATACAAATATCAATTTTTTATTCAACTTCACTTAAGTTATTCCATTTAAACATCATTTGTTAATCAAACTTAAGTTTTACTTATCAATTCAATTCGGATTTTAAATTCCAAAGTAAATCCTATTTAACTTTTACTTAAGCCAAATTCATATCAATATTCAAATTCATATTCCATTTTACTTAACTTAATTGTTTAACCACTTCAATAACTGGTTTCACTTACATTTTCCCATTCTATAAGTTATAAAACTTATTATTCAACTTCTAACTTATATTATAAGTTCAAAACCTTTTTCACTTATACTTAACAACTTCAAGTTGAATTTTAATTTCAAATTGATTTATTACAACAAAACTTCAATTTTTAAATTCATTTTTGTAGCAAATCCATCACATAGAAACTCGAAAATGATACTGATGATGCTGCAGTCATCACCCTTATTATTTCCCAGTGACAATAGTGAAATCAATGCTAAATATTCTTTCAAAAATTTCCTTTCTATTCATAAATCACTTTTATAACCCTTTTACTTATATAATTTTACTTCTTATATACATACATGCTTATCTTACAATTGTAAATCATCATTAATTATTATTTCATCTTATGATTCATTGGTTTATACCATTATTCTTTTTACAATAGTTGCTTTTATTAGCTTATTCAAACAACTTTTAATTATTTTATATATATATATATATCATTTACAACAACCAAGCAATCAATTATATACACACTTCAATAATTCTTGAAAAATTATTTTCTTTTTATATATAAAATATAATCGAGGTAAAATTATTTCATTTACCCAATTTAAAACAATATTGTGTCGAATTGTTCTATTCAAGTGTTTAGGAACCCCTTCGATTCAGTTTTCGAGGCTGCGCCGACGAAGGTTCATATACCACTCAACAAACCAATCATCACAATATAAAACAATTTTATATTCACTAACAAATACGCACTCATATCTATTATTACACTCACACTCATTCTAGAGTACTACTGACTCTATCTCTAATGAGTAATACCCAACAGAGCAGGTTGTCGCTTAACCATATGCTCTGATACCAAATGTAACGAACGCGATTTTTCGTTGCCGAAAAATCGAACCGTTAGGGTTTTAGAAGAAGAAAGAGGTAGAAGAAGAAAGAAAAGAAAGAGAAGAGAAAACAGAAAAACAAGTAACAGAACGAGAAACAATAACAGAATCTCACAGTCGCAGCGGAACAACATATAATAGATAAATGAATATTCATTAAAACAAAAGAACTATACATTTTATACATTACATCACATTACATTACATCAATCAGAGTGTACGACAACAACAGCGGAAAGAAATACTATATACAATAGATAATAGACTACGCTATCTGGCTCGCCTCCAGATCTGCACAGCAACTCCCGAATCCAGAATAACCTGATAACCTAACTCTAGACTGCCCGTGTGGAAAATAGTGGGCACCCAGAGTTTAGGAAAGGAACAATAAACTCCAGGTCAGTCATGGGACTGGTGTGAGAACTCAAAAATAGTTTATCTTTAAACAAGCAACAAGAAAATTTAAATTTTTAAATCCGCAATGCTTTTTTTTGAAAATGAAACTACCATAAGGCCTCCCGCCACACACACAATGCAAACGCAGAATTGGAGGAGATTTCCCCTTATGATAGTCAAAGATGCTTACTACGCGAAAATCAAATCATTTTTGATATTATTACTAGTGCATAGTGTAGAAAACAATTTCGAAAGTAGAATATAAATCCTAGCCAGCATAGACATTCCGAACTATGCCTACTATAGCTACCATCCAAACAGTGGTGACCACCATAAGTGAATGGCAGGTAATACAACTAAAACCGTACAAGGCGCGTATTGGAGGAATGGATTTCCAACAAATGGTCAGGCTAAGGAACTTCCTACTGCCACATGGGATCGCCTCTGGCGGGACGTCCCGAGAAACTAACGTTACGGTTAGATCTCTGCCAACACAAGGCCGGGTTACCTCTGTAACTAGGTAACTACTACACGAATATGTCATCCCCCGGTCCTTTGGGACCTTTATCCGAGCGCTCGATACCAACAACACCACACAGAAATAGATATAGTGTTTTCCACATGAGTAAATATCTGGGCTCCATACCATGATACCACCCTTTTCCAGAAGGGAATGACATACCCTAAAGGGCGCGACCCTCATAACCTTGCCGCATATTCCTGTTTCGACCATTTCCGGGGAGTGAGGTCCTGACGAAGTCTCGTCCACAAAGCTACGCTTTGTGCAACAAAGCCATGCTTTGGGTCCACAGATGACCAAAGCAATAATCACAAAGATAAATGATCAAACAAATGATCATATCCAAACGATCAACCAATGATCATCACACAGCAGCACTCAGCATGCCACATTACCAGATTGGGAAATATCGCTGATAACCTTCAACTACATAACCTCTGAGCTCGTACGTCTCAGAGAAGGGTGTTAAGCTAAGAGAATAAATTCTCCGCCACCAACAGAAATGTATTTGAAAGAAATCTGCTCTATCTCTCAAAATGTAATGTCAGACACGTAACCATACAAGTCTGTTCCGGGTTCGAACAGAACCGAAGGCACTTCCAAAGAAGCCCTTGCAATCCGGGTATTCACAATCCCGATAAAATTTCCCATCACAAAGGAAATCTCCATATCGTAGCTAACGATGCGGAGACAATCGATAGGTCATCCTATCGTTCTCACAGATACCCGGTCTTCAACACCGGTCTTCAAATGCAATCCAACGACGTATCGCATATTCGGAATGGGATATATGACACAAAGGTCCTCTCCCGGCTAAACCGAATAGCGAGCGCTTATTTTAAAAAAATAAAAAGTGTGCATTCAATTTTAAACAAACACAATCAATACCATCCAAGGGTAAATATTGATAGTCGGTTATTTAACTATCAATAAGGATGCGCCACATCATCAGATTCCAAATAATTTTTCCAAAATTATTAAGTCCCAAAATATCTTACGAGAGATATATACATATATACACCATTTCCAAATAACTGCCCCAGTTATTTGTTTTACCAAAACCACTTCACGATAAAATTTTCCACACTTAACCAATTGAAAAACCAATTTCCAATTTACCTTTACCATTTGAAAACAAATTTTCAAATTACATTAACCATTTGCAAACCAATTTCAAATCACCTTAACCATTTGAAAACTAATTTCAAATCACCTTAACCATTTGAAAACTAATTTCAAATTACTTTTCATCCTTTATACCCTTTGAAAACAAATTTCAAATCATCAAATAAATCTTTATCGATTTAATTTAAATTTACGTCCCAAATCCGTAAATTCATTTTCATACTTCAAAATAAATCAATATTTATTTTTAAACAAATTTCCCTTCATATATATAAATTCCAAAGTGGATTTAAATTCCAAGCATCTACTAGCATACGATTCCCAAATCGATTTCAAGTTATTTGCTTTCAATTACCTTAAAGGTGAATTCACAAAAACCGTTCCATTTCATATTAGAAAACCATTCCCATGCTTATTTTAAAAATAAGTAATTCACAAATTTATTTATTTTCAACAATTTGGAAATATTCAATATACTTAAGTTACCGTTAAGTATTTTATTCCATTCTCTTTAAGAAAACATTCCTTTATTCACATTTATTTGGGTTAAAAACGAATGTTGCGTAAAACATCGTTACGACAACCCAAAAACACTAGTATATGGATTTGAAATTAAAAATAGATATATAAATCCAATACTATACAAATTATCCCCTTCTGTTTCTCGAAAACGTCTATTTCAACAATCAATGTTGAAATCTATGTTTTCAATACTCAATACATTTTAAAACACCTTTAATTCGTTTTAAATTCCATTTAAAACATTCCTTTCCCAAAAACAAACCCATTTTATTTAATAATCTATTCAATATTCAAAATAGTGAATATAGCCCACTTAACAAATTCCCATATTTCAATTTATCAAATTCGATGAATTTCAAATTTATAAACATAGTTTATAAATTCCATTTCTATTATAAACCCCAATTTTATAAATTCCTTTATTAATCCGATGCAATTTTACATAACCCAATTTCATACCCAAAAGCCATATTGTAAGTTAAATACTTATAATATTATTTATTTACCAAATCGTTCCTTTGAACTTCACCAATTTAAAATCTTATCACTTACAAGATTTCTTTATGGTTTATAATAATTTCAACTAATGAAATCTTCATTTATTAACAATTTCTATAAAATTCCCCTTTTTATGCCCCAAATTCATTTTTATAAGTGAATAACTTATAAACTTAAAATTTTCCAATAACCATTCGTTTTATAAATTTCACATTTATTAATCTATAAATCCTAGTGAAATGCATGTTATACATCAACTTAACACTTTATAAATTTATTCTATAACTTCAATAATTTTTTATTTAAAAACATCCATTTATAAAATCCTTTATATAAACCATTAATAATAATAACTTCCCAAAAACCAAATTTAACTATTTTATAAAAACCTATTATTGTTAAAAATTTCTTTTAAGTTATATTTTATAAAAATATAAAATTTTAAAACATAAAATTTTATCCATCTATTTATTTTAAAATTTAATCAATTCAAAATTTTAATAAACCATATTCTTTGAAAAATCGATTTAAAACCCCTTTTAAATTCAAAACCGTTATTTTAATTTTTAAAAATTTGAATCCGATGATGCAACAACATCAGATGGTCAATCACGGGAATAAGTGTCATATATCAATATGATTATCAACAATCAACATAATATTTATAAACAAATAAATATGCGAGGAATCCAGTTGGATCCCTCCAACCTGTTACCCTGCAACCACAGACGTTAGCACAATACCAATTCCACTTCAAGGTGGAATATCGCGGTATATGGGATTTTATAAATATTCCGCTTAATAACGGCGCAATAGGGTCTCATCCGCTATACGAGGCGGGAAATCAAATCCGATATATACATATGCCAATATATATATATCGCTATATATAGTATATGTCCTATTATATCTACTACCACAATCAATCAACAATTATCAATCAATATTAACTATTTAAAATTTTAAACAAAACCTTTCGATTGAGTGAGGAGTTCTCACCTTGGTTTTATTTCCGGTTTTCGCGTTCGTTTCGAATAAAATTAAACGAACGTTTAATTTTACCCGAAATTCAAACGAGCTCCAATCGACTCCAAACTGGTTGCATTGCGAAGAGCACGACCATACGATTCCAACGCACTTTGATTCGCCCAAATCGGACCTCGCAGCAAAAAGATATTGATTTTTAAAGTTTGAATTGAATTTCGAAACAATTCCTTTTAAATTAATTTACAAATACCAACCCAACGGGCCCCGCGTCCCCCTTCTCCTTCACCAAGATCACGCACGCAACTCTCCCCAGGCTAAGAAACACGTACATGAACCCATATGCACAAATCTAGGGCTTGAATTCGCGACCACCACACTCGCCTATGCATCGATCAGAGAGCACCACCTCGTAGCCCACGACAAGAGCCACCTTCGGCCAGGAGCTTGCAGAGCTCGGTCAGCATATCCCCTAGGAAAACGTGCCAAACGCAAGCACGAACGCGGCTCCCCATGCCCTCCAAACGGCGATGATAGCTGAGATCCACCGTTGGATCTGTAGTCCACACCATGCTCTACAACTTTCATGTTGTAAGTTTCTCGATTCGATGAGCGGATTTGGAGATTTTGAGAGGGGAAAATGGGATGATTTCGGCCATTGGACCTATAGGAGGCGGCTGGTGATAGTGATTAGGGTTTTGGAAAAGAAGATAACATATATGTTAATATTATTTTAATAATAAAATGCCCAATTTAACACTTTTGCAAACGAACTCCAAACGACGCGTGCCGCCAGGCGATCCTAAGGTTTTTCCACGTTCCGGACACAATGGAACAAGTTTCGGAAGCTAATTCCATCATATGTGTGAGATACGGTAATAAACGCTCAATTTAAATTTAAACCGATTTAAGCGATTTCTAGGCGTTTTGGCTTGTACTGGACAAACGACAAATCCAATCGACTTGAAATTTGAAATCTTGCAAAAATATCACATTACGGATCCGATGAAACTGGTTTCGTCGAAATCCGAGACCGTTTGAAAAATGGCTATTTTAACACGCTAAATTATTATTAAAACGATATCGATGCGTTTCGAGCTGCCACGGTCAAACGACAACTCCGATTGCTACGAAAATTGAAATCCGATAATAACTAACTATTACGGATCCAATGAAACTCGTTTCGTTCAATTCCGAGACTGTTCAAAAATTGGCTATTTTTCAGTCGATAATTAAATATTAAAATATTCAATTTTTACGAATTAACTCCAAATTCAATTTTACAAGTTCTAAAACATTTCTATAACTTCAATATGATAAAACAAAATTTTCCAAATCATTTCCCATTATATTTAACCCAATATTTAATTATTTCTAGAATTTCACTATTAAATAAATCGATTTAAATTACCCTATTAAATCCAATATTCGAAAAATAAATTATTCGACTTAAAAATTCCACTTATTAATATTTAAAATTAATTAAATACTCAAATTCAAATTATCAAAAATTCTGGGTCGTTACAAGCAGCTTTGGGTCTAGAGGTGTCTCCAGTAATGGTTTCTTAGGGCAATGATCCGTAGCCTTCGCCTAAATCTGTCTTTACTGTATCGGCTAGCTTCGGATGAAGAATAAGATGACCTTCTTTTAGAACCTTTGGCTCATCTCGTATTAAGAACTCCTTCTCATGTTAGGCAAGATTCACCATATAACCTCTCAGGAATTACTTTTCTTCCTAAATGGCATTTTCCTAAGCAAGGGCAAGAATTCTAGGGTAATCGCGGTCGAACCACTCTAAATTGTGATATTTGAGTACGTTGGCATTGCAATTTTTGAGCATTGGTTCGAATTTCACCATCATCCTCTTTTCTGCTTCCTCAACTTCCTTCTTAACAAGTGCATCCACATCAGTAGCATGTTCAACCAGCTTGTCTCTTTCATCTCTAGCAGTAAGTAGTTCTTTATAGTAATCCCAAGCTTGTTGAAGAGCGTCGTTCTTCTCTTTTGTCTCACTCTCGAGTTTAGTTGATAGCTTAATCACCTTCTTGTTTAAGGCATCTCTTTCTAGCATTAAGGTGTGATTCCGATAATGCGCATTCTCAGTCTCACCACGATGCTTGTTTCTCTTATCTTCAAGTGCTTTGATGGCGTCCTTAGCTTTTTTTCTTAGCTTTAGCATGTGATTTCCTTAAGTTTTCAAACTTAGCTTCAAGATGGGCAATAATTATTTTGTCCTAAGCTATTGTGAGATTAAGATTATCAATCTCGAGTTTCCTTTCTCTTGAGACCATAGATATTTTCTCAACTATCCGTGTCCATTTGCTAAATTGATTATAAGTGTCAGTTGCATAGCCAATGGTTTTATCTTTGATCAAAGGTGGAATTTTCTTCAGGTTAGGCATGAACATGAGTTCGTCAAAGCAAACATCCAGAAATTGCTCCCTTAGTTCGAGCATCAGCGGGAAGTTGTTGCCCCATAGTGATGATCGGAGCTTCAATCATTTATTTGCTGGCTTTGTGATGAGAAGTCTTGGAACTGCTCTTATGATGCATGCAGTCAAAAGATCGACTAGAATGGGATGGTGCCAAATGTTGTGTAGGAATGGAAGCTAGAGGGAGTGCACGAGAAACATCTCCCGATTAAAAGTCATCGCAACAATTAGAATGGTGGTTTGAGCTTCTAGGAGGAGGTGATCTGGGCTTAGAATGATGTTCAAAAGTAGAGTCCCACAATGGATAATCCCTGTCATAAAAACCTCTATTGCGAATGCCTCTAACATGGCTAGAAAAGTAGCCGAATTGAAAATCTCAACCACTGCCTTGATGATATGTGTTTGGACGATGCATAGGTGGTCAAGGTATGCTTTCTCCAAGAGAATGAAATATATAATTCTTCCTCTCAATGGATCCTAAAAAAGAAATGGAAACAAGTTAGATTTAATGAATAAGGACACGAGTTAAATGCAATGTAGTGCTGTGAAGTGCATGTGTAATATCCCTAATTTTTAAAAACATTATTCAGGAGATTTAATTATATGTATTAAATAAAATAATGTAAATATTAGAGTGATAAGGGAATTGAGATTTGAAAATTTAAATTAGAGGCTGATCTTAATTAATAAATTAAAGAATGGGCATATAAAAGGTTGTGCATGTTAATTAGGAGAGCAATTAACATGTGGGCTTAATGGAAAAATTGCACACCATAATCCCATTACCTTTAAATCTCATTTCCTTTACCATTCACATTCATTTTTGTGCAAAACTCATAAATGTAAATCAAAGAGATAGCCAGCCATTACCTAGGAAAGAAAAAAGGGAAAATCAATCTAAAGCTAAGCAATCAAGGAATGGGAATTAGTCTCAATCAAATCTCAAATTTCTTATCCTAATCAAGGTGAATAATAATCAAAACCATCTCTATTTTTTACTTCTATTATCATTTGATTTTCGGGTTTAAGTTTAACTCCAATATGATAATTTTAGAAGATGATACGCTTGGATTTTATGATATGTTTGATTCAAACAAGTTTGTCTGATACGTGTTATATAGGGTTTTAAGGCTAAAATAGTTTACTTTGGATTTTGAATGCCATGAGGAATTTATATGTTATGTAAAACATCATTTTGGAGTTGGGTTTTAATTTTTTAAAATTTCCATGGAAAATTTATTATAAATGTTCGAAGGAAAATATGAACAATTGGGTTTATATATTGGTTTCATGATTTATACGAAGAATTTTGGTCTGAAATTTATATATGTTAGGTAACATATTAAAAGTGAATTTCTGTGATTTTTGGGGATTTTTTCTGAATGATTTACTGTGAAAATTAAATAATTTTAGAAGGAGGACTTAAATGATTTAATGGTTTTGCATAATGGAAGGGCTTATTTATTAAATTAATCTTTGTTTAGATTTGAAATTATGCGGTAGTTTTATTTTAAGAAAGAATTTGAAAAGTTTATGGCAACCAATTAAATGTTTACAAATAGGCAGGTTAGTTAAAAGAATTTACATTAAAGGCATTAAAACAATCTTTATTCAGAAATTATGTTTTGCATCTTTTAGTAGTACATTTCAATGTTGTATTTCCACCTCAACCAAGTCAAGAGCCACTAAGCTGAAACTAATACAAAAGTTATCAATACGTTGGTACGTAGTGGATTGAAAAAAAAAAGCGGCAAGTGTGGTGTCGAAACCATGCTCCTTAAGGGGTCGAAATAAGTGATCTAGTCAAAAGGGTCCTTTAAATAGATTCCGATTATGTTGTGGCCTTTTTGTTTAAAGCAAAGCTTTCGAAAGATTTTCCATGTTTTTAAACTAATGCTTTCGAAAAGGGTAGTTTCAACCCAATCAAAACCCTGCTGCCAACCTTATGCCTTTCGACTGGATTGAAGTCATTAACTGGATCGAATGGTAGCCTTTGTTTTATAAATATAATCCACTTCCTAAAGCTTTCGAAAGGGTTTAATGGTTTCGAAGGCAATCGCTTCGAAAGGGATTTCGAAGTTATCCTTCAAATGTTTTACTTAAATGATATAAGCATTCGAAAGGATCGTTCCAAAGCCATCGGTTTATCCCCAAACTCTTTTCTATGAAGTTTATTGGTTTCAAAATGGGTACTTTCGTTTTATATTCACTTTTACCCAAAAGATATTTTTAAAGATAAACCCAATGGTTTCCGAAGGGATACATTCAAAAGTTTTCGAAAGGGGTACTTTCAATGGTTTCGAAGCTATGTTTCTAAGAGTTAATAAGTAATACTTCAATACTTTAGAAATATATGTCTCGATGGTTTCGAAAGAGATAATTTAAAGTGCTTTAAAAGGAATATGCTTAGTGTTTGGAAAAGAAGATTTTAATGCTTTCAAAGAAGGTTATTCGATGGTTTCAAAAGTAAAATTTAAAGGTTTCGAAAGCCTTAGTTTTCAAAACAATGAACCCAGTCTCATTTTTAAGGAAAAACCATGGCATAAATAAACGAATTTTAAAATGACTTTTCAGTATGGAGTTTTTTGAAGAAACTTTCCCTAATAAAATAATAGGTTAAAGGGATTAACCATGTTTTATATGAAAATGATTTCAAGGATATTAAACCACAGATGTTGGTGATTATTATGTTATTATGCTTGCTTCTTATAATATACATATTCACTTTAAAATGGACCCATAACTGTATTTTGAGGGGAAAGGGTAGAATAACTAGCTAAGTTGACCCAGTAGGGAACATACATTGAGTTAACTCCTATGTGAGTAGAATTGCATCGAGGAGGTCACATAGACCAGAATATATGATGTCTAAATACTAATTAAAGAAGTTGTCAAATAGACAGGTTCATAGTAAACCCATGAAAACTATGATTAGAAAGAGTTATTAGCATAGGCCAATAGGTTTGTAGTGAATGAAAACTATATCTGGATTAAGTTATTGACATAAGTCAATATGTTCCTAGTTAACCCATGAAAACTAGGATAAGAGGGAAGTTATTGGAGATACCAATAGGTTCAGGGAGAACCTATGGATAGGAAGTTATTGGCATAGACTCGTAAGATCTTTGTGATCCCATGAAAACTATAACACCGGATAGGGAGTCCATAAACATTTAACATGTTATTAGTCATCCTATGAAAACTAATAGGTTAATAGTGACCCTAGAAACTATAACCGACAGATAGTCAAAATGAATAGGGATGGGTAATCCAGAATTGATTTACTTGTTTGCATATCAACATAAGATTTTGAATTGTTATGTTTTAACCATTGTGGATGCAGGGGCACAATATATGGTTTTTATAAAGTTTTGGATAAAATAGTATTGAGGGGAAACCTGTTCCGCTAAGCGGCGTGGTCTTATTGGTTATCTATATGGTTTGAGATGGTTGATTATTATTCATACCATGCTTTAGGTCTGACTCGAAGTTTATGTTTTCCCCTTAAACTTTCGGGTGCTCAGTTGACTTTGAGTAGTTCTAGAGTTAAGGTTTTCTGGTACCTCTTTAGACGAATAAGCTTCCGAAAACGTGCAAGAGGCATGATAGCTGTTTAGAGTTCTTTTCTATTTTGATTCCGCTGTGTTTTATTGTAAGGGCAAAGTTGTTTAATTTCCTAGTTATATACTCTGATCATCCAAAGGGGCATCTTCATATGTCGCTCTTGGCGTATGTTGTAATAATTATATTTTCTCTGAACTTGGTTCTCAAATATGGGATTATGTAATGAACGTTGTAATGATTTGAAATGAAATGTGAAAGTTATTTAATGATTTTAAATTTTTTCTATATCCATGTGTTTATGTTATATCAATGTATCTAACATTACAGTATTTGGTCACCGAGGATTAATAACTATGGATGACTGCAGCACCGTAGCCAATAATTTGGACATCCAAGTATGGGATATTACAAGTTGGTATCAAAGCATAGGTTTATGAAAACTTAAAAGAAATTTGAACCTAAAAGATTTTTCAAAACATAATCCATTGAATCAGAAAATATGATCAGGGTTTGGATGACGCTATAGTAACGTATTTGTATTTGAGATACATATATATATAAGTACGTATTACCCTCTCTCTTAGACCATTCTTTTATATGTTACTAAGGCTCGTATGCAGACTTACGAGAAAGAAAATATGGGGCAGGAAACGGAAGAGGAAATCTCGATGGAGGAAGCACCAAAACAAAAGGAAACGTTCGACCCACCAGGAGGAACCCAGGTCGACGGGCTAATGCTAACCAAAATGTAGATGCCAATGTAGGTGCTAGAAATATGCCAGTAGATATGGGAATGATGTATCAGTTCTTTGTTAGTCTAATGCAAGCAGACAGTGCTGCTGGAGTTGCTGGGAATGTTAGAGGAGCTAATCCTATGGCTCCAATTGGGAATAACTTTGCTAAGTTAAGTAGAGACTACACCATTCATGAGAGAAAGCATTTATAGGAATAGAGGTTGCCCTAGAAGTTGAAAATTGGTTGTTGCATTGTGAGAGAATCTTCGCTGATATGGGTTTGGATGATGAGCGGAAGAAGAGACTAGCCTCTAATCGGTTCCAAGAGGTAGTGCTTCATTGGTGGAATAGTGTTACTGCTGGAGTTCCGAAACAAGAGTTAAGTTGGCTAGAATTCCGAAGGAAATTTGAACAGTGGTTTATGTTTGAAGTTGCTAAGTCAGCATTGATGAGAAATTTTATGGATTTGGTGTAGGGAGAGATGTCGGTAACCAAGTATGCTACTAAGTTTGATGAGTTATCTCGATATGGGTATGCTACTATGGGTACCGTCATCAGAAGGAATGAGAAGTTTATTTGGGCATTGAGGCCCGAGATTTCTAGATGGACCCTAACACATCTCCGTGATCCTTGTAATGTAGTTGTGGAGATGTTAATCCGACATGAGTAGATGCTTGCTATTTGTGCGAAAGAAAAGCAGGTTGAAACCCAAGGTTTTCAGGGAAACAAGAGAAAGTTCTTTAATAAGAAGGGAGACCGGAAGGGAGAGGCTACCAAGAAGGCAAAGGATGATTTAGCTTGCATCAAGTGTGACAAGGAAGGTCGTTATGCTCATGAGTGCCAGCCAAGCAAGGGGAAGAAGGCTGTAGAAAAGAAGAATGTGAAGTGTCTCAACTGTGACCAAGTTGGGCATTATAAGAATAAGTGTCCGAAACCAGTTAGGGTGGACAAAGGTAAGGTCTTCGCTATTGGGCCATCATCTGCTAAAACAACTACAGCTGAAAAAGGAAAGATTGTGATGGAAGGTATGCTTTTTATTATGAGTATACCGGTTAGGGTACTATTTGATACCGGTGCATCACATTCATTTATATCTCAGTATTTTGTTGATAAGTTATGATTAGAACCAACATACCTTGTTACTTCTTGAAGGGTTGCGAATCAGATAGGAGGATATGCAACTCTAGGGGTGAGATGTGACCAGTTAGAACTAGAATTATTAGGTCATTAGTTTACATTTAGTCTGTATATTTTTGATTTAGTAGATTTCGGGATCATATTAGGTATGGATCGGTTGAGTAAGTATGAGGCTAGGATATTTTGCCAAGATGGTGAAATATCACTAAGACACCCTAATAGTCATAACCAAATTATATTCTCAGTGGAGAATTCTGACCTTTGTTAAGTGCTATGGAAGTAGGAGAAGATTTAAGTCAAGTTCGAGTAATAAGTAATTTTGTAGATGTTTTTGAGCCGGTTACAAGCCACAAAAATGAGCTGTTGAGTTTCGAATAGATCTTGTGCCAGGAGCTGAACTTGTCAGCAGACTACCTCGTGGGATAACACTAACCAAGATGAAGGAATTGAACGTGTAGCTAGTGGATCTAGAAGGGATAAATTTTATTAGACTAAGCAGCTCGCCTTGGTGAGCAGCCGCGGTGCTCGTGAAGAAACCAAATGGGCCATTAAGGATGTGTATCGACTATCGTAAGTTGAACGAGAAGGGGATTAAGAATAAGTATCCTTTGTTAAGAATTGACGATTGATCAGTTGTGTGGAGCTAGAGTATTTTCTTAGTTGGATTTGGCGGCAGGTTTCCTTCAGTTAAGAGTGGCAAGTATTCCTTTGATAGCATTTCGGACTAGGTATGGTTCGTATGAGTGGTTAGTAATGCAATTCGGGTTAATGAATGCACCCACTTTCTTCATGGATTTGATGAACCGAGTTTTCCAAGAGTACTTGGATAGTTCGTGTTGATGTCTATAGATGACATTTTAATATACTCTAAGAATGAAAGAGAGCATGAATATCATCTTAGAGTAATGCTTGAGACGCCGAGGCAGCATAAGCTAAAAGAAAAGTTTTTCAAGTGTCATTTTTGGAAGAAAGAGGTTAAGTTTCTTGTTCACGTGGTTTTTGAGAAGGGCTTGTCAATCGATCTAGATAAGATTGAAGTTATTATTAATTGGAAGAGACCAGAGACGGTGAACGAGATTAGGAGTTTTCTTGAACTTGCAGGCTATTACCAAAGAGTCATCAAGGATTTGTCATGGATAGCAGTGCCTTTGACTAAGTTAACCAGGAAGGATGTGAAGTTTGTCTGGTCTGGCAGATGTGAGGAAGCATTCCTTAAGTTAAAGCATTTGCTGACCAACGCACCAATGTAAGTAGTTCCAAACAGAAATCAGGGGTTGGTGTGTATACTGATGCATGTGGGAGTGGACTAGGAGCTATGTTGATTTAGAAGGGTAAAGTTATTGCCTACACTTAACTACAGCTTAGACCGCATGAAGTAAGATATCCTACTCATGGTTTGGAGTTGGCTACGATGATCTTCGAATTGAAGATTTGGAGACATTATCTTTTAGAGGAGAGATTTGAGCTATACACAGATCATAAGTACTTAAGGTATTTATTCTCTTAGAAGGAGTTGGATATGAAACACCAAAGGTGGTTGGAGTTTTTAGCAGCTTATGATTTTGGTATAAAGTATACTCTTGAGAAAGGTAATAAGGTAGTGATGCTCTTAGTAGACGACATCAGAATGTGGTGTTAGCTGTGTTGGCAGAATGGAAAGATTTAGAAGCTTTGATTACTTGTAGTGTGTAGTTAAGATTGATTGTTAGTTCCAGTCTGAGCACTGCCATGTTTACCTATTTAGAAGTTCGACCGGTATTGATCAAAATTATTGCTTCTAAGTAGAGGGAGGATCCAGTATTAGCCAAGAAGATTAGAAGGCTTGAGGTGGGGTCAGAGATCGATGATCTAAAGGATTTTAATCTTCACCAAAGGGAATGGTTAAGAAAGAAGGGATGGTTATGTATGCCTAATGTTGAGGACTTAAGGAAATAAGTTCTTGAGGAATGCATCGATCCAAATTTACAATTCATCATGGAGGGACCAAGATGTATCAAGATATGAAGAGTAGCTTCTACTGAGAAGGTATGAAGAGGGATATTGGCTTGTGGGTTAGGCAGTGTGCAAATTGTCAACAAGTAAAGGCTAAATATCAAAAGCCGAGTGGGTTGCTTCAACCTTTGGAGATTCCAGTTTAGAAATGGGATTCGATATCCATGGATTATATAGATGGATTGCTAAGGTCAAGTAGAGGAAATGAAATTTTATGGGTCATAGTGGACAGGTTGACCAGGAGTGCCCATTTTATTCTAGTTAAGTCAACTAGGATGGCACCAATTTTAACTAAGTTTTTCAGGAAGAAAATAGTTAGACCGCATGGGATTCCTAGTAGTATAGTTAGTGACAGAGATACTTTGTTTACTAGTGAATTTTGAAAGAGTCAAAAGGATGTGTTGGGTACCAAGCTTAAGATGAGTAATGCATATCACCCTCAAACGGATGGGCAGACAGAGAGAGTCAATAAGATACTCGAAGATTCGTTAAGATCTTGTGCATTGGACTTTGGTGGATCTTGGAAAGATCACTTACACTTAGTGGAGTTTTCCTGTAATAATAATTATCATACTAGTATAGGAATGGCGCCTATTGAAGCTTTGTATGGAAGGCCATGCAAATCACCAGCATGTTGGTTGGAGACTGAAGACAAATTAGTCTTAGGTCCAGATATGCTTAGAGAGACGACAGAGAAGATTGAGTTGATCCGAGAAAGGATGAAGAAAGCTCAGTCCAGACAGAAGAGTTATGGAGATAAGGGGCATAAAGAACTAGAATTCTCAATTGGAGATATGGTTTTCATTAAAGTATCACTGTTCAAGGGTGTGGTAAGATTTGGAAGTCAAGTAACATGGCACTGAGATATGTAGGTCTGTTCTAAGTTTTAAAGAGGATCGAAAAGCTTGCATATAGAGTAGAATTGCCAAGCAGTATGGCAGGGGTCCATAATGTGTTTAATGTGTCTCATCTTCATAAGTACGTTATGATCCAAAGACTACTATACCTCCGTCAGGGTAGGAAGATTTAATAGTAAAGCCTAATTTGACTATTGTTAGACAACTAGTTCGGGTTGTAGCGAGAGATGAGAAAATATTGAGGAACAAGACAGTTAAGTTGGTGAAAGTTCAGTGGAGCGCCAATGAGAAAGACTATACTAGGGAGACAGAGGACAGGATTAGAGATACCTGTCCTAATCTGCTTTGAGGGTATTTCTATATTAACTTTATATAGATCGTTGCTAGTCGGGTAGGTAGGTATGGTTGTTAGGAGTTGTTACAGATTATTGCTATACTGAATTTCGAGGACGAAATTCTTTAAGGAGGAGAGCCTGTAATACGCTTAATTTTTAATAACATTATTCAAAAGATTTAATTTGATAAATTAAATAGAATAACGTAAATATTAGAGTGATAAGGGGATGGAGATTTGAAATTTAAAATAGAGGTCGGGCTTAATTAATAAATGAAAGAATGGGCTTATAAACGGTTTTGCATATTAATTAGGAAAGCAATTAACGTGACGGCGTAATAGGAAAATTGTGCACCATAATCCCATTACCTTTAAATCTCGTTTCCTTTACCATTCACGTTCATTTTTGTGCATAGTTAATAGACATTAGTCAAAGAGCTAGCCAGCCATTATCTAGGAAAGAAAAAGGGGAAAATCAATCTAAAGCTTAGCAATCAAGCAAGAGGAATTAATCTCAGTCAAATCTCAAATTCCTTATCCTAGTCAAGGTGAATAATAATCAAAACAATCTCTATTTTTGTTTCTATGATCATTTTGTTTTCTTGTTTAAATTTAAATCCAATATGATAATTTTAGATGATGATATGCTTGGATTTATGATATATTTGATTCAAACAAGGTTGTTTGATAAATGTTTTATATGGTTTTAAGGCTAAAACCATTTATTTAGGATTTCAAATGCCATGAGGAATTTATATGTTATGTAAAATATCATTTTGGAGTTGGGTTTTAATTTTTATAATTTTCCAAGCTACAAAAAATTTATTATTAATTTTCAAAGGAAATTATGAACAATTGGGTTTATAAATTGATTTCAAAAATTATATGAAGAATTCTGGTCTGAAATTTACATATGCTAGGTTACATATTAAAAGTGAATTTTTGTGATTTTTGGGGATTCTTCAAGTGGTTTACTATGAAAATTAAATTATTTGGAAGGAGGACTTCAATGATTTAATGGTTTTGCTTAATGGAAGGTCTTATTTGTTAAATTAATCTTTATTTAGATCTGAAATTATGTGGCAGTTTTATTTTAAGAAAGAATTTAAAATGTTTATGGCAACCAATTAAATGTTTACAAACTGGCAGGTCAATTAAAAAGCATTTACTTTAAAAGGCATTAAAACATTTTTTACCCAGAAATTAAATTTTGCCTCTTTAAGTAGTACCTTTCGAACCTGTACTTCCGCCTCAACCAAGTTGAAACCCAACAAGTCAAAACCAATACACAAGGTATCGATACGTTGGTACGTAGTGGATTGGAAGAAAAAGCGACAAGTATGGTGTCGAAACCATGCTTTCAAAGGGGTCGAAATCTGTTAGCTTTCGAAAGGGTCTTTTAAATAGCTTTCGATTATGTTGCCACCGTTTTGTTTAAAGAAAATTTTTCGATAGAGTTTCCATGTCTTTAAATCAACGCTTTCGTAAGGGGTAGTTTTGACCCAATCGAAACCTTGCTGCCAACTTTATGCCTTTCAACCGGATTAAAGTCATCACCTAGATTGAAAGGTAACCTTTGTTTTCTAAATATAAGCCACTTCCTAAAGCTTTCGAAAGGGTTTAATGGTTTCGAAGGCAATGGATTCGAAAGGGGTTTCGAAGCTATGCTTTAAATGTTTTACTTAAATGATTTAAACTTTCGAAAGGATGGTTCTGAAGCTGTCAGTTTTCCCCCACACCCTTTTGTATGAAGTTTAATGGTTTCGAAAGGGCTATTTTCATTTATATTCACTTTGACCCGAATGAAATTTTTAAAGATAAACCCAATGGTTTCGAAAGGGATACTTTTAATAGTATCAAAGCTATGTTCCAAGAATTAATAAGTAATACTTCATTATTTTCGAAAGGTATGTTTTGATGGTTTCGAAAGAGATGATTTAAGTTGTTTGAAAGGTATATGCTTAGTGTTTTGAAAAGAAGATTTGAATGCTTTCGAAGGTGGTTATCCAGTGGTTTCGAAAGTTAAGTTTAAAGGTCTCGAAAGCCTTAGTTTTCAAAACAATGGACCCAATCTCATTTTTAAGGAAAAGGATAGCATAAATAAAGGAGGTTTAAAATGATTTTTAAGATGGAGTTTTTGAAGAGGCTTTCCTTGATAAAATAATATGTTAAAGGGATTAACCATGTTTTATTTGAAAATGATTTCAAGGATATTAAACCACAGATGTTAGTGATTATTAGGTTATTATGATTATTTCTTCTAATATACATATTCACTTTAAAATGGTCCCATAACTGTATTTTAGGAAGAAAGGACAGAATAACCAGCTAGGTTGACCCAGTAGTGAATATAAATTGAGTTAACTCATGTATGAGTAGAATTACATCCAAGAGGTCCGGTAGACCAGAATATAGGATGTCTAAGTACCGATTAAAGAAGCTGTCAAATAGACAGGTTCATAGGAAACCCTTGAAAAATATAATTAGAAAGAGTTATTGGCAGGGGCCAATAGGTTTATAGTGAACCCATGAAAACTATATCAAGATTAAGTTGTTGACAGAAGTCAATAGGTTCCTAGTTAACCTATGAAAACTAGGGTAAGAGTGAAGTTATTGGAGATGCCAATAGGTTCATGAAGAGCCCATGAATAAGGAAGTAATTGGCAGGGGCCAATAGGTTCTTAGTAATCCCACTAAAACTATGAAACCGAGTAGGGAGTCCATAAGCATTAAACAGGTTATTAGTCGGCCCATGAAAACTAATAGGTTAATAATGACCCTAGGAACTATAACTATGACAGATAGTCGAAATGATTGGGGATGGGTAATCTAGGATTGATTTACTTGTTTGCATATCATCATAATATATCGAATTGTTATGTTTTAACTATTATGAATGCAGGAGCACAGTATATGGTTTTATAAAGTTTTGGATAAGATGCTAATGAGGAGAAAACATGTTCCGCTAAGCAGCGTGGTCTCACTGGATATCTATATGGTTTGAGATGGTAGATTATTATTCATACCACGCTTTACGTTTGACTCGAAGTTTATGTTTTCCACTTTAACTCTCGGGTGCTCAATTAAATTTGAGTAGTTTGAGAGTTAAGGTTTTTAGGTACCTTCTTAGACAAATAAGCCTTCGGAGAGGTGCAGAAGGCATGTTAGCTATTTTGAGTTCTTTTCTATTTTGATTCCGTTGTGTTTTGTTGTGAAGGAAAAGTTGTTTAATTGTCTAGTTATATACTCGGATCATCCAAGGGGGCATCTTCATATGTCACTCTTGGCGTACGTTGTAAAAATTATGTTTTCTCTGACCGTGGTTCTCAAATATGGAATTATGTAATGAATTTTGAAATGATTTGAAATGGAATTTGAAAGTTATTTAATTATTTTAAAAATATTCCATATTCATGTGTTTCTTTTATATCGATGTATCTGATATTACTTTATTTGGTCGCTGAGGGTTAATAATTATGGATGACTGCAGCATCCGTAGCCCTTAGTTTTGGGCCTCCAAGTGATGGATGTTACACTGTGTGTGCGTGAGTGTCCTAGTGTCCCCTTGATGGACCATGTACTAGAGCTTTTCTCATGGGAGTGATCTCTCCCATGCTAATGGGAGGTATGTCATCATGAAAGCGAATAATATTATTAAAACCAAACTCGTAGGAATTGTCCCCAAGTTAGCAAATGTGTTTGTTGAGGGAGGAAAAGGAGATTTCTCTATTGTTGTAACTGATGGGGGCTATGTAGAAGTCTGCGCTTTGGTAATCTTCACAACCAGCCTTCCTTCAAGGTAGGCTATTAGATGTCTTTGGGTAGTTCAGTCAAAGACTCAAAGCCCACATTAGTACTGTCATGGCGAACTTTATCATTTCCACCTACAATTTGGCCTTCCTCGGCGTTTTTCCCTTTCTTCAACATTTTCTTCAACTTCCGCCCTTGGACTGGGGGCATGGTAGGATCAACATCGCCTCCTCTAGATGAGTTATCATCATTATCATCCTCATCATCATCAGAAGCCACTTGGACTAGACCAGTCCTACGGCCCACTTCTAGCAGATTATGGGCTAGTAGATTCTTATCGGAGAGAAGAACACCAATGTCTCTATCCTCCTCTGGAAGTGCCATGAGAACTCTAATGGCATCCGCAAGAGCCATGCCACTAGGTCATGTCGGAACATATGAATGGCAAAAAGAATATGAGTTAAGCTTGATAATCTATAAGGCGAATTCGTAGCAAATGAATGAGGTAGAATTTATATCAAGATATTCATCTTCGTGCTAAACTGGGTAGACAACATACGTAAAACCATTTGCTTTTGAAATAGCTTAACCTGTTCCATTTGCCAATGTCAACTACGCAATTCTTTGTTGGCTTTAAATAAGTCAAGGAAGGACTTCTCTTTTGGCTCTTAAATCTATATATGTACCAGATCTCCTCATCATTGGGTACTCGATGCAAATGTTTGATGAAGACAATGTATGTACCAAGAAGGAAGGTGTAGCTATTTGGGTGTAACTGCATCAGAGCTAATCTTATGAAATTTAGAACTCGATGAATGAATGGGTTGAATGGTGGAACACAACCCACCAAACACATATATATGTTGCAAACAGTGTAGCCTATTAGGGGATTATGAGCTCGTTGATAGCGAGATGGGACTAGTACATCCACAAATGGAATTCTAGGCTTATCATTGAATATATTAAGCAATCCTTATTCTATTTCGAAGCAATGGAATTGACGGGATCATAAAAAGAACATCTTCGAGAGTATCAGGAGCATGTTCAACTTCAAGCCCTTCTGTGGGCTCTATTGGAACATGTCGCACAAAAATCGTAGTTGATCTTGAATTAGCATTAGATTCAATGTTTTTGGAAGTAGATGGACCTGCAGTTTGAGTGGCAAGATGCTCAAAACATCTATGCTCCATTTCTATAAACACTTAACAAATAATCATTATCAGATTAATTATAAGCTATGCCCCCATGCTAAAATGAAGCCAAGTGCGATGTCATGCGGTTCAGATTTACGGTATTATATGATAGTTCATTTTAAGAATTTGGGAAATGCCAAAGTGACCGTCATATGTGACCGGCCCAACGAGAATCACCTTGTCGGCCATTCTTTGGAAATGTTTCAGAACTAAGAAGAGGTCCTTAGTCCACAAAGGCAAAGTTCACTAGTGAACTTGGAGTTCATGAAATCCACCTAAGCGTTGGATTTATGCCGATCCAACTACTTAAAATAATTTCGTCCTCCTCTTCCCTCTTGCCTTCAATTCCCAATCATGGCCACCAGCGTCAACATTGTCCATGCCCAAATCCAGCCTCGTTAACGTGTAATTCCAGGCCATCACCTACCTAATGTTGTTCATGAATTGATTTATGGTCGGGTTTGGTTGCAAGGTGGAGTTATGTGTTTGGATCTGTGATCTGAGTTCGGCCCCAGCGAGGCAAGAGATGTAGGGGTTAGGCAAATAACAGGCAGTGGTGAGTCTAGGTTTGATGGGAGGTGGAGGTTCTTTAATGATGAGCTCAAGTTTGGTTCGGTGCATAAAACAAGTGAAGAGGGAAATAGGAGTGGATGGGTTATATAACCCATAGCCCATGTTTCCAAGCACCAAAATTCAAGATTCTGTCCAAGTTTTGGATCGGTACCAAGTCTCCCTTTTTAATAAAATGCAAAACTGTGATGATGATAACCATGTATACGCTTGTGTACGCATATCAAAAAATTGCTCAATAACGTGCATGTGTATACATGAGCTTGTACAAATTCAATCCCGATGAGTAAAGTCAAGAAAAATTGGATTCAAACCTGGAAAATCCATGAGAAAAACTAGTTTGAAACTATGGAGTTTAGAATGACAGATCGTGAAAACATACTCCAGATTTATTGTTCCAGATGCTGGCAAAGCATTGCGATAAATAACTATAGATGTAACTCTTTATAGGAACGATTCACGAGAAGGATGACGACCATTTGAAACGTAGAGTGGAGTCCTCCACAGCAATCTCAACCTGTCCCTATTCAAAGCACATCATGTTTGAGACAAGATGTCCTTTAGTAGGAAAGTGTTATCTAGCCTTTTGACTAGTCAATATTTGGATAGACTAGATGAATCAAACTTGGAATTATCAATGTAGGAAGCCTGGAGAGATTGCCCAAGAGTCCAGAAAGAAAGTACAAGCAAAGCCATGGAACGAACATAAGAGAAAAGGAACCAAAATCCACCTAAGTCATGGATCGGTACCGATCCAACATCTTGGATCCGTATAAATCTAAGAAACTTTACCAAAACAAGCGCCCACTCCTATTACTTACCCATGATGATGCTAGAAGCCTGTTTTAGGTATTGTATATAGATTCCATGCAATTCCCCATCGATTTCCCAGAGCACTTGAATCAGCAACTCTACTTCTCCATCGATCCATCATTTGGACTTAAAAATAAGCTAGTATCGGTGCAAATAGGTATGGAATCAAGAAGCTAACCACCAAATAAACCAAGGCAAAGAGTTCAAGATGACTAATCTGGCCATCTTACGGATCGGTACCAATCTAAGCTCTTGGATCGGTATCGAAACATTGATCTTGTTAAGGTGTCAACCTATTTTCTTAATGAATGGGTCTATGGCGTGGATTATAAGGTGGAGATCATTGGGGCAAGATTTTAGGCTTCCTACGTCTATGAATATAGGGCAGGGATCATTTCTCGGGATCTATTTTGGATCTTACTTTCCCTCATTCTAATTTCTTATAATAATTGTTGGATTTATACTGATCCATAAGAATTCCTGCACGTAATCAGTAAAATAATAAATAAAATCACTAAGTGGACATGGGCCTTGATTAGCCAAACCATTATAGAATGTTGTATGTTCTTTTCTACTTGTTTTCAATTAAATTTCATCACTTTTTTTCTCTACTTAATCTTCTAGGTGTTTGTGCCATTTTTGGTTCAAACAATAACATTACCTCAAATTACTTTAATTTATAACTTAAATTAAAAACCATAAAAGCATATTTTATAAATTTAAGCCCTTTACTTTGAAATTTAAAAATAATTTTAAACATATTTAAATTTAAAATTCTTATTTAAATACTTTAAAAACTTTACACAAAACTCCTTTAAAAAATTTAGGAAAATATCTAAATTAAAAGCCCTTTATACTTAAGAACCAAGATTTTCAACACAGCTTTGTTTCACAATTTGTATAAATTTCCAAACCAGTTCCTTTAGGTTAAACACACTAAAAAAAATGTGTATAGAACAACCCAATATATATATTTCCCAAAATATTCACATTTTAACCAACTTAACCAGTATCAAATATAAGGAATTTCAAAATGTGTTTATAGCGACTATTTCGCTTCAAACGTTCGCATAAAATTTCAAACTTAATCGAACAACGACATTACCAACCATGTAAACCAGTTCGAGCTACGATACAAATTTTAGAGGGTTATCGGAGAGATTATACTACATATAATGTTGTCATTTGCTTTCCAAAGCAAGAAGGGGTCCAAAAGTAATAACTGACAATGTTATATATTTTAATTTATATTTTGCATAACAGAAATAATATACAAAACGTATACAAATTAACTGATTAATACACTCATCCAGGGCCAAGCCCAATCCAAGTTGTAGAAAATCGCATCACGAGTGCAATGGCGATGACGGCGTCCCGATTGGACCTCATATGCAAAAATTATGAATTATATAAGAATTCGGATTAATTAAATAATTAATTTACCAATTACCTTTTAATACTTTTACCCTCTCAATCCCCTACAGTACACTCACAAACACAAGATCCTACCTCTAAACGTGCATCGCACCTCTCGCTGGAGCTTTGGTCGATGGATCGACGAATGGACTTCACCATCGCGTCGCACTTCGCCTTCTCCCCAATCGGACACCACCACTTGAAGCTCGGCCAATTCCACTCATTTATAACCTATAGTGCTTCCCAAAGGCTTGAAAATGATGCACATCACCATAGCCCACTACAGCACCTTCGACCATTGCCATACGATTCCACTCGCCGCCACAAGCTCAACCGTACTCCTAACTTCATCTCTGACCACACCCTACAATTTCCAACTTGCAATCACTATGTGACAAATGCAATGTTGCATCTACCTACCTACATTCGCACCTTCTCTTACCAACTCCAACCCACTCAACTTTGCAAGAGAAACACAACGACATTCACCCATCAACTATCGCCTTTTATAGCACCTCAAAGATCCAACCCTAGCATGGCTGCCAAAACATGAACCTCCTCGTCCATTACTACACCCATCAACAACTACACAGATTTGAAACACTCATCATACATTCCAGTAGATCTAACGTTGGGTTCTAACGATGCTTTTAGCTTCAATTTAATTTCGGGAAGAAGAATGGTGGCTGCAGCATTTTGTTTCAGGAGAAGTAAAAGAAAGTGTGGAGATGAAGGTAGGATAAGGGGTTATTTATAGTAGAATAAATATTATATTTTAATTTTCTAAATTAAATCGCTATGCGTTTTGAGCTTACACGACCACATAGTGCAAAGATCATCACAAGACTCATCGATGCACAACAATTTATTATTCCGGACCCAGTGACACTTGTGCTACCGATTGATAATTTCACGCGTTAACTAAAAAGTATTATTAATAAAATAAGTTTAGTCACGTTAATTATTAAATAACAATTTTACCATCATCATTTATTCTTAAAAAGAGTGTATTAAGCTTTAAAAATCACTTTATATCATTAAATCCAAGATCTAAATATTTAAATAATTCAGATATTTAAATATAACACATTTGAAATTCTTGGTCGTTACAGTGAGATTTTGGTGTTTATATGAAAATGTCTTCCCTTTTAATGGAAATTTGTTAAGAAACCATATATATTGTTCACTTTGTGCAAAAGAAAAAAAAATTGAGACAATCGGAAATGTATCAAAAAACAGTTTCGAAATGAACGAAATTGGGCAGGTATATTGAGGTATAACATATCCGCCACCACTTTGAAACTAATAATGAGTTAAGTAGAACAATGATGTCTTTAAGACCTATAAAGAAGTGTATAGAAGGAATCATGTTCGTGATGTTTGTGATCGTGACGGGTTTCAAGAGCCAGTTTTGATTGATTAGATGCGCTCAAAGACAACTCGAAAATGATTAAAGATGACTTGAAAAGATATATAATTAATTATGTTGATGACTACCATTTGGATATATCTACTCTAGGGATATTGTCTAGTCTAGGTATATACGATCCTATGGCTCTTAAGTATAAATAGTCCATAAATGTACTTTGCCCCCAATTAGGGGAAAATCTCCCTTATCATGTTGGAACTATGTGGGTGTGTATGTATTACGAAACATAGACACCTATCGAGTTCTGTTAATTAAAATATAATCTGATATGTGTGGGCATGTTACAGTTCTATTATAAATACCATGAAATGTAAATGCCTTTTTTGAGCATTATTGACATAATATTAAGTGATTTGGTACCTACGAGGGCAAAAGTTTATTTCATACTTTAATAACGTGGTCTCAAAGTGTACTATGGTTTGTATGTGCATATTCCTAGAGTTTCTTACACTGGACTAATATCTAACTCAAAGTTTATCTTTTTCCTTAAAATCTTTGGTGTTTGTTTGAGTAAATTGATAGTAAAGGATTATCTTAATGTTCTGAAGCTAACTGGTGATGAGTGGGAAGCTTGGATATATATTATTTATTATTTCCATTGTATTAGTAGATGTATCGACGGTTTAAGGACGTGATATATTAAAAGGAATTTAGATGTTTATGTATCTTGCATTCAGATGATTAAGTATCGACACACGAGCACTAATAAATGATATGAAGTGTCGATCTTAGTTATCAAAATGAAGGGTTGTTACAATCGATCACATACTCATCTCGTTTACATGAAGCTTTCCTTTTAATGCTAACAATAAATCGAAAATTTAGAGTACCAATACGCATCTTGCATTATTTAGAATTGACCATAGGCAACGTCGGATATTTTCACACTTAAGTCATTCCGAACACACAAAAATATGGATCAAAACATATATAAAATTATCAAATCCATATATTTACTAAATTTGACTAAATCAACATTTGATCAAAACATATATAAAATTATCAAATCCATATAGTTACTAAATTTGACTAAATCAACATTTACATCTATTACACCCAAATATCTCAAAAACAAGAGTGGCGATTATCTTCCAAAGTAAGTCTCAAATCAACTAACTATGTGCATAAGAAGAGGCACACCACCTAGACATATAAAATCGAGAAAGTCAGCTTGTATCAAAGGGATAGGTTAGCAGGCCGAAGGACAAAGCCCATATGTATGTCCAAGTCCTGAAACTTCAGCTTCATGTAATAAGATAACAAACGAATCAAGCTTCAAAGGACCACTTGCATGTGAAACAAATCATCAATCTGTGCCTCTTAAGTAGCATCGTTAGATGTTCAGAACAAGCTCAAATCAAAGCCACTTAGTTGGCCACTCTTGCAATCCAAGGAGAAGACTCCCCACCAATGGCGTTATGGCATACTACCTATAAATAGGTGGCAATCCCAAGGTGCAAGGATCTCTGGGCACTAAAAAAGAATTAGGATATAAAATCATATTGTACTTTCCTATATTAGAGCTCTCTTTACAAACTCATTAATGGCAAAAACATATAGACTCAATTTAATAAGCCTCTGGCTAGATAAGAGTGATTAAATAAGGAAATGATAGGGATGTAGGGACTTTCAGTCTGAACCACTATAAAAGTCTCAATGTTATTTACTTTTTGAACTTTACCTTCTTTACATTGTCCACTGCAACTCTACGGTTCAACATCTTGTAACCTAAGCTTGATTTCATCATGTCTCGGTAATCTCTTTGCTAGGTTCAATAATCCAACTAGCTTTTAAAGCTATACCTTCGGACCTTAGGGTGTTGGTATAGACCAAATTTTGCACTAACATTTTTGGCTCTAAAAGAAGGGCACCTGAACCTCCGTCATTTGTTCCATTTCGAAAAATCCAATGACATCATCTCCCCAACCATGGCTAACTTTGGCAATGAGGAACTGACCCCGGAGTTACCCATCAATCTCCCCATCTAGTTCATAAAAGAAGAAAATAATGAGAGACTAGCTACCTTCATTTCGAAAAATGAAAAAGACCAGGAGTATGATCCCGTCTATGAACTTCAAGCTCTCCAGATCAGACAGTTTTCAAAGTATCATTAGGAGTCCCTTTAAGAGTTTGCTTAAATATGAAGGATGGCTACGGCTATGGCAACCAAAATCAAGGACTTGAGTATTATAATAATGACAAGTAAAGGTCCATCTCGTCCTACCAAAAGAGCTTTCCTGGTTACCTCTACTCTCCACTTTAGGAAGAAGATCAAACGAGACTAAGTTCTTACTACACTCAACCATAGATTATCATGGATATTCCTGGAAACTCATGAAGACTTCCCTTACATAGATTATCCTCCATCAAAGAAATAAGACCTAAAGAGTGAGAAATGTTATCCCGCCTTTTGGCAAGGCCAAGACACCAAAAAATCGACTAGAAGCCAAGGAAAGTCAGTTTCGAAGATCGGTTATACATAGGTCTACTGTGGATAATGGTAAATTTTGTCCGAGTCCCGACCGAGCTACAATCGAATGGCACGGCAAGTAAAGCAATTAAAGCCAACATTCCAAATTTCAAGTTAATCGGAGTTCGTATGCTCAAGATATTGATCGATGTAAGCCAAGAAGATCTACTCCTTCGTATCTATTCTCATTCGCATCCATAAAAGGCGGCATACTTCGTATCCATCGGAATCAAAATAGTTCGCATCTATGGAAGGAGAAAGTTCATTCGTGTCCATCCACTTTGCTTCCATGATAAAGCATTAGCAATTTCGTATCCATCTAAGTAAACAGTTTTTCTTCGTATCCATCACATATACCACACTTCATATCGATCAAGTGCGTTCATCTTCCTAACCATCAGGATTAAGTCAATTTGTATCCATAAAGGATAATAACTTTGTGTCAATCAAACCATGAATTTAAAATCGATCCACTCATCCATATGTTTCATATCACTCAACCATTGACCGATACGAATAGTGCCATATGGATCGGTATGAACGTCATCTGCATTCTGTCGATACGAAAATACCATTGAATCATCGATACAAAATACTTGAGCTTACAATGGTACGAATGGGAATGTGAGCTATCGATATGAACGAGGCTAATATGCATCGATACGAATGAGGAACATCCAAGGAAAAGACTCTGCAGCTCGACATGAAAAGTGGATCGACCCTAAAGGTTAGAGTCGCGTCGTTGGTCATCATGTGCCTAGAAGTGATGCGAACAAAAGCGATACGAATTCGACAACCTTCAACAAACCCAAACTTGCATCGATCATAACTCGAGATCTACAAGTCCAAATGCCACCAAATTTTCGCCGAAGCTTGTCTACAACTTCAAGAATGTAACCGATCAATTTCAGCCCGAAAGGACTAATTATGGAACGATATGAACTCAATTTGTATCGCTCCCATATTGAGTCAAAATCACCTATACTTGATTCCGTAGGCCCTCCCACGTGAGGGAAGAAGTCTTCCTAGATCTGGGCAAGATATCTACTGCTTATGCATATAAATAGTGACCCTAGTCCTATATGAAATGGACTTTTTGGCTTTGCTACACGAACATTCTTTCGGATTCATTTCAAACTATTGTTGTACTGTTTTAAACCTTTTGTAATCAGCGAGTGAAAGTCAATAAACATCAATCATTTCATAATGGACATAGGCAATCCGCCAAACCACTCTAAATTCTTGTGTTTCTGTGCATTTTCTCATTTGTTGATTGGTGTGTGTGTGTTAGATCTACCTCATTTTACATTTACTTTCTTCAATTTATCTCTTCAAACACATCCAAAGAATGTTATGTCCAATTTTGGTACAAACACTTTGGTGCTTTCACCAAGAAAACCCAGTTTTCCTCCTGCTCATTGCATCTACTGCCGATATTGGATTGTGAAATCTAAGGAGAAGATCTAGATTTCAAGCCTAGAAGTTCTTCCATCCTATTCAAATCTGTATCAAGTCTAGGAAAGAACTTCGATATCCACCATGGTCAACGTCGGGACTACTTCAACAGTTGCAGATCCAGAAGCACGCGACAGACAGAAAACTTCCTCCTACCGACCAAAATGTTGTTGGACCTTCAGATCTGCAAGGCCCTATCACCAGAGAAGAGTTCCAACTACTAATGTAAAAGCTTACTCAAAGCCGCCAGTAGCTTACTCAGCAACTCTATGCCAACGCGGAGTTGACCAATCAACTTAACCATGAAAGACGAAGGAGATCCACGAGGGATCAAGCTTCCTATTCATCTACTGAATGTTCAACCTTTTCTGACTACAATCACATATCCACGTGTCCATGGCTAGATGGAAGCTATACCCAGGCTACTGGACATCGGCGCCCATTGAATCTTGCGCAACTATGAGATCTGGCCCATCAACTAGCCATCAGGTCGGACCCTCCTCTCGAGGAGGTACTGTTCCTTATCATATTACTAACAACCACGCTGTCGCCGCTGCTACTGAATCGGAAGCTGAAGCCCGAAAGCGAACAGATTTGAATCGTCACCAACATGAGCAATCTACTGAGCCTTATGTTCCTAAAAATCTAGAATCAAGGAGGTGAGATAAGAACCGCGACCGACCCATCTTCGCATTGTGGAACCCGACACACCTTGGCTCAACATACCTAAAATGTCCAGATGCCTATCTGACAATGTTCTGTCAGATGATCTGCGAAAGTCAGGGTTTTACCAATGACGACTGGGGAATCTTCCAGAGTCATACCCCTTTCACCATTGATATCCTTTACACTGAACCACCTTGACGATTCAAAATGCCAATTCTACCTATTTATGAAGGAAGCTCTGACCATAACTAGCACATTTTAAAGTATGAATGCTTAATGAATGTTGCACGAGCCGATGATGCGGTCAAATGCCGAAGTTTGCAGATCTCCCTAGGGGCATAGCGACTATGTGGTTTACTCACCTACCACCTCGATCTATCTCATGTTTTGACCAGTTGGGAAAGAAATCTGTTGAACAGTTTTGCACGCATGTCACAAGGTCAAAAGATGTTAATACCTTGTCCAGTGTCACTCAAGCTCCTGGAAAGACACTTAGGCGTTATTTGGAGAGATTTCATGCTGCATGTGCTGAGGTTAGTAATCCCAATGACAACTCGATTCTGATGGCACAACTAAGGATATTGATCCTGATTTCGAATTTGGAAACTGGTTGGCTGAAAAACTACCTACGTCATTGGACCATCTCTATTTTAAGGCAGCTCAGTTCTTGAGAAGAGAAGATGCGAAACAGTCTAGGAAAATGGTTGATGTAGGGCCCATTGTTGAAGGGATCCAAAGCAATGTCGTTGTAAAACAAAACGGGAAGAGTTCCAAAAAAGTATAGTTAAACATACAGAATAAACAGAATCAATAGAAAGGCAATGGTAATGAGGGTAGGAAACAGGATCAGAATTGTGGACCAAGAGGTAGAGTTCCCATTTTTGACACTTACACTCCTTTAAATACGTGTCTGGAAAATGTGTACATGCAGACCTGCAATACTATTCAGTATAAAATACCTGCTCCGAAGCAATCATCAAAAAAATAGATTCAAACAGGGATGTTTTGCAGATTTCGCGATAGTTATGGCCATAATATGAACGAGTGTCGACATTTACGTGATATTATTGAGAAATTGATACGAGAGAGAAAGTTGGAGCAGTTTGTTCGAGCACTGCTCTGTGGAGGCATGGGACCATCGAATCAAAACCAAATACCAAATAAGGCTAGACTGGAGGAACCTGCTCATACCAGCGGGAGGTTGGTGATTAATACTGTCAGTGGTGGTACTCACCCAGCAAATCGGAGCTGGAAGGAAATGGAGTCATATGCCAGCTCTATTAGGCACACGAGCTTCGAATGTAGTAGAAATTTGGAAGACGGGGCTCTGACCAAACAACAGAAAATGATGACAGACGACATCATATTTCGTGATAGGGATGCCGACAGAGTCGAAGACCTAACCATTGATCCACTAGTTATTTCTGCTCATATAGGTCCTGCTTGGATGAAGAGGATCTTAGTAGACAGTGGAAGTTCAGTGAGCATACTTTTTAAGTGAGCTTATGATCAGTTGAAGATGGAAGTGAATGATTTGAAGACTTATCAGTCTCGGGTCCATGGCTTCAACGGAAGTGCGACTATACCCACTGGGATAGTGGAGCTACCAGTGGAGTTAGGAGTTGCAGAATGCCGGAGAGTCCGGATATTGAAGTTTGCTGTATTGGACATAGGCTCGCCGTATAACGCCTTTTTGGGCCAACCGACCCTAGCTGAATTCAGAGCTGTTATTGCCCCTTGGTGTCTAACTTTAAAATTCCTACTAACAATGGAGTTGGAGTCATTCAGGGAGACCACGCTGCTAGACGAGCCTGCTATGTTGCTGAGCTGCAGAAGGCATAGTGAAAAGAAAAGGGAATGGGTGTAGAGGAATCTCTCCGTGTCCTCTTTGCGAAGAATTGACAGCTAACGCCTAGGCCAAGGCACAGACACCCCAACCAATTCCCAAACGATCTTGACCCGAGAGATACCAAAAGCGAAGATGAAGTAAAAGACATTCAGGCTTCCCCAGTAGAGCTGACAACTGATGTTCCGATCGATGATAATGATGAATCTAAAATGGTAAAGATCGGATCTCAAGTAAGCCAACAGATGAAGGAGGAATTGGTTGAATTTCTTCGGGCAAACCTCGAAGCATTTGCTTGGAAGCATTTTGACATATGTGGGATCTCCCTAGACATCACGAGCCACACATTGAATATTGACTCGCAACACATACCGGTCAAGCAAAAAAGGCATGGTGTGTCTCTAGAGAGATGTGCCGCCATTAAGGAAGAGGTAGATAAACTCAAGTCAAATGGCTTTATCCGAGATACATTATATCCGAAATGGGTGTCCAATCCTATACTTGTCATAAAACCTAACAGAAAATGGAGAATATGCATTAATTACTTAGATTTGAATAAAGCTTACCCTAAAGACAGTTTTCCACTTCTCCGAATCGATCAGCTCGTAGACTCAACGGCTGGACATGAATTATTATCCTTTATGGATGCATATTCTGCCTACAATCAGATACCCATGAATTTCCCCGATCAAGAGCATACCAGCTTCGTCACCGATCTAGGACTTTACTTCTATAAAGTCATGTCGTTCAGACTCAAGAACGCTAGGGCAACTTACCAACGGCTAGTTAATCGTATGTTCGCTAGCCAAATCAGAAAAACCATGGAGGTATATATGGATGACATGCTAATGAAGTCGTTGTTCCCCACTGATCATATCAAAGACCTAGAAACGATGTTCAACATCCTCTGAGGGTACAGAATGAAACTCAACCCGTTGAAATATCACTTTGGGGTCGTGTATGGAAAATTCCTTGAATTTATCGTCAATGCTCGAGGAATCGATGCCAATCCCAAGAAGATTTGGGCAATCAAAAATCTTGAGACTCTAAGAACTATAAAGTAAGTCCAAAGCCTCAAGGTGAGAGTCGCATCACTGAGCATGTTCATTTCAAATTCCACGGACAAATGCATTCCCTTCTTCGATCTAATCAGAAAAAGGAAATGAAATTTTGAATGGACTACCGAATATGAGGGTGCACTCCGAACACGGGTTCAACATCTATCCACACCACCTATTATATCAAAGCCTATTGATCACGAGAGATTGTGCATCTACTTGGCGGTGTCAGAAAACATACTCAGTGCCGCCTTAATTAGAGAGTAGGACTAGATATAATGGTCAGTATATTACATTAGCAAACGACTGACCGGAGTAGAGAGAAATTATCCGAAGTTGGAAAAGTTGGCTTATTTTCTTGTCATTGCCTCGAGGAGTCCATATTTCCAGGCTCATCCTATCACTGTATACATCAACCAGCCGTTATAATAGGTCCTTACGCGGCCTGTGACATTTGGTAGGTTACTCAAGTGCAATATCGAGCTGAGGTAGTTCGACAACACCTACACACCAAGGCAAGCCATTCAAGGACAAGTTGTAGTAGACTTCATCGTTGAATTCACTGTCCTTGAGGACTTGCCCGAAACCAGTGGATCTCCTAAATATGTCTGGAAGCTACATATTGATGGTCATCAAATGACAGCTGTTCGAGCATCGGGGTTGTACTCGAAACTCCTAAAGACCGATCTATATGCTATGCTTTAAAACTCAATTTTTGTGCGACCAACAACGAGGCCGAATATGAAGCCCTACTCGCTAGACTAAGGCTAGTTAGAGATTTGTGAATTATTACTATGGAGATTTACTGCGATTCACAATTGGTCATGTGCCAAGTTCGGGGGGAATACCAGGCCAAAGATCGAAGGCTGGCTGCTTATCTTGCACGGGTTCAAAAAATGTTGAATCAGTTCGATTATTATGCCATCTACTATATACCTCGAAATGCAATCAGAAAGCCGATTCCTTGGCAATATTAGCCAGTACTAGTGAGGCATAACAAATGGGACTCATTTTCGTAGAGACATTATCTTCCCCAAGCATTGATCAGATTGAGGCGGACTTAGTGCTTGAAGTCATTCCTAAAAAGGAGTCATGGATGACTCCGTTCAGAAACTATCTCGAGCATGGGACCCTGCCAAAGCGCAGAAGTGAGAAAAGACAGGTTCTTCGAAAGGCTTCGCGGTTCATCATTCAAAATGGGGTCATGTATAGAAGAGGATACTCCGTTCCTTTACTCCGGTGTATCCCACACAATGAGATCAGACGAGTATTGCATGATGTACATGAAGGAGAATGTGGTGTTCACACCAAGGGGCAAGCTCTTGCCAAGAAAGTGCTTTGATATGGATACTATTGGCCGACTGTAAATCGCGATGCAACGGATTATGCCAGGAAATGCGATAGATGTCAGAAACATGATCGAATTCCCAGAGCCCCGCCTACCAAAATAACTCAAATGGTCAGTCCCTGGCCATTCGCAATATGGGGCATCGATATCGTTGGTTCTCTACCTCTAGCTAAAGGTGGCACAAAGTACGCCATCGTTGTCGTTGATTACTTCATCAACTGGGCAGAAGCTGAGCCCCTTGCTACTCTCACAACGAAGAAAGTGATCGACTTCATTGTGCGCATCAGTATCCATCGATTAGGTTTTCCACATTCCATCATCACTGACAACGGAGCCCAATTCGACAGTGTTGAATTCAAGGATTTCTGGTAATGATTCCACATCCAGAAGAAGTTCTCTACAGTTGCACAACCTCAAGCGAATGGATAGGTTGAAGCCGCTAATAAAGTTATAAAGTGCATTCTGAAGAAATGACTGGAAAACGCCGAGGGCAAATGTGTTGATGAACTTTTATGGCCCTATGGGCTTATCGGACAACCCACAAGTGTGCGACCAGCCACACTCCATTTTCTCTTTCCTACGGTTCAGAAGCCGTTATTCCAGTCGAGATGGAGGTACCTTCTCATCATGTGACATATTATGATTCGAAGACAAATGCTATATCACTTGTCGAATCTCTGGACTTATTGGACGAGAAGCGAGAAAAGGCTGATTTGAGGGCAGTCGCGTACCGAAGTCGAGTCGCCCAATTGTACAATGCCAAGGTCCAACCCCGAACTTTTGAACTCGAAGATCTCATCCTTAAGAGAATTTACCCGATTCCTTTGCATATGAAACCAATGTAGGAAGGGTCGTATGTCATTGAACGAAGACTCGAAGACATCATATTTAAATTATTGACCGCTGATGGTTTCACTTTGCCGAGAGCTTGGAACAGCGAGAGTCATCATCACTACTACACATAACAGGCTTTATTTATTCATTTAGTGTTCTTTTCATTTGCAATTTTTTTTCGAAATTTGAATTTGTAATGAGGCAACTGGCTTTGCCGTATTTTCTTATTTCAGTAATATAATGTTATCTCTTCGAGCCAGAGCAGTAATTTTAAAATGCGTCACACGACCATCACAACGCACAGAGAGCTGAGTTCCATCCTACGGTGGGATTTAAAAATAGGGAGTGACTGCGATACAATCAGTCACTCGCTAAATGAAACTCGAGCTCAGGGAAAGTCATCAAACTGAAGCCAAAAAAGGATTGATATACGACAATCCTCTAAATAACTCAAGATTCCTAGAGTGCGAACGGGAGTATAAACTTACAAATGTGGTTTCGAGAAGGGTGGATCCATCCACCTAATGACCTCACCCGCAATCAATCCAAGTTTGAGGAGGATGGATCCGTCCATCTAATGGCCTCACTTGTTAACTCAGGGTGGATGTGAATCGACCATCCACGATCCTGATAGATCCATCGTTCCCGAAGTGCGAACGAAATCCTAAAACTCAAAACAGACGAGATCGACCATTTGTTAACCAACTCTAGATTCCCAGAGTTCAAACTGGAGTATAAACATCAAAATGGGTCTACCACCCATCGGCTAACTCTAAGTCCCCAGAGTGAAAAATGGAGTATAAACACTAACCGAGCATGAAACGACCACGCGTAAGACAACTCCGAGTCCCCATAGTGCGGACTGGAGTATAAACGCAAATCGGGGGTGACTGACCACCCACGAATCAATTTGACTCCCCAGAGTGCGGGCGAAATTCTAAGTATCAATCGGGTGTGACTGACCACCTATAAAGTAACTTAAGTGCCCAGAGTGTGGACATATCTCCAAACCTTAAGAGGGCATAACCGGTCGCCGTCATACAAGTACAATCCCTAGAGTGTGGATATGATCACCGATAGATGAGCAAGTGTGGTTCGACCACCGAATTTGTCTTATTTCAGCCTCGTTTTGCAAAGTTAAGCTTAATGTATTAAAGGCGAAAAGCGATTGTTGACCAGTCTTTTCAATTTCTCCCCGGGATAGGAAGCAAAACATAAGTATCCGCTACCAATCAAGACAGTGTAGTATTGGAACTCGACTTAACATTCAATCATTGTCCAAAGCCATGGCTTCAGGACTTATTAACTAATCTCAAGTCCGATTCAGAAACTAAAACTTCACAAGTACATTGAATGGAAGTTCGAACACTGAAATATATAAGCAAATAAACGTAAACCTATGCTAAAGACAAAATGGAATTTAATTTCAACCATTCTTTAAAAAAGAAGGATAAGTACAAAAGTATCCTACATAATCCTACTAGCAGGGGCCGGACTCGCATTTATACACGGCCTAATGGAAATAAAAAGAAATTCCTATCTACCAAAAATGAGGCAAGCAGACATGTCTATTCTCTTGTCATCTTTTTCTTCTTCTTCTTCTTCGACGTAGACTCACTGGAACTACCCCTCGGATGCCTCTTCAAGCCCTTGCTTTTTGGCGATTGATCTCCAGCCGAGGGTGTTATGGTAACCTCTTCCTCCGAACTTACATGAATTGGAATAATTCCTGAAGGCGGAGTCGGAGGGATAGGATCGATGTTGGAAGGTGCAGGAGGCACACCGGTGTCGATAATGGTACCACATGGAGAAATCATTCGCAGAGGGGCTGGAACAGGGCCTGTCATCCCGACTCCAATGCCATTAGTCCGCACAGCTGCTTCAATTTCAGCATCTATATATGCTAATATCTCTTCTTCGTGGATGGTCTCGGCATCCAATGGGATGCTGCCGGTTGGGCCCTAGGAGCTAATTACAGGTGCATCTTCGCTCATGACGAATGGCAGATCGGCAAAAGGGTCACTTTAGTGGCCAAGAAGTTCGTCCATCATCTGTTCATCGAAAGTAAAAGTGCTCCCACGCACTCCATCGGTTGGGACAGTGGCCGTTGTGGTGGTCGCTTCTGTTATGGGAGCCTCCTGCTCGAGATGATGCTCTTGGGTTGCAGAGAGCACGATCGGAGCAGCTCCTATCACTGAATAGAGACAATGAAAAATCTGTTTGTGATTACTTCAAGCAGCACTCTCGACTTTGAATAAGCATAAGAAATGTTTAGAATACCTTCCTTAGATTGGCTCGCGAGTGGCGGAGCAGCTTCATAAACATGCTTACGAGATAGAGACAACTGCGGTTGATCGGGATTGTATGCGGGAACAAACTGAGGATCAAACGCAGAAGTAGATTCGGACAGGGTTGGCATAAGGAATTCGAAACCCGCATCATAGTGCTCAGCACTAGAACCCTCTCCAGCCTTTGGATGCTGAGTACTGAGTCTCTCCTTTTCGAATGTAATAATGATGTCATGGAGAATTCTTCTCTCATCCTCATTCATCACCGGTTCTCTAGTTCAAACTCACCAATGGATTCGGCTTGGTGCTATACTTTTTCATCTTCCACCATGCGGCACCAAGCGTTATATAGGTGTGATGGATAGTTTTGAGCCAGGTCAGATTTCGATTCAAGATGTTAGCGTTATATGTGATAAGAAGATCTTTGATGTCAGCTTCCAACCCGCTCTCCACCTCTTTCACTTCATTCTCAACCCTGGCTTCGGCTTCCAGAATTTTAAGCGTTGCTGCGTCGCTTTCATCCTTTAGCACCATGGCCTGTTCACATGCTCCCAGGGAGGCTTTGTTTGCATCGTCTTTCTCTTTGATGATTTTAGAAAATTTGGCTTTAAGCACTTCAAGCTCCTTAAGCGCCCCATCTCTTTCAGCCATAACCATGGTGAGACGATGTCCCATCTCCTCAACCAGGGCTAAGTGTGTATGCCTCATCGCTTCCATCCACCGATTTGCCCCATCAGCCCTTTTATTGGCCTTTGTCTTTGAATTTCTCGTGGATTCATTCTCGTCATTAAGCACCTGAATTATGCAATCCTTTTGAGAGAGATTGGTCCCTAATTTTTCGATTGTCTTCGCCCACTCGCATGCCATCGCTGATACTTTGTCCGTAGACTTCATCCATTCTTGGTATTGGCCATAGACATCATGGATGTAGTAGTGCATTGTTTGTTTTTCCTCAATAGGAAATCTCTTTAAGTGCGGGAGAAAGATGAAGCCAACAAAGAAGATATTTTGGAAAATCGTTTTTCAACTTAGCGATTCTAGCTGCATCCTCCCCAGTGGGCTCTGTGATGGCTTGTTTGGTAACGGTGGGAATTTCAGTTTTAGTCCTCCAATGTTGTGGGTCGGGCCTTGGTGCTTGAGAAGGTGGTATTTGACGTGAAGGTTCCTGGGGTTGTTTACAAGAACCAAAGGGTTGTGCTGGACCTCGAGGTGGCGAAGAGCCTGATCGAGAGCGAAGCCTATATTCTCTCTCTCCCTGTGTATCCCTCTCTCTTTCATAGCACTCCCTCTTTTGACTGGAATAACGCGATCGCAATCTCTATCAGCCTCCCATCTGTGGGACTCACGATATGAACTAGATGAGTGGCATGCCAAGCGAAAGCTACCGAGCATGGATTCCCGCCTTGTCATCGTATCTGTAAAATAAAAGAGAAACGGAGTTGGTAATCTTCAGAAATGAATAGGTTATGATTGGAAATCGTGTAGTGCGGTGAAGTGTATTTATGCATGTGCAAATCCACTGACCAACCGGTTATATTGACCATAGTCGTAGGAAGTGACTCGCCTAAATCTAAAATGATTTGAAGCCCTTCCAACTCAGTATCCTGTTGGGGCGACACATAATACGAAATTGGAATGTCAGCGAGTCCTTCGAAGGGATTCTCCATTTATGGGGGAGAGCCTTTGAGATTCTAACACCGGCGGCTGTAGGGACATGACCACAGATTTCCAACTTGAAGACTTATGAAGCTATGAGTAACCGCCTTGCCTTTCCTCTTTCCCTCTGAATGTCAAGGACTATCTGAGGGCCCGGCTATGGGTCCGTCTTCGTTGGGTGTATCCTCTTCATTACCCTGCTCAGCTATTACAATCTCGGGCGCCCTATGCCTTTCCCATCTTGTCAGAGCTTACCTGAGAGATCCTTCAAGCCCTTGCTCTGATCTCTGTCAATCAGCCCAACAGCCCTTAAATTTTCATCCGTAAGTACCGAGTCGATCTCCCTAATCTCACCAGGCAGCTCTCGAAGATTTCGCACTATTTCTTTAAATCGAGCACCTTTGGGTCGTGGAATTGCAGCTGTAAAGGAAAGAAAATATTAGACTCAACGTCGATTACAACTATCTCGTTAGTCATCAGAAAAATTGCGGCGCTTACCTCTCACTAGCCATCGTCTAGAAAACCCTGGCAGGCACTGAACATAGAACCACTCAGTTTTGAAGTAGCTAAGTCTAGTCCAAGTTCCAATCATGAATTGGAAATTCCTAACTGCCTATAAGAATGTGAATGAGGGATTATCCCCCGACTCTTGATATTGAACAAGAATTCGACTTCCTCCAGAGTCGAAGGTCGTAAGAGATGATCCATAAAAACAATGAATAAGCTGTTTAACAATGCGTATCCATTTGGATGCAACTATGATAGAGAAATTCCTAAGTAAGGTAGCACCTCTCAGATATACTACTTGAATGATAGAAGCATCTCGGTTGTGTAGGAAAATCGGTTAAAAGCAGTGTACCCTTTCGGGGGAGTATGCGGCCTGTCATTCGGCCCTGTTAACAGGACATCATACAATAATAGCTCGTGCCTCAAGCAGGTTCTCCCCAACATATCTTCGGAGACGTTAGATGGTATAGAATCTTGTGGATTCCCAATAAAGATTGCTCCTAGTAGCTCGTCCGGAGCTGAACTTATGACTTTGGCCACAATGTCCGACATCTCTTTTATCAAAGGAGGTAGACTCTGAACCTCCATTCCCGTGAACTCCTGGGTTCCATAAATAATCAAATCATTAAAAACCATCATTAGGTGATAATAAGCACATGTGTTCCCCAGTGTGAAGTGGATGAGTGTGTTATGCAATGCAATATTATAGTACTTAAGAAAGTTCTACAAAGATTAACAAGATGTTCAAACGATGAGACTTCGGAATGACTGTCATCGCTGACCACCACAACCGTGCCATCCTGACCACAGAAATCGATCCAAGTTAAAGTTCGTCAGATTTTGTCAAGTTACAGTTCCATCGACGAGTTTTGAAAGACTGTTAAATATGCAGTGAAAAGGTTAAGTCCAGTAATGCAAGGCTAAAGCTTGTCGGAGTGAAATGTTCAAGTATGTGAGAAGTTTTCGTATCGATCAGGATTTAGACTTGGATTGGTCACCAGAAGTGCACTTCATATTGGTCATAGAATATCACTTCGTATTGCTCATAAAGCGTCACTTCGTATCGATCAAGAGGCAGTACTTCGCATCGATACAGAATCACTTCTTCCTCTTTGTATCGATCGAGGGATCGTGAACTCATATCGATCATGGCATATCGATACAAATGCCGCTGGTTGTCAACTGGTATGAATACCTACGGTCCTATCGATTCGAAGGGTCCACCATCACCAATAGATACGAAATACTCTATTCGTTCGATATGAAGTTTCACTATGCTTAGATTGATGCGATTTTGCTCTTCATTCTATATTGATACGAGCATTTTCTTCGCATCCCTACACTTCATCTTCCTCAAAGCCATGCCAAAGCCATCTCCAACCATCCACGGTCTTACTCTGGCTCATCCCCGGCCTCTTCCCATCGGACTCGGCCATGAAAGCAAACGAAATGGCAAGAAAAGTTCAAATCTCGTCGTTCTAAGGATAAATTTGGTTAATTGTTTACCTAATCACGGCAATTAGTTGGAGGAGTTAAAATTTGGTTTGAAGGCAATACAAGTTTTGGTTTTATCGAAGCGATGCGAAAAGCAAGGAAAGAAGATAAACAAGTGGGAAATTTGTCTAAGTACTAGAGTATTTATACTTGGGGAGTGGCTATTCATCTCCCCGTTTCTCTGACAGGTTGAAATAGTCAATAATGCAACCGATACGAGAACCTCGTTCTTATCCCTCTACCAAACAAATATGAGATAACTGGTTCGAACCCAATGTCCGATTGAAGCAGTACTAGCACCGGCGATATGAAGCTAACCTCGTATCCGTTCACGGTTGATCTAAAATGAAACGTACATATCCATCAGGTGATCAATACAAAACACAAAACAAGGGCCTGTCTGAACTGTTCGTACCCATGAAGCATCCATCAATACGAACTGATGTGTTTATATCCATCCACCTAAAGCCCATAGAGATTCATATCCATCGGTATGAAATGTTTTGAGAAGCCAACTAATTCGTATCAATCGCCATCTATACGAATATGATTTTCTAACTTTTCTCATCAATCCAAGAGAGGATCGATAGGAAGAGATACACTAAAATGACCATTAAGCATCGTTACAGCTCGAATATCACATCAATCTAGGAGAGGATCGATGCGGGATTCGATGAAAAAATTGACAATGACTTATGAACGTGCAAACGTTAACGGGAATCCGGTTAATATACATTTATGTGTAACGAATTAACATTCAATTTTCAAAATTCATTGGAATTTAATGTATATCTAGTGAGAATTACAAACAATTTGCTATCACTTAACACTCGGTCACAACAATGCACTGTATGATCATTGGCAGTCAACAAATATAAACGGAAATCATCCAAAGGTTATATCTTTTGACGGAAAGACAATGACTGTTCAATGATTCAGATGAACTTTTTTGGAATAAAGAATGCAGCTTTTCAAAGCATGTCATATTCACACAGGACGTACTTTGGGAGGCAAATGTTATCCCACCTTTTGGTAAGGCCGAGACACCAAGAACTCGACTAGAAGCCAAGGACAGTCAGTTTCGAAGATCGGTTATACACAGGTCTACTATGGATAATGGTAAATTGTGTCCGAGTTCGCATCGAGCTACAATTGATATGACACGGCAAGCAAAGCTATGACAGCTAATGTTCCGAATTTCAAGTCAATCGGAGTTCGTATGCTCAAGATATTGATCGATCAAAGCCAAGAAGATCAACTCCTTCGTATCCATTCTCGTTCGCATCCATACAAGGCGGCATACTTCGTATCCATCAGAAACAAATTAGTTCATATCCATGGAAGGGGCAAGCTCATTCGCATCCATCCACTTCGTATCCATGACAAAGCATTAGCGATTTCATATCCATCTAAGTAAACAGTTCCGCTTCATGTCCATCACATATACCTCACTTCGTATCGATCAAGTGCGCCCTTCTTCGTAACCATCAGAATTAAGTCAATTCATATCTATAAGGGATTGCCGCTTCATGCCAATCAAACCATGAATTTCTTATCGATCCACTCATTCATATGTTTCGTATCGATCAACCATTGATCGATACGAACAGTGCACATGGATCGATGCGAATGTCACCTGTATTTTATCGATACAAAAATACCATTGAATCATCGATATGAAATACTTGAGCCTACAACGGTACGAATGGGAATGTGTGGTATCGATACGAACGAGGCTAAAGTGCATCGAAACGAATGAGGCACGTCCAACAGAAAGCCTCGATCACTCGGCATGAAAAGTGGATTGATCCTAAAGGTTAGCGTCGCATCATTGGTTATCACGTGCCAAGAAGAAATGCGAACAGAAGTGATACGAATTCGATAGCCTTCAAAAAATCTAAACTTGCATTGACATAACTCGAGATCCACAAATCCAAATGCCACCAAATTTTCGTAAAAGCTTGTATACAATTTTAAGAATGTACCTGACCAATTTCAGCCCGGAAGGACCAATTATGAATCGATACGAACTCAATTCGTATCGCTCCCATATCGAATCAAAATCACCTGAACTCATTCGTGGTCCCACCCATGTGAGGGAAGAAGTCTTCCAAGATCTGAGCGAGATATCTATGGCCTACGCTTATAAATAGTGACCCTAGACCTAAAGAAAATAGACTTTTTTAGCTTCTCTACGTGGACATTCTACCGAATTTATTTCAAACTACTGTTGTGCTATTGTAATTTTGTAATCAGTGGGTGAAAGTCAATAAACGTCAATCATTTCATAGTGACGTAGGCAATCTGCCAAACCACTTTAAATTCTTGTGTTTCTGTGCATTTTCTTATCTGTTGATTGGTGTGTTCGTTAGATCTACCTTATTTTACATTTTATTTCTTCATTTTATTTCTTCAAACACATTTGAAGAGTGTTATGCCCAATTTTGATAAAACAAGAAGTATCTATCATTTGACAAACAGCTACAAATAGATGGTTGCTGAAAGCTTTCTTACACGGTCGAGAAATTCAAACATAAAGGGATGTTAATAAAATTTGTTAAACGTTAGTTTGAATATCTTGTTTATTTACTTTGTTCTATCTCTACAATTCTTGGAGAATTCTATGTAACTCTTGCCAAATTAATGCATATGACGCTTTTCTACAAAGATGAATTTGAAAGAAGAATAAAAGTTTTATAAATCATATTCCCACAGTCAAATGAAAGATACCAAACTTAATAATATGCTCTTCTCGATTATAGCCTCCTTTGCAAAAGTTTCAACTTTAAGGGGCACCTCATGGTCTCGAATTTCTTGAAGTTTAATAAAAAATTCTCGGCTTTTTTCCAGTGCATTCCTCTTCAGCATAACCCTGTCTACCGAGTCTTTACTCGGAGGGTGCAATCAGGTCCCAATATCTATGGTATCTCTTTTAGTATGTCCTCTCCTCATAAGAATTTTTGTGTATCATACTTGCATTTAGAATTTAAGGACTAAAACTCTTCCATTGATCTAATGAGATTAATGAAGAGTTTCACTTTTTCATAAAAATATTGAATATATCATTAGTTTTCTTCCTCAAACTCGGATCAAACCTTCTATCGAACAATATGATTTTTGAATTGTGTGATTTCAAAAGTATTCTACAAAATAGTGTGAAAGCACTCTTTTCAATGGGTTCATATTTTCCTTTACCAAGTTACAACTAGCATTCCCTATGATCGTTAATTTAAAATAGTCATTGATGGCCGACACCCACTAAAAGTGGATGTAGATGGACGACACATATCAAAAGTATTAATAGATGATCGACACCTGCCAAAAGTGGTTGTAGATGGCTGACTCCCACCAAAAGTGATGGTAGATTTGGAACCAACGATAAGTTGGTAGACCTCTCCATTAGAGCACCCATAAAATGATGCGCTAAAAAGTGTAAGGCCATGCCACCTGGGTTTAAAAAGATGTAGAATAGTAGAATGCATGCTGATAGTAAGCCATGGTTAAATAGTACCATGCATTAGGTAGATTCGCAATTAGAGTAGAATATTAGATAGATTCCCAATGATAGTAAACTGTGGTTAAGAAGCGCCACGCATTCGTAGATTCCTAATTAGATTAGAATGTTACGTAGATTCCTAATGATAGTGACCCATGGTTAAGAAGTACTATGCACTGAATAAATTCCCAATTAGATTAGAATATTAAGTAGATTCCAAATAATAGTGAGCCATGGTCAAGAAGTACCATGAATTGGGTAGATTCCCAATTAGACTAGAATATTGGGTTAATTCCCAATAATACTGAGCCATGGTCAAGAAGTACCATGCATTATGTAGATTCCTTGTTAGATTAGACTATTAGGTAGATTCCCAATAATAATGAGCCACGATCAAGAAGTATCATGAATAAGTTTAGAATTAGATAAATTCCGAATAAGATTATCCTAAGTTAGAATGGGCATCGGGTAAGAATCCCAATCAGGGCCCTAAGGATGGCATTAAACTAGTAAGTATAGACACCAAAGACATCAGCACGATAAGACGTCAAGGGGGCAAGAAGACCCTAAGATAGAAAAAAAGGCAAGCAAGGTGGCTTGAGTTGAAAAAACAAGTCAATCGAAAGGAAAAAAGGGCATTAGCATTATAGGGATTATCCAAGTGATTATTAGTACATTTGGAATAAAAAAATGGTGAGCGATGTCTCATAAGCCTGCATATTTTAACCTTAGTTTCGGCCTCCTTAATGGCCACCTCCAGGCTGGATTTGAAATGTTTTTCTATTCTATCATATGTCCTAGATACCCATTCCTTCCTAAATTTCCTAAATGAAAATCTTTGACCATCTATGATACAAACAAGAATGTTTGATGCAGTAGGCACTAGAACCAAGGGAATCCTCTCAGGATGAGAAGGTTGGGAACGAGAGTCGATAGAGACAACTATAATCATATGAGAAGAAGGAAGCCTCATGGAAGCACTACCTCTTCCATTAGCAGAAGGGGCTGCAATCGTAACTTCATTGGTACATTAATTTTCAATTTCAAGTCCTTAGAGTTTGATTGTCGAAAGCTCTCAGTCTGCTTCATCCAATTATTGTCTAAGAATAGATGCGGCTCTCACAGTCTTGAAACAACCAACTCCAAAGCTTGACCGGTGATAGGCACTGCCTCTAAGATAGCAGACATCTTCTTGGATAGCTCCTAAAGAGTTCATTTTAAGGATTCATTACCTTCCACAACGAAATGAATGTTGGAATCAAGATCTGGATTGTATTTCGTCGGTTCTATTATCTTATCATCAAGACTCCATTGCAGGGAGGCACAATCTCTTTCTAGTCTTAAAAAGTCAGGATATGATTACCCCCAAAAAGAGATTCAAATTAAAATCAAAAAAGATAGATCGTCATAAAGATAAATCTATTTCATTCCACATAAAATTAATACAACAGTGAAAAATAAAAGGTACATGATTCATGGTCCTGTAAGATAAGCAAATTTCAATTTAATGGCTAAAATAACCTTAAAACCTCTACTCCTAGTATCAGCAAGGGATCTCAAGGGTCTAGCTATATTGGAGAAGGAGATGTCCTTTCCTAAACCACCCTTCGATACATAGAGTTTTGAAGGAGAAGAATCTACCAGAGACAGTCTAAGGTCAACATTCGAAATACATTGGGGAACACAATCCAAAACAAGTTCACTTTCAGGAGTCTTCCCCTTGGCAATAACTAAGAGGGATGGAGTTACACTATGGTAACCACGAAGAGCCTCTAGAGTTATGTTAGATTTGGAACAAGGAATCTTTCTAGGATAGATAGCCTTTTGTTCTTCGACTGAGGGTCTCTTGGATGTAGTTTATAGAGTCGGGCAAACGATTGAAGGACCTCGTCTCAGTCATCCAAACCAAGCATTAATTGACCCTTAAGGTCCAAGATTTGGTTAGTTAACTTAGAACCCCTAAGCCTAAGGGACATGAAAGATTTAGCATAGGTTTAGTCATATGTTTCCTATACCTCGTTATCTTATTGGAAAAGTCTACGTTTTTTAATCTACTGGATTTTATTAGGTTTTAAGTGTGCATATGGTTGCTAGCAATCCCAAGTTTCTAGTTTGGCTCCTCTTCCATAATACTTCATAATGAGAGGTGAAATGTGACTTTTTCTGTTTAAATATGGTTCAATAAAAAATACTTCAAAATAGATGGACGGAAGCGGTAAAAAAATAGTTTATTATATATCCAACACCAAATAGAAATACTACGATATTCGTTAGCAACCACAAGTAAAAATATAACGAAGATGTACCAGATTATTACAAATCAAAAGTTTACACATCATCAACAGAGGATTTCTGAGGTTCATAACGGTGTACATCTTCTTTATCAACATTCTCCTCTACTAGTACCAAGGGCCAAACACCTAATGAAACTCATGCTTTTTCGTATTTCTGGGAGAATTTCTCCTTAATCTTCTTCATATTGGGAATAAAACCTAGAAAAAGTACCATGCCATTTTCTTAGTACATTCATAGGCATTGTAAAGAATTTTGAAGGCTTCGGTGGCAGCTATCTTTTAAGCCTCTCCATGGCAATTAGGCCTATGATCTTCTCCTTGACTTCTACTAGTTCTTCCATTGTCTTTTGATGTTTGTTCTCTCATTCTTTTAAAGCTCTCTCTAAATAAGCAATTATAGTCTCGGATGCCTTCAATTCCAGAAGTTTCTTTTTCCTTTCGGCCTGAACATCATTCTCGGCCTTCTCATTAAAATTAGCAAATTGTTTTTCAATAGTCCAGCCTTCTCCAATTCTCCATCCAGCTTTTGAAACCCTCAGTATAGAACCAAGAAGTTAGCTAAAACCCGAATCGAGGAGGTTCGTATGAAATTAAAGAGATATATATTTCATAAGTAAAAGAAGGTCTATACCTAGAGATGATCCTTCATCTCGGGAGTTCCTACAACCTTTGTTAAATGGGCATTAATAGCCGAATGAGTTACCACAACCACTTAGTTAACCTGATCCCTTAAAGAATTGGTCAACGCAAGGACGTCTGGAGAAGGCGTGTCTTCGGTAGGAGGGATATTCTTGTGTTTCCTTTATTTCTTGACTTCAGACGGATCCTTTAAAGCTAGTTTCGACAGAGTGGGAATGAAAGAAGATGGTTTGTTTAGTAGCGACTCGCCTATTTCGAGCACATCATCAGAAGCCATTTCATATAAAAATTGAAAATAATTTAGGTGAGAAAGTTTATATTTCATGAAAGTTATGTCCTAGAGTACATGTTGTAATATATCTAAAACTGAGGTCTACCCTCAGGACAACATCTTATCTTTTAGTCTCCATATTTTTAGGGGCAGAGAAGGTGTGCTCTCCAAAATGACACGGCTCAACTATATTTGAGGATATAGTTTCGGATGAATGAGAATCATATCCATGGAACTTAGTAGAAGATGGCAATAGCCTGTAGGCCTTGAGATTGGCATCAATAAGGACTATGTGCCTAAGTCTTTCCTCATCTAGGGTTTTCATCACTTCCTCATACCTAGCATCATAAAGATCCTTGAGGGTCGGGGTCCTATCCCTCCCGAGTTTATCTGAGGGATTCAAAAGGGAAGGGATATAAAAGAATAGTATAATCAATGTTTAGAAGCATGGGCACTTTACATAAGAAGGGTTTGAAAAATTACAAGTCTTTGGTAACTCGATAACAATTTGGGGATCATCTATTCTTACATAAAACCACATGGGTATCTGTTACTGTAGGATCGATTTCACCCTAAAGGGGGGTGAATAGGGTGATACAATTAATTATAAAAATTAAATGCGAAAGTTTATATATAATATTTTCAACACAGATCACAACAGAATAATAGCATCACAGATAATAGCATAATATAAAAAACAGAAGACGGGACGCACAGATTTACCCAACTTCGGCAAAACCCTACCTACATGCTGCCCTCAAGGTTTCTACTAGAAATTAAGTAGTCAGATGCTAACAAACGTAAACTCGCGACACCCGCTACCGACTAAACCTAACTCTATGCTCAAAACCCTGCCACAACTCAGCCATTGAGTTGTGAATTCTCAAACAACGCCACGTAGTTTGTCCCGTAGTCACACGAGTAGAAATTACATGGAATTTTAAAAGGAAAATACAAATTAAAAAACAAACTAAAAACAAAGCCCTAAATTATTAAAGCCCAAATGTATATAGTGAGGCTGACTCTAAAATAAATTAAGTGTTAAGAAAATCGTCCCTCTACTCCTTTTATTTCTTCAGCCTGGTATCTCTTTCTTGTAAAAAATGGCGGCTTCCTATTGCTCGTTCTCATTCATTCCGATTTAGGGATTCGTGATTATTTTTAAAGCTGCCGACTTTGTTGATCAGTCAAGTGGATATTTGCATGTAGCTTTGTTGATTGATCGTTTCTTCGTTGCTCAGTTTTGGCTGCTTAGATGATCGAGTTCGATTCAACAATCTCGTATGTGGTTTGTTACTTTTGATTTACTCTTTTAGCATGCTTGAACTCGATGATCAACTGTCGATGATGTTACTTGTTTATATAGGGTTCGAACCCCTGTATGTTATCATTTGAATTCGTCTATTAATTTATCTCGACCGTACGATTTTGCTTGGACGTTGATGATGATTTCTGACCTTTTCAACTTCGTATATTTGATTATTTGATTTACACGGTGTTGATTTCTGACTTGGTTCGATTTCGTTCATTGTTTCCTTGGTCATCACGGCGTTGATTTTTTGGTGACTTCGGTTTTGCTTTGCTTTGACCTTGACCTTGATAAATTGATTTTTGTGAAAGTATTTTAGGTTCGGCACTGTCTTGATTTGAAACTGCAGTTCCATGATTTTTCGAACTCATTTTCGACTGTGACTTTAGCATTGCTTTGAACTGCAGTTTGAAATCTCCTCTGTCTTGATTTTGCAATTCACTGTTTATGTTGCATAGTATATTGATACATCATTTTATTGCTTCTGGTCATTGCACATGTACCATTCGAAATGTGATACTAGTTATCACTACATACATCATATATTTGTACACACATTCATATTTGTTCTTCACGTTCACTGTCTCGTGTCTTGTTACATGTGATGTTTGTTTCACTTGAGTTGTTGCTTTGCTGGTCTATCTGATCCTGTTGGTCGAACCGTCCTGTTGCCTATGTAATTTGCTTGAAGTTTGGTCTGCACTTCAGTAAAAACTGCCTCTGGTCATCGGTGGTTGTTTTGCATTGCTTTGTCTTCGACATTGCCTGATGATATGCATGCTTCGAGGTAGTTTCACTTGTGTTGTAGCTGTTGTCCATTTTGGTTTTGTTAGTTGTACTTGTATTCACTTGAGCTTGAGTTCATTGTGTAGCCTGGTTGACTTTTGCAGTTCATTAGTCTTGCATCATGTGTATACATACATTCATGTATGTATACATGTGTATGTTAGCTTGTGTTTTGAACTTGCATTTTGAACTTTGGTTTGTGTTTGAAAACTTGAACTCTGTAGCTTGATGTCTACATGCTTGTGGTTCTATTTATGATGCTATGCACTCTGGCCTATTTCTATTTGATTGAGTTCTGATGAACTGTTTCATTATGTCTGCTGGTTTGTATATGCACTTCACTGTTAGACTTGAAGTGCGGTGGCTTCACTTTGGCATTTGAACTGGTTGTATTGGTGGCTCCACTTTAGTAATTTTGGTTGTCTTGACCATTTGAACCTATACATTTGGTATTTAAGTTCATTGGCCTGCCTTTGATTTCTTATGCATAGCATATCGAACCGGTTCACTTGAGTTTGCCTTCGTGTAAAGTTTGCTTAACTTGATTACTTGATGTAGTCTTGTTCTCTTCATGTTTCAACACTGTTACATTGACTTTGTACATACTGTGCTTGTATTTTTGGAATGTACCTGTGTTGAATCCAGCTTTAAAGCTCGAGTTTGACCTTGTGCTGATATCGTGACATTATTTTTATTACACTTGAGTTGAACCCGGCTTTTGATTTGGGTTTGACCTTGTGCTCACCTGACCCTATAACTTTATCAAGTGTATATATTAGTGTGCACGGCCTTGTGGCATGTACAGTATTACATTGTGCATGTCATAAGTTGTTCGTGTGTGATGAATTCAAAATTAAATGATGACGAACAACCCAAATAACTGAGGCAAATATTCTTTTCAAAATCCACATTTTATTTTATACTGCAAAAATATTTTCTTTTCAATTTTACTGTGTCAAAATAATTTTTGCACATTGCTCAGGTGCTGGATTCAATCTGGAATGAAGTTGAAGATAAATTATGAGTGAATGAACGATATGTAGTGAGGACATTTGTAAATGAAAGATTGTGATGTAATTGAATTTATTTTGTAATCAAAATTTTGTATGTATAGTGAGAGCTCGAATTTGTACTATTCAAAATTGTAATAAATATTTGTTTGAATAAAATATCTATTTGAATTTAAACTCTGTGTTATTTATTTTATTCAGCAAATATTTATTTTAATCATGTGAAAAATAAAATAGTACATTAACAAATACATTTAAATGAATATATATATATATATATGTTTATTATCATCAAACAAAAATCATATGCTTGCATATTCAACAATCTCCCCCTTTTGATGATAACAAACATATATTTAAGATTTTGAATTTGTTAAATGTATTTGATTATTGATATACTCTATTTGCTCCCCCTATTTAAATTCTTCCTCTCTACACAAAGCTCCTCCTTCATATATGCATACAATTAAAAATATGCAAATGAGACTAGATGCAAATAGAAAATATTTGACCTTTACTTGCTTTTATTTGACAAAATTTTAACTTTCCTCTCCCCCTTTTGTTATCAGCAAAAGAGTAATAGTGTTAGAAAAATAGAGATAAAGCGATAGATATTAATACAACATTAAAACTCAATCGAATATAAATATTAAATTTCAATAAAAATAAAACAAAAATCATAAATACTCTGTTAGGCGCATATTCCACTTTTAGAATGATGAGAATGATGTCATCATATAAAACCATACAGTTGTGTCTATTTGTGGTATATTTATATTAGGAATTCGAATATCTACCAACCATGCATAATCGCTAGGACTTTTAAATGAGATTAGTAGTATTCTAATTTTATTTTTAAAAAAATGAATTCAAGTATCTTCTAACCACGCATAACCGTGAGGGCTTTTAAATGGGATTAGAATCAACGTGTTTATTTAATAAATCAATGTTGATATGTGTTCCATATATGCATAACCGTGAGGACTTTTAAATGAGCATGGAAGTACATAATCAAAAACTCCAAGTAATTCACCCATGCATAACCATGAGGACTTTTAAACGAGAGTGAATACTTTAGTTTTTTTGTTTTTTTATAATTGTTTTTTTATTTTCAAAACATAAAATGAAAAACGAATGATTCCTGTTTAAATCACTACATATTGATATACTATATTGGATTATGATGAGCGATGGTTGATAGAAAAATGATAGAAATGGAAATGATCATGGAATTTTTACCAACAAAAAGTGTTTATAACTCTTGTTTAAATTTCTAAAGAAATTTACTAATTATACCGTCTCAAGTTATAATATATGATTAATATCAACACTCATCACTTTTTCAATCACTATTTTGTGAGAAATGCAGATTACGGATCCTAAGGCTAGGATTAACACAAGAGGAGGGGTGAATAGTATTTATAAACAATTATTAAATCTTTTTGAGTTTATGTTAATTTAAAAATAGATGTGTGCAATATACAAACACAGATATGATCACAGAAACAAACACAGATGTAGAAATAAAATAAAAAGTAGTAAAAGAAAGAACACACCGGATTTTATACTGGTTCGGAGTTACCCTACATCCAGTCCCGCAACACAAGTACGGATTTCCTTTCAAAAGCAATCTTTACAATTACACCCTCGATTTCAAGGCTACGAGGTACACCCTCCAGAATCACAATCCTCTGGGTAGAGATACTTAATTTTTCGGGCAACAAGTTCACCCACTTGATTTTACGGGCTACAAGTTCACCCAATTGATTTCCCAAGGCTACAATCACACCTTATCACGCTTGATTGATTTTCAAGGCTACAATCACACCTTTTCTCGCTAAGTTGATTACAAAAAGCCTATAACTCTGAATAGCACTAAGGATCTTGTTGAGATAGTGATAGAGAATCAAACTACGAATGATCGAGTTCAATTCAATGTAGATTTCGGCAGAGTAATGATAAGAATTTTTATTAAGATAAGTGGAAGAAGAAGAGGAGTGAAAAACTAGAAAATCTAATGTAAAATTCTTTGAAACTGACCCCTATTTATAGTAGATAAACAGTCATGTCCATTCGTAAAGAGTTATGGCGAATAGACACTACTTTTGAAATTGAAACTTTGAACTCAACTGACACCATGTCGACATGGTCACCATGAGTATGTCGACATCCCAAAGCATTTTTTGATGATTTGATTTCCTTTGAAAATAACCTTTATCTTATATTAAAACTATTTTAAACTTTATAAATATACTTGACTATAGGATAAATTCATAAGTGAGTATGGAGAAAAATATATATAATTTAACTATAATTTTATATTTAAATATAATTATAAATATTTAAAAGTTAAATATATTATATTAAAAGATAGTTTAAAACCAGGAGTAATTTGACTTTGAAATTAAAGATGATTTTGCGGCTAAAATTATTTATAATCAGGATAGATGTTTTTGATGATTTTAAAAGGAAGGTTTTGAAATCATTTTGAAAACAAGATATAATTTTGAAAAATGATTTTGAATAAAAGGTTAGGGGATACAAAATAATATTCCACTAGGTTTTTCGTGGGTTCCATCCTACTTAGGGTTTCATCCCCTTAACAGGCTCGAAGTGGATCCCATTCCATGAATAAATTGGATTTTAAGATGTCGGTGCCTTTCTAGGAGTTTTAACAAAATTTTCTAATTAAAGAATAAATTACTTGAACTCTTGATAATCTTGATACTCATGAGTCTTCAATCTTGATATCTTGAATCTCTATATTGTACGGTCTTCATTCTTGGTACCTGCATGGTTAAAACCTGCATATACATATATATCTAAACTTATAATGTTAGTATTTATATTTTATAATCTATTCTAAGGTTGTTATCATCAAAACCATCATCTCACGGACTAATAATCTCCCCCTTTTTGATGATGACAACCTTTGTTTGTAAAATATTACTTCTATCCTAACAACTCCCCCTAAAACTAATAACTCCCCCTTAATCTATGCCCTAATTACCCTATTTTATCCTTCTCTCCCTTTTTCATCAACAAAAACTAACTCCCCCTCATTCTTGGACTAAAGTACCTGCATTGATAAACTATACAAATAAATATATAATAGATAGATTAAGAAATAATTATACTTATGAACATGATAATTTAATCTAAGACTATATACATTTCAATGTATATTTACATGTTTTATACATCAAACATCAAACTAAATTAAGAAATCAATCCACACCAGGTATCAATCTAAACCAAATCAAATCAATTCAAACAAACAATTCAAATAAAGTAATAAAATTTAAACGTTATGAGGAACTTCCACCCATCCTTCTTCTCCAAAGATAGGGTCTGCTTTAGTAGCATCCCAATTCTCATTGTCATTGGTGAGAGAGACAGGAGGATGTGCTTCATTATCATCCTTGTGTAGGGAGGAAATCATCCATCGTATTGCATCGAAATGCCTTTCTTGCTCCTTGATCATCTGCATTTGACTCAATTCTAAGTGTTGCTGGTTACGGAGAATGAACGAGAGAATATTCTTGAATGAATTAAGAGTTTCTTCAAGATTTTCGGATAAATTGTGAAATGGATTAGCCATAGTTGAATTTGTGAAAGAAATGAAGGATTAGAAGATAAGAAATAATTTTCAGTGAAGAATTCTGGAAGAAGTAGGTATATATAGGTGTAGAAATTCGTTTGAAATGAATAGACATATGGTAGTTATTCAAATTTCAAATTCAAAATGAATTGTCATTTCTGACCAGTACATGTTGACATGGTCATAAGGGGTATGTCGACATGGGTTAGTGAAAAAATATGACTAATTAGATTTTGTGAATAATTGTGTATATATTTATATAATATACTAACATTTATTCTGGGGATAAGATAAGCCAGATAACAGAAAAGAAATTTCATTTCATTGCATACTAAGACGGATTGAAACAAGCTAAAACACATACAACAAAATACGAAAAGATAACACTAGTTAGAGGATGATGATGATGAAGAAAGTCTAAGTTTCTTGCTGACTTTGGAAATTAACTTGTTCATCTTGGATGAAATTTTGTCCAACTTCTTACTAACGTATCGTTTAAGAATCCGTTGGTTCTTAACAATTGTCTTTTGGTTTTTGAGATGGGTTTTGGTGGATGGATTAGGAGGATAGTCGATGCTTTCTAAAGAGGTTTCACCTTCTTATTCTTCTTCAATTTCCATTTCATCCCCTTCTTCTTTTTCTTCCTCTTCTTCTTCTTCCATTTCCTCATGAGCCAAAAGCTCTTCCTTTTCGGCAAGGGTCTCATAAGGTTGAAAAACAAATGGAATTTTCATAAGCGAAATGTTGGAATGATTGAAAACTTTTCTAAAAACAAATTCTTCGCCTTTGAAATCCACTCCAAAATAGTTGAAAATCCGAGTGAGATAAATTCCATGATACAAAGTATTCTCACCCATTTCAAGATTTTTAGGACGAAGTTCATCCAAAATAACTTGCGCCCAATTTATGACATAATTTCCAAAAATAGAAAAAATGCTTTGCAAACTTTTGAAGTAGGATTGTTAAAAATCCCCGATCTTGGGGTCAAAGAATGTTGCAAAAGAAGATTGACAATTCTTTCCTTTGGTCGCAAATTTCGATTTTTCAATTCAAAATTATCATTCCCTTCGAAAATGTGATGAAATGTCTCACGATCATTTTCATCGATTTTAAAATTAGAAAGATCCATTCCCGTACATTTGCAATTGAGAATGGTACCCAAAAGATCACAATTCAAAACAATTCTAGTGCCTTTGACACTACTCCAAATTTCATCCTCATTTCTTTTATAAAATCCACGGTTTAAATTAGCATAGAAAATTTTGACGAGATTTGGATAGCAAACAAAATCATTTGGAGAAGCATCAATAAGACTAAGAACTCCATTGTTTGCAAAAAGAGAATCAAGTTCATAAGAAGGAAAGTCTTGAAAAATAGCAAACTTTCCGGGATAGACTTTGGCATAATTAGCATAATTGATGTATGCTTTTATTGCCTCCATATCATTGAAGAGTTGCTCTTTTACCTTTTGGAAATTCCCATGGTGGAGGGGTTGCTTGAAGAAGTCATTAAAGTAAAGAGTAGAGAGCTTGAAGTTTTGAAGAGAGAGTTTGAATTTGAAAATGAGAGTGAAAAGATATGATAAAAGATAGTGAATAAATAGATTCTCAAAGGACATATTCTCTGGTCAAAAGGTAGCTTTTTAGAGAATTGAATGAAGTGAAAAGATGGAGGGAAATTCAAACATTTGAATTCAAATTTTGAAATTCAAATTCTGGTACCCATGTCGACATCATGGTAGGAGCCATGTCAAAATGTGCCAGTGAATTTTTGTGAATTATTTTTCCTAAGTTCTCTAATAAATTTATATACTTTATTATATATTTCTAAAATATTATTGGACTAATAATATATTTCAGAAAGTATTATTATACTATTAAAAATAATAATATAAATAAATAAAAAATAAAAAAAGGATAAAAAAATAGAAAATAATTTTTTTAAATACAAACAACACGCCAATTCAACGCCAATTCAAAATCAATTAATCAAGCAATCAAACATCTAATTCTAAGTAAGCAATTTCAACCAATTATATTATAAATGTGTACCTTTTTCTGAGTCCGTTTCTCTGTATTCGTCGAAGTCGTGAACTGCCGTGAAACAGCAATGTGAATTATCTGTTTTCTGATCATCATCACTTGAGGGTGAGTTTGAGTCATTTAGAGTAAAAGTAAATGCACGTTTCTGTTTGTTTGTTGGATCATTATTCATAGGAGGATTTTGCCTATCTGGATACAGACAATCTCTTTTGATATGGCCCGGTTCATCACAGTTGTAACATTTGACATTATTTGGCACTACATTCTGATTTCTAGAGTTCTTATAGTTGTTTCTCTTGAGATTATTCATCTTTCTGTAATTCAGGAATTTCCTAAAATTTCTGGTCATTAAGACTATTTCTTCATCATTATCGCTGTTTGAATCTGATCCATCAGTCAATGCATTGAATGCCATTGATTTCTTTTCAAATGCTTTGCTTTCTCTTCTCCCGATCATTTGAACTTCATACTACATTAGATTTCCAATTAATTCTTCCGTCTTTGAAGTACTGATGTCATTTGCCTCTTCGATAGCAAGTGTCTTTTGATCCCATTCTAGAGTGAGAGAATTTAAAATCTTTCTGACTTTATCTTCTTCAGAAAATTCCTTTGCCGAAGATATTAGAGAGTGCACAATATCCTGAAATCTACTATACATATCTGAAAAAGACTCATTAGAATTCATTTTAAATAATTGAAACTGTTTTGTGAGCATGGAAATTTTGGTCAGTTTAACTTTGCTTGTTCGTTCCTGAGTAACTTGCAAAGTTTTCTAGATTTCATATGCAGACTTACGAACCGACCCTCTATTGAATTCATTTCTATCTAGTGAACAAAACAAAATATTCAATGCCTTAGAATTATTTTATGCAACAGTCTTTTGCTCAGCAGCCCACTGTGCAAAATCAGTTGTAGGTTCTGAATATTCAGTTTGTGTAATATTCCAGGTGTCTAATCCTATAGATTGTAAATATATTTTCATCCTACATGCCCAATATGCATAGTTACTACCATTAAAAAGTGGTGGTCTGATAGTAGACTGACCTTCTACAAATGAACTAGTGACAGGGATACTAGTGTTAGTAACAGTACCAGTGTTGGTAGCCATTTTGAAAAATTTTCAAAAGTCGGATTATGAAACTTTGAAAACCTTGCTTTGATACCAATTGTGGGAAATGCGGATTACGGATCTTAAGGCTAGGATTAACACTAGAGGGGGTGAATAGTGTTTATAAACAATTACTAAATCTTTTTGAGTTTATGTTAATTTAAACATAGATGTGTCCAATATACAGACACAGATATGATCACAGAAACAAACGCAGATGCAGAAATAAAATAAAAAGTAGTAAAGGAAAGAACACACCGGATTTTATACTGGTTCGGAGTTACTCTACATCCAGTCCTGCAACACAAGTATGGATTTCCTTTCAAAAGCAATCTTTACACTTAAACCCTCGATTTCAAGGCTACGAGGTACACCCTCTAGAATCACAATCCTCTGGGTAGAGATACTTGATTTTTCGGGCAACAAGTTCACCCACTTGATTTTACGGGCTACAAGTTCACCCAATTGATTTCCTAAGGATACAATCACACCTTATCAAGGTTGATTGATTTTCAAGGCTACAATCACACCTTTTCTCGCTAAGTTGATTACAAAAAGCCTATAACTCTGAATTGCACTGAGGATCTTGTTGAGATAGTGATAGAGAATCAAACTACGAATGATCGAGTTCAATTCAATGTAGATTTCGGCAGAGTAATGATAAGAATTTTTATGAAGAAAAGTGGAAGAAGAAGAGGAGTGAAAAACCAGAAAATCTGATGTAAAATTCATTGAAATTGACCCCTATTTGTAGTAGAATAACAGTCATGTCCATTCGTGAAGAGTTATGGCGAATAGACACTTCTTTTGAAATTGAAATTTTGAACTCAACTGACACCATGTCGACATGGTCACCATGAGTATGTCGACATCCTAAAGCATTTTTTGGTGATTTGATATTCTTTGAAAATAACCTTTATCTTATATTAAACTATTTTAAACTTTATAAATATACTTGACTATAGTTAAAATTCATAAGTAAATATAGAGAATAATATATATAGAATTTAACTATAATTTTATATTTAAATCTAAGTATAAATATTTTAAAGTTAAATAAATTATATTAAAAGATAGTTTAAAATCAGGAGTAATTTGACTTTGAAATTAAAGATGATTTTGAGGCTAAAATTATTTAAAATTAGGATAGATGTTTTTTATGCTTTTAAAAGGAAGGTTTTGAAATTTTTTTGCAAACAAGATATAATTTTGAAAAATCAGTTTGAATAAAAGTTTAGCGTATACAAAACAATGTTCCGCTAGATTTTTCGTAGGTTCCATCCTACTTAGGGTTCCATCCCTTTAACAGGCTCGAAGTGGATTCCTTTCCATGAATAAATTGGATTTTAAGATGCCAGTGCTTTTCTAGGAGTTTTAAAAAAAATTCCTAATTAAAGAATAAATTACTTGAATTCTTGAACTCTTGATAATCTTGATACTCATGAGTCTTCAATCTTGATATCTTGAATCTCTATACTGTACAGTCTTCATTCTTGGTACTTGCATGGTTAAATCCTGCATATACATATATATCTAAACTTATAATGTTAGTATTTATATTTCATAATCTATTCTAAGGTTGTTGTCATCAAAACCATCATCTCACGGACTAACATAATTATCTTTTCGATAATTAGTAGGGTGTCGGATTAGTCAATTGTAGCCATTTAAAATCAAATTCAAAAAATAATTATAAAATCAATTTTTCTAAAGTTGGCCAATCTGAAAACAAGGTCAAAAATGATTTTCTAGAAGGGATTTTATAAGAAAAATTTCTGCTATTTGAAAATTATTTGAAATGAAAAATATGCAGATATTTTATTTGAAAAACGATTTAGTTACTAAATGTCTCAACATAAATCACATTCCACTAGTAATTTTTCTATCAACTAGATTACCAGTGTAATCTGCATCGGAATTATTCTTTCACTCAAAATTATCACTAATTGAATTTGATAGACTAGACCATGAAGTGTGCATCAAAATATCTTAAAATCAATTTTAACAGCTTTTAAATGAAATTCTCTTGAATTTGAATTTGAAAATGTGCAAATCAACAAATCAGTGAATATAGTGTCAAATTTAGAAAAGTAGGATAAACAAATATATTTACGTGCACCGAGATTAATAATCAGTCAATAAGATATCATCATTAGTCTAAAAAAATATATATGAAATAATTCAAAGATTCTAGAGACGCATGTAGTGTTCTCAGTATGAAAAGTATAATTGGCCAACAATTTTGAAAAAGTCAGAATCAAGATCATCATTCATTTCATCATTACATTACTGGCTGAATTAATTCAAATCTGAATGGTGCAGATTATCACATTAATATATTGTTCAAGATGAATATACCATTACCTCTTTCACCTTTACGATATTTTTTCATTGTTGTCCAATTGTGATTCTGTCACCTTTGTACTAGGCTAAGGAGTCTTTGCTTTGTCGTCCGCTATGTTTCTGGAATAGCCAGAATCCAGATAACATTGTTGTTTTTCCTTAGCCTGCCACCACACCTACACGATAAAAGATTTTTGTGACCTTTTTGTTTTAATAGGTCCATGATTGTTAGTGGCAGAATATTTTGGAAAATAATTTTGTGGAGACCCAAACTATTTATATATGTTCCTTTCGGCACTCAGATTTGTTTAACTTTGAGAGATTTTATATTTGTGCCTTTTGGAACCCAAATTGGTACAGTTTTCACATGTTTGGGTCTATACCAGCAATTGTTTTGATTGTGTCCAAATTTTCTACAAATTGTGCACATTTAATTGACTTGAATAATTTCATTTCTAATATTTTCAGATTGATTATATCTAAGTCCTTGTCTATCTATATTAGTAGTTTGTTTGCCTATTAACATATTTAGTGATCTTTCACTTTTGGAGAATTTTCCCAAAGTTGTAAACAATTGTTGGACTTGTGTTCTAAGAGATTCATTTTCATTCAATAATCATGTGCACCTTTTAATTGAATTTTCTCTCCTAGTATTTTCACTCTCTTTCAAAATCAGAATTTCATTTTCAAGCGATTAGATTTTGATTTCTTACTTTTTAATCTCTTCTTCGAATATTGGACACTTATCACATTTAGGGCACTTGTTTTGATAGTGTTTAACTAATTGTTCAAGCTGTTCATTTACTTCTATCAAACTATCTCTTTGTGATTGAATTTTAGCATATTTCTCCCTAAGTCGTTCAAAACAGCTGTTTACTTCGTGAAAATATATAAGCAATTCTGAGTGAGTGAGTTTTGATACCTCGCTTGGCTCGTCATCATCGCTATCAGTAATATTACCTTGAAAGCACATATCTGCTTTCTTACTCTCACTACTAGTACTTTTATTATATTCATCACTTGTATTACACATGGCTGCAAAATTTCTCCTTTTGATTTCTTTTCAAAGTCGTGCCATTTTTTAGAACAATTGGGCTTGATGTGTTCGGGTTGGTTGCACTTATGACAGATGATTTTTTGTTGTTCTGTGTTGTCTAAAACTTTGATTATTCTGCTTTTTAATTTTTGATTTAGAGCTGGATTTTCGTATTTGCGGTTCCACTTTTTTAATCTCTTTATTACCATTTCCAACTCTGCTGCTCCATCGTCGTCGTCATTACTTTCAGTTGTTCCATTGAGAGCTATTGATTTCTTTCGAGTATCTCCTCCTTCACGCTCTTACTTGAATTTCATTTCTAGCTCATAAGTGGTGAGATTTCCAATGAGTTCCTCAACTTTGATTTGTTTTAAATCTTTCGATTCTTGAATGGCAGTCACTTTTTCTTCAAAACTTCATGGAAGGACTCTGAGAATTTGTTGGACTATTTCCAATTCCGTGTATGATTTTCCGAGAGCTTTTGATTTGTATACGATATTGGAAAGTCGTGCATACATCTCTTTGACATTTTCTTCCTTGGCCATTGTGAAATTCTCGTATTTGCTACTCAGCATGGCAAGGCGAGATTCTTTGACTTGAGATGTTCCTTCGTGAGTCACTTCGAGTGTATGCCATATTTCCTGCGCAGTTGAACAATATGAGACGCGATTAAATTCAAATTGATCCGATGAACTGATAATAGAATTCATAGCTTTAGCGTTAGCAATTTGTAATTTATTTTCTAATTCTGTCCATTGATCCTTCGGTTTATTTATTTCCTGATTATTTACAATTATAGTTGGTGCTTTATACCATGTCTCAAGAATATCCCAAACGTCAATGGTTTTCAGAAAAATTTCCATCATATTTTTCCAGTAAGCATATTCACCATTGAACATTGGTGGTCTAACTATGTACTGACCCTCCACAAAAGCATTATTAAAAGAGGCCATTTTAAAAATTCAATTTTAAAAAAAATGGCTTTGGAAAAATCAAATTTTTAAAACAAAAATGGCTTTTGTTCCTAGCTCAGATACCACTTGTAGGATCGATTCCACCCTAGAGGGGGGAAATAGGGTGATACTATTAATTATAAAAATTTAATGTGGAAGTTTATGTAAAATATTTTCAACACAGATCACAGCAGGATAATAGCAGCACAGATAATAGCAGAATATAAAAAACAGAAGACAAAACACATAGATTTACCCAGCTTCTGCAAAACCCTGCCTACATGCTGCCCCCAAGGTTTCTACTATAAATTAAGAAGTCAGACGCTTACACACGTAAACTCGCGACACCCGCTACCGAATAAACCTAACCTATGCTCCAAACCCTGCCACAAATCAGCCACTGAGTTGTAAATTCTCAAACTACGCCACTTAGTTTGTCCCCTAGTCACACGACTAGAAATTACACGAAAGTTTGAAAGTAAAAAAAAAAACTAAAAACAAATCCCTAAATTATTAAAGCCCATATGTATACAATGAGGTCGGCCCTAAAATAAATTAAGTGTTAAAAAAATCGTCCCTCTACTCCTTTTATTTCTTCGGCCTGGCATCTCTTTCTTGTGAAAAATGGTGGCTTCCTGTTCCTCGCTCTTGTTCGTTCCGATTTAGAGCTTCGTGATTATTTTTGAAGCTGCCGACTTTGTTGATCAATCAAGTGGATATTTGCATGTAGCTTTGTTGATCGATCATTTCTTCGTTGCTCAGTTTTGGCTGCTTCGATGATCGAGTTCGATTCAACAATCTGGTATGTGATTTGTTACTTTTGCTTTACTATTTTAGCTTTCTTGAACTCGATGATCAACTGCCGATGACGTAACTTGTTTATATAGGGCTCGAAACCTTGTATTTTCGTTCGTATATTATCATTTGAATTCGTATATTGATTTATCTCGGTTGTACGTTTTTGCTTGGACATTGATGATGATTCTGACCTTTTCAACTTCATATATTTGATTACTTGATTTACACGGTGTTGATTTCTGACTTGGTTCGATTTCGTTCATTGTTACCTTGGTCATCACGGCGTTGATTTTCTGGTGACTTCGGTTATGCTTTGCTTTGACCCTGATAAAATTGATTTTGTGAAAGTATTTTGGGTTCAGCACTGTCTTGATTTGAAACAGCAGTTCCATGATTTTTCGAACTCGTATTCGACTGTGACTTTGGCATTGCTTTGAAATGCAGTTTGAAATCTCCTCTGTCTTGATTTTGCAATTCACGGTTTATGTTTCATAGTATATTGATTCATCATTTTGTTGCTTCTGGTCATTGCACATGTACCATTCGAAATGTGATACTAGTTATCATTACATACATCATATATTTGTACACACATTCATATTTGTTCTTCACGTTCACTGTCCTATGTCTTGTTACATGTGATGTTTGTTTCACTTGAGTTGTTGCTTTGCTGGTCTATCCGATCCTGTTTGTCAAATCGTCCTGTTGCCTATGTAATTTTCTTGAAGTTTGGTCTGCACTTCAGTAAAAACTGCCTCTGGTCATCGGTGGTTGTTTTGCATTGCTTTGTCTTCGACATTGCCTGACGATATGCATGCTTCGAGGCAGTTTGCACTTGTGTTGTAGCTGCTGTCCATTTTGGTTTTGCTTGCTGTACTTGTATTCACTTCAGCTTGAGCTCATTGTGTAGCCTGGTTGACTTTTGCAGCTTACTGGTCTTGCATCATGTGTATACATACATTCATGTATGTATATATGCGTATGTTAGCTTGTGTTTTGAACTTGCATTTTGAACTTTGGTTTGTGTTTGAAAACTTGAACTTTGTAGCTTGATGTCTACATGCTCATGGTTCTATTTAGGATGCTATGCACTCTGGCCTGTTTCTATTTGATTGAGTTCTGATCAACTGTTTCATTATGTCTGCTGGTTTATATACGACACTTCACTGTTAGACTTGAAGTCTGGTGGCTTCACTTTGGCATTTGAACTGGTTGTATTGGTGGCTTCACTTTAGTAATTTTGGCTGTCTTGACCATTTGAACCTGTACATTTGGTATTCAAGTTCATTGGCATGCCCTTGGTTTCTTGTGCATAGCATATCGAATTGGTTCACTTGAGTTTTCCTTCATGTACAGTTTGCTTGAATTGATTACTTGATGTAGTCTTGATCTCTTCATGTTTCACCACTGTTACATTGACTTTGTACATACTGTGCTTGTATTTTTGCATTGTACCTGTGTTGAATCCTGCTTTAAAGCTCGGGTTTGACCTTGTGCTGATATCGTGACATAATTTTTATTGCACTTGAGTTGAACCCGGCTTTTGATTTGGGTTTGACCTTGTGCTCACCTGACCCTGTAACTTTATCAAGTGTATATATCGGTGTGCACGGCCTTGTGGCATGTAGAGTATACACTGTGCATGTCACAAATTGTTCGTGTATGATGAATTTCAAATTAAATGATGACGAACAACCCAAATAACCGAGGCAAGTATTCTTTTCAAAATCCACATTTTATTTTATACTACAAAAATGTTTTCTTTTCAATTTTACTGCGTCAAAATTTATTTCTGCAGATTGCTCAGATGCTGGATTCAATCTAGAATGAAGTTGAAGATAAATTATGAGTGAATGACCGATATGTAGTGAGAACATTTGTAAATGAAAGATTGTGATGTAATTGAATTTATTTTGTAATCAAAATTGTGTATGTATAGTGAGATCTTGAATTGTACTATTCGAAATTGTAATAAATATTTGTTTGAATAAAATATATATTTGAATTTAAACTCTGTGTTATTTATTTTATTCAGTAAATATTTATTTAATCATGTGAAAAATAAAATAGTACATTAACAAATACATTTAAATGAATATATATATGTGTGTGTGTGTGTGTGTGTTTGTGTTTATTATCATCAAACAAAAATCATATGCTTGCATATTCAACAGTTACTTTGTTAAATGGTTTGATCAGCGGAATTTTCCTCTAGAATTGAAGGAAATACCGGAAAACTAGTGACCTACTGGGTGACTTATGCAAATTGTACAAAGAAAAAATCTTGAAAGTGGTCATGCTTTGGTACCCTTTCTTCTAGTATAAGATTCGTAAAGCAGATAGAGTACTATACGAGATGACCCTAAATAAAATTATATTAAGTCCATAAAATTCTAGAATGTTGATAAACAAAGGGGCAAGGGGAAGCGATATTCCATTTGCTAGGTGCTCTAGCATCTAAGTGAAGGACTCTTCAATCAGATCACTCCAATCATCATCTAGATTTGGAGCTCTGACCTCGACAACTTCAACTCCACAGCACTTAATCCAGTCCTCTAGTTCCTTTTCATCGGTCATTGATTTATCCATCGAAGGGTCTAGAAAAGACCAATGTTTAGCCAACAACTTAATAAGAATTTTGAAACCTCTACTAGAAAGGCTTAGAGTCATATAGTCCCAAAGGGAAAATGGACCTCAAAATTAGACCTTTCATCCCAATTTCAAAATTCAGACTCCTCCAAATAATTAATTCGTCAATAAAGAAATTCTCAACTTTAGTTAATGGAAGATTAGATTTGGAGAATAAATCTTAATCTATACTACAATAAAGCAACATGCATCATGTTTTACTGATCAGATGATATCTCAAATCGAAATCAAACACTAGTATTTTAGTAGTAATCAAAATCGATTTTTTTGTACATTCGATAAAGAAAAATGTTAGCAAATATTAATTGCGGTAAAGAACGCTAAAAAAATCATAGAGATTAAGGACTTATTATTTGATTCGAGAATTTACGGTAATTTGAGAAGATTTTTAAGCTTTAATGGCAAGAAAAGTTCTTGATAATATGAATAAGAAAGAAGAAGAAAAGAAAAATGGTTTATTTAAATCCCAAAACCAACGGTGGAGATTACCTAGTCGGTAAAATCTTAACCATAGATTAGGTATGGCAATATTAGAATGCAAATCATCATGGTAGAGAAAAGGAAGACACTTTTCCAAAGAGGCCAATAGAATCATGATAATTGTCATGAGCGTTTAATGCAAGATCAGGACCCGTCATTTTAGAATTAGATCTCGGCTTCCTTTTTTATAAGTCTTGAAAGGCAAATACCTCCTTGATCTTGCTATCTAGTTTATCCTTCGCCTTTTGGTACCGAAATTTCGTTTATCACTTAACCTATATGGATTCAAGTGATAAGAATAATTTCAAAAACTTTGACCTCACAGTCCTAAATTAGATTTCACCTCTCGATGCTCAAACAGTTTCGCTTATCATTTAGCCTAGATGGCTTCAAGTGACAAGCACGATTTCAAAAAAATTGATCTCACGGTCCCAAACTAGATTTTGCCTCTCGGTGCTCTAACAATTTCACTTATCACTTAGCCTAGATGACTTCAACTGATAAGCACGATTTTAAAAAATTTGGCCTCAAGGTCTCAAATTAGATTCTTCCTCTCGACGCTCAAACAATTTCACTTATCACTTAGCCAAAATGGCTTCAAACGGTGAGTACGATTTCAAAAAAAATTGGACCTAACGGTCAAGTTAAGACCATGTCTTCTGGCTTAAAATTAAAATTTGATTCCATGTAAAGTAGTCTAGTTTTTTCACACAAGTTTAGATTCCCTTTTCCATATTCAAGTCCTGCTATGTGGAATCAATATCGTACCTCCCTAATATACACATAATGTAGACCAAACGTGGAAGATAATCGAGGAAAGTAAATTGCACTCATCTACATCAATGTCCACTCCATATCAAATATATGAAGTGAACTTTAAGGGGCATGTGTTACACCTAAATATCTCAACAACAAGAGTAGCGAATATCCTCCCAAGTAAGTCTCAAATCAATTAACTTTACGTATAAAGAAAAGTCACACCATCTAGACATATGTAACTGAGAAAGTCGGCTTGTATTAAAAGGATAAGTTGGCAGGCCGAAGGACAAAGCCCTTCAGTACGTCCTAGGCTCGAAGCTTCAGCTTAATGTAAAAAGATAACAAACGGGTCAGACATGAAGGGGCCATTTGCATGGAAAACAATTCATCAATCCGCTCCTCCTATGTAGCATCATTAGATGTTCATAACAAGCCCAAATTAAAGCCACTCAATGGCCACCCCAGCAATCCAAGGAGAAAACTCTTCACCAATGGCATTACAGCATATTGGCTATAAATACGCGGTAATCCCAGGGCGCAAGGATCTTCGGGTGGTAAAAAAAAGAATTAAGATTGAAAATCATACGGTACTTTCCTATATTAGAGCACTCTTTAAAAATTCATTTATTGTGAAAATATATGGACTCAATGTAATAAGCCTCTTGGCTAGATAAGAGTTATTAAATAAGAAAATGACAGTGGACGTAGGGACTTTTAGCCCGAACCAATATAAAAGTCTCGGTGTTATTTACTTTTTGTACATTATCTTCCCTGTATTGGCTATTGCGACTCTTTAGTTCAACATCTCGTAACTAAGCTTGATTGTATCATGTCTTGGTAGTCTCTTCTCGTAACCAGCTGCTAAAGTTATACCTTCGGAATCAAGGTGCTGGTGTAGACAAATTTTGCGCTAATAATACCATAATCCTAACTATACATGTTTAAAATTTGGCACTAAATAAAAAAGGTATAGATCACTCATAGATGTAACACAAACGCTAAATTCATCCAAAATCCTAATAATAACCCGTTTTTCAAATTCAAAAACTGAATCGCTACGTTTTACATTTTGAATGTTGTATGAAGTTGAATATATTCTATAATGACTTTATTTGTAATCAGATCGGCTAATATTTAGTTTCAAACGAGGATATTTCCTAATCTCTCATGCAATCCACTAATATAGTTTAGAGAAGATGATTAGGGAAATAAAAAAGCGGGAAGGTAATGGCTAATTACGTAGATAATAGGATCAACTAAGGTTCATATCAATGGATAGTAGATACCAAATAACTTTATAGGCCTTTTCAATGTATCATGTTAGATTATGTTTTTCAACATATCTTAAGTCTTCAAATAATGCACAAAATTTATTACTTTAAATTCTTTATCTTGCTAGCTACACAAATCACATACTATCCAATCACTACATAAACTCTTAATAATTCAACATCATTTAAATTTTTTACACTTATTTGATAAATGTACATATAATAGTCAAAAATTACGAACCATGTCAATTCATGGGTTTTCACAAATATAAAAATAATTTTTAACAGCATTAAAATTAGATCTTAATTTTAAAAATTGAAATAAGAAATAATTGATTACTTTTTCAAAACTTACTTGAAATGCTTCAACTATCTTTGATTATTGTCTCACATTGCAGCTTTTGAATTTTGTCATTTTTTTATTTGTATTTTTTTCATTTTAAAAATAATAAGGTGCTAATTGATATGTGAAAGTGGGTTGCTATGGATTTTCCCATGACTATGTTTGATATTGAGAATATATTTCTAATATTCACTAGTTAAGAGTGCATTCTTTTGTTAAATGAATAGAAAATTTGAAAGTGGTATGAAATAAAATTATTTAATGAATAGAGAATGCATTCATGTATTGTGAAAGGGGCATTTAATTAAAAGGGTTATTTTAATTATTTTTCTAAGAATAATTATTTTTGTTATTAATTTATTTTGTTTTATTCATTTTAATAATACAGTTAAACGAATTTTTATTATTTATAAATTATGAAATGGTAGAAAAAGTGCAATTAGAAAAAGACAGATTTTTAGTAAATATTAGTAATTTTGAATACAAATACAATATCTCATCTCTCTTCCTAATTTCCCTTTTAGATATATAATAAGCCACCTAAGCTCACCCAGCTTGTCCACTAGACAACGAACAGATCTGTAGTATATCTTCATAGTATTCGAAATGTATGTGATTTCCAATTCATGAGTCAACCTTCTATTACAAAGCTATATGTTTACAAACAGTCTACACTATTTCCAAGTTATGTGAAGAAACTCCACTTGGTTGACGCCTATGAGGACCGAAGCGTTAGTAGAGCGATGCTGTTTTGAATAAGTTCAAGGAGTGTGAGTGTTGATCTCGTAACATCACCCCTGAGAAGGTCGCCATGCATCTAGGTATCGAATTGGAGATCGGTAGAAGGAGCCTCCGGAAGTATGAACCTATAGAAGGGATTTCCAATGCAACCTTCAAATATTACATTCAGCTCTTTAAATTTCAGAAGTGGACTAACTTTTAATTTCTTAAACTTCCTAATAGCCATGTACCACCTTGTCATCTCCACCATCAGTGACTTTCGCTACATTCCAAAACCAGCCTTCAACTTGCATCAGCCGGTTTTAAGGGTTCCAATCGCGCTTTAAGTTGTCGAACTTGATTTCTATTCAATCGGTGTTGTAGCCGATACTCATTTATGCATTGAAATCTTCCATGATTTGCTTGTACCAATAGCCAATAAGACCTTTTCGAGAGCCGATCTTGGCAAAACATATGCCAATAAAGGCCAACGTCCTTTCGTTAGTTCAGTCTATAATCTGGCGGTTGGGTAGATAAACTGGAAGATTTGTGTGTCAAACATACTAAAAGAACATTCAGGAAAAGCATAAGAGGTAGAAATAAGTATGAAAAAAAATTCTACAAAATTTATCTAAAAAATGTAGAAGTAGTTAAAAATGCAATAATTTTTGGGTTGGAGGTGAGGAGGTGCTTCGATGAAGTGAAATGAAGGAGGAAGAGTGAATATAGAGGAAGGAAGAGGTGTTGACGTTGGTAGAAAAAAGACATTGGCGTCCGATGTACAAAAGTCAACCGTTTATTTCCATTAGTTCCCACCAATGGAACAACCCGGTAGGTCCACAGTCGAAGCGTCGGACAGGTGGATGCGACGCCTACTCCACCTATAAGAAATTTGACTGGAAACTACACCGAAGTCATAAAAAAATGACATAACTTTTTTAATTATATGCTCTTAACCTTAAATGGTGGTTCCAAGTAGGTTCAAAGGGATGGATTTAAATGATTGATTCAAAAAATTTCCATGTGTTGGCGTCAAAATTGGCCACCAAAACCCAATTAGGTAAAAGTACCAATATCCAATCTAATCACCAAAAATAAGAGAAATAAATGAAGAATAAAATTAAAACGAGCAAGTAAAAAGAGACAAGATTTATGATCGTTCGACTAACTCCGGCCTACGTCCATATCCAAAAATTCCTTTTTATTATACTCAAGTTTGTTTACAGTTACAATCTGAAATTCAAGATAAAAATTAGCAGAGTGTAGCCTAGGTTGAAGATAAAGAGAAGCAGAAAGGAGCTCCCTTTTCTGACGCCATGCCTACTATATTTATAGGGGAAGACATGCACAGATCAGGCAGAAATTTTGACAGAAGATTCGGAAGACCAAGGCGAGGCCACCCAAAAAATTTCAAGCCCATTGGGGCCCGAAATAAGGATCGGCACCGATCCTTATTAGTGTATCTTAATGGGCTGCGATGCGTGTAAGGGGTGCCCAATGATGTTAGCTGCTTGCCCTACAAATTTCGTGCCATTTCAACTTACGTTTTGTGAGATATCGCATTTTCCATAAAGTGGTGTTGCTTGAATTTTGATTTTTGCCGATCCCTCTAGAGAGATAGGTATCGATCCAACCAATCTCTTCTAACCATGCAATCCCTAGGGGAGCTTCTTCATGTTGTATTATGCTTAGCTCCAAGTTTCATGCCAATTGGATTTAGAACTCGAGTTATTGATCAATCTTTATTGCAATAAGTTATGAAGGCTGATTATAGCCGATCCCTATGGAGGATAGGTACCGATCCCTCGAACTTGCTCCATATGCTATGCGATCCCTATGAGGTGTTACAAATGTTATAGTTAGCTTGTGCTTCAAGTTTCATATTAATTGGATTTGTAGATACTGAGATATTGACTAATCACTGCCAGAATTTGAATATAGCCAACACCTACAAGGGAAGAGTGATGACCCCTATGGAGGGATCAGTGTTGATCCCTTCAAATCGCATGTTTTGAGGTGCGGCCCCTAGGGTGAAGTCCATAGGGTCCCCTCTTCTTATTCCTAGAGTTTCACTTTGATCCCTCTTGTGGTTGTTGAGTTATTAGTTGTTTTCTATCGAAATGCACTTGCTCCTATGTGTTGAACCATATTCCATACTTCGAACATTCTAATTTGTATATCTATCAATTCCATTAAATCTCGACTTCATGTTATTATCTGGGCTTGATTTCCAGATCCTACAATCATCACTCTGGACTCATAGGCCCCGATAATCGTGAAGTCTGTTGGGTTAAATCTGTATGTATACTGCATTAACAAAAGGTAGGTTAACACTTTGCCCCCCAAAACATGCCTTGCGATTGGAAGGTGTGTTTTGAATTGTCGTAAATCCAAAATCCATTGATAGCCGTATTTTCCAATCCATAATCCAATCCATTACCAATCGAAATCCATGATCTGTCCGGATCATTAGTGAAATCCATGACTGTTCTGAATCGATATCCAATTCTGAATACATTCTAAATCCTTAGCTAAATCAATATCTACCCAAAGCCAATAGCCAAATCCGTGATCTTACTGGATCGTTAGCTAAATCAAAGCCTCGATCTCACCAAATCCTTACTGAGAACAATCCACACTCGACGACCTGAGTTGGCCGATCCATCGTGTCCAAGCGAAGCAACCTACTCCTAACCAGGCATAGTCCATACACGCCAATCTTTATTTCTATGGATCCTTGTTGAGCACAATCCATACTTGACGACTTGAGTAGGAAAATCCATCATGTTCAAGCGAAGCGACCTACTGTTTGCCAGGCACAATCCACACCCGAGGACCTTGATCTCTTCGGATCCTTGCCGAGTAAAATCCATATTCGACGACTTGAGTAGGCAGATCCATCGCATTTGAGCAAAGCGACCTACCCCTTGCCTGGCATAGCCCATACCTGATGACATGTATTATCTATTACATCGATCCAAATTCAATCATTTCTAAGTTCGTTTGCAAAAATATAAAATAAGAGGTCGCACAACAAATAAACCAGAGTACGAAGCAAACAAGAAGAAAAAATAAGAAAAAAAACCTAACTTCACAAACTCGAGCACTACAGTTTATCATCATCTTAAAGCATGCATGGAGACCGTCCTCGATCCCATACTTGTATAAGCGACTTAGCCATCCTACTACGGAGTTTGTAACTATTCCATACCATCCTAATCAATTGATGGCAAGTTGATGATGATGCCTTGATCCACTGTCATTTTCATTCGAGGTGGACGGTGGTTGTTCCTGTTCCATCGTCGCACCCTGAATCCTCACGTATTGTTATAACTGACCATTCCCCACGTGTTCCTCAATGATATCCTTCAAATGCCTACAGTCTTTTGTATTGTGCCCATCCAGCTCGTGGAATAGGCAGCGCTTTCTTAATGTCTGTTTGCATTCGAAGGGTACTCTCCTTGTCGACCTTCGGTATGGAAGGCATCCTCGAGTATCTAGGTATACCCGTTCTAGGGTTTCATTCAATTCTAAGTAATAAGAGAATTTGGGTTTCCCCTCTTTTTCTTCGATCCATCAAATTTATTATCCATGTTCTATTTACCCTTGCCCTTCTCATCGGGCGGTTCTTCACCTCGTACCATATTAACTTCTGTTGCCTTGTTATTAGCTTTTGCATCTTCTTGTCATAGAACCCTTTCTGCTTCAGGGTAGAATTCCCCGAGATCCATCGGTGGATCCCATATTAGTGATATCTTAAAATACGAATTATCTACAACTCCTGACACTTGACACTGCCACCATCAAAATCATCGATGGATTTAGTCCCCACCGAAACAACTACCGCATTGAGCCTAGTTGAAAATTTCTTGTTTGATTCTCATGCTCACTACTTTACTGATGTCAATGTCATCACATTCTTGGCTCTCGTAATGCGAACCTGAAACTGCTTCATAAATTTTTCGATTAATTTCGTCCTTGTGCTAATAGAACAACTCAACTGTCTAAACCAAAATGTAGCTACATCCATTAAGTATAGGGGAAGCATCATGTCAGGACTTCTTCTGAAGCCCCCAGTACTTCCATATGCGGTGTATATCATATGCATAGTGTGATCCGACTTTCCATTATAAGCTTCCAGTGTTGGTAGTTTTAATTCTAGTGGATTCTTAGCATTCTTGATATTGGGAGCGAATAGACTTCTATTTACATCCTATAGATCCATGTTCACTAATCCTCCATGCATAGCTCGCCTAATCATCTCTGCAAACCTATCATTGTCTTCCAATGGTAGTCTCCTATCATCATGTCCAAGCTACCCCCGAATCTGCAAGGGAAATTTGGAACATATTCCTATGGAGGAGCATCCAAATTCCAATTCGCACCACACTCTATGGCATTGACCGCAGATCCTCCAGCATCACGATCGACCAGACCAGGAGGAATGCCCCCATGTCTTGGGATCAGTGCTGATCCATCTGGAGAGATCGGTGTCGATCCCTCTAAGATGGTCGTGGACTGCCCTCGGTTTCTCTGCTCCACTCATTCGTCCACTGGCTCCATTTCCATGTTCTCGGTTCTGATTTCCAGTGCCTGCCGCCTCAACTCCTTCATCTATAGCTCCGGTGGTTGGTATCATTCCAACACCTTGTTTTACATTCCAATAGCTCCTATGGCTCCATCCTGTCCAATTTGTCTGAGTAGACTCTACATCATCTCCGCCTGTCTTTTCAGCATTTTTTCCTAATAGCATACATCATTGTTCCTATTTTATTTCTGGTGATATAGATAGATGTTTGAGTAGCTCCAGCTCTTAAGGAAGCCTCGTGACTCTCTTCATGATGGCTCCTATCTTCTACTTATCTCCTTCTTGATTTCTTGCCATTACTCTAAATCCAAGCGCTCTAATTGATTCCAAATCCGAACTCCAAATCCGCCTGGGCTAGCCTTCTTAGTAAAAGCACCAAAATATTAACGTCAAAATTAGCCACCAACATCCAATTATGTAAAAGTACTAATATCCAACACAATGACAGAAATATGAAGAGAAATAAATGAAGAATAAAATTAAAACAATCAAAAAGCAAGTAAAAAGAGACAAGATTTATAGTGGTTTGGCTAACTCCGACCAACATCCACTCACAAAGAATCATTTTTATTATACTCAAGTTTGTTTACTGTTACAATCCGAAATTCAAGAATAAAATTGGCAAAGTGTAGCTTAGTTGAAGATGAAGAGAAGCATAAAGAAGCTCCATATTCTGATGCCATACCTACTGTATTTATAAAGGAAAACGTGCACGGATCGGGCTGAATTTTTGACAGAAGGTTTGGGAGCCAAAGACGAGGCCACTCAAAAATTTCTAAGCTCATTGGGGCCCACAATAGGGATCAGTATTAATCCCTATTAGTGTGTTCAAATGGGTTGTGATCCATCTGAATGGTTCCCCATGATTTTAGCTACTTTCCATCCAAATTTCATGCTATTTCGACTTACAGTTTGTGAGATATCGCGTTTTTCATGAAGCGGTCTTGTTTGAATTCTGATTTCTACCGATCTCTCTAAGGGATAGGTACCGATCCCTTTAATCTCTTTCAAACGCCATGCGATTCCTAGAGGAGCTTCTTCATGTTGTATTATGTTTAGCCTCCAAGTTTCACATCAGTTGGATTAGAAGAACTCGAATTATTGATCAGTCTTTGTTGCAATAAGTTGTGAAAGCTGTGTTAGTCCGTGAGATGATGGTTTTGATGACAACAACCTGATAATAGATTATAAATATAAATACTGACATTATAAGTTTAGATATATATGTATATGCAGGATTTAACCATGCAGGTACCAAGAATGAAGACTATACAGTATAGAGATTCAAGATATCGAGATAGAAGACTCTGAGTATCAAGATTATCAAGATTTGAAGATTTCAAGCATAAGTATTTTTATTAGGAATTTTTGTTAAAACTCGTAGGAAAGCACTGGCATCTGAAAATCCAATTTATTCGTGGAATGGAATCCACTTCGAGCCGGTTAAAGGGATGGAACCCTAAGTAGGATGGAACCTAAGAAAATCTAGTGGAACATTGTTTTGTATCCACTAATTTTAATTCAAATGATTTTACAAAATTATCTTGTTTTCAAAATGATTTCATAGCTTTCCTTTTAAAAACATCAAAACTCTCTATCCAGATTTTAAATAATTTTAGCCTCAAAATTATCTTTAATTTCAAAGTCAAATTACTCCTGATTTTAAACTATCTTTTAATATAATATATTTAACTTTTAAATATTTATACTTAGATTTAAATATAAAATTATAGTTAAATTCTATATATATTATTCTCTATATTTACTTATGAATTTTAACTATAGTCAAGTATATTTATAAAGTTAAAAAATAGTTTTAATATAAAATAAAAGTTATTTTCAAATAAAATCAAAACACCAAAAAATCCTTTGGGATGTCGACATACCCAAGTACCCCATGTCGACATGGTGTCGGTTGAGTTCAAAATTTAAATTTCAAAAGACGTGTATATTCGCCATAACTCTTAATGAATGGATATGGCTGTTGTTCTTCTATAAATAGGGGTTAGTTTCAACAAATTTTATATCAGATTTTCTGGTTTTTCACTCCTCTTCTTCTTCCACATTTCTTAATACATATTCTTACCATTACTCTACCGAAATCAACATTGAATCGAACTCGATGACTTCTAGTTTGATTCTCTATCACTATCTCTACAAGGTTCTCAGTGCTATTCAAAGTTATAGACTTCTTTGTAATCTATTAAGCGAGAAACGGTGTGATTGCAGCCTTGGAAATCAATCAAAAGAAAGAAGGTGTGATTGTAGCCTTGGTAAATCAATTGGGTAAACTTGTGGCCCGAAAATCAAGTATCTCTACCCAGAGGATAGAAATTCTAGAGGGTGTACCTCATAGCCTTGAAACTGAGGGTGTAATTGTACAATTGCTTTTGAAAGGAAATCTGTACTTGTGTTGCGGGACTAGATGTAGGGTAACTCCGAACCAGTATAAAATCTAGTGTGTTCTTTCCTTTACTGCTTTTATTTTATTTCTGCATCTGTGTTTGTTTCTGTGATCATATCTGTGTCTGTATATTGTATACATCGGTGTCTAAATTAACATAAACTGAAAAGATTTAGTAATTCTTTATTAACACTATTCACCCCCCCTCTAGTGTTAATCCTAGCCTTAAGATTCGTATTCCGCATTTCTCTCAATTGGTATCAGAGCGAGGTTTTCAATGTTTCATAATCTGATTTTTGAAAAGCTTTAAAAATGGCTACCAACACTGGTACTGTTACTAACACTAGTATCCCTGTCACTAGTTCATTCGTAGAGGGTCAGTCTACTGTCAGACCACCACTTTTTAATGGCAGTAACTATGCATGTTGGGCATGTAGGATGAAAATATATTTACAATATATAGGATTAGACACTTGGAATATCACATAAACTGAATATTCTGAACCCACAACTAATTTTGCACAGTGGACTGCTGAGCAAAAGACTGTTGCACAAAATAATTCTAAGGCTATGAATATTCTGTTTTGTTCACTAGATAGAAATGAATTCAATAGAGTGTCGGTTTGTAAGTCTGCATATGAAATCTGGAATACTTTGCAAGTTACTCACGAAGGAACAAGCAAAGTTAAACAGAACAAAATTTCCATGCTCACAAATCAGTTTCAATTATTTAAAATGAATCCTAATGAGTCTATTTCGGATATGCATAGTAGATTTCAGGATATTGTGCATTCTCTTATATCTTTGGGAAAGGAACTTTCTGAAGAAGATCAAGTCAGAAAGATTTTAAATTCTCTAACTCCAGAATGGGACAAAAGACACTTGCGATCGAAGAGGCAAATGACATCAGTACTTTAAAGATAGAAGAATTAATTGAAAATCTAATGTCGTATGAAGTTCAAATGATAGGGAAAAGAGAAAGTAAAGCATATGAAAAGAAATCAATGGCATTCAATGCATTGACCGATGGATCAGACTTAAACAGCGATAATGATGAAGAGATAGCCTTTATGACCAAAAATTTTAGGAAATTCTTGAAATACAAAAAGATGAATAATCTCAAGAGAAACAACTATAAGAATTCTGGAAATTAGAATGTAGTGCCAAATAATGACAAATGTTACAACTGTGATAAACTAGGCCATTTCAAAAGAGACTGTACATATCCAGATAGGCAAAATTCTCCTATGAACAATGATCCAGCAAAGAAACGGAAGCGTGCATTTACTGCAACTCGAGATGACTCAGACTCGTCCTCAAGTGATGATGATCAGAAGATAGATAATTCGAATTTGTGTTTCACAGCTGTTCATGACTCCGACGAATTCAAAGAAACGGACTCAGAAAAAGGTACACGTTTACAATACAATTGGTTGAAATTGCTTGCTTAGAATTAGTTGCTTGATTGTTTGATTGATTGATTTTGAATTGGTGTTTTGTTTGAATTTTAAAATTTGTTTTCTATTTTTTGTTATTATTTCATTATTTTAATATTATTTGTATTATTTTTTAATAGTACAATAATATTTTCTGAAATATACCTAAAGTTTAATAATATTTCAGATATATATAGGCATTAAAAATAATAATAATATTTATATATATATATATATTAGAGAACTTAAGAAAAATCAATTCATGAAAATTTAAAGGCACATGTCGACATGGATACCTGAATTTGAATTTCAAAATTTGAATTTAAATGTTTGAATTTCCCTCCACCTTTTCACTTCATTCAATTCTCTGAAAAGCTACCTTTTGACCAGAGAATATGTCCTTTAAGAATCTATTTATTCACTATCTTTTATCATATCCTTTCACTCTTATTTTCAAATTCAAACTCTCTCTTCATAACTTCAAGCTATCTACTCTCTACTTTAATGGCTTCTTCAAGCAACCCCTCCACCATAAGAATTTTCCAAAAAATCAAAGAGCAATTATTCAATGATCCGGAGGCAATAAAAGCATACATCAATTATGTTAACTATGCCAAAGTCCATCCCGAAAAATTTGCAATTTTTCAAGATTTTTCTTCTTATGAACTTGATTCTCTTTTTGCAAACAATGGAGTTCTTAGTCTTATTGATGCTTCTCAAAATTATTTTGTTTGCTATCCAAATCTTGTCAAAATTTTCTATGCTAATTTAAACCGTGGATTTTATCATGGAAATGAGGATGAAATTTGGAGTAGTGTCAAAGGCACTAGAATTGTTTTGAATTGTGATTTTTTGGGTACCATTCTCAATTACAAGTGTACGGGAATGGATCTTTCTAATTTTATAATCGATGAAAATGATCGTGGGACATTTCATCATATTTTCGAAGGAATTGATAATTTTGAATTCAAAAATCGAAATTTTCGTCCAAACGCAAGAATTGTCAATCTTCTTTTGCAACATACTTTGACCCCAAGATCGGGGAATTTTAACAATCCTACTTCAAAAGTTTGCAAAGCCCTTTTTTCTATTTTTGGAAATTATGACATAAATTGGGTGCAAGTTATTTTGGATGAACTTCGTCCTAAAAATCTTGAAATGGGTGAGAATACTTTATACCATGGAATTTATCTCACTTGGATTTTTAACTATTTTGGAGTGGATTTCAAAGGAAAAGAATTTGTTTCTAGAAAAGTTTTCAATCATTCCAACATTTCACTTATGAAAATTCCTTTTGTTTTTCAACCTTATGAGACCCTTGCCGAAAAAGAAGAGCGATTGGGTCATGAGGAAATGGAAGAAAAGGAAGAGGAAGAAGAAGAAGAAGGGGATGAAATGGAAATTGAAGAAGAAGAAGAAGGTGAAACCTCTTTGGAAAGAATTGACTATCCTCCTAATCCATCCACCAAAATACTTCTCAAAAACCAAAAGACGATTGTTGAGAACCAACGGATTCTTAAAAGATCCGTTAGTAAGAATTTGGTCAAAATTTCATCCAAGATGAACAAGTTCATTTCCGAAGTCAGCAAGAAACTTGGATTATCTTCATCATCATCATCCTCTAACTAGTTTTATCTTTTCGTATCTTGTTGTATTTGTTTTAGTTTGCTTTATTTCGAATGTTCATGTAGTTTGTTGTGTGCTTAATCATTGTATTATCGTAGTATGCAATGAAACGAAATTTCCTTTCTGTTATCTACCTTATCTTTTCTCCAGAATAAATGTTAGTATATTATATAAATATATATACACACACAATTATTCACAAAATCAAATTAGTCATAATTTTACAGTAACCCATGTCGACATCCCCTACATGACCTTGTCGACATGTACTGGTCAGAAATGACAATTGATTTTGAATTTGAAATTTGAATAACTTTCAAATGTCTATTCATTTCAAACGAATTTCTTCACCTATAAATACCTGTTTCTTCCAGAATTCTTCACTGAAATTTATTTCTTATCATCTGTATCCTTTATTTCTTTCACAAATTCAACTATGGCTAATCCTATTCACAATCTATCCGAAAATCTTGAAGAAACCCTTAATTCGTTCAAGAATATTCTCTCGTTTATTCTACGTAACCAGCGTCACTTAGAATTGAGTCAAATGCAGATGATCAAGGAACAAGAAAGGCACTTCGATGTGATACGATGGATGATCTCCTCTCTGCACAAGGATGTTAACAAAGCACATCCTCCTGTCTTTCTCACCAATGACAATGATAATTGGGATGCTATTAAGGCAGACCCAATCTTTAGAGAAGAAGGATGGGTGGAAGTTCCACGTAACGTTTGATTTTTATTTGTTTGCTTTGATTGATTTGGTCTGGATTCATACTCTGTGCAGACTGATTTCTTGATATTGGTTTGAAGTTTATTGTTTAAAACATATATATATACATTGAAATGTATATAGTCTTTGATTAGTTATCATGATCATAAGTATAATTATTTCTTAATCTGTATATTATATATTCCGTTGTATAGTTTACCAATGCAGGTACTGAAATCCAAGAATGAAGGGGGGTGAATTTTTGTTGATGATAAAGGGGGAGAAATATAAAATAGGGTAGTTAGGCATAAATTAAGGGGGGTTATTAGTTTTAGGGGGAGTTATTAGGATAGAAATAATATTTTATAAACAAAGGTTGTCATCATCAAAAAGGGGGAGATTGCTAGTCCGTGAGATGATGGTTTTGATGGCAACAACCTTAGAATAGATTATAAAATATAAATACTGACATTATAAGTTTAGATATATATGTATATGCAGGATTTAACCATGCAGGTACCAAGAATGAAGACTGTACAGTATAGAGATTCAAGATATTGAGATAGAAGACTCTGAGTATCAAGATTATCAAGAGTTCAAGGTTTCAAACATAAGTATTTTTATTAGGAATTTTTGTTAAAACTCGTAGAAAAGCACTGGCATTTTATTCATGGAAAAGAATCCACTTCGAGCCTGTTAAAGGGATGGAACCCTAAGTAGGATGGAACCTATGAAAATCTAGTGGAACATTGTTTTGTATCCACTAATTTTAATTCAAATGATTTTACAAAATTATCTTGTTTTCAAAATGATTTTACAAAATTATCTTGTTTTCAAAATGATTTCAAAACTTTCCTTTTAAAAACATCAAAACTCTATATCCTGGTTTTAAATAATTTTAGCCTCAAAATTATCTTTAATTTCAAAGTCAAATTACTCCTGATTTTAAACTACCTTTTAATATATTATATTTAACTTTTAAATATTTATACTTAGATTTAAATATAAAATTATAGTTAAATTCTCTATATATTATTCTCTATATTTAATTATGAATTTTAACTATAGTCAAGTATATTTATAAATTTTAAAAATAGTTTTAATATAAAATAAAAGTTATTTTCAAAGAAAATCAAAACACTAAAAAATCTTTTGAGATGTCAACATGCCCAAGTACCCCATGTCGACATGGTGTCAGTTGAGTTCAACATTTAAATTTCAAAAGAAGTGTCTATTCGCCATAACTCTTCATAAATGGATATAGCTGTTGTTCTTCTATAAATAGGGGTTTGTTTCAATGAATTTTATATCAGATTTTCTGGTTTTTCACTCCTCTTCTTCTTCCACATTTCTTAATACATATTCTTACCATTACTCTGTCGAAATCAACATTGAATCGAACTCGATTACTTCTAGTTTGATTCTCTATCACTATCTCTACAAGGTTCTTAGTGCTATTCAGAGTTATAGACTTCTTTGTAATCTATTAAGCGAGAAAAGGTGTGATTGTAGCCTTGGAAATCAATCAAAAGAGAAAAGGTGTGATTATAGCCTTGGTAAATCAATTGGGTAAACTTGTGGCTCGGAAGTCAAGTATCTCTACCCAGAGGATAGAAATTCTGGAGGGTGTACCTCGTAGCCTTGAAATCGAGGGTATAATTTTACAATTTCTTTTGAAAGGAAATCCGTACTTGTGTTGCGGGACTGGATGTAGGGTAACTCCGAACCAGTATAAAATCCGGTGTGTTCTTTCCTTTACTACTTTTATTTTATTTCTGGATCTGTGTTTGTTTCTGCGATCATATCTGTGTCTGTATATTGCATACATCGGTGTCTAAATTAACATAAACTGAAAATGATTTAGTAATTCTTTATTAACACTATTCACCCCCCCCTCTAGTGTTAATCCTAGCCTTAAGATCCGTAATCCGCATTTCTCTCAAGCTGATTATAGCCGATCCCAATGGAGGGATGGGTACCGATCCCTGCAACTTGCTCCAAATGATATAGGATCCATTTGGGGTATTCCATATGTTATAATTAGCTTGTGCTCCACGTTTCATGTCAATTGGATCGGTAGATATTGAGATATCGACTAATCACTACCAAAATTTGAATATAGCCGACCCCTGCAAGGGAAGAGTGCCGACACCTATGGAGGGATATGTACCAATCCCTTCATGTTGCATGTTTTGGGATGTGACCCATAGGTGAACTCCCTAGGGTCCTCTCTTCCTGTTTCTAGAGTTTCACTTTGATCCCTCTTGTGGATTTTGAGTTATTAATTGGCTTCTGTCGAAATGCACTTGCTCCTATGTGTTGAACCATATTCCATACTTTGAACATTCTGTCTTGCATATCTATCAATTCTATTCGATCTCGACTTCATGTTTTTATCTGTACTTGATTTCTTGGTCCCATAATCATCACTCTAGACTCTTCGGCCTTGATAATTGCAAAGTCGGTGGGGTTAAATCCGTCTGTATACTGCCTTGGCAAAAGATGGGTTAACGCCATGCATTTTTTTTAATGTGTTTGACTTTTTAAATACAAAAATATTTCTTTGATTCCATGTATACAAATTAATTTAATAGAATATTAACTTCAGCTCCATATTTATTGTTTTAAAAGTAAAGTGGTTTTATATTTGTGATTTTTTGAAAATTAGATCCCTACCCCCTTTAACGTCACACTCGACCAAACCACCATTCGCCAATAAATTTAATTCAAACCTTTAAAATGTGAAGCCTTTATAGGTTAATTAATTACGAGTACATATGCATGCCCAGGTGGGTCTGCATTTAATCACAACGTGCATGGATTTTTTGTTATACCCGGTGAAGTAGATTTGATAGTAGCATCCCCATATTTGAACTCCACCTAGGCAGAAGCTGCTATTTTTTTATTCAGACTGCAATAAATTCTTCATACTAATTTGGAATCAGGCGAGACTTCGATCGATGAACTCCCATCTAAATTACAGACGATAAGGAACACTCGGATACTTCATCTAGTTAACGTATACCGTAGTTCTCCTTGGTGACTAACAATTATACTTAGAAAATAACAGACTACATCCTTGTATTTGAACTCAGCCTTGGCAGAACCTGCTATTTTTTTGTTCATACTGCAATAAATTCTTCATACTAACTCGAAATCGGGAGAAACTACGACCAATGAAATCCTACCTAAATTACGGACAATATAGAACACTCGGATACTTCAGCTTATGAACTATATCGTAGTTCTCTATGAGTATACATGCATGTCCATGTGGACATGTATTTAGTCACTTTATATGTCTTAACATTTATTCTATCATTTTCAAATAACATGTTTTATTTCCTTCATTATTTGATGACTATTATGCTTATTTCTGTTGGCCTAGAGGTTAATTAGTTTTTCTTTCTTACTTCAATTCTTTGGTTGTAATTAATGTTTCGCTCATTTTTCTTAATTCTATCCTCATTTCTTAGTTCTATTCTCTTAAGGGTGGGCCTAAATTCTTTCTCAAGCTCCATCATTTATTTTGTTATTTGAAACTTATCAATCTATATTATCATTTCCAACGAGCAAATTGTTTCCATCGCTTCATTGTAACCTATTTGATGATTACTACATATTTGTTGGTATTGGTTCGGATGATTGGTGCTTTTTTATTTGGTTAAAAGTAATCTATAGCTCGTGTCGACTATTACATGAATGCGAAGGTCGATCAATATGAAAATTTGTTGCCAAAAAGACGATTGTCGAGAAAATGCAATCAAAAAGACGTGAACAAACAGAACATGACTCAAAGGTCCGAGTCAAGATGACAAAAAAAATATTCTTAGCCCATTAAATTTAAAATGGTATGACTTTTGCACATGGATCATTATACAAATAAATGAAATGAGCCTCTATGATAACCAATTACAGCATCCACTTTGTACTAGCTTATAATTTAGTCCGGTTCATAATTGTACATAATTGAATGCATTATATCAATTTTCAGCACATTTAGCACGGTCAGAGCATAGCTTTGAATATTCTAGATCTTCAATATTACTTGTTATTTTTTTATCGAGACGCAACAAATAAATGCTCATTTACTAAACATTTGGAATCAAACAGTTTTAACATAAGTGAATGAATTCAGATTATTAATGCATTTACACACGATTTTGAATCTTAAATCTTATACTGGATATTAACTTTAATATTACGTTTGAATTGCTTTGTTAGAGCTATCACTAAATATACAGACTGAATGAAGAACTATTTGAGATGCTCTTAACTTAAGCATCATGCAATGTATATTTGTTCTAGCTAATCCACCAACACGGTACTTCGTATCTAACAATATCACAAAGGAAAAATATTACTATAGTCAAAATACAGTCATTATGTTAGCAGAGTAAAAATGAGGTTACTAAAATTTACATATATTAATACTTTTTTATACAAATATGTATCAATAGTACAGTACCCCACTGGTTTAGATCTAGAATTTACCTACAATTAACATAGGCACAGATCACCTTTCCAGTACTAATTAAAAATATAAACAGAAAAACAGATGAAAGAAAACACAATGAATTCCAAAACGCAAAGACATGTACCACTGCACCAGCTGTAAATCTGTTTTCTAATTGCATTAATATACAAAATGTCACATGTAAGTTATGTTTTGCATCTACTCCATGATGCCAGTGCATAGCAAGCTCGCTCTCGGTACTAACAATTATGAAACCATGAAAAAAGTTATGAAATTATCCCAGTACTCAAGCTCGTAGATAGCTTTTATAACATGATTTTTAATTCATTAATCTCAATTTAAGGCTATATAACATAAAGCATCAACCAAAGCTTAGTTTGCGGTCAAATATAATGTCCTGTGTTTTTGGTTTCTTAGTATGGGCATATTCAAATTCAGATTTAATACAAAAGTAATAATTTATATCCAGAAAATAAGTATATATGGTTAAATATATATTCTGTAACAACCCACATATTTTACAATTGTATATTTAAATATTTTATTTAAATATGGCATCGTTAGTCGGATTTTAGTCCGAAAAGTTATTTTTGCAAATAGTCGAATTAGAACTCGAGGCCACTTCCTTTGAGTTCAAAATGCCGTTTGCAACCTTTTTGAGTATAAACTTCGATATGTTTGGAGTTAGTAGAATTTTTCTACTTTTCACTTAGGGCTTTGGATTGGGTTTTAGCCCATTAACCCCAATTATCAACCTAGCTCCAACCCTCTTCTCTTCATTCCTTCATAATTTCCTAATACTCAAGCTTTAGCAACAATGGAGAGTGGAATGGGAAATTAAAACTCCAAGCCCGAATCATCTTTGCAAATTCAAGTTCTAGCACCAAATTCATAGAAGAAGCTTTGGTAAGCCTTCTCTTCTTCTTCTCCAACTCATTCTCCTTTCAATTTCAGAAATTCCTAAACATAACTTAGGAAATGTTTCTCTTTTAAGCTTAGATTCAAGCTTGTTGGGTTGGAATTAAAGAGTGATTGTTCCTGCCATTGCTCTATAGCTTCTTCTTTATTTGTTTTGTGTAAAAAGGTGAGATTTTTATCTCACATCTATGTCTATCTCCATCCTTGTTGTTAGGTATGAATTCCTAACACTTATTCATGTGCATTTGCTTTTGATTTGGATTGCTTTGGTGAATATTCCAATTTTTGGTGTTTTGAAAGCAAATTTTATGAAATTCCTATTATGGATATTTGGACATTGATATTCGGGGCGTATCGAAGAGCCTTTAAGGCTGGGTTGTCGCTTGGCATAAATCCTTAGTCGTCGTTGCTCGTCCGGTCGCTTTCGATATTCGTTTTGGGCCATTTTTGGCCAAGGTTCAAGAAAGGCCTGAGAAACAGGTTTTAGACGTCTAAATGCTCCTTTTCAGAAGTCTGAATATCATATTGGGAAAATTTCTATTCCCAGATTCAGACGTCTGAATCAATATTTCCAGACGTCTGAATTGGTTCGAATTGAACGAGAGAAGAAATAAGCTAAAAATTGGCATTTCCAAACGTCTGAAAATATATATTCAGACGTCTGAATTATGTTCTGGAAAATATTTTATTTTCCAGATTCAGGCGTCTGAATTCTACCCTTTAGACGTCTGAATCTGCTTGTTTTTGCCTATTTTAGCTTGAGTTTCCAAATTTAATCGATTTGTGTTGATTCCCATTTGTTGTTATCATTTATTATCGACTTTGATGATATTTTCTTTGGGATTTTTGGAACTTCCACCTTGATGGATTCGGTATCGATTTCTTTGGATTCAATTCACGTCTTCGTATGTGAATTTTGGTGATTGATTGTTTCTACAATCATTTTTGTGATTTGTCACTTTAAAATATAAAGGTTTTCAATACTAGTAGTAAACCAATCTAGTAGTATATACAAACCTTTACCTCACTCGTATGAGAAATCTAATTAAACGACTTGGTAAAATAAGTGGTATGAAACACTTGCTTTTGCTTCGTCGGTTAATTTTTGGACTTGTTAGATTGAAACTCTTGTGACAACTTTCGAGTGGAAATCTACAATTTGTTCGTAAATATTTTAGTTAAGCCAGTGGTTATGGGACACGAAGCTAAGCTCATATATTTACTAGCTTAGTGTAATTGACACTTCTTGATGATCGATGATGATCATTTTGTGATTTAGACTAGCATTGAGCGATGTCACTTTGTCTGCGAGGGAGGCTAAACCCCTTTTTGTGGAGTTTCGACTCAAATTCGTAGGGTAGCGACCCATGGTCTTCGGGCCATTTTCAAAATGAATGGTTAGCAACCATGGAATAGCGTTCCGTTTTGTGATACACGTGTTGATGGGCTTTCATGCTCCTGTTTTGTGATAAGCGTCCCCCTTTTTGTGATTTCTGGATTTCTATTGATGATTTCTAGAATTTGTGTTTCGCCAATTTTTGTGATGTCATTGATAAGTTCTATCAATATTTGTGCATTGGTGAATTTGTGTTTCAACAACTTTTACGATTGGCATTGTGATGTTTGCCAATATTTATGACTTGGTGAATAAAAATTAAGAGTATGACATCCTTTTTTATCTTTGAGAAGATTCTTGTGATATTGATTAATCTGGTAGATTTTCAATTACATACTTATTACAGTATGGCATTATGGTTATCATACGTTTTTGTCATATCACTTATTCTATATCATTTCATCTGATATTTATAGCTAGACTGATCCGTTTATTATTTTCTTATTAAATAAACTCGGGTCAGACCGAGATGTTACAGGTGCTTCTGTTTCACTCCTCATCTGGGATTATTATTCTGACTTTTGGCTAACTACTTAGATTAGTAGTTTTTGTTGTATACATTTGAGATATAGACTCCATGATGTATACTTATTCTTTTGGGTAGCACTTGTAACTATTCTTTTGTGACATTGTGGATCTTGTTAGACCACTACTCTGATAAACACTTCTAAGTGTTATATATTCATATCTATTTCCGCCTTTGTGATATGGAAATATGTGACTGATTTTTGTTATGATATTTCTACATTTACTTCCGAAAATTTCATATAGCCACTGTGTAGTAGCTTTGAGTTTGTGTCGGTATGTCGGATTTCCTCTTGTGATGAAAAGTTATATTTTTATCTGGCATATCGGTACTCGCACAAAGCAATTATATAGATGGTCGCTCCTCAACAGCCTTATTCTTCGCGCTAGTTGACGGCATTACTCCATACTTTCCTTGGCTAGCGTGAGTATAGAGGTGGGGCGTCACAGCTTGGTATCGGAGCCAAATTTCGAAACATTATAGAATAATCTAGCAAGGATCATTGTCCTAAGTCTTTCTTAGGATTCGTGCCTTTGGATTTGATTCGTGTCTTCGTACCGTTCTGTCCTATTTTCTTTTATGATTTCTTGTTTTATCAATCATGATTGTTTGATAATTATTTTGAGAATAAATTTTCTTCTTCTTTCTTTCTTAAAAAGGGAAATGGTTAGACCTGGTCGTCCCAGCGTCGATCAATCTAGTGCTACTCCCCAGGATGGAGTATTTATGTCTACACAGCAGCTTCTTGATCTTGTAAAGAATGCTCAAGCAGTCGGTTCTATTCCGGAGCCTACTCACCCTAAGTCTGGATTTGCACTCTTGTGCAACGATTATACCAACTTGGGTGGGAAGCCATTCAAAGGTTCTGAAACCATTATTGAAGTCCAGGCTTGGCTAAGATCATGCGATCGAACCTTTTCTCGCATGAATCTTATCGATCTTCACCGTGTCCAGGTGGCCTCTAGTATGCTCCAAGAAAGAGTATTAGACTGGTACAAGCTTCTGATTTCTGAAATTATTGAAGCAGATCTTACCTAGGAGCAATTCCGGGGACGATTCGAATTAAAGTTTATGCCAGAAGCTGAGAAGGTGACATTGGCTCGTAGTTTCATAGACCTTGTTCAAGGTGAATCCTCCGTGGCAGATTATGTTGCATCATTCGAGTCACTTTCTAAATACGGGGTCGAATACATAAACACCCCATTGAAGAAGAACCAAAGATTTGTCTATGGCTTAAACAAAAATCTCAAGAAGCCATTACTTCTAAAATTAGATGTTTCTTTTGATCAACTCATTGATATCGCTCTTCGTCTTGAAGAGGCGGATAGGGAGAGTGATGTTGAAGTTGGAAGTGCCAAACCGAACTTCAACAACAACAAGGAAAGGCCTAATAAATTCAAAGGTCCTTATCCCAATAAAAAGGGGAAACAAGCAACTCCGACAGTGAAGACTTCTGCCTCTAGTGGTGGGCAATGCTACAACTGTGGTTCTAAGGACCATTATGCGAATAAGTGTTCAAAACCCCGTGCTTGTCGCTATTGCAAAAGCCCGGATCATTATTTATCTGCATGCCCCAAACTCCAAAATAAGAAGGAGGGAAAGCTTAATGTGGCGCAAGCTCCTTGCAACACTTCTCGTGGTCAAGGTATTTCTCATTCTATCCTTGATGGCATTATTGTGTTTCGTGATCAACCGATTCGAGTTCTTTTTGATACGGGTGCATCCCATTCTTTTATATCAAAGGAACTTGTTGATACTTTTTCTTTAAGTGTTGTTGCTTTAATGACTTCTTTGAGAATCGCGAATCCGGTTGGTGGGTCCGTAACACTCAGTTTACTTTGTAAAGATGTCGAGATTATTTTATCTGATTTTTCTTTCCAAGCCGATTTGCATGTCATGCGTTATTTAGGCTTTGGAATGATTTTGGGAATGGATTGGCTTAACCGTTATGAAGCTCATATCCTATGTCCTATGCGGACTATTTATCTTCGACATCCACAATCTGTTAATCAGATTTCTATTGTACTTAAAGATTCGGATTCCACTTTGGCAGCATCCTTATATTCTCTAAATCCTCGTGATGACGATAATGATGATGAGGAAGATGTCATTTCTCTTATTCACGTTGTTCATGAATTTTTCGACATATTTGTGCCCATCTTAGGATTACCCCCTAAGTGAGCAATTAAGTTCAGAATTAATCTAATTCCTGGAGCTTTACCTATTACTCGTCCTCCTTATCGTATGTCCAATAAGAAAAATGAAGAGATGCGCAAACAATTATCCGAATTGGAGACGAAGCAATTTATTCGTTCTAGTTCCTCTCCTTGGAGAGCTTCAGCTATTTTTGTGAAGAAATCCGATGGTACACTTAAGCTTTACGTTGACTACCGCAAGCTTAATGATCTTACTATCAAGAATAAATATCCTTTACCTCGGATTGATGATCTATTTGATCAACTTAGTGGTGCTAGAGTCTTTTCAAAATTAGACTTAGCAACCGGTTTTCATCAGCTTCGTATTGCAGAGGAAAGCATTCCTTTGACATCGTTCCATACTCGTTATGGATCTTACGAATGGCTTGTTATGCCATTTGGTTTAACGATTGCTCCGGCTTATTTCGTTGACCTTATGAATCGAGTTTTCAAAGACTTCCTCGATCGATTTGTTCTCATTTTTACTGATGATATTCTTGTGTATTCAAAAACCGAGGAGGAACATGAAAAGCATCTTCGGATTGTGTTGGAAACTCTTAGGAGTAATCAATTAAAAGCAAAATTTTCTAAATGCCACTTTTGGCAATCTCATGTGAAGTTCCTCAGTCATATTATTTCTGAATTCGGAATTTCCGTGGATCCTTCAAAGATTGAAGCGATTCAAAATTGGAAGAGGTCGGAGAGTGTGACGGAGATTTGTAGCTTTCTTGGATTGGCAGGTTATTATCGTCGTTTTATAAAAGACTTTTCTAAAATTTTCGTGCCTCTTTCTAGCTTGACAAAGAAAGAAGTTAAATACATTTGGCCGGACAAATGTGAAGCTTTTTTTCAGAAATTAAAGGAACTCCTTTCCGATGCTCCTATTCTTGTGATTCCTGTGGGGAACCAAGATTTTATTGTTTATACCGATGCTAGTCGTGTCGGGTTGGGTGCCATTCTTATGCAAAGAGAACGTGTTATTGCTTATGCTTCTAGGCAATTAAAGCCTGCCGAGACTAGATATGCCACTCATGATTTAGAACTGCCGGCTATTGTTTTCGCCATTCGAATTTGGCGTCATTATCTTTTGGGAGAGAAATTTGTTCTCTACACCGATCATAAATCATTGAAGTATTTATTTTCTCAAAAGGAACTTAATTTGCGTCAACAGCGTTGGCTCGAGTTCCTTGCATCTTATGATCTTGATATTCTTTATACTTCCGGAAAGGAAAATCGTGTTGCCGACGCCCTTAGTCGAAAGCAACAAGCGGTTGTTTCCATGATGATATGTGAATGGAATGATCTCGAGACTTTATCCACTTGTGAAATTCGAGATCGTGTATCTGATTTATGTTCATTGCTTGTTTTATGTAGCCTTGGGGCTCATCCTTCTCTTTTAGACCGCATCCTTGAAGCTCAAAAGCTAGATCCCGAATTGGCTCTTCTTAGCCAAAGTTGTAGGGATAAAATTGATATTGAATATTTGAAAGAATTTGATATTGATTCTCGTGGCGGTATTCGAAAATTTGGTAGACTTATCGTGCTAAATATTAGTGATCTTCGTAAAGATATTTAAAAAGATTCTCATCGTTCTAAATTTACCATTCATCCCGGTAATAACAAAATGTACGCGGATATGAAGCGACTTTATTATTGCGATGGAATGAAATCTGATATTGCTAACTTTGTTAAGCGTTGCATGACTTCCCAACTTGTCAAGGCCGAGCATCAAAGGCCCGGTGGGTTATTACAACCTTTATAAATTCCAATATGGAAGTGGGATCAAATTTCCATGGATTTTATTGACGGACTTCCCTGTTCTCGTTCGGGTCATGATAGCCTATGGGTGATAGTTGACAGACTTACGAAATCTGCCCATTTTATCCCCGTTGGTCCAATCGGACTGTACCTCTTTTGGATAAACTCTTTATTAAAGAGGTTGTTAAATTGCATGGAGTTCCTACTTCTATTGTTAGTGATCGTGATCCATTGTTTACTAGTGGATTTTGGAAGAGTCTTCAAAAAGCTTTGGAAACGAAGTTTAATTTTAGCACCGCTTATCATCCTCAGTCCGATGGACAAACCGAGCGTGTGAATCGAACTCTTGAAGATCCACTTCGTGCATGTGTTCTTGATTTTGGTGGAAGTTGGGAAGATCATATTTCTCTTGTTGAGTTTTCCTATAATAATAGCTTCCAATCTAGTATTGGTATGGCACCTTTCGAGGCACTCTATGGAAGGCCATGCCGATCTCCTTCTTGTTGGCTTGAGGCTGGTGAGAAGCTGGTTTTAGGTCCAGATTTTATTCGTGATTCTGCAGAAAAGATTGACCTTATTCGTCATAGGATGAAAGAAGCCCAAGTAGACAGAAATCCTATGCCGATAACCGAAGAAGGAAATTAGAATTTTCTGTGGGAGATTTTATGTTTGTTCGTGTTTCACCTACGAAGGGTGTTGTGTGTTTCAATCGATCAGGAAAGTTAGCACCTCGATATATTGGTCCATTTCCCATCATCGAACGTATTGGTTCCGTGGCTTATCGCCTTTTATTACCGGCTCAGTTTTCTGCTATCCATGACGTATTTCACGTCTCTCAATTACGGAAATGTCTTTGAGATTCCGATTCTATTCTTGAGCCCGGTGTTGTTGGAGAAATTGAAGTTTCGTCTAATTTGACTTATGAGCAACATCCTATTCGCATCATTGCTACAGAGGTTAAACGCCTTCGAAATAATGATGTCCTGCTTGTGAAAGTTCAATGGTCCTCAAATCCTAAGGATTGTTCTTGGGAATCCAGAGAATTCATTGAGCGAACACATCCGGACTTACTTTCTCGTACTCTTTGAGGTGGACTTTTTATTTCAAATTTCTTTTATGTTGATATGCTTTTATGGTTGTTGCTTTTTATTTTCTTCTTAAATATTGCGAGGATGCAATTTTTTTAAGGGGGAGTCTGTAACAACCCACATATTTTACGATTGTATATTTAAATATGGCATCGTTAGTCGGATTTTAGTCCGAAAAGATACTTTTTGCAAACAGTCGAATTAGAACTCGAGACCGCTTCCTTTGAGTTCAATATGCCGTTTGCAACTTTTTTGAGTATAAACTTCGATATGTTTGGAGTTAGTAGAATTTTGCTACTTTTCACTTAGGGCTTTGGATTGGGTTTTAGCCCATTAACCCAAATTATCAACCTAGCTCCAACCCTTTTCTCTTCATTCCTTCATAATTTCCTAATACTCAAGCTTTAGCAACAATGGAGAGAGGAATGGGAAATTAAAACTCCAAGCCCTAATCATCTTTGCAAATTCAAGTTCTAGCCCCAAATTCATAGAAGAAGCTTTGGTAAGCCATCTCTTCTTCTTCTCCAACTCATTCTCCTTTCAATTTCAAAAATTCCTAAACCTAACTTAGGAAATGTTTCTCTTTTAAGCTTAGATTCAAGCTTCTTGGGTTGGAATTGAAGAGAGATTGTTCTTGTCATTGCTCTATAGCTTCTTCTTCATTTGTTTTGTGTAAAAAGGTGAGATTTTTATCTCACATCTATGTCTATATCTATCCTTGTTGTTAGGTATGAATTCCTAACACTTATTCATGTGCATTTGCTTTTGATTTGGATTGCTTCGGTGAATATTCCAATTTTTGGTGTTTTGAAAGCAAATTTTATGAAAATCCTTTTATGGATATTTGGACGTTGATATTCGGGGCGTATCGAAGAGCCTTTAAGGCTGGGTTGTCGCTTGGCCTAAATCCTTAGTCGTTGTTGCTCGTCCGATCGCTTTCGATATTCGTTTTTGGGCCATTTTTGGCCAAGGTTCAAGAAAGGCCTGAGAAACAGGTTTCAGACGTCTGAATGCTCCTTTTCAGACGTCTGAATATCATACTGGAAAATTTTCTATTCCCAGATTCAGACGTCTGAATCAATATTTCCAGACGTCTGAATTGGTTCGAATTGAACCAGAGAAGAAATAGGCTAAAAATTGGCATTTCCAGACGTCTGAAAATATATATTCAGACGTCTGAATTATGTTCTGGAAAATATTTTATTTTCCAGATTCAGGCATCTGAATTCTACCCTTCAGACGTCTGAATCTGTTTGTTTTTTCCTATTTTGCCTATTTTAGCTTGAGTTTCCAAATTTAATCGATTTGTGTTGATTCCCATTTGTTGTTATCATTTTTTATCGACTTTGATGACATTTTCTTTGGGATTTTTTGAACATCCACCTTGATGGATTCGGTATCGATTTCTTTGGATTCAATTCACGTCTTCGTAAGTGAATTTTGGTGATTGATTGTTTCTACAATCATTTCTGTGATTTGCTACTTTAAAATATAAAGGTTTTCAATACTAGTAGTAAACCAATCTACTAGTATATACAAACCTTTACCTCACTCGTATGAGAAATCTAATTAAACGACATGGTAAAACAAGTGGTATGAAACTCTTGCGTTTGCTTCGTCGGTTAATTTTTGGACTTGTTCGATTGAAACTCTTGTGACAACTTTTGAGTGGAAATCTACAATTTGTTCGTAAATATTTTAGTTAAGCCAGTGGTTATGGGACACAAAGCTAAGCTCATATATTTACTAGCTTGGTGTAATTGACACTTCTTGATGATCGATGATGATCATTTTGTGATTTAGACCAGCAATAAGAGATGTCTCTTTGTCTGCGAGGGAGACTAAAACCCGTTTTTGTGGAGTTTCGACTCAAATTGGTGGGGTAGCGACCCATGGTCTTCAGGCCGTTTTGTGGAGCCTCGGCTCAAAATGAATGGTCAACAACCATGGAATAGCGTTCAATTTTGTGATACACGTGTTGGTGAGCTTTCATGCTCCCGTTTTGTGATAGGCCTCCCCCTTTTTGTGATTTCTGGATTTCTATTGATGATTTCTAGAATTTGTGTTTCGCCAATTTTTTTTGATTTCATTGATAAGTTCTATCAATATTTGTGCATTGGTGAATTTGTGTTTCAACAACTTTTACGATTGGCATTGTGATGTTTGCCAATATTTGTGACTTGGTGAATAAAAATTAAGAGTATGACATTCTTTTTTGATCTTTGAGAAGATTCTTGTGATATTGATTAATCTCTGGTAGATTTTCAATTACATACTTATCACAGTATGGCATTATGGTTATCATATGTTTTTGTCATATCTCTTATTCTATATCATTTCATCTGATATTTATAGCTAGACTGATCCTTTTATTATTTTCTTATTAAATAATACTCGGGTCAGATCGAGATGTTACAGGTGCTTCTGCTTAACTCCTCATCTGGGATTATTATTCAAACTTTTGGCTTACTACTTAGATTAGTAGTTTTTGTTGTATACATTTGAGATATAGACTCCATGATGTATACTTATTCTTTTGGGTAGCACTTGTAACTATTCTTTTGTGGTATTGTGGATCTTGTTATACCACTACTCTGATAAACACTTCTAAGTGTTATATATTCATATTTATTTCCGCCTTTGTGATATGGATATCTGTGACTGATTTGTGTTATGATATTTCTATATTTGCTTCCGAAAATTTCATATAGCCACTGTGTAGTAGCTTTGAGTTTGTGTCGGTATGTCGGATTTCCTCTTGTGATGAAAAGTTATATTTTTATCTGGCATATCGGTACTCGCACAAAGCAATTATACAGATGGTCGCTGCTCGACAGCCTTATTCTTCGCGCTAGTTGTCCTTGGCTAGCGTGAGTATAGAGGTGGGGCGTCACATATATTGTACCCAGTCCATATTAGGAATGAACCTATCAAGCTTGCTTATTCTGTTACTGATTGCTTTTCTGCTTTCCTGTTGAAAACAAAAATAATAAATGGAAATGAACCTTTAAATAGCTAGTTAAGTTGATATGCATAAAACTCAATATGAAGTGTAACTGACCATAAACACGTAGATCATAGAACATCGATGCACAAAAATTAATTAGCGAAAATTATTGTCAATAACAGCCTCATATAAAATACTGCAATAAAATTCAAACAGATAGGAAATAAAATCAAATTTAGTTGGTATCATAAGTTTATCAATCAATGCATTTTACCTTTACAAAAGAAATAGCTAGTTGATGATTTTTTTCTCATCCTTTGATGAATCTATCTGCAACTAAAATTAATTGCAAAAGAAAGAAGCAAGGGATCCAAATGAATCCATGGGTGTGCATGAAGATACATGTTAAAGAAGTAAACATTATACACTTTTCTTAATCATGCAAAACTTATTGTAGTAATCGTCTGAGATAAATCATGCGTAACTTACTTCAATAGCCATATGAGATTTATTTATAAGTATTAACAACATTACTTCTTACATATACACATTATGTCATTTGTGTTTATATATGTTAGGCAATAAGAAAAAGGTAAAAAAACTTTCAAGCGAGAAAAAAGGAAACACTATGAATCAATTATCTGGGAGTAAAAAAATTATAGTGATAAAGTATTCAATGTAGTAAAAAAAAATTAAATTATTTGGTCTTATTTATAAAAAAAATTCAATCTAGTTTGTTTGTTGTTAATCCACCAAGAGCCTCAATTTTGTTCATTAATCAAGTAACATTGCTTATATTTGTCAGTGTATCATCGTTTCAAATTCAGTTAATCTTAGTAAGAGCACATAGTTAAATACAAATTAATACTAAATACGCATGATAATCAAATCGGTATTATTATTTATCGTAGCATTTTAATTAATGCTTATGTTAAATCGTTACTTATCATAGCATTTAATGAAAAAGAATAAAAAATGAACTGTAAGTCTATAAATTGGTTTAGGAGTAAGATTATGTACAAATCAATTTAAATATTGCCAAATTGAACTTTAATTAGTGATTCTCCACCAATTATACGTGTATAAATTAAAATGATACCAAGTTATATAGATTTTAATTATGCTTATGGTAAACACTGTAAATAAACCGATCAGAATCATTGGTTAGTGTTCCTTACCCCATGAATACTGAAATTTTGAATTTCTTAGTAACTAACTCAAAATCAATTGGGAGTCTTGTTGCACAATTTGGCTTAAAGCTTTATCAAAACATGTTTACATAATCAACGAGACTTTATCTAACAAAATGTGTTCATTGGTAAGCAAAAGCCAAATTAAACCCATAATAACATTCATGAATAACACAATAGTTGGGAGTTTAACAAATGGTTTAAATATTAATCAAATTAAAATAGCCACAAATCAGTCAAATATTGTTGAGATATCAAAAACATAAGCAAAATTTTGGAAGAAGTGAAGAATACTAGAAATAAATGAAGGAGTGCACTAAAAATATTTGTATAATCAGTAAACAACAGTAAGATTACAGTCAGCAGTATCTGATATCCAAAAATGAATTCGAATGCTGATGTGAATATGGCACCATCCACATCCAAAAATATAGGTTGACAGACCTTAATATATTTGCATTATTTATAGTCTGGTCTTTAGTATACACCAAATATATTTTCATTATTTATAGGTAGGTCCTTACTGAACACCAAATATACTTGGTGAAAAATAATACGATTAACCAATATCTGTTTGAGGTATGTTCATCATGGGTTTGTATGCAGTTAAAGTAGACTTGACACGTCTAAAATGAGCTATCATGCATGTGTTGACAACTTCAATTAAGGACTTTATAAATAGATAATCTGAAAACTATACCATAATTAATATTTTTAGTCTTAACATATATACAACATTTTTAAAAGGAAAAGGCCAAACAACTTCAACTTGGCCCCAACAAAAGAAAAACTCAGACTTCATTTTTAATCGAATGTCATAATCAAGTATTATATCACACGTGAATAAAAAAATGAAATCTAGCAATTAAGGATTTGATAAACAAATAATACAGAAATCAAATCGCAATTTACATTATATACTTATGTGTTTCGTCAGTGAATTAATGTTGCAAATCATCCTGGTCTCCTTAAAACTAAGAACTAACCAAAATTTGAAAACCCAACATGAAGATATATGTTTATATCTCTAAATTGTCATCCTAAGCTTTGAATTCCCTGTAGATTAATGTGCATCTTTTATTAATGTTCAAAAGATGAATAACATCCACTGACTTAATGGTTTGAGAATGTCATGATGGTTAATCTAGTTTCACACTACTACTGCTACCCTTTTGCAATCCTCTTTAAATTTACTTCGCATATGAAGTCATAATTTCCACATTACAATAAAATATAAGTTATTTTACTTATGCACGCACAATAGACACTGATCTTTTGATGTAAACATTTAGATTATAGTCACGGTTATGATCAAATTTTGTCTCATTTTGATCACAAAATTGAATCGATTTTTTTATCAAGTTTCTAACTCTGACCAAATTATTTGATCACTGGAAATAAATCATCCTCATGAAATTTATATTTTAACAAAATGCATAGAAAGAAGAGCATGATTAAAAAGGATGTCTTACAATTTGATTAGTTTGTTAAAAAAAGCATCTTGTGTTGAAGTGACATAATACACTTCTTTCTAATAATCTTATAAACTAATTAAATAGGCAAGTCTATGTTTTCTATATCCACATAAACAACTACAATGTAAAGTAACTAACATTGGAAATAATAATTCATCAAAAGCTATATTTTGATAGTTTGTTCGCTTTTATTAAGCTATATAAAGTTTAGAACATAATTTCATTTGAAAGGATTTAATAGGTATGGCTATGCTGAATTATGCTACTATTCTACTAAATGCAGAAAAAAGCATATATCAATGCATAAAAGAATGATGATGAAAAGAGTAGAAATCGATAAAAGGAAATGGAAATTGTTTAAACTTTTGAAGGAATACGCATTAACATCTTACAATGATGTTAGATGGGATACACATAATACTGTTTTGCATAAATACGCACTTATATTCAGAGTGATCATTAATCATCTAACAGAGATGTTTTTAGAGTGATCTGTAATCTTCTTAGAGAGATATTCTGATTATAGAGATGTTATATATGTAACTTATAAACTAGAGTGTCTCATCGGTGAACAATTTACAAAAAACTTATAAACTATTAACAAACTTAAATACGGTAATATCATAATAGTTTATGTTTTTAAATAGCTCTATGAACTTCATTTGATTTGAAAGGTCCATAATTCTACAATTTAATATTAAAAGGACTGCAACATGTTGGTAATCAAAGATTATAGAGATCTAATGAAGATATTGCTAGGTTTTCGAGTTGATTGAAATTAGTGCGGTTAATTTGGATAAGAGAGAAAGTTAATTATTGGAAGCAATTGCTTGGACCTATCTATCCACATTAAAGTGGATCATTCAATTTTTCAGTTTGGCATGAAAAGTAAAGCAAACCAAACTGCTTTTTCTTTAGCTTTCATTTCAATTAAACTTTTTCTCATCGATTCAAGGAATCATTTCAATCATCCCATCTTTTAAAATCAAGCACATGACACTCGTTTTGTTTATACAACCAGCGAAAAAATAGTATGTTGCAAGTCACTTCAATGGTACAATTTAGTATGTAAAATAAATAGCTATCATAAAAATTTACTTATAAAATTAAGTATGTTGACTACGTTGTAATTTTTCTTCAACCTTAAGCCTATAAATTTACTCAAAGGTATTGCGATGTCACATTCAAAATGAGTAACATCTTCATCCTTTTTATTATCTTTTCCTTGTACACTTCATATTTTTTTGTGATCTCATTTTGTAAATCTCAGTTTAGTGAACATTCAACATAAATATGCAGTTATGTTCAAGTTTATTCTACAACCTTGTAATCTTATCTATGTAAATTACAAAGATTTATTTGTCTCATACCTTCTATGATGAAATACACATGCATAAACATAGAGACATGGACAGTTTATTTTAATGTATGATGAAATACACATGCATAAACGAACACATTTCTTAAAACAATATGTGGAGTAAAACATACCTAAGAGAGAAATGGTCGATACCTTCATTTAACAGTATGTTTGTATGTCTCAGCCACCTTTTAAAGCATCACCCAGGAAATATTGTAATAAGCTGAAAACGAAATGTATTGTCATCAAATCACAAATTACTAAAACAAATGTATACAAATATCATTCCCCTATTAGCAGTAGAAAGAGATATACAATGTTAGTGATTTGAGTTTAGGTGAGACTGTTGAATAAAAATTGAAATTTTATTGGGGTAAAAGTCCTTTATAAATAGTAATTCCCTATTTGTTAGCTTAATAACTCTAAGCAATCAAATCATCATCTATCTGCAATAGATTCAAATCTCAGGTGCAACGGTCTTCCAAATCGCAATTCTTTGGAAACTCCTCAAATCGACATACATAGGAACACCAAATCTAGGTTACGATCCTCCACATGCCCACGATTTACAGTAGATAAAGCACCTCAACCTGCCATAACTTCATCCCTGAACCCCCTGCCCGAATCTCGTCAGCCGTTGCAAACTTACCTCAACCCCGATCCAGATCGTGGAAATCACTTTCCATAGAGTTCGACATCCGAAAAATCTTGCAATCTAAGTTCTTGTAACAATAGATCAAGTCTTATGGAGCTGAATTTGGAATGTTGAGGACAATGAATCAGGGGTGTAAGTAAGCGAATTGGGGAGAAACAACGGATTATATGTTTTATGGAGCAAAAGGGCATTTTTGGCATTTCCAAAAGATGCGATAGAAACTAATGGATTGAATTTACATTATTAGTAGTAGAGATAAGAATCGTTTTCATCATTAAACCACAAATTCAATAAACTTTCCAATTATCCGTTATTGAAACATAAATATAAAATTTTGAAAATCATAGTTTTACATAGTTGTTTTAACCGCACTTATGTAATGCAGTTATTTTGTGTCATCACAGTATGCTACTGCATTTATTTTAGATGATCTTAACCATTATATAGTTGTTTTAACTGCATTATGATAATGCGGTTATTAACTTTTAACTTAATCTAAAGGAATTTGTTGCTGAATTATGCAATTATGGTCGCATTTGAATAATGTAACAACATTTATTTGATGCAGCAATAATTTTGGGTGTACCTCATAATCTGTTCAAACACAATGCAGCTACAATTTAACTGCAACAAGAAACATAATTAATTTAACTACATTTGAAATTTTGAAGCGCGTTTGTCTAATGTAGTAATAATTTTATATTAAATCTTAATGCGTTCATAAAATTAATTGCAATAAAAAAATGTAGTTATAATTTTACGGTATGTTTTAAATTAATTTGACTCTATTTCAAGATATTAAATAAAATAATGTGATGTTGTAATAACTTTGGCAATATTTGATAATTTTATTTCGTCTTAATGCAGTTATAGTCTAATCGCATTAAGAAAATACAGTTATACTTTAGCAACATTTTTTGAATTATGCATGGTTACATTTGAATATTTTAACTGCATTTATGTGATGCTGTAATAATTTTGCTTGTATTTGATGATTTATTCGAACTTAATGCGGTTTTAGTTTAATATCATTAAGCAAATGCATTTATTAGTTTACTATATTTTTAAATTATTCAATTATGCATCTAGATATTTTAACTGCTTTTATATGATTTTTATATGATGAAGTAATAATTCTGGTTGCCTTTAATAATTTTACTTAGCCTTAATGCAGTTATAATTTAACTGTATTAAGAAAATGCAGTTATAATTTTAATTGTATACCAGTATTGAAATTTATTTTAAATTGCATATTTATTACTTTTTAACCTATTGATTTGAATGACTCAATTATAGTTGCATTTATATAATGTAGTTGTAAATTTTCTATTTATTATGACTTTTCAAAAAGAAAATCAACGATTAAATATTTACACATGCATAATATATATCATTTAAAAGATCGTAAATTTTGAGATTTAATGTGAAAATGTTTCATTAATACGATATTCTTACAAAAACTTAATGCATTTTAATAATTGAAATTAATATCTATGTGTGAAATATTAATATGGACATGAGAATAATAGGTGTTTGCTACATAAAGACACAATGTGAGACCTGATTTACATAAAATTACGATGGTGATTTGTTGTGTTACTTGTGTATTAAAATTATTAAATTGGGCTTGACGTCCAAATCCCCTTATTTTAGCCCTAAACTAAACAAAATATCAGCTACATATGATTTTAAAAAAAAAAATCAAAATTCAGGTTTTAACTAAGTTAGGAAATCTTATTGATGGGCATGTAGAGACATGAGCCATGATACAAAACTGTAAAATGTCCAAATCCCCTTATTTTAGCACTAAACTAAACAAAATATCAGCTACAAATGGTTTTAAAAAAACCCAAAATTCAGGTTTTAACCGAGTCACCAAATCTTATTGGCGGGCATATAGAGACATGAGCTATGGCATAAAACTGTTACATGTCCTTGTAAGACAAATATAATGTGTTCGATTAGCAAACAAGCACGTAAATTTTAAGATAATTATTTAAAACATAAGGTATTCAAAGCAGTGTTTTAAAGACCTAATCCAACCTTGATTCGACCACGGTTAACCTTCAACCTTGAAGCGTTAATGTTTTGAAAATGAAATAACCTTGCATGTGCATGAGAACTCACGGTCTAACCTTAAAATCCTGGAGAGAAAAAAACCTCTACACCGACCTTTTTGAACCATGCGATTCTTTTGAGGAACTATCGTTTCATTTTTCATTTTTGTCACATAATTAATTTAGCAAATAATTTCATAACCTTAACCACCAATTTATCGAATTATCTTATCAATTTTGAACGATATTATATAATATTAGCGTACATTGTACGAATCATTGTTGAACCAAACCTCCTTCATCTAAAAAAAATAAGAAAACTTATAATTTTACGCTAGAAAAACGTCATATAATCAATCCGATCAATATTTATTATGAAATATTTTGAAATAATTGTTTTAAAGTTCAATAGATTAATTATAATTGGTTGATTATTAACGTTAATTGAAATAATTTTATATTTAAATCAGAAAATTAAAAATAATAATTAACGCAGTTTTCATGGTCTGATCGGTTGAACTACTAAAATTTTTTGACCTTGCACCGACACGGTTTGGTCTTCGAAACTGTGATTGAAAGGTCAAGATGAAATACTTGTCACAACTAAAGTCAAAACGAACATACAAATTGATGGTTAACACGTAATTAAGCTGACTTATTAACTGAAAGGTATTGGCAAAATTAAACGGTATTTCTCTGGAAATACCAATGCCGAACGATAAACTGCATTATTCTGCCACCATACATATCGATGAAACTATCAAAAATACAGATACACAACAGGACACAAACACAATATAGAATCATTGCACTATCTGAACCGTGCATTGATTAAACTTGGTCAACCGAACAGTTCAGATCCTACGCATATTCAGAAATTTTCCCATCTTATTACAGCACAAACGTAAAACATACTATATCTTACGCGGGTGAAGGCAACCGCACTTGCATGGCTGCATGCACCGTTTGCAATCATCAAGGCATGGCTTCCCATCTTCAGATTCGCCCATGCCTGCACACTTCCCTTCAGAGATTCCACTCCATACACAGCTTGCAAAGCATCGAAGAATTGGCTTGCATTTGGGACAGTCGCAATCGAGTCGATCAATAATGCAGGCCGTGCATCCATTTTCATTAGGAGTACATGCAGACGCTGCTATTATGTTTTGTACCACCAACATTGCTATGAAAACCACCGTCCTTTTCATCTTCATTATCAGTGGACTATAGAAGAATGGATTCCTTTTGCTGCTTATTAATAAGTAACTTTTCAGTGCCTGAATTCTAACTTTAAGGTAGCATTTAAATGCATTGCTTTTCCCAAAATTTCTTGCTGATCGTGCCATCACTTGATAGCAATAAGTGATGTTTTAATTGTGAACATTGAAGTTGGCGACAGATTTATTATGGGTTGTTGAAAATAATATTTTGACAAAATTTACCTACGAATGTGGAATGGGATTTGCCACATATAATTTCCAAGTCCAATTGGCCTGAATCGTCATATATATGTATAAATAAGTTGCGCTAGCATATTGAAATCATAACGTGATTATACACATACACATGGAGAGAGAATATGCTGGTTCAATGTTCATATACAGAAAAGGACAAGTATACAGTAGGTCTGCATATGGACAACTTCCCACTTGTTGTAATATACTAAGTTGCTCTTGCTATGCACTTCGAAGGGCATTTAACTGTAATCTTTGACGATATGGTTTGCTTTTGTTGCAATAATAAAGTGAAGGTTTGGGTTTATTTATAATAGAAGGTGAGAAGATGTATCTCAAATCCCGCTAAAAATAGTGGGATAAATTTTGTATTTAGGCCAAATTTGTAAACAAATTACAAGAATATGCCACTTTGCAAACTATGTACAAAACTAGACCAGATTTCGCCACGTTGGCGTCACATGTGCTTGCGGCATCTCGAATGCCGCCAATACACGTATAGTGCAAAAAGCACACTAACGGCATCCCAAATGGCGCTATTTCTGCTGCTTTATTAGGTAGCCACCTTTTTATGTTTGTCTTCTTTCAAAGTTTTTTTAAATCTACTAAAATTCTAAACTCCAAGCTGTTAAATTATTTGCATATTGTAATTTAATCTTAACTGGATTCAGTAACAGACGAGGAACAACATCTAATTCTTCCTCTTCAAGAAGGAATTAGCTATAGCAGCTATTTTTTTTGAAAACCCTAGTTCAATTTTTTTTAATCTCATTTGCTGTTTGGTATCAAATGATAATAGGTTACTAATTGATTGAATAAATTATAGAATGGCTTCCAAGTGTGTACCAACGATCTGTTATTTCGATGGCGAATTGGTTGTTGATGAACTTAATTGTGGAAAATATGTCGGGAGGTCGTGTAAGCTAGCTAAAGTGTTGAAAGGTTGTAATTTGGTGCAGCTGAAAGAATCGATTTATAAAGCGACCAAGATAAAATCTGAAGAATTTGACATAGAGTTAGTGTGTAACTGGCCGACGGACTCAGGATCGAAAGCCATTAAAATAGCAGATGAAGACGATGTGGAGCTAATGGTTTCAGCGACATCGAAATCAATTGAGCTGTTTGTTGAGAAAATTAGACACTTGCAAGTAGAAGAACCCGTACGAGAACAAGAAGTTAACACTGTTATTGAGGAGCACCGAAGAACAGTTGAGGCAGTAAGTATCAGTCGTAGAAACACATCCTTGAGTTTCATTAATCTGACTATGACAGCGATGTACGGTGAACAACAAGGTCTATATGAATATCCTCTGTGTATGACCTATCCACAGAGCGTTCAGTATACGTACCCCCCATCCAAGACAGCTTTACGTATTTGCTCGGAAGGTGAAACATTTATTTATGAAATTTAGGTCGTATTAATTTGATAGTTGTGCGCTACTTAACAGTTTTTTTCGCATTATATGCAGTTATCTTCCTTGACGACCAACACTGTCTAGTCCCACTGGACCATCACAATGCTATATGTCTCAATTTATGTATCCAACTCAGTCCGAGTTATATGATCTTAGTCAGAGGTATGTATCATGAAGAATCAAAATTTGTAGGTGGTGGTTACGGTACCGGTTTTAAAATAATACGTATGTTTGAATAGCAGATTCCCCGTGCACGATATTGCTACGCAATCTAATGCTAATTTGAAGAATGTAAACGTAAACGTAAACAACGAAGATATTGATACTGAGATGGACGGGGAGGAAGGTGAAGATGTCAATGATGAACCCCTTGTAAATAATATGGATTTAGTGAACATGGTGGAGAACGACATGTCGTGGATAGGTAGTATGCAAGTGAACAATGAACATTTGAAATATGATTTTTCGGTTGAAGACAATATTTTTGAAGACAGTGAAGGGGTGTGTTAAGCCACATTTACTCAAGACCATGAACGGGCGGATTCAACCCAAACAACTTCATGATTATCGAGGCTGGAATAGGATGGATTCGGTTTAAAAGAATGAAGTTCACTTAGATATGTCATTTGGTCAAGAAATGGAGGGTTGCACGGCTCGGTCTGGAAGAGAAGCCTTGATCGGCATACCTCTCCTCGATCGGCACACCTCCCCTCGATCGGCACACCTCCCCTCGATCGGCACACTTCCTTCGGTCGGCACACCTCCCCTCGTTCGGCATTGAGTGTCACTCGGCATAATAAAGTAGGTTTCGGCTATGGCCTTGGTGGGCCCAAACTACTCGGGAGTCCCAACAACCTGATTTCGTCTATAAATACAGCATGTGAGTCTCCAAATGGACGATCTTCCTCTTCTCTCCGCTCTCTAACTTTCTATTTCGAAGGCTAAAGGTTATTCTATCAGTTTGTAACTGTAATTAATTCGAACATCAATAAAAAGGAAACTTCTGGAGTGGACGTATGCCGGAGTTAGCCAAACCACTATAAAATCTGTGTTCTTTACTGCATTCATTTTAATTTTGACTATTCTTCATTTTATTACTCTCTACCTGTGTAGTTAATGACCCGCTATTATCCCGCTATAACCCCGCTATATCTCATAGCGGATTTCTACCGCTATGATTTTTCCATATAGCCCCAAAATATAGCATTTCCACTTTAATCCCTGCTATTTCCGCTATATCCCGTTATTCCCACTATACTTTGCTATTTCCGCTATATCTTCTTTAATAAAATGAATTAAAAAATTGCATTTATACATTATACAAATTATGAAACTAATTTATTTGATTTAATTTTTAATATATTATTAGAAATGAAAATACTCTAATATTCTACTAAATTCAATTATGTTATATAACAGTTTTACGTTTCTTTAAAGTATATTCGCACATGTTTTTTGTTTAAAATTATTTATGTATTAATTATAATTGAATTGAATGATAATTTTTTATTTAATTACCATTTATATATTTGTAAAAACATTAAGTACGAGTTTTCTATGCTATTTTAGAGTCATCCGCTATATCCCGTTATATCCTCGTTGTTTCTCCGCTATGACTTTTTGCACCTCCACGGCTTCGAATCTGCCGAGCGCTTTAACTGCACAGCTCTCTACATATATTCTATCTGTTATCTGTGACCGTTAGTTGGTGATTTCATTTACATTTGGGTGTTAGTGACCAATTTTGACGCTAACAATTTGGTGCTTTCACTAAGAACGCAAGCACTTGGGAATTTTGGAGCTAGGAATTTGGATTCTATGAAACAATGGCTAGACTAATAGTAAGGAAGCAAGTGACAGAAAGGAGTAATCAGGAGGGAAGCCAAGAGGCTTCCTCGAGAAATGGAGCAGGTCAAGCATCTATCTACATCACTAGAGATGAGATGGAAGCGATGTTGAAAAGACAAGAGGAGATGATACAAGCTCTTCTCGGACAATTTGCACAAGCCGGAAATGCAGAAACTCAAATCCGTAGAGTTGGATCAGAAGCGCTCAATGAGAAAGTAGATGGAATGGCTCAACAGGGGGTAGCCCTCAATCAGCAGATGGCTAACAATCTAGATGGACCTAGACTCGGGGGCACACCACCAGGAAATGCTGGACCAATTCATGGAGGGACACCAGATGACGCTGTGCAACCCAACACCAACAGGAGTGTAGGAGTACGAGATGAGGAGTATGTGCCTAAATTTTCTTATGAACTCGGGGGGCAGACCGAAGGCAACAGACAAGGATTACAGCTTGGCAACAACGATAGACTGGCGGAGATGGTTAGACGAGCTATGAGAGGTGGATTGGTAAACAAAGACTTGAAGGATGTGAATAGGATTCCCTTTACTCCTACTATCAGGCGAGCTAGGAACCCACCGGATTTTAAGCTACCATTATTGAAGATGTATAATGGGAGGACAGACCTTACAGTTCATCTCACAAAGTATATGAGGCATATGGAAGTGCTGGAAAAATCAGAGGAAGTCATGGCCCGATGCTTCCCATTGTATCTGACAGACATAGCAGCACTATGGTTTAGACAATTGGAGAGCGGTTACAATGGAACATAGACCGAGTTGACTGGGAAGTTTATGAGACAGTTTATAGTTCACATTTCGATACCTAAGAATGTGATGAGTTTGGCGGCGCTAAAGCAGAGGACCGGGGAATCTTTGAGAAGCTTTCTGACGCGATTCAATGCAGCGGCAGCATCAGTGGATCGACCAGATCCATCCGTGGTTTTAATGGCAGCTGTGTCTGGCATAGCTAATGGAACAGAGTTCAAAAATTCACTGACAATGGATCCACCTATGGATCTAGAGGAGTTTTATCATGAAGCCGAAGGATTTCTACGGCTAGAGGATGTAAATGCTGAGAGAGAGAAAGGAGATGATGTTTATGCAGTCAAGGGTGAAGATCCTTCTAAAAAATATTCAGGAACTGATAAAGGGAAACGGAAGGCCAAGGATAACGACGATGGACCAATGCGACCACGAAAGGAACCGAGGTTCACCTCTTATTCAGAGCTGAACGAGAATTTGGAACGAATTTACCAAGACACTAGGGGGCAGATTCTCTATCGAAGGCCAATGAGAAGGGATCCGACCAGCAATGAAAGAAGATCGAACAAGTATTCTTTATTCCATGAGCTGAACGGTCATAGCATAACTGATTGTAAGCACTAGAAGGATGAAGTTGAGGGGCAAATCCAGAATGGTCTGCTATCCCAATATGTGAGAAGGAGGGCCTCGACAGTGGAACAAGAACGACCACCACCTGCACCTACTGGAGACGGCTCAGGATCAAAGCGTCAGCTTATTATTAACTAATTGAAATAATGACGAATAAGTAGCAAACTCCACACCAACGTGATTAAGTCATTTACACATGTACTAACAAATTTCATGCGGCTTTAAGAAAAATTTTGTCTCGGATTCAGGGGTAGTTATATAAGGAATTTTGTCGAGATTTCACTCATATTTCAATATATCACAAAGTGCTGTCATCAATCAAAAAGGGGGAGAATGTTAGATCTCGGGTTTTTATTCATGCCATGACGATCAAGACGGCAGAAGAATAATTGGATATTCGACAAAATCTACGACTACAAACTACGAAGGCGACTAAACTCGACGAGGCACAAGACTCCTAGACTCGACGAGGCAATATCTAGTAAAAATTTCGTTTTAGAGTCTAAGTCCAGTATGTTAAAATCTTTCCTTAAGTAGTTCACTCCCTTGCATATATACCAAAGTTTTCATGACCTTTTGAAATTAAGTTTTCAAATATTTTTCAGACCGAGTTTCAGAAAATACTCGGTTTAGTCGATTGACTACATATAATCAGTCGACTGAACCTTTGCAACTATTTTTTTACAAAATGCACTTAGTCGGTCGACTGAATATGTGCACATTTAAATGCACGTATACAAATTCAAATTCAGTCGACTGAATTTCATGACCAGTCGACTGACCTAGTTTTAACTACCGTTTTTTTATGAATAGACACTTCTCTTTATGAATGGTTTTCTTCCCTGCAAAGAGTTGCTTCCATTGTTATTCATGGTATCCTTCACCAGATGTTGTAACTCTCTATCTACTATATATATGCATGAATTTCAAGATCAAATAATTCAACTTTCTTTCTTTTACTTGAATCGTCATTTTTGAATTTACTTCTCTCTTGAATTTAAATATCTATTGCTTACGAACATAATTCTATATTTCTTAAGCAATCTGAAACTTCCTGATCTTCATATACACACAACTACACACATCATACTTGAGGAAAAGATTATAGGAAGAGTGTACTGCAATTAAAAAATATGTGTTGTTAAGAGAATACAAAAGGTCAAGACAATCAATCTACTTTGTATTCAAGTCCTATTTGGTTGCTCAGACAGTCAAATCCTGTTTGGTTGCTCAAACGGTCAAGTCCTACTCAGTTGCTCAGGTAGTGTAAAATTATTCCGCCGGCTTAAGTGAGGGTTGCTAGTTTAAATTCCACAGGGAGTCTGGGACTAGACGTAGAACGGAAAGTTCGAACCGATATAAAAATCTCTGGTGTCAATTTTATTTTACTATTATTTATATTTACTTTCTGCACTAGTTAATTAGTCTAGTATATATTTCATATTATACGATCCTATAGCTTAGTTACTTTCACTCTAGGATTCCAACTTTGTCTCGGATGGAGGATAGGTTTCTTTCTGTAACCCTTTATTCTCTTGGGTTCTACTACTGTTTTGAGTTGTAAACATCTTTGCCTTTCTTCATTTATTTGGTGCCTCTTCCGGGCTTCCCTTGTCTCCGAGGGATGTAGTATATGTTAAGTTGACCTTCCACCAAAGGTTTTTGATGGGTGCTTATCTTGACCCTTCCTCTAAGAGGTAATATGGACGTTAGCAGTTTTTTTCCTCCCCCTAGGAGGTGCTTCGGATTGGGCATCGGAGGTTCATTCTCAAAAATATTTTTTTCTCCAGATTAGAGGTCGAAGGCTGATTCTCAAAAACATTTTTTTGTCTTATATATATATATATATATTATTTTCAAAATTTTTGTTCCTCTTCTTAAGAGACATTTCCAAGGAAAGATTGAATACTTTTGTTCCCACTTTCTATGAAGTATGAAAGTAAGTTTGATCCTCCTTCCAAGAGGTATAAAACAGTTTTGGAAATTCTTGTGAAAATCTCTTTTGGTCCATTGACCTTTTCTGGAATTTTTTTAGAAATTGATGAAGAATTAATAGCAGCCTGTGGTTTCATGAGAACTGATCTTTATACTGCATTGACTTAAACATTGATAGTTGCTTAGTATGAGGCATTTGAGCCGTCTTTCTCAAGTAGCTAGAAATTCGTTGTGCTCCAAGGGTGTGCTGAATGTCATGGACTGGTTTTTTTACCTGTAATGACACTCGAATTTTAAATCAGTACATGATCAATTTTGAAATACAAATCAAATTTGGAATTTTATGAACAAGAAAAGTTCATAGTAAACATTGATGGCTCAATAGACTGTTAATCTGCCATTCTTCCGCAGAAAAGTTAGTTCTTGAGTATCTAGGCAATTCACTTATTAGCATAAAAAGCTATTCAAATTTCTTTAATGAACTCTTTTAAAGATCCCGACTTGAACGCATTTTGAACCAATCTCGATAGGGCACGAAATTCATCGGTCTTATGTCCATTCTCTTTGTGGTAGTTGCAATAATCATTCCCTTTGCATGGTTTGGGGCGGCTTGATATACTTGAGTAATTGAAAAGCTTTCAGAATCTTTTGCTACAGTGAAAATGTAAGAAAGGGGCTTGTTCAAATTCACATAATTGGATTTAGAAATCTCTTTCGGAATTTTCTCCTACTTTTCTTTCCCTCCAATCTTTCACTAGGGACTCAAAATTGATTTCTTTTATCCTCTGTTTTTGCTGGGATTCCCCTATCGTAGAATATTTTTTCTCCATCTGGATAAATTTCTCGACATGAAAATAAAAGTTTCGTAGAACTCTACATCCAATAATATAAAGTTGTTCTCAAAAAGGGGTTTGTTCGATTAGCCCGGACCGAACTCATATTATCTTGTCTCTATCGGTTGCATTTTCTACTTTTAATGCTTCAGTATTGAACCTCTTTAAATACTTGTTTAGTTGTTCTCCCAGTTTCTGTTTGATTGTAGCTAACAGGCTAAAGCTCATAGTTTGATCTTTGAATACGTAAAATTGTGTCACAAAGTCGTAAGAAAATTGTTCTCAAGAATAAATAGTCTTCTTTTGATAATTCCTACACCATTTGATAGTTGCTCCTTGAAAAGTAATCGGGAAAAGTTTGCATCGAATTGACCCAGGAGCATTATACAAGTTCATTCAATTTTCAAATGCTGTAAGGTGATCATCTGGATCAGTAGTTCCATCATACTTTGGTGGGGGAATCTGAATATGAGAAGGGATGTTAGTTGCCATAATTTCTTTTGAAAAAGGAGCCTTTTGCAGGATAACATATTACATTGATTCGTCTAGTGCATTTTTTATTGTATCTTCTGTGACTTGGTTGTGAATGTTGTCATGGTGACCTTCACTGTTTTTATGTTTAAGCTATTTGATTGCTTTGCGGTTCCCTTAGCCTGACTTCCTTGATCCTCATATTGATCTTCATTTGGACATTGTATCTCACCTTCTCCTTCCATAGCCTTTACGGACCCTTGAGATGGTGCTCTTTTAAGAAATTCATGCATGGCTATCATTTGTTGTTGTAGATGTTGAACTTTAATATCATTGTTTTCCAACCTCATTAAGGTCGAAGGTTGCCCAATTTCTATATTCTCCAAGTTGAAGTTTGGGACGATATTGTTTTATAAAGTTGATTGTGGCTTAACTTCTTGTTTGAGATATCAATATTATTCATGAGTCCTTCCATCTTCTTCTTTTTGAACGAAGTACTCTATTAATCTTCGATGAAAGTGATTAGGGATCGGAGGTTCAAGCCCTCGCTTCAAAAATGTTAACAAAAAAACTTGTCAACACTTCAAATTGTAGATCAGGATGTGAATGATGCTTTCGTGACCTCCTTTCGAATAGGTGGAGATTGCTAAAGCTTTTCAAAAAGGTAAAAGTGATCAAATACTCGTCACTGATTCCTTTCGACTCGGTCGAAAGGGTAGTCTCTCTTTCAGTAATTCTTTCGAATGGTTTAACTGGGCACCCTGTCGAAACCACCTTTTGACTAGGCAAGGAAGCTTGAGTTAGGAACCTAACGATCTCTGGAAAAATGGAGTTGAATTTGTTTCAAATCTGTCAAAAAGGGTGACACTGACAATCTAGTTGATTTGAACTTAAGCTTCTAAGAAATAAGTATACTTGGGGTTTCGACTTGGTGGGAGGGGCTCCATTCAACCAACTCAATTGCAGGTTGACACATTTATGAAAAATATGGAAATCTGAACTGCTAAGTAAATGCAATTATCATAATCCTCTTTTACGAAATTCAATTGAACAAATTGACCAAATCCCCAATCTGATTTGAGAATTAGGGTTTACTAGTTTAAGAAAAATACATGTGAGAAGTAAAAGAAATTGGATTCCCTACAATTGACCCCTAGCGTCATATTTCTAGGTGCGGGTTGGGACCTTTCGACCTGGAGCCTTCGACACGGTCGAAAGGTCAGTCTTTCTGCTTTCATGAATGTCCACTGAGGCATACCGTTCGGCCTGGTCGAAAGGGTTTAGGTATCCTTCTAACCTACTCGAAAGGTACTGCTGGCGCTGCCACCTCCTAGTTGAAAGCTATGTTCAACTAGATCATCTTGGTGCTTTCTGATCTTTATTCATGCTCTGTGTTCCTTCTTTCATACTTTTATTTCTGAGTATATTTATGGATAACAAATACAATAAATTCACAATGTCGAAAAAAGTTGTTACATTTTCAAATTCGACAATATCACATAAATGGTATAAAAAATCAAACCTAGAATAATACAAAAAATACTTTGTTAAATATTGTTGTTAATAATAATTTGGACGAAAGTTGTAGAAATTTTTTTATGACATTTATCCGAAAAATTTTACTATGAAAAAACTTTCACAATTTTTTCTTTAACATAAGTTGTTAAAGGTCCGATGTTTTTGCATTGCTTGCAAAATGGTGTTTTTTTTGTGGTGTAATTTGGAAGCTCAAAACAACAAACAACTTGCTTAAAAGGATATGAACAAACTGTTTTAAAACGTGTACTGTCAAAGAACATTCACCTCCAGTGCAATTCATCTAGCAATTCAATTCATGTGGCTCCAAAGTTTAGGTGTTCCTTGTGATGCCAGACCTACTGATTGAAAGCTGCAAATCAACGTTTTGCCTAAGTGTTTAATTGCAAAATAAATATCCATGTACCCTGCATGTCGGAACATCGAATTTTGGATCTAGGAGTCTGCTCCGGGGTGGATATACACAACCTTTTTCGACAGTGCCTGAAATATAATGTTGACTGTTGAGGTTATATACACACACGTACACACATACATACATACATATATGTGTGTGTGTATATAAAGGCTTTCGTTTAACAAGGACTTGAATGCCATTGTCAATTAATTTAACTGGGTCACCATAGGCCCAACAAACTTAATTTCATGTATTAATGGAGATTGCTACTTTAGTCTTTAGAGGGAAAAAAACATGTTGATTTTCGTTTAGAAAATTTATACCGCGACAAGAGCAACTATTTGCACACCAAATTATAATTCCTGTCTTCTATCCCGTTGTAGTTTAAGATGGGAGTTCATTCACAATAATTCCAACCCCAACAATAGTTAAGTCAGATTTGCAAATCCTTTTTAGAGTAATTAACTAATACCAAAACAACACAAAGTCAAATTACATAAGAAAGAAGAATACACGAATGCTGTCATTTTGGCTCTTCTTACTAACTTGACATGTCAGTTTTACATAGAAATATTTAAGGTGGGCTCATCAAATTTGTCCTCATTCAATTTGTAATTGAGATGTACTGAAAACCTCTCATTCTTTTATTCATTACTTCACAAATTAACTGAGTGTTATTGCTCTTCTCCTCTCATCCAGGCATTTGACAGATTCAACAATTAACAAGGTATATCATTTCTTGCTGCGTTTTATTTTTTTTTTAAGTCTAAGCGTCTACCTAATCCTTCTAATTATATATCAGTTTACATTTTCTAACTTATAATATCCACTCAATTATCTGTAACTTGTTTAGTTATGCATTAGCAGTTACATGATATCATCAAGAGAAGTTGACATTTATTTAACTATATGCAGTAGAGAGATGAGGAACCAACTAACTGCAAAATTATTAAAGATTGAGATATTAAAATCTAATGGCACCCAAACAAACAGCTAAAAAAATCTTTATTATGTAATCTTTTAGATATATCAAGCATGTTTGAGTTCGAACGTATTGATTGTGTGATTCTGCAAAATTAATTTATAAAGCTGCAGGTTTATAAGAATTTGAGCATGAGCATGGAGGAATATGGTTCAGTTATGGTTACAATGGAGAAATCATTGAGCTTTAAGAAACATGAAACAGAAAAGGAGATTATATTCGAAAACAGCATCTCATTCAAGAAACATCACGAAGAACGCAATGATATTAGTTACAAAGACAACAATTTGACTGTAGAAAAGACTCAACTTCTTGAATTTAGCTCACCAAGGCCATTGCATGAACTTGATGCAGCAGCAGTTAAGCTGCAAAAAGTTTATAAGAGCTACAGGACCCGTAGAAATCTTGCTGATTGTGCTGTGATTGTTGAGGAGCTTTGGTTAGTTTTCTTCGTCTTCTTCTTTTTTCTTTCTTTAAGCTTTCAGAATCTGCTAATTAATTAGCACAACTGAAGTTATACCAATATGTGTTGAAAAATTATAGTTAGAAAGGTATTTGGTTTTGTGTTGTGCTACATAGATGCAGGATATTTTGTAGAATTTGGTTAAAAATGCTTTCACTTTGGTTATTTAAGAAGAGAGATTTCCAAAATATATATTGCTTGAATTTAGTTTGTCTGTACTATTACAAACATTGGTTTGTAGGTGGAAGGCATTAGATTCTGCTTCTCTGGAGCTTAGCTCAGTCTCTTTCTTCGGTGTTGAGAAGCATGAATCTGCAATTTCTCGATGGTCAAGAGCTCAAAAAAGAGCTGCCAAAGTATGTGTTCCTTTTTTTTTCAAAAATTAATACGTTGACATATGTGAATCTAAGTTAGTAATTGTGTGAATATTTTAGGTTGGTAAGGGTTTGTCACATGACGAAAAAGCTCAGAAGCTAGCACTACAGCACTGGCTAGAAGCAGTATGTATTCCACACATTATATGCTGTTTGCTGTATAATTTGGTAATGATTTTTCTGCTAATTTGGCTTTGTTACTTCGGTGAAGATTGATCCACGCCATCGTTATGGCCACAATTTGCACCTGTATTATGAAGTATGGTTTGAAAGTAAGAACACCGAGCCATTTTTTTACTGGTAAAATTTCAATACCTTTTCATTTTACATCAATTTTCTTTTTAAAAAATTTCTGCTCTATCTTGCTATTCGTTGTAAAAGTATCACTAATAAACAATGATTTTAACTTACATATCAGAGCATGTGTGACTTTTTATATCATTTGTACACATACATAATATCAAGGTAACTAAACAAAACATAGTATTTATTTCATTTGATTTTGTGTTGAAATTGTGTAAATACGGAGGTTATGTTTCCCTTGACTTGATGCTTGATATTATGTAAATATCTTTGATATTTGAGTAAATATGTATGTGACCACTGGATGCTTTGAAAATATCAATTTTGTTGAGTTGTTGACATTATTACATCAAGAAAACATTTATTTCTGATGAGGAACATATAAAATTATATGTGAACATATTATTATTATTCATTTCATTTGACTTTTGTGCTAATACTATGCAACTATCGAGGTTATGTTTCCCCTGATTTTACGCTTGATATCGTGTCAATTGTGTCAGTATGATTGATCTTTGAGTGAATACGTGTGCGCGATCTTGGATTGATTTGAGAGTATAAGTTTGTTGACATTATGTCAAAACAACATTTGTTTGTGTTCAACAAAGGAATAAAAAAAATATTTCTTCATGTGGACACACCCGTGTAACTAATATAAACTACAAGCTATTGATTTGTTGACATTGCTGTCAACTAAATTGTATTGAATGATTTGTTGCTTGATTCTTGACCATTGTGGTCGGGCTTGAAGAGATATTGCATGATATTCTGGGTTAAGGCATTTTGATCATTTACATTCATTGTGCATCATTAATCTAAGTAGACAGTGGATGGTGCAAAATTATAATTTCTGGAAGTAGCAAAAGATGGACTATGATCATAGGAAATATAATTTATAATTGACCGACTTTTTGTCCAAAATGAAGGCTGGACGTAGGAGAAGGCAGAGAAGTGAAACTGGGAAACTGCCCAAGAAGTAAACTTCAAAAAGAATGCATTAAATATCTTGGACCGGTATGAACTTCTATCATTTTGCAAGTAAAATATTCAATGATTACCAATTTGTTAGCCTACATGCCTTCCATAATATACTAATTATCAGAAAGAAAGGGAAGAATATGAAGTCATAGTGGCAGACGGGAAGCTAGTATATAAACAGCATCAAATCCCTGTTAACACTGTAGAAGGTTCTAAATTGATATTCGTTCTCAGCACATCAAGGTCTTTGTATGTTGGAAAGGTAAAATAAAGCCTCTAAAATGCTATATTATTCAAACTAGAGTGCATTGTATCGATCCAAATTCTTTACTTGAGCAGAAGATAAAAGGATTATTTCAACATTCAAGCTTCTTATCTGGAGCAGCAACAACTGCTGCAGGACGAATGGTAGTCAATGAAGGCATTTTGAAGGTAACATCATTATTTTATTAAACACATAACGCATCATGCAATATGACATTATCCAAATTCACCAATCTGAAAATTTCAGGCAATATGGCCATACAGTGGACATTATCTCCCAACTGAAGAAAACTTCACAGAGTTCATAAGCTTCCTTCAAGATAACAATGTAGACCTCTCCACTGTAAAGGTATAAAGATTTTCACCTTCATTTTTTCTTCCAACATATAAAGTCATCTTCATTTAAGTCTATGGCTATACAGAGAGTTTCAGTAGATGATGACAAATACCCATCGTTCAAAAAGACATCTGAACATGAAATCGCAAAGCTAGTAGAGCAAGCAATAAAAGCATCTACACCAAAAGCCAAAGAAGAAGCAACCACAGAGCCTCTTTCTTCTCCAAACGCTACTTACAACTCTAAATTTGAACATGAGAAACGGTTATCATGCAAATGGAGTTCGGGTACAGGCCCACGTATCGGTTGTGTGCATGACTACCCATTGGATATCCGTTCCAAAGCACTGGAACAGGTTAGGATCTCACCAAGGTTTGGGTCTTTATCTGGTAGTGAAAATAAATTGCCTATTCCTTCGCCTCGACCTAGCCCAAAAGTTAGGCTTTCGCCTAGGCTGACTTATATGAGGTTTCCTACCCCTAATGTTTCTCTCACCCTTCCAAATTCGAAGTTCGGTAGGTAAGAATGTATGGATGTTTGTTCGACAAGTTAGACTTTCTACTATGGAAGTTGTATTTTTATTTCTGGTCAAAATTTGTGTGTATTTGTAGTTAGGAAATTAGGCAATATAGCCTAGTATTCTATTTGGAGGAATTGTTTGATGCCATCAAAATTCTTTACATCAAATTTAATGTTTGACTTTTGTCCATATTTCCAGTCCTGCTTCGAAATTCCGACGGAATTGCGGTTATTTCGATGATTCCGTTCTGGTTCCGCTCATAACCGGAACGGAATCCGATCAAAATTCCGGTTCCAGTCAAATTCCGGATTTGTTTTTCAAATATTGAAAAAATTATAAAAAAAATACAACAAATATATAGTAATTAAAAAAGAAAAACAAATTAAATATGACAATAAATAAATGGATAAAATATCAGGTGTATGGACAAAAAAGTTGTTATACTTTTGTTAATTTACATCAAATCATAATAAAAATTTCAAAAATTGACCAAAATTTTAAAATCTCAAACGAATAATACAGAATCTTAAACAATAGTTTTTTAATTAAAATGTATTTTATATGTAATGTAAAAAGTGTGCTATAAATTTATGACAGTATTGGATATTTATTAGCGTAAATAGCAAACTAAAACAAAAGGGTACTGCAATTAGAAACCGGAATTAAAACGGAACTTTCAAACTTTTCGGAACGGAACCGAAAATTATAAATTACCAATGACCGGAAGAGAAACAGAAAATGGAATTTCGAACCTCGGTTGAAATATATATTATCAGGAGTAAAATTTAAAGGAGCAATTGAGGTTTGCATTTAAATAGAGTTTAAGATCTTGTTATAATTTAAAGTACAATGGAAGAAGAGAAGGATATTGATGATTTTATTACTTCGTTGATAATAACACATACTGATACTCGGTTGTATTTATGTAAGTACAGTTGGGCTAAAATACAATGTGGCCCAACACTTTATTACAGAAGAAATAAAATATGCGGTTGTGATCTTCTTGAGATTGTTAAATGACTGAAATATCTTTTGCAACCCTACTTTCATTATATGCAGCTGCCTCTGTATGCCTCCTCTTCATTATATGATACTTCTCATTTTCTAACATTCCCCTGAAATCAACATTAAGTTAGGATGCGATATCCCCAAATTTATGTGACTGCTTCAATCGACTCGTTTAATTCAGATAATCTTCAAATTCTTCTGGATCTAGTGGGATTTCTCGGTTTTGACGAAGCTTGATTTCTTTGTAGCTGCATCGATCTTCAATTGTTTTGAGTCAGAGATACTGAAATATTGATTGAGAGTTTGTGATTTTTTAAAGCTTTATTTGCCTTGTTGCTGCTTTGTTCGACCTTTAACTCGCTTTTGAAGCGTGTGAAGTTCTTTGTTTAAGTGTTTTCGTCAAAATGTCGGCAACTAGGTAAGTGGCAGGTATATGATTTACTTGTAGTTTTTCATTCAAGGTCTGTCCATGAACAAAGTGTAGGTCTATTTCAAGGTGCTTTGTCCTTGAGTGAAGAATTGGGTTAGCTAATAGATATGTCGCACTTAGGTTGTCACACCATAATGTTGATTTGATGTCTGTATTTACTTTTAAGTCATGCATTAGTGACCGAATCCACATTATTTCAGCTGTTGCTTTACCTATACTTCTGCATTCAGCCTCTTTGCTGATTTTGAAATTGTAGGCTGCTTCTTTGAACATCATGACAAAACATTATTTCCAATAGACACAGTATCCTGATGTGGTCCTTCTGTCATCAGGGTCTGATGCCCAATCTACATCTGCATACCCAGTTATGTTGAGGTTTTTACTTGCTTTTAATGTAAGTCCATAGTTTGATGTTCTTTTTAAATATCTTAGAATTCTTTTGACTTCATTCCAGTGTTCATCCAATGGTTTCCGCATGAACTGACAAACTTTGTTAATACTGAATGAAATATCAGGTCGTTGCATATTGTAATGCACCAACTGGACTTCTATATTGTTTATCATTAAATATGGTTTCTCCTCTTTTTTTAAAAGATATTGACAACTGATCATTAGTGTTGGTTGTGGGTTTGCATCTTTGATCTGATTAGAAGTTCTCTGATATACTTTTTTGACATAATGTGATCTCAGCATCTGATTTCCTTGTGACTTCTATTCCCAGAAAATAATTTAGAATACCAAGATCTTTGATGGAAAATTGATTATTCAAAAATTGAATTATGTTGTTGATCTCTATATCATTATTGCCTGTAATAATTAGATCATTAACATATATCAGTATGTAAATAGAAAAAAAATTTAATTTTGAAAAATAATGAATTTTCTGATTTGGTAGACTGAAAAACCATATATTACATAAGGTGCCTTTCAGCTTATCAAATCAGACTTTTGGGGCCTGTTTGAGACCATATATGGTTTTGTTTAATTTTCACCCATAGTTTTCATTTTGTGCATAGCCATGTGGCTGTTCCGTGTAAATTTTCTTCTGTAGAATACCATTCAAAAATGCATTATCGACATCTAACTGTCTAATGTTCCATTTTCAGTAGACTGCTATGGTCAAGATAATTCTTATTGTTGTTGGCTTGACTACTGGAGAAAAGTTTCTCTAAAGTCAAAACCATGGTCTTGGGTGTATCACTTAACAACTAGCCTAGCCTTATATCTTGCCGCAGTTCCATCAGGATTTTTCTTAACTTTGTATATCCACTTGCATCCAATTATACATTTGCAAGTTGGTGGGTTTCCATATTTAGTTTTTCACAAGAGCATTATATTCTTCATCCATGGCCGATTTTCAGTTGTTATCTCTGATTGCTTGATCAAATATCTCTGGTTCATCCATCATTGTTTTTATTGTGTATATCTTAGGTTTAAATATTCCACTTTTTGACCTTGTCACCATATGATGTCCAGTTCTGATTTGTGATTCTATATGTTGTGATGTTCCGCTACTAACTTGATTGTTGTTATCGGCTACTTGTCGCTGATGACTATTTGAATAATCCTTACAAAACAATATTTATGATAAAATTCAAAATAAACATTATTAACATTTGCAAACTGAGATACACTCATAAGATTGTTCTTTATATTAGGCACTCTTAATAAATTATTAAGATATAACTGTCTTTCACCTTTGATGCATGCATTCCAATGTGTGATCCTAATTAAATCACCATTTTCCATGCATATTGATTGTTTACCTCGGTACTCCTTGCTACCTAGGTTCAAATTGTCAAGACTGCTGGAGATATGATTGGTTGCTCCTAAATCAGGGTACTTTTTTTCACCTTGAATGTGTTCAGGCTTGGCAATCTCATTCAGATGATGATTTCTGTTATTATCTAACGGAATAGATGAGCCATATTATGCTTGTGCTATGTTTGCAATAAAATTCCCACTTCTCTGATTGTTTGAGCTTTGGCCGGTACATAGTTCATATTAAGTCTGAAGTAGCATTTTGGGGCTATATGTCCAATTTTCTCACATATCTGACATTTTGGTTTATTACTATTATTCCATCTTCCTCTTCCCCTCCTATACTAGATTGATTTCCCCTTTGAAATAATTGATCATTTTTGTTGCTATATTGATTCTTGCCTCTATAGTTAACTACATAGTTGATTGACATGTCTAAATTAATGGGTTTCTTCAAATCCATTCTTCCTTCATGTGCGAGTAGTATAGAATGAACATCTTCTATTGATGGTGTAATTCTTTGAGATGAAATGACTGCAACAACTGCTTCATACTCCTCACTTAACCCACTTAGGATGATTAATACCCGTTGACACAAAAAATGGACCAACATCCTAGTTTGGCTTTGAAAGCACCAGCTCTGTCTTTGCAGAGCAATATCGCATGTCACAGATATAGAAAGAAGCGGTAAAAGAAAATAAACAAAGGATTTTTATAGTGGTTCGGCTGTTAATGAAGCCTACGTCCACTTTATAGTTTTATTATAGACTGATTGCTAGTACAAAAGATGTTTGATTATGAGGCTTTGGCTATTTCCTAGCTAGGTTGGATCTTCAAAGTTAGAATCCACCGAAGAATCACGGTGTATTCCTTTTGAGATCGTTGTGAGAGAGGTAGGAAGTGAAGAATAATCTTAGCAAAGCCTCAGCCACTAGTCTGGAGAATCCTCTTTATGTTGCAGGTGGTATGGTATTTATAGAGGTTAAAGGGTTTCTAGGCTAGGCATACTATCACCAGCTCATAGAAGGACCACAGGCAACCTAGGAAGCTCTAGTTGATCCAACACCATGGATCGGTGACCCATAAACTTGGTTCATTTTGCCAAGTTTTTCCTCCTTCCTTCGTTTTCCATAACTCATTTGTTTAAGGTTTTAAGGAGCTACATGGGTTGCTGACGATCCGACCACAAAGGACTATCCTGGATTCGAAAATTGGAAATGTTTTCATAGAAATTCATCATTGTCGTTGCGTCTTGATGGCAAGTCACTAGCCTCTTACGTTCAAATACTTGTTAGGCTACATGAATGCTGGTCTCTTGGCTTTGTTGATCCCAATCACCGCCTTAACCGTATAGCTTGACTTTTGTCGATCTCTAGTCTTAGCTTTTCTAGTTAAGTCCTAAACCATCCTGCTTGCTTAAGGTTGTCTCATTTTCCATTGGTATCTGCTAGGTTAAAACTCGAATAACATTTGCCCCCTAGAATATATTTTCGTTGTAAACAAGGCATGCTATGGAAGTTTTCGTTTTCAATATTCATTTTCTGACTTTCAAGTGGTTGCATTAGAGGTCTACGCATATGTTAAGTCATCGGTTGACTTTCTATGATTCTGGTAGTTATTACTTGTCATGGTTTATCATGTTTCCGCTTGTAGCTTTCCGACATGCCTTAGAATGAGGAACATTTGTAATCGATCGATTTTGAGACGAATATGTGGAGCTTTCCTCCTTCAAATATTTTTATGCATCATTATTTTTCCATTATTTGAATAAAACGTTTTCAAGATCGGGTCGCTGGCGACCCATGGTGGGTCGGGTCGCTGGCGACCCGATTACTTACGATAATTCTCTCTTTTATTTTCCTACTTATAATCCTTAGCCAACCTATGCCATTTACTTGACCCGAGCAATTTCAACATTCTCCAGCGATCGATTGTTCTAGCGATTCAAAGCAGATTCCAACTGATTATTTTTTCCATCGATCCTGCCTACTTCGTTCGATCCATTTGTCGCTGACCCATCATCTCATTCGAGTTAGAGCCGACGATTCATAATTTTGTTTGAGTTCAAGCCTTAGCCGATCCATCATTTTGTTGCAGTTGACCCTCCATTAACGCGTCCTCGACCTGATCCACAGCTCGCTAAGTTTAATTCTTTTTGTGCCACCGAATCAATCTGAGGTAGGTTAGAATTAATCTGAGGTTTGATTGATTTGTTAGTTGCTAGATTGGTACAATGATTTGATATCTGTTTTTTTTTTGCTCGTGACGTTGACTATAAGATCTTTGGTTGATTGTGATTCTTTGGAGGAAGATGGTAAATCGAGTCTCGAGTCATCTCTTGGAATGACATTTGGGTTTTTGGCCCAAGGCTTGACATGTTTTACTATCTTCATCCATTGAACCAGAAATAGCTGGTTACCAATTTGCAGACGTTACTTGCATGACGTCTCATCACTTGACTTTGATTCTTTTTGAGAACTTGGGATTATCCCTCTCACTTATCGCATGTTTGGTGTCCTTGTAATGAGAAGAGTACTCCGTGTCGCTACGGACGACGGATCCATTACCGATCATGGACCGATAACGGGTAAGTGCGTAAGCAGTACAACTAAAAGTAGAAAGTGAAATTTCATGGGAAGTTCTTCTCTCCTTCCATTACAAGCGAACTATCTATACGGGATAGGACGTTCATGGTACTTCGAACACCGAGTTTACCTCATATAGATAGCATACTGCACTTTCCTAGTTCATACTTGAAATCCAACGAGCTAGTCTCGAGTTAATGTTGCCTTGGAATTCAAGTGTGATAGGGGGAACTTATGAAAATAGGATAAATTTCCAATAGAATTACCTAACCCTTTATGGACGTAATTTCTATCATATAGAATGAAACAACCATCCACCCATCGCAAGCCGAGCGGACAAAGTCTGGCACTCTCTGAAGCTGTATCGTCATCCACCTCGCAAGCCGTGTTTGGTCAACTAGTTTCGGTTGGGCCCATTATGGATCGACGCCACCCAACTTTCGAGTCCTTCTCAACCCACCTAAAAAAGCCATATCGGTGGTCTCTTCCAAGGCTCTCCATAATATATGTATACAACGTAGGATTCCCAAGAGGACATGTGCCTACCGACGAGAGATGAGTTTGCTCACATGCCTCCCTCGGGGTTTACAGCTTCTCATCGATATATGTGTTTGAATGGAGTCATTCCCCCTTCAATGATTTTCTTTAGGAGACGCTCTCGAATTTGGGGATTGCCCAATTCTAGCTTCATCCAAATGTTTATGCCATTCTTACCTACTTGCACGTCCTTTTCATGCGAACTTTCCACCATGCTTCGAGTTTCAATGAGTTGCAGTACTTCTTGGCTTTCAAAAGGAGAGATAACTACCTCTCTCTGATCATAATCGAGACCCAGTGGAATCGGAAGATCATCTTGCGATTGTAAAGCAACTTATCACAGTTAAGATGCAGTATTTCTTTGTTAGGTGCCCCAAGAGGTTCAAGCGTCGATGGACGATAGGGTGTAAGTTCTCTTATTATCCATTTGTCGAGCTTTGAAATGATGTAATGGAGTTTCTAACTGATTATGTTTTCTTTGTAGTTAACCCAAGGCCAAACAGAGACACATCTCTTAACGAAACCTGCCAAACTTAAAACCCATCGAGCCAAGGAGAGATGCATTAGAGTTTTTTCGATGGACGAGAACTTCTGCCAATATGGACTGTTAGGTCCAGGTAGGTCCGTTGCTTAGATTGAAGCTCCCTCTCCCGGTCGACCCAGAGTTTGCGCAAGACCATCCTCTTCTTCACACTATTTTGATGATGGTCAGTAAATAAGCGGCCCACCCAAAGGATCACTCGACGAGACTCATGAGGATGACACTGTGGCTGGTCTAAGTGGTTCAGCTAGGATATCTCCAATTCAGGAGGAAACGGAAGTTAAGCCCACATGTAGAGAAGGCAAAGCCGCGATAGACTTAGAGAAAGAAGAGGGGGAATTTGAAAGCAGTGTTGGTGAAATCATAGCCAGTGATCACTCTTCATTGGAATCTAAAGGTGAAACGTCGGAGTCTTGCGACAAGACTCCGGGTATGAGTCCCGTTCTTTCAGATTCGCCCCTTTATGACACAAGTGACAAAGGCATGGCCTATAAAACTAGTAGATGTCAAGATTCTCCAAGAAAGATTGTCGGGCCAGGCCTTGGAGGTTTCGGCAATGTATTCATTGACATCGACGCTCTTTTCAAGGAAAATGTCAAATTTGATACAACGCCATCCTGTTCGGCTGATATCGTACCATCTATCGACCAAATTTTGCCTATAGCATCCGAAGCCAATCCGATCCACCGTTCGACAGTCGTTTGCTCCGGTTTGTGATGATGCCTTAGGCCCATATTAGAAGTGCACGTAACATCATGCTAGGATTACACTTATTCCTATTATTTCATTCCCTTGCGTATTTGCCTAACTTACGTTGCGTTTCTGGCATCCCTCATGTTTACTTTATTCCTGGTATGACGAGAGGGTGAGGCTTCTAGAATGACTTAGAGGAATATACCGACTCGCAATGGTACCCAAAGCGCCTCCTTAGTGTTAGGAACTGAGTTGATGATGTTTTGATGACAACAACTCTATATAGCTATTATACTTTACTTTATAAAATATATACTAACATTTCCATATATATATATATATATATATATATATATATATATGTATATAGGAAGTATATGCAGGTATCATCGAAGACTGATCAGTATAAAGATTCAAGCATCAAGATGAAGATTAGAGATTCAAGATTCAAGACTCTAGAGAATCAAGATTTCAAGATCTCAAGATAAGTGTCTAGTATTTTGTTAAAACTTCATAATAGCACTCTCATCTTTCTTCTAATTTTCTTTTGGGATGGAACCCAATTTATATCGAAACCAGTGGCTTACAAACCCATGACAAGTAGCTTACAAACCTACGACAAGTGGCTTACAAACCCACGAAAATAAAAATCATTTAAACTACTTTGTACAAGTTCTCGAGTCCTATGGAGAAGCTCTGTAGGAAGGTTCTTGCAATTTCAGTTTGAATAGATTTTTCAAAATGTTTTTAAATCTGTTTTCAAAATTTTTTAGCTTTCAAAATCATGTTCTCAAAAATATTTTCAAACTTTTTTTTATCCTTGAAATATTCCTCTATTCTGATTTTTAAAACTTCTATTTTTAAAATATCAAAACTTATTCTGATTTTAAATATTACTTATATAATTGACGGTCTATATCAATTATATATATATTTAAAATAATGTTTTATATTCATTCTCTATCTCAAAATATTGTTTAAACACTTTACTTTGCTTCAGAGAAGTTTCAACTTGTTTTAAATTCAACTATCTTTACAAAACAACATTTCTATAATTTTGAACTGAGGGATGTCGACATAAGAGGATACCCCATGTCGACATGGTGACAGTTGGATTCAAAATTCAATTTTCAAAAGAAGTGTCCATTCGTTCGAAAACCTTTCGCCAATGGTTATGACTATTGTGCATCTATATAAAGGCTTCCAAAACGAATTTTTTTAACAACTACTTTTTTATTTTTTTCTTCACTCTTTCTTCTCCACCATTCCATATCCATAAAACTTCATATTTTCAAGATCGTTCCATCATTCTGCCAAATTCTCAATAGGAAATCATTTAGATACTCTCTCTATTTGATTCTCCATCATTCTACTAAAGATCAAAGTGCTATTCAGAGTTATAGGATTAATTTGTATTCAAAAAGTCCATAGTGTCTATCCGTTCAAAAGGATTATTATTAGAAAGTATTAGGGTGATCTTGTGTCCCAAAAATCAAGAGAGTTTACCCCAGACTCGGAGATAGGAGGGTTCCTCAAGGCCTTAGAAATTGAGGGTTGTAATTTGGATGTTGGCTTATAAAAATCTGTACAAGGATATTGCCTTGGTGCAGGACTGGATGTAGGAGGATTCCAAACCAGTATAAAATCCGGTGTGTTCTTTCCTTTTACTTGCTTTACTTTACTATTTGCATTTGTTATATATTCTGTGATTATTCTGTGTTAGAATTCTGTTTAGATTTGTGTTGAAAGTTTTAATTTAGTCATATAGTTCATATATTCTTTAAAACACTATTCACCCCCCCTCTAGTGTTATTTCTGCCTTAAGATCCTTAATCCGCATCCCTAACAATTGGTATCAGAGCATTGGTTTTCATTGTTTTCATAATCTAAAACTTGAAAAATATAAAAATGGCATTTTTGGAAAATTGTGTTAAAACTGTTTTGAATCTATGCATTTCATCAAAGTATCATAAGTCTGCATATAGTTATTTTGAAAAATCAAGTTATCTACCGAATTGGTGTGTTATGCAGGAACAGACATGTTATATGGCTTTTGACGAATCAACACCCAATGGAAAAATTATGCAAATTGAGAAAGATAAATGGATACTTGATAGTGGCTGTTCGAGGCACATGACTGGAAATCTCGAGATACTCAAGGACATTATTTATCAAGATGGTGGATTAGTCAATTTTGGTGACAACTCTAAAGGATATGTGGTTGGCGTCGGCAATGTCGGTAACTCTAAAACTTTACTTATTTCTGATGTTCTATTAGTTAGGAACTTAAAACATAATCTGCTTAGTATAAGTCAACTTTGCGATAAAGGTTTTAAAATTAAATTTGAAAAAGATAAATGTCACATTGAAGAAGATAAGTCTAATATAATTTTTGAAGGTATTAGGAAGAAAAATATTTATATCCTTAGTATGAAAATTTCAAATGATAATCTATGTCTTTTGGCTAATACAAGTGACCCTTGGATTTGGCATAAAAGATTTGGCCATTTGAATTTCAAATTATTATCTAGGATATCAAAACTTGACTTAGTTAGAGTCTACCCAAGTTAAACTTTAAAGTAGATAGTATTTGTGATGCTTGTCAATTAGGAAAACTTAAGAAAAGTTCATTTAAATTAAAAGATGCTATTTCTACCTCTAGTCCTCTAGAATTACCTCATTTAGATTTATTTGGTCCATCTCAAGTTCAATCAATTAACCATAGTAAATATGTTTTTGTTATAGTAGATGATTATTCAAGATATACTTGGACAATCTTTTTAAAATATAAATGTGATGCTTTTGAAATATTTAAAAACTTTTCTAAAAGAATTCAAAAACAACATTCTTTCAAAATTAAAACTATTCGAAGTGATCACGGTGGTGAATTTGAAAATGAAAATTTTGAGAATTTCTATACTCAAAAGGGAATTACTCACAACTTTTCATTTCAAAGAACTCCACAACAAAACGGAGTAGTAGAACGTAAGAATAGAACGATTCAAGAGTGTGCTCGTACAATGCTTTCTGATAGTAATTTACCTAAACATTTTTAGGCTGAAGCAGTTGCTACAGCTTGTTATATATTAAATAGGATTTTAATTAGACCATTAACAAATAAAACTCCATATGAATTACTTTATAATAAGAAACCTATAGTTGCTTATTTTAAAGTCTTTGGGAGTAAATGTTTTATACTTAATACAGAAGATAATTTAAATAAATTTGAACCAAAAGCTGATAAAGGATTCTTTATTGGTTATTCTAATAGAAGCAAAGCATTTAGAGTTTTTAATTTAAAAACTAATACTATTGAAGAAACTATGCATGTACCTTTTGATGAAAATCTTAAAGATATTGTACAAATAGATGATGAAGAAGATTTTATAAATATAAATCAATCTAATGAAACTATTAGTGAAATAAATCAACCTAATAAGAGATTTAAAATATCAAAAGATCATCCTATAGAAAATGTTTTAGGAAATATTGAATCTGTAGTAAGAACTAGAAACCAATTAAGTAGTATGAGTAATGTAGCCTTTATATCAACAATTGAACCTAAAAATCCAAAGGAAGCATCGTCTGATGATTCATGGATTCTTGCTATGCAAGAAGAATTGAATCAATTTACAAGAAATGATGTATGGGAACTTGTTCCTAAACTTGAGGATAAAAGTATAATTGGAACTAAATGGGTTTATAAAAATAAAATGAATGAACTCGGTGAGGTCGTAAGAAATAAAGCTCGTTTAGTCACGCAAGGTTATTGTCAAGAAGAAGGAATTGACTATGATGAAACCTTTGCCCCCGTAGCAAGATTAGAAGCTATAAGAATTCTACTTGCTTTCGCTAATTATAATAATTTCAAATTATATCAAATGGATGTTAAAAGTGCTTTTCTAAATGGTTTTGTAAAAGAAGATGTTTATGTTGAACAACCTCCACTTTTTGAAGATAATAAATTTCCAAACCATGTATACAAGTTAAAGAAAGCTCTATATGGTCTAAAGCAAGCTCCTAGAGCCTGGTATGGACGACTAAGATCTTATTTACTTCAATCTAGTTTTGAAATTGGTAAAGTAGATACAACACTTTTTATTAAAAGAAATAATCAAGATATTCAACTAGTTCAAATATATGTAGATGATATAATCTTTGAATCAACTAATAACATAATGAATAAAGAATTTTCATATATAATTACTAAAGAATTTGAAATGAGTCACATGGGAGAATTAAGTTTCTTCTTAGGGCTTCAAATTAAACAGCTAGAAAATGGAATCTTCATAAGTCAAGAAAAATATGCTAAAGACTTAATCGATAAATTTGGTTTAAGCACCTCTAGTGGGAAACCAACTCCAATGTCAACAAATGTAGGTTTAAGTAAAGAAGATAAATCAAAAGATATTAATCAAACTTTATATAGGGGAATGATTGGTTCGCTACTCTATATAACAGCAAGTCATCCTGATATTATGCATAGTGTTTGTCTCTGTGCAAGATACCAATCACAACCTAAAGAAACTCACTTAAAAGCTGTTAAAAGAATTTTAAGATATGTAACATACACTTTAGATTATGGTTTATTTTATTCTAAAAATAATACTTTTGATTTAATATCATATTGTGATGCTGATTATGCTGGTTGTAAATCAGACCGAAAGAGTACAAGTGGAACTTGTCACTTTCTAGGACATTCACTGGTTACCTGGTTCAGCAAGAAACAAAATACTGTTTCCTTGTCAACAACTGAAGCAGGGTATATATCTGCTGCTCTGGCCTGTTCACAAGTCATATATATGCAACAAACTTTAAAAGATTTTGGAATTAACATAAGTAAATCACCAATATATTGTGATAATACTAGTGCAATAAATCTATCTAAAAATCCAACTCATCATGCTAGAACTAAACATATTGATATAAGACATCATTTTCTTAGAGATAATATAACTAAAGAAATAATAACTCTAGATTATATAAATACTGAAAAACAAATTGCTGATATATTAACTAAACCATTAACCGAACAGAATTTTACTAAATTTAGAAGAGAATTAGGTATTTGTTCAAAATCTGAAATATAAAATAATATAATATAATAATCAATAAAAATTCAAAATAAAAATTAAATTTTTTTGATGAACATGTCGACATGCCCCATCTCATGATGTCGACATACCCAACAAAAATTTGAAAATTGAATTTCCCTCCAAAGTTAGTTATTTGGTTATTTATCTATTCATTTCGTTTTCTCTCCTCTTTCTTCACTATACTCTCTGTAAATAACTTCTGAAATAATAAAATAATGGCCTTCTCTTCTACTAATGAACCCACTTCACCCACATCTCCTCATTCTGGTCCATTTCAACGAACTACGCACGCTCGAGTGATCAAATTGCAAGAGAACATGAAAGATATCCTTCAATTGATGACTGAAATTCAAGTAAGTCAACTTAGGATGGCTAGAGAACAACAAAGGCAAGGGAATATTATTAGGAATGTACAAAAGTTCCTTATGGATAACCGTACAAATCCTATTAATATTGAAGACTCTTCACAAGCCATGGAATCAGAGGAAGAAGAACCTATGGAAGAACCACAAGAAGACCAAGAGGAAGATCAACCTTTACCTCAACCCGAAGTCCCTATGAATACGGACGAGAGCGTTATTTGCGTTGGTGAGATCCTTGTTGATACTAATGGAAACATAATTGAACAACGTGGAAACTTTTGTCTCCACTACCCCAATTGTTCGATTCATAAGTCTCCTATAGTTAAGCATCGCCATTAAAGCGTACTTTCATTTTATTCTTTGTTTTAAATTGTTTTGTTTGTTCGTATTTATGTATGTTCTTATATATGTTGTAATAACTAAAATGTGTTCACTTATACTCATTGTTTCATGCTTGTTCTATACATATTATTTGTTCATACTAATCATTCTTGAATTCTTAAGTAGTTAATAGTTTTTGTTGATGACAAAGGGGGAGACAGTTATAAAAATATACGTGCTTGGTGTAAGAGGGAGTCATGGAGTAAGGGGGAGTTGTAGTTTTAAGAAGAAATCACGGAGTAAGGGGGAGTTATGGTATGGTAAGAATATTTTATAAATAAAGGTTGTCATCATCAAAACGGGGGAGATTGTTAGGAACTGAGTTGATGATGTTTTGATGACAACAACTCTATATAGCTATTATACTTTACTTTATAAAATATATACTAACATTTCCATATATATATATGTATATAGGAAGTATATGCAGGTATCATCGAAGACTGATCATTATAAAGATTCAAGCATCAAGATGAAGATTAGAGATTCAAGATTCAAGACTCTAGAGAATCAAGATTTCAAGATCTCAAGATAAGTGTCTAGTATTTTGTTAAAACTTCATAATAGCACTCTCATCTTTCTTCTAATTTTCTTTTGGGATGGAACCCAATTTATATCGAAACCAGTGGCTTACAAACCCATGACAAGTAGCTTACAAACCCACGACAAGTGGCTTACAAACCCACGAAAATAAAAATCATTTAAACTACTTTGTACAAGTTCTCGAGTCCTATGGAGGAGCTCTGTAGGAAGGTTCTTGCAATTTCAGTTTGAATAGATTTTTCAAAATGTTTTTAAATCTGTTTTCAAAATATTTTAGCTTTCAAAATCATGTTTTCAAAAATATTTTCAAACTTTGTTTTAGCCTTGAAATATTACTCTATTCTGATTTTAAAAACTTCTATTTTTAAAACATCAAAACTTATTCTGATTTTAAATATTACTTATATAATTGACGGTCTATGTCAATTATATATATATATATATATATCTAAAATAATGTTTTATATTCATTCTCTATCTTAAAAATATTGTTTAAACACTTTACTTTGCTTCAGAGAGGTTTCAACTTGTTTTAAATTCAATTGTCTTTACAAAACATTTCTATAATTTTGAACTGAGGGATGTCGACATAAAGGGATACCCCATGTCGACATAGTGACAGTTGGATTCAAAATTCAATTTTCAAAAGAAGTGTCCATTCGTTCGAAAACCTTTCGCCAATGGTTATGACTGTTGTGCATCTATATAAAGGCTTCCAAAACGAATTTTTTTAACAACTATTTTTTTATTTTTTTCTTCACTCTTTCTTCTCCACCATTCCATATCCATAAAACTTCATATTTTCAAGATCGTGCCATCATTCTGCCAAATTCTCAATAGGAAATTATTTAGGTACTCTCTTTATTTGATTCTCCATCATTCTACTAAAGATCAAAGTGCTATTCAGAGTTATAGGATTAATTTGTATTCAAAAAGTCCATAGTGTCTATCCATTCAAAAGGATTGTTATTAGAAAGTATTAGGGTGATCTTGTGTCTCGAAAATCAAGAGAGTTTACCCCAGACTCGGAGATACGAGGGTTCCTCAAGGCCTTAGAAATTGAGGGTTGTAATTTGGATATTGGCTTATAAAAATCTATACAAGGATATTGCCTTGGTGCAGGACTGGATGTAGGAGGATTCCGAACCAGTATAAAATCCGGTGTGTTCTTTCCTTTTACTTGCTTTACTTTACTATTTGCATTTGTTATATGTTCCGTGATCATTCTGTTTAGATTTGTGTTGAAAGTTTTAATTTAGTCATATAGTTCATATATTATTTAAAACACTATTCACCCCCCCCCCCCCCTCTAGTGTTATTTCTGCCTTAAGATCCTTAATCCACATCCCTAACACTTAGTAGTCATCAAGTCCGGCGACAAAAGAGGAGTATATGTGGGGGAAAGAACACGAGCCTGAGATCCATCGCCAAGAGGAGAGAGATAAGGCGTGTTCGCACATAGGAAGGTATGAGAAAAGATGGTCTCATGTGGAAAGAGAGGAGCCGTCTAAGAAATAAAAGTTCGACCACCGCTCCCATCCTTCCAAGCTCGCTTTGAAAAATATTTCCATGGGTCAAGATGTTCTTGTCTCTTATGCCCCGATTATGCCCCGACATCTTTCTACATTGTTACTACTGCCCCTAGCACACCTCAGCCCCACCGGAGGCCAACCTATACTCTTCCTACAGGTCCCTCGAAGCTCGAGGCAGCTCTTCCAAGCTGATTTTTGTAGGGGGTTAAGTTTGACATGGACCTTCGTCCAATCCGCAAAAATTCCTATGTGCCGCAGCTCCAAGCTATCCAAGATGACCTACTGCAGGCTGAAAAATGGGAGAAGCTTTGCAAGCAGCTCGTGGATACCAATAGGATTAATTACTAGGAGATCCTTTCTTTTAAAGCCGAGAAAGATGACTTTGAAAAGGCGTTGGCTGATCAGGATGCCAAAATTAAACAATTGGAGGAGGAGGAGAAGGAAACAACGCTCGGAGATAGTAGGAGGACTACAGTCTTATGAAGTAGATGAAAAATGCGCTTGAGTGGGCCGAGATTGTCTGGAGAGATGAAATTAAAAAGACTCATGTAGAAGAAGCTAAACTAAAGGAAGAGTTGATCGCCTGTAATGCTATCATCGAAGCTCAGAGGAAGAAGATTGCCGATCACGCTCTAATTGTCGGAGGGCACAATAAAATGATTTTCGACCAAACCGAGACAATCGCAAAGTTACAGGCTTAGGTTACACAAGTCAGTGCCGACAAAACTGCTGTTGAGACTGAGAAGGCCACGGTGATAGCAAGATATCTGGAGCTTCAGCATGCTTTTGATCAAAAGATGGAGAAACTAGATGCAATGATCCTGAACTTTTACGTTAACTCCTTGCCGCATCAAGGTGGCCTTCGCTACCTTGGCCTGAAGTTTCCACACACACTCACCCTCGTTTAGGAAGAAATCTTATCTCATTTTACCAAGAATGGTGATGCTTACTCAGATTAAGAGTAGTGGGAGGCTAATCTCAATGAGGAGTCCAAGAAGGCGCTACTTGAAGGCCAAGAGAATCTTCGGGTTGAACGGGAGAGGGAAGCTACAAAAGCGACCTTGATGACTTCCACAGATGCGCTTACCAAGCCTTTTACTTCTAATGTGGGCTAACCATCGGGGCAGCTCCATGACCAGCCAATGAGCTTTGGGTTCGATGTTGTTCCTCATATGGTGGAGCCCTCCAAAGAAGCAGAAGGAGATGAGCTCGAGGTTGCCGTCCACGACCCTTCCTCCAAAGCAGGTAACGCTCATGCCTCTCCCGAATTCAGGGGGCTCCATCTTATGCCATAGGAGCAAGAGGAGTTTAATGCTTTTCTTTTTGATCTTATAGGTCCATCCACTCTTCTTGTGGGCGCGCTAGTTACTTCGGTGCTTATGCATGCTACCATCTTTACATCCTCTGAGATTGTATCTATGCTCCTGTTCCTTCGTCCATATCTAGATTACAACCGGGACTAGAGGCCAAGAAGATTGAGGTGCTTCATGGCCTAGATGACCCTATGACATCCCTTGAAGGTGATACAATAGCTCCTAAGGCTAAGGAGCAGGAAACACAAAGGAGCAACCACAAAAGACTCCACAAGACTTAGTTGTTGTTAAGAAGGAGAGAGTGGAGGCAGTTAAGGCCTATAATTTCTCCCGGAAGTCGACAGAATGTAGACGGATGGCAAGCTCTTCTAGAAAAAAAATTCATAGGAGGAGGAGATTGCTATAGAGATACACATTGACATTACTGGCAGCGACAACTCTTCCCTAAAGAAGAAGAAGCTGCCCACCAAAGGTGGGAAAGGATGTGGTGGCTAGAAGCGTTGATTGGCCGGTATAAGGATGGACTATTTTTTGTCATATAACTTTTGGGAAGCTTGACTTGTTGTGTTTCTTTTTTAGTCCTTATGCGTAAGTGCAGAGTCTGAACTTTGTGTCCTGATTGTAGAGTCCATAATTTTTCTTTTTGCTCATTGTTGTGCGGGTACGGTCCTCACATTTTGATTCTGTGTACATAAGATTACAAGCAATACAATGGTATTTTGTCTTTATTTTTATCTATCTCTTCATATATACTCTATGTACATGTGCATGTTTTATTTCATATTTTGCTAGTCCTGCGATCAGAGCCAAAGTTCTTCATTCGAAGTGATAGAACTGTAATGGAACTTAAAGTTTAACAGCACTTAAAGGATTTTTGTTTAGAAGTTCACAAAACTTTTGATAATTTCCAAAACTGCTTAATTTTGTTTAGAATCCTCATTTTTAAATCCGTAAAGCTTCAACGATTTCTAAAAGTTGGGAATTTTTGCTTAGGATCCTTGTTACTTTGAGATCGAGCTTGCGAATTTATTGTTGTTTGGAGTGACAGGACTTGTGGACTTATTGTATTAATGTGATTCTGTCTTCATATAGATTTATGCCTCCTAGTTCACAGGGTCGTTCATTCCAAAAAAAATCAAGTATTCGATGTCTCCAGGCAACGAGAGATGTTTCAGCATGAGTGCACGACTTCTGGGGTTCCTCGGCACTTCCTATCTCTAGGCAACACAAGGAGTTGAAAATTAGAGTTCCTCGACGTTGCCTATCTTCGGGCAATGCAAGAAACTTGAATCTGGAGTTCCTAGGCGTCGCATATCTCCGGACGATGTGAGAAACTTGAGTTTGGAGCTCCTCGACATTGCCTATCTCTGAGTAATGTGAGGAGTAGAAATTTGGAGTTCCTCGGCATTGCCTGTATCCGAGAAACGCAAGAAGCTTGAATCTAGTGTTCCTTAGTGTCGCATATCTCCGGGCAATGTAGGAAACTTGAATTTGGAGCTCCTCCACATTGCCTATATCTGGGAAATGCAAGAATCTTGAATATGGAGTTCCTTGGTGTCGCCTATCTCCAAGCGATGCGAGAAACTTGAGATTAGATTTCCTCGGCGTTACCTATCTCCAGGCAATGCGAGAAGTTGAAATTTGAAATTCCTCCACGTTGTTTATCTCCAGGCAACGCGAGAAACTTGAATTTGGAGTTCCTCGGCATCGCCTGTCCCTGAGCGATGAGAAAAACTTAAGTTTGGAGTTCCTCGGCATCGCCTGTCTCAAGGCAACGCAGGAAACTTGAAATTGGAGCTTCTCGGCATTTCCTATCTCTAGGCAACGCGAGAAGCTTGAATCTGGAGTTCCTCGTCGTCGTCTATCTCCGGGCAATGCAAGAATCTTGAGTTTGGAGTTCTCGGTGTCTCCTTTCTTCGGGCAACGCGGGAAACTTGAATTTAGAGCTCCTCAAAGTTTCCTATCTTCGGGCAATGCGAGAAGCTTGAATTTGGGGTTACTCATCGTCGCCTATCTCACGGCGATGCGAACGTAAGTTTGGAGTTCCTCGGCATCGCCTATCTTCGGGCATTGCGAAAAACTTGGGTTTGAAGCTCCTCATCGTTACCTACCTTTGGAAAACGCAAGAAGTTGGAATTTGGAGTTCCTCGGCGTTGCCTATCTCCGGGCAACACGAGAATCTTGAATCTAAAGTTCCTCGGCATTGCCTATATCTGGGCGATGCGAGAAACTTGATTTTGGAGTTCCTCGGCGTTGCCTATCTTTGGGCTATGTGAGAAACTTGAATTCATGGCCCTCTCGATGCAGTCGGAGCGACATCGTTTTTCAAAGGGCCAAAATCAGGTTCCGCCGATTAAACGGTTTAAGTCAGTTTACTTCCACCGACTCGTCGGGTAATTATTATGAACACGGTTTGGGTGATTCAAAATGCAAAATTTATAAAGAAAATCATGGTAAATTCTTTGCCTGTTTACAACGCCACCAGCATTTCCATAATGGCTTATTTACTTAAAACTAGAAAATACATAAAGTTGCTTTTAAATGAAAAATCGACAGAGTGATTCGATGTTCCAGGCTCTAAGAATTGCGACCCCGTCGACGTTTGTCAGCTTGAAGGTCCCGTCACCAAGCTTTTGATGAATGACGAATGGTCCTTCCCAGTTTGGTCCGAAGGCTCCCGGGACAGGGTAAACTCGCTTGAGCACGAGATCACCAAATTTGAAGGTTTGACTGTGCACTTTGGAGTTGAAGTATTGTGCGATCCTTTTTTGGTGAGCGGCGATTCTCAAGTCTTCTTCCTCTCTCTTTTCATCAACCATTTCTAGCGATTCGAGTAGGGGTTGCTCATTTTGTTTTAGATCGAATTCAGCCTTTCGTGCGAGGTGACTTTTAGCTCAACAGGAATCATTACCTCCGAACCATATGCCAATACGAACGGAGTGTGGACGGTTGCCGCTTTATGTGTGGTTCTGTAAGCCTATAGTGCGAGTGGAAGCTCATCAACCTAGTTTTCCTTTGCTTTCGTTAGTTGCTTTTTGATCGTGGACTTGATGATTTGGTTTTTTGCCTCCACTTGCCCATTTTCCTATGGATGAGCTACTGTGGAAAAGCTCTTTTCAATCCGAAAAAGCTTGTAGAAGTCTTTGAACTTGGCACTTTCAAACCACGTTCGTTGTCAGTGATGATCTTTTGTGGCACACCCAACCTGCAAATGGTGTTTTTAGTAACAAAGTTAATAACTTTCTTTATGGTTATGGTGGCCAGCGGCTCCGCTTCGACCCATTTTGTGAAATAATCTACGGCCACTATAGCATATTTGGCTCCTCCTTTTGCTGTTGGGAGGATGCCTATCAAATCGATCCCTTATATTGCAAATAGCCATAGGCTAGCCATCTGCATTAGTTCTGTTGAAGGAGTTCTCTTGATTTGGCTGAATCTTTGACAGCGATTGCATCTTCTGGCATGATCTACGGCATCGCGGTTTACTGTTGGCCAAAAGTACCCATATCGAAGGACTTTCTTTGATAGCGTCTTCCCGTAGTGTGGTCTCCACACTCGCCTTCATGCACTTCCTTAAGGATTCATCATGCTTCATCATCAGTCACAGACCTAAGAAGAGAGGTCAAGAATCCCCTTCGATAGAGTATTCCATCTTGTATCATGAACCACGGCGCCTTCCTGAGTAGTTTCTTTTATTGGTTTCGGTCTATTGGAAGAGTTCCATCAATGAGATAATCTTTTATTGGTGTCATCCACGTGTCTGGTTCTACAGTGGTCTCGAAGATCCATTCTACATCCATTTCGTTAATGCTTGGATTGGTTAGAGTTTCTACTGGGACCACTCCTAATGACTAGGCTTCTCCGGAGCTTGCCAACTTAGCCAAAAGGTCTTCCTTGGTGTTTTGTTCCCATGGTATGTGTGTTATAGTGTAGTTTTCGATATCGCTCAGCAGTTCTTGCACTTTGGACAAATACGGGGCCAGATTTTCACCGCGTGCTTGGTACTTTCCTTTTACTAAACATACGATCCGTTGAGAGTCGCTATATATATGAATGGACTTTATTTTGAGTTCCTTCATGACTCAGCCCTGCGATCATTACTTCGTATTCCGCTTTATTATTTGTAGCTGGGAACTCCAGGCATTGAGTATAGCTAATAGTTCGCCCCCCAAAGGTTTCGAGCACTACCCCTGTGCTCGAACAGAAGTTGTTTGATGCTCCATTGGCGAAAAGCTTCCATTGTGCGTCCATTTGTAACTGAACTTCCTCTTCATCATCTCTTATTGTAAGTTCATCAATGAAGTTAGCCAGCACTTGCCCATTAATTGCTTTCCGTGGGTGGTAAGCGGTATCGCATTGACTCAATTCTATGTTCCACTTAAGCAATCGTCCGAACGACTTAGGCTGGTACAGAACTTATTTCAACGGCTAGTCGGTCAATATCTTAATCGAATGAGCTTGGAAATATGGCCGCAATTTCGGGTTGTGATCAAAAGTCAATACGCTAGCTTCTCCAGTTTCGGCTTATTTTTCTCAGCTCCGGTGAATCGCTTCTAATGTAGTACACTTTTCGTTGGATTATCGCTTCTTCCCACACGAGAGCCATGCTCAATGCTTGGCGGAAAATTGCTAAGTAAACGAACAAGTCTTCTCCATCGACTGGTTGTGATAAGACCGAAGGAGTTTTCATGTGTCGCAGCAGTTCCTCGAAGGCCTTTCGACAAGCGTCACTCCATTCAAAGTTTTTCTTTTCCTTCTTTAGTGCATCGAAGAACGGTATGCACTTGTCTGTAGCTTTTGAGATGAAGCAACTTAGTGCTGCGACTCTTCCATTCAAGCTTTGAAGTTCTCTCTTATTCTTAGGAGCTTGGTGTTCGTCGACGGAAATTCTATCGGTTTAGAAAACCGTCGAACGAATTTAGAAATAAAATTTATACCGCAAGCGCACGGTGTACGAATGTAGCACGCGGCGAATACGGGTCGATCCGCAGGGAATTGATGATTTTAAAAAATCTATTCAATCAAATTATACCAAAGTCGAAAAGGATTTGTTAACTAGAAATAAAATGAGGCTAACACTAGAAAATGCGATTCAAAAATTATTAGACTAAAGAACAATTTAGATGCAAATCCACTCTCAAATTTTTTGTAAATCAACAAACACATAATTTATGATCTCTAACTTTGATATTAAGTGAAATAATCATTGCATTTATCATAAGTATGGTTTGTATATGTTATTAGTTAACATAACTCAAACTATCAAACTATAATACAACAATTATACCACTTACAATTCTCATGAAAATGAAGCCAAAGCAAAAACTATTTTAAGTATGATCTATTTACTATTGTAACTAGTAACATAGATCATCAAATTTCATTTTTACTTTCATTTCATAATCAAAAATTAATTAGCAAATGTTGATGTAAATTGTGTTTATGTTGAGTAAGAATAGCTCATTTGCATAAGCAATATAAGCTATCAAACCCACTTGTATAAACTTACATCAAAATTCACATTCATGAAGCATAAACAAAGAGATCATACATCAAAAAAAATGTTGAAATTACATAAAGTTAGAGAGCTTCATCACCTCTAAATTGAAGGGGTTTAGCTACTCATTTGTGGCATTGAAGCAACACAAACAAATTTCAACATTAAAAAGAAAAGAGAATAGAAAATAAGCAAAGAAAGCAAAAGAGATTAGCTACTTACTACTTGCATAAATGTAAATCTAAGTTATGAACATAAATGAAAAGAGAGCATAGAAATAAACATTAACAATAAAACAAAGAAAAGCATGTAGAAAAGAGAGAAGAAAGAGGCTTGGAAGGCATTTTTATTTCATAGAACATTGAGCTTACACTTTGATTTCTTAATTTCCTAAGTAAAATGAAAGAGTAGATGATGATCTTTTCATGTACATAAGGGGCTATTTATACATGCATAAAACCCTAATTCTATTTTTAGGGAGCTTTCTAAATTGCCCTTTAGGAAGTGTGGCCACCAAGTAACCATTATCCACTAATTAATCCATCATTTGTTTTGCATGAAGCTTTAACATCCACTTAGTTGTCCATTAGCTCCAAATTGTACATTTAGGTAAGTGGGTGGGGTCCTCCATGTTCATGGCTTGAATTATTTCCCTCTTCTTTCCATTGTATTCATTTGTGCATGCATATATCTTCATATAAGCCTCTTCCATGTGCATTCAAATTCCTATAAAAATTATCAGAAAATGTCCGTGCAAAAATTCTTACATTGACAAATGCACAAAACGACCGTTTTGCCCCTGAATGAAGATGAAAATATGATGGTTGGAAATAATTGAATTTTGGTTTTAAACATGTTAAAATGCCCAAATATGATGATTATTTAAATAAAAAGAGATAAAATATGGATGTAAATATATGCACAATTACGTGCATATCAAATACCCCCACACTTATCTTGTTATTCGTCCTCGAATAAAGGAAAACTAAGATAAATCCGTTTTCGTAGGGAGCACGATTGCATTGAGCGTATGCAACAAGCCGTTAAACCTCTGGGTGTCCCCAGTAGGACGAGTGTTGTCTCGTGAGGGTTTTCAGCGGATACTACCCACAAAATCCAAATGCAGGATGAAAATATTTACAAAATGCAAATTTTATTTACAAAGAGATGAATGCGAGTTTTTGAAAATATTTACAAATGAAGGATTTATTTTTAGATTGACACGAATAAGTTAAATACAAGTTTTGGTCATTGTCTTGAAAATTTTACTCGTCAAAATTTCCAATGAAAATCAAGTTGTCATAACAGATAGACCATAGTTTGGCTAGTTGTTTCGGTTGATAACACAATGTAATTATGAAATGGATCCTTAGTTGATTATCAAAGTTTATTAAAGTGGTATTTTCATTTCTTTTCAATAACACAAGTTAAATCAAACAAGTTAAAATTGTGCTTGGATTTCAATTGCTTGTTCTCTCATTATTTGCAAGAAAAATTACACACCTAGCTCAGGTAAACTGAGACCAGATATACCACCCATGCACTGCCTTTCGGGCTTATGTGAGGGGAGTACAGAGCATGGCGAGTGCACACACTTTCGTGCATACACCTATCGACCGTAGGTGGTTTTTATTAAGTCTGTTTTTTTTGGGTATGTGTTCCATACATACATAGCCGTGAGGACTTTTAAATGAGTATGAAAGCACATAATCAAAGATTCCAAGTAATTCACCCATGCATAACCGTGAGGACTTTTAAATGAGAGTGAATACTTTAGATGTTATTATTTTGTATTTTTTTATATATTTTTTTATGAGAGAGAGAGAGTTTTGCAAAACCATCTTAGCACCATTTAACTTAGAAGACAAAAATGTTATATCCTTACTTTAAATTTACCACTTTTTAAACAAAGATTTTCAATTAGAACATACTTCATAATTAACATAGATGAACCTTCCATTATACTAGTAAAACCATTGTTATTTGTAATCAAACTTTATTTTTATTTTTTGTTAAGACAAATAAATTTTCAAAAATTTCAATTTATTAACCAAAACTTATACTTATCCCATAGTGTTTCTTTAAAAATAAATCAAAATGGTAAAAAGAAAATGTTTTTGAGATTTTTTTATTTTTTTGAAGAAAATGAAAATTCAAAAAAAATGCCATGAAAAACTAAAAAAATGAAAATGAGACTCCCCCCAACACTTAATTTTGACTGTGTCCCCACAGTCGATGCATGATATAATAGTGTAACGGGGAAAAATATGTACATATTTACAAAAGAGGATTAACACTCTTACTAGACGTAGCTTGGCTCATGAAGGATCATGAGCTCCTCCTCTTGGTTACCGGGCAATTCCAAGAAGGGTTTTAAACGATGACCATTGACTTTGAAAATTGATCCATCCTTTGGGTTTTCTATTTCTATGACACCATGTGGAAAAATAGTTCGTACCACAAATGGTCCAGTCCACCTTGATTTAAGTTTCCCAGGGAGTAAATGAAGTCTCGAGTCATATAAAAGAACTTTCTGGTTAGGCGCAAACGTTTTCCTTAGGATTGACTTGTCATGAAAAACTTTGGTTCTTTCTTGTAAATTTTCTCGTTTTCATACGCATCGTTCCTAAGTTCTTCGAGTTCGTTGAGTTGTAGTTTTCGATTTTCGCCAGCTTTTTCAAGATCAAAGTTTAAGTTTGTTATTGCCCACAACGCTTTGTGTTCAATTTCAACGGGTAAATGGCAAGCTTTACCGTAAACTAAACGAAATGGGGAGATCCCAAGGTTAGTTTTAAAAGCAGTACGGTAAGCCCAAAGTGCGTCGTTCAATTTCTAAGACCAATCTTTTCGATTTTTATTGACAGATTTCTCCAAGATTTGTTTTATTTGTCGATTTGAAACTTCAACTTTGCCACAAGTCTGAGGATGATACGGAGTGGATAACTTGTGGGTTATCGAGTATTTTTTCATTAAAGTTTCAAAAGAACGGTTGCAAAAATGGGTTCCGTTATCACTGATTATTGTGTGAGAGGTGTGCCGAACCTTGAAAAGATATTTTCTTTGATAAATTTCACAACAATTCTATGGTCATTGGTTTTGCAAGGAACGGCTTCGACCCATTTAGAAACGTAATCGAAAGCGAGAAGGATATACAAGTTTCCAAAAGAATTAGGAAAAGGTCCCATAAAGTCAATACCCCATACATCAAAGATTTCTATCGTAAGAATGGGGTTTAAAGGCATCATATCTCGTCGAGAAATTCGTCCAAGCATTTGACATCGATCACAAGTTTTACAAAATCCAAACGAGTCTTTGAAAAGAGAAGGCCAATAGAAACCACACTGAAGCACTTTTTCCACAGTTTTTCGTGGACCGAAATGTCCACCGCACGCTTGATCGTGGCAAAACGAAAGAACACTCCTTACTTCATTATCCGGAATGCAACGTCGGATGATTTGGTCGGGACAATATTTGAACAAGTATGGATCATCCCAATAGAATATTTCACTTGGGACATGAATTTGCATTTGTCCTGTTTGGACCAACATGATGGAGTTTCTTTTGCGACCAAGTAGTTCACTATATCAGCGTACCATGGATCGATAGAAATCGAAAGAAGTTGTTCATCGGGGAAGTTTTCATTGATCGGCAAGGAAGATGGTGCGTTCGAAAGACGAGATAAGTGATCGGCTATGACATTATCGGATCCTTTTTTGTCTTTAATTGTAAGGTCAAATTCTTGAAGTAAAAGGATCCAACGAATCAAACGGGATTTAGCATCCTTTTTAGCGAAGAGATATCGAAGCGCAGAATGGTCAGTGTAGACCGTAATGTGTGAACCTATCAAGTAAGGTCGAAACTTTTCAAGCGCAAAAATGACAGCTAGAAGCTCTTTTTCGGTTGTTGTGTAGTTGAGTTGAGCGTCGTTCAAAGTCATACTCGCGTAGTAAATGACATGAAGGATCTTGTTGATGCGTTGTCCCAAGACAGCACCAACAGCAAAGTTCGAAGCATCACACATTATTTCGAAAGGAAGATCCCAATTGGGTGCGCAAATGATTGGGGCAGAAATGAGTTCGCTCTTAAGACGTTCAAAAGAAGAGATACAATCAGAGTTAAAATCGAAAGAAACGTCTTTTCCAAGAAGGGTCGTCAAAGGACGGGCGATTTTGCTAAAGTCTTTCACAAAACGACGGTAAAAGCCAGCATGTCCTAGAAATGATCGAATGTCCTTAACGGATTTGGGAATGGGTAGATTTGCAATGACATCGATTTTTGCTTTGTCTACTTCAATGCCTTTATTTGAGATGATATGTCCAAGGACTATGCCTTGTTTGACCATAAAGTGGCATTTTTCCCAATTCAAAGTTAAATGTTTTTCTCTACATCGATTTAGAACCAACTCGAGATGATGTAAACATTGGGAAAAAGAATCGCCAAAGATTGAGAAATCGTCCATGAAACTTCTAGAAAGCGTTCTATCATGTTGGAAAAGATTCTAACCATGCATCGTTGGAAAGTCGCAGGAGCGTTACATAGTCCGAATGGCATACGTCGATAAGCGAAGGTACCGAATGGACATGTGAAAGTTGTTTTCTCTTGATCTTCGGGAGCGATGGAATTTGGTTATAGCCAGAATAACCATCAAGGAAACAGTAAAATTCATGGCCGGCTAAACGTTCGAGCATGTGGTCAATGAAAGGAAGAGGAAAGTGATCTTTACGTGTTGCGGCATTTAGTTTTCGATAGTCAATGCAAACACGCCAACCCGTTTGAGTACGAGTTGGAATAAGCTCGTTTGAATCGTTCTTGACAACGGTTAGCCCGGACTTTTTCGGTACAACGTGAATTGGGCTAACCCATGAACTATTGGAGATTGGGTAAATGATTCCGTTGTCGAGAAGTTTAAGAATTTCATCACCCTTTCCTTAGCACGCGGAAATTCTATTGGTTTAGAAAATCGTCGAACGAATTTAGAAATAAAATTTATACCGCAAGCGCACGGTGTACGAATGTAGCACGCGGCGAATACGGGTCGATCCGCAGGGAATTGATGATTTTAAAAAAATCTATTCAATCAAATTATACCAAAGTCGAAAAGGATTTGTTAACTAGAAATAAAATGAGGCTAACACTAGAAAATGCGATTCAAAAATTATTAGACTAAAGAACAATTTAGATGCAAATCCACTCTCAAATTTTTGTAAATCAACAAACACATAATTTATGATCTCTAACTTTGATATTAAGTGAAATAATCATTGCATTTATCATAAGTATGGTTTGTATATGTTATTAGTTAACATAACTCAAACCATCAAACTATAATACAACAATTATACCACTTACAATTCTCATGAAAAAGAAGCCAAAGCAAAAACTATTTTAAGTATGATCTATTTACTATTGTAACTAGTAACATAGATCATCAAATTTTGTTTTTACTTTCATTTCATAATCAAAAATTAATTAGCAAATGTTGATGTAAACTGTGTTTATGTTGAGTAAGAATAGCTCATTTGCATAAACAATATAAGCTATCAAACCCACTTGTATAAACTTACATCAAAATTCACATTCATGAAGCATAAACAAAGAGATCATACATCAAAAAAAATGTTGAAATTACATAAAGTTAGAGAGCTTCATCGCCCCTAAATTGAAGGGGTTTAGCTACTCATTTGTGGCATTGAAGCAACACAAACAAATTTCAACATTAAAAAGAAAAGAGAATAGAAAATAAGCAAAGAAAGCAAAAGAGATTAGCTACTTACTACTTGCATAAATGTAAATCTAAGTTATGAACATAAATGAAAAGAGAGCATAGAAATAAACATTAACAATAAAACAAAGAAAAGCATGTAGAAAAGAGAGAAGGAAGAGGCTTGGAAGCCATTTTTATTTCATAGAACATTGAGCTTACACTTTGATTTCTTAATTTCCTAAGTAAAATGAAAGAGTAGATGATGATCTTTTCATGTACATAAGGGGGCTATTTATACATGCATAAAACCCTAATTCTATTTTTAGGAAGCTTCCTAAATTGCCCTTTAGGAAGTGTGGCCACCAAGTAACCATTATCCACTAATTAATCCATCATTTGTTTTGCATGAAACTTCAACATCCACTTAGTTGTCCATTAGCTCCAAATTGTACATTTAGGTAAGTGGGTGGGGTCCTCCATGTTCATGGGTTGAATTATTTCCCTCTTCTTTCCATTGTATTCATTTGTGCATGCATATATCTTCATATAAGCCTCTTCCATGTGCATTCAAATTCCTATAAAAATTATCAAAAAATGTCCAAGTAAAAATTCTTACATTGACACATGCACAAAACGATCGTTTTGCCCCTGAATGAAGATGAAAATATGATGGTTGGAAATAATTGAATTTTGGTTTTAAACATGTTAAAATGCCCAAATATGATGATTATTTAAATAAGAAGAGATAAAATATGGATGTAAATATATGCACAATTACGTACATATCACTTGGACTTCCCGTAATTTCTGTTATTTGCTCTGAATTTTCCTCAATGCCCCGGGCACTCACTATGAATCCCAAAAAATTTCCAGAGGCCACCCCGAAGTGACATTTGAGCGAGTTGAGCTTCATTCCATATTTGCGGAGTATCTCAAACATTTCAGCGAGATTATCTAGATGATTAGCAGCTACTTGATATATAAACTTCCATAGTTTTCAAATTTGGTGCTTGAACATAGTATTCACTAGTCTTTGATATGTTGCTCTCGCATTTTTCTTACCAAATGGCATTAGTTTGTAGTAGTATAATCCTAAATCAGTAATGAAGCTAATATTTTCTTGGTCTGGTTCATGCATCAGGATCTGATTATAGCCCAAGTACGCATCCATAAATGACAGTAGCTCATGTCCCGTTGTTCGATCCATCAGTTGATCAATTTTGGGGAGTGCAAAGCAATCCTTCAGACAGGCATTGTTGAGGTCTGAAAAATCAATGCAGGTTAGCCATTTTTCATTTGACTTCTTGGCTAGGATCGGGTTTGATACTCATTCGGGGTAAGTTCCATTTCTGATAAAGCTGTCGGCCATCAGTTTATCCACCTTTTCTCTCAATGCCTTGGACCGCTCTAGGCCCAAGCCGTACCTTTTTTGTTTGATTGGAGTGAATTTGGGTTCAATGTTGAGGGCATGACAGGCAATTTCTGGTGATACTATACATATATCTAAATGTATTCAGGAAAATGTATCCAGGCAAATATATCCAAATTACTCTGGAGGAATTTGGCCAATTCCAATCGCATCTTTTTTCCAAGATGCGATCCTATTCTCAGGACCCATGTAGGGTCAGCCATACTGACTGGGACAGACACCGTCAGCTCACTTGGTGCCACCCAATCCTCCCCTGAGCTCTTCTTCCTAGGGTCCAAAGCCTTGTCGAATTGGCTATGGTCCTCGAGCTAGGGGCGGTTTGTAGTTGCTATTCAGAGGTTTCAGGGATGTGGAGGGCTTTCCCCACATTCTTTCTTCTTTCTTCTAGACTCGTGCAATTTCGCAATATAACATTCTCGAGCAACGCTTTGGTCTCCTTTCACAATTCCGACTCCATGCTCGGTAGGGAATTTCATCATGAGGCACCATTGGGCCAACGCTATCTTGAAGTCGGCTAACGTGGGCCTCCTAAGAAACGCATTATATGCTAACATTTCATCCATAATCACAAAAGTCTAAATAAGGGTGACTCGTCATTCTCCCTCTCCAAGTTCTATAGGTAGGTCAATGGTTCCCACCGGCTGCTTGGTTCTCCAGTAAATCCCTGAATCTTCGTTTGGCATGCATATACGCTTTTCATGCCTATCTTCATCTGATCGATAGTATGTTTGAAAAGTATATTAACCGAGCTTCCACTATCAACAAATACTCATCGGACTACTGCGGGCCTGATCCTACCGTTACCACCATTGGGTTAAGAGTTGGACCTCAATTCTTTTGGTGTCACGATCGCGAAATAATATGTCATTGCTTAACATCCTCTGCTGCTCGACCGGAGCTTCACCATCTATTGTCAAACACGATCCCTTCAGGGCATGCTTTAGTGCACTTTCATATCGTTCCACCTCCTCCCAACTCTTTTTTCCAAGGTGCGATCCCCTAGATATTGTTCCAATAATGAGCCTTTGGTCGGTTCGTTTTGACCGTTCTTCACTAGTTCTAGGCTGATCTCTTTGCTCCCTAGGAGGTTGAGGGACTATAGCCTAGCTGGGTTTTCATGGCCCTTTTACATATTACTGAAGCTTGTTGTGTGGATTAATCCTTCAATGAGGTCCTTAAGGTAGCGGCATTCGTTTATGTTACGAGATAAATATTCTTCGGAGTATCATTCAGGGGAGTATAGTCTCCCAGTCCAAACTCTCTAAACCTTTTGTTGCGACCACCACCATTTTTCTTGTTAGAGTTTCGATTTCCTCTTTTCTGGTTCCCACTTTTCCCCTATGGCCTCTTGGATGCTCCTGAGGTTGCGTAAGTTTTGACTAGTCGTCGTGTCATTCTGTTCGGTGTTCATCTGTTGTATTCCACTAGCCTTTCTTTCCAACTCCTTCGCATCTTCTTACCTCAAGTAATGGCTTGCATTGCGGTTGAAATCTTTCTTGTTGGTGGGTTGCTTCATCTTGATCCATTTATCGAACTCCGTCTCCGGATGAATAGCGCGGACTAAAGCCATAAAAACCATGTCTTCATTGGGATTACTCACCTCTGTCACCGCTGTGTTGAACCTGCTCCTGAACGATCTCAATGACTCATTGCATCCTTGAACCAGTCTGCATAGACACATGACGTCCTTCGGTTGTGCGGTATGAACTCTGAACTGGTCAAATAATTTCGTTGCGAGATGATCAAAGGTAGAAATAGACTTGAGGGAATCCTGGTGAACCACATAGATGCAACATCTTCTAGAAAAATGGTGAAACATCGGCAGCGTACGACTTCTAGAGCATTGGCTCCGTCCATATACCAACTATACTTGTACAAATGGGGTTTTGGATCCTTAGTTCCGTCATAGGAGGGAATGATTGGCAAGTGAATTTTTCTAGGGTATCTTTCATTAAAGATCTCATCCGTAAAAGGGGTTTGACTTAGGGTAGATCCCCACTTATCATCCTTTTGACTTTTTACTTTCATCCATCAGCCGCTTGACCATGTTTGCTATATATGCCTTTGATGTTCGGTAGTCCTGGGGGCGGTAGTTAGTCACTGCGCCAACTGTTTGGTACAGCAGCCGATTTTGGCGTGTGGATTGATGCCTAGGCTTTCCTGTCTTCAGGAGAGCCATTCTTGCAAGGCCCCATTGGCTTGCATTTGGCCTAACTGGGGCGGTCTGGATGTTTTCAACATTATCGAATGCGTTGGCATCCTCTCTACCTAATTACCCTGCTCTCTGCCTTCCAAATTGAAGAGGTTCATGGCTACATCCTCCATTGGGGTTTTGGCCCATTTATTCAAATTAAAATTTGGTTGTCTTGCGTCAAGAGGGGTATTCTCATTCTCCTCCAAGTTACACCCCGATATTACCCTTCTCAATGGCTACTTTCCATTTCTCCTATGCAAGCCAGAAACAGAGGAGTTTTCCTGCTCTATAGTAGTAGCCGGTTCATGGATAGCCCTTAGAGCGGGGTTTGATTCTAGAGTTATTAGAGTGTTAAGCTTTTCCATTAGTGCATTTTGACTATCTTGCATCCTTTGATTGATTTATTCAGCAATTATTCCACTCATCCCTGAAGACAACTTCATGCTGACTAGAGGACCCTGGTGCTTGATTCCCTAAGTTAGCAGCATTTACTTTAGCCTATTTGAGGCTAACACTTTCCGCGGCTGTTGCTTCCCCTATAGACCTTCAAGAGGCAATTCTTTTCCTTTCGAGAGCCATTGACTTTTAAAATAGTGAGTTCTTTAAGCAAAGGCTAGTGATCTAATTTCTAGATCTATGCAATCCAAAGTAGATAGCTAGATCTGGATCTTGGGTTAAAAGTGGAGATCTGACCTCTAGATCTATGTAATCCAAAGTAGATAGCTAGATCTGGATCCTGGGTTGCAAGTTTTGCCGTGAAAGCACCAAAATGTTGACCCAAAAAATGGACCAACACCCTGGTTTGGTTTTGAAAGCACCAGCTCTGTCTTTACAGAGCAATATCACAGATCACAATTATAGAAAAGAAGCAATAAAAGGAAACAGTCGGAGGATTTTTATTATGGTTCGGCTGTTAACGAAGCTTACGTCCATTTTATAGTTTTATTATAGACTGATTGCTAGTACAAAAGCTGTTTGATTACAAGCTTTGGCTATTTCCTAACTAGATTGGATCTTTAGAGTTAGAATCCATCGGAGAATCACTGTGTATTCCTTCTGAGATCGTTGCGAGGGAGGTAGGAAGTAAAGAATAATCCTAGAAAAGCTTTAGCCACCAATCCGAAGAATCCTCTTTATGTTGCAGGTGGCATGATATTTATAGAGGCTGAAGGGTTTCTAGGCCAAGCCTGCATCACCAGCTCACAGAAGGACTATAGGTGACCTAAGAAGCTCTACTTATAAAATGAGCCAGCACCATAGGTTGCTAGCGACCTATAGACTTGGTTCATTTCACAGGCCAAGTTTTGCCTCCTTCCTTCGTTTTCCCTAACTTGTCTGTTTGAGGTTTTAAGGAGGCGCATCGGTTGCTGACGATCCAGCCATAGAGGACTATTCTGGATTTTGAAATTGGAGATGTTTTTTATAGACATTCATCTTTGTTGTTACGTCTTGATGGCAAGTCACTAGCCACTTATGTTCAAATACTTATTGGGCTACAGGAATGCTGGTCATTTGGCTTCGTTGATCTCAATCATCGCCTTAAACGTATAGCTTGACATTTGTTGACCTTTAGTCTTAGCTTTTCTAGTTAAGTCCTGAACCATCCTGCCTGCTTTAGGTTGTCTCATTTTCTAATGATATTTGCTAGGTTAAAAACCCGGATAAAAAATACCTATTCAGATTCTGGCACTTTATGTCCAGCTGCCTCTAGCAAATCACATGCTGTTTTGAACTTTGCAAGATAGTCTCCCATAGACTGATTTTCTTTTTTGATACTATGTAATTATCTTTTATGATGCACGACTTTGGCTGGTGATTGTGAGTTGAAGATTCTCTCGATAGTTTTCCAAATCCCATTAGCTGTTTTGCTTCCAATTACTTGTGGCAACAATTTAACACTTGCTGAAGATAGCAACCACGAGCATATCAAGCTATCTTGCCTTTGATACTTTATAAATTCTTCATTAATGACTGTTTTATTTTCTTGATCTATTATGAATCCAGTTGGGATATGATGAGTGCCAAGGAGAAACCCTTCAAGCTTAAAGCCTCTGATAGCAGTTTCTACTTGAACTTTCTAAAGAGGATAATTGTCTACTTCCAAGTGTGCAGTAATCAATTGACTTTGGAGACTTATGACAGTCTTGATAAAAAAATTTGTGGCTATTTAAGAGCTTATTGAATTATCTGAAGTGGCAGAGTTGTAATTTTCATCTACCATGATGATGCTTCTTGATTCAAGAACAGGTTTGAGAACTTAGAACTTCTTTATTGGGATACAAGAAATACTTCTAGATTTAAGAAAGGTAGGTATGTAGCAACCAGATTTTGATGAAAATGTTCTGATGAATTTCTGGCATAGCTCTTACTTTCTTGCTGATTTTATGGATTTCTTGAATTCAAGTTTTGGTTTTTTGGATCCTTTTAATCGAATTTTCTCTTACATTGGAGATGAGCTGCAGCCACATGATTCTGTTGTGGCATAGATCTCTTTTGGACCAAGCTCTCTGTAACCCATGTGATGAACTTTCTCTGATGGGTAATCTGATCATCAGATGATGAGATTTATCTGATGATTGATCGGTTTCTTTGTATGTTTGAGTGCTGTTAAGCTTTTGATCAACTCTGATACCAAATTAGAGTTTAAGATCTTGTTATACTTTTGAATTATAGTGGAAGAGAAGTATATTGATGATTTTATACTTGATTGGTAATAATACATACTGATACTCAGTTGTATTTATATAAGTATGGTTGGGCTAAAATACAATGCGGCTCAATACTTTATAACAGAAGAAATAAAATGTGCGGCTGTGATCATGTTAAGATTTTTGAATGGCTGGGATATCTTTTGCGACCATACTTTCATTATATACAGCTGCCTTTGTATGCCTTCTCTTCTTTATATGATATTTCTCCTTTTCTAACACATTTTTACTTCTTGGAAAAGACAATATGACTTGTATGTTGCCTAATCTCACAACTAGTGATTGTTTAGCTATCTGTACACCTTTTAATATACTTGATGCTTCAACATCATCTTGAAATTTAATTTCTAGAATTCTTTTTTGAAGGATAAACCTCAATAAAATTCAATTTACTGAACTAGCTTCTTTCAGAATATTTGTGAATAAAAATGAATTATTAAAAAGGTAATAAATTATTTATTTGTTTACCAGTTATCTTATTACGACGTTGTGTTTTAATCAATGAGCATTAAAATAATTGTTTTGTTTCATGAAAAAAAAAATTTAATTCCATTATTATCCATATGTCGTTTGGCGATGTTTGAATGATTAATTTAAAATGGCAGTCGTATGCCAATTTTGTGCAATATTTTCGATACAGCACCACTGTTTTGTGATTACTTTTCTATCAAGCCCCTCTGAATCAAATTTTCTAAAAATGCTACGACTCTACCATTTTATTATTTTTCAGCATAGCTCTATTAGACATGACACACTAATGATTTTTTCAATGGATCACTTTCGTTTTATGATTTATGATGACTATTTATCTTTTTTATTTTTAGTTTCAATAAGATGTTATCGAATTTTTTTTGAAACAAGGGTAAAGGAATAAAATGTTTGATTTGGTTTCCTTATCTATCTACCTATAACAATTTTATTTTAGGCTAGAGTCCCCCAGAAATTATATCTTTTTTATTCGAAATTGGAGTCCTTTAACAATCTCCTTCAAAAGGATCATTAAAATTCTATACGTTGTAATAAAAGAGCGTTAAATTAAATTTTTCCTTATCTTTTTCGAAAAGAGCATTGAAATCTAGACATTTTTGTTGGATAGAGTGCTTTGTCAGTGGAATATAATGGATGAATTTCCAATAAAATTCATTTATTATTTTTGCACAAAATCTTAATTTGTGTTTGTGTGAACAATATTTATTTATACTAAATCAAATTTAGTATTTATTTATAGGGTTTTATTATCATATGCTCTAAGGGCACGAGTTAGTAATGATTATTTCAAGCTAAAAGATAACAAAAAGAATGAAAGTAAATACACATTTTAACCTCAAACAAAAACGGATATGTGACATGCGAGGAGACTACTTAGGTAAATTCACAATCTTCTTGGATCCCTTCCTATTCTTTCCATTTTTTTCTTGTCTTTTTCACCTATCCTTTTTTATCTTTCTTTCTTCTTGGCTCTCTAGCTTCCACTACTAGCGCCTCTATAATGACCCGCCTTTTCGACTTTCAAGTGTTGATACTAATACATCCACGATATTCACATGCCGAACACTCAATTGCTGGAAAAAGAGATTGTTAGGTAAAAAGAAAATATAGAAAGAAAAGGAATCAAAAAAGAGAACATAAACAATTTAATATCCGAACGAAACAATGATATATAATATAAAAAAGTTAGCACAACGTGTACAACATTTCAGAGCTACAATTCTAAATACCATCATCAGCTTGGACAATTAACTACATGTTCGCAAATGCTAATATATACATACTAGTAGTGTAGTAGAAATAGAATATAACTGTAGACAAATGAAAGCATCCAGCTCGTCTCTTGAAGCTTCAAAGAATAATAACAAAAACCTTCCTTTCTCAGAGTACTCAAAAGAGCACCCGAGGAATTAAGGAAAAGATAAAACCATGAGTCAGACATTTGTGTGGTGTATGAAACTCAAGAATATGCGACCGCGTATAATAGTAACTTTTAAGACTGTTCGAATCACCATAATGGTTTTCCTCCCAAAAAACAAAAACTATCTAATAAGTACATAAGGCGGTATAGTAGATAATGTCGAGGGCGTAGACCATAAATCGAAAAATATTTATGTTTCTTGCATCTCACAGCATAACAATATTAGAAGTACAACTAAAACTGCTAAGGTTCGCTCATATATGGATTTCCATTGGAGGTGCCCTCAGTACCTTGAGGACAGACCTCCTAACAAAGGCAGACACCACCTTTTGAAACCACGTATATCTCTAGATAAAATATATCACAAAGGTAAGCATTACCGGTCTATGCCTTAACTCGTGATACCGAATACCATCAACCTGTGCCAGCCACTATCGAAAGCATCTCTAAATATTTGGAGTTGACGTACCTTTAGATTAGCTAAACTCAGTGGCTATGCAACCTATTCTGTTTTCCATTATTTTCGATGGGGAATTCATCACATCGCACCATTATTCATTGCTCAAACAGATCTCGAATCTCCCCATGAATTCCATCATAGGTTGTCCATTGAATGCTAACTCTGTCCTATTTCTTGGAATCAACATCAAGATAGACAGTACTCTCGCTTGCATCATTTGAAATATTAACGTCGACCTCTTCCTTAGACTTAACCTTGGGTAGACAGTTCAGCCCTATAACATTTCACTCCATAGCTGCATCCAAAACATAGAACTCGCATCTCAGTTTTGAAGTGGTTTTTTGTAAGCAATACCAAAGTATACTTATCCAATCTCGGTCTCTCTAAGATTTAATCGATAAATTTCCGATTAACTCGGTTTTGGTTCTTTTTAGAAGTAAGCAAACAATATAAAGGAGTCCTCCCTAGGGGATCTCGTATATCTCATCCTTAAACGAAGAGACGGTTTGTATTAATGAGTCCTCTTGAAGGGATCTCAAACCGTATGAAGCCGTGAAGCTTTTATGTAATTCCTAAGCTAATTTGATCGAACTAGCAATAAAAATGATCGCGTATGGAAATCAAGTCTCATATACTTATCACCATTTTCGACCTTCCCAACTTAAGCTATCCCGTGGTTAAGTGTGAAGCCAGGTAGGTTATAGCACTGATTGCATTAAAGCCCTACCTTGATACTTCATCTTTACTCTCACGAATAGAACAATCTACTTTGTCGGTTTTTAGTGCTAAATATAGAAGCTAAATACTTTCCATAGACGAATAAGCACACAAACATGATTAAATCACATAATATGACGGCCCGCCTCCTCGACCCTTAGAAATCGATATTAATACATCCTTGATATTCACATACAACAAATCCAAGTGTGGAGAGGTAGATTATCATAGGGTAAAAGAATATAAAGGCAGAACAGAATCTTACACGAATGGGATAACATATATATATATATATATATATATACACACACAATGGAAATTTTAAGTACATTTATCAGACTCTATCTTATAAATCAACATGGACAGTTATAAATTTCTATCCTTATAAACGTTGAATACAATCAGTAAACTAATGTAGTGGAAATGGAAACGGAGAACTATCTATAGGAACATCTTCAGCTCCAGACTTCAAGCTCCATCGTAATGCTCCAAGTTAAACCTGACTACTTGGCTGCTCTTAAAAATAGGACATCTAGAGTTTAAGGGAAAAGGAAAATAAACTCCAAATTAGTCATGGGACCGGTGAGAAACTCAAAATATGGATATTTGAAAACAAAAGGTGCCTCATAAGACCATGCCACACATAAATGCAGAATAGTTTTTTACTTTATGATAACCAAAATTTTTTCTCCGCAAAATCTGGGAAAATTATGTTTAGTGACAGTTTTTTGAAAATACTTTCCAAGTAAACTTATATAATCTTAGTCAAAATTGTTATATTGATTAAATTCCAGCATAATAGGTTTTACAATCAAGTCTGAAGACACTTATTGGAGAATGGATTTCCATACAATGGCAGGTAAGGAACTACCTTACGTATGGTACACCCTGTGACGACCCACCTCCTCGACCCTTAGAAATCGACACTGATACATCCTCGGTATTCACGTGCCGCAAATCCAAGCGTCGGAGTGGTTGATTATCATGGGATAAAGAAAATAAAGACAAAACAGAATCTTACATGAATGGAATAACATATATTATTACAATATATATATATATATATATCTTTACAATGGAAATTATATATATATTTATCAGAGTCTACCTGTAACATCCCTAATTTTAAGTAACATTATTCAGAATATTTAATTAGATAAATTAAATAGATAACGTAGAGATTAGGGTGATAAAGGAATTGAGATAGGGTCAAGCCTTAACGAAATAGATGTATAAAAATGGTTTATAAGTTAAATATCTCATAGAATAGGCAAGGGTAATATGGTAATAGCCATATACCATAACCCCTGAACCCACACTACATTCTCATTCTCATTTTCATAAATCAAAAACAGAAACAAAAGGAAACAAGGCTGGCCATAGCCCTAGGAGAAGAGGAGGTCATTATCAATTAGGGGCTAAGATTCAAGCTATGAAGACTAAAGTGAAGAACATATCTCATTCTCCTTATCCAAACAAGGTGAATAATGAACTAAACCATCTCATATAAGTTTTATTGAACGTTTTAATTTCGAGCTCAAGATTTAAAACCGTTTGGATGGATGAACGATGATATGCTTTGATTTATATACCATGTTTTAATTTAAACAAGGATTTTGTTGGAAGATATAATTCAATTTTAAGGTTAAAATCGTGTAAATTGATTTCGAATGCCATGATGTTTGAATATGTTTGTAAAGCATCATTTTAGAGATAAGTTTAAATTTTCATAATTTTCCAAGTTATGAATAATTAATTATGAATTTTGAATGGAAGAGTTGTGGTTTAAATATTTAAGGCAATTATATAAAGGACTTCAGGTCTAAAATTTATATATGTTGGAAAACATATTAAAATTGTATTATTATGATTTTGGGAAATTTTTCTAAGTATTTTACTATAACTATAAAATTATTTAAGTGAAGGGACTTAAATATTTTATAGTTTTATCAAGGGGAACGTCTTATTTGCTTAAAATGTTGGTTAATTATGAATTCGGCAGCCTTTTAGAAAAAGGATTTTGATAAAGAAATGGCAACCAATTACATTTTGAAAAATTATGCAAGTTAGGTAAAAAGAAATTTCTTTGAAAGGCATGAAATTAGTTTTATTTTGATTTACCACTTCACCGCTTCTATTCGCTATTTTCGTCATTATACTTTTGCTATTGAACTTATTCGGAAATAAAAACACATGGTATCAAGCAATTGATACGTAGTAGATTAGAGAAAGGCGGAAGGGACTGCGAGGAAGGCATGCTTTCGGATGGGTTAAAGTCATTCTTACAAGATTTTGAATAAAGTACTTGCCTTTTTTAAAAAGATGCTTTCGAAGGGGCTGATGCTTTCGAATCATTACTTTTGATCAAAAAGAGGCTTTCGAACAAGTTGCCACTTACTTTGTTTCTAAAGAAGCTTTCGGATGAGTTGCCGCATTTCGAACCTATTCGTTACCTAGTTGCAGCCTTTATACCTTTTAAATTGGTTAAGGCCACTTTTCCTTATGGCCTTATAACAATGAGTTCGAAAGGAAGGCTTTCATTTTATTAATATTGAAGTCGCCTTACCAATGCATTCGAAAGGGTCCCTATAGCCGCTTTTATCAATGGTTCGAAGGTAATAGTTTCGAAAGGTTGGTTTCAAAGCTATCCTTTTCCCTAATTATTTTACTTAATATTAATTCTTTTGAAAGGGATACTTCTCTATTATTCTCTTTTGCCAGGTAGTTATAAATAATGTTAAACACAACGATTTCGAAAGGGATACTTTCAAATGGTTTCGAAGCTATGCTTCCATAAATTCTTGCTTGAGCTAAACGCTTTCGAAAGGAATGTTTAGAGTGTTCGAAAGGTTTATCTTTAATGATTTTTAAAGGAAGGTTTCAATGCTTTCGAAAGATATATTGGATGGTCTCGAAGGAGAACATCTAAGGTTTTAAGTAATGATACAAAGGATATAGTTGAAAGCCTTAGTCTTCAAATAAGAAACCCAATCTCATTTTTAAAGGTAAACCCATGGCAATATTAAAGAGTTTTGAAATGAAATTTTACATTGGAATTTTGAAGAAGCTTTCCATGCTAAAGAAATTGGGTTAAGGTTATTAACCATGTTTCATTAGAAAAAATGATTACAAGGAATAAATCATAGAGGTTTACATTATTATGTTTTGATCAGTTATCATGTATGCTCTTCCTAACATATTCACTTCATAATTAACCCATAAATGCATTTTGGGGGTGTTAAGGGTAGAATAACCAGCTAGGTTGATCCAGTAGTGAAAACATTGAGTTGACTTCTGTGTAAGTAAAAATGCGTCCAGGTGGTCAGACAGATCGAAATATAGGATTTTCAAAGACTGATCAAAGAATTATTGGCTTATACAGGTTCTTAGTACTCCCATGAAAACTATGTATGGAAATTGTTATTGGCAGAGGTCAATAGGTTCTTAGTGATCCCATGAAAACTATGTCTGGAATAAGTTATTTAAAGAGATCAGTAGATTCATAGTCAATCGATGAAAACTATAACATGAGTTACATTATTGAAGAATCCAATAGGTTCATAGTAAGCCCATGAAAACTATGATAGAAGAAAGTTATTGGTAGATACCAATAGGTTTATAGAGGTACCATGAAAACTATGATTCACTACAACAAAACAACCATATTACGACCTTTAGTTTACACCTTGCATAAACAAACAGTTGTAATATGCACTTTATAACAACTGTTTATTTTAGCAGTTGTAACAAATTCACTTTAAACAGCTGCTTTTCTACAGTAGTTGTAATATATTTCTATAATAACTGCTTTTTTGTGTTCAATTGTAAATACTTAATTTAAATGCTGCTTTGTTTGCTGCAGATAAAAAATTCATGCTCTATCCCAAGAAAATTTTGACCGTTAAATTTTTTATCGTGAAATAAAACTTAGCCCGCCAAAGTTCCTATTTCTAAACCCTAACTCCATCTTATCACTCTCTGCCATTGCCATCCACGAATCTAAACCGCTCCAATCACATCGATGAAACCCTTAACGAACCCTCACCGGCGACGAAACCCTCAACAAACTCTAACTCGCTACGCACGCGTCTTTTGCTGCTCTCCACCATTTCGCTCGTCATCGTTGCCTTGTCGTCGGTGAAGCTGTAAGTATATTGGAGAGTGAATTTTTTACTTTAATTTTTGTTGTCATTATTGATAAATTTACATTATTTGGCTCTGATATAAACTGATTGTAAAGGCTAGAGTTCATATAGGAAACTGATTATCTAGTTGATCGGTGTTCAAAAAAGTCATTTTGAACAAATGTTTGTCTCAAAACCGAGGCCGTGATCTTTACCACATAATTATAAAGCACAAAATCAAATTCAACATTTGTACAAATTTCCCTAAAATGCATGTACGTGAGTCTAACTTTTATACTTAAAGGTTTATAACAAAATATTAACCAAGATATTATCAACGCACTTTTTGCATGGATCGGTAAATCTAATCGTAAATTTATCTTTTATAAGAAGATGATATATGTATTGTAATGGGCACGAAGTATGAAAATCTTGATTGAGTATTCACTGTTATATGTCCGACCCCTTTTTTATTTGGATTTTCCCCTAGAACGGAGTTATATGAACACTGAAAACTAATACGACTTTGATACAAAATCTCATATTTTTATACGTTATACAACTAAAAATACTATGATGTTAGGCCTTCAGAATATAGCCAGACATTAGCATACAAGGATGCCAAGCAAGCTAACTTTGTTAAAAGTTAGATAATTCTTATTGACAAATATAGTAATCAATATAAGGTAACTGTTATGTCACAGAAACAACGAAAATCATTTGTCAAAGTCAATTTTGCCTTTTCATATGTAAACTTGTATTCTGTTTATCCATTTCTCATTGTTTAGTACCATCAACATCTCTTATTCCAAAGGCTTCTAATTTCAGTGTCTTTTTGGTTCATTAGTAATAAACTCCGTATTTATGTAAATCTTTTTATATCAGGCCAAAATTTGATCTGGTGGATAGATTTGGAAGAGGCAAGAGACTCTTAGTTTAAAGGGTAAAGAATTAAACTCTACTAGTTCTATTTGATTTGTATGTATATAAATGTATGTTTGAGTTAAGATATACTAATAAAATAAAAACATCAGATATTTCCTGTTAAATGCACATTTTAATATATACATGGTAGTACCCCCATTTGAGTTCTTATTCCAAAAGCACATTATATGTTTATCTATGAGCGTTATTATTCTTCTATTTTATCTTTCACGTTGTTATGAAATTTGTTAGGCTTGCACTCCCCTTAATTAGTTTAAATATATTTACAAGTTACTTTAATTATTTTAATTGGCTTAGTGCTTAAAATAGCCCTTAAACTCTTATTATTTATTTTATTTCATTTATTAATTTTGCAACATATATACATTATGCAACAGGTGGAATATTTTATTTGTGGTTATTTTGCAACATGTATATCATTATGAATTTTGCAACATGTAGAATACAATAGAATATAATTTTGCAACATGTATATGAAGGAAAAAACCAACACCATCTAAGTTGATTTCAGGGACAACCTTTATCCAAGCATAAAGCTAAAGATGTTCACGAACAGTAATAAACATAAATAGAGATTCTTCAATTTTTGGCATTGTGTTTCTTACCCAACCAATTGTAGACAAAGTTATCATGACAAAGAAAATTCCAACGGATAAGTAATCTCGACCAGGAAAAAGAACAAAACAACCCATTATATCTAATTATATTATGTTTAAATGCAGTTGTTCCTTTGTTTAACATAGATGCTACCGGTCTTTTTTTTAAACAGAGTGTGTTTAAAATTAAACACGGTTGTTTCTAGGTTTTTAAAGACAGTTGTTGTTATGTTTTTAAATACAGCGTGTTGCTGGTATGTTTAAACACAGTAGCAACCTGTGTCGATTAAACCTTTGAATCAACATTTTTGTCTTAAACATCTCTTGTTTACACAAACTCGGATTTTCATTTTCATGTAAAGCTAAACATTAAGATTTATATATGTGTGTGTGTGTGTGTGGCATAAACTATGAATACGAAAATACATGGTGGAAATTTGTAAGAGGGAAAAAATAAAATAAAAATGTATCGGTGGAATAAGCAGGAAAAGCACTTTGTGCAACCAATTAACGGTAGCATTAGGAAATACACTTTGAAAATTAAATCAATGGGTATAAAATGTCCAATATGATGTCCCTCAGGCCTAGCAACAAATTAACTATTTTATTCAGTTTATCAAATCATTGCTTGAATTTTGCAAGTTTATGTTCCAATTCTGTAGTTTAAGAATATTGGTTTTTTTTGTCATTGTAATTGCTAGTTTCTTTTGCATGTGCGCCCGATTGGATCCACACAAGATATGGACAAAACATGGGTCAATCTGCCAAGGTTTCATAATTTTTGATCAATAATTTCATACTTATAACTATTTAGAGTTGAATATGGACGTGTTTATTCTTTTGTAGAATGACAAAGGAACATAGGCACGCTGTTCGAAATTTCGTACAGAGTCATGTAGAAAGTGAGGGTAATCCAAAAAAAATTATTTGTCTGTGTCGTCAATGTAGGAATCTTATTTGGCATTCTCCAAAAGATGTTGTGACACATTTGGTGTGTTTCGGAATTGATCCAACATGTGATGTATGGATCTTTCATGGAGAAGCACGTCATTCACGAAATGAAGTCGACGAAGTGGCAGATACATACAGAATGTACTTAGATGCAGAACTTGGTGACAAGGAGAACGAGTATCATGTCAACAATAAACATAGGGAAAGGAGTAAGAAAATGTTGGAGACGGCTTAAATTCCTCTATATCCTGCTTGTACAAGCCACACAATGTTGTCTGCTACAATACTTCTTTATAAACATAAGGCTCGAAATGGTATAAATGACACAACATTTACGGATCTTCTTAAGCTCCTCAAGGATATGCCACCTAAGGAAAACAAGCTTCCTGATCGTACATATGCGACAAAGAAGTTGATTAAATTATTTGGTCTAGGTTATAGGAATATACATGCATGCGTAAACGATTGTTGTCTGTTTAGAAAAGAGCTTGCACATTGTGATTTCTGTCCTAAATGCAGAAATTTTCATTGGAAAAAGAACAAGAAAACGGAAGATGTAAAGCAAGCCAAAATACATGTGAAGGTTTTGAGATACTTTCCACTCATAGCAAGGTTGAAAAGAATATTTATGTCGTCAGAGACATCAGAATAGTTAAGATGGCATAGCAGTAATAAAAGAGAAGATTGTAAAGTATAACATCCCATAGATTCCTCTCAAAGTTCTACAATTGATAGAATGTATCCTTCCTTTGCATCCGATCCACGAAATTTAAGGCTTGGCCTTGCAAGTGATGGCTTTAACCCATTTTATGATTGGAATTCAACATATAGTTGTTGGTCAGTGTTTCTTGTCGCTTATAACTTTTGTCCATGGCTTTGTATGCATAAGATAATATGATGCTATCTTTATTAATTCTTGGACAACGACAATCAGGAAATGATATCGATGTATATCTGCAACCGCTTATTGAAGATTTGAACAAATTGTGGAATAAAGGGAAAAATGTGTATGATGCATACAGTCGCAGCGAATTTAGATTAAATGCAATTCTAATGTGGATATTAAATGATTTTCCAACTTATGGAAATTTATCAGGTTGCACGGTAAAAGGTAAGAGAGTATGTCTTGTTTGTGATATTAATACATGTTCGATATGGCTACCATTTACTAAAAAATGGGCATAATTGGGCCACAAAAAATTTCTTACACCTAATCATGAATATCGCAACCGAAGAAACTTATTTGATAAAGACATAGAAAATAGACGAATGCCTCCAATACATACCTATGCTCAAATCTTCGAAGATATCAAAGATACTGTTGATGAATGGGGAAAAACAAAGGAGGATGAGAGAGATGGTAGGAAAAGAAAACGGGGGACATGAAGAAAAAAGGAATCCAAATATGGAAAAAGAAGTCTATTTTTTTTTATTTGCCTTACTAGAAGGTAAAATATAACCAAACATAAAATGTCTTTTCCTTTTCTATCCATGTCTAGTAACTATTATTTTTCTATCAATCTATTATACACATTTTCTAGTTTTCATAGGCACTTCCTTTGCGTCACAATCTAGATGTAATGCACGTCGAGAAAAATATTTGCAAGATTATTCTTAGTACATTGCTTGATATCAAAGAAAAATCAAAAGATGGAATTACTTCATGTCAAGATCTGGAAGCAATGCGTATATGGAAGAAATTGCATCCTATAGATGTTGGAAGTAAAGTATTACTTCTTGCTACACCGTGCACCTTAAGAAACTAAGAAAAAGAGAACTTTTATGATAGGATGAGGAATTTGAAGGTTCCTGATGGGTATAGCTCAAATATTGGGAAATGCTTTGCAAAACAGGACAAAATTTCAAGTCTTAAGTCTCATGATTATCATATTTTGTTGCACAACTATTGTCTGTAGCGTTAAGAGGGCTTTTGCCTATAGGTACAAGGAATGCATTACTGTAACTATGTTCATTTCACAATGACTTATGCCAAAGAGTGCTTGATAGAGAAAAATTAGAATCCATGGAGAATCAAGACGCATTAACACTATGTGATCTTGAGAGATTCTTTCCCCTTTCCTTTTTTGACATCATGATTCACTTGACAATACATTTGGGGTGGGAAGCAAGAATTTGTGGACCAGTACAGTACTGGTGGATGTATCCATTTGAGAGGTATTTTTTGTAAACACTTAATGTAATTAATAAAATATGCAATTATGAAAGCATTTTATGCTCATATCTTGATTACATGTATATGAAAATACTACAGGGTTATGTTAAAAATCAAGCATGACCTGAGGGTGCATAGCAGAGCGCTACTCTGCTAAAGAATTCATTCAGTATTGTGCTAGATATATTGAAAATCGGTATGAATTTTGGGAAAGAAAAAAGTGGAATGAATTGCAGTGTAGTGATTCCATACTCGATGGACGTCCTATTTCCAAAGGACAAATAATGATAGTTTCCGAGGAGGTGATTAATGTTGCTCATTGGTATGTGTTGTTCAATACCGATGAAGTGGAGCCATACATAGAGTAAGTATAAGTTCAACTTGATTATTCTTTATGAACAAAATTAAATTTTAACTTGTACAATTGCGTATCCAGAATGCACAAGGAGGAGTTAGAACGTTTCCACCCTCGGCTTTTACAAGATTATGTGGAACTTTCAAAACTGCATTTAGAGACTCTTAGTTATTGGTTTGCAAAAAAGGTAGGAATAGTTACATTTTCTTTCATTATCATAAGTAAGCTTCATATATGAACATATTATTATCATATGTCGTTATATACGACATTATATATGTCCATGTTAAAGATGAGATAAATGCTTCAGATGTTAGCGATATAATAAAATGGCTTTCATATGGGCCTCGGTTGCAGTAGTTTCTTATACTGGCTATATCGTCAACGGACGATGTTTCCATATTAAAGACCATGAAAGTCTATGCAAAATAGCGGTGTTTCCATTAAGGTGAATACTATTCGTGCAGACGGATCTGTTGAGAAAATTATTTATTATGGCATATTGCGTGAGACTTTGTTGTTAGACTACCTTCGATTTCAAATTGCTTTGTTTAAGTGTGATTGGGCAAATATTTATCAAGGAGTTAAAGTTAAAGATGGATTTACATTAGTTAATTTACTTCGGTTCCAAAATCAATTTGCAAGCGATCTTTCATCTTAGCAACACAAGTTGTACAAGTTTTCTTCTCTAGAGAAAGCAGCTCTTCAAGTTCGTATGTTGTTTTGAAAGCAACTCCTAGAGGTTTTCATGAATTGAAAGCATATGACGAGAAGGAAAACGTAACCAGTAAACCACTAGACGAGTCACTACTTAATGATAGAGATGTTGATAATGATGAAGAAAGTTACATAAGAACGGATTGCGATGGCATTTTGGTATGAATAAATACTCATTGTTTATATTTTGTTTTGTATGTGGTTACATGCCACAAAAGTGTTTATTCTTATAGTTATATGTCTCATATGTATAAACACAAAATAAAGATATTTGTTCAAAGTTGGGTTAAGAAACCCATAATTAAATATCATATAACTACCTTTCCCCATTTTTAATTTCAAAGATTTATCTCTTATTGAAATGTAAACCCATGAATAAATTTCTCTTCGGATCAAATGGATACAACTTATCAAATCAAATATTGATTTTCTTGAGTTTTTGATAGTAGTGTATCAAAGCAAATTTAATCATATCGTACATGGTTGTTTACATATTTGTTTGATATCATACATAGTAGTTACATATCAAAAGTCCTATAATTAATATGTTGTTAACGAGATGACCCGCCTTTCTCTCCATAGAAAGACACATCATTTTTAAGAAAGAAAGGGATAGAGAAGAGAAAAAATAGAAAAGAAAGAAAAAGACAACATCAGAATCTCAACGGCGTAACAAATAAATTATATTATTCACATAGATATTACGTAGTATCATATACATTAGAGTTACATAGCTTATACTTCACATACTAGACAGTTATAAACACCTGTCTAGTTATTACAACACAAGATACAATATAGAAAATAACACAGAGATCAACACAGTGGAACCACCTAGATATCTACAATGCTGAAGCCTCCTGCTCCATTGCTCCTCCAGAATTCGTCAAAGCTAACCTGAATCCCTTGGATACTCGTAAAAATTTGAGTGCCCAAGAGTTTAAGAAAACGGAAGATAAACTCTGGGTCAGACATGGGTCCGGTGTTAGTAAACGGTTAGATTTCCATAACTTTTAAAAACCTTTTGAAAACAAAGGTATCACATAATACTCCCCACACATAAACATGGGTAAGTTTTTACCTTACGCTAACCAAAACATTTGATAGGAAATCCAGTGATATTATAATAGGGTCTAAGGTTTTCAAATAAAATACAGAAATAGCTGGAATGCTTACATCTCACGTTCCAACATAGTTGGGCACAATCAATACGTAAGGCATTTATTGGAGATTGGATTTCATACAATGGCAGGGCTACTGGGGTACCGCCCATCACGGTACGAGGCCTAGATCACCATACCAAGGATTACTCCCAATCCCCTGCAACACAAAGTCGGAACCATTCCTTACTTAATAGTTCCAAATAAGACAACCCCGTGGTTGTAGCTAGCAACCGCCCACACAACCGAATAAAAAGGGGCTCTAGACATGGGTAAATCTCATCCTACTTGGGCATGACCCACTTAACATTGTTGCACCTTCCCTGTTTTAGTCATTCCTGGTTGATGAGGCTTGAGGCTACGATTACCTTTATAGAACACATCTATCTTAGAATGCTCATCGTCCACTTGACGATGTTCTGAAAGCATTCAATCCATACAAGTTCGTTCCGGGTTCGAACGAAACCGAAGGCATTATCTCGTTACACTTATTTTGGAATCACCCTCGGAGTTAACGACAATAACCCTTGCACTCTAAATCTTCATCTTCACTTGAGATTCACGACCTATCGTTAATTTGGATCGATGTGGTTTTCAGATATCCAAATGTGAAAACTCGATCCCGGTCTCATCGAAATCCAAAACGCCATCTTTTAGGTCCAAGTTGTTTTAAAGTTTAAAATAATTCAATTCAAATCATTATCTATATTCACACAGACAGATAATTCACATATACACAGATAGATAATCGATATGATCACAGTTCAAACAAATCATCTCATATCATATATCACACATATCTCATCAGAGATATCATACAATCAAGGCATTCAATATCAATCAGCCATCCATAAGCAATGATCTATTAATCACACCATCTGTAATTAATTTAAAATGGATTAAATTAATTACTTCATCTCTAATTAGTTTAAATTAAATTAATTACTTTCATCATAATAAATCTTGCTTACTTAACCATTAATTAATTACAAATCAATTAATTAATCATCGTCTTAATTAATCACCCTTGATTAATTATCCTTTAATTACATCAAGTAATTAACCCTTAATTAATTACACAAATCAATTATCTACAAACCATTAGGTAATTAACCTTAATTACTTCATTAACTATAATTAATTACATTAATCCTTAATCAATTACAATTAATTAATTACCTTCTAATCACTTATTATTTATTAATTAATCTTAATTAATCAACCCTTAATTGCTCTCGTTAATTACATTAATTAATGATCCTTAATTAATTACTTCCATTAATCGATTAACTATAATTAATTACGTTATTCCTTAATTAATTACATTAATTAATTAATCTTTAATTAATTACTCCCATTAATCTTAATCATAAACAGTAATTATCATCCTGTGATTACTTACCTCAATTAATCAACTTCTTAATTAATTATATTAAACCTTTGATTAATTACAAAGTAATTAATCTTTAATTACTTCTACAAAGTAATTATACTTTAATTACTTCCTATTAAGTAATTCCCTTTAATTAATTACACAAATTAATTACACATTAATTACTTCATTAAGTAATTACACTTATAAATTTCATTAAGTATTATACCTAATCAACCATCCATATTATCTTTAATTAATCAATCAATTAATTAAATTAATTACATTCATTTGAATAATTACTATTGGGTAATTCATTCCTTAATTACCCTTTTAAACAAGTTAATTAATAAACCTTAATTATCAATTAATAAAACTTAATAACCAATTAGTTTATCCTTAATTAATCAGTTAATCAATCCTTAATAACAATTAATTAAACCTAAATAATAGTTAATTAATTCTTAATTAACTTTAATTATAGATTAGTAATTTCTTAATTATTAATTAAATAAGCCTAATTATTAATTAATAAAACTTAATTACAAGTTAAGTACTTTTTTAATTACAAGTTAATTAATTTCTAATTACTAATTAATCAACCTTGATTACTTAATTAATTAAACTCTAATTATTAATTAATAATCTCTAATTATCTAATTAATAATTCTTAATTATAAATTAATTAACCTCTAATTAATTAACTTATAACCTTAATTATTAATTTTAAATTAATTAACTAAATCAATTAATTACTCAATTAATTCTTTAATAAATTCTTAATTAATCTTTAATCATTATTAATTATATTAATTAATCATATTTAATTACCTTTAATTAACGTAATTAATTTCAAGATAATAAAAACCTTAATTATCTTAAGATAAAACATTATCTTATTAATGCCTTTATTAACATTTTCATTTTTAATCCATTATAACTTTATAATTAACTATACTTTATTAAATCAATAATTAAATTTAAAAATAATCATTAACTTGATAAATTAATGTTATCAAAACATAACTTCCTTTACATAACCTTAAAGATTTATCAAAAAATTATTTAAACCAAATTAATTTTAGATTTTAAAACTTGTCATTAAAATTCCATTTTTACTTAAGTTTAAAAATAACTTAAGTTTATTTAACAAAATTTTAAATTAAACAAATTTCAAACTTCTTGCTAAAATGTTTAAAGAAAAAATTTATATTTAGAAAGAATAGAAATCAAAAACAAGATTCATTTCAAAGTTTAAAACTTCTTTATTTAAGTGTAAAACTTGTTTTATAAAACTTTAAAAAAAACTTTTGAAAATTTCTTCTAAATAAAACTGCTTTAGTTAAACCTAAGAATCACTCAATCCATTCCAAGTTTCATCTCTTTTCCTTAAATTCAAAAGTTTAGTTTAAATTTAAATTTTAAAAACCTGGAAAAACAAAACTGTTACGGGTTTAACACCCCAGACTACTCGAGTTTCAACTCGAGTCACCCACTCAAAAGCACGGAGCTTCCTTCGAGCAAATCACAGCAAACCCACATACAAAACCACTAACACCAGAACCTTCCTTGTGCATATACACCAGCACCAGAGCCAACTCCGACCACTGACGAACCCTCTGGCACGCCGACCATCATCACTTCAACCCTTCCTGATCGTCAAAACACCATCACCACCCTCGAATTAGAATCGAGCATTCCAGTAGAAACTGGAATCAGAACCTCACCAGTAAATCTTCCACACAACCATGCTACCGACCACCAAAGGCCGAGAGACTCTATCCACACACTACCGACCATCCACGCCACCACTTCCCTGAGTTTCACGATACTCGATCAACCAGAGGAGAAGCACTGACCCAAAATCCACCTTGACCCAAAAATAGGTTTAGAACCTAAATCGCCACGCCGCCAACGCCACAGTGATCAGGGACCCCACCTGACATTTTTCCCAATATCCCTGATCTCCAGCCTTGCTTCAGAAGAAACCCCAAGGTCTCGTTACCCAAAGATCGCCAGAAATTTCCCCATAACCAATTTCCAGACATTCCAAAAATTCACATTCATTACTTCATTTAAAATTATGATTTTGATTTAAAAATCCTAACTTTCAAGGATGATTCAAGATATAAACTTGAATCAATAAATTTCAACACTTGTTTTTATCATATAATTAAGATTTCTACTGTAATTTCCAAGTTTAGCATAGTTTTCAACCTTAATATACTTGAATCTATTTTTAAATCCTAGATCATGTTTAAACTAAACTATTTTGTGACGCCCCACCTCTATACCCACGCTAGCCAAGAACACTACGGTGTAGTGCTGTCAACTAGCGCGGAGAATAAGGCTGTTGAGGAGCGACCATCCATGTAATCTCTTATCACACGGTGGCTATAAAATGATCTTCGGAAACAAATATAGAAGTAAGCATAACATGCGAATCAATCACAGATATCCATATCACAAAGGCGGAAAGAGATATGAATATATATCACATAAAAGTGTACATCAGAGTAGTGGTCTAGAAAGATCCACGATAATACAAAAGAATAGCAACGCGTGCTATACAAAAGAATACAACTATGAGTCTATATCTCAAGTGTAAACAACAAAAGTTGCTAATCTAAACAAGTAGCCAAAAGTCTGAGTAGTGAATCACTGGGGGAGGAGTCAAGCAGTAGCACCTGTAACATCTCGGCCTGATCCGAGTATTATTTATAAGAAAATAATAAACGGATCAGTCTAGCTATAAATATCAGATGACATGATATAAAATAAAAGATATGGCATAAACATAAAATATCCATACTGACATACTACTATAAGTATGCAAATAATGATCAACAGGAGATCAACCGATAAGAGATAAATCAATATCACAAGAATCTTCTCAAAGATCCAAAGAGGGCATCATACCCTAAACTTGTACTCATGACAAGTCAAAGAGATAAATTCCAGAAATCAACACAAGAAATCCAGAAATCATAAAAAGGGAAAGAGGCCTATCACATGACGGTCCGAAGACCATGGGGAGCTACCCCACATGTGTGAGTGGAATCACACAGATTGAGGTCAAGACTAACCAAAAAGCAGAAAGGTATGTGTGAATGGAATCACACAAGTGGTGTCTAGTCTAACCTTGCAATGAAAGAGACATCGCGCAATTGCTAGTCTAATTCATAAAGCGATCATCAAGATCAACGAGAAGTGTCAATTACACTAAGCTAGTAAATATAGAAGTTTAGCTTCATGTCCCATAACCACTTGCTTACCTTAAATATTTACGAACAAACTGTAAATCTTCACTAATAAAATTGTCACAAGAGGTTCAATCGAACAAGTCCAAGAATTAACCGACGAAGTGAACGCAAGCGTTTCATACCACTTGTTTTACTAAGTCGTTTAATTAGATTTCTCATCCGAGTGAGGTAAAGGCTTGTATATACTAATAGATTGGAAAACGGTTTAAGAAAAGAGCTTTGTTATTAAAAATAGAGTTGAAATTGTTTGTTAAAAGAGTTTTGATATTTACTACTAGTATTGAAACCTTTATATTATAAAGTGACAAAACACATAAGCAAGTGTAGAAACAATCAGTCACAAAGATCGCATACGGAGATGCGAATAAAATCCAAGGAAATCAGCTCAATGTTTTTCAGATAAGATCCCCTACGGAGGGGGGGGTCCAGGGGGGGTGGCAACCCCCCAAGGTGGGGGTGCGGGGGCAACGCCACCGCTTACGGGGTTCGACCTGCCCGGTCAGGTCGCGGGGGTCCAGGGGGCAGCGCCCCCGGCGGGGTGCGGGGCAGCGCCCCGTCCAAAACGGTACGACTTAGTGAAGACAACATGAGGTCTAACGACCTAAGAGGGATAGGGTCGAGCGACCTAATGGTTGCGACCTAGGGGTCTAAGGGGCACGACCTAGTGGTCCAGCGACCTAAAGGGTATAGGTCATGCGACCTAAAATGGGTTCGCGACCTAACACTCAAACGACCTAAAGAAATTAAGGAGCCGAGCGACCTAAGAAGAAACGAGGCCCAACGACCTAGGGGTTAGGTCATGCGAGTTAAGAAGGTCAGCGACCTAACAAAGACACGCGACCTAATAAAGAAACGCGACCTAAAGGCACGCGACCTAGCGACTTAAGAGGCGAGCGACCTAAGGGTTACGGCCTAAGAGTCGAACGACCTAGCGTGGAAGCGGCCTAAAAGCCAAACGACCTAACGACCGAAGGTCATACGACCTAGCGACCTAAAGCCATACGACCTAACGACCTAAGGTCATACGACCTAGTGCAACACGCGACCTAAAAGGTACACGACCTAATTCGGCCGAGTGGTTTAAGGTCGGAGACGACCTACGAATTATAAAGGTAGACGGTTGAGCGAGCTAATGAAGTCCAGAGTCGAGCGACCTAGCGACACGGTGTGTTGAGCGACCTAACGAGGTCAATGTTGAGCGACCTAACAAGGCCCAGAGAAGGGCGACTTAAAAGAGGCGCGACCTAAAAGAGGCGCGACCTAAAAGAGGCGCGACCTAAAGGAGCGCGACTTAATGGGTTATATGACCCAACGACCTAAGCCACTAACTCGCGAGCGACCTAAGTCCTAGGTCGTGAGCGACCTAACTGCGAGTGAGCAAAAATGGCCAGAGTCAAAGCAGAGCGACCTAACGACCATACGACCTACGACCTAAGGTCCTGAGCGACCTACGACCTAAGGCCCTGAGCGACCTAACTCCGAAAACACGAAAATGGCCAGAACGACCTAAATGCAGAAATTTCACCAAAACGCTAAAAATTGGAGTTTTTCACCAATCCAATCCAAACCAAATGCAAATGTGCATGCAAAAGTGATAGGGAATCATTCCCAACAGTCCAATATAGTTATAGACTAGATTTGTGAGATAAAAATCTCACCTTTGCTCCAAAACCCAATGAAAATGAAGAACAAAGCTTGAAGGCAAATGGAGAAGCAACCACAAGCTTGAATCCGATGTCTTCTTCTTGAATTTGGAGTTGAATGTTGGAGTTGCAATAAAACAAAGACTTTGGAGTTTTAATTTCTCATTCCATTCACCATTTTTGTTGAAGCTTTAGTGTTAGGAAATGAAATGAAGCAATGAAGAAGAAGGGGGTGGAACTTGGGCCTAATGGGCTAAAAGTCCAAACCAAAGGCTCGAGTGAAAAAGTGGTGAAATTCCACTAACCCCAAACATATCAATGTTTATACTTAGAAGATTGCAAACAACGTTTCGAACTCAATGGAAGTGGTCTCGAGTCCTAATTTGACCGTTTGCAAAAAGTAGCTTCGGACCAAAATCCGATTAACGATAAAATATTTAAATAAAATATTTAAATATAAAAATCGATAAATATGCGGGTTGTTACATATTTAGTTTAAATTTCAAAGTCTAACAGATAACACATGCAAAGATTTTGAATTTTAGTCAAAATCATAAACTCTGAACTAAGAACAGGGGAGTTAAATTCAACAGATATGTAGACATTTATATATATACACAGAGGCATACTTATATGCGTACATATAAAACAGACATCATCACAGAATCACATGCAACAGATAATTAGCAACTTAAGTTTTAATTTAAAATGTTTATTCACCTTAGAAAATGCAGATAGTTATATTTTAAAAATAGGAAAGCTTGCAACCAGATCACTTGAAAACTTGGATTTGCAGGAGTAAATGCCTTGATTTTCTTTAAAAATGAAATACAGATTTCTTGATGAACTATGCTTCAGGTTTTCTTGCTTGAACTTTTGAAAACATGATGTTGCAGGCTTGATCATAATGGTTACAGGATTGAAAACAAAGTAGTTGAGGAGGTTACAAGCTTTGAGCATGGATTACGGATTATTTTTGGGTTGAAGCTTTGTTTTCAAGAAAGATGTTTTCAGGTTGAGTTACATGTTTGATGAAAGAGTATTACAGGGTTTTAAACTTGAAAATGATTTCAGGTTCATATTTTGGTCTGAGTGAATTGATTTCAGACTTGAAAATGCTTCAAGTTTTGATTCATGCATTTTCTGTTTTTGATATTAGTTTGCAGGTTTGTTCTCTTGAGGTATGAATTGAGAAAAGAATTTAAGCAAGAAGGTGATTGTTTATATAGGTTTAAATTATGACTTATCAAAATTAAAGAAAAAGAGGAAACAAATATGACACTTGTCTATCATCCTATTTAATTATTTAACACATGTTACTTATAGTACTTAGTTTAATTACACTTGTATTTACATCATTTTTATTTATTTTAAAATGATTTTAAAAGCCCTCTAAAATAGATTTCCTAATTAATTAGTAAGTTTCTTAATTTATTAATGCTTTTCTAATTTTAAATAAATAAAACTTATAAAAGAAAATAAAATAAAAATCAATTTGATTTTGAATAAAATCATATATAATATATTAAACTCATTTTTAAATGCTAATTTAAAAGCTTTTGTATTTATTCCTATTAAATAAATATTTTTCCAAATTTTTATAAATAAATTTCTTTTAGGAATATAAAACAAATCTTATCTTAAATAAAAACCTTATCCGTATATTATGTCCAAAATATTTTTAAGATATATATCTTTTTAAATTCAAATTTTCAATCCAAATTCAAATTCAAATTCACTTTTAAAATCCAATTTAAAATTAATTCAAATAAATATAATATCAATTTTAAACAAACACATTATTAATTTTTGAAATAATTATTCTATTTAAAACAACTTAAATACACACACACACACACACACACACATATATATATATATTTATTATTGTTTGAAATTAACAAATTTTACCGATTTTAAATAATTAATCAATAGATTATCACATTTTAAATTCCTTGAAATTCCGAGATATCACGGTTAATTTTTTACATATGGTTTTTTCCACGTTAATCACTTAGTAAGAGTAGCTTAAACTTGTTGCATCCATGGGTAAGAACGAGCGACATCAAGAATGGTAACCATCTTGAACTTTGCATATTAAGGCAATTTCACTATCTTAATTGAACTTGTTGGGCTAAAAAAAATAATTAGACACTTAACCTGTGAGGCCCACTGTTTATATAGGGTAGTTTTATGTAGTATAAGGAGCATTAGAGTCGATGATTTTGTTGTATGATAAGTTTTGGCCGATCGCTAAACTTAATCATCCACTATAAGAGAAAGATTCAAGATATCTTTGCACAAATTAGTACAACAACTTTGATTGATTGATTAATATTATGGTATCATGGCTTGATCATAGGTACCCACACATATAATGTGGGCTTTGTCGTAGATTATGTTATACAATATTTGCCATGTATAATGATTAACAAAAAAGAATAATGGATTTTATAAATTATAAAATGTTTTTAAAAATCCTTGAAGACCACACATTGTTCATGGAGATAATGAAATAAATCATATATGTCAACACAGATATTATTTGTGATGTTACCTCATGTTGTTTCTTGCTGAATTTTGTGAAATAAGATATCCATCTCTAGCTAGTTAAGGTCTCCACCAATATCTGTAAAACCTGAATTGAAACTACTATGTGTGAAACCTAGATTAGCCAACAATTATAGAATGATCATAAAAATAGATATAACAAAAGTAATTTAGAAACATATATTGAAAGGATACATATCATTTTTGTTGGTCATGTCTCCTTGGAGTTGTGCTGAACATGCTAGAAACTTTGACATTAAATTAAATTTTAATTAAATGCCACATTTGACATGGCCACTAGATCGATAATTTTGGATAAGTTAGCCTAAACTTTTAGTTCCTTTCTATTTGCATGTTAGTTTCAAAATAAACAATATTTTAGGGGTTAGTTAACCACATCATTCCTTTTTTTCGGCCAATCACAATTCAGTGTAAAATAAACAGCAGAATTTGGTGCATCCAATTATTTTAATAACTCATATGTCATGATCACAACATCAAAATAGGTGGTTCTTTTACCTCTTTTTGTCATGACATGGTAACTACTGATAATTTAAGTTAAAATCTACAGATTGCTTACTTCACATTCCAACAGAAACAGACATAAGTTAACCCAAAAGTTAAATTTTGCTTTAAATAACTTTGCATGAACAATTGAACTTACTTACTTCAGTTTGGAGCTACCACAACCATTAACAGTTATTGTAGATGAAACAACAACGAAATCTTTACTTTAAATTATGAAGAAGTGATGTTATTAACCTTAAATTGCTTATATAGTGTTTTATAAAAAATGCTAATGAACGTTTGAGCTTTTAATATAGTTTCTGATTATTTTTATACATGTTTCTTGTTTTTGCATGATAATTACTTTTTTAAAAGGAAGGGAATAATTTTATTGAACCAGTTGAACGTTATTCATTTTTTCAAAGCTCGAAGCAAACAAAAAACATATCGAAGAAGCTGCTTGTGGTCTAACTGAGGCTAATGGTGGTATTAGAATCTCTAAAATGAAAAATGTTGAAGTTGAAGTTGCTAGTACTCTTGAAGATTTGAATGTTAATCTTAGAAAATCTCCACGCAAGCATGCTAGTGCTCTTAAGGATTTGAATGTTAATGTTAGAAAATCTTCACGCAACATGGTGCAATTACCCCACGCATCATTCCTTGTCGTAATTCAATCCCTCTCCGAAACGTCACTAACACACACTCATCCAATCCTCTTGATTCAACTCCCCTCCAAAACATCATTACCACACACTCATCCAGTCCTTATGATTCAACTCCACTCAAAAATGTCAAGCCACACATTTATTCAATCCTCTTGATTCAACTCCCCTCCAAAACGTCGTTACCATACACTCGTACAATCCTCATGATTCAACTCCTCTCCAAACGTCACTATCACACACTCATCCAATCCTCTTGATTCAACTCCCCTCCAAAACATCATTACTACACACTCGTCCAGTCCCCATGATTCAAATCCTCTCCAAAACGTCATTACCACTCAATCATCCAATCCTCATACTTTAACCTCTCGTCTATATAACACTCCTACAAATCCCTAAAGGTCAGCTTCTCCTATGAATATACCTTCCTCCGAAGAGCCAAACATGGTCAAAACTAAGAGAAAAAGAGGAAAAACAATAATGAGATTATTTTCTTTGACACAGAATGAGAAAGTTGAAGTTGAGTACAATTAACTAAATCAACCTATTGTTACAAATTCCATATATTTATCATCATATCATAGGACTTTAGCAAGGGATATGGTACCTGTGACCATTAGCACTTAGAAGAAAGTCGATGATAAATTGAGGGCTGATCTATGGACATGTATTCGGGTACTAAAAACATATAGAGAGCTTTTACAAGTATTCTTGAAGATACAATGCCTTTTATAATATATGAGACTCCTTGTAACTTATCGGTAACACACGAAAAATAATAAATGACTAATAAGTTGTGTAAACCAGTTAAAAGTAGTTGTCAAACATACCTAGCTTTTATCCTCTACTCTTCCCACACTATGCATAATAGCGATTGCGATAAGTATGCTTTTGATATCTGATATTTCACTATGTTGGTTGTAATTAGACAAATAATCTAATAACAATTCGATTTCATTGTTGCATATGTCAATATGTTGCATGTTCACCCAAGCACTGATATTTTTCCATATTATATTTAAGTAAGAGCAGCTGAAAAAAGGTGATTGTTTGTTTCCTCCCCTGTAAAACATAGCTGATAGGTTAAATCTGTAAAACATGGAGGTTAATTCTATAGAATTACACCACCATCATACCTGAATTTGTGAGAAATGCGGATTACAAAAATTAAGGATAGAATTAACACTAGAGGGGGGTGAATAGTGTTTTAAGGAATTACTAATTCTTTTTTATTTTATATTAATTTGAACACAAATGTATGTAATATTCAGACACAGATATGATCACAGAATCAAATACAGATGCAGATATAAAGTAAAAGTAATAAAGGAAAGAACAGACCAAATTTTATACTGGTTCGGAGTTACCGTACATCCATTCCCACAACACAAGTATGGATTTCCTTTCAAAATCTATTCTTATAATTACACCCTCGATTTCAAGGCCACGAAGTACACCACTCCAGATTCACAATCCTATGGGTAGAGATACTTGATTTTACGGGCAACAAGTTCATCCGATTGATTTTCCAGGCTACAATCACACCTTTTCTCGCTCGATTGATTTTCCAGGCTACAATCACAACTTTTCTCGCTCGATTGATTACAAAGAAGTCTATAGCTCTGAGTAGCACTGGGATCTTTTTGAGATAGTCATAGAGAATCAAACGAGAGATGATCTAGTTAGATTCAATGGTGATTTCGGCAGAGTAATGGTAAAAATGTATATAAAGAAATGTGGAACAAGAAGAGGAGTGAAATCAGAGAAATAAATGAACGTAAATTCATTTAAAACAGCCCCTATTTATAGTAGAACAACAACCATGTCCATTTGTAAAAGAATATCATGAATAGACACTTCCTTTGAAATTCAAACTTTTGAAATAAACTGTCACCTTGTCGACAAGGGTTCCTTGGGGTTGTCGACAGGCCTAAGTTATTTTTGGTAATTTGTTTTTCTTTGAAAATAACTTCTATCTTATATTAAAATTATCTTAAACTTTATAAATATACTTAACTATAGTTACAATACACAAATAAGTATAGAGAATAATATTTTGGTATATATAAAATTTTACTATAATTTTATATTTAAATCTAAGTATAAATTAAAAGTTAAATATATTATAATTAAAAGATAGTTTAAAACCAAGGATAATTTGACATTGAAAATAAAGATTATTTTAAGGCTAAAAGTATTTTAAAACCAGGATGGATGTTTTTGATTTAAAAAAGAAGATTTTGAAATCTTTTTGAAAATGGGATATAATTTTGTAAAACATTTGAATAAAAGTTAGTGGATACAAAACAATGTTCCACTAGATTTTTCGTAGGTTCCATCCTACTTAGGGTTCCATCCCTTTAACGGGCTCGAAGTGGATTCCATTCCACGAATAAAATAGATTTTAAGATGTCAGTGATTTTTTAGGAGTTTTAACAAAATTCCTAATTAAATTACTTATATTGAAATCTTAAACTCTTGATAATCTTGATACTCATGAGTTTTGAATCTTGATATCTTCGATCTTGAGTTTATCGATTCTTGAATCTCTATACTGTACAGTCTTCATTCTTTGGTACCTTTATATATATCCTGCATATACATATGTATCTGAACAGTAATGTTAGTATTTATATTTTATAATATTATTCTAAGGTTGTTGTCATCAAAACCAACTTCTCAGGGACTAACAATCTCCCCCTTTTTGACGATGACAACCTTTGTTTATAAAATATTACTTTTATCCTAATAACTCCCTCTAAAACTAATAAGTCCCCCTTAATCTATGCCTAACTATCCTATTTTATACTTCTCCCCTTTGTCATCAACAAAAACTAACTTCAAACTATATAACTCCCCCGTATTCTTGTACTAAAGTACCTACATTAATAAAATATATAATGGAGTATATAATAGATAGATTAAGAGATAATTATACTGATAGACATGATAACTAGTCAAAGATCATATAAATATCAATGTATATTTATACATATTATGTTTTGCACACCAATTATCAATCCACACCAAACCAAATCAAATCAAATCAATCTAAGAAATCAATTCAAATTAAACAAAGCAATCAAATAAAATCAAACATTACGAGGAACTTCCACCCATCCTTCTTCTTCAAATATAGGGTCTGCTTTAATGGCATCCCAATTTTCATTTTCATTGGTCAGAGAGACTGGAGGATGTGCTTCATTATCATTTTTGTGCAGGGAGGATATCATCCATCGTACCGTATTGAAATGCTTTTCTTGCTCCTAGATCATCTGCATTTGACTTAACTCTAAGCGTCCTTGATTACGAAGAATGAAAGAAAGAATATTTTTGAAAGAATTAAGGGTTTCTGCAAGATTCTTGGTCAAACTACGAATTAGATCGGCCATATTTGAGTTTGTGAGAAGAAATATAGATAAAATAGATAAGAAATAATTTTGAGTGATGAATTCTGGAAGAAATATGTACGTATAGGTGTAGAAATTCGTTTGAAATGAATACACACAAGGTAGTTATTCAAATTTCAAATTTTAAATGAAAAATCATTTCTGACCAGTACTTGTCGACAGGGTCACTGGGGGTTGTCGATAGGGGTTAGTTAATTTTGATGACTCATTTTGATTTTGTGAATAATTGTATGTGTGTGTGTGTATATTATATAATATACTAACATTTATTCTGGAGATAGGATATAACAGAAAAGTAATTCAATTTCATTTCATAATAGAACGATACAATGATTAAACATTAAGAACTACACGAACATTCAAATCAAAACAAACTAAAACCAATACAACATGACATGTAAAGATAGAACTAGTTAGAGGATGACGAAGATGAAGATGATCCAAGTTTCTCGCTGACTTTGGTGATAAACTTGTTCATCTTGGATGACATTTTATCTAATTTCTAACTAACGGACCGTTAAGAGTCCATTGATTCTCAACAATGGTCTTTTGATTTTTGAGTAAGGTTTTTTGGTTGGATTAGAGGGATAGTCAATACTTTCCAAGGATATTTCACCTTCTTCTTCTTTTATTTCCATTTCATCTCCTTCTTCTTCGTCTTCTTCCTCCTCTTCCATCTGCTCATGAGCCAAACGCTCTTCCTTTTCGGCAAGAGTCTCATATGGTTGAAAAACATATGCAATTTTCATAAGAGAAATGTTTGAGTGATTAAAAACTTTTCTTGAAACAAATTCTTCTCCTTTGAAATCTACTCCAAAATAATTAAAAAATCCAAGTGAGATAGATTCCATGATACAAAGTGTTTTCACCCATTTCAAAAATTTTGGGACAAAGTTCATCCAAAATAATTTGCATCCGATTAATATCATAACTTCCAAAAATAGCAAAAAGTTCTTTGCAAACTTTTGAAGTTGGATTGTTAAAACTCCACGATCTTGGGGTCAAAGTATGTTGTAAAAGAAGATTAACAATTCTAGCTTTTGGTCGAAAGTTTCGATTTATGAATTCAAAGTTATCACTTCCTTTGAAAATATGATGAAATGTCTCACGATCATTTTCATCGATATTAAAACTAGAAAGATCCATTCCCGTGCTCTTGCAATTGAGAATGGTACCTAAAAAATCACAATTTAAGAAGATTCTAATGCCTTTGACACTACTCCAAATTTCATCATCATTTCCATTATAAAATCCACGGTTGAGATTTGTATAGAAAATTTTAACAAGATTTGGATAGCAAACAAAGTCATTTTGTGAAGCATCAACAAGACTAAGAACTTGGTTGTTTGCAAAAAGAGAATCGATTTCATAAGTAGAGAAATCTTGAAATAAAGCAAACTTTCTGGAATGGACTTTTCCATAGTTAACATAGTTGATATATGCTCTTATACCCTACGGATTATTGAAAAATTGCTCTTTTATATTTCTGGAAAGTCTCATTGTGGAACGGTTGCTTGAAGAAGCCATTAGAGTAAAAAGTAGAGAGCTTGATATTTTGAAATAAGAGTTTGAATTTGAAAATGAAAGTTAAAAGTTGTGATAAGAGATAGCAAATAAATAGGTTCTTAAGGGACAGATTCTCTGGTCAAAAGTTGACTTTTCAGAGACTTAAATGAAGTGAAAAGATGGAGGGAAATTCAACATTTGAATTCAAATTTGAATTTCAAATTTTTGCACCCTTGTCGACAACGGGGGGGGGGGGGGGGGGGGTGGGCCTTGTCGACGGGTGTCTCTGAATTTTCATAATTTATTTCTCTTAAGCATTTTAATATATATATTTATTATTTTTAATGTCTATATATATTTGGAATGTTACTAGAATTATAGTATATTCCATAAAATAGTACGATACTATTTAAAAATAAAAAAATAAAAATAAAATAATAGTAAAAATATAACAATAAAAATAAAAAATAAAAAATTCAAATGACATACCAATTCAAAATCAACCAATCAAACATCCAATCCTAAGCATGCAGTTTCAACCAATGTATTATAAACGTGTACCTTTTTCTGAGTCTGTTTCTCTGAATTTGTCGGAGTCATGAACTGCCATGAAACACATATTTGAATTATCTGTCTTCTGATCATCATCGCTGGAGGACGAGTCTGAGTCATCTAGAGTAGCAGTAAATGCACGTTTTCATTTCTTTGCAGAATCATTGTTTATAGGAAGATTTTGCTTATTTGGATGTGGACGGTCTCTTTTGATATGGCATGGTTCATCACAGTTGAAACATTTGATATAGTTTGGCACTACATTCTGATTAACAGAGTTCTTATAGTTGTTTCTCTTGAGATTATTCATCTTTCTGTATTTCAGCAATTTCCGAAAGTTCTTGGTCATAAAGGCTATCTCTTCATCACTATCGCTGTTTGAGTATGATCCATCAGTCAATGCATTGAATGCAATTGATTTCTTTTCAAATGCTTTGCTTTCTCTTCTCCTAATCATTTGGACTTCAAACGACGTTAGATTTCCAATTAATTCTTCTATCTTTAAGGTACTGATGTCATTTGTCTCTTCAGTCGCAAGTATCTTTTGATCCTATTCTGGAGTAAGAGAATTTAAGATTTTTCTGACTTGATCTTCTTTCAAAAATTCATTTTCCAAGGATATTAGAGAATGCATAATATTCTGAAATCTATTATACATATCTGGAATAGACTCATTAGAATTCATTTTAAATAATTGAAACTGATTTGTGAGCATGGAAATTTTGGTCTGTTTAACTTTGATTGTTCCTTCGTGAGTAACTTACAAAGTTTTTTCAGATTTCATATGCAGACTTACAAACTGACACTCTATTAAATTCATTCTTATCAAGTGAACAAAGCAAAATATTCATAGCTTTAGAGTTGTTTTATGCGATGGTCTTTTGCTCATCAGTTCACTGTGCAAAACCAGTTGTGGGTTCAAAATATTCATTCTATGTGATATTCCAAGTGTCTAGTCTTATAGATTGTAAATATATGTTCATCCTACATGCCCAATATGCATAGTTACTGCCATTAAAAAGTGGTGGTCTGATAGTAGACCGACCTTCTACAAATGAACTAGTGATAGAGATAATAGAACCAGTGTTGGTAGTAGTAACAGTACCAGTGTTGGTAGCCATTTTGAAAATTTTTCAAAATTCAGATTATGAAACTTTGAAAACCTTGCTCCGATACCAAATGTGAGAACTGCAGATTACGGATCTTAAGGCCAGAATTAACACTAGAGGAGGCTGAATAGTGTTTTAAGGAATTACAAATTCTTTTTGAGTTTATATTAATTTGAACACAAATGTACGCAATATTCAGACACAGATATGATCACAGAATCAAACACAGATACAGATATAAAGTAAAAGCAATAAAGGAAAGAATATACCGAATTTTATACTGGTTCAGAGTTACCCTACATCTAGTCCCGCAACACAAGTACGGATTTCCTTTCAAAATCAATTCTTACAATTACACCCTCGATTTCAAGGCCATGAGGTACACCGCTCCAGATTCACAATCCTCTGGGTAGTGATACTTGATTTTATGGGCAATAAGTTCACCCGATTGATTTTCTAGGCTACAATCACACCTTTTCTCGCTCGATTGATTTTCCAGGCTACAATCACACCTTTTCTCACTCGATTGATTACAAAGAAGTCTATAACTCTGAATAGCACTGGGATCTTGTTGAGATAGTGATACAGAATCAAACAAGAGATGATCTAGTTAGATTCAATGGTTATTTCGGCAGAGTAATGGTAAAAATATATACAAAGAAATGTGGAAGAAGAAGAGGAGCGAAATCAGAGAAATATATGAACGTAAACTCGTTTAAAACAGCCTCTATTTATAGCAGAACAACAACCATGTTCATTCATGAAAGGATATGACGAACTGACGCTTCCTTTGAAATTCAAACTTTTGAAATAAATTATCACCTTATCGAAAAGGGTTCCTTAGGGTTGTCGACAGGCTTAAGTTATTTTTGGTAATTTGTTTTTCTTTGAAAATAACTTCTATCTTCTATTAAAACTATTTTAAACTTTATAAATATACTTAACTATAGTTAAAATACATAAATAAGTATAGAGAATAATGTTTTCGTATATATAAATTTTACTATAATTTTATATTTAAATCTAAGTATAAATATTAAAAGTTAAATATATTATAATTAAAAGATAGTTTGAAACCAAGGATAATTTGATATTGAAAATAAAGATTATTTTAAGGCTAAAAGTATTTTAAAACCAAGATGGATGTTTTTTGATTTAAAAAATAAGATTTTGAAATCTTTTTGAAAACAAGATATAATTTTGTAAAACATTTGAATAAAAGTTAGTGGATACAAAACAATGTCCCACTAGATTTTTCGTACGTTCTATCCTACTTAGGGTTCCATCCCTTTAACGGGCTCGAAGTGGAATCCATTCCATGAATAAAATGGATTTTAATATGTCGGTGCTTTTCTAGGAGTTTTAACAAAATTCCTAATTAAATTACTTATAGTGAAATCTTGAACTCTTGATAATCTTGATTGTGATGACCCGTAAATCCATACTCCTTGAATATACACTAATCTCCATAGATTAACTCAAGATGAACAGAAATACGAATTATCAATGTTTAAGAAAAAGAAAGAGGTAGAAGAAGAGGGAAAAGGGAGAAAATAGAGAGAAAAGAAAATAGAACGGAACAGAACACAACAACAGAACGACATCAGAATCTCACAATTCGCAGCGGAACAACATATAATAGATAAATGAATAATCTTTGAACAAAGAACTATATCAGTTATTACATTACATCACATTACATTACATCATATCATCAGAGTGTACAACAACAAACAACAAACAACGTAAAAGAAATACTATATACTAATAATACGCCATGCCATCCAGCTTGCCTCCAGCAACTCCAGAATATCCTGATAAACCTTAACTCTTGACTGCCCGTGTGGAAATTGGTGGGCACCCAGAGTTTAGGAAGGAAAACAATAAACTCCGAGTCAGTCATGTGACTGGTGTGAGAACTCAAAACAGTTTATTTATCTTTGAAAACAAAATAGAGGAATATTTTTAAGGTCAATTCGCAATGCTTTTAAAAATGAGACTACCATAAGGCCTCCCGCACACATACACAATGCAAACGCAGAATCGGAGGAGATTTCTCCTTATGATAGTCAAAGATGCTTGATACGCATTTAAAAAAACATTTGATATTATTACTAGTGCATAGTGTAGGAAAAATATTTCGAAAGTAGAATATAAATCTTAGCCAACATAGACATTTCGAACTATGCCTACTATAGCTACCATCTAAACAGTGGTGACCACCATAAGTAAATGGCAGGTTCTACAACTAAAACCGTACAGGGTTTCGTATTGGGAATTGGATTTCCAACGAATGGTCAGGCCAAGGAACTTCCCATTGCCACATGAGAACGCCTCTGGAAGGACGTCCCCGAGAACCAAACCGGATCTCTTCCAACACAAGGTCGGGTTACCCCTAACTAGGTAACAACTGACACGAGTATGCCATCCCCCGGTCCTTTGGGACCTTTAACCGAGCGCTCGTCACCATCATCACACAATCATAAATAAAGTGTTTTCAACATGAGTAAGTATCTAGGCTCCATACCATGATACCACCCTTTTCCAGAAGGAAATGCACATACCCTAAAGGGAGCTACCCCTCATAACCTTGCCGCATCTTTCCTGTTTTGACCATTCCGGGGTGTGAGGCTCGACGAAGTCTCGTCCACAAAAATATACTTTATACAAAAGCAATGCTTTGGGTCAACAAATGATCATAGAAATGATCACAAAGATAAACGATCAAACAAATGATCCTATCACAAATGATCAACACAATGATCATTTCACAGCAACACTCAGCATATCACATTACCAAATTGGGAATATATTGCTGATAACCTTCAACTACATAACCTCTGAGCTCGTACGTCTCAGAGAAGGGTGTTAAGCTAAAAGAATAAATTCTTCGCCACCAACAGAAATATATTTGAAAGAAATCGGCTTTATATCTCAATTTGTAATGTTAGACATACAATCCATACAAGTCTGTTCCGGGATCGAACAGAACCAAAGGCACTTACAAAGAAGTCCTTGCAATCCAGATAATCTCTAATCACGTCCGGACTTCCCGTCACATAGGGAGTCTCTATACCGTAGCTACTCGGTGCAAAGACAATCGACGAGTTGTCCTTTCGCTTTCAAAAATATCCGGTCTTCAACACCGGTCATCAATGTTATCCATAACGTCGTATCACTATTCGGAATGGGTAATCCGAATAACGAGCGCAATAATTTAAAAATAAGCGTGCATTCAAATTCAGCAAATCACAACAAATACCTTTCAAAGGTAAATATTGATAGTCGGTTATTGAACTATCAATGGATATGCACAACATCACCAGATTCCAAATAATTTTCCAAATTATTTATTTCCCAAAAATATCTTTACAAGATATATAATTTTCACACTTTAAAAATAAATCAATATTTATTTTTAAACAAATTCCCCTTTCTTTTATAAATTCCATAGTGAATTTATATTTCACAATATCTATGAATATACGACTTCAATTATTCATTTTCAATTTATCTTCGAAAAGATAAATTCTCAAAATATTCACTTTATATTGGAAAACATTTTCATACTTATTTAATAAGTAATTCACAAATCCATTTATTTTCAACACTTGGAAAATATTCAATATACTTAAATCGAAATTAAGCATATATTTCATTCTTTAAGGAAATCATTCTCTTAAACATATTTATTTGGGCCAAAACGAATGTTACGTAAAACATCGTTACAACGTCCCGAAATCACTAGTATAGGGATTCGAAATTAAAATAGATATATAAATCCCAATACTATACAAAACATTTCCTTTCGGAAATCATTTACTATAACAACAGTGTTACAGTCCATCATTTCCTTCTATTTCTCGAAAACGTCTATTTCAACAATAAATGTTGAAATCTATGGTTTAGAATCTCAACACATTTTAAAACATCGTTAGATCGTTTTAATTCTATTTAAAACATCATATCCAAAACATTTTCTTTAACATATTATTCACTATTCAAAAATGTGAATATACTCCATTAACCAAGTTCATCCTTTCTATACACTTTATCTTAAAGGATTATTTACTGTCTAAAACGTGAATATAACTCCATAAATAAGTTATAAAAATTAACCTATCAAAATAAGTCGTTGCGAATTTATAAAACAATGTTTATAAATTCCATTATTACCCTATATTCAATTCATAACTCAATTATATACCAAAGGTTCATATTATAAGTTAAATACTTATAATTTATTTGTTTGCAAAATCGTTCCTTTGAACTTCATAATTATAAATCTTATAACTTATAAGATTCAATTATTTATCCAAACTTATTCTTCAGATAACTTTACAAATTCTATAAACCTACTATTTATAAAATTCCATTTCTAACTTCACCGATTATAATTCTATAAATTTCATTCGTTTATGAAATTCATTCACAATTCATTCTAACACTTATAAAAACTCGTTTTATAATTCAAATATTTTAATTTATAAATATCAATTTATAAATTTCTTATATAAATCAATTTATACTATTATTCTTTTAAAACATCTTTAATCCCCTTTATAATTTCACCATTTTGATTTATAAAATAATCAAATTTTATAAATCCTATATTTAAACTTTTCACAATAAATTCAGAAATCCCGTTTTAACTATTTTATAAAATCATTAACCCCATATTTTCAAAAATCAGTTCTTAACTATATTTCTCAAAAATATAATTTTTATAACATTAAAAATTATATCGTTTATTTATTTAAAATGAATCAATTTCCAAACATATAGTATATTTTCAAAAATCACTTTAAAAACCTTTTAAAATTCCAAAATTTGGTCCAATGATGCTACACACCAAATAGTCAATCACGACAACAACGATATCATATATCGATATGATAATCCATCAAATATCAAAATATCTGAAATCAAATAAATACTGTTGAGGAATCCAGTTGGATCCCTCCAACCTGTTTTCCTGCATCCACAAACATTAGTACAATACCAATTCCGCTCCAGTACGGAATTATCGCGGTACATGGGATTTTAAAATATTATCCGCTTAATAGACGGCGCAATAGGGTCTCATCCGCTATACAATGCGGGAAATCAATAACTGCAATATATACATATGCCAATATATATATATTGCTATTATATATAATACCAATTTCACTGTTTATGAAATATTCGTGGTATATGTTTTTAATAAATAACATCCGCTTACTAACGGCGCATAATGTCTATTTTAACAATCAATAGATATCAATCATCATTCAAACATGCATTCAAATATTTTAAATATAACTATTTAAAATTAAAATCGAAACTATTCGATTGAGTGAGAAGTTCTCACCTTGATTTCAATTTCGTTTTAGCGATTTATTTCGAATAAAATTAAACGGACGTTTAATTTTACCCGAAATTCTCACTAACTTCAAACGACTCCAATCCAATTCCATAGCGTAGTGCTCGTCCATACGATTCCAATGCAACTGGTTTCGCGCGTTTTCGACCTCGCATGAAAAAGTTATGATTTTATGAAGTTACATGATTTAAACTATAATTAATTTACAACATTCTTTTATATTTTAACCTTGCTCCTAATCTAAGCCGCTGATTCCATCACCCAGCAACATCTGGCCGTGCGCTCCCCCCCTTCTCCCTCATCTTCGTTCACGTTCACCCCAGGCCGAACAAACAACCCAACATCATATATCTAGGGTTAATTCTTGCGCCACCAACACTCGATTACAATTCGATCAGGATACCTCATTCGAAAGCCCTTTGCCTACTCTATGCTCGGCCAAAATGGCACAAAGCTCGGTCATCACGTTTGCACGCAGTTCGAGGCCGACCGTGCTTCCTTCTCAAGCCAATTGCCGTTAATCTAAAGCTCCAAACGCGATCTCCACCGTTGAAAACGAAGATCTCGCTGCCCTCTACAATATTCATGTTGGAAGTTTCTTGAGAAAATTGATGGATTGAGAGATTTAGAGGGAAGAAGATCATTAATTTCTGGCCTTTGAAACCAATTGTGGCGGCTAGGGTTATAACCCTAATTTTTATTTTTTTTATTTTGTGATGAACAAGGGGCTATTTATAGAAAATAAAACGATCACTACTCATTTTGGATTTTTCAAACTCCGATTTACGCGCGGTAACCAGCGTTTCTAGGGTTTACCCCGCGTTCTGGACACAATGGAACAGGTTTCGAAAGCTAATTCGGTCATCTGTGCAAGTTATGGCAATAAACGTTCAATTTAAATTAAACCGATTTAAACGATTTTCTAGGCGTTTTAATTTGTTCCGGACAAACGGTAAATCCGATTGACACGAAATTTTAAACCATACAATAATACCACATTACGGATCCGATGAAACTAGTTTCGTCGAAATCCGACACTGTTTGAAAAATGGCTATTTTAACTCGCCAAATTAATATTAAAACAATTTCGATGTGTTTCGAGCTGCCACGATCAAACGACAACTCCGATTGCTACGAAAATTGAAATCCGGTAATAACAAACTATTACGGATCCAATGAAACTAGTTTCGTCCAATTCTGAGACTGTTCGAAAATTGACTAATTTCACTAGTCGATTAAATATTAAAATATTCAATTTTCACAAATTAACTCTTAATTCGGTTTTAAAAGTTCTATAATATCATTCTAACTCCAATATGATAAAATAAAATTTTACAAATTATTTTCAATCATATTTCACCTAATTTTTAATTATTTCCATAATTCCAGCTATTCAATTATCGATTTAATTATTCAATTAAATCCAATTATTCAAAATAAAATTTATTCGACTTATAAATTTCACTTATTAGTATTTTAAATTAATTAAATATACGAATTTTAATTAATAAAAATTCTAGGTCGTTACATTGATACTCATGAGTCTTGAATCTTGATATCTTCGATCTTGAGTTTATCAGTTCTTGAATTTCTATACTGTACGGTCTTCATTCTTTGGTACCTTTATATAAATCCTGCATATACATATATATATATCTAAACAGTAATGTCAGTATTTATATTTTATAATATTATTCTAAGGTTGTTGTCATCAAAACCAACTTCTCAGGGACTAACAGAATTTAGTAGGCAGTCGGCTTAACTTTACAAATTAGGTAGTTAAAGCCATTTTAGGTGACCAGCACACATTCCACACCAAGTTAGTTCACTTTTTATTATCACTTTCTACCCTTGTTGATTCCCAAGCTGATTTCATTGTGAACACCCCTTTGTTAGGTTGCGATTTCCAGTAACCATCTGATTGATTTTCCTGAATTTGAATTTATATTTTCTCAATTTTGTTACAAATGCTTAGTAGGCTTGCTGTGTCAAAATTCCACTGCCCATTTTTATACTACAACTTATTGGTTGGTTTTGTGATAGGTACAATGCCATGTATGACCACCCTTGTTCTACTTCCAACATCTTACCTTCAGCCATAGGTCAAATCAAAGACTAGTTCGTCTGTCATTCACTATTTCTCTGTTAATGACTTTTCATGTTTTCCCTTGTTTTCAACAATAATTTCCATGTAAATAAAGCAATATTGTCAGGACATATAATTCAAAAAAATTATTATGACTGTATCTACTATTCATCTAGGGGAATCATAATGTTTCCTGTTTTGAGAATGTCCATGGTTGTTTTATTGTATACACATTTTCTAGGTCCTCAAAATTATTTAATCGTAACCCACTTTCACTTTAAGGCTTACATACTATATTCCAGCTGACTTTATGTTGCCCTACCAAAGAAATTTAGCACATGGTTGATTTATGAATTATTGATTTGGGGATTTGATATATTTGCATCCAACATTGGGTAATTGGCTATATAACTGTTTTAATAAGTTTTAGTCCTCCAATAGCACTCAAAATCTTGTTGCTCCATTCATCGAAACAGTTATTAATTTTGTCCAACGGTTCACCAAAATCTAAAATTTTATCTTATTAACAGACAAGGGGGTTCCTAAATATTTGATTGGAAGGTTGGCATTTTTAATTCTATGACCTACATAATTTCTTATTTATTAATTGCTCCTTTCATAAAAATAGCTTTGTTTTATTGCACTACTGTTTAAAACTAAGACTAATTGTTTTATAGCCTTTGCGCTCTTTACATTGTAAAATTTGCACTGAAGCTATGGTGTCTAGGTGCAGAATTATCACGGATATTATACAAAGCCTCCTTTACTTTATCATGAACCACTTCACCATTGAGAAAATAACGACCATAATCTATATTGATCAATCCAGATAATTTCTAGAACGTGTTGAACCGCTTTTTGAAAAAACCTGCAGCATGTTTCCTAAATTTGCTAGGATCTTTGCAAATAATGCCATATTTTTTTCAAGAGGATAATAAATGACTAAACCATAAACTTTGTAGCAGTGGCTTCATTGTGTCTCACCTCCAAAATGTTTGAAGATCTCCATATTTTTTCTTATCAATGCAACCACTTGACTACTGTTCCATTTGTCCACATTCTATTTTTAAAATTTGGAAATTGCAAGAGCTTGATAAATCAATTGTGCTCTGTTTTTAACTTCTCTATTTCTTCGGCATTACAAGTATCATTGATAACACAAATCACACTGTACGGGCAAGATTCAAATTGGTTGACATATACCTAGATCTGTTTCTTCATATGTTGGGACTGCGATGGAATGAATCAAAGTAAAGGCTAGTTAAAGCTATAAGACTTGCAGCAAGGAGCCCTGATGGTTCCAGCAAATTAGATAAGTTGAAACCAGATAATATTAAGAATGCTCAAGAGTGGAATGATTTTGTCAACGAGAAATTAATGGAAGAGTCTGAGGTAGTTGGTTTTTATTTTGATGGCTACAATTGACAAAAAATTCATTTCATTTTATTATACCTAATTTTAATGAATTTCTCTTATGTAGTCGACTAGCAATAAATACAAACCATACGAGCAATGAATACGGTTCCGCACATTATGAGTTGAAAGGGGTACGCAAGACTAGTAGAAGGCGTGGTAAGAAAAAATAATTATAAAATTTATCCATTATCAGAATAAAATACATTTTTCCAATATGGTTTTGGTATTTAGTTTTTAAGCTCTTTTTTGCAGAAAAAAGTTGTTTCTCATCAGATAAAGTTTTTTTTCTTTATCTCTATACAAAAATCCTTCTAGTTACTGTAAATTTCTATTTACTGTACTGTGAGCATAAATATATTCTAAAAATAAAATAAAATAAAATAAAATAAAATAGAAAGCCATACCCCAAAATCGAGAGACGTCAATCTCATCGAACACGACTTGAGCTCGATATCCTAGCTAATCCACTATCGACCCTTGGCCGAACCCACGCTCGCATGCACGTACACAGTCGTGGAATCGCCTGGATTCGCCATTATTTCCTTCGCCGCCGCTTCACGCGACAAGCCCCCCAGATCAATTTGCGACATCACCATAGTCGAACACGAAATCTGCTATGCCCCTTCCTCGTTTGCTAGAACGATGCGACCCCACGATGTTTGCCGCGAGCCTTATCCTCGACTCCAATATAATTGCGAAGCCACAAATTCTTGAATGGGATTTCGTTCCCAACACGATTTGATTTGATCGCGAACCGATTTTCCTTTTTTATCTAGAATCGATTTCGAGAATGAAGAGAAGGGGTTCGACACTCAAAATGAATAGCCTTTGATTATTTTTTCCACGGCTTGATTTTAATTTTCCACCGCTTGAATGATTGAAGAAAAGGGGGCGCCATTGATTTTGAACGAAAAATTTCGTTCGTTTTATCAGTGAAGATCTGAATTTGAAGAGAGAAAAAATGAGCTTGGCATTTTGATTTTTTTTCCTTCTGATTGTTTCCCTCATTACCTTTTGTTTCTATATTTTTGAACGAGATATTTAATCCCCCTTTTTTTATTCGAAATCATACGCGTGTAAAATTTTACAGGGAAAATTTAACACGTGTTGTTAAAAGGATACGTGCTTGATTAATATATTTTTATATTCAAAATTCAAATTTAAATCGTTTCGACAAATGCAATTCAAAAACTCGATCTCCAACTGAGGCGTGCCGTCAGGCATTTATAATGTTAAACCCTTATTCCGAACGCAATGGAAGAGGTTTTGAGTCCAAATTCGATCGTATGGAGAAGATAGCTTTTTGAACCAGTTATCAAATTGAATTTCGATAGGATTTCAACGCGTTTGCTTATCGTACAATCACACGACAACTTCGAATGCTACCGAAATTGAAATCCAATAATAATAATACAATATTTTGGATCCAATGGAACTAATTTCGTTGAATTCTGAGACTGTGCCTCGAAAAGCTATTTTTAAATATCGATTTAAACGATATAAATCCAAAACTAAACAAAACAGTTTTAAACTCGATTTAAAACTTCTATTATCTTCCATATGATAAATATAAATTTTCCAAGCCTTTGAAATATTTTTAATCAGCTTAAAAATCAAGATTCAAAATTTTTTATCCGACTTTTAATAATTAAATCCAATAACTTTAATTGTCAAATTCATTCTTATATCTGAAATTCTAGTTAAATTAACTCCCAAACATTTAAAAACAATTAAATATTTCCAATTTCAAATGTATTAAATTTCCGGGTCGTCACATCCTTCCTCCCTTAAAAGCATTTCGTCCTGAAATTACAAGTTAAGAAGAATGATCCTTAACCCGTTTATTATTTTCGCAAAACCAAAACTTTTTCTATCAACTTGCCAAAACAAATCTTTTATTAAAGACTTGTTCACTTCAAATAATTTTCCAAAGTTTTCCATAATTTCCCAAACAACATTGTTTATTAACCAATTCAAATTTAAATTCAAATTCAAATTCAAATTTTCAAAATTTTCTCAAAATTTTTCTAACTCCCTAAATTTTCGAAAAATTTCGCCAGCGTCTCCTTTGTGCGGCTAGCTCGGTATGACTACAAAATGGCATCACGGGCCCCCAGATTCAAAAGGAAAACAAAATGACAAGTGGCTAGACAAAAAAATCTTCAAATTTCATATAGAAATTTAAATACATACCTTTTTGTCGAGCAATTTAAATTATCTTCAGAATCAAAATCAAATTTATCCTTTGTCTTTAACACACCTATATATCATGATATCCATAATGTCCAATTTCAACATTCAAAAATCATTTTTGCACATTTCTTTACAAAAGTTTGAATACTTCATATACCATTTTTTCTTCACTATTGAAGTTATATATCCATTTTCATTCAATCCTGCATTTTCAATTTCATTTGAATTCAATTTTCACATTCAATTCTATTTGGATTCAATTTAGCTTCTGAATCTCAAATTTTATCGATTATCTTTCATTCACAACTGACTCATATCATTAATTTTAAATTAGTTTCATTTACTAATTCATTCCAATTCATTTTATCTCAAACCATTTTTTATTTCCACCTTTATTGCCTTTAGTTCACTTTGAACTAATTCTACAACTTTGTTTTATTTCACATAATTCAAATTGGTTTTTAATATTCAGTTTCAATTCCAGTTTTATTCCTTTGCTCATTCCCAAAAATTTATTTTCAATCCACAATTTTGGTTTATAACCACTTATATTTAAACTGGATTTCAAATTCCATATGAATTTGATTTATCTTTCATTTATAAATATTGAATCAATTCATTTCAAACCATATTAAATTGTCATTTCTTTAATTAGTTTCCCTTACTAATTTTATTTAAATACTTTGCTTTACAAATCAAATTCAATTCCTATTCCAGTTCTATTTACTTACAAACTCAAAATGAATTTCGACATTCGATTTCACTTTCATTTATTTGCAATTGCAAATTTATTTATTCATTCACAATTTTATTTTCCACCTTAATAGATTTTATTCCATAACTATTTTTATTAGATTCCAGAGCCTTTTCAACATTTCAAAATCATTTTTGAAATCAATTCAAATTATCTTTTGAATTTCTAAAACCAAACCCAGTTTTGCAAATAATTCCAATTTAAATTTTTTTGGCACCAATTCTTCCCCTGAAAACTCGAAAATGAACATCGATGATGTTGCAGTCATCACCAAAGTTATTTTCCATTGACTGAAAAGAGTTTAGTGCTTTTATCCCTTTAAAAACATTTTTTTCCAAACCCTTGAAAACCATTTTCAAACTCAAAAGGAATTTAATCTTTTCCAAATTTCAAAATTATCAAATCCTTTCAAAAACATTTCCAAATATTCCTCTGGAATTTTACTTCAAATTATAAATCACATTTACAATTTATATTTATAAATTCCATTTGTATATAAATTTATTTCTTAGCTGTTTGTTGTCATTTCAATTTCTTATTCAACGATAATGATAATACTTCAATATTATCACTTCCTAACAAACAAGCAACGATATACTACTATAATAATTTACAGAAAATTATTTCCTTCATATACGAAAATAGTTTGGGTAAAATTATTTCATTTACCCTAATTTTAAAACAATATCGTGTCGATTTATCTTGTTTAAGAGTTTAGAAACCCCTATCGATACAGTTGGCCAAACTGCACCGACCATAATCTATAAACAATCAACCGATAAGTCAACAGAATAAAAAACAATTTTTTATTCACTTACAAATATGCGCTCATATCTATTATTACACTCACACTCATTCCAGAGTACTACTGACTCTATCTCTAATGAGTAACACCCAACAGAGCCAATGTAGTCGCTTAACCAAATGCTCTGATAACACAATGTAACGACCCCGATTTTCGATGTCCGAAAGTCGACATCGATACATCCACTGTATCCAATGCAGCACAGTTGAATGACGGAAAACCGAACCGTTAGGGTTTTAAGAAGAAGAAGATAGAAGAAGAAACAGAAAATAATAACAGAATCTCACATTTCGCAGCGGAACAAATATAATAGATAAATTAGTAATCTTTAAAACAAAGAACTATATCAGTTTAACATACATCACATCATCGGAGTTTACAATGACACCATTCAACGCTAGGCATTTACAACCACTAATCCATATTGAAACTGAACTTACAGCAGTCCCAACGCAGCGGACACTACATGGTATAAGTGATACGTCTCGCTGTCTAGCTCGAACTCCATATCTCCATGGCAACTTCTTTTTCGACTTCATTGCAAAATAACTGATAACCTGACTCTAGGCTGACCGTGTGGAAAATTATGGGTACCCAGAGTTTAGAAAGGGAACAATAAACTCCAGGTCAGTCATGGGACTGGTGTGAGATCTTAAGAACAATTATTTTTCACAAAAGAATTTAAAAGATATCCGTAATGCTTGGTTTTGGAAAATGAAACTACCATAAGGCCTCCCGCCACACGCACAATGAAAAACGCAGAATTGGAGGAGATTTCTCCTTATGATAGTCAAACATGCTTGATACGCAAAATCCTTTGATATTCTTATTATTAGTGCATAGCGTGGAAAACATTTCGAAAGTATACTATTAATCTTAGCCAGCATAGGCATTTCGCACTTATGCCTACTATAACTACTATGTTCAATAGCAGGTTACCGCCACATTCCATGGCAAGTTATACAACTAAAACCGTACAAGGCGCGTATTGTTTCTTTGGATTTCCAACAAATGGTCAGGCTAAGTAACTTCCTACTGCCACATGGGTACGCGTCTTGGGGACGTCTCGAGAACTTAACCAGCTCTCTGCCAACACAAGGCCGGGTACCTCTGTAACTAGGTAACTACTACACGAGTATGTCATCCCCCGGTCGTTTGCGACCTTTATCCGAGGATCCTCAACCAGAAAGCAACAATCACAAAGTATAATAAATTTACAGCAACCACATAGGTTAAATATCTGGGCTCCATACCATGATACCTACCTTTTCCAGAAGCAAATGACATACCTTAAAGGGCGCGACCCTCATAACTTGCCGCATTTTTCCTGTTTTGACCATTTCCGGGGTGTGAGGTATGACGAAATGTCGTCCACAAAGCTCCACTTTTCACAAAGTCATGCTTTGATCAACAAATGATTAGTAGCACTTCATATGCCACATTACCAAATTGAGAATATATCACTAGTAACCATCAACTACATAACCTCTGAGCTTGTACGTCTCAGATAAGGGTGTTAAGCTAAGAGAATAAATTCTCCGCCACCAACAGAGATGTATTTGATAGAAATCAGCTTTACATCTCAAAGTGTAACGTCAGACACACATCCATCCTAGTTTGTTTCGGGATCGAATGGAACCGAAAGCACTTCAAAGAAGCCCTTGCAAATCCGGGTATTCACAAATCACGTCCGGAATCCCCATCACAAAGGGTGATAAAATCTCTATACCGAAGCAACCCGGTACAGAGACATTCGATAGGTAATCCTTTCGTATTCGAAAATACCCGATCTTCAGCACCGTCTTCAAATGCAATCTCATTTCGTGGTACCATTATTCGAAATGGGTTTTATGACATAAAGTCTTATCCCGGCTAATCCGAATAATGAGTGCTTATTTCTAAAAATAATTGTTCAATCAGATTTCAAACAAATCACAACAATTTCAACTTCGATCTTTTAAATAAAAGATCCATTACAATCACAAAGGTTCGATGTGGTTTTCGAATATCCACTTGGAATCCGACCCCAGTCGCATCGAAATTCAAATGCCATTAAAAGGCTAATATGGATAGTCAGTTATTTAACTATCAACATTCACAACAATCACCAAGATTTAAATAATTTTTCCCAATTATTTATTTTCAAAAAATATCTTCGCAAGATAAAATTTTAGCCCTTCAACTATTTGAAAACAAATTTCAAATCACTTTTCACATTTCAATATTTTGAAAACAAATTTCAAATCATTTTTCCTTACGCGGAAAACATTTCCAAATATTTATTCTTTTCCATTGAAAATCTGCCGAGTTCAAATATTTTAAAATAATTTAAAATGCTTATCCAAAATATACTTAGAGATATTTAAAATAAAACTATTTTGAAACACTTGCTTAAATATTAGTTATGAAAATATTATACTAATGTCTCATATAAAAATTCAAGTCCAAACTAATTTTTAAATAAAATTAATAGATAGGATATAACTATTTAAACATCAATTTCTAAAATGAATATCAATTAAATCTTTAAATCATCACTTACATACTTAATTAATTAAATCTTTACTTTAAAGATTTACAAAATAACTTAAGAAACTAATTTCTCTAAAATATTCTTTTAAAACCAACCCTAGAACTTTTAATTTATATTTCAAAAGCTATTTTACAAACATACTCGGCTTTTTAGGGAAAATACGCCTTCCTTTTCAAAATGGATCATTTTTAATCAATTAATAAATCCTTTCGGATTTATTTTAATTTTACATTCCAAATCCGTAAATTTCTTTCCACGCTTTTAAAAATAAAACAATATCTATTTTTAAAACAAATTTCCCTTTCTTTTATAAAATTCCCATTGTGAATTTTAAATTTTCAAATATCCACAGATATACGATTTTTAAATCGATTCCCAAATATTCACTTTCAACACCAAATCAATTTTCAGATTGATTTTCAAATTTATTTCAAATACCAAATCAAATCCCAAATTGATTTTTCCAAACATTTACTTCAAAACGCTAAATCGATTTTCAAAATTGGTTTTCCAAAATTATTTTTAAACACCAAGTCAATTTTAGATCGATTTCCAAAATATTTATTATTTTTACCAAATCAATATCAAGTTGATTTTCTAATTTATTTTCAAAACACCAAATCAAATTTCAAAGTGGTTCTCAAATTTATTTCAAACATCAAATTTATTATCTTTTGAAACAAATTCCTTCTTTTGAATTTATTCAATTTTCTAAAATTAATTTATTACAAATTTTCTACTAAATTTCAAAAATCCAATTTGATTTATTTCTGGTATCCTACGATACCAAAAATATATTCGGCTAGATTATAGCCTTCAACGGTTTCAATCACAAATAGTCACATACAGATTATAAATAATCAATACACAATATTAAAACTAATTCAAATATTTGAGGAATCCAGTTGGATCCTTCCAACTTGTTTTTCGTGCATCCACAGACGTTAGAACAATAATTAAATATCCATTCCACTTCGAGGTGGAATATCACGGTATATGGGATTTATAAAATACCATCCGCTATTATGCGGCGCTTAGAGTCTCATCAGCTATATAACGCGGGAAATCAATCAATCCAAATACATATATAATACCAATTTCACTTCGAGGTGGAATATCGTGGTATATGGGTTTAATATATAATATCACCTGCTATTATACAGCGCATAGGGTCTAAACTAATATAACTGATAATAAATTAATCATTCAAGCACACAGTCAATCTATTTTAAATTTAATATTTAAAATTAAGTCAGAAAAACTTGAATGAGTGAGAAGATCTCACCTTCACTTTTATTTTGCAATCCATTCCCATTCCCGCTTGATTTTCTTTGCAACTTTGACCTTGTATAAATAATTATATGAATTTATTAATATTCGAATAAATTGAATAATTCAATTTCCATTTAATAGATTTAATTAACTAATGATTAAATTTAAAACTAATGATTTAATTAACTCATTATTTAATTTAAACTAGTAAATCCCCTCTTTAAAAAAAAATCTTTTAGTGACTATAATAAATTAAATAAGTTAATTGAATAAACTAATCACCCATCTATTACTTTTTAAAATTAAACTAGTAATTAAGAAAAATGTGTATATGTATTTTTTTACATAGATATATATATTTTCTTTGGAGCTTATACACTTGTAAAATCAATTTATATAGATTAAACATCTTATTTTGATATAAACTTTTATACAAAACTTTTCTATATTTATATATTTTATTCTCATTTATAAATTATATTGGTATATTATAAAAATTATTCATATGGATTTTTTTATAAAAAACAGGAATTTATAGAAAGATTTGGTTTTTTTAAATCCATATGAATTATTTTTATAATATACCGGTATAGTTTATAAATGTGAATAAAATATATAAATATAGAAAAGTTTTGTATAAAAATTTATATCAAAATAAGATGTTTAATCTATATAAATTGATTTTACAAGTGTATAAGCTCCAAAGAATATATATATATTATATATGTAAAAAAAATATATACACATTTTTCTTAACTTACTAGTTTAATTTTAAAAAGTAATAGATGGGTGATTAGTTTATTCAATTAACTTATTTAATTTATTATAGTCACTAAAAGATTTTTTAAAGAGGGGATTTATTAGTTTAAATTAAACAATGAGTTAATTAAATCATTAGTTTTAAATTTAATCATTAGTTAATTAAATCTATTAAATGGAAATTGAATTATTCGATTCATTTGAATATTAATAAATTCATATAATTGTTTATACAAGGTCAAAATTGCAAAGAAAATCAAGCCGGAATGGGAATGGATTGCAAAATAAAAGCAAAATTGAGATCTTCTCACTCATTCAAGTTTTTCTGACTTAATTTTAAATAGTTAAATTTAAAATTGATTGACTTGTGCTTGGATGATTAATTTATTATCAGCTATATTAGTTTAGACCCTATGCACCGCATAATAGCGGGTGATATTATATATTAAACCCATATACCGTGATATTCCACCTCGAAGTGGAATTGGTATTATATATGTATTTGGAATGATTGATTTCCCGCATTATATAGCGGATGAGACCCTATGCGCCGCATATTAGCGGATGATATTTTATAAATCTCATATACCGCGATATTCCACCCCAAAGTGGAATGAGTATTTAATTATTGTTCCAACGTCTGTGGATGTAGGGAAAACAAGTTGGAGGGATCCAACTAGATTCAATATTGTGTGTTGACTATTTATAATCTATGTGTGACTATTTGTGATTGAAACCGTTGAAGGCTATTATTTAGCCGAATATTTTTTTTGGTATCGTAGGATACCATAAATAAATCAAATTTGATTTTTGAAATTTGGTAGAAAATTTGTAATAAATTAATTTTAGAACAATGGATAAATTTAAAAGAAGGAATTGGTTTCAATAGATAATAAATTTGATGTTTGAAATAAATTTGAGAATCAATTTGAAATTTGATTTGGTGTTTTGAAAATAAATTAGAAAATCAATTTGATATTGATTGGGTAAAAATAATAAATATTTAGGAAATCGATTTAAAATTGACTGGGTGTTTAAAAATAATTTTGGAAAACCAATTTTGAAAATCGATTTGGTGTTTGGAAGTAAATGTTTGGAAAAATCAATTTGGGATTTGATTTTGTATTTGAAATAAATTTGAAAATCAATTTGAAATTTGATTTGGTGTTGAAAGTGAATATTTGGGAATCGATTTGAAAATCGTATATCTGTGGATATTTGAAAATTTAAAATTCACAGTGCGAATTTAATAAAAGAAAGGGAAATTTGTTTTAAAAAGATATTGTTTTATTTTTAAAAGTGTGGAAAGAAATTTACGGATTTGGAACGTAAATTTAAAATAAATCCGGAAGGATTTATTAATTGATTAAAAATGATCCATTTTGAAAAAGAAGGCGTATTTTCCCTGAAAAGCCAAGTATGTTTGTAAAATAGCTTTTGAAATATAAATTAAAAGTTTTAGGGTTGGTTTTAAAAGAATATTTTGGAGAAATTAGTTTCTTAAGTTATTTTGTAAATCTTTAAAGTAAAGATTTATTTAATTAATTATGGAAGTAATGATTTAAAGATTTAACTGATATTCGTTTTAGAAATTGAATATTTAAATAGTTATATCCTATCTGTTAATTTTATTTAAAAATTAGTTTGGACTTGAATTTTTATATGAGACATTAGTATAAAATTTTCATAACTAATATTTAAGCAAGTGTTTCAAAATAGTTTTATTTTAAATATCTCTAAGTATATTTTGAATAAGCATTTTAATTATTTTAAAATATTTGAACTCGGCAGATTTTGAGTGGAAATGAATAAATATTTGGAAATTTTTTCCGCGTAAGGAAAAATGAATTGAAATTTGTTTTCAAAATATTGATAGGTGAAAAGTGATTTGAAATTTGTTCTCAAATAGTTGAGGTGCTAAAATTTTATCTTGCGAAGATATTTTTTGAAAATAAATAATTGGGAAAAATTATTTAAATCTTGGTGATTGTTGTGAATGTTGATTGATAGTTAAATAACTGACTATTAATATTAGCCTTTTAATGGCATTTGAATTTCAATGCGACTGGGGTCGGATTCCAAGTGGATATCAGAAAACCACATCGAACCTTCATGATTGTAATGGATCTTTTATTTAAAAGATCGAAGTGGAAATTGTTGTGATTTGTTTGAAATCTGATTGAACACTTATTTTTAAAAATAAGCGCTCATTATTCGGGTTAGCCGGGAGAGGACTTTATGTCATAAAACCCATTCTGAATAATGATACGACGAAATGGGATTGCATTTGAAGACGGAGTTGAAGACCGGGTATTTTCGAAAACGAATGGATTACCTATCGAATGTCTCTGCACCGGGTTGCTCTGGTATAGAGATTTTATCATCCTTTTTGATGGGGATTACGGACGTGATTTGTGAATATCCGGATTTGCAAGGGCTTCTTTGAAGTGCCTTTGGTTCCGTTCGATCCCGGAACGGGCTTGTATGGATGTGTGTCTGATGTTACACTTTGAGATGTAAAGCTGGTTTCTATCAAATACATCTCTGTTGGTGGAGGAGAATTTATTCTCTTAGCTTAACACCCTTCTTTGAGACATACGAGCTCAGAGGTTATGTAGTTGATGGTTACTAATGATATATTCCCAATTTGGTAATGTGGCATACGAAGTGCTGCTGATCATTTGTTGATCAAAGCATGACTTTGTGAAAAGTGTAGCTTTATGGACGAGACTTCGTCGGACCTCACACCCCGGAAATGGTCAAAAGAGGAAAAATGCGGCAAGGTTATGAGGGTCGCGCCCTTTATGGTTGTCATTTCTTTCTGGAAAAGGGTGTTATCATGGTATGGAGCCCGGATATTTAACCTATGTGGTTGCTATAAATTTATTATACTTTGTGGTTGTTGCTTTGTGGTTGAGGATCCTCGGATAAAGGTCGCAAACGACCAGGGGATGGCATACTCGTGTAGTAGTTACCTAGTTACAGAGGTAACCCGACCTTGTGTTGGCAGAGAGCTGGTTAAGTTCTCGCGACGTCTCTCCAGAGGCGTACCCATGTGGCAGTAGGAAGTTCCTTAGCATGACCATTTATTGGAAATCCAAAGAAACAATACGCGTCTTGTACGGTTTTAGTTGTATAACCTGCCATGGAATGTGGCGGTAACCTGCTATTGAATATGGTAGCTATAGTAGGCATAAGTGTGAAATGCCTATGCTGGCTAAGATTAATATTATACTTTCGAAATGTTTTCCACGCTATGCATTAATAATAATAATAATCAAAGGATTTTGCGTATCAAGCATGTTTGACTATCATAAGGAGAAATCTCCTCCAATTCTGCGTATGCATTGTGTGTGTGTTGGGAGGCCTTATGGTAGTTTCATTTTCCAAAAAGTAGCATTGCGGGTTTCTTTTAAATTCTTGTCCGAAAAATAATTGTTTTTAAGATCTCACACCAGTTCCATGAATGACCTGGATTTTATTGTTCCTTTTCTAAACTTTAGGTGCCCACAATTTTCCACACGGGCAGCCTAGAGTCAGGTTATCAGTTATTCTGGAACAAAATCGAAAAAGAAGTTGCTGTGGAGATCTGGAGTTCAAGCTAGATGGCGAGACGTATCACTTATACTATGTAGTGTCCGCTGCGTTGGGATTGTTGTAAGTTCAGTTTCAATATGGATTAGTGGTTGTAAATGCCTAGCGTTGAATGGTGTCGCTGTAAAGTCTAATAATGTGATGTATGTAAAACTGATATAGTTCTCTGTTTCAAAGATTATTTATTTATCTATTATATTTGTTCCACTACGAAATGTGAGATTCTGTTATTGTTTTATGTTTCTTCTTCTATCTTCTTCTTCTTAAAACCCTAACGGTTCGGTTTTCCGGCATTTGACTGTGCGGCATTGGATACAACGGACGTATCGATGACGACTTTCGGGCATTGAAAATCGGGGTCGTTACATTAATTGTCTTTATTTATACTTTGATCAACCAAGGGGCTTCTTCATATGTCATCCTTGGTGTATTTTTTAATAATTATATTTCTTTGAGCGTGGTTTACGAATTGGGATTATGTAATGAATTCAAAATGTGATTTTTAAGTGAAATGAGAAATTTGTTTTAGGATTTTAAATTTTTTCTTATCCATGTGTTTCTATTATACCAATGTATCTAACATTATCGCATTTGATCATCGAGAGTTAATAACTATGGATGACTGAAGCATCCGTAGCAGTTAATTTTGGGGCTCCAAATGGGGGATGTTACACTACCTTATAAATCAGCATGGACGACTATAAATCTTTGTCCTTATAAATGATGAATACAATCAATAAACTAATGCGGTGGAAAAGGAAACGGAGAACTATCTACAGAAACATCTTCGGCTCTAGACTTTAGGTTCCATCATAATGCTCCAAGTTAAACCATATTACTAGGTTGCTAAAAAAATAGGGCACCTAGAGTTTAAGGGAAAAGAAAATAAACTTCGGGTTAGTCATGAGACTGGTGTAAGAAACTCAAAATATGAGTTTTTGAAAACAAATGGCATCTTATAAAACCACGTCGCACATAAACACGAAACAGGATTATACCTTATTATAACCAAAATATTTACTACACAAAATCTGGTAATATTATTTTTAATGACATTCTTTTGAAAACACTTTTCAAGTAAACTTATATAATCTTAGCCGAAATTGTTACATTGATTAAATTCCAGCATAATAGTATCTATAATCAAGTTTGAAGACACTTATTGGAGAATGGATTTCCAAAAATTGGTAGGTAAGGAACTATCTTTCGTACAATATGTCTCTGGAGGGATGTACCAAGGATCAACAACTTTGAAACCTTTCACCTGGCCAGACCAGCCTACCCATAGACCCATCTGGTAGCGGATAGAACCAAATATGATATTGCTCCAATCGTTCCTGACCTATTCGAGCACTCTCATAGCATACACAACATAGCCGATATATAGAGGGTAATCTAGAAATTTGATGACCATACCCTAATGGTCGCGAAGCATATAGCCTTACGGCATGCCATGTTTAAGTCATTTCCAAATGATGAGGCTCAAGGTAATGATACCTCTCACATAACACATTCCACTTTGAATGCCACTTTGCCAATTCCATCGTGCACTATTGATTTCCACAAATGTACAACCTCTGAGCTCGTATGTCTGAGAAAAAGGTGTTAAGTATAACAGAGTTACATCCTACACCACCGAACAAATGTAAGTTTGTAAAAATCAACGTATGTGCATTTTAGAAATGCAATATTAGACATTTATCCATACAAGTTTTCCATGAACGGGACAAACCGAAAGAACTCTCCTACTACATCCCGTCGAGAATCACCCTTAGGATTAGTAGTGAGCGACCCATGCATTGAAGATCAAATGAAGGTACTACCACCACATATAAATGATATGGGAAATTTCCCCCGAGGGTCACTGAAAAATAGTCCTACATTCCATCTTCTAATTTATTATCATTCCATGTCTTCATATAGAATGCATAAATTAGTATGAATTGTTTTTTGGATAGGAATCGCTCAAATTCGATCCCTGTTTCTTCGAACCAATCATCGATGAAAAATGTTAAGTTTGATGGTGATTGTCATTTCATTTATTAATATATTTTACCAAATAAAATATCTCCTTTATAGATATAAATCTTTAAACCGTATTCTTTTCCAGTAGATACGGAATTATTAAACCTCTCTTTAACTTCGGAAATACCAAATCTAAATCATTTCTCATAAATCACATTGCAAAACCTTTATAAGTAAAAAGTGTAGATAAAAATTGTACTAATTATACTCAATATCAATTTCCATATTCAACCTTTATTCTCCGTCAAATAATGGTAAATTCACCTTTTAAATTCATATGGATAGTACGGATTCCCTCCTCGGATTTGAGTACCAAGCATAAGAAGATTATTTCTATACAATCCAAATTGTATGAAATTATACTTGTAAATTGGAATCTTTTGTGCTTGTCTCATTTTCGACATTTTGACCTTATCTATTCCTCACTCGAGAAAGAGAGCAGATGAATCAGGGCATTGGTTGCTCCAAAACATCTTCTTAGTCATGAATAGAAAAATCGAGTCTACTCATCAGCTTTAGAGCCAAGATTAAATCACTTAATTATAATAGCTTTTCTTTAAATCATTTACCTAAAATCTTTAAAATAAATTATAAAACTTCCACATTATCTTTGAAATACTTAATTATTTATTTGAAAATATTTATAAATGATTTGGGAAAGAATACTCAAGTTTAAAGCCATATTTCAAAAGTTAATAAAAGTGCCGCAAAAAATGCTGCGAATAGTGCTTTTAAGGCTTACTGGTCAAAGCAACTTTTCTATCATTTAGAGATCCATTTTTATAACTCAAGTCTCTTTTGAAACATTTTAAAAAATTTATAGAATTTATTCCATATTTTTAAAGAATTAAAAATCTCAATTTTAAAGAACTATCGCTTTGGTTTCGAACTGCCAAATAGTGTCGATTTTGAAAACTTGATTTGCTCATATTTCAAAATCTACTAAACACAATCTCGATCGTTTTCTTTTGTTTGAAAACTATGATTATAAGAGTTCAAATATTCTTATTCTAAAGTATTTCGACTTTGATTCTAGCGTATAACTTTTACGGTGTGAAATCGCGAACTACTGTTACGCGACGCGCCTATTTTTGACTCAATTTTCATAACCTGTCAAAACTTCACTAAATTGGGTTTTGGTGTTTCTACAACATTTATAAACCATTTAAAACTATTTTAAAGAGGTTTAACAATCTCATATACCATTTCATTTTTTAAAGGAAAGTGATTTCCTTTGTGATATTCGACGTGTATTAAATGTGAATCATATACACATCCAAACAAACATATTATCATACCGAAACTAGTTCATAATCATCACAACTAAGCATAGCAAAACATATATATCGTCCAAATTATCATAACTTCAAGTGGAAGTTATGGAGTCAAAGCCTTTGTTAGTTTCTAACTTCACAAAAATTTACTATAGCTTTGCTACGATTGAATCAAAGCCTATGGAATCGACCTTTGGACATTTGGATAGACATGGTCTAAGCTTGCAAGTGGTGGGCTCGGCCTTGGGTGGTAGTAGGTGGTGGCCGTGAGTTTAGAGAGAGGAGAGGAGTGGTTTGAGCTTGTTTTGAAGCGGGTTGCTAATGTATATGTACTTATATAAATTTATTTTCTTTTGTTGCTAATTTTTCTTCATAATTTTTCAAAGGTAGGTAAACCATTAAAGTGCAGTATAAAGAGGTGAAGAAGCTTAGGAATTTATGAGCAAATGAAGTGAAGATGGATGGTGGTATTTATAGGCAAAAAAGTGAACTAAAATATCATGATATTTATGTGTGCACATATCACCATATCCTCACCACCATACCTCCTCCTCCATCACCATGCATAGCCAAACACTCCCGCCCATGTGGCTCCTTGTGTGTGAGTTGATGTGTGTAAGAGTGAAGTGAATGTTCTTTTTTTAAGTGTGAAAATATCTTAGATATTTTTTGTAATATATATATAGTGTATGTATATTTGTATGTATTTATATGTGTGTTCATGTATAAGTTAGGGTTCACATGTGTATGTTATATATATGCACAAGACATATAAACAAGGTTGCAACAACTTTGAATAACTTCCATTCGTTGAACCATTGAAAATCATAAAGCTGATTCCCGATCACATTTTTACTTATTAATTAAATTTACATATAAATGTAAAAAAAATCAAAAACTAATTTTCCGTCATTACTAATTATTTAAAACGATCCCATTTGAGTTATAAAACCATATAAATCTAGCAAAGCTAAAGAGGTTGACTGGGCCCTTACCAGATTTTATTGCAATAAAACACTAAAATAAAATGATTCAAAACATATTTTGAACCAAAGAAAAGAAAATGATCACACACAAGGAAATACATGAAAATAACCACACAAGGAACCAAAACAAAAAAGAGAACTAAGCTAAAATTAAAGAGAAAATCAAGCCCAAGCAAGAGCAAAACCATTTGGGAACTTGACTGATGTTCTCTTCAATTGCATATGAGTTCTGCTTCTAATCTCATTCCATAGTCTTTCTTTTGTCTTCGAAGATAATTGCATTTTTTCCTTCCATGTTATATCAAGATAAATCTTGGTACACATTGCAAACAATCTTGAACTTGCAGTCTTCCACGTTCTTTGTAATTCAAATACATATATATATATATAAAAAACTATATAAAATATTTATTTTCACTATATAACTGATTAAAATGAATCATTATCATTTAAAAATAATTATTTCAATAATTATAATAATTATTAAATCATTAAATCTCAATTTAAATTCATAAATCAATTATTAAATACGATGTCATTATTGATGATGTCATAAATACATTATATTTCCAAAAATAAAATAAATAATTTTATTTCATATTCTTGTTTAAACGGATAAATAAGTGTATGTATCCAGCTTTTTGCACGACTTCTAATAATTATAGAGCTATTTATTGATAAAACGATTTTCAACCATTTTATTAATATTCCTTTATAGTTTAAATTTTCGTATATACTTATTCAAAATAAGATTACCATCATTCTTGTTCAAAACAACATAATAATTTTTTTTAAAAGCTAATATTTTAATATTTAAAAATAAATATAATTTATCAAATTGATAAATTTGCAGGCCGTTATAAGCGACTTCTAATCTCTATTTTTACCAAATAATACTTATTTTTCAATACTTGTATATATATTTAAAATACCTTTATAAAAGATATATACATGTATTCTACTAATTTACTCTTCATTTCTACTCATTTCGTTCTTGAAAACATATTTATATACTTATCTTAAATGATATAAGAATATTCACAAATCACTTAACAAGATTTTCTATTTTAAATATAATCAAAGAGGATAGAAACAAATATTACTTAAAATTATTTACTATAACCCAAAACACTTTATGCTTTTCATTTCTTTAAAATATTCTATTTACAGATCTAATGACATTCAAAAGTGTTAAAAACAAATGTTACTTAAACATTGTTTACTATAAAACCAAAGCACTTTTAGACTTTCCATTATCATTAAAACATTCGTTTTAAAGACCAAAGTATTTAACAAGATAATATACTTTTAAATAACATTCCAAAACCATTCATTATAGCATAATGTAACAAAAACCCACTAAACCTTTTATAAAATATTTAACTTACTTTCCAAACTTTATATGTGTGTGTGTATGCGAACATACTTTTAAAATACATATAAATATGTTGTAAATATTTATATAAAATATTACTTAAAAAAGACTAATATAAAAATTTTAAAAATCATAAAAGAGCATGTTTTATACATAAAACCCTTTAATCTAAACATTCATAAATAATTATTAAAAATATATTTAAACTCGAAACCACTTTTAAATTGCTTTAAAAATCGAAATTAAACTTACCTAGAAAGACCTCATAATAATAATTAATTTAAACATCATTTTAAATCATGAAAGTAGCTTAAAACAACAATACACCAATAGAAGGCCAGAAGTGCTGTTGTAGCTCAAGGACAACAGTTGTAAGTGCTGTAAAAGATACTGGACAGAGAACATTAGAAAATTGCCTAGAAATTTGACCCATTCTCTATCCAAACAATTGATTTTAGATCTAAAATTTTATAGTAAATATTTTAATTTTAAATACCATACAAAGAAACCCCTAAGTAAGTCTTTCAAAATTATATTGAAATCCCTAAAAACAAGCTATTTTAAAAGTACATTTATAGCGACTATTTTGTTTCTAACTTTTAAGATTTTGTTCTTTCATTTTTACAATTATGCAAACCATTTCCTTGCTATCCCATTTACTATTATAAGTGTCAAGCATAATCAAAATATATACTTTCACAGTAAAATCACATGTAGTCATTTTATGCAAATTAAACACAAGGGATTATCAAAGTGCACTTTTAGCGACCTTTCTCGCTTCAAACATTTTCAAACACACTCCAAAGCCGAACACAACCAAACCAAACATGTAAAAAAAAGTAAAGGCCACATTGCATGTTGCAAAGGGTAATAGAAGTGATTATACATAATATAGTGTTGTCATTTGCTTTCAAAAACAAATGGGGTCAATGTTATAACTTTTACACATCATTGACTTTTCAGTAGTGTGTTCAGTCACCAAAATCATTGCTAAAATCAAGCACAAGCACAAGCACTATAACATAATACCATTTTCTACCATCACCAAACAACCAAAGATACCACTTTTTACTCCAAAAAGCTCATGACCACCCTCATATCTCCATAAATTACTCGTGACCATTCTTGTTCCCCATTTTGTTCCTCTTTTACTCAATTTTTGACTTAATATTCTTGTCTCCTATGTTGTGCTTAGCCCTAAGCCAAAGTTTGGTGAAGTTTGAAGGTCTTTGGATATTGTTTAGAAAATTTTAAATGTGAAGAGAATGAGTACGAAGAGTTTATGTGTTCTGTTTTTTTAACTTAGAAAAATGGGTTAAATGAAGTATATAAAGTGTTTATATAGGATTTAAAAAGATGTTACTATCTGCCTTCTACCCTTTATAGAAGATCGCAAAGGGTGCTCCCTCTCACATTCTTCACTTTCCACCTCACATCCCTTAGTAGATATCTTCCACAAATATCCCCTACCACATCACATCATTAATGACATCACCCTACCCCACTGATCACTATAATTAAGAAAAATATTTTTATTTTCTAACTAATTACATATAATACACTAGGTTAGCAAAAAGGTTCGAACGACCTATATCAAGTAAAAGGTCGTTTATCGGTAAAACGATTTTTGGTCACATTATCGATATTTCTTCGAATTATTTATTTTTATAAATATTTTTCAAAAACAAGCTTACCATCATCATTTATTAATTAAAAGGGGTTTAAAAAGATTATAAGATTAATTTAATTACATTTAACCAAGATTCAAATATTAAAATAATTCAGATATCTAAATATGAAGTGCTCAAAATTCTGGGTCGTTACAACTCTTCTTTCAGCTACTTTCTTCCCACGCTTATTCTAGCATGCCTAGATATGTTGTTTAGCCCTCATTAACCCAAAAAAAGATCAACATCCTAGTTTGAGTGTGAAAGCACCAGCCCTGTTCTCATAGAGCAAAAATATGGATAGTAGATATAGAAAAAAGTAGTAAGAGGAAGAAGACAAGAAGATTTTATAGTAGTTCTGCTGTTAAATGAGCCTACATCCACATTATAGTTTTTATTATAGACCGATTGTTATTACAAGGAGTGTTTGATTTCAAAGCTCTTAATTATCCTTAGCTAGGTTGAATCTCCGAAGTTCGAATCCACTGGAGAATCACTATGGACTCTTCTAAAGATTATTATAAGGGAGGTAATGAGTAAAGAAAGCTTCCAGCAGAGTCTCCACAACCAGTCTAGAGAAGATCCTATTTATGCTGCAGATAGGATGGTATTTATAGAGATTAGAGTGCTATTGGGCCGAGCCTATTCGCCAGTTGCCTGCAGATGGACACAAAAAGAAGTAGTGGAGATTAGCATGCGACTCGAGCAAAACCATGGATCGCTAGCGATCCATGGTCTATGGATCACTAACGATCCATAGCTTTTGGTCGACTGCGAGCTAACTTTTTAGCCCTTTTTCCTCCGCTTCGCTTGGTTTAGGTCGCATTGATTCCATGATGAAGTTGTTCCGACTTCTCTTGGATCCGCTTGGGTCGAAAACACGGGTAGCATTTGCCCCCTAGAGTACGTCTTCATTGAAAACAAGGCATTCTCTGGAAGTATCTGCTTTTAGTCTTTAGTTTTGGTCTCAACCGATACTACTTATCATAGTGGATCAAGATTTCTCCATAGCTTTTCGGTATGTCTTGAATTAGCAGGTAAATGTCGCAGTGCAAGTTTGAGGTTGCAGACGTGCATTCCTATGGGCTAATGGATTGATAGCGACCCAAACACATAGAATTTTTTTGTACATTTTTGCTTCCTCTTTATGCAGTCGAGATGATTCATCCTATCACTTTTACATGACCCGAGCTTTTTTTTCATCCTACGATCCGAGCTTCTTGCAGCGATTCGATCCATCTGTTAATCAACTCGATTCATCACCACTGGATATTCGACCTTTCCCAAGCCTCCTCCATGACTTCTCCTACGCCGCTAACTCCAGAGTTTTACTCCCGCCTTCTTAAATAGCCACCGACCAAAACCCTAATTTTTCATGTGCTTTGGATCGCCCCCGACCTATCTTTAGATCGTCGCCGACCTGTTCTTGGCTCGCTGATCCTAAATCTTCGACCAATTCTATGTTTAGAATTTAATCCGAGGTGGGTTCGCTAATTACAATGTTCATTTAATGATTTGATGGCGAGGTTGCATTCGTGATGTTTGTCATGAAGAGTCCGAGTCAATTGCGGCTTAATGGAGGAAGACACTAAATCGAGTCTTGAGTTCCTCCCAGAACGACATTTGGGCATTGCCTCGGTGCTTGACATGTTTTGATGTCTTCGTCCATTGAGCCAGAATCGACTTGTGTCAAGTTCTATAGCTGATATTGCATGACACATTGTGAATTGGTTCTTACTTTTTTGGAGAATTTGGACTTATATTACTTGCTTTTGAACGCTGCTAGGTGTCCTTGTACTGAAAAGAATTTTCCACGTCGCTTCGGACAACGGATCCGTTATCGATTGTTGATTGATAACGGATAAGTGTAGAGGAAGTAAAAACATAAGAAAATGATATGGGAAGTCCTTTTCTTTTTCCACTACGAGCGAACTATCTACACGGGATAGAGCATTTGTAGTATTTCGAACGATGAGATCACCCTCTATAGATAACACACTGCACTTTCTCCAGTACATACTTAAAATCTGATGTGTTAGCATGAATCAATGACTCTCCGGAATTCAAATGTTGTAGGGGAAACTATTAGTTTAGAATAGAATTACCTGTCCGTTTTCGACGTGAGTTCTGTTGTTTAGAATAAAGCATCCATCTTCTCGTCGTAAATCAAGCGGAGGAAGTCCTGCACTTTCAAAAGCCGAGTCGTCGTCTATCGCCCTTTCTCCTTCCACGTCACAGGCGTAGTATGGCCAGTTAGTTCCAGTTGGTCCGGTTTTGGGTCGATCTCCCCCTAATTTTAGAGTTCTACTCAATCGGCTGGAGCGAGCTTGTTCTGTAACCTCCGCTAAGGTCCTGCATAATATATGCATGCAACATGGCATACCGGAGGAAGATGTTCACCTTCCAGAGAAGGATGAGTTTGCTCACATGCCACCTCCGGGATATACCGCTTGTCATTGGCATATGTGCCTAAATGGAGCTGTGCCCCTTTTAATGACTTTTTGTGCGAGACTCTATCGAACTTAGGCATTGCTCCATTCCAAATTCATCCCAATGGATATGCCATCTTAACTTGTTTGCACGTCTGCGAACATTCAAGCATGCTCCGATCCTTAATGAGATGTGATACTTTCTTTCATTCAAGAGAAGAGATGAGTGTCCATCCTTGGTTGTAATCGAAGCTCAAAGGAATTGAAAAATCGTATTAGGACCATAGAGCAATCTATCCCAGTTCAAAACCCGTTATTTCTTCATCAGATCCCTCGAGGGGTTTAACCGTCTTTGGACAATGGGGGTAAGTTCATTTCCCTGCTTATTAAGTTCCAACGTGTCACTACGGAGTTTCTAACAAGTCGAATGCTTCTTGTAGTTATCTCGAGGCCGAATAGAGACTTGTCTCTCGATGAAGTTTTTTGAACCCGGAAGGCAATCGATGTTGAGGAATGATCTGTTAAAGTCTTGCTGACTAATAAAAACTTACTCCGATATGGATTATTGCATCCAGGGAGATCGGCTGTTCCAATTGAGGTCCCCTCTCCTTCTCGATCCAGGGTTCCCATGCGATCCATTTCCTCTTCTCATCGTTCCGAAGAAGGCGCTTCTTAAGAGAGAGAGGGCTTGTCCGGAGAACCAGCTAAAGAGGCTCGTGATGGAAGAGTTAGTTGCCCGGCCAGAATGCCTTCGATTCTAGAATAATGAGAAAAGGAGTTCAAACAAAGGGAAGGCAAGGCTATAATGGACTTAGAGAAAGAGGAGTGGGAGATTGTGAGTAGTAGCAATGAGTCCACTTCTATTAGTGATATCTATGCAGAATCCGATGATGGGGATTTTGAATCATGCGACGCGACTCCGGGGATGAGTCCCGTTATTCCGAGCTCACCTCCTCCAGACAAGAGTGGTAAAGATGATGCCCTAGAAATAAGAAAATGGCAAGATTCTCCGAGTAAAGATGCTGGCATGGACTTTGGAGATTTGAGCGATGTTTATGTCGATTTCGACGCGCTCATGGGGGGCAGATTTCAAATTTGAGGAGGTGCTCCCTCGTTCGGGCCCTGTTGCACCCGAAGTTAGTCTGATTCCTTCTACGGTGCCTGCCCGATCCGGTTTGTGACATCGTTTTAGGCTCTCCTTCCAAACACATCACACGTTTCACTAGGGTTACACTCACTTGCGTACATATTTTTCATGTTTATTTCCTGTTTCTAAAACCTTTTATTTATGCTTCGTGTTAATATGACGAGAGAATGCAGCCTCTATGATGATTTTGAAGAATTCGCTGACTCTCACCGTTGGTCTAATCATTCTTCTGGCCGTCACCAGCCCCATGAGATGGATGAAGAGTATAGAAGAAGAAAATATTTAAAGGCCGAAACTCGTCATCGGGACGAGAGGGAGCAGAGCCGAATATACAAAGGTGGGTATGAAAAGAGGAAGACTTTTGATAAGAGAGAGAGGAGCCATCGAAGAGGTCTAAATTCGATTGCGGTTTCCATTCTTCAGAACAGCAAGCTTTCGTTTCGACGCTCTCACTTAAGCAGATCAGGAAATCCCAGTTAGTTCTATCCCTGTTCCGCCATCAACTTATATTCCTTCATCTTCTATTACTCTTGCCCCTCGATGCTTCACGCCCCCATCGAAGATCCGCCTATATTCTTCCATTTGGTCCTTCCAGGCTTAAGGCGGCGCTCCCTGGGTGGTTCTTATGCGGGATTAAATTTGATCATGATCTCCATCCGGCACATAGAGATTCATATATGCCACATCTTCAGGCTATCTAGAATGATTTAGAACAAGTTGAAAGTTGGGAGAAATTATGTAAACAACCACCAGATACGAACTGCAACAACTATCAGGAAATCGTTTCTTTTGAACCAATAAAAGACGATTTTGAAAAGGCATTGACAGATCAGGATGCCAAGATCAAACATCTAGAGGAGGAGAAAGAAACGGCGCTTCAAGAAAGCAAAAGGAATGCTGTCTTGCTTAAGGAATTAAAAGAGGCCCACGAGAGAATAGAGATCGTCTACATGGATAAAATGAAGAAGTCTCATGCAGAAGAGGCCAGATTAAAAGAGGAGGTGGCAGCTTGCAGCGCGACAATTGAGGCCCAAAAGAAAATCATCTATGATCACGATTTAATCATAGAGGGGCATAACAAGACCATCTTCGTCCAGGATGAGACAATCGTCAGGCTATGGGATCAAGTTGCGCAGCTTAGCACCGATAAGTCTCACGTTGAAGTCGAATTGGCCGCTATTACGCTAGATTATCTGGAGCTTCAGAATGCTTTTGAAAGAAATATGGAGAAGATGGATGAGACCATCTTGAATTTTTATGTCAACTCTCTACTACATCATGGGAGCCTCGGCTACTTAGGCCCTAAATTCCCGCGCACTCTTGTTATGGTTTAGGAGGAAATCTTGACCCACTTTTGTGATAACAGTGACGTTTATACCAAGCGAGAGTTAGAGAACGCCTGCCTCAATGAAGAATCAAAGAAGGATTTGATGGAGGGCCAAGAGACTTTGCGGATTAAGAGAGAGAGAGAAAGAGGTTATTGATGCTGCCATGACTGCGGCTGCCAAACCACTTACGGAGCTTTTCATTTTTGGTGCTAGCAAACCATCGGGACATCCCTGCGATCCGCTAACAAGTTTCGGGCTTGAGGCTTCCCTCGGGTTGTAAATCCGTCGAAGGAGGGTGAGGTGAGTATGAAGTTGACATTCTTGGTCATTCCTCCGGTGCAATTAATCTTCTTATTTCCCCCGAGCTCGGGACCCTTCAGCTTATGCCGAAGAGCATGAAGAATTTAATGCTTTCATTTTTGATCTTATAGGTCCATCTACCTTGTCTACGGATCTACCTATTTCTTAGGTGCATGGACCTGCTTCTATCTCCACCGATTATGTGCTCGTTTCCGTACTACTTCCATTGCTTTGTCCGAGTCTGGTTCGCAGCTGGGGCCGGAGTCCGAGAAGATCGCCGCACTTTATGGCTTGGACGACCCTTCCGTATCTTTGGAAGGTAATATAACAGCGGCTGAAGTTTGGGAGCAAGAAGTTAAAACTGAACAGCCACGCAGATCTGAAGAATAGTCGGTTGCCATCAAAAAGGAGAAGATTGAAGCAATCAAGGCCTCCAAGAGCTTCCGCAAGTCACGGAAGCGTAAAACGAAGGGAGAATCTTCTTAGAAGGTTGCAGAGCGGGAGGAGGACATTAGCACTTAGGATATTGTTGACATTAATGGAAATGACACCACTCCCAAGGCGAAGCAAAAACTTCGAACAAAAAGCAGAAATGGGAGTGGTGGAAAGAAGCGCTAAGAAGCTTGGGTGGTGACTGATCTAATTTTGATTCATTTTGTGTTGTTTTGTTTAAGTGTAGAGTCTGCACTAAGTGCTTTTGTTGTGGTTTCTGTATTTTTCTTTTGTTGGCCGGCATTGTGTGGGTACGGGCCCCGCATTTTGACCTTGTATAAAAAAAAGTTATAAGTAATACATTATTGATATTTTGACTGTACTCTTACTTGTCTGTTCATATGTGTTATGTGCATCTATACTCATTTTATTTACACTTATTTGCTTATGTGTATTCTGCGCATTTACGTTTACTCTATATACTTTCACTTCACTTTATCTAGTCTTGTTATTACTACCAAAATACTAAGTTTGGAGTAACAAAACTTGCGAAATTATTTTTTTAGCATTTTTATTTAAGTGCCGGTGTCTGCCCCCCAGTCCACAGGGCTGTTTACTTTGAACAATTGATAAATGACCGGTAGCTTATCGTTTAAATAGTTTGCATATTAAAACATGAAATTTGATTGATTCACAACTTGATTTTTCTTCTTTCGAAAGTTTTATAACTGTAGCATGTAGTCCAAGTTTTTTTTGATATTCTGGTAAGTATGCAACATATGAATGTTTGAAATATGCATGCTGTATAAGTTAACCGTAGGTGGTTACACATTATCAACGTTAAATGTTATAGTTAGTCATTGTGCATCAGCAGTTGAAGTTTCCCACTGGTTTGTAGCACTCCGGTTTTGTTGAAGTCATGCACACTGCCTTCAATAATGGGAGTGGGTCAATTATTGTTATTTCTATGGCTTATAAGTTTCATGGTACTATCGAGGCAATTCCAGTACTTAAAAATGCGTGCAGTTTGTGAGATGCATGGTTTTTCTAAAGTATGCACGGCTGGTAGAATGCGCAACTTTTAGGATCGATATGAACCGTAGATCTGGATCGGTATTGATACTTCACGGTGTTGCCTATCTTTGGGCAATGTGAGGAGTGTATATTTTAAAAGTTGGCGCGCAGCTTATGGGATGCGTTGCTTTTCATACACCTCTGTGTTGCCTATCTTCAGGCAACGTGAGGAGTTTACGTTTTAAGAGTTGGTGACTTATGGGATGCGCTGCTTTTCGTACTCCTTGGTGTTACCTTTCTACGAGCAACGTGAGGAGTTTACGTTTTAAAAGTTAGTGTGGGGCTTATAGGAAGTGTGGCTTTTTGTATTCCTCGGTTTTGCCTATCTTTGGAAAACGTGAGGAGTTTACGGTTTAAAAGTTAGTGTGTGGCTTATGGGATGCGCGGCTTTTCATACTCTTCAATGTGGCCTATCTTCGGGCAACTTGAGGAGTTTACATTTTAAGAGTTGGTGCACGGAGTATGGGATGCATGGCTTTTGATATTCCACGGTGTTGCCTATCTTCGGGCAATATGAGAAGTTTATGTTTGGACCTTCTCGATGTTATTGGGGCGACACAAGTTCTTAGAAGGTGGAGATTGGGTTCCGCCAATCCAAATGTTTGAGTCAATTTGCTTCCGTCGACCCGACGGGTAGTTATTGTGAACACAGTTTTGTTGGTTCAAAAAGAGAATTAATTTTATTAAGAAAAATAGGGCAGATTTTGCCTATTTACAATTCTCCCGACATCCCAGGATGGCCTATCTGCTGAAAAATAGAGAGTATATAAGGTAGTTTTCAGATGAAATAACAGTGGAGCGATTCTCTATTCTATGCCTTAGGAATTTGGATTTCGTCGACTGTTGTTAGCTTGAAAGTTCCGTCCCTTAGCTTTTGATTGATGACATATAGCCCTTCCCAGTTTGGTCCGAAGACCCCCGGAATGGGGTAGACTCGCTTAAGCATGCAATCTCCTACTTCGAATGTTTGGTTGTGAACTTTGGAGTCGAAGTATCGCGCGACCCTTTTTTGGTGGGCAGCGGTTCTCAACTCGGCTTCTTCCCTTCTTTCATCAATCATGTCTAGCGATTCGAGTAGGATCTGCTCGTTTTCTTTTTGATTAAAATTTTTTCTTCGGTGCGAGGGGACTTTAATTCAATAGGAATCATTTCTTCTGACCCATATACCAGAGCGAACAGAGTTGGCTAGTTGCCGCTTTGTGGGTAGTTCTGTAAGCCTATAAGGCGAGTGGAAGTTCATCAACCCAGTTTCCTTTTGCTTTAGTTAGTCGCTTTTTGATAGTGGACTTTATAATCTTGTTTATTGCTTCCACTTGCCCGTTTGCTTGCGGATGAGCTACAACGGAGAAGCTCTTCTCAATTCGAAAGCGTTTCCAGAAGTCTTTGAACTCAGTGCTATTGAATTGAGTTCCATTGTCGGTGATTATTTTCTACTGCACACCAAATGTCCAAATAATGTTTTTAGTAACAAATTAATGACTTTCTTTGTGGTTATTAGGGCTAGCGGTTCCGCTTCGGCCTATTTCGTGAAATAATCAACGACAACTATAGCATATTTGGCCCCTCCTTTTTCAATTTGCAGGATGCCAATCAAATCGATTTCCTATATTGCAAATGGCCACGTGCTGACCATCTGCGTTAGCTCTGTTGAAGGAGTCCTTTTAATTTTACTGAATCTTTAGCAATGGTCACATCTTGTAGCGTATTCTACAGCATCGCAGTTAATCATTGGCCAGAAGTATTCGTACCAAAGGAATTTTTTCGCAAGGGCCTGCCCCCCGTTTGGTCTTCGAATTCACCTTCGTGCACTTCCTTTAAGATCCACAGGGCTTCATCATTAGACACACATCTAAGAAGAGGGTTTGAGAATCCCCTTCGATAGAGTATTCCATCTTATATCCTGAATCGTGGTGCTTTTCGAAGAAACTTTTTCCATTGATTCCGGTCAGTTGGAAAGGTCCCTACAAGTAAATAGTCCTTTATCAGTGTCATCCATGTCTCTGGTTCGATGGTGATATTGATGACCCGGTCGACATCCATTTCGTCTATGCCCGGGGTGGTTAGAGTTTTAGTTGGAACTAGTACCAATGATTAAGCTTCTCCGGAGCTTTCTAGCTTAGCCAGATAGTCCGCCTTGGTGTTTTGCTCCCGTGGAATGCGGGTTATGGTGCAATGTTAAATGTCGCTTAGCAACTCTTGTACTTTAGACAGATAAGGCACAAGTTTCTCCCTTCTAGCCTAGTATTCTCCTTTTACTTGTCTAATGACTAGCTGGGAGTCGCTGTAGATGTGAACTGATTTTACCTTGAGAACTTTTAGTCCTGCTATCCACGCTTAATATTCCATTTCGTTATTTGTTGCAGGGAATTCCAAACATAAAGCATAGAAAATGGCTCTTCCTTCGGGGGTTTCAAGCATTACTCTAGCCCTCAAATAGAGGTTGTTAGATGCTTCATCAATAAAGAGTCTCCATTGCATTTCCACTTCCAACGGTGTTTCATCTTCGTCATCCCGTATAACGAATTCGGCGATGAAATCTGCTAGTGCTTGCCTACTGATAGCCCTCCTTGGATGGTATGTGATATCATATTAACTCAGTTCGATGTTTCGCTTGAGAAGTCATCCAAAAGTTTTAGGTTGATAAACACTTGCTTCAGGGGCTGATCGGTCAATACTTTGATCGGATGTGCGTGAATGTATGGCCGTAAGTTCCTTGACGCGATTAAGAGGAAATATGCTAGCTTTTCCAACTTTAGGTAATTTTGCTTGGCTCCGGTAAAATGCTAGCTAATGTGATACATGGGTCGTTGGATCTTCACTACTTCATGCTTAAGGGCGACGCTCTGCTCAATGCATGAGGCGAGATTGCTAAATAAATGAAACAGGTCTTCTCCATCCATACGCTTTAACAGGATTGGTGGAGCTTCCATGTGCTGCGATAATTCTTCGAATGTTGTTTGACAAATTTCACTCCATTCAACGTTTTTCTTTCCTTTCTTTAATGCGTCGAAGAATGGTATACACTTGTCGGTAGCATTCGAGATAAACTGACTTAGTGTTGCGACCTTTCCATTCTGGCTTTGCTATTCTTTCTTATCCTTTAGAGCTTGTATTTCTCGTAGTGTCGTTATTTGTTCTGGATTTGCTTCAATGCCCCTGGCACTTAAGGAATCCTAAGAATTTTTCAAAGGCTGCCCCAAAGTGACATTTAAGTGGATTGAGTTTCATTCCATACTTTCGGAGTATTTTGAACATTTCAGCGAGATTATCCAAGTGGTTGGCAGCTGCTCGTGATTTGACCAATATGTCGTCCACGTAAACCTCCATAGTTTTCCTAATTTAGCGCTTGAACATGGTATTTACCAACCTTTGATAAGTTGCCCAGGCTTTCTTCAAACCGAATGGCATCACCCTGTAATAGTATAGTCCCAGGTCGATGATGAAGCCGGTGTTTTCTTGATCAGGTTCATGCATCATGATTTGGTTGTACTCAGAGTATGCATCCATGAATGATAGCAGCTCATGTCGTGCCGTTTAGGCCATAAGATGGTCTATTCTGGGGAGAGGGAAGCTGTCTTTCGGGCAAGCTTTGCTTAAATCAGAGTAATCTATACAGATTTGCCACTTCCCATTGGACTTTTCGACTAAGACAGGGTTAGATACCCATTCAAGATAAGTTGCATCATGGATAAAACCATTGGCCATTAACTTATCCATCTCTTCTCTTAACGCCTTGGACCGTTCAAGACCCATGCCGCGCCTCTTTTGCTTTACTGGTGTGAACTTGGGGTCAATATTGATTGTGTGGCATGCGATTTTTGGTGACACCCTACACATATCAGATGCGTCCATGCAAACACATCCAATTGGAACGAAGAAATTTAGTAAGTTCCAACTGCATCTTATTTCCAAGGTGCGATCCAATTTTCAAGACTTTAGTTAGGTCTTCCATATCGACTAATCGGACATCGTCAATTCCGCTGGTGCCGCCTGTTCCTCCCCAAACTCTTCTTTCTAGTGTCCAAAGCCTTGTCAAATCGGCTATGGTCCCTAAGCCAGGGGTGGCTCTATAGTTTCTATTTAGAAGGTTCATAGATGTGGAGAGTTCTCCCTACATCCTTCCCTTTTTCCCTTCTCCTGGATTCACGTAACTCTACAATGTAACATTCTCTGGTGGTGCATTGATCACCTTTCATAACTCCGATTCCATTTGCAGTAGGGAACTTTATGGTTAGGCACCATTGGGCTAGAGCTATTCTGAAAGCTGCTAATGCAGGCCGTCCCAAGAAGGCATTATATGCAGACATTTTTTCCATGATTACGAAAGTATGAACGAGGGTGACTCTTCAATCGCCCTCTTCAAGTTCCACTGGCAGGTCGATTGTTCCCTCAAGTTGCTTGGGTTCGCCAGTGAACCCTTGGATCTTCTTTTGGCATGCAGACACACTTTTCATGTCGATCTTCATTTGATCAAAAGTACATTTGAAAAGTATATTAACAGAGTTGCCACTACCGGCCAACACTTATCGAACCACGACGGGACCGATTCCCACCATCACCACCATTGGATCGAGAGTTGGAGCATCGATCCCTTCGGTGTCCCAATTTTAGAACACTATATTGTCACCTAACATTTCTGCAGCTTGGCTGGAGTTTCATCTTCTATTGCGAGACATGATTCCTTTGGAGCATGCTTCAACGAACTTGCATACCACTCCATCTCTCCCCAACTTCTTTGCGCGGGGTGTCGTCCCCCAAATATTATTCCAATACAAAGCCTTTGGACAGTTCATTTTTATCCTTCTTTAGTAGTTTCGACCTGATTCCTTCGTTCTCTAGAAGGCCGAGGAGCCACGGGTTGATCAGGGTTCTATGACATCCTCGTGTGCTGCTGGAGTTTGTTTTCCCCTATCAACTCTTCAATGAGATTCTTCAGATGGCGGCATTCATTTGTGTCATGACCATGAGTCTGATGGAAGCGGTAGAACATTCCTAAGCGTTTTTGCTACTCAATTGCATCCTTCCGAGGGTGTTTTTTGTATTTCTTAGTCCCCTGTGTCGCGAGATAAATATTTTATGAAGTGTCATTTAGAGGGTATAGTCTTTGGGCCTAAACCCTTTAAGCCATTTATTGTTGCCATTACCATTTCTTTTATTAGAGTTTTGATTTTTCCTCTTTTGATTTCCATCTTTCCCAGTGACTCCTTCAGTAATTCTAGAAGCATGCATGTTTTGATTCATTGCTACGTTGCTCTGTCCGATGTTCATCGGTTACACACTAGTAGACTTCCTCTCCAGCTCCTGCTTCCTCCAGCCTTAAGTATTGACTTGTTTTACGATTGAAGTCTTTCCTTGTAGTAGTTTGCTTCATCTTAGTCCACTTTCCGAATTCAGTCTCCAGGTGAATGGCATGGACTAATGCCATAAAAACCATGTCCGCGTTGGGGTTTCTTACCTCCTTCACTACGGTATTAAACCAGTTCATGAAAGGTTTCAGCGATTCGTTGCGTCCCTGGAATAATCCGGATAAGGACATGACATCTTTTGGTTACGTGGTATGGAGCATAAACTGATCGAGGAATCTTGTTGCTAATTAGTCAAAAGTAGAGATAGATCTCGATAGAAGCCTAATAAACCATATAGATGCAATTCCTTTTGGAAAGATAGGAAAACACCTGCACTGAACAGCTTAGGAAGCATTAGCTCCATCCATGTACCAAATGTACTTGTACAAATGGGGTTTTGGGTCCTTTGTCCCATCGTAGGACGAAATAGTTGGAATTGTGATTATTTACGGATACTTCTCATTTAATTTTCATCAGTAAAGGGAGTCCGACTTGGTGTAGGTCCCAATTCATTATCTCTCCTGTTTTTACTCTCGTGCATTAATCGTTTGACCATGTCCGTTATGTATTCCTCTATGTCCAGTAATCCAGGGGCGGCAGTCAATCACTACACCAAGTGCTTGGCTTTGCAAACAGTCTTGGTGAGTAAGTTGAAGCCTAGGCTCTCCACTTCGTGGGTACTTGTTCTCTAAGAAAGAAAACAAGCTCTTTGATCATTTTATCACGGAAACCACGAGAAAAGGTGTCATTGAGGAAGCCACTTTCATAGGATCCTGTGGGCATGCAGTTGGCCTGATTGGGGGCAGTTTGGATGTTTCTAGCATCATCGAATGCATTGACATTCTCTTCCAACTAGTTGTCTTGCTCTCCATCTTGTCAGTCGGAGAGGTCTATAGCTATATCTTCTTGTGGGGTCTTTGCCCCTTGATTCAAGTTCAGAATTGGCTAACTCGCAGCAAGCGGGGCACTCGTATTTCCTTCCACGTTGAGTCCCATGGTTCTTGTTGTCACCCTTTTTAGCAGCTGTTTTCCGTTTCTTCTGTTTAGACCAAAAACGGAAGAATTTTCTTGTTTTATAACAGTCGTGGGTTCAGGCATAGTTCTTGGAGCAGGGTTTGACTGTAAGGTCAAGAGAGCGTTAAGTTTATCCATCAGATCCATCTGGCTTCTTTTCATTTTTTGGTTGATCTCGTCAACTATCTTATTCGACTCATCCCTAGTAACGACTTTGTGCTAACTGGATGAAGGTGGCGCTTGATTTCCCAAGTTAGCACCATTTACTTCAGTTTGTTGAGAATTAACATTTTCTCCAGCTATCACTGCCCCTATGGACCTTCCAGAGGTAGTTCTCCTTCTTCTAGGAGCTATTGATTCCAAGCGGTAGATTTTTTAAGAAAAAATTGAGGATCTAACTTGTAGACCTATCTGATCCATAGTAAATAGCTAGATCTGAATCCTGAGTTGGTTTCTCAGTAAAAGCACCAAAATGTTAACCTAAAAAATGGATCAACACCCTGGGTTGAGTGTGAAAGCACCAGCCCTGTTCTCACAGAACAAAAATATATATAGTAAGTATAGAAAAAAGCAGTAAGAGAAAGAAGACAAGATGATTTTTATAGTGGTACGGCTGTTAACGAAGCCTTCGTCCACTTTATAGTTTTTATTATAGACTAATTATTTTTACAAGGAGTGTTTGATTACAAAGCTCTTAATTATCCTTAGCAAGATTGAATCTTCGAAGGTAGAATCCACTTGACAATCATAGTGGACTCCTCTGAAGATTATTGTGAGCGAGGTAAAGAGTGAAGAAAGCTTCGAACAGCGTCTTAGCAGCCAGTCCGGAGAAGATCCCATTTATGCTGTAGATGGGATGATATTTATAAAGATTAGAGAGCTATTGGGTCAAGCTTATTCGCCAATTGCCTACAGATGGACACAAGAAGAAGCAGTGGAGATAAGCACGCGACCCAAGCCAAAATCATGGATCGCTAGCGATCCATAGCTTTAGGTGGAGTGCGAGCTAACTTCTTAACCCTTTTTCCTCTGCTTCGCTTGGTTTAGGTAACATTGATTCCACGATCAATGTGTATGGATCGCTGATGATCCATGGTGTATGGATCGCTAATGATCCATACACTTAGCATGTTTCTGGACTTTGGTTTTTGAAATTTCTTCGTCATCTTCTATCGATGTTGTTCGTGTCGTCTCATTGCATGTCACTTTGCTTTGATGAAGATTTACTTGCTAGTTGTATTTAGCCGCTGATTGGACTGGACGAATCCTTGTCTCTTGGTGTAGCTAGCTCGAAATCTCGTCAAACTCAGCCACCACTTTTGTAATATAGATTAGATCATGATGCAAGAAAACAGATTGAACATTAAGCCATACCAATGGATCGCTAGCAATCCATAGGCCATGGATCACTAGCGATACATGCCCTTGGAGGATTTTCATATCTTCTTTTCTTGGCTTTTTTTGGCTAGTTATTCTAACTTCTCAGGTTGACCCCTGAGCTGTCCCGACTCGACCAAGTTGTTCCGACCTCTTCTGGATCCGCTTGGGTTAAAAAGCAGGGTAACAGCCCTAACACAAGCCACTTCGCAACTATCCTTCTTCTTATTGTCATCGTCTTATAATTAATAGCCCTATCTTGGCCACTTTTTGCTTTAATGACACTGCCCCCAACGGATGACTAAGGTCACAATAGTTGGTTGATTTTAGGTGTAATATTGACTGTACATTTGCTGCCTTGGTGGCTCCTGGTGAGTACAAACCTATTTTCTTTTTCGTCTATGGAGTGTTTTGTTGAGAATGAAATTGGCAGTTCATTTTCTGTAGCGTTGGCACTTTATTGTTTCTTGTGGCTCTCTCTGGTATTGCAACCCTTGTCCTTCTCACTTTCTACTCCATGGTGATTTCTTATCATAGCGGTTGAAGTTAGTGATGAATGTTGTGTGCATATTTGTTTTGGTGGATGGTTTGTGTGTCCCTTCATGTAACAATCTATGTCGTATGTTTGGAAATATGTGATGTGAAATGGTGGTCATTTGACTACCCTAGGTGATAGATTTTGCTACTTCTGCTATTTTGGATGAAGGTTTCTTCGCTTGTTTGCGTCACATATGTTAATTAGGTATTATGAAGTGCTATGTTAATGTTTTTTGTGTTACTTCAGATGCATGGATTGCATCTTCATAAGGTTGTAATGTATGTAATGGTCATGTGTGAATAATGTGCATGAGTGATGTTGCCATTGTGACATCTGTCTTATGTAATTTTTGAGATGCATCAACCTAACATTACATTTTAATGTATTTATAAAAGTGGATGGGCTACTAAAAAATATGGCTTGCCTTGCAAAAAGGATATATAAACATATATATATACACACACACGGATAATCAGATTTAAAATGATAAATTTTTTATAATGTTGAAACCAATTTTAATATATATATATATATATAGTATGCTTATTAAAAAATATTATTATGTTTTATTTTGAAAATGATAAAAAATTCAATAAACATGGTTGAGAATAAAATATGGTATAAATATATAAACAACTTCACATGTATATATAAATGTTTAAATAAAATTCACAACCTTTCACGTGAGGATCTAGCCGATAGTTGAATGCCTTGTTTGTTGGTTGTTTACTCATCAAATCTTCATTTTCTTTCTTGGTTCAAGTTGCAAACATGTCACCTTGGCTTCATAATTGATCAATGGGGGAATTATATGAAAAAAGGATAAAGAGAAAAGAACTAGAGGTCGTCTACTTATAACCAAGGATATATAAAAATATCTTATCCTTACCCTTAAACCCTAAAAGATTGGGTCTCTTATGCCCATTTGAAATATAGCCAGCCTCACCTACGACCAAGCATGATCAAAATGCCATTGTCTCCTATTTGAATCAATGATTTAATTTTTTTTATTTGAGCTTCTTTTTTAATCGTGACGACGTAAAATTTTATACATTATTTGATTTATTTAAAGCTTTAATTAAAGAATTAAAAGTACAATGTAATATTAATACAATATTTGTACTAATCTATTATATTTATAAATTAATTTTAACATTTTCTGAATGGAAATAACTAATAATGCGGTTATGCTGACTCTATAGTGTAAACTCAGTCATCAATTAATATTTAAACAATTTCAATATTGAAGTCTATATAGACTTTGCTAAAGTATAGTACCGGCCATTACTTCAATGCTTACAAATCATTTGAGTGAAATCAATTTCCAATATATAATAAGCACACCTAGTAATGACATTTTGGATATGTATTTTTTTCATCATTACTGCATCACTTAGATGTCTAGAGTTTAGTCTAAGGTCAAAAACTCTATTAATATTCTTATTTAATTGCATATAAAAATTTACAACCCTCGGTTCAATTCGATAACATTTATCAATTAACTAATTTATGCTAAAAAGAGGTTTTGACTTTACATTGACTACCAATTACAGTGATAATGACCGTCTGTGATAAAGAAGACGAATCCTCTCTTGATTATTGTTTCACTTTGAATAGTTCAATGTGTGTCCAACTGTGGCTATAAAATGCTCCGCATGTCATGAGCCTCGCCATAATTAAAGTACAATTTAAGATCGACAGTACTCTCAATAGAAGAACATTATACGTCACTACTATGAGATCTTCTACTTTGATTTAGTTGTTAACCTATAGTAGACTCTCGTCGAGCCAATATGTAATTATTCTAAACTACCGCAAATACATAATTCCTCGGTGTTCCCAATGGTCATGGATAAATATCATCCATTGTATAAAAGGTATTATATTTACAAGTCCAAGGTTATAAAAATGCTAGCATACGTTGGACGATAAGTTTGGACTAAGGATTAATCGAGAGTTAATCGAAGCTAGGCGTTTTTGATAACTCGTGTATTTTGAATAAAACTTTAGTATTTTGTTAAGATTAATTGATATAAATTAGAAATTTAGGATGTTGGATGTGCTATTGTTTGATGAGAATGTTCTATCAATTAGAAAATCACCGAAAAATATTGTGATAGAAATAACCGCAAGCGCGCGGCGTACAATTTTAGTATGTGGCGAGTACGGGGTCGATCCATAGGGAATTGAATTAATTTAAATTCCGCTCAATCAAATTAACCCAAGAGTTTGAAATTGTTTTAAGCTAAGAAAAATGTAAAAACCAAATGAAATTTTTTTTAATAAAAATATGAGAGTAGAAAGCATTGAGGCAAATCCCTTCTCATTATCAAATCAACACAATGAAATTATGATCTCTTTTTAGTCATTTGTGAATTTAGTTAATGTGCTTAACCTAAGTATGGTATATTTGTGCTATTAATTAGCCCAACATAAATAATCAAACTTTAACACACCATTCAAACTACTTGTCAACTCTCATGAAAATGATAATGAAACTAAAAATAAAATCTATTCTAAGCATGATCTATTTATTAGTAACATACACCATCAAATTTTGATTCTAAATCCACTTCATTACCAAAATCATATGTAGATGAAGAGGTAATTTGTGTTTATATTGTTTAAGCACAGCCTGTTTAGTGCCAACAACATAGGTTGTCAAATTCAATATTAAACAACAAAATTTTACCACATCAAAATTTTTCATTAAACACAAAAAGAGATCAAATGAAATCACTATGTTAATTTTTTGTGATTCATGAGAGCTTCATCATCCCTAAATTGAAGCGGCTTAGCTTCTCATATTTGAATTCATCATAACATAAAGTGACTTCAACATGAAAGAAGACAACTAATTGAAAAAACTAAAAAGCTAATCTACTTGCATAAAAGAAAGAGATCTAACTACTAAAATAGAAAGAAACAAAAACATAAAAGAACATGGGTTAAAAATGCATATAAGAAAGCATAAATGTAAATTGTATGAAAATAAAAACTAAGCTAAGAAGGCATGAAAGAAACTTTTATTTATATTTGATTTTGTGGCTACAATATAAATTAACTAAAAAAGGTAAGAGCCTCATTACATGAAACATAAGGGGTATTCATACATGCCTAAAACCGTAATCCATATTTTAGGGAGCTAGCCAAAATGCCCTTTAGGAAGTATATTTTAGAGAGCTACCCAAAATGCCCTCAAGGTTATGTATGGATGAAACTCATATATAAGAGATGGATAAATATTCAAGTAGTTTCTAACCTCATTTAAAAGTCCCTACGGTTATGCATGGTTAACAAAATGCTTGGCATTCTTTTTTTAAGTAACTACTAACCTCATTTAAAAGTCCTAATGGTTATGTATGGTTAGAAAGTACCTTTTTTGTATAATATTTAAAAGAGTAATTCACAATTTTTTTCCTTTATTAAAAATATCACACTACTGTCACTGTATAAATTTTCCCATAACATTGCTTATTCGTCGGTCTAAAGTGGAATTTGTGACTAATAAATAAAATATTATGATTTTTGTTTGATAAATTGAAATTTGCAATATATATTTCTCTATATGATTTATGTTTTTAATCAAAATTCATCACTATTTCGATTATTATTATTATTATTTTAATGATAACAAAAGGGAGAGAGAGGTTAAAATTTGGTGGTTGAGTAATAACCTTACCGATTTTCGAGAGTTGTTTTTATAGTTGTTTTGAAATTATTTTGACAAATCAAAATTTCATTTCCAGTTGCATGCATCTGTATATAAGAAGTCTAATTGTAGGGGAGAATGGAAATAGGGTAAACTTGATCATAACACGTCAAACACATTTGTTATGCACAAAATCTTAATATATGTTTGTTATCATCAAAAGGGGGAGATTGTAGAATATAACACTTTATGATTTTTCTTTGATGATAATAAACACACACATATATTTGTAAATGTGTTTGATAAGTACTATTATAATGTCACAGATAGAAGTAAACAAATGAAATTTTACTTCAAAAAATAATTTATTTCAATACAATTCCAAATAGTACACATTTACAACATAGCTTCCACTATATTTTACATTTTCAAATACAACTCTATTTTACACTCTCATATACAATATTATTTTTCACTCTCATATACAATATTATTTTTCACTCTCATATACAATATAATCACCCACCCACTCACTCGAATTTGATTTTTTATCTTCTCGCTTCAACTATCTTCTCTCTAATCATCTATTTTGCCTGTCAAACAACAACGCAGTAAAAGGCAAAAGGAAACAAACTAAAAATACAAAAATAAAAATATAATTCAATACGATATTACTTGATATTATGGGTTTGTTTGTTTTCATATTTTAAACAGGAACCAAAAATAATTATGCACGAACAACCTGTGATATGCACAGTGTATCACTATACAAGCCATAAGGCCAAGAAATTAAAATAACACAAGTAGCCTGGAAAAGAGAAAGCCCCAAGTGTACTTCAGGATCAGCACAGTGCGCAACCAGATAATATACAGTTACAATAAGGTCAAGCCAAATTGGCTCAACTCAAGTGCTCAATGGTTTAACATGCACACTGTACACAATTGTGCAGCTAGAGATTCAGGTCAACAAGAATGCAACAAACAAAATAAGTGCACAAAGCATACAAGGTGCACCAGACAGAAGGCAGAGCATGATTGTTTTTAACACAACCAAAAAGCATATACATGTGCAAAAGCAAAATGCGCATGTAGTAAAACAAACCACTACGTTGTACAAATTCAAGATCAGGAACGTGCACACAGGCATACATGCGCTCAAGCGAAAGAAAGGAAACAAGGGTAACTCAACAGGCATTTCAGTTTTTCCAGTCAAGAGCATCACAAGGCAACAACTATAACACTCGGTTGTAAAGTACAATGTCGCAAAGGGGTCAGAAGTTAACAATTTTTGATAGAGAAAACAACTGAAAGACAGTAGTGTTTTTAAAAGGAACCGAATAATTTAAAAGCAGCAAGGTAGAAATATGCACAAGAACTCAACGTTGAACATGTAAAGGCTGAAGCTCAGTTGAACAATTTTCCGAGCTCTAGATATCTAAGTGATATGGTGACGATGAAAGGAAAACGTGCTATTTAAGAGTGTTACTTTAAAAGATAAGAATTGGACTTTCGATAACCTGTAAGTAACTGAATGCCCACTATTATGCTTCAACAAATCCATACAGACTTCAATATTTAGATTATTTAAATACTACCGAAGATTGAGTTCACATCTAGAGTTCACAAAACTAAACATCGGTTTTCACTAAAAATAATTTATTAAATAATTTATAGAAGTTATAAATTAATATCATGGAGAAATGAATATAATGATTATATTAATTAATATTTTTAATTATTGTTAAAGGGCCCAAAATTTTGATTAGTAACGTATAATTGATATTTATTTATTAATTGCCTGATATAATGATTCATACACATACATACATACATACATACATATATATATATATATATTATTTTGGTAGTCGAAAGTTTCAAAATTATTTGAAAATAAGGCTGGCAAAAATATATGTGGGTATGAATTAATTAAATGGGTTTGACCAATTAAGTGAGATTAGTTCTCACTTATAATTAGTCATACCTTGAATAGTGGTTTGTGTAAGATATTTTACATAGCCTATTAGCGTTGCTATAAATATACCCAGTGCCTCTTTTTACAGAGATAGAAATTCATCATCTTTCCATAAAATAAATATACCTTAATGATGAACTTTGCACTTGCACCATTGAGTTAGAGAACAATTCTTTCAAAGGCAAAACTGAAAGTTCAAGGTGTATTAGACTGGAAGGTCACCTAGGAAAAAGATTCAAATTATTTTAAAATCTATTTTATGAAATCACTTTTAAATCGTTCCTTTTCATTTAATAAAAAGAAAATTTTCTTTTCTTCTTTATGCAGCCATTACATCATCACCAACCGATCTTCTACCAGGCTACAAGGAGTATGTTGGAACCGTGGGTGATAGACCAGGCGAACTTTGACAACAATTGGTGATAAACATCTCAAGCTTCGCCAGCAATAGACGAGGAGCACCTCGAATTAGGGTTTGGGCAACATAGCATCGAACTAAACGATGTATATAAAGGCCATTAAGGTTCTGCACAACTATAGGTAAAATTTCAATATGCCCTTAATTTAATATAGTTTACATTTTACCACTTGATATTTCAAAATTAAGTATCCATCGCATACGAATTCCATTTTACACAAAACCGACGTTGTTGAGTCCGTAGTTAAATTTTGAACAAAGTAACACTATTTGATAATAAACTTATACTTCCATTTTGATGTTATAAATTAGACGTTGAAATATTAATATTATGATGAAATATTTACATATCAACGCCATTGGTCAAAATTGAAATACAACACGCATGTATATAGATATACAAATAAAGACAATATTTACTTGTCCGCAGATGTGGCCTAGTGGTTGAAACACTTGCCTCCTGATAAGCATTTAGATTTACTTGATTCGAATATTTACTTGATTCGAATATTTTATATTTGAATTAAAATGAATTATAATCATTTAGATTTACGATAACAAATTTGAACAAGAGCTATTTTAATTTATATAAAAATTATTGTATAAATTATCATCATCTAGATTTTAGTTATTCAAACTCAAAAAAATTAAATAAAAATATTACTATATATATTATTATGTACGACAATTATCTTATTATTAAATTTACCATTGAGTAAATGTCATTTAATTTCATAATAGATTATCTCATGAAATATTTTGAACAAATAATAACATTGTAAATCAAATCGATGTTGTTAATATAATGATAACATAATGTAACTTAAAATTCAAATCACATTCACATTAAATATCATTTAATGTTGTCGACTATATTAATGATAACACCATAAAAGATCTAGTACATAATGAATTAAAAGGAAAATTTAGAAATTTACCGTTTTGTCCCCCCGCTCGATGCACCTGATCCAAAAAGGGTATTATAACAAACCGATGATAAAGGGTTCTTGCAGTGTGATATGCGATGAAGCTTTCGCTCTTATCTTAGCATTTCCTAGATCAATGAGTTCGCAGATTATGTGTGAATCGAGAGGCTACACGTAAAACATGCGTTTGATGGATCTTCTTGAGTCGTTAAGGACCATTAGCTTAATTGGTTAATGGTATGGCGTTCTGGACATAAGTTCCAAATGTCATAAGTTCGAATATTTGAAACATGGACTAATTTCTGCTAGAATCATGATTCAAACTTGAGACATTACACACACATACATATAATGTCATCTACAGGCCAACTTTAAATCACTTAAAAATGTGATAGAACAATTAAACTTCTTTTACAAATTCAAAACGCTTGTCTACAAATATTACCAAATCTTAATATTATTTAAAATTATGATCTAACAAACAAACTTTCTTTATAAATTCGTTTTTTATTGATAAATAATATAAATAAAAATTCAAACTAACAACAAATTAGACATTGCAATTTATACATAAAAGTTCAAACAAAACATATACAATTTGTAAAAAGATAATTCACGCGTGAAGCGCTTGCTGTATCGTTTGTATATAATTAAAACTTTCGAAAATTTGAGGCACACAAAAATGCAACTCTATTAAACTGCTTTGTTTCCTTTTCTAAGTGTATATCTATGTATTTTTAATTCAAGAAACGAGTTAGAGGTCCATATTTTTGATGTTGTTATAAGAAAAGTCTTTGTATATATAAATATGTAAATTTAGTCCCTAATTTTTTAAAAATAGAAAACGCAAGGTGCTTTGCACTTTTCTGACAAAAAATGCAAGCTAACTTGCAACTTTTATCAGAAAAGCGCAAGCTATTTTGCGCTTTTTTATTTTAATTTTTTTTTAAAATTTTGAAATTTTCAAAAAAATTTAAATTTTTGAAAAGCGCAAGTTAACTTGCACTTTTATAAGAAAAGCACAAGATAGTTTGCGCTTTCTGATTTACAAAAAATAGGGACTTAATTTACATACTTAATATCATAGGGACTTTTCTTACAATAACATCGAAAATACGGACTTTCGGTGCAAAGCCTCTTTTAATTTATTCAAGGAAAAACACGAATGGTCCTAAATAAGAGCCCTCCAAACTCTGCCAGAGAAAAGATCCATTGGGTCTATAAATAAAATTGCTAGGAAAACTGCTAAAATGCTCCATTTTGAAAAGATGCGGAAAAAAACAAAATTTTCACTCGCTCAGCTTTCCTTGGTCGTCTTTAGTCTCCACCACAGGACAAAGCAAAAGCAAAATAAGAAGAGACTCTTTCAACCCAACAAAATTCAGAAAACGAATAAATAAAGTTTCATTCACTCGTGTTATCGTCCCCCTCTCTCTGTGACATCCTGATCGATGTAAGGGTTGCTAAATTCAATGAGGTTTACGATATTTGCAAGTTGTTTTTTTTCTATGTATAGATTTTATTATAAGATTTCATTTTAAGTTAAACTCCAGCTTTAATCGATTTATTTCATGCAGCTGTTTGAAAAGTTAGTGGCAAATTATTCGATTTGAGCTTAAATTGATGGATGGTAAACTACATGGAATAATTGGGGGAAATGACAAAATAAACAATTTTTACGATTTGGGCTTCTATACAAAACTGAAAGAAGGCTCTACCTTGTCAGTTGATAGTAAAAACGGTTCTGTTGCAATGTCAGCTGATAATAGCAGTGTTGGATCTAATAACAATTCACACACTGGAATTTTAAACCATCCCGGTAATAAGCCTGTGCATTATTCAGATTTTTCTGTAGGCCATAGCATTCTTAGACCGGGGAAAAGAATTCGTAACAATAATGGTAACCATGTGTTTAATGATGATGCATTGGCTCGGGCTTTAATGGATTTTAGTTTCCCGACCGAGTCTTTAGGAAATTACGATGCATGGACGATCGATTTGAGAAAACTCAACATGGGTACTGCATTTGCACAAGGAGCATTTGGTAAATTGTACCGTGGTACATATAATGGAGAAGATGTTGCAATCAAGCTATTAGAGAAACCCGAGAATGATATGGAGAGAGCACAACTAATGGAGCAACAATTTGCACAGGAAGTAACGATGCTTGCTAATTTAAGGCATCCAAATATTGTAAGATTTATAGGTGCATGTAGAAAGAGAATGGTCTGGTGTATTGTGACCGAATATGCTAAAGGTGGGTCAGTCAGACAGTTTCTAATTAAGAGGAAAAATAAAGCTGCACCTTTGGCACTGGCAGTTAAGCAAGCATTAGATATAGCTAAAGGAATGGAATATATTCATGGATTAGGGTTCTTACACAGGGATCTAAAGTCAGATAATTTGCTTATTTGTGGAGATAAGTCTATTAAAATTGCCGACTTTGGAGTTGCTAGGATCGAGGTGCAAACCGAGGGCATGACCCCAGAGACCGGAACTTATAGATGGATGGCTCCGTAAGCGTATTTCTTTATATTAAGTATTTCTATATGTAGTTTAGCATTTCTTACTGTTTTTTTATTTCCGCTAAATAGTTTTAGTCACTTTTGCTAGTTGGATATTATTAGCACACTTATTATACAATTACACCAATTACCAAGAACAGTCATCAATTTTTGTCCACTAAAATTGCTGATTTCTAGTTCATTTCTAATAAGCTTGTGAGTTTTGACGATTAACAATACACAAAATTTAGCGATTGCTACACAATAATTTTATATGCTTCTATCATTATTTCACATTGTAGCTATGGAGCCCGCTAATTGCTTGAGTAGTTGACTTGTCAATTATTACTATCCAATTGCTCTTTTTGTACAATTTCTAAGTTGACCCATCTGTGAATTTATAATTGTTGAAATTTTGGCAAATTGCATTGGCAATTCACCGAAGTCAAGTGACAGTTTATATAGGTCTGTTCGATACTAACTTTCTAATGTATGATTGTTTGGATCACGTGTCACAGTTCAGCTTAACATGCAAACTATTATATAGAGAACGGTTTATTTGTCGCACGATTAATGACAGCATGAAGAATAGTTCTTTACATTTATTTTGATCACTTTGATATCATTTTTCCAAAATCCAGTAATCTTAGTAGATATATTAGCTTCAGTAATGGTATTATTTTTTTGAGAAAAAACGATGCTACTCAAAATCCTTGACGAGACACGTAAATCCATAAATTTGTATGTGTTTAACAGTAAAAATGAAGTCATGTAGAATTTCTTCATGGCTTGAATTTTTCATGTCCTTAAAAAAAAAAAACGTTTAATAACCGTAAATATTAATTCACTGGACGCAATGGCCAAGCTTAGTAAGCCAGCAGGGGGCAGTTGATCTCATAAATTATTTTTACAAACCACTAGGCACAACGTAATTATTGATTAAACAATTAATATTCCCTTTTATTTAAGATTGTCCATTGAAACTTTGATAAACAATTGATATCCACATTTGTCAAGATTTTATCCCTTGTTACTTGTTGCAATATTTCAGCAACGGTTTTTAGAAGGATTAAGAAATCTGAACAAATAGACGAAGCTATTTACAACATTCTCTTAGCTACCTGTCTGTTAGATCCCATGAAGTGAGATCAGATGATGCAAACTATTTATGGCTTTATGTTGATCCTCATTCACTTTAATTGGATGATTTGGGACTAGGCAATGGCTTGTTTTTGCCATCTTTGCTATGTTGGGACAAATTGAAAGTTGAAGTTGTAAAACTGATAAATGGATTAGTTGTGGAGAACAATACATTGCAATACTTTGATGAATAATAAGACAACATTCAAAGTAAATTAGCAGTTAAAAAACCAGGAATATTATCCTAAAATTGATAATAATAATAATAATAATATAGGGAACGGCATTAAATAGCAAATAATCGTTGGAGGTTGTTGAAATTGTTTCTTTTGTAAATTCATGATGTGCTTTTGCTTCTCCTTTTTAATAATAATGACGACGTTGATGATATTTGTGTTTGTCTCCTTCCCATTCTTTACTATTTTGTATTATCTCTTGTATTGGATTGTATCAAAGAATGTTGGATTGTATTTTGAGAAAAAATTAAAATGTTAACATGCATGTAGTTAATATTATTACATATTACATATACATTTCAGCTGGCCAAGATGACCATATCCTGGGGTTTGTAAATCCAACCTTAGCTTGACTCATGAAACCAGATGTTATCTTCAAGTTTTGTTGACTTTTGAGTTTGAGCTACCTCAAGTTTATCCTTCTAACTCGTTAAGCTTATGTACAAAAAGCCAAATTCAATCGTCTTATTTGATCAGGAGCTTTTCATCTTTCAAATCTTCTTATATGCATGTTTATAAAACTTGGTTCGAAATTCTAGCTAGCACGTCAGAATTTAGGCCGTTCCATTCCGGCGATGACCAGACCGGGATTTGTTTGGAAATCTGTTTTCGGAAGCAAAATTGAAGAGAGGTATAGAGAGATGCGACTTCCGGTAAAGGGAGAACAATACGATTGGTGGACTAGAGAAAAGTGGAGGATATGAGAGAGAAGCAACATTGTTTTTTCATTGATTATGGTAGGCAGCGATTGCAGTATAGAATGATTGTTTGAGAGTAATAGTTGATCAGGCCTACTTTATTGGGCTTGATTTTTCTTTCTTTTATGTGTATTTAGGCATGATACTGTATTTTAGATTTCGGTGATATAGTATTTCCATATTAAATAAGATTTGAAAGATATCGTTGGTTTGAGTGATACAATATTTCCTATTATAGAAGCTTTAGAAGATATCTGAGATAATGACTCAAATGTATTCTCTTTTATAGCATTAAAGATGACAATTAATTATCTACATGAGAAGAAGAATTATTTTGGAAGAATGAAGTAATCAATTAATTTCTTAATCTGCTGAATAAAGAAAGCATCTTATCAGGCGTATGCAAATGAGAGGAAACTGAAAAAATAAAATGAGTAAATGTTTTGTATATTAATAGGAGAATTGATGAGGTATTGATTTATAATCTTAAATACTTCGATCTTAAGCAATAATCCCTATACAAAGACGGTCATTATTTAAAGATTAGTATTATTCTCTCAAGTTGTATTTCTTATTCTTTTTCTTAGCCTTCATTATCAATCTTGTAATTTTTTTCTTCAAAAAGCAATAAAATCTCCTCTCACCAAAAAGTAATAAAATCCTCCCATATGTACGCTATTTCATGATAGTTTTGTTATAGTGGAACCACCATAAATCGGTATGTGAACTCTTTATTTTTTCTAGTGATTTGGTGTTTGGATTCTCTTATTGCCGTTTGTTTTATCGCACCGCAACACGATCTTATTGCTTCCGTTTGTGTTTGGGTTGATTTACAGTCATTTGTGTGGATTTACCCAAATAGTCTGGTATCAAAGCTTTGAAGATTGTTGCTGAAGCCTAGAGCTAGAAGGTAATCCATAAAATGACAGAATTTGGAGATGTAAGTAAGGAGGTTAGACTTACCCAAGAAAATGCATCCTGCACCAGGGAATTATATGCAGCATCTTGTTCACAGTTGGCTATAGAGAAGTGAAATAGAGGTAATGATTTTGAGAAATGACAATGGAAGATGAAGACGGTATTGAGAAGAAATTATGTTCATCAGGTTGTGTTTGACGCAAAATCATTGCCAGCGGATATCTCAGAATTGGAAAGGAAAGAGATGGAAGAATGAACATTTATCACCCTTTGAGTGGCCATGGGTGAGAACGTCATCCCATAGATTAGTAGTGAAACTGCCTGTGGAAGAGGATCTCTACATGAAAAAGGCGTTAGAGGCTTGTTGAAGACTTTCTTTACTTGTAAGATGCAGGAATGTACTTAGTTGAAAGCACATCTTAACTACTTCGATGACTTGATAATGAAAGCTGTTGATTTGAATATGAACGAAGAACAAAAGACTATGGTGGTATTGTGCTCTCTTCCAGAACGATACACGGTATTCGTCAACAGCTTGATTTATGACAAAAACACATTAGCATTAGAAGATATGAAGACAAGACTCCTGAGTGAAGAGATGTGGGATCAGATGAAATTTATGAGCGAAAGTGGAGAAGCTCGTAGTAGTCAAGGACTGTTTGGAGAGGAAGAGGATGAAAGAAGAAGAATAATTTCAAAGGACGATTCAAATCGAGGGAGCCCGGAAGTGGTTGGAGAGGCAAGTCTAGAGACAACATGTGCCATCATTGTAAGAAGCATGACCATTGAAAAAAGATTGTCATTTAAAGAAGATAAATGAAGCGGATAGTTCTTCATCTATTGCCGTGGAGATTGTTGTTTTTGATGATGTGTTGACTGCATCCTTCCAATGTATCAGACCATTGGGTGATGAATTCAGTAGCGTTTTTCCACATGACGCCTAAGGAGGAGTATTTCTATTTTTATGAAGGTAAGGAGAGAAATGCAATATTGATGCGGAACGATGCTACTTGTAAGTCATTAAGAGAAGGATCAGTACGTATTCGTATGCACGATGTTGTGGTGTGCACTATCACTGGAGTCCGCTATATTTCAAATTTAAGGAAATCTCTTCTGTCTTTGGGTCAGCTAGCATTTTGGATTGTAAGATTATAGTAGAGTTGGATAGATTGAAGGCGACATGTCGTGCTCTTGTATTGATGGAAGGAGTGATGGTTCGGAATCTTTATCCGCTAAAAGGATTTATAGTTCTTGGAGAGTCGTGTGTTGGAGTCGATAGTTTATGAGCTTTGGATGCCATCAGACTTTGACATATCAGATTGGGTTATGTTTCAGAGAAGATCTTGGAGCTGCTTCGTAGAAGGAAGATGATCAAGAGTGAAAGCCTTAACCATTTGGAATTCTGCTAGAAGTGTGTATTGGAAAAGCAGACGAAAGTTTCTTTTGGTGTTGATAGACATGAGTCAAAATGAGTAGTAGAGTATGCCCATACGGATGTTTGAGACAAGTAACTACAACTTCTATTGAAGGAGCTAAGTATTTTATCTCGTCATCGATGACTACTTCAGATGGTTTGGGTGTTCGTGATGAAAGACAAGTCAGAGTCATTGGAGAAGTTCAAAATTTGGAAGACACGGGTAGAGAATGAAGTTAGAAGAAAGTTGAAGGTACTGAGATTCGACAATGACGGTGAGTTTGTTTCTAAGCAGTTCAAAGGTTTCTGTAAGTAGCATGTAATTCAAAGGCACTTCTCTACATTCAGAGATCCACAAGTAAATGGAGTCGTTGAAAGGATGTATAAACTCTACTGGAGAAAGCTCGTTGCTTGAAATTGACATCGGATTTATCTAGAGGCTTTTGGATTGAAGTTTTATCTACTGCAACATATATTATCAATTGAATTTTGCGCTCAGCCATTGATGGAAAGATTCCAAAAGAAAGGTAAAAAGATACATCTATACATATCAGTTATTTTCGTATATTTGGTAGCCTTATGTATGTGTAGCATAAAGGAAATGACAAGTCGGAGGCAAAAGTCTATCAAGACATATTTTTAGGCTATATGGAGGACATCAAATGATATTGCATTTGGAACTCTATTGATAGGAAAGTAGTGCACTTTGAGACATGTCACATTTGATCAGTCCGTCATGTTCAAACCGAAGGAGAATTCATCCTCAAACCGAAGGAGAATCCATCCAGCTCAGTAGATTCAAAAACTGAAAGGCCTAAGAAAATGGAAACTATTACCACATATCAGCCTGGTAGTAGAGTCAGAGTTGCAAAAGAAGTTGAAGTAATTGCAGTCGTTGATACATCACATAAAGGTTCATAAAATTCCTCTAGCAATGATGGGATGGTCGTGAAGCTAGAGTTGATTCAGTTCAAGGGAAAGTTGACAGAAGTTTAGACGAATTTACACCTATTAAGGTAAGCTCTAGAGTTAGACATCATCAAATAGGTATGGAGACTGAAACTATGCAAATTTTAGCCTTGATCAGTTTGACTACGCACTGCATGTGGTGCAAGATGTGCCGTTCAACCTTGAAAAAAACCATGAGTTCGAGTGTCAGCTTGAAATGGATGCATGCCGTGGAGGAGGAGATAGATTCATTAAAGAAGAATCAGATTTGAGAATTGATACCACTCCCTCAAAGAAGTCGAGCAAGTGAGTATATAAGGTGAATGACGATTGAAGAAACAATGCCAGACTTGTTGCAAAGTTTGAGTATTGCTCGAATTTAATCCGCTTATTGAGGTGCTAGGTGCCACATGGTAGCATACGCGTAAAGTGAGTTGGTAGATGAAGACATTTATATTCATTGTGGAGATTGATCGGTCTTACATGGAGAGTGCAATTTCAATACTTTGTTGGCGGGCGGTGGTCTTGCCGGAGTTCGTTAGCAAAGTGCAATAAGTAATGGCCACGTCGAAGTTCATTGGGGAAGTATTCATGCTATATTGTCCGAGAGTTGTTTGGAGTAAGAGAGTGGAGTTGGTAGGCTTGGATGGAAATATAGTATTAACATGGAGATTGTTAGATTTCAGTGATACAATATTTTCATATCAAATAAGATTTGGAAGATATTTTTGATTTCAGTAATAAAATATTTGCAATATAGATTATTTGAAAGATATTTGAGATAACGACTCAATTTTTTTTATAGCATTAAAGCGGACAATAAATTAAAGAATTATTTTGAGAGAATGAAGTAATCAATTAATTCGTTTATCAGCTGATTAAGAAGACATCTTATCAGACGTATGCAAATTAGAGTAAATTGAAGATCAAATGAGCAAACATTTTCCATACGAATAGAAGAATTGATGAAACATTAATTTATGACCATAAATCAATTACTTCAATTCTAAATAATAATCTTTATATAAAGATAGTCAATTTTTTAGAGATTAGTATTATCCTCTCTTATTTTTCTTTTTTAGCCTTCATTATCATTCCTTTTCTTTTTTTTTCTTTTTCAAAAAGTAGCAAAATCTTCTCTTTCAAAGTGGATGTATGCTATCTCGCAATAGTGGAACCACTATAAATCCGTCTGTGAGCTTTCTATTTATTTTCTATGATTTGATGTTTGGATTCTCTTGTTTGTTTTATCGCATTACAACAAGATCTTATTGCTTCCGCGTGCATTTGGGTTGATTTACAGTCATTTGTGTGGATTTACCCTAACACTATATTCTTGCATATTAATTACTCTAGATTATTATTTTGGGATGATTTTTGTTAAAGTACCATATTTCAAGTGCATTTTTATGCAAACCATGATGTTCAAGATGCATTTTCATGTAAACCATGATGTTCAAAAGATACAATTAATATAAAGCTAAAAAAACATTATTATTTTTGTTAAAATTGGTACATGTATGTTCTTTTGCCAAAGCATGTATCTTGTTCGTAATCCGAAGAAAGTACCATAAATTTATGTTAATATTGAAAATTAACGATACAGTTATAATAAAAGCACGAGAATTAGCAAACCGAAATTAAAAAGGAATTCTTGAGATTTTCAAAGCGGAACCGAAATATTAAAATTTCACCATGAATATACAGAAATGGAATTTTGAACCTTGATATAAACAAATATGCGGTAGCTAAATAAATGGTGAGCTGAATAGTTTAAAATCTTGTATACTAAGAATCGTAAATGTGCAAATTTTAAATATTACTGCAATTAATACTGTCTTCGTAATATTAATTAGAGTTTTAAAGTGGGTTTTGAGCCCCACTAGATCATTTCGCCCTCTTTTTTTTTCTATAATAGTTTGCCTTTTAAGGAAAAAAAAAGATCATCTGAAATCTATTTCTTTCTTGTTCTCCCTTGATTAATCCTAATTTTATGTACAATATATATATAATAAAAGAAAACCTTATTCTTTGTATGACTGTTGTTACATTGTTTTCTACGAATTCCATGTAATAATATGGACAACAGTGAACGACCGTTAACACGATTAGAGATGAGCAAAAGTATTCAACGTGCATCTTCAGGCCAGAGAAGGTTATGCTTGAGACATCCTAAATATTGCCACATAGAATCACATGCTGCAAGCCCTTCCCTTCCAAGGCCTATGCGACCCTTGTGGCCTTTATCACTCCATGTTGCCAATGAAGCTACTTGTAAAGATAGTGATAGTCTCCTAGGAATGAATTAAAGCCGACCGTTGCAAAAGACCCAACCTATTTTGTAACTGACCACATTAACTCAAATTTTGCCTTCATTAATTTCCTAAATTATGGATTTGGAGTAACAATCGTTCGGAAATTAGGATTTAAAACAGAACCTTTCATTTGTAACCATTATAAAAATTCATCTTTAAATATACTTGTACCATGTACTAAAACACGATATAACCTTTCGAGATTGAATTCTTAGGTGATACCATGCCAAAATTGGTAGCTGAAAAAGGTGTAAAATTCATATCCCATTTGGACATAGATCTTTGGTCGAATCATGTTAACCATTGTGTTATGTTCACTTTGTACAATTTACTTATCAGTTATGATTATAGTATACTTGATTTTCATTGTGATAGTAAAAATCATTCCCTTAAATCGATGATCACCGTACTATTGTCGAACTTTATAAACAAGTAGCAACCACTTCCAATGATTAGCAATCCACTCAAAAAGTCCTTATCGTTTAATTTTTTTATCAACATCTATTAAATGACAATATATAATCTCTTTGCTTAGCATATATCGTTTTTCTTTTGAAGTGCTACAATTATTTGTCAAAAGTAGTTATTAGTGGTGCATCTTAAGATGCATAAAAATACATCCTGGATTTTAAACATTTATGGCAACACGGGTTTCGTAAAGTGCATCAATAGCTTACTACTTGATAAATTGTATACAACATGTCTTAAAAGTGTGGATGTTATAGTAAAAATTACCACCACCATTTTGGAAAAATCGTTATCATACCTCTTTTACTGGTAGGCTATGAATGCATATCGTTACCATTACAAGATTATCCGCATGCCAATAAATTGGTAACCTTTACACCAGTGATGACAAATTACCATTTGTTTGAAAAATCAAAATATTTTATAAATTTATTATGCATTTATATTTTTATTATGTAATAGTGCTTCATCATACGTTTCCTCGCATCACTTGATAAATGGCACCTGTGAAAAAGAAAAATAATTGCAATTATCATCATTTGAACTCAATTCCAGTCACTTCTTAGTTTCTTTTTGAAAAAAATAAATATTAATAAATAGGAAAATATAAAATAGAAATGTATTGGTAAGTTACCACTACGTCATTTTCGAATAAAGAATAATTTTGATGTTTTATCATTAAAAATGATTCATCATTACCATACCGATTGTACTGGTAAAAATATGATAATATGACATTTGCCATTACCATAACAAATGTACTCGTAAGATAAGCATTCCAATTTTATGTCCATTTGTTCTTAAAGTATTTCCGTTCTACCAAAATCTAAAGCATATACAAAAACTTTGTTAGTAGGAAGTATTTATAAGAAGCGTTCCCGCTCCCAAACTGATTAACCAACAATTTTCTTTATCATGAAATTCTTGCATAAATTTATTTACTTTGCACTATAAATATTCTTCGCATGAAAGATTTTTCATGTCCATAGTTGCATAATTGGTTCGTAAGTTTTTTTTGTTCTAGCCCCTTAATATATATACAAATTGGCTTAATATCATTTGTACATCAAATATTTGTGATAGTCATATCCAAATTTAATTTTCAGTTATGGAAATACAACAACAACAAAGCCATTATTCCCAAACTAAGTTGGGGTCGGCTAAAGATGGTACCAAAAAACTAAATGACAAAGCTAATTTAAAGGTTATAACAATAACAATAGCAATAATAGAATAAAGTCAAATAAGTAAATTAATAATAATAGTGACTAAGTAAAGTAAAAATAAAGATAAAAATTCATATATGTAAAAAAAAAGTTAAACAAACAAATGATGATAATAGTATAAATAGTAATAATGGTGCTGATAGTAATATTGATCAAAGACCAAACGCTATGGTTTAGGCTCTTTTTTCCTAGTCCTATAATCTAAAACGTAAAAAAACTCAAAGCTCATAGTTCTGGTACGTGAATTGCTAACTTCCACGCGCTCTCATCCGTTATCGGCTCTTCGGATATATTTCAATCATTCAAGTTCCTTTTTACCACTTCCTCCCATGTCAACCTTGGTCGACCTCTACCTCTCTTTGAGCATACGACGCGGCCTATAATTCCAACGCGTACAGGTGCTTCGGACGGCCTTCGTTGGAGATGTCCAAACTATCTTAAACGATGTTGAATTACTTCTCCTCAATTTGTGCTACTCCAAGTTTTTCACGTATATCATCATTTCTAATTCGGTCTCTTCTTGTATGACTGCAACTTCATCGCAACATACGCATCTCTGCTACGCTTATCTTCTGGACATGTTGTTTTTTAGCAGGCCAACATTCTGCACCATACAACATTGCAGACTTGATTGCCGTTCTGTAGAACTTTCCTTTAAGCTCCTGTGGGACTTTCCTGTCACAAAGAATGCGAGATGCTTGTCGTCATTTCACCCATCCTGCTCGAATTCTAAAGCTAAAATCTTCATCAATCTCACCATTACATTGTAACATTATCCTAAATATCGAAAGGATTCCTTCTTAGTAACTATTTGTCTTGCCAGAGTGACATCTCCATCCTTTGACCCGACACCGTTGAACTCGCACTTCATATATTGTTTTAGTTCTGCTAAGCCTAAATTCCTTCGATTCTAAAGTCTGTCTCCACAGCTCAAGTTGTCTACAACCCCAATACTACTTTTATCAATTAGCACAACATCATTAGTAAATATCATGCACTAAGGAATCTCCTCTTGTATACACTTTGTAACTTCATCCATCACCAGGGCAAAAATGTAGGGGCCTAAAGCCGACCCTTGGTGTAATCCTATGTTAATGGAAAAGTCACAGGTTACACAATCGCATGCGCTGACACTAGTCACAACATCATCGTATATATCCTTGATAAGGGTAATATACTTTGTTGGGAATCTCTTTTTTTCCAGAGCCCACCACATCAACTTTCACGGTACTTTGTCATAAGTTTTCTCCAAATCGGTAAATATCATATATAGATCCTTTTTTTGCTTCTTAAACCTCTCCATAAGATGTCTTATCAAGAAAATCGTCTCTGTGGTCGACCTCCTAGGCATGAAGCCAAATTGGTTTTTTAAAACTATTGTCATTCTTTTTTATCGATGTTCAATGACTCTCTCCCAAAGCTTCATCGTATGACTCATAAGTCTAATTCTTCTGTAGTTTGTGCAACTTTGGATATCTCTTTTATTCTTAAAAATTGAAACTAATATGCTTCTCCTCTACTCATTTGGCATCTTGTTTGATTTGAAAATATTATTGAACAACTTAGTTAGCCAGGCTTACCCTTCATCTCCAAGGCATCTCCATATCTCAATGGGGATGCCATCAGGCCCCAATGCCTTGCCTGTTTTCATAAATTTTAGCGCATTCTTTACCTTGGATTCTTGAATTCTCCGAACAAAATGCCTACTGATGTCATCAAAAGAGTGGTCTATCTCGATCATAGTGCTAGCACCTTCATTAAATAGCTTGTCGAAGTAATCTCTCGATCTATTTTTTTATCTCATCGTCCTTCACCAAAAGTCTATTATTGTCATCTTTGATGCATTTAACTTGGTTGAAGTCTCTTGTCTTCCTCTCATGAAGCTTAATTATCTTATGTCTTTTTCATTCTCCTTCGTACCTAGCTTATGATAAAGGTCTTCATATGCCCGACCCGTTGTTTCACTCACCGTTCTCTTTGCGTTCTTCTTTACCACTTTGTACCTTTGCATGTTGTCCTTGCTCCTGTGATGATGCAAGCACTTATAGCATTTCTTCTTCTCTTTGATTGCCTTTTGCACATCACCGTTCCACCATCATGAATTTTTAGGTTCGTGTTTATTTTCTTTCGTTACCCTCAAACACCTCAGTAGCCACTTTCCGAATGCGCGTTGTCGTCTCATCACACATGTGATTTGCTTCTGCTTTCAAATTTCATGCTGCTCCTTCCATCACCCCATCCTTAAACACCCGTGAAGCATCTTCTTTTGAGCTTCCACTATTTCGTCCGACTCATTTCCATAAGAGAGACTATGGTTCTTACATTGGCCCGCGAAACTTATCACAACCCTCCTCATTTATCCTGACTTGGGACATGCTGCATAGAAAACTACACAGACGGAGTTCTCAAAAACAAATTATTGAGATAATCTGTTAATCAGTTATGGAAATAAGATGCAATATTGTAAGCAGAAAAGTAACAAATTATCTGTTAATCTTTTTCCAGTAAATCACAACCTTTTGTGTTTCAGCCCAATCAATTAATCATATTACCCGATTCTCAAATACAAAAATAGAACTTCATCATTATCCTATGTTAACGTTGTTATTAAATAATTATTATAAATCTTAGATTGTTTAATGCTAGTTCAATTGATAGGAGGAAATAAAAGACATTCTTTTTTGGGCCTTGCTCTAAGATGGTGCACATCATATGGCATGCGCCTTATGCCCTAAACCCAGTGACATCGTATGTTGCGCCATGTACCCTGGTCTCCACATTTTGCTTTCTAGTCCTTTGCAAATTAGGATAAAAACAAGTTCATATTTTGCTATATTTATTTTTTCACAACAAAAATGTATATTGCCTCCGTACGAACTTGGTGATTGACTCGTAACATGACAAGTATAAAATTCTAAGAAAAATTCTACGGTAGACTCTCGATAAATTAATTATGGGAAATTAACAATTTATTGAAATACGCTTATGTATTGAAACGGTATGTTGTATTTTCAAACAATTAATTGATATTAAAACATTGTTCTATTACATCGTCTTTGAAAGTGTTGATTCAATTCGTCAGATATTTGCCAATGCTACATCATTGTTAGGTAATCTTAGGGTAATTGTATTAATACTCAATAAATTTTTATACTAAGATTTATATTGTTATAGAAATACAAAATGAGATTTACCTGGATATAAATCATAAATAAGGTCCCCATTACCAATACCATCGGTACACCAAATGTTGGTATAACGATAAATCAATAATTGTTACACCGATAATAATAAATTATCGTTTGTTTAAAAAACAAAAAGTGCCCCACATGCGTAATGCAATTGATTGAGGTAACCGGCTTTCACCGATGAGGTCAAGAGTTCGATCCTTGCCAACTACACTGCATCTGAAAGTAACCTGCTTTCACCGATGAGGTCAAGAGTTCGATCCTTGCCAACTACACTACATCTGAAAGTATTCGGCGTATGAGCTGTGTGGGCACACGATGTACTCTTTTAGAGTTTACAAGCAAAACTTGGTTCTTTGAGTCTTAAAAAGATAAAGAAAATCAGTATTTTTTTGCATTATAGTGATGCTTTATCGTACATTTTATCATGTCACTTAGTAAATACATCAAATAGAAAAAAAAAGAAAAATGCAGTTGGCATTATTTGAGTTGAATTTCTAGACGAACCGTATCACTTTCTTTCTTCTTTATGAAAGAACATGTAAATAAAATAAGAAAATATAAAATATAAGAGTCTTAAACTACTGTTATTGATGGTTTTGAAAAAATATGTTATAACATTTCACTATCGTAAATGGTAACTTCCTGTAATTGTGTCAATTTTATTAATATATCGACTTAGCGAAATAATAACCTATTGATTGGTGATAATATGGTAATAAAAAAATTGTCATTATCATAACAACCCTACTATTTCGGGACAAGGCATGATAATAAGGTTAAAAGGAAGTAAATATCAATTTGTTAACTAATACTCTTGACGTGCTTTGGAAAAATATCTATTTATTTATAATCAATATTGGAAGAGTTTAATATTCAATGAGGTTGTTAGATATTTGAGAATTTTTTTTGGGAGTTCTGCTTTAAAATCATATGAATTTTTTTGTTCGACTTAGAATTTGATAAAATAAAAGAGGTAATTGAAGTTTGCTTATATCTAAGGATGGACATATTAAAAGGAGGGGTTTTTTTTTTGAAGGAAAAGCTGTATGTTTTTAAATAGTTAGACATATTCAAGAAAGGAGGGTTTTTATTTTAAGGAAAAGCTATATGTTTTAAATAATTATCGCATTATCTGATAGAGTATATGGTTATAAGTCATCTTGTGTACGAAACTAATATTGTCAGATACGATATCCAAATTAAGCATTTTATTTCAGATTCAGATCTGCGTCAAAATTATATGGTTCAAAATTTTATAATGTGCTTCTGGTTACTATTGCAAATTGGATCCCTAGTATATTAGTAGTTGCGTAGAGTCTTTGTTAATTTTATTTATCTTATTTCAACCGTTTCTTTTGAATTTTTATGTGTGACAATTCTTCATAGATAACTCAAGCTAAATATCCGTGTTCATTTTTAGATCATATATTTTCCAAGCTTTTAAATAATCAGTGTTGTGCACATATAAAAGGACATATTTTGAAAATAAGCTTTTAAAGAAACTTATTTCAAGTAAAATCTGAATGCAAACTAATTATGGAAATAGGTCTGGTTTTCACCAGGGTAAAAATTTATGCTTGCACACTTTTAATAATCTGTGTTTGCTCATTTTTGAAGCGAGCAAGCACAAAATATAAACATATGAAAACAAGGTTTAGTTTTGTAATTATTTTGAATTTATGTCTATACTTGGAATAAGTTTACTTATGATGCCTGGTTCTAAAATTTGTCTTATATACAAAAATCAATATGATTGACATATTTTCAAAAGGCTGCAGCTTAAAAAGAAAGTTAATAATTTGTCATTTAGAAGGAAGTTATTCTTTTGATCTGACTCATAACATGACAAGAAAAATATAAATTTTTAAATAAAGTCTATAGTAGACTCGCAGTAATTTAAATTATGTGAAATTAGTGCATTTGCACTTACCATATGTGCATCCATATGCATCAAGGTATGCTTGGAATAAGTTGACTTATCACACTTAGTTCTAAAATTTGTACTATACAAAAATCAATAGTTAACTTATCACACTTAGTTCTAAAATTTGTCCTATATAAAAATCAATATGAGCGATGTTTTCAAAAGGCCGTAGCTTAAAAGGAAAGTTAATAATTTTTCATTTAAAAGGAAGTTATTCTTTTGATAGGACTCATCATAGTTATGAAAGGCGTGCTACGACGCAAGGCACGACGTGACGTTTGCGCCGTTCTTCTGTATGGCACGGTGCACATGGAAAGGCGCGACGAATGAGACAAATGGCACGCGGCGCAATATGACGTGCCTTTTTTGTAATTTTATTGTTTTTACTTCCTTTTTATTTATTTTTCATTTTTCACAATGCAAACTAATATTCAACAATGTCGAATGTATTATGTATATTTTATACAGTGATACGATTACACTTCAGACTAATCTTCAACGAAATTTAAACCATGGTTTGAGATCTCGGCCGGAACCTCGAAATTTCGACCATCTCGGTTTAGTCCCGACCATTGTTGGGACGAAACCTTAGCCTAAAACCATTTCGGTCGAAATGTTCGATTCATTGTGTAAAAATCAATTTTTATAATGGAAAATCAAATATATCAGACTTGAGAAGGAAGAATCGTAAAAAAAATACAAAATAATCATTAATTTGAAATCAGTATAAACCGAACTTACAGAACATACCTGAAGAACCCTAGTTGGGCATTCGACTGTCGATTTTGTTAATTCAATAGAGCTAGGGCTTGTCGATTTATTAGTTTCGTCTCTATTTTGTGTAGTCGATTTGTTTGTGCCAGCTAAGAATGAGAATTAGGGCTTAGTTGAAACGTTGGAAGAAGGCGATGATTTGAAATGTTATAGGCCTCTTTATTAAGTGGTCAAACTTTTTTATTTGAATTGTATTTTCAGATAACAGTAAAAGAGATCAATAGCCCGTGAGCTACATTGTATTGGACTTTCTTGATGAGTTAGGGCACTAACAATCATGTGTTGGATTTGGACTGTGTTTGGGTTTACAATTAATTTCCAAAATCAGTTTACTTGTTTATAATATACTATTTTGTATTCTATTTCTTTATTTGCAATATTTTATATTTTATTTACAATGATTATCGGTACATCTTCATTAACAAATCATTAAAAACAAAACCGGGACAGAAACCGAAACCAAAAATTTAACTTTCGAAATTTCTGAAATCCTCCAAAACTTAAAAAATGGCAAGTGACCGAAACCGAGACCGAAATCGAATTCCCGAACCTTGCTTTAAACTATTTATTTATATTATTGCCGCACAAAACTACAATGACAATTATAACCGAGATCATGTTGGTTCTAGTTGATGAAAAATAACATGAAAACCGATCCGATCCGAAAGATTAAACAAAACGCGAGAAAGTATACTCATTTTTAGTGTTATTATCCAATTAGATCCGAACCAACCTGTAACGACCTAGAAGTTAATCACTATTTAAATGAATATTTAATTATATTTTAAATAATTAATTAATGAATTTTTACTAACAAATAAAACTATTTTATATAATAACTAATGATGATAAAATCGTTTCCAAAATTTGTTTACCAAAATATATAGTTTATAAAGAAATTGAAAATATGATCGGAAATTATTTTTCGAAATATCGATTTTTCATTAGTTAAAAAGTTATTCAAATTGTCATAACACTACGTTAAACACAAATGCCACATTACAAACTATCTTAAACACGTTGTGTACATGTACATGTTTTCTCCTTAAGCATATTAACATATAAGAATAAAAGAAAATATATTATAAGGAAAAGTAGGGGGAGGGAGATGGTGCATGCATACATAATAAAATATAAACATTAACATAATTTTTAAGTAATTTTCTAAGCCTATAAATACCCTCCAACTTTCATTCTTTTCATTTTACATTCTCTTCCTCCACTTTGAAATTCCTAAGAGCTTGAATAAATACTTCCATGGCTTCTAAATTTAAAAATAGAAAATAAAATTCACTTCTTTATGCAAAAAATTCCTCCTTTAGTTCACAAAACCACTTCTACATCTCCTACAACACCTTCTCTTTCAAAACTCAAGCAAACACCCCGCACCACATGGTCGAGCCAAAATCACCCATGGCCATGCCCAACAAGGCCTAGGCCAAGCCCAAACCCACTTAGCCAAGCCCGTTTCAAGTGTTTTTTTTCCACAATCCAAACTAATAATAAACAATGTTGAATGTATTATGTATTTTTTATACAGTGATACGATTACACTTCAAACTAATCTTCAACGAACTTTAAACTATTTATTTATATTATTGCCGTACAAAACTACGATGTGCAATTATAACCGAGATCGTGTTAGGTCTAGTTGATGAAAGATAATATGAAAACCGATCCGAACTGAAAGATTGGATAAAAAGCGAGAAAATATACTCATTTTTAGTGTTATTATCCAATCAGACCTGAACCAACCTGTAACGACCTAGAAGTTAATCGCTATTTAAATGAATATTTAATTATATTTTAAATAATTAATTAATGAATTTTTACTAACAAATAAAACTATTTTAAATAATAACTAATGATGATAAAACCATTTTTAAAATTTGTTTACCAAAATATATAGTTCATAGGGAAATATAAAATATGACTAGAAATTATTTTCCGAAATATCGATTTTTTATTAGTTAAAAAGTTATTCAAAATGTCATAACACTACGTTTAAACACACATGCACACATTACAAACTATCTTAAACATGTTGTATACATGTACATATTTCCTCCTTAAGCATATTAACATATATAAGAATAAAAGAAAATATATTATAAGGAAAAGAGAGTGTGTGTTTATACATATAAAAATAACATTTTTAATACAAAGGACAAGAGCATGAAATGAATATTGCAAGGAGAGAATGTGGTCCTTGAAGTGGACAAAAATGAAGGGGAAGGGGGATGGTGCATGCATACATATATATAATAAAATATAAACACTAATATAATTTTTAATTAATTTTCTAAGCCTGTAAATATCCTCTAATTTTATTTCTTTTCATTTTACAATCTCTTCCTCAACTTTGAAATTCCTAAAAGCTTGGATAAATACTTCCATGACTTCCTTTTCATAAATTTGAAAATAGAAAAAAAATTCACTTCTTTATGCAAAAAATTCATCCTTTAGTTCACAAAACCACTTCTACTTCTCCTACAACACCTTCTCTTCCAAAACTCAAGCAAACACCCCGCACCACATGACCGAGCCAAAATCACCCATGGCCATGCCCAACAAGGCCTAGGAGGCTAGGCCGAGTCCAAACCCACTTAGCCAAGCCCATTTCAAGTGTTCGAGCAACCAAAAGTTCAATTTTTGCAAGTTTTTTCAAGTTTGGGTAAAAGTTTGCTTTGATTTAGAAAAGTTTCGGTAAGTTAAACTTTTGTTTGTGGAAAAGAAATTAAATTGATTTTGATGAACTATATATTGTGAAAATATAGTAATAGTTGTGTTGAATTATCATGTTGTTTTGGATAGTATCTGATTATATGATTGTGTTTGAGTTTGGATTTGTAATTTGGTGGTTGAATAATATGTTTGGTTACAGATATGTGATAAGTTGGTTATGATATGGTGGTAGTGTGTTAATGAAACCTAAACCAAGTGTATGTGATGAATTTGTTGTGGAGCTAGCACCTTGAAAAAGACTTGAAATCTGATTTGAAAACGAAAAGTTCCCTTTTCTAGTTTTGGATTTTAAAAATGTTTTTCAAGTTTTCACCTTTGTTTTTAAGTTTCAAAACTTTTCCTTTTGCATTTTCAAACATGTTATAGCTAGAGTTAAAGTGAAGTTTTCACCTAGAAATCAATTCTAGCGAACTGCACTTATAATGATAGTCGCTATGGATGTGGTTCGGTAAATTTCACGATTTCATGTTTTTAAGTGTTTTCTTTTAGATTGTTTTTGAAAACTCATTTCAAACTAAATTAAGTCAAAATTTTAATAATTTAATAATTTAGTTTATTAATTAGGGTAATTATAATTAATTAATTAAGTAATCAGGCTAAGTAATTAAAGTTTAAGAAATTATTAACCAAGTTAATTATTTTTCTTAAGTAAGTTTTAAATAATGATTATTAAGATAAAAGAAAATTAGTTTTTATTTAATCAAGTTTATTTACCTTAATTAATTATTTAATTAGAGTTAATTTTTTTAATTAAAGGTTAATTATCCACTTAATTAGGGTTTAATTTCTTAAATAAAGGTTATTTAATTAAGGTTTATTACAAATAAAATTAGGATTATTAATTTTGATTTAATTAAGATTAATTAAGGTTTAATTGAGTTTTAAACTTATGATTTAATCAAAGGTTATTTATTTTAAAGCTCATTTAAAAAAAACTATCGGTTATTTATTTTTAAACAATTTTCTTGTTTAAGTAAATTGTTTTAAACCAAAGGATCTCTTATCCATGTTATTAAGTAGCCAAATGAATTAAAGTATTTGTAATAAAACGATGACGCGTTTTATTGAAAGTAAGTCGACTTGTACTTATCACAAACACCACACTTAGGGAACATGATGAATACGAGGAGGTTAATTTCAATAAGCGAGTCATGATAATCTAAGCATATGGAATATATGTCCATATGTAAATCTTTACACCCGATAGTGGAATAGTCCACTATAAACAACTTGACCCTTTAAAATTATCGAATGTTGCTTTGGAGAGTCTGGGATCAGATATTAGTTGTTATCCGAAAACCACTTCAAACCAATGTAAGCGTTCGAATTAGAAATAGTAAAGACAAGGTCCAAGATGAAGACTTTGAAGTGGTTCGAATTAGAAATAGTAAAAATTATGTTGTTTGCTATTAACCTTGAAGGTGAATCCAAAACGGGTATAGTGGAGATAGTGCCTTCGGTTCGTTCATCTCTGAACGACTCATATGGATGAGTGCTGACATTGTGTCAATATATGGAATGAAATGTTAGCATTCTAAGTGGTAATGCTAAAATAAAGGTAAACGTAGCCTCAGACCTCATCAATCGGGAATCACTAAAACATGAGAGATGCAATAAGGCTAGGTGGGTCGCTCTCATGAGGGTAAGGTCATCCCTATCTAGAGTCCCCTACTATTAATTCATTTATGCTTCAATACGGTCGCTGATCCCAACCGAGGGATGATCTTATTTGATACTATCCGGTAAATGATAGTTGTGTTAGCAGGGGTTGATAGGTTCGATCTCGGTGTTATTTTATCTAGAGATGCACCGTGATGGGCGGTATCTCAGTAGTCCAGTCATTGTATGAAATTCATTCTCCAATAAGTGTCGTACGGATTTAGTTGTACCTAAATATGTTGAAATGTGAGATACAAACATTTCAACTATGTTCTGTTTTACTTGAAATCTCTAGACGTATCATAATATCACTGGATTTTCATATAAAGTGTTTCGGTTATCGTAAGGTAAAATCTCGTCCGTATGTGCGGTGTGGTCTTACGAGATACCTTTGATTTTCAAAGTGTTTTATAAAAGTAAAAATTATGTTGTTTGAGTTTACTCACACCAGACCGATGTCTGATTCAGAGTTTTATTTTCTTTTTCTAAAACTCTTGGGTACTCAAATTTGATGAGTAGCCAAGTGATCCAGGTTTTTTATGAAAGCATTTTGAAGGAGCTGGAGCAGGTGACTTCACCGTTAGTTAATTATTATCTTATTCCGCTTTGTATGTATGACCTATGTATTTTTTTACGGACATGTAGTTATAACTGCCCAGCTGAAGGGTGTAATGTAATGACTCTGATGTATTACTTATATGGAAATGACTTTGTAATATCATATGTTATCTATTATATGTTATTCTGATTCGTGGTGAGATACCGTGAATATGTAGTTTTCTTCTCTTTCTTTTTCTTCTACCCTTAACGGCTCGTCTTTCGGTGTAAGGAAGTCGGTCGTTACACGACCCGATCCGCATCGAACCTTGGGTTGGGTCAATGTTTTAAAATATACAAGTTACACTTGACAAAATCCAACCCGCCTAGAATCGAGATCCGCTAGGTCGGATCCAAATCAGTTCCGACTAGTCTAGTTACCACCTTTGCATTGAGCAAATAATCACGAATGATCACATTATCCAAACTAATTTTGAACGAACTTCGAACTATCTTTGCTAATTATTGTTGCACCGAACAAATAATCTCAAATTGATGCTTTTATCAAATTAATCTCCAACAAACTTCCAACCGTCTGTTCCTATTGCAGTCGCATCGAACAAATTATTAATCGACTTGAGACAAATGAAGAAGATGGTTAAGCTTATGAATTCAATGATGCAGATATTGGTTTACAAAATATGATTTCTTAATCAAATTCAGATTTATATTTTATTAGTAATATATGTACTATTATATTAGATTTTGGCTTTTAAAGACTACTACGCTTGAGACTAATGTTTTAAATCTTTGATTTCGGTCACGTTTCGTCTTAGAGTTTTCACATAAATTATCTTGTATCGGAGGAGATCTCTAACGATATGAGTGTACCTCGGGTGTAATTGTAATATCTCAGAGTAACTTGTGTGTCTAAAATAGATGTTTTACCGATTTATTTAACGTCCATAATTCTCAAAATAAATATAAAATTGTAATATATTTGGTTTGCATAAAAAATAATAGAAATTAATGTTTTGGAGAAGAGTGGTTGCTTGATTATGGTTATGATTAAATAAATTCTTTTATTTGAAAATAAAAATGAAATGATGTCTTTTGTTGTAATTTATCAAGATAAAAAGTAAAAAATATGCTGAAGGAGTTGATAAATAGTAATTGGATTGAGTGGTTTATTTTGGATCTATATGAGAATGAGAAAATATTATGTAAAAAGAAAATGTATAATTTCGGATGAGATCTTAGACTGAAATTTTGATCCATATTTCGGGTGAGATTTAAATATTATGTAAGAAAGAGATTTGATATCTCGTTTCGCCTAAATGTGAAAAAGAGATCTCGGACGAGATATAAAATATTAAAACCATGCTTGAAATTCTATACTTTTGATATTATATTTAATGATGTTTTGTGCAAAATGTCTAAAAAAATCTTTCTTACATATGTTTTAATAAAAATATATATAAAGGACAATATAAATTGTATTAAACTTTTTAAATAATTGTTATATATATATATATATAGATATATATATATATATAATTTATGCAAAAAATTCTAAAAATGCGCAGTAAATTTAAAAGGCGCTCGCCATTTGCCATGTCGTACACTAAGGCTCCAAGAGGCTTTACGTTTTTTATGCCTTGTGCAATCAATAACTATGGGACTCATAAGACGACAAGAAAAATATAAGTTTCTAAATAAAATCTGTAGTAGACTCGCAGTAATTTAATTATGTGAAATTAGTGCATTGACACATATGATGTGGGCATGCATATTCATCAAGATGTGCTTGGAATAAGTTTACCAATCATGCTTAGCTCTAAAATTTGTCCTATTTCTAAAATTTGTCCTTCATAAAAATCAATACGAGTAACATATTTTCAAAAGACTGTAGCTTAAAAAGAAAGTTAATAACTATTTATTTAAACGGAAGTTATTCTTTTGTTAGGACTCATAACACGACAAGAATATATAAGTTTCACGTATGGTTGATGTAACGAAAGTTGAAATTTCTGTGCAATTAGTTCTCTTTATTTTTAGCAAAGATAAAGACTAATGTAGTGTGGCGAAACTCTTCGATTGCCCCAACATGTTCGATGTCGTAGGCGTTAAGTTTGACGACGGCACAATTGGCAATAGTCTTGTTAGTAGGGTATTTACTAATTCTAAATAGATATCGCTGTTGTATTCATACAGTTTCTTTTATAAATTGTTGAAATTAATTATTTTAGTTTTGTGAAATTAATTAGTTAATAAAATTTGCCGATGTATTGATGCAAATTTGCTGTATTTTTAGATAAAAATATTGGTATGAAATGATTTATTATGGTGCCTTTCAAAGTCTTAATTTGAGTCTATGAGCACTTATTAATGTCCTACCTATTTCAGGCTTCCAAAGATAACTGATTTTGTACTCAACTAATTTTTCTGCAAAATTTAAGATGAGATTTACATAGTTCAAAATCATAAATGTCAACGAAAGCAAACAACATTATATATAAGAACAAAGTGTCAAGGTTAAGAAGAAATAGAATACTAATTTTGGTAGCAAATATTCCCGATATGCATTAAAACCTTTGAATGATTAATTTACCTTCATGGTCTAATCATGATAGGAAGAATTTACTACTTAAAGAGGTTATTATATCATTAAAAATTCAATTATCAAGCATCCTACTATCAAATCATATGACCAATTCTGCCCAATATAAAATCCAATGGAACAAAAAGTAACCAAAGTTTACTTTTAAGAAACGTATGCACTGTCTGCATCAGTTAATTTTTTTTTTTTTTTTTTTTTTTTGCATTCGCTGTTCACTTCATCGATTGGCTATATGTAGTTTGAATAGTTGATATAATATCTAATGGAATATATGGTAATAAGCCATGTGTACCAAACTAATGTTGTTAGATGCATTGCAACTGATTTTAGCTGTAGTCGGACAATAAAATTTACCTCAAACTAGTTGCATATTTGCTGCCTAATTCTATTCAAATACCAAAAATTACTTGACCTACACCTTTACTTCAATTTTAGGACAAATTTGTCCTTCATTGGAACAGCAACAATTGTTTTTTGGCCTCGTTAAATTAAAACCATAGATTATATGAAAACAAAAACAAATGTCAGTTGTTTTAATAATGGAATTCACTGTAAGTTCGAAATAGAATAGAATAAAAGGTGATAATGTTTTCATTATCTTCTAATTTTCCTTGTCGAAAAAGTAATTTTCTCAAATCAACCAAATTTAGATAATGATTTTTGAAACAGATGTTGATAGTTCTCTTAAAGTAAGGTCTAACATGAATCAAATGACATGAAAATTTACCAAAGCATATAGAGTTGAATTTATCATGTTGGATTTTAATTTGGGTATTATGTTTGATATAAGATGAAAAATGAAGAACAATGTAAGAAATGTAATTTTATCGAAAGATGTGGATAATGTTAACTTTTTTGGTGTAGGTAAAGTAAAAATTGTTGTATGCTATTTTGAAAGAGTTTTGGTGTAAGTATAGCATTTTTTTGATTCTTGATCAGTATATGATAACATTTTGCAAACTGCATGTTATTTGCAGTGAAATGATCCAGCACAGACCATACAACCAAAAGGTAGACGTCTACAGCTTTGGGATAGTCTTATGGGAGCTGATAACAGGCATGCTCCCTTTCCAGAACATGACTGCTGTCCAAGCGGCCTTTGCTGTGGTCTACAAGTGCGCCCGCCCTACAATACCCGCAAACTGCCTTCCAGTCCTTGCGGAGGTCATGACTCGATGCTGGGATGCAAATCCCGATGTTCGTCCTACATTTGCTGATGTTGTCAAAATTCTAGAGAGCACCCAATCGGACCTCAGAGTCCGAGTAAGGAAGGCGAGGTTTAGATGCTGCTCGTCCCAGCCGATGACTATTGACTAGAAAATTATGGAAAAAATGTAATGGAAATGTTATATGTGTTGATTAGTGTATTGCTAGACGTGGTGTGTTTTGCTGTTTCGGAGTTGTTGTACAATCGTATATATACATGTTAAGCTTAATCCTTTTAGATAACATTAGAATGATGTTGTTCTTGTTTTGCTTGTACGTGTGGTTTGAGGTTTTATGTGTTCATGTTTTCTGAGATTATGTAATTTGATGCTGAATGGCCTATTTGGGAGTGGATTGTTGAAGGCGCAGAGTCTGATTGTTGATCGTGTGAAAATGCTTTGTTGAATGCAGAGAGTGAACAGACTTGGACCAGGCATCTAATGTGTTCCAAAATAAAGCACGAGGAGGTTTGAGCCATTTATTTTTGATGAATGTGTTTTATTCATCATGGTGTACATGATGATAATAATTAGCTAAGAAAGATAAATGTGACATTTTATGTTTCGGCAGGTCAGCTATGTATGTTTGTACACGTTGATTGCATTGGGGTATTTTTGTCCACGTTTTTCTAGCCAGCTAAACTGACTATTGTGATGAATGCTCCATTAAAACCTTTAGTGGATAGCTTATGATACTCGCCATTCAAGTACAGTCGTCTGTACTAGCGCAGTTATTGGTTCAACTCGGATTTTATTCTGTCAGTCAAATAAAAAGTGGACTCCATTGCTGATATATTAGCTAATATAATAGCAAGTATTAAGATAAGTTGCTTTAAGAGACCGTGGCTAGACTTTTGAAAACCTTACTAGTAAAAAAGGACACTCACATTATTAATGCTCTCTTAATTGAACGTCAATGGATTAGAAGTTTTGACGCATACAACTCTTTCATAACAAAGCAACAAGCTTACCAATCGTATTTGTAGAATCTCGATTGCATTATTCTTCGTAGGCTCATGTTCATAGATGAACTTCGATGATATGTGTTTTGTTCTGCCACTTCTATTCTATCATCCTTTAACTTCAGTGGTACATGTTGCACTATTGTATTCACAACTTAATGAAGTGCTAACGTGGAAGAAATACTCTAACGATACAACAACTAATTGTTGCATTATTGTATATATGGTATATTGTCCATTTTTGATTGAACTTTACGAGAGCCGAAAATGTATCCTGACACCCGCATAACCTATTCATAGCAGTAATAAATCCTTTGGGTAGAATAAGTCGATATTTGTTGTTAGACAAGCATAACGTAGAATATGTTTGATTATGTCTCTATTATTGTATCGAGCGATTTACACAGTTGCTAATTGGAGTAAACCGAAATAAATAAAAAATCTTTACTTTATTTTGCGCAAAATCTTAATTTTGTGTTCTTATGGTTAATATTATTTCATATCAAGTCTTAATACACATAGAGAGATGAAAATTTGGGTAAAAAATTCATATTTTTATAACTAAAAGCATCGTATTAATTTATAAAATCTATACTTTTTTATTCATAATTTGAATATTATGTTCTAAATTAAATCAAGTGACTTATGTAGGATTTAAAATGTGTGTGCATGTATGTATGTATATTATTTTTTCATTTATATATATGTGCCTGTCTGTTATATTCATATGTTGTCATGCATATAAATACATAATACCTGTGTAAATATATAAACAAATTCTGGCCTTAAAGTGTATATTGAAAAAAGTATTATTAAATCGATAACATTTTATTTAGAATTCGAAAATAATATACATACACACACGTGCGCGTTCTACGTGTATGTATGTATATGTGCGTGCACGTGCATGCACACATGAATATATGTGTAATTGTTTTAAAAGCCGAAAATACATTAAAAAAATGGTTTTCTACCCACTCCTAACAGATTTAGGAACCATTTTTTTCAAGACCGAACCAAAATTTGTTATATTTTATTTTATTATTTAAAACAAAAAACAATTTAACTATTAAAATATTAATTGGTGTTGCTCGAAATTCGAAACCTAACTACAATATTTATATTAATTTAGGTTTTAATTATTATTGCTAAAATCAAATCAAAATATTTAATTGTAAATTAATAACAACAATTCTACCTAAAAATAGAAAGACGTCTTTTTTTTATTTCAACCAAAACTATTTTGTAGTGTGTGCGTGTGTCATCATCAATGAATATATATAGTAAAACTTACTAAATGATATCCTAGTAGTTATCGCTTTAAACCGTCAGCTTCGAGAGAACCTTTTTCCAACTCAACAATTCATTTGCAGCATAGATTATCAAGATTTTGACTTAATTTGGAGAATGGATTGTGTGTAAGAAATAATCAGGGCTCCAAGGGTAACATCACACGCCAAAAATATCTTTCTTATTTTTTCACCGAAGTGGATAAACATTAATTATATCTCATATATCAATTTTAAAACTAAATTTAAAATTAATTCAACCAAATAATGACAGATCAAAATTTTAAAACGCTAAAATAAATTCGCCAAAATTTAATTATTTTATTTTATTATCAACCCATTTAATTTTTAAATAAATATATATAATTTTTATATATTTTTTAGAAACTAAATCTAGACCCATAAATAATAAATAAATTAGTATATCCATAATATTAATTTCTCTAATTAAAATTTACAAATTATTTTATTAAGGTAATTTTGGTTGAATATTGAGAGTTATGCTTATGAGGTTCCTAGGTGTGACTTTGTTTTTAATTGAATAACTCAAATATATAAAGTCTATACGGACTTTGTTGAAGTACATTAGTAAATGTAAGGTAAGATAATATTACGTATATCGTCTAGGTGTGGTCCTACTTCATAATCACGTTGCATCCTAAGCAACGATATATTATGCACGTTATTGAGAGTGTTAACGTTATTCTCTGGGGGCACTTATGTAATTTGATTATATAGCCTGCATTTTAAAGTGAATCTTATTTGAACTAAAGTAAGCTTTTGGTTTTATTTTCTAATTAGTTATATTGGGGTATAAGTAACGTTTTAAACACATTAAGTATGTACTTGCAGTTGCAAATACGATTCATAGCCATGTGTGTCTAACCATGTCTATAAATACCTGTTCTTAAATGTTCCTAGTCAAGATGAGTTGAGAACATGATTTCGACTAATGTATGTAACTCTCTCCATACGATGGATGATAAATTACTCATAACCATTAGGGGTTTACTACTTCGTAAATTTAATAATAAAGTTTGAATTAATAGAAGTGATATTTTAATTATATTAAATAATAGAGGGAAAAATGGTCGTTTTACGAACTGTGGAATTTGACGATGACGATTAAATTAAGATTTAATTGAGGATTTAATTAAGGTTTAATTATTATTAAATAAAGGTTTTATTTTTAACTACTTTATTTATAAGGACCAGTTTTATTTAAGGCCAGCTTTCTTTCATAAGTGAATGAGTTTAAAACAAGAGATTCATTTTGTCTATGCCATTAAGTAGTCAAAGAAATATGGATAAAGTTATAATAAAATGTTGACACGTTTTATTGAAAGTAAATCATCATGTATTTAGCACTAAAAACCAAAGGATAAAATTTTCCTCTAACTATAAGATCTAAAAATTGCTTCTAGGCGAGGATAGAAAAGTCAAAATGTCGGAAACATGATAAATATAAAAGAGTTAATTTGAATGAATGGGTCATGATAAATTAAGTATATGAAAGACATTCCATTGTACACTTAACAACAAATACCAATGTATGGAAACTCGTCCCTATCTCGAGAAGTAAGAATGTACGTCGAGTGAAGGTTAGTTTTCTAATTTGTTTGAATTCATTGTTAACCAAGGAATATGACTGTTTGAAATCGAAAGTGGGGATAGGTATAGGATGTCTAATCTTTATGTACAAATCTATACACACCCCAAGTAGTGGAGTTTTCCATTGTCGATAACTTGACCCTTTTAAAATTATAGAATGCTGGTTCGAAGAGACCGGGATCAGGTAGCATGAGTAATTCGAAAACCACTTCAAACCAACATTAGTGTTTGATTTGGTAACATCTGTGATGATAGAATTCAAAATGAATACCTTGATGTGCAAGGCTACTTGCTACTAATCTTGAGAATGATTCCAAAATGGATGTAGTAGAAGGAGTGCCTTCAGTTTGTTCATGTCCTGAACAACTTGTATGGATGAATGCTAGCATTGCATTGTCGCCTGAAGGGCAATGTTTGCATTCCAAGTGGGAATGCTAAAAGAAAGGTAAAATGTAGCCTCAAGCCTCAGAACCCGAAATGACTAAAATATGAGATATGCTTTAAGGCTATGTGGATCACACCCATTAGGGTATAGTCACCACCCGATCTAGATCGATATTCTCAGATTATGTATGCTAGTGACCCAAGTATAGTTGTTGATCACAACCAGGGTGATGATATATTCAGTATATCCAGTGAGGGGTAGACTGATCTTGATTTGCAAGTGGTCCATGTGAGGCCCTTAGTACTTTTATCTAGAGGTGTACTATGACAGACATACCCCAGCAGCCTTGTCATTGATGGAACTCAACTTCCAATAAGTGCCTTACGGACTTAGTTGTGCCCAAATATGTTGGAATGTAAGATCTAAGCATTTCATCTACATTCATAATTTACTTTAGACCCTAGACATTATCAGAATCTCACTGGTTTTTCTATAGAAATGTTTTGGTTGCCTAAGATAAAAACCTATATGTATTTCTCTGCAGCATGGTCTTATGAGATACCTTTGTTTTAAAAGATTTTTATTAGTTTAATAATTCAATTGTTTGGAGTTTACTCACACAATTCCCATGTTCATTGGGGAATGATCTAATTTACCATCTTATGTTGACTATTATATGTGGTTGCCTTATGTTGTTAGATTTTGTGATTTTGCTTCTTGTCTTCTCTTTTCTTTTTGCCCCAATGGCTCATCTTTTGGGATAAGAAAGAAAGATCATTACAGTCCTAACAAAAAAGCAGAGGGACCACATGAAAAACATTAGTGCGTTTCTAGAAATTATCTCTTCTCTTTCTTCATTCTTGCTAATAAATTAAACATTTAGTTTCATATAACCATTCTAACCCAGCATTGTTAACAACTTCCTCAGAACTCAAATTTCCTAACGAAGTGGAAAGTATCCACAAAATGTTGGTTACCTTAATAAAAGTGGTTAACTATGCTCTTAATATATGTATACATTACATTAGACAACCAAAAATATCTACATTTCATTATTTCTTAATCAGTATAATAAGGTAGATAAATTATGCTGGCTAGGGAAACCAAAATCTATCAACTACTTAAACAATATAAAAAATAATAACAATGCATCAAGATTTAAATGACATTTCCACCATATTTTATAGGAGCCTTGTTGGATAATATATTTACAGCGCCCAAAGAAAAAAATTTGGTCGAAAGTAAATGCAAGACTAAATCATGAAATGAAACTTTCACCTAGAAGAGTTTAGTTTTGCATCAAATAATAAATTCCACAAAATTTTTGTATTTATGATGAAATATAAACAAAGAAAAAGGATATTACAATTTATTATTTTCATTATTTTAAAAGTAGTTATAATTCTTATATACTTCCAAAAAGTAATTCATTACATCATTTGTAAACAGTTTTATTACTCTCATAACTTAGATCCATGCATAAGTATAACAGAATAGGTAAATAACAACCAAGGACAAATATACAGATCATTCAAATCATAACTCCAAAAATGTAATTTTCCCCTTTTGTATTTTTCCTAAAAGATATAGTTTTTTCAACTACAATACAACAATGATTTTAGTTTTTCTAATGCAAAATATCACATATATTTTTGAGAAAATTGTTTAAAACTAATAATAAAGAAGAAAGAATATGTTCAATGAATGGAAGATTTTACCCGTATGAAATATTTAGTAAAAATAAATGCATACTTTTACTTTGCACTTGATCCCGTTGACGTTAACATGTGAATACAACAAATTATCACTTTAGATCATTACTCATCTTCACACCTTTCACTATTTATAAAGAAAGGTAATATCGAAGACTGTATTTGAAGTAATTACTCTCACTTTTGCAATTCCATCCAATAACTACCTTGAAACTTCTAGATCTTTATTTGCATTCTCTCAATGTTAAAATCTTTAATGAAATAAAAAACCGATGAAATTATTGGTAAAAAAGATGTAAACATCAACTAATTTTCTTCATTTTTCGTCAACATATGTAAATTCCTAATCCATTGTGATATTTTAAAACTAAATTAAAAAGAAAATGGATGTTACCATTTTAGAAATAGTTATTTAAGAAAAAAAATCATTTTACAATTGCCATTATCAAACACTTTTATACATGAATTAGAATCATACAGAAATAGAAATATATTGCTATGCCGACATAAAATTAACTCAAAATAAAAATTACTTCATTACAAAGGTTAAATTGGTCGAACAACACTGAAGAAAATGAAATGAAAGGAAGAATATAAATGAAACATAGAACTGGAAATGTTTGAAAAGTTATTAACTTGGACGCATGGTAAAGAAACATCAAAAAAAGTAGAGAGGATCGAGTAAAAAATAAGGAGAGAAAAAGAAAAAAGAGACGAGCGGATTATTAGAGAGGTGGGGAGATGAAGTGATGCACATAATAATTAATTAGAATGATGAGAATTTGATTTTTATGCATGAAAGAGATGAACATGACAAGGCCATGTGTAGGCATAAAGTGGGAAGCTAATAAGGCATAGATGCAACAATCAAGGAGAGAAAGGAATGCATAAGTCAGCTTTAATAGTATAGTATAGATATAGATACTAGCATGTTATCCATGTGTGTTGAGTTAACTATTTCTTCTAAATAAGATGGAGACCACGGGCTACAAATATTTGCATTTTAATTGCAATTTTTGTAAAATAAATATTTGCAGTATACACTGCAAATATTTTCATTATAGACTAAACATTTTTGTTAAAAGGTGATTACAAGGGGTTTTCATGAAACCCCTTTTTAGGAAGGTGTAACGACCCGTATTTTTAACAATCGGATATTTAAATAATTAATTTAAATATTGAACCATTAATTAAATGAAGGCCCAAAAATATTAACATATGATCGAATCATGACTCGAGACCATTTCCGTTGAGTTCAGATTGACATTACAGATTAATATGGGTATAAGGATTGCTATTGTTAACCGAGTTTTTAACCCAACATAATTCAACGGGAACTAGAACATCTACTTCAAGCCAAAACAACTCAAGAATCAACCAAAAGGACCAAAAGAAGAAGCTAAGAAGGACCCAAGGGGAGAGATGTAAAAATAGGCTAAGGGGATGGGTCGATCCATCACCTATGGATCGCTAGCGATCCATAAGGATTGCTCATGGATCCTTTAATTCTTGCATCATGAACCAATATCTTTTCCTGGGTTGTGTGCCAAGTCTTATGATATTCCAGGAAAGCTAGTTCGAGAAGTGAGCATTCATCTGTTTCCAGTCATAGTTCAATGCAATCTATACATGAATCACCATCAAAAAAGGAAACTTGTTATGAAATTACATAGAGAGCATCTACATAAGGCAAAGAGTGCAATCCAAGTGAAACGATTCAAAAACACTTAAACTACGTAAATCGCTAGTGACCCATGCCTTATGGATCGCTAGCGATCCATCAGGTTAGGTTTCTTCGTTGTGAACTTTTTAGAGCACCTTCGTACCACCAAGTATAGGCTTCTAGTAAAGCGGCCAATAGCTCTCGAATCTCTATAAATACTCATCTATCTGCAACATAAAGGGGATCTTCTAGACTGGCTGCTGGAACTCTACAGAAATTATTCTACACTCTTCTCCTCTCACACAATAGTCATTTAAGAGTTCACTGTGATTCTCCAGTGAACTCTTGTACTTGTGACTCGATCTAACTTAATCTAGTTCCACTTGTAACAGCAGTCAGTTAATAGAAAGTTATAAAGTAGATGTAAGGCTTCATTAACACTGAACCACTATAAAAAATCTTCTTGGTTCTTTACTTTTTCTGCGATATACAATTGTTTTCCTATTTTATTTTCCTTGATAAATAGGGCTGGTGCTTTCACACTCGATCCAGGGTGTTGATTCACTTTTTGGGTTAATAGTTAAATTTAGAGATTGTATGATCTGATGGCTGAAACGATCTCGAAATGTATGAAATTAACATCATGGGGCACAATCTCAGATGGAAATGAATCTATACCGTTGGATATGGAAAATGAGGCGATGTATGCAAACGAGTTTTGTGCGATCGGACACGTCATGTGATTGTACGGACTCGAGACGTACAACCATTTATTTGAGAATTTAAATAAATGGAATAAAATATTATTATAATTACCATCCAAATCCTTTTCTCTCTAATTCACATTTATTGTACTATTCACTTCTCAAAATCATGGCTACTCCTCATTTCCATTTAAAAAATAAAATCAACCAATCCGCTCAATGATAAATTGTGAAACCAACTTCATTGAGATTGTATGGACAAGGGTTTTGCACTGACCGTAGCAGAATTTGGATCGATCGTGATTAGGCAAGATCCATCATCAACGGCCGGTCTAGGGTTTGAGATGGCTGGAGCTACCGTCGACGATAGGAGAAACGAAGATCACCATCGGATTTCTCTTTCCAAATAACATCTCTCCACCAAAACTCATCAGATCGGAATATCATTTGCCATTCGCGTTCATTTCCAGGTCGAGATCATGGCGTTGGATCGTAATCTACTACGTCGATCGGGTTGCATTATTTTGGTTCGAGAATGGAGAGATTTTGTGGTGTGATTCATTAGCGAAGACAGATCGCGATTTTTTGAGTATTGGCTAAGAAATCAAAGAGCAAAAGAGGATGATATGCACGGCCTGATGTTCTTCTGCACGTACAGACATTGAGGAAGAAAGGTTAGAGTTAATTACAGTGATTGACTATTTGATTTAGTTAATTAATTATCTTATTAGTCCCGAGTCCTATATGATCTATATCTTTTGCATACAGCGTCACACAATCAACTCAACTGATACAACATCACATAGTAGAACTTGGACAGTGTTCGACTTACTATTATTAGAGACGGTTTATCAGTTTATCAGTTGAGTTTACATAGTTGATTTTACGTATCGGTTGTTTAAACTCTTTTATTATGTTATATAACTCTGTGGATTTTATACTTTGATGAATAGTCATTGTTGTTATTGTCTCGACTGTTTTATATTTTTGCTGATTATTATATTTTATCTGGTGCGATGTGAGGTATACGATAGGTTATGTAATTGTTTGATGTTTCTTTCTTCTTCTTTTACAATCTCTTCTCTTCTATTTCCTCTTCTTTACTTCTTTTCTTTCCTTTGACAACCATTCTACACCATAGGTGCAGGACGGTCGTTACATTTAGTATCAAGCTTTGGTTATATGATTAACCTGAGTTGATACTGCGATCCAGTAGAGATAGGGTTAGAGTTATTGCCTTAGACTGGATGTAGAGTGTATGCATATACCAGAGAATTCGTATTTTTTATATATTTTGGTTTTTAAAAACTATATAATATTATATAGTATATATAGTTGTATTGCATACACAAGCAGTATTGATGCAGTTTTCTTTATGAGAGACTAATCATCCTTAATGTAGAGTAGGAATGATTTGGCATGCGAGAAATGCTGCTATTGAGCTATCTTTGGAATTGAGGATTGGGCATGATCGGGGTCACTAACCCAGAATGATAGGATATGTTCGTAGAGATGGTGTGAATCACTTCCTGGAATGTCAAAGTTATTTTGGATGATTATGGTGCTCAAGTGCAAAGGGTTAGAGTTGACTTTGCTGAGCTATATAAAGACTATATGAGTCTAGGAGGTAGACCATTCTTTAAGACAGAGCCGACTGTTGAGAGGGGAGATTGGATGGATACTTGCAAGAGGATCTTCGATAACTTGGATTTAGATGACGTAGTGAAGTTGAATTTACCTTTAAATAACTCCAGAGATGAACAATTAACTAGTTGAGTGTCTCTATAGCTTCGATTCTCGAGGATCGATTTGCTTAAGATTAGTTTATAGTTCGCTTCGAAGAATATTTATCTCGACTTTTCTAAAGTTGGTGTTGGTTAGTGAGTTCGCCGATTTGACATAAGGCAATATGTCTTTGTCAGAGCATGTGGCCAAATTCGATGTGCTATCGAAGTACGGTCTATTGTTCGTTGATATCCCATAAAGAAAGAAAGAAAGTTTAATATTGGGTTAAGCGATCATCTTGGGAAGCAATATATTTGTCCTATTGACAAGAGCTTCGAGAAGATGGTAGAGAAGGCTTTATGATGAGAGAGCCTCTACCCAATGTAGAACGGTTGTCCCGAACCAGCTGAGTAGGGACAAACAGTGGAAGCATATGTATTGATGTCGTTCCAATTTTGTCGAGTGCTCCATCGTCGAAAGAGAAGGGAAATGGCATTAACATTTGAGGTATGCTTCCATTTATTGTGTTTCCATATGTATTTTATTTGACGTCGAGGTTTCATATTCCTTTATATCTAGATTTGATGGAGATATTGGGATTAAGACCACTTCCGTTAATTAAATTTTGGCACTCATTTCGAGGTTTCATATTCCTTTATATCTAGATTTGATGTCAAAGTACCAACTCTCATGTTGAAGTGTCACATCATTGCCTCACAAATGAAATCGCTCACCCTAGAGCAATAACATCAAGACTCTAAGTCGGTCGCATGAATAAATCATCAAACTGCACGCCATGAAATCTCCTCAACTCCAAGCCAAAGATCAGTCAAATCGCTAATCAACAACACTAATGGACGTTGACCACTCTACTGTGCAGTTAAAGCGCTCGAAAGGTTTAAAGTGGTGGAGGTGCAAAAAGTCATAGCGGGGATACAATGATGGTATAGGGGGATATAGCGGATGACTCTAAAATAGCATAGAAAACTCATACTTAATGTTTTTTCAAATATATAAGTGGAAATTAATGAAAAATTATCACTCAATTAAATTATAATTAATACATAAATAATTAAAAAAAACATGTGCGAATATATTTTAAATAAAAGTAAAACTGTTATATAACATAATTGAATTTAGTAGAATATTAGAGTATTTTCATTTCTGAAAATATATTAAAAATTAAATCAGATAAATTAGTTTATCATTTTTGTAATGTATAAATGCAATTTTTCAATTCATTTTAATAAAGAAGATATAGCGGGAATAACGGGATACATCGAAAATAACGGAGCTTTAAGCGGGAAGGCTATATTTTAGGGATATACGGAAAAATCATAACGGTAGAAATCTGCTATGAGATATAGCAGGGTTATAACGGCGTAATAGCAGGGCATTAACTACACATCCACTCTATAGTGGTCAATACTAACCACTTTGGTCTTGTACTTATCTAAAACGGGTAAGTACAAACTAAACGGAAACGTTTGGCATCCATCCTGAAGTTTGAAGCCTCATCCACCTTAAATTTATCGGAACGTATCCTCACCCTCTTCTACAACTTATATCGTTTGTTGAACTTTCATGTGTATGAGATCCTAAAACACAAAATATTACTTAACACTCGAATGCCACTAACTTGGCATTTTTAACCAAAAACAACCAAACAAGCAACCATGCAACCAACAAGCATAAATACATCCAAAAAAACATACATACAACATGTATAATACATCCATATCAACTAATAGGGAGATCATATCAAACATAGCCCAAATCTAATAATTCCCTAAAAATGGCATGTAGATGGAAAATATGTGATATTCGATGTTAATCATTTAGAATACTTTTATTTTCTTTTATAAAAATCTAATAGGTGTATAAGTATAGGAAGATCACACTTTAAAACCAAAAATCATTCTAGAATGTTGATCTAATACTACACAACCAATCATAGTATGGCGAGAGGCAATATCACTTGCCTTCATGAAATCTATCCAAAGCAGTGCCAAAATATCGATCTCTCTATCACGAGCACAACACAAGAAATAGATTCCAAAACAGACCACCCATGTAAAAGATATGGATTATATAAGAATCGGGATTAATAAGATAATTAATTAACTAAATCAAATAGTTAGTCACCGTAATTAACTCTAACCTTTCTTCCTCGATGTCTGTACGTGCACAAGAACAGCAGGCTGTACATATCATCCTCTTTCGCTCTTTAATTTCTTAGCCATTTCTCAGCGAAATCGCGATCCATCTTTGCCAATGAATCACTCTACGAAATCTCTCCATCCTCTAACCAAAACATTGCAACTCGATCAACGTATGCAGATCGTGACCTGACACGATGCTTTCGACCTGGAAATAAGCATGAATGGAAAACGATGATTGGATTTGATGAGTTTTGGAGGAGAGACGTTATTCGTGAAGAGAAATCCAACGATAATCTCCATTTTGCTTAACTCGATCGTAGCTCTGGCCATCTCAAACCCTTGATCGGCCATGGTTGATGGATCTTGGCTAGCCACAATCGATCCAAATTCCGCCATGGTCATCACAAAGCTCTCGTCGATATGATCTAAACAGATATGGTTTTTCAATTTATCATTGAGCAGATTGGTCAATTTTATTTTTTGAATGGAAATAAGAAGGATCAACCATGATTTTGAGAAGCGAATGGAATAGTAAATGTAAAGTAGAGGGAAAATGATTTGGATGGTATTTGTAATAATATTTTTCCCATTTATTTAAATTATCAAAAAAATGGTCGTACGTTCCGAGTTCATACGATCACACGACTCGTCCGATCACTATGAAACTTATCTGCGTACATCAGTTCACTTTTCTGGTACAACGATATAAATTTTGTCGCCATCTGAGACTGTGCTATTTTCGATATCGTTTTGATCACCATATTGTTTGATCTCCAAACATACGATCCTTATACTCATTTTAATTCGAAACATCGATCCAAACTCAATGGTAGTGGTCTCGAGTCTTGATTCATTCGTATGCAAAAAATATTATTTCGGGTGTTTATTTAATTAACCATTAAATATTTAAATCAATTATTTAAATATCCGATCGTTGAAAATAGTGCTTAGAAGGTTGTGCATGGGCTAAGGGATCGTTGATGATGCGGAGTGTTTTTTGTTATACTCGAAGTAGCAGTAGTATATAGTGGGGATGTCCATGGATTGGTAGCGAACCTTGGACCTGTGGCTTTGGGTCAAGTGTCCAGCTTTAGGCTACGAGAACGTATCCTGCTTTGGGCTGCGAGATACGATAATACGATGGAGAACTAGGATTTCCACTAATCTCGGGCATGGGGGTCATAGAAGTTATAATATATCTAGAGCACACTGGATGACATTTAGTATTGTTTAATGGGTGTTATATTTGTATGGTTGCTTCAATAGCCACATGTTACCCTAGATATGTCACACGAGATAGGTATTGTGCATAGAGATACCTAAACACTCCGATTATACTTAGTATATAGTAGGTATTAGGGATGGAGATACCTAGGCATCCCGATAGTTTATAGAGTATGGAGTACCCCTTTATGATTAGAGTAGCATATTATCGATGTTATGTGCCGACTCTTTGGATGCAGGGATAAGGTCAGATATGATTTGTAGGCCCTCTGTTCCATAACTTTATCGACTTTTATTGTATTTTGAAATTGTTTATCGCTCACACCAGACTATTGTTTGACCTAAGGTTTTATGTTTTGTTTCTTATTATCTTGGATACTCTTAAATGAGTAGATTAGAGAGCAAGTGTGGATTCGATATTGAGTTTTACAAATGAACTAGCAGAAGGTGACGTTTACTCATACTTATACTTGAGCTTATTATTGTATATTCCATTGTGAGACGCTATAGAGTCCTAATAATGTTTGACTTACTATTATTAGAGATGGTTTATTAGTTAAGTTTATGTATCAGTTGTATAAATTCTTCTACCGTGTTGTATAACTTTGTGAATCTTATACTCTGATGATTAGTTCACATTGTTATTACCGTCTTGACTGTTTTGTATCTATGCTGATTGTTATATTTTATTTGATGCGATGTGAGGTATATGACAGGTTATGTGACTATTTGATCTTTACTTTTTCTTCTTTTCCATTCTCTTCTATTTCCTCTTCTTTACTTTTTTTCTTTTCTTTGACAACCGTTCTGCAGCACGGGTGTAGGGCGGTCATTATGGAAGGGGTGAAAGTGAATTTTGAACCTTATGAAGGTGTTTGACAAAACATTCCTATTTTCAATCTTATCTAACAGAAAGAATGTAATGCTTCTGCCTAGTGCCTGAACTACTAGAGAGTAATAAATGTTCGGTAGCCTAGAGTAAGAGACACATACGATTGATCACTCATACACACTTCCTTGGGCCAATATGGATACGTTAAAATACTCGAATATATCTTAAACATTATGTATCCCATTTTAGCACAAGGTAGTATATACGAGTCTCCAGGACTAAATGTCATAGTATTAGAGGCATATATATATAAAAAAAAATCCAAAACTAACAGTTATCAAAAGCGAATAAAAGATAATAAATAATATATATCATCTCAGAAAATATGATACAATATCCCATACATACATCTTAAGCCTAATACATGGCTACACAAGACAAGAACATCGTATCAACTAATACAATGAAATCTTAATATGTAACAACCCGCCTTTTCGATCCTCAGAAGTCAACACTAGTACATTCATGGTATTCACGTGTCAGACATCCAAGTACTAGAAGAAGAAATTATGGGAGTGAAAGAAAAAGAAAAGACAAAATAAAATCTCACAATATGACGAGTAATATATAATATTCCAACGATCTTTACAAAAAGAAAAGTGAACTTTAATATACATACATAAAACCAGTGTAACTAACCTATCATCAGGCAGAATAGTTATAACAACATGTCCTTATAATTACTGACAAATACTGATAAGAAACAAATAGCGGAAGATAAAAAAAATACAAGAGTGCATCTTGGAGGTATCCAGCTCGTTTCTTGTAGCTCCAAGCGTCCAACTAAACCTGGAAAATATTCTTGAGCTGACCCATGCATTATAAGAAAATAACACCTAGATTAGTATGGTAAAAACTGCTTGAGAAACACAATTAAACAGGTTACTTAATGTTATAAAATCTTTTAGAAATACAGGTATCTCATAAGACCACACTGCATATAAACCCGGATGAGTTTACACATTACGATAATCAAATCATTTTTATGATAAAATCCAGTGATATTATAATAATGTCTAGGGGTTGAAAATAAATATATAAAATATTTGAAATGCTTGCATTTCACATTTCAACCTAGTTGGGCACAATTAAGTCCATAAAGGCATGTATTGGAGATTGGATTTTCATCAATGACTGGGTTATTAGGGTATTTCCTGTCTTAGTACACCTCTAGACAAAATGTATCAAGGTCAACAAGAACTTTTTGCACCCTTGCTGTACACAGTTGGCCTATCCCTTGAAAAGGACAAGCCAGATTACATCATTCCCGGAGACTAAGGATCAAAACAATGTGAACCAGCCATAGCCCCACTCTTCGCGCGCATACCAAAATCCATAAATATTGAATCTTAACGAGGAATAATGCTTTTAATGGTAGCGAACTACATAGGCCTGCTGAATATCCCTCGTTTTTAGTCAATGCTGAATTGTGAGGCTTGTGATGTCATGATTACCTTTTTACTCTCTTAGAAAATCCTACTTGGAATGTTAACACTGTCTTCCATGCACAATGCAATGCCAGCATTCGTCCATACAAGTTGTTCAAGATATGAAAAAACCAAAGGCACTACTTCTACTACATCAATTTTGGAATCACCATTAGAATTAGTAGCAAGTAGCCCTTGCACTTCAAAACATTCAATTAATGTTTTTAATAATTAAAAGAGGGTATTTTAAATTAATTAAATATTCACAAATCAAAGTGATAAAATTCTAGGTTGTTACATAATACATATACAAAGCAAGATATAATAAGGAATATTCACTACTATATAAATAAGCATCCTTAATCATCACCGGCGACAACTCCATGTCATAGCCCACAAAAAACATACAAGCACAACATCAAACCTATAAAACAACCTCGGACTAACCCAAACTTATTAAATGCATAACAATACCCTAACTCAAGCTAGAAACTAAATGTGAGTGTAACTATGATCGGTACATAATATAGTGTGCCGGATTTGTGTGTATGTGTAATACACTTTTACTCTCAAAAGATGTCACACGCTTTCTAGTTAAATACCCAACACACATCTCATTGCACATGCACGTTTTAACACACAAGCCATGCTGTATATCATGTAACTCATAACTGCAACTCTAATAAATTAAGGAATCACTCCTATCCATATATTTATGAATTACAATTGTTATATTTATTAAACATGTTAATTAATTTATGAGTAAACGAGGTATGTATATCACTAGTGTATTGTAATCATCATTCTACTAGACTTTACCTCAACACTAAGATATCAAGGCCTAGTTTGTGACGACCCAACTTTCAAACGACCAGAAAGTCGTATCATCATTAAGAATGAAAGGGATAGAAAAGAGAAAAGAAAGAAGAGAAAGAAGAAACAACATCAGAATCTCAACAGCGGAACGAATAAATTATATTAATAACATAAGCAATACATAGTATACAACAACTATCAGAGTTACACAGACAATACATCCATACTAGACAGTTATAAACACCTGTTTAGTTATTACAACTCAATACAATACAAAGAAACCACTCAGAGATATCAACACAGCGGAACACTATATATATCTATAACGCAGAAGCCTCCTGCTCTATTGCTCCACCACAATTCATCAAAGCTAACCCGAATCCCTTGGCTACTCATAAAAAATTTGAGTACCCAAGAGTTTAAGAAAACAGAAATAAACTCCGTGTCATACATGGGTCTGGTGTGAGTATCAGGTTAAAGTTGCTTAACTTTGAAAAACCTTTAAAAACAAAAAGGTATCATGTAAGACTTCCCACACATAAACATGGAAAAGTTTTTACCTTACGCAAACCAAAACATTTGATAGGAAATCCGGTGATATTATAATAGGTCTAGGGTTTTCAAGTAAATAAGAAATATCCGAAATTGTTACATTATTAAATTCCAGCTACTAGCCACAAAAGTGGGTAATACAATCAAAACCGATGGCACTTATTGGATTTTGGATTCCATACAATGGCAGGGCTACCGGGGTACCGCCCGTCACAGTACGGGGCCTAGATCACCGTACCGAAGATCACTTCCAATCCCCTGCAACACAAAGTCGGAACCAATCCTTACCGAACAGTTCCGAGCAAGACCACCCCGCAGTTGTGATCAGTGACCGCACCACACAGCCGAAATAAAAGGGACATCGAGACAGGGGTAAATCTCGTCCTACTTGGGCATGACCCACTTAGCCTTGTTGCACCTTCCCTGTTTTAGCTATTCCTGGTTGATGAGGCTTAAGGCTACGATTACCTTTATAGAACACATTAATCTTAGAATGCTCATCGTCCACCTGACGATGTTATGAAAGCATTCAATCCATACAAGTTCGTTCCGGGTTCGAACGAAACCGAAGGCAATATCTCGTTATACTCATTTTGGAATTACCCTCAGAGTTAACGACGATAATCCTCGCACTCTTAATCTTCACATTCACTTGAGATTCATGACCTATCGTTAATTTGGATCGATGTGGTTTTCAGATATCCAAATATGGAAACCCGATCCCGGTCTCACCGAATCCAAAACGTATCTTTTAAGGCCAAGTTGTTTTAGAGTTTAAAACAATTCAATTTCATTATCTATATACACACAGATAGATAATTCACAACATCACAATAGATAATCAACATTATCATCATAACAGATAATCCATATCATCATTATAAACAGATAATCCATATTATCATCCCAATGCAACCAAAGCATCCATATTGCACAACATTACTTATCTCATAGTTGAGATTTCAAACCATTCAAGTCAGTCAATACCATCCATCAAACATAAGCAATGATCTAATGATCACCCTATCTATAATTAATTTAAAGTGAATTAAATTAATTACTTTATCTCTAATTAAATTAAATTAATTACTTCATCATTATAATCCTGCTTATCTTAACCATTAATTAATTACAAATCAATTAATTAATCACCATCTCATTATTCATTTCAATTAATCATTCCTGATTAACAATTCCCTAATTACAATAAGTAATTAGCCTTTAAATTAATTACATAAGTTAATTATACTTAACCCTTTACAATAATTAACTTTTAATTACTTAATCAATTAATTAACCAAAATTAATTACATTAATCCTTTATTAGTTAATTACTTTATTTATTATTATTCTTTAATTAATTAATTCTAAATTTACATCATTAATTCTATTAATTAATGATTTCTAATCACATTTTTAATTAATCTTTATATTTAAATTAATTACATTAAGTAATTAATCTTCAATTAAACCACATATATTAATAACCCTTGATTAATAACATCTAGTAATTAACTACCCTTAATTACTTCATTAAATAAATTACTCCTTAATTTATTCTCTAATTAATCCCTTGATTAATCCCATTCAGTAATTAACTACCATTAATTACTTTATTTCAAAAATTAATTACCCTTAATTAATTATCTCAATTAATCCCTTGATTAATTACAAAGTAATTTAATCCAAATCACTTCCATTATTAAAACATCTTTAATTACATCCAGTAATTATCAATTAATTACTTCCTTAAGTAATAATAATTCCATTAATTACATTAAGTAAATATTTAACAAATCATCAAGTGTTTAAATTATTTAAACTTAATTAATTAATCTAAAATAATTAGATTAAATTCAATTAATTACATTAAGTAATTAATTCATTAATTACTTCTATTAAGTAATTAAACTTTAACAATTTCACAAATGATTATTACCAATTAATTAATCTAATTAATTATTAAAAATTATCACATTAATTAATTGTTAAATAATCCTAAGTTAATGACCTTCATTAACTATTCTTTAATTTCTTTCTTAAAAAATTAACTTAGATTAACCATTATTAATTACAAATTAATTAATATTTAACTACCAATTGATTAATCTCTAATTATTTAATTAATTAAGTGTTAACTACAATCTTAATCAATCCTTAATTACTTGATTAATTAATCTTTAATCATTAATTAAAATCTAATTAATAATCCTTAATTACAAATTAATTAACCTTAATTAATTAATCTTAAGTCTTAATTAATCAATTTAAAAACTCTTAATTACTTAATTAATCATCCCTATTATTAATTAATTATCCATTTAAATTAACTTAATAATTTAATGAATCCAAATCATTAAATTCTAATCTAATTTAAGAAAAACATTTCTTACTTAATCAAAGCATTAAAAAACAATTTGTTTTCAAATTTTTTTAAAATTTCATTCTAAATTTCATTTTAAATTTAAGACTTTAAAATGAATATAAATTTATCTAAACAAAGTTTAAAAACAATTAAAAACCTTTTTATCTCATATGTTAAAGAAATATCCATTTATAAAGAAGTTTAAAAGAATTTAAAACCCAATTCATTTTTAAATTCAAATCAGTTTAAAAATACACTTTAACAAACTTGATTATTCAAATCATTTTAAATTTTAAAAATTTCCATTTATTTCAAACTGGAATACAAATTAAGTTTGATTCCAGATTACTTATTCAAAGCTTACTTACATTTTAAACTTCATTTTAAATTTCTAATCTTTTAACTATTTTTTAAAAAGAAGTTAAACAATTTAAATTTAAAACTTTTTTTATTTTATTTTAAAAACTAAAGTTTAACCCGAATTCCAGATTTCAAAACTCAGATTTAAACTTATTTTAAATTTCTATTTTACAATTTAAACTTTCAGTTCAAATTCAAAACCAAATATACTTTTATACTTAAAAGTTTTAAAACCAAATTTAAATTTCAAAACTTAAATTATTTCAAATCTAAGATTCAAACTACTTGAATTCAGATTCCACTCAGGTTTTAAACCTATTTTAAATTTCAGTTTACATTTAAAACTTTACTTTTAAACTTGAAAACAGAACAGGTTTCTGTTTTTGTTTAAAACCTGAAACAAATGTTACCCGAGCAACTCTAATTGTACTTCGAGTCTAAAACAAACAACGAGCAAATATTCCATTTACTCGAGAATTACTCGAGATAAAACCCAACTCCAACCCAACAGCTATCATCACCAGAACAAAGTACACCGTGCACATGCACGGTGCCTCCGGCCACCCTTGATCAACTTCGCGACCTCCCTACAGTCGACGTTCATCACCTAAGACCATATACACACCAATTACATCGATTCATGCTTGAAATCAAAATCGAGATCAAAATTCCCAAACCTGGAACAGGCAGTTCCTACTTCAATCCAAAACCTGTTAATGCCTCACCCAAACACCTCTGATCACCAGAACTCAGCACCTCCGGCCAAAATGTTTTCCATCATCCAGACTTCATTATCCTAGAGTTCCATCGAACTCGATCACTCCTAGGCCTTGCGACGATCACAATTCCCAGCAATGCCAAAACTAGGTCTACCAGCAAAAACTAGCCACCATCGTCGCCTCCGTCCACTGACCATCTACCTGACAATTTTCTTGGCCTCTCCGATCACTCATCTACCTCCAGAAGAAATTCCAACTTTCCAGAATCCCGAGATCAACAGATTTTCTCAAATTAACCCAAACAATGCAATTCAAAACTGCACCTTCAATTCTCTTTTAAAAATTGTGATTTTGATCTTAAAAATCATGATTTGGTATAGGGTTTTAATTTACATTACTGATTTGTTAAATTTACATAATTGATTTTTTCATAAATTCAAACTATCCTGTTCTTTTTTTCTTTCTGTTTTCCAGAGAATTCCTATTTAATTTTTAACTTAAATAAAATTTAAATCATAATCTTTAAAGTCAAACAAACATGTCTTGTTTAAATCCTACATACTAATAGCAACCAGATCAAAAGATACTGGATTCTTTTGTTTAGAATCTGAATTTAAACTAAGAACAAGCAAAGGCAATTTCAACAGCAAAATCACCTATTCATTCATATATACACAGGCATTTTCAAAGATATATACACAATTTAAACTTCATCTCAGATAAACTAGCATGCAACTCAAACTTTCAAATATCTAAGCTTTTTAAAATAATGTCACTCACAGATTTGAAGATGAAGAACATGGCACATCTATGAATTAGCATTGAAACCCTTTTACTTGTTTTTGCTGAAGTGCTTTTGTCATTGATTTATAAACCTTAAACTGGATTGTTGATGTTTTTAACTTGCATTAATTTCCAGGTTTGCATGCAGTAGCCTGATTTCTAGATTTTTGAAGAAATGAATGCAGGCTTTTAAAATAGATGTTGAAATTGCAGGTTTGCTTCAGATTGTTGCATGAGCTTCCAGATTGAATAAAATAAAAATGCAGACTTGCATGATTTGTTTTGAAAATGCTCTGCATGTGAACAGGTTGCATCAGATTTTAATTTGAGGAAAAGTGTTTACAGGGAATGATTTTGAAGGGTGATTTGCACTAGGTTGCAGGTTGATGAGAAAACTGGTTTTAGAGGAAATGAAAATTTGCATTTTGATATGAGGAGTTTGATTACTGATTTTCATTTAAAATGAAGATTGCTTTTAGAGTGAAATGTTTTCTGCTAAGAATTTCTTTACTACGAAATGAAAATGAGAAAAAGAAAGGAATGGAAGAAGGCAAGTGTTTATATAACTAAATTTATGATTTATTTAAAAATCAAAGAAAAATAAAAATACAATTTGACACTTGTAGAGAATTATACATTTGTCACTTACCTTAATTAATAAATTAACACATGTTATTAAAGCTCTAGGATGTTTACACATGTCTCTAAAGTAATTAGTATTTATAATTAAAAGTTAATGTAAGTTTTAAACTTAATTAATTTACAAATACTTAGTTATATATATATAGCTAATTTTTTAAGGATATAAAACCATTTATATTTAAAAATAAAAACAATACATTACTTTATTATTTGAAAATAACATTTTAGATAATTTAAATAAAATTTATAAAAGATATTGTAAATTACTTATTATTTAAATGAATAAATGTTTCATATTTTAATTTTATTTAAAATTTCATATCTAATTACAATCATATTTATTAAACAATATTTTAAAAAGAAATAAAACAAATCTTATTATTAATCTTATTTAAATTTAGGCTAAAATCCTTTTTAAACAATTAAACATTTATTTTATGTATTTTAAAATCATATAGTTCTTTATTAAATAGCTTTGAAAAGCTTATCATTAAACAAATCATAATTTCCCAATTACCGAAATATTGGAATTAGAAAATATGCTATATTAATTAAATTTAAAACCAAACTCATCCATTTAAAATATATATATATATATATATATATATATATATATAGACACACACACACACACACACATTATAAATAGAAACAATTTATTAGCTTATTAAAAGATAAATTCACAATAAAAGAAGATTATTAAATCAATTCAAATTTATTTACAAAAATTATCAAATCAATTTAATTTTAAATACAGATTATTAAATTTATATTGCCAGAAATTCCGGGATATCACATTCCTTCCCCCTTAAAAAAATTTCGTCCTCGAGATTTAAAACGAAGGTATTTTAATAATCTCATTAAAGATTTAATTTTAAAACACAGCATATATTAATCATATGCTAACTACCAAAGCAATCAATTCATCCAATCAAAACAAATCTAATTATCTAGAAAAATTCTGGATAGAACTTCCTCGAGTTTCCCCGGTATAAATATCGGGATACTCGCTCTACAGAATCCAAATAATCAATACTACTAAGCTATAGAGCTCCTATTCATCTATATCTACAACTCTAAACAGGATATCAGACTATAGACGAGTCTGACTCAACAACCAAACCTCCTGAACTGCTGGTTCCAAAACCAGAGACAGATTATACACGTACTCCCTCAGAGATACGTGAAACATACTGAATCCCAGTCATCCAAACTGGCAATTCAACTCTTGAAAACTAAAGCACTTATCTTACCAAAACTTATAGCTCCTTGGATTGGAGAAAACTTATCCCAAACCAAATCTTCGACTTCGGAATCCAAATTCCCCCGCCTCTTATCCACAAAATTCTTGGACGATCCTGGGCTACCAACATCCTTTCTGATCAGCTCATCCCTATGCTAATGCCTCTCGAAAAAAACTAGACCAAAACAACCCAACACAGCGATCTCCTCAAGATCAATCCAAAACCAAGAACACAAACTCTACTCCATAAACAACAGAAGACTGAACTCACTTCTCCTATTCCAGAAAAGAAAAGCAGATGCACTTCCAAACTGCTTCTGCTGCACAACTTTGATCTGAAGTAGAAGAAAATGCTGATGAAGAACACGAGCACAGACTAGACAACCCATCACAGAAATATGATTCAACGGATCCATAAAGAAAACTCAGAATTTTCCACCAATCCTGAGCTGCTTCACCAACTCTATCTCTAGGTACCATCCTTCTATTAGCTGAACCACCGGTACCAATCCAAGAATCTTAGCTGATAAGAAGACTTAATCTCCAGATACAGACAAACCTCCGGCTTCCTTGAAGACATCCGAAAAATCCCCAACAACCCAAGAGAACACTCAAATATCGCAAGTCACTTTTGCGATCAACCCAGCCTAATATCCAAAGAAACCGCTCTCTCTTTACCAATCAGAACAGCTTATGCTGGCCTAGCCAATTCATCGAAGAAATGGATTCAAACTGCTGCTCCTAAACTCCTCCTTCAGGAAAACTGCTCATCTAGAAGTCTTCCTGCCAATACAAAACACTCCGAGCTGCTGCTAGCACCAATGCCAAAGAATTCCTAATCCAAAAATCTGCGAGAAATTCGGACCTCAAAGCAAACAGAACACCCTGCTGGACTCAGCCACATCACCGAAACAGACATACTTCCTTACTCTTGTTCCAAAGAAACATCTTCAGACACATCTTCGGAAATATCCATAGTCACTGCATCTCATCACGCAACTAGTACTTCCTGAGGTATCAAGATACCATCACTCATTTGCTTCTGCCAACCGACAGATCCAAACTCTACTTTTCCAACTTCAAAGATAGACTCCGAACCTTAATAGGTTTCCTTCAGAGATCGATGAAATCCTTGCACCAAGCTGCAAAGCTCAGTCGAGACAGTATTAGGCCTACAGTCTCGACAGATACACCTCCAACCTCAAACATTCAAACTCCAACCAATGGTAGTAGTCGTGTTACACACCCCACTACCTTATTTACCTTTGTAACTTATATTGGAAAACCTAAACAGGTAACCCAACATATAGGTAGAAATAAATATATATATTAAAATTACAAATACGCTCTCTCAAGATAGGCACCACTCCAGAGCTTACGTATTCGCTCATCCTAGCGCTCTGATACCAACTGTGACGACCCAACTTTCAAGCGACCAGAAAGTCGTATCATCATTAAGAAAGGGATAGAAAAGAGAAAAGAAAGAAGAGAAAGAAGAAACAACATCAGAATCTCAACAGCGGAACAAATAAATTATATTAATAACATAAGTAATACATAGTATACAACAACTGTCAAAGTTACACAGACAATACATCACATACTAGACAGTTATAAACACCTGTCCAGTTATTACAACTCAATACAATACAAAGAAACCATTCGGAGATATCAACACAGCGGAACACTATATATATCTATAACGCAGAAGCCTCCTGCTCCATTGCTCCTCCACAATTCGTCAAGTCTAACCTGAATCCCTTGGCTACTCGTAAAAAATTTGAGTACCCAAGATTTTAAGAAAACAAAAATAAACTCCGGGTCAGACATGGGTCTGCTGTGAGTAACAGGTTAAAGTTGATTAACTTTGAAAAACCTTTGAAAACAAAATGGTATCACGTAAGACTTCCCACACATAAACATGGAAAAGTTTTTACCTTATGCTAACCAAAACATTTGATAGGAAATCCAGTGATATTATAATAGGTCTAGGGTTTTCAAGTAAATAAGAAATAGTCGAAATTGTTACATTATTAAATTCCAGCTACTAGCCACAAAAGTGGGTAATACAATCAAAACTGATGGCACTTATTGGATTTTGGATTACATACAATGACAGGGCTACCGGGGTACCGCCCGTCACAGTACGGGGCCTAGATCACCGTACCGAGGATCACCTTCAATCCCCTACAACACAAAGCCGGAACCATTCCTTACTGAACAGTTCCGAACAAGACCACCCCGCAGTTTTGATCAGCAAACGCACCACACAGCCGAAATAAAAGGGACATCTAGACAGGGGTAACTCTCATCCTACTTGGGCATGACCTACTTAGCCTTGCTGCACCTCATCTATTTTAGCCATTCCCGTTGATGAGGTTGAGGCTACGATTACCTTTATAGAACACATTAATCTTAGAATGCTCATCGTCCACCTGACGATGTTCTGAAAGCATTCAATCCATACAAGTTCGTTCTGGGTTCGAACGAAACCGAAGGCATTATCTCGTTACACTCATTTTGGAATCACCCTCAGAGTTAACGACGATAACCCTTGCACTCTTAATCTTCACCTTCACTTGAGATTCACGACCTATCGTTAATTTGGATTGATGTTGTTTTCGGATATCCAAATATGGAAACCCGATCCCGGTCTCACCGAATCCAAAACGTATCTTTTAAGGCCAAGTTGTTTTAGATTTTAAAACAATTCAGTTTCATTATCTATATACACACAGATAGATAATTCACAACATCACAATAGATAATCAACATTATCATCATAACAGATAATCCATATCATCATTATAAACAAATAATCCATATTATCATCCCAATGCAACCAAAGCATCCATATTGCACAACATTACTTATCTCATAGCTGAGATTTCAAGCCATTCAAGTCAATCAATACCATCCATCAAACATAAGCAATGATCTAATGATCACCCTGTCTATAATTAATTTATAGTGAATTAAATTAATTACTTTATCTCTAATTAATTTAAAATAAATTAAATTAATTACATCATCATTATAATCCTGCTTATCTTAACCATTAATTAATTACAAATCAATTAATTAATCACCATGTCACTATTCATTTCAATTAATCATTCCTGATTAACAATTCCTTAATTACAACAAGTAATTAGCCTTTAAATTAATTACATAAGTTAATTATACTTAACCCTTTACAGTAATTAACTTTTAATTACTTAATCAATTAATTAACTAAAATTAATTACATTAATCCTTTATTAGTTAATTACTTCATTTATTAATTATTCTTTAATTAATCAATTCTAAATTTACTTCATTAATTCTATTAATTAATGATTTCTAATAACGTTTTTAATTAATCTCTCTATTTAAATTAATTGCATTAAGTAATTAATCTTCAATAAACCACATATATCAATCACCCTTGATTAATAACATCCAGTAATTAACTACCCTTAGTTACTTCATTAAATAAATTACTCCATAATTTATTCTCTAATTAGTCCCTTGATCAATCCCTTTCAGTAATTAACTACCATTAGTTACTTTATTTCAAAAATTAATTACCCTTAATTAATTATCTCAATTAATCCCTTGATTAATTACAAAGTAATTTAATCCAAATCACTTCCATTATTAAAACATCTTTAATTACAACTAGTAGTTATCAATTAATTACTTCCCTAAGTAATTGCAATTCCATTAATTACATTACGTAATTATTTATCAAATTATCAAGTGTTTAAATTAATTAAACTTAAATAATTAATCTAAACTAATTACATTAAATTCAATTAATTACATTAAGTAATTAATTCATTAATTACTTCTATTAAGTAATTAAAATTTAACAATTTCACAAATGATTATTATCAATTAATTAATCTAATTAATTATTTAAATTAATCACATTAATTAATTGTTAAATAATCCTAAGTTAACGACCTTCATTAACTGTTCTTTAATTTCTTTCTTAAGAAATTAAATTAGATTAACCATTATTAATTACAAACTAATTAATATTTAACTACCAATTAATTAATCTCTAATTATTTAATTAATTAAGTGTTAACTACAGTCTTAATCAATCCTTAATTACTTGATTAATTAATCTTTAATCATTAATTAAAATCTAATTAATAATCCTTAATTACAAATTAATTAACCTTAATTAATTAATCTTAAGTCTTAATTAATCAATTAAAAACTCTTAATTACTTAATTAATCATCCTTATTATTAATTAATTAAATAATTAATTATCCATTTAAATTAACTTAATAATTTAATGAATCCAAATCATTAAATTCTAATTTAATTTAAGAAAAACATTTCTTACTTAATCAAAGCATTTCAAAACAATTTGTTTTTAAATTTTCTTTAAATTTCATTCTAAATTTCATTTTAAATTTAAGACTTTAAAATGAATATAAATTTATCTAAACAAAGTTTACAAACAATTTAAAACCTTTTTATCTCATATGTTAAAGAAATATCCATTTATAAAGAAGTTTAAAAGAATTTAAAACCTAATTCATTTTTAAATTCAAATCAGTTTAAAAATACACTTAACAAACAAGATTATTTAAATCATTTTAAATTTTAAAAATTTCCATTTATTTCAAACTGGAATACAAATTAAGTTTGATTCCAGATTACTTATTCATAGCTTACTTACATTTTGAACTTCATTTTAAATTTCTAATCTTTTAACCATTTTTTAAAAAGAAGTTAAACAATTTAAATTTAAAATTTATTTTATTTTATTTTAAAAACTGAAGTTTAACCCAAATTCCAGATTTCAAAACTCAGATTTAAACTTATTTTAAATTTCTATTTTACAATTTAAACATTCAGTTCAAATTCCAAACCAAATATACTTTTATACTTAAAAGTTTTTAAAACCAAATTTAAATTTCAAAATTTAAATTATTTCAAATCTAAGATTCAAACTACTTGAATTCAGATTCCACTCAGGTTTTAAACTTATTTTAAATTTCAGTTTACATTTAAAACTTTACTTTTAAACTTTAAAATAGAACAGGTTTCTGTTTTTGTTTAAAACCTGAAACAAATGTTACCCGAGCAACTCTAATTTTACTTCGAGTCTAAAACAACCAAACTTCGAGCAAATATTCCATTTACTCGAGAATTACTCGAGATAAAACCCAACTCCAACCCAACAGCTATCATCACCAGAACAAAGTACACCGTGCACATGCACGGTGCCTCCGGCCACCCTTGATCAACTTCGCGACCTCCCTACAGTCGACGTTCATCACCTCAGACCATCTACACACCAATTCCATCGATTCATGCTCGAAATCAAAATCGAGATCAAAAATTCCCAAACCTGGAACAGGCAGTACCTACTTCAATCCAAAACCTGTCAGCGCCTCACCCAAACACCTCCGATCACCAGAACTCAGCACCTTCGGCCAAAATGTTCGCCATCATCCAGGCTTCAATATCCTAGAGTTCCATCGAACTCGACACTCCTAGGCCTCGCGACGATCACAATTCCCAGCAATGCCAAAACTAGGTCTACCAGCAAAAACTAGCCACCATCGTCGCCTCCGTCCACTGACTATCTATCTGACAATTTTCTTGGCCTCTCCGATCACTCATCTACCTCCAGAAGAAATTCCAACTTTCCAGAATCCCGAGATCAACGGATTTTCCCAAATTAACCCAAACAATGCAATTCAAAACTGCACCTTCAATTCTCTTTTAAAAATTGTGATTTTGATCTTAAAAATCATGATTTGGTATAGGGTTTTAATTTACATTACTGATTTGTTAAATTTACATAATTGAATTTTTCATAAATTCAAACTATCCTGTTCTTTTTTTCTTTCTGTTTTCCAGAGAATTCCTATTTAATTTTAAACTTAAATAAAATTTAAATCATAATCTTTAAAGTCAAACAAACATGTCTTGTTTAAATCCTACATACTAATAGCAACCAGATCAAAAGATATTGGATTCTTTTGTTTAGAATCTGAATTTAAACTAAGAACAAGCAAAGGCAATTTCAACAGCAAAATCACCTATTCATTCATATATACACAGGCATTTTCAAAGATATATACACAATTTAAACTTCATCTCAGATAAACTAGCATGCAACTCAAACTTTCAAATATCTAAGCTTTTTAAAATAATGTCACTCACAGATTTGAAGATGAAGAACATGGCACATCTATGAATTAGCATTGAAACCCTTTTACTTGTTTTTGCTGAAGTGCTTTTGTCATTGATTTATAAACCTTAAACTGGATTGTTGATGTTTTTAACTTGCATTAATTTCCAGGTTTGCATGCAGTAGCCTGATTTCTAGATTTTTGAAGAAATGAATGCAGGCTTTTAAAATAGATGTTGAAATTGCAGGTTTGCTTCAGATTGTTGCACGAGCTTCCAGATTGAATAAAATAAAAATGTAGACTTGCATGATTTGTTTTGAAAATGCTCTGCATGTGAACAGGTTGCATCAGATTTTAATTTGAGGAAAAATGTTTACAGAGAATGATTTTGAAGAGTGATTTGCACTAGGTTACAGGTTGATGAGAAAACTGGTTTTAGAGGAAATGAAAATTTGCACTTTGATATGAGGAGTTTGATTACTGATTTTCATTTAAAATGAAGATTACTTTTAGAGTGAAATGTTTTCTACTAAGAATTTCTTTACTACGAAATGAAAATGAGAAAAAGAAAGGAATGGAAGAAGGCAAGTGTTTATATAACTAAATTTATGATTTATTTAAAAAGCAAAGAAAAATAAAAATACAATTTGACACTTGTAGAAAACTATACATTTGTCACTTACCTTAATTAATAAATTAACACATGTTATTAAAGCTCTACGATGTTTACACATGTCTCAAAAGTAGTTAGTATTTATAATTAAAAGTTAATGAAAGTTTTAAACTTAATTAATTTACAAATACTTTTTTTTTTGGCAAGGCCGACGGGGTTGAATGGACCCCGACCATTTTATTGCAACACCGAAGAGAACATTACAAAGCCACAACAAAGAGCAAAGGCTCAAAGAAAACGGAGAATACATGGTGCAACAAGCACTAAGGAAAAAAACAAATAGGAAAATAAAACTAAAACACAGCAACTACGTAGAAAAGGGCAGACTTATTCCAGGATCATAGGCGAACAACATCATCATTGTTGATTCAATTTCATGCATGATCCACATCTTGAAGTTGGTAGAAGTTTTAGCATTAGCAACATCAAAAACTCTACAGTTGCGTTCTTTCCACACCTCAGATAGAAAACACTTCAGCACTATTCCAAATCTCCTTTTTCTATTTAGATTATCACCTGTTTCTTCATATATATGTTCCCATTCAGCTTGATTCTCATTCATGGGACAACCACTGTGCAGTTTCATCATCACATCGGACCATAGTTGCTTAATGACTTCACATTGGAAGAATATATGCTCAATAGTTTCTGGAAGGTCACAACAGAAAGAGCATTCTATATTAACGTTCATGCCAATACTAGCAAGCTTAACTTTAGTTAATATAGCCCTATTCAGAATCTTCCACATAGTGAAGTTCTGTCTGTAGCTACTATCTTTGTTCCATGTTCTCTCCCACCATTTCCAATTCTGTCTTGCATTGTTCTGCATCAAGAATTCATATGCAACACCAGTTTTAAATTTTCCTTTTGTCTGACCCCAAACAATTTTATCACTAGTAGCAGGCAGAGGAATAAATTCTTTAATTTTGTCCCAAAGTTTTTGAACTCTCTGGTTCGAAGAAAATGTGTGCAGCCGTTGGAAGTTGGCAAGCACATCTCTGACAAGCGTGTGAGGGTGGACACCAGTTTGTTGTATTTCACTGTGATTAAGTTGCCTTCGCAGTATAAATCCTTGTTCAAGCCATGGGTCATCCCAGAAATTGACAGTGTATTCATGGCTAGTGTTCATCTGAATTAGAGGAAGAAAAAGTTCTTTAGTCTTGTGAATATTACGCCAAGCCCAACTCATATTTTGCTGTGTTGTCATGTTCCAGAGCCTCCTGTGTTTCATCACATTTCTTGTAGACCACTCTGCCCAGAGACTATCTGGGCAGTTAAACAATGTATCAACATGTTTAGCAAAAGCAGCATTATTCCACTGTTTAAGGTTTATCAAACCTAGGCCTCCTTTATTCATTGGTTTCTCAACTGTTGTGTACTTAGTTGGAGCAATAAATCTTCCCATCGTTCTACCACTCCACAGGAACCTCATAATTGCACTCCTGATAATTTTAATTAGCTTTAATGGAAGAACAAAGGCTCTGGCCCAATACACTTGCATTGCAAAGGTAACAGACTTGATCAAAGTTAGTCTTCCAGCTTGACTCAGCTTCCTTGTGGTCCAACAGTTCATTCTAGTAGTGATTTTCTCGTACAATGGGAGACACTGGTTAGTAGTGATTCTGGATGTAGTCAATGGAAGACCCAGGTAGGAGACAGTGCAACGATTCCTGGTTAATCCAATTATTTGAGATATTTGAGAGGTTTGGGCTGTGCTTACTCCTGCAGTGATTATTTCAGATTTTTGTACATTGAGCTTTAACCCTGTCATAGTGTAAAAATGCTCAAGGGTAAGCATTATGTTCTTTATAGTGTCAATGTCAGGAGAGCAAAACATGATTAAATCATCTGCAAACATTAACGCAGAGATTTGTGGGTTTTTACAAGCCGGATGAAGCTTATGTAATGCCCCGGAAATTTTCGACTTTCGAAAATTCAACATCGATACTCACTTTACCGACTGCCGAGAAATCGAAGGCCGGAAACCCGAAATGTTATGGGTTTTAAGAAAAAGAAAAAGAGAAGAAAAAGACAGAAAAGATAGAGGGAAAAGAATGTAGAAAATAAAAGAAAGAAAATAGAAGGGAAAAGAGGATAGACAATAGAACGGACAGAAAGGAAACAACAAAGAACAATAACAGAATCTCACAATCGCAGCGGAACAACATATAATAAATAAATGAATAATCTTTAAACAAAGAACTATATCAGTTATTACATTACATCACATTTCATTACATCATATCATCAGAGTGTACAACAACATACAACAGCAAACAATGCAGCGGAAAAAGAAATACTATACATAATAATACGCCATGCCATCCATCTTGCCTCCAGCAACTCCAGAATATCCAGAATATCCTGATAAACCTAACTCTTGACTGCCCGTGTGGAAATTGGTGGGCACCCAGAGTTTAGGAAGGAAAACAATAAACTCCGAGTCAGTCATGTGACTGGTGTGAGAACTCAAAACAGTTTATTTATCTTTGAAATCAAAAATAGAGGAATATTTTTATTTCAATTCGCAATGCTTTTAAAAATGAGACTACCATAAGGCCTCCCGCACACACACACAATGCAAACGCAGAATCGAAGGAGATTTCTCCTTATGATAGTCAAAGATGCTTGATACGCACTAAAAAGAACATTTGATATTATTACTAGTGCATAGTGTAGAGAAAATTTCATTTCGAAAGTAGAATATAAATCTTAGCCAACATACGACCATTATCGTATGCCTACTATAGCTACCATCCAAACAGTGGTGACCACCATAAGTGAATGGCAGGTTCTACAACTAATACCGTACAAGTCTCGTATTGTTTCTTTGGATTTCCAACGAATGATCAGGCCAAGGAACTTCCCATTGCCACATGAGAATGCCTCTGGATGGACATCCCCGAGAACCAAACCGGATCTCTACCAACACAAGGCCGGGTTACCCCTAACTGAGTAACAACTGACCGAATATGCCATCCCCCGGTCCTTTGGGACCTTTCAACCGAGCGCTCGTAATCAATTCACACAATCATAACAAAGTGTTTTCAACATGAGTAAGTATCTGGGCTCCATACCATGATACCACCCTTTTCCAGAAGGAAATGCACACATCCTAAAGGGCGCTACCCCTCATAACCTTGCTGCTTCTTTCCTGTTTTGACCATTCACGGGGTGTGAGGCTCGACGAAGTCACGTCCACAAAAACATACTTTATACAAAAGCCATGCTTTGGGTCAACAAATGATCATAGAAATGATCACCAGGATAGACGATCAAATAAACGATCCTATCACAAATAATCAACACAATGATCATTTACAGCAACACTCAGCATGTCACATTACCAAATTGGGAATATATTGCTGATAACATTCAACTACATAACCTCTGAGCTCGTACGTCTCAGAGAAGGGTGTTAAGCTAAAAGAATAAATTCTCCGCCACCAACAGAAATATATTTGAATGAAATCGGCTTTATATCTCAATTTGTAATGTCAGACATACAATCCATACAAGTCTGTTCCGGTCTCGAACAAAACCGAAGGCACTTCTTACGAAGCCCTTGCAATCCGGGTATTCACAATCCCGATCGAATTTCCCATCACTTAGGAGATCTCTATACCAGGAGCTACCCAGTGCAGAGACAATCGATAGGTCATCCTATCGCTTTCACAAATACTCGGTCTTCAACACCGATCTTCAATGCAATTCATAACGACGTATCACATATTCGAAATGGGTTATACGACCCCATGGTCCTTTCCCGGTTAACCCGAATAGTGAGCGCTTATTCAAAAATAATTGTGGCATTCAAATTCAAACAAATCACATCAATTACCCATTCAAAGGGAAATATTGATAGTCGGCTATTGAACTATCAATGGATATGCACAACATCACCAGTTTCCAAATAATTTTCCAAATTATTTATTTTCCAAAATATCTTTACAAGATATATTATTTCACACTTCAAAAATAAATCAATATTTATTTTTAAACCAGTTCCCCTTTCTTTTATAAATTCCATAGTGAATTTACATTCCAAAATATCCATGCATATATGATTTCAATTATTCATTTCAATTTATCTTCAAAAAGATAAATTCTCTAACATTCACTTTATATTGGAAAAACATTTCCATACTTATTTATTCATAAGTAATTCACAAATTTTATTTATTTTCAACACTTAGAAAATATTCAATATACTTAAATCGAGATTAAGTATATATTTCATTCTTTAAAGAAATCACTCTCTTAACGTATTTATTTGGGCCAAAACGAATGTTACGTAAAACATCATTACGACAACCCAAAAATCACTAGTATAGGGATTCGAAATTAAAATAGGCATATAAATCCCAATACTATACAAAACATTTCCTTTCGGAAATCATCTACTATAACAACAGTGTTATAGTCCATTATTTCCTTCTATTTCTCGAAAACGTCTATTTCAACAATAAATGTTGAAATCTATGGTTTCGAATCTCAACACATTTTAAACATCGTTAGGTCGTTTTAATTCTATTTAAAACATCACATTCAAAACAATTTCTTTAACATATTATTCACTATTCAAAAACGTGAATATACTTGTTAACAAAATTCATCCTTTAATTCATTTTATTTCAAAGGATTATTCACAGTCAGAAACGTGAATATAACTCCATTAATAGGTTTCAACAATTTACTTATCAAAATAAGTCGTTTGCGAATTTATAAAACAGCGTTTATAAATTCCATTTCTATTTATTTTATAACAACTTCCTTTATAAATCTCCTTTATTAGCCTATTCGATTTATATCCCAATTATAAAACAAAGGTTCATATTATAAGTCAAATACTTATAAAACGATTATTTACAAAATCGTTCTTTTAAACTTCATAATTATAAATCTTATAACTTATAAGATTCAATGATTTATTCAAAACTATTCTTTTAATAACTTCACAAATTTATAAATCTTACTATTTATAAATCTTATTTATAACTTCTCCATTTATAATTCTATAAATTTCATTCATTTATGAAATTCATTTACACTTCATTCAAACACTTATAAAAACTCGTTTTATGATGTCTATATTTCAATTTATAAATATCCATTTATAAATCTCTTAATATAAATCAATTTATATTATTCTTTAAACTTCTTTAATCTCCTTTATTATTTCACCATTTTGATTCATAAAATAATTAAATTTTATAAATCCTATATTTAAACTTTTCACAATAAATTTTAAAATCCCGATTAAACTATTTTATAAAATCATTAGCATCATATCCTCAAAAATCAGTTTTTAACTATATTTCTCAAAAATCATAATTTTTATAACTTTAACAATTATAACGTTTATTTATTTAAAATGGATCAATTCCAAAATTTGGTCCAATGATGCTACACACCAAATAGTCAATCACGACAACAACGATATCATATATCGATATGATAATCCATCAAATATCAAAATATCTGAAATCAAATAAAAACTGTTGAGGAATCCAGTTGGATCCCTCCAACCTGTTTTCCTGCATCCAAAAACATTAGCACAATACCAATTCCGTTCCAGTACGAAATTATCGCGGTATATGGGATTTAAAATATTATCCGCTTAATAACGGCGCAATAGGGTCTCATCCGCTAAAAAATGTGGGGAAATCAATAACTCCAATATATACATATGCCAATATATATATATTATTGCTACTATATATAATACCAATTTCACTGTTTATGAAATATTCGCGGTATATGTTTTTAATAAATAACGTCCGCTTACTAACGGCGTATAATGTCTATTTTAACAATCAATAGATATCAATCATCATTCAAACATAAATTCAGATATTTTAAATCTAACTATTTAAAATAAAATCGAAACTGATTCGATTGAGTGAGAAGTTCTCACCTTGATTTCAATTTCGTTTTAGCGATTTATTTCGAATAAAATTAAACGGACGTTTAATTTTACCCAAAATTCTCACTAACTCCAAATGACTCCAATCCAATTCCATCGCGTAGTGCTCGTCCATATGATTCCAACGCTTCTTGTTTCGCATTTTTTCGACCTCGTATGAACAAGATATAATTTTTCAAAGTTTATACGAATTAATATATATAAATTTACAAATTAAATTTCTATTTACAAACCCTAAACAATCAGGGACGTGCAAATTCCGAGCCCAAGATCTTGGCCGTTCCTTCCCATCTCCCCCCTCTCGTTCAATACTCAGTAACCAAAACCCATGCCGCCGCTAATGCCCTTACTCACGCGACCTACACGACGCCTTCTACCACGATCAGAAGCCCCCATATCGTGCGCCCACGCGAGAGCCACGCTCGGCCTTTATGCTGTGAAGCTCGGCCTCCTCTATGCCAAGATCTCGACCCATGAACGTGCGCACTTCCCTGGCCAGCCGCGCCTCGATCATCGCGCCTATGACGATCACAGCCGTATAGATTTAAAGATCTCGACGAGTGCTACAACTTTCATGTTGGAGGTATCACGAATTGTTGCTTGGATTTAGAGAGATTAATGGAAGAAGTGTTGAACGTTTCTGGCCTTCGGTTTATAAAGTGGCGGCTACTGAATTTAGGGTTAGGTTTTTTTTTTTTTTTGTGATTTATGGGGGTATTTATAGAAAATTTTTCAATCACTATTCACCCGGGAATTCCGAACTCCGATTTATGCGCCGTAACCAGCGTTTCTAGGGTTTACCCCGCGTTCCGGACACAATGGAACAGGTTTCGGAAGCTAATTCAGACATCTGTGCGAGTTATGGCAATAAACGTTCAATTTAAATTAAACCGATTTAAATGATTTTCTAGACGTTTTAATTTGTACCGGACAAACGGTAAATCCAATTGACACGAAATTTGAAACCTTACAATAATATCACATTACGGATCCGATGAAACTGGTTTCGTCGAAATCCGAGACTTTTTGAAAAATGGCTATTTTAACTCGCCAAATTAATATTAAAAATAATTCGATGCGTTTCGAGCTGCTACGATCAAACGGTAACTTCGATTGACACGAAAATTGAAATCCGGTAATAACTAACTATTACGGATCCAATGGAACTGGTCTCGTTCAATTCTGAGACTGTTCAAAAATTGACTATTTTCACTAGTCGATTTTAATATTAAAATATTCAATTTTCACAAATTAACTTTTAATTCGATTTTAAAAGTTCTAAAATATCGTTCTAACTTCCATATGATAAAATAAAATTTTACAAATCATTTTCAATCATATTTAATTCGATTTTCAATTATTCCCATAATTTAACATATTAAATTATCGATTTAATTATTCAATTAAATCCAATAATTCAAATAAAAATTTATTTGACTTAAAAATTCACTTATTAATATTTAAAATTAATTAAATATTCAAATTTTAATTACTAAAAATTTTGGGTCGTTACAATCTTCCCCCCTTAAAAGAATTTCGTTCTCGAAATTAACAAGTAAGAAAAGTTACAGAATCTATTAACTTTCCATAATTCATAGTTTAAACTTTTTATAATAACTTTACTAAGTTTTCAAATCATACTTAGTTATCTTTTCAAAAACAACTACTATTGTTTAACTTTCAATTCCAAATCAAAGTTAAAGTTTTCAAAATTTTCCCATTTTCTCAAATTTTTTTCTAACGCCTTAAATTTTCGGAAAAATTCGCCATAGTCTCCTTTGCGCGGCTCGATCCAAAAAAAAAATGACAGTATATATATCACAAATATACATCTCATCAAGTAATGAGGCATCCCGAAGGGAAAAAAGTATAAAAGTACGATATGTAATCCGAGATATGTACCTTATATTTTATTAGCGAGCATATACGGCTAATATAGCGCGAAAGCGAGCTCCAAATGCGAAGCAACGCGATCCGCACCTACTAAACACTCAACAAACAACATGAGAATCATGCATATAGACAATAGTATCAATATACAACATATAGCAACATAATAACTATATATGTCAACATAGCAATTGAAACAAAAGCAATATATTCAACCATCAACCAACTAGCATTCATAACCAATAAATATTCATTCATATTCTCTTTAATATTCAATGAAATGGTTTTTTCAATTTAATCACATTCGATTCATTAACAGTGGATGTTCCTACTAACATTCATTTTCAATTAGTTTATATTCACTAATTCATATTCAAGTTGGTTCACTTCCAAATCAAATTCAATTCTATTTAAGATTCACTTAACTTCTAATTGAATTTCAATTACTTTAGCTTCCAATTTCATTAACTCAATTTCATTAACACTTAATGAATTATATACAATCAACTAACAATCATATAACAACCAATGTTTATTAATTACAACCAAATTACTTTGCTTACAATTGGTTAATTAATTTGATTTTCATTCAACTATTCAACTTTCCAATAATCATTAGATTTTAATGAATTTCACTTATATCCATTATTTCATATCAATTTAATTCACATTCAATTGATTTACATTCAATCCATTTATTCAATTCAATTTCCAATTCATTTTCATTACAACTCATATTCATAAATATATTCATATAGTTTCACTTCTTATATATATATAAGTTTATTTCACAATCGCAAATCACTTTAATTATAATTCAATTCTTATAATTCTTTACTTATACAATTATTCTTTTATTTAGATTATTCAAACAACTAAACAATCAACTTATATACACTTTAATAATTCTGAAAAATTATCCCTTTATATATAAAATATATAATCAAGGTAAAATTATTTCATTTACCCAATTTAAAACAATACTGTGTCGAATTGTTCTATTCAAGTGTTTAGAAACCCCTTCGGCATAGTCTTGCGGACCACGCTGACGAAAGTTCATATGCCACTCAATAAACCAATCATCACAATATAAAACAATTTTATATTCACTAACAAATACGCTCTCATAGCTATTATTACACTCAAACTCATTCTAGAGTACTACTAACTCTATCTCTAATGAGTAATACCCAACAGAACCATGGTTGTCGCTTAACCATAAGCTCCGATACCAAATGTAACGCCCCGAAAATTTTCGACTTTCGAAAATTCAACATCGATACTCACTTTATCGACTGCCGAGAAATCGAAGGCCGGAAACCCGAAATGTTATGGGTTTTAAGAAAAAGAAAAAGAGAAGAAAAGGATAGAAAAGATAGAGGGAAAAGAATGTAGAAAATAACAGAAAGAAAATAGAAGGGAAAAGAGGATAGACAATAGAACGGATAGAAAGGAAACAACAAAGAACAATAACAGAATCTCACAATCGCAGCGGAACAACATATAATAAATAAATGAATAATCTTTAAACAAAGAACTATATCAGTTATTACATTACATCACATTTCATTACATCATATCATCAGAGTGTACAACAACATACAACAGCAAACAATGCAGCGGAAAAAGAAATACTATACATAATAATACGCCATGCCATCCATCTTGCCTCCAGCAACTCCAGAATATCCAGAATATCCTGATAAACCTAACTCTTGACTGCCCGTGTGGAAATTGGTGGGCACCCAGAGTTTAGGAAGGAAAACAATAAACTCCGAGTCAGTCATGTGACTGGTGTGAGAACTCAAAACAGTTTATTTATCTTTGAAATCAAAAATAGAGGAATATTTTTATTTCAATTCGCAATGCTTTTAAAAATGAGACTACCATAAGGCCTCCCGCACACACACACAATGCAAACGCAGAATCAGAGGAGATTTCTCCTTATGATAGTCAAAGATGCTTGATACGCATTAAAAAGAACATTTGATATTATTACTAGTGCATAGTGTAGAGAAAATTTCATTTCGAAAGTAGAATATAAATCTTATCCAACATACGACCATTATCGTATGCCTACTATAGCTACCATCCAAACAGTGGTGACCACCATAAGTGAATGGCAGGTTCTACAACTAATACCGTACAAGTCTCGTATTGTTTCTTTGGATTTCCAACGAATGATCAGGCCAAGGAACTTCCCATTGCCACATGAGAATGCCTCTGGATGGACATCCCCGAGAACCAAACCGGATCTCTACCAACACAAGGCCGGGTTACCCCTAACTGAGTAACAACTGACCGAATATGCCATCCCCCGGTCCTTTGGGACCTTTCAACCGAGCGCTCGTAATCAATTCACACAATCATAACAAAGTGTTTTCAACATGAGTAAGTATCTGGGCTCCATACCATGATACCACCCTTTTCCAGAAGGAAATGCACACATCCTAAAGGGCGCTACCCCTCATAACCTTGCTGCTTCTTTCCTGTTTTGACCATTCACGGGGTGTGAGGCTCGACGAAGTCACGTCCACAAAAACATACTTTATACAAAAGCCATGCTTTGGGTCAACAAATGATCATAGAAATGATCACCAGGATAGACGATCAAATAAACGATCCTATCACAAATAATCAACACAATGATCATTTACAGCAACACTCAGCATGTCACATTACCAAATTGGGAATATATTGCTGATAACATTCAACTACATAACCTCTGAGCTCGTACGTCTCAGAGAAGGGTGTTAAGCTAAAAGAATAAATTCTCCGCCACCAACAGAAATATATTTGAATGAAATCGGCTTTATATCTCAATTTGTAATGTCAGACATACAATCCATACAAGTCTGTTCCGGTCTCGAACAAAACCGAAGGCACTTCTTACGAAGCCCTTGCAATCCGGGTATTCACAATCCCGATCGAATTTCCCATCACTTAGGAGATCTCTATACCAGGAGCTACCCAGAGCAGAGACAATCGATAGGTCATCCTATCGCTTTCACAAATACTCGGTCTTCAACACCGATCTTCAATGCAATTCATAACGACGTATCACATATTCGAAATGGGTTATACGACCCCATGGTCCTTTCCCGGTTAACCCGAATAGTGAGCGCTTATTCAAAAATAAGTGTGGCATTCAAATTCAAACAAATCACATCAATTACCCATTCAAAGGGAAATATTGATAGTCGGCTGTTGAACTATCAATGGATATGCACAACATCACCAGTTTCCAAATAATTTTCCAAATTATTTATTTTCCAAAATATCTTTACAAGATATATTATTTCACACTTCAAAAATAAATCAATATTTATTTTTAAACCAGTTCCCCTTTCTTTTATAAATTCCATAGTGAATTTACATTCCAAAATATCCATGCATATACGATTTCAATTATTCATTTCAATTTATCTTCAAAAAGATAAATTCTCTAACATTCACTTTATATTGGAAAAACATTTCCATACTTATTTATTCATAAGTAATTCACAAATTTTATTTATTTTCAACACTTAGAAAATATTCAATATACTTAAATCGAGATTAAGTATATATTTCATTCTTTAAAGAAATCACTCTCTTAACATATTTATTTGGGCCAAAACGAATGTTACGTAAAACATCATTACGACAACCCAAAAATCACTAGTATAGGGATTCGAAATTAAAATAGGCATATAAATCCCAATACTATACAAAACATTTCCTTTCGGAAATCATCTACTATAACAACAGTGTTATAGTCCATTATTTCCTTCTATTTCTCGAAAACGTCTATTTCAACAATAAATGTTGAAATCTATGGTTTCGAATCTCAACACATTTTAAACATCGTTAGGTCGTTTTAATTCTATTTAAAACATCACATTCAAAACAATTTCTTTAACATATTATTCACTATTCAAAAACGTGAATATACTTGTTAACAAATTTCATCCTTTAATTCATTTTATTTCAAAGGATTATTCACAATCAGAAACGTGAATATAACTCCATTAATAGGTTTCAACAATTTACTTATCAAAATAAGTCGTTTGCGAATTTATAAAACAGCGTTTATAAATTCCATTTCTATTTATTTTATAACAACTTCCTTTATAAATCTCCTTTATTAGCCTATTCGATTTATATCCAAATTATAAAACAAAGGTTCATATTATAAGTCAAATACTTATAAAACGATTATTTACAAAATCGTTCTTTTAAACTTCATAATTATAAATCTTATAAATTATAAGATTCAATGATTTATTCAAAACTATTCTTTTAATAACTTCACAAATTTACAAATCTTACTATTTATAAATCTTATTTATAACTTCTCCATTTATAATTCTATAAATTTCATTCATTTATGAAATTCATTTACACTTCATTCAAACACTTATAAAAACTCGTTTTATGATGTCTATATTTCAATTTATAAATATCCATTTATAAATCTCTTAATATAAATCAATTTATATTATTCTTTAAACTTCTTTAATCTCCTTTATTATTTCACCATTTTGATTCATAAAATAATTAAATTTTATAAATCCTATATTTAAACTTTTCACAATAAATTTTAAAATCCCGATTAAACTATTTTATAAAATCATTAGCATCATATCCTCAAAAATCAGTTTTTAACTATATTTCTCAAAAATCATAATTTTTATAACTTTAACAATTATAACGTTTATTTATTTAAAATGGATCAATTCTAAAATTTGGTCCAATGATGCTACACACCAAATAGTCAATCACGACAACAACGATATCATATATCGATATGATAATCCATCAAATATCAAAATATCTGAAATCAAATAAAAACTGTTGAGGAATCCAATTGGATCCCTCCAACCTGTTTTCCTGCATCCAAAAACATTAGCACAATACCAATTCCGTTCCAGTACGAAATTATCGCGGTATATGGGATTTAAAATATTATCCGCTTAATAACGGCGCAATAGGGTCTCATCCGCTAAAAAATGCGGGGAAATCAATAACTCCAATATATACATATGCCAATATATATATATATTGCTACTATATATAATACCAATTTCACTGTTTATGAAATATTCGCGGTATATGTTTTTAATAAATAACATCCGCTTACTAACGGCGTATAATGTCTATTTTAACAATCAATAGATATCAATCATCATTCAAACATAAATTCAGATATTTTAAATCTAACTATTTAAAATAAAATCGAAACTGATTCGATTGAGTGAGAAGTTCTCACCTTGATTTCAATTTCGTTTTAGCGATTTATTTCGAATAAAATTAAACGGACGTTTAATTTTACCCAAAATTCTCACTAACTCCAAATGACTCCAATCCAATTCCATCGCATAGTGCTCGTCCATATGATTCCAACGCTTTTTGTTTCGCATTTTTTCGACCTCGTATGAACAAGATATAATTTTTCAAAGTTTATACGAATTAATATATATAAATTTACAAATTAAATTTCTATTTAGAAACCCTAAACAATCAGGGACGTGCAAATTCCGAGCCCAAGATCTTGGCCGTTCCTTCCCATCTCCCCCCTCTCGTTCGATACTCAGTAACCAAAACCCATGCCGCCGCTAATGCCCTTGCTCACGCGACCTACACGACGCCTTCTACCACGATCAGAAGCCCCCATATCGTGCGCCCACGCGAGAGCCACGCTCGGCCTTCATGCTGTGAAGCTCGGCCTCCTCTATGCCAAGATCTCGACCCATGAACGTGCGCACTTCCTGGCCAGCCGCGCCTCGATCATCGCGCCTATGACGATCACAGCCGTATAGATTTAAAGATCTCGACGAGTGCTACAACTTTCATGTTGGAGGTATCACGAATTGTTGCTTGGATTTAGAGAGATTAATGGAAGAAGTGTTGAACGTTTCTGGCCTTCGGTTTATAAAGTGGCGGCTACTGAATTTAGGGTTAGGTTTTTTTTTTTTTTTTTGTGATTTATGGGGGTATTTATAGAAGATTTTTAAATCACTATTCACCCAGGAATTCCGAACTCCGATTTACGCGCCGTAACCAGCATTTCTAGGGTTTACCCCGCGTTCCGGACACAATGGAACAGGTTTCAAAAGCTAATTCGGACATCTGTGCGAGTTATGGCAATAAACGTTCAATTTAAATTAAACCGATTTAAATGATTTTCTAGGCGTTTTAATTTGTACCGGACAAACGGTAAATCCAATTGATACGAAATTTGAAACCTTACAATAATATCACATTACGGATCCGATGAAACTGGTTTCGTCGAAATCCGAGACTTTTTGAAAAATGGCTATTTTAACTCGCCAAATTAATATTAAAAATAATTCAATGCGTTTCGAGCTGCTACGATCAAACGGTAACTCCGATTGACACGAAAATTGAAATCCGGTAATAACTAACTAATACGGATCCAATGGAACTGGTCTCGTTCAATTCTGAGACTGTTCAAAAATTGACTATTTTCACTAGTCGATTTTAATATTAAAATATTCAATTTTCACAAATTAACTTTTAATTCGATTTTAAAAGTTCTAAAATATCGTTCTAACTTCCATATGATAAAATAAAATTTTACAAATCATTTTCAATCATATTTAACTCGATTTTCAATTATTCCCATAATTTAACATATTAAATTATCGATTTAATTATTCAATTAAATCCAATAATTCAAATAAAAATTTATTTGACTTAAAAATTCACTTATTAATATTTAAAATTAATTAATATTCAAATTTTAATTACTAAAAATTTTGGGTCGTTACAGCTTAAGATTCCCTAGCTGAATTGATTTGTTTATCATTCTCGTGAGCAGTTCCATAACGAGTATGAAGATGTAAGCAGACATGGGATCACCCTGTCTAATACCTTGTTTACTGGTGAAAAAACCAGTGGTCGAACCATTGACAATGATAGAATAAGTCGGTGTGGAGATACATTCATGTATCCAAGCTATAAAGTGAGGAGGAAAATTCATATAACCCATGATGCGGACAATACTATCCCACTGTATCATGTCAAAGGCTTTCATTATATCAAGCTTCATCATAGCCTTCGGGGGATTATTACTTCTTTGATATCCTTTAATTAGCTCGTGCGCAAGAAGAATGTGGTCAAGTATGTTCCTGCCTGGAAGAAACGCAGCCTGGTTATTAGAGATAATAGATGGGAGGACTTTCTTCAACCGGGTAGCAATAACCTTGGATATACACTTAGTTACATACATACATATATATATATACAATCATATTTTAGATAATTTAAATAACCGGGTAGCAAATACTTAGTTACATACATACATACATACATACATATATACATACATACATACATACATACATATATATATAGCTAATTTTTTTTGAGGAAATAAAACCATTTATATTTAAAAATAAAAACAATACATTACTTTATTATTTGAAAACAACATTTTAGATAATTTAAATAAAATTTATAAAAGATATTGTAAATTACTTGTTATTTAAATGAATAAATATTTCATATTTTAGTTTTATTTAAACTTTCATATTTAATTACAATCATATTTATTAAACAATATTTTAAAAAGAAATAAAAAAAATCTTATTATTAATCTTATTTAAACTTACGCTAAAATCCTTTTTAAACAATTAAACATTTATTTTATGTATTTTAAAACCATATAGTTCTTTACTAAATAGCTTTTGAAAGCTTATCATTAAATAAATCACGATTTCCCAATTACCAAAATATTGGAATTAGAAAATATGCTATATTAATTAAATTTAAAACCAAACTCTTCCATTTAATATATATATAAATATATATATATATATACACACATTATAAATAGAAACAATTTATTAGCTTACTAAAAGATAAATTCACTAATTAAATATTTAATAAAAGAAGATTAATAAATCAATTCAAATTTATTTACAAAAATTATCAAATCAATTTAATTTTAATATAGATTATTAAATTTATATTGCCAGAAATTCTGGGATATCACATGATTCATCTGTATATCCCTCAACATCTATTAGTTGCACCATCATCTCTCGTAACACTTACATTGTCATGCTACATATAGCTTTGTCTCCATCTCGTTATGAACCTTTTTGCATTGTGCCTGCCTCATGGTGTGTCCTTACAACACATCGTTTAGTCTAACAATGGTGGTGACTAGTCGACCGTGATTTAAGGTGCATCCCCAAATCCATTTGGTTAGGATGAATACCAGCCTACTAGTAAATCACCCAGTACCAATGATGTTATTAATACATTTATTCACGTTGGCTTCACAAACGACATTACCCGTTAAATGTCATTTATATCCTAATGCCTTTATGGGGTTTATATCCCTCATCTTACGTAGTATATCACAAGTGCATCATCATATCATTTAGCATATAAAAGATATAGTGGAATAATTAACATTCATTGCTTAACATCATAACATATGCAAACACACATAATGAGGTGTTACGGCCTAGGATTTTTTAAAAATGGAAAAGCTATCATGGACCAAGATTACAAAGCTATCGGCGTTCAAAGTACCATGTAAGTAAAAGGTGTGAGGCTATCATAGATTAAGAATGCAGAGCTATCGAAGGCCAAGAATGTAGAACTATAATAGATCAAAAGCATCACTAATTGAAGCTAAAGCTATCGTAAGTCAAGAAAAGAAGCTATCACATGTCGAGATAAAAGAGTTATTGCATGTCAAGATATAGAGCTTTCCTATTTTGAAGCTAAGATATCACATATTGAGATAAAGAGCTATCGCATGTTGAGATAAAGAGTCATCACATGTTAAGATTCGAGCTATTGCGTGTTGAGCTATCACATGTTGGGATAAAGAGCTATCGCATGTCAACATAACGAGCTAGCGCATGTCTAGATAATGAGATGCCACATGTCAAGATATAGATTTATTGCAATATAAAGATAAGTTATCACAGGTTGAGGTTATCACATGATGAAATCAATGGTCTATCAAAAGTCAAAACAACAAAAATATCGGCAAAGCTATTGTAAGTTAAAGATATCGCATATTAAAACCGTAATGCTATCACATGTTAGAATTTAGAAGTAATGAAGCTGACTCATGTTGAAATTATTATGTATTTAAGCTTCGAATGTTGAGAAACTGCTATCGCACATCAAGAAATCAACACAATAAGCACTCCAATTAGCCAGTGGTAACTTATGGTTCATCCAGCTATGCCATGTCATCATTAAGAGATTAAAAGTAAGTTGCACATCGTATAAAATTAATATCATTCCATGTAACGACTTGTGTTTATGTATCTAAGGATCATAAATGTTATTATAAATCAAAATTGGATCGTATGAGGCTATAAATTTAAGAAATGTTGGGTATGACATTTTTTACTCTTAGTAATTTTATTGGGTAGTTTTGACCCTGGAAAATTTTAAGGCCTATAAATTTTAATGGGAGCAAAAAAAAAAAGGTCTGAAATCGCTTCTAGATGAACGATATTATGGTTACCCTTTCAGTCGAGTGCTCATAATAGCTCTTTGGACATACCATTTAGGTGATATGGCCATTTGAAATTAGACAATTTTTGGACAGACTAGTGGATAATTAGTGAGGCTAGGCTTAGGCCTATTAATATATTTCAAAAATTATGCATAAAGGAGTTGATGGGACAACCTCCATTCATTACTTCACTTCCAAAAATAGCTAGATGCCACACTAATTCATTTTTATCAAAAAAGCCAATATTTTCCTTACTCCAATTAGCAAAGTCAAGGGATTAGGAAGGGGATTAGTGAGCGATTAGTGATTTGTTCAAATGGGTGTCTTAGAACTCATGAAGGCTACTGTTTATATCAGATTTCCTAAAAGGATGAAAGTCCATAACCAATAATTTACCACAAAGCAAACTCTCATCTTAGGTAAACAATGATGATTGAACACATGTATACCATCAAAATTTACTATGGCCATTGAGTTATTCACCATTGGAATGTATACTAATAAGGGATTTCACTAGACGGAAGGAAAGGATAATAGAGGAACTTCCTTAATAAGATAAAAGTAGTTAATTTACACATAACCTTTTAGTAAAACTTTAATGTATAAAATGCCAATAAGGTTCAACCAAACTGTTAGGGATGATCAATCGACCTTCAATATGGATTAGTACATTGTTTGCGTAATGGTAATTAGCAAGGTTCTTTGGGAAACTAGATGTTACATATTGCTCTAAAATTTAAATAAGGTCTAGAATTTATAAAGGAAAAAGTAAAGAATGTATAAAGACAAAAGTTACGTCTATAGAAGAGAGAAGTCATAAGGCATTTATTCAAAATCAATGGTGAAATATGCAAAGCAAGATGAAGTGGAAAACCTTTCATTTTGTAAGATTAGGAAATATGGAATATAAAATGAAACGGTGCAATTATGAAACAACCAAAAATTTGAGAAACACCAGTGGAGATAATTTTGGTTCAGAATGAACATATTTAATTCTTATGGGGTTAAGTGAAGTTCTCATGTTAAATTGATGAGGGAAGAGTTTTTTAAATGAGAGTGAATTAGAGATAAGGATGCAAAAATTCCAATATTAAATGGTGAAGTTATGATTATATTAAACATTAGAGAAACAATTATCTTATACTAAAAGTAAATTTGATTTGTAATGAGCATGTTTAATTTATTTTTGGGTTAAATGAATTGTTACCATTAAATTGATGAGAGAAAGTGTTCTAAGATAGAGTGAATGAGAGGTAAGAACGTTGAAAGTTAAATATTATCTTTTATTTATATATATAATATACAATAGATAAAAAGCCATATAAGCAAATTCATATTTCATACTCAAACATAATTAATGTCAAAATGTACAACTAGCATATTTAATGACTTATATATAAATAACCTATTGAATTTTTTAACAAATTTTCTATATAAACCATTAAGTGATTTATGACCATTTGCATCCTTTTGTAGATCAATTTACGATGACTATGATGATTAATACATGCTTTTCTCAGTTCTACTATCTTTTGCTAGCTTATTATACATGCAATATACCATTTTAAGCATATATTATATTGTTTAACCAAGCCTAACGACTTGCTATAATACCCATTCATTAGCAGAAGAGTAAATTTTTATGTTGGGTGTTACTTTTATTGGACTTTGTATTATGTTAATATATAAATAAACTAAAGGTTCGTTCTTTTAAGTTTGTTGATAAAAAATGCTTCTAAGATCACTATTAGGCCAAATTTTAGTTCGACCTAATATGCCTATAGCTTGAGAAATTGAATGATACTTGAGTCGGATGGATTCCCGATTCAAGCCCGCTTATCATCAACGAAGTCATTATGCAAATTGTTCTATTCCAAAATCCTCAAAAGTAAAGTCAGAAGATTAGATTAGTCCAAATTCTTTATGCCAAATCCAAGGAGGATCACTTGATTCATTTTGGGAAGACATCTAATTAGATCATTTTTATTGATTTTAGATATTAGTTTGAAATTCGAATGACCAAAACTTTTATATCAATCCATGGATCACTTGATTCAGCCAGAAGACACAAATTATCATTGGAGTTTTTCATACTTTGTATGTAGATGCTTTCTTTCCTAATTTCTTCAAAGATAATGTTTAACTCATTATCTTAATGTGACATTTATCTTTTACGAATTTAATTTTGAAACCCTTATCACACAATTAACTAATACTCGACAGATTACGCTATCCACTATCCAATATCTATATGTCCTTTTTGATCTGAAGAGTTTGATTATCAGGCGTCTATTCATCAAAGGCCATGTAACACATCTGAACCTGCAATTCATACCATTTCAAAAGATCACGTGATTTTTTTATAATGTATATATGAAAATTTATGAAACAACATTATGATGATTTTGCAAATTATCTTTTCAAAAATAGTGTTAAAAATATTATCAAAAATTGCCAAACTTACTGAAAAATCAGATTATGAATACTATGAAAACCAATGCTTTGGTACCAAATGTCAATTAATGGAATATGGATCTTAAGGTTAAATTAATAATAGAGGGATGGTGAATAGTTTTAATGGATTATATGATTATTTTTCAAAATTTTAAGATTCTACTTGGAATGATCTAATTAACAATCACATGCAGATAAAAGTAAATACAGTAAAAGTAAAAAGGAAAGAACATACTAGGATTTTATACTGGTTTGGAATAACCCTACATCCAATCCTGCACAACCCCTTATACCGATTTATTTTCAACTAGTAAATGCAAATACAATCTCGATTTCAAGGCTCGAGACACACCCTCCAAAATCTCGGCCTCTATGTAGAGCCACTTGATTTTTGGGCTACAAGCACACCCCTAGATTTACGGGCTACTAAGCACACTCAATTGATTTTACGGGCTACAATCACACCCATAAGTATAAAAGCATGATTTGATAGAGTTTTACTGACTCGAATCTTTGATCTTGATTACATTTGATCCTATACCTCTTGAATGGCACTTTGATCTTGTTTTGAGTGAGAGAGATGAGAGAAATCAGAGAGTAGATGAAGGAGAATCAAACTAGTGATGATTGAATTTAATTCTAGTTGAATTTTGAAAGATTTAGGGTATATTTTGATTTAGAAAATGAGAGAGTGAAAGTAGGAGAGATGAAATAAGAAAATTATGATCAAAAATTCATTTGGAAGTTTGGTATTTATAGAGAAACAACAATCATATCCATTCATGAAGAGATAAGACAAAAAGATAATTCTTTTGAAATTTAAATTTTGAAAAAATTAGCCACTCTATCGACATACATACATAGACTATGTCGATATACTCTTTTTATAATTTAAAAATACTTTAAAACATTATTTTGAAAACTCGTTTTGTAAAATAGTTTGATACTTTGTAAAATCATTTATGCACAGTTTCTACATATTTAATCGTAATAAAACTAAATAATTTTGATAATTTTAGTTTAATGTAAATAATATATATATATATATATATAATTAAAAGAACTATAACTTATTAAATTATAAACAAAAATTCAATATATCTAAACCTAAAGAAACTAAAATAATATCTTTATAAGTATAAGAGATTGAAAATCATTTTGATAAATATTTTAAAAAGATTATTTTGAAACATGATATTTGGAAAACAATTTAAATTTTTTAAAGAAGGTGAGAGAGCTCAGGAAAGTGCTATCAAGGTTTTAACTTAAATAATACGAATCTATAATTTATCTAGAATATCTTGAAATCTTGAACTCTTCAATACATGAGTTTTCATTCTCTAACTCTTAAAATTCTGTATCAGCATTTTAAATCTACTTTTTATACCGTACAGTCTTCTTAATCAACACTGTCTAATATCCTGCATTATATACTATATATAATGATAAAAAGTTACTATTTATATTTTATAATATGTATATAGTTGTTATCATCAAACTCAATACCTAAGTTACTAACAACAATGACCATGGGAGGAGAGGTGTAGCTTCTCAAGCTCTAGATTGTTTAATGAAAATGATATAAGCTCAATAATGAATACGGACGACAATCATTTATACTCATGCCATTTTCGTTTCTTTAGTTGATATATTATTATATTTAGAAAGATAATATAAGTATCAAATTATTCAACTTTGTTTGTGGGATTTCTTTATGCTTGAATGTTCGTAAATGTTTTGCATTATCTAGTTTTGCTGAAGTTATGTGGAATTTTGATTTGATATAATTATTTAAGTTTTATTTAAAAATAAATAAGATAAATTATTTACCTTTTTTAAGTTACAAAGACACGAAACTACAATATCCATGTGTAAAATTCTACATTAACAGTGGTCATGTTGTGTGAACACATATCATGTAAAGCTAAAAAAATTGGTTTAATATAGTTTGGTTTTTGTGACGACCCAGAATTATGAACATTTGAAATAGAGAATATTTAATTGATTTGGAATATTGGAAGTTATTTTAACTTGAATTTTAATTGTAACTATAAATTTGATAATTAAAATTTTGAATTTAATTTATTGAAATTGGGTAAAAAATTGAATCTTTAGTTTTAAACCTGTCAAAATATAATTTGATGGCTTGGAAAATTCATATTGATAATACTGAAGATAATGGAAGCTTCAGAATTTAATTTGAAATGCTTTGTTCAGTTTTGAATTTTTATCGTTTAAATTGATATTTAAAAATAGCCTTCCGAGGCACAATCTCGGATTTCGATGAAACTAGTTCTATTGGATCCGTAATATTGTATTATTATCGGGTTTCAATTTTCGTAGTGTTTGGAGTAGTCGTGTGGCTGTACGAATTGAAAACATGCTGAAATTTATATCGAAATTTAATTTAATAGTTGGGTCTAAAAAAGCTATCTTCTCCATATGATCGAATTTGGACTCAGAATCTTTTCCATTGCATTCGGAATAGGGATTTAACATTATAAACGCCTGACGGCACGGCTCGATAGGAATTCGAAATTTTGAGTTGCGTTTCTCGTGACGATTTCAATTTAATTTTAAATTTAATACAATATATATGCCTATATAAATTGTTTTCACAAGATCATTTTTTTACACGTTGCTTGCCTCTTAAACTATGTGTTCGCTGGTTTAAACATGTTTGATTTTTATAAAAAAAAGATATGCCGAGCAAAACGAATAAAGAGTAAAGGCATCCCCTCCTATCTTCTATTTTTGATTTCAGAAATGCCCAGTTCTTTAAAAATGGCCGTTGTATATAAATCAAAGGCCCCTCTATTCCTTTTCCTTCTTCATTCGAACCAAAGTCTGTTTGAATGACTTCCTACCTCCTCCTTTTAAATTCAATTCAATCAAAGCCGAACACCCTCCTTCTCTTTTCGAATTCACGGCAAAATTATCAAGGCGAGGAGCGCATCTCTTTCAATCGAACCCGAGTATCGCTTGGTCAAATCGCGATTCTAGGAAGATGGGCCTCACGTGGTGGTTGCTCGCAAAGGAGCAGTGGAAGCAGAGTCGGGTTTGGTAGAAATGATTTAGGGGCCTTGCGTTCATCATTCTGGCTAGGGATTGTCGACGTCGGTTTATTCGCCATCGATCAAAGGCTACCACGATGACAAGGTGGTAAGCACATGTGTTTGTGAGGTCGCTTGAGGCTCAGTCGTGTGTCGAGCTTGATGGTAGTCTACTTGGGGGAGGTCGGTTGTTAGGTATATTGATTTTTGAATTTATTTAAATATATTTATATATTTAGGTAGGGTTTAGTTGAACAGAGAAAATATATTGACAGTAAAGAAAAAATAATAGTACAGTAAGGGATAAAGTAATTCTGTTCTAGATTAATAAATGTATGTTTTAAATTGGTAAATTTATTAAAGAATATTTAGTTTAAATTTAATAAATAGTTAATTAAATCTATTTAAAATATGTTAATTGTTTGACTAATTCGAATATTAATAAAAACCTTATGATGTTTGTTACAAGGTTTAAAGATCGTGAAAAACAAACTGGAATGGAAATGGGTTGCATGCATAAGCAAAAAGTGAGATCTTCTCACTCAATCGAATTTTCCGATTTAATTTTAAATAGTTAAATTTAAAATTGTTGATTGTGTCCTTGGATGATAAATTATTATCAGTTGCATTGGATTAGAATCTATGCGCCGCATAATAGCAGAGGATATTATATTAAACCCATATACCGCGATATTCCACCTCGAAGTGGAATTGGTATTATATATGTATTTGGAGTGATTGATTTCCCGCATTATATAGCGAATGAGACCCTATGCATCACATAATAGTGGATGACATTTTATAAATCCATATACCGCGATATTTAACCTCGAAGTGAAATTAGTATTTAATTATTGTGCTTACATCTGTGGATGCAGGAAAACAGGTTGGAAGGATCCAACTGGATTCCTCAAAACATTTGAATTTGTTTCATTTGTTGTGTGTTGATTTATTTATAATCTGTGTGCGATTATATTTGTGACTGAAATCGTTGAAGGCTATAGTTTAGCCGAATTTATTTTTGGTATCGTAGGATACCAGAAATAAATAAAATTTGTTTTTTGAAATTTAAGCAGAAAGTTTATAGAAAAATTTATTTTAGATAATTACATAACTTTAAAAGAAAGAATTTAAAGGGTAAAGATTGATTTTTGTAATCCTATTGAATAAAATTCTAAAATATGGGAAAAAGATTTAAAAATGGATTTCAAGTGACATTGTTTTATAGATGAAGAATTTATTTAAAAGATTTTTAAATAGTTTGGGAAAAAAATAAAGAAATTTATTTTGAAAGAAAATAAATTTGGAGATCAATTTGGAATTTGATTCAGTGTTTGAAAATAAATCTTTTGGAAATCGATTTGGCGTTTAAAAATAAATTTTGGGAAATCAATTCTGAAATCGATTTGGTGTTTGAAATAAATGTTTAAAAATTCAATTTGAGATTCGATTTGGTATTTAAAATCAATTTGAAAATTGATTTGGTGTTGAAAGTGAATATGTAAAAATCGTATATTAGTGGATATTTGAAAATTTAAATTCACAATGGGAATTTCATAAAAGAATGGGAAATTTGTTTTAAAAATAAATACTGTTTTATTTTTTAAAGTGTGGTAAGGAATTTACGGATTTGAAACGTAAATTTGAAAGAAATCCAGAAAGATTTATAAATTGATTTGAATGAACCATTTTAGAATGGAAAGTGTACTTTCCCTGGAAAGCCGAGTATGTTTCCGATATAGTTTATAAATATAAATTAAAACTGTAAAGATGGTTTTCAGGAAAGAATATTTTGGAGACATTATTTACTTAGGTTATTTTGAAAATCTTTAAAGTAAAAGAATTATTTTAATTTATTATAGAAGTGATTATTTAAACTTTTAATTGATATTTGTTTTAGAAAATGGATATTTAAATCGTTACATCCTATCTACTAATTTTATTTTAAAATTAATTTGGACTTGAATTTTTATATGAGATATTAGTATAATATTTTCATAATTAATATTTAAGTAAGTGTTTTTAAATAGTTTTATTTTAAATATTTCCAAGTACATATGTTTGGATAAGTAATTTAAATTATTTTAAGGTATTTGTACTCGGCAAATTTTCAGTTGAAATGAATGAATATTTGGAAATTTATTCCACGTGAGGAAAATGGTTTTAAATTTGTTTTCAAAAGATTGAAAGGTGAAAAGTGATTTTAAATTTGTTTTTTAAATGGTTGAAATGTTAAAATTGTATCTTGCAAAGATATTTAAAAAGATAAATAATTGGAGAAAACTATTTAAATCTTGGTGATTGTTGTGAATATAGATTGATAGTTAAATAACCGACTATCAATATTGGTGTTAGCACCAAAATTGGTCACTAACACCCTTAGAAAGATTGTGTAGAGAGATTAATGAAGAAAGTAAATTAAAACAGAGAACATAATGTAAATTTCAATGCAGAAAGTAAGAACACCAAATTTATAGTGGTTCGGCGTAGTAGCCTACGTCCACTTTGAAGTTGATCTTTATTCTTTTCATCGATACTTGATTACAGATACAGTCTGCTTCTAAGTACTTGAATATAGTTGCAAGATACGAAGAAATAAGTCTGGAACGAGTCTTGAAAATGGCAGAGTTTCCCCAAAGTTCTCTAGAATCTCTCTCCTTTTTCTGTGCCCCTGCCCCTCTATTTATAGACGAAGGTGGGTTGGACTTCCCTGGTGGGCCTGGTAGCTGAATATCCTGGCCCAAATGGGGTGGTTTTTGTGCGCCGAACCAGAGAGGCCGAATGATCAAATGCCGAACGCCCAAATGCCAATCGTACTCCTCTTTGCCGAACGAAGTAAGGCCGAACACTATGAATGCTGAACAGTCCCCTTATGCCGATCAATCTCCTTTGGCCGAACGAGATGAGGCAGAACACATAGAATGCCGTAGGGAGCACTTATGCTGAACGATACTAGAAGCCGAAGCAGTGACTCGGCCGAATGATGGTCAGGCCGAACGATATGAGGCCTAATCTCTGAGTGCTGGACACATCCTAATGCCGAACATGGTGCGGATGCCGAACGATACGGAATGTCAGATGACCCTATCATGCCGAACGCCCAGCGATCTGAACGTCACTTGTAGGCCGGACGTTCATGGATGCCGAACGTTTCTTGATGCCGGATGCTCCTAGATGCCGAGCGCTGTCCTATGCCGAATGGTCTTAACATGCCGAACGTTCATTGATGCTGAAAGCTCCAAAGACGCCGAATGAGCTTGGACGCCGAGTGCTTCTTGGATGCCGGTCGTAACGTGATGCCGAGCGATAATTTAACCGATCGATAGGGAGGCCGAGTACTAAGTTGCCTGGTTAATTCTCCAGGAAACACTTGCCCCCCAAAGTGTATTATGTGACCGAACGTGATACGCTTTGAATTACGTATCCTCCATGCTTCGCTTCGAACCTTGGTTAAATATTCTTGGAGGTGCCTTCTTGAGAATATCAGTGGTGAAGGTGTGTGCCGAATGTGGTGTAAATGCCGAACGATGCATTCGAAGCCGAACACTCCTCATGTGCCGAGCGGCTTTGTGTGCCGAAGCCGAACGTTGCGGCTTTGACCGGTTCCACCGGCAATAGCCTCTTCGACTTCTTCTTCCTCCCTATAAAGACTGGCTCCTCCCACCTTCTTCTCTTTTCACATTTTTACCGCCGCCGCTTTGTACTTGCTGAACATTCCAGTCAACAACCTTCAACGATTCATCAATCCCTTCCAAACTTCGATCCACTAATTAGGTATTGTCTTTTCTATCTAATTCCTCTCCATGATTGAATGGAAATTAGAGCCGTGGTCGAAAAGGTTCGTGGATTCAAACTTTGTTCTTTAGGGCTGAATGTTGGTAGGTAAGGAGAAATGATTAGAGACGGGTTTGGTAGGAATCTGTTGGGAGATGTGTGGTGGTTTGGCATAGTTCCTCGCGCCGACCGAGATTGGAGGAAGAAAGACTAGAGGAGGAACAGGATATAGTTGGGATGAGGAGGAGCAAGATATAGTTGGGATGCGAACGACATGGCCTGGCATGACTTGCCGAACGAGCCGCCCTCGTCGTTCGGTATGGATGGTGGAAGAGAGGAAAGGATTAAGGGTGGAGTGTCGAGCGTTGGAGCTTGGCATAATTCTGGTTCGGTGTGACTCACCACATGCCGAACGGTGGGATGGAAGGTTTGGGAGGAAGCACGAGTTAGCAGGGAGGATGCTGAGTGTTGTCTCGGCCGAATGGAATTTTGGCCGATCGATACTTTGCCGAGCGCTAACTAATTCGAATGTTGGTTAGGCCGACCGAGAGCTTGGCCGAACAACAGCTTGGCCGAATAATCGTAGATGCTGAACCATGTTAAAGCCGAACAACATAAATGCCGAACCATATAAGGCCGAACAAACAATTGCCTTGCCTAATCATATAGCATAACAAGGACAGGAACTCCATCATAATAGCATATCGAACCGGTATGAACTGATAACTTCCTAGTTTCAGTAGACATAAACTTGAACTCAAGTCGACATAACCGGAAACTTCTTCTAACATTTTCTGAATTCGAAATCGTAATCACCGTAAGACAGATTTTTGAAGACGGTCAGTGATGACGGTCTTCGAAGTCGACGATTCGCAACTTAGTTTTATATCAGTAACCGTGTGACTTTCAATTTTTTAATGCTTATACATGATTGATCGCACTAGTTCACACACCATATGGGGGGAATACTCATGTTGTTAATTCTAACGTTGAACATTTTTCAAGTATAGTTCTCACAGGTGCTTCCGTCAAACTCAATATTTATCGGAGATGTCTAAGAGATCTAGCTCCGCCACGCTTTCTGACAGACCCGAGCCGTCTTCTAAACAAGGGGTTGCAGATTCTTCTAACCCGTCGACTTCCCCTGCTCATTCTTTAGCTCCTGATGCCTTGGAGGTATCGATTCTTTTGGATAATCCGATCGATTCGCAGGCTTCAAAGATTAACGAAGTCGCGCTCCAGCGAATATGCTCTATCCACGGAATCCCTTTCGCCGACGTGTTGGTTCCGTCGGGGCATGATCGCCCACACCTGCCCCCAGTTGGATATACCGCCTGTAATAAGTTTATGTGCTGGGTGGGCAGCGTGCCTCCATTCAATTTATTTCTTAAGGGCGTGTTGCAATACATAGATATCGCCCCTTCGCAGCTGCACCCGAATGGCCATGCATTCATTTATGGCCCATACCTTCTCTTCATGACCGTCTTTTCTAGGCCTCCAACTCTCGGCGACATCAGATATATTTATATGATCAAGAAATGGAGAGATAGCCCCATTTTGTGTTCCTTGAGCCGCACCATAAATGCCAAATTTTAACCGGGGCGTGGAGCAAATTTGCCCTGTACAAACAGGAATGGTTCTATGTGCGTTGCCCCCTGGTTTCGCGAGGAGATGGGTTGAAGGAAGTAAGTCTTTCTCCTAGAACGATGCTCATGTTTCGATCGAGGCTATGCCTTTTCTAATTCTTGATTCATCTTTTCTGGTATCAATCCACGCCCTGACGGCCGCGGTTATTCTGAGCTCGTTGAAGCTATTAGAGCTCTTCCCGCCGAAGAATGAGACATCCAAACCCTCATTTCGAATGAGTCGCTGTCAAGGTTCGGACTGTTAGTAGAAGGTCGTCGGGTAAGCCTTCCTAAGGGCGTCCCTATACCCAAGCCCGCATCCGGTAAAGGAAAAAAGTTGGCTGAGTCATCATCAAGCCACACCCCTGATGTATAGGAAGAGGGGGAAATCAAGGAGGGTGAAACACCTGAAGCACAAGGTGAGAATTTGGGTCCAGCCCAAGATCATATAGTTGAAGTGCACGATATCGAAACGTCATCTTCTCCTTCACAGAGGAAAAAGGGGCGGCTTACAAAATCAGAAAGGAGAAGGTTGGCGGGACTCCGAAGGTTACACTTATCCCGACGGAGAAAGAGGCTTCTTCGCAGCACGTAGAAAGTTCTTTAAAGGGCATATCGAACCTCTCTATTTCGGATGATCTGCTCAATTATGACTTTGACGATCCGGAGGCATTCAAACTTCATTCGCCCATCAGAGGCGACGCGGGCGCTCCGACCCAGAGTCAAGGAGAGAAAACTCCTATTAGCAAAGCGACTGGTCCATTGGGGGAAACACTAGGACACACACGAACACTTGCACTTCAATTTTTGCTTAGACTTTTGTCGTCACACTACTCTTTGCTAATTCACTGCTATTTGAATTCTGTATAGGTGGTATGAGGCATTCACATGGATTCGATCTCCTTCGTGGATCGTCTGTTATTCACCACTCTGGACGGGACTCTGGTTCCGGAAGACGTCGAGATAGGGATGGTGACGGTGATAAAGACTATCATTCCCGGGACTCGTCATCTAGGAGGAAAACTTATTATCAGCCAAAACACCATCAGGATACCTCTTTTCACGCAGAGCAGAGTAAAGACAAGCGCGACCATAAGAGGTCGCAACCTGATGCTCCCCGGGAGCAACACTCCGATTCCTCTTCCACTCGATAGTCCCGAGATTCTTATAGGAGGGGCGAACTTTCAAAGCTGTCTCCCCCCGCTCCTACAACAGACCTAACAGTATCAGAGAGGCTGGCCGAGCTTAAAGATAAATTTTCAAAAATCTACTTCGATGGCCTGAAATTCCTTCCAGCGATTCACCCTATTCTCAGACATGCCAAACAGAGCGCCCTTGCTTGTACGAATGACGTCTATGTTCAACATGACGCGTTTATTCATCTAGCCGAAAAACTTTCTGAAGTTTCCATGAAGCACCAGCATGAAATCGACCGTCTGAAGCTTGAGGCTATCCACGACAAGGATATCATTAAAGCTCTGGATGAAGAAATGGCCACTTACAAGTCTGAGCTCGAGGTTACCCGTCAAAGCGCTAAGGATACTGCTGAGGCCGTTACTCGTCTGGAGTCAACTCACAGGAAAGAACTTGACGAGGCGGTTCAACGATGTGGGGCTTTGGCTCTAGAGAAGGACTCAGTTCAGAAGGAAAGGGATGCGCTCAGCCTCCGAGTCAAGGAGATTGAGGAGCAGCTTCACAGAGAGAGCGAAGAGAAAACAGCCGCCCAAGAGACGTCACAACGATACTGCGACGAGATCGTTGCCACTCGACTTTTGAAAGAAAAACTTGAAGGCGAGCTTTCCAGGGTTGAGGCATTAAAGAGTGAAGCCCGAGATGAGGGCAAGAAGATAGCGTCCGTAGATATCGATTCGCGTCTCGAGGCGGCTAGAGAAGAGGGCAGGGAAGAGGTCAAGAGCATGTTTGACCCACTAATTGCTGAATTCAATGCCCGCGTTCTCATGCATCGAGACTTGACTTTTTTGGGCGAGGGCTACCTTGAATCTTTAGCCGAGGCATGGGAGGCCCTGGTTGAAATCAGGAAGGCCGAGCACGGCACCGAAGAGATTAATGAGGGGGTGTTGATAAAAGAATACCTCAAGGAAAATGAGCCTTCGGACTTGTCGGCGGCCAAAGCTATCTATTGTAAAGGCTCCTCCTCAAAGAAAGGAAAAAAATTATTAACGATCCATCCGGGGCCGTGCCTCCAGTTCAGTGCCTACCCAGATGGCTAGTCGGCCGATACTTGATCCTTTTAAACAGCACATTGGCTATGACCGGGAAGCTCCCGACCTGGGCGTTCATGTTTTGTCTCCTATCCTGGAGGGTGAGACCCCCGTGACGGTTGGAAACCAGCCGGAATCTGGTAGGCAATTCTTTTTCTTTAACATCCCAAGTGTTTCCCTGGAAGCTGTCGCATTCTAATACTTACTTTTCGTGATTTTGTGTAGGTCGTTCCGATCCTAAACCCACTCCGAGGAGCGATGTCGCCAAGGAGGCGGGGATGGAAACAAGCAAGGCCTCTCACACAGGCGAGGCTCCCGGTCCTGATGCCCAGGTGATCGGGGCACTTGATGAAGGTGAGTCTAATTCCTCCTCTAGGGGTTACGAAGTGGAAATCACAGGCGCCTCTGAGCACACATACGGGTTGAGCATGAAGGAGAGGCTTGAGAAGGAGAAGGAAGAGATGACCAAGATCAAGGTCGAGCCTCAAACTGTGGATCCGGATGATCCCTTGACCAAACCGTTGAAGATCATTCTCCCTGGCAGGTCTAAACCCGTGGATGTTCCTCACACTTCTCCGACTGTCACTCCTCCATCAAAGAAGGGTACCAAGGGTAAACGCGGAGGAGAGGGGTCGTCTGAGAAAACAACGGAGGTGAAGAAAGCGAAGAAGCATAAGAAGTAATCATTACTCTCGTTCAACGAGGGGTAGTTTAGATTAGGCAAGTACTTTTGTTTTCTTAGTTTGTGTAAATAAACTTTTGATTCCGAGCTTCAAAGGAGTTGTAATGGAAACTTATCTTTGATGAATAAAACTTAGTTTTCCTGTCTTTCCATGGCTCTTGTCGTTCAATTTTCTTTGTGATTGTGATTCAAATCCAAGCTGTTGTGGATATAATAGACCTCTTGGTTCATCTTCATATAGCTCGGAAATTCTTTGAGAACCATCTGTTTTTTCTTCTACGCCCCAAGCACTTAGAACATTTTCTAGTACGCACGCTTAAGGCTCGACACCTTCAAGTCATTTATATCTAGTCCATCTTCAGCGGACCTGGTCATTTAAATCGTTTGTACTTAAGTCTGCGCTCCGGGGACTTAGAATACTCCAGTCCGCACTTTGGGGACTTGGCGATTTTAAGTCGTTCACACTTGAGTCCGCGCTCCGGGGACTTTGAGTGCTCCAGCCTGCACTCCGGGGACTTAGAGATTTTAAGTCGTTTATACTCGAATCCGCGCTTCGGGGACTTAGAGTACTCCAGTCCACACTCCGGGGACTTGGAGATTTTAAATCGTTTATACTCGAGTCCGTGCTTCGGGGACTTAGAGTACTTCGGTCCGCACTCCGGGGACTTGGAGATTTTAAATCGTTTATACTGGAGTCAGCGCTCCGGAGACTTAGAGTACTCTAGTCCGCGCTCCGGGGACTTGGAGATTTTAAATCGTTTATACTCGAGTCCGCACTCCGGGGACTTAGAGTACTCCAGTCCGTGCTCCGGGGACTTGGAGATTTCAAATCTTTTATACTCGAGTCCACGCTCCAGGGACTTAGAGTACTCCAGTCCGCACTCCGGGGACTTGGAGATTTTAAATCGTTTATACTCGAGTCCGTGCTCCGGGGACTTAGAGTACTCCAGTTCGCACTCCGGAGACTTGGAGATTTTAAGTCGTTTATACTCGAGTCCGCGCTCCGGGGACTTAGAGTACTCCAGTCCGCACTCTGGGGACTTGGAGATTTTAAGTCGTTTATACTCGAGTCCGCGCTCTGGGGACTTAGAGTACCCCAGTCTGCACTCCGAGGACTTGGAGATTTTAAGTCGTTTATACTCGAGTCCACGCTCTGGGGACTTAGAGTACTCCACTCCGCACTCTGGGGACTTAGAGATTTTAAGTCGTTTATACTCGAGTCCGCGCTCCGGGGACTTAGAGTACTCTAGTCCGCACTCTGGGGACTTGGAGATTTTAAGTTGTTTATATCGAGTCCGCGCTCCGGGGACTTAGAGTACTCCAGTCCGCACTCTGGGGACTTGGAGATTTTAAGTCGTTTATACTCGAGTCCGCGCTCCGGGGACTTAGAGTACTCCAGTCCACACTCCGAGGACTTGGAGATTTTAAGTCGTTTATACTCGAGTCCGCGCTCCGGGGACTTGGAGATTTTAAATCGTTTATACTCGAGTCCGCGCTCCGGGGACTTAGAGTACTCCAGTCCGCACTCCGGGGACTTGGAGATTTTAAATGTATGTGCGCGTTCGCATGTTAGTCGGAATAACATAATTTTATTTGCCCGTCACAGGATCATCATTTGTAGAGATATTAGTAATTCATGGAAAAGATGGCTTCAAGCCTTTATCAATGAGAGCAAGCTAAATTGCCTTATTACATGCCAAGAATTAGAAATAAAAGCATACTGTAAATGAGTGCAACTAATACATGAAAGAAATAGACAAACTATAATAATGCCGCAAGTGCTCGCTGTTCCATGCTCGGGGGAGTGTCGCACCATCGACGCGTTAGCTTGAAAGTTCCTTCTCCAAGCTTCCGTTTGATGACATATGGACCTTCCCATGCGGGATTCATATGAGATGGGACTAGGAAAACTCATTTCAGAATGAGGTCCCCCACACTAAAAGTTCTTGGTCGGACCTTCTCATTATAATATTTAGCGACTTTATGTCTGTATGCGGCCGCTCTCAAATTGGCTTCTTCGCATTTTTCATCAATGAAGTCCAACGACTCCAATAAGAGATTTTGGTTCGACTCGGGATTGTAATAAGTTACCCGATGTGATGGGACCTCAAGTTCCATGGGTATGACAGCTTCCGTGCCATATGCCAATGCGAATGGAGTGTGGCCAGTCGCGGTTTTGTGGGTGGTCTGTAGGCCCAAAGTGCTGTTGGAAGTTCATCCACCCACCTGCCTCTAGCCTTTTCCAGACGGTTTTTTCCAATATGGACTTGATTATTTTGTTTATGGCTTCTACCTGTCCATTCGCTTTTGGGTGAGCAACTGCTGCAAATTTCTTCTCAATGCCATATTTCTGGCAAAATTCTTTGAACTCCTTGCTCTCGAATTGAGTTCCATTGTCCGTGACCTTGGTCCGTGGAAGGAAAAAACGGCATATGATATTTCGTACGACGAAGGTGGTTATCGTGGCCAGAGGCTCTGCTTCTGCCCATTTGGCAAAGTAGTCGACTGCAACTATTGCATATTTCGCTCCACCTTTGGCTAAGGGTAAAGAGCCTACTAGGTCGATCCCCCACATTGCAAATGGCCAAGGACTAACCATTTGTGTGAGTTCCGTTGGCGGAGCTCTCGGGGTTTTTGCATATATCTGGCATTTGTCACATTTTCTCACATAGTCTACAGCATCCCGATTGACAGTCGGCCAATACTATCCGTAACAAAGGATTTTCTTTGCTAACATTTGCCCCCCAGTGTGGTCACCGCACTCTCCCTCATGGACTTCCTTCAAAACTTGTTTTATCTCATCATGGGCCACGCACCGGAGTAAGGGGGTCGAGAATCCCCTTCGATACAATATCTCGTCATGTATTACATAACGCGAAGCCTTACGAAGGATTTGGCATCTTTCGTTCCTCTTTTCAGGTAAATCCCCTTGTAGCAAGTACTGTCTGATCGGGGTCAACCATGATTCCTTCTTAGGTTTGGTTTCTAACGTGAGATCTATCTCCATCATCTCTATACTCGGAGCATGGAGGGTCTCAACATGGAATAATCCCATTTGCTGTGCATCGCCAGTGCTTGCGAATTTTGCCAACGAATCAGCTTCTCTATTTTGTTCGCGCGTGACATGCGAGATGTCGTAATATTCCAGATTCGCCAACAGCTCTTGAACACGGGCAAGGTATGGAGCTAGTCTCTGTCCCTTCGCTTAATAGTCTCCCCGCACCTGATATACTACCAATTGCGAGTCACAGAAGATTTCAATTGACTTCACTCCTAGTTCGTTAACAAGTCTCAGGCCAGCAATCAATGCTTCATACTCGGCTTCGTTATTCGTCGCTGCAAACTCAAGCTTCAAAGCGTAGCAAATTGATCGGTCTTCCAGAGTCACAAGGACTACGCCAGACCCCGTGCGACGGTCGTTAGATGCACCATTGGTGTACATCTTCCATCGAACGGGAGGTATGACACTGTGACTGCTTGGTTCATCTGGCACAGTGAATTCAGCAATGAATTTAGCTAGTGCTTGTCCTTGTATGGCCCTTCATGGCAGATAGGTAATATCAAACTGGTTTAACTCAATATTCCATTTCATAATCCTTCCGGAAGTTTCCTGTCGTTGGAGTATCTGTCACAAGGGTTGGTCATTGTAGACACCGATGGAGTGTGCCTGAAAGTTGGGGCGAAGCTTGCGTGATGCAATCACCAAGCAATAGGCTAGTTTCTCAATCTTTGGATAATTTCTTTCCGCCCCTGTCAAGCATTTACTGACATAGCAAACCGGCTTTTGAATCCGGTCTTCCTCGTGAACCAAAGCTATACTGATAGCATGCTGGGATACCGCCAAGTATATATACAACATTTCGTGGTCTATTGGCTTTGACAGTACAGGAGGACTATCTAAGTGCCTTACCAGGGCCCGAAATGCTTCCTCACAGTCGGATGTCCATTCGAAAGTTCTCTTTCCTTTCTTTATAATGTCGAAGAAGGGAATACACTTGTCTGTAGCTCTGGATATGAATCGACTTAGCGCAGCCACTTTTCCATTCAAGCTTTGCACATGCTTTATGGTTTTGGGTACTTGTATATTTTGAATAGCCTGGATCTTCTCTGGGTTAGCCTCGATTTCTCGGGCATTCATAATGAATCCCAGAAACTTTCTTGATGCTACGCCGAATGAACACTTCAACGGATTGATCTTCATTCCATAATGCCTGAGTATGTCAAACATCTCCGCTAAGTCTCGGATGTGGTCGTTTCACTGCCGTGACTTCACGAGCATGTCATCCACATAGACTTCCATTGTTTTACCAATCTGATCTTTGAACATTCGGCTCACCAGGCGTTGATAAGTCGCTCCTGTGTTCTTCAGTCCAAATGGAATTACTACATAGCAATACAATCCCATGTTCATGACAAAACTGGTGTGTTCTTGGTCTGGGAGGTGCATTGGGATTTGATTATATCCAGAGTACGCATGCATAAATGATAATAACTCATGTACGGCAGTTGAGTCGACCAGCTGGTCAATCCTAGGCAACGAGAAACTATCCTTAGGGCATGCTTTGTTTAAATCAGAATAATCAACACAGGTCCTCCATTTTCCATTTGCTGTCTTCACTAGCACCGGGTTAGATACCCATTCAAGGTAGAGGGCGTCGCGGACGAACCCGTTGGCTTTGAGTTTGTCCACCTCCTTTTTGAGAGCCGCAGACCTCTCCGGGTCCATGCCTCTCCTTTTTTGTTTCATAGGTACATGTTTCGGGTCTATGTTCAACATATGACTCGTGATCGCAGGAGAAATCCCACACATATCAGAATGTGTCCAGGCGAAAACATCAAGATTCGCTCGGAGGAAATCAGTAAGGTTCTTGACGGCCAAAGGGTCGAGTTGCGATCCAATTTTAAGAATTCGTGATGGGTCGCTCCGGCTAACTGGGATGTCGATTGTGAGTTCAGCCGGTGCTGCATTGGTTTTCCTGGGTTCCCCATCATCGTCTCTCGGATCTATGTCCTTATAGATCCGAGAATGTTGCCCGAGCCAACGCTCGGGCGCTACTTGTCAATCATTAGCATTTCGGCTGCGGACGGGGCGGGCTGCAACCTTTCCTTTCCTCTACGCTGAGCCTCTCTCAGCTCAGCCACATAACAGGCACGTCCGGTCGCCTGATCGCCGTGCACCACTCCAACACCGCTGTCTGTGGGAAATTTTAATGTCAGACACCAAGGGGCCAATGCTTCCCTAAATTCTGCCAAGGCTGGACGTCCTAGAAATATGTTATATGGAGAGTCAACGTCCAACACTATGAATGGTAGGATTCTCACCCTCCTACGCTCGCCCTGCCCCAGCTCAACTGGCAACTCCATATATCCCACTGCATCCGTTGCTGCGCCGTTCATGGATTCTAGCGTTGGATGGTTTCAAACCCTTAGCTTCCAGTTTAATTTGGTCATATGCCTTCTTGAAGATGATGTTAATGGGGCTTCCACGATCAATTAGAATTCTCTTCACATACGCCGGCCCGATTGTCGCAGATATGACCATCGGGTCGATGGTAGGGGCCTCCACCTTGTTCGCATCTCGGCTCCTGAATACGATATCATCATTCGCCATGCGCTGCTGCTTTGCAGGAGTCCCATCCTCCACATTCGAACAACACTCATACTCCGCATGTCTTAAAGACTTAGCATATCGCTCCATCTCCTGCCAATTCTTATCTGCAGGATGAGGTCCGCCAGCAATTGTGTTAATAACCAATCTGCCCATAGTTCGAGTAGGTTGTTCTGGTTAGTATGGGGCCGAACCACGTCCAGGGTCCGATGTTTCTTGCCTGTCCTGTGGGACTTTGACAAATTCCTACAGCTTTTTCTATCTAATCAGCTTTTCTATAGCATCATGGAGGTGTCTGCACTCCTCCATGTTGTGCCCATAAGACTCGTGAAAACGGCAATACTTCTCGGTCTGCTTCTGTTCCTCCGTCGATTCCTTTGGACGTGGCTTTCTATATTGGAAAGTGTTGCAAGTTGATAAAATAGATGTTTTCAAGAGATGAACGGGGTGTATTCGTTGTAGGTTGGGATCCTTGATTTCCATCTCCCTGTTTCTTTTTTCTTTCCGGGATTTCCACCTCCGGATCCTTTAGACTGCCCAGGCTTGTTCTGCATGTTAACTTGAGTTTTTCCAGAATTATCTCCGGTTTGTTTCACGGTGATGTTACTTTTCACAGTCTTGAATGGGCCCTGGTGCCTTGTCTCACCTTGTCCACCGAGCTTCCTCCCTTCTTATGAACTGATGAGCTTTCGAATAAAAATGTTCCAGCATAGCTGGGGGCTTCACCGCAAACCAATCTCCAAACTCAAAATCCGGATCCACTCCACGCTTTACTGTCATCAAAATCGCGTGATCATTAGGATTACTCACCTCGGTAGCAACAACATGAAACCTTTGCAAGTATGCTTTTAATGATTCTCCCGGAGGTTGGATTACGCTTGATAAGGACATCACGTCCTTTGGGCGAGTGGTGTGTATCCTGACTTGTTCTATGAATTTCGTTGGTAATTCGTCAAAGCTGGATATAGATCGAGGTGGGAGTCGAGTAAACCACATGGTGGCAATACCGGACAAAGTGATTGGGAAGCACCTACACTTGGTCGCATCATTGGCTCTTTCTGAATCCATCATCCATCCATACCTCATCACATGTTGCTTGGGATCAGTCTTCCCCTCATAGGCTGGGATAGTCGGCATATTGAACTTCTTAGGGTACTCAGCCCGTAGGATACCATCCGTAAAGAGGGTATGGCTTCTGGTCACTCCCCAATCTTCATTGGTCAAACCTTGTCTTTCTCTCATCAACTGCCTGATCATAGCTATTAAGTCCGGAGTTTGTATGGAGGATGGAAGGTTGGGTTCAGTTCCACGGGACCGTGTGGGTTGATGTCCCGCCTGATTTGGGTCTTGGAGATTCGGGTGTCCGGTCTCTTCGCGGGCTTGATTCCCAACGCCCGCTTGTGCACCTTCATCCTTATGGCATCTACGCCTAGGAGGTTCGTCAGCTGAGGTTGAGCTATTAGATTCAGAATAAGGGGCAGGGTTACCTCCAGCATTATGGCACTGCTGTTGAGCGAGCTGAGTCATGAGGTTAGTCTTGGCTTGAATCTGTTCGGCAAGGTGCCTTATACTTTCCTTGAGTTCTCTTATCAAATCATTGAACTCCATTCGGGAAACGACTTCCGCTTGGATTTGGATGGAGGGCCCTGCACCTCTGGTTGTTTGTTGATTTCCAGGTCCAACTTGTTGTACGCTTGCAGTTTCATGGACATCTGCATTATGAGAGGCCGATCTGGTTTTTGGTCTCCCTATGGTAGAGTTGTTGGTTATAACTCTGAGTAGAATCAACAGATGTCTTGTCAATGATTTTGGATCTCCTTGGGGGATTTATGCAATCCAGTAGCTACAAAGCAGATCCTAACAGCCTGAGAATTCAGTTCTCAGTGAAAGCACCAAAATTGGTCACTAACACCCTTAGAAAGATTGTGTAGAGAGATTAATGAAGAAAGTACATTAAAACAGAGAACAAAATGTAAATTTCAATGCAGAAAGTAAGAACACCAAATTTATAATGGTTCGGTGTAGTAGCCTACGTCCACTTTGAAGTTGATCTTTATTCTTTTCATTGATACTTGATTACAGATACAATCTGCTTCTAAGTACTTGAATACAGTTGCAAGATACAAAGAAATAAGTCTGGAACGAGTCTTGAAAATGGCAGATTTTCTCCAGTGTTCTCTAGAATCTCTCTCTTTTTTGTATGCCCCTGCCCCTCTATTTATTGACGAAGGTGGGTTGGATTTCCCTGGTGGGCCAGGTAGCTGAATATCCTGGCCCAAATGGAGTGGTTTTTTTGCGCCGAACCAGAGAGGCCGAACGATCAAATGCCGAACGCTCTAATGCCGATCGTACCCCTCTTTGCCGAACGAAGTAAGGCTGGACACCGTGAATGCTGAACAGTCCCCTTATGCCGAACAATCTTCTTTGGCCGAACGAGATGAGGCCGAACACATTGAATGCCGTAGGGTGCACTTGTGCCGAACGATACTAGAAGCCAAACCAGTGACTCGGCCGAATGATGGTTAGGCCGAACGAGATGAGGCCGAATCTCTGAGTGCCGGACACATCCTAATGCCGAACATGGTGCAGATGCCGAACGATATAGAATGTCAGATGACCCTATCATGCCGAACGCCCAGCGATGTCGGACGTCACTTGTAGGCCGAACGTTCATGGATGCCGAACGTTTCTTGATGCTGGATGCTCCTAGATGCCGAGCGCTGTCCCATGCCGAACGGTCATGCCAAACGTTCATTGATGCCGAACATTCCATAGACGTCGAATGAGCTTGGACGCCGAGTGCTTCTTGGATGCTGGTCGTAACCTGATGCCGAACGATAATTATCCGATCGATGGAGAGGACGAGTACTAAGTTGCCTAGTTAATTCCCCAGGAAACAATAGGCCTTTAAATGACATTTGAATTTCGATGCATTCGGGGGTCGAATTCTGAAATGGATATTCGAAAACCATATCGTATCTTTGTGATAGATCTTTTGTTTAAAAGATCAAAGCGGAATTTTTTTTGTGATTTGTTTGAAATTTGAATGTAACACTTATTTTTAAAATAAGCGCTCGTTATTCAGATTAGCCGGGCGAGTACTTTGTATCATAAAACCCATTTCGAATAATGATACGACGAAATGGGATTGCATTTGAAGATGGTGTTGAAGACCGGGTATTTTCGAAAGCAAAAGGATTACCTGTCAAATGTCTCTGCACCGGGTTGCTCCGGTACAGAGATCTTATCACCCTTTGTAATGGGGTTTCCGGACGTGATTAGTGAATATCTGATTTTGCAAGGGCTTCTTTGAAGTGCCTTCGGTTCCATTCGATCTCGGAACGGACTTGGATGGATGTGTGTTTGACGTTACACTTTGAGATGTAAAGCTGGTTTCTATCAAATACATTTCTGTTAGTGGCGGAGAATTTATTCTCTTAGCTTAACACTCTTCTCTGAGACGTATGAGCTTAGAGGTTATGTAGTTGATGGTTACTAGTGATATATTCCCAAATTGGTAGTGTGGCATACGAAGTGCTGTTGATCATTTGTTGATCGAAGCGTGACTTTGTGAAAAGTGTAGCTTTGTGGACGAGACTTCGTCGGATGTCATACCCCGAAAATGGTCGAAGCAGGAGGGATGCGACAAGGTTATTTAGGAGTGGTGCCCCCTGAGGGTATGTCATTTCCTGATGGAAAAGGGTAGTATCATTGTATGGAGCCCAAATATTTTACCTATGTTGTTGATGCTTTGTGGTTGAGGATTCTCGGATAAAGGTCGCAAACAACCGGGGGATGGCAAGCTCGTGTAGTAGTTACCTAGTTACAGAGGTAACCCGGCCTTACGTTGGCAGAGAGCTGGTTAAGTTCTCGGGGCGTCCCTCTAGAGGCGTACCTATGTGGCAGTAGGAAGTTCCTTAGCCTGACCATTTATTGGAAATCCAATCTCCAATACGTGCCTTGTACGGTTTTAGTTGTATAACCTGCCATTTACTTATGGTGGTCACAACTGTTTAGATGGTAGATATAGTAGGCATAGTTCGAAATATCTATGCTGGCTAAGATCAATATTATACTTTTGAAATGTTTTCTGCACTATGCACTAATCATAATGTCGAAAGGATTTTGCGTATCAAACATATTTGACTATCATAAGGAGAAATCTCCTCCAATTCTGCATTTGCATTGTGTGTGTGGCGGAAGGCCTTATGGTAGTTTTATTTTTCAAAAGTACAACGGTTTTCTTTTTATTTTCTTTGTGAATATTCCTGGAGTTTATTGTTCCCTTCCTAAATTCTGGGTGCCCATAATTTTCCACACGGGCAGCCTTGAGTCAGGTTATCGTTATTCTGAAGCGAAGTCAAGAAGTTGCTATGGAGATCTGAAATTCAAGATGGATGGCGAGACGTACCACTTATACTATGTAGCGTCCATTGCATTTGGGTTGGTGCAAGTCAAAATTTTCTATGTAAGCAAGTTAAAATAGCTGCCGGTGTAGTATTATGTCATTGTAAACTCTGATAATGTGATGTATAAAATGATATAGTGCTTTTGTTTTAAAGATTATTCATTTATCTATTATATTTGTTCTACTGCGAAATGTGAGATTCTGTTATTGTTTTCTGTTTTCTTCTTCTATCTTCTTCTTTTTTAACCATAACGGTTAGTTTTTTCGGCATTTGATTGCGCGACATTTGATACAGTGGATGTATTGATGTCGATTTTCGGTCATCGAAAAAAATTAGACCGTTACATTTTTCTTTATAAGCGTGCATTTTTGTATCATAGTTTTAGTTTTAAAGATGAAACTCATAAGTAGACATAATTAGAACGAAATCTAAATTTCAAGTAACATATCTACGCCATGTTATTTTATTGATATAATTTATCTCTCTTTAACCTTTTGTAATTAGTACCATGTTTTCATACTAATTTTTAGCATCCTATTTAAACTTCTAGCTTAAAATGCAAAACTATCATGTTATTTAAGTGTGTTGAGTTAACCATTTCTTCTAAATAAGATGGAGAATACATAGGCAAATATTTGCATTTCTAGTTACAAATTTTTGTAAAATAAAAATTTGTAGTATAGATTATGTAACACCCAATGATTGAACGAAAAATTAATAAAAAAGAAATTAACCAACAATTAGTGAAGCAAAAAATGGAATTTTAGTTAACATCAGAATTTGGCTATGAAACTTGAATTGTTGTATTCGTGTGAACTTCAGATCAATTTTCATATATGAAGTTTTGCGATCGAAGTTCGAACGAAAAAAATTATTTACGTTTGAAGATTTCAAACCGAAAATAATTATATATGTAGTTAAGGAAATAAACATAATTAATTATCGTTAGTGGGCACTTAACTCCTAAGAAAAATTAATGTTAATCAGATCAGGTCAAAATCATGTAAAATAATGTTTAATATGAAACAAATGAATGATTAACAAAATAACAAAACCGGTCGACGCCCAACTTCAACCGTTCGATCACAGCAATTGACGAATAGAAGTGGAGCTCAACCAGTGGTAAGTAGTGAATGTGTACTAAATCTAGGCCGAATGGCCCAAATTTAATATAATCTAGTCTAACGGTTGAAATTGATTAAAACCCCTATAAATATAGGCCCAGCCCATGTAGCGACCCTGAAATTCGAACACTTTGTCTTCGAATATCGTAATATTTTGAAATATAATTAAGTGTTATAAATGTAATTTTATAACCTTTTTAGACATCATTTAATTAATGAACAATGATAAGAAACTTGTTTTTGAATTTTTTTCATAAAAATATATTTTTGAAGAAAAATCTATAATGTGGCCGAAAAATAGTTTATGGATAAATAATTTTTCGATCGATATAAGTTGTTCGAACTCTTGTGCACTTGTCTAATGATCCAATGAAAACATTAGCAACTAATAATACACTCACCTTTTCATAAGGCTCGAAAGGTTCTAGGATGTTCTAATGGATAAGAGATATTTTCGTGAGAACGATATAAGTGTATATAACATAAGAGAAGTGACGTAAAGAAGAAGCGATAGGAGGTGAAGCTTCCATGACATGGTGGGGGTGAGGGTGAGTGTGAGGTTAAAGAACACCACTTTGATCTTATATAAGAAAGGGCATATCCTTTGGATAAATCACTAATTCTAAAAACAAAGGCAAGCTCCATTGTTCAAGTGGTTGTGTTTTGATTGTGTCATGCTATCAAATTGTTATTGACATTGTTAAAAACATGGTTTTGATTCTTGTTTTAAAAACGAGAAACACATGTGATCCATATGAATAGACTTGGAATGCAGTTGTATGGCTTGTGAAAAGACCTTGTAACAAAGCATATAGGTTATAAATGGACTTTGGTTTAGATTGGACTTGGATCTGAAAGTGCACTTATAGCGATAGGTGCTATAGATGCTGTTTAGAATTGCCTTGTTTTTGGATTTTATGGAACTTTGTAGAGAGATCCTTAGGTATTTCTTACCATATTTATAATACTATATATATATGTTTGTTGTTTTAAAATATTTGATATTAAAAGTTTAAATAACATTATGAAAAATGGCCAAAACTTCACTTGTCCAAAACTGTCCCATTTAGACATGATTTTTGAACTTTAAAGGTTTGAAAAGATATTTAAATTTAAGTAATTTGTTTTATTCTTTTTACAAATGTTTACTAACTCATATTAGAGTATTTCAAAAGTGGTTTAAGATATTTATGAATTTTTAAGAATTAGTTGTAAATTTTTAAGGAAGAGGATTTTATAATAAAAACTTGTTTTTTCCAAGTTTTTAAGAAAATTATAAAGTTGTTATTTTCAAGTATTATTGTGGATAAATGTTTTAAAAACTATTATATGTATTATTAAGTATTTTAAAAGTATTTTTAGGTATATATAGTTTTTAGAAAATATGTTAACTATTTTATATCTTATGGAATAAAATATCTTTTGACTTGTTTATTTAAAGTGTGGTGCTAAAGTCAGCAGATTTTATGCTTATGGCACCACGATCGGTGGTATACCGCCGACTACAATGTAAAAAAAGAAAAAAGAAAATGGTCTCCGTTAGCATAGTGCCGCGGTGCCTTTAGTGTTTATCTATTTAAATATCAAGTTTTACAAGTCAATTACTATATATATATATGTATGTATTATTTTAAAAAGGGTTTTAAAAGTATAAACAAAAGGTTTAGAAAGGGGTTGAAATTGCTTAATGGTTAAATGATTTATTATTTAATTACTTGTTTGAAGAGTAATTAACTATGCTTAACACTAAAAGCCGATGAAGTAAGGCTTATCTTTTTGTGAGAGTTAAGATTGATGTTCGAGTAGGGATGGTGCAACAGAGCCTTAACCTTTCGGCTTCTCTCTTGACCGAGGAATAGCAAGTCGGAAAATGTTAGAAATGTGTTAATCATGTTGATTTCTTACTTGTTTATGGAAATCATTAACACCATAGTTAACATTAAAAGCTGGCGAGGTAGACTTATCTATTTGTGAGATTCAAGAATGAAGTATCTAGACAAGACTTTGATGTAACCAGTACTCTAACATACCTTGCTTCACTCTTGGATGAGGAATAATTAAGTTAGAATGTTGGAAACCAGTTAAGTGTATGAATCGTGATTTGTATAAGCAATTGTTTTAGACTAGATAATCGATTATCGAACTTAACCTAATATTGACTTAAGAAGTCATTGAAAGGCTTCAGGATTTCATTTCAATGGAATATCCATTATGTGAATTCAGCTTGATCCAAGAAGATCTCCATGGAAAATCCATTACGCGAACGCGCCTTTGTGGTAATGATTGTTCGCCTATTACTATTATGCCATTTACACAGTAGCTATTTCATATGATTTACATGCTACACACTAAAAAGCATCTATCATATCACTATATGTTAAACTTAATAATGGTTGGTTTCATTTAAGTGGAAAACAATTATGGGAATCCATACAGTCTCAGTGGTTACTATTACTTGTTACATGTTTGTTGAGTTTCTCATGCTGGTTTTCCAGATTGATCTAGGTGTTATTTTCTTACAATGCTTGGGTAAGCCCCGTGTTTGTTTTCAGATCTAGCTTTGGATGCTTTGGTGCTCATGGAGAAGAGCTGGATGATTATCATCCTCAGTATCTTTATTTCCACCACCTTACTATTTGACGTATCAGCATATGTGATGACAGGTTTTTATAACTATCTAGGCTAATGATAATACTTAGGTTTTAGTAACATTGATGTGGCTATATTCAGAGTAACCCTTTGTATTGTTCCTTTGAAATTATATATTATCATTCCTTTGTGAGATTCTGATGTTGTGTTCTCTTTTTCTTGTGCTATTATATTTTTTTATTTTACCCGAACTTTCTTTCTTTCTGGCACTTGGGTGCTCAACATACAAATACCGTGGATGTATTTAGTGTCGACTTTCGAGGGTTGAAAAGTCGGGTCGTTATTGCCCCTCACTTTTCTTCTCATATTTTCTAAACCAATGGCGAAGCTTTGCAATTTTCTTTTCACTGTAAATTCTATAATCTATATAAACTATAATATATATATATATATATATATATATATGTAAGTGGAGAATAACATAGAATAATAAAGTACAAGAATATGGTCGAATCGAATTGACAAAGCTAAGATAAATTATAAATCTAAATCCAACTCTAAATTAAATTCAAGTCTCTTCTCGGATCTAAAATTCTAATAAATATTTATATGCTTTAACACATATTTTGGTAGGAAAAAAAGGAGTCAAATATGAATAATAAGATCTAGATCTAGAGACTTGGAAGCTTATAGATGAGTAGGAAATCATATATTTTTATATAATATTGGACTCATGTCACTATAAATATATTCTTTGTATGCCTAAATGTCAAATTTTGGAATTATAAAGCTTAAATATACACATGTAGTGAATTTGATAATCATGCCTATATATTCTATGAATTGTAAACTTTGATTAATTGCATATACTTAAATCTGAAAATTAAGGGTGAAAGTAGTCCCTAAATTTATAGGATAATTCTTTAATGAGATTATATAGTAATTCCAGGTCTGTTGGTTGAATAATATATGTTAGTAAACATGAATTAGAAGTTGTTATAAATTGGATTAGGATTCGAATAGTATTTTAATTCATTAGAATGAAGTGTGTTGCAATGTAAATTTCTATATTTATTCAGCTTTATAATTATGAATAAAAGTATATCATTTGAAATAACGTGGAATAAGCTTGAAAGAAAGAGACATCAAAAAATGTAGTTTTTATAATATTTTATACCCCCATTTCAATAATAACAGAAAAGATAATTTCTTGTAATTCCAAAAATAATACAAGTCCTCTTTTAGATAATTTATGAAAAATTACAGTGTTAATGTGTAACATCCTTAATTTTTGATAACATTATTCAAAGAAATTTAGTTACGTAAATTAAATAGAATAATGATGATAAGAGGACTGAGATTTGAATAAACTATATAAAGGGTCATGCTTAATATTTAAATAAATGGGCTTTAAATTAGTTTAAAAGCTTAATTAGTTTACATATGGGCATATTAGTAAATAGCCATTTTATTTTACACGGCTGCACTTCTCATTTTGTCCATTCATGTTTCATTTCTCACCACCACAAATGCAAGTCAGAAAATAAAAATATAGCCGGCCATTAACAAAGAAGAAAAGAGGAAAATTCAATCAAAAGCTAAGGATCAAAGCTAGGAAGGATTAATCAACAACAAATCTCAAATTCCTTATCATATCTAATGTGAATAATAATTCATCCCATCTCTTTTTGTTTCTATAATCCTATGATTTCAGATTTAAGTGTTTATTTTGTTTCTATGATATTTTAGGATGATGATAGGCTAAAATTATGGATTGTTTGATTTAAAAATTTATTTATATGCGAAAATTCATATGGTTTTAGGGGGAAAACCATGGGTTATTGATTTTAAAATACCATAGAAAATTTTTATGTTAGGTAAAACATATTTTTGGAGATGGGTTTTAATTTTCAGAATTTTCCGAGTTATGGAAATTTTATTATGAATTTTTAACGAAAAACATTATATAATAGGGTTTAAAAATTTATTCGAGAATTTCAGGTAGAAATTTGGTCTAAAATTTTATTATGTTGATTACACAAATAAATTGAATTTCTTTGGTTTTTGGGAATTTTTCTCAATTGGTTTACTAGGGAAAATAAATTATTTTAAAAGAGGGACTTTTCTACAAATATTACTTTTGTTATATGGAAGGGATCAAACATTACATTTTTATGGTTTAGATTTGGTATAGAAGTGACAGTTTTAATTGTAAAGTATTTGAAAAGTTTTGTGGCAGCCAATAAATGGTTAACAAATAGGCAAGTTAATATAAAGCAATTACTAAAAGAAGCAATATTTCAGCTTTTAATTCAGAAAAAGGCGTTCCGCCTCAATAGTATCCCTTTCGACCCCAATGAGTCTGCCTCAACCTAGTCGAAACCCTCATAGTCGAAACCAATACACAAGGGTATCATCTTGTGGTATGCAATGGATTGGTAGGAAAGCGGAAGCCTTGGTGTCGAAAGGTAAGCTTCCGACGGGTCAAAACCCTGCATTTTTTTTTCAATCGTTAAAGTCTTGCCTTGTTTTAATTAAAGCCTTCGACTTAGTCGAAACAGATGCTTTCGAAAGGGTGTTATAAATAGCTTTTGAAGACGGTTGTCACATTATGTTACATTATTAGTTTTCGAAGAGGTGCCTTTTTCTTTAAATAAGAGCTTTCGAAAAGGTTGGTTACGACCTAGTTGAAACCTAGCCGCTATTTTCCTTCCGAAGTATTGAAGTCATCAACGCCTTTGAAAAGTTATCTTTGTTTTTAACTGGGTTAAGCCGCTTCCTACTTGCTTTCGAAAGGGGTCGAGGGTTTCGAAGGGGATGGACTAGAAAGGGGGTTTCGACTCTGTTCTTCAAAGTTTTAATTTTTAAAGGTCTTTGCTTTCGATTAGATGGTTCCGACACCATCGACTTTTCCCCATATTAATTTTAGTTGGTTTCAAAAGAGATACTTTCGTATGCAACCATTTTGGCCCAAATGATGTTTTTAAAGAGTAAACCCATTGCTTTCAAAATGATGCTTTATTTATTTTGAAGCTACATTTTGAAGAATGTTTTCTTAATGCCATTGGGAGTTATCATTGGTTTCGAAAGGTATATACTTAGAGTTTTGGAAAGTGGTTTTCTATGCTTTCAAAGGAGGTCATCCAGTGGTTTCAAAAGTGATGTTTGGAAGTTTCGAAACAAATAACACATTCTCATTTTTAAAGGAATAACCATGGCATAAATAAAGATTTTGGAAATATTATTCAAATTGTTATAGGTTTACAATAAGCTGATGAAAACTGTATCATATTGGTGGGGGCCAATTGGTTTATAGTCAGCCCATGAAAACTATTATTAATACAGGCAGGGGCTAGTAGGTTTGTAGTTAGCCCATGAAAACTATATTCGGATTAAGATATTGACAGTCTGTCTGGGCTGATTTTAAAATGATATTTGATTAGAAGTTTGTATCTGTGTTTACCAAGTCTAAGCCGATGACGAAGTTTAGGATTTAGTTCAGAAAGAGATGTTAGCAGTCGAGTATGCTACTAAGTTTGAAGAGCTATCTTGATATGGATATGTGGTTATAGATACTAACATCAAAAGGAATGAGAAGTTCATTTGGGAATTGAGGCCCGAGCTTGCTAGAATAGCCATGACACATGTCTGTGATCCTTGTAATATAGTAGTGGAGATGGCCATTCCCCACGTGGAGTTACTTGCATATTTAGCTAAAGAGAAGTCAGTGGAAACTCAGGATTCTCGAGGAAAGAAGAAGAAGTTTTTTAAAAAGAAGGGTGCCCAGAAGGGAGATACTGCTAAGAAAACAAAGGCTGATGTATTTTGCTACAAGTGTGACAAGAAGGGTCACGTTGCTAATGAATGATGGTCAGGAAATGGGGAAAAAAGCTGCAAATAAGAAGAATGTGAGGTGCTTCAACTGTGATCAAGTTGGGATTTACAAGAATCGGTGTACAAAGCCTGTTAGGGAGGACATAGGAATTTTTTTTTCTATAGGACCGCTAGGCCTACCGCAACTGATAAAGGAAAGACTGTGATGGAAGGTACGCTTTTGATTCAGAGTATTCCAGTTAAAGTACTTATCGATACTAGTGCATCGCATTCATTTATATCTCAGTGTTTGGTTGATAGATTATGCTTAGAACCCTCCTACCTAGTTACTTCTTTAAGGGTTGCGAATCCAATAGGTGGGTATGCAACTCTAGGGTTAAGATGTGGCCAGTTGAAACTTGATTTGTTAGGTCATAAATTTGCATGCAGATTGTATGTTATTGATTTCATAGATTTAGGGATCATTTTGGGTATAGATTGGTTGGGTAGGTATGAGGCTAGAATATTTTACCAGGATTGCGACATATCACCGAGACACCCAATAGTCATAATCGAGTGATATTCTTAGCAAATAATACTGATCGGAGCGTTAGTGTTATGCTTAATGCTATGAAGGTAGGAAATGAGTTAAGTTGGGCTCAGGTAGCAAGAGAGTTTGTAGATATCTTTGAGCCCATCTCTGGACTACCCTCGAAAAGAGCTGTTGAGTTTAGAATAGATATTGTGCTAGCAGCGGAACTTGTAAGTAGACCACCTAGCAAGATGACGCCTACTGAGATGAAGGAATTGAAGGTGTCTAGTGGATCTAGAAGGAAATAATTTTATTAGACCAAGCAATTCGCCTTGGGGAGCGGCCGTAGTGTTCCTAAAGAAACCAGATGGGTCGTTAAGCATGTGCATTGACTATCGCAAGTTAAACGAAAGGACAATTAAGAATAGTTACCCTTTGCTGAGAATAGATGATCTGTTTCATCAGTTGAGTAGAGCTAGAGTGTTTTCCCAGTTTGACTTGGCAACAGGTTTCCATCAGGTGAGAGTGGCGGAGGATAGTATTCCTTTAATAACATTTCGAACTAGGTATGGCTCACATGAGTGGTTGGTGATGCCATTTGGATTAACGAATGAACATGCTGTCTTCCTTGATTTGATGAACCGAGTTTTCCGAGAGTACTTGGATAGGTTTATACTAATGTTTATAGATGACATTCTAGTATACTTTAAGGATGAAAGTGAGCATGAAGTTCATCTTAGAGTGGTGCTTGAAAAGATTGAATCAGTTAAAGGCAAAGTTTGCTAAGTGTCATTTCTGAAGAAAAGAGGTAAAATTTCTTGGTTACATGTTTTAGAGAAAGGATTGTCGATCGATCCAGATAAGATTGAAACCATGAATAATTGGAAGAAATCAGAGACGGTGACTGAGATCAGGAGTTTTCTTGGACTTGCTGGCTACTACCGGAAATTCATTAAGGATTTCTCACGAATAGCAGCACCCTTAACTTAGCTAACCAAGAAGGAAGTGAGATTTGTTTGGTCCGACAAATGTGAGGAGACATTCTTTAAGTTAAAACATTTGTTGACAATGCACCCGTGTTATTTGTTCCAAATGGAAACCAAGGATTGGTGGTGTTACTGATGCATGTGGAACTAGATTAGGAGCGGTGTTGATGCAAAATGGTAAAGTCATTGCCTACACATCTAGGCATCTTAGACTGCATGAAGTTAGATATCCTACTCATGGTTTATAGTTGGTAGTTGTGATCTTCACATTAAAGATGGAGACACTATCTCTTAGGGAGAGATTTGAGTTGTATACCGATCATAAGTCTTTATAGTATTTATCCTCTCAAAAGGAATTGAATATGAGATGGTAGAGGTGGTTGGAGTTTTTGGCTATATATGATTTTGGTATAGAATATACACCAGGAAAAATGTAATAAAGTGGTTGATGCTCTTAGCAAGAAACATCAGAATGTGGTGCTAGCTATGTTGGTGGAGTGGAAGGATTTAGAAGCCTTAGTTAGTTGCGATGTGCAGTTAAGATCGACTATTGGTTCTAGTCAGAGTACCTCCAATTTGTCTTGTCTAGAAGTTGGACCAGTATTGATTGAGAAAATTGCATCTAAGTAGAAGGATGATCTAGTGTTGGCTGAAAAAATTAGAAGGCATAAGCTTAGAACTGAGATCGATGATGTAAAGGGTTTTAGCCTTGACTAGAGAGGATGGTTGTAAAGAAGAGATGGTTGTGTGTTCCGAATGTGGAGGACTTGAGAAAAGAAGTTCTTAGAGAATGTCATCGGTCCAAGTTTACGATTCATCCTCGAGGGACCAAGATGTATCAGGATATGAAGAGGAGCTTCTATTGGGAAGGCATGAAGATGGATGTTGGCTTATGGGTTAGGCAGTGCGCAAACTATCAACAAGTGAAAGCTGAACATCAGAAACCAAGTGGGTTGCTTCTGCCCTTAGAGATTACAGTTTGGAAATGGGATTCAATATCCATGGATTTTATAGATGGGTTGCCATGGTCAAATAGAGGTAATGAAAGTATATGGGTTGTAGTGGACAAATTGACCAAGAGTGACCATTTCATTCTAGTTAAGTCAACCAGAATGGCGCCTGTTTTAGCTAAATTTTTCCTGAAGAACATAGTTAGACTGCATGGAGTTCCTAGTGGTATTGTCAGTGACAATGATTCTTTGTTCACTAGTGAATTCTGGAAAAGTCTACAGGAAGTGATGGGTACCAAGCTTAATATGAGTACCGTGTATCACCCTCAAACAGATGGGCAGATAGAGCGAGTCAACAAAGTACTCGATGATCTACTGATAGCTTGTGTATTACACTTTGGTGGATCTTGGGAGGATCACCTAAATTTGGTTGAATTTTCCTATAATAATAGCTTCCAGACTAGTGTAGGAATGGCGCCGTTTGAAGCTTTGCATGGAAGACCATGCAATCACCAGCATGTTGGTTGAAGATTAGAGACGGATTAGCCTTATGTCCAGAATTGGTTAGAGAGGCATCATAGAAGATTAAGTTAATCTGAAGGAGGAAGAAGGAAGCTCAATCAAGACAGAAGAGTTACGCAGATAAGAGGTGTAAGGACTTGGAATTCTCAGTTGGAGATAAGGTTTTCATTAAGGTATCCTTATAAAGGGTGTGATACGATTTGGAAAGTTAGGAAATTTATCCCCCAGATATGTAGGTCCATTCCAAATTATAGAGAGGATTGGAAAGCTCGCATATAGAATAGAGTTGCCGAGTAGTTTGACAGGTGTCCATAATGTATTTCATCTGTCTCATAATCACAATATATGCATGATCTAGAGACTACTGTTCCTTTGACAAGGTTGGATGACTAGCGGTAGAGCCTAATTTGACTTTTGTTAGACAACCAATTTGGGTTGTAGCTAGATATGAGAAAAGATTAAGGTACAATACAGTCAGGTTGGTGAAAGTTCAGTGGAGCGACAATGAGAAGGACTGTACTTGGGAGACAGAGGATAGGATTAGAGATACTTATCCCGATATGCTTTGAGGGCATGTCTATATTAGATTTATATAGATGGTTGCTAGTCAGTTAGACTAGTATGATTGTTAGGAGTTGTTACAGATAGTGATTTCTATGTTTAGTATTTAGTCCTTATTGAATTTCGAGGACGAAATTCTTTAAGGGGGAGCCTGTAACATCCCTAATTGTTGGTAACATTATTCCGAGAAATTTAATTAGAAAAATTAAATAGAATAATGATGATAAGGGGATTGAGATTTGAATAAATTATATAAAGGGCCATGCTTAATAATAAAATAAATGGGATTTAAATTAGTTTAAAGGTTAATTAGTTTATACATGGGCATATTAGTAAATAGCCATTTTATTTTACACGGCTATACACTTATCATTTTTTTTCCATTCACGTTTCATTTCTTACCACCACAAACGCAAATAAAAAAATAACAATATAGTTGGCCATTAACAAAGAGGAAAAGAGGAAAATTCAATCAAAAGCTAAAGATCAAAGGTAGGAAGGATAAATCAACAACAAATCTCAAATTCTTTATCATATCTAAGGTGAACAATAATTTATTCCATCTCCTTTTGTTTCTATAATCCTATGATTTCGGATTTAAGTGTTTATTTTGCTTCTATGATATTTTGAGATGATGATAGGCTAAAATTATGGATTATTTGATTTAAAAAATCTATTTATATGCAAAAATTCATACGGTTTTGGGTGCAAAACCATGGGCTATTGATTTTAAAATTCCATGGAAATTTTTTATGTTAGGTAAAACATGATTTGGAGATGGGTTTTAATTTCAGAATTTTCCGAATTATGGAAATTTTATTATGAATTTTTAATGAAAAACATGATATAATTGGGTTTAAAAATTTATTTCGAGAATTTTAAGTAGGAATTTGGTCTGAAACTTTATTATATTTGATTATATGAAGAAATTGATTTTTTTTACTTTTGGGGATATTTCCCAATTGATTTACTATGGAAAATAAATTATTTTAAAAGAAGGACTTTTCTGCAAATATTACTTTTGTTATATGGAAGGGCTTAAACGTTAAATTTTTATGGTTTAGATCTTGTATAAAAGTGGCAGTTTTAATTGTAAAGTATTTGAAAAGTTTTGTGGCAGCAAATCAACGGTTTACAAATTGGCAAGTTAATATAAAGCAATTACTAAAAGAAGCAACATTTCAACCTTTAATTCAGAAAAAGGTGTTCCACCTCAATCAGTAGCCCTTTCGTCCCTAATGATTCCACCTCAATCCAGTCGAAATCTACTTAGTCGAAACCCTCATTGTCGAAACCAATACACAAGGGTATCATCTAATGGTATGCAGTGGATTGGGAGCAGTGCGGAAGCCTTGGCGTCGAAAGGTAAGCTTCCGATGGGGTCGAAACCCTGCTTTGTTTTCAAAAGTTAAAGTCTTGCCTTGTTTTACTTAAAACCTTCTATTTAGTCGAAACAGATGCTTTCGAAAGGGTTTATAAATAGCTTTCGAAGAAGGTTGTTTCATTATGTCACAGTAGCTTTCGAAGGGCTGCCTTTTTATTTAAATAAGAGCTTTTGAAATGGTTGGTTTCGACCTAGGTGAAACTTAGCCGCTCTTTTCCTTCCGAAGTATTGAAGTCATCAACACCTTCAAAACGCTATCTTTGCTTTTACCTAGTTAAGCTGCTTCGTAATTGCTTTCGAAAGGGGCCGAGGGTTTCGTAGGGGATGAAGTCGAAAGTGGGTTTCGACTCTGTTCTTCGAAGTTTTAATTTCTAAAGGTCTTTGCTTTCGATTAGATGGTTCCTACACCATCGACTTTTCCCCTTATTAATTTTAGTTGGTTTCGAAAGAGATATTTTCATATGTAACCATTTTGACCCAATTGATGTTTTTAAATAATGAACTCATTACTTTCGAAAGGGTACTTCATTTGTTTGAAGCTATGTGTTATCCGGGTTTTTAACCCAGTAGGATTCAACAAGAAAAGAACAAACTCGTTATATCAGAATGGTTCAGAACTTATCTGAAGAAGCAAAGACAAGGAATTAAAGCCAAGCTATATTACCAAGATGATAACTGAGATCGACCAAACCCAGAAACCAGCGTTCTTTTAGCCCAATCAGCAGTTTGGTGCAAACAACTAGTAACTACCATCAAAATAGAACAACATGCAACGAGACTGTGCAAGCAACGACGGTACAAGACCATGGAACATCCCAAGCTCCAAAATCCAAAAAAAAAACATTTAAGTGCTTAGGTCGCCAGCGACCCATTCCCTATGGAACGCTAGCAACCCATGTAAAGTGGAAGGTCGCTCTGTTAAATGGGAGAAGAGAAGGAAGGAAGGGGATGCCAAAACAAATGCTAAGTGTATGGGTCGCTAGCGACCCATACACCATGGATTGCTAGCGACCCATACACCATGGATTGATAGCGAAGGGTGCTTATCCTTGAAACCTTAAAATAAGCTAGCTAAGTAGGCAATGGAAAAGGAGCCAAGTCACTACTTGTGTACGAGCAAAACCTATGGGTCGCTGGCGAACTATAGACAATCGATCGCTAACAACCCATAGACCATGGGTTGCCAATGAGCCATGGTTTTGGCTCGGATCGCAAGTTAAACCCCCTCAAGGTTGTTCCCTACCTACCTACGAGCAGTTGATGAAGTGGTCTGGCTCAGAAGTTCTCCGATCTCTATTAATACCATCCGACCTACAACACAAGCAGGATTTGCTCTAGACTGGTTGTTGAAGCTCTGTTGGAAACCTTCTCCACTCTTTATCTCCCTCACAACAATCTCCAAGGGATACACTGTGACTCTCCAGTGGATTTCAACTTTGGAGATTCAACCGAGCTAAGGATAATCAAAAGCATTGTAATAAAACACTATTTCTAACAGAAATCAGTTATAATAAAACTATAAAGTAGACATAGGCTTCATTAACAACCAAACCATTATAAAAATTCCCTGTATTCTTTCTTTTATTATTCTTTTTCTATACCTATTATATATGTTATTACTCTGTCAGAACAGGACTGGTGCTTTCAAACTCAAACTAGGGTGTTGATCTATTTTTTTGGTTAACATTTTGGTGCTTTCATTGAGAGCTCCAACTCAGGGTTTAGATCTAGCTATCTACATTGGATCCCGTAGTTTCAGAATTTAGATCCTCCACTCTACTTAGAAGGTTTGCTATTGGGAACAGAAGAACCAACCAAGAAGGATTAGAGAAAAAGCAAGCAAAGACATGTTAAGTTGATGGGTCGCTAGTGATCCATCTCCTATGGATCGCTAGCGATCCATGATGTTCGCTCATGGGTCAATAAACTCTCTCGCATCATGATCCAATAGGAACCCCTGAAGACCAAGTACTAAAATCAGTTAAGTACATGGATCTTTAGCGATCCATATGCTATGTATCGCCGACGATCAATACTATGGATCGCTAGAAGCTATGGATCGTCATAATCTATAGATCGCCAAAAGCTATGGATATAATCGAAAGGAAGCAATGGGCGGAACTCTAAGAATCATGATGGAAGAAAACGTTAACACTCCACCTACTGCAAAAGCACCGTCTAAAAACCCGAACTTAGGGGTGAAAACCCCATGGAAGGATTAACGACGACTCTCTTCAGCTCTGAAGACGACAAAAAATTTGATGAAGACAAATTGGATGAAAATTCCAATGTGCAAAACGCTAGAAGAATCTCTAAAACCTATGTGGTAGCACAGTGCTTAGCAATAGATGGGGAACTGTTACTCAAACAGTACTCCTAGAGGCAGGAGAACAAGAAGATATGATATAAACCAAGATCAATTATAATGCCAAGCTCCCATGGTATATTATGACCACTCTCGACTGACCAGCTTCCAATCCTATCATGGAGCTCCCATCGTCGAATCACAAATGATTGTCATCAAAATCATCAAAAGTCATCGAAATGGTCGTTGAAAAACACACTTCAGTCCTAAATCGAAGTCGAAATCGGGTAGTCACCCATTTGATTCGAAATAAACATAGGAAATTCTAGCCCGAAATCAAACTCGGGTAAAACTAAGATTTTCTCAAAGAAAACAGGAAAATGGCTCCAAGAAATGTTTTTCTCCAACCCAGCACTTCAAATTCTGTGACACCAAGCGAATTATGGGCTGATTCGGCAAATTTCTCGGGCTGGACTCTAAGTAAAATGCCACCAATCCATCAATGTTGATCCATCTTCTTTTGTCCATATCTCGAACATGCGAACTCCAAATGCCTTGCAATTTGGAATGCAACCTTGTAAGGTCTTCCTTGTCATCCCAGACCAATCTCACCTAGTTTGAAAATTTTTAGGATCGTCACTGATCCATGACCTTGTCTAGAGTGATTTGTTGCTCGATTGGCATTTCCAACCATTCAAGCATGGACAATCATGCATCTATCATTCTCCACCATTATAAACTTCTATAACTTGAAATCGGACTGGTTTGACAATAATTGAAGCATCTTCCCCAACTGACACTCATTCACCGAAGCCGTTCAACGTGCTGAATATCCAAAGAAGTTTATCCTGTCAACTATACCTTTTGTACAACCGTACAACTGATTCAAAATTTCTTTGTTACATGTTTGACTGGCATGTCGATGAAGTGAGGGCGACGATTGTAATCTACTACAAGGCCCTTGGGAATCATTAATAAAATAAAACAACCTACTACCTTGGAAGAATTCAATGGGAAGGAAAACCGGTTCTAAAGACTAGAAGTAATGCAATTAGAAGAAGGCAAACCCAGTAGTGTGCCAAAGAACATACCAAACAGTGAAGGAGCAACAGGACCTCAGGGACCTTCTGCCCAAGCAAGGCTACTAAGACCCAGTGGAGAAGTGCCCCAGCTAACTGACGAAATCAGATGAAAGGATAATTATCATATAGCATTCTAGCTAGCTAGCAACTAAGGAATGGGACAACAACCTAAAGCGATGCCTTCTCATCCATCTTTGTCTACTCTTCTTTACCAAATGAGCCATACCGGGACACTATGGGCATTGCAGATAGCACTGCGAAAGAAATGCTTTTATTCCCTCCACGAGTCATGTCAGTCCCCTTCTCAAAACCAGCGTTGCTGGTGCCATCGAGAAGTCTTGTCCAAAGGATCGTCGAACAAACTGATCCAACACCTTAGCCTATAGGAATAGATAAAACTGTTCCCTCGAGCCGAATCCGAAAAATTCCTCTTGAAGTCGATGAATCATTGCTTTAAGACCGTCGGCCGTCGGACACACGACCCAAAACTCCTCTCGGAATCGATAAATTATCATTCCAAGGCTGTTTGGTCATCGGACATCCAACCACAAAAACCCTTCCGGAACATGAAGGTCTTTCACGAACTAAAGCATCGTGAAGTTGGACTGGTAGATTAGTGGTCATCTAATCCAAAAAACCCTTCGCTAATGTGAAGGTCTTTCGTGAACTAAAGCATCGTGAAGGTAAACCGCTAGATCAGCAGTCATCTGATCCAAAAAACCCATCTCAAAAGTGAAGGCCATAAGAAAGACCGAGAATAATCACACCACAGTTCTGTTATGCCCGATCGAAAATTCTAGCATTTTGACAACCACGGACTTAGTGACCTAGCTAGTGCAACAAATGAAATACTAGCATAATACTTGCCTACTTCATTCAAACTACTATTTTTTTTACTGCTCTTCATGACCGATTCCTCTTCCACTTAGACCGTATGTCAGTTAAAAACTCATTCTCTAATGATAGTTTGGACGAGGAGCTAAGAGTCATGTCCTGAACTCCGATAGACTCTTCCTTCAATCCATCTTCATGCAATCAGCTACAAATCTCTCTACTATGGCAGCCTGGACGTGTACATCTTCCACAAACATGGAAGGATCATCCAAGCCATGGTTACCCAAACCAAAAACTTTTTAGCTTCTTGAACTAATAAAATCGTGTTCATGTAAGCAACGAGTATGCTCCATCAATTTAAAAATCATTGTTTAGCTGCTTGGACCGGTCAAGCTGCACCTAAGTATGCTCCATCTACCAGTTGGGTCGACGGAAGCAAATCGACTCAAACCGCTGGATCGGCGGAACCTGATCCTTACCTTCGAAATACCGATATTGGTCCGGCAACATCGGGCAACATCGGGAAGGCCCAAAATTATGTTTCTTACATTGCCCAAAGATAGGATACGCCGATGATTACCAAAGACCGTGCATTTCGTAAACCACGCCCTAACATATGCTCCTCACATTGCAAGAAGTTAGGCAACGTCGAAGAGTACCATAAGCCATGCATTTTGTAAGCTGCACCAAAATGTACGGTCTTCACGTTGCCCGAAGATAGGCAACGCTGAGGAGTACCAAAAGCCGAACATTTCATAAGCCGCGCCTAACATCCAAAACATATGCTCCTCACATTGCCCAAAGATAGGCAACGCCGAGGAGTACCAAACGCCATGCATTTCATAAGCCGCGCTTATCTTCCAAAACATACGCTCCTCATGTTGCCTGAAGATAGGCATTATCGAGAAGCATGAAAAGCCGTGAATTTCATAAGCCGTGCACTAACTCTTAAAAAACTTAAACTCCTCACGTTGCCCGAAGATAGAAAACATTGAGGAAAACTAAAAGCTGCGCATCCAATAAGCCATGCACTAACTTTCGAAACACAAACTCTTTACGTTGCCTTAAGATAGGCAGCAATGGGGAGCATCGAAACTGGATCGATGGGCCATATCAATCCCAAAAGCCGCATATTTCATAAGTCGTAGATTCTCAAAAGCTGTGCATATCGTAAGCCGTGCATTCTCAAAAGCTGCGCATTTCATAAGCTGCGCACTTTCAATAGCCATGCATTTCGTAAGCCATCCATTTTCATGAGCTGCACATCTGATAAGCCACACAAACACTTCTTGATGGTTCTCTAGCATCATCAACAAACCATTAAAAATTTTCGAGCGTGGTTGTTGTCCCGACAACAATGGGAAACTTGTCTATTGTAGGATTAACAGGGATATACTCCCGCTACCCAAAAGTATCGAGATTGCTTCGGTAGTACCGCAAAGCTCACAAACCAAGAAGTCGACAAAGAATTCCAATTTTTGATCAAAGTTAATGCAAAAAATGTTAAAATTCAATACATCCAAGTCATGAGTTCCCAGGGATAGGAGCTGCGACGTACCTTTGACTGGGGGCATCCAGGGAGCCGCCTAGAACATCGATTCTCACATCAATTGTTCAGAATAATCAGCCCTATGGACCGTTGGGCACAAAACACATTAACACTTGGTCAAGATAAAATATTGCTCCAACTTGCAAAAAAGGATGAACTTACCATCGTCCAGAGATAAACGACGATGAAAGGCAGTTTCAAAATCAAATCATTAACGCACCAGTTTCCAAAGACACAAGTAGGTGCTCGACTGAGGTCTCAAACCCTAACTTGTAGAAAATCAGCTATTATCCGAGGACAGATAATGGCAAGGAGAGAACAATCAAAATTGAGAAGCCAAACCATTTATTCTCGAGTACTCGAACATGGTTGTACTGGGGGAAATGTGATGACTTGCTCCACAATTTTATATTATTATAAGAACCTGGAGTTTGACACCTAGAAATGAAGGATTCCGCTAATAGTCTTCAGATCATAAAAAAAACGACTGGAGGAAGTTCAATTTTTCATGAATAAGAATAATTATGGAATTGGTTAAAAAACAGCCTTATGTCTCCAAGGGTAATACTTGATGGTTAAATAAATCTAGGCAGTGAATACGCCTAGGACTCTTACTCTTCCAGAATGTGGCATATCTTTGATTTAAGTAACGTTGAGAAAACAGCCACATTGGGGTAAAAGGGATCTACTCAACTCTACAGGATCGGATGAATGATTAAATGTTCACCAATGCGACTTTAACACCGCCCGAAGATAGGGAGCACTAAGGAAATACTTCTACAATCCAATCATTGAAGTGCTAGTTTATAAAGACTGAAATTAGTACCTAACTGGACTAAAAGTACCGCCAAATCGATGGGAAAATCGATCCCAAATTCCTGAGTGTTGGTGTTGCCTCGATAACGCCAAGGCCATCTTTTATCTTTCAAGTACTGGTGTTGCATTGGCAACGTCGAGAAAATTTTCTATTTTCGAAGTACCGACATTTCCCCGGCAACGTTGGGAAACTTTCTATTTCATAAGTACTAGTGTTGCCCTAGTAACTCCGGGAAATTTTCTACTTCCTAAGTACCGATGTTGGTTTGCAACGTTAGGAAACTTTCTATTTCCTAAGAAGCGGTTTGCCCCGGCAACGCTGAAAAACTTTCTATTCCCTAAGTACCGACATTGCCTCGATAATGCCGAGAAATTTGTTGTTCACTAAGTATCGATGTTGCCCCAGTAACGCCGGGAAAAATTTGATCTACAGGATTAGGGAGAAATACTCACTACAGTGAACCATCAATGCACTAACTTTTGAAAATAGAAGCAGATTCTCAACTGAGTTCTACCCTTGTTTTTGGAAAGTTACTACTGCTCCTAGATAGGCAACGACAAGAAGACACCTTTCATAAGTCAATCAAATAGTTTGACCAGACATCGCAGCAATTAGCCACTGCATAGAAATAAAGCAACACCGAAAGGAAATCCTAGGATTGAATTGATCATGTGCTAATTTCTAGGGATGAAAGTTGATGCACAACCAAGTTTCCTAAATTCAACTTAGAAAGGATTTACATATAGCCAAAAGATAGGCAACCTCGAGGAAATATTGTTTGGAACCAAGCAGCTAGGTTATTAATTCCTGAAGACAGGACTTGTTGTATGAACAAAACTTCTGTGACGATAGCAATAGATAAAAGCATGCACAACTAAGGACATGTAAGGACAATCACGTAAAGTTGGAACTAAAACCACCAGACTCCCATAATCCTGGAATGGGATTGAGAGCCAGACCAGGGGCAATCAAATCATGTATCCCAGACCTCTCCATCTCTCATAATCACTCAAATACAGGCGTTCTAAATAGCCAGTCCCTCGAGCTAGGATAGATGCATAAATACTTGATCAAAAGAAATGTTTCAAAAATCAAAACATGAACAACCGCGAGGTTGGTTAGATAGCAGTTCTATGTCACAAAATAGAGCGTTCTAGCAACAAAATCGCCAACAAAGAAAATGAATGATTTAACGTTCAGAAATCAACCGTCGCTCATAGTCTAGCAATGATGAGAAGGGTCGATGACTACTATGGTCTAACTAGATCATTTGGTTCCAACTTGTAGGAGTATGCCATTATCCAAAGTGCGGTGATGTTGGGAAGAAAGCCTAAAATGGAACTATCGGTACATCGGCTTTCAGAAACAGAAGCAAGAGTTTGATTGAATCTGCAGTCCTACCTCCTAACAGATCATGCTTTCTAATGATTCACAACATCAAGGAAAAATTCACAGAGTTGAGTCACCTATGTATGAATTTTCGAAGATAGAAACCAACATATGATTAGGATTTCAATTTCGGACTTAGAAGAATTTACTTTAGCAGAAGATGCTAGAAACGCATCTTTCTAATACATACCGACGTCATTACAAAACTCAGATCTTAGGATCAAGCAACAAAGTCCCTAATTGCCAAAGATAGGAGCTATCATGTCAATCAAACTATCACAATCAAACTCATTTCTTAGGAGACCTAATCCGTCAAAACATCTTGGTCAATAGTCAAAGTAATCAGCCCTACGGGATAAAGTATTTACACCAACGCTTTGTCAAATGAGCTCAGCTGAGCATGAACTTGAGTGAACGTAAATAAGAACAGTCATGAAACTGGCTAGACCAAACTACCTCATATTTCTATAAAAATATATTCTCAAAGCCGATGAATAAGCCAATGGTCCCCTGACACAGAAGCTAGTGTGCAGATCGATTTCCAAAAACCACAAAGGAAGGATATTCGCGACTGAATAACTCATGCACTAATTTCTGAAGGCTGAAGCTGTGCCTGGTCGAACTTTAATTACAACTCTACAGGTGTAGCTACGCCTTGCTATTTAACTGTAATCAATCTTCCCAATATGATAGGAATAATAAGCAAAGCCTAAGTTGCGAAGGACCTAGCTTCTGGAGGAGTGGAAGTTCCTCCGCCCGAATAAAGATTGGACGACCGAAAAGTCATTTTCAACAAAAAAAACTTGGCACTCAAACCTGTCAGGTATGTTTTATTTTAAATAATATCCTCGTATTACCAACGCTTGAAATCCATGGGAAGTCGGTGTACGTTGACCAGTCGGGTTCCAAACATTGACCGGGGCAGATGCAGTGTGTTATCTACATAACTAGAATCCAGTATCTTGAATACTGCGAACAAACAATCTAGCGTAGATAGCTTGCTTATATTTGAAAAACAATCCATATCGTCCTTTGAAATTATTTCTTCCACACTTACCCGTTATTGATAAACGATCGATAATGGAGCCGTTGTCCAAAGCGACACAAGAGTCTTTTCTTTCCAAGATCACTGGAGTATAGAAACAGGAAGAATGGTACGATTGAATTATCCACTATATTCAATTTTGGAATAAATCATCGCATTTGAATTCAACAAAACTGATGGGAGCTTAAGCAGGTGCTCAAAAGGAATCAATTAAAGACAAAGAGGGAGACTTTGCTTCAGAACGACGTACAATCATTCGAGACAAAAATTAGCTTCACCTCTGGTTGAATTAAAACTATATAGGACAACTCCAAACCTACATCATCCACCCACTTATCGAACTAGACCCGTGCGTAAATTACGGAGCAAAGATTGCATCGTCAAAATTAGGAATTGAAATTCAGATCGAAATCAAAATACAAACGACTGTTAGTAGTTAGTCAATTGAGAACAACATCTTGAGGTGGAATCTGACAATTCGCATTGAAAATTCAACAGTCAACATCAAATATGCATGGTAACCTCGAAATGATCAACTTGATTTCACAAAATGAAGACCTAAAAGAAGTTACTTCTAGAGCACGCCTTGTTTACAGCGAGGACGCACTCTGAGGGAGGCAAATGTTATCTAGGTTTTTAACCCAGTAGGATCCAACAAGAAATAGAACAAACTTGTGACGTCAGAATGGTTCAAAACTTATCCAGAGAAGCAAAGGAAAGGATTTAAAGCCAAGCTATATTACTGAGATAACAATTGAGATCGACTAAACTAAGAAACCAGCGTTCTTTTAGTCCAATCAGCAGTTGGGTGCAAAAAGCTGGTAACTACCATCAAAATGGAACAACGTGCAAAAAGGCTGTGCAAGCAACGATGATACAAGACCATGGAAACATCCCAAGCTCCAAAATCCAAAAAAACATCTAAGTGCTTGGGTTGCCAGCGACCTATGCCCTATCGCTAGTAACTCATATATAGTGGATGGTACCTCTGTTAAATGGAAGAAGAGAAGGAAGGAAGCGAGATTCCAAAACAAATGCCAAGTTTATAGGACCATGGATCGCTAGTGACCATGGCTATCCTTGAAACCTTCAAATAAAATAGCTAAGTAGTAAATGGAAAAGAAGCCAAGTCACTAGCTCACGTACGAGCAAAACCTACCCATAGGCCATGGGTCACCAGCGACCCATGGTTTTGGCTCGGATCGTGAGCTAGTCTTCCTTAAGGTTGTTTCCTACCTACCTGGGAGCATTTGATGAAGTGGTCAGGCCCAGAAGTCCTCCGAACTCTATGAATACCATCCTACCTCCAACAAAAGCAGGATCTTCTCTATACTGGTTGTTGAAGCTCTACTGGAAACCTTCTTCACGCTCTATCTCCCTTACAACAATCTCCAAAGGAATACACTGTGATTCTCCAATGGATTTCAACTCTGGAGATTCAACCTAGCTAAGGATAATCAGAAGCCTTGTAATTAAACACTACTTGTAAAAGTAATCAGTCATAATAAAACTATAAAGTGGACGTAGTCTTCATTAACAGCCGAATCGCAATAAAAATTCCCTGTCTTCTTTCTTTTACTATTCTTTTTCTATACCCATTATCTGTGTTATTCTCTGTCAGAACAGGGCTGGTGCTTTCAAACTCAAACCAGGGTGTTGATCCATATTTTGGGTTAATGTTATGTTTTAAAGAATGCTTTCTTGATGCCATCGAGAGCTACCATTAGTTTCTAAATGTATATACATAGAGTTTTGGAAAGAGGTTTTTTGCGCTTTCGAAGGAGGTCACCCAGTGGTTTTGAAAGTTATGTTTTAAAGTTTTAAACAAATAACCCATTCTCATTTGTAAAGGAAAAATCATGGAATAAATAAAGATTTTGAAAATTTATTCACATTGTTATTAACCTATAACTGTATTTTTGGGAAAGGGAAGGATAACCACTTAGGTTGAGCTAGTAGGGTATATAACTTAAAAGATGTTAAAATCTTGATTAAAGATACTGGTAGGAGCCAATAGGTTTGCAGTAATCCATGAAATCTGTACGATATTGGCAGAGGCCAATAGGTTCATTGTCAGGCTATGAAAACTATGATTGATACTGGTAGGAGGCGGTAGGTTTGTAGTTAGCCTATGAAAACTATATCCGGATTAAGATATTAACAGTCAGTCAATAGATTGCTAGTTTGTCCATGAAAACTAGGATAAGAGATAAGATATTAGAGTTACCAATAGGTTCTTAGTGATCCTATGAAAACTGTGATATTGGACAGATAGTCCATAAACATTTAACATGTTAATATTAATCCTAGACATAAAAAAAATTAAGACTGATAGTCAGAATGAATGGGGATGATAAATCAAAATTTGATTTGCTTGTTATGCATATCATCATAATGTTTTTGAAATATTATGTTTTAACCATTATGGATGATGGAGCACAATATATGGTTTTAAAAATGGTTTGGATATTAGAGATGGGAAAACCCATTTCGCTAAGCGGCATGGTCTCAACAGATGTAAATGGTTTGAGATGGTAAATTATTATCCATGTCAGGCTAAATGGTTTGAGATGGTAAATTATTATTCATACCAGGCTTAATTTCTGACTCGAAGCTTTTATATTCCCCTTAAACTCTTGGGTACTCAATTGATTTTGAGTAGGTTGAGAGTTAAGGTTTCTAGGTGTTCTTTTCGACGCATAAAGCTTCCGAGGATGTGCAGGAGGCAAGCCTGGAGTTCTTTTATTTCCACTGCGTGTTTTGTTTAAAAAGGCAAATTGTTTTAGTCTATCTATATACTCTGATCTACTAAGGGAGCATCTTCATATGTTGCTCTTGGCGTATTTTGTAATAATTATATGCCATCTGAATGTGGTATGTGATTTGGGATTATGTAATCAAATTGGAATATTTTGAAATGGAATGTGGAATTTGTTTGTTATTTAATTTTTTTCATATTCTCGTGTTTATGTTTATCAATGTATCTAATGTCATTGTATTTGGTCATCGAGGATTAATAACTATGGATGACTGCATCATCCATAGCTGTTAGTTTTGGGGCTCCGAGTAGTGGGATGTTACATGATGTTTCCTTTTGGAAAGATGTAATTCCAACACATTAAACTGTAGAAATCCATAAGTGTAAACCAAAGTATTGTAGGTAGAGATAATAATAATAATTTAATTTTAAATCTAATATATGTGATTTAGGATTAGTTAGAAAATAAACAATAAGTGATGAAGTGGAAGTTAAGAAATGAAATGAGTAATTAAGAAAGTATAGTAATTAAAGAAAGATAGTATTAGTTGAATAGGAATAGTAGAATATACTTAATAATATCAAGTAAAGTCAAGAAATAAAAAATTTAATCTATTAAATTAGAAATAAACGTTAAATGATATTAAATGACATTAGTGAAATAAAAAATAAGCTATGTAAATATAACTTAATATTAACAGTTGAATATGAAAGGTGTAGTAATTCAGTAGAATTTATATAGCCTCAAGTACAGATTTATGTTGGGCGTGAATTGTTGGATCCAGCCAATTCTTAAACTAAATTAAGTATGATGTAGTCATTAGTAAGGGTAGGGATGTGAGGTCGGTAATGTTGTAAAACCCCTATTTTAGCTAAACATTATTCAGGACATTTAATTGTATAGATTAAAGTGAATAATGTAAAGGGTTAAGTAGAATGAGATTTGAAACTTAATATGGTCGTGCTACACTTAACTAATTAAGTAAGATTGTTTAAACTTAACATGTAAAATAAAATATGAGGAGGGAAAATTAGGAAGATCTATCTTATATCCTTTATACCCTCACCCCTTCATCTCATTTTCATTTGTACTTAAACAAAACAATCAAAAGAATGAAGAAAAGAGGCCAGCCATAACCCAAGGAAGACATTACAAAATCAAGGGGATTCAAAGGAGAAGAAGCTAAGGAAAATTAAAGAAATGACAAATCTCAACTCCAAAATCATTTTTAAGATGTATAATACAATAACCATCTCTTTTGTTTATCTCAAATTCGGTTATGGATATTACCCGAATTATTATTGTTTGTTTTGCCAAAGTATGGTTGTTTAATCACTATTTGGATGGAATAATGGTTATTGGACTTTTTATGAAATTATTTAATGGGTTTTGAGTGTTAAACCTAAGATTTTAATCTCCAAATGCTTTGATATTCTAATATGTTGTACAAAACATATTTTAGAGATGAGTTTTTAATTTCATAATTTTCCAAGTTATAAGATTATTTTATTAACTTCCTAAGGAGGAAATAGTATCATTTCGGGTTTTGATTATTTAAAAATAATTAAATATAGCTTTTGTATCCTAAATTTTTATATGATAAAGTGAAGAATATTCTTGAATTTTAGGGAATTTTTTCCAAGCAATTATGATTTACTACTAATGTATTATGCTAGATGAGCGTTTAATGGTATAATTAATGGTATTAATTAATTAGTTGTTTTACCTTTTCGTAACTTGTAAATGATATGCGGCATTATTTTTCGAAAAGAAATCGAAAAAAGTTTTGTTTACGCAATAGAAATTCGAGATAAGGTTAACATTTGGTAAAAAACTAGTTGCTTTTTTAAAAATAAATCAGTTTTCTTTATAATTACATTAATGCCATGCCGTCCATAACCTCATTTAGCCTAAAGGAATATCATCTCCATGAATGTCGACGTCGACAAGGTGGGAAGCATATAATAAATACTTAGGTAGTTATGGAGTGATTTCAACTGCTTCGAAGTGGACAACGGCTGTGGCAACTCATGAATGGCGGCATTTCTTTCTCGTAATTCAACTAAGAGTTTAGAAGCTTTAGTGTCGACATCGATGATGTCGCATGATTTCACCTATGTCTTAAGCGATGCTACATGTCTTTCTACTATATTTCATACCAAGCCAGTGATGCCACATGTCTTGACTTCGACTCTATCCATTAAGCAACATAATAAATGAAGTAATTTAAGTATACAAATTATATAATGACATTGAGGGTGTTGGTTTCATTGTGAACTAAGGTTAGCAACCTTATACGCCTAGATTTAGTGTCGATGTCATATGGTGATCACTTCATCTTTTTAATACTGAGAGGCTTGCTTTTATATAAATCTAAAATGTTTTAAAGGGGCGGAGAGGTTATGTTTTATGTGGGTCAACGACCCTATAATTTCGGCAGATAGCCATATTACTTATAAAAGTTAAAGTTTTGTTTTAATAGGTGAATAACCTATAGTTTATAAAAGTCGACAACGTCACCTTCGACATGAATTTATACTTAAAAGAATATGAGTTGGGTTTTACCTTGGGTAGAGGGTCGATGAGGTATAATGCAGCTTGGATGTCGCCTATCTTCATTAACGGCGGAGAGCCTTATGTTTTCCATGTTGACGAAGTCAATAGGGAAACCAATGCTATTTTAAATTATAAACTTCATCACCATTATTGGGGACACTAATGTGGATGAACTTCGACATTGATCGATATTAAACTGTTAAATGGCGGCAAGCCATGTGTATATGATTTTTTGGGACAACAATGTCTATTTATATTGACTTCGACATAGATCATTTGGGGACATCGATGTATGTCACTTTGAAAACATTTGGGGACATCTATGCACGTCACTTTGAAATGTTATAACTATAAGAAGATACACGTGGGAAACATGAATTGAATTAATACATGTGGTAATATGAATTAAATTGAAACACATGGGTAATATGAATTAAATTGTTAAATGATGGATTTATGGTCATCCTAGAAAAACTATGGAATGTGAGATGGATAGTCCACATCATGTCAGAGATGGATAGTCTCTATGATGACAATGAAGGTTCATAGTCATCTTAGGAAAACTATGGTATGTATGATGGATAGTCCACATCAAATTGAATAGGTGTGATGGACAGTCGACATAATCTTAAATAATCAAATCATATGTGATGGATAGTCAATGTGGTAAGGGATGGGTAATCCAAGTAATAATTACATGTGAGATGCATAGTTCACATAATTATGATTATGCTTACATGTGAGATGGGTAATCCATATAATTATAAGACATGTAGTCAGATTAAAATAAGACAGTAGTCAATTTAAATTGTGATGGGTAGTCATTTGAAATTAGAACGGATAATCTAATGAATTGGGACGAGTAATCCAATATATGTTGCATGATTGTAAATTCTATTTTCCAATGTGGTATGTTTTAGTTAAGATACTAGTGAGGGGAAAACCTGTCCCACTTAGCAGCGTAGTCTCACTATATATCTATTTTAGTTCGAGATGGTAGGTTATTATTCACACTAGACTGTTTCTACGACATGATTTTTTTTGTTTTTCCCCTTAAACTCTTGAGTACTCATTTGTATAGGTTGGCAGTAAGGGATTTCAGGTTCCAATTAGACCAATAAACTTCCAGTGATGTGCAAGAGGTAATCTAGCTATTAGGAGCTTTATCTGTTTTCGCTGTGTAGTTTGGTTTTGTCTATTTGGATGTAATGATAAAATTGTATAATTGCCAAGTATTTGACTCTAATCAGCTAAGTGTCATCTTCATATGTCACGCTTGGAATATTTTGTAATTATAAATTCTTTAAATGTGGGTTTGCTAATAGGATTGTGTAATGAATATGAAGTCACATTTGAATGGAATATAAAAGTTATTTCTAAATTGTATTTGAAAATTTTTCATATTCATATGCAATGATTAATGTTAACAAGAAAATTTGTCAACATCCCCAAAGCTATGTGGTTAGCAAGTAAGTTTATCTGCGATACAAAAGAGATTATTAAAGAGATTACTCCATCGAAACCCTCCTTTCGATCGAGTTATATTGATTCAACCAATCTCCTCAAGGTGAAGATTAAGGAGAGAGTATCTCATTCGAAACCCCTCTTTTGAATGAGTCAAAAGTAGTCGTTTACATCAAATATTCATCCCCTTTCGACATAGTCAAAATCCCTTTCGAACATATCAAATGGTATGCTTTGCCTTTAAGGAGAAGAAACTGCTTTCGACATCATCGGTTTTGCTCCTTTAGGAGGAACTCCTTCGAAAGGATCATTGGCATTGTAGGGTGCATATGCCTTTCTAAAGAACATTGCTTTACATTTATGCATCTGGTATTCTTCGAAATGTCCCTTTCGACCAAGTTGGAAGGGATCTGGCTCTTTCGAAGTGGATCAAATGTATAATATGTAAAGCTGTATTTAATATATGCAATGGGAAATCATCTTAGATAACACTAGTTCTGTAAACTTATTAAGATCATGACATCATCATCATCTTTTTTTGTCATAATATACTGTTGACACGACGATAATGTGTTTCATATGCATATTATTCAAGTCGATCCCATGGCATTGCATAAGACAATAACGAATTAAGAAAATAAGACAACATCATGTGCAATTGATCAGTAGTCTAGCTAATGATCGAAATGATGTCCATCATGATCAAAATCTTTATTGAATTCATGCATTCTTCTTTTGAACATTAATCCAAAATGAGTTACAAGTTTGAGAGCTTTTTCACAAAATCAATTTAGGGCTACAAAGAATTGATTTGTACTAAGAAGTAGAAGAACAAGTTTTGGATACCAAAATCTGGTCTCCAAAATAGGGCCCACAGGATCTTATTTATAGATGCAGGTCGTCCCTCTTCCGTGCCCCTTCTTTCGACTCAGTCTAAAGGTCCTCCTGTCTTCCGCATCCATCCTTTCGACATAGTCAAATGCCCGTCTTTTTTTACTGCGCCTACTTTTGATGCTGCCGAAAGTTATTCCCTTACAGTTTCCTTATTCATACTTCTGCTTCCCATTTTCTTATTCCAGAACTTTTGACCCAGTCGAAAGGGTCCCCTTTTCCACCTTTTGCTATCACTAAGGTCCAAGTGTTTCTTTTCTATGATTTCTCTTGGATTTCTTTCGACTTCGTCGAAAAGGTGAGAGATACGCCTTTTCTCTTTATGTTGCTTTGTTGTCATACGAAGTAAAGATACGAGCTTCTGACTCTGTCGATAGGTAGTTTTCTAGGGTTTAGAAGGTGTTGAAGTATTGATAATTTCAACGTAGTAGATAGCTTCTGAACGCATGCTTGTGAATTGATGTAGAACATTTCCTGGATGTTAAAGGCTTCGACTGGTTTGGAAGTCTTGATTATGATTTTGAAAAGGTTGTTCTGATCAAGGCATCTTTCTGAGTAATTTGAATGAAGGCGAAACCTTCGGTTTTGAAAGGTTTAGCGCATATATGAAGAGTTGTTATCAATCGCCTTCGAAAGGGGGTTTCGAACCCACTCTTGTTTTTTCTTGAACTAGCCAATTTTGCTAATGAATGTGCCTATGAGTTTTCTCCTGCGGAACTTTAGGGATGGAAAAATCCACAAATAAAGCTAGCATCTACAATATCTTCTCTACACATAAAGATATCTTGGCATCTTTAGTATGATACACTTGCTTCACTTGATTCTCCATTAATTGCGAATCACTAAAGATTTGAATTCGTGGAATTTTAAGCTCTAATGTGAAAGTCAATCCCACCACTATTGATTCATATTCGACTACATAGTTTGTTGCTAGACATCCTAACATCATAGAATAGTGTAGGTGGTATTCGTTTAGTGTTATTATGACATATCCCGCACCAGCTCCTTGTTCATTTGATGCACCGTTGACGATTAACTACCACATGGGTTCTTGATTCCTTTCCTTTTTTGATTGTTCCTTAATGAAGTTGGTACACTCATTGATAAAATCTACCAATGCTTGTCCTTTGATATCTTCCTGTAGCTGAAACTTAATATCATACCGACTAAGCTCAATTCCCAATTTCACCAGCCTACCTGAAGTTTCCGGCTTACCAAAAACTTGTTTGAGGGGAAAATTGGTCAATACCCTGATGGGATATGCTTGAAAGTATGCTCTAAGCATTCACGCTGTGAGTATCAAGCAATAAGCTAATTTTTCTACTATGGGGTACCAAACCTCTGCATCCTTTAACCGTCTGCTTACATGATAAACATGAAGTTAAGTCCCCCTTCCTTCTTTGATCCAATATAGAACTCACTGCAGGTTTTGAGACTGCCATGTATAGGTACAAGATTTCACCATTCTCAGGACTAGATAGTATTGATGGTTTTTCCAAATGTTTTTTCAGCTCTCAAAAAAATTTCCTAGAATCATCTCCCCATTCAAATTTTTTTCTTTTTCTTCATTACATCAAAAAAGGGATACACTTATCCGTCGCCTTGGAAATGAATATACTTAGAGTGGCTATCCTTCCATTTAAACCCATTACCTCTTTGCTAGTTTTGGGCTCAGCCATATCCATGATAGCTTGAATCTGGTATGGGCCAGCTTCAATCCCTTGAGCACTTACAAGATAGCCTAAAAACTTTCCTGAATGAACTCTAAAAGAGCATTTCTGGGGATTCTGTTTCATCTGATATTACCAAAGTATCTTGAACATCGCTTTTAGATCTTTAAGATGATTTTTAGCCTCATCAAACTTCACTAGCATGTCATCCATATAAACTTCCATATTTTGGATAATCTTTTCTTTAAATATCATGTTGACTAGCCTTTGATATGTAGCCCCTGCATTTTTTAGTCCAAAAGGAATTGCTTTGTAGCAGTATATTCCCCAATCGGTAATGAAACTTGTGTTTTCCACATCTAGTTTGAACATAGGTATCTGATTGTATCCTGAGTATGCGTCCATGAGAGATAACAATATGTGCACACTAGTTGCATCAACCAATTGGTCAATTTGTGGTAACGAAAAACAATCTTTCAAACAGGCCATGTTTAAGTTAGTATAATCGACACAAGTTCTCCACTTTCCATTCGACTTCTTTACTAACACTGGGTTTGCTAGCCATTTTGGGTAATAGATTTCCTAAATAAATCAATTTTCAAGGAGCCTTTTAGCTTCTTATTTTAAGGCATCAGACAATACTTTATCTAGTTTCTTTTTCTGTCTAATAGGGGTTTCTTTTGGATTGATTTTTAGCTTATGGCACATGACCGACGGATCAATACCCACCATATCTAAATGAGACCAAGAAAATACGTCTTTATTGGTTTTTCGAAACTAGATTAAATCCATCTTCAAGTTATTATCTGATTCCTTTCCCACTTTAACTACTTTAGTGGAATCATCTGAATCTATGCATGCTTCCTTAAGGTCTTTAATGGGTTTTATTCTTTTCGCTTCCCCTTGGCAATCAAATTCCGTGATTGGGCATTCTTCAATAGAATTAGCATCGACCCTCTTCCTCTTGCCTCTAGAGGAAATGTATCTTTCATACATACGTTTTTTAGTTTTATTAGATCTATTCCTTGCTTCGAATGCTGGATGTAAAAATCCATCATCCGAAGGCTGAAAAACAGTGGAAAAATCAAAGTAAGAAAAAGACTCCCTTTTGTATTGATCAATTGTGGCAAATACATTTCGCATGAACTAAATTGCTCTCCACAGACTGTGCCCCAGCCTCTCTTCGTCAAGAATTTTACCATCAGATATTTTGGTAAGACAAAAGCATCTATCTCATCAAAGATAGGTCTACCAAAGAAAGCATTGTAATAGGATGGCTGGTTAATGATCACAAAGAGAGTTTCGAAAGTCTGGCAACATGGTGGCACCCCCATTTGTACTAGCAGTTTTATTTGTCCCACAAGAGTTGACCCTTTGTTGTTGAACACAAAGATGGGTTCAATGCTGGGATCTAGCTTATTCTCAGGGATGTTCATCTGATCAAAGGCAAGCTTAAAGATGACATTGACTACGCTACTCGTATCCACAAGAATCTTGGACACGATAGACAATCCAATCTAAGCTGTAATCATTAGAGGATCATTGTGTGGGTGATGAAATCCTTTCCTCAACTCTTAAGGAGTAATGACAAGATTTGGAATTGGGATATTGACTCGCAGACTTTTTAGCGGGGGCACTTCTTGGACTGAGAACACACCTTCCCTAGCCTCCTTAATATACCTATTCCTTGCCCTTTTGCTTGTCCCTGTTGGATGTGGCCCTCTTTAAATTATATCAATCCTATTCAGCGATAGATTTAAGATTAAAGGATCTTCCTCTTCTAGAATGTTAACAACATTAGTAGGGAGATTCTATGGACCATCCCCAGTTCGCTTAACTTTGTGTTTTCCCTGGCTGAACTCTTTCAAATGGCCTTCTCGAATCAAATTTTGAAATTTTCCTGCCAAGACTCTGCATTCATCAGTCTTGTAGCCATTTTCTTTGTGGTAGACACAGTAGTCGTCTACTTTTCTTTTTCTGGATGATTCTTGGCCTTGAAGGAAGTTGGGAAATTGACTCTCTCCTTCGCCATAACACAGATTAAGACAATGGCCTATTCAAAGCAATTGGATTAGCGATAAGTCCTTCCCATCTTGCTCTTTTATGCCCTTAACCTAATTCGAATCTTCCTCCTTCCATTTTAGGAATCGCTTTCCTCTTAGCATGATATAGCTCATCTATTTAAATGAACTTATCTGCCTAAAAATGGAATTCTAGCAAATCCTTGCACCCATTAACAAAGTGTTGTTTCCGAAACAGGGTATTCTCTATTAATCCAGAACGTACTGCAATGAGCTTATCACGGTCATTCATGTCTTTAGCCCTTATTTCTTCATTGTTGATCCTTTTAAGATAATCCCCTAGAGATTCTCCCTGTCTCTATTTTATGTTAGCCAAACTATATAATCGATGGTCGGGTCCTTGCATATTCAAAACTGAGCAGAGAATTCATAAGAAAATTACTTCCATGAGTAGATAGTATTTTCTCAGTATTGTCGGTTCCATTTAGCTGCAGCCCCTTGGAAAGTCATTGGAAATAATCTGCACTGAACAGCTCCAGATGCATTATATAGATCCATTCGGTTATCTAAACCATCATTTGGTCGCCTAGATTGGTAGTTCCATGGTACTTCATAGTCGGGATCTATACATAAGATGGAATAGTTGTTTCCATGATTTCATCTATGAAAGGAGGTACCCGCTTGTTATCATTCACATTCTCATCCAAGCTCCTCTTGCCCTTAGCATTTAGCATATCTTTAATTGCTTTTTCTACCGCATCTTTTAGATAGGCTTCGGTATCATGATAATTTTTTTGGTTTGGATAGTATTCTTTCAATGTCGAACTACCAGACTGTTCAATAGATTTATCTAGAACTCTTCTCTGATGATCAGCTTTAGTTGGAGGACGCTCTTTCTTTTTTGAAGAAGTTAAACCAATTTAGCTCTTGTCTTCGTTTGCATAAGCCTTTGAATTCCTTTTCGAAGAGTTCACCTCATCTCCATTTGTTGGCTTTGTTGTCTTAGAAGATTTCTGGGATAATGCCATCTTAAAGAGTTCCCACATCTCTAGAAATTGCTGTTCCAGATGCTTTATTTTGGTGACATTATTATCTTGGAGCCGATGTCGATGGTTCCGTAGTATAACCCCCTCCAAGTTGAAGGTTGGAGTGGTATTTTCTTCTAAGGTTGTAGTGTGAACAACCTCCTTATTCATTCTTCTATGTCTCTTGGATTTCATTTTCCTACGCTAAGTTAAACAACCCATAATTAGTCTGTAAGATAATCACAAGGTCGAAGGTTCGAGCCCTCCTTCCAGTGCCAAAAATGTTAATAAGAAAATTTGTTAACATCCCTAAAGCTATGTGGTTAGCAAGTAAGTTTATTTACGACACAAAAGAGAATTATTAAAGAGATTACTCCCTTCAATATACCTCATTCGATTGAGTTGAATTGACTCAACCAACCTCCTCAAGATGAAGAATAAAGAGATAGTATCTGATTCAAAACCCCTCTTTCGAATGAGTCGAAAGTAGTCGTTTACATCAAATATTCATCCCCTTTCGACTATGTCGAAAGCTCATTCATCCCTTTCTAACATATCGAAAGGTCCTTTTTTCCTTTAAAAAGAAGAAACTGCTTTCAACATCATTGGCTTTGCTCCTTTAGGAGGAACTCCTTCGAAAGGATCTGTAACGACCCGCCTTTTTGGTCAGTTTAAACCGACGATCAAATGCACATGTCGATTCCAAACCATTCAAAAGGGCAGATAGTTATTGGGGTAAATAAGAAAAAAAAAGGAAAGAGAAATAAAGGAAATGAAATAACACAGAATCTCGCAGCGGAACGATAAAATATAATAGTCAAATAAACAGTTCATGAAGTTGTTTACTATACTTTGACAATTATTTATACAACATTTATCAGAGTTATACATATACAACAGAACAAATAAAATAATGCAGCAGATGGCATGATGCAAGGGTAATAATAGTAATAGTATACCAAATCTTCGTCTTCATCCTCCAGAATCGATCTTCAAAATCTGAAAAACTCAGGACTGACCCGAGCGTAATGAAAAGACAAAACACTTGAGTCAGGACTAAAATATCCTTATGAAAGTTAAATCAATCGTAAATAAATATGAGTGTAACGGCGTCAGAGATGTTTACGGGGTTTGACATCTCATATCCAGTGTCAACGTGCGTGCAATAACTCAAGAGATGTTACGGGATTTTCCATCTCTTAAGGATCCGTTAAACTATCTACTATGTAGTAATGTACGCTAAGTAGATAATGTCTATCAGTAATATCAAGTATCAAAATAGCGTTAAGGCGTTACCATAATCCCCCTTAACACATTTTTATAATGCCATAGTCTATACAGCACCGTAAGCCCCACCGTAAACTGGTGGTTATCAGAGGGTACCCCATAGGTATAACACAAAGCATAACGTAGTGGTCGCGAATAGGATAATCAGTATGACAAGGTTCATGAGGCGATACCAACTAGGATACTAGTAGTTGCATGATCCGGATTGATATTGGGCATAGCCAGTAGCCACCCCAACACCGCGAAACAACACTCCCAAATCAAGAGGTGCACCCAAATCGAATCACAAATGTAATAGAAATGGTATCGAAGAAGCGTGTCCGCTAGAGGTGGCGAACCTCAATGGCCCGGCGCGGCTCCTGTTTTAGTCATGTCAGGGGTCATCCAATATCGTTCTCTTTCTTCAGTCAACGCGTTCACCAAATCATCCACTTCATTCTGGATCAACACTCCGCGTATAATAGTTATTAAAGTGGTGTTCGGTATCGACAGAGAGTATGTCCATATCCGATCCCGGTCTCTTTAATAACTACGTATTATTACACCGTTGGCTCTTTTACATTTCAAATCGATTCATAATTGATATCAAAATACCATATTCGCTTCAAAAATCAAATCCATTTCAAATATCATCGTATCTATTCAAATGTAAGATTCTGTTTCAAAAATCATTTTTCGCATCAATATCTCATTTCGATTTCAAAATCATTTCGAATTTCAATTTAGGTTGCAACTTCATTTAACTCAATTCATATTTAAATTCAAGATTAAAACATAAACATTTCACCTTATTAACCAGTTTGGAATTTTAGGAAAATAGTTTTATGTAGTTTAAAAGTAGTTTAAATAATTAAAATACTTAAACTCTTAAAATGGATGTGAAATAGATAAATTAGTTTAAAATAATTTAAATCGGGTTAAGAAGATTTAAAATAGATTAAAACAGTTTAAGTATCCAAAATGGTTTATATAACCGAGTAATTTGGAAAACAAAATAAAATAGCTTCAAAACCAATCCATTTCAATTTATAACTTCCCAATTCAAATCAATTTCAATTTCCATTCTACCGATTCAATTTCGATTTCAATTCAAAACAACGTCAACTTAACTTCAATCAATTCAATTCTACATTCACCTTCAATTTATTCAACTTCAATTTATATCGATTTGGAGCTTGATTTCTCAAAATATCAATTTATAACACTTAACAAAAATTTCCAACAATATTCAAGTTTAAATCCAAATTCCAAATATGATTCAATTCCAAACTCGATTTCAAAATATCATTTTTTTATATCACTTTTACTTGGTAATATTCAAAGCTCGAATTAAGGTTAAATCTTTAAACAAATCAATTTTCGACATTCAATCATATCAAATTTCAAATTTCAAAGTCTCAACTTAATTATTTAACAAAATTCCTTTAACAAAAATTTATTTCAACATTCCAAACTCAATTTTTTCGATGAATTCAATTTCTATAAATCGATTTCTATTTATAACTCTTAAATCAAAACATTTAAATAAATTTCAAATCGACGATTTCAAAAATTATTAATTTAGCCAATTCGGTGTCCGTATATAATTTTCTATCCTATGGCCAAGTAGTTATTTATTTCAATTGAATGTCAGGGATGAATATATATATATCACTTAAATCAATCATAGTGGCATATGTATGCATAACAGGTTATATGTAAGCAAATAAACATCCAAACATTTAAATATCAACAAATAACATCCATCAAAATACATCATCCAATAAACAATACAATTCATGGCAGTTTCATAGTTATCAATGTCAGGTAATTTAATCGCAATTCAATTTCAATTTCAATTTAACTGTCAATTTAATTTTCAACGGTTAATTCAAATGACAATCTATATGACAATTAAATTCTATCAAACAACGACAAATAAAATCATAACACTTTATAATGTCAAATTTAACTAGTATAAAGATATTTAGTACGTTGTGAGCGTTATAAAACACTCACCTTGATTTCAATGTAGTTCCAGCGCTTTATTTCGAATAAAATTAAACGAGCGTTTAATTTTACCCAAAATTTTCACTATTTCCAAATGATTCCAATCCTGCTCCATTGCGTAGTTCTCGTCGATACGATTCCAACGCAAAATGTTTCGTGCGTTTTCGACCTCGTATGAAAAAGTTATGCTATTTTAAAGATTACACGAATTTAAATAAACAATTTCAGCTTTTATTTTCAATCTCAAACCCCACATCAGATCACGGCCGTCCATTCCTTTTACCTCAGATCTGAAGCGTGCCTTCCTTCTTCCTCTCTCACGTTCGTGCCCAGGGTTTCAAGAACCCATAGCCGCCGTTCAACATTGAATTATCGCAAACAACTCGAGCAAGCTGGAGACGATCGGAGAGCGGCGCCTCGAAGCTCGTAACGCGAGCTACTAACGGCCAGAAGGCGGTGGAGCTCGGCCCCCCTTGGCGTCTCGAAATGCGTGAAAAACGCAGCGGCTTTGAACGCGATTTTCCACCGATCCGTGGCTCCGTTTCCGATCTCCACCGTTGGATAGCTAGATCTTGATGCCCTCTACAACTTTGTAGTTGAGAGTTTTTGCTAATTGTTGATGGATTGAGAGGAAAATGAGGAAGAAGTTTCGAAATTTTCTGGCCACTGAAATGAAGGTGGCGGCTAAGGGATGAAAACCTAGGGTTTATGCAAAACAAAGAAAGTGGGGTTCCTTTTATAGAAAATCGCCAAAACACTATTCATCGAAAATTTTCTGAACTCCAAACGAAGCGTGCCGGCTGGCGTTTCTAGGGTTTACCCCGCATTCCGGACACAATGGAACAAGTTTCGGAAGCTAATTCGATCGTATGTGTGAGTTACGGCAATAAACGATCGATTTGATATTAAATCGGTTAATCAAATTTCTGTGCGTTTGGGCTCGCCCCGGACAAACGGTAAATCCGATTGACTCGAAATTTGAAACCTTACAATAATATGACATTACGGATCCGATGAAACTAGTTTCGTCGAAATCCGAGACCGTTTGAAAAATGACTATTTTAACTCACCAAATTAATATTAAAACAATTTCGATGCGTTTCGAGCTGCCACGGTCAAACGAAAACTCCGATTGCTACGAAAATTGAAATCCGATAATAACAAACTATTACGGATCTAATGGAACTAGTTTCGTCTAATTCTGAGACTGTTTGAAAAATGGCTATTTTAACTCGTCAATTTAATATTAAAATATTCAATTTTCACAAATTTTCTTTTAATTCGATTTTAAAAGTTCCACAACATCATTCTAACTTTACTATGATAAAATAAAATTTTACAAATCATTTTTAATCATAATAAACTCGTTATTCAATTTATCCAACAATTCCAATTTTAAAATCTTATTAACTCTATTATAATCCCAATATACTTACATTCACTTTGAAAACCAATTTGAATCATATTAAATCAAATTTCAATTATTCACTCTATTTTCATATATGAAATTTCAATATCAAATTAATCGTATCAAATTCGAAATTTAATTAATCAAACATTTATAATATTAAATTTAAACAAATTTGATTATTCTTAAATCACTATCTTTTGAAATATTCAAACGAACTTATAAAATTTAACAAATTCAAATTATAGAACAACCATTTTCATTAAAACAGTTATTCAATTCCCGTTATTCAATTAATTCAATAGATTCCAAATATTGAATTTAAACAATTTAATTGTTCAATATTTGACGGCTTTCAATATTGGATTTTTAAATAAAATTTCATTATCAGTCGATTTACTATATTACATCAAAGGAACTCTACATTATTATAAATCAACAGTTAGAGATAATGCACTCAACTAATATATGAACTTTCATTTCAATTTCAATTGGTTCACAAATTCAATACGACTAACAAAATGAATAGGTAACTTAAATACTTATCGCCGTTAACTTTTAATTACTTATAAGTTTATTATTTACAAACCCGTGTCACAATTACCTATACAATACAAATTCATTCAATTACCTTTGACTACACCTTATTTCAGTTGATTTGGGATTTCATTCAATTCATAAATAATTAACTTAGATAAATTTTGTTGCATTTCATTCTAGTTATTATTATTCCAAACGACTTATAATTTTTTTCTAACACTAAAATCACGAAAAATTATTAAATTAGCTATTTTAATTATCGAAAATTTACGGGTCGTTACACTCTCCCCCACTCAAAACTTTTCGTCCCCGAAAAGGAAGAAGAAGGGAAAAGGAACTAAGTAAAGAATTCAACATTTGATATATTTTATTCAAAATTATCCACTTATAAACAATGAAATTCCATTTATAAAGTCATAACTACGCTTCCACTAAGTTACTCCAAACGGCTTCCTAACTTTAAAAGTTAGTAATCAAAACAAGTTATAAACAAAATTTTAAAACTTGAAAATTTTTCTAACACCCGGATTTTACGGAAAATTTCGGCAGAGTCTCCTTTGCGCGGCTCGATCGAAAAAAAAATGACAGTATATATATCACAAATATACATCTCATCAAGTGATGAGGCATCCCGAAGGGAAAAAGTGTAAAAGTACGGTATGTAATCCGAGATATGTACCTTATATATTATTAGCGAGCATATACGGCTAATATAGCGCGAAAACGAGCTTCAAATGCGAAGCAAGCGCAATCCGTACCTACTAAACACTTAATAACTAAGTTAGAACCATGCATATAAAGATAGATCGATATGCTTAGCCTACACAACATATATATAACATATTTAGCTTTAAAACTGAGATTTCAATTTCAGGACAGCAAACAAATCCTAGTTTTAGGACACCTGAACGATAAAATTCGGCAACATAATCTAAACAAAAGTTGTTGCATTCATTTCAGGTTTTCCGGAATGTCCAAAATCATCGAATTCGGACCATACGTTCAAAATTTATGGCCGTTTTACTTAGAGTACACGCCTCAGCCTGGGCAATGAATTGCGCAGGTCGGCGACGTTCACCCACGTTTTCGACCTTCTAAACGACATCAAATCACAAAACACTTAAAACAAAAGTTTTAGCTTAAGTTCTTAGCTTTCCAGAAAGCGCAAGATCATCAAAATCCGATAAACCAGACAAAAGATATGGTGAAATTACTAAGGGTATATACTACTGATTTTACTTATTTTTACACAGGACAGCGAGTAACATTCAAGTTTTTAACCTAGTAGACGAAGGAATTTTCTCAAGTTATCTAAACAAAAGTTGTGCTATAGTTTCTATATCATTGGCATTGTAGGATGCATATACCTTTCGAAGGAACATTGCTTTACATTTATGCATCTAGTCTTCTTCGAAACGTCCTTTTCGACCAAGTCGAAAAGGATCTGGCTCTTTTAAAGAGGATCAAACGTATAACATGTAAAACCTTATTTAATATATGCAATAGGAAATCATCTTAGATAACACAAGTTCTATAAGCTTGTTAAGATCGAGACATCAGCATCATCTTTACTTGTCATAATATACTATTGATCACGATGACAATGTGTTACATATGCATATTATCCAAGTCGATCCATTGCATTGCATAAGACAAAAAGGAATTAATAAAATAACATAGCATCATGTGCAATTGATCATTAGTCTAGCTAATGATCGAAATGATCTCCCTAATGATCGAAATCATTATTGAATTCACGCACTTAGTCTTTTGAACATTAATCTGAAATAAGTTACAATTTTGAGAGATTTTTCCCCAAATCAATTTAAGGCTACAAAGATTTGATTTTTTGCTAAGAAGTAGAAGAATAAGTTTCGGATTACAAAATTTGATCTCCAAAATTAGACCCCTAGGATCTTATTTATAGATACATGTCATCCCTCATTCATGCTCCTTCTTTCGACCCAGTCGAAAAATCTCCTATCTTCCGCATCCATCCTTTCGACATAGTCGAATGACCGTCTTTTTTTGGTGTGCCTGCTTTCGATGCCATCGAAAGGAATTCTATTCAAGTTTCCTCATTCATCTTGCGCTTCCCATTTTTTTATTCCAGACCTTTCGACCCAGTCGAAAGGGTCCCCTTATTCACCTTTCGCCATCATTAAGGTCCAAGTGTTTCTTTTCTCTACTTTCTCCTAGATTGCTTTTGAATTCATCAAAAGGGTGAGAGATGCGCCTTTTCTCTTTGTGTTTCTTTGTTGCCATAAGAAGTAAAGATACAAGTTTCCGCCTCTGTCGATAGGTAGTTTTCTGGGGCTTTGAAGGTGTTGAAGTGTTGATAGTTTCGACGCGGTAGACAGCTTCCGAACACATGCTTACGAATTGATGCAGAACCTTCCGTGGATGCTAAAGACTTTGACCAGTTCGAAAGGCATGATTATTCTTTCGAAAATGTTATTTTCATCAAGTAATCTTTCTGGGTAATTTGAATGAAGGCGAAACCTTTGGTTTCGAAAGGTTTGATGCATATATGAAGAGTTATTATCCATTGTCTTTGAAAGGGGGTTTCGAACCCACTCTCGTTTTTTCTTATATATGTGAATCCATCTACATTGAAGGGTTTTAATGAAGTGGAAGGGTAGCCTACTTTATTTTTCATCCCTTTGAAAGCTTTTGCGTTGTTTATCATCTATAATGATGCATGGTGTTTGCGACTCCTTTGAAAACCGTCTCACTACCTTTGAAACACCCTTTCATGGACCTTGACGAAACCTATGTCTTCAACTTTAGTAGAGCCTAGCACTTTCCTGACCCTTCTTTCATACCTACGTTCTCAAGTGGTTTTTAGGGCTAGCAATTAACATAGCTACATTTTTGTCGTCGAGGATTAATAATGACTATAGCATCTGTAGTAGTTAGTTTTGGACCATAAAATGAGGGATATTACTAGTTAGTATGAGAGCATAGATTTATGATTAAAAGAATTTTAGACCTAAGGAGATTCTAAAAACGTAATCCTAATGATTCAAAGAAAAAGATCGGGGCATGGGATAACGCTAAAGCAACATACTTATATTTTCTATATATAACTGTGTATTATCTCTTTTCTCTCCTCTCTCTTAAATTGTTCTTCTTTATCTTATTAAGGCTTGTATGTATATTTATGAGAAAGAAAGATATGGAAGCAGGAAACAGAAAAGTGAATCTAGGTAGTGGAAGCACCGTAACTAATAAAAATGCTCAACATAATACCAGGAGGAACCAAGGTCGATAGGCAAATGCTAATCAAAATGCAAATGCTAATGAAGGTGCTGTTATCCCGCTTCTTGGCAAAGCCGTGATACCAAAGGATCGAACGACAAAAAAGGACGGTTCGTCTCAGAGATTGGTCATGCTTCGCTTCACTATGGATATCGATGAATTTTGTTCGAGTCCAGATTGAGCTACAATTGATAGGATATGACAAGAAAGATCGTAAAAGTCAGCATCTCAAATCTCAAGTCAATCCGAGTTCGTATGCTCAAATTATCACCAATGGAAAGTGAAGGAAATAGCTTTAGGTTCGAACCCATACGATTAGTCCCACGACCGAATCCATAAGACATAACCTTGGTTCGAATCCATCGAGCAAGCCTTGGTTCGAGTCCATCAGGACAGGGCCTTGGTTCGAATCCATTGAGCAAGCCTTGGTTCGAATCCATCAGGACAGGGCCTTGGTTCGAATCCATCGGAACATTCCCTACTTCGAATCCATCAAGGGGAAGACCTTCGAATCCATGCAGTTGAAGAACTTTGACTCCATCCCACGACCGTCTTCGAATTTATTCAGCTGAGAAGCCTTTGTGTCGATCAACTATCGCATACCTTGATCGATACGAAGGAACGTCCATTCGATCGAATCGAAGGAGCATGTCTTCGAATCCACTCCTCCGAATCCACCAAGTCAAGGCGGCTAAAACCATGGGTTCGACCCAGTAAACATGGAGAAAAAGATGGATCAACCCGAGAAGCGCGCGCGACACGTCACCAGGCACATGCTCGAGTCATCGACTCGGCCCTATCAATTCGAAGGGATCGATTCGAACCAAGCGCGTCAATCGAGAATGCAACCTTGAATCGATCATAACTCGAGATCTATAAGTCCAAATGCTATGAAATTTTCATAGGAGCTTGCATGCATGTTGAAGAATGTCCACACCAAATTTCACCTTGATTGGACATTTTTTGATCGACTCGAACTAGAGTTCGAATGGATCCTAAAGTGGGCCCGGATTTCCTGAGGCCGGGCATGTGGGGCCCCCCTCACGTGCCAGAAGTGGCCTCCCCTGATTTTAGGCGAAATATCAGCCTCCTACACCTATAAATAGAGCCCATGGTCATTCTGAAAGGGGATCGGAGAATTTCTAGAGATAAAGCACGCCCGGACGCTGCCATAATCACTCTACATCATCATCACTGCCATTGATTTCGAATTTAAGTCAATTATCTGCTGTATTTCGTTCTAGAACACTTGTAATCTTCAAGTATTAAGCAATAAAGTGATAAAAATTCATAGTGGACGTAGGCTAAACGCCGAACCACTCTAAATTCTTGTCTCCCGTGCAATTTACTTTTCCGTGACTTGGAGTTTTTGTTAGATAGTCCTCATTTTTAATTTAATTTCTTCATTTATTATCTCTTCAAAAACTTTCGAAGGGTGTTGCCCAATTTTGGTGCAAATACTTTGGTGCTTTCACTGAGAGAACCCAGTTTTTCTCCTGCTCATTAGATCTGTCATCGATATCGGATTGCATAAATTTAAGAGAGAGATCCAGACTTCTATTTTAGACTCCTTCCGTACTATTCAGATTTATCGAAATCTAGGAAAGGATTCTACACCTCAAAATGGTTAGCACGAGAACCACTTCTACTGCCGCCGGCCAAGAAGGCCGAGATCGACCAAATCCCCCATAACTCCCTCCACCCAATCAAGATGATACCGGGCACTCAGATCCATCAGGTCCGGTCACTCGACAAGAGTTCCAGACATTGCTTCAGGAACTAACCCAAAGTCGACAACAGCTGACTGAACAACTACGTGCCAATGTTGAGTTGACTAATGAACTAAACCGCCAAAGGCGTAGAAGATCCAGAAGGGACCACGCCCCTCATTCCTCCACCGAAAGCTCTGCCTCGTCTGATTACAGCGGCAGATCTACACGTCCCAGGCTAGACGGAAACCATGTGCATACTGCTGGTCACCAACAAGCATTAACTATTGGGCAGATAAGAGTTGGCCCTTCTGCCAGTTTTCATACAGGACCCTCCTCACGAGGAGGCACTGTTCCACAACATACTACGGATAACCAAGCCACCGCCACTGCAGTTGACATAGGAGTTGATACCCGAAATCACTCCAATCAGAACTACCACCAGCAGGAACATACTCCGGGGCCATATGTCCCAGAAGACACCGAGCCAAGGAGGCGAGACATGGATCGTCGATAGTGCCCAATCCTACCTCGCACTGTGGAACCCGACCACACTTTGGCTCGCCACCCTCCGAATATAGCAACACCTGACCTCTCAGCTATGGTACGCCAAATGATCTGCGAAAGCCAGGGCTTAACAAATGACGATTGGGGAATCTCCCGAAGTCATACTCCGTTCATTGATGACATATTATATGCTGAACCTCCTCGGCGATTCAGGATGCCGACTCTCTCCATGTATGAAGGAAATTCCGACCCTAACCAACATATTCTGAAATACGAATGGTCGATGACTGCTGCAAGAGCTGATGATGCAGTAAAATGCCGTAGTTTTCCCATTTCTTTAGGGGGAATTGCGACGATGTGGTTTACACGATTACCACCACGATCTATTTCTTCTTTTGACCAATTGGCTACTAAATTTGTTGAACAGTTCCGTATGCACATTGCCAGGCCTAAAGACGTAAATACTTTATCTAGTGTCACTCAAGCTCCAGGAGAGACACTCAGACGATATTTGGAAAGATTCAATGCCGCTTGTGCAGATATCACTAACCCTAATGATAATTCAATCTTGATGGCCTTGACTAAGGGGATTGACCCCGACTCTGAATTTGCAAATTGGCTAGCTGAAAAACCTCCCGCATCGTTGGATCATTTCTACTCCAAAGCCGCCCAATTCCTAAGGCGTGAGGATGTGAAACAATCTAGGAAGCAGGACGATGCGAGACCCAGCAATGAAGGAATTCAAAGCAATGTGGCGGTTAAACAGTCAGGGGAGAGCTCAGGAAAAGTACAGTTGAATATTCAAAACAAGCAAACCCAGCCGAGGAACGACGATAGTAGAAATAAGAAGCAGGATCAGAGTCATGGCCCACGGCGTAGGGCGCAAATGTTTGAAAGCTATACACCACTGAATACGTCACTGGAAAACGTGTATCTACAAACTTGTAATGCGATGCAGTATAAGAAGCCAACTCCGAAGCCATCGTCGGAGAGACAGATTCAAACGGAGAAGTTCTATAGATTCCACGAAAGTTATGGACACAATACCAATGATTGCAGGCATTTGCAAGATCTTATTGAAAAATTGATCAGGGAAAGGAAGTTAGATCAGTTCGTGCGGGCACCGCAGGCTGGTGGTGTGGGCCCGTCAAACCAAAATCGTGCATAAAACCAAGAGAGACAGGAGGAGCTTGCTCGTACAGGCGGGAGATTGGTCATAAATACAGTCAGTGGTGGTCCTCATCCAGCGGACCGAAGCTGGAGGGAAATGGAATCATACGCCAATTCGATCAGGCATGTGAGTTTCGAAAGTTACAGTACACTTGATGACGGGGCTCCGGCCAAACAACAGAGGACGATGGCAGACGACATCGTATTTAGAAACCGAGATGCTGATAAGGTCGAAGCCCCAACTATAGACCCATTAGTCATATCTGCCCAGGTTGGTCCTGCTTGGATGAAGAGGATCCTGGTGGACAGTGGGAGCTCAGTAAATATCTTGTTTAAGAGAGCATATGATCAAATGAAGATGGAAGCCAAAGATTTAAAGCCTTTTCATTCTAGAATCCATGGCTTTGATGGAAGTGCTAGTATACCCACTAGAGTGGTGGAGTTGCCAGTGGAGTTGGGAGTTGGAGAACGCCGAAGAGTCCGAATGTTACAATTTGTTGTCCTAGATATCCACTCTCTGTACAATGCTTTTTTGGGCCGACCGGCCCTTGCCGAATTCAGGGCAGCAATCGCCCCATGGTGCTTAACTTTGAAATTCCCCACTGATCACGGGATTGGGGTCATTCAAGGAGATCAGGCTGCTGGGAGAGCCTGCTATGCTGTCGAACTGCGAGAAGCGCAGAGAAAGGAGAAAGGAAAGGGTGTGGAGGAATCTCTCTGTGTCCATTTCGCCGATGATTGACAATTAGTGCCTGGGCCTCGGCCCGGGCACCACGACCAATTCCAGAAAGATCTAGACCCCAGAGACACTGAAGGTAATGATGAATCTAAAGAAAGTCAGGCTTCCCCCGCCGAGCTGACAATTGACATTCCAGCTAAAGATGACGATTCAAAAATGTTGAAAATTGGGTCTCAACTAAACCCACAAGCGCAATGGGAATTGGTCGAATTTCTCCAAGCAAATCTAGACGTATTCGCTTGGACGCACTCTGATATGTGTGGAATCTCGCCGGACATCGCGAGCCACACCTTGAATATTGACCCATGGTATATCCCGGTCAAACAAAAAAGACGCGGTATGGATCCAGAGAGATCTGCCGCCCTCAAAGAAGAAATTGATAAGCTAAGAGCGAATGGGTTTATCCGGGATGCTTTGTACCCGGAGTGGGTATCCAATCCTGTACTTGTCTGAAAACCGAATGGGAAATGGAGAACGTGCATTGATTACTCTGACTTAAATATGGCTTGTCCGAAAGACAGCTTTCCACTTCCCCGAATCGATCAACTTGTGGATTCAACGGCCGGGCATGAATTATTATCTTTCATGGATGCTTATTCTGGTTACAATCAGATACCCATGCATGTTCCCGATCAAGAACATACGAGCTTCGTAACTGACCTGGGACTATACTGCTACAAGGTCATGCCTTTTGGGTTAAAGAATGCCGGAGCGACTTACCAACGCTTAGTCAGCCGAATGTTTGCCGACCAGATCGGAAAGACTATGGAAGTTTATGTAGATGATATGTTGGTAAAATTGCGACACTCCACTGATCACATCAAAGACTTAGAGTCAATGTTCAGTGTCCTCCGGAGATACGGGATGAAGCTTAATCCGCTAAAATGTCATTTTGGAGTCGCTTTCGGAAAATCTTGGGTTCATCGTCAACGCTCGAGGAATAGAGGCTAACACCGAAAAGATTTGAGCGATCAGGAATCTTCAAACTCCAAGGACCATAAAACAGGTTCAGAGCCTTAATGGAAAGGTTGCAGCACTGAGCAGGTTCATCTCGAAATCAACTGACAAATGCATACCCTTCTTCGACCTGATCCGAAAAGGGAAACGAAACTTCGAATGGACTGTAGGATCGATTTCACCCTAGAGGGGGGGTGAATAGGGTGATGGTATAAATTATAAAAATTAATCGCGGAAGCTTATTAATTAATTTCAATTCAGATCACAGAATAGCAGCACAGATATTGCAGAATATAAATAACAGAAAAAACAGAAAAAACAGAACAACACAGAATTTACCCATCTTCGGCAAAACCCTGCCTGCGTGCTGCCCCAAGGTTTCTACTAGAAATTAGATAGTCCCTCGCTTACACACGTAAACTCGCTATACCCGCTATTGACTAATCTAACTCTACGCTCAAAACCCTGACCACAACTCAACCACCGAGTTGCGAATTCCCAAACTACACACCGTAGTTTGTCCCCTAGTCACACGACTAGAAAATTAAAAACGGTTTAAAAGAAAAATACAATTTAAAAACAATTTAAAACACAATAACCCTTATTTAAAAATTTAAACCCTTAAAATAAAAAGTAAGCCCAAATTAACACAGGCCGGCCCCTTATTCACTTCTTCAACCCGTTCCTTTTGTTTTGTGAAAGTATGGCCGATCCTCTTTCGTTCCTCTTTGCGAATTAGGGCTTCTGGTAATTTGCTTTTGCTCCTTGCGATTTAAACTAGGGTTGTGCAAAATTGAAGCGCCGCTTGATCTCGTTCGATAGTAGGCTTCGATGCTTTTGATTTTCTTACGGCTTCTTCAATTTTGGATCGAATTCGTTCTGCTTTTTCGGTATGTATTTTCCTCCTTTTGCTTTGCTGGTTGATTCTTGAACTCGATGATTATTTTGCCAATGATGATTGGGCTTATAAAGGATTCGAAATCCTATTTTTGCGTTCGTATATTCATGTTTGAATTTGTCTACTGATTTGCTTTGGCCATTCGATTATACTTGGATGATTGAGATGAAATCTGACTATTTCAATTTCGTATAAATTGATATAGCTTGGCAGTCACGGTTTCGATTTGTGACTTGGTCATATGCTTGGCTATCACGGTGTAATATACTCGACTTGAATTTGACTTTAATTTGTGACTTCTGTAAACTACGGCTCTGACCATTTCAACTTTGATTTCGACACGGCTTTGATTTGTGAATTCATGTGTTTAGTTGTGATGTTACACTTGTCTTCATATGCCCTTGACTTTGCTGTGCATTGCATTGATGATTTTGGCCTTGACCACCTTGGTCTTGAACATTGCTGTGTCCATATGGTATTCAGTATTTACTTTGAGCATGTTGTAGTGTGTTACCATATTGATGCCTCTGATTATTTGACTGCACATGTTTCAGTTTTGTACTGGTTTGGATACTTTGTAGTTGCTGTGCCTCTCTTGTAGCTTTCATCACTGATGCATGTACATTGCTTCATGTTGGTTTGGTTGTTTGATTTTTACCGTCCACATGTTACTGGTCTTGATCAATGCTCGGCCATGTTGCATTCATGTTGCTTGCAGTGTTGGTCTGACTTGAACTCGATTCACTTGAACTGTCATTGCTAGGTGGTCATGTGCCACTGACTGCTGAGTCTTTGGTGCTGTCTTGAATTTGAATTGTTGCATTTGTTTACTTCTGCACTTTGTTTGAGTTTCACTGCCATAAGTCGTGCATGTTTATCTGGGTTGCATTGAGTACATCCATACTTATGTTTAGTGCTGGTGTACTTGATATCTTTACTAAACTCTAGCCTCAAATATACTTCTGTCTAGTGCTGGTGGACTTTCACTTTGTGATTCACTTGTGTTTGTACACTTTTGTTGCAGTGGTTAAACATTTGTGCATATTGTCTCGAGTACATGTATTCTTGGCTCTGGTTATTGCATATTCATATGAGCATTTGTCTGCACTGTTAGTCGAGCCTGAGTACATGTATTCTTGGCTCACTGATGCATTGTAACTTGAGTTTCACTCACTTGAGTGTTTGTTGCAGTATCTTGTGGTTTGTTGTATCTTTGAGTCTGGTATGCTGCAGTTTGTATCTTTGTTGCATTTGAATCAGTTTCACTTGGGTCTGGTTGGTCTGGCCATTGTAGCTGTTTGAGTTGCAGTGCTTCATCACTTGAACTTGCTTGCAGACTGTCTTGTGTTCTTGTAGCTTTCATCACTGGTGCATTCCATTTAGTTGCACTTGTGTTCTGTTCATTCCTAGTTGCCTCTTTGATGATTCATTGGTGAATATGTTGCATTGAGCTCGACATTGTTGTTTACTTGCTTTGATGCATTCGCATGCTGCCATACTTGTTCATGCTGCTGGACTTGTTTTTGTACATTATTTGAATTTGCATTGATGCATTGTCTTTGCATTCCATGTTGCATGCATGAGTCTGGTTCTCGGCCTATTGCATTTGACCACTGAACTTGACTGTTTAGTTTCATATTCATGTGTACTTTTGATTTGCGCTTGAGTTGAATCCAGTTACAAAAACTCGGGTTTGACCTTGTGCTCGTGTCATGGTGTATTGCATGTGAGTTGAACCCGGTTTTTCATTTGGGTTTGACCTGTGCTCACCTGTCCCTGTAAATCAATCAAGTGTATATATCGGCATGCACGGCCTTGTGGCATATACAGTAATACACTGTGTATGTCATAAGTTGTTCGTGTATGATGAATTCAAATATAAATGATGACAAACAACCCAAATAACTGAGGCAAAAATTATTTTCAAAATCCATATTTTATTTTATATTGCAAAAATATTTCTTTTTCAATTTTACTGCATTAGTGAATATTTTTGCAGATTGCCCAGATGCTGGATTCAAACTGGAATGCAGTTGAAGATAAATACGAGTGTGAGTGATATGTAGTGAGGTTATTAATGTAAACTGAATTGTGATGTAATTGTGATGTAATCAAAAATGTATATGTATAGTGAGAGCTTGAATTTGTACTATCAAAATTGTAATAAATATTTGTTTGAATAAAATATTCGTTTGAATTCAAATTCCGTGTTATTTATTTTATTCTGCAAATATTTACTTAATCTGTGAAAAATAAAATAGTACATTATCAAATACATTTAAACGAATGTATATATGTTTATTATCATCAAACAAAAAATCATATAAGCGCATATTCAACAATCTCCCCCTTTTGATGATAACAAACATATATTTAAGATTTTGAATATGTTAAATGTATTTGATCATTGATATATCCTAATTGCTCCCCCTATTTAAATGCTTCCTCTCTACATGATGCTCCCCCTACATATATGCATACAAATAAAATATGCAAATGAGTCTATATGCAAATGGAAAATTATTTGACCTTTGCTTGATTTTATTAGACAAAATCTTAACTTTTCTCTCCCACTTTTGTTATCAGCAAAAGAATAATAGTGTTAGAGAAAATAGAGATAAAGTAATTGATATCAATCCAACATTAAACTCAATTGAATATAAATATTAAATTTCAATAAAAAATCAAACAAAAATCATAAATATTTTGTTAGGCGCATATTCCACTTTTAGAATGATAGGAATGATATCATCATATGAAACCATACAGTTGTGTCTACTTGTGGTATATTTATATCAGGAATTTGAATATCTACTAACCATGCATAACCGTTAGGACTTTTAAATGAGATTAGTAGTATTCCAATTTTATTTTAAAAAAATGAATTCAAGTATCTTCTAACCACGCATAACCGTGAGGACTTTTAAATGGGATTAGAATCAACTTGTTTATTTTACAAATCAACTTTTGATATGCGCTCCATACATGCATAACCGTGAGGACTTTTAAATGAGCATGGAAGCACATAACAAATTCCAAGTAATTCACCCATGCATAACCGTGAGGACTTTTAAATGAGAGTGAGTACATTGATATTTATTTATTATTACTATTATTTTTATTTATTTATTTATTTATTTTATTTTTTAAAAAAAATGTGAAAATGAAAAACGAACGATTCCTGTTTAATGTACCACATATCGACAAACTATATAGAATTTTGATGAGTGATGGTCATTAGAAATATGATAGATATAGAGATGGTCATGGAATTTTTACCAACAAACAGTTTTATAACTCTTGTTTAAATTTCTAAAGAAATTTATTAATTATACCGTCTCGAGTCATAATATTTGATCAATATTAACACTCATCACTTTTTCAATCACTATTTTTCTTTTCGATAAACATTAGGGAGTCAGATTAGTCAAAATAGTCATTTAAAATCAAATTCAAAAATAATTATGAAATTAATTTCTCAAAAATGACTAATCTGAACCTATGGCCAAAAATGATTTTCTCCAGGGGGTTTTATAAGAAAATTTTCTGCTATTTGAAAATTATTTGAAATGAAAAATCTGCAGATATTTTCTTTGAAAAAAAAACGATGCAGTTACTAAATGTCTCAACAAAAAATCACGTTTCACTAGTAATTTTTCTATCAACTAGATTACCAGTGTAATCTGCATCTGAATTTCTTTTTCACTCAAAATTATCATCAATTGAATTTTATTGACCAAACCATGAAGTGTGCACCAAAAATTTCAAACTCAATTTTAACAACAATTTAAATGACATTCTTTTGAATTTGAATTGAACCCGTGTAAATAATCGAAAACCGTGAATAAAGAGTTAGCCGAATTATAACCAAATGTATCATCATTCAACAAAACACTATTTTTAATCCAAACTGATGTATAAGAAGTAATTCAAAGAATCTAGAGAATTTTATAGTGTTTTTGGCATAAGAATATAATTGGCCAACTATTTTGAATAAGTCAGAGTCAAAATCATCATCTTTTCATCATCTCAATATTGGCTGATTTTAATTCAGAATACGGTGCAGATTATCACATTTAATATATCATTTAAAACATACCATTACCTGTTTTACCTTTACGATATTTTTCGTTATTGTCTGTTGTGATTCTGTCACCTTTATACTAGGCTAAGGAACTTAGCTTTGTCGCCCGTTGCGTTTCTGGAACAGCCAAAATCCAGAGAAAACTATTGTTGTTCCTTAGCCTGCCACCACACCTACACGATGAAAGATTTATGTGACCTATTTGTTTTTATAGGTCCATGATTGTTAGTGGCAGAAAATTTTGAAAAACAATTTTGTAAAGACCCAAAACTATTTATAATTGTTCCCTTCGGCACCCAAATTTGTTTAACTTTGAGAGATTTTATATTTGTGCCTTTTGGAACCCAAATCGGTATAGTTTTCACATGTTTGGGTTTATACCAACAATTATTGTGATCGTGTCCAAATTTTCTACAAATTGTGCACATAGAATTAACTTGATCAATCTTGTTTTCAACAATTTTCGAATTATTATATCCAAGTCCTTGTCTAACCGTATTAACAGTTTGTTTTCCTAATAGCATATTTAATGATTTTTCACCTTTGGAAATTTTTTCTAAAGTAGTAGACAGTTGTTGGACTTGTGGTCTGAGAGATTCATTTTCGTTTAACAATTGTGTGCACTTTTTAATAGAATTCTCTCTCCTAGTATTTTCATTCTCCTTTAAAATCAGAATTTCATTTTCAAGTGTTTTAATATTGATTTATGATTTTTTAATTTCCTTTTCAAATGTTGGACAATTATCACACTTAGGGATCCTACTTTGATAGGTTTTAACTAATTGATCAAGTTGTTTATTACATTCTATCAAAGTATCTTTTTGAGATTCAAGTTTGGCGTATTTTTCCCTAAGTCGTTCAAAACAACCGTTTACTTCATGAAAATATATAAGCAACTCAGAATGGGTAAGTTTTGATACCTCACTTGGCTCGTCATCGTCACTGTCAGTTGTATCACCTCGAAGACACAATTTTGCCTTTTCGCTTTCACTGCCAGTGCTTTGATCATTCTCGTCTATTTCATCCCAAGTGGCTGCAAAACTTTTCTTTTTCTGTTTCTTTCCATGGCTGGATTTAATTTGTGGACAATCGGGCTTGATATGGCCGGGTTTGTTGCAATTATAACAAATAAACTTTTGTTCTTCTGAGTAGTCTAGTGCTTTGGCTATTCTGCTTTTTGCTTTTTGAATTCGAGCTGAATTTCCATGTTTCTGATTCCATTTTTTGAATTTCCTTATTAACAGCTCTAGTTCTTCTGCACCATCATCGTCGTCGTTATCATCATCACTTTCGGTAGTTCCTTTGAGCGCTATTGATTTCTTTTGAGTGTCACCTCCTTCACGCTCTTCTTTGAATTTCATTTCTAGCTCATAAGTGGTGAGATTTCCGATGAGTTCTTCAACCTTATGTTGTTTTAAATCTTTCGATTCTTGTATGGCAGTTACTTTTGCTTCAAAGCTTCGTGGAAGGACTCTGAGGATTTTCCGGACTATTTCTAATTCGGTGTATGTTTTTCCGAGAGCTTTTGATTTGTATACGATATTGGAGAGTCGTCCGTACATCTCTTTGACATTTTCTTCCTTCACCATTTTGAAGTTCTCGTATTCGCTGCTTAGCATTGCAAGGCGAGATTCTTTGACTTGAGATGTTCCTTCGTGAGTCACTTCTAGTGTGTGCCATATTTCCTGTGCAGTTAGACAATGTGAGACACGATTAAATTCAAATTGATCCAATGAACAGATAATAGAATTCATAGCTCTAGCATTAGCATTTTGTAATCTATTTTCTAGATCTGTCCATTGATCTTTTGGTTTCTCTATTTCCTGATTATCTACAGTTATAGTTGGTATACTATAACCTGTCTCAACAATATTCCAAGCGTCAATGGTTTTCAGAAAAAATTGCATTCTATTTTTCCAGTAAGCATATTCACCATTGAACATTGGTGGTCTAACTATGGATTGACCTTCTGCAAAAGCATTATTAAAAGAAGCCATTTTAAAAATTCAAATTTTTAAAACAAAAACCGATTTTTTTTGAAACACGAATTTTTAAAACAAAAATTGATTTTTGAAACACGAATTTTTAAACGAAAATTGGTTTTTGTAAAATCAAAATTTTAAAACAAAAATGGCTTTTGTTCCTAGCTCCGATACCACTTGTAGGATCGATTTCACCCTAGAGGGGGGGGGTGAATAGGGTGATGGTATAAATTATAAAAATTAATCGCGGAAGCTTATTAATTAATTTCAATTCAGATCACAGAATAGCAGCACAGATATTGCAGAATATAAATAACAGAAAAAACAGAACAACACAGAATTTACCCATCTTCGGCAAAACCCTGCCTACGTGCTGCCCCCAAGGTTTCTACTAGAAATTAGATAGTCCCTCGCTTACACACGTAAACTCGCTATACCCGCTATTGACTAATCTAACTCTACGCTCAAAACCCTGACCACAACTCAACCACCGAGTTGCGGATTCCCAAACTACACACCGTAGTTTGTCCCTAGTCACACGACTAGAAAATTAAAAACGGTTTAAAAGAAAAATACAATTTAAAAACAATTTAAAACACAATAACCCTTATTTAAAAATTTAAACCCTTAAAATAAAAAGTAAGCCCAAATTAACACAGGCCGGCCCCTTATTCACTTCTTCAACCCGTTCCTTTTGTTTTGTGAAAGTATGGCCGATCCTCTTTCGTTCCTCTTTGCGAATTAGGGCTTCTGGTAATTTGCTTTTGCTCCTTGCAATTTAAACTAGGGTTGTGCAAAATTGAAGCGCCGTTCGATCTCGTTCGATAGTAGGCTTCGATGCTTTTGATTTGCTTATGGCTTCTTCAATTTTGGATCGAATTTGTTCTGCTTTTTCGGTATGTATTTTCCTCCTTTTGCTTTGCTGGTTGATTCTTGAACTCGATGATTATTTTGCCAATGATGATTGGGCTTATAAAGGATTCGAAATCCTATTTTTGCGTTCGTATATTCGTGTTTGAATTTGTCTACTGATTTGCTTTGGCCATTCGATTATACTTGGATGATTGAGATAAAATCTGACTATTTCAATTTCGTATAAATTGATATAGCTTGGCACTCACGGTTTCGATTTGTGACTTGGTCATATGCTTGGCTATCACGGTGTAATATACTCGGCTTGAATTTGACTTTAATTTGTGACTTCTGTATACTACGGCTCTGACCATTTCAACTTTGATTTCGACACGGCTTTGATTTGTGAATTCATGTGTTTAGTTGTGATGTTACACTTGTCTTCATATGCCCTTGACTTTGCTGTGCATTGCATTGATGATTTTGGCCTTGACCACCTTGGTCTTGAACATTGCTGTGTCCATATGGTATTCAGTATTTACTTTGAGCATGTTGTAGTGTGTTACCATATTGATGCCTCTGATTATTTGATTGCACATGTTTCAGTTTTGTACTAGTTTGGATACTTTGTAGTTGCTGTGCCTCTCTTGTAGCTTTCATCACTGATGCATGTACATTGCTTCATGTTGGTTTGGTTGTTTGATTTTTACTGTCCACATGTTACTGGTCTTGATCAATGCTCGGCCATGTTGCATTCATGTTGCTTGCAGTGTTGGTCTGACTTGAACTCGATTCACTTGAACTGTCATTGCTAGGTGGTCATGTGCCACTGACTGCTGAGTCTTTGGTGCTGTCTTGAATTTGAATTGTTGCATTTGTTTACTTCTGCACTTTGTTTGAGTTTCACTGCCATAAGTCGTGCATGTTTATCTGGGTTGCATTGAGTACATCCATACTTATGTTTAGTGCTGGTGTACTTGATATCTTTACTAAACTCTAGCCTCAAATATACTTCTGTCTAGTGCTGGTGGACTTTCACTTTGTGATTCACTTGTGTTTGTACACTTTTGTTGCAGTGGTTAAACATTTGTGCATATTGTCTCGAGTACATGTATTCTTGGCTCTGGTTATTGCATATTCATATGAGCATTTGTCTGCACTGTTAGTCGAGCCTGAGTACATGTATTCTTGGCTCACTGATGCATTGTAACTTGAGTTTCACTCACTTGAGTGTTTGTTGCAGTATCTTGTGGTTTGTTGTATCTTTGAGTCTGGTATGCTGCAGTTTGTATCTTTGTTGCATTTGAATCAGTTTCACTTGGGTCTGGTTGGTCTGGCCATTGTAGCTGTTTGAGTTGCAGTGCTTCATCACTTGAACTTGCTTGCAGACTGTCTTGTGTTCTTGTAGCTTTCATCACTGGTGCATTCCATTTAGTTGCACTTGTGTTCTGTTCATTCCTAGTTGCCTCTTTGATGATTCATTGGTGAATATGTTGCATTGAGCTCGACATTGTTGTTTACTTGCTTTGATGCATTCGCATGCTGCCATACTTGTTCATGCTGCTGGACTTGTTTTTGTACATTATTTGAATTTGCATTGATGCATTGTCTTTGCATTCCATGTTGCATGCATGAGTCTGGTTCTCGGCCTATTGCATTTGACCACTGAACTTGACTGTTTAGTTTCATATTCATGTGTACTTTTGATTTGCGCTTGAGTTGAATCCAGTTACAAAAACTCGGGTTTGACCTTGTGCTCGTGTCATGGTGTATTGCATGTGAGTTGAACCCGGTTTTTCATTTGGGTTTGACCTGTGCTCACCTGTCCCTGTAAATCAATCAAGTGTATATATCGGCGTGCACGGCCTTGTGGCATATACAGTAATACACTGTGTATGTCACAAGTTGTTCATGTATGATGAATTCAAATATAAATGATGACGAACAACCCAAATAACTGAGGCAAAAATTATTTTCAAAATCCATATTTTATTTTATATTGCAAAAATATTTCTTTTTCAATTTTACTGCGTTAGTGAATATTTTTGCAGATTGCCCAGATGCTGGATTCAAACTGGAAATGCAGTTGAAGATAAATACGAGTGTGAGTGATATGTAGTGAGGTTATTAATGTAAACTGAATTGTGATGTAATTGTGATGTAATCAAAAATGTATATGTATAGTGAGAGCTTGAATTTGTACTATCAAAATTGTAATAAATATTTGTTTGAATAAAATATTCGTTTGAATTCAAATTCCGTGTTATTTATTTTATTCTGCAAATATTTACTTAATCTGTGAAAAATAAAATAGTACATTATCAAATACATTTAAACGAATGTATATATGTTTATTATCATCAAACAAAAAATCATATAAGCGCATATTCAACATGGACTACAGAATGTGAGGGCGCGTTTCAATCACTAGTTCAGCATCTTTCCACACCACTGATTCTTTCAAAACCTATTGATCATGAACAGTTATACCTCTATCTGGCAGTATCTGAAAACGCCATCAGCGCTGCGTTAGTTCGGGAGGAAGACCGAGTGTAGAGACCGGTATACTATGTTAGTAAACGATTAACTGGAGCCAAGAGAAATTATCCAAGGTTAGAAAAATTGGCATACTGTTTAGTCATCGCCTCAAGAAAGCTCCATCCATATTTTCAGGCTCATCCCATCAACGTGTACACCGATCAGCCGTTACGACAAGTCCTCACGTGACTTGAAACGTCTGGAAGGTTATTGAAATGGAACATTGAACTAAGTCAATTTGACCTCACATACACTCCGAGACGAGCTATACACGGTCAAGTCCTTGTAGATTTCATTGCCGAATTCACTACTCCTGAAGACTTACCTGAAACTAGTAAATCCCCCGAATACATATGGAAGCTATATACTGATGGTGCATCTAACGATCGGTGCTTGGGCGCAGGGATAGTGCTTGAAACTCCCGAGGGCCGATCCATATGCTACGCTTTAAAGTTTGATTTCCGTGCGACCAACAATGAAACTGAATATGAAGCTTTGCTTACTGGGTTGAAGTTGGCCCGTGACCTAAGAATTATTGCCGTGGAAATCTACTGTGATTCCCAGTTAGTAGTATGCCAAGTTTGGGGTGAATACCAGGCCAAAGATCGAAGATTAGCTGCTTATCTAGCCCGAGTCGGGGAAATACTTGATCAATTCGATTATTATACCATTTTCTGCGTACCCTGAGAACACAATCAGAAAGCCGATTCATTGGCAAAGTTGGCAAGTACAGGTGAAGCTCAACACTTGGGACTCGTCCCTGTCGAGACTTTATCTTCTCCAAGCATTGATCGAGCAGAGAATGAATTCACATTTGAAGCTACTTCCCGCATGGAATCATGATGACCCCCTACCAAGACTACATTGAGCGTGGCATATTGCCCGAACGACGAAGTGAGAAAAGACAAATTCTTCGAAAAGCTTCGCGATTTGTCATTCAGAATGGAGTTATGTATCGAAGGGGATATTCTGTTCCTCTTCTCCGGTGTATCGCACACGACGAAGTCAAACGAGTGTTACATGATGTGCACGAAGGAGAATGTGGCGATCACACTGGGGGGCAAGCACTTGCCAAGAAAATACTCCAATATGGATATTATTGGCCCACCGTAAATCGCGATGCTATGGACTATGCCAAAAGGTGTGATAAATGCCAAAAACACGCTCGAATTCCCAGAGCTCCACCTACTGAGATAACCCAAATGGTCAGCCCATGGCCATTTGCAATATGGGGAGTTGATATAATTGGTGCATTGCCTTTGGCTAAAGGTGGCGCGAAATACGCCATCGTCGCAGTTGATTACTTCACCAAATGGGCTGAAGCTGAACTTCTTGCAACAATTACGACAAAGAAAGTGATCAACTTCGTGGTACTCAACACCATCTGCCGGTTTGGTCTCCCGCATACTATTATCACCGATAATGGAGCCCAATTCGACAGTGTTGAATTCAAAATCTTCTGTCAACGATTTCACATCCACAAGAAATTCTCTGCGGTAGCACACCCTCAAGCAAATGGTCAAGTTGAAGCCGTCAATAAGGTTATCAAGTCTATTTTGAAGAAAGGACTGGAAAAAGCCGGGGGCAAATGGGTTGATGAACTGCCTATGGCTCTATGGGCTTACCGAACGACTCATAAGACTACAACCGGACACACTCCATTTTCTCTATCCTATGGCTCTGAAGCCGTTATTCCAGTCGAGTTGGAAGTTCGCTCTCATCGTGTGACATATTATGATCCGAAAACGAATGCCATATTACTTGCTGAATCTCTGGATCTACTTGATGAGAAGCGTGAAGAAGCTGATTTGAGGGCAGCCGCATATCGGGGTCGAGTCGCTCGAATATACAATGCCAAGGTCCGCCCGCGAACCTTTGAACCCGGCGATCTCGTACTCAAGAGAATTTATCCGGTCCCTTCGCACATGATGCCAAATTGGGAAGGGCCGTATGTGATTTCACAAAAGCTCGGAGATGGCACATTCAAGCTGTCAACCATTGACGGTCTTACTTTACCGAGAGCTTGGAATAGCGAAAGTCTCCGTCGCTACTACACATGACAGGCTTTATTTATCTATTTTTAGTCGATTTCTTCCTTAGCATTTTATTTTTGTATTTTGAAGTTTGAACTTGTAATAAGGCAACTGATTTTGCCATATTTCTTTTATTTCAGCAATAAAATGCCATCTCTTCGAGCCAAAAGTTGTGATTCACTGAAAATGACGTATAATATCACGATGCACGGAGAGCTAAATTCCATCACGCGGTGGGATTTATTCAAATAGGGAGTGACTGTGATACGACCGGTCACTCACTAAGTGAAACCTGAGCTCGGGGGCAGAACACTACACCAGCATTTACAAGGATTGATACACGAAAATTCTTTTACTAACTCCAACTTCCCAGAGTGCGAATTGGAGTATAAACATTCAACAACTCGTTCCCAGAGTGCGAACGGACTCCAACTTCCCAGAGTGCGAATTGGAGTATAAACATTCAATAACTCGTTCCCAGAGCGCGAACGGACTCTAAATTCCCAGAGTGTGAATTGGAGTATAAATATACGATAACTCGTTCCCAGAGCGCGAACGGACTCCAAATTCCTAGAGCGCGAATTGGAGTATAAATGTCCAACAACTCGTTCCCAGAGCGTGAACGGAGTATAAACATAGATTACAAGTTCCCGAAGTGCGAACCGAAATATCAATAATAACTCCAAGTTCCTGGAGCGTGAAGCAGAGTATAAACATCAATTCCAGGTTCCTGGAGCGCGAACCGTGTTACAAGTATCGATAACTCTCAAATTCCCGGAGTAGCGGGTTATCGATCTCAAATTACCCTAAGTCCCCAGAATGTGGACATGTGCTTAAGATTTGCAATAAATGCGATCAACCACCAAAATACAAATGTTGTTCCTCGAGACTAGGGGGCAAAAAAGCTAAGTGTTAATCACTAACCTAAGTGATACTATGTCCAGAGTTCAACTCATTCATCAAATCATGACACGAAGTTATGTTTTCATACTCGGCAGATAAAAAAAAACAAACACTGCAAAATACTTAGGTAAAAGAAAAGAGAAACTTCCCATTCCATCAACCAACAAAAACAGGTTCGATTACATGGCAAGTCAAAAAGTTTCAACTAAGTGGAGGCCAAATCCACACATATACACGACTCTAAAAGAACAAAAGAAGAGATAAAAGAATTGCTATTCACAACCACATATGATAAAACAAGAAGCTCACTCCTTCTTCTTCCGGGGCTTCTTCTTCGGAGTCGAGCTGCTGGACCCACTACCCGGCTTCCTACGAGACTTTTTGCCCTTCTTTGGAACATCCTCCGGATCTGGCATAATATCAACATCTTCCTCTGAGCTGGAAGGGACAGAGATCCTTTCGTGAGGACGAACTGAAGGCATGGGAGCGGTGACAGGTGTTTGTTCAGCAACGCTCGAGACAGTTACCATGCAACCGGGAGAGATCACCATTAAAGAAGATAAGCTTGAAGGGGCAGTGTCGCTACTAGGGCCACCAACGGTTACCATCGTGGCCATCTCAGCACTTATCTTAGCTAAAATCTCTTCCTCTCGAGACAACTGAGCTGCACTAGATACGCTGGTGGTCGTCATGACAGAACTGAAAACTGGAGCAGCTCCACTCATCGCGAATGAAGGATCAAGAATAGGGTCAAGAGAGTGACCAAGTAGCTCTTCGATCATTTGAGCATTGAATGACATCGAGCTCCCCTCTCCCATATCACCGGCCATGGCAGTAGTTGAAATCGCCTCGGTGACAATCTCCGTGCGTAGGATATAGAACCGGAGGAACTGGGGGCACGAATGCGGCACTCTCAGTCACTGAACAAAGGATAAAAAAAGTAATAAGTACAGAAAATTCTCTCGAAAATCGATACTTTAAGACATGAGGGAAATAATCAAAGTACCTTCTTTACCTTGCCTTGGAGCTTGAACAGGCTCGGAGACAGCAGTCTTGCCAGAAGACAACCCCGGTTGATCCGGGTTGTAAGCAGGAATAACTTGTGGATCGACCGCGGCGATAACTTCGGACGAAGTCGGGATAGGGACTTCGATATTCTCACTATGATGCGCGACACCCGAACCTTCGCCGATCTCCGTTTGATGGATGCCAAGTTTTTCTTTCTCAACAGAAATTATCGCCTCGTGAAGAGTTCTCCTCTCATCCTCGCTACGCAGACGTGACTCAAGCTCAAACTCATCTAATACTCCATCCGGGCAAGACATCCTCTTGTTCTCCACTAATTTCTTCCAGGCATTGTAGAGAAGCATCAAGTAATCTCCTAGCCAGGAGATATTTCTATGCTCTAACACATTGGCATTATACGTGTCCAAGAGTTCGTCAAATTCGGCCTCCATCTTGAACCTCTCTGCCTGGACTCTCTCCTCCACCTCCGTTTCAACCTCCTTAACCCTTGCGACTGCCGCATCACACTCAGCTCGGAGAGACACAGCTTGCTCACACGCTTCTTGCGCGGCCTTATTAGCATCGTCTTTTTCTTGGTTTATATTGGCAAACTTAGCCTTTAATTCCTCTAATTCTTTGACCGCCGCATCCCGCTCGGCCTCAACATTTTTGTATCGATGGCCCAAGTCTTCAACTAAAGTGCAATGTGCTTGTTGCATCTTTTCCATCTCAACTAATGTCTCATCAACCTTTTTTAACGACTCGACTTCGGCCTTACGGGAAGATTCCGCCTCAGATTGGAGTATATCAACAATACGATTCTTCTGAGCCAAGTCAGCTTCCAGTTTCTCGATAATTTTGGCTCGATCGAAGGCTACTTTTGAAGCTTTAACAACCGCTTTATACCATTCTTTGTACTGAGCATAGAAATCGTGGGTATAGCTAAGTGCTGTGGTCACGGCGTCTTCGGGAATTCTTTTAAGATTAGGAGGAAAAATACAAGCGTCGAAGCAAATCATCGGAAAGTCCCTTTTCAATTGAGCAAGTCTGATAGCCCCTTTACCAGATGGTTCAATAGGGGCCTCCTCCGCAGCCATGGTCATAACAACCTCAGTTCTAGGACGATGTGGCTCGAGCCTCGAAACCTGCGAAGATGGTTGATGTCGCAGAGGCTCAGATACCTGAATATGGCTTCGGGGTGGCAGAGGAGAACGAGAAGGGGAGCGATATCTCCGATCTCTGTCTGATCGCTCCTGGCTAGAGTAACTACGATGATGATCCCTTGCATAATATTCCTGGCCATGATGCCTCCGTTCATGATCGCGATCGGAGTCTCCACGAAGAGATTCGTAATAAGACGAAGGGTGATGCACTCTTCGGAGTTTGTCTAGTGTTGATTGAAGGCCAGACATAGCACCTGAAAAAGAGAAGCAATTCAGTTAAATACCATGAGAAAGCAATATGATTTATGCGGAAGTCATGTAGTGTTATGAAAGTGTATGCAAATGTGCAAAACCCCCGACCAACCAGAAGTGTCGACTGCACTAACAGGTAAAGGCTCGCTTATTTCTAACGCTTCCCGGAGTTCATCCAACCCGGACTCGTGGTGGAGAGATACATATTCCGGGATGGGAATGTCATCCAGTCCTATAAAAATGTTTCCTGATTGACAAGGAGCAGCATCGGAGGTAGTAATTCCGGGGATCAAACGAGATACGACAACAGACTTCCGTCTCTTAAGTTTAGGGACAACAGCCTTGCCTTTCTGCTTTTCTTCTATTCGGGAAAGATCAGCCGCTAACTCGGTATCGGTGGGCGTCCTCTCGTCATCGCTCATTTCTCTTATCACTATGCCGGGTTTTCTTTTCATCGTCTTCTTCTTTGTCTTTGAAGCCAGTTTCGCCAACCCCTCGATAACAATACTCTGGTTCATCTCAATTAAACCCAGCGTCCTTAAGTTATCATCAGTTAACACCGAGTCGATGTGCCGCAAATCACTCGGGACCTCTTGTAAACTTCGGACAACGCCTTTTAGTGTCCACCGTCAGGCCTTGAGATGATAGCTGCAAGAAAAACGCCTGATATTAGTTCAAGTGTTGATAACGACTGTTAAAGAAGGCTTGTGCGATTTACGACACTTACGTCTAGACAGCCATCGCCTAGCGAACCCTAAGGGGCATCGAACAAAAAACCATTCATTTTTAAAATAACTGAGTCTGGTCTAGGCTACCATCACAATCTGGCAGTTTCTAACTTCTTCCAAGAAGGTGAAAGATGGGCTATTGCCCCTGCTCTTGAAGTTGAATATGTGTCTAATCTCGGTTGGCCTTGGCGGACGAAAGAGATGATCCATAAATAGAACGAAAACACTGTTCAGCAATGCGTGTTCATTGGGATGAAGTTGTGAGGGGGCGATTCCAATGAACGATAACATCTCCCTGGTATATTGGTTAAATGGAGGGAGAGTTCCAACCGCACAGGCGTGGCGATAGAAAGCAGTATACCCCTCGAGCGGGTTGTGAGGTCTGTTATCAACGCCCGGTAGCAAAACGTCGTCCGGGGATAAGTTATGTTTCAAGCAGATCCGGCCCAGTAAGGCTTCGGAAATACTGGACGAAACGGAGTCGATAGGATCATCGATAAATATTGCTTCCGGCACTTCGTTCGGAGCCGGCCCAACTACTTCGGGAGGAATGTTAGGGATTTCAAGTATTTCTGGAGGAGGCGAACTCTGTACTTCTTGTTGTTGAGAGCTCGAAGATTCCATAACTAACTAACTCATCAGAAAGAAACATTAAGTACGTAAAAAACCCGTTCATTCCCAGTGTAAAGTGTGTGCGGTGCAGTGCAGTGTTGTGCATTACTTGGAAAAATTCTACAGAGTTAGAGAAAATTTGCAGACAGCGAAGACATCAGAGATACGGTCGAGATGGACGTCGTCGCTGACCACCATCACTGAACCATCCCGATGTTGACAGTTGATTCAAGTTAAAGTTTGATGTCACAGTGATAAGTTATAGTTCCATCGACGATCTTCGAAGGGCAATCAAGTATGCACAATAAAAGTTCAGTCCATATATGCAGAGATAAAGCTCGTCGGAATTATGCCGCTAAATATGCGAAAGTTATGTATCCATATAAGTCACTTCGAATCGATCGAAGAGATAATACTTCGAATCGATCGAAAAATAATCCTTCGAATCGATCGAAAAATAATCCTTCGAATCGATCAGGGCCAGGTTTCAATTATTCGAATAGACCGAAGAGACGAAGCTTCGAATCGACTCCGTTCGAATCGATACGATTCGAATCGATGGTAACCGGAACCCTTCGCATCGATCAGCAACTCAAGCATCGCATCCATCCTCAATGAAGGCAACGAATCGATCACCAGCAGAAAAAGACAGATGAAAGACTTGAGCTTCGTATCGATCACATAGGCAAGATGTTCGAATCGATCGCAAAGGATCGATACGAAGGACCCATCCGTGTTCCTTCTCCGGCCAGCCAAGATTGAAACGTACGAAATACGATGAAAAGGTTTGTTCTTGAATCTTCAGATCCATAAAGCTTCAACTACCTGAATGTATGAATCGATCCGAAAGAGTTGGATATTGCCTCGACTCGAAGGAAGGAAGAGTAATTCAACCTTGTTCTTGAAGGACCGACATGGATTCGAAGACACAAGAAGACGAAGATAAAAAGTAAAAAGTGAAAGTGAGCCGAGTCCCAGGTATTTATATGGATCCTAGAAAGGAAACGAGGCGATTCACCTTCCGGTCACTTCAACCGATCACTACCGGTCAAAACACAGGATGGATTCGAACGATCGTGTTCGAATCCATTGCACTTCGAATCCATCAAAGCGATGCGACCACAAGGTTTCATCGATACGAAGCGATCAACGAGAGCTGACTTGAAATCGCCAAAACCTTATCGATTCGAAGCATGAGTTCCGCGACCATCGGCTCACAATAATTCGAAGACTATCGATACGAATGATCACTATGAATCCATCAAAAACCATCGATGAGGGTGAACACTTCGTATCCATCAATCCAACCCGCACCAACGTAAAAAACTACTTGTCAACCTTTTACATCGATTCAGGAGAGGATCGATACAAGAGGATAATCAAAAACAATTGTCAAAACATTGTTTCGAACTCAAATTTCCAAATCGGTTCAGGAGAGAATCGACATGAAATTCAATAACAAACAAAACCGACAATGACTCGTGAACACACAATGTTAATGAGAGTCAAATTAACGTATGTGCATATATGTCAAACTAATACTCGGTTTTGAACATTTGCAGGGATCAAACATTCATCTTGTTACGATTACAACAATCAACAGCTAAGCAATGTTCTGCAGCAATAAATCATATCGACGCAAGGTTACAACCTTCGACAAAGGAGCAATGATTGTTCAGAGAGAAACTACAGCTTTTCAAAGCACGCCTTGTTTCCACAAGACGTACTTTGGGGGGCAAATGTTATCCCGCTTCTTTGCAAAGCCGTGATACCAAAGGATCGAACAACAAAAAAGGACGGTTCGTCTCAGAGATTGATCATGCTTCGCTTTGCTATGGATATCGATGAATTTTTTTCGAGTCCAGATTGAGCTACAATTGATAGGATATGACAAGAGAGATCGTAAAAGTCAGCATCTCAAATCTCAAGTCAATCCGAGTTCGTATGCTCAAATTATAACCAATGGAAAGTGAAGGAAATAGCTTTAGGTTCGAACCCATACGATTAGTCCCATGACCGAATCCATAATTCATAACCTTGGTTCGAATCCATCGAGCAAGCCTTGGTTCGAGTCCATCAGGACAGGGCCTTGGTTCGAATCCATCGAGCAAGCCTTGGTTCGAATCCATCAGGACAGGGCCTTGGTTCGAATCCATCGGAACATTCCCTACTTCGAATCCATCAAGGGAAAGACCTTCGAATCCATGCAGTTGAAGAACTTCGACTCCATCCCACGATCGTCTTTGAATTTATTCAGTTGAGAAGCCTTCGTGTCGATCAACTATCGCATACCTTGATCGATACGAAGGAACGTCCATTCGATCGAATCGAAGGAGCATGTCTTCGAATCCACTCCTCCGAATCCACCAAGTCAAGGCGGCTAAAACCAAGGGTTCGACCCAGTAAACACGGAGAAAAAGATGGATCAACCCGAGAAGCGCACGCGCCACGTCACCGGCACATGCTCGAGTCATCGATTCGGCCCTATCGATTCGAAGGGATGGATTCGAACCAAGCGCATCAACCGAGAATGAAACCTCGAATCGATCATAACTCGAGATCTACAAGTCCAAATGGTATGAAATTTTCACAGGAGCTTGCACGCATGTTGAAGAATGTCCACACCGAATTTCACGTCGATTGGACATTTTTTTGATCGACTCGAACTAGAGTTCGAATCGATCCTAAAGTGGGCCCGGATTTCCTAAGGCCGAGCATGTGGGCCCCCCTCACGTGCCAGAAGTGGTCTCCCCAGATTTTAGGCGAAATATCAGCCTCCTACACCTATAAATAGAGCCCCTGGTCATTCTGAAAGGGGATCGGAAAATTTCTAGAGATAAAGCACGCCCGGACGCTGCCAGAATCACTCTACATCATCATCACTGCCATTGATTTCGAATTTAAGTGAATTATCTGCTGTATTTCGCTCTAGAACACTTGTAATCTTCAAGTATTAAGCAATAAAGTGATAAAACTTCATAGTGGACGTAGGCAAAACGCTGAACCACTCTAAATTCTTGTCTCCCATGCAATTTACTTTTCTGTGACTTGGAGTTTTTGTTAGTTAGTCCTCATTTTTAATTTAATTTCTTCATTTGTTATCTCTTCAAAAAATTCCGAAGGGTGTTGCCCAATTTTGGTGCAAACAGGTGCTATCACCCCATTAGTAGATATAAGGACTATGTATTAGTTTTTCTTCAATCTGATGCAAATGGAGTAGCTAGAGGAAATTCTCCTAATGTGGGAGGAGTAATTCCCATAGTGCAAGTTGGTAACAACTATGATAAAATGAGTCGAGACTACACCAATTTGGGTGAGAAGCCTTTTCTAGAGACCGAGGATGTAATAGAAGTGGAGAATAGGCTGTTACATTATAAAAGAATCTTTACAGATTTAGGTTTGAATGACGACCAAAAAAGGATATTGGCTTTGAGATAGTTGCAAGGAGCTACTTTGTCTTGGTGGAATAGGGTGACCATAGAAGTACCAAAAGAGGAATTAACTTGAACAAAATTACGAAGGAGATTCTAGGAAATGTTTTTGTCTGGAGTAGATAAGTCATCCCTGCTCAGGTAGTTTATGGAATTGGAGTAGGAGAAATGTCAGTGTTAGAATACTCTATTGAGTTTGATGAGCTGCCCAGATATGGATATGCCACCGTTGACACTGTTATCTAAAGGAATGAGAAGTTTATCCAGGGGTCGAGGCCAAAGATTTCTAGGGAAACTATGCTACATCTCGGAGATCCGTCGAATGTAATGGTAGATATGGCTATCAAAATGAAGAAATGCCTTCGACCTATGGAAAAGAGAAGTCGATGAAGAACCATAATTCTCAAAATAAGAAAAGGCGTTTCTTTAAGAAGGGAGCTCAGAAGGTGGAGTTACTAGAAAGGAGGAAGCTGATATAGTTTGTTATAAGTGTGACTAGAAGGAGCACTATGCTAATGAGTGTCGATCTGGTGATGGCAAGGTGGTTGTAGGGAAGTAGAATGCGATGTGCTTTAATTGTGACTGGGTGGGGCATTATACGAACAAATGTCCAGAAGAAGCCAAGACTAACAAGGAATGGTGTTTTTTTTGGAGCCATCTGCGTCAAGACCAATAGCAGTTGAGAAAGGAAAGTCTATGATGGAAGTACGCTTTTGATTTAAAGCATACCAGTTAGGGTACTGCTTGATATCAGTGCATCAAATTCATTTGTGTCTTAGTGTTTGGTAGATAAGTTATGTTTAGAACCATCATACCTTGTTACTTCCTTAAGGATAGCTAATCCAATAGGAGGGTATGCAACTCTTGGGATGAGACGTGACTATCAAGAATTTGAGTTGCTAGGTTATACTTTTCCTGTAGTTTGTATGTATTTGATTTTGTGGGTTTTGGGATTATTTTGGGTATGGTCGGTTTAGCAGATACGAAGCTAGGATATTTCTCCAGGATAGCAAAATATCATTGAAACACCCAGATAGTAGTGACTGAATAGTATACTCAGTTGAGAATTCGAGTCCAAGGATTTGTGCTTTATTGGTTGCCATAGAAGTGGAAGACAAATTAAATCTGGTTTTGATCATAAGAGAATTTGCAGATTTTTTAAGCTGGTTACAGGGCTACCACCGAAACGAGCTATTAAGTTTCGAATTAATCTCATACCTGAAGCTGAACCCATAAGCAGACCACCTAGCAGAATAACACCTACTGAGATGTAGGAGTTAAAGGTGTAGCTAGTAGACTTAAAAGGAAAGAGTTTTATTAGATCAAGCAGTTCGTCATGGGGAGTGATCGTGGTATTCGTGAAGAAACCGGACGAGTCGTTGAGATTGTGTATCGATTATCATTGCTAAACGAAAGGATGATAAAGAATAGATATCCATTATCGAGGATTGATGATTTGTTTAATCCTATGAGTGGAGCCAAAGTATTTTCCTAGTTGGATTTGGCAACAGGGTTCCATCATTTGAAAGAAAAGGACAATATTCCTTTGATGGCGTTTCGGATGAGGTAAGGTTCATACGAGTGGTTAGTAATGCCATTAGGATTAACTGATGCACCTGCATTATTTGTGAACTCGATGAACTAGATATTCAAAGAGCGTTTGAATAGGTTCGTTTTGGTATTCATCAACAGCATTTTTATATATTCTAAGGATGAAAGTAATTATGAGGTTCATCTTAGAATAATGCTAGAGATGCTGAGATAGCATCAGCTGAAAGCAACTTTTAAGTGTCTTTTCTAGAAAATAAAGGTGAAGTTTCTTAGCTAAGATAGTGGCTGTAAATAGTTGAAAGAGACTCGAGACGGTGATCAAGATAAGAAGTTTTCTTGGACTAATCGGCTATTACCATAGATTTATCAAGGATTTCTCGCGGATACCAGCATCCCTGACCAGACTAATTAAAAAGGATGTGAAGTTTATTTGGTCTAATAAATGCGAGGAAACATTCCTTAAGTTAAAACTTTTGTTGACCAACGCGTTAATGTTAGTTGTACCATATGTAAATCAGTATTTAATGGTGTATATAGATTCATGTGGAACGAGATTAGGTGCTGTGTTGATGCAAAGAGGTACAGTTATTGTCTATGCTTCTCGATAGCTCAAAGCTCACGAAGTTAGATATCCGACTCATGATTTGGAGCTGGTAGCGGTGATTTTAGCATTGAAAGTATGAAGACATTATGTAACGATCTACATTTTTTCGATAATTAAAATATTGAATTAAATAAGATTTTGTAATTTAATATTGGAAGAAAATAAAATTTATAAAGCAGGAACGTGAAAACTAACTAGAATGAAGTTTAATAATGTAAATTAATATAATTGATGACTATTTGAATGTGGTCACAAGTAATTGTAATAATTGTAAGTTATAACTGGTTATAAATTTAAAATAAGGAAATAATTTAAATCTTATATTAATTGATGAAATAATATGTAATAAATTGAAATTGGATAAAATTTGTGTTATGTTAGTAGTTATAACAATTGTGTGTAGATAACCAACTTATAAATGTGATTAAATTAAGAAAAGGCAACAATTGTTATTTGTTATCAATTTTTTAATATGTTGAATTAAGTTAGAAATTAATTGCAATTAAATGTAATTAAATATTACGTTAACACGAGTTAAGATGATAATTGTAAAATGTAAAGGTAATAAAATGTATAGAAATGTCAATTATATTCTTAAGAAAATAATTTATTTAATAAAAAGAGTGAAACTAAGATCAACGAATTTATTGGGACTTTAAATTATAATTAATTTGAAAATCGACAAAAATTAAATATAATTGGAGTATTACAACTAATATAGTAAAAGCTGATAATTGTAGACTATTAATGCAATAAGATGTAAACAAATGTAACTATGTCCATAGAGTAATGTTTGGTTGAATAAAAAGATTGAAATCAAATTAAATCAATTTATTGGAATTAAAATATAATTAATTGAATTTTAATAATAGTTGAAATTGAACACTGTAATTAATGTAATATTTAACATTGAATTAATGTGTAATTTTTTTAAAATTATTGTAAATGTCCAAGTAATCAAAAATGATAAAAAAATTGTCAGTTATTTAATTTGAAATTAAAAAGAAATTTAATATTAATTTATTCAATTAATGTGAAAATAGCCACTTTGGCCACTGTCTTGGATTTCGACGAAACATGTTTTATCGGATCCGTAACAGTGAATTATTATAGGATTTCAAGTTTCGTAGCGATCAGACTTGTTGTTTGATCTTACGGGCTCGAAATGCATAAAAATTAATTTGAAATAAGCTGATTTTAAAAGCTAACTTCTTCGTACAATGGAATTAGGACTTGAAACCTATTCCATTAAGTTTAAAAATATCAAAACATCTATTTTTATATATGGGATGACCCACTTTCGTTTTGGAAGCGAAACGGGCTTTTCGGGTCATTATTGTCAATTCAAATCAATTTAGGTGTTATTCATTTTTATCGGGCTTTGTTCGTATAAATAGACTTCATCTCTCAAACCTAGCTATCTTTCAGTCTATTCAGTACGTGCATTAACTTCTATCTATTCGTTTCTTCAACGGCAGAAACAAAATCAAATTGCAAACCCTCAATTCAGTTTCCAAATCAACTTCAGAATCAAACTCCTCAAAACTATATCATATTATATACCTATTAGAAGCTCTCGACGAGCGTAATTCACTAATGTTATTCATTTTTTGATTCAAATCACTATACGACCGGAAATTGGTGACGTTTTCTTGGCCGTCCATATTAGGGTTTGTTGTTTAATGGTGGATCTTCGCCGATAGGACGATCGGGTGGCGCTGGAGCATAGAGGAGGCTTAGGCGAGTCGATCCATGTGGTTAGTGGGTCTCGCATAGGTCAGAGTTCACAAGAAATGGGGAAAATGGCTGGCGGCGGCGGATCCTTGGGGGCGTCCATGGGTTGTCGCGTGGAGGTGGGAAGGTGCGACCTTAGTATGGTGGTGTCAGATCAGAAGTTGTGTGATCGTGGGTGGCGCAGTCGTCGATATCTGGTGGCAGCTTTGGTGCATGTACGTGGGTTGTTTGACATCATTTACTGCCTAGGGATTTAAGATGTAGAGAGAATTACGATTTTTCCCTTTTATTTATCTTTTATTTAAATTTAGTTTCCAAACTTCTAATATTGTAACTTGTTCAAACGAAGTCAGATTTATGCACAGTTTGTTCCGTTAGGATCGTATCGAAATTTCAAACATTATGGAACTGGTTTGATCGAATTTTAAGACTGTTCAGTTTTGGGCCTTTAGGATTTCAAATCGATTTGAAATCAAAGGTGAGTGTTTTAACCCACTCACAACTGCTAAATTGTCTTATGTTAGTTAATTTGAATTTATGATGTGATTAGAAATTGGTTGGTTGATGTTTGGTATATTTAAAATGTAATTCAGTTCAATATGACTTTTATTGCGTTTAATCATCATTTAATTTATTATTGAATTTAATCATCAACTGAATATTAATGTTATTTATTGGTTAATTGAATGGTGATTGTGATGTATGTTTGATTGTTTGATATTGGATGACCGAATGTTATATTTTATATTATTATAACACTGCAAGTTCCCTATGGGTTGAAATGATACATACATGATCGATCTATAAATTAGGGAAAATCATTATGGGTTGAAATGATAAACCCAAGCGATTTCATGGATTTTAAATTTTATTCGAGATTGCGGGTTGAAATGATATATATCCGTAAATATAAAACAATTATGGATTGAAATGATGAATATCCGTATCACTTAACCATAGGGTAGAAAACTATATACGGACGCCAGATTTGTTAAATTAAATGATTTTAAATCCTTAAATTTTGAATCTTTTTAATCCATTTTTAATCCATTTTTAATCTATTTTAAATCTATTTAACCTATTTTAAATATATTTAATCTATTTTAAATCTATTAAATCTATTTTGAATCTATTTAATGTATTTTAAATCTATTTAAACTATCTTAAATTCATTTAAACTATTTTAATCCATTTTTCTATTTTAGAGTATTTTAACCATTTAAAATTTTATTTTTAGTATGGTAAAATATTTAACTATTTATAGCTATCTAAACTATTTTCTAAATTCCAGACTAAGTAAAGTGGAAGTGGTGATTTTTAAATCCTTGATTTAAAAGAAAATATGATTAAATGATGTAATAAATAACATATTTTGAGTAAGACGATTTTGAAATGAGGGTTTAACCTATTTTGAAAATATGATTTTGAAAGTGATATGGTTTGAACTGAATATGATATTTTAATATCAATATGAAAAGATTTTGAAAATGTAAAAGAACCATCTGGCGTGTAATAAGCATTTGGATGTTAAAGAGACCAGGATCGGATATTGTTATACTCTCTACTAATACCGAAAACCACTTTAACAACGTGTACGTGGTGGAGATTCCATAATGAAGTAGGATGGTTTAGCGAATGATTCCATATGTGGTATTATCGTAGCCCTGACTACTGTGAGTCAGCTTAGATGTGATTAAAACAAGAGCCACGCCGGGCCAAGTGAGGTCGCACCTCCTATCGGAAATTTTTCTTCTATACCATATTATGACTTTGTGATTGATTTGGTGGCCACCCCTCGATTTTGATTATGGGAGTGTGTTTCGAGGTGGGCGATAGTAGCTGCATGCGTTACCAACAATCTGGATCCACAAATGGTAGAATCCAACCCTAGCATTGTCTTGAGTGTCATGTTCACATGCCGTATCATGCCTTCTATGAGTTTGGTTTGTACCATTCCTATGGAGTGCCCTCTGATAGCCTCCAGTTTACGGGGGAATTATGGTACTGTATAGACTATGGGAATATATAAAATGTGTTCAGGGGGATATGGATAACGCCTTAACACTATTTTAATACCTTACTTTACTGTATACATATTATAGTAGCGTATTGTACTACATAATAGATAGTTTAACGGGTCCTTAGGAGATGGTAATCCCGAACATCTGTTAAGTTGTTGCACTCACGTTACACACTGGATAGGAGATGTCAAACTCCATAAATATCTCCGGTGATGTCATACTCATATTTATTTACTGTTTATTTAACTTACATAAGATCTTTTAGTTCTGACTCGATTGTTTTGTCTTTTTAATTCGCTTGGGTGATTCTGAGCTTTTTAGTGTATTGAAGATTGCTTTTTGGAGGACGAAGACAAAGATTTAGTACTATTACTAATTAAATGCACCGCATCATGTTGTTCCGTTGCATTATTTATTTATTACTGCTGTATATACTCTGATCTGTATTGTAAAAGTATAATCAAATGTTATTTGTAAACAACTTCATGAACTATTTATTTGATTATTATATTTTGTCATTTCACTGCGAAATTCTATATTTGTTTTTCTTTCTTTCCCTATTTTTTTATTTACCCCATAACAATCCTCCCTTTTGAATGGTTTTGAGTTTGACATGTGAGATTTATGGTCGAATTAAACCATCCAAAAAGGTGGGTTGTTACATTTAGTATCGGAGCTTTGGTTTAGCGATAGCCTTAGCTTTGTTGGGTCTGACTCATTAGATATAGGGTGTTAATGCCCTAGAATGAGTCGATGAGTATGTGTGTGCGCGTGCGTGTGTGTGTCTATGAGAGAGCATATTTGTTGATGTATTAAAAGGTTTTATATTGTGTTAGTTTATTCTGTTTAGTATTTATAAATTATGGTCGATAAATGGCATGCTATGGCACCGATAGGGATTTCTAAACACTAAATAGGACAGATCGACATAATATTATTTTGAAATATAGGTAAATGAAATAATTTTGCCTACTATTATATTTTGTATATAAAAATAATAATATTTATAAATGGATATAATTGGATGTGATATAATTGTTTGTTAGGAAGTGAAATTTTGTAACGACTCAAAATTTCAGTCATTCAAAATTCATATATTTAATTGATTCTAAATGTTCAAAAGTAAATTTTATAAGTTGAATAACTTATATTTTGAATATAGTGATTTAATTAGATAACTAAATTGTTAATTTAATATTTGAAATTGCAGAAGTAATTGAAGCTTGAATTTAATAAGAATGAATGATTTACAAAGTTGAATTAAATTTTATTTGAATTAAAATGATGTTGGTAAACTTCTAAAATTGAATTAAAAGTAAATTCATAGAAATTGGATATTTTAATATATAAATTAACGTGTAAAAATAGTCATTTTTCACACATTCTTGGATTTCGAGGAAACTAATTTCATTGGATCCATAATGTTATATTATTGTAGGATTTCAAATTTCGTGTCAATCAGATTTAAGGTTTATTCGTGGCAAGCTAAAAAGCGTAGAAATTTGTTTAAGTAAATTTTAATTTAAAACAAGTAGATTCGAAAACCTATCTTTCAAATATGATCGAATTGACTCTCGATATATATTTCATTGTGTTCGGAATAGGGGCAAAACATTATAAACGCCAGGCGGCATGCTTCTTTTGGAGTGCGGAAAAATTAACAGTGTTGCGAAATTTTCTATATAAGGCCACATTTTCTTTCTAGTTGACAAAACCCTAGTTTCCTACTGTTACAGCCGCCATTAACATTTCAATGGTCAAAATTGCTCAATTTTTCTTCTCTTTTTTCTTCAAATCCATCAACCTATTTGGAAAATCTTCAACTACAAAATGGTGGATGGTAGCGAGATCTATAGCTCCAACGGTCATGATCGTAATCGAGGCAGCGGATCGTCGGCAAATCTCGTTCAAATGTCCAAGTCCACACACGATTTTCGAACGAAATAGGTAGTCGAGTTTGGTCATTTTCTTACCGTTGGTGAAGCTCATGTAGATGCTCGTGGTAGCAGGCCATGATCAGCGTGTCGATGAACGAGGAGGGCACGATAATTCAAGAAAAAGCGGCAGCCATATGGGATTCGTACGCGATTTGAGCCTGGGGAAGAAGAAATAAAAACAACGGCCATGATCTGCTACATTGAATTGAACGACCTTGATTGGTTAGAGGTTAAAATAAAAAAAAAGAAATTGAAATTTATTTGCATATTAATTTGTATAAATTTTAAAATGTCATAACTTCTTTATACGAGGTCCTTTTTGACGAAACAAGTTGCGTTGGGTTTATATTGACGAGTATTAAATTTTAGAGCTGGTTTAGAGTTAATTGAAGCTAGTATGAATTTAAGGTAAAATTAAACGCTTATTTAATTTTATTCGGATAAAACGCCACAACGGTTTATTGGAACCAAAGTGAGCATAACTCACTCTTTCTGACTCGCTTATATTTTTATATAAGTGAGAATAAATTTTATTTATGTCGATTGATGATTGTTTGGATGATATATGTTTTTACATATATATATATATATATATATATATATGATCAGTATTTAGATATATTCCCTCCTGTTGGAGCAGATGAGACTCTACACATTCCCGTGTATGAGCGGATGACCATTTATACACGCGTCAGCCTCGAAGTGGACATTGTACACATATTCTAATATGTATACTTGTTGCAGGTGACAGGTTGGAGGGATCCAACTGGATTCCTCACCAGTATTGGTTTTGTTTACAGATATTTGTTATACATGCCGTTATCATGTGATATATGATGATTTGGATGCCGTAATTAATGTATTTAGTGCTGTTGAAGCATTGGGCCTATTTTTGAAATTTTAAAAATATTAAACTGATAATTTCAAATTTAAAAGGATTTCAAAGTGATTTTGAAAATATAAAGTTTGAATTGTTAAGGAATTTATTTATTTTGAATAAATAAAAGCTATAATTTTTATGTTATAAAAATTATGATTTTTGTGGAATATAATCAGAATGTGATTTTTGAAATATGGAGTCAAATATTTTGTAAAATAGTTTAAATTGAGATTTTGGACTTATTATAAATGGTTTTATATATGAGATTTATAAAATTGAATTTTTATAAATAAAAATGATGGAATTGTAAAGGAGTTTTATAAGTGTTAAAATGAAGTTATAAATGGATTTTATAAGTAAATAAGATTTATAGATTTATAATTGATGAAATTATAAAATGAATGAATTGGCAAATAAGAGATTTATAAGTAAATTAACTTATAATTGAATTTTGGCACTAAATGAGATATAAATGGAGTTTTTTTAATAAAAGGGAATTTATAAATTGAAGTTTTTATAAAATATATATGGAATTTATAAACACTATTTTATAAATTCGAAATCAATTAAATGTGGAAGTTTATTAAAGGAGATATATTCACGATTTTGGACAGTGGATAAACCTTTAATAAATGTGTAGAAGTGATGAATTTGATTAGAGAATAATATTCATGATTTTGGACAGTGAATAATCTATTAAATAAATGTTTTGGGAGGTGATATTATAAAATGAAGTTAAAAGATTTAAAGATATTTTAAAATGTGCTAAGTATCGAATACATAGATTTCAACATTCCTTTTTGAAATAGACGTTTTCGAGAAGCAAGGAAATGAACATTGGTTTTATAGTAAATGATTTTTCAAAAAAGATGTTTTGTATATTAATGGATTTATATATCTATCTTATTTTCAAATCCCTATACTAGTGATTTTAGGTTGTCGTAACGATGTTTTATGCAACATTCGTTTTGACCCAAATAAGTTTGTTTAAGAGAATGTATTCCTTAAAAAATAAAATATATACTTAATCGTGATTTAAGTATATGTAATATTTTCTAAGAGTTGAAAATAAATTGATTTGTGAATTATTTATTATTAATTAAGTATACGAAAATGTTTTTTAATAGTGAAATGGTTTTGAGAATATATCTTTTTAAAAGATAGCTTGAAGTAAATATTTGGCACAAGGTTTAATTAATAAAAGATTAATTATAAGGGCCTAATAATTACATATGGTGCTAAATATTTTTTGTTTTCTTTGATAGTTAAATAATCAACTGTCAAATTTTGCCATTTTAGTTCCTCGACTTGATGTGGGAACTATTTAGTCATTCGCTTAGTACGTAGCCTTCTGTGTAGGCTTGATTATCGTTTGTGTTGAAGATGTTGATTCATGTAGTACGAGTGTTACTCCAATCTATCGAGCTTCCTTCTTGGCCGTAGGATAGCAAGTTGAAAGTTGAAAACGTGATAAGTCTACGAGACTTAGTTTCTGTGTGAGGTTGAGAAACGCTTTTGCGTTGTTAGTGCGAAGAGACCAGGATCGGTTTATCCGAAAACCACTTCGGACCAACATTTATGTGATGATTGTGCAGGTTGGTTGTGATGATATTGATATTCAAGATTTTCATAGTGGAGGACTGCTTATTGACCGTTTGGGGTTAAAATCCCAATATATATATAGTAGCAGTACTCTCTTCGTTATGAAATATCCAATGCAAGGACTATTTGGTACTAATCCTAGGGATTTCCAGATTGGATGTGGTAGGAAAGTATCTTCGGTTTTTCCTGTTCCTGGACAATTTATATGGATGTTTGTCTAACATTGCATTTATAAAGATTATGTACATTAGTTTTTACAAACGTGCATCAGTGGGGGCGGAGAAGGCAACTTCTCTTAGCTTAATACCCTCCTTGAGACGTATGAGGTCAAGGGTTATATTTTTGTGAAAGGCAATTAATAGTCAATGGAAATGGCCGTGTGGCATTCTAAGTGATGTGATATGTGAAAGGTAATCATTATCTCAGGCCTCATCAACTAAAAATGACCAAAACAGAGTTAGATGCAGCAAAGCTAAGTGGATCGCTCCCAAGTGGAATATGACCATCTTCTTCTAGATATATCTTTACATGGTATGACGTCATATATCTGATTATTGTGGATTTTATGCTTTGAGGGCCCTCGTAAAGGGTCGGTAAAGACTGAAGGATGACATATTCAGTACTATCTAGTTATAGAGGTAGGCTGATCTTGTGTTGGTAGAGGAACTTTATGATGTTTCTTGGGACATCCATCTAGAGGTATACCCATCGGAAGGTAGTCCCTTCACCTAGTTATTTGTATGGAAATCCAAACTCCTCTACGTGCCTGCCATTTTGATTGTATTACCAATTTTGTGTTATATGCTGGAATTTAATCAATGTAACAATTTCGGCTATGATTAATATTATTTGTGCAATAGATACTATTATAATATAAGAGGATTTGATGTGGAATGTTTTAGTTATCGTAAGGTAAAAACATGTCTGTGTTTAGGCGTGGGCATGTCTTACGAGATACTTTCATTTTGAAAAGGAAAAGTTTGGTAATTTAACAAATTCAGTTGAGTGTGTTTCGCACGTTGGTTTACCAGACTGATCCGAGCATTCTTCCCTTTCAACGCTCGGGTCAGATTGAGTATATTTACGGGTTCAGATTTGGTGCTTTTGGAGTTTCAACATGAGAGCTGGAGATCTTCATTTTCGTATACACATATCTGTTTTGATTATCCACTACTTAGTTATATATTATCGGCAATTGTAAGGATAGGTTATTATAACTGTCCAGGCTGTTAACTATTGTTTGATTGTTGCACTATGATTGATGTATGTATATACAGTTTTTGTTTTGTAAAGATCATTGATATGATATTATATGTTTTCTACTGCAATGTGAGATTCCGTATTGTTCTGTTTGGTTCTATCTTCTCTCTTTCTTCTGTTCTCTTCTTCTCTCTTCTTTTCTTTCTCTTGACTTACTGTCAGTCTGTGATTTTTGGGTCGGACATGTATGGCTTATTGTCGATTCAAAGGGTATGGATTTGTAGGTCATCACATTCCGTATGACCTATAGTTATATTATATGTTATACTCAAAGGTTTCAAAAGGACTGATTTTAAATTGTTTCGAAGCAATGTTACCATAAACTTTTACTTAAATCTAATACTTTTGAAAGGCATACTATAAGTGTTTCGAAGAGGAAATGCTAATGTTTTCGAAAGGTATATTTATGCATACCGAAAAAGTTTTTTTTAAGTGTTTTGAAAAGTAGGTTTCCAATGCTTCCAAAAGGCAAGCTTAAATGGTTTTGAAAGAGGATGTCTAAGTTTGTAGTAAAGCTTTCGAAAGGGTTGTTCTTAATGATTTCGAAAGGCATTTTTTAAAGTTTGTAAATAAGGATTTTGAAGGTTTTACCTTAGCTTCATGCCTAATGTCTTTTATGTTAAGAAGGGTTTTAACTTACTTTAAAGAGACATATAATCCCATTGATTAGATTTCATCAACATTGTTTTGTGTAAAGTGTATATATAATGGTATAAGTGTTTTGAGCGAAGTAAAGCATATGATTTCCTTGTTTTATAAAGGTATGATACCAAGGGTAAATCATTTGTAAAGATTAGTTATAAGGAAATGAAATTTTAACAGGGTAGTTTATCCTAAGAATAAAATAGAAAATGAAACATGAATAATGTAATTTATCCTAAGTTTATGATTCAAGTATTAGGAAACCAGATGAGAGTGGTGTAGGGTCGCGCCCTATACTTTAGCTATTACCACCTAGCTAAAATAAGTCCAGAATTCCAGTATGTAGGGCTTTGTCATAGATGGGACTAAAATAATGTTACACAGAGAAGGGAATATATAGAATAAAGATAGGTTATTGGTGAGCCCGTAAAACCATTAGGATCGATTGACCCTGGAAGGAGATAGTGAAGGGCAGGTAGCCTAGTAGTGTATCTAATAGAAGTTAGAATATTGATTATATCTGGCAGGCCCAAGTCAGCCAATGGTTAATAGTTAGCCAGATAAAACTATAGTGTGGACTAATAATCCATTGATTTTCTGATTTTCATGCATATATGTATTTTCTATTATTGTTATAATTGGTTTATTTGCAGGAGCAAAAGATATGCTTTTAAAAGGGATATTAGTGAGGGGAAACCCATTCCGCTAAGCAACGTGGTCTCACTTAATATGAGTAACCCAAGATGACTATTATTCACACCAGGCCTTTATCTTTGACTCGAAGTTTAAGTTTTCCCCATAAACTATCAGGTGCTCAAAATTTAATTTTGAGTAGATTGAAAGTTGTGGTTGTTCAGGTTTAGTAGGTTGGACGAATAAGCTTCCGAAGATGTGCAGGAGGCAAAGTTAGCCAAATAGGAGCTATTTAGTACTATTTCCACTATGATGTACTTATGACTGTAATGTTATGATCATCTAAATGGACATCTTCATATGTCGCTCTTGGCATAATTTGTAATAATTATATTTGATCAAAAGCCTGGGAATCGTTTTGGGATTATGTAATTGAATATGAAATATTGTTTTGCAATGTAATCAGAAATATTGTTTTGAAATCTGTGATTTTATTTCATATTCATGTGCTTTGATATTATGGATACCATTAACACTACCGTATTTTTTCACTGGAAGATAATGCTATAGATGACTACATCATCTGCAGTGCTTATCTTCGGGCCTCAAAGTAGGGAATTTATACTATAGGAAGTGAGGAACCAAGCTTAAAATGAGAACCACTTATTACCTTCAGGAAAACAGGCAGACAAAGAAAGTCAATAAGATACTCGAGGATTTATTAAGAGCTTGTGTACTAGATTGTGGTGGGTTGTACTAGATTTTGGTGGGTCGTGGGAAGACCATTTGCACCTAATTGAGTTTTCCTATAATAATAGTTATCAGACTAATATAAGAATGACGCCTTTTAAAGCTTTGTATGGAAGGCCGTGCAAATCACCAACACGTTTGTTGGAGACCAAAGACAGATTGATCCTTGGTCCGGATATGGTGAGAGAAGCCATAGAGAAGATTAGGATAATCTAGGTTGGGATGAGAGAAACTCAGTCTAGATAGAAAAGTTAAGAAGATAAGTGGCGTAAGGATCTTGAGTTCTCGGTTGGAGACCATGTTTTTGAAAGTAACTACTGTGTGGCTAGTTATCACTTAGGATAGTGTAAAATGGAATGTATTATAATCTAAATGCGGAAACAGATAATAATAGTAAATTAAATAAGAATAAGCACACCAGGAGTTTTTTATATTGGTTCGAACTTCCCGTTTTATGTCCAATCCCAGACTTCCCTCTGGAATTTCTCACAATAACCCCTTACTTAAGCTAGAGGAATAGGTATACAACACCTAAGCAGCTACTTAGGATTTTTCCACCTCTAACAACCAAAAGAGGACTTTTTACTGCATGAACAACCGGACAGGACTTCGATAGTTTCAGTAAAATTGTTTTGACACTTGTGTTCTTGATAACACTGATTTGTCTTTGATAGTACAACCTTCCTATAATTTTTTCCTTAAGTATATTTTGTGTGCGTAAAGATTTAGAAAGTAAAATATTGCTTTGAATTGAAGAATAAGTGTAACGATCCTGACTCGACCTTCGAAAATCGACACCGAATACGACACTCGTATTCAAATGCTGCAGATCCAAACGTCGAACCTGGATCGCCGGAGCTTATAACACAATAAGTACAACACAGCGGAAGAAATATGCATAGTACATTTGATATACAACGTTTGATACAATATCTGATACAACAGAATACAATAGAATGGTACAACGGATAACAATACTATCAGAGATACATGAAATAGCAGCGGAAAGATAATGTCTTCAATGCCAAACTCCATGAACTCCATCTTCAATCCAAAGCTAGCTCGAACTCCCGTCAAGTTGCACAAAGATAAGCAAGGTCTGGTCGCGAATGCTGAAGTGTAGCAAAAGCGATCCACAAATCCAAAAGACTTCGAATGCAACGAATCAATTCCTACTACAGATTACCTGGAAAACCTAACTCTAGACTGCCCGTGTGGAAATAGTGGGCACCCAGAGTTTAGGAAAGGAACAATAAACTCCAGGTCAGTCATGAGACTGGTGTGAGCAAACAAAATAATTTTATCTTTTAAAACAAACAACAAAGCTTTTAAAATTTAAATCCGCAATGCTTTCGGGAAAATGAAACTACCATAAGGCCTCCCGCCACACACGCAATGCAAACGCAGAATTGGAGGTGATTTCTCCTTATGATAGTCAAATATGCTTGATACGAGAAAAATTCTTTGATATTATTATTATAAGTGCAAAGTGCTTGAAAACCATTTCGAAAGTATAATATAAATCCTAGCCAGCATAGACATTTCGAACTATGCCTACTATAGCTACCATCCAAACAGTGGGGCGCCACCATAAGTAGATGGCAGGTAATACAACTAAAACCGTACAAGGCACGTATTGGATGAATGGATTTCCAACAAATGGTCAGGCTAAGGAACTTCCTATTGCCACATGGGAACGCCTCTGGCGGGACGCCCCGAGAACCTACCCGGCTCTCTGCCAAACAAGGCCGGCTAACCCCTTCCCGGGGAATAAAACCTAAGATATGCCACCCCCGGTCCTTTGGGTCTTTTATCCGAGGGCCCTCCAACAACATCACACAGTAATAAATATACTAGTGTCCACATGAGTAAGTATCTGGGCTCCATACCATGATACTACCCTTTTCCAGAAGGAATGGTCATACCCTAGGGGAGCTAACCCTGAAACCTTGCCGCATCTTTCCTGTTTCGACCATTACCGGGTTGTGAGGCTCGAAGAGGTTTCGTACACAAAGCTACGCTTTTCATAAGCCATGCTTTGATCAACAAATGATCAACAAACGGTCATCAACACACAGCAGCACTTAGCATGCCACACTACCAAATTAGGAGTATATCGTTGATAACCTTCAACTACATAACCTCTGAGCTCGTACGTCTCAGAGAAGGGTGTTAAGCTAAGAGAATACATTCTCCGCCACTAACAGATATGTATTTGAAAGAAATCGGCTTTATATCTCAAAGTGTAGTGTCAGACACACGACCATACAAGTCTATTCCGGGCTCGAACAGAACCGAAGGCACTTCCGAAGAAGCCCTTGCAAATCCGGGTATCCACAATCCCGATCGGACTTCCCATCACTTAGGAAATCTCTACACCAGCGCGACTCAGTGCAGAGACAATCGACGGTTTATCCTTTCATTCTCGAAAATACCCGGTCTTCACCACCGATCTTCAAATGCTATCCATAACGTCGTATCATTATTTGGAATAGGTTATATGACACAAAGGTCCTCTCCCGGCTAAACCGAATAATGAGTGCAATATTTAAAAACATATGGATATGAGATTTCAGTTAAGTCACAACTTATTATCCAAAACTTCCTTTTCAAATGGTTTAACAAGTTACCATTTTAAATCCTTTAAACAAAAAGATTCATTTTACAAAGTTTACCTATTTTCCACAAAGGTTCATCCACGGCTTTTTAAAACATTTTCATTTCAAATTGGATTAACTTACCCAAATCTTTAATTTAAAGATTAAATTAATAACTTTCAAACCATTTCCAATCCAAATCTTTTATATGAAAGTTATACTATTTAAAATCCTCTTATATTAACAAGGTTTAATAATCTTTCACATAAGTTAAAGCTGATTACCTTTATATAAGTTAAAGCCATTCAAGTATAAAACTTGGGTTTGGATTTAAATTTCCCAAAACAATACTTTTAAAAGGTTAAAAACCCATATAACACCTTTATAATTTATATAATCTTTTTAACCCATAATTTCCAAATCTAGAATTCAATTTCAAATATTGAATTCAAATTCAAATTCAAATCAAATTATTAATTCAAAACTTTATTAAGTTATAAAATAACTTTTTTTTTTGAAAATCATTTTTCAAAAATCTTTCAATTCCATTTCCAAACCATTTTGAATTCAAAAATTCAACCTTTAAAAACTATTTCAAAATCTGTGACTTAACCCATTTCCACGTGCAATCCATATTAGAGTGTGTGTATAGTGTGGTCCAGGGATTTTCCACAATGGTGCAAAAACATCAATCACACCACAGATTCAATCATAACAATATCGATAAGCGGTATATCCTATAACGCTTATCTATAACATAGGATCACAAATAGAAAATATGAATGCATTATAAATAAATAGTACATTCATCACAGCTTGAATTAAACAATTCAGATCACAAAGCATCACACAACAGATATGACAAAATAATACACAGCATTCAAAAGAATATTATCATCCATAAATAAAGTTAATTGATCATTTGATTAATTAAAACCAAATTAATCACTAATTCTGGTTGATTAACATTAATTAATTACGGTTTATGTTGATTTAATTACCCTTTAATTATTTGTTAATTAACCTCAATTTATAAATTAATTAATCCTTTAACTATTAATTTATCAACCTTAATTAATGAATTAATTAACCTTTACCAATTGATTTTAAATCAAATTTGATTAACAAATTAATCAATCTTATTAGATAATTAACTCTTTATTTTAAATAATTAGCCTTTAATTATTAAATTAACCTTTAATTAATTGTCTTTAATTAACTAAATAACCCCTTAATTAATCATCATTTTAAATTAATTATTCTTAATTAATAAATGATTATCCTTAATCAACAATTAATCTTAATCACTTGGTTATAGTTAATTCCTTTTTGATTAGGTAATTAATTTCCTTAATTTAATTAATCTTAACTGCTTAGTTATCCTTTAATTATTTTCTTTATAAATCAACTTAAATTTATTAGTTAATTTATCTTAATCACTTTTATTAAGTCATTAACTTCAAGTAATAAATTTCGTTTAACAAATAAATTTAATTTAAACTTTTAAAATTTAACTAACATTTACAACGTTCTTTTTTACAAATCCTTAATATTATTGAATTAAGCTTTCAAAATAAAAGTTTATGTATATCTTTAAATCATTTTAAAACTTGGTTAATTAAGACAATTTTAATTTAAAACCTTCTTAGCGTTTTATTTAAAACTTGGATAACTTCTAATTTAACCAAAACTTATAAAAAAAACTTGATTCTTCTTTAAAGCTCAAACTGTTTTGGTATTACAACACGTACCCCAAAAACTCGTTCTACCCAGCAACCTCTGTGTCCAACTCGAGCCATTTTTCACTTTACTCGAGTTATACTTCGAGTCCCCTTCGCTACCCTCTGCTTCGAGCTATCATGTGAAACGCTTCGAGTCATTTCGTGCAAGTCTTCGAATCGTCCCCACTAAACTTCGTCTTCCCCAATACTGCCTCAAGACCCAGGTGCACACATACGAGCCGTGCACGTGTACGTGCGATCAACTACGGCCTGGTCGTCACCAACACCACCCACAAGTCACAGATGACTCACGCAATCGCTACGACCACCCAAATCGACGCATTCGACCCTAAATCAGAAAACGTGTGATCGAGCAACCCACAGAAAAAAAACACAATCACCAAAAACGCCACCGCCGACAATTCCGGTTGCCAAAACCCATGCCATCACACCCCGAGCTGCTTCGCACCTCCCCCTTTCAATCCCCCCATATGCGATCGCCCAAAAACCTCCATTGGCCATGCATTTGACTCGCGATTGTCGTCGACTAAACACACCGTTAAACCCTAATTCTTTGTCGTCCGGCCACCACCTACCTCGAGAACCACTCCGGCCATTTTTCCTGAGACCGTGCATCGTCAATCTGCCTCCAGTAGCGGCCACGACTCCCCTAGCTCACGTGATCACCGTAGTTTGCAAGAAATCCATTTTCAGTTCAACTTGGTTTTCCTCATCAAATATCAACCTAAAAATTCTAAATTGATTATCAAAAATCACGATTCTGAAATGCAAATTTGTTCATATAATCGAAACCCAAAATTAAGTTACTTGATTTCTCTACTTTAGGTTGGTCATCATAGATTTTCTTTTCCTGGAATTTTCATCAGCTGTTTTTATCTAGAAATATTTTTAAAATTCGAATTTAAGTATCCTTAACAATTTCTCTTTAAAGGTTAAGATTTAAAACAGCTTGGATTTTTAGATTTGAATTTTTTTGTAGAGAATTCTGCTGTTTATTTTACAACAGAGAGGTAACTTAATATACAGAATGACATGTATATGCATAAACACATACTCACATATATACTTCAATTCCATACCTAAACAAACATTCAAGCATCACATAATGGATTCAAGAATTATAACAATGCATCAGATTTGTCAAACAATTGTTTTAAGCTTGTAAATTTTGTTTGTTTGTTTGTTTTTTTTCAAGGTGTGGGATGTTCACAGAGGTTTGAAAACTGGGTTTCTCTGACCTTTTGAACTGGTATCATTCATATATAGGCATGCAAGCATAATACACAGCAAACACCAAAGAACACCACAAGCAGATCATATATATCAACTTAAAGATTTTAGAAAAGTGGTTTGCTAACATTTTTTTCCAGCAGATAGAAATATTCCCTGACAGTTTTTTCAAACAGATGTGAAGGCCTGCAACCCCTTTTTTCTTCTACTTTAATTCTTTTAAGTTTGGATCTGCAATTGATGGTTACATATCTTTGTTTATCCCTTGTTATGTTTAATTACTTAATCATTAATAACAATATTTTCCTAAATTACTTACAGTTGAAATTTTATATACAGAGAAACTCTTTTTTTTTCTTTCCGCAACTAGAAATCCAGAAACAAGTTAATTCCTTGGGTCTTGATTCCCTGCAAATGATTGATTATCATTGTATTACATCCTTCCTTCATTAAAGATTTTAATTTCAAGTTTCCAGTCTCAAAAAGAAGATTACTTGCCTTTAAATTGCTTCAGAAATCACTGCCAAACCTGAAGCTTACACTCTGCAGTTTTGAAATTCTGTTTGTGTTAAAAAAAAACTGTTTCTTTTATTAAAAAATCATAATTTTATTAACTATAAACTTTTAAAAACTTACCTGAGAGATGAATGCTTTAAGATGATTCAGAAATTTCTCTTTTCATTTGAATTGAAATGGAGATAGCTTGACAGTTTTTTTCTTTCTTTTTTTCTTTTTTTTTTGAATTTCTCTTGCTTGAGTGTTGAGATATGAAATGTTAGATCTTTGATTACTGAACTTTTCATAGGTTGGAGGTTTAAAAATTCGAATTGGGAAGGTGAAAGGTTTCTGAATTTTTTTTATTTGATTATTTTATCTAAGCAATGATGCCTTTATGCCATTTGTAAAAACAGATCATAAACTTTAGATTTTGTTGATTATCTTACTCTACCCCATCTCACATGTGCATGTATGCTCACATGGGTGAATTTTACAAGACAAAATAAATATATAAACTTTATTTATTATTATTTTTGTATCATATATACTTTATAAATAAATGTATATGTTTATTCATTTGTATATATATGTACATGTTCAATGTTAAAAGAATTTAGTCAACATTTATATATATACATATATTATATCTTAATAATTTTTTAAATGCTACTCATTTTTAAAACCCTTGTTGGGTGAATTCTCACCCAGGAGATCTCGAGACCAAGAAGCATCAGTTCCATCCGGGTTTGCCCACTCCATTCGTTCCATTCCATCCAGTACCTAAGCTCATCCGGTACACAGGCCACTACCGAACCATGCTCATTCGCTACCGAACCAACCACATTCCTTCGCTACCGGACAAACCTCTCTTTCATGCTCGCCGAACCACCTATCCGCCGAACCAAAGTAACACCGGTCCAAAACCATCTCCCTGCCGAACCAACCTCCACCGCTCCATCTCCATTCCCATGCATTGCCAACCTCCATCACCGAACCAACATCTACCGGTCCAACACCTCTCCCTGCAGAGCCGGACCATGCCCCACCGAGCCAAGCTCCACCGAACCAACCTACTTCCATCCACTGCCGGACCAGAAACGAGGGAGGACACGACCGGACCAATTCTGTCAGGCCAGATTGCTTCAGCCCAGGCCCACCAGCAGCTATATACGTCCAAGACCCCTGCCTCCAGCCTCACTCTATAAATAGAGGGGCAGGGGTACAACAATGGCAGACAAGTTTGAGAGCTCAAGCACGGAAGGAACTTTCAAACAACTTTCATATACCTGTATACAAAGCTTTGTACTTGTAATCTGAAAGAAAAAGGAGAATAACATATAAAGTGGACGTAGGCACGTTCTGGCCGAACCACTATAAATCTGTGTCTTTTACAGTTTAGTCCCTGCTTTTCATATATTTGCGTAAATCACACAAATCACTAGAAACAACATAAAATCAACTAATTCATACGACTTGGAGGTGTTTGCCCATTTTTTGTGCAAACATTTTTGGTGCTTTCACCGAGAAGGTCGAGCTAGAAGCTACAGCTTCTCCTACTCAACCTTCTTCGTCACAGCATCGTTCCTTGCTCCGACAACATGACTTCCAGGCAGAGGAGAGATGTTAACAAAGGAAAGAACGTCGCAGCTAGCAATATCCCAGATCCAGTGGCCCCAAATCAAGAGAATCATCCCGTTTTAACAGCAGTACCAGATGAAAATCAGGCAAATCCAACAGCCCCCACCGCGGAACAACCAATTACCAGGGCGGACCTGGACAGGGTTGTGGCTGAAGTAACTAAGCGCTTCGCATCTCAACAAGAAGCCTTGGTAGACCAACTCATGTCACGCCTAAGGGATGTTGAAGAATCCAACCGCAACACCGAATCATGGGGTCCCGATCTGGAGGATCTGGAAGGCGACAAAGACCTTTCCTCTTCAAAGAGGTTAACAACAGAAACAGCCATGGTAGGAGCCGAGCCCGGACTCAGCCCGAATTCCAACCCGAGGAAACACTTGGAACCGAACCCAACGGGGGAGGTGCCAGGCAAGGGTCGGATGTAGCTGAGCCTGTCATGCTACCTAACCACGAAAACACCAGTAGACGTGGCCGAGCTGGAGTCCAGCCCGAAGTTGGACCCGAGGAAGTGCTGAGAACGGAACCCAGCAGGGGAAGATCAAGGCAAGGGCCAACTATGGCTGACCCTAGCATGCCCCCAGAAGACCAGAGGCAGCCTTTGGAGAATGTTAGGAGCGACAGACGATACCATCCCTACAAGTCGTCTGGACGGACTCAATCCCACAGAGAAGAACCAAACTCATTTCTATCCGCTCCAAGTTCTGATTAAAGGATGGCGCGATTGTTCAGAGAGTGCGTCCAACGGGAGCAAAGGGATCGGGGAATAGGTGCTAGGGTAACCATCCCCTTCACCCGTAATATCGAAACTGCCATCACCCCCCGGGAGTGGAAAATGCCAACGATGGAACCTTACAAGGGAACCTCTGACCCCATCATACACCTACAGATGTACACCCAGCATATGCTCATGAGCGAAGCAAAAGAGGGAGTGTAGTGTAAATGCTTCCCACTATTCTTGGCAGATCTAGCTACCTCCTGGTTCTGCCACCTACACCAAGGGTCCATCAGCTCATGGGAAATGTTGAAGGAAAAGTTCATCAGCCAGTTCCGCATTCATGTGGAACAACCCAAGGACGCTTATTCCTTATCTAATATCAAACAGAAACCCGGAGAGACATTGCAACAATATCTAACCCGATTCAACGCCGCAGCAACCGCTGTCCAAGATGCCGACGAGAAACTTATCCTAATGGCCCTCTGCAGCGGTGTATATCCAGATACTAAATTTGCTAGAAGACTAACCAAGGAAAAACCAGCTACTTTACCTGATTTCTTCCATGAAGCTGGAAAGTATATGAGACTTGAGGACGCTGCCACTGAGAGGCTATCAGGGCAACAGGCTAAGACGGCTACAGACAGGGTCCCCACTGCAGCAAAGGATGTTCGAAGAAATGACTCTAGAGACAATGCTGTGGGCAAAAAGGGAGAATAGCGCTTATATCGACCGGGACCAAGATTTGACTCTTACACTCCTTTGAATGAAATGATCGAAAACATCTTCCTAGCCACTCAAGACGAAGTTAGATACAAGCGCCCCCTCCCCCACACAAGAAGGAGTCAGATAGCACACTCAAATCTAGAAAGTTCTGCCGCTTCCACGAATCCCACGAACATGACACCAATGAATGCCACCATCTCCGGGACTTGATTGAAGAACACATCAGAAGGAGGAGACTGGAGCGCTATGTAAAAGGCCAGAACAGGACTTCAACTCCTGCCAATGAGAATCCTGGACTACCCCCCCCCAGAAGCAGGCGGGGGAAATCGCAACACCAGCGGCTCTAGTCAAGAGAAGATAGTGGTCCACACCATATCAGGAGGACCGCACATCGCCGACATAAGCTGGGCGGAGATGGAAAGATACGGTAAGTCACTGAGGAACGCTGAAGGCTGCGTTAATTCTGTTATGGAAGAACGCCACCCGAAACGGAAAGAGAATGACGACATCACATTCAGTAGGCGTGACCTAGAGGGAAGACAGTACCCACACATGGATCCTATGGTCATCTCTGCCTGGTTCGGACCAGCCAAAGTTTTCCGAATTTTAATAGACACTGGAAGCTCGGTGAATATCCTATTCAAGCATGCTTTCGACAAAATGAAGCTATCAATGAAGGATGTGTCTCCCTGCAACAAACCACTACATGGTTTCACTGGAGACGCGAAGATGCCCCTCGGGCAACTGGACCTTTTTGTTGAAATAGGAAGTCATCCCCGCTCCGCTGTGCGGAAACAAACATTTGTGCTAATAGAGAACCACTCAGCCTACAATGCCTTTTTGGGAAGACCAGCCTTGTCTGACTTCCAAATTGTCCTAGCCCCGTGGTGCCTGAAGATGAAATTTCCAACCGATAATGGAATAGGAGAAATAGAGGGAGATCAAGACGCTGCTCGAGACTGCTATGTAACTGAACTTCGCAATAACCGCAGAAAAGATAAAGGGAAAAATGCAGAGACTACTCTCTGCATGAAAATCTTGGAAGCATAGAAACTAAAGAAAGCCCCTCCTCTTTGATATACCAGTGATCCTTTCAATGAATTAGACCTCAGGGACAAAGAGGAGGAGGCCACCGCCGAGCCTGCAGAGGCTATGAAATTCGTATCTGTAGACAAACACGACCCAAGTAGACTGCTGAGAGTCGGGTCTCAGTTAAAAAAAGAATTAAAGAATCAACTCATTGATTTTCTTCGCCACAACATGGATGTATTTGCATGGACGCACGTTGACATGACAGGAATCTCCCCAGACGTAGCATGCCACATGCTGAACAACAATCCCACCAAGGTGCCAGTGAAGCAAAAAAAGAGGAGCATGGGGGCAGAACGATCAGCAGCCCTCGAGGAAGAAGTGAAGAACCTACTTGCCAATGACTTCTACAAGAAGCCATCTATCCAGAATGGATCGCCAACCCGGTACCGGTAAAGAAAGCTAACGGGAAGTGGCGAACATGCATCGATTTCTCTAACTTAAATGACGCTTTCCCGAAAGACTGCTTCCCACTCCCCCGAATCGACCAACTCGTGGACAGCACTGCCGGACATGAACTCTTATCCTTTATGGACGCATACTCAGGATATAACCAGATCCCTATGCACGGCCCCGATCAAGACCACACTAGTTTCATCACTGACCGGGGATTGTACTGCTACAAAGTAATGCCTTTTGGACTTAAAAACGTCGGAGCTACTTATCAGCGCCTTATCAACAAGATGTTTGCGGAACTAATAGGACACACTATGGAAGTTTATGTGGATGACATGCTGGTAAAATCGAGGAAGGCCAACGATCATATAAACCACCTGGACGAGATGTTTCAAGTACTTCGCCAATATGGAATGAAGCTGAACCCTCTAAAGTGCTCCTTCGGAGTATCATCGGGAAAGTTCTTGGGATTCATCGTTCATGCCAGGGGGATTGAAGCAAACCCCAAACAAGTTCGAGCTTTGCAAGATATCAAGATACCATCCACTCGAAGAGAGATGCAAAGCCTAAACGGGAAAGTGGCCGCCCTAAGTAGGTTCATCTCTAAAGCAACCGACAAATGCATCCCTTTCTTCGAAGCTCTAAAGAAAGACAAAGGAAAGTTCGAATGGACTGACGAATGCTCGACAGCCTTCCTTAACTTAATCGGACACCTCCAGAGACCACCGGTACTCTCAACTCCAAATGAAGGCGAGGAACTGTACTTATACCTTGCTGTATCGTCCCACGCTTTGAGCGCCGCTTTGGTGAGAGAAGACAACCGCGCACAGCGGCCCGTATACTTTGTAAGCAAGAGATTTACAGGGGCAGAAGCCAGGTACCCTAAACTTGAGAAGCTAGCATACTGTCTGCTAATCACGTCACGGAAACTGCGACACTATTTCCAGTCTCATTCCATCAGAGTTTTAACCGATCAACCACTAAGGCAAGTGCTCCATCGCCCCGACACTTCTGGGCGATTACTTAGGTGGTGCATTGAACTAAGTCAATATGATATCACTTACCATCCTCGCACCGCTATCAAGGGGCAAGCCATAGCTGATTTCATTGCTGAATTCACTACTAACGAAGGTAAGGAGCAATCTGAAATAGCAGAAGATATCAAGTGGAATCTCTTCATAGATGGAGCGTCAAACGAACAAGGCTCGGGGGCAGGTGTTGTGATAATCACCCCCAGGGGAAGGAAGCTTCACTATGCCCTAAGGTTGGAATTCACTGCCACCAACAATGACGCAGAATACGAAGCGGTGATAGCTGGATTAGAACTGGCCTTGGAGATTGGAGTCGGCTCTTTATGTCTCCATAGTGATTCTCAACTCATTGTAAATAAAATACTGGGAGACTTCCAGACTCGAGGAGAACGACTCACAGCATATCTAAAAAAGACCAAGCTGCTGCTCAGTCAATTGGATCACTATCTAATCAAACAAATCCCTCGAGAAGAAAACCAAGAGGCCGACGAACTAGCAAAGCAGGCTAGTATGAAGAAAATCACTATCTTCGGAGCATTAGCCATCTCAAAACAACCGGCACCAAGTTTCAAGCAAGGGAATCTGATAGCTGCGATCGTCGAAGGAACTTGGATGACTCCTATCCGAAAATATTTACAAGATGGCACACTGCCCGACAGGCATAACGAAATCAAGAAAATCTCGAGGAAAGCTTCCCGCTATACATTACAAGAAGGCATCCTCTATCGGCGCGGCTTCTCTAATCCTTTATTAAGGTGTATCGCTGGAAGGGAAGCCAGGGAAGTTTTATCCAACATCCATCAAGGAAGTTGCGGAGATCACACCGGAGGGCAGACTCTGGCAAAGAAGATACTCCGATATGGATATTACTGGCCCACTTTAAACAAAGATGCCTTGGACTTCGTCAAGAGATGCGACAGATGTCAGAAATTTGCCAAGATTCCTCGACTACCCACAAATGAGATTACTCAAATGGCCTGCCCTTGGCCCTTTGCAGTATGGGGAATTGACTTGATTGGCGAACTGCCAACGGGCCGAGGCGGAGCCAAATATGCTATAGTGGCGGTTGACTATTTCACCAAATGGGTGGAGGCGGAACCTCTAAATAAAATATCTTCGGCAAAAGTTATCAACTTCTTGATCAAAAATATTCTGTGCAGGTACGGAGTCCCACTCAAGATCATATCAGACAATGGACTTCAATTTGACAGCGAAGAATTCGCCGATTGGTGCCAAGAGCACGGAATTCACAAAAGCTTCTCATCTGTAGCTTATCCTCAAGCAAACGGACAAGTCGAAGCTGTCAACAAGATTTTCAAAACCTTAATCAAGAAGAAACTTGAAAAGTCGAAAGGCGCTTGGGTGGACGAACTTCCTAAGGCACTTTGGGCCTATCGCACATCTTACAGAACTTTAACAGGGCATACTCCTTTCTCTTTGGCATACAGATCGGAGGCCATGCTCCCAGTTGAAACTATAGTGCCCTCTCACCGTAGGATCCACTACAACCCGGAAGAGAACGAAGAACTCCTCCTCATGTCTTTGGATCTAATTGAGGAGAGAAGAAACGATGCAGCACTCAAAGCAGCAGCTCATAAGCAAAAAGTTGCAGCACAATACAACTACAAAGTCAAGCACCACAGCTTATAAGAAGGAGATCTTGTCCTCAAGCGGATTTTCCCGCGCCCCGGATCACTAGACCCAATCTGGGACGGACCCTATGTATTCATAAAGATCTCCGCAACGGAGCCTATATTTTGTCAACAGTGGACGGAGAGGTGTTCCAGAGGGCATGGAATATCCAAAACCTCCGTCGATACTTTTCTTAACTTGTACTGCCCATATGAAGTGAATTAACAAAGGGGATCAGTGGACGTAGGCATTTTCATGCCGTACCACTTTAAAAATCTTGTCTCTTTTTAACTTGTTCCTTTATATCTTGGCTGCTTGTTAAGCTTTATCCTTTTCTGTTGAACAAAATCATGTATAATGACATTTCCGTACTGGAACTTCATGGCGCAACTTCACCTGGACAAGGCTCAACAGGTACTATGCGATTCTATGCTCTCGCCAATGAGACACTTTTGCTCCAGCATCCCTCTGCTGCGAGTTAACACATTGCTCGCGACTTCCCTCAAAGCCAACTGTAATGAGCCGATTATAAGCCATCACGAAGGCCGACTATAGCCGATGGCAGCTCATTATGGCGTTCGGCTTGCCGGCAACTGTGAACCTACTTTAAGCCCCAACATAAGGTGTGGCCAGCCAGGGGTAGTTCACGGTTGACGATCGGCACCCACGCTAGCCGGCCACAGTAAATCGAATAATACCCACGATTACGAGCCATAATGGCTCGGGTAGTTACTATGCGCGATCTCGGCTCCGATATGTCTTAAGTGCGGCCGTGGTAAAAAAGATAAACTCCCCGCGGAGGCGTAAGATGGGTGACAAATGTCTCCAAGACCCACAGCTAGGGAAAGTGACTACAAAACCCGTTTGCCACGAACTTAAGCATATCGACGGTCTTCCGTGACTGGAAGTTTTACTTTTCCTATATTTCCATTCCATTTAAATACTTTTCTTGTATCCTGCATAACGGTCCCCAAAGTATAGAACACTAAATAGGAGGCATTCGCTCACGAGAATCTGAGCCCGCAAACTGGGTGACAAGGCACTCAGCCGCATCCATGGTCAATTACACAAGATGTCCAAAGCTACCCCCTGCAACCAGAACATGAAGGGAGGAATGTCAAGCAGGCTAAATGAAATAACCAACTGCACCAGTGCTCCACCCTCGTCCTACCAGCTCTTCGAATCTACTTGACTGTAGGATCGGAGCTCCCAGCATGATGACCAGAGGCCCCACCTGTCCAATTCAGGAAAAGAGTCCATTAAACCAACAACGAAAGATCAAGTTATGAAAAGCTAAAAAGGAAAAACTCACCAACACCCGCTTCTTGGTCCTCATCCCCCAACTGCATACCGGCTTCCTCCGCAGCAAGTAGCCGCATCCCCTCCTTCACCGCTACCTTCTCCTCCTTTGAGAACTGTGCGGTAACCACGTCCATCCTGAATGCCACTCCACCTTCCTTATCCGCACCAGCCTTGGCCTCCTCCAAAGCCCGGAGATATATCCTAGCCATGATCCGGGGATAGTCATCCATCCAGGATAGATTACCCTGCTTCCAAGTACGAAAGTACATATCCTGCAACATCTCATCCATCATCCCCTCATTCTCCTCAAACTCCCTCACCCAGGCCTCAGAGGACAGCAACTTAGCGATGGCAACATCTCTCTCCGATCGATATCTCAAGCGGTCAGCCTGGAGAGACCTCCTCATTTCTTCCATCTCTTCCTTTAGCCTGGCCTGAGCAAGCTCTGCGGCCTCAAGCCTCCCAGATAACTCCTCTACCTGCTCGAGATCCGCCCTTCGGACCTCGTCCACCGTAGCAATGGCTATGTCAATCCGCTCCTTGCAGGCGGCCTCCATCTTTCGTAGTTCTGCCCTACTAGCATCTTCCATAGTCTCCTTCAACCGCCTGGAGGCTGCCTCGTGCTGAGAAATCTGAATGGCCTGATCAACGAGCTGCTTGGCTTGATCAGAAACCATTAACCGTAGTCGGATGTTGGCACTCCCAATCTCCTCTCCAGCCTTGACCAGTCGGGCATGATGATCCATCAACTTCCTGGTCTCCTCCGCAACCCGGTCAATATTAGCCTTGGCTTCGTCCCCCATGGTAACTATCCGAGTAGTAAGCAAATCAAGGTCTAGGGACTTGGCCCCATCAAGCACTCGTACCATGGGGTTGCGGGGAAGAAGGTGCTCACCCGTGGCCTCATCAAATGAAATATCCTGAGAACTCGGGTCCAGATCGGGGTGACCGGAAAATGGGTTGCGTGCCAAACCAGGGCGATCTATCGGGGTGACGGTTGGATTTTCCGACCGATGTGGGGAAGGCAGAAACCCAGTATCTTCCTCAGTAATATCGTGAATAGGCTGGACTGGGGGCTGAGGACCAGGTGGAGAACCAAGCAAAGAACGTCTCCTCTTCCTCTTTTGAATGTCTTCTTCGATAACTCCGAAAAGGGGGCGATAGCCAACTACGTCTCCATGACGGTTAGTAGGAGGCTTAGACTTGGCAGAGGCTCTGAGTAACTTGTATTGTTCAAGGCGGTGTCGAACGTCTGAAGTCTTGGCCACCTCGCCTGCCCTTGGAATAAAGAACAAGTGTTACGAACATACAATGATTCATAATTCAAGAAATATGTTAAGTTAAAAAGAGTGAGAAGGCACATCTATTATACAAACCTTGCGGAGGAGTAGGATACTGCAATAAGTCCTGAATCTCATTCCAGGACGGAAGCGAACCATAAAATATTCCTAAGTCCCTATCGTAAATGGAGTCTGCAGAAGTCAAAAGTTCACCTTGAATCGCTGGAGTCGCCTTAGCTGAAGAACTCTTAGAGAATGGATCGGCACCAGCCCCAGCCTTGTCAACCTCCTTTGCCTTCTCAACCAAAGTCGATCCTCCCTCCGACTCCCCAAAAGCTTGACGGAAAGCATCATCCGTCCACTCATGAATCTCTCCCGCTTGCCCGGAGGTTAAGGCACCAACGCCACTACCGCTCTGTCCATCGCCTCCTTCACCCTCACCTCTATCCTCCTCCACATCTTCCTCCCCCGGAGCAATTGGGCAAGTGCTAGGAGAAGGGCAGTCGGACTTCTTGAGCTTCTTCCCTCCGACAGCTGGAGGCCTTGTGAAAGGTTCCCTCTTGCCGCTTTTCACCTGGCCCTTTCCTTGGCTTTGGCGGCCTTCTCCTCAGCCGTATCTCTCTGCTTAACCACGGACTGGTGTGGCAGGATCAAGTTGTGCTCCAGGAGAGTAGCGTTCCTGATCAGGTAAGAAGCCGACCGATCCCGTCCCGGAATAGCCCTTATTTCCGCAGCCATCCGAACCAATGAATCATTCTCCACGACTGCAAAGCCACCTGTCGCTAGCAAGAAATAGAAGCATATAAGAAGGAGCATTGCAGCCGAGACAAAGAAACTACAAATGGAGTTCAACTTACAGACAGAAGTGAAAAGGCGGAAGGAAACGGAGTCATCCTCGATAAAAAACCATTCTTTCTTAAACATACTGAGCTTCGAATACAGGTCGAGGACCGGTTTAAAGGGAACGGCCGCTTCCAAGCTAATGTACGGAGACCCCTTCTTATAACCTCTTAAGGTATATAAATATCGAATATCCCGGTTGGAAGGGGGGCGCCGTACTTTCTCTGAAAGATAACGAATAAGCACACCAAGATAGCGTAGGAGTTGGGTTGGAGCTGGAAAGGGGCCACCTTCAGATAGGTGATGAAGCTGATTATCCAGGCATTGATAGGAGGAATGGCCCCACATATACAGTGGTATCTGCTGTAAGTGAAATGTCCTTCAGGAGGGTCATATGGCATAACTCCTTCTCCCAGCAACAGCATGCGCGCTCTGTCAATCCCGAAGGAACGAGAGATGACATCAAGCTGCTCCTCTCTGAGGGAGCTAGGAAAACAGTCGGACGGAGAGTTCAGAAGCTCCTGAGGACCGTACCCGTCTACTAGTGACCTCGGGGCGGGTCCAGGACGTTCCAGTCTTGGCTGAGCTGGGGGCACTGAGGAGGACTCCCCTTCGCCCTTGGAGTTTCTTTTATCTGATCGAGTTTCCACTCTTTGAGACATTTATCTGCATACACAAAAGCAAGAGACATATTGTTAGAACAAGAAGTATATAGACATAAGCAAGCGAGTGTATAAAGCGAGCAAGCATGTATAAATCGGGGATCTCACTCATGATTCAAGTACAAAAGTTCATTTGGCATATCTCATTCGGCATTCCCCAATACAAGGGTTCATTCGGCATTATCAGTATAAGGTTCATTCGGTATTCGGGGTCCCAATAATTCGTCCGGTAGTTCAAAAAAAAAAAACCCGTTCGGTGCTTATAACCCCTCGGTTCCATTCGGTAAAACGAAGTAAAATGAAGAAGCCATTCGGCAGTAACCTAATTCGGCAGCAGGAGTTGGTTCGGCACAGTGGTTGATTCGGTAGGAATTCCTTATCCGGTTATCTCGTTCGGTAGGGAATAACGGAAGCCCTAGGCCCCTACTTATAGGCGAACACAGATACGACCGGACCAACAGGTTCGACACTTGGGGCCGAATGAAAATGCCTAAGCTGAATAATCTAAAACAAAGCGCGACATATGCGGGCATATGCCCCACTTTGGGGGGAAAATGTTGGGTGAATTCTCACCCAGGAGATCTCGAGACCAAGAAGCATCAGTTCCATCTTGGTTTGCCCACTCCATTCGTTCCATTCCATCCAGTACCTAAGCTCATCCGGTACACAGGCCACTACCGAACCATGCTCATTCGCTACCGAACCAACCACATCCCTTCGCTACCGGACAAACCTCTCTTTCATGCTCGCCGAACCACCTATCCGCCGAACCAAAGTAACACCGGTCCAAAACCATCTCCCTGTCGAACCAACCTCCACCGGTCCATCTCCATTCCCATGCATTGCCAACCTCCATCACCGAGCCAACATCTACCGATCCAACACCTCTCCCTGCAGAGCCGGACCATGCCCCACCGAGCCAAGCTCCACCGAACCAACCTACCTCCATCCACTGCCGGACCAGAAACGAGGGAGGACACGACCGGACCAATTCTGTCAGGCCAGATTGCTTCAGCCCAGGCCCACCAGCAGCTATATACGTCCAAGACCCCTGCCTTCAGCCTCACTCTATAAATAGAGGGGCAGGGGTACAACAATGGCAGACAAGTTTGAGAGCTCAAGCATGGAAGGAACTTTCAAACAACTTTCATATACATGTATACAAAGCTTTGTACTTGTAATCTGAAAGAAAAAGGAGAATAACATATAAAGTGGACGTAGACACGTTCTGGCCGAACCACTATAAATCTGTGTGTCTTTTACAGTTTAGTCCCTGCTTTTCATATATTTGCGTAGATCACCCAAATCACTAGAAACAACATAAAATAAACTAATTCATACGACTTGGAGGTGTTTGCCCATTTTTTGTGCAAACAACCCTCATTTTAAATTTAAATTTCAATCTTAAACTTGAAATACAAACATTTGTATTTATTTTACTTTTACAAATTTTTAAAAAGAAATGAATTTAGTACACTCAACAAATAAATCACACATAAATATACATTTCTTAGTTTATGATGCTTTTGTAAACTTATTTTATTACATCAATTTTATTTACAATACATTTATTAAATTCCAAAAGGTGAATATTTCATGTTCATTCTTGTTTTTTCTTAATTTTAAACTCGAGTCATTGTACCAATCATATTTTTTTATTGATTTATGAATTCTATTTTTAATGTTTAATACACAAATCATATTTAACTCCTTAGTTTAAATTATTTTATAGATTTTGTTTCTAAATCTTTTAATTTAGCTCACATATCATATACATATATTTTATACATCTTATTTTTAAATTCAATATTTGTTTATAAAATACTTATTCCTAAATCTTAAACCAATTCTACTTTAAAATCTATTTTTTTTTATTTATTCTAGAAATTATCCAATTAATTCATAAATAAATTAGCAATTTATCTTCAAAAATTAATTTAATTGCCAAATTAACTTGGTAAATTTTCAGGAATGTTACAAATTCCCCCCTTAAAAAAAAATTTGTCCCCGAAATTTGCCAGGGAGACAACAAAGAATAGATAGATACATAAAGATAGAGAATCGACTCCCAAATCAAGCCGATCATCTATTCTGTATTTGGCTTACCAAATCAGAATATCACTAATAGATATGAGAACAAACTCATATAATTATTTTACAAGACACTCGAGTCACCGGTCTACGATATGCAAGGGCATTGATTAGTTCGAAGGGATAACTAATCGTTCGTAGAATATATAGGACCCAACGATAGATAGACGGATTTAATCTTTCGAAATTCTCAAATACTATATATGGATTCCAAACTTAAGTCGGAACACCCCAAAGTATATATCTTGTCCCTCTTCGGACTTTGATATTCACAAGAAATTACAATAGAATTTCAAATGTGGTTTTAATCAAAATTGTTTTATCGATATAATTTATTTAACTTTATATTTTTAGTTAACCAATTTATTTAAATTTAAATTTAAATTTCGTTAAAGTTAAAATGAAAAGCTGATAGAAATTTGACGAAGAGAATACGAAATAGAGACTTATCTACACGATTCGTAGGGCCACCATCACATCGAAGCTTCTTCCTCAAGCTGCCACGAAGACATCAAAGAAGTTGGAATCGAATCAAAGGAGATTGATAGAGAAGATATTTTCGTTGTTGCAGGGCATTGAGCATTTAATGGTATCTCCCTGTCCCCTATCTCGTCCTCTTCTTGCACTCATACTTACTATCAGTGAATAGTAAGAGAATTTACTGAGGCATTAGAACGGATATCTTAGGGATTACTCATTCTAGGGTATACTTCACCCTATCTCTAATGAGCTACTTAATGTGTTATACTCCTTAGCTAAAGTTTTAACCTTCAGTTTTGATACCACTGTAACGATCCTGACTCGACCTTCGAAAATCGGCACCGAATACGACACTCGTATTCAAATGCCGCAGATCCAAACGTCGAACCTGGTTCACCGGAGCTTATAACACAATAAGTACAACACATCGGAAGAAATATGCATAGTACATTTGATATACAACGTTTGATACAATATCTGATACAACAGAATACAATAGAATGGTACAACGGATAACAATACTATCAGAGATACATAAAATAGCAGCGGAAAGATAATGTCTTCAATGCCAAACTCCAAGAACTCCATCTTCAATCCAAAGCTAGCTCGAACACCCGTCAAGTTGCACAAAGATAAGTAAGGTCTGGTCGCGAATGCTGAAGTGTAGCAAAAGCGATCCATAAATCCAAAAGACTTCGAATGCAACAAATCAATTCCTACTATAGATTATCTGGAAAACGTAACTCTAGACTGCCCGTGTGGAAATAGTGGGCACCCAGAGTTTAGGAAAGGAACAATAAACTCCAGGTCAGTCATGGGACTGGTGTGAGCAAACAAAACAATTTTACCTTTTAAAACAAACAACAAAGCTTTTAAAGTTTAAATCCGCAATGCTTTCTGGAAAATGAAACTACCATAAGGCCTCCCGCCACACACGCAATGCAAGCGCAGAATTGGAGGAGATTTCTCCTTATGATAGTCAAATATGCTTGATACGAGAAAAATTCTTTGATATTATTACTATAAGTGCAAAGTGCATGAAAACCATTTCGAAAGTATAATATAAATCCTAGCCAGCATAGACATTTCGAACTATGCCTACTATAGCTACCATCCAAACAGTGGGGCGCCACCATAAGTAGATGGCAGGTAGTACAACTAAAACCGTACAAGGCGCGTATTGGATGAATGGATTTCCAACAAATGGTCAGGCTAAGGAACTTCCTATTGCCACATGGGAACGCCTCTGGCGGAACGCCCCGAGAACCTACCCGACTCTCTGCCAAACAAGGCCGGCTACCCCCTTCCCGGGGAATAAAACCTAAGATATGCCACCCCCGGTCCTTTGGGACCTTTATCCGAGGGCCCTCCAACAACATCACACAGTAATAAATATACTAGTGTCCACATGAGTAAGTATCTGGGCTCCATACCATGATACTACCGTTTTCCAGAAGGAATGGTCATACCCTAGGGGAGCTACCCCTGAAACCTTGCCGCATCTTTCCTGTTTCGACCATTACCGGGTTGTGAGGCTCGAAGAGGTTTCGTCCACAAAGCTACGCTTTTCATAAGCCATGCTTTGATCAACAAATGATCAACAAACGATCATCAACACACAGCAGCACTTAGCATGCCACACTACCAAATTGGGAGTATATCGCTGATAACCTTCAACTACATAACCTCTGAGCTCGTACGTCTCAGAGAAGGGTGTTAAGCTAAGAGAATACATTCTCCGCCACCAACAGATATGTATTTGAAAGAAATCGGCTTTATATCTCAAAGTGTAGTGTCAGACACACGAACATACAAGTCTGTTCCGGGCTCGAACAGAACCAAAGGCACTTCCGAAGAAGCCCTTGCAAATCCGGGTATCCACAATCCCGATCGGACTTCCCATCACTTAGGAAATCTCTATACCGGCGCGACTCAGTGCAGAGACAATCGACGGTTTATCCTTTCGTTCTCGAAAATACCCGGTCTTCACCACCGGTCTTCAAATGCTATCCATAACGTCGTATCATTATTCGGAATGGGTTATATGACACAAAGGTCCTCTCCCGGCTAAATCGAATAATGAGCGCAATATTTAAAAACATATGGATATGGGATTTCAGTTAATTCACAACTTATTATCCAAAACTTCCTTTTCAAATGGTTTAACAAGTTACCATTTTAAATCCTTTAAAAAAAAGATTCATTTTACAAAGTTTACCGATTTTCAACAAAGGTTCATCCACGGCTTTTTAAAACAATTTCATTTCTAATTGGATTAACTTACCCTAATCTTTAATTTAAAGATTAAATCAATAACTTTCAAACCATTTCCAATCCAAATCTTTTATATGAAAGTTATACTACTTAAAATCCTCTTATATTTCAAAACAAGGTTTAATAATCTTTCACATAAGTTAAAGCCGATTACCTTTATATAAGTTAAAGCCATTCAAGTATAAAACTTGGGTTTGGATTTAAATTTCCCAAAACAATACTTTTAAAAGGTTAAAAACCCATATAACACCTTTATAACTTATATAATCTTTTTAACCCATAATTTCCAAATCTAGAATTCAATTTCAAATATTGAATTCAAATTCAAATCAAATTATTAAATTCAAAACTTTATTAAGTTATAAAATAACTTTTTTTTGAATAAGCTTTCAATTCCAATTCCAAACCATTTTGAATTCGAAAATTCAACCTTTAAAAACTATTTCAAAATCTGTGACTTAACCCATTTCCACGTGCAATCCATATTAGAGTGTGTGTATAGTGTGGTCCAGGGATTTTACACAATGGTGCAAAAACATCAATCACACCACAGATTCAATCATAACAATATCGATAAGCGGTATATCCTATAACGCTTATCTATATACATAGGATCACAAATAGAAAATATGAATGCATTATAAATAAATAAAGTACATTCATCACAGCTTGAATTAAACAATTCAAATCACAAAGCATCACACAGCAAATATGACAAAATAATAAACAACATTCAAAAGAATATTATCATCCATAAATAAAGTTAATTGATCATTTGATTAATTAAAACCAGATTAATCACTAATTCTGGTTGATTAACATTAATTAATTACGGTTTATGTTGATTTAATTACCCTTTAACTATTTGTTAATTAACCTCAATTTATAAATTAATTAATCCTTTAACTATTAATTTATCAACCTTAATTAATGAATTAATTAACCTTTACTAATTGATTTTAAATCAAATTTGATTAACAAATTAATCAATCTTATTAGATAATTAACTCTTTATTTTAAATAATTAGCCTTTAATTATTAAATTAACCTTTAATTAATTGTCTTTAGTTAACTAAATAACCCCTTAATTAATCATCATTTTAAATTAATTATTCTTAATTAATAAATGATTATCCTTAATCAACAATTAATCTTGATCACTTGGTTATAGTTAATTCCTTTTTGATTAGGTAATTAATTTCCTTAATTTAATTAGTCTTAACTACTTAGTTATCCTTTAATTATTTTCTTTATAAATCAACTTAAATTTATTAGTTAATTTATCTTAATCACTTTTATTAAGTCATTAACTTCAAGTAATAAATTTCGTTTAACAAATAAATTTAATTTAAACTTTTAAAATTTAACTAACATTTACAACGTTCTTTTTTACAAATCCTTAATATTATTGAATTAAGCTTTCAAAATAAAAGTTTATGTATATCTTTAAATCATTTTAAAACTTGGTTAATTAAGACAATTTTAGTTTAAAACCTTCTTAGCGTTTTATTTAAAACTTGGATAACTTCTAATTTAACCAAAATTTATAAAAAAAAACTTGATTCTTCTTTAAAGCTCAAACTGTTTTGGTATTACAACACGTACCCCAAAAACTCGTTCTACCCAGCAACCTCTGTGTCCTACTCGAGCCATTTTTCACTTTACTCGAGTTATACTTCGAGTCCCCTTCGCTACCCTCTGCTTCGAGCTATCACGTGAAACGCTTCGAGTCATTTCGTGCAAGTCTTCGAATCATCCCCACTAAACTTCGTCTTCCCAATACTGCCTCAAGACCCAGGTGCACACATACGAGCTGAGTACGTGTACGTGCGATCAACTACAGCCTGGTCGTCACCAACACCACCCACAAGTCACAGATGACTCACGCAATCGCTACGACCACCCAAATCGACGCGTTCGACCCTAAATCAGAAAACGTGCGATTGGGCAACCCACAGAAAAAAAACACAATCACCAAAAACGCCACCGCCGACAATTCCGATTGCCAGAACCCATGCCATCACACCCCGAGCTGCTTCGCACCTCCTCCTTTCAATCCCCCCATATGCGATCGCCCAACAACCTCCATTGGCCATGCATTTGACTCGCGATTGCCGTCGACTAAACACACCGTTAAACCCTAATTCTATATCGTCTGGCCACCACCTACCTCGAGAACCCCTCCAGCCATTTTTCCTGAGACCGTGCATTGTCAATCTGCCTCCAGTAGCGGCCACGACTCCCCTAGCTCACGTGTTCGCCGTAGTTTGCAAGAAATCCATTTTCAGTTTAACTTGGTTTTCCTCATCAAATATCAACCTAAAAATTCTAAATTGATTATCAAAAATCACGATTCTGAAATGCAAATTTGTTCATATAATCAAAACCCAAAATTAAATTACTTGATTTCTCTACTTTAGGTTGGTCATCACAGACATTTTCTTTTCCTGGAATTTTCATCAGCTGTTTTTATCTAGAAATATTTTTAAAATTCGAATTTAAGTATCCTTAACAATTTCTCTTTAAAGGTTAAGATTTAAAACAGCTTGGATTTTTAGATTTGAATTTTTTTTGTAGAGAATTCTGCTGTTTATTTTACAACAGAGAGGTAACTTAATATACACAGTGACATGTATATGCATAAACACATACTCACATATATACTTCAATTCCATACCTAAACAAACATTCAAGCATCACATAATGGATTCAAGAATTATAGTAATGCATCAGATTTGTCAAACAATTGTTTTAAGCTTGTAAATTTTGTTTGTTTTTTTTTTCAAGGTGTAGGATGTTCACAGAGGTTTGAAAACTGGGTTTCTCTGACCTTTTGAACTGGCATCATTCATATATAGGCATGCAAGCATAATACGCAGCACACACCAAAGAACACCACAAGCAGATCATATATATCAACTTAAAGAGTTTAGAAAAGTGTTTTGCTCACATTTTTTTCCAGCAGATAGAAATATTCCCCGACAGTTTTTTTTTCAAACAGATGTGAAGGCCTGCAACCCCTTTTTTCTTCTACTTTAATTCTTTTAAGTTTGGATCTGCAATTGATGGTTACAGATCTTTGTTTATCCCTTGTTATGTTTAATTACTTAATCATTAATAACAATATTTTCCTAAATTACTTACAGTTGAAATTTTATATACAGAGAAACTCTTTTTTTTTCTTTCTGCAACTAGAAATCCAGAAACAAGTTAATTCCTTGGGTCTTGATTCCCTGCAAATGATTGATTATCATTGTATTACATCCTTCCTTCATTAAAGATTTTAATTTCAAGTTTCCAGTCTCAAAAAGAAGATTACTTGCCTTTAAATTGCTTCAGAAATCACTGCCAAACCTGAAGCTTACACTCTGCAGTTTTGAAATTCTGTTTGTGTTAAAAAAACTGTTTCTTTTGTTAAAAAATCATAATTTTATTAACTATAAACTTTTAAAAACTTACCTGAGAGATGAATGCTTTAAGATGATTCAGAAATTTCTCTTTTCATTTGAATTGAAGTGGAGATAGCTTGACAGTTTTTTCTTTCTTTTTTTCTCTTTTTTTTTTTTGAATTTCTCTTGCTTGAGTGTTGAGATATGAAATGTTAGATCTTTGATTACTGAACTTTTCAGAGGTTGGAGGTTTAAAAATTCGAATTGGGAAGGTGAAAGGTTTCTGAATTTTTTTTTATTTGATTATTTTATCTAAGCAATGATGCCTTTATGCCATTTGTAAAAACATATCATAAACTTTAGATTTTGTTGATTATCTTACTCTACCCCATCTCACATGTGCATGTATGCTCACATGGGTGATTTTTACAAGAAAAAATAAATTTATAAACTTTATTTATTATTATTTTTTTGTATCATATATACTTTATAAATAAATGTATTTGTTTATTCATTTGTATATATATGTACATGTTCAATGTTAAAAGAATTTAGTCAACATTTATATATATACATATATTATATCTTAATAATTTTTTAAATGCTACTTATTTTTAAAACCCTCATTTTAAATTTAAATTTCAATCTTAAACTTGAAATACAAACATTTGTATTTATTTTACTTTTACAAATTTTTAAAAAGAAATGAATTTAAAACAATTTGTACACTCAACAAATAAATCACACATAAATATACATTTCTTAGTTTATGATGCTTTTGTAAACTTATTTTATTACATCAATTTTATTTATAATACATTTATTAAATTCCAAAAGGTAAATATCTCATGTTCATTCTTGGTTTTTTTTTAATTTTAAACTCAAGTCATTATACCAATCATATTTTTTTTATTGATTTATGAATTCTATTTTTAATGTTTAATATACAAATCATATTTAACTCCTTAGTTTAAATTATTTTATAGATTTTGTTTCTAAATCTTTTAATTTAGCTCACATATCATATACATATATTTTATACATCTTATTTTTAAATTCAATATTTGTTTATAAAATACTTATTCCTAAATCTTAAACCAATTTTACTTTAAAATCTATTTTTTTTTATTTATTCTAGAAATTATCCAATTAATTCATAAATAAATTAGCAATTTATCTTCAAAAATTAATTTAGTTGCCAAATTAACTTGGTAAATTTTCAGGAATGTTACAATAAGTTAATTTATTCAGATATTCAAGCAATATATATAAATTTTGATTGCTTTGTAGGATGCAGAGATAGTAGAGAGTAAGATTAGAAAACAAAATAAAATTTGGTGATTTGAGAAGTGAATCTCATGTGTTTATATAGTAGACAAACTGCTGCAACCATTCACGAAGAGTTTTGACTAAAAGATGCAGCCACAACTCTTCAAATTAGATCTTATCTCTTGGGAAATGGAAGTGTCTGTTCAAAAAAATAGTTGTTGGAAAAGTTCAGTCAACTGACCCAAAACGACCTGTCAACTGAATATTCGAAGTTGGTGTAAAATAAAGTGTATCTGTGCAACTGAGAAGGTTCAGTCGACTGGTCATGTTTGGTCAGTCAACTGACCTAGTTGCTAGTGCATAATTCACACATTTTTTAAGAAATTGAAGTTTAAAACAACTTTGATTTTGTGTGGACTACTTGAGGATAGATTTTAACAATTCTAAAACTAAAAAACTTCAACAAATAAACATACTATATTTAGTTTTGAAGTCTTGTCTCCTTTGTAGTTTTTTTTGAACAGATTAAGCGGGGTTGAAACTAGACCCCCACCAGCTTTACTAACCAAAGGAAAAAAAAGAAAACACTACGAACAGCACACAGCAAAGCACACAACAACAACGTACAACAAGGCAGACAAGAAGTAAACACAAACAACTACAGAAAAGAAAAGGAGCATTAAGAAGACATCGCTAAGGAATCCAAGGCTCGAAGTGGTTTTCATGAAACTTAAAAGGGATGACTCTCATCCCCAACAGTATGCTATGCTTTGTAACCTTCCACACAGTTTCCTTGCTTCTGCTTATTCCTTCAAAGCATCTGTTATTCCTTTCTTTCCATATTTCACCCATTAATTTTTTCACAACAAAAAAAAGAGTTGCCTATTGTCATCCCTCCACGTGATGGCTCCTTCCATCAAGTTCCACAGGTTAATGCTGACAGGTAAATGAAAAACCTTCAGGATACAATTCAACATTTGAGAACCGATGTAGTGAACATAAGGACAATCAAAATAAATATGCAGAACACTTTCAGCTTGCAAATGACACAACTCGCACTCAGGAAGAAGAGTCATACCAAAACTCAACAGTTTGTCTCTAGTCATCAGAGCGTTGGAAATCACCTTCCAGAACATGAGATTGTCACTGCTACTTGATGCCACCACCCAAGTAACCTCCCTCCATTTACTGTCCGGCATTGTGTCAAGACCATTCAAAGCAACGAAAACTTTTTTGATTGAGTGCCCCTGACCATTCCACAAGACAGTATCATAATCATGTGAATCATATAAGGAAGTGGCATACTTATTCCAAAAATCCCTGACAATCTGATTGCTTGTATAGGGCAACTCAATTCTTCCATTAACAATATGATCAGCAGCAAGGGCATTGGGGCCAATGCCACACTGAAACTTCTGCTGAACAATGAAAACATGATCCAGAATCACACCCTTACCTAGCCATGGGTCATGCCAGAAACTACACAAACTAGACTCCGATAGCTTCAGTTGAACAAGAGGCTTGAAACTGGACCTTAATTTTAGAATATCCTCCAAATCCAGCTACATGACTGAGGTATATCCATAAGCCAGAATTTTTTAGTTCCAATATTATATTTGTGTGTCCAGTTCACCCACAAAGTGTCATGCTTGATAAGAAATGCATTGAAATGTTGGATGTATGTAGCCTTGTTCCAAGCCCTAATATTTTGCAAACCCAGTCCCCCTTTGCTTCTAGGAAACTCAATAATATTGTAAGAACAAGGGAGGACTTTCCTAGGATGAATGGATCCAAACCAAAAGAATCTCATCATTACTCTTCTCACCAATAGCAGAAGTTTAGCAGGTAGAATGTAAGTCCTTGCCCAATAAACCACTAAAGATTGGCTAACAGAATGAACAAGCACGAGCCTACCAGCTTGAGTCAGAAATCTATTAGCCCAACAGTCCATAACAGCAGCGATCTTTTCATAAATAGGAAGACAGTCAGCAAATGTGACTCTTGAAGTACAGAGAGGAATCCCAAGATAGGTCATATCTGTTGACATGGATTGCATACCAGCAAAAGAAGTCAGATTTTCAACCTGTATGTTAGTCACTCCAGAGAATAAGATGCTGGATTTATGGAGATTGACATTAAGGCCAGTCATTAAGTAAAAAGAATGAAGAGCACATTTAATACCCCCGAGAGATTGGATATTAGGTTGGAGAAAATCATTATATCATCAGCGAAAAGAAGGGCAGTTATTTGAAGGTCCATGCACTTGGGATGGTAATGAATTTGCTTGTTATGATACATGGGCTTTAATAGTCTTGTGAAGACTTCCATGACAAGAATGAATATGTAGGAAGACAATGGATCCCCCTGCCTGATTCCTTGTTTTGGAACAAAAGTGGGAGAACTGATGCCATTTATAATCAGAGAATAGGAGGGAGTAGATATGCACTCGTAAATCCTAGCTACAAAAACCTTTGGAAAGCCCATGAGTGACATAACCCTAACTATAGTCTTACAATGAAGAGAATCATAAGCCTTCTGCAGATCAAGCTTTAGCATGGCACGAGGGGAAACATTGGCACTGCTGTAACCTTTTAATAGCTCATGGGCTAGCATAATGTTGTCTAGGCTATTTCTTTCAAGGAGGAAAGCAACTTGGTTATTAGAAATAATTCTTTGAATAACAACCACCAACCTAGTAGCAATAAGCTTGGATATACACTTGTAAATCACATTACAACAGGAAATGGGTCTAAAAGAGGATACAATAAAGGCTGGCTTGGACTTAGGGATTAGCACCAAGTTGGTAGAGTTGATAGATCTAAGCATCTTGAATTTATCAAAGAAATTATGGACAGCTCTGCAGAAACGATTGCCAACTAAATCCCAGCTAGAAGTAAAAAAAAACTACGTTGAAACCATCTGGACCACCAAAGGAGCTTCTATTCATAGAAAATAGGGTTTTCTTGATTTCCTCATTAGTTACTTTAGCTATCAGTAGACCAGATCCAACATGATTAAGTCTTGGAAGAGATATAGTGGAGAGAATGTCTAAATCTGGATCAAAGTTGCTAGCATTTTGAAGAAGGCCAGAAAAATGCAAAAGAAAAGCTTTTTCCACAGTTTCAGGAGTAGAATGAAGAGTACCTGCTTCATCAACAACAGATGAGATGCTTTTTGTTGAATGCTTTATTTTAAGATGACGCAGCGGATAATTCGAAATAAACTTCAATCGATGAAATGTAGCAATCGGTGAGTTGAAGATACCAAAATGCCCAAGTTCGTTGATCCAAAGATACCGAACTCTAGCTATCTCAAACACGTTGATAGCGCACTATACCGTGTTCAAAGATCTACGATTCTTCGCACGTTGATCTAGCGCACTAGATTCCGTGAATCGGCTTCAACAAACGTGGATTCGAGCGCACTCGAATGACGTAAGTGGAGATAGGAGATTACACTCAACTACCAATTGGTATGAAAGCACAAAGCTAACAAAAGAGAAATTTTATTCAAAATCAACAACCAAAAAGTTACAACACACCCCCTATTTATAGCTTTTACAACCCACACGACTCAGCCATTTTACAACACTTAGGTCGGCCACGACCTAACACTTAGGTCGGCCACGACCTTAAAAATCAAACCCTTCACAAGACTCAACACATTACAACACCACCGACCTACCATAGGTCGTTAACGACCTATAACAAACATTCCCGGTTTAACTCGTTTAACGACTTAGCAAATAGAATACAACACAATACAGGCCTCACGCGACCTAACATATATACAAACCGACTCAAACAACGCGACTCAACTTAGGTCGTTGACGACCTAAGAAAATCCAGCGACTCACAAGTTCACATATTTATAACCACAGCACCTACTCATGACATACGACCTAAACTTCATGCGGCCTTGCCTCGGAGCGACCTATCTTCTTCGAGACAACTTAAGTAACCTCGGCATCAGGAACTGGAACGATATAAGCAATGCAGCGACCTAAAACGATCCTTCATGAACGACTTAAAGAAGTGGCATGTGAGTTAGGTCGTTTGCGACCTAAAGAATTGTATCTCTTCTTCATGCGACCTAACTATTTGAACGACTTAACATCAGCGACTTATCTTCCACGACTTAAGGATGTGCGACCTATCATAGGTCGTAACTCGTCAATGCAGCTGGAGTGACTTATGGCTATCTCGATAACTCGTATCCCATTAGGTCGCAACCGACCTAAAGCTTGATGCCCTGAATCCTGTAGCTCGTTAACTCGGCACATATGCAACACATTAGATCGTTGCCGACCTAAGAGCTTAGGTCGTGACTTGTTAGCTCGGCAACAGTCTCCTTCTGATATCCAGTTAGCTTGGAAGCGACTCAATCCTTCTTTACTAACACGTCTGACTTCCTCCTATAACTTCTTAGGTCGGAAACGACTTAAGCTTTCATTGACTCGTGTATGACTCATCAAACTCAAACACCTCAAACTCCCATTGAGTCGTAACCCTGTCCCTTTAGCTTTGTTAAGTCGTAGCTCCTTTTCCTTAACTCGTCCATTCTTCCTTTTGTTAAGTCGCACACGACTTATACTTAACTCATGATCACGGTTAGTTCGTAGCTCGCTTAAGCAACCTAAGGTCTCATGATGCTGGCCTGCATCATCTTCCCCTGGTTGGAAGAAATTCGTCCTCGAATTTACAAACTTTCTTCTTCGAGACGCTGTCTTCCATTCATTATCTGGTTTGATGTGACACTGGTGATACCCACTCTTGAGATTAATCTTGTCTTGACCCTTTGACGATATGGTTCGAAATAAAGAATGCCTAGAATAAAACAGACGTGGCATCAGACAGGCGGCATAAGGAAGTGATCTGAGGGAGATGACGTAAGAAAAAGTGTGGGATAAACTAAGCACTAGATGCCAGATCCACTTCATGTAGCACAGGACTTCATAAAAATAGTGTCGTATATCATATTGCTTCTGCCAATAGGAAGACGTGATATAGAACCAAAACTCATCCAAAATGTGAGACGATATAAGGAAATTTACAATCATAGAACGAATTAGGAAATCTCGTCCTAAGAAGTGTGATGATTCATGCTCAGATTCTTGTCTTTCCGTATATTGTTCAGAGATGTTATCATCTAGCATCTGTCCTTGAAGTGTTGTATCAAATTCTCCTGACTGAAATGAACTCCCGCTCGCTTCTCCTTCAACATAGTTATTTTCATAAGATGGTTCCAAGCAATTGACACTGGCAATGTTTGCAGGGTGGACATCATCAGACGACTTCAACTGGCAATCATTCTCTTCCTCCTGTCGTATCAACTCTTCCTGTTCTTTCGGACTCACAAGATCATATGATACTGGTAGTAAAATAGCTTCTGGTACGAGTTCAGTTTGACGTTGAATGTCCTGTAGCGATGGTAACTCCTTGGTTATTGCCTCAAAGTATTCGACTTCGGACTCATCGAATTCTGATTCAACTTCCTCGAATACATCAAGATCTTTACTTGTTCTTTGCTTGGTCAATTCAAACACTCCATTCCTCATTTCCACATACTCTTTCAAACATACAAAATTAGTTTCTTCAGGTAGTTCCTCAAACATTTCATCTTCACATACTTCATCCTCCTCAGGGTTCTCAACATCAAAATCTTTTCCGGATTCAATCAATATTGATAACTCCTCATCATCTTCCATTTCATCGACGAACTCTCTTAAAGATAATAAACAATCTAATTCTGCCTTTTCTTCGATTTCACTTTCATTTTGCCCAGGCTCCTCGAAAATCATGGAACTAATACTTGGCTGGTTCTCATCCATAAGCTCAGGTGTCAAACAAAAATCCTCCATCAACAAATGAATTCCCTCAACTCCGAACACAATTTCTTCTTCCATACTATCGATATCAAACTTTGGCAATGACGAGTAATCAACTTCTACATCCACATACTTTGACTCAATCTCTTCGTTATCATCAAATTTCAGCGGTTGATAAAAGTCAAATTCATCAGTCCTCCTCAACATATTACTCTCCTCATTACTTGACAAAGATTCTTCATCGTTATCAAATTGTGGTGCTTGATAAGAATTAACTTCGTCAATCCTCCTCAACAAATTACATTCTTCGTTCTCTAACTCGAGCTCTTCATCTTCATTATCAAACTTTAGTGGTAAGGCTGCGAATGATTCTGTAGGACCAACCTCTTCTAGCTCTTCCAACATTGGTTTAACTTCCTCCGGAAATTGAAGTTCTTCTCTTGCCTCATACATAACCAATGTTTCAGTACTACCTTCCGATTCTTCAACACTCTCGCTGACTGATATTGGACTAGTCGGTTCCTCTTCTTCTTCTGTTCCGCTGTCAGTACGACCATCCACTTCCTTACTTCCACATTCTTCTATAACCAAGGGTTTCTTCTGGGACTTTGTACCTTCAAAACTTCGATGGTTAGACTCCTGATAATGATAGCGCTTAACTTGGTCATCAACATTCGTCGTAATGATTCTGTGTGCAACTGGTTCGTTGATTCTCTTGGAAATTTCTCTACTGTAAGGAACGCCATCAAACTGATTACTGGGTCTTATAACCATACCCTTCCCTTGACTACCTGGATTCCTCTTCTGCAACTGTTGGTTAACACGAGATTGATAATTGTAGGGTAAGAAATTTGCTTCCATCATCCTTTTCATCTTATCCCACTTGACAACTTTAGATTTCTTCATTCTCTCTCTGGTTGATTTAGTTTGTTGCCACCAGTCCATAGCTCTACCTCTCAAGCTTGCAACAACTAACTTAACTTGGCGATCTTCAGGAATATCATGGAGTTCAAACATTCTTTCAACCTTTGACAACCAATCAAGGAATTCCTCTGCTTGTAACCCACCTCGGAATTCTGGAATTTCTGTATCCTTCCTAGATTCCTGAAATCGAAAATGAACACTATCACCATAACGATCTTCTTCAAATTTAGATGAGCTTCGATATCGATTCTGAACATTGCTTCTGCTATGAACATGCTCATCCTTTCTACTTCCTCTTTCATAATCACGATGATCTCTCCTCATCGAAACTGATGATTCTCTTCTGTCACGACTAGATGATGGTAACACCCTCCTCGCTTCCGTAACCAATGGCGAAACTCGGTTTCCTCCATGGTCCGAGATTGGCGACCTTCTGCTTTGACTTGTATTCAAATCCATCATCAATTTCTCCAATCTACCAAAACCTTCATCGAACTTCTCATGCATACGTTGCTCCATTTGATCGGCTTCTTCTTTTCGATACAAAGCTTCAATGTTTTGATGACGATTGGCTCTCCTTGGTGGTATGATTGAAAAACTTCACAAACTTCAACAATTCAATCACAAGACTTCAACAAATCACGGCTCAACAATGTCTCGGCTATGACTTGATTCGGCTCAATGTGCAACGACTTATGGTTAAGTCGGCACGGCTCCACACTTCAAATCTTGGCGCGCAAAAATCTCCTCACAAATTCAATCACTCTCCAACACTTGATTCAAAATGCTATAGATCAAATACTCCAAGCTTGTTGCAACTTCAAGATGAACACGATGAACAACTCCAAACTTCAAAAAAAACTTCAAAAACTTGGTTCCAAGAATCAAACTTAGCTATGATTGGCTAAGTATGGCTCTGATACCAAACTGACGCAGCGGATAATTCGAAATAAACTTCAATCGATGAAATGTAGCAATCGGTGAGTTGAAGATACCAAAATGCCCAAGTTCGTTGATCCAAAGATACCGAACTCTAGCTATCTCAAACACGTTGATAGCGCACTATACCGTGTTCAAAGATCTACGATTCTTCGCACGTTGATCTAGCGCACTAGATTCCGTGAATCGGCTTCAACAAACGTGGATTCGAGCGCACTCGAATGACGTAAGTGGAGATAGGAGATTACACTCAACTACCAATTGGTATGAAAGCACAAAGCTAACAAAAGAGAAATTTTATTCAAAATCAACAACCAAAAAGTTACAACACACCCCCTATTTATAGCTTTTACAACCCACACGACTCAGCCATTTTACAACACTTAGGTCGGCCACGACCTAACACTTAGGTCGGCCACGACCTTAAAAATCAAACCCTTCACAAGACTCAACACATTACAACACCACCGACCTACCATAGGTCGTTAACGACCTATAACAAACATTCCCGGTTTAACTCGTTTAACGACTTAGCAAATAGAATACAACACAATACAGGCCTCACGCGACCTAACATATATACAAACCGACTCAAACAACGCGACTCAACTTAGGTCGTTGACGACCTAAGAAAATCCAGCGACTCACAAGTTCACATATTTATAACCACAGCACCTACTCATGACATACGACCTAAACTTCATGCGGCCTTGCCTCGGAGCGACCTATCTTCTTCGAGACAACTTAAGTAACCTCGGCATCAGGAACTGGAACGATATAAGCAATGCAGCGACCTAAAACGATCCTTCATGAACGACTTAAAGAAGTGGCATGTGAGTTAGGTCGTTTGCGACCTAAAGAATTGTATCTCTTCTTCATGCGACCTAACTATTTGAACGACTTAACATCAGCGACTTATCTTCCACGACTTAAGGATGTGCGACCTATCATAGGTCGTAACTCGTCAATGCAGCTGGAGTGACTTATGGCTATCTCGATAACTCGTATCCCATTAGGTCGCAACCGACCTAAAGCTTGATGCCCTGAATCCTGTAGCTCGTTAACTCGGCACATATGCAACACATTAGATCGTTGCCGACCTAAGAGCTTAGGTCGTGACTTGTTAGCTCGGCAACAGTCTCCTTCTGATATCCAGTTAGCTTGGAAGCGACTCAATCCTTCTTTACTAACACGTCTGACTTCCTCCTATAACTTCTTAGGTCGGAAACGACTTAAGCTTTCATTGACTCGTGTATGACTCATCAAACTCAAACACCTCAAACTCCCATTGAGTCGTAACCCTGTCCCTTTAGCTTTGTTAAGTCGTAGCTCCTTTTCCTTAACTCGTCCATTCTTCCTTTTGTTAAGTCGCACACGACTTATACTTAACTCATGATCACGGTTAGTTCGTAGCTCGCTTAAGCAACCTAAGGTCTCATGATGCTGGCCTGCATCATAAGAGAGGCATGAAAAAATTTAGTATTCCTATCGCCTTCAGCAGCCCATTTGAATCTTAATTGTTGCCTTTTCATATCAGCCTCACTAGCTAGGGCAATATTTAGGTCATTGAATAATTGTAGGATCGATTTCACCCTAGAGGGGGGTGAATAGGGTGATAGTATAAATTATAAAAATTAATTGCGGAAGCTTATAAAATATTTTCAACACAGATCACAGAACAATAGCAGCACAGATAATAGCAGAATAATAAATGCAGAAATAGAACGACACAGAATTTATCCAGCTTCGGCAAAACCCTGCCTACGTGCTGCCCCCAAGGTTTCTACTAGAAATTAGATAGTCAGACGCTTACACACGTAAACTCGCGACACCTTCTATCGACTAAACCTAACTCTATGCTCAAAACCCGGCCACAACTCAGCCACCGAGTTGCGAATTCTCAAGCTACGCCACGTAGCTTGTCCCCTTGTCACACGACTAGAAAATTAAACGGTTCAGAAAGGAAAATACAAATTAAAAACAATTTTAAATTAAAATAACCCTAATTTAAAACCAAAACCCTATTTTATTCTTTAACAAGGTCGGCCTTCTTTTTTATATTAATTGGCCCGTTCTCTTTATTTTATTCCTTTTTGAAAAATGGCCGCCGTTGTTAATCTCGTTCGTTCCTCTTTGCAACTGAATTAGGGCTTGCTTCCTTGATCCAAATTAGGGCTTTCGAAGAGCCGAATTTATGTTGATCGATTCGGTGATTATTCGCGTTTAGCCTTGATCGATCGTTCTCCTTGTTACTCACTTCGGCTGCTTCGTTGATTGAGTTCTTTCCTTTCTTCGGTATGTAATTTTATGCTTTTGCTTTGCTGGTTTTATGCCTACTTGAACTCGATGGTTTTGAGATTGCCGATGATGATTGTTCATATAGGGTTTGTAACCCTAGATTTGCATTCGTACAATTATATTTGAATTTGTCAAATTCTTTTCTCTGACCGCTTGATTTTGCTTGGTCGTTTGAGATTGATTCTGACTTGTTCGTAATCATATATTCTTGTTTCTTGGTTGACACGGTTTCGAATTGATATCGTGGTCATCTTTGATTAAGAAACACGGCTTTGACTTGGTTCTTCATTGTCTGTACATGTTGTTACCATTTGCACGGCTTCACCTTGATTTTGTTTTGACTTTGGTGAAGTGGTTATTGTCTCTGTATATTTGTTGCTTCCCTGACCTGTGCATTCCATTCTCATATGTTCATATCTGTAGTATATCCTGATGCTTGATTCTGGATGTATGAGTCTGGGTTCTTCTGCATTGTATACGTATATATATATATATATATATATATATATATATATATGAACTGCTGTGCATTGAGCATTGTCACTTACAAAAATTGGTGCATTTCGTATACTGTCATGTTCGCTGTGATGTCATATCTTTGTGCTACCTGAACTAGTCTGCAATGGTTGTTTTATTGAGTCTAAGCTTTGAGATCTTGTTCACTTGTTTGAGTCTGGTATCTTGATTCACTTGTTTCACATGTGTCCATTTGCAATGTATTGGTGTCTTTGAGTCTTTTTGGTTACTGGTTTTGGTTTTCATTTTTGCTGTTTGCATGCTTCATTGACATCTGCATATTGATCACCATCTTTGTGTATTGATGGTCTGGGTCTTGTTCATCCAATTCATTGTTCCAAGTTACCTTTTCTCTTTGATCTGCACTATAGGTTTATTGGTTCACCACTGAGCCTCGGCTTGATTTTGTTGCATTTTGTTGCGGTCGTTCCTTCGGTGCACTATGCTTATCTGTAGTCTTTGTGCATTGTCACTATTCCTTTGGTCATGTTGCCTTCAGTTGCTTGTACTATATGGTCTGACCTGCACACTTGTTTATGCTTCATTTTTTGACTTGATGCCTTGAATTTGAGACCTCGGCAGTTTGGTTTCATTTGGTATCATTTGCCTAAGTCACTTGTTCAAGCTTTCATGCATTGTTGTGTTGTTGTTTGTTGCATACTCTTTGATGGATGTTGTGCTCTTTCCAGTTGTTGCAGTTCCACTACTTTGTGTTAGCATTGCTCTGTCTTGACTCCATTGGTGTCACTGGTGTACTTGAGTCAGTGGTTTTGGTTTGGCGCAGTTGCTATGCCTTTATGCATTTCACTGTGTTCATGCACTTAAACTACTCTCGGGTTATGTTTGTGTACTTTTCTGGTTTTAGTTTCTTGATGCAGTTTGGTCTGATATTTTAGTCCGACTCAGTTTGCAAATAGTTTTGTTCATTTGTGATTATACTGGTCTTGTTTATATTGGACTAGTCGACACTTGATTCTTGAGTTTTGGCCATTTGCACCTGTGTTGAATCCAGTTTCACAACTCGGGTTTGACCTTGTGCTGAAGTCGATATTTTATTTATGTTGCACCTGAGTTGAACCTATCTTTTTATTTGGGTTTGACCTTGTGCTCACCTGTCCCTGTAGCATTATCAAGTGTATATTGGTGTGCATGGCCTTGTGGCATATACAGTGATACACTGTGTATGTCACAAGTTGTTCGTGTATAATGGATTCAAAAATAAATCATGACGAACAACCCAAATAACTGAGGCAAATAATATTTTCAAAATCCATATTTTATTTTATATTGAAAAAATATTTCTTTTTCAATTTTACTGTGTTAGTGAATATTTTTGCAGATTGCTCAGATGCTGGATTCAAACTAGAATGAAGTTGAAGATAAAATACGAGTTGAGTGAATGAGTGATGTGTAGTGAGGTTAAATGTAAATATGAATCTGTGATGTATTTGTAATCAAACTTGCATATGTATAGTGAGAGCTTGAATTTGTACTATTCAAAATTGTAATAAATATTTGTGTGAATAAAATTTCTGTATGAATTCAAATTCTGTGTTATTTAATTTATTCAGCAAATATTTATTTAATCTGTGAAAAATAAAATAGTACATTAACAAATACATTTAAACGAATGTATATATGTTTACTATCATCAAACAAAAATCATATAAGCGCATATTCAACAATAATGAAGCTTCCTTCTCAGCCATGTGAACATTGTCTGGAAATGCCATCATTTGCTCCTGAGCAATCCTTAAATGGTCCTTGAGTTTAGCTGGTTGAAGACTACCATCACCATACTTTGCCCTTGCCTAAACCCTCAAAGCAACCTTGACTGCCTTGAGTTTCCTGCAAAAAATATAAGAAGGATTTCCAAAATGACTAGCAGTCCAAGCATTTTTAAGTATATCATGATATTCAGGATCAAGGACCCAAGCATTGTAAAATTTAAATCTTCTTCTGGTTTCCAATGGCTTTTTCCCAGTGGTCAAGATGAGGGGATAATGATCAGAAAGAATTGGTTGGGGAAGATAAGTGGAGATGTTGGGCCATGTTGAAAGAGCTTTGAAGTTAGAAGAAGAATGATCAATGTTCGAGAAAACACGGGCACCAGTTCTTGAACGGTTGTTCCAAGAGTAGGGGGCACCATGTTTGACAATAGATATTAAGGAAGAGTCATCGATAGCATTATTCAATGGTAATATATCCCTAAGTAAAAGAGGGAGACCGCCATGTTTATCAGACGGAGAGAAGCAAGAATTGAAATCTCCAAGAAAAATCCACGAATAGGAATCTTGCCTTAGCGCTGGAACTAGGTTGAAAAGAGCTTGCCTAGCAGAGGGAGAGTTATATGCATATACGAAAGAAATATAGAAAGAAAAAGAGGAGTTGAAATATTTGGCATGAAAGTGCATAATTTGTGGAGTTGCAAGGATGAGATCAAGAGTAAGTTGCTATGGATTGTGAAGGACCATAATTCTACCATAGCTTGCTTCAAGAAGATTATGGTTCAAGGTCCACGATGGGTTTATGTACTTAGCAGCTTTAACAGTTAGTGGCAAATTCAGTTTTGTTTCAAGAATTGTAATAACAGAAAGATGATGATTTAATATCAGTAGTTTAACCTGATCCAGCTTTAGAAAATTATGGGATCCTATAATATTCCAAACACCAATGTTGTGCAACATTAATTAAACCATGTTTATGTGATTTCCTTCTCTCATGCTCCTAGTTACAGGAGATTTCATTCTAGTGTAGCTTTGGTTTTGGTTTTTTTTCCATTTTAGACTTTTTGCTGTTATCAACTTCAGTTGCTTGACAACTGTCTGGAGATGGTTCATTTGGTGGCGATTTCCAACCTGGTATAGACCCTAGAAAAACATAAGGCTAACATGGTTTAGAGATGATGGGGGGGGGTGGGAATAGGGTTGAGAGAGGAAACTGAAGCTATGGAATGAGACAGGGCATGCATGCTGTACACAAGATCAAAAATTTCTTTTTGCATTGTGCTACAGAAAGAAATTTCATGTATCTGAGTTTGAATTGGTTGTTGGTTGGCATTTGGATGGGGGTGCTTAATGATTGAGAAGGGGGTCAGAGCATCGAGAAACAATGAAAGATTTTGCATGCACATGAGAAACAGAAACTTGCACAAGAGAATCAGAAATTTCATGGTTGTCCATGCTTGGATTGGTTGCTGGTTGGCATTTGTATGGGGGTGCATCAAGATTCAGAAGGGGGCCGGTGCATTGAGAAATAATGGAAGATTTTTCTTACACAATAGTATTGGAAATTTGCGCAGTTTGACTGCCATTTTCCTCCAGAGGAGACTGCAAGTTATGCTGCTCATTACAAGTTGCAATTGATTGTTCTTGGTGAAAATGCTTGTTTTGGAAAAAATGAGTGCAATCAGCCATCACTTGATTACCAATATATTGACCTCCAGAAAGTGTCTCATCCTCGTTATCACCTTCAGTGTCCATGTCCTTTAACACTTCAAAGACATTGCTTGTATCCAATGTACTATAATCATTTTCAGTTTCACAAGCTTCAACCTGCACCTCATTTCCACATCCAACATTTTTATCAACTTTATCATCAATATCCTGCAAAACAATGGTTTTGGAATTAGCTTCAGCATGCTCTATTTTATCATCCACCACTGGCAACTTCAAAGAATTAGCAACTTTTTCTTTATATTTCTTATTCTCAACTTTCTTCCAAATCTGTCTACTTTTGCTTGCCTGCTTATTTTCTTTCTGCACAGTGACATTATCCCCATTCAATTTCTCCTTTAGAACTTCCTCTTCCACATTCCTCAAATTTACTACTCCTTCTCTTGCACATAAATTTGTCATGTGACCAAAAACTTTACATACAGTACAAACATCAGGTTTCCAGAGGTAACTGACTCGTATCATTTGTGTTGTTCCATCAATTAATTTGACAGGAAACTCGTCAACCAATTCTTTATTAGGAGAGACATCAACTAAACATTTAGCATAGCCTATTCGCTCCAACTTATCAGTGGATGAATCCAAACAGAGCAATCTTCCAATCCTAGATGCTAGCCAGTTAATCCCTAAACGTGACCACGCATAAAGAGGGATATTCGAAAGCTTTAACCAAGCTGGAACAGATTTGATGGTTCTGCAACTATTCCCAATATACGGATCCCAAGCCTTGATGATGAATATCTTGTTTCGAAGGAAGATAGTGTCTGCTTCTACAATTCTCCTTCTATCCTCAGCACAAGAGAGATGGAAAAGGAACAAGGAGCCATCAGATTTTATGGTGACTTCACCTTTAAGCTTCCACAGTTTTTTTAGGTGATTGATAACTGTCATGTAGGACAGGGGCTTGTCGAGGAAGAAACCAACCAACCATCCTTCCCAAACTTCATTTCCAGCCTGCAGCACTCCAGGAGGTGGCACTAATACTTGGCCATCAAAAGAAGGATGAATGACAACTGGCGAATAAGCTCCTACATTTCGAGATTTTGTTTTGAAAAGGGAGGACCACGACAAGGAAGAAGAGACAGGGTGGATCAGAGAGGGGCTGTCAGGAGGTGGTACAGGAGGAGGTAGATTAAGGGGAGAGTTGGGAAGACTGGCCGAAAGCAGGGAAGGGGGAGGTACAGAAGAAAGAATGGGCATGTCAGATTGAAAGGAAAGGGGATGGGGATGGGTACGGGCGGGAGAGGCCATTAGAAACCAAAAGATGAATTACCAAATATATTTGTCATGAATCAAAACTTATTATTCAACATTATCCCCCTTTTTGATTGATGACAACCTATTACAGATGATATTATATTTTAGGAAATATATAACAAAAGTTATATATATCTCCCCCTGAATATCTGACGACATATCTAATCCCGCAAGAAATGGTTAGTCATACAAATTTCTCCCCCTTTGTCATCGACAAAAAGAAAATAACAATAATTTCATCATTCAACTAACAAAATTACAACCACAGAAAAATGTATCGAATTATTTTAAGCTACTTATACAAGCTCATGGAAATAGAATGTTTGGAATAAATAAAGAAACTTACTACCACCGAGAAACAACAATACCAGTAAGAGTCAGACTCTATTTCTTCTTCCACCTGAATGGGTCCTTTGCCTCATGAAGAACTTTCCATAAATGGTCTGCGACCACCATTTCCACTTGTGTCAGAACTTGTGTGTTCTTCGGATGTAGACCAAGTAAAGCGAGGAGATGGACGTTTACCCGGATCGCGCTGTGAAGTTTCCGTAGTTATGGAAGAGGAACAAGAGATTGCATCCCATAAAATCCCGAAAAAGCTTTTAATTTTGTCAAATTTGTTATCGAGATTTTTGATGCGAGAGTCCAAAATGACTTGATTTCGCACAATTAGATCAATGGATTCCCGGGTGCTTTGGATTGGGGTTGGTGTACGAATGTCATCTATTTGTTGCCGTGGAGTAGTAGTTTGTTGACGTGGTCGTGATTGCCAGTCTTGAAAGGACATGATATAGAGAGGTCTTGGAGGCGATATCATTAGACTTATTGTGCGACTATTTAGAGTTTTGGGAATGGAGGTATCAGATTTCGGAATAGGAACTTGTAAGTTCATGAGTAGCCGCATAATATACTCGCCGTAATAGATAATGTTTATACGACCTTGGTTAAAAGACAAGAATTCATCTAGAATAAGCTTAGGCCAATTTATTTGGACATCTCCCCAAATAGCATACAATGCCCTAAAATTGTTTGTATATACAAGCTCATAAGAACCAGTACAAGGAAGAATCGTGTGCATTAAGGCTCGATGCACAATTCGAGTTGTAGGGAGTAAGGCGGTAGATTTTAGTTCAGTCATGTCATCTTCCAAAAATCGATGACTTACTTCATCTCCTTCGCCTATAGGAACATTTAATTCTCCCAATGGAATACCATTAATAGGAGTATGGAGAATGTGCCCAATTCTGTCTAATGACAGGAATACTTGTTGACCGGAAACTAAACTCCATACGCAATTATCACGATTACATGGATTTTGATGACCCAAATTTAAATCTGCATAAAAGAGTTTTACCAAAGTATGATTAATCTTGAGATTATTTTGATTGTTGTCAAGAAGAGATTCTAGACGACTTCTCCTTACAAGCTCTTGAATTCTATACGGAGCAAAGTCTGGAAACACAACAAAAGATCCTTCAAAAAAGCGTGCTTCCTTCATTTTTTTTCCATCTTTGGAGAGATGTAGCATCATAGAGCCATTGAGCAATTTTGGTGTCAATTGGCTCAGAGGAAGAAGTAGAGGCATTTCTAGATCATTTAGGTTGACGTGGAGCCATTAGAAATAATAATGGAGTAAAGGAATTTGAAATTTTTTGGGAGCTAGGGTTTTGAAAAACTGAAGTGAGAAGGTAAAAGTGAAGAGTGAAAAAGGAGATAGTGGGTTAAAAGGTTAAATATGTAAATGGAATAGTTAAAAAAGGCTCAGATTTGTCATTCAGTCGACTGGACGTATATGGTCAGTAGACTGATCATCATCCCAAAACTCTCTGTTTCATGATTCAGTCGACTGGCCAAATTCGTTCAGTCGATTGAATGCAGTCTGAAAGCTTTCTGTTTGCATATTCAATCGAATGGCCAAATTTGTTCAGTCGACTGAAGTCTTAATTTCAGAATTTATAGCATATTTTGCAATACAAAAAATATATATTCAATATGCTGAATAATGCATACATATAAGAATGAAATTGATTAACAAAATATAGAATGAAAATAAATTATTTTGATGAAGAAGTGGATGGAGACTTCGAGTTGTTTGGTTCAACCTTCGTCTTCTCTTTATATAGTTTTAATGGCGACCAGTGACTTCCATGCTCCCATGAATTCGAAGACACGAGTTAAGGTTGTGGTGACTGATCCTATGGATTTCGAGAGGCTGAGGTTGTAGGTTGATGAACAGTAGATGAAGATGACCCGTAGAATTTCCATCCAACCTGCTCCAGTAAGCTAAGACGTCTTGAATTCATCTCTGTTCATAGTACATTTCACGTCTAATTGCTATAAATTCCCTCTGATAATGATGTAAATTATCAATTTTTTGTTTTGTTTGAGGAGAACCAAAGAACAAAAACCGATGTGCCTATTTTTTCTGGAGTATGGCCAGTGTGATAGTTTGATGGTCTGGCCGGTTCATGATAAGGTGTAAGTGTAGGTAAACTTGATGAACGAAATGAAGGTGTCGAGAAATCGATAGAAGAATATGCATAGGCATTTGATGAGTTTTCTTATGAAGACATTGTAGTAAAAAATATACGATTGAATCAAATTTGATGGAAGAATAAAAAGAGAGCACTTGAGTTATATATAGGTGAAAATAGTAGTTAAAGGTTGATGGAACAACGGATAATCTGAAAAGTAATTAGAGGATGAAAAAAAACACAAATTTTGTGACTGAGAATTGTTCATAAAAATTTTGAAATAGATAAGGAGAAAAAATTATAATTGAAACAGTTATGAAAAAACAAATGGTCAAATGGAAGAGACTTAGGATTTCAAAACTAAAGGTGCTGAGTTCAAGTACCAGAAATTTTTTTATAAATTTTTTTAGAAATTTTACAATTCTTTTAAAGAAATTATACCTAATTCTCTTCTTTGTTTTATAAAACAATTTTCATTGAGTGGTTTAATGAAAATATCAACTAACTGATTTAGAATTTAAAAATTCTAAATTTATTATATCCTTCTCAATGTTATCACGAAGAAAATGACGACGAATGTTAATGTGTTCAGTTCGTGAGTGATTGACATGATTTTTAGATAAATTTATTGCACTTGTGTTATCACAACATATTATTGATTTCTTTAATATTTTTCAAAATCTTGTAATGTTTGTTGCAGGTAGATTACTTGAGCACATGCTAAAGTTGTAGATATATATTCTGCTTCATATGTCGATAGTGAAACACAATTTTGTTTCTTGCTAAACAAAGATACTAAGGATCGTCCAATGAAATGACAAGTTCCACTTGTACTTTTTATATTTGTCCGACTTCCTCCAAAATCAACATCACTATAAGATACTAATTCAAAAGGACATTCTTTTGGATAAAATAGTCCTAAATCATTGGTTTTGCTAAGATAACGAATTATACGTTTTATTGCTGGCATATGTGATTCTTTAGGATTTGCTTGAAATCGAGCACATAAACAAACACTCATCATAATGTCAGGTCGACTAGCAATTAAGTAAAGTAATGCTCCAATCATGCTACGATATAGTGTTTGGTCAAGCACTCTTACCATTTTCATCTCTATCATGATATATAGTTGTACTCATAGGAGTTGGTTCGGCAGAAGTGTTTTCCATACCAAAACGTTAATTATATTATTACAATATTTTTCTTGATTAATAAAAATGCCATTCTGTAATTGCTTGATTTGTAGTCCAAGAAAATATTGCAGTTCTCCCATATGTGACATTTCAAATTCATTTGTCATGATAGTTGAAAATTCCTGACATAATTTTTCATTTGCTGAACCAAATATAATATCATTAACATATATTTGTATAATTAAAATATCTTGTTTAGTTTTCTTAATAAATAAAGTTTGATCAACTTTACCAATTTCAAAACCAGATTCTATTAGATAGCTTTTAAGTCGGTCATATCAAGCAGGAGGTACCTGTTTTAAACCATATAAAGCTTTCTTAAGTTTATAAACGTGATCGGGAATTTTTTCATGGGTAAAAAGAGGAGGTTGTTGAACATAGACATTTTCTTTTATATATCCATTTAGAAAGCACTTTTATGATCCATTTGATATAGTTTAAAGTTATGAAAACATGCAAAAGCCAGTAGAATACGTATAGCTTCTAATCTTGCGACAGGAGCAAACGTTTCTTCATAGTCTATTCCCTCTTCTTGATTATATCCTTGTGCTACTAGTCTAGCTTTATTTCTAGTAATGTTACCTTGTTCATCAGCTTTGTTTTTGAAAACCCATTTTGTACCAATGACGGATTGATCACTTAGTCTAGGAACTAATTCCCAAACTTCGTTTCTTTCACTTTGATTTAGCTCTTTTTACATAGCTATAATCCAGTAGTCATTAGTGGAGGCTTCCTTAATATTTTTAGGTTCTATATTAGAGAGAAAAGCTATATGGCCCATTTGATTTAATTGATGTCTTGTTCTTACATTTGAAGTTACTTCTCCAATTATATTTTGAACAGGGTGATCTCTAAGGATTATTGGAGGAGGACTTACTATATTTTCATTATGAACAATGTTTTCATTTCCTCTAGTATTATTAGTATTATTATTCTGAAAAATAATATCATCATCTTCTGAATTATTTGTTAGAATTTAATTTGAATTATTTTCCAAGTTTGTATTTTTGGAAGAAATTTTGACATTTTCATCGAATAAAACATTAAGAATTTCTTCGATTACTTTAGTTCTTGTATTAAAAACTCGATAAACTTGCGTCATTCCGAATATCCTATGAATATTCCTTCATCGAATTTTGGGTCAAACTTGCCAAGCTGATCTTTAATGTTAAGTTAAAACATTTTGAACCAAAAACTTTAAAATATGATATGTTAGGTTTTCTACCATTTAAAAGTTCATATGGAGTATGTTTTGTTAACGATCGAATAGAAACATGATTCAAAACATAACAGGCAGTTGCAACAGCTTTTGCCTGAAAATGCTTAGGTAAAGTGCTTCCATTCAATAAAGTTCTTGCACATTCTTGTAATGTTCTGGTTTTCCATTCTACAACTCTATTTTTTTGTGGTGTTCTACGAAAGGAGAAATTATGATTAATTCCTTTCTTGTTATAAAAATATTCGAAAGCTTCATTTTCAAATTCACATCCATGATCACTTCTAATATTTTTAACTTTTAAATTCTTCATATTTTCAATTCTTTTCACAAAAATTTTAAAATTCTCAAAAGTATCACTTTGTTGTTTCATAAAAATAGTCCTTGTATATCTCGAAAAATCATCTACAATAACAAACACATATCTATTGTGATTAATAGATTGAACTTGAGTAGGTCCAAAAAAGCCTATATGTAGTAGTTCAAGTGGTTGTGTTGTAGATATGATTTTCTTAGATTTAAAAGAAGATTTTTGTTAATTTACCTAACCGACATGCATCACAAATATTATCAACTTTGAATTTCATATCAGGTAATCCTTTAAAAAATTTATTTTTAGCTATTTTATTAATAATATTTATATTTATATGACAAAATCTTTTATGCCATAGCCAAGAATCATTCTCTGTAGCTACTAAACACATGTTTGTGTTATGATTTATATTCATATTTAAAATATAAATATTTCTATGTCTTATACCTTCAAAAATTAAATTTTGATTTTTATCAGAAATACTACATTTTTTTTTCTGAAAAAGATATATTAAAACCTTTATCACATAATTGACTTATGCTTAATGAATTATATTTGAAGTTTTTAACTAATAAAACATCAGTAATGAGAGGTGAGTTAGAGATACCATTATTGCTCACATTGCCTTTTCTGATGATATAACCTTTTGAATTATCTCCAAAAGTGACCGATCCTCCAATTGAGTTGACTATATTTATTAACAAGTCTTTATTACCAGTCATGTGTTTCAAGAAACCGCTATCTAAAATCCATTTTCCTCTCTTTTTAAGTGGTACAAGTAAAAATAAAGATTAAGATGATACCCACTTTTCTTTTTAGGGTCTTAAGAGTTAGGTCTTAGGAAACCAAACCCAAGAAGGTTCAGAATTCCCTTTATAAATATAATTCTCATTTTTATGAATAGTTTCCATAAATGTTTTAATATGCTTATTCCTAATTAAGTTATTATTTGTTTTAGGAATCCATATTTTAATAGTTTTAAAATCTTTAGAAACTGTTTCTTAATATCTTTCTTAATTTTGTTTTTAAACCAATTTTTAAACTTTCTAGATTTCTTTGGATTTTCAATTTTCTCATATCATAATCCCATTTTATTTGAAATAGACTGAGAATTTTCTATTATTTTATAAAGATTTTCTCGTCCTTTATTAAAATTAGTAATATTTTTATTAATATCTTCTAATTTAGTTTTGAGACTAGATTTTTCTAATTCTAATACTTTAGTGTTAGATTTTAAATCCTTAATTTCAACTGATAATTCATCATTTTTATTTTTCTGAATTTCTAATTCCTGAGTTATCATAAAAATTTGAGATGCTAAATTAGAATTAGATTCTTGAGATTTTTCAAGTTCTTCTTCCAGAATTTTCTTTTCATCTCTTAGCATACTAATTTCCAATCAGATCTGTTTAGTTTTCCTTATAACTCCTTATTTTTCCTTTTAGTCTGTTTTACAAAATTTACTAGTTCTGAATTAATTTCAACCAAATCTTCAAAACTTGGTTCACTTACATCATCATTTGTAGCCATGAAGCATTCATTTGCTTGCTCTGTGTCACTGTCACTGTTGCTCTCTGATGATGAGAAAGAATCTGAATCATCCCATGTTACTAAGAATGCTTTCTTCTTAAATTTGTTCTTTTTGAATATATTTTTCTGTTCCTCTGCACAATCTTTCTACATACGACCCTTTTTTTGACATTCATAACACTCCATGATAGAAGACGATGATTTATTGCTATTATTATTGTTGTTGTTAGAGTTACTTTTGTAACTCCTAAACTTGTTATTCTTTTTGAATTTCAAAAACTTTTTGAAATTTTTAGCAATAAGTGTCATATCCTCTTCGTCTGAGTCGGAATCATCTTTTTCTGCTTGAAATGCTAGATTCTTCTTATCCTGTGCTTAAACTTTCTTTGCCTGCAAATTTACTTCATATGACATAAGATTTCCTATTAACTCTTCTGGTTTCATAGTGGAAAGATCATTTGCTTCTTCAATAGCTAAGACCTTTCTTTCCCATTCATCCGTTAAAGAGTTTAGGATTTTTGATACTATATCAAGGTCAGAAATTTTTTCTACTAGTGCCAATAGTGAGTGATTTATATCTTGAAATATAGAATACATGTCATTTATACTTTCATTTGATTTCATTTCGAAATTTTGGAACTGATTTTTCAACGTAAATTTTTTGCTTTGTTTGACTTTGTTAGTTCCCTCATGAGTTACTTTTAAAGTTCTCCATATCTCATAAGCAGTTGTACACATACCGACTCTATTAAACTCATTATTATCTAATGCATAAAATAGCATGTTCATAGCTTTATCATTTGAAGTAGCATCAGCTTTCTATGCAGTAGTCCAAGTTGAAAAATCTTCTATTCGAATGGTATATTCATTTTGGGTAATATTCCATGTTTCAAAACCATTAGCTTGCATATATATTCTCATTCTAGTTGACCGGTAATTATAATTCATGCCATTGAATAGTGGAGGTCGTGTAGTAGATTGACCTTCAATAAAACTAGTGTTAATAATAGTGCTTGTGCTGGTGTTATTTTCCATATCAGTAAAATAAATTATCAAATAACTGTGTTATGGTTATAGGATGTCCTGCTCCGATACCAAATGAACGTGACTACTGTGTGGCTAGTCATCACTTAGGACCGTGTAGTATGGAATGTATTATAATCTAAATGCGGAAATAGATAATAATAGTAAAGTAAATAAGAATAAGCACACTAGGAGTTTTTATATCGGTTCGAAATTCCCGTTTTACGTCTAGTCCTAGACTTCCCTCTAGAATTTCTCATAATAAACCCTCATTTAACCCGAAGGAACAGATATACAACACCTGAGCAATCGATCACGATTTTTCCGCCTCTAACAACCAAAAGAGGACTTTTACCGCTTAAACAACTTAATAGGACTTCAACAGTTTCAGTAAAATTGTATTGACACTTGTGTTATTGATAACGTTGATTTGTCTTTGATATATATATTTGTGTGTTTAAAGATTTAGAAAGGAAAATATTGCTTCGGATCGAAGAATAAGTAAATTGATTCATAGATTCAAGCAATATGTATAAATTGTGATTGCTCTATAGGATGTAGAGACAGTAGAGAGTATGACCAGAAAACAAAATAAAATTCGATGATTTGAGAAGTGAATCTCATGTGTTTATATAGTAGATAAATAGTTGCAACCATTCACGAAGAGTTTTGACCAAAAGATGCAGCCACAACTCTTCAAATTGGATCGTATCTCTTGGCAAATGGAAGTGTCTATTCAGAAAAATAGTTGTTGGAAAAGTTCAGTCGACTGACCCAAAACGACCAGACAACTGAATATTCAAAGTTGGTGCAAAACAGAGTGTATCTATGCAACTGAGCAGGTTCAGTCGACTGGTCATATTTGGTCAGTCGACTGACCTAGTTGCCAGTGCACAGTTCACACATTTTTTAAGAAATTGAAGTTTAAAACAACTTTGATTTTGTGTGGACTACATGAGGATAGATTTTAACAATTCTAAGACTAAAAACTTCAACAAATAAACATAATATACTTAGTTTTGAAGTCTTGTATCCTTTGTAGTTTTAATAGCATATCTCTTTCTCTTTTTTTGGCTTGTCCATATAGTCTCATCACTGATTTGTTTAAGCTATTTTTCATGAATAAACTATGATTCAACAGTTTTTATTAAAGTATGACCAATGAAATGTGTGGCATGACTTGGAAAGTCCGGGAGACTAGGATCAAGATACGTAGGACCGTTCCCTATCATAAAGAGGATTGGGAAACTCATGTACCGAGTAGAGTTACCGGGTAGTTTGGTAGAATTCCATAATGTATCTCATGTTTCTCATCTTAGGAAGTGTGTACATGATCCATAGACTACTCTAACGGCACTGGAAGATTTAGTAGTAGAACTAGATCTAACTTTTATTTGGCAACCAATTAGGGTTATAGTGAGAGATGAGAAGAGATTAAGGAATAAGATAGTCAAGTTAGTGAAAGTCCAGTGGAGTGAACGAGAAAGACTGTATTTCAGAGATAGAGGATAGGATTAGGCATACATATAAGATGTTATGATGATATGTTCTATATTTTTTGTACATAAACTTAGTAGCTAGTAGGATATACTAGCATTATTTGCATGTTTGATATGATTTTTTAGTAATCCTTACTGTATTTCGAGGAAGAAATTCTTTAAGGAGGGGAGCCTATAACACCCTTATTTTTAACATTATTCAGGATATTAAATAGGATAAATTAAATAGAATAATGTAAAGGGTAAAGGAGAATGAGATTTGAAACTTAATAAGATCATGCCATACTTAACAAATTAAGTAAGATTGTTCAAACTTAACATATAAGATAAAATATGAGGAGGGCAAAATAGGAAGATCTATTTTATATCTTTTAAACCCTCTCCCCCTCATATCATTCTCATTGAAAAACAATTAAAAGAAAGAAAGAAAAGTGTTCCACCGTAACCTAGGGAGGAAATAAAGAAATCAATGGGACTTAAGGGAGAAGAAGCTTAAGGAAATTAAAGCAACAACAAATCCTAACTCCAACATCATTTTTAAGGTGAATAATATAAGAACCGTCTCTTTTGTTTATCTCGAAATCGATTATGGATAGTAATCGAATTATTATTGTTTTTTTGCCAAAGTATGGTTGTTTAATCATTGTTTGGACAACATAATGATTATTGGAATTTTTATGGAATTATTTAAAATTCTTTTGAGGGTAAAACCTAAGGTTAATCACCAAATGCTTGGATTTTCTAATATCTTGTACAAAACATTATTTTGGAGATGGACTTTTAATTTCATAATTTTTCAAGTTCTATAGATTATTTTATGAATTTCCTAAAGAGCAAATAAAATAGTTTATAGTTTTAATTATTTAAAAATAAATCAATATGGTTTTTGGCTTCGAAATTTTCATATGATAGAGAGAAGGATATTCTCGAATTTTAATGAATTTTCGAAATTTTTCCCAAGTAATTATGATTTATGTAACGACCTGATATTTTCAACCATTCGCATCCACACATGCCGGATTTGAATTGCTCAAAATAACAGATTGTTAATTTATATTTGGCAAAACTCAACATATGCAGTAAATAAATAAATCGCAGATCATAGACACAGAGTTATATAATGCAGCGGAAGTAAATAAATAGTAGTTCATAAATCTACTATATAAGTACATCAAAGTTAAACAAGGTACAACCGAAGTAACAAGATACAATAGAAATTTAATACAATAAACAAGCACAAATATGAATACATTCCTGAAATCAACTGGATAACTGAAAGCGAAATAGATAGGTGAATCTTCAAATAAAGTTCCAACTCTAAAGGCGAGTCTCTAATGCTGTATCACTCAGTTTGACCCGAGCGTAAAGCAAAACACAAAACACTCGAGTCAGGCCATACATACTTATACAATGTAAACCAACTCAAGTAAACTGTAATATAAGGTACAAGTAACTTAAAGGATGCTTGGGACGGCCCATCCTCTAAGGAACCGTTAAACTATTTACTTTGTTGTAATATTTCGCTATTATAATAATGTTTGTAGTAAAATAAACTTACTTTAAAATAGCGTTAAGGACTGACCCAATGTGATAACCCGTATTTTGGACATCTGATAATTGGATAATTAATTGGTTTATTCAATCGAACAAATAAAAATTCTGAAAATTTTAAAATATGGATATATCTATATATATGTGTAATATCAAAAGTTCACATAAGATATTTTTAATTATATATATGGTGGCTAGGAAGCTATTGTTTTAAGTTCAATATGATAATATTCAAGAGTTTTTTTTTAAAATAAACTCTATATTTTCAAGCATCAAAAATAGTATATATATATATATATATATTTAAGTATTAAAGCTTAAGATTTAAAATAAGATTTAATAGAAAAAAGGGGTTTATTATGCTTTCTTTAAAGTATGGTTTGTATATATATAAAAGTTTTAAAATATAATACATGAATTAATATAGAAAAAAAAAGAGAAAAAAAGACATATAATACATGTACTAGAACATTTTTAAGTTTTATATCATATAATTAAACATGTGTAAGATAGATAACATGCAAAACTACATGTGGAAATGGTTTCTTTAAATTGAATTATAATAAAATGTCTTACAAAACCAGGCTAAGATTATTTTTCTCAATCTTCTTTCTTTTGTCTTCTAAACTAAATACTTAAAAAAAAATCAAACTAAAGAGGAATCAAAACTGTAATCAACATCAGCTTCAAATTTTTTTGAAGGCCGAGCAAGGATTAAAGCTTCAGACAAGCAAGTGATCAACTCAACCTAATCAAGTTCAAATTCAAACTATTGTTTCAAAATCATTCGCAGATTTCTAGATGGCGGTCTCTGTTCTTTGTTTCAAACAATTTCCTGTGAGTAAAACACTTACCCTTTCCACTGATTATATTAAACAACATGCTTACATTTGAGTCTGTGAATCAGTTGATTGATTGGGTTGGATATCTTACTTTTATTTTCTTGTAACTAAGGATCTAACATAAGAAATTTTTAGGTATAAGGTAAATTACATACACTCTGTTCATTTTTTTTTAAAATCAGATCAATTATTTTTTCCTATCCGTTTGATTTTAAACATTGATTTCCTAACAAAAACATTTTGTAGGAAGCATGAAACATTTTAAAATTTGTTTTACTTAAGTTCATCAATTATGGGTGAGTTAAGCACATAACAGCGGCGATACATCCTATGATCGAAATTTTTGATCTTCATAATTTAATAGACTGATTACGTAGCTGGATTTATTGTGGGAAAATATGATTTTTAGACCTTGTTTTGGGATTTTTAGGTTGGTATTGAGGGAGGAAAGGATGGATGACCAGAATAGGGTTTTTGGGAAAATTCAGGTACTCGAGATAATATGTGGGCTCGACATTAGTTGTGGAGAGGGCTGGGGTGGCGATGGAGTAGGGAAAATTGCACGGCAATTTTTTTTAACTGGTTGGATGGACGATTGAGATCGATTTAGGGTTTAGGAGTATGTGGATGAGGGCATCGGTTTTCGGTTTGAGGTGATGATGAGGGGAGATGACTAACGTTCGCATGGAGGGGTAATGCTAGGGGAGATGGTGGTGCATGTTCTGGTGAGGTTTGGGAGGTGGACGAGGATGGAGGTGACGAGGTGAGGCGTTTGTAGGAGGAATGGTCGGCTGTAGTTTCGAATGGGATGCTCAATTTTTTGAACGATGCTTCTTGACGCGGTTTCATGTGAGAATCGTGAGCGAAGGGTCGTGCGTGACTGGGACACATGGTCGTCGGCAAAAGTTTCCAGTCAAGGCATCGTGCATGTGCACATAGGTATGTGCATGGTTTCTCTATGCAAAGAGAATCAGGAAAGATGATGGGAGGAGGATGTAAAGGAACCTGAGAGAAGAAGAAAGGAATTTGGGCCGAGAAAAAAAGACGGGCCGAACTAAGGAAATAAGTAGAACAATAGAAGGAAATGGGATTCAATACAATGGGAAGATAAGTAAATAAAGTGTCTGGGCCAGAGGAAGTATTGGGCCGAAGAAATTTAATAGGGAAAATAGATAAAACAAGTTTTAAAGTTAGACAAAATCAAGTTCAACAATTTTCTTAACTATTACTCCTTAATAATAATAATGGGTCATTTGAATGTTTGGCTAATTTAAAGAATGTAATTTATTTTAACTTTAATGTATCAAGTAAATTTTTGGTTAAATTAAAATTTAACTAATAATGTAATTAAGTAGTTAATTAAAATGATTTAAATTTATATGTTAATGATAACTAAGAAATCAATAAAGGTAAATGGGTTATCTTAAGGTTAATTAAGGCCTTTGATGATTAAATATTAACTAAATGGATTAAAGAGAAATTCATTAATTAATGATCAAGGTTAATTAATTGGGGATAATTAACCCATGGGATAATTACTTGATGAAAGTAATTAAAGATTAATTAATTATTGTAAGTGATCATAGAATAAATTAGTTAATTAAGGGTTAAAGTAATTAATTATAGTTAATTAATAAAGATGGTAAATAAAGAAAAGTTATTAAAGAATTAATAATAGTTAATGATGGTTATTAACTAAGGATTATTTAGTAATTATTTAATATGATTAATCTCAATAATTAATTAGATTAATTAATTTATGATAATCATTTTTGAGAAATTGTTTAAGTTTGATTACTTATGGAAGTAATTAAGAAATTAACTACTTAATGAAATTATGGAGTTTAATGTGATGGGTTTAAATTAATTAAGATTAATTAATTGTGATCACTTGATGATTTGATAATAATTTCTTAATGTAATTGATGAAGTATAATTACTTAGTGAAGTAATTAATGATAATTACTGGATGTAATTAGGAGAAGATGGAATTGTAAAAGTAATTTGGATTAAATTATTTTGTATAATTAATCAAGGGATTAATTAGAGATAATTTAGGAGTAATTAATTTATTTGATGAAGTAATTAAGGGTAGTTAATTGCTGATGTTATTAATCAAGGGTGATTAATAATTATGGTTAGCAATTAATTAATGAAATAATTAAAGGTTAATTACCGTATTGGGATAAGGGTAATTAATTTGTGAAATTAATTAAGGGGTAATTACTTAAATGTAATTAAAGGATAAATAGAACGATATTGGAAGCCTTTGATCAATTGTTATTCTTAGTACGGTTTGTGATGGTATGTGATAAGATATGTTGATTTAAATTGGGAAGATGTGGTTATCTATTGTTGATGAATTATGTGACATACTGTATTTAAAATTGAGTTGTATTTCACTTGAACAATTCAAGTTAAGATGATATTGGTTTCGAAGAGACCGGAGTCGGGTATTAGTAAATACCCGAAACCACTTCGATTCTTTATTGATATGTGAAATCAACAGGATGGTATGGAATGATTTAAATGAATTTGACTGTTAATCTAAGTTCTGGTATTTAGAGATTGATGTGTGATATCATGATGTCTATAACAAATTGTGAATTTGTAAATTGAGACGAGTACCCCGGGTTTATATAAGTGTTATGCTTTTGTATTCTTTATTAGATGGGTTTACTCACGCTGGTTTCCAGCCTGACCCAGGTGTTACTTTGATGTAATGCTCGGGTCAGGGCGAGTATTACAGATTTTCAGGTAAGGACGTTCTGGAGCTCAAGAGGCGAGCTAGATGGCAGGGACGTATGGAGAGTTTCCACTATGATATTGTATATATCTGAGACATGTTAAATTGTATCTATCAAATGTTGTATAAAAAAATTTATAACTCTGATATATCGATGTAAATTGATAGATACATTATTCTTTGGTATAACTACTATTGATATTATATTTTATCCGCTGCGAATGTGAGTTTGTGTATTTCTTTTCTGTTCTTCTTCTATCTCTTTCTTCTTTCTCTAACTATCTGTGAAATTTTGGGTTCGAAATTTCCGGGTCTTTACATTTGGTATCAGAGCAGAAGGTTAAGCGAGAACCTTGGCTCTGGTGGGGGATTACTCATTAAGGATAGGGTAAATGGTACCCTATAATGAGTTGAGTGTATAAATATGAGAGAGCGTATTTGTTATTTTCTTATATACAGGTTTTTAAATGATTTTAAAAATAAATGAATCTTATATAAGAAATAGATTATCTATTATATTAAGGAAATTGGTTGTAGTATTAATTAAACTAAAAGTAATAGTAAGAATTAAGTGGTAATAGAATTACAACCAAATTGAAATTAAATTAAAGACAAGTTTGAAATGGATTCAAACTGGAATTAAATCTTGAAATTGGGAAAGGGTTCAGGATAATCAATTTATGTAATTAATTAAACTTTATTTAATGAGATTAATTAATGGATAATAATTGGAAATGATAAATAAAGAGGGACTTACTTAATGAAGTAACTAGAGGTAAGTAATTTAAGGGACAATTACTTAATGAAGGTAATTAAGAAATAAGTTAATTACCGAATGTGATTAATTGAAATTAATTAATGACGTAATTAATTTAAAGAAACAATAATAATATTATTTAATGCATATGAATGAAATGGTCCTATTTCAAACAAGAGTTGTTTGAAAATTTAAAAAGAAATTTGTTTTGAATTAAAACCAAGAGTGGTTTAAAATTTTAAAGTATAACTTGGTATGTAAAAGAAATTAATATGTATACATGTGGATATACATAATATCAAAGGTGGTTGGAAATAAACTCTAAATAGTGAGTTTTGAGTTTGGAATAAGATGTGATACCCAAGGTGATAGGTTTTTGAACTTAATAAGTGGGAAGATTATTTATGAGAAGTTGAAAATTTGAAAATAGAAGTTAAAACTGGGTAAGGTTGACTGAATTAAGTGAATTGAGTCTAACTTGGAAAAGGTTAAATAAGTTGGAATGATCAACCTGATTTGAAAATTTCAAGATGAAATTAAGATTTAACTCGGGAAGTTAAATGATTAATTATATTTGAGAGTTGAGTGATCTTAAATTGGGTTTGAGATCCAAAAATCGGAAATGGTTGGATGTTTTGAAATAATTGGATGATATCATCATATTGTTATTAAAAATCTTTAAATTGCAAATTGCACTTGTTTAAATGAATGAGAAATAGAGTATGGTAATCCATTGTTGAGATAAAAGGGAAATTAAACATTAATTTGAAATTAAGGGTATGGAATTACCTTGAACTAAAAATTTGAATAATTCAATTAGTAAAATTAAATTGTTTTGAACCCTTATTTGAACTTTGGAAAGAGTTAAGTAGGGATAATTTAAAATGGAATTTTGATAATTTGACTCAAAATTAAATTGTTTAATGGTTTGGGTTATTGACGTAAAAATAAAGGTTAATTTGATTTGTGGTATAATATGTTAGGTTTGAACTGTGAATTGAATTGTTTAAAAACTCTAAAGGTAAATTGATTTAAAGGAATTAAATCAATATTTGAAGTATTAGCTCGAATTTACATAATTCGAGATGGTTTAAATTTGGAATTTGAATTGAAATTAGTTCAAATTGAATTTGATTTGAATTAATTGAAATGGTGATTGAAGATGTATGAGTATAAAATTCAAATGGAAAATTTGAATTGGATTGATTTAAATGATTTGGAAATTGTAATTAAAGTTGAATAGTATAAAATTCAAATGGAATTTGAATTGAATTCGGAAGAAATCAAGAATAATTTAACTTGATTTGGAAATGGAGTTTAAAATGGGAATTGGGTCAATTTAAAGGATAGAGAAATTTAACTTGAATTGATGAGAATGGAGATTGGGAAGTGAACAGTTTTGACTCCGAACTATTTTTAATATAAATTGTTTTAATATAAACCTATTTTCCCAAGCTATTCATTATATATACAACCTTTCCTTCAAAAAAGCCAAACTATCTTATACTAGTTTTATAATTATTTTTGAAACTGTTTAACAATTTTCCAACTATTTTATAAACTAATTACTATATTTCAGCTATTTTACAAAACAAATTACTATCTTACTATTATTTTTCAATTATCTAAAATTTCTATAATTATTTTAACTATTTTCTAACTATTTTACACCTATTTTACAAACTAGTAATTATTTTTCAACTACTTATCAATTTCTTTAACTTTTCAAGTTATTTTCTAAATTTAAACTGGACAGAGTTCAAACTGTTATTGGTTAAATACCTAATTGAGATAAGAATAGAGGTGATAATCCAAATGGATTGAAGCAATTGTGAATAAGTGAATGAAAATCAAAGTGAATGTGAATAGAAATGGAATTGATTTAGCTGATAACCAATAAAGATAAATACGTAGGGTGTACGTATGTTATTCTATTCGCATAATGATTTGATCCAGATTCGAGCACAGAATTTCGAGATAGTTATATCGATCCGAGTTGGAATTTTCCACTCGATTTTTGAAGGCGAACCTGGATATGGATTGTTGATTGGTTCTGAATATTGTCTATCATAGTTATGACTATGCAAGGAGAATAACGATTTCTGATCAAGAAACCAGATCTGTGTCCGCACTAGGAAGTCGGGTGGACAATACTAGTTCGGAAGTGAAATTGTGTGATCCAGTGAGCGATCAGATTGGTATAGCGTACGGATGATATGTGTACATCATACAGATTGGAATGAAATTGATATTGAAGTTTGTGGATAAGAAATTTGAAAATGGTTTTTGAAGTGATAATATATTTTGTGAAATATATGAGGAAATAAAATAGAAATTGGATATTTCTATGGTTGAAATTTTGTTTATGGAAGTAAGTGATATGGTAAGTGGTTTTGTAAGGAGTAATCAAATTTGAATATCTGATTTTGAGTAAACAAAGTAAATATCTTTGTTTTATAAGATAAAACTTCCCTTGATGAATCTTTTGCCAAAAGAGAAAGGATTTGTTTTGAAAGTGTTTGAAGTATAAAAGGATTTTTATACAAGTTTATAATGATCCAAATATTTTTATCAAGGATTATATATACATCTCTATATATAAAGGATCATATGAGGATTTTGGAAAACGTTTTGGGAACCTTTGGTTTTGGAAAGGCTTTTGATTTTTGGGTAAAATCATTATTGAATTTGGAAAGCCTAGATTGAGAATTATCGATTTTGGGATAATCGATTTTGTGTAAAGGAGGTTTGTATGAAATCATACTAGGTGAATGATTTAAAGATACTATATGTATATAGTATAAAATGTTTTGATGATGGCTCTGGGGAAAAAGGCGCTCCCTTGAAATGAACTTCTCAGGAGTACCACCGGGTGGTGCTGCCTTGAGCCCCAAGGAGGGGTTCTAAAGTTGATCCTGTGAGGAGTCCGGACGAAACTAGTTCCTGGGGATTTTGAGTAGAGTATACCATAGCAAAGGTCGTGTGTGCCGCTGAGAGCCAACAGTTACATGAACTTTTGCTGCGATGGCGACGTAACCCAGGATGTAACTGCGACCTATGGTATAACATAGCGAAAGTCGTGTGTGCCACTGTAACGACCCGTATTTTTACGGATCGAGATACTGTCAAACTGTGTGCTTTATGTCGTATTGTTGTTAGATCAACTAAAGCTTGAGCCGTTTATAGTCTAAGTCGTCCAGGGAAGGTTGAGAATTTGGAACGAATTAAGGGATTAGGTCGTGATAGAGTTTAGGCCGGTCGAGCGACCTAGGGGAGTTAGTAGTAGTAGCTAGCGACCTAAGGAGTGGGTCGAGTTAAGGATTTGGATGGCTTAAGAGATTGGCCGACTTAAGTAATGGACCGACCTAGGAAGGTCACCGACTTAGTGGAGTGAGCGACCTATAGTGGTTGCCGACTTAAGGAGAGACCGACCTATAGTAGTAACCGACCCATAGAATTGACCGACTTAATGTGATTGGCCGACCTAAGGGAACTAATGGCTTAGGGAATGCCGACTCAAGGGTTAGTGTCTTAAGGGGTTAAGCGACCCAAGGCTTAGGTCGTGGACGAGTTAAGGGTGTTAGGTCGTTGGGTCGCTAAGCCGTGTGCGTTGAGTTGTCCCTTGTGTTAGGTCGGCAGTGTAGTTGAGTCGTAGGTCGTATAGATGCTAAGTCGTAGAGTGTTGGGGCGGCTTCAAGGGTTAAGTCGTAGGCCGTGGGATTTATGAGTCGTGTGCGTTAGGCCGGCGGTATGAGATGAATCGTTAGGTCGGCAAGGGTTGAGTCGTGACCGACTTAGGGGCGAACGAGTTAAGAGATTTTCAGCCTATAAATAGAAGTGCCTATCTTCATTTTTGGGATCCGGATTTTGAAGCGACGAAGTGCTGCCATTCTGAGAGCTCGACTACAACACTTCTTCACTTCTTTTCTCCACTCTAATCTTGTGCTTCCTTCCATCCAAGATTGAAGATCAAATCGAAGATCCAAGAGCCAAAGTTGAAGATCTCCATCCATCGAAGAGAGATTTCATCATTTGAAGGGAAACCTTGTCGGATCAAGCTAGATCCTTTACTGTCCAGATCTGGAGTTTGTTGTTTTTGAGGTGTTTAGGTGATTCGGTGAGTGGTGGTTATCTCTCACACGGACCCAAAGGAGTATATTGGATCGGTGGTTTGTTTGTGTGTTAAAGATAGTGATTTCATGCATTTTCCTTAAGTCTGCTTGTAGATCCATTGTTCATAAAGCTTTGATATCCATTTTACTATATGTTAACCTTTTCTAGTTCATTCATCAAAATATTACTTAGAATTCATGCTTGTTAGATTTGGACCCTTTAATTACGAAATTGCCATTATTGTTATAACTGTTTATTTAGATCTTGTTTGAATGATTGATTACTTGGATGAATGATTGATTTGATTGATTAGTTAATTAGTGATTGAATTTGGACAAGTTGGTCGAAGATGATTCAAAAGCTAAGTGGAAAGGCTCTTGAATAAGGAAAGCTGCTCGTGGCATATGAAGCGGATGATAAAGCTCATATGGATAGATTTGATCATGATGTTAGGATGGGACTTTGCTATGATGTGATGAGACAAAGCATGATGTTGAGATGGGACTTTGCTATGATGCGATGAAGCAAAGCATGATATGAGAAAGCCTTGGTTTAATTCAGACGGGATCATTCCAAGCATGTTGATAACTCGGTGATGTGGTTCGAGTTTGTTGATAATGGTTGGCTCGAGAGGCGCTTGAGCTAGTATGTGAATAGTCGTCGAAGAGGATGACTAGAAGGCTGATATTTCATCGTTGTTGGAGGTTGTAGCATGCTCAAAGCAAGAGTACGTTGGGACGGGTCACGACGACGTCCCAGGCACGGGTCACGATGACGTGTTAGTACTCTGGACAGATTCGATAGTCCTAGGCACGGGTCACGACGACATGCGGAGTTATGTCTAGAACCGGGGTTACCATTAGCCCTTGGCGGACGGATGAAATAGTGGGCCGGTCATTCAATTAACGGTGAAATCGAGGCAATGATAACAGTGATAGCCAGAGTCATGGATGTTTGGATGTTTTGGTTGTTTCATCGCTTGGGCCAAGAGCGATGTTTTCGGGGTGCTTACCTGATCTTGGTTTAGGCCTTGGGGGTTTGTACTTGGAAAACATCGACCTTGACTCGAGTGATAATTGTTTTACTTTAATTGTCTGTTTTGCTATGTTTGTTTCTGCTTAGTGCGTCTGGGGGCTATCACTGTAGAAAGAGGTGGAGTGGGATGGTTGAGTTCCTATTCCTTTTTACCCTTTATGCACTTTTGGTATGTTTGATAGTTGATTTACTGCTCACTAAGACTTTTTTCTGACTCAAGGTTTTATGTTTAACTCTTATCACCTTGGGCTATTCATCCATGTTGGGATGGGCAGACTAGGTAGCAGGTGACAGGTGCTGTTCTTAGTGACTAACGCTGTTGATGACGAAGACGAGCTGGAGGCTTTTGCATATTGTTTTCTTACTTTATGTACTGGATGTTTCGCTGTTTGTATGATTCTCTGAGTGTTATGTAGTGAGGCTTGATGTATTGACTTTCCAAATTGTTGTACCAAACTATTATGAGTTTATATGATGAGATTCTGTTCTATAGAGCTTCACTATGTATACTTTCTATTGTATTTCATCCATGCGCTGTGAGTAATACGATAGAGTTTATTGTTTTACCTTACCTTGATGATCGTCCATGGCGGCCTGGCACAATTTACAGCGCACCATTTCCTTGTTTGGTGCAGGAGTCATGGGCGGTCGCCACATTTGGTATCAAAGCCAGGTTAATCGATTTTAGCCAACGCTCGCTGACGTAACTACGTATGAGGGACGTAATTGTAATTTTGATGGATGATTACTATATATAATATAGTAGCTTAGAAGGATTTGAACTCCTTATGCAGTTGTTTCTCAGGGTATATTAATCATTTTCTTATAGATATTAGGAATGAGTCGAAAAGGGAGACCAGCTGCTAGGGAAGGCCGTACTGTTGTGGGGGCTGCTGATTATGTTGCTATGTTCGAGGCTATGATGACTTCGATCATGAGAAGGATGCCAGTTCCAGGGCCATCAGTAGATGTTGGAGTTCAAGTTCAAGCTCCAAAACCAGTGGATTTTGATAAGTTGTGCAAGGACTATACTGCTCTTGGAGGAAAGGTTTTCTTGGGGACAGAATCAACCATAGAAGTCCAGAGATGGATAGATGCTTGTAGAAGGATTTTTGGTGACTTTGGAATTGAGGATGCAACTAAGAGGAAGCTTGCATCAAGACAGCTTCAAGGAAGAGCTTCTGATTGGTGGAACTCTATCACCATTGATACTCCAGAGGAAGAAATCACTTGGGAGCAATTCCAAGATAGATTTGAGGCTAAGCTCATTTCTACAGCTCAGAAGTCTGTTCTGTTCAAGAAGTTTGTGGAACTCAAGCAAGGTGGAAGACCAGTTCTTGAGTATGTTTCTGAGTTTGAAGCTTTGTCCAAGTATGCTCGGTCGTATATTGAATCTCCCTATCAGAAGAATGAGAAGTTTGTGACAGGCCTGGACACTTATCTTGGGAGACAGTTGGTGGATCATTTGGACGACCCATTTGAGAAGCTTGTAGAGAAAGCTCTCAGGCACGAGAATCTGTTTCCTAAGGAAGGATCTGTTGTTGTTGTGACCAAGGAGCAAAGTGGAAGCAAGAAGAGGAAGCAGCAACAGCAGAAGGGTAAGGATGGCCAGAAAAAGCCGAAGGGTGAAGTGACCTGCTACAACTGTCGGCAGAAGGGTCATCTCTCCAGAGTTTGCAAGAGTCCGAGAGTGCCGGTGAAGTGCCACAACTGTGACAAACCGGGGCATTTCAGGAAGAATTGTCCGGAAACGAGGAAGGACAAGCAGATTGTGCAAGCTTATGCTTTGGGGGTTGTGCCATCATCTTTGAAAGCTCCTACTGCTGAGGAGGAGGGAAAGAGTGTGGTGGTTCAAGGTATTCTTTCCATTTGTGGTGTTCCAGTTAGAGTGTTATTTGATACTGGGGCGTCGCATTCCATTGTTTGTAGTGAACTTGTAGGCCGGTTGGGTTTGGAACCGGATATTGTTGATAGACCATTGGATGTGACTAATCCAGTTGGGGGTTCGTCTTGTTTGTGTATGGTATGCCGTGGTTTAGTTGTATCAAGTCATGATTGCTCTTTTGTTTATGATTGTTTTGTTCTGAACTTTGCGGGGTTCGGAATTATTTTGGGTATGGACTGGCTTAGGAAGTATGCGGCAAGGGTTGATTGTAAGAGGCTGGAGGTGACAGTCGAGAATGTGGAGGGGCGAAAGGTTGTTATACGATGTAAGCATGAAGAAGGCGTCTTCATGAGCTTCATGTATTCGCTAGTTGTTCCACGAGATGGACTGTCATCGGCGCCTATTGTGAATCGATTTGAGGATGTCTTTGACGAGGTCAAAGGGTTACCGCCGCATAGAGAGATCGAGTTTCGTATCGATCTAGTTGAGGGAGCCAGACCTGTTGTGATGCCTCTTAGGCGGATGGCGCCTAGGGAACAGCAAGAGTTGAAGGTGCAAGTTGAAGACCTTTTACAGAAAGGATTCATTCGGCGTAGTGTGTCCGAATGGGGTGCACCAGTTGTGTTTGCAACCAAAGCAGATGGATGGTTGAGGTTGTGTGTGGATTATCATGAGCTGAATAAAGTGACTAAGAAGAATAAGTATCCATTGCCAAGAATAGATGACTTGTTTGACCAGCTTCACGAAGCTAAGGTGTTTTCTCAGATGGATTTGGCAACGGGATTTCACCAGTTGAGAGTGGCAAACGATAGTGTGCCAAAGACTGCTTTTAGGACACCATCTGGTTTCTTTGAGTGGCTGGTAATGCCGTTTGGATTGATCAATGCACCAGCGTATTTTGTGGATCTTATGGATAGAGTGTTCAGAGATCAGTTGAACAAGTTCGTACTTGTGTTCGTGGATGATATTCTGATTTATTCCAGAACTGAAGAAGAGAACAAGACGCACTTGCGTATTGTTTTGGAAATTCTGCGAAAACATCAGCTGAGGGCTAAGTTTTCGAATTGTCACTTCTGGAAGAGCGAAGTGAGATTCTTAGGCCATGTTATCTCTGGAAATGGAATAGCGGTTGATCCCGCCAAGGTGGCAGCAATCCAGGATTGGGTTAGACCTAAGAATGCATCTGATGTGAGAAGTTTTCTTGGATTAGCAGGATACTATCGTCGGTTTATCAAAGACTTTTCCAAGATAGCTGCACCATTAACAGGATTGATGAAAAAGAATCAAGTATTCAGATGGGAAGCTAAGTGTGAGCAAGCTTTCGGAATCCTGAAAGAGCGACTGACAAGTGCTCCTGTTTTGACTATTCCAAGTGGGAATGATGAGATGGTGGTTTACACCGATGCATGTGGTACTGGACTTGGAGCAGTGCTGATGCAAAAGGATAAAGTTGTTGCGTATGCAAGTCGACAACTGAAGCCGCATGAAAGGAATTATCCAACTCATGATTTAGAGTTAGCGGCGATTGTATTTGCTCTGAAGATGTGGAGACATTATCTATTGGGAGTTCGATTTGAGTTGTTTACAGATCATAAGTCGTTGAAGTATCTCTTCTCCCAAAAAGATTTGAATCTTCGACAGCAACAATGGCTAGAGTTTTTAGCATCATATGATTTTGGTATAGCCTATACTCCGGGAAAAGGTAACGCAGTGGCAGATGCGTTAAGTCGAAGACATGCAGAATTGGGAGCCATGTTTTCGGAATGGAAGATTCTTGAGTATTTGGCTGGATTTGACTTCACGCCTAGATGTGAATTGGAACCTGAGATGTTGGCAAACTTATCGATAAGACCTACTCTTATGGAAAGGATTGGCGAGAGCCAAAAGCGAGACGATAAGCTTGTCAAGATTATCCGAGATTTGGAATCTGGATTTGATCCAGAGAAGGATAAAGGATTCGAAGTCGATCGAGAGGGTTGGCTTCAGAAGCAAGGACGACTAGTTGTTCCCGATACAGATGGATTGAGAGATGAAGTTCTTATGGAAAGTCATCACTCGAAGTTGACAATTCATCCAGGTGGAAATAAGATGTATCGGGATATGAAGAGAACCTATTATTGGGAAGGTATGAAGAAGGATGTTGGAAATTTTATTTCCAAATGTATGAACTGCCAGTTGGTAAAAGCCGAACAGAAGAAGCCAAGTGGATTGCTTCAGCCGTTAGAAGTTCCTACATGGAAATGGGAGCAAATATCGATGGATTTTATCGATGGGTTACCTAGAACTAGAGCAGGAAATGAAGGGATTTGGGTCATCGTAGATCGATTTACTAAGAGTGCAAGATTCATTCCTGTTCGATCAGCTAGGACTGCATCGAAATTGGCTGAGTTGTATGTTAAGTGGATAGTTCGATTCCATGGTATTCCGAAGAGTATAGTGAGCGATCGAGACCCATTGTTCACTAGTGGATTTTGGAAGAGCTTCCAAGAAGTTTTGGGGACCGAGTTGTGTTTGAGTACAGCTTATCACCCTCAAACAGATGGTCAGACTGAGAGAGTCAACCGAGTTTTGGAAGATCTCCTCAGAGCATGTGTTTTGGAGTTCGGAGGATCATGGGAAGATCATCTCCATTTGGTGGAATTTTCATACAATAATAGTTACCAGTCCAGTATTGGTATTGCACCATATGAGGCATTGTATGGAAGACCGTGTAACTCTCCGACATGTTGGATAGAAACAGGAGAAAAGCTGATACTTGGGCCCAAAATGATTCGACAGACTTCAGATTGCATAGAGATCATTCGGCGACGAATGAAGGCAGCCCAAGATCGTCAGAAAAGTTATGCCGATAAGCATCGTAAGGATTTGGAATTCGACGTAGGCGATATGGTTTTCGTGAAGGTTTCTCCACTGAAGAATGTTATTCGATTCAGGAAGAAAGGAAAGTTGACTCCGAGATTTGTTGGACCATTCCCGATCATCGAGCGAATTGGAAAGCTCGCCTATAAATTGGAGTTACTAGAAAAGATGTCGGGTATGCACAATGTTTTTCATGTATCATATCTACGAAGGTATGTGCACGACCCAAGTACAGTGGTTTCTGCTGATGGCTGTGAAGATTTGGAAGTTGATCCAGTTGTTAGAAGACCTCGTAAGCCGCTTCTTGTTGTGGAAACTGACACGAAACAGCTTAGGAGGAAGACGATTACGTTGCTCAAGGTACAGTGGAGTGATGATGTCAACGACTGTACATGGGAGGAGGAAGAGAGGATGAAGGCAGCTCATCCTGAACTCTTCGAGGTATGGCCCTAAGGTGTCGTGACATCTCATGAATTTGTAACTTGTTCTAGTCTTAGAATTCTGCATGCTAGGTTAGTAATTGGATGCATGGTTTGTTGATTGCTATGGATGGTAGGCATGCAGAATAGTTTTTGATTACTCTTGTTTGTTTGGAATTTCGGGGACGAAATTCCTAAGGGGAGAGAATGTAACGACCCGTATTTTTACGGATCGAGATACTGTCAAACTGTGTGCTTTATGTCGTATTGTTGTTAGATCAACTAAAGCTTGAGCCGTTTATAGTCTAAGTCGTCCAGGGAAGGTTGAGAATTTGGAACGACTTAAGGGATTAGGTCGTGATAGAGTTTAGGCCGGTCGAGCGACCTAGGGGAGTTAGTAGTAGTAGCTAGCAACCTAAGGAGTGGGTCGAGTTAAGGATTTGGACGGCTTAAGAGATTGGCCGACTTAAGTAATGGACCGACCTAGGAAGGTCACCGACTTAGTGGAGTGAGAGACCTATAGTGGTTGCCGACTTAAGGGGAGACCGACCTATAGTAGTAACCGACCCATAGAATTGACCGACTTAAGGTGATTGGCCGACCTAAGGGAACTAACGGCTTAGGGAATGCTGACTCAAGGGTTAGTGGCTTAAGGGGTTAAGCGACCCAAGGCTTAGGTCGTGGACGAGTTAAGGGTGTTAGGTCGTTGGGTCGCTAAGCCTTGTGTGTTGAGTTGTCCCTTGTGTTAGGCCGGCAGTGTAGTTGAGTCGTAGGTCATATAGATGCTAAGTCGTAGAGTGTTGGGGTGGCTTCAAGGGTTAAGTCGTAGGCCGTGGGATTTATGAGTCGTGAGTCATGTGCGTTAGGCCGGCGGTATGAGATGAATCGTTTGGTCGGCAAGGGTTGAGTCGTGACCGACTTAGGGGCGAACGAGTTAAGGGATTTTCAGCCTATAAATAGAAGTGCCTATCTTCATTTTTGGGATCCGGATTTTGAAGCGACGAAGTGCTGCCATTTTGAGAGCTCGACTACAACACTTCTTCACTTCTTTTCTCCACTCTAATCTAGTGCTTCCTTCCATCCAAGATTGAAGATCAAATCGAAGATCCAAGAGCCAAAGTTGAAGATCTCCATCCATCGAAGAGAGATTTCATCATTTGAAGGGAAACCTTGTCGGATCAAGCTAGATCCTTTGCTGTCCAGATCTGGAGTTTGTTGTTTTTGAGGTGTTTAGGTGATTCGGTGAGTGGTGGTTATCTCTCACACGGACCCAAAGGAGTATATTGGATCGGTGGTTTGTTTGTGTGTTAAAGATAGTGATTTCATGCATTTTCCTTAAGTCTGCATGTAGATCCGTTGTTCATAAATCTTTGATATCCATTTTACTATATGTTAACCTATGCTAGTTCATTCATCAAGATATTACTTAGAATTCATGCTTGTTAGATTTGGACCCTTTAATTACGAAATTGCCATTATTGTTATAACTGTTTATTTAGATCTTGTTTGAATGATTGATTACTTGGATGAATGATTGATTTGATTGATTAGTTAATTAGTGATTGAATTTGGACAAGTTGGTCGAAGATGATTCAAAAGCTAAGTGGAAAGGCTCTTGAATAAGGAAAGCTGCTCGTGGCATATGAAGCGGATGATAAAGCTCATATGGATAGATTTGATCATGATGTTGGGATGGGACTTTGCTATGATGTGATGAGGCAAAGCATGATGTTGAGATGGGACTTTGCTATGATGCGATGAAGCAAAGAATGATATGAGAAAGCCTCGGTTTAATTCAGACGGGATCATTCCAAGCATGTTGATAACTCGGTGATGTGGTTCGAGTTTGTTGATAATGGTTGGCTCGAGAGGCGCTTGAGCTAGTATGTGAATAGTCGTCGAGGAGGATGACTAGAAGGCTGAGATTTCATCGTTGTTGGAGGTTCTAGCATGCTCAAAGCAAGAGTACGTTGGGACGGGTCACGACGACGTCCCAGGCACGGGTCACGATGACGTGTTAGTACTCTGGGCAGATCGATAGTCCTAGGCACGGGTCACGACGACGTGCGGAGTTATGTCTAGAACCAGGGTTACCATTAGCCCTTGGCGGACGGATGAAACAATAGGCCGGTCATTCAATTAATGGTGAAATCGAGGCAATGATAACAGTGATAGCCAGAGTCATGGATGTTTGGATGTTTTGGTTGTATCGTCGCTTGGGCCAAGAGCGATGATTTCGGGGTGCTTACCTGATCTTGGTTTAGGCCTTGGGGGTTTGTACTTGGAAAACATCGACCTTGACTCGAGTGATAATTGTTTTACTTTAATTGTCTGCTTTGCTATGTTTGTTTCTGCTTAGTGCGTTTGGGGGCTATCACTGTAGAAAGAGGTGGAGTGGGATGGTTGAGTTCCTATTCCTTTTTACCCTTTATGCTCTTTTGGTATGTTTGATAGTTGATTTACTGCTCACTAAGACTTTTGTCTGACTCAAGGTTTTATGTTTAACTCTTATCACCTTGGGCTGTTCATCCATGTTAGGATGGGCAGACTAGGTAGCAGGTGACAGGTGCTGTTCCTATTGACTAACGCTGTTGATGACGAAGACGAGCTGGAGGCTTTTGCATATTGTTTTCTTACTTTATGTACTGGATGTTCCGCTGTTTGTATGATTCTCTGAGTGTTATGTAGTGAGGCTTGATGTATTGACTTTCCAGATTGTTGTACCAAACTATTATGAGTTTATATGATGAGATTCTGTTCTATAGAGCTTCACTATGTATACTTTCTATTGTATTTCATCCATGCGCTGTGAGTAATACGATAGAGTTTATTATTTTACCTTACCTTGATGATCGTCCATGGCGGCCTGGCACACTTTACAGCGCACCATTTCCTTGTTTGGTGCAGGAGTCATGGGCGGTCGTCACAGCCGCTGAGAGCCAATAGTCCGCGTTTGATTTTATATCGGTAGACTGCGACCTATGTAGGAGTGGAGAAGTTTCATTTTGACAGCGAAAATCAGAGGCCGCCGAGAGCCTACACTTACATGGACTTTTGCTGCGATGGCAACGTAACCCTGGATGTAACTGTGATCTGTTGTGTGGGATCCATGGCGTAATCGAGAGGCTGCTGAGAGCCTGCAGTTACATGGACTTTTGCTGCGATGACAACGTAACCCTGGATGTAACTGTGACCATGGATGGGGGTGATGATTTCCAGAGAATTCTCACCAAAGATATTTCCTCTATTTTCAAAAACTGTTTTCTATAGAATTGTTTTCCCAAGTATTTTCACTAGATGTTGAAAATGAGTCTGCTAAGTATTTATAGATTTTCAGTCTTACGCCTGATCAACGTATGACCGAATTTCTTTGAGAACAAGGATGGACTTGTGGAAACATCGAGTTATAAAAAGTATTTTTATGAATCTGTTTTGGTAATATTATATAGATTTTAAAGTGTTTTTAAAATCCTTAAAATGAAGGGTTTATTGTTGAAATGGTCAAAGAGCAATATAAGCTGCTAATAATCATTTTAATAAAATTCTGGTTTTGTTCCTTTTCGAGGACGAAAAGATTCTAAGGGGGTAGGAATGTGATAACCCGTATTTTGGATATCTGATAATTGGATAATTAACTGGTTTATTCAATTGAACAAATAAAAATTCTGAAAATTTAAAATATGGATATATCTATATATATGTGTAATATCAAAAGTTCACATAAGATATTTTTAATTATATATATGGTGGCTAGGAAGCTATTGTTTTAAGTTCAACATGATAATATTCAAGAGTTTTTTTTAAAATAAACTCTATATTTTCAAGCATCAAAAATAGTGTGTGTATATATATATATTTATTTAAGTATTAAAGCTAAAGATTTAATAGAAAAAAGGGGTTTATTATGCTTTCTTTACGGTATGGTTTGTATATATATAAAAGTTTAAAAATATAATACATGAACTAATATAGAAAAAAAAAAGAGAAAAAAGACATATAATACATGTACTAGAACATTTTTAAGCTTTATATCATATAATTAAACATGTGTAAGATAGATAACATGCAAAACTACATGTGGCAATGGTTTCTTTAAATTGAATTATAATAAAATGTCTTAGAAAACCAGGCTAAGATTATTTTTCTCAATCTTCTTTCTTTTGTCTTCTAAACTAAATACTTAAAAAAAATCAAACTAAGGAGGAATCAAAACTGTAATCAACATCAGCTTCAAAAAATTTTCAAGGCCGAGCAAGGATTAAAGCTTCAGAAAAGCAACTGATCAACTCAACCAAATCAAGTTCAAATTCAAACTATTGTTCAAAATCATTCGCAGATTTCTAGATGGTGGTCTCTGTTCTTTGTTTCAAACAATTTCCTGTGAGTAAAACACTTACCCTTTCCACTGATTATATTAAACAACATGCTTACATTTGAGTCTGTGAATCAGTTGATTGATTGGGTTGGATATCTTACTTTTATTTTCTGGTAACTAAGGATCTGACATAAGAAATTTTTAGGTATAAGGTAAATTACATACACTCTGTTCATTTTTTTTAAAATCAGATCAATTATTTTTTCCTATCCGTTTGATTTTAAACATTGATTTCTGTTATCCCGCTTTTTGGGCAAAAGCCGTGATACCAAAGGATTGGTCAAAAACAGAAAACAGTTCACCTCAGAGATTGGTCGTATTTCACTTCACTATGGATATCGATGAGTTCTGTCCGAGCCCGGATCGGGCCGCAATTGATAAGGCATGACAAGAAAGACCATAGAAGCCAGCATTTCAAATTTCAAGTCAATCCGAGGTCATACGCTCAAGTTATGATGGATTCAAGTTAAGAAGGTGCACATTGCTCGGTTCGAACCCATCATGTTCGAACCCATCATATTCGAACCCATCGTGTTCGAAACCATCGTGTTCGAAACCATCTATTTCGAACCCATCATATTCGAACCCATAGGAAGAGGCGACATTCGAATCCATCTAAGGAACTCCCTACTTCGAATCCATCACAAATTCGAGTCCTTCCTATGCTTCGAATCCACCACAGCTTCGAATCCATTAATAGCTTCGAACCCATCACAGCCTCGACTCCATCGCTCACCTTCGAATCCATCCATCATCTTCGACTCCATCACTCACCTTCGACTCCATCGACTTCGACAACTTCGAATCGATCCAGGGCGCATTTGGATCGATTCGAACGAATCCACTCCATCGATTCGAAGACGACCTTCGAATCCAACAAAGCGGCTAAGCTAGCACGAACATGGATCGGCTCGAAGACAGGCGCGGCCCAATCGATTCGAAGTATTCGCTTCGGCCATGCATCGATTCGAACGAATCGATTCCATCGATTCGAACCAAACAGCATGCCGAACACCCAATTTCGAACCAATCATAACTCCCAATCTATTGATCCAAATCCCATGAAATTTTTACAGAAGTTTGTCTACATGATGAAGAACGTCCACGCCAAGTTTCATCGCAATTGGACAATTTTTTGATCGATTCGAAGTTCACTTCGAATCGATCGCAAACTGGGCATGCACTTCAAGAACGCGGGCCTGTGGGCCCCCCGTCACGTACCAAGCAGCCTCTCCATGATTTAGGCGGGATTTCAGCCTTCCACGCCTATAAATAGAGCCCCTGGTCATTCAGAAAAGGGGTCGGAGAATTTGGAGAGAAAGAGTACGCCTAAACGCTGCCAGAATCACTCCATACCACCATCTTGGCTGCTGATTTCGAATTTAAGTCTGTTGTCTGCTGTAATTTGCTTCAAAACACTTGTAACCTTCAAGTATTAAGCAATAAAGTGATCAAACTTCATAGTGGACGTAGGCGCATCGCCGAACCACTCTAAATTCTTGTCTTCTATGCAATTTACTTTTCTATAACTTGGAGTTTTTGTTAGATAATTTTCATTTCCAATTTAAGTTCTTCACTTATTATCTCTTCAAAGACTTCCGAAGGGTGTTGCCCAATTTTGGTGCAAACATTTTGGTGCTTTCACTGAGAAAACCTAGATTTTCTCTTGCTCGTTGGATCTGTCATCGATACCGGATTGAATAAATCTAAGAGAGAGATCCAGATCTATCGTTCATGGGTTCCTTCTATTCTATTCAGATTGCTCTAAAATCTAAGAAGAACCATATTCATCATGCAGTCCGTACCCCTATTTTCGAATCCAGAAAAAATGCTGTTTTTCGTACCCATATTTTCGTATCCATGAAAATATGATGAATTTCGTACCCATATTTTCGTATCCATGAAAAAATGATGGTTTTCCTATCCATATTTTCGAACCCAGAAAATATGGTGAATTTCGTATCCATATGTTCGAATCCATGAAAATATGATCATTTTCGAACCCATATTTTCGAATCCAGAAAATGTGGTGAAGTTCGTATCCATAGGTTCGAATCCAGAAAATGTGGTGAAGTTCGTATCCATAGGTTCGAATCCAGAAAATGTGGTGAATTTCGTATCCATAGGTTCGAATCCAGAAAATGTGGTGAATTTCGTATCCATAGGTTCGAATCCAGGAAATGCGGTGAACTTCGTATCCATCACGGAGCGCTACTTCGTATCCATCACGGAGCGCTACTTCGTATCCATCAGGGAGCGCTACTTCGTATCCATCATGGAGCGCTACTTCGTATCCATCCATCTGCCTCCAATTCGAATCGATACTCACAGGTACTTCGACCCATCCATCTGCCTCCATTTCGCATCAATACGCGCATGCAGTTTGTATCCATCTATCTGCCTTTAGTTCGATCCATCATTTAAGCCGCAGCGCAGAGCACCAGCATAGTTAATCCAAACCTCAACTTAAATAAAGGAACATTCAGGTCGTTCCATGACTGGACGGGAAGTAGGAGATTACAATAGCAATTTTTGAGTTGCAATCAAGGAATGGGTATTGAAATACTATTCAAATGGTGCTCCCAGAGGCTGGAGAACCTAGCTAATATGGCACGAACTAGGGTTGATTAATGTATCATGCTTCTAAAGTGGACTGCAACTTCCTCCAATTAACCAGCTTTTAAAACTCCTAAACTGACAATTATGGTGCGATGGCTAGTATTACGACTACCCTGCCTTGTCTACTCTGCCAACTCAAAACATAGTTGTTCACCACTGAACCATCTTCATATGCCCGTATCTTAATCATTCCATGTCCATATGACTAAAAGCATGACATACAACTCAAAGAGGACTTCCTAACTATCTTATGCGAGCCTCCTTCATGGTGAAAATTAGAAATAATCACCAATCAATGAGCCCATATTAATCCACTAACCATCCGATCGACATTACCAACCACTCGAACATTAGGAAGTCGGGCATACATCATTCACCAGTATCACAAGACCCCGTAACCATAAAATGGACTTGATAATGTTGATTCGAGTATCGTTCCCAGTCAGAGCCTATTCATTGAGACCATCCTACACGTAGAATTTCTAACTAAAATTCAGCATGCCGACTATGTCCGTGTACTATGGAAATTCAACCTCCACCACTACCTCATGAAGTGAGAATGGTGAATGGAGTCCACGAAAAGTGATGAATACCATCAAATGCATTGTATCCCCTATTTCTCAAAGAAGACTGTCAATCGTAGTTAGGCATATCATTTCTACTTCTCATATTGCTAAAGGGAATGAAGAAGATGGCAGCCAATGAACTGATCAAAATCTACAGCCCGTTGCTGCCAACACTAATAAATGAAATCAGCACAAAAGCTTATTTCCAGAGTTTGATAACAGAATTGGTGGATAGTCGCCGACGACTACACCAACATGTCCAGGCCAACATTACGTTGATGAATCAGACGAAGGATCAACTTGGCGACATACAAGGGAACTTGCTCCATACTCTAAATCGGGAAGCTCCTTTTCTTTATATGACTATCATGGATGCCAACGCCATAAGGCTGCTCCAGAAAGGATAGCTCTGGCAATATGTTCAAGCCCCATAAAATGAAGAGCCGGGAACCCCCGACCTCAATTGGAACTTTGATCAAACTGAACCATTTGCGTTAGACTCCCAACTGTGAAAGGCTGGACCGAAGTGCAATAGCGAGCATACGACGCCGCTTCACTTATCAATGAGATTTTATCCGATCTCTTTTGAATTATTTCTATTTCTATTTCGTTTATGTTGCAAGATATAATCGACTTGAATTAAACTACTTGCAAATGATGCAGGTAACCGAGTACTTAAGGACGGGTGCAAAACAACCTCCGTGGACTATGATAAAGTCATTTAGGTATCATCATGGCGAGCATAATTCAACCACTCGTCGGTTGCTATACGCACCTGACTTGGGGCAGGCCATCAAAGTGGAAGAGACAGACAAGTTTAGGGCTCCAGTACGAAGTGGATGCAACCGACCATCCACTCACATGCCTATGCAATTTAGTTAGAAGATTTGAGAAAGACTTGGAGTTATGTAGCCCAACCATGCACTCTCCATCTCTTACTTGAAGCTCACCAAAATACTTATGCTTCCTCGGATGCCCAATAAAATTTAAATCACACCGAGAGTCGACGTGACATGGCCATCTATGCATCCAATCCTACATTAGAACTTGGGGTAATTTGAGGACATATGTTTAAAGTGGATATGATTTGATCATTCACTCTCCAGTTTGCATCTGTGATTCGGCAAAACAATCATGCCTTAAACCAACTTCATCAGGGGCCAACCATCAATCTATAGTCATCAATGAATGACTACCTACTCACAAACCATCATGAGCCATCGTTCCAACTCTCTTCCTCAACTCGACTGGAAGAGTGCAAAGCGTAAAGTGGACGTGGCTCGACCGTCTACTCTCCAACTCTTGCCCCCAACTTAAGGGAAAATACACAACTCAAAGTGGATGTAGTTCAGCCATCCTCTCCTCTGCTCGAGCTCAAAGCTTGCCAGAACACTAATCTTACTCCTTAGGCTTGGCAGAAGCGGGATCCAAATGAACACGGATGTGATTCATCCGTCCATAAACCAAGTCTCCTCCTTTGTTGATGGAAGATAAGTGGAAAGTAATCGAGATCCCACCGATCATTTGCTAAGCGAAACCCACCTCTCGGGGGCAAGCCATCACATCAATGGCCGAACTGGACTGACACACGACAGTCCTGCAATCAACTCTAGGTTCCCAGAGTGCGAACTGGAGTATAAACATCCAATAAATCGTTCCCAGAGTGCGAACGGACTCCAAATTCCCAGAGTGTGAATTGGAGTATAAACATCCAATAAATCGTTCCCAGAGTGCGAACGGACTCCAAATTCCCAGAGTGTGAATTAGAGTATAAACATCCAATAAATCGTTCCCAGAGTGCGAACGGACTCCAACTTCCCAGAGTGTGAATTGGAGTATAAACATCCAATAAATTGTTCCCAGAGTGCGAACAGACTCCAACTTCCTAGAGTGTAAATTGGAGTATAAACATCCAATAAATCATTCCCAGAGTGCGAACGGACTCCAAATTCCCAGAGTGTGAATTGGAGTATAAACATCCAATAAATCGTTCCCAGAGTGCGAACGGACTCCAAATTCCCAGAGTGTGAATTGGAGTATAAACATCCAATAAATCGTTCCCAGAGTGCGAACGGACTCCAAATTCCCAGAGTGTGAATTGGAGTATAAACATCCAATAAATCGTTCCCAGAGTGCGAACGGACTCCGACTTCCCAGAGTGTGAATTGGAGTATAAACATCCAATAAATCGTTCCCAGAGTGCGAACGGACTCCAACTTCCTAGACTGTAAATTGGAGTATAAACATCCAATAAATCGTTCCCAGAGTGTGAACGGACTCCAAATTCCCAGAGTGCGAATTGGAGTATAAACATCAAATCCATCGTTCCCAGAGTGTGAACGAATTCCTAAAAAGCCCAAATAGGTGTGACTGGCCATCTATTGGCTGACTCCAACTTCCCAGAGTATGAATTGGAGTATAAACATCTATTCCAGGTTCCCGAAGTGCGAACCAACCCATCAATGCGAACTCTGGGTTCCCAAAGCATGAATTGGAGTATAAACATAAATTACAGGTTCTTGGAGCACGAACCGAAGCATCCATGCTAACTCCAGATTCCCAAAGCGCGAGTCGGAGTACAAACATCAATTCCAAGTTCCCGGAGTGCGAACCAAAATGCAAATGCTAACTCCAGGCTCCCAGAGCGTGAATCGGAGCATTAACATCAATTCCAGGTTACCGGAGGGCGAACCGGAAAATACAAATGTCAACTCCAATTCCCTAGAGCGTGAAGTGGAGTATAAACATCAATTCCTGGTTCCCGGAGCGCGGACCAAAATACAAATGCCAACTCCAAATTCCCAGAGTGTGAATTAGAGTGCGAATGCCAAGTCAAAGTTGCGAACTGGAGTATAAACATTTAATAACTCTAAGTCCCCAGAGTGCGGACTGGAGTATAAACACTAAAATGGGTGTGAACGGCCATACATCAACTAACTCCAGATTCCCAGAATGCGAACTGGAGTATAAACATCAATAAACTCCAGATTCCCAGAGGATGAATTGGAATATAAAACAACGACTCACTCAAGTCCTGAGAGCACGGATTGGAGCACGAATTCCAAATGGGTATGACTAACCACCCATCAACTAATTCCAGATTCCCAGAGTGTGAACTGGATTGTAAACATCAACCAACTCCAATCCTCGAAGCATGGATTGGAATATAAATACCAGAAGGGATGCGATTTTATTGTCCATCTATCAATTCTAATTCCGCAGCAAGTTCTGTAGTACAAAAAGCGGATGTGGTTAGACTTTCTTCTTTCCAACTCTTCCCCTGACATGGGGGCACACTTATCATAAAAAATCGGTTGTGATCCGACTAACTAGCACTAAGCGGGCACGACATGACCGTTCATGCATCAACACTTATTCCCGGCACGGGACCTATAACATAATCTTTTAGAGATGCACTCCAACCGAGCAAGACAAGATTTCTTCCTTGATTCGACAGGGAGATGTAGATTCGCAAAACGGACCTAGCTGAATGCCTTATCCTAAATGGATATGACTACCCATCCTACCGCAAATGAACATGACACGACCGTACACCCGCTAACTCTAGCCAACGATCTGGCGAGTTGTGCATGCAACATGGACGGAGGTGACCCAACCATCTGCCAATCAACTCCTTCCTCCAATTCAATCGGAGAAACATCAAATTAAAGTTGCCGCAATGTGACCGCAATGTGCCAGAGGAATTAATCGAGGAAAATGCGGTTGACCATTTTCTACTAAAACTCTTAGTCCCCAGAGTAGGGACAAGGGTATGAACATCAAATAGGTGTGACTAATGGCCCTTCAACTGCCTCTAGTCCCCAGAGTGCGACTGCGACGATAGACAGATGAAGAATGTGATTCGACCGTTCATTTACCAACTCCGACCTAAAGTCGACGAGAGGAGTATAAACTCGCTACAGATGCAATTGGACCGTCCACAAACTAACTCTGCTAAAACCAAGACTGGGGGCAGAAGAACAAATCATTGAAAGAAGAGAAAGGTGACTCGCTACATTGCTAGCTTAGGGTCCTTCACAACTTAAGGCAATGACTACAAGGAGGCCTTAATGCTAACCAATTAGAACGATGCCCGAAGTTACAGGAAGCCAATTACACCGTACCGCCTGATCGACGGGCAATATCGATCTGCACCATTCATGTCATACCCCTGTATCGATATGCTATGAGGTCCGTACATTCTACATTGTGTCGCTAAATCCACGGCCAATATCGATCCTCTTCGACTGCAATTCGATGTGACACGAGCGCCCATCGAATACCTACGACCACCAGAGCATGGATAGAACCACGAATGAGTGTGACTTGACTATTCGTCCTCCGTCGCCTTCCTTCGATCCACCAGGAAGGGCATGAGACTGGATGAGCATGACTTGACTGCATTTGAGCTAATTTTGTCTGTAGATCTGACGGGAGAACGTAATTCAAAACTGACATGGTTGATCACCCAACTCCGAAAGAATGCAATGTGACCATTCATTCATCGACTCTTACCATAATCCGACTAAGCGAGCTTTTCACAACGAGTGCAACAAAACTGGCCACGCACCGATTCTTACCCTCGGTCCGATAAGGGAAGTATCAATCCTACATTGGATCTTACTGGACGATTCACTCTTCAATTTCTGCCCAGAGAATGACGACATAAGCAACAAAGTGAATGTCTATGAGGCAACAAAGTATTCTACCTAGAGGAAAGAACTAGGACAGAATGCAGAATATGGCACGGCTCGGCCTTCCATCGGTTAACTCGATATCACGGTTTAATGGGATAGAGTGTGAAATTGAAGCGAACACTATCTACCTTGTTGTTTATCGAGATATTCCCCAGACTTGGGGGCATGCACGAGAAATGAGATGAATATAATTTGATCTTCTATCAAACAACTCTAGCTCTTACAACTTGGACTACAGTATAAACACAATAGAAGATAGGCTCGATCATTCATGCAATACACCCATCAACCCAAGACTGGGGACATGAATGTGATCATCCAAGAGCTGGATACAACTACTCAACCCAATAGCTTGTGCCTAGTATTTATAACAGCTTGACGTTACAACCGAAATGATGCTTAGAGATAGAATCCTCAGATTAATGCCTGCACTTAAGGAGGAGGCGAATCTACTCAAAACCAATAGGTTTATCCGCAGTGTCCTCTACCCAAAATGAGTATTCATTCCTTTGCTTGTGCGAGAAACAAAAGGAGAGTAGTGAACGTACGCCGACTACTCAGATTTGCACAAGGCATGGCAAAGCATAGCTTTCCACATCTAATGATCAACCAACTAATAGACTCAACCATCATACATGGATTACTCTCATCCATGGACGCAAACTCCAGATACAATCAGATACCGAAACATATCCCAGACTAGGAATACAACTGTTTCATTACTGATGCGAGCCTATAGTGCTATGCTGCATTCCTTGGATTCAAACTTTGGAACGCTTATGCTACTTACCAAAGGACGATTAACAAATCATTCAAAAATCAGATCGGCCGATCAATGAGAGTATATGTAGTTAACATGCTTGTGAGATCACGACCATCAAGCGACCGCATCGATCACTTGACAAAGATATTCAGTGCTATCCAACAACCGCAGAATGAAATTTAATCCTTTGAAAGGCTCTTTTCAGCGTTGTATAAAATGAATTCTCGGGTTTCGTCATCAATTCCCGTGGGATTGAGGCTAATGTCAGAAAATGCTGAAGATTAGAGTCATCCGTATATGGAGGAAACCAAGCAGCTCTGATAGATCGCTCAGAGAGGCCTCCCATTTTGCCCAAGATCTTGGATCGTGAAGATCTACACTTCAATTGGGTCATGTCAACACACGCCATAAGCATCGCAATGCTATGTGAAGATAAACTAATCCAAAGACTAATATGCAATGAAAGCTGGCTATTGACAAGCTTACCCTGTTAATGTTTGTACCGACCAACCATTACGATGGGACCAATGGCAACCTTAAATGTCTGAAAGTTTACTCAAATGGAATAATAAAGCTAAGTATGAAGCCTTAGTCGCCAAGCTAAGACTTACAAAAAGAATAGGAATGGAAGCTTTACATATCTTATACGATTTCTTCTTAATGTGCCAAGTCAGGGAGGACTATCTGACTAGGGGGCAACGTCTTGCTCCTTATCTCAATTGTATCCTAGAGATACTAGCCGACTTCTAGTATTACGCCACTATCCCAATCGTTAGAGAACAAAACGAAAAGGCCGAATCATTGGCTGAGCTAGCCAACTCTGGGGATGCGCAACAAACAGACTTTATCCCAGTAGAGATATTTACTATTCCAAGCGCTGAAAGATGAAGATCGACTAGATTTTAGAGATGGATCCAAGAAAGGGGTCATGGGTGACTCCTATCAAAGGCTATCTACCGTGGGGAATTCTTCTTGAATAGACGAATGAGAGATGGCATATCCTCCGCAAACAATCACTGCACGATTATGTCTGGATCGTTCAACTCCATCAACACAAAACATTACACTTGTATCCATCAATCCAAGATCCAATATTACATATCCATCGATACGAAGCATACATTCTAACATCCCAAATCGATCCAGGAGAGGATCGGTACAAAAGGAAGGACTTAAAACAACCATCGAACGTTGTTACAACTCAAATTTCACTTCGAATCCATTGCCTTCCTACCTTTACACGATCGAATCCATCCCAACTTTATCGGTGCGAGGAATCATCGATTCAAGGAAGCACTAAGCAAAGGCTGGATTAAAAAACCGTCGACTCGAAGACGATCGATCCGAACAGACGTGACTTCGAATCCATCAAAGGACGTCTATGAGAGCAAATGAATCGCTATGATTTGAAAAATTACTTGTCTACCTTGTATACCGATTCAGGAGAGGATCGATACAAGAGGATAATCATAGACAACCACTGATTAACAACACTTTGGCTTGAATCTAAAATCGATTCAGGAGAAAATCAAGATGGAGTTCGGCAGCAAACAAAGACCGACATGACTCATGGACACACGACGTTAATAAGGGCGGAGCTAATGTATGTGCACAGATAACGAAATAACGTGCACACATAATCTAGATGGTGGTCTCTGTTCTTTGTTTCAAACAATTTCCTGTGAGTAAAACACTTACCCTTTCCACTGATTATATTAAACAACATGCTTACATTTGAGTCTGTGAATCAGTTGATTGATTGGGTTGGATATCTTACTTTTATTTTCTGGTAACTAAGGATCTGACATAAGAAATTTTTAGGTATAAGGTAAATTACATACACTCTGTTCATTTTTTTTTTAAAATCAGATCAATTATTTTTTCCTATCCGTTTGATTTTAAACATTGATTTCTGTTATCCCGCTTTTTGGGCAAAAGCCGTGATACCAAAGGATTGGTCAAAAACAGAAAACAGTTCACCTCAGAGATTGGTCGTATTTCACTTCACTATGGATATCGATGAGTTCTGTCCGAGCCTGGATCGGGCCGCAATTGATAAGGCATGACAAGAAAGACCATAGAAGCCAGCATTTCAAATTTCAAGTCAATCCGAGGTCATACGCTCAAGTTATGATGGATTCAAGTTAAGAAGGTGCACATTGCTCGGTTCGAACCCATCATGTTCGAACCCATCATATTCGAACCCATCGTGTTCGAAACCATCGTGTTCGAAACCATCTATTTCGAACCCATCATATTCGAACCCATAGGAAGAGGCGACATTCGAATCCATCTAAGGAACTCCCTACTTCGAATCCATCACAAATTCGAGTCCTTCCTATGCTTCGAATCCACCACAGCTTCGAATCCATTAATAGCTTCGAACCCATCACAGCCTCGACTCCATCGCTCACCTTCGAATCCATCCATCATCTTCGACTCCATCACTCACCTTCGACTCCATCGACTTCGACGACTTCGAATCGATCCAGGGCGCATTTGGATCGATTCGAACGAATCCACTCCATCGATTCGAAGACGACCTTCGAATCCAACAAAGCGGCTAAGCTAGCACGAACATGGATCGGCTCGAAGACAGGCGCGCCCCAATCGATTCGAAGTATTCGCTTCGGCCATGCATCGATTCGAACGAATCGATTCCATCGATTCGAACCAAACAACATGCCGAACACCCAATTTCGAACTAATCATAACTCCCAATCTACTGATCCAAATCCCATGAAATTTTTACAGAAGTTTGTCTACATGATGAAGAACGTCCACGCCAAGTTTCATCGCAATTGGACAATTTTTTGATCGATTCGAAGTTCACTTCGAATCGATCCCAAACTGGGCACGCACTTCAAGAACGCGGGCCTGTGGGCCCCCCGTCACGTGCCAAGCAGCCTCTCCATGATTTAGGCGGGATTTCAGCCTTCCACGCCTATAAATAGAGCCCCTGGTCATTCAGAAAAGGGGTCGGAGAATTTGGAGAGAAAGAGTACGCCTAAACGCTGCCAGAATCACTCCATACCACCATCTTGGCTGCTGATTTCGAATTTAAGTCTGTTGTCTGCTGTAATTTGCTTCAAAACACTTGTAACCTTCAAGTATTAAGCAATAAAGTGATCAAACTTCATAGTGGACGTAGGCGCATCGCCGAACCACTCTAAATTCTTGTCTTCTATGCAATTTACTTTTCTATAACTTGGAGTTTTTGTTAGATAATTTTCATTTCCAATTTAAGTTCTTCACTTATTATCTCTTCAAAGACTTCCGAAGGGTGTTGCCCAATTTTGGTGCAAACAATTTCACAACAAAAACAGTTTGTAGGAAGCATGAAACATTTTAAAATTTGTTTTACTTAATTTCATCAATTATGGGTGAGTTAAGCACATAACAGCGGCGATACATCCTATGATCGAAATTTTTGATCTTCATAATTTAATAGACTGATTATGTAGCTGGATTTATTGTGGGAAAATATGATTTTTAGACCTTGTTTTGGGATTTTTAGGTTGGTATTGAGGGAGGAAAGGATGGATGACCGGAATAGGGTTTTTGGTAAAATTCAGGTAGTCGAGATAATATGTGGGCTCGTCATTAGTTGTGGATAGGGCTGGGGTGGCGATGGAGTAGGGAAAATTGCACGGCAATTTTTTTAACTAGTTGGATGGACGATTGAGATCGATTTAGGGTTTAGGAGTATGTGGATGAGGGCATCGGTTTTCGGTTTGAGGTGATGATGAGGGGAGATGACTGACGTTCGCATGGAGGGGTAATGCTAGGGGAGATGGTGGTGCATGTTCTGGTGAGGTTTGGGAGGTGGACTTGGATGGAGGTGACGAGGTGAGGCGTTTGTAGGAGGAATGGTCGGCTGTAGTTTCGAATGGGATGCTCAATTTTTTGAGCGATGCTTCTTGACGCGGTTTCATGTGAGAATCGTGAGCGAAGGGTCATGCGTGACTGGGACACATGGCCGTCGGCGAAAGTTTCTGGTCAAGGCATCGTGCATGTGCATATAGGTATGTGCATGGTTTCTCTATGCAAAGAGAATCAGGAAAGATGATGGGAGGAGGATGTAAAGGAACCTGAGAGAAGAAGAAAGGAATTTGGGCCGAGAAAAAAAGACGGGCCGAACTAAGGAAATAAGTAGAACAATAGAAGGAAATGGGATTCAATACAATGGGAAGATAAGTAAATAAAGTGTCTGGGCCAGAGGAAGTATTGGGCCGAAGAAATTTAATAGGGAAAATAGATAAAACAAGTTTTAAAGTTAGAAAAAATCAAGTTCAACAATTTTCTTAACTATTACTCCTTAATAATAATAATGGGTCATTTGAATGTTTGGCTAATTTAAAGAATGTAATTTATTTTAACTTTAATGTATTAAGTAAATTTTTGGTTAAATTAAAATTTAACTAATAATGAAATTAAGTAGTTAATTAAAATGATTTAAATTTATATGTTAATGATAACTAAGAAATCAATAAAGATAAATGGGTTATCTTAAGGTTAATTAAGGCCTTTGATGATCAAATATTAACTAAATGGATTAAAGAGAAATTCATTAATTAATGATCAAGGTTAATTAATTAGGGATAATTAACCCATGGGATAATTACTTGATGAAAGTAATTAAAGATTAATTAATTATTGTAAGTGATCCTAGAATAAATTAGTTAATTAAGGGTTAAAGTAATTAATTATAGTTAATTAATTAAGATGGTAAATAAAGAAAAGTTATTAAAGAATTAATAATAGTTAATGATGGTTATTAACTAAGGATTATTTAGTAATTATTTAATATGATTATATTAACTAAGGATTATTTAGTAATTATTTAATATGATTAATCTCGATAATTAATTAGATTAATTAATTTATGATAATCATTTTTGAGAAATTGTTTAAGTTTGATTGCTTAATGGAAGTAATTAAGAAATTAACTACTTAATGAAATTAATGGAGTTTAATGTGATGGGTTTAAATTAATTAAGATTAATTAATTTTGATCACTTGATGATTTGATAATAATTTCTTAATGTAATTGATGAAGTATAATTACTTAGTGAAGTAATTAATGATAATTACTGGATGTAATTAGGAGAAGATGGAATTGTAAAAGTAATCTGGATTAAATTATTTTGTATAATTAATCAAGGGATTAATTAGAGATAATTAAGGAGTAATTAATTTATTTGATGAAGTAATTAAGGGTAGTTAATTACTGATGTTATTAATCAAGGGTGATTAATAATTATGGTTAGTAATTAATTAATGAAATAATTAAAGGTTAATTACCGTATTGGGGTAAGGGTAATTAATTTGTGAAATTAATTAAGGGGTAATTACTTAAATGTAATTAAAGGATAAATAGAACGATATTGGAAGCCTTTGATCAATTGTTATTCTTAGTACGGTTTGTGATGCTATGTGATAAGATATGTTGATTTAAATTGGGAAGATGTGGTTATCTATTGTTGATGAATTATGTGACATCCTGTATTTAAAATTGAGTTGTATTTCACTTGAACAATTCAAGTTAAGATGATATTGGTTTCGAAGAGACCGGAGTCGGGTATGAGTAAATACCCGAAACCACTTCGATTCTTTATTGATATGTGAAATCAACAAGATGGTATGGAATGATTTAAATGAATTTGACTGTTAATCTAAGTTCTGGTATTTAGATATTGATGTGTGATATCATGATGTTTATAACAAATTGTGAATTTGTAAATTGAAATGAGTACCCCGGGTTTATATAAGTGTTATACTTTTGTATTCTTTATTAGATGGGTTTACTCACGCTGGTTTCCAACCTGACCTAGGTGTTACTTTGATGTAATGCTCCGGTCAGACCGAGTATTACAGATTTTCAGGTAAGGACGTTCTGGAGCTCAGGAGGCGAGCTGGATGGCAGGGACGTATGGAGAGTTTCCACTATGATATTGTATATATCTGAGACATGTTAAATTGTATCTATCCAATGTTGTATAAAAATTTTATAACTCTGATATATCGATGTAAATTGATAGATACAGTATTCTTTGGTATAACTACTATTGATATTATATTTTATCCGCTGCGAATGTGAATTTGTGTATTTCTTTTCTGTTCTTCTTCTATCTCTTTCTTCTTTCTCTAACTATCTGTGAAATTTTGGCTTCGAAATTTCCAGGTCGTTACAGCCAATATTCCCCTTAACACATAATAGTGCTAGTAGTATATACAGTATCGTAATACCTCCTGATCGGGAGGCTACCAGAGGATACCCGATAGGTACAACACAAATCAAACTCATACAATGCACGCTAGGGTAGGTGACACGGCACAACAAGGCAATTCTAGGGTAGATATACTAATTACGCACACGGGCTGGTGGTAACGCGTAGTGCGCAGCTACCGCCCACCCCGAGCCATACCCCAAAATCAAAAATCAAAAGTGACCACCAAATCAATCTCAAAGTCAGAATATAATATCAAAGAAGTGTGTCCGATCAGAGGAGCTACCTCATTGGCCTGAGATCGCTCTTGTTTTAGCCACCTTAAGCCAACTCATGGGATTTGGATCCACGTATATACCTCAAAGGAACGCCGCCACTATCCTACTTCATTCTGAAATCTCCACTGCGTACACGGTTGTTAAAGTGGTTTTCGAAGTTGGAAGAGAGTACGACAACTTCCAATCCCGGTCTCTTTAACAACCCAACGTTATTATAACCCATGGATATTTATTACAAAATCATTTATACTTTAAAACCAATATATCACATCCATTCCAAACCAAATACTATATTATTTCATTCCAAAACGAAATCAATATATCATTTAAATAAACCCAAATTTCCAAATCATTGAATATTCCTTCAATTTATTTACTTAAAATATTCCTTTAAATCATTTTAAACCAAACCACTTTATAAAGTCATATTCTTAAATCTTCAATTTCAATAAGTTCAAATTAATATATTTGAAGGCAATAAAATTTCCAATAATTTCATTTCCAAAGCCATATTACTTTAAAGTTATAACCACTCTGAGACCAAACACTTTGAAATATATTTATTTAAACCATTTAATTCAATGTAACATAATGTTCATTTCAAAGTTGTAGCATTTCTAAGTTCATTCATTTAATTATAAAATTTCCAATACATTGTAGATTTCAGCTACAACAGCATTTATAAAGTATTATAGTAGATATATTAGTATTTCAAAAACATTGTCAAATTCAAAAACAGCAGCACTTACCAAGTGCTACAGTAGGTATTAGTAATTTAAAACAGTCCAGTTCCATTTCAGCAACAACATCACTTACCAAGTGCTACAATAGCTATTTAATTATTCAAAACAATTTACTTTCAGCAATAACGGCACTTACCAAGTGCTGCAGTAGCTCTTTATTTATTTCAAGGTATAGTTTAGTTTCTGCAACAACGGTACTTACAAAGTTCTGCAATAGCTCTTTATTATTTCAGAACTTAGTTTATTTCCAGAAATGACGCACTTAACAAATGTTGTCTTAAAACCACATCATTTCTGAAGTGCTACCAATGTTAATTCCAGATTTATTATAAAATTTCGACAACATTAAAACTTCAACTTTTAACCATTTTAACTTATAAAAATCATATTTTTTGCTTCAAAAATATTCCTTTGGGTATCATTTAACTTATGATTTAATAAAATAAAATTTTATCAATAAATATCCAATTTAAACTAAGATTCATTTGTTAAGTCAAAAGTACATTCTTCCTTAATTCTACTTCAACAAATAACTTAACACTTTACTTTGAAATTACCCACTTCATAAATAAAACTAAATTTTCATTTATTTACATAATAATTTTATTTAAAATCCAATTTCCAATTATCAAGTTGAGTCATAGTTTAAGATACATTTTTCCATTTTAAAATACTATTCATTTTACAAAACATAACATTTCACAAAAGAATATTTTATTGTAGTTAATATGACAATCAAATTTTCTTTATAGATCTATTCATTTAGACCTCAATTAACTATGGTTCCAAGTTAAATAAACCTTATTACAAAATGTCCCATTAAAATGTATTTCATTTTATTTATTCAAAAATACATTATTTATTTTACAACATATTCATTTCAGGAAATAACCTTTATTACCATTACTAGGTTAGATTTAATGTTCCAAATTTAATCAAACTTAATTATTAAGATATTTAAATAAAACTCTTTAAATTCCCTTTTTAAACCTAATAATTGACTTATAAAATTTTAATTTATAGAAAACCAATATCTTCAATAAAAAACCAATATACCTTTGCATGAAAATCATTAAATCAAATTTTAAGTTAAAATTCTATATACTCTAAAATGTCAAATTACTTCATAAAATTTAAGGAAAATATTACTTTAAAAATATTTACCATGGGCCTGTATAATAATTTCTAACCTAGGTCAAGTGATACAGATATGTATCATTTCAATCCGTAATTTAAAGAAAAATTCGAGTTCTATCATTTCAAACCCATAATCCCAAGCAAATCAAATACAATAAAAATCACTCGAGCCTATCATTTCAGCTCATAACGATTTTTCCTTATTCTAATGTCCGTTCGTGTGTGTATCATTTCAACCCGTAGTGATAGGGAACTTGCAGTGATACAGTAAATAAAACGAACAGTGTAATATAACATAGCTTATCAGAAGATGTAAAAAATATATAAATAGCATTTAAAATCATATTATCACATCACAGGAATATATGAATAACATACCAGTTTATACAGATTCACTTGTCATCATTTCACAATTATATAAGTACGTAAGTCTAGAGTGATAACTCACCATTTTCATGCTAGAATTTGACAAACTAGAGATACACAACAAACCCGAAAAAGCACGGCAAGGCACGACCACATTTTTGAGTGAATGAAGAGTCAGATCCAAATCTTGTATGTAAACAAATACAACATATATAAGAATATATTTCAATACAAAAGCATAGAAATTAAAACAATGGAAAAGATAAGGATTTAAGTGACATAACCTTGCTTCTATCAACCAATGGGCTCGGCCATGGTCAAGTGGGCTTGACCACACCGCACATAGGCTCGGCCATGATATTTTTGTGGCATGTAGACTCGGCCAAAGTGGCCGTGAAGCACGGCTATGGCTTGAGAAGTGAGGAGGTGGAAGGTACATTCAATGGAATGCTAAAATGCTAGGGTTTTGGGTCCTATTGGTTCGGCCTATGGCAAAGCATGGCTCGGCCAAGTGCTCAGATCTGGTCAAGTCATCATAAAGGTACGGTAAGGATTAGTTTTGGTCATGGCATGTCTTGGTGGGTGGGGTTTTGTTTATGGCCGAGGCTAATAGGAGAGGTGGTGGTGAAAAATGTTGATCTAGGCTAGGTTTCAATCAAGTTTGGTGATGTTGTCTTCATGGTGGTCACAGCCTTGTCATGGGTGATGAAGGAGGTGGTGATGGTCTGCATGGTGGTGGTGGAGAGGAGGTGAGGTCGGCTGTAGGTTGGAGGCCAAGCCTGTCTTAAAGAAAAAAGAGAAAACAAAAGAAATATGGAAGAAGAGAGCAAGGAGAAGCCATGAAAATTGAGAACTTGTTTTATTTTTTCTTTCTCACACAAATGAATGAGATGAGGAGTTTTTTTACGTGATTTACAACTTAGTGGCGGCTAGGGTTACAACAAAATGAATGGCTAAAGACGTGTAGTGAATGGGTAAGGCAAATAATAAAGAGGCTAGGCAATAAAAGGCAAGAGTTTGAATGGTTTGGAAAATAAAAAGGCAACACTATAAAACAAATAACCTGATGTATTTAATGAATTTTTTTCCTTTATTTTCACGCAATGAAAAGAGGATTTTGAGGAACAATATGTACGTGATTGATAGGAGAAAATCATGGCTATGAATGTGGGAGGTAATTGGCTATGCAAATGGAAAGGCAAGGGAAAAGGCAACAAATTAAAGCAAGTAACCTATGTCTCCAGAAATTTCTAAGCTATTATAAAATAAACCAGTCAAAAATTAAATAAATATAATCAAAGTTTATACAAATTAAAATAGAAAATAAGAGTTAGAGATATAAACATAGGAAAAAGAGAAAATAAAATATAGAAATCATTGCATGTAAAACATTGCATTTTATCTAATTTAAAAAGTATAAAACAGAATTTTACGAAACGAAAAGCAGAATTAATATTAAAATAAAATACATTTTCAAAGAAAAAGAGTAGAATTCAAAAATTCAAATTTAAAATTTCCAACTGTGGTCAAACTTTGAATGTTAGTTGACCAGAATATAAAGTTTATAGAAAATATTTATTTTATTGAATTTGGAAAATAAATTACAAACAAATTCCAAATTTACATTGGAAATTCCAGAAATTCATTTTTAAATGATTTTAAAATCAAAGTTTTCATATAAAATTTTAAATAAAATATTTACAAAATTATGGGTTGTTACACTCTCCCCCACTCAAAACTTTTCGTCCTCAAAAAGGAATGAGGTAGGGGAATAGAAGCGACCCGAAAGAAAATAGATTGAAAGAAAAAATAAGCAATGAATTTTTAAACCATATAAATTTAAATTTAAATTAATAATTGATTTCATCCATTGAAATTCACATAAGTTAAATCAATCTTAACTATTCTAACTTGATTATCTTATCCAGTTATCTTTAATTAAATTTTTTCTAAAATCATAAATTTGCATAGTCATTTATTATAATCATATTTTATTCAACCAATTTAATTCTTCTTTATTCCAAATTAAATTTATTCCACTTAATATGTCTAATCACATATATCAAGCATATCCACTCCTACTATGACTATTCCAATTTATTTATAACTTCCTAACATCATTTTATATTTTAAATTATTTAATTAACCCTTTATTCTATTTACCTCTATTAATCCTTTATGACTAAAATTAAGTGTATAACATTTAGTATGAACACTCAATTTTATTTAAAAAATCCTTTTTACATTGTATGTTATCCAATTACCTTGTTAACTTCTAATAATTAAGGTAAGTTATACTGACATGCAATAGAATGTTATACAAATAAAATTTTCTTAATTCAATTATCCAAGCTTAAATATTTATTCAAAAATTTGATTTCATTTTACAATTGATATTATTCTTTAAGAAAAAGTTTAAGAACTATATTTCCGATTAATTTCAAACTATTTTAGAGATAGATAATTATATATAAATAATATATATCACATAGAATTTAAAACCAATATATATATATATATATATATATATTATAAATCAAGTCATATTTTTAGAAAGTTCAAATCAATTTAATTCTCCAAAGCAAGACTGTAGCAATACTATAGAATGGTCTCTTCACTTCGAAACTCAAAAATGGAAGTCGATGATGCTGCAGTCATCACAAAATTATTTTCCAGCAACAAAGAGAAGAGCACGTTAATTTAGACTTAGAAATTCTTTGAAATAATTTCTACTTGAAATACTTTAAATAATACACCCATTAAAACTTTAAACACAAAGTTTAAAACCATCAGAAATCAAATTCTTAGTTTCTTGTTTTAAATTCATGTAAATTTCCAAATTAATTTATAGCCATGTTCATAGTTCAATTATTTATATATGAAACAATAGCCAATGGTTACAAGCTATATATACAGAGTCAAATATTATTTCTCAACATCTAATTCAATTAACTATCAAAATTCAGAAAATCATACTTATATATACTATAATTATACAAAATTTATTTTATTTAATAAATTTGAAACTATATTGTGTCGGTTTGCTTAGTTCAAGTGTTTTGGAGATCCTATTGACAGCGTTGATCAGACGAATCGATCAAAAACCCAAATCAATATCAACAACTCAAATAACACAATATATAAAACCTTTTAATTATAGATTTACAAATACACCATACATGAATAGATTTTCGAAGCAAGGATAGAGATTCATATGGTTAACTCAAATCAAAGAGGATTTTGATTTGAAATAAGTTGGAAATAAGGATAAGATGATTAACTAACCGAATAGGAAGATGGATAAGCTTATATAAATCGCGTGCAACTTTAACCGGGTCAACCTTGATTTAAAGAATAAGATCGATGTAGAATTCCGAGGCAAATCTACATCCGATCTCAAAAGGTAGAATTCAAAACAGCAAGAGATACTAGCATCTAACCGAGGATATATAAATCTCTGGTGAATCGATGCCTGTTCTAAAGGAGTTCCACCTCTTTGCAAGTCATTTAGTGGAGCTATGGGATACTCTAGAATTCAAAAGAATACGAATAGCAGGGAACAAGAATGAAATTTGGAACCGTAGGGAACGTTCCATAATTCAAAGGAAAACGAGTCAAAAAGAAGAGATTCACACTCGAATGAAAGTGATTCTGTAAATAAATTTACCATATATGCTAAGTTTTTCCTAGAGCCAAGGCTTTGATACCAACTGTAACGACTTGATATTTTCAACCATTCGCATCCACACATGCCGGATTTGAATTGCTCAAAATACCAGATTATTAATTTATATTTGGCAAAACTCAACATATGCAGTAAATAAATAAATCACTGATCACATACACAAAGTACTATAATGCAGCGGAAGTAAAGAAATAGTAGTTCATGAAGCTACTATATAAATACATCAGAGTTAAACAAGATACAATAGAACTAACAAGATACAACAGAAATTTAATATGATAAACAAGCACGAAGCTAAATACATTCCTGGAATCAACTAGATAACTGAAAGCGAAACAGAAAGATGGATCTTCAAGTAGAGTTCCAACTCCAAAGGTGAGTCTATATGCTGTATCACTCAGTCTAACTCGAGCGTAAAGCAAAATACAACACTCGAGTCAGGACATACATACTTATACAATGTAAGCCAACTCATGTAAACTGTAATATAAGGTACAAGTAACTTAAAGGATGCTTGGGACCTCCCATCCTCTAAGAATCCGTTAAACTATTTACTATGTAGCAATATTTCCTATTATAATAATGTCTATAGTAAAATAAACCTACTTTAAAATAGCTTTAAGGAGTGACCCAATATTTCCCTTAACACATAATAGTGTCAGTAGTCTATACAGTATCGTAATACCTCTTGATCAGGAGGCTACCGGAGGATACCCCATAGGTACGGCACAAATCAAACTCGTACAAGGTACGCTAGGGTAGGTGACATGGCACGACAGGGCAATGCCAGGGTAGATATACCAATTACGCACTCGGGCTGGTGGTAATGCGTAGCATGCAGCTGCCGCCCACCTCGAGCCACACCCTCAAATCAAAAATCAAAAGTGGCCGCCAAATCAATCTCAAAGTCAAAATATAATATCGAAGGAGTGTGTCCGATTAGAGGAGCAACCTCATTGGCCCGAGATCGCTCCTGTTTTAGCCATCTTAAGCCAGCTCATGGGAGTCAGGTCCACGTACATACCTCAAAGGAACGCCGCCACCATCCTACTTCATTCTGGAATCTCCACTGCATACACGGTTGTTAAAGTGGTTTTTGGAGTTGGCAAGAGTATGACAACTTCCGATCCCTGTCTCTTTAACAAACCAATGTTATTATAACCCATGTATATTTATTTCAAATCATTTATACTTTAAAACCAAAATATAATATCCATTCCAAACCAAATACTATATTATTACATTCCAAATCCAAATCAATATATCATTTAAATAAAACCCAAATTTCCAAATCATTGAATATTCCTTCAATTTATTTACTTGAAAGATTCCTTTAAATCATCTTAAACTAAACCACTTTACAAAGTCATATTTTTAAATCTTCAATTTCAATAAGTTAAAATTAATATATTTAAAGACAATTCTTAGTTAAATATAATTTCTAATAATTTCATTTCCAAAGCCATATTACTTTCAAGTTATAACCATTCTGAAACCAAACACTTTTAAATATATTTATTTAAACCATTTAAATTCAATGTAAAATAATGTTCATTTCAAAGTTGTAGCATTTCTAAGTTCATTCATTTAATTATAAAATTTCCAATACATTGTACATTTCTGCTACAAAAACATTTATAAAGTGTTACGGTAAATATTTTAGTATTTCAAAAACATTGTCAAATTCAAAAACAGCAGCTACCAAGTGCTACAGTAGGTATTAGTAATTTAAAACTCATTTCAGCAACAACAGCACTTACCAAGTGCTACAGTAGCTATTTAGTTATTCGAAACAGTTTAGTTTCAGTAGCAACAACACTTACCAAGTGCTGCAGTAGCTCTTTAGTTATTTCAAGATATAGTTTAGTTTCTGCAGCAACAGCACTTACAAAGTGCTGCAGTAGCTCTTTATTACTTCAGAACTTAATTTATTTCCAGAAATGACAGCACTTAACAAATGCAGTCTTAAAACACAGCATTTCTAAAGTGCTACCAATGCTAATTCCAGATTTACTATAAAATTTCAGCAACATTAAAACTTCAATTTTTAATTACTTTAACTTATAAAAATCATATTTTTCGCTTCAAAAATATTCCTTTGGGTATCAATTAACTTATGATTTAATAAAATAAAATTTTATCAATAAATATCCAATTTAAACTAAGATTCATTTGTTAAGTCAAAAGTACATTCTTCCTTAATTCCACTTTAACAAATAACTTAACACTTTATTTTGAAATTACCCACTTCATAAATAAAACTAAATTTTCATTTATTTACTTAACTTAATAATTTTATTTAAAACCAATTTCCAATTATCAAGTTATGTCATGGTTTAAGATAAATTTTTCCATTTTAAAATCATAACTATTCATTTTACAAAACATAACATTTCACAAAAGAATATTTTATCATAGTTAATATAACAATCAAATTTTCTTTATAGATCTATTCATTTCGACATCAATTGACTATTATTCCAAGTTAAATAAACTTTATTACAAAATTTCCCATTAAAATGTATTTCATTTTATTTATTCAAAAATACATTATTTATTATACAACATATTCATTTCAGGAAATAACCTTTATTACCATTACTAGGTTAGATTTAAGATTCCAAATTTAATCAAACTTAATTATTAAGATATTTAAATAAAACTCTTTAAATTCCCTTTTTTAAACCTAATAATTGACTTATAAAATTTTAATTTATGTAAAACCAATATCTCCTACAGAAAACCAATATACCTTTACATGAAAATCATTAAATCAAATTTTAAGTTAAAATTCCACATATTCTAAAATTTCAAATTACTTAATAAAATTTTAGGAAAATATTACTTTAAAATATTAACCATGGGCCTATATAATAATTTCTAACATAGGTCAAGTGAAACGGATATGTATTATTTCAATCCGTAATTTACAATAAAAATCCGAGTTCCATCATTTCAAACCCGCAATCCCAAGTAAATCAAATACAAAAAATCCCTCGAGCCTGTCATTTCAGCTCATAATAATTTTCCTTATTCTAATGTCCGTTCGGGTATGTATCATTTCAACCCATAGTCATATGGAACTTGCAATGATATAGTAAATAAAACGAACAATATAATATAACATAGCTTATTAGATGACGTAACAAATATATAAACAGCATTTAACATCATATTATCACATCACAGACATATATGAATAACATATCAATTTATACAGTTTCGCTTGTCATCGCCTTTTTCAGGCTAGAATATGAAAAACTAGAGATACACAACAAACCCTGAAAAGCATGACAAGGCATGGCTATATTTTCGAGTGAATGAAGAGTCAGATCCAAATCTTGTATGCAACAAATACAACATATATAAGAATATATTTAAATACAAAAGCATAGAAATTAAAATAATGGAAAAGAAAGGATTTAAGTGACATAACCTTGCTTCTATCAACCAACGGGCTCGGCCATGGTCAAGTGGGTTTGACCACACCACACATAGGCACGGCCATAATATTTTCATGGCATGTAGGCTCGGCCAAAGTAGCCTTGAAACACGACGATGGCTTGAGAAATGAGAAGGTGGAAGTTACATTCAATGGAAGGCTAAAAGGCTAGGGTTTTGGATCCTATTGGTTCGGCCTATGGCAAAGCATGTGTAACGACCCACCTTTCATTCCACAGAAAGAAGCATCATTCCACAGAAAGAAGCATCATTAAAAAGAAAGAAAGGGATAAAAAAGAGAAAAGATAAAAAAGAAAGAATAAGAAAACATCAGAATCTCATAGCGGAACGAATAAACTATATTATATCACATAAGATATTACATATACATCAGAGTTACGCAGCTCTTACAACATAAAATAGACAGTTATAAACACTTATCTAGTCATTACAACTCAAGTATGTCACAGAAATACAATACAACACTAGCACAACGGAACCACTATGTATCTACAAACGCTGAAGCCTTCTGTTCCATATCTCCTCCAGAATTCGTCAAAGCTAACCTGAAACCCTTGGCTACTCGTAAAAATTTCAGTACCCAAGAGTTTAATAAATCAGAAAATAAACTCCAGGTCAGATATGGGTCTGGTGTGAGTAAACGGGTTAAAGTTGCTTAACTTTGAAAATCCTTTGAAATAAAAGGCATCTCGTAAGACTTCCCGCATACAAACACGGAAAAGTTTTTACCTTACGATAACCAGAACATTTGATAGGAAATCCAGTTATATATAATAGGATCTAGGTTTTTCAAGTAAAATACAGAAATAGCTGGAATGCTTACATCTCACATTCCAACATAGTTGGGCATAATTAATACGTATGGCACTTATTGGAAATTGGATTCCATACAATGGCAGGGCTACTGAAGTACCACCCATTATAGTACGTGGCCTAGATCGCCGTACCTAGGATCCACCCTAAATCCCCTGCAACACAAGGCCGGAATCATCCCTTACTGGATAGTCTCGAACAAGACAACCCTACAATTGTTCATGACCAACTACCCACACAGCCGAATAAAAAGGAACCTCTAGATATGGATAAATCTCGTCCTACTTGGGCGCGACCCACTTAACCTTGCAGCACCTCCCCTGTTTTAGCCATTCCCGGTTGATGAGGCTTGAGGCTACGATTAACTTTGTAGAAACACATCTATCTTAGAATTCTCATCGTCCTCCGGACGATGTTCTGAAAGCATTCAATCCATACAAGTTCGTTCCGGGTTCGAACGAAACCGAAGGCACTATCTCGCTACACTCATTTTGGAATCAACCTTAGAGTTAACAACAATAGCCCTTGCACTCTTAATCTCATCTCAATCGAAAGCATTATCTCTGTTAACTCGTTTTGGAATCACCCTCAGAGTTAATGATTGTAGCCTTTCCTCTGAATCTTCATCTTCACTTGACATTCACGACCTATCGTTTAATTTGGATCGATGTAGTTTTCGAAATTCCAAATTTGGAAATCCAATCTCGGTCTCACCGAAATCAAAAATGCCATCTTAATGTCCAAGTGATTTAAGTTTGAACAATTTAATTCAATTTAAAACATTGTATTCACACAGCATCATCCACAGATAAATATCACACATTCACCATAGCAATTACCAATATCACATCACAGAACATCACAGATCATCAAACCATAGGTATAAATCATTCCAGATATTCTACTCAAACAATCGTCCATAAATAGAAATTATTAATTCAAATTATAATTAATTTAATCAACTTAAATTGGTTTAGTTACTTGAGAATTAATCACCTAATCCTGCCTAATCAAACATTAATTAATTAATTACAAACCATATAATTAATTAATCATCCTTTAATTACCTCATAAACCAATTAATTAATCTTTAATTACAGATTAATTATCCGTTAACTATTCTCTTAATTAATCATCCTTGATTAATTATTCTTTAATTGCATTAAATAATTAGCCTTTAATTAATTACACAAATTAATTATTCTTTAACCATTTATATTAATGAACTTTTAATTACCCTCATTAATTAATTAATTATAATTAATTACATTGATCCTTAACTAATTACATTAATTAATTATACTATAATCACTTCATTGATTAATTATCTTTTAAGTAATCACATTCATTAATCAATTAAATCTTTAATTATTCTTATTAATTACATTAATTAATGATCCTCTAATTACTTTCATTAATTAATTATTCTTTTAATTACATTTTATAATTAATCTTTAACTTAATTAGATTCGTTAATTAACCTTGATTAATCACATTAGCAATCTTAATTACCTAACTAATTAATTAACTCCTTGATTAATTACATTAATCCTTTAATTAACTACCCTGAGTAATTAACACTTAATTACTTCCACTAAGTAATTATTCTTTAATTACTTTCCATCAAGTAATTTCCCTTTAATACATCCAATAATTATCCATTAATTACTTTACTAAGTAATTACACTTCATTAATTACATTAAGTAACTATACTTAACCCATCATCAAGTAATTCTCTTTAATTAATTAAACTTAATTAATTAACTTAAATTAACCATATTAACTTAATTAATTACATTAAATAATTAATTACTTTATTAAGTAATAACCCTTTTTATATTAAATAATTAGTCCCTAATTACATCCATTAATTAATTAATCCTTAAATTAATTACATTAATTATTTATTTAATTAATCACACTATATAATTTATCCTTAATTACTCCCATTTAATTACTTCCATAAGTAATTATCCTCTTTAATTAATTATATTCCATAATTATACATAAATATTTTACACTAAGTAATCACTTAATTAATAAAGTAATTAATACTTAATCCACTTCATAAGAGATTGTCCTTAATTAATTAAACCAATTATTTATCTTAAATTAATTAACCTAATTAATTATTTTTTGTTAATTAGTTAATGGTTCCTAGTAAATATTATTCATTAACTAATCCATTATTAAGTAATTATACTTTGATTACTAACATACAAAAGTTATTTTGAAATCTTTTGACTAACTAATAGTTTAATCACTTTCTAATTCATCATTATATCATATTTAAGAATTTTATTAAGTTAATTATCCGAGAAAAATTATCTTAAACAAAACTAATTTAAAACATGTTTTATCTTTTAAAAAAATTAAATCTTAAAAACCTATTTCAAAACTTGTTTTAAAATTTCACTTAGAATTTGGAATCATTTTTTTTGAAAATAAAACATTTTTTAAAAACATGAAACCTGGTCTACACATTTTCCGTTTTACAAAATTGTTCGTGTTTTACATTTTAAATACCCTGGTTAAAACATTACAACACCCGAGTCCAACGCAATAACCCACGAACAAAAACCCGAGACAACAAGACAAACTCCCGAGCAAAGACATGAGACGTACAAATTCCTCTCTGCTTCCAGACACACCCACGAATGACTCGAGAATGACCCGAGCCCAGACTTCATCTTCCTCACCAAAACAAACTAGACATGCTAATCACCTCCATGCTCGTGCACGACTGGAAAACTCGACAATCTCTCCGGCCCTCACCAACCCCTAATCGACCTCGACAAACTTCTCAACTAAGTAGAACTACGAAAATCGATGGCTAACCAAAAATCGATAACTCGATCAAACTGGAATATGAATTCGATCGGAAAACCACCTCTGACCGTTAACTTCGACCCCAGGCCTCACGCCGTTCAACCCGAATCAACGCCATGACATCCAGCTCCGATTCCCCACTATGTGATCTGTCCCGGTGTACTGCCCATGCCGTACCAACCTCGTCAACTCCGATGATCAAAACTATCACAAAACCCTATTTCCCTCGCTCCTGGCCATGACGCCTATGATAAAACTGACTTTTTGCCAGAGATCCCTGACACCCTGACCACCTCCAGGCCAAACCCCGCCACACACCTCACATCTATCGATGGCAAATGACAAAAGTCCAAAAATCGATCATCTCGAGTATGCCCGACAACCTCATGCTTAAAAATCCAGATATTTATACCAAAATTAAAGATTTCCTACCCTGAATCCATTCATGCAATCCAATCATGAAATTGTATTCATAAAATTTTGACCAATTTCTAATTATCACAGTATTTTCTTATTTATGAAATAATTATTAAACTAAAATCCTTGAAACCTTTTTTAGAGTTGATATCATGTTGTTATAATCATATTTCATTCAAAGATCCAAGTTTAAGATTGCTTGTATTTGGAGATATGGATTTTTAAAAGTAATTCAAGAAACAGTGAAACAATAGAGACCAAAATTATATATATATATATACACATACATATCCATAATATTAATATCAATTCAAGTTTATATTCATGCTAAACTATCCATGCAATCCAACATTATCTTACACATTTCACATGTAACAAAGTCAAATCTAGATTTAAACTATTTTTAAAAGAAAATAGGTTTACTCACCGTTATAAAAGCTGAGAGACAGTTTTTCTTGATTCCTGGAATGGTGCGTTTGATCTGAAATCTTTTTAATGAATTGATCTTTGAAATCTTGTTTGTTGAAGCTTACTTCTTGCATAGCTTAAATCTGGTTTGAGCATTGTTGTTGTTTACATTTGATTCCAGGTTGATTCTAGGTTTCAGTTTCTCCTTTGAATTTAGAAAAGATAAATAGAAAAATAAGATGGAGGAAGAAAGGATTTGAACTGAAAGTCTAAATAGATCTCTTCCTTTAGGTTTGAGAATAAATTTGCATTTCAATTTTTCTTTTCTTTTTAAAAAAATATTGCTGCCACTTGTTTATTCAAATTGAGAAATGTATTACTAATTAATTCCTACGTTGACAAGTGTGAAGACTTATATATATATATATATTTATATATATATTAATTTCTATGTTTTAACATTAATATATTATGTTTAGAGTTTAAAATATACATATATACAACTTCTATAAATATATATATCTTAAAAATCTTATATACTTGCAAACTATGTTTTAAGTATATATATATAAAATGGTACTTAATCCATGAGATGTTTAAAAGAAAGAATATTTTAAATCTATATATATATTTTATAATCTATTTTAGTTTAAGAACTTTTAAAAGAAATCACAATAATTTTTTATTAAATTTGTATAAGCTATCACATTTTAAAAATAAATATTTATCTTATGTATTTAAAAATATAGAATTTATTTTTAAATAACTTTTGAAAGGTTTTGTATTAAATTCAAACATTATCTTCCAAATCACAATATATACATATACATATACATACATACATATATATATATATATATATATATATATATATTATAAATTTGAAAACATTATTTCTAATTAAGTTTAAACCAAAACTTTTCTATTTACAATATATACAAATATATATACACATTATAAATAGAAACATTTTTAATATTAGCTTTAGAAATTATTATATTGAATTTTAAAACAAAACTTCAAATCACAATATATATAAACATATATATTATAATTTGAAAACATATTCTTAAATTAAATAAATACCAAAGACTTCCTATTTACAATATATATACACCAATATACATTATAAATAGAATATATTTTTTTATTAGCTTTAAAAGATAATTTTTTATCAATTATATATTATAATTTTGAAAACATAACATTTGTAAAATTAAATAATTATTAGTTCTGAAAAGATAAATTTTGTTAAATTAGATTATTAAATCAATATTGCACATTTAAAAATAATTATTAATGGAAATTATCAAATAAATATTGCCTAAAATTCCGGGACATCACATTCCTCCCCCAATAAAAGAATTTCGTACCCAAAATTTAAAAGCAAAGATAATTTAATAATCCAACAAAGGTTTCAAATTTTAAAACAACAAACATATGTTATCAACCATATACTAGCAACCATAGCAACCAATTCAAACAAACAACTCTAACTATCCAGACAAAATTCTGGATAGAACTTCCTAGAGTTTTTCAGGTTCAAACACCGGGATACTCGCTCTACTGAATCTAGACTAGCTACATCACCTAGATCCTGAGCTCCTATATATCTATATCTACAATCTGAACAGGATACTTGACCACAGACAAGTCCCATTCAACTTTCAAATCACCCTAAACTGCTGGTTCTAAAACCAGTGATGGATCGTACACATACTCCCTTAGAGATATGTGAAATACGTCGCGAATCCTAGCCATCTGAACTGGCAATTCAATCTTGTAGACCAAAGTACTTATCCTTACAAGAACTCAGAAAGATCCAATACACTTCTGAGCCATCAATCTTACCCAAATCTTATTGCTCTTACGATCGGAGAAAACTTACCAAAAATTAAATCTCTGACTTCGAATTTCGAATTCCTTCGTCTCTTATCCATAAAATTCTTTTGCCGATCTTAGGCTGCCTTCAACCTTCTTGAACAACCCATTCTTCGCCGATGCCTCTTGGATCAAATCTGCACCAAGAATAAGATAATCTTTGGATTCTACTCAACAAGATGGTTCTCCCAAGATCCATCAAAATCCAGAACACAAACTCTACTTCATAAGAATCAGTAGACTTCAGACTTACTTCTCTAATCTGGAAAAACAAAACAGGTGCACTAGACAACCAAACCTTCAGATCCCGAATGAACTTCCTATAGAAATCCTCTAATCGAAGACAAACACAAACTTTCAAGGAATTCGACGTTGCTTCTATTCTATAATAGCCGTCACCTTGCTTCCGCTGCACAACTCTGATATGAAGATGTTGAGAATGATGTTGACGAACACAAGCACATACTTGTCCAACACATCTCGAAAACATTGTCCATCAAATTCCATAAAATCTTAGTGACCTATCTGATTCGGTCACAATTGCCACAGCAAAAATCCAGCCAGAAAACTAGATTCGATCAATCTAAGCTTCTTTACCAATCCTCTCTCAAGGAACCATCCCCCTACTAGGCTGAACCAACGGTAATGCTCCAGGAACCAAGCCAATACAGAACTCAATCTCCCAATGCGGATGCAAACCATGACTTCTTCGAAGACATCCGAAAAACCTCAAACTTATTCGATAGCTCCTACATCCTTTAAAGATGCCTCAATCCAAAGCAAAGATTACTAAGAGAATTTCCAAACAATCGCAAGTCACTTATGCGATTCTACTCAGTTCAGATTACAAAGAAACTATTCTCTCTTCACATATTAGAACTACTTAAGCATCTCTAACCAAAAGAAGAAACTGATGGTCCACCCTCAACCACAAACATCATACCCTGCTAAGCCTCCAGAAGAAGTGAGCAAGCCTTCACTATCTGCCCGGCCTACTGACAGAAGAATCACAAAGACTCTTGAACCATCAAAGAAACTGACCACTCTACTGCTTCCGAACTCCACCTCTAGGACACCGCTAAGCCAAGAGACCTTCCTGACAGCATATTCAACACCTCCGAGCTGCCATGCTGCCTTAGATGCCAAAGACTTCCTTATCCAAAAGCTCCTCAAATCACAAAGCTATATCAACTGACTCCACAAAGAGCCTTCAAGATTGCAGATCTCTCTCAAGAAACTCGAGCTTCAAACCAAGAACAAACACCTTGTAGAGATGAGTTCTAAACTCCAATACAAACAAAACTCCTTCCTACGGTTGCACAGATACGATCACTTGCTTCAGCACTTCGATTGATCCAAACTCTAGAAAATCCACTTGCACGAGCGCAACAAAGCTTATACTCCAAAGAAGGACTCCAAACCTTAAAAAGGTTTCCTTCAAAGATCGGTGAAATCCTTACAATATGCTGCAAAGCTTACTCAAGATGCCCAATACCGCCCTGGCAGATACTCTTCCAACCTCAATTACTCAGACTTCTTCCACCAGTGGGAGTTGTGCTATACATACTACTACCTCTAGAACTCATGTTGGCAAACCCGAACAGGTAATCCAACAAAATAGGAATATATACACACACATACACACACACAAATACGCTCTCTCAGAAAGAAATCTCTCCAAAGTCTAGGTATTCACTCAACCTAGCGCTCTGATACCACAATGTAATGACCCTCCTTTCATTCCACATAAAGACGCGTCATTAAAAAGAAAGAAACGGATAGAAAAGAGAAAAGACAGAAAAGAAAGAACAAGACAACATCAGAATCTCACAACGTAATGAATAAATTATATTATATCACATAAGATATTATATAGTATCATATATATCAGAGTTATAGAGCTCTTACAACACAAACTAGACAATAATAAACACCTGTCAAGTCATTACAACTCAAGTACATCACAAAAATACAACCAACTCTAGCACAGCAGAACCACTACATATCTGCAAACTCTGAAGCCACCTGCTCCATATCTCCTCTAGAATTCGTCAAAGCTAACCTGAATCCCTTGGCTACACATAAAAATTTGAGTACCCAAGAATTTAATAAAACAGAAAATAAACTCCGGGTCAGACATGGGTCTGGTGTGAGTAAACAGGTTAAAGTTGCTTAGCTTTTAATATCCTTTGAAACAAAAGGTATCTCGTAAGACTTCCCACACATTCATGGAAAAAAAAATTACCTTACGATAACCAAAACATTTGATAGGAAATCCAATCATATTATAATAGGGTCTAGGGTTTTCAAGTAAAATACAAAAATAGTTGGAATGCTTACATCTCATGTTCCAACATAGTTGGGCACAATCAATACGTACGACACTTATTGGGGATTGGATTCCATACAATGGCAGGGCTACTGGGGTACCGTCCGTCGCAGTACGTGGCCTAGATCATCATACCGAGGATCCACCTTAAATCCTCTACAACACAAGGCTGGAACCATCCCATACTGGAAAGTCCTGAACAAGACAACCCCGTAGTTGTTCTTGACCAACTGCCTACACAACCAAATAAAAAGGAACCTCTAGACAGGGGTAAATCTCGTCCTACTTGGGCGCGACCCACTTAGCCTTGCTGCACTTCCCCTGTTTTAGCCATTCCCAGTTGATGAGGCTTGAGGCTATGATTACCTTTATAGAACACATCTATCTTAGAATGCTCATCGTCCTCCCGAAGATGTTCTTAAAGCATTCAATCCATACAAGTTCGTTCCGGATTCGAACGAAACCGAAGGCACTATCTCGCTACACTCATTTTGGAATCACCCTCAGAGTTAACGACAATAGCTCTTGCACTCTGAATCTCATCTCAATCAAAAGAACTATCTCCGTTAACTCGTTTTGGAATCACCCTCGGAGTTAACGACGATAGCCTTTCCTCTGAATCATTATCTTCACTTGAGATTCACGACCTATCATTTAAATTGGACTGATGTGGTTTTTCGGAATTCCAAATTTGGAAATCCGATCCCAGTCTCACCGAAATCCAAAAAGCCATTTTAATGTCCAAGTGATTTAAGTTTGAACAATTTAATTAAATTTAAAAATTTGAATTCACATTATACTCAAATCCAGACATTCTACTCAAACAGTCATCCACAAATAGGAATTATTAATCCACATTATAATTAATTTAATCAACTTAAATTGAATTAATTACTTGAGAATTAATCACCTATTCCTGCCTAATCAATCATTAATTAATTAATTACAAACCATTTAATTAATTAATCATCCTTTAATTACCTTATAAACCAATTAATTAATCTTTAATTACAGATTAATTACCCTTTAATTATTCTCTTAATTAATCATCCTTGATAATTATTCTTTAATTACATTAAGTAATTAGCCTTTAATTAATTACACAAATTAATTATTTTTTAATCATTTATATTAATTAACTTTTGATTACCCTCATTAATTAATTAATTATAATTAATTACATTGATCCTTAATTAGTTACATTAATTAATTATACTATAATCACTTCATTGATTAATTATCTTAAATTAATCACATTAATTAATTAATTAAACCTTTAATTATTCTTATTAATTAATTAATGATCCTCTAATTACTTTCTTAAATTAATTATTCTTTTAATTACATTTAATAGTTAATCTTTAACTTAATTACATTCATTAATTAACCTTAATTAATCACATTAGTAATTAGCTATCCTTTATTACCTACACTAATTAATTAACTCCTTGATTAATTACATTAATCCTTTAATTAACTACCCTGAGTAATTAACACTTAATTACTTCCACTAAGTAATTATTCTTTAATTACTTTCCATCAAGTAATTTCCCTTTAATTACATCCAGTAATTATCCATATTACTTCACTAAGTAATTACACTTCATTAATTACATTAAGTAATTATACTTAACCCATCATCAAGTAATTCTTTTTAATTAATTAACTTAAATTAACCATATTAACTTAATTAATTACATTGAGTAATTAATTACTTTATTAAGTAGTAACCCTTTTTATATTAAATAATTAGCCCCTAATTACATCCATTAATTAATTAATCCTTAAATTAATTACATTAATGAATTCTTTAATTAATCGCACTATGTAATTTATCCTTAATTACTCCCATTTAATTACTTCTATAAGTAATTATCCTCTTTAATTAATTATATTCCATAATTATACATAAATCTTTTACACTAAGTAATCACTTAATTAATTAAGTAATTAATACTTAATCCACTTCATAAGAGATTATCCTTAATTAATTAAACCAAATATTTATCTTAAATTAATTACCCTAATTAATTAGTCTTAATTAATTAGTTAATGATTCCTAATCAATATTATTCATTAATTAATCCATTATTAAGTAATTATACTTTGATTATTAACATACAAAAGTTATTTTGAAATCTTTTGACTAACTAATAGTTTAATCACTTTCTAATTCATCATTATATAATATTTAAGAATTTTATTAAGTTAATTATCTGAATAAAACTATTTTAAAAAAACAAATTTAAAATATCTTTTATCTTTTTTAAAAAATTAAATCTTAAAAACCTGTTTCAAAACTTGTTTTAAAATTTCACTTAGAACTTGGAATCATTTTTATTGAAAACTAAAACATTTTTTAAAAACATGAAACCAGGTCTACACATTTTCCCTTTTATAAAACTGTTCCCGTTTTACATTTTAAATTCCCTGGTCAAAACATTACAACACCTGAGTCCAAAGTAATAACCCACGAACGAAAACCCGAGACAATAAGCCAAAATTCAGAGCAAAGACACGAGACACACATATTCCTCTCTGCTTCAAGACACACCCATGAAAGACTCGTGAACGACCCAAGTCCGGACTTCATCTTCCTCACTAAAACAAACCAGGCATACTAATCACCTCCGTGCTCGTGCACGACTGGAAAACTCGACGTCGACCATCTCTCCTGCCCTCGCCAATCTGCAATCGACCTCGACAAAACATCTTGACTAAGCAGAACTACGAAAATTGATGGCTAACCTAAAATCGATAACTCGATCAAACGGGAATACGAACTCGATCGGAAAACCACCTCCGGCAGTTAACTTCGACCCCCAGGCCTTACGCCGTTTAACCCAAAGCCACGCCATGACATCCAGCTCCGATTCCCCCTAATGCGATCCGTCCCGATGTACTGCCCACGCCGTACCAACCTCGTCAACTCCAACGATCAAAACCATCATAAAACCCTATTTCCGTCGCTCCTGGCCATGACATCCTATGATAAAACATCCTGACATTTTTTCAGAGATCCCCGACACCCCGACCACCTCCAGGCCAAATCCCACCGCACACCTCATCGCCGATCGACGGCAAATGAAAGAAGTCCCAAAATCAATCATCTCGACTTTCCGCGACATCCACATGCCTAAAAATCCAGATATTTATACCAAAATTCAAGATTTCCTACCCTGAATCCATTCATGCAATCCAATCATGAAATTGTATTCATAAAATTTTAACCAATTTTTGATTATCACGGTATTTTCTTATTTCTGAAATAATTGTTAAACTAAAATCCTTAAAACCACTTTAGAATTGATATCATGTTGTTATAATCATATTTCATTCAAAGATCCAAGTTTAAGATTGCTTGTATTTGGAGATATGGATTTTTAAAAGTAATTCAAGAAACAATGAAACAACAGAGACCAAAATTATATTTATACAGACATATCCACAATATTAATATCAATTCAAGTTTATATTCATGCTAAAACATCCATGCAATCCAACATTATCTCACACATTTCACACATATCAAATTTAAATCTCAGATTTAAACTGTTTTTAAAAGAAAATAGATTTATTCATCGTTATTGAAGCAGAGAGACAGTTTTTCTTGATTTCTGGAATGGTTCATTTGATCTGAAATCTTGTTTAATGAATTGATCTTTGAAATCTTTTTGGTTGAAGCTTACTTCTTGCATAGCTTAAATCTGGTTTGAGCATTGTTGCTGTTTACATTTGATTCCGGGTTTCAGTTTCTCCTTTGAATTTTGAAAAGATGAATAGAAAAAGAAGATGGAGGAAGAAAGGATTTGAACTAAAAGTCTAAACAGATCTCTTCCTTTAGGTTTGAGAATATATTTGCATTTCAATTTTTCTTTTTTAAAAAAATATATTGCAACCACTTTTTGATTCAAATTGACAAATGTATTGCTTATTAATTCCCAAGTTGACAAGGGTGAAGACACACACACACACACACACACACACACACACACACATATATATATATATATATATATATATATTAGTTTCTATGTTTTAACATTAATATATTATGTTAGAGTTTAAAATATACATATATACAACTTTTATACATATATATCTCAAAAATCCTATATACTTATAAACTATGTTTTAAGTGTGTATATATAATGGTATTTAATTCATGAGATGTTTAAAAGAAAGAATGTTTCAAATCTATATATATATTTAATAAACTATTTTAGTTTAAGAACTTTTACAAGAAATCACAATAATTTTTTTTATTAAATTTGTTTAAGCTATCACATTTTAAAAATAATATTTATCTTATGTATTTGAAAATATAGAATTTTATTTTTAAATAACTTTTGAAAGGTATTGTATTAAATTCAAACATTATCTTCCAAATCACAATATATACATATATATGTTATAAATTTGAAAACATATTTTCTAATTAAGTTTAAACCAAAACTTTTCTATTTACAATATATACAAATATATATATACACACACATTATAAATAGAAACATTTATAATATTAGCTTTAGAAATTATTATATTGAATTTTAAAACAAAACTTCAAATCACTATATATACAAACATGTATATTATAATTTGAAAACATATTCTTAAATTAAATTAATACCAAAGACTTCCTATTTACAATATATATACACCAATATACATTATAAATAGAATATTTTTTTATTAGCTTTAAAAGATAAATTTTTATTAATTATATATTATAATTTTGAAAAGATAAAATTTTTCAAATCAAAAAAATGTTAGTTTTGAAAAGATAAATTTTGTTGAATTAGATTATCAAATCAATATTGCACATTTAAAAATAATTAATAATGGAAATTATCAAATAAATATTGCCCAAAATTTCAGGACATCACAGCATGGCTCGACCAAGTGTTCAGATCTGGTCAAGTCATCATAAAAGTATGGCAAGGAGTAGTTTTGGTCACGACATGTCTTGGTGGGTGGGGTTTTGTTTGTAGTTGAGGCTAACAGGAGAGGTGATAGTGAAAAATGGTGATCTAGGCTAGGTTTCAATCAAGTTTGGTGATGTTGTCTTCATGGTAGTCACGGCCTTGTCATGGGTAATTGAGGAGGTGGTGATGGTCTGCATGGTGGTGGTGGAGAGGAGGTGAGGTCGGCTGTAGGTTGGAGGCCGAGCCTGTCTTGAAGACAAAAGAGAAAAACAAAAGAAATATGGAAGAAGAGAGCAAGGAGAAGCCATGAAAATTGAGAACTTGTTTTATTTTTTCTTTCTCACACAAATGAATGAGATGAGGTGTTTTTTTACATGATTTACAACTTAGTGGCGGCTAGGGTTACAACAAAATGAACGGCTAAAGACAAGTAGTGAATGGGTAAGGCAAATAATGAAGAGGCTAGGCAATAAAAGGCAAGAGTTTGAATGGTTTGGAAAACAAAAAGGCAACACTATAAAACAAATAACTTGATGTATTTAATGAAATTTTTTCCTTTATTTGCACGCAATGAAAAGAGGATTTTGAGGAACAATATGTACGTGATTGATAGGAGAAAATCATGGTTATGAATGTGGGAGGTAATTGGCTATGCAAATGGAAAGGCAAGGGAAAAGGAAAAGGCAACAAATTAAAACAAGTAAACCATGTTTCTAGAAATTTCTAAGCTATTATAAAATAAACCAATCAAAAATTAAATAAATATAATCAAATTTTATACAAATTAAAATAGAAAATAAGAGTTAGAGAAATAAACATAGGAAAAAGAGAAAATAAAATATAGAAGTCATTGCGTGTAAAACACTGCATTTTATCTAATTTAAAAGGTATAAAACAGAATTTTACGAAACGAAAAGCAGAATTAATATTAAAATAAAATACATTTTCAAAGAAAAAGAGTAGAATTCAAAAATTCATATTTAAAATTTTCAACTGTGGTCAAACTTTGACTTTTAGTTGACCAAAATATAAAGTTTTCAGAAAATATTTATTTTATTGAATTTGGAAAATAAATTATAAACAAATTATAAATTAAAAAGCCTTATGTTTCTATTTCGACGAAGTCATTTGGGTTACCAATGCTACTTTAAATTATAAACTTTGACATCGTTGTGGACAAAAATGTGGATGAACTTCGAGATTGATTTATACTAATCTATTAAATAGCAGCAAGCCATATGTCATATGATTTTTGATTTTAACCTTGGGGATACCAATGTCAATTTTAATTGACTTCGACATAGATCATTTGGGGACACCAATGGATGTCATTTTAAAATGTTATAAGAAAAAAGGAGCATATGTGGGTAACATGAATTAAATTGATACATGCGGGTAACATGAGTTAAATTGAAACATGTGAGTAACATGAATTAAATTGTCAAATTATGGGTTCATAGTCATCCTAAGAAAACTATTGGATGTGAGATGGATAGTCCACATCATATTGGAGATGGATAGTCTCTATGAGGATGACGAAGCGTTCATAATCTCCTAGGAAAAGTACATGATGTGTGATGGAAAGTCCACATCGTTTTTAAGTTAAATGGAATATGTTTGATGGATAGTGCCCATAATTTTAAATAATTAAACCGTATGTGATGTGTTGTCTGTGTGGTAGGGTATGAGTAATCTAAATAATAATTACATGTTAAATGGATAATCCACATAATTCTGAATATGCTTACACGTGAGAGGGTAGTTGACATAATTATAAGATGGGTAGTCAGATTAAAATAAGACGGGTAGTTAGTTTAAATTATGATGGGGGGTCTTTTGAAATTAAGATAGATAATCTAACGAATTGGGATAGGTAATCCAATGTATATTTCATGATTATAAATGTTATTTCTATGTTATAACCCTTGTGGTTACAGTAGCACAATATATGGTTGCTATGTTTTAGTTAAGATACTAGTGAGGGGGAACTCATTCTTCTCAGCAGCGTGGTCTCACTAGATATATATTTTGGTTCGAGATGGTAGGTTGTTATTCATACTAGACTGTTTGTTTGACCCGAAATTTTACCCCCTTAAACTCGTGGATACTCATTTAAGTAGGCTGAGAGTAAGGGATTTTAGGTTCACATTAGATAAATAAGCTTTCAGAGACGTGTAAGAGGCAATCTAGCGATTATGAGCATTATCTATTTTCGGTATGTTGTTTGGTTTTGTCTATTTGGATGTAATGACAAAGTTGTATAATTGCCAATTATTTGACTCAGATTAACCAAAAGGGCATCTTTATATATCGCTCTTGGAGTATTTTGTAATAATTATAAATTCTCTTAGCATGGATTTGAAAATGGGATTATGTAATGAATATGAAATCACATTTTGAAATGAAACATATTCATGTGCTTCTGATTATTGATATGATTAACATAGCCGCATTTTGTCACTGAGGATTAATAACTATGGATGAATGTAGCATCCATAGTGGTTAGTTTTGGGCCTCAGAATGAGGAATTTACAAATGTTGCACAATAAAAGTCTGATCATAAAAAGGTGCTGCCAGTAGTTGATGTATACATTAACTGATGTGAGACACCTCGAAACGTAGGACCGTGGGATTATACATTCACATATAGGTGAAGGGAATATACCAAAGTGGGTTCATCTCGGTTTGAAGTGTTATAGGGCTAAGTGGGGTCTACTTCAATCCTTATAGGGATTATCAAGTAACAAGTGGGTATTTTCTTGATTGCATTGGGCAATCTAAATAGGGTGATGAGCGTAGGCTTGATGCTATATCAATAAGGTTGGTACCATATGTGTGAGAAGTATGGCTATACACCTAGGCCGAGAGGGTCATCGTTCCTAGAGAGGTCATTAGAAGACTTGGGGTATGCCTAAATGGACTATACCACCAACTAGTGTAGGCTTCGTATGGGACACGCGCCACCTCAAAGTTGTTTGTTTGTAGTTAGGAGGCAAGACCTGATAACCTCTTAATGAATCTTCAAGGTGAGGTAGAATATTGCTAAAGAGTTGTAATTGTAACAACCAGCAAATCCGTACCCCTTGAGTCAACACTATTCTACCTAAATAAACTCAAGTTGTACAGAAATACGAACCATTTGGGTTAAAGAAGAAGAGGTGGAAGAAGAAAACAGAAAACAACAACAGAATTTAACCATCGCAGCGGAATAAAATATAATAGATAATAATGATCTTTACTCAAAAATCAAATATCTCTCTTTATATATTACATCATCAGAGTACATCAAACACAGCTCAACATCACCATCGATAACATACAAATGGATACACAACTACACAACACAGCGAAATATGTATATATATAAACAAGTACGAGAGTACATATCGTCATCCATCTCGTCTCCTGAGCTTCATAGCATCATCCTATATCCTATAATACTCGGTCTGACCCAAGCATTACAGTTAAATAACACCCTAGTCAGTCTGGAATACCAGCGTGAGAAAATCACACTCAATTGATTATTAAAGTTTCAAAACTCCTTTGAAAACAAAAGCATCTCGTAAGACCACGCCACAAATAAACATGTCGGGTTTTTTACCTTACGATAGCTAAAAATATTTTTTATTAAAATCCTCTGATATTATAATAGTGTCTAAAGAAAGTAAAATAGAATCTAGCTGAAATGCTTGCATCTCACGTTTCAGCAATAGTTGGGCACAATCAAAACTGTACGGGCGCGTAGGGAAAATGGATTCCAACTAATGGCTAGGCACTGGGGTACCACTTGTCACAGTACCTGGTCTAGATCAACGTACCGAGGAGCCACCCTAACTCCCCTGCAACACAAGACCGGAACCATCCTTTACTGGACAGTCCCGAGAAAGATCACCCCGCGGTTGGGATCAGCAACCGCCCACTAAGCCAAAATAAAAGGGACATCTAGATAGGGATGACCTCACCCTCCAGTGGGGGCTACCCACGAAGCCTTGCTGCATAACCCCTGATTTTCAGCCATTCCCATTTGATGAGGCTTGAGGCTAAGCATTACCTTTTAAGAACATATCCCTTAGAATGCCCATCGTCCACCTGACGATGTATACGAAAGCATTCATCCATACAAGTCCGTCCCGGGTTCGAACGGAACCGAAGGCACTATTCCTACTACATCCATTTTGGAAATATCCTCAGGATTAGCAGCGACTTGCCCTTGCACTTCACTGCTCCATCTTCAAATCCAAAATCGTTTTCACGGAACGTACAAACCGGATCGAAGTGGTTTTCAAGAAATAAATCTCGATCCCGGTCTCTTCGAAACGATCAATGCATTTGCCCAATATTGATAGTCGGTTATTTAACTATCAATTTTTATTCACAAAAAACCATCAACCAATAAATAATTTCCCATATTATTTATTTATCTCAAAAATATCTTCACAAGATATATTTTCACTTTTCAGAATTCCTTTGAAAACAGTTTTCAAAACTATCTGCCTTTCTCAGAATAAATTCCAAGTATTTCTATTTCCACTGGAATCACCAAGCACAAAACTAGATTTTCTAAATTAATCTATAACACTTTACTTTTAAAAATATACTTTAAAATATTCAAGTTAAAATTACTTTAATATTTTGTTAAAAACCATACTATATGAATATTTGAAAATAAGGTCACTTAATAAAATAAAAAAAAATAGATTTCTACTTTTAAAAATAAAATACTAAGTTACATCTTAATAATTACTGCTAGAATAGATTAAAGAAAATACTTACTTTAGTCTTTAAATAATAGAAGTAATAAATTTTATGAAACTTGCTTTCTTTAAAAACAACTTTAAAACATTTAATTTATATTTAAAATTTTACTTTAAAACGTACTTGGTTATCCAGAGAAAATTCCAACTTCAATCACTTAATTCAATTTTCCCAAATTGATTTCCAATTTATTTTATTTGAAATAAATTCTTTTATTTATCAGTTCATTTTCAAATTACTATTATTATATTATTTTTTCTTCTTTACTCTTTCAATAATCCAAATCTCAAATTCTAAATAAATATTTGTTCTTTTTAATTAATAATACTGCATTTTAAAATTCATTAACTTTCTGTTTATTAAATTTTCCTTTCCATTCTCAGGGTTCATTTATTAGAATTTTAAAGTCACTTTATTTCTTTTCCAAGCCATTCTTAAATTTATTCTATAATTATTTTACTTGCAATTTCACTTCCTTTATTTTCATTTCCAAAATCAAATTTATATTTTTGGTAATTCATTATACCCAATTATATCAACCTAGCCATAGCATTCAATACTTCCACATAATTCATTATAGAATATCGAATAATCAGAACAGAGAATATTAAATATCTTAAATAAAAGTTGAGGGGTCCAGTTGGATCCCCTCCAACCTGTTTTCCCTGCATCTACAGACGTTAGCATCACATAGTATGCCAATTTCAAATTATACTACACTATATCACATCACTTAATTCAACCATACAATCAATTATTTAAATTTAAATTTAAACTGAGTGAGATTAACTCACCTTTGCTTTTATTTTGCAATCCACTTCAACTTTGCCTTGGTTACATGGTTTTTGACCTTGTATAAACACTAGATGATTTTCATTAATATTCGAACCAATCGAATAATTAAATTTCCATTTGGTAAAATTTAACTAACTAGTGATTTTTATTTTAAAAGTTCTTGTTTTAACAAATTTTCCTTAGATAAATTTACTTTTGGTGACTAAAATAAATTAATCAGTTTATTAAACAAGTTAATTACCTATAATACATTTTTAAAACAAGCTAGTAAATTAAAATGCATATATATATGTTTATTTCTATTTTGAAATCCCTTATACTTATAAAAATAAATTATCTTGATTAAAAATCAAGTTTTATACAAATCCTATATTTTCAAAAGCTATATACAAAAACATTCATGTCTAGCATATATATGCATTAAATTAAAAACAGAAATGTTTAAACTTGATTGTAACCCATATATATATATATCTACTTATATTATTAAATATTGAAATATGTAAACTGTATATAAACATACTTTGCAGTAGTCCATTTATTTTATTTCATTTATATTTTTTTTCTCATTTCATTTCATTTTCCTTTTTTTTAATCTGCCTAGAAATATATATAATGAAAACTAATATAAGTTTAAATTTGCTATAAACATTTTCCTACTTATATGCATACATAAAAATTAAATAAACTTATATTGATACCTCGTGGGTCGAGCTTGAACTACATCACCAGATCACCGCGTTCTCACGTACGAACGCCACACAAACCCAAGTCCTAATCTCGGGTTTTCCCCCAAATCGATAAACGCTTCAACGCGTGAGCTTCCCACTCGAACCCTGACTCACAACGCATCTGGACTACGAACTCTCGCTGCCGAAACCACCTCAGTCCGCCACCCTAACCTGCAGCCGCGACAACCTCACGCGTGATTCGATCGCATACGAAGCCCATTGTTCAGACCCCTCCCTTCATCGACATGCTCGCCTCGATTTCCACTCCTACACAACAACTTCGAAACGAAAGTGGCCCTCGATTTCGAGTAGACATTTTTTTTAAGAGGAGCGAAATTGATTTGGAATCGAAAAAAAAAAGTTCAGCCATGCCTTGAGTTTGAACGAAGGGGTAAGGGTTTTTCGATCTGAAGATACAAGGCTTCGGCCATTTTAAGATTTTCAAATTGTTATGCGAATTGAAGGGGAGTAACAAAAGTGATTTTTGTTTAAGTTCTGGTATGCTCTAGCGTATATACAAAGGACAAGACACGAAATGGAGGAGAAAGTAGCGTGCTGGGGAATGGATTGAAAATGGCGTATACAAGAAGCCTGATTAATGAAATTAAATTTCATTAAATTATTATCAATTAAATTTTCAGCGCACTTATATATCGTACGCTCACACACTAACTCCAAAAACTACGAAAATAGAAACTCGATAATAATTCAATATTACGGACTCAATGAAACTGGTTTCATTGAATTCCAAGACTGTGCCTCGGAAGGCTATTTTTAAATTCAATTTAAACGATATATTTTCAAAACTGAACAAATCATTGTTAACTTTGATTTTAACACTTCTATCATCTTCAACGTTATCAATATAAATTTTACGAACCTTCAAATTATTTTTAACAAGCTTAAAATTCCAGATTCAATATTTTACTCATTTTCAAATTGTTTAATTCAATAATTTAATTATCAAATAAATTGTAATATTCGTTATTCAAGTTAAAGTTTCCCTATTGAATACTTAAAACCAATTAAATATTCCGATTTTTAAATGCTTGAAAATTCCAGGTCATCACATTCCTTCCCCCGTAAAAGAATTTCGTCTCCGAAATTACTAGTTAGGAAGAATGATCCAATACCCGTTTATTATTTCCCTAAAACTAAACAGTTTCTAACAATTTAACATCTTACCAACTATCTTTTTATAAAAGACCTATTATTATTCTTATTAACGTTCCAAACTTTTCCAAAGTTCCCAAACAACTTTATTTATACAATCATTCAAATTATAATTCCAAACTAAATTTTGAATTATCGAAATTTTCTCAAAAATTTTCCAACTCTCTAAATTTCCGAAAAATTTCACCAGCGTCTCCTTTGCGCGGCTGACTCGGTACAACTACAAAATGGCTCTACGGCCTCCTAAATCCAAAAAGAAAACAAGAAACCAAGTGGCTCAATCCAAAATCCCAATCAAATTTCATAGAGAAACTTAAACACATACCTTTTTGTCGAGCATTTCAAATTTATCATCTGAAATCAAAATCAATTCTCTTTGCCTTTATATTACCTGCACATCTTACACAGCAATATGTCCCATCACAATATTCAAGGACATTTTATCGACTTTCTTACAAATGTATAAAATATTAATTCAAATACTAACTTAAATTATATTTGAAATATCAATTTCCAATTGAGAATGAATCATTCCTTACTTAAGCTAATATAAGCATTTTATGTGTTTCTTTATTTATTTCCGTCTTACCATTTCAGTTTATATCTATTTATATTCAAACCGATTCTTTCATTACCATATGAATTCAATTTATCTTTAACTTAGAATATTTAAATTTTATTTTCTATTTATAACTAATTCATATCATTATTTTAAATTGGTTTCATTTGCTAGTTTATTTTAGTTTCCAATTTGAATTTGTTTCGTCGTTAACAAAATTTTCCAAAAATTTTCTAACTCCCAAAATTTCTGAATTTTTTTGGCAGAGTCTCCTTTTCACGGAGGAGCTTTTTAAATTTGACAAAAGGGATAAATATATATACATCGACCTACCCAGTCGGAAAAACCAAAAACAATTCATATTTCCTATTTTTATTACGTAGGCGTACCTTATTTACCATTTTTAAGCAGACAGCTTATTTATTTAGCAGTTAATGCAACCCAAATCCAGCCACACGGCTTCCAAAAACCTGTACTTACTCAATTTAAACATGTAAGTGTCAAATATAAGAAGTTTATAGCATTTCACTTAATTTCAGTAGTTAAACACATGTATAATATAAACAATATACACTAAACACTTCCAAAAGCAAATTAATAAGGTTCCGATACAAATTTAGTTGTTTACAACTAAATCACCCATAAATTTCATTCCATTTAAATGGTTTACACTTCATTTCTTACATTCTATTCATTTTAATCCAAACGAACACATATTTATCTCAATTGATTCAAAAATCAATTTCATTGCTTTTATTAACTCATAGATTTTTATACAATCTCATTTGCGTTAACGACGACCATTTTTATGCAAATTCAATGATGTTCACTTAATAGAACATCCATTCTATTTTATAACTACTTAAAATTGATACCAATTCAATTATACTTTATTCTGTTTCATTTCCAATGTTCCAACATAATTCTTAATTGTTGACAACCAATTCATATATCGTTCCACTTAATCCAAAAGGTTAACAATTCACAAACTTACATTTAATTTATTATTAAGCAATCTAAACTCATATTTAATTCAATTGCTCTCAAAGTCAATTTTATTTTGCTCCTATCAATTTATAGAATGTTTAATTGCTTCCATTTACATCAAATGACAATTTATTCTATGTAATTTGACGAGATCTATGTGAATAAATAAGTCTTTATGTTTTATAACCAATTTAAATTGATTTCAACTCAATTTATACTTAATTCTATTCCATTTTCAATTTATTCACAATCCATATATTCTCATTTTCATTGCATTTCAGATTTGAATCCATTCACTTGCATTTCATTTTATTAACCAAACTAGTTTATTCAAAACCATTAACAACTTAGGTTCATTTTCATTACCTATTAAATTTTATTCACAGTCCACTCATTTATACTTCATTTCTTATCCACATTCATTTAAATCCCTTTTGTTAAACTTGAAACATTCTATTTTCTTATTATCTCAAGTTATTTCAATTCCTTAATAATTTTAAATGGTTTACAATTATTTATTCTAGAATTTCATTCCATTAATATTATTTATAACTCACCGAATTTTATTTCGATTAAAAATTTATTTTTACTTGATTTAAAACCAATCCAATATTATTAAACTTTGTTTAAGTTGAATTCAATTCAACTTCCTTCATTCATTTAGCTTAAGTCAATTTACTTCAATTTATTCAAATATTATACTTAAGCTCATTCTCATTTTGCAAATAAAGTTCTCTTTTCAATTTAACTTGATTCTATTTCAATCCAATCTCCTTTCAAACTACAAATTTATTTGATTAGTTATTATAAAATTTAACTTTCCAGATTCAGTTCATCCAATTAATTACATGGCCATTTTCCAATTTATCTTCACTTATTTGGATTTTATTTGCAATTCATACCATTACTATTTTAATCCATTTACATTTTTATTTGATACATTTCAATTATACTTAATTTGTTAACACCTCACATTAAATTCTAATTAATAACTCAAGTTCTGAATCCACTATCCATTTTCAATTTACCACCAAATTTCATGATCTCACAATTCAGTTACATTTACTTATTGACAACTCAAGTCGAATTCAATTTATAACTTGAGTTTATTTTCTAAACTTCATTATTATCTCACATTGAGCTTTTATTTAACTGCATTGGGTTCTCATTATATACTTTATTATCTAATTATTATCAAATAGTCTTTCCCCAACTTATAATCCAGAACTTGATTTTAATCTCAACATCTCTTCATTTAAATTTTCTTAAGTTCAAATTTATTTTATAATTAAAGTTTAGATTTTTATTTTATTTTTCAATTCATCGAACAATATTTATTTTGGATTTTGTATTCCACTTTCAAATTTTATAAGTCACAACTTGTTATTTACACAATTCCATTCATTATAGGCTTGATTATATTCATCTTTTATTTTTAACTCAAGCCTTATGTTTATTTATAACCCAAGCATATTTTATTTCTATGGATTTTTAATTCTTCTATAAGTTATTCTCATTTATTTATTCCAATTCCAATCCTTATCCAATTTATTTTCCATTTGTTTAGGTAAGAATTTAATTCCATTCATTAATTCAATTGAATTCTCATCCCAATTCAATTTTACTTTAACTCAAATTTATTTAACTCAATTCGATTTCAACTTGATTCGAATACAACTGGATATTATTTTCAGCTTATTCGATTTATTTCCAAACCAGTTAAATTTTTATTTCCCAATCCAAGTTAATTTCAATTTAACTTTTCACTTTAAATTTACATTCCATTATTCAAAGCTTAAATTTCTTCCTGATTTAAAAATCATTTCCATTTATAAGCTTACAACTATCTCATCAGGATTTTTATACACCCGACTTTTGGTTTCAAATTATTTTGAAATCTTCAACATCTCAAAATCAAAATTCTCAAAATTTAAACCAACCCTGGTTTTATTCCCAACAAATTTCCTTTAAAATTTTTAAAAACAACTAGCTTTTCTGAACAAATCAATTTTTTTTGGTAGCAACCTGTCACTTAGAAATTCGAAAATGAATACTGATGATGCGGCCGTCATCACCAGAATTATTTTCCAATAATCCAAGTGATTTAAATGCTATATCACTTTCAAACAGATTTCCATTCAGAAATATCTCCAAAACAATAATGCTATCATTTATCTTCAAATACTTCCAAATTTCCGGGATTTTAAATTTCCAAATCCTGCTTGAATCACTTTTAACTATTCCTTTGCACAGTTTATGCTCATACAAATTCTCATTGGATTATATTTCAATTTATAATTCATATTTATAAATTTCATTTTATAATGAATTATTCCCTTAAATTTTAGTTATATTTCAATTCCTAGTTAAATTTTCAATTAACAATGATCATACTTTAATATTATCATTTCTAACATCTAAGCAACCATATATTAGCTAAATAGTTTTCAAAAACTATTCTTTATATCAAAATATGTCTTTGGATAAAATTATTTCATTTACCCATATTTAAAACAATACCGTGTCGATTGTTCTGTTCAAGTGTTTAGAAACCCCTTCAATACAGTTGGCAGACTGTGTCGACGAAGGTTCATATGTCACTCAATAAACCAATCAACACAATATTAAACAATTTATATTCACTAAAAAATACGTGCTCATATCTATTAATACGCTCAAACTCACTCTAGAGTACTACAGACTCTATTTGAGTAATTTCCCACCAGAGCCAAGGTTATCACCAACCTAAGCTCTGATACCAAGTGTAACAACCCAAAATCCGTACCGCTTGAGTCAACACTATTCTACCTAAATCAACTCAAGTTGTACAGAAATACGAACCATTTGGGTTAAAGAAGAAGAGGTAGAAGAAGAAAATAGAAAACAAAAGCAGAATCTAACCATCGCAGCGGAATAAAATATAATAGATAATAATGATCTTTACTCAAAAATCAAATATCTCTCTTTATATATTACATCATCAGAGTACATCAAACACAGCTCAACATCACCATCGATAACATACAAATGGATACACAACTACACAACACAGCGGAATATGTATATATATATATAAACAAGTACAAGAGTACATATTGTCATCCAGCTCGTCTCCTGAGCTTCATTGCATCATCCTGTATCCTATAATACTTGGTCTGACCCGAGCATTACAGTTAAATAACACCCTAGTCAGTCTGGAATACCAGCGTGAGAAAATCACACTCAATTGATTATTAAAGTTTCAAAACTCCTTTGAAAACAAAAGCATCTCGTAAGACCATGCCATAAATAAACATGTCGGATTTTTACCTTACGATAGCTAAAAACATTTTTTTATTAAAATCCTATGATATTATAATAGTGTCTAAAGAAAGTAAAATAGAATCTAGCTGAAATGCTTGCATCATACGTTTCAGCAATAGTTGGGCACAATCAAAACCGTACGGGCGCGTAGGGAAAATGGATTCCAAATAATGGCTAGGCACTGGGGTACCACCAGTCACAGTACCTGGTCTAGATCAGCGTACCGAGGAGCCACCCTAACTCCCCTGCAACACAAGAACGGAACCATCGCTTACTGGACAGTCCCGAGCAAAATCACCCCGCGGTTGGGATCAGCAACCGCCCACTAAGCCGAAATAAAAGGGACATCTAGACAGGGATGACCTCACCCTCCAGTGGGGGCTACCCACGGAGCCTTGCTGCATAACCCCTGATTTTCATCCATTCCCATTTGATGAGGCTTGAGGCTAAGCGTTACCTTTTAAGAACATATCCCTTAGAATGCCCATCGTCCACCTGACGATGTTTACGAAAGCATTTATCCATACAAGTCCGTCCTGGATTCGAACGGAACCGAAGGCACTATTCCTACTACATCCATTTTGGAAATATCCTCAGGATTAGTAGCGACTAGCCCTTGCACTTCACTGCTCCATCTTCGAATCCAAAATCGTTTTCACGAAACGTACAAACCGGATCGAAGTGGTTTTCAAGAAATAAATCTCGATCCCGGTCTCTTCGAAACGATCAACGCATTTGTCCAATATTGATGGTCGATTGTTTAACTATCAATTAATATTCACAAACAACCATCAACCAATAAATAATTTCCCATATTATTCATTTATCTCAAAAATATCTTCACAAGATATATTTTCACTTTTCAGAATTCCTTTGAAAACAGTTTTCAAAACTATCCGCCTTTCTCAGAATAAATTCCAAGTATTTCTATTTCCACTGGAATCACCAAGCACAAAACTAGATTTTCTAAATTAATTTATAACACTTTACTTTTAAAAATATACTTTAAAATATTCAAGTAAAAATTACTTTAATATTTTGTTAAAAACCATACTATATGAATATTTGAAAATAAGGTTACTTAATAAAATATAAAAAAGAGATTTCTACTTTTAAAAACAAAATATTAAGTTACTTCTTAATAACTACTGCTAGAATAGATTAAAGAAAACACTTACTTTAGTCTTTAAATAATAGAAGTAATAAATTTTACGAATCTTGCTTTCTGTAAAAACAACTTTAAAACATTTAATTTATATTTAAAATTTTACTTTAAAAACGTACTTGGTTATCCAGAGAAAATTCCAACTTCAATCACTTAATTTAATTTTCCCAAATTGATTTCCAATTTATTTTATTTGAAATAAATTCTTTTTGTCAGTTCGTTTTCAAATTACTATTATTATATATATTTTTTTCTTCTTTACTCTCTCAATAATCTAAATCTTAAATTCTAAATAAATGTTTGTTCTTTTTAATTAATAATACTGCATTTTAAAATTCATTAACTTTCTGTTTATTAAATTTTCCTTTCCATTCTCAGGGTTCATTTATTAGAATTTTAAAGTCACTTTATTTCTTTTCCAAGCCATTCTTAAATTTATTCTATAATTATTTTACTTGCAATTTCACTTCCTTTATTTTCATTTCCAAAATCAAATTTATATTTTTGGTATTTCATTATACCCAATTATATCAACCTAGCCATAACATTCAATACTTCCACATAATTCATTATAGAATATCAAATAATCAGAACAGAGAATATTAAATATCTTAAATAAATGTTGAGGGGTCCAGTTGGATCCCTCCAACCTGTTTTCCCTGCATCCATAGACGTTAACATTACATAATATGCCAATTTCAAATTATACTATACTATATCACATCACTCAATTCAACCATACAATCAATTATTTAAATTTAAATTTAAACTGAGTGAGATTAACTCACCTTTGCTTTTATTTTGCAATCCACTTCAACTTTGCCTTGGTTACATGGTTTTTGACCTTGTATAAACTTTAGATGATTTTCATTAATATTCGAACCAATCGAATAATTAATTTTCCATTTGGTAAAATTTAACTAACTAGTGATTTTTATTTTAAAAGTTCTTGTTTTAACAAATTTTCCTTAGATAAATTTACTTTTGGTGACTAAAATAAATTAATCAGTTTATTAAACAAGTTAATTACCTACAATACATTTTTAAAACAAGCTAGTAAATTAAAATGCGTACATATATGTTTATTTCTATTTTGAAATCACTTATACTTATAAAAATAAATTATCTTGATTAAAAATCAAGTTTTATACAAATCCTATATTTTCAAAAAATATATACAAAAACATTCCTGTCTAGTATATATATGCATTAAATTAAAAGCAGAAATGTTTAAACTTGATTGTAACCCATATATATATATATATATATATATATATAGTTATATTATTAAATATTGAAATATGTAAACTGTATATAAACATACTTTGCAGTAGTCCATTTATTTTATTTCATTTATATTTTTTTTCTCATTTCATTTCATTTTCCTTTTTTTTTATTTGCCTAGAAATATATATAATGAGAACTAGTATAAGTTTAAATTTGCTATAAACATTTTCCTGATTATATGCATACATAAAAATTAAATAAACTTATATTGATACCTCATGGGTCGAGCTTGAACTACATCACCAGATCGCCTCGTTCTCACGTACGAACGCTACACAAACCCAAGCCCTAATCTCGGGTTTTTCCCCAAATCGATAGACGCTTCAACGCGCAAGCTTCCCACTCGAACCCTGACTCACAACGCATCTGGACTACGAACTCTCGCTGTCAAAACCACCTCAGTCTGCCACCCTAACCTGCAGCCGCGACAACCTCGCGCGTGATTCGATCGCATACGAAGCCCATTGTTCAGACCCCTCCCTTCATCGACATGCTCGCCTCGATTTCCACTCCCACGCAACGACTTCGAAACGAAAGCGGCCCTCGATTTCGAGTAGACATTTTTTTTAAGAGGAGCGAAATTGATTTGGAATGAAAAAAAAAAAGGTTCGGCCATGCCTTGAGTTCGAACGAAGGGGTAAGGGTTTTTCGATCTGAAGATACAAGGCTTCGGCCATTTTAAGATTTTCGAATTGTTATGCGAATTGAAGGGGAGTAACGAAAGTGATTTTTGTTTAAGTTCTGGTATGCTCTAGAGTATATACAAAGGACAAGACACGAAATGGAGGAGAAAGTAGCGTGCTGGGGAATGGATTGAAAATGGCGTATACAAGAAGCCTGATTAATGAAATTAAATTTCATTAAACTATTATCAATTAAATTTTCAGCGCACTTATATATCGTACACTCACACACTAACTCCAAAAACTACGAAAATAGAAACTCGATAATAATTTAATATTACGGACTCAATGAAACTAGTTTCATTGAATTCCGAGACTATGCCTCGGAAGGTTATTTTTAAATTCAATTTAAACGATATATTTTCAAAACTGAACAATTCATTGTTAACTTTGATTTTAACACTTCTATCATCTTCAACATTATCAATATAAATTTTACGAACCTTCAAATTATTTTTAACAAGCTTAAAATTCCAGATTCAATATTTTACTCAGTTTCAAATTGTTTAATTCAATAATTTAATTATCAAATAAATTGTAATATTCATTATTCAAGTTAAAGTTTCCCTATTGAATACTTAAAACCAATTAAATATTCTGATTTTTAAATGCTTGAAAATTCCGGGTCGTCACAGTAATGTCATTATTAGGCAATAATGGGAAGATCCTCGGTGTATGTGGGTAATTCGACTTAGATGCAGATGGTGGATGCCTAGCATGGTGGAGAAATACAGATACTAGTGGGGAAAATATCATGGTACATGGGGACTACGGTAGTTGTTTATATAAGTATATTTATTGTATACCTCGAATAGGTTTGGCATATCGTACATGTACATGAAGTCAAGATGACTAAGTTTAAATAGTATACATAATACGTAATGGAAGGCAATCGCCACAAACTAGTGTTATGGGTAAAATATGTAATTTACCAATCACTAGAAAGTTGTTTTAACCCTCTCCTCTTTACTACCCATAGGATAGACTAGAGAGGCAGGTATTGGTGCAAGACGGGAATACTGGAACGACGGATTTCATTATGCATGCTTGGCATTGACAAGTGCACAAGATACCTGAGGTATTAGCTGTAACGACTCGTATTTTTAACAATTAAAAATATTAAATTAAATAAGATTTTGGAATTTAATAATGTCAGAAATTAAAATTTATGACTTATTAATGGAAATAATTATTAGAATATAATTTAATAATGTTGATTGAATGTAATTGACAACTGTTTAATGTAATTCCAATTATTGGTAATAACGAAGGTTAATAAGGAATAAATTAAATGTTGTATTGGATGATGAAAGCATATGTTATTAACTAAAATCGGTTCTAATATAGAATATGAAATCAATTATTTAGTACGTAAATTTATTAGCTTTTGTTTGTAGACAATTAATTTTGAAATGTGTTTAAATTACTAAGTTGTAACAATTGATTTATTCTCATCTTATTAATTAAATCCATCTAGAATTAATTTGGAAATCAATGAAATTTAATGTAATTAAATATTTTAGTTAATATAAGAAAAGATGTTAATTATAGAGTTTAAGTGAAATAAAATGGAAATCCATGTTAATATTTAAATTACATAAGGAATTGTTGATTTTATATAAAAGACTTTCAAATCAAAATAAAAGAATTTGATTGAAAATATAATATAATGAAATGGGGTGTTATTACTATTGTAATTTAACATTGAAATTGAATTAATATTTAAATCTTGAAATTGACATGGAACATTAAATTTAAAAAGATCATTAAATCTCTATGTAATCAAGAATGATGAAAATTGTTAACATTTAAATTTGAATTTAAAAATGATTAAATTGGTTTTTAAAATAGATTGTTTTAATTGACGTGTAAATTTTTTCTTTTTTGGGCATTATCTTAGATTTCGATGAAACCAGTCTCTTCGAATTCGTAATAATGAATAGTTATAGGATTTCAAGTTTCGTAGCGATCGGACTTATCGTTTGATCATGAGAGCTCAAAACGCATAGAAATCAATTAAAGGAATTTATTTGAAATATTTTGATTTTAAAAGCTAACTTCTATATACAATAGAATTAGAGTTTAAAATTAGTTCCATTGAGTTTAAAAATATTGAAAGCCTATATTTCGATATATAGGATGACCTACTTTCATTTCGGGAATGAAACGGGCTTTTTGGTTCATTGTTATCGCTTCAGCACAATCGATCTATTCCATCCATTTCTATTTAATCTTTGCCTATATATATATATATGTTTTTATGAATCCTAGTAGCATCTATTCTATTTTTCGTACATACAATTTCTGTTCTCATCTGCTCCGTGCCAATGGCAAACATCTCAAAACCCTAATTACAATTCCAAAACAAATAAAGAAAATCCAAACTGCTCAGATCCTATCATGTAATATATCATCGCGAAGCTCTCGAAGAATGAAATAAGCATATGCAATTCGTTATTCGATTGGACCCGTTTGTCCAGAATTGGGTGAAACATTCTCGGCCGTTCATTCTAGGGTTTGGATTCAATGGTGGATTTTCATCCAATCGACGATTGGAGGGCTCTGGAGTGTAGAAGGCGATGAGAGGAGTCAATCCACGATCTTCGATCATCGCATAGGCATTTGATTTTGCTAGAAATCATGGGGAAAGGTAAGCGGCGAAGCTGGCTCCAGAAGGCGGCGGAAGGGACGTGGTGGCGGTCGTAGGCGCGGCTAGGTCTAGAGATCTCGATGGCGAGGTTGTATCGGAGCATTGGCGAGTGTGGTAGGGGCCGTAGGTAGTCATAGATCGACGGCTCAGTGTTGGGTTTCGATGTTTGGTTCAAGCGCTCGGTTAGGGTTGGAGATGGTAATGAAATTACAAATTTTCCCCCGAGTTATTTTATTTTAATTTTAAGATTTAAAACTTCTAACTGTCTTAACTTTTTCGTACGAGCTCTGATTGACGCACGGTTTCTTCCTTTAGGTTTGTATCGAAATTTCCGACAACATGGAATTTGTTTGGTAGAGTTTGAAGACTGCTGGAATTTTGGGCTTTTATTGGATTTTATATGGGTTTTAAATCAAAAGTAAGTGATTTAACCTACTCATGCAATAGTAAATCTTCTTATGTTAATTGAATTAAATTTATGAAGTGATAAGAATTTTATTGATTGCTCTTTGGTGATTTGAATTGTCATTTAAATTTAATTTGAATTTTATACCGAATTAAATTGACATTTAAATTAACATTGAATTTAATTGCTAGTTAAATACCTGAAATTGATAACCAGTTAATTGTTGTGATTTATTGGCTGATTTTGGATGATTGGATGTTTATTTATTTTTATATATCCCTGTTATCACTCTGTATATTAAGTGATAGCATATAAACTATTATTTAAATTATTTCTAATAATAAATAGGTTGAAATGACATATACCTATGACACTTTGATTTGGATTGAAATGATATATATCCATCTCTGAAATCAAAATAGAAATAAACATCGCTTGGCCATAGGGTAGAAAATTATATGTGGACACCAGATTGGTTAAATTAAATGGTTTTAAAATATTGAGTTTGGATTTTGTTTTATAATATTGTTTTAAAGGAAATAAACTGTGGATTTTTACGAATTGAATTATTTGCGAATTAAGTTTTGAAATGTTGAAATTGAAATTGGATAAAAGAAAGTGTTTTAAAAGAAGTGATTTTGAAAGGTGAAGTTATAATTGACATGTGACTTTAATTTGAAAATTGAATTATTTTAAAGATTCGGATCTTATATTTGAACAACGGGGTTTAATTTGATTTAGGTGATTTAAATCAGTAAATTGAAATTGGGCTTGAAATTGATATAAATTGCAATGGTTTAAAATAAGAATTGGATTGAAATTTAAATCGTTAAATTGAATTGTTGAATCGAGTTTGAAGTTAAAAATGAATGTTTCGAAAATTGAAGTTAATTTGAATTGAAATTGAAATCAGGTTGATTTAAAACTAAATCAAAATTGAGTCAATTGAATTGAAAGATTGAAAATTGAGCTTTGTTAATTTGAAATTTGGATATGGGCCCAAATTTGTTGAAATGGGAAGAAACAGTTTGATTGGATATTATTTTCAAAATAAATTATTTTAGTATAAACTGAAATCTATTTTTTTTAATATTCATATTATTTAGATTTTCCAAACTATTTCACTATATAAAACATTTTCAATACTCAAACCATTTTGTATTAAACTATTTTAAATCTCTAAGCTATTTAAACTATTTATAGCTATTCAAACTATTTTCTAAAATTTTAAACCGTGCAAAGTTGGAATGTTTATATTTAAATCGTAATTTAAATATGAATGTGGTTAAATGAGATTATAACCTAAGTTAGAATTTGAAATGATATTTTCAAGTGAAAATGACATATTTTGAGTAAATATGGTATTTTGGAATGATGTTATATTTTTGAAGTGAATATGATATTTTGACATCAAATATGAATCGGTTTCGAAATGTAAAAGAACCAACCGATGTAAAAAAATTACGTTTGGTTGTTAAAGAGACCCAGACCTCTTATTAGCATGCTCTCTATCAATATTGGAATCACTTTAATAACTGTGTACGTGGTGGATGATCTAGAAGGAAGTGGTTGGATTTGGTGAATATTTGCTGGATTTGAAGAAATAGAACGATGATGGATGACCCTGATACTTATGTCAATCAAAAATGACTAAAATAAGAGACCATGTCTTTCTAAGGGGTTTGCAACCTTTAGGGGCCATCACCCCTTCGTATTATTATATTAATTTTGGACTTTATTGGTGCAATTTGATATGATTTTGGGAGTTGTGGACTCGGTGGGCGGTCGTGGCTACGATGCGTTACCACCTTTCATAAAAGGTAAACTGGTAGAATCCTACCTTGGGCATTGCCTCACATGCCTTGTCATACTCCTATCCTTATACACGACCACTACGATTTTGGTTTAGTGTTGTCTTATCATGGCGCCTCCCTGACTACCGACATTACTGGTTGTGTTGCAAGGCAAACTATAGGACATGCTTAAAAATGCGTTAAGGGGGATTAATGTAAAGCCTTAACACTAGAAAAGATATTTATTTTATTGATTAGACATTACATATATAATATATCTTACTACATATAAACAGTTCAATGGATCGTTAAGAGATGGAAAAACCTGTAACATATCTTAAGTTATTACACGAACTTTATACACTGGATAGGGTGTATAAAACCCAATAAAGATCTCTGACGCTATTACACTCATGTTATTGGCGTTATTGATTTAAGTTGCATAAGATCTTTTAGTTCTGACTCAAGTATTTTGTCTTTTCATTACGCTCAGGTCAGACCGAGTATTCCAGTGTTTGAAGATATTATTTCTGAAGGACAAAGATGGAGTTTGGTATATTATATTATTAGTATTATTCCGCTACATCATTATTGGTATGTTGTTGTACGTACTCTGATTATGTTGTAAAAGTTGTGTAATCAAATGTATATTGTAAAACAGCTTCATGAACTGTTCATTTGATTATTATATTTTGTCACTCCTCTACGAGATTTTGTGTTTTGTTTTCCTTCTTTTCTCTTATTTTTCTTATTTAACCCCATTGACAATCCTCCCTTTTGAATGGTTTGAGTTAGACTTGTGTGGTTTATTGTCGATTAAAACCGTCCAAAAAAGTGGGTCGTCACATTAGCCTTGGTCAATAATTATATGTTTTATTATATTTTACTTCCACTATGAGGTTTTATCGACAGTGCTTTGATATATTTTTTGTCTATTTACAGGATACCAACACTAACGATCCATATTTTATTTGACTTGGTTTTCGATTTAACAAAACTTTGGGCCTATTAAGGTGTGGATTATTACAAATTGCAAATATTGTCATTGTAGACTACTCATTTTTGTAGAAAATAATTACAAGGGATTTTTATGAAATCCATTTTAGGAATGGGTGAAAGTGAGTTTTAAACCTTGTGAAGGGTATTTGATAAAATGTACCTATTTTTAATCTTATCTAATAGAAAGAATATGAAGCTTCGTCCTAATGCCCAAACTGCTAAAGAGTAACAAATGTTTGATAGCCCATAGAAAAAGACATGATATGAACGATCACTCATGCACATTTCCTTCGGTCAACATGGATATGTTAAAATACCTGAATACATCTTAGATATTACGTATCCCGCCTTAGCAAAAGGTAGTATATACGAGTCTCCAATGACACATATATCAAAACTAACCCAAAACTAACCATTATCAGATGCGAATAAAGGATAATAAATAATATTTATCATATCTGAAAATCTGATACAATACCTTATGCATACGTCTTGGGTCTAATACATCGCTATAAAACATAAGAACATTATATCATCTAATACAACAAAATCTTAATACATATACAAGATTGGATATAACAAGAAATGTGCAGTACTAAATAAATAATCATCCTTAATCATAATAGGCGTAATCTCCATGTCATAGCCCTCAAAATACATACAAGCACAACACAAAACGTGTAAAACAACCTTAGTCTGACTCAAACTTGTTAAATACATAACAATATCCTAATTTATGCTAGAAACTAAGAGTGTAACTATGCTCAATGCATAATATAGTGTGTTGGGGTTGTATGTATGTATCTAAATGATACACTTTTACTCTCAAAAGATGTCACATGCTTGCTAGTAATATGCCCAACCTACACCTCATCGCACATGCATATTTTAACACACCTCCCTCTCTATGTCATGCGACCTACAGGTGCAACTCTACTCTATTGAGGAATCACTCCTATCAATGTATATATGAGTTACAATTGTTATATTTATCAAACACGCTGATTAATATATAAGTAAATGTGGCATGTATATCACAAGTGATTCATAATCATGCTCACTCTACTAGACTCTACCTCGACACCAAGATACCAAGGCCAGAACTTGTGGTTGCCCACACACTGTCTATTAGTTGCACCATCATCCGACGTCCTCGTCAATGCTTACCTTATCATGTTGCATATAGCCTTGTCTCCATCTCATCATCAACCTCGTCGCATAGTGCCTACCTCATGATGTGTCCTCGCAATGCACCGTTTAGACTAATAGTGGTGAGGGACTAGTCCGCCACGATTAAAGGCGCATCCCCTAATCTATTCTATTAAGATGAATACTAGCCTACTAGTAAATCACCCTATGCCAATCATATTATTAATATATTTATTCACATTGGCCTAATGTCTTTTATATCATAGTTTCTTTATGGGGTTTATATCACTCATCTCACATAGCATATAATAAGTGCATCATCATATTATTTAGCATATAAAAAGATATAGTGGGATAATTAAGATTCTATGCTTAATATCATAACATATGCAACATACATAGTAAGGTTTTACAACCTAAGATTTTCTTAAAAACGGAAAAGCTATGGTGGAATAATATTACAAAGCTATCCGGGATCGAAGTACCAAGAAGGTATGAGGCTATCATTGATCATGAATGTAGAGCTATCATAGACCAAGAATGTAAAGCTATAATAAGTCAAAGGCATAGAACTACACATGTCAAAACTTAAAGCGATATATATTGGGCTAAAGCTATCGTAAGTCAAGATAAGGAGCTATCACATATCAAGATAAAAGAACTACTACATGTCGAGATATATAGACATCCTATTTTGAAGTTAAGATATCACATAACGAGATAAAGAGTTATCACTTGTCGAGATAAAGATCCATCACATGTTAAGTTATAAAGCTATCATGTGTTGAAGTAAAGCCATCGCATGTTGGGATAAAGAACTATCGCATGTCAAGATAATGAGCTACTGCATGTCAAGATACAAAGTTAGCTCATACTGAAGATAAGCTATCGCATGTTAGGGCTATCATATGATGAAATCAATGGGATATCAAAAGTCGAAACTACAAAAATATCAACAAGCCATTGTACGTTGGAGCTATCACAAACTAAAACCACAAGGTTAGCGCATGTTAGAATTTAAAAGTATTGAAGCAGATTTACGTGGAAATTATTATGTATTGAAACTATTGAATGTTGAGAAACTACTATTGCATATCATGAAACCAGCATATAAAACACTCTAATTAGCTAACTGGCAACTTCTGGTTAGTCCAGCCGTGCCATGTCATCACAAAATGATCAAAAGTGAGTTGCGCCACATATAAATTAATATGATGCCATGTAATGGCTAATATTTAGGTATCTAACGATCATATATATTATTATAAACCAAAATTGGGTCATGTGGGCAATAAATTAAGGGAATGTTGGGTAGCGACATTTTTGACTTTTAGTAATTTCATTTGATGGTTTTGACCTAAGAAATTTTAAGGTATATAACTTTTGATGGGAGCCAAAAAAGATATGAAACGGCTTCTTGATGAAAGATGTTATGGTTTCCCTTTCCATAGAGTGGTCCTAATAGTTTTTTGGACATACCATTTAGGAGATACGACCATTTGAAGTTAGACAATTTTTGAACAGATTAGTGGATAATTAGTTAGGGAAAACTTAGACCTATTAAAACATTTCAAGAGTTATACATAGTAGAGTTGATGGGACAACCTTCTTTCATTACTCCACTTCCCAAAAATAGCTAGATGCCTGCACTTGTTCATTTTTAGCCAAAATGCCATCATTTTCCTTGCTTTAGTCAGCAAAATCAAGGGATTAACGAGGGGATTAGTGAGCAATTAGTGATTTGTTATTTGCATGTCTAGGGACTCATGAAGACTACTGTTCATATCATACTAAGCGAATGAAAGTCCATAACCGATAATTTAGCCACAAACCAAACTTACATCTTTAGCTAACAATGATGATTGAACACGTGTATACCATCAAAATTCACAAGGACCATTGAGTTATTCACCATTATAATGCAGATCAACGATTCATTAAATGAAAGGGAAGGAAAATAGATGAACTTCCTTAATAAGGTAAAAGTAGTTAATTTACACACAAAGTTTTAGTAAAACTTTAATATATAAAATGCCAATAAGGTCCAACCAAAATGTTAGAGTTGATCGATCGAACTTTGATATGGATAATTGGTATATTGTTTGACTCAACGATAATGGGCAAGGTTCTCTAGGAAACTAGATGTTGTATGTTTTTCTAGAATTTGAGCGAGGTCTTGAATTTATGAAGGAAAAAGTAAACCATTTATAAAGACAAAAGTTACATTTATAGAAGAGAGAAGGTACAAAGCGTTGTTTTAAATCAATGGTGAAATATGCAAAGCTAGATGAAGTGGAAAGCCTTGAGTTTTGTCAAATTAGGAAATAAGGAATATAAAATTGAAATGGTGTAATTATGACACTATTAAAACTTTGAAATACTAGTGGAAATAAATTTGATTTTGAATGAGCATATTTAATTGTTATGTGGTTAATTGAATTTCTCCTATTAAATTGATTGATGCGCAAAGAGGTTTTTAAATGAGAATTAATCAGAGATAAGGATGCAAAATGTCTAATATTAAACAGTGAAGTAATGACCGTATTGAACATTTGAGAAACAATTAACTTATACAAAAAAAATTTATGCTCGTAATGAGCATGTTAAATTTTTGTAGGGCTGAATGAATTGTTATCATTAAATTGATGAGAGAAAGTATTCTAAGATAGAGTGAATGAGAGGTATGAATGCTGAAATTTCAATATCATCTTTTATTTATATATAATTATAGGACAAATAAAAAACCATATATGAAAATTCATAATTGATATTGAAACCTAATTCATATCAAAATGTACAACTAATATATTTAATGATTTATGTATAAATAACTAATTGAATTTTTTAACAAATTTTCTATAAAACCCATTAAGTAATTTATGAACATTTGCATCCTTCTATTGATCAATTTATGACGACTATAATGATTAATATATGCTTTTCTCAATTCTACTATCTTTTGCTAGCTTATTGTTATCATTTTACATGCAACATACCATATCATTTTACATGCAACATACCATTTCTAAGCATATATCATATTATTCAACCAAGCCTAATGACTTGCTATAATATTCAATCATTAGTGAAAGAGTAAATTTTGGTTTTGGGTTTTACTTTTATTAGAGGTTCATTCTTTTAAGTTGTTGATAAAAATGCTTCAGAAATCAGTGTTACGCCAAATTTTAGTTCGACCTAATATGCCTTTAGCTCGAGAAATTGAATGATACTTGAGTAGGGCGGATTCTCTATTAAGGCATGCTAATCATCAACGAAGTCGTTATGCGAATTAGTATACTCCAAAGTACTCAAAAGTAAAGTCACAAGATTAGACTAGTCCAAACGACCACTAAAGTTCAAGTTCAAGCTTTTTTTATTTATGCAAGAACAAAATGAAAAGGAGGAAGAAGATCATTTAGAAAATCATCCCTTTCTAGTGGGGATACAAGCTTATTTATAGAAAACTCCAGTCCTTGGATTTTTGATACGTGTCATCCAAAATAGATGGATGGTCGAGATTCATTGTCATGGTAAGAGCTTTGGTGCGCATCATACGATAGCAAGGATTCCTTGGAAAATTGACTTGGGATGTATTTCTTATCAACTCAACATGTGATAGCCCGATAATTTCATCCTTTGATAACTCTGAAGTCTTCATGCGACGACTCAGTTATCTCATCATGTGATAGCTTTAAGAACTCATCATTTCATAGCTTTTATCTTAGCTTTTGATGGTTTTAGAAGTTTCCATTTGAAAGGCTAGATACCTCAACTTTCGATGGAGATGGAAGTCATCATTCGACAACAACTTGAACACCTCAAACTTCATTGGCTTTGGAAGTTATCATAGGATGACTTGATTACCTCAACCTTCGATGGCTCTAGAAGTCACAATTCGATACCTTGAACACCTCAACCTTTATTGGCTCTAGAAGTTATCATTCTACAGTATGAATACCTTAACCTTTGATGGTCCTGGAAGTCATCATTCAATAGCTTGAATACCTCAACCTTCGATGGCTTTGGAAACCATCATTCGATAGCTTGAATACCATAGCCTTCAACGGCTCTAAAAGTCACTGCTCAACTAGCTTGGATTCCTTCTCTTTGATAGCTCAAGAAGTCATTATGCAATAACTCAATTATCTCATCCTTTGACAACTTTGAGAAGTCATCATGTGATGGATTGTTTCCATCCGTCGATGACTTGTGGGATCAACATTTGATAGCACAAAGATATAAATCTTTGATGACTTTTAAATTATCACTTGATGATCCCGGGAGACTATTTCTTGATAGCTTGTTTTATTAACCTATGATGTCTCATTTTGAACCTTCGATGGCTTTACTTATTCAACATTCGATAGCCTATGTTCATCAACTTTTGATAGCTTTTTTTTACCCTTTGATGGCACTATAATATATCTACCCTTAGAAATTTGGTGTAACACTCGCCCCATCCCATTAGAAGTTTTCTTATGGTTTAGCCTATGTAAACTTTTGTTTTTTTGCCTCTCTTTTTCAAAGTGACCATTCCTTGTCATGCTTTTTCATCATTGGTTGCTTGCGCTTCTTAGTTTATAGTGACTTTGGTCTATAAAACCTGACTTTCTTGCAAATTGTTTCATAAAAAATGTTTTCCATAACATATAGATTTTGGCAATCCTTTAAAATGGTCCGTTTGCAATGATTTTTTCTACTAAAAATTTTCTTTTTAGGAAGAATTTAACATAAAATTATCTAAAGATATCGTTAGAAATATAAAAGATCTCATAATTTTATTTAGAAGCAATTTGATAAGAAGACCGAAAATATACCTATTAAAGTGTGATTTTCGAAGAATGGATTTGAAAGTACAAAAATGCCCTTGAAACCAGTTGAAAATATTTTTTACTAGAACAAATTGACATTACCGTCAGATGCAAATTTCCTATAGCCCGAAGGGAATATACATTATTCTTTGAGTGTTCTATGTTTGGTTTTCATTGAATTAATAGTTTAGTTGATCATCCTTCTTTAGAGGGTTGCTTTCGAATTACTTAATCATTGGAGTCTTTATTGATCATCTCCATTCGATGGGTGCTTCTACCAGGCCCGATGGTGGAATCAAAGGCTTACTTAACCATCACTCTTTATATGCTTGTTTTGGCCTGGCCTTGCGGTGGGACTGAAGGTTTCTCATCCATCTCCTTGTGATGGGTGATTTGACAAGGCTTTGTCGTGGGATCAAATGTGTAATTTACCATCACTCTTTCGATGGTTGCTTCGGCCAGGCCTTGCGGCATAACCGAAGGCTTCTCATCCATCTCCTTCGGATTGGTGCTTGGGTCAGGCTTGGCGGCAAGGACAAAGGCTTATTTGACCATCACTCTTTGGATGGTTGCTTCAACCATGTCCTACAGTGGGACCGAAGGCTTCTCGTCCATCTCCGTTTGGTGGGTGCTTTGGCTAGCCCTGGCGGTGGAACCAAAGAATTATTTGACCAACACACTTTGGATGGTTGCTTCGGCCAAGCTTTGTGGTGGGAACGAAGGCTTCCATTCATCTCCCTTATATGGGTACTTTGGTTTTGACTTGGCAAATGGACCAAAGGCTTATTTGAACCTCTTTCAAATATGAGGTGTGCCTCTGCTTAACAAATTCCGTTAACCTCATTAGGTTGGGAGCTAAGTCAAACATATCATATCTTAGTGTGGGGAAAATTATTTAGGAAAAGAAAAGTCTTTTGATAATCCATTTTATTCATCTAATGTTGTGAAGTATGGTATTAAGTGCTCAACATTCCATGTTCTTGATATCACATTCTCATCTGGTTTGCTTAATCAACAAGTTCCTGGAAGAATAACCTTATGTATAACAAGGGGCCCTTTCCAATTTGGTCCCAGTGGACCATTCGTAAGATCTTTAGTATTTGACATTACCCTTCTCAAAATTAGATCCTCTTTCTTAAATGCTCTACCTTTTACTTTTGAATTAAAATATTTACAGATTCTTTGTTTGCATTTAGCCGTTCGTATGGAATCTGGATCTCTTAATTCCTTAAGTAAATCGACCGATTCTTTCTTTAATTCTTGATTCGTTTTCATAATTATAAGAAATTCTCCGATATGAGGGGATTTCGATCTCCAATGTAATATAGCTTCAAATTTATACGTCAAAGACTACAGAGTACATCAAGTAGCCATTCTTATAGAAGTTCATTATCACCATAAAACGAGAGAAAGTTCTTCTACCCAATTTCCTTTGGTTTTACCTAGTCACTTCTTTAAGATATTCTTAATTGTTTTATTCGCTACCTCTACTGCCCCATTAGGTTTTGGGTGAGCTACAGATGAAAAGGTTTTTGATATATCATTCTTCCAATAGAAACGAGTGAATTCTTCGCTTTCAAGTTGAGTCCCATTGTCAGAGATAATCTTATGTAGGACTCCAAATCTAGTGACAATATTCTTGATGAAAAACTTCAAAACTTTCTAGCAGTAATGTTTGGTAATGATTCGGCCTCCACCTATTTGGTGAAGTAATCAATGGCCACTACTACAAAATTTGCTCCTCCCATTGCTTGAGTGTTCTTTGTCTTAATATTTGATGTATTGAAAAGTCTTCAAACCAAATCAGCATTTCATGATTTTTCTTTATGTACTGAGCTAATTGAGCATCTTCAGTTTGGAATATCCTCATTAATTTGTTCATCACTACTTGCGAATCGCTAAAAATTTCAATTATTAGATTCATTAACCGTTAGGGTAAGGTTAATCCTGCTATCATGGATTCATACTACGCCATGTTATTTATTGTAGAAAATCCTACACATAATATAGCATATACTCATCGGGTGTAACTATAACATAACATGCCCCAGCTCTTTGCATATTTGATGCTCTATCCACATATAAAACTGCCATTTTGGTTCGAGCTTCCTTTCCCTTTCTAGTTACTCTTCAATAAAACCTGTACATTCTGTTACAAAGTCAGCCCAGGCTTGTCCTTTGATCGGTACTCGTGGTAGATACTTGGTATTGTATTGGCTTAGCGCCACCCCCATTTTATCAATCTTCTTAATGTTTCAGGCTTGCTTACGACCTGTCTTAGTAGGTAACTGGGCACAACCATGATTGATGCGCTTGAAAATATGATCAAGATTTATGTGTCGATAATAGTTAGCAATAGGCTAGTTTCTCCATGACCGAATATCTATTCTTGGTGTTAGTCCCTTACTTGCATAATATATTGGGAATTGAATTCCACGCTCTTTTCTGATCAGGACCGAAGTGATTTCTTACTCTAATACTACCATATACAGGAACAAATCTTCTCCTTCCTTCAGGCTAAATAGTATCTATGGCTTTTCAAATAGTCCTTCAACTCGTGGAAAGCCCTTTGGCATTCCTCTGTCCATTCAAAGGTCTTTCATTTTTTAATCACATCAATGAAAGGAATATAGTAATTAGTAGCTCTAGATATGAATCGATTAAGTGCTGCAACTCTCCCATTTAATCTGAGTACCTTCTTATTCGTTTTTCATTGTGTCATATCTCGAATTTCCTTGATTTGATTAGTGTTCGCTTCTATTCCTTGCACACTTACGATGTACACCAAGAATTTTCAAGATTGGATTTAAAATTAGCACTTTTATGGATTCGGCTTCATCTTTTATTTCCTCGATATTCCAAACATTTCGTTGAAGTCCACCACATTGCCTTCTTGTTTTTTATATTTTATTAGCATATCATCCATATAAACTTCAATGTTCTTTACAATTGGACCTTGAAACATTCTATTCACTAATCTTTGGTATGTGGCCTATACGTTTTTCAACCTAAATGTTATTACCTTGCAGCAATACAAACTCAATCGATCACAAAAATGGTGTGTTCTTTATAGAACTTGAACATAAGAATCTGGTTATACGCTAAATATACATCCAAGAAGGACATCAATTTATGACAATTTATTGGTTTTACTAACTGATTGATTCTTGAGAGAGGGTAATAGTATTTGAGGCATGCCTTATTAAAATCCGTATAATCAACGTTCTCCATTTTCCATTAGATTTCTTAACTAAGATTGATTTGCTACCCATTTTGGATAAAATGCTTCTCTAATGAATCTGTTTTCTAACAACTTTTTTTATTTCTTCTAGTAATTTCATAGTGCAAACTTCGCCGAATTGCCTCTTCTTTTCCTTATTGGGGTAAACTTTGAATCAATATTAATCGCTTGGCACATTATCGGTGGGTCAACTCCATCCATATCAGCATGGATCAATGCAAATATATCTTTGTTTGATTGTCGGAATGAGATCAGTTAAAATTTCCTATTGTTACGTTTACCATTTTGTTGACCCTTGGAAATCTAAGCTCACTTATTCTAATCATTTGTAGATTATGTTTTCTCTCACCCATCTCTAGATACTATGTCTGGTACTGTTTCTTCTTAAGTCTCACTTTTATCCTAATTGACTTGGTTCAATTCAACATGTTTTCTCTTCTTTTTCTTTGACTTGATTCTTCTACTCATTACTTGAGGCATTATTGATGAAAAGTTCTTTCTATTTTCTTAAATATTAATTCTTAGGGACTGATATGCAAGGGCATGAAATTTTTAACTTGGTTGTATTATGACATAGGCCTAGGATTCTCCTTCTTTATTATATTGTTCAAGCATGGAGAAATACATTTCACTTGAATTGAATTGTTCTCCATGGGCAGTTCCCCATCCATCCTTGCACAGGAACTACATCAGTAGATGTTTTGGTGAGACAAAAGCATCAATTTCATTAAGTGTAGGTCGCCAAAAGAACGTGCAATAGTAGGATGTTAGATTATCACCATAATCTTTAAGTATGGTGGGATTCGAAGTTGGACAAACAACTTTATTTAACTGACTGGAGTAGAGCTTTTGTTGTTAAATCCAAAGACTGGTTCCAAACTTAGTTTAAGTTTTTCTTTCAGAATTCCCATTGTATACACTTTTGAAAACGATATTCACCACGCTGCCTATATCAACCAAGATTTTTAAGACAATCAGGATTCCAATTCGGCAATTATCATGAGTGGGTCATTGTGAGGTGCCTCGCTGCCCTTAATTCCCTTTGTGTTATTAACAAATCTAGAGTTTGAGCCAAATTATTGAAATATTTTACAGGTGGCTCCTAACTTATCGAGTAGATACCTTTCTTGGCTTTCATTATATATATGTTCCTTGCTCCTTTACTCATGCCTACCATGGATTACATCAATATGATTAATTAGTTGCAACAGGTCTTGAAGGAGCTTGCTTTCCAAAATGTTGGTGTTATTAGTTGGTGGTTTCTCACCATGAGAGGGTTTTGGAACAGTCTTAACAAACTCTTTGAATACTCATTTTCTAATCATGTTTTAAAAAATTCCTTCAAAAACTCTGCACTCATCAGTCTTGTATCCGTTCACTTTATGAAAAGTAGAAAGTCTCCCGCTCTATTTCGTTTAGGATTTGTCTTTACTTGAATCAGGTAAGGTAATCAAGTTCATCTTAGTAACAACAAATATACTAGGGATGGGTTTGTTTAGCTCAATGGAATTGGCCTTCGTGAATTTTTCCCATCTTCCTTTTTGTTTGGAGTTGAAAAGTTTCCTTTTCCTTTTGGCCTCTTTTTAAAATCTTGTCCTTCAAAACAAATTTTTCCGATTGAAAATGAAAGTCTTGTAGGCCCTTACATCCATATCTCTTTCAAAAATAGAGTGTCCTCATTGAAGCAGATTTTTATTACAGGCAAAACAAAATATTATTATTTTGCACAGGCAAGCTGGTTTTATAGTGGTCATATGACACGGCGGATTATAACGGTTGACGACGAAATGAAGATTTCGTGTCAAATTAATCGAAGAACGATTAGATGAAGCAATATAAATCGATGGATTGAAAGATACCGAATGCCCAAATTCGTTGATCTCGAGAGATATCGAATTCTAGCTATCTCCAACACTTGATTGCGCACGATACCGTGTTGAAAGATCTACGATTCTTCTACGTTGATCTCGCACACGAGATTCCGTGAATCGGCTTCAAATCCGTTGATTCGAGCACACTCGAATAACCGAAAATGGAGAAAGGAGCTCACACTCAACTTCCAATTTCAAAGAGGCACAAAGCACTCAAACAAAGTTTTATTCAAAAATCAACCGCTCATTACAAATGACACACACCCGTATTTATAGAAGATTTACAACTCACTCGACTCAGTACATGCACGACCTAACATTAGTCACGACTTACGACCTACGCGCCTCACGGCTTACGACTTAAGACACACAGCACAAACGACCTACGACCTACTGGTCGTGACTTACAACACAACGCGAGTTAGCAAATATGTACAACACCAACAAGCGACTTAACACAATACATGACTCACATGTACAAGCGACATAACAAAGTATACCATACATGAACGACATACGACTTAAGAAAAGAATACAAATACAACACCTAAGAGCGACTCAACGACCAACGACCTAAGCACGACCTACGACCTAAGCACGACCTACGACCTAAGCTTTTGCGGTATAAGATATCAGCATGCGGCATAAGGTCGTTATCTCGCTTGAGCGACCTAAAGTAACATGGCATAAGTCTCAGTTAATAACCCGTTAGGTCGTCGTCCTCCTCCGTTAGGTTGCTGCCTCCTTCTCCACTGCATATCTTTCATAAACTGCTTGACTCGCTTGATTTGCATAGCTTGCTAGGTCGTTCACATAGCCCGCTCGCGACTCACAGATGGACGCGATAGGTCGCTGGAACGTTTTAAGACCTAACTCGTTAGGTCGCAAATGACTTAAAGCTACCGAGCGACTTACAATAATGGGTTTAGTGGATTGCGCTGCATCATCCTCCCCCGGTTGACAAGAATTCGCCCTCGAATTTGCACTTTCCTCTTCCTCAACAAGCTTATCCCCACGATGTGGAATCAAATGTTTAACATTGAAAACATCAGAAGTATGGACATGATCCGGCATCCTCAACTGATAAGCATTATCATTGATCTTCTTCAAGATTTCCACTGGACTAATTTTTCGAGCTTTCAACTTATTGTAAGTTCCCATCGGAAAACGATCTTTTGTCAACACTGCATAAACCAAATCACCTTCTTTGAAATCTACACTCCTTCGCTTCTTATCCGCCAGTTGTTTATACTTCTCATTTGATGCAAGCAATCGTTCATGAACCGTTCTATGATACTCCTGCAGCTCATTCACGAAATCACAAGCTCTCTTAACAATTCCCTTCTGACAGGGCACTGTTGTCAAATCCAACAGTCCCTTCGGAATTGCTGAATATACAACTTGAAATTGACTAAATCTAGTACTTCGATTAACAACGTGGTTATGTGCAAATTCCGCCTGACATAACTTCATATCCCAGCTCTTCAAATTATCCTTTACAAGACATCTCAACAAGTTACCCAACGATCTGTTGACCACCTCCGTTTGCCCATCTGTTTGCGGATGATAGGCGCTACTAAACTTCAGCTTCGTCCTAACCATCTTCCACAGGCTCAACCAAAATTGGCTTAGAAATCGAGTATCCCGGTCAGAAACAATGGATTCAGGTAGTCCATGTAGTCGATAAACTTCCTTAAAGAACAATTGAGCAACATGAACTGCATCAGCTGTCTTCTTACAAGCTATGAAATTGTCATTTTCGAAAATCTGTCCACCACCACATATATAGAATCATTCCCTCGCTGAGTTCTTGGCAAACCCAAAACAAAATCCATGCTGATATCAACCCATGGTCTAGTAGGCACAGGTAATGGTATATATAATCCCGCATTCGTAGTTGTTCCCTTGGAAACATGACATATGTGAAATCTCTCCATAAATCTTTCAACTTCTTTTCTCATGGAAGGCCAAAAATAGGATTGAGAAATCAACTGCAATGTACGATCTCTACCTACATGACCTTCTTCATGTAACTCCTTCACAATCTTTATTCGCAAACTACCATCTGGAATGCATAAGCGATTTCCTTTGAAAAGAAAACCATCCACTAACACAAACTCATCCGTCTTTCCTTTATTGACTTCGTCTACAAACTTCGCTAATCAGGGATCTTCAACAAACAATTCTGGCAAAACATCAAACCCCGTCACTTCAACCCTCATTGTAGTCAACAAATGATTCCTTTTACTCAACGCATCTGCCACGTGATTCGTAATTCCCGACTGATGTTTCACGACAAATGTAAATTGCTACAAGTATGCAATCCACGATGCATGCCTCGATGCAATCTTGCCCTGCCCTTGCAAATGCTTCAACGCCTCATGATCAGTATAAAGAACAAACTCCTTCTGAAACAGATAATGCCTCCAGTGCTTCACAGCTTGAACAATCGCGTAAAATTCCACATCATATGTATTATATCTCGTCTTTGTTCCCGAAAGCTTGTAACGACCCATATTTTTACGGATCGAAAGATCGTAGAATTGTTGTTATTGCGTCGTTAGTGTTGTTAAGTCGTTTAGAATTTAAGTCGTTTGGAGCTTAAGTCGTCCAGAGATGAGTCGTTCAGAGTTAGATCGCCATAAGTTAAGTCGTGTAGAAGTTAAGTCGTCCGGAAGTTGGGTCACGTGGAAGCTTAGGTCGTGTGTTAGATTAGGTCGTGGAACGACTTAAGGAGGTTGGCGACCTAAGGAGGTTAGCGGTCTAAGAGTTGGCGACTTAAGAGAATCGGCGACTTAGGAGTTGGAGCGACTTATAGGAGTGAGCGACTTAGGAGTTAACGGCTTAAGCTAGTAAACGACCTAAGGGATAGTGGTATAGGAGATAGGTCGGTGAAGCGACTTAAGATAGTTAGCGGCTTAGGTCGTGAACGAGATAAGGCAAGGGTGTTAGGCCGCTGGGTCGCTTAGCCGTGTAAGTCGTTGAGTCGTAAGTCGTTGAGTCGTTCAAACGACTTAGGACTTAGGGAGAAATGCGGCAGTGTGTTAGGTCGTCTCCTGTGTTCAGCGGCTTGAGTCGTTAGGCCGTGTCTAAGTTAAGTCACACGCATGTATTAAGTCGCGCACATGTGTTAAGTCGCGCATATGCTTGAGTCGTAAGTAGGGAGGTCCATTGAGTCGGTAGGCCGTGGGGATTGATGAGTCGTAAGTCGTGGGCTTTGATGAGTCGTGAACGACTCATAGGGGCGAACGACTTAAGGATTTCAGCCTATAAATAGAAGTGCTTATCTCACTTTTTGGGATCAGGATTTTGAAGCGACGAAGTGCTGCTATTTTGAGGGCTCGACTACAACACTTCTTCACTTCTTTTCTCTACTCTAATCTAGTGCTTCCTTCCATCCAAGATTGAAGATCTAATTGAAGATCCAAGAGCTTAGTTTGAAGATCTCCATCCATTGAAGAGAGATTTCATCGTTTGAAACGGAGTTTTGGCGGATCAAGCTAGATCCTTTGCTGTCCAGATCTGAAGTTAGTTGCTTTTGAAGTGTTTAGGTGATTCGGTGAGTGGTGGTTATCTCTCACACGGACCCAAAGGAGTATATTGGATCGGTGGCTTGTTTGTGTGTTAAAGATAGTGATTTCATGCATTTTTCTTAAGTCTGCATGTAGATCCATCGTTCATAAAGTTTTGATATCCATCTTACTACATGTTAACCTATGCTAGTTCATTCATCACGATATTACTTAGAATTCATACTTGTTAGATTTGGACTCTTTATTTACGAAATTTCCATTATTGTTATGACTGTTTAATTAGATCTTGTTTGAATGATTGATTACTTGGATTAGTGATTGATTTGATTGATTGATGGAAGTTAGTTGATTGATGATTTGATTTGGACAAGCTGGTCGAAGATGATTCAAAAGCTAAGTGGAAAGGCTCTTGAATAAGGAAAGCTGCCCGTGGCATATGAAGCGGATGAAAAAGCTCATGTGGATAGATTTGATGATGATGTTGAGATGGGACTTTGCTATGATGTGATGAGGTAAAGCATGATGTTGAGATGGGACTTTGCTATGATGCGATGAGGCAAAGCATGATGTTGAGATGGGACTTTGCTATGATGCGATGAGGCAAATCATGATGTTGAGATGGGACTTTGCTATGATGCAATGAAGCAAAGTATGATATGAGAGAGCCTTGGTTTAATCCAGACGGGATCATCCCAAGCATGTTGATAACTCGGTGATATGGTTCGAGTTTGTGGATAATGGTTGGCTCGAGAGGCGCTTGAGCTAGTATGAGAATAGTCGTCGAGGAGGATGACTAGAAGGCTGAGATTTCACCGTTGTTGTAGGTTCTAGCATGATCAAAGCAAGAGTACGCTGGGCAGATTCGATAGTCCCAAGACGAATAGTTGATGGTCTAGTAATCTGGGCAGATTCGATAGTCCTAGGCACGGGTCACGATGACGTGCGGAGTTATGTCTAGAACCGGGGTTACCATTAGCCCTTGACGGACAGATGAAAGAATGAGCCGGTCATTCAATTAACGGTGATATCGAGGCAATGATAACAGTGATAGCCAGAGTCATGGATGTTTGGATGTTTGGTTGTATCGTCACTCAGTCTCAAGAGCGATGTTTTGTGGGTGCTTATCTGATCTTGGTTTAGGCCTTGGGGGTTTGTACTTGGAAAACATCGACCTTGACTCGAGTGATAATTGCTTTACTTTAATTGTCTGCACTGCTATGTTCATTTCTGCTTAGTGGGTCTGGGGGCTATCACTGTAGAAAGAGGTGGAGTGGGATGGTTGGGTTCCTATTCCTTTTTACCCTTTATGCTCTTTTGGTATGTTTGATAGTTAATTTACTGCTCATTAGGACTTTTGTCTGACTCAAGGTTTTATGTTCAACTCTTATTACCTTGGGCTGTTCATCCGTTTTGGATGGGCAGACTAGGTAGCAGGTGACAGGTGCTGTTCTTAGTGACCAACGCTGTCGATGACGAAGACGAGCTGGAGGCTTTTGCATATTGTTTTTCTTACTATATGTACTGGATATTCCGCTGTTTGTATGATTCTCTGAGTGATATGTAGTGAGGTTTGCTGTATTGACTTTTCTGATTGTTGTACCAAACTATTATGAGTTTATATGATGAGATTCTGTTCTATGGAGCTTCACTATGTATGCTTTTCTATTGTATTTTATCCATGCGCTGTGAGTAATACGATAGACTATTCTGTGTTTACATTACCTTGATGATCGTCCATGGCAGCCTGACACACTTTTCAGCGCACTATTTCCTTGTTTGGTGCAGGAGTCATGGGCGGTCGTCTCATTTGATATCATAGCTTTGGTTAATCGATTTTAGCCAACGCTCGCTGACGTAACTACGTATGAGAGACGTAATTGTATTTTGATGGATGATTACTATATATAATATAGTAGCTTAGAAGGATTTGAACCCTTTATGCAGTTGTTCTTAAGGTGTATTAATCATTTCTTTTAGATATTAGGAATGAGTCGAAGAGGGAGACCAGCTGCTAGGGAAGGCCGTACTGTTGAGGAGGCTGCTGATTATGCTTCTATGTTCGAGGCTATGATGACTTCGATCATGAGAAGGATGCCAGCTCCGGGGCCATCAGTAGATGTGGGAGTTCAAGTTCAAGCCCCAAAACTAGTGGATTTTGCTAAGTTGTGTAAGGACTATACTTCTCTTGGAGGAAAGGTTTTCTTGGGAACAGAATCAACCATTGAAGTTCAGAGGTGGATTGATGCTTGTAGAAGGATCTTTGGTGACTTGGGAATTGAGGATGCAACTAAGAGGAAGCTTGCATCAAGACAGCTTCAAGGAAGAGCTTCTGATTGGTGGAACTCTATCACCATTGATACTCCAGAGGAAGAGATCACTTGGGAGCAATTCCAAGCTAGATTTGAGGCTAAGTTCATTTCTACAGTTCATAAATCTGTTCTGTTCAAGAAGTTTGTGGAACTCAAGCAAGGTGGAAGACCAGTTCTTGAGTATGTTTCTAAGTTTGAAGCTTTGTCCAAGTATGCTCGGTCGTATATTGAATCCCCATATCAGAAGAACGAGAAGTTTGTGACAGGCTTGGACAGTTATCTTGGGAAACAGTTGGTGGATCATTTGGACGATCCGTTTGAGAAGCTTGTGGAGAAAGCGCTCAGGCATGAGAATTTGTTTCCTAAGGAAGGATCTGTTGTTGCTGTAACCAAGGAAGGGTCTAAACCACAGCAGGGTGGAAACAAGAAGAGGAAGCAGCGACAATAGAAGGGTAAGGATGGCCAGAAGAAGCTGAAGCGTGAATTGACCTGCTACAATTCTCAGCAGAAGGGCCATTTGTCTAGAGATTGTAAGAATCCAAAGGTGCCGGTGAGGTGCCACAAATGTGACAAGCTGGGGCATATTAGGAAGAATTGTCCAGAACCGAGGAAGGACAAACAGATTGTGCAAACTTATGCTTTGGGGGCTGTGCCATCGTCTTCGAAAGCTCCTACGACGGAAGAGAAAGGAAAGAGTGTGGTGGTTCAAGGTACTCTTTCCATTTGTGGTGTTCCAGTTAGAGTGTTATTTGATACTGGGGCGTCGCATTCTTTTGTTTGTAATGAACTTGTAGGCCGGTTGGGTTTGGAACCGGATATTGTTGATAGACCATTAGTTGTGACTAATCCAGTTGGGGGTTCGTCTTATTTGTGTATGGTATGCCATGGTCTGGTTGTATCGAGTCATGATTGCTCTTTTGTTTGTGATTGTTTTGTTCTGAACTTTGCGGGGTTCGGAATTATTTTGGGTATGGACTGGCTTAGGAAGTATGCGGCAAGGGTTGATTGTAAGAGCCTGGAGGTGACAGTCGAGAATGTGGAGGGGCGAAAGGTTGTGATACGATGTAAGCATGAAGAAGGCGTCTTCATGAGCTTCATGTATTCGCTAGTTGTTCCATGGGATGGACTGTCATCGGTGCCTATTGTGAATGGATTTGAGGATGTCTTTGACGAGGTCAAAGGGTTACCGCCGCATAGAGAGATCGTGTTTCGTATCGATCTAGTTGAAGGAGCCAGACCTGTTGTGATGCATCCTAGGCGAATGGCGCCTAGGGAATAGCAAGAGTTGAAGGTGCAAGTTGATGACCTTTTTCAGAAAGGATTCATTCGGCGTAGTGTGTCCGAATGGGGTGCACCATTTGTGTTTGCAACCAAAGCGGATGGATCGTTGAGGTTGTGTGTGGATTATCGTGAGCTGAACAAAGTGACTAAGAAGAACAAGTATCCATTGCCGAGAATAGATGAATTATTTGATCAGCTTCACGAAGCTAAGGTGTTTTCTCAGATGGATTTGGCTACGGGATTTCACCAGTTGAGAGTGGCAAAGGATAGTGTGCCGAAGACTACTTTTAGGACAACATCCGGTTTCTATGAGTGGCTGGTAATGCCGTTTGGATTGACCAATGCACCAGCATATTTTGTGGATCTTATGAATAGAGTGTTCAGAGATCAGTTGAACAAGTTCGTACTTGTGTTCGTGGATGATATTTTGATTTATTCCAGAATTGAAGAAGAGCACAAGACGCACTTGTAGATTGTTTTGGAAATCTTGCGGAAACATCAGCTGAGGGCTAAGTTTTCGAAGTGTCACTTCTGAAAGAGCGAAGTGAGGTTCTTAGGCCATATTATCTCTGGAAATGGAATAGCGGTTGATCCCGCCAAAGTGGCAGCAATCCAGGATTGGGTTAGACCTAAGAATGCATCTGATGTGAGAAGTTTTCTTGGATTAGCAGGATATTATCGTCGGTTTATCAAAGACTTTTCCAAGATAGCTACGCCATTAACAGGATTGACGAAGAAGAACCAAGTGTTCAGATGGGATGCTAAATGTGAACAAGCTTTCGGAATCCTAAAAGAGCGACTGACAAGTGCTCCTGTTTTGACTATTCCAAGTGGAAATGATGAGATGGTGGTTTACACCGATGCATGTGGTACTGGACTTGGAGAAGTGCTAATGCAGAAGGATAAAGTTGTTGCATATGCAAGTCGACAACTGAAGCCGCATGAAAGGAATTATCCGACTCATGATTTGGAGTTAGCGGCGATTGTATTTGCTCTGAAGATGTGGAGACATTACCTATTGGGAGTTCGATTCGAGTTGTTTACAGATCATAAGTCATTGAAGTATCTTTTCTCCCAAAAGGATTTGAATCTTCGACAGCAACGATGGCTAGAGTTTTTAGCATCATATGACTTTGGTATAGCCTATACTCCAGGAAAAGGTAACGCAGTGGCAGATGCGTTAAGTCGAAGACATGCAGGATTGAGAGCCATGTTTTCAGAATGGAAGAGTCTCGAGTTTTTGGCTGGATTTGATTTCAGGCCCAGATGTGAATTGGAACCTGAAACGTTGGAAAACGTATCGATAAGACCTACTCTGGTGGAAAAAATTGGCGAGGGCCAAAAGCGAGACGATAAGCTTGTCAAGATTATCCGTGATTTGGAATCTGGATTGGACCTAGAAAAGGATAAAGGATTCGAAATCGATCGAGAGGGTTGGCTTCGGAAACAAGGACGGCTGGTTGTTCCCGATATAGATGAATTGAGAAATGAAGTTCTGAAGGAGAGTCATCACTCGAAGTTGACAATTCATCCAGGTGGAAATAAGATGTATCGGGATATGAAGAGAACCTATTATTGGGAAGGTATGAAGAAGGATGTTGGAAATTTTATTTCCAAATGCATGAACTGCCAGTTGGTAAAAGCCGAGCAGAAGAAGCCAAGTGGATTACTTCAGCCGTTAGAAGTTCCTACATGGAAGTGGGAGCAAATATCGATGGATTTTATCGATGGACTACCTAGAACCGAAGCAGGAAATGAAGGGATTTGGGTCATCGTAGATCGATTGACTAAGAGTGCAAGATTCATTCCTGTTCGATCAACTAGGACTGCATCGAAATTGGCTGAGCTATATGTTAAATGGATAGTTTGATTCCATGGTATTCCGAAGAGTATAGTGAGCGATCGAGACCCAATGTTCACTAGTGGATTTTGGAAGAGCTTCCAGGAAGTTTTGGGAACCGAGTTGTGTTTGAGTACAGCTTATCACCCTCAAACAGATGGTCAGAACGAGAGAGTCAACCGAGTTTTGGAAGATCTCCTCAGAGCATGTGTTTTGTACTTCGAAGGATCATGGGAAGATTATCTTCATTTGGTGGAATTTTCATATAATAACAGTTTCCAGTCCAGTATTGGTATGGCACCATATGAAGCATTGTATGGAAGACCGTGTAACTCTCCGACATGTTGGATAGAAACAGGAGAAAAGTTGATACTTGGGCCAGAAATGATTCAACAGACTACGGATGTATAAGGATCATTCGGCGACGAATGAAGGCAGCCCAGGACCGTCAGAAAAGTTATGCCGATAAGCGTCGTAAGGATTTGGAATTCGACGTAGGAGATATGGTTTTTGTGAAGATTTCTCCACTGAAGAATGTTATTCGATTCGGGAAGAAAGGGAAATTTACTCCGAGATTTGTTGGACCATTCTGGATCATCGATCGAATTGGAAAGCTCGCGTATAAATTGGAGTTACCGGAAAAGATGTCGGGTGTGCACAATGTTTTTCATGTATCGTATCTATGGAAGTATGTGCACGACTCGAATACAGTGGTTTCTGCTGATAGCTATGAAGATTTAGAAGTTGATCCAGTCGTTGAGAGACCTCGTAAGCCGCTTCGTGTTGTGGGAACTGACACGAAACAGCTTAGGAGGAAGGTAGTCAGGTTGCTCAAGGTACAATGGAGTGATGATGTTAACGACGGTACATGGGAGGAGGAAGAGAGGATGAAGGCAGCTCATCCTGAACTCTTCGAGGTATGGCCCTAAGGTGTCGTGACATCTTATGAATTTGTAACTTGTTCTAATCTTAGAATTCTGCATGCTAGGCTAGTAATTGGATGAGTGGTTGGTTGATTGCTATGGATGGTAGGCATGCAGAATAGTTTTGGTTGCTTTTGTTTGTTTGGAATTTCGGAGGCGAAAATTCTTAAGGGGGAGAGAATGTAACGACCCATATTTTTACGGATCGAAAGATCGTAGAACTGTTGTTATTGGGTCGTTAGTGTTGTTAAGTCGTTTAGAATTTAAGTCGTTTGGAGCTTAAGTCGTCCAGAGATGAGTCGTTAAGAGTTAGATCGCCATAAGTTAAGTCGAGTAGAAGTTAAGTCGTCCGGAAGTTGGGTCGTGTGGAAGCTTAGGTCGTGTGTTAGATTAGGTCGTGGAACGACTTAAGGAGGTTGGCGACCTAAGGAGGTTAGCGGTCTAAGAGTTGGCGACTTAAGAGAATCGGCGACTTAGGAGTTGGAGCGACTTATAGGAGTGAGCGACTTAGGAGTTAACGGCTTAAGCTAGTAAACGACCTAAGGGATAGTGGTATAGGAGATAGGTCGGTGAAGCGACTTAAGGTAGTTAGCGGCTTAGGTCGTGAACGAGATAAGGCAAGGGTGTTAGGCCGCTGGGTCGCTTAGCCGTGTAAGTCGTTGAGTCGTAAGTCGTTGAGTCGTTCAAACGACTTAGGACTTAGGGAGAAATGCGGCAGTGTGTTAGGTCGTCTCTTGTGTTTAGTGGCTTGAGTCGTTAGGCCGTGTCTAAGTTAAGTTGCGCGCATGTGTTAAGTCGCGCACATGTGTTAAGTCGCGCATATGCCTGAGTCGTAAGTAGGGAGGTCCATTGAGTCGGTAGGCCGTGGGGATTGATGAGTCGTAAGTCGTGGGCTTTGATGAGTCGTGAACGACTCAAATGGGAGAACGACTTAAGGATTTCAGCCTATAAATAGAAGTGCTTATCTCACTTTTTGGGATCCGGATTTTGAAGCGGCGAAGTGCTGCTATTTTGAGGGCTCGACTACAACACTTCTTCACTTCTTTTCTCTACTCTAATCTAGTGCTTCCTTCCATCCAAGATTGAAGATCTAATTGAAGATCCAAGAGCTTAGTTTGAAGATCTCCATCCATTGAAGAGAGATTTCATCGTTTGAAATGGAGTTTTGGCGGATCGAGCTAGATACTTTGTTGTCCAGATCTGAAGTTAGTTGCTTTTGAAGTGTTTAGGTGATTTGGTGAGTGGTGGTTATCTCTCACACGGACCCAAAGGAGTATATTGGATCGGTGGCTTGTTTGTGTGTTAAAGATAGTGATTTCATGCATTTTTCTTAAGTCTGCATGTAGATCCATCGTTCATAAAGTTTTGATATCCATCTTACTACATGTTAACCTATGCTAGTTCATTCATCACGATATTACTTAGAATTCATGCTTGTTAGATTTGGACTCTTTATTTACGAAATTTCCATTATTGTTATAACTGTTTATTTAGATCTTGTTTGAATGATTGATTACTTGGATTAATGATTGATTTGATTGATTGATGGAAGTTAGTTGATTGATGATTTGATTTCGACAAGCTGGTCGAAGATGATTCAAAAGTTAAGTGGAAAGGCTCTTGAATAAGGAAAGCTGCCCGTGGCATATGAAGCGGATGAAAAAGCTCATGTGGATAGATTTGATGATGATGTTGAGATGGGACTTTGCTATGATGCGATGAGGCAAAGCATGATGTTGAGATGGGACTTTGCTATGATGCGATGAGGCAAAGCATGATGTTGAGATGGGACTTTGCTATGATGCGATGAAGCAAAGTATGATATGTGATAGCCTTGGTTTAATCCAGACGGGATCATTCCAAGCATGTTGATAACTCGGTGATATGGTTCGAGTTGGTGGATAATGGTTGGCTCGAGAGGCGCTTGAGCTAGTATGAGAATAGTCGTTGAGGAGGATGACTAGAAGGCTGAGATTTCACCTTTGTTGAAGGTTCTAGCATGCTCAAAGCAAGAGTACGCTGGGCAGATTCGATAGTCCCAAGACAAATAGTTGATGGTCTAGTACTCTGCGCAGATTCGATAGTCCTAGGCACGGGTCACGATGACGTGCGGAGTTATGTCTAGAACCGGGGTTACCATTAGCCCTTGACGAACGGATGAAAGAATGAGCCGGTCATTCAATTAACGGTGATATCGAGGCAATGATAATAGTGATAGCCAGAGTCATGGATGTTTGGATGTTTGGTTGTATCGTCACTCGGTCTCAAGAGCGATGTTTTGTGGGTGCTTATCTGATCTTGGTTTAGGCCTTGGGGGTTTGTACTTGGAAAACATCGACCTTGACTCGAGTGATAATTGCTTTACTTTAATTGTCTGCTCTGCTATGTTCATTTCTGCTTAGTGGGTCTGGGGGCTATCACTGTAGAAAGAGGTGGAGTGGGATGGTTGGGTTCCTATTCCTTTTTACCCTTTATGCTCTTTTGGTATGTTTGATAGTTAATTTACTGCTCACTAGGTCTTTTGTCTGACTCAAGGTTTTATGTTCACCTCTTATTACCTTGGGCTGTTCATCCGTTTTGGGATGGGCAGACTAGGTAGCAGGTGACAGGTGCTGTTCTTAGTGACCAACGCTGTCGATGACGAAGACGAGCTGGAGGCTTTTGCGTATTGTTTGTCTTACTATATGTACTGGATATTCCGCTGTTTATATGATTCTCTGAGTGATATGTAGCGAGGCTTGCTGTATTGACTTTTCTGATTGTTGTACCAAACTATTATGAGTTTATATGATGAGATTCTGTTCTATGGAGCTTCACTATGTATGCTTTTCTATTGTATTTTATCCATGCGCTGTGAGTAATACGATAGACTATTTTGTGTTTACATTACCTTGATGATCGTCCATGGCAGCCTGACACACTTTTCAGCGCACTATTTCCTTGTTTGGTGCAGGAGTCATGCGCGGTCGTCTCAAAGCTTCTCACTGAAATAAGCAATAGGATGTCCATTCTGACTCAACACCCCTCCAATCCCAACCTACGATGCATCAGTATGTAACTCAAAAAACAACTGAAAATCCGGGAAAACTAGAATTGGTGCTGTCGTCAAAAGTTCTTTGTTTCGCTCAAAAGCAAAACCTGCTTCCTCTATCCATGAAAATTGTGTCCCCTTCATACAATCAGTAACTGGTGCCATCACGCTACTGAAATGTGGAATAAATCTTCGATAAAAAGATACCAACCCATGAAAGCTTCTCACTTCAGTAATTGTCTTGGGTTGTGGCCAACTCCTGACAGCTTCCACTTTGCTTTCATCCACTTGAATACCCTCCTTTGATAGAACATATCCCAGAAACAAAACACTGTGCGCCATGAACACGCACTTCTTTGCTGCTGCATAAAATTGCTCCTGTCGTAGAATAAACAGCACTTCTCGCAAATGCTGGATATGCTCTTCCATACTCCCACTATAGATCAAAATATCATCAAAGTAAACTACTACGAACTTCCCAATAAATGGTCTGAAAATCTGGTTCATCACTCTCATAAAAGTACTAGGTGCATTCGAAAGACCAAATGGCATAACCAACCATTCGTATAGACCTTCCCTAGTTTTAAAAGAAGTCTTCCATTCATCACCCGGTCTAATACGAATCTGATGGTATCCACTCTTCAAGTCAATCTTTGAGAACACAACGGCCCCACTCAACTGATCAATCAAATCATCGTACTCGGCATAGGAAACCTGTATCTCACAGTGATCTTGTTTAGAGCCCGACTGTCCGTACACATCCTCCAAGTTCCATCCTTCTTCGGCACTAACAATGCTAGTACAGCACGAGGACTGAGACTCTCCTGAACACGCCCTTGTTCAAGCAACTCCTCCACCTGCCTTCTCAACTCCTCGTGTTCCTTTGGACTCATTCTATAGTGTGGTCGATGTGGTAACACAGCTTCTGGAACAAGATCTATTTGATGTTGTATGTCCCTCAATGGTGGTAGCTCCTTTGCCACTTCTTCCTGAAATATATCTTCAAATTCTTCCAATACTGGTTTGACTTCCTCTGGAATTTCAACCTCCTCACTACTCTCACGTCCGATCAACAAAAACACTTCAGGTTCTTCCTCCACTTCTTTGACAAACTCCTTCAAAGATAGCAAAGTCTTCAGTTCTTCAATCTCCCCCAACTTGCTTTCTTCTTGTTGTCGTTTCTTAGGAACCAAAGTGATTTTTGTGCCCTCAAACATGAAGCTGTAGCTATTAGTATGACCATCATGTTGCACAGCTCTATCATACTGCCACGGTCTTCCCAACAACAGATGACATACATCCATATCCACAACATCACACCAAATTTCATCTTTATATTTCATCCCAATTGAAAATTTTACACAAGCTCTTCGATTAACCTTCACTTCACCACCTTTTCTCAACCATGCTAATTTGTATGGTTTAGGATGCTTCTCCGTCTTTAGCTCTAATTTCTTCACAGCTTCTGTAGAGATGATATTGTCACAACTTCCCGCATCAATAACAAACTTGCACACCCTTTCCAAGATAGTACACGTTGACTGAAAGATGTTACTCCTCAACCAACTTGAATCATCCTCTTGCTTTGGTGTCAAGAAAGATCTCCTCAACATCAAATTACGTCCCTCGTCTCCCGACAATAATTCTTCCTCCTCGGCTTGTGGCGAATTGGAACATTCTACTTCTTCATCCTCATCTTCAACCACAACAACCATCACTCGCTTCTTTGGCTTCGGACATTCATTGCTCTTGTGACCATACTCTTGACAATTAAAGCATTTGATACCACTATTGACCTTGGTATTAGCAACTTCATTGACAACTGGTTTCACAATAGCCTTTGAAACATTCGCACTGCTACTAGCCCCTTTGACTTGATTGTTGGAATTTGTAAACATACCACCTCCTCTTCTGCCTTGCTTCTCCCAAGCTAACGCCTTCTGGTGTGCTTCTGCAACAGAAACCCTCCAACAAATCTAGCTGTCAATTGCTCTTCCGTTTCCATGATATCGTTTCTGGCAATCAGTTGATAAAATTCATCTGCATAATCATTCACAGACTTTGTTCCCTGTCTCAAGTTCTGCAATCGCTGATACATAAGAGACTGATAATTATAAGGCAAGAACGTAGCCTTCATCAACTTCTTCATCTTCTCCTATGATTCAATCTTTGACTTCCCTATTCTCTCCCGTGTAAGTTTAGTTTGCTGCCACCATGCCATAGCTCTTCCTCTCAATCGTGTAGCAACCAACTTAACTCTACGATGCTCAGGAACCTCCTTAAAATCAAAAATTTCTTCAACATTAGATAACCAATCCATAAATTCTTCTGCTACCATTCCTCCTTGGAATTTTGAAATTTCAGTCTTCATCCCCGACTCCCATTTACGATCATCTTCAACATCTCGATATTGATGTCGAACTTAGTCTCGATCTCGATAATGAACACTTCCTCTATCACCATCTTCATCATAATCAAATGTACTTCGTATCGATCTCGACCATCAACATCTCTGTGATCATGCATGATCCTTCTACCTTGTCTTTCAACGTCAGGATATGGCTCATCTCTAAACTCACGTGGAGTTATTCTTTCTTCGTGTCTATATTCATGGTGTTCTCGTTTCAATGAAACTGATGGTTCTCTTCTTTCTCGATAAGATTGCGGCGGCACCCTCCTCGCTTCCGTAACCGATGGCGAAACTTTGTTTCCTCCATGGTTCGAGACTAGTGACCTTCTCCTTTGACTCTGATTCATATCAATCATCAATTTCTCTAACTTTCCAATACCTTCATCAAACTTTTCATTGATGCGTTGTTCCATTTGCTCAGCTTCTTCTCTTCTATACAACACTTCAACATTCTGATGACGATTAGCTCTTCTTGGCGGCATGATCTCTAACAACAATCTTCAACAAACTCGGCTTTAATTTCTTCAACTGAACTGATACCAAACCGACTTTCGGCCTTGATCTACAAAAGTGATACACGCCTCCACTTATGGCTCGGATCTACCTTCTCTACTTGCTCTCGGCTTGAACAAATCTCCCACAAACTTGAACAAGCTCGGCTCTACTCTTCAAACTCTTCTCCTTGACTCCAAAGACTCGTCTTAGCTATGATTGGCTAAGTCTAGCTCTGATACCAAACTGACGCAGCGGATTATAACGGATGACGACGAAATGAAGATTTCGTGTCAAACTAATCGAAGAACGATTAGACGAAGAAATGTAAATCGATGTTCGTTGATCTTGAGAGATACCGAATTCTAGCTATCTCCAACACGTTGATCGCGCATGATACCGTGTTAAAAGATCAACGATTCTTCTACGTTGATCTCGCGCACGAGATTCCGTGAATCGGCTTCAAATCCATTGATTCGAGCGCACTCGAATAATCGAAAATGGAGAAAGGAGCTCACACTCAACTTCCAATTTCATAGAGGCACAAAGCACTCAAACAAAGTTGTATTCAAAAATCAACCGCTCATTACAAATGACACACACCCATATTTATAGAAGATTTACAACTCACTCGACTCAGTACATGCACGACCTAACATTAGTCACAACTTATGACCTAAGCGCCTCACGGCATACGACTTAAGACACACATCACAAACAACCTACGACCTACTGGTCGTGACTTACAACACAACGCGAGTTAACAAATATGTACAACACCAACAAGCGACTTAACACAATACACGACTCACATGTACAAGCGACATAACAAAGTATACCATACATGAACGACATACGATTTAAGAAAAGAATACAAATACAACACCTTAGAGCGACTCAATGACCTACGACCTAAGCACGACCTACGACCTATGCTTTTGCGGTATAAGATATCAGCATGCGGCATAAGGTCGTTATCTCGCTTGAGCGACCTAAAGTAACATGGCATAAGGCTCAGTTGGTAACCCGTTAGGTCGTCGTCTCCTCCTCCGTTAGGTCGCTGCCTCCTTCTCCACTTCATATCTTGAATAAACTGCTTGACTCGCTTGATTTGCATAGCTTTCTAGGTCATTCACGTAGCCCGCTCGTGGCTCACAAATGGACGCGATAGGTCACTGGAACGTTTTAAGACCTAACTCGTTAGGTCGCAAACGACTTAAAGCTACCGAGCGACTTACAACAATGGGTTTAGTGGATTACGCTACATCATCATACCACTTGTACAAGGAAAACTCAGGTGCGAGGCATAGGCTCCTCAATAACTATATATAAACTACAGCACGAGAGTGAGACAATAGGTGTTTCGACTACATACAAAAACTAGTTCTTGTCAGAAAAGGAGGAACCGCTACTATTAAGTTTTCATGGTCACTCACTCTCGTTTCTTTTTTATCTTTAGCATTGAATCATTTAAGGTAAACCATCAACAATTCATTCATCTATTTATTTATATTGGCCATTATGTTTTCCTCGATGGTTGGTTCTTTCAAGGTGCATAATTAGGCTGAAAATTCATAAGACAATTGTTGCCATGAGTAAATTGTCTTTTCTCGGTAGCATTGGTACCATTTTGCTGCAGCTCCAATGAATGTGCTTGGAAATATTCTATATCTCACAGCCTTTGGGGTGTTATATAAGTCCATCTGACTTCCAAATGCCATTAAATGATTGTCTGGATAAACCGTGCCACCATACCTGATTTATGGAATCTCGAGAAAAGATGGTTGTGGTATCACCATGATATCCACTGTGAATGATGCTCCCCTAAAGTTGTTGTTGACTCCTAGATCCATCTTCCTCTTCCTTTTTAATTCTATTACGTTTCTTTCCATCTGTTTAGCCATGTCTCTTAGATATGCATCATCATTGTCATAATTCTCTAGTTTTGCCTTATATTCCCTTTGCGAAGTGGAACTAGAAGATTGCAAGAGTTGTGACTTTGAAATCTTGTTCAGCTATTGTGTTAGATATTCTCCTCCCTTTGCAGCCGTAATGTACTTTTCGCAATGTCTTTGCTTCTTAAATTAGATTCCCAAACATTCCTGCGTAGGATTTAACTTCATCTTCTTCGGCTCCTTTCGTTCTTCATGATGTTTTTAAGATCTCTAAGAGACGAGCGCTTTGATTAATTCATATTTTTTTTTGTGGTTGTCTCTTCTTGACCTGGATATCATTCTCTTTATTTTATGCTTCCTTTGGTGTTGATACTTGTCTAACCTTAAGGTTCTCTATATTAAATTGTCAAGTTATATTCTCTTTAAGATTCGTGCGGTGGGCCATTTTATCTTGAAGTTGTACATTTACTTTCTTAACATATCTTTCCATTTCTTTAGAGTTTTTCTATAACGATGTTTGAGGCCTGATTTCAACTCCCAATGAAAACACCACTAATTTTAGGCCAATTTTTTGTTCGATCTAGTATGCCTTTAGCTCAAGAAGTTGAATGATACTTGAGTAGGACGAACTCCTTATTCAAGCATGCTAATCATCAACAAAGTCAATATGAAAATTATTATATCTCAAGTCCTCAAAATTAAAGTCATAAGATAAGATTAGCCCAAACGACCATTAAAGTTCAACATCAAGCTTTTTGATTTATACAAGTATAAAAAGAAAATGAGAACAAGATCAATTCAAAAAATCGCTTCTTTCTAGTGAGGGGGTACATGCTTATTTATAGAAAACTCCAACTATTGGATTTTTGACACGTGTCATCCAAAATAGATGGATGGTCGAGATTCATTGTTGTGGCAAGAGCTTTGGTGCTCATCATACAATAGTATGGATTCCTTGGAAATGATAACTTGGAATGTATTTCTTATCAATCCAGCATGCGATAGCCCGATCACTTCATCCTTCGAAAGCTCAGAAGTCATCATGCAATAGCTCAATTATGTCATCTTATGATAGCTTTAAGAAGTCATCATGCAATAGCTTAAACACCTTAGTCTTTTATGGATTTAGAAGTCACCGTTCGACTAGTTGGAAACCTCAACGTTCGATGGCTCTAGAATTCATCACTTTATGCCTTGATACCTTAATCTTCTATTGCTTTGGAAATCACCACTCGACATCTTGAATACCTCAACCTTTGATTGCTCTAGAAGTCACCGTATGTTGGCTTGAATGCCTCAACCTTTGGTGGCTTTGGGAATCATCATTCAACCACTTGAACACCTCAACTTTCAATAGCTTTGGAAGTCATCATTCAACAGCTTGAATACCTCAACCTTCGATGACTCTGGAAGTCACCGTTCGATAGCTTGGATTCTTCATCTTTAAACAACTCAAGAAGTCATTATCAATAGCTCAATTACCTAATCCTTCAACAACTTTGATAAGTCATAATGTGATGGCTTAGACATTTCATCCTTCGATAACTTGTCGGATCAACGTTCGGTAGCCCAAAGGTATCAGTCTTCAATGCCATTTTTGATTAGCAATTGATGCTCTTGGAGCACTATCCCTTGATTACTTGTTTAAACAGCCTGCGATGGCTCATCTTAAATCTTCGATGGCTTTACTTTGTCAACATTCGATATCCTATATCCATCAACTTCTGGTAGCTTTATTTTTGATCCTTCGATGACACCACACTTTATTTATCCTTAGAAATTTGGATGGATAATCACTTTTCTCTGTAATACTGGATATAAAGAAGTATATAAAAAAATAAAAGATGGGATGTATGATTAACAATTTTCGATACTTAATCACTTAAACATCAAATCCAAATACAAAATTGAACAGTCAAAACATATTTTTTGCTTATTAGTTCATATTTATTTTATATATAATATTATTTTATTTTTTAACTATTATAATATGTTATCATTTTTAACTAGTAATTATTGTATACTACATGTTTACTTTCTATAATTGTTGAAATTAGTAAGACAAATAGAAGATAAATAAGTATTGATAATATGGTAGGACCACTCATTAAAATAGGTAACAACCTTATAAGATTATAGCTCATGAACATAAAGTTAAGAAATTATAGTAACTTCCCTAAAATTTCATATAATCAAATGGTTCTTAACTATTAAAATTAAATAGTTTCATGTATGTGTGTATTCTTGTTGAGATGGTCTACATTCCTAAACGCTTTCCTTTCTCTCCAAGTTCACTACCATTTTCTACTCTTCTTGTGATGTCCCGGAAATTTGGGCAATATTTATTTAATAATTTCATTTATAATTTATTTTAGAATGTGAAATACTGATTTAATAATCCAATTCAAACATAATTTTCTTTTGAAAATTTATAATTATTTTGTTAATAAATAATATTCTTTTGAAAATTTATAATAATGATTGAGTTTGAGAATCTTATTGTTTTAAAATGTTGAAAATATTTTAATGATAAAATTTTCTTTATAAGCTGATTTAAAAATATTTTATTTATAATGTATATATGTGTATACATTGTAAATAGATGTTTTGATTTTATTTTAAAATTTAATAAAAAGATCTTTTCAAATTTATAATATATATATAGCTATATAATTTATGAATTGATTTATATTAAATTGAAAATAGTATTGAACTTTTCTTAAGTCAATTAATAAATCTATCTTGTATTTTCAAAAGAAATTATAGTAAATATTTTGTTATAAATATAATAGTTAAGAATTGTATTTTTATAATAAAGTTTATTTTGTTTTGAAAAAAAATTTAGTTTATTTATATTAGAATATGTTAATTTGAAACTTTTGAATAAAATAAATTCAACTTTGTTCTTTTCTTTTAAAAAGTTTCTCTTTTGAAATTGATTTTTTTAAAAAAAAATATTCAAGCAAATATTTAAATATGTAGGGATAATTCATTTGTAATTATTTAAAGACTAAATATATATAAACATACAAAACTTCTAAAATTAAATTAGAAATAGTTTTAGCTCTAATTAAAACAATTGTAAAACAAAGAAGTTTATTTTATATTAAAATCTTACATGTGTTTAACATTCATGTTTTTAAATTGACACTTGTAATTAATCTTCATAGCTAATTAAAAAGTGGCATTCTAAAACCTATTTGACTTTATTATGTTAGATAAAACTTAAACATATCTTTTGTTTCAAACCATTATCTTCTTTGTAAAATTAAAATTCAGATCTATTGAAACTGAAATCAACTTCACTCAAAAATCCACAACCCAAACTCAATCTCTACTTTGCAAATAAATTCAGTCAAGATCTGCAAAACAAATTCTTGTAAACCCTACAAAAGAAAAATTCCACAAACTATACTCAAATCTAAACTCTGCATATTCTTTAAACCTGCAAATTCTGTTAACCTGCAACCCAATCTCTACTCTGCAAATCAAAGTTTTTGAATCTGCAAACAAACAAAGTTCTGCAAACCAACTTCTTCAACCTGTGGGAAATAATCTGCAATCTGAAAGATCAATGCAAGCAAGGTGAATCTGGAAGCATGCAGACCAAAATCATTGGCAAATGCAGTTCCAAAGCTTGAAGCATCATGGCATCATCAAGTGCAAATTCAAATAGGACTGCAAGCATCAAGGTATCACCAAAATTCCCACCAGCATGCAAGCAGATTCACAATGCAATGGAAATTCAGATTTGCAGGGAAATGAACTTGCAGATGGATGCTTTCTATTTTGCATTTAAGGTGAGTAAATTTTCTATCTTAAAAACAGTTTCCTCTTTTAAAATTTAGCTATAAAGATCCACAGGAACTAAAGTTAATTCAAATACCAGTGAATAAGTTAATTTTAAACAGAGGCAAATAAGAACTACTCTGTTCTTTCTTTTAAAGGCAACATCACTATTTATTGGCTGTTTGAAATCCATATGTGCATGTGTTTGAATTTGCTTGACTGTTGTATGCCTGCATACATAAATCTTGAAAATGCAGAGGTGAGTGATGTGAGTAACTTCACTTTAATGAGTTTAAGTATTTAGACCTGTTGCATGATATTTTCTCTGTTAAGTATGTGTTTTATATTTTTATTCATTTATTAGTAGATCTTCTATGAATATATGAATAGATATATTTTGTGTGCATGCTGTAGTCTCTGTACTACTGTTCTTAGTTCCAGGGTTAGATATTGTTCAGAACCCATTATCATGTGATGTATTCAATATTAGTATTTATGATTCAAACAAATTATGTTTGTTGTATTAAAAATTAAGGTTTCAAAAATTAAAATTTACCATACATCTTAAGATTTATCCAAACATGTTTAAACTTTATTGCATGTTTAAAAACATGGAGGTTAAAACATGCAACAAGTTTTAAAATCTACTGTGGTTAGCAACTAAGGATTGTGCAGAATTTTGTCTTTTGGGAATATCAAACCACATAATAGATTTTTGATCTTGGATTGCTGCCTGAAGGTGATCAGATGAAGGTGATGACTGTGGAGTTTTCTTCAGGTTTGAATTCCTGGTTTTTAGTAGCAGAGGTCTTGAACTACCTGAGCTTTGTGGAAGTTCGAGTGGTCTGTGGATTTGGGGTTTGGCAGTGGGTGTATAGGTGGAGCAAAGGGTGGAGTTGGAGGTCATAAAGTGGCCAGAGATGAGAGCATGAGATGGTCAGAGTGGAGTGTATGAGGATTGACAGGTTTTGCTGACTCTGGTGCAAGTTTTGGTGGTGCAGTTTTGGTGACTCGAAGATGTTTCCGTGCAGTTGCTGTTGTGACTCGAAGGAAGATAGGGATTGACTCGAAGTAATTTGTGATGGCCTCGGGTTAGTTGTGCAGGGTAAAACCTGAGTGTTGTGTTTTTAAACCTGGAAAAAACTCCACATGTTTAAAAGCTTTGATTTAAATTAAGTATAGGTTTGAATTGAATTCAAATGAGCTTATGAATTCAAAAGTTTAGAATGATAAATTTAAATTTAAATTAAAGTTTAAATTCAAATCTGGAAACAGTGCAAGTGTAGTTTTCAGGATTTAAATCCAGATTTTTATTAAAAACAGTTTTGGTTCTTTTTAAATTTTTTTAAAGGAATTCAATGTTTAAAATTAAGATTTAAATTCAGGTTTGAATTTGAATTAGATTCAGGAATACTTTGAATTCAAAATGAAACATTTGAATGATATGCAAGATTTAAAATTGGGTTTGAAATCAAATTAAATATGATTTCAGTTTTGGGTTTGAAATCTGTTTGAATTCAAATCAGTTTGAAAGTTTTAATATTGAACAAAGATGTTATTAAGTAGAATTCAAATATGGATTTGATTTCAAACAAAGGTTTAAATTTAAAAGATTTCTTCTTTTAAGTATTAAATAAAATTATGATAAGTTTAACTTTAAATTGAAAGTTAAAATAATCTATTTATTTGCAAATGTTTGATTATTTAAATTTGGAAATGTTTATATGGTTAAACATTTTTTTAAATTTTAAATTTAAAATGAAAGTTGAATTAAATTTTAGAAATATATTATTTTAATACATTTTGAATATTAATTAAGTTATAAATAAGTAAATGAATTATTTTGGAAATAATTAAGAATTTACTTATTTATTTGATTTTAAATAATAACTTGAATTAATTTATAATTAAAGATGATTAATGAATAATTAATTTAAGGTAATTATTCTTAAGTAAGGAATTAAATGAAATGCAGTTAATTATCTAAGGATAATTAATTAATAATTAATTAATGTAATTAATTTTTATGGATTAATTAGATTAATTAATTGAAGATAATCAATTATAATTTGTTAAGTATTAATTCTTTATAAAAGTAATTAAGGTTAATTACTTTTTGTAATTAATTCTAATAATGTGCTTTGTTAAATTAATTAATTTAGTTTAATTAATTTAAGAAATAATTTAATAATTAAATGTTAATAATTACTTAATGTAATTTATGGAGCAGGATTACTTAAAGAAGTAATAATTACTGGATTTGTAATTATGGAAAGATGTTTTATTTTAAGAAAGTAATTGGGATAATTACTTTTGTAATTAATTAAGGATTAATTAATACAGATAATTAATTATTGGATAATTAATTTATTAAAGGAGTAATTAAGAGTAGTTAATTACTGGATTTAAATATTAATCAAGGTGATTAATGATTAGATTAATTACTAAATGTAATTAATTTTTAATTGAGTAATTAATTTAAATATTAATTAGAGATCATTAACTATTATAATTAATGATGTGATTAAGAATTGTTTAATTAAGTATTAATTAATTAATTAAGTGATTAATTAATTGTAATTAATTAAGGATAAATGTAATTAATTATAGTTAATTAATAAATGAAGTAATTAAAAGTTAATCACTTATGATTAAGGTTAATTTATTTTATAAAATTAATTTAAGACTAATTACTTATTGTAATTAGTGAATGATTAATCATAGATGTTTAATCAAGTTGAATACTTAATGAAAGATTAATTAACTAGGTTGACTAATCAATGGATTTATAAGCAAGATTTATAGGTGGATAATTAATTTAATTTATTTAAATTAATTAGAGATAGAAGTAATTAATTTAATTCATTTTAAATTAATTATAAATGATGGGTAATATATCATTGCTTATGGATGATATTGATATACCTTTGGATGATTGTGATCTCAGAAATGAGATGAGTAGTATCTATAGGATATGGATGCTTAGTTATAGTATGATGGATTATTTGGTTGTGATGGTTGTTGTGTGTTGTTTGACTGTTGTGATGATTATCTGTGCGATAATGTTATGGGTTATCTGTTATGATATGTAGTTTATCTATCTGTGTGAAATAGATAAAATTAAATGAGTTAATTGTTTAAAACCCTTAAGTATAACTTGGACATTAAAATGGCGTTTGGTTTCGGTGAGACCGGGATCGGGTTTCCATATTTGGATATCCGAAAACCACATCGATTCCAATTAAACGTTAGGTCGTTAATCCAAGTGGAGCAAGTGAAGACTCGAGGTGTAAGGGCTATACGTCAGTATAACTCTGTGGGTGATTCCGTAATGAGTTTGACGGAATAGTACTTATAGATTCGAGATGGTGGTTTAGAGTGCAAGGGTTATTGTCGTTAACTCTGAGGGTGATTCCAATACGAGTGTAACGAGATAATGCCTTCGGTTTCGTTCGAACCCGGAACGAACTTGTATGGATCGAATGCTTTCAGAACATCGTCAGGTGGACGATGAGCATTCTAAGATAGATGTGTTCTTTAAAGGTAATCGCAGCCTCAAGCCTCATCAACCGGGAATGGCTAAAACAGGGGAGGTGCAGCAAGGCTTCGTGGGTAGCCCCCACTTGAGAGTAAGATTTACCCCTGTCTAGAGGTCCCTTTATATTTCGGCTGTGTGGACGGTTGAGAGCTCCAACCGTCGGGGTTGTCTTATTCGGAACTATTCAGTAAGGAATGGGTCCGGCCTTGTGTTGCAGGGGAGTTAGGGTGGCTCCTCGGTACGGTGATCTAGGCCACGTACTGTGACGGGCGGTACCCCAGTAGCCCTGCCATTGATGGAATCCATAATCCAATAAGTACCTGTACGGTTTTGATTGTGCCCAACTATGTTGGAACGTGAGATGTAAGCATTCCAGCTATTTCTGTATTTTATTTTGAAAACCCTAGACACTATTATATTATCACTGGATTTCCTATCAAATGTTTTGGTTAGCGTAAGGTAAAAACTTTTCCATGTTTATGTGTGGGAAGTCTTACGTGATACCTTTTGTTTTCAAAGGATTTTCTAAAGTTAAGCAACTTTTAAACTATTTACTCACACCAGACCCCCGTCTGACCCGAGTGTTTATTTTCTGTTTTATTAAACTCTTGGGTACTCATATTATGTATGAGTAGTCAAGTGATTCAGGATTGCTTTGACGAGTTATGGAGGAGCAAATGGAGCAGGAGGCTTCTGCGTTGTAGTTATCTATTTTCCGCTGTGTTGGTATCTCTGAGTCATCTCTCTGAGTTGTATCTTGTACTGTTTAGAGATGTATAACTAGACAGGTGTTTATAACTGTCTAGTATGTGTTGTATTGGCTGTAAAACTCTGATGTATATGATACTATGTAAAGTATTATGTGATATATTATATTTTATCCGTTCCGCTGTGAGATTCTGATGTTGTTTGTGTTCTTCTTTCTCTTTCTTTTCTTCTTCTATCCCTTTCTTTCTTCTTAGCGATGCAATTTCCTGGAGTTTGGAAGTTGGGTCGTTACAACGTGGTATCAGAGCAGTAGGTTGAGTGAATACCTAGGCTCTGTAGTGGTATCTTTCTTGAGAGAGCGTACTTGTAATTTTAAATATAAATATATTTAATTCTACCTATCGGTTGGGTTACCTTTTCAGGTTTTCCAATATAAGTAATAAAGGTAGATAGTGTAGTGGTGTGTGTAACACAACTACCAATGGTTGGAAGTCCGAGTGTTTGAGCTTGGAAGAGATCTGCTAGGGCAGTGTTGGGCATCTTGAGTAGTTTGGCAGTTTGGTGTGAAGGGTTTTTCTGATCTCTGAAGGAGAATCTTTTCAAGATTTAGAGTGTATCTTTGGATTTTAAGCTTGATCTCACTCGTGTGAGTGGATTTTTCTTGAGTCTGGATCAGTTTGGATTACTAAAGCCAGCAATGGTATTTTGGCAACCTTTGATAGGAGTTCTGTCTGTATTTGAGTTCGAGACTCAGTTTGGCAAAGTGTTTTGTGCTTGATAGGAGTCGAGTTTCCTGAGGGATATCTGTCTTCTGAAGGCTCTTTTGGTGGAAGTGGTTGTTGTAGCTTTGAGATTCGATGAGCTTTGGGGTAATTAAGTTTGTTGGCAGCAGTAGCAGCTGTGAGTGGCCTGTTTCTTCGATGGTTCTGAAGTCTCTGTGATTCTTTTGTCTGTAAGCCGGGCAAATGGTGAAGCTTGTCCGTTTCTTCTGGAAGCTCAGCTGGGTGTGATGTTTGTGGTTGAAGGAGAACCACTAGTTTCCTTTTTGATTTGGAGGCTTTGGCTGTTCTGGTTGTTGAAGAGAGAACGATCTGAACTGAGTAGAATCGCAAAAGTGACTTGCGATGATCCGGAAGTTTCCTGAGTAACCTTTGTTTGGATTGAAGCATCTCTAGAAGATGTTTGAGTTATCGAAGTGGTTTGATATTTTCTAGATGTCTTCAAAGGAGTTAAGTTTTGCATCCGCATCAGGAGATTGAGTTCTGTTTCGACTTGGTTTTTGGAGGTTTTATGGAAATTGATGAACAATATTTTCGGGGTAAGTTGATCAAGTGTACCTGTGTTCATTAACAACATTCTCGAATCAGAGTTGCGCAGTGGAAGCATGGTGGCAGCTATTTCAGAATTAAAGCAACACCCTATTCATTGGGATTCGTGTTTTGTCTTGGATCAGAGGATTTCTACGGGAAATTCACTTTAATATGGAGACTTGGATGTCCTCTGCATCTGTTCTGTTTTCCGAATAAGTGTAGTTTGTCTGAAGTCTTCTGATATTTGTAGCAGAGTTTGTGTGATGGATTGGATTGATCTAGAAGTTGGAGGCAGCCCAGGATCGACAAGAAAGATTTGTGGATAAGAGATTGGACCTTTCTGTTTTTCTCTTAAGGGTTAAGTGATTGATCTACAGGATTGGATTGCCAGTTTGGATAACTGGGATTCGATGAGTTTCACGTATCTCTGAGGGAATACGTGTATGATCTATCTCTGGTTGTAGAACCAGCAGTTCTGGAATTTTGATTGTTGAGTCAGACTCGTCTACAGTCTGATATCTTGTCTTGTGTTGTAGATATAGCTGTATAGGAGTTTTTGGAATTTCTTAGTATTGATTGTTTGGATTCTCTTGAGCGAATATCCCGGTATATACATACTTGGGGAAACTCGATAGAATCTTATCCAGAATTTGTCTGGATAATTAGATTTGTTTGATTGATTGAATTGGTTGTTTTGATTGTTAGCATATGTTGATATGTGCTTGTGTTTTAAATAAAATCTTTAAAGAGATTATTAAATTACCTTTGCTTTTAAATTTCGGGGACGAAATTCTTTTAAGGGGGGAGGAATGTGATGTCCCGGAAATTTGGGCAATATTTATTTAATAATTTCATTTATAATTTATTTTAAAATGTGAAATACTGATTTAATAATCCAATTCAAACATAATTTTCTTTTGAAAATTTATAATTATTTTGTTAATAAATAATATTCTTTTGAAAATTTATAATAATGATTGAGTTTGAGAATCTTATTGTTTTAAAATGTTGAAAATATTTTAATGATAAAATTTTCTTTATAAGCTGATTTAAAAATATTTTATTTATAATGTATATATGTGTATACATTGTAAATAGATGTTTTGATTTTATTTTAAAATTTAATAAAAAGATCTTTTCAAATTTATAATATATATATAGCTATATAATTTATGAATTGATTTATATTAAATTGAAAATAGTATTGAACTTTTCTTAAGTCAATTAATAAATCTATCTTGTATTTTCAAAAGAAATTATAGTAAATATTTTGTTATAAATATAATAGTTAAGAATTGTATTTTTATAATAAAGTTTATTTTGTTTTGAAAAAAAATTTAGTTTATTTATATTAGAATATGTTAATTTGAAACTTTTGAATAAAATAAATTCAACTTTGTTCTTTTCTTTTAAAAAGTTTCTCTTTTGAAATTGATTTTTTTTAAAAAAAATATTCAAGCAAATATTTAAATATGTAGGGATAATTCATTTGTAATTATTTAAAGACTAAATATATATAAACATACAAAACTTCTAAAATTAAATTAGAAATAGTTTTAGCTCTAATTAAAACAATTGTAAAACAAAGAAGTTTATTTTATATTAAAATCTTACATGTGTTTAACATTCATGTTTTTAAATTGACACTTGTAATTAATCTTCATAGCTAATTAACAAGTGGCATTCTAAAACCTATTTGACTTTATTATGTTAGATAAAACTTAAACATATCTTTTGTTTCAAACCATTATCTTCTTTGTAAAATTAAAATTCAGATCTATTGAAACTGAAATCAACTTCACTCAAAAATCCACAACCCAAACTCAATCTCTACTTTGCAAATAAATTCAGTCAAGATCTGCAAAACAAATTCTTGTAAACCCTGCAAAAGAAAAATTCCACAAACTATACTCAAATCTAAACTCTGCATATTCTTTAAACCTGCAAATTCTGTTAACCTGCAACCCAATCTCTACTCTGCAAATCAAAGTTTTTGAATCTGCAAACAAACAAAGTTCTGCAAACCAACTTCTTCAACCTGTGGGAAATAATCTGCAATCTGAAAGATCAATGCAAGCAAGGTGAATCTGGAAGCATGCAGACCAAAATCATTGGCAAATGCAGTTCCAAAGCTTGAAGCATCATGGCATCATCAAGTGCAAATTCAAATAGGACTGCAAGCATCAAGGTATCACCAAAATTCCCACCAGCATGCAAGCAGATTCACAATGCAATGGAAATTCAGATTTGCAGGGAAATGAACTTGCAGATGGATGCTTTCTATTTTGCATTTAAGGTGAGTAAATTTTCTATCTTAAAAACAGTTTCCTCTTTTAAAATTTAGCTATAAAGATCCACAGGAACTAAAGTTAATTCAAATACCAGTGAATAAGTTAATTTTAAACAGAGGCAAATAAGAACTACTCTGTTCTTTCTTTTAAAGGCAACATCACTATTTATTGGCTGTTTGAAATCCATATGTGCATGTGTTTGAATTTGCTTGACTGTTGTATGCCTGCATACATAAATCTTGAAAATGCAGAGGTGAGTGATGTGAGTAACTTCACTTTAATGAGTTTAAGTATTTAGATCTGTTGCATGATATTTTCTCTGTTAAGTATGTGTTTTATATTTTTATTCATTTATTAGTAGATCTTCTATGAATATATGAATAGATATATTTTGTGTGCATGCTGTAGTCTCTGTACTACTGTTCTTAGTTCCAGGGTTAGATATTGTTCAGAACCCATTATCATGTGATGTATTCAATATTAGTATTTATGATTCAAACAAATTATGTTTGTTGTATTAAAAATTAAGGTTTCAAAAATTAAAATTTACCATACATCTTAAGATTTATCCAAACATGTTTAAACTTTATTGCATGTTTAAAAACATGGAGGTTAAAACATGCAACAAGTTTTAAAATCTACTGTGGTTAGCAACTAAGGATTGTGCAGAATTTTGTCTTTTGGGAATATCAAACCACATAATAGATTTTTGATCTTGGATTGCTGCCTGAAGGTGATCAGATGAAGGTGATGACTGTGGAGTTTTCTTCAGGTTTGAATTCCTGGTTTTTAGTAGCAGAGGTCTTGAACTACCTGAGCTTTGTGGAAGTTCGAGTGGTCTGTGGATTTGGGGTTTGGCAGTGGGTGTATAGGTGGAGCAAAGGGTGGAGTTGGAGGTCATAAAGTGGCCAGAGATGAGAGCATGAGATGGTCAGAGTGGAGTGTATGAGGATTGACAGGTTTTGCTGACTCTGGTGCAAGTTTTGGTGGTGCAGTTTTGGTGACTCGAAGATGTTTCCGTGCAGTTGCTGTTGTGACTCGAAGGAAGATAGGGATTGACTCGAAGTAATTTGTGATGGCCTCGGGTTAGTTGTGCAGGGTAAAACCTGAGTGTTGTGTTTTTAAACCTGGAAAAAACTCCACATGTTTAAAAGCTTTGATTTAAATTAAGTATAGGTTTGAATTGAATTCAAATGAGCTTATGAATTCAAAAGTTTAGAATGATAAATTTAAATTTAAATTAAAGTTTAAATTCAAATCTGGAAACAGTGCAAGTGTAGTTTTCAGGATTTAAATCCAGATTTTTATTAAAAACAGTTTTGGTTCTTTTTAAATTTTTTTAAAGGAATTCAATGTTTAAAATTAAGATTTAAATTCAGGTTTGAATTTGAATTAGATTCAGGAATACTTTGAATTCAAAATGAAACATTTGAATGATATGCAAGATTTAAAATTGGGTTTGAAATCAAATTAAATATGATTTCAGTTTTGGGTTTGAAATCTGTTTGAATTCAAATCAGTTTGAAAGTTTTAATATTGAACAAAGATGTTATTAAGTAGAATTCAAATATGGATTTGATTTCAAACAAAGGTTTAAATTTAAAAGATTTCTTCTTTTAAGTATTAAATAAAATTATGATAAGTTTAACTTTAAATTGAAAGTTAAAATAATCTATTTATTTGCAAATGTTTGATTATTTAAATTTGGAAATGTTTATATGGTTAAACATTTTTTTAAATTTTAAATTTAAAATGAAAGTTGAATTAAATTTTAGAAATATATTATTTTAATACATTTTGAATATTAATTAAGTTATAAATAAGTAAATGAATTATTTTGGAAATAATTAAGAATTTACTTATTTATTTGATTTTAAATAATAACTTGAATTAATTTATAATTAAAGATGATTAATGAATAATTAATTTAAGGTAATTATTCTTAAGTAAGGAATTAAATGAAATGCAGTTAATTATCTAAGGATAATTAATTAATAATTAATTAATGTAATTAATTTTTATGGATTAATTAGATTAATTAATTGAAGATAATCAATTATAATTTGTTAAGTATTAATTCTTTATAAAAGTAATTAAGGTTAATTACTTTTTGTAATTAATTCTAATAATGTGCTTTGTTAAATTAATTAATTTAGTTTAATTAATTTAAGAAATAATTTAATAATTAAATGTTAATAATTACTTAATGTAATTTATGGAGCAGGATTACTTAAAGAAGTAATAATTACTGGATTTGTAATTATGGAAAGATGTTTTATTTTAAGAAAGTAATTGGGATAATTACTTTTGTAATTAATTAAGGATTAATTAATACAGATAATTAATTATTGGATAATTAATTTATTAAAGGAGTAATTAAGAGTAGTTAATTACTGGATTTAAATATTAATCAAGGTGATTAATGATTAGATTAATTACTAAATGTAATTAATTTTTAATTGAGTAATTAATTTAAATATTAATTAGAGATCATTAACTATTATAATTAATGATGTGATTAAGAATTGTTTAATTAAGTATTAATTAATTAATTAAGTGATTAATTAATTGTAATTAATTAAGGATAAATGTAATTAATTATAGTTAATTAATAAATGAAGTAATTAAAAGTTAATCACTTATGATTAAGGTTAATTTATTTTATAAAATTAATTTAAGACTAATTACTTATTGTAATTAGTGAATGATTAATCATAGATGTTTAATCAAGTTGAATACTTAATGAAAGATTAATTAACTAGGTTGACTAATCAATGGATTTATAAGCAAGATTTATAGGTGGATAATTAATTTAATTTATTTAAATTAATTAGAGATAGAAGTAATTAATTTAATTCATTTTAAATTAATTATAAATGATGGGTAATATATCATTGCTTATGGATGATATTGATATACCTTTGGATGATTGTGATCTCAGAAATGAGATGAGTAGTATCTATAGGATATGGATGCTTAGTTATAGTATGATGGATTATTTGGTTGTGATGGTTGTTGTGTGTTGTTTGACTGTTGTGATGATTATCTGTGCGATAATGTTATGGGTTATCTGTTATGATATGTAGTTTATCTATCTGTGTGAAATAGATAAAATTAAATGAGTTAATTGTTTAAAACCCTTAAGTATAACTTGGACATTAAAATGGCGTTTGGTTTCGGTGAGACCGGGATCGGGTTTCCATATTTGGATATCCGAAAACCACATCGATTCCAATTAAACGTTAGGTCGTTAATCCAAGTGGAGCAAGTGAAGACTCGAGGTGTAAGGGCTATACGTCAGTATAACTCTGTGGGTGATTCCGTAATGAGTTTGACGGAATAGTACTTATAGATTCGAGATGGTGGTTTAGAGTGCAAGGGTTATTGTCGTTAACTCTGAGGGTGATTCCAATACGAGTGTAACGAGATAATGCCTTCGGTTTCGTTCGAACCCGGAACGAACTTGTATGGATCGAATGCTTTCAGAACATCGTCAGGTGGACGATGAGCATTCTAAGATAGATGTGTTCTTTAAAGGTAATCGCAGCCTCAAGCCTCATCAACCGGGAATGGCTAAAACAGGGGAGGTGCAGCAAGGCTTCGTGGGTAGCCCCCACTTGAGAGTAAGATTTACCCCTGTCTAGAGGTCCCTTTATATTTCGGCTGTGTGGACGGTTGAGAGCTCCAACCGTCGGGGTTGTCTTATTCGGAACTATTCAGTAAGGAATGGGTCCGGCCTTGTGTTGCAGGGGAGTTAGGGTGGCTCCTCGGTACGGTGATCTAGGCCACGTACTGTGACGGGCGGTACCCCAGTAGCCCTGCCATTGATGGAATCCATAATCCAATAAGTACCTGTACGGTTTTGATTGTGCCCAACTATGTTGGAACGTGAGATGTAAGCATTCCAGCTATTTCTGTATTTTATTTTGAAAACCCTAGACACTATTATATTATCACTGGATTTCCTATCAAATGTTTTGGTTAGCGTAAGGTAAAAACTTTTCCATGTTTATGTGTGGGAAGTCTTACGTGATACCTTTTGTTTTCAAAGGATTTTCTAAAGTTAAGCAACTTTTAAACTATTTACTCACACCAGACCCCCGTCTGACCCGAGTGTTTATTTTCTGTTTTATTAAACTCTTGGGTACTCATATTATGTATGAGTAGTCAAGTGATTCAGGATTGCTTTGACGAGTTATGGAGGAGCAAATGGAGCAGGAGGCTTCTGCGTTGTAGTTATCTATTTTCCGCTGTGTTGGTATCTCTGAGTCATCTCTCTGAGTTGTATCTTGTACTGTTTAGAGATGTATAACTAGACAGGTGTTTATAACTGTCTAGTATGTGTTGTATTGGCTGTAAAACTCTGATGTATATGATACTATGTAAAGTATTATGTGATATATTATATTTTATCCGTTCCGCTGTGAGATTCTGATGTTGTTTGTGTTCTTCTTTCTCTTTCTTTTCTTCTTCTATCCCTTTCTTTCTTCTTAGCGATGCAATTTCCTGGAGTTTGGAAGTTGGGTCGTTACACTTCTTCTTTTCATACAAGTTTGCAAAAACATAAAATTTATATAAACTTTTAATATGGAGTGCCAAGGGATATTTGTGTAAGGTCCTCTCCAAACTTTTAATAAAATAAGTTCTACGAACAAGCGTTGCTTCCAGAAAATTTCACAAAGTTGTCAATGGTCCATACTTCGCTGGCTTTCTTAAGAAAACACTGCTTTTATGCATAGCTCGATCACTCCTCGTTTAACCACAGATCATCTCAATGGTAATACTATCTTCATCATAACCTTATTCTTAGGTCAATCTTATTCTCAGCTTAAACCATATCAACTTTTTATTAATAGCAATTTTTAGTAATCAATACCGGAACAATAAGCATCGTTTGATAATGATTATCATGTTGCAAATGCATGTGATGGCCTTTTTTACATTATATCTAATGATGAGAAAAGGAAACAACCAGCAATTATATGTAATTGTATTTGTCATGATTCACTACTAGAAAGCCTAGTTCCACGACATATATTGGCAGCATTTCCTTCAAAAGTGCTACTAATATAGCTTGAGTGATTAACATTTTTCCAATAATTCCTACTAAACATTTATCGCCCAACCTACCTATAATATGGAGGAAAATGTATGTCACCCAAATCTTCATTACTTCTCTTCCTTACCTCTTTGTTCCATTCTCTTTACTTAAAAAAAGAAACCTAGATTTACAATCTTTCTCTCCACCACTCATGAATTCATCATCTCATCATTGAGCATACCGTGCTGTGAATACACTCGTAGCTAACTCATATTGATCTGCTCTAATCCCTACTTTTGTTATCATTTATATAGTTTCATCAATTTCAATTAGCTTTTTCCTGAAAACTGACTTTAATTTCACATAAACTCTTTTGGATAAAGTATGATCAATCCTATAACTTGTCCAAAGTTTCACTAATTATTACATAGACTATCTCGCAATTCCAAATCTGAATAATTTAAAGAATATAGTTGAAAGACACTAGCTCGAAGTCGATGGCGAATGATCCATGTCAACAATAGACGAAGACGCCTTATGTACCTCCCGCTGTGTGTCCTTAGTATCTTTCGTTGATTACTCAGGATTGTTATCCATTTTATCTAGAGTCGTTGGACCAATGGGTATATGTTTTGATTTTTTTTTGAATTAAGATTGGAAAAGCTTGTTATTTTTATTGATTTCATGGATCTATTTTATTATTTCATGATGTATGAGTTATCCATGGAATGTAAATTATTTACGATGGAAAATATGGAGTTTGAGATGGAAATTTTAGGAATCTAAAAAGTGAGAATGAAGTCTGATTTTAGGTCACTAGAGTTAGAAAGTAGGCATATGATCTCTCTTATTTTGAACATTTGAAGATATTGTGTAATTCGGTCCAATACAGCTTTTCTTTAGAATCTAAAAGTTATTGCTTTAACGTCATGTCATAAATATTGTATAGCAATACAATTTAAGTTTCGATATACATACAAGATTACACTCTGCTTCTTTACCATTCGATCTAGCATTTTGTAAAAATCTACTGCACGGTTGCATTTGAAATTAAAGAGTTAATTTTAACCAAGATTATAGTGTTAATATAGCCTACACATTATTTTTGCTTTCAAAATTAGAAGCAACACATGTTCACTCCTTTGGTTCACTTTTACAGCACTTACGGGTCATTCATGATGTTAGTGACTAGCGCGCACAAACAGACTAAGCATAACAAGTAAATCATCGTTTATTGACATGTTCCCCTTTTTTCAAAATTTGTATTCTATTCTAATTTATTATTAATTTTATTATGTAATAATTAAAACAGAGCAAAAGGGGCATTTGATCAATTACATGGTAGGTGCATAGCAGTGAAAGGTATGCTACGGCACAAGGCGTGATGCGGCACAACGTTGGCGTCTTTCTTCCATATGGCACATCGCATATGAAAAGGCATGACGAATGGCGATTATGGTGCAAATTACGTGTGGTGCAAAAAGGGCGTGCCTTATCATTATTTTATTGTTTTTTTTACTTCTTATTTGTTTATTTTTTATTTTTCACAATCCAAACTAAATAATGTTTGAATATTTTTTTATGCAATGATATAATTACACTTCAAACTAGTCTACAATACCTTTGAACTATTTATTTATATTATTTCTGCACCAAACTATGGTAGGCAATTAGAACCGAGATCTACAAATTTGAACCAAGCCGCTCGATACCCCATTTGAACTCTATGGATCTTGGGTCAGGTCTATTTGATGAAAATAACATGAAGAACTGATTTGACTCGGAAGATTAGACAAAAAAATGAGAAAATATATGCATTTCTACTTTTGTTATCCAATCAGATCCAAACCGATCCAATCCAAATCTAACCTCGAGTGGTGTCAAGGTTTAAAATATTCAAGTTAGATTTAGAAAAACTAACCCAACTAGAACCGAGACCCACCGAGTCGGGTCCATATTTTGCTCGACATGTCTATTACCACTCCTATATCAAACAAATAACCTCGAATTGTGAATTCTCCAAATTAATCTCAAATGAAATTCGAAATATCTATTCTAATTACCGTTGCACCAAAAATTGATGATTTTTAGATTAATATTCAATGAACTTCGAACTGATTGTTCCTATTATGGTCATATCGAATAAATTACCAATCGATATTGACAAATGAAGAAGATGCTAAATCTTATGAATTTGATTGCTACAGAAAAACTACATTTTACAACTTTGAATTTACAACAGTTCTCCAAAGCATTGCAAAAATGTCAAATCTTTAACAACTTATGCTAAAGAAAATGTTGTAATAAATTTTTCGTAATAATATTTTCAATAAATGTTGTAATAATAAATGTAATTTCTTCAACATTGACCCAAATAATTGTTAAGAATAATATTTTTTGATAACAAGAGCGATACTTAATTCAAACAGATCACTCATTATGATATCTCCATGGCTAAAATCCATAACATCTTGAATCTTTATCTAAAGCATTATACCTCTAACCACTTGAACTAGAGGTCCTTGGCTTGTTCAAAATAATATTTAACAATGCCTTATCGACAACAAATCATATTTGGGTTTTGATAACATTAAGTGACTTTGTTGACTTTCAAAATCTAACAATAGTATTTAAACATTGTCAATATATTGTATTCAACTATATTTATTACACATTATAACAATTGATTCGACAATAAAATTTTAACATTGTAATACATATATGAAAACAATTCGACAACATTTATGTAATGTTCTAAAAATTTAGAATTAGAACAATATTATTTTTAACATTGTACAACAATAGCATATTTAACAACTTTCGATAAATGTTGTTAAGTCTATTGTTTTAACAATGGTTTCATAATATTTTTAAAAATATGTTAAACGATTTGTACATATTGTTGTTAAAGTCTACGCTTATATGTGGAAGGAATACGTATAATTTTTTTTATTTAATATTGAAAATTTAATGACATATATTATATCGAAACTATTTTCATTGGCAGCGACTCACGGGTTGACTAGTCTTTGTCATTGATACCTCCTTATATCCAAGGTGTTCTTGGTGGAGAATCACAAGACTTCGTGAAACCAAAAGGAATTTAATTCTACTAATTTACCCATGAAAAAAATATTCAAAAAATAAAATGTAATAAACTACCAATTGGAAAATAATATTTGAAAATAATATATGTTGAAATAAATCAACAGGGCTAAAACTAATCAAACCAAAGGTAACCAGTATAGGTAGATTGTTGGAATTTGTTGATGAAAAATTTCAACTCCTCAACACTCAATATGTTCGTATGGAAATCTAGGCAATAATTGCTCGACGAATTTGAATCAACAGATTTAATTTATGTTAAATCTGCCTTTAGAAAGTGACTATCTCGTTGAATGCTTACATAGCCCTGTAATCGCACTCTAACTACTTGTTAGAATGTTAAACTCGATTTATGTTTAATAACAATCTAGAATAATATGTACCGGTTGCATATAAGAATATAAAGAGAGACATAAATTTTTTACATGGTTCGGATTTTGGCGAATCCTACATCCATAGGGTAATCTTATATCGTTATTCTTCTTCATAATATAAATTTTTCTAGGGCATTCCCTATGTCATAGAATAGTTTTTTTCCTTTTTAAATAGAAAATAATTGAGAAATAGATCCTTTGCTTATCCTCTGGTCTCTTCTTTTTTTAGTGTAGAAGATAGGTTGTAGGTTACCATGATTGCCTCTTATCTACTTATCAATCTTGACCTTTGAATTCTATCGCATGTCATTCGTTTACATTGTTTGTTTGACATGCCTAAATTGCTGATGTATGTTTGGTGGAAAGCCATGATTTGGGTGGTTGAACCATTAATTTGTGGCAGGAAGTCATAATTTGGGCAAGAACTCCCGAAATTGAAGCAGGAATTTCTAGAACCGGGGTATGCAACTTGGACTAAGCAAGTTATGTTCTTTCAAGAGATGGAGGGTTGGTATATAACCTTAGGGCATGAGGAGTTACTTCCTAGCTTTAGAGAGCGACCGTTATATTCGAAGTGAGGCGATAGTAGTTGATGCGTGATATTTGCATGATTCTGTGATGCTAGCGTCATGTCTGTTTATCTTATTTCAACATATTTGTTTAACATTGCCTTAGGATAAGACTGCACTACTCTGCCTTAGCTTGGGTGCTGGTTTGCTATGCTTGTAGATGTGACCTGAGTTAGTTGTGATTCAAGTTGATCCTACGATTTATGCACATAGGTTATTGATAAAGGAGGAGATGTCGGTATTCTTTCTATCTACCTACGGGTATAGATCTATGCTTGAATATTGTGGCCCTATACATAGCCCTTCAGAATGCTTTGACCCCTTATGGTGTTGCTTAGATTGCCCTCAAAATATGTGGTACAGAACCGTTCTCAAAGGTGCTAGTAAAGTACGTACGTAGTTTAGTTCCCTGTGCTCTTTGGCTTGTTTTCACAATGTATCATTGCTTATGCGTAGCCTTGTAGAACGGGATGCATAGTATTACTGAAGTAGCAGATTATGTTGTTGCGTAGTATTTATGTTTTTTTTGCTTTGCATATTGCAGTTGTCTCCTGCTCCTTGTAACTATGTTAGATGTTCTAAGAATATGACATAATATTGTAACTTAAGGGACGAGCATAGAATTGATATCTTTATGGCTTATCTTTTGAGCATAGTATTTCATCCCCTTTCTACTTATTTTGACTATGGTTCCTCTGGTTAAGATTAACGGTAGTGGTCGAAGGCTAGTTCATTGCGCAGTATTATTTGGATCGCTTTGACTCCGGCTCTTCTCATCTTAATTTTAATTGTAGGGGCAACTTTCTCGACGGCGTACCTTATTTATTTCCCTTTATGATAATGCGTGATATGCGGATATAACACTTTCTATCCAAGTCAGTAATAATCACAGATTGGTGTAGACTTGCCTGCAGTTCACTCTAGATCCTCGTATCTTTGAAAGCAATTTTTATATTTTACCTTTCGTGTGAGTTTCTTACCTATGATAACATATGATCCTTTTTTCTTGTTGAAGTGGACTTGCTTGCTCTCTTTGTCTTCACAGCTACTTATATACATACACACACATACATGCACACATATACATACATACATATATATATATATATATATATATATATATATATATATATATTTCTATCATTGACATCCTCAACTCTGAGATTGCCATTGTCATTCACACGTTGTGCTATCAGTATAGCTATCGAATGACGACAGTGAGTTTGTGACGAGTTGCTTGCCCATGCGCTTAGCACGGTCTTCCCTATTATTTAGGAAGACTAGGATCGGGCTTAGCACACCGTTCTCATTATAGAGATTTCCATTTTTTGTTTATATACTATACTGGTAGCATAGTTGTTGAACAATGGGGATGAGCTATGAATACTGTTTTTTAGGTGTAGGCTTGTTAATATTCCCAACTTTTCATTTTAATCATCTACCAAAGAAATTTTATCGATTACTTTTGCATTTAATGCTTTTTTCCATGTGTCATTTGTGTATTAGGCTGTGATATAGTTCATTTTTAATCAAAGCTTTTATTTTTCTAGGCAAATCTACCTTAATTTTTATATCCTCCATTTTGGCAATTTGATCGACGTCTCATAAATTTCCTCATTATTTCAATCGTTTGGCTATTATTCAAATTAAGCTTATTTCCTTCTATCTTCTCTTTGCTTCTTTTTACATTCTTATTCAAGAAAGGAAACGGGAGGAAAATAACTTTAAAGATTGATTGTACCCTCGCGTTTGGATTTTATTTTCAAAGCCAATTAAGTCATTTGTTCTTAATTTTAATTTTTTGTCAGATTTCTTTAATTTGGCATCCTTTTGTTTCGATTAGTCTTGAGATTTCAGTATGGCTTCTTCTTCATCTTCCCCTTTATTTTTGCCTTTTAAAATCACTCGAATGGAAGAATTCGAGGGTTATTTAAATCAATCTAGGTTTTCAGGTTATGACGCTAGGGTACTTGAACCCCATGAGTGTTTTAGTACTCCTCCAGCTGGGTTTACGTCCATTACCCTCGAACACATACATTGTGGTATTTTCCTCCCCTCGTCCGATTCTTCACAAATGGCTTATTTTTATTGGTCTTGTGCCTACGCAGCTTGTGTAACGACCTGATATTTTCAACCATCCGCATTCGCACATGTCGGACTTGAATTGCTCAAAATACCGAATTGTAAAATAAATTTGGCAAAACACAGCATAAATAGTAAATAAATAAATCACAGATCATAGACACAGAGTAATAAATGCAGCGGAAGTAAAGAAATAGTAGTTCATGAAGCTATTATACAAATACATCAGAGTCAAACAAGATACAACAGAGATAACAAGATACAATGGAGGTGTCAACATGATAACCAGGTACGAATCATAATACATCACTAGAACCAACCGGATAACTGGAATCAACTGGATAACCGAAAGTGAAATAGATAGATAGATCTTCAAGCAAAGCTTCCAACTTCGAAGGTGAGTCTCAAATGCTGTATCACTCAGTCCGACCCGGGCGTGAAGAAACACAAAACACTCGAATCAGGACATACATACTTATACAATGTAAACATACTCAAGTGAACTGTAATATAAGGTACAAGTAACTTAAAGGATGCTTGGGACCGCCCATCCTCTAAGGATCCGTTAGACAATTTACTATGTAGTAATATTTCACTATTATAATAATGTTTATAGTAAAATAAACTTACTTTTTCATAGCATTAAGGGGTTACCCATATAGCCCTTAACACGTAGTAGTCCCAGTAGTCCATCCAATATCATAGTCCCTCCTGATCGGGAAGCCACCAGAGAATATCACACGGGCTACGGGAGAAAACCAAACTCGTACAAGGCGCGATAGGGTAGGTGACACGGCACAACTAGGCAATGCCAAGGTAGATATACCAATTGCTATCCAGGCTGGTGGGAACGCACAGCGCGCAGCTACTGCCCACCTCGAAACAAACTCCCCTAAAATCAAAAGTAAAGGTGGCCACCGAATCAATCCAAAATCAAAGCATAGTATCGAAGAGGAGTGTCCGATCAGAGGAATGACCTCATTGGCCCGAGAATCGCTCCTGTTTTAGCCACCTTATGCCAACTCACGGGAGTCGGGTCCACGTATTTACCTCAAAGGAAACGCCGCCACCATCCTACTTCATTCTGGAATCTCCACCGCGTACACGGTTGTTAAAGTGGTTTTCGGGATTGGCCGGCTATAAGACAATATCCGATCCCGGTCTCTTTAACAACCAATCGTTATTATAACCCGTGGTTATAACTTTAAAACAATATTTTCATACTTCAAAATAAAATATCCTTTCAATCCAAATCTTTATCAAAGCAAGATTAAATCATTTCTAAACCATTTGAATATATCAACATACCATATCTTTCAAATTCAAATATTTATAAAAATAAATATCAAGTCATTTCAAATCATTTTTAATACATAAATATCATATCTTTCAAACTTCATTTTTGAATCATTTTAATTTCAAAATATCATAACTTTCAAAAACTTTATTTCAAACATTTAATATATATCGAAATATCATATCTTCTCAAAACTTCATTTCAAATCATTCAGTATATCATATCTTAAACATCTTTAAATTCAAAGATAACATTCATTTATTATCATCTCAAATCACCTTTTAAATAATTTATATTCCATCAATTTAATTCAATTAAAATCATTTTAAAAGTGTAATTATTATACTTCCAAATCAAGTATTCAAATTTTAAAGTTTCAAGTCATTGTAAGCTCATTTACTAAGTCAAAAATCATATTTATTAAAATTTCAGCCTTTCGTAGCATTGAGAAAACGATGTTATAAGTTATACTTGAAAACATTTTAATTTAACAAAGACAGCTCTTAAAAACTGCTGTTAAAACTCAGTTTTAGTTAAATTTTAGTTTAAAACAGCAAAGACAGCATTTTCAGAAATGCTGCGGTAGCTCAGATTTCAAAACAAGGTTTAAATTTGATTTCAGCAAAGACTGCAGACGACTATAGCATTTCCAGACAATGCTACAATAGACCTGAGTCCAATATTAGCCTATAAGTTCAATTACAGCAACTACAGCATTTTAGAAATGCTGCAATAGCTCTTTTTACACAATTTTAGTTCAATTCAGAAAATTATAGCATTTCTGAATGCTATTAAAAGTTAATTCCAGGTTTTAGTGTATCTCCAGCCAATAATAAACTTCAATTTAAAACCAATAAACATTTTTAAAGTCATATTTTAACCTTTAAAATGCTCATTAACATATCATTTAACATATTATTTTTATACAATAAATTTCTTGTACTTACATCCAATTTTCAACAATTTACTAAGTAAATTCAAGTGTAAAGGTTTCCAATTCTTCGTATTTTAAATAAGCAACTTAATACTTATCTTTCCTCCATTTCTCAAATAAACTAATTTTTTTTTTAACTTAAACTTTTAACTAAAAACCAATTTTACATTTCCAAGTCAAGTTATACTTTTAAAAGATCACTTTTAAACATTCATTTATTTAACCACTTTAATTCATAGAAAAATCAATAATACTTTAATAAATCACTTAAATTCCAAATTTAATCAAATTATCATATTTACAATTTCCAATAAAATTAAATTTCCATTTTATTCATATAAGCTAAATATTTTTTAACCAAAATTCCAAATTTCCAAACTTAAGTTATATTTAATAATCCCATTTAACCATTCATTAATTACATTTTTAACTCATAGAAAAATCATAATTTCTTTATTTTAAACATTTAAAAAACCTATTTAAATCAAATTTCATAAATTTATAATTTAAAATACTTAAAATTATCCAAAATACTTTATAAAATAACCACGGGTCTGTATATAGTTTTCTAACCTAGGTCAAGTGATACTGATATGTATCATTTCAATCCGCAGTTTAAAAAGAAAAATCCGGGTTCTATCATTTCTAACCCGCAATCCTAAATTAAATAAAATAAATAAAAACCGTTCAGGCCTATCATTTCAGCCCATAACGATTTTCCCTATTCTAAAGTCCGTTCGAGTATGTACCATTTCAACCCATAGTGATTTCTAATATACAGGGAACTTGCAGTGTGATAAACAGATCTAAATGAACAGTAACAACATATATATAATAACAAATGACACGACATGAAATTTAACAGGTTTAACATCATATGTAATTAATCACCATTGACTTTGGAAAATTGTTTACTTTAATTTAAAATTATTATAATACAAAAATATACATACAATAACATATTGACCCAGATTAAAATGAAATATGACAAAATATAATTTATACAACTTAAAGATAACAAAATTGCAGAATAAGCAAATTGCACTCAATATTGAAATTTACATAACTTTCACAGTTTAACTCCGTTTTCAACGAACGAAAAGCAGTGTTCAAGTTATTACATCTATTTTCATACTAAAAGATAAAATTTAAGATTTAAAATGATTTTAATTTTAAATTTTAAAATCAAAGTTCAAACAGTTTGAGTAGAAATTCATTTTTTTAGTAAAATGTCCAATTTATACTATTTTGAACTATAGATTAGCATTTATATTTAAAATGAAATATTTGAAATAAAAATAAATTTAAAACAATTAAAATAAAATAAAGTCAAATTTAAAATATATAGTCAAAAATCTAGGGTTGTTACACTCTCTTCCACTCAAAACTTTTCGTCCTCGAAAAGGAATGAGGTACGGAAAAGCGCAGAAAACGAAAGAGTGAAATAGGATTAAGATAAGATGTCAAGAAAATCGAAATTATATCTGATAACTGTTGTTATAGGTAAGTTTAACAAGGTGGAGATGATCTTTCCAAGATTCTCCAAAATTAAGAACACAAGCATGAAAAAGGTGGATTCAAAATGATTACCAAAGATTATCAAAGATTATAGAAAGATTTCTAAACTGAAAGATTATAGAAATATGCCTATACCAGTCTATAGGAAGATAAGGATAATAAGGACAACAAAAAGATAGTTTGAAAAACCAAATAAGGAAATAAATTTGAAAGCATGGAAATTTCAACTTAAATAGAGAATAAATCTTTACATAAGTTAAATAAATCTAAACTATCCCAAATTTCATTATCTTATTATCCAATCAACTTAAATTAACAATTTTTAAAACCAAGGGTTTGAAAAATAATCATTTATTACACTCACAGTGTACTTAATAAATTTTATTCTTCTTTATTCCTAATTAAAATTAAATTTATTCCTCTCAATATATTTATCACTTACGTTAAATATACTTACACTTATTATAACTGCTTTCTTTTATTCTTAGTTCTTTTAACATTATTTTATTGTAAGTTATTCAATTACTCTTTATTATATTTACCTTAGTTAATCATTTATAATTAAAATTTAAGTGTATAATATTTATTATAACCACTCAGATTTTATTTATAAAATATTTTTAAATTGTATATTATCCAATTATATTGTTAACTTCTGAAATTAAGTTAAGTTATATTGGAATGCAATTGAGTATTATACAAATAAAACTTTCCAATTCAATTATCTCAAGTTTGAATTATTTATCCAAATTTTTTTTGGTTTTCTTTTTATAATTGAAATTATTCTTTAAAAATAAAATTTAAGAATTAAATTTTCGATTTCTTCAAACCATTTAGAGATAACTAAAGGTATGTACATAGTTTATGAAATCAAATTTAAATCATATCTCTATATATTATAAATCAAGTCATATTTTAGAAATTCAATTCAAATCAATGTGATTTACCAAACCAAAGCTGTAGTAAGTCTACAGAGCGGTCTCTTCACTTCGAAACTCGAAAATGAACATTGATGATGTGGCGGTCATCACCGAAGTTATTTTCCAGCGACAAAGAGAAGAGCGCTAATTTTTAAACTTTCAATCTCTTTGAAAACAAATTTCTTTCAAAAATACTTTAAATAATATAACCTTTTAAAACTTTAAACACAAGGTTTGAAACCATCGGAAATTAAATTCTCAGATTTCTTGTTCTAAATTCATTTCAGTTCCCAAATCAATTTATAACTATCTATAAATTTATTTATAGAACAATAAATGATAAATCAAGTATTATCACTTCAAATAATCAATTTAAATCAGTTTATTAAGTTCCATAAATTTACTTATATATCAAAATTTATTTCATTAACCAAATTTTAAAATAATATTGTGTCAGTTTGTTCTGTCAAAGTGTTTTGGAAATCCTATCGATAGCGTTGATCAGACTAATCGATCGGAAACCCAAATCAACATCAACAACTCAAACAGCACAATATATAAAAAAAACATAGATATACCAGTACAATTCAAAATGTTTGGAAGAATAGGTTCGAAACAAAAGACAGGATGATTAAATAACAGAGTAGGGGGGTGGATAAGCTTAAATAAATCGCGGGTAACCTTAACCGGGTCAACCGTGACCTAAAGAATAAGATAAATGTGGATTTTTCTGGGGTAAATCTACATTAAATCTCAAGAGTAGAGTTTGGGATAACAAAAGATATTAGCATCTAAACCAAGGATAGATATAAATCTCTGGTGAATCGATGCTAGTTGTAAAGGAGTTTCAGCCTTTTACAATTCAATTTTTTAGATTGGCGGGACTGCCAACTCATCATAAAGATCATTCGAAGCGGAGTTATGGGATACTCCAGAATCAAAAGAAGATGAATAGTGAAGGACACGAATGGATTTTGGAACCGCATGGAACGTTCCAAAATTCAAAGGAATCGAGTCAAAAAGGAAGAGATTCCAACTCGAATGAAAGTGATTCTGCAAATACATTCACTCCATATGCTGAGTTTTTCCTAGAGCTACCAAAGCTCTGATACCAACTGTAACGACCCGATATTTTCAACCATCCGCATCCGCACATGTCGGACTTGAATTGCTCAAAATACCGAATTGTAAAATAAATTTGGCAAAACACAGCATAAATAGTAAATAAATAAATCGCAGATCACAGACACAGAGTAATAAATGCAGCGGAAGTAAAGAAATAGTAGTTCATGAAGCTACTATATAAATACATCAGAGTCAAACAAGATACAACAGAGATAACAAGATACAACGGAGGTGTCAACATGATAACCAGGTATGAATCATAATACATCACTGGAACCAACCGGGTAACTGGAATCAAATGGATAACCGAAAGTGAAATAGATAGCTGGATCTTCAAGCAAAGCCTCCAACTTCGAAGGTGAGTCTCAAATACTGTATCACTCAGTCTGACCCGAGCGTGAGGAAACACAAAACACTCGAGTCAGGACATACATACTTATACAATGTAAACGAACTCAAGTGAACTGTAATATAAGATACAAGTAACTAAATGGATGCTTGGGACCGCCCATCCTCTAAGGACCCGTTAAACTATTTACTATGCAGTAATATTTCACTATTATAATAATGTCTATAGTAAAATAAACTTACTTTTTCATAGCATTAAGGGGTTAACCATATATCCCTTAACACGTAATAGTCCCAGTAGTCCATCCAATATCATAGTCCCTCCTGATCGGGAAGCCACTAGAGGATATCACACAGGCTACGGGAGAAAACCAAACTCGTACAAAGCGCGATAGGGTAGGTGACACGGCACAACTAGGCAATGCCAGGGTAGATATACCAATTGCTATCCGGGCTGGTGGAAACGCGCAGCGCGCAGCTACCGCCCACCTCGAAACAAACTCCTCTAAAATCAAAAGTAAAGGTGGCCACCGAATCAATCCAAAGTCAAAGCATAGTATCGAAGAGGAGTGTCCGATCAGAGGAATGACCTCATTGGCCCGAGAATCGCTCCTGTTTTAGCCACCTTATGCCAACTCACGGGAGTCGGGTCCACGTATTTACCTCAAAGGAAATGCCGCCACCATCCTACTTCATTCTGGAATCTCTACCGCGTACACGGTTGTTAAAGTGGTTTTCGGAATTGGCCGGCTATAAGACAATATCCGATCCCGGTCTCTTTAACAACCAATCGTTATTATAACCCGTGGTTATAACTTTAAAACAATATTTTCATACTTCAAAATAAAATATCCTTTCAATACAAATCTTTATCAAAGCAAGATTAAATCATTTCTAAACCATTTGAATATATCAACATACCATATCTTTCAAATTCAAATATTTATCAAAATAAATATCAAGTCATTTCAAATCATTTCAAATCATTTTCATACATAAATATCATATCTTTCAAACTTCATTTTTGAATCATTTTAATTTCAAAATATCATAACTTTCAAAAACTTTATTTCAAACATCTAATATATATCGAAATATCATATCTTCTCAAAACTTCATTTCAAATCATTCAATATATCATATCTTAAACATCTTTAAATTCAAAGATAACATTCATTTATTATCATCTCAAATCACCTTTTAAATAATTTATATTCCATCAATTTAATTCAATTAAAATCATTTTAAAAGTGTAATTATTATACTTCCAAATCAGGTATTAAATTTCAAAGTTTCAAGTCATTCTGAGCTCGTTTACTAAGTCAAAAATCATATTTATTAAAATTTCAGCCTTTCGTAGCATTTAGAAAAAGCTGCTATAAGTTATACTTGAAAACATTTTAATTCAACAAAGACAACTCTTAAAAACTGCTGTTAAAACTCAGTTTTAGTTAAATTCTAGTTTAAAACAGCAAAGACAGCATTTTCAGAAATGCTGCGGTAGCTCAGATTTCAAAACAAGGTTTAAATTTGATTTCAGCAAAGACTGCAGACCACTATAGCATTTTCAGAGAATGCTACAATAGACCTGAGTCCAATATTAGCCTATAAGTTCAATTACAGCAACTACAACATTTCAGAAATGCTGCAATAGCTCTTTTTACACAATTTTAGTTCAATTCAGAAAACTATAGCATTTCTGAATGCTATTAAAAGTTAATTCCAGGTTTTAGTGTATTTCCAGCCAATAGTAAACTTCAATTTAAAACCAATAAATTTTTTTAAAGTCATATTTTAACCTTTAAAATGCTCATTAACATATTATTTTTATACAATAAATTTCTTATACTTACATCCAATTTTCAACAATTTACTAAATAAATTCAAGTGTAAAGGTTTCCAGTTCTTCATATTTTAAATAAGCAACTTAATAATTATCTTTCCTCCATTTCTCAAATAAACTAATTTTTTTTTTAACTTAAACCTTTAGCTAAAAACCAATTTTACATTTCCAAGTCAAATTATACTTTTAAAAGATCACTTTTAAACATTCATTTATATAACCACTTAAACTCATAGAAAAATCAATAATACTTTAACAAATCACTTAAATTCCAAATTTAATCAAATTATCATATTTACCAATTTCCAATAAAATTAAATTTCCATTTTATTCATATAACCTAAATATCGTTTTTAACCAAAATTCCAAATTTCCAAACTTAAGTTATATTTAATAATCCCATTTAACCATTCATTAATTACATTTTTAACTCATAGAAAAATCATAATTTCTTTATTTTAAACATTTAAAAAACCTATTTAAATCAAATTTCACAAATTTATAATTTAAAATACTTAAAATTATCTAAAATACTTCATAAAATAACCACGGGTCTGTATATAGTTTTCTAACTTAGGTCAAGTGATACAGATATGTATCATTTCAATCCGCAGTTTAAAAAGAAAAATCCGTGTTCTATCATTTCAAACCCGCAATCCCAAGTTAAATAAAATAAATAAAAACCGTTCAGGCTTATCATTTCAGCCAATAACGATTTTCCCTATTCTAAAGTCCGTTCGGGTATGTATCATTTCAAGCCATAGTGATTTCTAATCTACAGGGAACTTGCAGTGTGATAAACAGATATAAATGAACAGTAACAACATATATATAATAAGAGATGATAGGACATGAAATTTAACAGGTTTAACATCATATGTAATTAATCACCATTGACTATGGAAAATTGTTTACTTTAATTTAAAATTATTATAATACAAAAATATACATACAATAACATATTGACCCAGATTAAAATGAAATATGACAAATATAATTTATACAATTTAAAGATAACAAAATTGCAGAATAAACAAATTGCACTCAATATTGAAATTTAAATAACTTTCACAGTTTAACTCCGTTTTCAAAGAAACGAAAAGCAGTGTTCAAGTTATTACATCTATTTTCATACTAAAAGATAAAATTTAAGATTTAAAATGATTTTAGTTTTAAATTTTAAAGTCAAAGTTCAAATAGTTTGAGTAGAAATTCATTTTTTTAGTAAAATGACCAATTTATACTATTTTGAACTATAGATCATCATTTATATTTAAAATAAAATATTTGAAATAAAAATAAATTTAAAACAATTAAAATAAAATATAGTCAAATTTAAAATATATAGTCAAAAATCTAGCGTTGTTACAGCTTGCCCTCTTTCTTACACTCTTGTGATAGCCACTTTTATTATTTATGCTGAAAATGATTACACTCTCTCTTATGAGGAGCTTCGGTTTCTTTTTGATATTAAGAAAAGTTTTTCAAACGGCGATACTAGCTTTATCTATATCCAAGCCAAAATGTCATTTTTTCCGAAGGTTCCCTGGAAAACCTAGCCATGGGCTGGTTTATACTTTTTGTTTCAAATTTAGATGGTTTTCCTTCTTCTTTCTATAAATGCCCTGCTCAGTTTGCTAGTTCCAAAAAGATATCGATGAGTTTGAGAGGCCTAGGAAATGTATTCAAAAAATAAATGCAGATAAAAGGAAACATAGGATATTTGTTAAGACTCGATTCTTCGACTTTCGAAAACCAACATCGATACATCCACTGTATCAACTGCCGAGTAATCGAATGCCGGAAAACCGAACCGTGAGGGTTAAAGAAGAAGAGGTAGAAGAAAAAGATAGAAGAAATAAGGAAACAAAACAGAAACAATATCAGAATCTCACAGTCGCAGCGGAACAACATATAATAGATAAATGAATAATCTTTAAAACAAAGAACTATATCAGTTATTACATCACATTATATTACATTATCAGAGTGTGCAACAACAAACTACAATAAACAGCGGAAAAGAAGTACTATATACTAGTGAATACGCCATGTCATCCAGCTTGCCTCCAGCAACTCCTGAATTCCAGAATATCCTGATAAACCTGACTCTTGACTGCCTGTGTGGAAATTGGTGGGCACCCAGAGTTTAGGAAGGAAAGCAATAAACTCCGAGTCAGTCATGGGATTGGTGCGAGAACTTAAAACAGTTTATCTTTAAAACAAACAACAGGATAATTTTTAAATAGATTCGCAATGCTTTTTAGAAAATGAGACTACCATAAGACCTCCCGCCACACACACAATGCAAACGCAGAATTAGAGGAGATTTCTTCTTATGATAGTCAAAGATGCTTGATACGCATTAAAAAGAAACATTTGATATTATTACTAGTGCATAGTGTAGAAAAAAAATTCAAAAGTAAAGATATAAATCTTAGCCAGCATGGGCATTCCGCACTATGCCTACTATAGCTACCATCCAAATAGTGGGGCGCCACCATAAGTGAATGATAGGTTCTACAACTAAAACCGTACAAGGTGCGTATTGTTTTATTTGGATTTCCAACAAATGGTCAGGCTAAAGAACTTCCTACTGCCACATGGGATCGCCTCTGGCGGGACGTCCTGAGAACTTAACCAACTCTCTGCCAACACAAGGCCGGGTTACCTTTGTCACAAGGTAACTACTACACGAATATGCCATCCCCCGGTCCCTTTGGATCTTTATCCGAGCGGTCGATAACCAACATCACACAGTAATAAATATAGTGTGTCAACATCAGTAAGTATCTGGGTTCATACCATGATACCACCCTTTCCAGAAGGAAATGACATACCCTAAAGGGCGCGACCCTCATAACCTTGCCGCATATTCCTGTTTTGACCATTTCCGGGGAGTGAGGTCTGACGAAGTCTCGTCCACAAAGCTAGGCACAAAGCCACGCTTTGATCAACAAATGGTCAATAAATAATCATCACACATCAACACTAAGCATGCCACATTACAAAATTGGGAATATATCGCTGATAACCTTCAACTACATAACCTCTGAGCGTGTACGTCTCAGAGAAAGGTGCTAAGCTAAGAGAATAAATTCTCCGCCACCAACAGAAATGTTTTTGAAAGAAATCTGCTTTATATCTTAAAATGTAATGTCAGACACGTAACCATACAAGTCTGTTCCGAGTTTGAACAGAACCGAAGGCACTTCAAAAGAAGCCCTTGCAATCCGGGTATTCACAATCCCGATTGAATTTCCCATCACAAAGGAAATCTCCATACCATAGCTAACGATGCAGAGACAATCGATAGGTCATCCTATCGTTTTCACAAATACCCGGTCTTCAACACCGGTCATCAAATGCAATCCATAACGACGTATCACATATTTGGAATGGGTTATACGACCCTAAGGTCCTTTCCCGGCTAACTCGAATAGTGAGCGATTATTCAAAAATAAGTGTAGCATTCAAATTCAAGAAAATCACAACAAATACCTATTTAAAGGTAAATATTGATAGTCGGTTATTTAACTATCAATAGGTATGCACAACATCACCCGATTTCAAATAATTTCCCAAATTATTTATTTTCAAAAATATCTTTATAAGATATATATCCCACACTTCAACCATTTGAAAACCAATTTCAAATAAATTTACACCCTTACAACTTTCATTTCAAAATGGTTCATTTAAACCAATTAAATAAATCCTTACCGATTTATTAAATTTACATTCCAAATCCGTAAATTAACTTCCACACTTCAAAATAAATCAACGTTTATTTTTAACTAATTTCCCTTTCTTTTATAAATTCCATAGTGAATTTACAATTCCAAAATATCTATGAATATACGATTTTTAAATCGATTTCTAATATTCATTTTCAATTTACCTTTAAAGATAAAATCTCAAACATTCACTTCATATTGGAAAAACATTTCCATACTTATTTAATAATTAGTAATTCACCAATCAATTTATTTTCAACATTTTGAAAATATTCAATATACTTAAATCCAAATTAAGTATATATTTTATTTTATAAGGAAAACATTCTCTTAAACACATTTATTTGGGTCAAAACGAATGTTGCGTAAAACATCATTACGACAACCCAAAATCACTAGTATAGGGATTCGAAATTACGATAGATATATAAATCCCAATACTATACAAAACTTTTCCTTTCGGAAATCATTTACTATAACAACAGTGTTATAGTCCACCATTTCCTTCTATTTCTCGAAACGTCTATTTCAACAATAAATGTTGAAATCTATGGTTTCGATACTTAATACATTTTAAAACATCTTTAAATCGTTTTAATTCTATTTAAAACATCACTTTTCCAAAATATTTCTTTAATATATTATCCACTGTCCAAAATCGTGAATATATTTCCTTATCCAAATTCAACATTTCTACATATTTTATTTAAAGGATTATCCACTGTCCAAAATCGTGGATATATTTCCTTTAATAAGCTATAATAATTAACTTATCAAAATAAGTCGCTTTCGGATTTATAAACAACGTTTATAAGTTCGATCTATATTCTATAACAACTTCAACTTAGAAAATCACTTTATTAACAAATTTTATCCATATTCCATTTACACGCAAAAATCCAATTTATAAGTTAATTACTTATAAATCTTTTATTTTATAAAATCTATTCATTTTATAACTTCACAAGTTATAAAAATGTGAATTTCATTCACTTATGAAATCCATTTATATTCCATTTTAACACTTATAAAAACTTGTTTTATAATTCCAATATTTTAATTTATAAATATCAATTTTATAAATATTTTATATAATTTGATTATAATAATTCAAAAATCCCACTTTAAATAAACCAATCCTTTTAATAATTTATAAATCGTTATTAAAGCTTATATAACTCCAAAATCATACTTAAGTATTATTTTCCAAAAATATCATTTTTATAATAATAAAATTATAACGTTTATTTTTTTTAAATGAATAAATTCCAAAATTAAATTTTATTCTGAATTCTCAACTTAAGTTTTCAAAAATCCAATTTTATTTAATTTCGGCATCTAACGATACCAAAATATATTCAGCATCTAACGATACCAAAATATATTCGGCATCTAACGATACCAAAATATATTCGGCTAAAATTTAGCCTTTAACAATCTCAATCACAAAGATAATCACGCAGATTATAAATAGGTCAACAAATAGATCAACACACAACATTGAAACCAATTCAAATGTTTGAGGAATCCAGTTGGATCCCTCCAACCTGTTTCCCTGCATCCAAAGATGTTAGCACAATACCAATTTCGCTTCAAGACAAAATATCGCGGTATATGGGATTTATAAAGTACTATCCGCTTAATAGACGGTGCAATAGGGTCTCATCCGCTATATAATGCAGGAAATCAACTCCAAGTACATATATAATACGAATTTCACTATACGGTGAAATATTCGCGGTATATGTTTTTAATAAATAACATCCGCTTACTAACGGCGCATAATGTCTATTTTAACAATCAATAGATAACAATCAACATTCAAACATACAATCAAGCAATTTTAAATCTAACTATTTAAAATTTAAATCGAAACTATTCGATTGAGTGAGAAGTTCTCACCTTGATTTCAATTTCGTTTCCGCGTTTTATTTCGAATAAAATTAAACATGCGTTTAATTTTACCCGAAATTTTCACTAGCTCCTAATGACTCCAATCCAATTCCGTAGTATAGTGCTCGTCCATACGATTCCAATGCAATTGGTTTCGTGCGTTTTCGACCTCGTAGTAAAAAGTTATGGCAGTTTAAAGTTTATACAAGTTAATAAAATTCAGTTTACACTTTCATTTTATATTTTTATACCCTTTAGCTAATCCAAGCCGTCCACTTTTGACTGCAGATCCAAGCCTTTGCACGCATCATCTTCCCAACGTCCAGGTTCAACACGCGCAAGAAACCCATCCAAATCGAAATTAGGGTTGAATTTTGCGACCACCACGACGACTTCGAAGACGATCAGGTTGTGCCATATGGAAGCCCATCTTCTCCTCTACCTTCGGCATGAGTGTTTAACTTTTCCAAAATCTCCTAAGTGTTTAACTTTTCCAAAATCCATAGTTAAACTTCTTACAAAATATTTACTAAGTTTCCAAATCCATATATAGTTATCTTTTCAAAACCAACTATATCGTTTAACTTTTAACTTCAAATCAAAACCTAGTTTTCACAAAAAATTTCCAAAATTTTCCTAAAGTTTCTAACGCCTTAATTTTTTAGAAAATTTCGCCATAACCTTCTTTGCGCGGTTAGCTCGGTACGACTACAAAATGCCACAATGGGCCCCCCAATTTCAAAAAGAAAAGAAAAAGCCAAGCGGCTGGAGAAGAGAATCATCAAATTTCATACTAAAATTGAAATACGTACCTTTTTGTCGAGCAACTAAATTTTTTATCTTCGAAATCAAAATCTCAATTCTATTTCCTTTAATACACTTGTATGTCCTGCTAGCCATAATATCCAATTTCAATATTCAAAAATCATTTTGCACAATTCAAATTGGTTTCCCATTTATGCATGTTTGATTTGTTAACATTAAATTTTACTAACATTCATTCATTCGATTTCAGTTAGTTTATATTCACCAATTTACATTCACATTAGTTCACTTTCAATTCAAATCAAATTCAATTCTATTTAAATTCATTTTCTTCCAGTTTGAACTTAATTACATAACTTTCAATTTCACTAATTTAATTTCATTAACACTTAATGAATTTATATACAATCAACTAACATCCATATGACAACCAATGTATATTCAATACAACCAAATTCATTCAATTTACTTTCAACATTCAATTTAGTTCAGCACTTTTAATTTCAATTGGTTTAACATTTAATTGATTTTCATTCAATTATTCAACTTCTAATTATATTGGCTTTCAATGAATTAACACTTCATTCATTATTTCACATCAACTTATTTACATTCGATTGATTAACATTCAATCCATTTATTAATTTAATTGCCAATTCCTTTAACAATATAAGGTTGAATTTCAGTTATATAACTCAAGTTCATAATCATCACTTCTCTTGATTAATTCCTTCGATACCACAATCAACTTAATTAAATTTTACTTAAGTTATATTCCATTTAAACATCATCTGTTTAACCTACTTAAATTTCCAAATCCAATTCAGATTTCAATTCTAAAGTAAATTCTATTTAACTTTAACCAAAGTCAAATTTTCATATCACTATCAAATTCATACTTCATTTTACTTAACAAAATTGTTTAACCATTTTAACTATGGTTTCACTTACATTTTCTCATTTTCTAAGTTATACAACTTATATATTTAAACTTCCAAATCCATTTACTTATCCAAAGCTAAATTTATTATCTCTTACTATAAGTTCAATTCATTTCACTTATATTCATCAATTTCAACTTGAATTTTTAAATTTTCAAATTTGTTTATCACAACAAAACTTCAATTTCAATTTACTATGGTAGAAAATCAGGTTGTCAGGACCCGATTCTTCGACTTTCGAAAACCGACATCGATACGTCCACTGTATCAATTGCCGAGCAATCGAATACCGGAAAACCGAACCGTGAGGGTTAAAGAAGAAGAGGTAGAAGAAAAAGATAGAAGAAATAAGGAAACAAAACGGAAACAATATCAGAATCTCACACTCGCAGCGGAACAACATATAATAGATAAATGAATAATCTTTAAAACAAAGAACTATATCAGTTATTACATCATATTATATTACATTATCAGAGTGTACAACAACAAACTACAATAAACAGCGGAAAAGAAGTACTATATACTAGTGAATACGCCATGCCATCCAGCTTGCCTCCAGCAACTCCTGAATTCCAGAATATCCTGATAAACCTAACTCTTGACTGCCCGTGTGGAAATTGGGGGGCACCCAGAGTTTAGGAAGGAAAACAATAAACTCCGAGTCAGTCATGGGACTGGTGTGAGAACTTAAAACAGTTTATCTTTAAAACAAACAATAGGATAATTTTTAAATAGATTCGCAATACTTTTTAGAAAATGAGACTACCATAAGACCTCCCGCCACACACACAATGCAAACGCAGAATTGGAGGAGATTTCTTCTTATGATAGTCAAAGATGCTTGATACACATTAAAAAGAAACATTTGATATTATTACTAGTGCATAGTGTAGAAAAAAATTCGAAAGTAAAGATATAAATCTTAGCCAGCATAGGCATTCCGCACTTATGCCTAATATAGCTACCATCCAAACAGTGGGGCGCCACCATAAGTGAATGATAGGTTCTACAACTAAAACCATACAAGGTGCGTATTGTTTTATTTGGATTTCCAACAAATGGTTAGGCTAAGGAACTTTCTACTGCCACATGGGATCGCCTCTGGCGGGACGTCCCGAGAACTTAACCAGCTCTCTGCCAACACAAGGTCGGGTTACCTTTATCACTAGGTAACTACTACACGAATATGCCATCCCCCTGTCCCTTTGGACCTTTATCCGATTGCTCGATAACCAACATCACACGGTAATAAATATAGTGTGTCAGCATGAGTAAGTATCTGGGCTCCATACCATGATACCACCCTTTCCAGAAGGAAATGACATACCCTAAAGGGCGCGACCCTCATAACCTTGCCGCATATTCCTGTTTTGACCATTTCCGGGGAGTGAGGTCTGACAAAGTCTCGTCCACAAAGCTAGGCACAAAGCCACGCTTTGATCAACAAATGATCAATAAATAATCATCACATAGCAACAATAAGCATGCCACATTACCAAATTGGGAATATATCGCTGATAACCTTCAACTACATAACCTCTGAGCGCGTACGTCTCAGAGAAGGGTGTTAAGCTAAGAGAATAAATTATCCGCCACCAACAGAAATGTATTTAAAAGAAATCTGCTTTATATCTCAAAATGTAATGTCAGACACGTAACCATAAAAGTCTGTTCCGTGTTCAAACAGAACCGAAGGCACTTCAAAAGAAGCCCTTGCAATCCGGGTATTCACAATCCCGATTGAATTTCCCATCACAAAGGAAATCTCCATACCGTAGCTAACGGTGCAGAGACAATCGATAGGTCATCCTATCGTTTTCACAATTACCCGATCTTCAACACTGGCCATCAAATGCAATCCATAAGGACGTATCACATATTCGGAATAGGTTATACGACCCCAAGGTCCTTTCCCGGCTAACCCGAATAGTGGACGCTTATTCAAAAATAAATGTAGCATTCAAATTCAAGCAAATCACAACAAATACCTATTTAAAGGTAAATATTGATAGTCGGTTATTTAACTATCAATAGGTATGCACAACATCACCCGATTTCAAATAATTTCCCAAATTATTTATTTTCAAAAATATCTTTATAAGATATATATCCCACACTTCAACCATTTGAAAACCAATTTCAAATGAATTTACACCCTTATAACTTTCATTTCAAAATGGTTCATTTAAACCAATTAAATAAATCCTTACCGTTTTATTAAATTTACGTTCCAAATCCGTAAATTAACTTCCACATTTCAAAATAAATCAACGTTTATTTTTAACTAATTTCCCTTTCTTTTATAAATTCCATAGTGAATATACGATTTTTAAATCGATTTCTAATATTCATTTTCAATTTATCTTTAAAGATAAAATCTCAAACATTCACTTCATATTGGAAAAACATTTCCATACTTATTTAATAATAAGTAATTCATCAATCTATTTATTTTCAACATTTTGAAAATATTCAATATACTTAAATCCAAATTAAGTATATATTTTATTTTATAAGGAAAACATTCTCTTAAACACATTTATTTGGGTCAAAACGAATGTTGCGTAAAACATCGTTACGACAACCCAAAATCACTAGTATAGGGATTCGAAATTACGATAGATATATAAATCCCAATACTATACAAAACTTTTCCTTTCGGAAATCATTTACTATAACAACAGTGTTATAGTCCACCATTTCCTTCTATTTCTCGAAACATCTATTTCAACAATAAATGTTGAAATCTATGGTTTCGATAATTAATACATTTTAAAACATCTTTAAATCGTTTTAATTCTATTTAAAACATCACTTTTCCAAAATATTTCTTTAATATATTATTCACTGTCCAAAATCGTGAATATATTTCCTTATCCAAATTCAACATTTCTACATATTTTATTTAAAGGATTATCCACTGTCCAAAATCGTGGATATATTTCCTTTAATACGCTATAATAATTAACTTATCAAAATAAGTTCCTTTCGGATTTATAAACAACGTTTATAAGTTCGATCTATATTCTATAACAACTTCAACTTAGAAAATCACTTTATTCACAAATTTTGTCCATATTCCATTTACACGCAAAAATCCAATTTATAAGTTAATTACTTATAAAACTTTTATTTTATAAAATCTATTCATTTTATAACTTCACAATTTATAAAACTGTGAATTTCATTCACTTATGAAATCCATTTATATTCCATTTTAACACTTATAAAAACTTGTTTTATAATTCCAATATTTTAATTTATAAATATCAATTTTATAAATATTTTATATAATTCGTTTATAATAATTCAAAAATCCCACTTTAAATAAACCAATTCTTTTAATAATTTACAAATCGTTATTAAAGCTTATATAACTCCAAAATCATACTTAAGTATTATTTTCCAAAAATATCATTTTTATAATAATAAAATTATAACGTTTATTTTTTTAAAATGAATAAATTCCAAAATTAAATTTTATTCTGAATTCTCAACTTAAGTTCTCAAAAATCCAGTTTTATTGAATTTCGGCATCTAACGATACCAAAATATATTCGGCTAAAATTTAGCCTTTAACAATCTCAATCACAAAGATAATCACGCAGATTATAAATAGATCAACAAATAGATCAACATACAACACTGAAACCAATTCAAATGTTTAAGGAATCCAGTTGGATCCCTCCAACCTGTTTCCCTGCATCCAAAGACGTTAGCACTTTCATTTTATATTTTTATACCCTTTAGCTAATCCAAGCCGTCCACTTTCAACTGCAGATCCAAGCCCTTGCACACATCATCTTCCCAACGTCCAGGTTCAACACGCGCAAGAAACCCATCCAAATCGAAATTAGGGTTGAATTTTGTGACCACCACGACGACTTCGAAGACGATCAGGTTGTGCCATATGGAAGCCCATCTTCTCCTCTAGCTTTGGCATGAGCACAGCCAAGCTCGGCCCCCTCCAGCGCCTCGAAATTCGTGTCGACCGTGGCACCTTCCAGCTCTAATTGCCGTTGATTCGTGCATCGAAACCCGATCATAACCATTGGATTTGTCAATAATGATGTCCTCTACGTTTTTCCAGTTGACAATTTCTCGAATTGATGAGTGGATTTAGAGATTTTGAGGAGGAAACGAAATTGATTTCTGGCCATCGAATTAAAATGGCGGCCGGCTCTTGATAATTAGGGTTTTGCAAGTTTGAGATAGTGAGGCTTCTTTTATAGAAAATTATCGAAAAACACTATTCATTTCGGATTTTTCAAACTCCGATTTACGCACGATGACCGACGTTTCTAGGGTTTGTCCCACGTTCCGGACACAATGAACAAGTTTCGGAAGCTAATTCGATCATATGTGAGAGTTACGGCAATAAATGATCGATTTCAAATTAAACCGATTAAACTAATTTCTATGCGTTTTGGCTTGCCAGGACAAACCGTAAATCTGATTGACACGAAATTTGAAAACATACAATAATATCACATTACGGATCTGTTGAAACTAGTTTTGTCGAAATCCGAGACTGTTTGAAAAATGACTATTTTAACTCGCCAAATTAATATTAAAACAATTTCGATGCGTTTCGAGCTGCCACGGTCAAACGAAAACTCCGATTGCTACGAAAAGTGAAATCCGATAATAACAAACTATTACAGATCCAATGGAACTAGTTTCGTCCAATTCTGAGACTGTTCGAAAAATGGCTAATTTCACTAGTCGATAAAATATTAAAATATTCAATTTTCACAAATTAACTTCAAATTCAATTTTAAAAGTTCTATAATGTTATTCTAACTTCAATATGATAAAATAAAATTTTCTAAATCATTTTCAATCATATTAAACTCGATTTTCAATTATTTCTGTAATTTCAACTATTAAATTATCGATTTAATTATCCAATTAAATCCAATTATTCGAAATATAAATTATTCGACTTATAAATTTCACTTATTAATAATTAAAATTAATTAAATATACAAATTTTAATTGACAAAAATTCTAGGTCGTTACAGTATTCTTTACTAAAGATAAATTGATAAAGCATGGGTTCTTGCACCCACCTCAACGCTTCTCTCAGTCCATGTTCAAACATTTGCCATTTTCGGACGATCCTAGTGGTATAGGATGCCAATGATAGTGTTTAGATTTATTATTTTTACAATTATATTTTTCATTTGGATCTTTTTCTGGTTTAAACATTTTGACTTTTTATATATGAACAATGGATGCAGCTCTCCTTGCATCATCTTGACAGCCGGTAAAAACAAAAAAAACCTATCAAAAGCGATTACAAGAAGTGGCACTTGGTTCTGACCAAGGCTCTGGCAAGGAAACTTCTTCTCTTCCTCTTCCTCTTCTAGGTACTCCTTCCTCTATTGATGAGATGCTATTGACTTCTCCTCCTTTGTAGAATGATCTAGCCTCTTATGTCCGCCATTCATCGCCCGTGGAGGCCATATCCTCTCTAGCGGAGAGTTCATGGGAGATTGCTCAAAATTCGTTACTTAACGTTGTATCCTCTTCTCCATCTTCTTTCCTTCATCTTCCATTTTCCAAGCTTTCCTGTTTCAAGCTATTGTCTGAGCTAGGAATACCTGGTCTTATGCACGGATTCTTCCTTTATATTGTTTTATCCTATGCCAAACATATTTGTTCACTTTATTAGTCAATTTTATTTAATTAATTTTTTATATACAATACGTTCCTCTGATGACAGAAGCATTAGAGCATGAAAGTGGTAGGCCACTGCTCTTAATTGGGTAGCTAAGCTTGAAGCTGACCACGTTGCTTATACTATTGAGAGAGTTGACCTTATTTCAGCAAAGGTTAAGGCCGAGGAGGCGACCACAACTATGGCAAAAGCATTGGCCTTAGAAAATTTGCATTAAAGAAAGAGCTATTCAAGATGGAAAAAGAACTAGCCGATTCATGAGAAAAGTTTACGATCTGTAACGACCCGTAAAATTCGATGTTTAAAATGAATTAAATTAATAAGATTTTTAATTTAAATTTAGAAAGAAATAAAAATCTTATAATTTATATGGGAGCGAATGTAGAAATTAGATGTATCAATTATAATTAAAATCAACTATTTAAATTTTATATTGCAATTAATTGAATAGTGTAATTAGTCATACTTGGTTATAAGTTTAATATAAGAAACAAAAGGGAATGTTGAATTTGTGAATTACCAATAAAAATATTAAATAGAATGGAATTCAAATTTATATAATAATGGAAAGTGTAAATTTGTTTCAATGGGGTATAAAATTAAAATATAAGTAAATAAAAGTAGGCATTTAATTTACCGATGGAATAATACGTTGATTAATAGTAACTGTATGTAAATTAAGGTAGTAATGTTAATGGAAGTTGATGAATAACCAATTTAATGCAATTCAAATTGATTGAAACGACTGTTTAGGTTATAATTGATTGTAAATAGGAATATTTGAAAATAAACTGAATATATGAAAACAAAATGTAAGCATTGAATTAAATTAATGAATTTAAATTATAATAAATGGTCATTGAAAAAACTAGTGTTCTGCAAGTAATTATAATGTATGTTGCTGTTAAATAAACGTTACTTTAATGATTATTAATATAGTAACGGAAGTGTGAAGGAAAACTTAATAGACATATAAATTTATTTTAAGGAAACAAGAGATATATTGTACAAATTGATGAATTAGTATAAATTTAATGGTAATTGGATAAATCAATATCATATGAGTCATTGCAACATTTGATGTAGACTATAAACCTATAAATGTGATTTAGGGCAAATAGTGATCGTTATTATTTGTTACCAGTTACTTAGGCTATTAAAGTGTGAATGGGAAAATGATTGTTTATAGTAATTGAATGGAATTCCAATTTGTTGGAATAAGGTAAACGTGTACTTGGTAATAAATTTAAACGAACTTAAATATTGAACTAACAAATTAATATATATATATATATATATATATATATATAATAAATGATGATTGAATAAAAAACCAATACTCTGTAAATAACTATATTATTGGAGTGGAAATAATAAACTTATAAATGTGTGATTAAGAGTTTTGACAACAATTATTATGAGTTATATATATATTTAGTTCATTCAATTAAATTTGAAATCATTGCAATAAATCTAAATTAAATGTTAAGTTAAAATAAATTAAGGTAATAATGGGGAATAACGTAAATATTCTTCATAATATGATGATTAGTGAACAAAAAGAATGGGAATAAAGTTTTATCAATATATTGGAATTTAATTTATGATAAAGGGGTTAATTGCAATTAAATGAATTAAATATTTAAAATGGGAATTTAGATGAGTGAGAATATATATGGAATGGTTTAATCCATCTATTTGACAGGAATAATAATTAATTTATTTAATAAATGGGTCTTTGGAGTTTTATTTTATAATTTCTAAATTTAATGAAATTGAAATTAAATATTGAAATTTAGATTTAACATTGGGATTGACAAATAGATCAACTATTTATTGACACTTAAATTTGTTTAAAACCGTGTAAATGGTTAAGAAATGTAAAAAAATGTTGAAATTGGGTCAATTTTAATGATTGAAATTTAGAATTTGATTTAAACAATTAATTTTAAATTTATTTAATTAGTGTAAAAATAACCATTTTGGCCACTGACTTGGATTTCAACGAAACTAGTTTCATTAGATCCGTATTTATTGTAGGATTTCAAGTTTCGTAGAGATCGGGCTTGTCGTTTGATCGTACGAACGCGAAACGCCTTGAAATCGATTTAATTAAAATCAATTGAAATCAATTTGAAAAATATTGATTTTAGCATAACTTCTTCATACGATAGAATTTGCACTTGAAACTTGTTCCATCGCGTTTAAAATATTTAAAAACATCTATTTTGATATATGAGTTGACCTAATTTCATTCCGAGGTCAGAACGGGCTTTTTGGGCAACTTTGTTGTTAGCACGTATATCCAACCTTATCCATCCATTCTAATTTCTGACCTACCTATATAAACCCGGTTATAAACCCTAGCCTACCTCTATTCTCACTTTTCTGTACGTATATCTCAACTCTCTCCTCCTCAATGGCAGACAAACAAATTCTAGATCCAATTCCAAATCAAATCCAAAGCTAAAATTTAACCTCCTCAGAAAAATTTGAAATTTTTTATATTTCGAAGCTCTTGATGAGTGTAATCTATTGCTACAATTCATTTTTGTACTTGAGTCTTGGATTGGCCTTAAATTGTCGAAGAAATATCGGCCATTCGTATTAGGGCGTGAGATTCAACGATGGATTTGCAACGATTTGTCAATCGGAAAGTTACAGTGGGTAGAGGTCGTCAAGGCGAGTTCATCTGTACGGTTACATCTTGTCGAAGGCGCTTCAATTCGCCCGAAATCGAGGTTGAAGTGGCGGCGGAGGGGACGTGATTTGGGGTGCCGAAAGTGGCCACCTTTGGTCAGGTGGTGCGCGTGAACGAGGGGATGGTGGCAGTGGCATCTGATCCTGGTGGTGATGTGAGAAGGAGCGTGCAGCAGCAAATTCAAAATGGCGGCTGGACTTGTTGTATGGGATTGGTTGTGCTCGTTTACTGCTAGGGTTTGAGAGAGAGGTAGCCTAATTACTAATTTTCCCTTAAGTTATTTTAATTAAAATTTAAATTTCCATTCGTTCGAATAATCATAACTTTTGCATACGAACTCCTTTTTACGCGTGATTTTATTTGTTAGGATTGTAATGAAATTCCAGACCTTTTGACGCTAGTTTGGACGAGTTCGAAGACTGTTAAAATTTTGAGTTTAAATTGGATTCAGATTCAATTTAAATTCAAAAGGTAAGTGTTTTAACCCATTCACAACTTCTAAAATTTCTTATGTTTGTTAAATTTATTTATGATGTGATTTGATATTTATTTACAACTGTTGGCATATATTTGATCATCATCTCAATTAAATTGCATTTATTTGAATCAAAATTGCTATTCAATTTATTACAGCATATAAACTGCCAATTAAATTGTTATTTAATCTAGTATTGCATATAAACTGCCAGTTAGATAGATTGTTTAATTTATTATCGAAATAAACTGTCAGTAATTATCTGTTATTGATTATATGCTCTATATTGATATTATCGTTTAAAATGGATGACGATTGTACTAAATGGTTGATGATTGATACTGGGTGAATGGATGCTATATTTTATATTTGTTATAAACTGCAAGTCATTATGCATTTTCATTTCATTCGGGATTACGGTATGAAATGATATATGACCGTAAAATTTTATTTTTAAATTACAGATTGAAATGATAAATATCCGTATCACTTGACCATAGGATAGAGAATTATATAAAGACACCGTGGTCTATATATAAAAATATTTTTTTAAATGATTTCTATGGTTTTGGAAAGGAATATACGGTTTATTGAATATTGATTTTGATATTATATAAATATTATTATATATATAGTTAAATTCTTGAATTTAAGCTATGTATAAAATTGTTTAATAAAAATGAGTTTAAAAATGGAGTTTGATGGTTTATATTATACAAGTGTCACGGCACGCGCTTCGCACGTGAATTATTTTCCTTATAAATTATATATGTATAAATCGATAAAAAAATGATTTTTTATTTTCAAGCGATATTAAGAATTATGTATTTGTAAAGAAGTATTCTAAATTTACGAAGGAAGTTTAATTTTAGATACTATTTTTAGAAGTGTTTTGAATTCATATTCATTGCTAGATCCTATTTTTTGGAGCGTTTGGATTTGTAAAATAAGTTTAAAGTTAGATTCTATTTTTAAGTTATTAAGATTTGCTAACATATAGAGGGGAATTTTTGGTAGTTCATGTTGATACCAAAAAAGTGTGACACCAAAGCTATTACAACTATTATTAAAGATGGGTAAGTACCTATTTAAGATATATGTGTGTGTGTGTGTGTGTGTGTGTGTGTGTGTGTGTGTATATATAGATTTTTAAATGACTTAAATGAAATTTAAGTTGGAAGACAAATATGGAATTGGTTTAAGTTGAATTATTTAAGAATTGTACTTGAATAAATTTGATTTGGAATTAAATAAAATGGTGATTTTAAAGGGTATGATTCTTATAACTTGATTTGGGTATAAAGTAATTTAAATGTATATAAAGTTGAGATAAATGAATTTATCAAGTTAATTAAATTTAAAGCATATCCAGTTATTTGAAGTTAAAAGTTTTACTTAAATGACATTTGATTTATTAAGTAAATAATTCAAATCTAAATAATAGCAATTGAATTTGATATATATATATATATGGAATTATCAAAGAATTAGTTTTGAAATGGTAGAATATTTAAAGATTTGAAATATATGAATGGAAATGGTTTATTTAGAAGTTAAAATCAGTATTTGGAATTTATTTGCAAAAATTAAAGAAGCTATTTTATTATGTAAAGTAATTTAATATTTAAACCATTAAAGTATACTAAGTTATGTTTCAAAGCTATATATTTCAAGGTATATAGATTTGAAAGTCCTATGATTTCTTGAAAAAGGATATATTTGCAATAAAATGATATCATATTGATTTGGGTTTTAAAATAGAAATGATATCGTAATTATATAGTTTTGAGATGGATATTATATCCTAGTTTTAAAGTATAAATTATTTTTAAAAGTCCACGGTGTTATAATAACATTTGGTTGTTGAAGAGACCGGGGTCGGAAGTTGTCATACTCTCTGTCAACTTCGAAAACCACTTTAACAACCGGGTACGCGGTGGAGATTCCAGAATGAAGTAGGATGGTGGCGGCGCTTCCTTTGGGGTAAATACGTGGACCCAACTCCCGTGAGTTGGCATAAGGTGGCTAAAACAGGAGCGATCGACGGGTTAATTAAGGTAGCACCTTTGATCAGACACATCCCTTCGATATTATACTTTGACTTTTGGATTTGATTCGGTGGCTACTTTTTATTTTTGATTTTGGAGGTGTTGTTTGAGGTGGGCGGTAGTAGCTGCTACGCGTTACCACTGACCTGGAAGCGTAATTGGTATATCTACACTGGCATTGCCTAGTTGTGCCGTGTCACCTACCATACCGAGCCTTTACTACGAGTTTCTATTTGTGTCGTACCTATGGAGTGTCTTCTCATAGTCTCCTGATCAGGAGATACGCAGGCACTGTATAGACTATTGGCACTATTACGTGTTAAGGTGGAAAATGTAAAGCCTTAACGCTATTTTAAAGTAAGTTTATTTTACAATTAGACACTATTATAATAGCGAAATATACTACATAGTAAATAGTTTAACGGATCCTTAAGAGATGTAACCCAAACATCGCTTGAGTTACTGCACTCATATTTATTTCTATTAATTTAACTCACAGAAGATATTTTAGTCTGACTCGAGGGTTTTGCCTTTTCAATTCGCTCGGGTCAGTCCGAGCATTTCAGGATCGAAGACTTTATTTCTGGAGGACGAAGACGAATGTAACAACCCTTAATTTTGTAAATATTTTAATTAAGTTTTACTTGATAACATTGTTTTTAAAAGTAAAATTTTCAATAATTAAAATTTTAAGTTAATAAGTTTTGGTAAAAAAAAAGAGGGAAACAAAACTTATTGTAATTTAAATTTAAGCCTTAATTAATGTAATATTTCTGTTGTTGATTCAAATAGAAAACATATGTAGTTTATTAATGTTTGCATGTGTTCATTATTTAAATCCAATCTTTTGGTTTTTGCATACTTTTGTTTAAAGTTAAAAAAAGGGGGGGCTTCATTATAAAAATAACTTGAATTTATTACAAAATGTCACGATTCCATTGATTTCCTTTTAAATTAACGTTAGACCTTAATTTATTGATTAATATTAAAGAATTTACTAAATTATAAATTTTAACATAAAGATGTTGTATTAAGTTTAAAACATTATTTACAATGATTTGTATATACATATGTGTGTGCGTTAATTTGACTTAAGATTTATAAGATGGACTTGTGTACAAAGTCATAACTTTTTTAATCTTAAACCCTTATAATCGTTCAAAATTGTTGTCTTTAATTTTAGGCTCATAAAATAGTGAAACTTAATTTTAACACATTTATATGTATAAGTCTATTATATATATACGTATACGTATATGTTTTTAATAATACTATGACAAATAAAGATATATATGAAGGAAACATCATCTTTGTACACAATCTAATATTGCACTTACATAATTTACTGTAGAATACATTTGGACATAGTTACATTCCATGCCATGAATAAATAGCTTGTTAATGACATTTAATTAATCAATCAATTTGATTAGAGAAAGAATGAAAGGTTTCTCTCCCATATACATAATTAAGCTTTAAACTAATTACCTGTTTTTAGGGAAAGAAACGAAAGGTTGCCTTAATTCTTGCCTTTTAGTTTCCCTAACATTTGTTCCTTTCTAGTCATTCATTCCTTTAGTTTAGCCGTATATTTTGCCTTGCAATTCACGTACAAGTTTCTCTTTTTCTCATCTTCTTTATTTTCTCATTTCCTAAGAGAGAGAAAAATATTACAAGCACTTTATTCTTTTATGTATAAAACCTTGGAATTTATTTTAATATAAAATTTTAATTTGAGCAAATCATTTCCCAAAATTCTATAATAAAAACAAAGTTTCTGAAATTTTTAGCTTTTTTAAGGATAACTCTAATTGGAATTTTAAATAAAGAAATGGATTATCTACTTTCTTTAAAAATGTGTAATATTTTTTGAATAATAAATTTCATTGGAAATGGTAAATAAATCAGAATAATGTAAACATGTTAAGAAGTAACTTTTGAGAATTCAGTGTATTAATAAACTGTTAAAATTACGCATTTATAAGGATACGATATTTAATGGAATAAATAACATATAAAATAGGAAAACGTATTAATTAAAAACGTTACTTTTGTATTAATTTGGGGGTATACTTTGTGTGGGTCTTACGCATTTTAAAATTCATACCGCAATTATATATGCATAAATAAATCAATTAAAAATTTACTAGCCAAACGTTACACTTTCCATAACATTCATTTGTTTTAATTTGGTACAAAACTTTGAATAAAATAACGTTCAAATACTCATTAATTTCTTGCCTATCTTTTTCCACAATCAACGCACGTATATATTCTTTTCAAATTCCATTTCTAGTGAAAGTCGTTTCTTTTCTGATAAATTCCTTTCCCTCTACACCATTTTTCAACACATCTTCTATGGGTAATAAATCGCATGCGAAGAGAAATGATAATAAAAATAATTTCTCTTCCTGACTAAACAAAAAAAAAACCGCATACCATAAATTACGCCTATTTTCATTTCGTGTGTTCCAAGCAAATTTCCCATATAAATAGTAGACACATCACAATATTTTCTCTACATCTCATTTTAGCTTCAGCCTTTGTTCTTGCGCAAGCTTCTTCAGGTATGGCTGTTTTCCTTTCCTCTTGCATCTTTATTTCTTTTTATTCTTCTTGCATTTTTTTTCTTCTCTTTCTTTCTTTCTTTATTTCGTGTTCCTCTGTTTTCTTCCACTGTTCCACCACCTTGTCACAGACTCTTTTCCATACGTGGCCAAGCACCCCCACATAGTGTAGCCGAGTCCTGCTTTTTGAGTCAAAATATTTTGCATGAGCATGACAAGAAGGATAGATGGGTTATAGGTTGGAGTTCGTAGTCTGCAACGTGATGTTTGCAAGAAAAAAACATAATAATAAAAAGAGAGAAAAGAAGTGTTAATACGAAATAAAGAATAGAGGAAATGCATATGTAAGTTTATAACGCGTATGCGTTGAAAAATAAATTGAGAAAAAAAATAAAGTTTGTACGTGAGTATATAAAAAGGGAGAAGGAAGAAATGCATGAGAAGATAGGATGGCCACCTGTACGTATAATAATCTTTAACCTTTACATATGATAATTTTCTCTCTTTATTTTCCATCTTTCCTCATCTTTACTCTCATGTAGATTACGTACTAAAACAAGTAATTTACAAATGCATTTATATTATATAGCAGTACTGTTAATGTAGCAATTTACATTGATTTACTAAGTACAATTTATAAAGACAAAAATGCAACTACGGATTGTATATCACTGGTCATAAAATTCTTCGATCTTGTATGCATTTTCACCTACTAGTTACATTCATCGGCATCTACATTTCATATTTCTTCTGTTTCAAATTGTTCGGACAATACACAACATCTAGATGAGTCCCCATTTGAAATAAAATATATATAAATAAAGAAGAAGAATAACGATATGCAAGAGGAGAATATGGTTGGTCACCTGTACAAGGTAAGTCTAGGCCTGTGGAGGGTGCGTCACTTTGCATTGTTGAATTAAAAACATATAGGGTGCGTGTGTACATTCATCTACTTAAGATTTGGGCAGGGCGAACTTCGTTGTTTTGGATTGAGCCAAGTGGTGGAGTAGTCGAGTCAAATTTGATTCCATCCGTCCAGTTTATTTTGAAATTTCGTGTTAACTTTTTTTTTCTTAGTTTTGATTTTTTTTAACTAATTCGTCTCCTTTTCAAAAATATAAATCTAGTCGCAGCCTCCGCATCAGTTTGATTGTGCTTCCGTACGTTTTCTTTTTTTCAAGTGTGACCATCGTTTTAAATCAAATCTTCGACGGCATTCAGGTGAGTATTCCTCACCAGACAAACATACTTGTATATTTGTGAATTAATCACAAGTGTAATTGTAAACTTATTTTATTTAATTTTATCTGCCTGTGATATTAACTTATGATGTTAAACCCCATTATTTAATTGACACATCATCAGTTGTGTTATCTATTATTATATTTTGCAGTTAAACTATTTATTATTATTTACTCTTTGAATCACACTGCAAATTTCCTATAGAATAGATATCGTTACAGGCTGAAATGATAGGCCTGAACGATAATTATTTATTCATTTATTTAATTATTTAATTATTTATTATTTAACTTGGGATTACGGGTTTGAAATGATAGAACCCGGGTTTTCTTTGTAAATTGCGGATTGAAATGATATATATCCGTATCACTTGACCTAGGCTAGAAAACTATATACAGACCCGTGGTTTATATAATATTTTTCTGAAATGTTTTAAAAATATTTTAAATGGAAAATTTATAATATTCTGGTTTAAAATGTATTTAAATGATTTTTATAAAATTTATAATGATTTTTGAATGAGTCGAAATGTTAAATAAATGAATGTTTAAGTAAAATTTTGAAATATAACTTATTTTCGGAAATTTTGAATTTTTGTTAAAAGTGAGAAGTTAAGTAAAATAATTGATAATATGTTATATTTTGGGAATTTAAAACTTAATTGTTAAGTTAATAATTTAATTAAAGAAATGGGAATTTAATACTTGGATTTAAATAAGAAATTCATAATAAAATTTTATTTTTGTATGAAAATTTACTTATAAATTCATAAAAATACGAGTATTGAAATTATGACTTTATAATGTGAAAATATACGATTTATATGAAAATTTTACTTAGTTATGAAATCATAGTTCAACCTTGAAATTTTAAATATAAAGGATATTACAGCATTTGTAAATGTTGTAGTTAAATTTAAATGAACTTAAAGCCTAATTTGAACTAAAAGCTATTATAGCACTTTGTAAGTGCTATAGTTGATAAAGATAACTAAAGTTTAGTTGGAAATAAATAAATCTATTACAGCACTTAAATGTTGTCTTTTGTAAATGAACGGTTTAACCTATAACTTTATGTAGCATTTTATAAGTGCTACGGAAACTGAATTTTTGATTGTTTTAATAAAATATAATAATCTTTGGGAAAAAGGCTTAAATTTTGGAATTTAATATGTAATTAATAAAAATAAGGAATTGACTTTAAATGGTTTTAAATGGAATAATTTAACTTTTAAATGTGAGTTGAAAGGCAATTAATTCCTAAATAAATTGAATAGATTTAAGTGATATTTTACATTAAATAAAATGACTGATGTTTAAATAAATGATGTTTGAAATGATATTATGATATTGAAATGTATTTGAAATTTATTTTGATTTTTAAAGTATAAATACCATTTTTAAAAGTTGTAACCATGGGTTATAATAACGTTTGGTTGTTAAAGAGACCGGGATCGGATATCTGGCATACTCTCTGTCGATACCGAAAACCACTTTGACAACCATGTACGCGGTGGAGATTCCAGAATGAAGTAGGATGGTGGAGACGTTTCCTTTGAGGTAAATACGTGGACCCGACTCCCGTGAGTTGGCATAAGGTGGCTAAAACAGGAGCGATCGACGGATTAATGAGGTAGCACCTCTGATCGGACGCACTTCTTCGTATGCCATTCTATTACTTTTGTGATTGTATTGGTGCGCATCTTTGATTTGGGAGTGTTGTTCGAGGTGGGCGGTAGCTGCGCGCTACGCGTTACCATCGGTCCGGAAGCGTAATTGGTATATCTACCCTGGCATTGCCTAGTTGTGTCGTATCACCTACCATAGCGAGCCTTGTACGAGTTAGGTTTTCTCCCGTAGCCCGTGTGGTATCCTCTGGTGGCTTCCCGGTTAGGAGGGACTAAGATATTGGATGGACTACTGGGACTATTACGTGTTAAGGGGAATATTGTGTCACTCCTTAACGCTATTTAAAAGTAATTTTATTTTAATATAGACACTATTATAATAGCGAAATTTTTACTATATAGTGAATAGTTTAACGGATCCTTAGAGGATGGGCGGTCCCAAGCATCCTTTAAGTTATTTGCTCTATATTACAGTACACTTGAATTATTTTACACTGTATAAGTATGTATGTCCTGACTCGAGTGTTCATGTTTTATTTTACGCTCGGGTCAGCCTGAGTTGCAGTTCAGTTTCATCCTAGAGCTAGGATTTCTGTAGATCACTTTCAAGCTGCTGGAAAACTTCCCTTCCAGTTCTTTATCTAAATTTTGAAATCAAGACTAGTCGACATTTGGATTGTTCTACTGATGATTTAAAACTATATTTGGATTAAAGACTATGTAATTTTTATTTGATTGAGACTATTTATAGTGGCTTCATGAACCACTAAGTATTTTTAAATTCCGCTGCGAGTTTTCTGATATTTGTGTCTATGATTCTGTGATTATTTATTTACTGTATATTTTGAGATTTGCCAAATTTTATTTACAACGCAGTATTTTGAACAATTCAAGTCCGAAATGTGCGGATGCCAATGGTCGAAAATTTCAGGTCGTTACATTTGGTATCAGAGCTTTGGCTCTAGGAAAAACTTAGAATATATGGTAAATTTGATTTATAGAATCACTTTCATTCGAGCTTGAATCTCTTCCTTTTCGAATTTTGGAACGTTCCCTGCAGCTCTGAAGTTCATTTGTGTCCCTCACTATTCATTTTCTTTCGATTCTGGAGTATCACATAACTCCACTTCGGATGATCTTTATAGTGAATTGGCGGTCACGCCAATATTCTAATAAAGGGGTGAAACTCCTTTACAATTAGCATTGATTCACCAGAGATTTATATTTATCCTCGGTTTAGATACGAGTATCTTTTGTTATTCTGAACTCTATCTCTTCAGATCGAATGTAGATTTACCCCAGAAAATCCACATCGATCTTATTCTTTAAGTCATGGTTTACCCGGTTAAGGTTGCCCGCGATTTATATAAACTTATCTTTTTCCTTATTCTGTTATTTAATCATCGGATCTTCTGATTCCAACTTATCTTTAAATCAAAATTGTCTTTGATTTGAGTCCTTCAAATTTGAATCTCTACACTTGTTTTGAAAAATTTATTCCTATATTTGGGAAAAATCTAATATTATATATAAGTATAATTTTCAGAATTTAACTAGTTGTTTAGAGATAATAGTGTTTGATTTTATTTATGGTTTTGTAAACCATTGGTTTTGTCTTATATAAATAATTGAACTATAAAACATGGTTATAAATTTATTTGGAAACAGAAATGAATTTAAAACAAGAATGTAAGAATTTAATTTCTGATAGTTTCAAACTTTGTGTTTAAAGTCTTAAAAGGATATATTATTTAAAGGGACATATTATTTAAAGTATTTTCGAATAGAAATTTGTTTCCAAAGAATTTTAAAGTTTTAAAAATTAGTGCTCTTCTTTTTGTCGCTGGAACATAATTTCGGTGATGACTGTAGCATCATCGACATTCATTTTCAAGTATCGAAGTGAAGAGACCACGTTGTAGTTTTGCTTCAAAAATTTAATTGATTTGAATTTCTAAAATATGACTTAATTTATAATATATATAGATATATGATTTAAATTTGATTTGACATATACTATATGTATGTATTTATTTATCTCTAAAGTGTTTGAAGTTAATTGGAAATTTAATTCATAAATTTATGTTAAAAGGTGATTCTAATGATAAAATAAAGTCAAATTTTGAATGAATATTTAAACTTTAATAATAGAATTGGAAAAGTTTTTACTTGAATAATATTAAATTGCATGCCAATATAACTTACCTAAATCATTCAGAAATTAACTATGTAATTGGATAATGTACAATATAAAAGGATTTTTTTAAATAAAATTTGAGTGGTTATAATAAATGTTATATACTTAAAGTTTCAGTTACAAAAAGACAAATATGGGTAAATAGAATAAAATAATAATTGAATAATATACAATATCAAATGGTGTTAAAGGAAATTTAAAAATAAATTGGAATAGTTATAATAAATGTAATCTACTTAATATGTGTGATAAGATATATTAAGTAGAATATATTTAATAATAATATGGAATAAAGAAGAAATAAATTTTTTGAGTAAAAGATGATTATTATAAATGACTATACAAATTTATGATTTTTGAAATTGTTAATTTCAAAATAATTGGATAATAAGATAATTAATTTGGCAATAGTTAAGATTGATTTAACTTCAGTAAAAATCAAATGGATTAAATCAATTATTGAATATTAATTAATTTAAAATGAATTTATATGGTTTAAATCAATGATTCCATTTTGAGTTTCAATTTAGTTTTCTTTCAGGGTGTTTCTATTCTCCTACCTCCTTCCTTTTCGAGGACGAAAAGTTTTGAGTGAGGGAGAGTGTAACAACCCATAATTTTGTAAATATTTTAATTAAGTTTTACTTGAAAACGTTGTTTTTAAGTGTAAAATTTTCAATAATTAAATTTTTAAGTTAATAAGTTTTGGTAAAAAAAGAGGGAAAAAAACTTATTGTAATTTAAATTTAAGCCTTAATCAATGTAATATTTCTGTTATTGATTCAAATAGAAAACATATGTAGTTTATTAATGTTTGCATGTGTTAATTATTTAAATCCAATCTTTTGGTTTTTGCATACTTATGTTTAAAGTTAAAAAAAGGGGGGCTTCTTTATAAAAATAACTTGAATTTATTACAAAATATCACGATTCCTTTGATTTCCTTTTAAATTAACGTTAGACCTTAATTTATCGCTTAATATTAAAGAATTTACTAAATTATAAATTTTAACATAAAGATGTTGTATTAAGTTTAAGACATTATTTACAATGATTTGTATATACATATGTGTGTGCGTTAATTTGACTTAAGATTTATAAGATGGACTAGTATGCAAAGTCATAACTTTTTTAATCTTAAAACCTTTTAATTTGGAGATTAGGTTCAAAATTGTTGTCTTTAATTTTAGGCTCATAAAATAGTGAAACTTAATTTTAACACATTTATATGTATAAGTCTGTTATATATATACATATACGTATATGTTTTTAACAATACTATGACCAATAAAGATATATATGAAGGAAACATCATCTTTGTACACAATCTAATATTGTACTTACATAATTTACTGTAGAATAATTTGGACATAGTTACATTCCATGCCATGAATAAATAGCTTGTTAATGACATTTAATTAATCAATCAATTTGATTAGAGAAAGAATGAAAGGTTTCTCTCTCCATATACATAATTAAGCTCTAAATTAATTGCCTGTTTTAGGGAAAGAAACGAAAGGGTTTCTTAATTCTTGCCTTTTAGTTTCCCTAAAATTTGTTCCTTTCTAGCCATTCATTCCTTTAGTTTAGCCGTATATTTTTCCTTGCAATTCACGTACAAGTTTCTCTTTTTCTCATCTTCGTTATTTTCTCATTTCCTAAGAGAGAGAAAAATATTACAAGCACTTTATTCTTTTATGTATAAAACCTTGGTATTTATTTTAATATAAATTTTTAATTTGAGTAAATCATTTCCCAAAATTCTATAATAAAAATGAAAGTTTCTAAAATTTTTAACTTTGTTAAGGATAACTCTAATTGGAATTTTAAATAAAGAAATGGATTATCTACTTTCTTTAAAAATGTGTAATATTTTTTGAATAATAAATTTCATTGGAAATGGTAAATAAATCAGAATAATGTAAACATGTTAAGGAGTAACTTTTAAGAATTCAGTGTATTAATAAACTGTTAAAATTACGCATTTATAAGGATACGATATTTAATGGAATAAATAACATATAAAATAGGAAAACATATTAATTAAAAAACGTTACTTTTGTATTAATTTGGGGGTACATTTTGCGTGGGTCCTACGCATTTTAAAATTCATACCGCAATTATATATGCATAAATAAATCAGTTAAAAATTTACTAGCCAAACGTTACACTTTCCATAACATTCGTTTGTTTTAATTTTGTACAAAACTTTGAATAAAATAACGTTCAAATCCTCATTAATTTCTTGCCTATCTTTTTCCACAATCAACGCACGTATATATTCTTTTCAAATTCCATTTCTAGTGAAAGCCGTTTCTTTTCTGATAAATTCCTTTCCCTCTACACCATTTTTCAACACATCTTCTACGGGTAATAAATCGCATGCGAAGAGAAATGATAATAAAAATAATTTTGTTTCCTGACTAAAACAAAATAATCGCATACCATAAATTACGCCTATTTTCATTTCGTGTGTTCCAAGCAAATTTCCCCTATAAATACTAGACACATCATAATATTTTCTCTACATCTCATTTTAGCTTCAGCCTTTGTTCTTGCGCAAGCTTCTTCAGGTATGGCTGTTTTCCTTTCCTCTTTCTTCTTCTTTTCTTTTTATTCTTCTTGCATTTTTTTCCTTCTCTTTCTTTCTTTCTTTCGTGTTCTTCTGTTTTCTTCCACTGTTCCACCGCCTTGTCACAGCCTCTTTTCCATACGTGGCCAAGCACCCCCACATAGTGTAGCCGAGTCCTGTTTTTTGAGTCAAAATATTTTGCATGAGCATGACCAGAAGGGTAGATGGGTTATAGGTTGGAGTTCGTAGTCTGCAACGTGAGTATGTTTGCAAGAAAAATAATAAAAAAAATATAGAGAAAAGAAGTGTTAATACGAAAGAAAGAATAGAGAAAATGCATATGTAAGTTTATAACGCGTATGCGTTGAAAAATAAAATGATAAAAAAAAATATAAAAAAAAATAAAGTTTGTACGTGAGTATATAAAAAGGGAGAAGGAAGAAATGCATGAGAAGATAGGATGGCCACCTGTACGTATAATAATCTTTAACATTTACATATGATAATTTTCTCTCTTTATTTTCCATCTTTCCTCATCTTTACTCTCATCTAGATTACGTACTAAAACAAGTAATTTACAAATGCATTTATATTATATAGCAGTACTGTTAATGTAGTAATTTACATTGATTTACTAAGTACAATTTATAAAGACAAAAATGCAATTACGGATTGTATATCACTGGTCATAAAAATTCTTCAATCTTGTATGCATTTTCACCTACTAGTTACATTCATCGGCATCTGCATTTCATATTTCTTCTGTTTCAAATTGTTCGGACAATACACAACATCTAGATGAGTCCCCATTTGAAATAAAATATATATAAATAAAGAAGAAGAATAATGATATGCAAGCCGGGAATATGGTTGGTCACCTGCACAAGTTAAGTCTAGGCCTGTGGAGGGTGCATCACTTTGCATTGTTGAATTAAAATCATATAGGGTGCGTGCATACATTCATCTACTTAAGATTTGGGCAAGGCGAACTTCGTTGTTTTGGGTTGAGCCAGGTGGTGGAGTGGTCGAGTCAAATTTGATTCCATCCGTCCGAACTTCGTTGTTTTGGGTTGAGCCAGGTGGTGGAGTGGTCGAGTCAAATTTGATTCCATCCGTCCAGTTTATTTCGAAATCTCGTGTTAACTTTATTTTTCCTTAGTTTTGATTTTTTTAATTAATTCGTTTCCTTTTCAAAAATATAAATATGGTCGCAGCCTCCGCATCAGTTTGATTGTGCTTCCGTACGTTTTCTTTTTTTCAGGTGTGACCATCGTTTTAAATCAAATCTTCGACGGCATTCAGGTGAGTATTCCTCACCAGACAAACATACTTGTATATTTGTGAATTAATCACAAGTGTAATTGTAAACTTATTTTATTTAATTTTATCTGCCTGTGATATTAACTTATGATGATAAACCCCATTATTTAATTGACACATCATCAGTTGTGTTATCTATTATTATATTTTGTAGTTATACTATTTATTATTATTTACTGTTTGAATCACGCTGCAAGTTTCCTGTAGAATAGAAATCGTTACAGGGTAAAATGATAGGCTTGAACGATAATTATTTATTCATTTATTTAATTATTTAATTATTTATTATTTAACTTGGGATTACGGGTTTGAAATGATAGAAACCGGGTTTTCTTTGTAAATTGCGGATTGAAATGATATATATCTGTATCACTTGACCTTGGCTAGAAAACTATATACAGACCCGTGGTTTATACAATATTTTTCTGAAATGTTTTTAAAATATTTTAAATGGAAAATTTATAATATTCTGGTTTAAAATGTATTTAAATGATTTTTCTAAAATTTATAATGATTTTTGAATGAGTCGAAATGTTAAATAAATGAATGTTTAAGAAATTTTTTGAAATATAACTTATTTTCGGAAATTCTGAATTTTTGTTAAAAGTGAGATTTTAGATAAGTAAAATAATTGATAATAAGTTATATTTTGGGAATTTAAAACTTAATTGTTAAGTTAATAATTTAATTAAAGAAATAGGAATTTAATACTTGGTTTTAAATAAGAAATTCATAATAAAATTTGATTTTTGTATGAAAGTTTACTTATAAATTCATAAAAATATGAGTATTGAAATTATGACTTTATAATGTGAAAATATATTATTTATATGAAAAATTTACTTAGTTATGAAATCATAGTTAAACCTTGAAATTTTAAATATAAAGGATATTACAGCATTTGTAAATGTTGTAGTTAAATTTAAATGAACTTAAAGGCTAATTTGAACTAAAAGCTATTATAGCACTTTGTAAGTGCTATAGTTGATAAAGATAACTAAAGTTTAGTTGGAAATAAATAAATCTATTACAGCACTTAAATGTTGTCTTTTGTAAATGAACTGTTTAACCTATAACTTTATGTAGCATTTTATAAGTGCTACGGAAACTGAATTTTTGATTGTTTTAATAAAATTTAATAATCTTTGGGAAAAAGGCTTAAAATTTGGAATTTAATATGTAATTAATAAAAATAAGGAATTGACTTTAAATGGTTTTAAATGGAAGAATATAACTTTTAAATGTGAGTTGAAAGGCAATTAATTCCTAAATAAATTGAATAGATTTAAATGGTATTTTATATTAAATAAAATGACTGATGTTTAAATAAATGATGTTTGAAATGATATTATGATATTGAAATGTATTTGAAATTTTTGATTTTCAAAGTATAAATACCAATTTTAAAAGTTGTAACCACGGGTTATAATAACGTTTGGTTGTTAAAAAGACCGGGATCGGATATCTGGCATACTCTCTGTCGATACCGAAAACCACTTTGACAACCGTGTACGCGGTGGAGATTCCATAATGAAGTAGGATGGTGGAGACGTTTCCTTTGAGGTAAATACGTGGACCCGACTCCCGTGAGTTGGCATAAGGTGGCTAAAACTGGAGCGATTGACGGATTAATGAGGTAGCACCTCTGATCGGACGCACTTCTTCGTATGCCATTCTATTACTTTTGTGATTTTATTGGTGCGCACCTTTGATTTAGGAGTGTTGTTCGAGGTGGGCGGTAGCTGCGCGCTGCGCGTTACCATCAGTCCGGAAGCGTAATTAGTATATCTACCCTGGCATTGCCTAGTTGTGCCGTGTCACCTACCATAGCGAGCCTTGTACGAGTTTGATTTTCTCCCGTAGCCCGTGTGGTATCCTCTGGTGGCTTCCAGATCAGGAGGGACTATGATATTGGATGGACTACTGTACTATTACGTGTTAAGAGGAATATTGGGTCACTGCTTAACGCTATTTAAAAGTAAGTTTATTTTAATATAGACACTATTATAATAGCGAAATTATTACTATATAGTGAATAGTTTAACGGATCCTTAGAGGATGGGCGGTCCCAAGCATCCTTTAAGTTATTTGCTCTATATTACAGTACACTTGAATTATTTTACACTGTATAAGTATGTTTGTCCTGACTCGAGTGTTCATGCTTTATTTTACGCTTGGGTCAGCCTGAGTTGCAGTTCAGTTTCATCCCAGAGCTAGGATTTCTGTAGTTCACTTTCAAGTTGCTCGCAAACTTCCCTTCCAGTTCTTTATCTAAATTTTGAAATCAAGACTAGTGGACATTTGGATTATTCTACCGATGATTTAAAACTATATTTGGATTAAAGACTATGTAATTTTTATTTGATTGAGACTATTTATAGTGGCTTCATGAACCACTAAGTATTTTTAAATTCCACTGCGAGTTTTCTGATATCTTTGTCTGTGATTCTGTGATTATTTATTTATTGTATATTTTGAGATTTGCCAAATTTTATTTACAACACGGTATTTTGAACAATTCAAGTCCGACATGTGCGGATGCGAATGGTCAAAAATATCGGGTCGTTACAACGAAGATTTCATTATTATTATTATATTGTATTGTTCCACTACACACTGTATTCTGCTGCATCGATTTTATTCGTTGGCATGTGCAACTCTGATATTTTTTTTTTGGCATAGCCAGCGGGGTTAACTGGACCCCTACCAGTTTTATTGCAAAGAACAATAAAAAAGAACATTAGAAAGAGAAAAATAAAAAAAAACAGGAAAATACAATGAAAATGCTAGGATGAGAAGCAAATCAAGTCCAGGCATCAATCAGGGTTTGATGAAAAACACTTGCACTGTTTTGCAGTTGCCAATTCGTTCTGTTTCTTACTTCAACCCAAACAAGATCATCATTTCTTTTAACTTTATCAAAGATTATGGCATTTCTCTCCCTCCAAATAACAGACATACACACTTTCAAGCAAACTGCTAGTACTCTGCCCTGCACATTTCTCCACTTTGTTGCTTTATAGATTAAACTCCATTGAATTCTTGATGTTGAACAAGTAAAATTGAAACCAGTTATGATGCTTATCTTATCCATCAAGTATTGAAGGGCAGGACAAGCAAAAAACAGATGCTCAGCAGTTTCAACATCTTGATTACAGAAAATACACTCAGCATAGCATGTCATACCATAACTATTGTATATTTGATTATACCATCAGTATATCTTGATTACAGAAACTCTGATATTTATTGTATAAGTAAAATCAAATATTTTGTAAACAGCCTCATGAACTGTATATTTGATTATTATATTTTATCCTTCCACCGTGAGATTCTGTTTTGTTTTATTTCTTTCTCGTTTTTCTTATTTACCCCATAACAAATCCGCCCTTCCGTATGGTTTGAATTGGCATGTGTGTCGATTTAAAGCGTGCGAAAAGACTGGATGTGACATCTGGTATCAGAGCTTTGGTTTAGTGATAAACCTTGGCTTTGTAGGGTCGGACTCTTTTTAAATAGGATAGTAATACCCTATGGTGAGTCGTTGAATGTATATATGAGAGAGCGTATTTGTTAGTATTATAAAAAGGTTTTGATATTGTGTTAATTTGTTCCGTTTCGTATTTATAAATTCTGGTTGATGCATGGGACGCTATGACATCAATAGGGATTTCTAAACACTTAATAGGACAGACCGACATAATATTTGGTTTTAATATAGGTGAATGAAATAATTTTGCCTATTATATTTTCTATATATATAAAGGAAATTTTTATTAATGATATATATATTTGGTTGCAATGTATTGGTTGTTAGGAAATGAAATTTATAAATAATAGTTAAAATAAGATTGAAAATAAAATAAATCAAATTGGAAATTTTAGAACTTAATTTCCGGGGTTTTGAAAATTTCTTTCAAATGATTTTGGAATATAACAATAATATTTTAGAAGTATTTTCTGATATAAATATTTCAACATAATTTGAAAGAATTGTTTTGAAGAAATTCTGGAAAGAACAAAAGTTGTACTCCCCTCTCTGTCACTGGAAAATAATTTCGGTGATGGGTGCACGCATCATCGATGTTATTTTCAAGTTTTGAAGTGGGAAGGCCACTGTAGTAGTTTACTGCTGATTTGTTTGATAAACCAAATATAAATTTTTAAATTGTTTTAAATATAATTGGATATATAAATTGTAGTGGAAATTGGCCATAAGGACCTCTTTAGCAAGTGCAATTAGTTTCTAGGACACACAACTGAAATAATTAATTTTAAGGACAAAATGAAAAATAATTAGTTTCTAGGGCCTAAAAACCTATGAAATTATGTCCTTGAAAGTAATTGGTTTTCTGAATTTGTTCTTAAAAGTAATTACTCTGCTGACTTTGGCCTTGAAATTAATTTCCGTGGATGTGTGTCCTAGAAACTAATTGGACTACAAAGTTTGTCCTTCTAGTGAAATTCCCCTAAATTGTAAGTATATATTTATCTATTATTTTGAAACGATTCGAAATTTAACCCGGTACTTAGTTCTTAAGTTTCCGTAAATTAATAGTTTCTATTATTGTAGAAATTGGAATGTAACTAATTAATAAATTGAAACCTCTAAAGGAAATAAGAAAGTTAATGCTGAGTTGTAAATTAAATAAAAAAAGAAATTTAAATTTGTGACATATAAAACAAAGGATATTATTATTGAATATTTAATTAATTAAAAGAAATGATGTGAACTTGTATAAATTTCAATTGCATTCTTAATAAACATATATATAACTTACCGCCTATAAAGGTTAAAATGTTAAAAGAAAAAGAAATGGGAAGCTTTACAAGTAAAATTTGAAATATAAAAAAATAAGTATTCAATGAATTTGATTTTTATTAATAAATATTTAATGTTATAATTATTATATACTTAAGTTATGACTGAAAGGCCTCTAATCAAATATAATAGAAAGGTTATAAAGAAATGATAATAAACTTAAGTAAGTGTTGAAGTCATTTATTTTGAATATAAGAAGAAAGATGAATACTGTAAATAAATGAAGTTAAGCAGTGAATAAATGAATGTAATATAATAAAAAGGAAAATTTCATGATATGAATAGGTGAAAATGATATTTTGGTAGAAATAAATAAAAGTAAATGAAACTGTAAGAAATAAAACGTAAACTAAGAAGATAAACTATTATATGAATGAAAAAGAGAAATCAAACAACAAATGTATGAATGGAATTAATAAGGACAAACTTATTCTGTTGTTTGAAATTGTTGATGTTTGTTTTGGTTTATTGTTGTTTGGGTAAAGATACTTTAAAATTGTTTGGATGTATGAATAATCTTTTTAACTTCATCAGAGACTGTTGAGTAAATGGTGAGCTTAGTGGTTTATTTTTCATTCTATACAATTTAAAGTTTTGAACCTGAACAACTATTTGTTTTGTTTGATATGAATGAATGATTGATTTGTGTTGATTTTTATGGGATAGTTGTTTGCTTGTTGCAAGTGATGGTTGGTATGTTGATTGTTTGCTTGTTTATGGTTGAAACAACTTCAAATATTCCATTTTATATAATTGTTGAATCTTTTGGATTATATAAGTGAAATGCAGGTTATGGAAGCAATTGCTACTGTTTTTGGTTCCATAAAATTAGCGTTAATTGCCCGACAAGTAGGTACGTTTTTCGAATTACGGCTTATAGCGTTTTTATATTATTCTTCCCGGGTTGGGATATATTATTTTGTGATATATGTTTTATATTGTTATTTTGATATTATATTTTCTTCCAAGCCTCTCCGTATAAAGAGACTTTGCCGAAATTTTCCGTAAATTTTGGACTTAGAAAATATTTGAAAATGTTTCCAAACTTTATAAATTTGAATATAAAAGATTTAATGGTTATAAATCTATATATTTTATTTAAATTATCCTACTCTGTAAAATTAGTGTTATGAATATATTTGAATAATATATATTGATTTATAAGTTCCTCTTTTCCTTTCTTTCCTTTTTTAGGACGAAAAGTTTTGAGTGGGGGAGAGTGTAACGACCCCTAAAATTCGATGTTTAAAATGAATTAAATTAATAAGATTTTTAATTTAAAATTAGAAAGAAATAAAAATCTTATAATTTATATGGGAGCGAATGTAGAAATTAGACGTATCAATTATAATTAAAATCAACAATTTAAAATATTATATTGCAATTAATTGAAATAATGTAATTTGGCATACTTGGTTATAAGTTTAATATAAGAAACAAAAGGGAATGTTGAATTTGTGAATTACCAATAAAAATATTAACTAGAATGGAATTTAAATTTATATAATAATGGAAAGTGTAAATTTGTTGCATTTGGGTATAAAATTAAAATATAAGTAAATAAAAGTAGGCATTTAATTTACCGATGGAATAATACGTTGATTAATAGTAACTGTATGTAAATTAAGGTAGTAATGTTAATGACAGTTGATGAATAACCAATTTAATGCAATTCAAATTGATTGAAACGACTGTTTAGGTTATAATTGATTGTAAATAGGAATATTTGGAAATAAACTGAATATATGAAAACAAAATGTAAGCATTGAATTAAATTAATGAATTTAAATTATAATAAATGGTCATTGAAAAACCAGTGTTCTGTAAGTAATTATAATGTATGTTGTTGTTAGATAAACGTTAATTTAATGATTATTAATATAGTAACGGAAGTGTGTAGGAAAACTTAATAGAAACATAAATTTATTTCAAGCAAACAAGAGATATATTATACAAGTTGATGAATTAGTATAAATTTAATGGTAATTGGATAAAATCAATATCATATGAGTCATTGCAACATTTGTTGTAGACTATAAACCTATAAATGTGATTTAGGGAAAATAGTGACTGTTATTATTTGTTACCAGTTACTTTGGCTATTAAAGTGTGAATGGGAAAGTGATTGTTTATTGAATGGAATTCCAATTTGTTGGAATAAGGTAAATGTGTACTTGCTAATAAATTTAAATGAACTTAAATATTGAATTAACAAATTAATATATAGATAATAAATGATGATTGAATAAAAAACCAATACTCTGTAAGTAACTATATTATTGGAGTGGAAATAATAAACTTATAAATGTGTGATTAAGAGTTTTGACAACAATTATTATGAGTTATATATATATTTAGTCCATTCAATTAAATTTGAAATCATTGCAATAAATCTAAATTAAATGTTACGTTAAAATAAATTAAGGCAATAATGGGAAAGAACGTAAATATTCTTCATAATATGATGATTAGTGAATGAAAAGAACGGAAATAAAGTTTTATCAATATATTGGAATTTAATTTATGCTAAAGGGGTTAATTGCAATTAAATGAATTAAATATTTAAAATGTGAATTTAGATGAGTGAGAATATCTGTAACAACCCGCATATTTATCGATTGTGTATTTACATATTTTTTATTTAAATATTTCATCGTTCGTCGGATTTTAGTCCGAAAACCTACTTTTTGCAAACAGTCGAACTGGGACCCGAGACCCCTTCCATAGAGGTTAAAATGCCGTTTGCAACCTTTTCGAATATAAGCTTCGATATGTTTGGAGTAAGTTGAATTTTGCTACTTTTTCTTTAGGGCTTTGGGTTGGGTTTCAGCCCATTAACCCCACTTATACTCTAGCTCAGCCCTCTCCTCTCCATTCACTCATTCCCACTCCTCAAACTCAAGCTCCAACTGAAAATGGTGGAAAGGAAAGGGAATTAGAAACTCCAAGCCCTAGTTCCTCTTGCTAGCTCAAATTCTTGCTCCAAAATCAAAGAGAACCCATTGGTAAGCCTTCTCTTCTTCTTCTCCAACTCATTCTCTTATCAATTTCAGAAATTCCTAAACCTAACTTTGGTAATGTTCTTCTTTTAAAGCTTAGAATCAAGCTTCTTGAGTTGGATTTGAAGAGTGGTTGATCCTCCTTTGTTTTCAAGCTTCTTCTTCATTGATTTGGGTTCAAAGGTGAGATTTTTATCTCACATCTTTGTCTATAATTATCTTCGATTGTTAGGTATGAATTCCTAACACTTATTCTTGTGCAATTGATTTTGGTTTGGATTGATTTGGTGTATATTCCAATTTTTGGTGTTTTGAAATCAAAATCTATGAAAATCCTTTTATGGATATTTGGACATTGATATTTGAGGCGTATCGAAGAGCCGTTAAGGCTGGGTTGTCGCTCGACGTAATTCCTTAGTCATCGTCGCTCGATCGATCGCTTCCGGTATCCGTTTGGCCATTTTTGGCCTAGGTTCAGGGAATGCCCTGAACCCTTCATTCAGACGTCTGAAACATAATATTCAGACGTCTGAATATTGTTCTGGGAAGATTTCTATTCCCAGATTCAGACGTCTGAATATATGATTTCAGACATCTGAATTGGTTCATTTGGAACCAGAAAGGAAATAGGCTAAAATGTGCCTATTTCAGACGTCTGACATCAAAGATTCAGACGTCTGAATTCTGTTTTTGGAAAATATTTATTTTCCAGATTCAGACGTCTGAATCCTTGGTTTCAGACGTCTGAATCTGCACTCTTTTGCCTATTTGCCTATTTGCTTGAGAATTCCAACTCTAATCGATTCGTGTTGATTCCCTTTTGTTATTATCACTTATTATCGACTTTGATGACATTTTCTTTGTGATTTTTGGGAACATCCATTTTGATGGATTCGGTATCGATTTCTTTGGATTTTATTCACGTCTTCGAATGTGAATTTTGATAATTGATTGTTTCTACAATCCTTTCTATGATTTGTTACTTTAAAAATATAAAGGTTTTAATACTAGTAGTAAATATCAAAACTCTTTCATCAAATGATTTCAACACTATTTTATTACAAAACTCGTTCTCTTAAACCGTTTTCCAATCTATTAGTATATACAAACCTTTACCTCACTCGTATGAGAAATCTAATTAAACGACTTAGTAAAACAAGTGGTATGAAACGCTTGCGTTTACTTCGCCGGTTAATTCTTGGACTTGTTCGACTGAAACCTTTGTGACAATTTTCTAGTGGAGATCTACAATTAGTTCGTAAATATTCAAGTTAAGCTAGTGGTTATGGGACATGAGGCTAAGCTCGTATATTTACTAGCTTACTGTAATTGACACTTCTCTATGATCATGACGATCATTTTTATGTTTTAGACTAGCATTGTGCGATGTCTTTTTGATTTGGTTCATCGGATGTGACGCCGATGCTCCGAATTATTTGGTACATTGGATGTACCGTTTGCACTACATCAATGATATGCTTTTGATACATTGGATGTACCGTTTGCACTACATCAATGTCTTTGCTTTTGATTCATTGGATGTACCGTTTGCACTACATCAATGTCTTTGCTTTTGATACATTGGATGTACCGTTTGCACTACATCAATGTCTTTGCTTTTGATTCATTGGATGTACCGTTTGCATACATCAATGTCTTTGCTTTTGATACATTGGATGTGCCGTTTGCACTACATCAATGTCTTTGCTTTTGATTCATTGGATGTACCGTTTGCACTACATCAATGTCTTTGCTTTTTGATTCATTGGATGTACCGTTTGCACTACATCAATGTCTTGGCCATCCTTTTCTTGTGATTTCTGAATTTCGTGTGTTGAATTCTGAAATTTATGTTTCACCAACTTTTACAATTGCATTGATATATATGTCATTTATTGTGGCTTGGTGAATGAAATTAGGAGTATGACATTCCTTTTTATCTTTGAGAAGATCCTTGCGATATTGATTAATCTCTTATTAGTTTTTCAATTATTTATTTATCACAGCTTGGCATTGTGATTATTATACGTTTATTCATATCTCTTATTCTATATCATTTCATCTGATATTTATAGCTAGACTGATCCGTTTATTATTTTCTTATTAAATAATACTCGGGCAGACCGAGATGTTGCAGGTGCTTCTGCTTGACTTCTCTTCTGGGCTTATCATCCTGACTTTTGGTTAACTACTTAGATTAGTAGTTTTTGTTGTATACATTTGAGATATAGACTCATAGTTGTGTACTTATTCTTTTGTATAGCACATGTTGCTATTCTTTTGTGTCATTGTGGATCTTTTAGACCACTACTCGGATGTACACTTTTATGTGTTATATATATTTATATCTATTTTCGCCTTTGTGATATGAATTATCTGTGACTGATTTGTGTTATGTTTATTTCTATATTGGTTTCCGAAGACACTATTGCCACTGTGTAGTAGCTTTGAGTTTGTGTCGGTATGTCGGATGTCCTAGAAATGCAAGTTACATCTTATCTGGCATATCGTTACTCGCACAAAGCAATTATACAGATGGTCGCTCCTCAACAGCCTTATTTTCCATGCTAGTTGACGGCATTACACCGAATGTCCTTGGCTGGCGTGGGTATAGAGGTGGGGCGTCACAGCTTGGAATCAAAGCCAAACTTCGGAACAATGTAGAATAATTTAACAAGGATCATCGTCCTAAGTCCATCTTAGGAGTCGCGCTTTAGGATTTTATTCGGGTCTTCGTTCCGTCCTATCCTATTTTCCTTTATGATTCCTTGTTTTATCTATCAAGATTGCTTGATATTTATTTTGAGAATAGCTTTTCTTCTTCCTTTCTTTCTTAAAGAAGAGAAATGGTTAGACCAGGCCGTCCCAGCGCCGGTCAATCTAGTGCTACTCCTCAGGATGGAGTATTTATGTCTGCTCAGCAGCTTTTAGATCTCGTGAAGAATGCTCAAGCTGCAGGACCCATTCCAGAGCCTACTCATCCTAGATCCGGTTTTGCACGCTTGTGTAGAGACTACACCGATTTGGGTGGAAGGCCATGCAAGGGATCCGAGAGTGTTATAGAAATTCAAGCTTGGCTCAAATCATGCGACCGTATCTTTTCTCGCATGAACCTTATTGATCTACATCGAGTCCAAGTGGCTTCTAGCATGCTCCAAGAAAGAGCATTAGACTGGTACGAGCTTCTGATTTTTGAAATAAATGAAGCGGATCTCACTTGGGAGAAATTCCGAGAGCGCTTCGAGTTAAAATTCATACCATAGGCTGAAAAAATAACTTTGGCCCGACGTTTTATTGACCTTGTTCAAGGTGAATCTTCCATGACAGACTATGTCGCATCTTTCGAATTCTGTGTCCAAATACGGGGTCGAGTATATTAATACCCCATTGAATAAAAATCAGAGATTTTTCTATGGCTTGAATAAGAATCTTAAGAAGCCCTTACTTTTGAAACTAGAAGTTTCTTTTGATCAGCTTATTGATATCGCTCTTCGTCTTGAAGAGGCCGATAATGAAGGTGATGTTGAAGTTGTGCGTGCCCAACAAAACTTCGACAATAACTTGAAGAGGCCTATCAAATTCAAAGGCCCCAATTCTAATAAGAAAGGGAAGCAACAAACTCCGGTAGCAAAGACTCCTACCTCTAGTCGTGGACGATGCTACAATTATGGTTCCACAGACCACTATGCAAGGGAGTGCTCGAAACCCCTCTTTTGTCGTTATTGCAAAGGTTCAGATCATCTTTTATCTTCGTGTCCTAAGCTTCCAAGCAAGAGAGAAGGAAAGCTGCAAGCCCTTAGCAACTCTTCTCTTAGTCAAGGTATTTTTCACTCAATCCTTGATGGCATTGTTTTATTTTGTGATCTTCTTATTTGAGTTCTTTTTGATATAGGTTCCATCTCACTATTTTATATCAAAAGAACTTGTTGATTCTTTTTCTTTCAAAATATTTTGGGCTTGATGACTTCTTTGAGAGTTGCGAATCTGGTTGGTGGATCCGCAACACTCAATTTGCTTTCTATTGATGTCGAAATTATTTTATGTGGTTTTTCTTTCCGAGCCGATTTTTACTTAGGCTTCGGAATTGATTTTTGTAAGGATTGGCTCAATTGTTGTGAAGCTCATATCCTATTTTCCGTGTGGACTATTCATCTTCGACATTTTCTATCTGTTAAGCAGATTTCTATTTTTTCTTGAGATTCCGATTTCAAATTCTTGAAGGCATCATTTTATTCTTTAAGCCCTCAAGATGAGAAAAGTGTTATTTCTCTTATCTAAATAATTTGTGAAACTTTTCCGGTATTTTTGAGTTTGTCTTAGGATTATCACCTAAGAAATCTTTTGTGTGGTGTTAAGGTCTTTCTAGTTCGACCTTGCCATCAATTTTCATTTAGTTACGAGTTGCGGGAGTTAGCATTCCACTTACCACATTCCGCACTCGTTACGATTCTTATGAATGACTTATTATGTCATTCAGTTTGCCCATCTCGTTTCATCCATTTTATAAATCGAGTATTCTATGAATATCTCGATAATTCCATTCTTGAATTTATTGATTTTGGATGAAAACGGAAATTTAAAATTTTGCAAATCTTTTTCATAAGATTTATTTATAAGTACAATTGGATTTTGATCTTAAACGAGCAAAGAATATTCTCAAAACTTTTAAGAGATATTTTCATCATATAAAAGATGATTTTGTGATTGTATTGCCCATTTAGTGTTTTAAGAATTTTGGTCGATGCGCTTGATCAACGTTATCGATAGGAATTTCCTAAACGCTTTGATGAGACAGTCAGACACAATAAATTGACTTGTAAAAATGTAAATTTTTCTAGAAAGATTATTACATAAAGATAAATGTAATTTTGAAAGTTTTAACTTTTCAGGAAAGAAGATTATTTAAAAGAAATTCTTTCTTTTCGATACTCTTGTTCTTGTGAATCCCGAAGGGAACCAAGACTTTATCTTTTGTACCAATGCTAATCGTATTGGTTTGGATGTCGTTCTCTTGCAAAAGATAACGTACTATCACTTGTGCTTCTAAATCATTAAAAGCCGATTGAGACTAGGTATGCCACTCATGATCTAGTGCTCGCGGCTATTATTTTCGCTTTTAGAGTTTGGCATCATCATTTTTGGGGGAGAAATTTGTTCTCCACCTCGATCATAAATCTTTGGAATATTTATTTTCTCATAAGGAACTTCATGTCGACTCGAGTTCCTGGCATCTTTTGATCTTGATATTCTGGAAATCGTGTTGCCAATGCGCTTTGTCGTAGGCAACAAGTTGTTGATTCTTTGATGTTGTCTGAATGGAATTATCTTTTTATCAAGTTCATCGGACGTTTTGATATACTTCGTTTTATTGAGCTTTATCTCATTTTTTTTATGGACTAGCGTCCGATGTTCTTTTATGGTGTTCGGTTCATCGGATGTACTGCTATTATACTACATCGATGTTCCGTCTTATCCGGATCAATGGATGTACCATTATTATACTACATCGTTGTTCCGGTTTATCGATTCATTGGATGTACCATTTTTGTACTACGTCAGTGTTTCGAATTATTCGAGCTTTGGATCATCTGGCGTACCATTATTGTACTACGCTGTTGTTCCAAATTATTTAAGTTCCTCATTTCTCGGGCGTACCGTTTCTGTACTACGCCATTGCACTGGCTCAATTTTCTGCTATTCTTGACGTTTTCTGCGTCTTTTAACTATGGAAGTGCTTTTAGGTTTCCTATTTTTATTTTTGAGCCCGGTGTTATTGAAGAAAGTGAAGTTTCACCAGATTTGACTTATGAGCAACATTCCATTCGCATCATTGCTTCGGAGGTTGAGCGCCTTCAGAATAAAGATGTTCTTTTTGTAAAAGTTCAATGGTTCTCAGATCCTAAGGATTGCTCTTGGGAATCCTGGAAATTCATCGAGCGATCCCGTTCAGGCTTACTCTTTCATGCTCCTTATGGTGAACTTCCTATTTCAACTTTTCTTTTGTGTTGATATGCTTCTATGGTTGTTACTTCTTATTTTCTTCTTAAGTATTGCGAGGACGCAATTTCTTTAAGGAGGGGAGTCTGTAACAACCCGCATATTTATTGATTGTGTATTTAAATATTTTTATTTAAATATTTTATCGTTCGTCGGATTTTAGTCCGAAAACCTACTTTTTGCAAATAGTCGAATTGGGACTCGAAACCCCTTCCATTGAGTTCAAAATGCCGTTTGCAACCTTTTTGAGTATAAGCTTAGATATGTTTGGAGTAAGTTGAATTTTGCTACTTTTTCTTTAGGGCTTTGGGTTGGGTTTCAGCCCATTAACCCCACTTATACTCTAGCTCAGCCCTCTCCTCTCCATTCACTCATTCCCACTCCTCAAACTCAAGCTCCAACTGAAAATGGTGGAAAGGAAAGGGAATTAGAAACTCCAAGCCCTAGTTCCTCTTTCTAGCTCAAATTCTTGCTCCAAAATCAAAGAGAACCCATTGGTAAGCCTTCTCTTCTTCTTCTCCAACTCATTCTATTATCAATTTCAAAAATTCCTAAACCTAACTTTGGGAATGTTCTTCTTTTAAAGCTTAGAATCAAGCTTCTTGAGTTGGATTTGAAGAGTGGTTGATCCTCCTTTGTTTTCAAGCTTCTTCTTCATTGATTTGGGTTCAAAGGTGAGATTTTTATCTCACATCTTTGTCTATAATTATCTTCGATTGTTAGGTATGAACTCCTAACACATATTCTTGTGCAATTGATTTTGGTTTGGATTGATTTGGTGTATATTCCAATTTTTGGTGTTTTGAAATCAAAATCTATGAAAATCCTTTTATGGATATTTGGACATTGATATTTGAGGCGTATCGAAGAGCCGTTAAGGCTGGGTTGTCGCTCGACGTAATTCCTTAGTCATCGTCGCTCGATCGATCGCTTCCGGTATCCGTTTGGCCATTTTTGACCTAGGTTCAGGGAATGCCCTGAACCCTTCATTCAGACGTCTGAAATATAATATTCAGACGTCTGAATATTGTTCTAGGAAGATTTCTATTCCCAGATTCAGACGTCTGAATATATGATTTCAGACGTCTGAATTGGTTCATTTGGAACCAGAAAGGAAATAGGCTAAAATGTGTCTATTTCAGACGTCCTACATCAAAAATTCAGACGTCTGAATTCTGTTTTTGGAAAATATTTATTTTCCAGATTCAGACATCTGAATCCTTGGTTTCAGACGTCTGAATCTGCATTCTTTTGCCTATTTGCCTATTTGCTTGAGAATTCCAACTCTAATCGACTCGTGTTGATTCCCTTTTGTTATTATCACTTATTATCGACTTTGATGACATTTTCTTCGTGATTTTTGGGAACATCCATTTTGATGGATTCGGTATCGATTTCTTTGGATTTTATTCACGTCTTCGAATGTGAATTTTGGTAATTGATTGTTTCTACAATCCTTTCTATGATTTGTCACTTAAAAATATAAAGGTTTTAATACTAGTAGTAAATATCAAAACTCTTTCATCAAATGATTTCAACACTATTTTATTACAAAACTCGTTCTCTTAAACCGTTTTCCAATCTATTAGTATATACAAACCTTTACCTCACTCGTATGAGAAATCTAATTAAACGACTTAGTAAAACAAGTGGTATGAAACGCTTGCGTTTACTTCGCCGGTTAATTCTTGGACTTGTTCGACTGAAACCTTTGTGACAATTTTCTAGTGGAGATCTACAATTTGTTCATAAATATTTAAGTTAAGCTAGTGGTTATGGGACATGAGGCTAAGCTCGTATATTTACTAGCTTACTGTAATTAACACTTCTCTGTGATCATGACGATAATTTTTATGTTTTAGACTAGCATTGTGCGATGTCTTTTTGATTTGGTTCATCGGATGTCACGCTGTACGATGTCGATGCTCCGAATTATTAGATACATTGGATGTACCGTTTGCACTACATCAATGATATGCTTTTGATACATTGGATGTACAGTTTGCACTACATCAATGTCTTTGGTTTTGATTCATTGGATGTACCGTTTGCACTACATCAATGTCTTTGTTTTTGATTCATTGGATGTACCATTTGCACTACATCAATGTCTTTGCTTTTGATACATTGGATGTACCGTTTGCACTACATCAATGTCTTTGCTTTTTGATTCATTGGATGCACCGTTTGCACTACATCAATGTCTTGGCCATCCTTTTCTTGTGATTTCTGGATTTCATGTGTTGAATTCTGGAATTTATGTTTCACCAACTTTTACGATTGGCATTGATATATATGTCATTTATTGTGGCTTGGTGAATGAAATTAGGAGTATGACATTCCTTTTTATCTTTGAGAAGATCCTTGCGATATTGATTAAACTCTTATTGGTTTTTCAATTATTTATTTATCACAGCTTGACATTGTGATTATTATATGTTTAGTCATATCTCTTATTCTATATCATTTCATCTGATATTTATAGCTAGACTGATCCGTTTATTATTTTTTTATTAAATAATACTCGGGTCAGACCGAGATGTTGCAGGTGCTTCTGCTTGACTTCTCTTCTGGGCTTATCATCCTGACTTTTGGTTAACTACTTAGATTAGTAGTTTTTGTTGTATACATTTGAGATATAGACTCATAGTTGTGTACTTATTCTTTTGTATAGCACATGTTGCTATTCTTTTGTGTCATTGTGGATCTTTTAGACCACTACTCGGATGTACACTTTTATGTGTTATATATATTCATATCTATTTCCGCCTTTGTGATATGAATTATCTGTGACTGATTTGTGTTATGTTTATTTCTATATTGGTTTCCGAAGACACTATTGCCACTGTGTAGTAGCTTTGAGTTTGTGTTGGTATGTCGGATGTCCTAGAAATGCAAGTTACATCTTATCTGGCATATCGGTACTCGCACAAAGCAATTATACAGATGGTCGCTCCTCAACAGCCTTATTCTCCGTGCTAGTTGATGGCATTACACCGTAGTGTCCTTGGCTAGCGTGGGTATAAAGGTGGGGCGTCACAATATCTATGGAATGGTTTAATCCATCTATTTGACAGGAATAAATGGAATAATAATTAATTTATTTAATAAATGGATTTTTGGAGCTTTATTTTATAATTTCTAAATTAATGAAATTAAAATTTAATATTGAAATTTAGATTTAACATTGGGATTGACAAATAGATCAACTATTTATTGACTTTTAAATTTGTTTAAAACCGTGTAAATGGTTAAGAAATGTAAAAAAATGTTGAAATCGGGTCAATTTTAATGATTGAAATTTAGAATTTTATTTAAATAATTAATTTTAAATTTATATAATTAGTGTAAAATTAGCTATTTTGGCCACTGACTCGGATTTCGACAAAACTAGTTTCATCGGATCCCTATAAGTGAATTGTTGTAGGATTTCAAGTTTCGTAGGATCGGGCTTGTCGTTTGATCGTACGAACACGAAACGCCTTGAAATCGATTTAATTGAAATTAGTTGAAATCAATTTAAAAAATATTGATTTTAGCATAACTTCTTCATACGATGGAATTTGGACTTGAAACTTGTTCCATCGCGTTTAAAATATTTAAAAACATCTATTTTGATATATGGGTTGACCTAATTTTATTCCGAGGTCAGAACGGGCATTTTGGGCCACTTTGTCGTCAGCACGTATATCCAATCTTATCCATCCATTCTAATTTCCGACCTACCTATATAAACCCGGTCATAAACCCTAGCCTACCTCTATTCTCATTTGTCTGTACGTGTATCTCAACTCTCTCCTCCTCAATGGCCGACAAATAAATTCTAGATCCAATTCCAAATCAAATCCAAAGCTAAAATTTCAACTCCTTAGAAAAATTTGAAAAAATTTAAATTTCGAAGCTCTTGATGAGCGTAATCTATTGCTACAATTCGTTTTTGCACTTGAGTCTCGAATTGGCCATAAATCGTCAAAGAAATATTGGCCGTTCGTATTAGGACGTGAGATTCAACGATGGATTTGCAATGATTTGTCAATCGAAAAGTTACAGTGGGTAGAGGACGTCAAGGCGAGTTCATATGTACGGTTACATCTTGTCGAAGGTGCTTCAATTCGCCCGAAATCGAGGTTGAAGTGGCAGCGGCAGCGACGTGATTTGTGGTGCCGGAAATGGCCACCCTTGGTCAGGTGGTGCGCGTGAACGAGGGGATAGTGGCAGTTGCATCTGATCCTGGTGGTGACGTGAGAAGGAGCATGCGGCAGAAAATTCGAAATGGCGGCTGGACTTGTTGTATGGGTTCGGTTGTGCTCGTTTACTGCTAAGGTTTGAGAGAGAGGTAGCCTAATTACTAAATTTCCCTTAAGTTAATTTAATTAAAATTTAAATTTCCATTCGTTCGAATAATCATAACTTTTGCATACGAACTCCTTTTTACGCGTGATTTTCTTTGTTAGGATCATAATGAAATTCCATACCTTTTGACGCTGGTTTGGACAAATTTGAAGACTGTTGGAATTTTGAGTTTAAATTGGATTCAGATTCAATTTAAATTCAAAAGGTGAGTGTTTTAACCCACTCACAACTTCTAAAATTTCTTATGTTTGTTAAGTTTATTTACGATGTGATTTGATATTTATTTACAACCGTTGGCATATATTTAATCATCATCTTAATTAAATTGCATTTATTTGAATTAAATTGTTATTCAATTTATTACAGCATATAAACTGCCAATTAAATTGTTATTTAATCTAGTATTGCATATAAACTAGCAGTTAGATGGATTGTTTAATTTATTATCGAAATAAACTATCAGTAATTATCTGTTATTGATTATATGCTCTATATTGATGTTATTGTTTAAAATGGATGATGATTGTAATAAATGGTTGATGATTGATATTGGGTGAATGGATGCTGTATTTTATATTTGTTATAAACTGCAAGTCATTTGCATTTTCATTTCATTCGGGATTACGGTTTGAAATGATATATGACCGTAAAATTTTATTTTTAAATTACGGATTGAAATGATAAATATCCGTATCGCATTACCATATGATAGAGAATTATATACAGACATCGTGGTCTATATATATAAAAATATATTTTTAAATGATTTCTATGGTTTTGGAAAGAAATATACGGTTTATTGAACATTAATTTTGATATTATATAAATATTATTTTATATATATATATATATATATATATAGTTAAATTCTTGAATTTGAGCTATGTATAAAATTGTTTAATAAAAATGAGTTTAAAAATGGAGTTTGATGGTTTATATTGTATGAGTTAGTACCTACTTAAGATATATATATATATATATATATATATATAGTTTTAAATGACTTAAATGAAATTTAAGTTGGAAGACAAATATGGAATTGGTTTAAGTTGAATTATTTAAGAATTGTACTTGAATAAATTTGATTTGGAATTAAATAAAATGGAGATTTTAAAGGGTATGATTCTTATAACTTGATTTGGGTATAAAGTAATTTAAATGAATATAAAGTTGAGATAAATGAATTTATCAAGTTAATTAAATTTAAAGAATAACCAGTTATTTGAAGTTAAAGGTTTTACTTAAATGACATTTGATTTATTAAGTAAACAATTCAAATCTAAATAATAGCAATTGAATTTGATATATATATATATATATATATATATATATGGAATTATCAAAGAATTAGTTTTGAAATGGTAGAATATTTAAAGATTTGAAATATATGAATGGAAATGGTTTATTTAGAAATTCAAATCGGTATTTGGAATTTATTTGAAGAAGCTATTTTATTATGTAAAGTAATTTAATATTTAAACCATTAAAGTATATTAAGTTATGTTTCAAAGCTATATATTTCAAGGTATATAGATTTGAAAGTGCTATGATTTCTTGAAAAAGGATATATTTGTAATAAAATGATATCATATTGATTTGGGTTTTAAAATAGAAATGATATCGTAATTATATGGTTTTGAGATGGATATTATATCCTGGTTTTAAAGTATAAACTATTTTTAAAAGACCGCCGTGTTATAATAACATTTGGTTGTTGAAGAGACCGTCATCGGAAGTTGTCATACTCTTTACCAACTTTGAAAACCACTTTAACAACCGTGTACGCGGTGGAGATTCCAGAATGAAGTAGGATGGTGGTGGCTGTGACGACCGCCCATGACTCCTGCACTAAACAAAGAAATAATGCGCTGAAAAGTGTGCCAGGCCACCATGGACGATCATCAGGGTAAGGTAAAAACAATAAAATCTATCATATTACTCACAGCGCATGGACAAAATACAATAGAAAATATACATAGTGAAGCTCCATATAACAGAATCTCATCATATAAACTCTAATAGTTTGATACAACAATCAGCAAAGTCAATACATCAAGCCTCACTACATATCACTCAGAGAATATACAAACAGCGGAACACCCGGTACATATAGTAAGAAAACAATATGTAAAAGCCTCCAGCTCGTCTTTGTCATCAATAGCGTTGGCCAATAGGAACAGCACCTGTCACCTGCTACCTAGTCTGCCCATCCCAACATGGATGAACAGCCCAAGGTAATAAGAGTTAAACATAAAATCTTGAGTCAGACAAAAGTCTTAGTGAGCAGTAAATCAACTATCAAACATACCAAAAGAGCATAAAGGGTAAAAGGAATAGGAACCCAACCATCCCACTCCACCTCTTTCTACAGTGATAGCCCCCAGACACACTAAGCATAAGTAAACATAACAATTCAGACATTCAAAGCAAAGTAATTATCACTCGAGTCAAGGTCGGCGTTTTCCAAGTACAAACCCCCAAGGCCTAAACCAAGATCAGATAAGCACTCTGAAAACATCGCACTTGACCCAAGCGACGATACAACCAAACATCCAAACATCCATGACTCTGGCTATCACTGTTATCATTGCCTTGATTTCCCCGTTAGTTGAATGACCGCCTGCAAAGGGCTAATGGCAACCCCGGTTCTAGACATAGCTCCGCACGTCGTCGTGACCCGTGCCTAGGACTATCGCATCTGCCCAGAGTACTAGCACGTCATCGTGACCCCTGCTTGGAACGTCATCGTGACCCGTCCCAACGTACTCTTGCTTTGAGCATGCTAGAACCTTCAACAACGATGAAATCTCAGCCTTCTAGTCATCCTCCTCGACGACTATTCCCATACTAGCTCGAGCGCCTCTCAAGCTAACCATTATCCACAAACCCGGACCACATCACCGAGTTATCAACATGCTTGGGATGATCCCGTCTGGATTAAACCAAGGCTTTCTCACATCATGCTTTGCTTCATCGCATCATAGCAAAGTCCCATCTCAACATCATGGTTTTCCTCATCGCATCATGGCAAAATCCCATCTCAACAACATCATCAAATCTATCCATATGAGCTTCAACATCCGCTTCATATGCCACAAGCAGCTTTCCTTATTCAAGAGCCTTTTCACTTAGCTTTTGAATCATCTTCGACCAACTTGTCCAAATCAAGTTATCAATCAACTAATCAATCAAATCAAACATTAATCCAAGTAATCAATCATTTAAACAAGATCTAAATAAACAATTACAACAATAATGGCAATTTCGTAAATAAAGAGTCCAAATCTAACATGCATTCTAACAAGCATGAATTATGAACAATATCTCTACAACTTGATGAATGAACTTGCATAAGTGAACATGTTGTAAAATAGATGTCAAATCATCATGAACAATAGATCTACATGCAGACTTGAGAAAAATGCACGAAATCACTCTCTTTAACACATAAACAAACCACCGATCCAATATACTCCTTTGGGTCCGTGTGAGAGATAACTACCACTCACCGAATCACCTAAACACCTCAAAAGATAACAACTTCAGATCTGGACAGCGGAGAATCAAGTTTAATCCGACAAGATTCCGCTTCAAATGATGAAATCTCTCTTCGTCAGATGAAAATCTTCAACTTTGGCTCTTGGATCTTCGATTTGATCTTCAATTTAGATGGAAGGAATCACTAGATTAGAGTGGAGAAAAGAAGTGAAGAAGTGTAGTAGTCGAGCTCTAAAAATGGCAGCACTTCGTCGCTTCAAAACCGGTGCCAAAATAGTGAGAAAGGCGCCTCTATTTATAGGCTGAAACCTTAGGTCGTCTGCCCCCTTAGGTCGTCCACGACCTAACTTCTGCCGACCTACCAAACTCCACGACCTACGACCTACTGCTTCCCACGACCCACAACTTAAAAGCACTCAACACACAGCCGACCTAACGACATGGCCGACCTAACACTCATGCGACCTAGCGACTTAACTGGTCGCCGACCTAACACTAAAATCTTCTGGACGACCTAACATGTAGCAACCTGGTATAGGTCGCTCACGACCTAACTACACCAACTTGTTCCATAGGTCGCTCACGAGCTAACACACACACTCTTAGGTCGCTCACTACTAGGTCGCTAACTCGTTCTATATTCTTAAACCGCTCTAACTCGTTAATACTTAAGTCGCTGACCCCTTAAGTTGCTCACTATACATAGGTCGCTTAATCCACTAACTCGCTGACTACTAGGTCGTACTGTCTTAAGTCGCTCTTCTACCTTAGGTCGCTCAAACGACCTAACTTCCACTCGATCTATCTTCCACACGACCTAACTCCCATTCGACCTAACCTCTTAAGTCGCCAACTTCTATATGTCAAAGCTTCTATAACTCGAAACCCCTTAAGTCGTCTACGACTTAAGAAATACCCGACCTAAGCTATCTACGACTTAAGCACCACACGAGTTAACTTCCATACGACTTAAGTTATGGTTGACTCAAACTTTAAACGACTTAACAACAATACTAACAACTTGATAGCATCTATTTTACGATTTATCGACACGTAAAATACGGGTCGTTACATTCTCTCCCCCTTAGGAATTTCTCCCCCGAAATTCCAAACAAACAAGAGCAACCAAAGTTATTCCGCATGCCTACCATCCATAGCAATCAACAAACCATGCATCCAATTACTAGCCTAGCATGCAGAATTCTAAGACTAGAACAAGTTACAAATTCGTGAGATGTCACGACACCTTAGGGTCATACCTCGAAGAATTCAGGATGAGATGATTTCATCCTCTCTTCCTCCTCCCATGTACAGTCGTTAACATCATCACTCCATTGTATCTTGAGCAACGTAATCGTCTTCCTCCTAAGTTGTTTCGTGTTGGTTTCAACAACACGAAGCGGCTTACGAGGTCTCGTAACAACTGGATCAACCTCTAAATCTTCACAGCTATCAACCGAAACCACTGTACTTGGGTTGTGCACATACTTCCGTAGATATGTACATGAAAAACATTGTGCACACCCGCCATCTTTTCTGGTAACTCCAATTTATAGGCGAGCTTTCAAATTCGCTCGATGATCGGGAATGGTCCAACAAATCTCGGAGTCAATTTTCCTTTCTTCCCGAATCGAATAACATTCTTCAGTGGAGAAATCTTCACAAAAACCATATCTCCTACGTCGAATTCCAAATCCTTAGGACGCTTATCGGCATAACTTTTCTGACGGTCTTGGGCTGCCTTCATTCGTCGCCGAATGATCTCTATACAATCAGAAGTCTGTCGAATCATTTCTGGCCCAAGTATCAACTTTTCTCCAGTTTCCAACCAACATGTCGGAGAGTTACACGGTCTTCCATACAATGCCTCATATGGTGCCATACCAATACTTGACTGGTAACTGTTATTATATGCAAATTCCACCAAATGAAGATGATCTTCCCATGATCCTCCGAAATTTAAAACACAAGCTCTAAGGAGATCTTCCAAAACTCGGTTGACTCTCTCGGTTTGACCATCTGTTTGGGGATGATAAGCTGTGCTCAAACACAACTTGGTTCCCAAAACTCCCTGGAAGCTCTTCCAAAATTCATTAGTGAACAATGGGTCTCGATCGCTCACTATACTCTTCGGAATACCATGGAATCGAACTATCCACTTAACATATAACTCAGCCAATTTCGATGCAGTCCTAGTTGATCGGACAGGAATGAATTTTGCACTCTTAGTCAAACGATCTACGATGACCCAAATCCCTTCATTTCCTGCTCTGGTTCTAGGTAGACCATCGATAAAATCCATTGATATTTGCTCCCACTTCCATGTAGGAACTTCTAACGGTTGAAGCAATCCACTTGGCTTCTTCTGTTCAGCTTTTACCAACTGGCAGTTCATACATTTGGAAATAAAATTTCCAACATCCTTCTTCATGCCTTCCCAGTAATAGGTTCTCTTCATGTCCCGATACATCTTATTTCCACCTGGATGAATTGTCAATTTCGAGTGATGACTTTCCTTCAGAACTTCATCTCTCAATTCATCTATATCGGGAACAACCAGTCGTCCTTGTTTCCGAAGCCAACCCTCTCGATCGACCTCGAATCCTTTATCCTTTTCTGGATCCAATCTAGATTCCAAATCACGGATAATCTTGACAAGCTTATTGTCTCGCTTTTGGCCCTCGCCAATTCTTTCCACTAGAGTAGGTCTTATCAATTAGTTTGCCAACATCTCAGGTTCCAATTCACATCTAGGCCTGAAGTCAAATCCAGCCAAATACTCGAGATTCTTCCATTCTGAAAACATGGCTCCCAAACCTGCATGTCTTCGACTTAACGCATCTGCCACTACATTACCTTTTCCCGAAGTATAGGCTATACGAAAATCATATGATGCTAAAAAATCTAGCTATCATTGTTGTCGAAGATTTAAGTCCTTTTGGGAGAACAGATACTTCAACGACTTATGATCTGTAAACAACTCAAATCGAACTCCCAATAGGTAATGTCTCCACATCTTCAGAGCAAATACAATCGCCGCTAACTCCAAATCATGAGTCGGATAATTCCTTTCATGCGGCTTCAGTTGTCGACTTGCATATGCAACAACTTTATCCTTCTGCATTAGCACTGCCCCAAGTCCAGTGCCACATGCATCGGTGTAAACCACCATCTTATCATTTCCACTTGGAATAGTCAAAACAGGAGCACTTATCAGTCGCTCTTTCAGGATTCCGAAAGCTTGCTCACACTTATCATCCCATCTGAACACTTGATTCTTTTTCGTCAATTCTGTTAACGGTGCAGCTATCTTGGAAAAGTATTTGATAAACCGACGATAATATCCTGCTAATCCAAGAAAACTTCTCACATCAGATGCATTCCTAGGTCTAACCCAATCCTGGATCGCTGCCACTTTAGTGGGATCAACCGCTATTCCATTTCCAGAGATAACATGACCTAAGAACCTCACTTCACTCTTCCAGAAGTGACACTTCGAAAACTTAGCCCTCAACTGATGTTTCCGCAAGATTTCCAAAACAATCCACAAGTGTGTCTTGTGTTCCTCTTCAGTTCTGGAATAAATCAAAATATCATCCACGAACACAAGTACAAACTTGTTCAACTGATCTCTGAATACCCTATTCATAAGATCCACAAAATATGCTGGTGCATTGGTCAACCCAAACGGCATTACCAGCCACTCATAAAATCCGGATGGTGTCCTAAATGCAGTCTTCGAAACACTATCCTTTGCCACTCTTAACTGGTGAAATCCCGTTTTCAAATCCATCTGAGAAAACACCTTAGCTTCGTGAAGCTGATCAAACAAGTCATCTATTCTCGGCAATGGATACTTGTTCTTCTTAGTCACTTTATTCAGCTCACGATAATCCACATACAACCTCAACGATCCATCCGCTTTGGTTGCAAACACAACTGGTGCACCCCATTCGGACACACTACGCCGAATGAATCCTTTCTGCAAAAGGTCATCAACTTGCACCTTCAACTCTTGCTGTTCCCTAGGCGCCATTCGCCTAAGAGGCATCACAACAGGTCTGGCTCCCTCAACTAGATCGATACGAAACTCGATCTCCCTATGCGGCGGTAACCCTTTGACCTCGTCAAAGACATCCTCAAATCCACTCACAATAGGCACCGATGACAGTCCATCCCATGGAACAACCAGCGAATACATGAAGCTCATGAAGACGCCTTCCTCATGCTTACATCGTATCACAACCTTTCGCCTCTCCACATTCTCGACTGCAACTCCAACCTCTCACAATCAATCCTTGCCGCATACTTCCTAAGCCAGTCCATACCCAAAATAATTCCGATCCCCGCAAAGTTCAGAACAAAACAATCACAAACAAAAGAGCAATCATGACTCGATACAACTAGACCACGACATACCATACACAAACAAGACGAACCCCCAACTGGATTAGTCACAACCAATGGCCTATCAACAATATCCGGTTCCAAACCCAACCGGTCTACCAACTCATTACAAACAAAGGAATGCGACGCTCCAGTATCAAACAACACCCTAACTGGAACACCACAAATGGAAAGAGTACCTTGAACCACCACGCTCTTCCCTTTCTCATCTGCAGTAGGAGCTTTCGAAGACGATGGCATAGCCCCCAAAGCATAAGCTTGCACAATCTGCTTATCCTTCCTCGGTTCCGGACAATTCCTCTTAATATGCCCCAGCTTGTCACAGTTGTGGCACTTCACCGGCACCTTCGGAATCTTGCAATCCCTGGAGAGATGACCCTTCTGCCGACAATTGTAGCATACCACTTCACCCTTCGGCTTCTTCTGGCCATCCTTACCCTTCTGCTGCTGCTGCTTTCTCTTCTTGTTTCCACCTTGCCCCTTGGCCACAGCAACAACAGATCCTTCCTTAGGAAACAGATTCTCATGCCTGAGAGCTTTCTCTACAAGCTTATCAAATGGATCGTCCAAATGGTCCACCAACCATCTTCCAAGATAAGTGTCCAAGCCTGTCACAAAATTCTCATTCTTCTGATAAGGAGAATCGATATACGATCGAGCATACTTGGACAAAGCTTCAAACTCAGAACATACTCAAGAACTAGTCTCCCACCTTGCTTGAGCTCCACAAACTTCTTAAACAGAACAGATTTCTGAGCTGTAGAAATGAACTTAGCTTCAAATCTAGCTTGGAAATGCTCCCAAGTAATCTCTTCCTCTGGAGTATCAATGGTGATAGAATTCCACCAATCCGAAGCGCTCCCTTGAAGCTGTCTTGATGCAAGCTTCCTCTTAGTTGCATCCTCAATTCCTAAATCACCAAAAATCCTTCTACAAGCATCTATCCATCTTTGGACTTCAATGGTTGATTCTGTCCCCAAGAAAACCTTTCCTCCAAGAGCAGTATAGTCTTTGCACAACTTAGCAAAATCCACTGGTTTTGGAGCTTGAACTTGAACCCCAACATCTACTGATGGCCCTGGAGCTGGCATCCTTCTCATGATCGAAGTCATCATAGCCTCGAACATAGAAGCATAATCAGCAGCCCCCTCAACAGCATGGCCTTCCCTAGCAGCTGGTCTCCCTCTTCGACTCATTCCTAATATCTAAAAGAAATGATTAATATACCCTGGGAAACAACTGCATAAGGAATTCAAATCCTTCTAAGCTACTATATTATATATATATAGTAATCATCCATAAAAATACAATTACGTCTCTCATACGTAGTTACATCAGTGAGCGTTGGCTAAAATAGATTAACCAAAGCTCAGATACCAAATGTGACGACCGCCCATGACTCCTGCACTAAACAAAGAAATAATGCGCTGAAAAGTGTGCCAGGCCACCATGGACGATCATCAGGGTAAGGTAAAAACAATAAACTCTATCGTATTACTCACAGCGCATGGACAAAGTACAATAGAAAATATACATAGTGAAGCTCCATATAACAGAATCTCATCATATAAACTCTAATAGTTTGATACAACAATCAGCAAAGTCAATACATCAAGCCTCACTACATATCACTCAGAGAATATACAAACAGCGGAACACCCAGTACATATAGTAAGAAAACAATATGTAAAAGCCTCCAGCTCGTCTTCGTCATCAACACCGTTGGCCAATAGGAACAGCACCTGTCACATGCTACCTAGTCTGCCCATCCCAACATGGATGAACAGCCCAAGGTAATAAGAGTTAAACATAAAACCTTGAGTCAGACAAAAGTCTTAGTGAGCAGTAAATCAACTATCAAACATACCAAAAGAGCATAAAGGGTAAAAGGAATAGGAACCCAACCATCCCACTCCACCTCTTTGTACAGTGATAGCCCCCAGACACACTAAGCATAAGTAAACATAGCAATTCAGACATTCAAAGCAAAGTAATTATCACTCGAGTCAAGGTCAGCGTTTTCCAAGTACAAACCCCCAAGGCCTAAACCAAGATTAGATAAGCACTCTGAAAACATCGCTCTTGACCCAAGCGACGATACAACCAAACATCCAAACATCCATTACTCTGGCTATCACTGTTATCATTGCCTTGATTTCCCCGTTAGTTGAATGACCGCCTGCCAAGGGCTAATGGCAACCCCGGTTCTAGACATAGCTCCGCACGTCGTCGTGACCCGTGCCTAGGACTATCGCATCTGCCCAGAGTACTAGCACGTCATCGTGACCCGTGCTTGGAACATCATCGTGACCCGTCCCAACGTACTCTTGCTTTGAGCATGCTAGAACCTTCAACAACGATGAAATCTCAGCCTTCTAGTCATCCTCCTCGACGACTATTCCCATACTAGCTCGAGCGTCTCTCAAGCTAACCATTATCCACAAACCCGGACCACATCACCGAGTTATCAACATGCTTGGGATGATCCCGTCTAGATTAAACCAAGGCTTTCTCACATCATGCTTTGCTTCATCGCATCATAGCAAAGTCCCATCTCAACATCATGGTTTGCCTCATCGCATCATGGCAAAATCCCATCTCAACAACATCAATAAATCTATCCATATGAGCTTCAACATCCGCTTCATATGCCACAAGCAGCTTTCCTTATTCAAGAGCCTTTCCACTTAGCTTTTGAATCATTTTCGACCAACTTGTCCAAATCAAGTTATCAATCAACTAATCAATCAAATCAAACATTAATCCAAGTAATCAATCATTCAAACAAGATCTAAATAAACAATTACAACAATAATGGCAATTTCGTAAATAAAGAGTCCAAATCTAACATGCGTTCTAACAAGCATGAATTATGAACAATATCTCTACAACTTGATGAATGAACTTGCATAAGTGCACATGTAGTAAAATAGATGTCAAATCATCATGAACAATAGATCTACATGCAGACTTGAGAAAAATGCACGAAATCATTCTCTTTAACACATAAACAAACCACCGATCCAATATACTCCTTTGGGTCCGTGTGGGAGATAACTACCACTCACCGAATCACCTAAACACCTCAAAAGATAACAACTTCAGATCTGGACAGCGGAGAATCAAGTTTAATCCGACAAGATTCCGCTTCAAATGATGAAATCTCTCTTCGTCGGATGAAAATCTTCAACTTTGGCTCTTGGATCTTCGATTTGATCTTCAATTTAGATGGAAGGAATCAATAGATTAGAGTGGAGAAAAGAAGTGAAGAAGTGTAGTAGTCGAGCTCTAAAAATGGCAGCACTTCGTCGCTTCAAAAACCGGTGCCAAAATAGTGAGAAAGGCGCCTCTATTTATAGGCTGAAACCTTAGGTCGTCTGCCCCCTTAGGTCATCCACGACCTAACTACTGCCGACCTACCAAACTCCATGACCTAGGACCTACTGCTTCCCACGACCCACGACTTAAAAGCACTCAACACACAGCCGACCTAACGACAAGGCCGACCTAACACTCATGCGACCTAGCGACTTAACTGGTCGCCGACCTAACACTAAAATCTTATGGACGACCTAACATGTAGCAACCTGGTATAGGTCGCTCACGACCTAACTACACCAACTTGTTCCATAGGTCGCTCACGAGCTAACACACACTCTTAGGTCGCTCACTACTAGGTCGCTAACTCGTTCTATATTCTTAAGCCGCTCTAACTCGTTAATACTTAAGTCGCTGACCCCTTAAGTCGCTCACTATACACAGGTCGCTTAATCCACTAACTCGCTGACTACTAGGTCGTACTGTCTTAAGTCGCTCTTCTACCTTAGGTCGCTCAAACGACCTAACTTCCACCCGATCTATCTTCCACACGACCTAACTCCCATTCGACCTAACCTCTTAAGTCGCCAACTTCTATAGGTCAAAGCTTCTATAACTCGAAACCCCTTAAGTCGTCTATGACTTAAGAAATACCCGACCTAAGCTATCTACGACTTAAGCACCACACGAGTTAACTTCCATACGACTTAAGTTATGGTCGACTCAAACTTTAAACGACTTAACAACAATACTAACGACTTGATAGCATCTATTTTACGATTTATCGACACGTAAACTACGGGTCGTTACAGTGGCGCTTCCTTTGAGATAAATACGTGGACCCAACTCCTGTAAGTTGGCATAAGGTGGCTAAAACAGGAGTGATCGACGAGTTAATTGAGGTAGCATCTTTGATCGGACACATCCCTTCGATATTATACTTTGACTTTTGGATTTGATTCGGTGGCCACTTTTGATTTTTGATTTTGGGGGTGTTATTCGAGGTGGGCAGTAGTAGCTGCTACGTGTTACCACCGACCCGGAAGCGTAATTGGTATATCTACCCTTCCATTGCCTAGTTGTGTTGTGTCACCTACCATACCGAGCCTTTACTACGAGTTTCTATTTGTGTCGTACCTATGGAGTGTCTTCTCGTAGTCTCCCGATCAGGAGATACGCAGGCACTGTATAGACTATTGTCACTATTACGTGTTAAGGTGGAAAATGTAAAGCCTTAACCCTATTTTAAAGTAAGTTTGCTTTACAATTAGACACTATTATAATAGCGAAATATACTACATAGTAAATAGTTTAACGGATCCTTAAGAGATGTAAATCCCGAACATCTCTTGAGTTACTGCACTCATATTTATTTCTGTTAATTTAACTCACATAAGATATTTTAGTCTGACTCGAGTGTTTTGTCTTCTCAATTCGCTCGGGTCAGTCCGAGCATTTCAGGATCGAAGACTTTATTTCTGGAGGACGAAGACGAAGATTTCATTATTATTATTATATTATATTGTTCCACTACACACTGTATTCCGCTGCATCGATTTTATTCGTGGGTATGTGCAACACTGATATATATTGTATAAGTAAAATCAAATACTTTGTGAACAACCTCATGAACTGTATATTTGATTATTATATTTTGTCCTTCCGCTGTGAGATTCTATTTTGTTTTATTTGTTTCTCGTTTTTCTTATTTACCCCATAACAAATCCGCCCTTCCGTATGGTTTGAATTGGCACGTGTGTCGATTTAAAGCGTGCGAAAAGGTTGGATGTGACAGGATCAATATCTCTAACTTGGTCTATAATCTATAAGCCTGAGCTAGGAGTGAGTTTAAGAAGGAGATCAACCTAGACTTTTTGGATAATCATCTTTGATTAATGTGACTTACAAGTATTGCCATGACAAATGGAACAAAGATTATGCTGAGTCTGATGCTTCTCCCAACTGTTTACCATTGAAAGGTGTGGGTGAGAGAGCGAAGGAGGAAAAACAAGACCCGCCACATGATGATGTTGAGGAAAGCATTGAAGATGGTATTGAGATTATCTCACCTTCTCATATAGATGTTTAAAATCTTTTGTACTAATGCTTAGACTTGCTACCGCATGGGATTTTATTTTGTTTAATTTTGCATGATTAGTTGTTGCTACTTTACTGTGTTATCGCTGGACAAATGATTGGGTCATTTTTTTTATCTATTTTAGTCTTCTAAGAGAGCTTTGTTTCTTCAGTTTCTAAATGAAAGGGAGGACAGGATCAAAACCAAACTTTATGTCATCTTGGTCTTAGTGTTGTGGCCGTCAGTAAGCACGAGAATGAATTGGATGAGTCATACCCACCTTTAAGAACGCAATTCAAGAGTTTCTTTCGAGGATTTACCAAGTAGTTAAAAAGAAGTCCTTAGTGATTTCGTGCTGCATCGATAGAGATACACGCTAGAAAATGGTTCATTCCTACCTGATAGCCCTCACTTAGAGTGGTGTAGGCTTAGGCTTAGAACATTGACTGATGACAACCTCTTTATACCCTTGTTATATTTACATGATCTTTAAGTATATATAGAGATAATGTAATAAATAATTTATATTCAATGTTAAAACTTTATCTTTTTATTTTGATCTAGTTATATTATACTATCAATTAAGTTGGTTCTCACAAATCTCTACTTAACACTAATGATGCCTATGGTCAGGATGCTCCTACCTCCCATGTTACCCTGACCTTAAAGGCTCTAATATGATTGACTTTGGGGATGAAGTAGAGGATGCTACCGATGTCCTTTAGAATGAGATTGTTCAGCTTAGGGATGAGAACGAAAGGCTTGAAACAGATTTGAGGTTTTCTTATGAGGAGTTGAAAAAATCCAAGCATGTGCTCGAGCGCCAGTATGATTGTAATAAAAAACTTCGCGCATGGTCTGGAGATTCCATGTCAAGGTCGGAAGTAATAAAACGGACTCTCAAGGAGGGTGAACAGCTCTATGGTATTGTTTATAGAAACGAGATTTCGTAATACAAGAAATAGTTGGAGGACATGTTCGCGGAGGTTGCCTGTCTGCTTAGTGAGAAAGAGACTGCTAAATAAAAGAGGACAGCCATCGTGCCCTACTCAAACACGGTTCCTACTCACCCCATGGGCTCTGGACTTTCTTATCATCAGCATACGGAATGAAAACTAATTCCCATAGGCTATATGGTGGCTTTGCTAGACAAACTAAAACAACAAGACCTCAGTTAATTGAAACTCTAGAGGACACCAGAAGTGGGCGGAGGTTTCACTTCAATAAGCAAGAGAAGATTAAAAGTAAGAGGGCAAAAGTTTCACTTCAATAAGCCCAGAATGTTTTAGATTTCTTCTACCCTACGTAGGACCTTTCCTACTAGCAATGGTCCACCTTTACCTAATGCTTTTTAAACATCATATTAGTATTTAATTGTTGAGACCTTAGGATAGAAAACAATTTGGTAAATTCATGATATATGATACTGCCTTTGGAGTTGTACTTATGTTAGGTGAATTATTAAATGTTTTCATTTTTTGCAAAGTTTATGATTTTAATTTTGAATTGCCCAAAATTGTTTTAAGTTTTAGCTGATTTCGTCTGATTAAGATTCAGAGATAGTTGTTCTTAAAGGGAAACTCGATTCTGCTCTGGCTAAGTCGCAGAACTAGAAGGTTTATTGTAAGATGTAGAATGCATATCTAGGCCTGTGTATCAGAATGAAATCGACACCCTGAGGCAAAAGGTCAAGGAGATAGATAGGGACATTGCAAGGCAAGTGAGCATAGAAGATGTTTCCTCTACAACTTAAAAAGCAGGCACCTCTTCTGGGCTAGGTGTTTCTCCCGTTAGTCGCTCTCCAGACATTATGGCCATGTCAAATGATTTTCTTCCTACTCATGGACAACTCTATTACATGCCCAGCTCCGAAACCATATAATTTAACTCGTCGAAAGAAGATCCTAAGTGTTTCTCTATTAGAATCTTTGGACGGTAGAAATAAACTAAGGTAATATAAATATTAGTTTCTAAAGTTTACCTAGCGAGCTTTAATTTCTAGAATTGCACCTAATTTTTAAGCTGCGGTACATTCCATGTGTTGCTTTCCTTGCCATTTCATATTTATGCTCTTGTACTTGACCTTTTAGATCGCAGGCTCTATCGTGTCTTTGGAATGCTTGGCCCTTTTTATAGGGTGTATCATCCTGTTCCGACTTGGCCGCATGCTCGGTATGACCTGCCCCTGATTTGGGATGTAGTACCATATGTATGCATGGCCGCATCATTATCTAGCATCATCGTTCTCATTTCTGAGATTGTCATTGTCACTCGAATGTTGCATTGCAACTGTAGAATTATAGCAGTAAACCATGTAGTGTAGTTTGCTCATATGCTTGTCATGATCTTCCCCGCCATTTTGGGAAGCACTAAAAAAGAAATTTGATTGTGAAGTCAGGTCGTGCGCTTACAACTCTCTCATGCACATGATTTTTTACGCTAGTTTTGGCTGTCTTGTATACGTACGTACAATACTAACATAGATGGGTTTTTATACTGTTTTAGGCTGTCCAATGTTCTTACAACCAGTTAGGATGACATGCCGAGCTGCATTATGTGCAGCTCCATTTTTATAGCTAGTTTAGGCAGTCTAATATCTCTACGTCTAGTGTAGTTGGTTGAAGAGTCAGATAGAGTTGACGGAATTCCAAGTGTATCGAATCCAATTTCACTGTTCTCGATATTGATATAATCGTGCTTGTCTACTGACCTCGTGCTTTTCTTGATAAGTGGCTATTGGTAGTGAACTATGGAGGTACATGGAGAGATCATTCAATCTTGGCAAAGAGGAACAAGATACAGATATTATACTGGTTCAGGCTGTTTAATATCCCTACATCCAGCTTAATACATCAATACGCATATACATTTTTACAATGTTTATTACATAGGCGATGCAAAATATTCTGATCTTGGCCTAGGCTCTACAACGCAGTATTGGATACTTCATTTGTATGTTGCCTTTGGCTTTGGTTTTCTTCTGACCTTGGCACTTCTCCCACCTGAAACCTTCAACTTAGTTTGCAACTTGGTCACCTTGGTGCACCCAGCAACTGGACTTCTAGGTCCTAGAACAAGAAGTGCAAGCACACTTATTGATAGTATTGTTTTCCCTAATCCTCCCATCCCTTTGTTGGAATCGCTATCTAAATCAATAAATACTCATGCATTTCGGCGGTCGTTGAAGGATGACCGGGAGAGATAGAGGCAGAGATTGAGGAAGATGAAAAGTTTAAAGATGCCAAGAACCTACTACAACCATGGTTATTCCTTCCTTGTCGTAGTGTTATCTGAAGGACACATGAGGTTATTCGGATTGTTGAGCCTTCTGTTATTGTTTGCTTTATCTTTTTTAGTTAGCAAGAAACTTCATATCCATAGATGCTTTGGGAATTTTTCTACTAGAAAGAGTAGCAGTGTTTCCATCTTTAAGGAAAGGTTGATCGTAACATCCTCCATTCTAAAGCTTAAAAATTACTGCTATGGATGTTGGAGTCATCTATAGTTATCAATTCTAGATGGCTAAATGCGGCTATATTAATCATATCAATAACCTAAAGCACATAAATACGAAAAATATTTCAAACACGGTCTAATAATAAATTTTCACATTTCATTTCATAATTTATATTTCATATTCATTACATAATCCCATTTGTAATCCCACGTTCAGAGAAATATAATTATTACAAAATACTCCAAAAGCGATATATAAAGATGCCACTTTGGTTGATCAGAGTAAATACTTGGAAATTATACAACTTTGTCATTACATACAAATAGACAAAACTAAACAACACAGCGGAAATAGATGAAGTTCCCAATAGCTAGATTGCCTCTTATGTCTCTAGAAGCTTAATTTTCTAACTAGACCTGAAAGCCCTTACCCCAGACCTACTCAAATGAGTACCCAAGAGTTTAAGGGAAAAAACAAAAAATTCAAGTCAGACAACAATCTAATGTGAATAATAACCTATCATCTCAAACCAAATAGATATCTAGTGAGACCACACTACTGTGCGGAATGGGTTTTCCCCTCGCTAGTATCTTAACTAAAATATAACAACCATATGCAGTTCTACTACAAGTGCAATGGTTAGAACATAGAAAATAGATTTATAATCATGCAACATATATTGGATTACCTATTCCAATTCATTAGATTATCCATCTAAATTTCAAATGATTACCCATCATAATTTAAGCTGATTAACCCGTCTTATTTTAATCTAACCACTCATCTTATAATTATGTGGACTACCCATCTCACATATAGCATATTCATAATTATGTGAACTATCCATCTCACATGTAATTATTGCTTTGATTACCTATCCCCTACCATATTGACTACCCCTAAAATATGGTTCCATTGCGTAAATTATGTGGACTATCCATCACGCATATTCCATTTAACTTGAAATGATATGTACTATCCATCACAAATCCTATTGTTTTCCTAGGATAACTATGAACCCTTCATTATCCTCGTAGAGACTACCATCTCCAACATGATATGGACTTTCTATCTCACATCCCATAGGTTTCTTAGGATGACTTTGAACCTATCGTTTAACAATTTAATATTGTTACCCATATTTTTGACCTATGTCTGTTGGTATCCCAAATTAGGCTATTTCCCTTAAAGTTATAACATTTCAAAGTGATATACATTGGTATCCCCAAATAAACAATGTTGAACTCAATTAAGAAAATGCGTTGGCATCCCCAATGATATAGTCTCAATTTAGTTTGTCGAAACTAATCTACTTTGGTGTCCCCAATGATAATGTCGATAACTATAATCAAAAGAGCACTGGTATCCCTAATTTTTAGAATCGAAGTCATAAAACAATAGGCTCGCTGCCCTTATTAGGTTAATATAGATCAATGTCGAAGTTCATCTACATTGGTGTCATTAATAATAGTGTCGAAGTTAACAATTTAAAATGGCATTAGTATCCCAAATGATGACGTCAAAGTAGAAAAATTAGGCTCTCCATCCTTTAATAATTTATTATAGATCAATGTCGACAATATTAACAATGTCGATATGGTGGTCTAAGGCTCTTCATCTTTAATCATAACACAAACTTAGCTTTAAAACAATATTGACCTCTATCCAAGGTCGAGGACAAAAACTTAAAATTCTTTTAAGTATAATATTCAATGTCAAGGATGTTGTTTTCAACCTTCATAAACCATAGCCTATCCACCCATTAAAACAAACCTTTAACTTTTGTAAGTTATATGGCAATCTACTAAAGTTGTAAGGTCATCGACCGTCTTGAAACCTAGGCCTCTTCACCCTTTTTAAAATATTTTATTCTATATAAAACAAGTCTCTTCGACGTTAAAGAAAGAGATGCGACATCATTACTATGTGGCATCGACATTAAAACAAAGTATATAATGTCGTCGACGTTGATGCACAACAACATCAAGAGCATTGACGTCATTATAAAAATCTTGGCTTAACTTACTTCGTCTACCATGCTGTCAAAGAATATACATAGCATCCAAGTCAATATAAATGACTGCATTACCTTAGCAATGAATACAGCCGAAGAGATGAGATGCAACATCGTTTATAACACTTTGATAATCATAATAAGGCTATGCCGATATCCGCATCGGCACTGATGAAACCAATTCATAGCTACCTAAGTGCCATCATAAGCTTCCATTCTTATTGACATTGGCCTTCATGGAAACGACAACAAAGAGGGTATATGTGGCATGACATCATCGTAATTAATAAGAAAACTGATTTATTCCTATTAAATCTAAATACTTTTCACCAAATCTTATACTTTGGCAGATTCTTATTAGATAATAAAAATTCTTTACCCAAACTTTACAGAAATCTATCGCACTTATAATTTCATGTCCCAAAACTTGCTTTAAAATAATTAATTATAATCCTTAATTAATCATCAATTTAAATGTTTATCCAGTCAATAATTTCATAATAAATCGAAGTCACTTAGGAAAATCTCCAAAATTTCATGGAAATTAGAGAATATCATTCTCTTTACCGTATAAAATCTTCAAAGCCAAAACCATAATTAATTATTTTAAATACTTAAAACTTGAAATTAAGTTGTTTCCTCCTTAGGAAATTCATAAAATACTATATATAACTTAGAAATTTATAAAATTAAATAACCATCAATTTTTATACAAAATATCAGAAAATGAAAGCATTTGAAGATTAAAATCTTAAGTTTTACTCATAAAACCCATTTGAATGATTTCGTAAAAATCCCTTAATTCATCGTTCTATTCAAATAATGAATATTCAACCATATCTTTGCAAAATCTATCCAAATGATATAGGATGTTAACCGTAGCCCAATTTAAAAATCAAAAATAAAGATGAAACACTTATTATTCACCTTAAATTAGTTATTGGAGTTGAGATTTGATTTAGGTCTTGAATCCCTAAGCTTGAATTTATGAATCCCCATTGATTTCACCCTTCTTAGCTTGATTAATGGCCGACCTCATTATATTTTTCTTTTGATTGTTTTTGTAGAATAAAGTGACAATGATAGAAGGGGGAGAGGGTTTAAGGCAAAGCATAGGTCTATTTTCTAAACCGACCCTCTCATATATTCACTTATATGTTAAGTTTAAACAATCTTACTTAACTAATCAAGTATGAAGCAACCTTATTAAGTTTCACCTCACATTCTCCTCAACTCTCTACATTATTCTATTTAATCTATCCAATTAAATGTCCTGAATAATGTTTAAATTAAAATAGGGGTGTTACATCGAGTCAGTCTATCAAGTTGTGGTTGGTTAACATTAGGTGGCCCAGTGATGTCTTATGGGCTGGCATCACCTTTTTCATTTCTTAGAGTGTCGTTATCACTTGCCTCTTATTTAGTCAGTGTGAATGGTGAGCGATGGCGGTGCGCTGTGCACGAGGGAGGTATCGTCAATCGACTAGTGGTGGTCTAGGTCACCATCTATTTGACCCCTTAATCTATCCAATTTGAAGAGGCCTTGACTGTAATAAGGCTGGGATTAAGGGATGTTTTGATGGAGGTTTTAAGTTGCCATTTTTGAGCGAGGGAACTGATAGAAGATTCATGATAGTGGGGAAGTGTCGGCAAGCTTGTCGGGAATAAGAAACTGGAATAGAGTGATGGATTTGTGGAAAATCGAGAAAGGAGGAACAGCGATTCAAGACCTCCTTCTGATGCCAAAATGGTGATGAAATTTTTCGACTACTCAACAATCAATTTGATTGTAAGGCAATCTAGGCAATGATTGCTCGATGAATTTGAATCAATGGGCTTAACTTATGTTAAATCTACCTTTAGGAAATGACTATGCCACTGGATGCTTACATAGCCCTGTAGCCGTACTCTAACTGCTTTTTAGAATATTGAACTCAATTTATGTTTAACAACAATCTAGAACAATATGTAGTAGTCATAAATAAGAAAATAAAAAGACATAGAAATTGTTCACATGGTTTGAATTTTGGCAAATCCTACGTCCATAAGGCAAATCCTTCTTATATCCTTCTTCTTAATCCAAATTTTCTTAGGGCATTCCCTATGCCGTATAATGGTTTTTTTTTCCTTTTTAAATAGAAAACAATCAGATAAAAGATCCCTTGCTTGTCCTCTAGTATCTTCTTTTTATAGTCTTGAACATGGGCTGTAGATTACCATGATTGCTTCTTATCCACTATGTCAATCTCCGTCTTTGAATTCTTCCACTTGTCATCCATTAACCTGTTTGTTTGACATGCCCAGATTGCTGATGTGTGTTTATTGGAAAGCCATGATTTGTGGTAGAACTATTAGTCTTTGGCGGGAAGTCATAATTCGGGTAGGAATTCCCAAAATTGAAGTGGTAATTATTAGAATTGGGGTGCGTGGACCTGAGCTAATCGTATTCCTATGGAGAGATGGAGAGTTGTTATAATGCCTTTGGGCGTGAGGAGTTACTTCCTAGCTTTAGGGTGCAGCCTTCATATTCAATGTGAGGATGCAATAGTTAGTGCGCGATATTTCCATGATAATATGGTGCTCGCATCATGGCCATTTATCTGATTTGTACTTGTTTGTCTAACATCGTATTGGGATAAGATTGCACTACTTTGACTTAGCCTGGGTGTTAGTTTGATGTGCTTGTAGATGTGACCTTAACTGATTCAGGTTGACATTGTTATTGATGCATATAGGTTACTGATAAGGGAGGAGAGATCAAGATGATCGTCGCCCTTAAGGATGATGTCAATGTTGAAATATTGCATGTTACTGAGTCTATTGAGGACCCTGGTAGGGAGGAAGACTTGAGGCAGAGTGTCTTTACAAAATTTCCTAAGGAGCTCATAAGAGTCATGCTAAAGGTAACAGAGGAATTAGGGTTGATGATGAAATAACAAGCAAAACTTGACAAGGCAATAATCCCCAAGCAAAAGGAAGGGAAGAAGGAAGAAGAGTGTGGGCATTCCAAATCCCATGGCAAGCGAGCCACCTCCGAATATAAATCCAAGTTATATACAAATGAATTTCAAGCTCAATTAAGTATTTAACAACGTAGCACCAGGGCAGGAGTAACCTTGGTGACCTTGAAGGAATGGACAATATGCTATATCTTGAAGCCAGAGTTCCTAGCAAAAAGAAAACAATAAAGTTGAATACAAAGCATTGATCATGGGACTCGAGATAGCAAAAAATTGGAAGTCAAAACATTATACATATTCAGGGACTCTCGGTTGGTGGTTTGTCAAGTATCGAAGGAATTTAGGCTTTAGGAGAAAGACTGGCACCTTAGCCGACAAAGGTTATGGAACTGCTAAATAATATTAAATATTACAGTATAACACACATTCTTAGAGAAGAGAATAGAAAAGCTAATACACCGCCAAACTGTCTAGCTCTGGGGATGCACAAGTAATGGGACTTGTTTAAATGGAGGTTTTATTAACCTAGAGCATCGACTAATGTCGACTGGATCTTAGAGGCCAAAGTGAAAATGAAGTTACGGATGACTTAAATCAAGGATTACTTACTAAAGGGAACTCTTCTGAATGGATGAAACGAATGATAGAAACTCTTGCGCATAGTACTGCAATTTATTATCTAGGAAGGAGTACTATATAGGAGAGGATTCTCTACTCCCCTTTATGATGTGTCACTAAAGAGGAAGCCAAGCGGATACTTATCGATGTGGACGAGGGAAGCTATGGTGATCACACTGTGGGACAAACTTTAACATAGAAGACTCTTTGCTATGGATACTTTTGGCCAATGATCAACTAAGATGCAACTGATTATACTAGAAAGTGTGATGGATGTCAATGGCTTGCAAAGATACTGAGAGACTGATCTACAGAGCTTGCGCAAATGGTTATCCCATGGTCGTTTGCAATCTCGAGACTTGGTATAATAAGTAGGCTCCCGATGTCGAAAGGTGGAGCCACTATAACAAAATGTGTTATTAGTTGCATTGATTGGTGGCATTTAATGCTAATTGCTACCACGACTCGTTTATAAAATAAAAAACAAATAAAGAATCGCTATTATTGTGTATGGCGTCAATAATCGCTAAAATTTTAGTGACTTTTTTCAGGCTGCTCAAAGTTCTTTTTCTTCCATCATCACCTAAACCTAATTTCCAAAAAAATAAAAATCTATTTCCTCTCTCATCATCGCACGAGTAGCTCAGGATGAGACGTCTATAACCCCAGAAATGTCAAATTCTCCATCAAATTTGAAAAACTATTCTACCACAACCTACACCAGGCTCAATTTTTGAGTGTATGGAACCATAAATAAGAAATAATTTTCAAGGACCTTGTTGCTGCAAATTTTTTTCTATACCAACACCCCCGAGGTCCAAAGCCTTAACTCTGGACATTGGTTTGACTTAGGTTCCGGATATAAGAATATCGAGATGATATGTTGTATTGCTGGAACCACTATACAGTGGGCTACTAGATTGAGATGAGGAATAAGGAGGAAGAAAAGCACTAAAAGTTAATAATACCGAGATTTTTATTGTGGTTCGGGCCGAATGTCTTACGTCCACTGTCTTTTCCTTATTTAGTTATCCTTATATAGTCAAGAGGTTTGTTACATCGAATCTAAGCATTTTCACCATTAATGAGTTTTTGATTAGAGCTCTAATATAGGAGAGTACTATCTTGTTCATGTTTTTTATGTGCCAAAAGATCCCCTGTGCCTTGGAGTTACTGCCTATTTATAGTCATCATGTCATAATGCCATTAGTTGAGTGCCTTCTCTTTGGATTGATGATCTGGCTGACTATGAGCACCCTTGATTCTAATGCGTGTCATCATCTGTTCGAGCATGACTTAATGCGGGTTGCTGAATTGACCCTTTTATATATAGCTTTTGGTTATTTTTCATTCATCTTCGCTGTTGGCCTTGGTGTGGGCAATTTAAGCCATTGATTGTTACTGTTTTTGACTTGTTGTAGGCTTCAGCAACTGATGCTCTCGATCAGGCTTCTTACCTCAACTGAATTATGATCTTGGCCTTGGTTGACATATTGATTCATGTTCTTGGATTGCATATTTTTTTAGAAATCGAAAGATAGGTCATGGAATGACAATCCAAGGAGCTTTCCTTTTAGATATTAGCAATATGTACTTTGCAGAACTTATGGTGTAAAACATGCCCTTCAAAATTCACCTCATATAATCGATATGGGATGGACTTTGGAAAGAGCTGTATCGTATCAGGTTTAATCCTTGGCTTGTTTATTCTGTTCCCATCATGAAGTTAATTTTGAGCTTTTAGGAACATTGCTTCACTTATGCAACTTGTAAAGATATAGCCATACCGAGAGGGTTTTGAAAACAATTTAAAATCAGTGCCCAAAAGCAAAGACTTAGCTGGATAATTAGTTTTGAAAACTAAAGGGGTGAAATTTTAACTTGGACATAAGGTCAAAAACTTATGAAATTATATTTTCCACTTAAAGCTTTCCATACTAAATTAGAAGCGAAATTGCTTGGATGGTGAAAGGTGAAATCTAAATAGGGACCAGGTCAAAACATTGAAAATCTGTACTTTTTGCTTGGGGTTTCTCAGACTAAATGGTGTGAGTCAGCGGAATATGGATCTTAAGGCTAAATTAACACTAGAGGGGGGTGAATAGTGTTTTCTAATATATATGAACTTTTTTGAAATCTTTTGAAATTATACTTAGAATTATGCAATTATTATTTATAGAAACAATCACAGAATCAAAACACAAATGAAAATAAATATGGTAAAAGTAAAAGAAAAGAACATACCAAGATTTTATACTGGTTTGGAGTTACCCTACATCCAGTCCTGCAAATTCCCTGTACATATTTCTTTTCAACTAGTAAATGCAAATATAATCTCGATTTTAAGGCTACAAGGCACACCCACTAGAATCCTGGCCTCTAGGTAGAGCCACTTGATTTCCTGGCCATAAGCACACCTAATAGATTTACGGGCTCTTAATCACACCCAATTGATTTACAAGCTACAATCTCACCCAACTGATTTATGGGCTACAATCCCTCCCACAAGTATAACGTTTAGTTTAATAGAGTTTAACAGACTCAGATCTTTAATCTTGATTATAAATGATCCTATAACTCTTGAATAGCACTTTATCTTGATTGGAGTGAGATAGATGATAAAAATCGAAGAGCAAATGATAGAGAATCAAACAAATGGTGATTGAGTTTGATTTTTGTTGAAATTCGACGGAGTATGGTTATATTTTTGTTTAGAAAATGAAAGAGGATAAGGAGGAGAGAGGAAGAATGAAAAATGAATATAATTTTTATTGGGAAGATAAATATTTATAGAGGAATATCAGTCATGTCCATTTGTGAAGTGACACGACGATTAGACACTTCTTTTGAAATTTGATTTTTGAAAATCACGATTAGTATGTCAACATATAGGGGTAGATTATTTCGACATACTATTGTAATTTTGAAAACACCATAAAGTATTATTTTGAAAATGTGTTGCTTTGTAAAATATTTTTATACTTTGTAACATGCTTAAATATAATTTATACGCTTTAAATCATAATAAAACTTGAGTAAAATTATATTATAATTTTTTTTAAAAATAAACCAATGTAAATCAAAATTTAATAAAAATAATAACTTAGTAAAAATATCAAAAATTAAAAATAATATTTATAAGTATAAGAAATTGAAAAGTATTTAAAATTTGTTTTGAAAAGAATATTCAAAAAATTATTAAAAAGAGAGAGAGAAAGATAAAGTGCTATCAGAATTTTAACATAAACTATGACTCTATAACTTTCTGGAATATCTTGAAATCTTTAACTCTTCAATACTCATGAATCTTCATTCTCTAACTCTTGAGTCACTATATCAACATCTTGAATCTCTTCAATCTTTACTTGATATTGTACATCTTTTAAAATCATTACTTGTCTAATATCCTACACTATATACTATATACCTCGATAAAACATTAGTATTTATATTTTATATGACTTACCAAAGTTATTGTCATCAAAACCAATATCTCAGGTACTAACAACTGGGAGGCGCAACTGTTTTGATGCCAAAAGAAAATTTCTAACTTGAGACTAAGAAGTCAAAACTTTTGAAAATGATGCTTGTCACTTGAAGTCATCTACACTAATTTGTAAGTGAAATTGTTATGGGGCCGAGAGGGAAAAATCTAATTTGAGACGGAGAGGTCAGACTTCTGAAAATGATGTTTATCACTTGAAGCCATCTAAGCAAAGTGGTAAGCGAAACTGCTACGTGCCAAAAGGGGAAATCTAACTTGAGACCAGAAGGTTAAAACTTTTAAAAGCGAAGCTTGTCACTTGAATCCATCTAGGTTAAGTGGTAAGAAAAACAGTTACGGTGCCAAAAGGCTCAATCTTACTTGAGCCCAAGATGTTAAAACTTTTGAAAACGATGCTTGTCACTTGAAGCCATCTAGACTAAGTGGTAAGAGAAACTGTTAAGGTATTGAAAGACAAAATCTAACTTGAGACTAAGAAGTCAAAACTTTTAAAAATGATGGTTGTCTGTGACGACCGTCCTTTCTCTCCACAGAAAGACGCATCATCATTGAGAAAGAAACGGATAGAAAAGAGAAAGATAGAGAAGAAAGAAAGAAACAACATCAGAATCTCAACAGCGGAACGAACAAATTATATTAATCACATAAAATAGTACATAGTATACAACATCTATCAAAGTTACACAGATTATACAACACATACTAGATAGTTATAAACACCTATCTAGTTATTACAATTCAAAATACAACTCAAACAAACGACTCAGAGATACCAACACAGTGGAACACTATATACCTACAAACGCTGAAGCCTCCAGCTCCATTGATCCTCCAGAGTTCGTCAATGTTAACCTGAATCCCTTGGCTACTCGTAAAAATTTGAGTACCCAAGAGTTTAAGAAAACAGAAGATAAACTCCGGGTCAGACATGGGTCTGGTGTGAGTAACAGGTTAAGGTTGCTTAACTTTGAAAAACCTTTGAAAGAAAAGGTATCACATAAGACTCTCCACACATAAACATGGGTAAGTTTTTACCTTACACTAACCAAAACATTTGGTAGGAAATCCAGTGATATTATAATAGGGTCTAGGGTTTTCAAGTCAATAAGAAATAGCTGAAATTGTTACATGATTAAATTCCAGAATACTAGCCACAAAGTGGGTAATACAATTAAAACCGTAAGGGCACGTAGGAAGAATGGGTTTCCATCAATGGCAAGGATGGTGGAATACAGCATGTCACGGTACGTGGCCTAGATCATCGTACTGAGGATCCATCCTAAATCTCCTGCAACACAAGGCCAGAAACATCCCTTACTGAACCGTCCCCAACAAGACAACCCCGACAGTTGTTGCAATCAACTGCCCCACACAGCCAAATATAAAAGGGACTTCTAGACAGGGGAAGATCTTGTCCTACTTAGGTGCTACCCACTTAGCCTTGCTGCACCTCCCCTGTTTTATCCATTCCTGGTTGATGAGGCTTGAGGCTATGATTACCTTTAGAGAACACACCTCTTAGAATGCTCATTGTCCACCTGACGATGTTCTGAAAGCATTCAATCCATACAAGTTTGTTCCGGTTTCGAACGAAACCAAAGGCATTATCTCGTTACACTCATTTTGGAATCACCCTCAGAGTTAACTACAACAACCCTTGCACTCTGAATCTTCATCTTCACTTGAGATTCATGACCTATCGTTAATTTGGATCGATGTGGTTTTCGGATATCCAAATCTGAAAACCCGATCTCGGTCTCATCGAAATCCAAAACGCCATCTTTTAAGTCCAAGTTATTTTAAAGTTAAAACAATTGAATTCATTATCTATATTCACATAGATAGATAATTCACAATATCATAGATAGATAATCCATATCATCACAATTCAACCATAGCATCTCATATCACACAGCACCACATATCCCATATCAGAGATCTCAAACCATTCAAGGCTATCAATATCATCCATCCATACATAAGCAAGGATTAATTAATCATACTATCTCTAATTAATTTAAATTGAATTAAATTAATTACTTCCATCTCTAATTAATTTAAATAAATTAAATTAATTACCTTCATCACTATAAATCTTGCTTACTTAACCATTAATTAATTACAAAACCAATTATTTAATCATCCACTAATTATCTATCTTAATTAATCACCCTTGCTTAATTATCCTCTAATTATTTTAAGTAATAAGCCTTTAATTAATTACACAAATTAATTATCCTTAACCATTTACAGTAATTAAACTTTAATTACTTCATTGATTAATTAATTATAATTAATTACATTAATCCTTAATATATTACATTTAGTTAATTACTTTATAATCACTTATTATTGATTAATTAGCTTTAATTAATCAGTACTTAATTACTTAATTAATTACATTAATTAATGATTCCTTAATTACTTCTTAATTAATTATTAATCATATTTAATAATTAATCTTTAATTATCTTTATTCATTAATCAACCTTGATTAATCACAATCAGTAATTAACTACCCTTAATTACTTCATTAAATAAATTAATTACTCCTTAATAAATTATATTCAATTAATCCCCTGTATTAATTACAAAAAGTAATTAAACTTAAATTACTTATATTAAATAATCACCCTTCAATTAATTACATCCAATAATTACCCATTAATTACTTCACTAAATAATTACACTTTATTAATTACATTAAGTAACTATACTTATCAAATCATCCAGTGATTATCTTAAATTAATTAAACTTAATTAATTAACTTAAACTCAATTAATTACAATGAGGAATTAATTCCTTAATTACTTCATTAAGTAATCATACTTAAATAATTCCACAAATGATTATTTTTAATTAATTAATATAATTAATTATTAAAAATTAATCACATTAATTAATAATCTACTAATCCCTAGTTAATAATCTTCATTAACTATTATTAATTCTTTAATTACTTTCTTTAAGTAATTATGCTTTAATTAACCATTATTAATTACAAAGTAATTAATTCTTAATTATCAATTAATTAATCTCTAATTACTTAATTAATTAAGTGCTTAACTGTAACTTAATTAATCTTTAATTACTTGAATAATCAATTTTTAATCATTAATTAATAATCTATAATTATCCAATTAATGATCCTTAATTTTACCTTAATTAATTAATTTAACCCTTTAATTACTTAATTAATTAATCCTAAATTATTAATTAATTAAATTAATTAATTACCCTTTAATTTCCCTATTAATTTAATGAATCACCAATTATTAAAACTTAATTATCTTTAAGATAAAAACATTTTTCTTATTAATGGCTTAATTATCATTTTCAAATGCATTTGAAAACATTTTACTTTAAATTTTAGTTTAAAATTTCATTTCAAAATTAAGATTCAAAATGATTAACAATTTAAACTTTAACCAAATTTAAATCAATTTATAAACTTTTTTAAACAAATGTAAAGAAACATTTATCACTTATAAAGAATCTTATATAAGAAAGGTTAAAACCAATTTACTTAATTACATTTAAAATCAAGCTTTAAAAAAATAACATAATCATTTAATCTTGCAAAATTTAAGTTAAACAAATTTATATAACTTCCATTCCAATATTAAAGAAAACTTTTATAACAGAATTTTGTATAAATAAAGTTTTAAATATTTTATTGGGGAAACAAATTCATTTAAAAAAATGTATATACTTTAAATCTTAAACTTGTTTAAACATTTGATTTTATAAAATTTTATTTATCTCAAAACCAAGATACCAAATTTGAATTGAAACCAAGCTTAAAAACTTGATTTAAAACTTTGTTTAGATTTGGCTTTCAAGCCCCCCCCCCCCCCCCCCACTTAAAAATCCCGAGCCAAAACCTATAAAACTTCGAGCAACACTCGAAACTGTCTCGAGAAAAACTCGAGTACCTTACCACCTTCAAACCCAGGTTCACCAGATACAAGAATGCAACGTGCATATGCACGGTGGCTCCGACCACCCCCGCTCATCACCACACCCATAAGCAAGACGGCGATCACATCCCTTGACGAACCAAACTCTTAATTCTTCAATTCACACTCAAAATCAAACTCGAGCATCAAGGCACAAAACTGGAATAAGAACCCAAAACCTGAAAATCCCCTCGTCCTCATCTCTCTGATCACCAGAAATGCTGAGCCACCGGCCAAGACTTCGAAAACCACCATGCTAACATTTCCCAAAACCCTATGCAACTCGATTCACTATAGATACCATGGTGATCAAATTTCTGACCAAGTCTAAAAACTTGGGCTACAGGCTTATATCGATTGCCGCCGCCGCTACAGTGCTTGAATCACTCACCTGATAATTTTTCTTCAATCTCTGCTCGCTCCACTACCATTAGTGATGACCTCGACTTCCCCAAGCAACCAGATCACCAGAATCAACTTAAAACACCGAATACTGATCTACTCAAATTGGACCCTCATCTCTCTACTAAAAATTGTGATTTCAGTTATAAAAATCATGATTTCGAGTAAGTTTTAACATTATATGCTTGGATCAGTGAATTAATACATTTGAATTTTAATATCAATCAAGTTTGCCTGTTCAACTAAGTTTTCCAAAGCAAATTTCAATTTTAGTTCATTTAAATCAAATTTTAACTTTACTTCATGATCAAACAAACAAATGTAGTTAAATTCTAAATCCTAACAGAAACTAGATCAATAGGAAATGAATTCTGTTTGAATTCTAAGCTTTGAAACTAAGCACAGTCAAGACACAGATACAACAACCATATACATATCCACACATTCATATATACACAGAAATGCACTTATAAATATACACAGAAACATGCATATTTCCAGAGATGATCAGGCAACCAGATTCATACTTAAGATTTTTCTTTTTTTTTAAAATGTTACTCACCTGTCAAGAATGATGAAAAAAGCAACTTTGTTTTTGAAAACAGCTTTGAACTTTAAAATTTGAGTTGCTGGAATGCTGAAGATTTCTTCTTTGATTTTAAAATTGCATGCTTGCTGAAGTATGAGTTCGTTACTAAACTTGATTACGAACAAAATCGTATTTGCTTGCTTTTTGAAAATCTCAGATTGAAGAATGAGTTCGGGCTTTTGGTTCTAGATTTTAAGAGATGAACATGATTTATCTTTGATCTTAGAAAATGGATTACAGGCTTTTGATTACAGGTTTGCTTTTAGAAAATGAATGAACATGCTTTGATCTAGTTTGAGGAAATTGATCTCAGATTTATTTTTGATCTTTGAAGAAAGATTATAGTTTATTGAATTGAAACAAATTTCAGGTTTTGATTTTTGCACATGAATTACAGGGTTTGATTTTCGATAAATCTCTGGTTTGTGGAGGGAGGTCTGATTACCAGATTTTGTTTAAGAGATTGTACAGACTGAAGTTTTTTCTCTTAGTTTTTGAATTAAAGATTAGAAAAGAAATGAAGAGGAGAAAGGATAAGTATTTATAAAGGCTGAATTGATTTTTAAAAAAAATAAAAGAAAAATTAAATCAAATGTGACACTTGTTTTAAAACTTAACATTTGTCACATTCCCTTGTTTATTACTTAACACATGTTGCTATGGTTACTTAATATATTAACACATGTCTTATGTATTATTTTATTCATTTTAAATGTTAAATAAAAGCTTTACTTAATTTATTTATTCTTATGTAAATGTAAATACGAAGTTCTTTTTAAAGAAAATGTAATAAAAAAAATTATATATAAATAAAAGCTTATCCAAATATTTTTAAAATGTCTATCTTTTGAATTTAAATTTTAAATTCAAATCCAAATTCAAATTAAATTTTAAAAATCCAAATTAAAGTCAATTTATAACAATACATTAAAATTTGAAAATACAATTTTATTTTTATTAATATATATATATATATATATATATAAACAATACATTATTATTATTTGAAAATATCAATTTAAAAATAATTTATAAAAGAGATTATCTTATTGTTTAAAAATTACATGCATATTAAATGAATTAATATATCATATGTTAATTGTATGTTAAACTCTTATAGATAATTTCAAATTATATTTATCAAGCATTATTTTAAAAAGAAAACAAATGTTTATGTTAATTTTATTTAAACTTAAGCTTAAAAGATATTTAAAACAATTAAACAATTAACTTTTATCTTAGTATTTTAAAACTATATAATTATTTATTTAAATAGCTTTGAAAAGTTTTATCTTAAATTAATTAGAATTGCCAAATACATTTTAGAATTTGAAAACAAGATTTTATTTATTAAATTCAAACCAAAGATTTCTATTTATAATATATACAAATATATTCATTATAAATAGAAAACTTTATTAGTTTTAAATTTTACCAATTTAAATATTTATTTGCTTTTAAAAGAATAGTTTTTCGAATTTATATTACAATCATAAAAGACAATTATCAAACCAATTTAATTTTTAATATAGATTATTAAATTGATATTGCCCAAAATTCCAGGTCATTACATTCCTTCCCCCTTAAAAGAATTTCGTCCCCGAAATTTAAAAGCAAAGATAATTTAATAATCCATCTAACATTTTAATTTAAACCACAAGCAAATATTATCAATCATATGCTAACAACCGTACTAACCAAATCATTCAATCAAAGAAATCAAATGATCCTGACACAAATCAGGATAGATCTCTTAACACTATCAAGAGTTTCCCAGGAATAAACACTGGAATACTCGCTCTACAGAATCCAAAAGTCAATACTACTAAGCTATAGATTTCCTACTCATCTAGATCTACAAAACTTAACAGGATATTAGACCACAGTCATGTCTTGCTCAACTACCAAGAACCCTTGAACTGCTGGTTTCATAATCAGAGATAGATCTTACACGTACTCCCTTAGAGAAACGTGAAACTCACTGAATTCCAGTCTTCCAAATTGGAAATTCAATCCTAGAAGACCAAAGCACTTATCCTAAACAGAACACAGAAGAGATCCATTATACCTTGGAGCTGACTTCCCAGTCTTACCAAATCTTATAGCTCCTTTGATCGGAGAAAACTTATCCAACATCAAATCTCCGATTTCAAATCCAAATCCCTCCATCCCTTATCCACAAAACTCTTCAACGATCCTGGCCTACCTTCATCCTTCTCGATCAGCTCAACCTTCGCTGATTACTCTAGAAACAAATTGGACCAAAAACAACCCAACAGAATGATCTTATCAAGATCAACCAAAATCAAGAACGCTAACTCTACTATCATCAGTAAAAAACTAACTTCTCCTATCCAGACAAAGTAGGAGTACTTGCCAAACTTGCCTCAGATCCCGAAAACTTCCACTCTAGAAGCCCTTAGATCCAAAACACCACAACATCCGGTTGCTACCACTCTAGAACAGCTGCTACCTCGCTTCTGCTGCATAACTCTAAATCTGGAATAGATGAGAATGCTAATGATGAAAACGAGCACAAACTTGACCGACACATCTCAGAAGACACAGTTCATCAAATCCATAAAGAGAAAACTCAAAAGTTCCACCTGAACCTAAGCTGCTTCACCAAAATCTCTCTCTAGAAACCATCCTTCAACTAGTTGAACCACCGGTACCACTCTGGAATCCTGGTCAATACAAAAAATCAATCTATCGCAAGTCACTTTTGCGGTCAACCCAGCTACATTCCAAAGAAAACTGATCCCTCTTTACCAATCAGAACATCTTATGCTTGACTAAACAATCCATCAAAGAAATGGATCCACTCAGATGCTTCTGAACTCCACCTCTAGAAAACCACTGACAGATGACCCTCTTGCAGGCACACAAAACAATCTGAGCTGCAACGCTGCCACTGATGCCAAAGATTTCCCAATCCATAAGTACCTCGAGAAAATCTGGCCTTAAAGCCCTATACAAACACCCTGCTGAGCCTAACTTCAACACCGATGCAGATGCACTTCCTTATACTTTCTCCAAAAGAAACATCTTCGAAGACATCCATATTCACTGCGTCTCATCAAACAACTACTACTTGCTGAAGTTTCCAAGGTACGATACCTAGCTTTTGCTCAACCGATAGATCCAAACTCTACTCAACCAATTTCAAAGAGGACTCCGAATCTCAAAAGACTTCCTTCAGAGACTGGTGAAATCCTTACACCACAGCAAAGCACACTGAGACAGTATTGGATTTACAGTCTCGATAGATACACTTCCAACCTCAACACTCAGACTTCTTCCATTGGTAGTCATGCTACACACACCACTACCCTCCTTACCTCTAGAACTTATATTGGAAAACCCGAACTGGTAACCCAATAAATAGGTAGAAATAAATATATATAAAAATACAAGTACGCTCTCTCAAGAAAGAATTCACTCCAAAGCCTAGGTATTCACTTAACCTAGCGCTCCGATACCAACTGTGACGGCCCTCCTTTCTCTCCAAAGAAAGACGCATCATCATTGAGAAAAAAAGGGATAGAAAAGAGAATGATAGAGAAGAAAGAAAGAAACAACATCAGAATCTCAACAACAGAATGAATAAATTATATTAAACACATAAATAGTACATAGTATACAACATCTACCAAAGTTACACAGATTATACAACACATACTAGATAGTTATAAGCACCTGTCTAGTTATTACAATTCAAAATACAACTCAAACAAACGACTCAGAGATACCAACACAGCGGAACACTATAAATCTACAACGCTGAAGCCTCCTGCTCCATCGCTCCTCCAGAGTTCGTCAAAGCTTACCTGAATCCCTTGGCTACTCGTAAAAATTTGAGTACCCAAAAGTTTAAGAAAATAGAAGATAAACTCCGGGTCAGACATGGGTCTGGTGTGAGTAATAGGTTAAGGTTGCTTAACTTTGAAAGAAAAGGTATCACGTAAGACTCCCCACACATAAACATGGGTAAGTTTTTACCTTACACTTACCAAAGCATTTGATAGGAAATCCAGTGATATTATAATAGGGTCTAGGGTTTTCAAGTAATTAATAAATAGCTGAAATTGTTACATGATTAAATTCCAACATATTAGCCACAAAGTGGGTAATACAATCAAAACCGTAAGGGCACGTAGGAAGAATGGGTTTCCATCAATGGCAGGGCTACTGGGGTATCGTCCGTCACAGTACGTGGTCTAGATCACCGTACCGAGGATCCATCCTAAATCCCTTGCAACACAAGGCCGGAACCATCCCTTACTGAACAGTCCCGAACAAGACAACCCCGGCAGTTGTTGCAATCAACTTCCCCACACAACCGAATATAAAGGGACTTCTAGACAAGGGAAGATCTTGTCCTACTTGGGTGCTACCCACATAGCCTTGATGCACCTCCACTATTTTAGCCATTCCCGGTTGATGAGGCTTGAGGCTACGATTACCTTCAGTGAACACATCTCTTAGAATGCTTATCGTCCATCTGACAATGTTCTGAAAGCATTCAATCCATACAAGTTTGTTTCGGGTTCGAACAAAACCGAAGGCATTATCTCGTTACACTCATTTTGGAATCACCCTCGGAGTTAACGACCATAACCCTTGCACTCTAAATCTTCATCTTCACTTGAGATTCACGACCTACCGTTAATTTGGATCGATGTGATTTTCGGATATCCAAATCTGGAAACCCGATCCCGGTCGCATCGAAATCCAAGTGCCATTTTTTAAGTCCAAGTTGTTTTAAAGTTAAAACAATTCAATTCATTATCTATGTTCACATAGATAGATAATTCACAATATCACAGATAGATAAGACATATCATCATAATTCAACCATAGCACCTCATATCACACAACATCACATATCCCATATCAGAGGTCTCAAACCATTCAAGGCTATCAATATCATCCATCCATACATAAGCAAGGGTTAATTAATCATACTATCTCTGATTAATTTAAAATGAATTAAATTAATTACTTCCATCTCTAATTAATTTAAATAAATTAAATTAATTACCTTCATCACTATAAATCTTGCTTATTTAACCAATAATTAATTACAAAACCAATTAATTAATCATCCACTAATTATCTATCTTAATTAATCACCCTTGCTTAATTATCTTCTAATTACTTTAAGTAATTAGCCTTTAATTAATTACGTAAATTAATTATCCTTAACCATTTGCAGTAATTAAACTTTAATTACTTCATTAATTAATTAATTATAATTAGTTACATTAATCCTTAATTAATTACATTTAATTAATTACTTTATAATCACTTATTATTGATTAATTAACTTTAATTAATCAATACTTAATCACATCATTAATTACATTAACTAATGGTTCCTTAATTACTTCTTAATTAATTATTAATCATAATTAATAATTAATCTTTAATTATCTTTATTCATTAATCAATCTTGATTAATCACAATCAGTAATTAACTACCCTTAATTACTTCATTAGATAAATTAATTACTCCTTAATTGATTATCTTTAATTAATCCCTTGATTAATTACAAAAAGTAATGAAACTTAAAGTACTTCCATTAAATAATCACACTTAATTAATTAACTTAAACTAATCACATAAAACTCAATTAATTACAATGAGCAATTAATTCCTTAATTACTTCATTAAGTAATCATACTTAAATAATTCCACAAATGATTATTTTTAATTAATTATTAAAAATTAATCAAATTAATTAATAATTTAATAATCTCTAGTTAATGATCTTCATTAACTATTATTAATTCTTTAATTACTTTCCTTAAGTAATTATGCTTTAATTAACCATTATTAATTACAAAGTAATTAATTCTTAATTATCAATTAATTAATCTCTAGTTACTTAATTAATTAAGTGATTAACTGTAACTTAATTAATCTTTAATTACTTGATTAATCAATTTTTGATCATTAATTAATAATCTATAGTTATTTAATTAATGATCCTTAATTTTCCCTTAATTAATTAATTTAACCTTAATTAATTACCCTTAAATTTCCGTATTAATTTAATGAATCACCAATTATTAAAACTTAATTATCTTTAAGATAAAAACATTTTTCTTATTAATGGCTTAATTATCATTTTCAAATGCATTTGAAAACATTTTACTTTAAAATTTCTTTTAAAATTTCATTTCAAAATTAAGATTCAAAATGATTAATAATTTAAACTTTAACCAAATTTAAATCAATTTATAAACTTTTTTAAACAAATGTAAAGAAACATTTATCACTTATAAAGAATCTTGTATAAGAAAGGTTAAAACCAATTTACTTAATTACATTTAAAATCAAGCTTTTAGAAAAATAACTTAATTATGTAATCTTGCAAAATTTAAGTTAAACAAATTTATATAATTTCCATTCCAATATTAAAGAAAACTTTTATAGCAGAATTTTGTATAAATAAAGTTTTAAACATTTTATTGGGGAAACAAATTCATTTAAAAAAATATATACTTTAAATCTTAAACTTGTTTAAACATTTGATTTTATAAAACTTATCTCAAAACCAAGATACCAAATTTGAACTAAAACCAAGCTTAAAAAATTGATTTAAAACTTTTATTTTAAATTTGGCTTTCTAATTTTAAAATTTCATTTTAAAATTTGAAACACCGACAGGTTTAAAAAAAACTTGTAACAACTAATTGACTCGAGCCCCCCACTTAAAAATCCCGAGCCAAAACCTATAAAGCTTCGAGCAACACTCGAAACTGTCTCAAGAAAAACTTGAGCAACTTACCACCTTCAAACCCAGGTTCACCAGATACAAGAATGCACCGTGCATATGCACGGTTGCTCCGACCACCTTCGATCATCACCACACCCACAAGCAAGACGGCGATCACATCCTTTGACGATCCAAACCCTTAATTCTTTGATTCACACTCGAAATCAAATTCGAGCATCAAAGCACAAAACTGGAACAAGAACCCAAAACCTGAAAATCCCCTCGTCCTCATCTCTCTGATCACCAGAAATGTTGAGCCACCGGCCACGAGTTCGACAACCACCATGCTAATATTTCCCAAAACCCCATGCAACTCGATTCACAATAGATACCACAGTGATCGTATTTCTGACCAAGCCTAAAAACTAGGGCTACAGGCTTATATCGATTGTTGTCGCTACACTGCTTGGATCATTCACCTGATAACTGTCCCTCAATCTCCGCTCACTCCACTACCACAGTGATGACCGCGACTTCCCCAAGCAACCAGATCACTGGAATTAGCCCAAAACACCAAATACTGATCAACTCGAACTGGGACCTCATCTCTCAACTAAAAATTGTGATTTCAGTTTTAAAAATCATGATTTTGAGTAAGTTTTTAGATTATATGCTTGGATCAGTGAATTAATATGTTTGTATTTTAACATGAATCAAGTTTGCACTGTTCTGCTGAGTTTTCCAAAGAAAATTTCAATTTTAATTCATTTAAATCAAATTTTAAACTTTACTTCATGATCAAACAAACAAATTTGGTTTAAATTCTAAATCCTAACAGAAATTAGATCAAGAGGAAATGAATTCTATTTGAATTCTTAGATTTGAAACTAAGCACAGTCAAGACACAGATACAACATCCATGTACATATCCACACATTCATATATACACAGAAATGCACTTATAAATATACACACAAACGTGCATGTTTGCAGAGATGATCAGGCCCCATATTCATACTTAAGATTTTTTTTTTAAAATGTTACTCACCTATCAAGAATGATGAACAGAGCAACTTTGTTTTTGAAAACAGCTTTAAACTTTAAAAGTTGAGTTGCTGGAATGCTGAAGATTTCTTCTTTGATTTTACAACTGCATGCTTGCTGAAGTATGAGTTTATTGCTGAACTTGATTACAAACAGAATTGTATTTGGTTGCTTTTTGAAAATCTCAGATTGAAGAATGAGTTCAGGCTTTTGGTTCCTAATTTTAAGAGATGAACTGGATTTAGTTTTGATCGTAGAAAATGGATTGCAGGCTTTTATTACAGGTTTTCTTTTAGAAAATGAATGAATAGGCTTTGATCTGGTTTGAGGAAATTGACCTCGGATTTTTTTTTGATCTTTGAAGAAAGATTACATGTTACTGAATTGAAACAACCTCATGTTTTGATTTTTGCAAATGAATTGCAGGATTACATTTTCGATAAATCTCTGGTTTGTGGAGGGATGTTTGATTACCAGATTTTGTTTGAGAGATTGTACAGACTGAAGTTTTTTTTTCCTTAGTTTTTGAATTGAGGATTAGAAAAGAAATGAAGAGGATAAAGGTTATGTATTTATAAAGGCTGAATTGATTTTTATAAAAAATAAAAGAAAAATTAAATCAAATGTGACACTTGTTTTAAAACTTAACATTTGTCACATTCCCTTGTTTATTACTTAACACATGTTGCTATGGTTACTTAATATATTAATACATGTCTTATGTATTATTTTATTTATTTTAAATGTTAAATAAAATCTTTACTTAATTTATTTATTCTTATGTAAATGTAAATATGAAGTTCTTTTTAAAGAAAATGTAATAAAACAAATTATATATAAATAAAAGCTTATCCAAATATTTTTAGAATGTCTATCTTTTGAATTTCAATTTTAAATTCAAATCCAAATTCAAATTAAATTTAAAAAATCCAAATGAAAGTAAATTTATACCAACATATTAAATTTTTAAAAAACAATTTTATTTTAAATAAAATCTGTATATACCTATATATATAAAAGCAATACATTATTATTATTTGAAAATATCAATTTAAAAATAATTTATAAAAGATATTATCTTATTTTTAAAAATTACTTACATATTAAATGAATTAATATATCATATGTTAATTGTATATTAAACTCTTATATATAATTTCAAATCATATTTATCAAGCATTATTTTAAAAAGAAAACAAACCTTTATGTTAATTTTATTCAAACTTAAGCTTAAAAGATATTTAAAACAATTAAAAAATTAACTTTTATCTTAGTATTTTAAAACTATATAATTATTTATTTAAATAGCTTTGAAATGTTTTTTATTAAATTAATCAGAATTGCTAAATATATTTTAGAATTTGAAAACAAGATTTTTTATTAAATTCAAACCAAAGATTTCTATTTGCAATATATACAAATATATTCATTAAGAAAACCTTTTATTAGTTTTAAAATTTACCAATTTAAATATATATTTTTTTTAAAAGAATAATTTGCCAATTTATATTACAATCATAAAATACAATTATCAAATCAGTTTAATTTTTAATACAAATTATTAAATTGATATTGTCCAAAATTCCGGGTCATCACATTGTCACTTGATGCCATCTAGGCTAAGTGGTACGCAGAAATGTTATGGTGCCAAAAGGCATAATCTAACTTGAGACTAGAAGGTCAAATTTTTTTTAGTACGAACTCATAAGTGATCATTTGGGACTAGACCTGTGAAGGGATGGGTTCTGGTTTTGCACTTAATGTTTGTCCAAATGTTGGTAGTTGATTGGTCACCTTCAAAAAGTGTTTCTCTTTTCCTGTGCAAGGTCGACTTGGCATCTGACGGGGCAGCCTTTTGATATTCTTTGTCAAACTAAATCCACATTGGAAAATTTCTCTATCTTCAATCTATGTCGTTCCTTTTAATATAAACACTCCTCCCCCTTTTATTTTCTCTTTTCAATTGTTCAAATTGAAAAACCTCCATTAACAATCTTAAGATTTCTTTGATTCTTCTTTCGATACCTGTTCATAAGCAAGTAAATCCATTTCAACTTTGTTTTTCTTATTGTGAGTACTGATATAGACGTTGATATTTTTCCTTTCATTGCTTATCCAAGAACTTAAATCGAGTTCAATTTGTCTAATCTTTATCTTGGAAATTACGTCGATTCTTCTTTATGAAATTGAGCATTTTTTTTCCTTTTTCTTAAGATGGAAATGGATCCTCCTATTGTAGATTAATAAGTTCTTAAGGGAATTTTGTCCTCCTACGGAATTACTAGAGTCGGGACGCTTGCTCTCTAGGCAGGGTGGCAATTTAGTGATTCTTTCAAATGGTATTTTCTGTGGTCTATAGAGCTTTTGGAACACGGGATCTTCTTGCCACTTGTTCCTTTGTTTATTAATGTCATATATTTTTATAACCTCGACACTTTCTGACTTCTAGCTACCTCTTACTAAACTCTATCTGCTATGGGATCTTAAATTCTAAAAAGGATTGTCGAAACATATCTGCTGTTGAGATTAATTATATGTTCAATTTGCTGGAGTCTAAGACTTTCGACGAATTTCTTACATATTTACTCAAGTTCATAAGGAAGTCTCCTTTGGAAGATCCTTTTATAAAAATAACACCATGCCAGTGGTTTCTGGTAAAAGCCTCCTCTAACCGAATCATCACTTCTTTCAATAATTCTAGTATGTCATTAGATACTCCTCTCCTTTCTAAATCTTATTCGTATTCTAAACTGTGTCCTTTTATTTATTTTTTTGGAACTTAATTAGCAAGACCTAGAAAGTGTAGCAATTCGAAACTTGTTAGTCAGTTTAAAATAAGTATAAAGAAGTTATGCATATTCCATTCCTTCAATAATACCAACACTTAGTTGCTATTGAGAGCAAGCTCAAAGCTATGGGCCTTTTACCCCCCTTGTGCTAATTTTATTGGATCTTGTGGGAAGTGTGTTGAAGCTTCTACTATATTCATCAGCAGTGGAGATGAAGCCGAATCTAATCCTTGGGAAGGTGAGGCTGAGGGTTTCGCTATTTACCCATTAGATTTGCTTACTTAATGTTCTTAATCATAATTATTAATCTTGATCTTGATTTAACCTTATCTTCTTTTCCTTGTTATAAGTTTTCCAAGAAAGTAGGCTTATAAGAAAAGGGAAAAGATATCAAGAAAAGGGCAAGTTGCTATTTTCTGACATAGGGGCTCTCAACTTGAAGAAACAATAGGTCTTTAAACCTTCCAGGACAAAAGATCTAAAAAAACTTGGGTTTGCTTCCTGCGAAGAACAAGCAAGCCTTACAGATTACAAGGGCAGCTTTTAAAGGTGGTCTTTCGTCTGCTGTCATTGAAGTGCATGCTAGGCTTTCCACCTCTGTTCATAGCGTCTGAAAGACGATTTAATATGGCCTTCGAGAATGTATTAAAGTAAAATGGAATTTCTTATAAAAGGTTTATAATTTCAATTTTGTTCATCCTTACTCTTTTACCCTTTTCTAGATGGTGGCAGAATTCTCTTTCCTTCAATATGGGTGATTGAAGATTAAGGAAACAGTGGTTGCTGCCGAAGCAATAAAAAAAGGAGTCACGGAGTTTAGGGATAAGTTTCAAATGGCAGATACTCAAGTTGAGGAATCAGGTAGGATTGTAGGAGAGAAGGATTGGGACCCTTGAGAAAGCCCTGAAGGAAAAGGATGAGAGGTTGAAGAAAGCCGAGGCTGGGGTAACTGACAAAGAACCTTACATTGGTAGAGAAGAGCATGAGAGGGAAGCTAGTTGGTGAGCCTTTTAAATTTTATTTGATGCCTACGCTCACCCTCGAAATCAAGACATGCCTTTCTCTCTCTTATCTTGGAAATAATGCCGCCATAGTCGAGGCCAATTTTGCTAGGAAATATGAGAAAAGCCAAAAAGAAAAGGATACTAAGGCCTTTGAAGTTGAGATCCCGGTAAGGGAGGAGGAAGAAGTTGAAAGCTCGGTGAGGGAGGAAGAAGAAACCATTGCTAACGAGAAGGTACAAGAAGATTCCTCTTCTAACACTTTTAATGGAGGAGACATGCTGCAACTCTTCTTTGTAATGACCTTTGTAACTTTCGCCTTGTATAAATTCTCTTTTTTTTTTGAATGAAACCCTTCCGACGACTTGAGTACATTTGAATTCTCATTCAATCTTGATGCGATTATTATATGCAATCTGAAACTAGGGTAACTGATACGGAGTTCTCCCTTAATTTCCATCTTTTATCTCGACTAATCTTAAGCTAAGTTTCTTAGGGAGTACCTACTTGAACTGTTTAAGGATCCAACGAGACTATGCTGCTCTTTAGCAATCTTATGAGGGTAAAGTAGCTGAGATCCAAAAGTTGAAAGTAACCCTTATGGTGTTTGAGGTTAAGATTAGTCTTCTTGAGTCAAAGCTAGGTCTAAAAAATCAGATCTAGATTATCTTAGAGAAAAGTAAGCCTCAAACCAATATTTGGTCTCGCCATATGATGTGGCAGTTCCTTTAAAATGAAGAGAGGAAACGAGGTTGAGGATGATAGTGCCAATAGGTTCCTTCTAAGACCATGAATATCCAGATTGATTTAGAGGTCTTGATTTATCATGTCGGTTTTCCTAGTTGGGGGAGGATCTCCCCTTTTTGCCTTTACGCCTTATCTACTGATGTTTTTGATTTCGTAATACAGTCTTTATAATACTATTTCTTTTGGTGTTTCTTTTGGCCCATCCTTGTAACAGTTTCTATCCCCTTCGATTTTATATCTAATGCTTGAGTGAGCTTCCTTTTTTTTAAACTTTCCTTCTGTAGGGTATCTTTTGCCCCTAAGCATATTTGCATTAAGATAAGGTTTCAGACCCAACCATCTTTTATGGTTGGGTTCTTGTCCGGAGCCGACCTAATAATACAATCAAGAGTTTCATCTTATTCTAATTCTATGTTCACCTTTTTTTTAGTTTACCAAGAATATACTTGATATCTTGGCTTAGGAAATTTTCCCAACATTCGATCCCTATTACGAATATACTCATCCTTTTAATTTGATTATTCTGATCTAATTAGGAATCTACCCATCATTCGGATCTAACTGGAAATCTACCCACCATTCTGATCTACTTGGAAATCTACCCAATTTTAATCTATAGGGGACCCTATCCATTCTAATCTATACGGGGATCTACCTGTTTATAATCAATATGAGAATCTACCCGACTCTACTCTATATGAGGCTCTACCCGACTCCGTTGTATATAGGATTCTACTCATTTCTAATCTATATGGGGATCTACCCATTTCTAGTTGATACGGGACTCTACCAGTTTGTATTCTATACGGTAATCTACTCGTTTCTAATTGGTAAAGGACTCTATCCTACCCTAATTTATATGGGACTCCAACTATTTCTGACATATATAGGAATTTACTCGTATCTAATTGATACAGGACTTTACCCATTTCTAATCTATATGGAAATCTACCCATTTCTAGTTTATATGGAATCTACCTAACGCATGGTTACACTGACTATGATTCACTATTAGCATGCATTCTACCTTTTGATGCTTTATAAACGTAGTTGATATGGCTTTACCCTTTATAGGGCATCACTATGGGGGTGCTCTTATGGAAAGGTCTACCAACTGCTTATTTGCCTAAAATCTTTAGCCACTTATCGACTAGCATCGGCTATCTACAACCACTTATTGGCAGGCATCAATCATCTACAACTACTTCTGGCCGGTATCGACCATTTAAAATACATTTTTGAGTTGATGGTTATGTGGGTTATTACTTATTAAAGAGATACATGTTTTCTTTGAAAATGAGTGGTTTTGGAATATATTTCAAGAAAGTCCTTGAAATCGCATAATTTATAAATTACTTGTTTTGCTAAAGAGTTTAAAGGAAAAGAGTAAAATTGATGAAGAGAGATATAAATTAGTGTGTGTATTATTTGAGCTGGAGAAAAGAGACTGGACTTAGTAAACTGAAAACCTTCCACTAATATCATCAAATAAGTGAGAGGCTTTCACTTAAACGGGGTAAAGAGAAACTCTATAATGACCATGCCAACTCAATGATAGAGTTTCAATTTCTAAATTCTAGGCATAAATATGATATGCAAAAGTTCTTAAGAAGAGTGAACATACTGAAAAAGATACTATGACTGCTGTGATATGGGTGCACTTCTCAAAAGAAGACTTAGTGAATTGGATTGTAGTGAAATGAATTTCACCAAAACGGGATGGCCGGGTCCTGCCAATCAAATTTTCAAGACTTCTAAAACTATAAAACATTTTGCAGTAGAGGATGTAATTAAGAAGTGCATTTCTGTCTTTTGTAGAAAACTGCGTATGCATTCATTTGGAAGAGTTACCTAAACTTGTCCTAGAGTAATGGAAACATAAAAAAGTAAAAACTTGATCATGTTTTGGTTAAAGAGAGTAAGAACTTGATCATGTTTTAATTTCTTTCGAGACTTACCAACTTGAGTGTCCAAGGTGGTCGTCTTATTAGAGGAATCCAAACCTTTATATTTTAGCAACTCAATGGAAGGATCTTTAGCTTCATCATGCAAGGCTTTAACGATTTTTCGTAGTTGGGAAGATTCACGAAAGGATTCTTGAAGATATACCAAAAGTTGCCTGATTTGAGAAGCTTGAGTTCATAGATAGGATCGTATTCTTGACCATTTTCATTCTTCGAAATGAGGGTGACCAGTCTTTCTTTGTTGTCTTCTTCAATGTAAAATGTGAAAATTGAGAGGTAGTTCCGAGGCGACTCTTTTGTTTTCAAGACTAGATATAACTGGTTGAAAGGCTTTGTTGGATCTCCGAAAGGAAAAGAAATGTAGATGTTCGGCCCTCCTTCTAGCACAAAAAAATATTAGTGTAAAATTTCATCTACACCAGTACCTAAGGCCTGAAGGCCTAGCTCCAGATGCTGGTTTGATCATACGGATATAAGAATACCAAGATGAGATATTATATTGTTGGAACCACTATATGTTGGACTACTGGATTGAGACGAGGAATGGAAAGGAAGTAGTGCTAAAAGTACACCGAGGCATTTATAGTGGTTCAGGCCGAATGTTCTTATGTCACTATCCTTTCCTTATTTAGGCTTATTACATTAAATATAAGCGTTTCCACCATTAATGAATTTTTGTTAGCGCTCTAATATAAGAAAGTACTATCTAGTTTTTGTTTTATTCATGTTCCAAAAGATCCACTGTGCCTTGGAATTGCCGTCTATTTATAGTCATCATGTCGCGATGCCATTGGTTAAGCGCCTTCTCTTTGGATTGATGATCTGACTGACTATGAGCGATCTTAATTCGAATGCGTGTCATCATATGGTTAAGTATGACTTGATGCAAGTTGCTAACATGAAACTTTATATAGCTTTTGAATATCATCCATTCATCTTAATCGTTAGTCTCGGCATGGGCATGTTGTTGTTTGTTGAATTGTTGTAAGCCTCAGCAACTGATGCTCTCGATCAGGCTTTTTACCTCAGCTAAATTATGATCTTAGCCTTGGTTGACACATTGGTTCATGCTCTCGAGTTGCATATTTTGTTAGAAACCGAAAGATGAGTCTTGGAATTACAAGTCAAGGAGCTTTCCTTTCGAATATTAGCAATTTGTACTTTGCAGAACTTATGGTGTAATAGACCTCAAACCCAAGATCCATGATTCATCTCCTTTTATCCATGATTTTGGGTTATAATTTTCCTCTCGCTGCTTTACAATTATTCTGCTATATGGTTTGTTATTTTGTTTTCTATTTAATATGCACGAATAACTTCCTGCCTTCTTTTCTCTTTTTCAAATAACTCTTTAACTCCTCCTCCAATACTGCTTTTTTCCTCTCGATAATCGATTATTCTGAATTTTATTTTCTAGCAACAGTATCTTTTTGTACTAAAGATTTTATCAAACTAGAGCTCATGCAGCCCATTTCTTTATTTGGATATTATAACCAAAATTCAGATGTTAGTTGATACATAGAGCAGAGTGGGTTATCTTTATTTATAGTTACCTCAAGTGATTAATATTTGTTGGTAACCAAGCATGAACACTTCATTCGAACACATTGTTTTTATTTTATTGGAAACTAACAGAAGAAAAGTCAGTCAAAAACGAACCAGATAACAAATACATAAAAATAAAACAAAGGAATAGGTGATAGGATGTGATGTATTATGGAAGAAAGTAAAAAAGTATGAACCTTGGTTGCTAAGTACCTCTAAAAGAACAACGATAGATTCGCACATAAATGCAATTGAATACGTCTTCATCTAAACAAAGTACATATAACTCAAAATTAAGGTGTAAGAGTTAGCGATGTGATGAAACACTTTTTAATTGGTTAAAAAACTGTTTCCCATCTTGAATAAAAATAGGAGAAAATTGATCTGATAGATAAGCAGTAATATACAGAATATTGCTTCCCACTATGAGAAGTATTGAAATGTGCAGAGAATCATTGTATTAAACGAGTATAAATCTGTATAATGGGTAGCAGGTACAATAGCCCACTTACAAGTATACTAGTGTGTGTGTGTGTGTGTGTGTGTATATATATATACATACATACAGCGGACCGAAATACTGAATATAATGTTACAAAAGCTTTAATCAATTTACAAAAGCATTTATCTCTGCATTCTTTACATGGTATCAAGGCCTCTTCATCAACCTAACGGTTAAACCAGAAGTGTCGTGCCGTATCCTCATCAGAGACCGGTCATCATTTGAAGGTGGCTGCACTGGTATTCTTTTTAGATCATCAATCATCATTGAAGAAGTATCTTATCCCACTTCTTGAATTCAACTTTACAATTCTAGTTCAAGAACTGTAATCATGTTCTTGTTCATAATCTAATTACAATTTTTTGCCTTTGTTGTGCCTCACCAAGAGAATATCATCAGAAAAGATTCATCACCTGATCATCTTTGGCTGCACTATTCCTTCTGGTCTTAGAATATAGTTGCTTATGATCTGAGCATCACTCTTTTCCTATAATCGTTCGCAATCACCATGGCTAAAGGCAATAACCATGAGGTAGCAAAATTTTCCAAACAATTCAAGGACTGCCACATCTCAGCAATCAACCAATCAACCAATCAAGATCTGCTAAAGACAATAATAAAACCAAAAAGTCAGGTAGTCAATATTTATTACATGAATCCAACTATTTACTTAGGAAATTTCAAATAGAAACAACTATCAGAGGGTATAATATTAAAGAATATGTTCTTGGAACACTTGTTACACCACCAAAATATGTTACTGACACTGAAGGGAAACTGGTTGTGAATAAAAATTATGTGGATCATCAAAGACAAGATAGCCTCATCGGTTTTTGGCTATTATCTTCCATCAGTTCTAGTATCCTACCATAACTCATAGGATGTAGGTAACATCTTGCCATTTTGGACCATTCAAATCGATAATAAAACCACACATGTCGAACTAGAATAACTCAAAACAACAGATTGTTAATAAAATTTGAGGCAAATAAAATCAATCACAGAATCATAAAACACAGAATATCTGCATAACTCGCAGCGAAATAAAATAAACATAGAAGTTCATGAAGCTCCTAGATACATAGTCTCAAACTAAAACATAATACCCAAGTCTGAAAACAAATACAACGAAAAGTCTAGATACATAAGTTCTCTACTACAAAAGAAAAAGCTGAGCGAAAATAACTGGAATGGAAATATCAGATAGACAGTTAAATCTCCGACGGATCTCTAGCTCCAAAAAAAAGATGAATCTAAAGTTGTGGCACTTAGGCTGACCCGAGCGTAAAGCAAAACACAAAACACTCGAGTCAGGACATACATACTTATAAAATGTAAATCAACTCAAGTGAAATACAAATAAGTGCATCAGTAATTTAAAAGATGCTTGGGATTACCCATCCTTTAAGGATCCGTTAAACTATCTACTATGTAGTAATATACGCTATTATAAATAATGTCTAAAGCAAAATAAACTATTAAGATAGCATTAAGGCATTACATTTTCCCCCTTAACACATCTTATATATTCTCATAGCCTATAGAGTACCATAATCCCGCCCGTACTGGACGCCGTCAGAGAGCACTTCATAGGTATGGTACAAAACAAACCCGTAGATGGCACGCTAGAGCAGGTGACATGGCACAACTTGGCAATGCCACAATAGATACACCAATTACACTTCCGGACTGTTGGTAATGCATAGCCGCAACTATCGCCCAACTCGATCCACACTCCCGAATCAAAGGTGCGCACCAAATCAATCATAATGCAAAAGAATGGCTAACGATGAAATGTGTCTGATAGGAGGAGCTACCTCACTTAGCCCGTCAATTGCTCATGTTTTAGCCACCTCATGCTAATTCATGGGAGTTAGGACCACGTATGTATACCTTTAGGATCGTCGCCACCATCCTACGTCATTCTGGAATCTCCACCTCACACACAGTTGTCATAGTGGTTTTCGGTATTGGCAGAGAGTATGACAACTTCCGATCCCGGTCTCTTTAACAACCAAACATTATTATAACCCATGGTTATTCAAGTTTAAATGGTTACTTCCATTCAAGAATCAAAGGATTTGAAACAAAGTTGAAGAACTCATTGAAAATCTCACCACTTATGAGCAAGAAATGAAATTCAAGGAAGAACGTGAAGGAGGTGAGACTCAAAAGAAATTAATAGCTCTCAAAGGAACAACTGAAAGTGAAGATGATGATGCAGCAGAACTGGTGGTGATAAGAAAGAAATTCAAAAGGTGGAATCACAAGTATGGAATCCAGCTCTAAATCAACAATTGAAAAGTAGAATAGTCATACTTCTAGACAACTTAGAAGAGCAGAAGACCATCTGTCACAACTGCGATAAACCCGGTCACATCAAACCAAATTGTCCTCAGAATCGACTGACCCAAGGAAAGAAACCGAAAAGGAGAAATTTTGCAGCTACTTGGATGAAACTGATGAAGCCGATAAAAGCACCGGTAGTGAGACCGAAAAGGAAAATTTGTGTCTTCAAGGAGAAACAACTGCAAGTGATGATGACGAGCCAAGCGAGGTATCAAAACTAACTCATTCAGAATTGCTTATATATTTTTATAAAGCAAATGGCTGTTTTGGAAGACTTAAGGAGTAGTATGCTAAAATTGAATCATAAAAAGATAGTTCGATAGAACTAAATAAACAACTTGATCTGGTTAAAAACTACCAAAATAAAAGCCCTAAGTGTGATAATTGCCATCATTTGAAGAAGAGATTAAAAATTAGAAATTAAAATTAAATTTCTTAAAAATGAAAAATTTTGAAAGAAAGTGAAAATACAAGGAGAGAAAATTCTATTAAGAATTGCACTTTGTCATTAAAAGAAAACGAATCTCTCAAATCACAAGTCCAACAATTGTCTACAACTTTAGGAAAATTCTCCAAAGGAGAAAAATCGCTAAATATGTTATTAGGGAAACAAACTTTTAATTCTATTAGACAAGGACTTGGTTATACTTAATCTGAACATGTTAGAAGTGAAATTAATCAATCCAACTCCAAGTGCACGATTTATGGAAAAATTGGACACAATCAAAACTAGTGCTAGTTTAGACTCAAACATCTGAAAACCATACCAATTTGGGTTCATAAAGGCACGGATGTAAAATCTCATAGAATTAAACAAATCTGAGTGCCAAAAGAAACTAACATAGATTGTATTGGGTCAACACAAAATTGTTTTTCAAAATCATTTGTTACTGACAATCATGGATCTATAAAAACAAATAGGTCACAAAAATATCTCCTTGTAACAACCCACATATTTTACGATTATATATTTAAATGTTTTATTCAAATACAGCATCGTTAGTTGAATTTAAAGTCTAAAATGTGACTTTCTGTAAACAGTCGAATTAGGACTTGAGAGCACTTCCATTGAGTTCAAAATGGTGTTTACAACCTTTTTGAGTATAAATATCGATATGTTTGGAGTTGATTAGGAATTTAGTAGTTTGTTTGGGTTTTGGGTTGTGTTCTAGCCCAATAACCGAATAAGAGAACCCAAACCCCTTACCATATACATCCCACTCCACTCCTCTCCTCTTCATTCATTTTCATTTCTAAAATTCCCAACAAATTAAAAGAAAAATGAGGGAAGAGATAGGAAATTAAAATTCCTAAGCCCTAGTTACTAGGAAATTATAATTCAAGTTCCAAAATCAAAGAGAGGCTTAAATAAGCATCCTCTTCATCTTAATCTCTCTTCAATTTTCAGAAATTCCTAAACCCTAACTTAGGAAATTCATTTCATTTGATAATAGATTAAAGAATCCTGGGGTCTTGTTAAAGAGGAATCGGTCTTGCTTTGTTTTGGAGCTTTTCATTTCTAAATTTGGGTTTAAAGGTGAGTTATTGAACTAATATCTATGTGTATACCTTTTGATAGGTGTTAGGTATGAATTTCTAACATCTATTTCATGTCCATTTGCTGTTGAATTGAATTGGTTTGGCGAATTTTCCAATTTTTGGTATTTTGAGTCAAAATCTATGAAAATCCTTATACGGATGTTTGGACATGTTGTTCGGAGTGTATTGATGAGTTTATAGGGCTGGGTTGTCGCTTAGCATAATTCCCTAGCCATCTTCGCTCATTCGATCGCTTCCGATATGATTTGGCCATCAATGGACTAGCTGATTTTTTGCCCTGAGGTTCAACTTGGACATCTGGAAAATATCCCGTCTGAGTCACCGAAATAAAAATTCCAGATTCTCAGCTCAGACATCTGGGCGATCTGGAAGAAAATTCCAATCTTTCAGCTTAGACATCTGGGATACCACCAGACATATGGAGCTGTTAAATTCAGCCAATTTGCCTATTTTGAGTGGATTTATATTTTACCGGTTTTTGGTTGATCCGATTAGTTGTTAACACTTTTATCGACTTTGATGACTTATTTTCTGGATTTTTGGAGTATCCATTTGATGGATTTGATATCGGTTTTCATGGTTTTAATTCACGTCGAATGTGGATTTTTGATGATAGATTGTTTTTACAGTCATTTCTGTGATTTGTCACTTTAAAATACAAAGGTTTCTATACTAGTAGTAAATATTCAAACTCTTTCACAAAAATGATTTCAATGTTATTTTAATACAAAGCTCGTTTTTAAAACTGATTTTCAATATATTAGTCTATACAAATCTTTACCTCATTCATTCGAGAAATCTAATTAAACGACTTAGCAAAACAAGTGGTATGAAACGCTTGTGCTTACTTCGTCAGTTAATTCTTAGACTTGTTCGATTGAAATCTTGTGACAATTTTTGAGTGGAAATCTACCATTTGTTTGTAGACACTTAAGTTAAGCCAGTGGTTATGGGACATGAAGCTAAACTCATTTATTTACTAGCTTAGTGTAATTCACACTTCTTATTGATCAATGCTGATGATTTTATGGTTTAGACTACTGATATGCGATGTCTCTTTGTTCATGTGGGGGGATATACCCCGATTTTATGGAGTTTGTCCCATTTTTATGGGCTAACGACCCATGGTCGTTTGACCATTCGTGGAGCAATCGGCTCAAGGAGTTGGTGTATGGGGCATATCTTTTTAGGTGCATCGATGTCAGCTCAATAATTATGTGCATGGGGCATATCATTTTAGGTGCGTTAACATTCGGTTGTGCAGGGGGCGTATCATTTTAGGTGCATCAATGTCAGCTATCAGTCCCCAAGGGAAGACTGTACCTTGGATTTTTATGGGTTAGCGACCCATGGGATAATACCCTGTTTGTGATAGGCCTCCCCCATTGTATTTTCTGGATTTCTAATTATTGGTTTCTAGAATTTGTGTTTCACCGATTTTTGTGATTTATATTTATAAGCTTTATCAATATTTGTGGTTTGGTGAATAAAATAAAGAATATGACATTCTATTTTGTGTTTGAGAAAATATGAGATATTGTATGATTTTTGTTGTTATCATATAATTTGTTATATCTCTTCTTCTATCTCATCTTATATGATACTTGTAGCTAGACTGATCCATTTATTATTTTTCTTTTTAAATAATACTCGGGTCAGACCGAGGTGTCTTAGGTGCTTCTATTTGACTTCTTATCAGGGATCGTCATCTGACTTTTGGCTAACTTCTTTAGCTTAGTATTTTTTTTTTATACATTCAAGATAGAAACTCCTTGATGTATACATATTCTTTTGTCTAGCACTTGTACCTATTCTTTTGTGATGTAGTGGATCTTGTGTGACCACTACTTTGATGTACACTTCTATGTGTTATATTCATATTTGTTTCCGCCTTAGCGATATGCATATCTGTGACTGATTCGTATTATGCTTATTTTATATTTGTCTCCGAAGACAACATAGCCACTGTGTAGTAGCTTTGAGTTTGTATTGGTAAGTCGGATTTCCTCTTGAACGAAATGCATGATATACTATTTGACATATAAGTGCTCGCACAAAGCAATTACACAAATGGTCGCTCCTCCCTTATTCTTTGTACTAACTGACGGCATTACCCAGTAGTGTCCTTGGTTATTATGAGTATAGAGGTGGGGCATCACATTCTTCATGTAGGTGTGGTGGCAGGCTAAGGAACAACAAGAGCGGTACCTGGATTCTGGCTGTTCCAGACACACAACGGGCAACTAATCAAAGTTCCTTAGCCTTGTACAAAGGTGGTAGAATCACAATGGGAAAAATTATCGGTAAGGGTAAAATAGGTAATGGTACATTTATCTTGAACGATATATTATGTGTTGAAAATCTACACCATAATCTGATTTAAATCGGCCAGTTATGTGATAAGGAAATGAATGTTGATTTTGATTTTGATTTATGCAAAAATATTGATTAGTCATCTTTTCATCCTTGAACTAGTTCATATAGATTTTTTTGGTCTAACGATATTGCCAGTTTAGGTAGTAAAAGATGTTATATTATATTGGTTGTTGATTACCCTAGATACATGTGGATATATTTGTTTATCTTACTATTTCTAGATCTGGCACTATGTTCACTAGTTGTTTATGTGCATGTTTTTCAATCAAATCCTTAAGGAGTCACATTTTAAAAGCTGTAAAAGGATTAGAAGGTATTTGTTGAACACATCAGGTTTTGGTCGTTGGTATCCACCTGATAACTTTGAGCTAAAGGGGTATTCAGATGCAGCTTACACTGGTAGCCTAGTTGATAGAAAAAGTACTAGTGGAACGGGTTTTATGTAGAGATCACATATCTAAAGAAAATATCTGCATAAATTTCATTTTGACAGTTTTTCAATTGGCAAACATTTCTTTAAAAAACCCTTCAAAAAATAGTTTGTCAAATTCAACTTAGTTTAGGCATTTTAGAAATTTGATGACTTTTGGAATTTGATCTTAAATGCCTATATTAACTATTCTTACTTCCTACTGATTATCATAATGAAAATAGTTACTGAAAAATGTGATGAGTGTTGATATTAATCATACATTACGACTTGAGAAAGTATATTTAGTAAAAGGGAATTAGGCTAAAGGACAAACTTTGAAAAAAATTAGGCTGAAGGACAACAAGTTTCATTTTTAGGCCGAAGGACAAATGCTGGCTATAATTAGCATATACACTATACAAAATGCTAGTTATATCTAGCATTATATTTTGTTTTACACTATACAAAATGCTAGTTATAACTAGCACTGTCCTTCAGCCTAAAAAACAAACTTGTTGTCCTTCAGCCTAATTTTTTTTCTAAGTTTGTTCATGTGCCTATTTTCCTATTTAGAAAATTCCTTTAAAAATTTAAACAAGATTTACAATAACTTCGATTGGTAAAAATTTCATGATCATCTTTATTTCTATCATATTTCTAACGACCATCACTCATCAAAATCCAATATAGTATGCCAAATTGTGGTATTTAAACGAGAAATTATTCATATTTTTTAAATTTAATTAGCAATAAAAACATCCACAATATTCACTCTCGTTTAAAGGTCCTCACGGTTATGCATGGGTGAATTACTTGGAATCATAGATTCTGTGCTTTCATGCACATTTAAAAGTCCTCATAAATATGCATGTATGGAACATATATCAAAATTGATTATTAAATAGATGAGTTGATTCTAATCTCGTTTAAAATTCCTCACGGTTATGCTTGGTTAGAAGATGCAAGAAATTCATTTGTTTTTAAAAAAAATTAGGAATACTACTAATCTCATTCAAAAGTCCTAACGGTTATGCATGATTAGTAAGTATTCGAATTACGGTCATAAATTTACCACAAATAAATACAACTATATGGTTTTATATACCGACATCACCCCTATCACTCTAAAGTAGAATATGCACCTAATAGAGTAATTATGATTTTTTATTATTGAAATTTAATATTTATGCTCGATTAGGTATTAATATTGTATTAATGTCTATCACTTTTCTCTATTTTTACAACACTATTACCCTTTTGCTGATAACAAAAGAGGGAGATAAAAGTTAAGATTTTGGCAAATAAAGTTCAAATATTTTATTTTTCAATTGCATATTCTCATCTAGGCTCATTTGCATGGTTTATTGTTTTTTATTTGCAAATTTCTTTTAATTTATTTTCATGCATATATGAAGGGGAGCCTTATTGTAGGGAGAGCATTCAAGTAGGGGGAGCTAATGGAATTTATTAAAATCAAATACATTTAATAGAGTCAAAATCTTAATATATGTTTGTTATCATCAAAAGGGGGAGATTGTAGAATATGCTTGTATTTGATTTTTGTTTGATGATAATAAACATATATATACATATATATTCATTTAAATGTATTTTTTTCATACTATTTTATTTTTCACATAATTAAATTAATATTTGTTTAATAAAATAAATAATACAGAATTCATACCCAAACAAAAATTTTATTCATACAAATATTTTATTACAGATTCAAATAGTACAAATTTAAGCTCTCACTACGTATATACAATTTCGATTACATCCCAATTTTATTCGTCACTACCTATTCAGTCAACATTCGTATTTTCATCTTTAACTCTATTCCAGTTTTTATCCAGCATCTGAATTATCTAAAAAATAAACACTAATGCAGTAAAATTGAAAATGAAATATTTTACAGTGCAAATTAAAGTGTGTGTTTTGAAAATGTTGGGTTGTTCGTCATCATTTCTTTTGAATTCATCATACACGAACAAATTGTGACATGCACAGTGTATCACTATACACGCCATAAAGCTGTGCATACTGATATACACTTGCGTGTTAAAACTACATAAACAGCTGAGCCCAAGGTCAAACCCGAGCCGAGGCTAGATTCAACACAGGTGCAAATACAAACATGTACACATGAAACAGAAGACATAGAATACAAGTTACAATACAACAACAAACATACATGAAGATACACACGTATGCATATATACATACATACGTCAGCCACAAAATGAACTACAGACCAGACTTAAGCTCAATAACTCAATGCAACCAAACAGTCCAGGCAACCTTATATACAAAGTTTAAGGCTGCACACATATGTACAAAGAGGACAGCATATATGGCAACATAAGCATATGGAGAAGATAAACAGAGTACAATTGCAATGGCCCGAACCAAACCCAAGAGGTAACAGTAAATCAAGGTGGACAGCAGTATGTACATGTACAAGTTAAAGGCAAGCTACATACAGATAAGAGCAAGTGAAACAAAACACAATGCCATAACAATACAAAGGAAACACGTGCAGATTCATCAAGACCATCACAACCAGACACACCATACTTAATACAACAAAGAGACTCGAGTACACCATAGCACAAACATGAAGACCAAAAGCAACCTCAACAAAATGTACATGTGAAGATAAAAACGATGTAACATACAATAGAACTTCAAGTACAAGGCTAATGCAAACCTCACACATACGAGACAATGCAATAAAGAAATTAGACCAATACAACTTGAGTCAATATCAAAAGCAATACAACGAGCAGATCAGACAAATATGCAGTAACATTCAGTACACATATATACATATGTAACAACCCGGTATTTTCAGCCATTCGCAGCCGCACATGTCGGACTTGAATTGCTCAAAATACCGCATTGTAAATAAATATGGAGCAAATGAAATACAAATCATAGAATCACAGACACAGAACAAACAGAATACATCGCAGCAGAATATAAAATACATAGTAGTTCATGAAGCTACTACGGCAGAGTCTCAAACCAAAAACATAATACAGTCTGAAAACAACAAAATAGAAATATCAAATACAAAAAAGTTAACTAATACATGAGATAAACTAGAATAGCTGAAATAGAAAGTAGATATAAATGTAGATAAGCAGAAACTCCAGCAAAGACCAGCTCCAGAAAGAGAATCCAAAGCTGTGAATACTCAGGCTGACCCGAGCGTAAAGTAAAACACAAAACACTCGAGTCAGGACAATATATACTTATATAATGTAAATCAACTCAAGTGAACTGTAGTTAAATGCACCATAACTTAAAGGATGCTTGGGATCGCCCATCCTTTAAAGATCAGTTAAACCATAAATTAAATACATCCCGTGGTTAAAATTTCAAAATAGTATTTATACTTCGAAATCAAATATCATTTAAAAATTCAATATCATTCAAAATCCAATTCAAAATATCAAAATATCATATCTTCCAAGCCACATTCATTTTTATTTAGTTTAAATACCATTTCAAAACACATTTCAAAATAGTTTATATTTCGAAACAAATTGCTTCATTTAAATCATAAAAATGAAGATATTATATTTAATAATTAAATTATTAAATTTCCAAAATTTAATCTTTCAAAGTTCATTCATTCACTTAAATTTATTAAAACAATGAAAATTCAACTTCGCAGCATTTAGAAAATGCTACGGAAAGTCACACTTAAAACAGTTCAATTTAACAAAAAATAACATTTAAAATGCTGTAATAAGGTTCCATTAGTTTCAAATAAACTTACTTAAATTCAATCATTATAACATTCACAAAAAATGCTATAATAGCCTTTAATTAAATTGAGCCATTTGGTTCATTATTATCAGCTATAGCATTTACAAATGCTGTATTATTCTTTTGCATTAGAATTAATAGCATTTTAGAAATGCAGTAACTTAACTTCAAATATTCAGTATAATTTCACAAACAATTATATTTTTATTTAAACCATTTTTAACTTATAAAATCATATAATTTCACTTTTAAAACAATCATTCAAATACCCTTATATTCATGATTTTATAAAGTTAAATCTTTATTCAAAAATCAAAATTTAATAGTAATTCACTTATTAAATTCCAACATTAAATTTTAAATTCATTAAATTAAATTTAACTTAACACTTAAGTTTAAATTTTCAAATATAACTTAATTTCATTTTTATTTACTTAACTTAAAATTCACTTTTAAGCCAAATTCACAAATTTCCAATTTAGTTATATTTCAAAATTTCAACTTAAATATTCATTCATTTCACATTTTAACATAATTCAAAAATCATTAATATATTATAAAATTATTTTTAATTCATTTAATTTAAAATATCATAAGTTTATCATATTTTCATATTTAATTTAAATTCCATTTATCACAAAATTATAATTTCCAAAAGACTTACATTTCAGATTTTCTAACTTTACCATTAATTTATTTCACTTATAAATTTTCAGAGAGTCAATAACACTTAACAAAAATCATTTTTAATCAAATTTAGATCAAAATATTATAATATTTACATTTATAAAATATTTTAAAATTTTAAGAAAAACATATTTTAACAACGGGTCTGTATTTCATTTTCTTGCCTAGGTAAAGTGATACGGGTAATATATCATTTAAACCCGTAATTTACAAAGAAAACCCGGGTTTGATCATTTCAAACACGCAATCCCAAGTAAATGAAAAAAATTGAAAATCATTCAGGCCTATCATTTCAGCCCATAACGATTTTCTCCTATTCTAAAGTCCGTTCGGGTATGTATCATTTCAACCCATAGCGATTCTAATCTAAAAGGAACTTGCAGTGTGATAAACTGATAAAAATAATAGAACAGGATAATATAACAGTAACATGTGATATAATAGGTGTTTAAGCATGGGTGAACATCATAAAATCATAACATAGCAGGTGTAACATGATAATGTATTTTGCAGATTCAAAAGGGGTCAATTTACTAGTTATAAATGTACATATTGTCTGGTGAGAATAACTCACTGGTTTATGCTGGAGACACGACGACGAATGGACGAATGAGATCCAAGCAAGCACGATAAAACGATACAAATATGAGTGGGGAGCCAAAGTATCAAACCCCTTGAATACAAGTCACACAAAACAATAATAACAACATAAGTTTCAAATGCAAATACGATAAACAATGATAGAATAGACTACACAAATCAAAGCGGAATTGTTTTGCACTTGTCTTAAACACACATTGGGTTCAGCCATTAGTGTATTAAAGGTCTAAAGCAATGTTTTTGGTTCAGGTCTAGGTTGCTAAGGGTCGGCCTAACATGCTAGAAGGTGGTGCAAAGGTGGGCGGTGGTGGAACTACACTAACAAAGCAATATACAAGGGTTTAAGGCCATAGTTTGGCTCGGCCAAGGGCATAAATGTCACAGCTATTTCAGATGGGGTCAGTAGGTGGTGTGCAGAGATGCCTCAGGTCTAGAACAGGGCTGGTGGTGGTGGTGTTGGATCGGCCATGGGTGGTGGAAGTGGCCGATGTGGATGATGTGTTCGGTCTAGGCAAGTTTTATGGAGTTTTGTTGGATTTTGGTGGTAAATCAATCCACAAGGAGGCATGGCTTGGGGTTTGGTTAGAGAAGAGGTGAAGATGGTGATGTTCTCAGGTGGTGGTGGAGGTGGCAGGGGCTGGAGAGGAGGTGACCGAACCTATGACAGAAAAGAACAAGTGCAAATCAAATTCAAACAATAAGAAATAAACAAAAGAAGAAGAGAAAAAAAATTCTTTTACCAAACTTTCTCCTCAAGCAAGGCCGGAATTTTCATGTTTCAGAAGTGGTAAATGAGTTTACGTGAATGGAAATGAAAATATGCGGCTAAAAAATGTGTATAATAAAAGCTAATTGATGAATAGTTATGTTGAATGTGAAAGGGTGGAAGATAAAGGGCCATTTGAAAACCAAAAGTCAAAACCCTTTCAAATTTCTTTTAATTTATTTATATAAGATTAAATTACTGAAAATAATAATTATTTCAGTTAAAATTTCGAAAATTTAACAAAATATAAAAATATATATAAATATTTATTAGTTATACAAGGTTAAAATAAGAAAATAGCACAAAATTGCAAACTAGACTAGAAAATTTGAAAATGAACAGAATAAACTTTGAAAATTTTATATGGATTTGTAAAAATATTTATAACAAAGATAATAAAATAAAAATAAAAATGAATTCACAAAATAAATACATAAATTTTAATTAAATATAATTTAAATGAAGAAAATAGCAGAAAAATAGAAAACAGCCCTTAAAAATAGGAAATAAATACGGTAAATTTTGGAAATTTTTTATTACCACTTTAAAAATATTAAAAGACAAAATATACATAAAATAACATATTAACACATATTAAAATAAATATAACATAGAAAATATGATTTATATAATTTAAAATAGACAAAATTTCAAAATAAAACAAATTATACTCAAAATTGAAATGTACATAAATTTTACAAATTAAATCCGCTTTCAACGAAACGAAAAGCCGTATTCAAGTTATTAAATATATTTTCATAAAAAAAGATAAAATTTAAGAATTTAAATATTTAAATTTGCAATTTAAAAGTCAAGGTTTGACCAGTTTGAACAGAAATTCATCTTTCAGTAAAATATCCAATTTATACCGGTTTGAAATTATAATTCAGATAATAATTAACACCTACATTTAAAAATGAAATGTTTTAAATAAAATAAGTTTAAATAATTTCAAAATAAAACAAATTCAAATATTAAAATTGAAAAATCTAAGGTTGTTACACTCTCCCCCACTCAAATCTTTTCGTCCTCGAAAAGGAAGGAAGCGGAGAAACAGCAAGAAACAACAATAGGTTGGAAGACATCCTGAAAAGAAGGTAGGGAAAAAGTAGCTAGGAGGGAAAGCAGGTTGAAAGACATGGATGAACCATTATTTTAAATTTATATTTGAGATGTTAAACATTTAATATGACAATTAGTTATTTGATTCAAATTTGATAGTTCGAAGTAAACAATATTTAAGAAATTTTTAATCATGATTAGAATATCCTTTATACAATACTTTACCAAAGTACTTTTATAACTAGATTTCTTAACAAGTTTACTTTCGTTCCTGCAGACTCTGGCTATGCGTTGATCAGGCGCAAAGCTAGAATTCTCCAAGTACTTAGTAGACCTGTTTCAACACCCAGTGAAAATACTAAAAAAATAGGTATGAGAAGTTCCACTCAAAATCCAATGTAAAATGATGATAATACGATAGCAGTGGCCCGCTGCTGATCCAGTATTTACGAAATGGACACAACACTTTCCAGAAGATCCTTCTACCTTCTGGATTCCAGAAAAATATCGTGGCCAGTTCGTAAACAAGGAACCATCGACCCCTGCTGTAGTGGTACGCTGCTGATTCAATGATTTACGCAATGGATGCACTTCCTTCCCGAAAGATCCATAAACAACAGATCCTAGGATCGAAAGTGCCTCCATTGGGTAAACTAAAGAACCATCTACCCTGAAAAAAAATCGAGGAACTCATGAGTTTAATTCTGGACAACCATATCCGTTCGAATCCATTTCTGAATTAACCCAAGTCCATTAGGGTTTATCGGTCGAATCCATTCATGGATTCCCCAAGTCCATCTAGGTCGAAGCATATCACTATACTTCTTCCGGAGGGTACTTCCCATACCTCTTACATCAAAATATAATATACCATATATAGTAGCCCTTCAAAATCATAGCTTCAAATATCGCACTTATATAAATTCCATTATATATAAGATTTCATTTTCAAATCGAATACTTTCCAAAATCAATAGTATATCAAATCATACTTATATAAACTTCGATTATATAAGATTTTAATTTACAAATTGAGTACCTTTTCAATTCAACATTTTCAAATCAACTTCATACTTATACAATACATTTTATATAAGTTCGATAACTCCCAAATCAAGTATTTAGTAAAACAAGGTTCTAAATTTTAATTTGTTTCAATAACATTTTAGTTTCAAAATCATATATGATTTCGCCAAATCATTTCTTCTGAATTACATATACTCAGTTTCAAAGTTTCTTAAAACAATAGATTTAGAAAATAATCCAAATTTCCAAATCAACAAAAATTTAGGTCAAACAAATTCATTTCCATTTCAAACATATATTCACTTTCAAAAATCATAATACTTTCAAAGTTATAAATCTTTTGAAACCAAAATACTTGAAATCATTCACTACAACAAAGTTTGTTATTAATAACGCCAATTGATAACACATTATTCTAAAGCGTTATTGTTCAATTTGGATTATTTAGCTTTCTACCTTTATTTGTTCTGTTCACAAGCGTAACGCTTGGCCCCAAATACGAAGCCCCTCCCAAAATTTTCATCTCCCTCTTAAAATACTTTATCGCTTCTCGTCTTCCTCACACCCATGACCTAAATTACAGTAACTAATTTTTTTCGTTCATCTCACTCGCCACATCTCACTCGACATCTCTAATCTTTGATCCAGCTCGCCATCTCCGTTCTCCGATCCAGCTCTTCAGCAGTTCCGAAGTCAACCGAAATTTATGCTCGAGGAAATCATCGCTTTGATATATTTCTATTATCGATTATCTGCTCGGATTTCTTGTAAATTATCTACTCTAGTAAATCATCGCTCTAGTAAACTATCTGTCTGGATTTCTAGATTAGAAATTTCTAGGTTATGTTTATCAATTTATGCTATTAGTCTCAATTGCTTGCACGATTTGTTTAGATAGCAGGCTTGGTTAAAAATCTCTTTGTTTAACTGTTAATGGACTTTACTGCTGAAAATGCATTTATATTAGTGGTTGGCACTTCTGGAGTTTTTTTTTTCACATTCATATTTTAAACTAGAATTTTGACTACGTTCACTGTATAGCTATAATTCATGTTTGACATAACAAGTTCTAGTAGTTTGAATCAACTTTTACATGTGAAACTATTAAGGTTTTAGGCAAATGAAGTTATATGCAGTACTGCTACTATTGTGTAGTGCAATATTTTTAAAGACTGAAGTACTTATTAAATACTTTATCAGGCTGGTAAGTTTGTGTGGCTGACATATAAAGAAGGGTATGACATTGCTTAGTACTTCCGTTCAAAGTTGCAGGTTCCGAAAGGTCGGTATATTTAAACACGTTTTATTATAGGACCACTGTAAAGAGTAGTTTCTTTATTTGCTGTATGATTTTCTTTGACCAATGCATAGAGATTAATCATGTGATATGTTTATATTTATACCTACGAAGTTACATACTCATGCAATCTCACTATAATTAAAAATAATAGTTATAATATATTTAGTTGGGTATACAAAAGTTTGTATGTATAGGTTTTCAAAGCATAAAGTACATTTTCTAATGAATATGAAAAAAAATTATTCTAACGAAAACTATTATTTTACTTTATTCGTTTATAATGTATTATGGACCATTGTTTAGTTTTATGTAAGTTAATGCTTAAATAGTATAAATTGCATAGGTGTATGTTCCTATTGTTGGTTACCATGTTGGTGTAACCATCTTGCTTTTGTTCTCTCAGGTGATCTTCTAGACAAAATATGTATTAAATTAATGAAGTTTGGGATTTTAAAATCTCATGGGTAGATTATAGAATCTGTTGCTAATTGATATTGGACGGAAACAATAAACTGAGCTATAAAAGATGTGGTTGGAATTATTTTCAACATATTTATCTCATTTTATATTTATAAATAAAGGAATTTATTATAAATAAAGATTATTTATCTCACCTTATTATCAGTGAAAATCAATTTCATCTTAGGCCAAAATTACACCCCGTGTTCTTTTGTTTTGTCTTTCTCCATTTTCCTCCGTATTCTTCTCCTCCCCTTTCGTCGTCTAAAGCCCTGTTCTATCTTTGTTCTACATTTCTCCTTCTCTATACTCTCTCGAAATTGAACTTCTCATCCTAAATTTTCTTTTACTTTCCTCAACTTACTAATTTATTTAAACCCTAACTTGAACATCTTTTGAGCTCGCGCGGTGCTTTGACCCGACGCATCAAACTGTATCCCTCACCGCCAATTGCACCTAATAAACGAAATCAAGGATGAGGTCTGTGTGGGCTATAGTGTATACATGTAGTTTTGTGTGATTGGTCATTGCATGGTTATTTTGAATTTTCTGAGTGTATCCAAAATTGGCTCAAACCAAAAATATACCATTTGACACATATTTGATTGTGCTGTATACTTGCAAATCTTAAATGTTACTTTGAATTTCTTAGGAAACTCTGGCAACTAACATTGTTTGCTAAGGAAATAAAGGTCCTTACTGAGAGAACTTGGGATGGTGGTTCTGAAGTGGTTGCAGCAAAGCCTGGAAAGGGATCTGTAACTTTCTCTATGGTGTAAGTTTGATGTTTATAACTTATTACAAAATTTCATAAGTAATTTTGATCAAGTATGGTTGAAGTAACATTGCTCTTTCAAAAAATCCACAAGCAAAATATCACTATTCAACATTCACCATTATTTTACATGGATATATCCAATCACGTAATGTGGTATACATTTATTATTTATAAGTTATAGTAACCAAATATCAAAATCAACTATATATTTTAAATTAAAAATCAAATTACATCCAAAACATTTATAGCTATTACTGTTCAATTAAAACTACTTAGAAAGTTAGTATTCAATATTGGCTCTACTTTTGAAGTGTGTAATAACCAAGCATATTAGTTACCTCAGCTTGTAGCTTGTTATTCTAAGCTTGAAGAGCTGAATTCTCTAATTCAATAACATCGACCTGCCTCTTAAGCACTTCATAATCCTTCTCTAATTGCTTAGTCTTACACCTTGCTCTTCTGTTCTGAAACCATATAGCAACCTGCCTTGGCTGTAATCCAATTGCTCTAGCCAATTGCATTTTCCTCTCTGGCTCATATTTATTGCCAACCTAAAAATTCTTTTCCAGTGTTCTCACTTGCTCAATGTTCAACCTCATCTTCATTTTTCATCCTTTTGAGCAGTCATCGTCGTAGTCATCCTCTTCAACACCTATAAAATTTATAATTGATCATAAACAGCTGCTAAAATGCTAATATAATCTCTGTTAATTAGTATGAAAATTACCTTTAAATTCATGAGCATTAGAAGGAAGAGTGAAGATAAAAGAGTTGTGAGTGAATTGCTGATAATCTTGTGGTTCATTTTGAGCTTGTAATTGTACATGTGAGCTTTTGCATATATGAATAAAATTTTAAGATCGACCTGCATGTATTGTAAATAGACAATACTATGTGATATATTCATACATGAGAGAAATGCTATACCTATGTTATTGACCTGATAAACATGCAATTGAAAAAATTACTTCAGTAAAGCTATTCTAAAAAAGCAAGTTGGTTGTTTTTCTGGTGATGGCTCTGGTTAAATTTTATCTTTTGCAATGGATTTCATATTTTATTACCTATTATATGTGTTGATGTTAAATATATAAGTACAAATTTTCAAACTCATTAAATCGTTAACCATATTATCATCTTTTATCCATATTACAATGGTAGTGGTTCTTAATTTAGTGGGTAATTTAATGCCTTAAGTGCGAATTCATGTATCTTAGGCACTGGAGAAGTACTAGGAGAATAATGTGGAATATAGATTCAAAAGTAATATGCAAAAACTGAGTTCTATATTTTATAAAGATTTAAACATGTTGTTTCACCTTTCTTTTCTCTTAGAATTTCCGAAATAGTGCAAAGTGGTGCATCTTTTCCAACACTTGTATCACATGCCGCTGTTGATAATTTGGGATGATTTTTACAAGTGATGGTTTATGGGATATGGTATCAAATAAGGTTTAATATTTGATTTTTTACTTTCTACCATTACAAGCTGCCTAGTATAATCAATTACTACACTATATTAAAATGAATTTGATTCAGGAAGTTGGTGCCATCCTTGTTCGTTAACTAAGTTTTATAAAAATTAAATAAATTTATAAAAATTAACTACGTTCATAATAATTTTTTTAACTAAGTTTGTAGTAGTAGTAATAATAATAATAATTTATAAATTTACTTATTTTTCTTCCATTTATTTCATTTACTTATTTTTTGTGAAAGTATATTATTATTGTTTCATATATGAATTGCTTTGAATTTGATTGGGTAGTTTGTTGATAAAATGATAGGTTGATGGATATTTTTCAATTCATCATAACAGTCTCTAATGTAAGCTTGGATTTAGTCTAGGCTACTTGATCAGTTTTTAAAAAAATCTTGTCAGTGACAACTTATTCTGTTGCTGGTGATAATTTTGTTCTATATTATTTTCTAACCTTTGATTTTCTATAGTTTGCCCAATATATGGTATTTTCACCTCCTTTGGTGTTCACTTAATATGATGCTTATTTATGCCTTTTTATATTTCATTCATGGACAGGTTCTTTGCATCTGAAAGCCTAAAGAACCTACTGATTTGTTTATTGAGTTAATGCACATGCATTATAAACTTGATGTTGATACTAGAATGGTATGTCTGGTCCTTGTGAGCATAGATTTTTATACGTTGCCTAAATTTATTTATGGACCAACTGTATGATCTTTTCAGGTTTGTTCAGTAAGCATATCTTAGCAATCTAAATTAAACTGAAGTTTTAAGCATACAATCTTTGTTGAATGACTTTTAAGCAAATATAATTTAGTGGTAGAAGTGAAGCACAGAGGCTCATTGTTACCATTGTTACCTATATAAAATTTTCTTCATTTTCTCTGTTTTTGTAAACTGTTTTCAAGTCTTAAGAATATGTATTTCATGTTGTGCATGTTATCAATATTGATAATTTTGGCTAGATTTGGAGTGGACAACCAACTTTAGTTCGTACCTTTCAGTTTTCTTACTCATTCTCATACTCTCAAATGTCAATTAGATTGTTATAGTTAATTACTTGCTAGCAACCGTTTCCCTACATCTATATCTCTTGTATACTGTCAGGCTCTTGACTTAATAAAAGGCTGGAACTTTCATGAGTTAATGGATTCATGTTTGGAAGGGCGGTTTTCAAATGAGGATGGGACTAAAATAGTACGTATTGCCTCAAAATGTTTGCAACTTGAGCAGCGAGAGCGCCCCACTGTGAAGTCGTTGATTCTTGCATTGACTCCTCTTCAAAAAGACGACGAGATAATTCTCATTTTTGCTTGTATATTTGGAAATCAATTTATATAACTATAGAACCGCTTTATACATTCTGAATCTGATTACCTGGTATATAGGCACATGCCCGTGGACTTTTCAATGCCAGTATTAAAATAAAATTTTATTTTATAAGAAATGAAAAAATATTAAGCAGCAAACTGTAGCTTCATTATTTTATTTTGATGTTGTAATTACAGGGTTTGTTCGACCGTGATATCTGAGTAGATTACAGTTTGTTAAGACTAAGGCTTGCGACTTCGAGTTTTGCTGTAGGGAATATAGTTTCAAAGCATGGTGAGAAAGCTCCTAACATTGTTTATAAAGAGAAGCTTGATGCACAAAGGAGGATCACAGTTAAGAGATTAAGTAGACTGGAATTGCTAGATCCTCGATGGTTTATGGTAGTTTTTGTTTCCTATATTTCCTTTTCATTAAATTTTGATTAGTTACCATGTTTGCATATGTGTGTTATCAATTCAATGCTGCATTTGTAGTGTACATGCTATGTTAAGAGATTATAAGGTAGAATTGATTCTTAGTGTGTTTCCAATTTTAATTTAAATACTACGTTTTAGTTTAAACTGCAATAATATGAAATTAATCATGTTCTGTAGGAAAAGATTAAACAAATTGAAAGTGTTTCACAATCGAGCTTGCTAATTAATTATAGAGCAGATGCACTTGCACAAGTGCTAGGGCTCAGTCGTACAGTTTGTCGAAGGATGATGCAGCAGTTCCTGGAGGAGAAAGTTGTATGTGAAGTTTGGATGTGAAGTTGTGTGGATAGTTGGTGGGTAATGGTAGGCTTGTGAAGTTGTATGTGCAGGGATATGGTGCACATAAGTTAGTGCACATTGAAGAGGTGTGTATTATTGTGAATTGTATAGGGAGATGAGCAGTGGGATGATGATGAATGAAGTCATAGAGTTGTTGAAGGAGATGTTGTTCTTTCAGTTGCTTGACAGAGTGGAAGATGGAGGCAGTTGTTAGAGGTTGTGATGTGGTGATCTGAAGTTAGATGGTGATGCAGAGGCAAGCTAGAAGGGGATGTGGTGAAATTGTATGCACTGTGCACTGGAATGATGAAGTTTTCTGGCGAAGGCAGTTTGAATGTAGATGTGGATGTTTGCTGCTGTAGGAATGTGGCTGGTTGGTAATATGGTGATAATTGAGGTTGGAATATGTGTAGAGAAGGGTAGCGAATGAAGTGATGAAGTTTGTTTGAAGTGGATGAAGGAGGAGTAGTTGTAGATGATGGGTTTGTATTGAAGGTGAAGTGAACAAGTAGTGGGATTATGTGCTGTTTTCAAGTGATTGGAAGTCAAGAGGGTTGCATAACAGATTGTAGTCACTTGTTGCAGAAGGAGGCTCTGAATCGGGGATAGTGCAGTGTTGGGTTTTGTGAGTATACAGTGGTTAGATAGAGGGTTATTACTGGTTTGACGTTTTGATGCGGTATGAAGTTTGTAGGTTGAAATGAGATGGTGGTAGAAATAAGGATGGTAGAGGAGTATTGTGAAGTGATAGGCTTGTTCAAGAAGTGGAGGAAGTGCAATTCAGAGAGATTGAAATGCAGGGAATGTAATGTTTGTACACTGTAATGAAAAATATATCACATTTCTTTCTGAGCATGCTCTTGTGTTATATTTGTTGATTATAATCTTTATTCGTTTATGAAGATTTAGTTTGATTTCTATTATTAAAACGTAATATATTGCATATAATCAATTCCGTTGAGATTTAGCTGTATTATAGCGGCTACAATGAGCTATTGAATAAATATTTTATAGCGGCAAAATGGTGTTATAAAGATTTCCAGTTCCGTTGAGATTTAGCTGTATTATAGCGGCTATAATGAGCTATTGAATTAATGTACCATAGCGGCGAATTTGCGTTATAAAACTAAGCTCAACCATAGCGGCATATTTTGTGTTATAGATATTCAACAGTTTTTTATAACATGTCGATATACAGCGCTTATCAAACCGCTATGGTTGTGATTAATAGCGGCTATATGCCGCTATAAAAGACACTTTTTGTTGTAGTGATTACACTTTGAAAATCATAACTTTTCTAAATCATACATTTGAAATCATAAAACATCCCTTTAATTCTTTACATTTCACAAATTTATTCAATTTAAACCCAAGTCTACAAGTTCCAGCTTTAATTCAATTCAAACCATCAGTTTCAATTCAATTTAGTTTTCCAACAAAACCATTTCAAATATTATCAAATTTCAAATAAAGATTTGATCCGCAAAATAAACTATTCAATCTTTAATATATTTCAGAGCTTAAATGTACCGTATTCCAAAAATAAATTTTATAATTTCATATATCTCAAATTTTACTTCATTATTACTTAGTTTTGACATATTCATTTCATAAATCCATCATTTTTAGTTAAACTCAAATTACAAGTAAACCAAATATCCTTTCATACAAATATAAACTTTAAATTTCATTTATCAAAATCAATAATCATTTCTGATTCACGTTCTTTATCAAATAAAGATTATATCATTCAAAGCCTCATTATCAAATCATTATTTGAATTCAATTTAAAATTTTTAAATTTAAATATCATTTAAAAAAAATCAAATATGTCATTCAATTATTATTTCAAATATCATTACAAAATACATTTCAAAATTCCATTCAAAAATTCATTTATCTCATTACATTTCATTCCATTTAATACATAATCAAGTAAACCTTATTTAAATTCAAATTCAATTTAAATTCCTTAAAATTCAAATTTAAATATTAAATTATATTCAAAACTCCTTAAATTTCAAAAATAATCAATTCCAAAATTAAATCATTTAACTTTTTAAACATAACTCAACAGTGTTAAAATCTATAACATTACGAAACATTGTCAAATTATAACAATGACGGCATTTAAAAGTGCTATCGTAACTTATAGTTTCCAAAATAGTTTAGTTCAAGAATAACGGCATTTATAATATGCCATAACAGATATTTAGTTAATTCAAACAAAGTTAAATTCAAAAACAACAGCATTTTAAAGTGTTGTCATAAAACTATAACATTTTAGAAACGCCATTAATAAAATTCCAGATTTTATTATAACTTTTAAAAACCAATACAACTTCAATTTTAGCAAATTTTAAACTTATAAATCATATTTCTAAACTTCAAAATTTCACATTTAAATAATTTTTAACATACGATTTATCACAACAAAATTTTAAATCAAATATTCAATTTAAAACTCACTTTCATTTGTTAAGTCAAAATTCACTGTTTTTCTTAACTTATAAATTTAACAAAAACTCAACATTTTACTTCAAATATCTTTTCAAAACTATATTTCATACCAGTATAATTCAAAATAGTCTTATTTATTTCACTCCACAACAGTTTCAAACTTATATAAATCATATTACTTTATGCATTAATCATACCAAACTTATACTTTATCAAATACCTTATACCATTCAAACTTTCTTAGCTTTGAAAAGTTAACCTTGATTTGGAAGTGCTCGAACCTTCAAAATAGTCAAAGAAATCATATTTTCAATCCAAGAGTTGGAAATCACCAACAAATTAGTAAATCGATTCCAATAGGTAAGGTTATACCAAAACAAATCTGAATCTCGAGCATTGAACACTGGCTTATTTTAAATCATTTCAATTATATATATATATATATACACACATATCTTTCGAATATCAAGCCGTACCTCGAAATTGGAAATCAAAATTTGGTTTCATAAAATCACTCGCATAGCAAGGCTACTAGAGTGGCCTCTTCCCCACTCAGAAACTCAAAAATCAATATCGATGATGCATGTATTCATCACCGAAATTATTTTTCAGTGACATAAGTGGGTTCTGGACTTTTATTTCTTGAAACTTCTTTGAAATCTCTTTGACATCATTGGAATTCATTCGAATACATTTGAAAAAATTCTTATTTGGAAAAATATCTTTAAATCATATTATTATTATATATTTTCCAAAATCTTAAAAACCCATTTCAAAACACCGGAGTTCGATTCCTCGAAATTCAAATTCAAAACCCTTCATTTATAAATCATTTTTATATAAATCACATTTTCTTATAAATTTTCAAAATTTCAAATCCTTTCAAAGCTTCAAATTTTCATTTTCCAAAGGTAAAAATCCTTATTGAAAATATTTCACTTTTATATACAAAATAGGGTCATCCTTGTCAAAATAATAATTTCGATGTATGCACAAATTCAAAATACAATCAAACGCAAATTTCCAAAGAATGATTCAAGGTTAGATTTCAAGCAATACGAAGATTCGAACTTAGAGGAACTCTAATCAAATAGAATTATGTTTCGAAGATAAGCTCGAACGAAGATAAGATAATTTTATTACCAAATAGAAGATGATAAGCCTATATAAATCACGGGCGACCTTAACCGGTCAACCGTGACTTCAGTAATATAATCAATTCGGAAATCTAAGGCAAATCGACATTCAATCGCTAGAGATAGAATCCGGGTAGAGCAGGAGATAGATAGCATCGAAAACCGAGGATACACGAATCTCCTGTGAATCAATGCCAATTATAAAGGATTTTCACCCCCTTTACAAATCATTCAAAGATTTGCGGAATCACCGGTCTTTATAGAGGTCATTCCAAAGTGGAGTTATGAAATGCTCCAAAATCAAAATGGATAGAATAGGAAAGACAAGACTGGATTTCAGAACAAGTGGGAGCGTTCCAAAGTTCAAGGAATCCTAATCGATAAGAATCCTAACCAAGAGATTTCTAACAAGATGGATACTGAAGGGATGAAGTTTTGAAAATCTGGGTTTCAAAAGAAGAAATTTTTTATACCAAAATAATCTTTGAAAATCCTTTAAAAATCATTTGAAATTATTTTATACATCGAAAATACGTTCTTTCACAAGAAAGGATTCTGAGATTGATTTCACTCATTCTAGGGTATTTCTACTCTATCTCTAATGAGTTTTTGCTCCACAGGCTATGGTTTACCTAAAACCAAAGCTCTGATACCAAATGTAACAACCCGGTATTTTCAGCCATTCGCAGCTGCACATGTCGGACTTGAATTGCTCAAAATACCGCATTGTAAATAAATTTGGAGCAAATTAAATACAAATCATAGAATCACAGACACAGAACAAACAGAATACCTCGCAGCGGAATATAAAATACATAGTAGTTTATGAAGCTACTACGGCAAAGTCTCAAACCAAAAACATAATACAGTCTGAAAACAACAAAATAGAAATATCAAATACAAAAAAGTTAACTAATACATGAGATAAACTAGAATAGCTGAAAAAGAAAGTAGATATAAATGTAGATAAGCAGAAACTCCAGCGAAGACCAGCACCAGAAAGAGAACCCAAAGCCGTGAATACTCAGGCTGACCCAAGCGTAAAGTAAAACACAAAACACTCGAGTCGGGACAATATATACTTATATAATGTAAATCAACTCAAGTGAACTGTAGTAGAAATGCACCATAACTTAAAGGATGCTTGGGATCGCCCATCCTTTAAAGATCAGTTAAACCATAAATTAAATACATCCCGTGGTTAAAATTTCAAAATAGTATTTATACTTCGAAATCAAATATCATTTAAAAATTCAATATCATTCAAAATCCATTTCAAAATATCAAAATATCATATCTTCCAAACCACATTCATTTTTATTTAATTTAAATACCATTTCAAAACACATTTCAAAATAGTTTATATTTCGAAACAAATTGCTTCATTTAAATCATTAAAATGAAGATATTATATTTAATAATTAAATTATTAAATTTTCAAAATTTTAATCTTTCAAAGTTCATTCATTCGCTTAAAATTATTAAAACAATGAAAATTTAACTTTTGCAGCATTTAGAAAATGCTACGGAAAGTCACACTTAAAACAGTTCAATTTAACAAAAGACAACATTTAAAAATCTGTAATAGGGTTCCATTAGTTTCAAATTAACTTAGTTAAATTCAACCATTATAACATTCACAAAAAATGCTATAATAGCCTTCAATTAAATTGAGCCATTTGGTTCATTATTATCAACTACAGCATTTACAAATGTTGTATTATCCTTTACATTAGAATTAATAGCATTTTAGAAATGCAGTAAATTAACTTCAAATATTTAGTATAATTTCACAAACAATTATATTTTTATTTAAACCATTTTTAAATTATAAAATCATATAATTTCACTTTAAAACAATCATTCAAATACCCTTATATTCATGATTTTATAAAGTTAAACCTCTATTCAAAAATCAAAATTTAATAGTAATTCACTTATTAAATTCCAACATTAAATTTTAAATTCATTAAATTAAATTTAACTTAACACTTAAGTTTGAATTTTCAAATATAACTTAATTTAATTTTTATTTACTTAACTTAAAATTCACTTTTAAGCCAAATTCATAAATTTCCAATTTTAGTTATATTTCAAAATTTCAACTTAAATATTCATTCATTTCACATTTTAACTTAATTCAAAAATCATTAATATATTATAAAATTATTTTAAATTCATTTAATTGAAAATATCATAAATTTATCATATTTTCATCTTTAATTTAAATTCCATTTATCACAAAATTATAATTTCCAATAGACTTACATTTCAGATTTTCTAACTTTACCATTAATTTATTTCACTTATAAATTTTCAGAGAGTCAATAACGCTTTACAAAATTCATTTTTAATCAAATTTAAATCAAAATATTATAATACTTACATTTCTGAAATATTTAAAATTTTAAGAAAAACATATTTTAACAACGGGTCTGTATTTCATTTTCTAGCCTAGGTAAATTGATACGGGTAATATATCATTTCAACCCGTAACTTACAAAGAAAACCCAGGTTTGATCATTTCAAACCCGCAATCCTAAGTAAATGAAAAAAATTGAAAATCATTCAGGCCTATCATTTCAGCCCATAACGATTTTCTCTTATTCTAAAGTCCGTTCGGTATGTATCATTTCAACCCATAGTGATTCTAATCTAAAAGGAACTTGCAGCGTGATAAACTGATAAAAATAATAGAATAGTAACATGTGATATAACAGGTGTTTAAGCATGGGTGAACATCATAAAATCATAACATAGCAGGTGTAACATGATAATGTATTTTACAGATTCAAAATGGGTCAATTTACTAGTTATAAATGTACATATTGTCTGGTGAGAATAACTCACTGGTTTATGCTGGAGACACAACGATGAATGCGCGAATGAGATCCAAACAAGCACGATAAAACGATACAAATATGAGTGGAGGAGTATCAAACCTCTTGAATACAAGTCACACAAAACAATAATAATAACATAAGTTTAAAATGCAAATACGATAAACAATGATAGAATAGACTGCACAAATCAAAGCGGAATTGTTTTGCACTTGTCTCCAACACACGTTGGGTTAGGCCATGAGTGTATTACAGGTCTAAAGCAATGTTTTTGGTTTAGGTCTGGGTTGCTAAGGGTCGGCCTAACATGCTAGAAGGTGGTGAAAAGTTAGGTGGTGGTGGAACTACACTAACAATGCAATACACAAGGGTTTAAGGCCATAGTTTGGCACGGCCAAGGGCATAAAGGTCACGGCTATTTCAGGCGGGGTCAGTAGGTGGTGTGAAGAGGTGTCTCAGGTCTGGAACAGTTCTGGTGGTGGTGGTGTTTGGTCGGGCATAGGTGGTGGAAGTAGTGGATGTGGATGATGTGTTCGGTCTAGGCAAGTTTTATGGAGTTTTGTTGGATTTTGGTGATGGATCAATCCACAAGGAGGCATGGATTGGGGTTTGGTCAAAGAAGAGGTGAAGATGGTGATGTTCTCAGGTGGTGGAGGTGGCAGGGGCTGGAGAGAGGTGACCAAACCTATGACATAAAAGAACAAGTGCAAATCAAATTCAAACAATAAGAAATAAACAAAAGAAGAAGAGAAAAAGAATTCTTTTACCAAACTTTCTCCTCAAGCAAGGCCGAAATTTTTTTGTTTCAGAAGTGGATAATGAGTTTACGTGAATGGAAATGAAAATATGCAGCTGAAAAATGTGTATAATAAAAGCTAATTGATGAATAGTTATGTTGAATGTGAAAGGGTGAAAGATAAAGGGCCATTTGAAAACCAAAAGTCAAAGCCCTTTCAAATTTCTTTTAATTTATTTATATAAGATTAAATTACTGAAAATAATAATTATTTCAGTTAAAATTTCGAAAATTTAACCAAATATATAAAAATATTTATTAATTATATAAGGTTAAAATAAGAAAATAGCACAAAATTGCAAACTAGACTAGAAAATTTAAAAATGAACAGAATGAACTTTGGAAAATTTATATGGACATGTAAAAATATTTATAACAAAGATAATAACATAAAAAGAAAAATTCATTCACAATATATATATATATATATATATATATTAATTAAATATAATTTAAATGAAGAAAATAGCAAAAAAATAGAAAACAGCCTTTAAAAATAGGAAATAAATACAGTAAATTTTGGAAATTTTTTATTATCACTTTAAAAATATTAAAAGACAAAATATACATAAAATAACATATTAACACATATTAAAATAAAATATAACATAGAAAATATGATTTATATAATTTAAAATAGACAAAATTTCAAAATAAAACAAATTATACTCAAAATTGAAATGTACATAACTTTCATAAATTAAATCCATTTTCAATGAAACGAAAAGCAGTATTCAAGTAATTAAATCTATTTTCATAATAAAACTAAAATTTAAGAATTTAAATATTTAAATTTGAAATTTAAAAGTCAAAGTTTGACCAGTTTGAACAGAAATTCATCTTTCAGTAAAATATCCAATTTATACCGGTTTGAAAATTATAATTCACATAATAATCAACACCTACATTTAAAAATGAAATGTTTGAAATAAAATAAGTTTAAAATAATTTCAAAATAAAACAAAGTCAACTATTAAAATATTTGAAAAATCTAGGGTTGTTACAACATACATATGTATGATACATGAATATGTGCAAGTTTTCCAAAATCAATAAGCTACAGTTCAAGTCCTTCAGAGGCAACAGGACAGAATAAAGTGGAAAGCAATGCTACAAGAAAATACAGCAAAACAAGACCAGGCTACAATGCACACACAATAGCCTTTCAACATGAAACATGAAGATTCAAATGCATGAACACATATATCAGTTCAGAGGCATGAACAACCAAAGTGCAGAGAAGGCCAACCAATCAACCCAGCAATATATATATATATATATATATATATATATATGTGTGTGTGTGTGTGTGTGTGTGTGTGTGTGTGTGTGTGTGTGTGTGTCTAACATGACAAAATACATACATATGCCTGAATGCAAGCATTGAAGTGGACAGAGCAACCACAGTAATCCAGATTCAACTAACTTTCATTCCAATGTTCAAAGACATCAAGGCAGTTCCCAAATCATTGAAGTGAACACACACAAGGGCATATCACCAGTCATCAAATCATACATGCTCCGTTTCAAACAAAAGACTTGAATGAACATGTATCAGTGTAGACTCTACATGATTCAAAGGCAACTAGGATCAAAACAACACAAGAATGAAATGCCACACCACTCAATGCAGAACAAATCAGTGCATAATTGATACGCAATCACATGTGCACAAGATAAAATTCAAATGAAGAATATCATGGTGAAAATTATTAGTTCGAACAAGCCAGTGAATTGAAAGTCAAAGCCAGTAAAAAAAATTTGGAAACCGCAGGTGATAAACACAAATTTAAAAGTCAAAATATTATGACAATTTCAAATGCCAAAGTTACAGGAATTGACCCAAAGCAACTTCGATCACGTGAATAAATCATGGTGGAAAAGAATGCAATTCAAATATATCAGAGATGGAACAAGTCAAAAATCATCACGTCGTTCATTCGAAAATCAATGGCCTAGCATAACAACGTGGCAAATTCAAAAAGAAATATACGAACGTAATTTTAGGGATTTTATCCCTATAAATTACCCCATATCATCATCGACGCATGCATTCGAGTTTAAGAAAAATACCGGAGCAATAACTATCCAAAACTCGAATCAAACAAGTCGAGCAATAATCAATATCGAAAAAGGGCAAATCACATACCATTTCTATAACCATTTGAGATCGACATATGTAAAGCGACCGTAAGCAATTTGAAGAGTCCAGAATAAGGAGCATCGAATCTAATTGAGGGACAATAGGCAATTGATTTGAATTCTCAATCATGCGCTTCAAATTTCAACAACCCTAATTTCAAATCGCAACTGACGAAAGGAACGACATTGATTAAAAGTGATACGGGCCGAAGTAAAAGAAAATAAAGGGAGTGTCTTCATCTTAATTATCTAGTTGGACCGTGCTTATTAAAATTATTTAGGCTTCAATTATTAAATACGGTTTTTGCTTTGGTTTTAAGTTTAGTTTTTCATTTTCAATTTGTAATTCTCTTTTAAAATGGGTAACTCTCTAGTCGTGACTAGGTTACGAACTACAGTGGTGTAGTTCGAGAATTCGCAACTCAGTGGCTAAGTTGTGGCAGGGTTTTGAGCGTAGAGTTAGGTTAGTCATTAGCGGGTGTTGCAATTTTACGTGTGTAAGAATTTGACTATTTAATTTATACAAGATACCTTGGGGGCAGTACGTAGGCCGGATTTCGCCGAAGCTAGGTAAATTTTGTGTGTAATCTCTTCTGCGTTATCTTTCTGTTTTATGATCTGTGATTGTTTTTATTTCTGCATTAATTTTTATTATTATTAGTATCACCCTATTCAACCCCCCTCTAGGGTGAAAAGGACCCTACAACTCTTTTGGGTCGGTTTCTACTGTCCCTTTTGGTTCCCTTGCAGGTTCTAATTCTGTTTGTTGCGGTTGCGGTATTGATTCTTGAAGGTTTTTGGATTTAGTTTCTGAACTGCGGACTTGGTCTTTTTAGTGTTTTTGTTAGTGATAACAAGCACTTACTCTTTCTAGTCCTGCTTACGAGCCTCCTCCTCAATACGGAGGCGAGTGATCAAACTCTCTAAGGAGAACTTCTTATTTTTGTGCCTAAGCACATTCTTAAAATCTTTCCAACTAGGGCAGTTTATCAATAATAACAGCAATCTAAAATTGTTCATCTAAGCTCATACCTTTGGAGATGATCTCATGAGAAATTTTCTTAAGCTCATGAGATTACATGTCTATTAACCTATCATTTGTCATCTGGTATTTGAGGTAGCGACTTGCTGCATATTTTTTTGCTCTAGCCTCTTCTGTATCATATTTCTTTTGCCGTACTTCCTAGATTTCCTTGCCTCTTATCGGAATTGTAGTAGTCATAAAGGTCATCACTGAGGCCATTGAGTATGAAGTTTCTGCATAGGTAATCTTGCTCTATCTATTTCTGAACTTCCTTTGATTTTTCTGTCCAGGCTCGCACCAAATTTGCGTCTGCTTTGTCTGGCCTATCCAGTATCTGTGGTTTATTGGTTGTCGGCACAGCCACCACCTTTCTCATGGTCAAAAATAATTCCATCTTCTGTTTCCAGCATTTGAAGTGGAGGCTCTCGAATTTGAAAGGCGCAGCAGAGACCATCAGGACCTGAAAGATTGAAGCGGGAGCGGCGGCATCTAAATCTCCAGTGGAAGCCATCGTTGTTGGCGACGTCTTCAAATTGTTGGAAAACAATGATCTTCGGCTGAGTTGTGCACAATGTCACTCTCTTGGAGATGTTTCGACGATCTGTTGTATAGTGCAAAGCAGTTTGGATCAATCGCACCGCATCTAGGATAAAACAGCCTCTTAGTTTTAGAAGTATTGGATTGCTTGCACGTACGAAACGATTCTGTTTGCACTTAAAATATCTAGCTCGAATTTGAAGTTTTTTAAAAATGAATTTGAACAAGATGTAGTTCTTTCTGTTTCGTCCCTCTATCAGTTAAGAATGCGGAATAGCAAAAGAACATTGCTTGTTGTAGGAGTTGTGGTTTGTAAAAATGGATCTAAGAAAATAAAGGTTCAAAAATGAACGAATGTTCTCTAATATAAGTTTGGTCTAACCATTCCAGCCCGTTCTGAAATGGTTAAGAAATTTTGTACCAAAAATTTAAGTGATACGTCACCACAAGCGCGGATTGGGTCGGTTGACGTGTATGTGTGCTGGCGAAACATGGTCTCTCTCCTCACAAAAACGTATCATTGGGTACCCAAAGGGCCCAATTTAGCTTCTAAGAATCAAGTATAAATATTTGATTCTTTCATATAATCCTATAACGTGGGACACTTCACATATAGGAGTCATTCATTCACACTTAGTCAATTTTTTAATAAATTCACTTAATTCCTAAAAAAAATTCCAACAGATACATAAATCGCTTTACAGGGTTTGTTGGGTTTGCTATACTTATTATTTCTTTGGATTTTTATGTATTTTTTTAATACATTTAATTATGATGGTCTATTTTAGGCATTGGATGCTCCAACATTTCAAGCTGATTTTTACGTGAATCCTGTAGATTGGTTTTGAGAATAAGTTTCAAGGTAATGTCTATAACTTAATCAAATGGTATTATCCTTATTGGAATTTGGGTTGTAATATATGAGATTTTCAATTTACTTTTTATGTTTCAACAAATTTGGTATAGCTGAGTGCTAATGGATATGATGATTTAATATGCAAGTGTAGGAAGGTTTTAAAACTAGGCTCTATTTAGCATTCATGATTATGAAAATATATAATTTGTGCTTCTAAGGAAAATGTATGTTATTTATCTAAACATTAGATGTTATCCATTCTTTAGCTATTCTTGCTATAACATATGATACTTGGGCTTCGAGTAAACACCTTCTTTCAGTTGGACCAATCAAGATATTTCTTTCTACATCTTCGTTATTGGTAACAAACGCATAATTCTAGCATTTATTTCAAAGTAAATGAAGATTTTTCATGGATGGTAAACTACAGTTGACAATTTACAAATATGATTAATTATGAAAGTAATAAAAAATTATTTCCATGATGTGAACAAGTTATCAGTTAATGAGGTATATAGTTCTGTTTCAACCACATAAAGCAAATTTATTTTAATTTTGCATAATTTTTTTTTACACGTTTTAAACTGTAATTCAGTTGTTCTTGAAACTGATTTCAAGGACACGTCAGATATGACATCTTTTAATCATGAAAGACATATTTCCATGCAAAACTGTAATACGTTTGTTCTTGAAATTAATTTCAAGGACATATCAGATATGACATCTTTTAATCAGGAAAGGCAATTTTTCCATGCAGTTTTATAATCATGTAATATGTTAGAATTAGCAATGTAAAACTAATAAGTGAAATGGTCAAAAGGATAAATCATTTTATCTCTCAGCTATGCGAAGCAGATGCAAAACAAAAACCCATACTGCATTATAATAGATCAAGGCATACTGGACTGAGCCGAAGCCCACTTACATGTTATTCAAATACTTAATGTACAATGTTCTGTATAAATACTCAGCATATATCTCTAATAAACTTTTCAACTGGTTTTAATAAAATTACATTTTTACATTTCTATCTTTTATCAATTCCTAACTTGGTATCAGAGCTTCATCATCGCCTAATGGCAAAGTGACTCGCCTGAAACTCCATCAGAGTCGGTATCATCACTTGGAAACCAGGTTGCACCCTAGTTTCCATCAGATTGTAAAATATCACTTGCGAGATCGGTTCTAATCAAGAAAACCCACATTTCATCAAGAAACTCTGTATTACCTCAAAGAAGACAAGTGTCTCGCCAAGAACTAGTCAGATTAGAGTCATCACTCGAAATCTGGCTGCACTTCCTCAATTTCACAATCTGAATCATCAAGAAAGAAGGTATGAAAGGTTTTTCTTCTTTATTTTTCATCTGATACGGTATACAATGGCACAAATCATCGGTATCTGCTTCAATGACCGAGGGAAATGAAGATCAATCCACAACATCATCATCTACTTCAAGAAATACCACAAATCTGTCAAATGAAAGCAATGTAATAGTGATCGTCAATCCTAAAAGTAAAATTAGAACAACACAACTAGATGAAAATAACTACCTCTTGTGGAAGTTTCAAATTGAAAGAGCTATAAAAGGGTATGATCGTGATGATTACATCATAGGAACAACAGTCATACCAACAAGAATGATAGAGAGCAGTGATGGGAAACTAACTAGTAATAAAGATTCCACAAATCATCAAAGGCAAGATAATTTACTATCATCTTGGTTGATGTAATCCATCAGTTCTAACCTCATACCACAACTCATTGGATGCAAAACAGATCATGACATATGGACAATGGTGAAGCAAATTTTCAGTTCACAATCAACAGTAAAGATTATGTTCTATAAAAGATAGTTGCAAAATTTAAAGAAAGATAGTGTGTGTATGAGAGAATATCTGACCAAGACCAAGACTCTATGTGATCTTATTGATGCTACAGGATATAGAGTCTCTAATCCTGAGCAAATACTCACTATTCTAAATGGCTTAGATGAGTAATATAAGGCAGTGGTTGCAATAATATCATCAAGAGAAACAGTAGCAGACATGCAATATGTAAAGGCAACCCTTCTTGCCCATGAAGGAAAGATAGGTCAAAAGAAACCAATTAATGCAGATCTAACAGTAAATCTTTCATCAAGAAACAACAATTATGGAAAAAGCAACAACAATCAAAATTATCGAAGAGGTGGTCTCAAGTCCAAGAAGAAGAAATAGAGGAGGCATGTGGAATAATAGCAACATATTAAGATGTCAAATCTATGAGAAATACAGACATGTAGCAAATAAATGTTATTTCACGTTTGATGCATCATATGTTCCCAACCAGCAATCAAATTCTCAAAGAAACCGCAGTCAAAGTGAAAATTTGGCAACTAGCAGTCTAAAACAAAAGGAAAGCCAAACAGTAGCAGAAACTATCAAAATGATATTGCTAACCTAGGGGACATACAAGATGAGTCATGGTGTCCAAACTCAGGGGCAACAAATCATGTTACAAGCAATCATGATAATTTAAATCTTGGAAACAAGGAATATAGAGATAATAAATCCATACATATGGGAAATGGTGAGCCAATTAAGATCACTCATATAGTTTTTGGAAGCATAAGAGGAAACAAGCAATTATATCTCAACAATCTATTGAGAGTACCATAAATCAAGAAAAATATGATGAGTGTATCTCAATTTTCCAGTGATAATAATGTTTATTGTGAATTTCATCCTAAATATTACCTTGTTAAAGATAGATTCACTAATGATATTCTTTTGCAGGGTGAAATGTATAAGGGGCTCTAAAAATTCAATGCAGTTGATTCAAGAGTCTTTGGAAATAAGGGTTACGGTTGTTTCTATTCTAAGATTAATCAAAATAAAACATGTAGTAATAACTTTGATATTTGGCATCACAAACTAGGGCACCCAAGTGCAAGTGTTGTAAAGAAAATCTTACGTGATAATAAAATTTCTTGTGAAAATATATCTCTGTCTTATATACGCACATGTTGTCAAATGGGTAAAAGTCATAAACTGGCTTTTACTAACTCAAAAACTGAATATAATAAGCCTTTAGAATCGATAGCCACAAATCTATGGGGCTCCTATTAATTCAAACTATGGTTTCAATTTTTATGTATCTTTTTTTGATGCTTATTCTAGGTACACATGGATATACTTTCTCAAAACAAAGTCAGAGACTGCAGAAGTTATAGTGCACTTCGTAACACAAATTGAGAAACAAACAAATCATCAAGTCAAAGTTCTTCAATCAGATAGAGGAACCGAATGCAAACCATTAAGTTAATACTTCAAGAAAAGAGGAATAGTGCACAAATAACATATCCACATACCTATGAGCAAAGTGGGTTGGTAGAAAGAAAGCATCGACACATAGTGGAGACTGGCCTCACACTATTAGTCTAGGCATCTCTACCTTTAATGTTCTGGTCAGATGCTTTTAGTACTGCTGTGTATCAATAGACATACTACCAACCAGAATAATGAAGAACAAGTGTCCAATTGAAAGATTATTCAACACAAAACCAAACTATTTCAGACTGAAAGCCTTTGGATGTTTATATTTCCCTTGGCTTAGACCAAATAACCCACATAAGTTGATCTTCTGATCATATCCTTGCATATTCATTTGTTGTGCTAAAAATTTGAAAGGATATAAATGTTTAAGTAGCAATAGGAAAGTTATAGTATCCAGACATGTCATATACAATAAGCATCAGTTTCCCTTCTCAAGTGCAGAAGTAAAAACATCCAATAAGGTTTATAACCCAATAGTATCTATACCATTAATACTTATATATCAAGATCAACTTACTGACAGAAGTACAGGAGATGCTCTAAATAGCTCCAGTCCACGACACACTATGTTTGATTCCAGACCAGGTCATGAACCACCAAGTCAACCTGAATACTCAGGAAATGATGATAGTGACTCTCATGAAGCCCATCAAGATCTTGAAGAACAAAGCTCATCCAGACCTTAACAAGTTACAATAGAAACTATTCCCACACACGACACTGCTCCTGCAAAAACTTAACACCAGTTGATCACAATTGCCAAAAGTGGCATATTCGAACCAAAGATATATGCAGCAAACATAGAGACAGAGGAATCAGGAACTTATGATTAAGCAATAAAGAATGAAAAGCAGCTATACAAGAGGGGTATAATGCATTGATAAAGAATAAGACATGGGAACTTGTCCTTATGCCTGAACATAAAAATATAGTAGGATGCAGATGAACATTCAAAGTTAAAAAGAATCCTGATGGTACAGTTCAAAAACACAAGGCAAGACTGGTGGCAAAAGGATATACTCAACAATAAGGCTTTGACTTCACAGAAACTTTATCACTAGGTGTCAAGCCAACAATAATAAGAGTGGTTCTAACTATTACGCTACACAACAATTGGAAAATCAGGCAATTAGATGTAAACAATGCATTCTTAGATGGGGAACATCAAAAAGAAGTGTACATGGAACAACCTTATGGATTCAAACATCCAAATAACATGTCAATGGAATGCAAGCTAAAAAAGGCCATATATGGATTAAAGCAAGCTCCAAGAGTTTGGTTTGACAAACTCAAGACAACTCTGACCAAACTGAATTATCATCAAACAAAATCTGACACGTCTTTATTTACAAAGTGCAATAATGATAATGTAACATATGTGCTAATTTATGTTGATGATTTCATTGTTATAGGAAGCAATGAAGAGGAGACCAACAAACTGATACAACCCCTTGCCAATCATTTTCCAATTAGAGATCTAGAAGATCTCAGTTATTTCCTGGAAATAGATGTCGAAAGAATCGGCAATGGGGAGCTTCATCTTTGTCAAAGAAAATACATTGCAGAAATTCTATCCAAAGAAAAAATGGAAAAAGATAATGCATTATCTACTCCTATGGTTAGCAACTGCAACTTGTCAAAGCATTATGGTGAACCAATCACAAATGTAAAAGCAGTATAGAAGCATGGTAGGAGCTCTACAGTATGTTACAACAACAAGACCAGGAATACCATTCAGTGTAAATAAGGTGTGTTAGTTTATGCAGAGCCCACTGGTTGAAGAATGAAGGGCAGTGAAATGAATTTTAAGATATCTCAGAGAGCTATCCATCATGGGCTAATTCTTATATCAAGTACCAATACCAATATAGTAGGCTTTTTTGATGCAAATTGGGCAGCAGATTTAGATCATAGAATATCTGCTGCTGGCTACTGCATATATCTTGGAGAAAATCGAGTATCATGGTGTTATAAAAACAGTCAACTATTTCAAGATCAAGCAGAGAAGCATAATTTAGAAGTGTAGCAAGCACAATTGTAGAAATCATGTGGATTGAGTCATTGTTAAGTGAGCTAAAGGTCAAAACCACTAGAAAATCAATTATATAGTGCGATAATTTGAGTACTGTCTCAGTAATAGCGAACCCAATCTTACATTCAAGGAAAAAACAAATGTAATTGGACTTATATTTTGTGTGTGAACAACTCATAAAAGGAAAAATGAATGTTAATCATTTACCTGCTACTTACCTAAGAGTAGACGTGCTAACCAAGCCACTGTTAGCCAAAAATTTCAATAGATTCAGAGAAAATCTGAAAGTCGAAGACATCAATTATAATACTGAGAAGCTGAGAGCCACTATAAGCAGTCATTCATCGAGATCTAAAACCAAATTGGAAGTGATGAAGAAACATATAGCAAACCCTAATTCGAGCTTAATAAGTGCTTCCACCTGAGCTTATAAAACTCTTCTAGATGAGAAGCTGATGCTTTATCTCTCAATCTAGCTAAGAATATCTTAACTAGATCGAAGATTTTACTTTGAGTTTGTTAGATGAAGTACTAACTGATAACACTGTTAAGGAGAAAAGCGTGAGACCCAAACATGTGAAAACCATTCCAATTTGGGTTCCCAAAGGCACGAATATAGAATACCTTGAAGTCAAACAAATCTGGGTGCCGAAAGGAACATATATAAATAGTTTTGAGTCTTCACAAATATATTTTTCAAAATCATTTGCCACTAACAACCATGGAACTATAAAAATAAATAGATCACAAAAATCTTTTCTTGTGTAGGTGTGGTGGCAGGAAAAGGAACAACAACAGTTTTACCTGGATTCTGGTTGTTCCAGGCACACAACGGGCGACAAATCAAAGCTTCTTTGCCAAGTACAAAGGTGGTAGAATCACAATGGGCAACAACGAAAAATTATCGTAAAGGTTATGTAGGTAAAGGTATATTTATTTTGAATGATTTATTAAATGTGAAAATCAGCACCATAATCTGAGTTAAATCAGCTAGTTATGTGATGAAGAAATGAATATTGATTTATGATTCTGACTTATGAAAAATTGTTAGCCGATTATCTTTTTATGACAAGAACTCTACATGTACATCTAGAGTCTTCGAATTACTTAATATAGGTTTTTTGGGATTAATGATGGTGTTTTATTGATTGATGATTACTCATGATACACGTGGATTTATTTGCTTATCTTACTGCTACTGGATCTGACACTATGGTCACTGTTTGTAAATTTGCACGATTTCAATTCAAATCCAAAAGAATTTCATTCAAAAGCTGTTAAATGATTTTAAGATATTTTGTTGCACACATCATGTTCTGGTCTATAACATTCAGCTAATGATAATCTTGAGTCAAAGAAAAATTTGGATGTAGATTATACTGGTAATCTAGTTTATAGAAAAATTACTAGTGGAATATATTTTATGTAGAGACATTCATTAGCTGCATCGCATTTTCAAAGAAAAATCTGCATATTTTTCATTTCAAATAATTTTCAATTAGCAGACATTTTTCTTATGAAACCTCTTCTAGAAAATATTTTTTGATTGACCTTGTTTCAAATTAGTCATTTTAGAAATTTTGATTTTATAATTATTTTTGGATTTGATCTTAAATGACTAAATTAACTAATTTGACTCCCTACAGATTATCGAAAAGATAAATAATGATTGGAAAAGTGATGAGTGTTGTTATTAATCATATATTATAACTTGAGACAGTATATTTAGTAAATTTCTTTAAAAATTTAAACAAGAATTATAATAACTTTTGATGGGTAAAAATTCCATGACCATCTCTATTTCCATCATATTTCTAACAACCATCACTCATCAAAATCCAATATAGTATGTCAATATATGGTATTTTAAACGGTAAATTATTTGTTTTTCATTCTATTACATTTTTAGCAATAAAAACATCCAAAGTATTCACTCTCATTTAAAAGTCCTCATGGTTATGCATGGGTGAATTACTTGGAATTTTTTTTAATTATGTACTTTCATGCTCATTTAAAAGTCCTCAGGGTTAAGCATGTACGGAACACATATCAAAATTAATTAATTAAATAGACAAGTTGATTCTAATCCCTTTTAAAATTCCTCATGGTTATATGTGGTTAGAAGATACTTGAATTCATTTTATAAAAAAAATTGGAATACTACTAATCTAATTTAAAAGTCCTAACAGTTATGCATACTTAGTAGATATTCAAATTCCTGATATAAATATACCACAAATAGACTCAGCTATATGGTTTAACATCATCCCCATCATTCTAAAGTGGAATATGCGTCTAACAGAGTATTTATGATTTTTGTTTGATTTTTCATAGAAATTTAATATTTATACTCGATTGGGTATTAATATTATATCAATGTCTATCACTTTACCTCTATTTTTCTAACACTATTACTCTTTTGCTAATAACAAAAGGGGGAGAGCACAGTTATGATTATGGAAAATAATGGTCAAATATTTTATTTTGTATTTTTTGTTTGCATCTAGGTTCATTTGTATATTTTTATTTATTTTCATGCATATATAAAGGGGGCTTTGTTGTGGAGAGGGAGCATTCAAATAGGTGGAGCAAATTGAATGAACAAATATATTTGATAAATTCAAAATCTTAAATATATGTTTGTTATCATCAAAAGGGGGAGACTATTGAATATGCAAGTATATGATTTTTGTTTGATGATAATTAACATATATATATATATATATATATATATATATATATATTGTAACGATCCCAGTTTAATGGCGAATTTAAATTTATAATTTAATTGAATTTTTGGATTAAATTATGGATTTATTTGAAATTTTCAAATTTAATAAGATGTGTATACTAATGTATTTTAAAATTTGGGTTTGAAGCTCAAAATAAATGTTTTCAGTTGAATTGAATTATAAATAACATGTTTATAAGAATAAAAACATTACTTATCAATATTGAATATAAGTGAAAGTGTAAAATAAAATATATGTATAAATTTAATATCTGATAGTTAAACCATAAATAGAAATCAAATTTAAGCATCTCCGTTAATAATAAAACTATAGGATAATAACAAAGGAATTACAAAGGAAATTTTTATATGGTTATAAATGCAACATTAAACTAAATCAAACTACAAAATAAAAATCTATGTGATAAAATAATAACAATAAATATAAAAAATTCTTAAATAAACAAAACCAAAATGTATGCAAGACAAGAAACAACAAAACATTTGTGTACAATACAAACTAACTACATACATATTTACAATAGCACAGGTCGTAGTCAAAATAGAAACATACAAATGGAAAGTTAAGTACATGTAAAATATAAAAATAAAATCAAACTATAAAATAACAACAAATAGTTGTATGAAGCATAAAGGCAAAGAAAGTCTAAATATGCACACTTGCAGGTAGAAGAAAGAAAAGTAAATACATACAAACTTGCTTGAATTAGGCAAGCAAGTATAAAAGAAAAGAAAGCTTGTTAAAGAAGACACTAGTAAAACAAAACAAAATATCTTTGTACAAACTAATTAATGTCAGTAAGTTCATAAGTATGTAAACATATTTAAAGACAATTGCATTAAATTTCCTATCTCCTCAACACAAAATATATCACTTCAGCTGAAATAACAAATTGAAAAAAAAATATCTTAGTCAATGTAACAAAAGAAAAATCTGACCAAAGATAAACTTACACTAGAAAGTACCTTCCCCTGTGAAACACTACTTCCCTTTTATATGTATACATCTAGTCCCTGTTGTTCAGTAAGAAATATTTAAGCAAAACATAGAAAAACTTAGAAGCAAAACCAGAGAGAAATCAATCAAGCAAGGCAGAGGTTAAAACTTGGAAATCTGAAGCAAGGCAAATCTAGTTTCAAAGTAAAGCATCACTCAACTTAAAACATCGGTCAACAACAAAACAGATTCAAAGAAACTCAATACTGCAGATTTAAAATCAGGAAGTAGCCTCTGTTTCAAAACTTTTCAGGTGAGCAAATTTTTAAAACCATATGTACTTTGATTTGTATGCGATCAGTGTTAGATGGTTGCTTGAGTAATATGTTAGTATGAGTGTGAAATGCTTGAATGTGTATATATGACTGTGTATACATATATGTCTGTGTACAACATGTCTTTGTTTCAAAGTCTCAGGTTTAAACTCAATTCAAGAAGAAAAACCATATCTCTTTGAATAATAACATTTAGATTATGATGTTTGAATAAAAAACTGTTTATAACACTCTAATCTAAGTTTTAAAAATAAATTCCAAGTAAAAATATTTATAGGGTATTATAAAATGAGATATGACAGTGATGAGTTATCTCAGATGAAAATATTGATTCCTAAATTTTCAAGTTTGGTTTGTATCCTTAAATTCGTATGGGTAAATCATAAATTTTAATATAGATATTAGGATTTTTAAGTGAGTGAATAACGTGAATTCACGAGATGATAATAAAATGCATATTTGTCAAATTCATTCAATCGGTGGGATTAAATTCTTCGAATTTTGGTCAGAAGAAGGATTTAGTGTCAAGAATCATGGGAAAAATATTGAAAAAAATTTCTATTGAGTAAATTGATCAATTGAATCGAATTTAGGGTTTAAAAACTTGTTTTGGCCAGAAATGATTTTCGAATTTGTTCGTTGTCGTGAAGAGATCGAGCATGGCCGGACCCAGGGGAATTGAATCAAGGGTGGTTGACGAAGCTTCAGTGGATGTTGCGCAGTAAACGGTGGTCGGGGAAGATGATTCAAGGCATGTTCAGATGGTGGTTTGGGTTCTGGTAGGAGCTGGATTGCTCAATTTTGCTGCGTCACGCATTTATGGATGTTGATATGGTTGGAGCGATCCTTAGGTGATCGTCGTCATGTTGATGACCTCGGTGAACGACCAGTGGTGGCCTGGTGATCGTGCACGTGCACGAGCACGTATCGTTTGGTGTCGGCGTTGGTTTGGGTATCAGAAGTTTTGTTGGTGGCCACGCGAGTAGACTCGAGAAAAAATGGCAAAGGCTTCAAGTTCGTACTCGAGTGCGTGAGCCCATTTACCTATTGTTTGTTTTATACTTGAGTTAATGTAAACTGGAACTAACTGAAAGAAAAAGAGAAAAAAAAAAGAACAGGAAGAAGAAGAGTAGGTGGTGAGGGAGAGAGATGCTTCGGGTGAACGCAAGGGAATCTCGAGTGTTTACTCGAGAAAAATCTGGGTAAACTCGGGTTCTAGTTAGACTATAAATTTACAGTTAAAAATGTTAAGCAAAATTTTGTAGTTATCAAGTAACTAATGTCGACTATTTTGAATTAATAATTTATTTTAAGTATTAATCAACCAAGTGGATACATAACAATGTTTCCTAAAACCTTGATTAATGTTTTTATAATTAATAGTTAATATGAGCTAGTTTTAATTTTAGTTAAAATTGAAGTTCAAGTTAGCAATAAATTAATTTTTTTAAAGCTTAAGCAAGATTTTAAATGTTAATTAAGGTAAATAATTCTATTTAACTAATTTTTTGGAAAGCAATTAAGAATGATTATAATAGTAATTTCAGATTGGTAAATTAAAACTTAAGCGTTTAACTCATTGGTAATAAAAAAAAAATTGTTTATTTGATAATTGAAATTAATTAATTTAGACAATTAAGATAATTGATTAAGAAATCATTAATTATATCTAATCATTAAGAATAAATTGATCATTGATTTAAATAAATTAATAGAAATAGTTCTATGGTTAATTCTGTTAATCACCTTTACTTTAAATCAAAGATGATGGACTATCATCAAATGTCGGGTATTGGATTGATATTTCTGTTGTGATTGTAATGCTATGTGATGTGAATTGCCTTATGCTAAACTGTGATTGTGAATTGTTTTTGTATATACGTGAAAACCATTTTGCCCGTAAACGGCATTTAAATTTCGATGCGACAGGGAGTCGGATTCCAGTTGGTTATCCGAAACCCATATCGAATTGTAATGATTAATATTTATGATTGATAAATTTATTTATCTATGAATCTGTGAATAAAGATAAGCGTTATGGATTTTACCGCTTATCGATATTGATATATCTGTGATGATTGATGTTGTGCACTATTGTGTAAAACCCCTGGACCACACTCATACACACACAAATATGGATTTCACGTGGAAATCAGTTAAGTCACAGATTTTTAAATAAGTTTGAATTTGAATTTTTAAATTCAAATAGTTTTGGAAATAAATTAAGTCTAATATGAAAAGCTTTTGAAAAGCTGTTTTTAAGAATAAAAGTTATTTTTGAATAACTAATAAAGATTTGAAAATTGAATAATCGGATTTAAATTGAAATTCAAAAATCTGAAATTGAATTTTATATTCAATACTTATGATTTAAAAAGGACTTTACAAGTTATATGGGTTTAAACCGTTTATAAGCGTTGATTTGGAAATTTGAATTAAACCAAAGATTGTGACTTGTATAAATGGAATCGAGGTTTTTCCTAAATAAAACTATTGATTCTAAGTGATAAAAAGCTTTCATATGAGTAATGAACGTTCGATTTATATTAAAGGGTTTCAAGTTTGAATTGAAAAATGGTTTTCCAAGTTATGGACGAATCTTTGGAAAAAAGTTTTGAAAGCTATGAGATAAATCTTTGATTTAAAGATTAATGAATTAATTCAATTGAAACGGAAATTGTTGTGAAATCCGTAAATGGATCTTTGTGAAACTGAGTGAACTGTGTGAAATAAATCTTTTTGTTTAAAAGATTTGAAATGGTAATTGGTTTAAACCATTTGAAAGGAAGTTTGAATCATTAAGTTGTGACTTAATTGAAATCCCATATCCATATGTTTTTAAATATTGCGCTCACTATTCGGTTTAGCCGGGAAAGGACCTTTGTGTCGTATAACCCATTCCGAATATGTGATACGTCGTTATGGATAGCATTTGAAGACCGGTGGTGAAGACCGGGTATTTGCGAGAACGATAGGATGACCTATTGATTGTCTCTGCACTGAGTCGCGCCGGTATAGAGATTTCCTAAGTGATGGGAAGTCCGATCGGGATTGTGAATACCCGGATTTGCAAGGGCTTCTTCGGAAGTGCCTTCGGTTCTGTTCGAACCCGGAACAGACTTGTATGGATCGTATGTCTGACATTACATTTTGAGATATAAAGCAGATTTCTTTCAAATACATTTCTGTTGGTGGCGGAGAATTTATTCTCTTAGCTTAACACCCTTCTCTGAGACGTACGAGCTCAGAGGTTATGTAGTTGAAGGTTATCAGCGATATATTCCCAATTTGGTAATGTGGCATGCTGAGTGCTGCTGATCATTTGTTGATCAAAGCATGGCTTTGTGAAAAGCGTAGCTTTATGGACGAGACTTCGTCGAGCCTCGCAACCCGGTAATGGTCGAAACAGGAATTGTGCGGCAAGGTTTCAGGGGTAGCTCCCCTAGGGTATGACCATTCCTTCTGGAAAAGGGTAGTATCATGGTATGGAGCCCAGATACTTACTCATGTGGACACACTTTATTTATTACTGTGTGATGTTGTTGGTTAGAGAGCTCTCGTATAAAGGTCCCAAAGGACCGGGGGTGGCATATCTGAGGTTCTGTATATTCCCCGGGAAGGGGGGTAGCCGGCCTTGTTTGGCAGAGATCCGGTTAGGTTCTCGGGGCGTCCCGCCAGAGGCGTTCCCATGTGGCAATAGGAAGTTCCTTAGCCTGACCATTTGTTGGAAAATCCATTCATCCAATACGTGCCTTGTACGGTTTTAGTTGTATTACCTGCCATTCACTTATGATGGCGCCCCACTGTTTGGATGGTAGCTATAGTAGGCATAGTTCGAAATGTCTATGCTGGCTAAGATTTATATTCTACTTTCGAAATGCTTTTCTGCACTTGCACTTATAGTAATAATATCAAAGAAATTTTTCTGCGTATCAAGCATGTTTGACTATCATAAGGAGAAATCTCCTCCGATTCTGCGTTTGCATTGTGTGTGTGGCGGGAGGCCTTATGGTAGTTTCATTTTCCAAAAGCATTGCGATTTTGAAATTTAAATATTTGATTGTTTTAAAAAGACAAACTGTTTTCGTTTGCTCATACCAGTCCCATGACTGACCTGGAGTTTATTGTTCCTTTCCTAAACTCTGGGTGCCCATAATTTTCCACACGGGCAGCCTGGAGTTTGGTTTTTCAGATAGTTAGGTTCAGTAGATTATATGGAGCTAGTTCAGTCTTTTGGATATGGACTACACTTGTTTATCTTGGAGCAATCTGGATAATGGATCGAGCTAGGAGTTTTGGAGCTTTAACTTTGGAGTTTGGTTTGGTGCTGCAGTATTAGGATTCTGTGAAGACTTATTTCATATTGTATCATGTTCCGTTGTATTCTGTGTTGTATATTCTCTGATGTTGATGATTATCATTGTATCATATTGATGTATCGGATAGTGTATTCATGTTATATCAGTAATATCATCTCTCTTTTTTCCGCTGTGTTATTTATCATCTAATGGGTGTTGCAAGCTCCCGCGATACGAATTTGATGTTGTTATTGGACATCGAATTCGGGTCGTCACAAGTGGTATCAGAGCTGAAGGTTGAGTAAGAACTTTAGCTACGGAGTGTAACACATTAGATGGCTCATTAGAGATAGGATGAAGTATACCCTAGAATGAGTACAACTAGTGGAACCAATCCAAATTTCTTAATCTATTCTCTTTATCTGTTGTTATTCTCTAAGATATTTCATCTGAATGCCTAAATCGATTTTCTTACTATTTACAGTAATAAGAATGAGTGGAAGAAGAGGACGAAATAGGAGACAGGAGAGTACCACTTCAGCTGGTCAAAGCCCTGCAACGACAGATATTCCCATTCAATCTCAATCAAATTTGGCTGATTTACATCAAAATTATTCTAGACTTGGTGGAAAGCCGTTCACTGGCAAAGAAAGTGTTATCGAAGCACAAGCCTGGATTCGATCGTTTGAAAAGATTTTCAAAGGACTAAAGTTAGAAGATGATCAGATGCGATTGATAGCTTCTTGGCAACTCCAGGAAGATGCTTTAATTTGGTGGGAAACAGTTACATTGGATGAGTCGGCAGATGAATTTACTTGGAGTCGTTTCAAGGAAGTGTTCGAACAGCGATATATGCCGTCTGCTGGTATCTCCCGAGTGTACCAGGAGTTTGTGGATTTAACGAAAGGAAGTTTATCATTTGAGGAATACTTAAATAAATTTATTGAATTATCTTGATTTGGTCTAGAATTGGTGGATACACCGTTAAAGAAGAATGAAAAGTTTATTCGGGGAATGAACCAGGAGTTTCAGGAACGGATGACTACTCACGTCAAGGAATCTTTTTCTGAATTAATTGATATGGGCTATAGATATGATACTCTGGAAAAGCAAGAAGATCCCGAGAAGAATGGAAGTACAAGTAAATTGAATTGGAGAAAAAGAAAATTTGGTGGTAAGAAATCGAAGAAAAATAAAGGAAAGAAGGATGTACAGAAGAAGAAGGATGTTACTTGTCTCAATTGTTTGGAGAAAGGTCACTACTCAGATAAATGCACGAATGATTGGAAGCCAGGAATGAGAGAACCATTTATGAGGCCAGATCAAGAATCTACGGGATGCTATAAATGCCGCAAGCCGGGACACAGGATCAACAACTGTCCAGCTTATAAGCAACTCTAGGAAAAAATATATGCAATCAGAGACGATTCTTCAACCTCAAAGGCTAATGAAGGAAAATAAATTTTATAAGGTAACTTTCTCGTTTATGATTAAATTGTTTGAATTTTTGTTCGACATGAAAACTACACATAGTTTTATTTTCAGCAAATCGTAAATAAGTTAAATCTTGAATCTAAGATCGTGGTCGAATCTATTTCTATCTATTCCATTGGATTTCGATATAATCTACGAATGGTTAGTTAACCCTTCGAACTAACCAATACCACTGTACACTTCGTAGATCAGATAACCCAATTTTTTTCGTAATTGATTGAGTTGTTCTCACATCTATTGTTAATATTCTGATTTGGTAAGCCAAATTCAGAATTGATATTCAGTTTGATTTGGAAAGATATTTCTCTATCTTTCGTCTATCTTTGTTATCTCCTTGGCAAATTTCGGGGACGAAATTTCTTAAGGAGGGGAATCTGTAACGATCCCAGTTTAATGGCGAATTTAAATTTATAATTTAATTGAATTTTTGGATTAAATTACGGATTTATTTGAAATTTTCAAATTTAATAAGATGTGTATACTAATGTATATTAAAATTTGGGTTTGAAGCTCAAAATAAATGTTTTCAGTTGAATTGAATTATAAATAACATGTTTATAAGAATAAAAACATTACTTATCAATATTGAATATAAGTGAAAGTGTAAAATAAAATATATGTACAAATTTAATATCTGATAGTTAAACCATAAATAGAAATCAAATTTAAGCATCTCCGTTAATAATAAAACTATAGGATAATAACAAAGGAATTACAAAGGAAATTTTTATATGGTTATAAATGCAACATTAAACTAAATCAAACTACAAAATAAAAATCTATGTGATAAAATAATTACAATAAATATAAAAAATTCTTAAATAAACAAAACCAAAATGTATGCAAGACAAGAAACAACAAAACATTTGTGTACAATACAAACTAACTACATACATATTTACAATAGCACAGGTCGTAGTCAAAATAGAAACATACAAATGGAAAGTTAAGTACATGTAAAATATAAAAATAAAATCAAACTATAAAATAACAACAAATAGTTGTATGAAGCATAAAGGCAAAGAAAGTCTAAATATGCACACTTGCAGGTAGAAGAAAGAAAAGTAAATACATACAAACTTGCTTGAATTAGGCAAGCAAGTATAAAAGAAAAGAAAGCTTGTTAAAGAAGACACTAGTAAAACAAAACAAAATATCTTTGTACAAATTAATTAATGTCAGTAAGTTCATAAGTATGTAAACATATTTAAAGACAATTGCATTAAATTTCCTATCTCCTCAACACAAAATATATCACTTCAGCTGAAATAACGAATTGAAAAAAAAAATATCTTAGTCAATGTAACAAAAGAAAAATCTGACCAAAGATAAAATTACACTAGAAAGTACCTTCCCCTGTGAAACACTACTTCCCTTTTATATGTATACATCTAGTCCCTGTTGTTCAGTAAGAAATATTTAAGAAAAACATAGAAAAACTTAGAAGCAAAACCAGAGAGAAATCAATCAAGCAAGGCAGAGGTTAAAACTTGGAAATCTGAAGCAAGGCAAATCTAGTTTCAAAGTAAAGCATCACTCAACTTAAAACATCGGTCAACAACAAAACAGATTCAAAGAAACTCAATACTGCAGATTTAAAATCAGGAAGTAGCCTCTGTTTCAAAACTTTTCAGGTGAGCAAATTTTTAAAACCATATGTACTTTGATTTGTATGCGATCAGTGTTAGATGGTTGCTTGAGTAATATGTTAGTATGAGTGTGAAATGCTTGAATGTGTATATATGACTGTGTATACATATATGTCTGTGTACAGCATGTCTTTGTTTTAAAGTCTCAGGTTTAAACTCAATTCAAGAAAAAAAACCATATCTCTTTGAATAATAACATTTAGATTATGATGTTTGAATAAAAAACTGTTTATAACACTCTAATCTAAGTTTTAAAAATAAATTCCAAGTAAAAATATTTATAGGGTATTATAAAATGAGATATGACAGTGATGAATTATCTCAGATGAAAATATTGATTCCTAAATTTTCAAGTTTGGTTTGTATCCTTAAATTCGTATGGGTAAATCATAAATTTTAATATAGATATTAGGATTTTTAAGTGAGTGAATAACGTGAATTCACGAGATGATAATAAAATGCATATTTGTCAAATTCATTCAATCGGTGGGATTAAATTCTTCGAATTTTGGTCAGAAGAAGGATTTAGTGTCAAGAATCATGGGAAAAATATTGAAAAAAATTTCTATTGTGTAAATTGATCAATTGAATCGAATTTAGGGTTTAAAAACTTGTTTTGGCCAGAAATGATTTTCGAATTTGTTCGTTGCCGTGAAGAGATCGAGCGTGGCCGGACCCAGGGGAATTGAATCAAGGGTGGTTGACGAAGCTTCAGTGGGTGTTGCGCGGTTAACGGTGGTCGGGGAAGATGATTCAAGGCATGTTCAGATGGTGGTTTGGGTTCTGGTAGGAGCTGGATTGCTCAATTTTGCTGCGTCACGCATTTATGGGTGTTGATATGGTTGGAGCGATCCTTAGGTGATCGTCGTCATGTTGATGACCTCGGTGAACGACCAGTGGTGGCCTGGTGATCGTGCACGTGCACGAGCACGTATCGTTTGGTGTCGGCATTGGTTTGGGTATCAGTAGTTTTGTTGGTGGCCACGCGAGTAGACTCGAGAAAAAATGGCAAAGGCTTCGAGTTCGTACTCGAGTGCGTGAGCCCATTTACCTACTGTTTGTTTTATACTTGAGTTAATGTAAACTGGAACTAACTTAAAGAAAAAGAGAAAAAAAAAAGAACAGGAAGAAGAAGAGTAGGTGGTGAGGGAGAGAGATGCTTCGGGTGAACGCAAGGGAATCTCGAGTGTTTACTCGAGAAAAATCTGGGTAAACTCGGGTTGTAGTTAGACTATAAATTTACAGTTAAAAATGTTAAGCAAATTTTTGTAGTTATCAAGTAACTAATGTCGACTATTTTGAATTAATAATTTATTTTAAGTATTAATCAACCAAGTGGATACATAACAATGTTTCCTAAAACCTTGATTAATGTTTTTATAATTAATAGTTAATATGAGCTAGTTTTAATTTTAGTTAAAATTGAAGTTCAAGTTAGCAATAAATTAATTTTTTTAAAGCTTAAGCAAGATTTTAAATGTTAATTAAGGTAAATAATTCTATTTAACTAATTTTTTGAAAAGCAATTAAGAATGATTATAATAGTAATTTCAGATTGGTAAATTAAAACTTAAGCGTTTAACTCATTGGTAATAAAAAAAAAATTGTTTATTTGATAATTGAAATTAATTAATTTAGACAATTAAGATAATTGATTAAGAAATCATTAATTATATCTAATCATTAAGAATAAATTGATCATTGATTTAAATAAATTAATAGAAATAGTTCTATGGTTAATTCTGTTAATCACCTTTACTTTAAATCAAAGATGATGGACTATCATCAAATGTCGGGTATTGGATTGATATTTCTGTTGTGATTGTAGCAGATGTAGCGGCCCTGTCTCGACCTTCAAAAATCGACACCGAATACGACACTCGTATTCAAATGCCGTAGATCCAAACGTCGAATCTGATTCGTCGGAGCTTATAACACATTAAGTATAACAACACAGCGGAAGAAAAAGAATATATATCAGTATACAACATTGATGCAATAACAGATACAACAGAATGATACAATGAATATTAATATACATCAGAGATATGATACATGACAATAGCAGTGGAAAGAAAAGATAACACCAACAGCGGAACAAAATCTCCAATATAGTCTTCAACGGTAATCTCCATATCCAAGGCACCAATCCAGAAATAGCTCGAACTCCCAATAACGACGTTTTACCAAGACAAGCAAGGTCAGTCCAGATCCAAAGACTGAACTAGCTCCAGATAATGTACTAAACCTGACTATCTGAAAAACCCAACTCTAGACTGCCCGTGTGGGAAAATTGTGGGCACCCAGAGTTTAGGAAAGGAACAATAAACTCCAGGTCATTCGTGGGACTGGTATGAGCAAACAAAACAGTTGGTCTTTAAAACAAATAGAAGAATTTAAATTTGAAATCAGCAATGCTTTTTGGAAAATGAAACTACCATAAGGCCTCCCGCCACACACATAATGCAAATGCAGAATTGGAGGAGATTTCTCCTTATGATAGTCAAATATGCTTGATACGAGAAAACTTCTTTGATATTATTACTAGTGCATAGTGTAGAAAAATCATTTCGAAAGTATAATATTAATCTTAGCCAGTATAGGCATTTCGCACTTATGCCTACTATAGCTACCATGTTCAATAGCAGGTTACCGCCACATTTCATGGCAGGTTATACAACTAAAACTGTACAGGGCGCGTATTGTTTTGATTGGATTTCCAACAAATGGTCATGCTAAGGAACTTCCTACTGTCCATGGGTACGCCTCTGGCGGGACGTCCCGAGAATCTAACCAGATCTCTGCCAACGCAAGGCCGAGTTACCTCTGTAACTAGGTAACTAATACCCGAGCATGCCATCCCCCCGTCCTTTGGGACCTTTACCTGAGGCGCCTCTAAACCACAAAGAAATCACAAAGTAATAGATCTGCAGTATCCGCATGAGTAAGTATCTGGGATCCATACCATGATACCACCCTTTTCTAGAAGGGAATGACACACCCTAAAGGGCACGACCCTCATGACCTTGCCGCATCTTTCTTGTTTCGACCATTTCCGGGATGTGAGGTCTTGATGCAGTCTCGTCCACAAAGCTACGCTTTATGCAAAAGCCATGCTTTGATCAACAAATGATACACAGCTGCACTCAGCATGCCATACTACCAAATTGGGAATATATCACTGATAAATATCAACTACATAAACTCTGAGCTCGTACGTCTCAGAGAAGGGTGTTAAGCTAAGAGAATAAATTCTCCGCCACCAAGCAGAAATGTATTTGATAGAGATCAGTTTAATATCTCAACGTGTAGTGTCAGACATACAACCATACAAGTCTATCCTGGGTTCGAACAGAACCGAAGGCACTTTCGAAGAAGCCCTTGTAAATCCGGGTATCCACAATCCCGATCGGACTTCCCGTCACTTAGGGAGAACTCTATACTGGAGTAACTCAGTGCAGAGTCAATCGACAGGTTATCCTATCGTTCTCGAAGACACCCAGTCTTCAACACCGGTCTTCAAATGCAATCTATAACGTCGTATCACTATTCGGAATGTGTTATATGACACAAGGTCCTCTCCCGGCTAAATCGAATAATGAGCGCAAAATTTAAAAACATATGGATATGGGATTTCAGTTAAGTCTCAACTTATCAAAATCCAAAAATTTACTTCAAATAGTTAAACAAATTACCATTTCAAATCTTTAAACAAAAAGATTTACTTCACAAAGTTCACCTAGTTTCACAAAGATCTATCCATAGATTTCAAAACAATTTCCATTTCAATTGGATTAACTCATTAAATCTTTAAATTAAAGATTTAATTTATAGCTTTCAAAACACATTTCCAAAGATTTATTCATAACTTGGAAGACCATTTTCATTTTTTAGACTTGAAAACCTTTTAACACAAATTGGAAGTTTATTTCTTATGTGAAAGCTTTTATTATTTGAAAACACATAGGTTTCGTTTTGGAAAAAACTGATTACATTTACATAAGTTAAAGCCATTCGAGAATAAGCTTGGTTTAAATTCAAATTTCCAAAATAATTCCACTTTTAAATGGTTAAAAAATCATATAAACACATTTCTAAGTTGAATAACCTTTTTAAACAATAGTCCCCAAATGATAGAATTCGATTTCAAATATTGGATTCGAATTTAAATCAAATTATTTAAATTTCAAAACTCAATCAAGTTATTCAAAATAACTTTCATTTTTGAAATTCATTTTCAAAGCTTTTAATTCTAATTCCAAAACTATTCTGGATTCAAAAATTCAATCTTTAAACTATTTCAAAATCTATGACTTAACCCATTTCCATGTGCAATCCATATTTGTGTGTGTGTAAGTGTGGTCCAGGGGTTTTTACACAATAAAAGTGCAACATCATCAATCAGCACAGATTCAAATATGGCGATATAATAAATTATAACGCTTATATATGATAAGCGGTATAAACCATAACGCTTATCTTTCATTCACAAATCACAGATATATATCTAGCACAGATAATAAATTACAGTAAACATAGCTCAAATCAAAACAGAGTATCACAATCAGGGATATCAAACAATTCAATCATCCAATAGAATCCAAATATCCATAAGTAAAATCAGTTAATTATCTGATTAATTCAAATCAGATTTAATTACTTATGACTTACTAATCCTGGTTAATTAATATTAATAAATTACAAATCATTTTGATTAATTATTCTTTAATCATTTATTAATTAACCATTTATAATTAATTATCCTTTTATAATAATTGATCAACCTTCAATTATTAAATAATTAACTTTTAATTATTAAATTAACCATTTAATTAATTATCTTTAATTAATAAATTAGCCCTTCATTAATCATCCTTTATTAATTTCACTAAGTAATTAGCTTTTATTTAATTACACAAGGTAATTATCTTTTATTTAATTACTCAAAGCAATTATCTTCAATTTACTTCCATCAATAAATTTATCTTTAAATTAATTACCCTCTATTAATCTTAAATCAATTGCATGAAGTAATTAACCCTTAGTTGCTAATTTATTAATTCTTAATTACTTTTATTAATTAATTGCATCTCAATTAATTATAATAACAAAATCATCAATTATTTAACTAATCAAGAGATAAATTAATTACTTTTCTTATCCTTAATAACTTGTTTAATAAATTATCACATTATTTATCTTAAAGGTAAGGATTTAGTTAAATAACATATTATCTTAATTACCCTTTTTGATTACATTATCTAAATAACTTAATAACATAAAATAACCAATTTAAATAATTTAAAATTTATTTACCTTGAAAATATCTTACCTAAATCTTTACTTAGTTCAACTTTAATCAAAACATCATTTGAAAAACATGGATAAAAAATATTTAAAGGTTTGAGAAATTTTTTCAAAACAGAACTGTTTGCATATATGCTCAGGACCAGCTTCGAGTCACCCCCGAGAGAATTTCCTGTTTACTTCGAGTTTTATTGAGAATCATCCCGAGTGCGACGTTTTCCAACTTGAAAATTTTTTTCCTAAGTTTTTTTCTACACGTTGCCCTAATATTTTACTCGAGTTATAACTCGAGCTCGAACCCCTCTCTCACGATACATGCTTCGAGTTAATCTTCTCCTTCCCCAAACTTGATCAACCCAGAACCAAACGTGCACATGCACGTGTACACCTGATCGAATCTTCACTGACCATCTCCAAGACCTCCGGCATGTCACCTTCAACCCTCTAAACAACTCCAACCACCCAGATGATCTCATATGGAAACGAGTCGGAATCAAGTTATCTTGACCGAACACTGCAACCAACACGATCGAAAGAAACCCATCACCGCCGGCGATGGGTTCATCGGAGCTCACGCCGACCGACCAACAGCCGCCTCACATCTCCACCTTCCGATTCCCCACATGCGATGAAGTCTGATACGATACTGATGATGCGGCGATCAATTTCCTGATGCTAACAAAAATTTGGCTTAAACCCTAGATTGCTATCTTCCAATCACCACGATGAAAAATAAAATCATATTGTATTTTTCTCGTACCCACCAATGTACCAGCTAGCTTCACTCTTAATCGCGACGCCAACTCGTCGTTGATCGTCGGATTCTGACGAAAATACCCATTCTGTTCAACTCACGATTTCGTTCGATTTTCAAACTTAGAAATCACGAAAATTTTACCAAAAATCATCTTTTATAATTTCGAGTGAAGTTATGCATCTGAAACTTGGAATTACACTGATTGATTTTCCACTTATTTTGGTCATCACTGAATATCTTGGGTTTTAAAAAAAATCACTTGATAAATCTGTTTGAATTTATTTTTAAGATTGATGTAACATTCATATGATCATCCTTCATCCAGTAATCAAAGCCTAAAACAGATTATGTAGGGAGAAATTTGATTTTCTTCCTTATTATCTTGAGCCTGTATATGTATCAGAGGTATAAAATGTGATGTACCCAGGCATATGCATGAATTACAAAGCAATTCATATCATATTCCAGCTAATTACCATCCATGCAAACAAATTTTCACCCAGAATTAACACAAATGTCAAGGCATAACACAGATTTAAGCTTTATTTAGGATAGTTTGCTCACATTGGAGTTGCAGCAGAGAATAGAGCAGAGAGGAACTTTGGTTTTGTTGAACAGAGACAGGCTATTTTATTTCTTTGATCTGCAAAAGTTTATTAATACAAAACTTCGTTTAAATTTCCTATTGTATTTGTTATTTACTTCACTAATAACAAACAAAAGAATCGATTTACTTACAGTTTTGAATTTGTTTAAAGCTTTAAACTTATTTTATTTTCCAAGCTGCAGACTTCAGATTTACATTTGCCTTGAATTTACTTCTGTAATTGATTGATATGATTGCTTAAATCTTTGTTTTTATTACTGATTACTAACATCAAATTCAAATTAAAAAAAAGAAATTTACTTGCCTTCATTCTTTTTTCCAAAGAAACTTGTTTCTTCCAGGTTTCCACCCTTTCTTCTTTGTTTTGAAATTCTGGTTTCAGGTTGCTTTGAATCCCTTTGCTTTGCTTGAGTTTGTTTGTGATTTGATCTTCTTTACATTTGCTTCACGTTGATTTGCTTTCCCATTTTTTGGATTTCAGTTTTGATTTTCGGTTTGATTGCTGAATTTGTTTTCAGATTTTTTTTTGAGAAGAGAATGGCAATTGTTTTGTGATTTTTCTTTTCTTCCTCTTCTATCTTTTCCTTGGGGTTAATACTTGAGATACTCAATCTTTAGTTACTGTTGTTTCAGATTTTGCTGAGATACTTAATAATTTCATATGGGGAGCTGAAAAGTTTCTATAATTTTAAATCTAATTTTTTTTATTCAATTAAATATAGTGAATGCCATTTGTAAAAATCATCATGATTATGAAATTCAATGCAATGTTCACTTCTTTACTGTATCTCCTTTATGTTTGTTTACATTTGTAATTTTCAAAGATAAAAGAAATTTTTATATAAAATTTTATGTCTTATTTACTTCGTAAATGAATACATCTTTTCATTCATTTGTATGTGCATATACAATGTTAAAAGAAAAATTGTTTTTAACCAATATTTACATTATATAAATTACACCTTAATAATTTTAAATGCCACTTATTTTAAAAACATTTATTTTAAATTTAATTTCCAATTCCAATTCACTTGAATAAAATTCATTTATGGCTATTACTTCTACTTATGCCAATTTAAAGAAAGAAATGATTTTAAAAACTAATTTCATTAATAAGTGAAATTTTTTTCTTTCCAAAAGAAGGTATGTATTACACACACACACACACATATATATATAATTTGAATTCAAATGATTTCTTAAAATATTTATTATCTTAAGATTTTTAAACTCAAAAGAAACTGGAATTTATCCATATATAGCTATTACTTATTTTATTTGTTTGAGATTTTTCTTCCAATTTATTTTCAAATTAAATTCCAAAAGTTTAAAATATATTATTAATTTTAATTAATGAATTATATGATGTTATTTTTTATTTATAAGATATTAAATATCCCATTTCAAAGCCCCAATTAAATTTTAAAATGAATGTCCAAATAAATAAATATCCTATTTAATTTGAAAAATTCAAATTAATTTACAATTTTATTCAAAAATTTATTTTAATTATCAATTTAAACTTAATTAAAAATCGGGATCGTTACAGCGGACTCAAATATCAAATGTACAAGATGATTTGCCTCGAAGCACATGACTCGAAGTTATGAAACCTGAGCCAGATTACAAGACCACAGTGAAACAAAAAACAAAATTAAATGAACACAACGTCATATATACATATGTACTCGAGGCAACAAGACTATATGCAAGCAAACTACACAGTGCAACAAACATACATATACATATGTATACACACATGTATACATACATATATGCAGTGCATAACATATCAAACTGCAACATTGATGCCAGAAATTAACTAATGAAAATACAGGATACGGTGATGCAATATACATACGCATAAGGACATGTATCAAAATAACAAAGCAGGATCAACAGCAACCAGACCTGGCAATGAAGGAGCCAGACCAAACTAATAATCAAATAGTGATGAACCAACAGACCATGCAACATAAATATGGAGGCAATGGATGTATACATATTCATATGGAACAAACATGATGAACATCACATGAAACAAGCTACAGGACAGAGGACTTCAAACTAGCAGTGACAGAATTCAAGCAACAGACAATACATGAACTGGCTCGAAGACCATATACAGTAAACACTATGAAGCCGTAAAGTTATAAGGAAACAATTTCCAAATGACCGAAGTCGAAGTCAGGTGATATCCAAAATCAAGTCCAGTTTAACACAAATGCGGAAGTCAATTTTTTTCTCACAATAGATAATATGAGGAACATGAATTAACTAACTGCACTGAAACTCTGCCAAAATCTATCGTCTTCTCTAAATCTAAAATTTCTTTACAATCAAATTAAAAGCAAAATAGGAGGAATACAACAAATCGAATCTAGAAGGAGAAGCTTATGGAGGGTGATTCATAGCAAGGAATGAAGTTAGAGCCTGGATATCAGATGAGTGGGAATATGTTTTATAAGATGATTTATTATAGTTAAATTTAATCTACTCTAATTTATCTAGGGTGTTAGCAATTTAAATGGAAATTATAAAACTTAATTATATAACCTAGAATATGGAATAGGTATTGAAGTTAATGTAATTGATGAACATATAAACCCTTATTTTTAATTGAAATCCTAAAATTGGTTAACTGTTAGCATATAACTTGTTAAACTTAGAATATCAAATCAATGAAAATTTTGTAAAACTATGAAATAGTCAGGTCATTATAATTAATAGGGTTCACTGTAAAACACTATAATCAATAGAAATTAATAAAAATCAAATTTGGAATTAAAAAATAGAAGAACCCTAAATTTTTATATGCGATTAGTCAAACTTCACCCTGAGCGATCAATCTGTTATGATCTGAAGTGCAGAACCTGAACCTTGGCTTATGGCCTAGGTCAGTAATAAAAATAACTATAAATGTTAATCATTAGGTGAGCTTATTTAGTGCTATTTGTACGTATGTTAGAAGTTGTAGGGAAGCTAGTTCACTACGAGATGACACTAGGGAATTATAGTGTTGGGTAAATACTTTTTTACCCTATAGACGTCGATTATTCGACTAAAGATGACATTTATCGCAAATGGCACTCACAAGAGGTTCTATGGTGGACGTGTAGCACTTACTGATGCTTAAAGTGTGGCCGAACACAACGGTAGTCTTGGTACTCATGGATACTGACGCAATGTAGTATAGTTCAGAGGTTGGATCCTGGGGCACGTAATAAAGGCTAGGGGCAGACATGGATGCAAATAAGGAGATACACCGGTGAGTCGGTATTACGGGTTCCCCTCAATATGTAGTTTGGTTATGTGTAGTTGTAATTAGTTGAAAGACGTTCCCTAACAGTCTAGTTGCTTTTATAGTAGTAGGAATGTGTTTCCACGGTAGCATAGTGGCGGCGTTTCTATATTAAGTAGCCAAAAGGGCGATGTTTACATATTTAGTAGCTTTAGGAGTGATGGCTGATTGTTAGCTATTGAGGTCCGATATGTAGCTTGATCCTTGTAGTAGCCTATACAAGCTGTAGTGAAAGTGTGTGTTGGAAAAAAAAACCCTTAAGTTGAGACTCTAGGAAGTATATGGACACTTGTAGAATACTCTAGGTTGCGTAGGGTAGACTTAAATTTAACTACACATGATCAACATATATTGAACTTGTATTCATTTATTAGAATTTTGTTTGACCCACCCCTTTCTTTTCATTTTCCCCACCATAGGATGAGGTTAGCAGTCAATTAGGCGTAGTAGAAGGAGAAAGGAGTTATACATTAGGGTTCTTATATTCTTTATTATTCATCATGTAGTTACTTATTGTATTAAAAGTATGTAAAACTAATATTGTAATTTGCGAACAGTGTATATGAAAATTATGTATTTTTGACACTTTTTTTCGAAATATCAGTTTTCCAGTAGTTATATTCCGAATTCTTTCGCTATAAGATCTAAAAGTGTAGAATGTATTAGAATCTACCTTCATAATTATGTTTTGAAATTTTATAAAAACCCAACAGCTCATATTTCTTGGCATGCCACCAGTCCAAAGTCACCATAATCTTTATATCAGTGTGTTGGAAGCTGCGGGTTGTCACATTTGGTATCAGAGCGAGGTTCAAAGTTCCTTAGGGATTAGGACCGTATTAGGAGAACGTACTTGAAAGGTTTTTGAAAAAAAATAGTTTTTCAAAAGGTTTTCCAAAAAATGTTTTCTAAAATTTTTCAAAAATTGGTTTTGAAAAGAAATATATATAAGTATGTATATAAATAAAGATTTTTCAAAAAGATTTCCAATGTTTTAACACATATCATATTCTCTTATTCATAGCTATACTATCTGTGAAAAGTTTCCAATGTTTAGGCTTAGGCAATGTAGCCAAGGTTCCAAGGGTGAACATTCTAAATTGGTCCCGTTGGTATCCCCAAGCAAGGGGACGGGCTGAGCTTAATCCCAATAGAGGACCCATAGAGAGGCCGACATTTGTAGTTCCTGCCACCCACCCACCACTGTATATTTTGCTAAGCTATGCAAGGATTTCACTAACCTTGAAGGAAAGCCATATGTGAGGACTGAATCATATATGGATTCAAGAGCATGGATCTGTACTTGTGAGAGGATTTTTTGGCTTGATGGGTTTGACTAATGAAGTGAGGAGGCAGTTAGTTGCATGGAAATTACAAAGAGAGGCCCTTAATTGGTAGAAGATAGTTATTGCTAAGACTAACGGAGGAGAGATCACTTGAGGAGAGTTCCTTAGGCGATTTGAGGTAAAGTTTCTTTCTAGGCAGATGATGGTGTGCCATTGGATAAGTTCATTCACTTAAAGTTAGGAGATTGGTCGGTGAAAGAATATGTCAATCAATACAATGAGCTAGCTAGATTTGGGATATGACTAATTGATACGTCGCATAAGAAGGCTTTAGAGTTTTCTAAAGGACCAACCTCTTCAAGGTTTAGCTTTGAGTCACATTCCTATGGGTGCTACGTACAAGGGTCTAGTAGATATGGCCTTGCTAAACACCATCACCATGGAGGGAGCTAAGGAAGGTGGAACCAAGAAGACTGGAGGGAAAGCATAACAGAACCAGTGTAAGAAGGGAGATGGAACCAAAGGAAAGATACAGAAAAGGATATGCATTGTAGGAACTGTGGTAGGAAGGGACATTTCTTGAAGTAGTGTAAGACGGGTTTTTAAATGGTCAAGTGTTATAACTATGATCAGTTTAGGCATATAAAGCGGGCATGTCCAGCACCCCATAAGACCTCTATTCAGTTGGTTTTGGCTATGCACTGAAGGTAGTACCTAGCTCGAGTGCAAAACCATAAGAGGACAAGGGAAAGAAAGTGGTGACTGAAGTGTGGTGACTTTATCTGATTTATTTATTTGCACATTATTTGAAACTGGATTTTCACATTCTTTCATTTCTAGTATACTTGTGGATATGTTACACGTAGCATAGTTACAAACCTTGTAGTTGTATCAAACCCCATAGGACGTTTGGCATGCTAGTCTGTGTTATGTAGGGGTTTGAAGTTATTCATTTTAGGGGTCAAGTTTGATTGTGATGCTTTTGTCTTAGGAGTTTTTCGGTTTGGGTTGATATTGGCCAAGGATTGGATGACAATGTATGGGGGCTATTTTGGACTATGATAGGAAAGTCGTTAGATTAAGCACTTGTAGTGGGCATAGGTTGGAGGTTTATTACGATCCCCAAGGATTAGTTAAGTTAATATATTATTTAGACCTATCACATGATAAGCTAGATACAGTGTTTGTTGTCAGAGATTATCCAGACATCTTTTCTGAGGTTATTGGTCTCTTGCTCCATACAGAGATCAAGTTTAGGATCTATCTTGTTGAGAATGCCAGACTCATCGCTATACCATTAAGCCATATGGCTCCTAAGGAGAGGCACGGGTTAAACAAGGAGGTAAATGAGCTGTTGGAGAAAGGCTTTATTAGGAGGAGCGTTTCTAATAGGGAAGCACTAGCTGTCTTCGCCACTAAAGCAGATGGTTCTCCGAGACTTATGTCGAATATAAAAGTTAAATAAACTGACAAAGAAGAATCAATATCCATTGCCCTATACGACAATCTCTTTGATTAGTTAGTTGGAGCTAAGGTGTTTTCACAACATGACTAGGCTACCGAATTCCAATAATTGCGTGTAGTTGAGGATAGTATTGAAAAGATTTCCTTTTGTGCACCCGATAGACTTTATGAGTGGTTAGTCATGCCCTTCGAACTGACCATTGCACCTGCATACTTTGTTGATTTGATGAGCCTAATTTTCTAAGGGTGGCTTAATAAGTTCATTGTGGTATTTTTGGATGATATCTTAGTATATTCCAGGGGCAAGAAGGAGCATGCATTGCATTTAGGAGAAGTGCTCAGTGCAATCCATGTGCATAAGCTAAAGGCAAAGATTTTGAAGTGTCACTTTAGGCGAGATGAGGTACGCTATTCAGGTCACATTGTCTCCAAAAGTGGGTTGCGGTTGATCCCAGTAAATGGCAGCAGTTCAGGATTGGCGTGTGCCAAAGAATGTTATGGAAGTGAGAAGTTTCCTTAGTTTGGTGTGCCACTATAGGAAGTTCATTAAGGACTTCGTTAAAATCTCCGCCTCTTTGACCCATCTTACTAAGAAGAGTCTACTTTTCTCGTAGGATGAAAAATGTGAAGATTCTCTTATCAAGTTAAATGAGGTATTGACTAATGCACCAGCTTTGGTATTATCTGATGGGAGGAGCCATTTACATTTTATACCATGACCTGTAGTATGAGGTTAGGCATGAGCTTAATGTAGGAAGGAAAGTTGGTAGGTTACACTAGTCAATAGTTGAAGACCCATAGGAGAAACTACCCTATCCATGATCTCAAGTTGACAGCCATTGTTTTTAGGCTTAAGTCATTAAGGCATTGTCTTTTAAGAGAGTGGTTTAAGCTATATACGAATCATAAGTCCTAGAAGTATTTTTTTAAAAGAACCTAAATTTGAGGCAACAAAGGTGAATGGAGTTTTTGGCGTCATATGACTTTGACATCTCAAATACCAAAGGCAATGGTAATGTAGTGGCCGATGCTTTGAGCGGACATAATGCAGTAGTGGGTCATTTATTCTTGGAGTGGAAGCATTTGGAGTTCATTTCTACATTCGATTTTTGACCAAACCTTGGGATTACTAGTAGCTTTAGATATGTAACCTACAATTAATGGAACGTATTGTGTCTAGACAGAAGAAGGATAAGAGGCTAGTGGATATTATTGAAAGGATTGGGAGAGGAGTTATCTAGATATTTGAGTCGTTATGCCCTTGACACGAGAGGATGATTATATAGGGATGGTAGGCTTTGTGTTGCTCTTAGTATAGGTTTGATAGATGCGGTACTAGCCGAGTCTTACTATTCTAGGATGACCATTCATCTCAGTGGCATTGCGACATGAAGAGAATCTTCTATTGGCCTAATATAAAGAAGCAAGTGGAGGGTATGCGGCTAGATGTATGACCTGCTAGAGGGTAAAGGCATAGCAGAAGAAGATGGGAAGATTGATATAGCCATATTCCTCAGTGGAAGTGGGAGAGTATCTCTATAGATTTCGTGAATGGTTTACCGAGAAGCGGGAAAGGGAAAGGAGAATTTGTGTCATAGTCGATTGGTTGACTAAGTGAGCTTATTTCATATTAGTGACGAGTACAAGGACGGCAACATCGTTGGCGGCTCTATACGTAAAAGAGGTATTAGATTACATAGAGTTCCTACTAGTATAGTTAGCGATCGAGATTTTCTTTTCACCAATGAGTTTCGTAGAAGGATTTGGGGAATGAGTAGACTTGAGCACCCCATATTATCCGCAGGAGGATGAATAGATGAAGCTAGATCACGTATTGGAGAACTTGCTATGTATTGCATTTTGGTGGAGGTTCTTGGGAGGATCACTTACTATTGGTGGAGTTTACCTACAAAAATACTTATCAGGCTAGCATTGAGATGACACCATTTATGGCATTAAAAGGTATACCTTGTAGTTCGCTATCATGGTGGTGAGACGCCAAAGATAGGATATTTCTTGTACCATATACGGTAAGGGAGACATTGGATAAGGTGGTAGAACCGCTCGGGATATGAAGAAATTTTATACTGACATAAGATGTATGGAGTAAGAGTTTGCAGTAGACGACATAGAGTTTGTTATGGTTTCACCCCTTAGGCATGTTATGAGGTTTGGTAGATCGAGGTTGCCAACATCGAGGTTTGTAGGGCCTTTCCTTTTAGTCACTAGAGTAGGGAAGTTGGCTATAAAGTAGCTTTCGGAGAAGTTAGTCGGGGTACATGATGTTTTCCATATGTTATACTTGTGAAAGTGCTCACACGATGCAGCTACCATAATCGAGCCAAGTCAACTAGAGGAGGTGGAAGTTGAGAGGGTGTCGCTTGTTCACTGTCGTATTGTTGTGTAGGGTACAGAGCGACTCCAAAACAAGGAAATCGGAATTGTTAAGGTCCAATAGGAAGACGATCCAGTTGAGTGCACATGGAAGCCTAAGGAGAAGATCCGTGCTACCCATCCATACCTATTCTCTAGTATGTTTCCAATTGAAATTTAGTAAGTATAGATTACTTATGCATTAGGACTTAGCTTGGTACACCCTTTAGGTAGAGACTATTGGATAGTAGGAATGATGGTAAACATGTCAATAGGACATGTTATGAATGATGATTGTTAGTGGACATATTGTTTGGATTGTTTCTTTTACACACTTAGGACAGTATATCCTCTAGGTACCACACAAATATTCACATTATCTCTTACTTATCATTTAGGTTGTTGAATGTTATGCATATGGATGGTCGGTTGTTGTTTATCTTATTGAACGTTATGCATATGGATGAAATAGTTGCATATGCATATAGAATTGCGAAAATATTTACTTAGGATATGTGTTGCCACTCCTCGAAACCTACACTAACAAAGAATATTACAAAGTAATATCGTCGGCTAGTGTAGAGAATAGGGCTGGTTAGGAGAGACCATCCATAAATTTTCTTTAAGCGAGCGTTTATGCGTCTATTAATATTTATACATTTCTTTAATCAAGTGCAATCGACGTATACAATTCAGGCTTAAATCAAAACTTCGGTGGCTATAATAAATTCTAGAACAATATATAATAAATATAGATTGCAGAATCACATATCAGACACAGCGGAGTACAAATAGATACAAATCTGAACCGACCCAAATTAGGTACATAATGTAGACTATACATATACAAGGTACTACATCTCAAAATATGATTATGTGGACAAAAGGAGTTTGGCTCGACATATGATACAACATAACATCACATATATACATAGATGGCAAAAGTAACTACTAGCTACCAGATATGTAATCCACTCTAAAGCATCAAGCTAGAGGACCTGAAACATCTCGACCTGATCTGAGTATTATAAAAATAATAAATGAGTCAGTCTAGACTAAGATAAACTAGTTAGCAAAAATGAATGATAGATAAAGTGAATTAGATCTCAAATATAGTCATATATCAACAAATGCCAAACATGCATCAATAACTGCAAATCACCAAATACTAAAACTCAAGATAGCTTATTAAAAGCGAAATTCACCAAAATGATCTGGTGATAATTCAAACAATATAAAATCTAGAAATCTCATAAATAGAAATCCAGAAATCTCACAAAAAGGGGGAAGACGCCAAACTCCAAGATTTATGAAATAAATTGCCTAACATGTATGTAACTCCAAGATAGATTTATAAGTCTATAAACATAAAGATATGCATGAGACCTATAAACATTAAGATAGGTATGAGACCTATAAACATCAAGATAGGAACAAGTCCCATAAACATCAAGATGGGAATGAGACCAATAAACATAAAGATAGGAACAAGTCTTACAAATTACGATGGCGATTCAAAAACTCATCAATAAAAGTGTTAAATACTTCAATATAGCAACCAAATAGATAATGACCATGTGTCCCATACCACAGGGTTAGCCAAACATTTACTATACAATAGTAAATTCCATTATGTGTAGCAATGGCTCGGTCGAGCAAGTCCGTGAATTAACCGGTAAAAAAAGCAAGCTTTCCATACCTCTCATTTTATTTAACTGTTTAAATCAATTTCTCATTCGATCTATGCCGTGCAATTTTTGTAAATTCTTTACTATAAAATCATTTTTGGTAAAACATTGATTTATAGCAAAAATATATGTATATATATAAGTACACTTTCCAAATCATTGCTCTAAATCATTTTTAAAACCACTTTCAAAGAGAAAAACACTATATATATATATATATATATATATATATATATATATATATTTCTAATACAGTTTATATGGAAATTATATTTGTACTTCAAAACGATTTTCATAAAATGGTTGATTTAGAAAGAAGCCTTTTACAAATTCGATTTGAAACCATGGATCGAAAGTGGGTCTTACTCCCAAGATCCATAGAACAACTCTACGGTATAAAGCATAAAAACGAATTCATCCATTCTTAATCAAAATTTAGAAACATCAATGAAATTGATACGAAATGCAACGCTAAAATCAAGCAATCAATCTATTAGAATCAACAGGGCAAATAAGTGGCGAACGAGTCGATCGAAGAACACCAGAACATGGCCTGGGAGCCAAGTCCAAGCTAAGACCGGTGCACCGATAGGGCATACCAATAGGTTATACCGGTCCACCGGTTATTTCACCTAGGATGACTCCCAGGCGATTCTGGTGGCTCTCCAACAACTGGATTCTGCTCATTTCTCTTATGTTGCTTTTGTAATGATCTGGGGTACTAAACTAGCAACCATGCAAGCATATGTGTGTGTGTGTGTCTCTGTATAATTGAATGAAAATCCTTATTTCATAAGTGGGTTTTCAGAAAATAGAGAATTCAATATTATAGACAAGGGATTCAACAATATATTGAGTCATATACACTATAGATCTGTGTAGTTAATGCCCCACTATTACTCCGCTACAACCCCGTTATATCTCATAGCGGATTTCTACCGCTACGATTTTTCCATATAGCCCCAGAATATAGCCTTTCCGCTTTAATCCCCGCTATTTCTGCTATATCCTGTTATTTCCGCTATATTCCGCTATTCCCGCTATATCTTTTTTAATAAATGAATTGAAAAATTGCATTTATGCATTATAAAATTATGAAACTAATTTATTTGATTTAATTTTTAATATATTTTCAGAAATGAAAGTACTCTAATATTCTACCAAATTCAATTATGTTATATAACAGTTTTTCATTTATTTAAAGTATATTCGCACATGTTTTTATTTAAAATTATTTATGTATTATTTATAATTCGATTGAATGATAATTTTTCTTTTAATTACCATTTAAATATTTGTAAAAACATTAAGTACAAGTTTTATACGCTATTTTAGATCCATCCGCTATATCCCGCTATATCCTCGCTGTATCCCCGCTATGACTTTTTGCACCTCCACTGCTTTGAATCTACCGAGCGCATTAACTGCATAGCTTTAGATTCAAGCAATTCATATAATAGCAGTAAACATTAAACTTAGACTAGAAATTGTGAGATAAACTCACCTAAACAAACCCGAAAGGGAAGATATTAGCTTAGAACCTCATATGTTTTCCTATTTCAACTTCAGCCTAGGCTATGATAAAAGATTGGATAGGAATGATCAATATCAGAAATTAAAACTGAATAAAACCCCTAATTAGATGTATAGAAAGGTAGAAGAGATTACCTCTTATCGGTATATACTAGAATTGAACAAAAGCCCTTTGATTTCAATCTTTAATTTTGGGGATTAGAGTTTTTGGGACTAAGGAATTTTTTTGATTTTCTATTTTCAGTGTTGAAATAAGAATGAGAAACGATATACATATGTTCTCGTTTTTATTTCTCTTACTTTGGGCTAAATGGGTTAAAATGTAGACCCACTAGCCAAGTCTTACTAATTTTCCTAAAACCAAAGTGTTGCTAATTTGTATTGTTTCATTTTAACATATTATAAACACTAACTTGATTTAAGCAATGTTCTAATTTAGCTAACATTGATCTCTACAATTTTTCAAAAATAAATAACATTTCAAAATCTTAAATTTTTACCAATACTGAAAAATTTTACCAAATTAAATACACTTTTTAAAATGAAAAGTTATTCTCCATATTTTTAATAAAATATATCATTAATTGAGAAATCATCTTTCAAGTAATGAAATTATTCTCATATAATGTTTTATTCATTTACTCTAAATTGTTCTAATATTATTAAATATAAGAATTAACTACAAAAAGTAAAATTCAATAAATTCTCAACTTATTCTCATTCCAAGTCCCTTTAAAATTTGGAAACACAATAATCATAAATTCTCAAATTTATTCAACGAATTAATTAAAATTAAATAAATCGTATTTTAAATTTTAATTCTAGATCAATTCGACCAAGGTTGTTAAAGACTTCTCCCTTATAAAAATTGTGTCCCCGCAATTTTCCATAAGGAAAAGTCAATAAAATTACAATGATGCATATATCAAAGAGGATAAAATCATAAGCACGAAATATTTCAAAGTAAGAGTCTTACCACTAATGAGCACGAGAAAATAACTCAGGATGCATTCGCTCGACAAACTCTCTAGTCTCCCATGAACTTTCCTTTGGATTGCTAGAACTTGGACATTAACGAGCGAAACATCTCTATTTCGAAGGAGTTTAACCTCTGATGCAGCAATATATATAGGTCTATGCTCATAAGAAAGGTCGGGTGAAACCTCAAGCTTCACAAGCATTCTTGGCTCACGAAGAGAATCTGAATCACGAAAACACTTCCGAAGCTAAGAAACCTGGAATACATCATAAATTTCAGAGACTTAGGCTAGAAGAGATATCTGATAAGCAACATGGCCAACACGTTCAATGATTAGGTGTGGTCCGATATATCTTTTAGCCAACTTTCCAGAACAACTGAACCGCATCACTCCTTGAATGGAGATACACAAAAGAAGGCTCGATCTCCTACAAAGAATTATAATGATTTCCTCTTATTATCTACATAAGATTTCTACCTGCTCTGTGTTAGAACCTCATTATATGGTTTCAATGACAACAACTATATAAACACATATATTATATATCTTATCAATTTACAGGTATACACTACATGAGATTTCTATGCTCAAGGGTATCGGGACTCAAAGAAAAACAAAAATTTATGGCACATACTAAGGTCATACTAATGTATTGATAGTCTTAGATAAATAATGTAAGATCTCCTAGAGTACACATACACAGACGTAAATTCAAATATATAAAGATTTGCATCAAAATAAGCCTTATCTCTGAAATTGTCAACAACAGACGTCTATGGAAAACAAACAAACGTCTATGATAAGGCTCAGTATTTTTGTTCCTCAAGCCACAAACATCTATGGAAAACCGACAAATGCCTATCACAAGGCTTGGGATTATTATTCCTAAAGCCACAGACGTCTGTGGTTTTCCAACAGATGTCTACCATTGGGTAACTGCAAAATTATGAATGGATGCTTCTGTTCATATTAAAAGAAGTCCTCTCTTCCTCAAAAGTTGTAGTTATTGGATCAAAGAGATTTTATCTAGTAGTAAAAAAAATTCGTTTATCTCGTTGATTCTATAAATAAATCAAAGATTGAGATTAAAAATAATAATTAAATATTCTTTTGATTTCTACTACTTTCTATCTTCATATTTTTGCATTCTTTTTTTACATATCCTTTATCATAACCAAAATATTATTTAGGGTAGATCACTTTCTGCAATTCAAAGCATTCACTTTCATATACTCAAAGGAGATTATAGGAAGAATTGCACTATCAGTAAGTATCCATGTTATTTGGAGCACAAGATTGTTAGAGAAATACTTTTGTATTAGCATATTCCTCCAGGCAAAGTGAGCGCTATTGGTTAAAGGAACTACCAAAGGGGAGCTTTGGGACTGGACGTAGGGAAGTCCAAACCAGTATAAAAACATAGTGTGCTCGCTTTTATTATCTGTCTTATTCATACTCTGCTAATTTACTCTACTTAGTATAATTATTAGTATATACTCTCACATTAGTATATAAGTTACATTATACAAGATCCTAAAGACTTTCATTTGGTATCCAAGCATGGTTATTTCAATTTACAGTAACATGTAATTGAAAACTTTCTAATATGGCAAGTGCATTTCAAGAAGTTTGATCAAATGCTCGTCCCTTACTATTTACTGGTTCTAACTATGCTTATTGGTCAACATGCATGCAAATTTTTGTGGAAGCCAATGGTTTTGGAAATTTGGCAAAGTACTCAAACAAGATATGAAGAACCTACCACGGACATAAGCATTTGGACTAATGCATAAAAAAACACTGCAATTAATAATGCCAAAGCCATAAATGTTTTTTTTGTTCACTTGATAAAAATGAATTTTCACAAGTTATGCTTTGTACTACTACATATGATATATGGCTCACTCTACAAATTACTCATAGAGGCACAACAAAATTCGAGCAAACAAAGATTTATATTTTACAAATTAATTTTCATCATTTAATATGAAAACAAATGAATCTATTAGTGACATGTATTCTAGATTTCAAATTATACAACACGATCTCATGGCACTAGGTGTTAACTTAACTGATTTTAATTTAGTTATAGGAATCTTAAATTCTTCGACTGTCGAATGGGAAAGAAAGGTTTTAGCCATAGAAGAAGCTAGTAATCTCTCTCAACTCAAAGTCAAAGAACTAATAGGAAATATGATGTTATATGAAGCTAATTTGTAAGCAAGAAAGGAGCAAAATCAAGAAAATAAGAATATATTCCTTTTCAAGAAAATAAGGACAATTCCTCCTTGGATGAAGAAGAAATTGTATTCATTGCTAAGGACTACAACAAATTCAATAAATTTAAAAGAACGGCAAAATATCAAAATGGTAGTAATTCAAATTCACTAAATCAAAACATCAATCAAATGTTATGGATGTGACAAAGTCGGTCATATGAAGAAAGATTGTCCACAACTCAATAATGACAAAAAGAAAAGTAAATTCGAGAAATTCAAAAGGAAGCTAAGAGCTTCAAATAACTTGGGATGACTCTGGTTCCTCTTCTTCCGTTGATAGTGATAGTGAAAGTGACGTAGAACAAGCTAATGTATGTTTCACGGCCAATACTAATGAGTACATCCTGAACTAACATATGATGAAAATTTTAAACTTTGCACAGAATTAGATGATAAATATAGAGAATCCAAGAAACTAAATGTTTGTACCAAGATTGGACACAACACTCTTAGGAAGTGTTTGAAGAGATAAAATGAAGAGAATAAATGTAAAAAGAGGATTATCTAACAAACACTCCTAACAATTATCAGAAAGCAACAAAGGAACACAAAGATTTAGAGTGGTTCGGCATATGTCCTACGTCCATTATGGAATGGTTGACTTTTATTAACTTTTTTCCACTGGTTACAACGAATTACAACAGCGAATTTCGAGTACAACAGTGAATTTCGAGTACAATGGTGGTTTCGGCAGAGTCTGGACATTGAATAGCCATAAAAGTCCTTTTCTATAGGTCCTAGGCTGCTATTTATAGATGTAGGCGGCAAATATCTTGCTCAAATCTCGGAATACTTCTTCTCCCACATGGTCGGGCCCATGCGATCGATCCCATGACATATGCACTCGGTCCGTAATCGATACGAACGAATTCCGTATCGATCAATATTTTGTCCAATCGAGTCGAGATCGACGATGAACATTCCTAAGGATGTATGCAAGCTCCTGTGAAAATTTCATGGTATTTGGAGTTGTGGATTGTGAGCGTTGATCGACAAAAGTTTGTATTTTTTGATGGCTTCTGAGTTCGTATCGCTTCTTGTTCGCATCACTCTATTCTTATCTCTCCTAAGCACAAGGTATTTGATGATGCGGCGCTAACTTTTAGAATCGATTCACTTTCCATGTCGTACGACCGAGTCATCCATCTTTGTAGGCTTCATTCGTATCGCTCCTATGCAATCATTTCGTATCCATGTCGTTCACATCGATCAGTAGCTGAATCCTTTCATATCGATGCTTAATTATGTGTTTCATGTTCATCCTTTCGCATCCATCCTCCTATTCGCATCGATCAACCTCGTCCTATTTCGAATCGATTCATACCTACCCTCTTCATATCGCTTGTTTTCTTTCACATGAACGATGTGAAGCGGGGCTTATGAATTGACACGAAGCAATGTAGTTTGATGGATACGAAAGGAACTGATGTCTTTGGATGTGAATGGGATGGCCACGAATGAAGTGGACACGATCTTGATGGATACGAACAAGTTCGACTCTAATTGATATGAAGGAGGCCACTTTTGGATGGATACGAAGTGGAATGTGTATAGGTGGATGCTTGATTGATGCGAACGAGGCCTGCAAGGAGATGGATACGACCAGAGCGTCACGAAGAAGGTGATCTAATGGATATGAATGAGAGCATTGCTTGACTTGCATCTATCATATTTTGAGCATATGAACTCCGATTGGCTTGAAATTTGAAATGCTGACTTCTATAGGTTTGCTCGTCGTGTCATATCAATTGTTGCTTAATCCGGACTCGGACAAAATTTACTGATATCCATAGTTGACCTACATACAACTAGCATTGAAGAAGAACTGTCTTTAGTTCCCAGTCGATTCCTTGGTGTTACGGCCTTGCCAAAAGGCGGGATAACATTTTCCTCCCAAAGTACATCTTGTAAGAACATGACATGCTTTGAAGAGTTGCAACCTTCACCCTGAACAGTTTTACCAAATTGTCTGAACTGTTGTTGTCTTCCCATCAAAAGATGTAAATTTTGAGTGATTTTTAGTACCAAGAATAATGAATTTTCGACTGCCAATTGTTGTATCTTGCAATGTTGTAATTGAGTATCGAATAATAGAAAACTGTTGTTTGTTGTTTTAATTGTCATCAAGAAAGCGTTCACTTCCTGTGAATTTTAAAAATGAAATGTTAATCCATCATACATGCACGTATGTTAGCTTAACTCCTGTTCGCGTTTGCACGTTCACAGGTCATTGTCGGTTCTTTCTTATCGAATTCCATATCGATCCTCTCTTGAATCAATGCACAATTCGAGTCATAACAATGCCTGATGGTTGTTTTGGTGTTTCTGTTCGTATCGAGCCTCTCCTGGACCGATGTGAAAAGTTGAAAAAATCACTCTCATACTGATGGCTGTCGATACGGATTGGTTGGTTTTTTCTTCCTCGTATCGATGGATACGAAAAAAATAAGTGGTCCTTCGAGCAATGGATATAAAGTTGTCATTTCATATCGGTGGACTTACAATGGATATGAACATCCCAATCGATTTCTTGAGTGTCATTCATATCGATGGATATTGGATACGAAGAAGCCTTCCTCGTGTTGGTTGGAATAGAAACTGCTCTGGTCGGTCACTTGCACAGGGAGACGAATCGACACTAGTCCGGGGTCAGGTAATATAAAAGCCTTTTGTACTTTGCATTATCTTCACTTGCTCTTATTTCTTCTGCCTGCCATTCATATCGCTTATAAAGCCAGGAACAAGAACTGTTATCGTCTTTAAACCATTTAACCTCTTAATTCAAACTATTCAAACTAGGTAGTTAACTAATTAAACTCCTCTAAGAATGATGAGAATTGAAACTTGACGTCATTCCACCTAAGACCGTGGTCGATTCCGGTGTCGTCGATGCCGGATAGGGTTGGAGCTTGGTCGAAGTAGGAGGAGATAGAGTTAAGGTTGCCTGGCGAAGAAGGTGTTCGGAGGGTTATGAGGAACTTTATAGATGGCGGTTTGGTCTTGATTTGCATCGATGGATTGAAGAAGAAGATGCCTTGTTTCGTACCGGTCTTGCCTTAAAATTTCGTATCGATCCCCTACCTTTGATTTCGTATCGGTCGTTGATCCTTGGATTTCATATCGATTCCTTCACTTCGGTCGCCTTCTTTTAATTTTTGCATCGATTGAGGGTTCTTGAACTTAGTATTGATCACCTCGAATCGATATGAATAGGAAGGCAACAAACCTCGATCGATACGAAGTTGGTGCCCCTTTGATCGATATGTAGCTAAATTGTTCGATCGATGCGAAGTTTATGTCAAACAATTGATACGAAGTGCGTGCTTCAAATTGATACGAAGTGAATGCCCTTTATCAATACGAAGCAAACTTGCTCGAATGATACAAAGTGAACTTGTGAGCTGGTATGAAATGATGAATTTCTGAACCGATGCGAAGTTTAGGCCTCTGTAATGAGTAATCTAAGTTTTGACTTTGATGGATACGAAATTTTTCCACACTCGAATCATTCGACACTGACGAGCTTCCGCCTTGCATAACTGAACTTAACCATTTCATTGCATATTCGAATGCCCCTTGAAGCTCGTCGATGGAACTGTAACTTGACTGAATTTACTTTAACTCGGACATAAGCTCTGAAGCCAGGATGGTGCGGTTGTGACGGTCAGCAATGACGGTCACTCCGGTTGAATCTCAAAGTCTTGTCATTTGAACACTTCCCTTTTAATTCTGCGAAGTTTCTTAAGTATTATGTAGCACTGCACTGCACAACAGATTCATGCACTTTACACTGGAGAACACACGGGCTTATTATCATAATGATTATTTTGATAAGTTTATTAGTTATGGAATCCAAAATTCCACCGCAACAGGAGACACAAAGTTCACCTCCTTTGGTAATAGAGATACCAGTCACCACGGCCGAAGTTATAGATCCAGCTTCGGACGAGCTACCATGTGCCAGGTTTATCGAGAATCCACAAGATTCTGTGTCGTCTAACGTTTTCGAAGATATGCTGGGGCGGATATGCCTAAGACACGGCTTGTCATTAGGCGGCGTCTTATTACCAGGACAGAATGATAGGCCACATGTTCCCCCTGAAGGGTTTACTACCTTTAACAGACATTCATGCACAACGGGTGCTCTCCCTCCCTTCAACCAATACATTTGAGGGGTTCTAGCTTTCTTTGGAATTTCCCTATCACAATTACATTCGAACGGATATGCACTGCTAAACAGTTTGTCCATCGTGTTCAGGAACATCTCTTTCGACCCCCAATCCTGGAAGAAGTAAGATATTTATTCAATGTCAAGAGTAGGGGAGATAGCCCTTCTTTCACGTTCTTAGAGGTGGTCAAGAACTTCCAAGTTATGAATGATGCCTGGACCAGATTAAGCTACTTCAAAACTGAATGGTTCTATATCCGATGCCCTCCAGGGTTCGCTAGTCGATGGTTAGTTAGACGCAAGTGCTATAATTTTTCGGTAACTGGCAGAATAGTCGTAACTGACACTGAAACTAATATCTTCTTTCCTTTACAGCCGCAATTGCATGACCTGAAGGCGCACACTTCAAAGAAATAGTATAGGTCCTTCAGGAAGTGCCAAGTGAAATGAGGGAAATCGAGTCAGTGCTCGTAAATAGAAACTTGAGAATTGTTGGGCTAATAGAATGAAATCAAAGCATCAGATTTGAAGGATCGCTCAGGGAGACCCCAGTGAGAAGGTCTAAGCGTAGAGCACACGGGATCGTAATAACTGAAGAGGGTGATAGAGAGGATACTCCTACTGATGACGAACCCATAGCTGGGACATCAGACTCTTTTCAAGGTTTAGAGGGAAGAAGAAAAGGCAAGGCAGTAGCACACATGCATCATAAATCTTCGAGATGGAAATCCGTAATTGTGTCCCTACCAGTCTTCGCTATTAGAATTTCGGAGGATCCTCCCTCGCAAGTAGAGAATCCTTTCAAAGGACTTACCTATATTCCGATTCTGGACTATATGTCACTTCAATACGACACCGTACTAGAGGGGCTTCAAAGTGCTCTTGATTGAAGAGAGTCTCTTCTTACAAGTTTGGCCGACATTTCTGGTTGGTCGGGGGGTTGCATACATATATACACTTCACGGAACTACATGATTTCCAATCTTAAGTTGTTCACTTCTAGAGATCACTAACTCTGTTTTTCTTTTTACTTTACGGATAAGATGACTAGACGAGAATCCATGTTGGGAAGTCTCCGTTCGGCGCGCCAGTCATCGAGTTCGAACTATGAATCCCATCGAAGGGAGGCTGATAGAGACTGCGATCATGGTTATTCCATCCAAGAGCATTATAGGAGGGATAAGGATAGGGACAGAGAATACAGACTTCGCCCTCGATCATACTACCCACCCCCTCAAGCTCCAACACAACCTTCTGGTCGCGGAAAACAACCAATAGAGCCTCTGCGTCAAAAACCATCCCATCAAGCTTCCAGGCTCAATCCACAACGTCGTAGAATGGAGTTCGAAACACCTATTCTTATAGAACAAACCATCACTGACCCTACTGGGGAAGGTGCAATCAAAATTGCACAATTGAGAAAAGATTTCCCAAACATTTTCTTCGACGGTTTTATCTTTCCTCCTCACTAGAAGAAAATTCCATCTAAGGTAGAGCAAACGATGCATGAATATATTCATGACATTTATACTCAATATAAGGAGTGGATGAAAGCTGCGGATAAAGCGTCGACGGTGGCTTTCGAGCGAGCCAAAACAATCGAGAAGCTGGAGGCCTACCTTGCTCATAAGGATCGTATTATTCAAGTGCTTAATGACGAAGCCGAATCTTCTCGGCTATCTGAAATAGAGGCCACCAAAAAGCCGATGATCCAACTCAATCTATGGAAAGAATGCGTCAACTGCATTTCGCTTTGGTGGAGGAGATGGGCCACCAGAACTACGCAGTTATAGCTGAGAGGGATGCTACATTGAAGGAACTCAACGAGCTTAAAGCTAAATTTCCCAAAATTATTAAAGAAAAAGATTATGCAAATAAAGCAGCCCAAGAAGCGTGTGAGCAAGCTGTGGTGCTTCAGGGCAAACGGGATGCGGCAGCACTTAGAGTCCAGGAGGTTGAGGCCAAGGTTGAGGATGAAGTTAAAACGGTAGAGTCTAGGCTAGCGGAAGATATTGAAGACCTCTTGATCATGTATAATGCTAACGTCTTGAAGCATAGGAATCTAGCTTGGCTCGACAATTATCCAACCCATCTGTACAACGCTTGGGGCCAATTAGTAGGGGACGAATAGGTTGCTCACCAAGCTGAATCGATTGATGAGTTCGAGCTCGAGAATCGGGTGTTGAGTGAAGAAGAACGAAAAATTCTCCATGATATGATGATCTTATATGAAAAGGTGAAACTTGGAGCTCAGCATCCGGATGTCAAAGAAGGTTTTGGCGTCAAGCACCATGATATAAGTTTTGAAACTCTCGTGCTGACCCAGTCAGAAACTACATATGCGATTGATCTTCAGTCCATTCCTGCTTATAATCTGGATCAACCACGGTTGTCTCCAGTCCAAGAGCAAGTAACTGAAGATGCTCCGCCAGTTGTGAGTTAAATTGAAGAAGGTACTCTGAACATTTCCAATGCTTGTTCAAAATTGGAGGTGTTACTTGAAGTAACTGTTAACAGTTTTTCTTTTTGTTTCCATTCGGTGATTGGAACTACATCGGTCGTGCCTCCTGCAACTCAAGAGCAACACCAAGAGTAGGAGGCCATCATAACCAAAGCGATCACGACGATGGCTCAAGGGAGTATACTTACTTTTGATGAATAGATGATGGAGGAGCTCCTCGGTCATCATAGTAATCCCTTTGCCGACTTGCCTTTTGTTATGGGCGGAGTAACACCTGTGAGTAGTTCCTTGGGCCCAGCTACTAGCGATTTCGGTGATGCACACACAGCTCATGAAGAGGAAATAATAGCCAAAATTAACGCCTATATGGAAGCAACTGCACGGGCTAGTAGTTTGGAGGTGGAATGGCTGACCCTAGTCCAGACCCTTTGCGGATGATATCTTTGAGAGGAACGGTCGTTGAGACAAGTGTATCTATCCCGCCTCCTAATGTTGATCCTATCCCTCTGAATCCACCTTTAGGAAGCATTCCCATACACTTGATTTCAGAGGAGGAAGTTGATATAATGCCCTAGACTGGAGATCGGCCATCGAAAGGTAAGGGTTAAAGAGAAAACCAAGTGGCAGCTCCAGTAGGTCCACACTGAAGAAAAACAGAGAGAAAAGAAAAAGTAGATGCGTCTGTTCGACTCATTTTTGGTAGATAGATAGGAATCTAATTTTGCTTTCTTTTTGTAGGCTGTGTGTAGATGCAGATACGGCCCCTGCTAGTACGACTTTTGGTATAGCTTTGTACTTAATTTTTTCTTCCAAACAATGATTGAAATAAAGTTCCATTTTGTCTTCTGTAAAACTTGCGTTAATTTTCTTAAGTGTTTCAGCATTCGAACTTTCCTTAGATATACCTGTGAAACTTTAGCTCTTTAATTCGAACTTTGCCCCAGATTTGAGGATACACCGGACAAATCAGTCAGCAATCGATGTTTTCCTTTAACACATTGGTCTTAATCTTTATGAAATAAAATGGAAGCATGGTAGTCAAGCCACACTGGCTCACCAATTGGTGATCATATCCACACTCTGTGGATTACATTTGTTCATCGGCGGTCGATTATGCCTGCTTAATTTTTAGTGACATGTCCATGCTACGGTGACTTAAGTTATTTTCACGGGTGGTCATTCATGCCTGCTTAATGTTTATAAATGTGTCCACACTCTGGGTACTCTAGATTGATTCGTGGGTGGTTAGTTACACCCGATTTAAGTTTATACTCTGACTGCACACTGGGGACTTGAAGTTTTATTAACAATATTTATGTTTAAACTCCAATCCGCACTCTGGGGATGTTAGAGTTAGTCGGTGTTTATATTCCAATCCACGCTTCAGGGACTTAGAGTCAATTGATGTCAATACTCCGGTTTGTACTCCGAGAATCTAGAGTTAGTTGATGTTCATACTCCAGTTCACACTACGGGAATCTAGAGTTTGTTGATGTTGACACTCCGGTTCGCACTCTGGGAATCCAGAATTAGTTGATGTTTATACTCCGGCTCACACTTCGAGAATCTGGAGTTGGCCGACAGATGGTCAGTCAGATCTGCTTAGGCTTTAGGATTTTGTTCGCACTTCGAGAATGACGAACCTATCGGGATCGCGGATGATCTGTTCACATCCACCCTGAGTTAACAAGCGAAATCATTAGATGGACGGATCCATCCTCCTCAAACTTGTTCAGGATACGGGCGAAGTCATTAGGTGGACGGATCCACCCTCTTCGAGACCGTATTTATAAGTTTACACTCCAGCTCGCACTCCAAGAATCTGGAGTTAGTTAAGGACTGTCGTGTATCAATCCTTTTTTGGCTTCAGTGTGATAACTTGCCCCTCGAGCTCGAGTTTCACTTAGCGAGTAACCGGTCGTATAACAGTTACACCCTATTTGAATAAACCCCAACATCACGTGGAATTTAGCTCTCCATTTGTAGTGATAGTAGTATGTCAGATTTTAAAAAACAATAGCTCTGGCTCGAAGAGAATTGCGTTTTATTTCTGAAATAAGAAAATATGGCACAGCCAGTGGCCTTATTACAAATTCAAATTTCAAAATGCATAAACAAATTGCGAATGAAAAGTAAACCGAATAAGTGAAGCCTATCATTTGTAGTAGCAACAAAGGCTTTCGCTACTCAAGGCTCTCGGCAGAGTAAGACTATTAACGGTCGGTAATTCGAATGTGCCGTCTCCGAGCTTTCGTTCGATGACATAAAGCCCTTCCCATGTTGGTTTCATATGCGAAGGAACCGGGTAGATTCTTTTGAGGACGAGATCATCGAGTTCGAAGGTTCGGGGTCGAACCTTGGCATTGTATAATCGGGAGACTCGACTTGGGTATGCAGCTGCCTTCAAATCAGCCTCTTCACGTTTCTCATCCAACAAATCCAAAGATTCGACATGTAATACGGCGTTCGTTTTCGGATCATAATAAGTCACACGATGAGAAGGTACTTCTATCTTGACCGGAATAATGGCTTCTGAACCTAAGAAAGTGAGAATGGTGTATGGCAGGTCGTGGACTTGTGGGTTGTTCGGTAAGCCCATAGAGCCATAGGAAATTCATCGACCCACTTGCCCTCGGCCTTTTCCAATCGTTTCTTTAGAATAGACTTTATAACTTTATTCACAGCTTCCACCTGTCCATTCGCTCTAGGGCGTGCAACTACGGAGAATTTCTTCTGAATAACGAATCATTGATAGAAGTTCTCAAATTCAATACTGTCGAATTGGGTTCCGTTATCGGTGACGATGGTATTTGAGAGACCAAATCGACAGATAATGTTGCGGTTTACAAAGTTGATCACCTTCTTCGTCGTGATTATAGTAAGAGGCTTAGCTTCCACCCACTTGGTAAAGTAATCAACTGCGACGACGGTGTACTTTGCACACCTTTGGCTAGAGGTGGAGAGACAATAATATCAATGCCTCATGCTGCAAATGGTCATGGACTGGCCATCTGAGTTATCTCAGTAGGTGGGGCTCTAGGAAATCGAGCATGCTTCTGACATCTGTCACATTTTCTGCGGTAATCTGATGCTTCACGATTTACAGTCGGCTAATAGTATCCATATCAACGAACTTTCTTGACAAGAGCTTGCCCCTCGATGTGATCGCCACATTCTCCTTCGTGTACATCACATAACACTCATTTAATTTCATCGCAAGCGACACCGGAGTAAAGGAATAGAGTTTTCCCTTCTATACATGACTCCATTCTGAATAGTGAACCATGAAGCTTTTCGAAGAATTTGTCTCTTTTCACTTCTGCGCTCTGACAGGGTCCCATGCTCAATACAATTTTTGAATGGAGTCGTCCATGACTCCTTATCGGGAACGACCTTAAATATCCAATCCGTCTCCACTTGATCAATGTTTGGGGATATAACGACCCGCAAATCCGTACCTCTTGAGTCAACACTATTCTACAACAATCAACTCAAGTTGTACAGAAATACGAACCATTTGGGTTAAAGAAGAAGAGGTAGAAGAAGAAGAATAGAAAACAACAACATAATCTAACCATCGCAGCGGAATAAAATATAATAGATAATAAACAATCTTTACTCAAAATCAATTTATCTATTTACATATATTACATCATCAGAGTACATCAATTACAGATCACATCAATAACATACAAATGGATGCCTAGCAACTCAATACAGCGGAATACATATATATATAAACAAGTACGAGAGTACGTGTCGTCATCCAGCTCGTCTCCTGAGCTCCATAGCGTCATCCTGTATCCTATAATACTCGGTCTGACCCGAGCATTACAGTTAAATAACACCCGAGTCAGTCTGGATTACCAGCGTGAGAAAATCACACCCAATTGATTATTAAAGTTTCAAAAATCCTTTGAAAACAAAAGCATCTCGTAAGACCACGCCACAAATAAACATGTCGGGTTTTTACCTTACGATAGCTAAAACAATTTTTATAGAAATCCTCTGATATATAATAGGGTCTATATACAAATACTTATAAAATAGCCGAAATTGTTACATCTATTAAATTCCAGCTACTAGCCACAAAAGTGGGTAATACAAACAAAACTCGTACAAGGCTCGTTGGGAGAATGGATTTCCAACTAATGACTAGGCACTGGGGTACCACCTGCCACACTACGGGGCCTAGATCACCGTACCGAGGAGTACGCCCGCTCCCCTGCAACACAAGGCCGGGACTACCCCTTGCTGGATAATCCTGAGTGAGATCACCCCGCGGTTGGGATCAACAACCGTCCACTAAGACGAAAAATAAAAAGGGACATCTAGACTGGAATGACCTCACCCTGCTTGGGTGCTACCCACCTAGCCTTGCTGCATATCCCCTGATTTTCAGTCATTCTCATTTGATGAGGCTTGAGGCTAAGGGTTACCTTTTTATAACTTATCCCTTAGAATGCCCATCGTCCACCTGACGATGTTTCGCAAGCATTCATCCATACAAGTCCATCCCGGGTTCGAACGGAACCGAAGGCACTATTCCTACTACATCCATTTTGGAAATATCCTCAGGATTAGTAGCGACTAGCCCTTGCACTTCACTGCTCCATCTTCGAATCCAAAATCGCTTTCACGAAACGTATAAACCGGATCGAAGTGGTTTTCGAGAAATAAATCTCGATCCCGGTCTCTTCGAAACGATCAACGCATTTGGCCAATATTGATAGTCGGTTATTTAACTATCAATTAACATTCACAACATCCATCACACAATAATTGAGTTTCCAAAATTATTTATTAATCTCAAAAATATCTTTACAAGATATATTCTTACTTCAAATCCTTTTGAAAACAGTTTCAAACTATTTTCCTTTCCTCGGAATAAATTCCGAGTATTTCCATTTCCACTTGAATTACCAAGCACAAAACTTTAAATTTAAAAATAATTTAAAAACACTTTATTGTAAAAATATATTTAACATTCAATTTAGAAAAATTTACTTTAATACTTAATTTATAATAATATTTTAAACAAAATACCAAATCATTATTTAAATAATTATTACCTAATAGATTAAACAAAATACTTACTTTGGAGATTACTTTAGAACAATTAAGTTAAGACTATTTCAATAATTGGCTAAGATAGATTCTATATGAATATTTAAAAAAAAGGTTACTTTATAAAATATAAAACTAGATTTTCACTTTTTAAATACCACTATACTAGGTCATTCTTAAATTAATTACTACTATAATAGACTAAAAGGAAATACTTACTTTAGAATTTAAATATTTAGAAACAATAATTTTTTTCAAAACATACTTTTCAAAACAACTTTAAAACCTTTAATTTATATTTAAAAATTAACTTTGCAAAGGTACTTGGTTATCCAGGGAGAATTCCCAATCTCAATCACTTAAATCAATTTTTTTTCAAATTGATTTCCAATTTATTCCATTCAAATCTCTTTACTTACTTAGTTCATTCCAAAATTTATAAATTATGAACCTTATTATCAATATTATTATCATCCGTTTGATTTTAATTTCTTTTATCTGAAATATACCAATTCCAGGTTATTCCCAGTTCCTTCTTTATTCTTATTAAATAATTTAAATCCTTAATTTAAAATAAATGTTTTGTTCTTTTAAACAATAACATTGAAACTTAAGTTCTCATTAACTCTCTTTTTATTTAACTTTTTCTTCCCATACTCAAGTTTTACTTATTAAAATTTTAAAGTCACTTATTTCCTTTCCAGTTCATTCATAAATTTATTCAACTTTCTATAATTTCTTTACTTACAATTTCACTTCTTTTATTATCATCCCAAACTCAAATTATATATTTGGTAATTCATTATTGCCCGATTATAACAATCAAGTCATAGCATTCAATATTTCCACATAATTCATTACAGGGTATCAAATATTCAGAACCGAGAATATTAAATAATTAAATAAAGTTGAGGGGTCCAGTTGGATCCCTCCCACCTGTTTTCCCTGCATCCACAGATGTTAGCACAATATAATACATCAATTTCAAAATATCATACTATATCACATCAATCAATCCAGCCATTCAAACAATTATTTCAATTTAATACTTTAAATTTAAATTTAACTGAGTGAGATTAACTCACCTTTGATTTTAATTATGCAATCCTCTCCAATCTTCACAGTACTTGACCTTGTATAATAATTTTTATAATTTATTAAATTATTTAATTGGCTAAAAATTTACTCAACTGTTCATTTTTTTTTAATAAACTCCAATCAACTAATGATTTTGTTTTAACCTTGCACAATATGACTTATTAACATCTAAGATAATCCCATAAACAAATTAAATTAACTAGCAATTAAATTTTCAATTTGATGAATTTAGTTAATCAATAATTTACTAACTAATAATTCGTTTTAATCTAATCTTTCCTTTTAAATAATCCTTCGTATCTAGAATAAAGTTTAATTAAGTTTATCAAATAAAGTTATCTCCATACAATATTGTTTCAAAAATATATCAGTAGATTTAAAATGGGTAAATCTATTCTTTTGAACTATATACTTATAAAAATAATCTATATAGGTTAAAAATTAAATTTTATATACACTTCTCAATATTTAAAATCTCTGTATCTTCCCAAACCTTAAACAAATATATATTTATTTTATTTTGAAAATAATCTGAAATCCATATAGGTTAAGATCTTTTTTTTTTCTGTGCTTATATTTATATTTTTAAAACTCCTGAAATTAAATTCAAATCCAGCATCAAATTTTAAACTGGAATCCAAATTGAAATTAAATGAGTTTTAATTTATACCTCGCGTACCAGTATATTCATTCATACTTGTATATATATTTCATATATTGGGAATTTCTTTTCTACAGATATTTTTACGAGAATATACATACAGATATCAATCAATAAAGATAAATACCTCAGCTAAGCCAACGTCGACTCGATCCTTATGCTCGCGACCGGCCTCTCGCGCTCGAACTCAAGCTCGCACTTCGAGTTGCCGCCAGTTCCTCCATCGCGACCCTAAAATCGAACTAGCGGCCGCCCTAGCCGATTTCCCAACCCACTTCGCTGCCTCGCATCAAAGTCGCCAGTTGTTGCGACCTGTCGCTCGCGAATTCCTATTCGCACGCCTCTCGATTTCCCTTCGTCACTCGGCCTGGATTGCGATACGCGAATCGCGTGATCCCGCTTCGAGCTGAATCGATTTGATTTCTAAGCGGCTGCCCCCTTTTCTTTTTTTTTTTTCTTTTTTTAGATTTCTCGATCAAACAGAATGAAAGAAGGGAATTTTTCTATCGGCCATTGATTTCGATTTTTTTTTTATTTCACTGAAGGAAAGGAAGGGTTTATAGAAATAGTGGAAAACAAGAGAATGGCGTGCTCTGGAATGTTGTCTGTTGAAAGGGGACGCGATGATGTTGTTATGTACGAGAGGAGACAACGATATGAAGGGAGGGCAGCTGGTTGAGATAGAATCTCAGCTGATTATAAAAAGAAAAGCGTGTTTAAGAACGCACTGATGATATTAATTTGATCAACTAAAGTTTTATTAAATTTTCAACGCGTTAACTAATCGTACGCTCACACAGCAACTCCAATTTCTACAAAATTTGAAATCCGATAATAATTCAGTATTACGGACCCAATGGAACTTGTTTCGTCGAATTCCGAGACTGCACCTCGGAAGGCTATTTTTAAATTCAATTTAAAACGATAAAATTTTCAAAACTGAACAATTCAGTATTACATTCAATTTTAACACTTCTATTATATTCAATGTTATCAATATAAATTTATAAGCCTTCAAATTATATTTTTAACAGGCTTAAAATTCCAAATCCAATATTTTATCTAACTTCAAATAATTTAATTTACTAATTTAATTATCAAATAAACTATGATATCCTTGATTCCAATTAGAATTGCTCTATTTAATATTTAAAATCAATTAAATGTTCCGATTGTAAATGCTTAAAAATTTCGGGTCGTCACATTCCTCCCCCCTTAAAAGAATTTTGTCCCCGAAATTACTAGTTAGGAAGAATGGTCTAATACCCGTTACTATTTTTCCCAAAACCAAACAGTTTTTAACAACAACCCAACAATCTTTATTAAAGGAACACTATCCATTTTACTAACTTTCCAAATTCTTTCATTGGGTTTCTACCAATATCATTGCCCCAATCCATTCAAATTTAAATTTTAAACCCAATTTAAATTTTCAAAAATTTCTTGAAAATTTTCTTAAGTTCAAATTAAGTTTATAATACAAGTTTTGATCTTCATTTTATTTTTCAATTCATCAAACAATATTTATTTTGGGTTTCTATCCCACTTTATCAAATTTTATAAGCCACAACTTATTATTTACACGATTCCATCCATCATAGGCTTAAATATATTATTCTTTTATTTTTAACTCAAGCCTTATGCTTATTTACAACCCAAACATATTTTATTTTAAGGATTTTTAAATTCTTTTACACATTATTCTTTTATTTCAATTCCAATCCTTATTCCACTTATTTTTCATTTATTCAGGTAAGAATCTAATTCCATCAAATAATTCAATTGAATTTTTATCCCAATTCAATTCTATTTTAACTCAGATTTATTTAACTCAATTCGATTTTAACTTAATTCGAATACAACTGTATATTATTTCAGCTTATTCAATTTATTTCAATCCAATTAAATTTTTATTTCCCAATCCAAGTTCATTTCATTTTTTTCTTTTTTTTCCTTTCTAATTTAAAAATCATTTCCATTTATAAGCTTACAACTTATCTTATCAGGATTTTTAAACACCCGGCTTTGGTTTCGAAATGTTTTGAAATCTCCAACATTTCAAATCATATTTCTTAAAAATTAAACTGATCTTGGTTTATTCCTAACAAATTTCCTTTGAAATTTCAAAAACAAATAGGTTTTCCTGAACAAATCAATTTGGTAGCAATTCATCACTTAGAAACTCGAAAATGAACATCGATGATGCTGCAGTCATCACCGAAATTATTTTCCAGCAACTGAAGTGAATTCCATGCTATATCCCTTCCAAAAATTTATTTGAACCTATTTCCTTTCAGAAATACCCCCAAAAACAACAATGCTACTATTTATCTTCAAAATACTCCCAAAATCTCTGGGGTTTTAAAGTTCCAAATCCTGCTTAAATCCATTTTAACTATAATTCATTTTTTTACAGTTTATGCTTATACAATTTCTCATTTGATTACATTTCAATTTATAATTTTCATTCATAATCCATATTTATAAATTTCATTTTATAATGAATTTATTCCCCTAAATTTTAGTTATATTTCAATTTCTAGTTAAATTTTCACTTAATAATGATAATACTTTAATATTATCATTCCTAACATTCAATTAACATCTAAGCAACCATATATTGGCTACATAGTTTTCAAAAACTATTCTTTATATCAAGATATGTTTTTGGGTAAAATTATTTCATTTACCCATATTTAAAACAATACCGTGTCGATTGTTCTATTCAAGTGTTTAGAAACCCTTTCGATACAGTTGTCCAGACTGTGCCGACGAAGGTTCATATGCCACCCAATAAACCGATCAACACAATATTAAAACAATTTATATTCACTAAAAAATACGCACTCATATTTATTAATACACTCAAACTCATTCTAGAGTACCATAGACTCTATTTTATGAGTATCTCCCACCAGAGCCAAGGTTATCTCCAACCTAAGCTCTGATACCAAGTGTAACTACCCGCAAACCCGTACCTCTTGAGTCAACACTATTCTACAACAATCAACTCAAGTTGTACAGAAATACGAACCATTTGGGTTAAAGAAGAAGAGGTAGAAGAAGAAGAATAGAAAACAACAACAGAATCTAACCATCGCAGCGGAATAAAATATAATAGATAATAAATAATCTTTACTCAAAATCAATTTATCTGTTTACATATATTACATCATCAGAGTACATCAATCACAGATCACATCAATAACATACAAATGGATGCCTAGCAACTCAATACAGCGGAATACATATATATATAAACAAGTACGAGAGTACGTGTCGTCATCCAGCTCGTCTCCTGAGCTCCATAGCATCATCCTGTATCCTATAATACTTGGTCTGACCCGAGCATTACAGTTAAATAACACCCGAGTCAGTCTGGATTACCAGCGTGAGAAAATCACACCTAATTGATTATTAAAGTTTCAAAAATCCTTTGAAAACAAAAGCATCTCGTAAGACCATGCCACAAATAAACATGTCGGGTTTTTACCTTACGATAGCTAAAACAATTTTTATAGAAATCCTCTGATATTATAATAGGGTCTATATACAAATACTTATAAAATAGCCGAAATTGTTACATCTATTAAATTCTAGCTACTAGCCACAAAAGTGGGTAATACAAACAAAACTCGTACAAGGCTCGTAGGGAGAATGGATTTCCAACTAATGACTAGGCACTGGGGTACCACCGGCCACAGTACGGGGCCTAGATCACCGTACCGAGGAGTACCCCGCTCCCCTGCAACACAAGGCCGGGACTACCGTTTACTGGATAATCCCGAGTGAGATCACCCCGCGGTTGGGATCAGCAACCGCCCACTAAGCCTAAAAATAAAAAGGGACATCTAGACTGGAATGACCTCACCCTGCTTGGGTGCTACCCACCTAGCCTTGCTGCATATCCCCTGATTTTCAGTCATTCCCATTTGATGAGGCTTGAGGCTAAGCGTTACCTTTTTAGAACTTATCCCTTAGAATGCCCATCGTCCACCTGACAATGTTTCCCAAGCATTCATCCATACAAGTCTGTCCCAGGTTCGAACGGAACCGAAGGCACTATTCCTACTACATCCATTTTGGAAATATCCTCAGGATTATTAGCGACTAGCCCTTGCACTTCACTGCTCCATCTTCGAATCCAAAATCGTTTTCACGAAACGTACAAAGCGGATCGAAGTGGTTTTCGAGAAATAAATCTCGATCCCGGTCTCTTCGAAACGATCAACGCATTTGGCCAATATTGATAGTCGGTTATTTAACTATCAATTAACATTCACAACATCCATCACACAATAATTGAGTTTCCAAAATTATTTATTAATCTCAAAAATATCTTTACAAGATATATTCTTACTTCAAATCCTTTTGAAAACAGTTTCAAACTATTTTCCTTTCCTCGGAATAAATTCCGAGTATTTCCATTTCCACTTGAATTACCAAGCACAAAACTTTAAATTTAAAAATAATTTAAAAACACTTTATTGTAAAAATATATTTAACATTCAATTTAGAAAAATTTACTTTAATACTTAAATTTATAATAATATTTTAAACAAAATACCAAATCATTATTTAAATAATTATTACGCTAATAGATTAAACAAAATACTTACTTTGGAGTTTACTTTAGAACATTTAAGTTAAGACTATTTCAATAATTGGCTAAGATAGATTCTATATGAATATTTAAAAAAAAGGTTACTTTATAAAATATAAAACTAGATTTTCACTTTTTAAATACCATTATACTAGGTCATTCTTAAATTAATTACTACTATAATAGACTAAAAGGAAATACTTACTTTAGAATTTAAATATTTATAAACAATAATTTTTTTCAAAACATACTTTTCAAAACAACTTTAAAACATTTAATTTATATTTAAAAATTAACTTTGCAAAGGTACTTGGTTATCCAGGGAGAATTCCCAATCTCAATCACTTAAATCAATTTTTTTCAAATTGATTTCCAATTTATTCCATTCAAATCTCTTTACTTACTCAGTTCATTCCAAAATTTATAAATTATGGACCTTATTATCAATGTTATTATCATCCGTTTGATTTTAATTTCTTTTATCTGAAATATACCAATTCCAGGTTATTCCCAATTCCTTCTTTATTCTTATTAAATAATTTAAATCCTTAGTTTAAAATAAATGTTTTGTTCTTTTAAACAATAACATTGAAACTTAAGTTCTCATTAACTCTCTGTTTATTTAACTTTTTCTTCCCACACTCAAGTTTTATTTATTAAAATTTTAAAGTCACTTATTTCCTTTCCAGTTCATTCATAAATTTATTCAACTTTCTATAATTTCTTTACTTACAATTTCACTTCTTTTATTATCATCCCAAACTCAAATTATATATTTGGTAATTCATTATTGCCCGATTATAACAATCAAGCCATAGCATTCAATATTTCCACATAATTCATTACAGGGTATCAAATATTCAGAACAGAGAATATTAAATAATTAAATAAAGTTGAGGGGTCCAGTTGGATCCCTCCCACCTGTTTTCCCTGCATCCACAGATGTTAGCACAATATAATACATTAATTTCAAAATATCATACTATATCACATCAATCAATCCAGCCATTCAAACAATTATTTCAATTTAATACTTTAAATTTAAATTTAACTGAGTGAGATTAACTCACCTTTGATTTTAATTATGCAATCCTCTCCAGACCGGTCCATTTCTTCACAGTACTTGACCTTGTATAATAATTTTTACAATTTATTAAATTATTTAATTGGCTAAAAATTTACTCAACTGTTCATTTTTTTTCAATAAAATCCAATCAACTAATGATTTAGTTTTAACCTTGCACAATATGACTTATTAACATCTAAGATAATCCCATAAGCAAATTAAATTAACTAGAAATTAAATTTTCAATTTGATGAATTTAGTTAATCAATAATTTACTAACTAATAATTCGTTTTAATCTAATCTTTCCTTTTAAATAATCCTTCGTATCTAGAATAAAGTTTAATTAAGTTTATCAAATAAAGTTATCTCCATACAATATTGTTTCAAAAATATATCAGTAGATTTAAAATGGGTAAATATTTTTTTTTGAATATATACTTATAAAAATAATCTATACAGGTTAAAAATCAAATTTTATATACACTTCTCAATATTTAAAATCTTTGTATCTTCCCAAACCTTGAACAAATATATATTTATTTTATTTTGAAAATAATCTGAAATCCATATAGGTTAAGATCTTTTTTTTTTCTGTGCTTATATTTATATTTTTAAAACTCCTGAAATTAAATTCAAATCCAGCATCAAATTTTAAACTGGAATGCAAATTGAAATTAAATGAGTTGTAATTTATACCTCACATACCAGTATATTCATTCATACTTGTATATATATTTCATATATTGGGAATTTCTTTTCTACAGATATTTTTACGAGAATATACATACAGATATCAATCAATAAAGATAAATACCTCAGCTAAGCCAACACCGACTCGATCCTTATGCTCGCGACCAGCCTCTCGCGCTCGAACTCAAGCTCGCACTTCGAGTTGCCGCCAGTTCCTCCATCGCGACCCCAAAATCGAACTAGCGGCCGCCCTAGCCGATTTCCCAACCCAGTTCGCTGCCTCGCATCAAAGTCGCCAGTAGTCGCGACCTGTCGCTCGCGAGTTCCTATTCGCACGCCTCTCGATTTCCCTTCGTCACTCGGCCTGGATCGCGATACGCGAATCGCATAATCCCCCTTCAAGCTGAATCGATTTGATTTTTAAGCGGCTGCCCCCTCTTCTCTTTTTTTTTTAGATTTCTCGATCAAACAGAATGAAAGAAGGCATTGTTTCTATCGGCCATTGATTTCGATTTCAATTTTTTTTTTCACTGAAGGAAAGGAAGGGTTTATAGAAATAGTGGAAAACAAAAGAATGGCGTGCTCTGGAATGTTGTCTATTGAAAGGGGACGCGATGATGTTGTTATGTACGAGAGGAGACAACGATATGAAGGGAGGGCAGCTGGTTGAGAAAGAATCTCAGCTGAATATAAAAAGAAAAGCGTGTTTAAGAACGCACTGATGATATTAATTTGATCAACTAAAGTTTTATTAAATTTTCAACGCATTAACTAATCGTACGCTCACACAACAACTCCAATTACTATGAAATTTGAAATCCGATAATAATTCAATATTACGGACCCAATGGAACTTGTTTCGTCGAATTCCGAGACTGCGCTTTGGAAGGCTATTTTTAAATTCAATTTAAAACGATAAAATTTTCAAAACTGAATGTGTTTGGCAGGCACATACTTCCCTAGAGTTTACAAGCGAAGCTTGGTTCTCTAGGTAATTCAAAAAAAAAAATTCAAAACTGAACAATTCAGTGTTACATTCAATTTTAACACTTCTATTATATTCAATGCTATCAATATAAATTTATAAGCCTTCAAATTATATTTTTAACAGGCTTAAAATTCCAAATCCAATATTTTATCTAACTTCAAATAATTTAATTTACTAATTTAATTATCAAATAAACTATGATATCCTTGATTCCAATTAGAATTGCTCTATTTAATATTTAAAATCAATTAAATGTTTCGATTGTAAATGCTTAAAAATTTCGGGTCGTCACAGGGGAAGATAGCTTATCCAAGGGAATGAGTCCCATTCGTTTTGTCTCACCTGTACAGGCTAACTTTTCTAGTGAATCAGCTTTCTAATTTCACTCTTGGGGGACGTAGTAGATAGCATAATGATTGAACTGATCCAGTATCTCCCGAACCTGGGCTAAGTAAGTAGCCAGTCTTCGGTCTTTGACCTGGTACTCCCCCCGAACTTGACACACGACTAATTGCGATCATAATAATTCTCCACAGCAATGATTTTTAAACCTCGCGCGAGTCTCAATTCGGTAAGTAGCGCTTTATATTTAGCTTCGTTGTTGATCGCATGCAAGTTGAACTTTAGAGCATAGCATATAGATCGACATTTAGGAGTTTCAAGTACAACCCCAGCACCTAAGCAACGGTCGTTTGATGCACCATCGGTATGTAGCTTTCAGATATACTTAGGAGATTCGCTAGTCTCAGGAAGTCCTCTAGGATAGTAAATTCAGATATGAAATCCGCTAGGACTTGTGCTTGAATGGTTCTCCTTGGAGTGAAAGTAATGTTAAACTGACTTAACTCGATATTCCACTTGAGTAACCTACCAGACGTCTAAGGCCATGTAAGGACCTATCGTAATGGCTGGTTAGTGTAAACGGTGATAGGATGAGCCTGAAAATATGGACAGAGCTTCCTTGGGGCAATAACAAGACCATAAGCCAACTTCTCTAGCTTAGAACATTTTCTCTCAGCTTCGATCAGTCATTTTCTTATGTAGTAGACCGGCTTTTGTATTCGATCTTCCTCCCGAATTAAGGCAGCACTGATTGCGTTTTCTGACACTGCCAAGTAAATGTACAATTTCTCATGATCAATAGGCTTTGATAGGATAGGCAGTGTAGAGAGGTGTTTAACTAGCGCTCGAAATGCGCCCTCACATTCCGTAGTCCATTCAAAGTTCTATTTCCCTTTTCTGATTAGATCGAAGAAGGGAATGCATCTGTCAATGGATTTTGAAGTGAACCTTCTCAGTGGTGCCACTTTCCCGTTGAGGCTCTGGACTTGCTTTTTGGTATTTGAGGTTTCAAGATTTTTGATTGCCCAGATCTTTTCGGGATTGGCTTCTTCGATTCCTCGAGCATTGATGATAAACCCAAGGAATTTTCCTGATGCGACCCCAAAATGACATTTTATTGGATTGAGCTCAGAGGATGTTAAACATTGATTCTAGGTCTCTGATTTGATCAATGGAGAATCGTGACTTTACTAGCATGTCGTCCATGTATACCTCCATGGTTCTCCCAATCTGGTTGGCGAACATCCGATTAACCAATCATTGGTAAGTTGCTCCGGCATTCTTGAGACTGTAAGGCATGACATTGTAGTAGTAAAGTCCCAGATCAATCACGAAGCTGGTACGCTCCTGGTCGGGTAAGTGCATGGTATTTGGTTGTAACCGGAATATGCATCCATGAAGGATAAGAGTTCATGTCCAGACGTAGAATCTACGAGCTGATCGATTCGAGGAAGTTCAAAATTGTCTTTGGGGGCAAGCTTTGTTCAAGTCTGAGTAGTCAATACACGTTCTCCACTTCCCATATGGCTTTCAGACAAGTACAGGGTTGGATACCCATTCCGGGTACAATGCATCTCAAATAAATCCATTCGAGCTAAGCTTATCTACCTCTTCCTTAAGGGCGACAGATCTCTCTAGATCCATACCACGCCTTTTTTGCGTGACTATGATGTACTGTGGGTCAATGTTCAACGTGCGACTCGTGATGTCAGGGGAAATTCCACACATGTCCAGGCAAACATGTCAAGGTTTTCCCGGAGAAATTCAACCAATTCCTCTTGCATCTGTTGGCTTAGCTGAGATCCAATCTTTATCATTTTAGAATCGTTGTCATCATCGATCGAGACATCGATCGTCAGCTCAGCCGGGGAAGCTTGACCATCTTTGCTTTCATCTTCGCTTTCGGTATCTCTCGGGTCAAGATCCTTTTAAAATTGGTTGTTGTGCCCATGCCTAGGCCCATGAGTCAATTGTTAATTCTCAACAAAGAGGACGCAGAGAGATTCCTTTACGCCCTTTCCTTTTTCTCTTCGCTGCGCATCTCATAGCTCAGCAACATAACAGGCTTGCCAGCAAGTTGATCTCCTTGAATGACTCCAATCCTATAAATTTAAAGTCAAAACCATAGGGCAATAGCAGCCCTGAACTCCGCTAGGGCCGATCGGCCCAAGAAAGCATTGTATGGCGAATCTATATCCAACACAACAAATTGTAAGATCTGGACTCTCTGACGTTCTCCAATTCCAAATTCCACTGGCAGTTCCACCACTCCTGTGGGTATGGTTGCACTTCTATTGAAGCCATGAATACAGGACTGATAAGGCTTCAATCTTTAGTTTCCATTTTCATCTGGTCATAGGCTTGCTTAAATGAAATATTCATAAAACTCCCACTGTCTACCAAGATCCTCTTCATCAAAGCAGGACCTACTTGAGCTGATATGACAAGTGGATCGATGGTCTGGGCTTTGACCCGGTCGGCATGTCTCGAAATATGATGTCGTCAGTCATCATCTTTTGTTGCTTGGTCGGATCCCCATCTTCCAAACTACTACAACATTTGAAGCTCGCATGCCACATAGAACTAGCATATGACTCCATTTCCTTTTAGCTTCGGTATGCCAGATGAGGACCACCATTAGCAGTATTTATCAGCAACCTCCTGTCGGTACGAGCGGGTTCCTCCGGACTCACCTGATTCAGCAACGGTTCTGATTTGATGGGCCTGCACCTCCAAACTACAGCGCCCGAGCAAACTGCTCCAATTTGCTCTCACGTACCATCATTTCAATGATATCCTACAAATGACGGCACTCGTTTGTGTTATGGCCATAGCTTTCAAGGAATCTACAAAACTTCACTGTCTTAATCTTTCTCTCCGATGACTGTTTTGGAGCAGGTTTGTTGTATTGAATAGTATAGTAGGTCTGTAAATATACATTTTCTAGTGACATATTCAAAGGAGTATGATTAGCAAAAATAGCAGCCCTAGGCCATGGACCATGATTCTGATCCCGCTTCCTATTTTGATTACCATCGCCTTTTTATTGATTTTGTTTATTTTGTATGTTCAATTGTACTTTTCCGAAACTCTCCTCGGCTTGTTTAACAATAACATTGCTCTTAATTCCTTTCACACGAGGCCTTGCATCATCTTTTTTCCTAGACTGTTCTGCATCCTCCCAACTCAAGAATTGGGCTACCTTGGAATAGAAACGGTCCAATGACACTGGAGGTTTTCCAGCCAACCAGTTGCCAATCTCAGAATCAGGATCAATCCCCTTAGTCAATGCCATTAGAATAGAGTTATCATTGGGATTGCTAATCTCAGCGCATGCAGCATGAAATATCTCCAAATAACGTCTAAGTATCTCTCTAGGAGCTTGAGTGACACTAGACAAAGAATTAACATCCTTCGACCTCAATATATGCATGCGGAACTGCTCGACAAACTTTGTCACCAACTGATCAAAACATGAGATGGATCGAGGTGGTAAACGGGTGAACCACATAGTCACTATGCCGTCTAGTGAGATCGGGAAACTATGAAACTTAACTACATCATCGACTCATGTAGCATTCATTAACCATTCATACTTCAAAATATGTTGATTAGGATCAGAGCTCCATTCATAAATGGGTAAAGTAGGCATCCTGAATCGTCGAGGTGGTTCAGCATAGAGCATCTCATCAGTAAAAGGAGTATGACTTTGGGAGATTCCCTAGTTATCACTGGTAAGGCCTTGACTTTCTGGGATCATATGACGGATCATCGTCATGATATCTGGCATATGGATGTTCTAGGCTTGCTGATCCAAGGTGTGGTTGGGTTCCACAATTCGAGGATGGGTCGGACGTGGTCAACGGTCCATATCTTGCCTCATTGGTTCTATGTTTTCTAGAACATAAGGCTCAGGGGCATGTTGGCGACGGTTCGGATCTGTCCAATTTCGGGCATCAACTCCAATTCAGTAGCAGCGGAGGCAGTGCGGTTGTCTGTGACTTAATTAGGAACTGTAACGATCGCGATTTTTCGATGCTCGAAAACCGACATCAATACGTACACTGTATCAACTGCCGAGCAATCGAATGCAGGAAAACCGAAATGTTATGGTTAAAGAAGAAGAAAATGGTAGAAGAAGAAAGAAAATAGAAGAAGAAAACAGAACAGCAACAGAAACAATATCAGAATCTCACAGTCGCAGCGGAACAACATATAATAGATAAATGAGTAATCTTTAAAACAAAGAACTATATCAGTTATTACATTACATCACATTACATTACATTATCGGAGTTTACAACAACAAACAGCGGAAAGAAATACAACATATACTAGTAATATACTACGCCATGCTCTCCAGCTTGCCACCATTCTCTACAGTAACTCCCGAATCCAGAATGACCTGATAACCTAACTCTAGACTGCCCGTGTAGAAATTGGTGGGCACCCAGAGTTTAGAAAGGAAACAATAAACTTTAGGTCAGTCATGGGACTGGTGTGATAACTTAAAACAGATATTTATCTTTAAAACAAAGAACAGGATAATTTTAAAATAGATTCGCAATGCTTTTTAGAAAATGAGACGACCATAAGGCCTCCCGCACACATACACAATGCAAACGCAGAATCGTAGGAGATTTCTCCTTATGATAGTCAAAGATGCTTGATACGCATTAAAAAGAAACATTTGATGTTATTACTAGTGCATAGTGTAGAAAACATTTCGAAAGTAGAATATAAATCTTAGCCAGCATAGGCATTCCGTACTTATGCCTACTATAGCTACTATGTTCAATAGCAGGTTACCGCCACATTCCATAGCGGGTAATACAACTAAAACCGTACAAGATCGTATTGTTTCTTTGGATTTCCAACAAATGGTCAGGCCAAGGAACTTCCCATTGCCACATGGAAACGCCTCTGGAAAGACGCCCCGAGAATCTAACCGAATCTCTGCCAACACAAGGCCAGGTTACCTCTATAAAAATAGGTAACTACTGACACGCGTATGCCATCCCCCGATCGTAACCGATCTATATCCGAGGATCCTCGATTTCCAACAACCACAAAGTAATAAATTTGCAGCAATAACATAGGTTAAATATCTGGGCTCCATACCATGATACCACCTCTATCCAGGAGGAAATGAACATACACTAAGGGGCGCTACTCCCTAGAACCTTGCTGCATTCTTCCTATTTTGACCATTTCCGGGGTGTGAGGCTCGACGAAGTCTTGTCCACAAAGCTACGCTTTATACACAAGCTGTGCTTTGATTCAACAAATGCTCAACAACACTTAGCATATCACACTACCAAATTGGGAGTATATCACTAATAACCTTCAACTACATAACCTCTGAGCTCGTACGTCTCAGAGAAGGGTGTTAAGCTAAGAGAATAAATTCTCCGCCACCAACAAATACGTATTTGAAAGAAATCAGCTTTACATCTCAATTTGTAATGTCAGACATACGATCCATACAAGTCTGTTCCGGGATCGAACAGAACCGAAGGCACTTCCAAAGAAGCCCTTGCAATCCGGATATTCACTAATCACGATCGGACTTCCCGTCACTAAGGGTGATAAAACCTCTATATCGGAGATCAGCTGATGCAGAGTAACTCGACGGTAATCCTTTCGTTTTCAAAAATATTCGGTCTTCAACATCGGTCATCAAATGCAATCCATAACGACGTATCACATATTCGGAATGGGTTATACGACCCCAAAGGTCCTTTCCCGGCTAACCAGAATAGTGAGTGCTTATTCAAAAATAAGTGTGGCATTCAAATTCAAGCAATTCACAACAAATACCATTTAAAGGTAAATATTGATAGCCGGTTATTTAACTATCAATAAAGATGCGCAACATCATCAGATTCCAAATAATTTTCAAAATTATTTATTTTCCCAAAAATATCTTTACAAGATATATAATTTTCCACACTTAACCATTTGAAACTAATTTCAAATATTCACTTTTCAATTTATCTTTAAAAGATAAAATTTCAAACCTTTCATTTCATATTGGAAAACATTTCCATACTTACTTAATAATAAGTTTTTCACAAATCGATTTATTTTCAACATTTGGAAAATATTCACCATACTTAAATCAATATTAAGTATATATTTCATTCTTTAAGGAAAACGTTCTCTTAAACACATTCATTTGAGTCAAAACGAATGTTTCGTAAAACATCGTTACGACGACCCAAAATCACTAGTATAGGGATTCGAAATTAAAATAGATATATAAATCCCAATACTATATAAAACATTTCCTTTCAGAAATCATTTACTATAACAACAGTGTTATAGTCCACCATTTCCTTATATTTCTCGAAAACGACTATTTCAACGATGAATGTTGAAATCTATGTATTCGATTCATAATACATTTTAAAACATCCTTTAAAATAATTAACTTCATTTTATAATATTGCTTTCCCAAAACATAACCATTTTATTTAATAATATATTCACTGTCCAAAATCGTGAATATACTTCATTGACCAAATTTCAACATTTCTACGCATTTTATATAAAGAATAATTCGCTATCCAAAGTCGCGAATATACTTCCTTTAATAAATTTCTATATTCAACTTATCAAATTCCATTGATTTCGAATTTATAAACAATGTTTATAAATTCTATTTTAGGGTTTTTAGGCTAAAGGAAAAAGTTAGAGAAAAATTTAGTTTCAGGGACAAGAAGTTTGTTTTTTAGCCTGAAGGACATTTTTTAGTGTAAATCGCAGAATGATAGTTGTAACTATCATTTTCAGTTTACACTAGAAAGTGTCCTTCAAACTAAAAAGCAAACTTGTTGTCCCTGGGACTAAATTTTTTGCAACTTCTTCTTGTGCCTATTTACCTGTTCTATATTTATTTATAAACTTCGATTTATAAATCTCCTTTATTAATCCAATTCAATTTGTACAACTCAATTATATATCAAAAGTCCATATTATATGTTAAATACTTATAATTCATTTATTTACAAAATCGTTCTTTTTAAGACTTCTATTACTTATAAGATTCCTTTATATTTTATAACAATTTCAACTTATATAATCTCCTTTATTAACAATTTCTATTAATATCCCATTTAAATGCCCAAAATCTAGTTTATAAGTTAATTTCTTATAAATCTTTTATTTTACAACATCTATTCATTTTATAATCTTCACAACTTATAAATCTATAATTTTCAATGAAATCTATTTTATACTTCTTTTTAACACTTAATAAACTTTTTTTATAATTCCAATATTCTTAATTTATAAATATCAATTTTAAAATTCTTTTATATTCATCCTTTATAATAATTCAAAAATCCAAATTTAAACTATTTTATAAATCTATTTATTTTAAAAATTACCTTTTGGTTATATTTCACAAAAATCTTAATTTTTATAACACAAAATTTTATAACGTTTTATTATTTAAACTGAATCAATTCAAAAATTTAATAAAACGTATATTTTCAAAAATCACTTTAAAACGCTTTTAAAATCAAAAACATTATTTTTAAACTTCGAAAATGGATCCGATGATGCAACAGCACCCAATAATCAATCACGGTATCCAAGCATCATATACCGATATGACAATCAATCAAATATCACAATATCTGAAATAAATTAAATACTGGTGAGGAATCCAGTTGGATCCCTCCAACCTATTTTCCTGCATCCACAAACATTAGCACAATACCAATTCCGTTCCAGTATGGAATTATGGCGGTATATGGGATTTATAAAATATATACCGCTATTATACGGCGTAATAGGGTCTCATCCGCTATATAATGCGGGAAATCAACTCCAAGTACATAAATAATACCAATTTCACTTTGTAGTGAAATATCGCGGTATATGTTTTTAATAAATAACCTCCGCTTACTAACGACGTATAATGTCTATTTTAACAATCAATAGGTAACAATCATCATTCAAACATACAATCAAGAAATTTTAAATATACCTATTTAAAATTTAAATCGAAACTATTCGATTGAGTGAGAAGTTCTCACCTTGATTTCAATTTTCCAGCGTTTTATTTCGAATAAAATTAAACGAGCGTTTAATTTTGCCCGAAATTTTCACTAGGTCCAAATGATTCCAATCCAGTTCCATAGCGTAGTGCTCGAAAATACGAATGCAAAGCAAGTCGTTTCGTCAGATTCCGACCTCGTACGAACATGTTATGACATTTATAAGTTAATACAAATTTTTATATAAATAATTATACAATTACTTTTTAATTTTAAACCTCTGCCCACATCATCACCATAGATCTCAAGCCCCAAACATCTGGCCACTCACGCACTCTTCCTCCTTCACGTTTGCCCCCAGGTGAAACACGCTTGAACACACCCATAGCCGCCCAAAACCAATGAATTTTCGCACCCCCATTCGACGGCTTGAAGACGATCAGAAGCTTTCATTTGAACGACCATGCCGAGCTCCATCCACGGCCAGAGCATCATCAAGCTCGGCCCTCCCATTGCTCCTAGAATTTCATGCGAACGGAAGGCCATCGTGCCCCCATAGCGACCACCACACTGCTCCATTTCCAATCTCCACTGTTGGATAACAAGATCTTGGAGTGCTCTACGACTTTCCAGTTGGAAGTTTTTCCTAATTGTTGATGGATTGAGAGAAAATTAGAGGAGATCGATGGAGATTCTCAGCCATTAAAAATGAAATAGGCGGCTGAAGCTATTTGAAACCCTAGATTGTTTTTATTTTGCAAAAGTGAATATTAATGGTGCTTTTATAGAAAAAACAACGAACACTATTCATCTTAAAATTTCCGAACTCCAAACAAACCGTGCCAGATGACGTTTCTAGGGTTTACCCCGCGTTCCAGACACAATGAAATAGGTTTCGAAGGCTAATTCAATCATCTGTGCGGGTTACGGCAATAAACGTTCGATTTTAAATTAAATTGATTAACCAAATTTCTAAGCGTTTTAGCTCGCCCCGGACAAACGATAAATCCGATTGACTTGAAATTTGAAATCTTACAATAATATCATATTACGGATCCGATGAAACTAGTTTCGTCGAAATCCGAGACTGTTTGAAAAATGGCTATTTTAACTCGTCATTTAAATATTAAAATATTCAATTTTCACAATTCAACTTTAAATTCGATTTTAAAAGTTCTATAATATCTTATTAACTCTAATATGATAAAATAAAATTTTACAAATCATTTTCAATCATATTAAACCCAATTTTCAATTATTTCTGTAATTTCAAATATTAAATTATCGATTTAATTATCCAATTAAATCCAGATATTAGAAATAAAAATTATTCGACTATTTAATTTCACTTGTTAATATTTAAAATCAATAAAATATTCAAATTTTAATTAACAAAAATTCTGGGTCGTTACAGGAACCTTACCTCCCTAGAGGAAGGGTCCAGTCTGATAGCTGGTTGATGGGCCAACCCTTGGTTGCCCAATATTCAGTGTATGCTGATGTCCAGTAGCTTGAGTATAACTTCCGTCCTGCCGTGGATGTGTGGATCTATGATGGAAATCTGAAGAGGCTGAACTCTTGGTGGATGAATAGGAAGCTAGATCCTTCCTGGATCTCCTTCATCATTGACGGTTCAGTTGGTTGGTCAATTCCGCAATAGCGTGGAGTTGTGGAGTGAGCTGTTGGCGGCATTGAGTCAGTTCTTGCATAAGCAATTGAAGCTTTTCCCTGGTGACAGGGCCTTGCTGATCTGATGGTCTGGTAGAATTCTGATCGGCAGGAGGTTGTCGTGTGGGATTATGTCTATCCCATCCTTCTGAATCTACAGCCGTAGAAGTGGTTCTAGTGTTAACCATGATGGATAGCGAAGCTCTTTCCTAGACTTGATGCAAATCTGAATAGGATGGAAGAACTTCAAACTTGAAATCTAGATCTTCTTCTTAGATTTATGCAATCCGATATCGATAGTAGATCCAACGAGCAGGAGAAAAACTAGGTTTTTTGATGAAAGCACAAAAGTGTTTGTACCAAAATTGGGCACAACACTCTTCGGAAGTGTTTGAAGAGATAAAATAAAGAGAATAAATGTAAAAAGAGCATTATCCAACAAACACTCCAAACAATAACCAGAAAACAGCAAAGGAACACAAAGATTTAGAGTGGTTCGGCGTATGGCCTACATCCACTATGGAATGGTTGACTTTTATTAACTTTTTTTCTGATGGTTACAAGGAATTACAACAGTGAATTTCGAGTACAATGGTGTTTTCGGTAGAGTCTAGATGTTGAAGAGCCAAAAAAGTCTCTTTTCTGTAGGTCCTGGGCTGCTACTTATAGGCATAGGTTGTATCTCTCTCGGATCTTGGAAGACTTCTTCTCTCATGTGGGCAGGCCCACACGATCGATCCTATGACATTTGCATTCGGTCCGTGATTGATACGAACAAATTTCGTATCGATCAATATTTTGTCCAATCGAGTCAATATCGATCATGAACATTCTTGAGGATGTACACAAGCTCCTGTGCAAATTTTGTGGCACATGGACTTATAGATAGTGGGTTACGATCAATGCAAGTTTGTATTTTTCGATGTTGCCGAGTTCGCATTGCTTCTTGTCCGCATCGCTCGGTTCGCTTCTCTCCTAAGCACGTGGTGTTTAATGACGCGATGCTAACTTTTAGGATCGATCCACTTTCATGTCGTACGATCGTTCATCCATCTTTGCAGCCTCCATTCGTATCGCTCCTATGCAATCTTTTCGTAACCATGTCGTTCGCATTGACCAATGGCCGGATCTTTTCATATCGATGCTTGGTTATGTGTTTCGTGTCCATCCTTTTGCATCCATCACCCTATTTGCATCGATCAATCTCGTCCTGTTTCGTATCGATTCATAGTTGTCCTCTTCGTATCTCTTAATAAATCGACATGAAACAATGTAGTTTGATGGATATGAAAGGAACTGATGTCTTTGGATGTGAATGGGATGGCCACGAACGAAGTAGGCATGATCTTGATGGATACGAACAAGTTCAACTCTGAACGATACAAAGGAGGCTGCTTTCGGATGGATACGAAGTGGAATGTGTACAGGTGATCTGGTAGATGCTTGATGGATATGAACGAGGTCTGCAAGGAGATGGATACGACCAGAGCGACATGAAGAAGGTGATCAAATGGACACAAATAAGAGCATTGCTTGACTTGCATCGATCATATTCTGAGCATATGAACTTTGATTGGCTTGAAATTTGAAATGTTGACTTCCGTAGGTTTTCTCGTCGTGTTATTAATTGTAGCTTGATCCAGACTCGGAAAAAATTTACCGATATCCATAGTTGACCTATATATAACAAGCATTGGAGAAGAACCTTCTTTAGTTTCCAGTCGATTCCTTGGTGTCACGGCCTTGCCAAAAGGCGGGATAACACTAAATAAAGAAAATATAGGAAAGATAGACAGAGCAAAGATAGAAATTGGTTTATTAAAAGATGAAAAAACAATTTTAAAGGAAGAACTAGAAATAGCTCAAAAAGAAAGCAAAACGTTATCCACTCAAAATGCTACTCTATTACATGATTTAGAAAATAGTAGATTTAACAATACCAAACTTTAGAAAGAAAACTAGAAATTAAGGCAAGTGTGGAGTCTAACAATATTGAAATTTGTCATTTTAAGAACAAGTTAGATAATATTACTAATAATGTATCAAAATTTAATAAAGGAATATAAAACCTAGAAAATTTAATCAAAATATCAAGACCTTCAGGAGATCTAAATGGTTAGGATTTAGAGCTAAGCAAAAACATAGAAACTATAGTATACTATATATTGAATTCAAGAAACCTATTTCAAAAATTAAGATTAATACTTAGGAAAGAAGTAGTGTCAAAATATGGATCCATAGATAAAATAAAAAATTTGTTAGGCAAAAACATTTGGATGTGCACTTGAAAAATATTGTTTATAGCAAAAATTATGTTTTTAAAGGTCCCAAACCCACTTGGGCATGCTCCTTCATGCACTAACACATAGGACCCTAACAAGAGGAAGTGGGGACCAATTAAATCTTCACTATTTTGCAGGCACTAAAAAATAAAATTAATAGTAAAGAAGAATTGGATACTCAATAGTGGATGCTCTAAGCATATGACGGGAAATGCATATATGTTATCAAATATAATATATATCAATGGCGGCATTGTGACATTTGGAGATAACTCAAAAGGATTTGTCATCGGCATTGAGGATGTTATCAACGTCGGTATATCCACTTCTTCTCTTATTACTAATGTTTTGTTGGTACAAAATCTTAAACATAACTCACTAAGTATAAGGCAATTATGTGATAAAGGATTTAAAATGATTTCAAAGCAGAAAATGTAGTATATTTGATCAAAATAAAATTTTAATTTTTGAATGATTTAGAAAGAAAAATATTTAAGTTTTAAATATGAATATTAAAAATAATAGTGATTTTTGCCTAACTGTCAACCATAATGATCCATGGCTATGGCACAAACGCTTTTATCAGGTAACTTTTAAATATATAAACAAATTAGCAAAGAACGATTTAGTAAGAGGGTTACCCAAAATAAATTATAAAGTTAAAAACCTATGTGATGCTTGTTGAGTTGGAAAGTTAAAGAAAAGCTCTTTCAAATCTTAGAAAGAAATTACTACCGAACAAATGCTTGAATTACTTCATCTTGATTTATTTCGCCCAACTCAAGTAAGATCAATAAACTATAACAAACATGTATTTGTTATCATCGATGATTTTTCACAATACACTTGGACACTATTTTTAAAACAAAATGGTAAGTTTTTTGAAATATTTAAAATTTTCACCAAGAGAATTGAAAATTTGATGAACCTAAATTTAAATGTATAAGAAGCGATCATGGTGGTGAATTTGAAAATAATTATCTTTGAAAATTTTTGCAATAAAAAGGAAATTAGTCGCACTTTTTATTTTACCCGAACACTACAACAAAATGGAGTAGTGGAAAGGAAAAATCGAGCACTACAAAAATATGCAAGAACGCTACTTATAGTAAATTTGTAGGCCGAAGCTATTGCTATCGCTTGCCATGTATTAAATCGTATAACAATTCGACCTAGACTAAGAATACATATTACGAAATGTTTTTCGAAAAGAAACCTAAAGTGTCGAATTTTTGGTTCTAAATGCTCTATTTTAACATCAAAGAAAATCTTGGAAAATTCTATCCAAAAGTTGATGAAGGAATTTTTGTTGGATATTTAGATCGTAGCAAAGCATATAGAATCTTTAATAAACAAACTGAGATTATTGGAGAAAGTCCTCATGTTTCTTTTGACGAAAATTTTAAAGATACCAAAAATGACGACGATGATGAAATCTATGTTAACAATAGTGTTAATACTACTTCTATAACTAAAAACAATAATGCCATAAATTATAATAAAAATCTTTTAACATCACCTCCTTGAATCTTAAAAGATCAACTAGTTAATAATATTATTGGTGATTTAAACACAGGAATTTCAAAAATAAACAATTAAATCAAATAAGCCATGTAGCATTTATATCTAATTTTGAACCTAAAAATTGTAAAGAAGCATCAAAAATGATTTTTGAATTATCGTAATACTAGAAGAACTTAATCAATTTGAAAGAAATGATGTATGAGAACTTGTACAAAGATGATCAATCTGTTATAGGAACAAAATGGGTTTTTAAAAACGAAGCAAATAAAAATGGAAATATTGTTCATAATAAAGCAAGATTATTTGCTCAAGTATACAACCAAGAAGAAGGAATTGACTACGAAGAAACATTCACTCTTGTAGCACGTCTTGAAGCTATACGAACATTGCTTGCTTTTTTATGTCATCGTAATTTTAAATTATTTCAAATTGATGTTAAGACTACATTTTTAACGGTTACATGAAGGAGAAATTTTATGTTGAACAACCACCCTTATTTATTCGTGAGAAATATCCAGACCATGTTTCCAAACTTAAAAACGCATTATACGGCTTAAAACAAGCGCCCCATGTTTGGTATGAGAGATTAAAAACTGATTTTTTATATTCTGGTTTTTGAATTCGGAAAATTGATTCTATATTATTTATAAAATGAGAAGATAATGATATACTAGTTGTACAAATATATGTTGATGACATCATATTTGAGCTAACCGACGAAAAACTATGTAACGATTTCTCTAATATAATGAAAAATGAATTCGAAATGTTGCATATGGGTGACTTAAATTTCTTTTTAGATTTACAAATAAAACAACTAGAAAATGGAATTTTTATAAATCAAGAAAAATATTGTAGAGAATTACTAAAATGATTTGGAATGAAAAATACTTCAAGTTAACTAACTCCAATGAGCACAAGTTTACATTTAGATAAAGATGAAGATGGAAAATATTACGATCAAAATTTATACAAAGAATGAAAAATCTTTGTTATACTTAACGACTAATAGATCGGATATTATGACCAGCGTATGTTTATGTGCATGATTTGAAGCGCAATCTAAGGAGTCACATCATCTAATGGTTAAAAGAATTATATGATACTTAATCCATACCAAAGATTACGGACTTTTCTATCCTAAAGCCAACTCTTTTGAACTCACATCATATGGTGATGCAGATTTTGATGGTTGCAAGACAGATAGTATGACTGACACATATCATTTCATTGGTCAATTTATGTTTTCGTGGTTCAGTGAAAAGCAAAATTGCGTCTCCCTCTCAACATATGAAGCCGAGTATAAATCGGCAGCCTTGGCATATGCACAAGTATTTTATATGCAACAAACTCTTCAAGATTTCCATAAAATTATAACCAAGTCTCCTATATATTATGACAATATTATTGTTATAAATTTATCCAAAAATACAATTAACCATTCTCGTACAAAAAATATCGACATTCGTCATCCTTTTTTAAGAGATGATGTAGAAAAAGAAATTATCTCTCTTGAATTTGTTAACACTGAAAATCAAATTGCCGTTATTTTTACCAAACCGTTATGTGAATCAACCTTCATAAAGCTACGATGAGACCTTCGTATATGTTCAATTAATGAATTGATTAATTAATGTGTGCCATAATTATTCATCATTACAAACATTATTTTTCTACAACTTAAATTTAATTCAGTCAATATGTTTACAACACTAAAAACAAAACGGTTAACAAATTATGGTTAGAACAACTCTATCCATAAAAATTCTAACTATAAATAGATTATATAATCTATTTATACATGATTTAAGAAAAATAAAAAAAAAATTACTTACAAATTTAAATAAAAACTAAACATGTCTTCTGATCACGACTCCACTTATTCAACTGTCGACTTTAGCCCACCTTCACCAAATAGCACCTGCATATCATCAACTAAAACCATACCTCCGTCAATTCGATCAGCCTCGCTAAACATTATGGCATCACCTACATATCACACTTGTTTCTCTCCTAAGGAAAATAGAGCAAAAGGGAAATTGATCTAGAATTAACATCTCTCAATACCAAAATTGATGCAATATATCACTATCAACAAGAAATGATGGGAGTTCAATGAGAATATATTACAAATAATGACGTCAAGGATCTCATCTTAAGTTTCTCAAAAACTGTATTCTAGCAATTTATGGTCATTCGCCAACTGAAAATTGCATTCATCGAACAGAAACTCCTGTAAAAACATATAACATAACTCGTGCAAGCTAGGCTGATCGAATCAAGACTAGATTGATACTCCAGCTCACCCAAGTGGTCTCCACTTAAGCCTCAAGATAAGCAAAATGGCACAAACTCTTGAGATCGATCAAAAATCAAAAGTTCTTCCGACAATAATTAATTATTTGTGCTTATATATGTATACACACACTTATATATAGAAATGAAAATGAAAATCATATAATATACAATTCTTTGTACAATTATTGGTTAAAAATAATTGTTTCTTACGATGAGTCTATGAAAATATTCCGATCGAATAAAAAATTCAACTATAAAAAGTAAATATGTAATTCTTCCTCCCCATGGATGTCTACAAAGAAGAGACATCTGTCATATTCCTCGGGAAAATAATACAGAGTAATCTCAAACTTCCGTCACTCCTTCTCAGATGTCTAAGCCAACTATCGGCTGCTACCGAAGGCCAATTCTTATATATATATATATAACCCTCAACTTCAAATATTTACCAAGCTATCTTCAATTATATAACTCCAACTCCCAAATTCTCAAAACTCTAATTCATTAAAAATGGCTCCTAAAGCAAAATATACTGTTAGCAAAAGATCAAGGAAAGGTCAATCATCACACTCTCAAACCCATCTTGTCACCAATAACCACATTCAAGAACGGTTTCGAAATAGAACAATTGCAAACAAGAGATTGATGAACTAAAACTAAAAAGGTTTTATTTCTAGTCCATTCTACCGATTATGCAAGTTTGGAGAAAATGGTATTTAAGAACTCACCATCACCTTCGACTGTCGAGATTTAATCAATTTTGAAGAAAATGAGGTACAACTTGATCAGTTGGCCATCTCTCCTTTTTACGCAAACTTATGCAGTAATGGAATTTAGGCACCTGAGATTGAAGATGGTTGGTTGTGGATAAGTGTTTACGACCACATTTTGAAAATTAACATAAACAAAATTGGTTGTTTACTTAATTGTTCCTCTACTGGACTTGATTTAGAGGAAATCCCGACCAAAGAAATCTACCACGTAATGAAATAACACATCAAATTTAGGAGGATAGAATGCCACGGTGGAAATGAGTTTATTTATGTCCAAAATCTAGGTTATTAAATCGTATGATAATCAATACGATAATTCCTGTTTAGAAAGTCGTGAAAACATATATGAAAATGATCATAAAGCCTTCTATGCTATATTTGGTGGGATTCAAAAATTTATTTATGGCGAAATTAAAAGATTTTGGTCTCACCACTGACTCACAATTATATATGCTCCATATATCATGTGTCTCTTAAACGGCCTCGAGGTACCTTCTTATATTTTTGTGACGCCCCACCTCTATACCCATGCTAGCCAAGAACACTACGGGGTAGTGTCGTCAACTAGCACGGAGAATAAGGCTGTTGAGGAGCGACCATCTGTATAATTGCTTTGTGTGAGTACCGATATGCCAGATAAAAATATAACTTGCATTGCAAGAGAAAATCTGACATACCGACACAAAGCTACTACACAGTGGCTATATGTAACCTTCGGAAACAAATATAGAAATATCATAACACAAATCAGTCACAGAAGTTCATATCTCAAAGGCGGAAACAGATATGAATATTACATATAAAAGCGTATATCAGAGTAGTGGTCAAAAAGACCCACAATATCACAAAAGAATAGATACAAGAGCAAGTCAAAAGAATAAGTATACATCAATGAGTCTCTATCTCGTATGTATACAACCAAAAACTACTAATCTAAGTAGTTAGACAAAAGTCAGGATAATAATAATCCCAGATGAGAAGTCAAGCAGAAGCACCTGTAACATCTCGGTTTGACCCGAGTATTATTTAATAAGAAAATAATAAACGGATCAGTCTAACTATAAATATCAGATGAAATGATATAAAATAAAAGGTATGACAAAAACGTATGATAACTATAAAGCCATACTGTGATAAGTATGGAATTGAAAACCAACTAGAGATTAATCAATATCACAAGAATCTTCTCAAAGATAAAAAAGAATGTCATACTCTTTATTTTTATTCACCAAACCATAAATATTGACAATTATATCAATGCTAATCACAGAAGTTAATGACACACAAATTCACCAATGCACAAATATTGGTAAAACTTATAAATGTAAATCACGAAAATTGGCGAAACACAAATTCTAGAAATCACCAATGGAAATCAAGAAATCACAAAAAGGGGGAGGCCTATCACAAAACGGGAGCATGAAAGCTCACCAACACGTGTATCGCAAAACGGAACGCTATTCCATGGTTGCTAACCATTAGTTTTGAGCCGAAGCTCCACAGAATGGCCCGAAGACCATGGGTCGCTACCCCACCAAATTGAGCAGAAGCTCCATAGAAACGGGGTTTAGTCTCCCTCGTAGACAAAGAGACATCGCACATTGCTAGTCTAAATCATAAAATGATCATCATCAATCATCAAGAAGTGTCAATCTCACCTTTGAACCCAAAACTATGAAGAAGAAGCTATAGAGCAATGGCAAGAACAATCACTCTTCAATTCCAACCTAAAGAGCTTGAATCTAAGCTTAAAAGAGAAATATTTCCTAAATTAGGTTTAGGAATTTCTGAAATTGGTAAGAGAATGAGTTGGATAAGAAGAAGAGGAGGCTTACCAAAGCTTCTTCTATAATTTGGAGCTAGAACTTGATTTGCAAATGGAAACTAGGGCTTGGAGTTTTAATTTCCTATTCCTCTCTCCATTGATGCTAAAGCTTGAGTATTAGGAAATAGAAATGAAGTAATGAAGAGAAGAGGGGTGAAGCTTGGGTCTAATGGGCTGAAACAAGACCAAACCCCTAAGTGAAAAGGTAGCAAAATTCCACTAGCTCCAAACATATCAAAGTTTATATTCAAAAAAGTCGCAAACGTCATTTTGAACTCAATGGGGGTGGTCTCGAGTCCTAATTCGACTATTTGCAAAAAGTAGCCTTTCGGACTAAAATCCGATTAACAATGAATTATTTTAAATAAAATATTTAAATATTCAATCGTAAAATATGCGGGTTGTTACAATTTTTCATTTTGAAGAAATCCTTGTCAAAGAAAACGTATAAGGTTTTTATCCTTAATGCACCTTCCTGAAAGACTACCTCTAATCATATCGCTGACACAATAGACTATGCAGCAATAACAACAAATGTAACCAGTCCCTACTCAACAAATTGAACCTCCTCCTCCTCCACAACAAATTCATTCAACTCATCCTACACAACAACCCAGTTCCTCTAATCATACTACCGAATACTATTCCGATTCGGAGATTCAAGAAGCTCGCACTAAACCAACGCAAAATGAATCCATCCATGATTTAATGCTTCGAAATAAAAAATTAATCACGGTCAACCAGCGAGCTATGAACACTAAAATGTCGGTTTGAACGAACTTTTTCAACAAGAATGACTAAAATGAAGAAGAAAAAATTGGAAAAGGTTGTGTCCATTCTAGGCAAAGTGATGAGAAAAGTACGTGGTAGGCCATCTTCTCGATCATCGTCTTCTCTTTCACCTACACCGCCTTCTCGATTATAAGCACCGATCTATCATGCTCATAACTCTCATAAAGGAACTTCTCAAGATAAAGGCAAAAATATTGAGCAAAACCAACTGGTAGAAGAGGAAGAAGATAGTGACTATATGTCTTCGTCCAATCATAACCAACCTCACAACCAACATTATATGGCTTTCCAAGGGCTTTCAATTCAAGAAAATGAAGAATATAATGAACAAACCCAATGGCCAACTGAATAACAACAAGATCCATCCTCCCGTTGGGAATATTATGAAAACTATGGCAAACTGTCTGACTCGTCAAACCGGTATCACCAGCTTCGTTCATTTCCTCTTTTTCCTCTGAATTATTTAACTTCGATATATTATTACACTACTTATTTTTGTATGTCTGTTATTGAACTACTTCTTGTTATTGTTAGATTATCTTACATTATGTTTTTGTTTGGCATGTCTATATGTTGTTTATATATCTATTTTATGGTGTCTATGATTTCTTTTATTATGTTCTGATAATGACAAAAGGGGAGAAATATATGCATATACATAGGGGGAGATAAAATTAAGGGGGAGTTATTTTCGTTATGAAAAAAGATTGTTTAGTTGCCATTATCAAAAGGGTGGATAATGTTAGAACCTCCACTCTATGGTTTCAATGACAACAACTGTGATGACTCAGGATTTTGGACATTTGAAATTGAAATATTTAATTGATTTTAAATATTTAAAAGTTAATTTCTAACTTGAATTTCAAATGCCATTATTGATTGAGTGATTTAATTGTTTAATTTAAATAATTGGAAATTGGGTAAATGGTTAAATCTGAAATTTTAAGCTTGTTAAAAATAATTTAAAAAGTTTGTAAAATTTATATTGATAGTACTGAAGATAGTAAAAGTGTTAAACTTAAATTTGGAAGTGTTTTGTTAAGTTTGAAATTATATCATTTAAATCGATATTTAAAAATAGCCTTCCAAGGCACAGTCTCAGAATTCGATGAAACCAGTGTCATTGGATTCGTAATAGTGTTTTATTATCGGGTTTCAAATCTCGTAGTGTTTAAAATTTACGTGTGGTCGTACGGTAGGTAAACGCACTGAAATTTTTATCGAAAATTCAATATTATAACTGGGTTCAAAACGCTATCTTCTTCATACGACCGAATTAGGACTCGAAACCTTTTCCATTGCATTCGAAACAGGGGTTTAACATTATAAACGCCTAGTGGCACGCCTCGATTAGAGATCGAGATTATGAGTTGCGGAAATCGAGACGATTTAAATTTGAATTTAAATCCAAAAATAAATAAAAATAATAAATTGCTTTGAAACATGGGCAAGAGCTGACACATAGAGAAAAATTTTCACATGCGTCCTCTCTGACTCAACACGCGTCTCCTCTCCTTCTTTCAATTGAATTCATTTGTTTTAAAAAATATAAAAAAAATAACTGTTCCCTCCTCTTCTTTTTATTTTCAAAAATCGAACAGAAGAAATAATTAAACGGAGCTTTAAAAAAAATCTTAATGGCAGACTACACAATGTCTACCTCAAGTTTTACTACTTTCCATCCTCAATCCAAAGTTGAAACACAATGCTTCCCTCTTTTTCCCCCACCTCGAGTGAAATCAAGATCGATTTATAGACATAAGGGAACTGCGAAGCTATCAGGGTTCATTCGATAGAAATAAGGGAGCAGTGAGGACGCGTGTCTTTAGTGTTCGAATTGCGATGATGGCGTGGTTCGGTCGAGTGTTTAGGTCGAGATCGCTGGAAGGGAGTGGCCTAGGGTTTCGTGAGCATGAGTACGATATGGGGCAAGCATGGATGGATCGGGGCAGAAGAATTATATGCATGCACAGGCCTATTTAATATATAAACGTACAGTAGGAAAGGTATAAATATATGCATGCACAGGCCTATTTAATATAATTAGGTATATAGTTAAGATTCTAAAAAATAATAAAGAATAAATAAAATGAAAAATGAAAAAAATACATATAGGAGTTTCAAATGTTATAAGTTTATATAAGTATATAGTTTTAAAATAAAAATAAATACACACATTCTAAATCTACTAGTTTAATTTTAAAATAATGGATGTGGAGATTAAATTATTTCAATTAACTTGTTTAATTATTTTATTTTAGTTACCAAAAGATTTTAAAAAGGGAAATTAGTTTAAAATTAATGATTTGTTTAAATTAAATTATTAGTTAAAATTAAAATAGATTTACTAAACGGTAATTAATTGTTTTATTAGTTTGAATATTAATAAATCGTATAACATTTATACAAGGTCTTAAATCGTGGAGAATCAAGTCGGTTTGGAGTGGATTGCATAAACAATCAAAGGTGAGTTAATCTCACTCATATGGATTGCCACTTAAATTTAAATAGTTAAATTTAAATTATTGGTTGTTCGGTTGCATTGATAATCGTTATTTTGTATAGACGTGATAGTATATATATAATAGTATATATAGTATATATTGGAATGATTCATTTCCCGCATTATATAGCGGATGAGACCCAATGTGTCTCGCATTATAGCGGATGACCCTTTATACCCCGATATCCCACCTTGAAGCGGGATTGGTATTTAAAATAGTTTTGCTAACATCTGTGGATGTAGAAAAATAGGTTGGAGGGATCCAACTGGATTCCTCAAAATATTTAGATTGTTTTAATATACTGTGATATGATTTATTTGATAATCTGAAATAGACTATATTGTTAATTGAAATATTCGATGCCACGGTTTGATTCAATATACTTGGGTATACTGAGTTATCAAAAATATATAGATTGGATTTTTGAACGAAAATAAAAGAGAGAATTTTAAGTAAAATAATTATAGAGAATTTGGATAAATTAAAGAATAAATTGGAAAAGGATAAAAGTTGATTTTTAAATTCTAATAAATAAATTTTCAAGTATGGTAAAGGAGATTTTGGAATAAATGGAAATAAATGAATTTTAAACTTAAGTGATATTATTTAAGGGAATAAAGTATTTTTTTTTTAATTTAGGGTTTAAATGGTTTAAGTAGAAATAAAAGAAGAATTTTGAAATAAAATATGGAATTGGTGTTTTCAGTTTAAATAAGATTTTAAATCATAATAAAGGAGTGAAATCTAGAAATTTATGAATTTTAAAATAAATTTTGGTAAGTAAAGGAATTTATTTTAAAAATGGAGTTAGGTTTGAAAATCGATTTGGAAACTGATTAAGTGTTGAAACGGTGATTAAAAAGGAGGTTGAGACTATGGGATTTATAATCTGGGTTTATAATGTGAAATAAGATATCAGTGGATATTTAGAAGTATAAATTCACGGTGGTAATTTATAAAAGAATGTGTAATTTGTTTAAAATTAATAGTGGTTTATATTTAAAGGTGTGAAAGAAAAGTGTATTTCCCTGAAGAGCCAAGTGCGTTTTCAAGCAGATTTTTTAAGTTTAAGGTAGAAGTTTTAAATTTGTTTTAAAAGAATGTTTTTGAGAATTATTATTTTAGCTGTTTAAAATTTTAAAGGTAAATATTTATTAAATTTGTTATAGTAGTAATTATTTTAAAAGGTTAATTGGTATTATGATTTAAAAAGATAATTATTAATATTTATATTTTATAAAGTAGTTTTGTTTTAAAGATAGTTTGGTTAAAGTATTTTTTTGAAAACTTTTATAAAATTCCGTAACTTTTATTTTAAAAAAAAATTTGGCTTAAGTTTTACATGACAAATTATTATAAAATTCCACAATTAGTATTTTAAATAGTTTTTTTTACTTTAAATATTTTGAAGTATATTTTTGGATAAATTGATTTAAATTATTTCAAAATTTAAAGTACTTAGATTGGTATTTTCAGTGGAATAAGCAATTGGGTGGAAATTTAATCTGCGAGAGGAAAAGTGATTTAGGAACTGTTTTCAAAGGATTGAAATGTAGAAAGACATGTTGCTAAGATATTTCGAATAATAAATAATTTTGGAAAATTATTAAGACTGCTGGTTGTTGGTAAATGTTATTTAATAGTTAAGTAACCAACTATCAATATTGGCCAATGCGTTGATCGTTCCGAAGAGACCGGGATCGGGATTAATTTCCCGAAAACCACTTCGAGTCGGTTTGAAAGTTTTCATGTGGAAGACAAGAGCTTGGAGTCGAAGATGGAGCAGTAAGTACAAGGGCTAATCGCTACTAATCTTGAGGGTGATTCCAAAATAAATGTAATTGGAGTAGTGCCTTCGGTTACGTTCGAACCCGGAACTGAGTTGTATGGATGAATGCATTCAGAACTACTTCAGGAGGACGATGAGCATTCTAAGTGAATGTGTGCTAAAAATGTAATGCATAGCCTCGAGCCTCATCAACCGGGAATGGCTAAAACAGAGGAGGTGCACACAAGGCGAAGTGGCTAGCAACCAATTAGGGTAAGGTCACCCCTGCCTAGATGTCCCTTTATTTCGATTATGTGGGCGGTTAGTGATCCCAACCGCGGGGTGAACTTATTTGGACTATCCAGTAAGGGGTAGCTCTGGTCTTGTGATGCAGGAGATCAGGGTGGATCCTCAGTACGGTGATCTAGAGCACGTACTATGACGGACGGTACCACAGTAGCCCTACCGTTGATGGAAATGCATTATACCTACGTGCCTTTACGGTTTTGTTTGTAGAACCTAGTATTGTTGAAATTTAATAATGTAGCAATTTCGGCTATTTGAATAAGTATTTGTATATAGGCACTATTATAATATCAGAGGATTTTAAAAGAAATGTTTTGGTTATCGTAAGGTAAAAACCCGACAAGTTTATTTATGGCGTGGTCTTACGAGATACCTTTGATTTTGAAGGATTTTAAAAACTTTAATAATACAATTGAGTATTTTTTTCTTACGCTGGTTTTCCAGACTAACTTGGGTGTTATTTAACAATAATGCTTAGGTCAGACCGAGTATTATATAAAACAGGAAAGGATGCCGTGGAGCTCAGGAGATGAGCTGGATGGCGAGACGTATCACACGTATTTGATGTATATTTCGTTGTGTCTGATTAACTGGATAGTCAGTTTTGTGAGGACATGTTAATATAATTGTCCAGTTGTGTGCTATAGATTTTGTTACACTTTGATGATGTAATGTATAAACAGATATGATTCTTTTTGTTTTAAAGATAAGTCATTTATCTATTATATATTATTCCACTGTGACTGTGAGATTCTGATATTTTTTTCTATTTCTTCTTCTACCTCCTTCTTCTTTAACCCAAATGGTTCGGTTTTCCGGCATTCGATTGTTTGGCATTTGATACAGTGGACGTATTAATGTCGATTTTCGGGTGTCGAAAAATCGAGTCATTATAGATCGGTATCAAAGCTGAAGGTTAAATGTGAACCTTGGCTCTGGTGGGGATTACTCATTAAAAATAGAGTCCATAGTACTCAAGACTGAGTTTGAGTGTATTAATACATATGAGCGCATATTTGTTAGTTAACATAAAACTATTTTTATATTGTGTTGACTTATCGGTTGAGTGTTTGTGAATTCTGGTTGATATGTGGGATGCCATTTTACCGAAAGGGGTTTCTAAACTCTTAAACAAGATAAACTGACAAAGTATTATTTTAAAATAGGGTAAATGAAATAATTTTACCAAATTATTTTTGTATATAAAAGAAATAATTTTTCGAAAATTCTTATAGTTACATATGGTTGCTTGGTTGTTAGGAAGTGATAATATTAAATTATTATCATTGGTGTGTGGAAATTGAACTAGGAATTAAAATTATAACCAAAGGTTAAGTAATAAATTTATATAATAAATGGGATTTGTAAATGTGATTTATAATTGAAAATGAAATAAAAATTCTAGAGTAATATTTTTTTTGAGAAAAATGTGTGATCCTCTAAAAAACGAGGAGAGCACACATGGAGCTATATATATAACAAAAAAAATGGAGCTGCCAACATGCCTGGCAGGTGACAAGTCTATCAACTAGAAAAAATAAAGAAGTAGATACCCCTCAAATGAGCTCCGGCAAAGCCACCGCCCAATAAACCCTAATATCGAGCTCCGACAAGGCCACCACCCGATAAAAGAGTGTTAGAGGTATATAAAACCAGAGAAACTAAATTACAACACCAACAAAAATGACACTAAGAAACCGCCACACAAGAGAAAAACTAATCTCTGATAAGAGAAGATCCATAAAGAAGAACTCCAAGAGGTGAACTAAAATTAAGTACTCCATTCTGAAGACACAGAGTAGCCACAAAGAAATGCCAGTCTCGATCGGAATCCTTGGGAAAAGCTATCTTGCCAACCTGAACAAAGCTGCAAGCTATCCTGTAAACCAGTCAAGAGAAAAACTAGCAACCTGTCTAAACCCAACCTGTAACAAAACTAGGATATCAAGTTAGAATGAATCATATATATGTATACAAATAGAATTTATATACATATATGTGAGAATAAAAACCAAAGTGAAAATTAAAGCAAGGAAAACAAATAAGAAAAACAAGGACCAAAAAGTAAGAAATAAAAACAGAAATAAAAACAATACAAGAAACTACTTTAAGGGCCTATAATAGGAAGGAAATTATAATGCATCATTTGAACATTATTTAAATTAGAAAAGGAATTAATATAAAAATTATTAGAGACAAAATTATTAAAGTTAAGTTTGAATATGTTAATATTAATTATAACCTTGTTAAGATATTCCTTAAAGCAATTATTTTTGGCTAATTTATACTTGGGATTTGAAATCCAATTTAAGAAGAAAGATGAAATTAAAATTATCAAATTATTATAGTTATTATTATTATTATTAAAAATCCTTTGATTTCTCTCAAACCAAATGTACCAACAAGAAATTATGAATATAGAATCAAGCAAGTGTCTAATATCCTTATTGAACTTAAATCTAAAAGAGTTCCAATAGAAAAAACAATCAGTAACTCTAGAATTAATATTAAACTCAAAAATATTAAGGGTCTTTAAAAGAATAAAATGAGTATCCATGCATTCATAATAAATATGATTAATATCTTCAAAGTATGTGTTACAAAAATAATATTTATTATCGATGTTAATATTTTTCTTTTTTAAAAATTCAATAGTGTTCAATTTACCATGAATGATGAGCCACATGTGGATCTTAGATTTTGGAGGAGCGTTTGACTTCCAAATAAATTTAAAACAATTGTCAGAAACACCCGAAAAGTTAATAAATTTGTAAAAGAAATTAGAAGAATATTTCTTACTCTTATCCCACTCCCAACTAATATAATCATTATCGTTGTCAATATTATAGAGATTTAGCTTAGCATAAAGCAAATAAAGCTGTCTAAGGGTTGAGCCTACTAAAATACTGTTAAAATTAAAAATCCATGGAGGGTCACTTTCAGAGTTAAAAATATCAGAAATAAATGCAAATTTAAAGTTACAAATATCATATAAATCTTTAAATTCAATCTTTAGAGGAGTAGTGGAAATCCAACTATCGTGCCAAAAAGATGTGTTATTACCAGAATGAACAATAATATTAACACCTAAGTTGAAAATATCACTACATTTTAAGATGGATTTCCAAAAATATAAGAGTTTACGATAAATCGAAGGACTAATTTGATAGAGATTATAACTACCATTGTAGTAATATTTGGATATAATCTCCTTCCAAATGGCATTATCACTAGTGTCTCTGAATTTCCATAACCATTTACTAAGCAGAGATAAGTTCATATTACGTAAATTAATGACACCTAAACCACCCTCTTTTTTGGATTTACAGACGGTATCCTAATTAACTAAATATTTAATGCTACTGTTTGGATTTTCACCACTCCAAAGAAAATCTCTTCTAATTTTATCTATTTTGTCTATCACCCAATCAGCAAAGAAGTGCATAGACATCCAATAGACAGGGAGAGCTGATAAAACATAGTTAATCAAAACTAGTCTACCAGCTCTAGATAAGAATCTCCCATTCCAATTAGTAATCCTATTTTTTAATTTTATCAATGATAAATAACCAATCTTCTTGCTTAAGTTTTGAAGGTCTTATAACAAAACCAAGATAGTCGAATGGAAAACTCATAGTTTCACAATTTAAAGTATTAGCAACTAAATTTTCAACTTTATCAAAATCGTTTAAAACTAAAACGGAGCTTTTATCAAAGTTTATTTTTAAACCTGATAAAAGTTCATAACTATAAAGAATAAACTTTAGAGCAATGATGTGCATAGGAGGATGAGAGGAAAAAAGCAAAGTATCATCAGCAAATTGAAGGACAGACAAGCCAAAACTTAAAATATCATTACCAATAAAACCCAAGAGATTATTATTAACAGCATTCTTAATAATCTTAGAAAAAACATCAGCCGATAAATTAAACAGAAGGGGCGATAAAGGATCCCCTTGCCTCAATCCTCTCTTGGATTGAATTTTATTACCCAAAATACCATTAACCATTATACATGAGTTTCCAGTTTTAAGCAAGTTAATGATCCAGTTGATCCATCTATTACTAAAGCCTCTGGCAAGGAAAATATCAATAAGGAAATCCCAATCAACCGAGCCAAAAGCCTTAGCAAAATATAATTTTAAAATAGCACAAGTTATATTATTTTTACAATAAAGATTAATGTATTCTTGAACAACTGCTACACCATCAGAGATATTTCTTCCTTTAATGAAAGCTGATTGAGAACAGTCAATTAAATCATTCATTTTTAAACTAAGTCCATTAGCTAAAACTTTAGAAATAATTTTAACTGAGCAATTAATCAAGGAAATGGGTCTAAAATCTTTTTAAAGTATTAGCACCAACTTTTTTATGTAATAAAATAACATTAGCAAAATTAAATATACCTAATTGGAGATTTCCATTATAAAATTCATTAAACAATTAATTAAGTCTAATTTTAAGACCTCCCAAAAAGTTTTACAAAAGAAAATAGGAAAACCATCCGGACCCGGAGATTTATCTCCCCGTAAATCAAAAATGGCTTTACGTATTTCCTCTTCAGTAAAAGGAACATCTAAATCAGAAAGATTAATATTAGAGACTGACGGATAAAGATCATTCCATCTAACATTAACTCTATGCTTATTTTTATTGCCAAAGATATCTTCATAATATTTAGTGAAAGCATTATTGAGATCTCGTTGATCAACTAATTCCACATTATTAACTAAAATGGAATTAATTGAGTTACTACGTTTTCTACTATTAGCTATATTATGAAAAAATTTAGTATTATTATCACCTTCATTGATCCATTGAATTTTTGATCTTTGTTTCCACATAACTTCCTCTTTTTCAAGAATAGAATTAAGTTCATCTTTTAAGTTATTAAGAACATTTCTCTCACCTAAACTTAAATGTCTAGATTCTTCAATCTTATTTAGCTTAAGCAGCTCATTAAGAATATTCTCTTTTTTAATTTTGATATTAACGAAAATGTTTTTATTCCAGTTTTTAAGAAAAACCCTGAGATTTATAAGTTTGATCACAAAAGCTTTAGCAGAATTATCACTATACTTAAAACTATAATAACTCAAAGATGACCATTTATTAACAATTAAATTTGAAAAATATGGTTCAAGAAGCCACATTTTTTCAAATTTAAAGGATCTACAAAAAATTCTATGATGATCGCAAGACAGAATAATGGGACAATGATCAGAAAGGGTGAAAGGAAGACCAGACACTTTACAGATGGGATATTTATCCTCAATTTCATCGCTAACAAAAAACCTATCTAAAAGAGCCAAAGAGGGTAATCCCTATTATTACTCCAAGTAAAATCTCTATTGGATAGAGGAATTTCAATCAAATTAGAAAGAATAATAAATTGATCGAATTCCTCCACGGCCGAATAATCTCCTTCTCAGGGAGAACGCTCCCCGATAAAATGAGTAACATTAAAATCACCCCCCAATATCCAAGATCCGGAGGCCAATGATCTAAACTCAAGGCATTCATTCCCAAGGATCCGCCTATCAATTTTAGAATTAGGCCCATAAATATTAGAAATATTTAAAATAGAATTGTCGGTTAAATTAATTAAAATAATGTGTAAAGAGTGCTACTTTTGAATACACTGGAGTAATTTAAAGAGATTATCTCTCCAACCAATCATAAGACCTTCAAAAGAGCCCACAGAAGGAAGGAAAATCCATTTACTAAAACGAAAGCCTCCTAATCTTCTAAAAAAACGAAATCGAGACACTCGATTTTAGTTTCTTGTAAAAGAGAAATGTCAATAGAAAAGTCTTTAAAAAAGATTCTAACTTTATCGCATTTATTTAGGTTATTCAAACCTCTAATGTTCCAACTAATGACTCTCATAAACCCATATATCTAGCCCTATCAAGTTCCTTACTTCTAATAAACTCACGGTCTAACTCAATATCAAAAAAATGAAAGCAGAGTCACTAGCTAACTGACTAAAATCAGAAGCTGATAAGTCACCCAGAGCATAAGACGAATAAATGATACCCAAATCAAAAAACGTACCTGAGCCTGATTCCGTAACACCGCTCCCAGTGTTCGAACTAGGAAACTCACCCAACGACTGAGAGCAACTGCCTCTAATCCTGACACTACGACGAACCAACCCTCTCGAAACTGAACGCTTTCTACGTCTACCTCTCTTCAAAGAAGAAATAGAAGGCACAGAAACACCACTAGTCTCACAACTCAGAACAGACAACTGTCTACCAGAACTCCTATCCAAAGCACCCGAATCAAGAGAAACGCCAGAATCCATACGAGCCACAACATTACCACTATGGCTATTATCCACTGGTTGATTAATCAAACCCAGAGAAGCAAGAGAAGTGATATTATCATCATGTAAAATCTGATCCTGAGCTTTAAACCTAACTGAGCCAGTGAGCATAACCATAGCAGAGGGGTTTAGCAAATTAGAGCAACCATCAACAACATTATTCTCCGATTCAACATTAAAATCATCCTGCTCCAATAAGTTGTGTGCACCATGCACAACAGACACAGAATCCCTACTAGTTAAAAGCTCATCAAAATCCAAAAAATCTTCAACAACAGAAACCAATTTATCATCTAAAAGACAGTCCTCCATTAAAATCCAATCAAGAGAAACCCCAGAATGTCGCAGCAGAAAGACCTCATCAAAATAAGAAAACTCGGTAGATAAAGAATCTTCAATCCCTTTTAAAAACTCATCTGCCCAGCAACAGTTATCAATAAAGTCGAAATTAATCAGAGAATCAGTAACCAAAGGCAATTCATCTAACTGCCTCCTATCCAAATCATCAAACTTAAAGAAACTATCAACAACGTTATGGAAATTAAAGTCGCACTCTGGAATAGGGGACTGAAGTTCGAGAACTGAGTAACTAGAAGAAGCATTGCAATCCAAGAAGTTTCTATCCAAAAAGTCAACTGAGGAATGAACTGCTACCACATTAGAATGATCGCTATCATCATATGAGAAAACAGGAGAAAATGCTAAATCAATGCATAAAGAATTGACGGAGGAAAGAACGCAAACATCAGAAAATACCGAGCATTCTAAAGCGAACTCTGAATCAAGGCTAGAGAATTTGTTGTAAGTAGAAATTATGAAAAAATCCAATTTGCGAAAAGAAGGCACGCCTTTTTTAATCTTTGGATGTATAAAACCATTATTCGAATTATCCATTGACTCTAAATTAGACATACAGCGAACAACATCTGGATCAAGCAAAATGGAACCCAAAATAACAGAATCTTCACTTCTAGAATTTATGAGAAGAACATTGACATCAACAATCGAACAAACCAGAGTTTGCTCAGGAATGACCGAAGAAACGAAATTATCAACAAGCAACTCTGAATCCCCGATATTAACTTGATCGCCCTTACCAATGTTTGGAGAATTAACATTATTAAAATGAAATAAGAGATCATCAAGAAACTGCAAGCCTTTAGTTCTTTTGAGCCTGAGATTGCTGATTAAAATTCCTCTCAAATGAATGAATTTTAAGACGAAAAGGAAACCATGATTTGCTAAAAGATCTGAAGAACTGGACGAGTTCGAAAAAGAAACAAATTTACCAAATAAAGTTCAGGATCTCCAAATCTAGCTTTAAAACCCTTACCAATATTCGAGGCATTGACAAAATTAAAGTGGAAAGGTAAATCTTCCAGATAGTTAAACCCTTCAGATCGATACTGCCACAAATGATCGATCAAGATCCCTTTCAAGAGCATTATCTTTAACACGAACTGGAATCCATTTTCGACCAAGAAATCAGAAGAAACCGGGAAGCTAGAAAAAGACGAACACTTGTTGCTCTTGTGACCGAACTTGCCGCAATTAAAACATCTGATAGGTTCACGGCAATGAGACGCGAAGTGATTGCTGTCGCCACATCTAAAACAAAAAAACTTATTTGCTTTAGAATCAATCCATCTTTTGATCGAAACTTGTTGCCGCGAAACTCGAAAATTATGTAATAGCAATCAGTCTTTGACCACTTGGGCATAAGAGCGACGACGAATCGAATCTGAATCACTAGCCACAAAATCTGCTTGCAAATGAGGATTTTTTAGTGGCGAAGGAGGAAAGATTTGAGATCGGGAACAAGAAGCTGACGCCATTTCAAAAGTTGAATTAATACCAAACTATTTGGCCTTTTTTATGACTATAAATTCCAGAGTAATATTTATATATGAATTGAAAGAATTCGGAATTTGGAATTTTGGAAAAAGTTTAAATTCCTTTGGGTTTGAAAATGGTTTTTAAAGGTTTTAGAGAAATAATAGTGGTATCATTTCATAAATATTTTTGAATTGGATTTGAAATCTGGTGAGATTTGGAATTTAAAAATATTTTGAAAGGATTTTTGTAAAGAATAAAAGCACTGAACTCACTTCGGTCGCTGGAAAATAACTTCGGTGATGACTACAGCATCATCGATGTTCATTTTCGTGTTTCCAAGGGAGGAATTGCTGCCTGGAGATTTTGAATGGAAGTTGTTTGCAAACCTGGATTTGCTTTTGAAATTCAAAGAGATAATTGAATTTACCGAAGGATTTTGGATATAATTGATTTCAAAGATGATTTTGGAATATTGAGAAATTGTTTAAAAGACTCTGGAATCTTATTTAAAATGTTTACGGAATACAAATAAGTTTGATAACTTATAAAAATTTGAAACTTGTTGGAATAAGATTCAATTTGGATACGGTTAAATAAAAGTAAGTGTGAAACCCAAATAAGTTGGAAGGTAAGCAAATTAATTGAAGTGAATTAAAAGAAGTTAGCAAACAGAAGGTAAATAAATTAGAGAACTTATAGAAGCTTGAAATTTGAATTAAATTAGAATGTAACTAAACCAAGTTAAATAAAAAGTGAATGTTGAGGAAATAAATCTAAGCAGGCTAAATAAAATAAGTTACCGAAAATAAATTTTATTAGTTGGAAATGAATTTGTGAATGAATAAATGAATTTAAACTTGTAAGCAAATGGAATTGAAACTAAATGTTGGAACTAAGTTTGAATGAAAAATTAGTCATGTTGGACTAAACAAAACAAAGAATTGAAATTAAAATTGGTAAGTAAACTAATTAATTTAAATGGTAAGCCAATAAATTGAATTTAATATGGGTATGATATTTAATTTGAATTGTGCAAAGTAAAGTGAAGTTATAGAATTAATTTGAAGTGGACTAAAAATAAAAAAAGTTGGAAATAAAAATGGGTTGAGATAAGATGAACAGAATTCAATATTTTAAATTGAAAGGTAAATTGAATTCAAATGGAAATTGTAAAGGCAAGGTGAATAGAAACGTATATAACTTCAGTAGTGAAGTAAAAATGAATATAAGACGTAAGTGTAATATTTATATTGATCTTAAGAAGAAATGGTAAATTCTTAAGCAAAAATTGGTAGTGGAAAATATTCTAAGTTAAAGTTGAATGAAGGATAAGTAAAGTGTGAAATGGAATAAGGGATAAGCAAATAGAAATCAAAATAAATGTGAATAAAAAGGAATTGATATACTAATAATCAATTGGAAATAAATACGTAGGATGTACATATATTATTTTATTCACATAGCCAATTGATCCAGATTTGAGCAAAGAATTTCGAGATAGTGATATCGATCCGAGTTGGGATTTTTCACTCGATTTTCAACGACGAACCCTAGATATGGATTTTTGATGTATTCTGGAATTCTTTATCATAATTTAGGACTATGCAAGGAGAATGGCAGTTTCTGACCAAGAAACTAGATCTGAGTCCGCACTAGAGAGTCGGATGGACGATACTAGTTCGGAAGTGAAATTTTGTGATCGAGTAAGCGATCAAATTTGATATTGCGTGCAGATGATATGCATACATCATACGACTTAAGTAGAACAGATATTGAATTTTCGTAAAAAGAAGTGAATAAAATGATTTTGAAACCTGTAATTGTATATTATTGCTAAGTAGGATATATAGGTATCTAAAGGCAAGGGATAAATGGATGTTTTGATTTTCGAAGATAAATTTGAATTGTCCAACAAAAAGGTATGTAATTAAATTTCTGTATGAAATTTGATGATTTTCTGGTCTAGCCACTTGCCTTTTTGTTTTTCTTTTGAAATCTAGGGGCCCGTAGAGGCCATTTTGTAGTTGTACCGAGCTAGCCGCGCAAAGAAGACGCTGGAAAAAAAATTCAAAAATTTAGGGAGTTAGAATTTTTTTGAGAAATTTGGATAATTTAAAATTTGGATTTAAATTTAAATTTGGATTATGGAGTAAATAATATTGTTCGAAAACAATGGATGAGATGGAAAGTTAGTAGAATGATTGAAATGACCCAATTTTTCGACGCTCGAAAATCGACATCAATACGCCCACCGTATCAAATGCCGAACAATCGAATGCCGGAAAACCGAACCGTTAGGGATAAAGAAGAAGGAGGTAGAAGAAGAGAAAACAAACCAACAATAGAATCTTACCATCATAGAGGAATAAAATATAATAGATAATAACTAATCTTTACATAAAAGAACTATATTTGTTTTATACAACATTAGAGTTCAACAAAAATTCATAACACACGATTGGACATTTATCATAACCTGTCCTCACAAACTGACTATGCAGCTAATCATACACGGCGAAATATTCATCAAATACGAGTGATGCCTCTCGCCGTCCAGCTCGTCTCCTGAGCTCCACAGCAGTCCATCCAAAATCTACACTCTATAATATTCGGTCTGACCTGAGCATCATAGTTAAATAACACCCGATCAATCTAGAAAATCAGCGTGAGAAAACACATTCAATTGGATTATTTCAGTTTTTAAAATCTTTTGAAATCAAAGGTATCTCGTAAGAACACGCCACAAATAAATATACCGGGTTGTTACCTTATGATAACCATAACATTTTTATTAAAATCCGTATGATATTATAATAGCGTTTATAGAAAGTAAAATAGAATCTAGCTGAAATGCTTGCATCTCACGTTTCAGCATAATTGGGCACAATCAAAACCGTACAGGCACTTATTGGAGATTAGATTCCATACAATCGCAGCGCTACTGGGGTACCGCTCGTCACAGTACATGGTATAGATCACCGTGCCAAGGATCCGCCCTGATCCTCTGCATCTCAAGATCGGAGCTACCCCTTACTAGATAGTCCGAATAAGATCACCCCGCGGTTGGGATCAGCAACCGCCCTCAAAGCCGAAAAATGGGACCTCTAAACAAGGGTGACCCAACCCTAATTGGTTGCTAGACACTTAGACTTATGCGCACCTTCCCTGTTTTAGTCATTCCCAGTTGATGAGGCTCGAGGCTATGCGTTACCTTTTTAGAACATATTCACTTAGAATGCTCATCGTCATACTGACGATGTTCTGATAGCATTCGTCCATACAAGTCCTTTACGGGTTCGAACGGAACCAAAGGCATTATTCCTACTACATCCATTTTGGAATCATCCTTAGGATTAGTAGCGATTATCCTTGCACTTCACTGCTCCATCTTCGACTCCAAGCTCTTGTCTTCCTCACGAAAACGTTCAAATCGGATCGAAGTGGTTCTCGAGAAATTAATTCCGATCCCGGTCTCTTCGAAACTATCAACGCATTGGCCAATATTGATAGTCGGTTATTTAACTATCAAATAACATCCACAAACCACCATCAGACTTTAGATAAATTCCTAAAATTATTTTCAAAATATCTTTGCAAGCTATTTTCCATACATCACCCTTTGAAACAGTTTTCAAATCACTTTCCTCTCGCAGAATAAACTCACAAATATTGTCCATTTCCACTAAAAATCACCAAGCCTAAATACTTTAGATTTAAAATCGCTTTATCCAAAATATATAATTTTAAAACATTTAAAATAAATAAAAAAAACTTAAAGGACTTTATTTTAATTACTAATTATGAAATTTTATAATAAATCCTCATGTAAACTTAAGCCAAAACAAATTTTAAATTATAAGTTACGAAATCCTATACAAGTTTTTCAAATAAAAACTTTAACCAAACTATCTTAGAATAAAACTACTTTATAAAATATAAATATTAATAATTATATTCTTAAATCATAATACCAATTAACCTTTTAAAAATAATTTCTACTATAACTAATTTAATAAATATTTACCTTTAAAATTTTAACAGCTGAAATAATTCTCAAAACAATCTTTTAAAACAACTTTAAAACTTTTAACTTATACTTAAAAATTTGCTTTGAAAACGTACTTGGCTTTTCAGGGAAATACACCTTTCTTTCACACCTTTAAAAATAAACCACTATTTATTTTTAAAACAAATTACCCATCCTTTTATAAATTTCCACTGTGAATTTATACTTCCAAATATCCACTGATATCTTATTTTACTTTATAAACCCAGATTATAAATTCCATATTCTCATCTTCCCTTTAAAACACAGTTTCAAAAAACTTAATCAACTTCCAAATTGATTTTCAAAATCAACTCCATTTTAAAATAAATTTTCTTATTTGCTCAATTTATTTCAAAACGCATTAAATTTAGATCTAACCTCTTTGTGATAATTTTAAATCTTATTTAAACTGAAAATACATATTTCGTACTTTTTTAATTTTCTTCTTTATCTTTTCCAAATAAATTTAAACCTTGAAATAAAACAAATTACTTATTTCTTTAAATAATATAACTTAAGTTTAAAAACTCATTTATTCCTATTTATTCAAAAATCTCCTTTGCCATATTTGAAAATTTTATTTATTAGAATTTAAAAATCAACTTTTATTCTTTTTTAATTCATTCTTTAATTTATCCAAATTCTCTATAATTATTTTACTTAAAAATTTCTATTTTATTTTCCTTTAAAAATCTCTTATATATATTTTTGATAACTCAGTATACCCAAAGATATTCAATCAAACCATAGCATCCAATATTTTCAATTACCAATATAATTTATCATAGATTATCAAATAATCATATCAAAGAATATTAAAACAATCTAAATATTTTGAGGAATCCAGTTGGATCCCTCCAACCTGCTTCCCTGCATCCACAGACGTTAGCATAATATCAAATACCAATTCCACTTCGAGGTGGAATATCGTGGTATATGGGGTCATCCGCTATTATGCGGGGAGCATAGGATCTCATCCGCTATATAATGAGAGAAATCAATCACTCTAATATATATATACACACACACTATTATATAATATCACATCCAGACAATTCAATCATTCAACCATTAATTTAGTTTTAACTATTTAAATTTAAAGGGTAATCCAATTGAGTGAGATTAACTCACCTTTGCTTTTTACTTTGCAATCTGATCCACACCGGGTTGTTTCCATAATTTTAGACCATGTACAAACATTATATGATTTATTAATATTTGAACTAATCAAACATTTAATTAGCGTTTCATAAATTTATTCTAATTTAAACAAACAATTAAATTTTAAACAAATTTCCCTTTTTAAATCTTTTAGTAATTAAATAAAAATCTAAGTTTATTAAATTAATATATCTTCATACTACCTTATTTGAAAATAAGCCAGTAGATTTAAAATGTGTATACCTATTTTCCTTTGAAACTATATACTTATAAAAAAAACTATATAGGCTAAAAAATCTGATTTTTAATATAAACTGCTCAACATTTAAAATCCCTATATTTTTCCAAACCTTTTATATATATATATATATATATATATATATTTCTGTCTTATATATATAGATATATATATATATTTAAATTAAAATAGACAGGAATACATTTATATTTGTATTATATTTTCCTTTACTGCCCGTTTAAAACCTATCTATCTATATATTATATATATATATATTTTTTTGTCTGTTCTATTCATACTGTCTAAATATAAATATATATTGAATAAATTTCAAAGAAAAAAATACCTAGATGCTTGGAAAACTTGTCGCAACCCCCAAAACAACAGCCTCGATCGATGTCATCCAACTGCTTGCTCGCGGCTATGTTCGAGCCCCTAGTCGCGAAATGGTCGCGATGCCTTGCTTCGATTGCAATTCGAATTTGAACCACGAAGAATGCTTGCTGATCGATTTCCCCACCTAGTTGTTGTACAATGGATAGCCTCCGCTACAAGCTTTCTGCCATCACCATGGTCGCGGTCCCACATTCCTGAGCACCTCCTTCACCATCGCGAGTCGCCTCCCCTTCTATTTTCACGACTCGACCAACATCATCGATGTCACAGTTTGCCCTATCTTTCGGGAAAGCAAACGCCAAGCCTTAAACACAGATCGACGTCGAGCCCCTAAGCCATCTCCCCCTCGTGCTCGCGACCTAGAATATCACCACACATTGAAATCAAGCTATCAGCTCCCCCACTAAACGCCGCCAGGCGTCGCTTCCAGCCAACCCATGCTTGCTCGCACGATCGAGATTTGGTTCAGTCGCCATTTTTTTCATTTTTCTTTTTTAATTCTAACAGAAGGTTTTTTAAAAAAAGAAGAAGATGAGAACCACTTTATTTGATGAACTATCGAACGACTTTGATTTTATCAGAAAGGAGGAAAGGAGATCGATGCATGAAACACGCGTATTAACGAGACAAACACGTGTTTTGAATTTTCTCTACGTGTCAGATGCTATAGTGCTTCGGTGCATTAATATATTTATATTTATATTTAAAATTTAAATTTAAAATCGTCTTGAAATCGATGCTTGAAATTCTTACATCCTATCGAGGCATGCCGTTAGACGTTCATAAGGTTATACCCTTATTCTGAATGCGATGGAAAAAGTTTCAAGTCCTAACTCAATCGTATGGAGAAGACAACTTTTTGGACCCTGTAATTATATTAAATTTTAGATATTAATTCAACGCGTTTATCTACCATACGATCACACGACAACTCCAAAAGCTATGAAATTTGAAATCCAATAACAATACACTATTACGAATCCAATGGAACTAGTTTCGTTGAAATCCGAGACTATGACTCGGAAGGCTATTTTTAAATATCGATTTAAACGATATAATTTAAAAACTGAACTAAACACTCTCAAATTCAAATTTAAAACTTCTATTATCTCTAGTATTATAATTATAGATTTTATAAACCTTCAAATTATTTTTAATAGACTCGAAATCCCAAAATTCATATTTTACCTGATTTCCAATTATTTAAATTCAATTATTAAATTATCTAATAATTTGTTACATTTGAAATTCAATTTAAACAAATAACATTTAAATATTAAAAATCAATTAAATATTTCAATTTCAAATATCTAAAAATTCCGGGTCGTCACATTCCTCCCCCCTTAAAAGAATTTCGTCCTCGATATTACTAGTTAAGAGGAATGGTCTAATACCCGTTAACTATTAACTCAAAACCAAATAGTTTTTTAACAACACCCCAAGCAATCTTTTATTAAAGACACGCTAATCTTCTTACTAACTTCCCAACTAAACCATAAATGACAATCAACATTACATATTCAACCATTCAAATCATAATTCAAATTCAAATTTTAAATTATCAAAAAAAAATCTAACTCTTTAAATTTTCGAAATTTTTTGCCAGCATCTCCTTTGTACGGCTAGCTCGGTATAACTACAAAATGCCACTACGGGCCCCTAGATTTCAAAAGAAAACAAAAGTCTAATTGGTTAGTCGAGAAAATCATCAAATTTCATACAAAAATTTAAATACATACCTTTGTCGAGCAATTCAAATTTATTTCCTGAAATCCAAAAATACCAATTCCTTTTGCTTTTTAAATACCTGTATATCCTACTTAGCCTAAATATCCAATCATAGACTCCAAAATCATTTTATTCATTTCTATACGAAATTTTCAATATTCATTTCATTAAAGCATGTACAATACAGTGTATCATTCATGCGTAACACCAAATCTGATCGCTTACTCGATAACACAATTTCATTTCCGAACTAGTATCGTTCACCCGACTTTCTAGTGCGGACTCAGATCTGGTTCCTTGATCAGAAACCATTATTCTCCTTGCATAGCCATAACTATGATAAAGAATTTCCAGAATCAATCAAAAAATCCATATCTAGGGTCGCCGTCGAAAATCGAGTGAAAATTTTGTCGATATAACTATCTCGAAATTCTGTGCTCGAATCTGGATCGAATCGCTATGCGAATAATATACGTGCATCCTACGTATTTATCTCAATTGATTATTAACTATATCAATTCTCTTTTTATTCACATTTATTTTTGATTACCATAACTTATTCACAATTATCCCATTTCCTAACTTCCAGTTTAATCTTTACTTAATTATTAACTTCGTATAATTCTATACCAAATTTACTTAAGAATTTAACCATTTTTTCTTATGTTCAATATATATATTTTATATACTTCTTATATTTAATTTTTTTTACTTTACTACTGAAGTTTATATCCATTTCTATTCACTTTGCCTTTACAATTCCATTTGAATTCAATTTACCCTCAAATTTCAATATTGAATTCTATTCACCTTATTCCAAACCATATTTAACTAACCATTCCTTTAATTAGTTCCACTTATTAATTTATTTATATCTCAACCACTTTTTATTTCCAAACCATTATTATCTTTAGTCCGCTTTGAACTACTTCTACACTTCACTTTACACCATTTAAATTAAGTATCATTTCAATATATAATTTCAATTTATTTGCTTACCCATTTAATTTAATTTAATTAGTCTACTTACCAATTTATTTTCAATCTTTTGTTTTGTTAAGTCCAACTTGATTAATTTCTTATTTCACTTAATTTAACACAATTAAATATTAATTCCAACATTCAACTTCCATTTTACTTACTTACAAATGTAAATTCATTTGTTTATTCACAAATTTACTTTACACCTAAGTAAATTTTACTCCAATGTCCATTACTCTTAGTCTACTTAGACTTTTCCTTAAATTCACTTTTGCTAGATTAAATTACACTACAATTTTAGTTCAGTTTTGTAACTTCTATAAATTTTCCACTTATTTAAATTCCATATGCTAACTTCTTTAAATTTACTTCATTTAATTAGCTTATATTCTAACTTATTTATGTTAGATTCCAAAATCTCTTTAATTTACTTTACCGATTTATTTTGTTTCCATACATATTTAAATAACTCTTCTTCAAGCTAAATTTTATTTTAACAAATTTCTAATTTTATCAGCTATCAAACCTGTTTATATTCTATAAACAATTTCAAACGAACTCCAGAGTATTTTAAACAATTACTCATATTTTGAAAGCATTTTTAAAATCAATTATATCTACATTATTCATTTGAAAATAAAATCATCATTTGAGTTTTAAAGTAAAACCCAGTTTTGCAAAAAAATCCAATTTAAAACAATTTGGCAGCAATTCCTCTCTTAGAAACTCGAAAATGAACAACGATGATGTTGCAGTCATTACCAAAGTTATTTTCCATCGACCGAGAGAGTTCAGTGCTTTACCTCTTTTAAACATTTCCAATATTTTTAAATCCAAATCCCACCAGATTTAAAATCGAATTCAAAAATATTTCTGAAACAATATCACCATTATTTCTCCAAAACCCCTTGAAAACCTTTTTCAAACCCAAAGGAATTCAGACCTTTCCCAAAATTTCAAAATTTCAAATTCTTTCAATATATATTCAAACATTACTCTGGATTTATACCATTTCAACTGTAAATCACTTTTGTAATTCACATTTACAAGTTACATCCAGTTATGTGAAATAAATTTCTTAACTTTGGTTATGATTTTCAATTCCTTATTCAATTTCTATACAATAATGATAATAATTTAATATTATCATTCCCTAATAACAAAGCATTCAAATACTACAATAATTTACAAAAATTATTTCTTTTATATACAAAAATAATTTGGGTAAAATATTTCATTTATCCTATTTTAAAAAAATACTGTGTCGGTTTATCTTATTTAAGAGTTTAGAAACTTCTATCGATAAAATGGTCTCCCACATATCGACTAGAATTTATAAAGACTCAACCGATAAGTCAACACAATATAAAAATAATTTTTGTTTTCAATAAAAAATACGCGCTCATTTCTATTAATACACTCAAACTCATTCTAGAGTACTTCAGTCTCTATTTAAATAGGTAATCTCCACCAGAGCCAAGGTTCTCGCTTAACCTTCAGCTCTGATACCAATCGGTAACGACTCGATTTTTCGACGCTCGAAAATCGACATCAATACGTCCACCGTATCAAATGCCAAACAATCGAACGTCGGAAAACCGAACCGTTAGGGTTAAAGAAGAAGGAGGTAGAATAAGAGAAAACTAACCAACAATAGAATCTTACCATCGCAGCCGAATAAAATACAATAGATAATAACTGATCTTTACACAAAAGAACTATATCTGTTTTATACATTACATCATCAGAGTTCAACAAAAATTCATAACACACGATTAGACATTTATGATAACCTGTCCTCACAAACTGACTAGTAGTTAATCATACACAGTGAAATATTCATAAAATACGAGTGATACGTCTCGCCATCTAGCTCATCTCTTGAGCTCCACAATAGTCCATCCAGAATCTATACTCTATAATACTCAGTCTGACTCGAGCATTATAGTTAAATAACACCCGAGTCAGTGTGGAAAACCAACGTGAGAAAACACACTCGATTGGATTATTTAAGTTTTCAAAATCTTTTGAAATCAAAGGTATCTCGTAAGAACACGCCACAAATAAATATGCCGGGTTTTTACCTTACGATAACCAAAACATTTTTATTAAAATATGTATAATATATAATAGTGTCTATAGAAAGTAAAATAGAATCTAGCTGAAATACTAGCATCTTATGTTTCAGCATGGTTGGGCACAATCAAAACCGTACAGGCGCTTATTGGAGATTAGATTCCATACAATGGCAGGGCTACTGGGGTACCGCCCGTCACAATACGTGGTCTAGATCACCATATCGAGGATCCACCTTGATCCCCTGCATCACAAGACCGGAGCTACCCCTTACTGGATAGTCCGAATAAGATCACCCCATGGTTGAGATCAGCAACCGCCCACATAGCTAAAAAAGGGACTTCTAGATAGGGGTGACCCTACCCTAATTGGTTGCTAGCCACTTAGCCTTGTGCGCATCTCCCTTGTTTTAGCCATTCCCCGTTGATGAGGCTCGAGGCTATGCGTTACCATTTTAGCACATATTCACTTATAATGCTCATCGTTTTCCTGACGATGTTCTGATAGCATTCGTCCATACATGTCTGTTTCGGGTTCGAACGGAACCGAAGGCACTACTCCTACTACATTCATTTTGGAATCACCCTCAGGATTAGTAACGATTAGCCCTTGCACTTCACTGCTCTATCTTCGACTCCAAACTCTTGTCTTCCTCACGAAAACATTCAAACCGGATCGAAGTGGTTTTCGGAAAAATAATCCCAGTTTTGGTCCTTTCAAAACGATCAACACATTGGCTAATATTGATAGTTGGTTATTTAACTATCAAATAACATTCACAAACCACCATCATACTTTAGATAATTTTCCAAAATTATTTTCAAAATATCTCCCCAAGCTATTTTCCATACTTCACCCATTGAAATGGTTTTCAAATCACGTTCCTCTCACAGAATAAATTCGCAAATATTGTCTATTTTCATTGAAAATCACCAAGTCTAAATACTTTAGATTTAAAATAATTTAAAATCGCTTTGTCCAAAATATACATTTTAAAACAGTTAGAATAAATAAAAACTTAAAGGACTTTATTTAAATTACTAATTACAAAATTTTATAATAACTTCTCAGGTAAACTTAAGCCAAAACAAATTTTAAATTAAAAGTTACGAAATCCTATACAAGTATTTCAAATAAAAACTTTAATTAATTTATCTTGAAATAAAACTACTTTATAGAATGCAAATATTAATAATTATATTCTTAAATCATAATACCAATTAACCTTTTAAAAATAATTTCTACTATAAATAGATTAATAAATATTTACCTTTAAAATTTTAACAACTTAAATAATTCTCAAAGCATTCTTTTAAAACAACTTTAAAACTTTTAATTTATACTTAAATATTTGCTTTGAAAACGTACTTGGCTTTTAAGGGAAATACGCCTTTCTTTCGCCCCTTTAAAAATAAACCACTATTTATTTTTAAAATAAATTACCCATTCCTTTATAAATTCCCACCATGAATTTATACTTCCAAATATCCACTGATATCTTATTTTAATTTATAAACCCATTTTATAAATTCCATGGTCTCATCTTCCCTTTAAAACACAGTTTCAAAAAACTTCATCAACTTCCAAATTGATTTTCAAAATTAAATCCATTTTAAAATAAATATCCTTACTTACTCAATTTATTTCAAAACCCATTAAATTCAGATCTGACCTTTTTAATATAATTTTAAATCTTATTTAAACTGAAAATACCAATTCCATACTTTTTCAAATTTCTTCTTTATCTTTTCCAAAAAAATTAAACCTTGAAATTAAAATAAATTCCTTATTTCCTTAAATAATATCACATAAGTTTAAAAATTCATTTATTCCTATTTATTCAAAAATCTCATTTACCGCACTTGGAAATTTTATTCATTAGAATTTAAAAATTAACTTTTATTCTTTTCTGATTCATTCTTTAATTTATCCAAATTCTCCATAATTATTTTACTTAAAATTTTCCTTTTTATTTATCTTAAAAAATCTCTTCTATATATTTTTGATAACTCATATACCCAAAAGATATTCAATCAAAACATAGCATCCAATATTTTCAATTACCATTATAATCTATCACAGATTATCAAATAATCATATCATAGAATATTAAAATAATCTAAATATTTTGAGGAATCCAATTTTATCCCTCCAACCTGTTTCCCTGCGTCCACAGATGTTAGCACAATATAAAATACCAATTCCACTTCGAGGTGGAGTATCGCGATACATAGGGTCATCCGCTATTATGCGGAGCGCATAGGGTCTCATCCGTTATATAATGTGGGAAATCAATCACTCCAATATATATATATATATATATATATATATATATATATATATATAATATCACATCCATATAATTCAATCATTCATCCATTAATTTAGATTTAATTGTTTAAATTTAAAAGGTAATCCAAATGAGTGAGATTAACTCACCTTTGCTTTTTACTTTGCAACCTGATTCACACCGGCTTGTTTCCACAATTTTAGACCTTGTACGAACATTATATGATTTATTAATATTTGAACTAATCAAACAATTAATTACCGTTTCATAAATTTATTCTAATTTAAACAACCAATTAAATTTTAAACAAATTTCCCTTTTAAAATCTTTTAGTAACTAAATAAAAATCTAAGTAAGTTTATTAAATTAATATATCTTCATACTACCTTATTTGAAAATAAGGTAGTAGATTTAAAATGTGTATATCTATTTTCCTTTGAAACTACATACTTATAAAAAAAATAAACCATATGGGCTAAAAAATCTGATTTTTAATATAAAGTGCTCAACATTTAAAATCCCTATATTTTTCCAAACCTTGTGTATATATATTTCTGTCTTATATATATAAATTAACAAAGACAAGGATACATTTATATTTGTATTATATTTTCCTTTACTGTAGATTTACAACCTATATATCTATATATTATATATTTTATTTTATTTTTCTTGTCTATTCTATTCATAGAGTCTAAATATAAATATATATTGAATAAATTTTAAAGAAACAATACCTAGCTGCTCGGAAAACTCGTTGGAACCCCCAAAATGACAGCCTTGAACGATGCCATCTAGCTGCTTGATCGCGGTGATGTTCGAGATCGTCGTCGCGAAACGGTCGCGATGCCTTGCTTCGATTCCAATTCGAATTTGAACCACAAAGAATGCTTGCTGATCGATTTTCCCCACCTAGCTGTTGTACAATGAATAGCCCCCGCTACAGGCTTTCTGCCATCACCATGGCCATAGTCCCCCTTTCCTGAGCACCTCCTTCACCATCGCAAGTCACCTTCCCTCTGATTTTCATGACTAGACAACCATCATCAATGTCGTAGTTTCCCTTATCTTCCCTCGACCTGGAACATCATCGGGAAAGCAAATGCCATGCCCTAAACACACATCGACGTCGATCCCCTAACCAATCCCCCGCTCGTGCTCAAGACCTAGAGAATCGCCACACATTGAAATCAAACCATCATCTCCCCCACTAAACACCGTCAGGCACCACTGCCAACCAACCTACGCGTGCTCGCACAGTCGCGATTGGGTTTGATTTCCATTTTTCCTTTTTTTTTTTTAATCCTAACAGAAGGTTTTATTTTTTAAAAAAAAGAAGAAGAGGAGAACCACTTTTATTTGATGAATTATCGAACGACTTCGATATTATCAGAAAGGAGGAAAGGAGATCGATGCATGAAAGACGCGTATTAACCAGACAAACGGGTGTTTTGAATTTTCTCTACGTGTCAGATGCTACAGTGCTTCGGTGCATTAATATATTTATATTTAAAATTCAAATTTTAAATTATCTTCAAATCGATGCTTAAAATTATTACATCCTATCGGGGCACACCGCTAGATGTTAAAGTTTCGAGTCCTAACTCGATCGTATGGAGAAGATAGTTTTTTGGACCTAGTAATTATATTAAATTTTCGATATTAATTCAGCATGTTTATCTATCGTACCATCACATAACAATTCCAAAAGCTACGAAATTTGAAATTCGATAATAATACACTATTATGGATCCGTTGGAATTGGTTTCTTTGAAATACGAGACTATGCCTCGGAAGGCTATTTTTAAATATCGATTTAAAATATATAATTTAAAAAAACTAAATAGAACACTCTCAAATTCAAATATAAAACTTCTATTATCTCCAGTATTATAATTATAGATTTTATAAACCTTCAAATTATTTTTAACATACTCGAAATCCCAGAATTCATATTTTACCCAATTTCCAATTGTTTAAATTCAATTATTAAATTATCCAATAACTTGTTACATTTGAAATTCAAGTTAAACGAATAACATTTAAATATTTAACATCAATTAAATATTTCAATTTCAAATATCCAGAAATTCTGGGTCAGCACAGTGATAATGTGTCTTAAATGACAGATTGTTTTGGAAAATTGTTAAGAACTGTTTGGTTTTAGAAAGATAGTAAACGGGTATTGGACCATTCTTCTTAATTAGTAATTTCGAGGACGAAATACTTTTAAGTGAGGAGGAACGTGACGACCTGAGATTTTGGACATTTGAAATTGGAATATTTAATTGATTTTAAATATTTAAAAGTTAATTTCTAACTTGAATTTCAAATGCCACTATTGATCGAGTGATTTAGTTATTTAATTTCAATAATTGGACATTGGATAAATGGTTGAATCTAAAATTTTAAGCTTTCTAAAAATAATTTAAAAAGATTGTAAAATTTATATTAATAGTACTGAAGATAGTGAAAGTGTAAACTTGAATTTGGAATTGTTTTGTTAAGTTTGAAATTATATCGTTAAAATCGATATTTAAAAATAGCCTTTCGAAGCATAATCTCGGAATTCGATGAAACCAGTGCCATTGGATCCACAATAGTGTTTTATTATCGGATTTCAAATACCGTAGTGTTTGGAGTTGACATGTGATCATACCGTAGGTAAATGCACTGAAATTTTTATAGAAAATTCAATATTATAACTGGGTTCAAAAAGCTATTTCTCCATACGACCGAACTAGGACTCAAAACATTTTCCATTGCATTCAGAATAGGGGTTTAACATTATAAATACCTAGCGGCATGCCTCGATTGGAGATTGAGATTGTGATTTCGAAAATCAGGCGATTTAAATTTGAATTTAAATTCAAAAATAAATAATAAATTGCTTTGAAACATGGACAAGAGCTGACATGTAGAGAAAAATTTTCACATGCATCCTCTCTGATTCAACACGCATCTCCTCTCCTTCTTTCAATTGAATTCGTTCGTTTTAGAAAAAAATAATTGTGTCGTCCTCTTCTTTTTATTTTCGAAAATTGAGCAGAAGAAATAAATAAACGGAGCTTTAACAAAAATCTTAATGGTAGACTTCATAATGTCTACCTCAAGTTTTACTTCTTTCCATCCTTAATCCAAAGTTGAAACGCATGGCTTCCGTCTTTCTTCCCTTCCTCGAGTGAATTCAAGGTCGATTTACAAACATAAGGGAATTGCGATGCTGTCAGGGTTCATTCGATCGGAATAAGGGAGCAGTGAGGATGTGTGTCCTTGGTGTTCGAATTGCGGCGATGACGTGGTTCAGTCGAGTGTTTAAGTCGAGATCGCTAGAAGGGTGCGGCCTAGGGTTTCGTGAGCATGAGTATGACGTGGGGCAAGCATGGATGGATCTGGGCAGGAGAAAGCGTGGCATGTCGTGTTGAAACAGGGAGTCGCGATCGTTAGGAGAAGCGTAGGCGAGGGTTGCTGATCGATGTGGGAATGAGCATCTCGAGTAAGTATTTTTAGGTTATTGATTTGAATTTTATATAATGTGCATATATACATAGGAAACAGAATATATATATAGATAAAACTAGATTTTTAAATTTACAGTAAAAGATAAAACAAATTTATTATTTTTTCCAGTTTAAAAATTTATTTTAAAGCATGTAAATATGTAAATGTACAGTAGGAAAGGTATAAATATATGCATGCATAGTCCTATTTAATCTAATTAGGTATATAGTTAAGATTCTAAAAAATAATAAAGAATAAATAAATAAAATTACATATAGGAGTTTTAAATGTTGCAAGTTTATATAAGTATATAGTTTCAAAAGAAAAATAAATACACACATTCTAAATCTACTAGTTTAATTTTAAAATAATAGATGTGGAGATTAAATTGTTTCAATTAACTTATTTAATTATCTTATTTTAGTGACCAAAAGATTTTAAAAAGGGAAATTAGATTAAAATTAATTATTTGTTTAAATTAAATTATTAGTTAAAGTTAAAATAGATTTACTAAACGGTAATAAATTGTTTTTATTCGTTTGAATATTAGTAAATCGTATAATGTTTATACAAGGTCTTAAATCATGGAGAATCAAGTTAGTTTGGAGTGGATTGCATAAACAATCAAAGGTGAGTTAATCTCACCCATATAGATTACCTTTTAAATTTAAATAGTTAAATTTAAATTATTGGTTCTTCGATTGCATTGATAATTTTTATTCTGTCTGGATGTGATAGTATATATTGGAGTGATTGATTTCCCGCATCATATAGAGGATGAGACCCTATGCGCACTGCATAATAATGGATGACCCTTTATACCGCGATATCCCGCCTTGAAGTGGGATTGGTATTTTAGATTGTTGTGCTAGCATCTGTGGATGCAGGGAAACAGGATAGAGGGATCCAACTGGATTATTTAAAATATTTAGATTGTTTCAATATTCTGTGATATGATTTATTTGATAATTTGAAATAGACTATATTGGTAATTGAAATATTGGATGCTATTGTTTGATTAAATATATTTGGGTATACTGAGTTATCAAAAATATATAGATTGGATTTTTGAAGGGAAAATAAAAGAGAGAATTTTTAAGTAAAATAATTATAGAGAATTTGGATAAATTAAAGAACAAATTGGAAAAGGATAAAAGTTGATTTTTAAATTCTAATAAATAAATTTCCAAGTATGTTAAAGGAAATTTTTGAACAAATGGGAATAAATGAATTTTTAAACTGAAGTGATATTATTTAAGGGAATAAAAGATTTTTTAATTTAGGATTTAAATGGCTTAGGAAGAAATAAAAGAAGAATTTTGAAATAAAATATGGAACCGGTATTTTCAATTTATATAAGATTTTAAATCATAATAAAGGAGTGAAATCTGGAAATTTATGAATTTTAAAATAAATTTAGGTAAGTAAAGGAATTTATTTTAAAAATGGAGTTAGACTTGAAAATCAATTTGGAAACTGATTAAGTGTTAAAACGGTGATTAAAAAGGAGGACGAGACTATGGGATTTATAAAATGGGTTTATAAAGTGAAATAAGATATTAGTGGATATTTGAAAGTATAAATTCGCGGTGGGAATTTATAAAAGAATGGGCAATTTTTTAAAAAATAACAGTGGTTTATTTTAAAGGTGTGAAAGAAAAGTGTATTTCCCTGAAAAGCCAAGTATGTTTTCAAGCAGAGTTTTTTAAGTTTAAATTAAAAGTTTTAAAATTTATTTCAAGAGAATGTTTTTAAGAATTATTATTTAAGCTGTTTAAAATTTTAAAGGTAAATATTTATTAAATTAGTTACACTAGTAATTATTTTAAAAGATTAATTGGTATTATGATTTAAAAAGATAATTATTAATACTTATATTTTATAAAGTAGCTTTGTTTTAAAGATAGTTTGGTTAAAGTTTTTTATTTGAAAACTTGTACAGAATTCCATAACTTTTATTTTAAAATTTGTTTTGGCTTAAGTTTTACATGAGAAATTATTATAAAATTTCATAACTAGTATTCTAAATAAAGAGTTTAAATAGTTTTTTATTTTAAATATTTTAATGTATATTTTTGGATAAAGTGATTAAATTTTTTAAAAATCTAAAGTATTTAGAATTGGTATTTTCAATGGAATAAGCAATTGGGTGGAAATTTAATCCACGAGAGGAAAAATGATTTGCGAACTATTTCAAAGGATTTAAATGTAGAAAGATATCTTGCGAAGATATTTTGAATAATAAATAATTTTGGAAAATTATTATGACTGATGGTTGTTTGTAAATGTTATTTAATACTAAATAACCGACTAGCAATATTGACCAATACGCTGATCATTTCGAAGAGACCGGGATCGGGATTAATTTGTCGAAAACCACTTCGATTCGGTTTTAACGTTTTCATGAGGAAGACAAGAGCTTGGGGTGAAGATGGAGCAGTACAGTGCAAGGGCTAATCGCTACTAACCATAAAGGTGATTCCAAAATGAATGTAGTAGGAGTAGTTCCTTTGGTTCCGTTCGAACCTTGAACGGATTTGTATGGATGAATGCTTTTAGAACATCATTAGGAGGACGATGAGCATTCTAAGTGAATGTTTGCTATAAAGGTAACGCATAGCCTTGAGCCTCATCAACCGGGAATGGCTAAAACAGGGGAGGTGCAAACAAGGCTATGTGCCTGGCAACCAATTAGGGTAAGGTCACCCCTGTCTAGATGTCCCTTTATTTCAGCTATGTGGGCGGTAGTTGATCCTAGCCGCGGGGTGAACTTATTCGGGGTATCCAGTAAGGGGTAGCTCCGGTCTTGTGATGTAGGGGGTCAGGGTGGATCCTCGGTACGGTGATCTATACCACGTACTATGACGGACGGTACCCCAGTAGCCCTGCCATTGATGGAAATCCATTCTCCCTACGTGTCTTTACGTTTTTATTTGTAGAACCTAGTATTGCTGGAATTTAATAATGTAACAATTTCAGCTATTTGAATAATTTATTTGTATATAGACACTGCTATAATATCAGAGGATTTTATAAGAAAAGTTTTGGTTATCGTAAGGTAAAACCCGACATGTTTATTTGTGGCATGGACTTACAAGATACCTTTTATTTTTAAAGGATTTTAAAAACTTTATGAATCTAATTGAGTGTGTTTTCTCACGCTGATTTTCCAGACTGACTCGGATGTTATTTAACTATAATGCTCGGGTCAGACCGAGTATTATCGAATACAGCAAAGGATGCTGTGGAGCTCAGGTGACGAGCTGGATGGCGAGACGTATCACATGTATTTGATGTACATTCCGCTGTGTCTGATTAACTATATAGTCTGTTTTGTGAGGATAGGTCAATATAACTGTCCAGTTGTGTGCTATAGATTTTGTTCTACTTTGATGATGCAATTTATAAACATATATAATTTTTTTGTTTTAAAGTTTAGTCATTTATCTATTATATTATTCCGCTGCGGCTATGTGATTCTGATATTGTTTTCTATTTCTTCATCTACCTCCTTCTTCTTTAACCCTAATGGTTCGGTTTTACGGCATTCGATTGTTCGGCATTTGATATTGTGGACATATTATTGTCAATTTTCGGGCATCGAATAATCAGGTCGTTACAATAACTATACAATCGCATGTATTATATATCTTATCAATATACAGGTATACACTACAAGAGATTGTCATGCTCAAAGGTATTGGGACTTGAAGAAAAAAAAGATTTATGGACCATATTTAGGTCATACTAATGTGCTAATAGTCTTAGATAAACAATGTAAGATCTCCTTGAGTATGCATACACACACAAATTCAAGTATATAAAGATTTGCATCAAGAAAGACTTATTTTGGAATTGCCAACAACAGACGTCAACAGATGTCTGGGATAAGGCTTAGGATTTTTATTCTTGTAGTCATACACATCCATAGAAAACCAATAGACACTTGTCACAAGGCTCAGGATTATTATTCCTAAAGCCACTGACGTTTGTGGTTTTCCAACATGCATCTGCTATCTGGGTAACTGCAAAATTATGAATGGATGCTTCTGTTCATATTGAAAGAACTTCTCTCTTCCTAAAAAATTGCAACCATTAGATCAAAGAGATTTTATCTTGCTGGAACAACTTTTCATTTACATCTTGTTGACACTATAAATACATCAAAGATTGAGACTACAAAAAAATTAACTATTCTCTTGATTTCTATTACTTTCTGTCTTCATATTTGTGCACTCTTTGCTTACATATCCTCAATCAATCATACCAAAATGTTATTTTGGTTATATCACTTCCTACGTTCAAAGCATTCGCTTTCACATACTCAAAGGAGATTATATGAAGAATTGCACTATTAGTCAATATCTATGTTATTTGAAACATGAGATTGTCAAAGAAGTACTTTTTTATTAGCATATTCCTTCGCGAAAAGTGAGGGTTATTGGTAAAGGAACTATCGAAGGGGTGCTTCAGGACTGGACGTAGGATGGGAGATAAAAATTCTGGTTTTATCTCTTTTATTATCTATCTTATTCATAAACTGTTAATTTACTTTACATAGTAGAATTATTAGTATATACTCTCACATTAGTATATAAGTTGCATTATATAAGATCCTATAGACTTTCACTCTATGCCTCTTTCATTCTCTATCGAATGAGATCGATCTTCTCTGAAGCTTTATGAATAAATCGGGGCCCAAAATGAGTTTCTTCCCAGACTTGAGCCAAGAAGAAGGTGATCAACATGGCCTTCCGTAAAGAGCCTCGTAAGGAGCCATGCCGATACTTGATTGGAATATGTTATTGTAAGCAAACTCAACAAAGTAGATATGACCTTCCCAAATCCGACCGAAGTCGAGAACACAAGCATGAAGTAAGTCTTCCAATATATTGTTAACTTCCTCTGTCTTCCCATCGGTCTATGGATGATAGGCAGTGCTAAAATTAAGCTTCGAACCCAAAGCTTTCTGAAGACTTCTCTAGAATTTTCTTGTAAACAAAGGTTCTCGGTCATATACAATGGCACTAGGGATGCCTTGAAGTCTTACGATCTCCTTAACATAGATCTTAATAGGCCGAGAAGCAGTCCGATTTGACTTAACAGGAATAAAGTGGGCCGATTTGGTCAAACGCTCAACAATCACCACAAGCTATCATGGCCAGCCCTCAAACGAGAAGACCTTTAGTGAAACCCAAAGAAACCCAGAAGTAAAAAAGAAAGAATAAAATTACGATTATTACTAGATTTACATAAAAGAGGATTCGAATATGAACTTATGAAAGTGAGCTTATAATACCTGGTCTCATTTCCACATCGGGACCTCCAATAGTTGCAAAAGATCATTGGGATGCTGATGCATGGCTTGTTCAAGCTGACAAGTCAAGAAACACTTCATAAATTATTTTATATCCGGCTTCAAACCTTCCCAATAATAAAGACGCTTCATATTGGCATACATCTTACTACTATGGGGATGAATAGTATACTTGGAGCAATAACACTTCTCAATAATTCAATTCTAAGATCACCAACATCGAGAACTAAAGGCCTACCACTCCTACGAAGACAACCATGAGCATCAAAAACAAAATCTGCAACTCGTCACTTCGAGAAACACCACCATAATGCTAAAAAAGTTGAGACAGATCGAGATCATGTTTCTAGGCTTCCATAATCTGATCCAAAAGACTTGGACGAGCCTCCGTGCTAAAAAATAAGATGGAAGAACTAGAATCTGGAATAAGATCTCTAATCTCACAAAAAGATAAAATCTAAAGATCCTTCCACTCGACTAACATGAAAGAGACAATAGCCTACTGCTTGCGACTAAAAGCATCCGCTTCTCGATTTCCCTTCCTTGGAGTGCACTAAATATCAATATCATAGGAAAGGAGGAATTCGAGCCATCTCGGTTGTCGTATGTTAAGCTCCTTCTAAGTGAAAAATTAATTTAATGACTTATGGTCGGTATAAAGTACTAATCTCTCACCCAACAAATAATGATGCTAAATCTTTAAAGCAAAGACAATAGCTACAAGCACCAAATCATGAGTGGCATATCTAACCTCGTTTGTTCTCAAGTGCCTCGAAGAAAAAGTAATAACACGGTCTCTCTATAAAAGAACATCACCCAAACCAAATCTATAAGCATCCATGTAGACCACAAGATCTTGGTTCCCATCCGGAACCACAAGAACATGAGCTTTGGAAAGGAGTTCCTTCAACTTATTAAAAGAAGTTTCACACTTATCAGACCAAATATACTTAACCCCTTTCTAGTCAAAGAAGTAAGAGGTATGACGATCTTAGAATAGTCATTTTTGAGTCGATGGTAATAACTCACCAATCCAAGAAAACTGCGAATCTCTAATGCATTCTCGGGCCTCTTCCAATCCTGAATAGCTTCGATTTTAAATGGATCAATATAAATGCCTTCTTAAAAACCCACATGTTCCCAGAAACTTCACTTACCACTACCAAACATGACATTTAAATTTTTTTGCTTTCAACCTATTCCCTCTAAGTGTCTCCAAAATGATCCTATGATGCTCCTCATTCTCTTCCTCGAATTTAGAATATACAAGAATAACATAAATGAATATAAGAACGAATCAACCAAGAAATTCTTGGAAAACACAATTCATGAGATGAACAAAATAGGCTGGAGCGTTCGTTAACCCGAAGGGCATACTGAGCCACTCATAAGAACAATAATGGGTGTTGAATGAAGTTAGAGGAATGTTATCCTTTGCCACACGAAGATGATGAAAACTGAATGCTAATTCTAACCAGGAAAAGACATTAGCACCAAAAAGCAGATCAAAAAGGTCATCGATCCTAGGCGGGGATACTTGTTTTTAATGGTAAGCTTACTAAGCTTGCGATAATCTTCGCAAAGCCTAACAGTACCATCAGCTTTCGACAGAAGCTCCCCAAGGAGAAGAACAAGACTGGATAAACTGCTTCACTTCCTGTGACGACCCGGAATTTTTAAGCAATTTAAATTGAAATATTTAATTGATTTTAGTATTTAAAAGTTAAATTTTAACTTGAATTCAAATATCACTAATTATTTGATAATTAATTTTTGAAATTAAATAATTTAAAATCGGGTGAAATGTGAAATCTTGGATTTTAAGCCTGTTAGAAATAATTTGAAGGCTCAAAAAATTTATATTGATAATACTAAAGATAATAGAAGTTATAAAATTGAATTTAACAGTGGTTTGTTAGGTTTTGAAATTTCATCGCTCAAATTGAATTTAAAAATAGCCTTCCGAGGCACAGTCTCGGAATCCGACGAAAACAGTTCCATTGGGTCCGTAATATTGTATTATTATCGGATTTCAAATTTCGTATTGACCGGAGTTGGTGTGTGAGCGTACGATAAGGAAATGCGTTGAAATATATCGAATTCAACTTAAATTTATAATTATATTGGTCGACATCAGCCTACATTCTTTCCCATCATAACTTTTCCCTTTCACTTTCGAAGTACTGTAGCCGACAATCTTCTGAAGCAAGCCGTTTCTCTTCGTCTTAAAATCATACTGTCTCCTTCCATTTTCTCAAAAACGAAAAATAAAATAAAATAGAAATGGCAGCCGAACCTTCTTGAAAGTGAATCTTGTTTCTTCAAAAAGGGAAGTTATAATCAAATAAAAATTAAAATACAGAGGGGCCGAGCTAATCAGATCAACCCGTATTCCTTCCTTTTTTTCCCCTGATCACTTCGAGTCGCGATTCATGCTTTCGGTGTCGTTGATAATGTTTGCTAGGGTTTTCGATTTTTGGAAAGTGTGGGTTTCGATTCGAGTTCGTTCGTGGCTTAACAGGCTAGGGAACTCGAGGCACAAGGCGACCAGGGGAGGTGGTGGTGGCCAACGTGTTCGTGAGCGCGCATAGGAGAATGGGTCAGGGCCGATGTCGAGAAGCAGTGGAAGGCACGGGGGAAATCGCGATGGGGTTGGCACCACTGCAGTCAGGGCTTCATTTTGGGGTGGCGGCGATGTAGGCAAGTCGTGATGAGGGCTCGATTCGATTGGGTCCGGCAGTAAGGTAAATGTTTTATAGCTTAATTTAAATTAAGGGTAAGGATAACTAGTAATAAGAAGGAGAAATTGATTTATATCAATGCGTACTAATTTGTATAGCTCTGTTTGTATAAATCTACCCAAATTTAGAGCTCTGTTTGTATATAATCTATCAAAAACCTTTGGATAGAACGGGATTTTAATGTATAACCAAAAATTATATACAAATGATTTTATACAATTTGTATACTGATTTTGTATATAATTTCTTACACAAATTAGGGATATCAGAACTCGTTTAGATATATCCAAATTAGTATATACAAAATTAGTATATTTTATACCTTACGATAGTACTAATTCGAATCATTTTGATTATTTACAATTGGTTCTGATATATATATATCCAAATATATCAGGAAGGTTTCTGATAACCGATGGCACTCCTAACTCAATATTTTAAAATCAGAAACTATACATAGAGAAGAACTTTAAATAATAGAATTTATTTTATTGGTTCGATTATACTTTATTTTATAAACCCAGTTTTAAAAAAAAGTTGTAAAGGAAGTTGATTAAAACAAAATCATTAGTTTCAAAATTTACATATTAGTTGAATTAAAATTTATAAAATGGGAGTTTATTGTTCCATTTCATTTCGAATATAGATGAATCATATAAATTGTTTTAGTCTCTAAAAGATGTTTTAAAGGAGAAATTTATTTAGTTGGAATTAAACTGTTAACTGATTAAATTTATCGAAAAGAAATTAATTATCAGATTAGTTCAAGTGTTAATAAATCATGTAATTATTTATTCAAGGTTTGAAATCTGAAAAGAAAACAAGCCGGATTGGAATGGGTGCATGCGTAGTCCAAGGTGAGTTAATCTCACTCAGTTTAAAATTTAAATTTAAATGATTAAATTTAAATAATTGATTGTGTGGTTGAATTAATTGAGGTGATATAATATAGTATAATTTGAACATGGCATATTATGTGATGCTAACGTCTGTGGATGCAGGGAAACAGGTTGGAGGGATCCAACTGGATCCCTCAACATTTATTTAAATTATTTAAAATCCCCCTGTTATGATGATTTGATGTTCTGTGATGATTTATGTTGGAATATTGAAGGTTATGGTTAGGTTGGATATAATTTGGTATAATGAATTACCATGAAAATATATAAATTGAATTTTTGGAAAGAAAATAAAAGAAGTGAATTGTAAGTAAAATCAAACGGAAAATAATAACATTAATAATAAGTCCATAACTAATGAATTTTGAAATAAATTGAGGAATTAAAGAAACTTATTTAAATAAAATAAATTGGAAATCAATTTGGGGAAATTGATTTAAGTGATTTAAGTTTGATCTTCTCCCTGGATAACCAAGTACGTTTTCAAAGTAAGTTTTTAAATATAAGTTAAAAGTTTTTAAGTTGATGTAAAAAGCAAGTTTGGAAAACTTATTTTTCTAAAGATTTAAATTATAAGTAAGTCTTTTCTTTTTAATCTATTATAGTATTAATTATTTAAAGAGTGACTTAGTAGTTTGTTTTAAGATTAAAAAATTTATTTATATTTTATAAAGTAACCTTATTTTTAAATATGTATATAATATGTATTTTTTTTAACAAATTATTGAAGTAGTTTAACTTAAATGTTTTAAAAAGTATATTTTAAAGTAAAGGTTTTAAATTATTTTAAAAATCTAGTTGTGCTTGGCAATTTCAGTGGAGATATAAAGTACTTGGGAAAGTTTATTCTGGAAAGAAAGAATGGTTTGAAAACTGTTTTCAAAAGGTTGAAAATAGAAATATATCTTGTGAAGATATTTTGAAGGTAATAAATAATTGGAAAATTCTTTATTGTTTGATGGATGTTTGTGAATATAAATTGATAGTTAAATCACCGACTATTAATATTGGCCAAATGCGTTGATCGTTTTGAAGAGACCGGGATCGAGAGTTATTTCTCGAAAACTACTTCGATCCGGTTTGTACGTTTCGTGTAAACGATTTTGGATTCGAAGATGGAGCAGTGAAGTGCAAGGGCTAGTCGCTACTAATCCTGAGGATATTTCCAAAATGGATGTAGTAGGAATAGTGCCTTCGGTTCCGTTCGAACCCGGGACGGACTTGTATGGATGAATGCTTGCGAAACATCGTCAGGTGGATGATGGGCATTCTAAGGGATATGTTCTTATAAGGTAACGCTTAGCCTCAAGCCTCATCAAATGGGAATGACTGAAAATTAGGGGATATACAGCAAGGCTTCGTGGGTAGCCCCCACTGGAGAGTAAGGTCATCCCTGTCTAGATGTCCCTTTTTATTTCGACTTAGTGGGCGGTTACTAATCCCAACCGCGGGGTGATCTTATTCGGAACTGTCCGGTAAGGGATGGGTCCGGCCTTGTGTTGCAGGGGATCGGGAGTGGTCCTCGGTACGGTGATCTAGGCCCCGTACTGTGACAGATGGTACCCCAGTGCCTAGTCATTAGTTGGAAATCCATTCTCCCTACGAGACTTGTACGAGTTTTGTTTGTATTACCCACTCTGTGGCTAGTAGCTAGAATTTAATGAATGTAACAATTTCGGCTATTTTATAAGTATTTGTATATAGACCCTATTATAATATCAGAGGATTTCTATAAAAATTGTTTTAGCTATCGTAAGGTAAAAACCCGACATGTTTATTTGTGGCGTGGTCTTACGAGATACTTTTGTTTTCAAAGGATTTTTGAAACTTTAACAATCAATTGGGTGTGATTTTCTCACGCTGGTATTCCAGACTGACTCGGGTATTATTTAACTGTAATTCTCGGGTCAGACCGAGTATTATAGAATACAGGATGATGCTGTGGAGCTCAGGAGACGAGCTGGGTGACGATACGTACATTCGTACTTGTTTATATATATATTCCGCTGTGTTGAGTTGTTGTGTATCCATTTGTATGATATTAATGTTGAGCTGTGATTGATGTACTCTGATGATGTAATATATAAACAAATATATTTGATTTTGAGTAAAGATCATTTATTATCTATTATATTTTATTCCGCTGCAATGGTTAGACTCTATTGTTGTTTTCTATTTTCTTCTTCTACCTCTCCTTCTTTAACCCCAAACGGTTCATATTTCTTTGCAACTTGAGTTGATTGTTGTAGAATAGTGTTGACTCAAGGAGTACGGATTTACGGGTCGTTTCACTAGGTATCAGAGCTAGGTTGGTGATAACCTTGGCTCTGTTGGGAAGTACTCATTAAATAGAGTCCGTAGTACTCTATAATGAGTTTGAGCGTATAAATAAATATGAGCGCATATTTGTTAGTGAATACAAATTGTTTTAATATTGTGTTAATTGATTTATTGAGTGGCATATGAACCTTCGTCGACACAGTCTGCACAACTGTATCGAAAGGGTTTCTAAACATTTGAATAGAGCAATCGACACGATATTGTTTTAAATATGGGTAAAAGAAATAATTTTACCCAAAAATATATTTTGATATAAAGAAAGCTTTTGAAAACTATTTAACTAATATATGGTTGCTTGGATGTTAGAAATGATAATATTAAAGTATTATCATTGTTAAGTGAAAATTTAACTAGAAATTGAAAATATAACCAAAGTTTGAAGGAATAAATTCATTATAAAATGAAATTCATAAATATGAATTATAAATGTAATATATAAATTGAAACATAATTAAATGGGAATTTGTATAAGCATAAACTATACAGATGCATTATACTTAAAATTTGGATTAAAACAGAATTTGAAACTTTAAACCTGGAGATTTTGGAAGTATTTTGGAGATAAATAGTATTATTGTTGTTTTGGGGTTATTTCTGAAAGAAAATTTGTTTTAAAATGGATTCTGGAAGTGAGATAGCATTGAATTCACTTCAGTCACTGGAAAATAACTTCGGTGATGACTGCAGCATCATCGATGTTCATTTTCGAGTTTCTAAGTGATAAATTACTACCAAATTGATTTGTTCAGGAAAACCTGTTTGTTTTTGAAATTTCAAAGGAAATTTGTTGGAAAATAAAAACCAGGATTGGTTTAAATTTTGAGAAATATGATTTGAGATGTTGGAGATTTCAAAATGATTTGAAACCAAAGCCGGGGGTTTAAAAATCCTGATGAGATAGTTGTAAGCTTATAAATTGAGATGATTTTTAAATCATGAAGGAAATATAAGCTTTGAATAATGGAATTTAAATTTAAAATGAAATGAAGTTAATTTGGATTGGGAAATAAAATTTTAACTGGATTGAAATTAATTGAATAAGCTAAAAATAATATCCATTTGTATTCGAATTAAGTTGAAGTCAAATTAAGTTAAATAAATCTGAGTTAAAATAAAATTGAATTGGAATAAAAATTCAGCTGAATTATTAAATTAAATTCTTACCTGGATAACTAGAAAATAAGTTGGATAAGAAATAAATTGGGTAAGAATTTGATTGAGTTAAATAAATCAGAATAGCATATAAAAGAATTAAAAATGCATGGAATAAAATATGCTTGAGTTATAAATAAGTGTAAAACTTGAATCAAACATAAAAGAAGAATATATTCAAGCCTATAATGAATGGAATTGTGTAAATAATAAGTTGTGACTTATAAAATTTGAGAAAGTGAAATAGAAAACCAAAATAAATATGGTTTGATGAATTGGAAAATAAAAATAAAAATAAAAATCCAAACTTGAATTCTATAATAAAATTGAACTAAGAAAATTAAATGAAGTGATATTTGGAATAAAAAAATCAAATATTGAACCATAAATAGGAGAGAACTAATTTTATAATAAAATTAGTTAATAAAATGTGTCAATGGGAACGTAATGTTGTTTAATAGAAACTGAATTGTGAAATTATGATGAAGTTTGTAAATAAAACTCAAGTTATAAATTGAATTCGACTTGAATTGTCAGTAAAGTAAATGAATTGTGAGTTCATGAACTTTGGGGGTAAATTGAAAATGGATAATGGATTCAGAACTTGATTTATTAATTAAAATTTATTGTGAAGTGTTAACAAATTAAGTATAATTGAAATGTATTGAATAAAAATGTAAATGGATTAAAATAATAATGGTATGAATTGCAAATTAAATCCAAATATGTGGAAATAAATTGGTTATGGCCTTGTGATCAATTGAATGAGCTTAAGTATGGAAAAAAAAGGGAGAAAGATTTGAATAAAATGAAGTAAATTGACTTAAGCTGAATAGATGGAAGAGAGTTGAATTTAATTCAACTTAAACTAAGTTTAATGATATTGGGTTGGATTTAAATCAAGTGAAAATAAATTTTAATCGAAATAAAATTCGGTGAGTTGCCGATAATATTTAATGGAATGAAAATTCTTAAAAAAATAATTGTAAACCATTTAAAATGTTAAGGAATTGAAATAACTTGGAGACAATATTAACAATTGAATGTTTTCAAGTTTAATAGAATAATTTCAAATGAAACGCTAATGATTGGGTTGAGAATAAAATTTAATTGGAATGTGTCAAGCTAAATAAATGGGTGTGAATGAATTAAAATAAAAGAAAATTTAATGGGTAATGAAGATGAACCACCATTGATAATGGTTTTGAATGAACTAGTTTGGTTAATAAAATGAAATGTAAGATAATGGGTTCAAATCTGAAACGCAATGAAAATGAGAATATATGGATTGTGAATAAATTTAAAAATGGAATAGAATTAAGTATAAAGTGAGTTGAAATCCATTTAAATTGGTTATAAAACATAAATACTTGTTTATTCACATAAATCTCATCAAATTGTATAGAATAAATTGTCATTTGATGTAAATGGCAGTATTTAAAATTCTATGAATTGGTAAGGGTAAAATAAATTGATTTTGAAAGCAATTGAATTAAATATGAGATCAGTTTGCTTGATAATAGATTAAATGCAAGCGATTGAGTTTTTAAGCCATTCAGATTGAATGAAATGGTTATAAATTGATTGGAATAGTGGGATTCATATGGAAACTATATAAATTGCTTACGGAAAAATGTTTGGTATGAGTTTCTTTTAGAATTCATATGTTTTAACTATTGCAAATAAGTGATATGCTGTTAAACTTCGTATATTTCGCATTTACATGTTTAAATTGAGTAAGTACAGGTACCTGGAAGCCGTGTGGCTGGATCTGGTTGCGCTAACGGCTAAATAAATAAGCTACTTGCTTAAAAATGCTAAATAAGGTACGCCTACGCAATATAAATAGGAAATATGAATTGTTTTTGGTTTTTCCGACCGTGTGGGTCGATGTATATATATTTATATCCTTTGTCAAATTGCAAAAGCTCCTCCGTACAAAGGGGACTCTGCCATAAATTTTCAAAAATTTTAGGAGTTAGAAAATTTTCGAAAATTTTGGAAAATTGCGTTAACGACTAACGAATTCAAATTGGAAACTAAACTAAATTAGTAAAGGAAACCAACTTAAAGTAATGATATGAATTAGTTATTAATGGAAAATAAAGTTTAAAAATTTAGAGTTTAAGATAAATTGAATTCATATGAAAATGAAAGAATCAATATGAATAGAAATACATATAAACTAAATTGGTAAAGTGGGAATAAATATAAGAAACATATAAAATGCTATACCAAACTTAAGAATGGAATAGTAAATTCTTAATTGGAAATTGATATTACAATTATATTCTAAGATAACATTAGAATCAATAGATATAGACATTCTGTGAGGATGTCGATAAAATGTTTTGGGAATATTGTGATTGGATATTAGTGTTATGCAGGATATGCAGGTATTATAAAGAAAAAGGAAAATTGGTTTTGATTTCAGAAGATAAATTTGAAATGCTCGACAAAAGGGTATGTATTTAAATTTGGTGTGAGATTTGATTGGGATTTGGATTGAGACACTTGGCTTTTTGTTTTCTTTTTGGATTTGGGAGGCCGTAGAGCCATTTTGTAGTTGTACCGAGCTAGCCGCGCAAAAGAGACGCTGGCAAAAAATTTCGAAAATTTAAGGAGTTAGAAAATTTTTGAGAAACTTTTGATAATTCAAATTTGGTTTTAAGTTGAAAATTTGAATTGATAAGTAAGTAATTGTGTTTGAGGCTTATGGGTAGGTTTGAAAGGTTAGGAAGAGGGTTACTGAGTCTTTTGATAAAAAGATTTGTTTTGGTAAGTTGTTAAAAACTATTTGGGTTGAGGAAATAGTTAATGAGTTATGGATCATTCTTCCCAACTAGTAATTTCGGGGACGAAATTCTTTTAAGGGGGAAGAATGTGACGACCTAGAATTTTAAGCAATTTAAATTGAAATATTTAATTGATTTTAGTATTTAAAAGTTAAATTTTAACTTGAATTCAAATATCACTAATTATTTGATAATTAATTTTTGAAATTAAATAATTTAAAATCGGGTGAAATGTGAAATCATGGATTTTAAGCCTGATAGAAATAATTTGAAGGCTCATAAAATTTATATTGATAATACTAAAGATAATAGAAGTTGTAAAATTGAATTTAATAGTGGTTTGTTAGTTTTTGAAATTTCATCATTCAAATTGAATTTAAAAATAGCCTTCCGAGGCACAGTCTCGGAATCCGACGAAAACAGTTCCATTGGGTCTGTAATATTGTATTATTATCGGATTTCAAATTTCGTATTGACCGGAGTTGGTGTGTGAGCGTACGATAAGGAAACGCGTTGAAATCAATCGAATTCAATTTAAATTTATAATTATATTGGTCGACATCAGCCTACATTCTTTCCCATCATAACTTTTCCCTTTCACTTTCGAAGTACTCTAGCCGACAATCTTCTAAAGAAAGCCGTTTCTCTTCGTCTTAAAATCATACTGTCTCCTTCCATTTTCTCAAAAACGAAAAATAAAAATAAAATAGAAATGGCAGCCGAACCTTCTTGAAAGTGAATCTTGTTTCTTCAAAAAGGGAAGTTATAATCAAATAAAAATCAAAATACAGAGGGGCTGAGCTAATCAGATCAACCCGTATTCCTTCCTTTTTTTTTCCCTGATCACTTCGAGTCGCGATTCATGCTTTTGGTGTCGTTGATAATGTTTGCTAGGGTTTTTGATTTTTGGAAAGTGTGGGTTTCGATTCGAGTTCCTTCGTGACTTACCAGGCTAGGGAACTCGAGACGACAAGGCGACCAGGGGAGGTGGTGGTGGCCAACGTGTTCGCGAGCGCGCATAGGAGAATGGGTCAGGGCCGACGTCGAGAAGCAGTGGAAGGCACGGGGGAAATCGCGATGGGGTTGGCACCACTGCAGTCAGGGCTTCACGACAAGGCATGAGGGCTCGATTCGATTGGGTCCGGCAGTAAGGTAAAATTTTTATAGCTTAATTTAAATTATGGGTAAGGAGAACCAGTAATAAGATGGAGAAATTGATTTATATCAATCCGTACTAATTTGTATAGCTCTGTTTGTATAAATCTACCCAAATTTAGAGCTCTGTTTGTATATAATCTATTAGAAACCTTTGGATAGAACGGGATTTTAATGTATAACCAAAAATTATATACAAATGATTTTATACAATTTGTATACTGATTTTGTATATAATTTCTTATACAAATTAGGGATATCAGAACTCGTTTAGATATATCCAAATTAGTATATACAAAATTAGTATATTTTATACCTTACGATAGTACTAATTCGAATCATTCTGATTATTTACAATTGGTTCTGATATATATCCAAATATATCAGGAAGGTTTCTGATAACCAATGGCACTCCTAATTCAATATTTTAAAATCAGAAACTATACATAGAGAAGAACTTTAAATAATAGAATTTATTTTATTGGTTCGATTATAACTTTTTTTATAAACCCAGTTTAAAAAAAAAGTTGTAAAGGAAGTTGATTAAAACAAAATCATTAGTTTCAAAATTTACATATTAGTTGAATTAAAATTTATAAAATGGGAGTTCATCGTTCCATTTTATTTCGAATATAGACGAGTCACATAAATTGTTTTGGTCTCTGAAAGATGTATTAAAGGGGAAATTTATTTAGTTGGAATTAAACTGTTAACTGATTAAATTTATCGAAAAGAAATTAATTATCAGATTAGTTCAAGTGTTAATAAATCATGTAATTATTTATTCAAGGTTTGAAATCTGAAAAGAAAACAAGCCGGATTGGAATGGGTGCATTCGTAGTCAAAGGTGAGTTAATCTCACTCAGTTTAAAATTTAAATTTAAGTGATTAAATTTAAATAATTGATTGTGTGGTTGAATTGATTAATGTGATATAGTATAGTATAATTTGAACTTCGCATATTATGTGATGCCAACGTCTGTGAATGCAGGGAAACAGGTTGGAGGGATCCAACTGGATCCCTCAACATTTATTCAAATTATTTAATATCCCCTTGTTATGATGATTTGATGTTCTGTGATGATTTATGTTGGAATATTGAAGGTTATGGTTAGGTTGGATATAATTTGGTATAATGAATTACCATGAAAATATATAAATTGAATTTTTGGAAAGAAAATAAAAGAAGTGAATTGTAAGTAAAATCAAACGGAAAATAATAACATTAATAATAAGTCCATAACTAATGAATTTTGAAATAAATTGAGGAATTAAAGAAACTTATTTAAATAAAATAAATTGGAAATCAATTTGGGGAAATTGATTTAAGTGATTTAAGTTGGATCTTCTCCCTGGATTAACAAGTACGTTTTCAAAGTAAGTTTTTAAATATAAGTTAAAAGTTTTTAAGTTGATATAAAAAGCAAGTTTGGAAAACTTATTTTTCTAAAGATTTAAATTATAAGTAAGTCTTTTCTTTTTAATCTATTATAGTATTAATTATTTAAAGAGTGACTTAGCAGTTTGTTTTAAGATTAAAAAATTTAGTTATATTTTATAAAGTAACCTTATTTTTAAATATGTATATAGTATGTATTTTTTCTACAAATTATTGAAGTAGTTTAACTTAAATGTTTTAGAAAGTATATTTTAAAGTAAAGGTTTTAAATTATTTTAAAAATCTAGTTGTGCTTGGTAATTTCAGTGGAGATAGAAAATACTTGGGAAAGTTTATTCTGGAAAGAAAGAATGGTTTGAAAACTGTTTTCAAAAGGTTGAAAATAGAAATATATCTTGTGAAGATATTTTGAAGGTAATAAATTAATGGAAAATTATTTATTGTTTGATGGATGTTTGTGAATATAAATTGATAGTTAAATCACCGACTATCAATATTGGCCAAATGCGTTGATCGTTTCGAAGAGACCGGGATCGAGAGTTATTTCTCGAAAACCACTTCGATCTGGTTTGTACGTTTCGTGTAAACGATTTTGGATTCGAAGATAGAGCAGTGAAGTGCAAAGGCTAGTCGCTACTAATCCTGAGGATATTTCCAAAATGGATGTAGTAGGAATAGTGCCTTCGGTTCCGTTCGAACCCGGGACGGACTTGGATGGATGAATGCTTGCGAAACATCGTCAGGTGGACGATGGGCATTCTAAGGGATATGTTCTTATAAGGTAACGCTTAGCCTCAAGCCTCATCAAATGGGAATGACTTAAAATTAGGGGATATGCAGCAAGGCTTCGTGGGTAGCCCCCACTGGAGAGTAAGGTCATCCCTGTCTAGATGTCCCTTTTTATTTCGACTTAGTGGGCGGTTACTGATCCCAACCGCGGGGTGATCTTATTCGGAACTGTCCAGTAAGGGATGGGTCCGGCCTTGTGTTGCAGAGGATCGGGAGTGGTCCTCGGTACGGTGATCTAGGCCCCGTACTGTGACAGTTGATACCCCAGTGCCTAGTCATTAGTTGGAAATCCATTCTCCCTACGAGCCTTGTACGAGTTTTGTTTGTATTACCCACTCTGTGGATAGTAGCTGGAATTTAATGAATGTAACAATTTCGGCTGTTTTATAAGTATTTGTATATAGACCCTATTATACTATCAGAGGATTTCTATAAAAATTGTTTTAGCTATCGTAAGGTAAAAACCCGACATGTTTATTTGTGGCGTGGTCTAACGAGATGCTTTTGTTTTCAAAGGATTTTTGAAACTTTAATAATCAATTGGGTGTGATTTTCTCACGCTGGTATTCCAGACTGACTCGGGTATTATTTAACTGTAATGCTCGGGTCAGACCGAGTATTATAGAATACAGGATGATGTTGTGGAGCTCAGGAGACGAGCTGGGTGACGATACGTACATTCGTACTTGTTTATATATATTCCGCTGTGTTGAGTTGTGTATCCATTTGTATGATATTGATGCTGAGCTGTGATTGATGTACTCTGATGATGTAATATATAAACAGATATATTTGATTTTGAGTAAAGATCAGTTATTATCTATTATAATTTATTCCACTGCGATGGTTAGATTCTGTTGTTGTTTTTTATTTTCTTCTTCTACCTTTTCTTCTTTAACCCCAAACGGTTCGTATTTCTGTGCAACTTGAGTTGATTGTTGTAGAATAGTGTTGGCTCAAGGAGTACGGATTTGAGGGTCGTTTCACTTCCAAATCCAACAACTGCTTCCTCAACTCTTCATTCTCCTTGGTAGACAACCGATAGGGACGATGACTAATTAGTTGAGTTCCAAGGACAAGATCAATTCAGAACTTAATAACCCGCTTGGGAGGCAACCCAAAACGGGTGCAAAGATACTAGGATAATTGCAAACAACAAGGATTTAGGAAATATCATCATCTTTCTGAAACTAAAGAGAAAATAAGGATGCTACCAAATTAGAATCAACATCATGCATAATAATTGAAATCCGCTCAATAGATTCTGGATGTCTAAGATGAACAGTTCTTTCAGGACATAGGATATGGGCTTCATAATGGTTAAGCCAACACATTCCCGAAATCATTCCAAATCAAAGAAAATGATCGCATGAAGATCGGCATGAAAAAAATAGCCACATAAGGTAATCTTAACCTTTCTACAAAACATACTGAGGTATGCAGACCCACCGACTAGGTTCATAATTCTCAGCAAAGTCACTAAGCACACAACATCTAAAGGTAGAGCACCAATAAGTTCCTTTGACATGAATAGGTGAGATGCACTCGTATCGAAGAGAACCTGAATAGGAAGGTTCTGAAAAACAATAACACCATCAAGAATAGAATGAGATATACCTCGACGCTTAGAAGCTCCACTAGAAGCTTGCACAAAACTAAGCTTCCTAGAAGTGAGTCCATGAACCGCTCAAGGACATGATGCTACAAGATGGCCTTCCTTCTTGCAGTTACAACAAATTGGAGCTTTAGGACAATCTTTATTGAAATGGTATTTGCAACCAAAATTGCAGCATTCCCCTCGAGATGGTTGTGTTGGAGTGGAACCAGAATTTGCTTCTTGATCTCTTATAAGGATGAAAAGGCTTCGACTTGTTGAAAGGCTGCTTTTTTCTTAGAATGAAAGATCTTCTTCGCTAATACTTGTTCACTACTATCTTTCTCAACTGCCTCAAGCCTAAGGGACAAATCAACTAACTCTTCAAAAGAAACTTTCAAATGCAACAATAATACTTCCTTCAAATGCTTTTTTAACCCATCCACAAATTTCTAATTCTTCTTAGTGGTGTACTAATGTACTCGACCCCATATTTAGAAAAGGATTCGAAGGCCACACATACTTTGCTACAGAATACTTTCCTTGCTTCAACTCAATAAACCTCTTATCCAACGAGGCTTTCTTGGATTCAGGAACGAACTTCAAATCAAAACACTCCTTAAATTGCTTCCAACATAAGGTAGACTCCTTCACCCCTACAATAAGAAGCTCACACCAATCTAGAGCTCCCTCTTGAAGCTGGCTAGATTCTACCTTAAGTCTCTGCTAATAAGAAAGTTCCATGTAAGAAAATATTCGATCGCATGGCTTAAGCCATGCCTACATCTTAGTCATGCTATTAGAACCTCTAAAGGGTTTGCTACCAAGATGCGCAAAGTCGTTATACATGCGTGAAAAACTCAACTTGCGAATCGAAAGATTTGAAAGAGGTCCGAAAGAACGATTTTTCCTAACGAGTTCCATGATCTGCTCGGCGGACATAAACACTTCATCCTGAGTAGGGCTACTGGACTGCCCACCAACAGAATGAGTACATGGTGTTTCGCCAGCCATCAAAGGTTTCGAAAGGAATAATATAAGATGAAAGATTATCCAAGAGTCATATGGTTTGATATTAGGAATTCTAAAGATAGACACAAAAGGATATATTAGCATGCAAACCTAAGGGATGATTCCTAAGACTTGCCGAAATTATGATTTGTATCCATAATATCATAATTTGTTCTAAACTCGGCTCTAATACCAAGCTATGATGCCCCACCCTAAGACCCACACTAATAAAGAATATTATAAAGTAATATTGTTGGTTAGTGTAGACAATATGACGGGTTATGGATCACCTATGAATTTAACTTTATGCGAGCATCGAGACGTCGATTAATATGTTATACATTTCTTTAATTAAGTAGAATTGATGTATACAATTCAGGCTTAAACAAAACTATGGTGGCTATAACAAAATCCAGAATAAAATATAAAAAATACAGATCATAGAATCACAAATCAGACATGTTGTAATATGTATAGATACAAGTCTGAATCGACCAAAATAGATACATAATGTAGATTACCCATATACAAGGTACTGCATCTCAAAATATGAATATGTATACAAAAAGAGTCTAGCTCAACATATGATACAACATAACATCACATATATATATATATATATATATATATATATATATATATGCATATGTGTGTGTGTGTATATATATATATATATATGTATGTATGTATGTATGTATGTATGTATGTATAACAAAAGTAACTACCAGATGACCTATAGGGTATCCACTTTAAAGCATCAAGCTAGAGGACCTGAAACATCTCGGTCTGACCCAAGTTTTATAAAAATAATATATGGGTCGGTCTAGACTAATATAAATGAGTTAGCCAAAATGAATGAAAGATAAAGTGAACTAGATCTCAAATTTAGTCACATATCAATAAATATTAAACATGCATCAATAACTTCAAATCACCAAATATTAAACTCAGGATAGCTTATTAAAAGCAAAATCCCCAAAATGATTTGGTGATAATTCAAACAACATCAAATTAAAAATCTCCCAAAAAGGGCGAAGGTGCCAAAATCCAAGATTAGTGAAATAAATTCGCCAAAATGCATGTAACTCTAAGATAGACGTATAAGTCTATAAACATCAAGATAGGTATGAAACCTATAAACATCAAGGTAGGTACGAGACCTATAAATATCAAAATAGGATGAGTCCTATAAACATCAAGATAGGTACAAGAAATCAACATAGGAACAAGTCCTATAAACAACAAGATAGGAATAAGTCCTATAAACTCTGAAGGTGAGTCATAGACTCATTGAAAAAAGTGTTAAATACTTTCATATAGCAACCGAATAGATAACGACCATACGTCTCGTACCACATGGGTTTACTTGAACGTTTACTATACAATAGTAAACTCCACTTGTGTGCAGCAATGATTCGGTCAAGCAAGTCCAAGAATTAACTGATAAAACAAAAGTAAGCGTTACATACCACTTGTTTTATTTAATCATTTAAATCATTTCCTCAATCGATCGATGTCGTGCAATTTTTATAAAATTCTTTACTTTAATATCATTTTTTGTAAAACATTGATTTATAAAGAAAAGTATATAAGTACACTTTCAAAATCATTGCTCCAAATTATTTTTAAAACCATTTTCAAAGAGAATATATATATATATATATATATATATATAACTATTTATATATGAACTAGATTTATACTTAAAAATGATTCTCATAAAATGTAACGACACGGATTTTCGTTGCCGAAAAACCGAATAGTTAGGGGTTTTAAAAGAATTTTAAGAAAAGAAAAAGAGAGAAGAGTAGATAAGAAGATAGAAAATAGAGAATTTGAAAATAGAAAAAGAGAATAGAAAATTTTAAAATAGAACATAGAGAAGAAGGAATAACAGAACAACAACAGAATCTCACAATTCGCAGCGGAACAACATATAATAATAAATGAATAATCTTTAAACAAAGAACTATATCAGTTATTACATCACATTATATTTCATTACATCATATCATATCATCAGAGTGTACAACAACATACAACAATAAACAGTGCAGCGGAAAAAGAAATACTATAAACTAGTAATACGCCATGCCATCCAGCTTGCCTCCAGCAACTCCTGAATATCCAGAATATCCTGATAAACCTTAACTCTTGACTGCCCGTGTGGAAATTGGTGGGCACCCAGAGTTTAGGAAGGAAAACAATAAACTCCGAGTCAGTCATGTGACTGGTGTGAGAACTCAAAATAGTTTATTTATCTTTAAAATCAAAATAGAGAGATATTTTTAAATTCAATTCGCAATGCTTTTAAAAATGAGACTACCATAAGGCCTCCCGCACACACACACATGCAAACGCAGAATCGGAGGAGATTTCTCCTTATGATAGTCAAAGATGCTTGATACGCATTTGAAATAACATTTGATATTATTACTAGTGCATAGTGTATAACAAATCATTTCGAAAATAAAGATATAAATCTTAGCCAACATACGACCATTATCGTATGCCTACTATAGCTACTATCCAAACAGTGGTGACCACCATAAGTGAATAGCAGGTTCTACAACTAATACCGTAAAAGTTTCGTATTGGGAATTGGATTTCCAACAAATGGTCAGGCCAAGGAACTTCCCATTGCCACATGAGAATGCCTCTGGATGGACATCCCCGAGAACCAAACCGGATCTCTACCAACACAAGGCCGGGTTACCCCTAACTGAGTAACAACTGACCGAATATGCCATCCCCCGGTCCTTTGGGACCTTTATCCGAGAGCGCTCTCTAATCAATTCACACAATCATAAAAACAAAGTGTTTCAACATGAGTAAGTATCTGGGCTCCATACCATGATACCACCCTTTTCCAGAAGGAAATGGACACATCCTAAAGGGTGCTACCCCTCATAACCTTGCTGCTTCTTTCCTGTTTTGACCATTCACGGGGTGTGAGGCTCGACGAAGTCACGTCCACAAAAACATACTTTATACAAAAGCCATGCTTTGGGTCAACAAATGATCAACACAATGATCACAAGGATAGACGATCAAATAACGATCCTATCACAAATAATCAACACAATGATCATTTCAGCATCACTCAGCATATCACATTACCAAATTGGGAATATATCGCTGATAACTTCAACTATATAACCTTTGAGCACATACGTCTCAAAGAAGGGTGTTAAGCAAAGAATAAATTCTCCGCCACCAACAGAAATATATTTGAAAGAAATCGGCTTTATATCTCAAATTGTAATGTCAGACATACAATCCCTACAAGTCTGTTCCGGGCTCGAACAAAACCGAAGGCACTTCTTACGAAGCCCTTGCAATACGGGTATTCACAATCCCGATCGAATTTCCCATCACTTAGGAGATCTCTATACCAGGAGCTACCCAGTGCAGAGACAATCGATAGGTCATCCTATCGCTTTCACAAATACTCGGTCTTCAACACCGATCTTCAAATGCAATTCATAACGACGTATCACATATTCGGAATGGGTTATACGACCCCATGGTCCTTTCCCGGTTAACCCGAATAGTGAGCGCTTATTCAAAAATAAGTGTGGCATTCACATTCAAACAAATCACATCAAATACCCATTCAAAGGGAGATATTGATAGTCGGTTATTGAACTATCAATTGATATGCATACATCACCAGATTCCAAATAATTTTCCAAATTATTTATTTTCAAAAATATCTTTACAAGATATATAATTTTCACACTTCAAAAATAAATCAATATTTATTTTCAAACAAATTCTACTTTCACATATAAATTCCATAATGAATTTATATTCCAAAATATTCATGCATATACGATTTCAATTATCCATTTTCAATTTATCTTCAAAAAGATAAATTCTAAATATTCATTTCATATTGGAAAACATTTCCATACTTATTTATTCATAAGTAATTCACAAATCTTTTTATTTTCAACCTTTAGAAAATATTCAATATACTTCAATCGAAATTAAGTATATATTTCATTCTTTAAGGAAATCATTCTCTTAAACATATTTATTTGGGCCAAAACGAATGTTACGTAAAACATCGTTACAACAACCCAAAATCACTAGTATAGGGATTCGAAATTAAAATAGATATATAAATCCCAATACTATACAAAACATTTCCTTTCGGAAATCATTTACTATAACAACAGTGTTATAGTCCACCATTTCCTTTTATCTCTCGAAACATCTATTTCAACAATAAATGTTGAAATCTATCGTTTCGAATCTCAACACATTTAAAACATCGTTAGATCGTTAATTCTGTTTAAAATATCACATTCTAAAACATTTTCTTTAACATGTTATTCACTATTCAAAAACGTGAATATACTATGTTCACAAATTCCATTATTTCTATTCTTTTTAACTTAAAGGATTATTCACTGTTTACAACGTGAATATAACTCCATTAATAGGTTATAACAATTAACTTATCAAAATAAGTCGTTTGCGAATTTATAAAACAACGTTTATAAATTCCATTTCTATTTATTTATAAAAACTTCCTTTTTATAAATTCCTTTATTAACATATTCCAGTTTATAACTCAATTATAACTAAAAGTTCATATTATAAGTTAATTACTTATAAAACGATTATTTTACAAAATCGTTCTTTTAAAGACTTTCCAATTTATAAATCTTATAACTTATAAGATTTATTTATTTAATCAATCTATTCTTCAAATAATTTCACCAAATTTATAAATCTTAATATTTATAAATTTTATTTATAACTTCACAGTTTATAATTCCATAAATTTCATTCATTTATGAAATTCATTTTCACTTCATTCAAACACTTATAAAAACTCGTTTTATAATGTCAATATTTCGATTTATAAATATCCATTTATAAATCTCTTAATATAAATCAAATTATATTATTATTCTAAACGTCTTTAAATTCCTTTAAAAACTTCACCATTTTGATTTATAAAATAATCAAATTTTATAAATCTTATATTCAAACTTTTAATAATAAACTCAAAAATCCAGTTTAAACTATTTTATAAAATCATTGGTTCATATTTCTCAAAAATCAGCTTTTAACAACATTACACAAAAAATCATAATTTTTATAACTTTAAAAATTATAACGTTTATTTATTTATAATGGATCAATTCCAAAAATAAAGTATATTTTCAAAATCACTTTTAAAATCATTTTAAAATCCCAAAATATGGGTCCAATGATGCTACACATCAAATAGTCAATCACGACTACAACGATATCATATATCGATATGACAATTCATCAAATATCAAAATATCTGAAATAAATTAAAAAATGTTGAGGAATCCAGTTGGATCCCTCCAACCTGTTTCCCTGCATCCACAGACATTAGCACAATACCATTCCGTTTCAAGACGGAATATCGCGGTATATGGGATTTTATAAATATATATCCGCTTACTAACGGCGCAATAGGGTCTCATCCGCTAAAAAGAAATGCGGGAAATCAATCAACTGCAATATATACATATGCCAATATATATATATATTGCTATATATATAATATAATACCAATTCCACTTCAAGGTGGAATATCGCGGTATATGTGTGTAATAAATAACCTCCGCTTACTAACGGCGTATAGGGTCTATTCACATCCAATAAATATATATAACAATCATCATTCAAGCAATCAATCAACACAGTCAATCAATTTTAAATCTATCTATTTAAAATTTAAATAAACAATAGAAATTCCTTTTGAGTGAGAAGTTCTCACCTTTTATTCCTGTTTGCCATCCACTTCCAATTCAACTTGATTTCTTCATTTATACCTTGTATAACAATTTTATACAATTTATTAATATTCGAATAGATCGAATAATAAATTTTCATTTTTGATTGTTTAATAAATCAATAGTTTTATTTAAATCCGTTTCTTCTTTAAAAAAAAATTATTTCAACTAAAAAAATTAAATTTAATTAACTATAGATTTAATTTTAACTAAAGATTTCCTTTTTAGTAACTATAGTAGATAAAACAAATTTATTATCATAAACTATTTATTTTATAACAACTGAACTAATCATATTTGTTTAATATCCTTATATCAATTTCCTTTTATAAATTTTCTTAACTAACTATTTAATTCGAAGCATTCTTTCTCTTTAATAAATTAATCTAAATTTATCTTTAACAATTTTTTTTTTCTTTAATAAAATTATTTTCTTTTAAACCAATTTCTCATTTAATAAATTTATTTAAACTAATTTCCTTCTTTTAAAATAATTTTAACTAGAGATTTCCAATTTGAACTAAATTTCCTTTTCATAAATTAAATCAACTAATAGATTTTGGTTTTAACAAATAAATTAAATTTTAAACATATCTTCTTATTTGCTAACTTTAATTTAATTAATATTCTAACAAACGAACAATTCAATTTCCATTTTAAAAATTTAAATCCAACTACTACTTTAATTCTAAACTAGTAATTTAATTCCTTTTTTTTTTTAAAAAAAATACCTATACAGTTAAAAATAGGTTTCCAAAAATTCTACTTATATAAATCCTCTCGAAAATAAAAATTTCTTTAGATAAATTTATTTAGTTTCAACTAATAATTCAATTTGAACTAATTTCCCTTTTTTATAAATTCAAATCAACAAATTTTTCTTTAAATAAAATTATATTTCTTTTGTTTAATAAATTTATTTTAACTAAAATTTTACTTTAAATAAATTTCTTTAAATCAAATTTTCTCTTAATAAATTGTTTAACTAAAGATTTAAATTTAAAACTAAATTCCTTTTTACTAAATTGTATTTATTTATTATTATTTTTTTTTTCAACTTCTTTAAAACATTTTTATATATATTTAAAACTACATACTTCACTGCAATTTAAATACTTCATTATATTTTAAACTATATATTTCAAATGTATATATGTTTTCATTGAATTAAATTTTAAATTTTAAGAAATAAAATTCAAATACCTTCACTGTCGAACGCCACTGCACCTTCTCACGAGCTGCCGCCGCTTCCATCGTCGCCATCGTTTGTCGCGCGCACCTCCACGAATCGCCACCATCGCCGTCGCACCCTTCGACCTTCTCTCGCGCGCCGCCGAAGCCCTAAGCCCTCGCGTTCACCCATCGCAGTCACGAGTTGCTTCCTCCAGGTCGAGCGCCTTCCTTCGCCTCAATGTCCACCTTCACGCGAGCATAGATCCCCAAATCCAAGCCGGCATCGCATCGAATTGGCTGGGAAACGAATCCCCTAAATCGCGACACCACGTGCAAGCTCCATGCCGCCGCCACTTGCCTCCAATCGCCGCTCCTACGCGCGCGTATCGCCATTTTTCTTTTTTTTCTTTTCTTTCTTCTTTTTTTTTTATTTCGTATGAATGAAATAGGGGAGAGGGCCGGGTATAAAACAGAAGGAAGAACGTGGTTTTGAGCATGGGTCACGGCATGGAACAAGGTAAGGTAAGTAAGGTAATGTTTACTTATTTTTTTATTTATTTTATTTTATTTTATTTTATTTTATTTTATTTTCTTTTAAATTTAATTAGTTTTTGTTAATTGTTCACTTTGTTTTTATTTTGTTAGATTTATGTTGTTAAAAATTTTAACTAGTATATATTCTTTATTTATTATATATATATTTTTATTTATTTTTTATATTATTTTATCTTTCTTATTTTAAATCCAAATTATTTTTTCTAAATCATCAAATTCAAATTTAAAATATAAGTTCAATATTAAATTTCAACTTCAAAGTCAAAATTCAAATTTCTATTCAACTTTTAAATAAATTAAATTCTAAATTTTAATCACAAATTCATCCTGATAATTTGAAATTTAAGTCAAATTATCATTTAAATATTTAAAATAAATCAAATATTTACAAATTAAATTGTTCAAAATTCTGGGTCGTTACAATCTTTCCCCCTTAAAAGAATTTCGTCCCGAAATTACAAGTTAAGAAGAATGCCCTTATCCCGTTTATTATTTTTCACAATCTAAATAGTTTTATCAACTTACTAGCCTAAATCTTTTTACTAGAGATTCATTATCATTTCAATTATCTTTCCAACTCCAATTATAGGTTCCTACAATATTGTTTTCCTTAACAATTCAAGTTTAAATTCAAATTCAAATTCAAACATCCAAATTTTTCTCAAAAATTTTCTAACACCTTAAATTTTCGAAAAATTTCGCCAGCGTTTCATTTGCGCGGCTCGATCGGTACGACTACAAAATGGCACCACGGCCCCTCAGAATCAAAAAGAAAAGAGAAAAGCCAAGTGGCTAGAGAAGAAAGTCATCAAATCTCATACTGAAATTGAAATACGTACCTTTTTGTCGAGCAATTCAATTTTTATCTTTGAAATCAAAATTTCAATTCTTTTATACACCTGTATAACCTGTATAACCTGCTAGTAGTAGCATCCAAATCCAATATTCAAACTATTTTGCCAATTTTATTACAAAATTTCCAATATATGCTTCTTTATATGTTTTTACTTCAGTATTGAAGTTACATATTAATTTTCATTCAATTTCACGTTTCAATTCAATTCACGACTTCAAATTCATTCTAATTCAATTCTCAATTTAAATTCTATTTGAATTAAATTCTAAATTCTAAATATTGAATTCTATCGATTACTTTCATTTGCTAATTCATATTACTATTTTAAATTAGTTTTATTCACTAATTCATTTCAATATTTCAATTCATTCAATTTCATTTAATTCCATATACTCTAATAATTCATAGAAAATCATTTTTTTCTATACAAAAATAGTTTTGGGCAAAATTATCTTATTCACCCAATTTAAAAACTAGTTTTTATATTCACCAACAAATACGCGCTCATATCTATTATTACACTCAAACTCATTCTAGAGTACTGCTGACTCTATCTCTAACGAGTAATACCCATCAGAACCATGGTTGTCGCTTAACCATCAGCTCTGATACCAAATGTAACGACACGGATTTTCATTGCCGAAAAACCGAATAGTTAGGGGTTTTAAAAGAATTTTAAGAAAAGAAAAAGAGAGAAGAGTAGATAAGAAGATAGAAAATAGAGAATTTGAAAATAGAAAACGAGAATAGAAAATTTTAAAATAGAACATAGAGAAGAAGGAACAACAGAACAACAACAGAATCTCACAATTCGCAGCGGAACAACATATAATAATAAATGAATAATCTTTAAACAAAGAACTATATCAGTTATTACATCACATTATATTTCATTACATCATATCATATCATCAGAGTGTACAACAACATACAACAATAAACAGTGCAGCGGAAAATGAAATACTATAAACTAGTAATACGCCATGCCATCCAGCTTGCCTCCAGCAACTCCTGAATATCCAGAATATCCTGATAAACCTTAACTCTTGACTGCCCGTGTGGAAATTGGTGGGCACCCAGAGTTTAGGAAGGAAAACAATAAACTCCGAGTCAGTCATGTGACTGGTGTGAGAACTCAAAATAGTTTATTTATCTTTAAAATCAAAATAGAGAGATATTTTTAAATTCAATTCGCAATGCTTTTAAAAATGAGACTACCATAAGGCCTCCCGCACACACACACATGCAAACGCAGAATCGGAGGAGATTTCTCCTTATGATAGTCAAAGATGCTTGATACGCATTTGAAATAACATTTGATATTATTACTAGTGCATAGTGTATAACAAATCATTTCGAAAATAAAGATATAAATCTTAGCCAACATACGACCATTATCGTATGCCTACTATAGCTACTATCCAAACAGTGGTGACCACCATAAGTGAATAGCAGGTTCTACAACTAATACCGTAAAAGTTTCGTATTGGGAATTGGATTTCCAACAAATGGTCAGGCCAAGGAACTTCCCATTGCCACATGAGAATGCCTCTGGATGGACATCCCCGAGAACCAAACCGGATCTCTACCAACACAAGGCCGGGTTACCCCTAACTGAGTAACAACTGACCGAATATGCCATCCCCCGGTCCTTTGGGACCTTTATCCGAGAGCGCTCTCTAATCAATTCACACAATCATAAAAACAAAGTGTTTCAACATGAGTAAGTATCTGGGCTCCATACCATGATACCACCCTTTTCCAGAAGGAAATGGACACATCCTAAAGGGTGCTACCCCTCATAACCTTGCTGCTTCTTTCCTGTTTTGACCATTCACGGGGTGTGAGGCTCGACGAAGTCACGTCCACAAAAACATACTTTATACAAAAGCCATGCTTTGGGTCAACAAATGATCAACACAATGATCACAAGGATAGACGATCAAATAAACGATCCTATCACAAATAATCAACACAATGATCATTTCAGCATCACTCAGCATATCACATTACCAAATTGGGAATATATCGCTGATAACTTCAACTATATAACCTTTGAGCACATACGTCTCAAAGAAGGGTGTTAAGCAAAGAATAAATTCTCCGCCACCAACAGAAATATATTTGAAAGAAATCGGCTTTATATCTCAAATTGTAATGTCAGACATACAATCCCTACAAGTCTGTTCCGGGCTCGAACAAAACCGAAGGCACTTCTTACGAAGCCCTTGCAATACGGGTATTCACAATCCCGATCGAATTTCCCATCACTTAGGAGATCTCTATACCAGGAGCTACCCAGTGCAGAGACAATCGATAGGTCATCCTATCGCTTTCACAAATACTCGGTCTTCAACACCGATCTTCAAATGCAATTCATAACGACGTATCACATATTCGGAATGGGTTATACGACCCCATGGTCCTTTCCCGGTTAACCCGAATAGTGAGCGCTTATTCAAAAATAAGTGTGGCATTCACATTCAAACAAATCACATCAAATACCCATTCAAAGGGAGATATTGATAGTCGGTTATTGAACTATCAATTGATATGCATACATCACCAGATTCCAAATAATTTTCCAAATTATTTATTTTCAAAAATATCTTTACAAGATATATAATTTTCACACTTCAAAAATAAATCAATATTTATTTTCAAACAAATTCTACTTTCACATATAAATTCCATAATGAATTTATATTCCAAAATATTCATGCATATACGATTTCAATTATCCATTTTCAATTTATCTTCAAAAAGATAAATTCTAAATATTCATTTCATATTGGAAAACATTTCCATACTTATTTATTCATAAGTAATTCACAAATCTTTTTATTTTCAACCTTTAGAAAATATTCAATATACTTCAATCGAAATTAAGTATATATTTCATTCTTTAAGGAAATCATTCTCTTAAACATATTTATTTGGGCCAAAACGAATGTTACGTAAAACATCGTTACAACAACCCAAAATCACTAGTATAGGGATTCGAAATTAAAATAGATATATAAATCCCAATACTATACAAAACATTTCCTTTCGGAAATCATTTACTATAACAACAGTGTTATAGTCCACCATTTCCTTTTATCTCTCGAAACATCTATTTCAACAATAAATGTTGAAATCTATCGTTTCGAATCTCAACACATTTAAAACATCGTTAGATCGTTAATTCTGTTTAAAATATCACATTCTAAAACATTTTCTTTAACATGTTATTCACTATTCAAAAACGTGAATATACTATGTTCACAAATTCCATTATTTCTATTCTTTTTAACTTAAAGGATTATTCACTGTTTACAACGTGAATATAACTCCATTAATAGGTTATAACAATTAACTTATCAAAATAAGTCGTTTGCGAATTTATAAAACAACGTTTATAAATTCCATTTCTATTTATTTATAAAAACTTCCTTTTTATAAATTCCTTTATTAACATATTCCAGTTTATAACTCAATTATAACTAAAAGTTCATATTATAAGTTAATTACTTATAAAACGATTATTTTACAAAATCGTTCTTTTAAAGACTTTCCAATTTATAAATCTTATAACTTATAAGATTTATTTATTTAATCAATCTATTCTTCAAATAATTTCACCAAATTTATAAATCTTAATATTTATAAATTTTATTTATAACTTCACAGTTTATAATTCCATAAATTTCATTCATTTATGAAATTCATTTTCACTTCATTCAAACACTTATAAAAACTCGTTTTATAATGTCAATATTTCGATTTATAAATATCCATTTATAAATCTCTTAATATAAATCAAATTATATTATTATTCTAAACGTCTTTAAATTCCTTTAAAAACTTCACCATTTTGATTTATAAAATAATCAAATTTTATAAATCTTATATTCAAACTTTTAATAATAAACTCAAAAATCCAGTTTAAACTATTTTATAAAATCATTGGTTCATATTTCTCAAAAATCAGCTTTTAACAACATTACACAAAAAATCATAATTTTTATAACTTTAAAAATTATAACGTTTATTTATTTATAATGGATCAATTCCAAAAATAAAGTATATTTTCAAAATCACTTTTAAAATCATTTTAAAATCCCAAAATATGGGTCCAATGATGCTACACATCAAATAGTCAATCACGACTACAACGATATCATATATCGATATGACAATTCATCAAATATCAAAATATCTGAAATAAATTAAAAAATGTTGAGGAATCCAGTTGGATCCCTCCAACCTGTTTCCCTGCATCCACAGACATTAGCACAATACCATTCCGTTTCAAGACGGAATATCGCGGTATATGGGATTTTATAAATATATATCCGCTTACTAACGGCGCAATAGGGTCTCATCCGCTAAAAAGAAATGCGGGAAATCAATCAACTGCAATATATACATATGCCAATATATATATATTGCTATATATATAATATAATACCAATTCCACTTCAAGGTGGAATATCGCGGTATATGTGTGTAATAAATAACCTCCGCTTACTAACGGCGTATAGGGTCTATTCACATCCAATAAATATATATAACAATCATCATTCAAGCAATCAATCAACACAGTCAATCAATTTTAAATCTATCTATTTAAAATTTAAATAAACAATAGAAATTCCTTTTGAGTGAGAAGTTCTCACCTTTTATTCCTGTTTGCCATCCACTTCCAATTCAACTTGATTTCTTCATTTATACCTTGTATAACAATTTTATACAATTTATTAATATTCGAATAGATCGAATAATAAATTTTCATTTTTGATTGTTTAATAAATCAATAGTTTTATTTAAATCCGTTTCTTCTTTAAAAAAAAATTTATTTCAACTAAAAAAATTAAATTTAATTAACTATAGATTTAATTTTAACTAAAGATTTCCTTTTTAGTAACTATAGTAGATAAAACAAATTTATTATCATAAACTATTTATTTTATAACAACTGAACTAATCATATTTGTTTAATATCCTTATATCAATTTCCTTTTATAAATTTTCTTAACTAACTATTTAATTCGAAGCATTCTTTCTCTTTAATAAATTAATCTAAATTTATCTTTAACAATTTTTTTTTTCTTTAATAAAATTATTTTCTTTTAAACCAATTTCTCATTTAATAAATTTATTTAAACTAATTTCCTTCTTTTAAAATAATTTTAACTAGAGATTTCCAATTTGAACTAAATTTCCTTTTCATAAATTAAATCAACTAATAGATTTTGGTTTTAACAAATAAATTAAATTTTAAACATATCTTCTTATTTGCTAACTTTAATTTAATTAATATTCTAACAAACGAACAATTCAATTTCCATTTTAAAAATTTAAATCCAACTACTACTTTAATTCTAAACTAGTAATTTAATTCCTTTTTTTTTTTTAAAAAAATACCTATACAGTTAAAAATAGGTTTCCAAAAATTCTACTTATATAAATCCTCTCGAAAATAAAAATTTCTTTAGATAAATTTATTTAGTTTCAACTAATAATTCAATTTGAACTAATTTCCCTTTTTTATAAATTCAAATCAACAAATTTTTCTTTAAATAAAATTATATTTCTTTTGTTTAATAAATTTATTTTAACTAAAATTTTACTTTAAATAAATTTCTTTAAATCAAATTTTCTCTTAATAAATTGTTTAACTAAAGATTTAAATTTAAAACTAAATTCCTTTTTACTAAATTGTATTTATTTATTATTATTTTTTTTTTCAACTTCTTTAAAACATTTTTATATATATTTAAAACTACATACTTCACTGCAATTTAAATACTTCATTATATTTTAAACTATATATTTCAAATGTATATATGTTTTCATTGAATTAAATTTTAAATTTTAAGAAATAAAATTCAAATACCTTCACTGTCGAACGCCACTGCACCTTCTCACGAGCTGCCGCCGCTTCCATCGTCGCCATCGTTTGTCGCGCGCACCTCCACGAATCGCCACCATCGCCGTCGCACCCTTCGACCTTCTCTCGCGCGCCGCCGAAGCCCTAAGCCCTCGCGTTCACCCATCGCAGTCACGAGTTGCTTCCTCCAGGTCGAGCGCCTTCCTTCGCCTCAATGTCCACCTTCACGCGAGCATAGATCCCCAAATCCAAGCCGGCATCGCATCGAATTGGCTGGGAAACGAATCCCCTAAATCGCGACACCACGTGCAAGCTCCATGCCGCCGCCACTTGCCTCCAATCGCCGCTCCTACGCGCGCGTATCGCCATTTTTCTTTTTTTTCTTTTCTTTCTTCTTTTTTTTTTATTTCGTATGAATGAAATAGGGGAGAGGGCCGGGTATAAAACAGAAGGAAGAACGTGGTTTTGAGCATGGGTCACGGCATGGAACAAGGTAAGGTAAGTAAGGTAATGTTTACTTATTTTTTTATTTATTTTATTTTATTTTATTTTATTTTATTTTATTTTCTTTTAAATTTAATTAGTTTTTGTTAATTGTTCACTTTGTTTTTATTTTGTTAGATTTATGTTGTTAAAAATTTTAACTAGTATATATTCTTTATTTATTATATATATATTTTTATTTATTTTTTATATTATTTTATCTTTCTTATTTTAAATCCAAATTATTTTTTCTAAATCATCAAATTCAAATTTAAAATATAAGTTCAATATTAAATTTCAACTTCAAAGTCAAAATTCAAATTTCTATTCAACTTTTAAATAAATTAAATTCTAAATTTTAATCACAAATTCATCCTGATAATTTGAAATTTAAGTCAAATTATCATTTAAATATTTAAAATAAATCAAATATTTACAAATTAAATTGTTCAAAATTCTGGGTCGTTACAATCTTTCCCCCTTAAAAGAATTTCGTCCCGAAATTACAAGTTAAGAAGAATGCCCTTATCCCGTTTATTATTTTTCACAATCTAAATAGTTTTATCAACTTACTAGCCTAAATCTTTTTACTAGAGATTCATTATCATTTCAATTATCTTTCCAACTCCAATTATAGGTTCCTACAATATTGTTTTCCTTAACAATTCAAGTTTAAATTCAAATTCAAATTCAAACATCCAAATTTTTCTCAAAAATTTTCTAACACCTTAAATTTTCGAAAAATTTCGCCAGCGTTTCATTTGCGCGGCTCGATCGGTACGACTACAAAATGGCACCACGGCCCCTCAGAATCAAAAAGAAAAGAGAAAAGCCAAGTGGCTAGAGAAGAAAGTCATCAAATCTCATACTGAAATTGAAATACGTACCTTTTTGTCGAGCAATTCAATTTTTATCTTTGAAATCAAAATTTCAATTCTTTTATACACCTGTATAACCTGTATAACCTGCTAGTAGTAGCATCCAAATCCAATATTCAAACTATTTTGCCAATTTTATTACAAAATTTCCAATATATGCTTCTTTATATGTTTTTACTTCAGTATTGAAGTTACATATTAATTTTCATTCAATTTCACGTTTCAATTCAATTCACGACTTCAAATTCATTCTAATTCAATTCTCAATTTAAATTCTATTTGAATTAAATTCTAAATTCTAAATATTGAATTCTATCGATTACTTTCATTTGCTAATTCATATTACTATTTTAAATTAGTTTTATTCACTAATTCATTTCAATATTTCAATTCATTCAATTTCATTTAATTCCATATACTCTAATAATTCATAGAAAATCATTTTTTTCTATACAAAAATAGTTTTGGGCAAAATTATCTTATTCACCCAATTTAAAAACTAGTTTTTATATTCACCAACAAATACGCGCTCATATCTATTATTACACTCAAACTCATTCTAGAGTACTGCTGACTCTATCTCTAACGAGTAATACCCATCAGAACCATGGTTGTCGCTTAACCATCAGCTCTGATACCAAATGTAACGACACGGATTTTCATTGCCGAAAAACCGAATAGTTAGGGGTTTTAAAAGAATTTTAAGAAAAGAAAAAGAGAGAAGAGTAGATAAGAAGATAGAAAATAGAGAATTTGAAAATAGAAAACGAGAATAGAAAATTTTAAAATAGAACATAGAGAAGAAGGAACAACAGAACAACAACAGAATCTCACAATTCGCAGCGGAACAACATATAATAATAAATGAATAATCTTTAAACAAAGAACTATATCAGTTATTACATCACATTATATTTCATTACATCATATCATATCATCAGAGTGTACAACAACATACAACAATAAACAGTGCAGCGGAAAATGAAATACTATAAACTAGTAATACGCCATGCCATCCAGCTTGCCTCCAGCAACTCCTGAATATCCAGAATATCCTGATAAACCTTAACTCTTGACTGCCCGTGTGGAAATTGGTGGGCACCCAGAGTTTAGGAAGGAAAACAATAAACTCCGAGTCAGTCATGTGACTGGTGTGAGAACTCAAAATAGTTTATTTATCTTTAAAATCAAAATAGAGAGATATTTTTAAATTCAATTCGCAATGCTTTTAAAAATGAGACTACCATAAGGCCTCCCGCACACACACACATGCAAACGCAGAATCGGAGGAGATTTCTCCTTATGATAGTCAAAGATGCTTGATACGCATTTGAAATAACATTTGATATTATTACTAGTGCATAGTGTATAACAAATCATTTCGAAAATAAAGATATAAATCTTAGCCAACATACGACCATTATCGTATGCCTACTATAGCTACTATCCAAACAGTGGTGACCACCATAAGTGAATAGCAGGTTCTACAACTAATACCGTAAAAGTTTCGTATTGGGAATTGGATTTCCAACAAATGGTCAGGCCAAGGAACTTCCCATTGCCACATGAGAATGCCTCTGGATGGACATCCCCGAGAACCAAACCGGATCTCTACCAACACAAGGCCGGGTTACCCCTAACTGAGTAACAACTGACCGAATATGCCATCCCCCGGTCCTTTGGGACCTTTATCCGAGAGCGCTCTCTAATCAATTCACACAATCATAAAAACAAAGTGTTTCAACATGAGTAAGTATCTGGGCTCCATACCATGATACCACCCTTTTCCAGAAGGAAATGGACACATCCTAAAGGGTGCTACCCCTCATAACCTTGCTGCTTCTTTCCTGTTTTGACCATTCACGGGGTGTGAGGCTCGACGAAGTCAGGTCCACAAAAACATACTTTATACAAAAGCCATGCTTTGGGTCAACAAATGATCAACACAATGATCACAAGGATAGACGATCAAATAACGATCCTATCACAAATAATCAACACAATGATCATTTTAGCATCACTCAGCATATCACATTACCAAATTGGGAATATATCGCTGATAACTTCAACTATATAACCTTTGAGCACATACGTCTCAAAGAAGGGTGTTAAGCAAAGAATAAATTCTCCGCCACCAACAGAAATATATTTGAAAGAAATCGGCTTTATATCTCAAATTGTAATGTCAGACATACAATCCCTACAAGTCTGTTCCGGGCTCGAACAAAACCGAAGGCACTTCTTACGAAGCCCTTGCAATACGGGTATTCACAATCCCGATCGAATTTCCCATCACTTAGGAGATCTCTATACCAGGAGCTACCCAGTGCAGAGACAATCGATAGGTCATCCTATCGCTTTCACAAATACTCGGTCTTCAACACCGATCTTCAAATGCAATTCATAACGACGTATCACATATTCGGAATGGGTTATACGACCCCATGGTCCTTTCCCGGTTAACCCGAATAGTGAGCGCTTATTCAAAAATAAGTGTGGCATTCACATTCAAACAAATCACATCAAATACCCATTCAAAGGGAGATATTGATAGTCGGTTATTGAACTATCAATTGATATGCATACATCACCAGATTCCAAATAATTTTCCAAATTATTTATTTTCAAAAATATCTTTACAAGATATATAATTTTCACACTTCAAAAATAAATCAATATTTATTTTCAAACAAATTCTACTTTCACATATAAATTCCATAATGAATTTATATTCCAAAATATTCATGCATATACGATTTCAATTATCCATTTTCAATTTATCTTCAAAAAGATAAATTCTAAATATTCATTTCATATTGGAAAACATTTCCATACTTATTTATTCATAAGTAATTCACAAATCTTTTTATTTTCAACCTTTAGAAAATATTCAATATACTTCAATCGAAATTAAGTATATATTTCATTCTTTAAGGAAATCATTCTCTTAAACATATTTATTTGGGCCAAAACGAATGTTACGTAAAACATCGTTACAACAACCCAAAATCACTAGTATAGGGATTCGAAATTAAAATAGATATATAAATCCCAATACTATACAAAACATTTCCTTTCGGAAATCATTTACTATAACAACAGTGTTATAGTCCACCATTTCCTTTTATCTCTCGAAACATCTATTTCAACAATAAATGTTGAAATCTATCGTTTCGAATCTCAACACATTTAAAACATCGTTAGATCGTTAATTCTGTTTAAAATATCACATTCTAAAACATTTTCTTTAACATGTTATTCACTATTCAAAAACGTGAATATACTATGTTCACAAATTCCATTATTTCTATTCTTTTTAACTTAAAGGATTATTCACTGTTTACAACGTGAATATAACTCCATTAATAGGTTATAACAATTAACTTATCAAAATAAGTCGTTTGCGAATTTATAAAACAACGTTTATAAATTCCATTTCTATTTATTTATAAAAACTTCCTTTTTATAAATTCCTTTATTAACATATTCCAGTTTATAACTCAATTATAACTAAAAGTTCATATTATAAGTTAATTACTTATAAAACGATTATTTTACAAAATCGTTCTTTTAAAGACTTTCCAATTTATAAATCTTATAACTTATAAGATTTATTTATTTAATCAATCTATTCTTCAAATAATTTCACCAAATTTATAAATCTTAATATTTATAAATTTTATTTATAACTTCACAGTTTATAATTCCATAAATTTCATTCATTTATGAAATTCATTTTCACTTCATTCAAACACTTATAAAAACTCGTTTTATAATGTCAATATTTCGATTTATAAATATCCATTTATAAATCTCTTAATATAAATCAAATTATATTATTATTCTAAACGTCTTTAAATTCCTTTAAAAACTTCACCATTTTGATTTATAAAATAATCAAATTTTATAAATCTTATATTCAAACTTTTAATAATAAACTCAAAAATCCAGTTTAAACTATTTTATAAAATCATTGGTTCATATTTCTCAAAAATCAGCTTTTAACAACATTACACAAAAAATCATAATTTTTATAACTTTAAAAATTATAACGTTTATTTATTTATAATGGATCAATTCCAAAAATAAAGTATATTTTCAAAATCACTTTTAAAATCATTTTAAAATCCCAAAATATGGGTCCAATGATGCTACACATCAAATAGTCAATCACGACTACAACGATATCATATATCGATATGACAATTCATCAAATATCAAAATATCTGAAATAAATTAAAAAATGTTGAGGAATCCAGTTGGATCCCTCCAACCTGTTTCCCTGCATCCACAGACATTAGCACAATACCATTCCGTTTCAAGACGGAATATCGCGGTATATGGGATTTTATAAATATATATCCGCTTACTAACGGCGCAATAGGGTCTCATCCGCTAAAAAGAAATGCGGGAAATCAATCAACTGCAATATATACATATGCCAATATATATATATATTGCTATATATATAATATAATACCAATTCCACTTCAAGGTGGAATATCGCGGTATATGTGTGTAATAAATAACCTCCGCTTACTAACGGCGTATAGGGTCTATTCACATCCAATAAATATATATAACAATCATCATTCAAGCAATCAATCAACACAGTCAATCAATTTTAAATCTATCTATTTAAAATTTAAATAAACAATAGAAATTCCTTTTGAGTGAGAAGTTCTCACCTTTTATTCCTGTTTGCCATCCACTTCCAATTCAACTTGATTTCTTCATTTATACCTTGTATAACAATTTTATACAATTTATTAATATTCGAATAGATCGAATAATAAATTTTCATTTTTGATTGTTTAATAAATCAATAGTTTTATTTAAATCCGTTTCTTCTTTAAAAAAAAATTTATTTCAACTAAAAAAATTAAATTTAATTAACTATAGATTTAATTTTAACTAAAGATTTCCTTTTTAGTAACTATAGTAGATAAAACAAATTTATTATCATAAACTATTTATTTTATAACAACTGAACTAATCATATTTGTTTAATATCCTTATATCAATTTCCTTTTATAAATTTTCTTAACTAACTATTTAATTCGAAGCATTCTTTCTCTTTAATAAATTAATCTAAATTTATCTTTAACAATTTTTTTTTTCTTTAATAAAATTATTTTCTTTTAAACCAATTTCTCATTTAATAAATTTATTTAAACTAATTTCCTTCTTTTAAAATAATTTTAACTAGAGATTTCCAATTTGAACTAAATTTCCTTTTCATAAATTAAATCAACTAATAGATTTTGGTTTTAACAAATAAATTAAATTTTAAACATATCTTCTTATTTGCTAACTTTAATTTAATTAATATTCTAACAAACGAACAATTCAATTTCCATTTTAAAAATTTAAATCCAACTACTACTTTAATTCTAAACTAGTAATTTAATTCCTTTTTTTTTTTTAAAAAAATACCTATACAGTTAAAAATAGGTTTCCAAAAATTCTACTTATATAAATCCTCTCGAAAATAAAAATTTCTTTAGATAAATTTATTTAATTTCAACTAATAATTCAATTTGAACTAATTTCCCTTTTTTATAAATTCAAATCAACAAATTTTTCTTTAAATAAAATTATATTTCTTTTGTTTAATAAATTTATTTTAACTAAAATTTTACTTTAAATAAATTTCTTTAAATCAAATTTTCTCTTAATAAATTGTTTAACTAAAGATTTAAATTTAAAACTAAATTCCTTTTTACTAAATTGTATTTATTTATTATTATTTTTTTTTTTCAACTTCTTTAAAACATTTTTATATATATTTAAAACTACATACTTCACTGCAATTTAAATACTTCATTATATTTTAAACTATATATTTCAAATGTATATATGTTTTCATTGAATTAAATTTTAAATTTTAAGAAATAAAATTCAAATACCTTCACTGTCGAACGCCACTGCACCTTCTCACGAGCTGTCGCCGCTTCCATCGTCGCCATCGTTTGTCGCGCGCACCTCCACGAATCGCCACCATCGCCGTCGCACCCTTCGACCTTCTCTCGCGCGCCGCCGAAGCCCTAAGCCCTCGCGTTCACCCATCGCAGTCACGAGTTGCTTCCTCCAGGTCGAGCGCCTTCCTTCGCCTCAATGTCCACCTTCACGCGAGCATAGATCCCCAAATCCAAGCCGGCATCGCATCGAATTGGCTGGGAAACGAATCCCCTAAATCGCGACACCACGTGCAAGCTCCATGCCGCCGCCACTTGCCTCCAATCGCCGCTCCTACGCGCGCGTATCGCCATTTTTCTTTTTTTTCTTTTCTTTCTTTTTTTATTTTATTTCGTATGAATGAAATAGGGGAGAGGGCCGGGTATAAAACAGAAGGAAGAACGTGGTTTTGAGCATGGGTCACGGCATGGAACAAGGTAAGGTAAGTAAGGTAATGTTTACTTATTTTTTATTTATTTTATTTTATTTTATTTTCTTTTATTTTCTTTTAAATTTAATTAGTTTTTGTTAATTGTTCGCTTTGTTTTTATTTTGTTAAATTTATGTTGTTAAAAATTTTAACTAGTATATATTCTTTATTTATTATATATATATATTTTTATTTATTTTTTATATTATTTTATCTTTCTTATTTTAAATCCAAATTATTTTTTCTAAATCATCAAATTCAAATTTAAAATATAAGTTCAATATTAAATTTCAACTTCAAAGTCAAAATTCAAATTTCTATTCAACTTTTAAATAAATTAAATTCTAAATTTTAATCACAAATTCATCCTGATAATTTGAAATTTAAGTCAAATTATCATTTAAATATTTAAAATAAATCAAATATTTACAAATTAAATTGTTCAAAATTCTGGGTCGTTACATAAAATGGTTTGATTTAGAAATCAGCCTTTTATAAATTCAATTTGAAACCGAGCACAAAAAGTATGTTTTACACACAAGATCCACAGAACAACTCTATGGTATAAAACATCAAAATGAATTCATCAATTCTCAGTAAAAATCCAGAAATATCAATGAAATTGATATGAAATGCAATGCCAAAAACAAGCAACCAATCTTAGGGAATCAACTAGGCAAACTATTGGTGAACGGGTCGATCAAAGAAAACCAGAACATGGCTTGGGAGTTACATCCAAGCTATGATCGATGCACTGATAGGGCATACTAGTCCACCGGTTGCTTTATCGGGGATGACTTCCAAGCGATTCCAGTGGCCCTTCAGTGACTCGCCCATTTCTCCTGTGATGCTTCTCTAATGATCTGGGGTGCTGACAAGTAACCATGCAAGCATATACATATATGTGTAATTAAATGAAAATCTTGATTTCATAAGTGGATTTTTAGCAAACGGAGAATCCAATTCAAAAAGACAAGGGATTCTTTAATATATTGAGATCATATACACTAGAGATTCAACCAAATTCATGTAATAGTAGCAAACATTCAACTTAGACTAGAAATTGTGAGATAAACTCACCTGAACAAACTTGGAATGGAAGATATTAGCTTAAACCCTCTTTTGTCTTCCTATTTCAACTTCAACCTAGGCTATGATCAAAAATTGGATAGGATTGATCAAAATTAGAAATTAAAAATGAATTAAATCCTTAATTAATTGCATAGAAATGCAGAAGAGATTACCTCTTATCAGTATATACTAGAATTGAGAAAAGCCCTTTGATTTCAATCTTTGATTTGGGATTAGGGTTTTTAGGACTTAGGAAAAAAAATTATTTTCTAGTTTCGGTGTTGAAATAAGAACGAGAAACAATATGCATATGTTCCTATTCTTATTTCTCTAGTTTGGGCTAAATAAGTTAAAATGTAGATCCATCAGCTAAGTGTGAGAAATATTTCCTAAAACAAAAGTGTTGCTATATTGTATTCTTTCAATTTTACATTCTGTAAACACTCATTTTATTTAAACTATGTTCTAATTTAACTAACATTGATTTCTATAATTTTCGCAAAATAAATAAATGTCAAAATCTAAATTTATACTGATATTAAAATATTCTATCGAATTCAATACACTTTTCAAAATGAAAATTTATTCTCCATATTTTTAATAAAATAAACTATTAATTAAGAAATCTTATTTCAAATAATTATTCCTATATAATTTATTTATTCATTTTCCCCAAAATTTCCTTATATTATTAAATATAAGAATTGACTACAAAAAAGAAAATTCAATAAATTCTCAATTTATTCTCATTCGAAGTCCCTTTAAAATTTAGAAATATAATAATCATAAATTCTCGAAATTTAGTCAATGAATTAATTAAAATTAATTAAATCATATTTTAAATTTTAATTCTAGGTAATCTCGACTAGTGTTGTTACAGACCGCCCCAAATATAAAAATTGTATCCCCCTAATTTTTCTTAAGGGAAAGTAAATAACATTACAACAATGCATCTATCAAAGAGGATAAAATCATAAGCACGAAATAATTCAAAGTAAGAGTCTTACCACTAATGAGCATCAGAAAATAACTAACGATATATTCGCTCGACAAACTCTCTAGTCTCCCATGAAAAGACCTTTAGATTGCTAGACCATTGGACTTTAACAAATGGTACATCCTTATTTTGAAGGCGATTAAACTCCAATGTAATAATATTGATAGGTCTCTCCTTATAAGAAAGGTTGGGTGAAACCTTAAGCTCCTTAAGAATTCTTAGCTCAAGAATAGAATCTGAATCATGAAGACACTTATGAAGCAGACAAACATGGAATACATCATGAATTCGGGAGAACTGGACGGGAAGAGGTATCCGATAAGCAACAAGGCCCATACGTTTGGTGATCAGGTGTGGCCCAGTATATCTCGGAGCTAACTTATCAGAATGACTTAACTGCATCATAAACTTCAACGGAGATACATGAATGAAGACTCGATCTCCTACAAATAATTCTAGTGTTTTCCTTCTATTATCCGCATAGGATTTCTTCTTGCTCTGTGCCTCTTTCATTCTCTATAGAATGAGATCGATCTTCTCCATCTGCCCTGGACTCAAGCCAACAAGAAGGTGATCGACACGGCCTTCAATAAAGAGCCTCAAAAGGAGCCATGTCAATACTAGATTGGAAACTGTTGTTGTAAGCAACCTCAACTAAGTAGATACGATCTTCCCAACTCCTACAGATTGCGAGAATACAAGCACGAAGTAAGTCTTCCAATATCTTATCAACTTGCTCCATCTGCCCATCAGTCTACGGAAGATAAGCAGTGTTGAAATTAAGCTTCGAACCCCAAGCTTTCTAGAGATTTTTGCAGAATCCTCTTGTAAACAAGGGATCTTGATCACATAAAATAGCATTAGGGACGCTATGAAGTCTTACGATATCCTTAACATAGATCTTAGCAAGCGGAAAAGTAGTTCGATTGAACTTAAATGGAATAAAGTGGGCTGATTTGGTTAAACGGTCAACGATCACCCATAAGCTATCATAGCCAACCCTCGAAAGAGGAAGGCCATTGATGAAATCCATAGAAACCTAAAAGGAAATAGAAAGAATAAGATTATAATTATTACAAGATTGACAAAGAGGATTCAAATATGAATTTATGAAAGTAAGCTTATAATACTTGGTCCTATTTCCACATCTGGACCTCCAATGGTTGAAAAAGACCACCGAGATGATGATGCTCAGCTTTAACAAGCTGACCGGTTAACCAACTCGTCATGAATTTCGCCATATCCTATGTCATATCTTCCAAATAATAGAGATGCTTCATATCAGCATACATCTTACTACTACCGGGATGAATAGTATACTTGGAGCGATGAAACTCCTTAAGGGATATCTTTTCTAAGGTCATCAACATCAGGAACTACAAGCCTACCTCTCCTATGAAGACAACCACGAGCATCAACAACAAAATCCCATAACTTATCACTTCGAGAAACACCACCATAATGCTGAAAACGATGAGGTGGATCGAAATCACGCTTCTGGGCTTCCGCAATCCGATCCAATAGAATCGTACAAGCCCTCATGCTAAACAATAAGATGGAAGAATTAGAATCTGGTATATGATCTCTAATCTCATAAGAAGATAAAATATCAAGATCCTTCCACTTAGCTAACATCAAAGAGACAACAGCCGGCTGCTTGCGACAAAGAGCATCCGCTACTCAATTTCCCTTCCTTGGAGTGTACTGAATATCAATATCATAGGAAGTGAGGAATTCGAGCCATCTCTCTTGTTACATGTTAAGCTCTATCTGAATGAAAAGTACTTTAATAATTTATGGTCACTATAAGTTACAAATCTCTTACCCAACAAATAATGATGCCAAATCTTCAAAGCAAAGACAATAACTGCAAGCTCCAAATCTTGGGTAGCATATATAACCTCATTCGGCTTAAAATTCCTCAGAGAAAAAGCAATTCACTACATAAGAACATCACCCAAACCAAATCTACTAGCATCCCTGTAGATCAAAAGATCTTGGTCCCTATTAGAGCCACAAGAATAGGAGCATTGGAAAGGAGTTCCATCAACTTCTAAAAAGAAGTTTCACACTTATCGGACCAAATATACTTAACTCCTTTCTAGTCAAAGAAGTAAAAGGTAAGACGATCTTAGAAAAGTCTTTTATGAATCGATGGTAATAACTCCCTAATCCAAGAAAACTGTGAATCTTCGATACATTCTCAGGCCTTTTCTAATTCTGAATAGCCCAATCTTCGATGGATCAATAGAAATGCCTTCTTTAGAAACAACATGTCCCAAAAATTTCACTTGCCTCTACTAGAAATGACATTCACAAAATTTTATTTTAAACTTATTTCTTCTAAGTTTCTCTGTCAATCGGCGGAAATTTCTATCGGATTAGAAACTCGCCAAAAAATTTAGAAATAAAATTTATATAGTAACGCACGGTGTACGAATGTAGCATATGGCAAATACGGGTCGATCCGTAGGGAATTGATGATTTTAAAATTCTATTCACTCAAATTATACCGAAGTCGAGAGTGAATAGCTAGAAATGTAAGAACCTAACAAAAACTAGCAAAAGAAAAACCGATAAAAATATGAGAGTTAAATGACAATTTAGAGATAAATACACTCTCTATATCGTATAATTCAACAATTAATGAAATTATGATCTCTTTTTTTGGTCATAAGTGAGTATAAATAATGGGTTTATCATAAGTATGACTCATTTGTGCTATTAATTAGCTCAACATAATCCATCAAACTATAACACAACCTTTAAACCACTTACTAAGTCTCATGAAAATGATAATACAGTTGCAAATGAAATCTATTTTAAGTATGGCCTATTAACTATTAATTAGAAATATAGACCATCAAATTTGAATTTCAAATCACTTTCTTATGCCATAATCATATTTTGATGAAGAGGCATTTGTATTAATGATTGTTTAAGCATAGCCTATTTGGTGTCAACAATATAGGCTATCAAATTCAAAGCAAAAACAACAAATAAAACCACTTCAAGCATTGTCATTAAGCACAAAGAAAGAGCTATAATTATCAAAATGTTGAAGCTACATGATTAGAGGTTTCATTACCCCTAAATTGAAGGGATTTAGCCTTTTATATTTGTTATCAAAACAACAAATATAGCTTGCAACATGAAAAAAAATGAAAGAAAGGTAAAGAAAAAAACTATTCTACTTGCATAAAAAATAAATCTACACACTAACATGAAAGTAAATAAACAAAAGAAGAAAAGAGAAATATATTAAAGTTGCATAATAAGAAATCACATAAAATAAAAATGGCTAAGTAGCAATGAAAAGAAAAGAGAAGCTTTCTTTTATTTTGAGCCTAAACTAATGAGAAGAGAGACTAAGTAAGAGGAGAGATTACATGAAACATATGGGTATTTATAAATGTATGAAACCCTAATTCATATTTTTGGGGAATGCCTAAAATGCCCATGAGGTAGTGTGGCCATCAAGTAATCATTAGCATGTCATAATCCCCATTTTAGTGTACATGAAGCCATTAATTCCATAAGCATGTGCATTAGCCGCTAGTTTGTACATTAAGGTGGTGGGTAGGTGGGGTCCTCCATGTTCTTCACTTTGAATTATTTACATCTTCATTCTTTTGTATCTTCTTTGTGCATGCATATTCGTCAATGAAACCACTCATATTTGAGATCAAATTCCTACAAAAATATATATATATATCCAATTAATTTTTCTCAAAGAAATATATGCACACAAATGACCGTTTTTCCCCTATATGAAGATGGATATGTGACAATTTGGAATTAATATGGATTTTGGTTAAAACAAGTTAAAATACCCAATATGATCATTTATTTAATTTAAATAGAATCAATATGGTGGTCAAAATATGCATATTTACGTGCACATCAAATACCCCCACACTTATCTTTTTATTCGTCCTCGAATAAAGAAAAACAAAGATAAATCCATTTTCGTAGGGAGCATGATTGTAATGAGCGTATGCAATAAGCCGTTAAACCTCTGGGTATCCCCAGTAGGACGAGTGTTGTCTCGTGAGGGTTTTCAGCGGATACTACCCACAAAATCCAAATGCAAGATGAAAATATTTACAAAATGCAAGATTTATTTACAAAGAGATGAATGCGAGTTTTTGAAAAATATTTACAAATGAAGGATTTATTTTTAAATTGACACGAATAAGTTAAATATAGGTTTTGGTCATTATCTTGAAAATTTAAGTCATTTACTCGTCAAAATTTCTAACAAAAATCAAGTTATCATAACAAACAGGCTATAGTTTAACTCGTTGTTTTGGTTAATAACACAGTGTAACTATGAAATGGATCCTTAGTTGATTATCAAAGTTTATCAAAGTGGTATTTTCATTTCTTTTCAATAACAAATCAAATCAACTAAGTAAAAATAATGCTAGGATTTCAATTGCTTGCTCTCTCATTATTTGCAAGAAAAATTGTACACCTAACTCAGGTAAACTGAGGCTAGATATACCACCCATGCACTGCCTTTCGGGCTTATGTGAGGGGAGTACAGAGCATGGCGAGTGCACACACTTTCGTGTATACACTATCGACCGTAGGCAGTTTTTATTAAGTCTGTTCTTTTTTCTACATGTATTTCATACATCATAACCGTGAGGACTTTTAAATGAGTATGAAAGCACATAATCAAAGATTCTAAGTAATTCACCCATGCATAACCGTAAGGACTTTTAAATGAGAGTGAATACTTTGGATTTATTGTTTATTTATTTATTTTTTATTTTATTTTTTAAGAGAGAGAGTTTTGCAAAATCATCTTAGCACCATTTAATTTAGAAGACAAAAAATGTTATATGTTTACTTTAAATCAATCACTTTTTAAAATGAAGATTTTCAATTGGGGTGTATTTCATAATTAACACGTATGAATCTTCCTATGTACTAGTTAAACCATTGTTATTTGTAATCAAACTTCATTTTTATTGTTGTTAAGATAAATAAACTTTCAAAATTTCAATTTAATAAGTCAAAACCATATATTTATCCTATAGTGTTTCTTTAAAAATAAAATAAAAATGCTTAAATAAATTTATATATTTTTTGTTGTTTTTTTTTGAGATTTTTTTTTTGCAAAGAAAAAGTAAAAATAAATCATGAAAAATCAAAATGAAGATGAGTCTCCCCCACACTTGATTTTGACTGTGTCCCCACAGTCAACCTAAGTGAAAGGAACGTTTATTATTATTTACATGAAAATGAAATGTATTTACACGAGATCAGAAAGTATATCGTCAATAAGTAAATGAAATGGTCTTCCGAAGACTAATTCATTTGTCTCGTCAAGTATGTGAGACATAGCTCAAGCGTAGAAAACCAAACCGTAAAGATTTCGAAGATGAAAGTTGATTTGAAAAAATGAATGTTGTTTAATTGAAAATTTTACGAGTTGTTTTGTTCTCGATGATTTTTAGGGTCGATAAAAGAATTGATTGAAGTTCAAGTTTATTTTCACCAATTTGAAATTCAAGCTTATCATTGAAAACATTTTCAGAGTTAATGATTTCAAAATCAAAATGGTGATTTTCATCTTTCCCTTTGGTATTTAACAACTCGCCATCCAAAAGTCCAAAAAATTCGTGTTTGTTAAATTCATCTTCCTTTATTGGGTTATCAACAACTTCGTTATGTATATAACTTTAAAAATCCGAAGTTACTGTATTCAAATTTTCAAAATCGAAAAAAGGAAGATCGAATTTTAAATTTGATTCCACACCCTCAAAAGAATTGAAATCCAACTTAATTACCATATTTTCAACAACTTGATTAAGATCGTCATTATCAATTTCAAAAGTTGTTATTTGAAAATCATCGATTTGGGTAAAAGATGGATTATCGTTTGACTCGTCACTCATTGAAATTTGATTTTGTTTCTCACGAAAATTTTCCAATGTTTTAATCAACAAATTCATGTAATCATCGTAAATTTCGTTCGTTTGCTCAACAAAGTCAAATTTGTAATTATTAACTTGAAAATTTTCGATTTGGACTTGTTGAGAATAAGAATTGTCAATTTCGATAAACGGTAGATTATTATTTGATTCTTCGCAAGTTGAGATTTGATTATGATTTTCATGAAATTTTTTGTATTTTTCAAGTAATAAATCCCAGTTATCTTTTTCCATTTGGTCAACAAAATAAAATTCATGATTATTAATTTGAAAACTTTCATTTTGAATTTGTTGATAACCAAAGTTTTCAATCGTATCATTATTGAAACTATTCCCATCGCCAAAATTATTTGAAAATTGGTTCAAATTTTCGTCTTGATTTTGAAATTCATCTTGAAACTCGAAATTGAATTGGCATGTATTACACTCGAAATCATTTGAATTTTAAGTGAATTTAAATTTTGATTATTTTGAAAACCTTGATTTGAGTTATAGCACAAATATGAATTGCACAACTCATTTATCTCTTGATTTTGTTGCATAAAGAGTTTAAGTAACGACGAAATGCTATTTTCAAGAGTTGAGGGTTGACCGTTATTTTGGAAATTTTATGGCTCAAAATTCGAATTGTCTAAACAAAATTTGTTGTTAAAATATCCATACGAATTTGGAGTGAACTTATATGGATTATATTGATTTTCACAACTAAATTCAAGTAAGTAAGAAAAAGGAAACTCGGACATTTTCAAGAATTTTTTTTGGGTTTTTTTTGTAAAGAAAAATATTTACAAGTAGAATTTATTTTTCAAAATGGAAAACTGATTTTTGTTTTTTTCAAATTTTTTCTTTGTTTTTGAAAATGTTTTGTAATAAAAAAATTTTGGATTTTAGTTTTTAATTTTTTTCGGATTTTTGAAATTTCATAGGAAAAATGATTTAAAATTTTCGAGGGAAAAGAAATATTTACAGTTTTTTTAGTTTTGGATTTTGAATTTTTTTTAAATATGCATGAACTAATGCAACTAAATGAATGCAAGGGTTAATTACAAATGATTTATCCTAAGTTAACCCAAAATTATATAGCCACAAATTGTCTTAAATCAACAAGATAGTTCTCAACCAGGTAACGGACAGGATTTATCGGTGCACCACGAATCACCGTAGCAATGCAGCCGAAGGTTTAAGTACCTTCAGAGGAACAACCACTATAATATTTACGAATCACCATAATATTTATAAATGGTTATTACTCTGCCGTAGCCTAGACATCAAGAAATTAAATTGTTCAAAGAAGACAACTTGTCAATATACAATTAAGTGTTATTGATGTCTAACTGTTATTATTAATCAAGATCTAAATGAAATGCAAAGCAGAAATTAAACGTGTATTAAAAATGCAACTACGAATGGATTTTTTTGCTTTTTGAAATTTTTTATGCAAATGCAAACAACCAGCAACGCAATGCAAATAAAAACAATAGATAATGTCTATGTAAAAGCAGCAAAAAAAATTTATAGCAAGCAAGCAGTTATTTCTAGCAGCAGTTCTTCTCCTTCTGATTTGACAGCCTGAAAACAAGTTTAAAACAAAATATATACAGGTTTTTTTAAAATATATATGAATGGACTTAAAGCAAAAAAACAAAAAAAAAGTGGGAACAAAACTAGTGAAAACAAGATAAAACAAATCAAAACAAATTCAAACTGATTTTTTTAGGAAGAATTAAAACAAACTAACGAACAATTAAAACAAATTCAGTAAACAAAGCCAAACTCGTTTTTTTACAAACTAATTAGGGCCCGACCCAATTAAAATCATCAAAAACAAAAACAAAAACAAAAACTAACTACTAAACCAAAACAGAAACAAGCGCAGTAAAACGAATACCAAACTAAATCCAAAACCACACTATTCTCCAAATTAAACTAGGATTCGCAATTTGTAAAATTCAGGTTAATATGGAACTGTGATTTGAATCAAGTGAATTGACGAATTGGCAACTTATTGGCTACTTTCGAGTTTTCGTAAAGTCTTGCGATGGAATGGATTGTTGCTCGTGTTTGTTGCTTGTTGCTGAAGTGGCTGATGAGGGTTCCTCTGAGGTTGGCAATTTGAAGCGATTGGGTTTGGTGGGTTACTGGAGGTCGAGGTGATTGATGTCGATTGTGGTTGGTAGTGGGGTTGTCGAATTGGGAAGTGGGAAGGTGATGGTGATTATAGGATGTCGTGGTGTTAGGGTTTGGGGATTGTGGTGTTCGATGATGTTCACTATAGTTTGAAGTTGGTCAAGAGTTGCTGGTGGTAGCTCGGTGGTTGTAGGCAGTGGTCTGGGCTGTTGTACTTGAACAGCAGTAGCGTGGGTTGATTGCAAGCACTGATAGTGGTGATAAGCAGGGTTAGTATGTAGCAAGCAGCGCTAGGCAGTATGTAGAAGCGATAGTGGAAAGCAGCGATGTTGGAAGATTGCAACCACGGTTCAATTGAATGGCAGGTATGCAGCGATGAACTGAAGCAAGTTGAGTGGCAAATATTGATGGTGGCAAGTGTACAGGGAGGTGACAGAGGCCATAGAGCAGAAGCAAGGGGGTTTGCTGTGTTGCTTTAATTATTGGTGTTTGAATTCAGGTGATGTGGCTGTTGGAAATTCAAGGAGAGGCTGCATTGATAATGTTGCAGGCTGAAGGTCGTAGGGGAGGAGATGAGTTATATGATAGTCACTGATTGTGGAGTTGTGCAGATATGATGGTGGAAGTGGTTGGTGATAGTTGCTTTGTTGCTTGTCTTGGTTTGTTTGTTTCAGGCAGTACGTAGGGAAAAGGGAGTGACTGTTGAAGTTTTGGTTGATTGGAGAATGAAGATGAATGGAAATGTGGTTTGTAGTTCAGGGTTGCAAGTAGATGGTTCCAAGCAGAGGCTGGTTAAGCGACGACTAAAGTGAATGTTGTTGCAAGTAGAGGCTAGTTAAGCAGACGCTAGTTAAGATGACACCAGTCGTAGAAGTGAATGTTGTTGTGAACTGTTTTGGTTGCATAAATGAGTTACTGTGCAGGGGGGAGCTGAATTGAGGATGTGAAACGGTTTTGGTTGCACAATTGAGATGTCCGTGCACTGATGCAAGTTAAGGCAGAGGATGTTAACAGAGGGCCGTGGAGGGGATTTGTTTAGGGAAGGCTGATGGTAATGTGATAAGGAGATGAGCAAGGCAGTTATGTGGTGGAGTTGAAGTATTGAGGAAGTGAGGTTTGTAGCAGTGGTTTGGAAAGGAGTAACAGAGAGGGTTATGCAGCACTGCATAGTGAAATGAACAATTTTTCATGTAAAGAAAAAAAAGGAAATGAATTGTAAATGCAAAAAATGTAAATGGAATGTAGTAGATTGTTTTGTTTTTGAAACTGTGTATCTTTTTTTAATATGAAATGCAAATGGAAATAGCACAACCACAACCATACAATGAAAATGCTAGCAAAAATCAAACAAATATTTTTTTTAAATGCACACAAACACACAAAATACACACACAATAATATCAAACCAAAATAATCCGAAGAATAGAAAATCAAAATTGAATCAACTTTCGAGAACGATGCCAAAAACTTGTTAATCGACGGAAATTTCTATCGGATTAGTAACTCGCTGAAAAATTTAGAAATAAAATTTATACCACAAGCGCACGGTGTACGAATGTAGCACATGGCGAATATGGGTCGATCGGCAGGGAATTGACGATTTTAAAATTCTATTCAACCAAATTATACCGAAGTCGAGAGTGAATAGCTAGAAATGTAAGAACCTAACAAAAACTAGCAAAAGAAAAACAGATAAAAATATGAGAGTTAAATGACAATTTAGAGATAAATACACTCTCTAGATCATATAATTCAACAATTAATGAAATTATGATCTCTTTTTTTGGTCATAAGTGAGTATAAATGATGTGTTTATCATAAGTATGACTCATTTGTGCTATTAATTAGCTCAACATAAGCCATCAAACTATAACACAACCTTTAAACCACATACTAAGTTTCATGAAAATGACAATAAAGTTGTAAATGAAATCTGTATGGCCTATTAACTATTAATTAGAAATATAGACCATCAAATTTGAATTTCAAATCACTTTCTTATGCCATAATCATATTTTGATAAAGAGGTATTTGTGTTAGTGATTGTTTAAGCATAGCCTATTTGGTGTCAACAATATGGGCTATCAAATTTAAAGCAAAAACAACAAATAAAACCACTTCAAGCATTATCATTAAGCACAAAAAGAGAGCTATAATTATCAAAATGTTGAAGCTACATGATTAAAGGCTTCATTACCCCTAAATTGAAGGGATTTAGCCTTTCATATTTGTTATCGAAACAACAAATATAGTTTGCAACATAAAAGAAAAAGAAAAGGAAAAAACTATTCTACTTGCATAAAAAATAAATCTACACTACTAACATGAAAGTAAATAAACAAAAGAAGAAAAGAGAAATATATTAAAGTTGTATAAGAAGAAATTACATAAAATAAAAATGGCTAAGTAGCCATGAAAAGAAAAGAGAAGCTTTCTTTTTGAGCTTAAACTAATGAGAAGAGAGACTAAGTAAGAGGAGAGATTACATGAAACATATGGGTATTTATAAATGTATGAAACCCTAATTCATATTTTTGGAGAATGCCCAAAATGCCCATGAGGTAGTGTGGCCACCAAGTAATCATTAGCATGTCATAATCCCAATTTAAGTGTACATGAAGCCATTAATTCCATAAGCATGTGCATTAGCCTCTAGTTTGTACATTAAGGTGGTGGGTAGGTGGGGTCCTCCATGTTCTTCACTTTGAATTATTTACATCTTCATTCTTTTATATCTTCTTTGTGCATGCATATTCCTTCATGAAACCACTCATATTTAAGATCAAATTCCTACAAAAATATATATAAATTTCCAATTAATTTTTCTCAAAGAATTATATGCACACAAATGACCGTTTTGCCCCTATATGAAGATGGATATGTGACAATTTGGAATTAATATGGATTTTTGTTGAAACAAGTTAAAATACCCAATATGATCAGTTATTTAATTTAAATAGATTCAATATGGTGGTAAAAATATGCACATTTACGTGCACATCAGTCTCCAAAACAATCCTAAGATGCTCCTCAGCTCTTTCTTAGATTTAGAATAAAAAAGAATATCATCAATGAATATAAGAAGAATCAATTAAGAAATTCTCGAAAAACATGATTCATGAGATCAAAAAAATAAGATGGAGTGTTCGTTAACCCGAATGACATAACGAGCCATTCATAAGAACCATAATAGGTATGGAATGAAGTCAGAGCAATGTTATCCTTTACCACACGAAGCTGATGAAAACCGGTCTTTATGTCTAACTAGGAAAAGACCTTAGCACCCCAAAGGTGATCAAAAAGATCATCGATCCTAGGTAGGGAATACTTTTCTTAATGGTAAGCTTATTAAGATTGCAATAATTTATGCAAAGCCTAAGAGTTCCAATAGCTTTATTCACAAACATGGTAAAAGCTCCCCAAGTAGAAGAATTAGACTGGATAAACTGCTTTGCTTCCAAATCCGACAACTGCTTCCTCGATCCTTCTTTCTCCTTGGCAGACACCCAATAGGGAGGATGACTAATTGGTTGAGCTCCAGGGATAAGATCAATTAGGAACTCATTAGTCCGCTTGGTAGGCAACCTCGAAATAGTTTTAAAGATATCAGGATAATTGCAAACAATAGGGATTCAGGAAATATCATTACCTTCCTAAGACTTAAGAGAAAATAAGGATGCTGTCGAATTAAAATGAACATCATGATGTCTAAGGTGAATAGTTCTTTCCAGACATAGGATATGGGCTTCATAACAGTTAATCCAATCAATTCCCAAAATCATTCAAATCTAAGATAATCAATTACATGAAGATCGGCATGAAAAGAATGACCACATAAGATAATCTCAACATCTCTACAAAGCATACTAAGGGTTGCGGACCAATCGACTGGGTTCATAATTCTCAGTGAAGTCACTAAGCACATAACATCTAAAGATAGAGCACCAATAAGTTCCTTTGACAAGAATGAGTGAGATGAACCCGTATTGAAGAGAACCCATAAGAAGATTCTAAAAAACAATAACACCTTCAAGAATAGCAGGAGATATATGTCGACGCTGAGAAGCTCCACCAAAAGCTTACATAGCACTAAGCTTCCCAGAAGTGAATCGTTTTACCGCTCAAGGCAAGATGCTGTAAGATGACCTTTCTTCTTGCAGTAACGGAAAATTGGAGCTTTAGGACAATTCTTAATGAAATACTCTTTGGAATCATAATTGTAGCATTCTCCTCGAGATGGCTATGTTGGAGTGGAACTAGAACCTTGCTTTTTGATTTTCTTATCAAGATGAAAAGACATGGACTTGTTGAAAGGCTGCATTTTTCTTAAAATGAAAGCCCTTCTTCTCCACTACATCTTCTTCACTACTATCTTTCTTAACCGCCTCAAGCCTAAGGGTTGAATCAACTAACTCTTCAAAAGAAACCTTTAACTGCAATAACAACAGTTTTCTAAGATGCTTTCTTAACCCCTCCATAAATTTATGGTTCTTCTTTAGCGGTGTACTAATGTGCTAGACCCTATTTTTTGAAATAGATTTAAAAGCTAACACATACTCCGCTACAAAAGACTTCCCCTACTTCAACTCAATAACCTCTTAACCAATGGGGCCTTCTCGGATTCAAGAACGAACTTCAACTCAAAACATTACCTAAACTACTTCCAATATAAGGTAAACTCATCCACCTCTGCAATTAGAAGCTCATACCAATCTAGAGCTAGCTCCTAAAGCCAACTAGATGCTACTTGAACTCTCTGCAGATAAGAAAGTTCCATGCAAGAAAATATCCGCTCGCACGTCCTAAGCCATGCCTGCACCTCAATCAAGCTCTCAAAACCTCTAAAGGGCTTGCCATCAAGATGTCCAAAGTCATTGTACATTCATGCAAACCTCGACTTGTGAGCAGAAACATCCAAAGGTAGTCCGAAAGACTGAGTATTCCTAATGAGTTCCATGATCTTCCTGGTGGACATAAACAGACCATCTTAAGGAGGGCTACTGCACTGACCACCAATAAAAGGAGTAGGTAGTCTACTGCTAACCATCTAAGATTCTGAAAGGAATAAGACAAGATAAAATATTATTCATGAGTCATATGACCCGATATTAAGAATTTTAAATATAAATACAAAAGGATATATTAGCATGAAAACCTAAAGGATGATTTCTAAGACTTTCCTAAACCACGATTCGTATCCATAATATTATATTTTCTTCTAAACTCGGCTCTGATACCACCCTGTAGAGCCCTACTCCGAGACCCACACTGGCGAAGAATATTACAAAGTAATATCGTCAGTTAGTAGAGTGTTTAGGTTTGATTAGAAGTTCCCTCCATGAATTTGACTTTAAGTGAGCATCAATGCATCAATTAATATGTTATACATTTCTTTATCAAGTGGAATTGACGTATACAATTCAGGCTTAAAACAAAACTATGGTGGCTATAAGAAAATCCAAAACAACATATAATAAATATAGATTACAGAATCACAGATCAGACGCTGTGGAATACAAATAGGTACATAAACCAACCCAAAATAGATACATATTGTAAACTATACATATACAAGGTACTACATCTCAAAATATGAATATGTACACAAAAGGAGTCTAGCTCAACATATGATGCAACATAACATCATATATATACATAGATGACAAAAGTAATTACCAGCTAAAATATAGGGCATCCACTCTAAAGCATCAAGCTGGAGGACCTAAAACATCTTGGTTTGACTGGGTTTTATAAAAATAATATACGGGTCAGTCTAGACTAAGATAAATGAGTTAGCCAAAACGGATGAAAGATAAAGTGAACTATGATCCCAAATATAGTCATATATCAATAAATATCAAACATGCATCAATAATTTCAAATCACTAAATACTAAAACTTAAGATATCTTATTAAAAGAAAAAATCCCCAAAATGATGTGTTGATAATTCAAACAACATCAAATCCAAAAATCTCACAACTAAAAATCTAGAAGTCTCACAAAAAAGGGGAAGGTGCCAAACTCTAGGATTAGTGAAATAAATTCACCTACGTGCGTGTAACTAAAGATAGATGCATAAGCCTATAAACGTCAAGATACGTACTAGACATATAAACATAAATATAGGTACGAGACCGATAAACGTCAAGATCTAAACAAGTCCTATAAACATCAAGATGGTATGAGACCTATACACATCAAGATAGAAACAAATCCTTTAAACATAAAGATAGGTTCAAGACCTATAAACATCAAGATAGGGACAAGTCTTATAAACTCCGAAGGCGAGACATAAACTCATCGATAAAAGTGTTAAATACTTTCATATAGCAACCGAATAGATAATGACCATGTGTATCCTACCACACGGCTTTACCCAAATGTTTACTATATAATAGTAAACTTCACTTGTGTGTATCAATTGTTTGGTCGAGCAAGTCCAAGAATTAAACAGTAAAACAAAGCAAGCATTCCATACCACTAGTTTTATTTAACCATTTAAATCTATTCCCCATTCGATAGATGTCGTGTAATTTTATAAAATTCTTCAATTTAAAATCATTTTTGGTTAAACATTGATTTATGCGGATATATATATATATATATATATATATATTTCTAAAACAATTATTATAAAAATTAGATTTGTAATTATATGTGTATATGTGTGTGTGTATAAAACTATTTATATAGAAATTAGATTTGCAGTTAGGATTTTCATAAAATGGTTTGACTTAGAAATCAGCCTTTTATAAATTTGATTTGAAACGGTGCATTAAAAGCGTGTCTTACTCCTAAGATCCATAGAACAACTCTATGGTATAAAAAATAAAAATGAATTCATCGATTCTTAATCCAAAATCCAAAAATATCAATGAATTGATATGAAATGCAACGCTATAATCAATCTCAAGGAATCAACTGGGCAAACTAGTGGTGAATTAGTCGATCGAAGAACACCGGCCTGGGATTCAAATCCAGGCTACAAAAGGTGCACCAGTAAGGCATACCGGTCCACTGGTTTCTTCCCCTAGGATAACTCCTAGGAGATTTTGGTGGTTCTCTAACAACTGGACTCTGCTTATTTGTCTTGTGTTGCTTCTCTAAGGATCTGGGGTACTGAACTAGCAACCATGCGAACATATACATATATGTATAACTGAATGAAAATCTTGATTTCATAAGTGGTTCCAAGCAGACGGAGAATCTAATTAAAATAGACAAGGGATTCATTAATATATTAAGATTATAATACAATTGAGGTTCAACCAAATTCATATAACAACGGCAAACATTCAGCTTAGACTAGAAATTGTGAGATATACTCAACTAAACAAGCCTGGAATGGAAGATATTAGCTTAGAACATCCTAAGTCTTCCATTTCAACTTCAACCTAGGCTATGATCAAAGAGTGGATAGCAATGATCAAAATCGAAAATTAGAACTGAATTAAATCCCTAATTAGATGCATAGAAAGGTAGAAGTTATTATCTATTATCAAATATACTAGAACTGAAAAAAGCCCTTTAATTTCAATCCTTGATTTCAGGAATATGGTTTTTGGGACGTAGGAATTGTTTTGATTTTTTGGTTTCGGTGTTGAAATGAGAACGAAAAAAATAAAAGTAAGTTATCTTTCTTATTTCTCTAATTTGGGCTAAATGGGTTAATATGTTGATCCATTAGCCAAGTGTTACTAATTTTACTAAAACAAAAGTGTTGCTGATTTGTATTGTTTCATTTTAACATTTTAGAAACACTAATTTGATTTAAACAATGTTCTAATCTAACTAACATTGATTTCTACAATTTTCCTAAAATAAATCACAAGTCAAAATCTATTTTTTTTAATCAAATATTGAAATATTTTATCAAATTAAACGCACTTTTTAAAATGAAAAGTTATTCTGCATATTTTTTTAATAATATAAACCGTTAATTGAAAAATCATATTTCGAATAATGAAATTATTTCCATACAATTGATTTATTCATTTTCTCCAAAATTTTCTTATATTATTAAATATAAGAATTAACTACAAAATGGAAAATTCAATAAATTCTCAGTTTATTTTCATTCCAAGTCACTTTAAATTTTGGAAACATATTAATCATAAAATCCCTAAATTTATTCAATGAATGAATTAAAATTAATTGAATCATATTTTAAACTTTAATTCTATGTAATCTTTGACTAGGATTGTTATATGATATTGCATACATTTTGGATGAATAACATGAGCATTTGCATGATAGGACTTCGACTAAATCAAGAGACCACCCACGCTTTGCATTAGTATAGGTTCACATGCATTTCAAGTTGCATATATATGTACATATCACATTAGAAAATTTATAAAGATGATGATTGCATGTGGATGATGTAACATCCCCTATTTGGATAACCAAAACTAATGGCTATGGATGCTGCAGTCATCAATTGTTATTAATCCTCGGTGACCAAATACGGTATTGTTAGATACATTGATATAACAGAAACACATGAACATGGAAAATTTTAAAATCATTAAACAACATTCACAATCCATTTCAAAATATTTCAAATTTATTACATAATCCTAATACGAGAACCACGTTAAGAGAAAATATAATAATTACAACATACGCCAAGAGCGACATATGAAGATGCCCCCTTGGATGATCAAAGTGTATATAATTAGGCAATTTAACGACTTTGCCTTTACAATAACAATACAGCGGAATCAAAATAGAAAATAACTCTAAATAGTTGTTATGCCTCCTGCACGTCCCCGGAAGCTTATTCATCTAAAGAGGTACCTGAAAACCTCAACTCTAAAGCTACTCAAAATCAATTGAGCACCCGAGAGTTTAAAGGAAAATATAAACTTCGAGCCAGACATAAAGCCTGATATGAATAATAATCTATCGTATCAAACCACGCAGGTATCTAGTGAGACCACGCTGCTTAGTGGAACGGGTTTTTCCCTCACTGATATATAATCCAAAACATTATAAAATCATATACTGTGCTCTTAGATCCACAATGGTTAAAACATAGCAATTCAAAAATATTATGATAATATGCAAATAAGTAAATCAATTTTGGATTTTCCATCCCCATTCGTTCTGACTATCTATCTTAGTTATAGTTTCTAGGATAACTATTAATCTATTAGTTTTCATGGACTGACTAATAACCTGTTTAATGTTTGTGGACTCCCTGTTTGATTTCATAGTTTTCATATGATCACTAAGAACCTATTGACTTATGTCCATAACTCAATTCAGATATAATTTTCATGGATTCATTACAAACTTATTGGCCCCTTCCAATATTCTTTCTAATCATAGTTTTCATCGGCTTTGCTATGAACTCATTGACCCCGCCAGTAACTTATTCTATGCATAGTGTTCATGGATTTACTATGAACCTGTCTATCAGACAACTTCTTTAACTAGTATTTAGGCATCCTATATTTCGGTCTACCCAACCTCCTGGATGCATCTAATCATTTAGGACTTAACTCAATTTATATTCGCTATTGGGTCATCCTAGCTAGTTATTCTGCCCCTTTTCCCTAAATTACAGTTATGGGTCCATATCAAACTGAATATATAATCTAGACGAAGCAAACATATTAACATAATAATCACCAACGTATGTGGCTTAATATCCTTGAAATCATTTTCATATAAAATATTGTTGATCCCTTTGACCTATTATTTTATCAAGGAAAACTTCTTCACAAACTCCAATAAAAAAGTTAAAAGCTCTTTTATAATGCCATAGGTTTTACCTTTAAAAACTAAAATTGGGTTCTTTGTTTTGAAAACTAAAGGTTTCGAAACCTTTAACCTTTACTTTTGAAACCATTGGAAAACTTCCTTTCGAAAGCATCCAAATCTTCTTTTTCAAAACACTAGTCATCTGCCTTTTGAAACACTTTAAAATGTTTCTTTTGAAACCTTTTGAGTGTGTTAAAGTAATACCTCAATTATAGAAGCATATCTTCGAAACCATTTGAAACTACCCCTTTCAAAACCATTGGGTTTAATTTAAAACCTATTGGGTCTAATGAATATAAGCGAAAGTACCCCTTTCGAAACCACTAAAAAGAGTTTGGGGAAAAATAGATGGCTTTGGGACCATCCATTCGAAAGCTCAAAACATTTAAGTAAAACATTTGAAGGATAGCTTTGAAACCCATTTCGAAGCCATTGCCTTCAAAACCCTTGAGTCCTTTCGAACGCTTTAGAAAGTGGCTTAGTACAATTTTAAAACAAAAGCTACCTTTTGAATTGGTCAATGACTTCAATCCATTCGAAAGGCGTAGGGGCGGCAGAAGGGTTTCGACTTAGTTGAAACTGCCCTTTTTGAAAGCTTTGATTTTTAAAACTAAGTAATTCATTCGGAAGCTACAATTTGAACAAGAGGCAGCAACACCCTTCAAAAGAAATTTTAGAAGTCCCCTTTGAAAGCATATGTTTCAACTCCTTCGAAAGCATTTAGTAATATAAGCAAGCGCGTTTTTTCGAAAATAAAACAAAGGTTTCGACCCCATCGAAAGTTATGTTTCGACACCATACCTTCTACCCTTTTCCAGCCTACTACATACTAACATTGTGATATCTTCTGTATTGGTTTCAGCTTAGTTGTTTTTGACTTGGTTGAAGGTGGAAGCATAGGGTCGAAATGTGGCTTTTAAAAGAGGCGGAACATATTTTCTAAATAAAGTCTGATTTATTGCCATTTAAAGCGAATACTTTATAACTAACCTTCCTATTTGTAAGTATTTAATAGGCTGCTATAACTTTTCAAATTCTTTACAAAAATAGCTGCTGCATAATTTCAGATATAAACAAGGATTAATTTAAAAAATAAGCCCTTACATTAAGCAAAATCAATAAAATAATTAAGTCCTTCATCTAAAATAATTTTATTTCCATAGTAAATTACTTAGGAAAAATCCCCAAAAGTTATAGAGATTCACTTTCAATAGGTTATCTAACATATAAAAATTTCAGACCCAAATTCTTCATAAAATAACCGAAATCAATTTCTACACCCAATTACTCATATTTTTCTTTGAAAATTCGTAATAGATTTTCCATATCTTGGAAAAATATAAAAATTGAAACTCATCTCCAAAATCATGTTTTACATAGTATATAAACTCCTTATAGCATTTGAAATTCAATTCAAACGATTTTATCCTTAATGTTGTGTATAAATAATTATCAAAAATCTTGTTTGAATAAAATATGTTATAAATCCAAGCATATCATCATCAAAAATCATCATAATGGATTTAATCTTAAACCTAAAAATCAAATTATCATAAAAGCAAAAATAGAGATGGTTTTGATTATTATTCACGTTGATTAGGATAAGGAACTTGAGATTTGATCCTTGATTAATTCCCTTAGCTTGATTCCTTAGCTTTAATTTGATTTATCCTCTTTTCTCCTACGTAATAGCCAGCTTCTCTCTTTTGTTTGCATTTTAAGTTTTTGAGAAAAAAGAGCGTAAATGGATAGGAAACGAGAATATAAGGTAATAGGATTATGGTGCGGAATTACCTTAAATACCCTTATGTTAATTACTCTCCTATTTAACATACAATACCATTTATAATCCCATTTATATAATTAATTTAGGCTGGCCTCTAGTTTATTTTCACTCTAAGATTTACATTATTCTATTTAATTTGTCTTATTAAATCTCGTAAATAATGTTATTAAAAAGTAGGGGGTTGCAATGATGGATGAGTAGATTGATGTAGTAATTGGTTGTTGTGTGTAAATTCAATGGAAATTTAATAAGAAAATTAAATTTAAATAAATAAAGGACTAAAATTAATTTTTTTCACAAATATTTAAAACTGGCTACAAAACTTGCATCGTTGCATTCTTTGTAATTTTCTAGACAATTTTCATATATAACACTTCAAAATCTGATTTAGTACGGAGAAGTTACGGGCATTTGGAAATTTGAAAATAGAATAAAACTTAAAATTAAAAATTCCCAAAAGTACATTATGACTAGTCGACCCCTGGGTCTCAATGGCCAACCAATAGCAATCGACCCAAGGGAGATGGTGGACCATTTAAGCTGTTGATCTAAGATTTGAAACACCCACACCCCTTAGTATTCCTAAAAATGGTACACCAAAGGATGTGGTGCGTTATAGGTATAGCTAAAACTTCACAGAGACTAAAATCCAAAAGACAAATAAGTAAAAATAGTGGAAAAATTTATATATAACTTATCATTCAAAATCAAACTTTATTTCAAAATAAGGCATAAAAACATAACATGTCTCAAAAACTCAAAATATCTCAAATTCATGTCTCATAAAAATACACCTCGGTCTCACATGATTAGAGTGCAAAAGTAGCAATAATAATGATCTCTCTCACAAGTGCCAATCCACAAATGAAAAGGATGAAAAGTATAAGAATATATCTGAAATAATAGAACTCCGAGAATGGATCTACAAGCAACATGAATCAACTCAACTCTACTGGCCAATTGGGGGAAAAAGAGGGAATAGAGGAGTGGTGTGATAACCCTGATTTTCAGGCATTAGATAATTTGATAGTTATCTAATTTGACTTCTGAAAATATTGATTTATAAATTGAACAAATAAATGTGATAATCTCCTTTAAAATTATTTAATATTGATAAAATTAATTGTTTTCAAAACAATAATAATAATGTGTTATTAGATTTTAAGTAAAAAAATTGTTTACCAATTTGAATTTGTGTTTTTTTTAAATATTTATATTTGAGTTGAATTTAAATTGAATTTTGAATTGGATTTGAATTTGGATTAGAATATTGAAATTCAAAAGATAAACATATATTGTGAAGTGAATTTTGAATAGGGATTTGAATTTAAATTTGAAATTCAAAAGATAAATATCTTGAAATGAAATTGGATTTAAATATATATGAGAATTTTATTATTTATTTATGTATAAATATAGTTTCAAATTTTATTTTCTCAAAGTATATATATAATGCAAATAAAAGAGAAGTATAAATATAAATTTACACACACACACACACACACACACATATATATATATTAAAAATATAAATAAATAAACATAATATAAGTAAAATAAAGGGTATATACATTATAAAAAAAATTCTCCTGCTAAAAACAAGTGTTAAGATTTAACACACAAAATTAACAAACGTAAATCATCTAACTTAAAGAATAAACAAGTGTTAACCATATAAACTCACAAGTGGCAATAAAATAATTTTTCTTTTAATTTAATATTGTAGAAATTTAGAAACCAGGTTATATTCAGGAAAGAGAAATCAGCAAAGTTTTCAAAACCTGGAACAAAGAAAGAATCTCACTTAAAATTTCCAAACTGGAAAACCAAATCAAAGTAAAACTCATCTCAACATCAAAACAAATTCCAATCTTCAACCTGGAATATGTGCTCTCTGTTTCAGCAGCAATCAAAGCAAGATTTAATTAGATAACAAATCAAAATTTCAGCAAGTAATTCAAGTTTCAAGGGCATGTTCCCTGTCTTCAAAACACAGGTGAGTAAATCTGTTTCTTTTAGAAACAGTTTAAAATTTAAAGATGAAACTTAAATAATTGTGAATATATGTGATATTTGTGGAATGCATGGATGTTTTAGCTTGATTTGTGTCTGGAATTGAAGTTTTAATTTTGAATATACCTGTACATATGTTGAAATTTGGGTTCTCTGTTGTATTCAGTTCTTGGAATTTCCTTTAAAAATCCAAATCTCTAAAAAAACAATCAGTTTAAGCCTGGGTCTCTAAATGGAAGTTGATGATAACAACATGATAGAAATTCTAAAAAAGTTTTTAAGGTTTAAAATTCAACAAATATTTCAAAACTAAGAAAATACGGTGATGATCAGTAATTGGTCAAAAAATTTATGGAAACAATTTAATGATTTAATTGCATAAGTCGATCCATGGTAGAAAATCATGAATTTAGGCATAAAGCTTTAGATTTTTAGTTTGGGAATGGTGGAGATATTCGAGTTTGAACGGAATTGAGTATTTTTGAAATCGATGGTGATCAATGTCGATTTGGAGATCGGGTTTTTGCCGAGAGGTGGTCAGAGTATCATAGATCGCTGGAAAAATGGTGGAAGACATTACCGATGATCGTGGTGGCCGGTAGGAGGCGTATTAGGATTCGGTGTTTAATATTGGTCGAGGTGATGGCTATGCATGGCGCGACGGCAAGGATGCTCCGAAATCGATCGCAGTGGAGTGAGGGATGCAAGGGTTCAAGACGAGGCTTGGATGGAGAGGGGGAGGGACATCGAGGTCAGGTTCGTCGTGGAGAATGTTTTTTCCGATCATTTATTGGGTTTAGGTTTGGTCGAATGGCTTGATTTCTGTTGAATTTCGATTTCATAGTTTGACTTATTCGTGTCGAACGTCGTGGTCGAGTGTGGTTGGGTGATGGCCAGAGAAACGATCGACGTTGAGATTGCCAGTCGTGCACGTGCACGGAGATGATAAGCGTATCAGGAAGGTGAATGTGAAGAAGAAGGAGTTTGGGAGCTCGGGTTGATTCTCATGCTTTTGGTTGTACGACTCGAAGTCAGGGTGACTCGAGCATATGGTTGATGTGGCTCGGGTTTTACCAATTTTCGCTCGGGTTTTGATGTTGATTAGATTTCCAGATCCTAAATTTGCAAGTACTTGAATGGATTGTAAATTTAAAATACAATAGTGACCAGGATTTTATTATGTAAAGAAGGATTAAGCAAGTTTTACTATAAAAAAATATATCAAAGTAATAACTTTAATTAAGTTTTCAATTATGAATTTTATCATATTTAAACATATAAAACAATTTAGATACCCAATTTTAATGAGATGTTGGAATAATTAAGTTCAAAATGGTGAGTTTTATTTAATTTTATTTACACAAGCTAATTAAAGTTTTCCCAAGATTTTAAAGGTTAAAAATTAAATGTTTAATAGTTTTGACTATAATTAAGGAAATTAATAAAAAGGGTTAGTTAATTAATGATGATGATTAATTAGAGGATAATTAATCAATGTAAGTAATTATAGAATAATTAATTCGAGTAATTAATTATGGATCAAAGTAATCAATGTGTATGGGTAAGGTTAGTTAAGTTGTGTAATTAATTAAGTTAAAGTGGTTAATTCTAGTTCATTAATTAAGTTTAATTAATTTAAGGTAATCGTTTGATGTTGGGTTACTTAAGGTAATTAATGAGGTATGATTACCTGGTGAAGTAATGAGTGGATAATTACTGGATGTAATTAATTAAGGAAATTACTTGATGGGAAGTAATTAAGGGCTAATTACATAGAAGTAATTAAGGATTAAATTACTTAGTAATGATTAATTAAAGGATTAATATAACTAATTAATGAGTTAATTAATTAAGATAAGTAATTACAAGATGGTTAATTACTATTTATGATTGATTAAGGCTGATTAATGGAAGTAATTAATTAAGGATCATTAATTAATGTAATTAATGAAAGTAATTAAAGATCAATTTCTGTAAATGGTGAAGAATAATTAATTTGTGTAATTAATTAAAGGATAATTACTTTATGAAATTGAAGATAATTAATCAAGGATGATTAATTAAGGTGGATGATTAAAAAATTTGTTAATTTAAGTGATTTATAATGATTTAGTAAGGGTAATCTAAGTGATTAAAAGATTAGTAATTAATTTAACTAGAGTAAAATTAAATTTATTTTGGAAATGATCCACCTTATTTATGAATGATTGAATGATATTTAAATGCCTTGGATTATTTGTTATCCCTGATATGTGATTGTGATGCTTTGTGAAATCAATAGGCTGGAATGGAATGATTTAGGTGAATTGGACCATTGAATCTAAGTTTTGGTACTTAGAAATTGATGTGTGATGTAAGTAATGTCTATAACAAATTGTGAATTTGTAAATTGGTGCGAGTTACCCTGGGTTATATATAAGTTGTATGCTTAGTATTCCATGTTAGATGGATTTACTCACGCTGGTTTCCAGCCTGACCCGGGTGTTACTTTGATGTAATGATCGGGTCAGACCGAGTATTACAGATTTTCAGGTAAGGACGTTCTAGAACTTAGAAAGCAAGCTGGGTAGCAGGAACGTATGGAGGGATTCCACTGTGATACATAGTTGTATATCTGGAACATGATGATTTAAACTGTTTAGTGTTTGTGTAAATGTTGTAACTCTGATATATTAAAGTGTAATTTGACAAGTACAGCTTTCCTTTGTATAACTGTTATTTTATGTGATATTATATTTTGATCCGCTGCGAATGTGAGAATCTGTGTTCTTTTCTGTTTTCTTCTTCTTTCTCTTTTCTTCTTTTCCTAACTATCTGGAATTTTCGGGATCGAAATTTCTGGGTCGTTACAAATGGGTCAGACACTAAGTCTGGCGAGTGAAAGTAATTACTAGCATTTCTAAGCAACGTAAAGATAACAGACTAAGCAATAGTTCTAACTTAAAAGGAAATTACAGAAAAGATAAAATTCGGATAAAATACTGTTTCTGATTCTTCTTGACTGTTTGCTTTGATTGTTTGCACTTATCTTAAACAACTGTGATTAGGCTGAAACCCTAATCCTATATCAACTGTTAACTTGATTATGCTGAAATCCTAATTCTACCCATTGATAGGCCTTTCCTATCTCTGATGTGCCACTGTGAACCGATCATGTTGATCATAGCAAAAGACACCTCTTTAGCGTGTAGGATGCAGTAGCGAATTATTTATCCTAATCAATATCGCACGCTCGATCATCATCCGTACACACTAACTGCCGCCCCTATTTGACCCTTTATTTACCCTAATCAACATAAGCATGCCCAGCCTTACCTAACTGTTGTGAGACCTTCAAACCTAGACCTGAAAGGGAATGCTGCCCAGCTCCACCTAACAGTTGTGAGACCATTAGTCCTAGACCTGAAAGAGAATGCTGCTTGTACTGGTCCTTACAAACAATCTTCTAGTTTTACGCCCCTTGCCCAAATCCCCATATTTAAGCCTCTATCTATTAGCCACTTATTTACCATAATCAGCATAAGTGTGTCCCTGCCTCACCTATTATTGTGAGACCATCAATCCTAGATTTGAAAGGGAATGCTGCCGATATGGCCTTTACTTTGCTTATTAACTTAATCTAAGTTTTAAAATAAGCCTCTTCTATTATTTCTGCTATATTTACTTGTTAACTTAATCCAAGATCTAAGTTTTAAAATAAGCCTCTTCTATTATCTCTTCTTTCTAATTATAATCTACATGTTATAATTATTCTTGTAACTATTACTCTTCTATTTTCGCATTTAGTTATAACCACTCGTTATAGTCATGCTTGCAATTATCTTAAATTTACCTATTTCAGTCCATCTCTATTTTATTTCAGTTTTTCTTATTTTACATTCGGTTTCTGTAAATTTAATGTTATTCTATTTTAATCCATAATTGCAAGTTCTTCTCTTTTTAATATTTTATTCACGTCAAAAAGGATTAAATCTCTATAAAAAGAAACTAACATTTATAGGCTAAATTCCAACTTCAAACAGATGTGAATAACCGTAAAATAATTGTAAATAACTAAATAAAATAGCTGAATAAAATAGACCAAAAAGAATTTCTGAAATTTACTTAAAAACTGACTGTAAATAAATTTACATATAAACTATCTTAAAATTGAATAAAAACTACAACTATTGAGAACCATATTATTTCAAATTGCTTACAAATCTAAAATAATTACAAAACACTCACCTATAGTCCTTAGCTCTAATCATGAACCTTCTTGGATCCTCTATTAGGGTGCAGAATATTTTTATTAAAAAGATCTCCTCCCTAGAAAAATTTTCTACTTAGGGTTCAGCCTTGGGCAATGAACCTAATTGGGAGAAAATCTAATTGAGAAAAATAGCTAGGTCTAGGATCTTATTTAAAAGGTGACTTAGGGATCTCAGGTCGTTGGATTTGAAGATTAAATCTAGTGCAACTATGTCATAGGTTCACTAGGAACTATCGGAGGCAGCTAAGAGCGCACAAGATTTGACAAAAATTGTAAAATAGGTTGTTCGGCTCGTACCTGGACGAAATAGCGTCCAGGAAAAATGGCAGGTCGACCTATGTATATTGAGGGTCGACTAATGGGTTGACCTGACCCAAGCATGGGTCAACCTAGGCCTTTGTATTATTATTATTACTACTACTACTACTGCTACTACTATTATTATTTTGTTTTAGTTTATTAAATTCTGATTTCTTATTTCTCTCGTAACTTTTTCATACTAGCTCGGATTCGACAAGATATATATGGAAATTTGTCAGAAAATTACCACGAACCCAATAATGCAACTTTCGTGGCTCGATTCTAACTATTTCACAAACTTATTTTATAGTTTAATTAGTTCGTTAATTAATTAATACAGCTTAAAATTTGGGTTGTTGCATTCTCCCCTTCTTAAAGGATTTCATCTCCGAAATTTCCAAGGATAGAAGAATGAAATAAATATTTTCATCCAAATTCTACAACAACATATTCAATCATCATCCATTACATCCATTGTCCTTAAGCTTTCTAATGCAATTTATGTCATTTGTAGTAGTGTAGTGTCAATGTCCCTAACTAGTGCAAAAGATTAAGCGGTCTACTGATTCAGTCGACCTCCATTTTATGCAATCATGTCTGTGCCATGTATCCAAATGAATGCAAATTTCCTAATGATAACCGATGGTTCTACAAGCGTGCTACAATCATCATTCAAATGCAACAATCATATGCTAATCACTCATTATAGCAACCATGGAAATAAAATGAAAATGAAAGTGGACACACATATCCATATGCATATGCTTTAGTGACCTAGTTAGGCTGATCCCTAAGAGATAATAGTGCCTAGTGTGCGTATATGCGTCCATTAGCATCCACTAGAAACCACTGAAAACCACAAGCGTCCATCATGCATAACATGTTCTAGTAACATGTTTACATTCAGTACTACCATCCATAGGTTAAATCCTAAGATCTACCCTCCTAAAGGATACTAAAGGAAAGAACCTATTCAAAACTAAATATGGAAATAAGAAATTCAAGATGTATCATCAGAAAGATGTGGATAGGAGGTACGTATTTTCTCATCAACCTCCCATGTAGCGTCCTCAATACTATATCACCACTGCACCTTAACCAATGTGACTTCCTTATTCCTAAGCTTCTTAATATCATGTCCAATGATCTTGATAGGAATACGACGAATCGATGCTTCTCTCTCCACTTCAACTTCCTCAAGTTGGTTAGGTTCCAATGTCTCTGCTGAATCATATAAGCACTTTCTCAAGTGTGAAACATGAAAAACATCATGAACTCCCGTAAGCCTCTCTGGTAGCTTTATTCGGTACGCCATCTTCCCTACCCTTTCCTCAATGGGGAACGTTCTTTGAATTTGGGAGCAAGTTTCCCACTTGATCCAAATCTCACTAGCTTTTTTAGTAGAGACACCTGAATAAAAACCAAATATCCTACCTCACACTCAACATCCCTTCTCCACTTATCTGTATAGGATTTCTGTCTATCTTGGGCCATCTTCATTCTTTTTCTAATCAAATCAATTTTTCCAAAGTCTCTCTAACCACGTTGGGACCAAGTAGCAATCTTTCCGTAGACTCTAACCAACACGAAGGCAATTTGCAAGATCTTCCATAAAGGGCTTCAAAAGGAGCTATCCCAATGCTAGCCTAAAAACTATTATTGCAAGTGAATTCCACTAAAGGAAGGTGCTCCTCCTAAGTTTCTCCATAAGAATGCACATCCTCACAAAATCCTTATGAACTTTATTAACTCTCTCTGTTTGTCCCTCCATTTGAGGGTGATAGGCCGTACTCAATCGGAGTTGTGTCCTTAAATCCTCTTGCAAGCTCCTCCAAAACTCGCTAGAAAAGATAGGGTCTCTTTCGCTCACTATGCTAGAGGGAACTCCATGAAGTCGGACTATCTCACGAACGTATAAGGATGCCAAATAAGGTGTTGTCCTATTATTCTTGACCAGAATGAAGTGGGCGCTCTTGGTCAAATGATCTACAATCACCCAAATACTAGTATTCCCCTTCCTAGATCGGGGTAAACATCTATGAAGTCCATCGAAACACTATCCTACTTCCATTCATGTACATCCAATGGTTGAAGCAATTCGCCAGGCCTTTGCTGCTCCGCATTAACTCTTTGGCGCACAAGACACTTAGCCACAAACTCTGCTATATCCTTCTTCATACCACTCCAATAAAACACTCTCTCCATGTCCCTATGCATCTTATCACCACCTGGATGAATAGTTATCTGAGAATGGTGTGCTTTTTCTAGAACTACTCTCATCAAATCACTAGTGCGGGGAACACAAAAGCTTCCATCTCTCATTAGCCACCCTTTACTATCTATGGAATAACGTTGGAGATGTCTAGAGACCTCTCCTCTGCTAATCCAATCCAGAATATCCACAAGCTCTGAATCCTCTTGCTGACTTGAGCCAATCTGATCTATGAGGGTAGGCTTAACCTCAAGTGCTGCCAACAATCCAGAAGTAATGTCCGTAGAGGGCTTAAAATCAAAGGAGGAAATAAACTCTAGGCTCTTCCACTCCACAAACATTGGACTAAAGGTTGCTCTCTTCCTACTTAACGCATTCGCAACAACATTTCCTTTACCAGGGGTGTAAGCTATCTCAAAGTCATATAATGCTAGAAACTCCATCCAACACTGCTGCCTCAAGTTTAAATCCTTTTGCGAGAACGGGTACTTCAATGATTTATGGCCAGTGAAAAGCTCGAACGTCTCTCCTAGAAAGTAATGTCTCCAAGACTTGAGTGCGAAAACAAAAATAGCTAACTCCAAATCATGGGTAGGGTAGTTCTTCTCATGAGTTCTCAACTATCTACTCCCATAACATACTACCCTCCCCTCATGCATCAATACTGCCCCAAGTTCAGTCCCACATGTATTGGTGTATACTATAAAAGGCTTAGCTCTGTCGGATAAAACTAACACCGGTGCACAAGTAAGGGCCATCTTTAGCATCATGAAGGAATACTTACAATCTACGTCCCACACGAATGCCGCATTATTTTTAGTGAGGCGAGTAAGCGATACTTAAATCTTTGCAAAATCTCTAATAAACTTCCTATAATAACCAACCAAACCTAGGAAGCTTCTAACTTCAGTAGCATTCTTGGGGGCCTTATAATCCTATACTACTACTATCTTAGCAGGATCCATGGCTAAACCCTCTCTTGAGACTACAAGTTTCAAGAAACGCACCTCCTTACGCCAAAAGTGACACTTCAAGAACTTTGCTTTCAAATGATAAACATGAACTATACGAAGAACCTCCTAAAGATGAATAGCGTGCTCTTCCATACTCTTGAAAAACACCAGAATGGCATCCATAAATACTACAATAAACTTATTTAGGTCATTCCAAAAAACACGGCTCATCAAATCTACAAAATAGGCTGGGGCGTTGGTCAGCCCAAATGGCATAACCAACCACTCAAAGAGTCCATTGGGTGTCCTAAATGTTGTTTTATCGATGCTATCGTCAGCGATCCTAAGCCGATGAAATCTAATGGCTAAATCAAGCTAAGAAAATATCGAAGAGCCAACTAACTGATCATAAAGATCGCCTATCCTAGGAAGTGGGTAACGGTTCTTCTTCGTGAGCTTATTCAACTCTCTATAGTCCACGCAAAGTCGAAAGGAACCATCTACCTTAGTAGCGAAGAAGGCTGGTGCTCCTACTCAGATATGCTCCATCTAATTAAGCCTTTCTTCAATAGCTACTAATATGCTTACTCAGGTCCTTCCTCTCCGTAGGAGCCATATGTCTCATGGGCAATGTCATTGGCTTAGCATTGTCATTCAGATAGATCCTGAAGTCGATCTCTCTCTTTGGGGGTAGCCTCCTAACCTCCTAAAAAATCTGGCAAATCTTTAACAATTGGAATTGAATCTAAATCTCCTAGTGATGAATCAACGGAATAAAGGAAGCTCGACATGACTAAACCCTGTGGGTCATGAGAAACCTCGAGATTCTGTCCGTTGCATGTCTTTAGTCTAACGACTCTCCTCTCGCAGTCCAATATCACACCATAAGTGGATAACCAATCTATCTCCGAAACCATCCCATATCCCAAAAGCCCAGTACATAGGCTCACAATCAAACTCTATGCCTAGTATAAAAATTTTCGATCCCTTACAAATCATGGATAAAACGTGTCGATCCTCCTACGGTGTTTGAAACAACTATAGGGTCTACAACTAGAGAAATATCTAAGTGCAAATAATCAACCAAGGAATTGGAAATGAATGGATACAATGCTACAGAGTAAAAAAGATTCCATATAGGAAAATACGAAATAGAGATCAAACCTTCTACAAAGACTTTCCTACCTCGATCCAGTCCACTACTAGAAGGTGTTGCATCCAAAGCCTGTACATGCACCGTAGGTGCGCCTGCTCTCTGCCCCGTCCTTTGAGAACAAGCTCTACTAAGGTTTTCAGGCTGCCCACAGTTGTAACACCTCCCCTTCTTTCTGTCCTTCCTATAGTCCTTTGTAAAATTCCCAACCAATCCACAACTATGACATTTCTCGCCTTTCTTGATATGTCCCTTTTGAGGTCCTCTTCTTTTCTTCTCATCCTTATCCTTCTTATTCTTCCACCACTACTTCTTAGAATTTTTCGATTTAAGAACCTCCTTAACATATTCTTTCTTAGCTATATCTGGCATGAGAGCCATCTCCATAAGTGATTCATACATCGCTCCCACAGGTACATGTGTCGGTGCCAATCCTTGGAGGAGCTAGTTCAAACCCTTAGCAAACTTGGTGGCCTTCTTATGCAGTGTATTAACAAGCTCCATTACGAACTGCGATAACTCGTTAAACTGATTTATATACTCTTTCGCTGAAAGACTCCCTTGCTTTAGGCTAATGAACTTCTCCAACTGCATGCTTTCCTCAGCTTGTGACAAGAAATTTTTCTCAAACCTTTCCCAAAATCCAACCCAACAAATGTCTCTACCCTCCATCTCTACAATCTCTCATCAGTAAGAAGCCTCTCCCTTCAGCTGCCAAGATGCAAGATGAACACTCTACCGGTCTTCCAATTCTAACAGCCTAAATATCCGCTTCGTATTACTCAACCAAGTTCATGCCTTTACGAAATCCTCCATGGTAGAAAACGTGCCGCTTCTTAGATTAGCAAATTCCTTGCACAACTTAGAAAAATTGGCTGCTGTAGGTGGATTAATGGGATCTCCACCCACCAGTGCTGCATTGGGTGCTTGCCCTTACACCTCTTGTGTAGTAATTTGGAGGTATCAACGGAACTAGCTAGGGACTTGGACACCCTCTAGAAGATTTGGGGCGTCATCTATTTTATGCAATGAAAAGAAAATTTAGGCTTGAAAGAATCGAATGGAAGTTGAATTGGACTCTGAGGGGATTTTTATAAAAACTCTTTTACACTTGAAAACTATTTCTATAATAAGAGTTTCTTTCTGAAAAATACTTTTAGTTTAAAGATATGTTACCTTTGAAAAATACTTTACTTTTAAAATGAGTTTTTAGGAATCCTATAACCTTAGGCTCTGATACCAAATGAAACACCCCACACCCCTTAGTATTTCCAAAATGGGCATACCAAAGGATGTGGTATGTTATAGGTATAGCTAAAGCTTCATAGAGACTAAGATTCACAAGAAAAATAAGTAAAAACAGCGGAAACATTTAAATAAAAACTTATCATTCAAAATCAAACTTTATTTTAAATAAGTCATAAAAACATAACATGTCTCAAAAACTCAAAATATCTCAAATTCATGTCTCATGAAAAGTACACCTCAGTGTCACATAATCAGAGTGCAAAAGTAACAATAATAATGATCCCTCTCACAAGTGCCAATTTATAAATGAAGAAGATGAAAAGTAGAAGAATACATCTGAAACGAGAGAACTCCAAGAATGGATCTCCAAGCAACCTGAATCAACTCAACTTTGCTGGGCTATTTGGGGAAAAAGGGAAAATAAAGGAGTGGATCTGACAATAAGTAGGTGAGTGAAAGTACTTACCATCATTTAAAAGGAAGGTAAGATAATAGAATAAGAAATAGTTCTAGCTTGAAAGAAAATGCAGAAAAGATAAAATTCGTATAAAATACTATTTCTGGTTCTACTTGACTGTTTGCTTTGATTGTTTGCACTTATCTTAAACTGCTGTGATTAGGCAGAAACCCTAATCCTATCTCAACTGTTAACTTGATTAGGCTGAAATCCTAATTCCACCCATTGATCGGCCTTTCCTATCTCTGTTGTGCTACTATAAACCAATCCTATTGGTCACAGCAACATACACCTCTTTAGCGCATAGGATGCAATAGCGAATTATTTACCCTAATCGATGTTGCATGCTTGGTCATTGCCGATACGCACTAACTATCACCCCTTATTTGACCCTTTATTTACCCTAATCAGCATAAGCGTGCCCAGCCTCTCCTAACTGTTGTGAGACCATCAGTCTTAGACCTGAAAGGTAATGCTTCCCAGCCTCACCTAACTGTTGTGAGACCAATCAGTCCTAGACTGAAAGGGAATGCTGCTGGTAACGGTCTTAACAAACAATCTTCTAGTTTAGTACTCCTTTCCCAAATCCCCAGATTTGAGCCTCAATCTATTGGCCACTTATTTATCCTAATTAGCATAAGCGTGTCCCATCCTCACCTACTATTGTGAGACCATCAATCCTAGATTTGAAAGGGAATACTGCCGGTATGGGCCCTACTTTGCTTATTAACTTAATCTAAGTTTTAAAATAAGCCTCTTCTGTTATTTCTGTTATATTTTCTTGTTAACTTAATCCAAAATCTAAGTTTTAAAATAAGCATCTTCTATTATCTCTTCTTTCTAATTATAACCTACGTGTTATAATTGTTCTTACAACTGTTACTCTTCTATTTTCTCTTTTTAGTTATAACCACTTGTTATAACCATGCTTGCAATTATCTTAAATTTGTCTATTTAAATCCATCTCTATTTTATTTCGGTTTTTCTTATTGTATGCCCAAATTCTGTAAATTTAATGTTATTCTATTTTAATCCATATTTGTGAATTCTGCTCTTTTTAATATTTTATTCGCGTAAAAAAGGATTAAATTTCTATAAAAAGAAACTCACAATTAGACCAAATTCCAACTTAAAACAGATGTAAATAACTATAAAATAACTGTAAATACTATAAATAACTGAATAAAATAGCTGAATAAAATAGATTGAAAAGAACTTTTGAAATTTACTTAAACACTGACTTTAAATAAATTTACATAAAAACTATCTCAAAATTATAGAAAACTATAGTTATTGAGAATCTTATTATTTTAAATTGCTTACGAATCTAAAATAATTACAAAACACTCACCTGTGGTCCTTAGCTTTAATCCTGGGCCTTCCTGGATCTGCTACTAGGTATAGAATATTTTTATTAAAAAGATCTTCTACCAAGAAAAAAATAATTATTTAGGGTTCAGCCTCAGGCAATGAACCCTATTGGGAGAAAATATGAATAAGAAAAATAGTTAGGTCAAGGGTCTTATTTATATTCTGACTTAGGGATCTCAGTCTGTCGGATTTGAAGATTAAATCTGGTGCAAACACGACTAGGCTCATTAGAAACCGTCGGATGCAGCTAAGAACGCACGAGATTTGAGAAAAATTGCAAATTGGTTGTTCGGCTCGTACCTGGACGAAATAGCATCCAGGCAAAATGGTAGGTTAACATATGTATATTGGGGGTCGACTTATAGGTTGACCTGACCCAAGCATGGGTCGACCTAGGCCTTTGTATTTTTTGTTTTAGTTTACTAAATTCCAATTTCTTATTTCTCTCGCAACTTCTTCATACTAGCTCGGATTTCGACAAGTTATATATGGAAATTGATCAGAAAATCACCATGGACCTAATGGTACAACTACTGTGGCTCGATTCTGACATTTTCACAAACTTTTTTTATAGTTTAATTTTCTCATTAGTTAATTATTATAGCTCAAATTTTAAGTTGTTTCAAGACTTTTGAAGCGAATAGTTGAGATGATTTTCTTTGTCACCAAGTTGTAATGAACAAACGAGATGATGCTAATATTAAACAGACCTAATCCAATGTATCAAACTAATTTTCGACCTCTATAAATTCAAATCTAAGCTAACCCTAAAATCGATAGGAAAACTCACCATACCAAACTTTTTCGAAATCTATTTTCTCCTCTAAACCTAAAATTTCTTCAAAATCGAATTAAAAACAAAATAGGAGGAATACAACAAATCAGATCTAGAAGGAGAAGCTTATGAAGGGTGATTCACAGCAAGGAACAAAGTTAGAGCTTCATTATAAGGTAACTAGGTATAGGTTAAGATGATTTATTACTATTAAATTTAATCTACTCTAATTGATCTAGGGTAATTCAAATGAAAATTGTAAACCCTAATTATATAACCTAGAATCGAGACTAAAGATTGAAGTTACTATAATTAATAAACTTATAAACAACTATTTTTAATTGAAGTCCTAAAATTGGTTAACCGTTAGCATATAACTTGTTAAACGCATGAATATTAAATCAATGAAAGTTGTGTGAATATGTGGAATAGACCGGTCACTGTAATTACTAGGGTTCACTGTAAAACACTATAATCAATAAAAAAATAATCAAAACCCAAATTAGAAAACTGGAAGAACCATAAATTTTATATGTGACCTGCCGACCCTCACCCTAAGCGATCAACTACAAGCGACCAATTGATATGGTGTAGCAGTCGGTCGGTTATCATCAGAAACGTAGAACCTAAACCAAGGCCTCAGGCCTAAGTTAGTAATAAAAATACATATGAATGTTAATCATTGTATGAGCTTATTTAGTGCTATTTGCATATATATATTAGGAGCCACAGCGAAGCTGGTTCTCTTTTTGATGACGTTAGGATGTTGCAGTGTTGGCTTAATGCTTTTTACCCAATAGAAGTGGATTATTTGACTAGGGGCGATTTTTACCGCAAATAGCACTCATAAGTGGTTCTACGTTGGATGCGCAGAACTAAAGGATTTCTAATGAAGCATGGCCCGGCACAATAGGAGTCCTGGTATGCACGGATACTAACGCATCATGGTATAGTTTAGATGTTGGACCTTGGTGTATGCAATATAAGGCATATACTATGGTATAGAGGCGGACACGGATGTTGAGGATGAGACACACGACGAGTCGACATTATGGGTTCCCTCTTGGTACATGTAATTGTAGTTAGAGGAAATACATTCCCCATTAACCTAGTGCCGGTGATAGTAGTGGAAATGTATTTCCACAGTAGCCTAGTGACGGTATTTCCATAGTTAGTAGCCAAAGGAGCGGTTTTTACATATTGTGTAGCTCTAAGAGTGGTGGCCGATTGTTAGGTATTAAGATACGATCTGTAGCCCCCATGTAGTAGCCCATACAATTCGTAGTATAGATGTGTGTTGGACAAAACCCTTTAAGTTGAGACGCTAGGAAGTACATGGATACTTGTAGGACACCCTAAGTTGCATAGGGATGATTTAAAGTTAACTACACATGATCATCATATATTATACTTGTACTCGTTAACCAGACATTTGTCTGACCCACCCCCTTCTTTTCATTTTTCACCACCACAATATGATAGGTTAGCAGTTGATTTAGGTATAGTATATGGAGAGAGGAGCTACACGTCGTGGTTCTCATATTCTTTATGATCCATCATGTAGTTACTTAATGTATTAAAATTCTATAAAACATATATTATACGTTGGGATTATTATATGTGGAATTAAGTATTTTTGAGATTGTTTTCTAAATTGTCTATTTTTTAGTACTTATATTTTAAATCATTTCACTATGGGATCTGAAATTATAGAATGTCTTAGAATATACCTTTATAATTTTCTTTGAAATGTTACAAAAAGCTATCATCTTATGTATCTTGACATGTCGCGAATCCGAAGTCACCTTAGTCTTTAGTCGAGGTGTCGGGAAGTGCGATTTTTTTACAGAAGTTGTCATGTGTTTACCTTAACTACTGCCTATTGCCAATCTATAGCCTTTAAAAGTTGAGCCTAGATAATGCGTATTTTCTATCTCATAATCATTGAATGTTGAGTGTACCTAGGCCATCGCTACTTAACCTTCAACAAGCCATCGCATATTGATGATTCTTTGGCTATCATATCTTATGCTCTTATGAGTTGTTGCAGGTTGAAAAGTTACCACGATATTGCATGTTGAGCTTCAGTAGCTGCCGTGAGTTGATGTGACGCCCCACCTCTATACTCACGCTAGCCAAGGACACTACGGTGCAATACCGTCAACTAGCGCAGAGAATAAGGCTGTTGAGGAGCGACCATCTGTGTAATTGCTTCGTACGAGCACCGATATGTCAGATAGTACAACATGCATTTGGTTTCAGGAGGAAATCTGACATACCGATACAAACTCAAAGCTACTACACAGTGGCTATAATATCTTTGGAAACAAGCATAGAAATAAACATAACACAAATCAGTCACAGATATCCATATCACAAAGGCGGAAAAAGATATGAATATAACACATGAAAGTGTACATCAGAGTAGTGGTCAAACAAGATCCATAATATCACAAAAGAATAGCTACAAGTACTAGACAAAAGAATATGGATACATCAATGAGTCTATATCTCAAATGTATACAACAAAAACTACTAATCTAAGTAGTTAGCCAAAAGTCAGGTTGATAGTTCCAGATGTGAAGTCAAGCAGAAGCACCTGTAACATCTCGGTCTGACCCGAGTATTATTTAATAAGAAAATAATAAACGGATCAGTCTAGCGATAAATATCAGATAAAATGATATAGAATAAGAGATATGACATAAACATATTGTTGAATATGCGCTTTGCGCTATATGATTCTTGTTTGATGATAATAAACATATATACATTCGCTTAAATGTATTTGTTAACGTACTATTTTAATCTTCACAGAATAAATAAATATTTGCTGAATAAAAATAAATAACACAGTTTTTGAATTCAAACGAATATTTTATTCAAACAAATATTTATTACAACTTTGATAGTACAATTTCAAGCTCTCACTATACATATACAATTTTGACTACAATACATGACATTTCACTATTTTACATCAGCACCTCACTACATATCACTCACACTCGTATTTATCTTCAACTGCATTCAAGTTTGAATCCAGCATCTGAGCGATCTGCAAAAATATAAACTAACGCAGTAAAATTGAAAATAAAATATTTTTGCGATATAAAATAAAACGTGAATTTTGAAAATGATATTTGCCTCAGTTATTTGGGTTGTTCGTCATCATTTAAATTTGAATTCATCATACACGAACAACTTGTGACATACACAGTATATTACTGTATATGCCACAAGGCCGTGCACGCCGATATATACACTTGATTGATTTACAGGGACAGGCAAGCACAGGTCAAACCCAAATGAAAAACCGGGTTTCAACTCACGTGCAATATATTTAAAATCACGACACGAGCACAAGGTCAAACCCGAGCTGTAAAACTGGATTCAACACAAGGCGACATGACATGAATGCTATGTTCAAACATGACACAGCCTCAAACCAGCAGTATACAAGTACAAGACCACCAAGCAAAATCAGTACAACATATCATGAATGAACTAGCAAAGGTTAGCCATCAACATAACAGCAACACCAACCAGAAAAGAAGCAAACCAAACATGCAAATGCATCAACATGCCACAAGACATAGTAATGCAACAGTGGCTAACCAGAAGTGAAGATTGCAGCAACATCAAGTGACAATGCAAGCAAAAACTCAAGTGACAACCAGAATGAAGACCAAAAACAAGGACTGCAACAAACATCAGCAGATCAAACATAATGGGTGCATATAACACAGTAGCGAGCTACAAGTGATGCAGAATCAAGGTAAACTGGCAACAAACATGAAGTGAATCAAGTCAGTAGCAACTTTCAAACACCCACATATATGAAGCATACAAGTACAGGCCATAACATGTCAATGCAAGCAAAGCCAAGATACAGGTGGACAGTGAAACCAGGCAACGACTTCAGGCATGATTCAGCTGCATGTACAACAGGTATGGTGACATAAGTAATACAAGACAAGATGCAGTGAAGCATGTACATAGGCCACCAGTGAAGCAACTACAAACTACTCACGACAATGCACCAATGTCACAAGCATGAACACAAGTGTACATGACAGTGTACAACATCAAGAACCAAGTAAAGCATGTACAAGTTCATGAAAACCAAAAGTCAACAGCACAGGGAAGTACAAAGCAACAGCAAGCAGATGCAAGTTAACCAACATATGAACAACTACAACAGGTCAGGGAAGCAACAATTGTACAGAGGCAAAAATCACTTCACCAAAATATAACTGAAGTCAATATGATCGAGTGCAACAGTGAACAGTGCAGTATCAAGAGTGGATGTACAAAGCTCAAGTTAAATCCCAAAGCAACCAGTAATGTCCAGTCCAGCAACATGAATGGAATCAATATGTGCAGACTACACAGCGAAGTCATGTAGCAATTTTTTAAAACAAAGTCAAAATTTACAAGTTCAAATCAAATGGCTGGAGTAAACATGATCAGTAAAGACCGAGTTCAACATCAAGTGGTAATCAAGGTGTCAAGCCAAGTCAAGATGATCAACGACCAGTTCAAAGTCACAAATTAAAGTCAGATTCAAGCCGTAGCCATCACAAAAAAAAAAATTAATTCAAAACCGTGTCAACCAAGAAACGTGAAAGATACGAATTTGACAAAGTCAGTTCAATCATCAATCGTTCAAGCATCATCAAGCGGCCAGAGCAAATAATTTGACAAATTCAAATATATCTGAACGAACGCAAAAATAGGATTTCGAAACCTATATATAACCCTAATCATTATCGGCAAATTTGATATCGAGTTCGAACAATCCAAAAACCAGAAAAGCAAAAGGAAACAACACATACCAGAGAATCAGAACGAACTCAATCCAAATTGAAGAGCAGTGAACAAATCGAAGAGCAACGAAACCTACTAACGAATCATATCAAGTGGCGACTTCAATTTGCACAACCCTGTTTGAATCGCAAGGAGGAAAAGACAATTTACAGAAGCCCTAAATCGCAAAGAGGAACAAAAGAGGAGCGGCCATTTTTTTCACAAACCAAAAACAAAAGAGACGGGCTGAAGAAAAAGAAGGGCCGGCCTTATTCATATAAAGAAAAGGGGTTTTTGTTTTTGTTTTATTTTTAATTAGGGTTATTTTGTTTTATAATCGTTTTTTAATTGTATTTTCTTTTTAAACCGTTTTAATTTTCTAGTCGTGTGACTAGGGTACAAACTACGGTGTGTAGTTTGGGAATTCACAACTCAGTAGTTGAGTTGTGGTCAGAGTTTTGAGCGTAGAGTTAGATTAGTCAATAGCGGGTATAGCGAGTTTACGTGTGTAAGCGAGGGACTATCTAATTTCTAGTAGAAACCTTGGGGGCAGCACGTAGGCAGGTTTTTGCCGAAGCTGGGTAAATTCTGTGTCGTTCTATTTTGTTATTTATATTCTGCTATATCTGTGCTGCTATTCTGTGATCTGTGTTAATATAAATTAACTTCTGCAATTAAGTTTTTTATAATTTACACTATCACCCTATTCACCCCCCTCTAGGGTGAAATCGATCCTACAAGTGGTATCAGAGCTAGGAATAGAAGTCAACATTTGTTTTTAAAAATTCTATTTTTTTTGAAAAAATCAGTTTTTGTTTAAAAATTCGAATTTTTAAAATGGCTTCTTTTAATAATGCTTTTGCAGAAGGTCAATCCATAGTTAGACCACCAATGTTCAATGGTGAATATGCTTTTTGGAAAAATAGGATGAAATTTTTTTTGAAAACCATCGACGCTTGGGATATTGTTGAGACAGGTTATAGAATACCAACTATAACTGTAGATGATCAGGAAATAGAGAAACCAAAGGAACAATGGACAGAACTAGAAAATAAATTACAGAATACTAATGCCAAAGCTATGAATTCTATTATCTGTTCATTAGATCAATTTGAATTTAATCGTGTCTCACATTGTCTAACTGCGCAGGAAATATGGCACATATTAGAAGTAACTCACGAAGGAACATCTCAAGTCAAAGAATCTCGCCTTGCCATGCTAAGCAGCGAATACGAGAACTTTACAATGGCGAAAGAAGAAAATGTCAAAGAGATGTACGGACGACTTTCCAACATCGTATACAAATCAAAAGCTCTCGGAAAAACATACACCGAATTGGAAATAGTACGTAAAATCCTCAGAGTTCTTCCACGAAGCTTTGAAGCAAAAGTAACTGCCATTCAAGAATCGAAAGATTTAAAACAACTCAAAGTCGAAGAACTCATCGGAAATCTCACCACTTATGAGCTAGAAATGAAATTCAAGGAAGAGCGTGAAGGTGGAGATACTCGAAAGAAATCAATAGCTCTCAAAGGAACAACTGAAAGTGATGATGAGAATGATGACGATGATGTGGAGCAGCAGAGCTAGCGCTACTAATAAAGAAATTCAAAAGGTGGAATCGCAAATACGGAAATCCAGCTCGAAATCATGAATTGAAAAACAGAATAGGCAAAGCACTAGACAACCCAGAAGATCAGAAAATCATCTGTTACAAATGCAACAAACCCGGCCATATCAAGCCACAATGTCCTCAAAAACGATCAAATCAAGGAAAGAAACTAAAGAAGAAAAGCTTTGCGGCTACTTGGGATGAAACTGACGAAGATGAAAGTGATAACACCGAGAGTGAGAGCGAAAAAGCAAACATGTGTCTTCATGGTGAAGTTACAGACAGTGATGACGACGAGCCAAGCGAGGTATCAAAACTCACTCATTCTGAATTACTAATTTATTTCCATGAAGTAAATGGCTGTTATGAACGACTTAGGGAAAAATATGCTAAACTTGAATCTCAAAAGGATACTTTGATAGAATGCAATAAACAACTTGATCAATTAGTTAAGAACTATCAATGTAGAATTCCTAAGTGTGATAAGTGTCCAACATTTGAAGAAGAAATTAAAAATCGGAAATCAATATAAAATCACTTGAAAATGAAATTCTGATTTTAAAAGAGAATGAAAATACTAGGAGAGAGAATTCTATTAAAAAGTGCACACAGTTGTTAAACGAAAATGAATCTCTCAAATCACAAGTCCAACAATTGTCAACGACTTTAGATAAATTTTCAAAAAGTGAAAAATCGTTGAATATGCTATTAGGAAAGCAAACTGTTAATACGGTTAGACAAGGACTTGGATATAATACTTCGAAAAATGTTGAAAACAAGATTAATCAAGTTAATTCTATGTGCACAATTTGTAGAAAATTTGGACACGGTCACAATAATTGTTGGTGTAGACCCAAACATGTGAAAACTATACCGATTTGGGTTTCAAAAGGCACAAATATAAAATCTCTCAAAGTTAAGCAAATTTGGGTGCCAAAGGGAACAATTATAAATAGTTTTGGGTCTACACAAAATCATTTTTCAAAATTTTCTGCCACTAACAACCATGGACCTATAAAAACAAATAGGTCACTAAACTCTCTTCTCGTGTAGGTATGCTGGCAGGCTAAGGAACAACAGCAATGGTACTTGGATTCTGGCTGTTCCAGGCACATGACAGGCGATAAATCGAAGTTCCTTAGCCTAGAAAAGTACAAAGGTGGCAGAGTCACAATGGGGAACAATGACAAGTGTAAAATTGTCGGTAAAGGTAAAGTAGGTAACAATACATTTACCTTGAATGATGTTTTATATGTTGAAAATCTGCACCATAATTTGATATCAATCAGCCAGCTATGTGATATAGGTATGAATGTTATCTTTGATTCTGACATGTGCAAAATTGTTGAAAAATCATCAAAAGAAATTTTATTTTCTGGAAAAAGGAAAGGTAATATATATTCTCTATCTTTTGATGATCTCATCCTCTCTAAATGTTTGGTAGCTAAGGATATAGAAGTGAATTTATGGCATAGACGTTTAGGGCATGCTAGTATGAACTTATTAAACAAATTAAAAAGGAAAAGTTTGGTAAGAGGGTTGCCATCACATGAGTTTGAAACTGAGAACATCTGTAAAGCATGTACTTTGGGAAAACTTAGAAAATCATCGTTTCATGCCAAAAACAATGTAAGCACTTCTAGAGTTCTTGAACTAATTCATATGGATCTATTTGGACCTAATGACATTGCTAGCTTAGGAGGTAAGAAATATTGCTTTGTGTTAGTTGATGATTACTCAAGATATACATGGGTATACTTCTTAGCTAAAAAATCAGAAACTTTTTCATACTTCACAAGATTCGCAAAATTTGTGCAAAATGAAAAAGAAGTCTCTATTGTTTCGTTAAGAAGTGATCATGGTGGAGAATTTGAAAATTATGAATTTGAAACTTTCTGTGATGAAAACGGAATCAAACATGAGTTCTCTGCACCACGTACTCCACAACAAAATGGGGTAGTTGAGAGAAAGAATCGATCTTTACAAGAATTGGCTAGGTCTATGTTAAATGAATATGAACTACCTCTGCATCTCTGGGCAGAAGCTGTAAATACAGCATGTTATGTAATGAATAGAGTTATCATCAGACCGATTCTTAACAAAACCCCCTATGAGCTATGGTTCAACAAAAAACCAAACATCGCTTACTTCAAAGTGTTTGGATGTCCTTGCTATATTCTTAATACAGGTGATCAGTTAGGAAAATTTGAAGCAAAGGCTGATGATGGCATCTTCATGGGTTACTCTTCGAGAAGCAAAGCTTATAGAGTCTACAACAAAAAGACTAAAACAATCGTAGAGTCAATCAATGTGAAATTTGATGAAGGCATTGACGAACAGGATACATCCAAAAGCAACGTTGAAGAGGAGAAAGAAAAAGATGAATTTGAAAAACCAAAAGAAACTGCTGATGCTAAAGAAACCACAACTCAAGAAGTCCGAAGAAATCTGGATCCAGAAAAGCTGAAATACAAAACAGACCATCCACCAGAATTGGTAATTGGAAACCCTATAGCAGGTATACAAACTCGTTCATCCTTTAAAAATCTATGTGATCTGTGCTTATATAGTGGATTTATTTCAGAAATAGAACCAAATAGCATAGAGTCAGCCCTTAATGATGAAAACTGGTTCATGGCCATGCAAGAAGAACTAAATCAGTTTGAACGAAATAATGTTTGGAGTCTAGCACCTAGACCTAAGGATTATCCAGTTATAGGAACAAAATGGATTTTTAAAAATAAATATGATGAATCTGGAAATATAATTAGAAATAAAGCTAGACTAGTTGCTAAATGATACAATCAAATTGAAGGAGTTGACTTTGATGAAACCTTTGCGCCTGTAGCTAGACTAGAATCAATTAGAATATTGTTAGCTTTTGCTTGTTACAAAGGATTTAAACTAAGACAAATGGACATTAAGAGTGCTTTTCTTAACGGAGTTTTAAAAGAAGATGTGTTTGTTGAACAACCAGAAGGTTTTGAAAGTCATGAATATCCAAACCATGTATACAAACTAAAGAAGGCATTATATGGATTAAAACAAGCTCCCAGAGCTTGGTATGAATGTCTTAAATTTGGATTGAAAGATGCTAAACCAGCAAGAACTCCAATGAGTACAACACTTAAACTTGACAAAGATGAAAAGGGTAAGACAGTTGATCAAAAGCAGTACAGAGGTATGATTGGATCACTCCTTTATCTTACCGCTTCTAGACCTGACATCATGTTTTCTGTCTGCTTATGTGCACGTTTTCAATCTAACCCAAAAGAATCTCATTTAAAAGCTGTTAAAAGAATTATAAGATATTTATTGCACACCCCACGATTTGGTCTTTGGTATCCATCAAATGATAATTTTGAATTGAAAGGTTTTTCAGATGCTGATTATGCTGGAAACTTGGTTGATAGAAAAAGTACTAGTGGAGCATGTTTTATGCTAGGACATTCATTAGTTGCATGGTCGAGTAGAAAACAAAATTGTATTGCATTATCCACAACAGAGGCAGAGTATATTGCTTTGAGCGGTTGCTCTGCTCAAATCTTATGGATGATACAAACTTTGCATGACTATGGTCTAAATTTTAAACGTGTACCACTAATGTGTGATAGCAAAAGCGCAATTGATCTCACAAATAATCCTGTACATCATTCGCGAACAAAACATATAGATGTAAGACATCATTTTATTAGAGATCATATTTCCAAAGAAAATATCTGCATAAATTTTATTTCAACTGATTCTCAATTGGCAGACATCTTTACAAATCCCCTACCAGAAAATAGTTTTTGTAAACTACGACTCAGTCTAGGTGTTTTAGAAATTTGCTGAATATTTAACATTTTTTTTCTCCCTACAAATCATCGAAAAGAAAAATAGTGATTGAAAAAGTGATGAGTGTTGATATTGATTATATATTATAACTCGAGAAAGTATAATTAGAAAATTTCTTGAGAAATGTAAACAAGAGTTATAAAACTTTTTGTTGGTACAAATTCCATGACCATCTCTATACCTATCATATTTCTATCAACCATCATTCATCAAAATTCTATATAGTTTGTCGATATGTGGTATTTTAAACAGGAATCGTTCGTTTTTCATTTTTTTTTAAAAATAAAAAAAATAATAATAAAAAAAAAAATTAATAACAATAAATAAATACCAAAGTGTTCACTCTCATTTAAAAGTCCTCACGGTTATGCATGGGTGAATTACTTGGAATTTGTTATGTGCTTCCATGCTCATTTAAAAGTCCTCACGGTTATGCATGTATGGAACACATATCAAAAGTTGATTTTTTTTAAAAAAAATAAAAATAAATAAACAAGTTGATTCTAATCCCATTTAAAAGTCCTCACGGTTATGAGTGGTTAGAAGATACTTGAATTCATTTTTCTAAAATAAATTTGGAATACTACTAATCTCATTTAAAAGTCCTAACGGTTATGCATGATTAGTAGATATTCAAATTCCTGATATAAAAATACCACAAATAGACACAATTGTATGGTTTTATATGATGACATCATCTCCATCATTCTAAAAGTGGAATATGCGCCTAACAATATTTTTATGATTTTTGTTTGATTTTCTATTGAAATTTAATATTTATATTCAATTGGGTTTTAATGTTGGATTAATATCGATCACTTTATCTCTATTTTCTCTAACTCTATTATTCTTTTGCTGATAACAAAAGGGGGAGAGAAAAGTTAAGATTTTGTCAAATAGAATCAATCAAAGGTCAAACAATTTTCCATTTGCATATAGGTTCATTCACACATTTTATTTGTATGCATATATGTAGGGGGAGTCATATATGTAGGGGGAGTATCATATAGAAAGGAAGCATTCAAATAGGGGGAGCAATTGAAATTATCAAATACATTTAATATATTCAAAATCTTAAATATATGTTTGTTATCATCAAAAGGGGGAGATTGTTGAATATGCGCTTTGCGCTATATGATTTTTGTTTGATGATAATAAACATATATACATTCGCTTAAATGTATTTGTTAACGCACTATTTTAATCTTCACAGAATAAATAAATATTTACTGAATAAAAATAAATAACACAGTTTTTGAATTCAAACGAATATTTTATTCAAACTAATATTTATTACAACTTTGATAGTACAATTTCAAGCTCTCACTATACATATACAATTTTGACTACAATACATGACATTTCACTATTTTACATCAGCACCTCACTACATATCACTCACACTCGTATTTATCTTCAACTGCATTCAAGTTTGAATCCAGCATCTGAGCGATCTGCAAAAATATAAACTAACGCAGTAAAATTGAAAATAAAATATTTTTGCGATATAAAATAAAACGTGAATTTTGAAAATGATATTTGCCTCAGTTATTTGGATTGTTCGTCATCATTTAAATTTGAATTCATCATACACGAACAACTTGTGACATACACAGTATATTACTGTATATGCCACAAGGCCGTGCACGCCGATATATACACTTGATTGATTTACAGGGACAGGCAAGCACAGGTCAAACCCAAATGAAAAACCGGGTTTCAACTCACGTGCAATATATTTAAAATCACGACACGAGCACAAGGTCAAACCCGAGCTGTAAAACTGGATTCAACACAAGGCGACATGACATGAATGCTATGTTCAAACATGACACAGCCTCAAACCAGCAGTATACAAGTACAAGACCACCAAGAAAAATCAGTACAACATATCATGAATGAACTAGCAAAGGTTAGCCATCAACATAACAGCAACACCAACCAGAAAAGAAGCAAACCAAACATGCAAATGCATCAACATGCCACAAGACATAGTAATGCAACAGTGGCTAACCAGAAGTGAAGATTGCAGCAACATCAAGTGACAATGCAAGCAAAAACTCAAGTGACAACCAGAATGAAGACCAAAAACAAGGACTGCAACAAACATCAGCAGATCAAACATAATGGGTGCATATAACACAGTAGCGAGCTACAAGTGATGCAGAATCAAGGTAAACTGGCAACAAACATGAAGTGAATCAAGTCAGTAGCAACTTTCAAACACCCACATATATGAAGCATACAAGTACAGGCCATAACATGTCAATGCAAGCAAAGCCAAGATACAGGTGGACAGTGAAACCAGGCAACGACTTCAGGCATGATTCAGCTGCATGTACAACAGGTATGGTGACACAAGTAATACAAGACAAGATGCAGTGAAGCATGTACATAGGCCACCAGTGAAGCAACTACAAACTACTCACGACAATGCACCAATGTCACAAGCATGAACACAAGTGTACATGACAGTGTACAACATCAAGAACCAAGTAAAGCATGTACAAGTGCATGAAAACCAAAAGTCAACAGCACAGGGAAGTACAAAGCAACAGCAAGCAGATGCAAGTTAACCAACATATGAACAACTACAACAGGTCAGGGAAGCAACAATTGTACAGAGGCAAAAATCACTTCACCAAAATATAACTGAAGTCAATATGATCGAGTGCAACAGTGAACAGTGCAGTATCAAGAGTGGATGTACAAAGCTCAAGTTAAATCCCAAAGCAACCAGTAATGTCCAGTCCAGCAACATGAATGGAATCAATATGTGCAGACTACACAGCGAAGTCATGTAGCAATTTTTTAAAACAAAGTCAAAATTTACAAGTTCAAATCAAATGGCTGGAGTAAACATGATCAGTAAAGACCGAGTTCAACATCAAGTGGTAATCAAGGTGTCAAGCCAAGTCAAGATGATCAACGACCAGTTCAAAGTCACAAATTAAAGTCAGATTCAAGCCGTGGCCATCACAAAAAAAAAATTAATTCAAAACCGTGTCAACCAAGAAACGTGAAAGATACGAATTTGACAAAGTCAGTTCAATCATCAATCGTTCAAGCATCATCAAGCGGCCAGAGCAAATAATTTGACAAATTCAAATATATCTGAACGAACGCAAAAATAGGATTTCGAAACCTATATATAACCCTAATCATCATCGGCAAATTTGATATCGAGTTCGAACAATCCAAAAACCAGAAAAGCAAAAGGAAACAACACATACCAGAGAATCAGAACGAACTCAATCCAAATTGAAGAGCAGTGAACAAATCGAAGAGCAACGAAACCTACTAACGAATCATATCAAGTGGCGACTTCAATTTGCACAACCCTGTTTGAATCGCAAGGAGGAAAAGACAATTTACAGAAGCCCTAAATCGCAAAGAGGAACAAAAGAGGAGCGGCCATTTTTTTTCACAAACGAAAAACAAAAGAGACGGGCTGAAAAAAAAGAAGGGCCGGCCTTATTCATATAAAGAAAAGGGGTTTTTGTTTTTGTTTTATTTTTAATTAGGGTTATTTTGTTTTATAATCGTTTTTTAATTGTATTTTCTTTTTAAACCGTTTTAATTTTCTAGTCGTGTGACTAGGGTACAAACTACGGTGTGTAGTTTGGGAATTCACAACTCGGTAGTTGAGTTGTGGTCAGGGTTTTGAGCGTAGAGTTAGATTAGTCAATAGCGGGTATAGCGAGTTTACGTGTGTAAGCGAGGGACTATCTAATTTCTAGTAGAAACCTTGGGGGCAGCACGTAGGCAGGTTTTTGCCGAAGCTGGGTAAATTCTGTGTTGTTCTATTTTGTTATTTATATTCTGCTATATCTGTGCTGCTATTCTGTGATCTGTGTTAATATAAATTAACTTCTGCAATTAAGTTTTTTATAATTTACACTATCACCCTATTCACCCCCCCCCTCTAGGGTGAAATCGATCCTACACATATGATAACCATAAAGCCATACTGTGATAAGTATGTAATTGAAAATCAACAAGAGATTAATCAATATCACAAGAATCTTCCCAAAGATAAAAAGGAATGTCATATTCTATATTTTTATTCACAAAAAGTTAATGACACACAAATTCACCAATGCACAAATATTGATAAAACATATCAATGTAAATCATGAAAATTGGTGAAACACAAATTTTAGAAATCATCAATGGAAATCCAAAAATCACAAAAAAGGGGAGGCCTATCACAAAACGGGAGCATGAAAACTCACCAACACGTGTATCACAAAATGGAACGCTATTCCATGGTTTCTAACCATTAATTTTGAGCCGAAGCTCCACAAAACGGCCCGAAGACCATGGGTCGCTACCCCACCGAATTGAGCTGAAGCTCCACAGAAACGGGGTTTAGTCTCCCTCGTAGACAAAGAGACATTGCACAATTGCTAGTCTAAATCACAAAAATGATCATCAACGATCATCAAGAAGTGTAAATTACAGTAAGCTAGTAAATATATAAGCTTAGCCTCATGTCCCATAACCACTAGTTTAACTTAAATATTTACGAACAAATTGTAGATCTTCACTAGAAAATTTTCACAAGAGATTCAATCAAACAAGTCCAAGAATTAACCGGTGAAGTAAATGCAAGCGTTTCATACCATTTGTTTTACTAAGCCGTTTGATTAGATTTCTCGTACGAGTGAGATAAAGTGACAAATCACAAAAATGATTGTAGAAACAATAAATCACGAAAATTCACATTCGAAGATTTGAATAAAAATCCAAAGAATTCGTTTCCAAATCCGTCAAAGTGGAAATACCCTTGCGACTTAACAGCCACGGCTTACGACCTAACGTAAGTCAACACAAGAAATCAACGACTTAAGAAATAGCATGCGGCCTAACCGTGCGACTTACATGGCGCGACCTAGGGCATGGCGTGACCTAGGGCATGGCGCGACCTAACATGGTTGCGAGATAGCAGTTGCGACTTACATGGTTGAGCGACCTATGGGGTGGAACGGCCTAATGGCCGAGCGCGCAACCTAGGGAGTTACGACCTAAGGCAGGCCGACTCAACTGCAAGGCGAGCGACCTATAGGTTGCGACCTAAAGGGTTAGCGGCATAACATGGCCGAGCGACCTAAGGGGTGCAATGACCTAAGAGATGAGAGTAGGCCGAGCGACCTAAGGATGAAACGACCTAAGAGGTAAAAGAAGGCCGTGCGACTTAATGGGCGTGCGACCTAACGACCTAGTATGGCGCGACCAAATCAATGCCGAGCGACTTAATGGGCCGTGCGACCTAACGACCAAAAAAGGCCGAATGACCTAGGGACGAAACGACCTAACTTGTCGCGACCTAAGGAGTTGCATGATATAACATGGTCGAGCAACGACCTAAGCATTGTACGACCTATAGGGGAGCGACCTACAGCACAGAACGACCTAAACTACAGGCCGAAAATCATATGTGCAGGCCGAACGACCTAAGCAACAAAAATGCCAAAAACTCTCTCAATTTGCAGCCGATCGAGCACGAACGCTAGGGGATTACGCCTATCGGCTACCCGGTCCTATTGGTTCCTTGATGCATCACCAAAAACGTGTTCAAACACCAAAGATTGAATTTTTAAAGATTTAAACCCAAAACACTAAAAATTGGGATTTTCACCAATTCAATCCAAACCAAGAGCAAATGCATATGAATAAGTGTTAGGAATTCATACCCAACAATCAAAGATAGTTATAGACAAAGATGTGAGATAAAAATCTCACCTTTACACAAAATCAATGAAGAAGAAGCTTGAAAGCAAAGGAAGAATCAACCATACTTGAATCTCTACACAAGATGCTTGAATCAATGGCTTCTCTTTGAATTTGGAATTAGATGTTGGATTTGCAAATGAATTAGGGCTTGGAGTTTCCCATTTCTTCCTCCATTTTTGATGAAGCTTGAGTGTTAGGAAATGAAAGTGAAGTTATGAAGGGAAGGGGGTTGAGCTAGAGTTAATAGTTTAGGCTAATGGGCTAAACCAAACCCAAAGCCCAAAGTGAAAAAGTGGCAAAATTCCACTAACTCCAAACATATCAAAGTTTATACTCAAAAAGATCGCAAACGGCGTTTTTTGAACTCAATGGAAGTGGTCCCGAGTCCTAATTCGACCGTATGCAAAAAAAAACTTTTCGGACTATAATCCGACTAACGATAAAATATTTAAATATTTAATCATAAAATATACGGGTTGTTATAGATGATAGATTCCAAGCTATCGTGTTTTGAGCCATCATGTGGTGGCTCCAAGTAGTTGTCGCTGATTGACTTCCCTATGCCTTCACATATTGAGTTTTCATCTAGCCTTCGAAGGTTAAGTTTGTTAGAACCTCATAGTCTGATATTTGGATAGTGACAATTACACAAGAAATATTTCTATATATTCCAACTTTACAGGAAAATATATTGATTAATGAAGAGATACAATGACGAAGCCAAGACGAAGATGATCAACAAAGTTATATTAGTCATTATGTTTTTGTGTCTAGAAGTGTACGATTGCTACAATCTCGTCAATGGTATTTGATTATTTCTATATGTACTCTGATCTATATTGTAAAGGTATAATCAAATGTATTTGTAAAACAACCTCATGTGCTGTTATTTGATTATTATATTTTGTCATTCCGCTGTGAGATCCTAGTTTATTTTATTCCTTTCTCTTCTTATTCTTATTTACTCTATGACAATCCACCCTTTTGAATGGTTTGAGTCTGTCGTGTATGGTTTATCATCAATTTAAACCGCCCAAAAAGGTGGGTCGTTACATTTGGCATCAGAGCTTTGGTTTAGCAATAACCTTAGCTTTGTAGGATTTGACTCATATAAAACAGGGTAGTAATACCTTATAATGAGTCATTGAGTGTATATATATAAGAGAGCGTATTTATTAGTTTTATAGAAAGTTTTGTATTGTGTTAATTTGTTTTGTTTAGTATTTATAAATTCTGGTTGGTGCATAGGACGCTATGGCATCAATAAGGGTTTCTAAGCACTTAATAGGGCAGACCGACACAATATTGTTTTGAAATATAGGTAAATGAAATAATTTTACATAGTATTATATTTTGTATATAAAATAATGATTTTGTAAATGATATAGTTGGATATGATGTGTTTTTTTATCAGGAAGGGAAATTTTATAACAGGATGTACATGTAAAGTAAATATAAATTAAAATTTGAGAACTTAAGTTTCGAGATTTTTATAAAAAAATTCAAAAGATTTTGGAATATAATATTAGTAGTATTTGAAAGTATTTTCTGATATAAATATTTCAATATGATTTGAAAGAAATGTTTTAAAGGAATTTTGAAAGGAAATAGGTAATATACTCCTCTCTTTGTCGCTGGAGAATAATTTTGGTGATGAGTGCACGCATCATCGATGTTCATTTTCGAGTTTCAAAGTGGGAAGGCCACTGTAGTAGTTTTGCTACACAATTATTTTGATAAACAAGCTTGATTTTTAATTTTCTAAATATGATTGGATATATATAAGTCATGAGTATGTGTGTATGTGTATATATATTAATTTAAAATGATTTGAAATGTAACACGGTATTTAGTTCTTAAGTTTCTATAAATTAGTAGTTTCAATTAATGAAATAGGATGAAATATTAACTGTTTTAATAATTGGAAATTTCTAAAATGGAAAATAAGAATTGATGGTTAAGTGAATAATGAAATATATAAGAAATTGAAAATTTGTAACTTGTAGATGTGAAAATTTAGAAGATATAATTAGTGAACAATTTTATTAACTAAAATGAATAAGATGAACTTGTGTAACATTCAATTACATTCTAAAAGGATATATATATATATATATATAACTTACCAAGATGTTAAAAGTTAAAATGTTAAATAGAAATATATGATAGAATATTATACAAGTAAAACTTAAATAATGGAAATGTTCAATGGAACTATGTTTATAATGTAGAATTAAGATGTGTAAGAATATTATAAATTTAAGTTAGTAGTTTGAAGTGATACTAACTAAAAAAAAGTGAATACTGTAAGTAAATGACTATAAACTTAAGTGATGTTTGAAGCCAATTATAATTAAAGTAAATAGTAAAAGGGAATACTATATATAAAAGAGAGAAAAGTGATAAAAAAAGAATGAAAATCTAAGTATGAGTTGCTTCGCAAATGAACATTGATGTTAAAAGGAAATCAAAGTAAACAATAAATGTGAATTAAACTAAAATAAAATGCATGCAATACTTCAATAATGAATTCATTGATGATCTAAATAATGGAAAAAGAAATAACTTATGTAAGCAAATGAATGCAAAGTAATGAAAAGAGAAAAAAATGGCATTGTATGAATGAATGAGAAATGAATTTTTATAAGTAATGAATGTAAACTAATGAAAATAAGCTTTGTATGAATAAATGAAAATAGACAAATAGTAAATTATATAAAACAAATTTGTAATAATAAATTTAAACGATATTTGAAATTATTGTTTGTTTTGGCTCGTGGAATGTTTGGGAAATGATACTTTAAACTGCATAAAGATGTATGAATAATCTATTAAGTTTTATCTAAGACTGTTGAGTGTGTGGTATACTTAGTATTTTATTTATTATTTTATACGATTAAAAGTTTCTGAACCCAAACAAACCATTTATCGGTTGCTATGGAAGGGGGTTGATTACTTTGATTGCATATGAAGATTGTATGATCGTACTATTTGTTTGCAAGTGATTGATGTTATGTTGTGCTGGTTTGCTTTGCTATTGATTGAAATAACTTAAACATTTCTCTTTTTATACAATTCTCGCTATTTGGATTATATAAGTGAAATACAGGTTATGGAAGCAATTGCTACTGCTTTTGGTTTCATAATTAAAGCGTTGTTTGCCCGACAAATAGGTACGTTTTCGAATTACGGTTTTATAGCGATATTATATTGTTTTCCCATGGTTTGGGATATTTATAAATATATATGTTTATTAGTGATATTATTATTTCTCTCGGACCGCTCCGTAAAAAGGAGACTTTGCCGAAATTTTCCGTAAATTTTGGACTTCGAATTTTTTTTGTGAAAGTGGAAATGTTTATCAAACTTTTATTGAACTTGAATATGAAAGTATTTAATTATCTATAAATTGATAAATTTTATTTAAGTTATTTAATTATGTAAATTAATTGTTTATGAATTTAATACTTTAATAGAATATATTAATTCTTTAATTCCTTCTTCTCCCTTTTCGAGGATGAAAAGTTTTGAGTGTGGGAGAGTGTAACGACCCATAATTTTGCGATAATCAAATTATTGAATTTAATAAGTTTTTGTAATTTATTAGTGGAAGAAATAAAAATTTGTGATTAATTTATGAGAAAATAACTAGAATGAAATGTAATAATGTTAATGTAAAGTAATTGATAACTATTGTAATGCAATTTCAATTAACTGAAATGATTGTAAATATAAAATTTGGTTATAAATTGAAGATAAAGAAATAAACTAAATGTTGTATTAAACGGTGAAATTGCATGTAATTAATTGAAATTGGTTAATATAGAATAATCAATATGTGAATTTATTAGCTTTTGTTTGTGAACAATAAACATAGAAATGTGTTTGAAATTGTAACGACCCAAAAATTTGGTCGTTAATTTTGAGCATTTAATTTATTTTAAATGTTGAAATTGAATTGTTAATTGATTTTGAAATATGAGGAACTTGGTTAAATTAATAAAATGAGTTATAATTTCAAATATGGAAATTTAATCGGATTTGGATAAGTAGAGATTTAATATTTGAAATTGGGATATATTATGAATCTGGGTGTATACAGATATGGAAATGGTTTTTAAAATCTATTTAAAGTCTAGTTGGATTTGAATTTTAATATTGGACCTTTGGATGGAATCCAAAGTCGATAGGTTAAATTGGAATATTTATATTAATTTAATAATGGAATTCAATATATAGTAATAATTTAAATAATCTGATTTTGATATAAAACGAGTTGGAATAATTTCTAATGTGAATATAAATTCTATATGATTTATAATTATGTTAGTAGAGCTTTAAAATTGAAATTTTAAATGATTTCAACAATTTTGAAAATCGTTTGATTTAATCAACGAGTTAAAAGCCTTCCAGGGCACAATCTCGAAATTCGACGAAACTAGTTCCATTGGATCCGTAATAGTTAATTATTATCGGATTTCAAATTTCGTGACATTAGGAGTTACTGTTTGTATGTATGGGTGAGAAACGCGTTGAAATTAAAATTGAAAATTTAATATTTAAAAACGATTCAAAAGGCTATCTTCCATATATGATTGAACTGGGCTCCGAAACACGTTTCATTGTGCTTGAAATATGGGCAAAACCTTATAAACGCCAGGCGGCATGTGTTGTTTGGAGCTCGTTGGTAAAAGTTGTTAAATTGGAAAATATATTAATAAAGTAATATTACTAAACATATATAAATAAGTTGCAAGCTAAAACCCTAGGTCGCTCTTCGTTGCCGCCGTTCTTTTTATTTCAATTGCTGAGAAACACCTTCGTTTTCCCTCAATAATCTCAAGATCCATCTACTATTAGCCAAAATCATCAACTAGAGGATCGAAGAGCGTAGCAAGGCCGAGGCATCCAACGATCGAGATCGTTTTTCGTGCTTCGAAGGAGCGACAGTTCGTCGAGGAAGGGAGGTCGTTCGAGCGGAGTTCGCGAGGTGATTGTGGCACGTTTGGGGTGCGGTCATCGGCCATTAGTGTAGTTCATGATGCTCGATGTTTTGGTGGAGCCCAATCGTCGTCACGATCGTCGAGGTGGGTGCGGCTATAAACCCTAGGCGGAAGGCAATTGGGTTCGTGGAACCTGGTATCGTGCATAGGGGAGAAGCTAAGTAATGGTCGTGATTTCTATTCCAGATCATGCGGCCTCAATTTGGTTTGTAAAATAATAAATAAAAATGTAAATATATTATATTTAAAATTGAATAATCTTTGAAACTGTATATCTTTTGCATGCACGTTAAGAATTCAACGAAACTGGCGGCGCTGGAATCACATTTGCTTCATTACAGCCTGATAGGGGGTTGTCGCTTCATGTTTGGTGGCAAGCAAGAGACTCTTACCCTTACATGTCCCGAGGTGGGTTGGTTGTGAGTAGAGAAGTTGGCTGTAAAAGCAAATTCGAGGTACCAATGTGTGCCACGGAAGGGCTAATCGCTACTAATCCTAAGGGTGATTCCAAAATGGATGTAGTAGGAGTAGTGCATTCGGTTCCATTTGAACTCGGAACGGACTTGTATGGACGAATGCTATCAGAACATCATCAGGAGGACGATGAGCATTCTAAGTGAATGTGTGCTAAAGAGGTAACGCATAGCCTCGAGCCTGATCAACTTGGAATGGCTAAAACAGGGGAGGTGCACACAAGGCTAAGTGGCTAGCAACCAATCAGGGTAAGGTCATCTCTGTCTAGAGGTCCCTTTTTTCAGCTGTGTGGGCGGTCGCTGATCCCAACCGCAGGGTGATCTTATTCGGACTATCCAGTAAGAGGTAGCTCCGGTCTTATGATGCAGGGGATCAAGTTGGATCCTCGATACGATGATCTAGACCACGTACTGTGACAGGCGGTACCCCAATAGCCCTGCCATTGATGAAAATCCATTCTCCCTACGTGCCTTTTACGGTTTTGATTGTAGAGCCTAGTATTTATTGGAATTTAATGAATGTAACAATTCCGGCTATTTGAATAAGTATTTGTACTTGACACTATTATAATATCAAATGATTTTATAAGAAATGTTTTAGTTATCTTAAGGTAAAAACCCGACATGTTTATTTGTGGCGTGGTCTTACGAGATACCTTTGATTCCAATGGATTTTGAAACTTTAATAATTAAATTGAGTGTATTTTTCTCACACTGGTTTTCCAGACTGGCTCGGGTGTTATTTATTATAATGCTCGGGTCAGACCGAGTATTATAAATACAGGATAGGATGTTGTGGAGCTCAGGAAATGAACTGGATGGCGAGACGTATCACACGTACTTGAAGTATATTCCACTGTGCTATTTAAGTTGTATAGTCAGTTATTGTGGGACAAGTTAATATAACTGTCCAGTAATTGTTTTGATTGTAATGTATTCTGATGATGTAATATATAAAACAGATATAGTTTCCTTTGTTTAAAGATCAATTATTATCTATTATATTTTATTCCGGTGCGATTGTGAGATTCTGATGTTGTTTTGTTTTCTCTTCTTCAACCTCCTTTCTTTTCCTCAGCAATCTGTCTTTTCCGGCACTCGATCGTCGTCATATTATACAAGTGGAGTATTTGTGTCGATTTTTCAAGGGTCGAGAAAGGCGGGTCGTCACAGTGGTATCAGAGCTTAGGTTAGTGATAACCTTGGCTCTAGTGGGGATTACTCATTAAAGATAGAATCAATAGTGCTCTAGAACGAGTTGAGTGTATGAATAGCTATGAGCGTGTAATTGTTGGTGAATATAAAACTGTTTTCATATTGTGTTGACTTATCGGTTGAGTGTTTATGAATTCTGGTCGATACGGAAGTACAACCGTATCGATAGGGGTTTCTAAACTCTTAAACAAGATAAACCGACATAGTATTATTTTTTAAGTGGGTAAATGAAATAATTTTACCCAGAATTATATTTTGATATAAAATAATTCTGAAATTATTATATTTATTTGGATGTTTGGTTGTTAATATTATAATCATATAAGAATCTAAAATTTGAAATGGTTTATAACCAAATAGAATTATGTAAGTATGAAATAATACAATGAAACATAACTGAAATTTGAATTAAACCAAAATTTAAACCCCACGAATTTTGGAAAAAGTTTTCAAATGAATTTGAACAAAAAGTTTGGGAATTTTTAATCGTGGGAATTTTTGAAATGTTTTCCAAAGTATTTGAAGGAAATAATGGAATATTATTTAGGAAATATATCTGAATAGAAATTGTTTTGAAATGAATTTGTGGAAGTAAGGAAGAACTGAACTCACTTCAGTCGCTAGAAATAATCATGGTGATGATGGCCACATCATCAGTATTCATTTTCGAGTTTCTAAGTGATGGATTGCTACCAGGGTAGTTTGTAAATTATTTGTTTGGACTTGTTTGGTAGACAAGTTTGTTTAGACATTTCAAAAAGGGAAATTGTTTTGGTAAAACCAATTATTTTGAAATCCGGAGGTTTGATTTATATATCAAGAAGATATGTGTTATTTATGATTTCAAAATGGTTTTGAAATAAAACCGGGTAATTGAATTCTGGAAATTCTATTTAGAAGATTTGGGAATTGAGAGAAATCAGTATTGAACTTATAAAATGAAGTTGATCTAAACAAGATAGGAAATTGAAAATTTAACCCAGGAAATTTAAATTTAACCTGAGTAAATAAAAGTGAATAAGATATATTAAAATTTAACTTGAGATAAGTTAAATTAAATTAAATTTTGATTTGAATTGAATTGGATATTATGTGGAAAGGTAGGATAATTATATAAGTTACAATTATTGAATGGGATGAATACACTTAAGTCCTTAAGTACAATAATTAACCCAAAGTTATGGATATAAGATGTAAATAGACTCAAGTGAGTAGCATAAGATTTTAAATAAATAAGTTGTGAACTTATGAATAGGAAAATGGAAAGTTTAAAGTTTTTAATTCTAATGAAATGTGAATTTTAATGAGATAAAGTAAAATATAAAATGTGAATGGACTTAAGTAAGTAAATAAGTTTTGAACTTATAAATTGGGAGATGAAGTAATAAACCAAGATGAAGATCGTTTGGTAATAAAGTAAAAGAATTGGGAAAGTAAAATTTTGAATTTGTAATAGGGGTGAATTGGACTTCGGTAAGTCAAATATAAATATGAATGGTGAAATATTTATATAACTATATGTTATAATTATTTAATGTGGGTAAAGTTAAGATTTAAAGATGGTTATAATTTAAGCTGTGATATGGATGCTGATAATAACCTTAGAAATAATTCTATTAAATGGTTTTGAATAAAACTTGTGTGGATAATGAAATTAAAATGCAAGAGTAAGGATTTAAATTTATAATAAAATGAAAATGAGAATGTATGGGTTGTGAATAATTTAGAATGGAATAAAAATTAATATAAATTGAGTTGGAATTAATTTTAAATGGTCATAAGCTTAAGAAATTGTTATTTGCTTGAATAACAACAAACTTGCATAGACATTAGTCATTTTATCGTAAACGAAAGTAAATGAGTTAAAAGAAGAGAATAAAATTGGTTTTTGAATCAGTTAGGAATAAATTGAAATTTAATAAAGTGGATTACACATAAATGAAAGTGAATCATAAATGTGATGTAAATAAATAAATTTGAAGTTGAACGAAGGTGAACTTATGTAAGTAAGGCATGTAAATCAACTTGAAGTTTGATAGGTGAATTTGAGATTGTTTGTGCAATTATGAATGAAATGAATTTGATTGCAAATCATTTTGGAATTTAATAAAATGATATATAAATCCATGAAGAAATGAAATTAGCGACTGGAACCAAATAAATTATTGAAAATTACGTTTGGCATGGGAAGTTTATGTGTTTGGCTAGATAAAGTAATGAAATGTTATTAAAATTTTCATATTTTTCAAACTTATGTGCTTGTTGAGTAGTACAGGTACGGGAGGCTGCTTGGATGGATTGTGGTTGCGTTAGTGCATATTGAATTAACCGCTCGCTTATATAACGCTATGTGAGGTACAATTACGCAATAAAAATTAAAAATGATAATATATTGTTATATATTTTGTTTTTTGACCATGTGGATCGATGTGTATAAATTTATTATATACGCAATAAAAATTTATTATAATTTAAAAGGCTCTCTGTACAAAGGAGACGCTATCAAAAAAATTCGAGAATTTTGGGAGTTGGAAAATTTTGGTTAACTAGAAAAAAAGTGATTTTTGGAACGATGTGAGAAATCTAAGTTTTTGGGTTGGAAATGGAAGCTAACGGTTTTGGATTAAACTAAAGGGTTTTTAGAAGTGAATGTAAGTTTTAATTAAGTGGGTTTTGGGTAAGCTAGTGGGTTTGTGAGTATTTTCTATCTTAGCAAATTTCAGGGACGAAATTTTTATAAGGAGGAGGAATGTAACGACTCGGAAATTTGGTCGTTAATTTTGAGCATTTAATTTAATTTAAATATTGAAATTGAATTGTTAATCGATTTTGAAATATGGCGATCTTGGTTGAATTAATACAATGAGGTATTAATTTCAAATATGGCAATTTAATCGGATTTGGATAAGTAGTGATTTATTATTTGAAATTGGGATAATTTGTGAATCTGGGTGTATATAGATATGGAAATGGTTTCTAAAATCTATTTAAAGTCTACTTGGATTTGAATTTTAATATTGGATCTTTGGATGAATTCAAAGTCGATAAGTTAAATTAGAATATTTATATTAATTTAATAATGGAATTTAATATACAGTAATAATTTAAATGATATGATTTTGATTTAAAACAAATTGGAATAATTTCTAATGTGAATATAAATTCTATATGATTTATAATTAAGTTAGTAAAGCTTTAAAAACGAAATTTTAAATGATTTCGACAATTTTAAAAATCGTTCAATTTAATCGACGAGTTAAATAGCCTTCCAAGGCACAGTCTTGGAATTCGACGAAACCAGTTCCATTGGATCTATAATAGTTAATTATTATCGGATTTCAAATTTCATGACGTGGAGTTACCATTTGTCTGTACGGGTGAGAAATGCGTTGAAATTAAAATTGGAAATTTAATATTTAAAACTGATTCAAAACGCTATATTCCATATATGATTGAACTGAGCTTCGAAACACGTTCCATTGTGTTCAGAATATGGGCAAAACCTTATAAACGCCAGGCGGCATGTGTTGTTTGGAGCTCGTTGTAAAAGTTGTTAAATTGGAAAATATATTTATAAAATAATATTATTAAACGTATATAAATACGTTGAAAGCTGAAACCCTAGGTCTCCTTTGTTGCCGCTGTTCTTTTTGTTTCAGTGGCCGAGAAACACCTTGTTTCCCCTCAATTATCTCGAGATCCATGGACTATTTGCCAAAATCATCAACTAGAGGATCGAAGAGCGTAGCAAGGTCGAGGCATCCAACGGTCGAGATCCTTTCCGTGCTTCGAAAGAGCGGTAGTTCGTCGAGGAAGGGAGGCCGTTCGAGCAGAGTTCGTGAGGTGATGGTAGTGCGTTTGGGGTGCGGTCGCCTGCCATTGGTGTAGTTCGTGATGCTCAAAGTTTTGGTGGAGCCTGATCGTCATCACAATCATCGAGGTGGGTGCGGATATAAGCCCTTGGCGGAAGGCTATTGGGTTCGCGGAACCTAGTATCGTGCGTAGGGAAAGAAGCTAAGTAACAGTCTTGATTTCTATTCCAGATCCTACGGCCTTGATTTGGTTTGTAAAATAATAAAGAAAAATGTAAATATATTATATATAAAAACAAATAATCTTTAAAACTGTATATCTTTTGCATGCATGTTCAGAATTCAACGAAACTGGCAGTGCTAAAATCGCAGCAACGTGATCTACCCGCTGCAGCAGATCCGGAGGCTTTTGGAGCAAGCGAGAACTTTGGATTAAATCGAACGGATTCGATTTAATTTAAAATTGGAACGCTCGACGAATTCAAGGTGAGTTAATCTCACTCACATCTAGATAATCGGTTAAATTAAAATAGTTAGAATTTAAATTATTAATTGATTGGTTGAATGTGAATATTATTATCAATTGGGATATGATATTATATATATATTGGATTGATTAATATTCCCACATTATATAGCGGATGAGACCCTATGTGCCCCGCATAATAGCGGATGACCCTTTATACCGCGATGTCCCCCACGAAGTGGGATTTGGTATTTTATTGTTGTGTTAACATCCGTGGATGCAGGGAAACAGGTTGGAGGGATCCAACTGGATTCCTCAAAATATTGAAGTTAATTCCATAATTTATGTTATGTTTTATTTACATCCTGTGATATATTGAATTGGAAATATAAATTATTCGATGCTATGGTTTGGATGGATATAAATTGGCATGTTAAAATATAAAATAGAATGAACTGGGTTTTAAAGGAAATGGAAAGAAAATTTTGAAGTAAATAATTATTGGGCATTTGAATAAATGGAGTAATAAATTTAAAAAGGAATTTAAACCAGGATATCAGTTTGAAATTGATTAAGTGTTTTGGAAACTGTGTTTTTAAAGGAAATGAGGAATGGAAATTCCTAAACTAGATTTATGAATGAAGTGGAATATTTATCAGTGGATAAATTTGGAAGTATAGATTCCGGTGGGAATATATAAAAAAAACTGTAATTCATTTTAAAAATAAAAAGGTGATTTTATTTTTAAAGGTTGGAAAGAATATTTTTCCTGAAAAACTAGTGTAAATTTTTTAAATAAAAGATTTCAAAGTATATATTAGAAAGTTCAAACGAATGTTTTAGAAAATTTATTTTAAATTATTTTTAAGTGAAAAGTAAATATTTATTTAAGTTAATTATGGTGGTTTGTTATTTTTAAAGTAAATTAGTATTATGATTTTTAAAAGGAGATTTTAACATAAATATTTGATATAAAACTTTATTTTAAAGGGAAATTTTAGTTTAAGTTTACTTGGAAACTCTTATAGAATTTCTTAAGTATTATTTTTATTTATGTAATTTTAGTAGCCTTATTTTAAATAATTTAAGTATATATTTTTAGAAGTGATTATAAGGAGATGGAAATGTGTTTTAAAAATAAAAGTGGTTTTATTTTTAAAGTATTGAAAGAATTTACGGGATTGGGACGTAAATTAAATTGGGATAAATCGAGCAGGATTTATAAAGGATTAGATGAGCTATATTGAAATGGAAGTGTATTTCCTGAAAAGCCAAGTATGTTTCAAAGTTGCTTTTAACTATAAATTAAAGTTTTAAAGTAGGTTTTAAAACGAATGTTTTTGTAGAAATTATTTTCTTAAATTTTTTTAAAATTTTAAAGCAAATATTTATTTAGTTAGTTATAGTAGTAATGATTTTAAAAGGATTAAACTGGTATTATGATTAAAAAGAAATTATTAAATAGTTATATTTTATAGAGAAGCTTTATTTTAAAAAGTAGTTTTGGCTTAAGTTGTATCTGGAAATTTTATAGATTTTCATAATTATCATTTTGAATAAATTGTTTTAAGTAGTTTCATTTAAAATATTTTAAGTATATAAAATTTTAGGTAAAGTGATTTAAATTTATTAAATCTAATTTTTATAAGACTTGGAGTTTTCTAGTGGAAATAAATAATTGGTTGAAATGATTGTTTATTTGATAGTTGAATAAACCGGTTATTAAATCTGGACCCAAATATGACTTTGGAATAACTAGAAGAGGTATGAGAATTATATGGTACAGTTACCATTTAAGGTGCTATACTGTACGTATAAACTCGTTCGTTCTTCTAGGATGTTCATAAGGAAATCCGTCCACAAACGGTTAGGAGGTAAACTCTAATCTTATGCTCGTCTAAGTATTCCTAAAGAATTGGGGTTGAGTTTACCAGGAAATATCGAACGTTGTTTCGAAGAGACCGGGATCGGATTTGTAATCCGAAAACCACTTCGATCCAACAAGTACGTTTTCGGGATGGAGACAAGAGCTTGGAGTCGAAGATGGAGCAGCGAAGTGCAAGGGCTAATCGATACTAATCCTAAGGGTGATTCAAAAATGGATGTTGTAGGAGTAGTGCCTTCGGTTCCGTTCGAACCCAAACAGACTTGTATTGATGAATGCTATCAGAACATCGTCAGGAGGACGATGAGCATTCTAAATGAATGTGTGCTAAAAAGGAAACGCATAGCCTCGAGCCTCATCAATCGGGAATGGCTAAAACAGGGAAGGTGCACATATGGCTAAGTGGCTAGCAACCAATTAGGGTTAGGTCACCCCTGTCTAGAGGTCCCTTTTATTCGGCTGTGTAGGCGGTTGCTGATTCCAACCGTGGGGTGATATTATTCGGACTATTCAGTAAGGGGTAGCTCCGGTCTTGTGATGCAGGGGATCAAGGTGGATCCTCGGTATGGTGATTTAGACCACATACTGTGACGGGCGGTACCCCAGTTGCCCTGCCATTGATGGAAATCCATTCTCCTTACGTGCCTTTTACGGTTTTGATTGTAGAGCCTAGTATTTACTGGAATTTGATGAATGTAACAGTTTCGGCTATTTGAATAAGTATTTGTACTTAGACACTATTATAATATTAGAGGATTTTATAAGAAATGCTTTAGTTATCGTAAGGTAAACCCCCAACATGTTTATTTGTGGCATGGTCTTACGAGATACCTTCGATTTCAAAGGATTTTGAAACTTTAATAATTAAATTAAGTGTATTTTTTTCCATGCTGGTTTTCCAAACTGACTCTAGTGTTATTTATTATAATGCTTGGGTCAGACCGAGTATTATAAATACAGGATAGGATGTTGTGGAGCTCAGTAGACGAGTTGGATGGCGAGACGTATCACACGTACTTGAAGTATATTCTGTTGTGTTATTTAAGCTGTATAGTTAGTTATTGTGGGACAAGTTGATATAACTGTCCAGTAATTGTTTTGATTGTGATGTATTCTGATGATGTAATGTATAAAACATATATATTTTCTTTTGTGTAAAGATCAATTATTATCTATTATACTTTATTCCGCTGCGATTGTGAGATTCTGGTATAGTTTTGTTTTCTCTTCTTCTACCTCTTTGTTTCTTTTCCTCAACAATCTGTCTTTTTTGGCACTCGATCGTCGGCTTATTATACAAGTGGAGTATTTGTGTTGATTTTTCGAGGGTCGAGAAGGGCGGGTCATCACAGAAATCATAAGTTGTAATAATTGTTTAGTTATCATTTCACTATTTAATTTGTTGGAATTTAAATTGGAAATCAATTGCAATTAATCTACTGAATTATTGTAGTTAATGTAAATTAAAATGATAACTTTAGAATATTGATGTAATAATATGTAAACCAATGTTAACCATGTCCATAAAGTAAATGGTTGATTGAATAATAAGATTGAAATCAAAATAAATAAATTTATTAGATTTTAAATTATAATTAATGAATTTATAGTTTAAACTGAACACTATAATTAGTGTAATATTCAACATTGAATTGATATGGAATTTTTTTCAATGGATTATAAATTGCTAAGTAATCAAAAATGATAAAAAAAAATTGGTTATTCAATTTGTAAATGAAAAGTGATTTAATCAACTTAATAATAATTTATTTAATTAACATGAAAATGGTCATTTTGGCCATTTTCTCGGATTTCGACGAAACTAGTTTCACAGGATCTGTAACGATAAATTATTTTAAGATTTCAAGTTTCATAGCGATCGGACTTGTCGTTTGATCGTACGGCCTTGAAACGCTTAGAAATCAATTTATTAAATTCGATTGAAATAAGCTGATTTTAAAAGCTATTCATATAATTGAATTAGGACTTGAAATCTATTTCATTGAATTTAAAAACATCTAGTTTTATATATGGGACGACCTACTTTCGTTTCGAAAGCGAAACGGGCTTTTCGGGTCGTTATCGTCATTTTATAACAATTCGATACGTGTTCATTTCTTATCGGGCTTTGTTCATATAAATAGTTTTGTGCTAATCCTAGCAGCCTTTTTATTTCTCATTACTACATGTACTAGAATTTCTATCGTTCCTCACTTTCAATGGCTGAAAACCTAAATCTCCAAATCCAAATTAAAAGGAAAATCAATTTTAAAAATTCAATCTTCCCCAAACCCTATCATATTATATACCATTTTGATGCTCTCGACGAGCATAATGCACTGGTGCAATTCATTTTTGTAATCGAATAATGGCTTGCCCAGAAATAGCCGATTTAACCTCTGCCGTCAATTGTTAGGGTTTTGATCCAATGGTGGATCTTCGTCCGATCGACGATCGGGATGCGACGTTGGAAAGAGGGGGTCGAGCAAGTCTTAGGGGTATTGTTCGTTCACGTCGCAAGTCATCTGGGTTCGCCAGAAAATTCAAATAAGGGCATAGCGACAGACGACCATTGGGAGCAAAGTGATGCCCGTGGGCGGCATGGGTAAGGGTGGCCGAGAGCAAACATCTCAAGCGTGACCTTGGATCTAGGCAAAGGGCAGCTCGGTGGCGTGTTAACCGAGATAAGGTGGCGGCTATAGCCTGTGGCCGCGTGCACGACTTCATGTTGAGGAGCTAGGGTTTTTGCGTGATATGGTAGCTGACGTGTATCCTTTGCTCTCTTTTTTTAATTTTATTTTAAATTTATTTGTCGAACGTTCTAACCTTAATAACGTTTTCATATAAACATGGATTTGGACGTGGTTTATTCCATTGGGATCGTATCGAAATTCCGGACATTATGAAACTGGTTTGGACGAATTTTAAGACTATTCATTTTTGGGCCTTAATTTGGATTTTAAATTGATTTGAAATCAAAGGTGAGTGCTTTAACCCACTCACAACTACTAAATTGTCTTATGTTGGTTAAATTAAACTAATGATGTGATTAGAAATTGATTAGTTGATGTTTGGTACATTTAAATAGTCATTTCAGTTAAATATGTGTTTTATCGCATATAATTTAATATTGAATTTAATTGTCAATTGAATACCCGTTGATGATAATCAGTTAGTTGATGTTAATTATTAGTTGATTGAATGGTGATTGTGATGGATGTTTGATTATTAATATTGGATGACTGGATGTTATATTTTTATATTGTTATAACACTGCAAGTTCTCTATGGTTGAAATGATACATACCCGAATGATTTGATAGCGTAGGGAGAAATCGTTATGGGTTGAAATGATAGACTCGAGCGATTTTATGGATTTTATCTTAATTCGGGATTGTGGGTTGAAATGATACATACCAATAAATTTAAAATATTTGCGGATTGAAATGATATATGTCTGTAACACTTGACCATAGGATAGAAAATTATATAGGGATATTGGATTGGTTAAATTAAATGATTTTAAATCCTAAATTTTTGAATTCAGATAAATTATATTTTGAAATAGAAATTTGATTTACATAAACTGAATTAATTTCGAAAGCCAAACTTTAAATGTTGAAATTGGAATTGGTTAAACAAATTGTTTAAAGGACTTAAATTGAAATTCGAAAGCTGGATGTGGTCCAGATGTGTTGAAATGTAAGAAATAGTTTAACTTGATATTAATTTCAAATTTTTTTTAATACGAATCGTTTTAAAAAATTATTTCTTTCAAAATCTTGATTAGTAAGATTTTCAAACTATTAATCTAACTTAATGTATTTTAACTATTTTAGACTATTTAACCAATTTTAAACTATTTTAGTTTATTTTGATCTGTTATAATCTATTTACCCCAATTTAATCTTTTTTTAACTTATTTTAAACTAACTAACCAATTCAACCTATTTTTAATTTATTTAAAAACTATTTAATATATTTTAAATATATTTAATATATTTTATAACTATTTAATCTATTTTAATATATTTAATCTATTTTAAAACTAATTAATCGATTTTAATCTATTATGAATCTATGTAATCTATTTAATCTATTTTAAATCTATTTAATCCATCTTAAATCTATTTAATCTATTTATAACTATCTAACTATTGTTAAAATTTCAGACTGTATAAAGTTGAAGTGTTTATATTTAAATCCTTGATTTTTAAAGCGAATATGGTTAAATGATGTTATTTCCTGGAGACTTGACCAGGCAACTTAGTACTCGGCATACACACCGTTCGGCTCAACTGGTTCATTTGGCATCTCTGTACGAACATCATTCAGAAACGTTCGATACCCAGGAGCGGTCGGCCAAAGTTATCGTTCGGCTAAAGGCTTCGTTCGGTCAAGATATCACTCGGCATCCAAGAGCGATCGGCCAAAGGCATCGTTCGGCTAAAGGCTTCGTTCGGTCAAGATATCACTCGACATCCATGAGTGATCGGCCAAAGGCATCGTTCGGCTAAAGGGTTCGTTCGGTCAAGATATCACTCGACATCCAGGAGCGATCGGCCAAAGGCATCGTTCGGCTAAAGGCTTCGTTCGGTCAAGATATCGCTCGGCATCCAGGAGCGATCGGCCAAAGGCATCATTCGGCTAAAGGCATCATTCGGTCAAGATATCGCTCGGCATCCAGGAGCGTTACGTCAAATGCCTCGTTCGGCATACCAAGGACATCCGGCATTCAAAGATGGCCCGGCCTTCTCCCCAGCATGGCCGGCTTCGATTGTTGCTCGGTCTACTCTTCCCACATAACAAACGCACCATTCGGCATAAAGAGGATGGCTCGGCATTTGGCCGTTCGACCTGTTCAGTTCGGCACACAGAGACCACTCCATTTAGGCCGAGATATTCGGCTACCAGGCCCACCAGGGAAGTCCAACCAACCTTTATCTATAAATAGGGAGGTAGGGGCACACTGAAAAGGGATCTTTTTCCGAGAACACTGGGGAGACTCTGCCATTTTTTATACTCTCTTCTTCTTCATTCAAATTTGTATTCAAGCGATTGACTTACAGATTGTATCTGTACTCAAGTAATGGAGAAAGCAATAAAGATTAATCTCAAAGTGGACGTACGAAATTATGCGGAACCACTATAAATTAGGTGTTCTTGTTCTCTGCATTTAAATTTATACTCTGTTCTCCATTTTAATTTACTTTCTTCATTAATCTCTCAACACAATCTTTCTAAGGATGTTAGTGACCACTTTTGGTGTTAACATTTTGGTGCTTTCATTGAGAATTGAACTCAGGTTGTTAGGATCTGCTTTGTAGCTACCGGATTGCACAAATCCCCTAAAGGAGATCCAAAATCATTGACAAGGCATCTGTTGATTTCACTCAGAGTTACAACCAACAACTCTACCATGGAGAGACCACGAACCAGATCGGCCGCTCATAATGCAGATGTCCATGAAGCTGCTAGCGTACAATAAGTTGGACTTGGAAATCAGCCGACAACCAGAGGTGCAGGGCCCTCCACCTAAATCCAAGCGGAAGTCGTTTCCCGAACGGAGTTCAATGACTTGATAAGAGAACTCAAGGAAAGTAGAAGGCAGCTTGATGAAAAGATTCAAGCCAACACTAACCTCATGACTCAGCTCGCTCAACAGCAGCGCCAGAATGCTGGAGGTAACCCTACCCCTTATTCTGAATCTAATAGCTCAACCTAAGCTGACGAACCTCCTAGGCGTAGACGCCGTAAGGATGTAGGTGCACAAGCAGGCGTTGGGAATCAAGCCTGCGAAGAGACCGGACACCCGAATCTCCAAGACCCAAATCAGACGGGACATCAACCCGCACGGTCCCGTGGAATGGAACCCAACCTTCCATCCTCCATACAAACTCCGAACTTAACAGCTATGGTCAGGCAGTTGATGAGAGAAAACCAAGGCTTGACCAATGAAGATTGGGGAGTGACCAGAAGCCATACCCCCTTCACAGATGGTATCCTATAGGCTGAGTATCCCAAGAAGTTCAATATGCCAACTATCCCAGCATATGAGGGGAAGACTGACCCCAGGCAGTATGTTATAAGGTATGGATGGATGATGGATTCTGCAAGAGCCAATGATGCAAGCAAGTGTAGGTGCTTTCCAATCACTCTGTCCGGAATCGCCACCATGTGGTTTACACGACTTCCCCCACGATCTATATCCAGCTTTGACAAATTGGCAATGAAATTCATAGAGCAGTTCAGAATACACACCACTCGTCTAAAGGATGTGATGTCCTTATCAAGCGTAATCCAAGCTCCGGGAGAGTCATTGAAAGCATACTTGCAGAGATTTCATGTTGCTGCTACTGAAGTAAGTAATCCAAACGACCATGCAATTTTGATGGCGGTAATGCATGGAGTGGATCTAGATTCTGAATTTGGAGATTAGTTGGCGGGAAAGCCCCCAGCTACGCTGGAACGTTTTTATTCAAAAGCTCATCAGTTCGTAAGCAGGGAGGAAGCTCGGTGGACAAGGCGAGACAAGGCACCAGGGCCCGTTTAGGAGTCCGTAAAAGGTAACATCGCCATGAAGCAAACCAGCGATAATTTTAGATAAACCCAAGTTAACGTCCAGAACAAGCCTGGGTAGTCTAAAGGATCCGGAGATGGGAATCCCGAAAAGAAAAAAGAGACGAGGAAATGGAAGTCAAGGATCCCGACCTACAATGAATACACCCCGCCCAACGCATCTCTTGAGAATATCTATTTGTCAACTTGTAACACTTTTCAATATAGAAAACCATGCCCAAAGGAATCAATGGAGGAACAGAAGCGGACTGGAAAGTATTGCCGCTTTCACGAGTCTTATGGGCACAACACAGAGGAGTGCAGACACCTCCATAAGGCTATAGAAAAGTTGATTACACAGAAGAAGCTGGAGGAGTTTGTCAAAGACGCACAAGACAGAAGATAAGAGACATCGGACCCCGGACGCGGGCCAGCTCCACACCAACCAGAACAACCTACACGAACTATGGGTAGATTGGTTATCAACATGATTGCTGGCGGACCCCATCATATGGATAAGAATTGGCAGGAGATGGAGCGATATGCTAACTCTTTAAGACATGCGAAGTATGAGTGTTGTTCGAATGTCGAGGATGGGATTCCTGCAAAGCAGCGGCACACGATGGATGATGATATTGTATTCAGGAGTAGAGATACGTATAAGGTGGAGGCTCCTACTATAGATCCAATGGTCATATCTGCTATAATCGGGCCGGCGTTTATGAGGAGAATTCTAATTGATTGCGGAAGTTCCGTTAACATTATCTTCAAGAAGGCCTACGACCAAATGAAGCTGGAGATCAAGGATTTGAAAACATCTAAAGCCAGAATCCATGGCTTTAACGGTGCGGCAACAGATGCAGTGGGGTATGTGGAGTTACCAGTTGAACTGGGGCAAGCCGAGCATAGGACGGTGCGAATCCTATCATTCATAGTGTTGGACGTTGACTCTCCATATAACGTACTTCTAGGACGTCCGGCCTTGGCAGAATTTAGGGCAGCATTGGCCCCTTGGTGTGTGACATTAAAATTCCCCACGGAGAGTGGTGTTGGAGTGGTGCACGGCGATCAGGCGACCGGACGTGCCTGCTATGTGGCGGAGCTGAGAGAGGCTTGGCGTAGAGAGAAAGGAAAGGTTGCGGACTGCTCCGTGCATAGACGAAATGCTGATGATTAACAAGTAGCGCCCGAGCCCTGGCTCGGGCAACATTCTCGAATCTATAGAGACATAGATCCGAGAGACGATGATGGGAAACCCAGGAAAACAAATGCAGCATCGGATGAGCTAACCATTGACATCCCAGTTAGCCAGAGCGACCCATCACGAGTTCTTAAAATTGGGTCGCAACTCGACCCTTTGGCCGCTGAGAGCCTTACTGATTTCCTCCGAGTGAATCTTGATGTTTTCGCCTGGACACATTCTGATATATGTGGGATTTCTCCTGCGATTGCGAGTCATATGTTGAACATAGACCCGAAACATGTACCTGTGAAACAAAAAAGGAGAGGCATGGACCCGGAGAGGTCTGCGGCTCTCAAAGAGGAGGTGGACAAACTCAAAGCCAACGGGTTCGTCCACGACGCCCTCTACCCTGAATGGGTATCTAACGCGGTGCTAGTAAAGAAGGCAAATGGAAAATGGAGGACTTGTGTTGATTATTTTGATTTAAACAAAGCATGCCCTAAGGAAAGTTTCCCGTTGCCTAGGATTGACCAGCTGGTCGACTCAACTGCCAGAAATGAGCTATTATCATTTATGGATGCGTACTCCGGATATAATCAAATCCCAATGCACCTCCCAGACCAAGAACACACCAATTTCGTCATGAACATGGGACTGTACTGCTATGTAGTAATGCCATTTGGGTTGAAGAACGCAGGAGCGACTTATCAATGCCTGGTGAATCGAATGTTTAAAGATCAGATTGGTAAAACAATGGAAGTCTATGTGGATGACATGCTCGTGAAGTCACGGCAGTCAAACGACCACATCCGAGACTTGGCGGAGATGTTTGACATACACAGGCATTATGGAATGAAGATCAACCCGTTGAAGTGTTCATTCGGCGTAGCGTTAGGAAAGTTTCTGGGATTCATTGTGAATGCCTGGGGAATCGAGGCTAACCCAGAGAAGATTCAGGCTATCCGAGATATACAAGTGCCCAGAACCATAAAACAGTTATAAAGCTTGAATGGAAAAGTGGCCGCGCTGAGCCGATTCATATCCAAGGCCACAGGCAAGTGTATTGCTTTCTTCGATGTCATAAAGAGAAGAAAGAGGAATTTCGAGTGGACATCCGACTGTGAGGAAGCATTCCAGGCTACTGTAAGGCACTTGGAAAGTCCCCCGCTATTGTCGAAACCAATAGACAACGAAATATTGTATGTATACTTGGCTGTATCCCAGCATGTTATCAGCATAGCCCTGGTTCGCGAGGAAGACCGGGTCCAGAAGCCCATTTACTACGTTAGTAAACGCTTGATGGGGCAGAAAGAAATTATCCGAAGATTGAGAAACTAGCCTATTGCTTGGTGACTGCAGCACGCAAGCTTCACCCGTATTTTCAGGCACACTCAATCAGTGTTTATACTGATCAGCCTTTGCGACAGATGCTCCAGCGACCGGAAACTTTGGGAAGGATGCTATAATGGAATATTGAGCTAAGTCAGTTTGACATCACCTACCTGTCGTGAAGGGCCATACAAGGACAGGCACTAGCTGACTTCATTGCTGAATTCACTACGACAGACGAATTAAACGATCATAATGTCATACCTCCCGTTCGATGGAAGATGTACACCAATGGGGCATCTAAAAACCATTGTTCGGGGGTTGGCATAGTTCTCGTAACTCTTGAAAATCGATCAGTCTGCTGCGCTTTGAAGCTCGAATTCATAGCAACGAATAACGAAGCCGAGTATGGAGCGTTGATCGTCGGCTTGAAACTTATCAAAGAACTGGGAGTAAAATCGGTTGAAATATTCAACGACTCACAACGGGTGGTGTACCAAGTGCGAGGTGACTACCAAGCAAGGGGGCAGAGACTTGCCCATATTTGGTTCGAGTTCAGGAGCTGCTAGCGAATCTCGAGTACTACGATATTTCGCATGTCCCGCATGAGCAAAACAGAGCAGCCGACTCGTTGGCAAAGTTCGCAAGCACAGGCGACGCACAACAAATGGGATTATTTCCTATTGAGACCCTCCATGCTCCGATTATAGATAAGATGGAGATAGATTTCGTGTTGGAAACAGAAATCGAGAAGGAATCGTGGATGACCTCAATCAAGCAGTACTTGCTATTCGAGATCTTGCCCAAAGAAAGGGGCGAAAGGCGACAAGTCCTTCGTAAGGCTTCTCATTATGTAATACAGGATGGAATAATGTATTGAAAGGGATTCTCAACCCCACTACTCCGATGCATTTCCCATGATGAGATAAAACGAGTCCTGGAGGAAGTCCATGAAGAAGAGTGCGGCGACCATACTGGGGGGCAGACATTAGCAAAGAAGATCATCCGCTATGGATACTACTGGCCAACTGTGAATCGGGATGCTGCAGACTATGTGAGAAGATGTGATAAATGCCAGATATATGCAAAAATCCCGAGAGCTCCGCCGATGAAACTCACGCAAATGGTTGGTCCCTGGCCATTTGCAATGTGGGGAATCGACTTAGTTGGTTATTTACGCATAGCCAAAGGTGGAGCGAAATATGCAATAGTTGCAGTCGACTACTTCACCAAATGGGCAGAAGCAGAGCCTCTGGCCACGATAACCACCAAGAAGGTTATTAATTTCGTCATACAAAATATCATATGTCGCTCGGCCTTCCACGGACCATCATTACAGAAAATGGGACTCAATTCGAAAGCAAGGAGTTCAAAGAATTTTGTCGGAAATATGGCATTGAGAAGAAGTTTGCAGCGGTTGCTCACCTGAAGGCCAACGGACAAGTGGAAGCCATAAACAAGATAATCAAGTCCATATTGAAAAAACGTCTGGAAAAGGCTAGAGGCAGTTGGGTGGATGAACTTCCAACAGCACTTTGGGCCTACAGGACCACCCACAAGACCGCGACTGGCCACACTCCATTCGCGTTGGCATATGGCACGGAAGTTGTCATACTCGTGGAACTTGAGGTCCCATTACATTGGGTAACTTACTACGACCCCGAATCGAACCAGAATCTTTTATTGGAATCGTTGGACTTCATTGATGAAAAATGCGAAGAAGCCAATTTGAGAGCAGCCGCATACAGACATAGAGTCGCTAAATATTATAATGAGAAGGTCCGACCAAGAATTTTAGTGTGGGAGACCTCGTTTTGAAACAAGTTTTCCCGATCCCGTCTCATATGAATCCCGCATGGGAAGGTCCATATGTCATCGAACGGAAGCTTGAAGAAGGAACTTTCAAGCTAGCGACCGTCGATGGTGCGACACTCCCCCGAGCATGGAACAACGAGCAATTGCGTCATTATTATACTTAGTCTATTTCTTTCATGTATTAGTTGCACTGATTTCCAGTATGCTTTAATTTCTTGTTCTCGGCATGTAATAAGGCAATTTAGCTTGCTCTTATTAATAAAGGCTTGAATCCATCTTTTCCATGGATTACTAATGTCTCTACAAATGATGATCCTGTGATGGGCAAATAAAATTATGTTATTCCGGCTAACGTACGAACGCGCACGGACACTTAAAATCACCAAGTCCCCGGAGCGAGGACTGGAGTACTCTAGGTCCCCGGAGTGCGGACTCGAGTATAAATGATTTAAAATCTCCAAGTCCCCAGAGTGCGGACTGGAGTACAGTAAGTCCCCGGAGCGCGGACTCGATTATGAACGACTTAAAATCTCTAAGTCCCCGGAGTGCGGACTGGAGTACTCTAAGTCCTAGAGCGCGGACTCAAGTATAAATGATTTAAAATCTCCAAGTCCCCTGAGTGCGGAATGGACTACTCTAGGTCCTCGGAGCGTGGACTCGAGTATAAACGATTTAAAATCTCCAAGTCTTCGAAGTGTGGACTGGAGTACTCTAAGTCCTCGAAGCGCGGACTCGAGTATAAATGATTTAAAATCTCCAAGTCCCCGGAGTGCGGACTAGAGTACCCTAAGTCCTCGGAGCGCGGACTCGAGTATGAATGACTTAAAATCTCCAAATCCCCGGAGTGCGGACTGGAGTACTCTAAGTCTCCGGAGCATGGACTCAAGTATCAATGATTTAAAATCTCCAAGTCCCCTGAGTGGGGACTGGAGTACTCTAGGTCCTCGGAGCGTGAACTCGAGTATAAACAATTTAAAATCTCCAAGTCCCCGGAGTGCGGATTGGAGTACTCTAAGTCCCCGGAGCGCGGACTCGAGTATAAACGATTTTAAATCTCTAAGTCCCCGGAGTGCAGACTGGAGTACTCTAAGTCCTCGAAGCGCGGATTCGAGTATGAACGACTTAAAATCTCCAAGTCCCCGGAGTGCTGACTGGAGTACTCTAAGTCCTCGGAGCGTGGACTCAAGTATAAACGATTTAAAATCTCCAAGTCCCCGGAGTGCGGACTGGAATACTCTAGGTCCCCCGAGCGCGGACTCGAGTATAAACGATTTAAAATCTCCAAGTCCCCGGAGTGCGGACTGGAGTACTCTAAGTCCCCGGAGCGCGGACTCGAGTATAAACGATTTAAAATCTCCAAGTCCCCGGAGTGCGGACTGGAGTGCTCTAAGTCCCTGGAGCACGGACTCGAGTATAAATGATTTAAAATCTCTAAGTCCCCAGAGTGCGGACTGGAGTTCTCTAAGTCCCTGGAGCACGGACTCGAGTATAAAAGGTTTAAAATCTCCAAGTCCCTGGAGTGCGGATTGGAGTACCCTAAGTCCCCGGAGCGCGGACTCAAGTATAAACAATTTAAAATCTCTAAGTCCCCGGAGTATGGACTGGAGTGCTCTAAGTCCCCGGAGCGCGGACTCGAGTATAAACAATTTAAAATCTCCAAGTCCCCAGAGTGCGGACTGGAGTACTCTAAGTCCCCGGAGCATGGACTCGATTATTAACGACTTAAAACCTCTATGTCCCCATAGTGCGGACTACGGTACTCTAAGTCCCCGTAGTGCGGACTCGATTATGAACGACTTGAAATCTCCAAGTCCCCGGAGTGCGGACTGGAGTACTCTAAGTCCACGGAGCATGGACTCAAGTATAAACGATTTAAATGACTAGGTCCGCTGAAGACGAACTAGATATAAATGACTTGAAGACATCGAGCCTTCGGCTATATTAGAAAATATTCTAAGTGCTTGGGGCATGGAAGAAAAAACAGATAGTTCTCAAAGAATTTCCGAGCTATATGAAGATGAACCGAGAGGTCTATTATATTCACAATAGCTTGGATTTGAATCACAATCACAAAGAAAATGGAACAAAAGCCATGGAAAGACGGAAAACTAATTTTTATTCATCAAAGATAAGTTTCCATTACAACTCCTTTGAAGCTCGGAATCAAAAGTTTACTTACACAAACTAAGAAAACAAAAGTACTTGCATAATCTAAACTGACTCTCGTTGAACGAGAGTAATGATTACTTCTTATGCTTCTTCGCCTTCTTTGCCTCCGTTGTCTTCTCAGATGACCCCTCTCCTCCGCGTTTACCCTTGGTACCCTTCTTTGACGGAGGAGTGATAGCCGGAGAAGTATGAGGGACATCATGGGTTTAGACCTGCCAGGGAGAATGGTCTTCAGGGGCTTATTCAACGGATCATCGGGGTCCACGGCTTGAGGTTTGACCTTGATCTTGGTCGTTTCTCTCTTCTCTTTCTCCAGCCTCTTCTTCATACTTAGCTCAGATGTGTGTTCGGAGGCGCATGTGATCTCTACTTCATAACTCCCCTCGATGGGAGAAGAAGTCTCATATTTGTCTTCATCTAGCCCCCCAATCACCCGAGCATCTGGCCTAGGAGCTTCTCCTGCCCGACTAGCCTCACTTATCTTCTCCTCCACCTCCTTGGCGACATTGCTCCTTGGAGTGGGCCCGGGATCAGAACGACCTGCGCGAAAGCATGGAAAACAAGCATTAGAATACAATAGTCCCAGGATGTCGACATTTGGAATCTCAAAGTGAAGAGTTATCTACCAGCTTCCGGCAGGCTCTCAGCCGTCAAGGAGGTCTCACCCTCCGGAATGGGAGACAGAATATGGACACCAAGGCCAGGGTCCTCCGGATTATAACTAATATGCTGCTCGAATGGATCGAGTATCGGCCGATCGAATAGGCGCATGAGCTGGAGGCGCGGCCTCGGATGGACCAGTAATAACTTCTTTCCCTTTCTTTGAGGGGGAGCCTTTGCAATAGATAGCTTTGGCCGCCAACAAGTCCGAAGGCTCATTTCCCTTGAGATATTCTTTTATAAATGCCCCCTCATCAATCTCTTCGGTGCCGTGCTCGACCTTCCTGATTTCTATCAAAGCCTCTCATGCCTCGGCTAAAGATTCAAGATAGCCCTTGCCCAAAAAAAGATAAGTCTCGATGCATGAGAACGCGGGCGTTGAACTCGGCAATTAGCAGGTCAAACATGCTTTTGACCTCTTCCCTGCCCTTTTCTCTAGCCGCCTCAAGACGCGAATCGATATCCACGGATGCTATCTTCTTGCCCTCTTCTCGGGATTCACTCTTTATCGCCTCAACATAGGAAAGCTCGGCCTCAAGTTTTTCCTTTAAGAGTCGAGTAGTAACGATTTCGTCACGGTACCATTGTGACTCTTCTTGAGCGGCCGTTTTCTCTTCCCTCTCCCTGCGGAGCTGCTCCTCAAGTTCTTTGACGCGGAGGCTGAGTGCATCCCTCTCCTTCTGAACTGAGTCCTTCTCTAGAGCCAAGGCCCCACATCATTGAACTGCCTCGTCAAGTTCTTTCTTATGAGTTGACTCCAGACGAGTAACGGCCTCAGCAGTGTCCTTAGCTCTCTGATGGGTGACCTCAAGCTCAAACTTGTAAGTGTTCTGAGCTTTAATGATATCCTTGTCGTGGATAGCCTCAAGCTTCAGGCGGTCGATTTCATGCTGGCGCTCCATGGAAACTTCAGAAATTTTTTCGGCTAGATGAACAAACGCGTCGTGTTGAACATAGACGTCATTCGTACAAGCAAGGGCGCTCTTTTTGGCATGTCCGGGAATAGGGTGAATCGCCGAGAGGAATTTCAGGCCATCGAAGCAAATTTTCGAAAATTTATCTTTAAGCTCGGCTAGCCTCTCTGATACTGTTGGGTCTGTTGCAGGAGCGGGGGAAGACGGCTTTGAAAGTTCGCCCCTCCTGTAAGAATCTCGGGACTGTCGAGTGGAAGAGGAGTCGGAGTGTTGGTCCCGGGGAGCATCAGGTTATGACCTCTTATGGCCGCACTTCTCTTTACATTGCTCCACGTGAGAAGAGGTATCCTGTGGTATTTTGGCTGATAATAAATTTTTCTCCGAGATGACGAGTCCTGGGAATGATAGTCTTTATCGCCGTCACCATCCCTATCTCGACGTCTTCCGGAACCCGAGTCCCGTTCAGAGTGGTGAAGAACAGATGAGCCACGAAGGCGATTGAATCCATGTGAACGCCCCATACCACCTGTATAGAATTCAAATAACAGCGAATTGGCAAACAGTAGTGTGACGAAAAAAGTCTAAGCGAAAATTGAAGTGCAAGTGTTCGTGTGTGTCCTAGTGTTTCCCCTAAACGGACCAGTCGCTTTGCTAATAGGAGTTTTCTCTCCCTGACTCTGGGTTGGAGCACCCACATCATCTCTAATGGACGAATGAAGTTTGGATGCCTCCGGATCGTCAAAGTCATAATTAAGCAGATCATCCGGAATAGAGAGGATCGATAAGCCCTTTAAAGAACTTTCTGTGTGCTGCGAAGAAGCCTCTTTCTCCGTCGGGATAAGCGTAACTTTTGAAGTTCCACCAACCTTCTCCTTTCTGATTTTGTACGTCAATCCCTTTTTCCTCTGTGAAGGAGAAGATGACGTTTCGATATCGTGCACTTCAGCTATAGGATCTTGGGCTGGACCCAAATTTTCACCTTGTGCTTTAGGTGTTTCACCCTCCTTGATTTTCCCCTCTTCTTGTACATCAGGGGTCTGGCATGCTGACGACTCAGCTAATTTTTTCCCTTTACCGGAGACCGGCCTGGGTACAGTAACGCCTTCGGGAAGACTTACCCGGCGACCTTGTGCTAACAATCCGAACCTCGATAGTGATTCATTTGAGATAAGAGTTCAGATGTCTCGTTTTTCGGCGGGAAGAGCTCTAATAGCTTAAACGGCCTCAGAATACCCGCGGCCGTCGGGACGTGGATTGATACCTGAGAAGATGAAACAAGAGTTAGAATAGGCATAGCTTCGGCCAAAACATGAGTATCGTTCCAAGAAGAAGACTTACTTCCTTCGACCCATCTCCTCGCGAAACCAGGGGGCAACGCACATAGAACCATTCCTGTTTGTACAGGGAAAACTTGCTCCACACCCCGGTTAAAGTTTGGCATTTGTGATGCGGCTCGAGGAACATAAAGGAGGGGCTATCTCTCCGCTTCTTGATCATATAAATATATCTGATGTCGCCAGGAGTGGGGGCCTAGAGAAGACGGTCATGAAGAGTATGTAAGTGCCATAGATGAAGGTGTGACCGTTTTGGTGCAACTGCGACGGGGCGATGTCGATGTATTGCAGCACATCCCAAAGAAACAAATTGAACGGTGGCACACTTCCAACCCAACACATGAATTTATTCGTTGTGTATCCGACTGGGGGCAAGTGTGGCCGGTCGTGCCCCGATGGAACCAGCACGTCGTCAAAAGATATTCCATGGATGGAGCATATTCGCCGGAGCGCAACTTCATTGATTTTTGAAGCCTGTGAACCGATAGGGTTGTCCAAGAAAATCGATGCCTCCAGGGCATCGAGGACTAAGTTATGTGCAGGGGAGGTTGATGGATTTGAAACATCCGCAACTTCCTATCGAGAGGATGGTCCCGGTGTGTCAAAGACCGTGGCGGAGCTGGATTTTTTAGACATCTTCAATAAATAGTGAATTCGGCTAAGCACCTGTGTGAGCTATACTTGAAAAACGTTCGACGTTAGAATTAACAACACAAATATTCACCCATGTGGTGTGCGAACTAGTGCGGTCAATCGTGTATAAGTGCTGAAAAGTTGAAAGTCACAGAGTTAATAACATAAAATTGAGCTTCGAGTCATCGCCTTCAAAGACCGTCATCGCTGACCGTCTCTAAAAGTCTGCCTTATGGTGTTTACAGTTTCGGATTCAGAAACTGTTAGAAGAAGTTATCCGGTTGTGTCAATTTAAGTTCAGGTTTATTCCAAATCAGTTCGATACACTAGTATGATGGAGTTTATGTACCTGTCTTGTTATGTGATTAGGCAAGGCAATTGATTGATCGGCCTAAGTATTGTTCGGCTGAAATATGGGTCGGCATTCATGATCGTTAGGTCTAAAGATTGTTCGGCCTAACTGTCGACCGGGCAAGCTATCGTTCGGCTGTGCTACCGTTCAACGAAACTATCTTTCGGCCTAAACAACATCCGGCCTAAGTTCTGCCTAGCCAAAGTAACATTCGGCATCCCAACCAACTCTTGCTTCCTCCCTAACCTTCCATCCTACCGTTCGGCATGTGATGGGTCACGTCGAACCAGAATTACGCCGAACTCCAACGCTCGGCACTTACTCTCTTCCATCGTCCATGCCGAACAACGAGGGCCGACCGCTTGGTAAATCATGCCAGACCATGCCGCTCAGCATCCCAACTATTTCCTGCTCCTCCTCTATTCTTTCTTCTTCCAATATCGTTCGGCACAAGGTAACTGTGCCAAACCACAACACGTCCCCCAACAGCTTCCTAATAAGCTCGTCTCTAATCACTTCTCCTTTCCCCCTCATCATTTAACCCTAAAAACTCTTAAACCACCTCAATCAAGACTCGACTCAATCTACGAATTTGAGCATAAAAACATTTTTGGTTATGGGAAAGGATTTAGGTAAAAGAATCGGTACCTATTAGTAGGTCGAAACTTGGAAAGAGTTTGATAGATCTGTGAAGGTTGTTAGTTGGTGAGGTTGGCAAGTACAAGGTAGCGGAGGTAGAAAGTGGAAAGAGAAGAAGGAGGACGACACTGTCCTTTAAAGGGAAGAAGAAAAAGAAGGCAAAGCGACGTTAACCGGTAGAACCGGTCAAAGCCACATCGTTCGGCATCATCTTGTTCGGCATACGAGGGATGTTCGGCTTTGGTTATATCGTTCGGCCTCAGCTACACTGTTCGGCACACACCTCCACAACTGATATTCACAAGAGAGCAATCCCCAAGAGTGATGGGCCATGGTTCGAAGCGGAGCATCGGGGATACGTAATCCAAAGCGTACTACGTTCGGTCACGTAATATACTGTGGGGGGCAAGTGTTTCCTGGAAACTTGACCAAGCAACTTAGTACTCAGCATACCCACCATTCGGCTCAACTGGTTCATTTGGCATCTCTGTACGAACGTCATTCAGAAACGTTCGGTACCCAGGAGCGGTCGGCCAAAGGCATCATTCGGCTAAAGGCTTCGTTCGGTTAAGATATCACTCAGCATCCAGGAGCGATCGGCCAAACGCATCGTTCGGCTAAAGGCATCCTTCGGTCAAGATATCACTCGGCATCCAGGAGCGATCGGCAAAAGGCATCGTTCGGCTAAAGGCTTTGTTCGGTCAAGATATCACTCGGCATCCAGGAGCGATCGGCCAAAGGCATTGTTCGGCTAAAGGCTTCGTTTGATCAAGATATCGCTCGGCATCCAGGAGCGATCGGCCAAAGGCATCGTTCGGCTAAAGGTTTCGTTCGGTCGAGATATCTCTCGGCATCCAGGAGCGTTCGGCCAAATGCCTCGTTCGGCATACCAAGAACATCCGGCATTCAAAGATGGCACGGCCTTCTCCCCGGCATGGCCGGCTTCGATTGTTGCTCGGTCTACTCTTCCCACATAACATACGCACCGTTCGGCATAAAGAGGATGGTTCGGCATTTGGCCGTTCGGCTTGTTCGGTTCGGCACACAAAGACCACTCCATTTGGGCCGAGGTATTCAGCTACCAAGCCCACCAGAGAAGTCCAACCCACCTTTGTCTATAAATAGGGAGGCAGGGGCACACTGAAAAAGGATCTTTTTCCGAGAACACTGGGGAGACTCTGCCATTTTTTATACTCTCTTCTTCTTTATTCAAATTTGTATTCAAGAGATTGATTTACAGATTGTATCTGTACTCAAGTAATGGAGAAAGCAATAAAGATTAACCTCAAAGTGGACATAGGAAATTACGCTGAACCACGATAAATTTGGTGTTCTTGTTCTCTGCATTTAAATTTATACTATGTTCTCCATTTTAATTTACTTTCTTCATTAATCTCTCTACACAATCTTTCTAAGTGTGTTAGTGACCAATTTTGGTGTTAACAGATGTTATAACCTAAATTGGGATTTGAAATGATAGTTGCTAATGATACGATATATTTGAGTAAATATGGTGATTTTGAAATGAGAATTAAATTAATCTATCTTATCAATAATGAATATGATTTTGAAAGTGAATATGATTTCGAAAGTGATATTGTTTGAATTGAATATGATATTTTGATATCAATTATGAAAGGCTTTGGAAATTCAAAAGAACCATCAGGTGTGAAATAAGTGTTTGGTTGTTAGAGACCGAGATGGGATATTGTCATACTCTCCGCCAATACCGAAAACCACTTTAACAACTTTGTACGTGGTGGAGATTCCAGACTGAAGTAAGATGGTTTGGCAAACGATTCTGTAAGAGGTATTAACATAGCCCTGACTCCCATGAGTCAGCTTGATGTAGCTAAAACAGGAGCATGCGGGGCCAAATGAGTTTGCATCTTCGATCGGACACATTTCTTCGATACCATATTATTACTTTGTTGATTGATTTGGTGGCCACCCTTTGATTTTGATTATGGGAGTGTGTTTCATAGCGGGTGGTAGTAGTTACTATGCCTTACCACCAGTCCGGATCCACAAAACGGTAGTATCCTACCCTGGGCATTGCCTCGCATGCCTTGTCACATGCCTTATCGTACCTTTATGAGTTTGTTTTGTACCATACCTATGGAGTGCCCTCTGGGTAAACCATCGGTTTGGTGGAGCTTACGATATTGTGGACCACGGGAATATATAACATGTGTTAAGGGGGATATTGGTAACGCCGTAATGTTATTTTGATACTTTACTGTAGACACTATTATAATGGCGTATTGTACTTTGTATGTAGATAGTTTTACGGATCCTGAGGAGAAAGAAATCTCGAACATCTCTTAAGTTATTGCACCCATGTTGACACTGGATAGGAGATGTCAAACCTTGTAAACATCTCTGAAGCTGTTACACTCATATTTATTTACTGTTAATTTAACTTACATAAGATCTTTTAGTTCTGACTCAAGTGTTTTATCTTTTCATTATGCTCGGGTCAGTCCGAGCCTTTCAATATATCGAAGACTGCTTTTCTAGAGAACAAAGACCGAGATTTGTATATTATTATTATTTATTATATTTATCTCACTGCTTCATGTTATTCCGTTGTATTATTTTTATATTAATGATGTATGTACTCTGTTCTATATTATAAAGGTAAAATCAAATGTATTTGTAAAACAGCTTCATGAATTGTTATTTGATTATTATATTTTGCCATTCTATTATGAGATTCTGTGTTTATTTTATTCCTTTCTCCTCTTTTTCTTATTTACCTCATAATAATCCACCCTTTTGAATGGTTTGAGTCTGACGTGTGTGGTTTATCGTCGATTTAAACCATCCAAAAAGGTGGGTGGTTACGTCGGCTATTCTCCTATAGGAAAGAAGGTGAAACAGTCGATTAAATCTAATGTCGTATTAACAACTACCGATGGCTATTGCATTGATGATCTCAACTTCCATCGATAAGAAACGATCGGACTTTAGAAATAATGCATTAGGAACAGCATAGACAGGGGGAGCATTTTAATTTTATTGCAAGATCTTTATTGGCAATCTGTAGTAGATCACCAACAAAGAATAGTTTGTAAAAAATCTCCTAGATTTATGAAAACTCCAATAAAAATATACGAATTCATGCCAACAAACTTATGAAAACTAGAGCCATCCGTAGAAGAATCTAAACCTTTCGAAAACAAATAATCTATTTTTTATGCACAAATTATTTTTATATTTATGTTGTATTTGTATTTTCTCTGTATGATGATTTCAATATATTGAATAAACATTGATTATACAAAAACATCTATAATAAAAATCATTATTAAAGTACTTAATAGGGTAGATGAACGATAATTTAGTCTTCCAAACTCAAGAACCGTCAAACCATCTTCACAAATTGAATATCAAAGTTTACAAATTTTAAAAATAAAATTCATAGTACCATTCGACCGAATCATTCCTATCAGTCGACTGGTACAAATAATATAATTTTTTACATTTTGATAAAAATCGGTTGACCAAAAATTTATAAGTAGTTGATTGATTATTAACTTTTAGTCGACTAACAGACCGTAATTTTGCATTAGTTCCTCTTGGGTTTAAAACCCTAGAAAATCCAACTCAATTGTTCGACTGGACCTCCATTTTTAGTTGACTGGTTATAAACAAATTAATTTAAAAAAATCAAAACTATGGTCAAGGAGGCACACTTTTTATGCATGCACCCAATCATTTATCAACTAATATCTCTTCAATGCTTGATCTACCCTAAACTAGCTCTTTTCTACTTTACCAAATCCAAAAACTCAAAAATCTTCTCCTCTAAAAAAAACAAAAATCTCATTTTTGTTTAAGAATAAAGCAATGGCATAAAAACGAAAGGATCGACCTTCTTCATCTTTAAATGAGCCAACTGAAGCCCAAATCCGCAAGTGGCTACACAACGATACCGCTGTCAAAAGATTTGAAGGAATGAAGAATTCTCATATTTTTGAAGGGTCCTTCGCCAAGATGGAGGATTTTTCTATCTATGTCTTTCATGAGTTCACACAAGAATATGGTATAATGAGTTTAATCAATTTTAATGCTAAGAATGTAAAATTTGTTCTTTAATTGTAAAAATCTTTTATTCTAATCTCAACCCAGATTTTCACAAACCCTGCTCCATCAAAGACATTATGTGGAGTTTAATTTTTGGAGAGAAAATTGTTATCCAATTACCTAGAGTAGGGCATATCTTGAATTGTCCATTTGAAGGAGAGGATTTGAATGAGATTAATTATAACGACTATGCTAAGGATGAGGTTAGTCATAATTTTCTAAGTGATGGCCGTAGGAATTTGAAAGCCATGTAGTTAAGTCCAAAAGCAAGACTCATCCATAGAATCGTAATTCATATTATGATGCCACGAACCGGAAGCTGTGATGAGGTATATGAAAATAATTGTCATGCCTTATACGGAATGTATGCCGAAAAGAAAATTAATTAGGTAGGATTCATTGTAGATCAGATTTGTTGCTTTCACGGTCGTAAAAGAAAAACCATTCACTATGCTCCCTGCATTATGAGAATCTTCTTTTATTTTCACACTAACATACTTGACTTTGAGTTTATTAGTATAAATATCTTGGAGCAAAAACCTTGAAATTAATGAAGCTTCCAATAATAAATGAAGGGCATATGACTTACACCAAATGGTTACAACGCCAAGCCACGTCTTTCGATGCACCACCCCTACTTCCTCATCCATTCTAACATTAACGTATGAATCAGATGAGTCGGATCAGGATGAAGAAATTGTTGAATTACCCATCAATTCATCCATGAGAAACTCCTTCATCATCATCTCTTAAAATCAAATAAAGATAGACGTTCATCTAACTAGAGTTGAATTGAAAGTTGATAAAATGATGGGGTTTCTAGACAAAATATGGAAGAAGATTAGCTGCACTAGACCCTCTACTTTGGGATCTCTTCCACCACCAAATGGAACACCAACTAAGGAGGCTTTTATCAATTGGGATATGGATGAAGAAGAAGAGGAGAACGTTGAAAGAGAGCATCGTAGAAGTGGTGGGAAGTAGGTGAAAAGTTTGTTTGATTTGCAATATTTTTGTTTGTTGCTTTGGAACTTTATGTTGTTTGTTGTTCTTCGCTTTTAGAACTTTGGTATTTTTAATTGTGTTTTGAAACTTGCGGTATTTAAGATTCTGATGTTAAGATTTTGTAACTTTAAAAACTATTTGTGATGTCATATCTTTATTTTATGATGTTGAACTCACGGTGTAATGATCTATTGTTGTGTGACCTCATGATGTACATGACTCTATGTGATGTTATGCAATATTTTTTCCCTTCAAATTGTTCATTTTTTATACTTACTCCTATTGTTGTATATTTTCTTTTTGTCGATGACAAAGGAGGAGAAAAAACTATACTGCCATATCGATAGGGGGGGTATATATCAACGGAAGAACTATTTTATTATGAAAAATTATTTTATAACCTGTGTAGCTATCATCATCAAAATGGGAAAGAATATTAGAGCCTCATAGTTTGATATTTTGATAGTGATAACTACACAAGAAATATTTCTATACATTCTAAATTTGTAGGAAAATATATCGACCAATGAAGAGATACAATGACGAAGACAAGACGACAATGTCAAATAAAGTTATATTAGTATTGTTTTTGTGTCTAGAAGTATATGATTGTTAAAATCTCTTCAAAGTGGTATACACGCAAATTATCAAAGTTGCATGTCTATTTTTCAAAAACAGGATTACATAGTTTCAACTGACTAAAACACCTAAACCAGTTGACTAAAACAATATCAGTTGGTTGGTTATAATGGTTTAGTCAATTGATATCATCTGCATATAATTTTTATTAATATAAGATAATTAGTCGACTCAAACTATATAAACAGTCAACTGATCTAGTGGTTTACTGTATTGCATTATATTTTTATAAATAAGATAATTTATTGACTAAAACTACACAAACAGTTCATTAATGACCCACCAGTCGATTGGTTGCATAGTTTCGTTCAACTGGATAAAAGCAAAAATAAACTGTTTCTTTTCTGTTTGAAAATTCATGCTTTTAACTTTAATCGGCCGACTGATTAGCATTCTGCCAGTTGACTGGCTAAACGCAGTTGCTATATTTTTGAACTTTCTAAAGAGTTCTTTATCAATGAAGAGACACTTCCTTTCATGAAGAATTGCAACTGTATCTAATGGCTGCTACTTCTCATGAACGCATACAACTCTTCAAACATTATAAATAGCACCTTAATTTTAGATTCTAAGAACTAATTTCTCTACTTTGCTCCCAAATTCTCTTTGAAATCTATTCTTATATTCAAAGGCTTACATTGCAATTTTTGATCACTTGAACATTCAAGTTATATCACTGCCATCGAGGGTTGATTACTTAAGTGGTTTTCGCATATTAAGAAATGACATTTTCGTAATTAACTTGAAAACCGATTTGTTGCTTCATTAAGTATTTACTTTCCACTAAATCTCATTTGGTGTTAAATTTTCACCGGCTAATTCCTTACACTACAGTTTCCTTTATAGAACTTATTAATTATATTTCTAGTTAATTAATTAATTATCCTTAATTAAACAATTCTTTCCTTTACTCGTTAATTCATATAAAATCAAATTTTAATGGAAAAAATCCAAATAATTCATTAAAAATTAGGTTTTACCTTGTCCCAAAATTTCAGGTCAAAATAACTGCTTTTAGTATTTTTAATATTAATTTACCTAAAATTAACCGTCTTCTCAACTTAGAAAATTCACAATAATTCCAAATTAATTCCAAAAATTATGGAAATAAAAACACATCTTAATTTCATCATTGTACATGTCATATATCATGTTTGAATCATTTAATTGTGATTAAATCATGTTTTGTGCTAGAACATATACAAATTTACTTTATTTAAATTTCTAAGTATAACCAAACAATATATAATCATTTAAACATGTTTTTCTTCATCAAAAACATTCATTCACAATCAAGTCTGAACCCAAACAGGGTAGGTAGGTTTAGGAAAAAAATTACTCACCTTGATGAAGAAAATCCCGTTGTCTCTTCTTTTTTCCTTGAAGTTGAAAGCTTGATCGTCTAGCTTTTAATTTCCTCTTCTTTCTTCCAGAAATGATAGCTGACCTTGGGTTAGATTTTAGGGATTTATTTTGTAAAATGAAATGAAGTGGAATGGAACAAGGGGTTAGGGTTAAAGGAAATGGGCTAATGATTTGGCTTGGGCAGATATCCCATGTGACCTAATCTCACTAATGCATCTCCTATAACACAACTCTTTCTTATTATAAAACTTATTTTGTTTATCTATATTTACAAGGAAAACTTTAATTACCCGAATTATCCTTGATCCATCCATTTTACTCTTAAAATGTCCAATACTTAATTAACCAAATTTCCCTTTGACAATTCTAACAATTAAATTTATCTTATTCATCTCTTTAATTATATCTTCTTATTATTTATTTAATTCAATTTCTCATATTATGGACTATCTATAATATGGGGTATTACAATTATGTTGCCTCGCTATGTTATGCTTATTCTCATACGATGTTAAGTGTTATGTGCTAATTATCACATTATGTTTATCTATATGTTAAATGATTTGATGATATACTTATGATATGCTATGTGATGAGTGTTAAATTCCTTTAGTGACATTGGGAAGTAAACGACATTTAAGGGGGATATTGTTAATGAGACCGAGGTGAATAAATGTGATAATAATGATAATCAGTGTGACGTGACCTACAAGATAGCCTAGTATACATCGTAGCTAAACTAATTTGAGGCCGCTCAGTGTATTAAGGTAGGCTAACCCCCAGCCATTATAGTCCAAGAAACCTGTTGCATGGACATACCATGATGACAGATGCAAGTGTTATAGAGCTTGATGATGGAAACATGATGATGAAGAAGTACGATGGGGAGTGCTAACGGGGATGAGATGAGAATACGGTGCAATAAAGAGATCATGTAATGGCACCTACAACTACCCATCGAGGTGTAAGAGGGTTTAGTTTACTTTAATTATGTATGTATATTATAGTTTGTTGTTTTGTGTTTATCAGCATTTGTGAGGACATGTTGTTATAACTGTCTAGGATAATGATTTGTTAGTTACTTTGATTGATGTACGCATATTATAGTTTTCTTCTGTAAAGATCTATTGTATATTATATATTACTCATCATGATGTGAGATGCTGTTTGGTTTTTTCTTTCTTCCGCTCCAATAATCTGTTTTTCCAGCACTTGGATGCTTGGCGCATGAATACCGTGGGTGTGTTAGTCTCAACTTTTTCAAAAACTGGGTCGTTGCGTGAGGGGTATATGGATGAAACAGGCCATGATAGCTTGATGTTGATGTGGCATTTGGTAAAGACTAGTCGAGGGGATACTGATGAAATAAGTCGTAAGTCTTGGGGTCAACTTAATGTTAATAAAATGGGTAGGATTCACTTAAAAACATGCACCTCACTTATATATATACTTATATTAGGTTGTGATTAATAAGTATATAGATGCAACTCATAAATGTGAATAGGAGTAATTCCTTAGTTGATTAGAGATGTAGTTGTGAGTCACGTGAATTAGAGTCGTGACATGTGTGTTAAAACATGTATCTAAAACGAGATGTGAGATAGGTATTAGACTAACAAGTGCATGACATATTTGAGAGCAAAGGCATATCATTCTTACCTGATGCATACTATTTATGTATTGAACATGGTTACACTCATAGCTAGTTTCTAGCGAAGATCGGGTTTTTTTTATATCTTTAGCAACCTTGGTTAGACTGAGGTTGTTTTGTAGGTTATGATGTGTGATTGTATCTATTTTATAGGCAAGACATAGAGATGCAGCTAATGACGATGAAGGATATCTGTAGTTCTTGTACTACGTGTTCATATGATACGATGACTTGTATATATGTTGTGATTCAATTATATTTATGATATGATGTATTTGTTCTATCAGTCATGTATTTTGTCTTGAAATGTATGATATGAGATATTGTGTTCGATTTAAAAAAAGATATATATTTATATTTGTTATCTTTTATTTGCTTTCGATTCTGTTAGTCTAGGTTTATTCTCATATTTGTCTCTAATAATGTATTATTCAGTTTTTGGAACTCGAATACATTGCTTTGTGTCGCGATGAGATATATATTATTTCAAATGTATTAAGGTATTGAAACATATTCATGTTGATCCAAGAGAATATAAATGAGAGATTGTTTCTACTGTGTCCTTCACTCCATGCTATCAGTTATCTATTACTCTTCGGTAATATCGACATTGGTCAAGAATGTCGCATAAATACATTAAATATAAATATGTAGAAAATACTTAGGAAAAACATTTAATCGATTGCAGTTATGAATGTGTTCATAACCATGAGTACCGGATCATTTCAATAAATAGTTGTCCTTAAATGTTTGTAGTCAAGATGTATCGAGGATGGAATATCAATACATCCATTGTGGCTAATGTACATAATACTCTCCGTACAATGGACGGTGAGTTACTCACGACCATGGGGGCATTAAAGGGTTACGTACATGTGATTGTTTGAAACAATTACAAAATGACTCACCTGGAGTCTTATATAGGTTAATTACAAAGTCAAATAGAAGATCTCATGCGACGATGTGCATGAATCTTAAATGTTTAAATGATACTTTTATTACAGTCAATCACATAATAACGATGATTGTATTAAGGCCACAGTTGGGTACAAGTTGAAACACTTAAGATAAAACACGATTTAAGAAAGGAACTATCTCTTTCGAATAGAAGGTTGGCATCACTGCAATAAGTAGTCAACTTGAAGTCTAAGTCTTTAGCCAAAGCAAATCCATTAATCGATAATTTTATCAAATTCAATCATGAGCTTTAATATTGTACTCTATAATTGACTATGGACATTATTCGAGTTTAATAAATCGACCGAAGATATCTAAGTGATATAGTTATAACGAAAAGACGATGTGCACAATACATCATTTCTTGAGATGTAACTTAAATGACAAAAAGAAGAATTTTACATTGATCAGTAAGAAACTGAACTTATGTCCACTACCATATTGTAGCAATGTCTATACATGCTTTAATATTTAAATAATTTAAATATTACAGTGTGTTGAGTTCATATAAGGGAGTCACACAACTAGGGAGTCATTGTCAATTGTCCGACTTTAACAAAATAAAATAATTTATAAATTTTATGAATTAAAATGGTGAAAATTAACATAAATGTTATATTAATTTATTTTTATTTTTATTTATTTATTTGTAGCATTGAGAATAATTAAAGTAATATGTAAATGTTATATATTGAACTACTTAAATAAAAAAGCTAAAATAAAATTTAAGTAATTAATAATGGTTATTATTTGGACTAAGATTTGACATATGTGATGTATAAAAGGGATCAGACATAAAAGATATAAATGGGAGCTTTGTTTTATTGAAAAATAATTACTAATAAATAGTTTATGAATAGACAAAGATGAGAAAAAGGTGGAAATATGTTAGATATACTACATCCATTTAGAGGCTATAAATGCCAACATATTCCCGTACTGCTTTAATATAAGTAAACAAACATAAGTCCTAGCATCCATGAGAGATATTTGAAGCTTCGTGAGAGATTTTTTTTCTTTCATGGTGTTCAAGTGCCTTACTAAGTTCAATTCACTCAAACACTTCAAGATCATAAATAACTGCTTGATAATGTGAGAATTAAATAGGAAGAAATTAGAGGAAGTGAACTTATGTACAAGAATTTTGGGTACATTGTTGTCGAAATAACATGAAACTTCAAATGGATGGAAAATCCCTCTTTCAACTCAAGGTTATATCTTTATGAAAAATTTGATGCAGTGTATGCTTTTAGCTAGAAAAGGAAGTAATTTCAAATGGAGGACGATGCGAAAGAAGATGAATTTGCAAGAACTAGATATAAACCACTATTATTTAATTTATTTTCTAGTTTTTCCACTGACTACACAAGATGAATAGCATGCAAGGACATGCAATATTTACTTATCTTTAAAGTTGTACTACAAATTGTTAGGTGAGCCGTATGGGTGTACTTGTAGGTATATGTTATGTTTCTCTTGCACTTATTTGGTCCCTAATAATGAATCTATTGTACAATTTTATCAAGTGAATAAAATATTAATTTTTGTAGTAAACCATTTTTGTATATATGTGTTTATAAATGTCCGATACACACACAATGCAAACATACTCATACATATATACATACATACATACACGCACATACACACACGTATGTATGTATTAGTTTTAAGTTTGGAAAAATTATGAAGTATATTTATATATATATATATAATACACACACACACATACATACACACCCCTTGCGTAGATATACATACATATATATATGATATTAGCAATAATATTTTATACATACATATGTGTATACACATACACATATGAATATAATAAACACAGATACATTTTGTTAGTAGTTTTGGCTTTAAGAAAATGAAATTTCCCAATGTTCAACACATATGTTTAAATTACATACATACATATTATAATGATTTGATTTATTAGAAGTCTAAAAGATTTAAAATTCAAAATTTAAAAGCATTATTTTTAGGTAATTACTCAATACACACACACACTGGCCAACTAAATATTTAGGATTTAAAAATTCAAATTTCAAAATTTAAACTATATATCCAAACTAAATAATAACCATAATGTTCCTTTATTACAGCCAAAACCACATTTAATATATGTGCAGATATACATACATATAAATAATATATATATCTATGCATTCGACTTGAAATTTAAATTTTATACATAAATGTATAATGCATATCTAATTATTATTTTAGTAACTAAATATATATAAATTTATATAAAAAATATTTAATATGTAAATATTTATTACCTGCAATCGTTATAACTCACATATATGAACTTCGTTTTACGTGGAACTTGTTACGTTGAGTCCATTTTGTAATTGTAACATAAAACACTATTTACTGTAGTACTTTACATCTAATACAATAAATCAAATATTATGATATTAATACTATTTGCTTTCCTCCTTTGGAGGATCACTCATTTTACTTAGAAAATAATATTAATACTATTGCTTTAAGAATAAGAGTAGTATTGTATTCAAGCAGATCACTCATTTTGATGTCTTAAAGGTTCGAATGAATGGCCTATATAACCTCAATTTAAAGCGCCACATCATTTGTCGCTTGAGCCAGTAATCCTTGACATAATATTAATGTTATGAATTAGTGTGACGCCCCACCTCTATACCCACGCTAGACAAGAACACTACGGAGTAATGATGTCGACTAGCACGGAGAATACGGCTGTTGAGGAGCGACCATCCATGTAATTGCTTTGTGCGAGCACCGATATGTCAGATAGTAAAACATGCATTTTATTTCAAGAGGAAATCCGACATACCGATACATACTCAAAGCTACTACACAGTGGCTATGTAATTCCTTCGGAAACAAATATAGAAATAAGCATAACATAAATCAGTCATAGATAATTCACATCACAAGGCGGAAGAAGATATGAATGTATAACAAACACATGAAAGTGTATATCAGAGTAGCGGTCTAAAAAGATCCGCAATAACACAAAAGAATAGTTACAAGAACTACACAAAAGAATAAGTATACATCATGGAGTCTATATCTCAATTGTATACAATCCAAAAACTACTAATCTAAGTAGTTAACCAAAAGTCAGAGAAATCAATCCCAAGTGAGAAGTCAAGCTGAAGCACCTGTAACATCTCGGTCTGACCCGAGTATTATTTAATAAGAAAATAATAAACGGACCAGTCTAACTATAAATATCAGATGAAACGATATAGAATAAGAGATATGACTAAACGCATAATAATCACAATGCCAAGCTGTGATATATATAAGTAATTGAAAATCAACAAGAGATTAATCAATATCACCAAATCTACACAAGAATCAAAGGAAATGTCATACTCCTTATTTCGTTCACCCAACCATAAATATTGACGATTATATCAATGTCGATCACAAGACACACAAATTCACCAATGCACAAATATTGATAAAACTTATCAATGGAAATCACGAAATTGGTGAAACACAAATTCGAGAAATCATCTCAAGAAATCCAGTCAATGACACACGAATTCACCTATGCACAAAAATTGATAAATCATATCAATAGAAATCACAAAAATAGGTGAAGAAGAAAATTCCAGAATTCGACACACGAAATCCAGAATTCACACAAAATAGGGGGGAGGCCTATCACACGAACGAGAGCATGAAAACTCACCAACATATGTATCACACGAACGAGACGCTATCTCATGGTAGCTAGCCATTAATTTTTGACACACGAACGGCCCGAAGACCATGGGGCGCTACCCCATCAATTTGAGTCGAAACTCCACAAAACGGGGTTTAGTCTCCCTCGCAGACAAAGAGACATCGCACATTGCTAGTCTAAATCACAAAAATGATCGTCATGATCATCAAGAAGTGTCAATTACAGTAAGCTAGTAAATATATGAGCTTAGCTTCATGTCCCATAACCACTAGCTTAACTTAAATATTTACGTACAAATTGTAGATCTCCACTAGAAATTTGTCACAAGAGTTTCAATCGAACGAGTCCAAGAATTAACCGACGAAGTAAACGCAAGCGTTTCATACCACTTATTTTACTAAGTCGTTTAATTAGATTTCTCATACGAGTGAGGTAAAGGTTTGTATATACTAATAGATTGGAAATCGGTTTGAGAAAACGAGCTTTGTTATAAAATAGTGTTGAAATCATTTGAAGAAAGAGTTTTGATATTTATACTAGTATAGAAAACCTTTACATTTTTAAAGTGACAAATCACAAAGAAGATTGTAGGAACAATCAATCACTAAAATTCACATTCGAAGACGTGAATGAAAATCCAAAGAAATCGATAAAGAATCCATCGAAATGGATATTCAAAAATCCCTAAAAAGGAGTCATCAAAGTCATAACAAATGATAACAACACATAGGAAACAACACGAATTGATTAAAGTTGGAAATTCAGACAACTAGGCGAAAAAGGCAAAAATGCACCAGGTCGGTCGGCCGGCTACAGAGCTCGGTCGACCGGACCCTGTTCCAAAAAAATCTCGGGAAGCAGGTCGGTCGGTTGAGCCCTGTAGCCAGTCGACCGGACCAGAGACAGAAAGGTGCCTATGAACCTTAGTAGCAGGTCGGTCGACCGGCCTAGGGGTTCAGTCGGCCGACCCTGATGATCTGCAAATTGAAACCTATTTCAAATGAGGTGCAAACCTCTTCAATTTGCAATCGGTCAAGCGACGGCACTAAGGGTTTACGCCAATCGACTACCCGGCCATATAAGCTCCTCGGTTCATCACCAAAAACATGATCAAAACATCAAAGTCATGATTTTTAAAGAATTAAACCCAAAACACTAAAAATTGGAATATTCACCAAATCAATTCAAACCAAAAGCAATTGCACAAGAATAAGTGTTAGGAATTCATACCTAACAATCGAAGATAATTATAAGCATAGATGTGAGATAAAAATCTCACCTTTGAACCCAAACGATTGAAGAAGAAGCTTGAAAGCAAAAAGGGGAATCAACCACTCTTCAAATCCAACTCAAGAAGCTTGATTCTAAGCTAAAAAGAGAAACATTTCCCAAATTAGGTTTAGGAATTTTCTGAAATCAAAGAGAGAAAGAGTTGGAGAAGAAGAAGAGAAGCTTACCAATGAGTTCTTCTATTAGTTTAGAGCTAGAGTTTGATTTGCAAAAGAAAACTAGGGTTTTGGGGTTTTAATTTCCCATCTCTCCCACCATTGATGCTTTAGAACTGAAAAGAGGAGAAAGTGAGGGTGAATGGGGAGGAGTGGCTCAGATTTGAGTATAAGTTAAACATAGGGCTGAACCCAAACCCAAACCCAAAGTGAAAAGGTAGCAAAAATCAACTTTCTCCAAATATATCGAAGCTTATACTCAAAAAGGTCGCAAACGGCATTTTAAACTCAATGGGAGTGGTCCCGAGTCCTAATTCGACCGTATGCAAAAAATAACTTTTCGGACTAAATTCCGAGTATCGATAAAATATTTAAATATAAAAATCGAGAAATATGCGGGTTGTTACAGACTCCCCTCCTTAAAGAAATTGCGTCCTCGCAATATTTAAGAAGAAGATATATAGTAACAACCATTAAAGCATATCCAACACAAAAGAAATTTGAAATAAAAGGTTCACCTCAAAGAGCATGGGAAAGTAAGTCCGGATGTGTTCGCTCGATGAACTCTCTAGATTCCCAAGAACAATCCTTAGGATTTGAAGACCATTGAACTTTAACAAGCGGAACATCTTTATTTCGAAGTCGTTTGACTTCCGAAGCAACAATTCGAATAGGATGTTGCTCATAAGTTAAATTAGGTGAAACTTCAATCTCTTCCACAACACCGGGCTCAAGAATAGAATTGGAATCTCGAAGACATTTCCATAATTGAGAAACATGAAACACGTCATGGACAGCAGAAAATTGAGCCGGTAATAAAGGCGATAAGCCATGGAACCAATACGTTCAATGATAGGAAATGGCCCAATATATCGAGGCGCTAACTTTCCCGATCGACTGAAACGTACAACACCTTTCATAGGTGACACACGAATGAACACAAGATTTCCCACAGAAAATTCTAACTTCCTTCTTCGGTTATCGGCATAGGATTTTTGTCTACTCTGGGCTTCTTTCATCCTATGTCGAATAAGTTCAATCTTCTCTGTGGAATCACGAATAAAATCTGGACCTAAAACCAGCTTCTCACCGGCCACAAGCCAATAAGAAGGAGATCGGCATGGCCTTCCATAGAGTGCCTCGCAAGGTGCCATACCAATACTAGATTGGAAGCTATTATTATAGGAAAATTCGACAAGTGAAATATGGTCTTCCCAACTTCCACCGAAATCAAGAACACATGCACGAAGAAGATCTTCAAGAGTTTGATTCACACGCTCGGTTTGTCCATCGGATTGGGGGTGATAAGCGGTGCTAAAATTAAGCTTCGTTCCCAAAGCTTTTTGAAGACTCTTCCAAAATCCACTAGTAAACAATGGATCACGATCACTAACTATAGAAGTAGGAACTCCATGTAATTTAACAATCTCTTTAACAAAAAGTTTGGCCAAAAGAGGTACGGTTCGGTTAGACCGAACGGGAATAAAATGGGCGGATTTAGTAAGTCTATCAACAATCACCCATAAGCTATCATGACCCGAACGAGAACGGGGAAGTCCATCTATAAAATCCATGGAAATTTGGTCCCACTTCCAAATTGGAATTTCTAAAGGTTGCAATAACCCACCGGGCCTTTGATGCTCGGCCTTAACGAGTTGGCAAGTCATGCAACGCTTAACGAAGTTAGCGATGTCAAGTTTCATTCCCTCCCAATAATAAAGTCGCTTCATATCCGCGTACATTTTACTACTACCGGGATGAATGGTAAATTTAGAGCGATGGGAATCTTCTAAAATACCTTCACGAAGATCACTAATATTTGGCACGATAAGTCTACCAAATTTCCGAATGCCTCCACGAGAATCGATATCAAAGTCTTTCAAACCTTCAATATCAATTTTATCCTTAATATTTTGGCCAAGAAGAGCCAATTTGGGATCTAGCCTTTGAGCTTCAAGAATGCGGTCTAAAAGAGAAGGATGAGCCTCAAGGCTACATAAAACAAATGATGAGCATAAATCAGATACGCGGTCTCGAATCTCACAAGTGGATAAGATCTCGAGATCATTCCATTCGGATATCATCATAGAAACAACAGCTTGTTGTTTACGGTTAAGAGCATCGGCGACACGATTACCCTTACCGGGAGTATAAAGAATATCAAGATCATAAGGAGCAAGGAACTCGAGCCAACGTTGTTGACGCAAATTAAGTTCCTTTTGAGAGAATAAATACTTCAAGACTTATGATCGGTATAAAGAATAAATTTCTCTCCCAAAAGATAATGACGCCAAATCCGAAGAGCGAAAACAATAGCCGCGAGTTCTAAATCATGTGTGGCATATCTAGTCTCGGTCGGCTTTAATTGCCTAGAAGCATAAGCGATAACACGTTCATTTTGCATAAGAACGGCACCCAAACCAACACGACTAGCATCGGTATAAACAACGAAATCTTGATTCCCCTCGGGAATAACAAGAATAGGGGCATCAGAAAGAAGTTCCTTCAATTTCTGAAAAGAAGCTTCACATTTATCCGACCAAATGTATTTAACACCTTTCTTTGTTAAGCTAGTGAGAGGCACGGCAATTTTAGAAAAGTCATTGATAAAACGGCGGTAATAAGCCGCCAATCCAAGAAAAATACGAATCTCCGTCACACTCTCCGGTCTCTTCCAATCATGAATCGCTTCAATCTTTGAAGGATCCATGGAAATAATATGACTTCAATCTTTTAAGTAATTAATAATGGTTATTATTTGGACTAAGATTTGACATATGTGATGTATAAAAGGGATCAGACATAAAAGATATAAATGGGAGCTTTGTTTTATTGAAAAATAATTACTAATAAATAGTTTATGAATAGACAAAGATGAGAAAAAGGTGGAAATATGTTAGATATACTACATCCATTTAGAGGCTATAAATGCCAACATATTCCCGTACTGCTTTAATATAAGTAAACAAACATAAGTCCTAGCATCCATGAGAGATATTTGAAGCTACGTGAGAGATTTTTTTTCTTTAATGGTGTTCAAGTGCCTTACTAAGTTCAATTCACTCAAACACTTCAAGATCATAAATAACTGCTTGATAATGTGAGAATTAAATAGGAAGAAATTAGAGGAAGTGAACTTATGTACAAGAATTTTGGGTACATTGTTGTTGAAATAACATGAAACTTCAAATGGATGGAAAATCCCTCTTTCAACTCAAGGTTATATCTTTATGAAAAATTTGATGCAGTGTATGCTTTTAGCTAGAAAAGGAAGTAATTTCAAATGGAGGACGATGCGAAAGAAGATGAATTTGCAAGAACTAGATATAAACCACTATTATTTAATTTATTTTCTAGTTTTTCCACTGGCTACACAAGATGAATAGCATGCAAGGACATGCAATATTTACTTATCTTTAAAGTTGTACTACAAATTGTTAGGTGAGCCGTATGGGTGTACTTGTAGGTATATGTTATGTTTCTCTTGCACTTATTTGGTCCCTAATAATGAATCTATTGTACAATTTTATCAAGTGAATAAAATATTAATTTTTGTAGTAAACCATTTTTGTATATATGTGTTTATAAATGTCCGATACACACACAATGCAAACATACTCATACATATATACATACATACATACACGCACATACACACACGTATGTATGTATTAGTTTTAAGTTTGGAAAAATTATGAAGTATATTTATATATATATATAATACACATACACACACATACATACACACCCCTTGCGTAGATATACATACATATATATATGATATTAGCAATAATATTTTATACATACATATGTGTATACACATACACATATGAATATAATAAACACAGATACATTTTATTAGTAGTTTTGGCTTTAAGAAAATGAAATTTCCCAATGTTCAACACATATGTTTAAATTACATACATACATATTATAATGATTTGATTTATTAGAAGTCTAAAAGATTTAAAATTCAAAATTTAAAAGCATTATTTTTAGGTAATTACTCAATACACACACGCACTGGCCAACTAAATATTTAGGATTTAAAAATTCAAATTTCAAAATTTAAACTATATATCCAAACTAAATAATAACCATAATGTTCCTTTATTACAGCCAAAACCACATTTAATATATGTGCAGATATACATACATATAAATAAAATATATATCTATGCATTCGACTTGAAATTTAAATTTTATACATAAATGTATAATGCATATCTAATTATTATTTTAGTAACTAAATATATATAAATTTATATAAAAAATATTTAATATGTAAATATTTATTACCTGCAATCGTTATAACTCACATATATGAACTTCGTTTTACGTGGAACTTGTTACGTTGAGTCCATTTTGTAATTGTAACATAAAACACTATTTACTGTAGTACTTTACATCTAATACAATAAATCAAATATTATGATATTAATACTATTTGCTTTCCTCCTTTGGAGGATCACTCATTTTACTTAGAAAATAATATTAATACTATTGCTTTAAGAATAAGAGTAGTATTGTATTCAAGCAAATCACTCATTTTGATGTCTTAAAGGTTCGAATGAATGGCCTATATAACCTCAATTTAAAGCGCCACATCATTTGTCGCTTGAGCCAGTAATCCTTGACATAATATTAATGTTATGAATTAGTGTGACGCCCCACCTCTATACCCACGCTAGACAAGAACACTACGGAGTAATGATGTCGACTAGCACGGAGAATACGGCTGTTGAGGAGCGACCATCCATGTAATTGCTTTGTGCGAGCACCGATATGTCAGATAGTAAAACATGCATTTTATTTCAAGAGGAAATCCGACATACCGATACATACTCAAAGCTACTACACAGTGGCTATGTAATTCCTTCGGAAACAAATATAGAAATAAGCATAACATAAATCAGTCATAGATAATTCACATCACAAGGCGGAAGAAGATATGAATGTATAACAAACACATGAAAGTGTATATCAGAGTAGCGGTCTAAAAAGATCCGCAATAACACAAAAGAATAGTTACAAGAACTACACAAAAGAATAAGTATACATCATGGAGTCTATATCTCAATTGTATACAATCCAAAAACTACTAATCTAAGTAGTTAACCAAAAGTCAGAGAAATCAATCCCAAGTGAGAAGTCAAGCTGAAGCACCTGTAACATCTCGGTCTGACCCGAGTATTATTTAATAAGAAAATAATAAACGGACCAGTCTAACTATAAATATCAGATGAAACGATATAGAATAAGAGATATGACTAAACGCATAATAATCACAATGCCAAGCTGTGATATATATAAGTAATTGAAAATCAACAAGAGATTAATCAATATCACCAAATCTACACAAGAATCAAAGGAAATGTCATACTCCTTATTTCGTTCACCCAACCATAAATATTGACGATTATATCAATGTCGATCACAAGACACACAAATTCACCAATGCACAAATATTGATAAAACTTATCAATGGAAATCACGAAATTGGTGAAACACAAATTCGAGAAATCATCTCAAGAAATCCAGTCAATGACACACGAATTCACCTATGCACAAAAATTGATAAATCATATCAATAGAAATCACAAAAATAGGTGAAGAAGAAAATTCCAGAATTCGACACACGAAATCCAGAATTCACACAAAATAGGGGGGAGGCCTATCACACGAACGAGAGCATGAAAACTCACCAACATATGTATCACACGAACGAGACGCTATCTCATGGTAGCTAGCCATTAATTTTTGACACACGAACGGCCCGAAGACCATGGGGCGCTACCCCATCAATTTGAGTCGAAACTCCACAAAACGGGGTTTAGTCTCCCTCGCAGACAAAGAGACATCGCACATTGCTAGTCTAAATCACAAAAATGATCGTCATGATCATCAAGAAGTGTCAATTACAGTAAGCTAGTAAATATATGAGCTTAGCTTCATGTCTCATAACCACTAGCTTAACTTAAATATTTACGAACAAATTGTAGATCTCCACTAGAAAATTGTCACAAGAGTTTCAATCGAACGAGTCCAAGAATTAACCGACGAAGTAAATGCAAGCGTTTCATACCACTTGTTTTACTAAGTCGTTTAATTAGATTTCTCATACGAGTGAGGTAAAGGTTTGTATATACTAATAGATTGGAAATCGGTTTGAGAAAACGAGCTTTGTTATAAAATAGTGTTGAAATTATTTGAAGAAAGAGTTTTGATATTTACTACTAGTATAGAAAATCTTTATATTTTTAAAGTGGCAAATCACAAAGAAGATTGTAGGAACAATCAATCACTAAAATTCACATTCGAAGAACGTGAATGAAAATCCAAAGAAATCGATAAAGAATCCATCGAAATGGATATTCAAAAATCCCTAAAAAGGAGTCATCAAAGTCATAACAAATGATAACAACACATAGGAAACAATACGAATTGATTAAAGTTGGAAATTCAAACAACTAGGCGAAATAGGCAAAAATGCACCAGGTCGGTCGGCCGGCTACAGAGCTCGGTCGACCGGACCCTGTTCCAAAAAAATCTCGGGAAGCAGGTCGGTCGGCTGAGCCCTGTAGCCAGTCGACCGGACCAGAGACAGAAAGGTGCCTATGCACCTTAGTAGCAGGTCGGTCGACCGGCCTAGGGGTTCAGTCGGCCGACCCTGATGATCTGCAAATTGAAACCTATTTCAAATGAGGTGCAAACCTCTTCAATTTGCAATCGGTCGAGCGACGGCACTAAGGGTTTACGCCAATCGACTACCCGGCCATATAAGCTCCTCGGTTCATCACCAAAAACATGGTCAAAACATCAAAGTCATGATTTTTAAAGAATTGAATCCAAAACACTAAAAATTGGAATATTCACCAAATCAATTCAAACCAAAAGCAATTGCACAAGAATAAGTGTTAGGAATTCATACCTAACAATCGAAGATAATTATAAGCATAGATGTGAGATAAAAATCTCACCTTTGAACCCAAACGATTGAAGAAGAAGCTTGAAAGCAAAAAGGGGAATCAACCACTCTTCAAATCCAACTCAAGAAGCTTGATTCTATGCTAAAAAGAGAAACATTTCCCAAATTAGGTTTAGGAATTTTCTGAAATCAAAGAGAGAAAGAGTTGGATAAGAAGAAGAGAAGCTTACCAATGGGTTCTTCTATTAGTTTAGAGCTAGAGTTTGATTTGCAAAAGAAAACTAGGGTTTTGGAGTTTTAATTTCCCATCTCTCCCACCATTGATGCTTTAGAACTGAAAAGAGGAGAAAGTGAGGGTGAATAGGGAGGAGTGGCTCAGATTTGAGTATAAGTTAAACATAGGGCTGAACCCAAACCCAAACCCAAAGTGAAAAAGTAACAAAAATCAGCTTTCTCCAAATATATCGAAGCTTATACTCAAAAAGGTTGCAAACGGCATTTTAAACTCAATGGGAGTGGTCCCGAGTCCTAATTCGACCGTATGCAAAAAGTAACTTTTCGGACTAAATTCCGAGTATCGATAAAATATTTAAATATAAAAATCGAGAAATATGCGGGTTGTTACAATTAGATATTTTATATATTAGCATGGTTAATTAGAAATTAATATATGTATATATATTAAGATATTATTTTTTTTACTCAAGTATTTTTGAATCTAAATGAATTATATTGATTAATTGAGTAAAATAAGTTTGTTAAATATCATAAATTAAATTATTTTTTTAAATTTTAAAAGAATAATAATAATAGTAAAGCAATAAATTATATAGTTAATATCACATAAACATAAATAAAAACTGTTAAAATTAATTCATCATAAATTAATTTTAAATAAAATTATATTAATAACATTAAATATGATTTAATGTAAATAAGTTATTTATGATAACACAATAAAAGGTCATAATGAACTAAAAAGGTTTTTTTTTAATTTGTCTTCTTTACCCTACTATCCGGTGCACCTAATCCAATAACTTCCATATTGAAAGGGACAAAATCCATCATGAGTAGTATCTCAATTCATGAGTTTTAACATGTGCCTAACTACCGACACAACATGACCTTTTGTCATATAATTGTCCATAATGAAAGCATGGTTTCAACGCATAAATCATAGTTGTCTTACATTATAGACTATCATACAGTGTCACGTGAGATCTTTTATTTGGTCTAAATAGAATAGTCTACAAATGACCCCCATCAGTTGTTCCTTATTAACTAAATATGTACACTATTAGTGCATCCAAGGGTCATGAGTAAATCATCGTTCATCTTACGGAGAGAATTTACCATACACTAGTATTAGAGGTGTACCAATATCCTATTCTCAAAACACTTATGATAAGAAACATTTAAGGATAAATATTCATTTGTACGATCCAATACTCATGGGTATGAACTCATTTATAAATACGATCGACTAAACACTTAACCATATGGGTATCTACTTGTATAATATACTCAAAAAATATTATACACCCACCCACACATGTAATAAAAATAATTCCAAAAAGCATACTTTTATTTCAAATATATCTATTACAAAAATTAAATTATATAAATAAATAATTTCGTTTAGGGCATCCCTTAACTCTGTCAATCTCTCTCTCAAACTAAGGTTAATTACGATGTCTAATACCTTATGAGCTCTGGACAACATTTAGGCGAAGAGAGCTCTTTTAGTAATATAACCAGTTGTGTGGAAAAGACTTTGTTTCATGTTCTCCCAGATTTGATAGTCAGTTTCTCTCCTCTAATTTTTGGGTTAATTTTTCTCTCATATTGCTTAAAAATGAGATTGTTGCGGAATCAAAATTTGCTGCTCTAACCATTACAAGACTAATACCTATTCTTTCTAGTACTCGAGATGCTTCTCTAGCATATAGTGCATAACCAAATGAAGCATATAAGGTGATGCCGTTATATATGATGAATACATATCAGAGATTTGAAAAATGTCCTATCATAAAAACATCATGTTCATATGCGAAGAGAATTGAAGGGAGCTGTAACTCATAATGTTTAATCCCAAATGAGTTTAGTTGATAATGTTAGAAAATCTTCAGGATGTAGAGCAAGAGTTCCACTCTCAGTTGATGAGGTTGCAGAACTTTAGAATGATAATAATTGATTGAGCCAGTAATACCCTAAAACTAGTTAAATAACTTCAGATCATCCTCACCTTCCTCTAACCTATCACCAATAGTCAATTCAGGGTTTCGCACTTAATGGTGGTAATTAAACATGAGGGTTGCACTCATTGTGAGACTTAGCCCAACACCTTGCGTCATGAGGTACGAGTTAATGATAAACATATAATAATTGTATCCGTGTTCCCGGAGGTACGCCATTTTCAAGAGGATTAACATATGTCAAGCTCTGATATCATCCTTGGTTTTGCATCAATATAAATCACATTCTTATGTACCCATTCCCTCGGTCAACTTCTTTGAGTTTCATTCTTACGAAATAACTCCATAAGCAGAATACTTGACGTATTAGTTAAATCATTACACGGACCTGCACAAGAGCGCCTAATATCCATCGCCTACGGCTTAGACTACAAGGATATATAATCCTATTTACTTTCGTAGCTTTTGTCTTTTAATGTAAGTGCAGCTTAAATAGAATGCTTAACTTTGCTTTCAAGCTTTTTTTGTTATCTTGGTATGTATGTATATGTATATGTATATGTATATGTATATGTATATGTATATGTATATGTATATGTATACACACACATATACATACATATGTACAAACATTATACATACATACATATATATATTGAAAGTGGGTTAATTTTATTTTGAATTGGGCTATGCGGCCCAATAGCATACACGTGCTCTAGCTCAAGCTAACTAAGATATAAAAACAACTTTATAAAATAATTTACTCCATTCTCCACTTACACTTACTTTCCAAAATTAGGTTACACTAGGAAAACTATAGAGGACGCGGATCATCCCTTTGAAATTCCATGCTCTCTTCCTTCCAATTCCAGCTCGCCACTAATCGTCATTCTAATTTTATTAAGTTGGTGACTTCTCTATTTGGAATTCTCTGAATTATATAAGTGCAACTTCTCTTGCCATCAAATTCGACAAATCTAACTCAAATCTTTTTTTCGTTGAATGCCCTAGCGTTGTTTTTCTCTAGATGTGCCACATGCAGGATGTTAAGCTAATTTTGAAGATTTCCTTAATTAAATACAATCCATTACTCCACTGGTTCAGGTGAGTAATCTCTTCTTGTAGAAGTTTTACTGCATCGGCATTCAAGCATTTGAGTTTTTGGATGGCCCAGACTCTTTTATTATATTTGCATATTGATTATGCATTTAAGTTTCTCTTTTATAAAAATTGCATTTTTTATTCTTGTAGTCTCACAACTAAGTGGTTTATCTTTAGTAGGAAGCCTAATAATTAAAGCGTTATATGTAGTTTGTGCCATTTTTGTGAGAAATGTGGATTACAGATGTTAAGGCTAGGATTAACACTAGAGGGGGGTAAATAGTTTTAATAAAGAATTACTAAACCTTTTTCAGTTTATGTTAATTTAGACACTGATGTATGTAATATACAGACACAGATATGATCACAGAAACAAACACAGATGTAGAAATAAAATAAAAGCAGTAAAAGAAAGAACACATCGGATTTTATACTGGTTCGGAGTTACCCTACATCCAGTCCCGCAACACAAATGTGAATTTCCTTTCAAAAGCAATTGTACAATTACACCCTCGGTTTCAAGGCTACGAGGTACACCCTCCAGAATTTCTATCCTCTGGGTAGAGATTCTTGATTTCCGGGCCACAAGTTTACCCAACTGATTTACCAAGGCTACAATCACACCTTTTCTCTCTTAATTGATTTCCAAGGCTACAATCACACCTTTTCTCTCTTAATAGATTACAAAGAAGTCTATAACTCTAAATAGCACTGAGAACCTTGTAGAGATAGTGATAGAGAATCAAACTAGAAGTAATCGAGTTTGATTCAATGTTGATTTCGGTAGAGTAATGGTAAGAATATGTATTAAGAAATGTGGAAGAAGAAGAGGAGCGAAAAACAAGAAAATTTGATCTCAAATTCATTGAAACTAACCCCTATTTATAGAAGAACAACAGCCATGTCCATTCATGAAGAGTTATGGCGAATAGACACTTCTTTTAAAATTTAAATTTTGAATTCAACTGACACCGTGTCGACATGGTTACCCTAGGCATGTCGACATCCCAAAGCAATTTTTGGTGATTTGGTTTTCTTTGAAAATAACATTTATCTTATAATAAAACTATTTTAAACGTTACAAATATACTTACTATAGTTAAAATTCATAAGTAAATATAGAGAATAATATATATAGATTTTAACTATAATTTTATATTTAAATCTAAGTATAAAAGTTAAATATATAATTCAAAAAGATAGTTTAAAATCTGGAGTAATTTGACTTTGAAATTAAAGATAATTTTAAGGCTAAAATTATTTAAAATCAGGATAGAGGATTTTGATGTTTTTAAAAGGAAAGTTTCGAAATCATTTTGAAAACAAGATAATTTTGTAAAATCATTTGAATTAAAATTAGTGGATACAAAACAATGTTCCACTAGATTTTCATAGGTTCCATCCTACTTAGGGTTCCATCCCTTTAACAGGCTCGAAGTGGATTCCATTCCATGAATAAATTGGATTTTAAGATGCTAGTGCTTTTCTACGAGTTTTAACAAAAATTTCTAATAAAAATACTTATGCTTGAAATCTTGAACTCTTGATAATCTTGATTCTCGTGAGTCTTCTATCTCGATATCTTGAATCTCTATACTGTACAGTCTTCATTCTTGGTACCTGCATGGTTAAATCCTGTATATACATATATATCTAAACTTATAATGTCAGTATTTATATTTTATAATCTATTCTAAGGTTGTTGTCATCAAAAACATCATCTCACGGACTAACAATCTCCCCCTTTTTTATGATGACAACCTTTGTTTATAAAATATTATTTCTATCCTAATAACTCCCCCTAAAACTAATAATTCCCCCTTAATTTATGCCTAACTACCCTATTTTATATTTCTCCCCCTTTGTCATCAACAAAACTCACTCCCTCTCATTCTTGGACTTCAGTACCTGCATTGATAAACTATACGGAATATATAATATATAGATTAAGAAATAATTATACTTATGATCATGATAACTAATTGAAGACTATATACATTTCAATGTATATATATATATATATATATATATATATATATATATATGTTTTATACAATAAACTTTAAACCAATATCAAGAAATCAATTCACATAGAGTATCAATTCAAACCAAATCAATTCAAACAAATCAAACAAAGTAATGAAATCAAACGTTACGAGGAACTTCCACCCGTCCTTTTTCTCCAAATATAGGGTCTGCTTTAATTGCATCTCAATTTTCATTATCGTTGGTGAGAGAGACAGGAGGATACGCTTCGTTATCATCCTTATGCAGAGAGGAGATCATACATCGTATCGCATCCAAGTGCCTTTCTTGTTCCTTGATCATCTGCATTTGACTCAATTCTAAGTGACGCTGGTTACGTAGAATAAACGAGAGAATATTCTTGAACGAATTAAGGGTTTCTTCAAGATTTTCGGATAGATTGTGAATAGGATTAGCCATAGTTGAATTTGTGAAAGAAATAAAGGATATAGATGATAAGAAAAAAAATTCAGTGAAGAATTCTGGAAGAAACAGGTATTTATAGGTGTAGAAATTCGTTTGAAATGAATAGACATTTGATAGTTATTCAAATTTCAAATTCAAAATCAATTGCTATTTCTGGCCAGTACATGTCGACATGGTCATATAGGGGATGTCGACATGGGTTAGTGAAAACTTATGACTAATTTGATTTTGTGAATAATTGTGTATATATATATATATATATTTATATAATATACTAACATTTATTCTGGAGATAAAATAAGGTAGATAACAGAAAGGAAATTTCATTTCATTGCATACTACGATAATACAACGATTATGCACACAACAAACTACATGAATATTCGAAATAAAGCAAACTAAAACAAATACAACACGATACGAGAAGATAAAACCGGTTAGAGGATGAAGATGATGAAGATAGTCCAAGTTTCTTGCTGACTTTTGAAATGAACTTGTTCATCTTCGAAGAAATATTATCCAACTTTTTACTTACGGATCGTTTAAGAATCTGTTGATTCTCAACAATAGTCTTTTGGTTTTTGAGAAGGGTTTTGGTGGACGAATTTGGAGGATAGTCAATAATTTTCAAAGAGGTTTCACCTTCTTCTTCTTCAATTTCCATTTCATCCCCTTCTTCTTCTTCTTCATCTTCTTCCATTTCCTCATGAGCCAAACGCTCTTCCTTTTCGGTAAGGGTCTCATAAGGTTGAAAAACAAATGGAATTTTCATAAGTGAAATGTTGGAATGATTGAAAATCTTTTTAGAAACAAATTCTTCGCCTTTGAAATCCACTCCAAAATAGTTAAAAATCTGAGTGAGATAAATTCCATGATATAAAGTATTCTCACCCATTTCAAGATTTTTGGAACGAAGTTCATCCAAAATAACTTGCCCCCAATTTATGTCATAATTTCCAAAAATAGCAAACAGTGCTTTGCAAACTTTTGAAGTAGGATTGTTAAAATTCCCCGATCTTGGGGTCAAAGTATGTTACAAAAGAAGATTGACAATTCTTGCTTTTGGTCGAAAATTTCTATTTTTAAATTCAAAATCATCATCTCTTTCGAAAATGTGATGAAATGTCTCACGATCATGTTCATCGATTTTAAAGTTAGAAATATCCATTTTTGAATTCTTACAATTGAGAATAATACCCAAAAGATCACAATTCAAAATAATTCTATTGCCTTTGACACTACTGCAAATTTCATTCCCATTACCATCATAAAATCCATGACTTAAATTCGCATAGAAAATTTTGACAAGATTAGGATAGCAAACAAAATCATTTTGAGAAGCATCAATAAGACTAAGAACTCCATTGTTTGCAAAAAAAAGAATCAATTTCATAAGAAGAAAAATCTTGAAAAAAAGCAAATTTTCCAGGATGGACTTTGGCATAGTTAGCATAATTGATGTATGCTTTTATTGCCTCCGGTTCATTGAACAATTGCTCTTTGATTTTTCTGGAAATTCTCATGGTGGATGGGTTGCTTGAAGAAGCCATTAAACAAGAGAGTAGAGAGCTTGAAGTTATGAAGAGAGAGTTTGAATTTGAAAATGAGAGTGAAAAGATATGATAAAAGATAGTGAATAAATAGATTCTCAAATGACATATTCTCTGGTCGAAAAGTAGCTTTTCAGATAATTGAATGAAGTGAAAAGGTGGAGGAAAATTCAAACATTTGAATTCAAATTTTGAAATTCAAATTCAGATACCCATGTCGACATTATGGTAGGGACCATGTCGACATGTGCCTTCGAATTTTCATGAATTGATTTTTCTTAAGTTCTCTAATATATATATATATATATATATATATATACACATATATATATATATTATTATTTTTAATGCATATATATATATCTGAAATATTATTAAACTTCAAGTATATTTCAGAAAATATTATTATACTATTAAAAATAATAAAAATAACGAAAATACTAATAAAATAATGAAATAATAATAAAAAAATAGAAAACAAATTTTAAAATTCAAATAACACACCAATTCAAAATCAATCAATCAAGCAACTAATTATAAGCAAGCAATTTCAACTAATTGTACTGTAAACATGCACCTTTTTCTGAGTCTGTTTCTTTGAATTCGTCGGAGTCATGAACAGCTGCGAAACACAAATTCGAATTATCTATCTTCTGATCATCATCACTTGAGGATGTGATGCAGATCAGGCCAAAGCAATGAATCGTTCACGACTTAAGATGGTACCTATAAGTCGTTTCTGACCTAAAGAGTTACAGGGGAAAGGCACACGAGTTAGTAAAGAAGGATTGAGTCGCCTCCGAGCTAACTGGATACCAGAGGGAAAATGGTGCCGAGTTAGCGACCTAAAATCTAACGAGTCACGACCTAAAGGAGGAGATTCAAGTGCAGAAGAAGAAAGGAGCAGAAGTTACCGACCTAGCCTCACCAACCGATCTAACTTCACCGACCTAACCTTTCCCTCATTTCTCCAACCTAAACCATTCCCCGACCTAACTTCCCACGCGACCTAACTCTCCACAAAACCGTACCCACGACCTAATTTCCCATGCGATCTAATGCACTTCGACCTACTTAAGTCGCGTTGAAGCATTTCTGGAACAAGCTACATCATAGGTCGTAAGTCGGCCTGTGTTAAGTCGTATAAGTCGGCATGTGTTAAGTCGTGGTGTTATAAGCCGTTAAGGCGCTGGGGCTCGTTATGTACTTGACTCGTATATGTTGTATTTTATTTTAAGTCGTTTGTAACTCGTGATGAGTGTCTTAGGTCGTTATCGACCCAGTATAAGTCGCTATGGCTGTAAGGTCGTGTTGTGTTCATGTATAGGTCGTGTCTTGTATTGTACCTGTTTGTTAGGCCGCGTACGACCCAAGATAAGTCGTGGCCGACCTAAGTTAGGTCGGTGACCCTGTTTTGTTGAACGGTATGATGTTGTAGCCTATAAATAGGCAAGTGTTGGTCATTTGTAAGTAGTTGATTTTTGAATAAAATTTCTTGTTGATTGCTGTGTGCTTTCATCTTAAATTGGTAGTTGAGTGTAATCTCCTATCTCCATCTTCGGTTATTCGAGTGCGCTCGAATCAACGATTGTTGAAGCCGATTCGCGGAATCAAGTGCGCTTGATCAACGCTTGAAGAATTGAAGATCTTCTTTCACGGTATCGTGCGCGATCAACGTGTCGAAGATAGCTAGAATTCGGTATCTTTGTGATCAACAAATTTGGGCATTTCAGTATCTTCAATCCACCGATTGCTACTTTCATCAATCCATATCGTTTTGTTAATTATCCGCTGCGTCAGTTTTGGTATCAGAGCTAGACTTAGCCAATCATAGCTAAGCCGAGACTTGGAGCCAATTTTTGAAGTTGAAGTTTGAAGTTGGAGTTTATCGTGTTCATCTTGAAGTTGCAACGAGTTTGAAGATTTTGATCCATTTCATTTTGGATATAGAGTTGGAGAAGTGTTTGAATTTGAAGTTTCTTAGAGACCTTGAGCCGAGCATAGTGTGTGTTGAAGTACATTAAGTTGAAGTGGAGGCCGTGACTTGTTGGTCTTGAGTTGAAGTTTTGTGTTCAAGTTGTTGAAGTATTTGAGAAGTTTTGAAGAGTTTGTGAAGATTTGAACCATGCCGCCAAGGAGAGCTAACCGTCATCAAAATGTTGAAGCGTTGTATAGAAGAGAAGAAGCCGAGCTTATGGAACAACGTATTAATGAGAAATTTGATGAAGGCATTGGAAAGTTAGAGAAGTTGATGAATGATTTGAATCAAACTCAAAGAAGGAGATCACCAAACTCGAACCATGGAGGAAACCGAGTTTCGCCATCGGTTACGGAAGCGAGGAGGGTATCACCACATTCTTTTAGAGATAGAAGAGGAACATCAATTTCATCACGGAGAGATCATCATGACTATGGACATGAAGAGAGAAGAAGTCAACGTGAATTTGACAATGAGGCGTATAGAGATGAAGAGAGACATAGTCGAAGAAGCATGCATGAAAGAAGGGATGATAATGGTCGAGATCGATGTAGGCGTACTTTTGATTTTGATGAAGAGGGTGATAGAGCTAGCATTCATTATCGAGATCGAGACCAAGTTCGAAATTCATGCCGGGATGTTGAAGATGATCGTCGATGGGAATCGGGTATGAAGATGGAAATTCCAGAGTTCAAGGATGGAATGGTAGTAGAAGAATTTATTGATTGGTTGTCTAATGTTGAAGAGATCTTTGAATTCAAGGAAGTTCCAGAGAATCGTCGAGTGAAGTTGGTTGCTACTAGGTTGAGGGGGAGAGCTTTGGCGTGGTGGCAGCAAACTAAACTTACAAGGGAGAGAATGGGAAAGTCAAAGATTGAATCATGGGAGAAGATGAAGAAGTTGATGAGGGCTACATTTTTACCTTACAACTATCAATCACTTATGTACCAGTGGTTGCAGAATCTGAGGCAAGAGACGAAGTCTGTTAGTGATTATGTTGATGAATTTTACCAACTCATTGCCAGGAATGATATTATGGAAACGGAAGAACAGCTAACTGCTAGATTCATTGGGGGATTGAGAATGCAGATCCAAGATATGGTTAATATGTTTGATCCTAGGTCAGTGGCAGAGGCACATCAGAAAGCGTTGGCTTGGGAGAAGCAAGGAAGGCGTGGAGGTGGTGTGTTTACTAATTCCAATAATCAAGCGAAGGGTGTTAGTGGAAGTTCTAATGTTCCTAAACCTGTTACAAAACCAGTGGTGAAGGAGGCTGAGAAGGCGAAGGTTAGCAGTGGTTTCAAATGTTATAATTGTCAGGAGTTGGGTCACAAAAGCAATGAATGTCCGAAGCCGAAGAAGAGAGCAATGGTTGCTGAGATTGAGGATGATGGTGAGGAGGCAGAATGTTCAAATGCACCTTATGTTGAGGAGGAAGAAGAATTGTCTGGAGATGAAGGTTGTAATCTTATGATAAGGAGGTCATGTCTTACACCAAAGCAAGAAGAGGAATCTAGTTGGTTGAGGAGCAATATTTTCCAGTCTACATGTACTATTCTGGGAAAGGTTTGCAAGTTCGTTATTGATGCTGGAAGCTGTGACAATATTATTTCTACAGAAGCAGTAAGGAAGTTGAACTTGAAAACTGAAAAGCATCCTAAACCGTACAAGTTAGCATGGTTGAGGAAGGGTGGTGAAGTGAAGGTGTGTCGAAGAGCTTGTGTGAATTTTTCTATTGGAAAGAAGTACAAAGACGAAATTTGGTGTGATGTTGTGGACATGGATGTGTGTCATCTGTTGTTGGGCAGACCATGGCAGTTTGATAGAGCAGTGCAACATGATGGTCGTGCTAATAGCTATAGTTTCATGTTCGAAGGTACTAAAATCACTTTAGTTCCCAAGAAGCAACAACAGAAGGAAAGCAAGCTGGAGGAGATTGAAGAACTGAAAACTTTATTATCTTTGAAAGAGTTTGTCAAGGAAGTTGAAGAGGAGCCTGAAGTCTTTTTGTTGATTGGGCGAGAGTGTAACGAAGAGGTTGAAATTCCAGAAGAAGCGAAGCCAGTTTTGAAAGAATTTGAAGATGTATTTCCAGAAGAGTTGCCTAAGGAATTACCGCCACTGAGAGACATTCAACATCAAATTGATCTTGTTCCGAGAGCAGTATTACCACATAGACCACACTACCGAATGAGTCCGAAGGAACATGAGGAGTTACGAAGGCAAGTGGAAGAGTTGTTAGAACAGGGACGTGTTCAGGAAAGCTTGAGTCCTTGTGCAGTACCAGCATTGTTGGTGCCGAAGAAGGATGGAACATGGAGAATGTGTACCGATAGTAGAGCTTTGAACAAGATTACTGTTCGCTACAGATTTCCTATGTCGAGGTTGGATGACTTGCTAGATCAGTTGAGTGGGCTACTATCTTTTCGAAGATTGATTTGAAGAGTGGTTATCATCAGATTCGAATTAGACCGGGAGACGAATGGAAGACCGCATTCAAGACGAGGGAAGGTTTATATGAATGGTTGGTTATGCAGTTTGGTCTATCAAATGCACCAAGTACATTTATGAGGGTGATGAATCAAATTTTCAGACCATACATTGGGAAGTTTGTTGTAGTTTACTTTGATGATATTCTGATTTATAGTGCGAGCACTGAGGAGCATGTAGAGCATTTGAGAAAGGTGTTAATTATTCTTCGTGAGGAACAATTTTATGCAGCTACGAAGAAATGTGTGTTCATGACTCGAAGTGTATTATTTTTGGGATATGTTGTATCTGAGAACGGAATCCAAGTGGACCAGAGTAAAGTTGAAGCTATTAGAAATTGGCCACAGCCGAGAACTATCACTGAAGTTAGAAGTTTTCATGGATTCGCATCATTCTACTGAAGGTTTATTCCACACTTCAGTAGCGTGATGGCACCGGTTACCGATTGTATGAAAGGTAAACAGTTTTCTTGGTCAGAGAAAGCAGGAGTTGCTTTTGAACGAATCAAAGAACTTTTGACGACAGCACCAATTCTTGTATTACCAGATTTTCAGTTGTTGTTTGAGCTACACACTGATGCATCAAAGGTTGGGATTGGAGGAGTGTTGAGTCAGTGTGGAAGACCTATTGCATATTTCAGTGAGAAGTTATCAGGGGAAAAGCTGAGATATAGTACATACGATGTTGAGTTTTACGCTGTTGTACAAGCTGTTAAACATTGGAGGCATTATCTATTTCAGAAAGAATTTGTTCTTTACACTGATCATGAAGCTTTGAAGCATTTACAGGGGCAGGATAAGATTTCAGCGAGACATGCATCGTGGATTGCATATTTACAGCAATTTACCTTTGTTGTTAAGCACAAATCTGGGGTGACGAATCGTGTGGCTGATGCTTTGAGTAGGAGAAGTCATTTGTTGACAACATTGAAGATTGAAGTAACGGGATTCGAAGTATTGCCAGAATTGTTTGAGGAGGATCCTTACTTTAAAGTTTGTTGAGAAAGTTAAGGATGGAGATATTGATGAATTTATGTTGGTTGATGGATTCTTGTTTAAAGGAAATCGGTTATGTATTCCTGAGAGCAGTTTGAGAATGAAGATTATCAAAGAGTTGCACGAAGAAGGCCATGTGGGTAGAGATCGTACTTTGCAGTTAATTTCTCAATCTTATTTTTGGCCATCGATGAGGAAAGAGGTTGAAAAGTTTGTGGAGAGATGTCATATATGTCAGGTTTCGAAGGGAACAGCGACAAATGCGGGATTGTATATGCCGTTACCTGTACCATCTAAACGGTGGGTTGATATCAGCATGGATTTCGTTTTGGGTTTTCCTAGAACTCAAAAGGGAAATGATTCTATATTTGTTGTGGTGGACAGATTTTCGAAAATGGCACATTTTATAGCCTGTAAGAAGACAGCGGATGCCGTTCGAGTGGCACAATTATTCTTTAAAGAGGTGTATCGATTGCATGGTTTACCAGAATCTATTGTTTCTGATCGAGATACTAGATTTTTAAGTCATTTTTGGCTAAGTTTGTGGAAGATGGTTGGAACAAAGCTGAAATTTAGTAGCGCTTATCATCCACAAACAGATGGACAGACAGAAGTTGTTAACAGATCATTGGGAAATTTGTTACGATGTCTTGTACAGGATAATCTGAAGAGTTGGGACATGAAGTTGTGCCAGGCAGAGTTTGCTCATAATCATGTAGTGAATCGTAGTACGGGATTCAGTCCATTTCAAATCGTATATTCAAGTTTGCCAAGGGGACCGTTGGATTTGACAGTATTACCACAACCGAAGGGGATGGTTAAACGAGCTGCTGATTTTGTTGAAGGATTGACGGAATGTCATAAGATCGTTCAAGAACGATTAGTGAAGGCAAATGAGAAATATAAACGATCTGCAGATTTGAAGCGACGAAATGTTGAATTTAACGAAGGTGATTTGGTGTATGCTGTGTTAACAAAAGATCGTTTTCCAGTAGGCGCTTATAACAAGTTGAAAGCCAAAAAAATTGGTCATGTAGAAGTTGTGAAACGGATTAATGAAAATGCTTATAAGTTGAAGCTACCGGAGGATGTATACACTTCTGACGTATTCAATGTTAAGCATCTTGTACCATATTATGGGGGTAAACAATCCGATGTGGAAGAATTTACAAATTCGAGGACGAATTTTTCTCAACCAGGGGAGGATGATGCAGATCAGGCCAAAGCAATGAATCGTTCACGACTTAAGATGGTACCTATAAGTCGTTTCCGACCTAAAGAGTTACAGGGGAAAGGCATACGAGTTAGTAAAGAAGGATTGAGTCGCCTCCGAGCTAACTGGATACCAGAGGGAAAATGGTGCCGAGTTAGCGACCTAAAATCTAACGAGCCACGACCTAAAGGAGGAGATTCAAGTGCAGAAGAAGAAAGGAGCAGAAGTTACCGACCTAGCCTCACCAACCGATCTAACTTCACCGACCTAACCTTTCCCTCATTTCTCCGACCTAAACCATTCCCCGACCTAACTTCCCACGCGACCTAACTCTCCACAAAACCGTACCCACGACCTAATTTCCCATGCGATCTAATGCACTTCGACCTACTTAAGCCGCGTTGAAGCATTTCTAGAACAAGCTACATCATAGGTCGTAAGTCGGCCTGTGTTAAGTCGTATAAGTCGGCATGTGTTAAGTCGTGGTGTTATAAGCCGTTAAGGCGCTGGGGCTCGTTATGTACTTGACTCGTATATGTTGTATTTTATTTTAAGTCGTTTGTAACTCGTGATGAGTGTCTTAGGTCGTTATCGACCCAGTATAAGTCGCTATGGCTGTAAGGTCGTGCTGTGTTCATGTATAGGTCGTGTCTTGTATTGTACCTGTTTGTTAGGCCGCGTACGACCCAAGATAAGTCGTGGCCGACCTAAGTTAGGTCGGTGACCCTATTTTGTTGAACGGTATGATGTTGTAGCCTATAAATAGGCAAGTGTTGGTCATTTGTAAGTAGTTGATTTTTGAATAAAATTTCTTGTTGATTGTTGTGTGCTTGCATCTTAAATTGGTAGTTGAGTGTAATCTCCTATCTCCACTTTCGGTTATTCGAGTGCGCTCGAATCAACGATTGTTGAAGCCGATTCGCGGAATCAAGTGCGCTTGATCAACGCTTGAAGAATTGAAGATCTTCTTTCACGGTATCGTGCGCGATCAACGTGTCGAAGATAGCTAGAATTCGGTATCTTTGTGATCAACGAATTTGGGCATTTCAGTATCTTCAATCCACCGATTGCTATTTTCATCAGTCCATATCGTTTTGTTAATTATCCGCTGCGTCAGGATGAGTCTGAGTCATCTAGAGTAGCAGTAAATGCACGCTTTCGTTTCTTTGCTGGATCATTGTTCATAGAAGAATTTTACCTATCAGGATATGGACAGTCTCTTTTGAAATGGCCCGGTTTATCACAGTTGTAACATTTGTCATTATTTGGCACTACATTCTGATTTTCAGAATTCTTATAGTTGTTTCTCTTGAGATTATTCACCTTTCTGTATTTCAGGAATTTCCTAAAATTTCTAGTCATAAAGGCTATCTCTTCATCATTATCGCTGTTTGAGTCTGATCCATCGGTCAATGCATTGAATGCCGTTGATTTCTTTTCATATGCTTTACTTTCTCTTCTCCCGATCATTTGAACTTCATACGACATTAGATTTCCAATTAATTCTTCTATCTTTAAAGTATTGATGTCATTTGCCTCTTCGATCGCAAGTGTCTTTTGATCCCATTCTGGAGTTAGAGAATTTAAAATCTTTCTAACTTGATCTTCTTCAGAAAATTCCTTTCCAAAAGATATTAGAGAATGCACAATATCCTGAAATCTACTATACATATCTGAAATAGACTCAGTAGGATTCATTTTAAATAATTGAAACTGATTTATGAGCATGGAAATTTTGGTCTGTTTAACTTTGCTTGTTCCTTCGTGAGTGAATAGTGTTAATAAAGAATTATTAAATCTTTTTCATTTTATGTTAATTTAGACATCGATGTATGCAATATATAGACACAGATATGATCACAGAAACAAACACAGATGCAGAAATAAAATAAAAGCAATAATGGAAAGAACACACCGGATTTTATACTGGTTTGGAGTTACCCTACATCTAGTCCCGCAACACAAGTACGGATTTCCTTTCAAAGGCAATTGTACAATTACACCCTCGGTTTCAAGGCTACGAGGTACACCTTCTAGAATTTCTATTCTCTGGGTAGAGATACTTGATTTCCGGGCCACAAGTTTACCCAATTGATTTACCAAGGCTACAATCACACTTTTTCTCTCTTGATTGATTTTCAAGGCTACAATCACACCTTTTCTCTCTTGATTGATTTCCAAGGCTACAATCACACATTTTCTCTCTTAATAGAATACAAAGAAGTCTATAACTCTGAATAGCACTGAGAACCTTGTAGAGATAGTGATAGAGAATCAAACTAGAACTAATCGAGTTTGATTCAATGTTGATTTCGGCAGAGTAATGGTAAGAATATGTATTAAGAAATGTGGAAGAAGAAGAGGAGCGAAAAACAAGAAAATTTGATCTCAAATTCATTGAAACTAACCCCTATTTATAGAAGAACAACAGCCATGTCCATTCATGAAGAGTTATGGCGAATAGACACTTCTTTTAAAATTTAAATTTTGAATTCAACTGACACCGTGTCGACATGGTTACCCTAGGCATGTCGACATCCCAAAGCAATTTTTGGTGATTTGATTTTCTTTGAAAATAACCTTTATCTTATATTAAAACTATTTTAAACTTTACAAATATACTTGAGTACAGTTAAAATTCATAAACAAATATAAAGAATAACATATATATATATTAGCTTTAATTTTATATTTAAATCTAAGTATAAAAGTTAAATATATAATTCAAAACGATAGTTTAAAATCAGGAGTAATTTGACTTTGAAATTAAAGATAATTTTGAGGCTAAAATTATTTAAAATCAGGATAGAGGGTTTTGATGTTTTTAAAAGGAAAGTTTTGAAATCATTTGAAAACAAGATAATTTTGTAAAATCATTTGAATTAAAATTAGTGGATACAAAACAATGTTCCACTAGATTTTCGTAGGTTCCATCCTACTTAGGGTTACATCTCTTTAATAAGCTCGAAGTGGATTACATTCCACGAATAAATTGGATTTTAAGATGCCAGTGCTTTTCTACGAGTTTTAACAAAAGTTCCTAATAAAAATACTTATGCTTGAACTCTTGATAATCTTGATACTCATGAGTCTTCTATCTCGATATCTTGAATCTCTATACTGTACAGTCTTCATTCTTGGTACATGCATGGTTAAATCTTGCATATACATATATATATATATATATATATATATATATATACATATACATATACATATACATATACATATATATATATATATATATACACATATACATATACATATATATATACATATATACCTTACCATCAAAACCATCATCTCACGGACTAACAATTTTGTGGTTATTATTCCTGCTCTTTATTACTTTGTGCCACTGAGTAGTCAAATGATGTGTTCTAGTATCTTCCCAAGCTTTATGCAATTTAAATTACCCTTTGGAATTGCCCTTCTAAGCCCCTATATCGTTATCTCTCCCTGCATATAATGGGGTAGCTTAAATTTCTTGTTTTAGGTTTTTAGTAATAATTGCGTGTCAGTGTTCCAGTTGCCCTTAGATATGATGGTTGTTACTTGCATGTTTGATGTGTCATTTGCTGAGTAATAGTCCCAGCTCATCCTATCAATGAAACTTTTACTATTCATCCAAGGATCTTTCCATAAATCACTTTTATTACCATTTGCAATTTGTCTTTCCACCAAGATTTTTAGCCACTCTCGCTATTTTAAAATGTTTTCCACGTAACTGAAACATATTATCAATATTAATAGTCCAAAAACTATCCTTGATGTGTCTAGATCTCATTCAAACTGCCTACAAATTTTGTGATTCCAAGATCTTCCAAGCAAGCTTGAGAACATAGACTTTTTTTAACTCAAATAGATTTTTAAGACCAACACCACCCTCTTTTTTCAATTTACAGGGTTATTTATAGCTAAATATTTGTAGCCCTCCTCTCCATAATAAAGTTTGCACACACTACATTATAATTGAGCAATCTGGAATTTGAAAGTTTGTAACCAAAATCTAACTTTAGATGCAATAAATGTATGTACAAGTTCTACTCTGCCAGCAAATAATAAAAGTTTCAGATCATCACCTTTGCATTTTTTTTGATACTGTTTATTAATATCCCACATTCTTTATTTGTTATTGTATTGTTTGAGAGAGGAAGTCCACCATATTTGATAGGAAGAGCATCCTCTTGAACCCTTGGTTTTTGTATATAACTTTGCTTATTCCTGCATAATTAGTTAAAGTAACTTTTAGTCTTTAGATCACTAACTTTCAAGCCTACCCATTTTTCCATTTGTCTGAATATTTATTTGATCTAATAAATTGCCGAGGAATCTGCTTTGGACATAATTAACAAATCATCAACATAAATTAGGTGGGTGGTAGCTGGTTGAATGTTGTATATAGGCCTGATTTTTTTATGATGACATGCAATTTCCATTTGAAGGGTAAACCATTCCATAGCAACTGCAAATGAGTAAAGGGATAAAGGGTCCTCTTGCCTAAGTCCTCTAGTACTATGAATAAATCCTTTTGGGACTCCATTGATCAGCACAGAATAAGTAGGTGAATTGATGCATTGTGCTATAGATGTTAACAACCTATCTAGATCTCTATAGACTTTAACATGTATAATCTAAAATCACTTTTCACCTTATCATATGCTTTATGGAGGTTCACTTTCAAACACATTTTATCTGCACCTTTTTTGATGAAGTCATTCACTAATTCGTGAACCACAAGAGAGTTTTCAACAATAAATTTGCCTTTAATAAAACACTTTGACATTATGAAATTAAATCTGGCAACAACTTATTCAGTCTCATGCAAATGATTTTACTTAGCACTTTGTATATAACATTACAACATGCAGCTAGCCTGTATTCTTCACGTTTAACCAGTTTGTAAACTTTTAGGATCAATGAAATAAATGTATGATTTATCTCCTGAATAAACTGATCGGTCTCTAAAACTTTTTGATATGCCGCTAACTTGCTTTTTTTCAGGTCTACCCAATGCATTTTCAAGAAATATGCCCCTATACCATTCGGCCCAGGATTGGATTCATCATGAATCGAGAAGAGAGCTCTTTTCAACTCCTCTTCTTGTATATTAGATATCATCATTTCCCTCCTTTTGGCGAAATCCTACATCCAGTTTGTATTTCAGGTATGTTTTGACCGTAATCCCCATTATGTAGTTCTATGAAGTAAGAGATTGCTTTTATTTCAATATCTTGAAGATTCTCCATAATTTACCCCTATTTTTTCAAACAGTTAATTAAATTGTTTTGGTTTTTTCTTTGAGACGGTTTAGTATACAAAATTTATTACATTCATCGCCCTCCACGAGCCACTTTTCTTTAGCTTTTTGCTTTATATCTATTGCCTGCTTTCTTAACTCTTCCAGTTGCCTCTGTAATGAAAAATAGTTTGCATTGAGTCCCACATGATGTGGTTCTACATCCAGTTTATATTACACTTCTTCTAGAGCTTCTTGAACTTTATGGATGCATTTGGAAATTTTGGTCTATTTTTGTTCCAATTGTTTAGCCTATTCTTTATGGATTTTATCGGCATCGCTTATCTATACATACAATTTCCAACAGGGATTTGAACTTCTGTAAAATGTACCGCTTCACTATATCCATCACATGAAGGCCAAAAATTAGCTTATCTGAAAGACTTCTCTTTTTGATTCTATTCTTCATCATTGAACTGTATAAGAAGAGGACAATGGTCACCAGTAGAATAGGGAAGAACCATAACTTTAAAATGTTCAATTTGATTGAAGAGTTTCGTATTCCCAATGTTCAATCTAGTCTTGATACAATTTTTAACCTCGTCGCTTTGCCATATGTATTTCAGGCTCATGTGGAATACTTCAATCGATCCACTTGCAAGCATATAATTATTGAATTTAATAATCTTGTAAACTTTTAATGTACACCCTCCTCTCTTTTTTTCAGTTCTCGGTACTACATTAAAATCCCCATCTATAGTCCATTGAAATTGTTTAAATTGTGGATTAGCTATTTACGTAAGGCAGTTGTAAAACCTCGTAATTTTGACATTAATTATTTAATTAGTTAGTTTATTAATTAGGCCCCGAAAATGGAATTTGTATAAACGATCAAATTTGACCATGAAACTATCACCATTGCATTTGTGGTGAAATTCTGAGCAATTTCATATTTGGAGTTTTACGATCGAAGTCCAAATAAAGAAGTTCAGGACGAAAAATAAATTTGAAACGAAAATAATTAACGTTTTTATATTACTTACTCGGGCCTACTGGACAACCAATCATTGGGGACGGTCAATTGCTGGCGGTTGACCGGTCGCCCAATGGCGGTCGACTGATGGAGACCTAGCGACTCCAGCAAACGTAGGCCGTAACGGTGCAGATTTAATATATTTCGATCGAAGTTTAAGGTTGATTCTAGCGCCTATAAATTCAGGCCTAGTCCTCCCTTCTCTTCTCATATTTTTATGGAGGCAATAGCGAAGTTGTGCCATTTTTTCTTTTCTGATTTCTGTCTAAATTACAAAGATAATATAGTTGTAACTATATTCATACAAATCAAAGAAGAGTAGAAATCTAATAAAAAGGAGAAGAGAAGAGAATCAACCATATGCGTATTTGAAGTAATTTGTACATTTATATCTATTTTCTCTGCCAATACCAAATCTCTTCTCAGATCTGTAATTCTAATGTATATACCCTTTTAAAAATATCTTTTGGATTAAAAAGGATTTAGAAATGAATTAAAGGTTCTACTTCATATCTGAAGATTTCGATCGCTTTTAAAAGGTGAGTGAGAAATTTTATAGATTGTTATAAAATGAAAAGCATCCCGTTGGTGTTTATTTGATTTTTATGCCTAATTGGATGATTATGTATAAGTTGTAGGCAACGAATTGAATATGATCCGAATATAACAAATATCGCCTACATATTCTTGTTTATGAATTGATTTAGCATTATATACAATCAGATCCGGAAATTAGTCCCAAAAATATGAATTTAGAATATTAATTTAAATGAAATTTATTTCAGATCTGAAATAGGTTGTATAAGGATGTTATAAATTTGGGTTACTAAGCTAATCTTATTAGAATATAAACTCTCATATATTTGGAATTGTTGGAATTTATATCCATTCAATATTTGTAAACTAGTTTGATTTCTTTTCCTTGTAGAAAGATATGGTGTTTGACCCAACAAGGAAAAGATGCAAATAGAAAACGAAAGAGATGTGTAACGTATGAATTCATTATATTTTACACTGTCTATTTTAGTAATAATAAGAAAAGAATATTCTTTGTAATTTCAAACGATGCAATCTTTTATATTTTAAAGTTAATCTTTTATTTTGGACAAAATTATGGAAATTATAATGGATAATCTATTTAGGCATGATTCCAATAATTTAATAAGGAAAAGTATATTATAGTAAAGATATAACCAGAACATATTTATTAAAATAAATATTTGTACGTAATTGTTGCACTTATAATAATTAAATAAAAAGTTAATAACGTCGCTTGTGTGTAATATTCACATTTAGGATAATTAACTAATAAGAAAAGATTTTAAAAGGGTGTAACTCCAATAAATGGTAATAAATATGAGAGTTGCAATAAATGATAAAAATGAAACAGATATAAATGGTTACTAATTTGAAACAAATGAAATAGATATAAAAGGTTACTAATTTGAAATAATTAATCATACATAAAGGTCTTAGGAAATGTTTGTTAGGATTTAATGGACAAATTGACATTTATGAGCATTAAACGAGGATTTATGGGTAGATAAATATTTAATCTAAATCTTATTGCCTTAAACAAAAGGGAATTAGTAAGATAGGTCCAATGTCTACCTGGGTTAATATAAATAAAGACTTGGGATGATTAATTGAACTTGGTGGGTTAGTGATGCGAGATCGGTAGAGTCACTCGACAGAAAACTACCCAAGGCTAACAGCGGTCGGGTGTACTTACTACTAAAGTGAAATATCACTAATCCAATGACCCATGACGACATGATAGGTTAGGCTTGCTTTCTTAATTGGAAAGTATTAAATGGTCCAAATTTGAAATTAGGAGCTGTGAGCGAGGGTTCTCTTCTAGTTTGAGATCTTAAGTGATTGAAGGGTTCGCCTCTCTCCTAAACAGAAGTATTAAGTAACCTAGTGAGGTTCAAATAAATAAATAAGGATGTCTCTAAAAAGGGTTTACTTCAATGTTGAGGTCTTAAGTGGTTGAAGGATATGCTTTCCTACCGAAAGAAGTAACTTAATGAGATGCCATATTTATAATTAAAGAGTGGGAGTGGATATCTTGGGAAGGGTTCGCTTCAGGTTTGGGGTCTTAAGTGACAATAAATTCCTCATCTTTCCAATAAAAGAAGTTTTAATTTGCCCAATGAGATTTCTAAGCAATGACAACTAGATAGTACCGTTGAGGAGCACGCTTCTGAAATTAGATCTTAAATACTAGGTCTCCTTATTTTCTACTGGAAAGTATTAAGTGGCTTGGGCACGGTCTCTTACATTGCTAAAGCCAAAATAATAATAATACCATTTAGGAGCATGCCTTTGGGATAGGTCTTAAATGATGTGATCTGCCATAATTAAGGTTTTAAATAACCAAAGTCTACCTATTTTCTACTAAAAAGATATTATGTGGCTTGAGTACTGTTTATTACATGACTACGACTTTATCGGCGATAGATGCGGTAATAGTTGGGCACTAAATGGCAAAAGCCTTAAAGAGTGGTTAGAGGTCTTTTAGTTAGGCCCCACTAACCATTGACAACATTTTTAGGTGACCACCTTGGGAATGGTCTTAAATGATGGAGTCTATCTCAATTAAGGTCGGAAATGACAGAGTCTGCCTATTTCTCTTTTAAAAGTATTATAGAAGCCCGCTTAATATTTAAAAGTATTAGGCTAATGATTTGGAAGTTTTGGGTGGTTGATATGGCTTCATTAATATTTTATACCTTGCGAAGGGATAAGTATGTAATCGTGTGTGCAATGCAAGGTTAGATTACAATTGCTAACATTGATGGACATAACAATTAAATGGAAACCTATCGGTATAAGCTTATGTTATGGATAGTTTATATTTTTATAGTCACCAAACCTTGTTGGCATGTTTATGCTTATGTGATAGGGTATTCTCGCATTACGAACGGTGCCGAAGATTTGTCTCTTTCCCGTACACGTCCTGACAATGTGGATTAGTTGACAGTCGAGAGGTTGGCCGTAAAATAAGGAAGTCTAAGGTTACCATTTGTAGCCATGCCCTTTAAGGGATGACCATTTGGGTCGTTATATTTGGTATCGGAGCACTAGGTTATTAGAGGGATTTAGATAAAGTGAGAGAAAGTATTGATACTTTCCTATCTATTAATATTGTATTTTTACGCTAGATTCTAAGAGTTCCGACTATAGAAGTAGTTGTAGTTCCACTCCAAAGGAATTAGCAAAGCAACCATGAGTTGGGAATGTCATAGAGCTAAAATTTTCATGCCGACGTCAAAGTTCCCACATAGTGCTGACGATGCGCAAAGCATTGTTAATGAAGACCATGAGTATGAAATATGGCTGAATCCCAAAGACTGGAGGTATTTGACTTGACGATTGAGATTCTAGCTACCTTGTGATTTTGGATTTTGAGTTCTAGTTGGAGGCACACAATTATTCCAGATGGACAGGAAATTAGATTATATATTTTGCACTTGTCCGAAAGTAAGTTTTACTAGGGTGCATTGGTCGATCACCTCTTTGATGGCAAACCGGATTTTCATTAGAATAATTAATGTTAATTCCTTAGTCTAAAACCCGTGAGAGAACTTTTATAAAGTATATCTTGGAAATGCCTAAGATTTTGGAAAAAATGTTTTCAAAGGATTTCTTTTCTCAAAGATTTATTTTGAAACTTTTGTTTTAAGGAAGTTTTGAAATTTTTAATTTTCAAAGAAACACATGTACTAGTAGATTGGTCGTGTTAAGAAATTTTTAGTTTATAAAAGATTAATTCTATAAATCCTTAAATATTTAGATGTATATACCAGTATAGGTTTGATATTGATTTTTGGCAAGAAAATAGTTTTCAATTCGGGAAATTTGTGTTTTAAAAAGGTGTTTGAAAACCCTGAAATATTTATATATTTAAATTTAATTTTTGAAGGAAGTTTTTGTATAAAATAGTTTCTATTATTTAGAGACAAATATAAAGGGGCATATATTTAGCTCAGATATTTTTTGGTTTATATACCTGAGGGTTTTTATATTTTCTTTCTTTAAGGTACGGACAAAATAGGAATGACGTTCAAACTTATTTGGGGTATGTAGTTTGAAGTGTTGTTAAACCCACCAGCTATTAGAAGAAATATTTCCATGTGAAGTAGGCAGGAAATAGTAGCTGAAATATTTTCAAATTTTTGAAGTATTATTGGTCGCAACAGTTTTGCTGAGGCTATTGCAACTTTACCAAGGAAGGGTCTACACGGTAAGATGGATATCGTCATATGGAAGGTAGAATTTTTTAGATGGGATATGTTGAAAATGGTGTGTAGGACGGTTATAAGAATATTAATTAATTTAACCGGCCTTATTGGGTCAAGGTTCAAGCCACGCCTAAATTTGGGCTGGCGATCGACCTAGAAATGGTGGATTGCTATGTGGACTCGGGCCGATCCCGAAAACTATAAGTTGCATCCAAACCTTCAGCCGTCGCACCCCTTACTCTCTTCATTCTCTTTAATTTTTAGTCGAACCCAATTCCACCTCCCCCTTCCTCCGCTTAACCAAGATCTCTCTCCTTCTTCCCTCCACCAACTGATGCCAAATTCTTGCGTGTCAGATCTTGCCCCACCACTACTCTAGATCTAAACCATTTTCTCCCTTTTTACAAACGCCTCTCAGCCTATGGCACGGTCACTTATGTTCAACGACCAATTTTCTATCGAGTTAGAAAATCGCCGATACATTTTGAATTAAAATTAACCATAGTGCAGGCGTACAAAAGTTAGTACGTAGCGAGTATGGGCCGATACATAGGGAATTATTGGATTTTAAAAAATCTATTCAATCAAATTATACCAAATGGAGAGGAAATTGTTAAGTACAAGCAAATGAAGCTAAAACAAGAATAAAAAATGAGATGGAAAACTATGTGATTAAAATTCAATTTAGAGGCAAATCAAATTACTTATGTTTTCACATAAATCAACATAGAATCAAATGATGATCTCTTTTTAATCTTGTAATTCTATATGAGTGGATCGTGTAGTGTATATATATGCAAGTATATAAGTGACTAACTATATAATGCATCTAATATAAACTTGATAGATGATAATAGCAAAGTAAATGGAAATAATCACACCAGGATTTTATACTGGTTCGGACCTCTCGTCCTACGTCCAGTCCCAAAGCTCCTCTTTGGAATTCAACTATCAAACACCCTCACTTCGCGCGGAGGAATAGGCTTGGTTACAAAAGTTTGTTCTTGTCAAGTGTGTGTTCTATAACACAGATACTGACTATTAAGTACAAATACTTCCAATCTATATATCTAGAGAATATTAAATGAAGAGTTATGAATATATGGAAGATTAAAATACAAGTATTCAATTGCTAGAGATCAAGTATAAATCAGAGAATAAAAGTAAAGAGCATAAGTAAGTAAGGTGTAGTCTTCTCTTTGATTCTTGATGTTATTTATAGCGGTAGAGAGATTCCTTGAGTGGTTGTATCCATTAACAAGTGTTGTATGGTCGCTCCTGATGGTGATGAATAGTTGCAGCGAAGAGGAGCGAAAGTGTCTTTTCAATTGTGACAGTTGTTCTTTGAATATCCACAGCCGAGTTCAAAATCAGACGTCTGGAAAATATTTCAGACGTCTAGCTCTTATATATTTTTTGTATGTGGTTGCTTTTCAGACGTCTGAGTACATTAACCAGACATCTGATTCTGTCTGATTTGCAAACCAGAGGATTCAATCAGACATCTGGCTAGTGCACCCATACGTCTGAACTTGTGCATGTTTCTTTCCTTGTGTCTGTGTCATTGCTCTTCTGATTCTATCGACTTGTAGCCTCTTGATACTTCTTTTGAGTCTTGTTCTTGTCTCTTTGGTGATGTTACTTTAATAATTACCTGTAAATAGAGATATATATATATATGCATATTCGATTTTCATTGTTTAGTTGTTATCATTGAAACCGTAGAATTGATTTCCTAACAATCTCCCCCTTTTTGATGATGACAACTATTCAATGTACTTATATATAGATTATAAATCTCCCCCTGAATATGTGCTTATTTTCAATGTTTTATGATTATAGTTATATTACTCCCCTTTGGCATTATCAAAAATTATTATAAATTTGAAGCCAATCGTCAAATAAAAAGGAAATTTCACTAATAAGTCGAAATTTGATTACATACGTAGATTTTGTCATTTGTACAAAAAGTTGATATCCTAAAAAAAATCTATGATTCCCAAAATCTATGATTCCTTTGGAGAAGCTTCATTTTGATCAACTTCCTTTGGTTCTTCTTTTTCATAAGTGCTAGCCTTTGTAGGAGATGTCAAAGCTTGCTTGAGAGGTTCATCCTCAGAGAGTTTGGAATGTTTTGCGGGAGGAGAAGGTACTGGGGTTGGCCAATTTTCAGAAGGTGGTGTTGGACCGCGAGCCCGTTGTAGTACTTCTTTAAGAATCGACAAGACAGTTGAAAGGGATTCTTCAACTGTGGCTAGGCATGTAGGAAATGATGTTTCGAAGTTGTCAATTCGCTTAGCCAAAAGTTTTTGATTTTGAGATAGTATATGTTGGTTTCGAAGGGTGAGATCTCGAATACTTTCGTTTGGATTTGTATCCGTTTGAGTTTCCATAGTTTCATCTTGTCTTGGATAATCAAATGGTGTAGGAGGAGGTGAAGTTACTTCTTAATGTTGTTCCTCCTCTTGGGATGGTTCAATGTGTGATTGAGGAGGAGGCTCAACTCGTCTAGATTAACGATTGTGTGTCCAATCTTCAAAGGATATGAATTCTGGGGGAATTTCGGGTAGGTGCATCAGAGAGAAGAATTCGGTGGAAGCATATTTAGGTGAGATTTCTTCGAAGGTCGATAGGTAGGATGGAATGTTGTGTGCACGAAGAAGTCTCATAATATAAGTTGGGTAAATAATTGATGGCCTTGATCGAGTCCAAAAATTTTTTAGCTCGTCGAAGATGAATTTGGCCCAATTCACCCTTGTTCCACTATATAGAGCATATAGGGCTTTGTGCTCTAATTCGTTTATTTGCTCGTGACTTCCCATACATAGAACAATTGTATTGATTATCATTCGAGTTAGGAGTCGAGCTTTTGGACGTAGATATATGGAGGCAAATTTTGGCATTTCGTCCTTTCAAATTTGATGGGTAATACTATTCTGTGGCTTGAAGAGCATATTGGGAATGTTGTATAAATCTTCTCCTGTGTCAGAGCATCCTAGGGTTCTACCTATTATGCCCGGAGTTAATCTAATTGTGTTCTCATACACGCTAGACCAGAGCCAGTTATCCTCATCTTCAGTGTTCCACACTGAAGTACTATTTAAATTCGCATAGAATAGAAATATCACTAATTGGTCTATTTGGATGTCATTAGAAGTGAATGAAATTAAGGTTTCCAACCCGGCATTTTCACATAATTCATCCAAATCATACATAGGAAATTTAAGGAGATTATAGAATGGACCTATGTGGAGTTTTTTCCTTTGGATATCTTCATACCTTTTGATGGAATATGGCGCTCTATTCATCCACCTTTCGATCTGATCATCGGAGCACACTTGAGGATTTGAAGATGAGGTCGGTTGGTCTTGTTTTCGTTTAGAAATCTTGGGATTCTTAGTTCGATGAAGCATTATGATTTGATTTGCTTAAAGATGATGTTTTTGAGAGAAAATCGTCTCTAAGGGGATCGGAAGTTTTAACAATTTTGAGATAAAAGAAAAAAATGATGTTATCTGGGCGAATTTAAAGGGTCGATTGGATTTCAGACATCTGGATCGGAAACCAGACATCTGGTTTGCCATAAATTGAGTACAGCAGATAAATTCAAGCGTATGGTTTTTGGGTTAGACTTCTGTTTGGATCGAATTTGTAAAATTGGATAGGCAGAGAGATTTATCAAACGTCTGGTATGAAAATCAGACGTCTGGATTAGGTTATTTTTGAAAAACTTCGTGGCAGAGAACTAAGTCAGACATCTGGATTGAGTATCAGACGTCTCAAATTCTCTGATTTATATTTTGAGGAGATAGAGAAAATTTTCAGACGTCTGGGGGTATATCAGATGTCTGACATATGCATAGTGCTTAAAATTTAGACGTATATCATTGTGTCAAATGTCTGAAGTCCATAGCCAGAAGTCTGAAAAAAGTAGTTTGTCTAAAAATAGCCTAAAACTTGATGGTTTTGCTTATTTCTCGAATTTTTGTAACAAATCAAAAAATAATATTATTGCTGTGAAATAACAAATAAGCATAGATACATACAATAACAAATATAATTTATTTAGAAGGCGATGGAGTTTTACGATCTCCTGACTCGTTATCCCTCCATGGTTTAAGTGGTGATCATATATTTCCATGTTCGTGGGTTCTCGGGGAGCCAGAATATCGTCTTGGTGAAGGGTCGAAGGAGTACGATACAAAGACGAGGCATCCAAAGAACTACAAGGTTTTGGTAGCGGTTCATGGACATCTTTCTTCAGTGACGAACAAAACTTCATCGCCACTTGCTCCAAAAAGCTTAGCCGTCGCGCTGTAATTTTTTTGTTCAAAATATAGTTCTCGTTGTAGGTCTATCTGTTGTTTCTGATAATGATGAATTTCATCAATTTTCTCCTTTGTGTTAGGAGAGATAAACAGAGATCTTTTGGTCTTCTTGTTATTGGGAGTAAAAACCCGTATGATATGAGGACCATCTATACGTTGGTTCCTGCTTCAGTGTAGGTGTAGGAAGCCGTTGTGGTGTGTCAGCCGAGCTATCCATCGTAGGTGTTGAGATGGAGATGGATATATAAGAGTCCTTAGAAGACATGGCTATATTTTGTTTCTTTAAGGAAGATATGAATTGTGTGTATATAGGTTTGTATAACTTTCTATATATAAGTTGAAAAAATTATTTATAGATAAACTAACTGTCTAAAAAATTGAAGGTTCAGAAATTTTAAGTATAATTTATGGTAGTAAAATAAATGACTAATCATAGCCTTAAAGTGAAACATTGATTATTTTTAAGAAAGAAGATCTTGAAGTGAGCAAATACCTAAATTTCGTCGGAGTTTAATAAAAATTTGTTCATTTAGTGGTTTTGTAAAGATGTTTGCTACTTGATTTTCGGTATTTACGTATTCTAATGAAATAGTTCCTTTTTCAACATTGTCTCGTAAAAAATGATGTCGTATATCTATACGCTTAGTTTGTGAGTGATTAACAAGGTTTTTTGATAAATTTATAGCACTTGTGTTATCACAATATAATGGAGATTTGTTAATAATTTTGCCGAAATATGTAAGTTTTTGTTGCATGTATATCATTGTGCACACGCTCGAGCTGCGGAGATATATTCGGCTTCGCAAGTAGGTAAAGAAACACAATTTTTCTTTTTGCTAAACCATGAAACTAATGATTGTCCAATGAAGTGACAAGTTCCACTAGTACTCTTACGATCTGTTCTACATCCACCGAAATCCGCATCACTATATGAAACTAGTTCAAACGATGATCGTTTAGGGTAGAACAAACCATAATCTCTAGTACTGGATAGAAAACGTAAAATACGCTTAACAGCTCTAAGATGAGATTCTTTTGGTTTTGCTTGAAATCTAGCACAAAGACATACACTCATCATAATATCGGGTCGACTAGCCGTCAAATAAAGTAAAGAACCAATCATGCTACGATATAATTTTTCATCGAAATCTTTTCCATTATCATCCTTTTCTAAGTGAGCAGTGGTACTCATCGGTGTTGGTTTGCTCGAAGTTTTATCCATTTCAAAGCGACGTAATAGATCATTAAAATATTTTTCTTGATAAATAAAAATTCCATTATCAAGTTGTTTTATTTGTAAACCTAAGAAGAAGTTTAATTCTCCCATATGTGACATCTCAAATTCATTTTTTATAATATTTGAAAATTGATTACATAGATTTTCATTGGTTGAACCAACAATGATATCTCAACATAAATTTGTATAACTAAAATATCATTATTATCTTTTTTAATAAATAAAGTTGTATCTATTTTGCCTATTTGAAAATCAGATGTAATTAAATGATTTTTAAGATGTTCGTACCATGCTCGTGGAGCTTGTTTTAACCCATATAATGCTTTGTGTAATTTTAAAACATGATCGAGAAATTTTTCGTGAACAAATAATGGGGGTTGTTCTACGTATACATTTTCTTTAATAAAACCATTTAAAAAAGCACTTTTGACATCCATTTGAAATAGTTTAAAATTGTGATGAGTTACAAAGGCGAGTAATGTACGAATGACTTCTAATCTAGCTACTGGGGTAAAGGTTTCATCATAATCAATACCTTCTTCTTGATTATAGCCTTGAGCAACTAAACGTGCTTTATTTCTAACAATATTTCCGTTTTCGTCTGCTTTATTTTTAAACACCCATTTTGTTCCTATAACCGATTGATCTTCAGGTCTTGGTACTAATTCCCAAACATTATTACGTTCAAATTGATTTAATTCTTCTTGCATAGCTATTATCCAAAAATTATCATTTGAAGCCTCTTTATAATTTTTTGGTTCAAAATTTGATACAAATGGTATATGGCTTATCTGATTAAGTTGATTTCTAGTTAATATAGAATTGAGATCTCCAATAATATTATCTTTTGGATGATACTTAAGAATTCTAGGGGATGATACCGAAGTGTTATTTTGAACATTTGTTTCATTATTAATAGAATTTGTTGAATTTGTTAGTGGAATAATTTCTTTTTCATCATTAGTAGATGATTAAAAAGATTTTCGTCAAACGAAACATGTAAACTTTCTTCAATAGTATTATTTCTTTTATTAAAAATTCTATATGCTTTGCTACGATCCGATTATCCAATAAAGATACCTTCATCGGCCTTTGGGTCAAATTTACCTAAGTTATCTTTTGTATTTAATATAAAGCGTTTTGAATCGAAAGTTTTAAAGTATGATACTTTAGGTTTATTACCAAAAAATATTTCAAAACAAGTTTGTTTAGTCATAGGACGTATTGTTACTCGATTCAATACATAACAAGCTGTGGTAATAGCTTCAGCCCAAAAGTGTTTCGGTAAACCACTACTATCTAGTCATGTTCGTGCACATTCTTGTAATGTACGATTTTTTTCTTTCCACAACTTCATTCTGTTGAGATGTGCGAGGAAAAGAGAAATTATGAGTTATTCCTTTCTGATTACAAAAATTAGTAAAAAGATCGTTTTCGAATTCTCCTCCGTGATCACTTCGGATGTTTTTAATTTTTAAGTCCATTTGTGTTTCAATTCTTTTAGCAAATACCTTAAACATACCAAAAGTATCACTTTTATGTTTTAAAAATAAAGTCCATGTATATCTTGATAAATCATGAACTATTACAAAAACATATTTGTTGTGATTTATAGATCGTATTTGTGTTGGACCAAATAAATCTAAATGTAATAATTCTAATAGTTGTTTTGTAGAAATATTATTTTTAGATTTAAAAGAGCTTTTCTTTAGTTTTCCAATTTGACAATCGTCACATAAATTTTCTACTTTGAAATTTATTTTAGGTAACCTCTAATTAGTTCATATTTTGCCAATTTATTAATATTCTTAAAATTGATATGACAAAATCGTTTATGCCATAATCATGGATCATCATGTTTGGCAGTTAAACATAAATTTGAATTTTTATTTATATTCATGTTTAATACATAATTATTTTTGTTTCTAACACCTTCAAAAATAATTTCTTGTTATTATCTAAAATATTAAATCTATCTTTTTCAAAATTTATTTGAAAACCTTTATCGCATAATAGACTAATACTTAGTAGGTTGTGTTTTAGATTTTCTACTAATAAAACATTTTAATAATAGGAGAGTTAGATATACCAAAGTTGATGACTTCTCCAATGCCTACGACATATCCTTTTGAATTATCTCCAAAGGTTACCGTTCTACCATAGATGTATGTTATACTTGATAACATTTTTGAATTTTCGGTCATATGCTTGGAGCTTCCGCTATCTAGTATCCATTTCTCCTTATTTTTTATTTTGGGTACTTGCAAAATAAAAGATGTTTTAATTGGTACCCATATATTTTGTTAGGGTCCTAATTGTTAGGAGAAGGTAACCAAACCCAAGATGGTTTGGTACCTTTATAAATATAATTTTTATTATAGACTACATTCTCTAATAAATTATTAATATGCTTTTGTCTAATCAAATTATTATTTGTCTTCGGAATACAAATTTTCATGTTTTTGGTATTCATTTTAGACTTAGGTAAACTTTTAGTTTTTATACAACAAATATTTTTAGCATCATTTCCTTTTTGTTTATTTTAAATCATATTCCATTTCTATTGCCTGGTGATTTTGAAGTTTTGATAATATTTTCCAATTCTTGTTTTCCTTTATTAAATTTTAACACATCATTTGTAATTTTATCTAATTTTTCTTTTAATTCCATATTTTCAATATTTCAATATTATTTTTTAAGTCAAATTTTCTTTTAACAAATTATCCTACATTATTTTAGTGTTTTCAAAATCAATAGTAATAGTCTCACTTTCTGTCAAATTATTTTTGATTTTTTTCTTGAGATAATTCAAGTTCTTCTTCTAAGATAATTTTTTCATCTTTTAACATTCCTACTTCTAGTTCCATTTTATTTATTTTAACTATATATTCTTTGTTTAATTTTTTAATTTGTCTAAATTTATCATCTAATTCCATGCTAAGTTCTAATAATTCGTCATAGCTAAGTTCAGGACATACCTCATCAGTTTGTGCCATAAAACACACATTAGCTTGTTCTCCGTCGCTATCGCTATCGCTTTCAGATGATGATGAATCCGTGTCATACTATGTTACTTTGAACGCCTTTTTCTTTTTGAATTTTTCAAACTTGTTCTTCTTTTTGTCATTATTGAGTTTAAGGCAATCCTTCTTCATATGTCTGTATTGATCACATTCATAGCACTTGATTTGAGACAGGTTTGTTGTGTTGGATTTCCCTTCTTTTTGGATTTTGGTCATCTTACTAAATTTCTTGAATCTATTATAGTTCTTGGCAATGAAGACTATCTCTTCTTCATCTAAATCAGAGTCATCATTTTTTGTTGCTGGGAATTCTATGTTCTTCTTCTCTGAATTTAGTTCTTTTCGTGCCTGCAAATTAGCTTCATAGGACATTAAATTTCCTAACAACTCTTCAACTTTGAGAGTAGATAGATCATTAGCTTCTTCAATAGCTAATACCTTCCTTTCCTAATCAGATGTTAAAGAGTTGAGTATTCGAGAAACTAAATCAAAATCAGTAAACTTAACTCCTAATGCCATAAGATCATGTTGGATAGATTGAAATCTAGAATACATGTCAACAATAGTTTCATTTTGCTTCATTTTGAATGACGAAAATTGGTTTTGCAAAATTGAAATCTTAGTTTGTTTGAACTTTTTTGTACCTTCGTGTACAATTTGTAAGTTACGCCAAATGTCAAATGCAGTAGTGCATAACATGACACGTGAAAATTCATTTTTATCTGGAGATCAAAATAAAACATTCATAGCTTTAGCATTGTTTGATGCTAAGGTCTTTTGTGCATCGGTCCATGTGTTCATAAAAGTAGTAGGTGCTTCATATTTATCTTGTGTGGCTGACCAAATTTCTAGACCATTAGCTTCCATAAAAATTCTCATACGTGTTGACAAATATGCATAGTTAGATCCATTAAAAAGTGGGGGTCGTGCTGTGGATTGTCCTTCTTGAAAAATACTTGCAATATTAAAGTGATTCAAAAAGGTGTTATTGTTCTTTGATCAAACCTTGCTTTGATACCAATTGTAATTCTATATGAGTGGATCGTGTAGTGTATATATATGCAAGTATATAAGTGACTAACTATATAATGTATCTAATATAAACTTGATAGATGATAATAGCAAAGTAAATGGAAATAATTACACCAGGATTTTATACTGGTTCAGACCTCTCATCCTACGTCCAGTCCCGAAGCTCCTCTTCAGAATTCAACTAACAAACAACCTCACTTCGCCCGGAGGAATAGGCTTGGTTACAAAAGCTTGTTCTTATCAAGTGTGTGTTCTATAACAAGGATATTGACTATTAAGTACAAATGCATCCAATCTATATATCTAGAGAATATTAAATGAAGAAATCTGAATATATGGAAGATTAAAATACAGGTATTTGATTGCTAGAGATCAAGTATAAATCAAATAGTAAGAGTAAAGAGCATAAGTAAGTAAGGTGTAGTCTTCTCTTTGATTCTTGATGCTATTTATAGCGGTCGAGAGATTCATTGAGTGATTGTATCCATTAACAAGTGTTGTATGGTCGCTCCTGATGGTGTTGAAGAGTTGCAGCGAAGAGGAGCGAAAGTGTCTTTTCAATTGTGACAGTTGTTCTTTGAATATTCACAGTCGAGTTCAAAATCAGACGTTTGGAAAATGTTTCATACGTCTGGCTCTTATATATTTTTTGTATATGGCTGCTTTTCAGACATCTGAGTACATTAACCAGACGTTTGATTCTGTCTGATTTGCGAACCATAGGATTCAATCGGACGTCTGGCTAGTGCACCCAGATGTCTGAACTTGTGCATGTTGTTTTCCTTGTGTCTGTGTCATTGCTCTTCTGATTCTATCGACTAGTAGCCTCTTGATACTTCTTTTGAGTCTTGTTCTTGTCTCTTTGGTGATGTTACTTTAACAATTACATGTAAATAGAGATATATATGCATATTCGATTTCCATTGTATAGTTGTTATCATCGAAACCACAGAATTGATTTCCTAACAAATCTAAGTAGTATTGGTTATGTATTTACCATAAGCATGGCCTATTTGAGTTATTAATTAACACAAATCAAACCATCAAACTATAATACAAATCTAGTCCTACTTTTTCAAATCTCATGAAACGAGGCATAGAAAATGAAACCAAAATCTAGTTTAAGCATAATCTATTTACTATTAATTAGTAACATAGATCATCAAATTTTGATTAAAACTTCACTTCGTTGCCATGATCATATTTTAGATAAAGAGGCAATTTGTGATTAATGAGATAGACATAGTCTATTTATTATGAACAAATTAGGCTATCAAATTCAACATAAAACACAAACAAACATAAACATCCAATTTCTCATGAAGTACAAAAGAGATCATAGATAGCAAATTATGTTGAGTCCACATGATAAAAGAAAGCTTCATTACCCCTAAAGTGTAGGGATTTAGCCTCTTGTTTGTGTTATTATTTCAATACATAGAGATTTCAACATTAAAAATAAATAAAGTAGAAAATAAAAAAAAAAGGAAAATAAGATTAACTACTAGAAGGAAATGAACTAAACTAAGTGCACAAATATAAATCTAAGCTATGAACATGAAATGAAAGAGAGCATAAGAATAAAAATGAGCATAAAAGTAAAGAGAAGCATGTACAAAAGAGAAGGCATAGGAAGCCATTTTTATTTCACTTTGATTTGTGTTTATAACTTGCTAATTTCCTTATTAAATTGAGAGAGTAGGAAGATATTTACATGTACATAAGAGGGCTATTCATACATGCATAAAAACCTAATTCAGTTTTTATGGTGCTTTCCAAAATGCCCTTTAGGAAGTATGGCCATCAAGTAATCATTAGCCACTAATTAATCTATCATTAAATGTGCATGAAGCTTTAACCTCCACTTAGTTGTCCATTAGTTTCTAACTGTAGATTTAGGTAAGTGGGTGGGGTCCTCCATTATCATGAGCTTGAATTATTTCCTCTTCTTTCCTTTGTATTCCCTTGTGCATGCACATATTTTCATGAAACCCTGTTCCATATGCATCCAAATTTCTATAAAAATTATGAAAAATATCCAAGTAAAAGTCTCAAATTAACACATGCACAAAATGACCATTTTGCCCCTCTATCTAGATGAATATGTGACGATTTGAAAACAATTGAATTTCGGTTTTAAACATGTTAAAATACCCAATATGATCATTTATTTAAATAAAAATAGATAAAACATGGATGTAAATATATGCACATTTATGTGCACAACAAATACCCCCATGCTTATCTTTTTATTCGTCCTCGAATAAAGAAAAACTAAGATAAATCCGGTTTCGTTGGGAGCACGATTGCATTAAGCGTATGCCACAAGCCGTTAAATCTCTAGGTGTCCCTAGTAGGATGAGTGTTATTTCGTGATGATTTTCAGCGGATACTACCCACAAAATCCAAATGCAAAGTGAAAATGTTAACAATATGCAAGATTTATTTACAATGGGATGAATGCATGTTTTTAAAAGTATTTACAAATGAAGGATTCACTTTCAAATCGACACTAATAAGTTAAATATAAGTTATGGTCATTATTAAGAAATTTAAGTCCTTCTACTTGTCAAAATTTTCAAAAAAAATTAAGTTATCATAATAGATAGACTATAGTTTGGCTAATCATTTCGGTTGATAACACAATGTAATTATGAAATGGATCCTTAGTTTATTATCAAAGTTTATCAAAGTGGGATTTTCATTTCTTTTTCAGTAATAAGTTAAATCTAACAAGTAAAAATGGTACTTAGATTTCAATTGCTTACTCTCTCTTATTTGAAAATTTTATTGATATTAACACTATTTACATAAGCCTAACTCAGGTAAACTAAGGCCAGATATATTACCCATGCACTGCCTTGTGGATTGATGTGAGGGGAATACATAGCGGGGTGAGTGAACACACAAGGGTGAACACCGACTGTAGGCATTATTAAAAAGAATTTTTATATACATACACCTAACTAAGATAAACTGGGGTAAGATATACCGATCGTGCACTGCCTTTCGAGCTTACATGAGAAGGGTACAGAGAACGGCGAGTGAACACACGAGTGTGAACACATGACTCTAGGTGTTAAAAATATATACATATGTACAAATGTATTTTTTGTGTTGTTTTTTTTTCTATTTTCTTAGAAAGAGAGAATTTTGCAAAATCATCTTAGCACCATTTAATACTTAGAAGATAAAAATGTTATATCCTTACTTCAAATTTACCACTTTGTTAAACAAAGATTTTCGATAAGAACATACTTCATAATTAACACATATGAACCTTCCTATATACTTGTTAAACCATTGTTATTTGTAATCAAACTTCATTTTTATTTTTGTTAAGACAAATAAATTTTCAAAAATTTCAATTTATTAACCAAAAGGTATACGTATCTCATAGTGTTTCTTCAAAAATAAATCAAAATACTAAAAGGAAAATGTTTTTGAGATTTAAAAATTTTGAGATTTTTTTAAGTTAAAATAAAATGAAAATTCAAAAATGCCATGAAAATTAAAAAAACGAAAATGAGACTCCATCCCACACTTAATTTTGAAAGTGTTCCCACTGTCAATGCATGTATAATGAGGGTAACGGGAAAAATATGTACATATTTACAAAAGAGGGTTAACATTCTTACTAGACGTAGCTTGGCTTATGAAGGATCATGAGCTCCTCCTCTTGGTTATTTGAAAATTCCAAGAAAGGTGTGACTCCCCACCCCGAGACCCATATTAGTAAAGAGAATTAACGAGTAATTTTGTCTACTAATGCAGAGAATAGAGCTGGTTAAGGGCGACCGAATAGTAATGCCTTAGCTAAAGACTAAGTACGTCGATTTTTACCATATATTTTTTTCCGTGTATCTCAAGTGATTGATATACTCAATGTTTAACTAATACGATACTACACGGCTATAGGATCCATTCAAAAAAAATGCAACAAATATAACAATCACATCACAGAGTAGCAGCCACAGATATATAGACTAATACAAGCCAAACATCAAATGTAATACCCAACATCATAGTGGCGCGTAACCACACAATATACATACATCTCCGTCCCTATAAAAGAATATGTACAATAAGGTGACACAAAAGACACAACACGAAAGATGTAGCCAAGTCCATAGTCATGATCCCCTCAAAAAGAAAAATGGGTCCAAGCACAAAAGATAGATATCCGACCTAACCTACAACTTTGGTCTGACCCGAGTGATAAACACACAGGTCAAGCAAACTGAATCTTATCATTAGAAAAGAACTACGATAAGGTAAAAGGGAATTTTCCTTTATAGCCTAAAGGGAAACATAAGCAGATATGAGCTACTAGAGTAGATAACGTATAACTTCTACATGTCACTACAGGTGGTTTGCACACACACACACACAGATATATATATATATATATAGGTTTAACATAAGAGAATGAGTGAGTATGGTATAAGGGAAAACTCCTAACAATCATTCATGAAATAATCAACCTTCCAAAATCATATAAAATCCCAAGTATCAATTCATAAATTCAAAATCCACCAAGAAATCATATATGCCTTTCTCACATCTATAAAGCTGTAGAAAACACTTAAAAAGGTGGTGAAATCGAAATCATCATGAATCATCAAAAGAAACCTCAGATTGGCTAGATCCCGCATGCCAAAGCAATGTTGCACGTGCTACATACCAGTACTACCATCATTATGGTACCATATCCATCTATTGACCGGAGTCCTCACATCGAATTGTTCCGGTCTATGACGTCACCTATATCCATCGCAAACACCCGCCATCATAGTGATTGAAGTCTTCACTCCAATCGGTGTCCGCTGAGCCCCTGCTATCATAGTGATCAAGCCAAACATTGCTTGACCCTATCGAGACTCAAAGTACTGGTAGTCCTTCTAGAATGTGTCAGAAATCCTCGGATAGTAACCCGTAAAGTGGTAACGTATATCCCATACCACACGTTCTCACTTAGCGGCTTTCTAGACGCTAGTCGATGTCGCACTATGAAAATCATCTAAATCATCATAAGAATCGCCTCATGTCATCGGCGAATGGTATGAAATGACAAACTTGTCTTATCTCATCGACAAGTAAGAAATATCATAAAGTCATCAATCATCATCAAATTCCATTGAAATATTTTCCTTATATCATTGGCAAGAGCATCTCCATCAATATAGCCCATCATCGAATATACTTCTATTTAGGAGTCCTCGGACAATATATATATCAACCAAATAAATTGATATGGAATAATACCCCATTTAGGATTTAAATACATCACAAACATACCACGAAGTGGTTGTCATCAAAGAGGAATTCAAACAATTTCCAAAAGTTGTTTCGATCGTACAAGTCCGAAATTAACAAATAAAGTAAATTCACGAGTCTCATACCTCGTAATTTTACTAAATCATTTAATTTACTTCCTCATACATTCGAAAAAGCATAAAAGTAATTAAAATAAATAAAATTAATTATAAAAGATTTTACTTGAGAAAACGGGGTTATAAAACAAATTTTTAGAAATTTATCTAAAAGATTTTGAGAGAAAACGCATCACTAAAAAGGATTTTCGTAATTTTTAAAAGCCATAAAAATACATAATAATTGTTTAAAAACCTTAAAAATGCATAAAAACATTTATTACTCCAACCATGATGTTAGAAGATTTTATGGAATTTATTCGGATTTTTAAAACTCAAGAAAACATCAATTTGCAATTTAATCGGCCTGAACCGATATTCAAATTTAAATAGAATTTAAATTAATTTAAATTCATATCTCATCCTAACTTGATTAGTCCATTGCTGGATAAAATAATCAAATATTAGCATCAAATTTCATATAAATTTTTTTTGCAAAAGAATGCAAATGAAATCGTCGAAATCGGACAAATATATAAATATTGTGGCTGTCAATGATAGACCAGCAGTAAAAACGCCAATTTTCCACCATGTAAACTTCGAAATTTTACAAAACTCAAAACAGTAAAATTGTAGCCTACATCCTATGGTTTCCATAACTTCAAAAATTACGATATTCCAATCAGCAACGAATAAATTATGAGCGAAATACTACTTAGAAAAATTTATATGCACTAGCTATCAACACAGGCCAGCGATAAAAAAGTCAGCTTTTCACTATGTAGACCTCAAAAAAATTCAAAACTGAAAACAGAAAAGTTGCGGCATATTTCACAAGAATTTTAGAACATCTAAAATTTTTAAATTCTGATTTGAAACGCAAAAGTTATGCTAGAAATACTATTCAGCCATACAGCACTATTATTATTATTTTATATGCAAATACCCTCTCGGTTTTGCAACTTTGACAGCAAATAAGGAGGGACAAACGGACTCGAAACTCGATGAAATTTTGCAGGAATGAACTTTAACAAATGCACTACAAATTGAAAAAAGTTTGATGGCAATCCTACGCCGGATGAACAAGATATGGACAAAAAAATTTGCACCATTTTCAACAAGACATAACATATATTAAGAGCAAAATTTTATACGTAAACCAACCATTATAGCTTCGGATTTTTTTTATAGAGTGGCCATTTCAGTTTGCATAAGCTTTAACTTACTGTAAGAAGGCAAAAGATGCTAAATTTCCTTGCAAGATGAAGCCTTTCAGCTAAGATTTGAGCCTAGAGAACATGTAGAAGCTGAAATAGAAGCATGCATGAAGGAAAAATATCAAAACCAAACTTACAGTAACTGAACCAGAGATTACTCACGAATTAGAGATTATTGAGGTAGGAGATTACCTTGGTTTAAGCTTTTAACAAGAGAAACTCTAGATTTTGTGAATTTAATTAGGAAATTAACAAGAAATTAGCATGGAGGCCATTATTTCAATTTCCAAAAGCTTTCTCTATTTTTGAGAAGATGAGAAGAAGGAGTATGAAGTGTCCGTACGTACTTATCCTTTCTCCAGATGCTTCTCAAGTGGGTTTGGGTTTGGATTCAGCCCATTAGCCCAGAATTAATTACTTATCCAAAATAATGAAGTTGATCAATTTACACTTATATAATGTTTTTATTCATAACTTTCTCAATTTTTAATGTTTTCAAACGAAATAAATTGCGTTGTGATCGTTGCAACGTCTAGAATTTATTAAAATGATAAAACATCCTATTTTATCAAATTTGAAATTTATCTTAACAATAAACTCGTTTTTTTAACAAATTTGCATAATCTAAAGAAATAATGCAAATTTTGACATATACTTGTTAAATAAAATATATGTTCCATCCAATAAAGTGTAAATAATTATTTTAACATCCCTAAAACATAAAAACGCCATTACTAAAATATTTATTGTAATTAGTTAATTAATAACCATTATCCTTTGTATTATTAACAAAGAAAAAGCAATTTTGGCAATAAATTACAATATCACCAAATTTTACATGTTAATTGAATATAGTTGCACAACTCTACTCAAAATTCATGAAATAAAGTAATAACTTTATTTCCACACATATATATCATTTTACTCACAATAAAAATATTTCTTCTTTTATTTCTCCCATTTATTTTACAATGAATGGAGGATATTGGGATTAATTGCCAATATTCTTTTATTACTCCCAATTAAATACCAACAATGATTATTATCAATCCAATCATCAAAAGAAAGTAGTTAACTTTATTTTCTTCCATTTTAAATTTATTTCAACCATTTTAAATTGAAATAAACCTCATGTTCTTAATTAATTTTATACACCCAAGATTAACTCATACAATATTGTTTATATCAAATAAACAATATAATTCACAATTTACTTCCAATTAATCAATAAATCCAATATTAAATAATAATTATCATTATAATTTAATATTAGCGGTAATCTCCAACAAGGGGTGCTACAGGCTCCCCCTTAACAAAATTGCGTCCGCGCAATTTCTAGGGGAAAAATCGTAACTATTATAACTATTCAACAAAAAGAAACAGGAAATATCTTGAGACAATAAATTCGCACCATCACGGGAAGAAGAAAGAAAGCCAGGAAAAGATCGCTCGATAGATTCTCCGGTTTCCTAAGTACAATCGTTGGGGTTTTCAGACCATTGAATCTTAACAAGAGGTATGTTCTTGCTTCGAAGGCATCTCACCTTCAAATCAAGCACGTGAATAGGCTGCTGAACCATAGATATACTTAGTGAGATCTCAAGCTCAAGCTTCTCGGATGATCAACAATGGAATCAGAGTCTCGAATGCACTTCCGAAGTTGAGGGACGTGGAAAACGTCATGAATACCAGATAAATGAGACGGAAGAGTCATTCGATTAGCAACTGGACCAATGCGCTCAGTAATCGAAAATGGTCCTTTAAAATGAGGAGCCAATTTCCCTATAGAGCTAAAGTGCATCACTCCCTTTAAAGGAGATACTCGAATGAACAGAAGATCACCGACAGCGAATTCAAGCGGCTTCCTACGGTTGTCCATGTAGGATTTCTGGCGATTTTGTGCCTCTTTCATCCTCTGTGTAATAAGAGATATCTTTTTAGAAGAATCACGAACTGGGTCTAGACCGAGTATAAACTTCTCGCCAGATTCTAGCCAACAAGATGGAGATCGGCACGGTCTTCCATACAGTGCCTCGAAGGGAGCCATACCAATACTGGATTGATAGCTGTTATTGTAGAAGAACTCTACCAATGGTAGATGATCCTCCCAAGAACCACTGAAATCAAGAATGCATGCACGAAGAAGGTCTTTAAGAATACGATTCACCCTCTCAGTCTGTCCATCAAACTGGGGATGATAAGCTGTAGAAAGATTTAGCTTTATTCCCAAAGCTTGCTGAAAATTAGTCCAGAAATGGCTGGTAAACAAAGGATCACGATCACATACGATCGAAGAAGGAACACCATGTAATTGTACGATTTCTTTTATATAAAGTTTTGCCAAAGGAGGAGCATTCCTATTAGATTTAATAGGAACAAAGTGTGTAGACTTCATGAGACGATCCACGATAACCCAAATGCTAGAATGACCCGACCTCGAATGAGGTAAACCGTCCATGAAATCCATCGATACCTGATCCCACTTCCACTATAGGACCTCTAAAGGCTGAAGAAGACCGGATGGCTGCTGATGCTCGGTCTTGACAAGCTGACAAGTCATGCAATTTCTTACATAACTTGCAATATCACGCTTCATGCCTTTCCAATAGTAAAGGCGATGCATATCCACGTACATCTTACTGCTACCCAGATGAATGGTATACTTAGTATGATGACAATCATCAAGTATGTCACGCCTAAATGCTGAATCAGAAGGCATAACTGTACGGTTCTTTAGATGAAGATAACCGTGAGAATCAATAGAAAAATCCCGCAACTCCTCATCACGGTACCCAGATGAGCATGACTGAATGAGGTGCATAGTATAAGCATCAAGCCTCTGAGCCTCTAAGATACGATCTAGAAGAGATGGTTGAGCCTTCATACTGAATAATAACATAGGTGAATCAGATGATGGTGCTCGATCGCGAATATCAAAGCAAGATTAGGTCTCCAAAACATCCCATTCGGCTATCATCAGGCCGAATGCTTGTGACTAAGCACATCAGCTACACGATTACCCTTTCTAAGGGTATACTCGATATCGAAATTATATGAGGCGAGGAACTCTAACCATCGCTGTTGTCTTATATTCAGATCTTTTTGAAAAAAGAGATATCGGAGGGACTTGTGATCTGTATAAAGGACAAAATGCTCACCTAAGAGATAATGATGCCATATGTTCAATGTGAAGACGATAGCTGCAAGTTCCAAATCATGGGTAGCGTACCGAACCTCATTCGAACGTAATTGCCTTGAAGCATATGCAACTATCCAATCCTTCTACATCAAAACTGCACCGAGACCACTAAGGCTGGCATCGGTATAAACAATAAGATCTTGATTCCCTTCAGGAACCACTAGCACGGAAGCATGTGTGAGAAGCTCCTTCAATTGCTGGAAGTAAGCCTCACACTTTGTAATGCCCCGCCTTTTCGCACGGTTTAAATCGACATGTTGCACCCTCCAAGTGCAATGGCAGACACACATGTCGGATTTAAACCATATAGAAGGGCGGATTATTATGGGGTAAATAAGAAAAAGCAGGGAAAGAAAAAAAACAAAATAGAATCTTGCAGCAAAAAGATAAAATATAATAATTAAATATATAGTTCATGAAGCTATTTTAAAAATATTTGATTATATTTATACAATACATATCAGAGTTGCACATACCAGCGAATAATAATCGATGCAGCGGAATATAGTGTAGTGGAACAATATAATATATAATAATAATAATAATAAAATCTTCGTCTTCGTCCTCGAGAAATAAGGCCTTCAATTCCTGAAATGCTCAGGCTGACCCGAGCGAATTGAAAAGACAAAACACTCGAGTCGGAACTAAAAGATCTTATGTAAGTTAAATCAATTAAAATAAATATAAGTGTAACGGCGTCGGAGATGTTTACGGGGTTTGGCATCTCCTATCCAGTGTCTAACGTGAGTGCAGTAACTTAAGAGATGCTCGGGATTCACATCTCCTAAGGATCCGTTAAACTATTTACTATGTAATAATGTTTCTCTATTATAATAATGTCTATAGTAAAATAAACTTACTTTTTAATAACATTAAGGGGTTACCCATATAGCCCTTAACACGTAATAGTCCCAATGGTCCATCCAATATCATGGTCCCTCCTGATCGGGAAGCCACTAGAGGATACCACAGGGATACGGGAGAAAACCAAACTCGTACAAGGCGTGATAGGGTAGGTGACACGGCGCAACTAGGCAATGCCAGGGTAGATATACCAATTGCTATCCGGGCTGGTGGTAACGCGTAGCGCGCAGCTACCGCCCACATCGAGCCACACCCCCAAAAAATAAAAAAATCAAAAGTGGCCACCGAATCAATCCAAAAGTCAAAGTATAATATCGAAGGGATGTGTGCGATCAAAGATGCTACCTCATTGGTCCGAGAATCGCTCCTGTTTTAGCCACTTTATGCCAACTCATGGGAGTCGGGTCCACCTATTTACCTCAAAGGAAACGTCACCACCATCCTACTTCATTCTGGAATCTCTACCGCGTACACGGTTGTTAATGCAGTTTTCGGAGTTGGCAGAGAGTATGACAACTTTCGATCCCGGTCTCTTCAACAACCAAACGTTATTATAACACCGTGGTCATTTTTAAAATGATTATACTTCAAAACCAGAATATAATATCCATTTCAGAACCGTATAAATACGATATCATTTCTATTTGAAACCAAATCAATATGATATCATTTTAAAGAAATTCCAAATCGACATAATATCATTTTTATTTCAAATATATCCTTTTCCCAAAATCATAGCACTTTCAAATCATAATACCTTGAAATCCATAACTTTAAAACATAACTTCCAATACTTAAATGGTTTACTATTAAATTGCTTTATATAATAAATTAGCTTCTTTAATTTCGCAGTCAATTCCAATACAGATTTAAATCCTCAAATAAACCATTTCAAATTTCATATCTTTCAAAGCTTTAATATTAAATGTTTCAAAACTAAATTTTATTATATATATATATATACCAAATTTACTTTACTATTATTTAGTTTTTGAAATATTTAATTAATAAATCAGTATCCTTTATATAAACTTCAAATTTCAACAATTTACTATTCCTCAATTTATTTATACTTGATATATTCACTTAAACCACCTTAACCCCGAATTTTGTTATAAAACCATATTCTTTTAAAATCTAAATTTCAATAAGTTCCAAATGGATTCTTATTAAATATAATTCTTAATTAAATAAAATCTCAATCAATTTCAACTATCTTCTCAACCTTGATTTAAACAAATCAATATAACTCTATACTAAATATAATTAAGTAATACTTATCCAATTATATTTAAAAAAATCAAACTTTATTTTATACTTTAAACCAATTTTATACATAGCTTAAAACCGAAAATTTAATTATATATAGAATAACCTTTATCAAATATCCAAATCAATATCTCATAAAATCATATATATATTCTTTACAAAACTATAGAAATCATTTCAAAATATTGTTATATATATATACTGCGGTGCCTGTATATAATTTTCTATCCTATAGTAAAGTGATACGGATATTTATCATTTCAATCCGCAATTTAAAAATAAAAATGCGGTTGTATATCATTTCAAACCGCAATCCCGAATCAAAATAAATGCATAACAACTTGCAGATTATGATGATATAAATAAAACATCCATTCATCCATCATAAAATCATACATCCATCACTATCATCATACAAAAAAAATCAATCAATATCAATATATAACTGATAATATATAACAGGTAATTAACTGGCAGTTATATTCAATAATAAATTAAATATTGATTTAATTTAAATAAATGCAATTAACTGAGATTATGGTTAAAATATACAAAACGGTCATAAATAAATTCAGAATCACGACATAATTAAATTTAACAAACATAAGAAATTTTAGAAATTGTGAGTGGGTTAAAACACTCACCTTTTTGAATTTAAATTGAATTCAAAACCAATTTAAACTCAAAAATTTCAACAGTCTCGGAATCCGTCCAAACAAGTGCCAGAATGTCTAGAATTCCAATACGAACCTAGCAGAGAAAACCGCGTGTAAAACGGATGTCATATGCGAAAGTTATTAGCGTTAGAAAATTGAAATCAAAATTAAATAAAACAAAACAAAAATAAAGAATAAAATAAACGTACACGTCATCTCTTCCTCTCCAGGCCGAAAGATTCAATACCGAAACCAACGTACAGCCGCACGAACACGACCCCACCGTTCGCCCACGCAAAACCCTAGCACCGCCACCCACAATTTTGCCTCCTCCATGATGGCCTGCCGTGACGAGCCAATCACCTCACGCCCCAGAACGCCCAAATTTGTCATCGATCGAACCAAGCAGGGACTGGCTGCCACCAATATAATTAAACCCTACTTGAAATTTGCCACAAATCTGACCGTCAACTCGCCATGCTAACCACATAGATCGACTCCCCTCAGTCCCCACTGCAATACCCAGAAAGGGTTTCCCGATCAGACGAAGTTCATCGTCGAGCGATGAATGGCCGAAAATTGTTCTTCGATTTCTAGACAAACCATACGTCGAATCGAAAAACAAGTTGCAGATCTGAGTTACGCTCTTCGAGAGCTTCTAATTGATATAAAATTTGGCATATATTGTGGAATTTGAAATTTCATTTGATTTTTGAATTTGCAATTCAAATTAGAGTTTGCAGCCATTTGAAAGAGGGAAGGAGGAGGAGCTAATGGAATTGTACGCATAGATAAATGAGAATGAGGAAAATTAGGGCATATGACAGAGTATTTATAGACAAGGTTGAAAAAGAATAGATGGACCCGATTTATAAAACGCGCTGAACGATGAATGGCCCGAAAAGCCCGTTCTGACTCCGGAACGAAATTGGGTCAACCCGTATATCAAAATAGATATTTTAAAATATATAAAACGCGATGGAACAGGTTCCAAGTCCAAATTCCATCGTATGAAGAAGTTATGCTAAAATCAAATTATTTCAAATTGATTTCAATTTCATTTATTTCAAGGCGTTTCGAGTCCATACGATCAAACGACAAGTCCGATCGCTACGAAGCTTGAAATCATACAATAATTCACCGTTACGGATCCGATGAAACTGGTTTCATCGAAATCCGAGTCGGTGGCCAAAATGGCTATACATTAATTAAATAAATTAATAATTAATTAATTAAATCCAAATTTTTATTCCAATTTGATAATTGACAAATTTCATCCCCTTTTGGATTTCTTAATTATTTACAATAACTCAAATAAGTTCAGACATCAAATTTGAGTTAAATTAATTTACTCATTACCGTATTAGTTTCAATTTCAAATAAATTCACAAAATATCAATTGAAGTTTCATATAAATCCATTTATTTGATTTTAAATCTTGTTATTCAATCCCTTATCACCAAATAGATAAAATTCACATTGGATCATGGTTTATTACATTATTATTCTCAAATTTCATCTTAAATTCCATTAACGTAATATTTAAATATTTAGTTCCAGTTTATTGCAATAAACCCAATTACCATAATTTAAATTCAAATAAATAAATAAAACTTGATTCCCATTATTATTATTCGAACCATCATTATCCTATAAACATATTTAACATTTGGTTATGTTTCATTACACTGATACTTTCCGTTTCACCTTTATTTGTATTAATTACTTTATTTCCACTTATTATGTAATAACTACCATAATCCAATCATATTGAAATTTATCAATTTCACCCATTAATTTAGATTTTAAATCCAATAAATTAATTTAACTTGGCTCCATTCTTTATTACATCAATTGTTGCTTTAATTTACAGTAACAAAACGTTAAATTAAGATTTATTGTAATTGATTACCAAAGTTTATTTGATAAATTAAATAAATAAACAACCGATATTAATTGTCACCTATTTGCTTTTATTTGCATTTAAAAGTTGTTACCTATCAGCCCAGGTTATTATCCCATATATAACACTAATTTTATTCCATTTCTATTTTCATCTTTATTTCAATTGCATAATATTTAATTCCAATTACTGTTGTAATTACACTTTATTATAAATTGGATTTAGATGGAATGATTTGTTTGTCTTTCATTAAACTACTATATTCAAAAATCCAGCCTTTCTTTGTATTAATACTATTTCCATTTTATTATAATTGCTAGATATGTACATAAATTACGGTTTATATTCTCAATCAATTTATTTACTTGGTTTCATACTTTTATTACATCAATTATTACCTTATAAATAAATGTACGTTACTATTTTAGTTTACATTCACCCTTTCCGTTATTATTTTAAACTTGCTAATGTAACATTAAAGTTCATTTACTTCTAATTGATTCCTCATTTAAATTTAATAGACAATTAAACGGGTAACTTATAACCATCGTTATCGTAACTTTTAATTACATATATGAATTCCCTATTCACAAACAAATGTTACAATTCTTACATAAATTTGATTTTATTCAATTACCATTAACTGTCTATTATCTCATAAATAAATTCATATTTACGTCCACTTCGGTATATAACTTTTGTAACCAAGTTATATCATTTACCTTGTTTCACTTATTGGAATTACATCCAAGTTATTAACAATTAACTTATATTTATACGGTTGCACTTCATTTTAGTTATTATTTCATTAATTTTATTTCCAATTTTATTTCTTTCAGTATTAATTACACAATTATATTAAATTAACAAATTAAAATGTTTTACACTATTTCTTTATTGGGATTTCATTCCAATGTCAAGAACTAATTTTTTTTACCGTTGCTACATTTAATTTCTAACATTCGCTCCAATATAAATTATAAGGTTTTCATTTCTTTCTCCATTTAATTACAAAGTCTTATAAATTTAACCAAATTTATTTTTCGAAATTTACGGGTCGTTACACTCTCCCCCACTCAAAACTTTTCGTCCTCGAAAAGGAAAAGAAGGGAAAAGAAGAATCGGGAAACCAATATATCTTACTTAAAACGTTAAATTTATAAACAAATAAATTTACAAATTTAATTAATTTAAATGAAATATACCAATTTATACCCACTAAATCTTTTATACTCAAATTAATAAAGTTGGAAAACATTTTTCAAAAATTTTCTAAGTCCAAAATTTACGAAAAATTTTGGTAGTCTCCTTTGTACGGAGAGGCTCTGGAAAAATATAATATCAAATATAACAATATATACATATATTTTCCAAAATAATATATATCCCAACACGGGAAAAAACAATATAATAGCGCTATAAACCGTAATCCGAAAACATGCCTATTTTTCGGGCAATTACGCTTATATTATGAAACCAAATGCAATAGTGATTGCTTTCACAACCTGTATTTCACTTATATAATCCAATAAGGTTAACGATTTTATAAGATGAAATATTTAAGGTGGTTCCAACCAAAAACAACTACTTAATATAGCAACCATCACATAGAATCAATCCAAATCACTCATTCATTCATATCAAACCAAACAAATAGTTGTTCGGGTTCAACACTTCAAATTGTACAGAATGAAAAATAAACTACTAAGAACACCATTTACTCAACAGTCTCTGATGAAGCTAAATAGATTATTCATCCATCCGAGCAAATTTAAAGCATCCTTAACCAAACAACCATAAACCAAAACAAACAACAAATCAACCAATAGATCAAGTTCATTCTTATTAATTTCGTTCATATAATAATTTATCTTTTTAATTTATATTTTATTTCTTACAGTTTCATTTACTTTTATTTATTTCTACCAAAATCTCATTTTCACTTATTCATATCATGAAATTTTCCTTTTTATTATTTTACATTCATTTATTCACTACTTAACTTCATTCATTTACAGTATTCATCTTTCTGCTTATTTTCAAAATAAATGACTTCAACACTTACTTAAGTTTATTATCATTTCTTTATAACCTTTCTATTATATTTAATTAGTGGCCTTTCAGTCATAACTTAAGTATATAATAATTATAACATTAAATTCTTTTTTATAAAGCAAATTCATTGAATACTTTTATTATTTCAAATTTTACTTGTAAAGTTTCCCATTACATTTCCTTTTTAAACATTTTAACTTCTAATATCTTTTGGTGTGTTATATATATTCTTTTAGGAATGTAATTGAAAATTACACAAGTCTATTCTATTTCCTTTAATTAATTTAATGCTCAATAATCATATCTTTCATTTTATAAGATTACAATTTCAACTTTCTTTTAATGTCAATTATAACTTAGCATTAAATCACTTATTTTAACTAAAGGGTCCAATTTATAAATTAGTTATACTCTATTTTACTACCCTTAATTGGAACTATTTATTAACGGAAACTTAAGAATTAAATACCGGGTTTTATTCAAAATCATTTTAAAATAGCAGATAAACATATGCTTGCAATTTATATATCCAATTATATTTAAACAATTTAAAATTTATATTTGTTTATCAAAATAATTCTGTAGTAAAACTACTACGGTGGCCTTCCCACTTTGAAACTCGAAAACGAATGTCGATGCGTACGCCATCACCGAAATTATTTTCCAGCGACAGAGATGGGAGTATAGAACTTATTTCTTTTCAAAGTCTTCTTTAAAACAATTCTTTTAAATCTTATTGAAATATCTAAATCATAAAATACTTCCAATAATATTATTATTATATTTCAAAATCCTTCGAAAGAAAGTTTCAAAACCCCGGAACTTAAGTTCTAAATTTCCGATTTCATTTATTTTATTTTCAATCTTATTTCAACTATTATTTACAAATTTCACTACCTAACAACCAATATATTGCAACCCTATATATATATATATATATATCATTTAAAAAAATTATTTTATATATAGAAAATATAATAGGCAAAATTATTTCATTCGCCTATATTAAAACAAATACTATGTCGGTCTGTCCTATTAAGTGTTTAGAAATCCCTATTGATGTCATAGCGTCCCATGCACCAACCAGAATTTATAAATACAGAACGGAACAAATTAACACAATATTAAAACCCTTTTATAACACTAACAAATACGCTCTCTCATATACACACACTCAGCGACTCCCATAGGGTATTGCTACCCTATTAGTAAAGAGTCAAACCCCACAAAGCTAAGGTTTATCGCTAACCAAAGCTCTGATAGCAGATGTAACGTCCCGCCTTTTCGCACCGTTTAAATCAACATGTTGTACCCTCCAAGTGCAATGGCAGACACACATGTCGGATTTAAACCATACAGAAGGGCGGATTGTTATGAGGTAAATAAGAAAAGGCATAGAAAGAAAAAAACAAAATAGAATCTTGCAGCGGAACGATAAAATATAATAATTAAATATACAGTTCATGAAGCTATTTTAAAAACATTTGATTATATTTATACAATGCATATCAGAGTTGCACATACCAACGAATAATAATCAATGCAGCGGAATACAGTGTAGTGGAACAATATCTTTAATAATAGTTGCAATAGCTTTGGTGTCACACTTTTTTGGTATCAACGTGAACTATCAAAAATGCCCCTCTATATATTATCTAATGATCTAACACTAAATTTCTTTTACAAATTCAAATGCCCATAAAAGTAGGATCTAATAACTAAACAAGCTTTAAAGTTCAAAACGCTTCTAAAAATATGATCTAACATTAAACCTTCTTTACAGATTCAAAATGCTTCTTTACAAAATAACACTTGAAGATAAAAAATTATTTTTTTGACTGATTTATACATATACAATTTATAAGAAAACAATTCACGTGCGAAGCGCGTGCCATTACACTCGTAATATATAATAATAATAATAATAATAATAAAATCTTGATCTTCGTCCTCCAGAAATAAGGCCTTCAATTCCTGAAATGCTTAGGCTGACCCAAGCGAATTGAAAAGACAAAACACTCGAGTCGGAACTAAAAGATCTTATGTAAGTTAAATCAACTGAAATAAATATGAGTGTAACGGCGTCGGAGATGTTTACGGGGTTTGACATCTCCTATCCAGTGTCTAACGTGAGTGCAGTAACTTAAGAGACGCTCAGGATTCACATCTCCTAAGGATCCGTTAAACTATTTACTATGTAATAATTTTCGCTATTATAATAATGTCTATAGTAAAATAAACTTACTTTTTAATAGCATTAAGGGGTTATCCATATATCCCGTAACACGTAATAGTCCCAGTAGTCCATCCAATATCATGGTCCCTCCTGATCGGGAAGCCACCAGAGGATACCACACGGGCTACGGGAGAAAACCAAACTCGTACAAGGCGCGATAGGTAGGTGACACGGCACAACTAGACAATGCCAGGGTAGATATACCATTTGCTATCCGGGCTGGCGGTAACGCGTAGTGCGCAGCTACCGCCCACCTCGAGCCACACCCCCAAAAAAATAAAAAGTGGCCACTGAATCAATCCAAAAGTCAAAGTATAATATCGAAGGGATGTGTCCGATCAAAGGTGATACCTCATTGGCCCGAGAATCGCTCCTGTTTTAGCCACCTTATGCCAACTCATGGGAGTCGGGTCCACGTATTTACCTCAAAGGAAACGTCGCCGCCATCCTACTTCATTCTGGAATCTCCACCGCGTACACGGTTGTTAAAGTGGTTTTCAGAGTTGGCAGAGAGTATGATAACTTCTGATCCCGGTCACTTCAACAACCAAACGTTATTATAACACCGCGGTCATTTTTAAAACGATTATACTTCAAAACTAGAATATAATATCCATTTCAAAACCGTATAAATACGATATCATTTCTATTTTAAAACCAAATCAATATGACATCATTTTAAAGAAATCCCAAATCGATATAAAATCATTTTTATTTCAAATATATCCATTTACCAACATCATAGCACTTTCAAATTATAATACCTTGAAATCCATAACTTTGAAACATAACTTTCAATGCTTAAATGGTTTACTATTAAATTACTTTATATAATAAATTAGCTTCTTTAATTTCGCAATCAATTCCAATACAGATTTAAATCCTCAAATAAACCATTTCAAATTTCATATCTTTCAAAGCTTTAATATTCAATGTTTCAAAACTAAATTTTATTAAATATATATATACACACCAAAATTACTTTACTATTATTTAGCTTTTGAAATATTTAATTAATAAATCAGTATCCTTTATATAAACTTCAAATTTCAACAATTTAATATTCCTCAATTTATTTAGACTTGATATATTCACTTAAATCACCTTAACCCCGAATTTTGTTATAAAACCATATTCTTTTAAAATCTAAATTTCAATAGGTTCCAAATGGATTCTTATTAAATATAATTCTTAATTAAATAAAATCTCAATTAATTTCAACTATCTTCTCAACCTTGATTTAAACAAATCAATATAACTCTATATTAAATATAATTTATGTAAATACTTATCCATATTATATTTTAAAAAATCAAACTTTATTTTATACTTTAAACCAATTTTATACATAGCTTAAAACCGAAAATTTGACTATATATAAAATAACCTTTATCAAATATCCAAATCAATATCTCATAAAATCATATATATATTCTTTACAAAACCATAGAAATCATTTCAAAATATTATTATTTATATATCACGGTGCCTGTATATAATTTTATATCCTATGGTCAAGTGATACGGATATTTATCATTTCAATCCGTAATTTAAAAATAAAAATGCGGTTGTATATCATTTCAAACCGCAATCCCGAATCAAAATAAATGCATAACAACTTGCAGATTATCATGATATAAATAAAACATCCATTCATCCATCATAAAATCATACATCCATCACAATCATCATACAAAATAATCAATCAATATCAATATATAACTGATAATATATAACAGGTAATTAACTGGCAGTTATATTCAATAATAAATTAAATATAATTTAAATAAATGCAATTAACTGAGATGGTGGTTAAAATATACAAAACGATCATAAACAAATTCAGAATCACAACATAATTAAATTTAACGAACATAAGAAATTTTAGAAGTTGTGAGTGGGTTAAAACACTCACCTTTTTGAATTTAAATTGAATTCAAATCCAATTTAAACCCAAAAATTTCAATAGTCTCGAAATCCATCCAACCCAGTGCCAGAATTCTCGGAATTACAATACGAACCTAGCGGAGAAAACCGTGCGTAAAACGGATGTCATATGCGAAAGTTATTAGCGTTAAACAATTGAAATCAAAATTAAATAAAACAAAACAAAAATAAACAACAAAATAAACGTACACGTCATCTCTTCCTCTCCAGGCCGAAAGATCAATACCGAAACCAACGTACAGAAGCACGAACGCGACTCCATCGTTCGCCCACGCAAAACCCTAGAGCCGCCACCCACAATCGCGCCTCCTCCACGATGGCATGCCGCGCCGTGCCAATCACCTCCACGCCCCAGAACGCCTAAATGTGTCGTCGATCGAACCAAGCAGGGACCGGCCGCCACCAATATAATTAAACTCTACTCGAAATTTGGCGCAAATCTGGCCGTCAACTCGCCATGCTAACCACATAGATCGACTCCCCACAGTCCCCTATGCAATACCCAGAAAGGGTTTCCCGATCAGACGAAGTTCATCGTCGAGCGATGAATGGCCGAAAATTGTTCTTCGATTTCTTGACAAACCATACGTCAAATCGAAAAATGAGTTACAGATCTGAGTTACGCTCTTCGAGAGCTTCGAATTGATATATAATTTGGCATATATTATGGAGTTTGAAATTTCATTTGATTTTTGAATTTGCAATTGAAATTAGGGTTTGCAGCCATTGAAAAGAGGGAAAGAGGAGGAGCTGATGGAATTGTACGCACAGATAAATGAGAATGAGGGAAATTAGGGTTTATAAAAGAGTGTTTATAGACAAGGTTGAAAAAGAATTGATGGACCCGATTTATAAACGCGTTGAACGATGGATGGCCCGAAAAGCCCGTTCTGACTCCGGAACGAAATTGGTCAACCCATATATCAAAATAGATATTTTAATATTTAAAACGCGATGGAATAGACTTCAAGTCCAAATTCCATCGTATGAAGAAGTTATGCTAAAATAAAATTATTTCAAATTGATTTCAATTTCATTTATTTCAAGGCGTTTCGAGTCCATACGATCAAACGACAAGTCCGATCACTATGAAACTTGAAATCCTATAATAATTCACCGTTACGAATCCGATGAAACTGGTTTCGTCGAAATCCGAGTCAGTGGCCAAAATGGCTATTTTTACATTAATTAAATAAATTAACAATAAATTAATAAAATCCAAATTTTTATTCCAATTTGATAATTGACAAATTTCATCCCCTTTTGGATTTCTTAATTACTTACAATAATTCAGATAAGTTCAGACATCAAATTTGAGTTAAATTAATTTATCCATTACCGTATTAATTTCAATTTCAAATAAATTCACAAATTATCAATTGAAGATTCATATAAATCCATTTATTTGATTTTAAATCTAGTTATTCAATTCCTTATCACCAAATAGATAAAATTAACATTGGATCATGGTTTATTACATTATTATTCTCAAATTTCATCTTAAATTCCATTAACGTAATACTTAAATATTTAATTCTAATTTGTTGCAATAAACCCAATTACCATAATTTAAATTCAAATAAATAAATAAAACTTGATTCCCATTCTTATTATCCAAACCATCATTATCCTATAAACATATTTAACATTTGGTTATGTTTCATTACACTGATACTTTCTGTTTCCCTTTATTCGTATTAACTATTTTATTTCCACTTATTGTGCAATAACTACCATAATCCAATCATTTTGAAATTTGTCGATTTCACCCATTAATTTAGATTTTAAAACTAATAAATTAATTTACCTTGGCTCCATTCTTTATTACATCAATTGTTGCTTTAATTTAAATTAACAAAACGTTAAATTAAGATTTATTGCAATTGATTACCAAAGTTTATTTGACAAATTAAATAAATAAACAACCTATATTAATTATCACCTATTTGCTTTTATTTGCATTTAAAAGTTGTTACCTATCAACCCAGGTTATTATCCCATATATAACACTAATTTTATTCCATTTCTATTTTCATCTTTATTTTAATTGCATAATATTTAATTCCAATTGCTGCATTAATTACACTTTATTATAAATTGGATTTAGATGGAATGATTTGTTTGTCTTTCATTAAACTACTATATTCAAAAATCCAGCCTATCTTTGTATTAACTACTATTTCCATTTATTATAATTGCCAGATATGTACATAAATTACGGTTTATATTCTCACTCAATTTATTTACTTGGTTTCATACTTTTATTACATCAATTACTACCTTATAAATAAATGTACGTTACTATTTTAATTTACATTCACCCTTTCCGTTATTATCTTAAACTTGATAATGTAACATTAAAGTTCATTTACTTCTAATTGATTCCTCATTTAAATTTAATAGACCAATTAAACAGGTAACTTATAACCATCGCTATCATAACTTTTAATTACACATATGAATTCCCTATTCACAAACAAATGTTACAGTTCTTACATAAATTTGATTTTATTCAATTACCATTAACTGTCTATTATCTCATAAATAAATTCATATTTACATCCACTTTCGTATATAACTTTTGTAACCAAGTTATATCATTTACGTTGTTTCACTTATTGGAATAGCAACCAAGTTATTAACAATTAACTTACATTTATACAGTTGCAGTTCATTTTAGTTATTATTTCATTAATTTTATTTCCATTTTATTTCTTTCAGTAGTAATTACACAATCATATTAAATTAATAAATTAAAATGTTTTACACTATTTCCTTATTGGGATTTCATTCCAATGTCAAGAACTAATTTTTTTTACCGTTGCTACATTTAATTTCTAACATTCGCTCCAATATAAATTATAAGATTTTTATTTATTTCTCCATTTAATTACAAAATATTATAAATTTAACCAAATTTATTTACCGAAATTTACGGGTCGTTACACACTTATCTGACCAAACATAATGAACACCCTTACTAGTAAGGTTTGTAAGAGGAAGCACGATACGAGTGAAATCTTTAATAAAGTGATGATATTAACCGGCCAATCCTAAAAACCTATGAATCTCGTGAAAATTCTCCGGCCTCTTCGAATTCTGAATAGCCTCGATCTTAAAAGGATCGATTGAGATACCATTGGAAGATACGACATGACGCAGGAATTTCACTTGCTTTTCCCAGAAGTGACACTTAGAAAGCTTTGCCTTGAGTTGATGTTGGAGGAGAGTACTCAAGACAATTCTAAGATGTCGAGCATGGTCCTCTTCGGATTTGGAATATACTAAGATATCATCGATGAATACAAGCACGAATTTGTCGAGATATTCCCGGAATACCCAATTCATGAGATTGAAAAAATAAGCAGGAGCGTTCGTCAAACCGAATTGCATGACGAGCCAGTCATAAGAATCATAACGAGTGTGGAAAGCCGTAAGTGGGATGCTGTCTTCCGCAACTCGAAGTTGATGAAAACATGTGGCAAGGTCCAGCTGAGAAAAGATCTTCGCGCCACTCAACTGATCGAACATATCGTCAATTCTTGACAAAGGATAGCGATTCTTGACGGTTAACTCATTAAGCTTGCGATAGTCGATGCAAAGCCTAAGAGTCCCATCGGACTTCCTTACGAATACCACTGCGGCACCCCACGGTGAAGAGCTAGATCGAATGAAGAGCTTAGCTTGGAGCTTGAGGAGTTGCTTCTTAAGTTCCTCGTTCTCCTTAGTAGACATCCTCGTGGGAGGATGACTAACTGGTTGCATACTAGGGATGAGGTCAATATGAAACTATATGGCCCGCTTGGGTGCAATCTCGAAACAGGCTCAAAAATATCAGTGAAGTCACAAACGATTGAAATTCGAGACACATCATCCTCATCATCTCGAGAATCAAGAGCATATAAGGATGCTACGGAATCACAATTTGTATCCCGAAGCATAAGAGATAACTGCGAAGGAGAATCTGGATGGCGGAGATAAATGACTCTATCGAAACAAAGAATCCTGGCATCGTATCGAACTAGCCAGTCCATACCAAATATCATATCAAAACCAAGCGAAGGAATCACGTGCAGATTCGCATGGAAAGAGAATCCACAAAGAAGAACCTCAACATTATCACAATATAAGCTAAGGGTTGTGGACCCCCCGATGGGATTCGCAATCCTCAAATAAGTAAGCAAGCAAGAAACATCCAAAGAACAAGCATCCACGAGTTCCTTCAATACGAATGAGTGTGACGCACCCGTATCGAAAAGCGCTTTAATGGATCGATCATGGAAAACAATGGAACCCTCTAAGATGGAAGAAAATGTACTTTTCGACTGAGTCGCATCAATAGAAGTTGCTACATTGAGATTTCCCGGACGAGAACCTCTATTATTCTTAGAAAAAGTCGAAATCAAATGTCCTTCAGCTTTGCAGTAGTTACATCTCTTGGGCTTAGGACATTCTCGGACTGGATGGTTAGGAGATCCACAATTGTAGCAAGCAAAAGGCTTAGCTTGAGGAGGGGCTCGAGATTGAGAAGAAGATCCGACTTGCTTCTTTTTCTTGGAAGGAAAGAACTTAGGCTTACGGAAAGGAAACTTCTTCTTCTTTAGATTAGACTGAACACCACCCTCGCCATCACTATCTTTCTCATTCTCAACTATCTCGAGATGGAGTGCAGCATCAACTAACTTTTCAAAAGAAAGCTTGAGTTAGAGCATTAAAGACTTCTTCAAATATTTCTTAAGTCCGGATACGAAATTAAGATTTTTCTTGTATGGGGTACTAATGAACTCCAACCCATACTTAGAGAGGGATTCAAAGGAAGAAACATAATCTGACACTGAAGAGTTGCCTTGCTTTAACTCGATAAAGCGACAAGTAAGAAGAGCCTTTTCAGACTCAGGTACGAACTTAAGCTCAAATCTGTCTCGGAATTGCTACCATGTGAGATTAGTCTCATCCACCTCAGCGATAAGAAGCTCGTACCAATCTAAAGCACGCTCTTGTAGCATACTGGATGCCACAAGAACTCGATGATGATCTGAAAGCTCCATACGTAAGAATACACACTCACAAGTGCGAAGCCAGGCTTGCATATCAAGAACCGACTCGGAGCCTTTGAATGGCTTGCCTCCGAGATGAGTAAAGTCACTGCATAGTCGTGCAAATACAGACTTGCAAGGAGATGAAGAGGGAACTGGCACGGGAGGCTGAGTGCCCCCAAGAAGCTCACGAATCTGATCGGTGGACATGTAAATGCCTTCGAGGCGAGAACCACTAGACGGTCCCCTAGCCGAAAGGCAAGCTCTACCTCTTCTAGGCATAGCTGAAAGATAAAAATGTGATAAGATCATTCATAGGGTAGATATTTATATATATAGTAATTGAAATGCAGTAATTAAGGAATACTATGGAATAACATTTAACATTCCTATTCGTATTCCTTTCTACCTACCCCAAAGGAATTGAAAAGGATAGGGATATGACTAGGCTGGCCATGATTAAGGGATAAGATGTAGAAGGGTATTATACTTTATGTATGGTTCGTCGTGTTTACTTTTCTGCGTTTATTTTATTTTATTCTGAAACCTCGCTCTGATACCAAGCTGTGACGCCCCACCCCGAGACCCACATTAGTAAAGAGAATTAACGAGAAATTCCATCTACTAATGCAGAGAATAGGGCTGGTTAAGGGCGACTGAATAGTAACGCATTAGCTAAAGACTATGTACGCCGATTTCTACCATATATTTTTTCTGTGTATCTCAAGTGATCGACATACTCAATGTTTAAATAATACGATACTACACGGCTATAAGATCGATTCAGAAACAAAATGCAATAAATATAACAATCACATCACAGAACAGCAGCCACGGATATATATATACTAATACAATCCAAACATCAAATGTAATACCCTACATCATGGTGGCGTGTAACCACATAATATACATACATCTCTATCCCCATAAAAGAATATGTACAATAAGCTGACACAAAAGACACAACACAAAAGATGTAGCCAAGACCATAGTCATGAGCCCCTTAAAAAGCAAAATGGGTCCAAGCACAAAAGATAGATATCCGACCTAACCTGCAACTCGGTCTGACCCAATGATAAACACACGGGTCAGGCAAACTGAATCTTATCGTTAGAAAAGAAATACGATAAGGTAAAAGGGAATTTTCCTTTATAGCCTAAAGGGAAACATAAGTAGATATGAGCTATTAGAGTAGATAACGTATAACTGCTACATGTCAATACAGGTGGTTTGCATATACATACACACACACACACATACTTGGGTTTAACTGTGATGTCCCACCTCTATACCCACGCTAGCCAAGGACACTACGGGGTAATGCCGTCAACTAGCACGGAGAATAAGGCTGTTGAGGAGCGACCATCCGTGTAATTGCTTTGTGCGAGTACCGATGTGCCAGATTAAAAATATAATCTTTTCATCTCGAAAGGGAATCCGACATACCGACACAAACTCAAAGCTCCTACACAGTGGTTATATGTAGTCTTCGGAAACAAATATAGAAATATCATAACACAAATCAGTCACAGAAGTTCATATCTCAAAGGCGGAAACAGATATGAATATTACACATGAAAGTGTATATCAGAGTAGTGGTCAAACAAGATCCACAATATCACAAAATAATAGTTACAAGTGCTACATAAACGAATAAGTATACATCAATGAGCCTATATCTCAAACGTATACAACCAAAAACTACTAATCTAAGTAGTTAGCCAGAAGTCAGGATAATAATCCCAGATGAGAAGTCAAGCAGAAGCACCTGTAACATCTCGGTCTGACCAGAGTATTATTTACTAAGAAAATAATAAACGTATCAATCTAACTAAAATATCAGATAAAATGATGTAGAATAAGAGTTATGACAAAAAAAATGTGATATAACCATAAAGCCATACTATGATAAGTATGTAATTGAAAATTAACCAGAGATTAATCAATATCACAAGAATCTTCTCAAAGATCAAAAGAACGTCATACTCTTTAGTTTTATTCACCAAGTCACAAATATCGACATCATATCGATGCCAATCATAAAAGATGGTGGATCACAAATTCTAGAAATCATCAATAGAAATCCAGAAACCACAAAAAGGGGGAGGCCTATCACAAAACGGGAGCATGAAGACTCACCAACACGTGTATCACAAATGGGACACTATCCCATGGTCGCTAACCGTAGAGCCGGTGCAACGACGTAGTACAATATCGGTACGCCCTAGGAACCTGAAACTCGAATAATTCAAAACAACGATATAGTACAACGGTATGTCCGATGATCCTGATAAGCTGGTGCAACAACGTAGTACAAAGGTACGTCCGATGGACCGAACTCCATAAAAGAACATGGGTCGCTAGCCCACAAAAATTGAGTCGAGACTCCAAATAATACATAGGTCGTTAGCCTATAAAAGAAATGAGATGAAACTCAATAAAACGAGATATCGTTCCCTTCGTGGACAAAGAAACATAGCATAGCGCTAGTCTAAAACACAAAAATGATCCTCAATGATCATCAAGAAAGTGTCAATTACTCTAAGCTAGTAAATATATGAGCTTAGCTTCATGTCCCATAACCACTAGCTTAACTTAAATATTTACGAGCAAATTGTAGATCTCCACTAAAAAATTGTCACAAGAGATTCAATCGAACAAGTCCAAGAATGAACCGACGAAGTAAATGCAAGCGTTTCATACCACTTGTTTTACTAAGCCGTTTAATTAGATTTCTCATACGGGTGAGGTAAAGGTTTGTATACACTACTAGATTGGACAACAGTTTAAGAAACGAGCTTGTAATAAAATAGTGTTGAATTCATTTTGAAGAAAGAGTTTCGATATTTACTACTAGTATAGAAAACCTTTATATTTTTAAAGTGACAAATCACAGAAATGATTGTAGAAACAATCAATCACTAAAATTCACATACGAAGACGTGAATTAATTCCAAAGAAATCGATATTAAATCCATCAAAATGGATATTTCCAAAAATCCCAAAATAGAAGTCATCAAAGTCGAATAACAATTGATACAACAAGTGGGAATAAACCCGAATCGATTAAATTTGGAAACACAAGAGAAATAGACAAAAATAGGCATAATAGGCATTTAAGAGCAGGTCAGTCGACTAGCTCAATGAGTTCAGTCGACTGACTGCATGAAACAGAGACCTCCTGTCTCTGTTATCTGCCTTTGGTACGCCAATTGGCTACAGCCAGTCGACTGGATTAAAACTCCAGTCGACTGACTGGAACCTAGGCAGTTTTTCTGCCTATACAAAATAACGTGCAAACCCAACAAATTCGCGACCGATCGAGCAATAGCGCTAGGGATTTATGCCAATCAGCAACCTGGCCCTATAGGCTCTTCGATGCATCACCAAGAACACGTTCAAACATCCATAAAAGGATTTTCATAGGTTTTGCTTCCAAAGCACCAAAAGTTGGAATATATACTACAATAATCCAAACCCAAAAGCAAATGCACATGAATAATTGTTAGGAACTCATATCCAACATCAAAGATAGATATAGACGTAGATGTGAGATAAAAATCTCACCTTTGAACCCAAAACTATGAAGAAGAAGCTATAGCGCAATGGCAAGAACAATCACTCTTCAATTCCAACCTAAAGAGCTTGAATCTAAGCTTAAAAGAGAAACATTTCCTAAATTAGTTTTAGGAATTTCTGAAATTGGGAATGAGTTGGAGAAGAAGAAGAGGAGGCTTACCAAAGCTTCTTCTATAAATTTGGAGCTAGAACTTGATTTGCAAATGGAAACTTGGGCTTGGAGTTTTAATTTCCCATTCCTCTCTCCATTGATGCTAAAGCTTAAGTATTAGGAAATAGAAATGAAGAAATGAAGGAAAGAGGGGTGAAGCTTGGGTCTAATGGGCTGAAACAAAAACCAAAGCCCTAAGAGAAAAAGTAGCAAAATTCCACTAACTCCAAACATATCAAAGTTTATACTCAAAAAAGTCGCAAACGTCATTTTGAACTCAATGGGGGTGGTCTCGAGTCCTAATACGACTGTTTGCAAAAAGTAACCTTTCGAACTAAAATCCGACTAACGATGAATTATTTTAAATAAAATATTTAAATATTCAATCGTAAAATATGCGGGTTGTTACAGACTCCCATCCTTAAAGAAATTGCGTCCTCGCAATCATAAGAAATAAATGAATCAAAATGTAACAACCATAAAAGCATATCAACACAAAAGAAGAAATTTGGAATAAGAAGTTCACCTCAAAGAGCATGAGAAAGTAATTCCGGATGTGTTCGCTCGATGAATTCTCTGGATTCCCAAGAGCAATCCTTAGGATTTGAGGACCATTGAACTTTCACAAGAGGCACATCTTTATTTCGAAGGCGTTTTACCTCCGAGGAAATGATATGAATAGGATGTTGCTCATAAGTCAAATTAGGCGAAACTTCAATTTCTTCCACAACACCGCGCTCAAGAATGGAATCGGAATCTCGAAGGCATTTCCGTAATTGAGAAACGTGAAACACGTCATGAATAGCAGAAAACTGAGCCGGTAATAAAAGGCGATAAGCCACGGAACCAATATGTTTGGTGATGGAAAATGGACCAATATATCGAGGTGCTAACTTTCCCGATCGACTGAAACGCACAACACCCTTCATAGGTGAAACACGAACAAACACGAAATCTCCCACAGAAAATTCTAATCTTCTTCTTTGGTTATCAGCATAGGATTTTTGTCTACTCTAGGCTTTTTTCATCCTATGACGAATGAGATCAATCTTTTCTATGGAATCACGAATAAAGTCTAGACCTAAAACCATCCTCTCACCGGCCTCAAGCCAACAAGAAGGAGAATGGCATGGCCTTCCATAGAGTGCCTCAAAAGGTGCCATACCAATACTAGATTGGAAGCTATTATTAAGGAAAACTCAACGAGAGCAATATGATCTTCCCAACTTCCACCAAAATCAAGAACACATGCACGAAGAAGATCTTCAAGAGTTTGATTCACACGCTCGGTTTGTCCATCGGACTAAGGATGATAAGCGGTGCTAAAATTAAGCTTCGTTCCCAAAGCTTTTTGAAGATTCTTTCAAAATCCACTAGCAAATAATGGATCACGATTACTAACAATAGAAGTAGAAACTCCATGTAATTTAACAATTTCTTTAATAAAGAGCTTGGCCAAAAGAGGAATGGTTCGGTTAGACCGAACGGGGATAAAATGGACGGCTTTAGTAAGTCTATCAACAATCACCCATAAGCTATCATGACCCGAACGAGAACGGGGAAGACCCTCAATAAAGTCCATGGAAATTTGATCCCACTTCCAAATTAGAATTTCTAAAGGTTGCAATAACCCACCGGGCCTTTGATGCTCGGCCTTGACAAGTTGGCAAGTCATGCAACGCTTAACAAAGTTAGCAATATCAGATTTCATTCCATCCCAATAATAAAGTCGCTTCATATTCGCGTACATTTTGATGAATGGTAAATTTAGAACGATGAGAATCTTCTAAAATGTCTTTACGAAGATCACTAATATTTGGCACAATAAGTCTATCAAATTTTTGAATGCCGCCACGAGAATCAATACCAGAGTCTTTCAAACCTTCAATATCAATTTTATCCCTAAAATTTTGGCCAAGAAGAGTCAATTCGGGATCTAGCTTTTGAGCTTCAAGAATGCGGTCTAAAAGAGAAGGATGAGCCTCAAGGCTACATAAAACAAGAGATGAACATAAATCGGAAACACGATCTCGAATCTCACAAGTGGATAAAACCCCGAGATCATTCCATTCGGATATCATCATAGAAACAACCGCTTGTTATTTGCGACTAAGTGCATCGGCAACACGATTTCCCTTTCCGGAAGTATAAAGAATATCAAGATCATAAGATGCAAGGAATTCGAGCCAACGTTGTTGATGCATATTAAGTTCCTTTTGAGAAAATAGATACTTCAAAGATTTATGATCGGTGTAAAGAATAAATGTTTCTCCCAAAAGATAATGACGCCAAATTTTAAGGGTGAAAACAATAGCCGCGAGTTCTAAATCATGAGTGGCATATCTAGCCTCGGCTGGTTTCAATTGCCTAGAAGCATAAGCAATAAAACGTTCTCTTTGCATAAGAACGGCACCCAAACCAACGCGACTAGCATCGGTATAAACAATAAAATCTTGATTCCCCTCGGGAATAATAAGAATAGGAGCATCAGAAAGGAGTTCTTTTAATTTTTGAAAAGAAGCTTCACATTTGTCCGACCAAATGTATTTAACTCCCTTCTTTGTCAAACTAGTAAGAGGCACATAAATTTTGGAAAAGTCTTTTATGAAAGGGCGGTAATAACCTGCCAATCCAAGAAAACTACGGATCTCCGTCACACTCTTCGGTCTCTTCCAATTTTGAATCACTTCAATCTTTGAAGGATCCACGGAAATTCCGGATTCGGAAATAATATGACCAAGAAACTTCACACGAGGTTGCCAAAAGTGGCATTTAGAAAATTTTGCTTTCAATTGATTGCTCCTAGGAGTTTCCAACACAATCTAAAGATGTTTTTCATGCTCCTTCTCGGTTTTTGAATACACAAGAATATCATCAATAAAGATGAGAACAAATCGATCGAGGAAGTCTTTGAAAACTCGATTTATAAGGTCAACGAAATAAGCCGGAGCATTCGTTAAACCAAATGGCATAACAAGCCATTCACAAGATCCATAACGAGTATGAAACGATGTCAAAGGAATGCTATCCTCTGCAATACGAAGCTGATGAAAACCTTTTGCTAAGTCTAATAGTGAAAAGGCTCTAGCACCACTAAGTTGATCGAATAAATCATCAATCCGAGGTAAAGGATATTTATTCTTGATAGTAAGATCATTAATCTTGCGGTAGCCAACGCAAAGCCTAAGTGTACCATTGGATTTCTTCACACAAATAGCAGAAGCTCCCCAAGGAGAGGAACTAGAGCGAATAAATTTCTTCGTCTCCGATTCGGATAATTGTTTGTGCATCTCCTCACTTTCTTTATTGGACATACGATAAGGAGGACGAGTAATAGGTAAAGCCCCAGGAATTAGATTAATTCTGAATTCAATTGCTCGCTTAGGTGGTAATCCTAAAACGGGTTCAAATATGTCAGAAAATTCACGAACAACGTGAATAAGAGAAATGACATATTCCTCATCATCATTATTGTCATCATGAGGATTTAAAGAATATAAAGATGCAACCAAGTTGGAATCCGAATCTTTAAGATCAACAGAAATCTGCTTAGCAGATTGAGGATGTCGAAGATGAATAGTCCGCTCAGGACATAGGATTTGAGCTTCATAGTGGTTAAGCCAATCCATTCCCAAAATCATTTCAAAGCCTAAATAACGCATGACATGCAAATCGGCTTGGAAAGAAAAATCACACAAAATAATCTCGACATCTTTACAAAGTAAACTAATTGTTGCATATCCACCAACCGGATTCGCAATTCTCAAAGAAGTCATTAAAGCAACAACACTTAAAGAAAAAGTATCAACAAGTTCTTTGATATAAAAGAATGGGAGGCACCCGTATCAAAAAGAACTCGAATAGGTTGATCACGAAATAAAATAATACCATTAAGGATAGAATGAGAAATACCTTGACCATGAGAAGTGTTGCTAGAGGCTTGTGCAACATTTAACTTTCCCTCCTTCTTGCCTTGAAATTTGGGACATGAAGATAAAAGATGACCCGAACTTTTGCAATAGCGACAAAAGAGAGGTTTCAAACATCTATTGGCATAATGGTCTTTAGAACCACAATTGTAGCATTGCCCACTACTAGAGGCAGAAGTCTTTGCCACCGGAGTTGCTTGCTTCCCTTTCTTATTGGGATAAGGACCTTTGGACTTAATAGGCCTTTTCTTGTTGTTGTTGAAGTTTGGTTTGGCACCCACAACTTCAACGTCACTCTCCTTATCCGCCTCTTCAAGTCGAAGAGCGATACCAACGAGTTGATCAAAAAAAACTTCTAACTTTAGAAGTAATGGCTTCTTGAGATTTTTGTTCAAGCCATAGACAAATCTTTGGTTCTTCTTCAATGGGGTGTTTATGTATTCGACCCCGTATTTAGAAAGTGACTCGAATGATGCGACATAATCTGCCACAGAGGATTCACCTTGAATAAGGTCAATGAAACGACGAGCCAATGTCACCTTCTCAGCTTCTGGCATAAATTTCAATTCGAATTGTTCCCAGAATTTCTCCCAAGCAAGATCCGCTTCAATAATTTCAGAAATAAGAAGCTCATACCAATCTAATGCTCTTTCTTGGAGCATACTTGAAGCCACTTGGACACGGTGAAGATCAACTAGATTCATGCGAGTAAAGGTGCGATCGCATATTTTGAGCCAAGATTGGACTTGAATGACGCTTTTGGAACCCATAAATGGCTTCCCACCTAAGTAGGTATAGTCACTGCACAAACTTGCAAATTCGAACTTAGGGTGAGTAGGCTCTGGATTGGGTCCGGCAGCCTGAGCATTCTTCACGAGATCTAAAAGCTACTGGGCAGACATAAATACTCCATCCTGAGGAGTAGCACTAGATTGACCGACGCTGGGACGGCCAGGTCTAACCATTTCTCTTCTTTAAGAAAGAAAGAAAGAATAAAAAGGTTATTCACAAAATATTATAAAACAATCATGACTGATAAAACAAGGCGTCACAAAGAAAATAGGATAGAACGATTCGAAGACCCGAATAAAATCCTAAGGCACGACTCCTAAGATGGACTTAGGACGATGATCCTTGTTAAATTATTCTACATTGTTCCGAAGTTTGGCTCTGATACCAAGCTGTGATGCCCCACCTCTATACCCACACTAGCCAAGGACACTACGGGGTAGTGCCGTCAACTAGCACGGAGAATAAGGCTGTTGAGGAGCGACCATCCGTGTAAGTGCTTTGTGCGTGTACCGATGTGCCAGATTAAAAATATAATCTTTTCATCTCGAAAGGGAATCCGACATACCGACACAAACTCATAGCTACTACACAGTGGCTATATGTAGTCTTTGGAAACAAATATAGAAATATCATAACACAAATCAGTCACAGAAGTTCATATCTCAAAGGCGGAAACAGATATGAATATTACACATGAAAGTGTATATCAGAGTGGTGGTCAAACAAGATCCACAATATCACAAAAGAATAGTTACAAGTGCTACACAAAAGAATAAGTATACATAAATGAGTCTATATCTCAAACGTATACAACCAAAAACTACTAATCTAAGTAGTTAGCCAAAAGTCAGGATAATAATTCCAGATGAGAAGTCAAGCAGAAGCACCTGTAACATCTCGGTCTGACCCGAGTATTATTTAATAAGAAAATAATAAACGGATCAGTCTAACTATAAATATCAGATAGAATGATGTAGAATAAGAGATATGACAAAAAAACGTGATATAACCATAAAGCCATACTATGATAAGTATGTAGTTGAAAATCAACCAAAGATTAATCAATATCACAAGAATCTTCTCAAAGATCAAAAGAATGTCATACTCTTTAGTTTTATTCACCAAGTCACAAATATTGACATCATATCGAAGCCAATCATAAAAGTTGGTGGATCACAAATTCTAGAAATCATCAATAGAAATCCAGAAATCACAAAAAGGGGGAGGCCTATCACAAAACGGAAGCATGAAGACTCACCAACACGTGTATCACAAACAGGACGCTATCCCATGGTCGCTAACCATAGAGCCGGTGCAACGACGTAGTACAATATCGGTACGCCCGAGGAACCTGAAACTCGAATAATTCGGAACAACAATGTAGTACAACGGTACGCCCGATGATCCTGATAAGCTGGTGCAACAACGTAGTACAAAGGTACATCCGATGGACCGAACTCCATAAAAGAACATGGGTCGCTAGCCCACAAAAATTGAGTCGAGACTCCAAATAATACATAGGTCATTAGCCTATAAAAGAAATGAGACGAAACTCAATAAAACGAGGTACCGTCCCCTTCGTGGACAAAGAAACATAGCATAGCGCTAGTCTAAAACACAAAAATGATCCTCAATGATCATCAAGAAAGTGTCAATTACTCTAAGGTAGTAAATATATGAGCTTAGCTTCATGTCCCGTAACCACTAGCTTAACTTAAATATTTACGAGCAAATTGTAGATCTCCACTAGAAAATTATCACAAGAGATTCAATCGAACAAGTCCAAGAATTAACCGATGAAGTAAATGCAAGTGTTTCATACCACTTGTTTTACTAAGCCGTTTAATTAGATTTCTCATACGAGTGAGGTAAAGGTCTGTATATACTACTAGATTGAAAAACGGTTTAAGAAACGAGCTTGTAATAAAATAGTGTTGAATTCATTTTGAAGAAAGAGTTTTGATATTTACTACTAGTATAGAAAACCTTTGTATTTTTAAAGTGACAAATCACAGAAATGATTATAGAAACAATCAATCACTAAAATTCACATACGAAAACGTGAATTAATTCCAAAGAAATCGATATCAAATCCATCAAAATGGATATTTCCAAAAATCCCAAAATAGAAGTCATCAAAGTCGAATAACAATTGATACAACAAGTGGGAATAAACCCGAATCGATTAAATTTGGAAACACAAGAGAAATAGACAAAAATAGGCATAATAGGAATTAAAGAGTAGGTCAGTCGACTGGCTCAATGAGTTCAGTCGACTGACTGCAGGAAACAAAGACCTCCTGTCTCTGTTATCTGCCTTTGGTACGCCAATTGGCTACAGCCAGTCAACTAGATTCAAAGTCCAGTCGACTGACTGGAACCTAGGCAGTTTTTCTGCCTATACAAAATAACGTGCAAACCCAACAAATTCGCAACCGATCGAGCAATGGCGCTAGGGATTTATGCCAATCGGCAACCCGGCCCTATAGGCTCTTCGATGCATCACCAAGAACACATTCAAACATCCATAAAAGGATTTACATAGATTTTGCTTCCAAAGCACCAAAAATTGGAATATATACCAAAAAAATCCAAACCCAAAAGCAAATGCATATGAATAAGTGTTAGGAACTCATATCCACCATCAAAGATAGATATAGACGTAAATGTGAGATAAAAATCTCACCTTTGAACCCAAAACTATGAAGAAGAAGCTATAGAGCAATGACAAGAACATTCACTCTTCAATTCCAACCTAAAGAGCTTGAATCTAAGCTTAAAAGAGAAACATTTCCTAAATTAGGTTTTAGGAATTTCTGAAATTGGTAAGAGAATGAGTTGGAGAAGAAGAAGAGGAGGCTTACCAAAGCTTCTTCTATAAATTTGGAGCTAGAACTTTATTTGCAAATGGAAACTACGGCTTGGAGTTTTAATTTCCTATTCCTCTCTCCATTGATGCTAAAGCTTGAGTATTAGGAAATAGAAATGAAGAAATGAAGAGAAGAGGGGTGAAGCTTGGGTCTAATGGGCTGAAACAAAAACCAAAGCCCTAAGTGAAAAAGTAGCAAAATTCCACTAACTCCAAACATATCAAAGTTTATATTCAAAAAAGTCGCAAACGTCATTTTGAACTCAAAGGGGGTGGTCTCGAGTCCTAATTCGACTGTTTGCAAAAAGTAGCCTTTCGGACTAAAATCAAACTAACGATGAATTATTTTAAATAAAATATTTAAATATTCAACCGTAAAATATGCGGGTTGTTACATTAACATAAGAGAATGAGTGGGTAGGGTATAAGGGAATACTCCTAACAAACATTCATGTAATAATCAGCCTTCCAAAATCATATAAAATCCCAATATCAATTCATAAATTCGAAATCATCAAAATCCATCAAGAAATCATATATACCTTTCTCACATCTATAAAGCTGTAGAAAACACATAAAAAGGTGGTGAAATCAAAATCATCATGAATCATCAAAAGAAACCTCAGATTGGCCAGATCCCGCATGCCAAAGCAATGCTGCACGTGCTACTTACCAGTACTACCATTATTATGGTACCATACCATCTATTGACTGGAGTCCTCAAATCGAATTGCTCTGGTCTATGACATCATCTATATCCATCCCGCACACCTGCCATCATAATGATTGGAGTGTCCACTCTAATCGATGTCCGCTGAGCCCTTGCCATCACAGTGATCGAGCCAAACACTGCTTGACCCGATCGGGACTCAAAGTACTGGTAGTCCTTCTAGAATGTGTCAGAACCCCTCGGATAGTAAACCGAAAAGTGGTAATGTACGTCCCATACCGCACGTTCTCACTTAGCGGTTTTCTAGCCGCTAGTCGATGCCACACTATGAAAATAATCTAAATCATCATAAGAATTGCATCATGTCATCGGCGAATGGTATGAAATACCAAACTTGTCTCATCTCATCGATAAGTAAGAAATACCATAAAGTCATCAATCATCATCAAATTCCATCGAAATATTTGCCTTATATCATTGGCAAGAGCATCTCCATCAATATAGCCCATCATCGAATATACTTCTATTTAGGAGTGCTCGGACTATAAATATATTAACCAAATGAATTGATATGGAATAATGCCCCCAATTAGGATTTAAATACATAAAAAACATACCACGAAGTGGTTGACATCAAAGAGGAATTCAAACAATTCTCAAAAGTTGTTTCGATCGTACAAGTCCGAAATTAACCGATAAAGTAAATTCACGAGTCCCATACCTCGTAATTTTACTAAATTGTTTAATTTACTTCTTTATACATCCGAAAAAGCATCAAAGTAATTAAAATAAATAAAATTAATTATAAAAGATTTTACTTGAGAAAACAGGGTTATAAAACAAATTTTAGAAATTTATCAAAAAGATTTTGAGAGAAAACACATCATTAGAAAGGATTTTCATAATTTTTAAAAGCCTTAAAAATAAATAATAGTTGTTTAAAAACCTCTAAAAATGTATAAAAACATTTATTACTCCAACCATGATGTTAGAAGATTTTCTGGAATTTATTCGGATTTTTAAAACTCAAGAAAACATCAATTTGCAATTTAATCGACCTAAACCGATATTCAAATTTAAATCGAATTTAAATTAATTTAAATTCATATCCCATCCTTACTTGATTATTCCATTGCTGGATAAAATGATCAAATATTAGCATCAAATTTCATATAAAAAAAATTACAAAAGAATGCAAATGTAATCGTCGAAATCGGACAAATATATAAATATTGTGGCTGTCAATGACAGACCAGCAGTAAAAACGTCAATTTTCCACCATGTAAACTTTGAATTCTACAAAATTAAAAACATGAAAATTGTAGCCTACATCCTATGGTTTCCAGAACTTTAAAATTTTCGATATTCCAATTAGTAACGAATAAGTTGTGAACGAAATACTACTTAGAAAAATTTATATGCACTGGCTATCAACACAGGCCAGCGATAAACAAGTCAGTTTTTCACTATGTAGACCTCAAAATAATTCAAAAACAAAAACAGAAAAGTTGTGGAATATTTCACAAGGATTTTAGAACATCTAATATTTCTAAATTCCAATTTGAAACGCAAATGTTATGCTAGAAATACTATTTAGCCAATAGAGCACTATCATTATTATTTTCTATGCAAATACCCTCTCGGTTTTGCAACTTTGAAAGCAAATAAGGAGGTCCAAACGGACTTGAAACTCGATGCAGGAATGAACTTTAACAAATGCACTACAAACTGAAAAAAGTTTGATGTCAATCCTATGCCGGATGAACAAGATGTGGACAAACAAATTTGCACCATTTTCAACAAGACATAACATATATTAAGAGCAAAATTTCATATGTAAACCAACCATTATAACTTCATATTTTTTTTATAGAGTGGCCATTTTCAGTTTGCATAAGCTTTAACTTACTGTAAGAAGGCAAAAGATGCTAAATTACCTTGCAAGATGAAGCCTTTCAGCTAAGATTTGAGGCTAGAGAACATGTAGAAGCTGAAATAGAAGCATGCAAGAAGAAAAAACATCAAAACCAAACTTACAGCAACTGAACCACAGATTACTCACGAATTAGAGATTATTGAGGTAGGAGATTATCTTGGTTTAAGCTTTTAACAAGAGAAACTCTAGATTTTGCGAATCTAATTAGGAAATTAACAAGAAATTAGCATGGAGGCCATTATTTCAATTTCCAGAAGCTTTCTCTATTTTTGAGAAGATGAGAAGAAGGAATATGAAGTGTCTGTACATACTTCTCCTTTCTCAAGATGCTTCTCAAGTGGGTTTGGGTTTGGATTCAACCCATTAGCCCAGAATTAATTACTTAGCCAAAATAAAGAAGTTGATCAATTTACACTTATACAATGTTTTTATTCATAACTTTCTCAATTTTTAATGTTTTCAAACGAAATAAATTGCGTTGCGATAATTGCACTAGAATTTATTAAAATGATAAAACATCCTATTTTATCAAATTTGAAACTTATTTTAACAATAAACTCATTTTTTAATTAATTTGCATAATCTAAAGAAATAATGCAAATTTTGACATATACTTGTTAAATAAAATATATGTTCCATCCAATAAAGTGTAAATAATTATTTTAACATCCCTAAAACATAAAAACAACATTACTAAAATATTTATTGTAATTAGTTAATTAATAACCATTATCCTTTGTATTATTAACGAAGAAAAAGCAATTTTGGCAATAAATTACAATATCACCAAATTTTACATATTAATTGAATGTAGTTGCACAACTCCACTCAAAATTCATGAAATAAAGTAATAACTTTATTTCCACACATATATATCATTTTTATTCATAATAAAAATATTTCTTCTTTTATTTCTATCATTTATTTTACAATGAAAGGAGAATATTGGGATTAATTGCTAATATTCTTTTATTACTCCCAATTAAATACCAACAATGATTATTATCAATCCAATCATCAAAATAAGTAGTTAACTTTATTTTCTTCCATTTTAAATTTATTTCAACCATTTTAAATTGAAATAAACCTCATGTTCTTAATTAATTTTATACACCCAAGATTAATTCATAAAATATTGTTTATATCACATAAACAATATAATTCATAATTTACTTCTAATTAATAAATAAATCCAATATTAAATTATAATTATCACTATAATTTAATATTAGCGGTAATATCCAATAAGGGTTGCTATAAAAGGTTTCAAATGATGACCGTTGACTTTGAAAATCGATCCATTCCTAGGGTTTTCTATTCTACGGCACCATGTGGAAAAACAGTTCGTACCACAAAGGTCCTGTCCATCTCGATTTAAGTTTCCCAAGAAATAAATCAAGACTTGAGTCGTATAAAAGAACTTTCTGGTTAGACGAAAATGTTTTTATTAGGATTGACTTGTCATGAAAATATTTATTCTTTCTTTGTAAACTTTCACCTTTTCATACTCGTCGTTCCTAAGTTCTTCTAGTTCATTGAGTCGTAGTTTTCAGTTTTCGCCAGCTTTCTTAATATCAAAGTTTAAGTTCTTTATTGCACACCATGTTTTGTGTTCGATTTCAATGGGCAAATGGCAAGCTTTACCGTAAACTAAACGAAATGGGGACATCCTAAAGTTAGTTTTAAAAGCAGTACAGTAAGCCCAAAACGCGTAGGTCAATTTCTAAGACCAATTTTTTGATTTTTGTTAACAGTTTTCTCCAAGATTTGTTTTATCTGTCGAATTGAGACTTCAACTTGGCCACAAGTCTGAGGATGATACGGAGTGGATAACTTGTGAGTTATCGAGCATTTTTTCATTAAAGTTTCAGAAGAACAATTATAAAAAGGGGTCCCCTTATCATTGATTATTGTGCATGTGGGCCGAATCTCGAAAAGATGTTTTCCTTGAGAAATTTCACAACAATTCTATGGTTGATGGTTTTGCAAGGAATGGCTTCGACCCATTTTGAGACGTAATCGACAGCGAGAAGGATATACAAGTTTCCAAAAGAATTGGGAAAAGGTCTCATAAAGTCGATACCCCAAACATCAAAAATTTCAATTGTAAGAATGGGGTTTCGAGGCATCATATCTCGTCAAGAAATTCGTCCAAGCATTTGACATCGATCGCAGGTTTTACAAAATTCAAATGAGTCTTTAAAAAGAGAAGGCCGATAGAAACCACTCTAAAGCACTTTTTTCGTAGTTTTTCGAGGGCCAAAACGTCCACCGCACGCTGGATCATGGCAAAATGAAAGAATGCTCCTGATCTCATTATTCGGAATGCAACGTCGGATGATTTGGTCAGGATAATATTTGAACAAGTATGGATCGTCCCAATAGAAATATTTCACTTGGGACATGAATTTGCATTTGTCTTGTTTGGACTAAGACAAGGGAGTTTCTTTAGTGACTAAGTAGTTCACTATATCATCGTACCATGGATCAATAGAAATTGAAAGAATTTGTTCATCATTGAAGTTTTCATTGATTGGCAAAGAAGATGGTGCGTTCGAAAGACGAGACAAGTGATCGGCTATGACATTATCGGATCCTTTTTTGTCTTTGATTGTAAGGTCAAATTCCTGAAGTAAAAGGATCCAACGAATCAAATGAGATTTAGCATCCTGTTCGGCAAAAAGGTATCGAAGAGCAGTATGGTCAGTGTAGACCGTGATGTGCGTACCTATCAAGTAAGGTCAAAACTTTTTGAGCGCAAAAACGATAGCTAGAAGCTCTTTTTCGATTGTTGTGTAGTTAAGTTGAGCGTCGTTCAAAGTCATACTCACGTAGTAAATGACATGCAGGATTTTGTTGATGCGTTGTCCTAAGACAACACCAACCGCAAAGTAGAAACGTCACACATTATTTCAAACGAAAAATCCCAATTGGGTGCGCAAATGATTAAAGCAGAAATGAGTTTGTTTTTGAGATGTTCGAAAGAAGAGATACAATCAGAGTTCAAATCAAAAGGAACGTCTTTTCCAAGAAGAATCGTCAAAGAACGAGCGATTTTGCTAAAGTCTTTCACAAAGCCTCTGTAAAAGCCAGCCTGTCCTAGAAATCGAATGTCCTTAACAGATTTGGAAATGGGTAGATTTGCAATTACGTCAATTTTTTCTTTATCTACCTCAATGCCTTTATTTGAGATGATACGTCAAAGGACTATGCCTTGTTTGACCATAAAGTGGCAACTTTCCCAATTTAAAGTCAAATGTTTTTCTTTACATCGATTTAGAATCAATTCGAGATGATGTAAACATTGGAAAAAAGAATCACCAAAGATAGGAAAATCGTCTATAAAAACTTCTAGAAAGCATTCAATCATGTCCGAAAAAAATGCCAACCATGCATCGTTGGAAAGTAGCAGGAGCGTTACAAAGTCTGAATGGCATACATCGATAAACAAAAGTACCGAATAGATACGTGAAAGTCATTTTCTCTTGATCTTGGGGAGCAATTGGAATTTGGTTATAGCCGGAATAACCATCAAGGAAGTAGTAGAATTCGTGGTCGGCTAAACGTTCGAGCATTTGGTCGATAAATGGAAGTGGGAAGTGATCCTTACATGTTGCGGCATTTAGTTTTTGATATTCAATGCAAATACACCAACCCATTTGAGTGCAAGTTGGAATAAGTTCATTTTAATCGTACTTGACAACGGTTCATCCAGACTTTTTCGGTACAATGTGAATTGGGCTAACCCATTAACTATCAGAGATTGGGTAAATGATTCCATTGTCGAAAAGTTTAAGAATTTCATCACGCACTGAATCTTTCATTTTTGGATTAAGCCTTCGTTGCGCGTCATGTACAGGCTTGGCATCGTCGATTAAATGGGTGTGATGTTGAACAAGAGTGGGACTAATTCCCTTTATATCAGATATCGACCATCCCGTTGCTTCCTTGTTTTTGGATACGATTGAAAGTAAAGAAGTTTCTTGATTGAGAGAGAGAGAGTTGTAGAAATTATGACGGGAAATGTTTCATTATAACCTAAGTATGCATACTTAAGATGATCGAGAAGTGGTTATGGTCCAACTTCGGAGTTGCTCAATTAAAGAATTGGGTTGAGATTCGGACGCAACTGGAAGCGATTCAAAGGGAAGAATATATTCAATCTCGTTGGGGATTTCGTGAAACAATTTTTCGTACTCAGCTTCGCGTTCGTCGTTAAGGTCAAGTGTCTCGTTTCCAAAATTTTCGTGAATGACACTAACTTCCAATGTTTGGTCGCAAGGTTCATTTGATTGGCTTTCAAGATTGAAAATGTTAAGATCCAAAGTCATGTTTACAAAAGAGATTTTCATCGAACTGTTACGACAATTGATTAAAACATTTGATGTAGCTAAGAATAGTTGGCCTAAAATCAATGGAATTTGAATCGTATGGCTTGTCACGGGTTTTGTTTTGAGAACGATAAAGTCAACGGGGAATATGAATTGCCCTACTTTAATAAGCACGTCCTCGATCTCTCCCACGGGCTTCTTAATGGAACAATCGGCGAATTGAAGCGTGACTTTTGTGGGTTTGAGCTCACCTAAGCCTAATTGTTCGTACACGGAGTATGGAATCAAGTTGACACTCACGCCTAAGTCTATCAAACATTTGTTAATCATCTTGTCTCCAAATGTACATGAAATCGTAAGGCAGCCAGGATCTTTGTATTTGATGGGCATGGATTGGGACAAGACTTCATTCAAACTAGCGGCTAAGAAGACTTTTTTAGGCACTTGAGTGTGTCGCTTTTGGGTGCACAAGTCCTTAAGAAATTTCACGTGTGTGGGGATTTGCTGAACGATGTCAAGAAGCGAGATGTTGACTTTTACTTATTTAAAAATTTACAACATCTTTTCCATTTGGTCCGAGTGTTTCTTAGGCCGGAGACGATGTGGAAATGGAACACGATACTCGGTAGGCAGGTCTACTCAAGTAGAAGAAGAATTTTGATCCACATTTGATTCAAAGTTTGGCTCCACGTTCGATTCTGATTCGTTTGAAGTGTCGAGAGAGGTTATCGGTAAATTGTTTGGGTTAATGACTTGATTATCGATTTGTTTACCGGGACATAAAGTTATGATAAGATTCAATGGATGGTGTTGCTATCTTGAACAACATGGGCTTGATTTGAATTTGTGTTTTGATTTTTAGGATTTGGAATTGGCTGGTTTGGGAATGTGCCTCGTTCACGTTCGCTCACAGACATGGCTAATTTACTCATTCGCATTTAAAGTTTTGCAAGATTGGTTTGTGTTTTGCATATATGAGATCAATTAATTTTGCAAATTTCTATTTGATTAAAGACTTTGAGTAGTTGCTTTAGCCAACGTTTCAAGAGTTTTCTCAAGTGAACTTAAACGTTTATCGTCTTGGGGAGGACGAGCATAATTTGGTTGAAAATTTGATTGTTGCGGTTGATTATGAGACAAACACGCAAAGTTTGGTTGAAAATGGTTGGGCTGAAAGGGAGGATTCAAATCATTATTCGGAAATGCTTGAAAATTAGGACGAACTGTATTCGTATTGGAATTGTTTTGGCTCCAAGCAAAATTCGGATGATTTCTCCAACGCGGTTGTACAATGGAGAAAATGGGTCAATTTTGGCTTTATTGAAAGAATTGATTTGTTCAATAAAGTTGAGGCACTGATCAGCCCTATGATTAGGATCGTTGCATTTATAACACGTCGGTTGGAAAGGTTGGTTCATTTGATTCGATGAGAAATGTTATCGAATTTTTGAAACATTACGTCAATCTTAGCTTCCAAAGAAAAAGAAGATCCTATCGAGTGTGCGCTCGATCGTGAGTAAATTGATTTTTCATTCGAACGTTGCCATTGAGATGATTTTTTGGCGAGGTTTTCAAAAAATTGCCAAGCATCGTCGTGATGTTGGGTAAAGTTACCTTGGCACATTGATTCGAGCATAGTTCATAAGCTGTTTTTGAGTCCACCGTATAAGATTTGGCAAATCGTCCATTTTTTAAAGTTATGGTGTGAACATTTAATCAAATGCTCTTTGAATCTTTCAAAATATTTTCCGAATGGTTCTCGCTTGAAATGATGAAAATTTACAATTTCGTTTCGGATTCTACTTGTTTTTTCCAAGGGATAGAACTTTTTTAAGAAAACTTCTACGAATTCTTTCCAAGTTTTAATCGAGTTTGATGGTAAGTTGTATAACCATTTTTCAGCGTAATCCATAAGAGCGAATGAGATTAATCGAAGTTTGATTCTATCATCAGAAAGTTGTTAGAGTTTAATGGTTGCGCAAACTTGTTCGAATTTCGCCAAAAAGATGTATGGATCATCATGCCCGAAATTGCCAAATTACAGAAGTGTGGCAATATGGTTCGAGTGAATTTCAAAATAGTTACCTGTAGGGGCGGGTAACGTGATGCAAGATGGAATAGAAATTCTATTGGGAAATACTCTATCCATAAGAGTTCGATGGGTGTTCTCGTTCCCCATTTCGGGTGGATCGTCTGTTCGAGTTAAACGATTATTATTGAGTCGCGAGTCCAACAGTTTATTGTTGTGTCACGAGTCCAAGTACTCATACACCAGTGAAAGTCGAGAAGAGAAGGAAGTTAGAGTCGAGTTTAGATAATGAAAGAAGATTTGAAAAACGAAGTGAAAAAATTTGTTTGTTTTTTTACAAGGAAGAAAATTATTTACCAAGTTAAATTTATTTTCAAAAAAGAAGTTTGATTTTTCATTTTGTTTTTGGCTTTTCAAATTTTTTTATATATGTTTTTGTTTTGTATTATTATTTTTTTAAGTTTTCAGATTTTCAAATATTTACCAAAAGAAAAAAAATTGTTATTGTTTTTTACAAAATGGGAATTTGGTTTTTTTTTTTGGAATTTTAGTTTTTTTTTCTTTTTGAAAAGATTATAGATATATATATATTTTATTTTATTTGATTGAAAACTATTAAAGGAAATGAAAAGGAATTTTTTTAGATTAAAAACTAAGTTAATTAAAATTTACAATTTTTTTGGAATTTGGATTTTTTGATTTTTTGTTTTTTTAAAATATGTGTGAACTAATGCAACTAAATGAATGCAAAGAACTTAATTACAATTTTCTGTCCTTAATAGCTTCTAACCCAAAATTATATAATCACACTTTGTCGTACATCAACAAAATATATTTCTCAGCTAGGTAACGGAAAGGGGTTATCGGTGCACCACGAATCACCGCAGCAATGCAACCAAAGGTTTAAGTACATTTAGAGGAACAACCACTATAATGTTTATGAATGACCATAATATTTACAAATGGTTATTACTCTACCATAGCCTAGACACTAAGAAATAAAATTGTTTAAAGTAAAAAATTATGAAGATACAATTAAGCCCTAGATGTGCTCGCGACACCCTTAAGTCGAATGTCTAACCTTTATTATTAGTCAAATTCTACGATGAATGCGATTTGTGGGCTAAGGAAAGGGTGATGAAATCTCTCATCTTATGTGAATTGGGGTATTGCCCTTAGAAAATACAAATAAGATGAGATGAATGCAAAACAAAAGTTAAACGTGTAATAACAGTGCAACTAAAATGAAGTTTGTTTTGTTTTTGGATTTCGAATTTTTTTTTATAAATGCAAATGTAAGCAATCAACAATGCAATGTCAAATAAAACGGGAGATGAAAGCACGATACCAAAGCTTGCACATCATTAGCAATTTATATATATTTTTTAACGGTGATTTTTTTTATAAGCAAACAATTTTTTTAGCAAGCGAGTGTTCTCTTTTTGCGATTTTATGCTTTGGCAACTTGAAAATGAAAACAAAATATATGTACAGTTTTTTTATCAAGAAGAAATCAAATCAAAACAAAATAAACAAGCGAAAATAAAACAAATTGAAAATCAAACAATTGAAACTTTTTTTTAAATCAAAGGCAAGTGAAAACAAAGGAAAAGGTAAATTTGAATTTTTTTTTATATATATACAATTTTCATTTTCTTAACAAACAAAAGAAAACCAACTTTTTTTTAAAATTCCACTCAGTCAAATAGGCCACAAAGCCCGCTACCCTAACCCTCTCTTTTACAATGCCGGCCTCTTTTTATTTTTTATCTTTTTATTGTTCAAACGAAAGCAAACAAAGACAATCCCTATTTTTCAGTTCGTCCTCAACAAAATCGACCCATTCACGTTCCAAATTAGACTTCTTATGTCAAAAACTTATTCAATTTAGGGAAGTTTGATTTCGATTAAGGGTGGTTGGTTATGGCGGTTGCGATTTTGTGCAGTGATTGATTTGATGGTTGCGGAAATAGTGATGAGGTGATATAAGATTATTGAGGAAGTGATTGGTGGAGGTTTGGAAAAGGTATTTGGCGATTTTGGTTCGAAGGGATGTGGTTTGTTTGCGATTTGGTGGTTATTGCTTGCGATTTGTGAGGATACTAGCAGCTTCAGTTGATATTTTTTCTTTTTTTGAATCAGTTTGGTGGTGAAGCAAGGTCGTGTAGATGGTAGGCAGTTGGTTTGGTAGTCTGTCGACAGCCGAGGGTATGGTTTGGTTATGGGATGTTTTGTCAGGGTAGTATGAAAGCTTTAGTGGAGATTTGGTTATGGTGAAGTTTGATATTGCAGTGGCGATTAGGGTTGCGGACGCAGTGTGCAAAGGGCTGTGGAGCTGCAGAGTTAAAGTCAGTTGTTTGATACTGTTGCAGTTCAGGTAGCTTGGTGTAGCAGTTGACAGTAAGGATGATGTTGAAGTAATTGCAGTGTTGAAGTGATGGTTTAGGAGACAGGAAGTTGATAATGATGTAACAGTGGTCTTTGAACTGAAGCGAAGAGGAAGCAAGGGGTATGGCAAGTGATGAATTGTTTTGGTAGAAGTATGTTGATGTTGGTGGGTCTGTGATACACTGATGATGGATGTGCTCCTCTGGGCAGTGATAGTTTTGTTAAAGGAGATGGTGGAATGAAGTTGTAAAAGGGGTAGTGGAGTTGTAGTGTTGTATATGACGGTGGAGCAGTGGTATTATGTGGTCAGATGGTCGATGGTAGTTGCTGCAGTAGTTTTAAGGGAAGATATAGGAAAATGCAGTGATGTTGTGAAGTGGATCGAATGGCTGTTGCATGCAGTTTTGTGGAAATGGTAGTGAGTGGAGGTGGAGAAAAAGGGAGATTTGGCAAGGCAGTGGTATAGGTTATGACAGGGAACAGAGATGGTGGAGAGTAGTTTTGGCAGTTATGTTTGATTGTGTGATTTTGGGAGTTGCATTGTTGTGAGGAGGATGGGTAGGCAGAGGTATGGTTTGCTGTAATGTTGCAGGGTAGTTTATTGAAGAGTGTGCGCAAGTGAAGTTGAAGTATATGTGGTGGATGAAGTTATTGAATGAAAAGGTGAGGCTGCAGTGGGTGTTCGGAAAGGAAGTAAGACAGTTTAGTTGTCAAAGAAGGGGATGGTGATTGGCAAATGAAGAATGGTAGTGGTGTGAAGTATTTGAAGGCAAAGCTTGGTCTGTATGCAAGTGAACAGATGGACTGAATAAGAAGAACAGAGAAGTGGTGGAAAATGGTATATATTGGCAGTGATGTAGAGTAGTATGCACAATGTAACTTTTTTTTTGAAAGTTGTAAAATAAAAACTTGTAAATGAAATGGAAAATCGAATGGATAATTTTTTTTGTATTGAAAGCAATGTAAATAGCAAAATCAAATTGCAAAGATATGAAAATGTAAATTGAAGTGTAAAGGAATTGAAATAGAGGTTTTTTTGTTTTGAAATGTGTATGCTATTATTTTTTTAATATGGAAATGCAAATGAAAATAGAAAGGCTACAACAACATGTACAAAAATAAATGTAAACAAAAATCACACAAACACATAATATTTTTTACGCAAACACATACAAAATATAAACACACAAAAATCAAACAAAAATAATTCGAAGAATAGAAAATCAAATCAAAACCATTTCGGAGCATCGGCACCAAAAATTTGTTTAACGACGAATTTTCTATCGAGTTAGAAAATTGTCGAAAAATTTTGAATTAAAATTAACCGCAAGCGCATGGCGTACAAAAGTTAGTACCTCGCCAGTACGGGACGATTCGCAGGGGATTGTTAGATTTAAAAAAATCTATTTAATCAAATTTTACCAAATAGAGAGAAAATTGTCAACTACAAGCAAAACGAAGCTAAAATTAGAATTAGAAATGAGATGGAAAACTATGTGATTAAAATTCAATTTAGAGGCAAATCCACTTTCTTATATTTTTCACAGAAATCAACATAGAATCAGATGATGATCTATTTTTAATCTAAGTAGGAGTAGTTGTATATTTATCATAAACATGACCTATTTGAGTTATTAATTAACACAAATCAAACCATCAAACTATAATACAAATCTAGTCCTACTTTTTCAAATCTCATGAAACAAGGCATAGAAAATGAAAGCAAAATCTAGTTTAAGCATGATCTATTTTCTATTATTTAGTAACATAGATCATCAAATTTTTATTAAAATTTCACTTCATTACCATGATCATATTTTAGATGAAGAGGCAATTTGTGACTAATGAGATAAGCATAGTCTATTTGTTATGGACAAAGTAGGCTGTCAAATTCAACATAAAACACAAACAAATATAAACATCCATTTTTTTATGAAGCACAAAAGAGATCATACATAGAAAATTATGTTGAATCTACATGATAAAAGAAAGCTTCATTACCCCTAAATTGTAGGGATTTAGCCTCTCATTTGTGTTATCATTTCAATACATATAGATTTCAACATTGAAAGTAAAATAAAGTAGAAAATAAACAAAGGAAAAGAAGATTAACTACTAGAAGGAAATGAACTAAACTAAGTGTACAAATGTAAATCTAAGCTATGAACATGAAATGAAAGAAAACATAAGAATAAAAATAAGCACAAAAGTAAAGAGAAGCATGTAGAAAAGAGAAGTCTTAGGAAGCCATTTTTATTTCACTTTGATTTGTGTTTACAACTTGCTAATTTCATAAGTAAAATGAGAGAGTAGGGAGATATTTACATGTACATAAGAGGGCTATTTATACATGCATAAAACCCTAATTCAATTTTTAGGGTGCTTTCCAAAATGCCATTTAGGTAGTGTGACCACCAAGTAACCAGTAGTCACTAATTAATCTATCATTAAATGCGCATGAAGCTTTAACCTCCACTTAGTTGACCATTAGTTTCTAATTGTAGATTTAGGTAAGTGGGTGGGGTCCTCCATTATCATGAGCTTGAATTATTTCCTCTTCATTCCTTTGTATTCCCTTATGCATGCATATATCTTCATGAAACCCTCTTCCATAAGCATTCAAATTCCAATAAAAATTATGAAAAATGTCCAAGTAAAAAGTCACAAATTAACACATGCATAAAATTGATCATTGCGCCCCTATATGTAGATGAATATGTGACGATTTGAAAATAATTGAATTTTGGTTTTAAACATGTCAAAATACCGAATATGATCATTTATTTAAATAAAAATATATAAAATATGGATATAAATATATGCACATTTATGTGCACATCAACGTATCAGCGGCTCTTACGCTTGTCAGCCCTGCCTCATTCCGCAAGAAGCTGCTGGCTCGACTAGAGCGAGTGGAAGATCGCCACCTATCTTGGAACTGTGGTCTTTGATTTCCTTTATGGACGACCGTGAAGTTCAGAGATTTCACCGCTCTCGGCCTTGAAGAGTTTTTCGTCATGGTAGGACTTGCATCGATCCTCCGCTTCGAGACTTATGAGCAGGACTATTACTCGTGTTGCGTCAGTTTTTTCGATGCACAAATGGCGTAGAATTTTGATGATGGCAATAGCTACATTGAGTCCGAGGTGAAGGGAGATCAGATTGAGATGTCATATGATGTTCTTGCTGGAATTTTGGAGACATCAGCAGTAGGTGCAGACGACATTGAGATGACTGACCTTAAGATTCTTCAGCATATCTTTTCTAGAAATGTCAGTAATTGGAGGACCGACAATCTACGATCGGGGCTCATCTTGTCGTGCGCATCATTTAGCACAACATCATTCTAAAGACGAGGAGTTTTGATTAGATCTATACCTCGGTGCAGAAAGCAACCTATGCTATAATTGGTGGTGTAGCCGTCAATTGTGCTCATGTCTTAATGCTTCACATGGTCGATCAGAGAGTTCGTACCCTCGAGGACTCACTTTGCATATTGTCACTTGCTCACTTGAGTGTTTACGCATTACAAGGTAAATTTGAGCGGAGAGCCAGTTGTGGGAAGGTCTCTCCTGCCATTGACCAGATCATCATTAAGAGGATGAATATTCTTTTACCACTTGCTGCACCACCTGTACCACCACTGGAGTCATAGTACCAGCTACAGGGGATAGCGTAGAGCGCCGAGGGATACACGAGTCCTGAACTTGCTGCTATCCAACGGGCTCAAGCAGAGCTTTGAGAGATTAGGATAGAGCAGCAGCGCCAAAGGCATGAGATTGGATGCATATCCGCCATGCTACGACCATTCCACGGTCGCTGCAATGGCTCGACCTCCAACCGTGGAGCGAGACTTTCTCACAGTTCTTAGGCAATGTTTTATTTAGGATTGTTGTACCTTTTAAGTTCTAGCATTTGTTCTTTTCTTTTGGGTTGTTGGGCTGTAAAACTGTTAGGTATATCTTATAAAAAACATGCACAATATTATAAGTTTCTATTCATTTTTCTATGTTATTGTTTCTGGATATGCGAAACGCTCATGTATGGATGCATAGTGGAGAACAATATGTAACATGTCCCACTTGGAGGACCAAATAACGGTTACGGATGTTGCAGTCTTCCATAGTTATTAATCTTTGGCGACCGAATACGGTAATGTTATGTACACTGATATGACAGAAACATATTGATATGGAAAATTTTAAAATTAATAAAACAACTTTCACATTCCATTCCAAAACCATTTCAACATTCATTACATAATCCTACAATCGTTAACCACGTTCAGAGAAAATATAATTATTACACATACGCCAAGAGTGACATATGAAGATGCCTCTTTGGATGATCAAAATATATAATTAGACAATTAACAACTTTGCCTTTACAACAAAACACAGTAGAATCAAAATAGAAAAGAACTCTAAATAAATATCGTGCCTCCTCCACATCTCTGGAAGCTTATTAATTGTAAAGAGGTACCTGAAAACATCAACTCTCAAACTACTCAAAATTAATTGAGCATCCGAGAGTTTAAGGGGAAAACATAAAGTTCGAGTTAGACATAAAGCCTAGTATGAATAATAATATACAATCTCAAACATTTAGATATCTAGTGAGACCACGCCGCTTAGCGGAACGGTTTTTCCCTCACTAGTATCCTAAAATTTTATAAAACCATACACTGTGTTCCTACATCCACAATGGTTAAAAATATAACATTTCAAAATACTATGATGATATGCATACTAGTCAAACATTTGGATTTTCCATCCTCTGTTTAATTGATTACCTATCATATTTATAGTTTCTAGGGTCGTTATTAACATATTAGTTTTCATGGGCTGACTAATAACCTGTTTAATGTTTATAGACTCCCTGTCCAGTTTCAGAGTTTTCATGGGTTTACTATTAACCTGTTTAAATTTATGGACTCCTTGTCTTATTTCATAACTTTCATGGGATCACTAAGAACCTATTAGCCCCTGCCAATAACTTTATTATTTCATAGGTTCTCACAAAACCTATTGGTAACTCCAAATAACTTCCCTCTTATCCTAGTTTTTGTGGACTGGTTAGGAACCTATCGATATCTGTCAATAACTTAATCCGGATATAGTTTTCATGGGTTTACTACAAACCCGTTGGCCCCTACCAATAACTCAATCTAATCGTAGTTTTCATAAGTTTATTATGAACCTATTGGTGTAACGACCCGTAAATTTCGATGATTTAATTTATTTAATAGAATTTTGTAATAAAAATTTAGTAGAAATAATAAAAGGTGATAAATATATATTGAACGCTAATTTAACAATGGTAATTTAAGCCTTTGTTTGTAATATGAATAAATTTTTCAATAAAAATTGGTGTAAGTATTGTACCTGAATATAATGGGAAGATAGAGAATATAGGTAAGGTATTTAATTAGTTAAGTGTAAATTTATGGGTATAATAACAATTCGTATACATTACCTAATTAATCTGTCAATTAATTTGTTAAAAAAATCAAAACCTTTTAATTTGGTAAATAATTTGATGCGTACTCATAAGCGTTACTTTAACAATTAATTTTAAAGTGATGGGAAGAAAATAAGTAAAGTTATGCAGTAATAAATAAATAAAAATATCGCAATAAATAGAAAACTGACATAATATTTATTTATATGAACGTTACTTATTGATTTGAGAGTAACGGAAGTGTGAACGCAGAATAAAATAAGCGTAGATTTATGTTAGGTAATTATTGAGAATATGGGGAATAAGTTGAAATAATATTAATTAAAAATTTATGCGTAAAACATGTTATGTAAGATATATTGATTCCATTTAATAAATTGAATATTAATATTATCGAAGAGGATTAAATACGGTCTCAATGTAAATTTAGATAAGTTTTGAAATAAAGACCAATTCCATTCAGAAGATGACAATGGGTGCAATATTTTGATTTGTAAAAATAGTAATAGGTTACATGTTTAATTGGTTGATAGAATTTGCATTGTAATAAATGTTAATACACTAAATAAAGGTTACATTAATATGATAAGTAATACAATGTCTAGAAGTTTAATATAGAGCGTGTTAAGACGTAGAAATGGAAATTAGAAAGCAGTTGGAATTAAATGAAATTTTAGGTGTATTTATGAGAAATTTACGTACAATTAAAGAGGCGAATGAAATAAATACCAACCAATTTTAGTGAATAACGGGATCTAAACCTAAATAAATAAATTTCTTGAAATTTAAGTTTTAATTTTTGATAAACTTGGATTTGTACTTTAATATTGAAAATTTTGGGATTATTCAAAAATAAATTAACGTAGGAAGTTGTTAAAGGATTCTGAATTTACCAAGTGGTCCAAACTGACAAAATTTGCAAATAATTAAAGTTGGATTGTAAATCTGATTCAATTAACCTATTATTAATTTATTTGTTTGGAATATAAAAAGTAATGATAGGGGTAATTGAAATTAAGGGTAGTTTAATTTGTACGTTATTTGGGATTAAGGCAAGATGGGTGGATATTCGGAGTTACATACTTAGATCATTCAATTTATTTGGATAACATTATAATAAATGTAATTAAATGTAATTAAATGTACATTTACGTGAAATATAATACCATGCTTAATAGATTGCTAAGTTGTATATATTAAAGAGAATTTTATTAATTGTTTTTAAAAAAAACCTTAATTAATATGGTTGATAAATTTAATATAAGAAAAACCAATAAAATTCTTGGGAATAATGTAGGTTAATATGAGTTAGTAGTTAGGGTAGTGACTAAAATTGGTAATACATTGCAATTAATGTTAATAGTGTTGACATAAGCTAATAAATTTAAATATTAATGCAATACCAATTTGTGTATTTAAGGTGATTGCGAAATTGGAATTTGATAAATGCAGTAACTAACTCAGGGCAAATAGATTTTATGGAATCAATAAAAGATAGGTAAATTTAATGATTGTTTGGTGATAATTTAAGCATGAATGGGAATAAATCGGGCAATAGTGAGAATTATTAATTATTACCCATCAATTTATTTAGAATCTAAATCAAATGCAACATTCGTTGTTATTTGTAGCTTATAGGTGGAAATAACGTAAACTTTATTCAGAACATGATAATTTGAATTTATTGAATTTATTGGAAACTGAATAGAACATTTTATGTGATTGAAATTAAAGTTGGAATTCGGAGATGTTTTAGAAATTCTCATCTATGGGAGACCAATAGATAGGATAATTAAATGAAAGGTCAACTAAAGGATTTCTGCAAAGTTAATTTATAATTTGTAGATAAAATAAAATTGAAGTTTTACGCTGAAGTTAATAATGTACTCAGCATTTAAGAAACATCTTAAATTGTCTAAATTTGAATAAACAATGAAGTGATAAATAATAATTATTAATAAAATCCAAAATTTGCTAACCCGTTTTCAAATTAATGATAATTAGTGTTGGTATAGGCTATTTATTTAAGTAACAGTGCGATGCCAAAAAAAATGGATTGGAAGTAATTGCGAAATATAAATAAAATATTTTTGTAGGGAATTCAAATGTATATATACATAGAAATGTGGATTTTTATAGTATGAAAACTTAGTCAATTTACAATAGTTAAATCTATTGAGAATGAATAAAAATCTAAGATAATTATTACGGTAATTTAGAAATTTAGTTGAAAATGGAAACTTATCTATGAGTTTGGAATTTAATGAAATTGTGAATTTATATTGAAACTTATAAATGAAGCATCTAAATTTACATTTGTAAATATGTTTAAAATTCAATGTAAATGTCTGAGGAAGAAATTAATTTATTTACTAATCTGTAACGTATCCAATTAATAAAAAATATTCTGGTGGGCCAACAACCGTTTTGCGCGTTTATGATTCGTGCCCACCTATCCTATTTCACTTTGTCTATTTATAGGCTGTGTAAACCCTAGCCTCCATCTATCTTCATTCCTCTCTGTGTGTTCTTTTCTTCAACTTCTTCTCTTCCACTGGCTGCAAAATTTCTAGATCCAGTTACAGTCCAAAATAAAAATAAAAAAATAAAAATAAAAATATTTCAAACTCCTCTAAAAATTCTAGAAAAATTATATGTCATAATTCTCGAAGAGCGTAATCTGTTGGTACTGTCCGTTTTTTTGATTGGTGCTGTAGCGTGCTCGAATTTGAGAAGAAGGACGTGGCCTGTGACGTGGCATGGTGATGGGGTATATTTGTTTATTTTGTTTTATTTTCGTTTCAATCGAAATTTTCGAATAACTTTCTCATACGTAGTCCGATTCACGCGAGATTTTTTTGTTAGGATCGTAATTAAATTCCAGATCTGTTGATGCTGGTTTTGACCAATTCGGAGACCGTCGAATTTTTGAGTTTAAATTGAATTTAAATTCGATTTAAATTCAAAAGGTGAGTGTTTTAACCCACTCACAATTTCTAAAATTTCTTGTGTTTGTTAAATTAATTTTAGATATGAGTAGAAATTTATTTATGACTGTTTGGCATGTTTTATTCATTATCTTTGATAAATCGCATTCATTTAATATAACTGTTAATTAATTTTATTTATTGCATAAATTTGACAGTTAGAATTTATTTAATTGCATATTAACTGCCAGTCATAGTTATGTTAAATTTTTATTTCATACTAACTGCTAGTTAAATTTACGTTTATTTTTGCATATAAACTGCCAATTAACAATTATTAAATTTATTTTGAGTATAAACTGATAATTGATACCATTATTTATCACCTGTTATGTATTGATGATTGTTTGAAATTGGATGATGACTGTGATAAATGGATGTATGATTTGATGGATGAATGGATGATTAATTTTATTAATTGCTAGTTGCTATGCATTTCATTCATTCGGGATTGCGGTTTGAAATGATATATAACCGCATTTTTTTTTTCATTTTAAATTGCGGATTGAAATGATGAACATCCGTATCACTTGACCATAGGATAGAAAATTATATACAGGCACCGCGGTAAATATATAAAATTATTTTTGAAATGTTTTTCTATGGTTTTGTAAAGTTATATATATATATATGGTTTATGAGATATTGATTTGGTTATTGATAAAGGCTATTATATATATATATATATATATAGTAATTTTCGGTTTTTAAGCTTTGTATAAATTTGATCTGAAGTTCAAATAAAGTTTTATTTTAAGATCAAATAAAATTAAACATTTATTTAAATTTAATTTCTGGAGTTTTATGACTGAAATGAGAATAGATTTGGAAGATGAACATTAATTTAAATTGAAATTTAATAAAAATTAGAATTTTTAAAGGATATGATTTTTATAACTTGATTTTTGGGTAAAGTGATTTTATTGAATATCAGGTTGATTAAATGAATATATAATAAATTGAAAGATGATCCAGTTATATGAAGTTAAAGGTTTTCTTAAATTATATTGAATTCATTAAGCAAACATTTCATGTCTAAATAATAAGTAACTGAATTTGATATATATATGGAATTGTCAAATGAGTCTGTTTGAAATGGTGAAATATTTAATGTGGCGCCCCACCTCTATACCCACGCTAGCCAAGAACATTAAGGTGAATGATGTCGACTAGCACGGAGAATAAGGCTGTTGAGGAGCGACCATCCGTGTAATTTCTTTCCGCGAGCACCGATATGTCAGATAATATAACATGCATTCTGTTTCAAGAGGAAATCCGACATACCGACACAAACTCAAAGCTACTACACGGTGGCTATATAAATCCTTCGGAAAACAAATATAGAAATAAGCATAACACAAATCAGTCACAGACAATTCATATCACAAAGGCGGAAAATAGATATGAATATTACACTTGGAAGTGTACATCAGAGTAGTGGTCTAAAAAGATCCACAATATCACAAAAGAATAGTTACATGAACTACACTAAAGAATAAGTATACATTATAGAGTCTATATCTCAAATGTATAAAACAAAAACTACTAATGTAAGTAGTTAACCAAAAGCAAGAGAAATCAATCTCAAGAGAGAAGTCAAGCAGAAGCACCTGTAACATCTCGGTCTGACCCGAGTATTATTTAATAAGAAAATAATAAACGGATCAGTCTAACTATAGATATCAGATGAAACGATATAGAATCAGAGTTATGACTAAACACATAATAATCACAAGGCCAAGCTGTGATATATAAGTAGTTGATAATCAACAAGAGATTAATCAATATCACAAAATCTACACAAGAATCCAAGAAGTGTCATACTCTTTATTTCGTTCATCAAACCACAAATATTGACGATAATATCAATGTCAATCGCAAAAATCAATGACGCACAAATTCCAGAAGACTACACAAGAAATCCAGAAATCACAAAAGTCAATGACACACAAATTCACCAATGCACAAATATCGATAAGACATATCAATGGAAATCACGAAAAATTGGTGAAACACAAATTCTAGAAATCTACACAAGAAATCCAGAAATCACAAAAAGGGGGGGGGAGGCCTATCACAAACGGGAGCATAAAGCTCACCAACACGTGTATCACAAACGGAACGCTAATTCCATGGTCGCTAACCATCACAAATTGAGCCGAAGCTCCACAAACGGCCTGAAGACCATGGGTTGCTACCCCATCACAAATTGAGTTGAAACTCCACAAAACGGGGTTTAGTCTCCCTCGCAGACAAAGAGACATCGCACATTGCTAGTCTAAATCACAAAGATGATCGTCATGATCAACGAGAAGTGTCAATTACACTAAGCTAGTAAATATATGAGTTTAGCTTCATGTCCCATAACCACTTGCTTAACTTAAATATTTACGAACAAACTGTAAATCTCCACTAGAAAATTGTCACAAGAGGTTCAATCGAACAAGTCCAAGAATTAACCGACAAAGTAAACGCAAGCGTTTCATACCACTTGTTTTACTAAGCCGTTTAATTAGATTTCTCATACGAGTGAGGTAAAGCTTTGTATATACTTATAGATTGGAAAACGATTTTATAAACGAATTTGGTATTAAAATAGTATTGAAATCGTTTGAGGAAAGAGTTTTGATATTTACTACTAGTATAGAAAACCTTTATATTTTTAAAGTGACAAATCACGAAGAAGATTGTAAGAACAATCAATCACAAAAATTCACATACGAAGACGTGAATAGAATCCAAAGAAATCGATAAAGGATCCATCGAAATGGATATTCAAAAATCCCTAAAAAGAGTCATCAAAGTCATGATAACAACAAATAGGATTATCACGAATCGATTTAAATTGGAATTTCAATCCAAAAAGGCAAACTGGACTCAAACAGCAGGTTCAGTCGACTGAACAGAGTTTTCAGTCGACTGACCCTGTGCCTGGAAATTTTCCAGGTTCAGGAAACTTTCTGTTTCCAGTTTCAGTCGACTGTGCAGAGTTTTTCAGTCGACTGAATCATGCCTGGAAACTCTCGGGTTTCAGGTTCAGTCGACTGAACAGAGTTTTCAGTCGACTGAATCATGCCTGGGCTGTTTTTCAGCCTTATTCAAATGAAGAGCAAACTCTTCCAAAATGTAACCGGACGAACATTGGTTCTAAGGGTTTATGCCAATCGGCAACCCGGTCCTATATGCTCCTCGATGCATCACCAAAAGCATGATCAAACATCCATAAAAGGATTTTACACAAATTTGACTTAAAAACCCAAAAATTGGAGTATTCACAAAACTAATCCAAATCAAGAGCAAATGCACATGAAGAAGTGTTAGAAATTCATACCCAACAACCAAAGATAATTATAGTCATAGATGTGAGATAAAAATCTCACCTTTTCACAAAATCAAACAAGAAGAAGCTTGAAAGCAAATGGAGAATCAACCTCTCTTCAACACAACCCAATTGAGCTTGAATCTAATCTCAAAAACAAGAACATTCCCAAAATTAGGTTTAGGAATTTCTGAAATTGGTAAGAGAATAAGTTGGAGAAGAAGAAGAGAAGCTTACCAATGGGTTCTTCTTGAGTTTGGAGCTAGGAATTTGATTTGCAAGGGAAACTAGGGTTTTGGAGTTTTAATTTCCAATCTCTTCCACCATTAAAGCTAAGAAAACTGAAAAGAGAAAGAAGTGAGGGAGAATGGGGAGAGTGATTCAGTTTTGGAGTATAAGTTAACATAGGGCTGAGCCCAAAAACCAAACCCAAAGTAAAAGTAGCAAAAATCAACTTTCTCCAAACATATCGAAGCTTATACTCAAAAAGGTCGCAAACGGCATTTTAAACTCAATGGAAGTGGTCCCGCGTCCTAATTCGACCGTATGCAAAAAGTAGCTTTTCGGATTAAAATCCGACTAACGATAAAATATTTAAATAAAATATTTAAATATAAAATCGATAAATATGCGGGTTGTTACATTTAAAGCCTTGAAACATAAGAATTTAAATGGTATTTGGAAGTTTAAATCGATATTTGAAATTTATTTTTGAAATCTAAAGAAGCTATTTTGTTTATAAAAGTAATTTAATATTTAACCATTTAAGGGATGGAAATTTTGTTTCAAAGCTATGTTTTCAAGGTAGTATAATTTGGAAATATTATATTCAAAGGTTTTGATTTCTAAATATTTTACTTTGGAAACCCTATGATCTTGGAAAGAATAAATAAATGATATCGTATTGATTTGGGGTTTTAAGAATAAATGATATCAGGTTTATATGGGTTTTAAATGGATATTTTATTATGGTTTTAAAAGTATATTTTTTTTTAAATAACCGCGGTGTTATAATAACGATTGGTTGGCAAAGAGACCGGGATCGGATATGGACATACTCTCTGTCGATACCGAAAACCATTTTGACTAACCGTGTACGCGGTGGAGATTCCAGAATGAGGTAGGTTGGTGGCGGCATTTCCTGTAAGGTAAGTACGTGGACCCAACTCCCGTGAGTTGGCATAAGGTGGCTAAAACAGGAGCGATCGACGGGTTAATAAGGTAGCACCTTTGATCGGACACATCCCTTCGATATTATACTTTGACTCTTGGATTGATTCGGTGGCCACTTTTGATTTTTATTTGGGGGTGTGGCTCGAGGTGGGCGGTAGCTGCGGCTATGCGTTACCACCGACCCGGAAGCGTAATTGGTATATCTACCCTGGCATTGCCTAGTTGTGTCGTGTCACCTACCCTAGCGCGCCTTATACGATTTTGGTTTTGTACCATACCTATGGAGTGCCCTCTGACGACGCCCAGTACGGGGGAGATTACGGTACTGTATAGACTATAGGAATATATAACTGTGTTAAGGTGGAAAATGTAAAGCCTTAACGCTATTTAAAAGTAAGTTTATTTTACAAATAGACACTATTATAATAGCGCAATATACTACATAGTAAATAGTTTAACGGATCCTTAGGAGATGTAAATCCCGAGCATCTCTTGAGTTACTGCACTCATATTTATTTCTGTTAATTTAACTCACATAAGATCTTTTAGTTCTGACTCGAGTGTTTTGTCTTTTCAATTCGCTCGGGTCTGTCCGAGCGTTTTAGGATCGAAGACTTTAGCTCTGGAGGACGAAGAAGGAGATTTCTATTATTATTATTAACTATATTCCACTACACTATTTAATTCCGCTGCATTGATATTATTGGTATGTGAACTCTGATATCTAATTGTATAAAGAAGAATCAAATGTTTTGTAAACAGTTTTATGAACTGTATATTTTATTATTATATTTTATCCTTCCGCTGTGAGATTCTGTTTTCTTTTTATTTCTTTCTTGTTTTTCTCATTTACCCCATAACAATCTGCCCTTCCGTATGGTTTGAATTGGCACGTGTGTCTGTTTAAATCGTGCGAAAAGGCGGGATGTTACAGTTGGTATCAGAGCTTTGGTTTAGCGATAAATCTTGGCTTTGTGGGGTTTGACTCTTTATTAATAGGGTAGTAATACCCTATGGAAGTCACTGAGTATATATATGAGAGAGCGTATTTGTTAGTGTTATAAAAAGGTTTTAATATTGTGTTAATTTGTTCCGTTTCGTATTTATAAATTCTGGTTGGTGCATGGGACGCTATGACATCAATAAGGATTTCTAAACACTTAATAGGACAGACCGACATAATATTTGTTTTTAATATAGGTGAATGAAATTTTTTTGCCTATTATACTTTTATATATAAAATAAAAAATTTCAATTGATATTTGGCTGCAATAGATTGATTGTTAGGCAATAAAGTGTAAATAATAATAGAAATAAGATTGAAAAATAAGATAAATGAAATTTGAAAATTTAGAACTTAAGTCCGGGGTTTTTCTTTTGAATGATTTTGAAATATATTAATAATTTTGTTTATAAGTATTTTCTGATATAAATATTTAACATAATTCGGAAGAATCGTTTTAAAGAAGATTTTTGAGAAAATAAGTTTTGTACTTTCCTCTCTGTCGCTGGAAAATAATTTCGGTGATGGCGGCCGCATCATCGACTTTCATTTTCGAGTTTCGAAGGGGAAAGGCCACTGTAGTAGTTCTACTGCAGATTCATTTTTGAAAAAGATATAAATTTTTAATTGTTTTAAATAAAATTGGAGGTATATAAGTTAGAAGAATATATTTATCTAACATTTCAAAATAATTTGAAATTTAACCCGGTATTTAATTCTTAAATTTCCATTAATTAATTGTTTAAATTATTGTAGTGAAATAAAAGGGTAGTGATTAATAAATTGAACCCTCTAATTTAGGTAAGAGATTTAATGCAAAGTTATAAAGGGAAATTTGAAATTTGTAACATATGAGTTAAAGAGTAATATTGTTGAACATTAAATTTAATTAAAAGATGAGATAAAACTTGTATAAGTTCATTTGCATTTTCTTTAACATATATAACTTACCAAATATAAAAAGTTGAAATGTTTAATAAGAAATGTAGTAGAAATTTGTACAAGTAATAGTAGGTAATGAAGCATTCAATGAATTTGCTGTATTCAATAACTTAAGGTATAATTGAAATTTTACCAAGTAAATATAAATAAAGGTAAGCATGATAGATAGATGATTATAAAACTTAAGGAATTAAAGTAAATAAATAAGGACATGCTATATTAGATGAATGAATAATTATAACAAAATATAAGGAACCAGCATGACCCGAGTTAATGGAATTGAATAATTGTAAGTAATAAGTAAAAATGAATGAGCAAACCTTTGATAAGTAAATATGAATAAGAAAAAAATCACTATATAAACAAAAAAGGAAATCAAAAAACTAAAGCATGAAATTTATAATAAGTTAGTTTGGTTGCTGGTTTGAATTGTTATTGTTTGATTTATGGTTGGTTGGGTAAGGAAATTTGAAGTTGTTGGATGAATAAATAATCTATTTTGTTCCATCTAAGACTGTTGAGTAAATGATGCACTTGATAGTTATTTTTCATTCCGTACAATTTCAAGTTTGAACCCAAACAACTATTTGATTGTGTGATTGTATGGTTGTTTTGTAATTGTATGTATGCTGTTTGAGGAAATTGATGGTTGTTGTATTAATTTGGATGATTAGTGATTGGAACTACTTAGATATTTAAATTTTGGACTTAGAAATATTTTGAAATGTTCTCCAAACTCTAATAAATTTAAGTATAAAAAGATAATGTTGTAAATTTGTATATTTTAAGAAAAGTAACAGATATTGTAAATTTAATTGTTTATAAGGCAATGTTTTGAATAAGATATGTAGATTCTAAATCCTTCTTTTCCCTTCTTTTTCCTTTTCGGGGACGAAAAGTTTTGAGTGGGGGAGAGTGTAACGACCCGTAAATTTCGACGATTTAATTTATTTAATAGAATTTTGTAATAAAAATTTAGTAGAAATAATAAAAGGTGATAAATATATATTGAACGCTAATTTAACAATGGTAATTTAAGCCTTTGTTTGTAATATGAATAAATTTTTCAATAAAAATTGGTGTAAGTATTGTACCTGAATATAATGGGAAGATAGAGAATTTAGGTAAGGCATTTAATTAGTTAAGTGTAAATTTATGGGTATAATAACAATTCGTATACATTACCTAATTAATCTGTCAATTAATTTGTTAAAAAAATCAAAACCTTTTAATTTGGTAAATAATTTGATGTGTACTGATAAGCGTTACTTTAACAATTAATTTTAAAGTGATGGGAAGAAAATAAGTAAAGTTATGCAGTAATAAATAAATAAAAATATCGCAATAAATAGGAAACTGACATAATATTTATTTATATGAACGTTACTTATTGATTTGAGAGTAACGGAAGTGTGAACGCAGAATAAAATAAGCGTAGATTTATGTTAGGTAATTATTGAGAATATGGGGAATAAGTTGAAATAATATTAATTAAAAATTTATGCGTAAAACATGTTATATAAGATATATTGATTCCATTTAATAAATTGAAGATTAATATTATCGAAGAGGATTAAATATGGTCTCAATGTAAATTTAGATAAGTTTTGAAATAAAGACTACTTCCATTCAGAAGATGACAATGGGTGCAATATTTTGATTTGTAAAAATAGTAATAGGTTACATGTTTAATTGGTTGATAGAATTTGAATTGAGATAAATGTTAATACACTAAATAAAGGTTACATTAATATGATAAGTAATACAATGTCTAGAAGTTTAATATAGAGCGTGTTAAGACGTAGAAATGGAAATTAGAAAGCAGTTGGAATTAAATGAAATTTTAGGTGTATTTATGAGAAATTTACGTACAATTAAAGAGGCGAATGAAATAAATACCAACCAATTTTAGTGAATAACGGGATCTAAACCTAAATAAATAAATTCCTTGAAATTTAAGTTTTAATTTTTGATAAAATTGGATTTGTACTTTAATATTGAAAATTTTGGGATTATTCAAAAATAAATTAATGTAGGAAGTTGTTAAAGGATTCTGAATTTACCAAGTGGTCCAAACTGACAAAATTTGCAAATAATTAAAGTTGGATTGTAAATCTGGTTCAATTAACCTATTATTAATTTATTTGTTTGGAATATAAAAAGTAATGATAGGGGTAATTGAAATTAAGGGTAGTTTAATTTGTATGTTATTTGGGATTAAGGCAAGATGGGTGGATATTCGGAGTTATATACTTAGATCATTCAATTTATTTGGATAACATTGTAATAAATGTAATTAAATGTACATTTACGTGAAATATAATACCATGCTTAATAGATTGCTAAGTTGTATATATTAAAGGGAATTTTATTAATTGTTTTTAAAAAAACCTTAATTAATATGGTTGATAAATTTAATATAAGAAAAACCAATGAAATTCTTGGGAATAATGTAGGTTAATATGAGTTAGTAGTTAGGGTAGTGACTAAAATTGGTAATACATTGCAATTAATGTTAATAGTGTTGACATAAGCTAATAAATTTAAATGTTAATGCAATACCAACTTATGTATTTAAGGTGATTGCGAAATTGGAATTTGATAAATGCAGTAACTAACTCAGGGCAAATAGATTTTATGGAATCAATAAAAGATAGGTAAATTTAATGATTGCTTGGTGATAATTTAAGCATGAATGGGAATAAATCGGGCAATAGTGAGAATTATTAATTATTACCCATCAATTTATTTAGAATCTAAATCAAATGCAACATTCGTTGTTATTTGTAGCTTATAGGTGTAAATAACGTAAACTTTATTCAGGACATGATAATTTGAATTTATTGAATTTATTGGAAACTGAATAGAACATTTTATGTGATTGAAATTAAAGTTGGAATTCGGAGATGTTTTAAAAATTCCCATCTATGGGAGACCAATAGATAGGATAATTAAATGAAAGGTCAACTAAAGGATTTCTGCAAAGTTAATTTATAATTTGTAGATAAAATAAAATTGAAGTTTTACGCTGAAGTTAATAATGTACTCAGCATTTAAGAAACATCTTAAATTGTCTAAATTAGAATAAACAATGAAGTAATAAATAATAATTATTAATAAAATCCAAAATTTGGTAACCCGTTTTCAAATTAATGATAATTAGTGTTGGTATAGACTATTTATTTAAGTAACAGTGCGATGCCAAAAAAAATGGATTGGAAGTAATTGTGAAATATAAATAAAATATTTTTGTAGGGAATTCAAATGTATATATACATAGAAATGTGGATTTTTATAGTATGAAAACTTAGTCAATTTACAATAGTTAAATCTATTGAGAATGAATAAAAATCTAAGATAATTATTACGGTAATTTAGAAATTTAGTTGAAAATGGAAACTTATCTATGAACTTGGAATTTAATGAAATTGTGAATTTATATTGAAACTTATAAATGAAGCATCTAAATTTACATTTGTAAATACGTTTAAAATTCAATGTAATTGTCTGAGGAAGAAATTAATTTATTTACTAATCCGTAACGTATCCAATTAATATAAAATATTCTGGTGGGCCAACAACCGTTTTGCGCGTTTATGATTCGTGCCCAACTATCCTATTTCACTTTGTCTATTTATAGGCTGTGTAAACCCTAGCCTCCATATATCTTCATTCCTCTCTGTGTGTTCTTTTCTTCAACTTCTTCTCTTCCAATGGCTGCAAAATTTCTAGATCCAATTACAGTCCAAATATATATATATATATATATATATATATATATATATTTCAAACTCCTCTAAAAATTCCAGAAAAATTATATGTCATAATTCTCGAAGAGCGTAATCTGTTGGTACTGTCCGTTTTTTTGATTGGTGCTGTAGCGTGCTCGAACTTGAGAAGAAGGACGTGGCCTGTGACGTGGCATGGTGATGGGGTATATTTGTTTATTTTGTTTTATTTTTGTTTCAATCGAAATTTTCGAATAACTTTCTCATACGTAGTCCGATTCACGCGAGATTTTTTTTGTTAGGATCGTAATTAAATTCCAGATCTGTTGACTCTAGTTTGGACCAATTCGGAGACCGTCGAATTTTTGAGTTTAAATTGAATTTAAATTCGATTTAAATTCAAAAGGTGAGTGTTTTAACCCACTCACAATTTCTAAAATTTCTTGTGTTTGTTAAATTAATTTTAGATATGAGTAGAAATTTATTTATGACTGTTTGGCATGTTTTATTCATTATCTTTGATAAATCGCATTCATTTAATATAACTGTTAATTAATTTTATTTATTGCATAAATTTGACAGTTAGAATTTATTTAATTGCATATTAACTGCCAGTCATAGTTATGTTAAATTTTTATTTCATACTAGCTGCCAGTTAAATTTACGTTTATTTTTGCATATAAACTGCCAATTAACAATTATTAAATTTATTTTGAGTATAAACTGATAATTGATACCATTATTTATCACCTGTTATGTATTGATAATTGTTTGAAATTGGATGATGACTGTGATAAATCGATGTATGATTTGATGGATGAATGGATGATTAATTTTATTAATTGCAAGTTGCTATGCATTTCATTCATTCGGGATTGCGGTTTGAAATGATATATAACCGCATTTTTTTTCATTTTAAATTGCGGATTGAAATGATAAACATCCGTATCACTTGACCATAGGATAGAAAATTATATACAGGCACCGCGGTAAATATATAAAATTATTTTGGAAATGTTTTTCTATGGTTTTGTAAAGTTATATATATGGTTTATGAGATATTGATTTGGTTATTGATAAAGGCTATTATATATATATATATATATATATATAGTAATTTCCGGTTTTTAAGCTTTGTATAAATTTGATCTGAAGTTTAAATAAAGTTTGATTTTAAGATCAAATAAGATTAAACATTTATTTAAAATTTAATTTCTGGAGTTTTATGACTTAAATGAGAATAGATTTGGAAGATGAACATTAATTTAAATTGAAATTTAATAAAAATTAGAATTTTTAAAGGATATGATTTTTATAACTTGATTTTTGGGTAAAGTGATTTTATTGAATATCAGGTTGATTAAATGAATATATAATAAATTGAAAGATGATCCAGTTATATGAAGTTAAAGGTTTTCTTAAATTATATTGAATTCATTAAGCAAACATTTCAAGTCTAAATAATAAGTAACTGAATTTGATATATATATGGAATTGTCAAATGAGTCTGTTTGAAATGGTGAAATATTTAATGTGGCGCCCCACCTCTATACCCACGCTAGCCAAGAACATTACGGTGAATGCTGTCGACTAGCACGGAGAATAAGGCTGTTGAGGAGAGACCATCCGTGTAATTTCTTTCCGCGAGCACCGATATGTCAGATAATATAACATGCATTCTGTTTCAAGAGGAAATCCGACATACCGACACAAACTCAAAGCTACTACATGGTGGCTATATAAATCCTTCGGAAAACAAATATAGAAATAAGCATAACACAAATCAGTCACAGACAATTCATAACACAAAGGCGGAAAATAGATATGAATAGTACACTTGGAAGTGTACATCAGAGTAGTGGTCTAAAAAGATCCACAATATCACAAAAGAATAGTTACATGAACTACACTAAAGAATAAGTATACATTATGGAGTCTATATCTCAAATGTATACAACAAAAACTACTAATCTAAGTAGTTAACCAAAAGCAAGAGAAATCAATCCCAAGAGAGAAGTCAAGCAGAAGCACCTGTAACATCTCGGTCTGACCCGAGTATTATTTAATAAGAAAATAATAAACGGATCAGTCTAACTATAGATATCAGATGAAACGATATAGAATCAGAGTTATGACTAAACACATAATAATCACAAGGCCAAGCTGTGATATATAAGTAGTTGATAATCAACAAGAGATTAATCAATATCACAAAATCTACACAAGAATCCAAGAAGTGTCATACTCTTTATTTCTTTCATCAAACCACAAATATTGACGATAATATCAATGTCAATCGCAAAAGTCAATGACGCACAAATTCCAGAAGACTACACAAGAAATCCAGAAATCACAAAAGTCAATGACACACAAATTCACCAATGCACAAATATCGATAAGACTTATCAATGGAAATCACGAAAAATTGGTGAAACACAAATTCTAGAAATCTACACAAGAAATCCAGAAATCACAAAAAGGGGGGGGAGGCCTATCACAAACGGGAGCATAAAGCTCACCAACACGTGTATCACAAACGGAACGCTAATTCCATGGTCGCTAACCATCATAAATTGAGCCGAAGCTCCACAAACGGCCCGAAGACCATGGGTTGCTACCCCATCACAAATTGAGTCGAAACTCCACAAAACGGGATTTAGTCTCCCTCGCAGACAAAGAGACATCGCACATTGCTAGTCTAAATCACAAAGATGATCGTCATGATCAACGAGAAGTGTCAATTACACTAAGCTAGTAAATATATGAGTTTAGCTTCATGTCCCATAACCACTTGCTTAACTTGAATATTTACGAACAAACTGTAAATCTCCACTAGAAAATTGTCACAAGAGGTTCAATCGAACAAGTCCAAGAATTAACCGACAAAGTAAACGCAAGCTTTTCATACCACTTGTTTTACTAAGCCATTTAATTAGATTTCTCATACGAGTGAGGTAAAGGTTTGTATATACTAATAGATTGGAAAACGATTTTATAAACGAATTTGGTATTAAAATAGTTTTGAAATCGTTTGAGGAAAGAGTTTTGATATTTACTACTAGTATAGAAAACCTTTATATTTTTAAAGTGACAAATCACGAAGAAGATTGTAAGAACAATCAATCACAAAAATTCACATACGAAGACGTGAATAGAATCCAAAGAAATCGATAAAGGATCCATCGAAATGGATATTCAAAAATCCCTAAAAAGAGTCATCAAAGTCATGATCACAACAAATAGGATTATCACGAATCGATTTAAATTGGAATTTCAATCCAAAAAGGCAAATTGGACTCAAACAGCAGGTTCAGTCGACTGAACAGAGTTTTCAGTCGACTGACCCTGTGCCTGGAAATTTTCCAGGTTCAGAAAACTTTCTGTTTCCAGTTTCAGTCAACTGTACAGAGTTTTTCAGTCGACTGAATCATGCCTGGAAACTCTCGGGTTTCAGGTTCAGTCGACTGAACAGAGTTTTCAGTCGACTGAATCATGCCTGGGCTGTTTTTCAGCCTTATTCAAATGAAGAGCAAACTCTTCCAAAATGCAACCGGACGAACATTGGATCTAAGGGTTTATGCCAATCGGCAACCCGGCCCTATATGCTCCTCGATGCATCACCAAAAGCATGATCAAACATCCATAAAAGGATTTCACACAAATTTGACTTAAAAACCCAAAAATTGGAGTATTCACAAAACCAATCCAAATCAAGAGCAAATGCACATGAAGAAGTGTTAGGAATTCATACCCAACAACCAAAGATAATTATAGTCATAGATGTGAGATAAAAATCTCACCTTTTCACAAAATCGAACAAGAAGAAGCTTGAAAGCAAATGGAGAATCAACCTCTCTTCAACACAACCCAATTGAGCTTGAATCTAATCTCAAAAACAAGAACATTCCCAAAATTAGGTTTAGGAATATCTGAAATTGGTAAGAGAATAAGTTGGAGAAGAAGAAGAGAAGCTTACCAATGGGTTCTTCTTGAGTTTGGAGCTAGGAATTTGATTTGCAAGGGAAACTAGGGTTTTGGAGTTTTAATTTCCAATCTCTCCCACCATTAAAGCTAAGAAAACTGAAAAGAGAAAGAAGTGAGGGAGAATGGGGAGAGTGGTTCAGTTTTGGAGTATAAGTTAACATAGGGCTGAGCCCAAAAACCAAACCCAAAGTAAAAAGTAGCAAAAATCAACTTTCTCCAAACATATCGAAGCTTATACTCAAAAAGGTCGCAAATGGCATTTTAAACTCAATGGGAGTGGTCCCGAGTCCTAATTCGACCGTATGCAAAAAGTAGCTTTTCGGACTAAAATCCGACTAACGATAAAATATTTAAATAAAATATTTAAATATAAAATTGATAAATATGCAGGTTGTTACAGACTCCCCTCCTTAAAGAAATTGCGTCCTCGCAATATTACAAGAAGAAGCTATATAGTAACAACCATAAAAGCATATTCAACACAAAAGAAGTTTGAAATAAGAAGTTCACCTCAAAGAGCACGAGAAAGTAAGTCCGGATGTGTTCGCTCGATGTACTCTCTAGATTCCCAAGAACAATCCTTAGGATTAGAAGACCATTGAACTTTAACAAGCGAAACATCTTTATTTCGAAGTCGTTTGACTTCCGAAGCAATGATACGAATAGGATGTTGCTCATAAGTTAAATTAGGCGAAACTTCAATCTCTTCCACAACACCGGGCTCAAGAACAGAACCGGAATCTCGAAGACATTTCCGAAGTTGAGAAACGTGAAACACGTCATGCATAGCAGAAAACTGAGCCGGTAATAAAAGGCGATAAGCCATGGAACCTCATACGTTCGGTGATAGGAAATGGCCCAATATATCGAGGCGCAAGTTTTCCCGATCGACTGAAACGTACAACACCTTTCATAGGTGAAACCCGAATGAACACAAGATCTCCCACAGAAAATTCTAACTTCCTTCTCCGGTTATCGGCATAGGATTTTTGTATACTCTGGGCTTCTTTCATCCTATGACGAATAAGTTCAATTTTTTCTGTGGAATCACGAATAAAATCTGGACCAAAAGCCAGCTTCTCACCGGCCTCAAGCCAACAAGAAGGAGATCGGCAGGGCCTTCCGTAGAGTGCCTCAAAAGGTGCCATACCAATACTAGATTGGAAGCTATTATTATAGGAAAATTCAACAAGTGAAATATGATCTTCCCAACTTCCACCAAAATCAAGAACACAAGCATGAAGAAGAACTTCAAGAGTTTGATTCACACGCTCAGTTTGTCCATCGGACTGGGGGTGATAAGCGGTGCTAAAATTAAGCCTCGTTCCTAAAGCTTTTTGAAGACTCTTCCAAAATCCACTAGTAAACAATGGATCACGATCACTAACAATAGAAGTAGGAACACCATGCAATTTAACAATTTCTTTGATAAATATTTTGGCCAAAAGAGGAACGGTTCGATTAGACCGAACGGGAATAAAATGGGCAGATTTAGTAAGCCTATCAACAATCACCCATAAGCTATCATGACCCGAACGAGAACGGGGAAGGCCATCTATAAAATCCATGGAAATTTGGTCCCACTTCCAAATTGGAATTTCTAAAGGTTGCAATAACCCACCGGGCCTTTGATGTTCGGCCTTAACGAGTTGGCAAGTCATGCAACACTTAACAAAGTTAGCAATATCGAGTTTCATTCCTTCCCAATAATAAAGTCGCTTCATATCCGCGTACATTTTACTACTACCAGGATGAATGGTAAATTTAAAGTGACGAGAATCTTCTAAAATATCTTTACGAAGATCACCAATATTTGGCACGACAAGTCTACCAAATTTCCGAATGCCGCCACGAGAATCGATATCAAAGTCTTTCAAACCTTCAATATCAATTTTATCCTTAATATTTTGGCCAAGAAGAGCCAATTCGGGATCTAGCCTTTGAGCTTCAAGAATGCGGCCCAAAAGAGAAGGATGAACCTCAAGGCTACATAAAACAAATGATGAGCATAACTCGGATACGCGGTCTCGAATCTCACAAGTGGATAAGATCTCGAGATCGTTCCATTCGGATATCATCATAGAAACAACAGCTTGTTGTTTACGGCTAAGAGCATCGGCGACACGATTACCCTTACCGGGAGTATAAAGAATATCAAGATCATATGGTGCAAGAAATTCGAGCCAACGCTGTTGACGCAAATTAAGTTCCTTTTGAGAGAATAAATATTTCAAAGACTTATGATCTGTGTAAAGAACAAATTTCTCTCCTAAGAGATGATGACGCCAAATCCGAAGAGCAAAAACAATAGCCGCGAGCTCTAAATCATGAGTGGCATATCTAGTCTCAGCAGGCTTTAATTGCCCAGAAGCATAAGCAATAACATGTTCCTTTTGCATAAGAACGGCACCCAAACCAATGCGACTAGCATCGGTATAAACAACAAAATCTTGATTCCCATCGGGAATAACAAGAATAGGAGCATCAGAAAGAAGTTCTTTTAATTTCTGAAAAGAAGCTTCACATTTGTCCGACCAAATGTATTTAACACCTTTCTTCGTCAAGCTAGTGAGAGGCACGGCAATTCTAGAAAAGTCTTTAATAAAACGACGGTAATAGCCCGCCAATCCAAGAAAACTACGAATCTCTGTCACACTCTCCGGTCTCTTCCAATCTTGAATCGCTTCAATCTTTGAAGGATCCACGGAAATTCCGGATTCGGAAATAATGTGACTGAGAAACTTCACACGAGATTGCCAAAAATGGCATTTAGAAAATTTTGCCTTTAATTGATTACTCCTAAGAGTTTCCAACACAATCCGAAGATGTTTTTCATGCTCCTCCTCGGTTTTAGAATACACAAGAATATCATCGATAAAGATGAGAACAAACCGGTCGAGAAAGTCTTTAAAAATTCGATTCATTAAGTCAACGAAATAAGCCGGGGCATTTGTTAACCCAAATGGCATAACAAGCCATTCATAAGATCCATACCGAGTACGGAACGATGTCAAAGGAATGCTATCCTCTGCAATACGAAGCTGATGAAAACCGGTAGCCAAGTCCAATTGTGCAAAGACTCTAGCACCACTAAGTTGATCGAATAGATCATCAATCCGAGGTAAAGGATATTTATTTTTGACAGTAAGATCATTAAGCTTGCGGTAGTCAACGCAAAGCCTAAGTGTACCATCGGATTTCTTCACAAAAATAGCTGAAGCTCCCCAAGGCGAGGAACTAGAGCGAATAAATTGCTTCGTTTCCAATTCAGATAATTGTTTACGCATCTCCTCGTTTTCTTTATTGGACATACGATAAGGAGGACGAGTGATAGGTTGAGCTCCCGGAATAAGATTAATTCTGAACTCAATTGCTCGCTTAGGTGGTAATCCTAAAACGGGCTCGAATATGTCGGAAAATTCACAAACGACGTGAATAAGAGAAATAATATCACCCTCATCATCATCATCGTCATCACGAGGATTTCAAGAATATAAAGATGCAACCAAAGCAGAATCTGAATCTTTAAGAATAACAGAAACCTGATTAACAGATTGAGGATGTCGAAGATGAATAGTCCGCTCAGGACATAGGATATGAGCTTCATAACGGTTAAGCCAATCCATTCCCAAAATCATTCCAAAGCCTAAATAACGCATGACAAGCAAATCGGCTCGGAAAGAAAAATCACACAAAATAATCTCGACATCTTTACACAATAAACTGATTGTTGCGGATCCACCAACCGGATTCGCAATTCTCAAAGAAGTCATTAAACACAAAACAACCAAAGAAAAAGTATCAACAAGTTCTTTTGATATAAAAGAATGGGACGCACCCGTATCAAAAAGAACTCGAATAGGATGATCACGAAATAAAATAATTCCATCTAGAATAGAATGAGAAATACCTTGGCCACGAGATGTGTTGCCAGGGGCTTGAGCAACATTTAACTTTCCCTCCTTCTTGCCCTGAAGCTTGGGGAATGAAGATATAACATGACCGGGAACTTTGCAGTAGCGACAAGAAAGAGACTTTGGGCACTTGTTCGCATAATGGTCCTTCGAACCACAATTATAGCATTCCCCACGACCAAAGGAAGAAGTCTTTGCCACGGAGGTTGCTTGCTTCCCTTTCTTATTGGGATAAGGGCCTTTAAATTTGTTTGGCCTCTTCTTGTTGTTGAAGTTTGGTTTGGAACCCACCACTTCAACGTCATTCTCTCTATCCGCCTCTTCAAGACGAAGAGCGATATCAACGAGTTGGTCGAAAGAAACTTCTAACTTTAGAAGTAATAGCTTCTTGAGACTTTTGTTTAAGACATAGACGAATCTATGATTCTTCTTAAGAGGGGTGTTGATGTATTCAACCCCATATTTGGAAAGCGACTCGAAGGAGGCGACGTAATCAGTCACGGATGACTCACCTTGAACAAGGTCTATAAATCGTCGAGCCAATGTCACTTTTTCTGCTTCTGGTACGAATTTTAACTCGAAGCACTCTCGGAATTTCTCCCAGGTGAGATCCGCTTCATTAATCTCATAAATAAGAAGTTCGTACCAGTCCAATGCTCTTTCTCGGAGCATACTAGAGGCCACCTGAACTCGGTGAAGGTCAATAAGATTCATGCGAGAAAAGATTCGATCGCATGACCTTAGCCAGGCCTGTACTTCAATAACAGTTTCGGAACCCTTGAATGGCTCCCCACCCAAATTTGTGTAATCGCTGCACAAGCGTGCAAACCCCGACTTTGGGTGAGTAGGTTCCGGGTTAGCTCCAGCTGCTTGAGCATTTGTCACTAAATCAAGAAGCTATTGAGCAGTCATAAAAACTCCATCCTGGGGCGGAGTGCTAGATGGCACGACTCTGGGGCGGCCAGGTCTAGACATTTCTCTTCCTTTAGAAAGAAAGAAGAGGAAGAAAAAGGTCATTCACCAAATTGAATATCAAACAATCTTGATAGACAAAACAAGGAATCATAAAAGAAAATAGGATAGAACGGTACGTAGACCCGAATAAAATCCTAAAGCACGACTCCTAAGATGAACTTAGGACGATGATCCTTGTTATAATATTCCATATTGTTCCGAAGTTTGGCTCTGATACCAAGCTGTGGCGCCCCACCTCTATACCCACGCTAGCCAAGAACATTACGGTGAATGCTGTCGACTAGCACGGAGAATAAGGCTGTTGAGGAGAGACCATCCGTGTAATTTCTTTCCGCGAGCACCGATATGTCAGATAATATAACATGCATTCTGTTTCAAGAGGAAATCCGACATACCGACACAAACTCAAAGCTACTACACGGTGGCTATATAAATCCTTCGGAAAACAAATATAGAAATAAGCATAACACAAATCAGTCACAGACAATTCATATCACAAAGGCGGAAAATAGATATGAATATTACACTTGGAAGTGTACATCAGAGTAGTGGTCTAAAAAGATCCACAATATCACAAAAGAATAGTTACACGAACTACACTAAAGAATAAGTATACATTATGGAGTCTATATCTCAAATGTATACACAAAAACTACTAATGTAAGTAGTTAACCAAAAGCAAGAGAAATCAATCCCAAGAGAGAAGTCAAGCAGAAGCACCTGTAACATCTCGGTCTGACCCGAGTATTATTTAATAAGAAAATATAAACGGATCAGTCTAACTATAGATATCAGATGAAACGATATAGAATCATAGTTATGACTAAACACATAATAATCACAAGGCCAAGTTGTGATATATAAGTAGTTGATAATCAACAAGAGATTAATCAATATCACAAAATCTACACAAGAATCCAAGAAGTGTCATACTCTTTATTTCGTTCATCAAACCACAAATATTGACGATAATATCAATGTCAATCGCAAAAGTCAATGATGCACAAATTCCAGAAGACTACACAAGAAATCCAGAAATCACAAAAGTCAATGACACACAAATTCACCAATGCACAAATATCGATAAGACTTATCAATGGAAATCACGAAAAATTGGTGAAACACAAATTCTAGAAATCTACACAAGAAATCCAGAAATCACAAAAAGGGGGGGAGGCCTATCACAAACGGGAGCATAAAGCTCACCAACACGTGTATCACAAACGGAACGCTAATTCCATGGTCGCTAACCATCACAAATTGAGCCGAAGCTCCACAAACGGCCCGAAGACCATGGGTTGCTACCCCATCAAAAATTGAGTCGAAACTCCACAAAACGGGGTTTAGTCTCCCTCGCAGACAAAGAGACATCGCACATTGCTAGTCTAAATCACAAAGATGATCGTCATGATCAACGAGAAGTGTCAATTACACTAAGCTAGTAAATATATGAGTTTAGCTTCATGTCCCATAACCACTTGCTTAACTTAAATATTTACGAACAAATTGTAAATCTCCACTAGAAAATTGTCACAAGAGGTTCAATCGAACAAGTCCAAGAATTAACCGACAAAGTAAACGCAAGCGTTTCATACCACTTGTTTTACTAAGCCGTTTAATTAGATTTCTCATACGAGTGAAGTAAAGGTTTGTATATACTAATAGATTGGAAAACGATTTTATAAACGAATTTGGTATTAAAATAGTATTGAAATCGTTTGAGGAAAGAGTTTTGATATTTACTACTAGTATAGAAAACCTTTATATTTTTAAAGTGACAAATCACGAAGAAGATTGTAAGAACAATCAATCACAAAAATTCACATACGAAGACGTGAATAAAATCCAAAGAAATCGATAAAGGATCCATCGAAATGGATATTCAAAAATCCCTAAAAAGAGTCATCAAAGTCATGATAACAACAAATAGGATTATCACGAATCGATTTAAATTGGAATTTCAATCCAAAAAGGCAAATTGGACTCAAACAGCAGGTTCAGTCGACTGAACAGAGTTTTCAATGTAAATAGGTTTAAAATTCAATGTAAATGTCTGAGGAAGAAATTAATTTATTTACTAATCCGTAACGTATCCAATTAATATAAAATATTCTGGTGGGCCAACAACCGTTTTGCGCGTTTATGATTCGTGCCCACCTATCCTATTTCACTTTGTCTATTTATAGGCTGTGTAAACCCTAGCCTCCATATATCTTCATTCCTCTCTGTGTGTTCTTTTCTTCAACTTCTTCTCTTCCAATGGCTGCAAAATTTCTAGATCCAGTTACAGTCCAAAATAAAAATAAAAATAAAAATAAAAAATATTTCAAACTCCTCTAAAAATTCCAGAAAAATTATATGTCATAATTCTCGAAGAGCGTAATCTGTTGGTACTGTCCGTTTTTTTGATTGGTGCTGTAGCGTGCTCGAATTTGAGAAGAAGGACGTGGCCTGTGACGTGGCATGGTGATGGGGTATATTTGTTTATTTTGTTTTATTTTTGTTTCAATCGAAATTTTCGAATAACTTTCTCATACGTACTCCGATTCACGCGAGATTTTTTTTGTTAGGATCGTAATTAAATTCCAGATCTGTTGACTCTGGTTTGGACCAATTCGAAGACCGTCGAATTTTTGAGTTTAAATTGAATTTAAATTCGATTTAAATTCAAAAGGTGAGTGTTTTAACCCACTCACAATTTCTAAAATTTCTTGTGTTTGTTAAATTAATTTTAGATATGAGTAGAAATTTATTTATGACTGTTTGGCATGTTTTATTCATTATCTTTGATAAATCGCATTCATTTAATATAACTGTTAATTAATTTTATTTATTGCATAAATTTGACAGTTAGAATTTATTTAATTGCATATTAACTGCCAGTCATAGTTATGTTAAATTTTTATTTCATACTAGTTGCAAGTTAAATTTACGTTTATTTTTGCATATAAACTGCCAATTAACAATTATTAAATTTATTTTGAGTATAAACTGATAATTGATACTATTATTTATCACCTGTTATGTATTGATAATTGTTTGAAATTGGATGATGACTGTGATAAATGGATGTATGATTTGATGGATGAATGGATGATTAATTTTATTAATTGCAAGTTGCTATGCATTTCATTCATTCGGGATTGCGGTTTGAAATGATATATAACCGCATTTTTTTTCATTTTAAATTGCGGATTGAAATGATAAACATCTGTATCACTTGACCATAGGATAGAAAATTATATGCAGGCACTGCGGTAAATATATAAAATTATTTTGGAAATGTTTTTCTATGGTTTTGTAAAGTTATATATATATGGTTTATGAGATATTGATTTGGTTATTGATAAAGGCTATTATATATATATATATATATATGTGTATATATAGTAATTTTCGGTTTTTAAGCTTTGTATAAATTTGGTCTGAAGTTTAAATAAAGTTTGATTTTAAGATCAAATAAGATTAAACATTTATTTAAATTTAATTTCTAGAGTTTTATGACTTAAATGAGAATAGATTTGGAAGATGAACATTAATTTAAATTGAAATTTAATAAAAATTAGAATTTTTAAAGGATATGATTTTTATAACTTGATTTTTGGGTAAAGTGATTTTATTGAATATCAGGTTGATTAAATGAATATATAATAAATCGAAAGATGATCCAGTTATATGAAGTTAAAGGTTTTCTTAAATTATATTGAATTCATTTAGCAAACATTTCAAGTCTAAATAATAAGTAACTGAATTTGATATATATATGGAATTGTCAAATGAGTCTGTTAGAAATGGTGAAATATTTAAAACCTTGAAACATAAGAATTGAAATGGTATTTGGAAGTTTAAATCGATATTTGAAATTGATTTTTGAAATCTAAAGAAGCTATTTTGTTTATAAAAGTAATTTAATATTTAATCATTTAAGAGATGGAAATTTTGTTTCAAAGCTATGTTTTCAAGGTAGTATAATTTGAAAATATTATATTCAAAGGTTTTGATTTCTAAATATTTTACTTTGGAAACCCTATGATTTTGGAAAGAATAAATAAATGATATCGTATTGATTTGGGGTTTTAAGAATAAATGATATCGGGTTTATATGGGTTTTAAATGGATATTTTATTATGGTTTTAAAAGTATAATTTTTTTTTTAAATAATCGCGGTGTTATAATAACGATTGGTTGGCAAAGAGACCCGGATCGGATATGTACATACTCTCTGTCGATACCGAAAACCACTTTGACTAACCGTGTACGCGGTGGAGATTTCAGAATGAAGTAGGTTGGTGGCGGCGTTTCCTGTAAGGTAAGTACGTGGACCCAACTCCCATGAGTTGGCATAAGGTGGCTAAAACAGGAGCGATCGACGGGTTAATAAGGTAGCACCTTTGATCGGACACATCCCTTCGATATTATACTTTGACTCTTGGATTGATTCGGTGGCCACTTTTGATTTTTATTTTGGGGTGTGGCTCGAGGTGGGCGGTAGCTGCGGCTATGCGTTACCACCGACCCGGAAGCGTAATTGGTATATCTACCCTGGCATTGCCTAGTTGTGCCGTGTCACCTACCCTAGCGCGCCTTATACGATTTTGGTTTTGTACCATACCTATGGAGTTCCCTCTGACGACGCGCAGTACGGGGGAGATTACGGTACTGTATAGACTATGGGAATATATAACTGTGTTAAGGTGGAAAATGTAAAGCCTTAACGCTATTTAGAAGTAAGTTTATTTTACAAATAGACACTATTATAATAGCGCAATATACTACATAGTAAATAGTTTAACGGATCCTTAGGAGATGTAAATCCCGAGCATCTCTTGAGTTACTGCACTCATATTTATTTCTGTTAATTTAACTCACATAAGATCTTTTAGTTCTGACTCGAGTGTTTTGTCTTTTCAATTCGCTCGGGTCAGTCCGAGCGTTTCAGGATCGAAGACTTTAGCTCTGGAGGACGAAGACGGAGATTTCTATTATTATTATTAACTATATTCCACTACACTATTTAATTCCGCTGCATTGATATTATTGGTATGTGAACTCTGATATTTAATTGTATAAAGAAGAATCAAATGTTTTGTAAACAGTTTTATGAACTGTATATTTTATTATTATATTTTATCCTTCCGCTGTGAGATTCTGTTTTCTTTTTATTTCTTTCTTGTTTTTCTCATTTACCCCATAACAATCTGCCCTTCCGTATGGTTTGAATTGGCACGTGTGTCTGTTTAAATCGTGCGAAAAGGCGGGATGTTACAATTGGCCTTTTCCAATAAAAAATTTCAAACATAGTCTTCATGGGTTTACTATGAACCTATATATCTGACAACTTCAATATTTAGGCATCCTACATTTTGGTCTATCTGATCTCCTGGATGGAACTCTATTCATTCAGGAGTTAATTAAATTTATATCCACTACTAGGACAACTTAGCCGGTTATTCTGTCCTTCCCAAAAATATAGTTACAGGTCCTTTACAATGTGAATATATATATATATATATATATATATATGAAGTAAACATACTAACATAATAATGCCATCACCTGTAGTTTAATATCTTTGAAATCATTTTATATAAAACTCGATCAATCCCTTTAACCTATTAATCAAGGAAAACTTCTTAAAAAATTCCATACTTAAAATCGTTTCAAAACTCCTTTATTATAGCTATGGGTTTTCCTTTAAAATGAGATTGGGTTATTTGTTTTGAAAACTAAGGCTTTCGAAACCTTTAATTCTTACTTTCAAAATCATTGGAAAACTTCCTTTCGAAAGCATTAAACTCTTCTTTTCAAAACATTAGCCTCCTGCCTTTCGAAACACTTTAAAACCTTTCTTTAGAAACATTTTGAATGTACTAAAGTAATACTTATTAACTCTAAGAAACATGCTTCGAAACCATTGAAAGTACCCCTTTCGAAACCATTGGCTTTGTCTTTAAAATATCTTTTGGGTCAAAGTGAATACGAACGAAAATATCTCTTTCGAAACCATTCTTTATCAGATAAAAGTGTTTGGAAAAACATACTGGCTTTGGAACCATCCTTTCGAAAGCATAAATCATTTAGGTAAAACACTTGAAGGTTAGCTTCAAAACCCCTATCGAAGCCATTGCCATCGAAACCATTAATCCCTTTCGAATGATTTTGGAAGTGGCTCATATTTACAAAATAAAGGCTACCTTTCGAAAGCATTGATATCTTCAATTCCTTCGAAAGGCATAAGGTCGGGAGAAGGGTTTCGGCTAGATCGAAACTACCCCTTTTTGAAATCATTAGTTTGGAAACTAAGTAACTCATTTGAAAGCTATACTTTAAACAACAAGGCGACAACCCCTTTGAAAGCCATTTTAGAAAACCCTTTCAAAAGCATATGTTTGGACTCATTCGAAAGCTTTTATTAAAACAAGGCAGGCGCTTATTTTTTGAAGGTAAAACAAAGGTTTCGATAACTATCGAAAGCAATGGTATCGATCCATGCCTTCTATCTTTCTCCAATCCACTACGTACCACTACGATCCATGCCTTATGTATTGATTTCGGCTTAAATGGTAGGTTTCGACTTGATTGAAGGTAGAAGCTATAAGTCGAAAGGTGCTTCTGAAAGAGGCGGAACCCACTTTTCAGGGTAAAACTAATTAATGCTAATTAAAGCAAACACTTTCTAACCAACTCGCCTACTTGTAAACATGTGATTGGTTGCCTCAATTTTTCAAATTGTTTTCCAAACAAAACCGCCACATAATTTCAAATCTAAACCAAGGTTAATTTAACAAATAAGCCCTTCCAATAAGCAAAAAAATAAATAATTTAGGTCCTCCTTTCAAAATAATTTAATTCTCATAGTAAATCACTTAGGGAAAATCCCCAAAAATCACAGAAATTCACTTTTAACATGTTTTCTAACATATCTACATTTCAGACCCAAATCCTCAATATATTTCCCAAAATAAATTTCTAAACCCAATTAACTATATTTTCCTTTGAAAATTCATAATAAATTCCCCATAACTTGAAATTTTCAAAATTAAAACCCACTCCAAAATCATGTTTTATATGAAATATAAATTCCTCATGGCATTCTAAATTCAATTTAAACGATTTTACCCTTAAAACTGTGTACAAACCATTTATAAACAAACTTGTTTTAATATATTTTATCAAAAAATCCAAGCATATCATCAAAAATTATCATAAAAGATTTACTCTTAAACCCGAAAATTAAATGATCATAAAACAAAAATGGAGATGATCTAGATTATTATTTAGCTTGATTATGATAAGGAGTTTGAGATTTGATTGCGATTAATCCTCTTGCTTAAATCCATATCTTTGATTTAATTTTCTCATCTTTTCTTCCTTAGTAATGGCCGGCTATTCTTCTCTCTTGTTTACGGTTTTGTGAAGAAATGAAAATGAATGTGAATGGATGGTAAAGATTGGATATATAAGGGTTATGGTAAGGTGCGACTATTTCCCCAATACGGCCATATGTAGATTAATCAGTCGATAAGCCTTTCTTAAGCCCAATTAAATAAATAGCACGGCCTTTAATTATTTATTCAAAACTCAATCCCTTTATCACTCTAATGTTTACATTATTCTATTTATTTTATCTAATTAAATCTCCTGAATAACATTATGAAAAATTAAGGGTGTTACACAATATAAATATGAGAATCTCATAAAGACACTTAACTAAGAGTAAATGCAATGTAAGACCGAAACTTAGAATAGTTGAAAATTTTAACGAAGGACGTGACAAAGTTATTTTGATATAGCGGGTCATTGATCATGTTCCTTAAAAGTTAAAATTCTCGTATAATAAACATGTTGAAATTTTAAATAAAATGCCAAATTCTTGGGTAGATTTTAGTTATAGATCTTTGAAATTTGGTTCATGCGTTCAGTGCGTAACCGACTTTCAACTATGCTGAAATTATGGCTTGATTTATCAAAAAATTTAAGAAGAAAAATAAGTTGAAAAGTTTCCACTTGATTTGAAAAGTTTCCTTTAAAAAAGAATGTTAAGTCTCGTGTTTAAGTTATTTTTGACTCTTAAATTATTTTTATAGTTTTGCTCAAAATTTTATTTCAAGGGAAAATGTGCGTCCAAATATTTTAGGATTTTATTTTCCAAATGACGTACAAATTTGAAAAGTGAGAAAGAAATTTGTGAAAAATTTAACTTTGAAAGCACGTGTTAGACGTAAAAAAGGAAATAGAGTTAGAATTTGCGATTTAGCAGTGCATTAAGGTCGACGAAGCGATCAACGCAAGCGATAACAAGGGAAAATTTGTTTTAGCCTTGGAATTTCTATTTTCATACCTTGTTTATTTTGGTCATTTTTTTCATTTCTAAATAATTTAAAATGTTTAAAATATTGTTTATTTATATACAATATGGTTTAATAGTAAATTATTAGTATTGTAAATGTTTTGAGAAGTTATTAATTAAATAAAACATATTTAAAGTTAATGATTATTGATTTATTAATGATGTTTAAAGGAATTTTGAGATTTAAAACTAATAAAATTTATAAATAATAGATTTAAGGTTTTAAATAGCATCTTTGTAAATATAAGTAATGATGTAAATAATTATTTTCAAATAGTTTACATATATTTATAAAGATGTTATTTAAAATATTTAAATGGTATTTATAAATGAAGCAAGAAATTTTACAAATGAAGTTTTGAAAAGTGTTAAAGTATTAAAGATGATTGATTTGCAAATAAAGCTTTCAAATAAGTATTTAAGGAAAATTTATATAAGCTCCTTTAAAAGTATAATTTAAAGATATTATATAAATGAAAAAAATTTGATTTGCAAAGTTTATTTATAGTAATAGACTTGACAAATAAATTTGAATCCCTATTTTAGAAGTATAGTTTTGAATGTTTACTTAATTTCGAAGTACTAATAGTAAATTTATTGGTTTATTTACTGTTTTAATCATGTATTAAACCATAATAAATGTTTTCCATGATTTGAATATTCATTTTTTAAACAAGTGTTTAAAATTTATTATGAAGATATAAAATTTTATACTTTGATTTAAAAATTTAATGTAAGATTTGAGTATACTATTAGTTTCAATTTAATAATCTTGAATTTATACTTATTTTTTTTAAATAACGAGTCTAATAAATCTTCGGATTTAAGAAACTTTATTTTAAAGCTTATTATAATGTTTTGATATAAATTTCTAACATTGTTTTAGACTTTTGAAAAATATTTACATAATGCTATGAGGATGTTTTAAATATATCTTATATTTTTATTAAGTGAATAAAGTTAAATGTTTTAAATTGAATTTTTAGAGATATTGAAATATTTCCTTTCTCTTCAAGGGCGAATACCAAAACTTAAATTTTATTCAATAACCGAATTAAGTCATAAACTTAAGTAAGGCAATGGAGCTTAAGAAATTTTTTATGAAATGATTCATTAATGACTTAAATCCTTAATGGAAAACAAAATTCTAAGTGATTGGTCTTTATATAAATAAATGAATGGAGAGTAAATAATGAGAAAAAAAAACAAGTAGAATAAACTAAAATAAATTTAAATTAGAATTTTAATTATTGAAATGGAATAAAATTTTAACTATTTAATAATTGAAACTTCTAAAGTTGAAAGTAAGAAATTAAATGCTAAGTTATAAATGAAATATACAAAGAATTTGAAATTTGTAACTTGTAAACAAAAAGGACATGAAAATAAGAAACGATAACTATTAAACATTTATTTAATAAAATGAAATCAGATAGACTTATGTAACTTTCAATTACATTCTTAGAAACATATATATAACTTACCAGAATATTAAAAGTTGTCATGTTAAATAAGGATATGTAATGGAATATTATACAAGAAAAACTTAAATAATGAAGTGTTCAACGAAATTTACTTTTATAAATAAGAAATTTGATATGAAATTGTTATAAACCTGAGTTGTAATTGTAGTGCTACTAAATAAAATGAAATAGAAAGTGAATATTATAAGCAAAGAATTATGAACTTAAGAATGTTTGAAGCTATTGATAATTAAAGTAAATAATAAAATGAATACTATATTAAATTCAATGATTGTAACTTCGGAAATGGTTGATTACTTTGATCTCTTATGAAAATTGTATGCTTGTTTGCAAAAGATTGTTGTTATGTTGTATTGATTGTTGTTATTAATTTAAAGTAATATAATCATTTCACTTCTATATAATTATTAACATCTTTGGATTATATAAATGGAACACAGGAAGCAATTGCTACTACTTTTGGTTTCATAAAATAAGCGTTATTTGCCCGACAAATAGGTACGTTCTCGAATTACTGTTTTCTAGCGATATTATATTATTTTTCCCGCTATGGGGATATATTTTTTCGAAAATATATGATATATTTTGTTATTTTGATATTGTGATTTCTCTTGAGCCTCTCTGACGCAGCGGATTAATCAAACAAAACTTCAATCAATGAAATGTAGCAATCGGTGAGTTGAAGATACCAAAATGCCCAAGTTCGTTGATCCAAAGATACCGAACTCTAGCTATCTCAAACACGTTGATAGCGCACTATACCGTGTTCAAAGATCTACGATTCTTCGCACGTTGATCTAGCGCACTAGATTCCGTGAATCGGCTTCTACGATCGTTGAATCGAGCGCACTCGATTAACCGAAAGAGGAGATAGGAGATCACACTCAACTACCAATTGTATGAAAGCACAAAGCTAACAAAAGGAAATTTTATTCAATTTTCAACCCCCTTGAAATGTACAACACTCTCCCTATTTATAGTGTTTTCGACACAGTTTCTTAACTCGTGACCGACTCAACATCCTTAGGTCGGCACCGACTCAACTAGTAGCAACTCAAACTCTTTACAACACACGCCGACTCAACTTATTACATCACTTCATATCTTCAAGACCGACTTACGACTTAACTACATACAAGACCATCGGCCGACTCAACTGAGTACAACCTTACACGCAACCGACTCAAGTATATACATATTCTATGACTCAACAAACTTGGCAGTGACTTAAAGAAGCTTCAGCAACTAAAACATGTCTCGGTGGCGACTTTGGAGATAACTCGTACACGTCTTTGGAGATAACGACTCAAGCATGTCTCGGTAACGATTCAGGTGACTCGGTGGATATGAGGGGATTAGGTCGTATCTCGTGTTTCGTGTGGCCAGTTAGGTCGGAACCGAGATAAGCCTTTAACGCGGAGCTCTTTTCCTTAGGTCGGAGCTTTTTCATAACCCGTAGATCTTCCTTCTTAGGTCGGATCTTCTTAGACCGGAGCTTCCCTGCTTGACTCGTGAACGACTTACGAGTTAAACCCGAAACATCCTTATCTCGTGAGCAATCCAGTTTCTGAACTTCTGTAGATCGTGCTGCATCATCCTCCCCTGGGTGAGAGAAATTCGTCCTCGAATTTGTAAATTCTTCCACATCAGATTGTTTATCTTCATAATACGGTACGAGATGCTTGACATTGAATACGTCAGAAGTGTACACATCTTCTGGCAATTTCAATTTATAAACATTTTCATTGATTCGTTTCACAATTTCCACAGGACCAATGTTTCTGGCTTTCAACTTGTTATAAGCACCTACTGGAAATCGATCCTTCGTTAACACAGCATAAACCAAATCTCCTTCCTTAAATTCAACACTCCGTCGTTTCAAATCAGCAGCTCGCGTATACTTTTCATTCGACTTTTCCAGTTGTTCCCGAACGATCTTATGACACTCCGTCAATCCTTCAATAAAATCAGCAGCTCGTTTAACCGTCCCCTTTAGTTGTGGTACTACTGCTAAATCCAACGGTCCCCTGGGTAAATTTGAATAAACAATCTGAAACGGACTGAATCCTGTGCTACGATTTACTGCATGATTATGAGCAAATTCTGCCTGGCATAGCTTCATGTCCCAACTTCTCAAATTATCCTGTACAAGACAACGCAACAAATTTCCCAATGACCGGTTAACAACTTCTGTCTGCCCATCAGTTTGCGGATGATAAGCACTACTAAATTTCAGTTTCGTTCCCACCATCTTCCATAAACTTAACCAAAAGTGACTCAGAAAATGAGTATCTCGGTCAGAAACAATAGATTCTGGTAAACCATGAAGTCGATAAATTTCCTTGAAAAATAACTGTGCTACTCGAACTGCATCTGCTGTCTTCTTGCAAGCAACAAAATGTGCCATCTTCGAAAACCTGTCCACCACAACAAATATCGAATCATTTCCCCTTTGAGTTCTCGGCAAACCCAAAACGAAATCCATGCTAATATCAACCCATGGCTTAGATGGTACTTGTAATGGCATATACAACCCTGCATTCGTTGCTGTCCCCTTTGAAACTTGGCAAATATGACATCGCTCCACGAACCTTTCAACCTCTTTTCTCATCGACGGCCAAAAGTAAGACTGCGAAATCAACTGCAAAGTACGATCGCGGCCCACATGCCCTTCCTCGTGCAACTCCTTTACAATCTTCATCCTCAAACTACAATCCGGAATACATAAACGATTTCCTTTAAACAGAAAACCATCAACCAATATGAATTCATCGGTACTCCCATCCTTCACTTTCTCAACATATTTCACAAAGTAAGGATCTCCTTCAATAATTTCTGGCAACATTTCAAACCCGGTCACTTCAACCTTCATTGTCGTTAACAAATGACTCCTCCTACTTAAAGCATCAGCTACTCGATTTGTCAACCCAGATTTGTGCTTAACGACAAAAGTAAACTGCTGTAAATAGGCAATCCACGATGCATGTCTTGCTGAAATTTTATCCTGTCCCTGTAAATGCTTCAATGCTTCATGATCTGTGTAAAGAACAAATTCCTTCTGAAACAAATAATGCCTCCAATGTTTGACAGCCTGAACAACAGCATAAAACTCAACATCGTATGTGCTGTATCTCATCTTTGCCCCTGACAGTTTCTCGCTAAAATAAGCAACTGGCTTCCCATTCTGACTAAGAACTCCTCCAATTCCAACCTTCGAAGCATCAGTATGCAATTCAAACAATAACTGGAAATTAGGTAGAACAAGAATTGGCGCTGTCGTCAACAGTTCTTTGACTCGTTCAAAAGCAACTCCTGCTTCCTCTGACCATACAAATTATTTCCCTTTCATGCAATCAGTAACTGGAGCCATCACGCTACTGAAGTGTGGAATGAATCTTCGGTAGAATGATGCTAGCCCATGAAAACTTCTCACCTCTGTAATTGTCTTTGGCTGTGGCCAATTTCTGACTGCTTCAACTTTATTCTGATCAACTTGAATACCTTCTCCTGAAACAACATAACCCAGAAATAAAACGCTGTGCGTCATAAACACACATTTCTTCGTAGCAGCATAAAATTGTTCCTCACGAAGAATAATCAATACTTCCCTCAAATGTTGAACATGCTCCTCTGTACTCCTGCTATAAATCAGAATATCATCGAAATAAACCACGACGAACTTCCCAATGAATGGTCTAAAGATTTGATTCATCACCCGCATGAATGTACTAGGTGCATTTGACAAACCAAATGGCATAACCAACCATTCGTATAACCCCTCTCTTGTCTTGAAAGCTGTCTTCCATTCATCACCAGGTCTAATCCGAATTTGATGATAACCACTCTTCAAATCAATCTTGGAAAATATAGTTGCCCCACTCAACTGATCCAACAAATCATCCAACCTCGGCATAGGAAATCTATAATGAACAGTAATCTTGTTCAAAGCTCGACTGTCAGTACACATCCTCCAAGTTCCGTCCTTCTTTGGTACTAACAAAGCTGGCACGGCACAAGGACTCAAGCTTTCCTGAACACGTCCCTGTTCCAACAACTCTTCCACCTGCCTTCGTAACTCCTCATGTTCCTTCGGACTCATTCGGTAATGTGGTCGATGTGGTAAAACTTCTCCCGGAACAAGATCAATTTGATGTTGAATGTCTCTTAATGGTGGTAACTCCTTAGGCAACTCCTCTGGAAACACATCTTCAAACTCTTTCAAAACTGGCTTTGCTGCTTCTGGAATTTCAACTTCTTCACTACTCTCTCTCCCAATCAACAAAAACACTTCCGTTTCTTCTTCAACTTCCTTGACAAACTCTTTCAACGTCAACAGAGTTTTCAGTTCCTCGATCTCCTCTAACTTGCTCTCCTTCTGCTGTTGCTTCTTGGGAACCAAAGTGATTTTAGTACCCTCGAACATGAAACTGTAACTATTAGCACGACCGTCATGTTGAACTGCTCTATCAAACTGCCATGGTCTGCCCAACAACAGATGACACACATCCATGTCTACAACGTCACACCAAATTTCATCTTTGTACTTCTTCCCAATAGAAAAATTAACACAAGCTCTTCGACACACCTTCACTTCACCACCCTTCCTTAACCATGCTAACTTGTACGGTTTAGGATGCTTCTCAGTTTTCAAGTTCAACTTCCTTACTGCTTCTGTAGAAATAATATTATCACAGCTTCCAGCATCAATAACGAACTTGCAAACTTTTCCCAGAATAGTGCATGTCGACTGAAAAATATTGCTTCTCAACCAACTACAATCCTCTTCTTGCTTTGGTGTCAAACAACTTCTCCTCATCATAAGATTACAACCTTCATCTCCAAACAATTCTTCTTCCTCCTCAACATAAGGTGTATTTGAACATTCTGCCTCCTCACCATCATCCTCCTCAACTTCTGCAACCATTGCTCTCTTCTTCGGCTTCGGACATTCATTGCTCTTATGACCCAACTCCTGACAATTATAACATTTGAACCCACTGCTAACCTTCGCCTTCTCAGTCTCCTTCACCACTGGTTTTGCAACAGGTTTAGGAACATTAGAACTTCCACCAACACCCCTTGCTTGATTATTGGAATTAGTAAACACACCACCTCCACGCCTTCCTTGTTTCTCCCAAGCCAACGCTTTCTGATGTGCCTCTGCAACTGATCTAGGATCGAACATATTAACCATATCCTGGATCTGCATTCTCAATCCCCCAATAAATCTAGCAGTTAGCTGATCTTCCGTTTCCATAATATCATTCCTGGCAATGAGTTGGTAAAATTCATCAGCATAATCACTAACAGACTTCGTCCCTTGCCTCAGATTCTGCAACCTCTGGTACATAAGTGATTGGTAGTTGTAAGGTAAGAAAGTAGATCTCATCAACTTCTTCATCTTATCCCATGATTCTATCTTTGATTTTCCCATTCTCTCCCTGGTTAGTTTAGTTTGCTGCCACCATGCCAAAGCTCTCCCCCTCAACCTAGTAGCAACTAACTTCACTCTTCTATGCTCAGGAACTTCCTTGAAATCAAAGATCTCTTCAACATTAGAAATCCAATCGAGAAATTCTTCAGCAACCATCCCGCCTTTAAACTCCGGAATTTCCATCTTCATACCCGATTCCCATCGACGATCATCTTCAACATCCCGATAAGAATTTCGAACTTGGTCTCGATCTCGATAATGAATACTAGCTCTATCATCTTCTTCAACAAAATCAAAAGTACGTCTACATCGATCTCGACCACTATCATCCCTTCGTTCATGCATGCTTCTTTGACTATGTCTCTCTTCTTCTCTATATGCTTCATTGTCAAATTCACGTTGACTTCTCCTCTCTTCATGTGCATAGTCATGATGATCTCTTCGTGATGATATTGATGTTTCTCTTCTATCTCTACATGAATGTGGTGATACCCTCCTCGCTTCCGTAACCGATGGCGAAACTCGGTTTCCTCCATGGTTCGAGTTTGGTGATCTCCTCCTTTGATTCAAATCATTCATCAATCTCTCCAATTTACCAATGCCTTCATCAAACTTTTCATTAATACGTTGTTCCATAAGCTCGGCTTCTTCTCTACGATACAAAACTTCAACGTTTTGATGACGATTAGCTCTCCTTGGTGGCATGATTGAAAAACTTCACAAACTTCAACAATTCACACACAAGACTTCCAATAATCCTCCTTAGGCTCGGCTACCTCAATAGTATACACGGCCCAATTTCACTTCAAACACCTTTCAACACTTAGATCCAAAAATCAATGGATCAAATGCTCCAACTTGTTGCAACTTCAATATGAACGCAATGAACAACTTCAAACTTCAAATACTTGGCTCCAAGAATCAACTTAGCTATGATTGGCTAAGTATGGCTCTGATACCAAATAATGACGCAGCGGATTAATCAAACAAAACTTCAATCAATGAAATGTAGCAATCGGTGAGTTGAAGATACCAAAATGCCCAAGTTCGTTGATCCAAAGATACCGAACTCTAGCTATCTCAAACACGTTGATAGCGCACTATACCGTGTTCAAAGATCTACGATTCTTCGCACGTTGATCTAGCGCACTAGATTCCGTGAATCGGCTTCTACGATCGTTGAATCGAGCGCACTCGATTAACCGAAAGAGGAGATAGGAGATCACACTCAACTACCAATTGTATGAAAGCACAAAGCTAACAAAAGGAAATTTTATTCAATTTTCAACCCCCTTGAAATGTACAACACTCTCCCTATTTATAGTGTTTTCGACACAGTTTCTTAACTCGTGACCGACTCAACATCCTTAGGTCGGCACCGACTCAACTAGTAGCAACTCAAACTCTTTACAACACACGCCGACTCAACTTATTACATCACTTCATATCTTCAAGACCGACTTACGACTTAACTACATACAAGACCATCGGCCGACTCAACTGAGTACAACCTTACACGCAACCGACTCAAGTATATACATATTCTATGACTCAACAAACTTGGCAGTGACTTAAAGAAGCTTCAGCAACTAAAACATGTCTCGGTGGCGACTTTGGAGATAACTCGTACACGTCTTTGGAGATAACGACTCAAGCATGTCTCGGTAACGATTCAGGTGACTCGGTGGATATGAGGGGATTAGGTCGTATCTCGTGTTTCGTGTGGCCAGTTAGGTCGGAACCGAGATAAGCCTTTAACGCGGAGCTCTTTTCCTTAGGTCGGAGCTTTTTCATAACCCGTAGATCTTCCTTCTTAGGTCGGATCTTCTTAGACCGGAGCTTCCCTGCTTGACTCGTGAACGACTTACGAGTTAAACCCGAAACATCCTTATCTCGTGAGCAATCCAGTTTCTGAACTTCTGTAGATCGTGCTGCATCACTCTCCGTACAAAAGGAGACTCTGCCAAAAAAAATTCATGAATTTTAGACTTAGAAATTTTTTTGTGAAATGTTTTCCAAATTTTGTTAATTTGAATATAAAAGGATTTAATTATTATAAATTAATATATTTTATTTGAATTATTTATTATGTAAATAAATTGTTTATAGATTTAATATTTTGAATAAGATATTGACTATTTAATTTCTTCTTTTTCCTTCTTTTTCCTTTTCGGTGACCAAAAGTTTTGAGTGGGGGAGAGTGTAACGACCCGTAAATTTTAGGTAATTAAATCTGTTAAATTAATAGATTTTGGTAATTTATTATTAAGAGAAATGTGAATTTGTGAATGTATTAATGAGATAATAACTAAAAAATGAAAGGTAACAATGTCAGTTAAAGTTAATTATTAATAACTTGAAAGGAATTCCAACCAATTTAGGAATTCCAACCAATTGAATTTAGGTAAATGTTATAACTTGGTTATAAGCTTAATATAATAAAACCAATGTAAATGTTTAATTATGTAATGAAATGGTATAATAAATGGTAATTGAATAAAATTAGAGTTATTGTAACATTAATTGTAAACAATGAACTTATAAATGTAATTAAAAGTTAATGGTGACAATTATTATATATTACATATTTATTTGATCTATTAAACTTAATTTGAAATTAATTAAGTGAATAGAATTAAATGTTACACTTATGCGATTTAACAAAATAACTGAAAGTCAATTGAGCTAATATAAAAATGAAACTGAGATAAACAATTAACTGGGACTTTAAATTTTAATCGATGTGTAGATTTGACAAAATCCAATATAATTGAAATGTAGTAATCAGTACAAATAAAAGATGGAGATAGGAGGATACTAATGTAATTAAATATAGAACAAATATTAACTATGATTATTTGGGTAATAATTGATTGAGTATAAAGATTGAAACCAAATAAAAACAATTTATTGGAATTAAAGTTATAATTAATAGGATTAATGGCAGTTGAAAATCAAACACTATGAATTATGAAATAGTCAATAATGAATTGATATAGAGATTTGTTTTATAGGATTATAAATTACTAAGTGATTTAAGGTGATAGAAATTGTGAATTTTTAAATTTGAATTGAAAATTTGATTTAATTAATTTAATATTAATTTATTTACTTTATGTGAAAATAGCCATTTTGGCCACTGACTCGGAATTTGATGATACCAGCTTCATCGGATCCGTAACAGTGAATTATTGTAGGATTTCAAGTATCGTAGCGATAAGACTTGTCGTTTGATCGTACAGATTTGGAACGCCTAGAAATCAATTTAATTAAAATCAATTGAAATCAATTTGAAATAAACTGATTTTAACATAACTTCTTCATATGATTGAATTAGGATTGAAATCTGTTCTATTGAGTTTAAAATCCTCAAAAACATCTATTTCGATATATGGGTTGACCCATTTTAGTTCCGGAGTCGAAACGGGCTTTTCGGGTCATTCATCGTCCAATTTTCAATTCAATCTTGTCCGTTGTTCCTATTTTCAGCCCTACCTATAAATAACCTATTATAAACCCTAGCCACTTCTTAATTTCATTTGTCTGTACGTATATTTCTTCTCAACTCATTCCATTGGCAGACAAACTTCAAATCCCAATTCAGTATCAAATCAAATTTCAATTCCAAAATCAAACTGCTCCAACTATATCGAGGTATATATCGATTTGAAGCTCTCGATAAGTGTAAGTCAATTCTACGATTCGTTTTGGTTCATCTTCTGATTTGTAGATGTCGAAGAATTCCCGACCGTTCATAGGCCACATGCTCGATCTATGGTGGATCTTTAACTTTAGTTCGGTCGGGGAGTACAAGCTTGTAGAGGGGGTCGAGTTGTGTGCATCGTTAGGGTTGGTTGGTCGAAAATGACATCGGGTTCGCTAGAATTGGCTCGAGAAGGTGTACGATGGTGGCGGCCTTACGACCGCTTCAGGCGATCGCGCCACCTTGGCTAGGCTCGGGTCAGCCGGGGCAATCGAGTGGAAGTGATGGATCAGGGTGGTGGTGGCCATGGCATCACAATAATTCGCGTAAATGGTGGTGGTCAGCCGTGGTTTCAGCGTAGGCACGATTTTCTGTTGTGGCTAAGGTTTGTGAAGTTGACGTGTACGTATTATAATTTATATTTTATTCATTTTAAATTTCAATTATCCGATGTTCTAATATGCGTAACATTTTTATACGACGTCGAATTTGTGCGCGGTTTCTTCCATTGGGATCATATCGAAAATTCGGACATTTTGACGCCGGTTTGGTTGAATTCGGAGATTGTTTGAATTTTGGGTTTAAATTGAATTTAAATTCGATTTAAATTCAAAGGTGAGTGATTTAACTCACTCACAACTTCAAATATTTCTTATGTTAGTTAAATAAAATAAATTTACGATGTGATTAGAAATTTATTTATGGCTGTTTGGTATAGTTAAATCATCATTCCAATTAATTTGAATTTATTTTGAATTAATTTTTCATTTAATTTATTTTGAATTTAAATTTGCCAGTTAATTACCTGTAAGTGATAACCTGTTATCTATTGATGTTTATTTATTGATTTGGATGATGATTGTGATGAATGATTGATTGTTTGTATTACATGAATAGATGTTTTATTTTATTGTTATAACTGCAAGTTCACTATGGATTGAAAATGATACATACTCAAACGATCTTATAGATTAGGAGAAAATTGTTATGGGTTGAAATGATAGACCCGAACGGCTTTCATTGATTGGAATATGTTGATTTTGGTACTGTTGAAATGATATATATATATATATATATATATATATATAAATTCTTTAATTAGGGGTTGGAATTGACTTATTTAAAAAGATTAAGTTAAACTTCGATTTTTTAATTAAAATGGTTAAAATTGATAAGTCAAATTATTTGAAATCTTCTAATAATTATATTCACGTTGTACATAGGAGATGGAAAATCCCGCAACATCTCTGAAGCCATTGCACTCATATTTTATTTAAGATTAATTTGACTTACATAAGATCTTTTAGTTCTGACTTAAGTGTTTTGTTTTAATTACGCTCGGGTCAGTCTGAGCTTTTCAGTGTATTAAAGACTATTTTCTGAAGGACGAAGACGAAGATTCAGTATATTATTACTAATTATTATAATTATTCCACTACAACATGTATTCCGCTACATTAGTTGTTTATTTATGATGAATGTATAACTCTAATTTGAATTTATAAAAGTGTAATTAAATGTCATTTTTAAAACAGCTTTATGAACTGTTTATTTGATTATTATATTTTATTATAGCGCTACGAGATTCTATGTTTTGTTTTTCCTTCTTTTCTATTATTTTCTTATTTACCCCATTAACAATCCTCCCTTTTGAATGGTTTGAATTAGACACGTGTGGTTTATTATCGATTTAAATCGTCCGAAAAATGTGGGTCGTTACACTATTTGAGTAATAAAAAAACTGATTATTTTTTATAATTTCAACCGATGAAATTTTTATATTTTAAAGTTAAATATTTTATTTTGGATTAGTTTATAGAAATTATAACGGATAATCTTTTTAGACATGATTTCAACAATTTAACATGAAAAAGTATGTTCTAGTAAAGATATAACTAGAACATATTTAATAAAACTAAATATTTGTACATAATTACTGCGTTTATAATAATTAAATAAAAAGTTAATATTGACACTTGCGTTTAATATTTATATTAAGGATAATTAACTAATAAGAAAAGAATTTAAAAGGTTGTAACTTCAATAAATGGTAATAAATATAGAAGTTGTAATAAATAAACAAGGTAAATGGATTAATGAGGCTGATAAAAATGGAATAGATATAAAAGGTTACTAATTGAAATTAGTAATCATGCATAAATGCCTTAGGAAATGTCTGTTATGATTTTATGGACAAATTGACATTTATGAGCAGTAAATGGAGATTTATGGGTAGATAAATATTTAAGGTAAATCTTATTACCTTAAATAAAAAGGGAATTAGTAAACTAAGTCCAATGTCTACCTAAGCTAATATAACAAAGACTTAGGATAGTTAATTGGACTTAGTGGGTTAGTGATGTGAGGTCAGTAGGGTCACACTGCCCTTCACTTTGAGTTTACCAGCAGTCAGGTGTACTTACTGCTGATATGAGATATTATTAATTTTTTGACCTATGATGACATAATAGATTGGGCTTGCTTTCTTAATTGGAGAGTATTAAATGGTCCAAATTTGAAATTAGGAGCGGTGGGGGATATCTCCAAAGGGGTTTGCTTTTTGGTTTGAGGCCTTAAGTGGCTGAAAGGTTCGCCTTTTTCCTAAATGGAAATATTAAGTAACCTAGTGAGATTTCAGATAAATAAATAAGGATGTTTGTAAAAGGGGTTTACTTCAGTGTTGAGGTCTTAAGTGACTGAAGGGTCCGCCTCCCTACTGAAAGAAGTAGCCTAATGAGACGCTATATTTATAATTAAAGAATGAGAATGAATATCTTGGGAAAGCTTCACTTTAGGTTTGGGGTCTTAAGTGACTATAAAGTTCTCATCTTTCCTATAAAAGAAGTACTAAGTAACCCAATGAGATTTTCAAGAATGACAGCTAAATAGTCCCTATAAGGAGCACGCTAATGGAATTATGTCTTAAATGATGGGATCTACATATTTTCCACTGGAAAGTATTAAGTGGCTTGGGTACAGTCCTTACATTGCTAAAGCTGAAGTAATAATAGTACCATTTAGGAGCACGCCTTAGGAATAGGTCTTAAATGATGAGATCTGCCTTAGTTAAGGTCTTAGATGATCAGAATCTACCTATTTTCTAATAAAAAGAAATTCAGTAGCTTGGGTACCGTTTATTACATGACCACGATTTTATCGACGATAGATGTGGTAATAGTTGGATATTAAATGGCAAAAGCCTTAAATATTGATTAGAGGTCTTGTAATTATGACCCATTGACCATTGACCATTGACAACACTGTTAGGAAACCACTTTGGGAATATTCTTAAATGATGGAGTCTACATCAGTTAATGTCGTAAATGACTGAGTCTGCCTATTTCTCTTTTAAAAGTATTATAGAAACCCGCTTCGTATGTAGAAGTACTAGGTGGCTAAAGGATTTAGAAGTATTGGATGATTGATATGGCTTCATTAATATTTCATACCTTAGGAAGGGATAAGTATGTAATCGTGTGTGCAACGCAAGGTTAGATTATAATTGCTAACTTTAATGGACATAACAATTAAATGGAAACCAATCCGTATAAGTTTATATTATGAAGAGTTTATATTTTTTCAGTCATCAGAATGTTGTTCTGACCCTCTCCTCATTACAACCCACATGATAGATTTAGAGGAATATGCCACTGGAGCTGGATGTGCCTTATTGTTGGAGAGTCTTCTTTCTCTCACACTCGATGCTGATGTGACAATCTGCCATCCAAGGGATACCCTTTGTTTCAAGGTAGTAGTGATAGTCGTTATTCTTATCCTATTATTGTTTCTGCTGTGAGTTTATATTTCTATCAATCTCCGATAATTGTTATGCTTATTTGCAGGTAGCAAATTCACCGATCCGTGCTTTGATGGAGTTGGGTTTTGATTTTTATTGAAATTTGGGCCATTAAGATGCGGGTTGTTACAGTAGTTCTAGTGGAGGCCCCATTACTTGCATAAACAGAAGCGAAATATTTTTTCCAGTCCCCACAGTTTTTGCTGTCTAAAGTAATCTATTGTTCATCTCGATTAAATAAATTAGCTGACCACACTTCTTTATCCCAAAAACCATAGTTCTACCCTTAGCAGTATTGGAACTGTTGTGGATAATATCGCATTAATCTCTTATTTGCATTTTAAACATCTCAATACTTTCCTCACTTAGTTTGTGAATTTCTAAAACTGAGGGCTTGTACTTAGCCCTTAGATTCGAGAGGTCTAACTTCCTAATATTAGTGTATAGACCTCTAACATTCCAGCATATCAGCAATATTGAGGTTAGTAGCTTTGCTCCTTGTAATATGAGCTAAAACTACTTTAGCTATGCTCTTAGCTACCTTCTCATCACCTTTATCAAATTGTTTTATGTATTCTGCATTTGGCATTGTACATTTTCCAACATTTCATTCCTCACTATCTTCATCAGAGCTGCAGGTTGTATATTTAATTTTTGAATTTCTTCTATAGTGGCAAGTAATTCGTCCTCCTTCTCATCAATAGTACCAAACTCTATGTCAGGATCCTTTATTAAACTTGGGGAATGCTTAGCTACCTGCACATGATCATGGGCTTGATTTTGACTCTTTGTAGGCATATCTAGAACATCAATTCCATTAGCTTTAGTTGACGGTATGCGTAAATAGGGGTTATTAGGGGCAGTCTATGCAACATTTTGTATATTATTTTTTGTTGCTATGGTATTTTTTGGAGAGCCCACTATAGGGGGGTTATGCATTACTAGTACTAGTAGATGCTGTATTGCTACTTGGTTGTGCATAGCTAGTTGATGTCTTGTTGCTGCTTTTAGGCTTTTCTACCCAAATCTGTTTTGGCATTTCTGTTACTACATTACTTTGTTGTGTACTATGGCCAAAACACATACATTCACCACATCTTGGTGGCACATACTCATACTCCATATCCTACATGTACGCATTACCATGCTTATCAATGGCTTTGGTTGTTTTGGGAAATTCAGATGTTGCTTCAAACTTTACCAAAAACCTTGCATAGTTGATTATTTTAACCAGTCTAGTGCTCTCATCTATGTCTAATGGTTTTTCAATTAGACTAGCAAGTTTGCTGATACATCTCATATTCCATAATGCTAGATTTAAGTTCTTAAGCCTGACCCAAAATGGGTAAGTTGTCAACATAGCATGTTCAAAATTGAAATCTACCTCTCATTTCCTTATAAAAATTAGCTTGATATATAAGAACCATAGGCCTCCTTTCAATATCCTTTCATAATTATCATCTCTCTCAAATTTTATCAAGTAAAAGATATTTTCTCTAAGGCAGACATCCCACGAACTTTTAAGACTCCATACTCGTTTGATGTAAGCATTTATATGCACAAGGTAAGGCCTTTTACCTGCCGTGTATACATAAATTGAGTTCTTACACATTGATTTGGCCTCCGCATAATCTTTATCATCGATAAACTAATATGATTCTTTTCGGTCATTTATGGGTTGAAAGAAATTAACTTTGTCTTTTTTTCAACCACATTACCCAACGCTTCAACCCAGGATCTGGTTTTTCTCCAGCCCTAGTTTTTCCGGCTTAGCGTTTTATTTTAGAGCCTTGGAAAAAATTTGTTTCCCCTTCTATTTGACCTCCTTCCAGCGACCTCCATCGTTGTCCTCCTTCTCGTCTTGGGTTTCAGGAATCCCTTGTGTCGTCGCCATATATATACGTGTGTGTGTGCCTATGTATGTATGTATGTATAATAATACTCGAGCACATGATTTACATCAGTATATACACTTAAAGTTATATCATTGCATTACACGACAACTATTTAACCATGTATAATAACAAGTCTATTTGTAATATGGTTGGTTCTATTAACACCCCATTAATTTTCTTTTAATACCCAATCAAATTGAAAAAATATACCATACCCATTAATTTCCTTTAAACCCCCAGTTAATTCCATATTACCTTTTTGCAAAACATAAAAATGATCAAAAAGAATTTTGTTCGTTGTAATTTGAACACCTCGCCCAAGCGCGGTTCTTTTACGAACCTCACCCAAGCCAAGTTAGGTTTTTAAAAGAATATTGCTCAATACGAGCAAGATTTTAGAAGAAATCAAGCTTATTTCAACCGCTATAAAACGACTTCATTTTGAGCAAGTATTTAAAATACCATTTTTCAAGAAAAGCTCGCTCGGACCAAACCGTGTTATGTTAAAATATCGCTCTACCTGAGTGAGGTTGTCATTAAAACCTCAATACACCCGAGCGAGGTTGTCTTAAGAACCTCACTCGAATTGAGAGTGGTTTTTCACAAATCATTGCTTTAATCGTGTTAGTGGATAATTTTTATTTCTTCAAAGTGATAGTGCAACAAAAAAATATAATGTAAATGAAAATTTGTTATTATTGTCACTTTAAATTGTATAGGGGTGCTAAAAGAAGAAAGTTCCGGAGCAGTTGAAATAGAAGCATCTTTATTATAATATAATGATACTATATGCATTCATTAAAACACTGCACTCATCCACTTAAAGAAATAATAAAAAAGTTAACCAAAACCACTTCAAAAACCGCTCAAATAAACAAAGGAAAAACTTACATAACCGAGCAACATAATATCAAAAAAAATACTTTAATTTTTAAAAATCATATTTTTCTTTTATGTCACTTTAAATGGCAAAAGAAAGAGAGGTAAATATGTAAGTGAAATTATTTTATAAATAAGTTAATACAGAATAATTTTTTCTATGTTTACAATATTAATATCATTTAATATGCTTGCAATTCTATTATATGTATGAAAATAAGTAATGTTTAACTGATGTTGTACATTATTTTTGTCATAGTTATGTGTGTGTGTGAGTGTGTGTGTGTGTGTAAATTTTTGTCATTTTAATAATGCTTTTTCATATCATTCGAAAATGAAAATGAAAAGAACAATATAAATAAAATTATATATATATATATATATATATATATATATTGAACTGGTACTTTATATACAACACATCATTGGGACAACATATCCCATGTCAAATAAACGTTCGAAAGCAAGTTTCGAACTTGTGGCATCCCGCACCAAAGTTGAATCAATTAACCACTTGGACAAAGGTGCTTGTCAATGAAAAATATTTTATTATTGTGAGTTTAGTGTTCTATGATTTAAGAGATTTTTGTTAATACGAGTGCTACGGCACGTGCTTCGCACGTGATGATGACATGTGCTTCGCGCGTGAATTGTTTTTATGCAAATTGTATATGGTTAACATATTGAAGAGAAAATGATTCATAGAAATATTTAACCGTTGAAATCATTTTTGTTAGTTTAAATTTTAAATCTAACTTGCAACATCTTTTTTTATTAGTTTGAATTTTCTTTTAATTAATTAATAATTTATTTGTTAGATCATATTATTGTTAAGTGATATTTGTAGATGAATGTTTTAAATCTGTAGAAGAATTTTATTAGGTAGATCCTATTTTTAAGTGATATTAAGATTACATAATATTTGTAGACGAACCTTTTGAATTTGCAAAAAAGTTCAACTGTTAGGTCCTATTTTCAAATGATATTAAGATTGGGTATTAGGGGCATTTTTGGTAGTTTATGCTGACACCAAAAAAGTGTAACACCGAAAGTATTATCAATATATAATAGGAATACTCCTTTTTGAAGCTTTTGAAGTTACAAGTATATCCTTTGTTGTATGCTTAAAGGTTAATTAAATACTAATGGTAGTTTGGTCATCCAACTTTTTGCACGTTTTGCTTAATATTAGTAAGTCATTTTATTGCATCACGTTTCTCAACCCTCGCCATAATTCATAAAAAAGCTCAACTTTAACGGAGTAAGCAACATAAAGATAAACAAAACGCAAATAGCGGTTCTGATTTAAAATCATAAAGTTATCAAGTTGTCTAAAATGCATCTAATTTTCTTTTGGGGAAATTAATTTAAAAGACAAAAATTAATATATTTTTAGCCTCAAGGACACGACCTTAATATTTTAACCAGAAGGACAAACATTCTCCTAAAAATTATTCAAAAGGACAAATATTCTTCCAAAATTATTCACAAGGACAAACATTCTTCCAAAACTGCTACCGAACTAAAAACTGCTACCGATAACTACAAACTGATACCTAAAAAATGCTAGCAATAACTAAAAACTGGTAAGAAAGTTGTACTTCAGGCTAAAATACTAAAGGTCTGTCCTTGAGGCTAAAATGCTGAAATTTTTTGTCCTTCACAGTAATTTCCTGTCTTTTAAACTTTACGGCGTTAAAAAATTACAAGCGTGAAACAATTACAGGCGTGAAACAATTCAATCCACTTTCCTCTTTTCCCCACGTCCCTCCACTAATCATTAAACTGCTTCGACTTCTTCCATATTTTTATGCTCCTACACTACTTATTAACCATCTACTTATCCGTTTACCTTTCATTTCTCCTTCAACAACTACGATTTAACATGCTAGATAATTCTCTCTTCTTTATCCCATTTTACACCATTAATGCGTTTCACCATTTCATTTTCATCCATAATACTTTCTCCTTCCAATTGTTACACGTAACACTCCTCTTCAGATGCATTTGACCTACTTGCATATATCATATTTGATTGAATGCTTAAAAGAAACAAAATTAACTCAATAGCTAAGTTTCTCTTTGTTCCTTAACTTTCTACAGACTTCAACATACGTTACAAAATGAAGCGGGTATTTTTCTACTCTTTGATATGCTTAGTCAGTCTATAGTCACCTTTCATAATTAATTTTTTTTTGCCTTATTCTATTTCTACAACCACCCATTGTTTTTACATCAACTTTTATAATTACAAAATAGCGGAGTAGCGAACAGAGCAATTGTTCAAAATATGGGACACTCGAAGAGAAAATACCATGCATCCTTCATTGTACTGAAAGCTGAAGTGGATGAAATACTAGCAACCAAAACGAAAAGATGCAAGACTGTAAAATGAATCGGATGAGGTAGTTAGTGATGTGGACGAAATAACTACGGACATGACAAAGATTGTTGAACTTGGAGTGGTTGCTCCTCCCACACCGACAAAGTCGACCAATGACGTAAAACCATGAAGATGCTTCACCACTATGTGTTCTAGATGATTCGGATGATGAGTTTATGGCTGCATTGGTATACAAATGTTAGTATATAATCACCTGGATGTTTGTTCCAATATTAACTAATTCATTATGTTTCAATATGCAGATTTATTGGGCAGAGCAAAAGGGGTACTGATGAAATGTGGATTGACTGCGAAGTTTCTTTCTTTTCCTTTTCAAGTTTATGTGGTTTTTCTTCTCCTAAGTTGAATCAATTTTCGTTTTCATATTTCTTTGTACTTTTGGTTGTATTTGTTATATGCACATGGTTAAACAATATTGCGATTTATGTAGTCATTTCAAATCTTTTTTTCAATGGAGTTAAATTCTTTACTTTTCAGTGGATTTTGTTTGAAATGTTCTTAATTATCTAATTTTCCATTCTGTGTTATATGTGGTATAATATGGATAGTGAATCTGAAGTTATTATTTGTATTATGATTTATGAACCATAGCTGGCCACTGCCGTTCACCTAATACTTTGACAAAAGTTTGTGAATGGAAAAAGATTAAAGTAGATGTAACCGCTGAACTAACTATGCTCGCTTCTGAAATTTTTACTCTTCTCAGACATATGCTAAAGAAGTTTGATTTGTACACAGTTTGTCAAAATTCTAAATTTCCTTACACAATTTTACATCACTGAGGAGTCTCTCACTGTCATAATTATATGAATGCATAGAGTTATTTTCGAATCTACTAACCTTCATAAATATTTAGTTATCTTATCATAATCTTATTGTAAATTTCGAAAATAAGGCAAATAATGTGATAAAGTGGTTTTTACCTACGCCAGTTATCATTAATTAAATTTACATATGATTAATTTAAATTATCTCCTTTTCTTTCTGTTTTTATTAATACATACATATTAGTTATTACAATGACAACCAAACTACATACTCTACACGACGATTAATACAACTGTATGCATAAATTTAGTACTATACTTGCTTAGTTGCATGTTTCACTAAGTTTGGATGTATTACAGCTTGAAAATAATGTATTGAAAATAGAAATATCTATTTCTTCCCATATTAACACACACAAAAATGAACACAAATGAACATTCCATAACTTACTTTTTCTTTGATTATTATTGCCTTATACATGCACATAATTACTTGCTTTCTTCACAAATTCAGCATATGTTACAACTTGAAAACAGAATACTCTAAATAATATACATTTCGTACACCAAAATATAAACATAAATGAACACAATTATTCATAGTCCTGTGATTCTATATCACTATTAACACTGCATGCATGCCCATCCTCATTAATTACCATATCAACTCAAATATGTTAACCATTTAATCAATAAACATGTTGGAGTTGCAAGAAATTAACATGTGATGATTGATATTACAACGTAGCTTTCAAAAATTTATGCTGGATGTCTATGTTTTCTTGCATTTTTAATTATATATTGCAATCCCTTAGGCATTATTCCACAATAAAGTTAGCTTTGTAAGTTTATTTGTTTTCATTTCATATAAAATTTTCATGGTTAAGCTACGTAATAAAACAAAAGATTTGTCCATAATATATATATATATATATATATATATATATATATATATATTTGCACTATTCATATTGATAACGCATCCGTACAGTTCACATTCATAATATCACTATTCATAAATGAAAACCTTACTCTTCTGCCTCAACTTTTCAAGCTTTTGCATTTTTCTTTCTTCCTTTTTTTTCTTTCTTCTTTTTCTTGCCCATCCCACCTTTTGCCTATATCACCTCCGCCTACCCTAGCACGGCCAACCCGCAACCAAATCCACATCCAACCACCATCCGCTTGCCTTTGCCTTCCTCCACCCTCGGCCTGCATCCAACCCGTCAGAACCACCAGCCTCCACCCTTGCCGAAGCGCACCAATCATTTAGAATTACGACGTTACCCATGGCCTTTATTATTAAATTATAATAAGAATTTGAGGACAATTTCGTCACTTCCTTTCACGCATGATTTATCACGTTCTTTTTACCATAATTCTAAATGCAACATTCCGGTTTGAGAAATGTTATATATATGTGACAATGTAAAAATGCAATTTGATTATAATGTTGACCATCATGTGATTCAAGCTTTATTTTTTCAATGATTATTCATTACTTACAATGTGGTGGTTTACAAAGTTACCCGATGCATAATAAAGTGCACACTCAAGCAAAAAAGGAAAAAATAAAAAACATTACAAAAAGTAGTTTACAAAGGTTGAAATAGATGAAGACACTTAAACTCTGATGCTTGACACTAATTTCTGTGTTATTCTTGGCCATTCCATATCCGCACTGTTGAAAATGGAGGTTACTATGTGATCATTGGCATCACTTGATAACGTATCTAATTTAACTACATAACATAGAATTTGAAATAAGTCAAAGTACTTTTATTCATTCGTCCATTTCAAGCTTATGAATATTATTATAGAAAATATAAATTATAAATCTACTTGATATATTTTCCTCATTTAAATTGTACATAACATCGAGTTGTATATGCATTTGTTTATATTATTTCACAGTAAAAAAAGTTAATTAACATATTTATTTATGTCATCTGTTATATATATATATATGACCAATTTTCAGAATAGAACAAATTTACTCTGTGCGTTTTACATACGTCCAACGGACGTGTGAAGATTTAGACTGAACGTTTAAATGGGTGAGATGTGAGGGTAACTGTTTTGGCGTGCGCTGTGCCCTTTTAATATTATGGTGGACGATATTTTTTACCCAATTCCCAGCGACCAACGACACTGATTTCTGAGATCGACTGATTTGCATCCCTTAAATGGCATTACATTTATATAGCTTTTCCATGGTTCTAAATACAGTTGGCCCTCTCGAACAGCTAGTCGGCGCCTGCAGCAAACAAACGGGCTTGATCGTTCTCCCCTCCCTATACCTATTTTTTGTTTTGCTGGTAATTTTAATCTCACCTTCTTTTTTTTCCCCTCTCTCCAGTTATCAGATGCTACTTAAATGTGAATTTTGCATTTCCGTCTGCCTTATCTAATCGTTGAAGTTATTTAAGATAATGCGTCCTCGTAATCTGAATGCAGCTTTATCTGATGATAGGCCATTTTGTTAACGGACAAAAAACGAGCTCCATCATGCATTAAATAATCGGAGTTATACTGAACTGGACCAAACCCTAACGGAAGTTGAACCAAAAAATGTTGTAATTTGATTTTGACTGCTTACTGATTTAAAGTCTGCTTTTTTTCTTTTTTGATGCTTCTTATAACTTAAGAAACAGAAGGGTTATTCTCGGTTCATCCATTCTTGTTTGTTGCAATGTCTAGGCAATATAGTACTTGATATAATAACGAACATTCACTGAATCTTTCTATTTTTAAAATATATTGGAGTCAATCCTCTGATGAAATTTGGTGTGGTTTAACGAACTTATTCTTTTTTTGATTTCTTGTGAAAATGACAAACGTTTTTTCGATCTTTCTGGTTTTGGACACCTACAGAAGAACATCACGTGCATTATGTTGACATGGTCAAATAATTATCGTTTTTAATTGTAAAATAACAAATTGAATCAAAGCTCAGGCAGGTCTAATTATTGCCTGTTTGGATTGTGACTTTTAGTCTTTTTCAATTGAAGTTAATAAGAACATCTAGGCATAATCATGAAGCCTGACAAGATCTTTGTCTGGTCCTAAGGCTGCATGAAATGTCGTTAGGTTGAAAAAGAACCGGATATTTATGTTCTTGACATGGTTGATTTTTTACAAGAACACACTTGTGAATGTGCATGCAATGAAGAGGCGAAATCGTACACTCTTCCACTAAGCAAATGCCCTGTTCAATTTTTATGATCCATGACTCATGAAAGTTTGGTCAGAGTAAGGTAGCAGTGAATAACAAATAACATAATCTTAAACATGTATACCAGGCCATCTAATATTCAATGAAAAAATCTCTCTTTCCAACAAAATATACGAGTATTGCGGAAAAGAAAATGTTTGGGAAAGAAGGATTGAAAAAGCTTCTAGAGCAGTATTTTGGTTATTCTGATTTTCGGGGAAATCAATTGGAAGCCATCCAAGCTGTGCTTTCAGGTATTTTATCCAGTTGTGTTGGTACAAACAAATTCAACCAAACTGTAAACCATTGACCTCCTATGAGACAGAAACATGGCTTTTGAGAAACCATAGAAACATTATAGCTGTTGAATATTTCAATTAGGAAAAGATTGTTTTTGTCTCATGCCCACTGGAGGAGGAAAATCAATGTGCTATCAGGTTCCTGCACTTGCAAAGCCAGGCATAGTCCTTGTGATATCTCCTTTAATTGGTAAGAATCAGCTCCCGTATTTGCTTATATTATATATTTTTGTTCTCTATGATTTTTTTTTCAGTTGATTATTTAATGCTTTACTGGCTTACCTTCGGTATCTGCAGCATTAATGGAAAATCAGGTCAATATATTGAAGAAGAAAAAGATCAATGCTGAATTTCTGTCTTCTACACAAACAGCAAGCACCAAAGAAAAGGTAAATGCTGTTGTTTTAATTCCAGAATGTTCTAATGTGTGTTCTACTTATCATCAAGTTCATCTCTGCAAAAAATTATTTATTCCGATATTTTTATTTCAACAAAATTGATTATGCAATATATTATGTATTATAAATATATATTATAGCTATTGATTTGAATGATATAATTTTAGTGGGCAAAAAGGTATCGGGATAAGTTAATTTTTTGCAGAGGTAATACTGATGATATATAGATCGCACCTACGTAGGCATGGATTTTCCATATCATCTCTTCATGCAGTTGAAATTTGGAAATTCTACACTCTTAATCATCAATTACATGATTATGTTTTCAGATTCGTGAGGATCTCAACTCTGGAAAACCTTCTGTAAAGTTACTGTATGTCACTCCCGAGTTAGTCGCCACTAAAGGGTTTTCATCCACTTTGATGAAGCTTTATGACAGAGGCTTGCTTAGCCTAATTGCTGTTGATGAGGTTTAGTTATCATGTTTGATTCAAGCGGTAAAAGTTGGTCATTCGTTATCCAATGCATCAGACTTCCCCTAAATTATACTATTTGTATTTTAGGCACATTGCATTTCAACATGGGGACATGATTTCAGGTTTGACCATTACAACTCCGAATTAAAACTAAATGATATCTTCCGTTTGTTATTATGTTAGTTGCAGGACAAAAATAATTTGCTTGTGTTGCAGTAATTGCTCACTGATTTTCACATTCAAACAAAATTTACCCCCATTACTTAAAATGCCGTCAAATTGATCTGCTTAGGAAAGTGTGTGTGCATCATTTGCATGCAGCTGAAAAATTAGTAGGTTGCCTAAGTAAGATAAGAAAGTAAACTGCATCATTTTATTTTATTAATTAACATATGGTGTTTTGTCTGTTACTATTTTATCTGTTCTCTTTTATTGCATGTAGACCAAGCTATCGTAAACTGTCGCTATTGAGGAACCATCTTCAGAATGTCCCGATACTTGCATTAACAGCTACTGCTGTTCCCAAGTAAGCTGTCACCTGTGATCCAATTTCGAAGCCAAGTATACGTTATTGATCTACAATTTCAGGGATTTTGAAATAACAATGGTAGTTTTTCTGTAATGAACAGCATTATGTCAATAGAACTTTACCAATTTAGCTATTTTCTTCTTGCGAGAGTGATATATTTGCCCTTGAGTATTAAACCGAACCTATGAATGAAAACCCTTGTGCTTTTCGTCGCACCATGACTGTTGCAACATTTTTTTTGTTATGAACGTTAAACTCTTGCTGCAAAATAGGGAGGAGATCAAATATTTACATTCTAAGAATATATTTTTACGAATTTTAAATGGTTAGATATGGGTGTGGTAGAGCCGGATCTGAGGCAAAGCGGCAAAAGCGGTCGCTTTGGGCCCAAATAATCATGGACATCAAACTTTAAAGTGATGGAATCTACAGCACCAATATGATTCTTTTATTTCCAGAGGTGCTGCTATGTTTTGGAAATTAATGCATCGGAATATTCTTATTCCTACACTACATGGTCCATTACTAGTTCATAGAGAAATGCTACGATCTCATACTTGTTAAAATGTAAAGCAGTTTTTAACAATAAAAATGGGTTGTTAATTTTTTTGGGTCATTTTTAGCTTGGAAACCATGATAAAATAGTTTCTTTTTCAGCAACCGCAGAAAGTTTCTGTTAGATTCTTATTTCAATTTTCTAAATCATTTGTTCAAATCACTTCCTATAGTTACGGTAAATCAACTGCTTCTTAGAAGTTAAAATTATGTTTATTTATTTATTTTTTGGCTTAACAAACATATTTTTGAACTATGCTCAAGAGCTTGCTTTGAGTTCCAAATTAACTAGATATGGCCTTGGGGAGTGGTCAGATATAAATTCCAAGATAAAAATTCAAGTTAGTCAGATGTAAGCAAGATTAACGAAATTAACGTTGAATCAAAATTGAGGTGATATCTTATAAGAATTAAAGTAAGGAAATTGTTTCTGAATTCTTTAAGAATTCGAATATTCTTGTTCAATGGGTTAGGGACTTCTTCTTCTTTCTATCGTTTTTATAAAATTTCCACTTGTTCAATGGGTTAGCAACCTTTTCTTTTTTGACGTTTTGTTCCATTTCAAATTTTTTGATTGTCAAATATTTAATATTTTGAAGTGTGTGTGTGTGTGTTGCTAATACCTAAGTAATCAAATATCTTTCTTTATTTTGATTTTAAGTAGTTTTTACACTTATTTGTTTAATTAAATTGTTTTGAGATATTATCATGTGCGTTTATAAACTCATGTACTAACTAGAATTACCCTGTACATGTTTTGAAACTTTCAACATATCCATGGCATAAATCATACTTATTCCATTTGTTTTATTTGTGTGAATGTGCATGGCACGTGCCAAAGTATTATTTTCCATGACATGTTTTAACCGACATGAGGCTCTATAGATGGTTTTTTTTTCTTTTTTTCTTTTTTGTATCATTGTCTGCTAGAAATCCAAGTAATTGTTTTCTTATTCAGAGTTGAGATGGATGTCATAGAATCATTGAAGCTGCACCAACCAATTGTCCTCAGAGCATCTTTTAATCGTCCCAATATTTATTATGAAGGTAGCGTTTGGCATTTTTGGTGGGTTTCGATTTCTATAATACTATCATGTGCATGTCCACAATTTAATCTAGTGCTGCTAGGTCTCTGTTGGAGCGGGAGCAGATTATAGTAAATTCTTCCTTGTAAAATATTAATGTGAATATCATAATTTTATCCTAGTTTCGAAGTTGTTCACAACACGATTATCCTTTTACCAACAACTTACAACTTTTCTTAATGTACGAGGACAATTTTTTCACTACAAAAATAAAGAAGATTTTATTCATATTTTTTTTACTGATATGTCACACGAGAACCTGATATTTTGAACTTGTGTCGTTAAATGCAGTAAGATATAAAGATTTATTGGGTGATGTCTACAGTGACATATCAAATATTCTCAAATCTAGTGGGAACTCATGCTCGATTATCTACTGTCTTGAACGAGCCACTTGTGATGACTTGTCATGTCATTTTTTGAAACATGGCATATCTTCGGCTGGTAAGCTTCAATGTGAAACTGCACTTTAAGAGTTTTGCAATCATGATTAACATAATGTCTCTCATATATATTTTTTCTTTTTATTAGCCTACCATGCAGGGTTGAATAACAAAGTGCGTTCCTCGGTTTTAGATGACTGGCTTTCTTCTAAAATACAAGTTGTTGTGGCAACTGTTGCATTCGGGTAACGTTATCTTCTCACCATATGTGTACGCGATTGACTGCACTTTTTTTTATTTAACTTCACTGATAATTCACCTGTTTTTTGTGGCCACCTCACAGTGGCCAGTTTATCTCTTTGTGTTTACATGATAAGATCCAAAAATACTTGGCTAATAAAATTTGATTGACATTTTACATCTTTCCTTTTTATGTTGTATATTATGGTATTCCTACAAATGGACTATTAGGAAAGTTTATTTTATGAGAATTAGTCTTCTTGAGGTTCAAAACTTTTATTTTAGAAAGCTTTACCAAATAAGGATAACTTTAGCCAGGAGTTGGCATCTAGCTAGGTTAGATAGCTTCATCACTTGTAAGCGAATTAAAATTGTACATATTGTTAATGTTCCATTGTATAAATAGGAACTGTAGATCACTCCATGCCCAATTTAAAGTTTGTCGTAGTAAAGAAATCACATAAGGCAAATTTTGGGTTCAACTCACCAGCCAATCTTCTTTTGGTAAATCTGTACTGCTTGCAAGTTGCTGACTAAAGCATTTTCTACAGTTCTAGCAGACCACAATTTAAATTCATCTTTTTTGCATTCAAGGAATTAACGTCACAAGCGTGTGTGTATGAGGAGGGATCCATAGCACCTATATTTTTAGTCCCTTTGTAGTCCTCCATATTAGCCACTGGATTTAATGAATTAGTGAATGTATTTTATTTGAATAATAACACTCTCACATACATTATCCTTTTTTCTTTTTTACATCATCGTCAAATCCATCAACTAATTTATCATATTCAATGGCTTCTCAATTCATACGAGGAGTCAAATATGTGGAACATTATAATTGTTTGCTAAAATTACATCTTTATTTCGATAACCAATAACATGTGAACACATAGAAGCTGCTCATTAAAAATTTGAGAAGTCTTCTCACCAGCATTTTTTTTTTGTATTTCAACATTGATTGCATGATTTATCTTATTGCGAGTTAAATTGAGTTCTGAATTGGAATTTGATAATCTAACAAAAATTGGAGGTAGTCCAATTGAAATGGGAATCATACAGTTTTATGATTTTGTGAACAATGATTAGGATTTTTTTAGTAAATGAGAATGGAAGCTCTTGATTAACGTTTAAACCAAAAGAAAAAAAAAATTTAAACCAAAATATGATATAAATGTGCTTTTGGTTATGGATATGGTAACTTTGTTATGAAAGTTTCGTAAGTTGGGCCGTTATATCAAATAATAATTTTGGTACTATGGTTGTGTTTAAACAAAACAAGGCTCAATGACATCAGTGGCGCCCTTCCCCCACATCCCAGGCCCATACATCCTTGGTGTGCTGATTTACCTTTAGTTCATTTAAACTCAAAGCTTAATGATTTTGCATAAATCTCAAAATCTTATAATCGATCCAAGCTTTGTCATTAATGGAGCTTCACATCACCTGGTAATAATTAAAGACAAAGATATGTCTGCTTTTGATGATCTTAATCAACAATAAATATGATATTAGGTCCAGGGCCTAACAATGAGATACATCAATATGTTGATTGCAGGTAGAAGTTTACAGTGAGAATAAAGTAAAATAGGTAGAAAACATCATGTTGGCTATCCCATCATTTAGGAAAAACCATTCTTGTTTAACAAATTTGACCAAGCTTGCAAGATATACACAATTCACATTGAAATTGGCCCCTTCCTTTTGTTCTGTATTATATATCCAAGCAGTCTTAATAAATGGTGACTGAATTATGAAGATTGACACCTGAACAATATAATTCTTGCCCTTCACTATAATTTGTATGTACCTTACCACATTATGATAATAAGTATTTATCATTTGAGTTGTGTAGTTCTTTTTGTATAAGGCGTGAGTGTTTGATTTGATTCCTGAGTACTGTTTTATTACACTCAGCTCAAGTTGGTAAATATTGTGTGATGGAATAGGTTATGGGTTGGAATAAAATGAATGTTGGAGATATAATAAACGGGGACATGTAAACGGTATTTTAAATGTAAAATTGTTTTTGGTATGGGTAAAGATGGGTCGTGTAGTTAAAAATTGCAACTGCTAACTTGGAACAACATGCATTTATTTCGTCAATGTAACCAATTTACCCACCTTCCGACTAACTCTATCTTTTGTTCAATTTCTGAGGTCATTTACACTTTTCTTGAGTAATGAGATATGCTTGTGCTGCTGCAGAATGGTACAAGGCTATGACCTCCTCATTTGAAAATTCCATGGTTATTATTCAGCGGAATCTAAACCTTCAAACTTTGTCATTTTAGGGAATTGATAGAAAAGATGTTCGTATTGTTTGCCATTATAACATACCAAAGTCAATGGAAGCATTTTATCAAGAGTCAGGAAGAGCTGGCCGTGATCAATCGCCTTCAAGGAGTGTTCTTTATTATGGCTTAGATGATCGTACAAAGATGGTAATTACAACAACCAGGGTTCAACATTAAATTGCTAAAACATTAGCGACTTTCGAAAAAGATGTCCTTATCTACATTGTATATACCATAGAAACGTGTTTAGAATTATTGGGCGAAGCAGAAGGAAAGTTCCATGGGACGTGTCCTTTCTGTAATACAACCCATGAGCCCAAACCTAACGTAAAATACTCATTTTATATTTGAATCAAAACAATTGCACTTCAGAAAATTTTCAGAGAAGAACACAAATTATACATACTACATAATCATTGAGCAAGTAGGTAGACTAATCTGTTGACTTCTAGGAATTCATTTTAAGAAATGCAACCAAGACACAACCACAATCTTCGTCTTCCTCGAGTGCCCTGTCAAAGAAATTGCTGTTAGACTTCAACCAGGTTAGTTTAATTGAATAAAAAGTGATCGTAAAAGTAATTTCTTGCATTTTATACATCATTACAATTCAGTATTGCATCTAGATGGTGGAGTATTGTGAAGGTTCTGGCTGTCGGAGGAAAAAGATCCTTGAAAGTTTTGGAGAACAGGTGTCACATTTTTGTACAAGTCCTTTTTGTGGTTACAACTAACTTTTATGTGTAATTGTTTATATCTTTGTCAACACAGGCATCACCATCTATTTGTCAGAAAACTTGCGATGCATGTAAAAGTCCTGCTACAGTCTTATCATTGTTGGATAAACTTAATAGTGTTCCTAGCAAACACAACAAGGATGGCATTTCTCCCATCTTTATTAAAAGGTTCTTTTTCCCACTCTAACCGATCTAGTTCATATTCAAAACATATATCTGAAAGATCAAGTATCATTTTCATTTATTCTGTTTTCTGCAATTATGAGGTTCTTTGTAGGTTTGAAATCAACATGAGTAAAATAAAAACTTCATAGTGTTCTTGTTATTTTCTACGTGTCACTAAGTTTGTGTTGGAGTTAAATATATTGAATTTTGAAAATTTCATGAAACTTTAGGTTGAGTTGTGCATATGCGAACTCATATAGACATTTTGTGTGTGCATGTATGCACCATCAACTCCCTTTTATCCCTTTCTGCTTTTTGTATCAATTTTTCTTTATTTATTATTAATATGTTTTTCGAAAAACTGTATTGTTTTAAAACTTTTAACTTTGTCAAAATTAAATTTTCAATTGACACACACATACATGTATGTATGTGTACACACACATACATATATTTGATGGTCCATATTGAATTGCAATTTTTAATAAGCTAGAAGTTTCAACTGATCCAAATTTTTATGTAGGTGATTTTGATAGCTAGTAGATTATATATGCAAAATCATATTTTATTTCTCAATTATTTGACACACACACACACTCTAAAAAACACGGGGGGTGGGGGGGGGTGGGGTGGGGTGGGGGGACTACTGATCCTGCCCCATACGCGTACATATAAATGAAATTGCATGGTCTTGCTGATTGTTCTATTGAAGATTCTGTGAATTGCCATGTATGATGTTGTTCTTATTCAAACTAATAGTTGAAATATATGCAAAGGATGTTATACTTTGAAACATTTGATGGTAGAGCCAAGGTTTTCAAAATGAGATTCAAACCGTAAATCGCAAGGTTCAAACTTTAAATTGAAGAGGGATTCAAATGTTAAATCGTACAATCAAAATGTTCATATTAAGGTTTGTACACACTTTGATATTGATTATGATGTTTGAACTTCTACCTCTAAACCTAAAACTCAATTTTCTCTCTTATCCTTTTATATTTTGTATAGAAAACACTAGAATGAAATTGTAGATGTAGGTAATCATATTGAATATATAAATATGGATTGAACGATTTGTCTCAGTTGTAGTTTTAACTGAGTTTGAATTGCAATGTAGACCGAATCGAAACGTGAGAAATCCAATACGAATCGAGATTTAAATCACATGATTTGAAATTTTTTGACAACAATTAGAGCAATTACATAGTACAATCAAAGAGGCTTTAATATAAGCAAAGGTCTAAAGGATGCGATCCTTCAAAACATTTGATGGTTAGAGCAAATACACGGGACATGCAAAGGTCTAAAGGATGTTATACTTTGAAGCATTTGATGGTTAGAACCAAGGTTCGTGATCTCGATTTTGGTCTTTTGTACAACAACAAAACCAACAAAACCATTATTCCCAAACAAGTTGGGGTCGGCTAGAGATGAAATCCTAAATAATAATAATAATAATAATAAAATAAAGTCAAATAGGTAAATTAGTAATAATAACTAAGTAAAATAAGATAAAATAAAAATATATATGTATATATAAGAGGAATGATAATAATAATACTAATAGCAATAATGATACTAACAGTAATATTGGTCAAAGACTAAATCTGCGTCTTAGGCTCATGTTCTCTAGTTCTATAATCTAAAACTCAATGCTCATGGTTCTGGTACGTAAATCGCCAACTTCCACTTGCTCCGATCCGTCACCAGCTCTTCGGATATACTCCAATCTTTCAAATCCCTTTTTACTACTTCCTCCCATGTTAATCTTGGACGACCTCTACCTCTCTTTGAGCAATCAACGCGGTCTATAATTCCAACACTCACAGGTGCCTCGGGAGGCCTTCGTTGAAGATGTCCAAACCATCTTAAGCGATGTTGAATTAGCTTCTCCTCAATTGGTGCTACTCCAAGTTTATCACGTATATCATCATTTCTAATTCGGTCTCTTTTTGTATGACCGTAGCTCCATCGCAGCATACGCATCTCTGCTACGTTTATCTTTTGGACGTGTTGGCTTTTAGTAGGCCAACATTCTGCACCATACAACATCGCAGACCCGATTGCCGTTTTGTAGAACTTTCCTTTAAGCTTTTGTGGGACCTTCCTGTCACAGAGAATTCCAGACGCTTGTCGCCATTTCACCCATCCCGCTCGAATTCTAAAACTAACATCTTCATCAATCTCACCATTATACTGCAACATTGATCCAAGATATCGAAATGGTTCCTTCTTGGGAACTAATTGTCCGACCAGAGTGACATCTCCATCCTCCGACCTGACACCGCTGAACCCGCACTTCATATACTCTGTTTTAGTTCTACTAAGTCTAAATCCATTCGATTCTAAAGTCTGTCTCCACAACTTCAGTTGTCTATCAACCCTAATCCTACTTTCATCAATTAGCACAACATCATCAACAAATAACATACACCAATGAATCTCGCCTTGTATATCCTTCGTAAGCTCATCCATCACTAGAGCAAAAATGTAGGGACTCAAAACTGACCCTTGATGTAATCCTATGTTAATGGGAAAGTCGCTAGTTTCACCATCGCATGCTCTGACACTAGTCACAACATCATCGTACATATCCTTAATAAGTGTAATGTACTTTGTTGGGACTCTCTTCTTTTTCAGAGCCCACCACATCACCTTTCGCGGTACCTTGTCATAAGCTTTCTCCAAATCGATAAATACCATGTGTAGATCCTTTTTTGCTCCCTAAACCTCTCCATAAGTTGTCTTATCAAGAAAATCGCCTCTGTGGTTGACCTCTCAGGCATGAAGCCAAATTGGTTTTTTGAAACACTTGTCATTCTTCTTAATCTATGTTCAATGACTCTCTCCCAAAGCTTCATTGTATGACTCATAAGTTTAATTCCTCTATAGTTATTGCAACTTTGGATGTCTCCTTTATTCTTAAAAATTGGAACTAGTATGCTTCTCCTCCACTCATCTGGCATCCTGTTTGATTTGGAAATATTGTTGAACAACTTAGTTAGCCAGGCTATCCCTGCATCTCCAAGGCATCTCCACACTTCAATGGGGATGTCATCAGGCCCCAATGCCTTGCCTGCTTTCATCCGTTTTAGTGCCTCTTTTACCTCGGATTCTTGAAATCTCCGAACAAAATATCTACAGGTGTCATCCGAAGAGTCGTCTATTCGATCATAGTGCTATCATCTTCTTCATTAAATAGCTTGTCGAAGTAATCTCTCCATCTATTTTTTATCTCTCGTCCTTCATCAAAAGTCTATTAATGTCTTTTTTGATGCATTTAACTTGGTTGAAGTCTCTTGTCTTCCTCTCGCGGAGCTTAGCTATCCTATAGACGTTTTTCTCACCATCCTTCGTACTTAGATTATGGTATAGATCTTCATACGTCCGACCTCGTGCTTCACTCATCGCTCTCTTTGCGTTCTTCTTTGCCGCTTTGTACTTTTGTATGTTGTCCTCGCTCCTGAGATGGTGTAAGCACTTATAGCATTTCTTCTTCTCTTTGATAGCCTTTTGCACATCACTGTTCCACCACCAAGAATCTTTAAGTTCGCGTTTATTTCCTTTCGCTATCCCAAACACATCGGTAGCCACTTTCCGAATGCGTCTTGCCATCTCACCCCACATGTGATTTGCTTCTCCTTCCATATTTCATGCCCCTTCTGCCATCACTCTATCCTTAAACACACGTGAGACATCTCCTTTGAGCTTCCACCACTTCGTTCGACTAATCTTGGCTCCTTTACCATGTTGAACACGTATTCGGAGACGAAACTCGAAAACCAAAAACTGATGTTGTGAGACGACACATTCTCCAGGTATGACTTTGCAATCTACACAAGCTCGTTTGTCGTCTCTTCTAGTAAGGACGAAGTCAATCTGGCTAAAGCGTTGGCCACTACTAAAAGTAATTAAGTGTGACTGGCTCTTCCTAAAGAAGGTATTAGCTATCATGAGGTCATAAGCAATAACGAAATTCAATATTTCTTCTCCTTCTTGGTTCCTATCACCATATCCAAAACCACCATGCACTCTCTCAAACCCCCCACTAGTTGCACCAACATGGCCATTGAAATCTCCTTCTATGAAAAGTTTTTCGCTACTAGGCACATCTCTAACCATGACATCTAACTATTCCCAGAAATTCCTCTTGACGGCTTCACTTAGGCCTACTTGTGGGGCATAAGCACTAATGACTTTCAGAATCATATCACCCACTACCAGCTTAATTAGGATGATCCTGTCCCCTTGTCTCCTAACGTCGACAACTCCGTTTCTAAGGTTCTTGTCAATTAAGACACCTACCCCGTTTTTGTTACGCTCTTTTTCCGTGTACCATAACTTGAAGCCTGTGTTCTCCACCTCCTTTGCCTTTTGGCCCGTCCATTTGGTCTCCTGAACGCATAAGATATTCACACGTCTCCTAATCATAGTATCAACTATCTCTCTTAGTTTTCCTGTTAATGATCCTACATTCCAACTACCTAATCGAATTCTACTTTCATCGACTAGCTTCCTTGCCCTTCGCACCCGCCGAGTAAAGTGCGAAGACCCTTGCTCATTTATCACTACATCGGGGCGTCGATGCAGCGCGCCACTAAGGGAGTGACGACCTAGCCCTTACATATTTTTCACCATACCCGAGCCTCGATATGACGCGCCACTAAGGGAGTAGCGACCCAGCCCTTGCTCACTTTTCACCATACCCGAGCCTCGATATGGCGCGTCGCTAAGAGGGTTACGCCCTGTTTGCGTAAAAAATGGCCGCAAACACCCAAAGTCGTGAAAGCACCAGTGTATGAATATAATTCAGCGATATTCAAACACAAATTACAGATCTCAGCAAATAACCCAAATATGTTTGCACAAAAGATGAGCAAACAACTCCAAGTCGTATGAATTAGTTGATTTTATGTTGTTCGTATTGATTTAGGTGGTGTATGCAAATACGTAAAAAGTAGGGGCTAAACTGTAAAAGACACACAGATTTATAGTGGTTCGGCCAAAGTGTGCCTACGTCCACTTTATATGTTATTCTCCTTTTCCAATCCGATTACAAGTACAAAGCTTGTAGTACAAGTGTATGAAAGTTGTTTGAAAGTTCCTTCCAGGTTTGAGCTCTCAAACTTCTCTGCCATTGTTGTACCCCTGCCCCTCTATTTATAGAATGAGGTAGGGGGCAGGGGTCTTGGAAGTATATAGCTGCTGGTGGGCCCGGGCTGAAGCAATCTGGTCCAGCATCATCTGGTTCGGCGAGCCTTCATTCGGCATGGAGCTTGGAGTGGTGTTGGTCTGGTCATAGGTTGGACCGGTATGGAGATGGGTTGTGTGATGGTTCGGTGTTGATGTGGTGGTTCGGTAGTGGAGTTGGATCGGTGGATATGTGGAGTGTTGACCTTGGTCCGGCATGCATGGGGGAGGCCGAACGGGCTTGAAGAAGTTTAGTTCGGTGGGTAGGTGGTCCGGTTATAGGCTGGTCCGGCATTGGGTTGCTGAGGTGGTTCGGTGGCCGAACGAGCCTTTATGCCGAATGAACGTAGTACTTCAATGCCGAATGAACATTTACCCTTCAATGCCGAATGAACATTAACTTGTATTGCCGAATGAACATAACTTGCACCACCGAATGTGATCAACTTGCACCACCGAATGAGCTTAAGATCTTAGTGGAATTCCGGATTTATGTACGCTTGCTGGTTGCTTCTTCTTAGCTGTGGTCGAGACGCGCTCAACGTTGATATTCCAGCTTTGTCCAAAAAATGGGATAACACTTTGCCCCCCAAAACATGCCTTGTGATAACAAGGCGTGTTTTGAATAGTCCTGAATCCAATATCCAAAGTCAATAGCCATATTGCCAGAGTAGATCATCCTTGACTGCTCCGAGTCGATATCCAGTTCCAAATCCAATAACCAAAGCTTGAGCCTATTCCTTGTCCATCCGAACTCGACAACCGAGTCCCAAACCATCCTTATCCAATGGCCAACAACCGAATCCAGGACCTCTTTGGGTCCATGTCCAAATTTATAACCTCTCCGGGCTCTTGCCAAGCGCAATCCACACCTGACGGTCGTGATCCAGCGTCCCTGGACGTTGAGCCATGCGTAATCCATACTTGACGATCTTGGTCCAGTGTCCCTGGACGTTGAGCTAACCTCTCCGGGTTCTTGCCAAGCGTAATCCATACTTGACGATCTTGGTCCAGTGTCCCTGGACGTTGAGCTAACCTCTCCGGGTTCTTGCCAAGCGTAATCCATACTTGACGACCTTGGCCCAGTGTCCCTGGGCGCTGTACAATGCCATGGCTTAAGTCCTAAGCCGAATCCTGGTCTCTCCGGACCCTTGCCGAGTATAGTCCATACTCGACGACCTGAAAATAACAATTGATAATATAGGGCCTAAGTCCTAGGCCGAATCCTGGTCACTCCGGACCCTTGCCAAGCATAGTCCATACTCGACGACCTGAATGAGTCAATTTACCACGTTCGGGCAAAGCGACTCACCCCTTGCCAGGCATAATCCATACCCGACGACCGTTTATCAAAAATCAGATAAAAATCCAATTAAAATCCAACTCAAAATCCAAGTCCAAAATCCAAATCGAGAATCCAAATCCAAAATCCAAATCCAGAATCCAAACCCAAAATCCAAATCCAGAATCCAAAACCGAAAACAATTGTCCAAAGGAAAATCCAAATCAAAAAGCAAGAAAAAACCAGGAGCTCAATCCGAGCTCCAAAACCGAAAACCAAAAAGAAAAGCATTGTCCAATCCAAAAGAAAAAGATAAATTTCACAAACCATAGCGTCGCAGTTTATCATCATTCAGAGCATGCCTAGGGGCTATCTCCGTCCCCGTACATGTGTAAATGACTTGGTTGCTTGCCAATAGTTTGCTACTTATTTCATATTAACCTGGTTAAGGGACGATCAACCGACCATCATTCCTGGGCCTCCCACCATCGTAGCTTGAGGTAGGCGGTGGTTGCTCCTGCCTCGCCGTTGCACTCCGCGGTCCAACATATTGTGGCAGTTGTCCATTCCTTACGTGTTCCTCAATTATGTCCTTTAAGTGCCTGCAGCTGTTGGTGTCGTGTCCATCCAAATCATGGAAGAGACAGTGCCTTCCTGATGTCCTTTCCCGTTCTGTTGGTTCTCTCCTAGCCGGCCTCCGGTAGTGAAGGCGATTTCGAGTATCCAGGTATATCCGCTCCAGTGTCTCGTTCAATCCTGTGTGTGTGGAAAACTTTGGATCCTTCCATTGCTTCCTAGCATTTTCAGAATCACTGTCCAACTTCCTTTTTCCTTTGTTTTTATCCGAACCATTGCTGGATGGTCCTCCCCCCTCAACCGCGTTAACCTTTTTCAGCTTTAAATCCGTACTCGCATCTTCTTGTCGAAGGAACCTTTCTGCCTCATGAAAAAATTCGTCGAGATTCCGTGGGGGATCTCGTATCAGAGATACCTTGAAATCCGAGTTCTCCCTGACTCCTGATACTGCTGCCATTAAAACCATCGATGGATCGGGCCGATCCACCGAAGCAACTGCGGCACTGAACCGAGTTAGAAAAGCTCTAAGCGATTCATCCATCCTTTGCCTTACCGACGTCAATGTCATCACATTCTTCGGTCTCCTGACATGAACCCGAAACTGTCCCAAAAACCTTTCCACCAATTCCCTCCAAGTCCTGATAGATCCTTCTTCCAGCTGCCTGAACCACATTGCAGCTAAGTCCGTCAAGTACAAAGGGAAGCATCGGGCCATCACCTCCTCCGATGCCCCCAGCACCTCCATGTGTCTGGTGTATCTCATCAAGTGATCCGTAGGGTCTTCCTTGCCATTGTATACCTCCACGCTAGGTAGCTTGAACTTAGGTGGGTTCTGAGCCATCCTTATTTCCCGAGTGAACGGACTCCTGTTTACTCCTTCCAAGTCTCCGTTGGTCAAACCACCTCGCACAGTCTTCCTGATTATATCTACCAATCCACCGTTGTCTGTCGGGGGTTGCCCCCGAGGGAACTCCGGTACATACTCTTCGTGTGGCTCGTTAGCAGCAACGTTGGTTCTAGCCTGTTGAACTCCTTCCAAAGGTTCTCCTGTGTTGAATCCCGTGGGCCTGCCCCCAAGCCCTTGTTGATTGCTACCTGGCTCCGTATCTTGTCCTTCGTTGGGTTCCATAACCCTAGCTTCTTGTCCTGCATCCATAGCCGTTGTAGCTGCTCCTAAATTCTGCATCCCTGCAGCTCTCATTTGCTCCAAGAAAGTTTGCATCATTTCCTGTTGACTTTTCAGCAACCTCTCTTGCAGTGAATTTGTTATGGCTTCCATTTCATCCCGGGTTATGTAGATCGAAGCCGGTCCTTCCTCACCTCCGGAGGATGCTTGTTGACTTCCTCCTTGTTGGCTCCTCTCAGCCCTTAGCCTTCTACTGTTTTGCCTAGTCATTGTCTTCCAAATCCAAACTTCTATCCGATGTAGTGGGAGCTGGTCCTTCTCAGTGAAAGCACCAAAATGTTTGCGTAAAAAATGGCCGCAAACACCCAAAGTCGTGAAAGCACCAGTGTATGAATATAATTCAGCGATATTCAAACACAAATTACAGATCTCAGCAAATAACCCAAATATGTTTGCACAAAAGATGAGCAAACAACTCCAAGTCGTATGAATTAGTTGATTTTATGTTGTTCGTATTGATTTAGGTGGTGTATGCAAATACGTAAAAAGTAGGGGCTAAACTGTAAAAGACACACAGATTTATAGTGGTTCGGCCAAAGTGTGCCTACGTCCACTTTATATGTTATTCTCCTTTTCCAATCCGATTACAAGTACAAAGCTTGTAGTACAAGTGTATGAAAGTTGTTTGAAAGTTCCTTCCAGGTTTGAGCTCTCAAACTTCTCTGCCATTGTTGTACCCCTGCCCCTCTATTTATAGAATGAGGTAGGGGGCAGGGGTCTTGGAAGTATATAGCTGCTGGTGGGCCCGGGCTGAAGCAATCTGGTCCAGCATCATCTGGTTCGGCGAGCCTTCATTCGGCATGGAGCTTGGAGTGGTGTTGGTCTGGTCATAGGTTGGACCGGTATGGAGATGGGTTGTGTGATGGTTCGGTGTTGATGTGGTGGTTCGGTAGTGGAGTTGGATCGGTGGATATGTGGAGTGTTGACCTTGGTCCGGCATGCATGGGGGAGGCCGAACGGGCTTGAAGAAGTTTAGTTCGGTGGGTAGGTGGTCCGGTTATAGGCTGGTCCGGCATTGGGTTGCTGAGGTGGTTCGGTGGCCGAACGAGCCTTTATGCCGAATGAACGTAGTACTTCAATGCCGAATGAACATTTACCCTTCAATGCCGAATGAACATTAACTTGTATTGCCGAATGAACATAACTTGCACCACCGAATGTGATCAACTTGCACCACCGAATGAGCTTAAGATCTTAGTGGAATTCCGGATTTATGTACGCTTGCTGGTTGCTTCTTCTTAGCTGTGGTCGAGACGCGCTCAACGTTGATATTCCAGCTTTGTCCAAAAAATGGGATAACACGCCCCAACGAAATATAATTAGGTTCCATATCCATAAGAGAGGCTGAGGTTTTTACGTTGGTTCGCCAAGCCTATCACAACCCTCCTCCTTTATCCTGGCTTGGGACAGGCTGCATAGAAAACTACACAGGCGGAGTTTCGATTCCAATTTTGATTTCGGATCTCGTTATTTATTTTTCATATAGTGATACATATGTTTAACTTATTGAAATGAAATGTGTAATTTATATTTAATTGAAAAATAAGATATAAACGAACAATGCTGTTTATAAAAATTTGTACCGTTAAAAAATGTTTATTCTCTATTTCGTTTTTCAACCTTTTTTTAGTTATGTCATTTTATGAATTTGTATGTTTTCTAAGTTAAAATTCCATATTTTAAATATTCGTGTATTTGAAACTTTTTTTATTTTTTGAGTTTCTTCTGTTAAATTTGAAGTTCAACAGTTTTTTTATTGAACACGAGTGTTGGCTTAGTTCCGTTTCGGTTCCCATTGACACATAAACGGAACGACTGTAATCTCGATGTTTCGGTTGAAACCTCAAACCTTGTTTAGAGCTTCACTGTAGAAGTCTTAGGATGTTATGCTTTTTGCATGCTCTTACCAGTTCAGATACACAGTACAATCAGGGAGTCTGCATTCTTATTTAGGTCTATCTCCAAATGCATCTTTGTACACGTTTAACAACATTTTGTCTTTATAAATAACCGGTAACAAACTCATCAAATATATCTACAGGCGCGCGCACGCATGTATGTATTCTTCACTGTGTGTGTTGACTTCTGCAATTACGATCTACTATTTATGTTTTCAGCTACCATTTTGATTTGACTATGATACGTTCACAGTTCCATCTCAATTTAGCATATCATTGGTAGAGGGTGCATACAAACTAGATGCGAGCCATGTGGCATGAGCCAAATCTATTTGTTACATTATAAGGAATGCATGTTGAAATTCAAAGGTCTGTTTAAACTTTAAAGACAGGTTGGAGGTCATCTGTATACTGTAACTAATACAATGCTCAGTTTGTAACCTAGCCAATTAATGTTATTGTTTTTCTTTTCTTTTTATTTCAATACCAGTGGTTTTATACTTTTATATTATTTAACAATTCAGATAAAGGGCTTCAGAAGGGTCAATCTGTACTGAAGAAAAGAAAAGAAAAATAATGTAGAACAAACTGAATAATAAAGGGTATAAAACTAAACATGGCTTAAAGATTCCATCCATGTTATACATTGATATAGATGCCACTTTATCTTGATTGAATAAATCTTGTATGGGTTTATCTGCAATGGCGTGATTGAACTCCTGTTAGTAGGAGCAAGTTTTGATAACATACTTGGAAGCTGAACTACCTGGCTTCACGATAGTTTTTAGCGGACCGAAAGTGTTCCACCTATTCTTTTATTGATTTCGTTAATTATCTGTTTTAATTCCCTGCTTCGTGATTCAAACACGTGTCTTATCTAAATTTGGTCTCGCTAAACTTTCAGCTTCCTGTACTTGCAACACCTTTGTAAATTTCTTTTGGCTTTTTTATATCCTCTGTTATACAGTTTAGTGGCTCTGTCTTCTTTATATGCTACCATATGCCATTATCAAGATTGATGTTAAAAGTAATTGTGTTTTAGTTATACGATACACCTTAATCTGCATTAAACATTGAACTTTTATGCAGCTCCTTGACTGATTCAGTTGATGACTTGAAATCTGAGTTTTGGAATCGGGAAGATGAGATAAATTGTTCAGATGAAGATATATCAAATTCTGATGGTAACCTACCTTTGTTCATTCTTACTTGCAAAAAACTACATCTTACTCTCAAGTGTAACAAGCTTGTTCATCTGATTTAGCCTTTGCAGAGTGTCATAATCGAACAGTTTCTACTTCATTGGCTAATTTTCAAATTTCGAAATGGTCTAATGATAATGGAAAGAAATAAAAATAAAATAAATGTTTGGTCACCGCTGCTTGGGTAGTTTGTCACTTTAATCATCAAGAGATTGTAGGCGGACAGAGAGGCAGCTATTAGTATAAGTTTCCCAATAAGTTATAGCTATCTATGCTGAATAATTCACAGTTTTTGATGTACAATTTGAGCTTCTGAACTTTTAGTGTACTTTGAATTCGAAAGAAAAAATAAGAATAAATTGTATTTATAAGGTTTGGAAAGAAAAACAATACCTTCTCATTAACTTAAAATATATTTGCAACATGATTGTTTTCTCTTAAGATAATTTTATGGAATACTAGTATTAAGTTTACTTTTCTCATTTATAAACTAAAAGCAGTGCACTCATGTTGAGACTCATGCCAAGTTAATTTGAGTTGTGTCTGCATATCCTTGTAATAAACCTAATTATACTTTATACACTATTTTAAACTAGACTTGTTTTGACTTTGACCAATGAAGATATCTACTACTAATAAAGAAAATTGATTGAACTAATTTACTTGGTGTCCTTTGAAATTCCAAAAACACCCTTGCTTTCCGTTTACATGTTTTGTACTCAAACAAAATACCAACGTAAGTAATAATACAAACAACCTGTGTGCGAAGCATGGATCCATACTAGTACATTATAATGCAATCTGAAAAGGACTTTCGTTATTTTTGTACGTGTGTTATAAAGTTATACTTGTTGAATATCTTAATATTCTAAGTTCCAAATACAATTCCTATCAAATATCCGACTTAACCCTGCATTCCAATCGATTACAATGTAAACAAGGAAAATTAAGGAGATTTGAAAAGGTACAAGCTGGCAATCATATGCTACCTAAGGATCTGTGGTACAATAATTCTTATGTAACTCAACCTGAAACGACGTAAAGTAGGTACATAAATATGACCCACCATCATATGACTCATCAGTTTCACATCAGTAATTTGGTTTTTCTAATATCAGCTTCCTAAATAACTAAAAATTCGAAAATTAACTCGCAAAGCATGTTCATCCAAAGGTCACACCATGCATTACTTAACTATATAAGTCCCTTGATTAAGATATATTGCATACAAATAAAACCTTGCATACGGTTTTTCTTAATATGAGTGTACATGCTGCAATAACATATAAAGCCTCATCTTTTTTCTTCTACAGCCGTTCTTAGAATGTAAAAACAATAATAACCAATATGGGCTACTATAGATTAGAAACACCAAATGTTTCATGCAAAACTTAATTGTTTGATCTCACAGGCTATGTAATTTAAAACGTGTTTAAAAACCGCATATGCTTCACGACATTCACAACGTTAGCATATGTCATGGAACTTACCACATGATGGGTGGTCAATAGCTCTTTCTAGAAGAATTACACCATGATGCATGAAATTTTTTTTCTAACAAAAACAATACATTTTGATGTACAAATGGCTTCAAACACTCCCACAATATTTTTTTTCATATGGAGCAATGCAGAGGGTACTGTGTGAAATGGCATCCTTTAGTGACATTTTACTTTTTATCCTCTTCCCCTTTTCCATGTCAACCTTTGCTTATAATATAAAAATGGAATGATTAACAGTTTTATTCTGAGGCAGATGAAGAAATTGCAGCAAGCAATTTAGTTCGGTCAAGGTTGTCATCCAAAGCAGGACATGATGAGAAAATTGAAGCTTTGGAGCGTGCAGAAGAAGTTTATTATAAACACAATGGCCCCAGTAAGGTTGGTTAAATTCATCCCCGCTAACAGATTTTAAGAGTTTTATAACCAGTAGGGTGGAAAATTTTACAGTTTGCATTTTTTTGATTGATCATATCCAAAGATCTTTGATCTTTACCTTCATTGGTTAAAATTACTTCTTAAACTTGAACAAATAATCATTTTACTCTTCCCAAAATAAAAAGGAATTGTATTGCTGGATTTCCCAGTCATTTCATTTCGAATCATTTGTTTCGGTGACCAAATAAGCGTTATCTTAGGAATATTTATAGCGAGTACAAAATACTTTACCTGTATGTGAATACAGCCTACATTTTTTTAGAAGAGTAATTAAAACTATTCAGATTACATAATATGTCTTTTCATGGGGTTATTTATGGTTTATGCTACACAAGTCTATGGTTAAAGAAAATAGTCATGCTTGTTGAATTTTTGTCTTTTGTTAGTCTGCAGTATTCCCTATTTTTTCCCCTAGGTATGCTTGTTGAATAAGTGGTCACTGTAAATAGACCTGTCAACATATACTGTCGGATGCGGATAGTGTCATATCCGCATCCTTAGCCGAACTCATTTCGGATATTGGTGCGGATACGGACAAATATAGGATATTATCTTATCTGGTGACAATTAATGAATTTGAAGATATAAAAAATTTAATGGAACATAATTTTTTTTCGAGCATTTCATTAATGCCAACTAGTGTCGATTTCAAAGATCGAACTTGTGACATTTAATCTCGTAGTCTGAACATAAAATTATTTTGGTCGTGATGATTATAGAAGTAAAAATAGTTAAAGGAATAATTGATATTTTGAGCAGTGAATATGTATGTATACGCATATAATATAAACAATTATCTTGATAAAACAATAAATACTCTTGTTTATTATATTTAGAAAACACGTACTATAATGTGATGAAAACCGGATGCATAATTTTCAAATGCAGATACCTTCATATCTGCATCTGTATCCATTTCTCGGATATGGATGCAGATGGATTTTTAATATTTATCCATTTTCCATATGCGCATGCAGATGGATTTCAGATCTTTTGGTATCTATTGACAGACTTACTTCTAGATCTTTTGAATGTAATACAGAGACTTGGCCTATCAGAAAGTAAAGTTATATCTGAAACATTAAGGGAAACAAGCAAACAGAGGTTGACTAATGCTCTCAATAAGGCTGAAGAGCGCCTTGGAAAACAGTTGTAAGCATGTTTCCTTTTTGCATATATTAATTTTCCCCCCAGATTAATGTGACTGTAGTTAATGAAATATAATTTTTCATTTACATTATATATAGTTCTTTGCTTTCAAAAATTAGGTGCATAGTGTGATAGTCATCTTGTTAGTGTTTCAATAACTTAATTGGAATATACAAGACTTAGAGCATCTACGGCAGTACATCTTGAACAATGTATCTGCAGCAGTACAATATCTAGAAGATGTTATAGTTTCAACTGTTAACTCATCAGTTCCCTGTAAAATTTCTTGAACTTCAATCACGTGGGAAAATATTTGCAAATTTTCTGCCCCTTTGAAGAAGATTTTAATGACAATGGAGTTAAAATTGGGATACTTAAGGGAAAATTTCTCTCTGTGAATTTTGGGCTAAAACCCCCTTAAAATAAAAATATATGAACATTGTGTATATATTTATGATGTTATTATGCTAGAATACAGCATGTAAATACCATACTAAGGCTAGTATACAAAATTAAAAATTTCAGGCCTTCTATCGAGGAATCAACTACGTTTCTTGAACTGGAATGCTTTGAAAAATACAAGAAAGTCGGCAAGACTTTCTACAACTCACAGATTGCTGCTACCATAAGATGGCTATCTTCATCAACCTATGAGCAAATATGCAACCGGTTACTTCCAAACCTTAATGTATCTAGCAACACTGAGAATACTCACTCCAATTTGAGTTCAAATACGAATTTATTACCTGAACCACAGTTGACTTGTAACAAAGAGGAGAAATCGGATGAGATCAAAAGTAGTTTACCTGAGACTGCTCGGTCTTCTGATGGAGTTTGTGTTAATTTGGATACTGAAATTAGAAAAGAGGAAATAGTTCTTCCTCCAATTCCATCATTTTCAGAATTTGCAAAACTGAATGCCCGTCCTAAAACGTCTAGTGCTGGTCAGAAGAGGGCAAGTGAAACTGATAAAGATAAAGTGGCGAGAAAGAGATATGGCAGTTGAATTATCATTCTTTGTTAAAAATGTACCTTTGGCGTTCATGTGATGTTGTTTATGCGTACAATAGATAAGGGTGCATGGAATGGGAATTTTGGTATGGAAAATTATGAATAGTAGCCACTTCTTGTTGACATTAGTTGGTTGATTTTGTGAAAATACACAGTTCTCCAACACTTCTTAGTTAAGTTTTGGCTAGTTGTAATTGTTGACATGGTAGTTGCGTGCGTTTTATTTTTATCTTTGAGTGTCAGACTAACGATGAAACGCGATAAATTTGAGCTGTTTAGCGGTTAATTTGAACCGTTTATTGTTCATTGTTTATATTGTAAGACGTGCAAGGACTAAGTAGTGAAGAACTGTTTCATTACTCCTGCAACGGTCTCTGTCCTACTTATACATTGGGGATGTCATTAAATACAAAGGGCCAGACTGCCTAGTTAGTAATCTCGAGTCCACTAATTCCCATACGACCCTCGCTTGACAGCATGCTATAAGCAAGTAATATTTAGTGATATAAAACCTAAGCTAAGTAAAGGATAATATAATTTTCACAGTAATTTTTATAATTGAGTCCTGATTGCTGACTGATTATAATGGTTGATTGTTACGCTATTTACCTTTCAATACCAAAAACCTTGAGCAAAGAAGTTGATAATGCTTTAATAATTAAACCAATGAGATCATTGTCTATGTGTATTAGTTGAATCTCGATGGTTTGATTTTTCCGTAGCTTACGTGTATATAATAGTTTCATAAAAATACGTTTGGTTACTATTATTCTTAAAAAAAAAAAGTACGCACTTCTCGGGAATTTCAATCCCTAAACGATAACAAAAGAAGATATTCTTTTGTTGCCTAATAGACGATGGAAGTGAAGATAAAAAAGAAGTAAGATTTGATTTCTCATGATTTTTCTATTTTTTTTTATTGTTTTGTAGAAAATGTTGTTAGGGTTTTCTATTGCGTTTTAGGATATTTTTTCCGCTTCCTTACATATTTCAAGCTTGAAGGACATTAAATTTGACGACGTTATAATAGAGTGACATTGTAAGTTGTTGACTTTTAGGGTTTTTCTCCGTACAGCTTACATGTCTTTTTTTACAATTTGATAACATTTACTTCGTTTTTCCACTTGTTAGACGGAGAATATGAATGATAATAAAATGAAGAATACTCTTATTGTTTTGGATGATAAATATGTTGGTTGTGACAATATGATGCAAGAAGATCGATCAAATGACTTAGAAGACATAAATGTTGATATGACAAATCATTGTATAACCGATCAAGTAAGTATTCATTAAAAAAATCGGTAATGTGGTTACTAAAATGAATTATGTCAATTTTTTGTTCAACTATATGATCTCAGGTATTTGATTCGCAGAACACATTGATTTGATGGTGTAAAACAACAGGAAAAAAGATGAATATCGTTGTTGTAATTCTAAAGTCCGATAAATTACGAACTGAAAGGAAATCAAGGCCGCAATTGGGGTGTGAAAGGGATGGATTTTATCCTAGTCATCAGGCAAAGTCAATAAACAAGATAAACAATGCCAAACGAACCAGACCTAGTGCCAGTAGAAAATGCAATTGTCCTTTCAGATTGAAGAGTGTATATCTAGACGAAGATAAATGGAAAATATGTGTTGTCAACGAAGTACATAATCATGAACTCCTTATTCTTTAGAAGGACATCTGTACACTACACGATTGATTCATATGAAGGGAAAAAATATTAGAAGACATGAGTATTGCAGGCGTTCCTCCAAGAGAGGTGTTAGTAACCATTAAGAAGTCATTTTCAGAAAATACAATAACTTTGAAAACCATCTACAATGACAAACATAAAATGCAATTGTCGGCTACGGAGTGTAGATCCGCCATGCAACATTTAATGAAATTGCTTACGGAGAAGCATTATGTGTATTTTGACAGGTCTGACATAGAAACTGATCATTTGATAGATATAATGTGGTCTCATCCGAAATCGTCTGTACTGTGTAAGTGTTTCCATCAATTCTTTTGCTTGATTGTACATATAAAACAAACCGGTATAATATGCTTTTGCTAGAAATGATTGGTATGACTACGGGCCGAACGTTTAGTATTGCACATGCATTTCTAGCACATGAGAGGGAGGAGAATTTTGGTTATATTGCAACAATTTTCAAAAGGATTAGGTAGATTATCCCGAAAGCTTGAAGTATATTCGCAATAATTGTTTGGAACAAAAAGTATTTTGCTTATGCATGGATAAATAAAGTTAAACACCGCGATAATAGAACAACTCGAGCTGGGCCTTCCCATGCTCAATTGAAAAAACATCTTGGTACGTCTAGAGCAACATTTGCCGTATTATGGTCAAAAATGGATAATATGTTATGTCTAATACATAAATAAAAGACATTTTTGAAAGAAGCTTAGGAGCCGTACGAATTGCATATCAAGCTCTGTTGTTAAAACAACTACGAGGTAAGATATTTTTTTTGCACTGGATTTGATTGTGAAAGAAATGAGAAAAATTAGTTGTGTTGCTTTGGATGCATCAGTTTGCGACCATTTGAATCGACTTGTGCATAGTCTTCCATGTGCACATGAGATACACAAATATCACATTGATGACCTTCCAATCCCAATTGAAATCATAGATGATCATTGGGGACAATTAAATTATATTCCACAAGTTGAAGAGTCACTTGAGTTTATCCATACACCCGAGTTTGCTTACGTTAAAAAACTTTTTGTTTCGAGCACGACTGTGGAGAGTAAAGTGTTACTATTGAAGCTAAGAGATATTGGATTGCCGGCCATGACATCTACATTGGAACCGAAAATAGAGAAACACAAAGGTAGACCAACTGGTAGTAAAAACAAAATTAACTAGCAAACAAGCCAAACGTAAAAAATCTACAAAAAGGAATCCCTCCTCGATTGAAAATGCGAAAACTAGTAACAAAATTCTTTCTGAAGCTAGTGTGAACAAGAAACTGCCTCTCCAACGGAAAAAACCCGATATGAAGTTTGATAAGAGTGATGTAAATGCAATAAATAACGGTTAAAAGTATGTAGTGTATCTATCAGCTTTCCTACACTAATATATTGTTGACGTTGAAGATGTTAAAGGAGATCGCAATTGTGTATTTCGTTGTGTAGCTGAACAAGTTAAGGAATTAAATTTTGATTGGAGAGAAGCAAGAAAACCAATTTTAAAGGAGTTGATGAAAAATTGGGATTTATATGTTAGACATTTCGATATAACAAACTGCGAAGAATTAAAGTCAGCTATAGATTGTGAATCTAGTCCTTGTTGTAAAACTAATTGGATGATAATTCCTAAAACTGGATACGTGATTGCAAATGCATTCAATCGAGTTGTGGTTTATATATCCACTCTTCAGAATTCGACATTTTTTCCACATGAAAGAGACCCCGGTCTTGGAGAAGAGCAACGCATTATCTTTGCAAATATTTTACATTACCACTTTATCAAATTGATGTTGACAAAAAATCACCCATTCCACCGGTTGCTAGCTTTTGGTTTAGGTTGGCTACTGAGGAAGCTAAACTATGGAGCGAACTATACGTTGATCGACAAATTGAGTTTGTTAAACTTTGTCCACCGAATATGGCCACAAAGGATGCTCACTTTTAACTCAAGTATAATTGCTTTTTATTTTCAACAAATAACACCAATGTAATTGCATATAAACTTGAAAATTCTATGTACTGATTTAAGTTTAGTGAAAATTAATTATGTCTTTGGTGTTGGATTAATTTGTTGTTTACTGAAAATTAATTGATATTTGTGTAATTTCATATAAACTAATAGTTGGTGTTTATGAAAATTAATTGTGCATTCACATATGAAATGGTCAAAACATAGAAAATTGCAATAATATCGTCAACTAATAGAGGTACGGCTAGACACAACCGAAATTTCAACAAGCATGGTTATTAGCAACCGAACAGAACAATTAAGGTACCGTGAATTGAAAGTAACATTGTCACAATGGTTAGACGCTGTAATAAATAATGAATATCGGCCTAACATCACAGTGGCATCCTATAAAAGGGCGCAGGAGTTGTTCAGTGGTTACACATCGAGAATAATTTAAAACTTCGGTGGAACACCACCGTCATGTTCTAAATTAAATTTAAGAGATTTTAACAAATTCTCTATTCGGTTCAGAACAGCCGTTTAACTTTTCAAAATTTCAGTTGTTCACAACCGAACAGAGAATTTCTCTATTCTCAACCAAATAACTGCACGGCTGTTATTAAACAAGGGCGCATATTTTTTTTGGCTATTGGTAACCGACCAGGAGATGGACCAATATAATGTTTTAGCATCTGAATTGGCACAGCTGTATGTGGCCAGAAATTTTTAAAACATATCGGTCACTAACGACCGAACAGAGAATTTCTCAATTGTTAAGCAAATAACTGCACATCTGGTAATAAATGAGGATATACATTTATTTCAGCTGTTGGCAAACACCCAGAAGATGGACCAATATAATAGTTTAGCAACTGAATTGGCACAGTTGTATATAGCTGGAACTTCTAAAACCAATCGGTTACCAACGATCGAACATAGATTTAAACCTGCTAAATATTACTTCAGTTGATATGCAAAACATACATATAAATACAATAAACCTACTAAATAATGATCAAAATGATCATCCAATAGAAATTAGATCCAAAGCATATAAATTGATCAAACATATATAATTTATCCAACTGATCATACCAAAACTGAACATAGCAAAAACTCCATCCATTTCAACATGCAACACAGTTCATCCAAAAGTAAACATAAACTACATACAATGGTTCATCGCAAGTCCATCCAAAATTGCATCGCGAGTTCATCCACAGTCATATCAAAATCTAACACAGTTAAGCAGAAACAACATACAATGGATGTTCCCTTTTGCACATGCTAACTTATAGTTAATTCACTGCTTCCTCCAACAACATACAATCACATTCTACGATCATTCTTTCCTTTTGCACGTTTTTTCTTTTTATCCGGTTCATTCAATGCTTCCTCCAACAAGTCAACTGCCACACGTTCAACATCAAGACAATGACCAATGGATTTTTGATGAGAACTCAGATTTTCTTTCAACTTTTCTACCGCTTTCCCAACAACAACTCTCTACAACATTTGCAAACACACACACACACAAAAGTTGATTTTAATTTCATTGGCATTACATAACAAAAAATTATTATTCTTGCCAGCTTCTCATTGTTGTCCACTTTCCTTGAGCTACTTTTCCTCACATCCGGATGTTGAAAAATGGATGAGAAATACTCAAATACGAAGACATATATTTAGCGGTACAATTCCATGGGTCAGTTACACGAGTAGACCGTGATTTCATAGATAGGACATGATCTGGCCAATTTTCTGAATACCAATAACTGTTGTCAAATTCAATTTTGTATTGGTTAGCGTTTTTACCTCTATAACATTTAAATGGCGCCATTGGATTTGTCGAAATTCATTGAGCGATACCAAATTGACGGTGCACTTGGTTGGGATAGTATGGTTCCGCAATATCAATAGAATGACACCAATATAAAAAGCGACTTCGGGCAAGGGGTACTACGACCTCAAGTAATGATATGGATCCCAACATACCTAATAATTCATTTAAATAATAATTCCTTTAACCACTAAGTTATTTTATAATTTTCTTAAAGAAAACAATTGACATACTTACATCTTGTGCTGTTAAATCGTCTAACTGCTCCCGTAGCCGTATTATAGCCGAAGTTGTATCGTCGGATTGTTTCGTAGGTTGCCATCTGCACATCCTAGGCACCGTGTCATTTATAGTCTTTACTGAAAACGACATTTGGAAGCACAGGAAAGGGATCATAAATCCAAGCCTTTATGAAAACGCATTTATTTTAGTATACGGATTAATAAGATTAAGCAATAATAGAAATACTTACGGTCAACGGTGTCAAATAACTGACTATTTTTCTGACATTCCATCTAGAAGCCAGATCTAATTGTCGATATAAAAAGGCTACTGCTTCCATCTTCCAAGCTTGTTCATTCAATCAATTGATGTTCTACAAACATTCCAAGTAGTTAACGGGAACTTTAATGTCTGACTTATCACAGAACAAAGTACAACCCGATAAATAAAGAAGGTAAGCACGAAAAAAACTTCATAATCACATTCAATTGTATCTTCTTTCTTTTCCTTCTCTTCAAATGTGTCCAATAAGAAGTTAAACTTCATTGAATTTGAATAATTTAATTGTTCTATAGCTACATCTCTTGAAACGCTAAGATAATCAACTAAAAGATCGATCGGGTTACGATAAAAGTCCTCATAAATATAAGCACCAATAGTAGGAATTTTCAAAATTTGTGCCACATTGTCTAATGTTATTATCATTTCTCCAAAAGGCATGTGAAAAGAATTAGTTTCCGGATGCCGTCTCTCTATAAAAGCGGAAATAGTTACATAGTCAACATGCTTGTATAAGTACCGTGCCAATGAATACAAACTAGAATTTTTAATTTTCTGTGCAACTTGAGTTGGCACATCATCGATACTCCATTCCTTCAACTTCAACTTGAGTGGACAGAATATTTAAATATATTTCAATTTGAGTGGACAGAATATATTTAAATATTTGAAACGGAATTTAAATATATTTCAAATTCTGGTTCATCATTTTTCCAAACATATAATTAGTTCAGGATATAATTAGTTCAGATAATAAATTCCGTTTCATCATTTTTTCGATTTAGCTTCAAAACATGTCTATTCGGTCATGTCCAACCGAACGAAAAATCAAATTCCAGTTATAAACAACCGAACATGCTTGTTCAGTCATGTCCAAATGAAGAAAAAAAATCAGATTCCGGCTATAAACAACCGAACCAATATTAAACCCTTCCCCAACTCAAAAATCATATAAACAACCGATCATTGCTTGAAAATTAGGGTTTAAACGAAATTTAGGGTTTAAACGATTCGAATCGAATCACTTACTCGAGGTATTTAGCTATGATTGAAAGGGAAACACTTACTCGAAGGTGTGGGCTATTGAGAAGCGGCGATCGTCTGTTGCGAACCGCGGTTCTTCATTTTCGGCAATGTCAGCGGTGGACAAGGACTCTGCAGTGAAGAAGGAAGCTTGCATTTTGAATTTGGATGCCTCTCCATTTTAGCAATTTTGTTTTTGAGGTATTCGGAAGAAGGTAATGAAATTAGATGAGGTAGCCTTGGTTTTGGTGTGCAAAAGTGTAAATATGTGAATAATAGTAGTAAACTATATAATCTGCTTTGATTTGAGGTATGAAAGCAGCATTGTCTTCATACATCGCAACAAAACTTCTCGTCAATCGTTGATGATTCACAAGCACTTTGATGTGATTGATAGTAGATCTTAACTGTTTATTCAATTTCTGGATAAACGCTTCTTAGTGATTAGTATAACTAATGACTAAAAATGCAATCGTTAACTTTGTTTTCAAAGGAATTGATCTTTAAAGCTAATTAAATTGAAGAGCACATAACACATAAATAATAACAAGATCAATATTAAAAAAAAAAAATATAGAGAATATGAACGTATAATTCTTATAATGGTTCGATAAAATCATTATCATAAGCGCACAAAGAGTTTACTCTAAATACAAACAGGTTTTCTTTTGAACTGCGTAGGGTTTCCTAATGCTATCTTCTTCTTGTTTTCGAACTTCCTCTTGTTAGTGTCGAGGATATTTATAGCCGAGGTTGGAAGTTTTAGGCTATAGAAAAAACTTCCAAAATATCTCCTGAAACTAGGAGCAAAAAGTACGCTTGTTTAAAGAATAATCGGAGAAGCTTGGAATGTAAGAATCGCAGCTACGGAAAAGACTTGAATAGTGGTGAGACTCAACCACACAAATACTAGACCGACCCAGATTCATGGGCCGGTTGGTAGTGCCCTACTCGAATAGTTAAACTGGGTAGATCTGATTTTATTAGTCGAGTAGTTTGGTTCAGTTAGTTGAGTCAGTCGTGCTACTGAGCCAACTCATATCATTCATATCTTCATCGATTCATGCGTCTTCTTCTCCTCTTCTCTTTAACTACTACTATCGCATGCTATATGCTAATCTATTGTCACTTCATTTACTCCATTGACCCATCGTCTTTTTAACGGCAGACAGTCTATCCGAGTTTCACCTATAACCCTTTTCATCTAAAGTGTACGTTGTTAGGAATAAGCATTGTCATCAAGTACAGATTTGAATTATCCCATTCGAATGTCCAAAATTAAGGTGATGATGAGCTAATGGATTTAGCAAAAAGAAAATGGTTAGGAAGTATTCAAAGAGACAAAGAAACACAAGAGAATGATGCTCGAAAGGGCTAAGGAACGGAAAGGACATGGTTGGCTCGATAGCATGAACTGGTTCAGTAACACGTGCTGGCTAATTAGCATGATTGGCTCGAATACTTGACCTAAACTAATCGACCCATAAACTTAGGTTGGAATAGTAATTTTTTTAGCAAGCCTATTACCACTAGTCGACCCATGAATATGGACTAGTCTAGTATTTGCGTGGTCGAGCTTCGCCACTAATCAAGCCTCCTCCCATAGCCTACCTACACATACTCAACCTCTACACTTGTGCTTTGAATGAGTCCCCTTTTGATCTGGTTTTTCTTCTGCTTTTTCGGATTTGGATTGTTGTGTTTCTGATATGGGGATGAAGAGTTGGATCACAGCAGAGAGAGTAACAGAGCAAGTTAGAGAAGAAAATTGAATTGAGAAGAAGAAGACATTGTAAGAAAATTTCAGGATTAACCTTTTCATATCCTTTTTCCATTCTATATTCACTACATTTATAACCAAAGCTGTAACAAACTTTGTATACGTGACACATTAGGCATAGTTGCCTATACTACTTTTTCTAGCATGAAACAAATAACATAAAATATGAAATAAAGGTGCAGCAGCTTTTTTTCTAACAACCTAACAACCTGTAGTGATATTTTCTATTTTAATCCAGGAATCTTTTTTAGCAACTGGATCATTCTTTTGGGTCGTGCATGGTTGGGTGAGCAAGCTTCGTGTGTGGGTAGACTAGTGGTATGTGTATCAATACCCACTCCTTCAAGATCGACCTTGTCCTCAAGGTCGTTGTGGCTGTCAGCGAAGGCCACTGGTAATGGTTGTTGCCTAACTGTAGTTTTCCCAGCCCAGTAAGGAGATTGGTCCAACCCAGTAAGAAAGATAGTTTTCCCATTGAAAGAAAAGGCCATGGTCAGCTTCTTATAATCAACCGTAATCGGCCCAAATTGCTTCATCCACTGTATTCCAAACACTGCGTTAGATCCCACGATGTTGAGAAAATGGAAATCGACGACGAAGTTGTGGCCTTGTATTTCGACGCTAACGCCTACGCAGGATCCCGAGGTGCGTAGTTGTTCGCCATTGCCAACTGTTACCACGAAGGAGGTGCTCGTATCCACTTCGAGAGCTAGGAATTTTGCTACCTTCGGGTGGAGATAATTGTGTGTTGAGCCAGTATCAACCAAGATGGAGATGGATTTGTTATCGATGGTGGCTGGCAGGCGAATCGAGCGAAGGTGTTGTGAACCGGTGAGAGCAAGGAAGGATATTTCTTGGGCTGGCTGTTGTGGTGCGTCTAGGTTGGTGTCGGTGGTTGTAATGGTGAATGACGTTGGTGCTGAGTCTTTTTTGGGGATGTCGTTGTCCGGGTTGAATTCGGGGAGGATCATCAAGAGGTGGGTGGGTTTACAATGATGGCCGACGTAGTATTTCTCATCGCAATTGAAACATAAACCTTGTTGTTTACATGCATGCATCTCTGTCTGGGAGAGTTGTTTGATAGAAATACTGGTTTTGGAGGGTTGCGTGGAAGGTGTTTGTGGAAATGTCTGAGAGGTTTGCTGATTGTTTGCTGTGCTCTGGGACTGGGGACTGGTATTGTTAGTGTATATTGGTTTAGGTGGATCGTTGTATTTTCGTTCAATCAATTTAGCAGCATCGATTGCATCGGAGATGGTTGAAGGTTTTAGGAGTTGGAGTTCGTTTTGTATGTGGGTTTTGAGGCCGGATATAAAGCACTGTAGGATTGATTCAGGGGATAGTGTTGTTATTTGATTGCAAATGGTTTCGAACGTGGACTGATAATGATCAACTAAGATTATTTGTTTGAGTTTAAACAAGGTGGCTTATGGGTTAAGAAATGTAGGTGGTCCGAAGCGCTTCTCGATCGCTTTCGTCAATGCCATCCAAGTAGAGATTTGATTGTTGCGATGCATCCATTGAAACCATGCGAGAGCTTGGCCATGCATGTGGAAGCTTGCTAGATCAACTCGTTGGTCTTCCGGTGTTGAATAGTAGGCGAAGAATCGATCCGCTTGAAATATCCAATCATGTGGGTTGGATCCATCGAATGTAGTTAGAGAACATTTAGGAGTTCAGGTGGGTGTTGGTGTTGCTAATAGCGGCGGTTGTCGGTTTGGAGGTGATGGCTGATATGTGGTTGATGTGTAGTGAGTTGGTGACAAAGTTTGTTGGTTGTCTAGCTTGCGGTTGATGTTGGTTATTTGTGTGGAGAGATCTTGAAGAGCAGTTTTGATGTCAATGTTGTCGTCTGTTAGAGTTTCGAGCATGGAGTTATGGTTGGTCTGGTTTTCTTGTATTATGGTGATGGCTTCATTGTGTTGGTTGAGTTGCTGCAGCGCATCATCGAGTTGGGTCATGGTGATGGAGTTTTGTTGGATTTTTAGGAAGGAGAGTAGGGGAGAACGAAGGTGAAGTTTTAGGAGAGAGGGAGTAGAGGAGATCGGTGAAAGCACCAAATTGATATGGGGATGAAGAGTTGGATCACGGCAGAGAGAGTAACAGAGCGAGTTAGAGAAGAAAATTGAATTGAGAAGAAGAAGACATTGTAAGAAAATTTTAGGATTAACTTTTTCATATCCTTTTTCCATTCTATATTCACTACATTTATAACCAAAGCTGTAACGAACTTTGTATACGTGGCACACTAGGCATAGTTGCCTATACTACTTTTTCTAGCATGGAACAAATAACATAAAATATGAAATAAAGGTGCAGCAGCTTTTTTTCTAACAACCTAACAACCTGTAGTGATATTTTCTATTTTAATCCAGGAATCTTTTTTAGCAACTGGATAATTCTTTTGGATCGTGCATGGTTGGGAGAGCAAGCTTCGTGTGTGGGTGGACTAGTGGTATGTGTATCAGTTTCCAAATGATATCATGAGGTATTTTAGAGGACTTTTCTTGTCCAAGCCATCCAACCTATGTTATAAATACCCTTGACATATATAAGAGTAGGTTCAAAAAATTTCTTCAAGAAAATACGGCCAGACTTTGCCAAATTCAAAAGAGGACTCTTTGCATTTAGAGTAAACTCTGTGTAAGCTTCTGATAGTAGATCAAAATAAAATATAAAGAGGAGGTGGGCTAGTGATTTTGTTAAACACCGTAAAAATTGGACGTTCTTATTTTCATTTTCCTCTTTTCTATTGTTATCCTTGTTAATATTTTTGTGTTCTTAAATTTAGTAAACTTTAGAGATCGATCCTCCGAAAATGTAGTTATCGACTACAATTATATTGTTAACTTTGCGTAATCTTTGGGAGGTATTCTCCCAAGAATTGAATAAACATTAACCATGTACATTTGCCATCATCTCCATAAACCACAAATATCCTAGAATGATTAGACTACTAATTAATTTGGATTTTATTGATTGCTACAAAATTGTCATAGTTCCACATATAAATACATGTCTTATTTGTGAAGAAGCATTGTGGAGGTTCAACCTATATCTTGCATGCACATATCTTTTTAACTCACGGTGGTGCGATGATATTTTTAAGTAGAATAAATCCTTATTTTTTGTTTATAAAGAAAACATAAAATATGTTGAATTCCATTCAAATGAATTTTAGCTAGTTGTAAAAGACAACATCAAGATAATACTTCTGGACTAAGAATTGTGTCTAATCCATTGGTTTTGGCAATATTTTATTTTTCTAAGATTCTTTTTCCTGTGCAACATCTTTTAATACTCAACAATACTCAACAACGCTTTCAACTTTTCAAGGATTATCAATTACATTGATATAATCAACATAATTTGAGTTATGGAATATCTTAATTCAGTTTTTGATAAACAAATGTGGATATATATGGTTATTAAGATATGCCCCTTTCGCTATGTACTCACTTTGTTCATTGTACCACAATGTCACAAATTGGTTTAGTTTGCACGACAACTTCTTAATTAAAGTACACATCTCTAATGAACTACGATCTATGTATTAGAGGATCATAAAATATTATTTTTAATTCGTATTGGGTCATGACTATAACTTTGGGAAATGTTGAGTATGACATTTTTTATCGTTAAAAATTTATTGAACGGTTTTGACCTTGAAATCTTATAAGATCAATAATTTATGAAAGGAGCCTAATTAGGGGTTGAGTCTAATTCCATTTAAAAGGTATGATTGTTTCTCTTTTCATAAAGTGGTCGTAATAGCTTTTGGTTTCACTACACCGTAAACGATGTTTTGATACGGCTAAAAGCCGTATCTAATCTTATTAGATACGGCTTATAGCCGTATCAAAATATGGCGTGCTTATTTTTTTTGATACGGCTATTAGCCGTATTTAATATGATAATTAGATACGGCCTTTAGCCGTATCTAATTCATCCATTAGATACGGCTAACAGCCATATCTAATGAGTAACTTAGATACGGCCTAAGGCCGTATCTAATTGTCATATTAGATACGGCTAATAGCCGTATCTAATGTATCAATTAGATACGCCATTTTAGCTGTATCTAATTGACACATTAGATACGGCCAGAAGCCGTATCTAAGTAGTCAATTACACATACATATATAAAATTCCACACTCAAATGATATTAGAAAACAAATAATATTATAGGCAGTGCACATTCAAATGATTCAATAATCCGCGTTGCAGTGCATAATAACTTAACAATATCATTACATAACACGAAAAATAGTACATACTAGCATTTAGTACAAATATGAAGTTAAGCTCAAAACAAGAGCTACACAAGTCACAATATCAATACAAGACAGTTCTTGCTAAACCAAATAAAACTAGTACATACTCCAAGTCTCTTGCTACACTTCTTGTTAAACCAAATAAAAATAGTACATACGCCAAGTCTCTTGCTACACTTCTTGCTAAACCAAATAAAATTAGCTAGCACCAAAGATTGCATAAAGATCATTCCTGATTCAACCTGCAAACATAAAAATGGGTATAAATTATAGTAGTACAAAAGACAGTTTGAGAAGTTTGTGTCATACCAAAAAAATAAACGCTAATGACAATATGGAGAGATGTTGCAGCAGAGGTGCCGTGATGTTGGGTTGTGTGCTAAGGTAGTGCAGTTGGTTGTGGTTTGTGTAACAGATAGATGATAGGGGAGGCAGTGGGAAGGGTAGTGGGTGCAGCAGTTGAATTTGAGGTGAAGGGGATGTAGGCAGGGGCAGGGACAGTGGTGGTGATTGTCAGAGGGGGGTTGTGAATGAAGTATCAGTGTTTTACAGAGGAGAAAGGCAGTAATGAAGTGATCTTGTGATATTGAACTGTGAGGCTGAATGCGGATGGTACAGTGATGATGGAACAGTTGTATGTCTTGAAGGTTGAAGGTGTGACAGGGGCCGGAAGTAGTGATTCACTGGGAATGAATGGTTGTTGCTGGAAGTATGTTATTACAGAAGTGTTGAGATGACTGGTTTTGGTGATGTTTGAGGGTGATGTACAGGCAGGAGTGTTTTGAAGATGCTGAGATGGTTGTAAGGCGTGGTGTGTGTGAGTTGTTGCTTCAAGTTGCTCTGGTGCGTGATGGTATGTTAGTAGTTTGGGTTGTTTGTGAGAGCAGCAATAGTTTATGCAGTGGTATGGGTTGATGTTTGTGAACAGGGGAATGGCAGCAGGGGACGATGAGATGAAGGGGTGTGCACTTGTTAGTTATGTAACAGGGGAGTATGAAAGGTTGAGGAACATGTATGCTTAAATAGACCTTATATTAATCTTTCACCCGATGCTTATGTATTACAAGAACAGAAGGAAATTATAAACAAGTTGCTTAAACTGAAATATGATAAGGTGCTAAATAATATACTATTAAATGAGCATGATATTCTCAATCATAAGACGAGAATAAAACTATAAACATAATGTACTATTAAACTGAAACATGATATAATGTTAAAAGAATATATATCATTATATTATTATAAACATAATGGAACTGAAATATGATTAGGAGAACCATTTAGTGTTTACGTAAAATCCAACAAACTCTACATAACTCATATCTCGTATAAAAAATTATCTAGAACATCTCAAATGAAGCATAACAAAATATCAATTCTATAATATAGATAAAATGCAAGCCTAAGCAAGACTAGTCACTCGTGCTAATTAAAATATAAAATACTATTAAAGACTAAAGTTTAATGTTTAAACTTGCTGACTTGTTAAATTTGATTGTTAATGTAATTCTCTTATTAAACTAATTTGTTGAAACTTGTTGACTTGTTAAATTTTCTTAAGATGTGAATCATATCCCCAAATAAAATTCTGCTAAAAAATATGTAATAAAAAGAAATAACATAGTGCTCACAACATCACATTGTATTAATAAAGAGATTAACCACACTATTAATATCCTAATATATATGAAACACTAAATGTATCCCTGGTTTAATTATCCTAGGAGACTAAACTTAGTTTTATATTATTGTTTCTATTATTTTGAATATTTTTGTTCTTAAAAAAGTCAATATGAGATTTTGTTTTTTTAAGATACTCTTTAAAATCTAAATTGTTATTTAATTTATAACTAGTGTTTGAAAACTAATTAAAATTAATTAAAGAAGTTGCATATATAAAATTATTCAATCCTAAAATAATATTATTAAAATCTCGTTGGTTCCTTTCAAGTTAAATATACCAATATGTAATTATATAAATAGTATCTAGTAAATATCTATTGAGACCCTTATAGTAAAATCAAATATTATTCCACTATAGCTCACAATTATTATGTGTAAAATTTATATTAAAATCAACTAAATTATTCTTATTTTCTCTAATTTACTCCTGCCATATGATTCATGAACCATTTTTTATTTCTCAAAATTACTCCTGCCAAATATACCTGCTCCATCATCTAGAGATATCGAATAAGACACTTCAGATGGCATACATATCCACCCACTCCAACATCAGCAAAGGTCTCTGCAAATTGATGATTCATTTTGCTGGTTCTCTCATCTGGTAGCAGTATACTGTCCAACACCACTTTTTCATGTGTGGATGTTATAGATTTTCCATGGATGTTGGACAATGTAGAATCTTGGCATATAGTACCTGTTGTAATAAAAGGGAATATTTATTATTATTTAAGTTTTCTACTTATTATGTCATAAATGTTTAAATGTTCAAAATACCTGTTCCTATTAATTCTAAATCAGAGTTGAGGATTTCACATTTTTGATTGTTCGTAACATTGGTCGAATCCTGCAACTGCGAAGCAATGAATTCAGGAGCATTGAATTGTGTGGTGCGTCCTCCATCAGAAGAATTGACCGGTGCACGAATTCCCTGTTCAATATTTCCCACCATGTTGATCAAAACCTCCATTTGCCCAGACAAATTTCCCACCGTACTCTCCAAACTTCCCACCCTCATTTTCAACTCATCCTGCTCGCCATGAACATGTCGGAGTCGTTTCTGTGCAATGGCACAAGCCTTAACTTTAGTCTTTGGTATAACGGTCCCAACACCGCGGTTCCTACCCCTTGCATCCTTACCAAGCACTTGTGATAAGATGTCTTCATCCACTGTCAATTTTTCTTCATCACTATCAGTGATCTTTTCCTTCGCTTTCGCAATTTGATCCTATAATATGATAATACTTACATGAATAAGGAATTTTAAAGAATATGCAAGTTAATATTTGTTTAACTTACAAAGTATGGAGAAGTGGCATCTGATATGCTACCATCTTTTTTCTTGTGTGTCTTCTCCCATACTTGATGACGACTGATATTTGTTGATGGACTAGCAACGATCTGCAATACAAGTTGATGCAACGACATGAATATCCAATCACAATGTATAAATCATTTGAATGAAAATGAATATAAATTACCATTTCTTGTTCTATTTTAGCGTGACTTTTACGTCCTGCATGATGAGCATAACTGAGCAGTGCTCTGTTCTTTTTGCCTACCTTCCTTCTTCCGCTCACTTCAGGCGTTGCTTCATTTTTTACGAACTCTGCCCAATCTTCTTGAGCAACTGTAGGTGGGCAATTTTTCAACCGTTCTTCGTCATTGTTGAAAGGGTCATAATAAACCACTCTCAAGTTTTTCTTGTATCTCCTAAAAGCCTCGGCCATTCTCCTTAAAAACATTTCCTTTGAAAGCAGATCGAGCTCATAAATTTTCTGCAAAAAATATATTAAATTAAATGTTGTGCAAAGAGTTGAAACCATAAGGCTATTGAATGAAATAGATGTTGTCAAACAGATAAGGATACTTACCACCAATTCGTTCCACACGTTGCCCTTGTATATTGCAGGTACTTTATTCCAACTTATATATGATATCGGCACATGAGCTCTTACTAGTTTACCGAGCGTAGTAGCGATTTTTCGAGCGTTATCTGAGACCGAAATACCAAGTAAGTTTTGATCAACTTTCTTCGCCTTTGAACATGACGAATGTGAAGATGGTGGATTTTGTGACATAGTTTTCTGCAAAATATAATAATACTAATTATAGATGTATCAATGTATCAATGTCAACACTCCATAATATAACACACTTGCACATACAAAATTATTAAGTGACAACACCTGGAATTGCATTGGAATGGATAAAATATTCAAAACATACATACACAGAATCGTGCAATTAAAAATATACAGACACACGATTAAGTGATGTACGAATACTAATAAGTTAACATATGGATTTGGTAAGGTCTTCTAATTTTTCATTGTCTTTAAAAGCTGATTGATAGACGGTAGGGAACTCAATGTCATCCACATTTGTAGTTAACCGTTTTGGTGTATGCAAGACCACAGACCATCCGTTATTTTTTAAATCTTTTGAGTAGAAAACTTGACTCGCTTCTGATGCAAGAATAAATGGCTCGTCATTCACGTTATTTTTGTTCTTCAATTTCTCTAAATTTACCATGATGAGGTTTGAAATGGGATCTATTTTGCAACCATTGACCTTATCCTCGACTTTAACCCAATCACAATAAAAAACTGTTTGTTTGAAGTCAGTGTAATCCAACTCAAGTATCCGTTGAATGACTCCGTAATACGTTGTTTCCGCTTCCTTATAATTTTTATCCTTGCCACTCGCTCTAAATTTTGTAATTGCTCTCATGCATACACCGCTATTTTGTGTTACCATACGGTCTTCGTACTTTTTCATGGAAAATGAAAATCCATTCACTTGGTACTTCATATAACTACACGTTATGAACTTCGGCCCGTGCACTAACCGCCACAGAGTTGGATCAACATCGATGGTCTTTAACAACTCATTACGTAACCATAGATTAAAACTTTGAACTACTTCCACGGTGGTAGCCCTGCCTCTAGGTTGAAATCTAGTACTTTTCACATAGGAGTTGTACCTCCTACGAAAAACACATATCAAAATGTATATATAAATTGAATTAAAAAAATTAAAATTCCAAACAAGTTCGTGAACTTACTTCTTCCATTCATCCAATCCATCGTACTTATTAAGGACCCATCTACGCACCTGTTTAAACTGCACTTGGGTTAACGTTATGTCTTTACCATTATTCAGAGGTATCTCACCAGCAAACTCATCGTCCTCGTCTAAAAACGCTTCGCGGGTATGTTTGTGATTGCCATCACCTCCGTTTGGCATATATTCCATGCAGTAAAGACTAGCTTCTTGTACGATATCCTTCTGCAATACACCCTTCAATGTATCTTTTGTTGCGCACATATCCTTTATATGTTTTCATCAACCTATAAATGTGATCGATTATATACTGTAGACTGTAGCTATTTATATGTAATAATGATGTGCATAACTGCAATTAGAAATTTACCATTCAAATGGATACATCCATCTATATCTGACAGGGCCACAAATCAATGCTTCATCAGCTAAATGAACCATAAGGTGGACACTGATATCAAAAAATGCAGGTAGAAAATGTTTTTCAAATACACACATTGCTTCTACTAAGCTAGCCTTTGCTTTTAAAAGATGTTCCCTATTGATCACCTTTGAACACAAAATGTTAAAGAATAAACTAATACGATGAACAGCATTTCGTAGATCCTTATGTTGTGGATAAGAATGTTGAAGCAATACCGGAAGCAAATGCTGCATTATGACATGGTAATCATGTGACTTCATATTTCTTAGTTCTGTAGGATTGATGCTCACATTGTTGTGAAAGTTAGAAGAAAATTTGTTAGGCACTTTTAGATTTTTCAAAACGGTGCAAAACCGTATCTTTTCTTCTTTGCTCAAAGCGAAAGTTGTCTTTGGTATGATTGTTTTATTTGTTTCTGGATCTTCCATCACCCACAACTTTTGTTTTATACCCATGATTTTCAAATCCTTGCGTGCATTGATGCCATCTTTTGACTTATCTTTATGGTCCATAATGGTGCTGATGAGATGCTCCGTGACATTCTTCTCCGTATGTATAACATCAATATTATGTCGGACCAAATTTGCTTTCTAATATGGTAAATCAAAAAAGATAGACCTCCTATACCATCCAGAAATATGTCAACATCTTCATTGGTTGACTTTTTCCTTTTTGACCTGTTTCTTCTTTTTGTTTACCAAGTTTCATTTTGATATTCGCTACTTTCTTTTCAACTTGAAAACCAGTCAATGGCCATTTAGGGCGATGAAGTTCTTGTTCGTTGTTGAAATTTGTCTTATCGTATCGAAACTTGTGTTCGTTAGGAAGAAACATTTGATGTCCCATGTAACACATCTTCTTACTTTTAGGAAGATAATAAGAACATGTGTTTTCCCCACAAACAGGACAAGCAAAGTAACCGTGAGTTGTACATCCCGATAAAGTCCCAAAAGTAGGGTGATCATGGATTGCCCACAGCACCCTCGCTCTCATTGTGAACTCAAATTTATTTAACGAGTCAAATGTAACTACTCCTTCCCATAACTGCTTTAACTCGTCTATCAACGGCTGTAAATAAACATCAATATCCTTTCCTGGTTGTTTTGGCCCAGAAATCAACAATGTTAACATTGAGAACTCCATTTTCATGCACATAGACGGAGGAAGATTATATGGTACTACAATTACTGGCCAACAACTGTAAGGGTTAGAGAGAGAAGCATGTGGACAGAAACCATCTGTTGCTATTCCAAATGTGACATTTCGTGGCTCGGCAGTAAAGTTTGATCAAATGAATCTGTGACTTTCCATTGAGAAGTGTCACATGGATGACGCGTTACAGTTGGATCAGACTTGGCACGACCATGCCAGGTCATCGCATCTGCCATCCATGGTACAGTATACAATCTCTTCAATCTAGAAATTAAAGGAAAATGTCTTAATGTCTTTCGAGGTACTTTGGTGCATTTTCTCTCTTCGTTTAATGATGTCCTATATCCTGGTTCATTGCAATTTGTACAAGAAACTTTGTTCGCATCATCTTTCCAGTACAATATGCAATCATTGATGCATGCATCATAAGTTTTGTAATTCATCCCAACTTGCTTAATGATCTTCTTCACGTCGGAGTACTTTGTCGGCAGCGTGTTACCTTCGGGGAGTAACTCCTTTATTAGTTCGAGAAGTGCAGTCATACCATTATCTGAAAAGCTGTATTGGGTCTTCAAGCTATTCAGTTTCACAATGGCATACAGCTTCGTAATCCCTTTTGAACATGAAGGATACAGCGGCTCTTTTACGCTACCAAAAAGAGATTTATACTTCTTACTTTCATTGGCCTGCCAATCTGGATAATCAGTAGACTGCTCTCCAACATTAGCATGATCAGGCAACGAATTTTAGGTTGAAAATGATGAAATCTATCTGCATCATTGACCAGATCTTCCATCCTAATATGTTCAGACTCAGCAGTAGTTCTTCCATGACTAACTGGTTGTTGTTTTTCCATCTCCGCCCCTTTTTCCCCATGAAAATACCACGCTGTATACGATTGGATAATACCCCATCTAAGCAAATGAAAATGAATGTCATCTAATTTGACCGTCTTCATATTTTTGCACCGGGTGCAAGGGCATAAATACAATCCTTTCTTACTACCGTTTTCTTTAACAAAACTAATGAACTTCTGCACCCCGTCTATATAGTATGTAGATCTTAGATCTGATTCATTTATCCATTGTTTGTCTATGCTGAAAGACATACTGCCCTCCTATATCGTATTTAACAGAACATGGGGGCTTTGCATACAATAAGTAGTTAGTTGACAATACAATAAGTAGTTAGAGTACTGATGATTTTATTATCATGGGAAATACATTTTTTTTCCTGTATTACATCTTGATAAACATAATCATAGATATTTTCCATTAATAAAAGAACTGTGGTATCACTTTACTATAGCTAGCTTTGATTAGCAAAATGGTTAACTATGATTATGGATGGTTAAAATGAAGATTTTGAATAACATAGCAAATTACGCCTAGCTAGTACTTAACATTTTTATATTGTTGTAGGCAATACAAATAAAGCCATCCCAAAAAATGTTTTTGAAATTTTTTAGAGCATCTGTTGATTTGGACACAAATAATGTAACTAATGTGCCTAGGTCTGTGTTTGATAATACATCTAGATAACTAATTCCATTAACTATCCTACAGTCTCCCTGCAAAGAAATATCAGAAGTACAAGACATGTTTCTAATTATCAGAGTATTTTTTTCTTTCTTTGATTAAAATTAACTATGCACTTACTAATATAGTTTCTCACTTCTCACAAGGCAAGTTTTACAAAATGCGTGGGATGCCAGTCAATCTCTACTTCTTTAATGTTTGTTAGTTCATTATTTGAATCATTAACATAACCCCAACCGTATTTTCACTCTTTCATTTAAAGAAAAAAAACTCTTTATTTCTCTGCTCTAAAACTTTTGCAATTAATTGAGAATACTTTAGGAGTTGGAAACATTTCATTTCTCTTTTTTTAATTAAATTGATTGACTTACTAGTTGTCATTACTGATCAATTTATACACATTATAAATTATGAGTATATCTAAATATGCTCTAGATACATACGGACATTGCTAAAGTTCAAATTAAACTTAGCAACGAAGTGTTACCCCTCAATCTTGAAGATGAAATTGATCTGATCAAATTATGCGTCTTGCCTCGTGCTTTATCGTCACCACTATATATTACATTTGGAAGAAAAGAAATAGACACATTTTTGAGCACAAGGAAACAAATAAAAATATCAAATTGAAGCTAATTCTAGATGAGAGAACTTATTCGATGAGGAATTCAAAGGCAAAATATATGGACTATTTAAATTTCAATAAATGGAACTCAAAATATAGGGTTTATTTTAAACATTAGCACCAAACTATTTCCAAAAATTTTGCCATTACAACGCCGCCATTTTGTAGCACCGGAGTAATGTCTATGCATTACCCCTCTCCTGATACTTGGCTTGCACCATTAACAACAATTTTATCCACTTATACAACAATGTCAAAACCATTAATATGTCAAAACCATCACACATTACTGCACATACCATCACAACCCCTGTTACCAAAACAACATTCACTGGCATACTTAAAACTGCTTTGCCATCATCTCCACAAACATTTGCCTTTGTGCATATCCTCAAACTTCATTACCCCTTCTCACTTCACTGAAACAATTCACACTTCTGAACCATGCAACCATTCATACCATTACACACTGTTTCATCTAACCTCCTTGCCACTTCACTGACTCTACTTGCCTCAACGTTACATAATGTCAATTACCAAACATTCAACAATCTTCCAACCATTCAACAATCATACAAACTTCACAGTTCAACATACTCCCCTCCTGCCAACAGTTCAACAATCACCAGTGCACAGTGCACAAGCCTTCACATACAAACTACAACCACTTCAGTTTACCTGATCATCTGCCATCATCCCCGTACACCACTTCCTTGCTTCGACAACCCCATCCCACTACATGACCACCCCAAATACTGCCAGCAAACAATCCCTTCTCCAATTCAAACACTTCCTTTACCACCCAATAGATCACCAAACCACCTTGACCATCCACTACTTCATTTCTACAAACCCACAGCAATACAAACTTCTCTAACCATCAAATTACCCACCATACCACTGCATTCACAATTCCATCATCCCCCTGCACCAACAATTACCCACTGCTATTCAGTTCTTCTTCCACCACAACCTCACCAGTAGTCACACCACTTCATCCCACTGTCCAAACCCGCTTGAAACGATCAAGTTATCTCCACTCTAACATCAACACTGGATTTACATTACCCCTATCCAGTAGCACTGCAAATACACAGACCAACCTACTTTCTGCCATCCACAACCGCTACTTCCCCTACACTTTACTGACTAACCAACCTTTCCCTCAACTTCACTGTCACCATTTGCCAACTTCTATCTGCGCATTCAATCACCTCCCTCCTCAGCAAACACTGCCAATCGCAACCATACCCAAAAAAAAACCACCGCAATTAACTCACTTCGTAACTCACCTCTCCCACTACAAAAAACAATCGCGAAACCAATCACCCAATTCAACAATCGAACCATCGCATACCATCAATCACATCTCCCTTTCAAACAATAATTTGGGAATGGAGGCAAAAAAAACGAAGAAGATAAATTCATGTACTCAATAACAAATTCTGATGTTGAAGCTATGATGCAATACATGGTGATGCTCGTAATAGTAGAAATAAATAAAAAATACTAATACATGGAAAGGAAAATAAACAACATCCGAATACCTGAAAGCACGATTACGTGAAGGAAAAAGAAAGGCGACTGATAGAAGTTTAAGCTGAAGAAACTTGTTATTTTAAAACGCGATTTAAGGAGAAAGAAGGAGAGAATAGCCGGAATTAGTCGTTGAGTTAGGGGAAGAATTTGGGGGAGAACGAAAAAAAACGAGGGAAGGAAATTTGGGGAAGACCGTGCTTTCAAGGGTGTTTGATTTTCCAGCGAAAATAGGCACGAATTTGATACGGCTCAGAGCCGTATCAAAATTTAGATACGGCTTTTACCCGTATCAAATTTGATACGGCTTTGAGCCGTATCAAATAGGGTGCATAAGGGTGTGGCTAAAACAGCTTTATGGTGCAGTGTTTTGTCATGTAGGAGATATTGCCGTTTGAAGTTTGAACTGTTTATGACCAGATTAGTGAGTAATTAATTAGGCTCAAATTTGGCCAATTAAACCATTTCAAAATTGCACCTAATTGAGGATGATAGGATAGTTCATAATCACTTCCGCTTCCCAAAACTGAACCAAACCTCCATTAACACGTTTTCAACCAAAATGCACCAATTTTCCCTACTTTGATTAGCTTTACAACATCATTAAGATGTGATTAGTGAAGGAAGTAAGAGATTTACTATTTTGGTGCCTTGGAATTAATGAAGCTTGCTATTTTACCATAGATTTGCTTTAGAATTCGTGTAATTTGGATTTAAGGTGACTGTTTTTAATTCTTTCACTATTCTATGTATATTGATATGTGCATTTTAAGACTATTTTCAATGTTTAATTGTTTATCTAACTTTAATAACACCTTAATCCATTTAAAAGATAAAGTTCACTTTTGATTCGTTTTACAGTATTTATAAATCATGTGGTCATTTTCGCTTTTAACCACATCTAGGAAAATATACGTGTTTGAATCATGTTTGGATTGCTTATATGTGATGTTTGGATGATGTATTATGTTTGTATGAAATTGTTTGATATGTTTATTAGTTTTTAGAGTAGTTAGAAATCAGGTCGCTATTTTGAGCAAATTGAAGTCAAAAATATTCCAAACGTGGTGTGGTTGGATTATGTTGTTGTTTGTAGCCTAGGAAGACCCCAAAACAAGTCGCATGGGATATGATAAGAGGGTCATATCAGTGGTAAATGCAAAACATGTCGGTAGTGACTACTTCGGGCTAGAGCATGAAGGACTTTGGGAATTGGAGGTTGGAGCCAAGGTTTTAAATATCGGATTTCGGTCACATTTCGTCTCGGAATTTTTACACAAGTTGTCTCGTATCGAGGGAGCTCTCGGACGAGATGAGTACGTATCGGGTGTACATCTCAGATTGACATCTCGGGTCTTATAATGCATTTCGGGAATATGTTGGGTGTACTTATGTGTCTAAAATTGATGTGTCAAAAATATATTTAATGGTTATAACTTTCATAGTAAAAATAAAAATGGTAACATACTTGATTTACATGGAAAAGGGAATATTTTTAGAAGAGTAGTAGCTTGATTAGCTTAATTGAATTGGTAATGATTGAATAATATCCTTTTATTTGAACATAATAAAGAAGTGAAACCTTTCGCTATGACTAAATAAGATAAAAAGTAAAGAATATGTTCAAGAAGTTGGTAAATTATAATTGGATTGAGTAGTTTCTTTTGAATCAATATGAAATAACAAATATTATGCAAAATAAGAAAAATGTATAATTTCGGGTGAAATTTCGGATTGAGATTTTGATCCATATTTCGGATCAGATTTGAATATCTTGGACGAGATGAGTGTCGAGTAAGATATGTGGGAGATTTGATGTCTCGTCTCGTTTAAGTGTGAAAATGAGATCTCGGACGATATATAGGAGATTTAAAACCATGGTTGGAGCTTCGAATAGGTTAAAGATGAGAGGAATAATGCTTAAGAGTTAGAAGGTTTTAGGGCTAAGGAATCAAGTCAGCGCCGACTTGATTGGCTTTGGGACAGGAAGGCGGTGGCTTCAGGATGAAAAGATAACTACTTCAAGTTGTTAGCATGAGAGCTTGGGGATCTATTAGGAAGCAGCACACCAAGATAGCTCAACCATTTTTGGTTAAGTCATCATGTCGGCATCGACATAATGAGTCATGTTGGTATATACATGATGCACGGTGACCAATCATGGTCAAACTTTATAGGGATAATGATGTTATCTTATGGAGTGTGCTGAATGTGTTCGTTCGTTCGAAGATCGAGTTTGACATGATGGCTTTGGAACTATTACGAGATGACTCTATGACATGTAATTGATGTATATAGATGTTCCGATGATGACAACTTGATGAGGATGGAGTTTCATTAAGAAGATGACAAATTGATGAGGATGGAGCCGTACTATGGGGACGATGACTAAATAATGGGTGATGAGATGGTGATCCAAAGGACGAGTTCAATAATAGGGGCTCGTGAGTGGAACCATGATTGTGTTCTGCTATGGATATGAATGGAATATAATGCGACTGTGTTCAATTATGATGACATGTGCAAAGAGATCATAGATATTTAGAGGTTTCCAACATGCTCGTATGGAGAGGGTACGTAAGGATACCTACCTGGATTATGACGGTGACTATATTTTATAACCATGGACAACCCTGGACCTTATGATTGTCAGTCTATATTCTAGCCTTATGAAGTGGCATGGATTGAGCATTGTGAAACCGAGATTTGATTTGAATCTTTAGCTTATGATGATGTCATGCGAGTTAACTTATATCCAACACACTCGAGTAACATGAGGATTGTTTGATGAATGTCATGTTTGCTATGTTTGTGATGTTTATTCATTAACCTAGGCAGTCAGTGTCACATGAGTACATATTATGACTAGAATACCTAAACACCCAACGTTGTACTTAGATTGTAGTACACCCATATGATGATGATGACATCAGAGTAGCATGGATTGATTGTTATGTGCTTACTTTTTGGATGTAGGGACAACTCAGGTATGGTTCTTCATACCCTATATCATATATTATACCGATTTTCATAGTATTTTGAAATTGTTTATCGCTCACACCAAAATGTAGTCCGACTTGAGGTTTTATGATTTTCTTCTTATTATCTAAGTTATTCTTAAATGAATAGGCTAGATAGCAGGTGTGGAATGACATGCAACGTAGTACCGGTGGACTAGTAGGAGGCTATACACTCATGTATACTATTTTTGGAGCTTTCACTGTTTTCGTTGTATAACACCGTAGAGCTTTGATAGTGTATGACTTTATCTTGGGACATATGTTTTTGGTTTATTTATTAGCTGTATAAACTCCACTACTATTTTGTATAACACTATTGAACCTATGCTATGATCTATAATGGTCCATTTTGTTATATCTCTATCTCGCCTGTTTTATATCCATGATTTGGATTATATTTTATCTTTGAGCTGTGAGACATATGACATGATTCATGATTATTTTACTTACTTTACCCCTTGATTATCGTTCTACATCAGCCGATCACTATTACAATGCACTATACAGTTATATTGCATGTAGGAGGTGTGGGGTGGTCATCACATTTGGTACCAGAGATTAGATAGCATAATTAACCTAAGGGATACTGGGATCCATTAGAGATAGAGTACGAGTTATCATTCAACATGGGTATGTGAATACAAGAGAGCATACTAGTTATATATTTTGATGTTCTAAACTATATAGCAGTATAGATAACATAAGTCGCACTGCACATACGAGTAACATTGATGTAACTTTTCTTTCTAAAAGAATGATCATTCTCATTAGAGATTAAGAATGAGCCAGCATATAAGAAACGTTGCTAGGAATTCAGTCTCTAGAGTTGAAGAGGTGAATGATCGGGTGACTGCTAACCCTAAATTTTAGAACATATGCGTAGAGATGGTATGGAACATGGTTTCGAACACTCAAGGTATCCTTAATGCTGGAGGTAGTGGTGCTCAAGTGCAAGGGCCCATAGTTGACTTTGCTAAGTTAATTAGACATTATTCTAGCTTAGGAGGGAAGTTGTTCCTTGGAATGGAGTTGATTGTGGAAGTACAAGACTGGATTAATATAGGTGAAAGTATCTTTGAGAACTTGGAATTAGATGATACCATAAAGAGGAAGTCGACCTCTAAACAACTTTAGAGCCGAGCGATGAGGTAGTGGAATGCCATCCAGATTACAACTCTCGAGGACAAGATCACTTAGGAAAAGTTCAAGATTAAATTTGAGGAGAAGTATATACCGGCTGTCCAGAAGTTGGTGCTATTATGAAAGTTTGCTAATTTGAAGCTAGTTGATACGACTATCTCGAAGTATAGTGCTAAATTCAATGCTGTCGAATTATGATTTATCTTTCATTGATACTCCACTTAAGAAGAATTAGAAATTCATCATGGGCTTGGATAACTACTTAAGAGAGAAGATGGTATGACACGATGAGTCCTTTGAGAAGCTAGGAGAAAAGGCTCTTCAACATGAGAACCTTTATCCTAAGTCTAAACCCATTGTTGTTCCTAAGGAAGACCCAAAGCCATAAGACGGATGAGGAAGCAAGAGGAAAGTGGAATAATAGTAAGAAGGAGAAGTTCCAAGTGGATGGCCAGAAGAAGGGCAACTGGGAGCCAACCTACTAAAGTTGTAGGGAGAAAGGTCGTCTTATTAAGGATTGCAAGGATGATGGAAGAAGGTGCTACAAATGCAACAAAGTCGGGCACATTCAAAAGGAATATCCCTAACCAGTAATGCGGTGGAAAGTGGTGAAGGCATATGCATTGGATGCTGTTTTTACATCATTAAGTTCTCCCTCAACGAAGGAGAAGGGAAAAAGCACCATTATTCAACGTATGCTTTCCATTTATGATGTTCCTAGACATGTTTTCTTTGATACCGGGGATTTGCATTCCTTTATATTTAGTGACTGGGTGATGGATTGTGATTGAAATCCGACATGATAGAACGACCCTTGATTATGACAAATCCTGTTGGGGGCTCAGCTATCCTATCCATGATTTGTGAAGGCCTAGTGTTATCGAGTCATATGTGTTATTTTGTTGTGATTGTTTTGTTTTGAGTTTTGTTGGGTTTGGTGTTTTTCTAAGGATGGATTGGTTGGAAAGGTACGGAGTAGTGATAGACTATGAAAGGCCGTTGGTGACGATAAGGACCGATGATGGGAGGAGATTGGAGATAGGTTGCCTGCCTGATGTTGAGGTGATGGTTAGCTTTCCATTTTCGCTTGAGGTCCTACATGATGATTTATCATCGATGCCTGTAGCTAAGGAGTATCCGGATATATTTGAGGTGATGGATTATCACTACATAGGGAGATCGAATTCTGTATCGATTTAGTCAAAGATGCTAGACCAGTAGTTATGCCTTTGAGGCATATGGTACCCAAAGAGTAGATAGAAATAAAGGTGCAAGTGAATGACCCGTTGAGGTGGGGTTCATTATAAAAGTATTTTTGAGTAGGGTGCATCTATAGTGTTTGCCATTAAGGTAGATGGCTCTTGAGGTTGTGTGTTGATTACCGTGAGCTGATTAAGGTGACTAAGAGGAACAAGTATCCATTCCGATGTATTAATGAATTTTTCGACGAACTCCATGGTGCGGCGGGTTCTCTAAGTTGGATCTTGTGATTGGGTTTCATGAACTTAGAGTATCTAAAGAGGGTACATCGGTTACCACATTTCATATTCTGTCTAGATTTTATGAGTGGTTGGTTATGCTGTTTGGGCTAACCAGTGTCGACATAATTTGTTAATCTTATGAACCATGTTTTCAGGAACCAGTTAAATAAGTTTGTGCTTATGTTTGTTGTTGATATTCTAGTCTTTTCATAGATGAAAGAGGAAAATAAGACACATTTGAGGATTGTGATGGAGGTGTTGAGGTAACATCGACTGAAGGAAAAGTTTTCAAAGTGTCATTCCTAAAGAAGGAAAGTGAGATTCTTAGGTCATATTGTTTTGAGGAGAGCATTGCTGTAGATCCTATGAAAGTTGCACTAATTTAGGATTGAAACCAACAAAAAAAACTCTATGGATGTGAGAAATTCCCTTAGATTGGGGGGATACCATAGACGTTTTATCAAGGACTACTCTAAGTAGCAACGTTGACCAATTTGACAAAGAAAATCAAACTTTTATTTAGGATGCGAGGTACGAGCATGCGTCTATGAGTCTAAAAGTGCGGTTGACGAGTTCATTGGTGTTAGTCATTCCAAGTGGGAATAAGGACATGACAGTATACACATACCCTACGGTACTGGACTAGGTAGGAATGGTTGTCGCGTATGTTGGTCGATAGCTAAAACCGCAAAATAGGAAGTAATCAACATTTGATTTGGAGTTGGCGATGATAGTATTCACTTTGAAGATTTGGAGGCACAATTTGATAGGAGTGAGGTTCGAGTTATTTACCGACCATAAATCATTGAAGTATCTCTTATTTCAGAAGGATGTTAATCTTCATCAATAATTACAGTTGGAATTCTTAGCCTTTTATGACTTTGGGATTTCCTATACGCCTAATAAGGGAAATGCAGTTGCTGATGCTTTGAGTAGAAGACATTCCAGGTTAGGAGCGATGTTCCTATAGTGGACGTAGTTTGAGTTTATTATTGGTTATTATTATAGGTTATGACTTCATACCTCGATGTGAGCTAAAGCCAGGGATGTTAGCTAGTTTGATTATTAGATCTATTTTGATTGAGAGGATATGCAATAGTCAGAAGCATGATGCTATACTAGCAAAGATCATAGAAAAGGTAGAAGGAGGAGTAGAGTTTGAAGAGATAAGCAATACAGACTCGACTGAGATGGTGATGTTTTTTCTCCGATGTCGATGGATTGAGGGACGATGTGCTACGAGAGTGCTATCATTCGAGACTGATGGTACATCCAGGTGGCAATAAAATATTCCGTGATATGAAATACATATTTTATTGGGAAGGGATGATGAAGGATGTTTGAACATTCATCTAGGGATGTATAAACTGCCAATTAGTTAAGACAGTGTAGAAGAGTCTATATGGTTTGATGCAGCTGCTTGAGGTTCTGGAATGGAAATAGGAGCTTGTATCATTGAATTTTATCAATGGATTCCCAAGCACCAGAGGAGTGTACGATAGCATCTGGGTCATAGTTAATAGATTGACGAAGAGTACTACATTGATACCTATAAAGTTGGATAGAACATCATTCAAATTGGCCGAGTTGTATGTGAAATGGGTTGTATGATTCCATGGTGTGTCAAAAAGCATTACGAGTAACCAAAACCCTTTATTCATTAGTGAATTTCGAAAGAGCTTATAAGAGGCGTTTTAACGACCTGTAATTTCGTTACTTCGAAAATTAGAGATTTGGTTCGTTTTAAATTTAAAAGGAATTTAAAACTTAAATAAATATATTATATATAAAAATAATAATGAAGAAATTATTTATTCTTATAGTTAATAATTTAAAAAGTATAAATTTGGATTTTAGAGTAGATCAACAAAAGTTAAATTTTGTTAAAAATAAATAAAGACTTAAATAAATGGATTTAAATATTTATTTAAAAAGTTAAATCTAATTAGAAACACCTAATAAAGATAATAAAAGTATATTAAAAGATTTAATAACATGTTAGTAATCGTTTTACAAAAATAATCAAAATATGTCGCATTTTGTCAGTTTTACATATACTGTAAAAGTGGAGATTTTGATATTATTTAAATATGATTTTAAAATATGAGTAGACATGTTTTAATTTATTTAAAAAAATGGAAAATTTCATTTTAAATTTGGTTTACATAAATGAATAGTTTAGCTGAAACGTCAAAATGTGGCTGTAAAACATTTTGTCGAAAATCAACATTTTGTCGGTTAAAAGTTGTCGCAACGTTGGTGCACCTTTATTTTCTTATATATGAACATATATTCAAATAGTATAAGTATTATTTAATTTACTAATCAAGTTTACTTTTACTAAACAAGTTTAGAAAACAATTAGCAAAAGTAAACACAAAAGGACAAAACATGTCACATCAAATCAAACCAAATCTTTACTTTTCTTTACTTAAATATTAAATGATTAAGACATAAAGTGATGATGTAATAAGGTGATGGTAATTGTTGAAAAAGTAAGATAAAGTAAGAATATTTTAGTAATTTTGTGAAGGGTTAGTTTTGTAATTTACCATTCCTTACTTTTCATATAAATACCCATCCATTCTTTTCATTTTTTCACATAAATCATTCTCTTCTTCTTCTTCTTCTTCTTCTTCTTCCTTTAAGCTATTTTAATGGCTTCTCTCCTTAAGAGAGGTATAAGGGTCAAAAATAATGGAGTGCTTAAGAACTAATCCATTTATTACTCTCTAACCTCTTCTTAATTCACATTTTCTTCTTCTCTTCTTTAAAATGGCCTTAGGTTGTGAGTTTGGGTGTTGATAGGGGAGGACATGAGCAATATGAAAGGTGAAGGCTATGGCTAAGAGCAAGAAGGGATATAGGGTGGTGGCCGAGCATTTTGAAAATGTGGACGAATGTTTAGGTGGTTATTTAGTGAAGCGTTGAATTAAATGAATGTTGGTAGAAAGTTAAACGTTTTGGTTAAAGGTGAGAAAATTCTCACTACTTTTAAAAGATCATATTTTTATTTTTTTTAATAATTATCTTATGACATATGCAAGTATACACACCTTTAAAATGTTGCTATGGATGTTTGGTTATGTTTTGTGTTATGTTTGAATAAGTAGAAAATGTTTATGGTTGTGATTATTTATCATGTTAGCTTATGTATGGACCATAATTATGTTAGTGGCAAATGTTAACTCGATAACGTTCATTTTGATTTAATAATCTCTTTGTTAATAAGACCATATTTTAATGATATGAGATATTTGGGAAAAATAAGTCTCTTTTCAATTAGAAGTGAAACTAAAGTTAAAATAAAAGATAATTTGAAATATGAAGTGAAATGGCTTTGAAAAGGATAGTTAAATTGAAATTGAAATGAATAGTGGAATTGAAATTGAAATCGATTTTGAAAATTGAAGTTGAGATTAAGGATGAATTGAGTTTTAAATTGAAATTAGATTTGAATTCTAAGTTTTAAATGTGTTTAGTTTGAAGTTAGAATTGAAATTAAGTTGAAATTAAAAGTTAAAATTTAATATTAAAATAGTTGGAATAAAATAATATTATAATATGGTAATAGTGAAAATATATTGTAAATACTTTAAAAAGTGAAAATATTGATTTAAAATGATTTTTAATGATTTTATAAGTGATAAAATCTAATTTGAATAGATTATTTCAAGTATTGAAAAATAAGTTAAAACTAGACGCGTCGCGCAACGGAAGTTCGCGATTCCGCGTCGAAAAGTTCAAATGAGTATATAGAGTGAAATGTAGCTCGAAATTAATGGAGATAAGAAAATTCCGGACTATTATATCCATATCTTTGAAACGAAGACAGAAAACTAAGATTTCATCTTGTAGATTTTGAATTAAGTCCAAAACAATTTTCTAGAAAAATCACGCTAGTGAAGTTAAGTGACCATAAAAGAAAATTTGTTTAAATGAACGTTTTTAATTATGAAAAAATATTGAATTAATTTGATAAATATATTTAAATGATTTAAAGGAGATTTGGATTGAAAAATATGTATTATCGAATGTTTAAAAGTTGTTTAAATCAAATAAGCTTATATAGCACTTTCCGTAGAACTTTTATGCTACGAATATTATCTTTTGGAATACGAGTTTAAATATAATGATTTTTTTCCAGAATCAGTTGTGAATGTTTTTAAAAGGGATGATAAGCGTTTGAAAGATAATTTGGAATCTTTATAAGCAATTCCAAAATAAAGTTGATAACCGAGTATGCAGAAACGATTAGTACATTTGTCCCGCCTGTGAGATCTGTGAAGATAAAATAAGGTGTTTAACTAAGGTCAGGGATGGAGCAACCAGTGCCCTGAACTTACCTAGCTTATGGTTTCTTTTCTTAGGAGAGGGGTGGAATAGACCGAAAGGAAAGCCCGGATGCTCTTAAATAAAAAGATCGTATTGAGTTTCCTAAATAAAAGAAGATTAGAATTATCCAAAATTTAAGCAATCTCCAAAATGAATGATTTCTATGATCCTTTTTACTCAAAAATGTTTGCTGAGATTGATTTTAGGGTTTATCGCAAATGATGTCTTAAATAACATTGTTTTTGACCCGCCTAAAAGTTAATAAATTTGGAACGAGAGTTCGGTGAGGAAATTTGAGATATTTTCCAAAGCAAAAGAATGAATTACTTAGAATTATCCTAAGTCAAAATAAAGAGATTTCAAAATCAGCCGAAAAGAATTAAAATGAAAAGAGATTTAATGAATCCTATATACCCATATTCACTTTTTATCGATAATTGGATTTCTATGGAACCGGGGTCGTATTTGGGTGATTCCTATCCGAAAACCACTTCGAACCAATATATACGTTCGAATGTGAAGACATGTTGAAGATGATGATTATTGAAGACCGTGAATCTTCACAGCGTGAAGACTACTTGTTGAACATGCTCTGGGTAGCTCCCATTATAGAGTTATTTATAGTAGTGGTCTCCTCATGGTGGAGAATTTCGGATTGCAAGGACTACTCGCTACTAGTGGTAGTAGGAGAGTGCCTTCGGTTTGTCCTGTTCCTGGACAACTTGTATGGTCTTTTTTTGACATTGCATTTCTAAATATTACGTTGGTTTTTACAAACATACATCAGTGGTGGTGGAGAAGGCAACTTCTTTTAGCTTAACACCCTTTTTGAGACGTATGAGCTTAATGGTTGTATTTTTATGGAAGGCAATTAGTTGTCAACGGAAATGGAAATGTGGCATTCAAAGATGTGATATATGCTATGTGAAAAGGTAATCGTTGCCTTAAGCCTCATCAAACCGGAAATGACCGAAATATGATTAGATGCTGCAAGGCTAAGTAAGTCATTCCCAAGTAGGGTATGGCCATACCCTTCTAGATATATTTCTTCCCGTTATAACGTTCGGAATGTAAATCAATGTGGTGTATGGAAAAAGAGCGCTTGGTTAAAGGTCGGTAACGATCAGGGGATGATATATTCGGTACTATCTAGTTACAGAGGTAGGTCAGTCTTGTGTTGGCAGAGGTTTCTTTGTGCTGTTCCTCGGGGCATCCATCTAGAGGTGTACCCATTTCGGAAGGTAGATCCTTTACCTGGTCATTTGTATGGAAATCCATTCTCCAGTAAGAACCTATGGTTTTGTTTGTAGAGCCTATTATGTTGGAATTTAATAATGGCAACAATTTCGACTAAGATTAATAAGTTTATTTGCAAACACTTTCAAAGAGATGTCATTAAAAATAATATCAAATGTTTTGATATAAAAGTGTTTTTGTTATCATAAGGTAAATACCCGCCCGTGTTTACGTATGGGCGTGGTCTTATGAGGTACTCTTTCTTTTCAAAGGATTTTATTCAAAGGCTGATATATGACACTATCATTTATTATTGAGTTTTTCTCATGCTAGTTTATCAAGCCTGATCCAAGTATTTTCAATACTCAGGTCAGATCCGAGTAGTTTCAGGTTTTGTTGAAGACGGTTTGAGTTTCCAAAGGAGAGCTAGAGATATTCATCTATATATGGACATATTCTATTATCCGTTGTACGTAGTTGTTTTAATTTGATGTTTGTCAGCAATTGTAAGGACAGCCGTTTGTAACTGTCCAGGCTGAATTTAAGTTAGACTCTGATATATATATTTTTAAAGTTTTCCGTTGTAAAAATATTTGTTCAATATGATATGTTATTCCATTCTTGTGAGATTTTGTTCCGTTTTATTTTCTTTATCACCCTTCATGTTCCGTATTTTCATGCAATTTGAATTGAACATGTATGGTTTATTGTCGATTCAAAGGGTACAGAAAAATGGGCCATGACATTTGGTATCAGAGCTTTTGGGTGAGCGAACACCGAAGCCTGATAGGGGTAAGTCTCATCAGAGATAGGATTAGTAATATTCTAGGATGAGTAACTCATTAAAGATAGGGTTAGTAACATCGTAGAATGAGTTATGAAAATATTATATATACGAGTGCGTATTTGTTAATTTTATAAAAGTGATTTTGTTTTGAAAAGTTGGTAAATGAAATAATTTTACCTTGGGTTTATATTTCAAATATACAAAGAGGATATTATTATTTTTGGTTAGAAATTAAGGATTGGTTGTAATTTTTCTTAGTAAAACTAAAATATGAAATCTTTTAATTAGAATTGCACAATTTGACTATAAGATATTCCAAATAGAATCAATAAGTAGAAAGCTAGAATTTAGAACTTTAATCATATACCCCTAGCCATTTTGTTATTAAGAAATAATGGTTTAATGATCATCAAAATTGATGGATTTAAAAGCTAAGTACAAATATCTTACGAAGTAAAATTCATGATTTGACTATAAGATATTTGATGATAACATTGAATCTAGAAGTTGTAATTGGAGAAAGTAAAAAGAAATTGCACAGAAAAATTCTTATCAATAAGATAGAAAAAGATAAGCCGAAATTGAGATTTTGGGTAAATATATTATAAAAGGGTAAGTTCTATAACTTATAAAGGAGATAAGGTAATTTGAAATTTAGACACTTTGATTAGGTTAGAATTAAAGTTAAATTTATGAATAAGAGATATAAGAATATTATCTTAGTATAAAACTTTGAATTAGTGATACATGTAGGGTAATATTTGTAATTCAAAATGAAGTAAGATTAGGAGTGGATGGGTTAGAAAAAAAGTTAAAAAGGAAAGGGAGATAGTTTTGAATAACATGGTTAGTAGGTTAATTGTTGGATAAAAAAGGTTAATAACAAATACCATGTGTATTAAGTTTCACAATTTGACTATAAGGTATTTTATGGATTTAAGGTTAAGAAATTTGATTTTAAAGAAAATGGATAGGTAAATAAGTTAAGTAGTTAATCAAAGAATCAGCGAGAAAAAGATGTACACTTTGTAAAGTAGTCTTATTAATATATGGATAAGATAAATAATGTTAGATAAATCAAGACCTTAGGTAAATAAAACTAAGGATTAAGTTTTATAACTTATTAATTTGAGATAATAGTAGAATTCCACATTGGTTAAACACTCTAATTGAAGTAATAACGGTTTGAAGTTTGGGGTTATGTATATATACTCTTAGGAAGCAAAGGTATATTATACAAGTTTAAGTCATATTTGTATGCTTAAATAATAATGGATTTAGAAGAAAGTAAATGGTTGTGAAATAAAGTTGGATTAATAGAAATTTTGAAAAAAAGTATTAGGTAAAAAATGAATGTGAATAAGTACATAAGTTATACATAGATCATTTTGGCACATAAAATTCGATCTAAGATTTGAGTACAGAACTTTGAGGTGTTTACACCAATCCGAAAAAGGATTTATCACTCGATTCTTGATGGCGAACATTGATGAGAGTTTGTGATTATGTGCTCAAGTTTTTTATCATAATTGAGAGCTATGCAAGGAAAGCAAGGGTTTGTGATTAAGAAGTCTGATCAAAGTCCGCATTAGAAAATCAGGGGATCGATACTAGTTTGGAGGTAAAGTTATGAATTCAAATAATAGATCGAATCAAATATCACATATAGTATGATGTTTTGGGTCTGTCAACATAGTAGTTGGATAGTTATCTTAAATAGTAGACACTATGAGATAAGGGTTAGATTATGTTTTGATATGTGTGTGTATATATATAGACCTCAGGTGTAACGACCCAGAATTTTTATTAATTAAAATTTGAATATTTAATTAATTTTAAATATTAATAAGTGGAATTTATAAGTCGAATAAATTTTATTTCGAATAATTGGATTTAATTGGATAATTAAATCGATAATTTAATATGTTAAATTATGAAATTAATTGAAAATTTGAGTTAAATATGATTGAAAATGATTTGTAAAATTTTATTATATCATGTTGGAGTTAGAATGATATTTTAGAACTTTTAAATTCGAATTAAAAGTTTATTTGTGAAAATTGAATATTTTAATATTTAATCGACCAGTGAAATTAGCCGTTTTTCGAACAGTCTCAGAATTGGACAAAACTAGTTCCATTGGATCCGTAATAGTTTGTTATTAACGGATTTCAATTATCGTAGCAATCAGAGTTATCATTTGATCGTGGCAGCTCGAAACACATCGAAATTGTTTTAATATTAATTTGGCGAGTTAAAATAGTCATTTTTCAAAAAGTCTCGGATTTCGACGAAACTAGTTTCATCGGATCCGTAATGTGATATTATTGTATTGTTTCAAATTTCGTGTCGATCGGATTTATCGTTTGTCCGGTGCAAGCTAAAACGCCTAGAAAATCGTTTAATCGGTTTAATTTTAAATCGATCGTTTATTGCCATAACTCACACAGATGACCGAATTAGCTCCCGAAACACGTTCCATTGCGTTCGAAACGCGGGGTAAACCTTAGAAACGCCAACCGGCATGCTTCGTTTGGAGTTCGGAAAATTCGGGATGAATAGTGTCGCGCGAATTTTCTATAAAAGGACCCCCTATCTCAACATTTTCACTAAAACCCTAATTTAGTTGTAGCCGCCGGCTATGTAAATTTCAATGGCCAGAAAACAATGTCCTTCTCCCTCAATTATCTTCAAATCTATCAACAATTACAACAAACTTCCAACTAGAAAGTGGTAGAGCACGTTGAGATCTTGATATCCAACGGCTATGATCGTAAAATATGAAGTAGATTGACGGCAATTTGCAGTCAAAGGGCGTGCGTTCGGCCTCGTTTTTCGTGCAAGGGGCTTGACCGAGCTCTATGGTACTGGAGCCGAAGGTGGAGCTCGCGAAGGGGGTCAAGATGGAGGTGCCTGATCAAATTTTTATCGAGCGAGGAAGTTGCAAAATCAAAACCTAATTTTGAAGCAATGGGTTCTTTTGTGCGTGTTGTTTACTGGGAGTAACGTGAGGGATGGAAGATGATGCGTGCGGCCAGGATGAAGGGGATGGGAATCTTACGGCTATGGATAGTGTAGGTTTAAAATTATAAATAAATTAAGTTGTAAATTATGAATATAAAATCGTGTAACTTGTAAAATCCATATCTTTTTCATACGAGGTCGAAAACGCGTGAAACAGGAAGCGTTGGAATCGTATGGACGAGTACTACGCGATGGAATTGGATTGGAGTCATTTGGAGTTAGTGAGAATTTTGGGTAAAATTAAACGTCCATTGAATTTTATTCGAAATAAATCGCTAAAACGAAATTAAAATCAAGGTGATAACTTCTCACTCAATCGAATCGGTTTCGATTTTAATTTTAAATAGTTATATTTAAAATATTTGAATGCATGTTTGAATGATGATTGATATCTATTGATTTTTAAAATAGACATTATGCGCTGTTAGTAAGCGGATGTTATTTATTAAAAACATATACCGCGAATATTTCATAAACAGTGAAATTGGTATTATATATAATAACAATATATATATATATTGGCATATGTATATATTGCAGTTGTTGATTTTCCCGCATTTTATAGCGGATGAGACCCTATTGCGCCGTCTATTAAGCGGATAATATTTTAAATCCCATATACCACGATAATTTCGTACTGGAACGGAATTGGTATTGTGCTAACATCTTTGGATGCAGGAAAACAGGTTGGAGGGATCCAACTGGATTCCTCAACAGTATTTATTTGATTATGGATATTTTGATATTCGTTGATTATCATATCGATATATGATATCGTTGTTGTCGTGATTGGCTATTTGGTGTGTAACATCACTAGGCCAAATTTTGGAATTTTAAAAGGATTTTAAAGTGATTTTTGAAGAGTATACGTTTATAAAATATTTTTGGAATCGATTCATCTTAAATAAATAAACGTTATAATTTTATTGTTATAAAAATTATGATTTTTGAGAAATATAGTTAAAAGTTGATTTTTGAAAATATGGGTTTAGTAATTTTATAAAAATAGTTTAAATTGGGATTTTTGGATTTATTGTAAAAAGTTTAAAAATAGGATTTATAAAATTTGATTATTTTATAAGTCAAAAGGATGAAATTATAAAGGAGTTTAAAGACGTTTTAAAATATTAATATGAATTGATTTATATAAGAGATTTACAAATGGATATTTATAAATTGAAATATTGAAATTATAAAACGAGTTTTTATAAGTGTTTGAATGAAGTGAAAATGGATTGCATAAGTGAATGGAATTTATAAAATTATAAATGGTGAAGTTATAAATGAAATTTATAAATAGTAAGATTTATAAATTTTGTGAAGTTATTAAAGAATATATTTGGGTAAATAAATGAATCTTATAAGTTATAGGATTTATAATTATGAAGTTTAAAGGAACGATTTTGAAAACAAATAAATTGTAAATATTTAACTTATAATATGAACATTTGGTTTATAATTGAGTTATGAATTGAATAGGTTAATAAAGGAATTTATAAACGTTGTTTTATAAATTCGCAAACGACTTATTTTGATAAGTAAATTGTTGTAACTTATTAATGAGTTATATTCACGTTTTAGACAGTGAATAGTCCTTTAAAATGAAATGAATAGAAACGATGAAATTGGTTAACAAGTATATTCACGTTTTTGAATAGTGAATAATATGTTAAAGAAAATGTTTTGGATATGATGTTTTAAATAGAATTAAAATGATCTAATGATGTTTTTAAATGTGTTGAGATTCGAAACCATAGATTTCAACATTTATTGTTGAAATAGACGTTTTTGAGAAATAGAAGGAAATGGTGGACTATAACACTGTTGTTATAGTAAATGGTTTCCGAAAAGAAATATTTTGTATAGTATTGGGATTTATATATCTATTTTAATTTCGAATCCCTATACTAGTGATTTTGGGACGTCGTAACGATGTTTTACGCAACATGCGTTTTAGCCCAAATAAATATGTCTAAGAGAATGATTTCCTTAAAGAATGAAATATATACTTAATTTCGATTTAAATATATTGAATATTTTCCAAGTGTAGAAAATAAAAAGATTGTGAATTACTTGTTTAATAAGTATGGAAATGTTTTTCCAATGAGAAATGAAACGTTTAGAGAATTTATCTTTTTGAAGATAAGTTGAAAATGAATAATTGAAATCGTATATTCATAGATATTTTGGAATATAAATTCACTATGGAATTTATAAAAGAAAGTGGAGTTTGTTTAAAAATAAATATTGATTTATTTTTGAGGTATTGAAATTATATATCTTATAAAGATATTTTTGGGAAATAAATAATTTGGAAAATTATTTGGAATCTGGTGATGTTGTGCATATCCATTGATAGTTCAATAACCGACTATCAATATTTACCTTTGAAAGGTATTTGTTGTGATTTGTTTGAATTTGAATGCCACACTTATTTTTGAATAAGCGCTCACTATTCGGGATATCCGAGAAAGGACCTTGGGGTCATATAACCCATTCCGAGTATGTGATACGTCGTTATGGATTGCATTTGATGACCGGTGTTGAAGACCGGATATTTTCAAAAGCGAAAGGACAACTCGTCGACTGTCTTTGCACCGAGTAGCTACGGTATAGAGACCCCCTATGTGATGGGAAGTCCGGACGTGATTAGAGATTATCCGGATTGCAAGGACTTCTTTGTAAGTGCCTTCGGTTCTGTTCGAGCCCGGAACAGACTTGTATGGATTGTATGTCTGACATTACAAATTGAGATATAAAGCAGATTTCTTTCAAATATATTTCTGTTGGTGGCGGAGAATTTATTCTCTTAGCTTGACACCCTTCTCTGAGACGTATGAGCTCAGAGGTTATGTAGTTGAAGGTTATCAGCGATATATTCCCAATTTGGTAGTGTGACATGCTGAGTGTTGCTGTGAAATGATCATTGTGTTGATCATTTGTGATAGAATCATTTGTTTGATCGTTTATCTTTGTGATCATTTCTATGATCATTTGTTGACCCAAAGCATGGCTTTTGTATAAAGCATGGCTTTGTGGAGGAGACTTCGTCGAGCCTCACACCCCGGAATGGTCAAAACAGGAAAGATGCGGCAAGGTTATGAGGGGTAGCTCCCTTTAGGGTATGTTCATTTCCTTTTGGAAAAGGGTGGTATCATGGTATGGAGCCCAGATACTTACTCATGTTGAAACACTTTATTTATGATTGTGTGATGTTGATGACGAGCGCTGGGTTAAAGGTCCCAAAGGACCGGGGGATGGCATACTCGTGTCAGTTGTTACCCAGTTAGGGGTAACCCGGCCTTGTGTTGGCAGAGATCCGGTTTGGTTCTCGGGGACGTCCTTCCAGAGGTGTTCTCATGTGGCAATGGGAAGTTCCATGGCCTGACCATTTGTTGGAAATCCAAAAAAACAATACGAGACTTGTACGGTTTTAGTTGTAGAACCTGCCATCTAATATGGTAGCTATAGTAAGCATAATATAATGGTACCTATGCTGGCTAAGATTTATATTCTACTTTCAAAATCGCTTTATACACTATGCACTAGTAATAATATCAAATGTTTCTTTGTAATGCGTATCAAGCATCTTTGACTAACATAAGAAGAAATCTCCTCCAAGTCTGCGTTTGCATTGTGTGTGTGGTGGGAGGTCTTATGGTAGTCTCATTTTTAAAAACATTGCGAATTGACTTTAAAAATATTCCTCTATTTTGATTTTAAAGACAAATAAACTGTTTTGAGTTCTCACACCAGTCACATGACTGACTCGGAGTTTATTATTTTCCTTCCTAAACTCTGGGTGCCCACCAATTTCCACACGGGCAGTCAAGAGACAGGTTTATCAGGATATTCTGGAATTCAGGAGTTGCTGGAGGCAAGCTGGATGGCATGGCATATTACTAGTATATAGTATTTTTTTTCCGCTGTTTGTTGTTGTCTGATGTTGTACACTATGATGATAATGAAATGTAATGTGATGTAATGTAATAACTGATATAGTTCTTTGTTTAAAGATTATTCATTTATCTATTATATGTTGTTCCGCTGCGATTGTGAGATTCTGATGTAGTTCTGTTGTTTTCTTTCTGTTTCGTTCTATTTTCTTTTCTCTCTATTTTCTATCATCTTTTCTCTCTTCTTCTGTCTTTTTCTTTTTCTTAAAACCCTAACTATTCGGTTTTTCGGCAACGAAAAATCGCGTATGTTACATTTGGTATCAGAGCTTATGGTTAAGCGACAACCATGGTTCTGTTGGGTATTACTCATTAGAGATAGAGTCAGTAGTAATCTAGAATGAGTTTGAGTGTAATAATAGCTATGAGAGCGTATTTGTTAGTGAATATTTAAAATTGTTTTATATTGTGATGATTGGTTTATTGAGTGGCTTATGAACCTTCGTTAGCACGGTCTGGACAACTATGCCGAAGGGGTTTATAAACACTTGAATGGAACAATTCGACATAATATTGTTTTAAATTGGGTAAATGAAATAATTTTACCTTGAGTATATTTTATATATAAGGAAATAATTTTTCAGAATTATTAAAGTGTATATAAGTTGATTGTTGGTTGTTGAATAATCTAAATTAAAGAATAATTGTATAAGCAAATGAATTATAAGAGTTGAATTATAATTAAAGTGATTTACAATTGTGAAATAAAACTTATATATATAAGAAGTGAAACTATATGAATATATTTATGAATATGAGTTATAAATAAAAAATGAATTTAAAGTCAAATGGAAATTTACTTTAGAATGGGAATCTGAATTGGATTTATAAGTGGGAATTTAAGTTATGTAAAACCAAGTGATGTTTATAAAATGAAGTATAACTTTAGAGATGTTGAATGAAGTTGATATTGATATCAAAGTAAATTAATAAAGTTAAATGATAGATATGAACTTGAGTTATATAAATGAAATTCAACTTTTGTAATTGAATTGAATTAATGAATTGAATGTTAATCAATTGAAAGTTGAATAGTTGAATGAAAATCAATTTAATTGAACCAATTGAAAGTGGTGATGTTAAACCAAATTGAATGAATATAAGCAAAGGAATTTGGTTGAAATTAATAAACATTGGTTGTTATATGATTGTTAGTTGATTTTATATAATTCATTAAGAACTAATGAAATTGGAAGCTAAAGTAATTGAAATTCAATTGCAAGTTAAGTGAATCTTAAATAGAATTGAATTTGATTTGGAAGTAAACCAACTTGAATATGGATTAGTGAATATAAACTAATTGAAAATGAATGTTAGTAAAAACATCAACTGTTAATGAATCAGATATGATTAAATTGAAAACCATTTCATTGAATATTAATGAGAATATGAATGAATATTTATTGGTTATGGATGTTAGTTGGATGATAGTTGGTTGATGGTTGAATATATTACTTTTATTGCATTTGCTATGTTGGCATGTATAGTTATTATGTTGCTATATGATGTATATTGAGATTATTTTCATATATGCATGTTCTCATGTTGTATGTTGAGTGTTTACTAGGTGCGGATCGCGTTTGCTTCGCATTTGGAGCTCGCTTTCGCGCTATATTAGCCGTTTATGCTCGCTAATAAAATATAAGGTACATATCTCGGATTAAATACCGTACTTTTACACTTTTTTCCCTGCGGGATGCCTCATTACTTGATGAGATGTATATTTGTGATATATATACTGTCATTTTTTTTTTCGGATCGAGCCGCGCAAAGGAGACTATGGCGAATTTTTCCGAAAATTTAAGGCATTAGAAAAATTTGAGAAAATTGGAAATTTTTTGAAAACTTTAACTTTGATTTGAAATTGAAAGTTAAACAATAGTAGTTGTTTTTGAAAAGATAACTAAGTAAGATTTGAAAACTTAGTAAAGATTTATAAGAAGTTTAACTATGGATTTTGGGAAAGTTAATGGATTCTGTAACTTTCTTACTTGATAATTTCGAGGACGAAATTCTTTTAAGGGGGGAAGTATGTAACGACCCAGAATTTTTATTAATTAAAATTTGAATATTTAATTAATTTTAAATATTAATAAGTGGAATTTATAAGTCGAATAAATTTTATTTCGAATAATTGGATTTAATTGGATAATTAAATCGATAATTTAATATGTTAAATTATGAAATTAATTGAAAATTTGAGTTAAATATGATTGAAAATGATTTGTAAAATTTTATTATATCATGTTGGAGTTATAATGATATTTTAGAACTTTTAAATTCGAATTAAAAGTTTATTTGTGAAAATTGAATATTTTAATATTTAATCGACTAGTGAAATTAGCCGTTTTTCGAACAGTCTCAGAATTGGACGAAACTAGTTCCATTGGATCCGTAATAGTTTGTTATTACCGGATTTCAATTTTCGTAGCAATCAGAGTTATCGTTTGATCGTGGCAGCTCGAAACGCATCGAAATTGTTTTAATATTAATTTGGCGAGTTAAAATAGCCATTTTTCAAAAAGTCTCGGATTTCGACGAAACCAGTTTCATCGGATCCATAATGTGATATTATTGTATTTTTTCAAATTTCTTGTCAATCGGATTTATCGTTTGTCTGGTGCAAGCTAAAATGCCTAGAAAATCGTTTAATCGGTTTAATTTTAAATCGATCATTTATTGCCATAACTTACACAGATGACCGAATTAGCTCCCGAAACACGTTCCATTGCGTTCGAAACGCGGGGTAAACCTTAGAAACGCCAACCGGCATGCTTCGTTTGGAGTTCGGAAAATTCGGGATGAATAGTGTCGCGCGAATTTTCTATAAAAGGACCCCCTATCTCAACATTTTCACTAAAACCCTAATTTAGTTGTAGCCGCCGGCTATGTAAATTTCAATGGCCAGAAAACAATGTCCTTCTCCCTCAATTATCTTCAAATCTATCAACAATTACAACAAACTTCCAACTAGAAAGTGGTAGAGCACGTTGAGATCTTGATATCCAACGGCTATGATCGTAAAATATGAAGTAGATTGACGGCAATTTGCAGTCAAAGGGGGTGCGTTCGGCCTCGTTTTTCATGCAAGGGGCTTGACCGAGCTCTATGGTACTGGAGCCGAAGGTGGAGCTCGCGAAGGGGGTCAAGATGGAGGTGCCTGATCAAATTTTTATCGAGCGAGGAAGTTGCAAAATCAAAACCTAATTTTAAAGCAATGGGTTCTTTTGTGCATGTTGTTTACTGGGAGTAACGTGAGGGATGGAAGATGATGCGTGCGGCCAGGATGAAGGGGATGGGAATCTTACGGCTATGGATAGTGTAGGTTTAAAATTATAAATAAATTAAGTTGTAAATTATGAATATAAAATCGTGTAACTTGTAAAATCCATATCTTTTTCATACGAGGTCGAAAACGCGCGAAACAGGAAGCGTTGGAATCGTATGGGCGAGTACTACGCGATGGAATTGGATTGGAGTCATTTGGAGTTAGTGAGAATTTCGGGTAAAATTAAACGTCCGTTTAATTTTATTCGAAATAAATCGCTAAAACGAAATTGAAATCAAGGTGAGAACTTCTCACTCAATCGAATCGGTTTCGATTTTAATTTTAAATAGTTATATTTAAAATATTTGAATTTATGTTTGAATGATGATTGATATCTATTGATTGTTAAAATAGACATTATGCGCCGTTAGTAAGCGGATGTTATTTATTAAAAACATATACCGCGAATATTTCATAAACAGTGAAATTGATATTATATATAATAGCAATATATATATTGGCATATGTATATATTGCAGTTGTTGATTTTCCCGCATTGTATAGCGGATGAGACCCTATTGCGCCGTCTATTAAGCGGATAATATTTTAAATCCCATATACCGCGATAATTTCATACTGGAACGGAATTGGTATTGTGCTAACATCTTTGGATGCAGGAAAACAGGTTGGAGGGATCCAACTGGATTCCTCAACAGTATTTATTTGATTATGGATATTTTGATATTCGTTGATTATCATATCGATATATGGTATCGTTGTTGTCGTGATTGGCTATTTGGTGTGTTGCATCACTAGGCCAAATTTTGGAATTTTAAAAGGATTTTAAAGTGATTTTTGAAGAGTATACGTTTATAAAATATTTTTGGAATCGATTCATCTTAAATAAATAAACGTTATAATTTTAATGTTATAAAAATTATGATTTTTGAGAAATATAGTTAAAAGTTGATTTTTGAAAATATGGGTTAATAATTTTATAAAAATAGTTTAAATTGGGATTTTTGGATTAATTGTAAAAAGTTTAAAAATAGGATTTATAAAATTTGATTATTTTATAAGTCAAAAGGATGAAATTATAAAGGAGCTTAAAGACGTTTTAAAATATTAATATGAATTGATTTATATAAGAGATTTACAAATGGATATTTATAAATTGAAATATTGAAATTATAAAACGAGTTTTTATAAGTGTTTGAATGAAGTGAAAATGGATTGCATAAGTGAATGGAATTTATAAAATTATAAATGGTGAAGTTATAAATGAAATTTATAAATAGTAAGATTTATAAATTTTGTGAAGTTATTAAAGAATATATTTGGGTAAATAAATGAATCTTATAAGTTATAGGATTTATAATTATGAAGTTTAAAGGAACGATTTTGCAAACAAATAAATTGTAAATATTTAACTTATAATATGAACTTTTGGTTTATAATTGAGTTATGAATTGAATGGGTTAATAAAGGAATTTATAAACGTTGTTTTATAAATTCACAAACGACTTATTTTGATAAGTAAATTGTTGTAACTTATTAATGAGTTATATTCACGTTTTAGACAGTGAATAGTCCTTTAAAATGAAATGAATAGAAATGATGAAATTGGTTAACAAGTATATTCACGTTTTTGAATAGTGAATAATATGTTAAAGAAAATGTTTTGGATATGATGTTTTAAATAGAATTAAAACGATCTAATGACGTTTTTAAATGTGTTGAGATTCGAAACCATAGATTTCAACATTTATTGTTGAAATAGACGTTTTTGAGAAATAGAAGGAAATGGTGGACTATAACACTGTTGTTATAGTAAATGGTTTCCGAAAAGAAATGTTTTGTATAGTATTGGGATTTATATATCTATTTTAATTTCGAATCCCTATACTAGTGATTTTGGGACGTCATAACGATGTTTTATGCAACATGCATTTTAGCCCAAATAAATATGTCTAAGAGAATGATTTCCTTAAAGAATGAAATATATACTTAATTTCGATTTAAATATATTGAATATTTTCCAAGTGTAGAAAATAAAAAGATTGTGAATTACTTGTTTAATAAGTATGGAAATGTTTTTCCAATGAGAAACGAAACGTTTAGAGAATTTATCTTTTTGAAGATAAGTTGAAAATGAATAATTGAAATCGTATATTCATAGATATTTTGGAATATAAATTCACTATGGAATTTATAAAAGAAAGTGGAGTTTGTTTAAAAATAAATATTGATTTATTTTTGAGGTATTGAAATTATATATCTTGTAAAGATATTTTTGGGAAATAAATAATTTGGAAAATTATTTGGAATCTGGTGATGTTGTGCATATCCATTGATAGTTCAATAACCGACTATCAATATTTACCTTTGAAAGGTATTTGTTGTGATTTGTTTGAATTTGAATGCCACACTTATTTTTGAATAAGCGCTCACTATTCGGGATATCCAGGAAAGGACCTTGGGGTCATATAACCCATTCCGAGTATTTGATACGTCGTTATGGATTGCATTTGATGACCGGTGTTGAAGACCGGATATTTTCAAAAGCGAAAGGACAACTCGTCGATTGTCTTTGCACCGAGTAGCTACGGTATAGAGACCCCCTATGTGATGGGAAGTTCGGACGTGATTAGAGATTATCCGGATTGCAAGGACTTCTTTGTAAGTGCCTTCGGTTCTGTTCGAGCCCAGTACAGACTTGTATGGATTGTATGTCTGACATTACAAATTGAGATATAAAGCAGATTTCTTTCAAATATATTTTTGTTGGTGGTGGAGAATTTATTCTCTTAGCTTAACACCCTTCTCTGAGACGTATGAGCTCAGAGGTTATGTAGTTGAAGGTTATCAGCGATATATTCCCAATTTGGTAGTGTGACATGCTGAGTGTTGCTGTGAAATGATCATTGTGTTGATCATTTGTGATAGGATCATTTGTTTGATCGTTTATCTTTGTGATCATTTCTATGATCATTTGTTGACCCAAAGCATGGATTTTGTATAAAGCATGGCTTTGTGGACGAGACTTCGTCGAGCCTCAAACCCCGGAATGGTCTAAACAGGAAAGATGCGGCAAGGTTATGAGGGGTAGCTCCCTTTAGGGTATGTGCATTTCCTTCTGGAAAAGGGTGGTATCATGGTCTGGAGCCCAGATACTTACTCATGTTGAAACACTTTATTTATGATTGTGTGATGTTGATGACGAGCGCTGGGTTAAAGGTCCCAAAGGACCGGGGGATGGCATACTCGTGTCAGTTGTTACCCAGTTAGGGGTAAGCCGGCCTTGTGTTGGCAGAGATCCGGTTTGGTTCTCGGGGACGTCCTTCCAGAGGCGTTCTCATGTGGCAATGGGAAGTTCGTTGGCCTGACCATTTGTTGGAAATCCAAAGAAACAATACGAGACTTGTACGGTTTTAGTTGTAGAACCTGCCATCTAATATGGTAGCTATAGTAAGCATAATATAATGGTACCTATGCTGGCTAAGATTTATATTCTACTTTCGAAATCGCTTTATACACTATGCACTAGTAATAATATCAAATGTTTCTTTTTAATGCGTATCAAGCATCTTTGACTAACATAAGAAGAAATCTCTTCCAAGTCTGCGTTTGCATTGTGTGTGTGGTGGGAGGTCTTATGGTAGTCTCATTTTTAAAAACATTGCGAATTGACTTTAAAAATATTCCTCTATTTTGATTTTAAAGACAAATAAACTGTTTTGAGTTCTCACACCAGTCACATGACTGACTCGGAGTTTATTGTTTTCCTTCCTAAACTCTGGGTGCCCACCAATTTCCACACGGGCAGTCAAGAGACAGGTTTATCAGGATATTCTGGAATTCAGGAGTTGCTGGAGGCAAGCTGGATGGCATGGCGTATTACTAGTATATAGTATTTCTTATCCGTTGTTTGTTGTTATCTGATGTTGTACACTCCGATGATAATGAAATGTAATGTGATGTAATGTAATAACTGATATAGTTCTTTGTTTAAAGATTATTCATTTATCTATTATATGTTGTTCCGCTGCGATTGTGAGATTCTGATGTAGTTCTGTTGTTTTCTTTCTGTTTCGTTCTATTTTCTTTTCTCTCTATTTTCTATCATCTTTTCTCTCTTCTTTTGTCTTTTGTCTTTTTCTTTTTCTTAAAACCCTAACTATTCGGTTTTTCGGCAACGAAAAATCGCGTATGTTACATTAGGTGTGGTACATGCTCAGGTTAGGGTATGAGTTATATGGATGTATTCAATTATGTTGGTATAGTATCAATTTAGTTGTTTTTGGATGTATAGCCTTGTTTGGTTGTTGTATATATTATCTTAGGGGTGCAATACACACTAGGATGGGTCCGATAGATGTCTGTCTTGATGTATGTTTATAAAACCTTAAGTACGTGATAAGTACTCAGGTTAGTGTGAGGAATCTCTGTATCTATGTTTGGCATCATTTTTTGGTGTTGATATCGACTTTCTTCTTTTCTATCATCAGTATAAATAGTTCAAATTATTTGAGGATATGACTATGAGATAGATTCCTTTATCTAACTTTCATTTCGAGGACGAAATGCTTTTAAGTAGGGGAGAATGTAATGATCCGTAGTTTCGTTTCTTCGAAAATGAGAGATTTCATTCGTTTTAAATTTAAAAGAAATTCAAATCTTACATAAATACATTATATATAATAAATAATAATGATCATTTATTCTTATAGTTAATAATTTAAAAAGTATAAATTTGGATTTTTGAACAGATCAACAAAGTTAAGTTTTGTTAAAAATAAATAAAGGCTTAAATTAATGGATTTAAATATTTATTTGAAAAGTTAAATCTTATTAAAAACAGCTAATAAAGATAATAAAAGTATATTAAAAGATTTAAAAACGTGTTAATAACCGTTTTACAAAATAATGAAAATTTGTCCCATTTTGTCAGTTTTACATACACTGTAAAAATAGAGATTTTGATATTATTTAAATATGAATAGACATGTTTTAATTTATTTAAAAGAAGGAAAAAGTTCATTTTAATTTTGGTTTACATAAATGAATAGTTTAGCTAAAAGGTCAAAATGGACCGTAAAACATTTTGTCGAAAATCAACGTTTTGTCGATTAAAAGTTGTCACACGTTATTGCACCTTTATTTTCTTATATATAAACATATATTCAAATATTATAAATATTATTTATTTACCAATCAAGTTTACTTTTACTAAACAAGTATAGAAAACAATTAGCAAAAGTAAACACAAAAGGACAAAACATGTCACGTCGAATCCAACCAAATCTTTACTTTTCTTTACTTAAATATTAAGTGATTAAGACATAAAGTGATGATGTGATAAGGCAATGGATAGTGTTGAAAAAGTAAGATAAAGTAAGGATATTTTAGTAATTTTGTAAATGGTTAGTTTTGTAATTTACCACTCCTTACTTTTTCTATAAATACCCATCCATTCTTCTCATTTTTTCACACAAATCATTCTCTTCTTCTTCTTCTTTTTCTTCTTCTTCTTCTTCTTTCTTTAAGCTATTTTAATGGCTTCTCTCTTTAAGATAGGTAGGAGGATAAAAAATAGTGGAGTGCTTAAGAACTAATACACTTGTTACTCTCTAATCTCTTTTTAATTAATTTTTTTCTTCTCTTCTTAAAAATGGCCTTAGGCCGTCAGTTTGGGAGTTGATAGGGGAGGACATGAGCAATGTGGAAGGGGAAGGCTATGGCCAAGAGCAAGAAGGGATGTGGGGTGGCGGCCGAGCATTTGGAAAATGTGGAATAATGTTTAGGTGATTGTTTAGTGATGCGTTTAATTCAATGAATGTTGGCAGGAAGTGAAACGTTTTGGTTAAAGGTGAGAAAATTCTCATTGCTTTTAAAAGATCATGTTTTGATTTTTCTACAATAATTATCTTATGACATATGCAAGTATACACCCCTTTAAAATGTTGCTATGGATGTTTGGTTATGTTTGTGTTATGTTTGAATAAGTAGCAAATATTTATGGTTGTGATTATTTATCATGTTAGCTTATGTATGGACCATAATTATTTTGTGACAAATGTTAACTCGATTATGTTCATTTTGATTTAATAATCTCTTTGTTAATAAGACCATATTTTAGTGATATGAGTTATTTGGAAAAATAAGTCTCTTTTTAGTTAGAAGTGAAATTAAAGTTAAAATAAAAGAGAATTTAAAATATGAAGTGAAATGGGTTTGAAAAGGATAGTTAAATTGAAATTGAAATTGGGATGAATAGTGAAACTGAAATCGATTTTGAAAATTGAAGTTGAGATTAAGGATGAATTGATGTTTAAATTGAAATTAGATTTTAAATCTATGTTTTAAATATGTTTAATTTGAAGTTAGAATTGAAATTGAGTTGAAATTGGAAATTAAAATTTAATATTAAAATAATACTATAATATGGTAATAGTGAAAATATATTTTAAATACTTTAAAAAGTGAAAATATTGGTTTAAAATTATTTGTAATGATTTTATAAATGATAAAATCCAATTTGAATAGATTATTTCAATTATTGAAAAATAAGTTAAAACTAGACGTGGCGCGCAACGGTAGTTCGCGATTTCACGCCGAAAAGCAAATGAGTGTATAGAGTGAAATATAGCTCAGAATTCTTCAAGATAATAAAATTTCATATTATTATATCCATGTCTTTGAAATGAAGAAAGAAAGTCAATATTTCGTCTTATAGATTTTGAACTAAGTCCAAAACAATTTTCTAGAAAAATCACGCTAGTGCAGTTAAGTGACCATAATTGGAAATTTGTTTAAACGAGCGTTTTTAATTATGGAAAAATACAGAATAAATTTGATAAATCTATTTAAATGATTTAAAGGAGATTTGTATTGAAAAATATGAATTATCGAATTTTTAAAAGTTTTTTAAAACAAATAAGCTTATATAGCACTTTCCGCAACATTTTTATGATGCGAATTCTATAATTTTTGAAATATGAGTTTAAATATAACATTTTTTCCCAGAATCTATTGTGAGTTCTTTTAAAATGGAAGATAAGCATTTGAAAGATAATTTGGAATCTTTATAAGCAATTCCAAAATAAAGTTGATAACTGAATATGCGGAAACGACTAGTGCATTTGTCCCGCTTGTGAGATCTGGGAATATAAAACAAGATGTTTAACAGGTTAGGGATGGAGAAACCAGTGCCCTAAACTTACCTGGCCTATGTTTTCTTTTCTTAGGCGAGGGGTGGAACAAATCGAAAGGAAAGCCTGGATGCTCTTAAATAAAAAGATCGTATTGAGTTTTCAAAATAAAATAAGATTGGTATTATCCAAAATTTAAGCAATCTCCAAAATGAATGATTTCTATGATCCTATTTACTCAAAAATGTTTGCTAAGATTGATTTTAGGGTTTATCGTAAATGATGTGTTAAATAACAATTTTTTTGACCTGCCTAAAAGTTAAGAAATTTGAATCGAGAGTTAAGTGAGGAAATTTGAGACATTTTCCAAAGCAAAAGAATGAATTACTTAGAATTAGCCTAAGTCAAAATAAAGAGATTTGGTAATCAGCCGAAAAGAATTAAAGTGAAAAGAGACTTAATAAATCCTATATACTCATATTCACTTTTTATCGATAATTGGATTTTGAAGGAACTAGGGTCGGTTTCGGGTGATTCCTATACGAAAACAACTTCGAACCAATATATACGTTCGAATGTGAAGACATGTAAAAGATGATGATTATTAAAGATCATGGATCTTCATATGTGAAGACTGCTTGTTGAGAATGCTCTGGGTAGATCCCATTATAGAGTTATTTATAGTAGTGGTCTCCTTGTGGTGGAGATTTTTCGGATTGCAAGGACTACTCACTACTAGTGGTAGTAGGAGAGTGTGACGACCCGAAATTTTTAACAATTCAAAATGGAATAATTAATTGATTTAAAATATTTAAAAGTTAATTTTAACTTAAATTCTAGGTATCAATATTTACTTGATAATTAAATCATTGAATTATATAGTTTAAATATTGAATTTAATAATTGAAATTGGGTAAATTGTTGAATCTGAAATTTCTAAGCCTTTTTAAAATAATTTGAAGGCTTATAAAATTTATAACGATGATACTGGAGATAATAGAATAATTGAAATTTAATTTAAAGGTAATTTGTTCAATTTTAATAATATATCGTTTAAATTGAATTTAAAAATAGCCTTTCGAGGCACAGTCTCGGAATTCGACGAAACCAATTTCATTGGATCCGTAATAGTTAGTTATGATCGGATTTCAATTTTCGTAGCGATCGGAGTTGTCGTTTGACCCTGACAGCTCAAAACGCTTAGAAACTATTTTAATCGATTTAATTTAAAATTTGATCGTTTACTTCCGTAACTTGTGCATATGATCGAATTAGCCTCCGAAACACGTTCCATCGTGTTCGGAATACGGATAAAACCTTATAAACGCCGGGTAGCATACCTAAATAGGGGTTTGGAATTCTTAGATATGTTAAACGAGATATTTTGAAATTAAATAGTATTATAATATTCCTAAGTCAAATCCTATTACATCCTATCATCCAACCTAAGTCGACACGCAAAGAAAATTTTTCACGCTAACATCATTTCGTGTATCCTATTTTTCTTCTTTTAAAAAGAAACGAAAGCATAAGCGAACGACAGTCTTCTTCCCTAAGTTTCAAATTCATTCGTTTATAAAAGTGGCCGAAGCCCTTCATCAATTTATATAAAAATCATGTCTCCCTCCTGTATATTCTCGCAGCGAAACTTAGAAAAGAGGAAATAAGAATCGAATGCTTGAAATCTACATCTTAGAAAAATTCGAAACTTATCCCTAAATTTAAACTTTTGCACCGGCTTCGATCTGGGATGATTTTTGGATAGTATGGCTTGGGTTTGGACGAGTCGATAGTGAAGTCGAGGGGACGTTGACAGCCGAGCATCACGACCTGGGTCGCGCGCGAGCTAGGGCGCGCTGTAAATTTTGGGAGACGTGATGATGGAGGAGGGGAAACGCAAAGCAGTAGTGGCAGCGACCATCAGTGGAGGTGGGTTTCGGCTGGAGGATTCGAAACCGAGCTCGAGTGTGGTGGCCGTAGTTCGTGTAGGGGCGAGAGATTTGGTAGGTCGTAATTTCTGTCTTGGCGTGCGATTTGGAGCAGAAGTCGAGCGTTGGGCTTTCGTTGCCGCGAGCATCAGGTTGTGCGTGAGACAGTAGGTATTATCTCTTCCTTCTTAGTTTAAAGTATAAACAGGTTTTTACTGTTTTAAAAATAATAACAATAAATTACTGTTGTGTGTTACAGAAAAGAAATTAAACATAATTAAATGTTTGATTTTAACAAGTAATATATACAGTAAAGTATAAAACTGTTCGTTACTTTCAATTTAAAAAATAAATTTGCTTATGTAAACAGGAAGGTATTCCAGTGAGAATTATGTGATTTTAATTGTAAAGACAGTTTAAAATTTAATTATTTGTTTAAGTGAATCTAAAGAATTTTTATTATAAAAATAATGGATGTGATGATTTACTTGTTGCCTTAACCTATTTAACCATTTCTAGTTACTAAAGAATATTTTATTAAAAAGAAAGTTATTTTAAAAATTGAATTATTAAATAAATTAAATTTATTAGTCAAATTAATGGTTAGTTAATTAAAGTATCAAGTGGTAATTGATTTTTTGATTTGTTCAAATATTATTAAACTACCTATTTTTTTATACAAGGTTAAAAATCGAGGTAACCAAGGCAATGTTGAAGTGGATTGCAAATAAAAGCAAAGGTGAGTAAATCTCACTCTGTTGGATTTCTATTTAGATTTAAATGGTTAAATTTAAATAATTGGTTGATTGATTGAGTTGATTGAATGTGTGTTGAAGATCCGTGACTTTGGTTTTGGTTGATTCTCGAGTTAATTGTTGTTTGACTCGAAGCGTTTGGGTTTTAAACTTAAATCGTAAATAAGAAAATGGTTCAGTTTAAAATTCAATAAAGGTTTAATGAATGATGATTCATTAAATAGGTAGGATAATTTAAATGAATAATTAATTAATTAATGATTTGGGTTAGTTAATTTAGTTTAAATTAATTAGAATGATCATTGGGTGGTTTAATAAATAATTACTTAATGCAATTAATAAAATATAATTACTTTGTGTAATTAATCAAGAGATAAATTAAGATAATTAATTAAGGAGAATAAACCTATTCAATGAAGTAAATAAAAAGGTAGATAATTTCAGGAGGAGATAAATCAAGTATGATTAATACTGTGGTTTAATTAATATAATTAATTTAGATTAAGATAAATTGAAATATAATTGGAAATCAATAATTTATGTGATTAGTGATGTAATTAAAGTCTTGATTAATTAAGATTAATTAATCCATAATATGTGACTTATGTGAAATTAATTAATATAAGTAATTAAGGATTAATGAAATTAGTTTATGAAGTAATTAAAATTACTTATTGATTTTGGGTTAAGAATAATTAATATCGTGAAATTAATTAAAGATAATTACTTGAATGTAATTGAAAGATAATTAATCCAGGGTGATTAATTAAGATGAATGGATAGGGAAGGGTTGATGAATTAATTGATTTGGAATTAATTAATGAAGGAATCTAAGTGGTTAAGGTTTGAAATTCAATTAGAATCAATTGAATTAATTTGGGAGTGATTAAGCTTTGCTTATGGATGATTGAATGATATTAAATGCTTTGAATGTGTTGATATCTATGATATGAAATGTTGTGTATTTCATTTGGATAACTTGGGTTAGAATTACAAGGGACTCGAAGAGGCCGGGATCGGGTATTGGGAAATACCCGAAACCACTTCGAATTTTTATAGATTGATATGTAAAATCTATATGCTGGAGTAAAGTGATTTGGAGGAATTGGACTATTTTAAATCTAAACCTTTGATATTTAGAAACTTGAATGTGAAATAGTGATGTCTAGATTAAATTGTGGCTTTGTGAATTTATATGAGTTACCCGGGTTTTATTTAAGTTGGGTGCTTTGTATTCCATGTTAGTTGGGTTTACTCACGCTGCCTGACCCGGGTGTTACTTTGGTGTAATGCTCGGGTCAGACCGAGATATTATAGATTTTCATGGAGGTACGTTCTGGAACTCAGGAGGCAAGCTAGATGGCAAGAACGTATAGAATATTTCTGCTGTAATTATATGAGTAAATCTGAGGCATGTTAATTGTATATCCAATGTCTGTATAAATGTGTAACTCTGATGTATTTGAATATATTTGACATATATAGTATTCTTCTGTAAACTGTTATTATTTATTATTATATTTTATTCGCTGCGAATGTGAGATGTTGTTGATTCTGTTCTTCTTCTTCTTCTATCGTTTTCTTCTTTTTCATAATTATCTGGAATTTTTGGGTTCGAAAATTTCGGGTCGTTACAGTTGGTATCAGAGCAGAAAGGTTAAGCGAGAACCTTGGCTCTGGCGGGGATTACTCATTAAATAGAGTCCGTGATACTCTAGAATGAGTTGAGTATATATATATATAAGAGCGTACTTGTTATTTTCTTATATAAAAAGGGTTTTAAATGATTGTATATAAAAGTATATTTTGATATATAAAGCAATATTTCCTTCTAATAAATATTAAGGTGATTGGTTGTTAAATTATTGAAATTAAATTAAGAAGTAGTATAATACAATCAAATTGAAATCTCGAACTGGAATTAAATTAAGTGGTAATAGAAATACCACCAAATTAGAATTTAATTAATTGAAAATGAAACTCTAAATCTGGGCCTAGAATTTGAAAATTTTGTTTCAAAGTAATGAGAAATAATAAATAAGTATCATTTGAATAACTGGGACTTGTTGCAAACAATGGGTGGTTTGAAAATTTGATTTGAATTAAAAACCAAAAGAGGTTTAAAATTTAAGGATGACCTCGTGCGTAAAGGAAATAATATGTATGAATATGGAATATACATAAATTAAAAATAGTTTGAATAAACTCTAAATGTTGAGTTTGAAATTTGGAATGGGATGTGATACCCAAAGTGATAAGTTTTTAAGTGGGAAGATTATTATTGTGAAGTTTAAGGATTGAATGAGGTTGATTGGATTAAGTAAATTGAATTTAACTTGGGAGAAAAATAAGTTTGAATGAACATGTAACGACTGCGATTTTTCATCGCCGAAAAACCGTACTGTTATGGTTAAAGAAAAAGAAAAAGTAGAAGAAGATAGAAAAAGATAGAACAAAACAGAAAGAAATAACAGAACAACAACAGAATCTCACAATTCGCAGCAGAACAACATATAATACATAAATGAATAATCTTTAAACAAAGAACTATATCAGTTATTACATTACATCATCGGAGTGTACAACAACAAACAACATCAACAGCGAAAAAGAAATATTATATACTAGTAATACGCCATGCCATCCAGCTTGCCTCCAGCAACTCCTGAATTCCAGAATATCCTAATAAACCTTTACTCTTGACTGCCCGTGTGGAAATTGATGGGCACCCAGAGTTTAGGACGGAAAACAATAAACTCCGAGTCAGTCATGTGACTGGTGTGAGAATTAAAACAGTTTATTTTTCTTTAAAATCAAAATAAAGGAATATTTTTAAATTCAATTCGCAATGCTTTTAAAAATGAGACTACCATAAGGCCTCCCGCACACACACACAATGCAAACGCAGAATCAGAGGAGATTTCTCCTTATGATAGTCAAAGATGCTTGATACGCATTAAAAGGAAACATTTGATATTATTACTAGTGCATAGTGCAGAAAATATTTCGAAAGTAAAGATATAAATCTTAGCCAACATACGACCATTATCGTATGCCAACTATAGCTACCATCTAAACAGTGGGGCGCCACCATAAGTAAATGGCAGGTTCTACAACTAAAACCGTACAAGTCTCGTATTGTTTCTTTGGATTTCCAACAAATGGTCAGGCCAAGGAACTTCCCTTTGCCACATGGAAACGCCTCTGGAATGACGTCCCGAGAACCAAACCGGATCTCTGCCAACGCAAGGCCGGGTTACCCCTAATTGGGTAACTACTGACACGAATATGTCATCCCCCAATCGTAACCGATCTATCCGAGGATCCTCGATTTCCAACAACCACAAAATTTGCAGCAACAACATAGGTTAAATATCTGGGATCTATACCATGATACCACCTCTATCCAGAAGGAATGACATACACTAAAGGGACGCTACCCCCTAATAACCTTGCTGCATCCTTCCTGTTTTGACCATTTCCGGGGCGTGAGGTCCGACGAAGTCTCGTCCACAAAGCCACGCTTTATACGAAAGCTGTGCTTTGGGTCAACAAATGATCAAAGAAATGATCACAAAGATAAATGATCAAGCAAATGATCATATCACAAATGATCAAACAATGATCATTTCACAGCAACACTCAGCATGCCACACTACCAAATTGGGAGTATATCACTAATAACCTTCAACTACATAACCTCTGAGCTCATACGTCTCAGAGAAGGGTGTTAAGCTAAGAGAATAAATTCTCCGCCACCAACAGAAATATATTTGAAAGAAATCAGCTTTATATCTCAATTTGTAATGTCAGACATACAATCCATACAAGTCTGTTCCGGGCTCGAACAGAACCGAAGGCACTTCCAAAGAAGTCCTTGCAATCCGGATATTCACTAATCACGACCGGACTTCCATCACTAAGGCTGATAAAACTTCTATATCGAAGATCAACTGATGTAGAGTAACTCGACGGTAATCCTTCCGTTTTCACAAATATCCGGTCTTCAACACCGGTCATCAAATGCAATCCATTACGACGTATCACATTTTCAGAATGGGTTATACGACCCCAAGGTCCTTTCCCGGCTAACCCGAATAGTGAGCGCTTATTCAAAAATTAGTGTGGCATTCAAATTCAAGCAATTCACAACAAATACCTATTTAAAAGTAAATATTGATAGTCGGATTATTTAAGTATCAATAGGCGTCTTCAACATCACCAAATTCCAAATAATTTCCCAAATTATTTACTTTCCAAAATATCTTTACTAGATATATATTTTCCACACTTCAACCATTAGAAAACAAATTTTCAAATCACTTTTCACCTTTATCACTTTTGAAAAAAAAATTTCAATCATTTTCCTTATGAGAAATACTTTCATTTCAACATGGTTCATTTAAACCAATTAAATAAATCCTTACCGATTTACTTTATATTTACGTTCCAAATCCGTAAATTAATTCCCACACTTCAAAAATAAATCAACGTTTATTTTTAAATAAATTTCCCTTTCTTTTGTAAATTCCATGATGAATTTACAATTACAAAATATCTATGAATATATGATTTCCAAATTGATTTCTAATATTCATTTTCAATTTGTCTTCAAAAAGATAAATTCTCAAAACGTTTCATTCCACATTGGAAAAACATTTCCATACTTATTTATTAATAAGTAATTTACACATTCATTTATTTTCAACACTTGAAAAATATTCAATATACTTAAATCGAAATTAAGTATATACTTCATTCTTTAAGGAAAACATTCACTCAACACATTTATTTGGGCCAAAACGAATGTTGCGTAAAACACCGTTACGACGACCCGAAATCACTAGTATAGGGATTCGAAATTTAGATAGATATATAAATCCCAATACTATATAAAACATTTCCTTTCGGAAACCATTTACTATAACAACAGTGTTATAGTCCACCATTTCCTTATTCCTCGAAAACGTCTATTTCAACAATAAATGTTGAAATCTCTGGTTTCGATAGTTAATCCATTTTAAAACATCTTTAAATCGTTTTAATTCTATTTAAAACATCACTTCCCAAAATAAATCCATTTTTCTAAATAATATATTCACTGCCCAAAATCGTGAATATAATAATTAACTTATCAAAATAATTCGTTTTCAGATTTATAAACAATGTTTATAAATTCCATTTCTATATTTTATAACAACTTCGTTTTATAAATCTCCTTTATTAACCAATTTTATTTATATTCCATTTACATGTCGAAATCCTGTTTATAAGTAAATTACTTATAATTCATTTATTCACAAATCCATTCTTTTATATCAACAATAATTTATAAATCAAAATTTCTTATTTACTTATGAATCTAGGTTCAAACTTTATTTTAACACTTAAAAAAGCTCGTTTTATAATTTCTATATTTTAATTTATAAATATCAATTTTATACAACTTTTATATAAATTGTTTATAATAATTCAAAAATCCCTATTTAAATAAACCAATCTCTTTATTAATTTACAAAACGTTATTTAAAACTTATATAACTCCAAAATTACACTTAAGTATTATTTTCCCAAAAATATAACTTTTATAACCATAAAATCAAAATGTTTATTTATTTTAACAATTCAAAATTAAATAAAACGTATACTTTCAAAAATCACTTTAAAAATTCTTTTAAAAACCAAAATCATTATTTTAAAACTTCAAAAATGGATCCGATGATGCAACAACACCAAATAGTCAATCACGACATCCAAATATCATATATCGATATGATAATCAACAAATATCACAATATCTGTAAATAAATCAATACAGTTGAGGAATCCAGTTGGATCCCTCCAACCTGTTTTCCTGCATTCACAAATGTTAGCACAATACCAATTCCGTTCCAGTACGGAATTATCGCGGTATATGGGATTTAAAATATTATCCGCTTAATAGGCAGCGCAATAGGGTCTCATCCGCTATATAATGCGGGAAAATCAACTCCAAATACATATATAATACCAATTTTACTATACGGTGAAATATTCGCGGTATATGTTTTTAATAAATAACCTCCGCTTACTAACGGCGCATAATGTCTATTTTAACAATCAATAGATAACAATCATCATTCAAACATGCATTCAGGAATTTTAAATATAACTATTTAAAATATAAATCGAAACCGATTCGATTGAGTGAGAAGTTCTCACCTTGATTTCAATTCTGTTTCAGCGTTTTATTTCGAATAAAATTAAACGGACGTTTAATTTTACCCAAAATTTTCGCTAGCTCCAATCGCTTCCAATCCAGCTCCATAGCGTAGTGCTCGACAAAACGAAGCCAACGTCGCTTGTTTCGTCAATTTTCGATCTCGTATGAAAGAGATACAATATTTTAAAGTTATACGAATTATTATAAAATCAATTTCAATTTAAATTATATTTTTCTTAACCCAGAATCAATCCAGGCAGTTGCTTCCAGCTTGATCAAGATCTGGCCGCACCTTTTGAGCTTCTTCTCCCTACTTACACACACGACCCAGGTTCAAAGAGAACCCATAGCCACCTCCTCTATCTCCATTTCGCACGCAACCTCGAACTCTTCCACCTCGATCAGATGCCGCCACGCCGTAGCCCCACGCGACTTCAACCTCCGCCCTGAATATCACCGAGCTCGGTCGACCCTAGGTGGAGAAAAACGTTGCCGACCGTGTACCCTTCGTCGCAAAATTCCCGTCGATCCGCTGACCGAATCACGATCATGACCGTTGGATAGCAAGATCGCAATGCCCTCTACAACTTTCATGTTGAGCATTTCTTGAATTGATGAACGTATGTGAAGAAAATTAAAGAAGAAGACTGACACATTTCGGCCATTGATTTCAGAAAGGGGCGGCTGGCTTGAGGGGAAACCCTAGCCTCGTTTTCTTTTGCAAATGTGACAAATCCAAGGCCTTTTATAGAAAAATTCCAATTTACTATTCACCGAAAATTTTTCGAACTCCAAACGAAGCGTGCCGGTTGGCGTTCCTAAGGTTTACCCCGCGTTTCGAACACAATGGAACGTGTTCCGGGAGCTAATTCGATCATCTGTGCGAGTTACGGCAATAAACGATCGATTTTAAATTAAATCGATTAAACCGATTCTAGGTGTTTTCGCTTGCCCCGCATAAACGGTAAATCCGATTGACTTGAAATTTGAAACCTTACAATAATATCACATTACGGATCCGATGAAACTGGTTTCGATGAAATCCGAGACTTTTTGAAAAATGCCTATTTTAACTCGCCAAATTAATATTAAACAATTTCGATGCGTTTCGAGCTGCCACGGTCAAACGACAACTCCGATTGTTACGAAAATTAAAATCCGATAATAACAAACTATTATGGATCCAATGGAACTAGATTCGTCCAATTCTGAGACTATTCGAAAATTGGCTATTTTTCAGTCGATAATTAAATATTAAAATATTCAATTTTCACAAATTTAATTTTAATTCGATTTTAAAAGTTCTAAAATATCGTTCTAACTCCAATATGATAAAATAAAATTTTACAAATCATTTTCAATCATATTTAAACCCAATTTTCAATTATTTCTGGAATTTTCAACTATTAAAAAATCGATTTAATTATCCAATTAAATCCAATATTCGAAAATAAATTATTCGACTTATAAATTCCACTTGTTAATATTTAAATTGAATTAAATATTCAATTTTTAATAAATATAAATTCTGGGTCATTACAGACTTCCCCCCTTACAAGAATTTCGTCCTTGAAATTACCAAGTAAGAAAAAGTTACAGAATCTATTAACTTTCCAAAACAAACCATTCAAATTAGATTTTTTCAAATCTCTTAAGTGTTTAACTTTCTCAAAATTCATAGTTAAACTTCTTACAATATCTTTACTAAGTTTCCAAATTTTTACTTAGTTATCTTTCAAAACCAACTACTAGTGTTTAACTTTCAATTCCAAAATCAAAGTTATAGTTTTCAAAAATTTCCCAATTTTCTCAAATTTTTTCTAACGCCTTAAATTTTCGAAAAAATTCGCCAGAGTCTCCTTTACGTGGCTCGATCCGAAAAAAATGACAGTATATATATCTCAAATATACATCTCATCAAGTGATGAGGCATCCCGCAGGGAAAAAATGTAAAAGTACGGAATGTAATCCGAGATATGTACCTTATTTATATTATTAGCGAGCATATACGGCTAATATAGCACGAAAGAGAGCTCCAAAAGCGAAGCAAGCGCAATCCGCACCTACTAAACACTCAACAACAACATGAGAAACATGCATATATGAAAGTAATGTGAATATACAACATATAGCAACATCTATATATGCCAATATATCAAATGCAACTAAAGCAACAAACGAAACCACCAAATCAATATAAATTTACTTCTCATTAACATTTAATGAATTGGTTTTCCAATTAATTCATTAACATTGGATTTTATTAACATTCATTTGTTCATTTTCCAATTAGTATACATTCACTAATTTATTCACATTGATTCGCTTTCAATCCAAATCAAATCCAATTCTATTCAAATTTACATATTATTCATTTGAATTTAATTACATAGCTTCCAATTTCGCTAATTCACTTTCATTAACACTTAATGAATTTATATACAATCAATTAACAATCAAATAACAACCAATGTTTATTCAATACAACCAAATTTATTCACTTTCATTCAATTTGGTTCAACACATTTAATTCCAATTGGATCATATTAAATTGACTTCCATTCAATTATTCAATTTCTCAGCTTCATTAGCTTCTAATGAATTAACACTTATATTCATTGTTCCATACTAATTATTTACATTCAATTGATTAACATTCAATCCATTTACCAATTCAATTGCTAATTCCTTTAACAATATAATGTTGAATTTCATTTATATAACTCATGTTCAAATTCTTAATGACTTCACTTCATTAATTCACTTATTAATTTACTTCGATACCAAAATTAACTCTATTCAACTTCACTTAAGTTATATTCCATCATTTCCCATTCTATAAGTTATACAACTTATTTATTAACTTCCAAATCCATTAACTTATCCAAAGCTAAATTTATTATTCATATTATAAGTTCAAAACACATTTCACTTATATTTATCAATTACAACTTGGATTTTAATTGATTCGCTTATACGCCCTTTAGCTTAACTCCATCCTTTAAGTTAAACTTATTCTATCAAAATTCAATCTGTATAAGTTATCAACTCATTTATCATTCCCATAAATATCTTAAATAAGATTCCAGAGTCCTTTCAACCTTTCAAAACCATTTTTGAAATCAATTCAATTATCTTTTGAGTTCCCATAACCAAACTCAAAATTTTCCAAACAACTTCATTTAAAATAATTTGGCAGCAATTCCTCTTTTGGAAACCCGAAAATGAACACCGATGATGTCATGATCATCATCAGAATTATTTTCCAGCGACCAAAAAGAGTTTAGAGCTTTAATTTCTCCAAAACAATTTTCCAAAATATCAAATCCTTTCAAAACACTTCTCTAGAATTTTATTTTCAGATTATAAATCACATTTATAAATCTTTTACTTATATAATTTCACTTCTTATATATCAGATTATTTCACAAGTGTAAATCATTTTAATTATAACTCCATACTTATAATTCAATTGCTTATACAATTCATTCTTTTACAACTGTGGTTTTATTTAACTTATTCAACAATCAATTCATATACACTTTAATAATTCTGAAAAATTATTCCTTTATATATAAAATATAATCAAGGTAAAATTATTTCATTTACCCAATTTAAATAATACTATGTTGACATGCCTCGTTTAAGTGTTTAGAAATCCCTATCGATAATATGGCATCCCACACACCGATCAGAATCCACAAACAGCTCAACGGATAAGCAAACACAATATAAAACATTTTTTTATATTCACTAACAAATACGCACTCGTATCTATTATTACACTTACACTCATTCTAGAGTACTACTGACTCTATCTCTAATGAGTAATTCCCAACAGAGCCATGGTTGTCGCTTAACCATAAGCTCTGATACCAAATGCAACGACTGCGATTTTTCGTCGCCGAAAAACCGTACCGTTATGGTTAAAGAAAAAGGAAAAGTAGAAGAAGATAGAAAAAGATAGAACAGAACAGAAAGAAATAACAGAACAACAACAGAATCTCACAATTCGCAACGGAACAACATATAATACATAAATGAATAATCTTTAAACAAAGAACTATATCAGTTATTACATTACATCATCAGAGTGTACAACAACAAACAACATCAACAGCGGAAAAGAAATATTATATACTAGTAATACGCCATGCCATCCAGCTTGCCTCCAGCAACTCCTGAATTCCAGAATATCCTGATAAACCTTTACTCTTGACTGCCCGTGTGGAAATTGGTGGGCACCCAGAGTTTAGGACGGAAAACAATAAACTCCGAGTCAGTCATGTGACTGGTGTGAGAACTAAAACAGTTTATTTTTCTTTAAAATCAAATTAGAGGAATATTTTTAAAGTCAATTCGCAATGCTTTTAAAAATGAGACTACCATAAGGCCTCCCGCACACACACACAATGCAAAAGCAGAATCAGAGGAGATTTCTCCTTACGATAGTCAAAGATACTTGATACGCATTAAAAGGAAACATTTGATATTATTACTAGTGCATAGTGCAGAAAACATTTCAAAGTAAAGATATAAATCTTAGCCAACATACGACCATTATCGTATGCCTACTATAGCTACCATCTAAACAGTGGGGCGCCACCATAAGTAAATGGCAGGTTCTACAACTAAAACCGTACAAGTCTCGTATTGTTTCTTTGGATTTCCAACAAATGGTCAGGCCAAGGAACTTCCCATTGCCACATGGAAACGCCTCTGGAATGACGTCCCGAGAACCAAACCGGATCTCTGCCAACACAAGGCCGGGTTACCCCTAACTGGGTAACTACTGACACGAATATGTCATCCCCCGATCGAAACCGATCTATCCGAGGATCCACGATTTTCAACAACCACAAAATTTGCAGCAACAACATAGGTTAAATATCTGGGCTCCATACCATGATACCACCTCTATCCAAAAGGAATGACATACACTAAAGGGGCGCTACCCCCTAATAACCTTGCTGCATCCTTCCTGTTTTGACTATTTCCGGGGTGTGAGGTCCGACGAAGTCTCGTCCACAAAGCCACGCTTTATACGAAAGCTGTGCTTTGGGTCAACAAATGATCAAAGAAATGATCACAAAGATAAATGATCAAGAAAATAATCATATCACAAATGATCAAACAATGATCATTTCACAGCAACACTCAGCATGCCACATTACCAAATTGGGAGTATATCACTAATAACCTTCAACAACATAACCTCTGAGCTCATACGTCTCAGAGAAGGGTGTTAAGCTAAGAGAATAAATTCTCTGCCACCAACAGAAATATATTTGAAAGAAATCAGCTTTATATCTTAATTTGTAATATCAGACATACAATCCATACAAGTCTGTTCCGGGCTCGAACAGAACCGAAGGCACTTCCAAAGAAGTCCTTGCAATCCGGATATTCACTAATCACGATCGGACTTCCCGTCACTAAGGGTGATAAAACCTCTATATCGGAGATCAGTCGATGTAGAGTAACTCGACGGTAATCCTTCCGTTTTCACAAATATCCGGTCTTCAACACCGGTCATCAAATGCAATCCATTACGACGTATCACATATTCAGAATGGGTTATACGACCCCAAGGTCCTTTCCCGGCTAACCCGAATAGTGAGCGCTTATTCAAAAATAAGTGTGGCATTCAAATTCAAGCAATTCACAACAAATACCTATTTAAAGGTAAATATTGATAGTTGGATTATTTAACTATCAATAGGCGTGTTCAACATCACCAAATTCCAAATAATTTCCCAAATTATTTACTTTCCAAAATATCTTTACTAGACATATATTTTCCACACTTCAACCATTTGAAAACAAATTTTCAAATCACTTTTCACCTTTATCACTTTTGAAAACAAATTTCAATCATTTTCTCCATATGCGAAATACTTTCATTTCAACATGGTTCATTTAAACCAATTAAATAAATCCTTACCGATTTACTTTATATTTACGTTCCAAATCCGTAAATTAATTCCCACATTTCAAAAATAAATCAACGTTTATTTTTAAATAAATTTCCCTTTCTTTTGTAAATTCCATGATGAATATACAATTCCAAAATATCTATGAATATATGATTTCCAAATCGACTTCTAATATTCATTTTCAATTTGTCTTCAAAAAGATAAATTCTCAAAACGTTTCATTCCACATTGGAAAAACATTTCCATACTTATTTATTAATAAGTAATTTACAAATTCATTTATTTTCAACACTTGGAAAATATTCGATATACTTAAATCGAAATTAAGTATATACTTCATTCTTTAAGGAAAACATTCACTTAAACACATTTATTTGGGCCAAAACGAATTTTGCGTAAAACACCGTTACGACGACCCGAAATCACTAGTATAAGGATTCTAAATTTAGATAGATATATAAATCCCAATACTATATAAAACATTTCCTTTCGGAAACCATTTACTATAACAACAGTGTTATAGTCCACCATTTCCTTATTCCTCGAAAACGTCTATTTCAACAATAAATGTTGAAATCTATGGTTTCGATAGTTAATCCATTTTAAAACATCTTTAAATCGTTTTAATTCTATTTAAAACATCACTTCCCAAAATAAATCCATTTTTTTAATAATATATTCACTGTCCAAAATCGTGAATATAATAATTAACTTATCAAAATAATTCGTTTTCAGATTTATAAACAATGTCTATAAATTCCATTTCTATATTTTATAACAACTTCGTTTTATAAATCTCCTTTATTAACCAATTCTATTTATATTCCATTTACATGTCGAAATCCTGTTGATAAGTAAATTACTTATAATTCATTTATTCACAAATCCATTCTTTTATATCAACAATAATTTATAAATCAAAATTTCTTATTTACTTATGAATCTAGGTTCAAACTTTATTTTAACACTTAAAAAAGCTCGTTTTATAATTTCTATATTTTAATTTATAAATATCAATTTTATACAACTTTTATATAAATTGTTTATAATAATTCAAAAATCCCTATTTAAATAAACCAATCTCTTTATTAATTTACAAAACGTTATTTAAAACTTATATAACTCCAAAATTACACTTAAGTATTATTTTCCCAAAAATATAACTTTTATAACCATAAAATCAAAATGTTTATTTATTTTAACAATTCAAAATTAAATAAAACGTATACTTTCAAAAATCACTTTAAAAATTCTTTTAAAAACCAAAATCATTATTTTAAAACTTCACAAATGGATCTGATGATGCAACAACACCAAATAGTCAATCACGACATCCAAATATCATATATCGATATGATAATCAACAAATATCACAATATCTGTAAATAAATCAATACAGTCAGGGAATCCAGTTGGATCCCTCCAACCCGTTTTCCTACATCCACAAATGTTAGCACAATACCAATTCCTTTCCAGTACGGAATTATCGCGGTATATGGTATTTAAAATATTATCCGCTTGATAGGCGGCGCAATAGGGTCTCATCCGCTATATAATGCGGGAAAATCAACTCCAAATACATATATAATACCAATTTCACTATACGGTGAAATATTCGCGGTATATGTTTTTAATAAATAACCTCCGCTTACTAACGACGCATAATGTCTATTTTAACAATCAATAGATAACAATCATCATTCAAACATGCATTCAAGAATTTTAAATATAACTATTTAAAATATAAATCGAAACCGATTCGATTGAGTGAGAAGTTCTCACCTTGATTTCAATTCTGTTTCAGCATTTTATTTTGAATAATACCCGAAATTTTCGCTAGCTCTAATCGCTTCCAATCCAGCTACATAGCGTAGTGCTCGACAAAACGAAGCCAACGCCGCTTGTTTCGTCAATTTTCGATCTCGTATGAAAGAGGTACAATATTTTAAGGTTATACGAATTATTATAAAATCAGTTTCAATTTAAATTATATTTTTCGTAACCCAGAATCAATCCAGGCCGTTGCTTCCAGCTTGATCAAGATTTGGCCGCACCTTTTGAGCTTCTTCTCCCTCCTTACACACGTGGCCCAGGTTCAAAGAGAACCCATAGCCGCCTCCTCTATCTCCATTTCGCACGCAACCTCGAACTCTTCCACCTCGATCAGATGCCGCCACGCCGTAGCCCCACGCGACTTCAACCTCCGCCCTGAATATCACCGAGCTCGGTCGACCCTAGGTGGAGAAAAAAGTGGCCGACCGTGTGCCCTTCGTTGCAAATTCCCGTCGATCCGCTGACCCAATCACGATCATGACCGTTGGATAGCAAGATCGCAATGCCCTCTACAACTTTCATGTTGAGCATTTCTTGAATTGATGAACGTATTTGAAGAAAATTGAAGAAGAAGACTGACACATTTCGGCCATTGATTTCAGAAAGGGGCGGCTGGCTTGAGGGGAAACCCTAGCCTCGTTTTCTTTTGCAAATGTGACAAATCCAAGGCCTTTTATAGAAAAATTCCAATTTACTATTCATCGAAAATTTTTCGAACTCCAAACGAAGCGTGCCGGTTGGCGTTTCTAAGGTTTACCCCGCGTTCCGAACACAATGGAACGTGTTCCGGGAGCTAATTCGATCATCTGTGCGAGTTACGGCAATAAACGATCGATTTTAAATTAAATCGATTAAACCGATTTCTAGGTGTTTTCGCTTGCCCCGGACAAATGATAAATCCGATTGACTTGAAATTTGAAATCTTACAATAATATCACATTACGGATCCGATGAAACTGGTTTCGTCGAAATCCGAGACTTTTTGAAAAATGGCTATTTTAACTCGCCAAATTAATATTAAACAATTTCGATGCGTTTCGAGCTGCCACGGTCAAACGACAACTCCGATTGTTACGAAAATTGAAATCCGATAATAAAAAACTATTACGGATCTAATGGAACTTGTTTCGTCCAATTCTGAGACTGTTCGAAAATTGGCTATTTTTCAGTCGATAATTAAATATTAAAATATTCAATTTTCACAAATTTAACTTTTAATTCGATTTTAAAAGTTCTAAAATATCGTTCTAGCTCCAATATGATAAAAATAAAATTTTACAAATCATTTTCAATCATATTTAAAGCCAATTTTCAATTATTTCTGGAATTTTCAACTATTAAAAAATCGATTTAATTATCCAATTAAATCCAATATTCGAAAATAAATTATTCGACTTATAAATTCTACTTATTAATATTTAAATTCAATTAAATATTCAATTTTTAATAAATATAAATTCTGGGTCGTTACAGAACAACTTGAATTGGAAATTTTAAGATGAAATTGGAATTTAACTTGGGAAGTTAAACGGTTATTTGAATTGGTAGTTTGTGTGATCCCAAAATGGGTTTGAGATCTGGAAATTGGAAATGGATGGACGTTTTAAAATAAATTGGATAATATCATCCTATTGTTATTAAAAATACTTAAATTGTGAATTGGATTTGTTTAAATGAATGAGAAATGAAGTGTGGTAATATATCCATTATTGAAACAAAAGGGAAATCTAAATTTAATTTGAAATTAAGGATATGGAATAACTTTAAACTGAAAATTTGAGTTTGTAAATTAAAATTGTTTAAGAACTGGCTTCAAACTGGAAGATAAAATTTAGTAATAAATTAAAATTTTAAAATAGAATTATATTGAATTCTTGTTTGAACCTTGAAATACATAAGTTAAGATAATTTAAAATGGAATTTTGAGAATTGGGCTCAGAAATTAAATTGATTAAAAACTTTGAATGAAAGTTAATTTGGTTTAAAGAGTTAAACCAACCTTTGAGAATTTAACTCGAATTTATATAATTCAAGGTAGTTTAAATTCAAGATTGAAATTGAATTAGTTCAAAATTGAATTTGGTTTAAATTAATTGGGTTGGTGATTGAAGATGTATAAGTCTAAGAATTTAAATGGGAAATTGAATTAGGTCATATTGAAATGATTGAATTTGAATGGGTTCAATTGTTAATAATTCAAATTGATTGGAATAGTTTGAAATTATAATTAAAATTGAATAGGATAAAATCAAATGGAATTTTATTTGAATTGGGGAAGGAATCAAGATTGATTCAACTTGAATTGGGTTTAAATAAATTTCAATAGAAATTGAAGCTATTCAAGTTAGAATTGAGTCAGTAAATGGAAGTGGAAATTTAAGTTGAATCGTTGGGAAAGTGAACAGTTGACTCTTGACCATTTTCAATATTAATTGTTTTAATATAAACTTATTTTTCTAAGCTATTAAATATATACAACCTTTCTTTCTTAAAGCCAAATTATTTTATAATTGTTTTACAATTATTTTTGGAGCTATTTAACCATTTTTCAACTGTTTTCTAAACTAATTACTATTTTTCAACTATTTCACAAACTAATTTCTATTTTACAACTATTTTGCAATTATTTAAAATTCCTAAAACTATTCAACTATTTTCCGATTATTTTACAACTAGTTAACTATTTTATAGCTAATTTGCAAACTAATAATTATTTTTCAACTACTTATCTATTTTTAAAATTTTCAAGCTATTTTCTAAATATAAACTGGTCGGAGTTTAAACTGTTACTGATTTAAATACCCAACTGAGATAGGGATTGAAGTGATAATTCAATGAGAATTAATGCAATTGTAAATAAGTGAATGAGAATTAATGGAAATATGAAAATGAAGGAAATTGATTTGGTTAATAATCAATAAATACGTAGGATGTACGTATATTATTCTATTCGCATAGTGATTTGATCCAGATTCGAGTACAAAATTTTGAGATAGTTATATCGATCCGAGTTGGGATTTTTCACTCGATTTTCGACAGCGAACCTGGATATGGATTGTTGATTGGTTCTGGACATTCTCTATCATAGTTATAGCTATGCAAGGAGAATGACGGTTTCTAATCAAGAAACCAGATCAGTGTCCGTACTAGGAAGTCGGGTGGACGATGCTAGTTCGGAAGTGAAATTGTGTGATCGAGTGAGCGATCAGATTGATATAGCGTACGGATGATATGTGTACATCGTACGGATTTGAATGAAATTGATATTGAAAAGAGTAATCAAATTTGAATATTTGATTTTGAATTAACAAAGTTATATATCTTTTTTATATAAGATAAATCTCCCCTTGTTGAATTTATTGCTGGAAGAAAAAGGATTTTGGGAACCTTTGGATTTTGAAAGGCTTTGATTTTTGGGTAAAATCAATATTGAATTTGGAAAGCCTAGTTTGAGAATTATCGATTTTGGGATAATTGATTTTGTGTAAAGGAGCTTTGTATGGGATCATATTAGGTGTATGATTTGAAAGATACTATATGTGTATAGTATAAAGAGTTTTCATGATAGCTCTAGAGAAAAAGGCGCTCCCTTGAAATGAACTTCTCAGGAGTGCCACAGGTTGGTGCTGCCTTGAGCCCCAAGGGGGTTCTAAAGTTGATCCTGTGAGGAGTTCATACAAAACTAGTTCCTGAGGATTATTGGGTAACGAAAGTCGAGGGCGCTGATGCCTACAGGGGCATTTGGGTTATGCTTTCACGACAGTGTAACTCGATGTCACTGCAATCTACAGTGGGGACCGTAACGAAAATCGTGTGGAGGATGAGTGCCAACAGTCTACACTTGATTTTGCCGGGAAGGTAACGCAACATCGGTAGACTGCGATCTATGGTCGAGTGGAGAAGTTTCATTCTTTTGGCAGCGAAATTCGAGGGCGCTGATGCCTATAGTTATATGGGTTTTTGCTGTGATAGCTACGTACCCCAGTTGTAGCTGCGATCTGTAGCGGGTTCCATGGTGTAATCGAGGGGCGCGAAGGCCTACAGTTATCTATGGATTTTGTCGGGATGGCAACGTAACCATCGGGTTAACTGCGACCATGGATTGGGGTGATGATTCCCAGAGCATTCTCACCAAAGATATTTCCTATATTTTCAAAACTGTTTTCGATATTTTTAGTAAAATCATTTTTTTCAAGTATTTTCACTAGGTGTTGAAAACGAGTTTACCAAGTACTAATAGATTTTCAGTCCTACGCCTGATCAACGTATGACTGAATTTCTGTGAGAACAAGGATGGACTGGTTGAGACATCGAGTTATAAAAAGTATTTTTATAAAGAGTTATTTTAATAGTATTATGTGAATTTAAAAGTAATTCTAAATTTTAAAATAAAAGCGTTGGAATTTTGGGTTAATAAAAAGGGAATCCAAACTGAATTATAAAACAAAATGTGAATTCAGGAAAATTTAATGAAGTGATTTTTGTAATAAAATCGAACATTGATTTAAAAATTGGAAGTAAGCTAATTGGCTAAATAATTATTTGATAGAGTATGTTAATAAAATTTAACTCGGTTAAATAAAATGGGGTGTAAGTTAATAATGGAGTTTGGAAATGAATTCGAATGGTGAATAGAATTCGACTTGGATTTGATAATGAATTAAATAAGTGGAGATGCTATAAAAATAGAAATAAAAATAGAGTTGGATCAAATAGTGATGGTTTGTATTACAAATAAAATTCAAGTGTGATATGAATAATATTTAATGAAAGTTGCAAGTAAATTAAATTAAGAGAAGTGTTGTCGTATGAAATTTATAATAGACATGGTTTGAATTGCAAACAAAACCCCGATAGGTAGAATAGATTGAAAATGGCCTTGTAATTAGTTAAATGAGTCGTGAATGAATTGAATTTGGGAATTTAATTTATAATAACTAATCAAATAAATTTGTAGATTGAAATAAGATTTGATTGAAATAAAATCGAGTTAGGGTGAAAAAGAAATTTGTTTGCAAATGATGTGAGCTTAAGTTATGAAGTTGAAATAATTTGAAGAAAGTAAATTAACTTAAGTTTAAAATTAATAGAAGTTGGCTTCGAGCAAAAGTGAAAGACCATGAAAGTCTGGGTTAAATTAAATTGGTAATGGCTATTAATTTATAAGTTAATTGTGCCAAGCTTAATAAATTGTTTCGAATGGAATAATTGTGGAAATGAAATGAAATGCATATGTATGGTTGGTAAATAAATTTGAAACGGAATTACTTACAGAATGAGTTAAAATTAATTTAAAGTAATTATAAACTAAAATAAATACTAAATTAAACGGATATCACCGAATTTACATATAAATAGTTGTCGTTCGGTGTGAATAAAAGTATTTAAGATTCTATGAGTTAATAGAGATTAAATAAACTTGATTTTGAATCATTTGAAGTGAATGTGGATTTGTTTGGATTAAAAATTAATTGAATGTAAGAAATTGAGTTGCAAACCATTAAAATTGAATGAAATGGCTTATGAATTGGTTGAAAGCAATTGAATTATCTTTAAAGTTATGTAAATCGCTTATGGAAAGTGTTTTGGTGCTTGTTGCTTATGATATACATGTGTTTAGCTATTGAAAGTAAGTAAAATGCCAATAAATTTTCTATATTTGGCACTTACATGTTTAAATTGAGTAAGTACAGGTACCTACAGGCGGTTTGGTTGGTTTGGATTGCGCTAATTGCTTAAAATAAATAAGCTGCTTGCTTAAAATGCTAAATAAAGATACGCCTACGTAATAAAAATAGGAAATATGAACTGTTTTTGCTTTTTCCGACAGGGTGGGTCAATGTATATATATTTATATCTCTTGTCAAATTGCAAAAGCTCCTCCGTACAAAGGAGACTCTGCCAAATTTTTTTTAAAATTTTGGGAGTTAGAAATTTTTGAAAAGAATTTTGTTAGCAATAAAACGAGTTCAAATTGGAAATTAAAGTAAATTAGTAAATGAAACTAATATAAATCAGTTATAAATGAAAGATAAAATTCAATATTCAAAATTTAAAATAGATTGAATTCATATGGAAATAGGAAAACTAAATTGAATAGAAGTAGATGTGAAAACTTCTGTAAGAAAATGTATAAAATGATTTAAAAGTCATGATTAGATATTATTGCTAGGAAAGATACACAGGTATTATAAAGGGAAAGGAAAGTTTGGATTTGATTTCAAGAGATAATGTGGATTGCCCGACTAAAAGGTATGTATTTAAATTTCTGTATGAAATTGGATTGGGTTTTTGGATCTAGCCACTTGGCTTTTGTTTTCTTTTGAAATTTGGGAGCCCGTAGAGGCCTTTTGTAGTAGTACCGAGCTAGCCGCGCAAAGGAGACGCTGACAAAATTTTTCGGAAATTTAGGAAGTTAGAAAAATTTTTGAGAAAATTTTGATAATTTTAAATTTGGTTTTAAATTGAAATTTGAATGATTGGGTAAAAAGGGATTGTTTGAAAACCGTGGGAGAGTTTGGGAAGTTAGTAAGAAGGATAAGAAGTCTTTTATAAAAGACAGTTGGTACGATGTTGATAAAACTGTTGGTGTTGGAGAAAATGTAAACGGGTATTGGTCCATTCTTCCTAACTAGTAATTTCGGGGACGAAATTCTTTTAGGGGGGATAAATGTGACGTCCCGGAATTTTTAACAATTCAAAATGGAATAATTAATTGATTTAAAATATTTAAAAGTTAATTTTAACTTAAATTCCAGGTATCAATATTTACTTGATAATTAAATCATTGAATTATATAGTTTAAATATTGAATTTAATAATTGAAATTGGGTAAATTGTTGAATCTGAAATTTCTAAGCCTGTTTAAAATAATTTGAAGGCTCATAAAATTTATAACGATGATACTGGTGATAATAGAATAATTGAATTTTAATTTAAAGGTAATTTGTTCAATTTTAATAATATATCGTTTAAATTGAATTTAAAAATAGCCTTTCGAGGCACAGTCTTGGAATTCGATGAAACTGGTTCTATTGGATCCGTAATAGTTAGTTATTATTGGATTTCAGTTTTCATAGCAATCGGAGTTGTCGTTTGACCCTGACGGCTCAAAACGCTTAGAAGCTATTTTAATCGATTTTATTTAAAATTTGATCGTTTACTCCCGTAACTTGTGCATATGATCGAATTAGCCTCCGAAACACGTTCCATTGCGTTCGGAATGCGGATAAAACCTTATAAACGCCGGGCAGCATACCTCAATAGGGGTTCAGAATTCTTAGATATGTTAAACGAGATATTTTGGAATTAAATAATATTATAATATTCCTAAGTCAAATCCTATTACATCCTATCAGCCATCCTAAGCCGACACGTAAAGAAAATTTTGCATGCTAACATTATTTCGTGTCTCCCCTTTTCTTCTTTTAAAAAGAAACGAAAGCATAAGCGAACGACAGTCTTCTTCCCTAAGTTTCAAATTCGTTTGTTTATAAAAATGGCCGAAGCCCTTCATCAATTTATATAAAAATCACGTCTCTCTCCTGTATATTCTCGCAGCGAAACTTAGAAAAGAGGAAATAAAAATCGAATGCTCGAAATTTACATCTCAGAAAATTTTGAAACTTATCCCTAAATTTATAGTTTTGCACCGGCTTCGATCTGGGATGATTTTTGCATAGTACGGCTTGGGTTTGGGGGAGTCGACAGTGAAGTCGAGGGGACGTTGACAGCCGAGCATCGCGACCTAGGTCGCGCGCGAGCTAGGGCTCGCTGTAAATTTTGGGAGACGCGATGAGGGAAGAGGGGAAACGCAAAGCAGTAGTGGCAGCGACCATCAGTGGAGGTGGGTTTCGGCGATGGTGGTGAGAGTTAATCGCGATCATTTGTGGAGGATTCGAAACCGAGCTCGAGTGTGGAGGCCGTAGTTCATGGAGGGGCGAGCGATTTGGGAGGTCGCAATTTCTGTCTTGGCGTGCGATTTGGAGCAGAAGTCGAGCGTTGGGCTTTGGTCACCGCGAGCATCAGGTTGTGCGTGAGACAGTGGGTATTATCTCTTCCTTCTTAGTTTAAAGTATAAACAGGTTTTTACTATTTTAAAAATAATAATAATAAATTACTGTTGTGTGTTACAGAAAAGAAATCAAACATAATTAAATGTTTGATTTTAACAAGTAATATATACAGTAAACTATAAAACTGTTCGTTACTTTCAATTTAAAAAAAAATTGCTTATGTAAACATGAAGGTATTCCAGTGAGAATTATGTGATTTGAATTGTAAAGACAGTTTAAAATTTAATTATTTGTTTAAGTGAATCTAAAGAAATTTTATTATAAAAATAATGGATGTGATGATTTACTTGTTGTCTTAACCTATTTAACTATTTGTAGTTACTAAAGAATATTTTATTAAAAAGAAAGTTATTTTAAAAATTGAATTATTAGATAAATTAAATTTATTAGTCAAATTAATGGTTAGTTAATTAAAGTATCAAGTGGTAATTGATTTTTCGATTTGTTCAAATATTAATAAACTACCTATTTTTTTATCAAGGTTAAAAATCGAGGTAACCAAGGCAATTTTGAAGTGGATTGCAAATAAAAGCAAAGGTGAGTAAATCTCACTCTGTTGGATTTCTATTTAGATTTAAATTGTTAAATTTAAATAATTGGTTGATTGATTGAGTTGATTGAATGTGTGTTGAAGATCCTTGACTTTGATTTTGGTTGGTTCTCGAGTTAATTGTTGTTTGACTCGAAGCATTTGGGTTTTAAATGGTTTTAAACTTAAATCGTAAATAAGAAAATGGTTCAGTTTAAAATTCAGTAAAGGTTTAATGAATGGCGATTCATTAAATAGGTAGGATAACTTAAATGAATAATTAATTAAATTAATTAATGATTTGGGTTAGTTAATTTAGTTTAAATTAATTAGAATGATCATTGGGTGGTTTAATAAATAATTACTTAATGCAATTAATAAAATATAATTACTTTGTGTAATTAATCAAGAGATAAATTAAGATAATTAATTAAGGAGAATTAAACTATTTAATGAAGTAAATAAAAAGGTAGATAATTTCAGGAGGAGATAAATCAAGTATGATTAATACTGTGGTTTAATTAATATAATTAATTTAGATTTAGATAAATTGAAATATAATTGGAAATCAATAATCTATGTAATTAATGATGTAATTAAAGTCTTGATTAACAAAGATTAATTAATCCATAATATGTGACTTATGTGAAATTAATTAATATAAGTAATTAAGGATTAATGAAATTAATTTATGAAGTAATTAAAATTACTTATTGATTTTGGGTTAAGAATAATTAATATCGTGAAATTAATTAAAGATAATTACTTGAATGTAATTGAAAGATAATTAATCCAGGGTGATTAATTAAGATGAATGGATAGGGAAGAGTTGATGAATTAATTGATTTGGAATTAATTAATGAAGGAATCTAAGTGGTCGAGGCTTGAAATTCAATTAGAATCAATTGAATTAATTTGGGGGTGATTAAGCTTTGCTTATGGATGATTGAATGGTACTGAATGCTTTGAATGAGTTGATATCTCTGATATGAAATGTTGTGTATTTCATTTGGATAACTTGGGTTAGAATGACAAGGGACTCGAAGAGGCCGGGATCGGGTATTGGGAAATACCCGAAACCACTTTGAATTTTTATAGATTGATATGTAAAATCTATATGCTGGAGTAAAGTGATTTGGAGGAATTGGACTATTTTAAATCTAAATCTTTGGTATTTAGAAACTTATATGTGAAATAAGTGATGTCTAGATTAAATTGTGGCTTTGTGAATTTATATGAGTTACCCGGGTTTTATTTAAGTTGGGTGCTTTGTATTCCATGTTAGTTGGGTTTACTCACGCTGGTTTCCAGCCTGAGCCGGGTGTTACTTTGGTGTAATGCTTGGGTCAGACCGAGTATTACAGATTTTCAGGTAGGTATGTTCTGGAACTCAGGAGGCAAGCTGAATGGCAAGAACGTATAGCATATTTCCGCTGTAATTATATGAGTAAATCTGAGGCATGATAATTGTATATCCAATGTCTGTATAAATGTGTAACTCTGATGTATTTGAATATATTTGACAGATATAGTATTCTTCTGTAAACTGTTATTATTTATTATTATATTTTATCCGCTGCGAATGTGAGATGTTGTTGATTCTGTTCTTCTTCTTCTTCTTCTATCTTTTTCTTCTTTTTCTTCTTTTTCATAACTATCTGGAATTTTCGGGTTCGAAAATTTCGGGTCGTTACATGCCTTTGGTTTTTTCTGTTCCTGGACAACTTGTATGGATGTTTGTCTGACATTGCATTTCTAAATATGTACATTGGTTTTTACAAACGTACATCAGTGATGGCGGAGAAGGCAACTTCTTTTAGCTTAACATCCTCCTTGAGACGTACGAGCTCAAGGGTTGTATTTTTGTGGAAGGCAATTGGTAGTCAATGGAAATGGCAATGTAGCATTCAAAGATATGGTATGTGCTATGCGAAAAGGTAATCGTTGCCTTAAGCCTCATCAAACCGAAAATGACCAAAACAGGATTAGGTGCGGCAAGGCTAAGTGGGTCATTCCTAAGTAGGGTATGGCCAACCCCTTCTAGATATACTTCTTTCCGCTATGATGTTCGGGATGTAAATTAATGTGGTGTATGAAAAACGAGCGCTCGGTTAAAGGCCGGTAACGACCGAGGGATGACATATTCGCTACTATCTAGTTACAGAGGTAGGTCGGTCTTGTGTTGGCAGAGGTTCCTTTATGCTGTTCCTCGGGGAATCCATCTAGAGGTGTACCCATTTCGGAAGGTAGATCCTTCACCTGGTCATTTGTATGGAAATCCACTCTCTAATAAGAACCAACAGTTTTGTTTGTAGAGCCTAGTATGCCGAAATTTAATAATGGTAACAGTTTCGACTAAGATTAATAAGTTTATTTGAAAATATTTTCAAAGAGATGTCATTAAAAATAATATCAAATGTTTTGATATAAAAGTGTTTTAGTTATCATATGGTAAAAACCCGTCCGTGTTTATGTGTGGGCGTGGTCTTATGAGATACTATTTCTTTTCAGAGGATTTTATTCAAAGGCTGATATATGACACTTCATTTATTATTCAGTTTTTCTCACGCTGGTTTATCAAGCCTGATCCGGGTATTTTCAATACTAGGGTCAGATCCAAACACTTTCAGGTTTTGTCGAAGACGGTTGGAGTTTCCAGAGGAGAGCTGGAGATATTCATCTACTTATGGACATATTTTAATATCCGTTGTACTTAGTTGTTTTAGTTTGATATTTTCTAGCAATTGTAAGGATAGATGTTTATAACTGTTCAGGCTGAATTTAAGTTAGACTATGATATATTTATTTTAAAAGTTTTCCGCTGTAAAGATATTTGTTCAATATTATATGTTATTACATTTATGTGAGATTCTGTTCTATCTTATTTTCTTTATTCCCTTCATGTTCTGTATTTTCGTGCAATTTGAGTTGGACATGTGTGGTTTATCGTCGATTCAAAGGGTATGGAAAAACGAGCCATGACAGGTGTTGGGTGCGGAGCAACACCCTAGTATAACTTGTCGCCAACATACTGATGGGAAGACCGAGAGGGTGAATTGTATTTTAGAGGATCTCTTATGAGCCTGCTTTATAGACTTTAAAGGTTCGTAGGACAATCACTTGCATTTAGTGGAGTTTGAATACAATAATAGTTATCAGTCTAGCATCGGCGTGTCATCATTCGAGGCATTATATGGCTGATCATGCATTATATTTTATCCTTAAGCTGTGAGATACACGACATGATCTGTGATTATTTTACTTACTTTACCACTTGACTATCGTTCTACATCAACCAAGCACCACTGTAATGAACTATATAGTTATATTACGTATCGAAGGTGTGAGGTGGTCATCGCATTTGGTATCATAGCTTAGGTTTCATAGTTAACCTAAGGGAAGCCAGGATATATTATAAATAGAGTACAAGTTATCACTCTAGGATGGGTCGAGTGTATACGAGAGAGCTGCTAGTCGTATATTTTGATTTTCAAAACTACAAGTGAGAGCCTACTTGCTACAGCTATGTGGAGAAGGGTCATCTTGTTAAGTGCTGCAAGGCTAAAGGAAGGAAGTGCTACAATTGCAACAATGTTGGGCACATTCAGAAGGATTACCTCAAACCAGTAAGTAAAGGCAAGTAGTGAAGACATATGCATTGGATGTTATTTCGACCTCGTCAAGTGCTCCCTCGGCGAAGGAAAATGGAAAAAGCGTAATTATCCAACACATGCTTTCCATTTATGATGTTACCTCTAATATCGGGGATTCACATTCCTTTATATCTAGCGACTGGGTAGAAGGATTAGAAATGAAACCCAGTATAGTAGACCAACCCTTGATTGTGACAAATCCCGTTGGGGGCTCAACCAGCTGTGCATGCTTGTTGAGGCCTAAGATTATCGATTCATGGATGCTATTTTGTTGTGATTATTTTGCTTTGATTTTTGTTTGGGTTTGTAATTTTCTTGGGGATGGATTGGCTAGAAAACTACAGAGTAGTGTTTAACTATGAGGGGCCATTGATGACAAAAGTGATTAAAGATGGGTGGAAATAAGAGATAGGCTACCAGCCTAATGCTGAGGTAATGGTTAGTTTTCTGTATTCGCTTGAGATCTCGCATGATGAGTTATCATCAGTGCTTGTAGCTAGGGAGTAGTCGAACATATTTAAGGAGGTGTCTAGATTGCCACTACATAAGGATATAGAATTCCGTATCGATCTGGTCAAAGACGCTAAACCATTAGTCATGCCTTTGAGGCAATTGAGCCCAAAGAGTAGATGGAACTAAAGGTGCAAGTGAATGACCTGTTGAGGAGGGGTTCGTTCATAGGAGTATATCCGAGTGGGGTGCATATGTAGTGTTTTCCACTAAGACAGATGGCTCTTTGATGATATGTGTTGATTACCGTGAGCTGAATAAGGTGACTAAAAAGAACAAGTATCCACTCCTATGTATGGATGACGTTTTTGACCAACTCCATGGTATGGGGGGTATTCTCTCAGTTGGATCTTGCAGTGGGGTTTCATGAACTTAGAGAATCTAAATAGAGTGTATTGATAACCACATTTCATATGCTATATGGATTTTATGAGTGGCTGATTATGCTATTTGGGATAACCAATGTACCAATGTACTTTCTTGATCTTATGAATCGTGTTTATAAAGATCGGCTAAATAAGTTTGTGCTTATGTTTGTTGATGATATTTTATCCTTTTCATGGACGAAGGGGGAACGCAATACACATTTAATGATTCTTATGAAGGTGTTGAGGAAACATCGATCGAAGGGGAAGTTTTTGAAGTGTCATTTGTGAAAGAGGGAAGTGAGGTTCTTGGGTCATATTGTTTTTAGTAGAGCACTGCCGTAGATCCTGTGTAAGCTCCAATAGTCTAGGATTGAAGCAAGCCCAAAAATGCCATGGATATGCGGAGTTTCCTGGGGTTGGGAGGATCCTATAGATGTTTCATCAAGGATTTCTCAAAGGTAGCAGTGTCGTTGACCAATTTGAAAAAGAAGAATTAGAATTTTGTTTGGGATATGAGGTGTGAGATTGCGTTTATGAGTTTGAAAAAGAGGTTGACGATTGCACCGATGTTAGCCATTTCGAGTGAGAATGAGGGGTCGATGATATGCACAGACGCCTACAATAATGGAATATGTGCAGTACTAATGCAGAGGGGAAAGATTGCCATGTATATTAGTCGACATCTAAAACCACATAAGAGGAAGTACCCAACACTTGATTTGGAGTTAGTGGCGATAATATTCACTTTGAAGATTTGGAGGCACCATTTGTTAGGAGAGAAGTTTGATTTATTCACTGACCATAAATCATTGAAGTATCTCTTCTTCCAGAGGGATCTTAACCTTCTTCAGCAACGATGGTTGGAATTCTTGGGCTCTTATAACTTTGGCATTTCCTATACACCTAATATGAGAAATGTGGTTGTTAATTCTTTAAGTAGAAGACATGCTAGTTTGTGATTCCTTTGGTGGACACAACTTGAGTTTATTAATAATTATGACTTCAGACCTAGATGTGACCTAGAGCCAGTGATGTTGGCTAGTTTGACTATCAGATCTACTTTGATTGAGAGGATCGACACTAGTCAGAGGCATGGCACTAGACTAACAGAGGTCATAGCAATGGTAGAAGGAGTAAAGTCTGAAGAGATAAAGCAATACAAACTCAACCGTGTTGGTTGGCTCCTTAAGGTTGGAGGTTTTCTGTTCCCATATCAATAGGTTGAGGGATGAGTTTCTACGAGAGCGCCATCATTTAAGACTGATGGTGCATCCCGATGGCAATAAAATATATCATGATATGAGACAGACATTTTATGGGGAAGGGATGCTGAAGGATTTTGGAACATTCATCTAGAGGTGTATTAACTGCCAATTAGCTAAGGAAGTGTCGAAGAATCTACGTGGTTTGATGCAATTGCTCGAGGTTTTGGAATGGAAGTAGGAGCTCTAATCATTGGATTATATTGATGATTATCAAGTACTAGAGGTGGGTACGATAACATCTAGGCCGTAGTTAATAGATTGACGAAGAGTACTAAATTTATACTCATAAAGTTGGATAGAACGATATCCAAATTTATCGAGTTTTATGTGAAATGGGTTGTGCGGTTCCATGGTGTGTCGAAAAGAATTATAAGTGATCGAGGCCCTTTATTAATTAATGAATTTGAACAGCTTGCAGGAGGCATTGGAGGCAGAGCGACGCCTTAGTAAAACTTATCACCAGCATACCGAAGGCAGACCGAGATGGTGAATTGTATTTTAGAGAATCTCTTGTGAGCCTCCATTCTAGACTTTAGAGGCTCGTGGGACGATTACTTGCATTTATTAGAGTTTGCATACAACTATGGTTATCAGTCTCGCATCGGTATGACATCGCTTTAGGCATTATCTAACCGACCACACAACGCTCTTTTGTGCTGGTGGGAAGTGAGCGAGAAACTAACATTGGGGTTAGATATGATTAGGGAGACACTGGCGATGATTGAGATCATCCAACAATAGATGAACACTGGATAGAAGAGCTATGCTGTTAAGAGACGTAGAAATTTGGAGTTCTCTATTGGCAATATGATATTTGCAAAGATCTCTTCACTAAAGAATCTAGTTGTAATGGCCCATTTTTCCATACCCTTTGAATCGACAATAAAAAGCACATGTCCAACTCAAATTGCACGAATAAGTGGATCATTAACGTAGAAAGAAAATAAAGACAGAACAGAATCTCACATGAATGGAATAACATATACTATTTCAATAATAATCTTTACAGCAAAATTTTTTAAAATACAATATCAGAGTCTAACCTAGATTCAGCCTGGACAGTTATAACACATGCCATTACAAATGCTGATAAACAACAAAACAAATGAAATAAATGCAGCGGATAATAGAATACGTCCATACGATGATGAAGATCTCTAGCTCTCCTCTAGAAACTCTAACCGTCATCAACTTAGCCTGAAACTATTCGGATCTGACCCGAGCATTAAAAATACCCGGATCAGGCTTGATAAACCAGCATGAGATACACGAAATTTAAAATGACTATGTTATCAAAACCTTTGAAAAGAAGGGTATCTCATAAGACCACACCCACACATAAACACAGACGGGTTTTTACCCTATGGTAACCAAAATACTTCATACCAAAATACACTTGATATTATTTTTAATGTCATTCTTTTGAAAACACTTTTCAAATAAACTTATTCAAATAAGGTACCAATATCTGGACTAAGTCTAACAGAATATATCCGGACTGGGTCAACGAAATATAACGAACGGAATATATGATACCAGAAAGGAGTTAGCTGAAATGTTTACAAGTCCTTACAGCTATTTTGGGAATACAATCAAAACCGTAAATCTCGTATTGGGATTGGATTTCAACACGACAGGAAACTAGTGGAAATATCAATCTGTATCCACGGCTTACGTCCATGACTCAGACGCCGTTATACAACAACACAAATGGCTAAAAGTGGATACAATCTACGAATAACATCCAAGGACTCGGACTTCGCGTTTCCCTACCATGAGGCCTAGACGTATCTGGTACCTAGGGATCAAAACATCTGATACCCAAGTCACTACTATCCAAAATGCGAGCATACATCTGACCACATAGAATCCCATCATAATCGGGGAGTGAGGCTCACGAGGCTACGCTCAGTTTCTTCACAGCCACGCTTTTCATACAAAATCATGCTTTGATCATAACAGGTTCCACTTTGAATGCCACACTGCCATTCCTTTGATTACTATTTGATTCCAACAAAAAACAACCTCTGAGCTCGTAAGTCTCAGAGAAGGGTGTTAAGCTAAGAGAAGTTTCCTTCTCCGCCACCAAGCAGATGTACATTTGTAAAAGTCAAACGTTTTATCTCAGAAATGCAATGTAAACATTCATCCATACAAGTTTTTTCTGGGACTGAATGAAAACGAAGGAACTCTCCTACTACCACAAGTAGCAAGTAGTCCGTGCAATCTGAAAAATCTCCACAACAGGAAGACCATTGCTATAAATAACTCTATAATGCGAGCGACCCAGAGCATGTTCAACAAGCAGTCCTCATGCTATGAAGATCCACGGTCTTCAATAATCATCATCTTCAACATGACTTCACTTTCGAACGTATACATTGGTTCGAAGTGGTTTTCGGATAGGATTCAAACAAATCCAACTCCGGTTCCTTCGAAGCTAATCTTGCTTTAAAAGATGTTAAGTTCATATGTGGATATCAATCATCAATCAATTACTTCGTCTTCTATTTAAATTAAATATCTTTCTAAGATATATTCTTTTCAGTTTATTCCATTTTCTTTTGAAGAGTACATGGAATCATTAAGCCTCATTTATCAAATCATTTGGTTTATTTAAACCTTTCTTAAATCCTGGAATAATTCCAAATCATTTTCTCTTTTACTTGGGAAAACCTTTCCAAATCATTCTTTTACTTTTAATTAATGATTTCTTATATTCAAATTATAACTTTAACTTAGGGAAAATATTCCCAAATCATGTATTAAATCTTAATTAAAGATTTCTTTCTTAACTTCAAATCATATTCTTGCAAATCGAAGATTTTCATAATAGAGCACTACTGCCACCTAAAATATGGTAATTTTCACCTCCAAGGACTAATGACAAGTTTCACCTCTAGGGACTAATGACAAGTTTCGCCTCCAGGGACTAATGGCAAGAAATCCTACACCATGAAGATCTTTGTCTCCAATGATCTTTGTCTTTAATATGTTTTATTTTGAAAATTACTTTGAAGGGGTTTTCGGATAGGAATCACCCAAATACGATCTCGGTTCCTTTGTACAAACCATCGAATAAAAGATGTTAAATGGTTAATTAACATTCAAAGAATTTGTTTCTTTTATTTTATCTTGGAAAAACTTAAATATGATCTTTTAGAGCATCCGGGCTTTCCTTTCGATCTATTCCACTCCTCGTCTAAAAAGAGAAAACATCTGCCAGGTAAGTTCATGGCACTAGTTACTCCATCCTTAACCTTAGTTAAACACCTTGTTTTATCTTAACAGATCTCACAGGCGTGACAAATGTACTAGTCGTTTCCGCATACTCAGTTTTTTTATTACATTCAATATTCTTCTCTTTTTGTTTAAGTGGTATAAACAATTCATCTTAACCATTTATTCAAAGTCTTATTAAAGCTTCCAAATCATCTTTACATTACTTAATTATTCCTTTAAAATCATTCACAAAATATTTAGGAAAGAATTGTTAAGTTTAAGCCTTCTTTTAAAAAGTTGTAGCAACGACAGCAGAAAAGTGCTGCGGAAAGTACTTCATATGCTTATTTGATTTAAACAACTTTTTATTATTTGAAAATTCATATTTTCCATTCAAAAACTCTTTTAAACCATTATAATAGATTTATCAAATTTATTTCATATTTTTAAGCATTGTGAAAAATCATTTATAAAGAAATTTTCTTTTCGATTCTGAGGTGCAAAACCACGATGTTTTTAGAAAATTGTTTTGGACATATTTCAAAATCTACTTAATGAAATCTTGATTTTCTTTCTACGTTGAAAAACTATTATCATTTTGGACCAAAGAATTTTTATTTCGAAGAAATCCGACTTATAATTCATTCTCTACGTCAATTTGAAGTTGTGAATTGCTTCGAAACTTGTCCGAAACACTTAAAATTTATTTTAAACCATATTTAAACTATTTAAACTCGTTTAAAATCATTAAGAGGCTAAATAACTTCCACACACATATTCATATGGATTTAATTCTCATTTAATTAGCTATGGTTAATTACTACTCTTTTCTCTTATCATTTATCAAACAAGTTATCAACCACATAATCAACCAGTTCGCAACCAAGGTATCAAACATTCATTCAACATATTTAAACTTTCAGATCATTATACTTGAAATAATTTATGGATTTATTAGTAAATATGAGTACTCACCTTTAACCAAATTGTTCACTTTCTACCAACATTCATATTATCCAACACTTCACTATTTTCTTTAACTTTAACCAACTTCGAAAAATCCGACTGAGCTTCTGCAACACCTTGAATTTGCTCCTATCTTCTTGGAATGAAATCGGTGGCACTTCCTTCTCTTTTTCTTCCTCGGGAGCTTCACGACTTACTCCTTCTCTTATATATGTTCGACCTCCATCTATTTCCCCCCCTCCATCATTTCTTTATTTCTTAGATGCAAAACCATGTTCTAATGGTATTCTAAGGTTTTTGGCAAAGTTTGGTGGTGTTTGGAGTTGGTTTGATATGATTTAGAAAAAGTTAGTAAGCATTTGGAAGAGAAGAAGAAACCATTAAAGAGAGCTTCAAGAAACAAGAAGAAGGTAGAAAATGGTGTGAAAAAAGAAAGAACGTGGATGCTTATTTATAGAAAAAGAAATGAAGTGGTAAATTACCAACATATCCCTTTACCAAATTAACATTACTTACTTCTTACGTAACCTTATCTTTTTTCAACACTTAAAATCACATTTCAAATCATTACTTTATATAGTTTTCACTTAGATATTAAATAAAGTAAGTAATAATTATGTTTCTTTGATTTGATATTTTACTTTTTGACTTATGTACTTGTTTTGTCTTTTGGTGCTTATTTTTTGTTAATTACATTCTAGAATTTTCTAAGTATGTTAAGTAAAAGTAAACTTGATTAGTGAATTAATTAATACTTATCTATTGCAATATATGTTCCTATATAAGAAAATAAAGGTGCGACGATGTTGCGACAACTTTTAGTCGACAAAACGTTGATTTTTGACAAAATGTTTTATGGTCACATTTTGACGTTTTAGTTAAACTATTTATTTATGTAAACAAAATTTAAAATTGAAAATTTTACTTCTTTAAATAAATTAAAACATGTCTCTTTATACTTTAAGATCATATTTAAATAATATTAAAATCTCTAATTTTACAGTGTATGTAAAACTGATAAAATACGATAAAATTTGGTTATTTTTTGAAAAACGATTATTAACATACTTATAAATATTTTAATATACTTTTATTATCTTTATTAAATGTTTTAAATAAGATTTATCTTTTTAAATAAATATTTAAACTTATTAATTTAAGCATTTATTTATTTTTAACAAAACTTAACTTTTGTTGATTTGTTCTAAAATCCAAATTTATGCTTTTTAAATTATCAACTATAAGAATAAATAGTTTCTCTATTATTATCTATTATCTTTAACTTATTTATTTAAGTTTTAAAACTTTTAAAATTTAAAACAAACGAAATCTCTTATTTTCGAAGTAGCGAAATTACGGGTCGTTACATTCTCCCCTACTTAAAAGAATTTCGTCCTTGAAATTACCCAAACAAAAGTTTGCCTAAAACATTTATCTTTAAACTTAAATCCATATAATATACACAAATCATATGTATGAAATTTCTTATTCGATCTAATATTCGAATATACAACTTTATTTTCGAACTAGTATCGATCCCCCGATCCTCTGGTGCAGACCTTAATTAGGCTCTTTGTTCAGAAACCTTTGCTTTCCTTGCATAGCTCTCAACTATGATAGAAAATTCAAGTACCTAACCATATACCCTAATATATGTTCGCCGTGAAGAATCGAGTGATAAATCTTTTTTTGGATTGGTGTAAACATCTCAAAGTTCCGTACTTGCATATTAGATCAAAAATTGTGTGATGAGATGATCTATGTATAACATATATATTTATTAACTTCCAAAAACTTTTCATAAACTTTTATCTTAAGTTTAATCATTTTATAAAGGCACTTCTTTATATAATCCGTTTAATTATTTATTTTCAAATATTTTTATTAAAGGAAAATATTCTAAAGAAACCATTTTTTACTCAAAAGATAATTTGTCTTTAAAAATCTTTTATGAAACCAATCATAAATTTCCAAATATTTATTATTTTAAAAGGGAACATTTCATTCCAATTTTTTTTTCAAAACCATCTTTTAGTATAACAATTTCTTTTTTTTCAATATATTTATGCAAAATAGTTATATCTTCTTTTCTAAAGAAATCAATTATCCTTTATTTGGAAAATATCATTAAAATTTTATTTAAGCTCTCTATATTTTTTTTTGAATTTTCTTTACTAATACATCTTATTATAGATTTTATATTCAAAATTATCTTAAGTTTAAATAACTTTCCTTTATTTCTTTAAACTTTTTCAAAAGATTATGATAAAATTTCCATAGTTTCATCTTTTTCTTTTTAAATAATTTTCTAAACTTTAAACACATTTTTTATAAAGCTATTTCTTTATAATATTCCTTTGAACTTTTTATTTCTAAATATCTTATTAGATTTGATCGGATATAAGATTGAAGAAGTGCATCGAGAGGATAATCAAAAGGAAGTTTATTAATTAACATCATATTCGTACATCCATTTCTAACTTTAACTGGCATTACAAAGTTTCAGATATAACTTTCCTAGGAAATACAACCTATCACATACTACCATTATATAGATAATTAGACTACTATGTACTATTCTTGAATTCCTTTTTAGGTAGACGGTGCTCTATCTTTGGGGCTTAAGTCATCTGACCTTTCCCTTGGACAGTCCTTCTCCGAATGTCCATATTTACAACATGATCTACAAGGCCATGAAATCGTGGCTATCTGAATGGTATGCGCCTTAGCCGACTTTTATCCTTTCTTTAAATTGCAATCTTTGACTATATGTCCTAATTCTTTGCACTAATAACAACACTTTTCCTTCCCTTTTGGGGATTTGGGTTTCTTCTTTGTTCTAGGGCAATCATGTAGAAAATGTCCTAGCTTCTTACACTTAATACAACATATATCTTTTCGAACATGTTTTTCTTCCTTTTGTTTCATTATTTTCCTATCACAACAAATGTGACGCCCCACCTCTATACCCACGCTAGCCAAGAACATTACGATGAATGCTATCGACTAGCATGGAGAATAAGGCTGTTGAGGAGCGACCATCCGTGTAATTTCTTTGCGCGAGCACCGATATGTCAGATAATATAACATGCATTCTATTTCAAGAGGAAATCCGACATACCAACACAAACTCAAAGCTACTACACAGTGGCTATAAAATCCTTCGGAAACAAATATAGAAATAAACATAACACAAATCAGTCACAGACAATTCATATCACAAAGGCGGAATAAGATTTGAATATTACACTAGAAAGTGTACATCAGAGTAGTGGTCTCAAAAGTTCCACAATATCACAAAAGAATAGTTACATGAACTACACAAAAGAATAAGTATACATTATGGAGTCTATATCTCAATGTATACAACAAAAACTACTAATCTAAGTAGTTAACCAAAAGTCAAGGAGTTAATCTCGGATGAGAAGTCAAGCAGAAGCACCTGTAACATCTCGGTCTGACCCGAGTATTATTTAATAAGAAAATAATAAACGGATCAGTCTAACTATAAATATCAGATGAAACGATATAGAATAAGAGATATGACTAAACACGTAATAATCACAATGCCAAGCTGTGATATATATATATATATATATATATATATATATATATACTTAGTTGATAATCATCAAGAGATTAATCGATGTCACCAAATCTACACAAGAATCAAAGAAGTGTCATACTCATTATTTCGTTCATCAAACCACAAATATTGACGATAATATCAATGTCAATCACCAAAGTCAAAGACGCACAAATTCCAGAAGACTACACAAGAAATCCAGAAATCACAAAAGTCAATGACACACAAATTCACCAATGCACAAATATTGATAAAACTTATCAATGGAAATCACGAAAATTGGTGAAACACAAATTCTAGAAATCTACACAAGAAATCCAGAAATCACAAAAATAGAGGGGGGGAGGCCTATCACAAACGGGAGCATAAGGCTCACCAACACGTGTATCACAAACGGAACGCTAATTCCATGGTCGCTAACCATCACAAATTGAGCCGAAGCTCCACAAACGGCCCGAAGACCATGGGTTGCTACACCATCACAAATTGAGTCGAAACTCCACAAAACGGGGTTTAGTCTCCCTCGCAGACAAAGAGACATCGCACATTGCTAGTCTAAATCACAAAGATGATCGTCATGATCAACGAGAAGTGTCGATTACACTAAGCTAGTAAATATATGAGTTTAGCTTCATGTCCCATAACCACTTGCTTAACTTAAATATTTACGAACAAACTGTAAGTCTCCACTAGAAAATTGTCACAAGAGGTTCAATCGAACAAGTCCAAGAATTAATCGATAAAGTAAACGCAAGCGTTTCATACCACTTGTTTTACTAAGCCGTTTAATTAGATTTCTCATACGAGTGAGGTAAAGGTTTGTATATACTAATAGATTGGAAAACGGTTTTATAAACGAGTTTGGTATTAAAATAGTATTGAAATCGTTTGAGGAAAGGGTTTTGATATTTACTACTAGTATAGAAAACCTTTATATTTTTAAAGTGACAAATCACGAAGAAGATTGTAAGAACAATCAATCACAAAAATTCACATACGAAGACGTGAATAAAATCCAAAGAAATCGATAAAGAATCCATCGAAATGGATATTCAAAAATCCCTAAAAAGAGTCATCAAAATCATAATAGATGATAACAACAAATAGGATTATCACGAATCGATTTAAATTGGAATTCCAATCCAAAAAGGCAAATTGGACTCAAACAGCAGGTTCAGTCGACTGAACAGAGAATTTCAGTCGACTGACCCTGTACATGGAAATTTTCCAGGTTCAGGAAACTTTCTGTTTCCAGTTTCAGTCGACTGTGCAGAGTTTTTCAGTCGACTGAATCATGCCTGGAAACTCTCGGGTTTCAGGTTCAGTCGACTGAACAGAGATTTCAGTCGACTGAATCATGCCTGGGCTGTTTTTCAGCCTTATTCAAATGAAGAGCAAACTCTTCCAAAATGCAATCAAACGAACATTAGCTCTAAGGGTTTATGCTAATCGGCAACCCGGCCCTATATGCTCCTCGATGCATCACCAAAAGCATGATCAAACATCCATAAAAGGATTTTACACAAATTTGACTTAAAAAAACCCAAAAATTGGAATATTCACAAAACCAATCAAAATCAAGAGCAAATGCACCTGAAGAAGTGTTAGGAATTCATACCCAACAACCAAAGATAATTATAGTCATAGATGTGAGATAAAAATCTCACCTTTTCACAAAATCGAACAAGAAGAAGCTTGAAAGCAAATGGAGAATCAACCTCTCTTCAATGACAACCCAAATGAGCTTGAATCTAAGCTCAAAACAAGAACATTCCCGAAATTAGGTTTAGGAAATTTCTGAAATTGAATGGAGAAAGAGTTGGAGAAGAAGAAGGAGATGCTTACCAAGGGGTTCTTCTTGAGTTTGGAGCAAGGAATTTGATTTGCAAGAGAAACTAGGGTTTTGGAATTTTAATCTCCAATCTCTCCCACCATTAACACTCTAAAAACTGAAATGAGAAGAGAATGAGGGTGAGTGGGGGAAGAGTGGCTCAGATTTGAGCATAAGTTAACATAGGGTTGAGCCCAAAAACCAAACCCAAAGTAAAAAGTAGCAGAAATCAACTTTCTCCAAACATATCGAAGCTTATACTCAAAAAGGTCGCAAACGGCATTTTAAACTCAATGGAGTGGTCCCGAGCCCTAATTCGACCGTATGCAAAAAGTAGCTTTTCGGACTAAAATCCGACTACCGATAAAATATTTAAATAAAATATTTAAATATAAAATCAACAAATATGCGGGTTGTTACAGACTCCCCTCCTTAAAGAAATTGCGTCCTCGCAATATTACAAGAAGAAGATATATAGTAACAACCATAGAAGCATATTCGACACAAAAGAAGTTTGAAATAAGAAGTTCACCTCAAAGAGCACGAGAAAGTAAGTCCGGATGTGTACGCTCGATGTACTCTCTAGATTCCCAAGAACAATCCTTAGGATTTGAAGACCATTGAACTTTAACAAGCGGAACATCTTTATTTCGAAGTCGTTTGACTTCCGAAGCAACAATACGAATAAGATGTTGCTCATAAGTTAAATTAGGCGAAACTTCAATCTCTTCCACAACACCGGGCTTAAGAATAGAATCGGAATCTCGAAGACATTTCCGAAATTGTGAAACGTGAGACACGTCATGCATAGCAGAAAATTGAGCCGGTAATAAAAGGCGATAAGCCATGGAACCAATACGTTCGGTGATAGGAAATGGCCCAATATATCGAGGCGCTAACTTTCCCGATCGACTGAAACGCACAACACCTTTCATAGGTGAAACACGAATGAACACAAGATCTCCCACAGAAAATTCTAACTTCCTTCTCCGGTTATCGGCATAGGATTTTTGTCTACTTTGGGCTTCTTTCATCCTATGACGAATAAGATCAATCTTTTCTGTGGAATCACGAATAAAATCTGGACCTAAAGCCAGCTTCTCACCGACCTCAAGCCAACAAGAAGGAGATCGGCATGGCCTACCATAGAGTGCCTCGAAAGGTGCCATACCAATACTAGATTGGAAGCTATTATTATAGGAAAATTCAACAAGTGAAATATGATCTTCCCAACCTCCACCAAAATCAAGAACACAAGCACGAAGAAGATCTTCAAGAGTTTGATTCACACGCTCGGTTTGTCCATCGGACTGGGGATGATAAGCGGTGCTAAAATTAAGCTTCGTTCCCAAAGCTTTTTGAAGACTCTTCCAAAATCCACTAGTAAACAATGGATCACGATCACTAACAATAGAAGTAGGAACACCATGCAATTTAACAATTTCTTTGATAAAGAGTTTGGCCAAAAGAGGAACGGTTCGATTAGACCGAACGGGAATAAAATGGGCAGATTTAGTAAGCCTATCAACAATCACCCATAAGCTATCATAACCCGATCGAGAACGGGGAAGGCCATCTATAAAATCCATGGAAATTTGATCCCACTTCCAAACTGGAATTTCTAAAGGTTGCAATAACCCTCCGGGCCTTTTATGTTCGGCCTTAACGAGTTGGCAAGTCATGCAACGTTTAACGAAGTTAGCGATGTCAAGTTTCATTCCCTCCCAATAATAAAGTCGCTTCATGTCCGCGTACATTTTACTACTACCGGGATGAATGGTAAACTTAGAACGATGTGAATCTTCTAAAATATCTTTACGAAGATCACCAATATTTGGCACGACAAGTCTACCAAATTTCCGAATGCCGCCACGAGAATCGATATCAAAGTCTTTCAAACCTTCAATATCCATTTTATCCCTAATATTTTGGCCAAGAAGAGCCAAGTCGGGATCTAGCCCTTGAGCTTCAAGAATGCGGTCTAAAAGAGATGGATGAGCCACAAGGCTACATAAAACAAATGATGAGCATAAATCGGAAACACGATCTCGAATTTCGCAAGTGGATAAAATCTCGAGATCGTTCCATTCGGATATCATCATAGAAACAACAGCTTGTTGTTTACGGCTAAGAGCATCGGTGACAAGATTACCCTTACCGGGAGTATAAAGAATATCAAGATCATATGGTGCAAGAAATTCGAGCCAACGCTGTTGACGCAAATTAAGTTCCTTTTGAGAGAATAAATATTTCAAAGACTTATGATCTGTGTAAAGAACAAATTTCTCTCCTAAGAGATAATGACGCCAAATCCGAAGAGCAAAAACAATAGCCGCGAGCTCTAAATCATGAGTGGCATATCTAGTCTCAGCAGGCTTTAATTGCCTAGAAGCATAAGCAATAACGCGTTCCTTTTGCATAAGAACGGCACCCAAACCAATGCGACTAGCATCGGTATAAACAAAGAAATCTTGATTCCCTTCGGGAATAACAAGAATAGGAGCATTAGAAAGAAGTTCTTTTAATTTCTGAAAAGAAGCTTCACATTTGTCCGACCAAATGTATTTAACACCTTTCTTCGTCAAGCTAGTGAGAGGCACAACAATTTTAGAAAAGTCTTTAATAAAACGACGGTAATAGCCCGCCAATCCAAGAAAACTACGAATCTCTGTCACACTCTCCGGTCTCTTCCAATCTTGAATCGCTTCAATCTTTGAAGGATCCACGGAAATTCCGGATTCGGAAATGATGTGACCGAGAAACTTCACACGTGATTGCCAAAAATGGCATTTAGAAAATTTTGCCTTTAATTGATTACTCCTAAGAGTTTCCAACACAATCCGAAGATGTTTTTCATGCTCCTCCTCGGTTTTAGAATAAACAAGAATATCATCGATAAAGATGAGAACAAACCGGTCGAGAAAGTCTTTAAAAACTCGATTCATTAAGTCAACGAAATAAGCCGGGGCATTAGTTAACCCAAATGGCATAACAAGCCATTCATAAGATCCATACCGAGTACGGAACGATGTTAAAGGAATGCTATCCTCTACAATACGAAGCTGATGAAAACCGGTAGCCAAGTCCAATCGTGAAAAGACTCTAGAACCACTAAGTTGATCGAATAGATCATCAATCCGAGGTAAAGGATATTTATTTTTGATAGTAAGATCATTAAGCTTGCGATAGTCAACGCAAAGCCTAAGTGTACCATCGGATTTCTTCACAAAAATAGCTGAAGCTTCCCAAGGCGAGGAACTAGAGCGAATAAATTGCTTCGTTTCCAATTCAGATAATTGTTTACGCATCTCCTCGTTTTCTTTATTGGACATACGATAAGGAGGACGAGTGATAGGTTGAGCTCCCGGAGTAAGATTAATTCTGAATTCAATTGCTCGTTTAGGTGGTAATCCTAAAACGGGTTCGAATATGTCGGAAAATTCACAAACGACGTGAATAAGAGAAATAATATCACCCTCATCATCATCATCATCATCACGAGGATTTAAAGAATATAAAGATGCAACCAAAGCAGAATCTGAATCTTTAAGAATAACAGAAACCTGATTAATAGATTGAGGATGTCGAAGATGAATAGTCCGCTCAGGACATAGGATATGAGCTTCATAACGGTTAAGCCAATCCATTCCCAAAATCATTCCAAAGCCTAAATAACGCATGACATGCAAATCGGCTTGGAAAGATAAATCACACAAAATAATCTCGACATCTTTACACAATAAACTGATTGTTGCGGATCCACCAACCGGATTCGCAATTCTCAAAGAAGTCATTAAACACAAAACATCCAAGGAAAAAGTATCAACAAGTTCTTTTGATATAAAAGAATGGGACGCACCCGTATCAAAAAGAACTCGAATAGGATGATCACGAAACAAAATAATTCCATCTAGAATAGAATGAGAAATACCTTGGCCACGAGATGTGTTGCCAGGGGCTTGAGCAACATTTAACTTTCCCTCCTTCTTGCCCTGAAGCTTGGGGCATGAAGATATAACATGACCGGGAAATTTGCAGTAGCGACAAGAAAGAGACTTTGGGCACTTGTTCGCATAATGGTCCTTCGAACCACAATTATAGCATTCCCCACGACCAAAGGAAGAAGTCTTTGCCACGGAGGTTGCTTGCTTCCCTTTCTTATTGGGATAAGGGCCTTTAAATTTGTTTGACCTCTTTCTGTTGTTGAAGTTTGGTTTGGAACCCACCACTTCAACATCATTCTCTCTATCCGCCTCTTCAAGACGAAGAGCGATATCAACGAGTTGGTCGAAAGAAACTTCTAACTTTAAAAGTAATGGCTTCTTGAGGCTTTTCTTTAAGCCATAAACGAATCTCTGGTTCTTCTTAAGAGAGGTGTTGATGTATTCAACCCCATATTTGGAAAGCGACTCGAAGGAGACGACGTAATCAGTCACGGAGGACTCACCTTGAACAAGGTCTATAAATCGTCGAGCCAATGTCACTTTTTCAGCTTCCGGTACGAATTTCAACTCGAAGCGTTCTTGGAATTTCTCCCAAGTGAGATCCGCTTCATTAGTTTCAGAAATAAGGAGCTCGTACCAGTCCAATGCTCTTTCTCGGAGCATACTAGAGGCCACCTGAACTCGGTGAAGGTCAATAAGGTTCATGCGAGAAAAGATTCGATCGCATGACCTTAGCCAAGCCTGTACCTCAATAACAGTTTCGGAACCTTTGAATGACTCCCCACCCTAATTAGTGTAATCGCTACACAAGCGCGCAAATCCCGACTTTGGGTGAGTAGGTTCAGGGTTAGCTCCAGCCGCTTGAGCATTTGTTACCAAATCAAGAAGCTGTTGAGCAGTCATAAAAACTCCATCCTGGGGCGGAGTGCTAGATGGCACGGCTCTGGGGCGGCCTGGTCTAGACATTTCTATTCCTTTAGAAAGAAAGAAGAAGAAGAAAAGGTTATTCACCAAATTGAATATCAAGCAATCTTGATAGATAAAACAAGGAATCATAAAGAAAATAGGATAGAACGGTACGAAGACCCGAATAAAATCCTAAAGCACAACTCCTAAGAAAGACTTAGGACGATGATCCTTGTTATAATATTCCATATTGTTCCGAAGTTTGGCTCTGATACCAAGCTGTGACGCCCCACCTCTATACCCACGCTAGCCAAGAACATTACGGTGAATGCTGTCGACTAGCATGGAGAATAAGGCTGTTGAGGAGCGACCATCCGTGTAATTTCTTTGCGCGAGCACCGATATGTCAGATAATATAACATGCATTCTATTTCAAGAGGAAATCCGACATACCAACACAAACTCAAAGCTACTACACAGTGGCTATAAAATCCTTCGGAAACAAATATAGAAATAAACATAACACAAATCAGTCACAGACAGTTCATATCACAAAGGCGGAATAAGATTTGAATATTACACTAGAAAGTGTACATCAGAGTAGTGGTCTCAAAAGTTCCACAATATCACAAAAGAATAGTTACATGAACTACACAAAAGAATAAGTATACATTATGGAGTCTATATCTCAATGTATACAACAAAAACTACTAATCTAAGTAGTTAACCAAAAGTCAAGGAGTTAATCCCGGATGAGAAGTCAAGCAGAAGCACCTGTAACATCTCGGTCTGACCCGAGTATTATTTAATAAGAAAATAATAAACGGATCAGTCTAACTATAAATATCAGATGAAACGATATAGAATAAGAGATATGACTAAACACGTAATAATCACAATGCCAAGCTGTGATATATATATATATATATATATATATATATATATATATATATACACTTAGTTGATAATCATCAAGAGATTAATCGATGTCACCAAATCTACACAAGAATCAAAGAAGTGTCATACTCATTATTTCGTTCATCAAACCACAAATATTGACGATAATATCAATGTCAATCACCAAAGTCAAAGACGCACAAATTCCAGAAGACTACACAAGAAATCCAGAAATCACAAAAGTCAATGACACACAAATTCACCAATGCACAAATATTGATAAAACTTATCAATGGAAATCACGAAAATTGGTGAAACACAAATTCTAGAAATCTACACAAGAAATCCAGAAATCACAAAAATAGAGGGGGGGAGGCCTATCACAAACGGGAGCATAAGGCTCACCAACACGTGTATCACAAACGGAACGCTAATTCCATGGTCGCTAACCATCACAAATTGAGCCGAAGCTCCACAAACGGCCCGAAGACCATGGGTTGCTACACCATCACAAATTGAGTCGAAACTCCACAAAACGGGGTTTAGTCTCCCTCGCAGACAAAGAGACATCGCACATTGCTAGTCTAAATCACAAAGATGATCGTCATGATCAACGAGAAGTGTCGATTACACTAAGCTAGTAAATATATGAGTTTAGCTTCATGTCCCATAACCACTTGCTTAACTTAAATATTTACGAACAAACTGTAAGTCTCCACTAGAAAATTGTCACAAGAGGTTCAATCGAACAAGTCCAAGAATTAATCGATAAAGTAAACGCAAGCGTTTCATACCACTTGTTTTACTAAGCCGTTTAATTAGATTTCTCATACGAGTGAGGTAAAGGTTTGTATATACTAATAGATTGGAAAACGGTTTTATAAACGAGTTTGGTATTAAAATAGTATTGAAATCGTTTGAGGAAAGGGTTTTGATATTTACTACTAGTATAGAAAACCTTTATATTTTTAAAGTGACAAATCACGAAGAAGATTGTAAGAACAATCAATCACAAAAATTCACATACGAAGACGTGAATAAAATCCAAAGAAATCGATAAAGAATCCATCGAAATGGATATTCAAAAATCCCTAAAAAGAGTCATCAAAATCATAATAGATGATAACAACAAATAGGATTATCACGAATCGATTTAAATTGGAATTCCAATCCAAAAAGGCAAATTGGACTCAAACAGCAGGTTCAGTCGACTGAACAGAGAATTTCAGTCGACTGACCCTGTACATGGAAATTTTCCAGGTTCAGGAAACTTTCTGTTTCCAGTTTCAGTCGACTGTGCAAAGTTTTTCAGTCGACTGAATCATGCCTGGAAACTCTCGGGTTTCAGGTTCAGTCGACTGAACAGAGATTTCAGTCGACTGAATCATGCCTGGGCTGTTTTTCAGCCTTATTCAAATGAAGAGCAAACTCTTCCAAAATGCAATCGGACGAACATTAGCTCTAAGGGTTTATGCTAATCGGCAACCCGGCCTATATGCTCCTCGATGCATCACCAAAAGCACGATCAAACATCCATAAAAGGATTTTACACAAATTTGACTTAAAAAAACCCAAAAATTGGAATATTCACAAAACCAATCCAAATCAAGAGCAAATGCACCTGAAGAAGTGTTAGGAATTCATACCCAACAACCAAAGATAATTATAGTCATAGATGTGAGATAAAAATCTCACCTTTTCACAAAATCGAACAAGAAGAAGCTTGAAAGCAAATGGAGAATCAACCTCTCTTCAATGACAACCCAAATGAGCTTGAATCTAAGCTCAAAACAAGAACATTCCCGAAATTAGGTTTAGGAAATTTCTGAAATTGAATGGAGAAAGAGTTGGAGAAGAAGAAGGAGATGCTTACCAAGGGGTTCTTCTTGAGTTTGGAGCAAGGAATTTGATTTGCAAGAGAAACTAGGGTTTTGGAATTTTAATCTCCAATCTCTCCCACCATTAACACTCTAAAAACTGAAATGAGAAGAGAATGAGGGTGAGTGGGGGAAGAGTGGCTCAGATTTGAGCATAAGTTAACATAGGGTTGAGCCCAAAAACCAAACCCAAAGTAAAAAGTAGCAGAAATCAACTTTCTCCAAACATATCGAAGCTTATACTCAAAAAGGTCGCAAACGGCATTTTAAACTCAATGGAGTGGTCCCGAGCCCTAATTCGACCGTATGCAAAAAGTAGCTTTTCGGACTAAAATCCGACTACCGATAAAATATTTAAATAAAATATTTAAATATAAAATCAACAAATATGCGGGTTGTTACAGACTCCCCTCCTTAAAGAAATTGCGTCCTCGCAATATTACAAGAAGAAGATATATAGTAACAACCATAGAAGCATATTCGACACAAAAGAAGTTTGAAATAAGAAGTTCACCTCAAAGAGCTCGAGAAAGTAAGTCCGGATGTGTACGCTCGATGTACTCTCTAGATTCCCAAGAACAATCCTTAGGATTTGAAGACCATTGAACTTTAACAAGCGGAACATCTTTATTTCGAAGTCGTTTGACTTCCGAAGCAATAATACGAATAGGATGTTGCTCATAAGTTAAATTAGGCGAAACTTCAATCTCTTCCACAACACCGGGCTTAAGAATAGAATCGGAATCTCGAAGACATTTCCGAAATTGAGAAACGTGAAACACGTCATGCATAGCAGAAAATTGAGCCGGTAATAAAAGGCGATAAGCCATGGAACCAATACGTTCGGTGATAGGAAATGGCCCAATATATCGAGGCGCTAACTTTCCCGATCGACTGAAACGCACAACACCTTTCATAGGTGAAACACGAATGAACACAAGATCTCCCACAGAAAATTCTAACTTCCTTCTCCGGTTATCGGCATAGGATTATTGTCTACTTTGGACTTCTTTCATCCTATGACGAATAAGATCAATCTTTTCTGTGGAATCACGAATAAAATCTGGACCTAAAGCCAGCTTCTCACCGGCCTCAAGCCAACAAGAAGGAGATCGGCATGGCCTACCATAGAGTGCCTCGAAAGGTGCCATACCAATACTAGATTGGAAGCTATTATTATAGGAAAATTCAACAAGTGAAATATGATCTTCCCAACATCCACCAAAATCAAGAACACAAGCATGAAGAAGATCTTCAAGAGTTTGATTCACACGCTTGGTTTGTCCATCGGACTGGGGATGATAAGCGGTGCTAAAATTAAGCTTCGTTCCCAAAGCTTTTTGAAGACTCTTCCAAAATCCACTAGTAAACAATGGATCACGATCACTAACAATAGAAGTAGGAACACCATGCAATTTAACAATTTCTTTGATAAAGAGTTTGGCCAAAAGAGGAACGGTTCGATTAGACCGAACGGGAATAAAATGGGCAGATTTAGTAAGCCTATCAACAATCACCCATAAGCTATCATAACCCGATCGAGAACGGGGAAGGCCATCTATAAAATCCATGGAAATTTGATCCCACTTCCAAACTGGAATTTCTAAAGGTTGCAATAACCCTCCGGGCCTTTGATGTTCGGCCTTAACGAGTTGGCAAGTCATGCAACGTTTAACGAAGTTAGCGATGTCAAGTTTCATTCCCTCCCAATAATAAAGTCGCTTCATGTCCGCGTACATTTTACTACTACCGGGATGAATGGTAAACTTAGAACGATGTGAATCTTCTAAAATATCTTTACGAAGTTCACCAATATTTGGCACGACAAGTCTACCAAATTTCCGGATGCCGCCACGAGAATCGATATCAAAGTCTTTCAAACCTTCAATATCCATTTTATCCCTAATATTTTGGCCAAGAAGAGCCAAGTCGGGATCTAGCCCTTGAGCTTCAAGAATGCGGTCTAAAAGAGATGGATGAGCCACAAGGCTACATAAAACAAACGATGAGCATAAATCGGAAACACGATCTCGAATTTCGCAAGTGGATAAAATCTCGAGATCGTTCCATTCGGATATCATCATAGAAACAACAGCTTGTTGTTTACGGCTAAGAGCATCGGCGACAAGATTACCCTTACCGGGAGTATAAAGAATATCAAGATCATATGGTGCAAGAAATTCGAGCCAACGCTGTTGACGCAAATTAAGTTCCTTTTGAGAGAATAAATATTTCAAAGACTTATGATCTGTGTAAAGAACAAATTTCTCTCCTAATAGATAATGACGCCAAATCCGAAGAGCAAAAACAATAGCCGCGAGCTCTAAATCATGAGTGGCATATCTAGTCTCAGCAGGCTTTAATTGCCTAGAAGCATAAGCAATAACGCGTTCCTTTTGCATAAGAACGACACCCAAACCAATGCGACTAGCATCGGTATAAACAACGAAATCTTGATTCCCTTCGGGAATAACAAGAATAGGAGCATTAGAAAGAAGTTCTTTTAATTTCTGAAAAGAAGCTTCACATTTGTCCGACCAAATGTATTTAACACCTTTCTTCGTCAAGCTAGTGAGAGGCACGGCAATTTTAGAAAAGTCTTTAATAAAACGACGGTAATAGCCCGCCAATCCAAGAAAACTACGAATCTCTGTCACACTCTCCGGTCTCTTCCAATCTTGAATCGCTTCAATCTTTGAAGGATCCACGGAAATTCTGGATTCGGAAATGATGTGACCGAGAAACTTCACACGTGATTGCCAAAAATGGCATTTAGAAAATTTTGCCTTTAATTGATTACTCCTAAGAGTTTCCAACACAATCCGAAGATGTTTTTCATGCTCCTCCTCGGTTTTAGAATAAACAAGAATATCATCGATAAAGATGAGAACAAACCGGTCGAGAAAGTCTTTAAAAACTCGATTCATTAAGTCAACGAAATAAGCCGGGGCATTAGTTAACCCAAATGGCATAACAAGCCATTCATAAGATCCATACCGAGTACGGAACGATGTTAAAGGAATGCTATCCTCTGCAATACGAAGCTGATGAAAACCGGTAGCCAAGTCCAATCGTGTAAAGACTCTAGCACCACTAAGTTGATCGAATAGATCATCAATCCGAGGTAAAGGATATTTATTTTTGATAGTAAGATCATTAAGCTTGCGATAGTCAACGCAAAGCCTAAGTGTACCATCGGATTTCTTCACAAAAATAGCTGAAGCTCCCCAAGGCGAGGAACTAGAGCGAATAAATTGCTTCGTTTCCAATTCAGATAATTGTTTACGCATCTCCTCGTTTTCTTTATTGGACATATGATAAGGAGGACGAGTGATAGGTTGAGCTCCCAGAGTAAGATTAATTCTGAACTCAATTGCTCGTTTAGGTGGTAATCCTAAAACGGGTTCGAATATGTCGGAAAATTCACAAACGACGTGAATAAGAGAAATAATATCACCCTCATCATCATCATCATCATCACGAGGATTTAAAGAATATAAAGATGTAACCAAAGCAGAATCTGAATCTTTAAGAATAACAGAAACCTGATTAATAGATTGAGGATGTCGAAGATGAATAGTCCGCTCAGGACATAGGATATGAGCTTCATAACGGTTAAGCCAATCCATTCCCAAAATCATTCCAAAGCCTAAATAACGCATGACATGCAAATCGGCTTGGAAAGATAAATCACACAAAATAATCTCGACATCTTTACACAATAAACTGATTGTTGCGGATCCACCAACCGGATTCGCAATTCTCAAAGAAGTCATTAAACACAAAACATCCAAGGAAAAAGTATCAACAAGTTCTTTTGATATAAAAGAATGGGACGCACCCGTATCAAAAAGAACTCGAATAGGATGATCACGAAACAAAATAATTCCATCTAGAATAGAATGAGAAATACCTTGGCCACGAGATGTGTTGCCAGGGGCTTGAGCAACATTTAACTTTCCCTCCTTCTTGCCCTGAAGCTTGGGGCATGAAGATATAACATGACCGGGAACTTTGCAGTAGCGACAAGAAAGAGACTTTGGGCACTTGTTCGCATAATGGTCCTTCGAACCACAATTATAGCATTCCCCACGACCAAAGGAAGAAGTCTTTGCCACGGAGGTTGCTTGCTTCCCTTTCTTATTGGGATAAGGGCCTTTAAATTTGTTTGACCTCTTTCTGTTGTTGAAGTTTGGTTTGGAACCCACCACTTCAACATCATTCTCTCTATCCGCCTCTTCAAGACGAAGAGCGATATCAACGAGTTGGTCGAAAGAAACTTCTAACTTTAAAAGTAATGGCTTCTTGAGGCTTTTCTTTAAGCCATAAACGAATCTCTGGTTCTTCTTAAGAGAGGTGTTGATGTATTCAACCCCATATTTGGAAAGCGACTCGAAGGAGGCGACGTAATCAGTCACGGAGGACTCACCTTGAACAAGGTCTATAAATCGTCGAGCCAATGTCACTTTTTCAGCTTCCGGTACGAATTTCAACTCGAAGCGTTCTCGGAATTTCTCCCAAGTGAGATCCGCTTCATTAGTTTCAGAAATAAGGAGCTCGTACCAGTCCAATGCTCTTTCTCGGAGCATACTAGAGGCCACCTGAACTCGGTGAAGGTCAATAAGGTTCATGCGAGAAAAGATTCGATCGCATGACCTTAGCCAAGCCTGTACCTCAATAACAGTTTCGGAACCTTTGAATGACTCCCCACCCAAATTAGTGTAATCGCTACACAAGCGCGCAAATCCCGACTTTGGGTGAGTAGGTTCAGGGTTAGCTCCAGCCGCTTGAGCATTTGTTACCAAATCAAGAAGCTGTTGAGCAGTCATAAAAACTCCATCCTGGGGCGGAGTGCTAGATGGCACGGCTCTGGGGCGGCCTGGTCTAGACATTTCTCTTCCATTAGAAAGAAAGAAGAAGAAGAAAAGGTTATTCACCAAATTGAATATCAAGCAATCTTGATAGATAAAACAAGGAATCATAAAGAAAATAGGATAGAACGGTACGAAGACCCGAATAAAATCCTAAAGCACAACTCCTAAGAAAGACTTAGGACGATGATCCTTGTTATAATATTCCATATTGTTCCGAAGTTTGGCTCTGATACCAAGCTGTGATGCCCCACCTCTATACCCACGCTAGCCAAGAACATTACGGTGAATGCTGTCGACTAGCATGGAGAATAAGGCTGTTGAGGAGCGACCATCCGTGTAATTTCTTTGCACGAGCACCGATATGTCAGATAATATAACATGCATTCTATTTCAAGAGGAAATCCGACATACCAACACAAACTCAAAGCTACTACACAGTGGCTATAAAATCCTTCGGAAACAAATATAGAAATAAACATAACACAAATCAGTCACAGACAATTCATATCACAAAGGCGGAATAAGATTTGAATATTACACTAGAAAGTGTACATCAGAGTAGTGGTCTCAAAAGTTCCACAATATCACAAAAGAATAGTTACATGAACTACACAAAAGAATAAGTATACATTATGGAGTCTATATCTCAATGTATACAACAAAAACTACTAATCTAAGTAGTTAACCAAAAGTCAAGGAGTTAATCCCGGATGAGAAGTCAAGCAGAAGCACCTGTAACATCTCGGTCTGACCCGAGTATTATTTAATAAGAAAATAATAAACGGATCAGTCTAACTATAAATATCAGATGAAACGATATAGAATAAGAGATATGACTAAACACGTAATAATCACAATGCCAAGCTGTGATATATATATATATATATATATATATATATATATATATACACTTAGTTGATAATCATCAAGAGATTAATCGATGTCACCAAATCTACACAAGAATCAAAGAAGTGTCATACTCATTATTTCGTTCATCAAACCACAAATATTGACGATAATATCAATGTCAATCACCAAAGTCAAAGACGCACAAATTCCAGAAGACTACACAAGAAATCCAGAAATCACAAAAGTCAATGACACACAAATTCACCAATGCACAAATATTGATAAAACTTATCAATGGAAATCACGAAAATTGGTGAAACACAAATTCTAGAAATCTACACAAGAAATCCAGAAATCACAAAAATAGAGGGGGGGAGGCCTATCACAAACGGGAGCATAAGGCTCACCAACACGTGTATCACAAACGGAACGCTAATTCCATGGTCGCTAACCATCACAAATTGAGCCGAAGCTCCACAAACGGCCCGAAGACCATGGGTTGCTACACCATCACAAATTGAGTCGAAACTCCACAAAACGGGGTTTAGTCTCCCTCGCAGACAAAGAGACATCGCACATTGCTAGTCTAAATCACAAAGATGATCGTCATGATCAACGAGAAGTGTCGATTACACTAAGCTAGTAAATATATGAGTTTAGCTTCATGTCCCATAACCACTTGCTTAACTTAAATATTTACGAACAAACTGTAAGTCTCCACTAGAAAATTGTCACAAGAGGTTCAATCGAACAAGTCCAAGAATTAATCGATAAAGTAAACGCAAGCGTTTCATACCACTTGTTTTACTAAGCCGTTTAATTAGATTTCTCATACGAGTGAGGTAAAGGTTTGTATATACTAATAGATTGGAAAACGGTTTTATAAACGAGTTTGGTATTAAAATAGTATTGAAATCGTTTGAGGAAAGGGTTTTGATATTTACTACTAGTATAGAAAACCTTTATATTTTTAAAGTGACAAATCATGAAGAAGATTGTAAGAACAATCAATCACAAAAATTCACATACGAAGACGTGAATAAAATCCAAAGAAATCGATAAAGAATCCATCGAAATGGATATTCAAAAATCCCTAAAAAGAGTCATCAAAATCATAATAGATGATAACAACAAATAGGATTATCATGAATCGATTTAAATTGGAATTCCAATCCAAAAAGGCAAATTGGACTCAAACAGCAGGTTCAGTCGACTGAACAGAGAATTTCAGTCGACTGACCCTGTACATGGAAATTTTCCAGGTTCAGGAAACTTTCTGTTTCCAGTTTCAGTCGACTGTGCAGAGTTTTTCAGTCGACTGAATCATGCCTGGAAACTCTCGGGTTTCAGGGTCAGTCGACTGAATCATGCCTGGGCTGTTTTTCAGCCTTATTCAAATGAAGAGCAAACTCTTCCAAAATGCAATCGGACGAACATTAGCTCTAAGGGTTTATGCTAATCGGCAACCCGGCCCTATATGCTCCTCGATGCATCACCAAAAGCATGATCAAACATCCATAAAAGGATTTTACACAAATTTGACTTAAAAAAACCCAAAAATTGGAATATTCACAAAACCAATTCAAATCAAGAGCAAATGCACCTGAAGAAGTGTTAGGAATTCATACCCAACAACCAAAGATAATTATAGTCATAGATGTGAGATAAAAATCTCACCTTTTCACAAAATCGAACAAGAAGAAGCTTGAAAGCAAATGGAGAATCAACCTCTCTTCAATGACAACCCAAATGAGCTTGAATCTAAGCTCAAAACAAGAACATTCCCGAAATTAGGTTTAGGAAATTTCTGAAATTGAATGGAGAAAGAGTTGGAGAAGAAGAAGGAGATGCTTACCAAGGGGTTCTTCTTGAGTTTGGAGCAAGGAATTTGATTTGCAAGAGAAACTAGGGTTTTGGAATTTTAATCTCCAATCTCTCCCACCATTAACACTCTAAAAACTGAAATGAGAAGAGAATGAGGGTGAGTGGGGGAAGAGTGGCTCAGATTTGAGCATAAGTTAACATAGGGTTGAGCCCAAAAACCAAACCCAAAGTAAAAAGTAGCAGAAATCAACTTTCTCCAAACATATCGAAGCTTATACTCAAAAAGGTCGCAAACGGCATTTTAAACTCAATGGGAGTGGTCCCGAGCCCTAATTCGACCGTATGCAAAAAGTAGCTTTTCGGACTAAAATCCGACTACCGATAAAATATTTAAATAAAATATTTAAATATAAAATCGACAAATATGCGGGTTGTTAACAGCAGGTTCAGTCGACTGAACAGAGAATTTCAGTCGACTGACCCTGTACATGGAAATTTTCCAGGTTCAGGAAACTTTCTGTTTCCAGTTTCAGTTGACTGTGCAGAGTTTTTCAGTCGACTGAATCATGCCTAGAAACTCTCGGGTTTCAGGTTCAGTCGACTGAACAGAGATTTCAGTCGACTGAATCATGCCTGGGCTGTTTTCCAGCCTTATTCAAATGAAGAGAAAACTCTTCCAAAATGCAATCGGACGAACATTGGCTCTAAGGGTTTATGCTAATCGGCAACCCGGCCCTATATGCTCCTCGATGCATCACCAAAAGCATGATCAAACATCCATAAAAGGATTTTGCACAAATTTGACTTAAAAAAACCCAAAAATTGGAATATTCACAAAACCAATCCAAATCAAGAGCATATGCACCTGAAGAAGTGTTAGGAATTCATACCCAACAACCAAAGATAATTATATTCATAGATGTGAGATAAAAATCTCACCTTTTCACAAAATCGAACAAGAAGAAGCTTGAAAGCAAATGGAGAATCAACCTCTCTTCAATGACAACCCAAATGAGGTTTAGGAAATTTCTGAAATTGAATGGAGAAAGAGTTGGAGAAGAAGAAGGAGATGCTTACCAAGGGGTTCTTCTTGAGTTTGGAGCAAGGAATTTGATTTGCAAGAGAAACTAGGGTTTTGGAATTTTAATCTCCAATCTCTCCCACCATTAACACTCTAAAAACTGAAATGAGAAGAGAATGAGGGTGAGTGGGGGAAGAGTGGCTCAGATTTGAGCATAAGTTAACATAGGGTTGAGCCCAAAAACCAAACCCAAAGTAAAAAGTAGCAGAAATCAACTTTCTCCAAACATATCGAAGCTTATACTCAAAAAGGTCGCAAACGACATTTTAAACTCAATGGGAGTGGTCCCGAGCCCTAATTCGACCGTATGCAAAAAGTAGCTTTTCGGACTAAAATCCGACTACCGATAAAATATTTAAATAAAATATTTAAATATAAAATCGACAAATATGCGGGTTGTTACAACAAACTACATAATGCCCTTCTTGAAAACACCTAAAGCAGTAGATGCCAACATACTCTCCTAGTTTTTGTTTCTTTTCTGCTTCTCTTTCTGCACGTGCTCTTCGTGCCTGCTTTGGAGTCATCCAAAACTCATTACTTGACATATAATAAGCCATTATGCCCCTAAGTGATTTCAAGATAAGATTAGAAGTGTTTATACTATTTCCATTTCATCTTATTCAAACATCTTTTATCCAAATACTTAATTCAACTTGTTTGGATTTGAACTTGCCTTCATCCTCCGATGGTAAGAAGAATAATTTACCAAGTGCTCAATACAGTTTGCCCAAGCCAACATATGATTGATACTTAGAAGATTATTTTAATCATCACTTAATGAATTAAGACCTTATCCATGGGACTTCCCTAAGGGAAAGTATCTTACAAATTTCCCTAACTACATAAAATTTTATATCTTTTAAAAGACAATCCTTTATATGTAAAATATAATCTTTTCAAAATGGTGTGTCGATATGCCTTGTTAAGAGTTTAGAAATACCTATCGATATAGTTGTACTTCCCATATCGACCAGAATTTATAAACTGCTCAACCGATAAATCAACACAAAACATTTTTATATCCAATAACAAATACACACTCATATATATATATATATATATATATATATATAATACACTCAAACTCATTTTAGGATGTTACTAACCCTATCTCTAATGAGTTACTCATCCTAGGTTATTACTAACCCTATCTTTGATGAGTCTTTACCCCAACAAAGTCAAGGTTCTCGCTTAACCTTCAGCTCTGATACCAAATGTAACGGCCCATTTTTCCATACCCTTTGAATCGAAAATAAACCACACATGTCCAACTCAAATTGCATGAATAAGCGGATCATTAAGGGTAGAAAGAAAATAAAGACAGAATAGAATCTCACGTGAATGGAATGACATATATTATTTCAAAAATAATCTTTACAGCAAAATTTTTTAAAATACAATATCAGAGTCTAACCTAGATTCAGCCTGGACAGTTATAACACATGCCCTTACAAATGCTGACAAACAACAAAACAAATTAAATAAATGCAGTGGATGATAGAATACGTCCATACGATGATGAAGATCTCTAGCTCTCCTCTGGAAACTCCAACCGCCTTCAACTCAACCTGAAACTACTCGGATCTGACCCGACTATTAATGATACCCGGATCCGGCTTGATAAACCAGCATGAGATACTCGAAATTTAAAATGACTATGTTATCAAAACCTTTGAAAAGTTGGGTATCTCATAAGATCACGCCCACACATAAACACGAACGGGTTTTTACCTTATGGTAACCAAAACACTTCATACCAAAATGCGCTTGATATTATTTTTAATGACATTCTATTGAAAACACTTTTCAAATAAACTTATTCAAATAAGGTTCCAATATCTGAACTAAGTCTAAATGAATATATCCGGATTGGGTCAACGGAATATATCGAATGGAATATATGATACCAGAATGGGGGTAGATGCAATGTTTGCAAGTCATTACAGCTATTTTGGGAATACAATCAAAACCATAAATCTCTTATTGGGATTGGGTTTCCAACATGATAGGAAACTAGTGGAAAGATCAATCTGTATCTATGGCTTATGTCCATGACTCAGACGCCGTTATAGAACAACACAAATGGCTAAAAATGGATATAATCTGCGAATAACATCCAAGGACTCGAACTTCGCGTATCCCTGCCATTAGGCTCAGACGTATCTAGTTCTTGATGCTCAGAACATCTGATACCCAAATCACTACTATCTGAAATGCGAGCATACATCTGACCACATAGAATCCCATCATAACCGAGGTGTGAGGCTCGCGAGGCTATGCTCAATTTCTTCAAAGCTATGCTTTTCATACAAAACCACGCTTTAATCATAACAGGTTCCACTTTGAATACCACACTGCCATTCCTTTGATTACTATGAGCTCGTAAGTCTCAGAGAAGGGTGTTAAGCTAAGAGAAATTTCCTTTTTCGCCACCAAGAAGATATACATTTGTAAAAGTCAAACGTTGTGTCTCAGAAATGCAATGTCAAACATTCATCCATACAAGTTCATTCTAGGAATGAACGAAACCGAAGGCACCTTCCTACTACCACTAGTAGCGAGTAGTCCTTGTAATCTGAAAAATCTCCACAATGGGGAGACCACTGCTATAAATAACTCTATAATGGGAGCGACCCAAAGCATGTTCAACAAGCATTCCTCAGGCTATGAAGATCCACGGTCTTCAATAATCATCATCTTCATTATGTCTTCACTTTCGAATGTATACATTGGTTCGAAGTGGTTTTCGGATAGGAATCCACCAAATCCAACTCCGGTTCCTACAATGTTAATCATTGCTTTAAAAGATGTTAAGTTCATACGTGGATATCAATCATTAATTAATTACTTCATCCTCTATTTAAATCAAATATCTTTCTTAGATATATTCTTTCCAATTTATTCCATTTTCTTTTGAAGAGTATATGGAATCATTAAGCCTCATTTATCAAATCATTTAGTTTATTTAAACTTTCTTAAATCCTGGAATAATTCCAAAGCATTTTCTCTTTACTTAGTAAAACCTTTCCAAATCATTTTTTTACCCTTAGTTAATGATTTCTTATACAAATTATAACTTTAACTTAGGGAAAATATTCCTAAATCATTTATTAAATCTTAATCAAAGATTTCTTTCTTAACTTCAAATCATATTCTTGCAAATCGAAGATTTTCATAACAGAGCACTACTGCCACCTTAAATATGGTAATTTTCGCCTCCAGGGACTAATGGCAAGTTTCACCTCCAGGGACTAATGACAAGTTTCACCTCCAGGGACTAATGGAAAGAAATCCTACACCATGAAGATCTTTGTCTCCAATGATCTTTGTCTTTAATATGTTTTATGTTGAAAATTAGTTTGAAGGGGCTTTCGGATAGGAATCGCCCAAATCCGATCTCGGTTCCTTTGTACAAACCGTCGAATAAAATATGTTAAATGGTTAATTAACATTCAAAGAATTTGTTTCTTTTCTTTTATCTTGGAAAAACTTAAATATGATCTTTTAGAGCATCCGGGCTTTCCTTTCGGTCTATTCCACCCCTCGCCTAAAAAGAGAAAACATAGGCCAGGTAAGTTCAGGGCACTGGTTGCTCCATCCCTAACCTTAGTTAAATATCTTCTTTTATCTTCCTAGATCTCATAGACAGGACAAATATACTAGTCATTTCTGCATGCTCAGTTTGTTCTTACATTCAATATTCTTCTCTTTTTGTTTAAGTGGTACAAACAATTCATCTTAATCATTTATTCAAAGTCTTATTAAAACTTCCAAATCATCTTTACATTACTTAGTTATTCCTTTAAAATCATTCACAAAATATTTAGAAAATAATTGTTAAATTTAAACCTTCTTTTAAAAAGTTGTAGCAACGGCAGCAAAAAAGTGCTGTGGAAAGTACTTTATAAGCTTATTTGATTTAAACAACTTTTTATTATTTGAAAATTCATATTTTCCATTCCAAATCTCTTTTAAACTATTCTAATAGATTTATTAAATTTATTTCATATTTTTAAGCATTTTGAAAATGACATTTATAAAGAAATTTTCTTTCCTATTCCGAACAGCAAAACCACGACGGTTTTAGAAAATTATTTTGGACATATTTCAAAATATACTTAATGAAATCATGATTTTCTTTCTTCTTTGGAAAACTATTATCATTATGGACCAAAAAAATTTTATTTCGAAGAAATTCGACTTATAATTCATTCTCTATGTCAATTTGAAGTTATGAGTCGAAATTTACGAACTGCCGCTACGGGACGAGCTCGATGTTGATCAATTTTGTGAATTGCTTCGAAACTTATACAAAACACTTCAAATTTGTTTTAAACCATATTTAAACTATTTAAACTCGTTTGAAATCATTAAGAGGCTAAATAACTTCCACACACATATTTGTATGGATTTAATTCTCATTTAATTAACTATGGTTAATTACTAATCTTTTTTCTCATCATTTGTCAAACAAGTTATCAACCACATAATCAACCAATTTGAAACCAAGTTATCAAACATTCATTCAAAATATTTAAACTTTTAAATCATTATACTTGAAATAATTTATGGATTTATTAGTAAATATAAGTACTCACTTTTAACCAAATTGTTCACTTCCTACCAACATTCATATTATCCAACACTTCACTAGTTTTTTTTAACTTTAACCATCTTTGAAAAATCCGGTAGAGCTTCCACAACACCTTGAATTTGCTCCTATCTTCTTGGAATGAAATCGACGGCACTTCCTTCTCTTTTTCTTTCCCCGGAGCTTCAACTTACTCCTTCTCTTATATATGTTCGGCCTCCATCTATTTCCCCCCTTCCACCATAATTTCTTCACTTATTAGGTGCTAAACCATGTTCTACTGCTATTCTAAGGTTTTCGGTAAAGTTTGTTGGTGTTTGAAGTTGGTTTGATATGATATTGAAAAAGTTAGCAAGCATTTGGAAGAGAAGAAGAAGCCATTAAAGAAAGCTTCAAGGAAGAAGAAGAAGGTAGAAAATGGTGTGAAAAAAAATGAGAAAGTGGATGCTTATTTGTAGAAAAAGAAATGAAGTGGTAAGTTACCAAAATATCCTTTACCAAATTGCCAAAATAACCTTACTTACTTCTTAAGTAACCTTATCTTTTTTCAACACTTAATATCACATTTCAAATAATTTTTTATTTCATTTTCACTTGAATATTAAGTAAAGTAAGTAATAATTATGTTTCTTTGATTTGATGTTTTACTTTTTGACTTTTGTACTTGTTTTGTCTTTTTGTGCTTACTTTTTATTAATTATATTCTAGAATTTTGTAAGTATGCTTAGTAAAAGTAAACTTGATTAGTGAATTAATTAATACTTATACTATTTGAATATATGTTTCTATATAAGAAAATAAATGTGTGACGGCATTGCAACAACTTTTAACCGACAAAACGTTGATTTTCGGCAAAATGTTTTACGGTCACATTTTGACGTTTTAAATAAACTATTTATTTGTGTAGACCAAAGTTGAAAATGAACTTTTTACTTATTTAAATAAATTAAAACATGTCTCTTTATATTTTAAAATCATATTTAAATGATATCGAAATCTCTAATTTTGCAGTGTATTTAAAACTGACAAAATGCAATAAAATTTGGTTATTTTTGCAAAAAGATTATTAACATACTTATAAATATTTTAATATACTTTTATTATCTTTATTAAATGTTTTCAATAAGATTTATATTTTTAAATAAATATTTAAACCTATTAATTTAAGCATTTATTTAATTTTAACAAAACTTAACTTTTGTCGATTTGTTCTAAATTCCAAATTTATGATTTTTAAATTATCAACTATAAGAATAAATAATTTCTCTATTATTATCTATTATATTTAACCTATTTATTTAAGTTTTAAGCCTTTTAAATTTAAAACAAATGAAATCTCTTATTTTCGAAGTAGCAAAATTACGGGTCGTTACAGTAGTTTATTTTGGTCCAAAGGGGAAGTTAGCAATGAGATTCGTAGGTCCTTTTCCTATACCTGAGAGAATTGGGATCCTAGCTTATAGAGTCGACTTACCTCAAAATATGGTAGGTGCAAAATGTATTCCTTGTTTCCCATTTGCAAAAGTTTGTGCACAAGTCAGGCTTAACTACTTCACCCGATCAGTTTGATGATATCAAGATCGAATCAGAAGCTTTGAGACATCGTAAGCCAATTTGTGTCATCGGATGTGATACGGAGAAGCTTAGGAATAAGACAGTGGAGTTAGTGAAGGTTCAATGGAGCCAGAGGGAAGACGATTACAAATGAGGGACCGAGGAGAGTATGGGGACTACTTATCTATTGCTCTTTACTTGGTAAGATTTCCATTTTATCGTTATGCTCTGCATTTGATATCACTTTGACATTATATATAGAGTAGTTTAGTAATGTGCATGCTAGGATAGGCAAAGATATTATTTGACTACTTATGATTACATGATTGCATCTTTGATGGTTAAAATTGTTGCCTATGGATGTTAAGCATGTGGAGGTAACCATTGTTGACCTTACCTTGTTTTATTTGGGAATTTTTATAATGAAATTCCTGACGGGGGACTGTGTAACGACCAATGTTTTATGCATTGGGGGATTATAAATTATTATTATTAATTCATAATGGATAGCATGACACTATAACATTATGAAATATTAAGCGGTGCATTTTGACCATTGAAATTTTATTGGACGTTTTGACCTAGAAAACTTGTAAGGCTATAACTTTTGATAGGAGTCGATTTAGGGGTTGAGATCGTTCCTTGGAATGATATGATGGATTATCTTTCCGTATAGTGCTTATAATAGCTTATTGGATAACATTTAGGAGTTTGGGCCATTTGAAATTTGGATAGTTTCTGGCTAGATTAATGTTTAATTAATTAAACCTGGGTTAGGCCTATTAAACCATTTTGCGATTTGTGCCCGATTAGGGACGATGGGATAGTTCCTAATCACTTCCCACTTCCTAAAATTGAACCAAACCTCCATTAACTCGTCTTTCAACCAAAAAGCACCAATTTCCTCTACTTTAATTAGCTTAAAAACATCATAAAGTATTACTAGTGAAGATATTAAGAGATTTACTATTTTTGTACCTTGGGATTCGTGAAGCATATTGTTTTACCTCAAATTTGCTTTGGAATTCATGTACTTCCGGTACAAGGTGACTGACTTTATTTCCCTCAGTACTCTATGTATATAGATATTGTAGAATTGTGATTTTTAACATGATTTTCGATGTTTAAACAATTTAAAAACCTAGATCAAATCTTAATAAACCTTAGAACTTAGTTTAAAAGATAAAGTTGCACTTTTGATTCATTTTACATCATTTACAAACTGTGTTGTCATTTTTGCTCTTAATCAAATCTAAGAATATATATATATATATCTGAAACATATTGGGATTGTTTATATGTGTTGTTTGGATGATGTATGATGTTTGTATGAATTTTTTTGATATTTTTGTTAGTCTTTAAGGTAATAAGAAATCAGGTCATCGTTTTGAGCTAAACAAAGTCAAAAATGTTCAAAACATGATGGGTTGAAGTAGGTTGTTGAGTGGAGTGTAGGAAGATCCCAAAATAAGTCATATGGGATTTGGAGTTGATTTGAGGGGTTAAAATCATGTATTCATTGGTGGGATGATCATATCGGTGGTAGATGTAGAACATGTCGGAAGTATCCTACTTCAGCTAAAGCATAAAGGACTTTGGGATTTGGAGGTTGGAGCTTTAGCCAAGCTAATGACGAGAGTAATAGGGCTTGGGACTTTGGAAATTTTTAGGGCTAAGGAAACAAGTTGATGCCGACTTGATTGGCACCAAGATGGAAAGGCGGTGGCTTCAGGATGAAAAGATAGCTACTTCCAGATGTTAGCACAAGAGCTTCGAGATCTTGTGGGAAGTAGCCCAACTAGATAACTATTTTTGGTTAAATCTTCATGTCGATACCGACATGATGGGTCATATCGGTACCAATATGATGTAAGGTTGACCAATCAAGGTCAAACTCCATGAACAGTAATGGTATCATGGGGAGCATGCTGAGAGTGTTCGTTCCTTTATTCAATGATAAACTTGGAAGGGATGGCTTTAAACTTTGACGAGATGACTCTATGACATGTGATGCATGTACATATATTGTTAATACCTCGGTTATTGATTTTTATGATAGAAACCTTGGTGATAAAATGCATTTATATAAAATATGGATACTATTATTTTGCCAACTTAAATAATATATAGTGTAGGATATTGTACATGTATTGAATCGAAGACTGTACAATATAAAGACTCGGTGAATGGACATGAAGACTCATGAGTATAAAGATCAAGATATGAAGATCTCAAGACTACAGTATTGTATATTGGGTCATAGAATATTGTTAAAGTCCCTACTAGAAATCTTTGATCTCTATTTTCCATTTTCTTATCCTTTATTTTTAAAACAAAATAGATATTAAAAAACATAAAAATATTTTGTAAAAGTTTTCTATGTTTAAAATGTTTATTGACTATGTTTAAATTAATTTACAAAGTATCAAAATATTTTACAAAGCATAAGATTTTTAAAATATTTAAAAACAAAAGAGTTTTCAATTTTCAAAGGGACATATTTGTTAGAACCATATATGGTGTTTTGATGATAATAATCATACAACAATGCTACTAATATGTATATTAAGTTATTTCAAGTCAAAACGATTATGGAAAAGATGAAAAATAAATTGCTAAATATATGCGAAGCTGGGACTTAAACCCGGGTGGGTTGAGGGATAAGCTCATGCTTCTACCACTGAACTAAGAAAGCTTTGGAAATTGTGCTTATTTAGTCGATTGAAATCTTTGCTCAGTCGACTGAACTAGCCTAAGTTGACTAACTTATAAAAAACAGCCGACTGAATCAAGCCCAAAGTTCTGGACCAAAATTGGCCACTTTCGGTCGACTGAATTTGATCCTCAGTCAACTGAGCTAGTACAAAAATGGCTATTTTTTTGAATTGGTGCCTTCATGTGTCTTTGCTCCAGAAGTTGCATTTCTTCGCTCCTATAGCCACTTCTCTTCATCAATGGTGAATTTGGATGGTTGCACCCTACATTGGCATCCCTATAACAACTATATAATCTCTTAACCATTCCTCAATCAACATACATTGAAACAAAACTCTATGCTTTGAATTCTTGGCCTCAAACCCTCAATTCCTAAGCAAAACTCCGAATTCCACGAAGTTCATGTGATTCAGAGATTTCAACTAGTGTGTTTCATCTCCACATCCCATATTCTAGCTGAATAAACTCATTAGCCTCTATACCTCCACTCATTATAGTTTGGTCTGGTTATAGGAGTTATTGTGCATCAATGTGACATTCTGTATATCAAGATACCCTGTGTTAAAATGTAACATTTGTTTCACTACTTGCAACTGCTGTTGAAATCCCGTTTGGTTGTACAGGTAGAGTCTATAAACCTGTTCATCCGGCTGAAGTGAGGGTGTTGATAGTGAAATTCTTAAGAGGTGCTTAGGGACTGGACGTAAGAGAGGTGCTCCGAACCAATATAAGATCGACTGTGTTATCTACTATTTTATTTCCACTACATTTACATTGTTTACAACTATTGGCCATCTTTGATCCTGTGCACAATGACCAACAAGTGGTATCGGAGCTTGAAATTCTATCGATTGTCACAACATCATAGAATAATTGCCAAAAAGAGAAGATCCAGTCAGCACTCAAAGACAGCCGAGAAAAAACAATTTTCTGGAATTGAGCAACAGTCAATAGAATGAAGGTACATGTGTTGTATGGCTAATCTCAGATCAAAATCGTTATGCTTAGATTCTATATATAATTATCTGTTACAACTGCATGAGAAGTTATTAAAAGATTTTAAAACATCACAAAAGGTCAATTCTATCGCTTTAGCTGAATTGGATGATTGTGAGCATAAATTTTTTATTTTAATGGAAGAAAATAATTTTTAGTAAAGAAACTGAAGTTTTTGAAAATACATTGGAAGAACTTGTTTTACAAAAAGATTTTCTATTATAAGAAAATGAGCGCTTAAACAATAAAAATACCAATCTTTTAAAGGAAAATGAAGTTTTGTAAAATAAAAATATATTTTTAGATAATTCTTTAAATGATTCTAGTTCTAAACTTTTGACTCTTGAAAAAGAGAAAAGGGCTTTAAATGATAAGAATCTAGAATTAATTAAAGAACGTGAACTTAAAAAAAAATAGTATTGTTTTGCAAAAAGAAATTTGCAATTACAAAGCTGTTTTTGATAAATTAAATGAGAAAATCATAAATTTTAATAGAGAAAAAGATGATTTATCTTCCTTAACTACCAATAGCAAAGCTCGCAATAATAGAACTAATTCTGACTATAAACAAGATAATTGTAGAAAAAGTACTAGATATGTATTAATGTATACACATTTTAATGCTAGAATTAAAAGTAGAGACAGTTCTTAAACTAATCCATGTGATGACAGTATTATGTTTAAAAATAGGAAAATCCTTTGAATATTAAATCAATGACAATTATTGTTCATATATGGGTTTCTACTAATCTAACTGATTATAATAGACAATAGTACACTAGTAATTACTATGACACTGTGATTAATAGTGGAAATTATATTTTTAAAAGATCAACCACATCCAAACAGTTATTGCTTCCTAAGTCATAAACCTTATATCTACTGTAAAATGAGTATCATTTTTGTTACATTTGACATATCGATTGGATACTCAAAAATAATGTTAAAAAATTATTTATGACTTCTCTATGATATTCTCCATTTATTATTTAGTTTTCTCATATATTTTTTTTAATTATAAATACGGAGAGATAATGAGCATATTGATAAGGAGAGTACATAGTTAAAAGTTAAAGAGAACCAATATATTTAGTGGGAGTTTTTTGTCATATAGTACGCCAATGCTTTTATCTCTTTTTGTGGATGGCAAAGGGGGAGAAAAACGCATGATTTAAATAATTAGTATTAGCATCTATATAAAGTTGAGGGAAATAAACTTATTATACATAACATATATTTAGGGGGAGCTATTATTTTATGTTATAAGGCTATGTGTTGTCATCATAAAAAAGGATGAGATTGTTAGAACTATATGTGTTTTGTTGATAACAACCATATAACAATGCTACGGATATGTTTATTAATTTATTTCAGGTCAAAAAGATGATGGAAAAGTGCAAAATAAATTGGCTAGAAATATGCGTAGCTGGGACTCGAACCCGAGGGGGCTGAGAGATAAGCACATGATTTTACCATTGAACTAAGCATGATTTGAAAATTATGCCTATTCAGTTGACTAAAATCCTTGCTCAGTCGGCTGAACTAGCTTAAGTTGACTAACTTATAAAAAACAGCCGACTGAATCAAGCTCGAAATTTGGGACCAAAATTAGCCACTTTTAGTTGACTGAATTTGATCCTCAGTCGACTAAGCTAGTACAGAATGGCTTTTTTTTTGAATTGATGCCTTCATGTCTCTTCGCTCTAGAAGTTGCATCTCTTTGCTCCTACATCCACTTCTCTCCATCAATGGCGAATTTGAAAGGTTGCACCCCTACATTAGCATCCCAATAACAACTATATAATCCCTTAGCCATTCCTTAATTAACATACATTGAAACAAAACTCTATGCTTTGGATTCTAGTCCTCAAACTCTCAATTCCTTAGAAAAACTCCGAATTCCACGAAATTCATGCGATTCAGAGATTTCAACTAGTGTGCTTCATCTCCACATCCTATATTCTAGTCGAATAAAATCCTTAGCCTCTACGTCTCCACTCAATATAGTTTGGTCTGGTTATAGGAGTTATTGTACATCAAAGTGACATTCTGTATATCAAGATACGCTGTGTGGGAAAGTAACATTTGTTGCACTACTTGTAATTGCTATTGAAGTCCTGTTTGGTTGTTCACGTGAAGTCTGTAAACCTATTCCTCCAGGTGAAGTGAGGGCGTTGATAGTGAAATTCTTAAGCGGTGCTTAGGGACTGGACGTGGGAGAAGTGCTCTGAACCAGTATAAGATCGACTGTGTTATCTACTATTTATTTCTGCTGCATTTACATTATTTACATCTGTTGGCCATCTTTGATCCTATGCATAGGGACTAACAGTGTTGACATATACCCTGTATGTATGTCAATTTACAATCGCGAATTTGAAATTCAAATTTTGAAATGAAATGTCTATTCATCATAACTCTTTGCGAATATACGTGTTTGTTTATTCTATATAAATATGAGGTTTCAAATGAATTTTTTAACAAATAATTCCTTTTTTCTTCTCTCCTCTTACTCTGCTAAAATTTCTAGTGGAGAATTATTTAAGTCTCTTCAAATTCAACCAGAATCAATTCAATCTTCGTTATATTGATTCTCTACTATTTGCTATCTGATTTCAATCACCTCTTTCTCTTTCTCAATTCAATATCAAAGTGAAACTCAAGAGGCTATAGGATCCATTATAACCAAAGATCAAGAAGTTATTTTTGGAAAAACCATCAAACTCTAGTTGTATGTACTTTTGTATGATTATAGCTTGTTTAAATCAGTTAGGCATGCTTGGCAGCCTGGAAATCCAAGTGAGTGTGCTTGTAGCCGTCCAAATCAAGTGGGTGTACCCCGAGCTTGAAAAATCAAGAGGATGTGTCTCATAGCCTCGAAATTGAGATTGTAATTATGTTTTCCTTCTGTCTGTTTAAGATTGGCATTTGAAAAGAAATTTATACAAGCAATTGTATGAGACTGGATGTAGGAGAAATCAAAACCAATATAAAATCTCTAATGTCGTCTCTCTTTCTCTCTGCTTTACTCTACTACATTTATGTTATCCACATTTTCATCGGTGATTGACTGTTGATACAATTTGACATTGAAATTTTATGATTTAACATTCAATTTGAATGAAATTTAAAAAGGTTTACAAAAGTTAGAAAACACTGTTCACCCCCTTTTGTGTTTCTTCTGCCTTAAGATCCATAATTTCGCAACCCATATTTGGTATTAGAGCACTGGATTTTCATAAACTCATAATTTGATTTTTAAAAGGTTTAAATTGCTAGTAATATTTTTAATACTTTTGTAGAAAAACAATTTGTGAAACCAATATGTTATTAGAAACTTATTGTTTTGAAAAGTCTCTTGATTTCTTGGAATGGTATGATTTTGAATTGCAGGAACAAGTTTGTTATATAGCTAATGGTGAACAAACACTTGAAAATCAAACATCACAGATCACGAAGGACAAGTGGATACTGGATAGTGGATGTTCAAGACATATGACTGGAAATCCGCTGATCTTGAAAGATATTGTTTATAAAGATGGTGGATTAGTTAACTTCGAAGACAACTCAAAAGGATATGACTTGGCATCGATAATGTCGGTAACTCCAAAACTCATACTATTTCTAATGCTTTGCTAGCTATGAATCTGAAACATAATTTACTTAGTAATAGTCAATTGTGTGATAAGGATTTTAAAATTAAATTTGAAAAGAACAATTTCCATATCGAAGATAATGAGTCAAACTATATCTTTGAAGGTATTCGGAAGTGTAACATTTATATTTTAAGAATGAAAGTTTCCAAGGATAATTTACGCCTTTTGGCTAAATCTAATGACCCTTGGATTTGGCACAAAAGATTTGGTCATTTGAATTTTAAACACCTTTCTAAAATTGCTAAATATGAACTTGTTACGGGTATTCCTAAAATCAATTTTAATGTCAATAATTTATGTAAAGTTTGTCAATTAGGAAAACTTCGTAAAATCTCTTGTAAATCTAAAGATATGACTTCTATTTCTCATCATCTTGAACTTCTTCACTTAGATCTTTTTGGACCATTGTAAATACAATTAATAAAACATAATAGATAGATCTTTGTAATTGTGGATGATTTCTCCAGATTTACATGGACAATATTCTTAAAACTAAAAAGTGTAGCTTTTGAAATATTTACAATTCTTACTAACTTCCTAACTGCACTATGCTTAATTTCCCTTCAGACTTCCCTTCTTTGGAATATACAACAAAGTGTATTGTATATAGAATTAGATTTAGATTAGAAACAAGAGAGGAATAGAATCAGAAATCAAAAGATTGAACATCTAAACCTCTTACTTGAAAATCCTAACTGATTCTGAAATCTAAAAAAGAAGAAGGGATCTGATTTATATCGCTCTTAATTCTCTGTTAGATCCTTCTCTTTTTGAATATACAACAAATAGATTGTATATAGATTAGATTTCAAAAATCAAAAAATAGAGGGAAGAAGGATTGATAATTTAATTTAAATTAGAGATTCGGGATTAGAATTACTTACCAAAAAGTTTACTGCTTCCAAAAACATAGGGAAAAAAATTTGACAGAGCTTCGTTGTTGCTATCGAATTTTACGAGCAAAAAGTGAGGGTCTAGGGGTCTATTTATAGAGGTAAGAAGGAACCAAAACCGTCTGATTAAAACAGTTAAGTCTAAAGTATTCATTTACATCGTAACTCTAGCCGCTAACCACTCAGACCCATCGACCGCTAACCAATACCGGTCGACCGCTCTAAGGGTTTGGTTGACCAGTGGATTTGATTTTTGAGCGTGTTGATTTCTTTCCATTTCATTTTATTTATTACCTAATTATTATTAATTCCTTAATGAATTACACGTTAAAACCAGGCTTAACCCTTAAGCTCTTCATGTTAACTTTCAAATTCAAATACTTAAATTTTAAATTTAAACTTTTCTGAATTAGTTTAATTTTGGAAACTTCAAACACCCATAACTTCATTTGTCTTCCGATTTCAACATATTATATATGGAAATTGATCAAAAAAATTTCACAAATGCAATGATGCAACTTCCATGACAAAATTCGGACACATACTAAATTTCCATTTTAACCTTTTTTAATTATTTAATTTCTTATTGAATTTTATGGGGTGTTATAAAATATGTAGCTAAATATTGAAGCTCGGATTGATCGGTCTTCATGCTATAACTCCCAAACCACCAGATCAAACTCCATGTGATCAATCAAGCACCATACATACAACATTCTAAACACTCCATATCAATCACAGTGATCGATCAAACTCCATGTGATCGATCAACCTAAAACTTAACAAATTTCTGCATTCGTATTCAATCCATCTATGATCTGAATCTTTGGCCTTTATGCAATTCATTTGCATCGATATGATCCTAATCGCTCAAGAAACAACTCATCCCATAAAAACCACTATCGATACACTATTATCTAACCTAAACATACAAATAACACACAATAATCAAAACAAGCATCATATCCATACAATACAATCATCATATCAATCATATTCCAATCTAACAATCATATGACACATCGATGCAAGGATTCACATATTAAAATCAATTTAAAAGCATTTAGATTCATTTATAAATCAATCGTTAGTCCAAATCAGTTGAAGATCATGTTCTTAACTTTACAGTTGGTTTAAAAACACATGTTAACATGAATGAACATAAAAAGAGATTGTGAAATGATAGATCACTCACCTGTCAATGTAAAATCGATCAAAAATATGAATTCCAATGTACATCTAAAATGAACCGTAGATGCATGAATTTTAAAGCACCTAAAAAGGTAATTAGTAGACTCCTTTGCTAATTCCCTTGCTAATCTGCTCTCAGTTACTCAATTAGGCAAGATTTAGTGTGGATTAATGGATTTTTGATAGGAGATGGTTTAATGGGGGTTAAGGATAGTTTTTGGGGAGTGGAAAATAGATTAGAACTATCCTTACTGTTGGGTTTTGGCATAATCCTCGAAATCACTTAATGGACTCACTTGAAATTAAGCTAATTGCCTACTAACTACCTAAAAACCATCAAATTTAAAATAGCCACATCTCTTAAACCAGTACAAAATTTTTTATGATCACTTTATGGAAAGACAAACCATCAAATCTTTCATTTAAAAATGGTTTGAAATCCTAGTTTAATATCTATCAAAAGTTATAGCTCTTATAAGTTTTTATGGTTAAAATTATCAACAATTTATTCCAAGGATCAAAAATACCAATACTCAACATTTCCTAAGTTATAGCCTAATCAGACCATATTTGGTTATGGAAATAATATTTTGCGATCCGTTGATACATAAAAAAGTGCGTCATTACATTCTACCCCCCTCCTTTTAGGAATTTCGCCCCAAAATTCTCTCTAAATAGACATAACTAAAGCTTTACCAATACCAAGCATGCTTAACCATCAATCAATCATAACATTCATCAATCATGCAAACAGAAAAGCAACAAACCTATGCCAATACCCTAGTATGTTTATTACTAAAATAAAATGTTAAATGTGAAAGCTAATGGTAAAATGGAACATCATCAAGTAAAAAGCTCTCGATAAGCAGTCTTCATGCCCTCCTTAGACTCTTAAATGTTATCGTCCTAGCTTTCACTCCACTGAACCTTTAGAGACTTCACCATCTTCCTCCTAACTCTTTCATACTCTACTCACCTATATGAATAGGATTCCAAGTTCTAGACACTTCGGCATCAAAATCATCCAATTGATCCGGTGCCGCAACTTTGCCTGAGCCATGCACAAACTTCTTAAGATGCGAAACATGTAATACAATATGCACACCCTCCATCTTCTAAGATAAATTGACTCTATATGCTTTGCTCCCAATCCACTCAGGTATCGAAAAATGGCTTATAAATCACGGTGCCAATATCCCTTTATTAATGAATCGAATTGTATTCCTCTAACAAAAAGTCTTGAAAAATACTATATGGTCGATAGAGAACTCAAGATCATGTCTTCTCTGATTAGTGTAGCCCTTTTTCTTGTTCAGTGCAGCTTTCATTTGTTGTCGAATGATCTCAATATTTTTTGAAGTCTCCCTAATTATATCTAGATCAAGTATTCATTTCCACCTGCTTCCCACCAACATGAATGGGCATCACATTGTCCATCGTATAATGCCTCAAATGGTGCCATAATAAATCTCAATTGATAACTATTATCATATGGAAATTAACAGAAATGCAAATGATCATCCCATAAGTCTAAGAAATTAGGTATACAAGCCTACAAAAGGTCTTCAAGTATAGATTCACTTTCTTGATCTGACCGTCAGTTTGTAGGTGATAAGCTGTACCCAAATGCAGCTCTATTTCCAATTCGTCTTGTAAGCTTTTCCAAAATCCACTCATGAATAATGGGTCTCAATTGCTTACAATGCTCTTGGTACACCATCTAATCTTACAATCCATTTCACATACAACTCACCCAATTTCGATGCCATTAGATTATACTGTAAAGCTACGAATTGGGCGCCCTTTGTTAACCTGTCGACTATGACCCAAATAATATTGTACCCTCATCAAGTCCTACGAAATCCATCGACGAAGTTCATCAATATCATCTCCCACTTCCATTAGGGAATATCTAATGGTTATAGCAAACTACTTGGCTTCTTCTACTCAGCTTTCACTAGTTGAAAATTCATAGACTTTGATATAAATGCCTCGTGGTCCTCCTTTGTAACAATCCGTTTTCCCGTACCCTTTGAATCAACAATAAACCACATATGTCTAACTCAAACTGCACGAAAAGACGGATCATTAAGGGTGATAAAAAGTAGAAAGAACAGAATCTCACACGAATGGAATAACATATAATATTGAACAAATATTTTTATAGCGGAAAACTTTTAAATACATATATCAGAGTTTAACCTAAATTCAGCCTGGACAGTTATAAACATCTGTCCTTACAATTGCTGACAAACATCAAACAAAATATACCAAGCAAAGCGGATAGTAGAATATCTCCACACGTCGATGAATATCTCCAGCTCTCCTCTGGTTAACCGTCTTCAACTATCCTGAAACTACTCGGATCTGACCCGAGTATTGAAAATAACCGGACCAGGCTTGATAAACCAGCGTGAGAAAAACTCAATAATAAATGACAGTGTCATATATCAGTCTTTGTTATAAATCCTTTGGAAATAAAGAGTATATCTTAAGACCACGCCCACACATAAACACGGATGAGTTTTTACCTTATGATAACTAAAACACTTTGATATCAAAACATTTGATATTATTTCTAATGACATCTCTTTGAAAACATTTGCAAATAAACTTATTAATCCTAGCTGAAATTGTTACCATTATTAAATTCCAGCATACTAGGCTCTATAAACAAAACCGTAGGTTCTTATTGGAGAATGGATTTCCATACAAATGACCAGGCGCAAGATCTACCTTCCGAAATGGGTACACCTCTAGATGGATGTCCCGAGGCACAAAATATCTGCCCTCTACTAACACAAGACCGGCCCACCTCTTAACTAGATGGTACCGAATATGTCATCCCCCGGTCGTTACCGAACTTTAACCGAGCGCTCGTTTTCCATACACCACATTAATATACATCCCGAACGTCATAGCAGGAAGAAATATATCTAGAAGGGGATGATCGTACCCTAATTGGGAATGACCCACTTACCCTTGCCTCATCTAATCCTGTTTCGGTCATTTCCGGTTTGATGAGGCTTGAGGTCACGATTACCTTTTTACAAAGCACATATCACATCTTTGAATGCCACATTGCCATTTCCATTTAACTACTAATTGCCCTCCACAAAAATACAACCCTTGAGCTCGTAAGTCTCAAGGAGGGTGTTAAGCTAAGAGAAGTTGCCTTCTCCGCCACCACTGATGTACATTTGTAAAAACCAATGTACGTAATCGTTAGAAATGCAATGTCAGACAAACGTCCATACAAGTTGTCCAGAAACAGGAAAAACCGAAGGCACTTTCCTCGGCCATTACTAAGCGAAAAGCCCTTGCAATCCGCAAAATCTCCATCATGAGGAGACCACTGCTATATATAGCTCGGGAGCTACCCAAAGCACGTCAACAAGCAGTCCTCACGCTATGAAGATCCACGGTCTTCAATAATCATCGTCTTCAACAAGTCTTCACGTTCGAACGCATACATTGGTTCGAAGTGGTTTTCGGATAGGAATTAACCAAATCCGACTCCGGTTCCTTCGAAATCCAATCATCGATAAAAGTGAACATGAGTATATGGATTTATTAAGTCTCTTTTCACTTTAATTCTTTTCAGATGATTTCGAAATCTCTTTCTTTTAACTTAGGATGATTCTAAGAAATTTATTCTTCTGCTTTGGAAAATATCCCAGATTTTCTTACTTAATTCTTGATCCAAATTTCTTTACTTTTAAGTGGGTCAAAAACAATGTTATTTAAGACATCGTTTACGATAAACCCTAAATCAATCTTAACAAACATTTTGAAGTAAATTCGATCTTAGAAATCATTCTTTCTGGAGATTGCTTAACTTTTGGATAATACCAATCTTCTTTTATTTCGGAAAACTTAATAGAATCTTTTCATTTAATAGCATACGGGCTTTCCCTTCGATCTGTTCCACCCCTCGCCTACGAAAAGAAAAATAGGCCAGGTAAATTCAGGGCACTGATTGCTCCATCCCTAACCTTAGTTAAACACCTTGTTTTATCTTCCCAGATCTCACAGGCGGGACAAATGTACTAGTCGTTTCCGCATACTCAGGTTTTCAATTTATTTTGGAATTGCTTATAAATATTCCACATTATTTTCCAAAATGCTTAATTATCCTTTTTAAAACATTCACAATTGATTCTGGAAAACGTCGTTACATTTAAACTCATATTCCAAAAGTTTTACAATCGCAGCAGAAAAGTGCTGCGGAAAGTGCGAAATAAGCTTATTTGAATTCAACAATTTTAAACATTCGATAAGGGTCGCGATTTTTCGTCCACGAAGGTCGACATTAATACATCCACTGTATCAACTGCCGAGCAATCGAAGGCCGGAAAACCGTACCGTTAGGGTTAAAGAAGAGGTAGAAGATAGAAGAAGAAAGAAGAAACAAACAGAAATAATAACAGAATCTCACAATCGCAGCTGAACAACATATAATAAATAAATAAATATTTCATAAACAAAGAATTATATCAGTTATTACATCACATCACATTGCATTACAATACATTATCTGAGTTTACCACAACAATCAGCGGAAAAGAAATACTATATACTTATTGATACCCCAAGCCATCTAGCTTGCCTCCAGATCTTTACAGCAACTCCTAAATTCCAGAATAACCTGATAACCTGACTCTAGACAGCCTGTGTTAAAATTGGTGGGCACCCAAAGTTTAGGAAGGAAACAATAAACTCCAAGTCAATCATGGAACTGGTGTGAGAACTTAAAACAGTTTATTTTTTTTTATAAAACAAACAAAGAAATATTTTTAAATTAGATTCGTAATGCTTTTTAGAAAATAAGACTACCATAAGGCCTCCCGCACAAACACACAATGCAAACGCAGAATCGGAGGAGATTTCTCCTTATGTTAGTCAAATATGCTTGATACGAGAAATTTTCTTTGATATTATTATTATAAGTGCAAAGTGTAGGAAAACATTTCGAAAGTAAAGATATAAATCTTAGCCAACATAGACATTTCGAACTATGCCTACTATAGCTACCATCTAAACAGTGGGGCGCCACCATAAGTAAATGGCAGGTTCAACAACTAAAACCGTACAGGGTTTCATATTGGAGTTTGGATATCCAACTAATGGTCAGGCCAAAGAACTTCCCATTGCCACATGGGTACGCCGCTGGAAAGACGCCGCGAGAACCTAACCGGATCTCTGCCAGCACAAGGCCGGGTTACCCCTAGCTGGGTAACTGCTGACACGAATATGCCATCCCCCGGTCGTAACCGACCTAAATCCTGGGATTCACCAACAACCACAAAGTAATAAGTTTGCAGCAACAACATAGGTTAAGTATCGGGGCTCCATACCATAATACCACCTCTATCCAAAGAAGTCCTTGCAATACGGATATTTACTAATCACGACCGGACTTCCCATCACAAAGGGTGACAAAACCTCTATATCGGAGATCAGCCGATGAAGAGTCATTCGACGGTAATCCTTCCGTTTTCAAAAATATCCGGTCTTCACACCGGACTTCAAATGCTATCCATTACGACATATCACTTATTCAGAATGGGATTTATGACACAAAGGTCCTCTTCCGGCTAAACCGAATAACGAGCGCTTATTTATAAAAATAAGTGTAGCATTCAAATTCAAGCAAATCACGACAAATACCCATTTAAAGGTAAATATTGGTAGTCGGTTATTTAACTATCAAGGCCAGCAACCAAATATTCAACACCATAACAATCATTAGGCCCTTTTGATTAATCTTCCATAAATAAATAACTTGCCAGATATTCACTTCAATTTTTCTTTAAAGAAGATAATCTCAAAACCTTTCACTTCATATTGGAAAACATTTCCAAATACTTATTTAACCATAAGTAATTCACAAATCTATTTATTTTCAATATTTAGAAAATATTCAATATACTTAAAACACGATTAAGTATATATTTTTATCTTTCAAGGAAAACATTCCCTTAAAACACATTTATTTGAGTCAAAACGAATGTTGCGTAAAACATCGTTACGACAACTCAAAATCACTAGTATAGGGATTCGAAATTAAGATAGATATATAAATCCCAATACTATCCAAAAATATTTCCTTTCGGAAATCATTTACTATAACAACAGTGTTATAGTCCACCATTTCCTTTTATTTCTCGAAAACGTCTATTTCAACAATGAATGTTGAAATCTATGGTTTCGACACTTATACATTTTAAAACATCTTTAAATCATTTTAATTCTATTTAAAATATCACTTCCCCAAAACACTTTAACATATTATTCACTGTCCCAAAATCGTGAATATTCTTCGTTAACCAAATTCAACATTTTTCTACACATTTTATTTAAAATAATTGACTTATCAAAATAGGTCGATTTCGGATTTATAAAACAATGTTTATAAATTCACATCTATATAATTTTATAAAAACTTCAACTTATAAAATCCCTTTATTAACAAATTCTATTTAAATCTCATTTAAATGCCAAAATCCAACTTATAAGTAAATTACTTATAAATCTTTTATTTTACAAAATCTATTCATTTTATAACTTCATAATTTATAAATCTATAAATTTCATCCACTTATGAAATCCATTTATACTTCATGTTAACGCTTATAAAAACTCGTTTTAAAATTCCAATATTTTTAGTTTATAAAATATCAATTATATAAATCTTTTACATAAAGCTTTTATAATAAATTCAAAAATCTCAATTTAAACTATTTTATAAAATTCATTAACTCCATATTTCAAAAATCACATTTCAACTATATTTCTCAAAAATCATAATTTTTATAACATTAAAATTATAAAGTTTATTTATTTAAAATGAATCAATTCCAAAATTTAAATAAAACATATACTATCAAAAATCACTTTAAAAATCCTTTTAAATTCAAAATCATTACTTTAACATTTTTAAAACTCCAAAAATTGGCCCAATGCTGCAACAGCACTAAATATAACAATCACGGCATCCAAACATCATATATCAATATGATAACAAAATATATCATAATATCTGTAAATAATCAATACGGTTGAGGAATCCAGTTGGATCCCTCCAACCTGTTTCCCTGCATCCACAGATGTTAGCACAATACCAATCCCGTTCCAATACGGAATATCGGGGTATATGGGTTCATAAAATATTATCCGCTATTTTGCGGCGCAATAGGTTCTCATCCGCTATATAATGCGGGAAAATCAACTCCAAGTACATATATAATACCAATTCCAATCAAGATGGAATTATCGCGGTATATGCTTTTAATAAATAACATCCGCTTAATATATGGCGTATAGGGTCTATTTCAATACAACAGATAGTAATTTATCATTCAATCACACAATCAAGCAATTTTAAATCTAACTATTTAAAATTTAAATCGAAATAATTTCGATTGAGTGAGAAGTTCTCAACTTGAGTTTCCGATAATAGTTTCAGCGTTTTGTTTTGAATAAAATTAAACACGCGTTTAATTTTATCTGAAATTCAAACTAACTCCAAACGACTCCAATCCAGTTCCATAGCATAGTGCTCGTCAAAACGAAGCCAACGCAATTTGTTTCGTAAATTTTCGACCTCGTATGAACAAGTTACGATGTTACAAAGATTACACGAATTTGTAAATATAATAATTTACACTTTTACTTTTATTTTTAACCTTATACAATTCAGGCCGTTCGATTTGCAAACGAAATCTGGGCCGTGCCCTATTCTATCTTCCCCGTTCGTTCCCAGGTTATCGAACACAAATGAACCCAACGTGCCGCCCTTTTGCCCTAGTTCGACGCGCCATTTCGACGACTTCAACGTCGATCGAGCTTCGCCACGACAAGCGCCCAAGTCAGCTCCACCTTCGGTATGAATTCGGTCGAACTCGGTTCACCATCTACTTTGGAAAATGCGCATGAACTTCTGACCTTCACGATCAAATTGCCGTTGATCTATAGCTCGAAAAATGATCATAGCCGTTGGATATGATGTACTCACCACCCTCTACAAGTTTGTAGTTGAGCGTTTCTTGCATAGATTGATGGATTGAATGATAATGGAGGAGAAACGAATTAAAATTCTGGCCATTGAAGAACAAAACTGGCGGCTGAAGAAAGGTGGCTAGGGTTTGCAAATGGGGATGACGAAGGGTTCCTTTTATAGAAATTCAACGAAAAACACTATTCACTCGAAATTTCCGAACTCCAAATCTCGCACGGTGACCGACGTTTCTAGGGTTTAACCATGTTCCGAACACAATGGAATAGGTATCAAGAGCCAACTTGATCGTATGTGCGAGTTACGGAGATAAACGATCAAATTTAAATTAAATCGATTAAACTAATTTCTATGCGTTTTGGCTTGCCTCGGACAAACCGTAAATCCGATTGACACGAAATTTGAAATCTTACAATAATATAACATTACGGATCCGATGAAACTTGTTTCGTCGAAATCTGAGACTATTTGAAAAATGTCTATTTTTACACGTTAATTAAATATTAAAATATTCAATTTTCACAAATTAACTTTTAATTCAATTTTAAAAGTTCTAAAATATCGTTCTAACTCCAATATGATTTAACATAACTTTATAAATCAATTTTAATCACATTAGACCCAATTTCCAATTATTTCTGTAATTTCAAATATTAAATTATCGATTTAATTACCCAATTAAATACAGATATTCAAAATAAAATTTATTCAACTTACAAATTTTACTTATTAATATTTAAAATCAATTAAATATCCGAATTTCAAATGACAGAAATCCTGGGTCGTTACAAACTTCCCCTTAAAAGAATTTCGTCCTCGAAATTACCAAGTAAGAAAAAGTTATAGAATCCATTAACTTTTCAAACACCCATTCAAATTAGATTTCAAATTCACTTAAGTGTTTAACTTTCCCAAAATCCAATAGTTAAACTTCTTATAAAAACTTTTACCAAGTTTCCAAATCATACTTAGTTATCTTTTCAGAATTTTCCAATTTTCTCAAAAATATTCTAACGCCTTAAATTTTCAGAAAAATTTGCCATAGTCTCCTTTGCGCGGCTCGATCCGAAAAAAATGGCAATATATATATCAAAAATATACATCTCATCAAGTAATGAGGCATCCCGTAGGGAAAAAGTGTAAAAGTACGATATGTAATCCGAGATATGTACCTTATATATTATTAGCGAGTATATACGACTAATATAGCGTGAAAGCGAGCTCCAAATGCGAAGCAAATGCGCAATCCGCACCTACTAAACACTCAAAAAATCATGAGAAACATGTTTATATGCAAGTAATATCAATATACAACATATATCAGAAGCAACAACAATATGTGCCAATATAGCAAATGCAACAAAAGCAACAAATCCAACCATCAACCAACTAGCATTCAACTAACATCCATAACCAAATCAATATTCATTCATATATAAGTTTGTTCACTTCCAAATCAAATTCAATTCTATTTAAGATTCGCTTAACTTCCAATTTGATTTTAGTTACTTTAGCTTTCAATTTCATTAATTTAATTTCATATGGATTTCAATACAATCAGCTAACAACCAATGTGTATCCACAATTACCAAATTTCTTTAATTCGCTTACATTCAATTTGGTTTAACACATTTAATTAGCTTTAAATGAATCAACACCTATATTCATTATTCCATATCACTTCATTTACGTTAGATTGATTAATATTTAATCCATTTATTAATTCAATTGCTAATTCCTTTTACTAAATAAGGTTGAATTTCATTTATATAACTCAAGTTCATATTCATCACTTCACTTTATCAATTTACTTCGATACCAAAATTAACTTCATTCAACATGACTTAAGTTATATTCCATTTCAAACATCATTTGTTTAACTTAACTTAAATTTCCAAATCCATTAACTTTTCAAACATCCTTTCAGATTCCAATTCTAAATTAAATTATATTTAACTTTCCTTTAGTTAAATCTCAATTTTTTTTATCACAACCAAACTTAAATTTTCAATTTTCTATGGTAGCAAATCCATCACACAGAAACTTGAAAATGATACTAATGATGCTGCAGTCATCACCCTTATTATTTCCCAGTAACCGTTGTGAATCCATTGCTTAATATTCTTTCAAAATTTCTTTTTATTCATAAATCACATTTACAAACCTTTTACTTATATAATTTCACTATTTTCTTTTTACTCATATAAGATCATTTCACAATTGTAAGTCATATTAATTATAATTCCATACTTATAATTCTTCGCTTATACAATTTATTCTTTTAATTAACTTATATATATTCTTACATTTTCAACAACCAAACAATCAATTTATATACACTTTAATAATTTCTAAAAAATTATTCCCTTTATATATAAAATATAATCAAGGTAAAATAATTTCATTTACTCAATTTAAAATGATATCGTGGCGAATTGTTCTATATGAGTGTTTAGAGATCCCTATCGATAGAGTTGTACGGACTATACCGACCAGAATCCATATACCACTCAACAAACCAATGATCACTATATAAAACAATTTTATATTCCATACAAATACGCGCTCATAGCTATTATTACACTCACACTCATTCTAGAGTACTGCTGACTCTATCTCTAATGAGTATTTCGCGACAGAGCTAAGGTTGTCACTTAACCATATGCTCTGATACCAAATTGTAAGGGTCGCGATTTTTCGTCCACGAAGGTCGACATTAATACGTCCGCTGTATCAACTGCCGAGAAATCGAAGGCCGGAAAACCGTACCGTTAGGGTTAAAGAAGAGGTAGAAGATAGAAGAGGAAAGAAGAAACAAACAGAAACAATAACAGAATCTCATAATCGCAGCGGAACAACATATAATAGATAAATAAATATCTTTTAAACAAAGAACTATATCAGTTATTACATTACATCACATTACATTACATTATCAGAGTTTACAACAACAAACAGCGAAAAAGAAATACTATATACTAATTGATACTCCAAGCCATCCAGCTTGCCTCCAGATCTTTACAGCAACTCCTGAATTCCAAAATAACATGATAACCTGACTCTAGACTGCCCGTATTAAAATTGGTGGGCACCTAGAGTTTAGGAAGGAAACAATAAACTCTAGGTCAGTCATGGGACTGGTATGAGAACTTAAAACGGTTTATTTTTTTAAAACAAACAAATAAATATTTTTAAATTAGATTCGCAATGCTTTTTAGAAAATGAGACTACCATAAGGCCTCCCGCACACACACAATGCAAATGCAGAATCGGAGGAGATTTCTCCTTATGATAGTCAAATATGCTTGATACGAGAAATTTTCTTTGATATTATTATTATAAGTGCAAAGTGTAGGAAAACATTTCGAAAGTAAAGATATAAATCTTATCCAACATATACATTCCGAACTTTGCCTACTATAGCTACCATCTAAACAGTGGGGCGCCGCCATAAGTAAATGACAGGTTCTACAACTAAAACCGTACAGGGTTTCATATTGGAGTTTGGATTTCCAACTAATGGTCAGGCCAAGGAACTTCCCATTTCCACATGGGTACGCCTCTGGAAAGACGCCCCGAGAACCTAACCGGATCTCAGCCAACACAAGGCCGGGTTACCCCTAGCTGGGTAACTACTGACACGAATATGCCATCCCCCGGTCGTAACCGACCTAAATCCCGGGATTCACCAACAACCACAAAGTAATAAGTTTGCAGCAACAACATAGGTTAAGTATCAAGGCTCCATACCATAATACCACCTCTATACAGAAGGAAATGACATACACTAAGGGGGCACGATCCCCTAATAACCTTGCCGCATCCTTCCTGTTTTGACCATTATCGGGGTGTGAGGTCTGACGAAGTCTCATCTACAAAGCCACGCTTTATACAAAAGCTGTGCTTTGATCAACAAATGTTCAACAGCACTTTGCATGCCACATTACCAATTTGGTAATGTATCACTAGTAACCATAAACTACATAACCTCTGAGCTCGTATGTCTCAGAGAAGGGTGTTAAGCTACGAGAAAAAATTCTTCGCCACCTACAGAAATATATTTGATAGAAACCAGCTTTATATCTCAAATTGTAATGTCAGACACACATCTATACAAGTCCGTTCCGGGATCGAACGGAACCGAAGGCACTTCCAAAGAAGTCCTCGCAATCCGGATATTTACTAATCATGACCGGACTTCCCATCACAAAGGGTGATAAAACCTTTATATCGAAGATCAGCCGAGGCAGAGTCATTCGACGGTAGTCCTTCCGTTTTCAAAAATATCCGGTCTTCACACCGGTCTTTAAATGCTCTCCATTACGACATATCACTTATTCGGAATGGGATTTATGACATAAAGGTCCTCTCCCGGCTAAACCGAATAACGAGCGCTTATTTGTAAAAATAAGTGTAGCATTCAAATTCAAGAAAATCACAACAAATACCCATTTAAAGGTAATAATGATAGTCGGTTATTTAACTATCAAGGCCAACAACCAAATATTCAACACCACAACAATCATTAGGCCCTTTTGATTAATCTTTCATAAATAAATAACTTGCCAGATATTCACTTCAATTTATCTTTAAAGAAGATAATCTCAAAACATTTCACTTCATATTGGAAAACATTTTCAAATACTTATTTAACCATAAGTAATTCACAAATCTATTTATTTTCAATATTTAGAAAATATTCAATATACTTAAAACACGATTAAGTATATATTTTTATCTTTTAAGGAAAACATTCCCTTAAAACACATTTATTTGAGTCAAAACGAATGTTGCGTAAAACATCGTTACGACAACTCAAAATCGCTAGTATAGGGATTCGAAATTAAGATAGATATATAAATCCCAATACTATACAAAAACATTTCCTTTCGAAAATCATTTACTATAACAACAGTGTTATAGTCCACCATTTTCTTTTATTTCTCGAAAACGTCTATTTCAACAATGAATGTTGAAATCTATGGTTTCGACACTTATACATTTTAAAACATCTTTAAATCATTTTAATTCTATTTAAAATATCACTTTCCCAAAACACTTTAATATATTATTCACTGTCCCAAAATCGTGAATATTCTTCGTTAACCAAATCAACATTTTTCTACACATTTTATTTAAAATAATTGACTTATCAAAATAAGTCGATTTCAGATTTATAAAACAATGTTTATAAATTCACATCTATATAATTTTATAAAAACTTCAACTTATAAAATCCCTTTATTAACAAATTCTATTTAAATCTCATTTAAAAGCCAAAATCCAACTTATAAGTAAATTACTTATAAATCTTTTATTTTACAAAACCTATTCATTTTATAACTTCACAGTTTATAAATTTATAAATTTCATTCACCTATGAAATCCTTTTATACTTCATTTTAACGCTCATAAAAACTCGTTTTAAAATTCCAATATTTTTAATTTATAAAATATCAATTTTATAAATCTTTTATATAAAGCTTTTAAAATAAATTCAAAAATCTCAGTTTAAACTATTTTATAAAATTCATTAACTCCATATTTCAAAAATCGCATTTCAACTATATTTCTCAAAAATCATAATTTTTGTAACATTAAAATTATAACGTTTATTTATTTAAAATGAATCAATTCCAAAATTTAAATAAAATGTGTACTTTCAAAAATCACTTTAAAAATCCTTTTAAATTCAAAATCTTACTTTAACATTTTTAAAACTCCAAAAATAGGCCCAATGCTGCAACAACACTAAATATAACAATCACGGCATCCAAACATCATATATCAATATGATGGCATAATATATCAAAATATCTGTAAATAATCAATATGGTTGAGGAATCCTGTTGGATCCCTCCAACCTGTTTCTCTGCATCCACAGATGTTAGCACAATACCAATCCCGTTCCAATACGGAATATCGCGGTATATGGGTTCATAAAATATTATCCGCTATTATGCTGCGCAATAGAGTCTCATCCACTATATAATGCAGGAAAATCAACTCCAAGTACATATATAATACCAATTCCAATCAAGATGGAATTATCGCGGTATATGTTTTTAACAAATAACATCCACTTAATATACGGTGTATAGGGTCTATTTCAATACAACAGATAGTAATTTATCATTCAATCACACAATCAAGCAATTTTAAATCTAACTATTTAAAATTTAAATCGAAACAATTTCGATTGAGTGAGAAGTTCTCACCTTGAGTTTCCGATAATAGTTTCAGCGTTTTGTTTCGAATAAAATTAAACACGTGTTTAATTTTATTCGAAATTCAAACTAGTTCCAAACGACTCCAATCCAGTTCCATAGCGTAGTGCTCGTCAAAACGAAGCCAATGCAATTTGTTTCGTGCATTTCCGACCACGTATGAACAAGTTATGATGTTACAAAGATTACACGAAATTGTAAATATAATAATTTACACTTTTATTTTTATTTTTAACCTTATACAATTCAGGCCGTTCGATTTGCACACGAAATCTGGGCCGTGCCCTATTCCTTCTTCCCCGTTCGTTCCCAGGTTACTCGAACACGAATGAACCCAACGTGCCGCCCTTTTGCCCTAGTTCGACGTGCCATTTCGACGACTTCAACGTCGATCGAGCTTTGCCACGACAAGCGCCCATGTCAGCTCCACCTTCGGTACGAATCCGGTCGAACTCGGTTCACCATCTACTTCGAAAAACGCGCATGAACTTATGACCTTCATGATCAAATCGCCGTTGGCCTACAGCTCGAAAAATGATCATAGCCATTGGATATGATGTACTCACCACCCTCTACAAGTTTGTAGTTGAACGTTTCTCGCATAGATTGATGGACTGAATGATAATGGAGGAGAAACGAATTAAAATTCTGGCCATTGAAAAACAAAACTGGCGGCTGAAGAAAGATGGCTAGGGTTTGCAAATGGAGATGATGCGGTTCCTTTTATAGAAATACAACGAAAAACACTATTCACTCAAAATTTCCGAACTCCAAATCTCATGCGGTGACTGGCGTTTCTAGGGTTTAACCCGCGTTCCGGACACAATGGAATAGGTATCAAGAGCCAATTCGATCGTATGTGCGAGTTACCGAGATAAACGATCAAATTCAAATTAAATCAGTTAAACTAATTCGTTTGAAAAATGTCTATTTTTACATGTTAATTAAATATTAAAATATTCAATTTCCACAAATAACTTTCAATTCAATTTTAAAAGTTCTAAAATATTGTTCTAACTCCAATATGATTTAACATAACTTTATAAATCAATTTTAATCACATTAGACCCAATTTCCAATTATTTCTGTAATTTCAAATATTAAATTATCGATTTAATTACCCAATTAAATCCAGATATTCAAAATAAAATTTATTCAACTTACAAATTTGACTTGTTAATATTTAAAATCAATTAAATATCCGAATTTCAAATGACAGAAATCCTGGGTCGTTACACGATAATTCATATTTTCCTATCCAAATCTCTTTTAAATCATTTAAATAGATTTATCAAATTTCTTCCTTATTTTTCCATAATTAAAAACATCCATTTAAACAAATTTTCTGTTATGGTCGCTTAACTGCACTAGCGCGATTTTTCTAGAAAATTGTTTTGGACTTATTTCAAAATCTACTTATCAAAATTTTGATTTTCTTTCTTCGTTTAGAAGATATAGATATAATAGTCTGGAATTTTCTTATTTTGAAGAATTCCGAGCCATATTCCACTCTATACACTCATTTGAACTTTTCGGCGCGAAATCGCGAATACCGTTGCGCGACGCGTCTTGTAACGACACGCCTTTTCGTAACATCGAAAGACGCATCATTAAGAAGAAAGAAAGGGATAGAAAAGAGAAAAGATAGAAAAGAAAGAACCAAACAACATCAGAATCTCACAGCAGAACGAATAAATTATATTAATCAAATAATATATTACATAGTATCATATACATCAGAGTTATACATCTCAAACTACACAAAGCTAGACAGTTATAACACCTGTCTAGATATTACAACACAAGTACATAACAGAAACAGAAACAACTCAAACACAGCGGAAAACTATATATATATATCTACACGCTGAAGCCACCTGCTCCATATCTCCTCCAGAACTCGTCAAAGCAAACCTGAATCACTTGACTACTCATACATAATATGAGTACCCAAGAGTTTAATAAAACAGAAAATAAACACTCGGGTCAGACAAGGGTCTGGTGTGAGTAAACGGTTAAAAGTTGCTTAACTTTTAGAAAATCCTTTGAAACAAAGGTATCACGTAAGACTTCCCACACATAAACATGGAAAAGTTTTTACCTTACGCTAACCAAAACATCTGATAGGAAATCCAGTGATATTATAATAGGGTCTAGGGTTTTCAGATAAATAAGAAATAGCCGAAATTGTTACATTTATTAAATTCCAGCTACTAGCCACAAAAGTGGGTAATACAAACAAAACCGTAGGGTCTCTTAGGTAGAATGAGTTTCCATCAATTGCAGGGATACTGGGGTACCGCCCGTCACAGTACGTGGCCTAGATCACCGTACCGAGGAGCCACCCTAACTCCCCTGCAACACAAGGCCGGAACCATCCCTTACTGGACGGTCCCGAACAAGACCACCCCGATAGTTGTCATGATCAACCGCCGACACAGCCGAAAATAAAAAGGGACCTCTAGACAGGGGTAAATCTCGTCCTACTTGGGCATGACCCACTTAGCCTTCCTGCACCTCCCCTGTTTTAGCCATTCCCGGTTGATGCGGCTTGAGGCTGCGATTACCTTTATAGGACATAGTTATCTTAGAATGCTCATCGTCCACCTGACGAAGTTCTAAAAGAATTCAATCCATACAAGTTCATTCCGGGTTCGAACGAAACCGAAGGCACTATCTCGTTACACTCATTTTCACCCTCAGAGTTAACGACCATAGCCCTTGCACTCTGAATCACCATCTCGAACCTATAAGTACTATTTCCGTCAAACTCATCTCGGAATCACCTCTAGAGTTATATTGACGAATAGTTCTTACACCTCGAGTCTGCACTTGCACTCCCCGTGGATTCACGACCTAACGCTTAACTTGGATCGATGTGGTTTTCGGAATTCCAAATTTGGAAACCCGATCCCGGTCTCATCGAATCCAAATGCCATCTTAATGTCTAAGTGATTTAAGTTTAACAAATTAATTCAATTTAAACATTGAATTCACACAGCATCACTTATAGATAAATATCACACATTTATCACTGATATATCAAATATCATACCACAGAATATCATAACATATCATCCAATAGATATCAACCAAATCCAGATATTCCACAAACAATCATACACAAACAGGCATAATAAATTCCTTTATAATTAATTTAATCATCTTTAAATTAAATTAATTACTTAAGAATTAAACGACTATATCCTGCTTAATCAATCATTAATCAATTACAATTAATTAATTAATCACTCTTTAATCATCTTCATAATCCAATTAATTAATCGTCAATTACAGATTAATTATCCTTTAATCATATTCTTAATTAATCACCTAGATTAATTATTCTTTAATTATAGTATGTAATTAGCCTTTAAATTAATTACATAGATTAATTTATCTTTAATAATTAATTAATCTTAATTAATTTCTAATTAATTAAGAAACAATAATTAATTACATAAATCCTTAATTAATTACATTAATTAATTATTACTTCTTTCACACTTTATTGATTAATTATCTCATAATTAATCACATTTATTAATTAATTAAACAATTAATTATTCATTAATTACATAAATTAATGACCCTCCAATTAATTTTATTAATCAATCTTTCTCAAAATTACATTTAATTATTGATTATAAACTTAATTACAATTATTAATCAAACTTGATTAATCACAATCAGTAATTAACTTCCTTAATTACTTTACCAATTAAAACAACACCTTGATTAATTCCATTAATCAATTCTTTAATTACACTGAGTAATTATCCTTAATTACTTCCCTTAAGTAATTATACCTCTTTAATTACTATCCATCCAGTAATTCCTTAATTAATTACATTCAGTAATTATTCATTAATTACTTCACTAAGTAATTACAAATTTTCAATTACATTAAGTAATTATACTTAATCCCATCATTAAGTAATTCTTTTTAATTAATTAAACTTAATTAATTAACTAAAATTAACCATAATAACTGAATTAATTACACTGAGTAATTAATTACTTTAAATACTTCATTAAGTAATTATGTTTAAATAATTCTTCTTAATCATTAAGTAATTAATATCTTAATTACTTATTAACTAATTATTTCTTAATTAATTAAACTTGATTAATTAATTTTTAATTAAGTAATTAATTACACTTAATTAATTACACAAACTAATTTACCTTAATTTAATTACTTGCATTAACCAATTTAAGTTAATTAAGTAATTTACCTTAATTACCTTTTTAAATAAAACTTAATTAAGGTAACCCATACATTCCATTAACCTTTTATCAATAAATTTTAAATTAAAATTTTAAATTTCAAAAACTTGTAATTGGTTTTACACAAAACATCATTTTTCAATTTATCATTATCTTCAATCATCTTTTAAATTATTTCAAATACAATTTTATTTGGAAATATTATTATATCATTAGACAAAACAAATTTAAAGACAATCTATTTTAAACAAAGGTTTAAATTTTAAAAAAACCGAAACTTTAAAACAAAAATTCTTTTAAAGTCGAACATTCATTATTAATAAAACTAATTTAAAACACTTTGTTTAAACAACAATTTGCTTTCCAATTTTTGATACTTCATTTTATAAAATACAAACCCGGTTAATACTAAGCTAATTAAAAACAAACTATTTTAAACAAATTTAACCTAACTTATTAAAACACAAAGTTTTAAATTAAAACATTTCAACATTTTTAAACTATTTAAACTTCATTATAAAAACTGAGTTTGCTTTAACTTTCAGAAATTCAATCTGCAATTAAAAATTGAACAAGAACAAATCCTAGAAAACCCAATCCTCAAGACCAACTCACGCGACCACCTCCTATAACACTAAGTCACACGCGATAAACCTTCTCCCAATTTCGAGTCACTCTCGAACGAAACACGAGACTACACTCGAGCAAACTACAGAGGAAATAAACCAAGGCCAAAATCTTCTTCCACAAAACTGCTGCACCAAAATAGCTCGTGCACGTGCACGCCGGCCACGGTCGACGGCGATCAACGCCGGCAAGCCCTACAAGTCCACCATGACCTCGACAACCCCCTCGTCCCTCGAAATCGAAGAAAACGCCACCAAAACAAATTAGGTCTACTGCGTCCTCCACTGTAACACACTCGAACCCAAAAATCGTCGCTAACGGCGAACCCCAACGCCGGAGACCACGGCATCACTTCCAGAGCCACCTTGCACTTCGACAACACGATCCCTCTCCATGCGATCCACCCCGAGGCATCAACGACGACGAACCCTTGTCGTTTCTGATTCGAAAAAAAACAGGATCAAAACCCTACTTTGCCATTTCCTGATCACCACGACCACCATAAAAATCCTCCACTATTTTTCCTGCATCACCAGACTCCATGGCCATCTTCATGCAGAACCCCGACATTCCCTTCGACTCTGATCAACAGAAATCGACCAAACCCCAAATCCAGGTAATTCTAAATTCCTCTCCAAGTAATAAATTAAAAATTCTACATTAAAATTCATAATTTGATAACATGAATAAGATTATCTAAGTGAATTCAAAATTCATCTAACATGAATTTTACTCAATTTTGAATGTCTACAGTATTTTCATAATTTACCGAGTAATATTCAAATATACTTACTTGTAATAAATTTTAAAAACAAGAAAATCTTGTTATTAACATCTTTACTCCAGAAATCAAAGTTTAATTTTGATTATACAAAAAGATTTGAGTTATTTTAGTTGATCTTGATATAGATTTTATAGGGAACACCAAGTTATTCATATACAGGTATGTGCTCAAGTTTGTACAGCATAAATCAAATTTAAGATGGTAATTCTAAGCAACAATGATTTAACATCATCATATCCAACGTGCAAGCATTGATATCATATTTAAAATATCAATCATTTCACAGATCAACAAATAAAAGATTCAAAACTGTTTTTAAAAAAGAATTTTACTCACCATTGTTTAAAAGCAGAGAACAGCTCTGTATCACTGCATTTTCATTTTCTGGAATTTGAATTTGCTGTTGATTGAATCTTCAAATTGAATTTGCTAAAATCTTGCTGATGAATTTGCTTGTTCTTCAGATTTGATTACTTAGATCTGAGTTGAATCACAGCTTCAGATTTTACAAATTTGATTTTTTTTTTGGTTTCAGTTTTGAATCTTGCATTTGAATTCTTTTCTTTTTTTTAGTTGAAGAAAAATTTAAAAAATGTTTGAAGAAAAGAAACAAACAGATCTTTTTCTTCCTAAACTTTAGTTAAAACAATACTTTCTTTTAAACATAAGAATTGCCACTTGTTACATGAGTAAACCTATGTATTAACAAATGTCCAACCCTTTTATTATTATGTTGCCATGTGTTATAAAGAGGCGATTTATTATATTAATTACTTTTTATAAATAAATTAAACCTTAATTACCATATTAGTCTAATACTCATGATTTATATATATAACTTATGAAATGTATTTATAACTTTGTGTTAAATTTATAATTATTTAAAACTCACTTTCCTACAAATAAGTTTTAAAAGAAGAAACATTCGTTTAAATTTTATTTTAAAAGTTTAAACTAAGGTTATTATAACTTCATTGATACCATATATATAAAAATCTAAATTTATTTTCAAAAATCAATTTAAAAGAAAATAATCTAAACATTTATAATAATGCACTATATTTCAAGCCATTATTCATTTAATAAAAATAGATTTCCTTTAAGTGTTTTATAAATAAAAATTTATTAAACCCCATCAAAAACTTCCAAATCACTATAAAAACATATGTATATTATAAATTTAAAAACATATTTTCTGTTTAAGTTTAACCCATTATTTTTTATTTACAATAAATATCCAAATATAAATATTCATTATAAATAGATCATTTAGATATTAACTCCAGAAATTATTTGAATTTTAAAACAGAACTTCAAATCATAATATATATACATATATATTATAATTTGAAATATTAAATTTATTTAAATTTAAATTGAAACCAATTTCCTTTTTACAATGTATACATATATACATTACCAATAGAACATTTTTATTAACTTAAAAAGATCAATTATTATTAATTACACATATATATTATTATTATAATTTGAAAAGAATAAACATTCAAATTAAATTATCATTATTATTGAGTTTTTGAAAAGATAACATTTGTTAAATTAGATTAATTATTAGTTTTGAGTATATAATATTTGGTTAAATTAGATTTTTAAACCAATATAACATATTTTAAAATAAATTATAAATGGAAATTATTAAACAAGTATTGCCCAAAATCCCGGGACATCACATTCCTCACCCCTTAAAAGAATTTCATCCTTGAAATTAAAAGCAAAGGTAATTTAATAATTCCATACAGATTTTAATTTTAAAATAGCAATCAAATGCTATCAACCATACTAGAAACCATAACATCCAATTCAAACAATCAATTTTAACTATCCATACCGAATTCTGGACAGAATTCCCTTGAGTTTTCCGCGTACAAACACCGGGTTACTCACCCTACAGAATCTAAAACTAGCTTCTCTACTCAGATCTAGAACTCCTATATACAAATCTACAATCTAAACAGGATACCGGATCACAGATAAGCCCGATCAACTTTCAAATCTCCATGATCTGCTGGTTCTAAACCAGTGATAGATCAAATACGTACTCCCTCAGAGATATGTGAAATACCTTATGAATCCCAGCCATCCGAACTAGCAATTCAATCCTGTAGATCAAACACTTATCCTTATGAGAATATAGAAAGATTCCAATACACTCTTGAGATAGCTTCTCGTTTTATCCAATCTTATTGCTCTTATGATCGGAGAAAACTTATCCAAAAATTAAATCTCCGACTTCGAATTCCGAATCTCTTCGTCTCTTGACTATAACCTTTGCTGATCCTGGACTTCTCTCAACCTTCCTGATCATCCAAACTTCACAGATGCTTCCCAAACCAAAACTGGATCAAGAATGAGATGGCCTCCTGATTCTACTAAACAAGATGGTTCTCCCAAAATCCATCGAAATCCAAAACACCAATCTACCATACAAGCATAAAAAAATGCTTCAAACTAGCTTCTCCTATCCGGAAAAAATAGAACAGATGCTCTCGACATCCAAGCCTTCAGATCCCAAAAAAAACTTCCTGAAGAAAACCTTAAATCCAAGAAAACACAAATATTCTAATGAATCCGAATTGCTTCTATTCTAGGATAGCTGGCACCATGCTTCCGGTGCATAAGTCTGATCCGAAGAAGATGGGAAAGCTTTTGATGAACACGAGCACTAACTTGATCAACTCATCAAGAAACATTGTCCATCAAATTCCATAAAAGCTTAATGACCTATCTGATTTGGTCACAAATACTACAACAGAAATCCATTCGGAAACTAGATCCAATAATTCTTGATTTCTCACAAAATCCTCTACTCTGGAATCTTCTCTCTACTAGGTCAATCCACCAGAAAATCCAAGAACCTAATTCAAAAAAAAAACCCATCTCCCGAAGCGGACAAACTTCTTTGACTTCCTCGAAGATATTCAAAAAGTCTCAAACCACTTTGATAGCTTCAATATCTTTGGAGATGTCACCCCGTAAAGCAAAGATTACTAAAAGAACTTCCGAACCATCACAAGTCACTTTTGCGATAATACCTAGTTCAGATTCCAAAGAAACTATTCTCTCTTACATAACAAAACAGCTTAAGCCCTCCAAAAGAAGAAACTAATGGTCCACCTCAACCACAAACACCTTACCCAGCCGAGCTTCCAGAAGAAAAAGGAACAAGCCTTCACCATTTGCCCGATCCGCTGATAGAAGAATCTCAAAGACTTCTGAACCATCGAAGAAACGGACCACACAACTTCTTCCGAACTCCACCTCTAGGATACTGCTGAGCCAAGAGATCTTTCTGATAGCACATTTAACCTCTGAGCTGCCCTTGCTACCACAGACTTCCTATCCAAAAGCTCCTTAAATCCCAAATATATATCAACCAATTCCATAAAAAGAGTCTTTAAGATGAGCAGAAACATCTCAAGAAACTCGGGCTCCAGACCAAGCACAAACACCTAGCCGAACCGAGTCTCCCACTCTAATATAGATAAGACTCCTTCCTACGGTTGCCAAAATATCATTACTTGCTTCAGCTCTTCCGACTGATCCAAACTCTAGAGAATCCACTCGCACGAGCGCAATCCAAACTTATATTCCAAAGATAAGCACCGAACCTTTAAAAGATTTCCTTCAGAGATCGATGAAATCCATATACCCAGCTGCCAAACTTACTCAAGATGCCCAAACTGTCCTGGCAGATACTCTTCTAACCTCAAGTACTCGAACTTCTTCCATTGATAGTCGTGCTATACACACCACTATCTACCCTACTTCTGGAACTTATGTTAGCAAACCAGAACAGGTAACCTAACAAAATAGGTAGGAATAAACATATATATAGTCAAAATTACAAATACGCTCTCTTAAGAAAGACACCACTCCAGAGCCTAGGTATTCACTCAACCTAGCACTCTGATACCACAATGTAACGGTCCGCCTTTTCATAACATGGAAAGACGCAAAATTAAGAAGAAAGAAAGGGATAGAAAAGAGAAAAGATAGAAAAGAAAAAACCAAACAACATCAGTATCTCACAGCAGAACGAATAAATTATATTAATCAAATAATATATTACATAGTATCATATACATCAGAGTTATACATCTCAAACTACACAAAACTAGATAGTTATAACACCTGTCTAGATATTACAACACAAGTACATAACAGAAACAGAAACAACTCAAACACAGCAGAAAACTCTATGTATATATATCTACACGCTGAAGCCACCTGCTCCATATCTCCTCCAGAACTCGTCAAAGCAAACCTGAATCACTTGACTACTCATACATAATATGAGTATCCAAGAGTTTAATAAAACAGAAAATAAACACTTGGGTCAGACAGGGGTCTGGTGTGAGTAAACTGTTAAAAGTTGCTTAACTTTTAGAAAATCCTTTGAAACAAAGGTATCACGTAAGACTTCCCACACATAAACATGGAAAAGTTTTTACCTTACGCTAACCCAAACATTTGATAGGAAATCCAGTGATATTATAATAGGGTCTAGGGTTTTCAAATAAATAAGAAATAGCCGAAATTGTTACATTTATTAAATTCCATCTACTAGCCACAAAAGTGGGTAATACAAACAAAACCGTAGGGTCTCGTAGGAAGAATGGGTTTCCATCAATTGCAGGGCTACTGGGGTACCGCCCGTCACAGTACGTGGCCTAGATCACCGTACCGAGGAGCCACCCTAACTCCCCTGCAACACAAGGCCGGAACCATCCCTTACTGGACAGTCCCGAACAAGAACACCCTGGCAGTTGTCATGATCAACCGCCCACACAGCCGAAAATAAAAAGGGACCTCTAGACAGGGGTAATCTCGTCCTACTTGGGCATGACCCACTTAGCCTTGCTGCACCTCCCCTGTTTTAGCCATTCTCGGTTGATGCGACTTGAGGCTGCGATTACCTTTATAGGACATATTTATCTTAGAATGCTCATCGTCCACCTGACGATGTTCTGAAAGCATTCAATCCATACAAGTTCGTTCCGGGTTCGAACGAAATCGAAGGCACTATCTCGTTACACTCATTTTGGAATCACCCTCAGAGTTAACGACCATAGCCCTTGCACTCTGAATCACCATCTCGAACCTATAAGTACTATTTCCGTCAAACTCATCTCGGAATCACCCCTAGAGTTATACTGACGAATAGTTCTTACACCTCAAGTCTTCACTTGCACTTCCCTTGGATTCACGACGTAACGCTTAACTTGGATCGATGTGGTTTTTGGAATTCCAAATTTGGAAACCCGATCCCGGTCTCATCGAATCCAAACGCCATCTTAATGTCCAAGTGATTTAAGTTTAACAAATTAATTCAATTTAAACATTGAATTCACACAGCATCACTTATAGATAAATATCACACATTTATCATTGATATATCAAATATCATACCACAGAATATCACAACATATCATCCAATATATATCAACCAAATCCAGATATTCCACAAACAATCATACACAAGCAAGCATCATAAATTCCTTTATAATTAATTTAATCATCTTTAAATTAAATTAATTGCTTGATAATTAAACGACTAATCCTGCTTAATCAATCATTAATTAATTACAATTAATTAATTAATTAATCACTCTTTAATCATCTTCATAATCCAATTAATTAATCTTCAATTATAGATTAATTATCCTTTAATCATATTCTTAATTAATCACCTAGATTAATTATTCTTTAATTAAACTATGTAATTAGCCTTTAAATTAATTACATAGATTAATTTATCTTTAATCATTAATTAATCTTAATTAATTAATTAACAATAATTAATTACATAACTCCTTAATTAATTACATAAATCCTTAATTAATTACATTAATTAATTATTACTTCTTTCACACTCCATTGATTAATTATCTCATAATTAATCACATTTATTAATTAATTAAAAAATTAATTATTCATTAATTACATAAATTAATGACCCTCTAATTAATTTTATTAATTAATCTTTCTCAAAATTACATTTAATTATTAATTATAAACTTAATTACAATTATTAATCAAACCTGATTAATCACAATCAGTAATTAACTTCCTTAATTACTTTACCAATTAAACCAACACCTTGATTAAATCCATTAATCAATTCTTTAATTACACTGAGTAATTATCCTTAACTACTTCCCTTAAGTAATTATACCTCTTTAATTACTATCCATCCAGTAATTCCTTAATTAATTACATTCTGTAATTATTCATTAATTACTTACTAAGTAATTACACATTTTTAATTACATTAAGTAGTTATACTTAATCCCATCATTAAGTAATTCTTTTTAATATATTAAACTTAATTAATTAACTGAAATTAACCATAATAACTTAATTAATTACACTGAGTAATTAATTACTTTAATTACTTCATTAAGTAATTATGTTTAAATAATTCTTCTTAATCATTAAGTAATTAATTTCTTAATTACTTATTAACTAATTATTTCTTAATTAATTAAACTTGATTAATTAATTTTTAATTAAGTAATCAATTACACTTAATTAATTACATAAACTAATTTACCTTAATTTAATTACTTGCATTAACCAATTTAAGTTAATTAAGTAATTTACCTTAATTTAATTACTTGCATTAACCAATTTAAGTTAATTAAGTAATTTACCTTAATTACCTTTTTAAATAAAACTAAATTAAGGTAACCCATACATTACATTAACCTTTTATCAATAAATTTTAAATTAAAATTTTAAATTCAAAAACTTGTAATTGAATTTACACAAAACATCATTTTTCAATTTATCATTATCTTCAATCACATTTTAAATTATTTCAAATACAATTTTATTTGGAAACGTTATTATATCATTAGACAAAACAAATTTAAAGACAATCTATTTTAAACAAAGGTTTAAATTTTAAAAAAACCCAAACTTTAAAACAAAAATTATTTTAAAGTCAAACATTCATTATTAATAAAACTAATTTAAAACACTTTGTTTAAACAACAACTTGCTTTCCAATTTTTGAAACTTCATTTTATAAAATACAAACCCGATAAATACTAAACTAATTAAAAACAAACTATTTTAAACAAATTCAACCTAACTTATTAAAACACAAAGTTTTAAATTAAAACATTTCAACATTTTTAAACTATTTAAACTTCATTTTAAAAACTGAGTTTGCTTTAACTTTCAGAAATTCAATCTGCACTTAAAAATTGAACAAGAACAATTCCTGGAATACCCAATACTCAAGACCAACTCACGCGACCACCTCCTACAACACTGAGTCACACGCGATAAACCTTCTCCCAACTTGAGTCACTCTCGAACGAAACACGAGACTACACTCGAGCAAACTACAGAGGAAAAAACCCAAGGCCAAAATCTTCTTCCACGAAACAGCTGCACCAAAATAGCTCGTGCACGTGCACGCCGGCCACGGTCGACGGTGATTAACGCCGGTAAGCCCTACAAGTCCACCATGACCTCGACAACCCCCTCGTCCCTCGAAATCGAAGAAAACGCCACCAAAACAAATTATGGCTAGTGCGTCCTCTGCCTGTAACACACTCGAACCCAAAAATCATCGCCAACGGTGAACCCCAACGCCAGAGACCACGGCATCACTTCCAGAGCCACCTTGCACTTCGACAACACGATCCCCCTCCATGCGATCCACTCTGAGGCATCAACGACGACGGACCCTTGTCGTTTCTGATTCGAAAAAAAGGATCAAAACCCTACTTTGCCATTTCCTGATCACCATATCCAGCATAAAAATCCTCCACTATTTTTCCTGCATCACCAGACTCCATGGCCACCTTCATGCAGAACCCTGACATTTCCTTTGACTCTGATCAACAGAAATCGACCAAACCCTAAATCCAGGTTATTCTAAATTCCTCTTCAAATAATAAATTAAAAATTACAAATTTTACATTAAAATTCGTAATTTGATAATATGAATCAGATTATCTAAGTGAATTCAAAATTCATCTAACATGAATTTTACTCAATTTTGAATGTCAACTGTATTTTCATAATTTACTGAGTAATATTCAAATATACTTACTTGTAATAAATTTTAAAAACAAGAAAATCATGTTATTAAAAACTTTACTCCAGAAATCAAAGTTTAATTTTGATTATACAGAAAGATTTGAGTTATTTTAGTTGATCTTGATACAGATTTTACAGGGAACACCAAATTATTCGTATACAGGTATGTGCTCAAGTTTGTACAGCACAAATCAAATTTAAGATGGTAATTCTAAGCAACAACATGATTTAACATCATCATATCCAACATGCAAGCATTGATATCATATTTAAAATATCAATCATTTCATAGATCAACAAATAAAAGATTCAAAACTTTTTTTAAAAAAGAATTTTACTCACCATTGTTTAAAAGCAGAGAACAGCTCTGTATCACTGCATTTCATTTTCTGGAATTTGAATTTGCTGTTGATTGAATCTTCAAATTGAATTTGCTAAAATCATGCTGATGAATTTGCTTGTTCTTCAGATTTGATTACTTGGATTTGAGTTGAATCATAGCTTTGGATTTTACAGATTTGAATTCTTTTTTTTGGTTTCAGTTTTGAATCTTGCATTTGAATTCTTTTCTTTTTTTTAGTTGAAGAAAAATTTAAAGAATGTTTGAAGAAAAGAAACAAACAGATCTTTTTCTTCCTAAACTTTAATTAAAATAATACTTTCTTTTAAACATAAGAATTGCCACTTGTTACATGAGTAAACCTATGTATTAACAAATGTCCAACCCTTTTATTATTATGTTGCCATGTGTTATAAAGAGGTGATTTATTATATTAATTACTTTTTATAAATAAATTAAACCTTAATTACCATATTAGTCTAATACTCATGTTTTATATATATAAATTTTGAAATGTATTTATAACTTTCTGTTAAATTTATAATTATTTAAAACTCATTTTCCTACAAATAAGTTTTAAAAGAAGAAACATTAGTTTAAATTTTATTTTAAAAGTTTAAACTAAGGTTATTATAACTACATTGATATTATATATATATATATATATATATATATAAATCTAAATTTATTTTCAAAAATCAATTTAAAAGAAAACAATTTAAACTTTTATAATAATGTACTATATTTCAAGCCATTATTCATTTAATAAAAATAGATTTCCCTTAAGTGTTTTATAAATAAAAATTTATTAAACCAAATCAAAAACTTCCAAATCACTATAAAAACATATGTATATTATAAATTTAAAAACATATTTTCTGTTTAAGTTTAACCCGTTATTTTCTATTTACAATAAATATCCAAATATATATATATTCATTATAAATAGATCATTTGGATATTAACTCCAGAAATTATTTGAATTTTAAAACAGAATTCCAAATCACAATATATATACATATATATTATAATTTGAAATATTAAATTTATTTAAATTTAAATTGAAACCAATTTCCTTTTTACAACGTATACATATATACATTACCAATAGAACATTTTTATTAACTTAAAAAGATCAATTATTATTAATTACACATATATATTATTATTATAATTTGAAGAATAAACATTCAAATTAAATTATCATTATTATTGAGTTTTTGAAAAGATAACATTTGTTAAATTAGATTAATTATTAGTTTTGAATATATAATATTTGGTTAAATTAGATTTTTAAATCAATATAACATATTTTAAAATGAATTATAATTGGAAATTATTAAATACGTATTGCCCAAAATCCCGGGACATCACACGTCTAGTTTTAATTTATTTTTCAATACTTGAAATAATCAATTCAAATTTGATTTCAACACTTATAAAATCATTATAAACCATTTTAAATCAATATTTTCACATTATAATATTATTTTATTCCTATTATTTTAATATTAAATTTTAAATTCCAATTTCAACTCAATTTCAATTCTAATCTCAAATTAAACACATTTAAAACTTAGATTTCAAATCTAATCTCAATTTAAACTTCAATTCAATATCAAACTAAACTTCATTTTTTCAAAATCGATTTCAATTTCAAATTAACTATTCTTTTCAATTCCGATTCACTTCAAATTTCAAATTCTCTTTCATTTTAAATTTAATTTCACTTTTAAATGAAAAGAGACTTATTTTTCCATAATTTCTCATATTGCTAAAATATGGTCTTACTAAACAAAGTGATTACTTAACTAATAGGAATTTGATATCCAAATTATCATAACAACCATACAACATCCATATAACATCAATATTTTCCATACAGTAAATGTCATAATATTACTACGGATTATCCAACATATTCAAACATTCAATCAAACATCCATATCATCAAATGGTGATTATTTAACATAACAATTTAGCATGATAATCAATATAATTTAAAAAGCGGTGAGAATTTCTCACCATAATATCCACTCCGTCAATCTTTAATGTGAGATACGCGTTTCTCGCTAACGTGCTATTTTCAACGTCTCGCCTTATTGCTTCTTTTCCGAATGCTTTTGTTTCCCTTTCTTTTTCTTTCTCTTTTCTCTTTTCTTTTTCTTTTCTTTTTTCTTTTTTTTATTAAAGAGGACGTGAGTTTTTTTGGGAGGAGGAGAGGGTGTGGCCTTGGGGTTTAGGCGTGTAGGAGGGGGGTATGGCTTTGGGTGTGCTCGGCCTATGGTGTAGGTGTGAGGAGGAGGTGGGTAGGTGGAGTAGGCTCGGGTTTGGGCTTAGGGGGGGTACGGCCTTGGGGGTAGGGCTCGGTTTTGGGAGGGTATGCTCGGCCTAGGGTGGTGTCGGGGTGTAGGCGTGAGTTTTGGGTGAGGAGGAAGTGTGTAGGTGGTAGTTTGGCTTGTGTAAGGTGATGTAAGGTGATGGTTTGGAGTATGGAGATGATAGCTTGAAGGTAGAAGGGAAATGGTGGAAGTAGAGAAGGTTTTTTTTGAAAATTTTATGAAACGAAAGTGTAGTGGAAATGAAGAGAGGTGTGGTTGTATCTATAAGTGAACATATTTAGTGGTAAATGACATTAATGCCCTCTTCATTTTTGAATTTAAATATACTTTTCTTTTATGTGAAAAAGAGTGATTTGATATGTATTAATGGTGATGGTAAGAAAGAGGAATGATTACCTTCTTAGATTTTGCGTTTAAAGAGAAGACTTTCGAATGATTTGATTTGCATTAAATGCATGTATGTATGTATCATTAACCCCTTACATTAGCTTTCTTTTCACTTTTGCATTTGCACCTTTCCTATGTAGAAATATAACTTCTTATTAATGAGATATGAAGTGGAGTAATGATGTTGTTTTATAAAAGGTTTAATAATTTTTAAATTTGTCAAATCATGTTTTTTTACTTTTTATACATTTATGTAAATATTTTCAAAAGTAAACTCTTTTTGTTTTTAGTGCTAAATGTATAATGTTTATATAGTTTGTAAACTTGTATATATAATTTTGGAAAGGTATCAAGTTGCAACAACTTGTCTTGGTTAAAAACGGCGTTTTTGACGACAAATTATACGGTCAAAATTTGACGTTTTTATTAAGCTATATATTAGAGTAAACCAAACTTTAAAATGAACTTTTTAATTCTTTGAATAAAATAAAACAAGTCTCTTTATATTTTAAAACCATATTAAATTAATATCAAAATCTCTGATTTTACAGTGTATGTAAAACTGACAAAATGCGATAAATTTTTGGTTATTTTTGTAAAACGATTATTAACAAACTTCTAAATCTTTTAACATACTTTTATTATCTTTATTAGATGTTTTAAATAAGATTTATCTTTTTAAATAAATATTTAAATCCATTTATTTAAGCCTTTATTTATTTTTGACAAAACTTAACTTTTGTCGATTTGTTCCAAAATCCAAATTTATACTTTTTAAACTTATTAACTATAAGAATAGATAATTGTTTTTATATATAACATACTTATTTATGATTTAAACTCCTTTTAAATTTAAATTGAACGAAATCTCTCATTTTCGAAGTAGCGAAATTACGGGTCGTTACATCCTTCATCCCTTCAAAATATGATGTCAACTTCATATCTCTAGACATTTTATTTCCTCAAAGATGTATGGTCAATCTAGATTGATGGCATGCTAGTGGCACCTCATATCTAAGTCCATCAACATCGGGTGCATACAATCTACCACCCTTATGGAGCTAGCCATCATGGTCTAATTTGTACTATGTTATATCTCAAACTCTACTCTAGCCTCTATCTTAGAAGTGACCTCGACTTGTCTAGAATCATTGCATCTAATTAGTACCAGTCTATCCTGTCAGAGTAGATCTAATAGTCAATCTTGCCAACACCTTTGGTTCTAGCTCACATTTAGGTTAGAAATCATACCTAACTACATACTCTAACCATGTCCACTCTAGGAACATAGCTTCAAAGCTAGTATGCCTCCTACTTTATGCATCCGCGACTGCATTCCCTTTACCAGACATATAAGAAATGTCAAAGTTATAGGAGACCAAAAAATCTAACCATTGCCGCTGTCGGAGATTAAGGTGCTTCTATGAGAAAAGTTACTTCAACGACTCACGACTGGTGAACAATTCAAACCTTTCTCTAGAGAAGTAATGCTCCATATCTTTAGTGCTAATACTATCACTGCTAACTTCAAGTCATGGGTCATATATTTCTTCATACGCAGTTTCAGTTACCTACTTGCGCATGCGATAATTTTACATCCCTTCATCAATACCACCCCAAGTCTAGTACCACATGCGTTATTGTAAACTATCAACTCCTTATTCACATTTGAAATTACTAACATTGGTGTAGTTGTCAACCTTGCTTTCAGACCAAAATATGCATGCTCACACCTCACATCCCAAATAAAGTCTGATTCTTCTTCGCTTAGTCAGTTAACTATGTTGCTACCTTTGAGAAGTCCATTATAGTAACCCACTAATCCAAGTAAACTTCTCACATCTGTATCATTCTTAGGTCTTTCCCAATCTTGGACTACTAATATTTTGGCAGGATCCATTGCGATGCCCAGCTCCAAAACAACATAAACTAAGAATTGCATTTCCTCCCTCCAGAAGTGACACTTTGAATACTACGTTTAAGATGGTGCTTTCTCAATACCTTAAGCACAATCCTCAAGTGCAGCATGTGTTCTTTCCCATCCATGAATAGACAGGAATATCATTAATGATCACGAGTACAAATTTATTTAGTTAATATCTGAAAGAACGGTTCATCGGATCAACAAAGTATGTCGGTGTATTGGTTAGCCCGAACAGCGTAACTAAGCATTCATAAAATCCTTATGGCATCGAAATGTAATAACCATCATGCTATCCTTCATCACTCTTGGTTGGTGGAACCCAATCACTAAATCTAACTTAGTAAAAACTTTCGCACCACAGAGCTAGTTGAAAAATTCATAAATATGTAGGAGTGGATACTTTTTCTTCCTCATCACCTTATTCAGCTCACAGTAATCTACATAAAGTCTCAAATAGCTATCTACCTTCTTGGCAAATACTACAGACGCTCCCACTAAGATATACTCTTAAGAATAAACTCCTTCCTTAATAGGTCATTCACTTCCACCTCTTATTCACATTTCTCTTTGGGTGCTATACACCTCAATGGCATAACTATCGGTCATGCATCCTTGACTAAATTTGTATAAAACTTCATCTTCTTATGTGGAGGTAATCTGGTCACCTCCTCAAATATGTCTAGAAACTCTCTAGTAATGGGTGTTGATGGCAACTCATCATGTGGGATATCGACTAAATATAGATAGCTAACCATCACTGAATTATCGGCTATGTAGCTCTGCTATCTTACGCTCACCATCTGTCCTTATCATTACCGATGCACTATCACAATCCACCATGTGTTCATACCTTTATAGCCAGCCCATCCCCAATATGATGCTGAACGCAATAAAACTAAGCATGAAACAATCAAAAGAAAATACACATCCATGACTTTATAACACTATGTCATGATAAACCTTACACAAACCGCTTGAAACACCCACATGGTTTCACACTACTAGAGGTTTGTCCGCTAAGTCAAGTTTTAATCCTAGTCTATCTATAAGGCCACTTGATATAAAGGAATGTGATGCACTGATATCAAATAAAACATGAATAAATATATCTTAAATAGAAAATATACCTTGGATAATAATGCTCTTTCCCTTCTCCTTCGTCGATGAAGCACTTGACAAAGTTGTAACAAAATTAAGCGCATAAGCAAACATACTTTTCCGTCACTGGCTAAGGATAATTCCTCTTATAATGCCTAGACTTATCACAAATGAAGCACTTTCTTTTTCCACTCTTCTAGTTTTTGTATTTCTTGCTGTTCGACGATGGAAATTTTATTGATTAGAGAACCGTCGAACGAATTTAAATTAAAACTAACCGCAAGCGCACGACGTACAATTGTTACTACGTGGCGAGTGCGGGTCGAGCCGTAGGAAATTGTTAGATTTTAAATCTGTATCCAATCAAATTATAACAAAGTCGAGAGAATATTTTAACTACAAAAATGTAAAAACTAACACTACATAAGTGAATGAAAACTATTAGAATAAAATAACAATTTATAGATAATTCCACTTTCTAGATCATATAGTTCAACAAAATATGAAATTATGATATCTCTTTTTTGGTCATAAGTGAATTTAAATGATGTGCTTATCATAAGTATGGCATATTTGTGCTATTAATTAGCTCAACATAAGTCATCAAATTATAACACAACCTTTAAATCACTTTTAATTCTCATGAAAAACGACAACAAGTTGAAAGTAAAATCTATTTTAAGCATGATCTAGTAACTATTAATTAGAAATATAGACCATCAAATTTTGATTTCAACATTCACTTTATTACCATAATCATACGTAGATGAAGATTTAATTTATGTTTAGTAATTGTTTGAGCATAGCCTATATGGTGTCAATAATATAGGCTACCAAATTCAAAGCAAAAAAAAGTTAAACCACTTCAAGCATTTTCAGTAAGCACAAAAAGAGAGCAATTCTTATCTAAGTTTTGAAGCTACATGATTAGAGAGCTTCATTATCCCTAAATTGAATGGGTTTAGCCTCACATTTTTGTTATCATATCAACAATTGTAGCAAGCAACATAAAATAAAAAGAAAAGAAAAAAGAGAGCAAAGTAAAAGAAGAGCCAACTAAAAAGAAATGAAACTATTCTACTTTCATGAATAAATGAAACTACACTACTAAAATAAGAGGAAATGAACAAGAAAATAAAAGAGAATAATATTTAACATTGCATAAAAAAAGGAAAATTACATAAGATAAAAAATGTCTAAGTAGCCATGAAAAGAGAAAGAGAGCTTTCTTTTATTTTTATCTAAGCTAAAACTATCTAAGAGGAAGAGAGCCTAAAAGAGAAGAGAGGTTACATGGAGCATAAGGGGTATTTATACATGTATGAAACCTTAATACACTTTTTTTAGGAAATGCCCAAAATACCCTATTAGGAAGTGTGGAGGCCAAGTAATCATTAGCATCAAATAATCATCATTTGAGTGTGCATGAAGCTTTAAACTTTATTAGCATGTGCTTTAGCCTCTACTTTCTACATTAAGATAGGTGGGTAGGTAGGGTCCTCATTCCTTTGTTTTCATTTATGCATGCATATTTTCCATGAAACCTCTTTCATATGAAGCCAATTTCCTATAAAATAACATAGAAATTTCCAAGTAAATTTTTCATAAATTAATATATGCAAAAATGACCATTTCGCCGCTATATGAAGATAAATATATGACGTTTTGAGAATAATGTGAATTTTGGTTTAAACACGTTAAAATATCCGATATGATCATTTATTTAATTTAATTAGATTAAATATGGTGGTAAATGTTTGCACCAAAATTGGTCACAACACTCTTCGGGAGTCGTTGAAGAGATAATAATGAAGAATATAAATTCAAAGCAAGTATTATCTAACAAAAACTCCAGTCAACAGTAAAGTAAATGTGTAGACAAGCGGATTATAGTGGTTCGACGTGTTGCCTACGTCCACTGTGAAGTTTTTTGGTGTTTTATTGATTCTCTTTCAATGATTACAAGTTGTTACAGTAATCAACAGTAAGTTACAACTGGAAATTCGAAATCAACAGCAAAGTTATGATGTAGGATGATGGAGATTTTATCCGGCAGAGTCTGGGCGCTTGAGAGTCGAAAGATTGAAGAAGATCCCTTTTCTGTTGGCTCTGGGGCTCTATTTATAGGCGTAGGATGCTGATACTTCGCTGAAAATTTGGGAGACCACTTCTGGCACGTGAGGGGGCCCACGCGCCCGGTCTCGGGAAATTTGGGCCCACTTTGGCATCGATTCGAACTCCATTCGATTCAATCATAAAATCATCCAATCTAGGTGAAATTTGGTGTGGACATTCTTCAACATGTATGCAAGCTTCTGTGAAAATTTCATTGCATTTGGATCAGTGGATTGAGACATATGATGGATACGAGATGGGATTCCTTGCGTGGCTGCTTGGTTCGAAACCATCCCTTCGAATCGATGGTTTCGAATCGATGGTGGCACGTGCCTTTGTGATGACATGGAGTGCAAACCTCGAATCGATCCGGTCTTCACTCCGAGTTGACCGCTTCAACTCCATGTATCTCGGCGCATTCGAACCGATGGACGACACGTCATCATGGATAGTTGACTTGGTGGATTCGAATGAAGCTTCATTGATAGGTTCGAACAAGGCTCCAATGATGGGTTCGAATAAAGCTTCGTTGATGGGTTCGAACAAGGCTTCATCGAAGGGTTCGAACAACCGATGCTTGATGGATTCGAACTTGCATTCCTCTGATGGATACGGGCTTTGTAACTTCTCCATGGATACGAGGTCCATCGATACGAACTCAATGGATTCGAAGTTGATGGAGTCGAATCCGAGGAACTTCGATGGATTCGAAGTTGATCGATACGAAGGTGATCGGTTCGAACCAGTGTTTGGTGATGGATTCGAAAACACCTATAACGATGGATACGAAACCAGTGCTTTTCCCTTCAAATTGAATCGATCGTACCTTGAGCGTATGAAATCGGATTGACTTGAAATTTGAGACGCTGACTTCTATGATCTTTCTTGTCGTGTCCTATCAATTGTAGCTCAATCTGGACTCGAACAAAATTCAGCGATATCCATAGCGAAACGAAGTATGACCAATCTCTGAGACGAACTGTCCTTCGTTTTCGATTGATCTTTTGGTATCGCAACTTTGCCAGAAAGCGGGATAACATTTTGCCCCCCAAAGTACGTCTTGTGGAAACATGACGTGCTTTGAATAGCTGCAATTTCTCTCTGAACAATCATTACTCTCTTTTGTTGAGGTTCGTACTCTGCATTGCTGTAACCTTGCGTTGATATGATTGATAGCTGTATAATAGTGCTTAGCCGTTGGCTGTTGCATTCGTAACAAGATGAGTATTCGATCCCTGTAAATGTTTAAAATCGAATGTTAGTCCGACATATATGCACATATGTTAGTTTGACCCTTGTTAACGTCGTGCGTCCACGAGTCGTTGTTAGTTTTGTTTGCTATTGAATTTCGTATCGATTCTCTCCTAAACCGATTTGGAAATTTGAGTTGAGACAACGCTTGATGGTTGTTTTGAAAAGTCCCTTCGTATCGATCCTCTCCTGAACCGATATAGAAGGTTGAAGGAATTGAATTTGTGTTGCGCGAATGTAATATTTCGAACCGATGGATTCGAGATCAACATTCGTATAGATGGAGTACGCTTATGCTATGATGGGTACGAAACCGACATTCGAACCGATGGCTTGGACGAGTACGAAATGTTCATTCGTACCGATGAGAAAGAATGGATACGAAATAGTAGTTCGTATCGATAGGAAATGATGGATACGAAACCGTTGTTCGTATCGGTAGGAAATGATGGATACGAAATCGTCGTTCGTATCGGTAGGTTGTGGATGGAGTTGTGAATTTGTTGATGTGAACAGGGGCTTCGAATCGATGTGCCCACTGTTTGTTTCGCATCGATGCGACTCGATGCTCTGCTGTATGTTTCGTATCGATTGGGCCTCAAGCGCATGGGTTCGAAGGCAGATTTCGAACCGATCTGTTAATTGACCGGTTGTGACCGGTCGAGTTAACTGGGATGCGAAACGTCTCGGTTGTTTTCAAGGCTCCATATAAATAGCAGAGACCTTGCCATTTTTTCACTTTTTACTTTTCACCGTTGCCTTGTGTTTACTGTGTTCTGCATCGTTTCGAAGCTTCAGAGGGAAAACACTATGTCACGTTCCCGAATCAACCAAGATCCAAGTCTTTAATTCCTCGAATCCATCACTCAAATTAGGTAATTAGCCTCGAATCCAAAAGGCAAAGCTATTTCAGACCTATCTTTTCTTCATCGGTTGGCCACTCTGGCGATTGGTAAAACCAGATCTGGTTTGGAGGAGCTTCGAAACCATCTGGGGACTTGTGTTCGAATCGATGATGGCGGCATCATTTTTTCTTGGATTTCGTATCGATCCCTGGGATGACCTTATGGGAGTGACGTAGTTCGCACCGATTGACTATCTTGATGGGTCCATTCGAATCGATGGACCTGGAATCCATCAGCCATCGGTTCGAAGTCCTTAACTTTACATCGATACGAATTGCCTCTTTTTGACCGATACGAAGGGTATCGATTCGAACGTGATCGATGTTAAGTTGAGGTTTTCCTGATCGGTACGAACTAACTAACCAAGGATCGATTCGAATTCATCCTTCATTGATCGATTCGACCTTGGCACTTGAACATCGATTCGAAGTGCGCCCCTCTGTATCGATTCGAAGCGGTACTATAATGGGTTCGAACGAGATTCCTGTGATCAGTTCGAAACCCTCTATGATGGATGCCAAAGTTTGACATTTTCTAAGCATAATCCCGACGAGCTTCATTCTTGCATATTTGGACTTGATAATTAAACTGCATACTTGACCGCCTCTCGAAGCTCGTCGATGGAATCATAACAACTTCTATCCGAATCAATTTCCATCATATAAATGGTTTAGTGATGACGGTCAGCGATGACGGTCATTATAACTGGACTCCGTAGCTTTGTCGTTTGCATATTTCCGTTAACTCTGCTACATTTATTCAAGTAATGCATGGTACTGCACAACATATATTCATACACTTTACACCGGGGAACGCATGGGTCCTTTGTCGTCTAACGATGGTTTCTCATGAGTTAGCTAGTCATGGAACCTTCAAGTTCGCAGCAGCAGGAGATTCAAAGTACGGTTACTTCGAGACTAGAGGTTCCGGATATTGAGCCTGAGATCATCGGTCCAGCCCCGGACAAATTTCCCAATGCGTCTTTCATTGCCAATCCGTCGGATTTCGTTCAATCCAATATTTCTGAAGATATGTTGGGGAGAATAAGCTTAAGGCACGGCCTGTCACTGGATGACGTGTTATTGCCGGGGCCGAATGATAGACCACACAATCCACCGGAGGGATATACAGCATTTAATCGCCACGCGTGCGCGGCCGGGACGCTTCCTCCGTTCAACGAGTACATAAGGGAAGTGTTGTCTTTTTTTGAGGATCGCACCATCTCAACTACACCCGAACGGATATGCTTCTGTGAACAGTTTATTCATCGTCTTCATGGAGTACCTTCACAGACCACCGATCCCGATCGAGATCAGATATCTATTCAATTTCAAAACCCGAGGTGATTACCCTTCCTTCACATTTCTGGAAGCAGTGAGGAATTGCTAAGTGGTCACTGGGTCCTGGACCAGGTTGAGTTATTACAGGATGGAATGGTTCTATGTCAGATGTCCTCCGGGGTTTGCCCGACGATGGTTTTTCAGACGTGAGTATAGCTGAGTTCTCAAATAATTACTAAGGCAATTGCAGTCGAAGTGAAACTTATATTTTTTCCTTTTTACAACAACGATTCAGCGACCTGAGGTGAACAATTTAAGGAGATAGTGCGAGTACTTCGAGAAGTCCCGAGCGAAGATAAGGATATCGAGTTGCTTTTGATGGATAGGAATCTCCGGACTTACGGGTTGATTGAACGGGGGCGGAGCATAAAGTTTGACGGGGCACTAAGGACCGTCTCGAAAAAACGAGTCAAGCACAAGAAGCCCAAAGTTATTATAGCCGAAGAAACTGACTCTGAAAGAACCCACACTGATGATGAGCCGTTGACCGAGCCTACAGATGTAGTTCAGGATGTCGCGGAGCAGAGAAAAGGAAAGGCAGTTGTTGTTAAGCCAACTAAGAAGGGGAGATGGAAATCGGTTGTTACGGCCCGATCCGCTCCCGGAGTTAGAATTTCGGAGATGTCTCCTCCGAGAACTGAAAATCTTAATGAAGGGCTCGCCGATATTCCAATTCCGGACGATGTGTCCCTGCAGCATGATGCCGGATTGGAAGAACTTTTAGACTTTAGTTTTGAGCGAGTCTTTTCCCACTGGTGTGGCAGACACATCCGGTTGGTCGGGGGGTTGCACATTCATACATATTTCACAACACTGCATAACCTTTGACTATAAACTACCTGTATCGAAGGGTGATTAATCCTACTTTATTTTTCTCTGCAGATACCATGTCCGGGCAAGGTTCAATGTTAGGGAGTCTCCGACATGCGCGCAAGTCTTCATATTATGAGTCGCGCAGACGAGAACAGGACAGAGATTACGACCAGGGACGCTCTGGGTAGTCTGGTCAAGAAAGATATGATAAAGAAAAAGGCTATAAGCGTCGATCTCGGTCGCGTACTCCTCCTCCTCCCAGAGATCCCATACAGCCTCCTGCTTATGTCTCTCGTCCCTCTGAATCTTCTCACTACAAGTCGGCTTCTCAATCTTCTAGGAATGAATCCCGCCATTCTAGAAGCGAGACAATAACTGCTGTCGTTACAGAACATCCCCCCGTGGAAATTTCAGGGGAAGGAGCAATCAAGCTTGCTCAGCTAAAGAAAGACTTTTCAAATATCTTCTTTGATAACTATATCTTTCCTCTACACTTAAAAAGGATCCCGTAGGAAGCCAAGCAGTTAGTACATGACTACGTGCATGATTTTTATGCCCAGTACAAGGCATGGGCGAAAGCGGCTGAAAAAGAATCAGCGCTGGCCTTTGAGCGAGCGGCCGTCATCGAGAAACTCCAAACTGATCTATCTCACCCGGATCGCATCGTACAAGTGTTAACCGATGAAGCCGAGTCATCTCGGAATTCAGAAATGGATGCTACAAAGAAAGCAGATGAGGCCCAGGCGGCGATGGACAGGATGAAGCTTGAGCATTACGCTACGGTGGAGGATATGGGCCACCGAAACACCATCGTGACCGCCGAGCGGGACGCGGCCCTGAAGGAACTAAATGAGCTTAAGTCCAAATTTGCCGAAATCGCCAAGGATAGGGATGATGCAAACAACGCAGCCCAGGAGGCGTGTGAACAAGCCATGATGCTTCGGACTGAACAGGATGCGGCAGTAGCCTAGGTCCAGGCGGTCGAGACGAGAGAAAGTTCAACAAGCGGAGGCCAGGCTGGAGGCTGATATTGAAGATCTGCTCATCACTTACAATGCCAATGTGTTGAGACACAGAAATTTGGCCCGGCTTCAGGATTATCCGGTACATCTCCGTAACGCTTAGGTCCGATTGGTTGAGGAGGAAGGAGAAGCGCATCCGGATGCATCAGTCGACCAGTTCGAGCTTGAGAACCGGTTGCTGACCGAAGACGAAAAGAAGATCCTTCATGATGCCATAATTTCTCATGAGAAGGAGATGATTGGTGGCCAGCACCGAGAGATTGGGGAAGGATCGGGTGTCGAGCATCACACTACTATTCTTGAATTTACTGCTCCACCTTCATTAGAGCCTGTATATGTGGTTGAGTCACAATCCGTTCCAGCTTACGACCCAGAATAGCCGTGGCTATCTCCTATTCAGGAGCATACTTCTGAGGCCGCTCAGCCGTCCGCAAGCCAAATTGAGGAAGGTACTCCGAACTTATCTCAAGTGTAATCCAAATAGGGAGTTTGTTTTGAAGCAGTTACTAATAACTTCTTCTTATCTTTGCTTAGTGACTAAAGTCGCGTCGATTGCCGTGACTCGAGAATCAAGTAAAGGGGAGAAGGCCATCACCGCCGAGACTACCGTCGTAACAACAGTATCTACTGAGGCGGCGCAGGGGAGCACACTATCTCTTGATGAACAAATGGTGAGCGAGCTGCTCGGCGAGCAGGGTGGCTTCTCCACAGACTTGCCGTTCATCGTTAGTGACCTCCTGCCAACCTCTAGCTCTTCAATGCAGACTGCAGATGCCCCCATCTAGGCCCAAACGATTCGTGACGAAGAGATCTTGGCCGAGATTAATGCAGAGTTAGAGGCTGCGGGGCAAGACAGCAGTATTGGTGGCAGTACAGCGGCGCATAGCCCAGCACCTTTAAGGGTAATATCATCAGGTGGCACTATCCCATCTTCAGTCGCGGATCCAGTCCCTCCTACTCCTCCAGTGGGAAGCCTTCATGTAGATTCAAGCTCTGAGGAGGACGTTAACATCATTTCCCCAACCGAGGAGCAGCCACCGGAGAGGAGGCACTCCAAACGAAGGATCTCTGTCTCTAGCGAGTCCGAAGACGAACCGCTGATAAGGAGATTCCAAAAGAAGAAGTAGATGGGCCGTTTAAGCGGACTTTTTGATAGATAGGAGCTTGTGTTTGATTTTCGTTAGTAGGCCGAGTATAGACGCAGGTTCGGCCCCTGCTAGTAGGAATTCTTTTTTGGTAGAACTTATTTGCATGTAAGTCCTTGTCTCTAGTTAGTTGAAATAAAATTCAATTTCTTTGTTTCAATTCTCATTTCATTTGTGCTTAGGTATTTGCAGTGTTTAGCTTTTAATCCAGTGTACTTGTGATGTTTTTACCGTCAGGTAGAGTTCGTTTTATTTGCTAAGTCTGAAAACCTTGGTCATATGCTGTTATCGATGAATAAGTTGAACTTCAGACATTGTATCTCTTTGGTTAGTGACTAACACTTAGCTTTTTTGCGCCCTAGTCTCGGGGAACAACATTTGTATTTTGGTGGTTGATCGCATTTATTGCAAATCTCAAGCACATGTCCATATTCTGGGGACTTAGGATAATTTGAGATCGATAATCCGGTTCGCACTCCGGGAACGAGTTGTTGAATATTTATACTCCAATTCACACTCTGGGAAGTTGGAGTCCGTTCCCACTCCGGGAACGAGTTGTTGAATGTTTATACTCCAATTCACACTCTGGGAAGTTGGAGTCCGTTCGCACTCCAGGAACGAGTTGCTGAATGTTTATACTCCAATTCACACTCTGGGAAGTTGGAGTCCGTTCGCACTCCGGGAACGAGTTATTGAATGTTTATACTCCAATTCGCACTTTGGGAATTCAGAGTCCGTTCGCACTCCGGGAACGATTTGTTGAATATTTATACTCCAATTCACACTCTGGGAAGTTGGAGTCCGTTCGCACTCCAGGAACGATTTGTCACTCTGGGGAGTTGGAGTCCGTTCGCACTCCGAGAACGAGTTGCTGAATGTTTATACTCCAATTCACACTCTGGGAAGTTGGAGTCCGTTCGCACTCTGAGAACGAGTTGCTGAATGTTTATACTCCAATTCACACTCTGGGAAGTTGGAGTCCGTCGCACTCCGAGAACGAGTTGCTGAATGTTTATACTCCAATTCACACTCTAGGAAGTTGGAGTCCGTACGCACTCCGGGAACGAGTTGTTGAATGGACTGTCGTGTGTTGGTCCAGTTCAGCCTTTGATGTGATGGCTTGCCCCCGAGCTGGGGTTTCACTTAGTGAGTGGCCGGTCGTATCACAGTCACTCTCTATTTGAATAAATTCCATTGTTTGATGGAACTTAGCTCTTCGTGTGTCATGATTGTTGTACGTTGCATTCGATGAATCACAGCTCTAGCTTGAAGAGATAGTAATTTATTGCTGAAATAAGAAAATATGGCAAAGTCAGTGCCTTATTACAAGTTCAAACTTCAGAATATAAAGGAAATTGCAAAGTATTCATAGATAGAATGAGCCTGTCATGTGTGACAGTGACGAAGATTTTCGTCGTTCCAGGCTCCTGAGAAAGTTGGTCCGCCAATGATGGCGTTTATCACCAATCTTCCGCGGGGACAAGTTGAGTCCTCATGTCTCGGCCGATTGGGTTCATTGTTTTGATTTGATGGGACCGCTTCTCTGGGCTACGGTGTCTGCACAAACTATTCCAGCTTCCTTTCTCTGATCATTTTTTCAACGACATCCTATAAGTGACGACACTCGTTCGTATTGTGTCCGTAGCTTTCATGGAACCTGCAAAACTTTCTCGTTTGGATTTGTCTTTCTGACGACGGTTTTGGTGCAGGTTTTTGATATTGAATTGTATCACAGGTTTGTAAGTACAAGTCCTTTAGTGATGTATTCAGAGGAGTGTAACTGTCAAACATTGGGTTCTTGCGCTGCGGGCCATGATTTTGATCTCGTTTTCTGGTTTGATTCACGCTCTCTCTTCGCCGAGCTTGTTTGTTTTTAACGTTCAATTGAACTTTTCCGGAGCTCTCGCCGGATTGTTTGATTGCAACACTTCTTTGGATCCCTTCCGTGCTTGGCCCCGCATCGGTTTGCTTCCTAGACTCTTTCGCATCTTCCCGTCTCAGGAATTGAGCCGCCTTGGCGTGGAAACGGTCCAATGATGTAGGTGGTTTTCCAGCTAACCAGTTGCCAAACTCAGAATCGAGGTCGATCCCCTTAGTTAACGCCATAAGGATGGAGTTATTGTTTGGATTGCTGATATCTGCGCATGCAGTATGGAATCTCTCTAAATTGTGTCTGAGCGTTTCCCTAGGAGCTTGAGTGACGCTAGACAGAGTGCTAACATCTTTGGGCCTTGCGACGTGCATGCGGAATTGTTCAACAAATTTTGTGGCCAACTGGTCGAATGAAGAGATGGATCGAGGTGGTAGTCGAGTGAACCACATGGTAGTGATGCCCCCCAAGGATATGGGGAAACTACGACACTTCACTGCATCGTCGGCTCTGGCAGCAGTCATCGACCATTCATATTTTAGAATACGTTGGTTGGGGTCGGAGTTTCCCTCATACATGGTTAGAGTTGGCATTCGGAATCGCCGTGGGGGTTCAGCATTAAGGATATCGTCCGTAAATGGAGTGTGACTTCGAGAAACTCCCCAATCGTCATTCGTGAATCCCTGGCTCTCACGGATCATCTGACGTATTATAGTTGAAAGATCCGGCATTCGCGCATTTTGTGCGGCTCGCACCAGGGTATGATTACGTTCCATACTTTGGGGTTGGACCGGATGTCGTCGACGGTCCAAGTCTTGCCTTCTTGGCTCGTAGTCTTCTGGGACGTATGGTTCAGGAGTACGTCCGCTATGATGACAGTCCAGGTTCGACTGATCTTGGACGTCGACCCCTGGTTCAGCCGCAACGTTAGTGGTGCAGTATTCTACGATGTGGTGAGGGACGACACCTCCTCGGGAGGAGGGTCCGGTTTGGAAACTGGCTGATGGACCAACTCTCAGTTGTCCAACTGTCAGTGTTGGTTGATTTTCAGCAGCTGGCATGTGACTCCCATCTAGCCGGGGTTGTGGAGAGTGATTATGGTAATCAGAAGAGGAAGAGCTTTCGCTGGATGGGCGATAAGCATGGTCTCTCTTGGATCTCTTTCGCTTCTGACGATCCAGTTGATTGATCAGCTCGGCGTTAGCACGTAGCTGTTCTGTTAATTGTTGCCGACTCTGGGTCAGCTCTTGGAGTAGTAACTGCAAATCCTGTCGGGTAATTGGACCCAACGGTTCCGAGTGTCCAGTAGCATCTTGTTAGATGGAGGTAGTGGAGCAAGATCCTGTCTATCCTGTTCTTCTTGATTGACAGCGTTAGAGGTGGTTCTTGTACTAACCGTCTTAAAAGTTAGATTCCTTTCCTAGACTTTATGCAAATCTGAATAGCATAGAAGGAGTCTGAAATTGAAGTCTGGATCTCTCTCTTAGATTTATGCAATCCGGTATCGATGAAAGATCCAACAAGCAGGAGAAAATCTGGGTTCTCTCAGTGAAAGCACCAAAGTGTTTGCACCAAAATTGGTCACAACACTCTTCGGGAGTCGTTGAAGAGATAATAATGAAGAATATAAATTCAAAGCAAGTATTATCAAATAAGAACTCCAGTCAACAGTAAAGTAAATGTGTAGACAAGCGGATTATAGTGGTTCGGCGTGTTGCCTACGTCCACTGTGAAGTTTTTTGGTGTTTTATTGATTCTCTTTCAATGATTACAAGTTGTTATAGCAATCAACAGCAAGTTACAACTGGAAATTCAAAATCAACAGCAAAGTTATGATGTAAGATGATGGAGATCTCGATCCAGCAGAGTCTGGGCGCTTGAGAGTCGAAAGATTGAAGAAGATCCCTTTTCTGTTGGCTCTGGGGCTCTATTTATAGGCGTAGGATGCTGATACTTCGCTGAAAATTTGAGAGACTACTTCTGGCACGTGAGGGGCCCACGCGCCCGGTCTCAGGAAATTTGGGCCCACTTTGGCATCGATTTGAACTCCATTCGAATCGATCATAAAATCATCCAATCTAGGTGAAATTTGGTGTGGACATTCTTCAACATGTATGCAAGCTTCTGTGAAAATTTCGTTGCATTTGGATCAGTGGATTGAGAGATATGATGGATGCGAGATGGGATTCCTTGCGTGTCTGCTCGGTTCGAAACCATCCCCTCGAATCGATGGTTTCGAATCGATGGTGGCACGCGCCTTCGTGATGACGTGGAGCGCAAACCTCGAATCGATCCGGTCTTCAGAGTTGCCCGCTTCGACTCCATGTATCTTGGCGCATTTGAACCGATGGACGACATGTCATCATGGATAGTTGACTTGGTGGATTCGAATAAAGCTTCATTGATAGGTTCGAACAAGGCTCCAATGATGGGTTCGAATAAAGCTTCGTTGATGGGTTCGAACAAGGCTTCATTGAAGGGTTCGAACAACCGATGCTTGATGGATTCGAACTTGCGTTCCTCTGCTGGATACGGGCTTTGTAACTTCTCCATGGATAAGAGGTCCATCAATACGAACTCAATGGATTCGAAGTTGATGGAGTCGAATCCGAGGAACTTCGATGGATTCAAAGTTGATCGATACGAAGGTGATCGGTTCGAACGAGTGTTTGGTGATGGATTTGAAAACACCTATAATGATGGATACGAAACCAGTGCTTTTCCCTTCAAATTGAATCGATCATAACTTGAGCGTATGAACTCGGATTGACTTGAAATTTGAGACGCTGACTTCTATGATCTTTCTTGTCGTGTCCTATTAATTGTAGCTCAATCTGGACTCGGACAAAATTCAGCGATATCCATAGCGAAACGAAGTATGACCAATCTCTGAGACGAACTGTCCTTCATTTTCGATTGATCTTTTGGTATCGCGGCTTTGCCAAAAAGCGGGATAACAACAAAAATATGCACATTTACATGCACATCAAATACCCTACACTTATCGTTTTATTCTTTATGACGACCCGAAATTTTGAACATTTGAAATTGAAATATTTAATTGATTTTAAATATTTGAAATTTAATTTAAACTTGAATTTCAAATAACACTATTTATTTGGCAATTAAATTATTTTATTTAATAATTGGAAGTGGGGTAAAACATTTAATCTTCAGTTTTGAACTTGTTAAAAGTATTTTAAAAGCTTAGAAAATTTATATCGATGATATTGAAGATAATGGAAGCTTCAGAATTGAATTTGGAAATGCTTTGATCAGTTTTGAAAATTTATCGTTTAAATCGATATTTAAAAATAGCATTCCAAAGCACAGTCTTGGATTTCGACAGAACTAGTTCCATTGGATCCGTAATAGTGTATTATTATTGAATTTCAATTTTCATAGCATTTGGTGTTGTTGGGTGACCGTACGGTTAGCAAACGCGCTGAAATTTTTATCGAAATTTAATATTATAACTGGTTCAAAAAACTATCTTCTCCATATGATCGAATTAAGCCTCGAAACTTTTTCCTTTGCGTTTGGAATAGGGGTTTAACATTATAAACGTCTAGCGCACGTCTCGATTGGAGATCTAGATTGTAAGTTACGGATATCGAGATGATCTGAATTTGAATTTAAATTAAATATTTATATATATTTAATATAATGATATTTCATCAGACAAGTTAACCACGTTGCTTACCTCTTCCAACACGTGTTGTCTTTTATATACGTGTAAAGGCCCGAAAATCCGTACTCCTTTGAGCTGGCAACATTCCATAACAATCCAGCCAAAGAGGAACGAACTTCCGAATCTTTAGGGTTCAGCATCCACAGACGTTAGCACAATACCAATTCCACTTCAAGGTGGAATATCGCGGTATATGGGATTTTATAAATATTCCGCTTAATAACGGCGCAATAGGGTCTCATCCGCTATACGAGGCGGGAAATCAATCAACTGCAATATATACATATACCAATATATATATATTGCTATATATAGATATATCCTAAAATATCTAATATCACAATCAAGCCAAACAATTCAATCAATCAACAAAATTTTAAATATAACTATTTAAAATTTAAATAATCCCTTTTGAGTGAGAAGTTCTCACCTTTATTTCTGTTTGCAATCCACTTCCAATTCAACTTGGCTTCTTCATTCTAAACCTTATATACACAATTTTGCAATTTATTAATATTCGAAATAAAATCGAACAATTAAATTTTATTTCTTAATTTTAACTAATAATTGGTTTTAAACCAATTTTGTCTTTAATAATTTGTTTAACACAAAAATTAAATTTAAACTAAATTTCCATTAATAATTTATTTTTAGTAACTAAACGAATTAAATAAATTTTATTAACGAGTTAATCACCTTAATGTAATTACTAAATATTTTTTTTCAGTTTTAAACATGATAAACAGCATTTAGTTCCAGTTATAACTTTTAAAATTATTTTCTAACCTTGTATAAACAATTCATACAATTTAATAAATATTTGAATCCATTAAATAACCAATTTCCGTTTTTTTTGTTGTTTACATTCTGATAGCTTCGTTTTGAACCAATTTCTCCTTAAATAAATTTATTTTACTTAATTATTTTACTTCAAATCAATATCTTTAAGTCAATTTCTTTTAATAAATTTGTTTAACTAAACTTCAAAATAGCTTCTTTTTAATAACTTCCTTTTATAAAACTCTTTTAAATATTAAAATAAATTTAGTAAGTTAATTCATCGAGTTAATCATCCAAACGCATTATTTCCAAAATAACTAGTATTTCTTTTGATAAATCCTTTTATCTAATAAATTAAATTTCTAGCAATTTTCTTTTACCAAATATTATTATTATTATTATTTCTCATCCCAAGTAAGAAAGAAAAAAAAAATTTCATTTGTTAAATTAAACTAAAGTAAACACGATACCTCTACTGTATTATATAGATTAATTAAACGAATAAATATTTTGATTACCTGAAACGTACAGGAATCCCAAAATCGTGACCTCATCCCACTGCCGCGAACCACCTCCACATCGCGACATCACGTCGCCGATGCAGCCGCCAATCCCTGAGTCACCGCCGCCACGAACGTGCCGCCCCTCAGCTTAGAACCCATCGCGATGCAGTCGACCTAATTTCGAACCCTAGTTCGCGCCGCCCCATCCTCTTGCTCGCGACACCGCCGTTCGCGACCCAGAATTCCACGCGCGTGCCCTCGCGTACGCAAGCGCCACCCTGAACACGCACAGACTTCAACGTCGCCGCCGAGCTCAACTGAGCTACCAACCTCGTGTGCTTCGATTTGGGAACGCGTTGGCTCGAACAGAAAAATGGAAGAGAGGGGAAGAGGGACGTCGGCCATTGTTGCTTATTATTTTTTTTCTCTGTGGATGAATTTGTAAGAGGGGGGAAAAGGAAACGAAATTGAAGAGGCGGCACTTTTTTTTTTTTTGAACTGAAGAGGACGAGGGGGCTTGAGTTGGAAATTTGAAGAGGAAGTGGAAGATAAAGATGCGGCCATTATTATTTTTCTCTCGTGAATTTGAACTGATGGAAGAAGAAAGGATACGGGGTGATTTTAAAAAAATGGAAGAGGAGTCAACTTCGTACATAGTAGGGTGGCAGTAGCATAATTAGGTTGGCTGTGATTTGAAATGAAATTGACCAATTATATATTTAAATTCAAATTGAATTCAATTTTATTTCAACACGTTTACTCACCGTGTGCTCACATAACACCTCCGAAAAATACGAAATTTGAAATCCAGTAATAATTAAATATTACGGACCCAATGGAACTGGTTTCGTCGAATTCCAAGACTGCGCCTCGAACGGCTACTTTTAAATTCAATTTAAACGATATAAATTCAAAATTGAACAAATTACTTTCAAATTTGATTCTGAAGCTCCTGTTATCTTTAATATTATCAATATAAGTTTTATAAGCCTTTGAAATAATTTTAATCAGCTTAAAATTGAAGATTTAAATCTTTATTCAACTTTAAATAGATAAAATTTTAGAATTTAATCGCCAATTTCATTTTGAAAATTTGAAATTCAAGTCAAACCATCATTCAAATATTTAAAATTAATTAAATATTTTTAATTTAAATTATTCAAATTTCTGGGTCGTTACAACCTTCCCTCCTTAAAAGAATTTCGTCCCGAAATTGCAAGTTAAGGAGAAAATGGTCCTTAAGTCGTCTACTATCTTTCCAAACTAAACAGTTTTATCAACTTACTAACCTAAATCCTTTAATTAGAGATTCATTATCATTCCAATTAGCTTTCCAATTTCAATTATAGGTTCCAAACAACCTTGTTTACTTCACAATTCAAATTTAAATTCAAATTCAAATTTCAAACTTTCAAAATTCCTCAAAAATTTTCTAACACCCTAAATTTTCGAAAAATTTCGCCAGTGTCTCCTTTGCGCGGCTCGATCGGTACGACTACAATATGGCTCTACGGCCCCTCCAAATCAAAAAGAAAAGAGAAAGCCAAGTGGCTGGAGAAGGAAATCATCAATTCTCATATTAAAATTGAAATATGTACCTTTTTGTCGAGCAATCAAATTTATCTTTGAAATAAAAATCTTAATTCCTTTATATACCTGCATAACCTGCTAGTAGTAACTTTCAATACCAAATACAATATCCAAACCAATTTGCTAATTCTATTGCAAATTTTTGATATATGCCTCTTATATCATTTTCAGCTTTACTATTGAAGTTACATAACCAATTTCATCAATTTTATATTTCAAATTCATTTGAATTCAATTCACAATTACAATTCTATTCAAATTCAATTTCATTACTTAATTTCATTTACAACTAATTCCACATCACTATTTTAAATTAGTTTCAAATTACTAATTCAATTTAATTCCTATACGAATTTTAACTCATCTTTCATTTATAATATCATTTCCATTGCTTACAAATTTGAAATGAGTTTTAACATTCAATTCATATTTCTAATTTTACTTGCAATTGCAAATTTTATTTATTCATTCACAATTTACTTCCATTTGCAATTTATAAAGTTTCAATACAAATTAAATTGCTTACGACCAATTCACACACCATTTTTATTCAATTCAATGGTTTACAATTCATATTCATTTGAATTTATTTCACAAATAATTAAATTATCAAGTTAATTTTACTTGAATTCAATCCAAATCAATTCTTATTCAAATTCATTTACTTCCAATTTCATCAATTCATTTTCATTAACACTTAATGAATTTTTTTATAATCAACTAACAATCAAACTAACAACCAATGTATACCCAACACAACCAAATTTATTTACTCCTCTTTATATTCAATTCGATTTAATATTAATTTGACTTCCATTCAATTTATTCAATTTCCAATTTATTCAATTTTTTTCTTATCAATTCAATTGTTAATTCCTTTAACATTTCAAATTGAATCTCATTTTATATAACTCAAGTTCACGTCATTTAATTCACTTGATTATTTTACTTCGATACAAAAATCAATTTCATTTAACTTCACTTAAAATATATTCTCTTTCAAACATCATTTGTTTAACTTAACTTAAGCTTCCACTTAGAAATTCAATTCTATTTATTTAACTTCCTATAGTTAATTTTTATTGTGCTTACCCACATTTATTTCAATCAACTTTTCCAAAGTTAAAATCATTCCTTTTATTTATAAATCACCTTTATAAATCTTTTCATTTAGTTTCACTTCCATATACAAGATTATTTCACAATTGGAAACCGTTTTAATTATAAGTTCATGTTTATAATTCATTTGTTTATACAATTCATCTTCTTTACCATTGTTGTTTTAATTTAACTTATGCAAACAACCTAACAATCAATTTATATACACTTTACTAATTTCTGAAAAACTATTCTTTTATATATAAAATATAATCAAGGTAAAATTATTTCATTTACCCAATTTTAAAACAATATTGTGTCGAATTGTTTTCCTCAAGTGTTTAGAAACCCTTTCGGCATAGTTTTGCAGACCACGCTGACGAAGGTTCATATGCCACTCAATAAACCAATCATCACAATATAAAACAAATTTTATATTCACTAACAAATACGCACTCATATCTATTATTACTCTCACACTCATTCTAGAGTACTGCTGACTCTATCTCTAATGAGTATCACCCAACAGAGCAGGTTGTCGCTTAACCATATGCTCTGATACCAGATGTAAAGGCCCGAAAATCCGTACTCCTTTGAGCTGGCAACATTGCACAACAATCCAGCCAAAGAGGAACGAACTTCCGAATCTTTAGGGTTGAAGAAGAAGAAGAGGTAGAAGAAGAGAGAGAAAGGATAAAAGAAGCAGAAACAGACAACAGAACAGGAAACAATATCAGAATCTCACAATCGCAGCGGAACAACATATAATAGATAAATGAATATTCGTTTAAAACAAAAGAACTATACATTTCATACATTTCATCACATTACATTACATCACATCATCAGGGTGTACAACAATAAAACAGCGGAAAAGAAATACTATATACAATAGATAATAGACTACGCTATCTGGCTCGCCTCCAGATCTGCACAGCAACTCCCGAATCCAGAATAACCTGATAACCTAACTCTAGACTGCCCGTGTGGAAATTGGTGGGCACCCAGAGTTTAGGAAAGGAAACAATAAACTCCAAGTCAGTCATGTGACTGGTGTGAGAACTCAAAACAGTTTATCTTTAAATAAGCGAACAAGAGAATTTAAATTTTTAAATTCGCAATGCTTTTTGGAAAATGAGACTACCACAAGGCCTCCCGCCACACACACAATGCAAACGCAGAATTGGAGGAGATTTCTCCTTATGATAGTCAAAGATGCTTACTACGTATAAATCAAATCATTTTTTTGATATTATTATTAGTGCATAGTGGAGAAAACAATTTCGAAAGTAGAATATAAATCCTAGCCAGCATAGACATTCCGAACTATGCCTACTATAGCTACCATCCAAACAGTGGGGCGCCACCATAAGTGAATGGCAGGTAATACAACTAAAACCGTACAAGGCTCGTATTGTTTTGATTGGATTTCCAACAAATGGTCAGGCTAAGGAACTTCCTACTGCCACATGGGATCGCCTCTGGCGGGACGTCCCGAGAATCTAACCGGATCTCTGCCAACACAAGGCCGGGTTACCTCTGTAACTAGGTAACTACTACTCGAGTAAGTCATCCCCCAGTCCTTTGGGACCTTTATCCGAGCGCTCGATTCCAACAACACCACACAGTAATAGGTATAGTGTATCCACATGATTAAATATCTGGGATCCATACCATGATACCACCCTTTTCCAGAAGGAAATGACATACCCTAAAGGGCGCGACCCTCATAACCTTGCCGCATATTCCTGTTTCGACCATTTTCCGGGGAGTGAGGTCTGACGAAGTCTCGTCCACAAAGCTACGCTTTGTGCAACAAAGCCATGCTTCGGGTCAACAGACGACCAAAGCAATGATCACAAAGATAAATGATCAAACAAATGATCATATCACAAATGACCAACCAATGATCATCACACAGCAGCACTCAGCATGTCACATTACCAGATTGGGAAATATCGCTGATAACCTTCAACTACATAACCTCTGAGCTCGTACGTCTCAGAGAAGGGTGTTAAGCTAAGAGAATAAATTCTCCGCCACCAACAGAAATGTATTTGAAAGAAATCTGCTCTATATCTCAAAATATAATGTCAGACACGTAACCATACAAGTCTGTTCCGGGTTCGAACAGAACCGAAGGCACTTCCAAAGAAGCCCTTGCAAATCCGGATATTCACAATCCCGATAAAATTTCCTATCACAAAGGGAAATCTCTATACCAGGAGCTACCCATTGCAGAGACAATCGATAGGTCATTCTATCGTTTTCACAAATACTCGGTCTTCAACACCGGTCTTCAAATGCTATTCATTACAACGTATCACTATTCGGAATGGGTTATACGACCCCATGGTCCTTTCCCGGTTAACCCGAATAGAGAGCGCTTATTTAAAAATAAGTGTGGCATTCAAATTCATCCAATTCACAACAATTACCTATTTAAAGGTAAATATTGATAGTCGGTTATTTAACTATCAATAGAGATGCGCAACATCATCGAATTCCAAATAATTTATCCAAAATTATTTAATTTCCCAAAATATCTTTACAAGATATATAATTTTTTTCTCCACATTTCAGAAATAAATCAATATTCATTCTTAAAACAAATTTCCCCTTCCTTATATAAATTCCATATTGAATTTACATTTCCAAAATATCTATACATATACGATTCTCAAATCGATTTCAAAATATTCGCTTCAATTTACCTTTAAAAGATGAATTCTCAAAAGCGTTCCATTTCATATTGGAAAGGCATTCCCATACTTATTTAATAATAAGTAATTTACAAATTCTATTTATTTTCAACAGTTTGAAAATATTCGATATACTTAAATTAATATTAAGTACATATTTCATTCATTAAGGAAATCATTCTTTTGTTCACATTTATTTGGATCAAAACGAATGTTGCGTAAAACATCGTTACGACGACTCAAAAACACTAGTATAGGGATTCGAAATTAAAATAGATATATAAATCCCAATACTATTAAAAATATTTCCTTTCGGAAATCATTTACTATAACAATAGTGTTATAGTCCACCATTTCCTTATTTTCTCGAAAACGCCTATTTCAACAATAAATGTTGAAATCTATATTCATTTCCTTCTATTTCTCGAAAACATTTATTTCAACAATAAATGTTGAAATCTAGGTATTCGATACTTAATGCATTTTAAAACATCTTTAAATCGTTTAAATTCCATTTAAACCTTCCTTTCTCAAAACATAACCATTTTATTAAATAATATATTCACTATTCAAAACCGTGAATATACTCCTTTAGTAAACTTCTAAGTTTAATTTATCAACTTTCATTGATTTTCAAATTCATAAACAATGTTTATAAATTTCATTTCTATGTATAAACTTCGATTTATAAATCTCTTCTATTAACCCAATTTACTTTATATAACTCAATTATATGCTAAAAGTCAATATTATAAGTTAATTACTTATAATATCTTTTTTTCACAAAATCATTCTTTTTAACCCTTCAAAATCATAAGTCTTGTTACTTATAAGATTTCGTTTATTTTATAACAACTTCGAGTTGTCAATCTCCTTTATTAACAATTCCTATTTAACATCCTATTCAAATGCCAAAAATCCAGTTTATAAGATAATTACTTATAAATCCTTTATTTCCAATTTCTATTCATTTTATAATCTTCACAATCTAAAATCTATAAATTTTCAATAAACTCCTATTTCATAATTTATTTATTTTTTTTACACTTAATAAATTTGTTTATCATTCCGATATTTTTCATTTATAAATATCCATTTATAAAAACTTTTATATTCAACCTTTATAATTATTCAGAAATCCAATTTAAATTATTTTATAAATCAATTTGATTATTTGTTTCAAAAGTCATCTTTTGTTATATTTCATAAAAAATATAATTTTCCTTATAATTTTAAAATCTTAACATTTATTTATTTTAAAATTGAATCAATTCAGAATTTAAATAAAACATATAATTCCAAATAATCACTTTAAAATTCTCTTAAAATCAAAATCTTCATTTTAAATTTTAAAAATGGGATCCAATGATGCCACAGCATCAAATGAACAATCAACGCATCCAAATATCATATATCAATATGAAAACAGTCAAATATCATAATATCTGAAATAAATAAATTATTGGTGAGGAATCCAGTTGGATCCCTCCAACCTGTTTCCCTGCATCCACAGACGTTAGCACAATACCAATTCCACTTCAAGGTGGAATATCGCGGTATATGGGATTTTATAAATATTCCGCTTAATAACGGCGCAATAGGGTCTCATCCGCTATACGAGGCGGGAAATCAATCAACTGCAATATATACATATGCCAATATATATATATTGCTATATATAGATATATCCTAAAATATCTAATATCACAATCAAGCCAAACAATTCAATCAATCAACAAAATTTTAAATATAACTATTTAAAATTTAAATAATCCCTTTTGAGTGAGAAGTTCTCACCTTTATTTCTGTTTGCAATCCACTTCCAATTCAACTTGGCTTCTTCATTCTAAACCTTATATACACAATTTTGCAATTTATTAATATTCGAAATAAAATCGAACAATTAAATTTTATTTCTTAATTTTAACTAATAATTGGTTTTAAACCAATTTTGTCTTTAATAATTTGTTTAACACAAAAATTAAATTTAAACTAAATTTCCATTAATAATTTTTTTTTAGTAACTAAACGAATTAAATAAATTTTATTAACGAGTTAATCACCTTAATGTAATTACTAAATATTTTTTTTCAGTTTTAAACATGATAAACAGCATTTAGTTCCAGTTATAACTTTTAAAATTATTTTCTAACCTTGTATAAACAATTCATACAATTTAATAAATATTTGAATCCATTAAATAACCAATTTCCGTTTTTTTTGTTGTTTAAATTCTGATAGCTTCGTTTTGAACCAATTTCTCCTTAAATAAATTTATTTTACTTAATTATTTTACTTCAAATCAATACCTTTAAGTCAATTTCTTTTAATAAATTTGTTTAACTAAACTTCAAAATAGCTTCTTTTTAATAACTTCCTTTTATAAAACTCTTTTAAATATTAAAATAAATTTAGTAAGTTAATTCATCGAGTTAATCATCCAAACGCATTATTTCCAAAATAACTAGTATTTCTTTTGATAAATCCTTTTATCTAATAAATTAAATTTCTAGCAATTTTCTTTTACCAAATATTATTATTATTATTTTTTCTCATCCCAAGTAAGAAAGAAAAAAAAAATTCATTTGTTAAATTAAACTAAAGTAAACACGATACCTCTACTGTATTATATAGATTAATTAAACGAATAAATATTTTGATTACCTGAAACGTACAGGAATCCCAAAATCGTGACCTCATCCCACTGCCGCGAACCACCTCCACATCGCGACATCACGTCGCCGATGCAGCCGCCAATCCCTGAGTCACCGCCGCCACGAACGTGCCGCCCCTCAGCTTAGAACCCATCGCGATGCAGTCGACCTAATTTCGAACCCTAGTTCGCGCCGCCCCATCCTCTTGCTCGCGACACCGCCGTTCGCGACCCAGAATTCCACGCGCGTGCCCTCGCGTACGCAAGCGCCACCCTGAACACGCACAGACTTCAACGTCGCCGCCGAGCTCAACTGAGCTACCAACCTCGTGTGCTTCGATTTGGGAACGCGTTGGCTCGAACAGAAAAATGGAAGAGAGGGGAAGAGGGACGTCGGCCATTGTTGCTTATTATTTTTTTTCTCTGTGGATGAATTTGTAAGAGGGGGGAAAAGGAAACGAAATTGAAGAGGCGGCACTTTTTTTTTTTTTTTTGAACTGAAGAGGACGAGGGGGCTTGAGTTGGAAATTTGAAGAGGAAGTGGAAGATAAAGATGCGGCCATTATTATTTTTCTCTCGTGAATTTGAACTGATGGAAGAAGAAAGGATACGGGGTGATTTTAAAAAATGGAAGAGTCGACTTCGTACATAGTAGGGTGGCAGTAGCATAATTGGGTTGGCTGTGATTTGAAATGAAATTGACCAATTATATATTTAAATTCAAATTGAATTCAATTTTATTTCAACACGTTTACTCACCTTTGTGCTCACATAACACCTCCGAAAAATACGAAATTTGAAATCCAGTAATAATTAAATATTACGGACCCAATGGAACTGGTTTCGTCGAATTCCAAGACTGCGCCTCGAACGGCTACTTTTAAATTCAATTTAAACGATATAAATTCAAAACTGAACAAATTACTTTCAAATTTGATTCTGAAGCTCCTGTTATCTTTAATATTATCAATATAAGTTTTATAAGCCTTTGAAATAATTTTAATCAGCTTAAAATTGAAGATTTAAATCTTTATTCAACTTTAAATAGATAAAATTTTAGAATTTAATTGCCAATTTCATTTTGAAAATTTGAAATTCAAGTCAAACCATCATTCAAATATTTAAAATTAATTAAATATTTTTAATTTAAATTATTCAAATTTTTGGGTCGTTACAATACGCGTTTGAAAAAAAGAAAGAAAGGATAGATGGGAACGAAGAAAACAAAACTCTCGGATTCAATTCAAATCTGTCGTTGGCCGATGATAATACCAAATTTTTTCGTTCAAAATAGAAAAAAAGGAAAAAAATAATGGCTGCAAATAATCGCGCCTTTCTCTTTTGTTCCGCCCGTAGTTTTCTCATTCGTTTATAAATCGAATGAAATCAAACCCTTGGCTTTGTCTCGTTTTCATCTCGGGATAATTGGAAGAATTGAATTCATTCAATTTTGGGAAAGAGGATCGATAGTTCATTAAAAATAATAATAAGAAGGCAACGTGAAGACAAGGCGACTTGGGGAAAGTCATCATCGAGGATGCCGTTCGATTCAATTGGGTTGTAGCTCTCGCGCGTGTACATGCGAATTGACGTATGGATCATGCTCGAAGGCGTGGGTGAGGCAATGGGTGGCGGCTGTAGGGTATGAAGGTGACGTTGAGGCGAGCGTTAAGGTCTCATGGTTGTCAGGAAGATGCGTGCGTTTTGTGGTTGAAGTTCTGATTGATGCAGGGATTCTCGAGAAGGTATATTGTTGATTTATTTTCTTTATCTGATAAATATATATGCTTGTAAACAGAGGAGTAATTTAAAAAAAATACGTATAGAATCAATAGCTATTTTAATTTAAATATAAATAGATAAACAGAAAAAACAGAAAGGGTATTTTACAGTAAAATAATTCTCTTAAAAATTTAATGCTCATACATATTAAACACACACACACACACACACACACAGATATATATATGGATAAAAATAGTAAATATACGCATATTACATTTTAGGAAAGAAACTGATAATAATAGTTTAGATAAAGATAAGATTTTGAAAACCCATATAACTTATTTTATATGCAGTTTGAAAAAAAATGGAAGATAAAAACAAAATGCAATTTACTAATTTATTTTAATGATTAATTTGTTTAGTTAGCTTATGTAATTATTTTGGTAACTAGAAAATATTTTATTACAAGGGAAATTGGTTTAAAATTTGATTATATACAAATGAGATTTGTAAATGTGATTTATAATTTGAAATAGAATTCCAAATAAATATTTGGAAGTGGATTGAAAGGATTTGAAATTTGAAATTTTGGTAAAAGGTTTAAATCCCTTTTGAGTTTGAAAATGATTTTCGAAGGTTTTGGGAAAAGTAATGGTGAAATTATTTGGGAAATATTTTTGAATTTGATTTGGAATCTGGTGGGATTTGGAATTTAAAAATATTAGAAAAAGTATTTTTGAAGGGATAAAAGCACTAAACTCTTTTCGGTTACCGGAAAATAACTTCGCTGATGACTGCAGCATCATCGATGTTCATTTTCGAGTTTCCAGAAAAGGAATTGCTGCCAAATTGTTTTAGATGGAAGTTGTTAGTAAAACTGGGTTTGGTTTTGGAAATTCAAAAAGATAATGTGAATTGATTTCAAAGATGATTTTGAAATATTGAGTAATTGTTAAAAGACTTTGGAATCCTATTTAAAAATATATATGGAATATAATTGAGTTTGATAACTTATAAAATTTGAAATTGTTAGAATAAAATCTAACTTGAAGAAAAGTTAAAAATTAAAATAGTGTGAAATGTAAATAAGTTGGAAAACTTATCGAAGCTTAAAATTTGGATTAAAACTGAATATTTGAATTAAGTTAAATTAAGTGAAATGGAAATTTGTCAAGTTAAACCCTAATGAAGCAAAGTATTGAAATACAATTAGTAAGTGAAACAAATTGAAGATATGATAAATTAAATATGGTTTGAAATGAATTAAATTCAATATTAGAATGGAAAGGAAATTGGATTCAAATGAAATTAATTATAAGGAGTATATGGAATATTTGCATTGAAATTAAGTAACAAACGGCAAAATTCTTAAGTAAAATCTGGAATTAGAAAATATTCTGAGTGTATATTTGAATGAGGATTTACTAAAGACAAGTGTGAATAAAAAGAGAATTGATATAGTTAATAATCAATTAAGAATAAATATGTGGGATATATGTATATTACTTTATTCGCATAACAATTTGATCTAGAATTCGAGCACAGAATTTCAAGATAATCGTATCGATCCGAGTTGGGATTTTTCACTCGACTTTCGACGGCGAACCCTGGATATGGATTTTTGGTTGATTCTGGAAATTCTCTATCATAGTTTATGGCTATGCAAGGAGAATGATGGTTTCTGATCAAGAAACCAGATCTGAGTCTGCACTAGATAGTCGGGTGGACGATACTAGTTTGGAAGTGAAATTATGTGATCGAGTAAGCGATCAAATTTGATGTTGCGTACAAATATACTAACATGTCAATGTCACAGTATACTGTCATTTATCATAGGTCAGGTGATAATCAACAAAGTTAACATGGTAAATACATGGAATAATATATCATAATATCATCATTAACTTTCATAATATTTTAATTACTAATCACTTGTCATCCATTTACCATTTCATAAGTAATAATGTCAGAGTGAGAAGGACTCACCTTTATCAAAGCTAGAGACCCAAAACAACACCCAAGAATGATTCCCAAAAGCATGACAAGCACGATTAGATTTGAATGGATGGAGAGCCTTATATCAACCCAAAATAATACATATGCAAGCAAATATATTTAATTTACATACAAATAAAATTAATAAATTTTGATTTGCAAAACAATTTCAAAACAAGGAAAGATAACCAAACCTTAGAAGCAAAAGGCTTGTGCCTAGGTCATGTATGCTCGGCCATGAGTCATGAGACATGGCTATGGGTATGAAAGTGGAAGGCAAAACATGAGGAAGGTGAATGCAAGCAAGTGGAAGGGTTTGGGTCAAGGAATGGAAGGTTTTGGTGTACATAGGCTCGGCCTATGGTCCTATGGGCTCGGCCTATGGTCTGCTACAGGTCAGGTCAGAGGTTATGTTGGTGGCTAGAGGTCAGGTCATGATGGTGGTGGAGCTAGGGGTGGTGGCCGAGGCAAAGTATGGAGGTGGTGGTGGAGTTTTTGTCGTCTAAGCATTGTTTTATGGAATTTTAGCAAGTTTTTATGGTGATTTGGGTCATGACACTCACGGCTTGGCTTAGGGAGGAGATGATGGTGGTGTAGGCCGTGGATGGGAAGGTGGAGGAGGAAGGTGGAGGTGATGGAGGTTGTGGCTTAACAAAACCAGTGAGGAGCTAGGCAAAACCAAAGAAAAAATGAAGAAGGATAAAATAGAAGCCATGGATCTAGACTTTTTCCTTCCTCACGCAAATGATACAATGAGAAACCCTTTTTTTCACTTGAATGATAAGAGGCAGCTAGGTTTACAAAGAGATTTGAATGGCTAAAGTTTAGGAATAGTTAAAAAATAAAAAGGCAAGGAAATTTAAAAAGGCACAATTTAAGGAGGAAAAGATCTTATGTATATATTTTTCTTAAACAAATGAAAAGAGGAGTTTGAGAACGTTGAACGTGATTGAAAAGGAGAAAATCACGGCTATGCATTTATGAATAGATATGGTAGAAGATTAAAAGGTGGGAAATATATAAAGGCAAGAAATAAATTAAGAAACGTATGCCTATATTTAAAACGTATCTTAATTGATTTGTTACTTATCCAATAAATACAGATGTATATACACAAAAGAAACCTTAACTAAATAAATAAAGTTTATACACACCATAGAAGTAAATAAGAAGATGGATATAGAAATAAAAAAATGAAACGCATAAATTATTTTTTTTTTTAAAATGTTGTATGTTACCCAAATTTACAATGCAAAGATTAGAATTAATTGAAACAAAGAAGAATGGATGTTATAAATATCTACAGTTTTAGAAATAAAATATATACAAAAGAAGCCTCTACTAAACAAAATAAATGCAACAACATTAAACAAATAAATTTTAAAAGATATGCCTTTAAGGCAGCATAACATATATTTAATTGAAATTTCTTTCTTTGTTTACATGCAATGGAAAAGGCAACAAATACACAAAGCAGATAACCTATATCTCTTGAAATTCCTAAGTTATTATTAAAAGTAAAAATCAATCAAAATCAAATAAATATATATTCATAGTTTGTACGAACAAAAATAGAAAATAAAATTAGAGAAACAAACATAGGGAAATAAAAAAGGCAAAAGCAACCAAAAGACTCTTGATTTTCAAAACTTCATGTCATGCATAAGTTCAAATAAATAAAATATATACACGTGGCACGTCTTGTTATTTTTATAAATTAAAATAAACAGTTTTGTTAAATAAAATAATTTACATACAATAGTTTTAAAAGCATAACTTTCACAATATTAATCAGATTCCAACGAAAAAAATAGTATACTTAAAATTTTATTTACTTTCATAAAATAAAGATAAATTTCAAAAGTTCAAAACTTAAAATTTTAAAATTAAAAGTTCAAAGTTTGACCATATTGTTAAACATTCACATTTCTGGAAAATATTCCATTTATTCATGTTTGGAATCTATCATTCACATCAAAATCAAAATTATATTTAAAATAACAAAATTTATTCTTTTTAATAAAATAAAATAAATTTTTAAATCAGGAAATTCAAATTAAAAATAATTACAAAATACAGGGTTGTTACACTCTCCTCCACTCAAAACTTTTCGTCCTCAAAAAGGAATGAGGTAGGAAAAAATTATAGAATAAGATAGAATGAAATAGGATTAAGACAAGATGACGAAAAGATTGAAATTATCCTGATAACTGTTGTTACAGGTAAGTTTAGCCAGGTGGAGATGATCTTCCCAAGATCCTCTAGAATCAAGAACATAAGCACGAAAAAGATCCTCTAGAATCTGATTCACCCTTTCTGCTTGACCGACGGTCTGTGGATGACAAGCAGTGCTCAGATTCAAAAATGAGTACCAAAGATTATAGAAAGGTTTTCAAACAGACTGGTATAAGCAATAGCTTTCCCATTCTGTAGCAAGATAAGGAAAATAAGGACAACCAAAAAGATGGTTTGGAAAACAGAATAAGATAATAAATTTGAAACCATGAAAATTTCAACTTAAATTGATAAATAAATTTTTCATAAGTTAAATAAATCTTAACTATCTCAAATTTCATTATCTTATCATCCAATTATCTTAAACTAACAATTTCTAAAATCATTTATTATACTCATAATGTTCTCAATAAATTTAATTATTCTCTATTCCTAATTAAAATTAAATTTATTCTTCTCAATATATTTTATCACCTTTATTAAGTATATTTACACTTATTATAACCGATTTAATTAACTCTTAGTTCCTTTAACATCATTTTATATTGTAAATTATTCCATTACCCTTTTTACTCTATTTACCTATGTTAATCTTTTTATAACTAAAATTTAAGTGTATAACATTTATTATTACCACTCAAATTTTATTTATAAAATCTTTTCATACTGTATATTATCCAATTACATTGTGAACTTCAAAATTTAAGGTAAATTATATTAGAATGCAATTGAGTATTACACAAATGAAACTTTCTAATTCAATTATCTCAAGTTTGAATCATTTATTCAAAAAATTTGATTTTCTTTTATAATTGAAATTATTCTTTAAGATTAGATTTAAGAATTAAATTTCCGATTCCCTTCAAACCCTTTAAAGATAAATAAATATATGTACATAATATGTCCAATCAAATTTAAATCGTATATCTATATATATTATAAATCAAGTCATATTTTTGAAATTCTAATCAATTAAATTCCCCGAAGCAACACTGTAGCAACACTACAGAATGGTCCCTTCAATTCGAAACTCGAAAATGGATGTCGATGATGCTTCCATCATCACCGAGGTTATTTTCCAGCGATAAAGAGAAGAGCACTAATTTTAAACTTTAAAATTCTTTGGAAACAAATTTTTATTCGGAAATACTTTAAATAATATCCTTTAAAACTTTAAACACAAGGTTTGAAACCCTCGGAAATTAAATTCTCAAATTCTTGTTTTAAATTTCATTTCTATTTACAAATTAATTCATAACCATTGCTTATAGTTCAATTATTTATATGAGACAAAAACCATGGTTTACAAAACCATAAATAAAATCAAATATTATTATATCTTAACAACTAGTTAAATTAACTATAAAATTCTGAAAATTATATTTATATATAATATTTAATTTTCAAATATAAGAATAAATTTTTCAAAATAAGGATAGAGATTCAAATTTGATGGACTCAAATCAAAGAGAATTTTGATTTGAAGATAAGTTGGAAACAGAAGATATGATGATTAAATAACAGAATAAGGAAATGGATAAGCTTATATAAATCGTGGGCAACCTTAACCAGGTCAAGCATGACTAAAGAATAAGATCGATGTGGATTTCTGGGGTAAATCTACATTCGATCTCAAGAGATAGAGTTCATAATAATAAGAGATACTAGCATCTAAACCGAGGATATAAAATCTCTATTGAATCGATGCTATTGTAAAGGAGTTTCACCCCTTATACAAATCAATTTGAGATTGGCGAGACCGCCGACTCATTACAAAGATCATTCGAAGTGGAGTTATGGGACACTCCAAAATCAAAAGAGGACGAATAGTGAGGGGCACGAACGGATTTTGGAACCACAGAGAAACGTTCCAAAATTCAAAGGAAATTCGAATCGAAGAGGAAGAGATTCAAACTCGAATGAAAGTGATTCTGTAAATAAATTTACCATACATACTAAGTTTTGCCTAGAGCCAAAGGTCTGATACCAAATGTAATGGCCCAGCATTTTTAACCATTCGCATCCGCACATGTCAGACTTGAATTGCTCAAAATACCGCGTTGTAAATAAATTTTTGGCAATACTCAGAATATACAGTAAATAAATTATCACAGATCATAGACACAGAGTAATATAATGCAGCGGAAGTAGAAGAGATAGTAGTTCATGAAGCTACTATATATATATGTAAGATACATCAGAGTTAAATAAGATACAACAGAAGAGTAACAAGGTAAAAATCTGAATACATAAATGGAAGCAACTGGATAACTGAAATCAACTAAGTATCTGAAGAGAATAGATAGCCGGGTCTTCAAGCAAAGCTCCAACTCCGAAGGTGAGTCTCAAATGTTGTATCACTCAGTCTGACCCGAGCGTAAAGCAAAATACAAAACACTCGAGTCAGGACATACATACTTATGAACTGTAAATCAACTCAAGTGAACAGTAACAAATGCATCAGTAACTTAAAGGATGCTTGGGATCGCCCATCCTTTAAGGATCCGTTAAAATATATACTTAGTAGTAATATTTCGCTATTATAATAATGTCTATTAATAAAATAAACTTACTTTTTTCATAGCATTAAGGGGTTACCCTTATAGTCTTAACACGTAATAGTTCCAGTAGTCCATCCAATATCATAGTCCCTCCTGATCGGGAAGCCACCAGAGGATACCACACGGGCTACGGGAGAAAACCAAACTCGTACAAGTCACGATAGGTCAGGTGACACGGCACAACTAGGCAATGCCAGGGTAGATATACCAATTACGCTTCCGGGCCGGTGGTAATGCGTAGCGCGTAGCTACCGCCCACCTCAAGCCACACCTCCAAATAAAAAAAAATCAAAAGTGGCCACCGAATCAATCTAAAAGTCAAGTATAATATCGAAGGGATGTGTCCGATCAAAGGTGCTACCTAATTAGCCCGTCAATCGCTCCTGTTTTAGCCACTTATGCCAACTCACGAAAGTCGGGTCCACGTATTTACCTCAAAGGAAACGCCACCACCATCCTACTTTATTCTGGAATCTCCACCGCGTACACGGTTGTCAAAGTGATTTTAGGTATTGACAGAGAGTATGTCCATATCCGATCTCGGTCTCTTTGCCAACCAATCGTTATTATAACACCGTGGTCATTTCGAAATAGTATATACTTTCAAAAACCAAAGATATCATTTCAAAACTATATTCCTTTCAAAATAGTTTATACTTCGAAACCAAAACCATTTTTATTTCAAAACTATATTCATATCAAACCATTTCAATCATTTCCTATCAAATCCCTTATCAATTCATTATCATTCTTAAATTCAGATATTCAATTTAAATATCATTTTTAAAAATCAACTATGTCATTCATTTATTATTTCAAATATCATTTCAAAACACATATCAAAATTCCATTCAAAAATTCATTTATCTCATTACATTTCATTCCATTTAACACATAACAAAGTAAACCTTATTTAAATTCAAATTCAATTTAGATTCCTTTGAAATTCAAATTTAAATATTAAATTATATTCAAAACTCCTTAAACTTCATAAATAATCAATTCTAAAAGTTAAATCATTTAACACTTTAAAATATAACTCCAAAACAATGTTAAAATCTATAATATTTCAAAACATTGTCAAATTTCAGCAACGACGGCACTTACAAAGTGTTATCGTAGCTTATATTAAGTATTTCAGCATATAGTTTAGTTTAGAAACCATAGCACTTACCAAGTACTATAGCAGAGATGTTTTATTTATTTACAGCAACAGCGGCACTTACAAAGTGCAGCCATTCTTATTAATTCAAAGCTTAGTTAACTTTAGCGAAGGCAGCATTTACAAAGTGCTACAGCAGCCTATTATAAAATTGCCAGAGTTAAATAAACTTAAATTTTAGCTATTTTTAAACTTATAAATCATATTTAGGCTTTAAAATTTTGCATTTGAATCATTTTTAACATATCATTAAGTCAAAATTCCATGGTTTTCTTAACTTACTAATTTAATAAAACTTAACATTTTACTTCAAATATCCATTTAAAATTTAAAATTTAATTTCCATTTTTTTTTTTGGAAAAAGGATCAAACACTTTATTGATAATGTCAAAACATTACATACACAGTATATACATAATAAACAGATGGACATTTAAGCTACCCGTATACTCATAACCAATGCCCTAAATTCTTTGCGAAAACCTAGCAACTCATGGCGGCTCATTCTCTCTACCAGGCAATCTTTCTTCTCTTTCAACGATAGTGATAATACTATCAGTGCATCTAGACAATCTCGAGCTCTCGGTTTCATTATCTTCTCTATCAATCATGTATCTTGAGGATGATGCTGTATTTGGGAAGTTGGGGTTTTCGGTCAAGGTAATGTCAACTCGCAGAGTTAAAATCTCCCATTTCTGAATGATATCATCAGCGTTAATCATACTTTGACTGAAAAACTTAGATCTATTAATGATAATGTCACGAACATTGGATTTTATGGTATTACAGACCGTGATTTTGTCTATCTTTTCATTGTTAAAAATGATAGAATTCCTGCTTTTCCAAATGAACCAAACAGAGGAGCTAAGCGCAGCTATTATGATATCTTTCTTTATGCCGTTAGCTGCAAATTTCTGAGTTATATATGCAATGGCATCTGTGATTGAAATATGAACATTTCTATGCGTTATAGGGTCCCCCATCATGGTTCTGATCCAACACCACACGTGCTTAGAAAAAGAACAGTTGAAAAATAGATGTTTACATGTTTCTACTTCCCTTTTGCACAAAACACAAATATTATCTTCAGTCATTCCTTGCAATTGTAGTTTGTCCTTTGTGGGTAGGAAGCTGAATATAGCTCTGTATAAGCATACATTCATTTTTGGGAGTGGGATGGTATTCCATATGATTTTGTAATAATTGATGTGCTGATGTTTGACTCTTAACTCATTCCATGCATCATGAAAAGAAAAAACGCCATTCTTACTGTTTCTACAAAACCAATAGTCTTCTGTTTTATCATGATATATGGGTATTTGCCTTATTTCCTCACTTATATTACCAAGATATGAGATGTTTTCAGGCCTCCAACTATTACCAGATATAATTTGATCTACCTTGTGGTTATAACCTCTTGAGTATGATAAGGTTTCATGCCCCAGTTTCTCCAATAAGGTTGAACCATTAATCCAAGGTATAAACCACAAACTAGTAGATTTGCCATCCACAATTCTTCTATCGATTAATTTTTGAGCATCTTTTCTGTGATGTAACATTTTTTTCCAAGTGCATGAGGAATTGTTACTAAAGTTAGCTTCCCACAAAGTCTCATTGTTTGCATATTTCACATTAAGCCACTTTGCACTGTAAGTTGAATTGTTAAGGGTTTCCCATATTCTTTTGATGTAGAAAGTATTATTTATATCTGACAGTTTTTTCAACCCTATCCCACCTTCAGCTTTAACACTTGTGACTGTTTCCCATGGTACTTTACTTTTCTTACCTTTCCAGATAAATTGTTTGCATAACTGATTGATTTTATGGATAGTTAAGCTAGGTAGCATGAAACATTGCACCCAAAAACTGACCATTGGATAAACAACAGCTTTAATTAGTTCAATTCTACCAGGAACTGTGAGAAATGTGCACTCCCAACCATGCATCTTATTTAACACTCTGTCTATAAGTTGTTTACAATTTGAATGTTTGATGTATGTGACAGATAAGGGTAATCCAAGATACCTGACAGGTAGTTCTCCTTCTTGAATATCCAGAATGTTAAGCACTTGATCCTTATTGTTGCAAAACTTGTTGAAAAAAACTTGGGTTTTGAGATTATTCATTTCCAAGCCAGTCACTTTCTTTAGTTTTTTGAAACAGGTTTTAACAGATTTGGCTCCAACTACAGTTGCATTTATGAAAATTAACAGATCATCTGCATAAATAAGGTGTGTTATGTTAGAATTGTTCTTGATAACTGATTCTACTTTTCCTTTAGTGGCTTTAGCATCCATCAACAAAGTGAAATATTCCATGCATAAAGTAAAAAGGTAAGGGGATAAGGGGTCTCCTTGTCTTAAACCATTACTCCCAGTAAAATATCCCTTATGATATCCATCAATAGAAAAAGAATAACTAGGAGTACTTATCATTTCTTGAATTATTTTTATCCATTTAGCTGGAAAGTCCATGCTTCTCATCATGTGCAGGATGAATTGTCTGTTTACTGAGTCATATGCCTTCTTAAGATCCACCTTTATGCACATTTTGTTACTGCCATGCTTGTTAAAGTTTCTGATGTCCTCATGAGCAATAATTATCCCATCTTTGATTTGCCTATTTGGTAAGTAGGCTGTTTGATTGTCAGATATTAATTCTCCTAGAACAAACTTCATTCTGTCACATAACATTTTAGATAGGATTTTGTACAGCATGGAACAACATGCTATAGGTCTGAAATCTGAAGCAGATTCTGGGGTTTTAACTTTTGGGATTAAGGAGATAATAGTGTGATTAATTTCTCTCACTATTCTGCCATTATCAAAAGAAGACTGCACAGCTTCTAAAAGAGGTTTTTTTAATTCATTCCAATGTCTTTTGTAGAATTTTGCATTAAAACCATCATATCCAGGAGCAATATCATTATGTACACTGAAAATGGTTCTTTTTAATTCTTTTTCCTCAAATGTAGCATTAAGGAATACTTTTCCCTATTCATTTATTTTTCTTTTTGGAGTGATATTGGGGAACTGATCAATCATGTTTCCTCTATTATATATATTGGAAAAATATTTGACAACCTCTTCCTCTATCTCTTTTAGAGTTTTGACTACTTCTCCATTTTCTTTTATAATGTTGTGACAGCTGTTGACAAATCTCCTAGTTGTTTGTTTTGCAAAGAAAATTTTTGAACAACTATCATCCCATTTGATCCGTTGGCATTTTGTTTTTTGTTTATTGTCCATTGCTAACAGCTCCAAATTTTTTGCCAGTTCTACTTGAGCATCATGCAGATTTTGTGCATTTAAGGAGTTATGGTTAGTTTCTAATATCTGTAAAGCAGTGTTGACCTCTTGCTTACATTTTGATATTTGTGACTGTAAATCATTTTTTCCTTTGCACCATCTTTTAATTTCCTTTTTGATATTTTTCTGCATTTGAATAAGGTTGAATAACTGATTTTCTTCAGGGAAAACAAAACACTTTTCAACTGCTTCTTTGTACCCCTCACACATGACCCAGTGATTCATGAATTTAAATGGCTTTGGACCTTCTAATGTTTGTGTGCAATTAAAGTGGAACATAATAGGTACATGATCACTGGTAGATAGGTCTAAATATTTTGCATGAGAATTTTTGAACATGTTCATCCATTCAATGTTGCATAAGAGTCTATCAATCTTTGTAGCAATATTTTTGTTAGGCCCTGATCTCCATGAAAACTTAACCTTTGAAATACTGAGTTCTTTGGCCCCTGCGGAGTTGATAAAATTGTTAAGCTCCTGAATGTTTCTGGTTGTCAACTTATTTCCTCCCATTTTTTCCTTCAATAATCTAACACAATTAAAATCCCCTATGATGCACCAAGGTGTAATAAAAGTGTTTGCTTCTTTTTCCAGTTGTTTCCATAAAGTTTTCCTTTCTGCATAGATGACTGTAACAATACATTGAGCCCCTGCAGTATTACTTAGCATGCATGTAATATGTTGTTTGCTCATAGAAATTACATAACTGGTCCAAATATCTGAGTTGATCATAATGAGAATTCTGCACTTGTGATGATACTCAATGTTATTTATGCATGTCCATTTATTTCCCCAGGATTCCATATATAGCTGAATTTTATTTCTTCTCAGTTTATTTTCAACTAAGCAAAACATAGAAGGTTTTTGTGAGAAAACAATGTTTTTTACCTCTAAAACATGTGCTGCCTTGTTAAGACCCCGCACATTCCAACACAAGATTGACATTATTTGGATGAACTTGCTTGACTCCTGGTCCTTATAGTGGGAGTCAAACTGTCATGAATCACTTTATTCTTTTTCTTTTCTTGAAAATTTTTCCCTTTCATTTCTGTAAGCACTTTTTCAAACTCAGGATTGATGGATGTGAGGTTTTTAGGTGAATTGTTGGGAGGATTAATGGTTGAAGGGTATGTGGGTTTGATACATGATTGAGATAAAGAAGATGCTTCCACATTTGAGTCTTTCATGTCTTTCTGCACCTGAAAAGGATTAAGCACTACAGTTGTTAGATTTGAAATTTGAGGGTGTAAATTATTTAAAACATGTTCATTGTGATTTGATAACTCTCTGTTGCATAAATTCTCTGATGATGATAGATTGACCGAGGCTTTTGTCGATGACGTCAGTGCAGTTGGATCCAGAGTCTTAGTACTTGTAGGTGTTCCTTCTGCAATGTTTTGTATTTGAGATATATCAGAGAGACGAGCATAGGGTTCCTTTGCAATTGTAGCAGCCATGCTGATTTATGGAGGTGAACCACATTCTTCTGTTTCAGTTAATGGCGGGGCTGCAATTGCAATTGCAGGATTCTTTGATGATATCTGAGATGTCTCAACATTCAAAGTAGTTGTGTCTGATGGAGAAACATCTTTATTCTAATTATATGTATAATCTTGAACATTGGACTATCTATTGTAATAACTTCTGCATTGTGATGTACTATTCCTTCTGAATTGATGTAAAGAGTTTGCTGGTTTGTGTTTTCCTCTGAAACAATGTCCATGCTATCAGTCTCATTGTTAAATGTTGTGGGCTTTGGTATCCATTGTTGCGTAAATGTTATAGGGCATTCATTATTCACATGACCAAAGCATACACAGTTATGACAAACTGGAGGTATAAATTCATATTCAACATTTTGCATTACGCAATCACCTTTAGGCAATTTGATTTGCACTTCCTTTTCAAATTTGAAAGACGCATCGACTTCGATGAGCATTCTGGCAAAAGCTATTCTGCTCCTATTTTTAGTATGCTCATCCATTGCAATAGGTCTACCAATAGTACTAGCAATTTTACATAGTGAAATATGATTCCAATATGCAAAATTTAGATTGGGAAATCTCACCCAAATAGAAATGGATAGCAATAGGTCTTTTTCATATTTGATAGAACTATTCCATTTTTTCATGATGATGAACTTCCCATCCATCATCCATGGTCCTCCTTCTAATATTTTGTTACAATCTTCTGCTAATTCAAATTAAACAAGATAGAAACCATTATCCCTAGCAAAGACTTCAAATTTACCTTTTGGAAGCCACATTCTTCTTATATATGCTTTGAAAAACATATAGTACAGTCTTTTCCCCACCAAATATATAAGAATAGAATTAGACCACATTTTCTCTGCTGAGATCAGCTCCTCCTCTCCAATTATTGCTGTTTTTCTATCATTAACAATTACTGGATCAAAGTATTGAATAGTTTCACCTTGTTTTTTCCCTTTGACCAGATCACACCAGCTTTTAGGTGTAGACTTTGCAAACACACCTGATCCGATCGCTGACTTATTCACCTTCATCCGATCCCCCATCTTTACTCGAGGTACATGTAGATCTGACATTCCCTTAGCATGATCAGCCGCCGTAGATCGAATCCCTTTCTGCCCATTCACACCTGAAGTCGCCTACCTCTTTCTCCGATCCATCACCCTAGTCCAGCCCTCTTCCTCCGCGTCCTCCCCTCCTTGATCTGATTGATTCTATTACAATAATAGATTTATATATTTATTATTTTTGTTTATTTTTACTAATTTCCATTATTTACTTTCATTTTTAAGTACAAATTAAAGTCAAAATCATATTTACTTCAAATTTACGTACTTGAATTCACAATTCAAAACTTAATATTTAAATTTCTTAAAACCATAAAATATAGATTTTTAAATCAAAATTTCAACCTTTCAAAAGATACATATCTTAAGCAAAATCATTTAAAAATATACCATGGGGTCTGTATATAATTTTCTATTCTAGGTCAAGTGATACAGATATGTATCATTTCAATCCACAATTTAAAAAGAAAACCCGAGTTCTATCATTTCAAACCCGCAATCCCAAGTCAAATAAAATACAATAAAAATCACTTGATGTAACGACCCACTATTTTGGACCATTCAAATCGACAATAAAACCATACATATCCGACTTGAATAATTCAAAATACCGAATTGTTAATTTAAAATTTGGCAAAACTTAAAATATATAATAAATAAATCAATCACAAATCACATAGTAATATAATGCAGCAGAATAGATAAAGAATAGTAGTTCATGAAGCTACTATATACGTCAGAGTTAGAAATAAAATACACCCGAATAGTTCAAATGCAGTGAAGTCTCCAATGCAACAGATGACTTCTCTGAACCAATCAACTGGAAAGGCTGGAATCTGAATCAATAGTTCGATTTTCAAATGAAGCTCCGAACACCAAAGGTGAGTCTCAAATGCTGTATCGCTCAGTCTGACCCGAGCGTAAAGAAAAACACAAAACACTCGAGTCAGAATTAACATTCTTATATCAATAAATCCAACTCAAGTGAAATATCAACTGAAATACAAATAACATAAAGGATGATTGGGATAACCAACCTCTAAGGGTCCATGGAACTTTCTACAAGGTAGAAATATACAATATAACACCGTGGTCATTTCAGCTTAATTTATACTTCAAAACCAAATCTCATTTTCACTTCAGATATCTCTATATTTCCCAAAATAGTATTTTTATATATTAAATAATTTATACAGTAAAGTATTTTCAATTTCCTCAACTTAACAAATCGTTCCAACATCAACCCGACCTTCCCATTCAAATTAAATTCAATCTCAATTTATCAATTTAAATTCAACTCAATTTTTAAAATAACCACTTGAATTTTATCTATCTCAAATTCGGATTTATAATCATAAATACCCCTTTATATTTCCATATATTTGAAAACTTTAAGTATTCAACATTTCATCTAAATTTTCACTCAATTTAGTTTTCTAAATAATAAATTCAAATTTAGTTCAACCTAAATTTTCATTTTAATTCAATTTAGTTGCTAAATAACAAATTCAACTATGTTGATTTCAAATACAGATCCGAATCTCAACATAAACCATTTAAATTCCAATATAGTTCAAGGCTTTAATATTTAAATGTTCTATATAACAGTTTCATATAGATCTCGATTTAACCTCATTACTATTTAGTCTTGAAATACTCCCTTATTAGATTCAATATCATTTAAGTAACCTTAAATTACATTTTACTCAATATTTTCTTTAATTTTATTAAACGTGAAATATTCATTAAATCACTTAAATCAAAAATCCAGTTACAAAATCATACCTTTAAATTTTCCATTCAATAATTTCAAATCGATTTAATTAAATAAATTCTTATTTAAAATACCATTTTTAATAAACCCAAATTTATCTCCCAATCTTAATTATTCAACCTTTTACAACGGTAAATTTTGAAATATAAATCGTAAATAATACTCAAACATATTATATGGATGAAATCAATCTCAAAAATATTATTATTAAATCTATATATAAAATTTCCATTTATATATATAATATTTTAAGAACCAATATTTACTAAATCCCATATATTTCTTTTCAACTGTAGAAATTTATTTTCAAAATATTTATATGGACCAACGGTGTCTGTATATATTTTCTATCATATAGTCAAGTGCTACGGATATTTATCATTTCAACCCATACTCTAAATATATACGGGTGGATATCATTTCAACCCGTAATCCTAAATTCAATTAAATGAAAATCGCTTGGGTTTATCATTTCAACCCATAACGATTTTCTCCTATTCTAAAGTCCGTTCGGGTATGTATCATTTCAACCCATAATGATTTCTATACTAACAGGGAACTTGCAGAGTGACAACAGATATGAAAATAATAACAACAACAGGCATATATCATTAAAATAAATATAAACAATAGAATATGGTGTCATGTCCCATAAGTGAACAGTTATAGATAATAGCACATATAACAATTTAAATAACTACAGCCTCATATTTCAATTGTCGTTTCAGTTGAAATCAGATTTAATAAACAAAAGAACGTTAAGCATGAGTGATTGCTCACCTCTCGAGCCTAGAGAATACAGAAGATGACACAGATATGCATACTGCTACAGACACTGAAATTTGAATTATGAATCGAAGCAAAGCAAAATCGGCACGAATTCAACGATCAAAGCTGATAACAAGAATAGATGGAACAAGTCAGAACGGGATCGGCGAAGATAATGGTATGAGTGGACTCATATATATATATATATAACTATATATAACTATATATATATAAAGTCATATTCTAAATTCAACACATATTAAATTAAATTAAATATATATGTATTTATATTTTCCAAAATCATTGTTTTTTTATTTAAAACACATAAATTAGAATCAAGCATATATACAATATGAAATTTGACATAACTACTTATATAAACAGACAAATATAAATCATGTGCTAGGTTACAATACTGACATATTTTAGCTGTAGGAAAGAGTATAATGAAAGAAGTCAACATCAGTTATAATATATTTATATAAACCAAATGTAACATATATTTAGTTGACATAACAAATGATTTCTTTTATAAAATAATATACATTGGGCGCTATTTCATAAAAATGCGCATACAATACCATTTATATACGAACAACAAAAGTAGCTTATATATATAGATATACTATTTTAAAATCAATCTTTACATTTCAACTAACATCAGAAAACAAATATAAACTTTATACTTTATATATGTTTTTTGGAAAAAGAGGAAAAAAACAGAACGCAAAGTGGATCCAACGTTTGGAATTCAGGGATTTGTCCTGAAGGCTAATACACCGTCGGATCATTTTTATTAAATTTTTGGATAAATTTCAGTAGAAGAGTAGCAATTTATTTAAAATAAGGTGGCGTGAAATGAATTGATGGAATGAATAAAGTAACATATTATTAGTACCCAAATAATCAAATAACAGTAACATTCAATTTGCTAAAAGTTAATTTAGGATGTTATCTTTGTCTTATTTGTAAGCGATTGATATATCATACCTCTTTTAAATTTAAGATCAGCTCATGGCACGGCGTATGAAAATTCAATTTCCATCGCATCATATATTTATATTTTCAGTTTAGAAATGTATGAACTTATCAATTTTTTTTTGGGCTATAAATGACGTAAAACACCACTGCTTATTAAATTTGTCGTGTACTGCGTTAAAATACTTCCAAAGCGTTTGTCAATTTATTTAAAAGCTATAAAATGAAAGGAGTGAAAAGAGAAAAAAAGAAAGAAAGAATATATATATATATATATATAATAAAAAAAACATGGGGAGAGAGACGAAGATACTGATGGTGGTACGTATCTTGTTCTATTCATAAGTATATATCACTACGTTAAATTCATTTGCATACTTTTAATTGCTATAACCAATGCTTTCATATATAACAGGTCCAATCTTATATACATAGCTACATATTATAAAGGGTTATGACAACTTATATATATACACTTATAGTATAATATATAAAACTAGATAAAATGTATATATTAGATAATAGAATACAATAATATAGATGAAAAGAGAATTGCAGCAAGCTAAAATTTATAATAAAAAACAAAGTGTTGCAGGAATTTGAAAACAACAACTGCAATAATATTTATTATAACTTTCGAAATCCATTAGACAAAAGAAAACACAGCTTGTATAACATATCCATTAAACAAAATTGACTATATATAGTACTAGTACATATTCATGCTACATGTAAACATTTAAAAACGAAACATGTATTGCAATATGATACGCATACCGTTTATAAAAATATGGATGACGAGGGGAGGAGGCATGGAGTGGGTTGTGGCTCTTGACGGGTGGTTCGAGCTGTGGTGGCAGAGGTTTGACGAAGCTATAGGAAGGAGAACTGGTCCTTTTTCAATTTTCCATCATATGTGTTTTAGCATTGTAATGGGAAAATTCTCTTTTTTTTCCAAGAAGCAACAGAGAGGAAGAAAAAATGAAGCTAAATAGTCTCAGAGACTACACGTTATAAATATTTAATATAGTTGAACGGTAGGAATGAGTAATCCAGCAACTAAAATTGGAACAATGGAAATAGAGGGGTCAATCGCTAGAATTTAGGAGGTATGAATGGTAATGGTTGTTTGAATTGTACACCAAATATATAACTTTGTATTCCATTATTAATTGAATATGAGAAATGAATGGATGGAGAATGAGCTGTCCATTTATGATATACTGTTACATATAATTTATTAAAGAAGAAACGGTAGAATAATGATAGATTTGAATTATATACTGGTTTGATGCAATAACAACGGTCAAGTTGATAAGGTGGATATTCAAACAATTTATTGCTTGATTGGAAAGCACGTGAGTATGGAAAGGCAAGGATATTAAAATGGAAAAAGGAATGGACAAAGAAATTTAAGCGAAGATAAAACGTATAGGAATAAATATAGAGTAGTGGGATGGTCACGATAATTCAGTGGATAATTAAAGCAACTTTTTAATGCCACCAGCTGCACGTTCAAATTTTATATGTTTTCTTGTATGTATATATACATTATTTATTCCATCAAATAACGCGCCTTTTAAACGCGAAATTAAACAGTTTATTTATACACAAAGTTTTGGAAATTTATTACTTATATAAAAATATGATTTGTTTACATTTACTAAGAAATTTATTTCAAAAATGTATATAAGTAAAATATTAAATATTAAATTTTTAAAAGTATAAAATCAATGTTTTTAAAGAACAAAAGGTGAAATAAACGTTGTTACGAATATATTAAATTAAACCAAAAGATTAAAAATTTAAAGATTTATAACTTCAAAAAAAATGTTAAGTTTTAACCAAAATAAGAATTTTAGAATTTTCACACTAATAAAAATCTTTGCTGATTGTTTATAATTAAATTTAGACAACCAAATTTCGAAAAATAAAACCCCAGAGTTATAAATAAAGAATAAAATATTGCTAAAATTTGGGCTGTTACACTCTCCCCCCACTCAAAACTTTTCGTCCCCGAAAAGGAAGGAGGTAGGAGAATTAAAACAACTAGAAAGAAAATAGATTGAAAGACAAGATAAACAATAAATTTTAAATTTTTATAAATTGTACTTGAAATATTCATTTGAAAACCTCACTTGGAAATCAATTTTCTTTAATACTTTTTTTCTACTTTATCTTAAGATACTTTCAACATTATAGATACATCAATAATCATTTTATTTAAACATGTTTTATTAAATTAATAACTTCAATATATTTATAACACTAAAATTTTCTATTAAACAATGTAGTATACAAATAAGCAATATTTAAAAAGGCTATATCCAACAAGGAAGGAAGGTAGATTTGGAAAACAGAATCAAGGTGAATAACTAAACTGAGCAGATAAGGTAGATGCAAGGAATAGTATCGGGCACGAATAATTAATCTAGAACCATAAGAATTTAAATTCCAAATATTAATTCAAAATTTCTTTGTTGGGAAAAATACTTTTATAATAAATACCTTTATAATAAATACCTTTATAATAATAATTTTATAATAAAATACTATTATATCGAAATAAATTTTCCTTTCGAAAATACTTTTATAACTCGATGTTTCAACAAGTTTATCCTCGTTCTTGCAGACTCTGGCCATGCGTTGATCAGGCGCAAAGCTAGAATTCTTCAAGTACTTAGTAGACATGTTTCAACACCCAGTGAAAATACTTGAAAAACCTTAAAAACAGATATGGAAAGTACAGTCCAAACAAAACAACCAAACCAAAACCTTTGTCCGACCATGGTTCGCAGATACACAATGGTTACGCCTGGATCCCCCAGGAAACAATCCCTATCCGTAAGCTTTCTCAGCCCTGTGAGTTACGCCATGATGACTTGTAGAGTGCAGGATACATAGTGGTTACGCTTGGGTCCCCCAGGAAACAATCCGTACCCCTAGGCTGTCTCAGCCAGGCAGTTTTGCTACTATTCGCGACCTACACAGATTGCAGGATACACAATGGTTACGCCTGGATCCCCCAGAAAACAATCCGTACCTCTAGGCCAGACTCAGCCAGGCAATTACACTATGCAGTCGCGAGAGAAAAAAACCCATGGGTTACGCCACGGTGGGAACACTCGAGTATTACACCCAGAAAACCAAAAATCGGAGAGAATAATATCGATAGAATGAATCCACGATGTGGCCACAAAGCGGATATCAAGAAGAAGGCACTTTCCATATCTTTACTTCGAAAATATATATCATATAGTACCTTTTCAAATCACTTTCAAATATCGTACTTACATAAAGTCCATATATATAGGATTCCATTTTTCCCAAATCGAATACTTTCCAAAATCAATAGTAGATCAAATCATACTTATATAGACTTTGATTATATAAAATCTCTTTCCAAATTGAGTACCTTTCAAATCAATAGATTTCAAATCAACTTCATACTTATACAATCCATTTTATATAAGGTCGACCACTCCCAAATTAAGTGCTTAATAATATAAGGTTCTCAAATTTCAAATCATTTCAATATCAATTCAGTTTCAAAATCATATATGATTTCACCAAATTTTCTTCCAAATTAAATATCTAAATTTCAAAGTTCCCAAAATAATAGGTTTAGAAAATTATCCCATTTTCCAAATTAAAATAATTCAAGTCAAACAAATACATTTCCAAAAATCACCATATAAGTACTGGTTTTTAATTCCAATTTAATTTCAAAACCAAATATTTTCCCAAAATCAATTATACTCAAAATGGTTTCCAAACTTATAATTATCCCTTTTTTTAAAAACTTTTAAACTATCTATTTCTATGTGAAATATCCAATTTACCTTTCTGAAAACCATTATTCAACTATTTTTTTTCAAAACATTTCAAAACTAAATTTATATTCTTTATCAAACATTTTATACTCTTCGAAATTTCTTAGCTTTGAAAATTTAATCTCGATTTGGAAGTGTTCGAACATTCAAAATAGTTAGGGAAATCAAATTTTCAATTCAAGAGCTGAAAATCAACAATAAATAATTATTAAATCCGAAACTCGAGGACTGAACACCGGTATCATTTTAAATTGTTTCAAATATATACTTATATCTTAATAAAATATCAAATTATACTTCAGAATATGAAATCAAAAACGGTTTTAGAAAATCACTTGCATAGCGAAGCTATTAAAGTGGCCTCTCCCCCACTTTGAAACTCGAAAATCAATGTCGATGATGCGTGCACTCATTACCGAAATTATTTTCCAGCGACATAAGTGAGTTCTGGACTTCTATTTTCTTGAAAACTTCTTTGAAATTTCTTCAAAATTATTGGAATTCATTTGAACTCATTTGAAACATTTTTTATTCGGAAAAATACCTTTAAATCGTATTATTTTTATATATTTTCCAAAATCTTAAAACCAATTTAAAAGTACCGAAATTCAATTCTCGAATTTCAAATTTAACTCTACAGTTATAAATCATTTTTATATAAATCAATTTCTTATAATTTTTCAAAATTTCAAATCCTTTCAAAACCTTTTTATATAGAATAACATTTCTTATTTTCTTTATATATAGGTATATAATCCTTATCCAAAAAATTTTCACTTTTATATATATAAAAAAAAATCATAGTTCAAAATAAAATTTCGGTATAAACAATTTCAAAAATACAAACAAAACCCAATTTTCAAAGGATGATTTAAGAATGGATTTCAAAACAAAGATAGCGATTTAATTTAGAGGAACTCCAATCAATAGAATCCTGATTCGAAGATAGACTCGATAGAAGATGAGATAATTGAATTATAAAATAGAATATGGATATACTTCTATAAATCGCGGGCGACCTTTATCGGTCAACCGTGATTCCAAAATTAGATCGGTGTAGAATTCTGAGGCAATTCGACATTCGATCGCAAGAGATATAGAATTCGGCATAACAAGATATATCAGCATCGTAAACCGAGGATACAGAAATCTTCGGTGAGTCAATGCTAATTGAAAAGGAGTTTTCACCCCCTTTACAAATCATTCAATGGAGTTGTGGGATACTCCAGAATCAAACGAATATAAATAGGGAGAGACATAATGAATTTCGGAACCGAGGGACATTCCAAAATTCAAAGGAAATAGAGTCAAAAGGAAGAGATTCAACTCGAGCGAAAGTGATTCTGTAAATAAATTTACCATATATGCTAAGTTTTGCCTAGAGCCAAAGCTCTGCTACCAACTGTAACGACCCGCTATTTTGGACCATTCAAATCGACAATAAAACCATACATATCCGACTTGAATAATTCAAAATACTGAATTGTTAATTTAAAATTTGGCAAAACTTAAAATATACAATAAATAAATCAATCACAGATCACAAAATAATATAATGAAGCAGAATAGATAAAGAATAGTAGTTCATGAAGCTAATATATACATCAGAGTTAGAAATAAAATACACCCGAATAGTTCAAACGCAGTGAAGTCTCCAATGCAACAGATGACTTCTCTGAACCAATCAACTGGAAAGGCTGGAATCTGAATCGATAGTTGGATTTCCAAATGAAGCTCCGAACTCCAAAGGTGAGTCTCAAATGCTGTATCACTTAGTCTGACCCGAGCGTAAAGCAAAACACAAAACACTCGAGTCAGGATTAACATTCTTATATCAATAAATCCAACTCAAGTGAAATATCAACTGAAATACAAATAACTTAAAGGATGTTTGGGATAACCATCCTCTAAGGGTCCATGGAACTTTCTACAAGGTAGAAATATACACTATAACAACGTGGTCATTTCAGCTTAATTTATACTTCAAAACCAAATCTCATTTTCACTTCAAATATCTCTATATTTCCCAAAATAGTATTTATATATATTAAATAATTTATACAGTAAAGTATTTTCAATTTCCTCAACTTAACAAATCATTCCAACATCAACCCAACCTTCCCATTCAAATTAAATTCAATCTCAATTTATCAATTTAAATTCAACTCAATTTTTAAAATAACCACTTGAATTTTATCGATCTCAAATTCGGATTTATAATCACAAATACCCCTTTATATTTCCATATATTTTAAAACTTTAAGTATTCAACGTTTCATCTTAATTTTCATTCAATTTAGTTTTCTAAATAATAAATTCAAATTTAGTTCAACCTAAATTTTCATTTTAATTCAATTTAGTTGCTAAATAACAAATTCAACTACGTTGATTTCAAATACAGATCTGAATCTCAACATAAACTATTTAAATTCCAATATAGTTCAAGGCTTTAATATTTAAATGTTCTATATAACAGTTTCATATAGATCTCGATTAAACCTCATTATTATTTAGTCTTGAAATACTCCCTTATTAGATTCAATATCATTTAAGTAACCTTAAATTACATTTTACTCAATATTTTCTTTAATTTTATTAAACGTGAAATATTCATTAAATCACTTAAATCAAAAATCCAGTTACAAAATCATACCTTTAAATTTTCCATTCAATAATTTCAAATTGATTTAATTAAATAAATTCTTATTTAAAATACCATTTTTAATAAACCCAAATTTATCTCCCAATCTTAATTATTCAACTTTTTACAACGGTAAATTTTGAAATATAAATCGTGAATAATACTCAAACATATTATATAGATGAAATCAATCTCAAAAATATTATTATTAAATCTATACATAAAATTTCCATTTATATGTATAATATTTTAGGAACCAATATTTATTAAATCCCATATATTTCTTTTCAACTATAGAAATTTATTTTCAAAATATTTATATGGACCAACGGTGTCTGTATATATTTTCTATCATATAGTCAAGTGCTACGGATATTTATCATTTCAACCCATACTCTAAATATATACGGGTGGATATCATTTCAACCCGTAATCCCAAATTCAATTAAATGAAAATCGCTTGGGTTTATCATTTCAACCCATAACGATTTTATCCTATTCTAAAGTCTGTTCGGGTATGTATCATTTCAACCCATAATGATTTCTATACTAACAGGGAACTTGCAGAGTGATAACAGATATGAAAATAATAATAACAACAGGCATATATCATTAAAATAAATATAAACAATAGGATATGGTGTCATGTCCCATAAGTGAACAGTTATAGATAATAGCATATATAACAATTTAAATAACTACAGCCTCATATTTCAATTGTCGTTTCAGTTGAAATCAAGTTTAATAAATAGAAGAACGTTAATCATGAGTGATTGCTCACCTCTTGAGCCTAGAGAATACAGAAGATGACACGGATATGCATACTGCTACAGACACTGAAATTTGAATTATGAATCGAAGCAAAGCAAAATCGGCACGAATTCAACGATCAAAGCTGATAACAAGAATAGATGGAACAAGTCAGAACGGGATCGGCGAAGATAATGGTATGAGTGGACTCATATATATATATATATAACTATATATAACTATATATATATAAAGTCATATTCTAAATTCAACACATATTAAATTAAATTAAATATATATGTATTTATATTTTCCAAAATCATTGTTTTATTTATTTAAAACACATAAATTAGAATCAAGCATATATACAATATGAAATTTGACATAACTACTTATATAAACAGACAAATATAAATCATGTGCTAGGTTACAATACTGACATATTTTAGCTGTAGGAAAGAGTATAATGAAAGAAGTCAACATCAGTTATAATATATTTATATAAACCAAATGTAACATATATTTAGTTGACATAACAAATGATTTCTTTTATAAAATAATATACATTGGGCGCTATTTCATAAAAATGCGCATACAATACCATTTATATACGAACAACAAAAGTAGCTTATATATATAGATATACTATTTTAAAATCAGTCTTTACATTTCAACTAACATCAGAAAACAAATATGAACTTTATACTTTATATATGTTTTATGGAAAAAGAGGAAAAAAATTAGAATGCAAAGTGGATCCAACATTTGGAATTCAGGGATTAGTCCTGAAGGCTAATACACCGTCGGATCATTTTTATTAAATTTTTGGATAAATTTCAGTAGAAGAGTAGCAATTTATTTAAAATAACATGGTGTGAAATGAATAGATGGAATGAATAAAGTAACGTATTATTAGTACCCAAATAATCAAATGACACAATACGTTGGTTTCTTAATAACGACAGTAACGTTCAATTTGCTAAAAGTTAATTTAGGACGTTATCTTTGTCTTATTTGTAAGCGATTGATATATCATACCTCTTTTAAATTTAAGATCAGCTCATGGCACGGCGTATGAAAATTCAAATTCCATCGCATTATATATTTATATTTTCAGTTTAGAAATGTATAAACTTATCAATTTTTTTTTGGCTATAAATGACGTAAAACACCACTGCTTATTAAATTTGTCGTGTACTGCGTTTAAATACTTCCAAAGCGTTTGTCAATTTATTTAAAAGCTATAAAATGAAAGGAGTGAAAAGAGAAAAAAAGAAAGAAAGAAAAAATATATATGTATATAATAAAAAAACATGGGGAGAGAGACGAAGATACTGATGGTGGTACGTATCTTGTTCTATTCATAAGTAAATATCACCATGTTAAATTCCTTTGCATATTTTTAATTGCTATAACCAATGCTTTCATATATAACAGGTCCAATCTTATATACATTGCTACATATTATAAAGGGTTATGAAAACTTATATATATATACCTTATAGTATAATATATATAACTAGATAAAATGTATATATATTAGATAATAGAATACAATAATATAGATGAAAAGATAATTGCAGCAAGCTAAAATTTATAATAAAAAAACAAAGTGTTGCAGGAAGTTGAAAACAACAACTAATCCAATAATATTTATTATAAGTTTCGAAATCCATTAGACAAAAGAAAACACAGCTTGTATATCATATCCATTAAACAGAATAGACTATATATAGTACTAGTACATATTCATGCTATATGTAAACATTTAAAAACGAAACATATATTGCAATATGATATGCATACCGTTTATAAAAATATGGATGACGAGGGGAGGAGGCATGGAGTGGGTTGTGGCTCTTGACGGGTGGTTCGAGCTGTGGTGGCGGAGGCTTGACGAAGCTATAGGAAGGAGAACTGGTCCTTTTTCATTTTTCCATTATATGTGTTTTAGCATTGTAATGGGAAAAAAATTTTTTTTCATGAAGCAACAGAGAGGAAGAAAAAATGAAGCTAAATAGTCTCAGAGACTACACGTTATAAATATTTAATATAGTTGAACGGTAGGAATGAGTAATCCAGCAACTAAAATTGGAACCATGGAAATAGAGGGGTCAATCTCTAGAATTTAGGAGGTATGAATGGTAATGGTTGTTTGAATTGTACACCAAATATATAACTTTGTATTCCATTATTAATTGAATAGGAGAAATGAATGGGTGGAGAATGAGCTGTCCATTTATGATATACTGTTACATATAATTTATTAAAGAAGAAACGGTAGAATAATGATAGATTTGAATTATACACTGGTTTGATGCAATAACAACGGTCAAGTTGATAAGGTGGATATTCAAACAATTTATTGCTTGATTGGAAAGCACGTGAGTATGGAAAGGCAAGGATATTAAAATGGAAAAAGGAATGGACAAAGAAATTTAAGAGAAGATAAAACGTACAGGAATAAATATAGAGTAGTGGGATGGTCACGATAATTCAGTGGATAATTAAAGCAACTTTTTAATGCCACCAGCTGCACGTTCAAATTTTATACGTTTTCTTGTATGTATATATACAATTATTTATTCCATCAAATAACGCGCCTTTTAAACGCGAAATTAAACAGTTTATTTATACACAAAGTTTTGGAAATTTATTACTTATATAAAAATATGATTTGTTTACATTTACTAAGAAATTTATTTCAAAAATGTATATAAGTAAAATATTAAATACTAAATTTTTAAAAGTATAAAATCAATGTTTTTAAAGAACAAAAGGTGAAATAAACGTTGTTACAAATATATTAAATTAAACCAAAAGATTAAAAATTTAAAGATTTATAACTTCAAAAAAAATGTTAAGTTTTAACCAAAATAAGAATTTTAGAATTTTCACACTAATAAAAATCTTTGCTGATTGTTTATAATTAAATTTAGACAATCAAATTTCGAAAAATAAAACCCCAGAGTTATAAATAAAGAATAAAATATTGCTAAAATTTGGGCTGTTACACTCTCCCCCCACTCAAAACTTTTCATCCCCGAAAAGGAAGGAGGTAGGAGAATTAAAACAACTAGAAAGAAAATAGATTGAAAGACAAGATAAACAATAAATTTTAAAATTTTATAAATTGTACTTGAAATATTCATTTGAAAACCTCACTTGGAAATCAATTTTCTTTAATACTTTTTTTCTACTTTATCTTAAGATACTTTCAACATTATAGATACATCAATAATCATTTTATTTAAACATGTTTTATTAAATTAATAACTTCAATATATTTATAACACTAAATTATTAAAGATTTATAACTTCAATAAAAATTTTAAGTTTTAACCAAAATAAGAATTTTATAATTTTCACACTAATAAGTATCTTGGGTGATTATTTATAATTAAATCTAGACAATCAAATTTTCGAAAAATAAAACCCCAGAGTTATAAATAAAGAATAAAATATTGCTAAAATTTGGGCTGTTACACTTGAGCCTATCATTTCAGCTCATAATGATTTTTCTCTATTCTATTGTCCGTTCGGGTATGTATCATTTCAACCCATAGTGATTTTATTCTAACAGGGATCTTGTAGTGTGAGTATATGCATAAAGAATATAAACAAATATACTAACATGTTAATGTCACAATAAACTGTCATTTATCATAGGTCAGGTGATAATTAACAAAGTTAACATGGTAAA